>BSBM01000025.1:5497500-14677500 GCA_027924585.1 Larix kaempferi
TCATAGCTTTGTAATTAATTAGGATTTGTGTGGTCGCTAGAGTTGTATATATGGTAGATAATTTGAGACCTTGAAGTATGACAAGGTGGTTGAAGAGCTTGATCACGTGGGTCACTAAGAGTGTTGGGCCATGGTTTGTGGTCTTGTAACACCCTTTTATAGATGTTATTATCAACATTTATCTAACTAATTTATGTACTAGACAATATTTTGATTATAATATAAGGTGGTCGATATAAAAACCCTCCGACGCTATACCAGCTTCATTACCCACTGCTCAGGGCTAGCGTGAAACCTGGTATCCAGCTTGGCTTCGTTTCACCGAGTGCATCCATCAGTTGCTTTAGGGTTGTGATGGCCACTGCACCATTTTATTGTTTCCCAATTGCTTCGGGTTGTGCACCATTTTCGCGAAACCTGTTATCCATGGCTTCATTTCACTGAGTGCATCCATTAGTTGCTTCGGGGTTGTGTTGGCTATTGCGCCATTTTATTGTTTCCCAATTGCTTCGGGGTTGTGTGCCATTTTCACAAAACCTGTTATCCCTGGCGTCATTTCACTGAGTGCATCCATCAGTTTCTTCGGGGTTGTGCTGGCCACTACACCATTTTATTGTTTCCCAATTGCTTTTGGGTTGTGCGCAGAGCAAGGGTTTCGATTGGAAGGAGAAATGCCTTTGGTATGTGACAAAATACTCTGCTAATAGGGTTTTGAAATTTCTGTAGGAATTGCACTATCAAATATTCTTTGTTTGAATTTCTTTTTTAAACTTGAAATTATAGGGACGGAATGTAGGCCATAGTTGGTGTGACAAATTTTGGAAAAACCACAACCAGTTCCATTACTATTTGTATAGATCATAGTAAAACAAATTTTGAAACTATATAAATTTTGGTGTGGGTTCACCTGTATTTTAAGGGAATATCTCTAATTGACAAGGAGGAATGGTGCGGGTTCACCTATCTTTATATATTGCTAGTTTTCTTTTAGCAACTCTATTTTGATATCATGCTTGAGGATTTCAAATCCTCTGCTTGACTAGAGCTAGAGTCTCCAATTGTCGATTCACATGATAGATGAATGGTGGGAGATAATATTCCTTCAGCCCTTGTATTTATCTCTCTTTTCCTTTATCTATCCTTTTCTGAACAGTTCCAGGTCCCACTCCTCTACCCAGGTCTTGCATAAAATGACCATGAACCTTTGTGTAATTACTAATTATCATTTCAATGTAGGCCAGACAATTCACAAACAACTTTTGTTGTCCCTACTAAACCCTTGGCAATATTTAGTCTCTTAAAATATTTCCATAAAGGACTGCTAGGATTATCAACATCGCTTGACATGATCAGAGTGCACAAATAGATAATGGAAGTGTGAGTAGACTTAGGAAAAGTTATGACAAGGATTTCTGATATCATTAATGTTGAAGAATAGGAAAACATGAATGTGATTTCATTAATGACGAAGAACAAGTGAACATCAATGCACAAAGGAAAATAGACAAAGGGATCCTTCTAGAGACTTTTTAATTGATGGATGGATATTCTGGAGACTTTTTAATTGATGTTGTTGAACCTATTTGTGGACTAGAATATATAGTCATGAGTAAAATTTGACACCTCATCCATTGTATGTCGCTATCTTTGTGGTGTTTAGAAATACATTTCCTAATGATGCTATAATTGCTCAGTCGGCAATACATCATATGTGGTTTTTGCATAATATCAGTCTAAATTAGGAGACCACTTTGAAGGTAATATTTTGTTAAGACAATGGAAATGTTTAGCCTATATTGTAATTGATCCGGATTTTATGAGCAGAACGAAATGAATACAGATTATTATCAGATGCTTAACACAAAATTATAGAGATACAGTAAAACTAGTTTTCTATTCAATAAGGAAATAAAGCTAGAACTATAAAATGCAGCAGAAAACAAGCTTGCTATGGTGGAGGCTTATCTCTGAGAAGAGATGTGACGACTGCGCTCATTTTGCAAAAAGATGGTTACAATGAGGCTCTCAAGGCCTTTTACAATAAACAGGAATGTCAAAAACCCTAGACATCCAAAAACCTAACCCTAGGAGATGAAGCGCCAAAAGTCATGTGGGCCCCGTTTGGGTAAGTTAGTACATCAACTTCCCAGGGTGGTAACTTTTGCATACGATCTCCGTTTGGGACGCTCGGTAGCCCGTTGGAAAGGTCTATCTGAGATTTACAACTTTCGACTAGGGCCAAATGGCCAAAAAAGGTCATTTAGGGCCTCAAAATGGCCTCGAAAGTTCAGGACCCGAAAAATTGCTAAAAATAGTACAATATCAAAATTGCCATAAAACTGTTTTGAGCCAGTTGGAAAGGTGGGTAGCCACCGATATCCACCTAGATCAATCCTCCCTCCTTAGGAAGCAATGGTCTCCATTGCGTTGAGTTCCCCCATCAGATGAGGAAATTTTTGCTGAATTTGGCCTTGGGTGAGCCACTTGCCTTGGTGCAGGAGCTGCCCTGCTTTGACAACTCGATAAAGCTGGATCCTTTGATGTCGCGTGCCCTTGATCTGTGTGTCTACAATATGATCACTGGATGCTTGTTGTAGGCAGTCAGGGTTGAGCTCTGTTGGTGTCAACTTCTCTGCTATCTCTGAGGTGTCTAATAGTGGTGGGAAATATGGCCGAAGGAGAGCCACGTTGAAGACTGGATGCAGACCAAGGAAGGGGGGAATGTTGAGCTCAAAACAATTGTCACCCACCACCTTGGTGATGGTGTACGGCCCATAACGGAGTGGGCGAAGATTTCTATGGGGCCCTGTAAGGCGTTCTTTCTGCAAATGCAACCAAACTTTGTCGCCCACCTGAAACTTATGTGGCACCCGATGTTGATCATGGCGCTGCTTGTACTTGGCATTAGACTTCTGTAGAATATCCTGAACTTGTTGGTGGATATGCTGGATCCGTTCAATGAACCAGGCAGCTTTGTCAGCTTCTGGGGACGAGTGGGCCGAGGTGGTCGCAAGGGGAAGTGCAACATCCATGGGGCCCAATGGTTGGAATCCTAACCCCACCTGAAAGGGGCTGTGGCCAGTTGAGATATGCAGGGCTCGGTTGTAGCTATGTTGGACATAGGGGAGACTCTCATCCCATGTGCGGGGGTGTGTTGAATTGTACATGCACATGATATGTATGACCATCCGGTTGACGACCTCCGTTTGTCCATCGGTCTGGGGGTGGAAGGCAGTGGATTTGGTGAGCTTGGTATCCAGTAGTGACCAGAGGCTTGACCAGAATGAGCTGAGGAACCGACTGTCATGGTCTGAGATAATGGTCTGTGGGATCCCAAAATGTACCCATACTCGTTCAAAGAAGAGCTTGGCAATGGCTTCTGCTGTGATGTTCTTATTGCAAGCAGCTAGAATCGCCATCTTGTAAAAGCGATCAACAACCACGAAAACACAGTCGTTTCCCCTCTTAGTGGAAGGGAGGCCCGACATGTAGTCCATTGAGATGGATTCCCACGGCCTGTCAGGAGTAGGAAGAGGGGTGTATAGGCCTTGTTTCTTAGTGGTCGGTTTGACAATAGCGCAAGCGGTGCAGGACCTGATATACTTACCAACATCCTGTCGAAGTTTCGGCCAGTAGAAATGTTTCTACAACACTGCCACTATCTTTTCGATGCCAAAGTGTCCTGCCACCCGACTGTAGTGAGCTTCCCAAATCAGCTTCGCGCGCTCGCTTGATGGAACGCAGAGATGGCCCAGACGACACAACAACCCGTCCTGAAGATGGAAATCAGCAACCACTGAGTTGGTGCCCAACATTTGATAGGTGGCGGAGAAGTCAAGGTCTGTCTCATAGAGGTGGGGCCATCCGGAGGTCTCGTGGCCACAAGAGTCTAGCACCGTGGTAAGTGCCGCGATTGGAGGTTGACTGAGGTAGTCAACAACTCGGTTGGTACTCCCTGTTTTATATTTGATGTTGAGGTGGAACTGCTGTAAATATGTTGACCACTTCTGATGTTGCTCATTCTGCAACTTTCCTTGGGTCTGCATGAACTGTAGTGGCTTGTGATCAGTGTGGATGACTGTCTCCTTCCCAAGAATGTAATGTCTCCATTGGTGGCAGGCTTGTACAATGGAGTACATTTCTTTGTCGTAGGTAGGGTACTTGCGGAAAACATCTGATAGTGTCTCACTATGATATTCCATGGGGTGGCCGTGTTGAGTGAGAACGGTGGCCACAGCATAATCTGAAGCATCTGTCTCGATCTCAAAGGGATGTTGCAGGTTCGGTAATGAGAGTACCGGTGATGAGCACAAACGCTTCTTCAAGTCATCGAAGGCTTGTTGTTGGGACAGGCCCCACACAAATTTTGCCTTACCACCACCCCTGGTCACTTGGCTGAGGGCCCATGCGATATGAGAGAATCCCAGCACGAACCGGCGATAGAAATTGGCGAGGCCCAAGAAGCTCCGAAGTTCAGCGAGTGTGGTTGGGGCTGGCCAGTCACGGATGACCTGGATCTTGGCTGGATCCACATGCACACCATGTCGATCAACGATGTAGCCTAAGTAATGGACCATGTCCATGCCGAAGGAGCATTTTTCCAAGTTTGCATATAGTTTGTGCTTCCGCAGGGTGTGCAGAACCTGCTGAATATGCTGCAAGTGTTCCTCCCAAGTCTTGCTGTAGATGAGGATGTCATCCAGATACACCACTACAAAATTGTTGGTGAAAGGTCATAGGATATCGTCCATCATCCTCATAAAAGTTGCTGGAGCATTTGTCAAACCAAAAGGCATGACCAGCCATTCAAAAAGACCTTCTTTTGACTTGAAGGTAGTCTTCCATACATCTGTCTGTTCTATTGGGACCTGGTGGTAGCCAGACTTCAGATCAATCTTACTGAAGTATTTTACCCTCGTGAGATGATCAAGGAGGTCATTGATTCGGGGAATCGGGTACCGGTTACGGACTGTGATTTTATTCAGGGCCCGGTAATCAATGCAGAGTCACCAGGTCCCATCTTTCTTCTGCACCAGCACGATTGGGCTCCCACAAGGTGATGAATTGGGACGGATGTGCCCCTTGTGGAGCAATTATTGGATCTGCCTCTTGATCTCCTCATTTTCTAACAGAGAGCGGCGATAGACTGGCCCATTGGGTAGCGGTGCACCTAGGGTTAGATCGATGGGATGCTTGACCTGGCAGTGCAGAGGAACCCCGGTCGGAGAGGAGAAGATATCTGAGTATCCTTCCACCACCTTATCCACTTGCTTCTGTTGTGTGGATAGATCGGTCGTGGAGGCCCGGGTTATGGCTACGATCTTTCTTTCACTCTAAGAGCAAATCACGAAGAAGACAAATTTCCCGGTCTGAGAGATGACCTTCCTGCATTGCTTGGCAGAGATCAAGGAAATAGCACTAGGAGGGACTGCCTCGGGTATCTTGTACAATTTCCTGTTCAAAGAAATAATAACACTACGAGGCCTAGACTCATAGACAACATGACGTTTCCATAAATAAGGTTGGCCCAAAAGAACATCTGAAACTTTGATAGGAGCAACATCACACAATACCTCATCCTTGAAGGGCTTGATGTCGTATGGCAGTCGACATTGTTGGCTAACGCGGAGATCGCTTCCTTTGCGGAGCCATCCAATGGTGTAGGGTTGTGGGTGCGGCGTTGTCGACAGGGCCAGGCGATTGACGACCTCTGCTGAGATGAGATTCTTTTGGCTACTGCTATCAACGATGAAGTGCAGTGGGGTGCCTTTTACCCACATCTGTGAATGGAAGAGGCGTTCTCCTTCTTCTGGCTCATCTGGTTCATCAGGCTGGAGCTTGGTGGTAGCAATGGTGGCACTGGGTTCCGCATCAATGATCCGTCTTCCCCTTTCTGGTTCAGACTCAGAGTCAGAACCCGCATCTGACTCAGATGCTTTCACTTCGGCCACCAGCGACTGCTTTGAGTGACAATCGGCAGTGTTATGCCAAGGGCTCTTATGGAAGTCGCACCACTTCTCGGTATCTTTCTTTGTTTTTCCGGTGTCCTTCTTTGCTTGTGGCTTGGAATGGTTGTCCTGATACTGTCCATCTTTGCTCTGTCCTTTATTCTGTGGGTTGGGGCTGCCCTTTCTTGTCTTTTGTTGTGAAGGGTTCCCAGGCCCAAATTGCCGCGTCTTTTGTTTGAGCTTCTGCTCGATTTTGACGGCATATCGGTAGGCCGCGCCCAAGGAAGAGATGTCCAGAAATTCCATTTCGGTCTGGATGTATCTATGCAAACCACCACGATACTTGAGCACCAGATGTCACTCTGAATCTTTGATACCCAGCTTGGTGCGCAAGGTATGAAAGATATTTGTGAACTCTGGCACTGCTTGGTCTCTTTCTTGTCGCAGTATGGTCCATTTGGTATACAAGTCGTCATAACTTCCAACAGGATAGTATTATTCCTTAATAGCATCCCTGAAGGATTCCCAAGTGGCTGTGATTGAAAATAATGAGGCTTCTTCTGTGTCCTTTTGCTCGCAGAATGTTTTCCACCAATCTTTGACATGGGGAACGGCTTTGAGGAGCGCAAAAGTAATCTTTTCTTTATTCGAAAAGTTATGGACAGAAAAATACCCTTCTAGTAGATTCAACCACTTATTTACAACATCTGCGTCTATCTGTCCTTCAAATATAGGGATATCGAAGTTGATTTGTACCTTGAAGGGGGCGGCGCCTCCGCTCGAGGAAGATGCGTCGCTTGTTGGTAGTCGCCGAAGGATTTGCGCGAAATTATCCATCATCTCGTTCCTCTGCTGCATGAGGGCTTCCTCAAGCAACATTTTGATAGGATCTCCTGTCCCGTCATCTTTCTTTTCTCCTGCCATGAGAGGTCGCTTGGGTGTGCAAGAGCTTTTGTCCTCAAGAGAAACAAGCTCGAGACCTAATTCTTTGTACCCTGACCTCGTTGGGGACATGCATTAAGACGACAAAGAGCAGACCACTTTGATACCACTGATCCGGATTTTATGAGCAGAACGAAATGAATATAGATTATTATCAGATGCTTAACACAAAATAACAGAGATACAGTAAAACTGGTTTTCTATTCAATAAGGAAATAAGCTAGAACTGTAAAATGTAGCGGAAAACAAGCTTGCTGGAATGGTGGCGGCTTATCTTTGAGAAGAGATGTGACGGCTGTGCTCATTTCGCAAGAAGATGGTTACAATGAGGCTCTTAAGGCCTTTTACAATAAATAGGAATGTCAAAAACCCTAGACATCCAAAAACCTAACCCTAGGAGATGAAGCGCCAAAAGTCATGTGGGCCCCGTTTGGGTAAGTTAGTACATCAACTTCCCGGGGTCATAACTTTTGCATACGATCTCCGTTTGAGACGCTCGGTAGCCCGTTGGAAAGCTCTATCCGAGACTTACAACTTTTGACTAAGGAGATACCCATTTAGTCCCCCAAATTGCCAAAAAAGGTCGTTTAGGGCCTCAAAATGGCCCCGAAAGTTCAGGACCCGAAAAACTGCTAAAAATAGTACAATATCAAAATTGCCATAAAACTGTTTTGAGCCAGTTGGAAAGGTGGGTGGCCACCAATATCCACCTGGATCAGTAATACCTAAGGGATCACATTAAGGAGGAAAACAAGAAGTAGATACCTTACTTCCAACAAGAAGCAAATAGGGTTTGGAGGGTTGATAATTGCATCAGAAATCCTTGCACCTTTTGATGCATCATTCTCAGATATGAATTTTTGCCTCTAAGATTTTTTAGCGAGCCCTTGCGGCATTATAGTGAGCCCTTGTGGGAATCATAGGAAGTCCCCTTGCGAGCATTTTAAGGTGAAGTGCAGGCATTTAAAAAGAGCCCATGTGGGCATATTCTATGGCCCTGGTGGGCATCTACAAAGCCCCTTGCCGGCATTTCCAGAAGCATTTGCAGACATGAGAATATAGGCCCCCTGCGGGCATTAATGGAAGACTGTGTGGGCATTTCTGTGGGTCCCTGCAGGCATTTTAAAGGAGTGCTGCGGGCAGGGTAATTTTTGAGGATTATAAAAGTATACTTAAGTATAGTATTATAGGCGATTATTTTGGATTGAAAAAAACATAAATATAGATTGGTAGGCGAATGTTAAATATGAAACATACTATTTACTACTGAAACTTGTAAATTTTGGAGACTTTTATGATAAAAAACATATTTTATGTAAATATAGGTGATATTAGAGACTAAAAATGACCAAATAGCGAATTTATTTTTTGAAAAAAGTCCCCCAAAATAGCCAATTGGTGAAATTTCGCCCCTAAAAATTTTCGTCGCTGCGGGAATTTCATCATAGGAAAACCCCCTACGGGCATTTTTGTTGATGTATTTGTAACTTTGGAAGATATTCACTTGTATATTGTATGTATTACATTTGTACTTTATTGTATCCCCAACGGAGATGTCTTATTCCTCTGATCGGAAGTGTCATCATTTGTATTCTATTGTTGTACCTTCGATGAAGATGTTTGTTCCTACGGGTCGGAGAAGTCATTATTGTACTTGAGTCATGTAAAGTCATTGAGGTCCATCCTCCCATGTATGACAGGGCATTAGATCCCGGATTAGTGTTGCAAGTTATATTGTAAGTGTCGTAGCTTACATTTGATGGGTTATTAGACCACCTTGGTGGGGTCGGCCCTGTATGAGTCATGTGGGTTAAAGGGTTATTAGACCACCCTAGTGGGGTCGGCCCAATGTCAAGTGGTAATGGGTTATTAGACTCTCCTAAGGGAGGTCGGCCCAGTTAGAGTAAAAGGCAAGTAAAGGTAAAGTATAAATAGAGAGGAGCACCTCTCTATTTATTCATTCAGTCACTCACTCACTTCACATTAGTGAGAGAGAGGAGGAGTGCGCACAAGTGGAGGAGGAGTAGCTGCTGCAGACATTTATATTTTGGGGATTCATCTTGGTGATATTTTTATTGGTGCTTATTCTATATCTGAGGAAGTTGTGGGGTTTTTCACCTTCTTGGTTTTCCCCGGTGAAATGCTTCTTGTCTCTTGTCTCTTGTGTTTGATATGCTGTACATGTTGTTCTCTTAGTTAAGATTCTAGATCATATTGATTTAAATGATGAAAAACTAACATGGGATCAGAGCTAGCCTGAAGGAAGGCATTGTATGGCATTTATGACACTTGTTGCACTTGCGACAAATTGGAAGCTAGGTGCATTAATGAACAAGATACTACTAATATGCAAGTAATTGGTAAGTGACCTATGGTACTGTACAACATTCCATTGCTACTTATCTAGAATGAAACCTCTTTGTTGACATGTTGGGAGTTGTGCACACTCTTAACAAATGTTCTGGTAGAGATGGAAGGCATCTAGAAAGTTATAGGATATGGATAAATGTTGTATTGAAGCACTGGCTAAGATAATTGCATGACTGTATGACATACATTCTTATGTGTAAGAATTTGTTTTTGAAAAACTATGAGAAGTTTCTAATCATGCATGAATTTGACTTGTAGGAAAGATCGTGTACAATCACCTACAAAAGAAGGACAATGACATTTGTTCCAACGATGAAGTTCAAGAAAACTACCTATTGAAGATACTGAAGAATCTGAAGTTCCCAGGATCAGGGATGCAATAATGGAAGGATGCCATGATCAAGGAATACCAATTGATCATGAAGAATGATGTTTTGGATGTGGTCCCAAGACCAGAAGGGAAGTCTGTTGTGACTTCCAAGTAGATCTACAAGATCAAGCATGCTGCAGATAGTAGCATAGAGAAATACAAGGAAAGTGATGAAGTGGAAGATACACCAGATGGATGTCAAGACAACTTTCTTGAATGGTGTAGTCGAAGAGGAAGTGGAGCAGCCACTCGGATTTGAGACCAATGACAGGGAGTCACATGTGTGCAAAGTGAAGAAAGCCTTGTACGGTTTGAAAGAAGCACCCAGGACATGGTACGTCAGGATAGACAGCTTCCTGACTAGTTTGGGATTTACCAAGAGTAAAGCAGATTCCAACCTTTACTACAATGTTGAGGAAGGCAATCCAGTGATACTCCTACTGTATGTAGATGACCTGTTTGTGACAAGTGAGATTGGGTTGATTGCTGATACGAAGAGGAAGCTTGCTGCCGAGTTCAAGATGAAGGACTTGGGTATAATGCATTACTTTCTAGGTATGGAGGTGTGGCAGAGTGCAAATGGAATCTTCCTTGGACAAAGGAATTATGCAATAGAGATCCTGAAGCGGTTTGGGACGATGGATTGCAAGGCCATGGCCACACCTATGGCATCGAACCTGAAGCTATTGAGTGATGATTCATCAGAGTCAGTTGATGCCACAATATATCATCAGATGATTGGGTCCTTGATGTACCTGACGAACATGAGACTAGATATTTGCTTTGTGGTGAACACCTTGAGCCAGTTCCTGATGGATCCTAGACATGTTCACCTGATTGCTGTAAAGCATATTCTGAGGTACTTGAAGGGTACGGTTGATTATGGGCTCAAGTATGATGGGAATCAAAAGTTTAACCTGGAGGGTTATGTTGATTCAGATTGGGCAGGCAGTGTTGTAGATAGGAAGAGCACTTTAGGGTGCTGCTTCAGTATGGGATCAGGTGTGATCTCTTGGTTTAGCAGGAAGTAATCCTGCGTAGCACTGAGTACAACTGAAGCAGAGTATGTCGCATCTTGTTCGGCTAGTTGTGAGGCAGTATGGCTAAGGAAGCTACTGTCTGATTTATTTGATCTCCAGTTGGATGCTACTTGTATCTATTGTGACAACCAGAGTTGTGTGAAGTTGTCAGAGAACCCAGTGTTCCATGACAAGTCGAAGCATATCAAGGTCAAATATCACTATATCAGGGATATGGTGCAGAGAGGAGTAGTGATGCTCCAGTATGTTGCGATGGATGAGCAGATTGCAGATGTGTTGACTAAACCACTAGCTAGAGTGAATTTTGAGTACTTTAGAGATAGGCTTGTGTACTTCAGATTGAGGTTCCTTCCAAGGGGAAGTGATGAGTCCAGAAGACGCAGATGCACATGGGATTTTTTGACATGGTTGTAGATGTGTTCTCCCATTGCCGTGATGTAATTTTTGAGCTTTTTCGACATTGCTACAGAGTAATTTTCCACCTTGTGAGCATCAACACTCTTTGGCCTGTAGGATCCATTTTACTGACTCAGATCCATTTTATATCCTTCAGACACTATTTTTCCCTATTTTTTCCCTTGTACGCTAGTTGCATCACTACAGTGGGTGTACCTGCGAGTTGCATCACTATAGCCCGCGGGTAGCATGTAAAATGGTAAAAATCACTAGTTTATTACTTTTTACTCCCAAAAAGTGGTCATAGGGTGACCTTTGGCCCTTCATTTTCTCTGAAACGCCTCAATGTGTCCTTTCACTTACCTTTGGGAGGACTATATATTGAGCACATATGGCTTATGGACAGGAGGAGGAAGAAGAGCAAGAGAACTCTAGTGGATTTTTTCCCTATCTTGAGTCTACACTCATTGATCCTTGTAGTTGTGAACCCTTTATGTTCACCTTCCAAACTCCTATCATAGTTTGAGTTTGCCATTCCATGGAGCATTGAAGTGGTGGAGGCACAAGTGGATTGATCCAGATCTTGGTTCAGATTGGTTACCGGCAAGAGGTCGTATCACATTGTACTTCATGTTATTTATTAATAGAAATACTCATATTCTCGTCCATTAATGTTTTGAATGTTGATTATATTACATTGGGTTGTATTTACTTATAATATCATGGACCATTTCTATTGATGATGTTAATGTCATTTGTATATTACATGCGCTTGTTGTATATTGGTTGTCGAGACTAATTTGCAGATTCAAGTGCACGGAATGAAAGCTCCAACGGGGATCTACATCAAACATTTGGATCGAGGTTGGTTATATTCTTCATTATCTTAGCATTGTCATTTATATAGCATAGTACTAATAATTGAGTTAATTTCTGGTAGTCAGCTGTCTGTTGTGGTCTACCCCAAGCCATAGTGAGTTTTTGCCAACACAGAAATGGCGACTTGGCTGGGGAAAACATCCATTTTTGGGGATTTGTGAGCATTAGTCCTTATTTAGAGTTGCTGTTTGTCGAAGCTTTGTGTCACTGATTGGCCATTGAGATACACTATAGAAAACTAGTTTTTCTAAGCCATTAGACTCTTTGTTTGCCCATTTTCCTTTCCTTACCCGTGAATGAGCTTAGCTCTGCCCGCGTACACCCGCCTCTATTTACATTACTGCTCACGGGTACCCACAGGTATTCCTTCGACAGTAGCATACAACTCCGGATTTGGTTGAATTATGACTTTTGGTTGTTGTCGGGTTGGCTTTGGATGATCCCGAGTCTTTATTGGCCTGATTCTTGACTGTTCTATGCCTTGTTCGTGACCAGAACTCTTCTCTTCTCTTGGTTGAGCCTTGTTGGTTTTTTTAACCCATATTTGGATTTAGCCTTATTGGTTTTTCCTATCGAGCTCAATCCATTGGCTGAGTCTTACTGTTTGGGATCTGCTGGGTTGTCTTAGTGATCTCCTGGGCATATCAGTGACTAAATAGTAGGATTTTGCTTACATTTTTCATTTCCTTATATTGAAAAATACAAAAAAATACATATAGTTTTGCATTTTCCTTTTGCTTATAAGAGAAAATACAAAAAAAAGTTTGCTTTTATGTATTGCATCTTGCATTGAATGCTTGCTGCTTTCATTTAGGTTCTGCCTATGCATTGAAAATATAAAAGAGTTGCATTTTTATTTCGAAACCATTGGATTGATTTTGCATACTAGTGGCATTGTTTTTATTGGATAGATGAGTCTAGGATTTGACGATTTTGCATATTATTGAGTCATATACATCACTAGTTTCACGACCATATCCTTTGAGTAACCACAGCCATTAAAATTAACGCTTAATCTTAAAATTGATTAGACCGATTTTATTTATAGGGTACACCAACTAGCATAGGTTTAGAGTCTTGGAATAGATAATTGTGAGTAAACAATCCAAGACTACTAGACGAAACATTATGTGTCTCACCAGGGAGTGGTGAAATCCATGGTATACATCAGTGTTCTCAGGAAGCTCTACTCAAACTAGAGTTAAGCACGAGGTCACGGGAGGTTGGTTGAGGAGATATCCCTCCAATACCGGCTGAACGTGGGAGATATTTCCAGGGTTTGTTCGTATCAGAGGGTACCGGAGGTTCGTCCTCTTGTGCTTCGGCCTTAGCTACCCTGCCCATACGATGGATCCCACCTGCGACTGTCCCCCTGAGCATTGGTTATATTGCAGTGACCATAGTTTCCTTACCTAGGTATCACATAGGGTACTTGCAGTGGCTATGTTGTTTGTGTCCTGAGTCAAATAGGGGTCAGACAACATAGTTGCCGTTGTATAGGGACTTGATCCTGTGCACACAGTGAAGTCTGGGGGCGATTATAACTGATTCTCTTACCTCCGGCTATAGTTTGGGAGTCTCAATCCTCTCCTAGGCGAGACATATCGGCTCTAGTGTCAGGAGCTCATTTAGCCACTCTGTTTGTTTGCTCTTGGCTGTAGTTTCTCTAGGTGTGTGCTTTGATTTACTGTTTTTGATCGATATTTGGCCTTTAGGGGATGTTTTGATTTTATAGTTTCTCCGGAGATATCGTGTTGTGAATTCCTGCTCCCCATCGATCTCGTCCGTTGGCTGGTTTACCAGCTATCGAGATTTCACGCCGTGTCAAGAAGGGATGCCGCTGGGATCCCTCCTAATCCTCAGATTCTTACGAGACATACGTTATCGACGCTATGACTGCACACTCTAGCACAGGAGAAATCCCGACCAGTCCAATGGGTAGAGTTGAGAACACTTCAGACACCCCTACTCCTTGTGAGGCATGGGGAGGTGATCCACCTAAGACCCAACCTAGTTTGTTTGGTCTGGATCCACCCAAGACCCGACCTATTTTGTTTGGTCTAGATCCACCCGAGGACGACCCGTTCGATTCTTCATATCCACATAATTATCTATACGGGATACTGGAGTTACATGATGAAACAGGCCCTACGGTCAACCCTATCACATTCTCATATGGTATGCCGAATTACACCACAGTTGATCCTTCCACTGCTTTTGGTAGTCATGCTGGCACCATTCATGGTGTTAACAACACTGCACCCACTGGGGGCAATACCCTCGCTGGGGGCACCACATTGTCCACTCACACACATAGTATGGGGACTGGTCATATTCCTCCTAACAATGCTAATGTTGGAAGCTGACCACCTCCTAGGGATACCCAACCTAATAGGAACACTGTTCGCAACACGACTCACCATCCACCACCTAATACACATGCCGCTATCTGTCAACCTAGGACCAGTTTCGCGAATGTTAATGCTCCTCCTAACCACGATGGTGGACATATACTGCATAATTTTGTGTCCACTACCGCTACTAGTAATACTAATGTAGGAGGTGGGAATATATCTTATCCTCATGGTCATAACGCCACCATTCTTGCTACTAGTAACACTTGGGGTTGGGAATACATCTCATGCTTATGGTCACCACATGACTGCTCACACTAATCCTAATGCTGGGGGTGGGAACATACCTCACCATTATGGTCATTACAACATGATTCCAGCTACGAATAGTACGTATATGCCCTATACTTATGGTGGAAACCCTTAGTACAACAAAGTCGGTGCTGGCCACCAGTACAACCCACCTCAATATGGTTCCCAAAACACTTATATACCTGCTTACTCTCATACGAGTCAGGTCGGAGGAGGTTATCAACCTTATGGCCATGGTAAAGATTATGGTCCGTCAGGTCCTCATTATCAGCAGTTTAATGCTCATGGTCAAGCTTTTGGTCCACCTTATAATTCGGTTCCGTTCAACCAACCTTTTATGGGGGCTTATAATCAAGCTTTCCAGCTGCAGCTCCCGTTCCTTGCATGTTTGAATCTTCTGGATCTTTCGAAGCTCACGAATGATCCAGTGTGTCACGACCCTAATTGGCCTCCTGTCCCTACCAAGCTTCCTTCGAACATTCCTAAGTTTGAGGGGAAAGGTGGTGAGGATCCGAGTGATCATGTCACAGTGTTTCACCTTTGGTGCTCCTCCAACTCGTTGAATCACGATTCTGTTAGATTACGGCTATTTCAACGCACCCTCACAGGGGCAGCCGTGAAGTAGTATGTTGAGTTGTCTGGGAACACTTATAGTGGATTCAATGAGATCGCTTTGGTTTTCTTGGATCATTTCTAGTTGCTGGTTCACTATGATACTGTTACTGAACTTTTGTCTACCTTCCGTCAGAACAAGGCCACACATATTTCTGACCATGTTCAATAGTGGCGTCGACGAAAGAGGTTAGTGAAAGCCAACATTCCTCCAGAATTTTTGTTGGAATGGTTCCTCAAGTATTTACTCCCATATATTGCAAAGGATGTTTCGATGTCTGACATTGTGACTGAGGAACAAGCCATCTTGAAAGTCCAGTAGTTAGATTTACTATACTCTCAGTCTGGCATTTTGTATGACATTATTCTTGATGCACCGCGAACACGCCATGAGCCCAAGACAGTTCCTGGACCGCATGCCGATGGCATTGTGGGATCCACAAGCACTTTCCCTGTAGATTTGGTGGTTAATCAAATGCAAAATTTGTCGCTAAACCAGTCTACTCCCGGACAGGTTCACACCTTGTCCACTTCCATCCCATCGTCCGATGTACACAGTGTGCAATCGACGAACCCATCAGGTAACCAGCAACCTGGTGGTAAGAAAAACGGAAAAAATAGGGAAAAATAGTGTCTGAAGGATATAAAGTGGATCTGAGTCAGTAAAATGGATCCTGTAGGCCAAAGAGTGATGATGCTCACAAGGTGGAAAATCACTCTGTAACAGACATGGTTGTAGATGTGTTCTCCCATGGCCGTGATGTAATTGCTGAGACATTCTCACATGGTGGTAGATGTGTTCTCCCATGGTGCATATGTAAGGGCTGGAGCCATTCTCACATGGTAGTAGATGTGTTCTCCCATGGTGTAGATGTAAAGGCTGAAGCCATTTTTCACATGGTGGTAGATGTGTTCTCCCATGCCGGTGGTGTAAGTGCTGTATGATGTGCATCTGGGCTGTACTCCGTGGACGATGAGATGATCTAAAGAAGATGATCATGTGATGATGATGTGCATCAGGATGATGTACTGTATGATGATGATTAGTATGATCATGAGTATTAGGATGATACTCCATGGCCATGGACAGGTTGTGCAGGATCGCATGTAATCAGTCCTGGAGATCCGGACAGGTTGTGCTAGGCACGTAAAAGATCCTGGGATGCTCTGAGATCTTGCAGGTTGCAAGACACTCTTTTAAGGTTTTGTGAGTTCACATGTAATCAGTCCTGGAGATCTGGACAGGTTGTGATAGGCACGTAAAAGATCCTAGGATTCTCTTTAGAGATCTTGCAGGTCGTAAGACACTCTTTTAAGGTTTTGTGAAGGTCGCATGTAAAAGATCCAGGGAGATTTGATAGGTTGAGCAGTAAGCTCGTAAAAGTCCTGGGATGCTCTTTTGAGGTTTTGTTGACACACGTAATCAACCCTGAGGATTCCACAGGATGGCCAAATATGATGAAGGCCTACAGGAGGCTAGGCCTACAACCAACATGAAAAATGCCTGGCTCTATAGAACTTCCTATGACGAGAAGAATGGAGAGATAGCACTAGTGATTGAGATGAAGAGTACAGTAGCAGTGACGAAGATGCTCCGTGATCCAGTGACAATGATCCAACTCCAGAATTGAAGACTTGTGCCTTTATGTATTGATGACCTGTGTCAAGAGAATACCTTCCTAGTTAAGAGGGAGTGTTGTATTTGTAACTTCAGAAGATATTCACTTGTATATTGTATGTATTACATTTGTACTTTATTATATCCCCGACGGAGATGTCTTATTCCTCTGATCGGAAGTGTCGTCATTTGTATTCTATTGTTGTACCTCCAATGGAGATGTTTGTTCCTCCGGGTCAGAGAAGTCATTATTGTACTTGAGTCGTGTAAATTCATTGAGGTCCATCCTCCCATGTATGACAGGGCATTAGACCCCGAAGTAGTGTTGCAAGTTATATTGTAAGTGTTGTAACTTACATTTGATGGGTTATTAGACCACCTTGGTGGGGTCGGCCCTGTATGAGTCATGTGGGTTAAAGGGTTATTAGACCACCCTAGTGGGGTCGGGCCAGTGTCAAGTGGTAATGGATTATTAGACTCTCCTAAGGGAGGTCGGCCCAGTTAGAGTAAAAGGCAAGTAAAGGTAAAGTATAAATAGAGAGGAGCACCTCTCTATTTATTCATTCACTCACTCACTAACTTCACATTAGTGAGAGAGAGGAGGAGTGTGCACAAGTGGAGGAGGAGTAGCTGCTGTAGACATTTATCTTTTGGGGATTCATCTTGGTGATCTTTGTATTGGTGCTTATTCTATCTCTGAGGAAGTTGCGTGGTTTTTCACCTTCTTGGTTTTCCCCCGTGAAATGATTCTTGTCTCTTATCTCTTGTGTTTGATATGCTGTACATGTTGTTATCTCAGTTAAGATCCTAGATCATATTGATTTAAATGATGAAAAACTAACAACATGGCAAAACCTCGTCATAGGAAAAACCTCTGCGGGCATTTCTTAAGGACATGGCAAGGTAGTTGTTCAAGCCCTTGCGGGCATTTTCAAGAAGCCCATATGGGAATTTAAATGGAGCATATGCAGGAATCTCATAGATCCCCTTGCGGGCATCTAGAGAAGGTTGTGTGGGAATATTTATAAAGCCATTGCAGGCATTTAAGTAGCCCCTTGCGGGCATATAGTAAGCCCTTGCGAGCATCACAGGGAGGCCCCTTACGAGCATTTAAGGTGAAGTGTGGGAATTTAAAAAGATCCCACGTGGGAATGGCCCCTGCGGGCATTTCCAGAAGCACTTGCAGACATGAGAATAAAGGGCCCTTGCGGGCATTTATGGAAGACTGTGCGGGCATTTCTATGGGTCCCTACAGACATTTTAAAGGAGTGTTGCAGACATTTCAAAGTGCCCCTGCGGGCATTTGATGGAACATGTGCGGGCATATGATGGAGCCCTATGCGAGCATTTCCAAAGACCCCATGGGCATTCTATTGATCCCATGCCGGCATATTTTAAGGATATATGTGGGCATTCAAAGAGCCCTTGCGGGCATATGAAGGAGCTGGGGTAAAGTGGTGACAAACCCACTATAGCTTTGTATAGCTTAGTATAAATGATGATCTCTGCCTAAATGTTAAAGTGGAAATGTAAATGATATATGTTAGGGTAAGAAGAAGTTGAAAATTGGAATTAAGTGTTGGCCCAACGATTCACCCCCCTCTCAGTGAGCCATTGTGTCCAACACACACACACACACAAAATGTATTTTTCTCTTTGGGACCTTCTTATGAAGATGTGCTCCATTCCACCTAGTTGTCACTTATCATCACCTCATATTGAAACCCAAACAAAGCATACCAAAAATTTGAATAAATGGTTGTTACAATGCCTTTGTAGTGAGCTTAATGATTCTATATGTCAAGTAGGACATTGAAATATGTGTTGATGTGGTTATGATGGAATTCCATGTAATTCACTACAGTAAAACATGGTGTGGCTGGTTTAAGAGGAAGAACTTAGACATGAAATTCTACTTAAAATACAACCTAGAGGGGTGAAAATTTATTGTCAATAGTGAGAATGGGACAACTTTCAATAGGTAATTACAATAGTAACCTTGTTCTAGTAAGTCATCCCCTTATTATTTAGGGTGTCCTACATTCACTGTAGGAAGGGAAACCATACATATATAGTTTGGGATCCTACATTTATTGAAGGTTGACCCTATTAATTTATGAAAGTGTATTTTATATCAATTTATCTAGATTCTTATTTATCCAATAAGAATGTTTATCCATTTATCAATAGTAACCTTGTTCTAGTTGGTTAACCCAAAATTATGTAGGGTGTCCCACATTCAATGTAGGTAGGCCAACCATACAGATATAGTTCGGCAGCCTACATTTACTGTAGGTTGACCCTATTAATTTATGAAAGTGTATCTTATATCAATTTATCTAGTTTCTTATTTATCCAATAAGAATGTTTATCCATTTATCAATAGTAACCTTGTTCCAGTAGGTCAACCCAAAATTATGTAGGGTGTCCTACATTCAATGTAGGTAGGCCAACCATACAGATATAGTTCGACAACCTACATTTACTATAGGTTGACCCTATTAATTTATGAAAGTGTATTTTATATCAATTTATTTAGATTCTTGTTTATCCAAGAAGAATGTTTATCCTTTTATCATTGTCAATATCTTTTTCTAGTATGCTGAAGATGTAACCTAACATTCAACTGTTAATGCATGGTGACATTTCTAAGCTGTAACAGGAAAATTTAAGTTCTTTGTTAGTCTTCCCCTAGAATAAATTCTTTTTGTTAACAAATAGAAACAATTTAAGTTCTTTGTTAGTCTTCCTCCTTGCTACAAATTTGATAAGGTTTCATGATTATGCGAATTTATTTCAAGTTTTTTTGACAATAAATTATGTAGTAGATTGAAATGCCTTGCATTAAAGTCTTGTAGTGAATCCCTTCCATGTAACAAATCCTTGCAACTAGAAATGCAAAAGTCTGTAGCTTCCTATAGGTGTCAAATTTTGTAGCAGCATGTTAGAAAACCGTGGCATGCTATATCTGTAGGTCTATAATGACATGTATAAGTATGTAGGAAAATTGTGGTGTGAAATACTCCTAGGTATAGAAGTTTGTAGGATATTGACAATGAATTTGTAGTAGGCATGCAGGTCCCCAAATATGGAGTAGAATGTTAGTAATCTTGTAGTATGGTGGTAGGTCTTCAAGTATATTGTAGCATATTTTACAAGAATGTGTTGTAGGTATTTATACCAATAGCTTTGTATAATCATCAATGCTTGTTTGATATGTTGGATAAAGTATTAAGTGGATTTCTTGAATGAAATTTTGTATTTTGTTATTCGGGAGGGGGGGTCATCTTTGACCCTAAGGGAAATTTTGAATGCAATTGGCTTAGAATTTTGTTTCAAACCCTATCCTCTCCTTCATTTAAAAATCACAAGTTTCATTGCAAATAGAAGCCATATTTCCATTTACTTGTCATGCATTTTACTGAATAGAAGTAGAAGAAAGTTATTGTTGGATTCATTTACTTTGAAAGAGTAGTTCTAGTTTGGCATAAAAGGAAAAAATACAAAAATGTGTAGTTTTTCTCTTTGAAAAGTTTGTATTTGTGTTTATTTTGCTTTTTGGATCGAAGAAATGTCTCCTTCTTGTAGCTAGTTTTTCATCAGAAATAAAAGTGCATTGATTCATTCACTTATGCATGGTTTGAGTCGAGTCATAACACCATTGAGTTTCAATTCCACTACCCAATTGAGTAAGACAAGAAACCATTAAAATTTATCTCCCTAACTCAACACATTTTAACCTCACTTGAGGATACAAAATAAGCTGTTAGTTAGGTAGGACACCGGGGATAGGAATCCAAATAATTCCCCCTTGTCTCTTTTCATCTAAGACATAGTTGTTGTCCTTTAGGGTACTAAAATCCTCTTGTATTTGTTGACATGGTCAACGACCAATTTGTTGAGAGGACCCCGTTCCAAGGGAGCAAGCAACGAGGAATGGTTCTGAATGGACTTTTTGGAATTCCACACTCCACTTGGCGCCTAAGGACACCTCTCCATTGTCTTCCTTGTATTTTCCGTATAGGTGATACAAGGGCTCAAAGGAAGAAGCTCTGTTTAACCTTCTCGGACGTGTCACGAACGAGGTAGCTTAGTGGCTTTTCTTCTAGGATTCTTTTACCCAAGATCCCTTTCAGTAGAGGGATATCCTTCCACTTTTGGTCTCTCACTTCGTATTGTTCAACTTGGATTTCATCACCTTGCAAAGGATAAGATCTGTTGAGGTCTCCAAATCCTAAATAGGAAGTTTGCTTGCTATTTCACCTTCTAGAGGGTCTTTTTTTATTTTTGTAGTGCTGCTTGTTGGCATTCTAGCCATTTTGTTGTAGCTCACTTACTGTGACATCGGTCTTAGTATAGTTTTTGAGCTTGATTTTTTGGCTTGCGAGCCTTTTCTTTTAATAGCTCCCCTTCTGCACGCTCGGTTGCTTTAGGGTTTTGAGTTCTTACACGGTCAGTTACGAATATGATGATGAGTGATGTCCTCTTCTCCCAGGTCTTCGAGATGGTTGAGTTATATGGTCTTCTCAAGGGACTGGGAACCCCTTGATGGAGCCACTAACGCTTGACCTTAGGAGCAATCTAGAGGACCACATGATCACATCATCCATGTGGAATTTTCCTTTTACAGTGATGATGAACTTTCAGGTTATATGGAACACTGGTACATTTGAGAGAGAGATGATTGGTTGTACCCCACCTTGGTTGATTGACTTTTGGTCCTTTCATTTTGTTGATAATTTTTTTGTGGTACCTTTCCTTTTACCTTTTGGGTCTTTTACTCATCTTGAGTTATCTTTTGATTTGTACCACCTTTTATGTTTTTGGTCTTATGGGTATAACTATGGTAGTTTGTCCACATTTGAGGTACACCCCCTTAGTCCTAAGTTTTATGAGTCTTTATACCCACTCTTGTCTTTTTGACTTGTACCTTACTGGTTGGTATTTGTACCCTCACCTATTTAATTATGTAACCCTGGTACCCACCTAAGACATTCTACTTTACTTTATTTTTATTTTTATTTTATATTTTATTTTTCAGATTTGTTTTTGAGGTTTGAAGGTTATTGAGATTTGATTGGTAACCTTTCTTCCTACTGTGTTTTTCGATATTCTCTCCTTCTTCCTGTTGGGGAGCTTGTGACACTCAGACTCAGCCGTGAGCCCTAGTTTTTCTCTGTTGGTTGTTTTAGTAAGGACCGTGAGGTCTTAAGGGTTTGCTTTACCCTTCTGTGTACTCATATCTAGAGGCCGTGAGTCTCTTTGGCCTCAATCTGCTAGCTGTCATCTCATCTATGAGGGCCAAAATATTGTATGTGCAGATTGGACTAAGTTTTTAAGTTATTTTGTTTTTTTTACTGACCTTTGTTTTATATGCTCAGATTTTGTGTGTAGTTCTTGATCTTTGGTTATATATATTTGTTGAGTTTTATTTGTGATGCTGAGACTTATTAAGGGATGATCTTTATTTTGAATGTACTGATCCTTTTGACTGCCATTGACTTTCTTTGATTGATTATACCATATCCCAATCATCTCTCTCTCTCAGGTTTGTAATAACCCTATAATAGGGTCACTTGGTTGCTAGAGTTGATTAGCCTCTAAGAGGAACAATCATTTCTGAAAGTAACTATTCTGAGTATATTACAGGAAACGTCTACACCCAGGTAAGTATCTTCACGTATTTATTTTCTTGTAAATTAAACAAGTTTATTATTACATGTTACTGAATATTACTTTAACACAATAACCATCTGGTAGTGTTAAAGGTGAGAAGTTGAATTTTAATTTTATTTTTAATTTTGTGTATTAAGTAGTTAAGACTTGTCTCGTCAGAAAAAAATTATTGGTGATCAGATATGTGTTTTTCTGTTAAGATTTTACTTGCATTAACACTTTTGTTGTAATCATTCTTTGCGCTTTACTTTGTATATTTTGCAAGTCATATTGCATCCTTTTAAAATGAAATCATTTACCGTTTGTGCCAATAGTTTTGCAGATTTGGTTGTCAAAATCAAGTATTCTCTAGTGTCAAATAGTGACTTAGGAGCTATTGCAATATATATTTGACCTTATTTGACTTAGTGCCAAATTTGGTTGTCAGATAACATGTAGTTACAAGGAGCTATTGCAATATATATTTGACCTTATTTGTACCTCCCCCATAATGGTTGATTTACTTTTGGTCCTTACACCCTGTTGTTTATTGGTATTGTGGTACCTTGTCCTTGGTGTGTGGTTGATAGGGTCATTTCTCCCATCTTGAGTTGTTCGTACCACCCTCTAGACCTTAGTTAGGAAGATTTATTGCTACCATATCTTTTAGAGGTCCTATTTGAGTTACAAGAGGTAGTTACAAGGATATATTGCATATAAGAGGTAGTTACAAGGAGCTATTGCATATATTTGACATTATTTGACCTTCTATCTCTTTGGCATGTCGAATAACAGGTAGTTACAAGGAGATATTGCATACAAGAGGTAGTTACAAGGAGCTATTGCAATATATATTTGACCTTATTTGTACCTTCCCCACAATGGTTGATTTACTTTTGGTCCTTACACCCCATTGTTTATTGGTCGTGTGGTACCTTGTCCTTGGCGTGTGGTTGATAGGGTCATTTCTCCCATCTTGAGTTGTTCATACCACCCTCCAGACCTTAGTTGTTGAAATATTGTAACTTCTAAGAATATTATATTTGTACTTTATTATTCCGGAGATGTTTCATTCCTCCGTAGAGATCTTATTGTATATCCAAAGATGTTTATTCCTCCATTGGAATGTGGTAACTTGGGATATTAGAATTCCCTAGTGGGGTCGACCTAGAGTTAGTTGTTGTTATATTTTCATCATTTAATTCAATAGATTTGGCATCTTAACTGAAAGAACAACATGTACAGCATATCAATCATAAGAGACAAGATACAAGAGACACAAAACATTTCACCGGGGAAAACCAAGAAGGTGAAAAACCCCGCAACTTCCTCAGAGATAGAATAAGAATCAATACAAAGATAACCATGATCAAACCCAATATATAGATATCTTCAACAACATGCTCCTCCTCCACTTGTGCGCACCCTCCTCTTCTCTCACTAATGCAAAGTGAGTGAATAGTAGAATGTGTAAAATGAGAGAGACACACTCTCTATTTATACACTAACTTGACTTGACCTTTACTCAACTAGGTCGGCCCCAACTTAACCACTTAACATAATGCTAACTGGGCCGACCCCCACTAGGGTGGTCTAATAACCCTTTGAACCACATGACTCATACAGGGCCGACCCCATCAAGGTGGTATAATAACCCATCAAGTATAAGTTATGACACTTACAATATAACTTGCGACACATGCAAGTACAATTGATGACACTTCCAATCAGAGGAATAATACATCTCTGTTGGGGAAACAATAAAGTACAAATACAATATACAAGTGAATATCTTCCGAAGTTACAAATACATCTACACTCCCTCTTAACAAGGAAGGTATTCTCTTGACACGAGTCATCAATACATATAGGCACAATTCTTCAATTATGGAGTTGGATCATCGTCATTGGATCACAGAGCATCATCATCATCACTGATGTTGTACTTAACATCTCGATCACTGAGCTATCTCATAATTCTTCTCATCATAGGAAGTTCTACAGAGCCAACCCTTTTTCATGCTAGATGTAGGCCTAGCCTCCTGTAGGTCTTCATCATCTCTGGCCATCATGTGGAATCCTCAGGACTGATTACGTGCGTCAACAAAACCTCGAAAGAGCATCCCAGGACTTTTACGAGTTTACTGCTCAACCTATCGGATCTCTCAGGATATTTTACATGTGACCTTCACAACCTGTCCACGACCATGGAGTATCATCCTGATACTCATGATCATACTGATCATGTCATCTCATTATCCACGAAGCACAACCCAGATGCACATACACAACACTTACACCACCGACATGGGATAACACATCTACCACCATTCGGGGAAGGCTCCAGCCCTTACTTTTTCATCGTGGGAGAACACATCTACACCTTTGTGAAAAATGGCTTCAGCCCTTACATCTTCACCATGGGAGAACACATCTGCACCTTGTGAAGAATGGCTCCAACCCTTACATCTTTACCATGGGAGAACACATCTACACCTTGTAAAGAATGGATACAGCCCTTACATCTTTACCGGGGGAGAACACATCTACACCTTGTAAAGAATGGCTCCAACCCTTACATCTTCATCGTGGGAGAACACATCTACACCTTGTGAAGAATGGCTCACCAATTACATCATGACCTTGGGAGAACACATCTACACCTTTATCGAAAAATCTTGGAAATTACATCACCACCATGGGAGAACACATCTACACCATGTCTGAAAATCCCATGTGCATCCGTGTCTTCAAAACTCATCACACATGATCATCCTGATCATCGTCACTGCATCGTCCTGATGCATGTCATCCAGAGCATCGTCCTGACACTCATCACACATGATCATCCTGATCATTGTCCTGATGCATTCCATCCAGGGCAACGTCTTGATACTCATCACACATAAGCATCCTGATCATCGTCACTGCATCGTCATGATGCATGTCATCCAGAGCATCATCCTGATGCATATACATATACATGATCCAATTGATCATACAAAGCATCCACCTGATGCATATACATATACATGATCCAACTGATCATACAAAGCATCCAACTGATGCATATACATATACATGATCCAACTGATCATACAAAGCATTCAACTAATACATATACATATACATGATCCAACTGATCATACAAAGCATCCAACTGATGCATATCCAGAGCAATAACTGGAGCATCGTCCTGATGCTCATCACACAACGCTTACATCCACAGCCATGGGAAGGATCCTCCTCTCACCATGCTTGGAATGGCTCCTGCAAATGTGTCCCATCACTTCTTCCTAGAAGTATCTTCAATCTGAAGAACACCAAGCCTCTCTCTGAAGTACTCAAACTTCACTCCGGCTAGTGGTTTTGTCAACACATTTGCAACCTGCTCATCCGTCGCAACATACAAGAGCTTCACTGCTCCTCTCTGCACCATATCCCTGATATAGTGATATTTGATCTCGATGTGCTTCGACCTGTCAGGGAACACCGGGTTCTATGACAACTTCACACAACTCTGGTTGTCACAATAGATACAGGTAGCATCCAACGAGAGATAAAATAACTTAGCAGTAGCTTCCTAAGCCATGTTGCCTCACAACTGGCTGAACAAGCTGCGACATACTCTGCTTTGGCTGTACTCAGTGCTACATAGGACTACTTCCTGCTAAACCAAGAGATCACACCTGATCCCATACTGAAGTAGCACCCCGAAGTGCTCTTCCTATCTGCAGCACTTCTTGCCCAATCTGAATCAACATAAACCTGTAGGTTAAACTTTTGATTCGCATCATACTTGAGCCCATAATCAACCGTACCCTTCAGGGACCTCAGAATATGCTTCACAGCAACCAGGTGAACACCTCTGGGATTCGTCAGGAATTGGCTCAATTTGTTTACCGCAAAGCAAATATATGGTCTCATGTTCGTATGTACATCAAGGACCCAATCATCTAACGATACACAGTGACATCAACCGGCTCAGATGAAGCATCACACATAAGCTTCAGGTTCGATGCCATAGGTGTGGCCATGACCTTGCAGTCCATCATCCCGAACCTCTTCAAGACCTCTACTGCATACTTCCCTTGTCCAAGGAATATCCCATATGCACTCTGCCACCCCTCCATGCCTAGAAAGTAATGCATCATCCACAAGTCCTAGGAGCTTGCTTCAAGCCATACAAGGCTTTCTTCAATCTGCACACATATGACTCCCTCTTCGACTACACCATTCAAGAAAGCTGTCTTGACATCCATATGGTGTATCTTCTATTTCATCACTGTAGCCAGAGCAAGTACTATTTTGATGGAAGTGTATCTGGCTACAGGTGCAAAAGTCTCTTCATAATCTATTCCCTCTTTCTGGGAGAAGCCACGAGCTACAAACCTCACCTTGTATTTCTCTATGCTACCATTTGCAACATGTTTGATCTTATAGATCCACTTGGAAGTCACAATAGACTTCCCTTCTGGTCTTGGGACCACATCCCAAACATCATTCTTCATGATCGAATGATACTCCTCGATCATGGCACTCTTCCATTACTGCATCCCTAATCTTGGGAACTTCAGATTCTTCAATATCTTCAATAGATAGTTTTCTTGAACTTCGTTGCTAGAACAAATGTTGTTGTCCTTCTTTTGCAAGTGATTGTACACGATCTTTCCTACAAGTCAAATTCAATTGCATGATTAGAAACTTCTTATAGTTTTTCAAAAACACATTCTTATGCATAAAGACATATGTCATACAGTCATGCAATTATCTTAGCCAATGCTTCAATACAACATTTATCCATATCCCATATTCACATAGTAACTTTCTAGATGCCTTCCATCTCTATTAGAACATTTGTTAAGAGTGTGGACAACTCCCAACATGTTAGGAAAGATGTTTCATTCTAGATAAGTAGCAATGGAATGTTGTACAGTACCATAGGCCACTTACCCATTACTATATTAGTAGTATCTTGTTCATTAATGCAACTTTTCTAATATGCATAATATACATCCTAACTCTAGGAACATAAGTATGTACATCATTTAAGTAATCATATAATAAATGACAATTCAAATACTTATCTTTATTTAGTTGTTGGGTGGACTCCCTCTTGATCTTTGCTTCCTGGAGTGCTCCCTCTTGATCTTTGCTTCCTTGCAGGAACTTTTGGAGTGTGCTCCTTCTTGATCTTTGCTTCCTGGATTACCTATCCTTGAACTCATATCCATCCTGGACCACTATGCATGCTTAAGTGTGCACTAGTGTCATCATTGTGTTATCCTCAAGATCTCATACATAACCATACATACATTAGTATAATCTCAATACTATCAAAACATTATGATCCTAAATAATATTAACATCTATGGTCATGATCATTTCACACACAGGTAATTTATCACAAGCATTAGTATTCAAGGTTTCAGAGAGGACTTCTATTACTCATGCATATTCTTATTTACCATAGGACTCTTTTGGTTAGTCATATCATCAATCAAAGTAAGAAACATAATATGCATAAACTGTTGATTACTTAAACTTCTAACTTCAAGAATAATCATTATCATTCATACAAAAGTATAAGATCCTAACACAAGGTAGGATTCTAACTTGATATAGGAAAAACATACCTGGTTATCATGTTTGCTAGTTATGTCTAACATACCCAAACAATGTCTTCTTGTTCTCTTCAATGAATTGTGCTTAGTAACCTGCATAACTCATAAGTTAACCATTGTAGAACCAAATTATACATACCTCATAAGTAGAGCTTCTATGTGATCCATGAGTCTTTGTCTTCATGTCACCATGGTCATATGTTCTAGAACTTGATTTGTACCTTTCATGTTAGCGAGAAACATCATCCTCATACAATACCACAGTGTATTAGTACAATCATATAACCCTAATCAATGAATGTCTTCTATCATTCACATGCATTCATACTTTTACTAGGGTGATAAGACAATTCTAAGATTAATCAAGATTGTACTAACCTCGACAATATGAAGACAAACATATCATAAACTTAATCATGAACACATTTTAAAACATACATGTATCTCTTCAAGTCATACCTATCGGTATTGCTTTTAGCCTTCTCATGTAAAGCCTCAGCCTCATCTCCCTCTGGAACTAGAACTGCTTCACTTATGCAGGTGTCCAATTCATTCTCTTTTAGGATTAACCCAATCCACTTTGATTTGCTGAAACTGGATCTAGAGCTAGATTAGGGTTTGTCAGAGAAACCCTAAAAATTCAAACTTTGAATTTCAAACTTCTGATTGGATGAAAAGATGTGCCTTGTTGAGCTGATCAAGCCGGTATACTTCAATTTTGAAAATTGCAAAATTTGACCCTTCAAAATTGCCATTGAAACTTTCGGATCTTCTGGACATGATCCCGAACTAGGGTTTGATAATGCTCGGTCTTATGTCCATCCAAAAATTTTGATCTTGTCTTCTAAACTTCAATTTTTCTGAGGAGCTTCCAGCTGTGGTCATAGATTTCAAAAATTTTGACTTTTGCAAAAGCCCTAATTTTCCACCTTTTCGATCAAAATCCCAAACTAGGGTTTGATCAAGCTTGACCTTCTGCCCAACCAAAAAAATCGATCTTGGCCTCTAAATTTCAATTTTGATGAGGATCATTCAGCCATGGTCTCTGATTCCAAAAATTCCAACTTTCTCTGAAACCCTAAATTCCCGCAGTAGTGACAAGCCAAGAATGAAGGTGTTCAGAATCCAATTATGTTTTGACAGAAATATGCACCTGATTGTTTCTGATCCATCTCTAAAATTATGAATCCAAAGGATTGGAAAATTCGGCCTGTGGTAGCCTGACCTGTCATCTTTCCAAACCCATAGGTCTGACCTCAATTGGATTCTCTGAGAGAGATTTATGCCAAGTGTCACAACATGATCTATTTATGGGATAAAAAAGGAGAGCGAACTTGTACGACGTGCCACGTGTCACTGGTTCAACTTCGGTCTCTAAAAAACTTACTTGAGAAACTACAGTCCGTTCTCTTACTGTCACTTTTTACAGAATTTCATTTTGAGCTTCCTAGCCCAAGTTGTGACCTTTTTTCCTAGGTCACCTGTTTATGACTGAGATCTGGAAGAGGCAGACACCCTCGATTGTACTGATCATAAAATAGAAAGTACATCGAATTAGATGCTGTGATTCGGACACAAGGTACATGGGGATGTTACCTTCGACCTGTAGAATTTTCAGATCCAGAACCTTTGCCAAAATGAGTTTATAGCGAAAGTGCCACAATGACTTTTTTTTGTATATCAAGCCCTAGCTTCCAATTTGTCGCAAGTGCAACAAGTCTCATAAATGCCATCGCATGCCTTCCTTCAGGCTAGCTCTGATACCATGTTATTTTTTCATCATTTAATTCAATAGATCTAGGATCTTAACTAAAATAACAACATGTACAACATATCAAGCATAAGAGAAAAGAGACAAGAGACACAAAACATTTCACCGGGGAAAACCAAGAAGGTGAAAAACCCCACAACTTCCTCAGAGATAGAATAAGCATCAATACAAATATCACCATGATCAAACCCAAGAGATAGATATCTTCAGCAGCATGCTCCTCCTCCACTTGTGCGAACTCTCCTCTTCTCTCACTAATGCGAAGTGAGTGAATAATAGAATGTGTAAAATGAGAGAGAGACACTCTCTATTTATACACTAACTTGATTTAACCTTTACTCAACTAGGTCGACCCCAACTTAACCACTTAACATAATGCTAATTGGGCCGACCCCCACTAGGGTGGTTTGATAACCCTTTGACCCACATGACTCATACAGGGCCAACCCCATCAAGGTGGTCTAATAACCCATCAAGTATAAGTTACAACACTTACAATATAACTTGCGACACATGCAAGTACAACTGACGACACTTCCAATCAGAGGAATAATACATCTCCGTTGGGGATACAATAAAGTGTAAATACAATATATAAGTGAATATCTTTCGAAGTTACAAATACATAAACAGTTGTATGGGGTGTTTAGGTCCCCTAGTGGGGTCGACCCAGTCAGCAATATGTTGCGTGGTTAAGTTGGGGCCGACCTAGTTAAGGTTAAAAGACAAGTGAAGTAGTGTATAAATAGAGGAGGTGTGTTCCTCATTTAACACACACACTCACTTGTGAAAATTGCATAGGAGAAGGAGAGATATGCAAAGGAGGAGAAGGAGCTCATGTTTGGGGATTACATCTTTGTATTTGCTGGTCATCTATATTGAGGAAGCTTTGCTGGGTTTTCTACCCCATGAGGGTTTCCCCGGATAAATTGTGTCTCTTGTGTTTATGATGTGCTTGTTGTTCTTTCAGTGATTCTTTATATGCTATTGTTGTGAAATTGAATGTAATACTGATGTTATCTATCTTAGCATATTGAATCTTAACATGGAATCAGAGCTATCCTGAAGGGAGGCAATGTGTGGCACTTACGACACTTGTCTCACTTGCAGCTATTTGAAAGTTAAGGTTTTGTATAGCAAAATCTAGTCATTGTGGCACTTTCGATATAAATCCATTTTGGCAAACATTCAGGATTGAAACTTTTACAGGACAAATATAACATCGCCCTATACCTTGTGTCCGAAGCTCAGCCTCAGATTCTTTGTACTTTGTGATTTATGATCCGTACAAGTTAGGGTTTCTGCCTCTTCCAGAATGCAGTCCTAAACAGGTGACCTAGGGAAAAAGGTCATATCTCGGGATAGGAAGATCCAAATGAAATTCTGTAAAAAGTTTCAGTAAGGGAATGGACTGTAGTTTCATAGGTCCACTTTTCATAGGCCTAATTTGGAATAGTGACACGTGGCACTCTGTATAAGTTCGCTATACGATTTCATCCCATAAACAGGTCACGTTGCGACATTTGGAATAACTCTCTCTCAGAGAATCCATTAAATCTCAAACCTATGGGGTTGGAAAGATGACAGGTCAGGATACCACATGACAAAGTTTCAAACCCTGCAGATTTGAAATTTCAGAGATGCACCATAAACAATACGACACATCTGAAATGACTCAACGGAGGAAATCAAGGAAGAGGAGGAAGAAGCTCTCACTTAGTGTTCTTCAGTTTTAGGTATGGAAGGACCTGATACAATGTTGGAGACACCTGATGCAACATTGGAAACTTTGATAATGTATTTGGAATCCATTCATCATAGATATTAATCCTCCATCAAAATGCTGTGGGAGGAAGGAGATTGAAGATTAGGGTTTCCAAGTAAGAAGAAACCCTAGCAAAGTTGGGAGGCTCATAGGGCATTGATGAAGAAGATTTAAATGGTACTAATATTCTATCATCCTAGTACCATGAACATATATAAGATATTTACAAGTGGTATACCTTGGATGGTTAGGGTTTTACCCTTATAAAGAAGACTACTTGACAGGTATGACTTGAGAAGATACAGGTATGTTTTGAAATCTATTTCGTGATTAAGTTATGTCTTCATATTATTGAGGTTAGTACAATCATGATTAGTTTTAGATTGTTTGATCACCTTGGTAAAAGTATGAATGCATGTGAATGATAGAATACATTCATTGATTAGGGTTATGACACTTATGATTGTACTAATGCACCTATGGTGTTGTATGAGGATGATGTTGTCTGCTAACAAGTTACAGGTACATCAAAGGAAGACAAATCAAGTTCTATGACCATGATGACATGAAGACAAAGACTTATCCATAGTATTTGACCACATAGAGCTCTACTTACGAGGTATGTATGAATTTGTTCTACTATGCTTAACTTATGAGATATGCAGGTTCTAGCACAGGGTCTCTAAATCATTGAAGAGAACAAAGAAGATATTGTTTGGGTATGTTAAGACATAACCAAGCATGATAATACAGGTATGTTTTCCTATATCAAGTTAGAATCCTAATTTGTGTTAGGATCTTAGGTAAGTATACCTGTGTATGAAATGATCATGACCATACATACTTAAGATTATTCAGAATCATAATGTTTTGATAGTATTGAGATTATACTAATGAGTGTATGATTATGTATGAGATCATGAGGATGACACTAGTGCACACTTAAGCATGCATAGTGGTACAGAATGTATAGAAGTTCAAAGACATATAATGATGCTATCATAAAATAGAGATCAAGCAGGAAGCAACCACAAAAACATAAAAGATAAGTATTTGAGTTGTTATTTGAATCTCTGAATAGTTAATGATATTGCTTGTAATAGTTGTATGCATATTTGTATTCCTAGAATATATCATGCATAGTGTAAGAATTCATATAGCATTGAACAATATACTACTAATATGCATATGATGGGTAAGTTGGAAAAACATTCCACTGTTGTTTATCTAGAATGAAACCTCTTTGCTGACATGCTGAGAGATATGCACGCTCTTGATAGTATGTTCTGGTAGAGATGGAAGGCATCTAGATAGCCACTGTATGCATACAGGATATGGAAAAGTGTTGTGCCAAAGTAATGGTCAAGATAGTTGCATAACTATGTCAATCATATCTGTATGCATGATAGGTTATCATGTCAACATGATTTGATGATTATTACTTATCATGTAATTAACTTTGATTTGTAGGAGAGATCATGAAGAATGATGAACACCGAACAAGTGATGGATGTTCAACAAGAAGACTTACAAATCAAACATACTATAGAAGGCTCGTGGCTAGAAGATTCTCTTAGAAAGAGGAAGAGGATCATGATGAGATGTTTGCTCCAAGTGGCTAGATAAGACCATTCCCTTAATGGTGTAATTGAAGAAGTACGAATCGAGAAAACTCCCAGGATTCAACTGAAGAAAGATCTGTATGGGTACCCATGAATGATAGTCATTTGATGAGCTTAATGATCACCATGGGTGATGCGGATTTCAACCTTTGCTACAAGATTGAAGATGGTGTCTATATATAGATGACATTCTTCTCTTAGATGGATGCAAGAAGGAACTCACCACAGAGTTCGAATGATATTGAGGCTCATATCAGTAGACCCATCTGATGAGAGATGGCACAAATAAAATATGCAGAAGATCACTCAATACAGAGTGTGAATGATGTTTAGTTACAGAATTGATAGCTTCTTGACAAGCTTGGGCTTTACCAAAAGTAAAGCTGATCCTAACCTTTACCTTAAGGTTATGGATGATGAACCTGTCATACTATTATTGTATGTGGATGATCTCTTTCTGACAGGGAATGAAAAACAAATCGTGGAAAGAAAGAAGAAGCTAGATACAAAATTTGAGATGATAGATCTCGGATTGATGCATTACTTCCTAGGTCTGGAAGTATGGAAAGGCCCTGAAGGAATCTTTCTCAACCAGGGAAAGTATGCTGTGGAAATATTAAAAAGATTTGATATGTTGGATTGTAAATCCATGACCATGGATTCCAATTTGAAGTTGTTGGATGATGACTCATCAAAGTTAGTGGATGTAACTCTGTACAGATAGATTATTGGGTCATTGATGTATCTGACGAATACTAGGCCAGATATATGCTTTGCTGTGAACACCTTGAGTCAATATCTAGTGGAACCTAGACGTGTTCACCTGATAGCTGCAAATCATGTGATGAGGTACCTAAAGGGTATGATAGACTTTGGTCTATGTTATCTTGGAGATCATGACTTCAGATTGTATGGCTGGACAGATGCTGATTGGGCAGTAATTGTATCAGACAAGAAGAGCACATCAGGCAGATGTTGTTGTCTGGGATCTGCCATGATCTCGTGGTTTAGCAGGAAGCAATCTAGTGTGGCTCTCAACACAACTGAAGCGGAATATATAGATGCTTGCTCTGCTAATTGTGAAGCGATATGGCTTCGGAAGTTGTTATCAAGATTGTTTGACTTAGAGATGGACCCATTGTGATATTGTGTGAAAACCAAAGTTGTATCAAGATGACCGAGAATCTAGTGTTCCATGATAAGTCAAAGAACATAGAGATCCGATATTTCTATATACGGGATATGGTGCAGAAAGGAGCTATAAAGCTCGAGTATGTGAGCACTGACAAACAAGTTGCTGATGTATTGACCAAACCTTTATCTCGAGTAAAGTTTGAGTATTTGCGAGACCAGCTTAGTGTAGTTCAGAAGGACCCTCCTCGAAAGGGGGAGTGACATGGTCGATGATGATACTTGGATACTGGTATCGATATGGATACCTGTATCGATGATGAGCATTCCTATACCGATTATGAGGTCGATGATGTGGATACTTACACTTGTATATATGATGTGGATACTTGTGTCGATGATGAGGATACTTGTATCAATGATGAGGATATGTGTATTGATGATGAGGTTAACTGTTTCGACGATGAGTTCGATGATGAGGCTACCTGGTCCGACGATGAGGTCGATGTATGGTTCCTAGTGGACGAGAGGGATTGCATCATCCCTGGACTTTGGTCCCTGAATTGATCCGTAGACATATGTCTCCGAGAAGTGGTCCCTAGTGGATGAGAGAGGGATTGTATCATCCCCAGACTTTGGTCCCTGAATTGATCCGTAGACATATGTCTCTGAGAAGTGGTCCCTAGTGGACGAGAGAGTGATTGTATCATCCCCGGACCTTGGTCCCTAAATTGATCTGTAGAAATATGTCTCCGAGAAGTGATCCCTAGTGGACGAGAGGGATTGTATCATCCCTGGACTTTGGTCGCTGAATTTATCCGTAGACATATGTCTCTGAAAAGCGGTCCTTAGACTTTGTCTAAGTGTACATGATAGGACTGCATTGTCCCTGAATAGTTAGTTCAAAATGTACGTGATAGGACTGCATCGGCCCTGAACAATTGGTTCAAAATGTACGTGATAGGACTGCATAATCCTTGAACAGTTAGTTCAAAATGTATGTGATAGCACTGCATTGTCCTTGAATAGTTGGTTCAAAATGTACGTGATATGACTTCATAGTCCCTGAACAGTTACTTCAAAATGTACGTGATAGGACTGCATCGTCCCTGAACAATTGGTTCAAAATGTACATGATAGGACTGCATCATCCCTGAACAATTGGTTCAAAATGTATGTGATAGGACTGGCCATGCCCTCAAGTGTGGCGGGAACCCACACCAATGTATAGAGCTCTCCAAGAGATTTCCAATGGTACTAGACTTACCCAATTTGGCCCAAGGATGAAGGGGTTATCGGGATGTGAAGTTGACTATAATAGGGCATGGCTAGCTCCCAACTTTTGCATCCGCATTGCGAAATGTAGAAGTCGGGGGTGCATTTCTGTAGCGCCGGGAACTTTGGTGTTCCACAGTTCCAACCTCTGCACTATAGAATACAGAAGTCGGGGGCGCATTTCTGCAGCGCCGGGCACTTTGGCGCTCCGTAGTTCTAACTTTTGCATTGCGGAATGCGAAAGTCGGGGGTGCCTTTCTGCAGCGCCAAACACTTTATCCCTCCGCAGTTCCGACTTCCGCACTACAGAATGTGGAAGTCGGGGGCGCATTTCTACAGCGCCAAGCACTTTGGCGCTCCGCAGTTCCAAATTCTGTACTACGAAATGCGGAAGTCAGGGGCGCATTCCTACAATGCTGGTTATGGTTCCGCTCCACATTTCTGACTTCCGCCCTGCGGAATGCGGAATTCAGAGCCACATTTTGTTTGACGCTATTATTTGGGCATTCTGCCCTTCCGAATTTTGACTGCGGATTGCGGATTGGAAGCCATTGCGGCTACATGTAAAATTGAGAGAATTGTTGAAAAACAAATTGTATTACGTGTCTCCCATCACCTCTAAAGGGAACCAAGGCGACTGGGGATGTGACAAAGTGGTATCAGATCCCAAGTTACAACACTGGGGTTGCTTGGTCCGAAGCGTGAATGTGTTACAGGCAGAAAAATGGTCATGGCACGGCTTTGATAAAACCTAATTATTATTGTTGTTGTCTAAATGATTAATTTCCAGATTTGTATGGATATTTTATGTTGCATATGCATTCTTATGATGTCTGATAAATGTCACTGTAATGCACAGTGTTGGCAGCTGATAATAGTTGAATCGTACATCAAAGGCAGCATACAGGGAAAGTAAGGAAATGGTGACTATAAACGATGCCTAGGATCCTTATGAGTAGGAGGAAGATGTTTTGGGAGAGAATGTGCAAGAAGCACATACTGAAACCGAATCCAATGGAAGAAGGGAGAAAATAACTCCCCCAAACTTGGTTGAAACCATGGTGAGATTCAATGAGAGATTGATGAAGGCTCAGGAAGAGCAGCACCATCTCAATGCCGCCATCTTGTAGAACCTCACTGATATGCATTAGAGGATAAATATTGGTTCTAACCCAATCAATGCGGGAAGGGAAGAAAGAGATGCAGGTAGTCACTCTAGAGGTCGCTCTAGGAAGAGGACTCCAAGACCTAGAAGTAATTCTGTGAGCAAAAAGCACAAAACACTCTCTCCAGGATCTCTTTCCATCCAGTCATGCGACTCTAGAGAGTCTCAGAGAAGCCCGAGGCATACTTCTAGCAGGTTTGAAGGAAGAAAGAAGTTCATAGGGATCCCACAGGGAGAATTTAGGAAGGCAAGGCCTCCCACCTTTCATGAAGAAATCAAGACATGTCAAGAGGAAGATGCCTAGATTCTTGGAATGAAGAAGTATTTTAGAATGCATGATTATTCAGAAAATGAAAAGGCCATAGTTTCCATTTACAATCTAAGTGGAAGAGCTTCAATTTGGTGGGAACACCTCATGCAAGTGAAGAAGATCAGTGAAAGGAGAATCAAATGGGAGCGGTTTAAAAGATACTTCAAGGAGAAATACCTATCAGCTAGGTGTTATGATAACAAGAGGAAAGAGTTCAATGAACTCAAGTTGGGACATAATTCTATGGACGAGCATGTACACAAGTTTTTGGAGATATTGAGGTATGTGGATTACATCAAGGATGAAAGGGTAAAGATCCAATGTTTCTTTGGTAGTCTACCTCAAAATTTCAAAGTTGGGATTGAGTTTGTCAATCCACCAAGTCTGGATGAAGCCATTAGGATGGAAGTACATTGTTATGAGCATAGCAATGGTAAAACAGAGGTTCAACCATCATGGAAAGGAAATCCCAGAGGGAGGTTTGAACAAAGAAAGAGTGGATTCAAGCCACCATTCAAAAGTCATCCAAGAGATTTTCCACGGGGCCAACAAGCAAGAAGTGGGAACAAACCAGTTGTGGCAGCAGAAAGAGCACCAAGAGGGCCACTTCAATGTTGGGGATGTGGAGGAAGCCATGTGCTTAGAGAATGTCCACATCGGAGGGAGAATCCAAGAAGCTAACACAACTTAGAAGAAGCAACTACAGTGGAATATATGGCAAGGGCAACACCTCGAATTTATGCAGCATTAGATGATCATCAAGCAGGCTATCAATCAACACTGGTGGAAGTTGAAGGTAAGGTTGCTAAGCAATCTATTTATGTTTTGATTGATCCAGGATCTACTCATAGTTATGTGTCTCCTAAGGTGGTTGAAAGTTGTTCTCTTAGTAAAGTAAATCATAGTAAGGCTTGGCTAGTTCAATTAGCCACAGGGACCAAGAGAAATGTGAGTGAAGTAGTGATGGAGTGCCCCATAGAATTGAATGGACTCCTCACACATGTAAATTTAAATGTCCTACCATTAGGATCTTATGATGCCCTAATATGTATGGACTGGTTGGAAAGACATAGAGCCAATATACACTGCTATGAGAAAGTACTTGAATGCATTGATGAAGAGGGAAGACCAAGGTTCGTAAGAGGAATTCCCAAGCAAGTTTCAGTAAGGCATATTTCATCTCTGGAGTTGAGAAAGTTTTATAAAAAGGGTTTCCAATTATATGCAGTTCACATATCAGATTCATCAAAAGATAAGGGACCAAGGATAGAAGACTTTCAGCTGTTGCAAGAATTCCAAGATGTGTTTTCGGATGAAGTGCTAGGAATGCCACTAAAGAGAGATATTGTTTTTTCCATCAATCTTGTTCCAGGGGCAACACCAATTTCCAAAGCTCCTTATAGAATGAGCACACCAGAATTGGTAGATTTGAAGATGCAACTGCAACAATTAATGGACAAGGAATATTTCAGACCGAGTGTATCTCCTTGGGAGTACCGGTGTTATTTGTCAAGAAGGAGGATGGGACGTTAAGGTTGTGTATTGATTACATGAATCTCAATAAAGTGACAGTCAAGAACAAGTACCCATTGCCAAGAATTGATGACTTGTTTGACCAAATGAAGGAAGCTAGAGTGTTTTCAAAGATTGACTTGAGGTTTGGATACCATCAAGTGAGGATAAAGGAAGAAGAAATTCACAAGACAACTTTCAGGACAAGATATGGCCATTATGAATTCACAGTGATGCCATTTGGTCTTACCAATGCACCTGCTACATTCATGTGTCTCATGAATAGCATCTTCAACAAGTATTTGGATAAGTTTGTGATTGTGTTCTTGGATGACATTCTTGTTTACTCAAAGAATGAAGAAGAGCATAATGAACCTCTAAGAATGGTGTTGCAAGTCCTTAGAGAACACCAATTGTATGCAAGGCTGAGAAAGTGTAAATTCTATCAGCATAAGGTATAGTATTTGGGTCATGTCATCTTAGAAGAAGGAATTGTAGTGGATCCAGAAAAGATTGAAGCCATAATGTATTGGCCTACTTCAAAGAATGTTGCATATGTTATATCTTTTATGGGTCTTGCAGGATATTACAGAAGGTTCATTGAAGGGTTTTCCAAAATAGCTCATCCAATTACATCATTGCAGAGGAAGAACATCAAGTTTGAATGGTCTGAAAAATGTGAGAAAAGTTTTCAGCAACTGAAGGAATTGCTTACTAGTGCTCATGTTCTGAAGATTGCAGATCCAAAGAAATATTTTGTAGTGTGTACAAATGCTTGCATTGAAGGGCTCAGTGGAGTGCTCATGCAAGAACGATTTGTAATTTTCTATGAGTCAAGAAAGTGAAAGGAGCATGAAAAGAACTATGCCGCACATGACTTAGAGCTAGTAGCCATAGTTCATGCTCTCAAGATATGGAGACATTATTTGTTGGGAAGAAGACTGAAGCTCGGAACAGAGCACATGAGCTTAAAATATTTGTTTGACCAGCCAAATTTGAATGCTAGGAAAACTAGACATATGGAATTTATTTGTGAATTTGATTTTGAAATTAAGCATGTCAAAGGTAAGGAGAATAAAGTTGCAGATGCTCTTAGTGGAAAATTTCATGTTGCAGCAATGAGTATGTGTAAATCAGATTTGAAGGCAAGAGTTATTGAAGCTCAAACCAATGATGAAGCTTACCTTCAAGTCAAAGAAAAATTTCAGCAGGGAAATGTGGATGAAACATGTGCAGGGTATTAGCTTGGTGAAGATGATGTTCTCATTTATCAAGGTACCAGACTGTATATTCCAAATTGTACATATTTGAAGAGGATAGTGATGGATGAGATACATCAAATGCCATATTCTGGACATCTAGGATATCAGAAGACTATAACAGTAGCGAGAAAGCAATACTTTTGGCATGGGATGAAGAAGTACATAGCAGAGTACATTGCTAGATGTCAAAAGTTCCAACAAGTCAAGGCCGAACATCAACATCCAGCAGGATTAATGTTGCAGCCTTTTCCCATTCCAGAATGGGAGTGGGAAGTGATTTATATGGATTTTATAACAGGTCTTCCAATGACAGTAAGGAAGCATGATTCAATCATGGTAGTGGTGGACAAGCTATCAAAGGTATCTCACTTCATTCCAGCCAATTCCACTCATAAGACCAATGGCATAGAAAATATCTTCATGAAGGAGATATTCAGATTGCATGGATTTCCCAAGGCAATAATTTCAAATCGTGATACAAAGTTCACACCCAATTTTTGGAAGGGACTATTTCAGGAATTAGGAACTCGACTGAATTTTAGTGCATCATATCATCCTCAAACAGATGGTCATACTGAGAGGGTGAATCAGATTCTTGAGGATGTATATGATGGATAGACCATCCAAGTGGGAAGACTACCTACACTCGGTAGAATTTGCATACAAAAATGGACATCAAACATCATTGGGAATGAGTCCTTTTGAGGTATTGTATGGAAAGGGATGCAGAAATCCAGTGAGTTGGGACAACCTAGTGAACACGGTAGTGCTTGGACTAGAGATGATCAGATAGATGGAGCAAGAGATTGTTAAGATTAGGCAGAATTTGAAGGAAACACAGGACAAGCAGAAGAGTTATGCAGACACGAAAAGAGTGCATAAGGAATTTAAGATTGGGGATCTTGTTTACTTAAGAGTGAAACCAAGGAAAAGTTCCTTGAAGTTGGGGAGTTGTGCCAAGTTGGCACCAAGATATTGTGGGCCATTTGAAGTCCTTGATAGGATAGGACCAATTGCATATAGAATTGCATTGTCGGCTAACATGAGAGCTCATAATTTTTTTCATGTATCTTTGCTTAAGAAATATGTACATGATCCTAGTCACATAATTGATTGGCATGTGATACAGGTGGAACCCGAGGGAGAGTTCCAAGTGGATCCTATGCACGTCCTCGACAAGAAGGTCACTTTGCTCCGGAACAGAGCCATCAGATAGGTGAAGGTGCAATGGAAGCACTAGTCCCGAAGAGGATACATGGGAGCAGGGTATTTTTTAAGGATTCTAATATTAGACTTAAGTATAGTATCTTAGGCAATTATTTTTTATTGAAAAAAACATGTATATATATAGGTATGCGAATATTAAATATGAAACATAACATTTACTACTGAAATGTGTAAATTTTGGCGAATATTATGATAAAAAAACATATTTTATGTAAATATAGGCGATATTAGAGCCTAAAAATGACCAAATAGCGAATTTATTTTTTGAAAAAAAGCCCGAAAAATAGCCAATTGGCAAAATTTCGCCGTTAAAAATTACCCTGCATGGGAGTTGGAGGATTCCATGAGAGAGGCATTCCCATTTTTGTTCAGTTTTGGGAACACCAAGGACGGGGTTATTCAAAGGGGGAGGGAATTGTAATACCCCATTTTGACCCTTAGGGTTTATTGGCTTCAATGTAAATATTGTATAAATGCAATGTGTGTTTTCCCTAGTGTGGAGCTCAAGGCCAAGGCCCCACTAGAGGATGATCAGGTTTTATTTAAAAGGAAAGTGTTTGACATTATGATTATCCATGTGCTATGAAGCCATGATGTATTTTAAAATACCAAGACATTGGCTAAGGAGTCAACCAATAAGAGGGGGCCATGTGTATCCACTAGGGAGAGGTGAGGGGGTTGTGGGATTGGAAACCATGCTGCCACATGTCAATTTGTGAACCCATTTGACTCCCCATGCTGACATTTAATTCTGCTGTAAGAAGGTAGTTGAGAAAAAACTGCCCATGAAGTCGATGGAGTATGGAGCGGCCCTACAATCCGTATGGATTTTCTTGTCTGATTTTCGGGTATAAGCATAACAGGCAGTTGCAAACATATGTAAAATGACCAAGTTCTGATTTTTGGGTGTTATGAGGTAGCAGCAGGCATATATAAAAGGATCAAGCTTTGTTTTGGGTATCCCGAAGTAGCCACAGGCAGGTATGAAAGGTTTTTAGCTCTGAAATTCGGCCCCCTTCTGAGGCAAATTTTCGCAGTGACTGTGACAGCTGCAGCAGTAGTAGGTGATCTCTGAGTTCTGATTTTTTTATGGCAGCAGCAAGTTTTTACACTAAGTCTAAAATTTGGGGTGATTTGGGAAGCTGTAAAGAATCGCAGGAGGAGTATCATAAAGACAAGCTTCAAGTTTATTTTTAAGCTCTGATTTTGAGACATTATGAGGCAGTCATTCAAAGACATACATACATTAAGTCTGATCTTTGTAAATTTATGAGAAAGCAAAGGAATGAAGTATGCAGCCAGAATTATGAAGCAATATTCAACAAGTTAAAGGATCGATGGCATTTGAAACATCTGGCATACTCCATGCAAACCTTGAAGCATCCTCCACGCAGAGATTGTTGACCACGTTGACTTATCATTTGAAATTTCTAAGCATATTTACTTTAATTCATTTGGACTCTGAGATCACAAGGAAAGGTCTGGGATATGAATGCACTGAGGCAGCTGCAGGCCTAAATGGACAGCTTGGTATAGTGACTGTGGCAACAACAGAAGGAAGGTCTGATTTTGGAGGCATCTGAAGTCTTGAAGTATTTTTAATTCTGATTTGGGAATAGTCTGATATTTGAAGTTTTCTATGCTCTCGTGCAGGTATATTAGCAGCACAGCATTTAGGTTAATCACTGTTCTGATGCCACAAGAAAAGGATAGATCTTGAAGGCATGTGTACAGGATTTGATGCAGATGAAATTTAATTTGAAGAACTTTTCAAACTCAAATTGTCGGGCTACAGTGCTAATGTTTATCCTTGGTCTAGCAAGCATAAATTCGGTGACCACAGTGCTAGAAGTCTTGCATCCTAAGGCATATCTAAAGCCATCTGAAGTTTACATAACCCACAGTAGAAGACAGTCAAAGTCTGACTTCTGAGGTAGCACAGTACATTAAAAATGCACAGTGTGAAGGGATCTGAAGTTTGAGCAGAGGTATATTGTCATCTATAAACTGGAAGTTCAGATCAAGACAAAATTCCAAGTAAGGCTTTTATGACTTAGACTTGCCTTGATGATTGGGTTGTTGACTTGATTTAAATGAAGTCAAAAAGTCCTTCTTGTCTGAGAGCTTTGAGATTGATTGAGTTTGACAGTGTTGGTTAAGTCTCTTATCTTCTAAGCTGGGGTTAGTTGGTTGAGGTTTGTCTTGTTGATTGAGTCTTCCTTGACTAAGATCAAAGTTGGTTGTGGTGTCATTAAGTTGAGTATGATTGGATGAGTTATTGTATTGGTTGTTGCTTGATGAGCTATGATTGTACTATCTTAACCCTGTCTCGATCAAGCAAGAAAGTATGTTACCCAATGAGAAAAGAAGCAGTTGTGGTCTATGAGATTTGAGCAACTGAGAAGGTTGGCACAGTTGTATGAGTTGGTTTGACTCAGATTGGTTGAGTTGTATGAGCATTTGGTTTGACCCAGGTAGTCTGGTATATAGCTGGTTGAACTCAAGTTACTAATTCGAATAATGTGAATAACAACTTGATTAGTACAGCTAGATTGCGCATGTTGACGAGCAGTGTTGCACAATTATGGTGCAGTGGTTAGTGGACAGTTGATGAGGAGTGGTCAATTGATGAGCAGTGAAAGTGGTTTTGCAGTGTGGTACTGGTTGTGCAGTGTGGTTTAGATTGTGTAGTGTGGTAAAGGTTGTGCAGTGTGGTCTAGATTGTGCAGTGTGGCACAAGTGTTGGATAGCAGGTCCGCAGGATCAGTGCAATTTGTGGTTCAATAGTTCAGCATCTATCTTCATATCAGGGTGGTAGGACGAGGCAAGGAAATTGAGGGAGCTAAGGCTTCCTTCAGGTTGTAGCCTGTAAACCAGGGGGTTGTAGCCTCCTTCCAGTTGTATCTGGAGAATTGAAGTCTTTGTAACAAAGGGGGTTGTTACCTCCTTCCAATTGTTGCTAGTAAATTATTATTATAAAGGCTTCCATGGTTTTTCCCCCAGGACTTGGGTTTCCACGTAAAAATCTTGTGTACTGTGTTTTTCTATGCTTCCTATGTGATGATGATATGATGAGCTGTAATAATGTTGATGATATAATGATAATGTGATAGTGCATTAATGAATGATGTATTGAATAAGCTGTTGATGATTGCTAAAGTTGAAAAAGTAATAAAAGCTACACACACTGTTCACCCCCCCCTCTCAATGTGCTCGGTGTGTCCAACAATTGGTATCAGAGCAGGTCCTTCACAGAAAGCCTTACCAGCTTGAAGGAGATCCTTGACACACCATGGGGTTCTCAGTGAATGGATTGTCTTGTGGGACAAATTACTTGATTTGGAAAATAAGAATGCAGGCTTATCTCGAAGCAAAAGGCAGTGGGGTATGGCAGTCAGTGCTTACTGGGTACAATCATCCGAAGAAAGTGAAAACATCATCTCAGAAGGAAGCAAGGAAAAATAATTCAATGGCTATGGAATCCATTCTTGAAGGCTTATCAGATTCCATAAAAGAGAAGATTGGAAAGTGCAACACTGCTAAGGAACTATGGCTCAAAATAGAACATCTCTACTCCTCTAAGGAACATGAAGAAGAAGTTATGAAACTCATGACTGCAGATCTGACAGATCTCCAAAAGAAGAAAATAGGAAAGTGCAACTCAATTGAAGAATTGTCACTAAAGTTAGATCAACTCTACTCCATTGAAGAACAAAAAGCAGAAGACAACTCCATAGAAAGGTCAATACAAGATCCAGGTAAGTATGAAGGTAAGTCTATTGAACACCCTGTTTGTAATGTTTCTGAAGAAATATGTCTATCGGGTATAGAGGATAAGTGCTATTCAAAATTCATAGATTTTAATACATCAAAATGTGATGAATCTCATTGTTTCTTGATAAATGATGGAAATGACTGTTTAAACAATGATATTACTAATGCTTTGCAAAAGGTTGAGAAACTTTGTGAACAGAACCAGGTATTGAAAGAGCAATTGGACAAATCTGAGAAGAGGAATCAAGAAGAATGTGAGAAGGCCACACAGACTATAATCAATCTAAATCTCCAAGTTGAAGAAGCTACCAAAATCAAAGAATCCATATCCAACTCTCTGAATAATCAACTTGAGAAGTATGCTACTGAAAATAAAAGACAATCAGAAGAAATTGACAAGCTTAGAAGACAGCTAGAAGATAAGGAGAAAGAATTGACTCGCAAACTTCAAGACAAAGATAGTGAGATCAGTACCTTACTTGAAAAATTGCAGAAGGAAAGTACCACCAGTCAGAAAGGAGATTCAAGTGATAAAAAGGAAATTCAGTTCAGTCATGAGATTGAAGAGAAACTAAGAAGAAAACAAGAAAGTGAAATAAAATCCTTAAAGATAGAATTACGAAAGGTATGTCTGACAAATTTTGAATTTGAAAAAGAACTCACAGAGATCAGAAAAGAAAATCAAGTACTAAAAGGGCGACTGCAAAAATCTCATAAGGAAGATCAGAACCCAAAAGGACAGATGGAAGACAGTATTATTGATCTAAAAAGCCAGGTAGAAGAAGTCAAGAAAATTGAAGAAGACCTAACAAGACAACTCCAAGAAAAGATAGAAATTTGTCAAAAGCAAGAATTGAAGATCCTCTCTCTAAAGGAAGATTTGAACAAGACAACTGCTCAGTTGAAGACAAATTCAAAGATTGAAAAGAACATTGAAGAAAGTGAAAGTTCCAGGGAAAAAGAAGAAAAGGATAATAATTATATAGATATTTTTAGTAGATCCAATGATCAGCAAGATTCAAGGAAGAATAGAAATAGAGAAGTTGCATCACAAAGAAGATCCTTTGCTCAGGGATATCCCATGATGTTCAGTGGTCACTGCTACAAGTGTAACAACTATGGTCACAAAGCCATCCATTGCAGAGCTCATGAAAGAATCACTCCTGAAAGAAATCAAGTTATGTTTTTCGTTCAATGTTATAATTGTTATCATTATGGTCATTTTGCAAAACATTGCAAGATGCAGGGAGAAGTTAAAGTTTGGAGAAGAAAGCAAGTTCAATCGAATCTCATGAACAACAATCAGTCTACCACGGTATGGAGAAGAAAGTCAGTAGATTGCACCATTGATCAGAACAGGAATGATGAAATTTTTGGGAAAAACCCAATACCATTTTGAAGACTATCGATCAGTGTTATGAAGTGTAAAATGTACCTAATTATCATGGATTGAGATCAACGATCACAGTTGGTTTCAGCATACAAGCAGCAACAGTGCCCAGTGATAGGGGGAGCAATATTGCTAAAGAAAGTTCTCGTTGCCATTGATGCAAACAGGAAGAGAAGTTGTTGACATGGGGAGCATGCCCCGAGGGGGAGCGTTACTTCAAGGTAGTACCCTTTGCCATTGATGCCAAAGGGGGAGAGAAGTTGTGAATAGGGGGAGCCTGAGTGTTGTCATCAATGACAAAGGGGGAGATTGTTGATTAAGTTGTCATTGATGCCAACAGTGCCTGGGCATTGATGCCAACAATTGCGTCTTGGTGCACCTTGTGGAGCCCCTGAGGGTTAGTGTTTGGTTTGTGGTTTTCTGTGTCAAGAGGAGACCTTTTGACTTTGTCCAAGCCCAAGCTTGAAGCCCTTGGAGGCCTTGGGACAATGGCAAAAGCCCTGGCTACCCTTGACTTGGTTAAGAGCCCTTAAGTTGTATCTTGGTCCCATTTAAATCCATTGTTGAGTTTGGTTGTCTTCAGGTCGATGATCTCTGAGTCCATTGTACTTGTAGTGGTCTTCTTGTTTGTTTTTGGATGGGTGATGTAGTAGCATAGCCCTTATTTCCCATATGCAAATGGTTTGTGCTTTGGAGCATTTGGTGGAACCCTACACTTCTTTGGGATGGCCTCACACCCTTGCATATGATGGAGATTGGCATTTGCATATGTTGCTCATGGTTTTATTCAACAATGCTTTGATGAAGCCCATGTAGATGTGGATCTTGAAGACATGAAGACTTCTTGAAGACGGTTGAGATGCCCTTATGCTCCTTGCATAAAATAAGGTTTGGCATCTTACTCTTGGTGGTCATGATTTGATGCAAAGGATCATGGTTCTTTTTCTTTGAAGGTTTGGGCCTTGAATCCCCACACACATAACCCTTTGACTTAATGAAGACCATGGTTACATATGAAGCTTGTAGCTTAGGATCCACACAATTGATGGCATGATCATATCCTTGCATTTGGCTACACATTGACATAATGACCCACTTATATATAATATGACGCCTTGGTTGATGATGAGATTCATGGAGTTCTTGATTATGATGCCCCCATGCATGTTGAATGATGATATCATCCTTGGCTCTTGCTTGATGATGGGGAAAACCTCTAGGAGAAATGCATGTGGGTCTTGAAACCAATGTATGTGGTTCAATAGTCTTTGAAGCCACTACATATTTGATGATGATAGAACCCACATATCCCTCAAAGAAGACCTCTTGCTTGAAAACGATGAAGTCATATAACCCTTGTGCATGGCCTTAAAGCCCTTATAAGTGCCTGAAGAAACATTCCAAAAGTTATCAAGTCAATTCTGACGTCCTGTACAAATTGAAGAATTTAAGAATGAAGGACCCTATATTTGCAAATAATCCCCTCATAAGATGATAGCCCTCGTCATGCCGTTTCCAACGGTAGGTGGCATGTCACGTGGTTCCTTACCGTTGAAGAGATATAAATTTTTAAAGTTGACAATATTTTTTTTAACCCCATCCTGAAGTCGGCCTGCCTAAAGAAATAATTTTTTAATTGAATTTTGTATACCAATGTGAGGTCGGCCAGCTAAAATTAAGCCATTTTTAAAAATTTTTTTAACCCTCACGACTTGTATAAATAACAAGCATTTCACTCTAAAAAAAACAGGAATTCTCTATTTTCTTGTCTGATTTTCGGGTATAAGCATAACAAGCAGTTGCAAACATATGTAAAATGACCAAGTTCTGATTTTTGGATGTTCTGAGGCAGCAGCAGGCATATATAAAAGGATCAAGCTTTGTTTTGGATATACTGAAGTAGCCACAGGCAGGTATGAAAGGTTTTTATCTCTGAAATTCGGCCCCCTTCTGAGGCAAATTTTCGCAGTGACTGTGACAGCCACAGCAGTAGCAGGTGATCTCTGAGTTCTGAGTTTTTTATGGCAGCAGCAAGTTTTTACACGAAGTCTGAAATTTGGGGTGATTTAGGCAGCAGTAAAGAATCGCAGGAGGAGTATCATAAAGACAAGTTTCAAGTTTATTTTTAAGCTCTGATTTTGAGACATTATGAGGCAGTCATTCAAAGACATACATACATTAAGTCTGATCTTTGTAAATTTATGAGCAAGCAAAGGAATGAAGTATGCAGCCAGAATTATGAAGCAATATTCAACAAGTTAAAGGATCGCTGGCATTTGAAACATCTGGCATACTCCATGCAAACCTTGAAGCATCCTCCACGCAGAGATTGTTGACCACGTTGACTTATCATTTGAAATTGCTAAGCATATTTACTTTAATTCATTTGGACTCTGAGATCATAAGGAAAGGTCTGGGATATGAATGCACTGAGGCAGCTGCAGGCCTAAATGGACAGCTCGGTATAATGACTGTGGCAACAACAGAAGGAAGGTCTGATTTTGGAGGCATCCGAAGTCTTGAAGTATTTTTAATTCTGATTTGCGAATAGTCTGATATTTGAAGTTTTCTATGCTCTCGTGGAGGTATATCAACAGCACAGCATTTGGGTTAAGCACTGTTCTGATGCCACAAGAAAAGGATAGATCTTGAAGGCATGTGTACAGGATTTGATGCAGATGAAATTTAATTTGAAGAACTTTTCAAACTCAAATTGTCGGGCTACAGTGCTAATGTTTATCCTTGGTCCAGCAAGCATAATTTCGGTGACCACGGTGCTAGAAGTCTTGCATCCTAAGGCATATCTAAAGCCATCTGAAGTTTACATAACCCATAGTAGAAGACAGTCAAAGTTTGACTTCTGAGGTAGCACAGTACATTAAAAATGCACAGTGTGAAGGGATCTGAAGTTTGAGCAGAGGTATATTGTCATCTATAAACTAGAAGGTTAGATCAAGACAAAATTCCAAGTAAGGATTTTATGACTTAGACTTTCCTTGATGATTGGGTTGTTGACTTGATTTAAATGAAGTCAAAAAGTCCTTCTTGTCTGAGAGCTTTGAGATTGATTGAGTTTGACAGTGTTGGTTAAGTCTCTTATCTTCTAAGCTGGGGTTAGTTGGTTGAGGTTTGTCTTGTTGATTGAGTCTTCCTTGACTAAGATCAAAGTTGGTTGTGGTGTCATTAAGTTGAGTATGATTGGATGAGTTATTGTATTGGTTGTTGCTTGATGAGTTGTGATTGTACTATCTTAACCCTGTCTCGATCAAGCAAGAAAGTATGTTACCCAATGAGCAAAGAAGCAGTTGTGGTCTATGAGATTTGAGCAGCTGAGCAGGTTGGCACAGTTGTATGAGTTGGTTTGACTCAGATTGGTTGAGTTGTATGAGCAGTTGGTTTGACCCAGGTGGTCTGGTATATAGCTGGTTGAACTCAGGTTACTGATTCGAATAATGTGAACAACAACTTGATTAGTATAGCTAGATTGCGCATGTTGACGAGCAGTGTTGCACAGTTATGGTGCAGTGGTTAGTGGACAGTTGATGAGGAGTGGTCAGTTGATGAGCAGTGAAAGTGGTTTTGCAGTGTGGTACAGGTTGTGCAGTGTGGTTTAGATTATGCAGTGTGGTACAGGTTGTGCAGTGTGGTCTAGATTGTGCAGTGTGGCACAAGTGTTGGATAGCAGGTCCGCAGGATCAGTGCAGTTTGTGGTTCAATAGTTCAGTATCTATCTTCATATCAGGGTGGCAGGATGGGGCAAGGAAATTGAGGGAGCTAAGGCTTCCTTCAGGTTGTAGCCTGTAAACCAGGGGGTTGTAGCCTCCTTCCAGTTGTAGCTGGAGAATCGAAGTCTTTGTACCAAAGGTGGTTGTTACCTCCTTCCAGTTGTTGCTGGTAAATTATTATTATAAAGGCTTCCGTGGTTTTTCCCCCGGGACTTGGGTTTCCACATAAAAATCTTGTGTACTGTGTTTTTCTATGCTTCCTATGTGATGATAATATGATGATATGTGATGATGAGCTGTAATTGTTAATAATGCTGATGATATAATGATAATGTGGTAATACATTAATGAATGATGTATTGAAGAAGCAGTTGATGATTGTTAAAGTTGAAAAAGTAATAAAAAGCCATACACACTGTTCACCCCCCCCTCTCAGTGTGCTCGGTGTGTCCAACAAGGGTATGGATCTATGTTGGAGCATAGGCCGCAGCTAGGGAAAAGCTGCCAATTTTGGGGAAAAAGCACTAAGTTTTGAGGGAGAAGTGCTAATTTTGAGGAAAAGCACCATTTTTGGCGGAAGTGAACAGTGCGCGGTACGGTGCCAGATGGATGAGCTCACCACAGAGTGCGGACCGGAAATCACGGAGCTCGCGTGCACAAGTCAAAGAAAGGAGTAAATAAGGTGGCCGAGTAGAAAGCTCAACCACCACAGTAAATGAAGGAAGCAACGGAATAGAGGGCTCAGCTACCCTCATTTAAGGCAAAGTACAGAAGTTATGGTTGCTCGGACCAATGAAGAGCAACGGGACGAAGCATTGAAGACAAAGGACACGGAGCAAAGAACGATGGAGCGGCGCCCATACCCGCGATCTGCGCTGGAAATCGTAGATCCTGCAGGAAGCTGCGATGCAACTGCAAGAGGCGTCTAAAGTACACCTAGCCGTCAGTGGTTAGGGTTTTTGGGGATCACTGTTGGGAAAGGCCCACAGTTTTGTAAAGGTGCAACCCTCAGGGCCACCTATATATATGTGTAATTGTAAAAGGAAAGGGGTTAGATGTTAGATGGGTCAGAGATAGATTGGCTAGAAGGTCATTGTAAGTTAATATCTGAGTTGCAGACAGTCTAAGTTGATGTCTGAGTCATTGTAATCTCTGTAGAAGAAGAGGGTAGATCTAAGAGAAGGGCTCCCAGCTGTGTGCGTGGAGTTTCCCAGCAAGATCTAGGGCTGCAGCTGTGTGCACAGCGTAACTGTGTAATTACCATCTCAAGTTAATATAAGATGCAATTTCCGTGGATGTGATTTCCCCATGGAGGAGAACCACATAAGTCTTGTTGTTATGGTAATGTTTTACGTGAATGCATGTCTATGTGTTGCTATCTATGTTTACATGAATGTTTCGTTATCTTTACGAATGAGTATGTAAAGTAAGTCCTTGAAGCTCCCTTAGAAGTTATACTCGTGCATTGTTGGAAGAGTCGGTAAGAGCACTATCGCCGCAGCGCAAGAGGAGTGTGTTCCGGTGCTGTGGTGCAAGGGCAGGGACGATACATAGTGTATCAGACATAGCGGGTGAACGCCTGGTGCGGAGATACCGCACAGCTAGGCTGGGAAGGGTGAGTCCCAACGCAGTGGCATCGTGAGGCCTATAGAAGAGTAAGACATTCTGTTCTGAAGTACTGCGTAAGAAGAGGGAAGAGAGAAGACTGTGGATTCCGCACCACCCCGGTTAAGGAAACCTGATTCCTTAGCCCCCGCATAGCCACTTCGGGTGAGACCTCGGGCTGCTGCGCAGCCCGTTTCCGAAAGGGCTAGTGCACCAAGGGGTGTTTGTTGCTGTGCCTCCTGAAAACCTGGGTCTGTCCAAAAGCAGCCAACAAATGGTTCCGTTGCCCTAAGACTTGTTATTCCGGCGACGTGCGAGATTGATGCGAAACCTAGACAAAAAGGAAGCCAACAAATGGTTCTGTTGCCTTGAGACGTGTTAAGCCAACAAATGGTTCCACCACCGGCTTTAACCCTATTATCCTGAAGGCAATGTGGTGTTGGAATCCTACATCTAAAGAAATTCAAGAGTGGTTTGATTCAAAGGCGAGAGAGTTCGTTGAACGTGAAAATAGAAGCCCTAGGCTTCAGGCAGAAGACTGGTTGCAGAAGTATATTTATACTAACCTTTATGAAATCTTCTTTGTAACATTTGCACTTGAGTTGCATGAGTGGGTATCCAAGCTAGCAGACACTCAACCCACTGTGCATGTTGATCGACCTATCGCTTGGACGCCTGAGCTAGTTAGCAGTGTGAAGCGGGTAGACAATCATGTGTCCCGCGCAGTAGACTTTTGGTTGAATAGTCTACTGGAAGGCTTCATCACCGAGTTTGCAGTAGATACGAGAAAGAGCTTCAGCGAGGCTGAGAGGATTTTCTTCAAAGCATACAGGGGTAAGTTCTTAAATTCTCTGAACCTGTCGATTAAAATGCTCTTATATGAAAAAGGAAAACTATGTATAGCTGCCGATGAATAGCATAGACAAGTAATGTCTGCAGATTCTGATAGTGATTTTGAAGCTATTGGTTGCACTCGTAGTGGAAAACGATATAAAGTAGGCATCGACCAGCATTCTTTTGAGTCTAGCCCAGAAGATAGTCGAGCTCGTAGAGCGAGGCATATAGAGAGACAAGGGAGTGTTCATATCCCTTATCACCCTTTTACACCGCAAAAGCCAGACGGGGCTCAGCATAACCCCGCAGTAACACCCTCTAGTATCCCGCATGATACTTCTAGCACCTCAGCTCCACCTTTGTTTAACCATCCCGGAGGTAGTGCCGCAACAACGCCACGTCAAACTAGCGCAAGAAGGATGGGTGATGACATGAAGCTACCAACCTTTAGAGGAATAGGGCTAGAAGACCCTGAGCAGCACTGGTTTCTATGTGAAGCTATTTGGACGATTAAGCAAATTAATGATGATGCTGTTAAGCTGGTTCAGTTAGCAACCACACTAAGAGAGAGAGCCTTAACTTGGTTTATGAAATACTCAGCAGCACAGAATATGACGCTTGCTGATGTAAGAAATGCTATGATTAAAGAATTCAAGAAACCTAAATCAGAATCACAGTGTATAACAGAACTCAAAGACATAAAACAGTTACCTACAGAGTCAGTATGGGACTTTGACCAGAAGTTCAAAGCCTTGATAGATCAAGTAAGCTTTGAGTTTGCACCAGAGCAGCACAAGGAATGGCTCATTGTTGCGCTGCTTCCTCACATTAGACTTCCTCTTATGCAACAGAATATCACTACACAAGAACAAGCTCTAGAGATGGCTATGAAACGAGAAGCTTCACCAATTGCTAGAACAAGCAACGATGTTGCGCAGTTACAGAACCAAATAGCAAACCTAACCTTGCAAGTGCATGACATTAAGAAAGGAAAGGATGTCAAAGAAGAAATTTGGTGTACAAAGTGTAGAGCACAAGGACATTCAAAGGACCATTGTCCTGTCTTCATAGATTATATTGCAACTGGAGCACCTAACCCTTTACCACATGCACAGGGGCCTTGGTGTGAAATCTGTAGAACTAGAGGCCACAGACCACAAGAGTGTCACTTGTTACAGAAATATGTACAAACTCCAAAGAATCTATATTGCAATTTCTGTAAATCAATAGGCCATGATGAAAACAATTGTAGAGCATATGACCTTATGATAGAAAGAAAACATGATGTCTATAGAGTACAGTCAGAACCACAAGGACCTACAGCAGAGCCGCAGTATGACCAAGCTCGTGAAGGCAGAGGAGAAAATTATAGGGGCCATGGATGCGCAGCAGGTTTTGGTCGAGGAAGAGGACAGATCACTTGTTATAACTGCGGACCTCAAGGCCACTATGCAAGGGATTGCCAAAATCCTACAACCCTCTGTAGATACTGTAAATCGTATGATCATGTCATTGAAGAATGCCCTCAGTTGGTGGCCAAGATGCAAGAAAAGAAGCCACAGGTTAACCAGAATATCCAGTTGATTGGAGGAAAAAAAAGAGAACCAGATCCCACAGTTAATATAGTGACGCGCAATGGAGTAACCACTGGTGCGCCAGAGTCGAGAACTGGAAAGTCAGCGACGCAATGGGTGCGCCGCGCTAACACTAAACCATCCCCGCTTGACCTACAGAAGCAAAAAGAAGCATTCAAGCAAGCTCAGGAGTATTTCTCAGATCCGCGAGCTTCAAGCTCTGTCGTAATTCCGCATAATGATATCAGACCGCATGTGCCGCATCAAGAGAACCTGGTGCGAGAGAAGGCCACTACATCTGGAAGGCCTGACGAGGAGGATGCACTAGGCAATGTTCATTCTTTCCTGAGAAACTGCTTAAAGTTGTTGCGCAATGAAAAAGCAACTATTGAACTCCAACACCTGTTGGATCAGTGTCAACAATCTGCTTCGATTAATACACCGCAGTGTGCTGTTCATCAGATTGGGAGTCATATTAGAATTGGAAGAGAGATGAGACTCACAACGCAGATTGGAGCATTTGAAATGGACGAATTCATTTTAGATTTGGGCTCAGAAGTTAATGTTCTCACTATGCAGACATGGGAACAGATGGGTAGCCCTCAGCTTACCAGATCTCCTATCCAGTTAAGACTTGCAAATCAACAACGAGTTTCTCCATTAGGCAGATTACCCAATGTACCCATTGATATTGAGGGAGTAAGAAGTTCTGCAGACTTCGAAGTAATCAAAATTCTGGATGACAGTAGACCTTACCCAACACTTTTAGGCATAGACTGGGCATTTGATAATTTGGCTGTCATTAATTTGAAGAAAAGACAGATGACCTTTGAGGATGACCAGATTAGGGTCATTGCACCGCTTGATCCCCTTCAAGGACCACGGTATATTGAACCCATTCAAGCAGAAGAAGAAGTGCGCCACATGGAAAGTTTGTACCAGATGACTGCTAGTCATAATGATTATGTCAATCCCACAGCGGATGGCCATATCAACTGGCGATGTGATAGTTCGTGCACATCAGATTCGGAAGCAGGATTGGAAAACTGGCAGAATCGCTTACATGAGGTTTCTGCAAGGCGTTTCGCCATGATGACTAAATCCATTCGATGGATTGGCACAGAATTCAGTAACACCCCAATCTTTGATGGTTTAACTGAAATAAGTGAATTCATACATGAATATGAACAAGAAATCCCAGATGAGAAGCGCATACAAGCATTGGATGTAGCACTGTGCGCTACACCCGCGAGATGGTGGGGTGCGCATAAAGAAAATATCGACACATGGCAAGACTGTCGCAGGTTGATACTGCGCAGATTTCAAGAGACTACAGCAGGAGTTTTGAGCAAATATGATGGACAGAGTGACCCCAGGACACACGTGGAAGCATGTATTCAGCAATGGTCAGATATTCCAAAGGATGAGTGGGTTCACCTATTCATCCACACGTTGGATATAGTTCCAAGGAACTGGTACACTGAAACAGAATTGTGCAGAGGCACTATCACTTGGCCTCTCATGATTGAAAGTTTTCAACTCACTTTCAGCCTTGAGTCAGAACATCCAAGCATTGATCAGGATTTAAAGTGTATTAAAAATAAGGTATTTGAACAATGTCCGTTACCAGAGTATTCTCAGCCAGACTGGGCTGTCCAGATGGAACATGCCCTGGAATGCTAGAATTTCATCGTTGCAGAAGAGGATGATGATCCTCGCAACATCAATATTCCAGAGTCAGAAGGGACGCGCAAAGTCGAAGGCCCTCAGCTTGATATCCCTGCCATTACAGAAAACATCAAGCTCAAGAAAATTAACATTGATACAGAAGCCGAACCCAAGGTTGCCTCTATAGGAGATTATTGGGATGATGAAACTGTTGACCACATTGCAGATTTACTATGAGTACCAGGACATCTTTCCTACCAAGTTTACAGAAATGAAAGGCATCCTAGGAGACTTAGGAGTTATGCACATACCTGTGAAAGCGGATGCTAAGCCAGTCAAACAACGCCCGTACAGGTTGAACCCGCGATATAAAGAAAAGGTCAGAGAATAAATTGATAAGATGCTCGCAGCTGGTATCATTGATCCAGTAGAGGAAAGTGATTGGATTAGTCCTATGGTGGTACAAGAGAAAAAGGCAAAAGGTGAAATAAGAATCTGCATGGACCTGCGCAAGCTCAATGACGCATCAGCGCATGATCCATTTCCTATGCCCTTCACAGATGAAGTGCTTGATAATGTTGGAGGACAAGAGGCTTACTCCTTCACTGATGGATTTTCAGGATACCATCAGATCAGAATCCATCCAGAGGACCACCATAAGACCACTTTTGCGACTGAATGGGGCTCATTCCAGTATACGGTAATGCCCTTTGGTCTTAAAAACGCTCCTGCTATCTTCTCTAGAGTCGTTGTTGTTGTTTTTAAAGAATTCATTCATAAGTTTCTAGAAGTCTATTTTGATGACTGGATTGTGTTTGTTTTACTAAAGAATCATATAGGGAATCTAAGGATGATGTTAGAAAAATGTAGACAGTATCAGATTTCCCTTAACTTAAAAAAATGTATATTCTGCGCTCCTTTTGGTATTTTGTTGGGTCACATTGTATGCAGACAAGGACTCATGATGGATCCTGCAAAGGTTGCCATCATTGCTAACTTGCCTGCGCCCAACTCAGTCAAACAATTGCGCACTACATTGGGACATACAGGATACTACAGGAAATTTATCAAGGGTTATGTGAAGATCACTACGCCTATGGAAAGACTGCTGAAAAAGGATTCGAAATTCCAATGGATAGAAGAATGCCAACAGAGCTTGGACACACTTAAAGAAAAGATGATCACAATGCCTATTCTAGTTTTCCCAAACTGGAGAAAACCCTTTCATGTTCATGTAGATGCTTCTTCCATAGCATTGGGAGTTGTACTTACACAACCGGGAGAAGGAGGTATCGACCACCCCATTGCTTACTCTAGCAGAAAGCTGTCCACAGCCGAGAAGAACTACACCACTACAGAAAGAGAAGGACTAGCTATGGTGTATTCCTTATAGAAGTTCAGACACTATCTATTGGGTGCTCATTTTAAAATGTATACTGACCATTCTGCTTTGAAGTACTTGGTCAATAAGCCAGTGTTAGGGGGAAGAATTTGCAGATGGCTGCTCCTCTTCCAGGAGTATGATTTTGAGATTATTGTGAAGCCAGGTAGATTGAATGCAGGACCTGACCACTTATCTAGGATAGAGTCAGGGGAGGAACCTACAAATTTGGAGGACAATCTGCCTGATGCGCAACTGTTCTCTATTCAAGCAGCCGATGAATATTACTCCGATATTCTTGAGTTTCTCACTATAGGACAAGCACCAGTCGAGTTCACAATACAGCAGAAGAAACAACTTGTTTTCAAAGCCGCAGACTTCACTTTGATAGCAGGCCAGCTCTATAAGTTGGGCCCTGATGAAGTTTTGCGCAGATGCATTTTACCGCATGAGAAGAACTCCATAATCGCAGAAGCGCACTCAGGGACCACAGGAGGCCATTTCGCAGGAAAGCTGACTGCGCAGAAGATCTTAGCTGCAGGTCTTTGGTGGCCAACATTGCACAAGGATACTAAGGAATTTTGCAAGTGTTGCAATGTGTGCTAGCGAACAGGAAAACCTTCAAGAAGGGATGAAATGCCGCTAAGACCCCAGATAACAGTGCGTGCTTTTGATAAGTGGTCCATTGATTTCGTGGGACCTATCAACCCACCAGGAAAGAGAACTGGTGCAAGATACATCATCAAAGCTACTAAATACCTCACCAGATGGGCTGAGGCGAAGCCAGTTAAGAATTGCGACGCTGCTACTGCCGCATAGTTCATTTTTGAGAATATTGTCACCAGATTTGGATGTCCACTAATTTTAATGAGTGATCAGGGCACACATTTCCTGAACGAGACTATAGAGGCCCTTACTGAAGAATTCCACATTATTCACCACAAGAGTACACCCTACCACCCTCAAGCTAATGGTATCGTGGAGGCATTCAATAAGATTCTGGAGAATGCCCTGACTAAGATCTGTAACCAACAAAGAGATGATTGGGACCTTAGAGTCACAGCTGTGTTATGGGCTTACAGAACCACATGCAAGAAACTAACAGGTCACACACCTTTCAGTTTGGTGTATGGACAAGAAGCAGTTATGCCCATGGAATACATTGTTCCCAGTCTCAGAATTGCTCACAATTGGTTGCCTTAGAAGAAGACAGACTTTTAGCTGGATTCCATCAACAAGTGCAGAAGGCAAGATAGAAGGCTTGGCATGACAGGCATATTAAGAACAAAGTCTTTCAAGAAGGAGACTTGGTACTCCTCTACGGTAGTAAATTCATCAAATTTCCAGGCAAGTTTCGTATACATTGGTTAGGCCCTTTTCAATTAATGAAGATAACTGAAGGAGGAGCAGTTCAGCTTGCAAAGCTTAATGGAGAATTGTTGCCCACAATGATCAACGGGAGTCGGCTCAAGCTTTACAGCGACAGCCACTCCGCCCTGTCAACCTAATTAGTTGCTAAAGTAGTGCAGATGTCCAGTGTAGTTGAAAGAGGCATCGCACTTCAGTCTACATGGAAGTCACGAGACATTTTCAGTTTCTGGCTTCCCGCGCAGCTCCTCGAACCATCCACACAAGTAATAGAGCCTGTCTGAGTAAGTATATTGTCGCTCTTGCGGAGTTCCCCCAAGTTGTTAAAATTTTTGCTCTTGCGGAGTTCCCTGTTGTCTAATCTTGTTTGCTCTTATGGAGTCCTCGCTGTGGACCCCTCCATATGCACAGTTACCCTTGCTGAAGTAACCCACCGAAAATTTGAAAATTGAATTACGAAAGCTCTGTAGCCGCGTCTGAGTCTTAATGAAGGATGAGACCGCCAATTAATTGTATTTGCTCTAACAGATTCGGCTGGATTTCCCGAAGATCCGCATTTAATTAAGGAGTGGAAGGCCTTAGCTTATCTCCCGAAGGCTGTCAGAACCCGTCCATCACATTTAATGCACCGCAAAGGCACAGGGGTAGGGGGGTTGTCAACTCATATGCATAGGCACCTACGGTTATTAGCCCACTCGTCCACATCTACTACTGCCTTTAGCTATAAATACCCCTCATTCGTATATGTTTGGGTTACTTTCCTCGAGTTGTGTAAGTTGTCTTGTTTGAGAGTCTAAGTCATTGTTTTCAGAGCCGTGTCATGCAGACTACCCCCTGTGTTTTCAGAGTTTGTATCCTACACTGTTCCACCCTTCTCTGATCAGTGATTAAGTCGTGTTTGTAAGTTCATGACGGAGAACCTGTCAACTGAAGAATTCATCCGATAGTTTAGACGCAGAGGTTTAGATTTCAGGATGGGTACCCCGATCAAGATTGTTGAGCTTCCTGAACCCAGACAGTCCCCGGGCACAAGGGCGTCTCAACTGCACCAGCCAGAGGAACCCGTTCCAGAGCCCTTGGCCACTATGGTTAACTACATTCCTCTGCGGCCAGATGATGCACCTGAGGTGCATATCCCCAAGAATTCCAAGTATCCGATTCCGTTACCACCAATGGTGGAAATCGTGCACGAAGAAGGATCCCTGCTCGGAAATCTTCCACTTGTTAAGTTTTCCGACTATAATCTGGGATATTATAGAACCTATCCATAGTTCGCGCCGGATCACTATCTGACAGTGGTCCATAACCCTGCTAGAAAAGTTGACGAATTCGTCCCACAGCAATTTGCAGTAAATCTGGAGAGGCCTAGCCTATTGAACCTGTTGAAGCTACCGCACTTCGGGCGTAGCAATGAAGTGAATGCTGTTGTTAAGGTCCTATTATCCTATGTTCATGGTGGTTATCTTTGGCTAGGGAGGCCAATTGATTTGAACGTGGACCTGATTCACCGAATTACCGGCCTATCTAAGGTTGGTAAGGACCCCAATGTCCATTTTGTTGGAAAAGATAAAGACCGAAAGCTTGCTGCACAGGTGGTGCAGAAATATAAATTGTCGCGAGGAGGTCGAGCCTATGACCTCACTATAGTTGAAGATGAGGCACTGAGATTCACCGGCAGTCTGCTTGCAGGAAGACTTCTAACGAAGTGCCGACCCAAAGAAGTCCCTGGAGCTGTTGTAGAGCTCGCAGTCGTAGCTGCGGAAGGAGAGCAGTATAACTGGTCTCTCTTCCTTCTGAATACATTCTTGGATGACTGTCGCAACGTTCAAGACACCGCCAATCAGCTGTTCCATTTTTCTTGGCTCCTGATCTTGTGTGTTTTTGTCGGGTGGAAGGAACCGCCCAACACTCAGTTTCTTCCGCGCCGTTCTAGAGAGGTTACAAGGATGCGTTATGTCAACCTCTGGGATTCTAATAATCCCGTGAAGCGCAAGATGAACCGCCCTGTATTCTTTGAGTACTACAATCTCCTCAGGGATACCATCCTGCAGATGCCGAGGCTTACTGAGGAGACAACAGAAATTTATGGAGCAAAGTTGGTCTTTTCTGCCAACTTACATGAAATCTGTTTCCGCCCTTGCGGAATTCAATCGAAAGAATGGGCCGTAGGGCTCTACCGAATGACCACCTAGGATGTCGAGGACACTATGAAGTCCTGTCCTGATGAATGGAAGCAGGCCGCTGACATCGCTGCCGCAATGCCACCCCCTGCGGCGCCAGAAAAAGATAAGGGAAAGGAAAAGGCCGCGTAGAAGGATGTTGAAGGTCCGTCGGGACCGCCTCCCAAGAAGCAGAAGCTGTCGCACCCCACAGAAGCGACAGGAGATCTCTCTGAGACCCTTACCGGGGGGCTCGACCAATATTTGAAGGAGCAATTTCATGAGCTGCGGACCTCTCAGGCCAAGATCAGAAGTGCTCTGGACCTACAGCTCGTGGAGTTGAAAGGTCTCGCAGGACGAGTTGCACAGACCCATGCGCCAGCATCTGGCTCGCAGGTGCCACAAGCGTCAACAAGCACCGAACGGGTTGAAGTACCTGCCGACAAGCACATTGTTGTACATATCCCACCTGCAAGCATGACACTCCCGGATCCTTTAGCTGCACTACAGGTAAGCGCGGTTGGCGCTGTTGAAATAAATTTGTCACTTATTCCGTTTGAAACCCTCCATTTAGTGCAGGAGCAGGTTTCTACTGAGCTGAGAGCTAGGGAGCTCTCCACATTCCATGCAAACCAAAGACTGTAATCACAGGAAATAGAGTTGAAGGCAGGCTATAAGAACATCTCTGAGCAGCTTGCACTTTACAAGGCACAAGACACTGGGATAAGAAACGTAGTTGATGAAATCGCCCAAGAGATGCCGGCCTTCCAGATTCAACCAGACCTTCCTCTGGTTGAGAAAGTGCAAATTATTGGTGGAAGGGTGAAATCCCTAGAGCAGGAAATAGTTGCTATGGCTGAGGACCATAGAGCGCAGACCACCGAGTTGGAAGCTCGTGTCACAGCGCCTCCCATGGATGAGACACAAGAACGACTGGAAGCACTATGCATCGCTTCCATCCAGATGCAGCACAAAATAGATGAAGCCCAACAGTTAATGACGCAAGCTATGGAAGCTTGGGCGAAGCTTGAGAAGCTCCCTTCTAAAGTTTCCCTTGTAGAACAGGTCGAAGCAGCAGAACAGTCCCTAACTGTTCTGAATGAGGAAGCTAAGTCCTTGGAAGGCTTAGCCAAAATGAGAAAGATGAGCGAAGTCTGGAAAGTCTAGCAAGAACTGCATCGGCTCAGAAACAAAGATGCTACTCTTACCAACACCATTCAGCCGTTTATGGATGAGTATGCTGAACTTGTTGCCCAAGCAGAGGCCAAGGTCAAAGCATTTGCTGAGTCTCAAGAGTTGGTCGACGGCATAGAAGGAGAAGAAGCTACTGCAGACATGGTGCAGACAGCTGCAGACAGCTGCGAGGTGCGTCGAAGACATGGACACCGCTATTGCGCAGTGGAAGGAAGACTTCGCTGCGACTCGAGCCAAATCAGATGCACAACTCAAGCGACCGCCAGCTAGTGCGGGTGGCTCGGGGATGAGCCACAAGTAAGTGTTAGGGGCCTGTTGGAGCATAGGCTGCAGCTAGGGAAAAGCTGCCAATTTTGGGGAAAAAGCACTAAGTTTTGAGGGAGAAGTGCTAATTTTGAGGAAAAGAACCATTTTTGGTGGAAGTGAATAGTGTGCGATACGGTGCCAGATGGATGAGCTCACCGTAGAGTGTGGACCGGAAATCACGGAGCTCGCGCACACAAGTCAAAGAAAGGAGTAAGTAAGGTGGCCGAGTAGAAAGCTCAACCACCACAGTAAATGAAGGAAGCAACGGAATAGAGGGCTCAGCTACCCTCATTTAAGGAAAAGTACAGAAGTTATGGTTGCTCGAACCAAGGAAGAGCAACGGGACGAAGCATTGAAGACAAAGGACACGGAGCAAAGAACGATGAAGCAGTGCCCATATCCGCGATCTGCGCCAAAAATCGCGGAGCCTGCAGGAAGCTGCGACGCGACTGCAAGAGGCGTCTAAAGTACACCTAGCCGTTAGTGGTTAGGGTTTTTGGAGATCACTATTGGGAAAGGCCCATAGTTTTGTAAAGGTGCGACCCTCAGGGCCACCTATATATATGTGTAATTGTAAAAGGAAAGGGGTTAGATGTTAGATGGGTCAGAGATAGATTGGCTAGAAGGTCATTGTAAGTTAATATCTGAGTTGCAGACAGTCTAAGTTGATGTTTGAGTCATTGTAATCTCTGTAGAAGAAGAGGGTAGATCTAAGAGAAGGGCTCCCAGCTGTGTGCGTGGAGTTTCCCAGCAAGATCTAGGGATGCAACTGTGTGCGCAACGTAACTGTGTAATTCCCATCTCAAGTTAATATAAGATGCAATTTCCGTGGATGTGATTTCCTCGTGGAGGCGAACCACATAAGTCTTGTTGTTATGGTAATGTTTTACGTGAATGCATGTCTGTGTGTTGCTATCTATGTTTACATGAATGTTTTGTTATCTTTACGAATGAGTATGTAAAGTAAGTCCTTGAAGCTCCCTTAGAAGTTATACTCGTGCATTGTTGGAAGAGTCGGTAAGAGCACTATCGCCGCAGCGTGAGAGGAGTGTGTTCCAGTGCTGTGGTGCAAGGGAAGGGATGATACATAGTGTATCGGACGTAGCGAGTGAACGCCTGGTGCGCAGGTGTGGAGATACCGCGCAGCTAGGCTGGGAAGGGTGAGTCCCAGTGCAGTGGCGCCGTGAGGCCTGTAGAAGAGTAAGACGTTCTGTTTCGAAGTACTGCGTAAGAAGAGGGAAGAGAGAAGACTGTGGATTTCGCACCACCCTGGTTAAGGAAACTTGATTCCTAAGCCCCCCCATAGCCACTTCGGGTGAGACCTCGGGCTGCTGCGCAGCCCGTTGCCGAAAGGGCCAGTGCGCCAAGGGGTGTTTGTTGCTGCACCTCCTGAAAACCCGGGTCTGTCCAAAAGCAGCCAACAATCTATTTTTCTTGTACCTTAAGCCACTCAACCTACTTGGAATTCTCTCACCCTAATCCCTATCCCATTGTTGACCAACAAACCCAGTTCTTACGCATTGCAGAGCCCAACCATGAAGAAGAAAGAAGAAATCGCGATTCGGTGTGAGCGTGAATTTGCAGAGCTTAATGCACATAGAAACCCTGCGTAGGAAGCAAATTGATGGGTATATCCATGGATTAGACCGTGGGGATGATTTACAGATCATGAGCAACTTAGAAAATCGGTGAGCACACCTATATCTGATAGCAAAGGAATCGAGCTGCGGGACAGAGTTTCGACCACATCCCTAAGAAGACTCTAGCTAGAATAACAAAGAATAAGGAAATACAAAGGTTGGATCTGCTTGATAAACCCAGTGAAGGATAAAGTCTCATGAAAGTAGAAACTGGACCTTTCTATGCCCACCCTGAAGAGCACTGGAGGGAAGGGGCCCTGAGGGACTGTGCAGCAGAGAAAGGGTCCTTCCTTGTGTTGGGTGAGGTACGTATTGTGGGTGTCATGCTTGATGAGTAGTTTGAGATGCCTGTAGCTCTATGGTTAAGCTCATTGGCTCAACATCATCCTCCCTGTTCCCTTACATGGTTGATAAACCCAACTGTATGTTGGCTTAGCATTAGGGTGGAGCTTTGACTATGAGAGAGCCTATTTAGCCCTCAGTGGATACACAACCCAGCTTGGGGGTGGTCTCTCAGCTGAAAGATTATAGGATGGACAGAGACCTATGGTTGGGTGGAATGTTTCTCTCACTTAGCCAGTTGCTTGGAAAGTTCCATTAAAGACAAGTGCTTCTGTGGTGTTAATTGATGCTAGTTTTCCTATGTTATGTTTACTTGTTATGCTCAAGTTATGTGAATGAATGATTGCATGAAATTGATCAGTATGAAGACCATGTATAGGCCTGAGTATGAGGCTGAGCTCATGTTTGAACACTTCACCATTTTCTTCAACTTAATATGTTGCTAACCTTGCAGGTGTAGATGCATTCATTAGAATTATTCCACTATGTATTTATTTTATGCACACCCTTAATAGGTTTGTACTTCACCTTATGAGCTTGGGGAATGAGTTAGAAACCACCTTGAGGTGTTCATGCACCCCTCTGTGATCAGTTGAAGGAAGGGACCTTGGCAGGGTGATTCCAGGGCTTTTGGCAGTGGGGTAAAGAGGATTTGAGGGACCTTAGAGCTGCTTTTTTATTGCAAATGCAGCAAGGTCAGAGCCATCAAGTGTGGCAGGAACCCACACCAGTGTATAGAGCTCTCCAAGATATTTCCAATGGTACTAGGCTTACCCAATTTGGCCCAAGGATGAAGGGGTTATTGGGTTGGGAAGTTGATTGTAACAGGGCATGGACAGGTCCCGACTTCCCGCATCTGCATTGCGGAATGCAGAAGTTGGGGGTGCGTTTCTGCAGCACAAGGCACTTTGGCGCTTCATAGTTCTGACTTTCGCATTGTGGATGCGGAAGTCGGGGGCGCATTTCTGCAGTGCCGGGCACTTTGGCTCTTCGCAGTTTCGACTTTCGCACTGCAAAATGCGAAAGTCGGGGGCGCCTTTCTGCAGTGTCGAGCACTTTGGTGCTCCACAATTTCGAATTTTGCACTGCAGAATGCAGAAGTTGGGGGAACATTTCTGTAGCGCCAGGCACTTTGGCGCTCTGCTGTTCCGACTTCCGCACTGCCGAATGTGGAAGTCGGGGGTGCATTCCTGCAGCACCGAGTATGGTGGCGCTCCGCATTTCCAACTTCCGCTCTGCAGAATGCGGAAGTCAGAGCCACATTTTGTTCGACGCTGTGATTTGGGTGTTTCGCCCTTCCGAATTCTGACTGCGGATTGATACCAGGTTGATTGTGGATCGGAAGCCATTGCGGCTACGTGTAAAATTAAGAGAATTGTTGAAAAAACAATTGTATCAGGTGTCTCCCATCGCCTCTAAAGGGAACCAAGGTGACTGAGGACGTGACAGATTTCAAAATATTTCCAAAAATATAATATGAACATGGAGATTGTGATCGTATCATATCTTTGAATGAAACAAGTATAGTTGAAATAGTTCCTTCAGTTTTCCATGAATATTGTTTTATACCAAATACAATTGTTAAGTAACTATCGGAAAATACATATTCCTATCCAAATGCTACAATTGGCGTACTTGTTACGACTGTCGAGAGAATGGGAAAAAAATATAATCTACAAATAAAGGATGGAAACTCGAACAACGACAAAACCATGGTAATATAGTATTCTACATATATTGCTTCTTTAGTTGTTTCATTTTCAAAATCCATGCTTTTATCAATAAAAATATATTACTTTCAAGTTTCTTTTGGATAACAACTACAGTTGTATGAAACATTCAGACACTTTTTTACATTAGTGGAACAACAACTGCAAAGTGGAATATTTCCTATGATTTTATTCAAAAATATCACAAAGAAAAGAGAAACAAAGAAAAGGATATTCCAAACAACACAAGCAACATTCATGACAGCACTGAAAACATAAGCAGTGCACAATTTACAAAAATTAGTTGGCTCAACAATTATTGTAAGTAACAACATACATATTCAGTTTGCATATACATTTGCAAATATTCCTACATTGCATTGACAACTAACAAGCAAAATGTTTGAACATGTTCAAGGCATATTGATGGAAACAAATGTATATTCAACTCCATTCGAACCCATCTGCATTGAATGGGATTCTCCTGTGGGAACATCTGCATTTATAGAAGAATCACTTATTGCTTGTGGAAAATGCAATAAAAACTGCCCTTTTACATATGCACATTCTCTAAATGCTAATATCAAAACTATGGACAACACATTCATACAATGCACACTCATAAATCCTATGTTACAAGAACTACTCCCCGGACTACAACAAATGTCATATGACGAATATTTACAAAACAAACCAACTACCATATACATGCTACATGACCTACAAGTGCACGGCCATTTCACACTGGACGAAGACAATATAATATTACACATCACAAAAGAAAATTGTAAGATAGCATTTCAATTAGTTCTTCATATTCCTAATAGAAACTAGCATTAACATCGTGTTAACATTTTCTATTTTGCAGATCAAAGGAGCATAAAGGAAGAAGATCAAAGGAGCATAAGGGAAGAAAATGACAAACCATTCCAATTAGCAGTTTTGCATACTATGTACATATTTTAGATCTTCAAGCATGGCAATTTTGTGCATATACTAGCAATTTTGTATCCTATGTATAAATACTAGCAATTTTGGCAACATTTTTGACAAATATGACTTCTATAGTGCCAACTTTCATTTTAAGCCTATATTAACATGTTTACAATATATTATGCATTATAAAACTTACGATAGGGACATTGCCACCCTGTGGCACTTGTTCTAATTGAGTTGAACACATTTTCCCTCTCACTTTCATAGTTTTCCATGTTGTAACAATGTTATATAAATTTTGATGTATGGAAAACTACTTTTGAAATTATATACTTTTTTATTACATATTTAATTTTTATATGGGAATAGAATGTCGTGTGTAGATTCACATATCGGTGATCAGGAAAATAATATGTACTTAAAATGGCCATCTTTGACTTGTCCCACATGTCATAATACGTGGCTCTGACAATAAGAGTGTGAGAAACATGACACTTGCTTGTAGCTTGTTTCTAACTAGAATGCTTATTTTGCTGCCACTCTCTTGCTCAAAGAAAGAGTTTATCTACTAGGTGTAGTGAAGAAGGAAGGCATTAGCCCATATGGGAAGCAATATGATCTTGAATTTCATTCACGATGTATTGAAAAGTATTAAAGGATGTAATATAGAGATTAAATGTAATAGAAGTCTTGTGTTTCCTCTTAAAAGGTCATAGATTCAAATATGGAAGAGATAAGGTATAACATTCAAATACATGTATCATAATAATGATAATTTGATCACATAACTCGATAAATGTTCTTATTTAAACTTAAATACAATATGATTCTATCATTATATATAATATAGCATTTAAGTGCATGCATTAGACACTAGCTATTTGGAGACATTATATAGAAATTAGAAAAATTATGATTAATTTGGACTAAAATAAAAGAAAATACTACTGAATTGCATTCCAAATAAATTATTTAAGGTTATTGTTTAAACTAAATGAACATATCCATTTAACATGGCCAACAAATTATGTAGTAACTATGAACTAAAGGTAACTGACGAAGATTTAATATGGAGTTCCATTAAATTTTAGAATGAATACGTCTTGTATTGGGATCCCAAGCCAAGAGGATCCTATCAAAAGAGTAATAGATGATCTATGATTACAATACAAGAATATATTCAATCGGTCAATTCGGCCAGATTTCAAAATGTGACTGTTAGAAAAGCTCGGAAGCTTGGTAGGAAGGGTGGTGGTTGGGGTGATGATGATGCTTGGAGGCATACTACTATTTCTGAGAGACTTGATTTGGTAGAGGGTGATTTGGGACATTCTGACAATGTTGGGGGCCTTGGAGCTGTATCCCCCTTGGATATGGTTCCTTAATGTCCATTTGTTCATTGAACATCCATGGTTTGGGGAGGGCTGTGCGAGTTAGGCCCTTACAAACCTTATCACTACTGCTCGTCCTGGTATTATTCTTTTGCAAGAAACCATGTGTGAGGATATGGCTGCGATCACTAAAATTGTTAGCATTCTTGGGGATTGGGAAGTCTCTGCTGTTAGTTATAATGGGATGTCAGGTGGTCTGTTGGTTGCATGGGATCCAAGATACTTTTCTTTTATGGTGTATAAGACAGTTTGGGGAATATTGTTGGAGGGTTTCTGTAGATCTAATGATCTGCATATGTCTATTCTAAATGGTTATGCCCCCTACAAGAATCATGTACACTTTTGGAATGGTTTGCAGGTTTCTGGTCTCTTGAACAGAGATAACTTGATTGTGGCCGACGACCTAAACTTCACTAAGTTGGCCCGGGAAATTTGGGGGTTCAATGCGAAGATGGATGAATTGGCAAACTACTTTTCTGAGTTTTTAGTTAACAAGGACTTGATTGATGTCTGTACAGGTGTTTTTTCTCCTACCTGGTTCAATGGAAGAGGTGGTCATGATAGTATTCTCAAAATATTGGAAAAGTTTCTGATTAACGCTTCTTTCCTGGAAGTCATGCAACCGGTACCAATCTTGGGTTGGAAAAGATAAGATTTCGAACCATTGGCCCATATTTATGCAACTTGATGAGTGTGTCCCTCAGCAAAATTTCCCCTTTAAGTTTGATAGTTCATGGCTGTCCAATGCGGAATTTGCACAGTTTGTAAATGACGTCTAGACAAATTCCAATGTTGATGCGGACTTAAATCCTGTGGACCGGTTTTGTTCGAGGCTGGAGGAGCTAAAAGGGCACGTTACGAAGTGGATTCATCATAGGAAACGGTTGGAAAGGCAATCTTTAGTGAATGTAGAATCTAAGCTGCAGGTGCTTTACTCATACATTCTAGAGGCTCCTTTAGATAGTGATAATTTCAAACTGTTGAAGAAATTGGAAGGCGAGAAAGAATGTACACTTTTAAGAGAGGAGAAGGAGTGGGGATTGAAAAGTCGAGCACTATGGGTGAGTTTTGGTGATAAGAATACGACATTCTTTCATACCTTTGCTTTGGCCAGGAGGAACAATAACACGATTTGGAAAATGGATGATGAGAGGGGGAATGAGATTTCTGGGGTGAAGGAACTTCAGACATTGGCTATGAACCATTTTTGCAATGTCTATTATGATGATAAAGATTGTGACTTATTATCTCAGCTGCAAGTTGCTCGTCTTTATCCCAAATTTTTTGATGATAAGGAGGATGAAGATCTATGCATGGAGATTACCTTAAAGGAGGTTGAAAGCACACTTAAATTATTTTCAAAGGAGAAGAGCCCTGGGCCTGACGGCTGGTCAGTCGAGCTATTTCTGTATTTCTTTGACATCATGGGTGAGGACATTTTGAAGATGGTGGAGTACACTAGGATGCATGGTTACATCTCTGGTGCCTTAAACTCTACATTTATCACTCTTATTCCGAAAGTTAATGACCCTAAATATTTTGGAGACTTTAGGCCTATTGCTCTTTGTAACCTTGCTTATAAGGTTGTGTCTAAGATTATTGTTGGTCACCTGAAGCCTGTTTTTTCTAGAATTATCACTCCTGAGCAATTTGGATTCTGATAGGATCATCAAATCCATGATGTTGTGGGCATCACACAAGAATTACTTCACACTATCAAGAGTAAGAAGCAGAAAGCTATTTTGCTTAAGATGGATTTAGAGAAGGCTTATGACAAAGTTAGTTGGGATTTCTAAGGCTAGTTTTGATACAAATTGGCATCCCAACACTTGCTATAAAGTGGATAATGGCCTGTGTGAATACTTTGAATATTGTTGTGCTTGTAAATGGTGCTCCCACATCATTTTTCAGCTGCTCCAAGGGAATACGACAGGGATGCTCATTGTCTCCATTATTATTCCTTCTGTTTATTGATGGACTCAGTTGGTTGATTGTTAAGTTTATACTAATTTGACTAGCAAGATCACAAAAAGAAACACAATCACAAGATAGACAGAGATTTTACCTTGGGAAACCCTCATGGGGTAGAAAACCCAGCAAATCTTTCCTCAATAAGATGATCAACCAAATACAAGATGTAGTCCAATACTAGAGCTCCTTCTCTACCTCCTATGTAGACCTCTCTCTCACTTGTGCGCTACTTTTCGAGTGATGGAAGAGTGAGATAAGTGAGGAACATCCTCTACTTATACTTGTTTCCTGACTGACTTTTACCCTCTGGGGCCGAACTCTTCTAAGAGAGTCTAATAACCCCTAATAAATTAACTTAGGGCCGACCCCCACATGGTAGATCTAATAACCCTGGTTACCACAATTCATCGGAGGAATAAACATCTCCGGATACATAATAAAGTCACATCGGAGAAATGAAACATCTCCGGAATAATACAAATATAATATTCTTAGAAGTTACAATATTTCAACACTCCCCCTTAATGAGAAGGATATTATAACAACATCTGCAGGAGCAAGGAGTCATCGACTACATGATACATGATACAATTATAAATCATTGAAAGCTTTCTCAACATCATCAGTAACTCAAGCAGTTACTAGAACATCTTCAATACCGAGTCTTCATCTTCTGTAGCACTCGAACAACTACAGTAACATCAACATCTGGATCCTCATGATCATCAGCATCATCATCGTATGATCATCAGCATCTTCATCACATGATCATCAGCATCGTCATCACACGATCATCAACATCATCATCACACGATCATCAGTATCGTCATCACACGATCATCATTATCATAGCAGCATACCCTACAACACACATGATCCATTTAAGACACCATATCATGTCTAGGGACGATGCAGCCCACTCGTCAACTTAGACAACATCTAAGGACCACTTCTCGGAGACATACGTCTATGGATAAATTCAGGGACCAAAGTCCAGGGACGATACAATCCCCTCACTCTCGGAGACATCATCTGTGCATCATTTTGGAAATGAAGTCCAAGGATGATACAATCCCCACTCTCGGTGACATATAGTCTACGACTCATTTTAGGACTGAAGTCCAAGGATGATACAATCCCCACTCTCGGTGACATATAGTCTGCGGCTCATTTTAGGACTGAAGTCCAAGGATGATACAATCCCCACTCTCGGTGACATATAGTTTGCGGCTCATTTTAGGACTGAAGTCCAAGGATGATACAATCCCCACTCTCGGTGACATATAGTTTGTGGCTCATTTTAGGACTGAAGTCCAAGGATGATACAATCCCCATACTGTCCACTTAGACAAAGTCTAAGGACCATTTTCATCGACCTCATCGTCGGAACAGGCAACCTCATCATCAACCTCATCATTGGAACATATAGCCACATCATCGATACAGTATCCTCATCAATACAGTTATCATTAGTACACATCATCAATACAAGTATCCTCATCAATACAAGTATACATATCATCAATACAAGTATCCATATCAATACATATCCTCATCAATATATATCATCGATACAAGTATATTCATCAATACATATCCTCATCAATACATATATAGGCAATCTCATCATCGATATAGGTATCCACATCGATACTAGTACCCAAAGATATCTTTATCAACCATATCACTCCCCCTTTCGAGGAGGGTCCTTCTGAACTACACCAAGCTTGTCTCGGAAATACTCAAACTTTACTCGAGATAGAGGTTTGGTCAGTATATCGGCAACTTGTTCATTAGTGCCTATAAATTCAAGCTTTATAGTTCCTTTCTACACCATATCTCATATATAGAAATATCATATCTCTATGTGCTTTGACTTATCATGGAACACTGGATTCTCTGTCATCTTGATACAACTCTGGTTGTCACATAGAATCACAGTGGGGTTCATCTCTAAGTCAAACAATCCTGATAATAACTTTCGAAGCCATACTGCTTCGCAACTAGTAGAGCAGGTAGCTATATATTTTGCTTCAGCTATGCTGAGAGCCACACTTGATTGCTTTCTGCTAAACCACAAGATCATGACAGATCCCAGACAATAACATCCACTTGATGTACTCTTCCTGTCTGATACACTTCCTTCCCAATCAGCATCTGTGTAGCCATACAATCTAAAGTCATGATCTCCACGATAATAGAGACCAAAATCTATCGTACCTTTTAGGTACCTCATCACATGCTTTGCAGCAATTAGGTGAACTCGTATTGGTTTCACTAAATACTGACTCAGAGTGTTAACCGCAAAGCATATGTCTGTCCTAGTATTTGTCAGATACATTAATGACCCAATAATCTGTCTGTATAGAGTCACATCCACTAACTCTGAAGGGTCATCAACTAATAGCTTTAAGTTGGAATCCATGGGAGTGGCCATGGCTTTGCATTCCAACATATTGAATATTTTTAATATTCCCACAGCATACTTTCCTTGGTTAAGAAAGATTCCATCTGGTCCTTGCCATACTTCCAAACCTAGGAAGTAGTGCATTAATCCGAGATCTTTCATTTCAAATTCTAATGAGAGCTTCTTTTTGCATTCGATAATTTGTTTCTCATTTCCAGTCAGAAATAGATCATCCACATATAGCAACAATATGACAGGTTCATCATTCATAACCTTGAGATAAAGATTAGGATCAGCTTTACTTTTGGTAAACCCCAAGTTTGTCAAGAAATTGTCAATTCTTCCATACCAAGCTCTGGGAGCTTGCTTCAACCCATATAAGGCCTTCTTTAGTTTGCATACATGGGTTCTTCCATCTTCTACCTCAAATCCTTGTGGTTGTTCTATGTACACTTCTTCCTCAATCACACCATTCAGGAAGGCTGTCTTTACATCCATCTGGTGTAGATCCCATTTCACCATGGATGCAAGTGCCATGATGGTTCTAATGGAAGTGTACCTTGCAACTAGGGCAAAAGTTTCTTCATAGTCAATTCCCTCTTTCTGAGAGAATCCTCTGGCCACAAATCTTGCTTTGTATTTTTCAATGCTACCATCTGTAGCATGCTTTATTTTGTATATCCATTTGGAAGATACCACACTTTTGTCTTTTGGCTTGGGAACTATATCCCAAACATCATTCTTCATTATTTATTGGTATTCTTCTGTCATTGCCTCTACCCATTCTTTCTTATGAACTGCCTCTTCATAACTAGTAGGTTCCTGATCTACAAGATCACACATGAAAGCCATATAGTTGGAGAATGGCTTTGGTTCCTTGCTTACTCTAGTGGAGCCCTCAAGAGCTCCATACTTTTCTGCTCCTAGTATAATATCTCTTGCCCATGATGGCTTTCTTTTCCTTGAAATGTTTGAAAGGGGGGGTTCTTGTGGTTCTATCATATCATGGTCTTCAGGTGTTACATCTTCAGAGATGGGTACAGTCTCTGTAATTCTGGGAGGTGCATCTTCTTCATATACTTCTTCATACTGGCACTTCCTAGATTTCTTGAGAGCTGTCTCTTCATCAAATGTCACATCCCTACTAATCTCCATATGGTGAAATCCTGGGATGTATATTCTGAATGCCTTGGATGTTTCACAATATCCAACAAATATTCCCTTCTTTCTGGAAGGATCTAACTTAGTCCTCTTTTCTTTTGGAATGTGAATGTATACTAGACATCCAAATATCTTGAGGTGACTTACCTTAGGATTCTTCCCTGTGAACACTTCTTCTGGAGTCTTGAAATCAAGAGCACTGTGGGATAGTCTATTTTGCACATAGACTGTTGTCCTAGCTGCTTCATCCCATAGATACATAGGAAGGTCTTGATCATGTATCATTGTCTTCACAGCTTCCATGATGGTTCTATTCTTTCTTTCCGCAACACCATTTTGTTGAGGATTATGGGGAGTGGTTAACTCCCTCTTGATTCCAGCTTCTTTACAAAAGACTTCAAAATATTTTGAAGTGTATTCTCCACCATTATCTGTTCTAAGTATTTTTATCTTCTTTTCTGAAAGATTTTCTATCAAGGCTTTGAACTCCTTGAACTTTCCAAAGACTTCATTCTTCCCTTTTAGAAAGTAAATCCAAGTCTTTCTGGAGTAGTCATCAATAAATGTAAGGTAGTATTCATATCCACTCAAAGATGTGGAGGGCATTGGTCCACATACATCTGAATAAATCAATTCCAAAATACTCTTGGTCTTTGTTTCACTCTTTGGAAATGGGTTCTTGATATTCTTTCCTTTTGCACACCCATTGCATGTGCCGTCATGATCAATCTTCAAATCTGGTAGTCCTATGACAACCTTACTTACATGAGATAGTGCTTTGTAGTTAATATGAGCAAACCTCCTATGCCATAGTTCATTAGGGCTAGTGGCTTCATGAACAAGGGCAGCTTCTGGATGTCCCCTGAGTTTGTATAAACCTCCTTCCTCTTCACCAATAACAATTGCATCCTCAATAGATTTTCCTTTGGACCACGTGAGTACTTGTCCATCTATGAATGCAACCCTATAACCTTTCTTATCTAGAGCTGAGATAGAAAGTAAGTTCTTCTTCAATCCTGGGACATATAATATCTCTTTCATCTTCAATGGTGTTCCAGAATCAAGCTTGTAGCTTGCTTCGCCAATTCCCTTGATGGGATATTGATAGTCATCTCCTAATGACACCTTTTGTGGGGAGGTCTTCTCTTCCAGTTTTGAAAGAGTTTTCTTTTGTCCAGTCATGTGATTTGAAGCACCACTATCAATCAACCATGTATCTTCTCCAGGTGTTATAGATCCCGAGAGTGCAGAGAATAGAACATACTCTTCTGCATCTTCTTCTTCATTCCTTCTAGATCTTTTCTTGAAGAGGGGCCTTTCATCTTCTTCTTCTTCTTCTTCTCTTCTAGATCTTTTCTTGTGAGGCCTTTCTTCCTCTTATTCTTCTTCTTCACTTTCATCTTCTACAAGATGTGCTTGATGTCTTTTATGGTGAAGATTTTTCTTCTTCTTTGAGGGACAATATCTAGCAATGTGTCCTTCTTTATGACAATTGAAACATTAGAAAGAAGAGTATTTTCTTCCTCCTCTCTTCTGAAATCTTTGTGGAGATTGAGACTCCTTGTGACTATCCTTATTGAAGTAAGATTGATTCCTCCTTCTCTTGGTGTGTGTAGCCAAGGCTTGGTCATCTTCTTTGAGCAGGGCTTCTATGTTGGAAACCCTAGCTTCTTCCTGGATGCAATCTTCCCATACTACATCAAACTTCATGCTTTCTTTTCTGGCACACATGTTTTGGATAAATGACTCCCATGGTCTAGTGAGACCATTTAGAGCAGTCATGACTAGTTCATCTTCATCAAGGGTATCTCCAATAGCATCTAGTTGTTCTTTGAGCTGGGAGATCCTTGAGAAATAGTCTTGAACAAATTCTCCTTTGTTCATCTTTGTGCTCTTTAATTGAGCTCTCAGATTCATCTTCCTATTGATGTTCTTTCCCTCATACATTCTGGAAAGGGCATCATACATTTCCTTTGGAGTCTTCTTGGATGCCACTTGGGGAATCAAGTGGTCTTTAATAGAATCAGCAATGATTCTCTTTTCCCTAATCAAATCCTTCATATACTTCTCTTTGGCTTCATCCTCTCTAGGTTCTGCAATCTCATCCTTGATATACTGGGCAAGGTCATTCTCTTCAAGAATGAGGCCAATTATGTATTTCCATGCCCATAAATTTTCTATACCCTCTAGCTTGTCTTCAAGCTTAGTGCTTGGAGCCATCTTCTCTAGGGGTCAAAAGAGATTGAAGTTTCTCAAGAGATAGAATAACACTTACCAAGAGATGTGCTTGATTGAATTGGAAGATCTGGTGTGTTCTGCTTCTGGAGACTTCAACTTTTCACCTTCCAGATCTGCAACAGAATTTATGGTGCACAGGTTCACAGCTTTTCTGGTTTACTAGTGCACAAGTGCGCAGCTTTTCTGGTTCTCTGTTTTTTTGGTTTTTTGCACTTTTGGTCAAACTAGGGTTTGACTTTCTCGGAGTTTTACCCAACCAAAAACCTCGATCTAAGGCTCAAAACTTCAATTTTGAGGAGGGTTATCCAGCCATGCAATCAGAATCCAAAAATACCAACTTTTGCAGAAACCCTAATTTTCACCGGAGGAGGAGAGAGAGATTTTCACCTTGTGAAAGATGTCCTATTCAGGCTAGCTCTGATATCATGTTAAGCTTATACTAATTTGACTAGCAAGATCACTGAAAGAAACACAATCACAAGATAGACAGATATTTTACCCTGGGAAACCCTCATGGGGTAGAAAACCCAACAAAGCTTTCCTCAATAAGATGATCAACCAAATACAAGATGTAGTCCAAGACTAGAGCTCCTTCTCTACCTCCTATGCAGACCTCTCTCTCATTTGTGCACTACTTTCCGAGTGATGGAAGAGTGAGATAAGTGAGGAACATCCTCCTCTACTTATACTTGTTTCCCGACTGACGTTTTACCCTATGGGGCTGACCTCTTCTAAGAGAGTCTAATAACCCCTAATAAATTAACTCAGGGCCGACCCCCACATGGTAGATCTAATAACCTTGGTTACCACAATTCATCAGAGGAATAAACATCTCCGGATACATAATAAAGTCACATCGGAGAAATGAAACATCTCCGAAATAATACAAATATCATATTCTTAGAAGTTACAATATTTCAACATTGATCAAGCAGGCTCAACAGGAAGGTAAGATTAAAGAGCTGAAAATTTCTAAATATTTATACCTTACGCATGCACTCTTTGTGGATGATGTATTAATAGCAGGTAATGATACGGTGGAGGAATGGAGGATATATCAGGACATTATTGATCTATTTTGCAAAGCATCGGGTATGAGGGTCAGCCTGAAAAAGTCTTGTCTATATGAGAATCTTGTCGGGGATGATAGGTTGAGGCATTTACAAATTCTGTTGCCTTACAAGTGCTGTAAGATTACTGATGGTTTTACTTATTTAGGTTTCCACATGAAACAGAATGACTACCTTATCAAAGATTGGCAATGGTTAGTTAAAACGTTTGAAGCAAGGATTTCTCATTGGACATATCGCCTTTTATCCATTGGAGGGAAGCTTACATTAGTCAAGTATGTTTTGATTGGAACCCCGGTTTATTGGTTCTCACTCCTTCCAGTTCCTTGCTCTGTGATCAACATATTCAGTAAACTCCTCTTTAATTTTTTATGGACCAGGGGATTAAAAAAGTCAAGTTTGTCAATGGTTGGATGGGAATGGATCTCCTTACCTTATACTTCTGGGGGTTGGGGGATTAAAGACTTGTCTGTCTTCAGTGAGGCTCTCCGTTTGAATATTTTATGGAGAGAATTGTTTGGTAATTCTCTTTGGACCAGGGTTATTCACCACAAATATATTAAAACTAAGTTGTCACACTGGTTGAGGTCACCAGAAAGAAAGTGAGAGGTGTTTCTCCAATTTGGAACGGATTCTTAAAAGTTTATTGTTGGCTTGTGGTTGAATTAAGTTGGAAAGTGGGGGATGGGCACAAGGTGGCTGTAGGAATTGATCCTATTGTAGGATTGAAGGAGGGTTATAAACTGTCTTCGGAACTTATGAGTATTTTGAGGAACACTGGACTGTACACCTTAAACTCTATTGTCAAAAATAGTGTGAATAACTATTGGCTGAGCGTTGAAGATATTCACCTTCCCCATAATGTTGCTAGTGAATGGGAAACTTTTCTTTAGTCTCTAAACGGTGCAGGTGTTCGTATCAGTCCTGAGGAGGATTCGGTGATGTGGGCCGGAAATGAGGCAAATGAAAGGGTTACGGATAGCACTGCATATAGCTACATTATCAAGAGAAAATGTATCTTCCCTAATCACTGGTGGTATAAGGGTATTTGGCATTGGTGCATCCCATTAAAATTTAAATGCTTCATCTGGTTGGTGCTTCAGGACAGACTTAAAACGTGGGAGAATCTAGCTGTGATGGGGTGGATTGGGCCAAGTCTGTGCATCATATGTAAGAATGGACTGGATTCCACATCTCATCTTTTCTTGGACTGCTCATTCACAAAACGACTGTGGGAGAAGTTTTATATAATATTGGGCATTACTGTGGAATGGAGTGGTAATAATGTTGAATCATTTTTACATCTGTGGGTTAAAAATTGCAAAAATCATTATACTTTCCCAATCTGTTTCGTAAGCGCTTACTGCTGCCACATAATTTAATTTAGCAATTCTGCTTAGTGCATCTGCAACTCTGTTTTCCTTACCCTTTATATGTCGGATCTCAAAATCGTATTCGCTAAGGAAAGCTAACCATCTAGCTTGCCTAGCGTTCATATTTTGTTGATCTAGCATATATTTTAAACCCTGATTATCAGTCATTAAGGTAAACATTCTACCAATCAGATGATGGCGCCATACTTTTAGAGCATGTATTACGGCTGCCATCTCTAAATCATAGGTAGAATAGTTTTGTTCATGAATTTTTAGTTTTCTTGACTCATAAGCTATTGCGTGTCCTACTTGAGTTAAGACTCCGCCGAGACCCTTGTTACATGCATCCGTGCATACCACAAAGTCATCATTAGGGTCTGCCATCTTTAAGATTGGTGCAGTTGTTAATAATTCTTTTAACTTTTTAAAACTTTCCTCGCACTTCTCATCCCACACAAACTTCTTCCCTTTTCGTTGTAACGAGGTGATGGGATGTGCAATTCTTGGGAATCCTTTAATGAACTTCCAGAAGTAACCAGTAATCCCCATGAATGACCTCACACCAGTTACATCCTTTGGGAGGGGCCACTCATTAATTGCTTTTATCTTATCTGGGTAAACCGCTATCCCATCCTTGGAAATCACGTGACCTAGATATTGTATTTTATCCTTGTAGAAGTCACATTTACTGAATTTAGCATAAATTTGGTGTTCTCTTAGAACTTGTAAGATTATCCTTAAGTGTTCATCATGTTCTTCCCTGGTCTTGGAGTAGACTAGAATGTCGTCAAAGAACACAATTACAAATTTGTCTAAATATTTATGCAACACATTATTCATTAAACACATAAAGACTACCAGAGCATTTGTTAGCCAAAAGGGCATAACCACAAATTCATAATGCCCATAACGGGTTCTGAATGCAGTTTTAAAGATGTCTTCTTCTTTAATTCTGACTTGATGATATCTTGATCGCAAGTCGATCTTAGAAAATATCGAGGCCCCGCGTACTTGATCGAATAGGTCTTCAATGCGGAGTAACAGATATCCATTTTTATTGTCATCTTATTTAACTGTCGGTAGTTGATGCATAGATGCAACGTAGCATCTTTCTTCTTAACAAAGATTAGAAGTGCTCCCAAGGAGACACACTGGGTCTGATATACCTTTTATCAATTAATTCTTTTAATTGTGACTTAATTTCATTAAGCTCCAGGATATTCATCATGTAGGGATCCTTGGAGTTAGGTACTGCACCGGGTACCAATTCAATAGTGAAGTCCAGGTCTCTTTTCGAAGGTAATCCTGGAATTTCTTCCGGGAATACATCCAAAAAGTCCTTTAGTACCAGTATATCTTCAAGTCTGATTTTATATTCCTTAGTTGTTTGTTCTTCATTGATTAGACTTACAACAAACATCTTGCACCCTTTTCGTGCTGCTCTTTTTAATTGTAATGCGGAAATCTTCCTAACAGAAACCTTTCTCGGTATGCCTTTTATTAAAACAGTCTGTCCTTCAACATTTATATATGTAAAAGTCTTTTCATAACAATTCAATACTACTTTATGTCTTTCTATCCAATCCATACCAATCAGAACATCATAGGACCCTAAAGGTAATGCATTCAGTTTTACTGGAGTCTTAGATTGATTCATCAACAACTCACATTTATTTACAAAATTATTCACCCTTCTTTTCGTTTCGGTAGCTAACTGAACTAACCAAGTCTTTTCAAAATTCTCAACATGCAAATTACACTTTTCTACTATGGTAGGCGAAACGTAACTTAAACTGGCACCCGGATCAATTAGAATAGAGATAGGTTTATTTGAGATCATACCTTCTACTTCGACCTTAGATGTTTGATGATCCGCCTGTCGGTTATCCAATGTTGCGTTGATCATGTGCACTTCATTTGCCAAATATCCAATGGTTGGTTTTGCTTGAACTGTGTGCACATTGCTGGGGTTTCTCCTTCTATTGGGACAGTTGTTTGCATAATGTGGTCCTTGGCATTCCCAACACTTTACTGGTGCTTTTTTTTTCAGCAGATTTTATTGGTACATTAGTAACTTCTTTGTTTTTTATTGTTGGTGCATTTGACTGAACATTAGACCTGGTATTAGATCAATTTGGTTGTGCAAAAGGCCTTGCTGTTGAACATTTCTGTGATACATTTCCTTTAAAATTTGGCTTGGAAAATTTTCGTGAATTACCAAACTTTCGGTTATTATTAAAATTCTTTCTTTTCTGTTCATAAAAGTTTGTCTTTTTATCTTTCCAATTCGATATTTTATCCTTCCTCTTCTCTTGTTCATAACAGAAGTTAGCTTTTCTCATTGCTTCCTCAAGAGATTTAGGGTTATCGTATTTAATTCGGTCCTTAATATGGTATGGCAAACACGTTAAAAACCTATGTATTTTAGGCTTCTCCTCAACTATATACGACACATACCTTAACAGACTTAGAAATTTACTGCTCAGTTCCTTCATACTCATTGAGCCCAATTTCAAGTCATAAAATTCTTTAGACTTTTCTTCAAAATATTGTTCAGATAGAAACTTCTTTTTGAAATATCTTTTAAAGGTGTTCCAGGTTACATTCTTCTCTTTGATACTTTTTACTCTTTTAATATCCTGCCACCATATGTCCACTTTTCCAATTATGTTGTAGATATCCACTTTAGCTTTTAGTTTGTCGGAATAATTGTAAATCTGGAAATACTTCTTCATTCCAGATAGCCATGCTTCAACTTCTTCACCCTTCTCAACTTCTCCATCGAAAGTTGGGGGTTTTATCTTCTTAAATTCGCCATATATTTCCTCATAAGCTTTATTTCTTTTCTTTTTACGTTGGTAATCATTATCACTACTATCGCTAGAGATTTTATTTTTTTCCTTCGTGGCTTAAACTCATTATCGAAAGAAGAAAAGCTTCCTTCATCTGATGATGCCATCTACCTATTCTTATGTGCAGAGATCTTATCTTCTGTTTCAGTTTTAAGCTTTCTTCTTAATTCCTCTTGTGCTCTTAATATTCTTTCATTTCCTGCCTTTAGCTGTAGTTTTGTTCTCAATTCTCTTACAGATTTTACTAGTTCAGTTGGATTATCGTTTTCTAATTCCACCCAGATGTTATCATCATTTAGAAAGCCAGGTACATGACCACGATGTGGCCCAGTCTCAACAGATCCTTCTGCCCCTTCCATTTCCTGTTAAGAATAGAAAATTCTGATATGCTGAAACAAACAATTCAACACAAGTTAGAATTCTATTTTTCTGTTTTCTGAGTTGGATGCATGAGTTGAGCCTTCTTTCAAGCCTAGAGTTGAACTTGTGCTCTGATACCACTTGTAACAACTCCAGAAATAACAACAAGAAAATTCATAAAAGAAATAAAAGAAATTATTTATTTATTTGGGATGCATCACTGATGGTAAAATATAGCTTGAATGAATTAGATGCACATGTTAAAGTATTTGGATGCCAAAAGTTGTACTTATGTTTCTTTTGATATAGGGGTTCTATGTGAAGAGATCCCGGGGCTTACTTAGCTTGCAAAGCTAATGCTGCACTTGGTATCTTGACAAATCCGTCGTCGGGGTTAGGGCTTTCGTCAACAATGGTATGATCACTTATCGACCTTCATGGTTTAGTTACTTGTGCAAAGAAGATGCTATGACTGCGAAGTCTCATTCTAGGCATCTTAAGGGTACCAAACCCTATTAAAATCTAAAGGTCCTATGAGATACGTTAAGCATCTTTGAAAACATGAATGTGATACTCAATGTATGTTTGAAGTATGTTCCTTGCAACAAGTGTATAGGTCGATACATTTTAAGGTCTTTTTATGAGTTCACTATCCGAAAATATAAATGTCGATGGGAAAATTATTTCAATAATCCCAATCTATGGTTCACTCCCTAAACATTTGAATGATTTTCGCAGTAGGCTAAGGTACTATACTAAGTCCATGTTATCGACCTTAACAAGGTTTTTTCAAATTCCAACGATGCTCTCGAGGGCAAGGTCTTATCAATTCAATGCATGGTTCTTGGCATTTAAGTTGACTAGAACCTTTGATTGTGGTGATCATTCAAGTGGATTCGAATTGGTTGTGGTGTGAGTAGAATCTCGAGGTATTTTAAATGCAACTATAAGGGCTGTCAGACTCATAATGATGCCCTCGGCCACATGGCTCCTTAGAACCCTAACTCCCTTATCAAAGTGGTTCTTGTCATTTTCACTATTTAGGAAGTTGAAGTCTGTCTCCTCGGCTCTCTGGTTCTCAGTGGGCTCGGCCCTTGGCCTCGGCTCCGACCTTTAGCTTGGCATCGACATGTTCATGAAAGCTGGAAAAGACTCCTACCAAGTAAAGTATTTGAATCCTATCCATACTTTGGTTTTTTCTTTTGTTTATCTTTTACATGCATCTTAAAACTAGTTGTTGACCGGATTCTCGGTTTTCTTGTGGAAGAAATATCTAGGTATCAGGGAAAAGGAGGAGAGGTTTTGAAGATTGGAAGGAGGGAACTCAATCCTGGTAAGCCCCTAGTCCTCCATTGGAGATCTCAGTGTTTGCAACCCTGTGGGGAACATGGTTTAGACAGTCTTTACTTTGACCATTTAGGGGTGAAACTTTCACTATCGTTGGTAGTTTTGCTAGAGTCTAAGTCTTTGAAAAAGTTTAGCATGCATTGGGGTTGTTCATCCAAACTCGGTTGATTCTTGTGTTTTGATCTCAGTCTTTAAATGAGTTGGTTTCATCGTGGGATACACTTGTACCATTTTGGAATGGACCGTGGATTGTTGATTAGGGACAGTAATGCCATGTTTCGATGGTTGGAAATTTGTTGATGGTCTCTTCGGCTTGTTTGGACAATGCAAATGGCGAACTACCAAGATATTACAGTGCTTGCTTGTTGGTTTAACTGTGAAAAGTTGGCCGTGGGAGAGTTTCTATTGCTCAACCTTCGTGCAAGGTAGTTGAACATTCTAGTTTCCTGTAAGATGGTTAAACTATATAATATGGACTGTGTTAAAAATTTTGTAAGGATGAAATGTACAATTGCTAAGTTTGTCGTAAGATTTGGTAGAGAAGTTAGAACTTCTGTTTTCGAATGATTAAGCTTTTAGTAGAGAGATCGTCGTTTGGAATGTAGTTTGTTTGATGTGAATTTTGTGGGGACTCGATCCCGAGCCTGATATGTATAGCATTACACTAAAAAATGATGGAAGCTAGGTTATTTCAATGTTTATTTTTCTGGGTTCGAAACTCCCCTTTTTATTATTTATAAATAAAAACTATGATTTGTAAACTTGTTTCTGGGAAAAAGGGCTCTCCACTATTCTACATTGATACTATTGATTTCTAGGGTTTAAAAAAAAGGATAAAATGCCATGTTCTTTGTTTTATGTTTGAATGGTAAGGGTATCCACCTGCACAGGGACCCTATGAAAACTTAAATGTGGATCTATTGTCTGCAACAATATGTAAGCTTCCTATCATGAGTTGCATGTGATGGCTATTCTTGTTTGCTGTTATCGGAAATATGCTTGTCTGTTAAATGAATGTGGTTGTTTTTAAAGCATCAGTAAATTGATGCTACCGAAAACAGAGATGTGTTTAACCTTTTAATGTATGAGAAAGAGCCGACTTGCTTTAAAACACAGAAAGGTCCTCTTAAATGGCTATCATAGGGATTAGAGCAATAAAAGAAAACTGAAATATAACTGGTTATTTAACCCTGAAATGTATATTTCATTTCCTCCATATTTACAATTTTCAAGTAATTCAGTTGTTTTGAAAAGAATGTTTGATATAAATTCTGTAAATGAAATAATACCAAGGCTTATCTAAGCATCTTAAATTAATTACATCAATTCTTAAATTATGCCCTATACTAGAGTACACCACCTTCGGGTGGGAGGAAAAATACAAAGGTAATTATTTTCATTTCTAATCCAGTCAATCCTAATTCAAAGATTAGTTTTTAAATATAAATCATTTCATAAAAATAATAACAAGTAAAATAGGATATAGAGAAAACCTAAATAACAAAACTGGGCAAACATCCACAAGCGACCATTCCTCCCAACCTAACTTCCTCAAGCACTCAGTTGAATGCTTGGGACCCCCGAGCCCATTCACTGAACCACCAGGAAGAAGACACCGAATAGGAGTAGGAGACCTCTTTTTTTCTTTTCAAGACTCAACAGTCCTTAAGACTTGCCATCCTTCCTTACTTTGTACTCAATTGATGGACAGACTCACTCTGGAAATCATTAGTTAGCTACCCCTCATTGAATTTTCCTTGTGTGCTCAAAACTATGATAGTTTTTCCAACCAGCCCAAGGAGAAAGGAATAATAATGAAAAAAGTGAGCCTCGTGCTCAATTCAATGGCTTTTTATAGCTTTCCTAGGTCTTTGGTCAGTTATATCATTTATTGAGCCATTTTCTCACCTCCTCCGCCTTTGGAGAGTTATGACCATAAATATAGGGTAGTTGCCTCCTGCAACAGCTAGTAAGTGATTCCAGATGCTTCCACTTGTCTCCTTATCTCCTAAACAGTTTCATTCCTCTTAGTGGGTCAGTGAACACTCTTTAATAGTCCCTTATGGATGAGTGTCTCCACTTTTAAATTTATTAAAAATAAAAATAGTTAATTACAGTCATCCTTGACCACCTTGGTCATAAAAACTTTGTAATAAAATCATATCAATGTTTTTCTCAAAATAAAATGTTTTTCAGTTCTAGGGTTGTTACAAACACCCCCTCTTAAGCTCAACATCGTCCTCGATGTTGCTTAGGGGTCTTCTGAGTCTCCCTGGAACATAATTGGGTATGCTGCTTGCATATGACTCTCCAATTCCCAAGTTGCTTCCTCTGGACTAAGGTGCTTCCATTGCACCTTTACCTGTCCAATGGTGCGATTCCAAAGTAAAATTTCCCTCCTGTCGAGGATACAATCCGGTTCCACTAGAAAATCTCCTTCGGGTTCCACCTATATGTCATTCCAGTTAATCACAGGAATAACATCATGTATATATATTTTTAAAATGGAAATATGAAATACAATATGCACTTTAAGGTTAGGTGGTAGGGCCAGTCGATACGCCACTGGTCCGACCCTTGATAATATTTTGAACGGTCGACAATACCTGGGTGCCAACTTGGCACAGCTTCCCAGTTTCAAAGAACTTTTCTGAGGCTTTACCTTTATAAACACATTTTCACCAATCTAGAACTCCTGTTGAGTCCTCTTACGATCTGCATGGCTTTTCTGCTTGTCTTGCACAATTTTTAAATTGCTTTGCACCTGTTTCACTGTTAGTTCCATCTCTTCTATCAATTCTGGTCCTAGTAACAGTCTATCTACTGGGTTTCTCCATGAAACAGGAGTATTACATTTACGACCATACATTATTTCAAAAGGGCTCATTTTGGCTGAGGTTTGATAGTGATTATTATAAGCAAATTCAACAAGATGTAAGTATGCTTCCCATTTCCTAGGTTGATCGCTAACATACATCCTAAGCATATCTTCTAATACTTGGTTCACTCTTTCGGTCTGACCATCCATTTGTGGATGATAGGTTGTACTGCAATTGAGTTTAGTGTCCAAACTCTTAAATAAAGATTTCCAAAAATTACCAGTAAACTTGGAGTCACGATCATAAATTATTACTTTGGGTATCCCATGCAATCTAAAATTTTCTTTCATGAAAATATCACCAATATTTGCAACTTTATGAGTAGTCTTAACTGGTATAAAATGGGCTGCTTCTGTAAGCTTGTCTACTACCACCATTATCGAGTCATTTTGCTTCTGATTCTTTGGTAAACCTGTTATAAAATCAATGCTAATCACTTCCCATTTCCAATCTAGGATCGGTAGCGGCTGCAATAAACTGGCTGGGTGCTGGTGTGCAACTTTAACTTGCTGGCACTTAATACATCTAGCTATAAATTCTGCAACTTCATTTTTCATATTCGGCCAGAAATATTCTTTTCGCAACATTGTGATGGTCTTTTGATAACCGGGGTGTCCAGAATATGGACTGTTGTGTAGTTCATTTAAAATCAATAGTTTTAGTGTTGATACATTCGGTACAAATAATCTGTCCTTGTATAAAATTAAGCCATTTTCCTTTAAACTGTAATTTGAAATTATATTTGCAGGTTCATTTTCTGAAATTTTCTCATATAACTTATGATAATTTTTATCCAATTTAATTCCTTCTTGAAGCTGATTTTCCAAATCTATTTCGTAAGTGCTTACCGCTGCCACATAATTTAATTTAGCAATTCTGCTTAGTGCATCTGCAACTCTGTTTTTCTTACCCTTTATATGTCGGATCTCAAAATCGTATTCGCTAAGGAAAGCTAACCATCTAGCTTTCCTAGCGTTCAGATTTTGTTGATCTAGAAGATATTTTAAGCCCTGATTATCAGTCATTAAGGTAAACTTTCTACCAATTAGATGATGGCGCCATACTTTTAGAGCATGTATTACAGTTGCCATCTCTAAATCATAGGTAGCATAGTTTTTTTCATGAATTTTCAGTTTTCTTGACTCATAAGCTATTGCATGTCCTGCTTGAGTTAAGACTCCGCTGAGACCCTTGTTACATGCATCCGTGCATACCACAAAGTCCTTGTTAGGGTCTGCGATCTTTAAGATTGGTGCAGTTGTTAATAATTCTTTTAACTTTTTAAAACTTTCCTCGCACTTCTCATCCCACACAAACTTCTTCCCTTTTCGTTGTAACGAGGTGATGGGATGTGCAATTCTTGAGAATCCTTTAATGAACTTCCGGTAGTAACCGGTAATCCCCATGAATGACCTCACACCAGTTACATCCTTTGGGAGGGGCCACTCATTAATTGCTTTTATCTTATCTGGGTCAACCGCTATCCCATCCTTGGAAATATCGTGACCTAGATATTGTATTTTATCCTTGTAGAAGTCACATTTATAGAATTTAGCATAAAGTTGGTGTTCTCTCAGAACTTGTAAGATTATCCTTAAGTGTTCATCGTGTTCTTCCCTGGTCTTGGAGTAGACTAGAATGTCGTCAATGAACACAATTACAAATTTGTCTAAATATTTATGCAACACATTATTCATTAAACACACAAAGACTGCCAAAGCATTTGTTAGCCCAAAGGGCATAACCACAAGACTGTCGGAGATGAGATTAAATGTTTTCAGAGGGATCACCCATAAACGTAGGAGACAATGAAGAGAGGTTCACTTATTACAATAATATCATCAACCAGCTGCTCAAGAATGTTCATCCCCTCTTTGTTTCAATTAACAGACTCCCACATGTTGGTGCCCAAGGATTAAGAATTAACGCCGATCATGCCATAACAGAGGTTTAAGAATTAAAGCATCGATAACATACCGTGAAGGCTTAAAACTTAATGGGTTGATACCATAACTAAGGTTTAAGAATTAACCCAATCATGGTTTTAGCATAGCAGATGCTTAAGAATTAATGAGCCGATACACATAATGGAGGCACACTGGTTGAAAGCATAAGGTAGTTGTTTTGGTTTTAATGATGTACATGCTTACCTTTAGTTCAGGTTTAATAGGGGCACACATTAATATTAAGGAAGCATTGGTTTTAAGTTAAAAAATAAATTTAAATAAGTTCTTAGTGTCTATGGCTTTTTTTTTTCTTCCGATTTTCTTTTGGCAGGTATATGCTGCAATGCAGCTTTATCTTGTAGTTATATGTTCTTATAATAAACGTTTTTTCTTTATAATTATTTATTATCTTTACATGTAACTCAAGTTTTATTATTTTAATCTATCTTGTCTTTCTTAGTTCTTAGGATTTCTTTTATTTCCATGTTCGTTAGTTTATTCTTATATTTTCAAAGAGAAAGAATAAGTTTCCCAAGAAGCTCTAAAGACTATATAATAAACTCAAAATTTACGGTGTAGTCTAAATATTCTACGTTTTCAACCTTTCTCGGGCATATTTTCCGTCCAATTTTGTTCGTATTCTGATTGGAAATCTTTAAAAAATCTTACAATGACATATATTAGTTATGGAAATTGCATAATTTGGGTGTTATGGGGGTATTCGAGGGTGCTGATCTATTTATGGATTTAAAAATACAATTTAAACACGTAGAAATTTGGATTTTACCCACAAAAAATTACCGGATTCCGATCAAAACCCACCGTAAAGTCGAAAATGTAGAATAAATAGACTACTCCAAAATTTATTCCTATAAAACTTTTGCTTTTAATCTATCATTGGTTTTCTTGTAATTTGTGATATGTTTTAGCCTACTTCTATTTGCATACACTTGCATTGGTTTGCCATCAAACTATGTGAAGCGCTTTACTACACTTATTTCTATTATAAACATAGTTGAGAGATCCCAACCATTTCATCTTCAATTTTCCACGGATTTTCAAACCTTTGCTGTCACATAAAAAACATAAGAAATTTAGGTTATAGCAACTTCCTTTTTATGCTTTTATGTTTAATATTGCATTTGCACTTTCCATTATCTAATTAAACTTGTTATCCATCTTTAAACTAGGCATTAAAGACCCTATGGGCATGATTGCTTCTTTGACATAAACTAGGTGAAATGGTATATGCTTTGTCAACCTTTCAGATTTTGTTATGTGAGCACATAGATTTGTAAGTATCCTCTCATTCCATTCATCCCTACCTACATTGGAGATTTGTGTCAATTTAGGTTTTATTATTTGATTAATTTCCTCAATTGTGCCAATGATTTTCTAGTGGATGATATGGTGTCATATTTTCAAGTTTTATCATGGCTTCTCTTATTAAATTTTTTACTTTCTCACTCACAAAACTGGGATATCGAGCCACTCATTAAAATATTTGGACAACCATACATACATACATGCATGTGTGTGTTTGGTCATCCAGAGATTACAATAAGTGTGTAGTGGTATCAAATGTACAAAATTTTGTTGGTGTTTCTTCTACCCATATTGTCAACTATTCATAATTAAAGTAGTGATGTGCCATATGCCACTTCTTCTAGCTAGTGGGTCAATATGTCCAATGAAATCAATTGCCAATTTCTCAAAAGGATATAATGCAATCATATGGAATAAGGGTACCTTATCTCTTCTTGAATATTTCCCAATCATTAGGGAACAACATAGATGCATATGTGCTCCTTTGAATAAGACATCTAAGTTATAGAAACTTCCTCTTTTGGTCCTTTTCATGTTAATCTTTTTGTCTATGCTTCTCCAATATGTAATAAAAACCCATTATAAACATTCCCTCCTCCATTCTTACTAATTTATCTAATATTGTTTTAAGGACTCATGATTTATCTAATATTGTACAAACATAGATTCACCACAATCCCAAAATCAGGAACACTAATGTAAATGATGAAGAAGAAGTCATGAGCCAATATCAAGACCCAGTTCAACATGTCTGCTCTAAAAGGTAGATTTATAGCCATAGTCAATACAATATCCTTACATGATCAATAAACCAACATAAACTTAGAAATGACTAAGTATTTGAATAAGAAAGAGTTGGACAAGCGAAACACCTATTAGTAGCAGTGGATCACAAACAACACAACAATCGACTTCACAAGGGAAAGTATTTATGCAATTCTTCATTATGTTTTTCAAAATCTATATATGACTATCTAATTGATATTGATTGAGATTATTACTCTTAGGTCAAAGGAACTAACAACAAGTACAACTACACCCGCAAAGACAACTGAGAAACAACAACAACAAAAGGTATGCACACTTCAACTCTTAATGTAGCCAACAACAATGATTATTGTGTTATAACAATAAGATAAATTTTTCTACTCAGATATAAATTATCGACCTTAAACACTGTCTCATTGAATATTTGAACAGTCGTAGAACTGGATGAATTTTCACTAGGGGTGTCATGGTCATATATAGTACATTCCTAGATAAAGCAAACAAATCACGAAATTTTTTGTGTGCTGACATGACCAACAAAAAATGAATCATGAGACTTACAGTAACTATACCAACACACCTTATTCAGTGTCATCAACAAAAAATTGTAGCTAGCAATGGCATCCACATAACAAATTTCAAAATCTTTCCAAAAACATAATATGAACGTGGAGATTGTGATCGTATCATATCTTTGAATGAAACAAGTATAGTTGAAACAGTTCCTCCAGTTTGCCATGAATACAGTTTTATACCAAATACAACTGTTAAGCAACTATCAGAAAATACATATCCCTATGCAAACGTGATAATTGACGTACTTGTTACAGCTACCACAAGAATGGGAACGAAATATAATCTACAAATAAAGGATGGCAACTCGAACAACGACAAATCCATGGTAATACAGTATTCTACATATATTGCTTCTTTAGTTATTTCATTTTCAAAATCCATACTCTTATCAATAACAATACAATACTTTCAAGTTTTTTTTGGATGATAGTTACAGTTGTATGAAACATTCAAACACTTTTTTACATCATTGGAACAACAACTGCAAAGTGGAATATTTCCTATGATTTTATTCAAAAATATCACAAAGAAAAGAGAAACAAAGGAAAGGATATTCCAAACAACACAAGCAACATTCATGACCGAAATGAAAACATAAGCAGTGCACAGTTTACAAAAATTAGTTGGCTCGACAACTGTTGTAAGTAACAACATACATATTCAATTTGCATATACATTTGCAAATATTCCTACACTGCATTGAAAACTAACAACCAAAATGTTTGAACAGGTTCAAGGCATATTCACATAAACAAATGCATATTCAACTCCATTCGAACCCATCTGCATTGAATGTGATTCTCCTGCGGGAACATCTGCATTTATAGAAGAATCACTTACTGCTTGTGCAAAATGCAATAAAAACTGCCCTTTTACATACACACATTCTCTAAATGCCACTATCAGAACTATGGACAACACATTCATACAATGCACACTCACAAATCCTATGTTACAAGAACTACTCCTTGGACCACAACAAATGTCATATGACGAATATTTACAAAACAAACCAGCTACCATATACATGCTACATGACCTACAAGTGCACGACCATTTCACACAGAACAAAGACAATATAATATTACACATCGCAAAAGAAAATGGTAAGATACCATTTCAATTACTTCTTCATATTCCTAATAGAAACTAACATTAACATCGTGTTAACATTTTCTATTTTGCAGATCAAAGGAGCATAAAGGAAGAAGATCAAAGGAGCATAAGGGAAGAAAATGATAAACCATTCCAGTTAGCAGTTTTGTATACTATGTACATATTCTAGATCTCCAAGCATGGAAATTTTGTACATATACTAGCAATTTTGTATCCTATGTACAAATACTAGCAATTTTGACAACACTTTTGACAATTCTGACTTCTATAATGCCAACTTCCATTTTAATCCTATATTCACATGTTTACAATGTATTATGCATTATAAAATTCACAGGACATTGCCACCCCGTGGCACTTGTTCTAATTGAGTTGAACGCATTTTCCCTCTCACTTTCATAGTTTTCCATGTTGTAACAATGCTATATAAAGTTTGATGTATGGAAAACTACTTTTCAAATTATATACTTTTTTATTATAGATTTAATTTGTATATCGGAATCAAATGTCGTATGTAGAATCACATATCGGCGATCGGGAAAATAAGATGGAATTAGAATGGCCATCTTTGACTTGTCCCACGTGTCATAATACCTGGCTCCGACAATAAGAGTGTGAGAAACATGACACTTGCTTGGAGCTTGTTTTTAACCAAAATGCTTATTTTGCTGCAATTCTCCCGCTCAAAGAAAGAGTTGATCTACTAGGTGTAGTGAAGAAGGAAGGTATTAGCCCAAATAAGAAGTAATATGATCTTGAATTTCATTCACGATGTATTGAAAAGTATTAAAGGACGTAATCTAAAGATTAAATATAATAAAAGTCTTGTATTTCCTGTTAAAAGGTCATAGATTCAAATATGAAAGAGATATGGTATAACATTCAAATACATGTATCATAATAATGATAATTTGATCACATAACTTGATAAATATTCTTATTTAAACTTAAATACAATATGATTCTATCATTATATATAATATGGCATTTAAGTGCATGCATGACACTAGCTATTTGGAGACATTATATAGAAATTAGAAAAGTATGATTAATTTGAAGTAAAATAAAAGAAAATACTATTGAATTGCATTCCCAATAGATTCTTTAAGGTTATTGTTTAAACTAAATGAACATATCCTTTTAACATGGCCAACAAATTATGTAGTAACTATGAATTAAAGGTAACTGAGGAAGATTTTTTATTTAGTTACATTAAATTTTAGAATGAATACGTCTTGTATTGGGATCCCAAGCCAAGAGGATCCTATCAAAAGAGTAATAGATGATCTATGATTACAACACAAGAATATATGGAATTAGAAATGTGGTTGAAAGTTATTTTTTTATGGATATAGTATTGAAAGAAAAAAACATTACGCAAGAATATTTGAAGAGAAAAGGTGTACAACATACAACCAAGTATATTGGATGTGTTAAAAAACAATAAATGTATCTTATGATTGCAACATACAAGAATATATGGAACCAAAAATGTGGCTCAAATCTATACCCTTTTAGTGGATACTCAAAGGAGAAAACCCTACACAAAAGTATTTGAAAAAGAAGAGGTGTACAAGGCCCGACCAAGTGTACAAGGGATAAATAAACTTTTAATAACATCATGATGCAATTTCATTTATTTTTTTTAAGGTGGGATCTTTTTATGTTTACAAATTTCTACGTAGAGATTCTAATAACCAAGCAAGTGTTTTTAGAAGGAATTATAAGCATAAATTCAGCAAGTGGAATGATTTAATGGAAAAGATAGAATGTCAAAGGTATACATATCCTAATTTAAATTTAAATTTTGCGTCAATTTTAAGTGGCATGAGAAGCCTCATCCTCGCATCATGGACAAAGAGCGAAGTCGATGTTTTTCAATTTGGAGTGTTCACAACAACAAAAAAGTTGTTCGTGTTAAGAGTAAAGGTGGTTGTCACTTTCTCATTTTAAAATTTAAAAAATTTAAAAGATAAGCTCAATTAATTAAATTATTGTTAATGTTGTGGGTTATTTGACTAGTTATATATTAATTATAATGTTTTTTAAGTAAGTACTAATTTGAGAAAACATATAAACTATTTTAAACACGCACTTACGTTAAACCAACATAGATTCATCTTAAAAGTGTCTCTACCAAGTGCGGAGAGGGATCAAATCTCTCGAGGTGCAAACCCTTTTGATCCCTCTCGACGCTTGGTAGAGCCACTTTTAAGATGGATCTATGATGGTTCCAGTTGTGGGCATGGGGGGCTTGCGGAGAGTGGGAAGCAATAAAATCTATCTACTATGTGAAGGTAATTAAAAATTAGATGCTTAAATTAATGCTATTGTGAATGATTTATTGTAAGAATATACAAAATATCATTGATTTAAATTAATGCATATTAAGAATGATTTATTGTAAGAGGATATTAACTTAACTCCATCAACGAACTTATCTAAGTTCTTATAAATTATCTATCTCTTACAGAGTTCCACATATTTCAATGCAACAAATTTTGTGTATGATAAGTTCGTTGATATTAATTCATCAAGTATTGCTTGGTGGATTGCAAGGGCCATAGAACCACAGTGGAGAGGCCATCTCTTACCAACTTACACTAAAATCAATGCAACATAGATTGATAATTCATATACATTTGTTGAAATCAATGCGATGAGTATTGGTGGGTGGAGTGAGAGGGATGCAGGACAGTAGAGGAGAGGCCATCTCTTGCAAAGTTACACTAAAATCAATGCAACTGAGATTGATGACATATACCTTTGTTAAAATCAATGTAGCAAGTATTGGCGGGTGCAGTAAGAGGGCCACATGACTGTTGAGAAGAGGCCATCTCTTAGAGAGTTACATAGAAATCAACGCAACATAGATTGATGAATGAGATAAGTTTGCATAAATCAACACAATGAGTATTGGTGCACATAGTGAGAATGTCGCATCTCATAACCCAGAAACCAAAAATGTTTTTGTGTCAAATGTGTACACAAATCTTCCAATTTCTTTAATTTCATGCATTCAAAGCTTTTTGATATAGTAATAGTAAAGTTCCGATGTCCTGTAAAAATGTATAGTAGTCTTGATGTTTGCATAGGAATATATAGTCGTAAATGTTTGCAAAGGATTTTCTTTTAAGAAGAGAACTGTATAAAAAGAGTTATTGTGAATGTGATTTTAATAGAAGCATGTATGAAGCAATTCTTGTAATTGTATTTTTGAATGAATAAGAAAGACCCTAGTAAAGGTGGGCATTATTTGTTCCAGATTTTCGTGCCTATTTTGGGCATATATTCAGTTTATTTAATGATTCAACAAGGCTTGCGAAACATTAAAGAAATTTTAAATTAATTAAGAAAACAATATCAACAAAAATATATTTTTGCCATTGTTTTAAAACGATTCAAATACAAAAAGTAATATCAACATGAAAATAAAACACTCCAAACTTGAAATAAAACACTCCATCAATGAACTTATCTAAGTTCTTACAAATTATCTATCTCTTACAGAGTTCCACATATTTCAATGCAACAAATCGTGGTGACTAAGATAAGTTCGTTGACATTAATTCATCAAGTATTGTTGGGTGGAGTGCAAGGGCCATAGGACCACAACGGAGAGGCCATCTCTTACCTACTTACATTGAAATCAATGCAATATAGATTGATTATTCATATACGTTTGTTGAAATCAATGTTGTGAGTATTGGTGGGTGGAGTGAGAGGGATGCAAGACTGTGGAGGAGAGACCATCTCTTGCAGAGTTACACTGAAATCAATGCAACTAAGATTGATGATAAATACATTTGTTAAAATCAATGTAGCAAGTATTGGTGGGTGTAGTATGAGGGCCACAACAATGTTAAAAAGAGTTCATCTCTTATAGAGTTACATAGAAATCAATGCAACATAGATTGATGACTGAGATACGTTTGCAGAAATCAACGCAATGAGTATTGGTGCGCAGAGTGAGAAGCCTCACATCTCATAACCCAGAAACAAAAAATGTTTTTTGTGTCAAACATGTACACAAATCTTCCAATTGCTTTAATTTCATGCATTCAAAGCTTTTTGATATAGTAATAGTAAAGTTCTTCTGTCCTATAAAAATGTATAGTTAGTCTTGATGTTTGCATAGGAGTATATAGTCATAAATGTTTGCAAAGCCCTTTATTTTAAGAACATAACTGTATAAAAGAGTTCTTGTGAATGTGATTTTAATAGAAGCATGTACATATCAGTTCTTGTGATTTATTTTTGAATGAATAAGAAAGAGCCTAATAAAGGTGGGCATTATTTGTTTCAGATTTTTGTGTGTCTATTCTGGGCATATATTCAGTTTATTTAATGATTTGCCAAGGCTTGTGGAACACTAAATAAATTTTAAATTAATTAAAAACAATATCAACAAAAATAGATTTTTGGCATTATTTTAAAAAGATCCAAATACAAAAAGGTAATATAACATAAAAACTTGAAATAAAACACTCCAAACTAATATATTTGATTTTAATATACTTAATTAAGAGCTTGTTAAAAACAATTTCAAATTATAAATAAATTTACTCTATGTGAAAAACATTATTCAGAAATTAAAATAATTTATATGGTTTTCATTCAGAAGTAATTAAAATTTTTATTTTCAAACTATTGATTATGACAAATCCACCAAGCATAGATCCATACTTTTATTTTAATATTGTTTTTTAATAATATGTTAAAAGCAATTTTAAATTATAAATAAGTTTACTCTATGTGAGAAGCATTATTCAGAAATTAAAATCATTTATATGGTTTTTTAGTAAACCATGATATGTGCATGTGAGTGCCATTCACAAAGAGCCTTGAGTTAATAAAGGTCAAATTTAGAAGAAGCTTGCAAACTTTTTCTACTTTTTAATCATTTTATTTCCTTTCCACCAAATTATAGATTTTACTATTTTTTATTTCAAAACCCTTTCAAGAATGGAAGAATGTACTCTAAACATATTTAATGAGGACTCGTCTAATTGTAAACTATTGTTTGGTAAAATAGATACAATGATAAATGTAAAAAATTAAGAAAATTTAATGATTCGCCAAGGCTTGTGAATTACTGTAAAATAAACTATTGTAACATTGATAAATATATAAACAATGATAAATGTAAAAAATTAGTTGTAGATTTGTTGATAACAATTGATACTTGCCTTTAAAACTTTGCAAGTGTCCACCTTCGATGATGTTCTTTTTTGGATGATGTTTTATTTAGAAGTGTGTATTGCAATGTTTATGATTTAATTATCTAATTTGTGTAGTTTTATATATATGCAGTTCTAAATGTTTTAATTCAAATTTGAGCTGACTTGTATATTTTTTTAATTACACAATATTTACTTAGCTAAATTCATCCTCACATACATGAACAACTTTAGTGCACGAAGATAGTAATCGAGTTCCTCTTATGCAAATGTGGGTCAGTTGGTTAAATTCAATTCAAAAGACGCGGTTTTTTGAAACACTTCTTCGATTACTTTGATAAATGTTTGGTTTTTTTTATATACTTTGATAAATGTTTGGTTTTTTTATATACTTTGATAAATTAATTTGGTTATTAAGCCGGCAAGTTTTTATTATGTTTTTTTTTTATTTGATTTTTATTATGTTTTGATTATTAAGCCGACGAGTATTTTTCTATATTCAAATTATTTGATTCTAATTTGAGCCGATTATAAGCACTAGAGGAGTTACACATCCCCCTATTGGGCTGTAAAATCCGCCTCTCGGTGCAATCATTGAAAAATATTGAGAATCACAAAAGCCTAAAATGCACAAAATAATAATTCCACAAATTACATAGCATTTTTAACTATAAATTTTGTTTTCACATTTTCCTATATAAATTAATGAAATATTCTATGGAATATATTCTATTTGTAAATAACAATGTTTATATTTATATTTTTACAAATTATAATATGTAAAAAAATATTTATTATTTCTTTTTAAATATTATTACTATGAAAGATCCATGCCTAAAAATCATATAAAACCAATTATAAAATGGCATATGCCATATAATCTTTTATTTGTTTGATGGTTGTCTGACAGACGTAAGATTGTTTCACCCCCCTCCAATATGGTTATGTGTTGGATGGGACTACAAGGATTCACCACATATTGTATTGCAACTATGGAGAGGTGAGCTCTACCAAGCACCATATGACATGCAAGAAGAACCTCTTTACCATCTAGTGGTGGCTCACTAATGACACTTCCTATTAAGCACTCACTATCATTGGGATCAATTATCATATGACCAACCATTATCATCCCTTACTATCTCTTAATCTCATTTCACAGTCTATAAATACTCTTATTGTGTTAGTTTATTTTGGTTGTATGGTTTCTGGTTTTCACCATTGAAACTATGGATATAGCTTCTCCAACTAGTTGGTTCCCACTGAGCTAAGAGTTGAAGCCTACATTCATTCATATCTACATTCCTAATCCCAAGAAATTGAACCAATTTCCCATTTTGATGAGGGAGATCAAATATGGGATGAAATACCTCATTCATTTCTCTTTTACGAGGAATATGAGACAAAACCAAAGAATTCTCTCGCTTGTAGCGATAATGATGGTAAGGAAAGGAAGGTCTTTAGTTGGAATATAACTGCCATCTCAATGGCGACTCCTTAGGGCTAATAAGTCTTGATGAATATTCTATAGCCTCTGTCAATTTCTATTCCACGTCCATTACTTAAGGATATTGGATTGCTAAGGTTTCACATACATTCCGGTAATATTCAAAGACTACTTGAATGTCATGGCAGGTTTCAACTCATCAACTTGTTTTTCTCTTCTTCAAATTAAAGATTTGAAAAAAAAACATTATGATCCTAGATCATGGAGTGTTATTGAGTTCATTAGACACATATTTTAGCATTTTGGATTAGATGTGAATACATTCCTTCAATTGAGAGCATAAATCACATAGGTTTGACTAATCTTTGATTAACAAAATTCTTAATGAATTTTAACCTAAGTACATATTATCATTATTATTATTATTATTTAACAAGAACGGTTGAGGATCATTTATATTAAAAAAACCGCAAAGAATTACAAAGATAGGTCATTGGACTGTATCCAGAGGGATTCAAAGCCCATGACATCCTGTTCAGTTTTTACAAAAAGCCTAGTATTTCAAAAAAACCCTGTTCTAAGGTGGCTATACCTTCTTACAAATTGCCCAAGGATGAAAGTGCAGAAGCGGTACATATCAAAAAAGGATTTCTGAAGTGTTTGAATCCAAATAAAGCATAGATTTCATCTTACTAAAGAGTCTGATTGTCAAAAAAGGTCCTGAACTAGTAATTGCAAGAAAGGGATGAAAAACCAAAATTTGCATGAGTAACAGTAAGAAGCACTAAGACGAAGGAACCAGAAGAGCAGAGAACAATTGAGCTAACTACAACACTGAGCAGCAGGTCCAGGAGCACTTTCCAAAGATTGTTCAGGTCCAATACCCGATCCTGTGTTGTCATGAAAACTTGGGATGCAGCGGCTAATATCCTCCCTACTCAGCTTATCAATTTTTCCATCCACTTCTGTGATATTTCGATAGTTTTCCTCTGTTTGGAGTCCATTTTAGCTATGTTGTTGGCCGCGTAATCCACAGTATCAGAGATGGTAGAGATTCTCCCATTCATGAGATTGTTGTTGTTCCCGATTTCCGTGCTAATAGACTGGAGCAGAGTGTACATCCTTGTCATAGTCCTCTTTATTTCTGCATTCTCTGCCCTGATTAAACAAATTTGTTCCTCCATTGTTCCCAACGAAACAAGATTAGAGCTAGGAAGATGTTACGGGGAGGAAGAAACCGAGCTAAGGTCTTCCAGGGAGAACAGGTTGAGACTGGAGAGGTCGTCGACAAGGGTATGTAGAGGATACTGCAGAGAAGCGCTAGAAGGTTCGTGAGCCAAGGGGTTTGGAAACGGTTTCTTGCATAGGAGGCACAAATAAGGATGCAAGAGGCCGAGGGAGTCCGGAGAACCAGCGCCCATAAAGGCTAGTAGAGGAAGCGCATGGGACGAATCACCCATTACAGAGCCGAGCTGGAAGCTTGCAGAGGGACGAGAAAGGATGATAATGGAAAGCGGGATGAGGATGGAAGGAAGACCGAGGTGGTAGAGAATCCCATGTGAAGGCATTAAATGAAGTGTGCGAGCAAGGGACTGTAAACGAGGAGGGCCAGCTAGGCGTAGGAAGGAGGAAACGGTGCCACGAATTGAAGAGGCAAAAGAGCTTAAGTTAATAAGGAGGAGGCGGGAAGGTAGAACATCCCTAGGGCGAATCCTAGAGGGATCAAGGTACCCAACAACGGATATGATTGTTTCCATTGTAAACAATATAACCAAGCTCTAAATGCACCTCTTTATTTTCCATTTGATCTGCGGGATGGTTGTTAGTTCTAAGAATGTGGAGATGAGTGATAGAGTTGAAGTCGCTGATAATAGTTTTGAAAATTTGATGCATCTTTGTGGAGGGAGTTTTATAGTTCATAGTGAGATTTCGAGCTTCTCTTATGATCATGAGAGAGTCCCCAAAAGTAACTAGGTATTTTATTTTGAGAGAGCTTGCAGTTTCTAGCCCCTTGATTAATGTGAGCCATTCCGCATCATTGTTTGTTTTTTTCCCTATTCCCCAAGCATAATCTTTCTCTTTGTTCCCCCCAGGGTCAAAAATGACCCCTCCCACACCTGCCAACCCAGACATATTATTATTATCAAAGGTTGCAATAGAAACCGATTCTTTCGTAAAAACATTCAAGGCTAATTTGTTTGCTCAATGTTGCTTAATGATGATTTCTCATGAATTGTTCTTAAATGATCCATAATTTAGTATTTGGGATTTTCTAGAGACGTTTGCAAGCAAATCAATTTTCTATATATCTTCTTATAATTTAATTTTCTTTTTCTTAAAAAAAGTGGTAAAATCTACAATGACTTAGTTATGAAGTAGCATTGAAGAAAATCATTATTAAATTTTATCATTAGTTTATATAAATACATGTTAATTTAAATAATCTTTATTCAAAGGAAACCATCCCACCTAATCTTGACCATCAACTTATTTGAAGGAGTACTAACTCTTACCCGTGTCAACTTAATCTTCCATATATGTATTATTATTATTATATTTTTTTATAATATTTATCAACATTATAAATGATTAATTATTGTTGATTTTTATCTTTAAATATTTGAACTTCTTACATTGACTTTCTCTTATCTATTTATCAATCATTCACAAAAAATATTTTCCAAAAAGTAATAGTACTATTACTATGAAACTTAAAATTTACATTCTCAAATAATTTAAACTAGCATTATTACCTTCACTTCTTTTTTATTTTATTTTTCAGCGGAAAAATCACCTTCCTGCTATTCCGAAGGAATCAAGGAAAGCTTGAAATACAATCATTACAATAGTGATCAACAAGAGCACCATGTCACTTACAAGAATTGAACCTAGGTGGGGAGGGCAACAATCTTTCCTCCCAACCACCCAATCCATAACCAATGGACATTACCTTCACTTCATATTTTATATATTTGCACTTAACCAAATAAAAAATAATTAAAAAATTTATGTTTACTAATAAAATAAAAAATTTAACCCGGATGTGGGTGCTCAAATTTTTTCCACCGTGCACAATGCTAATCAGGAGCAGCTGCCACCTCGCGTTGTTGCACGTGGCGACGATGGGACGACCCTTCGCATGCACGGACCGGTTGACGAGATGATCGTCGCCGCACATCTGTCCACCATAAACGATCACTCCACCACCCTGAGCGCCGACGCCTATTTAAGACTGCAGGATGAGAGTAATGGTGATGATCCCCTCCCGCGTGTTTAGAATGATGTTTTCCCTTGGCAATTGTGTCCTACATTCAATTCTTCCACCTTCCATGAGGACAATAGACTGTAACATTAATGGCCTCGGCTCTTTAAAACATCCTACCGACATGTATTCTGCTTCTACTGTCAAGTTTTGGCTTTTCTCTCAGGATTATTTCTCAGAGCTTGAGATCTTACGGGTGGCTTACTCTGCAATTCTCAGAGCCATGACAATTCGCAACAGGGGAGTCTCTCATCGGGGCAGTGGCAGGAAAAGCTCCAACCGCAGGGCCAAGGTCGCCATGGACTAGACGGTCATGGATGGTTATGCTCCAACAATCTATGCAAGGAATCGAATCCTTATCGATGGGTGGGAGGCTCGTAGGGTGGCGGCTCTCCTTGCCTCTAGTAGCAATGGAGGCACCATTAATCATTATTGGTTGCTCAAGAACATGATGAGCAACCTCATAGAGGAAATGGAGGCTAGTTGGCAATCCAACTCCAGTATTGTAAGAAATATCAACGCCAGTCTGAAAGAGGCGGCGGACCACTCTAACACGCTGGACGCCAATATGACCTGGGACATATTCTCCCTGGGCAACAACTCTGAACTTGCCAAGCAGAAAAACAAGGAGGTTGATGCTCCTGAAGCCCCAGCCACCGGGTCCGCAAAGAAACATTCCAAGGTCAAGAAGAACAAGGGCTCAACCTCTGCAACCCCTGCTCGTGACGCTACTCGTGATGTTGTTTGTGATGTTGTTCATGATGCTACCTATAATGTTGTTCGTGTCGCTGTGCGTGGTGCCGCTTCTGATGACCCACGTTCTCCAGGGTCACCCTCTCCAACTCTGCCCCCTTCGGGAACCTTTGAGGATTTCTATGTCGCCTACCCCATCCTTGAGGAAGAACCAGAGAACTCACCTACAAATTGCTAATTGGAAGGCCGTAGCCCTTGGTCATCTCTGTGACTATCAGCTTCTCTGTTTTTATTTTTTGTATGGTTTAGTTTATAGCACTATTAGACATTATGAGTATTTATTTTTGCAGCAAGTCCCAGTCTTTTTATAGGCAGACCATACTCACAGGGTCTATATTTTGTACTATGTCAGTCATTTCAATTTTTTTGAGAAATTGGGATGGTGGCTTCATTATTTGAGGCCTCCCCAATCTGCAACAAACTTTACTGCTCACCATGTATATTCTGTTTATGTTAATTAAATTTCTGCCTGCAACTTACAAAAAAAAAATTTTAAAAATTTAAAACCAATATAGATCTATCTTAAACTAAATTTATCAAGCACCTAGAACAATCAAATTTCTTGAGGTATAATTTTTTTCCAAATATTTACTCCGTAATTAGATTTTTAAGCATCTTTTTTTTTGTAAGCTGCATAGAGAATTTATATTAAAGTACAAAAAAAAAATTATAGGCACAAGATCATCATGAGGTCTGAGAGTCTTCTGAGGCTTCTCACAGAACCGAAAAAATAAACTTAGACCCCAGACAACCTTCCCATTCATAAGTTGATAGACCTATCTCGCATAGGAGTATTGTTTATCCATGAAAATACATAAAAGACTGCCAAAAGAATAAGATGAGACTGTTACAAAATCGCAAGTTGGATTCAGTTCCAAGCTTAATCAACAGACCTACAAACCAAAATATGTGCCAGACACTAAAAACAGAGTTACATTTGTTATTGTCTGTGGAGCCAATAGGGACAAGAGTCAAGAAAGAAAAGACAACGAAATTACTAGGAATTGTGTGGGCCAACAGTGCCTGCATCGCATAGTTTCTCCTCAAGGATAGGACAACAATAATCATCAGAGCTTGAAGAGATATCGACCTTAGTTTTAACCGAGAGCAGCTCAGTTTTTCGGAAAGAGTCTGTGTTCCCAGGACGTGTTTTCTCCACGCATTTCTGCTTGTTCCCATTGGTGGACAAAATATTGGTGAAGTATTCTGGTTGCTTTTGTTATTTGGTTGGATGAGTGTCAATGTGCTTCAATGGATTGGAGACATGGGATGTGGCTAGATAAGAGGAAGTGTGTCTAGCTAGAGAAGGGGGTGGAGAAGGAGGGGGATTGTTCCCCTAAAGAAGCTCCTAAGAGTGAAAAAGAAGGTTAGACAACAAATTCTTAACCGTCCAATCATTCCCAGGCCTCGCTCTGGTTCGTTGGTTGACCAACTGTTGAATGAGCAATTCTTCCTCCCAATCTTCTATCATAATCCTCAAGTGCCCTGGAATTGAACTATTGTAGGCACTTTCACTGAGCTCTCCATGACCAAGCCTTCCTTGGTTTCCCTGCCCACTGCCACCTTGTCGATGGGTAGCACGGAGTCTCTGGGACATCCTCTCGACCTGTGTGAAAAAACCAGAGTCTTTGCAGCTCACAAAAGGATACCCGTGCAAAGCAGGGCACGTCTCAGGTGCTAGAAGAGTCAAGAGAGGCAGATTGCTTGAACTAGTGAGCAAAGACCATGTAAATGGCATCAGACTCTACAAACGTAGAGGAATAAAAAGCTCGACAAGAAGCATGCCACTTAGCACTCTGCATTTGGAATGTTTCTGGCTTGGAAGCTTTATCTTAGCACCAAAGGAGGCCATTAATTCACACGGACGAGGAATGATGCCTGAGGTACAGTGTCCAACTCGAGAAAGAGCTCAAATTTCCATCAAATTGGATGCTCCCCACATTGAAACCATAGCCAAGTTAGTGCGCTAGGCGGGAATTACGAGGGGAATCCACGTGGTGAGAGGTGGAGGCCTTCGTGGCTGTCTCCTTGTGCTCCGCCGAGCCAAGCTTACCACCATTATCTCGGGCTTGACGATCCTAGTGTGCGAGAGCGAAGTAGTCAATTTTGAGTTGAGTATTAGGTAGCATGGATGGATCCATGTCTTGGAGAGGGACATTGCTTGAAGCTCCTTCATTAGCTAGGCGATCCGCCACCACATTGGCTTTCCTTCGGACATGCTAGAAGGTAATGGCTCCCATTACATATAAGAGGTCAGCCATATGTGAGAGACCATAATTGAGTTGCCAACTTGGAGAAATTTTGATGATCTGCGATCCACATTGAATTTTCCTGGCGAGGGAAATGATAATTTTAGAGTCTCCTCCTACCATAAGAGGAAGGAGGGACCAAACTGATGCTATTTGGAGAACACTGAGAAGCGGTGCTAATTACGCTGCATTATTACTGCCATAGCCTAGGCTTTCATAGAAAAGGTGGATGATATTACCTGTACTATCCTTGAAGACTTCCCCAAGGCTGGCCGGTCCAAGATTTTCTTTGGATGCACCATCAAACTTGAGTTTGTAGAAACCGAAAGGCGAACACAACCATTTATTGGGACTGGACAGAGCATTGGATCAGATAGGATTACTTATTGAGTGAGACTGGGGATGATGTTCCAATTGTTCATTATAGCGATGTCCATTTGAATGACTTTGAAATATTGCTTTGTCCAATTATGAAGGAAGAGAGTCTCCAAGATGTGATCTTTGCATTTAGCCCATACAATATCCTCATTTCTGGCTTTATCCTAAAAAATTATGTGATTGTGATCCTTCCATATTTTTCCAAACAATAAAACTAAGGACTAAGGTCCAAATCCTATTTAGAATGTTGTTTTGGTATGGTTTGTCATTCTGATTTTTTATGGTTTGAGTGGGATTTCCTTGCACCCGGTTTGATCTTCTGCATAGTCGAGCTAGTTTGTCCATAGACTGCCAAAGTATGGGAAGCAGTCCAGTAAATGGGCCATGGTTTCTTCCCGATTATTGCATAGCACACATCTGGACGATCCACAGAATCCCCGCTTGATAAGGTTGTCCCAACAGAGAAAAATTTCATGTAAGGCAAGCCAAAGGAAGGTGGTCACTTTTGGCCAAGTTTTCATGTTCCATATTTTAATCCATCTTGGATCTCTTTGCTCCGTATTGTGTTGAGCATGCAAATGATAGGCCTCTTTAACTGTGAAAGATCCTATGGGTTTATGACCCCGTCTTATGATGTTCGGTTCTTGCTGGATGCGAATCTTACGCTTCTGCAACTCCTGCCAAATCCTGTCAATGTCTTCCTTATTTATGTGTATTCCCCAATCCTTGGGATGCTTCCAAGATTTGAAACCTATTGGAAGCATCCCAAGGAAAATAGAGCTACAGTAAATGGGATGGGAGGTGAGGACTATATTCTAGTTGGCAAGGTGATATTTTTGTCCTTGGTTTCTCCTTCCCTGCTAGAGAATTTCCTAATCTCCACGCTAATGTTGTTCATGACATTTTGGGGGCAAAAAAAATAGAGCTACAGTAAATGGGATGGGAGGTGGGGACTGATTTAATAAGTGTTAAATTTCCTGCTAAGTTAAGCCACTTCAAACGCCAAGATTGAAATTTTTTCTTGATTTTTTGGAGAATTGGATTCCAAGCTGAAGAGCTGGAGGATTTCCTAAATAGTGGGGCACCTAAATACTTGAAAGAGTTCCAGGGGCGCCTAAATACTTGAAAGAGTTCCAATCCATCTCAAACTTTCAATCCATATCCAGTGAGATATCTCTCAAGGTTTTAGGGTTCCAATTCCAACCATAGAGTCAAACTTTTTCAGAATTTGATCTCCCCCCTGAGGCAAAGAGGAAGAGGTCTAAGGAGATTTTGAAATGTCTTGCTATCTTAACAGAGGCACTTCCAATTAGAATGGTGTCGTCGGCGAATTGAGCATGACTGATCAGATTGAAACCCCTAGCTATGGATAAACCTGGAATGACTCCTTCAGTCATTTTCCTGTTCAATCTTCTACCCAAAGAGTCAGCTACAAGAATGTAAAGAAAGGGAGAGAGGGGGAAACCTTGTCGTATCCCGCAAGGATGCTGAAGAAGTTTGTTGGCCGGCCATTAACCAAAGGGGATACCCAAGGGGAGATAATGCATGCTTTAATCCACCTTATAAGGGAATCAAAGAAACCAAATTTACTAAGAACCAGGAAAATGAATTCATGTCTAACTCTGTCAAAAGCATTTACTAGATCTAATTTTATTTCCATACCTGATTCTTTCCTCTTTTGACTGGAATGGATTGCTTCTTGAACCATGAGGATGTTGCCGAAGATTTGTCTCTCAGTGATGAAGCCGCCTTGATTTTCTTAGATAAGTTTGGGAATGAACTTTTTAAGCCTGTTGGAGATGATTTTAGTGAGTATCTTATAGGACGCACAGAGAGATGGGCCTGAAGCAGTTGATGGAGGTTGGATTTTTTTCTTTTGGGATCAAAGCTACAAAGGTGGAGTTTGTGGCTCCCCCTATTCTATCTTTTCCTCCGGTCTAGTTAAGCATTCTAATGAGATATTTTTTGATGAAATTCCAACATTTCTTGTAGAAGTTGATTGAAAAATCGTCCGGTCCTGGGGCCTTGTCCGGATGTAAGCTCCACACTGCCTTATGAACCTCCTCCTTGTTCGGGTACACAGGGTACTACCAAAGGACCGAACATCAAGAGCAACCACTTCACACAAACAGATCACAGATCAACACACCAATGTTTTGACGTGGTTTAAACCCTCTTGAGGGAAACACTCCACGGCCCCGACCAAATAGCTTCTACGAGACAATTTATTATGCAAAGAAAGAAATTTACAAATGAGCTTCTCATAATCGATCAACTAAACAATGACCCTCCATGCTCTTTAAATAGAGATCATGGACCAATCGGGTGTTAAGCCACGGATCAAGGTTAGGTTTGATCTAAGAGAAGTTGAGCCGTCGGATCACTCTTTGTCAGGAACATATCGTGACCGTCGGATTAAGTATTTACAAATGCATACTAAAGAAACACACTATCCCTAGCGGATCTATTACACAAGTTGATCTTAACTAAATCCTAAGTGTCTAAATATCCTAACACTCCTCTGAAATGGGAGTTGTACAATGTTTTGATATCTTCTTCATAGATTAGAAGGGGGATATCCTCACACATCTGTTTGAGATCTGTAGAATCGTAACCTTCTTTTTTTCCATACAAATTCTCGTTGAAGAGTTTAGCCTCTTCTTTAATTTTTCTTTGATCATAAATTTGTTCTCCATTATCCTTGACTAGAATGATAATGGTGTTCTTCCTTTTCCTTTCCTTACATTGTGAATGGAAAAATTTAGTGTTCTTATCTCCATTTTTTAGCAAGAGGCTTCTGGACCTAAGTCTCCATTCGAATTCTTCCTTATTGACAAGGGCTTGAACTTCCTTATCCAAATCCTTTTCTTTTTTAAGAATTTCTTCAGCTATTTGCTCCTCTTCAATTTTTGACTAGATATCTTCCATCTCTTCTAATTTATTTTTTTCTCTTTGCTCGGATCTTGGTAAAAATATTTAACCCAAGCTTTAAGGGCTTTTTTAACATTTTTGAGCTTAGATTCCTAGATAAAGCTTGGGGATCCTATTACAAAAAGGTTCCAATCCTACTTGATGATGTCTAGAACACCATCGGAATCCATCCAAATCGGGTTGAACTGAAAAGGCAAGGGTCCCAAATTCCCAATTGTAGAAAATAACAAAGAAATAGACCTGTGGTCTAAGACTGCAAATCAAAAGATTTTGGAATCTAGAATTAATGGTTTGTTAAGGAAAGAGGCACTTACCAGAAATCTGTCCAACATGGCGGCTATCTGACCAGGCCCTAACCTTTTATTATTCCAAGTGTACTTTCCTTTCTTTGGTTTTATGTCAATCAGATTCCAATGGGCCATGAGGTCCTCCAGTCTTTCTCCAAAAAGATAACGAAATTTTGATCCTCCTTTTCTCTCCTCAGTTGTGATAGTAACGTTGAAATCCCCTGCAATGATGCAATTGACCTGGGTTTTTCCATCTCTTTGTTGCTCCAAGGAATCCTAGAAGACATCTTTATTCCCATGCTTAGCCCTTGACTTAGATCTCGTTATGGATTCCCCTGAACACTGCAATGGCCTAGGATGGATTCCAGAAGGGGTATGCTTGGGAGAGGAGGTTGTATCTGTCATTTTTGGGTCCCGTTCAGTTTCCTTTTCTTCTTTCATTTCCTTTTCTTTCAATTCCTCCTCTGCCTCCTCATTATTTCCTGAGGATAAGACATGGAAGCTATTTTCCTGAGCCTTTCTTTTGGCAGGGGATGGAGGGTGAGTCGAGGCGGTTTTATTCCATTTTATCCTTGAAACTTCATTCCATTCCACCTCTTGGTTTTCTTCTGTAACTTGCTGCTTCATTTTTTAGCATGACCTAGCAAAATGCCCGTATTCGTGGCATAGATTACATTTAAAGAGAATTTGCTCGTAATCCACTGTTTGATAGTGATTCCAACCATCCATAGTTAGATTGATCGCTTCTGGAAGGCCTTTTTCTAGGTCCACTTCTATGCATATTCTAGCACATGAAAACATTGGGGGCTTTGGATCTGACTTGTCAATGTATTTCCTAAGCGAGTTCCCGATGGACTTTAGATCTTCATCATTCCAACAATGCAACGATAGGTGGGGTAGTTTTACCTAGACCGAGACGGTTGTAGGGATGTCCTTATCAGGGTTAAAAGAAAGATCCCATTTGTTGAGGTACATGCCTCTTGGTCCCATGAAGTAAGGTCCGTTTCGGAAAATGAGATCCCGATCTTCCTTCTTCTCGAGGAGGAAAACAAAAAAACCTCTGCCACAAAAATTTTGCTACACTTCTCCCTAGATCAAAGGTCTCTGGTTCTTGTTTAACAAGACTTCTATGGCACGGGGAGATGGCCAGAGTCCTGTAAAGAGTCCAACTAACCCTTTCTCTGATAGGGCAATGACTTTGTATCTGGAAGCTACCGAAGAGAGTTTGACATCCGAAATGGCCTCTCCCTTAACAAACTTGGAGTTATGAGGCGTCGCATTGCTCGAAGGAGGGATTGAGGCAATAATTTTTTAAAATTTTCATCCAAAGAGGAGAGCTTCGCAGTCGGGTCTGGGTCCAGAGGAGGAGGGGGCGGATCCATAGCAGAGGTTGCCAGGCTGGAAAAATTTGGTCGAAACCCTAGCTCCTGTCTCAGAATCGCTCGTCAAGGCTAAGATCCCCCATCAAATACAGATTTTTCAACATAAAATAAATTACAAATACCAAAAAGGTAAATATTTTTTTTTTTCAAATGATGGTTCACCATTTGTTAGAGGGCTACATCCATCGGAAAATTTCCAGCACCTGTTATTCCGGAGAATCAAGGTATGGCCAACATTACAATCATTACATAGTCAAAATCAGTTCCCAAAGAGCAAGTGTCAAAAAGCGAGATTTGAACCCAGGTGGAGAGGACAACAACATTCCCCCCAACCACCCGATAATTGACAAAAAAAAAAAAAAAAATTATTTAAAACCAAAACTCTCTAATTACTTTTCAATATATAATAAATTATCAAATACAAAATAATTTTAAAAACTTTATCAAAATCAAATACAAAATAATTTAAAAAACTTTATTCAAAATAAAAAACATATAAATACTTTTCAATATAATATAATATATATATATAAACCCTAAACATATAATACATATTATATTTAAATCCCAAACATATAATATATATTTTAACGTTTAAATCCTTACCTAATACTACACGCACTATTAAAATGCACTAAACCAATAAAACTCAAATCACATAAATTATCACATAGGGTGCTATTATAATTGGTATTAAACATAGGTATTATCGCATAGTGTGCTATCATAAAGGGTATTAAACACACCTTTGGGATACGTGCTCTTATAAAATAGTTTTAATGGATATCATTTTCATAACACGTGCATATGGATATGCACAATGATAAAATCATTTCAAAACAAATATATAGTAATATGGTTTCAAACCAACACGTTTTAAGTTAATGGATATATATATATATATATATATATGGTGTTATTTTATGTTTTTCAAAACAAATATATAGTAATATGGTTTGAAACCAACAATGGATATGGTAATATGGATATATATGGTGTTATTATAAATTTTAATATAAAATAGTAGTTGTATTAATTTGAATAAGGTTAATTTTAAATTTGAATGGTTCACATATTTATTTAAAAATAATCCAAAATAAAAAAAATAATTCAAACTTAAAATTTATACATATTATAAGATAAATATTATATTCATACATATTATAAGATAAATACTATTTGTTTAAAAAGTAAAAATATATATATATATATATATAAACGGATAATACTTGGGTTATTAAAAATGTAAAAATATATTTAAATAATATTAATATTTATATAAATAGATGGTATTATATTTAAATAATGTTAATATTTATATAAATAGATGATTGAATTTTATTTTTAATGAATATAAATTAGATTTACATAATAAATTATTTCTTTAAAAGAAATGATAATTTATTCATATAAATTTAATTTATGTTTAAAATTAAAAATTAAAAATACATATTTTTATAAACATATTTTGAATATTGAATAAATTATATTCAAAAATTCAAAACTAATAGAATACTATAAGTACATTTATCATATTATATTCAAAAGCAATTTATGTATTCAAAGTACTCTAATTTTAGTCACATCAAATAATGTTTTTTTATTGATTTTATTTTGAGACATTTTTTCAATTTAACTTGATCATAGTTACATTGGTTGTAGTGTAAAAGGTGAGTTGTAAATACCTCCTCCACAAAATGCCCAACTCATAATATTTTATTATACCTTTTATGAGGGACATTTTAGACCTCAAAATTCCCCTAATGCTGGAGGAACCAGAGACCTGAAAACTTGTCCACCAATCTTTAACCGTATCTTTGAAATTAGGGTGATATATCCAAAAAAAATTGAATCAGAAGAGGCGCGGTAAGAAAGCTCTTCCTCCTTGCCAATTCAGACTAATTGGCCAATCATCTGAGCCCGCTGAGGGGAGAACCATGGTGGTTAGATTCATGCTTGTGTCGATTATGTTCTCAGAGATCAAGAAACAATCGAGTCTGGAAGCAATCTGATTGGCTCCCCCTCTTCGATTATTCCAAGTGAAGATGTCATTGGTTGTCTCAATATCAACCAGCCTGTTGTCTTCAATGAATATTTTGAATTTCTCATATTCCTGAGATACCATTTTGCATCCCCCTTTTTTTCTTGAAGGTTGGTGATCATGTTGAAAATCTCCAGCCATAATCCAAGGTTGTCCGGTGAAGTTGTGCCTATACCATTCCAAGCAGTCTAGGAACTTGATTTTTTGCTCTAAGGATTGAGGACTGTAGACATTGGAGAGTCGGCCTTGAAAATTTGTGTTTGTGACACAAAGGGAGGCTGAGATTGAGTTCCTTGTGACAAGAAAATCAGTGAGATTCACTGTTTAGGGGTTCCAAATGAGTGCAAGGCCACCTGATGCTCCAATTGCATCTACCGCAACCACTTTGTTGCCTTTCCAAAGCCATGCAAAAAGAGTCTCTAAATTGTTGTTGTTGCATTTGGTCTCTTGAATGAGAACCATGGAGGGATTTTTTTGGAGAATTTTCCTACGTAGCATTCTGTGTTTGGTGGTTCCATTAATGCCTCTTACATTCTAGGATATTATCTTCATTGAGAACTTGGGGTGTGAGAGGGAAAGAACACTGTAAGATGGGCATATTGCCCTGATTCAACCAGTTTGGTGCCCAGATTGTTGAGGTGCTCCAGGTCCGTTCTTCTCCCTCGCTTTTCGGGATCTCTTGAGTTTTTTTTTGTTTTTCTTGCGAGGTAATGAGAATACCCAGTTTGGGTTTAGCTATGGATTTGGCTAAAGCTTCTTTAAGAAGATGAATATACTTAGATGGAATTGCATTGAAGGCTTTGCATCGGCATGCCTCCTCAAGTTCTAGGAGGTCCATATCTCCCAGATCAAGATCGCTCATATCCTCATCCATGACAACATCTTGCTCTGGGTTTGTTAAAACTGTCTGTGATCCAGATGGAACATCATTTGCTGTTGTAGGAGGATCTTGCGACTCTTGGTCTTGATCCTTGAGAGGGGTCGTGTGTTTCTCAGAGAGAAAATCAAAGCTGTTGCTAGTGGTTGTTGTGGTTGATTTGCTTATTGTGGGGTTTTTTCGATTTTGTCTCCTTTTGGGTGGTACCTTCTTGAAACCCTCCTCATCCACTACTTGCATCTTCTTAGGGTTAGGAACTAGCTTGTTTTAGGGGCAGTCTCTATAGATGTAACACCTCTAAATTTCATAAAAATAAAAAAAATTATGTGTAGTATGCATGCTACACTTTACTATGCGGAAGATATATTTATGAAAGTTTAACTCCTTATTAACTTCTTAACTATAATTTGTAATGGCGACACTTATTTGGTTTACAAAATGCATCGTTTAAAAATTTATCTTAATCACTGAATGCAATGTTCTTTTAATTGTCTTCATCATGATAATTTAATGCTTATGATAATGTTGATATTTAATTTGTCACTTTTCTGATTGTAATACGATATTGTGGTTATAATTATGATGTTTATACTGAACATGTATTTCTTTTGTTGAAGAGGTTCCTTGTGACACCCCGAAGCTTACTTAGCTTTAGGCTAATGCATTCTGCCACTTTGACCAGGTTACAGGTGAGAACATGCATCCATAGAATTTGTATTGATATTATGACCGGGGTTATTATGGTGACAAGCAACTTCTTTTACTCCTTACTCGTTAGATTGCAATTATAAGACTTAGTCAAATCTTGACTAAATTATTGGAGATTCCCAACCCAATCTCAATGGTGATAGACATTTATTTGTATAGTCTATTTACATTGTACTTAAATTGCTTGGTTAACTCTTCCCTATAGGGTTTGAGGTTCCTAGGAAAATCTCGATGGTATGGATTGTTTATGAACCAAACTATATGGAAATGGTTCAAAGTCCATTTGGTATAAAAGTATCGAACTATCATATTAACGATGGCATAAAACTATAGCAACGGTGTTTGATATTTAAATGATAGTGGTTGACAGATCACGCATTAAATGTTCCCACGCGATTGACTTGGGAGTGAACTCCATGTATAGGGAAAACCCTATCCATGTGCTAAGGGTTTGGTCTTTGGAATTCTTGTTATGTTTTTCAGAGGGCTGGAGAGCCATGCTCTCTCGGCCGCCATGGCTATGAGCAACTTGAATGCAATCTTGGTTTATATTCAATCGCAGAGGTGATTACCATTAAGTTGTTATTGTGGTCTTCATTTGTTATGGTTACAATGAGAGGTTAGGGTTCTTGTTACTTGGATTTCAGCCAACATACTTCTGGGAAGCTCTCGACCGAGTTTGAGTCTGGTAAAGGTAATGTTCTGCAACCTTTTATTTTTTATAAATGCTGTAACTATTTGTAAATATTCTTTTATATGTTGTTATTCAACTTTTAACCACTCGTTTCTTGTTGACAAGGTTTTTACCATACCTCTGGTCTCGACTTGGGTCTCAACAATATCTTGGGAAAAGGGAAGGCAACTCCAATGGTTTGGAACCATGGTAAGCTTTGGGCCTATCCACAAGAATGACACCTCTGTTAACAAATGTTTATTACTGCGATGGGTGTCTAGCGTTGTTTGACTATGAAAGTGAGCTATTTGGCATTTCAATGTAATGGCGTTGATAGTGTAACTGTCTTCTGGCTAAAAGCTAGTGTTGGGGTTTCGACCAACTATTGTAAAAGACTTTTTACTTATGTTGTTTGTTTTGGGTACCATTCTGGTAGACCCCACCAGTGTTCACTGCGTTTGTACTCGTTTATGGAATAAATAGGGTTACCGGTTTCGATACTTGTATCAAATTGAAAATGTTAACAATGTTGGTTGTTCTCGGCCTCCCTGACAGTTTATTTTATTGTATTTTGGTAAATATCAATATCTATTTTGTTTTGGAGCCAAAACCTACATCATAGCTTCGTAAATATGATACAATGCCCAATATTGTTTCTCGATTCTGAAATGGTATGATTTCCATAGGGTTAAACCCCAAACCCTGTCAAGTATTGAGAATTTGCATTTATAAATTTTTATATTGTATAAACATTAAGACCGGGTGAGCTCTCTCTTGAGACTCGAACCATTGACCTTTAAATGAACCATTCTTTTGTTAACTTGTTTAATTAAAAGGCAACAATGCATCCATTAGATGTCATCGAGCTCTATTCTTGGTGAGTTCTGTATCACTACAAATGTTTCGATTGTATTAGAAATTGGTTAATTTTTTATTGTTTATAGTTTATACATATAAATTTCGGGACCAATTGTATCGTTATTGATTTGGTTGACATCCTGGGTTGTATTAAACCCGGTTCATAATATTAATGAACTCAGGGTGAGTCCTTACGTGTCTCGAACCCTTGTTACAAGATTAAATTACTTATGTCGGTTGATATTATGACATTCGTTTTGATTTCTAGCATATATAAATATATCTTTACTACAGTCTTACAATTATATGATATTTGATATTGAGTAATGTCTACAGGGTTTGACCCTTGACATAGTTGATGATTTAAATACATTATTATATACTAGTTACAGGGCTCAACCTTGAACTATCCTTTAAACTTGAATTGTTATTTGATTAAGATGGAAGGATTTACCCAGTATTCGATTTGAATGTGCACTGTATGTTGATCCTTTATGGGGATATCGGGCAGTATCAGAATAATTTCATAATGTATTTTATAAGATGTGTTATTGTTTATGTGAATGCGTTTTCCAACATTTAGGATCTCTATTTCGATTTGTATTATTTTATTATTAGTATACTAATGTATACCATACTTTGTTTATGAGATTCGATACTTGTAGGGTTTATCTAAGGTTACAAAAGATGTTTATTCTATACTTCTAAAATGCCATACTTCTATAAAGTTTATATGAGTTCTGTACGAATTACATTATGCCTGTTTATTGATAAGAGATTCATATTGATCTTGAATAGCTTGATAGGGATGTCATTAGTAATATAATACTTTTATTTATATGATTGTAACTTCTATATGAATCGATGATATAAGTCTTTCTATTGTATGTTGTTTAATTTACATTAATTAATGAATTACCTATGTATAATAGTAACAGTAGGGCTATTCTTTGTATCGTATTCTCTGATATAATAACAGTTTTACAAAGTATGGTATAATATGTATATATTTTACCTAGGTTCATATTACACCCATCATTCTATTTTTTGAGTCATAGATATTTATTCTTATGGTGGTAAGAACAGAATGAACCCAAGAAATTATGAACTATAATTATCTAGGTTATTTCCATACTTTCTGTAAATAAATAACTATAATTTTACAAGTCTTCATCTAATATTCTAAGTCTAAATAACCTTTTGCCTATGATATCGAGATCACTTGATACTTGTCGAATCACATTTTAACAAATCTCCATACTAGAGTACATCACGAAAGTGAAAGGAAAAATACAGAGATATTTTATTCATCAATCTATATTTATCAAATTCTGTTTATGCAATCATTTGTACAGAAATAATTATCAGTTCATAAACTATTATTTCTAACAGCTGGAAATTTATAAAGAAGAGAGTTAAATAACTTGCAGATAGAATTATTCAGAATATACAAAAAGAGTTTAAGAAAATAGAACAATGCAGAACCTGTTTAGACTGTATAGGTGGACAAACACCCAAAGAAGACTGTTCCTCCAAACCGTCTCCTGAAAGCATCCAAGGTTACTTGCTTTAGGACCCCCGATATTGTTCACTGAACCACCAGGACGAAGATTCTGTGTAGAAGCAAGACAATCTCTTTGTACTTCAGCAATCATGAAGACTTGCATACAAAGCACTCCTTTTGTACTTCAACAATCGTGAAGACTTGCATACAAAACACTCTCTCTGCAACTCAGCAGCATAAGACAGTCTTACTCTACAACTCATTAGCTAGCATCCCCTCATCAAATCTCTTGTGTGCTCAACATAATAGTTTCCAGCCAGCACAAGGAAAACATTTGTGAGCCCTCTGCTCAATTGGATGGTTATAAAAGATTGCCTAGGTCTTTTGGGTCAGTTTCACATTTAATGAGCCACCTACTCAGTTCCACCATCTTTGGGGAACATGACCACATTTTTAGGGAAGTTGCCCCCTACAATAGCTAGTAAGTGAGTGCAGATGCTGCCACTTGTCCATTTCCTTCTACACCAGTTTCATTCCTCCTAGTGGGTCAGTGAACACTCTTCAACAGTTCTCTTTGGATGAGTTTCTCCTATTTTAATTTATTAAATAGTAATAATTTTAAATTATAGTCATCCTTGACCATCCTTGGTCAATAATATAAAACTTTACAATAAAATTTAGAGTAATGTTTTTCCACAAAACATAAAACGTTTTCAAGTCTTAGGTAGGTTACAAACACCCCCTCTTAAGTTCAACATCATCCTCGAGGTCGCTTAATCATCATCAGAGTCTTCCTGGAACATAATTGGATATGCTGCCCTCATATGACTCTCCAATTCCCAGGTTGCTTCATCTGGACTAAGGTGCTTCCATTGCACCTTTACCTGTCCAATGGTGTGATTCCGGAGTAAAATTTCTCTCCTGTCGAGGATACAATCCGTTTCCACCTGAAAATCACCTTCTGGTTCCACTTGTATGTCATTCCAATCGATTACATGAGTAGCATCATGTACATACTTTTTTCAAAATAGAAATATGAAATACATTCTGTATTTTCAGATTAGGTGGCAAAGCTAACTGATAAGCCACTGATCCAATTCTTGATAGTATTTCAAATGGTCCACAATACCTAGGTGCTAATTTAGCACAACTCCCCATCTTAAAAGAGCTTTTCTTGGGTTTTACCTTGACAAAAACATGCTCACCTACTTGGAATTATTTCTCAGTTCTTTTTAGATCTGCATGACTCTTTTGTTTGTCTTATGCAATTTTCAAACTGCTTTGTACTTGCTTCACTGTTAGTTCCATCTCTTTCAATAATTCAGGTCTTAACATCAATCTATCAATTGGATTACTCCATGAGATAGGAGTATTACATTTCCTACCATACATAATTTCAAAAGGACTAAGTTTAGCTGAATCTTGATAGTGATTATTATAAGCAAATTCAACTAAGTGCAGATATTCTTCCTATTTAGTTGGCTGATCTTTAACATACATTCTCAACATATCCTCTAGAATCTGATTTACTCTTTCAGTTTGTGGATGAAAAGATGTGCTGAAATTTAATTTGTATATAAACCTTTAAACAATTATTTCTAGAAATTTCCAGTAAATTTAGAATCTCGATAAGAAATCATTACCTTAGGGATTCCATGGAAACGAAAAACTTGCTTCATAAACACATCAACAATGTTAGCAACCTTAAAAGTAGTTTTGACAGGTATAAAATGAGCTGCTTTTCTAAGCTTATCTACTACTACCATTATTGAATCATTCTGCTTTTGATTTTTAGGCAAACCAGTTATAAAACCAATGCTGATAATTTCCCACTTCCACTCTGGAATTGGTAATGGCTGTAATAAACCAGCTAGGTGTTGATGCTCAGCTTTAACTTGCTAGAATTCAAAGCACCTAGATATTTATTCAGCCACCTCATTCTTCATATTTGGCCAAAAGTAATATTTTCTTAACATTGTTATCATCTTTTGGTAACCAGGGTGTCCTGGATAAGGACTTTTATGTACTTCATTTAAAATCAACAACTTAATTTCAGGTACATTTGGTACATACAGTCTGTTTTTATACAACATTAAACCCTTTTCATTTAAACTGTAATCTGTTATTAAATTTTCAGAATTATTTTCTACAACTTTTTCCTGTAATTTTTGATAATTTTTATCCAGTTTTATCCCTTCTTCAAGCTGATTTTCTAAATCTGTTTTATAAGTATTGATTGCTGCCATAAAATTTAATTTTGCATTCCTGCTTAATGCATCAGCCACCTTATTTTCTTTACCTTTTATGTGTTGAATCTAGAAATCATATTCGCTAAGGAAATCTAACCACCTAGCTTGCCTCGCGTTCATATTTGGTTGATCCAACAGATATTTTAGACCTTTATTATCTGTCATTAATGAAAACCTTCTACCGATTAGATGATGGCGCCACATTTTCAAAGCGTGTATCACAACAACCAACTCAAAATCGTAGGTAGCGTAGTTCTTTTCATGAATTTTCAGCTTTCTTGACTCATACGCTATTATGTGACCTTCTTGCGTTAAGACTCCGCCAATTCCATCATTGCATGCATCAGTGCATACAACAAAGTCCCTGTTTGGATCTACATTTTTTAGAATAGGTGCAGTAGTTAACCGTTCTTTCAATTTCTTAAAACTTTCTTCACACTTTTGATCCCAAACAAATTTCTTTCCCTTTTTTTGTAAAGAGGTTATGGGATTTGCGATTCCTGAGAATCCTTCTATAAATTTTCGGTAGTAACCTGTAATTCCCATGAACGATCGTACATCTGTTATATCTTTAGGGATAGGCCATTCATTCATTGCTCTTATTTTATCAGGGTCAACTAAGATTCCATTCTTGGATATCACATGACCTAAATACTGTATTTTGTCTTTGAAAAATTCACACTTACTGAATTTGGCATACAGTTGATGTTCTCTTAAGACCTTTAATATTATTTGTAAATGTTCATCATGTTCTTCCTTAGTCTTTGAATAGATTAAAATGTCGTCAATGAAAACAATGACAAATTTATCCAAATATTTATGTAAAACATTATTTATTAGACACATGAAAACTGCTGGAGCGTTAGTTAGCCCAAAATGCATAACTACAAATTCATAATGCCTATAACAGGTTCTAAAAGCAGTTTTAAAGATATCTTCGTCTTTAATTCTGACTTGATGATATCCAGATCTCAAGTCTATTTTCGAAAATATCGTCGCTCCGCGTACTTGATCAAACAGATCATCTATGCGGGGCAAGGGATATCTGTTTTTAATTGTCATTTTATTTAATTGACGGTAATCTATGCATAAACGCAAAGTACCGTCCTTCTTTTTAACAAAAATGACAAGTGCTCCCCAAGGAGACACACTTGGTCTTATGTAATTTTTATCAATTAATTATTTTAACTGTGATTTTAATTCGTTAATCTCTAGGATATTCATCCGATAAGGATATTTTGAGTTGGGTACCGCACCAGGTACTAACTCAACGGTGAAGTCCAATTCTCTTTTCGGAGGTAATCCTGGAATTTCTTCCAGGAATACGTCTAAAAAGTCTCTTAGGATTGGTATATCTTCAAGTTTTAGTTTATCTTCTTTAGTAGTATATTCATCATTTAGTACATTTACAAAAAATACTTTACATCCTTTACGTACAACCTTTTTCATTTGTAATGCAAAAATATGTCTAATTGAAGTTTTTTTAGGGATTCTTTTTACTGTTACTATTTCTCCTTTATCATTCAAGCATGTAAATGTCTTTTCAAAACAATTCAAAACTACCCTATGCTTTTACAGCCAATCCATTTCGATTAAAACATCATAAGATCCTAATGGTAGTACATTCAGTTTTACTTGGGTCTTAAATTGATTCATAAGCAAGTCACAATCTTTAACAAAATCAACTACCTTCCTTTTGGTTCCTGTAGCTAACAGAACCAGCCAAGACTTTTCAAACTTTTCTACTTTCAATTTACAAATTTTTACTATATCAGGTGATACATAACTCAAACTAGCACCTGGGTCAATTAAAATAGAGATGGGTATGTTCTGTAGCTGTTGGAGCATAGGCTGCAGCTATAGTAAAGCTGCGAATTTTGAGGAAAAAGCACAAGTGTTGAAGGGAAAAAATGCTAATTTTGAGTAAAAGCACCAATTTTGGGCAGAAGTGAACAGTGCGCAGTACGGCGCCAGATGGACGAGCTCAGCGCAGATTACGGGCTGTAAATCACGGAGCTCGTGCGCACACGTCAAAGGAGAGTGAATGTGGCCGAGTAGAAAGCTCAGCTACCACAATAAATGAAGCGACGGAATAGAGGGCTCAGCTACCCTCATAAAGGCTAAGTACAGAAGTTATGGTTGCTCTGACCAAGGAAGAGCAACGGACCAAAGCATTGAAGGCGAAGGACAAGGAGCAATGAACGATGAAGCAGCGCCCATACCCGCAATCTGCGCCGGAAATCACAGAGTCTGTAGGAAGCAGCGACATGACTGCAAGTGGCGCCTACAGTACACCTAGCCATGTCCGCGGTTAGGGTTTTTGGGGATTACTGCTGGGAAAGGCCCACGGTTTTGTAAAGGTGCGACCCTCAAGGCCACCTATATATATGTGTAATTGTAAAGGGAAAAGGGTTAGAGAGATTAGAGGTTAGGTGTTAGATGAGTTAGAGAGTTGGATAGCTGTAGAGCTAGTCACTAAGTTGCAAACAGTCTAGGTTGATGTCTGAGTCATTGTAATCTCTGTAGAAGAAGAGAGTAGATCTAAGAGAAGGGCTCCCAGTTGTGTACGTGGAGCTTCCTGGAAAGATCTAAGGTTGCAGCTGTGTGCGCAGCAGGACTGTGTAATTCCCATTTTGAGATAATATAAGATACAAGTTCCCGTGGACGTGATTTCCCCATGGAGGCAAACCTCATAATTCTCGTTGTTATGATGATGTGTTGTGTGAATGCATGTTTATGTTTTACTATCTGTATTTACATGAATGTTTCATTATCTTTATGAATGAGTATATAAAGCAAGTCCTTGAAGTTCCTTTAGAAGCTATATTCGTGCACTATAGAAGGAGTCGGTAAGAGCACTATCGCCGCAGCGCTTAAGGAATGTGTTACTGCGCTGGGGCGCGGAAGCAGAGACGATACATAGTGTATCGGACGTAGTGGGTAAACGCCTCATTCGCAGGTGCGGAGATACCGCGTAGATAGGTTGGTAAGAGTTTCAGCGCTGTTGCGCTGAAAGGTCTGCGGAAGGGTAAGACGTTTCGCTCTAAGGAATCCTCCCAGAAGAGAAGGGAGAATATTATAGTCTCCACGTCGCCTAGGTTAAGGAATCCTGATTCCTTAGCCCCCCATAGCCACTTCGGGTGAGACTTCGGGCTGCTACACAGCTCATTGCCGAGAGGGCCAGTGTGCCAAGGGGTGTTTGTTGTTGCGCATCCTGAAAACCCGAGTCTGTCCAGAAAGCAACCAACAAATGGTTTCGTTGCCTTGAGACTTGTTATTCCGATGACGTGCGAGATTGATGCGAAACCTAGAGAAAAAGGGAGCCAACAAATGGTTCCGTTGCCTTGAGACTTGTTATTCCGGTGACGTGCGAGATTGATGCGAAACCTAGAGAAAAAGGGAGTCAACAAATGGTTCTGTTGCCTTGAGACTTGTTAAGCCAACAAATGGTTTCGTTGTCGCGCTAAGGAGGTGTGATGCTTTAAAATCGGGATGTGTGAGGTTGAAGAAGTTGAGCTGAGCATCGACTTCTGGTAGCCATTTGTAAGCCAACAAATGCTTCCATTGCCGGCTTTAACCCTATTTTCTTGAAGGCAATGTGGTACTGGAATCCTACAGCTACAGAAATTCAAGACTGGTTTGATTCAAAGGCTAGAGAGTTCGTTGAACGAGAAAATAGAAGCTCTAGGCTTTAGACAGAAGACTAGTTGCAGAAGCATATTTATACTGACCTTCACGAAATTTTCTTCGTAACATTTTCACTTGAGTTGCATGTGTGGGTAGCCAAGCTAGCAGATACTGGACCCACTGTGCATGTTCATCAACCCATCATTTGGACGCCTGAGCTAGTTAGCATTTTGAAGCGGGTAGATAATTCTGTGTCCCGCGCAGTAGACTTTTGGTTGAACAGTCTGCTGGAAGGCTTCATCACCGAGTTTGCAGTAGATACGAGAAAGAGCTTCAGCGAAGATGAGAGGAGATTCTTCCAAGCATACAGGGGTAAGTTCTTAAATTCTCTGAACTTATGGATTAAAATGCTCCTGTATGAAAAAGGAAAACTATGCATAGATTCCGATGAATAGCATAGACAAGTAATGTCTGCAGATTTTGACAGTGATTTTGAAGCTATTGGTTGCACTCGTAGTGGAAAACGGTATAAAGTAGGCCTTGACCAACATTCTTTTGAGTCTAGCCCAGAAGATAGTCGAGCTCCTAGAGCGAGCCATATAGAGAGACAAGGGAGTGCTCATATCCCTTATCACCCTTTTACACCGCAAAAGCCAGACGGGGCTCAGTATAACCCCACAGTAACACCTTCTAGTAGCCCGCATGGTACTTATAGTACCTCAGCCCCACCTTTGTTTAACCATCTCGGAGGCAGTGCTACAGCACCTCCACATCAACCTAGCGCAAGAAGGATGGGTGATGACATGAAGCTACCAACCTTTAGGGGAACAGGGCTAGAAGACCCTGAGCAGCACTGGTTCCTATGTGAAGCCATTTGGACGATTAAGCAAATTAATGATGATGCTATTAAGCTGGTTCAGTTAGCAACCACACTAAGAGAAAGAGCCTTAACCTTGTTCATGAAATACTCAGCAGTACAGAATAGGACGCTTGCTGATGTAAGAAATGCTATGATTAGAGAATTCAAGAAACCTAAATCAGAATCACAGTGCATAACCAAGCTCAAAGACATAAAACACTTACCTACAGAGTCAGTATGGGACTTTGACCAGAAGTTCAAAGCCTTGATAGATCAAGTAAGCTTTGAGTTTGCACCGCAGCAGCATAAGGAATGGTTCATTGCTGCGTTGCTTCCTCATATTAGACTTCCTCTTATGCAACAGAATCTCACTACCCAGGAACAAGCTCTAGAGATGGCTATGAAACTAGAAGCTTCACCAATTGCTGGAACAAGTAACGATGTTGCGCAGTTGCAGAACCAAATAGCAAACCTAACCTTGCAAGTGCATGATATTAAGAAAGGAAAGGATGTTAAAGAAGAAATTTGGTGTACAAAATGTAGAGCACAAGGTCATTCAAAGGACCATTGTCTTGTTTTCATAGAGTATATTGCGACTGGAGCACCTAACCCTTTACCACAGGCTCAGGGGCCTTGGTGTGAAATTTGTAGAACTAGAGGTCACAGACCACAAGAATGTCACTTGTTACAAAAATATGTACAAACTCCAAAGAATCTTTATTGCAATTTCTGTAAATCAGTAGGCCATGATGAGAACAATTGCAGAGCATATGACCTTATGATGGAAAGGAAACATGATTTTTATAGAGTACAGTCAGAGGCACAAGGACCCACAGCAGGTCCGCAGTATGAACCAGCTCACGAAGGCCGAGGAGGAAATTATAGGGGCCGAGGACGCGCAGAAGGTTTTGGTCGTGGACGAGGACAGATCACTTGCTATAACTGCGGAGCTCAAGGTCATTATGCAAGGGATTTCCAAAACCCTACAACCACCTGCAGATACTGTAAATCGTATGATCATGTGATTGAAGAATGCCCTCAGTTGATGGCTAAGATGCAAGCAAAGATGCCACATGTTAACCAGAATATTCAGTTGATTGCAGCAGAAAAAAGAGAACCAGATCCTACAGTTAATATAGTGACGCGCAGTGGAGCAACCACTGGTACACCAGAGTCAGGAACTGGAAAGCCAGCTACACAATGGGTCCGCCGCACTAATATCAAACCATCTCCGCTCGACCTGCAGAAGCAAAAAGAAGCATTCAAGCAAGCTCAAGAGTATTTCTCAGCTCCCCGAGCTTCAAGTTTTGTTGCAGTATCGTACAAAGATATTAGACCGCAAGTGCTAAGACAAGAGAACCTGGTATAAGAACAGGCTACTACATCGGGAAGACCTGATGAGGAGGATGCACTAGGCAGTGTTCATGCTTTCCTGAGAAGCTGTTTAAAGTTGTTGCACAATGAAAAAGCAACTATAGAACTCCAACACCTGTTGGATCAGTGTCAACAATCTGCTTCGATGAATACCCCGCAGCGTGCTGTTCATCAGATTGGGAGTCATATTAGAACTGGAAGAGAGATGAGACTCACAGCGTAGATTGGAGCATTTGAAATGGACGAAGTCATTTTGGATTTAGGGTCAGAAGTTAATGTTCTCACCATGCAGACATGGGAACAGATGGGTAGCCCTCAGCTTTCCAGATCTCCTATCCATCTGAGACTAGCAAATCAGTAACGAGTTTCTCCATTGGGCAGATTACCCAATGTGGCCATTGACATTGAGGGAGTAAGAAGTTCTGCGGACTTTGAAGTAATCAAAATTCTAGATGATAGTAGACCTTACCCAGCACTTTTAGGCATAGACTGGGCATTTGATAATCTGGCTATTGTTAATTTGAAGAAAAGACAGATGACCTTTGAGGATGACCAGATTAGGGTCATTGCACCACTTGATCCCCTTCAAGGACCACGGTATATTAAACCCATTCAAGTAGAAGAAGAAGTGCGCCACATTGAAATTTTGTATCAGATGACTGCTAGTCATAGTGACTGTGTCAATCCCACAGTGGACGGCCATATCAGCTGGCGATGCGATATCTCGTGCACATCAGACTTAAAAGCAGGACTGGGAAACTGGCAAAATCGCTTACATGAGGTTTCTACAAGGCGTTGTGCCATGAGGACTAAATACATTCGATGGATTGGCACAGAATTGAATAACACTCCAATCTTTGATGGCATAACTGAAGAATAAGCCAGTTCAGACATGGTGCAGACAGCTGCGGAGTGCGTAGATGAAATGGACTCCGCTATTGCGAAGTGGAAGCAAGCATTTGCTGCGACCCAAGCAAAGGCAGACGCGCAAGTAAAGCGACCACACGCTAGTGCAAGTGGCTCGGGGACGAGCCACAAGTAAGTGTTAGGGGCCTGTTGGAGCATAGGCCGCAGCTATAGTAAAGCTGCGAATTTTGAGGAAAAAGCACAAGTGTTGAAGGGAAAAAATGCTAATTTTGAGTAAAAGCACCAATTTTGGGCAGAAGTGAACAGTGCACAGTACGGTGCCAGATGGACGAGCTCAACGCAGAATATGGGCCAGAAATCGTGGAGCTCGCGCGCACACGTCAAAGGAGAGTGAATGTGGCCGAGTAGAAAGCTCAGCTACCACAATAAATGAAGTGACGGAATAGAGGGCTCAGCTACCCTCATTAAGGCTAAGTACAGAAGTTATGGTTGCTCTGACCAAGGAAGAGCAACGAACCAAAGCATTGAAGGCGAAGGACAAGGAGCAGTGAATGATGAAGTGGCGCCCATACCCGCAATCTGCGCCGAAAATCACGGAGTCTGCAGGAAGCGACGACATGACTGCAAGCGGCGCCTACAGTACACCTAGCCATGTCCGCGGTTAGGGTTTTTAGGGATTACTGCTGGGAAAGGCCCACAGTTTTGTAAAGGTGCGACCTTCAAGGCCACCTATATATATGTGTAATTGTAAAGGGAAAAGGGTTAGAGGGATTAGAGGTTAGATGTTAGATGAGTTAGAGAGTTGGATAGCTGTAGAGCTAGTCACTGAGTTGCAGACAGTCTAGGTTGATGTCTGAGTCATTGTAATCTCTGTAGAAGAAGAGAGTAGATCTAAGAGAAGAGCTCTCAGTTGTGTGCGTGGAGTTTCCCAGAAAGATCTAAGGCTGCAGCTGTGTGCGCAGCAGGACTGTGTAATTCCCATTTTGAGATAATATAAGATACAAGTTCCCGTGGACGTGATTTCCCCGTGGAGGCAAACCTCATAATTCTTGTTGTTATGATGATGTGTTGTGTGAATGCATGTTTACGTTTTACTATCTGTGTTTACATGAATGTTTCGTTATCTTTATGAATGAGTATATAAAGCAAGTCCTTGAAGCTCCTTTAGAAGCTATATTCGTGCACTATCGAAGGAGTCGGTAAGAGCACTATCGCCGCAACGCTTAAGGAATGTGTTACTGCACTGGGGCGCGAAAGCAGAGACGATACATAGTGTATCGGACGTAGCGGGTAAACGCCTCATTCACAGGTGCGGAGATACCGCGCAGATAGGCTGGTAAGAGTTTCAGCACTGTCGCGCTGAAAGGTCCGCGGAAGGGTAAGACGTTCCGCTCTGAGGAATCCTCCCGGAAGAGAAGGGACAAGATTATAGTCTCCACGTCACCTAGGTTAAGGAAGCCTGATTCCTTAGCCCCCCATAGCCACTTCGGGTGAGACTTCGGGCTACTGCGCAGCTCATTGCCAAGAGGGCCAGTGCGCCAAGGGGTGTTTGTTGCTGCGCATCCTGAAAACCCGGGTCTGTCCAGAAAGCAGCCAACAGTAGCATACCTTCTATTTCGACCATTGAAGTTTGATGATCAGCATGTTGATTTTCCAAGGCTGCATTGATCCTGGGAATTTCCCTTGCTAAGTCACCAACTGTTGGCTCTTCCTACACTGTATGGATGTTGTTGACATTTCTTTTCTTGTTAGGACAGTTTATTTAATAATGTGGTCCTTGAAATTCATAACATTTTACCGGTGCCTTTTGTTCATTGTTTCTGGCATAATTATTAGGCATGTTTCTTGCAGCTGTAAAATTTTGTGGTGTATTGCTTTTAAAATGATTTCCTTGAAAATTTCTGCTAGTGAAATTTCGCTTGTTATTTCCAACATTCCTATTAAATTTAAAATTATTCCTTCTTTGTTCAAAATTACTTGGTTTATTTCCCTTCCAGCCAGGTACGCCTTCTCTTTTTATGTTCTGTTCATAACAAAAGTTTGATTTTCTCATAGCTTCCTCAAGAGTCTTAGGGTTGCCGTACTCAATTCTATCTTTGATATTAAAAGGTAAGCAACTAAAAAATCTTTGTATTTTAGGCTTCTCGTCCACAATGTAAGGTACATATCTTAACAGACTTAGGAATTTACTACTTAATTCTTTCCTATTCATAGAACCTAGTTTTAAATCATAGAACACTTTTGCTTTTCTTCATAGTACTGTTCAGACAAGGACTTCTTCCTAAAATATCTCTTAAAAGTACTCCAATTTACGTTCCTTTCTTTAATACCTTTTACTCTTTTTATATCTTTCCACCAAATATATGCTTTCCCAGTTAGATTATAAATGGCCATCTTAGCTTTCAGCTTATCTGAATAATCATAAATTTGAAAGTATTTCTTCATACCTGACAGCCATACTTCGGTTGCTTCTCCCTTTTCATTTTCATCGTTAAACGTTGGGGGTTTTATCTTCTTGAATTCCCCTGAAATTTCTTCATATGGTTTGTAATTCCTTCTTTTAGGACTGTAGTCACTATCACCGTTATCACTAGAATACTTATGTTTCTTTCTATGTGTTTTAACTTTATATTCGGATGAAAAATCACTTTCGTCATTAGAGAATTTTAACTTCTTACCTTAATGTTGATAGGACATCGTTCCAAATTCAGAATTAAATTCTGTTCTTTTGTCTTTTCCCTCATTATGAAATTTATCTAGTAATATTTGAGTCAGCTCTTCCTGTGCCTTCATAATTCTTTCATTTTCTTCCTTAACAGTTTTTATTTCAGTTTTTAAATCTTTAACTGTTCGAAGTAGTTCAGATGAATTATCATTTAATTCTACGTAAATATTTTCTTCATTAACATGTTCCTGTTCATGATTATTTTGATCATTATGTCGAGGTCTGTCCTCAGCAGATTCTTCTGGCCCTTCCATACCTGCAAATTAGATACCAAATGTTCTGTACATAAACAAATTAAAACAAAAATCAGTAATTGTGTGTTTTCTGTTTTATTGGAATGCACGAGTTGAGCCACTTTCAGGCCTAGTGTTTGAACTTGCGCTCCGATACCACATGTAACACCTCTAAACTTCATAAAAATAAAAATAAAATATGTGTAGTATAAATGCTACACTTTACTATGCGGAAGATATATTTATGAACATTTAACTCTTTGTTAACTGCTTAACTATAATTTGTAATGGCGACACTTATTCGATTTACAAAATGCATCATTTAAAAATGTGTCTTAATCACTGAATGCAATGTTCTTTTAACTGTCTTCATCATGATAATTTAATGCTTATGATAACATTGATATTTAATTTGTCACTTTTCTGATTGTAATACGATATGGTGGTTATAATTATGATATTTATCCTGAACATGTAATTCTTTTGTTGAAGGGGTTCCTTGTGACGCCCCAAAGCTTACTTAGCTTTAAGCTAATGCATTCTGCCACTTTGACCAGGTTACAGGTGAGAACATGCATCCATAGAATTTGTATTGATATTATGACCGGGGTTATTATGGTGACAAGCAACTTCTTTTACTCCTTACTCGTTAGATTGCAATTATAAGACTTATTCAAATCTTGACTAAATTATTGGAGATTCCTAACCCGATCTCAATGGTGATAGACATTTATTTGTATAGTCTATTTACATTGTACTTAAATTGTTTGGTTAACTCTTCCCTATAGGGTTCGAGGTTCCTAGGAAAATCTCGATGGTATGGATTGTTTATGAACCAAACTATATGAAAATGGTTCAAAGTCCATTTGGTATACAAGTATTGAACTATCATATTAACGATGGCATAAAACTATAGCAATGGTGTTTGATATTTAAATGATAGTGGTTGACAGATCACACATTAAATTTTCCCATGCGATTGACTTGGGAGTGAACTCCACGTATAGGGAAAACCCTATCCATGCGCTAAGGGTTTGGTCTTTGGAATTCTTGTTATGTTTTTTAGAGGGCTGGAGAGCCATGCTCTCTCGGTCGCCATGGCTATGAGAAAATTGAATGCAATCTTGGTTTATACTCAGTCACAAAGGTGATTACCATTAAGTTGTTATCGTGGTCTTCATTTGTTATGGTTACAATGAGAGGTTACGGTTCTTGTTACTTGCATTTCAGCCAACATAATTATGGGAAGATCTCGATCGAGTTCGAGTCTGGTGAAGGTAATGTTCTTCAACCTTTTATTTTTTATAAATGATGTAACTATATGTAAATATTCTTTTATACGTTGTTATTCAACTTTTAACCACTCGTTTCTTGTTGACAGGGTTTTTACCATACCTATGGTCCCGACTTGGGTCTCGACGATAGCTTGGGAAAATGGAAGGCAACTCCAGTGGTTTGGAACCACGGTAAGCTTCGGGCCTATCCACAAGAATGACACCTTTGTCAACAAATGTTTATTATCGCGATGGGTTTCTAACGTTGTTTGACTATGAAAGTGAGCTATTTGGCATTTCAATGTAATGGCATTGATAGTGTAACTGTCTTCTGGCTAAAAGCCAGTGTTGGGGTTTCGGCCGACTATTGTAAAAGACTTTTTACTTATGTTTGTTTGTTTTGGGTACCATTCTGGTAGACCCGACCAGTGTTCACTATGTTTGTACTTGTTTATGGAATAAATAGGGTTACTGGTTTCGATACTTGTATCAAATTGAAAATGTTAGCAATGTTGGTTGTTCTCAGCCTCCCTGGTAGTTTATTTTATTGTATTTTGGTAAATATCAATATATATTTTGTTTTGGAGCCAAACCCTACTTCATAGCTTTGTAAATATGATACAATGCCCAGTATTGTTTCTCGATTCTGAAATGGTATGATTTCCACAGGGTTAAACCCTGAACCCTGTCAAGTATTGAGAATTTGCATTTATAATTTTTATATTATATAAACATTAAGACTAGGCGAGCTCTCTCTTGAGACTCGAACCCTTGACCTTTAAATGAACCATTCTTTTGTTAACTTGTTTAATTAAAAGGCAGCGATGCATCCATTAGATGTCATCAAGCTCTCTTCTTGATGAGTTCTGTATCATTACAAATGTTTCGACTGTAGTAGAAATTGGTTAAGTTTTTATTGTTTATAGTTTATACATATAAACGTCAGGACCAACTGTATCGTTATTGATTTGGTTGACATCATGGGTTGTATTAAACCTGGTTCATAATATTAATGAACTCAGGGTGAGCCCTTACAGGTCTCGAACCCTTGTTACAAGATTAAATTAGTTTTGTCGATTGATATTATGACATTCGTTTTGATTTCTGGCATATATAAATATATCTCTACTACAATCTTATAATTGTATGATATTTGATATTGGGTAATGTCTACAGGGTTCGACCCTTGACATAGTTGATGATTTTAATACATTATTATATACTAGTTACAGGGTTCGACCCTGAACTATCCTTTAAACTTGAATTTCTATTTGATTAAGATGGAAGGATTTACTCAGTATTCGATTTGAATGTGCACTATATGTTGATCCTTTATGGGGATATTGGGCAGTATCAGAATAATTTCATAATGTATTTTATAAGATGTGTTATTGTTTATGTGAATGTGTTTTATAGCATTTAGGATCTCTATTTCGATTTGTATTATTTTATTATTAGTATACTAATCTATACCATACTTTGTTTATGAGATTCAATACTTGTAGGGTTTATATAGGGTTACAAAAGATGTTTATTCTATACTTCTAAAATGCCGTACTTCTATAAAGTTGATATGAGTTCTGTACGAATTACATTATGCTTGTTTATTAATAAGAGATTCATATTGATCTTGAATAGCTCGATAGGGATTTCATTAGTAATAAATACTTTTATTTATATGATTGTAACTTCTAAATGAATCGATGATATAAGTCTTTCTATTGTATTGTGATGCACCTGCAACAATTACTTAATAAAAATATGCGAAATAGCAGAAATGACAGAACTCAGAATCACTTTTATATTGATCACAGGCCACTTCGAGGGGGCAACCTCCTATGAACAAGCTCAATACAAATAACTTCACGGTGCCTTCATAGGTCTCAACACACACTTATATACTAATTCTAGGCGCCAATACTATGGGTCGAAACCATGGGCCATTGCAAACTATGGATCAACAATACTACGGGCGACTTACAAAGCATATGCGCCAACAACAATAACACAAACTATTGATCAACAAATACTACGGGACGACTTACAAAGCATATGCGTCCAACAACAACATACTAACAAAGTAAAGACATGGGTTCCTAACATCCCCTCCTCCTTAAAAAAAGCTTTGTCCTCAAAGCTTTAGATGTGGAAATTGTTGTTGAATCTGAAGGAGTGGTTCCCATGTAGCATCCTCTGGTTGCATGCCATGCCACTGAATTAAGACCTCTGTGATAGAGCGAGAGCGAAGCTGACGCATGTGCCGATTGAGGATGGCCTCTGGCTCCAAAAGGATGGATCCTTCATTATCCAATTCGGGTAAAATCGTTTGGCCACTGATGTTGGTGCCAAGAACTTTCTTCAAACAAGAGACATGAAAGACTGGATGAATGCGGGAAGAAGGAGGAAGTTCCAATTTATAAGCAACAGACCCAATCTTCTGAAGAATTCGATATGGCCCATAGAACTTTGGAGCGAGCTTATGACGCCCTTTGAGTTTCAAGGAGGATTGTTTGTACGACTGGAGATGAAGAAAAACCATATCGCCGACTTGAAAATTGCGCTCCGAACGGTGTTGATCAACTTGTTGCTTCATGCGATTTCGTGCCATGTGAAGATTGTCCCGCAAAATGCAAAGAATCTGATCGCGGTTGCGAAGGACCATGTCAACTTCCTGAACTGGTGAACTGGTTGGGGTGTATGGAAGAAGAGCTGGAGGTGCCTGACCATAGACTGCTTCATATGGGGTCATTTTAGAGGCAGTGTGGTAAGAGGTATTGTACCACCATTCAGGGAGAGGGAGCCACTTTGCCCACTGATGTTGTTGTTCCGAGGTGAAGCAACGAAGATAAGTTTCCAAGCATTTATTGACAATTTCAATCTGACCATCTGTTTGTGGGTGATACCCTGAACTCATCTTCAGTCTGGTGCCAGTGTGGCGAAATAGTTCTGTCCAAAAATGACTGGTGAAAGTCACATCACGATCCGAGACAATGGAAGAAGGGATGCCATGAAGACGAAAGATCTGGTCCATAAAAATTTGAGTGACGGAGGAGGCTGTATAGGGATGGCTGAGAGCACAAAAATGACTATATTTGGAGAGGCGATCAACCACAACGAGAATCACTGTCTTCCCGCCAAATTTAGGGAGCCCTTCAATGAAATCCATAGAAATATCTGTCCAAATCCGTGTAGGTATGGGCAAGGGTTCAAGAAATCCTGGAAGGAGTGTTGTTTCACCCTTATTACGCTGGCAGGTATCACATTCGGCCACCATCTATTGAATTGTCCTTTTCATGCCCTGCCAAAAGAAGTTACGCCGTGCTTGTTCATATGTTTTGAGGAACCCAGAGTGCCCGGCCGATGGAGAAGCATGGAGTTCATAGAAGACAGCCTGTTGAAGATCTGTGCTCTGGGGAAGCACCAGACGACCTTTGTATCGCAGAGAAGCACCATCCCAAGAGTAATGTGGTATAGCAGAAGGGTTGTTGGTCAAGCGTTGGATGATCTGAGATAAGGAAGAGTCATTGACATAACCCTGTTGAACAGATTGCAACCAATTTGGAACAGGCATAGAAATAGCTGAAAGAGAACCTTGGGCATCAAATGTGCGAGAAAGAGCATCTGCCACAATATTGTCTTTACCCTTCTTGTAAGTGATCTCATAGTCATAACCCATGAGTTTGCTAACCCATTTTTGTTGTGCCGGGGAGGAGACACGCTGGTCCAAGAAATATTTCAGACTCTGGTGATCAGTCTTGATGCAGAAATGATTCCCTAATAGGTATGGACGCCACTTCTATACTGCATGCAAAATAGCCATCATTTCCTTCTCATAGGTAGAGGCAGCTAAATTCTTACCTGAAAGGGCTTTGCTGGTGAACGCAATGGGGTGTTCATCTTGAAGGAGAACAGCACCAAGTCCATTGCCGCAAGCATCACTCTCAATAGTGAAGGGCTTGGAAAAATCGGGCATAGCTAGCACAGGTGTAGTACACATAGCTTGTTTTAGTTTGTCAAATGCACACTGAGCAGCAGGTGTCCATGTAAAAGCATCCTTTTTCAATAGAGCAGTTAATGGAGCTGCAATCTTCCCATAATCATTGACAAACTTGCGGTAGTATCCAGTCAACCCCAAAAAACCATGAAGGCTCTTGAGTGTCTAAGGATGTGGCCAATTGTTCATGGCATCGATTTTGGCAGGATCCATGTGAACCCCTTGTGCTGAGATAATGTGCCCGAGATACTCAACTTCCTTTTGTCCAAAAACACATTTAGACTGCTTGGCATGGAGATGATGGTCAGAGAAAAGTTGCATGACAAGATTCAGATGCTAGAGATGTTCATCCCATGTTTTATTGTAGATGAGGATATCATCAAAGAATACCAGAATGAATTTCCGCAAGTAGGGTTGAAATATTTTATTCATTAAGGCCTGGAATGTGGAAGGAGCATTAGTGAGGCCAAAGGGCATGACCAAAAACTCATAATGGCCATCATGTGTGCGGAAAGCTGTTTTAGGAATATCATGCTCATGAACCCGAATTTGATGATACCCAGAACGAAGATCCAACTTGGAGAAAAAGTGAGCCCCATGAAGCTCATCAAGAAGCTCATCAACAACAGGAATTGGAAACTTATCCTTGATGGTGAGGTGATTAAGTGCTCAGAAGTCAATGCAGAGGCGCCATGACCCATCTTTTTTGCGAACAAGAATAACTGGAGAAGAAAAGGAACTAGTGCTTGGGCGAATAATACCTTGCTTCAATAAGTCCCGAACGAGCATTTCAATCTCTGTTTTTTGGTGAAATGGGTAGCGTTAGGGCCTGATGTTGGGAGGAACACTGCCAGGAAGGAGCCGAATACAATGGTCTTCTAGCCTGGAAGGTGGTAATCCCACTGGTTCAGCAAAGACACCTGTATATCGATCCAGAATTTGTTGTAGATCCAAAGGAGTAGTGGAGACCGCTGATGGTTGCATTTGGATGGAATGGATCTGAGCGATGACACCATGTGAATTCTTCTTGAGGAGTTTTTCCATGCGATGTGAACTGATGATGCTGAGAGAACCTGGTTGTAATCCTGTCAACGTGTGTTTGTGTCCATTGAGGGAAAATTGCATCCAAAGTTCGGCAAAATCCCATAAGATAGGGCCGAGTGTGCGTAGCCATTGAGCACCCAAAACCACATCACATCCACCTAAGGGAAAGGCAAACATGTCAGAGCGTAAGGTATAATCTCCCATAGAGATACGCACATTTCAACACTTCCCTTTGCAAGGTAAGGTGCCCCCATTGGCAACCATGACTTCAAAGTTGGAGCAAGGATGGATAAAACAATCAGCTTGTTTGGCGATCCGAGGGTCAATGAAATTATGAGTGCTACTAGAATCAATGAGGATTGTAAGAGGAAGCTTCTTGAAGTAACCCCTGACCCGCATTGTTTGGGGGGTGGTGATTCCAGCTAAAGCATGGAGAGATATCTCTGGCTGGTCATCCTGATACGGAGGGTCAATAGGCGGTTCCTGAATGTCGACCGGAGCATCCAGTGTTTCTGTATCTTCGCCACCCATTTCAGAGGCAGGCGAAGACTCCACATCCAGGAGATAGAGCTTTTGCTGAACACATCTATGTCCCCGAGTGAATTTCTCATCACAATTATAGCAAAGCCCCTTTTCTCTGCGTGCTTGCATCTCTGTTTCAGACAAACGCTTGATAGGAGTCGGTCGAGGAGCCTGCGGTATAGGTGGTCGCTGAGAACCCATATTTCGGAAGGGAACAAAAGTGGGCTTGGAGAGTTGTTGGGCTGCAATCTTGTCTTCTTCCAACTTAGCCAACCCTAGTGCTTCCATCATTGTGTTGGGACAGAACATTTTGACCTCAGAGCGGATGGCATCCTTTAGACCACTGATAAAACAACTCCGGTAAAATTCATCAGACAATCCTTCGGTGTGGTTGGCTAGATTCTCAAATTCGATTTGATAATCTCTCACAGTTCCAGTTTGGCGAAGTTTAGTGAGGGCTCCTGTGAAGTCATCAAAAGCACTAGGACCAAATCGTTGCAAAAGGAGCTGGCAAAACTCTGGCCAGTTGGGCTCTGGATGAGCTTTGATGTACCAACGATACCATTGAAGAGCTTCCTGTTCCAAATGAAAGGATGCCAACGGAACTTTGTTGACATCAAAAGTATTATGCAGACTGAAATACTGTTCTGCACGATAGATCCATCCAGTTGGATCGGTACCATTGAAGCGAGGAAAATCGAGCTTCGGACCACGAAAATTGCTGGAAGAAGAGAACCCATTGTCTGCTAAAGACTCGGATTGTCGTTTGTTGTTCATAGCCGAATGTTCAAGATGGAGACCGAGAAATTTTTCATCCAGATCCTGGAGTTTGGCTTGGATGGCTGCAAGTGCTTCCTCCATGGTTTTTGCTCCTGCACGGGTGACAACCATAACCAGGATTTTTTTTATTTTTTTTTTGACTGGGTAGGAAAACAAAAAAAGGAACTACTTCAGTAAGGGAAAATTTGGATTTGGGAAAAAATCAGAAGGGTAATTGGGGTTTGACTAGGTTTTGGACACTGTTGGATAGACAGGGAAGCAAAAATGAGGATTTCAGAAGCGGGGTGAAAGAATGGGAAAATTTGGCAGAGGGGAACAAAGAAGCAGAATTCAGAAAGGAACTCTATGGTAAAATTTGAAGGTGATTGGGTGAAATCTGAGGAAGTTATGGCAAACCCTAAAAATAGACAAATGTGGGATTTTGGGCTGTAGGAAGGGGAATTGAGGATAGGGTCCTCAGGAATGAAATATGCAGAATGGAATGACAGGGGTTCCCTGAAAATTTCAAGGAAAACAGAGGTAAAACAAGGGAGATATGGAGAAAAAACTGAATTTTATATATATATATATATATATATATATATTTCAAATTGGAGCGGCTACGGCTCGAATTTTTTTTTTTTTTTTAATTTTTACAGACTAGAGCGGCTACGGCTCGGAAGGAATCTGGAACAACGCCGAATGGCTGGATCTGGAATGGCTTGCAAAATGGATCTGAAACGGTGCAGTAGTGATCGACAATAGTTCAGCTGAAAGTAGATATGGACCCCAGGTATGTGCGGCTTCCTAACAGTTCAGGGTTTTCATTCGACCACCAATGCTGTCTGACGGCTTGCGTATTGGGGCATTACCCCTCACTCCATGGCTCAGATAAAACTGATAACCGCTTTGCCACAAACGATAGCTCTTGGTTTACCTCACGGGTGGGAACTAGTCAATCAGGTAGGGGTCGTTGCCCTTTTCGCTGGCAGGTCCTCTCAATGGGCCAGCTACTTCGGGGTTCCTGTGGTACTCCTCACAATGAGTTTTAGGGCTTATGCCCAAGTACTTCCCACAGTTAAGCGGATAGGGATTATTCCCAAATCCGAACCTGCAACAGATGCGAAAAAAAAAATTTGGCAGAAATTTCACCCAGCAAGCCCAAGAAAGTGCTCTGATACCAGATGTGATGCACCTGCAACAATTACTTAATAAAAATATGTGAAATAGCAGAAATGACAGAACTCAGAATCACTTTTATATTGATCACAGACCACTTCGAGGGGGCAACCTCCTATGAGCAAGCTCAATACAAATAACTTCACGGTGCCTTCATAGGTCTCAACACACACTTATATACTAATTCTAGGCACCAATACTATGGGTCGAAACCATGGGCCGTTACAAACTATGGATCAACAATACTACGGGCGACTTACAAAGCATATGTGCCAACAACAATAACACAAACTATTGATCAACAAATACTACGGGACGACTTACAAAGCATATGCGTCCAACAACAACATACTAACAAAGTAAAGACATAGGTTCCTAACATGTATGTTGTTTAATTTACATTAATTAATGAATTACCTATGTATAAATAGTAACAGTAGGGCTATTCTTTGTATCGTATTCTTTGATATACTAATAGTTTTACAGAGTATAATATATATATGCATATATTATACCTAGGTTCATATTACACCCATCATTCTATTGTTTAAGTCATAGATATTTATTCTTATGCTGGTAAGAATAGAATGAACCCAAGAAATTATGAACTATAATTATCTAGGTTATTTCCATACTTTTTGTAAATAAATAACTAGAATTTTACAAGTCTTCATCTGATATTCTAAGTCTAAATAACCTTTTGCCTATGATATCGAGATCACTTGATACTTATCGAATCACATTTTAACAAATCTTCGTACTAGAGTACATCACGAAAGTGAAAAGAAAAATACAGAGATATTTTATTCATCAATTTATATTTATCAAATTCTGTTCATGCAATCATTTGTACAGAAATAATTATCAGTTCAGTAAACTATTATTTCTAGTAGCTGGAAATTTATAAAGAAGAGAGCTAAATAACTTGCAGATAGAATTATTCAGAATATACAGAAAGAGTTTAAGAAAATAGAACAATGCAGAACCTGTTTAGACTGTATAGGTGGACAAACACCCAAAGAATACCGTTCCTCCGAATCGTCTCCTGAAAGCAGCCAAGGTTACTTGCTTTAGGACCCCCGATCCTGTTCACTGAACCACCAAGACGAAGATTCTGTGTAGAAGCAAGACAATCTCTTTGTACTTCAACAATCATGAAGACTTGCATACAAAGCACTCCTTTTGTACTTCAACAATCATTAATACTTGCATACAAAACACTCCTTTTGTGCTTCACCAATCGTGAAGAATTGCATACAAAACACTCTCTCTGCAACTCAACAGCATAAGACAGCCTTACTCTGCAACTCATTAGCTAGCATCCCCTCATCGAATCTCTTGTGTGCTCAACATAATAGTTTCCATCCAGCGCAAGGAAAGAAGTTGTGAACCCTCTACTCAATTTGATGGTTAAAAAAGTTTGCCTAGGTCTTTTGGGTTAGTTTCACATTTAATGAGCCACCTGCTCAGTTCCACCATCCTTGGGGAACATGACCACATTTTTAGAGAATTTGCCCCCTACAACAACTAGTAAGTGAGTGTGGATGCTGCCACTTGTCCATTGCTTTCTACACCAATTTCATTCCTCCTAGTGGGTTAGTGAACACTCTTCAACAGTCCTCTTTGGATGAGTGTCTCCTATTTTAATTTATTCAATAATAATAATATTCAATTACAGTCATCCTTGACCATCCTTGGTCAATAATATAAAACTTTACAATAAAATTTAAAATAATGTTTTTCCACAAAACATAAAATGTTTTCAAGTCTTAGGCAGGTTACAATAGATATGTCCGTGTTCGTGGCATTTGCGAAATCAAAAGGGGACATGCTCATTATCCATTGGTGGAATCCATTCTATGTCCTCATGGACTAAGCATATTGAGTCTAGAAGGGCTCTATCTATGTGCATATAGACACAGATTTTGGCGTATGAGGTCTGGTATGTTATTTTGACAAATTCTCCAAGATAATTTCCTATTTCTCACAGAGTATCCTCATCCCAATAATCTTGCGGTAATGAATACAGGCGTATCCATACCGGTGCCCATGTAAAGTCTTATGTGTCTGGGTTAAGCCTTTGAATCCAGTTTCGAATGAAGAGCCCAACTGTGTTGAAGAAATATGGCCCTCCATCCACGACTTTGTCTTTGTCTTCAATCCTTGAAAAGATAACTGTGAAAAATCCCTTGGATCCTAGTTGTAGATCGAAATGAGCTTTTGGATTCCATTTTGTAGAGATCCAGCCCATCAAAGCTTTTTCGGTCGGCCATAACCCTATGGATTTACAGATGAGTGCATGGTCTTTCATGTACTAGATTCTGGCATTTATTATTTTTGGGGCTAGCTCTATATGGGGTCGATTTGTTGATTTGGATATGCATGTGTTGGTCGTTTTCTTCCCATTTTTCGAAGCAGCGTCTTCCAGTATTTGTGTGGTCATCTCTTCCTCCACTGTATCTTCTCGCAGCGGATCTTTTTCGGTGGCGTCGATGGTCTGCACAGGTGGAACCTGCTGCATGATCATATCAGAGCTTTTTTTGGGGGGGTATCTACTCCCCCCCCCCCCGGAAAAATGGGCCATGTGATTGTCGAGTTTAGAGGGAGAGCATGTACCAGGTCGGGACAGGGGAGAAACAAAGGTTAGGGTTATGGCAGAGCAGGGAGCGACAAACATTGCAAAGCAATTGTCTTTTTCTGTTATAAGCCAATTGTCCCAAATTTTTAAGCATCTTTATCTTACAACACATTATAAAATACTTTACTTTTTATAACTATTGATCCACTAACTCTCAAATCTCTTAATCATTGAATCCATTATTGTGTAAGAACCACTAACATATTAACTCCTTAACTATTATGGTTTATCATGGTTGATTATAATCAAACTTGGTAAACTATGATCAACTATAGTTATCTATGATTGATCTTACTAACTCACTAATCATATACCAAAAAATCTATCTTAATAAATAAATGTAGGGTTGTATTGAATATTTCAACTGTATTATAGGAAACAATATAACTATATTTGTTTCAACAATCATATATTATATAACATATTACTATTATTATTTTTAAGAAGTTGTAATTAAGTAGCTTTGCTACTTATAACATGTTATTATTATTACTTTTTAAACAAATTTTAAGAGGCAGTAATTAAGTAGCAAAGCGACTTATTCCACTTGTTTGAGTCTTGCATATTCATTTCATTCTTTGATCCCGACCTTCTAGATAATAAAGTAAATATATTTCTTTTAGTATAATGAAAAATATTAATATACATTAAGTCTAGAGTATATTTGTAGCAAAAATAGGTGAATAATATGTTTCAATATTGCAATTACAATTTCATATATCCGTTGCTATCATTCCCATTACAATCTCATGACTACATGTTTAGAAGCACCAATCCTCAACATTTTGGAACCTATTTGTCCTCCAAAATTCAAGCATATATATTAATATGGATTTTAGAGTTGTTTTAAAAAACTAAACATCTTTTCTATCGCATTAGTCATTAGAGTTGCTTACATTTTGGAACCTATTTGTCCTCCAAAATTCAAGGATATATATTAATATGGGTTTTAAAGTTGTTTTAAAAAACTAAACATCTTTTCTATCGCATTAGTCATTAGAGTTGCTTTACAACCAAGGATTTGTTTTTATCTTTCCCACTCTTATAATTTTGTTTTTAAAATATTTACTTAGATTCTTGAGAGGGGATTAATAAGGTAAATAAGACTAATCTTGCATAATTATTACATTGATATTAACAATATCAATATCTATGCCCAATGAATACATTTATAGCTATGCCCGATGAATACATTTATAGCTATGCCCAATGAGTACATTTATTCATTAAAAAAATAAGTAAAAAAAAAATAACAAAATTGATTTCTTTGTTAAAACTTAACATACATTATGCATGAGACAAATGTTTTCCAAGACTCTACCTTAATTGATGTCCAATTACATTTAGTAAAATTTATTACCAACCCTTATACATGTTCTATCTATTACATTTACATGACCAATTTTCTAGTTTGGTTAAATGCCAATTGAGTTTAAATAACCAATACAAAAAAGAGGATTGTTCTCCATTCCCCATTCCTTTACAAACTGTGATTTTGCCTCTAACATTAATTTTCAAATGATTCTAAATAAAATATAATACTTAAAACTTAGTTTTGGAATTTTGGTCGACAAATATAGCTTTTGTAATTTAGTAATATAATTCCTGTAATTATCTAGTTCACATATTGCTAAGAGCAACGGAGGATTGTTACTTTTTATGTGCAAGAAAATAGAAAATACAATAAATATTTCATATCTATGTGCAAGATGGCTATTAAGAGGATATGGCAAGACTTTATCGCTTTAAATCATTTAGTTGTTATTCTAGTTTTTAAAAATCATATTATTTCTATAAAAATAAAATATAAAAGATATAAATTATTTATATAAATGTAAATAAAATTATAATTATATTTTACTTGTAATATATATCAAATTAGATTTAAAAATATTGAAGAATTATTTCTCATATTTATAATTATATAATTTCATTAAAAGTTTGTTATACTTAAGCTTAAACTTCAAGTTTGCCTATATATTTCTAAGTCTTTAGAATCACTCTCATCAAATATGTATTTGTTATTTTTTTTAACAGGAACAAGTTAAAGGATTTATATTAAAAGAGGTTATGCACAATCATATATTATAAAAGAGATAGCCTAAATACATAGAGAGTTTTCACAGTTGAAATAAAAAATATGACCAACCTAGCTCTGTAGTAGTTCCTGAGCTGTTGTTTAGTGTTTGTAATTACAGAAGAGGGATACACCCTTACAAACTGGAAGTTTGACAAAATGCAAAAAATCATTCAGACATGAAAAGTGAACCAATCCAACTAATTCTCGAATCCTTTCGACCCATACAACGATTGTTGAACTGATGCTTCCTCCATTGTCTGCATATCCACAGAGGGGGATCCTTGGCAATGACTACATTGGGACATCCTGGCCATCTTCAAGACTTCCTCCTTTATCACGTCCACAGACCCTATAAGCCCAAACATGTTACGTTCCAGGTTGTCGAGGTGTGAATCCTGGCAGGAAAGCTGCTGAGAGATGTACCTCATATCATCTACCAACTCCCTGTGAGATTAAATACCCAAGCAAACGACCTCGTACACCTTGCACAGGTGTTGTTTAAAGTCCTCCACGCTGGCTTCTAAGAAATCCATCTCGTCTGCTAAACCGACCATTAAACTATGTTTCGAGGTCTGAGAATGAACTAAGGCCTGAAGTCCAAGTGAAGGAACCAAGGGAACACATTGGGAACTGAATCTTGGCTCCGGACTATGGAAACAAGCCAGATGATCTCACAGGCAGAGAAGGAAAGACATTCAAAACTTCCCTAAGACCACAGAGGAAGATTTTTCGAAGAGGACTCAGAGTCACCGGAAGGGCTCGACATAATGCCTGAGCTGAGACCACGGAGGAAGAAGGCTACCTGAGTTTCAATAAATGCTGGAGCGTGTCTGCTGCCAGCGATGAGACATGCGAGGGTAGAGCCATGTGAAGGCCTATGCATCCCTGCTGGGGACGACTTTAAACCATTGGTGCTCAATCCCATTAACCCTTTCATCCACCTCTCTCCATCAAAGAGCTTAGGGAATGCTCTGTAATCCCCCCCCATCACTATACTTCACAATTCCAAGGGGAAGATTGACCCCTTGGTTGGAAAATTCATCCGCTTGCTTGTTGTTTCCCCTAAGAATATGAAAGTAGGACACCTAAGGTAGATTACTTATCTGATCAATTCGCCTGTGCATTTTGTTGCATCTAGGAACACCTTTAATGATTCCTGACCTCATTTTTTGGATGACGTGTCTGGAGTCTCCAAAAACCTTGAGTCTGTTGATATTGAGAGTTGAGACTATTTCCATGGCGTGATAGAGAGCTAACCATTCTGCTTCATTGTTGGTTTTCTTTCCTAGCCCCCATGCAAAAGAAACGACTTTTTTCCCTCCAAGATCAAAGACAATCCCACCCGCACCTGCGTCCCCTACTCATCAAATATGTATTTGTTATTATATAATATATCGTTGTGATTATTGTATGAAATTTAAAATATTATTTATTAAAAAAATAACAAGATAAACCTTTAAAATCAATTGTATACAATTATATATTACTTGTAATGTACAAAGCATTGAAATACTATTTTTCTCATACTTAGATTTACATAATTTTATTTAAAAACTTGCTAAAAATGATTTCAAACTAATCATTGTCATAACAATTATACAAGTTACATTCTAGATTATTACAATACAAATGTAATTAGTGTGAACCTTTACACATGGGATTTTAAGAAAACCTTGTTTTTTATTTTTTATGAAATTTATTTGAATCATTCTTTAATTTTTATGGTTTTTTAATTTTTTTTTCAATAACAAACTAATTTTATAAATTTTTATTTTTATTTTTATTTAACTTTTAATGAAAAAATTGATTAATTAAACAATACCAAACTAATTTTATAAACTTTAGTTTTCTTTTGTTTTTTTTGTTTTTATAAAAACTTTTAATGAAAAAATTGATTTATTAAACCATGAATGAGATCTTAAAAAATGATAAGTTTTAAATCTTTTAACTAACAGGTATCCTTTTATAACATAGCACTTCTTAAATTTCTTTGAGGCTATAGGAAAAATCAATTCCTATGAGCAACAATGCTTAGCTACAATTCTTATTGTCTTATGTATTTTGAGTTATTTCGAAATTCTTATCGTCTTATGTATTTTGAGTTGTCTTTAATATTAGGCTTGAATTTTTAGAGAATAAATAGAAGGCATTAAAATAGTTCACAACTGATGTATGTACAAAATAAATAGTTAACAGTATAGTTGAAAAGAGCATCCCAGTGCACCTCGACCCGAGCTCATGCGATGTGAGCCTCTTGACTACTATGAGGTATTTGCAAAAAAATCATTTCTTCTTAAAAAAATCAATTAGTAATTCTTGAGATTGGCGAGATGGAATTCTTGAGATTTAAGTACTATCGAGAATATGGTTGAATTTAGTAATCATAAAAACTCTCGATCTAATTTTTGCATGATTTGGATTTATTGGTGAATCTAATCGATTTAATTGTCGATCTAATTGCCAAGATAACCGTCGGCCGAGTTAATAACTCTTAGTTTCAATGCGTTAACAGTATATTTACTTTTGTTTCCCAATACTTTGGATGTGGGTTTAATTGTCCCTTGCGGCAGAGTTAATAACTCGAGGGTTTTTTATAAATTTCTTCAGCCAAAGTCATTTGGACCGAGCAAGTCTAATTCATAATATACATCTCCACTGTAGAGGACAAGACCTTTGGAGAGATTCTGCCATTTAGAAAAGTTTGTAAAGTTTCAAGGATTTTAGGGTGATGCTGGGTGTGGATACGTTTTTAATATTTCCATTATTTTATTTTTTATTTCTCTTAAACAAAAATGTAAAATCCACAATAACACACAATGTTTTTAGTTTTCATATATTTTACAGTTAGGTATAATAACAATAATTATTTGCATATATATATAATCAAATAACATTTTTAGATTTATATTACTCTTTCTTAAAACTTAACACTTTTTTTGTTACATCACAAACGTTACAACATCTTCTCCATGCTAGGTTGTAGAGCACCTCATTTCTCTCTGGGATCTTCTTTGTTTAAAGATAAGTATACTCTTTGCATCTGATGTGCAATAATTTTATTATTATGCTTGTAAATGCATGTGTTGTGTGTGTGGATAGAGTTATTTATGTTGTATTTTTATTTGTGCATTTGTACAGGCATTTGAAATGTTTATGAATTTGTAATATGGCATTTGAAGGGTGTTGTACTACCCCTAGTTTTGACTTGGAATGTATTTGATCAAAATTATGTAAATGATGTAAATATGTTAGTATGGATTCCTAGTGCGAAGCTCAAAGCTAAGGCTCAACTAGTGAATGATTGGGCATGTATGATGTAAATATTTTTAATTGGATCGTATGGTTGACTTGTCATGCTAAGTTGAAATATATGTAAACTTATGTTGGAAAATAATAAAATGATCCAAGATGGATGTATAAAGAGTACTAGACGGGATATGATTCCACTAGAGGGGAAGATTGAAGGGGGCCTATGGGAGATTAAATCCTCTACTACCAAGTGTTAACCTTGGAACTGATCCAACTATTGCCATGTGCTTAAATGAGTCAATTAATTCATTTTGACTATTAAATCCAACCATTGAATGCATGTGTGAGGTTGGTGGGGAAAGTCCTCTCATGTAGTTATGGAAGCATGGGATGTATATCCTTCTATAAAGTTTGTAAGGGTCCTTTTATTTTATGGTTAGAAGTTATATAACTTGTCTTGTCACCTTTACCTCCCATCTTTTCGAGTCATTCACTCAATTTCCATTATCATGCAAATTTCTACACTGTTTAGAGTATCGCCTTCATGTTCTTCATACCACTACCAATTACTAGAGTGTGTATGACCCAAAATTTCGAATTTGGAACCAAATTTGTGGATTTGAATGGAAAAGAGATGGTTGTAGGTGAGCATTGATGTTGGGAAGGTTAGGAACCTTTACCCAATGAGTTTTGCTACTTTTGCATGCTTGAGAAGCAATGAATTAAGGCTATAGGTAGTTCTCCACTAACATATAACAGCTTGAACTCCTTATATGCATACACTAGTAAGCAGCTGGCAAGATGGATTGGCCGAGAGAGTCATGGATTGGTGATGGGGATGCTTGACCCTAGAAGGGTGTTGTGCGAGGTAGGTATTGTTGGAGCCAAGGCTGTGATGACTAAGTGAGATCCTTTTAGAGCTCTGTATGAGCATTTGGTTAAGCATAAAGACAATAATGAGTTTTGGGTTGAGAGAGAGAATCCTGTAGGTGTGTCCTTCGCCCACCCTTCGCCCCATAGCCTCATAGCCGAGCTTGGGGGTGGCCTCTCAACAAAAATAATATATGTTGGACATAGTGCTTATGGTTGGGTGGAAAATCGCTCTTACACAACCAGTTGCTTGGATCTTCTTTGTTTAAAGATAGGTATACTCCTTGCATTTGATGTGCAATAATGTTATCATTATGCTTGTAAATGCATGTGTTGTGTGTGTGGATAGAGTTACTTCTGTTGTATTTTTATTTGTGCATTTGTACATGCATTTTAAATGTCGATGAATTCGTAATATGGCTATTGGACGGAATTTAGAAGCCCGTAATCCATTCATGTCACCCTTTGTTGGTCGGAATGATGGATGGGGATGTCACAAAAACCCTGGAATTTGACCCACCATCACAAATGTCATTCAATATACCTTATGGTTGATCATTCGGTTCTAGTTTAGAATGTTACTCATTACTAGAAAACCCTTCCTCTGAAGGAGACAAACAGTGGCCAAAGAATAGAAGTGAACCCCCAAGTCAATCTAGAGCTTTCCAGACAAAATGTCCCTATACCATCTTTAAAGACACCTAATCTATCCACCATGCAAAATTCATCACACTTGGCATTGTACCACTCTTGCCATTACTCCCACAACTTAGACCTAACGACTCTGACACATAAGCCTTCAAATCTACTTTAACACCTAAACCATGGGATTGAGAATATAAACTACGTGTAAGAAAATGATCCCCATCGCATCCATTTGACAAACTTGAAGACCACATAGTTTCCTTAGTGCCGAATCTAGTATCTTAAACATCAAGGTTTGTAAACCCTACACACTCACTTGAAGATCTAGCCTCCACATATAGAGAAGTCTCTTTGAAATGATAGACAAAAAATTGGCTTTCAATCCATTGATCTTCTCAGTAAAACAAAGAATCCTGATAATGATCCATGGAGCACTTTGAACTGGATAAACCCAACTTGAAACCACAAAACTATCTTCATTCTTCAGAAACCCTAGCCCTCTTCCCTTCGAAACTAACACTCCTTCAAAATGCATTTCTCATAATAGTCTATCTTACACTATTGACCTGTGAATTTGATCTTGTGTGCACATGGAATTATTTGTTTATGAGTCCACAATCCATGCTTATGGTCATTGCAACTAAGCCTTTTACTCAAAATCATCGAGTCTTGTAACAAACTTTCTTTTAATTGCTGAAATTTGATGATACAAGAAGTTAGAGTTCTCATCGATCCAAAACTTTAATCAAATTTTTGATGATTTATTAATTTTTTTTAATTTATGATAGAAAATATTTTTACCATACAAATAACTTACTCCCTTTTTATCTTTAAAGATATATGCAAATACGAATCACTTCCTAGATTGACATGGATGTGTGAACATGCATACATTGTTTCTACAAACACGGTTCCTTCTCTATTATCATTTATTTAGAACCAGCATAGATCCATCTTAAACCTGTATCTATCAAGCACCAAGAGGGATCCAATTTCTTAAGGTGTATGTATTTTTTTTAAAATTTAAACTCAAGAAATCTGATCTCTCTTGATTGATAGATCCGGGTTTAAGTTTTTATTTTATAAACAAATATCTATTTTTTAATTACTTTTCATAATATTTTATTTTATGAACCGACATGGATTTGTTTTAAATACTTTCCATAATTTTTTATTTTATGAGCCGACATGAATTTTTTTAATTATTTTGTGAGTAACAAACGTTACAACATCTCCCCCATACTAAACTGTAGAGCACCTCGTTTCTCTCAGTTCAATCATAATAATAATATTAATTATATTAATATTATAAAATTGCTAATAATAATAATAATAATGACAATAATATTACTCTTATAACTTTATTGAAATCAAGTTTTCATAATAATATTATAAAATTGATAATAATAATAATAATATTAATATTATAACATTAATAATAATAATAATAATAAAATGTTCATATTATTATATTAATATTAATATAAACATTTATTACGAACTTGCTAGCAATGAATAGAGATCCTTATGCGAGGGAGGATGAATGTTGCAGAGACATCTACGACAAGGTTGTCGGAGCTGGGAGTCCTGGCGGTTGTGGGTTTCGATCTGGAGTATAGGTCTTTCTGCTTCCTTTCGGAACTGTAGTCTCATTCTTTTAATGCAGGCTTGGAGTCGTCCATTCATCCTGGATGGTTAGTACCAACCAAGTAAAAATAAGTGGGAATAGGTTTTAAATCCTGCATTAATCTTGTGGTTTGCTTTCTCTTCTGAGGTTTTTATTTTGTAGTGGGTTTTTATCCGTTTCCTAACATCGTTTTCTAGGTTTATGTTTCCTCTTGTAAGAGTCTGGGGGTACCTTCTTGTCCTTTCTTTTGCTGGTGTTTTTTTTCCTAAGCGGGATGATGACAGCTGGAGGTATTTCCCCGGTTCCCTCGGTATCAATTTGAGTTAACCCTAATGCCTCGATGGTTTTTCATTCTACACACATTTTGGCTCCTTCTTCAAGACGTGGTAAGGTGACACCCATTTTGGTTTTAGGGGCTTCTTTTGTGGAGACTTCCCTACCAATTTATATCGAGTCACCGCAGGGTGTTGAAAGACATTATGGCAGCACTTCTAAGCATATATCGAAAGTTAAAAGAAGTTTAAAGGGTGAAAAAACATGAAAGAGTAGTGTTCATTACACTCTGGGCAAAGATGTGACGATGGACATGGTTCAGAATCTGTCCACGCGGACTTTAATTGGGAAAATGGAATACCTTAGGCTTAACCAGGTTGAGGTGGTAGATTGGATTTCCAGGTGCTGGAAGCTGCTGATTAACTATGTTCCTAGGGTCATTTTGCTAGACAATGGTTGGATGTATTTTCATTTTCTCTCTACGAAGTCTTTACAAACTATTTTGTCCAAGTTATGGGTTTTAGGTACTGGTTCGCTGGTTCTAATGAGGTGGCATTCAACGTTCGACCCTCGGAAGGAGAAGTTAAAACTACGCCATCTTTGGGTACTCTTCCCTGGTTTTCCTCTCTTCTGTTGGAGTTTTCAAGCTTTCATGGGTATCGCCAATGCCATTGGTCGCTTCATCCTTATAGAGTAAAGTATCCTTCTTGCGAATGAGCGCAAATGTCCTAAGGTTTTGATTGAAGTTGATGTGACTGGAGGTCTTCCTAAGGAGGTAGAGGTAAATTGGGAGCATGGGGTTTTTGTCCAACAATTGGATTACTAGAGAATCCCGTTTTGCTGCTTTAAATGCCACAAAACTGGACATCTGCGTCATGAATGTAAGGGAACCAGCTTGGTCTGTGATGGGGTTTTGGCGAACCTTTCGGACCCAGAGGACACTTTGCAAACTATCACACTTCCTATTCCTTTTGATGTTGAATCTTCGCATGATTTTCTGGGTAACTTCAAAATATTTCTCCCCTTGATGTTGAAATCCATTTCTTTTGAGAATATCATGAATACTCTAGTTGATGGGAATGTTACTTATTTTGGTTGTGGGGGTCCTACTTCCTCTTTGGATCCCAATTCCTTGTCCCCCCCCTTTCCTGAGGGTGAATTGGTCTCTGTTAGGAATAATTTGGATATTGTTATTTCCTCTACGGAAGACCGAACTCGGAGGGATGGGTTGGGTATTCGTTTAACCTATTCTCCTGTCAAGGATTCCCCATTTCTAAACCCTCATCTGGATACAGATTCTCCTGTCGAATACTCTCCCCTCATTGGGTCTTTGGTTGGAAGACAAAGTTTTATGTGATATGGTCAGGAACAAATGGAAGGATTTGACACATATTGAACATCATTCTCATTTACAAACTTTGCTGGAAAAGTTATTCGCTCTTAGAGACGATGTGATTTCTTGGGATCAAAATAAGAAAAAATCAATTGTTGAGGAGTTGGGCTCTATTGAGGAAAATCTTAAAAATATGGAGGATTCAGTGGATGGGGATTTTTTTTCCATAGATAGGAAGAATTATATGTTGGGGCTCTTTAATAGGAAATAGGCCTTGCTTAGTCAAAATGAAAATCCCCGGAGATTAGAAAGTCGTGCTTTGAGGATCGCTAAAGGTGATCGTAACACCATATTTTTCCATAATTTAGCTAATCAAAGGAGGGTTGTGAATACGATATGGGAGATTAAAGGAGTTGATGAAACTTTTAGATCATATCAGGTTTCTATTCAACATGCAGCGGAGGATAATTTTCAGGGTACTTATCAACAGGACTAGGTTAATAATTTAGAAGCTCAACTGAAAATTGTTAAATTATTTCCTGAGTTTCTCTCTGAAGATGATGGTAGGAGGATTGGGGATGTGGTGTCTTTGGATGAAAGTAAGGAGGTTTTAATGACCTTTGTCAAAGAAAAAAGTGTCAGTCCAAATGGATGGATGGTGTAATTTTTCTTGCATTTATTTGACCTAATGGGGCATGAGATTCTCCTTGTTGTGGAGGAATCTAGAAGAAAGACTACCATTCCTAAGAGTCTTAATTATGCCTATTTTGCTTTAATTCCAAAGAAGGATAGACTGGAGGACTTTCATGTTTTTCGCCCTATTTCTCTTTGCAACATCCTTTAAAAGTTTATCTAAAAAAATATTGCTATTCGTATTATTAAGCCATTCTTGGCAAAACACATATCTTTGGAATAGTTTGGGTTTCTCTTCAATCGACAAATTCTCGATGTTGAGGAGGTTGTACAAGAGTGCTTACATTCGGTAAAATTTAAGGATATTCAAGATTTTATTTGAAAATGGATCTGATAAAGGATTATGACCACTTGGATTTGACTTATCTCAGATTTATTCTCATTCAGATTGGCATGTCGCTGATTGTGGTGCAATGGATTATGGCTTGTATTTATTCTAACAGTTTTGATGTGTTGATTAATCGCTCTCTTACTGATTCTTTCTCGGGTAGCAGGGTTATCAGAAAAGGTTGTCCATTATCCCCCTTACTTTTTATTTTATCCATTGAAGTCCTGAGTAGGCTCATTAATGAAGCAAAATCAGAGCGTAAACTCAAAGGTATTAACATTACTCGTGCTTTGGTTATCACACATTTGTTGTTCATTGACGATGTCATGATTTTTGGGGCTGCTTCCTTGAATGAGTGGATGACTTATAAAAACATTTTCGTTTTTTTTCTATTTAGCATCAGGCATAGCTATTAGCGTTAGTAAGTCTTGTTTTCTGTATAACTGTAATGATGATGGTGTTCTTGAATCTATGCAGTCTCTCCTTTCATTCAAATGGGAATCTATTGATATCGATTTTAAGTACTTAGGGTACTTTCTAAAATCCAATAGTTACAGGGTTGAGGATTGGAGATGGTTACTTCAGAGAATTGATCGAAGGATAAAAAAATGGGCATACCAATGGCTCTCCCTTGGCAGCAGGCTCATTTTGTCCCAATCGAACATCCAGAGCATCCCGATGTACTAGTTTGGTTTGCGGAAGGTTCCTACCTCTATCATAAATTGTATTCACAACAAGATGTTTCATTTTATTCGGTCGGGAAAACCCTAGCTAAGGAAATTTCATATATCCTCCTGGTAGAGCTTGTCATGGCCCAAATTAAAAGGAGGATGGGGGTTGAAGAATCTTGAATGTTTTAACTTGGCTATGAGAACTAAAATCCTTTGGAGGTATTTGGGAGATGGGGGTCTCTAGAGTCATATCATCCGGATGAAATATCTAAATACTTTCTCTGTGTTACAGTGGATTCGTAAGCCGGTCTTAACTTTTCCTCAAGCATCGATTGTCTGGCGCAGTGTCATCAACACCTATCACTATATTGGCCCTTGCATCAAATGGAAGGTGGAAAAAGGCACAGAGTTTTTCATTGGCATCGACCCTTATATTGGTTGTAATGATAGTTTTATGCTCCCGAATAGTTTGGTTAAGGAATTACATGTTAGGAAACTCGTGGTCCTTGCACAAGTTTATCAAGAGGGTTTTGTTTCTTGTAAACCACATTGGCTAAATGCTCGGGATTTGGATCTTCCTGCACATTGGGCTCCTGCTTGGGACAACTATATTGAACAATTATCTTTTGCGGGCATCACCTTAACAGATTCTTCTGATAGACTCGTCTGGGACGATCCTGATTCTAATGGAGTTTTGAATATAGCGCAGGTCTATAAGTTGGTTGTACCTGACTACTCTTCACCTCCAGAGCATTATTGGTGGTACTCAAAGCTGTTGGGTTGTAAAATTACGTTAAAGATGAAATGTTTCATGTGGATGTGTTTCAAGGATAAAATTCTCACTTGTACAAATTTGCAAAAGAGAGGTTTTCAAGGACTAAGTATTTGTTCTCTCTGCAGGTCTGCTTATGAAGACATCCATCATCTATTTGTACATTGCAGGTTTATTAAGGATGTCTGGAAATAATTAAATCGATGGTTATTTTTCATGGATGAATGGAGTGGCGACTCCTTCAATGACTGCATTTATAAATGGACCCGTAAAATTATTCTTATAGGTCGCTTCCTTTGTTTATGATCGGTGTCATTTGGAGGATTAGGAATTAATGTTTATTTGAAAACATATCTCCATCTATATTTGGTACGTGTAAAAGGATCCTGGGGGCGTTTAGTGGCTATCCTAATGAATTGTTAAGTAAGAAGCGTAGGCCTCTCATTTACCTTGTTATTGATAGTGAAAACATTTATGGTTTTTTCGATGGGACTTCAAAACAGGGTTTATGTGGAGCTAGTGTGATCTTATATTTATGAATAAATCACATTATTCGTATTAAAATGGGTATTAGGAAGGGGGACAACATTAAAGCAAAGATCTTAGCTACTCATTACCTCCTCTAGTCCGCATTCGTGAGGGTTTTTTTTACATTGTCCATCTTTGGAGACTCTCAGGTTATCACCAATTGGATCAATCGGAAGTCTAAAGTTGATGTCTTGTTTCGGGATCCCTGGTTAAGGGATGTGGAGCGCTTAATTGACTCCTTCGCTCATCTCTCATGTAAGCATATCTATCTAGAAGTGAATATGGAGGCAGATCAACTATCCAAGGAAGCTATTGGCCCTATGGATGGGTTTCTTCATTTTGTTGAATTCCTGGACAATATTGTGGTAGATCAAGGCACTATGAGGGAAATATAATGGACGTGGCTCCATGTTTTTGTGGTTTTGGCTATCAAGGATCTGTTGTTGTGGTATTATATCCGAATATTTCTGTCATCTGATATGGCTTTCATTAGCTCTTTCTGTTTTGTTAGATTGACTTGTTTCAATTTCTCATTGTCAGAGGATTCATAGCCTGGGATGCTGAGATGGACTTGGTAATTATGAATAACCATTATAACTTTTGATTTTCTACTGAAAATAACAAGTTATAGTTTTTTTCTTTGAAAAAAAATATAATAAATATATATTCTGGTTACATGTATGGTCCAAAATTGCTAATAATAATAATAACATTGATAATAATATTACTCTTATAATGTTATTGAAATCAACCTTCCATAATAATATTATTAAATTGATAATAATATTAATATTAATATTATAACATTGTTAACAACAACAACATTACAATATTATAACATTCATATTATTATATTAATATTAATATGAACATTAATAACAATATTGAATATATGATCCAATTAAATGTATGGTCGGTTAATGCTTTGCTTTGTTCCATGCATTAAATTCTAAAATTCAATAATATTAATATTAATGTAAATGTTAAATTTAACTAATGTTAACATTGATATTACTCTATATATATATTAATAATATTATTGATATTGATATTATAATACAATAGATTATAATACTAATATTAATCATATTAATATTATAACATTACTATAAGAGTAATAGCATTGATAGTATTATAACATTCATATTAATGTATATTAATATGAATGTTAAATTTAACTAATGTTAACATTGATATTACTCTCTATATATATTAATAATTTTTTTTTTAAAAAAGGTGGTTCGCCGTTTGTTAGAGGGCTAGTCCACCTGGGGAAATGGTCACCACCTGCTATTCTAGAGAATCAAGGTGGCACGAATTACAATCATTACAATATGGGCTCAACAAGAGCAATATGTCACTTACAAGAATTGAACCTGGGTGGGGAGGGTAACAAACAATCCTCCCAACCACCCAAGCTACAACCAATGGACCTATATATATTAATAATATTATTGATATCGATATTATAATACTAATATTAATCATATTAATATTATAACATTACTATAATAGTAATAGCATTGATAGTATTATAACATTTATATTAATATGTTTGCCCATAATAATATTATTCTTATAACTTTATTAAAATAGACCTTCAATAATAATATTAATATTTTTTTCAAGAGGAAAAAAACCAGTACTTTTGTTATTTCTATTGAAATCAAAAAGCACATAAATCTCTGCTTACAGAGCTAAAACTGAACGTTCATACCACTTTCAAAACTAGTGTCAAAAAGACATATTAAGTCCAAATTTTTTTAAGACTTCTTCCAACTATACAAACAAGACTAAGAAACCATGCTCATCTACTACTGTCTATAGTAGATTTAAGAGACATCATCAAAGAACCACAATGAACCTTTTTGGGTGATTTTTCCTTCCACCCACTCTTCCCAATGTAAGATACCAACTTCTCCATCAAGAGCCACCTTCGATAATGAATTTGCAACATCATTGTATTCCCTGTAAATGTGATTTATTGTTAGATCCTGGAACCAATTCATCATGAATTTTACTCTATCACTCCAATGTTTTAGCTGGATATATTTCAAACTCTAAAGATCCTTTTCCCAGTTAACAATGAAAAGTGAATCTCCAAAGATCCTGAGAGTACTCAAACCACAATAATTTTCCACTTTGAGAATACCCCACAAACCAAGTAATTTTGCCTTTGAGTTTGTACCCTGACCACCTGAGATGTGAAAATTATATGAAAGGTTCTCGCCACAAATTATATGAAAACTAGTACCACATTTTTTACCTGAAGACGCACCGTCAAAACAACCATAAGCAAAATCCGAAGGACCAAATTTCCACTTTAAATATCTAGCAGCATTCCGAACTTTTGGCTGAGGATTTTTGTAGGTATGATAAAGCCTACAAAAACTGAAAATAACATGTTTCTCATTTGGAATAATGTTCTGAAAAATAACAGAATTGTGCATCTTCCAAATGGACCGAACAGCTAACCCTGGAGTATTCTTTAGGTGAGGAAATTTCTGCGTCCACAACTTATAAAATGTAGTAAAAGACCCCTTGTCGCTATTTTAAGTGCATAACAGATAGTTTTCCAAAACTTTTTTGAGAAGCTACACTGGAAAAAAAAGTTATCAACATACTCCCCTTCGCTTCTACATAGGATGCAGATGTTCGGACCATCTTTTCCTCTACGCTGAAGATTCTCCCACGTCAAGATCTTGTCATTGAATGACAACCAAAGAAAGCATTTAATTTTAACCGGAAGCTTCGAGTTCCACAGTGTGTTGAACCACCATACCTTTTTACCATGAAAATAGGATTCTGCGATAGTATGATAGGATGAGTTTGTTCACCTGTCCAGTGGTGGGATTTTTTGTGCATAGAAAGGTATATTTATCATCTGACATATGAATACCATTCATATGTAAATGGTTGATATAATGATTCCATTCGATTTCCCAGCTACCAGCCAAACAAAGGTCAGAAGCCACGAGCCAATATGAAGGGTCTGCTACAAGAAAACTGGATCTTTTAAATTGATTAAGGGTAAAGAGCCCATACTCTGTAAATAAGGAACATAGATCCCTGGAGAGCTTGTAATTTGAGTCAATGCCAACCACCACTTATTTACCATCACCCACCTGCCAGGACAAAAATCTACAAATCCAAGGAATAATATTCATAAATCCTTTCCAAAAGAAAGAGGCATTCTGGAAATTTCCAGTTGGATTTATGAGCCATTTGAAAATATTCATTTTGATGTACTTAACTTGCAATATCCATGACCACATATTGTCACCCCTAAGACCACGCCAACAACTCTTCAGTAGCAACGCTGAATTGAACCAATAAATATGTTTTATATTCCAACCTCCCCACTATTTTGGCAGACATAGTGAATCCCATTTTTCCAAATGATAGTGTCCACCATCCTTGTTACCAAACCACAAAAAACCAAACATTAAACTTTGTAAAATATGAAGATTGTGGATGGAATTTGAGCCATCATAGCCCAGTAGACAAGTAGACTGCTCAACACAGACTTCAATAAAATAAGTCTACCTCCTAATGATAAAAACTTCAAGCACCACATATTAATTTTATTTTCAAATTTACTAATCATCCACTTCCAGTCATGTAAGACATAGCAGTTAGGTTTTATGATATAACCTAAGTATTTAATCTCGTCCTCCAACTTAGTACATTTATAGGGGATAATATCCAAGAACTGTTCTCCTAATGTAGCCACCTCCTGGTTAATAACAAGTATTGATTTGTTGAGATTGACTTGCATTCCTGAGGCTTTACAAAAAGCATCAATTAGCAACACATATGTCTGCCAATCTTCTAATACAACTAAGCCAAATAGAATCACATCGTCAACAAAGAGAAGGTGTGAAATAGTGAGAGACTTTGAAAAGGAAATACCTCGAATTTTACCTTCTCTTCTTGCATTGTTAATCAGTCTGCTTAATCCTTCTATTACCAGCAAAAACAATAAAGGAGATAGGGGGAAACCCTGACGCAGGCCCCTGTAGCTTTTGAAGAAATCTGTAGGATTTCCATTGATCGGGACCGATAAATTTTCCGTCCTAACACAAGCCATGATCCATCTAATAACTGACCAGGGCAACCCAATCTGAATGAGAACAAACTGGATAAAGTCCCAATTGACTTGATCATATGCTTTAACCAGGTCAATATTTAGTATTAGAGATTTTTTATTTCTGACTTTGACCGACTGTAAAACTTCTTGTGTAATACCCACTGCATCCAAAAATTTTCTATTATCCAAGAAGCCAAACTGTTCTCTTGACACACATTCTGAGAGCTTCGGTTTGATTCTATTAGAAATTATCTTTGTGACTAATTTATAAACCAAATTGCAGAGGGAAATTGGCCTGAACTCGTTAAAGGACTTTGGTTTGCTGGATTTTGGGATGAGAGTCAGAAAATTCGAGTTCATTCCACCTGCCATCCAACCCTCAATTCTCGAAAATTCAACCATCTGTAAAAGATCAAGGTCCATTATATCAAAAAAATGTACGAAAATATCAACAGACCACCCATCGGGCCCAGGGATCTTGTCTTTTTTTAATGATTTTAAGACATCTTCAATCTCTTTTAAGATGATAGTTTTACCAATGTGTGCACCTTCTTCCTTGGAGAAAAAGGTGGGGTAGTGTTTTAGAATAATGAGTTGAGTTTCGATGCTAGCAGTCTTCATGTCCTTAAATATATTCTGAAAATGGATACTAGCCATCTCCTCCAATTTTCTCTGTTCACTGACTTCATAACCCAAATTATCTTCAATGGACCAAATAGAATTTATGTTCCTCCGATGAGAGGCATAATTGTGGAAGAAATTTGTGTTTTTATCCCCCAGTTCCACCCACAACACGCGGCTCTTTAATCTCCATATACTTTCTTCAAACTTCAATAAATATTACAGTCTAGACTATAGATACTTCAATGTAAGGCGGTCCTATTCTACAAATAGACCATCCAAGTTGAGTTGGTGGAGCTATTTGATCTGGATTTTGACAGTCGCAATTTGAAGTTGGATCTGTTTTTTTTTCCCCTTTTCCCAAACCTTTGTCTTTTACTTTAATCCCTTTAATTTGAAAGTCAGTGCTTCCATCTGATTAAGGTCAGCATGAATCTCAACTTGGCACCAGAATTTTGTAACCAAATCACAGTACCCTATATCCTTTAGCCACGTACTATTGAACCTGAAGGGTCAGTGGGATTTGAAATATAGATCATCAAATTGTAAAATAATAGCTTGATGGTCATAAATATTTGAGTGTTCGATCCATGAACAAAATCGAGGAGTTGGTCGAGGAGCTGGCAGAATGAGAGGTCGTTGAGAACCCATATTTCTGAAGGGAACAAAAGTCGGTTTGGAGCGTTATTGGGCTGCAATCTTGTCTTCTGCCAACTTAGCCAACCCCAGGTCTTCCATCATTGTGTTGGGACTGAACATTTTCACCTCAGAGCAGATTACATCCTTTAGAACACTGATAAAACAACTCATGTAGAAGTCATCAGGCAATCCTTCTGTGTGGTTGGCTAGTTTCTCAAATTCGGTTTGATACTCTCTCACAGTGCCAATTTGGTGAAGTTTAGTGAGGGCTCCTATGAAATCATCAAAAGTACTAGGACCAAATCATTGCAAAAGGAGCTGGCAAAAATCTGGCCATTTTTTGCTCTTCATGAGCCTTGATGTACCAACGGTACCATTGAAGAGCTTCCTGTTCCAAATGAAAGGATGCAAGTGGAACTTTGGTGACATCAAAAGTATTATGCAGACTGAAATATTGTTCTTCCCGATAGATCCAATCAGTCGGATCAGTACCATTAAAGCGAGGAAAATCAAGCTTCGGACCACGGAAATTGCTGGAAGAAGAGAACCCATTGTGTGAAGAAGACTCAGACTGTTGTTTATTGTTCATGGTTGAATGCTCAAGATGGAGACCGAGAAATTTTTCATCCAGATCCTGGATTTTGGTTTTGAGGGCTGCAAGTTCTTCCTCCATGGTTTTTGCTCCTGCGCGGGTGACAACTATAACCAGGAGTTTTTTTTTTTGAGTGGGTAGAAAAACAAAAACAGAAACTGTTTTAGTAAAGGAAAATCTGGATTTGGGAAAAAATCGGATGGGTAATTTGGGTTTGACTAGGTTTTGGACACTTTCGAATGGACACGGAACCAGAAAAGTAGGATTTCAGAAGCAGGGTGAAGGAATGAGAAAATTTGGAAGAGAGGGACAAAGAAGCAGAAATAAGAAATGAACACTGTGGTAAAATTTGAAGGCGAGTGGGTGAAAATCGAAGAAGTTATGAAAACCCTAAAAATAAACAATTGTGGGATTTCTGGCTTTGGGAAGTGGAATTTGGGATAGGGTCCTAGAGAATGAAATATGCAGAATGGGATTGCGGGGTTGTCAGGGAAGTTTCAAGGGAAACGGAGTTAAAACCAGGGAGATATGGCGAAAAAACAGTTTTGTTTTGTTTTTTTTTTTTTTTTTTTTTTTTTTTTCTTCAGAAATGGATCTGCAACAGCGTAGAAGGGGTTGAAAACAGATGGATCTGCAACGGCACAGAAGAGATCGGAAACAAATGGATCTGTAACAGCGCGTAAGGGGTCGACAACAGATGGATCTGAAACAACGCGGAAGTGATCGGCAACAGTTTTGGAGAGAGGAAATCTGTGATTTATCAGCTAAAAATAGATATGGACCCCAAGTATGCTCGGCTTCCTAATGGTTCAGGGGATTCACTCGGCCACCAATGTTGTCTAACAGCTTGCATATTGGGGCAGTACCCCTCATAGGTAAAACTGATAACCGCTTTTCCACAAACGACAGCTCTTGGTTTACCTCACGGGTGAGAACTAGTCAATCAGGTAAGGGTCGTTTCCCTTTTCACTGGCAGGTCCTCTCAATGGGCCAGCTACTTCGGTGTTCCTGTAGTACTCCTTGTAATGATTTTTAGGGCTTATGCCCAAGTACTTCCCACAGTTAAGTAGATAGGGATTATTCCCAGATCCGAACCTGCAACAGATGCGAAAAAAAAATTTGGCAGAAATTTCACCCAACGAGCCCAAGAAGGTGCTCTGATACCAAATGTGAGGAACCTATAACAATTAATTGATAAAATTCACAATATATGAGATCACTGAATATTTTTATTGATCGCAGGCCACTTCGAGGGGGAAACCTCCTTTGAGCAAGCTCAATACAAATAACTTCACGTGCCTTCATTGGCCTCAACACAAACTTATATACTAAATCTAGGTGCCAATATTACGGGTCAACAAATACTACGGGACGACTTATAAAGCATATGCGTCCAACAACAATAATACAAACTATGGATCAAAAAATACTACGGGACGACTTACAAAGCATATGCGTCCAATAACAATATACTAACAAAGTAAAGAGAAGGGTTGACATGGGTTCCTAACACAGTTTGACCAAATTTTTGCACTCAAGATTTCATTGCTTTTGGTTGGGTATCTCAGGCCCAGGAAGCCATTAGATTTAGGTCTGCAAACACTGTCCCATTTAACTAGTGACCATTTGAAATGGTTTGTATCCCCCCCAGAGAAAGGTGTATTGCAGTTTTCTAACGACTTTTAAGACCAATTTCGGGGCAGCAAGAATTGAAAAAAGGTATAGCGGAATAGCCTGAAGATTGCTCTTGATGAGGGTAAGAAGCCCAAAAATATTTAGAGATCTAAGTGTCCAAAAAGATAGTTTAAGTTCCAGCTTGTCAAGCATCTCTCTCCAGGAGGAGTGCTTAATTGCTGAGTCCGTGAGCGGGGCCCCTAGGTATTTGGAGGGTAGGGAGGCAATGGAGAAGCCTAGGATTCTAGCAATATTCCTTTGAGTGATGCTTGGCGTATTGAAGAAAAAGATGTGGGATTTATCAAGATTGACTGCAGTGCCCGAGGCATCAGAAAAAAACTTTTAAAATATGGTTTAGAGTGCGAGCTTCTTGCACTGAGGGATGACTCATGAGGATATTTTCATCCATGAATTGTTGGTGCGTGAGAGGAGGATTTTCATGCAGGTTGAGACCTTTGAGAAGGCCTCTAGAACATTTCTCTTTCAACATGCTCCCAAGACCCTCTGCCATCAGTATAAAAAGAAAGGGGGAGAGTGGGTCTACTTGACGGATGCCCCTTGAGGGAGAACAAGTGGTTGAGGGAGTGCCATTAAAAATGATGGAGAAGAAAAGGGTGGAGATCAGGGAGAGAATCCATCTGTTCCAAGAGGGAGAAAATCCAAAGGTGAGGAGAATATTTTCAATGTAGTTCCAGTTGAGATTGTTGAAGGCCTTAGAAAAGTCAAGCTTGAGAAGCATGCCAGGTTTTTGGGTGGCTTTTAAGGAGTGGATTACTTCATGAGCCAAAATGATACCATCAAGGATTTGTCTTCCTTCTACACAACCAATTTATTCGAGGGAAATGAGGAGAGGGAGAAGAGGCTTAAGGCGGTTAGCTATGACTTTGGATATGATTTTATAAACCACATTACAGAGAGAGATAGGCTTGTACTTACTTGGAGTGGAAACATTTTCGTCCTTCGGGATGAGAGTGAGGAAGGTGGCATTGAGCGTTGGAAGGATCCATTGTTTTCTTCGTGATTCCTCCATGATTTCCTAGATTTATTCTTACAGGAGATCCCAACAATGGTGGAATAAATCAATGATGAAACCGTTAGGACCTGGAGCCTTTTCTTTTTCCATCTACCGAACTGCCATTTCAACTTCCAAGGGGGTGATTGGTCGCATGAGGTTTTCATTCTGCTCATTTGTTATTATAGTCGGGATATGAGAGGTGACCAAATCAATGGCAGCGCTTCTGTTGGGGGTGTCTTCCTGTAGCAGTTCCTTATAAAAGTTGATAAGCTCATGTTCTATTTCCTCATGTGTTTCCACCAAGGTTCCATCTGATTTCTTGAGAGAGCATATTTTATTATGCATTCTGTGTTGAATGTTGGAGCGGTGAAAGAAAGTAGTGTTCCACTCTCCCTCTTTCAACCAATTGATCCTTGACTTTTGCTTCCAGAGTATCTCCCCTTGCTTGCAACTTTCATCAATTTGTGTTTGAATCTCCGTTTCATGTGTGTTCCTCTCCTCTGTACAACCTTCTTTGATCATTTGCTACTAGAGAGAGCCCATTTCCTAATCTAGAATAGTCTTGGCTATGAAGATGTTGCCAAAAGTATTTTTGTTCCAGATTTTTAGTTATTGTTTGAGAAGTTTTAATTTCTGTTGAAGTTTGTGCATCCATTAGGGGAATTTTGAGGTAAAAAATGTGTCTCCAAACAAAAAAAATGTACTATCAAAATCAACTTTACAAGAGCCAATCACATTATAGAGTATGACATCATCCATAATTGTTGAGGTGGCATTGGTTGAGTTAAAGATGCTTATTTGTCAAAGTCTAGATGGTGAATGAAAACCCATAATTAACCATAACAAAGTTGTAAGTAAAATACTCTTAATAAAAATAGTACTCATAAATTACTTCTAAATATAATATAAATATACTAAAATACTCTTAAAATACCTTTCAACATAAAAAAATTACAAATACCGAAAAAGTAAATAATTTATTTAAAACCAAAATTCTCTAATTACATTTTAATATATAATAAATTATCAAATACAAAATAATTTTAAAAACTTTATTCAAAATCAAATACAAAATCATTTAAAATACTTTATTCAAAATCAAAAGCATATAAATCCTTTTATATATATATATATATATCCTAAACATATAATATATATATATTAACGTTTAAATCCTTACCTAATACTACACGCACTATTAAAATGCACTAAACTATTAAAACTCAAATCACATAAATCATTACATAGTGTGCTGTCATCACATAAATTATCACATAGTGTGCTATTATATTATAATGGGTATTAAACATAGGTATTATCGCATAGTGTGCTATCGATTGAAAAAAAAGTGTGCTATCATAAAGGATATTAAACACACCTATGTGAAAAAAAAAAAAAAAACACCTGTGGGATACGTGATCTTATAAAATAATAGTTTTAATGGATATCATTTTCATAAAATATGCATATGGATATGCACACTGATCAAATCATTTTAAAACAAATATATAGTAATGTGGTTTCAAGCCAACCCGTTTTATGTAGTTTTAATGGATATCATTTTCATAACATGTGCATATGGATATGCACAATGATAAAATCATTTAAAAACAAATATATAGTAATATGGTTTCAAGCCAACCCGTTTTATGTTAATGGATATGGTAATATGGATGTATATGGTGTTATTTTAAATTTTAATATAAAGTAGTAGTTGTATTAATTTGAATAAGGTTAATTTTAAATTTGAATGATTTATATATTTGTTTAAAAATAATGTAAAATAAAAAAATAAATCAAATTAAAAATTCATACATATTATAAGATAAATATTATATTCAGACATATTAGACATATTACAAGATAGATATTATAGAATTTTGTTTAAAATAAAATAAATAAAAAATTATATATATTTTTTTAAATGGATAATACTTAGGTTATTAAAAATGTAAAAATATATTTAAATAATATAAATATTTATAAATAGAAAGTATTATATTTAAATAATATTAATATTTATATAAATAGATGATTGAATTTTATTATATCTCTTATGAGGCACATTTTAGACCTTAAAATTCTTCTAATGCTGGAGGAACCAGAGACTGGAAACTTGTCCACCAATCTTTAACCGTATCTTTGAAATTAGGATGAGAGATCCAAAATTTTACGAATCGGAAGGGGCGTGGTAAGAAAGCTCTTCCTCTTTGCCAATTCAGACTGATTTGCCAATGATCCGAGCCCGCTGACGGGAGAACCATGGTGGCTAGATTCATGCCTGTGTCGATTATGTCCTCAGAGATCAGGAAACAGTTGAATCTAGAAGCAATCCAATTGGCTCCCCCTCTTCGATTATTCCAGGTGAAGATGTCGTTGGTTGTCTCCATATCTACCATCTTGTTGTCTTCAATGAATATTTTGAATTTCTCATATTCCTAAGAGAGCATTGTTCTTCCCCCTTTTTTCCCTGAAGGTTGGTGATCATGTTGAAAATCTCTAGCTAGAATCCAAGGTTGTCTGATGAAGTTGTGCCTATACCATTCAAAGTAGTATAGGAACTTGATTTTTTGCTATGAGGATTGGGGACCATAGACATTGGAGAATCGGCCATGAAAATATGTGCCTACGACACGAAGGGAGGCCGAGATTGAGTTCCTTGTAACAAGAAAATGAGTGAGATTCACTGCTTGGGGGTTCCAGATGAGTGTAAGGCCACATGATGCTCCAATTGCATCTACCGCAACCGCTTTGTTGCCTTTCCAAAGCCATGAAAAAAGTGTCTCTAAATTGTTGTTGTTGTATTTGGTCTCTTGAATGAGAACCATGGATGGCTTTTATTGGAGAGTTTTCCTTCATAGCATTCTGTGTTTGGTGGTGCCGTTGATGCCTCTTACATTCCAGAATATTATCTTCATTGAGAAATTGGGGTGTGAGAGGGAAATAATTCTGTAAGCTGGGCATATTGCCCTGATTCAACCCGTTTGGTGCACAGATTGTTGAGGTGCTCCAGGTCCGTTCTTCTCCCTCACTTTTTGGGATCTCTTGAGGGTATTTTTTGTTTTTTTTTGCGAGGTATTGAGAATAACCAGTTTGGGTTTAGCTCTAGCTTTGGCTAGAGATTCTTTAAGAAGATGAATCTACTTAGATGGAATTGCATTGAAGGATTTGCATTGGCATGCCTCCTCAAGTTCTAGTAGGTCTAGATCTCCCAGATCAAGATCGCTCATATCCTCATCCATGACAACATCTTGCTTTGGGTTTTTTAAAACCGGTTGTGATCTAGATGGAACATCCTTTGTTGTTGCAGACGGATCTTGCGACTCTTGGTCTTGATCCTTGATAGGGGTGGTGTGCTACATTTTGTTGGCTTGTTGCCGATCATCTGCATGCAAAATATCAGGGTTTTTTGGTTGCTCAAAGAGAACATCAAAGTTGTTGCTGGTGGTTGTTGTGGCCGATTTGCTTATTATGGTTTTTTTTCGATTTTGTCTCCTTCTGGGTGGTATTTTATTGAAACCATCCGCATCCACTACTTGCATCTTCTTAGGGTCAGGAGCTGGCCTGTTTTGGGGGAAATCTCTATAGAGATGTCCGTGTTAATGGCATTTGCGGCATTAGAAGGGGACATTCTCATAGTCCATTGGTGGAATCCATTCCATGTCCTCATGCACTAAGCATATTGAGTCTGGAAGGGCTATAGCTATGTGCATATAGACACATATTCTGTCGTATGAGGTTTGGTTCGCTATTTGACAAATTTTCCAAGAGAATTTCCTATTTCTCGCAAAGTATCCTCATCCCAGTAATATTGCAGTAAGGAATACAAGCGTATCCATACCGACACCCATGTAAAGTCTTATGTGTCTGGGTTAAACCTTTCGATCCAGTTGCGAATGAAGAGCCCAACTGTGTTAAAGAAATATGGCCCTCCATCCACGACTTTGTATTTGTCTTCAATCCTTGATAAGCTAATTGTGAAAAATCCCTTGGATCCCAGTTGCAGATCGAAATGAGCTTTTGGATTCCATTTCGTAGTGATCCGGCCCATCAAAGCTTTTCGGTCGACCGTAACCCTATGAATTTACATATGAGTGCATGGTCTTTCATGTACTGGATTCTGGCATTTATTATTTTTGAGGGTAGCTCTATATGGGGTCAATTTGTCGATTTGGCTATGCATGTGTTGGTGATTTTCTTCCCATTTTATGGAGCAACGCCTTCCAGTATTTGTGTGGTCATCTCTTCCTCCACCGTATCTTCTTGCAGCGGATATTTGTCAGCGACGCCGATGGTCTGTGCAAGTGGAACTTCTTGCATGATCACATCATATCTTTTTTTGGGGGGGTATCTACTTCCCCTCAACAAAACGGGCCATGTAATTTTCGAGGTCAGAAGGCGAGCAGGTACCAGGTCAGGACAGGGGAGAAACAAAGGTTAGGGTTTTTGTAGAGCATGGAGTGAAAAAACATTGCAGAGCGATCGTCTTGTTCTGTTATAACCCAATTGTCCCAAATTTTTAAGCATCTTTATCTTACAACACATTATAAAATACTTTAATTTTTCTAGCTATTGATCCACTAACTCTCAAATCTCTTAATCATTGAATCCACTATTGTGTAAGAACCACTAACATCTTAACTCCTTAACTATTATGGTTTATCATGGTTGATTATAATCAAACATGGTAAACTATGATCAACTATAGTTATATATGATTGATCTTACTAACTCATTAATAATATACCAAATAATCTATCTTAATAAATAAATTTGGGGTTGTATTGAATGTTTCAACTATATTATAGGAAACAATATAACTATATTTGTTTCAGCAATGTATATTATATAACATATTACTACTATTATTTTTAAGAAGTTCTAATTAAGTAGCTTTGCTACTTATAACATCTTATTATTATTACTTTTTAATTATTTTTTTAAGAGGCAGTAATTAAGTAGCAAATCTACTTATTCCATGTGTTTGATTCTTGCATATTCATTTCATTCTTCGATCTGTGCCTTCGAGATAATAAAGTGTATATATTTCTTTTAGTATAATGACAAATATTAATATAAATTAAGTCTAGATTATATTTGTAGCAAAAATAGGTGAATAGTATGTTTCAATATTGCCATTACAATTTCATATATTCGTTGCTATCATTGCCATTACAATTTCATGACTACATGTTTAGAAGCATCAATCCTCAACATTTTGGAGCCTATTTGTCTTCCAAAATTCAAGGATATATATTAATATGGATTTTAGAGTTGTTTTAAAAAACTAAACATCTTTTCTATCCCATTAGTCATTAGAGTTGTTTTACAACCAAGGATTTGTTTTTATATTCCTCACTCTTGTAATTTTGTTTTTAAAATATTTACATAGATTCTTGAGAGGGGATTAATAAGGTAAATAAGATTAATCTTGCATAATTATTGAACTTATATTAACAATATCAATAACTATGCCCAATGAATGCATTTATAGCTATACCCAATGGGTACATTTATTCGTAAAAAAATACATAAATAACAAAATTGATTTCTTTGTTAAAACTTAACATACATTATCCATGACACAAATGTTTTGCAAGACTCTACCTTAATTGATGTCCAATAACATTTAGTAAAATTTATTACAAACCCTTATACATGTTATATGTATTACATTTACTTGGCCAATTTTCTAGTTTGGTTAAATGCAAATTGAGTTTAAATAACCAATCAAAAAAGAAGATTGTTCTTCAATCCCCATTCCTTTATAAACCATGATTTTGCCTCTAACATCAATTTTCAAATGATTCTAAATAAAATATAATACTTCAAACTTAGTTTTGCAATTTTGGTTGACAAATGTGGCTTTTGTAGTTTAGTAATATAATTCCTGTAATTATGTAGTCCACATATTGCTAAGAGCAACAAAGGATTTTTTTTTCCCGCAAAAAAAACATACTATTGCTATTCAATTAACTGAATCAAATAGTACATAATATAGTCATTGTAATACAGTCATTCCAAAAATCCATATAGCATGATTTTCGGTATCCCCCAATTACAAAATAACTTATGACATAGTCTATCATCTTAAATAACATAACAACAGATAACACTTAATCAAAGAAATATAAAGATCTAGAATCTAGAACCATATTATCACAAACTTCCTCCCAAAATAGAAACCCTTCTTCTCCCTCCAGAGCCTACTTTGATAGCAGATCTTCATGTGAATTGAATTCTCTATAAATATGTTGGAGTGTGAAGTTTCTGAAATTTCTCAACTCATTCTGAATCCTACTGCACCAATTCACCAAATGCAAGACCTTCAGTTCATAATCACCCATAGCCCATTTTATAGTCACCCACGAGTCTCCAAATATTTTTATCTTTTCCAAACCAAAGTGATTTGTAACTCGTGTGACGCACCATAATGCCAAAAGCTCCGCCTTCATATTGCTTCCTCTGCCACAATTCATACGGAGAGTGTAAAAGTGTTCTGAATTGAGGAAAATAACCCCACCAGTGCCACAGTTCCCCAGGTTTGCAGCCCTATCAAAGAATAGAACAGGATCATCAACAATAAGTTGAAAGTTCCCAATGTTTCGACGGACAGTTTCAGCTTCCACCCTATGGAATTTCAAGTAGAGACAGAACGCAGAATTATAAACATTTTCCAGGATAGGGTAAAAGTTATCAAAAATAGCCCTGTTCCGTGCCAACCATATGGCCCAACAGATGATAACCGGTAATGTAGTGTGATATTTTTCACTACTGATCCATGTATGTAAACAGTCTTCCACATTAAAACCAATCCAAGTCACAGAAAAATTAAAAATGAGGAAAAACTTCTCCCACAATCTCTTAGTAAAAGAGCAGTGAATGAAAAGATGTGAAGTTGTTTCAGAAGCCTCCCTACAAAACACACACTAGCTTGGTCCAATCCATCCTTTAAACAATAGGTTATCCCAGGTTTTGAGCCTTCTCTGTAAAAGGAACCATAAGAAACACTTAAGCTTCAATGGGAGATGCCAATACCATATGACCTTATACCACCAATGGACGGGATAAATACATCGTCGCCTGATCATAAATGCATATGCAGTACTTGCAGTAACCTTTTCTGTCGCTTCATTGCCTGCCCAGATGACCGAATCTTCCTCACATTGCAAACGAATGCCAGCCCCATTTAAAGCACGTATATAATGGGTCCATTCAATGGCACAATGACCAGACAATTGAAGCTCATCCACGCTGAGCCAATAACCCTGAACACTGTTAATAGCAATAGAATTTAAAGTAAAATGACCAACATCCTTAAAATATCCAGTAACTGTTCAGACATTTTGAAGTTGTCATTTAACCCAACAATTGGGTCAATGCCAATTGCAACATTGTTTCCATTTCCAACTTTCCAACAAAGTTTATCAGCAAGCCAACAGTACACCTTTAAAAACCCGTTCCAGATAGGATAAATACCTCTGACCACCTTCTTAGGCTTCCTCAACCAATGTGACATTGTAATTTTCACATACTTCAGATGGATAACAGTAGACCAAAGAGAATTCCCAAATAAAGCCCTCCAAAGGCTTTTCAGTCGCAATGCAACACTAAAAATAGACAAATACTTTATCCCCCAACCACCTGCAGCAAGAGGCAAAGAGATTTTTTCCCATCCAATCATGGATAAATAAGAATTTTGCAAGCCTCCCGTCCACAGGAAATTAAAAATAAGTTTCCTGAGTTATTTAACACCGAGCATGGCACAGGAAGAAGAGAGAACCAGTATACCGGGGTTCCAGTCAACACAGACTTCACTAATGTGAGTTTTCCACCAATAGATAAAAGACAGTAAGTCCAATGTGAAATTCTAGCCTCAAACTTTTTAATTAGCCATTACCAATCTTTTACCAGGTATCCATTGGGTTTGAGATGATAACCCAAATATGTGAACCCATCATTAATCTTGTAGCAATTGTAGGGCATCACGGATCTGATTAACCTAATCCTATCCTCATCAACCAGATTCTCATATAAACAAGACTTCAATATGTTGACCTTCATACCAGATGCTTTGCAAAAAAATTCAATAATACCCTGATATGTGTGCCATTCCTCCAATGAGTCAATACCAACCAATAAAACGTCATCCACAAACAGAATATGGGAAATATATAGATCTTTTGTTATTTTTAGTCCCTTGATCTTGCCTTCATTAAGAGCTAGTTTGATCAACCTGCTCAAACCATCGATTGTCAATAGGAATAAAAGTGGGGACATTGAGCAGCCTTGGCAAAGCCCTCGAGAGCAGCTGAAAAAAGAAGTTGGAGCACCATTTACCAATACAGAGAAGTTCATGGATTCCACACATGCCATAATCCACCGAATAGCAGGTGTAGGTATACCAATCTGGATCAATACTAGTACGAGAAAAGCCCAACTAACCTGATCATATGCTTTTTCTAAGTCCATTTTTAACATAATTGCTCTCATCTTCCTACATTTGATAGTATGCAATAATTCTTGGGTAATACCTACAGCATCATGGATTTGACAATCCTATAAAAAAACAAATTGCTCCGATGTGATAAACTTTGACAACACAGGCTTTAGGCGCCCAGCAATAATTTTGGACACCACCTTATAAACAAGATTGCATAATGCAATAGGATGAAAGTCACCAAAGGACTTTAGATCAGTAACCTTTGGAATCAATGTGATAAAGGTTGCATTTAAGTCCCCAGAAACATAACCCTGCTTCCTAGTAAACTCTGCCATCTCCAAGATATCATTCCCCATAATATCAAAGAAGTGCAAAAAAATCTCCACCAACCAACCATCCGACCCTTGACTCTTCTCCTTTGCAAAGGATTTAAGAGTACTCTCCACTTCCTTCAAGGTAATTTCCTTATAAAACTCAGCAGAGAAAATAGAAAATAGAAAATACAATAAATATTTCATATCTATGTGCAAGATGGCTATTAAGAGGATCATGGCAATACTTTATTTCTTTAAATCATTTTAAAATCATTTAGTTGTTATTCTTAAAAAAATCATATTATTTCTATAAAAATGAAATATAAAATATATAAATTAATTATATAGTAAATAAAATTATAATTATATTTTACTTATAATATACATCAAATTAAATTTAAAAACATTTAAGAATTATTTCTCATATTTATAATTACATAATTCCATTTAAAAGTTTGTTATGCCCAAGCCTAAACTTCAAGTTTGCCTATAATTACATAATTCTATTTAAAAGTTTGTTATTATTATTATATAATATATCGTTGTGATTATTGTATAAAATTTAAAATATTATTTATTGAAAAAATGAAAAAAAAAAAGTTAAACTTTTAGAATCAATTGTATACAATTATATATTACTTGTAATGTACAAAGCATTGAAATACTATTTTTCTAATACTTAGATTTACATAATTTTATTTAAAAACTTGCTAAAAATGATTTCACACTAATCATTGTGATAACAATTATACTAGTTACATTCTAGATTATTGCCATACAAATGTACTTATTGTGAACCTTTACACATGGAATTTTAAGAAAATCTTGTTTCTTACTTTTTATGAAATTTATTTGAATCATTCTTTAATTTTTATGGTTTTTATTGTTTTTTCAATAACAAACTAATTCTATGAAACTTTAATTTTATTTTTTTTAATAAAAAAATTTAATAATTTTTTTTTTTAATTAAACCAAGAATAAGATCTTAAAAACAAGTTTTAAATCTTTTAACTAACACGTATCCTTTTATAACATAGCACTTTTTAAATGTCTTTGAGGCCATAGGAAAAATCAATTCCTATGAGCAACAATGCTTAGCTACAATTCTCGCACTTATCATTTCCACATTTGCTATGAATAAACCCTTCATGGTGATTTTTATTACTTTTTCAATGATTTGAAAATAACTCTCGGTAAAGTCAAAGAAAATATCTTAAGACAATTTTTAACTTGGCGTTCTTGGTTAAGAGAACAGTGGTGTAACTCCTCTTTGTAGGTGGACACAGTCCGATTTTATATATAACTATTGATAGCTTGTTGTAACATCTCTCCAATTTGATCTTATTGTTATCATTTTGTAAATATAATTATGATTATGTAAGCAGCCCTGGTGAGGAGCTCAAGGCCAAGGCCCCATCTATAGACTTTAAAAGTATCGTCATGTTATTTCCTAAATGTTATTTTCGACCTAAGAAACTAAAAACGATAGCGCAACTAATACGACGAGAAACTGTATCCACCAAGAAAGAAAGAGATACTAAATCCTTGAGAACTTGGTAATATACGACAAGTTGTCACCTAGGTCCTTAGGAATCTATTAAGAAGACATAAGTTATGAACTTGAGCGATTCAAAAGAAATCCAACCACCATGCACTAAAAACCTATAAAGAATATGAGCCTTAGTCCTACGTTACCAAGGGATACTAAGAAGCCTTCAGCATTTTCTTCACCTTAAAAACAAAGTTTTACTATATGGATTTTGGTGAAAACCTTATTTTATACATATATATTCGATTGTACTATGTAACATTTGGTGAATGTTTTATTACATAATGTGAAATTATATATATATATATATAAGTATATAGATATATTCTTTTGTCCTAACTTCTATTCTATAAATCAATATTGTTCTACTTGAAACATTTATAAATGGATAGTGTGTTACTTAAAACTTTTAGTTAGCTTCCTTATCTTAATAAGAGTTCGAGTCATGAATTCTGAATTAGTAGAATCATGACCATCATGTACTATTTGATTCAAGAATTTAAATATCAATAGTATGCTTTTTTCGCGGGAAAAAAAAAAGAGTTCGAGTCATATGGGCAACAGCTCTACGTGGCATATGTATGGAAAACGAAGACCACCAAGTGGCGGAAGAGGAAAAATGAAGTCTCTCGGTGGGGAAATCGATCTGGAATGGAGATCGGAAATCCACTTGTCGTTTTGCTGGAGTTGTCATCGACGCCGATTTCCTTAAGAATGCCATTTGTCATCAAGTAAGGGAGGACCCGATACATCTACCTTGGTGTGTTGGGTGTTTAAGAAGGGGGGCTCTGCGTCCTGATAAGGGGATCTGGTAGAATGCATCGCATCAGACGACCTAGGCTTAAATCCTTAAGTTGATACAGCGATTGGATTTTTGGACGACTTATGCTGCAAGGCGACGGGTCTCTCCTTCTTTGAATCAAGCTGATCCCGGTAGGCTTTCTTAATGCATATTCTCTTTGATAGCAGGGTTGACTGGACTGGTAATTCTCTTTGGAATTTATGTGTCGTCTTGTATGCTATGACTGATGTTTCACAGAACTTCTGGAGTCGCGTCTCTACTTATGTGGTTAATTAGCATGTGAATAAACCCTGTTAAATCTTGCTACTGTATTATGCTGCACGGAATGTGTTTGGATTCCTGTCCAGATGGGGTAGAGCAGGATCTAAACCCTGTCGAAAATTGTTCCGCAGAAACCATGCAGGACAGCCTAAAGTTACTGAGTCCTATGATCGATTCTCACATGTTAATTTTAGATTTTCTTTTCTGGTGTGAAATCGTAGAGTTGTTGTATTTCGATTTTTTAGATTTTTCTTCTCTGGTGTAAAAACGTAGCATGTTACTATTTCGATACTAGGTCGGGTCTGGAATGGTAAAGATATTGTATCTCAAGCTATGTCTGCGTGTTATTATATTTCATTTTAGATTGGGTGTGAAATCGAAGGGATGTTGTATTTCGATTTTTTTTATTACCTTTCTACGGTTTCAATTCCACATATACCGTATTGCCATTTCTGTAAGCGTTGAAGTGGTGGTTGTGAACTCGAGAGAGTATTGGTAAGTCTCTGTCTAAGTGTTGAAGTCGTGTATCTTCTGCATTGATATTTTGTTGACCTCAGATCGGCGGGATTGACTGGTAACCCTCTGTCTAGATTGAAATCGGAAATGCTTGGTTAAATACTAGTCTCTCTATAGACTGTCGATAGCTTGAAACTCTGTATGCTGGAAATGAAAATGCTACTTTCTTCCTGTACGATATCCTTAGTTGAAATCGTGAACATTTGGTTAAAATGCTAGTTTGCTACTTTTATGCATTCACTGCATATTCTTGACGGAGATCTATTTTGATTTCTATTTTATAAATAGTGTATTAATGTATAAACATAGGTAATGCATTATTCAATGCTGAAAAGGCTCTCCATGTGTAACAATAAAATAATAATAAATTAATATTAAATATAATTAATATTAATTTATTATTATAGTCATGCCCTTTCGTGAAAAGGTGCAAGACAAGCTTATTTAAGCCAACCGATTGTATTCATTTTACCATCTCCTACATTATCAAATATACATTTTACATTATACATTACGTTTTCTTTCTGCTTTCACCTACTCTTCTCTCTCCATTAGTATCAGAGGCACCGGCCCTGCACCACCACCTCCGCTGCACACACCCCCCCTCCATCCCCCCTCCATCGTTTTCACCCACCTCCCCCTTACCTTTCCCTCACTCACGCTACCCTCCACCTTCGCTGCCACCTCCCTCACATGCTCACGCTGCCCCCCACCACCAGCTTCCACCTCCCTCACGTGCTCACACCCCCCCCACCACCAGCTGCCATGTCCCTCCCTATCGTCCCCCTTCACGCCGCATCCTCCCACACCACTCCATTCACGCTGCAACTTATCCCTTCACGCTACAATATCCCCCACTCCTCCGCTGCCTGCACGCCACTTTCCCACTCCACTCCCGCTCCATCGCTGTCCTCCACCTTCCGCCCCCCATCCTCTCCGCCCCCATACTCCTATGCCTCCACTTCACCCTACCACCAGCTCCATCGCTGCCCCCACTCTCGACCTCCTTCCCCCATCGCTCATCACTCTCGTCCGCCCACACTCCTTTATTCCCTCCCTTGTTTTTCCTCTGTGCGCCCTCCACTGTACACGCACGCCCACGTCCACCGTGCCCTTCGCCAATCTGTTGTGCCCTCTGCCATCCGCCCTCTTTCGTGCCCTTCCCCCATCTTCCTCCACTCCTCCTTCCTCCACTTCCTGCTATTCTTCACTCGCTTCCATCCACCGCGTTGTCCCTGCCATCTCCCCACCCTTCTGCTCCCCTCCAATCCACCACCGGCTCCACCACACACCGGCTCTCTCCACCACCCACGTCATCCTGCAAAAAAAATATATTTTATAATATTATATTATATTACTATAATATAATTTGTATTATAAATAAAAAACAAAAAAATATATAATATATATATATATAAAAACCAAATTTTCCCCAATACATAAAAGATTAGATTATCATTCTAATTTTTATTCTTCGTAAGGGAAATTGGAAAAAAAAATTGTGGCTGGGTGGCATCATATCGCGAATAAAAATAAATCCACGTTCAGCACCGAGAATATTCCACCAATCACTAGATCAATGAGTGAATTAAACGCCCAGTTCGATTCAATCAATGAGAAGATTAACAAGAACTATGAGGAACTCCAGGCAAAGATCAATCAAACCAGTGACCATTTGGCAGCAACTTGGACACAAATCACGTCACAAATAGAGAATTCCATTTTCACTCTACAAGACAACCAAAAGAAAGATGAGGCAGTTTTAAAAGCCATCTTGGGAAGATTACTATTACCAAAAGATCTGCAACCCAACTCTCCCAGAACACCGAAGTAGCCAAATCCTTTCAACATATCGTCATCATTCTCATACACATAAGGACGCCAAATTCGGGTGAAAGTCAAGCTACCCAAATACGACGGGGACGAACGATAGTGCATAGCGTGGATTAACAAAGCCGAGGAATACTTAGACATCCACAATATCCATTACGAAGAGGAGAAAGTTAAATATGCCGCCATGCATCTAGATGGCAACGCTTACAACTGGTACTTATGGTGGAAGAAAACTGCAAGAATCTGTTCTCACAACTGGGTTAGTTTCAAGAACGACCTCATTAAAAGATTCCAAGGCATTGAAGAAAAAGACTTCTTTGCCAGAATCACAAGGTTACAACAGAAAAACAGTGTCGATGAGTACACCTGTGAGTGGGAAGCACTGTCGACTCGAGTTCCAGAGTTAACCGATGACCAACGACTATATACCTACATACACGGCCTAAAACAACACATCCGTGATGAACTAGAGTTACTTAACATCGCTACCATGGAGGAAGCACGACGTAAAGCCAAGATTATTGAAAGCAAATCCGTTCATACAAATTTCGACCAAGACGACTCCAAAAAGAACCCCCTCCAATCAGCATACACAGGAAATCCAAGATATACACCGCCTCAACTTAGAGAAGGAGCGAAGCCCAGTTTAGAGGCCCAGAGAATAAAAGAAGGGAAATGCAAGTTCTATGGAGACAAATGGGATCCTACACACAGATGCTTACAAAATAAATTGTATGCCTGTGAAGTAGAGTTGGAAGTCAAGGAACCAATTGAAAATGATGCGAAGAGTCAACAAGACTACCCCACAGAAATCAAGGACGACACCCCACAAATCTCATTAGCTGCTATTACCGGAATCTCCCAGCCGCAAACATTGAAGCTTAGTGGACATATAAAAAAGAATGACGTCACAATTCTCATCGACTCTGGCAGCACCCATAACTTCATTAATGTCAACCTTGCTAAGATATTTAACCTATTTGTTTTTCCAGTACCTAACATGAAAGTTATGATAGAAGATGGCAAGAAGATTGACAATGTAGGAAAATGTCACCAAGTCAAGTTACAAATACAAGAGTACAACTTAGAATCAGATTTTTTTGCGGTACCGCTAGGAGGATTCGACGTTGTATTAGGAATACAATGGTTACAAACCTTGGGTACATACTCCGCAAATCACCAAGAACATGTTATTGAATTCCTTGCGTTCGGGAAAACACACAAATTATACGGGTTCCAACCACCTCCGACACAGCTGGTTACATCACATCAGATGGAAAAGTTACTTCAGAAGGACGCACCAACGTACATAATTCAATGTCAAGAAATGAAGCTTCTAACAAGTAAAGGAGATAGGGACAAACAACCAGAGATACAAAAGCCGATTCAAAAACATTGCAAAATGTTTCAAAGGCTACCCATGGAGCTCCCATCCAACAGAAAAATGAAACACATAATCAAAATGGAACCAGGGACAAAACCCACCAATAGCAAACCATACAGATGTCCACATCAAAGACGATGCGACCATTCACATAACCATTGTTGTCAAATCAGCTTTGAGGACAAAGCTTCCCTTAAGGGGAAGGCAATGTAACAATAAAATAATAATAAATTAATATTAAATATAATTAATATTAATTTATTATTATAGTCATGCCATTTCGTGAAAAGGTGCAAGACAAGCTTATTTAAGCCAACTGATTGTATTCATTTTACCATCTCCTACATTATCAAATATACATTTTACATTATACATTACGTTTTCTTTCTGCTTTCACCTACTCTTCTCTCTCCACCATGTTTATTATATTCTTGTAATAATAGTTATATATACATACTAAATGATTATCATTGTTATGTTAAGGTGGAAGTTAAGTAACCTTATAGGCAGAAATGATCATATGTTATAATAAGCTCTTAGGATAAGAAGAACAAGTTACTAAATGCCATGTGTAAGATACGCACTGACTAAGGGCTTTAAAAGGCAAATTATATACATAAAATGTCCTCTGTGAAGAAGGCTTAGAGATAGTAGAAAGAGAATTACTGCAACAATCATGTTGCTAGATTGTAACCCTTGAGTTTTTGACTATTAATAAAGGAACACAACCTTTTGTGGGCGTAGCCCAAGGAGTAGGTGAACCACGTTAAAAATGGACTCTCTCTATGTTGTGTCTCATATGCGTGAATTTATTCTTCGTGTTATAGTGTTTTACATCTGTTTATGTTCCAATATGATTAATTGTTGATTTGTGTCTTAGGTGGTCCAATGTTATCTGTGGTCTCTGCATGACGTTTCTTTTACATGTGTACAACTTATCTTCTCATGTGCATGACTTATTTGTTTAAGCATTCTAGATGGGTTTTGGTTTTGTCGTTAATATCAAAACTAGAGTATATGATCAATATAATATAACTCAAGTAGATAATTTTTCATATGGATCATGAATTGTATTTTGTGTTTTAGGCTTACCCATGCTTACATCTAATATAATGAATAAATTGTTGGGATACGCTTTAGTTTAAGCAGTTTATTTATATATATATATATAGCATACTATTGTCTCAATGTTCTCTTACTTAAGATTGTCCAAGGTATGTTTAAGAATTCGCATAGTTACTCTTATTTAGAAGGAAACTGATGTTGCATACGAGTGTTGGAATATATGGTTTGGGTAATTCAGGTTTATAAAGTATTGAGTGTAGGCAACTCATTTTTTTTATAATTGACTTTCCATTATGAAGAAGTTTTAACGAAATGTATTTGGAAATTCATCATCTTATTTGAGATCCCTTTTTTCTTGAAAATGCAATAGGATGTTCTTTGTTATATTAATACTAAGATACAACCTAGAGAATTATATGGAACTTATGTTGAAGAGCAAATGGCTTGTCTCATCTTTCATTGTTAATATGCATGGTAAAAAAAATTAAAAATTTCCAAAATTATTGACTTGGAAATTTGGGTTTGTTTCACTTGCATACCACATCTATTTATTTTTTGTCTTTTTGGAAACTTCACCACTTCAACATTAATTGTTTTTAGTGGCTTTTTGGGTAAGAGCTCTATTTTTAGAGAATCTTCAAATATTTTAGAAATTTTCTTTTTTTTTTAATTTAAAATTTTTAAATATTTAAGACTTGTACCAACTTTTACATCATTGTAATATTTATTCCACAATAAATACCACTGGGAAGTTGTTCGTTGTCATGCTTTTGAATTTACTCTATGCTTCTTTGCGGCTAGACTCTTTCCAAAGAGGAAGCATAACAGCCTTTCTGCATTTCTTTCGAGATAATTACGTCAATAGTCGTATTATTTCAACTTTAAGGTGGAGGCGGGGATGATGAATTTTTAAAAAACAAATTATCAATGGGACAGATTAATTGAACCCCGAATATTCTTGGTCGCTTTCACTAATGAATGACTGAGATTTACCTAATTAATTTAGGAGCATGTTTATTACGGTTACAAGTTGTATTAATTAAAAGAATTCAATTTTTTTTCAATATTCTATCACCTGTAGCTATAGCTATTGCAAGTGTCAAGCGTTTTATAATAACTAATTAATACAACTAACATGTGCTTGCTATGCTATGCACAAGTGGTAAATTAATGAAACAGTTTGTTAAATGGTTTGCTACATAGAGAATTAATGAAACGATTTGCTAGGTGGAAAATTAATGAAACTGACAGGGGATAATTTTAAGGACCCATGCTTATTTAAAAGTGTATAAACCTTGACGAATCTTACCAATTCTTGAAATGTCAACTATAAAATATTTGGCCATATTTTTCTAAAATTATTTCAATTTCTATGGATTTCAATATAGTTTATATAATAATTTGGCGATTTTTAGAGTGAAAAAAGTTTACCCCATCAAAATTGGGTGAAATGGGGCTTCAAAAAATGCAAATTGACGAATGTTTTTTTGGAAAAAAACATGGAAAATAAGCTCATGGTCTAAATTTCGCCCCTAAAATTATCCCAGCAGATTCAAAGATTACCATAAGATCACAACCAACAGAAACATCAACCCTAAATGAGCACCCTCAACCCAAATTAAAGAATCCGCCCTTCCATGTTATTCCAACCATTTTTGTGTTCTTGCATCCTTTCTCACTATCTCTAGAAACGAGGAGGAATACAAAAACATTCACGGGCCCTACATAAACCGCCAGATTCATGGACGCCGTCAATTAGGAAATGATAGGACCTATGAATTAGGAAATTAGTTGCTCTGCGAATTTATAAATATCAGTTTAATTTAAGGTTAGCAAATAATTTATATTGAAGTTTTTCAAATTATTATTGTTCATGTTGCAGGTCATGGAAAACCCTTGCCCAGGATCATGGTAGTACTTACATTTGTTGTTAGTTATATCGGTTGTTTTTAGAACTATTATTATTCATGGTGCATGTCAGAAAAAAGGTTGCCCAAAATCATGGTGGCACTGAGATTCGATGGAAGATAAGTTATTTAAAAAAATTACTTATTGTCTTCCAGGTTTTGAATTTTAAGTTATTTATAAATTCTTATCGTCTTATGTATTTTGAATTTTTACAAAATAAATAGAAGGCATTAAAATAGTTTACAGCATATGTATGTACAGAATAAATAGTTTACAGTATAGTTGAAAAGAGCATCGCAGTGCACCTCGACATGAGCTCATGCAATGTCAGCCTTGCTTGACTACTATCAGGTATTGGCAAGAAACCAATTTCTTCTGAAAAAATTTCAATTGTTTTGTACAAATGGTTGAGAATTCTTGAGATTTAAGTACTATCGAGAATATGGTTGAATTTAGTAAGCATAAAAACTCTCGATCTAATTTTTGCATAGTTTGGATTTATTGGTGAATCTAAACGATTTAATTGTCGATCTAATTGCCAAGTTCTCCGTCGGTCGATCCCTTGGAATCAGAAGGCAAGAGAGTCTCGGGTCCATTAATTATATCTTTTTGGTTTCCAATAGAGACAACTTTCCAAGTAGCAACTCAGGCAAAATAATGGTTGTAGATAAGGATTGTTGTAGATGATAACTAATTATTTAATTCAACAATATTGCAAGTTGATGGGAATCCATCAAGATGGAGCAATTCCAAAGTATGGCTAAAATTTAAGCATCAATACCTTCTTTGATCCGAATTTTAGGGGCATATGGTCTAAATTTGGATGTATAAGCCATAAAAGCATTAAATGGAGAGGTCGCCCTCTCCCTGTTGATGTATATGTAACTTCGGAATGTATTTCATATATGTATATTGTACTCCTATAGAGATGGTATTATTCCTCTATACATAAGTGTTTGTATTCCTATAGAGATGTTATTATTCCTCTATACAGAAGTGTCGTCATTTATATTGTAAGTGGCGTAACTTATACTTGATGGATTATTAGACCACCTTGTTGGGGTCAGCCCTGTATAAGTCATGTGGGTCGAAGGGTTATTAGACCACCCTATTGGGGGTCATCCATGTGGGTCAAAGGGTTATTAGACCACCCTATTAGGTGTCGGCCCAGTCAGCATTATGTTATGTGGTTAAGTTAAGGCCGACTTAGTAAAGGTTATTAAGAAAGTCAATTCAAGTATAAATAGAGTGTGGGAGGCACTCTATTTCATCATTATATTCTCTCTCACACTCTCGGGAGAGTGGCACACTTGTGGAGGAGGAGAAGCTGCTGCTATGAGATGTCTATCTCTTATGCTTGGGTTGTATCATTGCTCTATCTATCTTTGAAGAAGTTATTGGGGTTTTTCACCTTTATGGTTTTCCCCAAGTAAACTCTGTGTCTCTTGTGTGCTTGCATTATTGTGTTCATGATTGATATGTTGTAGATATGTTGTACATGTTGTTCTCTCAATTAAGATCCTAGATCAGATTGAAGTAAATTCTGAAAAATTAACACTCCCATCTAACCATAAAAGCATTAAATGGAGAGGCCACCCTCTCTCATCCATGGTATTTGGTAACACATAGTTTTGGCCCATGGTATGGCCTCAAGACACATTGTAATAATGCTATATAAAGGCCTAGCAAGCCTTCTCATAATAACAAGTTACTCATTTGGTTTCTATCCTACATTTCTCTTATTTTATTGAGTTATTATTGGGGTATTCGTCATGAGTGTCTTTCTTAGTATAGTTTGAGAGGTGAGGCTCAAAGAACCCTCTTTGAGCCTCACCCCTCCATGTGGCATATTTATTCTACGTTTGTCCATCTATGCTATTCATAGCCCAGATTTCACTACTTTGCATTTCTCACAGCTGGTTCATTGTTCCCTTCAGTTTTGAAGCTATCTCTTCTCCTCCTCTCTCGGCATTCAAGCCTTCCGGTTCTCAGCTCCCAAGATCCGGATTAGTGGTATCAGAGCAGGTACACTCTCCATCGGAACAAGGGTTTCAAGCATTCTATGGGTTCCAAATATTTGCAGCAATCACCAACTTCCTTTTAGTACGATCGGAATCCATTTGTTGGGCCATACATGGATCTGAATCTATTACATCCATACATGGATCTGGATCTGCTACATCCATACATGGATTCACTACATCTATACATGGATTTGGATCTACTACATCCATACATGGATATGGATTCATTACATCCATACATGGATCTAGATATGCTACATCCATACATGGACTCACTACATCCATACATGGATCTGGATCTGCTACATCCATTCATGGATCCACTACATCCATTGGTTTGCAACATTTTCAACAAACTTTAAAGATACTTTCTCGACTCTATGGGATGTTTCATAGGGTCTATCATATCTCATTTCGAAGAATTTTTCGTCATCTCAAATGGGTATTTTACGGATTTTCATTTCATTTCTCAGTTTGTGAGATATGTGCTTGTTTGAAGTAGCACATGTTTTTACACATTGCGGCCGCACGTACAATCAACTTTGAACAAGTGTCACAGAATCTACATGATGTTTCAAAAGGTCTACCATAGTTCATTGGAAAACTCTTTCCGTCATTTAAAATGGGTATTTCGTGGAATCTCATTTCGGTGTTTGGTTTATGAGATATCGTTGTTTGAAGCAGCACATGTCTGTAACCAGCGTGGTTGCACGTCCTTCAAATTCGGTCTACTTTTTCTCACTCCATGAACCACCTCAGAACATGTACCATATACTCACGGAAAGATATATTCAATAGGTCAAATGGGTCTTCAACGAAATTTTATTTCATCACCTGCAGCAGAAGTTATGAATAAATTTGCAGAAGGATGCTCAAAACCCCCAAATTCATGATTATTCCATTTTTTATTTTTTTTTTGGCTTTTCTTAAAAAAAAAAAAAATTAACGTAAACGGTTAGAGTCAACCACAAACCCACGGTTATGGGTCAACCACACAAAACCTTTCTCTTCATTGGCACCTAGCACATTGTAATCATGGATCTCTTTTTAGCATGAAATGATGGGGAAGGGGGGAGGAATGATCTGAATTTTAGGGGGCATATGGTCTAAATTTGGATATATAAGCCATAAAAGCATTAAATGGAGAGGCCGCCCTCTCCCATTTAATCATAAAAGCATTAAATGGAGAGGCCACCCTCTCCCATCCATGGTATTTGGTAGCACATAATTTTGGCTCATGGTATGGCCTCAAGACACATTGTAATAATGTTATATAAAGGCCTAGCAAGCCTTCTCATAATAACAAGTTACTCATTTGGTTTTTATCCTACATTTCTTTTATTTTATTGAGTTATTATTAGGGTCTTGGTTCTAAGTGTCTTTCTTAGTATAGTTTGAGAGGTGAAGCTCAAAGAACCCTCTTTGAGCCTCACCCCTCCATGTGGCATATTTATTCTATGTTTGTCCATCTGTGTTATTCATAGCCCAGATCTCACTACTTTGTATTTCTCACAGCTGGTTCATTGTTCGCTTCAATTTTGAAGCTATCTCTTCTCCTCCTCTCTCGGCATTCAAACCTTCCAGTTCTCAACTCCCAAGATCTGGATCATTGTTAAAATTAACCTACGTATTTATACATCTTCGTTTCAATGCGTTAACATTATATTTACTTTTGTTTCCCAATACTTTGGATGTGGGTTTAATTATCCCTTTCCGCAGAGTTAATAACTCGAGGGTTTTTAAATTTCTTTCGCCAAATTCATTTGGACCGAGCATTCCAGTTGATTGCTTCTTTAAACATATTTATTATAAGTATTGCTACTCTTTTGGTTTGGTTTAAAATGGCGACCATTCATAAGTTTTATGACGTTATTTTATTAAAAATGTATAAGTTTGAAATAGCACTATAAGTGTATTCCTTTTTGCTTAGTTTAACTCCAAGTCTGTTTACTGTGTATGAGGCTTCTTTTCTTTGCAAACAAAAAATTACACTCTACAATATTAATTTCAAATGAGGTTATCTGTTTATACAATGCTTTCTTGATATTTTATACAAGTTTCTTCAAGAAAGAGTGGCAAATGCTATTATATTTACGGTTACACTCATTATATTCAATCTTATAATGGAAGTCTAAATCATAATATACATCTCCACTGTAAAGGACAAGGCCTTTGGAGAGAGTCTACCATTTAAAAAAGTTTGTAAAGTTCCAAATATTTTAGGGTGATGCCGGGTGTGGAATTTTTTTAGTATTTCCATTATTATTATTTTTTATTTTTTTTAAAGTGCGAAATCCGCAATAACACAATGTCTTTAGTTTTAATATATTTTACAGTTACGTATAATAACAATAATTATTTGCATATATATAATCAAATAACATTTTTAGATTTATATTTATATTACTATTTCTTAAAACTTTTTTTTAATAAAACATACTAAATAATAAAATAAAACATATAACAATTATTATTTGCACATGTATGATCAAATAACATTTTTAGATATATATTACTATTTTTTTATTTCAATAACAATATATATGTTAAAATTAACCATTAACATTAATAACATTATTGATATTAATATCATAATATTAATATTAATTATATTAATATTATAAAATTGCTAATAATAATAATATTATTCTTATAACTTGATTGAAATCAAGCTTTGATAATAATATTATAAAATTGTTAATAATATTAATATTAATATTATAACATTAATAATAATAATATAACGTTCATATTATTATATTAATATTAATATAAACATTTATAACAATATTAAATATATGTTCTCGTTAAGTGTATAGTCCAAAATTACTACTAATAATAACAATGATAATAATATTACTCTTATAACTTTATAGACATCAACCTTAAAATCAACTTTCCATAATAATATTATTAAATTGATAATAATATTAATATTAATATTATAGCATTGTTAACAACAACATTCATATTATTATATTAATATAAACATTAATAACAATATTAAATATATACTCCAATTAAATGTATGGTCGGTTAATGCTTTGCTTTGTTCCATGCATTAAACTTTGTAATTCAATAATATTAATATTAATATTAATTTAAATGTTAAATTAACTAATATTAATATATATATATATATATATTATTGATATCAATATTATAATATTAATATTAATCCTATTAACATTATAATATTAATATTATAACATTACTATAATAATAATAACATTGATAATATTATAACATTCATATTAATATATTTGAACATAATAATAATATTCTTATAACTTTATTAAAATATACTTTCAATAATTATAAAATTGATTAACACAACAACATTGATAATATTATAACATTTATGTTAGTATATTATTATTTATATGAATATTAATAATATTACTATTATAACATTAATAATATTAATATTAAAACATCCATACTAATAATTTTAATATTATAACATTCATTATTGAAGTCAACCTTGGATGAAGTCACCCATGGATTGATGTCACACTTGAATTAAAGTCAACCATGCATTGAAGTTGACCTTGGGTTGTATTCAATATTTATTAAAAGTCACCATTGGATTGAAGTCAACATTTGATTGAACTCAACTATGGATTGAAGTCAACTTTGGATTGATGTCAAGGTACCCTGGTACCCAAAAAGCCTGCAATAGGAGCGTGCGAGCGAAAAAAAAAATAGGGATGTGCACGCGCGTCCAAACCCGCGCACATGTCCCCCCTTCGGCAATACCGAACGTCCACGTCATTGAGTCGACATGGGCAAAAGGTGCATGCACGCATTATTAACGTGTACGCAAAAAAGTGCGCGCACGCGTTAATGACGCGTGCGTGCCTCTGTTTTTCTTATTAAAAAAAAAGAGAGCATGGGTTTGTCATTGTTCACAAACCCGCTAGCGCACAATGGCCAAATAAACACCACGTGAGCGCGTCGTGGAGCACCCAAAGGCCTCCTCAACGCCATCAACTCGAACCTCCACCACCTTGCCGACGTTGCCTCCAGGTAGGTGCTCAACGAACCATCTATTTGTTGTTTTTTTTTAATTTTTTTTTTTCTATTTCAATTTTAATTTTAAAAAAAATTACAATCCATTAAAAAACCCAAAAAAATTCATTGCAGATTGACTACACCTAACAAGATGACAAACACACCTGAACCATCAGATGAAACCAATGAAACCGAACCATCAGAAGACGGCATTGGAACAGACAATGAACCGAATGAAAACCCCGAGATCAATTACACCAAGATCTAAATGAATTAAGGGTATTAAGCGATGAATTGAAGAGCACCAAGGAACCCTCTCAAGTTTCCTAGGAACCCTCTCAAGTTTCCTTAGCTTCATCATTGCAAAACATCATTGAATCCATCAACATTTCCCACAGTGAGATCACAAATCTGAGCCAATACAGGGCTCGAATGAGGGAACACTACTCCACTGGGATGTCCAAAGAACAGATTAAAGACCTCAACATCACCAAAGCCCAGTTGTACAGCAAATTCATAGATCCCAGGACAAGACAACCTCCAGATGTGAGGAAGAGACAGGTTTGCATGGACTAGTGTATTTACCATCCATGGAGAGATAACTGGAGAAAGAGATGGTTTATGGTGTTTGACAGGCCCCCATGCAATAATTTGGAGGCCCCACAGTATTTCCTTTGGAAATTTTTGGCTGAGTTTGAACTAGGCTACCATGTCAACTATTTTGACATCACTGAGTTTCAAGGTGTCGGTCTTGGCTCTGCCCAAGATCGACCTCAGGCCCGCCACAACCCACTTAGAGGACCTCCTGCACCCAAGAGAGAGCCAAACCCCCCTCCTCAACCACCCAGGTTTGGTAGTGGCCTAGATGAGATTGATGACTTAGTTAGACGTGCCACACATCATTTGCTTTGACATACCACATTTGTGGTTATGTCTTCACGGAGTCGGGAGCACATCGATGAGACACACACAGTTGCATGGTCTATGGGTGGTGGTCGGGACACTCCAGGTACAGGTGGAACCCAAGTAGGGCCATCTAGTTCTACTGGAACAACGGCACATCATTGTTCTCACTATGGTCATTCTTGCCATGGTCCTACGCAGCAGCATGCCACAGAGAGCTACATGGAGCAGGTAAGCTAGTGTTTTATTTAATGTTCAATTATTTGTTGTATTTTATGTGATATCGTATTGTTTAAGGGCTGATGCACAATCATGGACTGCTTTAAAGACACTTTAGATGCCACATAATACTGAAAGGACCTGGAACCTCTGACTTTAGGTGACAATTAGGGGTACTTCCATAATGGATTTGAAGATGATATAAAAATACAAAAGATAGGTAATTGAATCAGCTTTCATAATATATAACATTTATCTATAAAAAATTTGTGTAAATGGTTATAAAATTAGTTTCCGTTAAATTGGGTTTTCAAATTTTCAGCACATCATAACATATATGTTTGTGCGGGTGCAACACTTATTGAGGTAAATGATGTCAATTTTGGATAAAATTTTGCAGACATATAAAGGACATATGGGCCTAGTGCAACACTATTTATTCAAAAAAATTCATAAATTATTTTTTTATTATTAATTATTGCAGTTAGAAAACCTTGAAATGAAAATGTTATGTGCGGGTGCAACACTTTAGGGGCAAAATTGATTGAAATCCTTGATTTCTATATATAAGATTGTAGAGCTCACTCTCTTCTAGTGCACCATATAGGTTTCTTGGGAAATTGTGAAGGAAATCAAAAGTTATATAAAAACCAATCGATATATGTATTTTCAAAGACTGACATGTGTCATTTAGAAAAATAATAATAAATAAATAAAACATACATTTTTATAAAAAAAATTACATATTCAGAATCGTTAGATCGTACTCTACAATATTCTATATTTTCATTAAAAAATATTGTGTTTGTCATAGCAAAACAAGCCATTGAAATTGAGCATATTGATAGAGTTCTAAAATACAGGCAATAGCCCTGGTTTATTTGTTCTAGCCAATAGGTTCGGTAGTCCGAAGCTATTTCCGAACATCATGCCAAGCTTTGTTCCCGCTGAGTTTTTAAATTTTTAAAAAACTCATGTGCATTATAACGCATATGTTATTATCGTTGTTCATATCGCATATGCGTTATAACGCAAATGCGATTCATATCGCATATGCGATATAATGCATATGCGTTTTATCTTTTGGGAGTCCAACATCATTATAGCTGGAAATTACTTATGTTTGATAGTCCTTAAAATGTTCTTGTAGCATGTTTTGGATGGCCAAGGTTTTGAAGACTTTAGGGAAGTTAGGATAGGGATGTTAGGGAGTGAAATGATGTGAAGTAGGGCTACAATAAAGGGTTAGGACAATAAAAAAAAGTGGCAGTCCTATAGGTGTCTAGGAATAATTATATATCATTGTGAGTGTATTTAAGTGAGTTGTTACAGGAACATAAAAACTACTGTCACTTTCCTTCAAAGTTAAGTGGTCTTTTCGGAGTTAATGCAAGTAGATCACAGTTGTTGCAGACCGTTGGTATATGTGTTTAGTGTGAAGTTACTTGTTGGTCTTAAATATCCTAAAAGGGTTGATTTTGATAATAATTGCAAACAAGTTTATTTTATGTGCACAACATTTTGCCAAAAAAATTGCCTATTTAATGAGATCTTAAAAGTATTCTTTAACAATTATACAACCAAGTATGGAAACATTTTTTGGACAGTATATGATTGGTAACATGATGCCAAGTGTATGAATGCTGATGAGAATGATGAAGACATGTTTATGTTGACTATGAATAGGATACTGATTTGGTGGATATAGTACTGAAGATAATGGACATTTAGATGATGCATAGAAAGACTGAGGCAATGATCAGTGATGATAGTAGTATAATGATGTTGTTGATATGATAATGTTTGATGCTGAGATGCTAGTGCTAGGGTCACATATGATGTGATAATTGTGAAGACAAATGTGATGTTGATTTGATGAACTAGGGTCACATATGATGATGATGACAGTGTGTCAGATTTTGGTGTTGCTCGTGAAGATGTTTGTTGAGTTTGTTTGAACTATTTTGCAAGGGAATGCAAGGGATTGTTTTTGATGTCTTGGTAGGGGCTTTCCTCATGATGATGAAGGTTTAGTAAGCTTTAGTTCATTTTAGAAATCTAAATTAGATGTCTTTAGAACAACCAAAAATGAGAGAGAATTTGCAGCCATATGCATCAATTTATAATTCTGATTTTGGTCATCATGTTGAGCATATCTTTACAGACTTGTTTCAACCATCTCCTTTAATTTTCAACGCTTTCTTGGGACGTTTTTTTTTTCAATTTTTTAAACATTTAACGCAACAACAACATCAAACAAACACAAGGCCATATGACATATGCCTAATTTTTAGTTAGATGCCTAATTTGTTAACTCATCATTTCACAAGGCCATAAACCTAAAACCATATTTTAAAAGCATATGTGCAAGGCATATAATGCACATCGTGTTCCCATATCAAGTCAACCATATATATAAATCTGAACATTGCTTTATATTATATGTACATATAATGTTTTCAAAAATGGCATGCCATGGACATAATACAAAATAGTGGATCATACTGTACATCTGTGTGTACATACAAAAAAAAACGGTACATGTATGTATCCCCCCTATACATGGATTCTATTTACCCCCTATACATGAATTCTATTTATCCCCCTTTTCACTGCCAATGTCAGTGGGTTTTAGGAAGTCTATCTTTTTTTTTCGGTTGCTCGATGGCGTTCCCCAACGCTAAATAGGAGGATCAATTCTCATCTGCGGAGACTGCACACAAACCAAAAATTTTAAGTTAGTTTACCAAGCTATAAAAAAAATACAACTCTATGTACATTTGTTCAAATTCCAAGAAAATATAACATTTTTACTTACTGTGCGTGTGTAAGTCATGGTCCTCGGCAGTGTAACTTCATGTACTTGGGTGGGGGGCATGGAGGGTCATCAATGGCCCCAATTGGGTGCTCTTCAGGCATCACTGCCTCAGTAGATTCCTGCATAAAGTAACATATATGTCAATGTTAGAAAATACAAAGAAAATGATACATATATGTACTACATGGACGGACAATGAATTTTTCAAATAAAGTGAGACATACACGTACCTGGGGGGGCAGATGTGGGTCACCAAAACCCTCGATTTGGTGCTCTTTAGGCACCACTGCCTCAGTAGATGCCTGCATAAAGTAACATATGTCAATGTCAGCAAATACAAAGAAAACGAGACATATATGTACTACATGGACGGACAATGACTTTTTCAAAGAAAGCGAGACATACACGTACCTAGGGGGGGGGGCAGAGGTGGGTCACCAAAACCCTCGATTTGGTGCTCTTCAGGCACCACTGCCTCAGTAGATGCCTACATAAAGTAACATACGTCAATTTCAGCAAATACAAATAAAACAAGACATATATGGACTACACGGACGGACAATGACTTTTTCAAAGAAATCAAGACATACACGTACCTAGGGGGGGCATAGGTGGGTCACCAAAACCATCGATCTGGTGCACTTCAGGAACCACTGCCTCAGTAGATGCCTGCATAAAGTAACATATGTCAATGTCAGCAAATACAAAGAAAACGAGACATATATGTACTACATGGATGGACAATGACTTTTTCAAAAAAAGCGAGACATACACGTACCTGGGGGGGGCATAGGTGGGTCACCAAAACCCTCGATTTGGTGCTCTTCAGGCACCATTGCCTCAGCAGATGCCTGCATAAAGTAACATATATGTCAATGTCAACAAATACAAAGAAAACAAGACATATATGTACTACATGGACGGACAATCACTTTTTCAAAGAAAGCGAGACATACATGTACCTGGAGGGGGGGCAGAGGTGGTTCAACAATTGGTTCAATAACTAACATGCATAAATGGATGGGCATATGCATCCATAAACAAGGCCGCTCGGTGGAAATAGTAATCATGCTACGTAACAAAACATAAATATACAATTAGAAAATTTGTAATAATTAAAAGCATACATGTTGAATCATTAAAAGCATAATTAAAAGCATACCTGTGTTTGGGAATCTACCTCTACATGTGAGGGACCTTCCTGAGATTCCACAAAATCATCTTTCCCACCCTGCATGAAACATATTGTATCCAGATTAAGACGTATTGAATGTTGCAATCTCTACTATAAATATGCAAATCACAATGACAAATTAAAAAGTAAAGTTCTTACAGCTAATGGTGAAGAACCAAAATCATATGCAGCATTGACCGCTGCATCAAGGTCATCAATATTAACGGCCGGATTATGCGAATCTGGGGTGTCATTGGACACCAACTGTATATTTGTTCACGTAAATTGTTAGATAATTAAATATAAATAAATTAAGAAACAATTGAAATCTGTGATATAAAACAAAATATACTATGTAAAGAATGAGTTTTACTTACATATCGGAGTAATCCATCGCCCCGAAACTCTGAAGCAGGCCCATAGCATATGCCGCGACATGCTATGCAAGGGTGTGGAATAACACAACGCTTTGAACCCTCTACGTCTCCAGTGTGATCTGTAGCTCTGGTACGATCTAGATACCTAGTAAGTGGATCCTCATGGTGCGATGGTCCAACCCCATATGGGCCAGACTCAGAAGTGCCAACCCATTGGCCTAAATTAAGTCCAACAGCAATGCCAACCCCTTGGCCTACATTGCCTTGGACAACAGTCCCATGTCGAAGCAATGTATCTACCAAATCAAATAAGGCCTCTTGTGTATCATCAATAACAGGACCCACAGGAGGATATAGACAAGGGGGGTTTGGTGTGCGTGGAGGGCATCGCACACGGTTAGGATCGGTCCTAGCCCCTTCCCTATCTTGGGGCATCCCATGACCTAGACCCTGGAACTCTAAAATATCAAAATAGTTCACATGTTTCCCCAAGATAAATTCTGCATACAGCTTCCTCAGGAAATAGAATGGGATGTCGCTATTCCCGTGAAGGTCTTCATCGAAGACCATGTACCAACGATCCATCCAATTGGATTTCACATTTGGTTCCACACACCATTCTATGGAAATGTGTGGTCGACTGGTGGGTGGAACCAATCTGGCACTAGGGTCCCGGAATAATGACAACAATTGCTCTTTGGTTATCTTTTGTTTTTTCACGTCTTTGTAGCTCAACCCAGTGGAATAGTATTGCCTCTGGGAATCTCTGTACGAGCTAATGTTGTACAGTGCTCCCTAGGAATTGGAAATTGTGTTTTTTATGGTATCTAATGCCTCGGCTAATGATTGTCGTAAATGGTCCCCCCCTCTAAACAGTGAGCTAAGGCACCTCAATGCACCCAAACGAACCAGAATCTCTGAATTTCGGTCGTGTTCCTCCTCAGTGTTTGGGTTTGTGTCTGGATTTGGGTTTGGGTTTGGGTTTGTGTTTGGGTTTGGGTTTGGGTTTGTGTTTGGGTTTGTGTTCTCTATTAAGACAAACAACAAATTCAAAATTTAATTAATAAATTTCGTTGTTTGGTTTAATATGTAACAAATTTTATTAAATTGGTTTTTAAAAAAACAAAAACTATTAAATTAACAAACACTTGAACGAAAATTGAAAGGAATTTGGAAGGAAAGGGCAACTTGCCTTCCATTGTATCCGAATGGTGAATTGGCTCTTCGCAATTCGTCTCCTCCTTCTCTCAAACTCAAATCGACAATGAGTTTTATCGCCCTCCCGATAACTCCGACCTTGACTGTGTGCATGTGAAAATGATGCCACGGGCCTCTATTTTTTTGGGGGGGGGTCTTGCAAATCACACTTGCGATATATCACAAGTGAGATATATCGCACTTGCAATTTGTAACTCTTAAGAAACGCAAGTGTGATATATCGCACATGCGATATATCACTTGTAAATTTTTTGAACCATGTTTCCATAACAAACAAATTCTTTTAGTATTAGTCCCACCTTATCCATGCCTATAGTTATTATTTGGACAATGTCGACTCACATTTAGGATGATAATATGTCGAGAAATATATTAAACAAAATAAAAATCATTATAGTAGAGGAATAAAATAAAGTAAAATCATAGAACACGCCATATAATCTCTCATATAAATGTAAGAAATAAGATTATGCTTCTTGAATTTTCAGTTACATTTAACAAAAAATGCATGCTCATTATTAATGTGCACCACATCCTTGTTACAACAGTTCACAAAGTGACCCAAACTATCAACAAAAACATTAAGAAAACATGTGAGAATTTCTCAAACACTTTATGGTCGAGGGGTCTAATTGGAATAGGTCTTGATCTCTAAAATGAGTAGGTATGAGAAGAAGACCGAGAATGATTCTCTAGGCCACAACCACTTTTCTTCATCCTAGTAGGATACAAAGGCCATGTGTAGGTTTTGAGAAATGGAAATGGACCTTAAGGCAAAACTATGGTGAACAGGAAATAAAGGGGGTTAAACCTTAATGGCGGATTCTTGAGCTCAAGCACCATGAATAACACCCAAAATGTAGAGGATTCTCTGTAGCATTCCAAGCCCCCACTAGGGTGTCTTTGACATAAGGTTTGGATATTGACACCATTAAAGTTTTTTTAATGCCTTGTGGAAAGGTCGCATGGCCTTGATCATGGTTATAGTTGGGAAACAACACCTCAATCCCTTCATGATGTGTCCCATGCATATAATGAAACATATGTTGTAACATATTGTATTTAATATAAAATCTAACATTTCATTTTAAGAAATTATTATTTATTTTATTTCTTAAAAGCATTTTCACTTTTTCTATGTTACTTTATACTATGCATTTATTTATATTATTAAGATAAGACTGATTATGTAATACATTTTTCATAATTTGAGTTCCCCTATTTGGGAGAATGTACTACTCTCATCAGAAATAAAAATTCCTATATCAACCTAGAGCTTTGAGTTGTTGTGCACTAACTAAATTACAAAAAAAATTAGATCACAATTCGGTGTCAAATGGAGATATCTCCATCCACATCCTCTAATTAAATTCAAAAAAGGCCTTTCTTTCCATTATAAAAATGAACTTAGTAGTTAAAATAACCTAAAAATATCTCATAAATGTTATAATTTCTTTTTTAATTTGGCTCAATCAACAACTTGGTCTTGCTCATACTCAAATGACACAGGTTCCATTCCACTAACACTATAACCTCCATGAATGCCCAAGCTGCAACACTTGCAACACATAAGTTTTGTCAATGCTTGAACCTACTAAGTGGCAAGGAATTCCTTAAGAGTGCACTCTAACTGAAACTGAGTCTTCTGATGAAACAATTTGTAGATGTTGTAACACAGTTTTGGTTTACAAATCGCACTTGCAATTTGTAACTCTTACAAAACGCAAGTGCGATATATTGCATATGCGATATAGGATAACTAAGCTTAGCCTCGGTTTTGGGCTCGGGTTTGTCCGAACCTAGACACAATAACGCATATGCGTTATGGATTTATATTTCGGAAATGCGTTTTTGATTTCTAAAGTGGCACTAAAAAGTGGAACCAACTTCGTGCGCGCGCCCTTAATATATTTAACTTTGAATTACACATTGTTGACTTTATTTGTTTTAATGTACAGTTATTCAGAGCCGAGTCTCCATCTTCCAGGTGGGAGGATATCGGTTCCTTTGACCTAGACCGAGCCATGGCAGCAACAGAGGAGATTGCGGCACCATACACATAGGTAACTTCTTTACTTTGAATAATTAGATCCAGTTACGATTAATTTGTGTTCAGTAATTACAAATTAATTAGCATTGAGTAATTACCATATTATCATCAGATTTTACAGTTGTGTTTATCATATTTTATAAATCATTTGATAGCTATAAATTCATATAATCCAACCAAACAAAAATGAAACCTTATAAAACATGAAAACCTAAGAAAACTAGAAACATGTGTTCATGTTCACTTTAGGCATCCTAGACCTCTAGTGATTATAGAAATGGGAGAGAAATTTCAAAAATCTGTCATTCTTACTTGACCAATGATGAGAGAAATTTCCATCATCAATTTGTTGTAGGTGACATTGTCATCATTCTGTCCATCAGCAATATGTCCATAAGTTGATCATCTTCATTATGTTTAATAGCATGTCCTCATTATGTCCCCAAAATTATCTTCATTTGTCCATGATCATGTTGTCATTAACTACCACTGTTGTTGCCTTAGTGAAGCCCAAAAGATTAGAGATAAAAATTAGTTTACTGCTGCACCAATGCTCCTGTTGCTGCTACTTCACCAAACCTTCCTCAGTCATCCTAACCCCCGAAATCAGATCTCTCCTCAATCTCCCAAAATCTTCACACATTGCTTCCTTAAAGATGAAACTTATCTTCTATTTATACTCTTGTCTTCTATGAAACTTGTCTTCTATTTATAGTTTTATCATTAAGATGATTAAATAAATCAAATATGGTTTATTTAATTCTGGCCATGCCATATCACCTTATTTAATTTTAATTTCATGCCATGTCACCTTATATCCTTTCAGAATATTAAATGTGAGACACACATATGCCCTTAAGATGCCCGCAATGCACTCTTAAAAATGCCTGCAGTGGACTCCACTTTGATGCCCTCAAGGGCCATCAACACATGCCTGTATTGGTCTTGGATTATGCACGCAATGGTCTCATGGAAATGCCCGCAAGCCCTTATCAATATGCCCGCAGTGGGTGCTTCAAAGAATGTCCGTAGGGTCCTTTTGATTATGCCCGCAATGGTGTTTTGAAATGCCCGCACATCTTCCTTGTCCACCTCATCATCTTGTCTTTGTCCTCTAATCTTATGTTTTCCAATTCATAGTCCTCCATGTCACCAAGTTATCAATCCTTCTTGTCATCAAGCATGTCTTCCTTGTCATGTTCCATGTCATCAAACACCATGCTTGATAAGTCATCAAGCTTGCTTGCTTGTCACTTGTCTTTGCCTTGTCCTTATCTTGACATGTACTTCTTCCATGCTTGTCATAAACACTTGTCATGCTTTCCATGTTTGATGCTTTCCATGTTTGATGCTTGCCATGTTTGTCATACTTGTCACCTTTTTCATTCCTCAAGCCATGTCACCATCTCCATTGTGCTTGCCATAATGTGCATGCTCCATGTTCTTAACTCTTCCATGTCTTTGTCATTAATGTATTGTCATCAATGTCATTATCAAGTCCTTGTCATCAATCCTTTGTCATGTCTCCACTTTTTCAAGTCTTCTATACTTATCATGCTTGCTTGCCACTTGTCAAGTCATCAAAGCTTATCATGTTTACCATTTGTCCAGTCAAGTATTTTCCATGTCATCACTTTGACCTTTGTCTTTAACTTGTTGTCATCAATGACAACTTTGGCCATCAAACACTTCAAGCATAAATTGTCAACCTTCTTTGCCACACTATCTTCAATGAATGACCACAGAATGGGTCGTTTGTTCCTATCATGGACCCAATCCATTATGGGTCAAAGGACACAATCCCCACAACCATGTTCTTTACCAAGTCTTGAACAAATGTACTGCACCAATACAATAAAAACTTTATATAATATCCAAAGCCCATCAAACCACTATCATCTAACTTGAATCTAAATTAATTGCAGTCATGTTTTTTAAGTATTATCATTGTCATTCTCATTGGCATTGTGTTTAATATTGTTTTTATAAATTCAATCCAAAAATTGCAATGTTCGCACAGGTGTCCGCAGGCTCCAGCGACCAGCCATCGCCCCCGGGGATCAGCAGATCTCCACGTGTGCAGGTATCATGTGTATTAAAGCATAAATTTAATTTCAAATTTGATGACTTGTCTGTGTATATTTATATTTCTCTATATTAAACTATGAGGTTATAAATGTGTATGCAGGTGCGAGCACTTCGGCCTGGCAGTGTCGTTTTTCCTCCCTCCCCGGCCTTTCGGCCACCGTATATGCCAGTTGTATCCCCTGGCATACATGCCATATTCCATGCATCCCTCCCCACCCCCTTCCATCCAACCCCCCCCCCCCCTCCTATCTAGCACCACAGTTCCATCCAGCTCCCCCTTTCGTTTCATATCCTGCGCTCATCACCCCATTCCAACCTTTCCACCAACTCCGTATCAATTTCCCATGTTCCCACCCTCCCCCATCCGACCACGACACATCACCCATCCCTCCACCGCAACACATACCTCTCCCCCCCCAACATTCCCCCACCACACTCGCTTCCCATTCCATGGTGCCCCCATCCATACTACAGCCAATTGGGGTTTATCGCCCTAGACATGCATCTCCACTTCGCCCACCCCAGTCCATGCCTCCTTCTTCCACCTCTCCTTCTTTCACTGTGCCCCCCAGTGGTGTAGCCAGCGTCGATGTGGCTACATCCTCCCCTATACCATCCACCCTAGCATCGGAGCAGGTTGTCCAACTGACTGCTCCATCCGCCAGCCCTGAAGACCAACCGATTGTGTTCACGGTGAGATTGACTAGTTTATGAAAATCTCATTCAATTTTAACGAAAATTACTATATGCATCTAATTTCATCATTTATCTTATTGTTCTAAATGTTGCAGGGTGGCATTGCTGAGAGACTAGGAGCACGAAGGAGGGAGACCCCCTCACGACTTACAGTCTCGCATGCAGTGAGTTATCTAAGATTTGAAAACTATTTTTATTTTTAAATTATGTTTTATACTTGTATAATTGCCAGGAAAAGTTAACATATTATTGTTGTCGTTTCAGGGCTTGGGGGGACTTGGTCCAAGTTGCCCGAAGGACCCAGCTTCCTCTAGCACTAAGAAGAGGAAGATCGATTTTGGAGATGCACCTGGGAGCTCCGAGGGTGGGCAGGAGGATTGAGAGACCCTCCTATGTACACTATCCACGATGTGGCATTTTGGGCATGAGTTGCCATATTTTGTATAGGGCACCATGGGCCATATTTTGTATAGGGCACGAGTTGCCATATTTTGTACAGGGCACAAGTTGCCATTATATAGACGTTGGGAACAATGTTCCATTTTTCCAAACAGTGTACATGATTGGATCATTTTTGCATATTAATATATGGATCTGCACTTGTCTATATGACTTTGTCTTTAATTACATTTTTGCATACATGATTTTGTCTTCAATAACAATGTTATGGAAAAGTTTTCACATACATATAGATGTTATTTCTAGACACCAAGTGACCTCAATATGAGTCCCTTGTATTTGAATGGGTCTTGCATCTTACACTTTTTCACACATCAAGCACATGGATATACATGTGAGTCTGCATTAAAAGTAAACTCAAACTATATATAACCAAAGCTGATAACGTGTACATGTGAGTCTGCATTAACATGAATGTCTTCCAAATGTTTTCATAAATGAGCATAGAAACAGCAATGGTCTTAACAAAGAATTAAATAACAACAATTTTGAAATATGAAATAATAAATGATAAAGAAGATTATGAAGAGAAGACGTCCTCAAAGAATTGCTCAAAATGCAAGACATACAACTTCAATCCAACCACAATATGTCCTGGTAATTGTTAGTATGGGTGCAAGGTTTTCCTTTTACAACTCTTCACTAGGTTTGTAGAAACCCTGCTTGCACTTGTCTTGTCTCATGCTCAATTGAAGTGTTTATTTACAGCGTATTTCAGAAAACAAATTCGAACCAACCTCTTTTGGAAGCTCACCCCTTATGGCCTTGATGGAGGCTCACAACTCCACACTATATGTTTCGATACAGTTAATGCTCAGTCCTTCAAGTTGCATAGTTAGAAAGAGTATGCATTGCATTTGCCTCTCAATTTGTTTGATTGAATACACATGCGTTTTGTAATGGGATCATTACATAGCTAATCTGGAGTGTTTATGTGGATGGAGACACCCAACAACCATTGATGCCTAGAGCTCTACACACAAGTTAAAGAAAAAAAAAAAACTCCTAACATTGGGAACAAATAGCCAAAACCAACAATGCAACTAGAACACAATGACCAAGGGAACTTCAAAATGCAATACCACTCCACAAAAGAAGTTGCTTTAGACCTACCTCGTTTGGTATGAGATAAGCTGCTTTAGAAACCTAGAGACCTACCTACCACTTCTCTCATTTGGTATGAGAGAAGTTGCTTTAGACCTACCTCACTCATGTCAATGCTTGAGTTTTTGGAGGACAACCTCCCACCCCACATGTCCTCTTCAACATTTTTTGTTCTCTTGGTTTTGTGCCCACCCAAACTTTTTTCATGCTTTGGGTACCTTGAGGTATATCCCCAACCCAAAAAACTCTTATATTATGTTGATTATGTTGGTTATTGGCTTCACCCAACAAAAGTATATTTAACAATACACATATTCATAGATTTGGTTCCCCATGCTCAATGCTCACTATATTTAACAATACACTTACCTTAAATTTAATTCATGCCTTGTTAAATATTTCATAATGAAATAGCTATTTCAGAGTACCACCTTAGACCAAGCCATACCATTAATATAAAATGTACATTAGAGAAACGACCTAATTCAATTTCCTTCTATAACTCTAACCCTAACCCTCACCCAAACCCTAGCACTAAACCCTCTGTACCCTTTAGATACTTCCTGTAATATGTCCTAATCTCCCTACAAGTAACACTACCTCTTCACCCTTTGCACAATGGTGCCACTATCATGAAACTCAAAAGCTTGATAAATTTACTGAGCAAAACCCTTCATCGTCATTATCATCTCTAGGTTCATCATCAACACCTCCATCATCATCATATTCTTCATCATCATCATCATCATCTTCATCACCATCACCATCATCATCAACATCTTCATCATCATCACCATCATCGTCATCATCATCAACATCTTCATCATCATTGTCATCTCTAGGTTCCTCATCAACATCTCCATCATCATCATCATTATCTTCATCACCATTACCATCACCATCATCATCAACGTCTTCATCATCATCACCATCATCATCAGCATCAACATCTTCATCATCATTGTCATCTCTAGGTTCCTCATCAACATCTCCATCATCATCATCTTCTTCATCATCATCATCTTCATCACCATCACCATCACCATCATCATCACCATCATCATCATCATCAACATCTTCATCATCATTGTCATCTCTAGGTTCCTCATCAACATCTCCATCATCATCATCTTCTTCATCAACATCTCCATCATCATCATCTTCTTCATCATCACCATCTTCATCACCATCACCATCACCATCAACATCAACATCTTCATCATCATCACCATCATCATCATCATCATCAACATCTTCATCATCATTGTCATCTCTAGGTTCCTCATCAACATCTCCATCATCATCATCTTCTTGATCATCATCATCTTCATCACCTTGGCATCTCTAGGTTCCTCATCAACATCTCCATTATCATCATCTTCATCACACCATCACCATCACCATCACCATCAACGTATTCATCATCATCACCATCGTCATCATCATCATCATCATCATCAACATCTTCATCATCATTTTCATCTCTAAGTTCCTCATCAACATCTCCATCATCATCATCTTCATCACCATCGCCATCACCATCATCATCAACGTCTTCATCATCATCGCCATCCTCATCATCATCACCATAAGTGCATGGTCGACGATTTTGCAAATTTGACCCCAATGTGCAAAAATTGCACACTCCCTTACTAAGCAAAACCCTAGTTTCCAAAATGGACCTACAAGATGACATTTGTGCCATGGGACCGGAGGAGAGGGGCACCCCTAGCACTATCCTGACGTCCTGAATCCAACGGAGTCGATGTTTTGTCAATCCGAGACATGGTCGTCATTCTATGGCTCGTTCCATCTCGCATCCAAAAGGCCTTCAGGGACACCTGCTGGATACCTGCCGGGGGCATAGAATTCCAACCGTGCAACAAAACTGGGTTCCTGGGAGTCCTGCAAGTGTGTCTAGAAAGGTTCTAGCTGGGAACGCTAGCCATAAGTGCCCAGTCGACGATTTTGCAAATTTGACCCCAATGTGCAAAAATTGCACACTCCCTTACTGAGCAAAACCCTAGTTTCCAAAATGGACCTACAAGATGACACCTCAGCCATGTGACCAGAGGAGAGGGGTACCCCTAGCACTATACTGACGTCCTGAATCCATTGGAGTCGACGGTTTGTCGATCCGAGCCACGGTCGTCATTCTAGGGCTCGTTCCGTCTCGCATCCAAAAGGCCTTCAGGGACACCTGTTGGATACCTACTGGGGGCATAGAATTCCAACCATGTAACAAAATCGGGTTCCGGGGAGTTCTGCAAGTGTGTCTAGGAAGGTTCCAGCTGGGAACTCTAGCCATAAGTGCCTGGTCGACGATTTTGCAAATTTGACCCCAATGTGCAAAAATTGCACACTTCCTTATTGAGCAAAACCCTAGTTTCCAAAATGGATCTTCAAGATGACACCTGGGCCATGGGACTGGAGGAGAGGGGCACCCCTAGTACTATCCCGACATCATGAATCCAATGGATTCGACGATTTGTCGATTCGATCCATGATCATCATTCTATGGCTCGTTCCGTCTCGCATCCAAAAGGCCTTCAGGGACACCTGCTGGATACCTATCGGGGGCATAGAATTCCAACCGTGCAACAAAACTAGGTTTTGGGGAGTCCTACAAGTGTGTCTAGGAAGGTTCCAGTTGGGAAAGCTAGCCATAAGTGCCTGGTCGGCGATTTTGCAAATTTGACCCCAATGTGCAAAAATTGCACACTCCCTTACTGAGCAAAACCCTAGTTTCCAAAATGGACCTACAAGATGACACCTAGGCCATGGAACCAGAGGCAAGGGGCACCCTTAGCACTATCCCAACGTCCTGAATCCAACGGAGTTGACGGTTTTTCGATCCGATCCACGGTCGTCATTCAATGGCTCGTTCCGTCTCGCATCCAAAAGGCCTTCAGGGACACCTGCTGGATACCTACCGAGGGCATAGAATTCGAACCGTGCAACAAAACCGGGTTCCAGGGAGTCCTACAAGTGTGTCTAGGAAGGTTCTAGTTGGGAACGCTAGCCATAAGTGCCTAGTCAACGATTTTGCAAATTTGACCCCAATGTGCAAAAAATGCACACTCTCTTACTGAGCAAAACCCTAGTTTCCAAAATGGACGTACAAGATGACACCTGGGCCATGGAACCAGAGGAGAGGGGCACCCCTAGCACTATCCCAACGTCCTGAATCCAACGGAGTAGACATTTTGTCGATCCGGGCCACGGTCATCATTCTATGGCTCGTTCTGTCTCGCATCCAAAAGGCCTTCAAGGACAGCTGCTGGATACCTACCGGGGGCATAGAATTCCAACTGTGCAACAAAACTGGGTTCCAGGGAGTCCTGCAAGTGTGTCTAAGAAGGTTCTAGCTGGGAACACTATCCATAAGTGCCCGGTCGACAATTTTGCAAATTTGACCCCAATGTGCACAAATTGCACACCCCCTTACTGAGCAAAACCCTAGTTTCCAAAATCGACCTACAAGATGACAAATGGGCCATGGGACTGGAGGAGAGCGGCACCCCTAGCACTATCCCGAAGTCCTGAATCCAACGGATTCGATGGTTTGTCAATCCGAGCCACGGTCGTTATTCTATGGCTCGTTCCGTTCCTAAGATCAATCAAGCAAGACAAGCATTGGGTGATGGACCCATGGGAGAGAAGTTCCTCTTTATGGGAGTAATTGGGAAGCCCATGATAAAATTATGGTAAGAAGGACATGAGATGCATGAGGTTCTTGAATTTTTGGAAGCTTGTCCACTATGTTTCTATTTTTCCTCGGAGTTTTTCACAATGTAGTGACAATTCCTAGATATAAATGGTGTTCCTATTGGTCTAGGTGGAGGAAAAAGAAACACATACAACATCTCATTGAACTAAAGAACTAATGTATTGGTGTTGTAATTGATGCAACCAAATTAGCATAAGCATGGAAGTGGTTTGAACACCTTAACCACTAAAATAATGTATTAGTCAAATATGGGGGGAAGTGATAATTACATGTCAATGAACACTTATATTCCTCCATATGATTATAAATGTACCACTTTACACTAGTTATGGGATCAATAATGTATTCTTCTACTATGTTTTAAGATTAATATGGTATAGTAAATATTCTTGCACTAAGGTGTCTTAATGTGTTTTTTTTTCTTTCAACTCATAAATTCAAGACCACTACAATTGATCCATGTCTCAATTCATGATTGTAAGAAAATATCAAAAATGAAGTCTTTGTTGCAAACAACTTTATATGGCCATGCATGCATTATTATTTCAAGCTTCTCGTTGCAAATATCAACATGTTCTTATCTAGACCTAAGTTTTATGAACTAGGATTTTCACCATTAGATTTGGTTGGCAACATTATCTATAGTGCTTATCACACGGTAACTATCTAGTTGAACTGCAATATACTAGTAGCTATTAACAAGGAAAACCAATACTATTATTATGGGGTGGCTATATGAACATTGAGGAAAATCCATATATGAATGTGCATTTTCTTAATATTGAATGTTAATAATTTGAAACCTTATGAGCCATTCACAATTGGCAATTCAAATGCGGGGAAAGTCTTGTCAAAGAGGACTTACCACTATAATATTAGGTAGGCATGTAAGTTAATTGAATTACCATTCCAATTTCGCTCAAGGGGGTCATTTCTCGTCCGAAGACTCCCGCGCATGTGTGGCCACCGTGGACACGTCCACAATGGCCACTTGCACCTGTGGGAGCCGACGGAATCCAAGTCTGCTCGCTGGTTTGGGTTATGTGCCCCCGGAGCAAATCCTCAAAGTGTCCCCAAATGGCCCCGAGGTGCCGGACCAAGATGCCCACAGCACCCAAACCATGGCTCTGGGACATCGGGTTTCAGCTAGGGGACCCCCCATAGCATGTCGCCAACCTTCGAAAACGGTGCTATTGTGCCATCTTCGGAGCTAGGGTTTTGTTCAGTGAAGGCCATGCCAATCTTGCTCAAGGGGGCCATTTCTCGTCCGAAGGCTCCTGGGCGTGAGTGGTCACCGTGGACATGTCAGCAATGGCCATATGCACCTGTGGGAGCTTACGGAACCCAATTCCGCTCGTCAGTTTGGGTTCTGTGGCCCAGGAACAAATCCTCAAAGTGTCCCCGAATGGGCCCGGGGTGCCGGACCAAGATGCCCGTAGCACCCAAACCGTGGCTCCGGTCTCAAATCCGTTAATTTCGGTGGATCTGGCACGTCGGGTTTTAGCTAGGGGACCCCCCACAGCATGACGCCAACCCCCGAAAACGGTGCCAATGTGCCATCTTCGGAGCTAGGGTTTTGCTCAGTGAAGGCCATGCCAATCTTTCTCAAGGGGGGCATTTCTTGTCTGAAGGCTCTCAAGCGTGCGTGGCCACCATGGAAATTTCTGCAATGGACATACACACCTGTGGGAGCTAACGAAACCCAAGTCCGCTCGCCGGTTTGGGTTCCGTGGCCCCGGAGCAAATCCTCAAAGTGTCCCCGAATGGCCCCGGGGTGCTGGACCAAGATGCCCGCAGCACTAAAACCGTGGCTCCGGTCGTGAATCCGTCAATTCTGGTGGATCCGCGACACCATTTTTCAGCTAGGACACCTCCCACAACGTGCCACCAATCCCCGTAAACGGTGCCAATGTGCCATCTTCATAGCTAGGGTTTTGCTCAGGGCCATGTCAATCTTGCTCAAGGCGGCCATTTCTCATCTGAAGGCTCTCGAGCATGCGTGGCCACCGTGGACACGTCCATAATGGTGATACTCACATGTGGGAGCGGATGAAACCCCGTTCTGCTCGTCGGTTCGGATTCTGTGCCCCAGAGAAAATCCTCAAAGTGTCCTCGAATGGCCCCAAGGTGCCGGACCAAGATTCCCGCATCACCCAAACCATGGCTCGGATCGCAAATCCGTCAATTCCGGTGGATCCGGGACATCGGGTTTCAGCTAGGGGACCCCCCACAGCGTGCCGCCAACCCCCGAAAATGGTGTTAATGTGCCATCTCCGAAGCTAGGGTTCACTAAGTAAAACCCTAGATTCGGAGATGGAACAACAACATTGTTTCTAGGGGTTGGAGGCACACTTTGGGGGGTCCCATAGTTGAAACCTTGCATCTCAGATCCACTGGAATCGATGGATTCGCGGTCCAAGCCACGGTTTGGGTGCTGTGGGCATCTTGGTCCGACACCCCAGGGCCATTCGGGAACACTTTGAGGATTTACTCCGGGGGAACGAAACCCAAACCGGCTAGCGGAATGGGTTTCCGTCAGCTCCCACACATGTGTATGGCCATTGTGGATGTGTCCACAATGGCCACGCACGCCCAGGAGCCTTCGGACGAGAAATTCCCCCCTTGAGCAAGATTGGCATGGCCTTCACTGAGCAAAACCCTAGCTCCGAAGATGGCAGATTGGAACCATTTTCGGGACTTCGAGGCATTCTATGGGGAGTCCCCTAGATGAAATATGGTGCCCCGCATCCAACGAAATCGACGGATTCGTGATCCGAGCCACGGTTTGGGTGCTGCGGGTATCTTGGTCTGTCACCCCGGGGCCATTCGGGGACACTTTGAGGAATTGCTCTCTGGTCACGGAACCCAAAACGGTGAGCGGACTTAAGTTCCGTCGGCTCCCACATGTGCATATGGCCATTGTGGAATTGTACACGGTGGCCACACATGCTCGGGATCCTTCGGACGAGAAATGGCCCCCTTGAGCAAGATTGGCATGGCCTTCACTAAGCAAGACCCTAGCTCTGAAGATGGCACATTGGCACCGTTTCCGAGGGTTGGCGGCACGCTGTGGGGGGTACCCTAGCCGAAACCCAGTGTCCCAGATCCACCGGAATCGATGGATTCGCGACTGAAGCCACGGTTTGGGTGCAGTGGGCATCCTGGTACGGCACCCCAGGGCCATTCGGGGACACTTTGAGGATTTGCTCTAGGGGCACGGAACCCAAACCGACACATTTGTCAGACAAACCTTCGTAGTGAACTATGAGTTTTCCATATTGCAACCAAAGGGAAACATAATAGCATGAATCATCACCGTTTCTAGGCTAAAACTCAAGACCACTGGCAACACTCCTCGGACATCGGGCGTGGGTCATACTGAATTGAGAAACTAATTGAGGGAAAACGCAGTGAGAATCTGAGACGGTTGCAGAGTGAATGAAGAGTGGGTGGCGAGAGAAATGGCTGTGGGATGTCGTATGAGAGGAAATGGCGATGGGAATTGATTGATAAGGTCAAATTAAATTCGCATGGTGGTAATAAACTACACTTGTGTCTTCCATTGTCAGTTGCACTTCAAGCTTTAAGGTGGTAGCCTTGGGACTAGACCTATGCATCTCGACATGTCCCTCGGAACCCCTTCCAATAAAATTTCTACAACATATAAATAAGGTACAAATTTAACTTCTAAAGGATTCCACAACAAGATAATCCCCCCAGAGAGCCCATTAGAGTCAAATGTACAAAAATCCCAATCCACCAGTAATTTGGCAAAAAATTCCCCTAGCTTTATACCCACACACCATAGTTTCCTGGATAAAATTAAATCTAGTTGAACCACCTCGAGGATTCTTCGGAGGGATAATAATTTGGGACACCCTCCCACCCCCCTAATGTTTAAGGATAGTGATATCATTTATTTTCCATGGAAAGGGACTTCTATGCTCTAATTTCCCTCGGACCTCCCGAAACAAACCCTTCAGTTAGTTACAGACACGCCTCAACTACCAACTTCTTTTTAGAGCTTCGAGTTCTCACCGGGAAGAAATATTTCACCAGACCCCCCCTTTATCTCTCCTTTGTAGTCAAGAAATCTAACATTTTTTTCGCCCCAAATCCCCCTATGGAAAAATTTTCGAACCCAATCCCTTGTCTATGGCTACCCTTTCCATTTTTCAAAGTTGTTCTAAAGAAAACCTAAAGAGTAACCTTTATCATTGAGTTTATATTCACTAACATAGTGATTTTCTAATGGAAGCAAAGCCTCCTAATTTCTTCATATATATTTAGATGAACCATCAATATTTTGTTCAATTCTTTTGAGGTGAACCTATTCATGGTTGTAATTTTTTATACTCCCAAAATGAGAATTGACCTCTTTTTTTCCCATCACATGGACTTGATATTCTTTAGAAGATTTTTTCTTTCTCCTTCAACTCCATTATAATGACATCAACTGTCTAACTGGTAATTTCTTTGTAAATATACGCACAATAATGCCATGATTATCGCTTTGAACAACACAATTAGAAATGTTATTGCCATGCCTATCAATCCCAAAATTACCTTATTTGTGTGCTTAATGGGATTTGACAAGGCAATTTACAAGAGCTTTAATAATCTAATATTTTTTGTTTGTGATGCTAAATGAACTTGGGTGACATGTTGCAGTGCAGACACTATATTCTCCATGGTTCTTTGGTTAGAAATAGAATTTGAGACCAAACTTGTGCATATTTGTTCATGAATCCTATGCACTTACCTTTCATATCTCTGCCTTTGCATGGGTTTTGTATTTGTGCACATGGCTTCCTTTCCTCTGTGCATTATATTTGTTATTAACTCATCCCATGTGCATTGTGCTTTAATACATATATGAGTGTTGTGTAACTATCATATGCACGTGGGGTTTATACACATCATATGCATGGCTTATATGATCTAAAATGTGTACATTATTGAAATAATATTTCTACGTGTGGGTTTAATCACCTCAACACATCAGTTTCTCTTCTAGTTGTTTGTGCATTGGATTAATCTTATATCTATGTGTGTGACTTTCACTATCAGATGATTTGTGGAATGTTGAGACCCCAACACAATCTTAGTTTATAAAACAAAAATGCATCAATCGATGGCACAAACTAAATGTTGTTCATGATCCAAACATTCTTAACAGCTTCCAAAATTGAATATACACCTATAGTTGAACAACTTATGGAATTAATTCCAAGGAAAATCTACCTTGTGTCACATTGAAATAAATTATGAAGAAAATTGCAAATATTAAATCCATTATGTGGATCCTAGTTAAAGTCAAAAACCAAACCCTCTAGGTTTTTATGTTAATCTACAACATCTCATAAGTTGTTATGAAGTATAGCTCATGCTAAATCATTCTTGATAAGGAAATTGATATAGAATTTGTTCATTCCATAAAGGTTTGAAATAGAAATTCTTTTGATATATGTCAACTTTGGTATCTATTTGCTGCTGGAGCAGTACATAATTTTTCTTAGCTCAATTTGTACATATGAGAGAAAAAGTCTTGCATTGACCAAGTAATTCAACAGGGAAGAACCTAGACAACATAGCTCCTTCAAAGATTGAGTATTTTGGATACCAATGCAAATATTTTAACCCCCTAACTATGAAAATGGATGAAATCATATACCACAAACAAATAAACAAATGTGTAATAATTTCCAAAATAACATCCTATTCATAGCAATAACACAAGCAATAAGCCAAAGAAGAGTTATTATTCATAACATAACTAGAAAATTACAAAATAATGAAGATATACTTATCTTGTTTAAATGTTGAATACCACCAACTTGAATAATAATGAGATATTTCCACCCAACCATAGATAATATGTTGTATATGTCTCCCCCTAGCTACGTTATGATACCAGCAGGGTGAAGAAGGAATTATGTAGAAAACTTAAGGTAGTTTTCTACTCAAAACAGGAAAAGAATTTTCAAATTGATCTACTACTGAAGATTTAAATTGGACTAGTTGCTCTTTCCCACAATACATGCCCTTACAACACAAGGAGAGGCTCTTCTTTCTCTACTCAACAGTCCTTTAGAATTATCTCCCTCTAGTACCCTTTAGTGTGGCATAAAATTGATTTAGATTTGTGTCCATTCACTACCAGCAAAGTTTCTCTTGGTTGATGGCTCATTCTAAGGCTCTAATGGATTCATTTCATGCCTATCATGTTTCGTATTATGGTAGTCTTCTATTTTCAAGTTCAAAACTATTTTTCTCTTCATTACACCTCTCCCCAAAACTAGCTCTCTAAAATGGTTGACTCCACTATATTTTTCTCCATTCGAACAATATGATAGGTGCAACCTGATAATTGAGTGATGGGTTTGATATTGGAAAAATGTATAAGGCACATTAACATACCCTTAGGCTCCCTCATATTTCCCCTCTTGTGGTATCATAGCCCCTTTAGGTGCTCATGCTCAGTACGTGTTGGTTGTTTTATTAATTGCAAAATTTCCATACCCACAATTATTTACAATTACCATGATATTTCTACCTCACGGTATGAAAATATTGTTTATTTGGAGCATTTTAAAACAAATTTAATATCAAAAGCATAGCATCCAGAGGATTGGGACTAGGGTATTACGACTTCTCCATCGATTATATGATGGACACATAGTTGTGGATAAACCTCCTATAGTACCTAGTGTGTCCCAAAGTGGAGCATAGAATCTTAATTTTGGTTAGGACTTGTAAATTCAGAATCACTATTAACTTACTTGGCTCCACTAGTACACCTTCCTTGCAAACAATTTATCTTAACAATGTTCCAAAAGGTGTGAAAAAAAGGACTTCTTCGGATTGAGGGAAATTTGAAGCTACTTGCAACAATCAAACATTAATTTCAACATTGTTATGTCATCCTTCAATAATCTATATACTATATCGTCATCCAAATAAACTTCTAGGAACTTGTGAATATAGTCTTGGAAATTTGTTATTACAATGCAATAAAAAACAACCTGGGCATTCTTCAACCCAAAAGACATCATCTTATAAGTAAAATAACCCTATTCAATCATGAAGGTGGTATTCTTATTATCATGTTTTCAATTTGAACCTAGTGATATCCTAAAATACCATTAATAAAATAATATGCCTCCTTACCTACAACTTGATCTAATACCTCATCAATAAAAGTTGTTGGAAATGGGGCATGAACACATATAGAATTAAGACCTCTAAAGTCAACAAAATCCTAAATGTCATATATACCTTTATTAATTTGGATCACTATAGGACTAAACCATCTTATTCATCCATAGGAAACCTTAGATATAAATCAACATGAAATCAATTTCCTTCTTTACCTTCTCTTTGACTTGCAGGTTGAGTCAATAAGGACGTCATTTGATTGTCTTTGCATCTAGCCGCAACTCAATTTTTATTTCTCCCTATTCTCCTTTAATACCTTTCATTTCCATAAATATTTGGGGAAAAAGATCCTCATAATCCTTCAATATTGTTGCAATATCAAACATAGTCTACTTGTCCCAATAATCTCCAACTAAATCAACCTTGAGATTCTCTTCACTCTCTAAATTGATCTTTCACAACTTCGCAAGCTATTCATACAGATTTTCTACATCTTTAGTGGTATCCCATAGTTATTTGTAGTATTCATACTTCTAGAAAGTAAAGTGGCATAACTCATCTATATCATCCACATCTCCATCATCATATAGTATCTCACTACAACAAAGTGATTCATTAAACTCTTGATCTAATCCTTAAGAGTGGCCATTTTATGGTGTCATGGAAAATTCTAGTAGGGAACCGATGTTGCAACATATCGATAAAATAAAAATTTCCTTAATGGTCATTAATGTTGTTGTGATTTGAATATTTTTACCAATATAAAATAAAGTAGTACAAACATGTTCTTGAAGCATAGCCCATTCTCTTGTCTACCTTCCACACTCCTCATGTAAGTATCAAGCTCAAGGATTGGACCTAGGGTTTGAAATAAGTTATCCACCCAAAATTCAAACTAAATACCCTACCTTCCCTGTTGTTTAAGGATAGGTCCTACCATTGGAACTTGGCAGAGGAAACAAAACTATAGATCGTTTTTGGTTGAGCTAAATTCAATGAAGCATGGTTCTCCTTATGTGTAACCCACCAATCAATATGTGTAGAGTTCATAACCATATCCAAAGTAGGTATATGTTGCTCCCCTTAAAATTTATATTCCATTGCATCCAATAAATACTACATATCTCCCATCCCATCATATCTGAGGGTCCCACAACTTTGTAGCAATGAAATGAATAGACTTTACTATAACACACTTTCTAGTAGACAACTCATGATTACAGTACTTCCAATGATACATTTATTCTTCCAAATAACTATCAAAAGAGTGATTGCTTTTCCAAATAATTGAACCACTTGAAATAGGGTTAATATAGTCATCTCTCCTTCCTACTATTAAATTGCAAATATGATTAAGCATTGTGTCTTCAAAATCATCTTCAATAGGATCCATATATCGCAGTCCTTGGTAAGGATTTAATGGTTGCATCACTCTAGTACCATCAGCCTCAGATGTCATGGTATCACTCTTTAAGTCAATAATGGCATGCTATTGTCAAAATCCAATGTATCCCTATCAAAGTAGGGTAGGGGTTTCTCTGATCCACAATCACAACCACTTCCCAATGTATAATTATGTTTACTCCTACCAAACCATATTCCAAATTCTCCAATTTCCCATTAAGAAATATGTGGTATTAGTTTACCAGCTACAACTAAATAGGAAAATACCCTAGCTTTGGTCTTCCCATTGCCTCCCAAAAAAAAATTGACGTCAAACCCTAGATATGACATTATATCCTTGATAGCATACCCATCAACCTAAGCATCCAAGCTAAATTCTCACCCTATTATATTCTTTATCCACTTTACCCTTCTTAAAATGTCTCTCTGGAAGATCAACAACAACAGGTAGTGCATCCTCTTCTTCATCCCCTACTAATCAATGGAGTTAGGTATGCAACGTTCTCATCAATCAATCTAGTTCAAGGATATCAATAAATAAACAAAATGATTAGAATGCAATTTTAATGGAATTATCTTGGTCTTCCACATATGGAACTCTTCCACAACCTTTTGCACCATATATGGGTCTTGTAATAGGAACTACAATCTTCTACGCAACTTGCGCGCTAGCAAATATAGAAATATTCTTAAACATGATTTTGAGAGCATCCCTTAAGAAGTAATTTTTTGCACGGCATCAAATATTAGTGCACCTAGGCAAGATTTCTATATATTACCTCATATTGTATTGGCAACATCTATTCCAGTCCAAACACATCTTAAGTGATGGTGTTGATTTTTGGCTTTGTCTCTCCATGAGGATTAGACTTTTCCAAATTTGAAACACTTTATCATGCCCAAGCTTCCTACTTCTCAATCAAATTTGGGCAATATTCAATAGCATGACCAACATCTAGAAAAATATTGCACTATGATCACCTAGGGAGTGGGCAGACGTAGGCAATACACTACACCTCATCATAATTGTAACTTCTAACAAGCCTAGTTCTTCCACCGTCGCTACCTCCTTGGTATCCTCCTCCTTGACCTTTGCCTACACCACCTTGTGGCTATGAATCAACTGCTACACTTAATGAGGTCCTCTCCATCCCTTCTATTAGATCCTGTAAAATCTACAATTATAAGTACTATGAATTCTTGTATTATATGTAATATGCATTCATGTACGATTAGGTAAAGAGTAACCATATACCTTGAAAAATTCATAAGATTCCCTAGGTTTTATTCTCTCAAAAAGTGTTAAAGATGACAATTATGCTATAAGGTCTTTTGAGAAACATGGCCATGGGAGGACCCTACAACACTCCTAGAAAGGTACAATATATAGAACTTGCTCAAAAGGAGGTAGTAATCTAATAGATATGTCGTAGTTCAACTGCTTCATAAATTCATTAGCATGGATCTTGAAAGTGTGCACTTTCATGATCTTATAGGAACATGTCTGCAAAATCCTCAAATCTCGAATGCATGCATAATGTATCAAACTTGATTCCTATGTGGGCACACCACATGACTCTTCAATAAGTAGTAAACTCAATAGCATCTAAATAGGATTCCACAACAACTCATATGCATTCTAATGAGAAACTCTTCAGGGTGCTCCCCAAAAAAGAAAAAAATAACAATCATAACTCCTCCAGTTGTTAACGAGTCCTACGAAAATGAGGAGTGGCATAATCATGTAACCTAAAATGAATACTACTAATAATTCCAAGCATGTAAATTCATGCATTTTATTCTCATCTTAATAAAATATATATTGAACATGAAATTCCAAGTATGAATGCATAATGTCTCAAAGGCGGTAAACTTGTATGAATTTCATCAAAGCATGGAAAGAAAGGGTTTTAATGTTTAATATTAAGGAAGAATCATGACAAAATAGATGATAAAAATAGGGGAATTATTAGGATCATCATGCCCCCCAACTTAGCATAGTTCACATCCCTTGTGGAATGAATTAGTCAAAATCATAATCAGATTGAGATTTATGTAATTTATTGCGGATAATCCAGTTGAGTCCATAAAAAATGAATTGGATGTAAACCTCTGCTAAATGAAAACCCCTCAAGTCTATAATCATTTGTCTTCTCCTTCTATCTATGTCCTTATGGATAGACGTATCACTTCTCCAATCTCGATGGGAAATAACAATAGTGGAAAATTAAACTTGATCCCTAACCAATGCAAACCCAATCCATTGACAATTTTGATATACATTCAGCTCATATAGAGTGAATTATTGATATTGGGTAGATTTCTCATTGTCTGAACTCATGTGTGATCTCCCCTCGTCCGTTCTAATAACATTGAACTACATTTTCAATTTATTTGGTATGACAATCGATAAATTCAACAACTTTTGAAAACTATTTAGTGGCAATGATGTCTCTTATGAGAGGATTAAAAAACCCTTTAATTACTTTCATTGGCCATATCATCCATAGTGGTTGTTTCCAGTTGAACCCATAAAGGTGCATTGAGTTCTTCCCCTTTATATGACTCCATCTCTTGAGCTCTCCTAATATTATTTTTCAAGTAGGACAAAAATTCTTAAGATTGATTTCCCCCACAAAATAATTTGGGTTCCATAAACTGTTGTCCAACAATAAATAATTATGTATATATAATTCATAAATCAAATTTCTTCTTTTAGGAATGTTGGTAAATAGATCCCATATAATGCATTTCTAGTTCCTTTCAAATCAAATATAAGTCATTCAATCTATATATGGAGCCATTGTTCCCTAATATACATGGTGTACAAAGGAGACCATGGTATGCATGTTATCAAATTAGCAGCTAATCCCCCTGGTCTTGACTACTTTTTGTTTTAAATTTTGAATTTATTCTTTCTACTCATTGTGACATTCCTTAACCTCTTTCAATTATTTATTTAATTTATTTTTTCTCTCAGTGACCACATGGTGTCATATTGATTATTACAATATTCAAATGCTTCACCCTTTACCTATTTAAATCATTTCTTATGGATTTCCATGGGAATGCATCATGTGTGATGGGAGGATGTAATTTCCTTCTAGTGATCTCTTTCAACATTCAACAAACTTAATTGTGCACTCAATTGATGCAATTCCTCAATTAAATCAGAAGAAGAAAGTGGTGTTGACTCTGCATGGCCTAAATTCATGCATGAAGGGCGCATCAAGTGGATAATGTGTCATGGATGACATCTGTACACCACTAGGGGGTCAACAACATCATCCAATACTAGGAAAAGGGAAATAATACTAAGGTGGATAAGGATTGGAGTATTAATTATCGTAACATCCTCATAATTTTTTTGTTCACCATTCATCCCACCAATGAAATCACTCAATCTGGCACTCATTCCAGCACTAAAACTTTGGATGATATCCATTATCATACTTCCACTTCACCAATCCAAATTCTGCCACTTGGAGGAGTCATCTATATGCTTCTAGATGGTGAGGTATCTATTAGAACTCACCCAGCTCGCACGTGTGAAGCTTGGCATATGTGAAGTTTAATTTGCAAAATATTCCAGTCGGTTGTTTTGTGGCGCAATTCTCGAAGTGATGAGGTCGAATCTGAGAAATCCGAGAAACATTTTTTTCTCCCAGCATATCCAATTGGGTATTTTAAAGGCAGTTTTCCAAAAATCCAAATATTTTAGGAGATATCAGGGGTTCTTTAACTCGAATTTTCCAAAAATGACGAAAACCCAGATTTTGTGTTGGTCGTTTTCTGAGTTTGTTGAACGGATTGTTGAGTTGGGGGACTGATCTTATCCATTCCTCCATTAAATTTTTTGTATAAAATGGCCTCTTCAGGCTGAGGGAAGGGGAAATACAAGTTTAAGCATCAGATTTACACTTTGTAAATTCAGCTTTGTTCTATGAGAATTGAATTCCCGGGAAGTAAATTATTTTGTATAGCTGCGTAATCCCCAAGGATTGGCCATCCTTGTGGATCGTTTGCAGATTTTCTTTTGTAAATTTCGTGCTGGAATCTATACAGGTATTCCTTATCAATGTTTAGCATCAATTTTTGTTCATAACAAATTTAGTTTGTATATATCAAAAACGTTTTTATATTCTTGTGTAATTTTTGACAAGTTTTGTGTGAAATTTAACATAGAAACTAATGGCAGAAGCTGTGTGAATAATTTACTTGGTTATGCATGTAAACATTGTCCCATGGAATTGATTTTTGAGTATGTAGATTATGATTTTGACAGAAAACGTTTTTGTTGAGAAAACTGAATTTCTGTAAGCTATCCTATTTTGTGAATTCATGTATTAAATTGTGAATATTAATTTCATGTCCATGATTTGTTCCTATAGATGAAATTTTGTCTTTTATCAATCTCTTTCTTTTGGTTTCCCAAGAATAGTCTGGACTAGTTTAGAATAGTCTGGACTAGTTTAGTGTAGTTTAACATTCATTCCAATTAATATATTAGCTTTAGAATCCATTTCAAAAATTTCTCTTTGCATTTACATAGGCAATCTCTTTTCTAAGTTGCTCTATATTTTTTTACTTTTAGCTTTGTTAAATTCATAGTTTTCTTTGGTAGCTTCAATAGAATGTTGTCTTTGAAAATTAAATTCATTCCATTGATTTGTGTTTTCAGAATATCATAGAAATTTTTCCCTTTGTTAATGTGTTTTCCTTTGCAGATTTTGAATAGCTTCTTGATAGTTTGAATATAGTAGTTTGATTTGAACTTGATGGTTGTTAAATTAGTTCTTATTTCCAATTATATAGCTCAACGCATGCTCTGCTCCTTTGGCTAAATACTATGTTTGTTTGCTTGAAACGTTGACTGAAAGTTCTCATTAGGAAGTAGATTTGATTTTCCAGATTTGATAGCAAAATTTTGCTTTGGTTTATATATAAAGTTTAGCGTTTTCTCCTTTAAAAAACGATCTCCTCCTTTCATTAATTCAACCATGAAATTTATGACTTGTAAAATACTGACCATTGACTTATGCCTTTATATACATAGTGCATACCAAAACTTAGGCATTCTTTTGTTTGGTTGATCTATATTAGGGAAAGATCTATAGAACTTGTGTTTTGTGAATGTAAGTTTGATCACTATATTTGTAGAAACAAGTTTGCTATTGAATGGTTGGACATCCTTTGTTGTGGAATTCAATTTCACCTATATAATTATTGCATAGTTGATTGAACTTTAGCATAAGTATTATTTTACTAGTTGTGGTTTGATAGGAAACTAGATTAGAATTTTGATTATGATTGTGTTCTTGAGCTTTACTTTCAATCATTAAAATAGGTTTGGTCTTTAGATGTTTTGATAGATAATAGATAGTTATTGTAGTCATTCTTTACTTTGCTTGTCAAACATTGAGTCAACATAAATATTTTTATTTGGATCATAGACGTGAATTCATAAACTCTCAACTCAATGACATATTGAATTTTTCTACAGTCTTTAATCTTTAGAATAGATTAGGATCGGTAGGGTTTCCACCCTGCACATACAGTGCTGAAACCTCTAAGCTTACGAACCCCAGTTGATAATTTCATGTCGAATTAATTAGCATATAATTTTACTGTCATCTTGCAGGGAGCATCAAGTGGATAATGTGTCCTAGATGGCATCTGCACACCACTATGGGGTCAACAACATCATCCAATACTAGGGAAAGGGAAATAATACTAAGGTGGAAAAGAATTGGAGTATTAATTACCCTAACACCCACCCTTAAACCAAACTTAGACAACCTAGGCTCTAGTAACTGAGACCAAAGGCCACCCAAACAATAAAAAATAATTGTTCATGAAACTAAGGAAATGGGGAAAACCCCATGGGAAAAAAAAAAACCTCAAAAATGAATAGCACAGAACTCAAGCAGCCTTCACATAAGCAGAGATCTGAGATAGGCAAGTCTCTTCTGAGTGAAAGACTTTGAAAATATTGTATGCAATATGCTCCTCTGTAGGGAAGTAATGCAGTGATATAGTCTTGTTGTGCACTAGTTCCTTAATGTAGTGCATGTGAACCTCAGTTTTCCATCTTGGATCATGGCAAGCCTCTTTGAAGGATTGTAGATCAGACCCCACCATCATGTAGCACCTCTCTGGGAGAAGTGGATCTGTATGACACAGTGCAAGGTTTGCATCTCGATGTTGAGATATAGTTCTCCTATGGTCAGATGGATCCCCAGTTATGTTCCCAGCAGCTTCAAGGACTTTGTGATCCCATTTTGGCCTTGGCCGTGGATTGGGAGCAGGTGTTGGTTCTGGATATGGATCTGCTTGATCTTCATTCTCAACATCAAGATCTAATTCAACTTGGTCCTCATCAGAAGAGACATCGTTCTGATCTTCATTGGGTGCAAATGGAATAGGAAGATCAGATCTACCTTCTTCTTCAACTGACTATAGATTTTGCAATAGATCTTCATTGAATTGGACACTTCTCTCAACGAAGTATCTTCTAGTTGCAATATCCATCAGTTTGTATGCTTTTGTATCCTCTGCGTAGACAAGCAAAATGCATTCACTACTTTGGGGTTGAAGAGCTTTTCTTTTGTCAGATGGGATTCTCGCCCATGCCGTGCATCCAAAAACCCTCAGGCGCGAGACATCTAGCTTTTGTCCCTTCAGTGCTTCTAATGGAGTGACCCCATCCAAAAATTTGTGGGGTACCCTATTCTGAATGTATGAAGAACAATTCATTGCTTCTTCCCATAGATATGGTGGAAGATTCCTTGCTTCAAGAAAATAGGTAGCCATTTCTTTCAATGACCTATTCTTCCTCTCAGCTACACCATTTTGATGTGGTGTGTATGGGGTGGAATGTTGCATTTGGATGCCCTCAGAAACACAAAACTGCTGCAACTCTCTCTTGATGTATGCATTTGACGTGGTTTAAACCCTCTTGAGGGAAACACTCCACGGCCCCAGCCAAATAGCTTCTACGGGACAATTTATTATGCAAAGAAAGAAAGTTACAAATGAGCTTCTCATAATCGATCAACTAAACAATGACCCTCCATGCTCTTTAAATAGAGATCATGGACCAATCGGGGGTTAAGCCACGAATCAAGGTTAGGTTTGATCTAAGAGAAGTTGAGCCGTCGGATCACTCTATGTCGGGAACATATCGTGACCATCGGATTAAGTATTTACAAATGCTTACTAATGCATACTAAAGAAACACACTATCCCTAACGGATATATTACACAAGTTGATCTTAACTAACTCCTAAGTGTCTAAATATCCTAACAATGTACTCCTCTCCATTGTCAGATATGAGTGCTTTGATCTTCTTCCCAACAGTGTTCTAAACCAAGGCCTTGAAAACTTTTAAAGTCTCTAATACCTCATAATTTTGCTTAAGAAAATAGATCCAACAAAACCTAGAGTAGTCATCTATGAAGATCAGAAGGTATCTGGATCCATTCATAGAAGCTGTGGGCATTGGTCCTGAGACATCACGGTGTAACAAATCAAGTGTGGAGGAATCTTTCTTTGCATTCCCAATATCAAAATTTCGCTCTAGATGCTTCCCTACCAAGCAGCCTTTGCAGATTCCTTGAGAGAATTTTATGTCGGGCAATCCTTCAACCATCTCTTCCTTATGCAACTGCTGCAAGTACTTGAAATTGAGATGTTTGAATCTCTCATACCAGATTCTTCTAGTCTCATTGGCATGGGTCAAGAGGGCACTTTGATGTGAATATGGAAAAAAATGGGAGAGCTCATATGCCTTTGAGGCATGGTTTTCAACACCTTTAGCTTTAGCTTCCCAGATGAGATCTTTGTAATCTCAACTGTGTCAAGTCCAAAAACAACTTTCTTCGGTGAGCTTGCGTGTGTCATCTGATAAACAGATAACAATTTTGCTGCCAGATAAGGCACATATAGAACATTGTTGAACTTTCCATGGTCCAGTTGTACTGTGCCCTTCCCTTCAGAAAATATATGTGAATCATCTCACATGTGAATACTAGGACCATCAATGAGATCTAAAGAAGAAAAAGACTCTTTGGAGGCAACCATGTGGTTGGAGGCTCTAGAATATATGAGGAAGGCTTGTGATTGTGAGAATCCATCCTTCAGTGCATGGCATCTTTCATGATCATATGTCTCACTTCCAGAATCAATCTTCCTTGTGCCTTTTGGGAGGCCAATATTGTGTTGTTCAAGAATTTTGGTCATTTGACCTATATTATTCTTCATTTAGGAACTCTCTAGATGGTTTCCTTTCTTGCAATAGGTACACTTGGTCTTATCAAACCTCTTTTGCTTATCTTTCTTGGAGCTGGAGGCTTGTTTTGATGGATTAGGCTTCTTCTTTGGCTTGGATTCAAATTGCTTTCCCTTCTGCTTCCCTTTAGCATTCGCACTTTTGGACTCCCCAGCCATAAGAGCCTGATTCTTAGAGGCTTTCATGGCTCCCATTTGAATCAGTTTGTATTGTTCTCGGATCAGGGATTATGTGAATGCATCTAAAGAAGGCATTTTCCAATTGGGGATTGACAATCTCCCGGAGTGGAAGGTGGACACAAATACTGAAAATTGAGGACCAAGCTTGCTTACGATGGATAGAACTAGTTGCTCATCCTTCTTGTCAATTTCACATTGTTTGCACTGCATAACCAAGGAATTGAACTTTGAAAATAACTGTTGTATGGTTTCAAAACTGCTGGGTTGAAGAGAAATTAATTCATTCTCCAAAATGTGGCCTCTCAACTCATCTTACTTTCCAAAGAGAGTTTCAAGATTTTTCCAAACCTCCCTTGGGGTCTTCAATCCATAAAGATGGAAGAGTAAGTCTCTGGAGATGTGAATACACATAAAACCAAAAGCCTCATCTAACTTTTTCAGGTACTTTGCTTTCTCAATAGCTGCCTGAGGTTCGACCTCCTTGCCCATTGTGATCCTGTACAGACTCTTGTTGTGCAACACTAAGTTAGCTCCTAAAATGTTGGGAACTGACTCTGCATGGCCAAAATTCATGCATGAAGGGCGCATCAAGTGGATAATGTGTCATGGATGACATATGTACACCACTAGGGGGTCAACAACATCATCCAATACTAGGAAAAGGGAAATAATACTAAGGTGGACAAGGATTGGAGTATTAATTATTGTAACATCCTCGTCATTTTTTTGTTCACAATTCATCCCACCAATGAATTCATCTCAATTCTCCCGTCGACGAGTTTGAATGAAAACATCTTTAACAAAGATATATATTATTTCGTGATGGGTGAGTTGATGTCATTGTCCAACTTGGAAATGTTCAACCATGGCTTGGAGTGAACACAATATGAAGAAGGTAATTTGTATTTTCATATTTCTTATTAAATCTATAAGAAAACAAAAGTGATAATTCATGTAGATGGGAGAAAAACCTTTAAAGGGGAAATATTTAATATCATATTGCACCACCTCACTCCAAGGCCAAGGTAATGTAGGTCACCTTATCCCATGTCCTATGTCTTCAACATCTTCATCAACTACGAAGAAATATCCTTTGACTCTCATGGATTCAACTGTTTTCTTGAACCATCACTTTCCTTCCACATAAAACATGAATGTCCAGTCCATTCACCCTTGTGATTTCATTCTGCAAATTTTGGGTGAATTCTCCTACTATTAACACAATAATATCCTAAATATTCTCAAAAGAATAGGAAGCAACTAGCCTACCTGAATATATTTGCAACATCATTATTATTCTAATCACCCCCATCTCTGCTAAATCTCAACCCTTACTTAGTAGCACTATGTTGGAAACTTGTTGCTTAATAACGAAGACATGGTCATTGCTACATTTTTATTGCCAATGTGGTTGGTTCCATAAGTTAGTGAACATATGGGCCATCATGACTAACTATATTTCCTATCATCTCAACAATATTTGATCAATATCAACTTCCTAACGTACAACAAAATGTCTAGGGTTATACATGCATGGACTCACAACTTAGTTATGCAACATAAAATGTGGAATCATTAGGTATTAATTCATTTGATTTTATTGTGTGTTAAAACTAGACACATTAGTCATGAATCCAGAAAATTATGTTGTATAGGCTCATTGTTTGGAAAAGGTAGGGAAAAATATAAGGGCAACTTCTGTGAGATCAAATATGGAAGGTTCTAATAGGTTTGAAAATGAAAATACAAATGCAACAATTATATATCAATGCATTTAATGTTCCCCAATGTTAAGTCAAGGTGGCATCATCTCGTCAACATAAAAAAGAAGGTTGAAGCAAATAGGGGAAAAAAATCACTATTGGAGAAACCAGGATATTAGCATAAAAAAAATCAACGAGATTAAGAAATTCAAAGAAGAGGTGGTTTCTAAAGACACCATTTCAGCACTTAAGCACAAAATGACAAGACATTGAAATGGATTTCCATTCTATGCTTAAGTGTTGAAATGGCGTCTTTAGACACCACCTCTTCTTTGAACTTCTTAATATTGCTTATTTATGTTATATCTAATCTCCTAATTCCTCCAACATGGTATCATAGTTGTTGGTGAGACACAGATTGCCATCTACAAGTTTGGTTGAGGTGTCACCTTGATACGCTCTATTGAGTCCGATCTATTTGTGATTGGATATGGGTTTATACTTGCATATTGTAACAGGGTTAGAATAATAGATCAGTATCATGGCTTCCAAACCAAAGCATGTGATCTTGAATTGTCACAACTATGGAATATGGGCGCAAGATATGGAAACCTTATTTAAAAGTAAGTCTCTCTCGCAATTTACTAATGTCGTAATTCCAAATACGAAGGATGGCCATTAGAAGTTCATTCTCGACGGGAAGAAGAATGAGGTTGTAGGAGTGATCATAACCTACATTTATAGGGAAATCCAATTTCATACAAGTGGAATCACTTGTCCTCATCAGGTCTAGAAGAAACTAAAGGTTCTATTTGAAAAGGTTGACAAAAGTCAAGTCATGCATATTGAGAAAGAGTTGATCTCTCTAGATTCTCTCTCCTTTGACAAGATTGAGGACTATTTGGCGTGTCAAGTCAAGGAATTGCATCTGAAATTTGAAGAATGTGGGAAGTATTTCTTGAAGAAAGATCGACACCTCATTGAACTAATTCTCATGAACCTGAAGACTCCCTATGATGTATTATGTTCGATGTTCCGTACTAATTGATCATCTCAAAAAGAAGATGGTAAGGACTGAACCCTTGACTCATTTTGTGGTTTGTTGATTAGATAATAGGATAAATTGTTGGATGGATGGAAACTAAGCATTAGGAAGCAGGCCCATATGCTAAAGGGAAAAGGTCGACATAACTATAGAGAAAGAATTTGATAGGGTAATCTAGAGAAAAGTCAGGAGTGTGTCAACCATAATAAGAAGAAGAAGCATGATGATCTAACTAAGAAGGGCGGGAAGAAGAAGAACTGACATTATTGTGGGAAATTAGGACATATAGATAAGGATTGTTGGAAGAAGACCATCAATCTAGAAGAGAAGGTCAAGAAACTTGAAGTAGATGTGTCAACTATATGATTGACCAATGCTTAGTAACGTATGATATATAATTTTACATTTTTTATTCTTCTCGGGCCTTACATGCCCACACTACTCAGAGTGAGTGGATAGCTCATTCCGGTTGTACCCATCATATGGCTAAAGGTACTTCTCTATTTTTTTCCTTGAGTGAAGCTGCAGAAAGAAAAACATTTGTAGTAGAATATTATGCACTTACCATTATTGGTTGTCGCAATAGTGAATGTTAAAATGGTGTGATTATCAATGTGTATCATGTCCCCAACCTAAGTGCAAATTGTTTTCGGTACCTCAACTTACTCAGACTGGAAAGAAGGTTGAATTTTGGCCAGATCGATTCATTATGAAGGATGTATGTTGTAGTCCCAAGGTTCATGTGGTTACCATAGATACATTACATGTTATAAGCAAGCATACACAATGATGCAGATACAAGAGACAAGACAGATAGAGAGAAGCACAAGCCTTTGTATTAACCAGCAAGAGCAGAGTACAACATAGAACCAATCTAACTAGTACATCGGCTCAACAACCTATATATATATATATATATATATATATATATATATATATATCTTTTAATACATTTACATAACCGTCTGTCGGTCTAACTGACCGACCCGACCTATACTAGTTGACGCGACCTGTCGACATATACTTCAGAGTAGTCAAGCGGAGTGCCTAGTCGACAAGCCGACCTAGGCCCCTCCAACAATGTACATAATTGAAAAATTGTTGTTGATGGGTTTCTTGATCCTAGGAATGGAATATAAAAGTTTCTTGACTCTCCCAAGAGAAATATAGGGATGAATTCCCCCATTGCTTAGACCAACAACAACAATAGAACTTGGCATGAACAACTCTGACAATTAAAATTTTGAAGATTAAAATCGATGGTGAAACATGGTATGGTTACTGGACTACCTAGGATTGTTCCACCTAATGGAGTGTGAATGTAATGTCCCCTCCTATCATACCAGCATGATGGAGAGGATCGTGATACTAAATCCGGGCATCTAGCCCCATGAACTTTTAACTAAGCATTCACATAATATAAAAGACATATGGAATGTATGATTATAAGAAAGTCACAGTGGGTATAATATCAATTACACTTCTATCATACATTCAAGATATTCATCAAATAAATAATTGCAAAGTTAACACAAGAGAATACTTATCTCAATAAAGTAGTCCCAAGTAACTGGCTATGCAACTGCAATGTTCCACCCAACCATAGGCCAGTTGTGGTCATCAATATCTCCACACACTGCCACCCCCGAGCTGGGAATGATCTCTACAAGGAATCAGGGAATAGCAGACTCACACATAGCTCTAAGATACACCAAATCAGCCAAGCCAAGCTACAGTTGGGTTTATCAGGCTGCTAGGAATTGGAAAGGAAGAATTGCTAAGCTAGTGCGCTCAAGCACAGAGCCAGGGATACCCCTCCCAGATCTATTCAGCTTGGCACTCACAATGCCTACACACCCAGCACAAGGAAGTATTCTCTTCACTTCCACACAGTCCCTCAAGCCATACCTTCCTTTCTAGTGCTCTCAGGGTGTGCATAGAAAAGTAGCCAAAGCCCTCTTGATCTTCTTGAGAGGTTATTCTCCCCACTAGGTTTATCAAGCCAATTCTATCCACTACCACTCCAAATCTCTTACTCACAGATTCAAACCAAAACCAGGATGCACATAACAACAGAACCACAATTATTGGGCATGATAAAAACGTTTTTACAGTAGGATATCCAAAGAGGGGGTTTCTGTTCGAGTACACAGGGTACTACCAAAGGACCGAACACCAAGAGCAACCACTTCACACAAACAGATCACAGATCAACACACCGATGTTTTGACGTGGTTTAAACCCTCTTGAGGGAAACACTCCACGGCCCCAGCCAAATAGCTTCTACGGGACAATTTATTATGCAAAGAAAGAAAGTTACAAATGAGCTTCTCATAATCGATCAACTAAACAATGACCCTCGATGCTCTTTAAATAGAGATCATGGACCAATCGGGTGTTAAGCCACGGATCAAGGTTAGGTTTGATCTAAGAGAAGTTGATCCGTCGGATCACTCTATGTCGGAAACATATCGTGACCGTCGGATTAAGTATTTACAAATGCATACTAAAGAAACACACTATCCCTAACGGATATATTACACAAGTTGATCTTAACTAACTCCTAAGTGTCTAAATATCCTAACATCCCCCCTTAAGAACAACTTGGGATAGGATTGAAGGATTTACAAAAGTGACACTATTAGGAGAAGGAAGGAGGCATTAGAGCCTATCCCCCCTTAATGACAAGTTCCTGAACTCCTAACATAGATCGAAGTTTAGAAAACTTCGCTTCTGTAGGAGACTTGGTGAAGATGTCTGCAACTTGATCATCTGTAGGGCAAAAGAGCACTTCAAGAACACGATCATGAACAAGATTTCTGATGAAGTGCATGTGTAGCTCAATGTGTTTGCTGCGTTGATGTAGAACTGGATCTTTGGCAACCTTGATGGCACATTGATTGTCGCACCAAAGTGGAGTAGGCTGCTGCTGCTTGAATCCAAACTCTGAAAGGATCTGTCGAAGCCATAAAGCTTCCTGACTGGAATTAACTGCTGCTCGATATTCTGCCTCTGTTGAAGAAAGAGCAAGAGCTTGTTGTTTCTTACAAGCCCAAGTAATAGGTCCAGAGCCCAGACTGAAAACATAACCTGCAGTAGACTTTCGATCATCAGGATCGCCGACCCAATCTGAATCAGTGAAACCAACCAACAAAGGTTTCCCCCCTGTACTGTAATGAATCCCAAACTGAACTGTACCTCGAATATATCGAAGTATTCTTTTAGCTGCTTTCCAGTGACTTTCATGAGGTGTCTGCATATAACGGGCAACTCTACCAACGGCAAAGGAAAGGTCAGGACGGGAATGAGTCAAGTATAAGAGACAACCAACAAGCTGACGATACAAGGTGGCATCGAATTCAGGTGAAGTACAAGTGGCAGAAAGTTTGACTCCAGACTGGAAGGGAGAAGGGGCTGGTGTACAATCTTCCATGTGAAAGCGACGAAGAAGGTCACAAGCATACTTAGACTGAGAAAGAAAGATTCCTTCTTTGGTTTGTAGGACTTGGAGACCAAGAAAATAATGCAAATGTCCTAAGTCTGACATTTCAAAATTTTGTTTAAGACTGGATTTCACATGGGTTATAAGATTAGGGTCACTACCAGTAAGAATAAGGTCATCAACATATAGAACAAGTATGATGAGATGGTTTCCTACTTTCTTGGTATAGACATTAGGGTCAGAATGGCATTTAGAAAAACCAGTGTCAAGGAGAAAGTTATCCATTTTGGCATACCAAGCTCTAGGAGTTTGCTTAAGGCCATATAAGGATTTCTTAAGGTGACAGACAAGGCTAGAGTTATTCTGAACATAACCAGGAGGTTGTTCCATGTAAATTTCCTCCTGTAAATCACCATGTAAGAAGGCAGACTTGACATCCATTTGATGGACTTCCCAGTTGTGTAAGGCTGCAAGGGAAAGAACAAGGCGGATGGAGTTCATTTTTGCGACGGGAGCAAAGGTTTCATTGTATTCAATCCCTTCAACTTGGGAAAAACCTTTGGCAACTAACATTGCCTTAAGTCTTTCAACACTTCCATCTGATGCATACTTAGTTCTGTAGACCCATTTACATCTGACAAGTTTTCTTCCTTTTGGAAGAGGTACAAGATCCCAAGTATCGTTCGCCATTAAGGAACGATATTCTTCATCCATGGCTGCATCCCAATATGGATTCCCTGAAGCTTCTGCAAAAGTTTCTGGATCATGATTCTCGGAAACTTGAGCCAAAAGAGAAGAGGCTCGCTGAAACTAAGAACGTGTTCGACGTTGATCTCTAGGATCACCGGCAAGATCACCAGCTGCTTCACATGTTGAACGGACCCATCGAGGAAGCACTTGTGCTGGTGCAACTGGAGGAACATGAGCAGGCGGAGGTGGATTTTCATCCTCACTGTCATCATCAGAAACTGGAGTTGGAAACCTGTCAAGGAAGTTGGAAGAAGAAGAAGAAGGCACAAACGCCGAATCAGGCTCGCAGGCCAAAGATGGCACAATCGCCGAGTTAGGCTCGCAGGCCAAGAGATTTTCATCAAATTTAACATCTCTTCTAATGATTATAGCATGAGAATGTGGTTGAAGAAGTCTATAACCTTTTACATCTTCAGAATATCCAACAAATATGCACTTTTCACTTTTAGGCTGCAATGCTTTCTGTTTTTCATCCGGAATGTGAGCCCATGCTTCACTACCAAACACACGGAAGTGACTTACATCAGGTTTAGTTTTACTCCATGCTTCTTCCGGTGTTATACCTTGTAATGCTTTAGTGGGGGTGCGATTAACTATGTAATTTGCACAATTAATGGCTTCAGCCCAAAATTGAAGACTTAATCCCTTAGATTGGATCATACAATTAGCCATTTCTTTTAAAGTGCGGTTCTTCCGCTCAGCTACACCATTTTGTTGTGGTGTGTATGGAACAGTGTGCTGTTGTTGGATGCCTTGTTCAGTGCAGAAAGTAGTGAACTGTTTGTTAACATATTCTCCTCCATTGTCATATCTTAACTTAATAATTTGATGACCAGATTGTTTTTCAACAAGGGCCTTGTAGGCCAAGAACATGTTAAATACTTCGCTCTTAAGTTTTAGGAAATAAACTCAAGTGCGTCTGGTGTAATCATCAATGAAAGTTAAGAAATATTTGAAACCAGAAAAGGATGCAGATGGAAGAGGACCACACAAGTCACTATGCACAAGCTCCAAGGGAACCGAGGCGTGCCAAGAGGCACGTTTGTCAAAACTGTCCCGATGATGTTTTCCGAGTACACAACCGGAGCAAACACCATCTCTGCAAGATACCATCGGAAGACCTGTCACCATAGTTTCTTTACATAGTTGTTGCAATGAGCGATAATTTAAGTGACCAAATCGCTCATGCCAAAGTTTGCTCAAGTTATCACTATGAGCAACAAAAACTAAAGGGAAAGGTGATGACCCAAAGTTGTTAAACTTGTACAACCTGGTAATATCATCAACAATTCCGGTAGCTAGGACCTGTTGAGGATCTTTAAAATCCTTGATTACAACTTGGTGAGGTGTAAAGGTCACAGTTTTACCTTCACCAGAATGAGTGATCTGATAGACTGATAACAAATTGCGGGAAATTTTTGGAACACATAGTACAACACTAAAATGACCATTATCTACTGGAACTGTTCCAGCTCCTACAACACTTAGAGATCTATCATCACCAACAAATATTTGTTTGGTGTTACATTCATGCATAGTAGAAAAGATGGCTTGATCCTTAGCCATATGATAAGATGCTCCAGAATCAATGAGCCATTCATTTGAAGTAGAAGAAGAAGATGCATTATAAGAATAACCAGAAGCACAAAGTGCATGTCCATGAGAGGTAGATTCTGAAGACGAATCTAGGCTGATGTGGTGCTTCTTCATTGCTGCTTCTAAGGCTTCCATCTTCTTGAAACACTTAGATTCATCATGATTATCTTTCCCGCAATAGTTGCAATGACGCTCAGTCTTCTTTCCTTTTGGCTTGGATCCTTTGTCATTTTTTAAAGAAGGAGCTGACTGAGAGGGTTTTGGACCCTTGTTTGACTTATCATTGCGAAAATTTTGTTTCTTGGGAGGCTTGGACTTTTCTTTCTGTTGGGACAATAAGGCTTTCCCAGATGTATCTACATTGTTGATTATTCCAAGATGAATGAGTTTATCTTGTTCCCTAATCAAGGAATCACAAAAGGATTCAAGACCAGGCTCTTGATAGCTAGCTGCATTCAATGATGCTTTCATGGAGTAAAATGTAGATACAAAAACAGAATAGGAAGGTCCAAGTTTGGAAAGAATATGATAAATGCACTGTTTGTCTTCCCTCCCAATCTTACATTCTGCACATAAGAGCTTAAGAGTTTTGTACTTAGATAAATAATCTTGAATGCATGAAAAGTCACTTGGATTTAAAGAAATCAACTCATTTTCGAGTTGGTGACCTCGAATTTCATTGTGTTTACCAAACACAGTTTCCAACTTGTCCCAAGCAATATTAGGTTCATCAATTCCAGATATGTGGAATCGCAAATCAGTAGAGATTGACATCCCAATCAATCCACGAGCTTCATCACATCTATTTTCCCATTTTATTTTCTTATCATCATCAGTGGGTTCTTTTTCTTTCCATGTGGTAATTCTAAAAAGTCCCCTACTTCGTAGAACATCCTCCATACGAGATTTCCATGAGAAATAGTTGGAACTGTTAAGTAGAATATCACAATGGGCGGCCATATTTGTAAATTAATGGCTGTAAAAGCAGAAACCAATAGTCTGGATGTGAAGAGCTAGAAAAAATAGGCGGTTTCAAAAAAAACAGCACTGAAAACTGACTCTGTATGATGAAGTTATGCTTGAACAAAGAAACTGTTGAAGATGTCCCCAATAGTGACGTGGCAGCTAGAGAATGTCCAGCAAAAAAAAGAACCCCCCTCTTCCAAAGATGAACCTTTTGACAATCACTTTACAAAAAAGTTGCTTTAAGTGAATCACTTTTGTAAAATAAGTGATTTCACTTTTACAATGATTTACTTTTAAATAGTGCAACAATAAAAAAAACTTAAGTGACTCACTTGTATTTTTATTTTTTATTATTTAAGTGAGATGCACTTTTACAATAAAGTAACTTGAAAATAGAAATTGTATGCACTTTTCTTTTTAAAAGTAACTTCCTAAGACTTGAACTCAAGACCTATTAAGGAATAAAGCAACTTTGAACCAAGTGAGCTATATTAAAAGGTATGTAAAATATGGGAATGAGGAAGGGGGCTTCTTTTTTTTTTTTTTTTTTTTTTTTTTACTCTTCTTGCTCGGTTTGCGTGCTTGCCCTTTTTCCTGCAAAACAAACCACAAAACGAAAACAAAAAAAACTTTTCCACACTCGTGGAGTTAGATCTTGTTAGCTTGCCCGGAAATTCTACGTTTTCTCTCTGTTTCTGATTTGCCGAGATCGCGCAAGGTGCACGGCAAAGAGCATACGCAGCCGAGAAAAACCCTTTCCCTTTCTGTTTCTGATTTGCCGAGATCGCTGAAGGTGCACGGCAAAGAGCATACGCAGACGGGAAAGCAACAATCCAAACCAAAAAAAAAATCTAACAGTAAAAAAAAATGAAATATGAGATTTTTTATTTTCAAAAAACGAAATAAAAAAAAATGCGTCACTGTAACATTATACCTTCAGATCTGATGAAAAACGCGTTTCTGGAGCAACCGGGAACCGTTTTCGATCAAACGAAAACTATTTCTCAATGGAAACGACGCTCCGGACGCAATGGAACACCTCCCACAGCCCAGAAATGCACAAAAATACCAGAACTAGAAACCCTTACGAGTTTCGGCAACAGCAGTTCAAGATCTAGATCATAACCGGAAGCGGCACTTCATAAAAGCTCTGATACCATGTTCGAGTACACAGGGTACTACCAAAGGACCGAACACCAAGAGAAACCACTTCACACAAACAGATCACAGATCAACACACCGATGTTTTGACGTGGTTTAAACCCTCTTGAGGGAAACACTCCACGGCCCCGGCCAAATAGCTTCTACGGGACAATTTATTATGCAAAGAAAGAAAGTTACAAATGAGCTTCTCATAATCGATCAACTAAACAATGACCCTCCATGCTCTTTAAATAGAGATCATGGACCAATCAGGTGTTAAGCCACGGATCAAGGTTAGGTTTGATCTAAGAGAAGTTGAGCCGTCGGATCACTCTATGTCGGAAACATATCGTGACCGTCGGATTAAGTATTTACTAATGCATACTAAAGAAACACACTATCCCTAACGGATATATTGCACAAGTTGATCTTAACTAACTCCTAAGTGTCTAAATATCCTAACAGTTTCTACCAATTCAGAAAAACGTGGGAAAGCCCAAAAATGAAACGGGAAGATGGGGAATAACCTTGGGAAGCCAAATACGTTTTCAGAAAAACGTCCATAGACATTATGGGGCAAAAACGGCCTCCATAACAGTTCCAAATCGTGGTCCTCCTTCCCCAGCCACTGTGTAACACAAAAACGAGCTCCCAGCCATGGAAAATTGGTAAAAACGTGATGAGGAAAGACCCAGTAGTTCAGACTGCGTGAGAGAGGAAAAACTATCTGTTCAGAATGGATTTGGGCACCATTTCGTGGGTGTTTTCTTGCCCAAGAAGAAAAAATACGAATTCCCGGGTTGATGGCTTGCCCATGCACGAAATTGGCTGCCATACCTCTTCATTCCCAAGGCATTAACTACCTCAACCAATTTCTGGAAGAATTAAATGATTGGGTGCATAACCCAAAATGGGTAGTTGGTGGTTTATGGGTTTTCTCATTGACACATGGATTAACACCATTGGCTCAAGGGTTTGAATAATTTCCCTCCCTATTCCTTGTAGAATCATGCCCCCATCTCTTTGTTCCATTGCATAGCTATTTGTGGGTATTTTTCATTAAAAATTCCTATTTACATGATGTCTTATTTACATTGTGCCTATCTAGCACAAGAACCACATGCATCTATTTTTTAATTGTCGATACATAAAACGCTAAATCAATGGTGGGGCCTTGGCCTTGAGCTCCTCACCATGATTAAATTACAATATCTATATCATTTACGATTTAAATGAAAAGGGGTCAAAATGGGGACATTACAGTGAAGGGTGTGTGCTTAAAAAGTATCACCAAGATCCCTTTGATATTGGCAATGCAAGGAGAGCAAAAGCTCACTTGGAACAGGTCTGTAGTGATCTTTGTTACATGAAAAAACCATCACTAGAAAGTGTGAGGTACATTTTGATATTCGTTAATTATTTTTCCAGGTACACTTGGGTATATTTTTTGAAGAATAAGAGTCGTGTCTTTGAAAAGATCAAGGAATTTAGGTCATTAGCTAAAAATCAATGTGGTCAACCTGTGAAATGTTTTAGATTAGACAGTGGTGGAGAATATGTGGGCATAAATTTTGAATACTATTTGTCACAAAATGGAATATCTTAGCAGAGATATGTACCTCACACACCTCAGCGGAATGGAGTAGCAGAAAGGAAAAACTGGACTTTGTTTGAGATGGGGCGTTGTCTGCTTCAAGCCAAATATTTACCAACTAGCTTATGGGTAGAATTTTTTTTCTTCTCAAGCTATCCACTGAACCTCATTCTAACCCGAGAAAATCTTGAAATGACCTCCTATCGAGAAATGGAGTGGAAGGAAACCTTTAGTTGATCACCTCAAAATGTTTGGATGCATTGCATGGGCACATATACCATATGACTGCAGAAATAAGTTGGATGTAAAGAGTCATGCTTGCATCATGTTGGGATATTTTAAATATTCTAAACCCTACCAATTGTTGTTTGATCCAGTCAAATAAAAAATCATCATCCACAAGGATGGTTTCTTTGATGAGAAGACCTCGGGTATCAAATCATTAAACTCCTCCTCTCATTTAATAAGCTACAAACTCGACTACCAATATTGATCTTTTGAATTGACATGTTGATGGATTGGTCGATGCCAGAAATTCTTCTTTTCAGGATTCTTGTCTACCTCATTGGGCCACCAAGACAATGGAAGTAATTAGAGTTGATGCAGGAGACATTCATGATTCAAGGAGGACTATAAGTCAAAAACAAAATGGCATTGTTTCTCTAATGGCACGTGTGCTAGAGGCATGTGATCAAGAAACATAGATAGATGCACATGGTCAGTTACCCAAATGGGAGAATATTGTGGATGAAGAGTATCATTCTTTAATGAAAAATAAAACATGGGAACTACTTCCCTGATTGCAAGCAAAGAACATAGTGAAATGTCAATGGGTCTACAAGACCAAGTTCACATCTCATGGTGATGTTGAAAGACATCAGGTTTTTTGGTTGCAAAAGGTTTTTCTCAACAAGAAGGCATCAACTAACATGAATCATTTCCCCTGTTGCAAATATGAACTCGGTTCAATTAATTCATTCACTTGTTGCTTGACTTTGATGGGAAGTACACCATATGGATGTCAAAAGCGCCTTTCTCCATGGAGATCTGAATGAAGAAATCTCTACAGAGTAACCTCCTAAATTTGAGAAGGATATCAGTCTTGTTTGTCGACTAAGGAAGGTCTTCAATAAAACTGATATATGTATGGTTCTACGAGCTCGTAACAAACTCTTCCTTAGATTTTGGTTTCCTTTACAACTTACGATGATGGCAATTAACAAGAAGAGGAATATGATCAACATCAGTAGTTCATAACCAAACTACTACATTATCATAAATTGCTTCAACCTCATAAGAACCTAACTATCATATATGAAATGAATTCAAATAAAAATTTTGCAACCCATTCCTATTTCATATCCTGCAAAGGTTACACTTTAACCCACTTAGTAAGACAATCTATATAGACCAATATGTATAGGAACTGATTGGAAGGTGTTATGAACCAAGTTCCATAAATACCATAAAAACATAAATAAATGTAGATCCATGCATTGATAATGATAAATATTTAATGAATAATAAGCTCTTTGAGGAGACAACTGTTGATGTATATGTAACTTCGGAATGTATTTCATCTATGTATTTTATTGTACTCCTATAGAGATGTATTATTCCTCCATACGGAAGTGTCGTCATTTGTATTGACAAGTGTCGCAAGTGTCGTAACTTACCGATGGGTTATTAGACCACCATGTGTGGGGTTGGCCCTAATTAAGTTAACCTGGGGTTATTAGGCTGGGTTAGCCAAGTCGTCCCCATAGGTTTATTAGGCTGCTCAGAACAAGTATAAATAGAGAGCGGGATCTCTCTATTTGATCACTTCACTTACTCACTTATCCATCACTCGAAAAGTGGCGCACATGTGAGGAGGAGGATCAGCTACTAGGAGGAGTCTATCTCTGTGTACTTGGGTTGTACTTTGGTTTTGCTATTGCTCTATCTATCTCTGGGGAAGTTGTGGGGTTTTTCACCTTAGGGTTTTCCCCATAGAAACTCTATGTGTCTATTGTCTCTTATGATTGCATCTTGTGATGATTGATATGCTTTCTATGATTGATATGCATTGATATATTGTACATGTTATTCTCTCAGTAAATATCCTAGAGTATTGTGAATTAATGCTCGAAAATTAACATGGTATCAGAGCTAACCTGAGAAGAAGACACTGTGCAGTTGTGGAAGCTAGGGCTTCTTGTTTTTGGGTTTCTCTCCACAGGATTTTGGAAAAGAAATATGATATATTGACTCTCCTCAGCAAGGTGAATCTTTCTGTCCAATCAGAATTCAATTCTGAGCACTTCCAGTTTTGGCCCTAAAAATTAGGGTTTCCACAAAAATAGGAATTTCTAAAATCTGAAGACATAGCTGGAAGCTCCTTGGAAAAATCAAATTTTAGAGCTTTGGATCGAGATTTTTGTCTGGGTAAATGTCCAGGAAACTCAAACCCTAATTCAGGGTCCTCCCCAATGAACCCGGGAAGACTAAAAGGAATTTATGAAGGGTGAAGCTTTGCAAATCTCAAATTCTGAATACACCAGGCTGATCAGCTCATCAAGGCGCATATTTCTATCCTTTCAGAAAGTTGAAATTCACATTTTGAATTTTTAAGGTTTCTCTGACAAACCCTAATCTGGGACCAGATCCAGTTTTCAGCAAATCAAGTGGTAAGACCTAAATATTTTCTATTTCCATTTGAAGTACTCTTTAAGATGTCTCACCACACCGAGCTTGAGGATAAGCTTGAAGGGGATGATAACTTCCGAGCCTGGAAGTATAGGATTGGGTTAATCCTGGAAGAAAATGAATTGGATACTTACATAAGGGAAGAGGTCCCTGTCCCAGAGGGAGAAGAGGGTAAATCCCTCCACAAGGAGAAATTGGTCAAGGAAAAGAGAATCATTGTTGATTCTATCAAGGACCATCTCATCCCCCATGTGTCATCTCTGAAGACACCCAAAGAGATGTTTGATTCCCTATCCAAGTTATTTGAAGGGAAGAACATAAATCGGAAGATGACTCTGCGGAACCAATTGAAAGGGGTAAAGCTTCAGAATGGAGAATCCATTCAATCTTATTTTTCTAGGGTCTCTCAGATCAAGGAACAACTAAAAGTAGTGGATGAAATGGTGGAGATTGGTGAAGTTTTCATGACCACTCTGAATATCCTACCCAGGTCATGGGATTCCTTTATCCAGGGAATCTGTGCAAGAAAAAAGTTGGTATCCTTCAGCAGACTGCGGGAAGAATGCTCATAAGAAGAAGCAGGGCTTGTGGCACAAGAAGAAAAGATGGGGAATGAATATCAAGCTCTCACAGCTCACACCAAGGGAAGCAAGTTTAAGAGGGATAAATCTCATAACAAGAAACATTCTCATCCTCATCACAAGAAGAAAGATCCATCTCATGTTCGATGTTACGAATGTAATGAAATGGGACACTTTGCTTCAAATTGCCCCAAGAAGAAGAAAGACAACAACTTCAACAAGAATAAGAAGAATAACAAAAGAAGATATCATGCTCATGCTGCTGATGATGATGAACCTCCCAGAAAGAAAGCTAGAGCAGAAAGTGATGATGATGACTCATCAAGCGAAGAAGAGTATGTTGTAATCTCTGCTCTCACAGGTACTATTTCTCATGGTTGTAATGATTGGTTAATTGATAGTGGAGCTTCTAAACACATGACTGGGTTTAAAGAATCTTTTGTAAATCTATCTGAACATGAATCACCCCATAAAGTGAAACTTGGGGATGATTATCAATACCCTATCAAAGAAAGTGGGGAAGCCTCCTACAACCTAGAATCTGGAAAATTCTTGAAGATGAAAGATGTGTTATTTGTACCTGGACTCAAGAAGAACTTACTCTCCATCTTTGCATTGGATGCAAAAGGCATGAGGGTTGCATTTGTAGATGGCCAAGTCCTAATGTGGCCAAAGGGTAAAACTATTGATGATGCAGTGGTGATTGGAGAGAAAGAGGGAGGATTGTACAAATTGAAGGGACAACCTGAAAATGCCATGGTACATGAATCCATCGAGCCAAATGAAACTTGGCATCGAAGGCTTTCACATGTGCACTACAGAGCACTACCAATTGCAAGCAAAGTTGTAGAAGGTCTTCCTTAAATCAAGACCATGCATGAAGGTGTTTGCAAAGGCTGTGCAAAAGGAAAGAACGTAAAAAGGCATTTCCAAGCAGTGAAAGCAAGTCAAAAGGAATCTTGGAAATTATCCACTCCGATGTATGCGGTCCGATGTCATCCAGTTCTCTGAGTGGGTATGTTTACTATGTCTCTTTCATTGATGACTTCTCCAGGAATACTTGGGTTTATTTCTTGAAGAACAAAGATGAAGTGCTTGATAAGTTCAAGGAATTCAAAGCCTTGATGGAAAATCAAACTGATAAGAAGATCAAGACATTCAAATCCGACAATGGCAGAGAATTCACTTCAGGTGAGTTCAAGAAGTTATGCAGTGACTCAGGGATTAAGAGGGAGTTGACTGCTCCCTACAATCCACAACAGAATGGAGTTGCAGAAAGAAAGAATAAGAACAATCATGGAGGCAGCACGGACAATGCTGCATGACCAGAATCTGCTTATACATCTATGGGCAGAAGTAGCTAGGACAGGTAATCCAGGAAGCAAAGATCAAGAGGGAGCACACTCCAGCAGTTCATGCAAGGAGCAAATATTGAGAGGGAGTCCACCTGACAACAAACAAACAAAGATAAGTATTTGAATTGTCATTTCTTGTATATTTGATTGTTTAAATAATATGTTCCTAGACTTAGGTTGTGTATTTTGCATATTTGCATTAATGAACGGTATACTACTAATATGCATATGATGGGTAAGTAGCCTATGGCACTGTACAACATTCCATTACTACTTATCTAGAATGAAACCTCTTTGCTGACATGTTGGGAGTTGTGCACACTCTTAACAATGTTATGGTAGAGATTGGAAGGCATCTAGAAAGTTACGGGAAATGGATAAATGTTGTATTGAAGCATTGGATTAAATAATTGCATGACTGTATGACATATTTCTTTATGTGAAAGAATTTGTTCTGAAAATTATGAGATGTTTCTAATCATGCAATTTAACTTGTTTTGTAGGAAAGATCGTATACCTTCACCTACAAAAGAAGGACTACGACATTTGTTCAAGCAACAAAATTATCTATTGAAGAAATTGAAGTTCCCAGGATACGGGAAGAATGCCATGATCTGTCGATCATAAAGAACGATGTTGGGATGCGGTCCCAAGACCTAAAGGGAAGTCTGTTGTGACTTCCAAATGGATCTACAAGATAAAGCATGCTGCAGATGGCAGCATAGAGAAATACAAGGCAAGATTCGTAGCTCGTGGCTTCTCTCAGAAAGAGAGAATAGATTATGAAGAAACTTTTGCTCCTGTAGCCAGATACACTTCCATCAGATCAGTTTTTGCTCTGGCTGCAGTGATGAAATGGAAGATACACCAGATGGATGTCAAGACAGATTTCTTGAATGGTGTAGTCGAGGAGGAAGTGTATGTGGAGCAGCCACTTGGTTTTGAGACACATGACAGGGAGTCATATGTGTGCAGACTAAAGAAGGCCTTGTATGGCTTGAAGCAAGCTCCCATGACTTGGTATGGTAGGATGGACGGTTTCCTATCTAGTTTGGGCTTTACCGAGAGTAAAGCAGATTCCAACCTTTATTACAAGGTTGAGGAAGGAAATCCATTGATACTACTTTTGTATGTGGATGATCTATTTGTAACAGGTAATGATAGTTTGATTGCTGATACCAAGAGGAAGCTTGCAGCCGAGTTCGAGATGAAGGACTTGGGGATGATGCACTATTTTATAGGCATGGAGGTGTGGCAGAGTGCAGATGGTATCTTCCTTGTACAAGGGAAGTATGCAGTAGAGATCCTGAAGAGGTTCGGGATGATGAACTGCAAGGCCATGGCCACACCTATGGCATCGAACCTGAAGCTTCAGTGTGATGCTTCATCTGATCTGGTTGATGTCACGATGTATCATCAGATGATTGGGTCCTTGATGTACCTGACGAACATGAGACCAGATATTTGCTTTGCGGTGAACAAATTGAGCCAGTTCCTGACGGATCCGAGGAGTGTTCACCTGGTTGCTGTAAAGAATATTCTGAGGTACCTGAAGGGTACAGTTGACTATGGGCTCAAGTATGATGCGAATCAAAAGTTTAACCTAAAAGGTTATGTTGATTCAGATTGGGCAGGCAGTGTTTCAGACAGGAAGAGCACATCTGGGTGCTGCTTCAGTATGGGATCAGGTGCGATCTCTTGGTTTAGCAGGAAGCAATCCTGCGTAGCACTGAGTACAGCCGAAGCAGAGTATGTTGCAACATGTTCGGCTAGTTGTGAGGCAGTATGGCTCCAGAAGCTACTATCTGAGTTATTTGATCTCCCATTGGAGGCTACTGGTATCTTTTGTGACAACCAGATTTATGTGAAGCTGTATGAGAACCCAGTGTTCCACGACAGGTCAAAACACATAGAGATCAAATATCGCTATATCATGGATATGGTGCAGAGAGGAGTAGTGAAGCTCCTGTATGTTGCGACAGATGATCAGATTGCAGATGTGCTGACGAAGCCACTAGCCAGAGTGAAGTTCGAGTACTTCAGAGAGAGGCTTGGTGTCCTTCAGATCGATGACACTTCAAGGAAGAAGTGATGGAGACATTTGCTGAAGCCATTCCAAGCATGGTGGAAGGAGGATCCTTCACATGGCTATGGATGTAAGCGTTGGATGATGAGTATCAGGACGATGCTCCAGTTACTGCTCTATATATGCATCCTGTTGGATGATGGATATGATCAGTTGGATCATTTATATGTATATGTATGTACGCATCATGTTGGATGCTTTGATCAGTGTGATCATGTATTTGTATATGCATCATGTTGGATGCTTTGATCAGTGTGATCATGTATTTGTATATGCATCATGTTGGATGCTTTGATTAGTGTGATCATGTATTTGTATATGCATCACGTTGGATGCTTGATATGATCAGTTGGATCATGGATTTGTATCAGGTGGATACTTGTATCATCAAGTAGATCATGTATTTGTATATGTATCAGGTGGATACTTGTATGATCAGGTAGATCATGTACTTATGTATGTATCAGGTGGATGCATTATGTATGTATCAGGTGGATGCATTATGTATATCAGGTGGATGCATTATATGATCAGGTAGATCATGTATGATGATATGTATTAGGTAGATACTTTGTATGCATCAGATGGATATATTGTTTGATCAGGATGATCACAGATGACGAGCTTTAGGATGTTGCTCCAGATGATATGCATCAGGATGATGCTATGATGATGATCAGGATGATCACAGATGACGAGCTTCAGGATGTTGCTCCAGATGATATGCATCAGGTCAATGCTATGATGATGATCAGGTTGATCATGTGATGATGTACATCAGGATGATGTATGGTGAGTATCGGTTTGATACTCTGTGGTCGTGGACAGGTTGTGTAGGTAGCATAGAAAATATCCTTTAAAAACCAGACAGGTAGAGCGGTGTGCTCGTAACAGCCTGGGTTTCTCTATCGAGATCCTGACAGGTAGAGCGATGTGCTCATAACATCCTGGGATGCTCTGAGTAGGTTTTGCTACAGTTTCGCATAGAAAAGATCCTTTAAAATCCGGACAGGTAGAGAGGTGTGCTCATAACATCCTGGGATGCTCTATCGAGGTCCAGACAGGTAAAGCGGTTTGCTCATAACATCCTGGGATGCTCTGAGTAGGTTTTGCGAAAGTTCTCATAGAAAAGATCCTTTAAAATCCGGACAGGTAGAGCGGTGTGCTCGTAATATCCTGGGATGCTCTATCGAGATCCATATAGGTAGAGCGGTTTGCTCCTAATGTCCTAGGATGCTCTGAGTAGCTTTTGTGAAGGTCAACATGTAAAAGATCCTGGGAGATCCGATAGGTTGAGTAGTGTGCTCGTAATCAGTCCTGGGATACTCTTTCGAGGTTTTGTTGAGGCACGTAATCAGTCCTGAGTATTCCATAGTATGGCCAGTGATGATGAAGACCTGCAGGTGGTGGGCCTACATCCAGTATGAAAAAGGACTGGCTCTGTAGAACTTCCTATGATGAGTAGATCAGAGATTGATTGAGATAGCAACAGCAGTAATGATGACGATGATTCGAGGATGATGATTCGCTGATGATGATCCAAAGAAGAAGACTTGTGTTAGCAGATCTGTGTCGAGAAATACCTTCCTAGTTAAGAGGGAGTGTTGATGTATATGTAACTTCGGAATGTATTTCATCTATGTATTTTATTGTACTCCTATAGAGATGTATTATTCCTCTATACGGAAGTGTCATCATTTGTATTGACAAGTGTCGCAAGTGTCATAACTTGCTGATGGGTTATTAGACCACCATGTGTGGGGTCGGACCTGATTAAGTTAACATGGGGTTATTAGGATGAGTTAGACAAGTCGGCCCCATAGGTTTATTAGGCTACTCATAACAAGTATAAATAGAGAGCAGGATCTCTCTATTTGATCACTTCACTTACTCACTTATCAATCACTCGGAAAGTGGTGCACATGTGAGGAGGAGGATCAACTGCTAGGAGGAGTCTATCTCTATGTACTTGGGTTGTACTTTGGTTGTGCTATTGCTCTATCTATCTTTGAGGAAGTTGTGGGGTTTTTCACCTTAGGGTTTTCCCCATGGAAACTCTGTGTGTCTATTGTCATTTATGATTGCATCTTGTGATGATTGATATGCTTGCTATGAATGATATGCATTGATATACTATACATGTTATTCTCTCAATAAAGATCCTAGAGTATTGTGAATTAATGCTCGAAAATTAACAACAACCTCCTTTTACAATACATCTAATGCACAAGAGAAGGTGATATCATCTCTAAAACTAGATATCCTTGGTATATACGATACAAAGGGTATAATTATAATCATGGTCCTAGCCGACCAATAAATACTACACTATATAATAATAGAAATGCGATATCACAATATCTACGGTTTAACATCCCATCCCCTTCAAATGTTATGAACCAAATTCCTCAAATAGCATAAAAGCATAAATAAAAGTAGCTCCATGCCTTGGTAATGATAAACATTGAATGAATAATAAACCTCTTCAAGGGAGCACCTCCTTTTACAATATTCAATGCACAAGAAAATATGAGATCATCTCTAAAATTGGATCTCCTTTATATATATATATAGCAAACAAAGGGTATATATATATATAGTAGACAAAGGGTACAATTACAATTAAGGTTCTAGCCAACCAATAAAGACAACACTAATGTAATAATAGAAACGCAATATCACAATATCTATGGCTTCACAAAAGGATTGATGGGGCTAGTAAAACCCATGCTCACTTATCAAATGTCTCAAAATAAACATGTCGTTACAAAGGCATCTATGCAGATTTAGTAGGATGACATTCACTAACATGCTTCGCATTTTTTTTTGTAAGTTTGCAAATTGTATTGATCAGAAAAGGAGAGAAATGACATAGCTATTGGGCGCCTGAGGCTATCTGAGACGGTGAAGCCACCATCCCAATCTATCAAAAATGATAATATGATTGTTTCGTTCCCAACAAAAATCCTTCCCTCGAGAGGGAAACCAAACTAGAGTTTTATGAACACGCTTTAAACTATACATAGCTAACTTGTGCAAAAAAAGACTAAGCATTCTATAACATAAGAGCTGGAAAAAATAAAGAGAACCAGTGGGCAGCGAAGCCAGCGTCGATTTCTTCATGGACAATCTACTCGGGTGGTGCTTCCACCTTGGAAGGCATCATTAGGAGTGGATTCTGGCATCTTGACAGGAAGAGTCAAAGCTTGGCGAGGTATCAAGGGCTCAAGATCCACAGGGTTCCGGACCCTTTTGATGGGGAGAGGTACAACAATAGAAGGATTCGGGAAAGAGGCTGAAGGAGTAAAGTGCCCATCAGAGTGTGCATTATTTCCAGCCGACTGTTCCTCGGCAGCATTGCCGCTCCCAACCTCGACATTTTTTGGGCCACGACGTCCAATAGGAAGGTGCTGCCAAAAGAAGGTGGCGCCCAAATCGCTAGCCGGTCATCCACATCAATGAGCTTGGCTCTGGAAGCAAGCACATAATCCTTTACAGAGCTCCATTTTCTTATCATATCCTCCATGAGCGATCCCATCATGTTTTTAATAATCCAGTAGTGGTTAATTCTTCCTCTGCCTCTCCCAGAGGCCAGGTTCTCTAAGACCACGCGAGCTTCCCAGTCGTTAATGAGAACACGGACCGGCATAGAGACCCCCATGTCATAGCATTCCTTAGACACAAGAGCAGATCTGCACTGGTTCCCACCCCGACTCCCGCTACCTCGACGAGGAGAGACACGTTGCCGAGACATTAGTGAGGGGAGAAGCGCGGAGAGCACTGAGTGTAGAAAAACCAACTACCCTAGCCCAATACAGTAGAGCGCGGAGCAATTCAACCTTGTGCAGATAGGGAGACAAGGAATGATGGATGTATGGCGCTCATCCTCCTCCCTTAACCAATTCCTGTAGAGGTTCCCGATTCCCATACGCACCATATCCACTTTCAAGGAGCCGAAGTAAATGAACCAGGTACCAAAATCTCATTCCGCCAGAAACTAAGGGGACGTCAACCTGAAATGGCTTGAATGAGCCTACATTCTCGACCATCGGGGGATTAATGCATGTTAAGTGAGGTGTCGCAGCATGGGATCCCATGTCGAGGCTCCTCTCTTGTATGATGTCCAGTTGTCAAGGGGACACTAACATGCTTCACATTGAACAACATAAGCATGGACATATTTAGGAAGTACGGGACAATAATAACCAATGGAGATTATTTCATAGTAATTTTTCTGCATCAAAATGTTTTCCACATGATTCATTGTGATAGAACTTCAATATATCATACACCTCATCCCCTTGGATGTGTTGAGGAAGAATATAATTTGACCTAATTTCGAACAAGTAACCATGAATCCATGTAAAAGGGGCACTCTTTGAATCAATCCACAATGCTCCATGTAAGAGAAGTGTTGTGGGAATTTTCCAGCAACCAAATAATTGGTGATGTCTACAAACCATGGTGTATGAGCAGAAAATACAAACAAGTTCTTGTAAGTAAAGGAATCATCCAAAGGTTCATACTCGAGATTGCTAGGTAGTCGGGACAAAAAAATTTCATTGCCATTCTCATGACCAAGCTTAACAAGTATCATCACATCAAATTCTTGAAGAATTAATATCCAATGACTAAATCTACCATTAACAATTAGTTTATTCATTAAATACTTAATGGCATACTGATCAATATGAACAAACAAAGGATCTCAATCCCCTTTTTAGTCTCTATTAGCCCATGGTTTTTTGGAAGACTGTTTGTGGTGTCTCCATTTAATGTAAGTCTGTTAAATTGTTGAAGATATCCGGGATGTAAGCAGGAGCTATGGATGGATTTTCCATTTGTTTTGGACCGGAAAGCTATCAGTTTTTACTAATATAATTTTTTATAGTATCTGTAACTTTGATTCTCAGAAGATGAATAACAAGTTATTTTTTTTGGTTGAAAAAGGATACCTAGTAATGTAATGGTGAAATTTATTGATAACATATACCACAACAATAAATTATTTTTTAGTTATATGTAATTTAACTCAGCAATTGCAAGATTCTTGCTAATATAATAAATTATATACATTTTTGTAGTATACTTTTGTCCCAAAAATTCACCCAAAATGTTATCATAAGCATCAGTATAAATATGGAAAGGTAATTCCCAATTAGGATTATGTAAAGTAGGGGATATTGTAAGTTTGTATTTTAAGGTTTCAAAGGCTTATCAACAAGTTCAAGTCCAATAAAATACCATGTCCCTATAAATAAGGGTATAAAAAGGAGCATCAATGTTTCTAACATATTGAATAAACCTCTGATAATATCTAGGATGTCCTAGGAAACTTCTAACATCCTTTTGTTTTTGTGGAACAAAAATATCTGTGATAATAGTTACTTTTGTAGTGCCCACTTGAATACCATGAGTATACATATGGTGCCCTAATACAATCCCTTATGTCATTAGCATGAATAATTTCTCGCTACTTTGGGATATATTCATATTCTGACAATTATTGAGCAATATTTTTCATTTGGTTAAAGCTTCATCAAAAGCATCTCTATGTATAGTTAAATCATCCATGAAAACTTTCACACAATCAAGGGTTAGTTAAAAAAAGAGATATAATATTGCTTGTTGGAAATCTCTAGGTACATTGCACAACCCAAATGGAAGCACGTGGTAAGCAAAGGTTCCCCAAGGACAAGTGAAGGTGGTATTATATTGATGTTATGGGGAAATTTTGAATTTTATTATATTCACTAAAATCATCAAGAAAAGATATTTTTTCTTTCTACTATAGATTATAACTTTAACAATAAATGGTGAACAAAATTGGTCTTTGTGGGTGGCTTTATTAAGTTCTTGGTAGTCTACAGAGATTTTCAACTTGCCTCACTTCTTTAGTACAAGTGCTAAAAGGGATACACACTCATTATCAGTTATAGGATAGATGAAACAAGTGGTTAAGATTTTTTGAAGTTCTTCTTTAACAATGTCCTTAAGATATATACAAATTCATCACTAAGGTTGATGGGTTGGGAAGAGCCATCTTGGATGTAAATATGATGCATATGGATAGCGGGATAAATAACAATCATGTCCTTATAATCCTATGTAAAAGATGATGAATTACTCTACAATAGATTCATCAGTAACCATTGTTGATTTTTTTATAGATTATGTTAGTTTTTCATCATTTAATTCAATATGATCTAGGATCTTAACTGAGAGAACAACATGTACAACATATCAAACATAAGAGACAAGAGACACAAAGCATTTCACTGGGGAAAACCATAAAGGTGAAAAACCCCGCAACTTCCTCAGAGATAGAATAAGCACCAATACAAAGATCACAAAGATGAAACCCCAAAAGATAGATGTCTCCAGCGGCTACTCCTCCTCCACTTGTGCGCACTCCTCTCTCTCAACTATGCGAGTTGGATGTGTGAGTGAATGAGCAAATAGAGTAGTGCAACCACTCTATTTATACTTTAACTTGACCTGCCTTTTACCCTAACTGGGAAGACCCCTTAGGGAAGTCTAATAACCCTTCCACTTAACTCATACTAGGACAACCCCTCTAAGGTGGTCTAATAACCCATCAAATATAAGTTACGAAACTTACAATAAAACTTGCGGCACTTGCAAATACAAATGACGACACTTCCGATCGGAGGAATAAGACATCTTCATCGGGGATACAATAAAGTACAAATGTAATACATACAATATACAAGAGAATACCTTCCGAAGTTACAAATACATCAACACTCCCTCTTAACTAGGAAGGTATTCTCTTGACACAGGTCATCAATACATATAGGCACAAGTCTTCAATACTGGAGTTGGAACATCGTCACTGGATCAATGGAGCATCATCATCACTGCTGTTGTACTCGTCATCTCAATCACTGGTGTTATCTCTCAAATCTTCTCGTCATAGGAAGTTCTACAGAGCCAGCCCTTTTTCATGCTGGATGTAGGCCTAGCCTCCATGTAGCTCTTCATCATCTCTATGAGCGACCCATCCTGCGGAATCTCAGGACTGATTATGTGCATCTACAAAACCTGAAAAGAGCATCCCAGGACTGATTACGAGCTACTACTCAACTTGCAAGATCTCCCAGGACTAATTACATGCAAACAAGTAAAACCTCGAAAGAGCATCCCAGAACTGATTACGAGCTACTACTCAACCTGAAGGATCTCCCAAGACTGATTACATGCAAACAATCAAAAACTCGAAAGAGCATCCCAGGATTGATTACGAGCTACTACTCAACCTGAAGGATCTCCCAGGACTGATTACATGCGAATAAGAAAAACCTTGAAAGAGCATCCCAGGACTGATTACGAGCTACTACTCAACCTAAAGGATCTCCCAGGACTGGTTACGTGCTACTGCACAACCTGCAAGATCTCCACAACCACGGAGCATCATCTGGATGCTTATGATCATACGGATCATCCTCGCATGGAGCATCATACGGATGCTCATGATCATACGGATCATCATCATATGGAACATCATATGGATGTTCATGACGGAGCATCGTTCGGATGCTCATCACACAGCACTTACATCCATAGGCATGGGGAGGACCCGACTACCACCATGCTTCGAAGGACTCCTGCATCTGTGTCCCGTCACTTCCTCCTGGAAGTATCTTCGATCTGAAGAACACCAAGCCTCTCTCTGAAGTACTTGAACTTCACTCTGGATAGTGGCTTGGTCAACACATCTGTTATTTGCACATCCATCACAACATACAGGAGCTTCACTGCTCCTCTCTGCACCATATCCTTGATATAGTGATACTTGATCTCGATATGCTTCAACTTGTCATGGAACACCGGGTTCTCGGACAACTTCACACAACTCTAGTTGTCACAGAAGATACAAGTAGCATCCAACTGGAGATCAAACAAATAAGACAGTAGCTTCCTTAGCCATACTGCCTCACAACTAGCTGAACAAGTTGCAACATACTCTGCTTCGGCTGTACTCAGTGCCAGGCAGGACTACTTCCTGCTAAACCAAGAGATCACACCTGATCCCATACTGAAGCAGCACCCCAAAGTGCTCTTCCTATCTGCAGCACTGCCTGCCCAATCTGAATCAACATAACCCTCCAGGTTAACCTTTTGATTCACATCATACTTGAGCCCATAATCAACCATACCCCTCAGGTATCTTAGAATATGCTTTGCAGCAATCAGGTGAACATGTCTAGGATCCGTTAGGAACTGGCTCAGTGTGTTCACGGCAAAGCAAATATCTAGTCTCGTGTTTGTTAGGTACATCAAGGACCCAGTCATCTGACGATACATCGTGGCATCATCCGACTCTGATGAAGAATCACTCAATAGCTTCAGGTTCGATGCCATAGGTGTGGACATGGCCTTGCAATCCATCATCCCGAACTGCTTCAGGATCTCTACTGCATACTTCCCTTGTCCAAGGAAGATTCCATCTACACTCTGCCACACCTCCATACCTAGAAAGTAATGCATCATACCCAAGTCCTTCATCTCTAACTCGGCAGCAAGCTTCCTCTTTGTATCAGCAATCAACCCAATCTCACTTGTCACAAATAGGTCATCTACATACAGTAGGAGTATCACTGGATTTCCTTCCTCAACCTTATAGTAAATGTTAGAACCCGCTTTACTCTTGGTAAATCCCAAACTAGTCAGGAAGCTGTCAATACTGACGTACCATGTCCTGGGTGCTTGTTTCAAACCGTACAAGGCTTTCTTCAACTTGCACACATGTGACTCTCTGTCATGTGTCTCAAATCCAAGTGGTTTCTCCACATACACTTCCTCTTCAACTACACCATTCAAGAAAGCTGTCTTGACATCCATCTGGTGTATCTTCCACTTCATCACTGTAGCCAGAGCAAGTACTGTTCTGATGGAAGTGTATCTGTTTACAGGTGCAAAATTTTCTTCATAATCTATCCCTTCTTTCTAGGAGAAGACACGAGCCACAAACCTTGCCTTGTATTTCTCTATGCTACCATCTGCATCATGCTTGATCTTGCAGATACATTTGGAATTCACAACAGACTTCCCTACTGGTCTTGGGACCACATCCCAGACATCATTCTTCATGATCGACTGGTACTCCTCGATCATGGCATCCTTCCATTACTGCATCCCGGATCCTGGGAACTTCAGATTCTTCAATATCTTCAATAGGTAGTTTTCTTGAACTTCATTGCTTGTTCTTCGGAACAACTATCATTGTCCTTCTTTTGTAGGTGATTGTACACGATCTTCCCTACAAGTCAAATTCAATTGCATGATTAGAACTTTCTCATAGTTTTCATAGCAAAATCTTACACATAAGGACATATGTCATACAGTCATGCAATTATCTTAACCAATGCTTCAATACAACATTTATCCATATCCTGTAACTTTCTACTTGCCTTCCATCTCTACCAGAACACTGTTAAGAGTGTTCACTACTCCCAAAATGTCATCAAAGAGGTTTCATTCTAGATAAGTAGTAATGGGATGTTGTACAGTACCATAGGCCACTTACCCATTACTATATTAGTAGTATCTTGTTCATTAATGCAACTTTTCTAAAATGCATAATATACATCCTAAATCTAGGAACATAAGTATGTACATGACTGAACAACATCATTTAAGTAATCATATATACAATAAATGACAAGTCAAATACTTATCTTTGTTTGGTTGTTGGGTGGACTCCCTCTCAATCTTTTCTTCCTTGCAGGAACTATTGGAGTCTCTGATAGTGCACCTTAACCAATGCTGAAAATGGATGAGAGGTTCTTCCATAGATTATTTGTTTTCCGGAGTCCAAATCTGCAGTAGCTTCTTCTACTCCTTTCATGTAAAACTTCATTATAATACATATTCTTCATCACTTGAAGAATCTTCATTGTCTTCCCTGGTTCTCTTCCTTGGAGGTTCATCATCCTCTGCAGTGTGAGCATGATGTCTTCTCTTGTTGTTCTTCTTCTTGTGGGAGCTTCTTATGTTCCTAGGACAATCTCTGGAATAGTGTCCCTTCTCATCACAAGTATAACATCAAATGTGAGAAAGATCTCTCATGGATCCTACAAAGTTCTCCCTCCAATTCTGGTGGTGGTGTTTACCCTTCTTGTGATGAGGATGCTCCCTCTTGTGGTTATTCTTCCTGGTGTGTGCTGTGAGAGCCTGGTATTCATAATCCATTTTTTCTTCTCGAGCTACAATTCGAGCTTCTTCCTGTGACCATTCCTCCCATAGCCTACTGAATGTGATGAGCTTCTTTCTAGCACAAATTCCTTGAATGAAGGAATCCCGTGACCTAGGAAGACCATTCAAGGTGGTCATCACAATTTCACCATGTAACGTCCCCTCCTATCATACCAGCATGATAGAGAGGATCATGACACTAAATCCGGGCATCTAGCCCCATAAACTTTTAACCAAGCATTCACATAATATAACAGACATATGGAGTGTGTAATTATAAGAAAAACACAGCGGAAATAATATCCATAATACATTCACGATATTCATCAAATAAATAAATGCAAAGTTAACACAAGAGAGTACTTATCTTATAACAGTAGTCCCAAGCAACTGGCTATGCAACTACAACGTTCCACCCAACCATAGGCCATTTGTGCTTATCAACCTCTTCATGCAACTGCCACCCCCGAGCTGGGCATGATTTCTACAAGGAACCAGGGAACAACAGACTCACACATAGCCAAGCACACACCAAGATGAGCCAAGCCAATCTATAATTGGGTTTATAGGATATGGAAAGGAAGAATTGCTAAGCTAGTGAGCTGAACCACAGAGCTAAGGATACCCCTCCCAGATCTATTCAACTTGGCACTCACAATGCCTACACACCCAACACAAGGAAGTATTCTCTTCACTGCCACACAGTCCCTCAAGCCATACCTTCCTTTCTAGTGCTCTCAGGGTGTGCATAGAAAAGTAGCCAAAGCCCTCTTGATCTTCTTGGGAGGTTAATCCCTCCACTAGGTTTATCAAGCCAATTATGTCCACTACCAGTCCAAGTTTCTTGCTCACAAGTTCAAATCAAAACAGGGATGCACATAACAGCAGAGCCCACACTTATTGGGCATGAAGAAACGTTTTTACAGTGAGATTCCCAAAGATGGGGTTTTCACCAATTCAGGGAAACGTGGGAAAGCCCAAAAACGAAACTGGAAGATGGGGAACAACGCTGGGAAGCCAAATCCATTTTCAGAAAAACGTCCACGGATATTTTTGGGGCAAAAACGACCTCTATAACCCCCAAAACGTGACTCCCTTCTCTCCCAGCTGCTGTACAATGAAAAAATGACTCCGAGGCATGGAAAAATGCAGGAAAATTGGTAAAAACGTGATTAGGAAAGACCCAGTAGCTCAGACTGCGTGAGAGAGGAGAGACTAACTGTTCAGAATGGCTTTGGGCACCATTTCGTGGGTGTTTTCTTGCCCAAGGAGACAAAACACGATTTTCCAGGTTGATGGCTTGCCCATGCACGAAATTCGCTGCCCTACTTCTTCATTCCCAAGACATTAACTGCCTCAACCAACTCTTGGAAGAATTAAATGCTTGGGTCCATAAACCAAAATGGGTAGTTGGTGGTTTATGGGTTTTCTCATTGACACATGGATTAACACCATTGGCTCAAGGGTTTGAATAATTTCCCTCCCTATTCCTTGTAGAATCATGCCCCCATCTCTTTGTTGCATAGCATAGCCAGTTGTGGTTTTTTTTTTTCATTAAAATTCGTATTTACATGATGTCTTATTTACATTGTGCCTATCTAGCACAAGAACCATACGCATCTATTTCTTTAATTGCCGATACATAAAATGCTAAATCAATGGTGGGGCCTTGGCCTTGAGCTCCTCACCATGATTAAATAGCAATATTTACATCATTTACGATTTAATACAAAGGGGGTCAAAATGGGGACATTACACACCATTCTCTATATCTTCTCCCATAGCTTCAAGTTTTTCTTTTATCTGAGATACCCTTGTAAAGTAGGACTGCATGGTCTCTGCATTTTGTATCTTGACATTCTCAATTGATTCCTCAAAGTCATCTTCTAATTTATGTTCTTCCCTTCAAACAGCTTGGTCAAGGATTCAAACATCTCCTTGGGTGTCTTTAGAGAAGACACGTGTGGTATGAGATGGTCTTTAATAGAATCTGCAATGATTCTCTTGGCCTTGACCAAGTTCTTCTTATGTAAGGCTTTAGCCTCATCTCCCTCTATATCTGGAACCTCTTCACTTGTGTAGGTATCCAAATCATTATTTTCTAGGATTAACCCAATCTTATACTTCCATGCTCGGAAGTTATCAGCCCCTTCAAGCCTATCCTCAAGCTTGGTGTGGTGAGACATCTTAATGAGAAACTCAAATGGAAATAAAAGATTTAGGTCTTACCACTTGATTTGTTGAAACTGCATCTGGAGTTGTCTAGGGTTTCACAGAGAAACCCTAAAAATCCAAACTTGGAATTTCAAACTTCTGTCTGGATAAGGAGATGCAATTGACTGAGGCGAGCAAGATAATGTGCTCATATTTTGAAAACTCCAAAAAATTACCCTCCAAAAATGACCTACGAATTTCGGATCTGCAACTTCTGTCAAAATCTGGTTTTCTGGTTTTTCTAGTCCAAAAGTCAAATTAGGGTTTGACTTTCCCGGAGATTCACCCAACCAAAAAGTTTGATAATGGTATCTAAATTTTGATTTTTCTAAGGAGAGAAATCCTATGCTGAGAGCACTCCAAAATTCCACTTCTGTCAAAATCCCTAATTTCCCGCAGTAGTGACAAGCCAAAAATAAAAATGCTCAGAATCCAATTCTGTTTTGACAGAAACATATGCCATATTGTTTTTGGTGCATCTCTGAAATTTCGGATCCTCGGGGTCTGAAACTTCTTCGTATGGTAGACTGACTTGTTATCTTTCCAAACCCATAGATCTAAGCTTCAATGGATTCTCCATGAGAGAGATATGCTAAGTGTCGCAACATGCCATGTTTATGGGATGAAACAGCATAGTGAACTTGTACGGAGTGCCACGTGTCACTGTTTCACCTTCGGCCTCTGAAACTCGGACATGTGAAAGTACAGTCCATGCCCTAACTATCCATTTTCACGGAATTCGATTTGGATCTTCGTAGCCCTAGATATGACCTTTGTTCCTAGGTCACTTGTTTAGGGATGCATTCTGGAAGAGGCAGAAACCCTAACTTGTACGGATCATATCTCACAAAGTACAATGAATATGAGGCTGAAATATTTACATAGGGTACATTCATGTCTAATATTCATCCTGTAAAAATTTCAGATCCTGAACCTTCTCCAAAACAGATTTATAGATAAAGTTCCACGATGACTAGGTTTTACTATACCAAGCCCTAGCTTCCAATTTGTCTCAAGTGCAAAAAGTTTCGTAAATGCCTTCCTTCGGGCTAGCTCTGATACCATGTTAGTTTTTCATCATTTAATTCAATATGATCTAGGATCTTAACTGAGAGAACAACATGTATAGCATATCAAACACAAGAGACAAGAGACACAAAGCATTTCACCTGGGAAAACCATAAAGGCAAAAAACCCTGCAACTTCCTCAGAGATAGAATAAGAACCAATACAAAGATCACAAATATGAAACCCCAAAATATAGATGTCTCCAGCAGCTACTCCTCCTCCACTTGTGCGCACTCCTCTCTCTCAACTATGTGAGTTGGATGTGTGAGTGAATGAGCAAATAGAGTGGTGCAAACACTCTATTTATACTTTAACTTGACCTGCCTTTTACCCTAACTGGGCCGACCCCTTATGGGAGTCTAATAACCCTTCCACTTAACTCATACTGGGTTGACCCCTCTAAGTTGGTCTAATAACCCATCAAATATAAGTTACGACACTTACAATAAAACTTGCGACAATTGCAAATACAAATGACGACACTTTCGATCGGAGGAATAAGACATCTCCGTCGGGGATACAATAAAGTACAAATGTAATACATACAATATACAAGTGAATATCTTCTGAAGTTACAAATACATCAACAGATTACTATTGACTTTAATCAATTTTCCAAGATAAATTTCAAAAATCACAATTCTAGAGTCGACTATTTTTGCTACAAAGTAAACATGTAGGTGCTAAAGGGATCCTTACTTTGATACTCAGAGATAATGGAAGTGTTATATTTTTTAGATGAACTCGTATCTTTATCAGGTTGGTTGGTATGATCCTAGATCTTGATACTAGAAGGATACATAATTTTCATAAAGTTACAAAACACCCTATCTTCAGTGGATCCTTTCAATGTTAGGGCTTGATCAATGGTCATAATCAATTGCTTTGTAGTATCATAAGAAATATATTCATCGTCATGGGAACCTATAAATTTTCTTCCAAATCTGATACAAGGTAAGTTTCTTCACTAAGCCACTTTGGACATATTCATGGAACTAGAACAACATCTAATGTCACCATCAACAATTTCTTACCAATTTTGTCCTAGGATAAGAGGATAACCACCATCGTTGGTTTTAGTGTGGAGAACTATAAGGTTTGAAAGGTACTCCCACAAATCAATGGAGACAATTACATATTCCATGATACCCTTTGGTTTAAAAGTTGTCCTATTGGGCATGTGTGGCATAGTAGGTTTTTATTGTAATAGACTCTAAACTTGTAGATTCTACATGACCTCCTTGGTCATTACATTAATGGTTTTCCCCAAATCAATCAAGGTGCTAGGAATAACAGATTTTTTAAATAGGGTTTTAGAATAGGGGTTAGGGTTTAGGAGTTGTATTTATTAAGCTTTATAAATAGTAGTGATTATTTTAGTGGCTATAGGGTATTGGGGTTATAGGACTACATAGAGGTTGATAGATAGATTTGATAGGGGTTATTAGGATTATATTAATTTTAGGATATAATGGTTATGGGTATGGGTATAGGGATTAGGGGTTATGGGTTATACAATTAAGTTTTAAAATAATAATGATTTAGTGGTTATGAATTAATGATTTAAAGGCTCGAGGGTTATGAGGGAGAGGATTTGAGGTTTATATGGGTTAATTTTATAGAGGCTACAATCAAATGGTTATGTGAATTAAAGGTTTGGTGTTAGAGGTTAAGGGTGATATTGATTTTTGAATAGTAGTTAAAGTGGTTAGTTTTTATATGGGTTATATGGGTTGGGATTAGAGGGTCTAGGGTTTGATGATTAAAAGGGTTATTGGCCGCAAGGGATTGTAATGGTTAGTATTTCAAGGTTAAATTAATTAGGAATACAGGGGTTACTTACACTTAACCTCTAACTCTAATCCCTAGCTAACTCTAAACTCCTATAACCTATAAACCATATGAAAGAGTTAGAGGAGAAAGGATGTAGGGTTATTGTTCATATTTACCAAGTTGTGAAAGCATGGTACCTTGATTATTTTTTGTCAACATGACACATAGCCATTAGGGTAGGAGGTTTGAAAGGATGACATGACTAACTAGTTGTCTAATTCAACACTATGTGAGCTTGGTGTCATTCTAATATGATAGGAATAGTGCATGAACAAATTTAGATATAAGAGTTCAAATCAAGAGATCACAATGAAATCGTGCAAGAAGAAAGGGAATAAGTTCATGTAAACTAGTACAAAGGATAGCACACAAAAAACCTTGAGAAATGATGTTTTGTGTTACTATTGTAACAAACATGGGCACTGCATTGGAGATCATTTGAAACACAAGCTAAAACAAGGAATAATCAAGTAATGTTATAGAGGAATAGAACAAATAAAAGAGAGAAAATAAAGTTTTGTTTGATTAATTTGTTATTAGAGACAAAAACTATGGGAGATGCATGGTATACAAATTATGGTGCAACCAAACATTTGATTAGTAGATGATACTAGTTTGATTATAAGCACGAGTCGAAAGTGCAAGGAGACATATAGTTCAGTGATGGAAAAACTCTAGAGGGTTTCGATGAAGGTGATGTGCATGTGTTGCTAAGCACTGGAAAAGCATGCAATGTTAAAGAGGTTTTATATATACCTAGTATGAAAAAACAAATTACCTTCTATTAACTAGACGAATAAGGAAAAAAACTAAAAATTAAATTTGAAGGTGGTAAGAGTCTCTATAAATACAAGTTGAGAAATTATGAAGCGGTAACAAAATGCTACAAGGAATATGGTTTGTTTCAATTGTTTTCAAACATTGATGGTAAGATGGTAGTTATTAATTGAATATGGCCTACCCAATATAATTCCAATCAAATACTTATCCCTTGGATTTGTTTTGCGGGCTCCCTGGAACCAATTGAACTGCCCTCATCTCTCGAAAGAAAACGCACTCGGGCCCTTCCAGACAGGAACCTGAGTTGTCTGCACCTCAGGCTCGCAACTCACCAGGATTCCCTGCTATCATGTCCTCCATGAGCTCCCTTGGAGGCGGAGACCCACCACCTCCCCCTTCGCCTTCTACCGATGTCAAATAATTCAGGAAACTCATCAATGTGCAAGGGAAGAAACGATTAACTGGATCTCTCCCTAAGTTTTTCAAGAAGATGGATGATGTTTTGGTGATAACTCTACCACTGGAACAACCGATGCGCATTGCAGTATCCTTAGCAGATTGGGATTTAGTTGGCCAGTTCACAGGATTTTGTCCCTCTTCGCGATCAACTGACAAAAACAAATGGAGACCCTTGATCTCTAACAACATCGCCTGTTATGCAGTCAGAAGGGGGTTCTTTCTGTTCGAGTTTATCTCCAAAGAAGATCGTGATCAGATTTTCAGGAACGGTCCCTACTTCATGGGACCGCAGGGTCTGTATCTAAATCGTTGGATGCCTGATTTCGATCTAGAATTAGATGTCCCTAAAGCGGTCCCGGTCTTGGTTCGCCTACCCAATCTACCAATCCACTCCTAGAACTAAAAATATCTGCAAACCATTGGAAACGAGCTGGGACGATTCATCGACAAGGAAGATCCAAAGGACCAATACTCCTGCACCCGTATCTTTGTGGAAGTAGATCTGGAAGCAGGCCTTCCTGAAGCCATCAAGCTAACTGTAGGTTACTAGCAGCACTTTCAAAAGTTGGATTTCGAACAGTTGCCATTTAAGTGCAGAAGCAGCCATGAATATGGGCATTTCCAAAAGCACTGCCCCAGGAGAAGGGACAAGGCGAAGGGTTGAAACAAGCAAAAAGTCCAAAGGAAAACCCTAAACCACCCTCCATAAGGGAAGGAAAAAATCCAAACCCTAACTCAAACAAATCTGGTAGCATCCAGGAGACCCAGAAAGTCCAGATTGAAACTAGAAATAGCTTCTCTGTGCTTGGAAATCAGGAAACTGAAACAAATACTAATTAAGGATCCTTCTAGGTGCAAACTAACTCCGATGGGGAAGAGCTAGAAGACAAGGAACTTTCCCCACTACAAGATCCAGGAGGACTACCTGAAACTCAAGAATCAAGGACAGAGGATGAAAGCTCATAAGAAGAGGAGGGAGAGATCGACACTTCTCAAACTTCCCCAAAGCATGTTACCAGAGGAAGGAAAACGGATAAATAAAGAAGAGAAATAGCTACCTATAAGGATAAGGTACGAGGATCTCAGCCAACATTGGAAAAAATGTTAAAAAATAATCGAAGAACCAGACCATAGGGGCAGACCTATAAGGTATCCTCTTCTAATCCTAAAGGTAAGTAATGAAGGTAGTCTCATGGAACTGTAGGGGATAAGGAAGCAGAACTAAAGAGGAAGCTGTGAAAGATTTACTTCGCATCTCAAATCCAGATATCCTACTAATCCAGGAGACCAAATTGGAGGAACTGGATATCCTCCTAGCTAGTCAAAAAAATTGGAAAAAGGGAGCAGGTATCGCTTCCAACGACAAAGGAGCATTCGACAGTATAGGCACCCTATGGGACACCTCCAAATTTGATCTAGTTCTATCTTAAACTTGCACTTACGGGATCCTTACCCAACTTCTTCATAAGGAGTCAGGATATCAGATCTGTTTATTCAATATTTATGTCCCTGTTATTCCTCTAGAAAAAAAAAATGTTGGAATCTTATTAGGGATTATCTCAACAATCATCAACTGGAAAATATTGTTTTAGCGGGGGACCTAAATATCACTCTCTCCCTCAGGGGAAAAAAGGTGGCTCTATAGTCAGAGATCCATCTTGAGAATGGGTAGAAGATATCATCCTGGACTAGCACTTAGAATATATAAAACCTCCTCATGGAAAGTACACTTGGTCCAACAAGCGAACTGGACCGGGTCATATAGTAGCTCGTCTCGACGGATTCTTGGTTCAAAAATCCTTCCTTATTTTAGGACTAAATGTTGATTCTAAGATCCTTCCCTTTAGTGCTTCTGACCATAAACATATACTCCTTGAGTTTTCTAAAGACCTAAATCTGGGCTCTATCCCTTTCTGGTTTAGCCCCTCCTGGATTCAGCATGAAGACTTTCAAGATCTGGTCCTCAAAGTGTGGAAGGTCCCGGTATCTGGCTCATCTATCTTCATTTGGAAAGAAAAGCTTCGAAGACTCAAAAGAGCTCTCAAAAATTGGGTCAAAACCATGAAATCTCCCCTAAATCAGAGATTGGAAGCGCAACAATGTTTGGAAAGGTACCAACTTAATATGGAAGAAGGCTCTATCACATTGGACACTATGGAGCAGGAAGTGACCCTCCAGCACAATCTTCATACTACATGCAGATTGGAATAAGATTATTGGAGACAAAAGTCCAGAAGCCTTTGGCTTCAATACGGTGACAAAAACACCAGTTATTTCCACAAGCAGGCAGAAGCTCGGAAACAATTCAACTCAGTAAAGGAAGTCCACCTACAAGACCAAATAATCATAGACTTTGAAGGAATCCAACATGCGGCTCACAACCACTTTAAAGAAATTTATACAAAGGATCGCCATTTCCAGGAAGAAAATTGCCATCATATCTTAAATTTGGTTCCTTCTAAAGTAAACCAAACTCTAATCAGGACCTAACTACTCCGGTCACTAGGCGAGAAATTAAAAACGCTTTGGCTGATATGGAACCTAATAAAGCCCCTGGCCCTGACAGATTCACAGCCAGGTTCCTCAAAGTCTGCTGGAAAATTGTTAAAAAATATCTTCGTAAAATGGTTTTCAAATCTCAGAAGTGCAACAAGATAGGAGGGAACACCAACTCTACATTCTTAGCTCTCATCCCAAAAGAGAAAGGTGCCACTTCCTTCGATCGATTTAGACCAATCTCGCTCTGCAATATTGGCTGTAAAATTATCATGAAATTTATAGGCAATCGTATCAAAGGAATTCTTCCAGCAGTCATACCTGAAAATCAAGGAGACATCATCAAAGGGATGCAGATCACATATAATATCATCTTGTTCCATGAAGCTATCCACTCAAGTATTCACCGGTGTGAAAAAAGGTATTGTTGTTAAATTATATCTGGCCAACGCTTTTGATAGAGTTCGACATGGTTTCCTCTTTTAGGTAATGCTCTGATTTGGTTTCACCCCTGAATTCATTAATTGGGTGAAATCACGCATTGGATCCCACTGGATAGCCCCATTGATTAATGGACGTGCTGCAGATTTCTTTCAAGCTTCTAGGGGGCTTATACAAGGATTCCCACTTTCACCTCTTCTTTACTCTATCCAAGCCTCGGTGCTCAGCTTCCAATTGGAGCAATGTCGCCTCCATCGAGATTTAATGGGTATCAAAATTACAAGGGGAGTCAAAGATTTAAATCATACTCAGTTTGTCGATGACATGCTTCTCTTGGGAGGAGCTAGCACCATCATAGCCAGAAATTTCAAAGAGGATTTGGACCTCTACAAGGAAGCTTCGGGGAGTAAAATCAATCACAGAAAAAGTCAAATATTTGGATGGAATTGCTCCCCAAGGGAAATGGTGGCAATCTCAAGAATTCTGGAAATGGAAGGGAAAAGGCAGTGGGACTATATTAAATACTTAGGAGTCCCCATCTTCAAATCCACTCCAAAATTTGCACACCAGCTTCCTCTGATTGATAAATTAAAGGCTAGAATTAATTCTTGGGGTGCCTCCTGGCTAAATTTGGTTGGGAAATTGGTCCTTATAAAATCGATTCTCATCACCATACAGATCTACCAAAGCTCCATTTTACTTGCCCCAAGTGGCTTCATATCCAAGGTTGATTCTCTTCTCAGATGATATATGTGGAAAGGTGGTAAAAACAGTTAAAATAAGCTACCATTGGTCAGTTGGGGGAGAATCACTAAGCCTATATTAGAAGGTGGTTTCCAGATTAGAGATCTCAGGACTCAAAATATGGCTCTCAGTGCTAAACTTCTCTGTAATTTGGTAATAGGAAAATAACATGGAGTAAGCAATTTATATGGAAAAAGTATTTCTCGGGGACTAGGAAAAAATGTCTTGATACAGCTCCAAAAGTATCAAAAGGCTCTCCAATTTTTACAATTTGCCAGAAATCTTTTGGATTTTTCAAGCCTCTTCTAACTTGGATACCTAGAAACGGGAAAAACATTCTCATTTGGGTTGAATCTATTCTTGGATGGCCACGTTTAGATTCCCTGTCGGGCACCTCCAACCTTAAACAATGCCTCTACTCTCAAAACCTTATCTCTTTGTGGGATATTTCTGTTTGGAACAACGATGGATCCAACACCTGGAAAGAATGGAAAATTCTAAACTACCCAATCCATTTATACAATGAAGAACATCTTTTGCTCTCCATGCTTCAAGGAAAGTCTCTCATTGCAGGTCACTTAAAGGACTCATGTGGATGGGGCTCTCACAACGGATACTACACCACGACTGAGGGCTATAAGCAACTAAAAGAAACTCATTATGTTCCCCCCAATACGGCACTTTGGAAAGGAATTTGGAAAATTAAAAGTCTTCCAAAAGTAGACATTTTTATATGGACTATGGATCATAACAGTATTCTCACGGGAGACAACCTTAAAAAAAAGGTTGGGAAGGACCTACAAGATGCCCTCTTTGATCTTAGTAGGAGGAATCTGCAAACCATCTTCTGCTGAATTGTCCCTTTGCAATGGAATTCTGGAATCTTTCCCTCTCTCCTTGGTCAAATCAAGTTAATCTACCAGCTAAAATCCCTATCCTCCTCAGTAACTAGATTAATCTGTCTCCATTTTCTCTCCTTAAAAAAGACAGACTTAAAAGTTCTTGGTTGATTTTCCCTAAATTCATTCTTTGTAAACTTTGGATGGAACGAAATGACCGCATATTTAGAGGCATAACATCCACTACTGCTCAAATCGCAGTCAAGGCTAAAGTGCTAATGGGAGACTGCCTCCTAAATATCCAACCTCAGAGAAAAATTCCCTGCTCACTCCTATCGAAGAAGATTGGATGTTAAGTCTATACCCAAAGTCTCAGAGCTCTTTATCTCCATGATCAACTCAGCTTGAACAATGGAAAATTCGGTTGGATTCTTCAAACTTCAGAAATTGGAGGAAGTCACTTCATAAGTACACTCTTTTCTTCGATGGAGATTCTAAAGGAAATCCAGAGGCCACTGGAGGAGGAGGGGTTCTTCTAGATCCTGAGGAAAAAACTGAACTTAATTACTCATGGGGAATTGGATATGACACCAATAATATCGTTGAATATCTATCTCTATGGCAAGGGCTCTATCAAGGTTCGGTTATGAACATAAAAGAGATAATTGTCTTTGGTGACTTCTGTGTAATCATTCAAGCCTTAGTCACACATAATCTACCTAATAATATGAGGCTTCGCCATGAATATCTTTCCTTCTTTCCATAACATCCAATTTTTTTATATCCTCCGGGATCTAAATCGTGAAGCGGACAAAGCAGCTAATGTTGTTGTTCCTCTGAGCAAAGGGACTTTGCTATTAAATGGAAATGCTCAACATTTTAACTTACCATAGCCCCTCAGGCTCCTCGGGAGGGGACTTAAACTTGCAATGGATGGGAAAAATGCGTCATTATTCTATTAAACAAGGATGGCATGACAGGAAGGTAACCACTTGGAGCGTTGAGGATCGTGGCGAACTTGGACAGAAGACGAAGTTCAAATACTCTTTACAGTTAATAGGCACGTGGAAAGATGAATTTTGGATGCTCTTTGTTGATGTGGCCGGCTCTTCTCGGACAAATCGAGGAGGCAAGAACGATTGAAAATGAAGGAAGGAGATGCGATGGGCGAGGACACTGGAAACTACGTGAATATCTGACAGAGATCGGACTGTTTCTGTTGTAAATTCATTAGCATATGATAGCATGTATCTGATTACGGTATTTGGAAATCCTTTCATTCAAATTTCAGTAAGGAACCAATCAAAGCTTGGGGATAGAAGAATTTTGGCCCATTCTGAACTTGTCTCAATTAGCAAGGCATAAAACCTTTGATGTATATGTGCGAGTGAATTTATCGTTGTTTTATAATTTAAACCATAATCGTTTTTGTTATAAAAAAATATGGAAGTTATTAATCCAAAAAAAATTGTCATTCGAGGTGTGGAAATCTGAAATTTTAGAGGCTGCATTTACTATACAAACTTAATATTGGTAATGGTTACCAAAAACTTAGAATCACTTAGATATTTATGAAGCGTGCATCATTACAATCATATGCACTCACAATCTCCTAAGCGTAAGGTATGTGGTATGAAGTCGGCTTTGGTGGTTGTGCACACTAATTTGTATGGTCTTATAAGTAGACACTCCTTCAGAGAAACACTATGTTTTATGACTTGTTAATGATTACAACATGAAAGTTGGATTCATTTTTCTAGTGTAAAATCAAAAGCCTTTAAATGCACCATGGATTTCAAATCTCTTGTTAAGAACTAAAGTGGAAAGCTTGTGAATATTTTGAAGTTCTAACAATGTGGAAGATTACAATTCAAAAGTGTTTAATTTGTTGCATTTAGAGAAAACTTGTTGTCTTGTATATGGATTTTGAAGAATGTATTTTGTATTCTCGAATATAAAGTGTGAACTTTTTCTTTGAAAAAAATTGTTGAAAAAGTTGTAGAGAAAAGAATTGCATCATTCAAGGCATTGCACTACATATGTTTAACTATAACAATGTCGGTTGGGAAATTTAGGTAAAAATCTATAATTACTCACTTCCTAATCCATAGCATTATGAAATACATTTAGAATATTATAGTTGAAGATTCATGGGGTGGGAACAAGTCTGTAGTGAAGCATTTGCATCTATGGTAGTGTTGTTTGTGTGCATATTTCTAAGAAGCAAGGAAAACCAAAATTAGTGAATAGTGGGCGCAAGTGCATGTTATTGTGATGTGATGAAAGGCATATAAATTTTGAAACTTAGAAGATAAAAACCTTGTCAAGAAATGCAAGTTTATTTTTGATGAGGCAAGTGTAGTTGTGACAAAATAGAGTTATGTTATTGCACATGAACCTATCTATTTTGAATCATTAGAGGATCCAAAAAAAGATGAAGATAAATTAGAATTGGAAGAGCCTAGTGCAATGTAAAATAAAAGCTTTATCAAAACACTTCAAGGCTTTATCATAACCTATAATTTGCATCACAGAGTGTACAGACCACAACACATAGTCGAGTAAATATTACACATAAGGAAATAACATAGTTCATGGGAATCAAATACTTAGAGATGTTGCTTGCAATTAACATTGTGATTATGTTAACAATGTTGAGCATAGATAAACACCGTATCTATGAATAGGTATCTAGGAATTATTAACACGCGAATCTAAGTCGTGTACTCTGCTTTTGGAAGTATCTAAGTAGTGACAAAAACCATAGCAACATAATCATTTGAGTAGCAACAAGAACAAACATTAGCTAAAATCAAGATACATCTATAATTAAGATATAAATATGCCATCCCAAGGTGGAAGGTATTGTGAAAGGAAAGGTCAAAGGTGTTGTTTCTATCCCATCTATTTATCTTATTATGTAGCTAGGCCAACCTAATGCCCCAAACAAAATTCTCATATTGTTAGCTAGCCGCTAGATTTTAGGGGAAGAAATATAAGGGTGCCCTCAAAGTCAAATTGTTTATATCTAGATGATTTAGTTGCTTGAGGACATGGAGCTAATTGGATGCACACTACAATTGATATATACAAAGTGCAATTGATAGTTGTATAATATTAAAAAGGCATTTACTATGACAAAAACATTTCACCTATGAAAAAGATGACAACCATTACAACAATGTTGGTAGTTGCAACATAGTATGCATGGCAAGTTCATTAGATGGATGTCAAGGGTTTTTTTTTCATTGGGTGGATTGACAAGGAAGTCTACATGGAGCAATCACTGAGATTCGTGAAACCTAAAAGGAAAGGTTAGTCTACCATTTGTGTGAGGCATCGTATGGGATGAAGAAAACCCAAAGAGATTAGTAAGTGCAGATAGTTGAACACTTCGAATGATAATGATTCAAGAGGAGTGGTTTGAATCCTAATATTTATGCAAAGACTAATTCAATTACAGAGCTATTATTAATAATAGTGTATCTTGATGACATGATTTAGAGGGGTGGCAATGAAGCTATGATCAAGTTGGTACAAGATAATATGCTAAACACTTTTGAGATCACACACCTTGGTGTATTGCATAATTAACTTGGAATAAGAATTTGGTAGAAGTTCGAAGTATTTATTTTATTCATAAAAAATATGCCAAGAATGTGATCGAGAAATCTAGTATGAATGATTAAATGTGACACTGCAAAGGATCTCGATATAAAATTGACTAAGGATGAAATTGATAAAGTCGTTAGCACAACTCTGTATAGACAGTGGGTAGGCAGTCTTATTTACCTAACCGTTATTGTACTGGATATTTGTTTTGAAGTTAGTGTAGGGTGTAGGTACATGTCAAAACCCAAATAATGTCACTCAAAAGCATCAAATTAAAATAATTTTAATGCATGTAAAAGGACATTTAGTTGCAGGTATAAATGTTCTTTGGTGCAATGAGAAGTTGCAAATACTTCATTCATAGATTTGTATTATATTGGATGTAGATATGGCAAAAAGTCCACATCTGGTTTTGTATTTTGTGTTGCTTCAGTTGTTGTGATTTGGAGTAGCAAGAAGTAGTACAAAGTTTCTTTATCTTCAATGAAGGCTATGTGTAAAGGCACATTGAAGGAAACATGTGAATGAGTACTTTTATTGAGAAGATTATGTGTTGATATTGGTTTGGTACATGTAGAATCTAATGTTTTGATTTTAGGTTAATTAGGGTGTTATTTAGCTAGGGCAGTTATCCATCAATATAGTAAACACATTGAAGTTTACCTGTATTATGAGAGACAACTTGCAATGTACCTGAGGAGGATGTTAAGGGGTACCTAGGGAGGTAACCAAGGGGAATAACTAGCATAATGTGGTCATAACAATGGAATAGGCACGCTAGGTAATTAGAGAGAATAATATAATAATAAGGGGTGGTTGGCATAGACCCTCAAGTATACTCATGAAAAAAACATATATAGACATGAATCTCATTATATTGAGATAGATTGGATTTTGAGTATTGTATTGTGACAAGTATTGCTTGTGGAATTATTCCTTTTTCAAGGAGTATTTAATGGTGCTACCTTACTGTAAGGGTTATCTCCATATTCTTGTGTTTCTTATTATGTGGATGCATTTCTTATTCTCAATTTAAGGGTTATATTTTATCTTCTATCTATCGAGATTCACTACAAGTGGTATAAGAGCTCTTTCTTGAACAAGAAAGTGGCTTTTATTTTTTCTAGATTTTCAAGAGAAATTTGGGCATCAACATTTAGATCCATTTCTAAATATTTTGTGCAAATATAAAGAAGCCAGTTGTACATTAGAGTAATTCTCACAAAATACCCAATTTAATAAAATAATAAACCAAAACAAAACAAACAAACTTCATTCCAATCGTAGTTTGGGAAGTGATGATATCGTTGATTGTGCGTTGATTTAATTTTTTGTTAAGGTTTTCTAAGTGATTACGATGAGTGTTGCAGGGTAGTCATATTTTGATAGAATGCTTAAATTATCACAAGATTAGTACCAGACGATGCAGAGTGGCCATGGCATTTCATAATTGTCGTTATAATAAGGAATCGAAACAATATCGAGGGAGTGATGGTTATTTCAAATTTGTCACCTCAAAACCCTAGCATCACAAAGGAAGTCCTTTTAAAAGTAAGGTATTTATTCAAAATCTTAGTTCTTTTTTTTTGTTATAGAAAGGAGGATGTATTTTATAGTAAAAGATGATGGTCCTAATATTGAAGAATTTACAAAGGATCGGATGAAACATCTCCAATCACATGGAGAATCTATCTATACGACTATTTAGAGGATGGTGATACCATATGGTGGGATCACTTGAGTCTCACAAGATGATGGCATTTTCCAATGAAGCATATGAAAAAGCATTATTAGATAAGTGGTGTCATGCTAAGAAGAGGGATACAGAGAGTTGTAAGGAAATATTCTCATGTGACAACTTGTTATTACAAGTTCATGTACATCTTCAGCAAGATAAGATTATGTGTCTATAAATCCTAACAATAAGCATAATATCATTAGTGTTGTATTGGATAAAAGAATGCATGTCCCTGTAAATCATATTAAAATCACATAGGATGAGGGTGAGAATGTTAAAATAAATCAATATTTGAAGATTAATGTGGATAAATATGTTTTGAATTTATATTTTGATGCTATAGATGTGGATGGTATGGATATTATTCTTGGATATCATTGGATGGACTTCATTGGTACAGTTAATATTAATGTGTAAAATGAGTTTATGAAGCTTTGGTACAAGAAAAAGTAAATTACATTGCAGTATATGTTTCTTACTAAACAAGAAGGGCCATATGTGGGAAAAGTAGTGATTGATGGAAAAATCAATGTTGTAACTACATGCACATCATATAAAGAGTTTGAGTTTGCATCAAAATAAGTGTATATAGAAGCATCCAAACGAAAACCTTTGGAAGGGCATAAAAATGAAGAAGAATATATAGAGTTGCATTCCTCAAAGGAAGCACAAGTTGAAGAGTCAAAGATAGAAGAGCCAATAGCTAAGGTAGTCGCATATTGCCACCCACAGCACCCCGATAAATAATAGTGATCAAGGAAAGGTGGTGAGCATCAATAAACTCACTATGGACCAACATAGAACCTAAATACACCCAATATAGAGGTAAATGGATGAATAAAAACAATAAGCAGAGATATCTTAGTAGAACAATGACAACAATGAATGAAAGGAGAATCCATAATCAAGATCAAGGTGTGAAAATTGTAGTTTTTCCCCATGATCACATTTCACTAGGATGGATGGATGCTTGTGCTTGGTACAAGTTGACTACATTGCTTAGGAGATCACATATATGGCTCCCACTCATGTTTCAAGTACAAAACATGTGAAGGGGATGGAATGTAATGTACCTACGGAGGTTAATATGAGGTACCTATCCAAGGGGGATAATTAATGTAATGTGGCCATTTTTATGGAATTTACACACTTGGGAGTTGGTGGGTAATAAATAGGCCCATTAGGTAGTTATATTGAATAATATAATAATAAGGGGTAGTTGGAATAGGTCCCAAGGTATACTCGTGAGAAAGTATATATACACATGAGTATTCATGTATTGGGATAGGTTGGATGTTGAGTATTGTATTGTCGCAAACATGGCTTGTGGAGTGATTCCTTCCATAAGGAGTAATCAATGGTGTTATCCTATCTTAAGGGTTCTCTCTGTTTTCTTGTGTAGTGTATTGTGTGGTTTTATTTTTTCTCAAGTTAAGAGTGATCTTTTATCTTTTATCTCGCAAGGTTCACTACACAACTACATGAGGAAGGTCAAATATAAATGAGGTATTGTAAGATATCTAAATAGTTAGATAAGATATTTCCAAAACCTTTGAGGAAAGATAAGTTTAAGAATTTCAATACTTGGTATGAAAGAGAATGATCTTCCATTGAGGTGGAGTTTTGGATTTTTTAATGAAAACTAGGTGCAAGGATGTGTAGTTAGGCACAAGCACACAAACTAATTATGTAGCATAAGAATGACTCGGTGAAATACAAATAAATAAGGTGCATCTAATTACTAATTATGTAGGATCTAAGTAAACTAAGTCATGTATGGCATGGCATAGCTTTGAGAGTTGAGGTGATTATGTTGTCGTGGAGCAAATTATTAGGATAATCATGCCATTGAAGTCAATATTTGTTGTCTTTGTCAAAATCGATCACCAAATTTCAATGAGGAATTGTAATTATAATCAAGCACATAACCCAAGGACTAATGAATGATTGTAGACGATGATAAATGATGTGACAAAAAATAAGCATTGAAGGTCCTCAATTTTATAGGTGGTGAACAATTTAGATAGGATGAGAAGTTGTGTACAATTCCTTGAACTTATTGTATTGTTGTACAAAAGATTGATACGTGTAGAGATATAGTCTTGTAATCAATAGGATGTGAGTGCATTATGACTCAGAGCTAAAGAGCACTGTGGAGTGAGGACCTTTATGTTGTATAGTCTAAGATTCAAACCATTGAAGGTTGAGCTATAAACATATGTAAATTAAATGTATTTTGCATTTTTTTAGTTAATTCAATTAAATTTTATGCATTCCTTATTACTTATGTTATGAGTTGCAAGGTTATATGAGTCTACTATCTAAATTTATTATAATCTCATATAAAGTTACATTAAATTAATGGTTTATATTGAAACATGTAACAAGTACAATTGCAAGTGCAAGTGCGATATTAACATTTAATCAGCCATTGTTTGCAAGAACCAAAATGTGCTTGTATTTTTAGTATTCTTTGCAAAGGAGTGTGTTGTGTTGCAATGATTGAGTTGTGGTTGTGCAAGCCATGTGATTAAGCCATGTGATTTTGATTGGTATTAGAGTTGATGTTTTTGGGTTGTGTTTTTTTATAGCACAATGTGCATGGTAATCCTTTTCTAATGAAAGGATTTTTTGCACATATAAATTCTTAGGTGTGTTTCCCCACTTTCCCACACTGAGTATAAAGAGATATAAAACTTGCTTAGTGGAAAACATGTGAAGAATATGGACTTGCCTCTATCTCTACACTATTAATCTTAACTTTTGCTACCTTGCTTAGAGTCTCTTCTTCACTCACTTTGTCGATATCATGTTTTATAGAAACTACTGTGTCCATGTTCCCTTATTCAAGACAAAATAGGTTTTTGTAGAAATTTGTCCCATAATATATATTCTTTTATACCTAATATTTCAATAACAAAGATCCAATATAAATAAAGACTAATAGGTTCTTTTTTATACTTCCAAATGAGACTTTACTCAAATACAACATTATTAACAACAAGCATAAAAAGGAAGACATCTTATAGTAAGTTGTGCTAGATTGTACCAAGTGGCTTAGCTTGAGTGGTTGAGAATTGTGAATTGTAAGCAGGAGTCCACAAGGTCAAGTCCCTGAGATGGTTGCCACTATGAATAATGTGGGTCTCACTCGATGTCCCCATCGATTTAGGTTTCCAAAACTACAACCGAATGGTTTACCCCAGGTGACCATCATTAAAATGGCAGGAAGTGCCCGAAGGATTTCCCATAATGTGCATTTCATTGAAAAAAAATATGTTCACCAAATTACTATTTTTACTCCCAAAAAAATAAGCAATACATATTGTATCTATATATTATAACAACAAACTATATATATAAATACTAGACTGCCAATTATTTGACAATGTAATGCATTGGGTGAAGAAGGAGTTGCGTTAGATAGTTTTGAAACTCGACGTTTCGATCCCTACTCTCGGATCATCATCAGGCTTCAATTGTCTCATGATGATGATCCCAAATTAGGGATGGAAACGTTGAGTTTCAAAACTATCTAATGCAGCTCCTTCTTCACTCATACTGATCATGCGTAATGACTATCTTCAAAAATGTAATGCATTATCTAAAGTTTACATTGCATATTCACATCAATATCAAATCAATTAACAATCATAATTGTTTTACCAATATTTTCAATCAAGGCTTTTCTCTTTTCTTTTTGAATATGAAATAACTCTTTATAAGTTTTTAGCAAAACATACCTCATAGATTGAGATTAGTGTTTTGAATAATTATTGAACTTAATCAACAATGCCTGGTTGCGGGTTATTGCATCATATGGGAGACTACAAAAGCACATTGTGTAAAAGATGCATGTATTATGGAAAAGGTAAAATAGGAACATAAGAGAAAGCAATGGACAAATGGGAAAACACAAGAAATTACGAGTATGAAAAGATTTTAGGAATAATGCAACTATTTGCCAAAATTTAGATTTTCATCAACGAACTAAAATAATAACATTTATACAATTACAAATTGTAGTATTGATGGTACATGATTCTTTAATGGTGCAACTTATTTCTCTTAGAATACAAAAGAATGGATAATAAAAAGGACATCATGTAAGAGTTTTTTTTCCATAAGCCTTTCTCACATATATGATATCATAGCATGGTGCTTTTCATGCATAGCTTTGAAGGTCCAAATCCATGCTATGCAAAAAAATTACTTTCAAAAGTCTCTTCTGTGTGAGAAATTGCATAGAGGCAAAACTACCACCTTTGACAAATTTGAAACATGGCACAAAACAATATTTACAAGGGGTTACCATATATGATAGGTTTAAAAAATATGATCACTACAACATAACAACATATCAAATAGAGTGTAATTGGTTTAAAATCCAATAAAACATTACAACTATACAAGAAGAAAGCTAAAAAACAAGTGAAACTAAAAAATAAACAAGATCTTATCAAAAAATACATTGACACAATAGGCCAAGAACCATCAATTGAATCAATTTGACTCATATAAAAAAAAACGCAAGCATGTGTAATTCCTACTTGTTTTCTTTCCTTGTGAATTCCCACTAAAAAATAGTCACTGCACCACAACAAAACATAAAGAAAAACACACCGCATTAAAAGATCTAAAACTTTTATAACTATACAAGAAAGAGAATGGTGAGACAAGTCAAAATACAACAAGAGCAATGACCAAAAATAAGCATTGGCATAAACAATTGTAGAAAATGCAATAACAAAAATTAGACAAAGAACCAAATTGTAATAAGACACCAAACTCTAACATTGTTGTTCTTTTCTCATAATGCTAGAAGAAGATTAGAGAAACAATATATCATCTTGTTGTAGAAATGATAATAACACAAAATGAAGCAAGAGAGCAATAACATCAAATTATATCCCAACAAATTCAAAGGAAAAGGTATCGCCTACACAACTATAGTGAAAAACAACAATAGGAAAAAGTACAAGAATGATGATTATCTAAAACAAGACAATGATATGGTCGTGGACGAATGAACAAAACATTGATACAAAATAGGTCATGCATGAAAAAAATACAAGGAATATTGCCATTACAAAAAAAAAGAATCATAGATTTATTGACCACAAATCCACGCAACCCTTTAAATAACCACAACCCTTACACCCACTCCAAGACACTAAATCCTTAACCACCATCCCACCCTACATAGAAAAACAAAATTAAAGCTACAACCAACACACATTTTGCAAGACAAGTCTATCGAGCAAAAAGCATGAAACAACCTTACAACCAAGACAAAGGATCCAAATCCCCAGTCAAGCATCAAAACAAACCCAAAATAATACACTAAAAAGGCCAGTTTTGACAAAAGGAAAGCTATTTCTACCAATGCACTTCAAGAGCTTAAACATTAAACCACTTAGAACATGAAACAATAAATGAGACTGCATCCAACCAATGTCTAACATATTATAAAAGCATCAAATAATGCCAACATTGGATAAACAAAATATCTAACCCCGCTCTTAAAAAGGTAGAAAAGAAGGGATTATGACACAAAAGCTAATTGGATCAAAAAAACCATGTGATCAATGACATCATTTGCTAAAAGCATTAAAATGTATATTATGAATGCATACATAGTTGACTATAACATATGAACCCGTGAAAACTAATCAAATATTAGTAACAACTTGTCAAATAAACACAAAATATATTGATGTACTCAACTATTAATATAGATATGAATGCATTGTGAAGATAAGCAACCTTAAATTGATGATGACAATGACGATGGTCATTAATGTCCATTGAGACCAAATTCTGTTTATCAAGCCTTAAGAAAGGTAAGTGATTACTTGGTTTGCTTTAGAATTATGTGCTCGAAAAGCTTTCAAAAATGCATTTCCAATTCACCACAAGTTTAATGAGTTAAAAGGATAGGAAGGTCAGTATTGTAACAAATATTTTGAAATTTTGGTCTAATGTGGGTGTACAAAGGACATTCTAAGAGAAAGTGCTTTCATCTTCAACCCTCCTGGCGTCACAAATATGACAAATGTTTTCATCCCATGACATTTTGGGAACTGTCCAACGCCCTGTTTCACTATGGAGCTCATGAAAATTTGTTATTGTTTTACCAATGTTGATTTTCTTCTTTACACTAGATAAAACAGAGAGATACTCTTAATATTGTATATCAAGGTTGATCACCTCCTTATAATATTTTTTTTTCTCTTATCCTCTAATTCTTTATCGCAATCCTCGCATCACAAAGATGACAAATTCTTTCATCCTATGACATATTAGGAATTGTTGAACACCTTGTTTCACCATGGAGCTCATGAGAGTTTGTTCTTGTTTTACCAATGTTGATTTTCTTCTTTACACTATATAAAAGAAAGAGATACTCTTCATATTCTATATCAAGGTTGATCACCTCCTTATAGTATCTTTTTTTTTTGTAAGTTAGTATGGGTCCTTATATTTCATTCATCAAAATGCACAGAAGTTTGCAGGGCCTTCTCGTAAAGAGAAAACATACCCGTGACCAAAAATTACCGAAGTATGAAGGGCCTTCCCATATAGAGAAAACAGACCCAATTAAGAGATAATACTGTAAATATGAGTTTTGAGACCAATCCTTCAGATTAACTGAAATCCTAAAAACCAAGAAAATTCTGAGAGGTTAACTAGAAACTAAAGAAAAACAAAGTCTGAAACCAGACTATTGGTCTAACCCGTGTTGTAGACATGGAAACCGTCGAGCTCAATTCCAAGACGCTTAGCAATTTGTTTCTGGTTCCGAATCATTTGTTGGAGGATTAGGACCATCTCGTCCCGCTGAAGGAGAATTTCAACGTGGGCTTCCCCTCTTTCTGCTAGAGCCTTCCCCAGAACAGCTTTCTGCTGCCAGTGATAATCCAAGGTTTTCTGATACAGCGTCGTTCTGCCTCTCGTGTTCCCAGGGTTCGGGATTAAGGCCTCAAATTCATTCTTAATCTTATCTTATTTTTCTCGTATCCTCTAATTATTTATTGCACCATAATTTCTCCTTAAATTTAGATGTAATAATATTTTTAACGTTATTGTTATTCTAGAGAGTGACATCTTCATTGATTTCACAATGAATTATCCAAGGCTTAGCATCTTTATTTCTCCCCTATTTACTCATAATGTGTCCTACCCAAAGCAGCAAGAATAAAGGGTAAGTTGTTATGCAACTAGTCCCTACCTTCACACCTTTGTGTGTTGTAGTGTAAAATTTAAAGCCTATGCAATTAAGCCCCGCACATAGATTAAACTTTGGAAAGTGATTGCTACTTTTCAAGCCTAGATTGAATGCATAATACTTTATTGTATTTCACAAGTCGGACAACCAAAATTTAGGGATTAAACAAGTTTTGTTTTACATTTGACATCTTTCTTTTGCGTTGACAACTATCATCCCCTTAACTTTAATAGCACCATTTCCAAGAACTCCCATGCTCTTTACTCCTCTAACACATAAGTCGAATCACATAAAAACATTTAATGTATAATCTTACATGGAATTAATGATCTTTCACTTGATTCAACACATTTCAATGCTTACATCAATATAAGGATATTACTAGCAATTGCCCCAAAAGGTGCAAAGAAACGCCGATGGAAATAACAAATAAAAGGTGTCAAACAAGTATGCCCATCCACCTTTAAATGAAAGTGTCGTGCAATTATACTAAGCAATTGCATGACCTTTAACACTCCAATTTAAATTTATGGATATCAACATACTTAGTTTTATTTGTGCATTGAATGAATCTTAGATATATTGAACCTACAGTTGCAATAAGTATATGTGTATTTCACCTTAGATGTATTCAAGTGACACTGAATAAGGGGAGGCGATACTTGAGCATCTCCTATGGTTGAGTGACGATGGTGGAGCAGCATCTATGGCATGCTTCACTTTATAAGGTTCTTGGGTTGGGTTTAGTCAAGAAGTGTTGGCTTGGCATACTATGGGTGATACAAATGGTTTATGGTCATTCCAACTAACAAGGTCACATCAATGTTGTGTGGTGACTGGGATTCTTGAATGATATGGAATGCTCAAGGAAAATGAGAACTCTAGTCCTGTGAAACCTGGATAAATATTACTGAAGGTTTATTGAATTATATAACAACTGTTAAAGAGAGATCATAAAAATTTATGTTAAATATTTGAATATTTGAAAATATATATTAAACTAACTTCAACATGAAATTAATATATATAGATATAAGTTGAAGTTAAGTTTGGATAAAAATGATGAACATCCTTTAGACCAACTTGGTTTACCATACATGGAAAAGAGAGAGTGAACAAACAAAACCAAGCAATTAAAACCTTAAAATTATTTATTAGACAATGGTTTCAGTGTGAGTTTAAATTCATAATAAAATCTCCAAACTTTGTTTTGTTGTCTTGTTTTAGGATTTCATGAACCAAGTTGTCATTGCAAATATTAGTGTATGAACATTTGATATTGTTGTATAAGGGCAGTTAAGAAGGGAATGAGTAATATTTTATTTAATAACACCAAGTAAAGCATAAAATATAGTTGTAGGCTTTCACCACCAATTAGACTTATATAAGTTATGGGGTTTGATGTCATAATCCACAAATATTAACTCCATGCTAGCCATTTATGGTTCTAGAAGTTCTAGTTATTGGCTACTTCTAGATTCCATATAGTTATAATTTTCTATCAATATCAATGAGCTATTATACCAATGAAGATAATTAGAATGCCATCTTAAGAAAACCATAATTTGTAAATTATGAGTGAAAAGAATAACTTAAAGGGGCTGTGAACATAATGAAGATTATTTGAACACTATCCTCCTCATACATAAGGAAATTATAATTTGTACATAAGAATAACTTATAGGAGTGACTTAATATTTGGACAAATTAAATTTGTTTGGTGACCTTTTTTGGCCAAATGAATTTCTACCTTGATTTACTCATTTTTTTTGGAATTTCAATGATATGGAATATCTTAAAATGGGCCAAAACTCATTAGGATTTCATAGTAAAATCTCTCATTGTTAGATTTTAATTATATCAATAATTTTCATCTCTTTCAACTTATAAACAATATAGGATCACTGAAAGAATAACTATGCACAGAAACAATAGAGACACAAGAGTTTATCTTGGGAAAACCCAAAATCGAGAAAAACCCAGCAAGCCTTTCTCATGTAGAGATTCAATACAATAAAGATAAAAATCATAAGAAGAATAGATGCTAAAGAAACAACTCCACAAATGTCTTTTGCAAGCCAAAAATTCGAACTTCCTTGATTGAGCGAACTTACTTGAGGTGAGTGACAAATGAGGAGGGAGACTCCTCTATTTATACATTACTTTTGGGTAATTTCCCAACTGGGCTGACTTGACTTATTTATTGGGCTGACTTGTCATTTTACTGGGCAGTGTTACCCATTGTATGGGCCAGACTGCCCATTGTTTGGGGCATTTTTACCCACTGATTTCTGTGGGGTCGACTTGTCTCTTTTGTAAATATAAAAAATACATTTTATTGTTTATTTATTTTGTAGGTCATCTTGGCTAGTGAGGATACCTCACGTAGCTACATCAACAACACTCCCTCTTAGCTAGGGAGGTATCATCAAACTAGAACACATCTAAGCATCATCTGATCATCATGATTGGACTCATACATCTCGTCATCATAAGACTGGTCAACACAATCCATACAAGACAAAATCCTACACAGGGATCCAAGTATACTCTACACAAGAGTCCTCTCCACACATGAAAATGTTCCTCACAAGAACAATAGTTCACACAGAACTCATCTCGGTCTACACAGGACTTCTTGTCCTCACTAGACTAAGCTCATCTCGGTCTACATAGGACCGCCTGTCCTAACTGGGCTGAGCTCTTCTTGGTCTACACAGGACTGTCTGTCCTAACTGGACTAAGCTCTTATTGGTCTACAATGGACCGCATATCCTAACTGGACTGAGCTCTTCTTGGTTTACATTGGACCTCATGTCCTAACTGGACTGAACTCTTCTCGGACCGCCTATCCTAAAAAGACTGAGCTCTTCTTGGTCTAGACTGGACTGCTTGCCCTAACTGGACTGAGCTTCTCTCGGTCTACATAGGACCTCCTATCCTAACTGAACTGAGCTATTCTCGGTCTACACTGGACTGAGCTCTTCTTGGTCTACACAGGACTGCCTATCCTAACTGTACTGAGAGCACTCCCTCCCAATGAGGGAAGCATTCTCCAATACTCCAAGTCTTTCACGGAAGTATGCAAACTTCACTATGGAAAGAGGCTTCATGAGAATGTCGGCAAGGAGCTGAACTGCTCCTCTATGTACCATGTTTCTAATATAGTGGTACTTGATGTCCACATGCTACAACTGCTCCCTCTGTGGTGGAATCTTTCCCTCCCTTTGCACTAGAGCATGCCACTACAAGTTGTATTATTGGACATTGTTGCTCATCCATTAGTGTCATGTCTCATAGAGTGAGTCTACTAAGATGAACTTCGTGTTCTCTCAATATTACCGGATGGCATTCTAGATTCCCTTTGGATCTCTGCTACAAATTACTTCTGCAACTTTGCATCATACTCTCCTTCTGGAGCTGCTCACTGGCTAGTACATCAGTATGTATGAGGTGTCATCCAAGATGCTATCTGCATCCTAAACATCATCTCTAATAGAGAAAATGATAGTATCATAGATTCAATCAACTATTACCCAATCTGAATCGAAAGCATACTTAGCTTCTTCAAATTTGTGTAGCCATGAACTTATGGTCCATCATCCCGAATCTCTCAACTGTGTACTCCCTCTGACTGAGGGATATCTCATCTGGTCTCGGCCATACTTCTAATCTCAATAAGTAATGCATCAGGCTAATACTCTTCATCATGGACTCAAAGGACAACTCCCTTTGTACCTATCAGTAGATCTCTCTGTCTCGGTGGGGAACTGATCATTAATATACAAAATCCGATCAAGAAATCATCATCAACGACCTGTGTTATTTGCACATGCTAAATCCTGGGCCACTACTCTAACTGGATGTATATTGCACCTCCTCTGAGGTCAACTAAGTGGTTCTTGTCCTAGAGAATGTTAATTCTCCACTCAGTCATAAGTAATGTGCTATTGGAAGCCAACTGCTATTCATGTAGTCCCCACATTTCAGGTAGCATACTGTAGTAACTGATGAAATTTAGAGAACTTATTTTTTGCTATTAATTGAAACTCCTTATGTTCATCGGAAGGATGAATATATATGTTTGATGCTATTGTTGAATAGTCATCACATCCACTGTAGCTTCTCCCTCTGTCACGGAATCTATCCTGCTATCTGATATTGAGAGTCATTTATGAGCATCATGCTCCCTCTCAAATATTGAATATCAGCGGGATCTTAATCTGGATGACTACACATCCATCACTTTCTCTTCAGAACAAGTCCCATCATCCTTCTCTTGTAGGTCATATAATATGGTATTTTCCTACAATTCATATTTCGTCAAATAGTCAACGACATTGCATAATCACGGAAATTAAATCTTATTTCAATTACCATAGTTCACACAGTCATGTAAGCATCTTAGCCAATGCTCCAGCACAACATCCATCCATATCCCAAACATACTTGGTGACTATCTGGATGCCTTCCATGTCCACCAAAACATACTATCAGGAGCATGCACTGCTCCAGTATGTTAGCAAAGAGGCTTCATCCTAGATTAGTTCTATCTAGGGTTCATGGAATGTTGTGCAGCACTAAAGGCTACTTACTCAACATATACATAACATGTACTATAAGAGCCTGCTGCTCTTCAGTCTCGGTCATATATAAATATGCTATAGAATAACATGCATAACACACTTCCTAGTTCTAAGAATAAATATATGCATACAACTACATTATGAACATTCAGATTTGATCTACAAGAGCAATAATGACAAATGATAATCCAAATACAAATAGTTATCTTTTATTGTTTTGTGTGGGCTCCCTCTTGATCTCTGTGTCCTTGTAGGGATCACTGGAGTCCTTAGATCTTTATCTTCTTTCTTGTCAGAAGACCATTGAAGAAATTGCAACCTGGATATACATTACCAATGACAATCTCCTCATCTATAGATAATTCAATCATTGGTGTACTAGAAGAATAACTCCTTTCGAAAATCATCATCTTATGTATTCCTTGACCTCTTTGGTGGAGTATCTTCATCAACATCAGTTGTGGAGGCATGTTTCTTTCTCTTCTTTGATTTGCATTGATTCTTGTAGTGACTGAACTTTTTGCAATTGAAGCATTGGACACTCCATTTACAACAAAATTTAGAAGTTCATTTTCTTCTAGGGAAATGAGCACTCTAGACTTCCATGAATGGATATTTGAAGCTCCATCAAGCCTATATGAAACCTTGATGCTTGACATTTTGACTGAGAAGTAGAACTACAGCTTGGTTCAGAAACCCCAACAGAAGCTAGGTCAAAAATGAACTTTGGATTCTTGGAAAAACACTCCCATAGATGAATTCGCCCTCCTAGGGAGAATTGAATTAGCCTCCTTTTCTTCCCAGTTTGTGGTCAAAACAATGAGAAACAACAAACCCTAATTATTGACCTCTTGCATTAATTAGGTCAAAATTGAAAATCTTCATAATGGAAATCTACTTCCACAGGAAAGTTCGCCTTCCTAGGGCGAGCTCAATGATGCTAAGGGAGAACCAAATTAGTAGTTGAAAGCTGAAGAAACAACAAACCCTAGTTCTGACAATAGTCTCCTTCAGTACTGCTCTGAAACCATGTTAGATTTTAAGTATAGCAGTAATTTTCATCTCTTTCAACTTATAAACAATATAGGATCACTAAAAGAATAACTATGCACAGAAACAATAGAGACACGAGAGTTTATCCTTGGTTGAGTGAACTTACTTGAGGTGAGTGACAAATGAGGAGGGAGACTCCTCTATTTATACATTACTTTTGGGTAATTTCCCAACTGGGCCGACTTGACTTCTTTACTGGGCTGACTTGTCATTTTATTGGTAGTGTTACCCATTGTTTGGGGCAGACTACCCATTTTTTGGGGCAGTTTTACCCATTGATTTATGTGGGGCCAACTTGTCTCTTTTGTAAATATAAAAAATACATTTTATTGTTTATTTATTTTGTAGGTTGGCTTGGCTAGTGAGGATACCTCACGTAGCTACATCAACAACACTCATAAATCAAATGGAATCTCACTTCCAACAAAATTTCTACTGGATTTGCGTAATTTACATCGAAAAGGGGTTGATTTTTTTTTCACTTAAGGACTTACTCCTAAACTTAAAGGTACTCAAGTTGAAGAAAGTAGACTTTCTCAAATTGAAATCTAATTAGCATTTTGTACAGTGTAAGTGGGCGTAATAGTTAAGAACATTTATTTCCTCTTAGGAGGTCATAGGTTGGAATCTAGAGGGGGGTAGGGTATGGACACCTCCATAGACTAAGCATTTTTCGTCTTTCAATAAATTTTAACTTTTTTCATTCTTTGGTGCAATAGATACTTAATGGTCTCATGCAATGGAGATGTTAGCCATAGTAGTTAAATTGGTTTTCCACGCCTTTTATAATTATCTAGTATTCTTCTTAGCTAGGAACTTGATTATGGTGCTTCTAACTTTGTAATAATTTGTTACTATGTCCACTGCATTTTCTTTTGGGTTTCTTTTGTTTTGGATATATTTTCATTGCATTGAGGTTGTTTTTATGTAACAGAAATGTGACATGGATACAAGAGTAAGATTGCTCAATGTGAGTCTAGTTGTTGCAAATTTGGATAAGACTTCATTTTCAGCAAATCCTTGGTGTGTGATTACCTCATGTCTTTTTGTGTGTTGTTTGAACTTCGGTTTCTAATTTGATTTATAGGTGCCTTTTAGTATTGGGAGTTATATGGTATTGACAACTCAAGGGGAAGCAGCAAGCTCCAATGAAACTATCAGCTTTAATTACACAACCTCTTCTAGTGATGCAATTATTTGTGCCACCTATCTAAGCCACACTACAGAATCCACTTGCACAACTGTTGGGCCTGGCCCAAGTGGGGCATTTTGAGCAAGAATGATTTTTGGAACTGCAGAACTGAGCGCAGTTTAGTTGGAACATTTTTTGTATAAGTTTTTGGGATGCTGCGAAGTTGCGCGCAGCGCAGCGTCGGAAGAGCTGTGAAGATCGGCACTGCGAGGAGGCAGCGCTGCGATGTGTCCAGTCTACGTGGATCGGGAAAAGCAGAGTGTTGGACGGAAGATGGAACAAGATTCCGGTTAGACGGTCAGTGGTCTATTTTTGGTAAAGATGCTCCAGGAGTGCAAGGCGACGGGTAAGGAATAGAAGCAGAAGAAAGCGACTGGTCACACATGCGAAAGAACCACTACCTGAACCAGTCGCACGAGACCGTTAGAGGAAGAACGGCTCGGTGAAAGTGACCTGTTGGAATGCGTGTGATAGGAAGGCCGATAGCGACGTGAGGCATGCGCTGAAGGCGGCTACGACGGAATATTCGCTACCAGAAGACAGTAGTCCGGTTAAGGGAAAACCGTGACAGTTTTGTAAACCTAAAGGTTTTATCCTTCGAATTGTAAAGACATGACCTACGGGCATGATCTATAAATAAGGCATATTTTGTATGGGAAAGGGTTACTCTTCATTTTGTATGTTTCTCATTATTGATTTGACAAATCTCTGTTAAGGAACATTTTGTAAAGGCTCTGCAAGTTGTGTGCGCAGAGGCCGATTGAGAGAGAAGAGAGTCTGCAAGCTGAGTGCGCAGACAAAGAACTGTTGTACCCTTCCCAAAGACTAATATAACAATAGATCTTGTGGACGTAGCCTCCATCCTGGGGGTGAACCACGTTAAATACTATGTAGTGTGATTGTTTGTGTGTCTGCATTTGCTTATTTGCTTACATTGGATGCTTGGATTCTCATTTATCAGTTGGTGTGTTAATGCTTTTATATGTATTCTCCATAGGAGGAAGATGGGAATGATATGTTAAGTATTGCGGGAATGAATGAATGTTGAATGCTCAGCATTCCAGGTCTATGAAAGTATCAGTTTATGAAATAATCACAAGTATATGTAGAGTTTGGGTAGTGTAACTCTTTTGACACACCGCACTGGAAGTGCGTAGCATTGTAGGTTTCGTCTGCTTGCATTTGTTATAAAGTTGAATAATCTAAGGCAGTATATGAATGACTAAGTGTTAAAGTAAAGTCTTCATAGTGGTTACATTTGGAAGAGGAAGCATATAAGTCAGTTGCGTTGTCCTGTGATTCACATTCTATTCGAACCGAGTAGTTCGTAGATGCGCTGGTCACGCAAGTATCTTCGCATGCAGAATTAAGGACCGCGACGCAGTCTATCGTCGCACAGTCCTCAGCCCGCAATGCAAGTCTAATAGTGCGCTGCGCAGTAGTCCTGTCCGACAACTCATCACATCACTATGGAGACCTGATTCCGCAGTGCCCCCATCGCTACACCTTAGGTGAGACCTCAACCTATTCGCAGGTTGTTGCCGAAAGGGCCGGTGAGAAGGGGTTTTGTTGGTTCCTTGAAACCGCGAAGAACCTGGGTCTACATTGGAAACCTCTAGATCAGTATATTTAAGCCAACAAATGGTTCTGTTGCCGCATGATAATAGGGTTTAGTGCAGGGTTGTGTCTATACTAGTTTAATTATATTCCTAAGAAATGGTGAGTTCCTACGTCAGCAACATAAAAATATTATCACAAGTTTCCAAAGATATATATCTATTCATCAATTAAGATAAGCAAATTTAAGATCTAAATCCATTCAAGAATTAAATTCATACATGATAAACCAAATTCAAATTCATAGATGGTAGAAACTTGAATCCATTCATATTAGAACAATGAAGAAATACATCCTTACCATGGACCTAGGTGTGAATCCCCTCCTCCATTGTCATGAGCTTCCCTTCCTTCACCCTTGCTTTTGAAGAATTTGAGCTCTTTCTCCTCCTTCAGAATCTCTCCAGCATTCATTTTCTCTTCCTTTGTGTGTCTTTACCATGCCCCAAATCCTTTCTTATATAGCATTTGGAAATGTGCCTTGGGCTTCTCTTTTGAGTGTGGGATAATCCATTTTCCTCATTTTAGATTATTTTAACTTGAAAACCCACTTTTCATAGTTTTTAGGATTTTTGCACCATTTAGAATGATTTAATGCATAATTAATGCATTTTAATGCATTTCTCAGAGAGGATTCATCTTTGAATGAACTTGTGTCATGTCTTCTTGCTGCAGGTGCATGGTAAACATATGCCTCTTCTGTCACATGACTAAGGATGTTAATTTGATTGTTAACACTGCGCTAAGAATCCGTGATGAGTTGAAGTCGTGATGTGCGAAGTAGAAGAAGTTGAGCTGGGAAAAGGTATAAATATACACCTAAGAAGACTGCTAGTGGACATGGACTCCACGTAGACATTGATTCAGAAGACGAACCTAATAGCCAAGCCACACCTCTATCTTCCACCTATCAACCTATTACTCCACAGAATCCACCGGGTGGGAACATCGCGCCTTCCATTGCACAAACTCAGCCAATCTAGAACCCCCCTATTGCGAATATCCCTAGTACTCAGACCATTCCGTTTATCTTTTCTACTCAGCAACCTACACAGAATCCTCCACCACCTAGAAGAAGCATGACCGAGGATATTAAGCTACCGATATTAAGCTACTGCTATCGTTTGATCATGTTATTGAAGACTTCCCAATATTAGAGGTAGAAATGCAGAAGAGAAAACGACTAGAGGCGCCGAACCCAAACATCTAGTTGATCGCAGCAGAAAGGAGACCTGTGGATCTAAGTATCAACGTAGTGACGCGAAGTGGCACTATGACAGGGAGAGAAAGAGGAGTAGAAGCTTACACTTCTGGATATTTTAATACTAACCAGACTCCTCTTGAAATGATCTGGATAAGGAAAGCTGCTGGGAAAGCACCTGCTTTCGACTTGAAGAAAAATAGAGAGGTCTTTGAAGAAGTGCGGCACATCTTCAAAGAATCAGCACCTATATCACCAAAAATCTCGTTGCGCAGCGAAATACCGCATATGGAAGATATGTCGGCTGCTTATGACAGAACGAGCATCGCAGCAGAGACATGCACCTCTGTTGCGTAGTTCCTCAGGAGCTGCATGAAATTGCTAAAGAGTCCAAATGTTATAGCAGAGTTGCAAAAGGTGTTAGACCAGTATGAACCGCATAGCGAAAATGAAACTACTGATAGCGCAGTTCATCACATCAAGAAACACAAGAGAACGGACAGAGAAATGAGACTCAGTGCACAGATAGCAGATTATGAAATGGATGAGATCATTCTTGATCTAGGATCAGAAGTAAATGTCTTAACCAAGCAGACATGGCAGCAGATGGGGAGACCAAAGTTGTCATGGTCACCTATCCAGTTGAGAATGGCCAGTCAGGAGAAAGTCATACCCTTTGGACGATTAGCCAACGTGATTGTTGACATTGATGGAGTGCAGAGCCATGCATATTTCGAGGTTATCAAGATTGTCGATGATAGTCAACATTTTCCTACGCTTTTGAGAATTGACTGGGCTATCGATAACCTCGCCATCATAAACCTGAAGACAAAGAAGATGATCTTTGAAGGAAAGCATATTAGGGTCATTGCACCATTGGACCCTGCGGATGGAGACAGATACAACGAGCCTATTCAAGAGGAATCTAGGGCTCAAGATTTGGACCGACTATATAAGATGACTACGACTACTTGGGAGTGGAGAGACTTTCCCTTGGAGGAGGCCACTTGGGAGGGAGAACAGGTATTACAGCACCCAGCTTTACAGTTGCTTGAGGACAAGCAAATTCGAGCGGGGAGGACTGTAATGTCCTCTTCTCCTTAGGCATTGAGGACCATCCCGCTAACCTATTTGATTCCCATAGGTTCGAGCGGGCACTAACAGTCAGGGGATCAGTTGAGGACTTATGCCATATCAAAATATCTAGGGCATAGATTTAATATCATCATTAGAGGGACAGGGGCCATCTGAGCCAAAGGCCACCTACATGCATGACATCCGAGCATTATTTAATGATGCATGCACCTTATTGAGTCTCCAGGCACCTGCATGCAAGTCAAATGCACATTAGAAGATAAAGTGACCTAATTAGGGTGAAATTAGGGTTTTGAGCAGTTGAATGTTATAAAAGAAGGTAAAGCGAATGGAGAAGGGACCATTATTGATTATTGATTTGTGATCTCGATTTGGAGAAGCTCAGCGAGCTAAGTTGGGGTTGAGGCTTGTACTCAACTAACTGGTGTATTTCGGCAGTGAAAGCTATCTTCCCTAGTTCATCATTCAGGTTGGATCATCCAGGTTCAGCATTGTTCTTCATCAAGTATTATCATCATTCAGTATTCAGCAGAGTTATCTTTTATATTATTTTGTGGGATTTCCCTCCCTTGCTTGGGCACATTCCCCAGGTGGTCTTCTATTCGTTTTCCAGTATTTAGTGGGAAAAAGTGTTGCATGCGGCTTCCATTCTTCTCAGAGCATCTATATTACCCTTCCCTTGGAAGAAGGGCTTCTCTATTGGACTCTTGAGAGAGTTATCATCATTTAGGTATATTGGAGGACGTGAGCATTCTTGAGGGCACATTATTTGGGAGAGATATTCACGCTTTAGGCTTGGGATCCATCAGAACTTATGCATGCGATCTCCATCATCTCCAGAAGGGCACTATAACCCTAGTACACCTCATCGGGACCTTCATCAGCGGAGTATTTATTATTGTGAGACATTCTGAGCTTGGAGGAGGGCACACTTCTATCCTGGAGGACGATTTGACTTATCTCATTATTCATCCATCAGAATATCTGCATGCGGGGATCATTCTCATCGACATTAGCATATCTATATACTGGTATGTGCATACATTAATTACTCCCACTTTCTAGCATTCCTATATTTTCTAGGGCACAGTTATGCATGCAACTGCATGCATGTAGGGATCAGGGTTTACTTTCATATTCTGTTGAGATATAAGCCTACTAGCCATCTACAGTATAAAAAAATAAAAAATAAAAAATATCAGTTTGGGATATTGCAGTGGTATCAAAGCATGTTCCTTGCCAACTGTGGGGCATGCATAATATAAACAGTCAATGAATTCAAAGGACCCACACAATATTACTTACCGGAGACAGAGGTTTAGAGATAGTGGTAGAAGAGAAGAAGAATTAGAGGATATAGATTTGGGAGATAAAGGGTATCAGTTTGACAGTAATAAAGGCAAAGAAACAATGGCAGATGATGATAAGACAGCTTTCAATAGTCTCATTTCAGCGATCAACGCACTCACCACTGGCCAAAAAGAAATGGCAAGTGCCATTAAACAGATGACTGAGAGGAACGTACCCCCTCCACATAGCCCTCTATTTCCCCGTAGTGATAGGTGTCGAGCACCCTATATGCAGATAGATTATTACCAACACACAGAGCATACGAGATTTATTGTCAACCCGAGAAAGTCTTTTTATTTTAAAGGATAAATGCACAGTCTATGCTTAAACACCAAATTACTATAATTGAACAATGTTATACTCTAACAACTATGTTCATCCCAAGGAGCTGTGTAATCCCAGTTGCTGTCTAATTACTATTTTACCATGCATCAACAAGAAATCAAATAAGCTTCAAAAACAATTGCAGATACAAAGAAATCCTATTCACATCCTAGAACAAGTAACTCACTTCTTCAATCTGATCACTCTTGAAAACCATAAGCAGAAACTGAATATTAATCTAGAAATTCAATTGCAAGAGATTGAGTTCAGCTGTTCTAAGAAATTGAATTGCATGAATGAAAATCAACAATCATACAGGAAAGATAAATTGTAAAAGGGCTCATGGGATCACAACTTAACTGTAAGATGAACAAGGCTGTGTACAACTGCCAAATGAAACGCATAAAGAAATCCCTACTCAGTCGACTGTTACTCTGCACCATTTACCAATCTCAAGGAAATATAATCTTAACTATACTGAAAATCCACGTCACACTTACTACTGCTGCGTACAAGGAAAATATCATAAATAAAACATCACACAACAACAAATTCGAAATCCTATTTTAACTTAGCAATCTCTGTGGAAGATGGGCCCAGCCTTCACACAGAGACGCCGGCTGAACAACGCGAATTCCTTTAACTCAGAAGTAACCCCTTATATTAACAGAAGAATGATTACATAGTTGCTTTTGCTGCTAATACAATGAATTAATTATTTGTCGTTCAACCCCCTGGGTCGAGGCAGCTCCCCATATTTATACATACAGATTGTAACATCCGATCCTATTAACGGGCAGCCTTGAAGATCTCTGATCTTCAGGCGCCCTAAATAACACTAGCTGTTACAATACGTGGCAAAGTAGAGACATAAAAATGTGAGAAAGCTGTTCATTGGCCCAGGAGTAGCGATCTTCCCAGATCACAGCTAAACTCGAGCAGCGACATACTAAAGATAGCGCATTCTGTTACAGCTGCCCTGTCACAGCTCCACCTAGGATGTTACATTGGAACCATGTGCCTTAATCGATGATCCGAGCCCCGAGGGTCCCTTTTTAAGCAGCGAACACCCTTCCTTTGAAGACTTTGTTCAGCCCACCTTCCTGCAGTCCACTTATCTCAAACTACCTTCATAAATCATAACATTGTTAGCACAATTGAGAGATAAACAGCCTTAATTATCACGATCATAAGAATTAATAATATAAAGCAATGATCAGTCATACCTTAGCAGTTTGAGGGAATAAAGTGAGGATAACAGGTCTGATTAGCATGATAAATGGTGTAGGAAAGGGAAAGGAAAGGTGATCAAGGGTGATTAGAAGGGGCCAATTCTGGGCTCAACAATAGGGTGTCCACCAGTAGCAGTGGAGAACACTTACATACCAATATGCACAGCCACCCCCATCTATACAACAAATCCTTTCGACCTACAATGCCTGAGTTCTTGGACAGCCCATCTACAGTGCCTCTAGCACAAGTAGAACCCGAAGAGTCTATGCCTGCCTATCTGAGAGAATATAGAGCCTTGGGAGATGACTTCCAGTCAGCCATGTTTTTTACTGACTTTTGCCACTTCAAGAGTAAGAAAAAACCCAAGGCTTACAATAGACCCTTCAACCAGAACTTTGAGTTACAGAGGACCATGGGGAAACTGACTATTCCTACCTTTGAGGGAACCCGAGGTGGCCCAGCTTGGAATTGGGTGCAGAAGTTGGATACATATTTCCAGCTCAACCGCATGCTCGAGACAGATGCCATTAAATTGGCTACATTACATTTGGACGGGGAGGCCCACGAGTGGTGGTACCACGGATTGGTGACATTGGGTCACAATACCATTACTTCCTACTCAGCTTTCACACAGAGGCTTATTGAGCGATTTGATAGGAAGGACCCCGAGGTGCATTTCAGAGAGCTAGCACAGCTCAAACAAACAGGTAGTGCAGATGCATTCATTTCAGAGTTTCAGAGGGTGGCAGTCATGGTGACAGATAGTTTAGAGAGCAGGTTGATTATGTTATTTACTGAGGCTCTCACAGAGCCCTTACGGGGATGGGTCAAGTCTTATAGACCCACCACCCTAGCTGATGCCATCATACGAACTAGAGACTTACAGGACGCAGTACCCAAGAGTAGGTTCCCCCCCCAAACCAACTTTCCGATTAAAGATAATGAAAAGAAACCTTTCCAAAAAGAGTGGCCCAAGAAAGAATGGATGGATAATGATGTCCGCCAAGACCTGAGGAGGAAAAAATTATGTTTCACTTGTAGAGACCCATGGGAGCCAGGTCACAGATGTTCTGGAAAGGGAAAGGCCTACTACATAGAGGCCTATTCCGATAGTGGGGAGGAGGAGGATGATCAGGAGCAGGAACAGAGGGATACCCATGAGACAGCTGAGGAGGGACAGCCATCGGGTGGTTACATTGCTACCATGATAGGAGTTCCGAGATTACACACCCTCCGGATCAGAGGTACAGTACAGGGCCACAGAGTGGGAGTACTAGTAGATGGTGGGGCATCCCACAATTTTATTGACATTGCTTGGGTTAAAAGGAAAGGCATTCAGACAGAGACTTTTGATGGATTTTCATTAGCTGCAGCAGGTCACACCATGGAGTGTAGTCAGCGGATTCCAAAACTCAAGGTAACACTTGGGAATTATACAGTGATAAATACATTCTATGTAGTAGATGTACCTAACATGCATGTGGTATTAGGAGTTCAGTGGCTTTATTCCATAGGGAAGTATTCCACGAACTACCAGACCATGGAGATGGAGTTTATGGGAGCAGAGGGACAGAAGGTAGTTCTGAGAGGGATGAACACCTACCCTCCTACAGCAGTATCATCACACAGGATGGAGGCAGTACTCCGACAGGGATATATCGAGTGGGAAACCGAGTGCATGGTTACCTTCAGGAAACCACCAGATAAGGTCACACAACATCCAGCAAATATAGAGGCCTTACTGCAGAAGCACAAAGCAGTATTCGGAGACTTTCCAGCAAGTTGATCTCCTGATAGGGGATTTGAGCACATCATTGAGTTAGAGGAGGGGACTCAAGCAATTATCACCACTCCTTACAGACACCCCAAAAGATACAAGGACGAGATATAGAACACTATCAAAGAACTGCTCAAGCTGGGGTACATCAAGCCCAGTTCCAGTCCTTTTGCATCTTCAGTTGTGCTAGTTAAGAAAAAAGATGGTACCTTACGCATGTGTATTGACTACAGGGATCTGAATAAAAATACTATCAAGAACAGGTACCCAATCCACAGGATTGATGAGTTGATGGATGAGCTACAGGGGGGAAAGTACTTCTCAAATATTGATCTCCGCTCGGGCTACCATCAGATTCGGGTTAGGGAACAGGATGTTCCAAAGACCGCCTTTTGTTGTCACTATGGACACTGTGAGTTTCTAGTGATGCCATTCGGGCTCACTAATGCACCAGCTACCTTCCAGTCTTGCATGAATAATATTTTCAAAGGTCAGTTACGCAAGTATCTTCTGGTATTTTTTGATGACATATTGATATACAGTAGAACTTTGGAGGAGCATTTGAAACATTTGGATGAGGTACTTGGAATTTTACAAGAGCAGTCACTTTATGCCAAGATGTCCAAGTGTGAGTTCGGCATGCAGGAGATGTTGTATTTAGGGCATGTGATAGGTGCCAACGGGGTACAAGTTCACTTAGATAAGATTCGAGCCATACTGGATTGGCCCACACCCAAGAATGTGACAGAACTGAAGGGTTTTTTAGGGCTTTGCACTTACTACAAGAGGTACGTCAGTGGGTTTTCACAGATGACAACACCCCTCACCGATCTCACCAAGAAAGGGGCTTTCAGTTGGTCAGAGACAGCACGACAGACATTTGAAAAGATGAAAAAGGTAATGAGTTCATGCCCCGTACTAGCTCTACCATACTTTTCTCTACCCTTTGTGTTAGAGTGCGATGCCTCCGGAGAGGGGATTGGAGTAGTATCGATGCAGAACAATCACCCCATTGCATTTGAGAGCAGGAAGCTCAAGGACTATGAGCGCCACTACTCGATTTATGACAAAGAGATGTTAGCCATTCTTCACATGCTAACAAAGTTCTGACAGTACTTAGTAGGTGGAAGATTCAAGGTTAAGACAGATCATAACAGTTTGAAATACTTCCTTGAGCAGAAAGAGCTAAACGAGAGGCAGCAGAAATGGGTAAGCAAAATTCAAGCCTATGATTTCGAGATTGAATATGTGAAGGGAAAGAACAATGTAGTGGCCGATGCACTTTCTAGATGACCAGCTGCATTATCCCTTATGAGCATCTCATTAGATTGGAGATCTCACCTTTTGGTTGAATACTCCAAAGACAAGTTTGCTTGCGAGCTATTGGATGGACAGTTGCAGGATGACTGGTACCGGGTGATTGATGATATCATATATTACAAAAACAAAATCTTCTTGGTTCCAAAGTCTTCTCTCAAGAAGAAGATTTTACAGGCATCACACGATTCACCTTTGGCAGGGCATCAGGGGTTTCTCAAGACCTACAGACAAATTAGGGAGAGGTTCTCATGGAAGGGCCTCAAGAATGATGTGATGCAGCATGTGAGAGAGTGCAGCTTGTGCCAGCAGAACAAAATAGAGCACACCCACCCAGCCGGTTTGTTACAACCATTGCCTATTCCCGAGCAGAAATGGGAGAGCATTTCCATGGATTTCATTACAGGGTTTCCCAAGGTTTAGGACAGAGACTGCTTGTACGTAGTGGTAGACAGACTGACCAAGTTTGCTCACTTCTTTGCTATTTCCTCATATTACTCAGCAGCACAGGTGGCAGAGCTATTCTTCAGAGAGGTATTCCGACTCCATGGGTTACCCAAGACTATTGTCAGTGACAGGGATAGTAAATTCACAAGAGCTTTTCTGGCTAGTAGGTACTGAGCTGGCTATGAGCACCAGTTATCATCCGCAGAGTGACGGACAGACAAAGATTGTCAACAAGTGGATTGAGGGGTACCTGAGAAATTATGTGGCAAGCCAGCAGAGGACATGGATCAAATGGTTGCACTTGGGTGAGCATTGTTACAACACCACCCACCATATGACCATTGGGATGACACCCTTCAGAGCCTTATACGGATATGATGCTTCCACTTTCGCAGATAGGATGTTCGGTGACAACAGGGCCCCCAAGGCCAAAGAGTGGATTCAGGAGGGTCAAGATATCCTCAAGATTCTCAGGGAGAACATACAGGTGGCTCAGAATCAGCAGAAGATATATGCAGACAGGCACAGGGTTGAGCGCAATTTTGAGGTAGGGGACTTCGTTTATTTGCGCCTCCAACCTTATCGTCAATCGTCTCTGAAAAGGAAAGGAGCAGAAAAACTCAAACCTCGCTTCTACGGTCCATATAAGATAGTCAGGAAGGTTGGAGAGGTAGCATATGAGCTCGAACTACCCCCAGAAAGCAAGATTCACAACGTATTTCATGTTTCCAACCTCAAGAAGGCAGTCGGTCAGCAGATTGTGACATCTTCCGAGCTGCCCCCTCTTGATGATGAGGGGAAATTGGTTATGATTCCTGAGCGCATCCTAGAGGTGTGAGAACAGAAACTTAGAAACCGAGTCATCAGAGACTACTTGGTTCAGTGGAGAGACTTGCCCTTGGAGGAGGCCACTTGGGAGGGAGAACGGGTATTACAACACCAAGCTTTACAGTTGCTTGAGGACAAGCAAATTCGAGCGGGGAGGACTGAAATGTCCTCTTTTGCTTAGGAATTGAGGACCATCCCACTAACCTATTTGATTCCCATAGGTTCGAGCGGGAACTGACAGTCAGGGGATCAGTTGAAGACTTATGCCATATCAGAATATCTAGGGCATAGATTTTATATCATCATTAGAGGGACAGGGGCCATCTAAGCCAAAGGCCACCTACATGCATGACATCCGAGCATTATTTGATGATGCATGCACCTTATTGAGTTTCCAGTCACCTGCATGCAAGTCAACTGCAAATTAGAAGATAAAGTGACCTAATTAGGGTGAAATTAGGGTTTTGAGCAGTTGAATGTTATAAAAGAGGTAAAGCGAATGGAGAAGGGACCATTATTGATTATTGATTTGTGATCTCGATTTGGATAAACTCAGTGAGCTAAGTTGGGGTTGAGGCTTGTACTCAACTAACTGGTGTATTTCGGCAGTGAAAGCTATCTTCCCTAGTTCATCATTCAGGTTGGATCATCCAGGTTCAGCATTATTCTTCATCAGGTATTATCATCATTCAGTATTCAACAGAGTTATCTTTTATATTATTTCGTGGGCTTGCCCTCCCTTTCTTGGGCGCATTCCCCAGGTGGTCTTCTATTCGTTTTCCAGTATTTAGTGGGCAGAAGTGTTGCATGCAGCTTCCATTCTTCTCAGAGCATCTATATTACCCTTCCCCTGGAAGAAGGGCTTCTCTATTGGACTCTTGAGAGATTTATCATCATTCAGGTATATTGGAGGATGTGAGCATTCTTGAGGGCGCATTATTTGGGAGAGATCTTCACGTTTTAGGCTTGGGAGCCATCAGAACTTATGCATGCGGTCTCCATCATCTCCAGAAGGGCACTATAACCCTAGTACACCTCATCGGGACCTTCATTAGCGGAGTATTTATTATTGCGAGACATTCTGAGCTTTGAGGAGGGCGCACTTCTATCCTGGAGGACGATTTGACTTATCTCATTATTCATCCATCAGAATATCTGCATGCGGGGATCATTCTCATCGACATTAGCAGATCTATATACTGGTATGTGCATGCATTAATTCCTCCTACTTTCTAGCATTCCTATATTTTCTAGGGCACAATTCCGCATGCATGCAAGGATCAGGGTTTACTTTCATATTTTGTTGAGATATAAGCCTACTAGCCATCTACAGTATACAAAAAAAGAAAAAATATCAGTTTGGGATATTACATACTGGGATGATCAGACCGTGGAGAAGATTGCAGACCTGTTACATGAGTATCAGGAGTTGTTCCCAACAAAGTTTATAGAGATGAAGGGTATTTTGGGAGACTTAGGAGTTATGAAGATACCTCTTAAGCCAGGAGAAAAACCTATTAAGCAAAGACCCTATAGACTGAATCCGTGATATAAAGAACGATTCGGGGAAGAACTAGATAAAATGCTCGACGCAGGGATCATTGAGCCAGTCGAAGAATCTGAGTGGATAATCCCTATGGTTGTCCAAGATAAGAAGACAAAAGGCGAGATCGGGATTTATGTGGATCTCAGAAAGTTGAACGATGCTTCAATACACGACCCATTTCCTACTCCCTTTACTAATGAGGTGCTTGATAATGTTGGAGGAAATGAGGCTTATTCCTTTACTAATGGGTTTTCAGGATACCATCAAATAAGAATTGATCTCGCGGATAGAAACAAGACCGCTTTTGCGGCCACCGAATGGGGGTTGTTCCAGTACACAGTCATGTTGTTTGGCCTGAAGAATGCACCTGCCATCTTTTCCAGAGTTGTGGTCGCGGCATTCAAATATTTCATGCATAATTTTTAGAAGCTTATTTCGATGATTGGACAGTGTTCGGGTTGCGGAAGGACCATTGTGCAAATCTGAGACTAATGCTAGAAAAGTGTAGACAGCAACAAATGTCGCTCAACCTGAAGAAGTGTATTTTTTGTGTACCTTACGGAATTTTGTTAGGACATATTGTGTGCAAACAAGGCTTGATGGTTGATCCTGCGAAGATCGTAGTCATTGTCAACTTGCCAATGCCAAATTCAGTCAAGCAGTTGCACACTACGTTGGGGCATACCAGTTATTACAGGAAGTTCATAAAGGGGTATGCGCAGATAACCGCAGCAATGGATAAGTTGTTGAAGAAAGATGCACCATTCATTTGGAATGCAGAGTGTGAACAAGGTTTTGACACCTTGAAGGAGAAAATGGTCACTGTGTCGATCCTAGTTTTTCCAGACTAGGAGAAGCCATTCCATGTTCATGTTGATGCGTCATGTATAGCATTGGGAGTTGTCTTGGCACAACTGGGAGAGGGAGGTATTGACCATCCCATTGCATTTTCGAGCACGAAGCTCTCATCTGCAGAGAAGAATTATACCACCACTGAGAGAGAAGGCTTGGCTATGGTCTACATGCTGCAGAAATTCAGAAACTACTTGTTGGGTGCGCACTTCTCTATGTTCACTGACCATTCTGCTTTGAAATACCTAGTCAACAAGCCAGTTTTAGCGGGGCGAATCTGCAGATGGCTATTACTCTTCCAGGAGTATGATTTTGAGATAGTAGTTAAACCTGGCAGATTGAACTTGGGACCTAATCATCTATCAAGGATCAAGTCAGGAGAAGAGCCTATGAATCTTGAAGACAATCTGTCGGACGCGTAGTTGTTTGCTATCCAGATAGCGGATGATTATTATAAAGACATCATAGACTTTTTGACTACTGGGTTAGCACCCATAGAGTTCACTACGCAGCAAAAGAAGCAGCTGGTAGTGCTAGCAGCAGACTTCACCATTATCGCAGGTCACTTATATAAATTGGGACCGAATGAAGTACTACATAGGTGTGTGTTAGAGCATGAGAAGCCATTTATATTAGCAGATGCACACTTAGGAGCAGCAGGAGGTCACTATGCAAGAAGGGCCACTGCGCAGAAGATACTGCGGGCAGGGCTATGGTGGCCTACCATTCACAAGGACTCGAAAGAGCATTGCCAGAGCTGCGATGTCTGTCAGAGGACAGGAGGGCCATCGCGAAGAGACAAGATGCCATTAAATCCACAATTGACATTACAAGCATTTGAGAAATGGGCAATTGACTTTGTGGGACCTATAAACCCACCGGGAAAGAGAACTGGTGCGAGGTACATTATTACTGCGACTAATTACCTCACCAGATGGGCAGAGGCGAAACCAGTAAAGGACTGTAGCGCAGGTACTGCGGCGCAGTTCATATTTGAAGACATCCTTACAATGTTTGGATGCCCAAAGATTTTAATGAGTGATCAAGGCACTCACTTTTTGAACCGAACCATTGAGGCATTGACAGAAGAATTATGTATTCATCATCATCATCGCAGGCTTTCACCAACAAGTGCAGAAGGAAAGAGAAAAAGCATGGCATGATCGCCGCATCAAAAACAAGAGCTTTCAGGTAGGTGATCTAGTCCTCATGTATGATAGTAAATTCATGAAGTTTCATGGAAAGTTTTAAATGCATTGGCTTGGTCCATATACTATTTTACATATAACTAATGGTGGCGCAGTCCAGTTAGCCACATTAGCAGGAGATAACTTGCCAGGTCTAGTCAATGGAAGCAAACTAAAACCCTATCGGGATAGTCCTGCTTTGCAGAACCTGTGATGATCGGAAAGAGGGAAATTTATAAGTGCCACGTACAGTTGAAATTGGGCACTAGGAATGGGAAAGAGTCTGTACGCAATGTATGATCAGGAACCTGTATATACCGCGCAGCACTATTAAGATGTATCGCTACGATTAAAAAATAAATAAAAAATAAAAAGAAAAAGAAGAGAGGAATCGTGCAGCTGCGAAGTTGAAAAGGCAATTGCGAAAGATCAACTGAACGAGAAAATATGTTAAGTTCAAAAGCAAGAAGTCAGGCACCGCGAAGTAATTGCACAGGAAAAATGATGACCTGTCGCGCAGTTCGACGCAACACTCCAGAAAAATAGTCGTTACACTGTTGGGCGGAAAAATAGCCGTTATACAGTACTTTGCCAGCAATCGCTTGGGCATTTAACGCACAGATAGCCGTTCTGAACGAGTTTATGAAGGAAAGGACCGAAGAATCCGCCGGATTTGGCCAACGGATACTACATTTAATGCTTATCTAGCCGTTAAGGGGCGCGGAGGGGGTTAGCTGCGCCTATAAGTAATGCTGCATTCATACTCGCGGGCATTATCGAACACTTAGAATTTTCCTGTGCACACTACTTTGCAAATTGTTTTCAGTAAGCTGTCTAAAACTCTATGGAATTTGTCTAGTGGATGTCTGAGTGGTCCACCATTGAAGAAGAATTCACGGTCCAGGAGACTATGAAAGTATTTCAATACGGAGGGATCGAAGGGTTAATGAGAACCCCATCCAAGAAGGGCGTCTTAGAACCAGGTCAAGCATCTAGACGATCACCAAGACACGGTCCAACAATGCAAGACAAAGGCAAAGATCCAGTGGGGCCAAGAACGAAGATACCAAAGATGGGTTCGACAGTGCAGAAGCCACTGATAGCTGATAAGGAGATTCCTTTAACAATGACCCCAGATTATATCTCACCATGTGCACTGGACACACCGGTCTTCAAGTTACAAAAGAATGCAAAATACGACATCCCTCTATCACCCATATCAAAGCATGTCAAAGTGGATAAATATTTGCTGGGTAAAATTCCAAAATGTAAGTGGGAATATTATGATCTGCTTCAGATGTAGAAGGAGGAGCCCAAGGAACCTAAGTTCCCACTGTTCCAAACTGACCAGTACATGTGCTGGAAGAAATATGCAAAGGGAAACCTTAACTTGGTCGCGGAAAGCTGGTTATCTGGAGTAGTCTAGTCGGGACTACTCAATTTGCTCAGACTCTCGCATTTTGACAGATCGTCGGAGCTGAACGTGGTGATGAAAACTCTGATGGCACGCATTTACCAAGGATATTTGTGGCTTGACAGCAATGTCGACCTGACCATTGACATTATCCACCGCATCACCGGGTTGAGTAAAAGGGGTAAAGATCCAAAGCAGTTTTTCCAAGGGAAAGCAAGACAAAGAAGTCGTGGCAAAGATGAAGAAAAATCAAACTGTCGTCAAAGGAAAGAGGGGCTTTCAGACAGATGACATAGATGATAAAGCAACGAATTTTATCACGCAGCTGTCAGCCGGTAATATTTTGAGAAAATGCAGGCCTCTGGAGGTGCCTGCGGGCGCAGTACTGCTTGGCGCCGCAGTCGCGGAGGGAGAGCAGTTCAACTGGTGTCAATACCTGTTGAACGAGTTCCTAGAGGAACTAAATGACACACAGCTCAATGGTGAAAATTTCCATTTTACATGGTTGATAGTGTTGATCGCCTTCGTGGGGTGGAAGGAGCCGAAGGATTATATTGGTGTAATCACCGATACCAATGACTGCAGAGGAGCCCGCTATTCAAACCTTTGGGCAAATTTGAACTCACAGAGACAGCACGCGACAGATGAGGTTTTTTACCAGTATTATAGCCAGCTGCACGACGCAATCATACACACCCCCCGGATAACAAAACAAGTAACGAGTAGGTATATTCGCATTGTTGATTTTTATGCTGACATGCGTAATATTCATATTTCAGCCAAAGCACAGAAGAGGAACGTGGAATGGTTCGCAGGAAACTACCACATGTATGAAGATGATATTGATAATATCATGAGGGAATGGCCTACCGAGTTTCGAGTGGAAATTGTAGAGATGTCGCAAGCGACTCCGGCGAGGACGAACCTATTCCATGTCCTATCACTAAAGAAAAGGAGACGGGAAAAAGGAAAGAACCTAAGATCCCAGGACAGAAAAAGGGAGTATGGAAGAAGCAGAAAGATGATAAGAGCCAGTCAGACGCAGTACTCCATGATGAGGATTATGAAACAATCGCAGCAAAGGTCACAGAGCAGATGGAAGATCTGATAACTGAGAAGGAGAAACAGGACAAGGCGATTCAGGAAAGTCTATAGAAGAATCTGACCACGCTGCAGGGGATCACAGAGAAAATTGAGGAAGTCCACAAAATATTAACCCCGTCGCGGGACTCAAAGTCCGAAGGGAAGTCAGGAGGAACTTCACAACAGAAGGAGTCGTAGCTAACCATAACCGTGCCTGTGAAGTCTCGTATTGTCCATCTTGATCCATTAACGGTAAGGCTGCCATTTCCAAAACAAATAGTGTTGGACACAAAGGACGTCGAGCGTGTGGAGCTTGACCTTGTGAAGATACCACTACCAGGTCTACACTACTTGCATCTGCAGGTTGTGAAATAAATGCATGAGAGAACTATTGACGCGCTGAAGGGTCAAGCTGAACTGCAAACAGCTAATAAGCAGTTGGAGGAATCTAGCTCGCGAAGAGCTATGGAACTGCAGAATGAGCATGATCGTCAGAAAATACTAGAGTCCACGATCACTGCGGTCGTAGATGATATAGAAGAATTTGAGGTGTAGGTAGACCCCGCGAACACTGTCGTTAAGATTGGTGAACTGGTTAACAGCCTTAAAACAGAGATGCAAGACATGGAGATCATCCATGAAGCTAAGATTGTTGCATTGGAAACACAGACCAACCCACAAACCCCACCAGATCAGCAGCAGTTAAGATCAAGGGAGGTGAAGGCCGCAACAGAGAGTATTGCTACTGAAGTGGCTAAGTGCCAGAGTCTGTTGGAAGCGGCGTCGAAGGCATTCACCGCCCCTGAAGAGGACCGAGGATTGCTGCAAGTAAAGAACATTGTGAAAGACAAGCAAGCAGCACTAGAACAGTTGGATGCAGAAGTGAAAGCCCTGCTACCAAGAGACAGGCTTCAAAAGTACCAGGAAATCAACGCGCTGAAGAAGGAAGTGCAAGCCTTAAGAGAAAAAGAGATTGAAATGGGAGATAAATCGCAACCCTTACTGGAGGACACCAGCACGATCTCGCAGGAGATCGAGGAGAAGTTAAAGGAGTTGCGTGAAAAACAAGAACAGGTGGAAGGCCAGATCTTCGATGAGATAACACCTGATATGCTGGAAGCAGTCAAGCAAGTTGAGCAGGACACGAAGGAAGCAGTCGAAAAGCTGATTTTCACATATAATGAGTTCGCTGCGAAGCTAGCTCCACAGGCGGCGGAACAGCTCGGAGAAGTTGAAGTTCCAGGTGGCTCAGGGACGAGCCACATGTAAGTGTTAGGGGCCTGTTGGGCCTGTCCCAAGTGGGGCATTTTGAGCAAGAAGGATTTTTGGAACTACATAGTTGAGCGCAGTTCAGTTGGAACATTTTTTGTATAAGTTTTTGGAATGCTACGAAGTTGCGCGCAGCGCAGCATCGGAAGAGGTGCGAAGATCAACACTGCGAGGAGGCAGCGCTGCGATGTGTCCAGTCTACGTGGATCCGGCAAAGTAGAGTGTTGGATGGAAGACGGCACAAGATTTCGGTTAGACCATCGTCGATCTATTTTTGGTAAAGATGCTGCAGGAGTGCCAGGCGACGGGTAAGGAGCAGAAGCAAAAGAAAGCGACTGGTCGCACATGCGAAAGAACCACTACCTGAACCAGTCGCACGAGACCGTTAGAGGAAGAACGGCTCGGTGAAAGTGACCTGTTGGCATGCGTGCGACAGGAAGGCCGATAGCGACGTGAGGCATGCGCTAAAGGTGGCTACAACGGAATATTCGCTACCAGAAGCCAGCAGTCCGGTTAAGGGAAAATCGTAACAGTTTTGTAAACCTAAGGGTTTTAGCCTTCGAATTGTAAAGACATGACCTATGGGCATGATCTATAAACAAGGCATATTTTGTATGGATAAGGGTTACTCTTCATTTTGTATTGTTCTCATTAGTGATTTGACAAATCTCTGTTAAGGAACATTTTCTAAAGGCTCTGCAAGCTGTGTACGCAGAGGCCGATTGAGAGAGAAGAGAGTCTGCAAGCTGAGTGCGCAAACAAAGAACTGTTGTACCCTTCCCAAAGACTAATATAACAACAGTTCTTGTGGACGTAGCCTCCATCCTGGGGGTGAACCACGTTAAATACTATGTAGTGTGATTGTTTATGTGTCTGCATTTGCTTATTTGCTTACATTAGATGCTTGGATTCTCATTTATCAGTTGGTGTGGTAATGCTTTTATATGTATTCGCCATAGGAGGAAGATGGGAATGATATGTTAAGTATTGCGAGAATGAATGAATGTTGAATGCTCAGTATTCCAAGTCTGTGAAAGTATCAGTTTATGAAATAATCACAAGTATATGTAGAGTTTGGGTAGTGTAACTCTTTCGACACACCACACTGGAAGTGCACGCACTAGAAGTGCGCAGCATTGTAGGTTTCGTCTGCTTGCATTTGTTATAAAGCTGAATAATCTAAGGCAGTAGATGAATGACTAAGTGTTAAAGTAAAGTCTTCATAGTGGTTACATTTGGAAGAGGAAGCGTATAAGTCAGTTGCGTTGTCCTTCGATTCACATTTTATTCGAACCGCGTAGTCCATAGATGCGTTGTTCGCGCAAGTATCTTCGCATGCAGAAGTAAGAACCGCGACGCAGTCTGTCATCATGTAGTCCTCAGCCCGTAGCGCAAGTCTAATAGTGCGCTACGCAGTAGTCCTGTTCGACAACTCATCACATCACTGTGGAAACCCGATTCCGTAGTGCCCCCATCGCTACACCTCGGGTGAGACCTCAGCCTGTTCGTAGGCTGTTGCCAAAAGGGCCGGTGAGAAGGGGTTTTGTTGGTTCCTTGAAACCGCGAAGAACCTGGATCTACATTGGAAACCTCTAGATCAGTATATTTAAGCCAACAACAACCTGTTCAATCAAGCCAAGGGTTGTGGTTGTAACAATAATTTTAATTGTGCCATGGGTCCCATGAGGACCAACATGATTGGCTACTCAGTAAACATAAGTTTCATTGATAGCACCAGTTGCAGGCAGTATTAATTTCTCTTTTCACACAAGCAACTGAGATTAAGTGATCAACAATGACCCCAATTGCCACAAAGTTGATGCACCTAATCTAGAAACATAGTCATTACTAATTAAAAAACTCGGTGAGGTAGTGAAGCCATTGACAGCTTGTTGTATGATATGTACAAAAAATACAACACCCTTGTTAGTGAAAACAACAATGGTAGTGGATAGAAACTATTTGAGGATTTCTATGATCTTTTAAAGTACCACCCCTTTCATATACCTCCACAACATCATCAGTTGATGTTGGTAGGGATGTTGTTGTGACTGCAGAAGTTCCAAGGAAGTGTGAGAACCTCACAGGATGCATAGCCATCATGGTTCAAAACCAGCTAAATCTCTTGGAACATCTTGTACCAAATGGCCTAACTACTGCTCCAGAAATCCCTTATCCATGTTGATTTGAATTGTAGCAAGATGAAGCAAAAGCTTCGGGAAATAGGAATATAAGTGGATATATTATACCAAATTATGAAAATGTTTTTTCCTGAAGCAAAAAGAATGCAGCAAGAAGACAGTTAATGTGGAAATATTTTCTAGAACATATAAACTCGGAGGATACCTACAAAATAAAAGGGTTTCCTTTTCCTTAGCTCCCTTGGTGGGACAGTATTGTGCAGAAAAATCCAGGGTGTGAAAAGTTCAGCTTAATCGTGTGACAAATAAACAACGAGTTAAGAGGTTGCATTCATGACAAAGTATATGTACATATAGGCAGGCGTCATCAAACTTGTGGGCCATGGATCTTATTTTCATGTGTTTTTCTAGCAAGTCAAAATCTTAAAAAATGAATAGGCAGTTAAGATGGAGAGTACGTGTATGCAGCAGTCTATTTCCATAGTTGTCAAAGCTCATGCAATGTTTCCCAGCTGGATTGTCCCATGCAGTCATGGAATTTGATGGCCAAATTACTCATTATGGGCATTTTGCTTCTCAAATACTGCCAAAACATTAACCTTTCTACCATGAAAGTTAAGGATATAGTAAAAAATGTCTTACAATACAGTTCAAACCATCAAATTGATACGTGACCCTTGTTTTCAAATTCCAACCCTGCTTCCATGAACTAGTTTTGATGTGAGAGCCTTGAAAGGGTGTGACAGTGACATATAAAGAACTCTTATTCTATCATGTAAATCCATCTTAAGTTCAGAACCATTGTAAGATGTTTGTAAATACACTGTGCTATGTACCTTTAGTTGATGGAAGTGTTAAAACAATAATAGAATTTGTGATGTGATTATGGCAGATTTTAGTGTGAATCTCACATACTTTTATAATTTTAATTATGCCAAACTACATCTGCGGCCAGAAATCTCAAGTGAGAATGTTGTGCAATATTCTGTGAAAAAACTCTATGAATGCACCCAAAATCACCGAGAAATCTACTATACAAAGGCACTCAAAACCTTAAACACAAAGATAATGTGCCAGTGGAGGCAGGGGTGCTTAAATTTGTCACTAAATAGAGAAACCTGTTGCTGTTATTTCTTCTGTGATAGCTCTTTCTCTCGCAGTCACTAACCATGCATTGGCAACTACTTGACATGTTATTATCAATGGCTATAAGAATGTTCCATCTATTGCTATAGTAACTGCAAGTTATTAATCTTTCCCACCAACTGAGAAATTAAGGAATGTTTGAAGGATCCATGCAAGTTTGCAGTTGTGGCTGTGCCAATTGCTAGTGCTACAAAAGTTGCTCCCACTCTAGTTGGTCCAAAAGAAAAAGAAGGAAACGTGAGCAAGAAGAAGTGTCTGATAAGGACATGGGTTTTTAAGCCTTATTTAGCCCTCCAAAGCCAGAATTCAACTTGAATGGAAAAAGGTTATTTAATTCTCACAGAATGAAAGTCCATAACTTTTTTGGACATAACCTGCATATATAAAAGAAAGAAAATCGACATGCTTGGTGCACAAGGAACATGATCTGTCAGCATCGAGTGCATCCTTTGAACATATTCTCTCTAAATTACAAGAGAAATCAGAACATTCCAGTGCCAGTCAATCATTTTTGAAGGGAAAAAAAATAGAAAAAAACATATGATTGGAAATAAATAGAAAAATACATATGATTGGAAATTTCATGGGATAAACACAAAATATGATAATTACACTTTAGCACAAATTCTAAATTGTAGAAAATGGAAAAAAAAATCATAACATATGTAATGCTATTTGTTAATTAAGTCTAGCTTGGGTCGTTGAGAGTAATGATTGTTATCCTATGCACCCAAGTTCAATTCCACAAGAGACATGTTGAACTCTTAACAAGTATATGATTTGTAATGGTCTTGAACCCTATGTTGAGAAAGTCTCAAGCTTCTATGTAATCTAGTTTACAATGGGTACCATCCTTGAAATGAAAAGAAGTACTTGTTAAGTGAATCAAGATATATATTTTATGGGGTAAAAATATGTAATGACAATTAACAGAAACAGTAAAGAGTGGATTTACCGATAATTTTAAAAAAAAGTAGCTAAACGTAAGTGACAATATACCTGACTAGGATCCAAAGTGAGCATTTTTTTTCCAGAACATGTCTTTCAAAACTGTCACTATATTAAAATTTAAAAGTATTGTAACATAAATGTAACCTACACGGAAGTATAAAGCACATTACATGATTACAAAGGCTCATCCACCAACAGAACAGTATCTTAGCCTAAAAGCACCCAAAAATAAATAAAGTGTACATTACCCTTACGCAATCCCAAATGCTCATGCACTAAGAGATGTGATAGCTACATGAGATTGGTTTATCAAGTTTTAAAATTTAAATTAATGGTCTGCTTAGAAAACTATCAAAACGAGTTTGATAACATATATGCCAGATACATGGTCTAGACCTAATCCCAGATATGCCCTGTAAACTAACATGAAAGTTAGGAGAGTACAAATTTAGTACATAAATTCTCATTATAGATACCACATTCTTCATCAGACAAATCACATTCAAAGCACCTTCGAATTAATTTAGACACTTCAATTGTCCATGAAAGCCATATGTCATACAAAGAACAAAAGGTGGCATGCACTTCATCTAGGGCATTTCTCTAAAAGACATTAATAAAAAAAAATCAACTTGGCCACATGAATCAAAACCTTTCAGCTTGGGATCTAACATAAAAAAAAATGGTTACGGAGGCACTTTTATTCTAATGTTGTTCTATGCACCCTAATTATTTATTATGTTCTTTTTTCTCTACTACTGATTATATATAGGACCTCCACAACATTTTACACAATTGGTTTGCATAGACAATTATGATTTCTTTGGATAGCATTATTTTAACCTCCCACTTGGCATGCAGTAGCTATTGGAGAAGCTATAGCCTGTAACATTGGGCTGTGGAACCTTTGGTTGGGTTCTCGGAGCAACAACAAGAAGAAAAAAATTGAGGAATTCAAGTAAGAGCATCTGATGTTTCTTACCCGTGTTGGAAGAGCATTGTCACGTGTGCAAAATTATGAAATTTGATGAATTGAGCAGAGAGAATTATGCCTTACCAGTATAGGAAATCAGGAATGCTATATAAACAGGAGGTTGCGGCATTTGTGTAAAGGCATCTGCTAAATAGGTCAAAATTACATGTATGCAGTAATTTGGAAAAGGATCTGTAGACAGACATGCCCCGTGCATCACTGAAATCATTGAATTTGACATGAAAGCTGCGAAGATTGGTTGAGTTTGGTATTTATGCACCTAAATGCAGACTATTCTTGGCCCTGGATTAGTGAATTCGTAGGTAGAGTCAGTAGGAGGTGACGAAAGTTCTGCGAGTTGAAGGGAAGGCTGGCAATCTTTCTCTGCTCCCTCCACTATGCGAAATAGTGAGTGTGGATGGAATCAATGGCGGTTGATAAGTATATCGTGTTGGTGCTTTTGCTTGCACTTATTGCCTCCATCCTCAAAAACCTGAAACAGACTCACTCGCCTGCATTTTTCGAACTGGCATCGATGGATTAATTGAGGAGGAAAAGGCATTGTCTTCTAAAGCACTCGATGAAGAAGAAAAGCAAGAATGCATCTCAGTGTTCCTCAGTGAGCACCTATGATGTGGAAAGCTTGTAGAATTCATCTCAGTGTTCCCTGAATATTCCACTGTAAATATCCTACAGAACTGAAGATGATTCAGCATTTGAATTAACACTTTTTTCCACGAGACGTTTTTTTGTCAGTTAACAATCATTGGAAAAGAAAGCCTTCCTTTCAACACTTGCACTTGCATGGATTCCATTGCCTTAAGTACTCTATACCGAGGAATCATCCTTGTCTCCAAGTTGAATGCAAACAGAGATGGATAATTAACAAGATCAATTAATGGAAGCCCTGCTCAACCAGAAAATCCACATTATGCTTTATTTTTTCTTCTGTAAGTTCGAGAATCAATATCCTTTTTTCTCAATAATTTCGAGACTTGTTTTTTCAGAGAAGCCTAAACTGCTCAAAAATTGTTTTTTTTCACCTAAGTTTTCTTTCCCCATCCCCATTATTGGACGCAAGCCAGTTGCAAATATTTTTTATCCCATCTTTAACCCAATATCCTCCACATGTTTAACTGAAGATAAGGCCGGGGCACCTTGCCAGTAAGTTTGACAATGGTTCGCCCTCCATGCCCAATTTTTGCAAAAGAGAAATTCCAGATTTTATCCTCTCCTCCCTGAAATCCAAATCCGTTGCACGATTGCACCAGTTTGAACAAGTTTGGTGATATCCTCTTCCTTCATGAAAGTCTTAAAAAGCCTGAGCTTAGACTTTGGCAGATCTTATGGCTAAACTGTAATTATATGCTGCTTAAATGGGTACTCCATGCTCATTAAGCAGATTAGGAAACCACATTTTTAGAACAACTTGAGAGATTCACGGCATGACATACACTACACCACGCAGTGTGCCTTTGTACCTTTATAGATAAAATCTAGACATATGTAATTTAAGCCTTAAACAAGAATTAGAAACCCATCCTCAACCTCTTCAAATATCAAAAGCCAACGTAATGTTATACTGGAATAATGGAACCAAATATTAATACTCATGTCCATTTTCGTTCTCCCTCATGGCTCTAAAGATGGGTTATAGAGACCAACTTTCAATCCCATAGATTTTAGCAATTTTAGCACTAAAGTACGGAATGTGGCAGCATTTACACTAAAATATAACAAATTTCAAATGAAAAACAATTACAGAAAGCATCTTCCATTCCAACTGGAAATATATTTTACAATATCTTAAATTAAATGCAGGTGGAGGAGGAAGACTCATGTCAACTGTTGCAAAGCCAAAACTCCATTTGTCCAAAGATCCAGGAAGTAATATTGATTTTCCTGATTATTCTGTAACAGTATTTACTCAAAAATATAAAGCAACCTATTCCACTTTCGCACCATGGGACCATCTACCACTAGAAAGTAAATCTGTACATAGTATATTGTTCTGTTCAGGATTTTTACAATGCAGTATATCGGCTTCAACCTAAACCTCTAGCAGCAGAGGCATGACATGTTTTGACTTGGATTCTTTGTGTATGTTCACAAACTCTGGAACGAAGTATTCACCCCTTGAGTATCAAGGAAGGTAGAGCACTCTTCAAGCATCAAAAGAATGCTTCTTATGGAGGATACAACCCACATACAACCTTGCAGACAAAAGAACATCATGACCCTAATTGTAATCTCCCTTCTACAAATGGTATAGATCTCTAACATAGTGTAATATCTATCTAAAACTCAAGAAAATCAAACGTGTTTTCTTATAACAAGAGAAAACTGCAACATTTTCCCAAACTTGAACTGCTAAGTTGGTTGGCAGCTTCAGTAATCAAAAGGAAACTTGATCTCAGAACTTATTTCATTTATTCTTCTGGAACAATGGCCATAGCTATCCCCATTTTCTCTATACAATAAATTTTCCAGATATTGAGCCAGTGGCTGACCCAGATTTCTTCTCTTCCAGAGGCATGATTCTGGTGCAAGCTTCACAGAAAGCTTGAGAGGCTCGGAGTCGCATCTTGTCAGCATGAAAGTTTTAGGAGGGCTGAATTTCTCTCCTATCATTTTACTCATCCTCACGGCACCACTGGAGGACCCTTCTTGATCACTGCACTCCTTGTTCAACCTTCTGTTGTTATATTAGGTACCCATAAGTTGTACGCAGGTCAACGAACCTCATCCGTCCCTTGCTGGGTGAAGGGAAGAGCGCTACCATGATGCTCTGAACTTCCGCACAAAGGAAATGCGGTGAAGATGCATGCCAAACAGGCTTCAAATTTGAAGCCTTCAGGGCCCTTCAAAGGCCATTTTACACGTCATAGAAGGCCACTTCAAATTTTACCATGCAAAAAAAATTTAATTTCATGGTAAGCCCTTCAATAATTAAATTAATCACTAGTGTTTAAAATTGCAACAGAAGGGTAGCTTCAAATTTCACCCATCGACAGTTTTCAGTGGGAAATTGGGAATGTGGTTACTAGCTAGGTGACTTGGGAGTGGAACTCGGTTACTCTCCAATATCCACGTGTTTGATCGTCCATGGATCATGGACCATTGGGCCTCTAATAATATCATTGACCAACTTACGTGGACGCTTACACTGAGCAGCCCATGGCTTGAACGCTTCTAAGTTCTCGTGTTTGCAGCGAGCGCTTACATGTTTAACACATTTATTAAACCTGGTTGGTGGCTCATACGTGTTGTTGGCAGCGGACTTACCAAGTTACCAGTTATCACATACTAATTCGTGAATTCTGACTCCGTGAGGTAACTGAGTATTCAATGTATAATATATTATGTTAATGTGCCATGAATTTGGCATTTTAGAAAAAATCCACAATCCAGAAACTTCTTGTAATGTTGCAGGTTGTTGTTCTTGCCCATGGCCCCTACACACAACCCTGCGATTTCTTTGTTGTATCAAGTTAATCCTACCATCTACGGCTCCCAGCCTCACACCCTGTGTTTTCTTTGTTGTATCAAGTCAATCCTGCGGCTCCCGAGTCCCACCTTATGTTTTCTTTGTTGTATCAAGTCAATGCTCGAATTCCATGCTTCCATGGCTCCGACCATCAATATCTAATATTACAGGAATACAAACAAGATTTTTCTTATAGCCCTACTCCACTGTGGTCGAGCTACTTCCAAGTTCCACCTACCCTATCTCCTCCAGTCCTCCAGGAGAGTTTGCGGAGCGAAGCTGCCAATGCTAGCCTGCCATAAAAATATATAAAGAAATTTGTTTTCTTTGCGGAGCTCAACTTCAAGGCTGACTAGATTGCTGACATCCTATGAATTTACAGGTATGTACATCATTTTATCCTTTCATGATCCCATCAATTATTTAAAAATTTTGTTATTTGATTAAAATTCTGTAACTTCAAAGTTTAAACACAATATTATTATTTGACTGAAATTTTGTTACTTCAAATGGGCCTTGAAGGCTTCAAATTTGAAGCCTGGACACAAGAGTGGGTTTGTCACAAATCTCCATCAAAGGTTGTTTAGAATGACATTTATCAATTCCCAATTGTAGCAACAACAACAATTGCTTCTTTCTTCATATGTCCTGTGTATACGAACATGATTCCATGTGCTCCTTGCCCTTCCCTATTTTCCATTGTCGCCCGATCGAAGCTCTTGAGAATTTAGCTTCCCTTTAACTATCCTGAAATGGAGGTGACAAGGAAGACCATTGTTTTCACTCTGAAACCGAGTGCTTCCCCGTTCAGTTGCCACTAGCCACGGTTGCATCCCTACGGGAAACAGGTGTGCACAATGCACCCCCCAGCTTTACCAAAAAGCTTGGGGATTTGGGGAAGTTCCCACTCTACCAAAATCCATGCATATAGTTAATGAGTCAGATCAAGAATCCAGACTTTGTATCTAAAATTGCATTACATGAGCTATTTTCCCCAATTGCTTAGTCGTCAAATCGACACCTTCCTCTAGTACACGGTTTAAGATTCTTGGTATTTATTAATATGAAGACCACCAATGCTACTACACTTACAATCTGCGTTCGACTGTACGAACTGGGACAAAATTGTTTTTGTAATCTTTATTTTTAGAATGACAGTGCTACTTTACCTTTTTATTTTGTTGCCCTTATCGGCTGGTCTAGAATAAAACAGGAACTGCAACCATATCAAAAGAACTTCAACCATCTATGAATCTCCTCTCTACTTGGTCTACCTACGTTTTACTTATGCTTCACAACCCATCCTCTTCTCCATCATACGATAGATTTAATATGTATAACGAGATCTAGGGGGAGGGATATAAAGAAGAAGCATCCAGGGTCCTTAATCAACTATTGAGAACAAAAGTTGCCTGGAGTCGGATAGTTCTCTTTGCTCAAACCATAACATAGCATGTAACATGTAAGGAGTGCTTAAACTTATTCTATCCCAAGTACATGTGGCATTCATAGTGTTGAATGAAAAATTAAAACATATATTGTTGTCATTGGCATTCAATTATGCTGTAGGGTACACAATTAGAGTGACAAAGAAACTTGCTATTAGTTTTCAATCCAATCCAACTTCTTTGTTGAACTATTCTCTCTGATATACTTGCGTGAAGGAGGATTATAAATGGCAACGCAGTTGTTTGATAGAGATGCATGAAAGTGAATTATGGTCCTCAATTCAACAAAGTCAAAAAAAGTTACCATTCAGATTCTTTCCCGTTCACCTTTTTTACTGCCTTTCTGCATACATCTCTATTGTTCACTAATTTAGCAACAAATACAGACCAAACTCAACGTCCAATGTTTTTGGCTTATGAAACAATTTATTCCTTTTTTTTGCTTACATTATCATTTTTTCCATTGTTAAGTAGGCTAGATTTTATGTAGGCTAGAATTTATCTTAGTTTGAAGAATGCTAGTGATTTACAAAGATTGAACTTTTCCAAGAATAAGCATCACGTTGCTTTTAGAAGAGTTGAAGAACCCAATTCTTCATCGAGCTTGTAGTGTTCTAAGCAGCCTAGGAACCCATTTTAAGAGGTATTAAATATTATTATACTAGTTAAAAGTTGGATTGGAATTGGGCTAGCAAGCTAACTATAGCTGATGCAGAAAAAAAGATCTATAAAATTAGTTATGGCAATTCACACTGAACATCTGGAAAGTGGATTTTCTATGTGTCTCCTAAGTTATGTTTCACTAATAAATTCCTCATGTTCAAGCAGATCATGAAAGAGTAAAATAGTATTAATTTTGGCTGTAAGGATGAAAGTTGGATTGGAATGGGGTTAGCAAGATAACTTATACTGGTTAAAATTTTAAGAGGCAAGATCAATTTGGGAAACTGTTAAGATGGAAAAGGTGGCATAGGGGCTATATCCACTGCAAAATAAAACCTCTCGACTTTACTACGTAAGTAAACATTGAAATTTTGATGTACTAGTACATTTTCAAATGAAAAGAATGACTTATTTTTACATGGTAGCATTGAAGGATTCAATATATCATAGCCCTTCAAAGTGAAATGGGACCCCACCCTTCAAATTTGATCCCTGATGCCGAACCTGAACTAGTCAAGGACGGTAGGTAACCATAAATGCAAGGCCGGACATGCTTTGAATGATAATCATGACACGCTGATAACGTCCAAGCCGCGATCAACAAGGGAAGGGACGAAACTTAGGGAAATCACCGAGGGAAATTTCATTAACACGTAAATAACAAACTTAGTACACATGGAGCCTTTTCATTGGATGGGTAGACGAGGAATCTCAGAACATTGTTGAGGAATGTATTCTCATAGAGGAAACGCCTATCGGCGTAATTATCATGTAGTATAGTCACTACCCATAAGTGACCAGAAGCAAATGAAGTTAACACAAATGCCATACCATCTTGTACAATTAGTTATTGAAGATTCATTTTTTTTCATTCATTTAAACATAATGCTTCTTCAATAACAATATTTTTAGTATTCAAGGCAACTTGTGGATAAAATATCCAATTATTCCTATTTTATAGCCCAAACAATGGAAGGCATCGAAATAGCTAGAGAATTGCATGAATTATCTAGGCATGAGTGGGAAGATGGCAAATCTAATTTATGTGTATAGGGGTTAGAAGAAATTAAGGAAAGTTGAGATATCAGAGTATTTGTATTACAATACTTTGGCGTGCTCGTGGCATCTCGACATTTTAGCTATATATTCATATCAACATTAAGATGCCCCTCCCTACTTTGTTCATAGTGAAGCTCTAGTTCTTAGCAAAACTAGATTACTCGGTCTTTGCGCCTTGACTTACTTAAGCATGCCCAAAAATATATCATCATTCCTTGTTATCATTATTGAACGATCTAGAGAAACCTTGGTAAGTGAGATCACATCTTTGGGGAGAGAGATAGTTGGTGTTCTCAAGTAACATAACCTATTTGTCAAAGAAAGAGCTGATATCATTAGTGGGATGACACAAGGGGGAACCACCATGGTATATTGCATTTCATAGAGACACCATTAATGAGGCTAGTGTAATGACATCTCAACAATTCATAGCTTGGGAAAAATCAATAGGTGGAAGCTTGAGTCATTAACCATAGTTTTGACACTTGTTGCAAACATGTATGCATGAATATATTGATAATATGTCTTTATCTGAATGAATATCCACTGCCTTTTTCAAGTTAAGAAATTAAATCCAACATTGTTTTGTTCTCTAGATATTTCAAAGAAGTGTCAAAAAGTAAAGTGGAGAGAACCCTCTTAGTTTCAATGAGCATATGCCTTAAATCTGATGTTGTGAGCAAGAGATTATAATGTAGTTTGAGACATTTGAGACCTAGATCAGAAGGTTACATTCCTTATCCTTTGTAACAACCCCATATAAAGATACATTATTTATTAGGAAGCAATAGTACTTTGAAAGCCAATTTACGTGGAATATGTTGATCTGGTTGAAAAAACATCACCAATCATAAGAATTGTGGAGGTAGTAGTTATTTTCATTGACATCTAACTACTACTCTAAATGGGTTCTCATAAATGAGAAATAAATGGCTATTCATTGTTATTCATGGATTTCAGGGTTTGATCCTCCATCAAAATATTTGTATTGTTATATTGATGATAGATAAGCTCAAAGTGTTTGACTAAAACATGGTAGTTCCACAATGTCAAACACCTTAACCAACCACTCACACAAACAGATCACAGATCAACATACTGATGTTTTACGTGGTTAAAACCCTCAGAGAAGAAAACAGACCACGGCCCCAGGAAAATAGATACTTGAGGCAATATACTAATGCAAAGGGAAAAATGATTTAGACATGAATTCTCAAATTGATCATCAAGCAAACGACCCTCCATGCTCTTCGAATATAAATCATGGACCAATTAGGTGTTAAGCTACATATCAACATCCACTAAGATCGAGGTGAAGATGAATCGTTGGATCACTTTATGTTTAGAGCATATCATGACCGCCAGATTACATATGTACAAATGCATACTAAAGAAACACACTTTACCTAAAGACAATTTAGACAGAGTTGATCTTAACTAACTTGTAAGTTTCTAAATATCTTAGCATACCCCCTCAAGAAAAAATTGGGATAGGATAGAAGGATTTACAAAGGTGACACAATAGGAGAAGGAAAGAGGCATTAGATCCTATACCCCCTTCTTGAGAAATTTTTGAACTCCTAACATAGATCGAAGTTTATAAAACTTCGCTTCTGTGAGAGAGTTTGTGAAGATGACTGCAACTTAATCATCTATAGAGAAAAAGAGTACTTCGAGAATGTGATCCTGAATAATATTTATGATGACGTGCATTTGTAACTCAATGTGTTTTCCACGCTAATGTTCAATTTGATCTTTAGTGAGCTTGATGGCACTCTAATTATCACACCATAGGGTAGTCAGATGTTGTTTCTCAAATCCAAACTTTGTAAGGATCTTCCAAAACCACAAGGCTTCTTAACTTGATTTAAGGGCAACTTGATACTATGCTTTTGTTGAAGAAAAAGCAAGAGCTTGTTGTTTCTTACAAGCCCAAGTGACAAGTCTAGAACTAATATTGAAAATATAACCTGCAGTAGACTTTCGATCATCAGGATCACCATCCCAATCTAAATCAATGAAACCAACCAATAAATGAGTCCCCCCTAAACTATAATCAATCTGAAACTGAACTATACCTCGGATATACTGAAGTATCTTTTTTTCTACTTTCCAATCACTGTCATGGGGCATTTACATATACTGGGCAACAAGACCAACAACAAAGGAAATATCGAGACAGGTATAAGTAAAGTACAAAAGACTACCAACTAATTGACGATACAAGGTGGCATCTACCTCAGGTGCAGTGCAGGTGGTAGTAAGTTTGACTCCATACTAGAAGGGAGATGTAGTTGGTTTACAATCATCCATGTGAAATCCACGAATACAGTCACAAGCATAATTAGACTAAGAAATACAAATTCTTTCTTTGGTTTGTAAGACTTGGAGGACGAGAAAATAATGCAAATGTCCTAAGTTCGTCATTTCAAATGTATTCTTAAGGTTGGATTTCACATGGGTTAAAAGTTTAGGATCACTACTAGTAAGAATAAGGACATCAACACAAAGAACGAGGATTATGAGATAGGTTCCTACTTTCTTGGTATAGACATTAGGGTTAGGATGACATCTAGAAAAATCATTGTCAAGTAGAAAGCTATCCACTTTGGTGTACCAAACTCGAGGAGCTTGCTTAAGGCCATAGAGAGATTTCTTAAGGTGACAAACAAGGTTAGAGTCATTATGAACATAGCTAAGAGGTTGTTCCATGTAAATTTCTTCTTGCGAATCCCCATGCAAGAAGATGGAATTTGAAATCCATTTAAAAGACCTCCCATTTACGTGAACCAACAAGTGCTAGAACAAGGCAGATGTAGTTCATTTTCGTAACATGGGAAAAGGTTTCATTATAGTCAATTTCTTAAGCTTGGGAAAATCCTTTCACAACTAACCTCTCATTCAGTCTTTCAAAACACTTACGTTTGATGCATACTTAGTTCAATACACCCATTTACATCTGACAAGTTTTCTTCATTTTGGAAGAGGCACTAGATCCCAAGTATCCTTCGCCATTAAGGAACGATATTCTTCATTCATAGTTGCATCCCAATCTATATGGCCAAAAGCTTCTACAAATGTCTCTAGATCATGAGCCTCTGAAACATGAGCCAAAATAGAGGAGGCTCGCTGGAATTGTGAACATGTTCGATGCTAATCTCTGGGATCACAAGCAGCTTCGCACATTGAACAGACCCAGCTACGAAGCAATGGACCCATTTAGGAAGCGGTTGTGTTGGTGTAAATTCATGTTCAATGGACCTAGGTAGAGGACTATGAGCAGGTAGAGGTGTATTTTCATCCTCGCTGTCATCATCTGAAGAAGAAAATGGAGTATGATCATAAGCAGAGAAGTTAGGAATAAAATATGGCACAATCATAGAAGATGGCTGGTAGGTCGAAGATGGCACATCCATTTAATTAGGCTTGTTGGCCAAGAGATTTTCATCAAATTTATCATCTATTCTAATAATAATGTCATTGGATTTTGGTTGAAGAAGTCTATAACCTTTTACATCTTCAAAATATCCAACAAAAATTATGCACTTCTCCCTCTTAGGTTGTAAGGCTTTCCATTTTTCATCGTGAATGCAAGCCCATGCTTCACTACCAAACACAAGAAAGTGGGTTACATATGGTTTAATGTTAGTCCATGCTTCTTCCGATGCTATATTTTTTAGAGCCTTTGTGAGAGTGCGATTAACTATGTAATCAGCAAAATTAATGGCTTCTGCCCAAAAAAAGGAGGCTTAATCCCTTAGATTGGATCATATAATTAGGGTTGTCCTTTAACGTGTGATCCTTTCTCTCAACAATACCATTTTACTGTGGTGTATATGGAACGATATGTTTCATATAAATTCCCTATGTAGTGGAGTGATTTATATATTTATTGTTTCCATATTTTCCTCCATTATTTTTTCTTAACTTTTGTATTTGATGTCCCAATTGTTTTTCTCCACTCTTAAGTTTTAAGAATTAAACCAAAGTGTGTTTGGATAAGTCATCAATGAAAGTTAAGAAATACGTGAAACCAACGTAAGAAGCAAAACAAAGCGCACCACACGAATCACTATGAACAAGCTGCAAGGGGGTTGAGGCATGCCAAGAGGCACATTTGTCAAAGTTGTCCTGATGATGTTTGTCGAGAACACACTCGGGAAAAACACCATCTCTATCAAAAAGGAGAGGAAGACCTCTCACCATTTTTTTATTACACAACTACTACAATGAGTGATAGATTAAATGGCCAAATTACTAATGCCAAAGTTTGTTTAAATCATCGCTATGAACAATAAAAACTGAGGGGAAAGGTGATGACCCAAAGTTGTTGAATTTGTACAACCTAGTAATATCATTAACAAATGAGGTATCTAGCATACGCTTAGGGTCTTTGAATCCTTGATTACAACTCAGTGAGGTGTAAACTCTACAGTCTTACCTTCACCAAAATGAGTGATCTGATAGACTGACAACAATTTGCATGAAAGACTTGGAACACATAATACATCTTTGAAATGACCATCACTAAGTTGAATTGTTCCATATACTACAACATTAAGGGATCTATCATCGCCAACAAATATTTGTTTCGTGTTACATTCATTTAGAGTATAAAACATGGCAGTATCCTTAGCCACATAATAGGATGCTCTAGAATTAATGAATCATTCAGTAGAAGAAGAAGAAGATGCATTGAAGGAAAAACTAAAAATAGAAAGTGCATGTCCATGAGAAGTTGAGTTAGAGGAAGAATCAAGGTTGATGTTGTGCTTCTTCATTGCTACTTCCAAGGCTTCCATCTTCTCGAAACACATTAATTCCACATGACCATCTTTCCTACAAAAATTACAATGGCGTTTAGTCTTCTTAACTTTCCATTTGGTCCCCTTGTGACTATTGGAAGCATGAGTTGGATGAGAGGGTTTGGGATCCTTGTTTTGCCTATTGTTGCAAGGATGTTGTTTTTGGGGATGCTTGGATTTATCCTCATGTTGTGCCACTAAGGCTTTGCTAGATGTATCGACATTACTGATCACTCCAATATGTAAGATCTTATATTGCTCTCTAATCAAGTCGTCACAAAAAACTTAAAGAGTATGTTGTTTATAATTAGCCCCAATAGCTTCTTTGATGGATGAAAAGTATATACAAAAATACAACAAGGAGGACCAAGCTTAGCAAGAATTTGATAAATACTTTGCTTTTTTGGCTTAGATATTTTGAATTCTTCAACTAAGGGTCTAAGGGTTTTGAATTGAGATAGATAGTCTTGAATGTAAGAGAAATCACTTGGATTTAAAGAAACCAAATGATTTTCAAGCTAGCGACCTCAAACCTCACTGTGTTTACTAAATACAGTTTCCGACATTTCCCAAGTTGCATCTAATGCATTAATTCCTTGAACGTGGAATCTTAAATTGTTAGAGATAGACATGTCGGATAATCCATGAGCTTTGTCATTTTTACTATCCCATTTTACTTTGTTATCGACATATGTGGGGGCAAATTGTTTCCCTGTGTAATCTCGCAAAGTCCTCTACTTCACAGGACATCTTCCATGAGGGCTCTCCATTAGAAGTAGTTGGTTCTAGTAAGCAAAATATCACTTGGACTAGCCATATTAATATGACTTCAAAAAATGAAAATGATGGTTTAAATGCAAAGATTTCAAAGAAAATAGGCATTTAAAAAAACAACACTAAAAACAGGCTCCGGATGTCAAAGTTATGCCTTTTTGAAGAAAGAGATAAAATGGAACAAGGGAGCCAACTGACAAGTAAAGGTTGAACCACATGCTGATGGGGGGGGAAATGTAGTTAATAATTTCCTTCCCATACTAAATTTTCCCATATGCTCACTTTTACAAAAAAATTACTTTAAAAGAAGTGACCCACTTTTATAAAATAATTGAGAAGCACCTTTACAATGAAGTTACTTTATAACTCAAAGTTACGTGAACTTTTTCGAAAACAAAGAAAAAAGACTTGAACCCAAGGCCTCTAATTTGTTAAACTAACTTTCAACCAAGTGAGTTAAAGAAAATAATTAGTAACATTATGGAGGAGAATGGGGTTGTTGTTGTTATTGGAGAGCATGCCTACCCCAAAAGACTTGATTTTTGGACTACAAGACACTTTACATAGCCACATAAAAACAAAAAACACAATTTTGAAACTGAAATTTCTCAAATTTTGGGTTATTCCTTTATTAGATTACCCGAAAAATGTAAGTTTTCTCATTATTTATAGCTTACTAAGTTCACATAAGGCGCACGGAAAAGAGCATACATAGTCAATAAAGTCCTTTCCACTCTATTTTTTATTTGTCGAGTTCACACAAAGCGCACGACAAAGGGAATATGCAAACCAAAGAGGTAACAAACTGGAAATTAAAAAATAAAAAAACTAGGCTAAAATATGAAAGAATACGAGAGATTTAAAAAATATAACTGTAATTATATACAATACACCTACAGATCTAGTAAAATGGTCATATCTTAGGAAAACATAAACCTTTTCAAGTGAAATAAAAATCATTTCCAACTGAAAGCAATGCACCAGATGCAATGGAACACCTCTCTCAACCTATAAATACATAGAAACAATAGAATCCATAAATCCTTTGATGCACATGACTACATCGGTTCGATATCTCGATCAACAATGAAAGTGGGTTTTCCAAACACTTTGATACCATGATTGACTAAAAAAAGGTATTTCCACAAGGTCGAACAGCTTAAGAAACCTCTCACATAAACGAATAATTGATCAACACACTGATGTTTTATGTGGTTAAAACCCTCATAGAGAGAAACAAACCATGACCCTAACCAAATAGCTACTTGAGGCAATGTATTAATGCAAAAGGAAAATTTATTTACACATGAATTTCTCACAGTCAATCATCAAGCAAATGACACTCCACACTCTTTAAATAGAGATCATGGACCAATCAGGTGTTAAGCCACAGATTAATGGTCGTTAAGATTGAGGCGAAGATGAATGGTTGGATCACTCTATGTTTAGAGCACATCACGATCGTTGGATTACATAAGTAAGAATGCATACTAAAGAAACACACTTTACCTAAAGACACTTTAGACCAAGTTGATTTTAACTAACTCAATTGTCTAGATATCCTAATACAAAGCTTATATAACATGCAAAATTTGTTGGAGGAGTTTTGGCAATAGTAAGAAGATATCCAAGCGAAGCAAATCCTAGGTTTGATTCTTAAAAAAACCTAAAGTTGATATTTGCATGCATTTATCATTGCTGGTGAAATGGAAAAATAATAGACCCCATTTAATAGGTTTAGGTTTAGACATTGTTTTTGGCAAGGCTCGATGAAGGGCTATGGAATAAACTAGAGCCTCCTATATATGCAAAATGATATTGCATTATAAAATATGCAACATTGTATAGATTCATTGTAAACCTTTGAATGAACGAGAAAGAAGATACATATAAGCATAACATCTTACAGCTTTAAGCTCCCAATGTATGTGCTAAATCAAGAAAATCATAGGAACATATAACATGCTATAAAAAGTTAGATTTGCATCAAAAAAATGTTGTTACAAGATATACGTAAATTTTTGTTGTTGACTCTAGCTTTTGCATGGTGAGGAACCTCAACTCATAATATAACAAGGATTTTGAAACCAAATACAAGTAGTGAGGGGAGATTGTCACAATATCGATTGAACATAATATGTATTTGTGAGAAGGGTTAGGGGTACATGGTTGGCCCAAGCTAAGAAAGGAAAAGTAAGCTTTGACTATTTGAATTGCGAAGATAGCATGAGCATGGCTTTCTTTAATAAATTATTTGTAGCCGCTCATTGTGCAAATAAGAACTTTGGTGTCGAGAAATTCACCTACTTTGAGCAACATTCAAAAATGATCATGAGTTCATGAGAATCACTTGATGGCCTTGCTCACCTTCAAGGGAAATGTGGTTATCGAGAAGTATCTTATCACTTCCACCTATGATGCCTTCTTTACCATGGGGTATATTATAGTACAAATTAAATAGAGAACTATATCATATAGTAGTAGATCTCACTCAACAAATAAGGGAATGGGCACTCGGGAGGGTTCTAGACATTCCAAAAAAGAAAAGGTGACTTATGGATAGGGGAATTTTGCTTGGCCCATCTAAATCACTTGATCTCAGGTCAAATAAGTCAAATCCATTCCAAGATAGATGGTGGGCCAATCGGGTAGAAGTCCCCCATTTATCCATATCTTGGTTAGGTTGGATATCATTAGATCTCTAGGTCAGACACTTTCTTTTCTTTCCTTTGCTATCACTTGCCTCTTGTTTCATATCCACATTGATATATTCCATTGATCCTCCTTGACCAACTAGCCAAAAGCAAGTAATTCCAACAACGCAAACTCGTCTATGAGCAAGCTAAGCATCTATGAAGGCACATAGTTAGTTAAAGCATGTGGGTCTTCTCTAGTTGTTGGTAAATACATTGGGACATTGAATTACCGATTTCCCCACTCTTTTGAACTTGTTTAAAAACAAGGTCTAACAGGCGAGACGATGGCTATCAAAATGGAATTAGATATTTCTAGAATTGAATCTATAGAGGCAACACTTCGCCTAGCTCCCCTTCAAGTGAAGGTAAGTAGGCTAACATCTTAGTTTCCTTGTGCTTTCATTTCAAAAAAAAAAAAATTCACAGAAACGGCTAGCCAGCTTTGATTATATAAAAAGAGGGAAAATACATAACATAGATTGATCAGATTGCTCCCATGAAAGGAAGACATCCATCACCCCAAGTTCATCATGTTCTAACTGATAACTATCATTGTATCTTCATGTCCTATGATAACTGTAACATCTTATGAACTGTCCTAGGAGAAGTATGCAGAAATAAAACATTGAAATGATTATGCCTTATACAAAACTGGAGTTTCAAACTTTCCAGTTTACCAAAATTGCAGTTGGTGCCTATTCTAAGAGTTCCATGAACCTTAAACAAACTAAAAGAAAGCATTAATAACATAACAGAGCTAGAGAAGGCCCAACCCAAGACCATAACCAACTAATCCATTCCTGCAGACCAATATCCATGGCAGCACCGGCGAAGATTGTTGCCCGTTCATCTCTGCGCTGAGGTCCACGAAATTTCCTTCGTTTGCCATGAACTTCTACAATTTTGCCATCTTCCTGTTGATGTCTTCCAGATCTTTGCCATAAAATTTGTGCTTGCAAGCCTTATGAGGGTAAGCTAGACCCAGGGTCTCTTCCAGGTGTTCAACTTTCTCAGTCATGCTCTGGTACTGAGCTCTTGCCTCAGAGTGAGTAGCATACGCCAGATTGTAAAGGCGAGTTAAGATTTTCTTATGCTCTAGGTTCTCACTTGGAATCATCCTGGTCTGCAGCTCTAGCTCCTGCAAGCGATCCAAGAATTCCACTTCAAACTTTGAAATGCTGCGATTCCCAGTCTGCCCCTGCACATTCCCAACCCCGGCGTTCCTACAACAAGGACCGATCCCAGGGTTTCTCTCGGCCTCTGTCGAGTCTCCCATCATTTCCTCCATCTTCCAAGCTCAGCTGCAACCTCCATTAGGGCCTCTCCCCACCTTGAAGCACCATCCACATTTCTTATTCACTTCGTCGCTTCCCTGAGTACGCCCAACACCATGAAAGAACATATCACCCCACCCCTGAGGACGCCCAATGCCATGTCTATCCATACTCCTTCCAACATAGAAATTCGAAGCAGCAAGCAGCACCTTCAAAGCTCTGAAGCCGACACAGAAATTCGAAACAACGAGCAATGCCTGCAGAGCTCCGAAGCCAACGGGTTGAAGACTAGGAAGCCTCCAGAAACATAGATATACTCCAGCACCTAGCTCACATGTTGTGCAACTGGCGAGTTGGCTTAATGCCTTAAATTCGAGCGTGCCAGGGCATTTAACGAGGATAGGGAGAGTCATTGAAATTCCAAGGGGGTATTCCCAAGTATTTAAAAAATTTGTCCCTCTATAGTTTTGAGCCTGATGAGACATATAGTGCCAATAGATGTGAGCATGATCCCAAATCATTAAGACTAACCTTAGTCTAGGGGATCCAAGAGTTTTCCAAGACATCATTGTTGAAACTTAGAATGCCATAGGGGAGCCTCACTCTAATATTTGCCATTTCATCAGCTTGAGCGTTTAGTCCTCGCAAAATATGCAGAAATGTAAGTTCATGAAACTCTTTGCTGATGCAGAGTAGGAGATGATGCATTTTTTAGGTGGGTGCCTTTCTTTTGCCGACTATACATCTAGCTTCTCTGATAATGATATGGGAGTCTCCTAAGACCATAAGCTTCGTTATGCCCAGCTTGATGGCAATCTCCAACCCTTTGATGAGACCAAGCCACTCTACTCCATTATTGGTTTTTCTTCCCATGCTCCAAGCAAACTTCTTCTGCTTGTTCCCCTTGGAGTAAAAAATTACTCCCCCCGCACCTGCCAACCACGCTTTCATTTCAATTTTTTTGATAGTATCTATGTGCTACGATATTTGTGGAGGGAGGAAATTGAAAATAATAGAGGAATGGTTGTGAACAACAAGTCCTAGTTAAAGATTTATGGTCCTCAATACCGTCGCCATATATATGGATGCCATAGGTCAAGTGGATGACATTAATGATGCTAGCTACCACCACCACCACCTTCTATAAATAATATGAATGTCATATTGCTAAAATCAACTAATATAAATTAAAAAAGATGTGATCAAACAAAATTGAGTTGTATATCTATTTATAAATTTTTAAAATTCAATATTTTCAAATAAGTTTGTTTATGCCTAAAAATACAAAACGATTCATATAGAAAAAAATTCAAGTCTAAAAACACCAATAAAATTAAAATTTTCAAAAAATAATCTTAATTTTTCAAATAAACAATTTAATAAAAATATTAATTTTCAAATAAATAATTTAAAAATAAAAATTAAGATATCATTTAAAAAAATTACAAAAGTTAGAAGGTGGCAAAAACCACCCTCCCTACTTCAACAACAACTAATAAAAAAAAACAACACATAACAAGAGCCACGAGGTGGCAATGTCTTTGACATTGTCACTAGCTCAAAAGGATGTTTGTGCATGTCTTTGTCTATTTAATGATATATATGTTCTCAATCCCAGTGTTTTTCTTCCCATTTGTGCATTTTTCAATGTTTATTGTGAGCTTTATGTGTCTTTTTTCAATATGTACACACACTTCCGTTTGCTAATTTTATCTTTGTAATTGCATTACAATTCATGGAAAGCTACTTCATGAGAGATTCTATATAAAAAAGATCAAATGAGTGGTCAAACTAAATGAAAAATCTAACATAGTGTGAACAAGGTTTTGACACCTCGAAGGAGAAAATGGTCACTGCATCGATCCTAGTTTTTCCAGACTGGGATAAGCCATTCCATGTTCATGTTGATGCGTCATGTATAGCATTGGGAGTTGTCTTGGCACAACTGGGAGAGGGAGGTATTGACCATCCCATCGCATTTTCGAGCACGAAGCTCTCATCTGCAGAGAAGAATTATACCACCACTGAGAGAGTAGGCTTGGCTATGGTCTACGTGCTGCAGAAATTCAGGCACTACTTGTTGGGTGCGCACTTCTCTATGTTCACTGACCATTCTGCTTTGAAATACCTAGTCAACAAGCCAGTGTTAGCGGGGCGAATCTGCAGATGGTTGTTACTCTTCCAGGAGTATGATTTTGAGATAGTAGTTAAACCTGGCAGATTGAACTTGGGACCTAATCATCTGTCAAGGATCGACTCAGGAGAAGAGCCTACGAATCTTGAAGACAATATGGCGGACGCGTAGTTGTTTGCTATCCAGATAGCGGATGATTATTATAAAGACATCATAGACTTTTTGACTACTGGGTTAGCACCCATAGAGTTCACTACGCAGCAAAAGAAGCAGCTGGTAGTGCGAGCAGCAGACTTCACCATTATCGCAGGTCACTTATATAAATTGGGACCGAATGAAGTACTGCACAGGGGTGTGTTAGAGCATGAGAAACCATTTATATTAGCAGATGCACACTCAGGAGCAGCAGGAGGTCACTATGCAGGAAGGGCCACTGCGCAGAAGATACTGTTGGCAGGGCTATGGTGGCCTACCATTCACAAGGACTCGAAAGAGCATTGCCAGAGCTGCGATGTCTGTCAGAGGACAGGAGGGCCATCGCGAAGAGACAAGATGCCATTAAATCCACAGTTGACATTACAAGCATTTGAGAAATGGGCAATTGACTTTGTGGGACCTATAAACCCACCGAGAAAGAGAATTGGTGCGAGGTACATTATTACTGTGACTAATTACCTCACCAGATGGGCAGAGGCGAAAACAGTAAAGGACTGTAGTGCAGCTACTGCAGCGCAGTTCATATTTGAAGACATCCTTACAATGTTTGGATGCCCAAAGATTTTAATGAGTGATCAAGGAACTCACTTTTTGAACCGAACCATTGAAGCATTAACAGAAGAATTCCGTATTCATCATCATCATCGCAGGCTTTCACCAACAAGTGCAGAAGGAAAGAGAAAAAGCATGGCATGATCGCCACATCAAAAACAAAAGCTTTCAGGTAGGTGATCTAGTCCTCATGTATGATAGTAAATTCATGAAGTTTCATGGAAAGTTTAAAATGCATTGGCTTGGTCCATATACTATTTTACATATAACTAATGGTGGCGCAGTCCAGTTAGCCACATTAGCAGGAGATAACTTGCCAGGTCTAGTCAATGGAAGCAGACTAAAACCCTATCAGGATAGTCCTGCTTTGCAGAACCTGTGATGATCGGAAAGAGGGAAATTTATAAGTGCCATGTACAGTTGAAATTGGGCACTAGGAATGGGAAAGATTCTGTACGCAATGTATGATGAGGAACCTGTATATACCGCGCAGCACTATTAAGATGTATCGCTACGATTAAAAAATAAAAAATAAAAAATAAATAAAATAAAAAAAGAAGAGAGGAACCGTGCAGTTGCGAAGTTGAAAAGGCAATTGCGAAAGATCAAGTGAACAAGAAAAGATGTTAAGTTCAGAAGCAAGAAGTCAGGCACCGCGAAGTAACTGCACAAGAAAAATGATGACCTGTCGCGCAGTTCGACGCAACACTCCAGAAAAATAGTCGTTACACTGTTGGGCGGAAAAATAGCCGTTATACAGTACTTTGCCAGCAATCGCTTGGGCATTTAACGCACAGATAGCCGTTCTGAACGAGTTTATGAAGGAAAGGACCGAAGAATCCACCGGATTTGGCCAACGGATACTACATTTAATGCTTATCTAGTTGTTAAGGGGCGCGGAGGGGGTTAGATGCTCCTATAAGTAATGTTGCATTCAGACTCGCGGGCGTTATCGAACACTTAGAATTTTCCTGCACACACTACTTTGCAAATTGTTTTCAGTAAGCTGTCTAAAACTCTATCGAATTTGTCCAGTGGATGTCTGAGTGGTCCATCATTGAAGAAGAATTCACGGTCCAGGAGACTATGAAATTATTTCAATACGGAGGGATCGAAGGGTTAATGAGAACCCCATCCAAGAAGGGCGTCTTAGAACCAAGTCAAGCATCTAGACGATCACCAAGACACAGTCCAACAATGCAAGACAAAGGCAAAGATCCAGTGAGGCCAAGAACGAAGATACCAAAGATGGGTTCGACAGTGCAGCAGCCACCGATAGTTGATAAGGAGATTCCTTTAACAATGACCCCAGATTATATCTCACCACGTGCACTGGACACACCGGTCTTCAAGTTACAAAAGAATGCAAAATACGACATCCCTCTATCACCCATATCAAAGCATGTCGAAGTGGATAAATATTTGTTGGGTAAAATTCCAAAATGTAAGTGGGAAGATTATGATCTGCTTCAGATGTAGAAGGAGGAGCCCAAGGAACCTAAGTTCCCACTGTTCCAAACTGACCAGTACATGTGTTGGAAGAAAGATGCAAAGGGAAACCTTAACTTGGTCATGGAAAGCTGGTTATCTGGAGTAGTCTAGTTGGGACTGCTCAATTTGCTCAGACTCTCGCATTTTGACAGATCACCGGAGCTGAACGTGGTGATGAAAACTCTGATGGCACGCATTCACCAGGGATATTTGTGGCTTGACCGCAATGTCGACCTAACCATTGACATTATCCACTGCATCACCGGGTTGAGTAAAAGGAGTAAAGATCCAAAGCAATTTTTCCAAGGGAAAGCAAGACAAAGAAGTCGTGGCAAAGATGAAGAAAACTCAAACTGTCGTCAAAGGAAAGAGGGGCTTTCAAACTGATTACATAGATGATAAAGCAACGAAGTTTATCACGCAGTTGTTAGCTGGTAAGATTTTGAGAAAATGCATGCCTCTAGAGGTGCCTGCGGGCGTAGTACTCCTTGGCGCCGCAGTCGCGGAGGGAGAGTAGTTCAACTGGTGTCAATACCTGTTGAACGAGTTCCTGGAGGAACTAAATGACACAGAGATCAATGGCAAAAATTTCCATTTTACGTGGTTGATAGTGTTGATCGCCTTCATGGGGTGGAAGGAGCCGAAGGATTATATTGGCGTAATCACCGATACCAATGACTACAGAGGAGCCCGCTATTCAAACCTTTGGGCAAATTTGAACTCACAGAGACAGCACGCGACAGCTGAGGTTTTCTACCAGTATTATAGCTAGCTGCACGACGCAATCATACACACACCCCGGATAACAAAACAAGTAACGAGTAGGTATATTCGCATTGTTGATTTTTATGCTGACATGCGTAGTATTCATATTTCAGCCAAAGCATAGAAGAGGAACGTGGAATGGTTCGCAGGAAACTACCACATGTATGAAGATGATATTGATAATATCATGAGGGAATGGCCTACCGAGTTTTGAGTGGAAATTGTAGAGATGTTGCAAGCGACTCCGGCAAGGACGAACCTATTCCATGTCCTATCACTAAAGAAAAGGAGACGGGAAAAAGGAAAGAACCTAAGAGCCCAGGACAGAAAAAGGGAGTATGGAAGAAGCAGAAAGATGATAAGAGCCAGTCAACCGCAGTACTCCATGATGAGGATTATGAAACAATCGCAGCAAAGGTCACAGAGCAGATGGAAGATCTGATAACTGAGAAGGAGAAACAGGACAAGGGGATTCAGGAAAGTCTGCAAAAGAATCTGACCACGCTACAGGGGATCACAGAGAAAATTGAGGAAGTCCACAAAATATTACCCCCGTCGCAGGACTCGGAGTCCGAAGGGAAGTCAGGAGGAACTTCACAACAGAAGGAGCCGTAGCTAACCATAACCGTGCCTGCGAAGTCCCCTATTGTCCATCTTGATCCATTAACGGTAAGGCTGCCATTTCCAAAACAAATAGTGTTGGACACAAAGGACGTCGAGCGTGTGGAGCTTGACCTTGTGAAGATACCACTACCAGGTCTACACTACTTGCATCTGCAGGTTGTGAAAGAAATGCATGAGAGAACTATTGACGCGCTGAAGGGTCAAGCTGAATTACAAACAACTAATAAGCAGTTGGAGGAATCTAGCTCGCAGAGAGCTATGGAACTGCAGGATGAGCATGATCGTCGGAAAAGACTAGAGTCCACGATCATTGTGGTCGCAGATGATATAGAAGAATTTGAGGTGTAGGTAGGCCCCGCGGACACTGTCGTTAAGATTGGTGAACTGGTTAACAACCTTAAAACAGAGATGCAAGACATGGAGATCATCCATGAAGCTAAGATTGTTGCATTGGAAACACAGACCAACCCACAAACCCCACCAGATCAGCAGCAGTTAAGATCAAGGGAGGTGAAGGCCGCAGCAGAGAGTATTGCTACTGAAGTGGCTAAGTGCCAGAGTCTGTTGGAAGCAGCGTCGAAGGCATTCACCGCCCCTGAAGAGGACCGAGGATTGCTGCAAGTAAAGAACATTGTGAAAGACAAGCAAGCAGCACTAGAACAATTGGATGCAGAAGTGAAAGCCCTGCTACCAAGAGACAGGCTTCAAAAGTACCAGGAAATCAACACGTTGAAGAAGGAAGTGCAAGCCTTAAGAGAAAAAGAGATTGAAATGGGAGATAAATCGCAACCCTTACTGGAGGACACCAGCACAATCTCGTAGGAGATCGAGGAGAAGTTAAAGGAGTTGCGTGAAAATCAAGAACAGGTGGAAGGCCAGATCTTCGATGAGATAACACCTAATATGCTGGAAACGGTCAAGCAAGTTGAGCAGGACACGAAAGAAGCAGTCGAAAAGCTGATTGTCACATATAATGAGTTTGCTGCGAAGCTAGCTCCACAGGCGGCGGAACAGCTCGGAGAAGTTGAAGTTCCAGGTGGCTCAGGGACGAGCCACATGTAAGTATTAGAGGCCTGTTGGGCCTGGCCCAAGTGGGGCATTTTGAGCAAGAAGGATTTTTGGAACTACATAGTTGAGTGCAGTTCAGTTGGAACATTTTTTGTATAAGTTTTTGGGATGCTACGAAGTTGCGCGCAGCGCAGAATCGGAAGAGGTGCGAAGATCAGCACAGCGAGGAGGCAGCGCTACGATGTGTCCAGTCTACGTGGATCCGGCAAAGTAGAGTGTTGGATGGAAGACGGCACAAGATTTCGGTTAGACCATCGGCGGAATATTTTTGGTAAAGATGCTGCAGGAGTGCCAGGCGACGGGTAAGGAGTAGAAGCAAAAGAAAGCGATTGGTCGCACATGCGAAAGAACCACTACCTGAACCAGTCGCACGAGACCGTTAGAGGAAGAACGGCTCGGTGAAAGTGACCTGTTGGCATGCGTGCGACAGGAAGGCCGATACCGACATGAGGCATGCGCTGAAGGTGGCTATGACGGAATATTCGCTACCAGAAGCCAGCAGTCCGGTTAAGGGAAAATCGTGACAATTTTGTATACCTAAGGATTTTAGCCTTCGAATTGTAAAGACGTGACCTACGAGCATGATCTATAAACAAGGCATATTTTGTATGGGTAAGGGTTACTCTTCATTTTGTATTGTTCTCATTAATGATTTGACAAATCTCTGTTAAGGAACATTTTCTAAAGGCTCTGCAAGCTGTGTACGCAGAGGCCGATTGAGAGAGAAGAGAGTCTGCAAGCTGAGTGCGCAGGCAAAGAACTGGTGTACCATTCCCAAAGACTAATATAACAACAATTCTTGTGGACGTAGCCTCCATCCTGGGGGTGAACCACGTTAAATACTGTGTAGTGTGATTGTTTATGTGTCTGCATTTGCTTATTTGCTTACATTAGATGCTTGGATTCTCATTTATCAGTTGGTGTGGTAATGTTTTTATATGTATTCGCCATAGGAGGAAGATGGGAATGATATGTTAAGTATTGCGGGAATGAATGAATGTTGAATGCTCAGTATTCCAAGTCTGTGAAAGTATCAGTTTATGAAATAATCACAAGTATATGTAGAGTTTGGGTAGTGTAACTCTTTTGACACACCGCACTGGAAGTGCACGCACTAGAAGTGCGCAGCATTGTAGATTTCGTCTGCTTGCATTTGTTATAAAGCTGAATAATCTAAAGCAGTAGATGAATGACTAAGTGTTAAAGTAAAGTCTTCATAGTGGTTACATTTGGAAGAGGAAGCGTATAAGTCAGTTGCGTTGTCCTTCGATTCACATTTTATTCGAACCGCGTAGTCCATAGATGCTTTGTTCGCACAAGTATCTTCGCATGCAGAAGTAAGGACCGCGACGCAGTCTATCATCACGTAGTCCTCAGCCCGTAGCGCAAGTCTAATAGTGCGTTGCGCAGTAGTCCTGTTCGACAACTCATCACATCACTGTGGAAACCTGATTCCGTAGTGCCCCCATCGCTACACCTCGGGTGAGACCTCAACCTGTTCGTAGGCTGTTGCCAAAAGGGCCGGTGAGAAGGGGTTTTGTTGGTTCCTTGAAACCACGAAGAACCTGGATCTACATTGGAAACCTCTAGATCAGTATATTTAAGCCAACAACAACCTGTTCAATCAAGCCAAGGGTTGTGGTTGTAACAATAATTTTAATTGTGCCATGGGTCCCATGAGGACCAACATGATTGGCTACTCAGTAAACATAAGTTTCATTGATAGCACCAGTTGCAGGCAGTATTAATTTCTCTTTTCACATAAGCAACTAAGATTAAGTGATCAACAATGACCCCAATTGCCACAAAGTTGATGCACCTAATCTAGAAACATAGTCATTACTAATTAAAAAACTCGGTGAGTTAGTGAAGCCATTGACAGCTTGTTGTATGATATGTACAAAAAATACAACACCCTTGTTAGTGAAAACAACAATGGTAGTGGATAGAAACTATTTGAGGATATCTATGATCTTTTAAAGTACCACCCCTTTCATATACCTCCACAACATCATCAGTTGATGTTGGTAGGGATGTTGTTGTGACTGCAGAAGTTCCAAGGAAGTGTGAGAACCTCACAGGATGCATAGCCATCATGGTTAAAAACCAGCTAAATCTCTTGCAACATCTTGTACCAAATGGCCTAACTACTGCTCCAGAAATCCCTTATCCATGTTGATTTGAATTGTAGCAAGATGAAGCAAAAGCTTCGGGAAATAGGAATATAAGTGGATATATTATACCAAATTATGAAAATGTTTTTTCCTGAAGCAAAAAGAATGCAGCAAGAAGACAGTTAATGTGGAAATATTTTCTAGAACATATAAACTCGGAGGGTACCTACAAAATAAAAGGGTTTCCTTTTCCTTAGCTCCCTTGGTGGGACAGTATTGTGCAGAAAAATCCAGGGTGTGAAAAGTTCAGCTTAATCGTGTGACAAATAAACAACGAGTTAAGAGGTTGCATTCATGACAAAGTATATGTACATATAGGCAGGCGTCATCAAACTTGTGGGCCATGGATCTTTTGAAATTATTTTCATGTGTTTTTCTAGCAAGTCAAAATCTTAAAAAATGAATAGGCAGTTAAGATGGAGAGTACGTGTATGCAGCAGTCTATTTCCATAGTTGTCAAAGCTCATGCAATGTTTCCCAGCTGGATTGTCCCATGCAGTCATGGAATTTGATGGCCAAATTACTCATTATGGGCATTTTGCTTCTCAAATACTGCCAAAACATTAACCTTTCTACCATGAAAGTTAAGGATATAGTAAAAAATGTCTTACAATACAGTTCAAACCATCAAATTGATACGTGACCCTTGTTTTCAAATTCCAACCCTGCTTCCATGAACTAGTTTTGATGTGAGAGCCTTGAAAGGGTGTGACAGTGACATATATAGAACTCTTATTCTATCATGTAAATCCATCTTACAGTTGAGAAAAACTTTGAGTTCAGAACCATTGTAAGATGTTTGTAAATACACTGTGATATGTACCTTTAGTTGATGGAAGTGTTGAAACAATAATAGAATTTGTGATGTGATTATGGCAGATTTTAGTGTGAATCTCACATACTTCTATAATTTTAATTATGCCAAACTACATCTGCGGCCAGAAATCTCAAGTGAGAATGTTGTGCAATATTCTGTGAAAAAACTCTATGAATGCACCCAAAATCACCGAGAAATCTACTATACAAAGGCACTCAAAACCTTAAACACAAAGATAACGTGCCAGTGGAGGCAGGGGTGCTTAAATTTGTCACTAAATAGAGAAACCTGTTACTGTTATTTCTTCTGTGATAGCTCTTTCTCTCGCAGTCACTAACCATGCATTGGCAACTACTCGACATGTTATTATCAATGGCTATAAGAATGTTCCATCTATTGCTATAGTAACTGCAAGTTATTAATCTTTACCACAAACTGAGAAATTAAGGAATATTTGAAGGATCCATGCAAGTTTGCAGTTGTGGCTGTGCCAATTGCTAGTGCTACAAAAGTTGCTCCCACTATAGTTGGTCCAAAAGAAAAAGAAGGAAACGTGAGCAAGAAGAAGTGTCTGATAAGGACATGGGTTTTTAAGCCTTATTTAGCCCTCCAAAGCCAGAATTCAACTTGAATGGAAAAAGGTTATTTAATTCTCACAGAATGAAAGTCCATAACTTTTTTGGACATAACCTGCATATATAAAAGAAAGAAAATCGACATGCTTGGTGCACAAGGAACATGATCTGTCAGCATCGAGTGCATCCTTTGAACATATTCTCTCTAAATTACAAGAGCAATCAGAACATTCCAGTGCCAGTCAATTATTTTTGAAGGGAAAAAAAATAGAAAAAAACATATGATTGGAAATAAATAGAAAAATACATATGATTGGAAATTTCATGAGATAAACACAAAATATGATAATTACACTTTAGCACAAATTCTAAATTGTAGAAAATGGAAAAAAAAAATCATAACATATGTAATGCTATTTGTCAATTAGGTCTAGCTTGGGTCGTTGAGAGTAATGATTGTTATCCTATGCACTCAAGTTCAATTCCACAAGAGACATGTTGAACTCCTAACAAGTATATGATTTGTAATGGTCTTGAATCCTATGTTGAGAAAGTCTCAAGCTTCTATGTAATCTAGTTTACAGTGGGTACCATCCTTGAAATGAAAGGAAGTACTTGTTAAGTGAATCAAGATATATATTTTATAGGGTAAAAATATGGAATAGCATTTAACAGAAACAATAAAAAGTAGGTTTACCAATAATTTTAAAAAAAAGTAGCTAAACGTAAGTGACAATATACCTGACTAGGATCCAAAGTAAACATTTTTTTTCCAGAACATGTCTTTCAAAACTGTCACTATATTAAAATTTAAAAATAAGTAAAAAAAAACAATTTAAAAGTATTGTAACATAAATGTAACCTACAAGGAAGTATAAAGCACATTACATGATTACAAAGGCTCATCCACCAACAGAACAGTATCTTAGCCTAAAAGCACCCAAAAATAAATAAAATGTTCATTACCCTTACGCAATCCCAAATGCTCATGCACTAAGAGATGTGATAGCTACATGAGATTGGTTTATCAAGTTTTAAAATTTAAATTAATGGTCTGCTTAGAAAACTATCAAAACGAGTTTGATAACATATATGTCAGATACATGGTCTAGACCTAATCCCAGATATGCCCTGTAAACTAACATGAAAGTTAGGAGAGTACAAATTTAGTACATAAATTGTCTCATTATAGGTACCACATTCTTCATCAGACAGATCACATTCAAAGCACCTTCGAATTAATTTAGACACTTCAATTGTCCATGAAAGCCATATGTCATACAAAGAACAAAAGGTGGCATGCACTTCATCCAGGGCATTTTTTTAAAAGACATTAATAAAAAAAAATCAACTTGGCCACATGAATCAAAACCTTTCAGCTTGAGACCTAACATACAAACAAAAAAAATTGTTACGGAGGCACTTTTATTCTAATGTTGTTCTATGCACCCTAATTATTTATTATGTTCTTTTTTCTCAACTACTGATTACATATAGGACCTCCATAACATTTTACACAATTGGTTTGCATAGACAATTATGATTTCTTTGGATAGCATTATTTTAACCTCCCACTTGGCATGCAGTCCTTGCTTGCATGAACTGACTCTAAAATAAGGAGATCAAGGAAATAAGGAGCTTGGCCTTATAAAATACACATGTCACACAGCGATGAGCTATTGGAGAAGCTATAGCCTATAGCCTGTAACATTGGGCTGTGGAACCTTTGGTTGGGTTCTCGGAGCAACAACAAGAAGAAGAAAAATTGAGGAATTCAAGTAAGAGCATCTGATGTTTCTTACCCATGTTGGAAGAGCATTGTCACGTGTGCAAAATTATGAAATTTGATGAATTGAGCAGAGAGAATTATGCCTTACCAGTATAGGAAATCAGGAATGCTATATAAACAGGAGGTTGCGGCATTTGTGTAAAGGCATCTGCTAAATAGGTCAAAATTACATGTATGCAGTAATTTGGAAAAGGATCTGTAGACAGACATGCCCCGTGCATCACTGAAATCATTGAATTTGACATGAAAGCTGCGAAGATTGGTTGAGTTTGGTATTTATGCACCTAAATGCAGACTATTCTTGGCCCTGGATTAGTGAATTCGTAGGTAGAGTCAGTAGGAGGTGACGAAAGTTCTGCGAGTTGAAGGGAAGGCTGGCAATCTTTCTCTGCTCCCTCCACTATGCGAAATAGTGAGTGTGGATGGAATCAATGGCGGTTGATAAGTATATCGTGTTGGTGCTTTTGCTTGCACTTATTGCCTCCATCCTCAAAAACCTGAAACAGACTCACTCGCCTGCATTTTTCGAACTGGCATCGATGGATTAATTGAGGAGGAAAAGGCATTGTCTTCTAAAGCACTCGATGAAGAAGAAAAGCAAGAATGCATCTCAGTGTTCCTCAGTGAGCACCTATGATGTGGAAAGCTTGTAGAATTCATCTCAGTGTTCCCTGAATATTCCACTGTAAATATCCTACAGAACTGAAGATGATTCAGCATTTGAATTAACACTTTTTTCCACGAGACGTTTTTTTGTCAGTTAACAATCATTGGAAAAGAAAGCCTTCCTTTCAACACTTGCACTTGCATGGATTCCATTGCCTTAAGTACTCTATACCGAGGAATCATCCTTGTCTCCAAGTTGAATGCAAACAGAGATGGATAATTAACAAGATCAATTAATGGAAGCCCTGCTCAACCAGAAAATCCACATTATGCTTTATTTTTTCTTCTGTAAGTTCGAGAATCAATATCCTTTTTTCTCAATAATTTCGAGACTTGTTTTTTCAGAGAAGCCTAAACTGCTCAAAAATTGTTTTTTTTCACCTAAGTTTTCTTTCCCCATCCCCATTATTGGACGCAAGCCAGTTGCAAATATTTTTTATCCCATCTTTAACCCAATATCCTCCACATGTTTAACTGAAGATAAGGCCGGGGCACCTTGCCAGTAAGTTTGACAATGGTTCGCCCTCCATGCCCAATTTTTGCAAAAGAGAAATTCCAGATTTTATCCTCTCCTCCCTGAAATCCAAATCCGTTGCACGATTGCACCAGTTTGAACAAGTTTGGTGATATCCTCTTCCTTCATGAAAGTCTTAAAAAGCCTGAGCTTAGACTTTGGCAGATCTTATGGCTAAACTGTAATTATATGCTGCTTAAATGGGTACTCCATGCTCATTAAGCAGATTAGGAAACCACATTTTTAGAACAACTTGAGAGATTCACGGCATGACATACACTACACCACGCAGTGTGCCTTTGTACCTTTATAGATAAAATCTAGACATATGTAATTTAAGCCTTAAACAAGAATTAGAAACCCATCCTCAACCTCTTCAAATATCAAAAGCCAACGTAATGTTATACTGGAATAATGGAACCAAATATTAATACTCATGTCCATTTTCGTTCTCCCTCATGGCTCTAAAGATGGGTTATAGAGACCAACTTTCAATCCCATAGATTTTAGCAATTTTAGCACTAAAGTACGGAATGTGGCAGCATTTACACTAAAATATAACAAATTTCAAATGAAAAACAATTACAGAAAGCATCTTCCATTCCAACTGGAAATATATTTTACAATATCTTAAATTAAATGCAGGTGGAGGAGGAAGACTCATGTCAACTGTTGCAAAGCCAAAACTCCATTTGTCCAAAGATCCAGGAAGTAATATTGATTTTCCTGATTATTCTGTAACAGTATTTACTCAAAAATATAAAGCAACCTATTCCACTTTCGCACCATGGGACCATCTACCACTAGAAAGTAAATCTGTACATAGTATATTGTTCTGTTCAGGATTTTTACAATGCAGTATATCGGCTTCAACCTAAACCTCTAGCAGCAGAGGCATGACATGTTTTGACTTGGATTCTTTGTGTATGTTCACAAACTCTGGAACGAAGTATTCACCCCTTGAGTATCAAGGAAGGTAGAGCACTCTTCAAGCATCAAAAGAATGCTTCTTATGGAGGATACAACCCACATACAACCTTGCAGACAAAAGAACATCATGACCCTAATTGTAATCTCCCTTCTACAAATGGTATAGATCTCTAACATAGTGTAATATCTATCTAAAACTCAAGAAAATCAAACGTGTTTTCTTATAACAAGAGAAAACTGCAACATTTTCCCAAACTTGAACTGCTAAGTTGGTTGGCAGCTTCAGTAATCAAAAGGAAACTTGATCTCAGAACTTATTTCATTTATTCTTCTGGAACAATGGCCATAGCTATCCCCATTTTCTCTATACAATAAATTTTCCAGATATTGAGCCAGTGGCTGACCCAGATTTCTTCTCTTCCAGAGGCATGATTCTGGTGCAAGCTTCACAGAAAGCTTGAGAGGCTCGGAGTCGCATCTTGTCAGCATGAAAGTTTTAGGAGGGCTGAATTTCTCTCCTATCATTTTACTCATCCTCACGGCACCACTGGAGGACCCTTCTTGATCACTGCACTCCTTGTTCAACCTTCTGTTGTTATATTAGGTACCCATAAGTTGTACGCAGGTCAACGAACCTCATCCGTCCCTTGCTGGGTGAAGGGAAGAGCGCTACCATGATGCTCTGAACTTCCGCACAAAGGAAATGCGGTGAAGATGCATGCCAAACAGGCTTCAAATTTGAAGCCTTCAGGGCCCTTCAAAGGCCATTTTACACGTCATAGAAGGCCACTTCAAATTTTACCATGCAAAAAAAATTTAATTTCATGGTAAGCCCTTCAATAATTAAATTAATCACTAGTGTTTAAAATTGCAACAGAAGGGTAGCTTCAAATTTCACCCATCGACAGTTTTCAGTGGGAAATTGGGAATGTGGTTACTAGCTAGGTGACTTGGGAGTGGAACTCGGTTACTCTCCAATATCCACGTGTTTGATCGTCCATGGATCATGGACCATTGGGCCTCTAATAATATCATTGACCAACTTACGTGGACGCTTACACTGAGCAGCCCATGGCTTGAACGCTTCTAAGTTCTCGTGTTTGCAGCGAGCGCTTACATGTTTAACACATTTATTAAACCTGGTTGGTGGCTCATACGTGTTGTTGGCAGCGGACTTACCAAGTTACCAGTTATCACATACTAATTCGTGAATTCTGACTCCGTGAGGTAACTGAGTATTCAATGTATAATATATTATGTTAATGTGCCATGAATTTGGCATTTTAGAAAAAATCCACAATCCAGAAACTTCTTGTAATGTTGCAGGTTGTTGTTCTTGCCCATGGCCCCTACACACAACCCTGCGATTTCTTTGTTGTATCAAGTTAATCCTACCATCTACGGCTCCCAGCCTCACACCCTGTGTTTTCTTTGTTGTATCAAGTCAATCCTGCGGCTCCCGAGTCCCACCTTATGTTTTCTTTGTTGTATCAAGTCAATGCTCGAATTCCATGCTTCCATGGCTCCGACCATCAATATCTAATATTACAGGAATACAAACAAGATTTTTCTTATAGCCCTACTCCACTGTGGTCGAGCTACTTCCAAGTTCCACCTACCCTATCTCCTCCAGTCCTCCAGGAGAGTTTGCGGAGCGAAGCTGCCAATGCTAGCCTGCCATAAAAATATATAAAGAAATTTGTTTTCTTTGCGGAGCTCAACTTCAAGGCTGACTAGATTGCTGACATCCTATGAATTTACAGGTATGTACATCATTTTATCCTTTCATGATCCCATCAATTATTTAAAAATTTTGTTATTTGATTAAAATTCTGTAACTTCAAAGTTTAAACACAATATTATTATTTGACTGAAATTTTGTTACTTCAAATGGGCCTTGAAGGCTTCAAATTTGAAGCCTGGACACGAGAGTGGGTTTGTCACAAATCTCCATCAAAGGTTGTTTAGAATGACATTTATCAATTCCCAATTGTAGCAACAACAACAATTGCTTCTTTCTTCATATGTCCTGTGTATACGAACATGATTCCATGTGCTCCTTGCCCTTCCCTATTTTCCATTGTCGCCCGATCGAAGCTCTTGAGAATTTAGCTTCCCTTTAACTATCCTGAAATGGAGGTGACAAGGAAGACCATTGTTTTCACTCTGAAACCGAGTGCTTCCCCGTTCAGTTGCCACTAGCCACGGTTGCATCCCTACGGGAAACAGGTGTGCACAATGCACCCCCCAGCTTTACCAAAAAGCTTGGGGATTTGGGGAAGTTCCCACTCTACCAAAATCCATGCATATAGTTAATGAGTCAGATCAAGAATCCAGACTTTGTATCTAAAATTGCATTACATGAGCTATTTTCCCCAATTGCTTAGTCGTCAAATCGACACCTTCCTCTAGTACACGGTTTAAGATTCTTGGTATTTATTAATATGAAGACCACCAATGCTACTACACTTACAATCTGCGTTCGACTGTACGAACTGGGACAAAATTGTTTTTGTAATCTTTATTTTTAGAATGACAGTGCTACTTTACCTTTTTATTTTGTTGCCCTTATCGGCTGGTCTAGAATAAAACAGGAACTGCAACCATATCAAAAGAACTTCAACCATCTATGAATCTCCTCTCTACTTGGTCTACCTACGTTTTACTTATGCTTCACAACCCATCCTCTTCTCCATCATACGATAGATTTAATATGTATAACGAGATCTAGGGGGAGGGATATAAAGAAGAAGCATCCAGGGTCCTTAATCAACTATTGAGAACAAAAGTTGCCTGGAGTCGGATAGTTCTCTTTGCTCAAACCATAACATAGCATGTAACATGTAAGGAGTGCTTAAACTTATTCTATCCCAAGTACATGTGGCATTCATAGTGTTGAATGAAAAATTAAAACATATATTGTTGTCATTGGCATTCAATTATGCTGTAGGGTACACAATTAGAGTGACAAAGAAACTTGCTATTAGTTTTCAATCCAATCCAACTTCTTTGTTGAACTATTCTCTCTGATATACTTGCGTGAATGAGGATTATAAATGGCAACGCAGTTGTTTGATAGAGATGCATGAAAGTGAATTATGGTCCTCAATTCAACAAAGTCAAAAAAAGTTACCATTCAGATTCTTTCCCGTTCACCTTTTTTACTGCCTTTCTGCATACATCTCTATTGTTCACTAATTTAGCAACAAATACAGACCAAACTCAACGTCCAATGTTTTTGGCTTATGAAACAATTTATTCCTTTTTTTTGCTTACATTATCATTTTTTCCATTGTTAAGTAGGCTAGATTTTATGTAGGCTAGAATTTATCTTAGTTTGAAGAATGCTAGTGATTTACAAAGATTGAACTTTTCCAAGAATAAGCATCACGTTGCTTTTAGAAGAGTTGAAGAACCCAATTCTTCATCGAGCTTGTAGTGTTCTAAGCAGCCTAGGAACCCATTTTAAGAGGTATTAAATATTATTATACTAGTTAAAAGTTGGATTGGAATTGGGCTAGCAAGCTAACTATAGCTGATGCAGAAAAAAAGATCTATAAAATTAGTTATGGCAATTCACACTGAACATCTGGAAAGTGGATTTTCTATGTGTCTCCTAAGTTATGTTTCACTAATAAATTCCTCATGTTCAAGCAGATCATGAAAGAGTAAAATAGTATTAATTTTGGCTGTAAGGATGAAAGTTGGATTGGAATGGGGTTAGCAAGATAACTTATACTGGTTAAAATTTTAAGAGGCAAGATCAATTTGGGAAACTGTTAAGATGGAAAAGGTGGCATAGGGGCTATATCCACTGCAAAATAAAACCTCTCGACTTTACTACGTAAGTAAACATTGAAATTTTGATGTACTAGTACATTTTCAAATGAAAAGAATGACTTATTTTTACATGGTAGCATTGAAGGATTCAATATATCATAGCCCTTCAAAGTGAAATGGGACCCCACCCTTCAAATTTGATCCCTGATGCCGAACCTGAACTAGTCAAGGACGGTAGGTAACCATAAATGCAAGGCCGGACATGCTTTGAATGATAATCATGACACGCTGATAACGTCCAAGCCGCGATCAACAAGGGAAGGGACGAAACTTAGGGAAATCACCGAGGGAAATTTCATTAACACGTAAATAACAAACTTAGTACACATGGAGCCTTTTCATTGGATGGGTAGACGAGGAATCTCAGAACATTGTTGAGGAATGTATTCTCATAGAGGAAACGCCTATCGGCGTAATTATCATGTAGTATAGTCACTACCCATAAGTGACCAGAAGCAAATGAAGTTAACACAAATGCCATACCATCTTGTACAATTAGTTATTGAAGATTCATTTTTTTTCATTCATTTAAACATAATGCTTCTTCAATAACAATATTTTTAGTATTCAAGGCAACTTGTGGATAAAATATCCAATTATTCCTATTTTATAGCCCAAACAATGGAAGGCATCGAAATAGCTAGAGAATTGCATGAATTATCTAGGCATGAGTGGGAAGATGGCAAATCTAATTTATGTGTATAGGGGTTAGAAGAAATTAAGGAAAGTTGAGATATCAGAGTATTTGTATTACAATACTTTGGCGTGCTCGTGGCATCTCGACATTTTAGCTATATATTCATATCAACATTAAGATGCCCCTCCCTACTTTGTTCATAGTGAAGCTCTAGTTCTTAGCAAAACTAGATTACTCGGTCTTTGCGCCTTGACTTACTTAAGCATGCCCAAAAATATATCATCATTCCTTGTTATCATTATTGAACGATCTAGAGAAACCTTGGTAAGTGAGATCACATCTTTGGGGAGAGAGATAGTTGGTGTTCTCAAGTAACATAACCTATTTGTCAAAGAAAGAGCTGATATCATTAGTGGGATGACACAAGGGGGAACCACCATGGTATATTGCATTTCATAGAGACACCATTAATGAGGCTAGTGTAATGACATCTCAACAATTCATAGCTTGGGAAAAATCAATAGGTGGAAGCTTGAGTCATTAACCATAGTTTTGACACTTGTTGCAAACATGTATGCATGAATATATTGATAATATGTCTTTATCTGAATGAATATCCACTGCCTTTTTCAAGTTAAGAAATTAAATCCAACATTGTTTTGTTCTCTAGATATTTCAAAGAAGTGTCAAAAAGTAAAGTGGAGAGAACCCTCTTAGTTTCAATGAGCATATGCCTTAAATCTGATGTTGTGAGCAAGAGATTATAATGTAGTTTGAGACATTTGAGACCTAGATCAGGAGGTTACATTCCTTATCCTTTGTAACAACCCCATATAAAGATACATTATTTATTAGGAAGCAATAGTACTTTGAAAGCCAATTTACGTGGAATATGTTGATCTGGTTGAAAAAACATCACCAATCATAAGAATTGTGGAGGTAGTAGTTATTTTCATTGACATCTAACTACTACTCTAAATGGGTTCTCATAAATGAGAAATAAATGGCTATTCATTGTTATTCATGGATTTCAGGGTTTGATCCTCCATCAAAATATTTGTATTGTTATATTGATGATAGATAAGCTCAAAGTGTTTGACTAAAACATGGTAGTTCCACAATGTCAAACACCTTAACCAACCACTCACACAAACAGATCACAGATCAACATACTGATGTTTTACGTGGTTAAAACCCTCAGAGAAGAAAACAGACCACGGCCCCAGGAAAATAGATACTTGAGGCAATATACTAATGCAAAGGGAAAAATGATTTAGACATGAATTCTCAAATTGATCATCAAGCAAACGACCCTCCATGCTCTTCGAATATAAATCATGGACCAATTAGGTGTTAAGCTACATATCAACATCCACTAAGATCGAGGTGAAGATGAATCGTTGGATCACTTTATGTTTAGAGCATATCATGACCGCCAGATTACATATGTACAAATGCATACTAAAGAAACACACTTTACCTAAAGACAATTTAGACAGAGTTGATCTTAACTAACTTGTAAGTTTCTAAATATCTTAGCATACCCCCTCAAGAAAAAATTGGGATAGGATAGAAGGATTTACAAAGGTGACACAATAGGAGAAGGAAAGAGGCATTAGATCCTATACCCCCTTCTTGAGAAATTTTTGAACTCCTAACATAGATCGAAGTTTATAAAACTTCGCTTCTGTGAGAGAGTTTGTGAAGATGACTGCAACTTAATCATCTATAGAGAAAAAGAGTACTTCGAGAATGTGATCCTGAATAATATTTATGATGACGTGCATTTGTAACTCAATGTGTTTTCCACGCTAATGTTCAATTTGATCTTTAGTGAGCTTGATGGCACTCTAATTATCACACCATAGGGTAGTCAGATGTTGTTTCTCAAATCCAAACTTTGTAAGGATCTTCCAAAACCACAAGGCTTCTTAACTTGCTTTAAGGGCAACTTGATACTATGCTTTTGTTGAAGAAAAAGCAAGAGCTTGTTGTTTCTTACAAGCCCAAGTGACAAGTCTAGAACTAATATTGAAAATATAACCTGCAGTAGACTTTCGATCATCAGGATCACCATCCCAATCTAAATCAATGAAACCAACCAATAAATGAGTCCCCCCTAAACTATAATCAATCTGAAACTGAACTATACCTCGGATATACTGAAGTATCTTTTTTTCTACTTTCCAATCACTGTCATGGGGCATTTACATATACTGGGCAACAAGACCAACAACAAAGGAAATATCGAGACAGGTATAAGTAAAGTACAAAAGACTACCAACTAATTGACGATACAAGGTGGCATCTACCTCAGGTGCAGTGCAGGTGGTAGTAAGTTTGACTCCATACTAGAAGGGAGATGTAGTTGGTTTACAATCATCCATGTGAAATCCACGAATACAGTCACAAGCATAATTAGACTAAGAAATACAAATTCTTTCTTTGGTTTGTAAGACTTGGAGGACGAGAAAATAATGCAAATGTCCTAAGTTCGTCATTTCAAATGTATTCTTAAGGTTGGATTTCACATGGGTTAAAAGTTTAGGATCACTACTAGTAAGAATAAGGACATCAACACAAAGAACGAGGATTATGAGATAGGTTCCTACTTTCTTGGTATAGACATTAGGGTTAGGATGACATCTAGAAAAATCATTGTCAAGTAGAAAGCTATCCACTTTGGTGTACCAAACTCGAGGAGCTTGCTTAAGGCCATAGAGAGATTTCTTAAGGTGACAAACAAGGTTAGAGTCATTATGAACATAGCTAAGAGGTTGTTCCATGTAAATTTCTTCTTGCGAATCCCCATGCAAGAAGATGGAATTTGAAATCCATTTAAAAGACCTCCCATTTACGTGAACCAACAAGTGCTAGAACAAGGCAGATGTAGTTCATTTTCGTAACATGGGAAAAGGTTTCATTATAGTCAATTTCTTAAGCTTGGGAAAATCCTTTCACAACTAACCTCTCATTCAGTCTTTCAAAACACTTACGTTTGATGCATACTTAGTTCAATACACCCATTTACATCTGACAAGTTTTCTTCATTTTGGAAGAGGCACTAGATCCCAAGTATCCTTCGCCATTAAGGAACGATATTCTTCATTCATAGTTGCATCCCAATCTATATGGCCAAAAGCTTCTACAAATGTCTCTAGATCATGAGCCTCTGAAACATGAGCCAAAATAGAGGAGGCTCGCTGGAATTGTGAACATGTTCGATGCTAATCTCTGGGATCACAAGCAGCTTCGCACATTGAACAGACCCAGCTACGAAGCAATGGACCCATTTAGGAAGCGGTTGTGTTGGTGTAAATTCATGTTCAATGGACCTAGGTAGAGGACTATGAGCAGGTAGAGGTGTATTTTCATCCTCGCTGTCATCATCTGAAGAAGAAAATGGAGTATGATCATAAGCAGAGAAGTTAGGAATAAAATATGGCACAATCATAGAAGATGGCTGGTAGGTCGAAGATGGCACATCCATTTAATTAGGCTTGTTGGCCAAGAGATTTTCATCAAATTTATCATCTATTCTAATAATAATGTCATTGGATTTTGGTTGAAGAAGTCTATAACCTTTTACATCTTCAAAATATCCAACAAAAATTATGCACTTCTCCCTCTTAGGTTGTAAGGCTTTCCATTTTTCATCGTGAATGCAAGCCCATGCTTCACTACCAAACACAAGAAAGTGGGTTACATATGGTTTAATGTTAGTCCATGCTTCTTCCGATGCTATATTTTTTAGAGCCTTTGTGAGAGTGCGATTAACTATGTAATCAGCAAAATTAATGGCTTCTGCCCAAAAAAAGGAGGCTTAATCCCTTAGATTGGATCATATAATTAGGGTTGTCCTTTAACGTGTGATCCTTTCTCTCAACAATACCATTTTACTGTGGTGTATATGGAACGATATGTTTCATATAAATTCCCTATGTAGTGGAGTGATTTATATATTTATTGTTTACATATTTTCCTCCATTATTTTTTCTTAACTTTTGTATTTGATGTCCCAATTGTTTTTCTCCACTCTTAAGTTTTAAGAATTAAACCAAAGTGTGTTTGGATAAGTCATCAATGAAAGTTAAGAAATACGTGAAACCAACGTAAGAATCAAAACAAAGCGCACCACACGAATCACTATGAACAAGCTGCAAGGGGGTTGAGGCATGCCAAGAGGCACATTTGTCAAAGTTGTCCTGATGATGTTTGTCGAGAACACACTCGGGAAAAACACCATCTCTATCAAAAAGGAGAGGAAGACCTCTCACCATTTTTTTATTACACAACTACTACAATGAGTGATAGATTAAATGGCCAAATTACTAATGCCAAAGTTTGTTTAAATCATCGCTATGAACAATAAAAACTGAGGGGAAAGGTGATGACCCAAAGTTGTTGAATTTGTACAACCTAGTAATATCATTAACAAATGAGGTATCTAGCATACGCTTAGGGTCTTTGAATCCTTGATTACAACTCAGTGAAGTGTAAACTCTACAGTCTTACCTTCACCAAAATGAGTGATCTGATAGACTGACAACAATTTGCATGAAAGACTTGGAACACATAATACATCTTTGAAATGACCATCACTAAGTTGAATTGTTCCATATACTACAACATTAAGGGATCTATCATCGCCAACAAATATTTGTTTCGTGTTACATTCATTTAGAGTATAAAACATGGCAGTATCCTTAGCCACATAATAGGATGCTCTAGAATTAATGAATCATTCAGTAGAAGAAGAAGAAGATGCATTGAAGGAAAAACTAAAAATAGAAAGTGCATGTCCATGAGAAGTTGAGTTAGAGGAAGAATCAAGGTTGATGTTGTGCTTCTTCATTGCTACTTCCAAGGCTTCCATCTTCTCGAAACACATTAATTCCACATGACCATCTTTCCTACAAAAATTACAATGGCGTTTAGTCTTCTTAACTTTCCATTTGGTCCCCTTGTGACTATTGGAAGCATGAGTTGGATGAGAGGGTTTGGGATCCTTGTTTTGCCTATTGTTGCAAGGATGTTGTTTTTGGGGATGCTTGGATTTATCCTCATGTTGTGCCACTAAGGCTTTGCTAGATGTATCGACATTACTGATCACTCCAATATGTAAGATCTTATATTGCTCTCTAATCAAGTCGTCACAAAAAACTTAAAGAGTATGTTGTTTATAATTAGCCCCAATAGCTTCTTTGATGGATGAAAAGTATATACAAAAATACAACAAGGAGGACCAAGCTTAGCAAGAATTTGATAAATACTTTGCTTTTTTGGCTTAGATATTTTGAATTCTTCAACTAAGGGTCTAAGGGTTTTGAATTGAGATAGATAGTCTTGAATGTAAGAGAAATCACTTGGATTTAAAGAAACCAAATGATTTTCAAGCTAGCGACCTCAAACCTCACTGTGTTTACTAAATACAGTTTCCGACATTTCCCAAGTTGCATCTAGTGCATTAATTCCTTGAACGTGGAATCTTAAATTGTTAGAGATAGACATGTCGGATAATCCATGAGCTTTGTCATTTTTACTATCCCATTTTACTTTGTTATCGACATATGTGGGGGCAAATTGTTTCCCTGTGTAATCTCGCAAAGTCCTCTACTTCACAGGACATCTTCCATGAGGGCTCTCCATTAGAAGTAGTTGGTTCTAGTAAGCAAAATATCACTTGGACTAGCCATATTAATATGACTTCAAAAAATGAAAATGATGGTTTAAATGCAAAGATTTCAAAGAAAATAGGCATTTAAAAAAACAACACTAAAAACAGGCTCCGGATGTCAAAGTTATGCCTTTTTGAAGAAAGAGATAAAATGGAACAAGGGAGCCAACTGACAAGTAAAGGTTGAACCACATGCTGATGGGGGGGGAAATGTAGTTAATAATTTCCTTCCCATACTAAATTTTCCCATATGCTCACTTTTACAAAAAAATTACTTTAAAAGAAGTGACCCACTTTTATAAAATAATTGAGAAGCACCTTTACAATGAAGTTACTTTATAACTCAAAGTTACGTGAACTTTTTCGAAAACAAAGAAAAAAGACTTGAACCCAAGGCCTCTAATTTGTTAAACTAACTTTCAACCAAGTGAGTTAAAGAAAATAATTAGTAACATTATGGAGGAGAATGGGGTTGTTGTTGTTATTGGAGAGCATGCCTACCCCAAAAGACTTGATTTTTGGACTACAAGACACTTTACATAGCCACATAAAAACAAAAAACACAATTTTGAAACTGAAATTTCTCAAATTTGGGGTTATTCCTTTATTAGATTACCCGAAAAATGTAAGTTTTCTCATTATTTATAGCTTACTAAGTTCACATAAGGCGCACGGAAAAGAGCATACATAGTCAATAAAGTCCTTTCCACTCTATTTTTTATTTGTCGAGTTCACACAAAGCGCACGACAAAGGGAATATGCAAACCAAAGAGGTAACAAACTGGAAATTAAAAAATAAAAAAACTAGGCTAAAATATGAAAGAATACGAGAGATTTAAAAAATATAACTGTAATTATATACAATACACCTACAGATCTAGTAAAATGGTCATATCTTAGGAAAACATAAACCTTTTCAAGTGAAATAAAAATCATTTCCAACTGAAAGCAATGCACCAGATGCAATGGAACACCTCTCTCAACCTATAAATACATAGAAACAATAGAATCCATAAATCCTTTGATGCACATGACTACATCGGTTCGATATCTCGATCAACAATGAAAGTGGGTTTTCCAAACACTTTGATACCATGATTGACTAAAAAAGGTATTTCCACAAGGTCGAACAGCTTAAGAAACCTCTCACATAAACGAATAATTGATCAACACACTGATGTTTTATGTGGTTAAAACCCTCATAGAGAGAAACAAACCATGACCCTAACCAAATAGCTACTTGAGGCAATGTATTAATGCAAAAGGAAAATTTATTTACACATGAATTTCTCACAGTCAATCATCAAGCAAATGACACTCCACACTCTTTAAATAGAGATCATGGACCAATCAGGTGTTAAGCCACAGATTAATGGTCGTTAAGATTGAGGCGAAGATGAATGGTTGGATCACTCTATGTTTAGAGCACATCACGATCGTTGGATTACATAAGTAAGAATGCATACTAAAGAAACACACTTTACCTAAAGACACTTTAGACCAAGTTGATTTTAACTAACTCAAGTGTCTAGATATCCTAACACAAAGCTTATATAACATGCAAAATTTGTTGGAGGAGTTTTGGCAATAGTAAGAAGATATCCAAGCGAAGCAAATCCTAGGTTTGATTCTTAAAAAAACATAAAGTTGATATTTGCATGCATTTATCATTGCTGGTGAAATGGAAAAATAATAGACCCCATTTAATAGGTTTAGGTTTAGACATTGTTTTTGGCAAGGCTCGATGAAGGGCTATGGAATAAACTAGAACCTCCTATATATGCAAAATGATATTGCATTATAAAATATGCAACATTGTATAGATTCATTGTAAACCTTTGAATGAACGAGAAAGAAGATACATATAAGCATAACATCTTACAGCTTTAAGCTCCCAATGTATGTGCTAAATCAAGAAAATCATAGGAACATATAACATGCTATAAAAAGTTAGATTTGCATCAAAAAAATGTTGTTACAAGATATACGTAAATTTTTGTTGTTGACTCTAGCTTTTGCATGGTGAGGAACCTCAACTCATAATATAACAAGGATTTTGAAACCAAATACAAGTAGTGAGGGGAGATTGTCACAATATCGATTGAACATAATATGTATTTGTGAGAAGGGTTAGGGGTACATGGTTGGCCCAAGCTAAGAAAGGAAAAGTAAGCTTTGACTATTTGAATTGCGAAGATAGCATGAGCATGGCTTTCTTTAATAAATTATTTGTAGCCGCTCATTGTGCAAATAAGAACTTTGGTGTCGAGAAATTCACCTACTTTGAGCAACATTCAAAAATGATCATGAGTTCATGAGAATCACTTGATGGCCTTGCTCACCTTCAAGGGAAATGTGGTTATCGAGAAGTATCTTATCACTTCCACCTATGATGCCTTCTTTAACATGGGGTATATTATAGTACAAATTAAATAGAGAACTATATCATATAGTAGTAGATCTCACTCAACAAATAAGGGAATGGGCACTCGGGAGGGTTCTAGACATTCCAAAAAAGAAAAGGTGACTTATGGATAGGGGAATTTTGCTTGGCCCATCTAAATCACTTGATCTCAGGTCAAATAAGTCAAATCCATTCCAAGATAGATGGTGGGCCAATCGGGTAGAAGTCCCCCCATTTATCCATATCTTGGTTAGGTTGGATATCATTAGATCTCTAGGTCAGACACTTTCTTTTCTTTCCTTTGCTATCACTTGCCTCTTGTTTCATATCCACATTGATATATTCCATTGATCCTCCTTGACCAACTAGCCAAAAGCAAGTAATTCCAACAACGCAAACTCGTCTATGAGCAAGCTAAGCATCTATGAAGGCACATAGTTCGTTAAAGCATGTGGGTCTTCTCTAGTTGTTGGTAAATACATTGGGACATTGAATTACCAATTTCCCCACTCTTTTGAACTTGTTTAAAAACAAGGTCTAACAGGCGAGACGATGGCTATCAAAATGGAATTAGATATTTCTAGAATTGACTCTATAGAGGCAACACTTCGCCTAGCTCCCCTTCAAGTGAAGGTAAGTAGGCTAACATCTTAGTTTCCTTGTGCTTTCATTTCAAAAAAAAAAAAATTCACAGAAACGGCTAGCCAGCTTTGATTATATAAAAAGAGGGAAAATACATAACATAGATTGATCAGATTGCTCCCATGAAAGGAAGACATCCATCACCCCAAGTTCATCATGTTCTAACTGATAACTATCATTGTATCTTCATGTCCTATGATAACTGTAACATCTTATGAACTGTCCTAGGAGAAGTATGCAGAAATAAAACATTGAAATGATTATGCCTTATACAAAACTGGAGTTTCAAACTTTCCAGTTTACCAAAATTGCAGTTGGTGCCTATTCTAAGAGTTCCATGAACCTTAAACAAACTAAAAGAAAGCATTAATAACATAACAGAGCTAGAGAAGGCCCAACCCAAGACCATAACCAACTAATCCATTCCTGCAGACCAATATCCATGGCAGCACCGGCGAAGATTGTTGCCCGTTCATCTCTGCGCTGAGGTCCACGAAATTTCCTTCGTTTGCCATGAACTTCTACAATTTTGCCATCTTCCTGTTGATGTCTTCCAGATCTTTTCCATAAAATTTGTGCTTGCAAGCCTTATGAGGGTAAGCTAGACCCAGGGTCTCTTCCAGGTGTTCAACTTTCTCAGTCATGCTCTGGTACTGAGCTCTTGCCTCAGAGTGAGTAGCATACGCCAGATTGTAAAGGCGAGTTAAGATTTTCTTATGCTCTAGGTTCTCACTTGGAATCATCCTGGTCTGCAGCTCTAGCTCCTGCAAGCGATCCAAGAATTCCACTTCAAACTTTGAAATGCTGCGATTCCCAGTCTGCCCCTGCACATTCCCAACCCCGGCGTTCCTACAACAAGGACCGATCCCAGGGTTTCTCTCGGCCTCTGTCGAGTCTCCCATCATTTCCTCCATCTTCCAAGCTCAGCTGCAACCTCCATTAGGGCCTCTCCCCACCTTGAAGCACCATCCACATTTCTTATTCACTTCGTCGCTTCCCTGAGTACTCCCAACACCATGAAAGAACATATCACCCCACCCCTGAGGACGCCCAATGCCATGTCTATCCATACTCCTTCCAACATAGAAATTCGAAGCAGCAAGCAGCACCTTCAAAGCTCTGAAGCCGACACAGAAATTCGAAACAACGAGCAATGCCTGCAGAGCTCCGAAGCCAACGGGTTGAAGACTAGGAAGCCTCCAGAAACATAGATATACTCCAGCACCTAGCTCACATGTTGTGCAACTGGCGAGTTGGCTTAATGCCTTAAATTCGAGCGTGCCAGGGCATTTAACGAGGATAGGGAGAGTCATTGAAATTCCAAGGGGGTATTCCCAAGTATTTAAAAAATTTGTCCCTCTATAGTTTTGAGCCTGATGAGACATATAGTGCCAATAGATGTGAGCATGATCCCAAATCATTAAGACTAACCTTAGTCTAGGGGATCCAAGAGTTTTCCAAGACATCATTGTTGAAACTTAGAATGCCATAGGGGAGCCTCACTCTAATATTTGCCATTTCATCAGCTTGAGCGTTTAGTCCTCGCAAAATATGCAGAAATGTAAGTTCATGAAATTCTTTGCTGATGCAGAGTAGGAGATGATGCATTTTTTAGGTGGGTGCCTTTCTTTTGCCGACTATACATCTAGCTTCTCTGATAATGATATGGGAGTCTCCTAAGACCATAAGCTTCGTTATGCCCAGCTTGATGGCAATCTCCAACCCTTTGATGAGACCAAGCCACTCTACTCCATTATTGGTTTTTCTTCCCATGCTCCAAGCAAACTTCTTCTGCTTGTTCCCCTTGGAGTAAAAAATTACTCCCCCCGCACCTGCCAACCACGCTTTCATTTCAATTTTTTTGATAGTATCTATGTGCTACGATATTTGTGGAGGGAGGAAATTGAAAATAATAGAGGAATGGTTGTGAACAACAAGTCCTAGTTAAAGATTTATGGTCCTCAATACCGTCGCCATATATATGGATGCCATAGGTCAAGTGGATGACATTAATGATGCTAGCTACCACCACCACCACCTTCTATAAATAATATGAATGTCATATTGCTAAAATCAACTAATATAAATTAAAAAAGATGTGATCAAACAAAATTGAGTTGTATATCTATTTATAAATTTTTAAAATTCAATATTTTCAAATAAGTTTGTTTATGCCTAAAAATACAAAACGATTCATATAGAAAAAAATTCAAGTCTAAAAACACCAATAAAATTAAAATTTTCAAAAAATAATCTTAATTTTTCAAATAAACAATTTAATAAAAATATTAATTTTCAAATAAATAATTTAAAAATAAAAATTAAGATATCATTTAAAAAAATTACAAAAGTTAGAAGGTGGCAAAAACCACCCTCCCTACTTCAACAACAACTAATAAAAAAAAAACAACACATAACAAGAGCCACGAGGTGGCAATGTCTTTGACATTGTCACTAGCTCAAAAGGATGTTTGTGCATGTCTTTGTCTATTTAATGATATATATGTTCTCAATCCCAGTGTTTTTCTTCCCATTTGTGCATTTTTCAATGTTTATTGTGAGCTTTATGTGTCTTTTTTCAATATGTACACACACTTCCGTTTGCTAATTTTATCTTTGTAATTGCATTACAATTCATGGAAAGCTACTTCATGAGAGATTCTATATAAAAAAGATCAAATGAGTGGTCAAACTAAATGAAAAATCTAACATTTTTTCCTATTTCAAAACTATATGTTAAAATAAAGTTAAACGGGCTACAACCAAACTAAATGAAAAGCTTAACATTTTGTCCTATTTTAGAACTATATGTTAAAATAAAGTTAAAGAGGCTTATGAATCGAGAAAAATCTTGGCGTAACTCATCATCAAAGTAAAGATACGATCGTATCCAAGTATATGGATCAGTTGGTGGTCTTGGTAAGGTTGTCATGCTAAGTCATTTGTTTGTTTTAGTGTTTGACGGACAATCTACCAAGAGCGGACTTGAGGCCTGATCTCCCTAGCTTAATGTAAGACTAGAACAAATAGGACATAATATAGAATACTTTCCTAGATCTAATTAGAGATTGAGTGGCTAGATGCTTTACCTTTCAAATCGTGGATCATTTCTCCTTGATATTTGCTCCGAGCTTGATGGTCTTCAGATCTCAGCTACAAAACCGGTCAAGACATACGAAACAACACAAGTAGTAAAACACATCTAAACAATAATTGATCTAAGTAAGTAGTTAAGCAGGAAAACTACACAAACATCATCAATGCAATGAGATTTGGTGGAAAGCATTTATATTACTGTATAAAAAGGGAAAGTACATAGAAGGAAGTGATTACAACCAAGGCTTAACATAGCAATCCTTCTCCAATCAAGCCAATGCCAAAGCCTCCAAAGGAAGTGTGGATCTCTCAAGGGATGAGTAGAGATCTCTCCTAAGCTAATTTGACCAGCATGTAGATACTATAGACTTCCTCCCCTTGGAATGGGAATGAGCTTCACTTATATAGGACTAAGAGGATAGGATAGGTTAAGATATGGTAGGAGAGAGTTAGGGGATCTCACCAAAGGGCTAGGGAACCGAATGCCAGCTCCCCTATAGGCTAGGGACAGGGATCCACATCACTCAGCTTCGAGAATGGGCTCGAAGATGCTCTTTTATCCAAATAACTAACATCGTCGCAGGCTGCATTAGGACAACCTGCAACGTCGCAGGTTGCACAAGGGTGAACTGCGACGACCTATAAAAATGGTTCAATTAATCCCTCCAGTCATAGGAAACTTTAGGGATGTTTACACTGAGTCTCAGGGTAGCAAGATTTAGGTGTAACAGAATGCCCCCTAAAGCATGAAGCTATTGGAACTTGACAGGTGAAATGATTTGACAGAAGGAATGGAAATGGACTTGTCGGATGAAGGATGTTGTTGCAGTACAACTGACTCTGAGTACACAGTCTTATACGACTCACAACATGGCTTCCGACCAATACAATGCATATCCATGGAAGTAATTACCGACTGAACACAATCATGGCTACTAGACACAAGCGTAGATCCATGATGAGATGATAACACAGCCATGGCCAATACAAAAGTGGATCCGTGTAATATGAATCAAAACAATCTCCATCGCAGCCTAGGTAAAACATGACTCCCCAGGGTCTTCAAGGCAAACCCGCAATGATACGAATTTATCCATCTGATTACAAATGTCTTGATGTCGAACATGGTAGAAACCACTTGATTACCGATCATTGATGTATACCGTTAACAAGCGCGAGGGAAATCACCATTAATGTCAATGATCCCCAAGGTATCATAGTACATATCACCAAGCGTGAATAAATGAGTTGAAGTCGAATGCCAGGTGAAACCTTTCGATCAAGAGTCAATGATGTAAACTCATGTCGAAAGCGAGGTAACCTGCCATTGAGGCATGCAGGCCCAAGGTACTTGGTTGGTTTATAGATTCAATTCTCGTATGATTGAAGTCGACAAGGATGAATCCGTAGAAGGAGGGCCATGATGAATCTCCCATCATCGACACGAAACTCGATAACAGATGTATGGAGTAGATCGGATGGTACAGTAACATACAGGACTGACTCAGAGTAGACCCGACATGGTGGAAGGTGTACTGACTGCAGATGATGAGTGGTGAAAGTATTCTTGAACATGGGCATGGCATGAATTGGCAGTATTGACATGACAGGTACGACACCAACTCCTAATGCAACTGATGGTGGAAGTATTCTTTGGATGACCCAAAAGAGTAACAAGACTTAGGAAGTGGGAAAAACTCGAGGACAAACGGATGATCCAAGTGTTGTATGCAAATAAAAAATGAGTGCCATGTTCAAGAACAACTAAGTACTACCATGTCATGTCCCAAATTTTGCATTGGGTCACAATAGCCTAAGCCCATTGGTCATATTCACGAGAGTTTGTCAAATTGATGCTAAGGGTCAAAATATTGCTTAGGAGGAAAATTACTAGTTTCCTAGCTTGAGGGTGGAAGGTTTGGGATTTGACATAAGGAGGATACTAAATGATGTTTGCACATTAGAATGGCATAAATATTTAATAAAGGAGCTAAATAAATATATACAAGTGAAAATCAAAGTGTCATTTGATCATGAAGACACATGGAGGAAGTGGGACCCACAAATGGCTAGATTTTCCACTACACTTGGCATCATTCTCTCACCAATTAGAATTCAAGGTGAATGGTAACATACTTGGGGGAGTTCAAAAGGTATTATTCATTGCATGACTCATCCAAGGTCGAAATGTAGAGGAAGAGTAACTCCCATGGAAGAGGAAGAGGCAATTTGGAGCTAGTGAGACACTTGGGCTAGATTCCCTAACTCTATGACAACAATGATGAAGATGCTATGACACCTATGACACAAATCAGACCTGAAGGCTGACATATGACATATATGACATGTCAGGTCTAAAAATAGCCTCCAAGAGGACGCTCAAGGTAGTTAGGGCAGCTAAGATGCTTCCACATGTAATTTGGTGGAAGTGGGAGACTAGGAATTCTTGTACAAGTGGCGTTCTTTGGAATCTCTTCCCAACTTGAGTTGGCACGAGTATCTTGGAAGGAATTCGACCCATGGAGGACATTAGAAGTTTATAAATGTCAATAAAAAAGAATGAAACCATCTTTTTGATCTTTTGTAGAATTTGCAATTGCATTTGTGAAGAGGGAGAGCTAGTGGATGACTAGTTTTTTGCCTTCGCCAATTTCGAAGGTGAAAGATTCCCATCCAAGTTGGTAATTGGAAAGGCCATTCAGAGCTTTCATTTGGAGCTTTAATGGATTCTTTATTTGAAGGTGTAAGCTACAGGGCAGCTCATGGTTTCTTCTATTGCAACTCACTCCTTCAACCATTTCTAGTTTTGATGGCATATTCTTGATCCTTGAGGGAGGGCATTTTTGGTGAGCTATTGTACTCTTTGGGGGAGCTTCTAATGCCAAATTTATTTTGTAATATGAATTAAATACTATGTTCTTCATATCCAAAAAATTTCAGGTATAAATTCCAAGTAGAAATGTATAAATCTCATTTTTAATGAAAGAACAGTGCCATTTCCCCACTACATTGGGGTATAGCATGATAATGTTGATGTTTTCGAATGAATGGATGGTTCTATGATACATTTATGATTAATATTGCCATGGATATATTTTATAAGTTTCATGTACTGTACTTGAGCATTTGAAGTATTTTTACTCAGTTTAATTGCATTGGGAGAAGAAATAGTGCCATTTCCCCAAGGGTCGAATTGGTGATTTTTGCAGCTGAATGGGAGAGGGTTGGAACAGATATAATAATCCATTAATGGTGCACATGATACCTTAATAACATCATTAATACATTCCCTACCTCTTTTCATAAATTTGAGTGGCTTTGGAGGCATTTGGGAAGCCATTTTCAGTACTTACCCCAGGGGGATTTGAACCCCAAATTACTAGTAAAATTGCATACTTGGTCCAGAATCTTAAGAGAGTTTTCAGAGGTCTTTTGGTGGCCATATCTCATCACGTAACATCATATTCAAGTCCTAATATCATTCATACACCTTCCTTGAAGATTTGAAGGCATTTGGAGTCAATTTGAGACCTAGAGACCAATACTAGTCAAAGGGAAATTACTAGTAAAGTTCCCTACATTGGCCAGAATTGAAAGAGGATTTGCAGAAGTATTTTAAAGGTCCAAAAGCATCCCTGAAACACATATTTATGTTATAACATCATCCATATACCTTCTCATAATATTTAGGAGCAATTGGAGCAATTTGGGGACCTAGAGCTCAAAACTAGTCAAAGGTCTAACTAGGAAAAAAAGTGAAAAATTGTCATTTTAATAAAATTCCTAACAAGGGATATTAAATGCCACTGGTAAAAAGTGTAACATGAAAGATATCCTTTTTCCCCATCATGACTGATGAGTGTCTCATGTGCTTTTTACAAGCTTGATGAGGCTAACCAGATGCTCGGTATAGCTCATCTCATAGATGAGTCCAATCCCAAATATTTTTCGAACCTGGGAGAGGAGGGGTTCATCCTATAGCGGGCCCTTCAATGTCAAATTTTAACAAGTCCATAGAAGGTAAACTAGGTCGTCATTTCATGTTTATAGAGTTTGAAAAGAACTAAAGAAGACTCCAATGGTCCTTTTTCATAAAGCTAGCCTCTTCGCCCGAAAAAGGGTAAAACAACGCGGGAGAGGACTCTTCCAGTCATGATTGGATGGAGTATTCCTTTTTCGTAAATAGTGCCCCCTGGTCCAGAAAAGGGGTAAACTATCACGAGGAAGACGACCATTCAAATACTTTAGCAAGCGTGGACATGACAAGTTCGCTTGGTGATCTTTTCGTATTTCGAGAGCCTGAAAAAGAGTTTAAGATAGACTCCGGGGGGGTTCCTTTTCCATAGGAGTTTAACGAGCCCGAAAAATTGATAAATCATAACTCGGTGACTTATTCTCATGGTTTTAAGAGCACGAGAAAGAACAAAGAGTAAGCTCGTCATCATCTATTAATTGAAATCTAACGGGTGAAAATAACAACAAAAATATTCAACGAGTTGTTCGTACCTGAGATGATCGCTACGATGCGAAAATGAAGCAAATGAAACACTTAACGTCCCCTGCATGCTTGAAAACTAGGTCAAACAGCCAACCGAGTGTTCAAACATGGTAAAATAATCCAAACTATAGCAAATAACCCATAAAGCATCTAAATTTGAAAAAGAATATTCCCTTTTTGTTTATAAAATAGGAAAAATGACCAAAAATAGTTACCATTGTCATTTGCCAAGTTTGGGGAGAAGAAAGTGCCATTTGGAGCAGATTTTCATTCGTCGATTGTTGGAGCTACGACTGACCATTTCACATACCGTCAGGAGCAGGTAAACCTAGACCTCAACTAGCAACTTTCTAGTGGTTTACAATTTCAATTTTTGTTCATTTTTTAGGTTTTTGGGTTGATTTGTGAGGGGATTTTGTGCCCTCGAGTCATCGCAGGTCTCCTTTACGAGAACTACGACAAACCCGGGTCGTCACAAAACCCATAAGGGCGTCTTGCGACGATGTCACCCTGTCAGCAAAGACGGGGTGCAATGGCGGAAACGTCCATCTCCAAATCCAAACCTAGCCCACAAGAAAAACTTTCAATGGTTTGGGTGAGTTCTAATAATGTTTAAATGCTTCCTTTGACAGGTTTGTGGCCGTCACCATGGTTCTTGAATGGCGCGAGCGTGAACATGAAGTAGAATATGTACAAGCGGTAAATGATCCGTTGGATGCATTGAGGAACTGTGGACTGTTGAAGTTCTTCCAGGTCCAGGGCATGAGGGCCCAAATCCCACTACTGCAGCACATGCTCCGTAGTTGGGATGCAGCGCAGCAGTACTTCATGATCAGGGAGCATGAACTGACTATAGATGTTGATGACATCTATTTCTTGACAGGACTATCCCAGAGAGGGGATAATGTGTCTCTTACAGGATCATGAGGGAGCGAGCGGACGGTGGATGACTTGATCGCCCAACATCCACATGCCTGTGTCTCTAGTGGGAAAATTCCCATTAAAGAGGTTTGAGAACGTCCATTGCGTGTTATACTCTTCACTATAGTGAGGATAGCAAGGATCCAAGCGGCTCATCTGGATACCAAGTCCCAAATGCTATATGCAGAGGACTGTATGTCTCCAAAGGTGTTTAACTGGTGTGAGGGACTCCTCACCAACCTTCGAGCTCAGCTGACCAAGTGTCGGCTCATTGAACTCAAGCAGTTTGGTTATGGATCAGTAGTGATCTCCTTCTTGTTGGAGCGGGTTCCTCTCTTACGCCCGTAGGTTACCTTGGATGATAGAGATGCCAAGGATCCTCATATGGCTCGATGGACGGAGGTGATGGCCCACCATACCGGTGGGGATCCGATCATCGGATACGGTTCTGGATTCTTCACCTGGATGGAAGGCCAGCTGCTCATGATCGAGGACTATCTGTACAGTGGTATGGACTTCAGGGAGGATCCAGACCTAGTGTTTCCCGAGGGAGCAGAGTGGGGAGAGATCGGTAAGAACAAAGACCCTTGTACTTTTTCATTTTGTGTATTTATAATTTTTTTTGGGTAGTGCTGATGAGTTAATAACATGTGTGTGCAAATGTGGGCCTTTCACGACCGGTGGGAGTTTCACTTCTCACGAGGAGAGGAGAAGCACCAGTTGTAGCCCTAGTCATGCATGATGTCATCGTAGAGATGGAGGATGTCTATGAGAACCTTACTAGCTTGACATTAGACGTTCCAGATCCAGCAGTGCATGAGTTACCGAGACCCATGCAGAGGTACACAGTTGGCATGACCTTGCATTTCAGTGAGCTGCTTCGCAAGGTAGCGAGAGCGATAGACTGCTTCCACGGCCAACAGGCGAGATCTGCGAGACCCAGGGGTGCACGGGCCAGGCGTTAGGCCTTATGATATTATGTATGTATTGAGAGATTTTTTAGCCTCAGATTTTGTACTACTGAAAGCTATCAGGCTTCAGATTTTGTATAGACTCACTGAAAGCCATCGTGCTTTGGATTTTTGTATTAGCACTGCTTTATCTCGATTTATATATATATATACAGACATTTTGGTGGTTTTATACATTTGTGTTCTATATGAGGTCTTGTTTATATGTTTTCTTATGTGATGAATTATTTACATGTTATGTCCGCTTTTACAGTTCATGAATATGCTCATGTGTGTGCAATGTACCAATCTAGAATGAAGTTGGTCATGGACTCGGCAACTGTGTTTATGTCTTGTGGAATGTGTAGGTACTGAATGGATTTGAAGGACCTTTCCAGAAGACAAACTCGTCTATAGAGACAGAGTACGGTAGGGTCGCGGATGGTGTAAACCCGATTAAGATGAGAGACCACCAGTTGAGAGTCCAAATGGATGACAATGTGGTCCATACCCAAAGAAATAGCATCGGTTAGGGTTCCAATGACTTTCTGATATTCCGCAGCATTGTTGGTTGCAAAACCTAGACACATTCCTCCTGAGTTGATAAGCTCGTCAGTAGGTGAATAGAGCACCCAGGATGCCGAAGCAAGGTTGCGGGTATGCCGGCTGGCGCCGTCTACGAATCCATAGCAAGTTGCCATCTGCACACGCAGATAGAACATGGTATAAGTAATGAAACAAGACCTAGGAACGCAAAAATCAAAACGTCACACCACACAAAACACATGCCATGTACAGTATATACAAAATACCTATGCATGAAATATTCAGGCATAGTACCTCTTTAGGTAAATCCCATTGCGGGGTTCACCTAAAGATATCCCGTCATAGTCTTCAAGTTCGTAGGCTCCCTTCTCTAAAATGCGCTTCACTATGTAGGGTCCATGCCACATGGACTCAAACTTTCCTGCCCCCAGCTTGTCATGTCTTTGGTCGTATGTAAGGACCAAATCACCCTCGCTATAGGCGCAAGGTTCTACCGACTTGTCATACTGCGCTTTGACGCGTTTCTTATGAGCCTCGATGGCAAGAGCGGCATCGCGGTGAGTCTCGTCGAGTTTAGCTAGGTAGAGGAAGCGTTCTTCCTCAGCAATAGTGTTAGGGAGAAGTTCAACTGTGAGTTTGAGGGATGGAATCTCGCACTCAATCGGTAGGACAGCCTCCAATCCATAAACTAATTGGAAAGGGGTAAATCCAGTAGCGGTCTTGACGGAAGTTCGATAAGCCCATAGTGCGGAAAAAAAGCATATTGTGCCAGTTGGACTTGTGCGTACCCACCATGCGTTGGATCATGGTTTTCAAGACCTTGTTAATGGCCTCTACTTCTCCATTAGACTGTGGGTAGTACATCGTTGAGTTTTCATGGCGGAAACCCAATCTAATGCTCAATTCGTCAACCATGTGGTTCATAAAGTGAGAACCATGGTCGGTAACTATAGCTCGAGGAACTCTAAACCGCACTATAACATGATTAAACATGAAGAGTGCGGCGGTTTTGCCGTCGTCCGTGTATGTAGCCATAGCCTCGGCCCACTTTGTAAAGTAATCCACAACTACTATGAAGTAACCATGCCCCCCGGTCGAGGTAGGATTACAGTGCATGAATTCAATGCCCCATTTAGCAAAGGGGCCAACGGCAATCACCGGGTGTAACGGGGCTAGGTGGGTGCGCTTCTTAGTTTGGAAGTGCTGGCATGGAGGACATTTTTTGACGGCCTCAATACAATCTTTTAAGATAGATGGCCAATAATATCTTGCGCGCAGTATCTTCTGGGATGTATCCATCCCATAGAGATGACCGCCACATGCCCCAACGTGACAGTCATTTAAAACATGTTCAGCCTATTCATGAGTTAGACAATGTCGAATAATAGAATCAATACCACGACAGTACAAAGTATCACTGATGATTAGATAATACTTTGCATGGTGGTGTATTCAACGACAGTCGTCCTGCAAGAGTTGAGTGCTGAAACGTTGGGTCTGAAGATATAAAGTGATATCTCCATACCACGGATCAGACGTGCTGCTGAGGAACAATGATTTGTCTGGAAGAGAATCATTGGGCTTAAAATCGACATCATCCCGGGGAAGGTCACAGATTAGCTCAGCAAACACCAAAGACTTTTTAGACTTAGCCTTTTCGAATAGGAGATCAAATTCCTACAGTATCACAATCTAGCATGAATACTTGCCCCCAAGCACCTAACGTGTTAAAACGTGGTACATGGGGTTCAAATCAGCAATGGTGGTGGTGGTGTGAAGCAAGATGTAATGTCGGAACTTTTGGACGGCAATGACTGCACTTTTGGACAGCAATGACTGTCGCGAGAGCGAGTTTCTCGACATGTGAATAACAAGTTTCGGTGTCAATGAGACCCTTACTTAGGTAGTATATCACATGCTCCTAGGCGTTGTTGTCTTCTTGGACCAAGACCATGGCAATTATGGTGGCAGAAGCGGCATGATAAAGGATATAATCCTTATATTAATTGGACGGCTGGAACATAGGGGCATGCGTGATAGCATGTTTTAGGCTTTCAAAAGATCGTTGAGCTTGGTCGTCCCATATGAATGGGACATCCTTCTTCATCAATCTCATGTAACCCTGCATCTTTTGCATGAAATTACAGACAAAACGCCTTAAATAAGTTGCCTTCCCTTGCAGACTTTGAAGTTCCGTGATGTCAGTGGGAGGTGGGAGAGCGACGATGGCTGCCACCTTCAAGGGATCAATGTGGATCCCATCTTTTGAGACAATGAAACCGAGGAGGCGTGCAGACTCAACGCAGAAGATGCACTTGTGAGGGTTCAAGCAGATGTTATACTGCCTGCATCTGAGGAATATCGTCGTCAGATGGTCAATGTGGTACTCGCACTGTCGGGAATGGGCAGGTATATTGTCCAAGTAAGGTTCCACAAAGTCCTTCACGTTGTGAAAGGCGTACGACATGGCCCGCTGGAATGTGGCACCAGCATTTTTAAGGCCAAAAGGGAGCTTGCGATAAGCAAACGTACCCCAAGGACAGATGAAAGTTGTCTTGTGTTGATCAATCAGGTGGATCTCAATTTGGTTGTAGCCGAAAAATCCATCCATGAAAGAAAAGATGACACTTCCAGCATAATTATCAATGATCTGGTCAATAAAGGGAGTCGGGTAATTGTCCTTAGGACAAGCCTTGTTGAGATCCCGATAATCGATGCAGACATGAATGGTGCCCTTCTTTTTAGCTACAGGGACGACGTTTGAGACCCATTATGTCAACGGGACAGGTTAGATAAAACCAGCTTTCAAGAGCTTTTCAATCTCTGACTTGATTGTCGCAGTCTTTCAAGGGTGCACCGGTCGCAACTTTGTCGGACTGGTTTAGCGTCAGGATAGGTTTCAATCATGTGTGAAACAATAGCGGGGTCTATCTCGGGCATCTCCTCGTAATCCCAAGCAAACACGTCTTGAAATTGCTTGAACAAGGCCGTGAACGTTGTAATTTCTTCAGGGGAACACTTCTGGCCTAAACGAATGTGTTCCACTAGACCAGGAGTAGCCGATATGTCGACCGAAATGGTAGGCTCACTGTTGGCCAAATTGCCTTCAGAGTCATTTGACACGTGAGTATCGAGGACTGAGAGCTAGGGTAGACATCCGGTGTAAAGATGGTGGCGATTCTATTCTCCACAGTATCCAATGAAGGAAGGAAAGACGATCGATGGTGGAGGTCTTCCCACAGAGGGTCATCCGCACTCATGATTTCCATAAGAGACTCATCAGAAGGAAAAGTCTGGAGCAGAGGATTAGTAGGGATGATGTTCGCTGTAGAGAACAGGAGGTGGAGGCCACAGCTAAGTGGTCCTCCGGGGCTAACTGGATAGCCTCGTAAGTGAGTTCGGCTGGTGAAAGAGGCATAGTGTCTCCAATCAGGTGTATGGTGGCTTCATCAAGTACAAACCATTGATCAATAGAGTTAGGGATAGATGAAATCCTAGAGGAGATCATGTTCACCGTGGCAACATGATTTGGGGGATCCGAGGTTGGAAAAACGTCCATAAGGGATGAGGCCAACCCCCACGCTCTCATGAGGATGCGAAGATTCTCCAAGTAATGGAATGTTATCACCCGGATGAGTAGCGGTGTCAGGTGTACATAAATCCAGTCGGTTGACAGTAACAATTCTTCCTTGGTGGGGGGATTGTACTATGCGGAAGACAGATGATGTGACCACAGTCATGGTGTAAAACCAATTACGACCAAGCAGAATATTATAATCTAATGGGGCAGCGACCACTTCCACGTTAATGGTTGCGGTCTTTCCCCCCAACTCGACTGCTAAAGCTTGTAACAGCCCATGAGGTTGAAAGCCACGTTCGTCGAATGCTTTCAAGGTGGTAGGAGAATGGTTCAACTCGGGAGAGCCAATGGCTCTCCAACATGAAATTGACATGACTGAAGTAGAGGCACCTTCGTCCAAAATGGTATGATGGATCGTCTTCCTAGCAATGTTTGTGGCAACTTGAAATGCCAACTGATGGGAAAGCCTCGGTTTAAAGTATTATAGCCAGAACATGATGGTATTCGAATAATTCGGATCAACCGCGCCGATGGCAGCGAGGAGAGTCTTGCGCTGGTTGGGACAGTTCTACAAGACCTCAAGCGTCGACATAGCACAAGGAGCTTGTGCTAGGTCCTCTACAATATTGTAGTTCTAAGCGGCCCGAGCATTGGGATTGAAAACAGATTTTTGAATCGTGCTCTTGGACAGACGCAACACTGACTCTAAAGAGGGCTTCTCAATTGTGAGAGAAGCGTGCGATACGATGACATTGGGGATCGAAGTGGAATCTTTTTCAGTATTACTTCCAACGGGTTCCTTCGGCGGGACAGAGTCATACGAATGAGAACGCGTGTTCAAGTTGACGGTCTCATTACGCATCATGAGAACAGGCGCGGTGGAGGATGCTTCTCCTTGGGAAGGAGAGGTGTGTGCGATGAGTTGCTAGTTTTGAGTGGGGAAGGGATCGTTGAGAACTACGGTAGTAGAGTTTCCTTTGAGAAACTTTTGAACTTCATCTCGGTGGGGACATTCTTTTGAGAAATGGTCTCCATCGCACAACAAACAAGGATACTTCAAGTTCCTCTTCTGTTTGGTGTCTTCCTTAGTGGGTTTGGGATCCTATTGGTTAGAAGATTTCTTAGGTTTCCCTTTGTTCTTCTTCTTACCACCGAACTTCTGAGATGAAGCTGATTGCACAGAATTCACCTCTTCGGTGGAGGCAGGAGTGGTAGACTTGGTAGTGTTGTTTATAGCCTATGGTGGTGATGGGGAAGAACCTTGAGGGTTCAACGAACCACCAGTTTGAGTAGAAGACTGGGAAGCAAGGGAACCAATGATGCCATCGGCCTATGGTCCCTTGGATGGTTTCGCGAGATCATACGTAGGGCGGGGTGCGTCAGGAACAATTTCATACAATGTGTCGGATTGAGCATAGACCAAGTCTAAGTAATGGGCATGGGCAATGGCTTGTTCCTCAATGACGGCCCCTCCCATAGCTACGTCTCGAGCTACAACAGGTAAAAGTGACTTTGTGAACCAGTCAGCTAAGAGTTGGTCCGGAATATGAGCCTTAATAAGACGTCGTCTTCACTGCCATTCATGAATGTGATCAGAAATATGAGTGGCAGTGTTCTGGCGAAGGGAGGTCAATAAGTCCGTAGTAGTCTCATAGGGAATGGGCAACTGGAAGTGGGTCAAAAATGACATAGCCAGAGATCGGAAATCTGGAAACGAATTGGGTGGTGGCTCAATGTACCAGTTGGCAGCTGAGCCAGTGAGAGTCTGTTGAAATAACCTAAGACGAATTGAGTCGTCCATCAAGGAGTTGGATGAACACCATAGATGGTATGTCATCACATGGTTTTTGGGATCCTCACCAGGCTTGCCATCAAATTTGGGGATATCTGATGGTAAATTAACCGGAATGGGTGGCCAGTTATGTCCATGGAAAATGGGATCATTCGTCAGACAAGACAAGTCGGGTAAGTCCAAAGTAGCCAAAAATGGCAGTTGTTGGTTCAGCTGGGGGTACTGATAGTACTGATAAGGCATATATGGACCGGTAGGACCTTGAATCGACTGGTTGTAAGGTGTACTCGGAGGGAAGTGACCGTAAGGGGGTGTGTCGCCCGGACCATAGGTAGGTCCACCACCATAATAAGGTGGTCCATTACTGTAATAAGGTGGGTCGTTACCATAAGGTGGGGGTCCGTCACCACCGCCGGGAGGGGGTGAGAAGCCTCCAAATGGTGGGGGTCCTCCACTACCACCGGGATAGGATGGACCTCCACCGCCTCTTCCTGGAGGAGGTGGCGGTCCGTCACTGCCACCGGGATAGGGTGGACCTCCACCGCCTCCGCCAGGAGGAGGTGGTGGTCCACCTCCTCCGTCGGAAGGGTAAGGACCTCCTCTACCACCTCCACTGCCACCTCCACCAGGGTAGGATGGTCCTCCGCCACCTCCACCAGGGTGGGATGGTCCTCCACCACCGCCACCAGGATGGGATGGTCCTCCACCACCACCACCAGGATGGGATGGTCCTCCACCACCACCCGGGGGGGTGGCCCTCCACCTCCGCCGATAGGGGGGGTGGGCCATGATAGCCGGAATGAGGTGGCCCTCCTCTAGAAGGTAGAGGTCTTCCTCCTCCGGAGTTGTGTGTGGGCTCGCCACCTCCAATGGGAGGTGGGGGTGGACCAGACGGGGGTGGTGGGACTTGAGGGACTATAGGTGGGGGTCCATGTTGTAAAACATTTTGCTGCCCCATAGAGTGTATGGATTTCCAGGGTAGGGTACCCTGTAGAGTGCGTTTCCAGGATTGAGATGTCCCGACACAGGGTTAAGATAACCTGGATAGGCTTGACTCCATGGTGGCTGAATTACATTGGATGGTCCCCCAAAATGGGATAATCCCGTAGTGGAAGGTCCGGCAGGTAAGGAATTTTCAACGGAAGGACCAATGGGAACTCCTCCTCCAGTATTATGGTTAAGAGACGGGGGTTTCCCCCCAGCGACAACTTGCTAACCACTAATCAAAGGTTGACCCAACACGGGTTGTTGATTATCTACTGTAGTATTAACCTTACCGGTAAGGAAGGTAGATGGTAAAGAGTATCCTCCCTGCGTGTTTTGGGGTGGGGGAGGAATGGGTAATGTAACCGTGGTAGTAACAGGTGTGCTGGACTGTTGTCCTTCAACAGGTTGAGTCATTCGAGGTGTAGAACTGGTCTCCTGTCTGAGGGTTGAATGTGCAGGAAGTGATGGTTGACCAGGTTCAGAAGTGGTCACGTGTTGTGTGGATGATTCCGGTGAATCATAAGATAAAAAAACGACTTGGGAGTGGTTGATAAGGAGGTAACGTAAAGTCTTCAACCCTTCGTGAAAGACTTTATCTTCGAAATTCATCACCCATGGTACGTAATCGATCCAAGAGATCACAAATGGGTCAGAAAATCTCCTCAGGAGTAGCCCAACTGGGTGGGGATGAAATGGAAAAATGAGCCACTAGGTGGCCTAGAGATGATGTCCAATAAGTTGTTGCTGGACATACAGCTGCTGCAGGGTTGTCCTGGGGTGGATTTAACCATTCCACCGATCTAGGCTCTCCCGGTAAAATGGAAACTAGGTCTTCTGAAGTGGAAGTTTGCGCCTCTTACCCCTGTGGGGGGTTGGAGGCAGGTGAATCTGGAGGGAACATATGTGCTCCAATATTCAAAGTAGAGTTTTCAACTTTAGGTGACACAACCGTGGCTTGTGGGTCCATCCTTACCTTCGAAATTACCTCCTAGTTAAGGGGATATTCGGGCGGTAAGTTCTTAATCCTACGGGACCTTCTCCAAGGAAAGTTTTTTTTTTTTCCTCGAAAAAAAAGCGTAATTTCATTTCATCCAAAGAGTACGAAATTACATTGATCATCTCACTCATCTAGAGTGGAGTATAGTACTGCTGAAAGTGTATCCAGTAAAGTTTCCAAAATAAGCTGAGATGCTCTCTCTGTGTGAGAAGATACATCTTATACAAAACTCGGAGAGTATGCTGTAATGGTGCCATATATACAGGTACAGTAATTTCAAATCTTAAAAACATAACGTTTAACTTAGCATTAAGTTCAATACAGTCTTCCACATGGAAATGACATTTAGAAAACAGAAAACAATGCCAATGACCAAGGATCCTGAACCCCATTCATTCAATGAATGGACGGTGAAAGTAAACCTGCTCATGCCCGTTCAGCGATTCAGTAATTTTCCAAGTTCCAACCCCCAAGGTAAGGCCCGCCTTGGAGGCCTCGTCCGCCTCTGTGTTGTTCTCACGATAAATGTGCCTGCTTCTCCAAGGAAAGTTAGCCAGAGTGACTAAAACAAAAGTTTATCCTAGGGTAAGCTAAACAAAAGAAAAGCAGTCCAGAAAAAATCCTACATAAACTAAGGCCACAAGCAAACTTATGTGATAGGAGTGGATTCAAAAGTTTGGAACCTCACAGGATTGTCAAGGCTTCGCAAATCGCTATATATTGCAGGGTCCAACAGTAAAACGTGACAAGGAGGATTGGGACCCCACCCTTGCCTGAATACCCAACTACCTGGACAGTACGTGCGTAGTAATCTCCCCGAGTGCTGTTCTCGATGTATTTCTCTGCCAAGACGGCCAAATGGTTAACTCAGTTGGTTTCATGAATCCTAATGGTGTCTCTCGATATACGTAAGGTACGTGGGAGCTCAAATCCGTAGTGGTGTTGTCTAATGCACAATTGTACGGCACGATACCTTCCTATATACTATCGAGTATGTGAAAAACCTTTCTATATACACCAAGTACGTGAAACACCTTTCGATATATGCCAAGTACGTGAAGTACTTGGTGGGTACGTGAAAGAGCTTCGATATACTGATAAGTACGTGGAAGACTACAATACCCCCAGAATACAATGCTGGAAAGTAATGACAGCTGCCACATTTTACGACGTCGAAACATGTCTCTAACTTAACCCACAAGTTACTAAAGATTTTACCCTAGTTCTACAGTTAATTTTATCTGGACAGTTAAGTGAATGCATGAGGTGAGTACATAAATGTAAACAAAATGCAAGTCCTAACTACATGCGAAAAAATATACTTTTCTTTTGATGAACTCTATATATGGGAGGGAGAAATTTATTTCCAAGTAATTTTACCAAAGCAACCAAATGCAACACAATCCCAAATCTATCAAATTTGATCAAAAATACTCTTTTCGCTTTTTCCGTTTTTCCAATCAAAACACAAAAAATCAACAAGCATCACAACCAAATCTAAAAAATTTCTTTTATCTTTTCGAATCAAAACTTTAAGAGATGAAAAGAGAGAAATTTCCTATCTAGAGCGCTCTAACTTTTCAATTCCACTATAATGGCTTAAAAGCACCAAAAAAACCAAGAATGCATACAATTTCTCCAAACACGGAATCACTTTTGTAAAAACTTGATCTCACTCGAATTTTTCAAGAAAATGAATGATTCATAATTCCTAAAAAGTACAAATGATTAATTTTTTTCTCAAACTTTGCAAAAGACTAATGAATGACAAGTTCCAATGCATGAAGCAATTTCTACAAAAATTTTCAAATGCACATGAAAATGGTAAAAATGATGCACCTTTAATTTTGCAATGATATGCCAAGATAACAACTTGATAACCATGATATTTTTAAGCATGAAAAACTGAAAAGAAAGTTGATTTGCAGCACTCTAAACACTCAGGAAATCTTAAGAAAATGACAAGCACTCATATGGACTGAAAACACGCAAGACACTCAACAAACAACTGAATGCAAACAAATCTAAATGACAAGTGCAAAAGGGAGTTTGGGATCAAATCCAATGCAAAGATCGGATCAGGTGGGGAGAGGAGGGAAAACAAGGTTAAGTGGATGAAGGTGGGGAAACCCAAAGTGTCCACCACTACCAAACTCAAGCTTGTTGAAATTGGACCCAATACAAATCCACACAAAATCCAAACACTTTCAACACACAAATCAAAAAAAAGTCTCTAACTGGATCTTGTAGCACAGAACTCAAATCAATAAATGGAGGGGAGATGCCCTTGCATCAAAATTAACAGATCGGCGCATTCTGTGTTTAGACACAGAGCGACCGTCGTAGGTCACCGGTGTGGGGATTGCGACGTTATCGTGGGACACTAGTGGGGAAACTGCGACGACAACGAAGCAAAGTGCAAAAAGGATGACAGATCGACACCCTGGTTCCACTGCCCAAGTGCAACGGGAGAGATCCAAACTCTGGGATCAACAAATCTCCAAGAAATGAGCAATGGTTTAAAGGTTGTGAGTACAGACTCATAGGAGGACTACAGACTCTTCAAAGTGAAGATCTGATGGTGAAAAAGACTTAGGAGGCAAATAAGATGGCTTGCAAAAGAAATCAAATGAAAATGGCATTCAAATTGAAAACTAAAACGAAGTACTTCCCTAGTATGGTCGCCAGATTTGTTTGACGGACAATCTACCAAGAGCGGACTCGAGGCCTAATCTCCCTAGCTTAATGTAACACTAGAACAAATAGGACAGAATATATAATACTTTCTTAGATCTAATTAGAGATCGAGTGGCTAGATGCTTTACCTTTCAGATCGTGGATCCTTTCTCCTTGATATTTGCTCCAAGCTTAATGGTCTTCAGATCAGCTGCAAAACTTGTCAAGACATACGAAACAACACAAGTAGTAAAATAGATCTAAACAAAAATATATCTAAGTAAGCAGTTAAGAAGGAAAACTACACAAACATCATTAATGCAATGAGATTTGGTGGAAAGCATTTATATTACTGTATAAAAAGGGAAAGTACATAGAAGGAAGTGATTACAACCAAGGCTTAACGTAGCAATCCTTCTCCAATCAAGCCAATGCCAAAGCCTCCAAAGGAAGTGTGGATCTCTCAAGGGATGAATAGAGATCTCTCCTAAGCTAATTTCACCAGCATGTAGATACTATAGACTTCCTCCCCTTGGAATGGAAATGAGCTTCACTTATATAGGACTAAAAGAATAGGATAGGTTGATATATGGTAGGAGAGAGTTAGGGGATCTCACCAAAGGGCTAGGGAACCGAATGCCAGCTCCCCTATAGGCTAGGGATAGGGATCCACATCATAGCTTCGAGAATGGGCTCGAAGATGCTCTTTTATCCAAATAACTAACATCGTCGCAGGCTGCATTAGGACAACCTGCGACATTGCTGGTTGCACAAGGGTGAACTGCGATGACCTATAAAAATGGGTCACTTAAGCCCTCCAGTCATAGGAAACTTTAGGGATGTTTACACTGAGTCTCGGGGTAGCAAGATTTAGGTGTAACATTTAGTAAGACAATCTTATCCAAAAGCCAGTGAGACCGTATGGAGTCATTTGGATATCTTAACAAGCCAATTTTATTCAAGTTAGTGGAAATGGATCATTTGGTTGTTTTAGAAAGGCAATCTTATCCAAATTTATTGAAATTCATTGCATTATATAATCATTTGTTATTTTTGTGCATCATTTTGTTGCCTATCTTGCAGTGAATTATCTTTTCTAAGGCTTGCCCCATTGTAGGATTTAACATTAAGTCTAAAAAATGGAATCATAATGAACAACATTGAGATTAATATTTTCTTATATTAATAACCATAGATGGTTTCTTAGCTGAATTTCTTTAAGCACAAGTAGTCCACCATGAGATTTTTCCCTTAAACAAGTTCCAAATCATAGGTAAGCAGCTTGGGATGATAATTCACAGATGCGTGTAAGTATATCCTCATGATGGTAACCTTAGATAGTTACTCACGTTAGTTCCATCTTTTCACAGGAAATCCCAACTACTTGTTTAAAGAATAGCGCACTATAATTGGAAACGTGGCGACTTCTTATTTAGTCTTTATCATAAGCGGAGTTGCCATCTTCCAAAAAAAAATAACACAAAACAAAACTATTCATTTCCTTCCACCAAATACAATGTCCGCTATTGCTAATAGTTATTGCTACAAGATGGAAGCTATAGAAATATGATACTTTTGCCACAAAATTGTAATAGAAAAAAAAATTATTTTTCCACAAAACTACTTAGCCATTGAATCGATATCTTAATGTTTTATGAGGACAAGGATAGTTAGAGAAGATGCAAAACTTCTGCTAAGCATCCTTCATGATCAAAGACCCCATTTGTTACATCAAAATATGGATACATCAACGTAGAATTGGAGAAGAGTATAACTTACAAAGAAAATAACTTTAAAATTTTAAATTAATACATATGTTTTTAAATTTTCTAAAATTTAAAAATACACATTTCAATGTTTTAATATTACTAAAAAAAATGGTGCTTTACCCTTGTTCTTCATATCCATATTGGCCATTGACGCTCAAATTGGTAAACTAGGGTAAGCTAAACAAAATAAAAGCAGTCCAAAAAAAATCCTACACAAACTAAGGCCACAAGCAAACTTATGTGATAGGAGTGGATTCAAAAGTTTGGAACCTCGCAGGATTGTCAAGGCTTCGCAAATCGCTATATACCGCAGGGTCCAACAATAAAACGCAACAAGGAGGATTGGGACCCAACCCTTGCCTGAATACCCAACTACCTGGATAGTACGTGCATAGTAATCTCCCCGAGTGTTGTTCTCGGTGTATTTCTCTGCCAAGACGGCCAAATGGTTAACTCAGTTGGTTTCATGAATCCTAATGGTGTCTCCCGATATACGTAAGGTACGTGGGAGCTCAAATCCGTAGTGGTGTTGTATAATGCACAACCGTACGGCACGATACCTTCCTATATACTATCGAGTATGTGAAACACCTTTCTATATACACCAAGTACGTGAAACACCTTTCGATATATGCCAAGTACGTGAAGTACTTGGTGGGTACGTGAAAGAGCTTCGATATACCGATAAGTACATGGAAGACTACAATACCCCCAGAATACAATGCTGAAAAGTAATGACAGCTGCCACATTCTACGACGTCGGAACACGTCTCTAACTTAACCCACAAGTTACTAAAGATTTTACCCTAGTTCTACAGTTAATTTTATCTGGACGGTTAGGTGAATGCATGAGGTGAGTACATAAATGTAAACAAAATGCAAATCCTAACTACATGCGAAAAATATACTTTTCTTTTGATGAACTCTATATATGGGAGGGAGAAATTTATTTCCAAGTAATTTTACCAAAGCAACCAAATGCAACACAATCCCAAATCTATCAAATTTGATAAAAAATACTCTTTTCGCTTTTTTCGTTTTTCCAATCAAAACACAAAAAATCAACAAGCATCACAACCAAATCTAAAAATTTTCTTTTATCTTTTCAAATCAAAACTTTAAGAGATGAAAAGAGAGAAATTTCCTATCTAGAGCGCTCTAACTTTTCAATTCCACTATAATGGCTTAAAAACACAAAAAAAACCAAGAATGCATACAATTTCTCCAAACACGGAATCACTTTTGTAAGAACTTGATCTCACTCGAATTTTTCAAGAAAAAGAATGATTCATAATTCCTGAAAAGTACAAATGATTAATTTTTTTCTCAAACTTTGCAAAAGACTAATGAATGACAATTTCCAATGCATGAAGCAATTTCTACAACAATTTTCAAATGCACATGAAAATGGTAAAAATGATGCACCTTTAATTTTGCAATGATATGCCAAGATAACAACTTGATAACAATGATATTTTTAAGCATGAAAAACTGAAAAGAAAGTTGATTTGCAGCACTCTAAACACTCAGGAAATCTTAAGAAAATGACAAGCACTCATATGGACTGAAAACACGCAAGACACTCAACAAACAACTAAATGCAAACAAAGCTAAATGACAAGTGCAAAAGGGAGTTTGGGATCAGATCCAATGCAAAGATCGGATCAGGTGGGGAGAGGAGGGAAAACAAGGTTAAGTGGATGAAGGTGGGCGAACCCAAAGTGTCCACCACTACCAAAATCAAGCTTGTTGAAATGGGACCCAATACAAATCCACACAAAATCCAAACACTTTCAACACACGAATCAAAAAAAGGTCTCTAACTGGATCTTGCAGCACATAACTCAAATCAATAAATGGAGGGGGGATGCCCTTGCATCAAAATTAACAGATCGGCGCAGTCTGTGTTTAGACACAGAGCGACCATCGCAGGTCACCAGTGTGGGGATTGCGACGTTGTCGCAGGACACTAGTGGGTAAACTGCGACGACAAAGAAGCAGAGTGCAAAAAGGATGACAGATCGACACCCTGGTTCCACTGCCCAGGTGCGACGAGAGAGATCCAAACTCTAGGATCAACATATCTCCAAGAAATGAGCAATGGTTTAAAGGTTGTGCGTACATACTCATAGGAGGACTACAGACTCTTCAAAGTGAAGATCTGATGGTGAAAAAGACTTAGGAGGCAAATAAGGTGGGTTGCAAAAGAAATCAAATGAAAATGGCATTCAAATTGAAAACTAAAACGAAGTACTTCCCCAGTATGGTCGCCAGATTTGTTTGACGGACAATCTACCAAGAGCGGACTCGAGGCCTGATCTCCCTAGCTTAATGTAAGACTAGAACAAATAGGACAGAATATATAATACTTTCCTAGATCTAATTAGAGATCGAGTGGCTAGATGCTTTACCTTTCAGATCGTGGATCCTTTCTCCTTGATATTTGCTCCAAGCTTAATGGTCTTCAGATCTCAGCTGCAAAACCTGTCAAGACATATGAAACAACACAAGTAGTAAAATAGATCTAAACAAAAATAGATCTAAGTAAGCAGTTAAGAAGGAAAACTACACAAACATCATCAATGCAATGAGATTTGGTGGAAAGCATTTATATTACTGTATAAAAAGGGAAAGTACATAGAAGGAAGTGATTACAACCAAGGCTTAACGTAGCAATCCTCCTCCAATCAAGCCAATGCCAAAGCCTCCAAAGGAAGTGTGGATCTCTCAAGGGATGAATAGAGATCTCTCCTAAGCTAATTTCACCAACACGTAGATACTATAGACTTCCTCCCCTTGGAATGGAAATGAGCTTCACTTATATAGGACTAAGAGAATAGGATAGGTTGATATATGGTAGGAGAGAGTTAGGGGATCTCACCAAAGGGCTAGGGAACTGAATGCCAGCTCCCCTATAGGCTAGGGATAGGGATCCACATCACAGCTTCGAGAATGGGCTCGAAGATGCTCTTTTATCCAAATAACTAACATCGTCGCAGGCTACATTAGGACAACCTGCGACATTGCAGGTTGCACAAGGGTGAACTGTGATGACCTATAAAAATGGGTCACTTAAGCCCTGCAGTCATAGGAAACTTTAGGGATGTTTACACTGAGTCTCGGGGGTAGCAAGATTTAGGTGTAACATTTAGTAAGACAATCTTATCCAAAAGCTAGTGAGACCCTATGGAGTCATTTGGATATCTTAACAAGCCAATTTTATTCAAGTTAGTGGAAATGGATCATTTGGTTGTTTTAGAAAGGCAATCTTATCCAAATTTATTGAAATTCATTGCATTATATAATCATTTGTTATTTTTGTGGATCATTTTGTTGCCTATCTTGCAGTGAATTATCTTTTCTAAGGCTTGCCCCATTGTAGGATTTAACATTAAGTCTAAAAAATGGAATCATAATGAACAACATTGAGATTAATATTTTCTTATATTAATAACCATAGATGGTTTCTTAGCTGAATTTCTTTAAGCACAAGTAGTCCACCATGAGATTTTTCCCTTAAACAAGTTCCAAATCATAGGTAAGCAGCTTGGGATGATAATTCACAGATGCGTGTAAGTATATCCTCATGATGGTAACCTTAGATAGTTACTCACGTTAGTTCCATCTTTTCACAGGAAATCCCAACTACTTGTTTAAAGAATAGCACACTATAATTGGAAACGTGGCGACTTCTTATTTAGTCTTTATCATAAGCAGAGTTTCCATCTTCCAAAAAAAAATAACACAAAACAAAACTATTCATTTCCTTCCACCAAATACAATGTCCCCGCAGTTGCTAATAGTTATTGCTACAAGATGGAAACTATAGAAATATGATACTTTTGCCACAAAATTGTAATAGAAAAAAAATATATTTTTCCACAAAACTACTTAGCCATTGAATCGATATCTTAATGTTTTATGAGGACAAGGATAGTTAGAGAAGATGCAAAACTTCTGCTAAGCGTCCTTCATGATCAAAGAGCCCATTTGTTACATCAAAATATGGATACATCAACGTAGAATTGGAGAAGAGTATAACTTACAAAGAAAATAACTTTAAAATTTTAAATTAATACATATGTTTTTAAATTTTCTAAAATTTAAAAATAGATATTTCAGTGTTTTAATATTACTAAAAAAAATGGTGCTTTACCCTTCTTATTCATATCCATATTGACCATTGACGCTCAAATTCGTAAACTATATGTATATGAGAACATTGTGTAAACAAACTTTTGGATGTTTTCTTTCACTTTCACTTGACCTCATTTTTGGGTTACCATAATTAGATAATTAAGATAGTTGCATACAACACCATAACAATGTCTCTTTACGAATTTTGAAACCAACTTCAAGAATAATGAATGTTAACAACTCTAGTAATAACGAGTTTCAAATGTTATAGTAATGTTGGGAATAATAGAGAACAATGTGTTTTAATACATGATATAAATATCTTAGAAGACAGGGCTTCGTAATAATCTGTGTTGGTTAAAACACATTTTTTGAAAGCAATTTCAGGAATAATCAGTTTCAGCAGCTCTAATAATGATGGTCAAACAACATTTGTAGAAGAAACGTAAATAAAGAGTGAATTTTTATTTTAGAAAAGAATGAACTCATTTGATAAATTGAATGTGTTTTTTTTTTCACTCTTTCTCAACGACTCTTCTTATTCCATACACAAATATTAGAAGCATGGCATAATATTGACCAAAGTCAAATTACACAAAATATTAAAAACATGGTAGAAATTAATATGATTATGTGATTAAATGTTATTTGAGGCACAACATTCTAGAGGTATACTTTTTCTACATCAAGGAAGAATGCTTTGGAATAATACAATGGAGCATGTCTAATTGTATTCAATACCCAAAATTTTCAACGAGTTCAACACTTTCATTGTTACTTGATTACATGCTTTGGCGCCTATATCTTATTGTTCATTTAATGCAGTTATTATTATGGAACGAAAGAAAATGACTACTCATAGAATTGATTCCAAAGTCGTCGTCCGTCATTATGTAATCCACGAAAGAGACATTTAAAATACGCAGATCGTGGGCGTGTGGTTCCACGGTTTCTCGACTACGGTACAAGTGAACTAAACTTGTGTCTTCATCTTTCGGGATCTCATTGCCTAACTTCACCAACATTAGTCTTTTCTAATGACTTTAACTTCACCAACGTTTGCCTTTTTCTCACGACTTTAACAACTTAAACATATACTAATCACCAAACTGAACTGAGTGCAATTGGTAACTTGCATATATAAATATTTGATCTCGGTACTTCGGTGATCCATGTCTATATTGTCCCTTCCTCATCTCTCAAATCTGTGGCTTCTTTTTGCTTTGATGGAGTTTAAAATTGAAATTGAAAGAGTGCAGCCATATTCAAGCTTATAATCAACAAGTGACTGCAAAGCCATTAGAAACCAGATTTGTTCAGGTTCTTATATGCCTGATCTTGCTAATTGCACCTTGTTGATCTAGACTCACATATTCGTTGTATGTCTTCTTACTTTCAATATTCTTCATTTCAAATGTATTTTTGCTATAAAAAGGGTGTTGTATCGCGGGGATGTTGGTTACTTGGAATTCTAAATCTAGCTATCCTTTGAAGTCGATATTTATCAATGGTATAGATGGATTTTTTATTTCCCTGTTTTGTCTGAGAGTTGCAAACTTAATCTGACATATAGACATGGAAATCCCTCAACCTCTGGTCTATTACCTATCTATAATAATCGTACACACTTATAGTAAGCACCCAAGTTCTATTAGTTTAAAACTCTCTTGGTTAATATAGAATGCCCTTTAATTTCTCCATGCAAAAAACACTAACGAGCAAACCATTTAAAATTAATAACGAAAATATATTTTGGACATCAAATTTCAGACATTAGAGTGCACCCAATAATGGATTCATTTCTGCCTCCTTTTTCCTAAGAGGCTCATCTGGGCATTCCGGGGTTTTTTTGAATTTCCATTTGGAGAAGAGAGTGGTAACATGAATAATTATTTCATTTCCATCTGAATAAGAGAAATTCATTTCTCTCTGCTACTGCCTAAAGATCGTTAATTGCACAAATCCTATGGCGATGTTACACTGCTGGAAAACAAAAATATATATACTTTTGATAACCTATTATATTCTATCCTTTTAAAAAATAATTAATATTGTTTTAACTATTCAATCAATTCAAATAAATTTAAGGTATCTCTCCACTAATTAATATATATAAAAAAACTATGAATGGGCCAAACTTGCTCAAGTGAGTTCTGATATTCATGACGGTTGTATTACATACACCCCATCCTCACTCCCTGCATTTGATTTACGTTGTAGCAGCAGCTCTTTCCCTAGAGCTCGTGTGAATCCCGATCTTAAGCTTTATCACATTATTTTGATCTTTATTTTTCTATGGAAAATCTGCTCTCTCTCCATTCTCTTCCTTCGTTGAACAACTCTATTGCCGGTTAGAAGAGTGCACCACCTTAGCAAAATGTTATTTAGGATGATGAATTTCCATGAGATTAATATAATCGTGTATAAAAAAATTGGAAATATCGAAGAGAGAAAACCATAATGTCTGTGATTCCATGTATTTTTACTTACCTTGGACCCATGCAAAGGTAGACATGAAGAAAGATAAGCTCAAAAATTGTAGTGACGATTGTGCCTACTGCGTTGAAAATGGCCACGGATAGAGGTCCTCATTTGCTTATACACCAAGCTTGAGCAAACATCCCCAATGCTGAACACATTATTCCCTTAAACATTTAATATATTTATCCATGTTAGTAACCAAAATCCTGTCGTTTGTTCCAATTAAAATATTGTTCATACTAATTGTGTAAAGTGATGGAAGTTTTATATTATAACCATTTTCATGGTCGAATCAAATTGACAACGAAGGGGACCTGTTTTCGTTGCACTTAAATTTTCACCAGTACATCATTAAAATTGTAATGAAATTTCTCAAAAAGGAAAAAGAATATACACCATTAGCAGATATTCACCACATGCTAAGTAGTACAAAATCCAAGATCTGTAAAACTGGTTTTTCATATACATGTGTCGTGGATTACATATACAAAACAAAAGTTCCAAGAACGGAAAAATACACAGAGGTACCATCTCGACCCTTTTTTACTTCCAGTATTCCAGAGTCGAACCCATATCAACTAAGAATTCATATCCACCATTCCTCACATAAAACGTACAGTTTACAATATGAACAAAAACAAGCGAACGCTCAAAAGCAAAACAAAACGCCTTTAGTCCTTCAAAAATCAAGACGCAAAAACACTATCTTTTGGTCCACAAAGGGAACCACTGGTCATGGAAGCTTGACTGATAAGATATCATGACCATAAGCAACACTACCAGCAAACCCATGCCTCAGGGCAAGCCACCAGCCCTATGAATGGCGTTGTGCTCCAATCGAGGGAAAGGCAACGTTGGTTTCTCCACCACAAACAACTAGTGAACGATCAAGAGCAACAACACCAAGCATAAAATGAGCACCATGTTAAATTGATCCATCAACCCTTCTAGCGCTGATTCATAGGTCATGTACCACGAAAATATAAGAAATAACGCCACGATCACCAGAATGAAGAGCACATGAAAAGAAGTTGTCCACAGAGAAGCCATTGTTCCAAACATTCCTTTATCGTTCAACCTAGCTAGAGCCACGGTATATCTCTATTGGCCCTCTGAAAATCCCTACAAACAAGCGAGCCGAGGATAAACCGAGATACAGTTACTCTAAATAGGAAATACATGAAAGAAACAAAGAAACAAGTAACAAAAGCACGTGAATGGCAGCACTCATGACTCATGAGCAGACGTAGCCTTGTTTTTTTTAGGCAGACGATAAGAGGGGAATCGAATGGCTGTGACACCTAGGTAATGCATTTTCTAAAACCAGAGGAGAAGAAACATAACATAAATAACACTAATTGTCTATGCAAACAACGTGGGCCTCCGAGTAAGGGCTCTCGAATAGAGGCGTTGCTTCCAAATAGTTTCAATGACACTAATAGATGGTGATGCAAGGACTGGGAGCTCTAATGACAAATCCCAAAGTAGGATACACTGAGGTAATCAAATCCTGAAGCAGGATACGCTGAGGTAAGCACGTTGTCGGCCCCCTGGAAGAGAAGAACGAGGCATACGTCATATGACTCTTGAGCCAATAAGAGGGTAGAAAAAACATCCATTTATTAAAAAATTTAATAAAAAAAATATTGCTCTAAGCTTTTGGCCATAGTCAGCCAAACATTTCATCTCAAGCGTCGATTGATAGCGTTGCGCAAAAACTTAATGTCAAAGACATAAAGAGATTTCTTAAGGTGACAAACAAGGTTAGAGTCATTATGAACATAGCTGAGAGGTTGTTCCATGTAAATTTCTTCTTGTGAATCCCCATGCAAGAAGATGGAATTTGACATCCATTTAAAAGACCTCCCATTAATGTGAACCAACAAGTGCCAGAACAAGGCAGATGTAGTTCATTTTGGTAACATGGGCAAAGGTTTCATTATAGTAAATTTCTTAAGATTGGGAAAATCCTTTCACAACGAACCTCTCATTCAGTCTTTCAAAACACTTACGTTTGATGCATACTTAGTTCAATACACCCATTTACATCTGACAAGTTTTCTTCATTTTGGAAGAGGCACTAGATCCCAAGTATCCTTCGCCATTAAGGAACGATATTTTTCATTCATAGTTGCATCCCAATCTATCTAGCCAAAAGCTTCTACAAATGTCTCTAGATCACGAGCCTATGAAACTTGAGCCAAAATAGAAGAAGCTCGCTGGAATTGTGAACATGTTTGATGCTAATCTCTGGGATCACAAGCAGATTTGCACGTTGAACATACCCATCTAGGAAGCAATGGACCCATTTAGGAAACGGTTGTGTTGGTGTAAATTCATGTTCAATGGACCTAAGTAGAGGACTATGAGCAGGTAGAGGTGTATTTTCATCCTCGCTATCATCATCTGAAGAAGAAAATGGAGTATGATCATAAGCAAAGAAGTTAGGAATAAAATATGGCACAATCAGAGAAGATGGCTCGTAGCCCGAAGATGGCACATCCATTTAATTAGGCTTGTTGGCCAAGAGACTTTCATCAAATTTATCATCTATTCTAATAATAATGTCATTGGATTTTGGTTGAAGAAGTCTATAGCCTTTTACATCTTCAAAATATCCAACAAAAATGATGCACTTCTCACTCTTAGGTTGTAAGGCTTTCCATTTTTCATTGTGAATGCAAACCCATGCTTCACTACCAAACACAAGAAAGTGGGTTACATATGGTTTAATGTTAGTCCATGCTTCTTCCGATGTTATATTTTTTAGAGCCTTTATGAGAGTGCGATTAACTATGTAATTGGCACAATTAATGGCTTCTGCCCAAAAAAAGGAGGGCTTAATCCCTTAGATCGGATCATACAATTAGGGTTGTCCTTTAACGTGTGATCCTTTCTCTTAACAATACCATTTTGCTGTGGTGTATATGGAACGATATGTTTCATATAAATTCCGTGTGTAGTGGAGTGATTTATAAATTTATTGTTTACATATTTGCCTCCATTATTTGTTCTTAACTTTTGTATTTGATGTCCCAATTGTTTTTCTCCACTCTTAAGTTTTAAGAATTAAACCAAAGTGTGTTTGGATAAGTCGTCAATGAAAGTTAAGAAATACGTGAAACCAACGAAAGAAGCAAAACAAAGCGCACCACACAAATCACTATGAACAAGCTGCAAGGGGGTTGAGGCATGCCAAGAGGCACGTTTGTCAAAGTTGTCCTGATGATGTTTGTCGAGAACACACTCGGGAAAAACACCATCTCTATAAGAAATGAGAGGAAGACCAGTCACCATTTTTTTATTACACAACTACTACAATAAGCGATAGATTAAATGGCCAAATTACTAATGCCAAAGTTTGTTTAAATCATCGCTATGAACAATAAAAACCAAGGGGAAAGGTGATGACCCAAAGTTGTTGAATTTGTACATCCTAGTAATATCATTTACAAATGAGGTATCTAGGATACGCTTAGGGTCTTTGAATCCTTGATTACAACTCAGTGATGTGTAAACTCTACAGTCTTACCTTCACCAAAATGAGTGATCTGGTAGACTGACAACAAATTGCATGAAAGACTTGGAACACATAATACTTCTTTGAAATGACCATCACTGAGTTGAATTGTTCCATATACCACAACATTAAGAGATCTATCATCGCCAACAAATATTTGTTTCGTTTTACATTCATTTAGAAAAACATGGCATTATCCTTAGCCACATGATAGGATGCTCTAGAATTAATGAATCACTCAGTAGAAGAAGAAGAAGATGCATTGAAGGAAAAACCAAAAATAGAAAGTGCATGTTCATGAGAAGTAGAGTTAGCGGAAGAATCAAGGTTGATGTTGTGCTTCTTCATTGCTACTTCCAAGGCTTCCATATTCTCGAAACACATTGATTCCACATGACCATCTTTCATACAAAAATTACAATGGCGTTTAGTCTTCTTAACTTTCCATTTGGTTCCCTTGTGACTATTGGAAGCATGAGTTGGATGAGAGGGTTTGGGATCCTTGTTTTGCCTATTGTTGCAAGGATGTTGTTTTTTGGGATGCTTGGATTTATCCTCCTGTTGTGCCACTAAGGCTTTGCTAGATGTATTGACATTGTTGATCACTCCAATATGTAAGATCTTATATTGCTCTCTAATCAAGTCATCACAAAAAACTTAAAGAGTATGTTGTTTATAATTAGCCCCAATAGCTTCTTTGATGGATGAAAAGTAGATACAAAAATACAACAAGGAGGACCAAGCTTAGCAAGAATTTGATAAATACTTTGCTTTTTTGGCTTAGATATTTTGAATTCTTCAACTAAGAGTCTAAGGGTTTTGAATTGAGATAGATAGTCTGAATGTAAGAGAAATTAGTTGGATTTAAAGAAACCAAATGATTTTCAAGTTGGCGACCTCAAATCTCACCGTGTTTACTAAATACAGTTTCCAACTTTTCCCAAGTTGCATCTAGTGCATTAATTCCTTGAAAGTGGAATCTTAAATTGTTAGAGATGGACATGTCAGTTAATCCATGAGCTTTGTCATTTTTACTATACCATTTTACTTTGTTATCGACATATGTGGGGGCAAATTTTTTCCCCGCGTAATCTAGCAAAGTCCTCTACTTCAGAGGACATCTTCCATGAGGGCTCTCCATTAGAAGTAGTTGGTGCTAGTAAGCAAAATATCACTTGGACTAGCCATATTAATATGACTTCAAAAAATGAAATTGATGGTTTAAATGCAGAGATTTCAAAGAAAATAGGCATTTAAAAAAAAACACTAAAAACAGGCTTTGGATGTCAAAGTTATGCCTTTTTGAAGAAAGAGATAAAATGGAACTAGGGAGCCAACTGACAAGTAAAGGTTGAACCACATGGTGATGGAGGGGAAAATGTAGTGAATAATTTCCTTCCCATACTAACTTTTCCCATATGCTCACTTTTACAAAGAAATTACTTTAAAAGAAGTGACCCACTTTTATAAAACAACTGAGAAGCACCTTTACAATGAAGTTACTTTATAACTCAAAGTTACGTGAACTTTTTCGAAAACAAAGAAAAAAGACTTGAACCCAAGGCCTCTTATTTGTTAAAGTAATTTTAAACCAAGTGAGTTAAAGAAAATAATTAATAACATTATGGAGGAGAATGGGGTTGTTGTTGTTGTTTGAGAGCATGCCTACCCAAAAATCCTTGATTTTTGGACTACAAGACACTTTACAAAGCCACATAAAAACAAAAAACAAAATTTTGAAACTGAAATTTCTCAAATTTGGGGTTATTCCTTTATTAGATTACTCGGAAAATGTAAGTTTTCTCATATTTTATAGTTTAATAAGTTCACATAAGGCGCACGGCAAAGAGCATACATAGTCAAGAAAGTCCTTTCCGCTCTATTTTTTATTTGTCGAGTTCACACAAAGCGCACGACAAAGAGAATATGCAGACTAAAGAGGTAACAAACTGGAAATAAAAAAATAAAAAAAACTAGGCTAAAATATCAAAGAATACGAGAGATTTAAAAAATATAACTGTAATTATATACAATACACCTACAGATCTAGTAAAATGGTCGTATCTTAGGAAAACATAAACCTTTTCAAGTGAAATAAAAATCATTTCCAACTGAAAGCAATGCACCAGATGCAATGGAACACCTCTCTCAACCCATAAATACATAGAAACAGTAGAATCCATAAATCCTTTGATGCACATGACTACACCAATTCAATATCTCGATCAACAACGAAAGCGGGTTTTCCAAACACTTTGATACCATGATTGGCTAAAAAAAGGTATTTCCACAAGGTCGAACACCTTAAGAAACCTCTCACATAAACAAATCATTGATCAACACACTGATGTTTTATGTGGTTAAAACCCTCATAGAGAGAAACAAACCATGACCCTAACCAAATAGCTACTTGAGGCAATATATTAATGCAAAAGGAAAATTCATTTACACATGAATTTCTCACAGTCTATCATCAAGAAAATGACACTCCACACTCTTTAAATAGAGATAATGGACCAATCGGGTGTTAAGCCACAAATCAATGGTCGTTAAGATTGAGGCGAAGATGATTAGACCATATCAGATCTGTGTTTAGACCATATCACGATCGTTGGATTACATAAGTAAGAATGCATACTAAAGAAACACACTTTACCTAAAGACACTTTAGACCGAGTTGATTTTAACTAATTCCCAAGTGTCTAGATATCCTAACACAAAGCTTATATAACATGCAAAATTGGTTGGAGGAGTTTTGGCAATAGTAAGAAGATATCCAAGCGAAGTAGGTCCTAGGTTTGATTCTTAAAAAAACCTGAAGTTGATATTTGCATGCATTTATCATTGTTGATGAAATGGAAAAATAATAGACCCCATTTAATAGGTTTAGGTTTAGGCATTGTTTTTTACAAGGCTCTATGAAGGGATATGGAATAAACTAGAACCTCCTATATATGCAAAATGATATTGCATTATAAAATATGCAACATTTTATAGATTCATTGTAAACCTTTGAATGAACGAGAAAGAGATGCATATAAGCATAACATCTTACAGCTTTAAGCTCCCAATGTATGTGCTAAATCAAGAAAGTCATAGGAACATATAACATGTTATAAAAAGTTAGATTTGCGTCAAAAAAATGTTGTTACAAGATATACGTAAATTTTTGTTGTTGACTCTAGCTTTTGCATGGTGAGGAACCTCAACTCATAATATAACAAGGATTTTGAAACCAAATACAAGTAGTGAGGGGAGATTGTCACAATATCGATTGAACATAATATGTATTTGTGAGAAGGGTTAGGGGTACATGGTTGGCCCAAGCTAAGAAAGGAAAATTAAGCTTTGACTATTTGAATTGCAAAGATAGCATGAGCATGGCTTTCTTTAATAAATTATTTGTGGCTGCTCATTGTGCAAATAAGAACTTTGGTGTCGAGAAATTCACCTACTTTGAGCAACATTAAAAAATGATCGTGAGTTCATGAGAATCACTTGATGGCCTTGCTCACCTTAAAGGGACATGTGGTTATCGAGAAGTATCTTATCACTTCCACCTATGATGCCTTCTTTACCATGGGGTGTATTATAGTACGAATTAAATAAAGAACTATATCATATAGTAGTAGATCTCACTCAACAAACAAGGGAATGGGCACTCGGGAGGGTTCTAGACATTCCAAAAAAGAAAGGGTGACTTATGGATAGAAGAATTTTGCTTGGCCCATCTAAATCGCTTGATCTCAGGTCAAATAAGTCAAATCCATTCCAAGATAGATGGTGGGCCAGTCGGGTAGAAGTGCCCCATTTATCCATATCTTGGTTAGGTTGGATATCATTAGATCTCTAGGTCAGACACTTTCTTTTCTTTCCTTTGCTATCACTTGCCTCTTGTTTCATATCCACATTTATATATTCAATTGATCCTCCTTGACCAACTAGCCAAAAGCAAGTAATTCCAACAACTCAAACTCGTCTACGAGTGAGTTAAGCATCTCCGAAGGAACATAGTTAGTTAAGGCATGTGGGTCTTCTCTAGTTGTTGGTAAATACATTGGGACATTGAATTACCGATTTTCCCACTCTTTTTAACTTGTTTAAAAACAAGATCTAACTGGCGAGACGATGGCTATCAAAATGGATTTATATATTTCTAGAATTGACTCTATAGAGGCAAGACTTCGCCTAGCTCCCCTTCTAGTGAAGATAAGTAGGCTAACATGTTAGTTTCCTTGTGCTTTCATTTCAATTTTATTGATAGTATATATGTGCTACGATATTTGTGGAGGGAGGAAATTGAAAGTAATAGAGGAATGGTTGTGAACAACAAGTCCTCGATAAAGATTTATGGTCCTCAATACCGTCGCCATATATATGGATGCCATAGGTCAAGTGGATGCCATTAATGATGCTAGCTACCACCACCACCACCTTCTATAAATTATATGAATGTCGTATTGCTAAAATCAACTAATATAAATTAAAAAAGATGTGATCAATCAAAATTGAGTTGTATATCTATTTATAAATTTTTAAAATTCAATATGTTCAAATAAGTTTGTTTATGCCTAAAAATACAAAACAATTCATATACATCAATTTTCAAGTCTAAAAACACCAATAATATTAAAATTTTCAAAAAAGAATCTTAATTTTTCAAATAAACAATTTAATAATAATATTAATTTTCAAATAAATAATTTAATAATAAAAATTAAGATATATTTAAAAAAATTAAAATAAAATAAAATAAATTACAAAATTCAGAAGGTGGCAAAAACCACCCTCCCTACTTCAACAACAACTAATAATAATAAAAAAAAAACATAACAAGAGCCACGAGGTGGCAATGTCTTTGACATTGTCACTAGCTCAAAAGGATGTTTGTGCGTGTCTTTGTCTATTTAATGATATATATGTTCTCAATCCCAATGTGTTTCTTCTCATTTGTGCATTTTCAATTTTTATTGTGAGCTTTATGTGTCTTTTTTCAATATGTACGCACACTTCTGTTTGCTAATTTTATCTTTGTAATTGCATTACAATTCATGGAAAGCTACTTCGTGAGAGATCCTATATAAAAAAGATCAAATGAGTGGTCAAACAAAATGGAAAATCTAACATTTTTTCCTTTCAAAGCTATATGTAAAATAAAGTTAAATGGGCTACGACCAAACTAAATGAAAAGCTTAACATTTTGTCCTATTTTAGAACTATATGTTAAAATAAAGTTAAAGAGGCTTATGAATCGAGAAAAATCTTGGCGTAAGTCATCATCAAAGTAAAGCTACGATCTTATCCAAGTATATGGATCAGTTGGTGGCCTTGGTAAGGTTGTCATGCTAAGTCATTTGATTGTTTTAGTAAGACAATCTTATCCAAAAGCCAGTGAGACCGTATGGAGTCATTTGGATTTCTTAACAAGCCAATTTTATTCAAGTTAGTGGAAATGGATCATTTGGTTGTTTTAGAAAGGCAATCTTATCCAAATTTATTGAAATTCATTGCATTATATAATCATTTGTTATTTTTGTGGATCATTTTGTTGCCTATCTTGCAGTGAATTATCTTTTCTAAGGCTTGCCCCATTGTAGGATTTAACATTAAGCCTAAAAAATGGAATCATAATGAACAACATTGAGATTAATATTTTCTTATATTAATAACCATAGATGGTTTCTTAGCTGAATTTCTTTAAGCACGAGTAGTCCACCATGAGATTTTTCCCTTAAAGAAGTTCCAAATCATAGGTAAGCAACTTGGGATGATAATTCATAGATGCGTGTAAGTATATCCTCATGATGGTAACCTTAGATAGTTACTCATGTTAGTTCCATCTTGTCATAGGAAATCCCAACTACTTGTGTAAACAATAGTGCACTATAATTGGAAACGTGGCGACTTCTTATTTAGTCTTTTTCATAAGCGAAGTTTGCCATCTTCCAAAAAAAAATAACACAAAACAAAACTATTCATTTCTTTCCACCAAATACAATGTCCCCGTAGTTGCTAATAGCTATTGCTACAAGATGGAAGCTATAGAAATATGATACTTTTGCCACAAAATTGTAATAGAAAAAAAATTATTTTTCCACAAAATTACTTAGCCATTGAATCGATATCTTAATGTTTTATGAGGACAAGGATAGTTAGAGAAGATGCAAAACTTCTGCTAAGCATCCTTCATGATCAAAGACCCCGTTTGTTACATCAAAATATGGATACATCAACGTAGAATTGGAGAAGAGTATAACTTACAAAGCAAATAACTTTAAAATTTTAAATTAATACATATATTTTTAAATTTTCTAAAATTTAAAAATACATATTTCAGTGTTTTAATATTACTAAAAAAAAATTGTGCTTTACCCTTCTTATTCATATCCGTATTGGCCATTGACGCTCAAATTGGTAAACTATATGTATATGAGAACATCGTGTAAACAAACTTTTGGACGTTTTCTTTCACTTTCACTTGACTTCACTTTTGGGTTACCATAATTAGAGAATTAAGATAGTTGCATACAACGCCATAACAATGTATCTTTACGAATTTTGAAACGAACTTCAAGAATAATGAATTTCAACAACTCTAGTAATAACGAGTTTCAAATGTTATAGTAATGTTGGGAATGGTAGAGAACAATGTGTTTTAATACATGATATAAACATCTTAGAAGACAGGGCTTTGTAAAAATTTGTGTTGGTTAAAACACATTTTTTGAAAGGAATTTCAGGAATAATGAGTTTCAGCAGCTTTAATAATGATGGTCAAACAACATTTGTAGAAGAAACGTAAATAAAAAGTGAATTTTTATTTTAGAAAAGAATGAACTCATTTGATAAATTGAATGTGTTTATTTTTTTCACTCTTTCTCAACGATTCTTCTCATTCCATACAGAAATATTAGAAACATGGCATAATATTGACCGAAGTCAAATTACACAAAATATTAAAAACATGGTAGAAATTAATATGATTATGTGATTAAATGTTATTTGAGGCACAACATTCTAGAGGTATACTTTTTCTACATCAAGGCAGAATGCTTCGGAATAATCCAATGGAGCATGTCTAATTGGATTCAATACCCAAAATTTTCAACGAGTTCAACGCTTTCATTGTTACTTGATTATATGCTTTGGCGATGTTGGGCACCATTTTTCACCTATTTTGCCATCTAAATACCTTCCAGTTTTCTCCATAAACCTTCATACTTGATCCATAAAACCTTAATTTTATCCACAAAACTTTGGTCAAAGGTATAAATGTCGTTGCTTCTTAATAAGTTGAATTGTGATATTTTTAAGGCATTTAAATTAAGATTTTATTCAAAATTACAAAATGTGCTAACTTCCCGTAATTTCTCCCAGGTTGGATACTTGCAGGCCAGCTGGGCACAAACTAAAGAGTGGAAGAAGATCCTCGATATCCAAGGATGGTTAAACTTCTAACAAACTTGTGGTATGTTTCTCACAGGTGGCGAGTCAATGCCGGTCAACAATGACCACCTGTGCAGTCATCTAGCATAAAAACAGGGCAGTTCGATTTTCTAGCGATCTAGCCTATTTTCTTGGAGATGATGGGTGATTTTGAATATAGGAAGATTGTTATTTCCGATGTCATCATTAATTTTCCATAGATATAGCGTTTCAGTTCAGAAACGAGGGATATAACTATTTGTTTTGAAAGAGGAAAACCTCTTGGATGATAGACATATATTTTTGAATTAAGAATCTGAGAATTTCTGGAAATTTCACTGCGTATGAACTGTGCTTGGATAATGAAGTGACTGGGTATTGAAAGCTTGTGAATCTTTCTTGCGTGTGTGTGAGTGGAGCATTGGGGGGCCCCCATTGCCGAACCTGCACACATACTTTTCTTTACTGCGTCTTAGTACGATTAAAGGTATTCAGTAGAGTTGTTTTTCAATAGATAATTCATGCATTATAGTTCGAGTTAAATTATATCTGCACAGAATCCATTATAGCATAGGGTTATGAGTTTTATTAAGGATTGAATGGTTAAACGTTGCAGTAGTAGTTTCGATTTCATTTCTAGAGCTTGATATCAAGACTGTTGAGAATAGCTGGACACTGTGAATCATTTTTTTTGTAAAAGAAATCAGTAGTTGATTATTTCCAACAGTAAACATATTGAGCATTGTAATTCACTTGTTAAAAATCTAAGTTTCTATTTGATTTTAGTTACAAAATGTTTCATGAACGAATTGCTGAGTAGATTAGAAAACCAAATGAAGTTGATTCTGTAAGGAGGATTTTGCTCTTCTCATCATCAACATTCTATCATCTTTTAGGTTTATTTTATGAGCAACTGGATTCTCGACTAAGTCTAGGACTGATCCCTATATTTGGGAAATGCCTCTAAGTTTTACAAACTCCGGATTGATTTAAACTGAAGGTCTAGTTTACACCTGTAGATTGGAACCCAACATTTTGGCGCCGTTGCCGGGGAGGCATTTTAGAAGCAGACTTAAGAAACTTAGTTCTCTTATTCAAAAAAAACAAAAAAACAAAAAAAACACAGAGTTGGTTTTAGTTTTATGTCAAGACAAAGAGACGAAAAAGGAAGATTTATCAAAACCCCCCCAAAAATAGAAGTAACGGGAACTTCTTTAACTGATAAAAAAGGATTAATTACAACTCTTGACACTTTTGAAATGACTGAAGAGGAAACATCTAAGAAAGGAGGACTCACCTTCAAGCAACGTAGGGAATACGAACGTAGGATGGAGATTGAAAATAAATGAAGAGAAATGGTTGAAGGAGAAACATTAAAAGGGCCAACTGCAAAACAACGAAGGGAGTATGAGAGAAGGTTAGAAATTGAAAATAAACTAAGACAAGAGAGAAGGGAAGAAGAGAGAAGGTATGAAAGGGATGAAAGAGCAGAAGAAGATCAGGAAGCCACTTTTAAATTTCCCATCTTGGACACTAGCATCATCCTAGGAGAAGAGGTAAGGATGAAAAACATTCCACCATCTGTTCTACCAAATTTATATGGCATGACTTCTGAAGACCCAGACTCTTTCTTATTTGAATTTGATATCTTGTGTCGTACTTATGGGTATACTGATGACACCCACAAACTTCGTCTCTTCCCTGCTACCCTTAAGGCAGCTGCATTGAAATGGGTCATGGGGCTAGGAGAGCATTCAATAACCAGTTGGGATGATATGAGAAAAAAATTTCTTAGGAAATACCAAGCTTACTGTAGATCAAAAGATTCAAAAGATGATATTTTTAGAATGTTTCAACAGGATGATGAGAGCTTGGAAGAGTATCTTGAAAGATTCTCATACAACTTGCAAAAGTCTAAATACAATTCTTTGACATCTGAGATCACTCGTGCAATCTTTTTGAAAGGAATAAAAGAAGAATATCTGGATATTTTGAATGTTATGGGCAAAGGTGACATCTCCTATCTACCATTCGAAGAGATTACAGACTTATGTCAAAAGTATTCTAGAGGAAAATCCAGAAATGGAAAGAGGGATGCAACTTCCAAAGTAACAAAATCTGCAACCAGTGGCATATCCAGAGTTGAACTTGGGAACTTGTTAGAAGATTTTAAGACTGATTTATTGAGTACCTTGGGAACACAGGTCGAAACATCAAAAACCAAGAAAATACAAGAACAACAAGACCAACAAGATCAATCCCTGCCTATTTTCTGCCCTAAATGTAGAAAGAAACATCCATTAAGAGAATGCCCTCTAAATACTGTTCAAATTTGTGGTTTATGTACTGAAAATCATAAAACTGATGATTGCCCCAGATTGAAAGAATTGCAGGCAGCCTGAATGGAGGAGAATCAAAGCATGGAACCTCTCTATTTTATGGGACAACGAATACCTTGGCAATCACGATTTTCAGGTATGTCTCAAGATCCTATGCAGCAGTTTCATTCAAATTATCAAACTCCTATTCAAAATTCATGGAGTGCACCTATGCCCTGGAAAACTTGGTCTCCTCAACAACAACAACAAGCCCAACCTGTTTCAAACTGGCGATGGTATACTCATGGTAACCAGACATACCAACAGGCCTACCCACAGCCTTATCAACAACCTTTTGCATATCCCCAATACCAGCAAAATCAAACCCCATTTCTCCAACAACCCAATCTTGCTCCCCAACTAGGCCAACAACCTCAACAGCTTCAATTGCCATCCAATCAGCCTCCACCTAGACCAACACAATTGCCAGCCCAGCTAATACCAAATCCAAATAATAAAATGGATAAACCCATGTACAATGTTGATGAAGGAATGGCACTCCCCTACTCAATCCTCCCACTTCAAAATATCAACTTAAGATCTAAAAAAACTTTACCAAAAGAATCTCCTGTTATTTTAGAAGAACAAACAGAAAATGAGAAAACTTCAAAAAAATCAAATATAGAAACGCCACAGTCAGAAAATCACAGTCAAAAAGGGAAAACATTAGTACCTCACATACCTCCCTTTCCAGAGAGGTTGGTCAAGGAAAAACTTTCAATTTCCCTACCTGATTTTGATGTTTTGAATGAGTTAACCAACGTATGTGTCAAAATTCCCCTACTGTAGGCTATAAAGGATATTCCAATCTATACGAAAGCAGTTAGGGAATTATGTCTCAATAAGAGAAGGAAGGATCCACCAACAATTCATGTGGTAGGCAAATTAGCAGGACTAATGTCTAACACTGTTTTTATTGAAAAATACGTTGATCCAGGAATCCTAATAGTCACAATAACTGTCAACAATTTTTCAATTCCAAAAACATTGATTGACTTAGGTGTTGCTATCAATGTCATGACACTAGAAACAATGGAATATCTACACTTGAAAAATCTCAGACCAACCACTACAATTTTAGAACTAGCTGACAGGTCTAAAATCACACCTGAAGGGATCTTAGAAGATATCATCGTTTCTTTAGATTCCTAGGAGTATCCTATATATTTCATAGTGCTGCAACCAAAGTCTAATTTAGGAGGGCATCCATTGATTCTTGGCCGACCCTGGTTGGCAACAGCTGATGATTTTATAGGGTGTAGGTCAGGAAGCATGCTCATTTCACATGGTACAGAGAGAAAACAAATCACACTTTATCCTTCTGCCCAGCGACCTTCTATATCAAATCAGTTATCATGGATTAATGAAACCAAATAACAGGAAGAAGAAATCATTCAGCCTGTCCTAAGTATCAATCAGTTCTTTGATTTTCAAGAAGAAAACAACGAGGATTTGCTAGATTACTTCATTGTTGAACCTGATATCTCTAAGGAATTAAGAGACATCCAGTATGCTATCACAGATCAGGTTTTGGGACATAATTTTCAGGAAAATTGCACAGCACATTCTTTAGCATTAGCACTTCATGATATTTTTCATGTTCATTCGATCACTGATGTCCAAAGCAAAACAGTTGAAATCAGTCCAGGAAAACACTTGAATATCAGTGCACATCTTACCACATCACAGGAAGAATAGTTGATTGCCTTACTGAATAAATATTCTCATGCATTTGCTTGAGAATACATTGACATGCCAGGCATTCATCACGAAACATGCACTCGCCACATTTACACAGATGATAAAATCAGACCTCTCAGACAACCTCAACGTAGAATGAACCCCATACTAAAAGAAATAGTTAAGGAAGAATTGCAGAAGTTATTAAAGGTAGGATTTATCTACCCTATCTCTGACAGCCAATGGGTTTCTCCCTTAGTTGTTGTTCCTAAGAAAAATGGCAAATGGCGGATATGTGTAGATTACAGAGAGTTAAACAAGGCAACACTAAAATATTATTTCCCATTTCCATTTATTGATCAAGTGCTCGATGCCCTAGCTGGGAAGAACTATTTTTCATTTCTAGATGGTTTCAGCGGGTATAATCAAATTAGCATTGCAAAAGAAGACCAGAACAAAACTACTTTTACATGTCCTTGGGGTACATATGCCTACAAGGTTTTACCTTTTGGTTTATGTAACGCCCCAGCTACCTTTCAGAGAGCAGTCTTGGCCATTTTTGCAGATCTAATTCATGAATGTGTTGAGGTCTATATGGACGATTTTTCTGTGCATGGAAATGCCTTCGAAGATTCCTTATCAAACTTGGAGAAATTTTTAAAAAGGTGTGTTGAATCAAATCTTTCCCTTAGCAATGAAAAGTGTTTTATGATGATGACTGAAGGGATAGTTTTAGGACATCACATTTCTTCATCTGGAATAAAAGTAGATCCTGCCAAAATTCACATTATTGTAAATCTATCTGAACTAACCACTCAAACAGACGTGAGAAGCTTTCTAGGGTATGCAAGCTATTATCGTAGATTTATTGAAAATTTCAGTAAGATAGCTCTGCCATTGTTTAAATTACTTTCAAAGGATGTCCATTTCAAATGGGATACTAACTGTCAATCTGCATTTCAGACACTTAAAGAGAAGCTCTCAATTGCTCCCATTCTAAGGGGACCAAATTGGACACTTCCCTTCCATATTTCTACTGATGCATCTGATACTGCAATAGGGGCCTCTTTGGGACAAAAAGAGCAGACCATGACTTATGCTATTTATTTTATCAGCAAAAATCTAACACCTGCAGAATTGAATTATACAGTAACTGAAAAGGAGATGTTGGTAGTAGTTCATGCTGTGAACAAATTCCGTCATTACATTACTGGCTACGAAATTTTTGTCCACACAGATCATTCCGCTTTACGATATTTAATGAATAAGTCTATTACTAATGGTAGGATAACCAGATGGTTACTATTAATGCAGGTGTTCTATATCACTGTTTTAGATCGGCCTGGACGAAAAAATCAAGTGGCAGATTTCCTGTCTCGCTTGCACAATTCCGGTGAGGTTGTTCCTGTTTTAGATAGTTTCCCTGATGAACACTTGTTTGCAATTTCTGTTATCACTCCTTGGTATGCTGATATCGCCAACTATTTATCATCAGGATAGCTACCTCCATCTATGTCATCCAAAGAAAAGAAAAAAGATTATTAAACAAAGCACTAGACACATATGGGTCAATGGCGATCTCTTTTGCACAGGATATGATCTAATTATTAGGAGATGTGTACGACAAGATGAAGTTTTAGATATTTTGAAAGCATGTCATGATGAATCGTGTGGTGGCCATTTTGCAGAGAAAAGAACAGCATACAAGATACTCAATTTGAGGTATTACTGGCCTTCTATTTTCAAGGATTCTAAGAAGTATGTTAGGAGCTGTGATACTTGTCAACGGATGGGATGGCCAGTACGATCTGATGAAATGCCACTCCAACCACAAATCCTCATAGAACCATTTGAAAAATGGGCTCTTGACTTCATTGGTCCAATAAATCCACCATCAGAAGGAAAGAAGTACATTTTAGTATGTACTGACTATGTTACAAAGTGGGTGGAAGCCAAACCATTACCAAGAGCCACGGAACAAACAGTGGCAAACTTTATTTTTGAAGAGATATTTGTCAGATTTGGGGTTCCTAGAGAGATTGTCACTGATCAGGGTGCACAGTTTACTTCTAAACTGGTGCAGGAGATAGCAGCAAAATACAAAATTAAACACAAAAAATCTACACCTTACCATCCACAAGCCAATGGCCAAGTGGAGTCTACAAACAAAACTTTGGAAGGAATCATCACCAAAACTGTCTAGATGCATAGAAAGGATTGGTCAACTAAGCTTACTGAAGCTTTATGGGCATATCAAATCACTTGGAAAAACAGTACTGGTTTTTCACCCTATCAGTTAGTTTATGGTAAGCAGGTCCTGTTGCCAATAGAATTTCAAATTCATACCTTTAAGTTAGCAGCAGATTTGGGGATGAATCTTTCTGAAGCACAGCAAGAAAGGATACTACAATTGAATCAATTAGATGATATGCAACAGGCAATAGTAGAACACAATATTTTGGTACAGCAACAGAGAGCCCAATGGCATGACAAGTTTATCAAAAAGAAACAATTTCACATCGGTGACTGGGCCTTATTGTTTGATTCAAAGTTCAAAGACTTCAAAGCCAAGTTTACAACTCATTGGCTTGGTCCATATGCGATTGCAGAGGTATATGACAATGGCTCAATCAAACTCCAAACAATCGATGATGAAGCACATACATTTGTGGTCAATGACCATCGGCTAAAACTCTACACCAAGCCTATCAGCAAAGAAGATTTCATACAGCAGATTTCACAGCAAAGGGAGATGGAAGTGTTGGATAAACACACCGGTGTTTCTCCTTTACTTGCTTCTTAGCCATTTTCTGATTCAAAAAAAAAAAAAAAGAGGGCGTTTAGTTGTGAAAACCAGGCAACTGGCACAACATAAACTCGAATTTTCCTTGGAAAACCAAGTTTACTTGGCCATTGAAAATTCACAAAAGCATTTTTACTTTTCAGCATCAGTTCTTTCATGGTTATCAGTAAAATAAAACTTTTTGTTTCACTTGAGGACAAGTACATAAATAGGCCTGGGGGGATAAGCATTTCATGCTTTATATTTTTTTAAAACCCTCCAAGCCTTCTTCAAATGCTAGAATTTCATTCTGGCATGAAGCTTTATTTCACAGATCTCAATCTTAGCAGAGGGACCTGACTTCCAGTCTTGTAGAAGGAATCTGAGACATTGCATCAGAAGACAGCAGAAGGGACTTGAAAAGAAGTACATTTCTATTGAAATTTTCACACAGGGACCTGAGATGGCAGACATTTAAAAAAAAAAAAAAGACATCAGAAGGACATGTAACAAATTGTAAATTTTCTTCTCAATATGCAAGCAGATAAGCTACATCAAATGGCAAGAACAACACAAAGGGATATCAAGCAAAGTCTGTAAGGATTTTAATTTTTATGCTTTAAAAGTTGCATGGTTCTTTGTTTTTAAGTAATGACATATCTACCTATCCTCATAAGCTTGACTGTCTACTCTATCACCTTCGCAATCCATGCCAGCATCCCATTCACTTCTCATTGTCATACCCTAGGTGTCAAAATGGTGGTCAAAATCAATCTCAGAAGCAAATTTTCAATTGATCAAAACCTAAACTGCATTCTACAGGAAGAAAAATGTTTTTTTTTTTACTTTCAAGAAAACAATGGAATTCAAATGTTTTATGTTTTCATATTATATACTCCAGGACAAAGATACTAATGCATTATGCATTAAGTTAAAAAAATATATATGGAATATATAAGACGGATCATAGAACATTGGTTAAGTGGCAGGTTAGCAATGAATCAGATGGCATGTTCAGATAATTATTACAAAAGACGTGGGAATCATAGTTGTATGCTCTGGGAATCATAGTTGTATGCTCCCACGAAAATATTCATGTGCATTGAAAATCGCACTGCCAAGTTTTATAACACTAGGATTGTATATCAAAGTGGTCATTCTGCTTTGATCATTTTCCAAGTGTCACTCTTCCACCTGCAGACCCGATTGCTGTACATTGCAAAAGCGTACAGGGATAATACTTCACAGTGAGGGAAAAGAAGGCGTGTATCACAGAGGAAGGGTGTGGGCACTGTTTTCTGAAGGATGCATACGCACAGGAAAAATCGTGAAGTAAAAACGCCTGAGGAAAGGTAAAACTCGAACTTTCGCCATAAGAATTTGCCAGATCAATAGCAATCCAAGTTTCAGAGGACCGTTTTGAAATAGGAAAACATTTACAAAACCAATTGCAAAGCTAGGGTTTTCGGCTTCATATTTCTTTTCCAGTTAAAATTGCAAAATGGTATCTAGGTTGGAACCAGAGAAATTCGATCCCACTGTTATTCATGAGAAATGTATGGAAATTTTTGAGAGGAAGCAGTGGGTGTCTTTTTTTTAAAAGTTTGATGGGCACAATGATAATGTTAGCCTAGCCTTTGTTGGCTCATTCGATGGAGAGAGGGCTACAGTAGGAAATTTGAATTTCAGACTGTCTGAAGATATTTTGGCACAGATCATTGGCTTACCACAGCAGGGGGAGAGATTCTTTAAAACAAAACAATTCAAGGAGAAGGCATGGACACCCTTTCTATGCAGGTCAAGGGCAGGTTCAGTGGAATGGAAGAAGGGAGTACCAAGGAGTTGGTTGGTTCATCCCTGGGATGAAATAGTATATATCATCCAAAGATTCATCACCTATGAAGGGAGATTTAGCATTGTATATCTTTATCACATCAAGATATTGCAGCACCTGAGGGGTGATTGTGAGATTAACATGCCCCATTTCTTATTACAAAGCCTTTCCAAGATGGCTAAGGCTGTTCAAAAGCGTGAAAAAGACAATCTAACAAGCCTTTTCCATTGTGGGCTCATCAAAATAATCATCACATATGAGTTACAAAAGCAAAAGTTGACATGGCAAGAATTTATAATTCATAATCAGTTTGAAGAGCTAGAAGAGCTGCTTGAAGAAAGCTTGAAAGAAGACAAACTATTGATGACAACATACCCCAAGGATGAAGAACAGAACCCTGAAGCAACAAGCTCAAAACTGCTTAAAGGGAAAAAGAAAGAAAATGTGTTGATGATCACAGATGATGAAGATAACTCTGAGGCAGCAAGCCCAAAACAGCCTTAGAGAAGAATAAGAACCAGGAGCATGATGAAAGAAGAAAGAAAGTTCCAAAAGCAAGATCAAATCTTCACCACTCATGAGAAGAAGCCAAGGAAACATCAGCAAGCTCGAAATAAGTCAGCACTAGAAGAGGATGATGAAAGCCAGCAAAAACAGTATGAATACATACAATCCTTGGAAAGTCAAGAAGAAGGTCTAACAGGTGAGATAGGGCAAGTCCATGAAGAAAAAAATACCCAAGAAACTGAAAAGATTTCAGATGAAGTGATAAAGCAGACTAAAAAAATTAATCTTTTCTTTGATCAACAAGAAAAAGAAGAGAAAAAGCATCTAGGACAGGAAATTTCAGATGATCAAGCTTCTCCTTTCTTGGAGCAACAAACTATAGAAAAAGAAAAGAAGGGAGATTTAGTGCAAGAGAATGAAGAATTGGGGATGGATACTAATTCTGAGCAGCCTTCAATGAAGATGGAAAAGAAGAAAACTTCCAAAATCAGTAAAAAGATTAAGAAGTTGAAAATGGAAGTAAGAGAATTAGAACTGAGGAATGAAAAGTTAAAAGAAAAGAACATGAAGCTTAAAGTTCAAAGGACACGAATCTCCAAGCATGCATGTAAATGGCATAAACAAAAGAAGATTTACCAGACCAAGTATGAAAAACTGAAAGTTCTTTATGCAGCTCGAACTTCTACAGATGCATCATCTCAGACAGGAGGTACATCAGAGGATTAGTAGCAGAGTTTCAACAACAAAATTTTGTTCAGGATATAAGCAGGGTCAAATTTTTGGAAATACTTTTTGTGCATGAGGACATGCAACAACTCCCTCTTGGGGGAGATGTTGGGCACCATTTTTCACCTATTTTGCCATCTAAATACCTTCCAGTTTTCTCCATAAACCTTCATACTTGAACCATAAAACCTTAATTTTATCCACAAAACTTTGGTCAAAGGTATAAATGTCGTTGCTTCTTAATAAGTTGAATTATGAGATTTTTAAGGCATTTAAATTAAGATTTTATTCAAAATTACAGAATGTGCTAACTTCCCGTAATTTCTCCCAGGTTGGATACTTGCAGGCCAGCTGGGCACAAACTGAAGAGTGGAAGAAGATCCTCGATATCCAAGGATGGTTAAACTTCTAACAAACTTGTGGTATGTTTCTCACAGGTGGCGAGTCAATGCCGGTCAACGATGACCACTTGTGCAATCATCTAGCATAAAAACAGGGTAGTTCGATTTTCTAGCGATCTAGCCTATTTTCTTGGAGATCATGAGCGATTTCGAATATAGGAAGATTGTTATTTCCGATGTCATCATTAATTTTCCATAGATATAGCGTTTCAGTTCAGAAACGAGGGATATAACTATTTGTTTTGAAAGAGGAAAACCTCTTGGATGATAGACATATATTTTTGAATTAAGAATCTGAGAATTTCTGGAAATTTCACTGCGTATGAACTGTGCTTGGATAATGAAGTGACTGGGTATTGAAAGCTTGTGAATCTTTCTTGCGTGTGTGTGAGTGGAGCATTGGAGGGACCCCATTGCCGAACCTGCACACATACTTTTCTTTACTGCGTCTTAGTACGATTAAAGGTATTTAGTAGAGTTGTTTTTCAATAGATAATTCATGCATTATAGTTCGAGTTAAATTATATCTACACAGAATCCATTATAGCATAGGGTTATGAGTTTTATTAAGGATTGAATGGTTAAACATTGCAGGAGTAGTTTCGATTTCATTTCTAGAGCTTGATATCAAGACTGTTGAGAATAGCTAGACACTGTGAATCATTTTTTTTGTAAAAGAAATCAGTGGTTGATTATTTCCAACAGTAAACATATTGAGCATTGTAATTCACTTGTTAAAAATCTAAGTTTCTATTTGATTTTAGTTACATAATGTTTCATGAACGAAGTGCTGAGTAGATTAGAAAACCAAACGAAGTTGATTCTGTAAGGAGGATTTTGCATTTCTCATCATCAACATTCTAGCATCTTTTAGGTTTATTTTATGAGCAACTGGATTCTCGACTAAGTCTAGGACTGATCCCTATATTTGGGATATGCCTCTAAGTTTTACAAACTCCAGATTGATTTAAATTGAAGGTCTAGTTTACACCTGTAGATTGGAACTGAACAGGCGCCTATATCTTATTGTTCATTTAATGCAGTTATTATTATGGAACGAAAGAAAACGACTACTCATAGAATTGATTCCAAAGTCGTCGTCCGTCATTATGTAATCTAGGAAAGAGACATTTAAAATACACAGATCGTGGGCATGTGGTTCCACGGTTTCTCGACTGCGGTACACGTGGACTAAACTTGTGTCTTCGTCTTTCAGGATCTCATTGCCTAACTTCACCAACATTAGTCTTTTCTAATGACTTCAACTTCACCAACATTTGCCTTTTTCTAACGACTTCAACAACTTAAACATATACTAATCACCAAACTGAACTTAATACAATTGGTAACTTGCATATGTAAATACTTGATCTCGGTACTTCTGTGATCCATGTCTATATTGTCCCTTCCTCATATGTCAAATCTGTGGCTTCTTTTTGCTTTGGTGGAGTTTAAAATTGAAATCGAAAGAGTGCAGCCATATTCAAGCTTGTAATCAACAAGTGATTACAAAGCCATTAGAAACCAGATTTGTTCGGGTTCTTATATGCCTGATCTTGCTAATTGCACCTTGTTGATCTAGACTCACATATTCGTTGTATGTCTTCTTACTTTCAATATTCTTCATTTCAAATGTATTTTTGCTATAAAAAGGGTGTTGTATCACGGGGATGTTGGTTACTTGGAATTCTAAATCTAGCTATCCTTTGAAGTCGATATTTATGAATGTTATAGATGGATTTTTTATTTCCCTATTTTTTCTAAGAGTTGCAAACTTAATCTGACATATAGACATGGAAATCCCTCAACCTCCGGTCTATTACCTATCTATAATAATCGTACACAATTATAGTAAGCACCCAAGTTCTATTAGTTTAAAGCTCTCTTGGTTAATGTAGAATGCCCTTTACTTTCTCCATGCAAAAAACATTAACGAGCAAACCATTTCAAATTAATAACGAAAATATATTTTGGACATCAAATTTCAAACATTAGAGTGCACCCAGTAATGGATTTGTTTTTGCCTCCTTTTTCCTAAGAGGCTCATCCGGACATTGTGGGGTTTTTTTGAATTTCCATTTGGACAAGAGAGTGGTAACATGAATAATTATTCCATTTCCATCTGAACAACATAAATTCATTTCTCTCTGCTTCTGCCTAAAGATCGTTAATTGCACAAATCCTATGGCGATGTTACACTGCTAGAAAACAAAAATATATATACCTCTGATACCCTATTATATTCTATCTTTTAAAAAAATAATTAATAATGTTTTAAATATTTAATAAATTGAAATAAATTTAAGGTATCTCTCCACTAATTAATATATATAATAAAACTATGAATGGGCCAAACTTGCTCAAGTGAGTTCTAGTATTCATGATGGTTGTATTACCTACACCCCATTCTCACTCCCTGCATTTGATTTACGTTGTAGCAGCAACTCTTTCCCTAGAGCTCACGCGAATCCCGATCTTAAGCTTTATCACATTGTTTTGATCTTTATTTTTCTATGGAAAATCTGCTCTCTCTCCATTCTCTTCCTTCGCTGAACAACTCTATTGGCAGTTAGAAGAGTGCACCACCTTAGCAAAATGTTATTTAGGAAGATGAATTTCCATGAGAACAAGTTTAATATAATTGTGTATAAAAAATTTGGAAATATCGAAGAGAGAAAACCATAATGTTTGTGACTCCATGTATTTTTACTTACCTTGGACCCATGCAAAGGTAGACATGAAGAAAGATAAGCTCAAAAATTGCAGTGACGATTGTGCCTACTGCGTTGAAAATGGCCACGGACAGAGGTCCTCGTTTGCTTATACACCAAGCTTGAGCAAACATCCTCAATGCTGAACATATTATTCCCTTAAACATTTAATATATTTATCCATGTTTCGTAACCAAAATCCTGTCGTTTGTTCCAATTAAAATATTGTTGATACTCATTGTTTAAAGTGATGGAAGTTTTATATTATAACCACTTTCTTGGTCAAATCAAATTGACAACGAAAGGGACCTGTTTTCGTCGCACTTAAATTTTCACCAGTACACCATTAAAATTGTAATGAAATTTCTCAAAAAGGAAAAAGAACGTACACCATTATCAGATATTCAGCACATGCTAAGTAGTACAAAAGCCCAAATCTGTAAAACTGGTTTTTAATTTACATATGTCGTGGATTACATATACAAAACAAAAGTTCCAAGAACAGAAAAATACACAGAGGTACCGTCTCGGCCGTATTTTACTTCCAGTATTCCAGAGTCGAACCCATATCAGCTAAAAATTCATATCCACCATTCCTCACCTAAAACGTACAGTTTACAATATGAACAAAAACAAGCAAACATTCAAAAGCAAAACAAAATGCCTTTAGTCCTTCAAAAATCAAGAAGCAAAAACACTATCTTTTGGTCCACGGAGGGAACCACTGGTCATGGAAGCTTGACTGATAAGATATCATGACCATAAGAAACACTACCAGCAAACCCACGCCTTAGGGTGAGCCACCCGCCCTATGAATGGCGTTTTGCTCCAATCGAGGGAAAGGCAACGTTGGTTTCTCCGCCATAGACAACCAGTGGATGATCAAGCGCAACAACACCGGGCATAAAATGAGCACCATGTTAAACTGATCCATCAACCTTTCCAGCGCTTATTCATAGGTCGTGTACCCTGAAAACATAAGAAACAACGGCACGATCACCAGAATGAAGATCACATGAAAAGAAGTTGGCCATAGAGAAGCCATTGTTCCAAACATTCCTCTGTCGTTCAACCTAGCTGGCACCACGGTATATCTCTATTGGCCCTCTGAAAATCCCTACAAACCAACGAGTTGAGGATAAACCGAGAGACAGTTACTCTAAATAGGAAATGCAGGAAAGAAACAAAGAAACAAGTAACAAAAGCACGTGAATGGCAACACTCGTGACTCATGAGCAGCGTAGACCTTTTTTTTTCAGGCAGACGATAAGAGGGGAATCGAGCGGCTGTGACACCTAGGTAATGCGTTTTCTAAAACTAGAGGAGAAGAAACATAACATAAATAACACTAATTGTCTGTGCAAACAACGTGGGCCTCCGAGTAAGGGCTCTGGAACAGAGGGGTTGCTTCCAAATAGTTTCAACGACATTGATAGATGGTGACGCAGGGGCAGCAAGCTCTGATGACAAATCCCGAAGCAGGATACGCTGAGGTAATCAAATCCCGAAGCAGGATACACTGAAGTAAGCATGCAACCGGCTCCCTGGAAACGAAGAACGAGACATACGTCATATGACTCCTGAGCCAATAAGAGGGTAGAAAAAAATCCATTTATTAAAAAAATTTATTAATAAAAATATTGCTCTAAGCTTTTGGCCATAGTCAGCCAAACATTTCATCTGAAGCGTTGATTAATAATACTGCGCAAAAACTTAATGTCAAGGACATAACAATCTACACTAAATAAAAACAAACATTGGAGGCAAAAACCATAATCCCTACTTCAACAACAACTAATAAAAAACAAAAACATAACAATCTACATTAAATACAAACAAAAATAATAAAATTACATTTTCTTATAAATATTTGCATCTAACTTTTTTGATGTGACATAATTGATTATCTTCTTATATTTAAAATAAATAAATAGAAACATAAATATATGTAAATCTTTTGAATATAGATACTTGAAACATAAATATATATAAAGCTTTTGAATATAGATACTTGCATCAATAGACAATTTTGATGGGTACGTGTTTTTTTATGCGAGTCAATTACTATATTTCTCCCCCTCCAATGATAATATCTAATTAATCACTAATTTATTTACATTACCTGAATATTATACATTAAGAAGTTTACCTACTTAAAATCATAAAATAAAAATAAAAACACAAAACCATTACAAATGGACCTCGACACAATATTGGCATGTAATTGCATATCATAATGTTAATTTTATTTTTATATTAAAATTTGTTGTTTTTGGTTTGCATTTTATATTTAATATTTATACAAATATGTTTGTATTGATTATGATATTTGAATATCGAGTGATATATGTAATAGTTCGAGGGATTAAACCTAAAATCTTATGTATGAAGCTTAAAATACTTAATCAAAAATATCAAATTAAAATTAAATGTTTCTTTATTTAAATTTGTTTATATATTTTTTAAAATTTATTTTTAAAATTTGTAAATAAATAGGTGATAAAAAAATAAAAAAAGAAGAGAGTTTAGTTGATCATAAGACATAAGAATAATTAGTCTAGAGCTTTATAATAGTGTACAAACTAATTGAGCTAACATCTCATCTTAAAAGTGAAGTGCTTACTCAATCCTTACAGTACAATGGCCAATCAACCACAATAATTGCTTTTATCAATACAAACGCACACACCTTAGTGTATGCAACATTGAACACCATAGTTTGGTCGAGAGACCTCCCCAAAGAGAGTTACACATGAGAAGTAAAGATAACTTAGGGCAGAGCCTTATCCCAATACACTAACCAACTGAGCCAACACCACACCTTAAAAAGTGAAGTGTCGACTCGAGACTTATAATACAAGGGCCAATAGCTGACAAGAATCGTTTTTATGAGTACACACACATGCACCCCATTGTATGCAACACTATACGTCGTGGTTTGGTGGAGGGACCTCCCTAAAGAGAGTTGAACATGAAATGTAAGGATAACTTAGGTTAATGCCTTATCATGGTGCATTGACTAACTAAGTCAACACCTTATCTTTTTTTAGTGAAAAAAAAAAGCCAACACCCTAAATAACTACAATATTCTTTTATTTCCTCAAATGAGATTAATGTGTATTTAGTTAGGGTGTTTAAGTTTAATGCCTGTTGTTTAACTCAAGGGGAGCGAAAGTGCAACTCGGTGGTGTGTAGACTCAAATCATGCAAATTTGGATGAATTATGCAAGTCTTTTTCCTTTCAATGAACTTCTAGCTAAAGTAAGGAAGAGTTATTTTCGTTCCCAAATGCAAAAGCACAAATGTAACTTATCTAAAAAGAAAATATCCACTTTTTATTTTTCTTTTCAAATTACATGCCAAATCAGTCCATGAAACACTCTTTCACACCAAATGAATCCAAAAACTTTAAACAAATCAAAAACAATTTTTTTGTTTTCTTTTTTTCTTCAAATGAACCTAAAAATGTCAAGTTGAGGAAAAGACACTTCTTTTGATTGCAAAATGTTTTAATATCAAGCGAAGAAGTAAAGGAAATGAAAGATCTTGAAATTTTTCCAAGCAATTTTCAAAGTTTAACAAAGCATAGATTCACCACCATCAAAGTAATGATTCTTTTGAATATGGAAGAGCAAGTCTTGATTTTCAATAAACTTCTCAAACATGTAGTAAACATGCAATAATTCCCTTTGTTTCTAACAAAGATGCAAGAAAATGAATACTTTTGCAATGTTCAAATCAAGAAGTTAAGTAAAGGATCCAATCTTTCTTGTCACTTTCACTCAAAAATCCAAACCATATGAATGTAAAAGCAAACAAACCAAGCAACCTTTTCAGACATTCAAACAAGGAGCAGAGGATATTTTAAGTTGTCAGACCAAACTCAGAGGTTTGATAATATGATGAAATGATAAGGGAGGCTTTGATGGTCCTCCAATGTACAACACACTTCTAATGCTTACAAATTCACTCCAAGGACCAAATGAGGGCTAAAAAGGACCAAAATGCAAAGATCACAGTGGGATCACACACAACTGATCAATGTTAGATGGTAGAAACAAGCCAAAAGCAAAAACCAAGCACTAATCAAGCAAAAACCAAGCATCAAAGTGGGTTACAGGGAATTTTCGCTCCTTAGCAGACGACACAAGCGCGAAAATAAGGAATTTTCGCGCTCTGGACTATTGTGAGGGTGCGAAAATTAGGGAATTTTTGCTCTGTAAACACAGTGGGGGCGCGGAAGTTACCCTGTAGAGTGGAAATGGCGAAGGTCTGGGATTAAATTTGCCAATATATGAGGTCTAAGACTCAGAGATTCTAGGAAGGAAGACCAAGAAGATCGAACAAGCCACAACTAAGTGGCTTGTAGAGGAAAAAGATGCAAATCTCAAAGATCCAATGGCTTAACAAACAAAGGGAAAACTCCCCAGCAAAGTCGCCAGTTTTTGCAGTGAGATTTTCTTCCTACGGGTAAGATGAAAATCCCTTGGATAATAAAGTGGCTCCCTTAAACCAAATCCAAGACAGAAAGAGAACAAATAGGATCCTAAAATCCTACATCGAGCATGCACAAACATTCAAATGTAAAGGTGGGAAGAAAAGACAAATTTCTTACCTTTTGATTTGGAGATTGTCCAAGCTCCAGCTCCAAGCTTGATGTCCAAGACTTGAATACCTGTAACATATGGTAGAAAACAACCTTCCAAACACAAGTGCATTAACAAGATCTAATACATCATATCATACATCAATGAAAAGGCAAGATTTGGGATAATAGGCTAAGTTATATTAATATGAAATCCATGAGAGTTTGTACATCAAAATGTGTTATACCTGACCTTGTTGTAGCATGATCATCCTCCAAGATTCTCCTTCAATATACTTGCAAGACTCTTAGAATCATAGGTTTGATGCTCCCAAGATCAACCCCCTCAAGCTCATGGATGGCCTCTTTCTTATAGGATTTGGGAGGTCAATCACTAAGAGGAGATTGTGGATCTAAGTGAGGGAGATGTGGATCAAGGATTTCAATCATACCAAGGAGGGAATGTGAGAGAGGATTCGAAGGGGGACCTCATCCCATGAAAGTCCCCTCGAGATCCAAGATCCAACATCTAAGGTAAATGGCTATTCAGGGATTTTCGCGCCCCTATAACTGAGCAAAGCACGAAAATGTTGTAATTTCCGCGCCCCCATGGGTATGCAAAGCGCGAAAATGTTGTATTTTTGCACTTTGCACCACTAGTAGGGCGTGGAAATATCTCTAGGAGGTGGATAAATGGGTTAGGTGAAGTGTTTTCTAACCTTTAAGTCGGTGGATTGGCTTCCAACATGAAGAAAAAGGGTCTAACTCCCCTAGGAGACAAAAATATCACGTTTCTCATGGTGATACGACATGAAGACACTCAATAGCACATAGCGTGTTAGATTGAGGTATAACAAACACCTCACCTTAAAAAGTGAAGTGTCGACTCAAGACTTATAATACAAGGGCCAATAGCTTACAATGTTTGTTTTTATGAGTACGCACACACGCACCCCATTATATGCAACACTAAACACCATGGTTTGTTGGAGGGACCTCCCTAAAGAGAGTTGAACATGAAATGCAGGGATAACTTAGGTTAAAGCCTTATCATGGTGCATTGACTAAGTCAACAACTTACCTTTTTTTCAGTGAAAAAAAGAGTCAACACCTTACCTTCAAAAGTGAAGTGTTAGCTTAAGCCTTATAGTACAAGGGGCAATCACCCACAAGAGCCATTTTTACGACTAACATTAAACACCATGGTTTGGTTAAGGGACCTCCCCAAAGAGAGTTGAACATGAGTCATAAGGATAACTTAGGTTCTAGCCTTATCATGGTGCTCTAACCAAGCCAACACCTCATCTTAAAAAGTGAAGTGACAACTCATGCTTTATAATGCAAGGGCCAATCACCTACAAGAATCATTTTTACTAGTGCAAATGCACACATTGCATTTTGTATGCAACATTGAACACTATGGTTTGGTTGAGGGACCTCCCCAAACATAGTTGAACATGAGACATAAGTTAGGTTAGAGCCTTATCACACTGCATTGGGACATTGGGCCAACATCTCCTCTTAAAAAGTGAAGTGTTGGCTCAAGCCCCAAAGCACAAGGGCCAATCACCCACAATAACTACTTTTACTAGCACACACACATGCATCCCCTGTGTATGCAACATTAAACACCATGGTTTGGTCAAGGGACCTCCCAAAGAGAATTGAACATGAGACACAAGTTAGGTTAGAGCCTTATCACATTGCACTAACTAATTAAGCCAAAAATTCATCTTAAAAGTGAAGTGTTAGCTCAAGCCCTAAAGTACAAGGACCAATCACCCACAAGAGCTGTTGTTATTGGTACACACGCATGCACCCCATGCGTGTGCAACATTGAATACCATAGTTTGGTTGAGGGACTTCCCCAAAAGAAAGTTGAACATGAGACATAAAGATAACTTAGGCTAAAGTCTTATCACGATCCATTAACTAACTAATCCAACGCCTAACCTTAAAAAGTGAAGTGACAGTTCAAGCCTTGAAGTATAAGGGCCAATTGTTCACAAGAGTCATTTTTACTAGTGCACATGCATGCATCCTATGTGTATGCAACATTGAACACCATGGTTTGGTCGAGGGACATCCCTGAAGAGAGTTGAACACGAGACATAACTTAGGTTAGAGCCTTACATGCTACACTGACCAATTAAGCAAACACCTCATCTTAAAAAGTGAAGTTTCGACTCAAGCCTTATAGTACAAGAGCCAATCTCCTACAAGAGATGTTTTTACCAGTTCACACACGCACTCATGTGTATGCAACATTGAACACCATGGTTTAGTTAATGGATCTCCCGAAAGAGAGTTGAACATTAGATGTAAGGATAACTTAGGATAAAGCCTTGTCATGGTGCGCTAATCAACTAAGCCAACAACTCACCTTTAAAAGTAAAGTGGTAACTTAAGCCTTATAGTACAAGGCCAATCACCCATTATAGTTGTTTTTACAAGTACAGACACATGCATCCCATACGTATGCAATATTGAACAACATGGTTTGGTTGAGAGACCTCCCCAAAGAGAATTGAACATGATACGTAAGGATAACCTAAATTAAAGCCTTATTACATTGCACTAATCAACTAAATCAACACATCATCTTAAAAAATGAAATGGCAACTCAAGCTTTGTAGTCTAAAGGACAATCACCCTCAAAAATCATTTTTACCCCCACACATGCAACTCACTTATGTAACACCAACCATAGATTTTATAATTGCATTAGTTAATCCAATATACCCAACTTTTTTCCCCATACCAATATACTATAAACACATTGTGAATTTTTATGCTGACAAGCATTTATATTTTACAATTTGGCGTGGACGAGGAAGGGTCCTCTTCCTAGATTGCAAGAAGATGAGACAAGTGTACTCTTAATATTTATTTTAAGGGCATCGTTGAAAATTCGAAATAAACAATTATAAAGCAAATATATCAAAAATATTTAAGTTTACTTGTGATAACTGGTAGCCGAGGCATGGATAACAGGTAGTTCGTGGCACTTAACTTGTGGCCTATCGACGTTCACCTACCACAAAGTTAAGTGGCTATGCTAATTAAATATATTACTGAGATAACGAGGACTATTCTCTAGACACCTTTGTATATGCATACTTAGATTATTTATTTTAGTGTTCAATTTTAGTCCAACAGAAGGGGAATTAAAATTTTGTGTGCTTTGATAATGGCCATTGGCAACTATAGTCTTGACACATTTGTACATGCATACTTAAATTATTTATTTTAGTGCTTAATTACACTGATAGGTGTTTATATATTAGAATTTGGGTTGGACTATCATCTATGCCTTTCCTAGATTGGAGGAGGATGAGACAATCGTACTATCCAGATTGATTTTATGGGCGTCATCCAAAATTCAAAATAAACAATTATAAAAAAAGAAATATAAAAAATAACTTGTAGTTGATGCATGGAACTCATAGCTTATGCATGGATAACATATAGTGACACACAACCCATCTAACTAAAGAAGGTAACACGTAGTTGAGGAATACACAACAAGTGATTACAACTAAGCATGGAGAACAAGTAATAGATAACTTGTTCATGACACTTAACTTGTGACCTATGGGGTTCACCGGCCACAAGTTAAGTGGTTGTGCTAGTTTTAGTTCAATGGAAGAAGAAGTAAAACCACTTTAAAAAAGCACCTTAACCTGAGCACAAATTAATGGTATCCAAATTTCAAATTTTTTTTCTTCTTTCTATTATTAAAATAAATGAAATGCCATCAATCTATTTATGAAGAAAAGCATAAAAACCTCATATTTATATAAATACTAATAACTAAAGTTATGAAGGGATAGTCGCTAAGGCATAGATAACAGGAGTTCGTGACACTTAACTTGTGGCCTATTAACATTCACCTACCACAAGTTAAGTGGTTATGCTAATTAAATAAATTTCTTAGATATACATGCTTATATTATTTATTTTAGTGTATATAAAGGAGAATTAAAATTTTGAGTGCTTTGATACCATTGTCCACCATGATCTTCACACGTTTGTATATTCATACTTAAATTATTTGTTTTAGTGCTTTATTTTTCCAGTGTGTGGGAAGGATAAGTAAAATCACTTTAAAAAAGCACCTTACCCTGTGCACAAATTAGTGGTATCCAAAATTCGGGAATTTTAATTTTTTATTTTATTAAAATAAATGAAACGTCAACAATCCATTTACGAAGAAAAGCTTTAAAACCTCGTATCCATATCAATAAAAATAAAAATAATAATAATTAAAGTCACGAAGGGGTCAATTGATTCCTCCGTGGGATGGGATAATTGAAATTTTGCCACACAGAAGAAAAATTAGAAATTAGATCAAACAATAGCCCCTCCCCATTTTTCAAGATTCTCAAACCAACTACCTACTAGCCTCCTCGATAAAATCCCAATCCCACCACATTCAAACGCTTTGACCGGGGAGAGTTTGATTTCCGCCAAATTTGGTGGAGAAAGAGAAAAGAAGCCCCAGTTTATCTGTGATAGGGTACTACCAAGTTTGTACCCTTTAATCATGATTATTATTATATTCGATGATGATGAAGAACAACGATGTTGAGGATTGAAGTGGAAGTGGAACAAAAGTCCAAGTTTAGCTGATGTTTGCATTGTCGCGCCAATGATGAGAGTCAGTCCCTCCATCTCATAGCATTCCCATCCCATCCCATCTGTTCACATCATCTCTCCTCTCACCTCGCTGAGCTCTTCTCACACGCAACTCATATGGTAAAATTCAAAATTTCAAAATTTGGAAGGGTCTCTTATTTTTCCTCTTTATTAAGAACAACGTCCAGAGTTTGACCTCCCCTTCTCTCCGGTAAAAACACGTATGGTGGCGCCAACGCCTACCACACCCACCCTTACCGGAATATCCTCAGTAAACTACTTTAACCCTCCTGACGTGGCAACATCTCGATCGTTGGAAGAGCACCCAAAAGCCCATCCAACGCTGCTACCCTTCATTTTTAACCTATTTCTGCACGTGGTCTGCCCGGTAAGATTTATTCGGTCTCTTTAGTTTAAAAAAAACAAAGAAAAATAAATTTATTTCCGAGAATAATCAATTTCTTAATATTATTTCTGGGTTTAGCCAAGTTTTGAATACAAAATTTGTGTGCTGTAACAAGACCACTTCGAAAACAATACAGAGCAGGAGCTGGAGGAGAAAGGGAAAAGGAAGGAAGGAGAGTGGATCTCTCGGCATGGTACCCTAGCTAGCCTCGCCTCGCCTTGCTTGCAGGTCAGATGTTCGATCCTCATCGGCGGACTTGGATTTCAAGCTTTACCGGATCGGCATCAACGGTCTCGTCAATACAGTTTAAATTTCAGCCCTAGGCAGATCTGCTCAGGCATCTATTTATTGCTATTGCATTCACCCTTATTCTTTTCCAGGTCGCGGGAGCCTTCCGCAGCTGTTTGCTCAGAGCCTCTGTTCGGTTCTTGTGAGTTTTCGCCAAAACTTTTTATATTTGTTATTTATTGGAATGCATCGATTTTTACGATAATAATTGTTTGTGCTTTCCTATTTAAATTATTGTGGATTCTCGTAGCTGGTAAATTTAAAAGACACTGCATCGGATAGGTGTTTTGCCGAGATTTGGTTCAACATAAGTAGCAATGAAAATCTAACCTTATCTTGTATCCCGCCTTTGAAGCTGTTAAATTCATGGCCGTATTTGTCTCTTTTAAATACTAGTTTTGCCGTTTATTCTTCATTAGTTTGGCAAAACCCTCTAATTCGTTAATTTTTAGTTTTTTTCTTCATTACCAGGTTAAAGTACTTTTGTCCATTTCTGTAATTATTAGTTTTATAAATTTGTGCGAGTGTTACTTTGTCGCAGATAAGCTTAGACAGGCTGAACCTGAGCTACAGGTGAAGGCTTCGGTTAATCTACAGCGCTGCCAGGGGATCCTCTCTAGAATTTCATAACTCTGCCGTGGATCCGCCGTGGAAGTGGCCTGAAAAATTCCCGATATGCCCGTAAAGCTCTGGCAAACTTGTGAGTAAACTTTACTTCTTCCTAACTTCCACGGTTTTTTAAATTTAAATTTAAATTTATTTTAATGGCTTCGAGCTATTAAATTTAAATTCATTTAATGGCTTCGAGCCAAACTCCACACTAGGCTCACTTTTTTTTAAATTATTGTTTTTTAGCATTTTACTTTTGGTCTGTACATTTTGACTTTTGAATTTAAGTTTTCTAGGAGGCTCCTCGGCCCGACTGCTCCTACCTAGTTATAAATGTTGTTATTCATTGTGTTCTGTTGCAAAGGCGATGAGCGATTAGCAGGCTGGTAATCTGGGGGACTTGGAATGATTTTCGTTCCCTTTATTTGGGAGGTTTGATCCAACATAACGAAAATGGCTTCTTCAAGGAAACCGAGAGTTGCTAGCAGGCGCACTGGTAAAGCTACAGAGGGAGCTGCGGAGAAAGATGATGATGGTACCTATAAAAACAGGCAACGGGTTAGTACTGTCTTTCTTGGAATGGATGCATGACTTTATTTCTCTGATTCTATACCACGAAGTTTCATTTTTTTTAACGTAAGACACTTCTTGGAAGGTTTCCCAAAAATCATCCTTCACGATAGCTTAATTTTCTCCTTGACTATTGTGATTCATCTGCTTTAGTTTCTGCATATCTGTCAATCTATTTCCTGTGAGTTTGTGGTCCTTTTCTCATTCTATTTTGCAATGGTGTCATTTATCATATTTTCAGCATATGCTGATTAATGCATGACCTGATTTGTCTACAATGGTTTTCAACCATCCTTGGATTTTCAAAAGTCCATTTCAGTCACTGGAAAGCCAACGAAATTGGTTTTAATGATAGGGCATGTACTTTCCATTGATATTCAGAGCTCAAAATTGAGACACTCTGCACTTGCAAGGAAGTGTAATTGAGTAGCATAGCTTGGTACTGTAAAGTAGATTCACAATAAATCAAAAGCTATGAACAATATAATCTTTCTATCTCAGTCTCTTGCTGCTGCCAATGGGAAAACTCAAATATGGCCATGGACAGATCAAAATTAGAAATATTAAAATAGGTTGATTCATCGCATTGGATGACATTTACATAGAGCAACATCACTGGGTTATCAGAATAGATGTTGAAATTGAAAGAGTAGATGATAAGAAAATCGCCATATAGAGGCTTAGAGCAACAACATTAAATCATTTAGCAGACATTTAAATTTGAATTATAGTGAATTGTACAAGATTTTCTAGCTCTCATACTTGGATGATGTTCCTAGAATTAATCATAAAAGCATTTAAATGTAAGATGAATCATGGCATTGTACAGTAATGGTTGCATGCATTAAGGAAGACTGCTGGTTATCCTTTTACAATGGCTGTCAGCATGGTATATTGATCATCTTATCTATGGTACAAGAGTCAAACCATGTATTATAGTTTCTTTTAATGATTAAAAGTAGTTAATTCCAACGAAAAGCAGATGCAAAGTCTTTCATCTATGTTTTTAGCATGTGTGTTTAGACATGCTTGTAGGATGCAGGCTTATCCTATGTCTATCAAAACAATTTATTCTCTTGAGGGATACATACTTGATTCATTATGCAATTGCAACCTATTATAGCATTACAAGGGCATATTGTATTTATTGCATAGCCTATTATAATATTATAAGGATATATGTTTTTGTATTTAGTATGTAGTCTATTATGTCATTAATAAACAATCAGACTACATAATAAATGCAAATCTCTCTCTCTCTCTCTCTACATATATATATAAGTCATTTAATTAGTTGTGATTATAGTGTTGCGTACTATGTATCCTATTTATCTATCTCTCCTTTTACTTTTGATGGTCACTATTTGTCTTTTTTTGGTAATTAAATTCTACTAACACAAACATGATATATAGATTAAATATTTTCATATACCTTGCTTGCACAAATCTGATCCTGACTATCAATAGTTGACCCATGGACCAAGCTACTCAAAAGTGGCGTTGATATTCAATGTTTGACCCATTATTTTGATCTACTGAAATCTTGCTATCTATGAGAAAAAACTATCCAAAGCCATGGAGGATATTATATTTAGGATTTGGTTTGACTGTTTTATTGTTGTCATGATGGGTGCAACTTTCTTTTGATTACCTCACCAATCCATTATGCTGCCCTTCTTTTCCTTTCTTTCTTTAATTTCTATCTATCCATTCTCTATAGACTGGAACATATTGCATTGAAATTAATGGAGTCATATGTGGTCCTATTTGATCACCAATTGGCTTGTCCAAAGGGATTGATTCCCCTTTCTTTTTTGATTATTCCATCTACTTCCCTTTTTGACTCCCCCTTAGGAGTGCTTTTAGGTGAGGTGATAATCAACTGTAAGGGTGGATTCTTGTCCATCAATGGAATAACATCTCTACTCTCATCTTGAGATATCTGAAGATAAGGAACATATTCAACTTGTTCAAGGCCATCTTGATTTGTGGTTGGGGCCACACATAGATGGTCCTTGCTCGAGTCTTTACACCAAGTGGGCATACAAGCCTTTTGTTTTTTTGCCTGTGAAGAATTTGTGTTTGTGCAAAAGCGACCAAATGTCCATGCACGAAGTAGGGTTGACAATATCAAGTGACTTGTTCATAATCTGCCATGTTCATATTACATCAAGAGAAAATGGTTATTTAATAATTTTTTTTAATAATGTGTAAGAATTGTTATTAATAATTTTTTTCTAGCATTCAGAATCTTTGCTATCATGTTTTATAGTATCCCCCCATTTGTCAAGGGTTACATAGCTCTTCTCTTGTGGAGGCTTTTTCTAATGTTATCCAATATCAAGTTAATTTTAGGAATATCGACAAATTATCCCCCCTGAGGTCAAGCCCATCCAAATACTATCTACCCATTTTAAGCATGAGTTTGAATGAGGTAAGGGGGAAGACACAAAATTCTCCAAAATAAGAAACTCATATGCATCTATTGTCATAATGAGGGATATGCCTTCAAATCTTTCATCATTGGTTTTCAAAAAATTAAATAACTTACAAGACAAACATTAGGTGATGAGCAATTTTTTTAATGAAACCATTGGATTTTCTCATCGTGCACATTTGGCTGTGCACTTCACATATTGGTAATTTCTCCATAGGAATGGATTTTTGATTATGGAGTCACTAGGCATATGACTAAACATCAACACCTTCTCTTCAATTATCAACAACATAGTGGTGAGAATGTGGTTATTGGTGACAACTCAACCTCACTGGTTTCAGGTTGTGGTGATGTCATTACTGACATTGCCAAGTTTGGAGATGTTCTTCATGATTTGAGAGTTGGGCATAATCTTCTTTTTGTTTACCACATTACACATATCAATTAAAAGGTAGAATTATGGTTGGATTGATGGGTTGTAAAGGACATGAGTGATTGTGTTAAAGTGGTTGCCTCAGGATATTGTGATGAATTCGATGTCACATTAGGGAAGACTCCTTCCTTAGGATGAAAGGGTTTATTGCTATGGTAGCTAATGTCGATGGCACTATCATGCCATGGCATCAACCTCTGGGTCATACCAACTTTGGAGCTTTAGGACACATGAGCCATTTTCGTATGGTCGATGATCTCCCATAGATTGAGACACCTAATGGTGTTTGTGAAAGTTGTGTGCATGGGAAACATTGTAAAGAGTCATTTCCTAAGGACACAGTGACATGAGCTTCTCAACCTCTTAAGTTGATTCATAGTTATATTTGTGGGCATACAGCCACTCATTCTCTTGGTATAGCTAAGTACTTCCTCATCTTCATTTATGATTTTTTCCGCTTCCTGTGGATATACACCATTCAATCCATGTATGAAGTGTTTAGGAATTCAAAGAGTTTAAATCTTTGGTGGATTAAGTAGTGTTTTGTGATCAAGGGTAGAGGATAATTTATTGAGAATGATTTCAAGTTATTTCTTATATCTCATGGCATCTCTCGGTAATGCATCATTCCTTACACTCCACAAAGGAATGCAGTAGCTAAACAAAAGAAAATAGCTATAATGGAGATGGCTTGGTGTCTACTTAACTCCAAGAAAAAGATACTTCAATTCTAAGGTGAAGCAATTGTTTGTGCAATCGACATCATCAATCAGGCACCTACTTGTGTTGTTCAAGGTATGGTCGCTTATGAGAAATGGTATGGACACAAATTGTCAGTTTCACATTTTTGAATTTTTGGATCAAGTGCATGGGTCCATACTCACAATGGAAATCTAAACCTCCCAAAACAAAATAATTATTGATATACTTTGGTTGGTTGCTCTGTTGCGGGGGAGTGCCCCCTTCCAATATGCTCCTGCTCTCGAAGCTCGCTCCCAAAACGCTCCCAGTTTTGGGAGCGCCCTCTTGAGGCGCTCCCGACCTCTCCTGTACTAAAAGCTCATATACTAGGTTGATCATTTGATGACAATGTTATGGTACCTCCCTTCTTTGCCAAGCTCCCATAAAAGCTGTTATGATTGATCATTTGATAACAATGTTATAAGTTAGAATTACTAAATGGTTGATGTTATATGGTTTAATCCATGTTTTCCATAGCTAATTCAACATCCTACATGTTTTTTAGATATAAATCCATCAAAATATATACTATATAAAAAATGCTCCCAAAATGCTCCCAAAACCGGAGCTTTTGAAAATTTTACCTTTTGCTTTGCTCCTTGTCCCCCGCTCTCGCTCCTCACTCCCAATAACATAATATTCAAGCACCTTGTTAGTAGAAATCAATATCTCTGGAAAACTTCATTGCAACCAAGATGTTATTTTTGAAGTTCCTACTCATGGTTTGCCATGATATTTTCCACTACTTACAAATGATTTGCCTATTGATGATTCTTAACATGTTTTAGTGGATATCTCCTTCACGTTTTGATGTTGATCCTCTTCTTATTCCTATAAGTGCTTCCCTAAGTACTCCTCCAACTATAATTAATCCAACATATGTGGTTGATGAGGACCCTTTCACAGTACTTGATGACTCAGACGACAAGCTTGCCTCTTGGTTTCGTCACTCATACTTGGAGGCAAGCTCTAGTGGAGCTTGACATCCATGCTCTTTTGCTTTTGTCTTAGGATAGAGATTTTAGAGCCTATTAGTTTATAACACTTCTCTTGTACCGATACCTTTATACTCTCTCGTTTAGCTTTTTAAGCTTTCTAAAGCTAGACATTTAGTGACTAGTCTTTAGCCTACTATTAGATCTTAGACCTAATTATCTTTTTTCTTTTAGCGTTGTTTTAGAAGATGCATTGGCAATTCCACTTTGTGTTGACAGTGGATGTACTTTTATAGTCCCTTTGATGCACTTTTATAGAAGATGCGCCTTCTACTACTCTTTTAGTTGATGAATAGTTTAGTGATGTCGATGACGACTTCTTAATCAATCTATTTGATCTAAACTTCTTGTGTGAGGTCAAGGCTTATTCCCAAGTGGGTCATATCCACACTTGTAGATGCTGATGCAATATGGCATTTAAGGGGGATGCTATGTAATGATTTCTTTCTGTTGTCCTTGTTCAACATTAAGGGGGTATGTTCTCTTGTGATTTAATGTTCATCACCCCTTGTTCAGATTAAGGGTAGATGTTGAAATTAAGGGTGCAATCTTCCATTTCACCCCTTGAATTGTGCATATATACACCAACTCTCCATTGTATTATTCACTCAAATGATTTATTCATTTATTGATAAAGTGATTAGCCTATGAACACCATAAGCACAAGACCTTCTTCTTGTCTAATTTTTCTCTTTCTAGTGCACTTATGTTCTCACTCTCTTGTGCACATATGCTTGGTTATTATTGCAAAATTTGGGTGTGGTTTTGTTCGATTCTCTCGCTATCACTTGTGAATCATAGATTCACAACATCATGGATCATAGAGTATCAAATCACATGATTGATAGGGGTGTCAGGAAATTCTGCCTAACTAAAAAAGCAAGTGTACGAGCCTGTGCACCAAGAGGAAGGGACTCAACATCTTAACTGAAAATACTGTGTTTGACTCTCACAAGGAAGGCTAAATTTTGCTTAAAGCTACTCAAATCCCCTAGGCTAAAAGGGTGACGAACCTCTTGAAAAGTGATTTACACCAATGTTTCCATAGAAAGCCATTTGCAATTAGTTGTGTTGTGTGCTAGATTTGCAGCTGTCCCTAATCATCCAAGAGTCTCTCTCACAAGGGTCACTTTTCCCCCAAAACAAGGTAGTGGGTAAGATAAGAAAATATATTTTTATTAATGTCCAATGAATGACCACAAAAGTAGGTCAATGGGACGACCAAGTACAAAAGCATTGATACAAAACGGGAGCACAAAAGTGGCTCTTATAGAAAGGAATATGCAAGAAATAAAGAAAAGTATTGATTGCGCCGAGAGGCGCTCTACAGCCCAGTATGAGGGAGATCTTGTAACATGTGAGTGTTTGTCGAGTAACAAAATAATACAAAGTAAACAAAAAAGAATATACAAAGTAAAAAGTAATAAATATTATGTCGGTCATAAACAAAAAATAATAATACAAAATAAAAAGTAAATATGAGACTTAAACTAGAGACTTTAGAACTTAGGATTAGGTGGTAAATATTATGTCGGCCATAAACAAAAAAGAATAATACAAAGTAAAAAGTAAATATGAGACTTAAACTAGAGACTTTAGAGCTTAGGATTAGGTGGTAAATATTATGTCAGCCATAAACAAAAAGAATAATACAAAGTAAAAAGTAAAAATGAGACTTAAACTAGAGACTTTACTTTTTACTTTTAATACAAAGTAAAAAGTAAATATGATACTTTAGAGTGTTTGTGAGTAACAAAATAATACAAAGTAAACAAAAAAGAATAATACAAAGTAAAAAGTAATAAATGTTTTGTCGGCCATAAACAAAAAAGAATAATACAAAGTAAAAAGTAAATATGAGACTTAAACTAGAGACTTTAGAGCTTAGGATTAGGTGGCTCATGTATTGCACTCAAAGAGCTATTCAAGGAGAAGTTTGCACCTTGGGAAATTTGATCCCTCTCGGCGCTTGATAGAGCCTAGGATTTGGATCTAGGCTGGTCTAAGCTTAAGATATGTGTTACCAACTATTTTGTACCATAGTTGGACTTCTTGTGAGCCACCAGTTTTATGAACATCTTCAGTGTTCAGAGGTTCAGAAGACTTTTTACAGGGCCAATTTTGGCCCCTTTATAAGAATTGCATGTCCAGCCCCCCTTGGGGGAATTGAAATAAGTTGGTCTAAGCATGATTATTTTGTAAAAGACTTGGCTTACCTTAGGTTTAGCTATCGGGGGGATACTCTAGAGTGTTTTTTCCTTAGGAATTATACGCTACTCTTCAGTGACGTATAATTCCTGAGTTTTTCACTCATACCTCCAAAGCTGGAGTTTTCTCATGGTGGTCGAACCTAGGGAGGTTATTAAAGTCTGTGTGTCTAGGTATTTTTTACATGCTAGCCATTTAAATTGAGTCGTATGGACATGCACTAGGTCCCTGTTATCACACAACTTGTAGTTGTCCCTAAAGATATCCCATCCGAGATGGTAGAGGAGATGGACAACTAAAGAGGTGACCCAAGAGTTGCCACAGTTCCCAATGCAAGCTGGGTGTCACGATAACCGTGGCACTTTTCACTTTAGATCAAGACTAATGAAGATCAAGGGGGAGACCCTAGCCAATCAATGAAGATTAGCTAACCCAAAGACTCCTAGGGAAATGTGTAAAATGAAAGGAGATCAATGGTGAGTTGAAGAGGCTTAAAGGGTGACAAATAGTTCAACCAATGAATGACAAAGGCCACTTATGAGGTTCAATTAATAGATCTAAAGATGACTTAGTACCATGAAAATTAGCCAAGTGGGGCCCACTCCTTAAAAAGTGGAAAATGGTCCAAGTTGGGCCCATAAGGTCAAAGTTGTAATGAGATGGTACTAAAGGTATGCTATGACATGGATCTAGAGGTTTGATGAAGAAATAGCATTACTCAAGTATGGGATCTAGCAAATGGCCACCTACCCAAGGAGTGCGAATTACCCCAAGGGTGACTAGTGCCTTAGATCAAGGGCCAAAACCTTGCCTCAATTGCCTAAATCGAATTCCTCAATGACCTTTTTATTCCATTTTTTAATCTTCCTGAAAACCCTGAAAGTGACCAAAACTGCCTCTAGGTTGCTTGCGTTGTCAAACTGAAGGTTCCATCATGTCCGGAAGGGGGGTATAATGGTAAAAACAAGTGGCTGGACCACCCCCTTCCTCTGTAGTGCCCTAGGCAACGACTTGCCTCCAATACTCCTGCTGGAACGGCTGGATCAGCATGCCCAAATTGGTCAACATGTGGATAACTGCTACTATCATGCCCAAGAGTGCTCGTAACTGAAAGACAAGTGTCTCAATGGATCCAGAAGACCCAAATCCTCTAGAGATGAGTACTCATACACCTCATGATAACCTGTGGGGTCATCAGTAGGGTCCACCATGCCTGGACAGTGTAAAATATGATGATCTGGAAATTATAATAAAACTGATCAATTGCATCAATCATCATCTGGAGCATATGTCCAACGTATGGAATCATCAATAGGTGTATGTGGGACCATAAATCAACATCAATAAGCACAATTGGTCCATCTCATCATGGATCCCAAGAAAGACCTTGGTCAAACTATGTTTGACTAGGTCAAAAATACAACCAAAGACTAGATTATAACAAATGACTAAGACATGTTCCTTTAACCATATTCACAGCTTAACTTAAAGTATAAACATCAATCTAGTGGCAGTTAATACATAGATATTTAGTGTTGTTTATAGTTTACTTGCACCAAAGCTTTAAAGACATACTCATCCAATGGACATGGTCTAACTGCTAGCAAAGGGTGAAGGCTAAGGACAAGGCTAGGTAAAAAGGGATGACTTGACCAACTCAATTAAGTGACATTTTGGACAGGGAGAGGGGGAGCTACACTCTGTGCTGGACAAAATAAACAAAGGGAATGGCAGTGCCTCACAAATGGACAAGTTGTTTAGAGTGTGCTTATTCAACCTTGGCATCATGTCTACATCAAGTTGATCCAAGTTCATTAGGATCATTTATTTAATTTCCATGGCCTTTTTGGCCTATATGATCCCTCTGGAATTTTGCATGCGCTAAAAAGCACAACTAATCGCAACTTGCATCCGGGGCATATTTACATTTATGAGGTCAGCAATCTTTAGATATAGCATTTATTTAACTATTGCTTTTAGAATTTTTTGGACCCTTTGAGGGGTACTTTTAGCATTTCATTGCTTTAGCATTTAATTCATCGTGTGTTTAGAAACACATTCTAGAATTTAATTTCCATAGGCTTTCATAAGACATTTCCAATAATTTCCATAAGTAGTACATGTGCTTTCAGTTTTAGCCAACCACAACTCATGTGACTAGAGGGAATTTTGCACTAAGCCACACATCGGGGCAACCGACTAGAATGATCTAAGCATAAAATCCAACTCACCAAAGGCAAGTTCTGTCACCAACTCAAAGCCGAGACACAAAACAAACGTGGATGCAATCCAACACAGAGGTAGAAATGGGGAAGTCCTCCATATCAAACAGTCACGAAGGCAAGTCAAGGTGAAAGCCAAAATAAGGAAGGTCATGGATGGATGGAGTCAAGTGAATGTGGTGCCTAAGCTAGCAAACATAATTGTTAGGAAAGACCATGTCCATGCTCACAGGAGGGTAATATGGAACCAATAAGTATAGTCAGTAAACCTTAAAGTGCAAGTAATACATCCAATTCATTATTTACATCAACCAAGATAGTTCATTTCATTTATTTAAATAGTACTGCCACATCATGAGTTATATACCAAGTCAATGCTATGAAGATGACTAAAACAACAAGATAATAGTCCAATGTTAACAATCACAAGTCTAATGGTCATATCACTGCATATCATAAATAACCATCATATAAAACCACTGAAACATTGCTGCAATAATACAACTGGAACTTTGGGCACTGAAGTGAAACTGTATGAAACAAAAGGTCATACCGATCATCAAATCTAAGCTCTCAAGGCTCAGCGTTGGCACAGGGTCTACTCAATGTCTGATATATACTGCTCTGATCTGTAAGTGATCTCAAATAACTTTGGTCATCATAACTGATCTATGTAAAAACAAAGCTCTGAAAAGTGCAGATATCTGCTCAGCAAGAATAGTAGCCCAGCTACTATGGTGTGATAACAGTTCCCTAGGAGTTTGGTTTAATTCCGACAAAAATAATTTTTTATTTTTTTTATTTTTATGGTTTCCGTAAAATTAGACCATTTTTTAATGGTTTAATTGGAAAAACTCAAAATGTAATAAAAGCCTGGTATGGAGGTGGATTTTGGCGTGGGGATGCTCGTTTCCAAGCTTAGAGCGTCCTCTTTAACCTAGGACACACTTTTCTTGGGTTTCGGGCGACTAAGTGGTCATTTGTGGCATTTTTTCCTAAAAGTGCTACAAAATGACACTTAATTACTAAGTGTTTTACAAATTGCACAGAGTACAAAAATAAAAAAATAAAAAATATGATTTAAAAAATTTGGAAAAGGGTGGCATAATAGTTTATTAAGGAGGGCGACCATGTCTAAAGAATAAAGCACATGTTGAAAACTAAAACTTAGGATAGCGTGGAGTATATTTTTATTAGATGTGCTCCCTCCTTCCTTCACGTGGCCGACATTCCACGCATGCACAAGCTCACGAGTTGAAAAAGCCGAAGGTTCCAATGGTGGGCAATTGTTCCTTGGGGAGGTGCGTAAATCACACCAACTCCATTGCTCCAAGTTCAATCAACGCATGATTCACTCTCCCTTTGGTGGATGCGCCTCCCTCTCCATGCTATCGCCCTCTCCTCTTGTATTTCTTATTTAAGCGAGGCTTGCTCCTCATTCCTGATGGATGCAAGGAACCTCTGCAATAATAGTTGTATAATGCTTCTTGCCTTTTGTGCAAAGATTTTATTGGAATAAATTGAGTCTTTGAAGGTGGTGCAAATGTCATGATTGAGAAAGCTTGTTCCATATTGAGGTGATATTTGTCTATGCTTTACTTCTGCAATTGTTAATTCATTTGATCCAATTCTAGCATAGAAGATTATTGTTAATCCATTGAACAAGCATTTGTAGTCTCAATTTGTTTGTTTATATTGTGTATTTGAAGTCAAGGAGTAGCCGAAAGTAGTCAGTTATATTTAGGCTCTTCAAAATTTCTTTTATCATAATATACTAGATTTGATCATGTGGTGTTTGTAGTTGTATTGTGTTGCAGATCATCAAAAGCGAAGAAGGTCGTTAAGCTCAACTGCGTTTTCTTCCTCTTCGCAACCATTTTAAGACTAATATTCTTTTGTCCTATAGGATCCTCCTCATTCTCAAAAGATTTGAGATTCGGCAGTCACCCTTCTTCCATCTTTCAAATTTTAAAACTCTTTCTCTCCACTTTTCCTTATTTTTGCAAGCAAGTTAGATCTATAAAATTTTATTTTTTAAATCTGATCTGTCATGCAAAAATAGTAGATCTAAGAAGTGCTTTTAAAAAGTTATATTTCAAGCTTTAGATCTAGCTCCAAATCATCAATATTTGAAGTATTAGTTTCCTATCATTATCAAATATTGTATTGTAATTTTTATGTACTTTTTAGCTAACCAATACTAACCTTAACAAATTCTTTATTCGCTGATTTCTTGTTTGTTTTACAGAACAAAACAAAGGAAGGAAAGCTAAAACTTAAGTCATAAATACAAAAATTTCCCTCTTCTTCATCCCTTTGCTAACCCTTTGCCTTCTTAGGCCTAAAGTCTCTTGAATCACGCTGCACAAGCGGATCAAGAGCGCTCTCTATCAAAGGGTTAATTTGTTGTAAAAACATTAATAAAAAGCTCCCACACCCTTCTTCCCCCATTTGGGGGAAGCCTGTATCTTTTTACTTTGCTTTTTATCTGCATGCTAGGATAGTTTCCTTTCCAAAGTTTTATAAGAAAAGTTAAAAGTTCTTTTTTACTTAGAGTTTAAAGAGTTTTTTGCAATCTTTTTCTTTAAGTTGATTCATGTGTTTAACTTAGATTCAATTTTTCACGCTAAAAAGAATCACTAACCCCCTTGCTCTCCCGAGTACGGTCTTCGGATCTGAAAGAGATTCTTGGGTAGATAATTAGAGAACTTGTTTTCAGCATTTTACTTGCAACAAACAAAGTAGTGTTCAAAATCTCTTGAATCACGCTCTTAAAGCGGATCAAGAGTGCTCTCCGTCAGAGAGTCAATCTTAAAATTTACCAACTTAATAAATCTCTTGAATCTCGTTCTAATTCGGATCAAGAGTGCTCTCTGTCGGAGAGTCAATCGTAACGAATAAATTTTGCCCACTCTGTGTATGCTCTACCCATAGTTTTGGGATATCAAAGCGGAAGTGTCGCATTCTTCAATTTTCTCACATTTAATTAAAAAAATTTAATTTTAATAAAATTAAGTCCCTTCGAACCAACAAAAATCCGGCGTTGCCACGCTGTGATCGAAAGTGGGGAAATTCTGACTAAGGACGCGAGAACCACTGGTAGGTGACCTCAGAGCACTGGTTATACTACATCCTTGTTGGTGTAGTGTTGAACACCGCTCTCGAGACTCCGTTCCAACCCACGTCCTTGTATGGAGCCACCTAGATCACATTCCGGACACATTTCCTGTACCGCAAGGTATATCGGAAATCCCCTTATCCCACAATAATTCAACCTCATCTTCAAAATCATATAATAAAATAAACCAAGAGGCATTCACACAACGGTTCTTTTAGCACTCCAACAGACAGTGACTCCATTAGCACTGGTCTTTCAATAACGGCAATTGTTCAAATCTCTCTATTTGCTTATTATATGTCGTGAGTTATTGTTGTTTATCATATCATGCTGTTTATGAATTTTTGATTCAGTTTGCTATTCTTCAAATTGTATGCTGTGGATGTATTATGAATTTTGTGAATAAACTTGGTTTAAATCTTTTTCATTCATTGAAAAACTCCTAAAAACAATCTTCCCATCACTAAACATTCAAACTTTAAGAGCCTTAGAAACTCTTTTTAGGGTCTACCCCCCTTGGCTTCGTTAGGAGTTCCCCCCTTGGCTTCGTTAGGAGTTTGCCTAAACGAGGAGTCGGGATCAGGTGACATCACCTCACTCTTTTCTTGCTCCCAAGGTCACACCGAGCAACTTAGAAAGATTTCTGCTGCGCTCCCTTCCCCCAGGTGTGCATCTCGGCGGCAACAATATGAAGATTGCATTGATAACTAAAATCAGATGTAGGAAGTGGCATTCAGCCTCAAACATTTTGGCCAATCTACTTCTCCAAATTACGTTAACCGTTTCATCCTTGCCACAGAGAAAACAAGCAATGTCTCTCACAACAATGTTATGGAGCTTGCTCTTGATAGTGAGGCCTTAATGAAGCAGAAGCCACCCCGAAACTTTATGCTTAAAAGACACTGTGGTTTCTAGTTGGATTGTCACCTCCTCAGCCAATGCGCTATAGAATTCCTCACCCCCACCTTTTGTACAAGCGAGTGACAATGTCAAATGTGTTCCTTACCATATCATAAAGATCTTTGGTGACATAGATGTAAATGTTATACAATCACTCCAGAATGGGCCTGACCCATGCAACTGCATTTTAGATGGACAATCTTTGGGAATCATGTGACAATTGCGCTTTAAAAGAATTTTGTCTGAACCAGTAAGCTCTTGGGCCTGTTTAAGTGAACATCAGCTGTGCCATTGTTGGTGATCATAATTCCAGAAATCCTTCCAAAAGAAGAGACCTTTCCCAGCCAGTTGTTTGCCAACAAACCTAGGTGAAAAGCCAACTGGACCACTGGGGGATGGGAACATCCGAATCAGCCATGATGCCCAATCCCAGAGATCACAGAGTCCCTCAAATTGCCAAGCAAGAAGACCAGAAAAAGCCTGCCAAGAAACCCACACTGTCTTCAGTGGGACAGAACTTGAAATCACAACAGCTTTAGCATTCCCAACTATGTCACACAGATGAAAGGGACCTTTAATAGAAAAGAAGAAGAAGATCAATGGATAATGATTTTGCAACATCTTTTTTAACATAGTATCTCTATTCTCTGTAGAAAGGCATGACAACAGGAATAAAGCAACACTTTCTAGTTAAATGGTTAATGTAATGTTTTCTGCCATCCAAGGTACTTATTGTTTGGTTTTAATTCCTTATTGGTGCCTTTCCTTTAGTTTAGCCCCCATCCCCTGCATCCCCACCTTTTGGTCACTTTTACTGTTTGTTAAATCATAATAGTGCTTAGGATATTTGTAGAAAAGTTTGTTGTTTGACTTGCTATATTCCATTGGCACTACCCTTGATTTTGTGGGCTCAACAGAGATGAATTTGATATATTCCACATTCCCCCCACCAGTCATATAGATACTGTTATTTGAACACCATGTGTTAATTTGTTAAATATGCATACGTTTTGTTGTTCATTTAAGTACACTTACAAAGCATGGTGTTTCAGATACATCGTGTTGAAATAATATTTTTCTTAATAATATTTCACAGTTGTAAAGATTAAAATGCATAATTAACTAAACTTTTATTGAATTAAATCTCTCGCAGAAGCGCAAATTGTCTGATATGTTGGGTCCACAGTGGAGCAAGGAGGATTTACAGAATTTCTATGAAGCCTATCGGAAGTATGGAAAGGACTGGAAGAAGGTAAGCTTTTTATATATTTTAAGATGGCTCTTTATTATATCATATATGTATACAATTGATACTCACTTTGATTTATCTTATATGGATGGGACAAATTATACTGTTTTTTTGGGATAAACTATACTGATTTTTACTTGGTGCCATTGTGGTATTTATTTTTCAGTTCTTTAAGGTCACAAGGTGTGTTAGGGTAACGTGATATGATTAAATTTCCCATGCTTTAGAGATATTGCATCTTTCTGGCACTGGAAACTTCACATTGAATGTTGCAGATTTGAATTCAGTTCTTTGGATGACAACATAAAACTTCAATGGTCTGTAGGAAAATAGGATGCACACATTCATGAATCAGAAAACTCCACTAGACTGTAGGAAAATAGGGGCACACATTCATGAATGAAAATAGTGCAGAAATAAGAGTATTTGAAGTTGCATTGTTACCTCTGTCACACACCCCCAAAATTCATCATACATAACTTATTTATAGCACCCCTAGTTGTGAAGGTGGTTAAAGCACTTAAGCCATTGGTGACGTACCTCATCTTGCCATAAAGCAATAAAGGCAGATACATAACTCCTCTCTTGATCAAATACATACTCACACTAGAGTTTCATGATCATGAAAAGCATGGGAATCTGAGGATAATGCCAAAGACCAATGAATAAGTCACACGCAAGAGACTTTTCATCCCCAAACAATGCAGCTTGCCAATACAGATTGTTTTGGAACAAGCCAGGATGCTGATCCTCAACAAAGCTCCAACACTGTCTAGCAATCGGGCAGTGCTAGAAGATATGCTTGTTAATCTCAAGCCGCTGACACAAAGGGCAAAGGCTATTCGAGAGACCCGTTTTAGCAAATCTGGCCTTGAAGGGAAGCCCCTGATAAATAACCAGCCAGGCAAAACTCGTAGCCTATAAGAAAGCCATGCCAACCACACACTGTGAAGATCACAAACCTAGTGAGCCTCCGGAGCAAGAGGGTGTGCCTCTAGAGCAAGAGGGTGTGCCTCTAATGAGGTGCAGAATAAAGGCAGTGAGAATCATACTGTAGCAATGATGTACCAAAGCCACACCACCAATCCCTTGAAATTGGCCCATGCATATCAATATTCATCTTAAAGAGCTCAGATTCCAGGGTAAAAGCCCGCATCTCCATGACTGAGGGACGATCAAAGGTTAGAGCCCAAACTCTAGAGTAAGTGATCTCGACTCCTTCCATGAATGGACCTCAGGGTCTAATAAATCACACCAATAAAAGATGCCCTTCTAACTCAGACGACACGCCTAAAAGCGTGACATCTCTGCCACACAAATCCACTAATCACGCCAACTGCAAATCAATCTAGAGGAAAGATCCCACCTCGTCTTACTGCCCTTCCACTGCCATTGGACCAAGTTTGCAACAAATCTCCAAGCTGCCCATATACTCCTAAATAGGATGGCCCCACCAACATGGAACAGTGAGGGGGAAGAGATGATATCACAAATATCGAAACCTCCATTGACCTATTTTTTATGCAAACAACACCCAATGATGGAGTAGGACATGCTAGGGCATCGAGCATTGAAGACACCTCACCACCCACCTCGTAGCCAAAATATTGCCTTGTGCTGCAACATCTATCAAACCCAACCCCCCTTCATCCTCAGGAATGGTACAGAGACATCCCACACAACCAAAGGGAGACCTCAAGCATTGCCGGACCTAGACCACAAATACGATTTCAGAATCCGCTAAAATCAATAGAACTGTGCTCTACTGGGAAACTAACACGACACATAATAAGCATGGGAAGCCTGAAGAATATGACCCACAATTGTTAGCTTTTTTGCAGAGGGAAGATCTTTATGAAGCCAACTATGGAGTACTCTGCAGTATTTGAAGACACCAATCGCACATGGCCACTGGCAATAGATTTGCCCCAAATGGAATACCAAGATACCTGGCAATCATCCCTGGACGAATATAAGACTAGGCAACGAAAATCCATGTTGGAGGAGAATCCAACCTGATCAACCAAAAGACAACTTTATGAGGATTGGCAATGACATCATAAGCCCTCTAGAAGGTGTCCACACAAGAAAGGCCCTATCTACTGACCTTGATTAGCCCTCATGGACAAGAGGGAGTCATTGGTGAAATGGTTATTAACTATCTTAGAACCATCCAGGAGCGTGATTCCCCTAATCTAACCAACAATTGTGCTGCCTCTAGCAAATACCCCAAAGCATGAGCAATCAATACATATGAATAAGATGCTAGAGGGCACCCTTGCCTAATAGACTGGTGTAAACTGTAAAGCAATTTGAGGGAACGAGGCATTGGAGGACAGAGTGTTCATCATACCCACACAAAGGGAGCTGAATCCCAAGCAAGCCATCATCTTATAAATGAAGGACCAATCAATATTTAATATTACTTTGGTAACATACAAAGTTGCCACACTTGGCTGGCCTGGAACTCAGTGAGACTCGTTGACTTGTGAAAGACTCAACAAAGTCTTGACACAAAAAAGTCTTAAAATATAGTCTAGGTAGTTTGGGTTTGTCTGGTTGAGTCTTGACCAGTGGCGAGTTCAGGGCCGAGTATAAGGAAAAAGTACTTGGCCTAGCTAAGACTCGACAATATTCACAAGTCTTGGCCAAGTCAAACTACACTGGTTACATATTAACATGTAAAGTGATATAAGTACTAATAACTACACTGCTTACATATTAATGTCTCTAATAACTGTTAATAGTTATTTAGTTCATAATGGTCATTTAGACTAGACTTAGGCACATTAATAAAGCCACTTGTGGACTTGGTCTAATTCATCCTTAAGTCTTGTATCAGCGACATAAAGTACGTTAAAGTCGTTAAATGACATGTGCTCTCTTCATTTTATTATCCAAGAAATATTTCTCCTTTTAACTTCTTTTGCGTTATTGGTTTCTTTGTGTGTTTCGTTTTTTGTAATATAGTTTTAAATATATTTTGTTTTTAGGTTTGTAAGCCAGGATAAATTTTCTGAAAAAGAGAGAGATGTTAGGTTCATATTTTTGGTTTTAAAAGATGGGCTAAATTAAAAACAAAAGGAGGATTTTTCAGAAATTAAAAGTAAAAGCAAGGAAAAGAGATTCAATTTTTAAGGGAAAATCAAATTTTTGAAGGAGCCGCTGTACAACAGGTGCTATAATCTGTTCAAAGCATATGGGCTAACTGCCAACAGCTGTATGATATTTACAGATGACTGTACAACAGTTGTGCAAGAGAAATTAGGTCATACAAATATCCAACAGGGAAATTGATGGGCAGTATAGCTTGTACATATACCCATCAATAGAAATTCACTGTTTTTTCAGTCAATTGAAAGAACAAGGCAAATTTAGTCAATTTCACTGTTCTTTTGCAGATCCAATAGGTTTCTTCATTGTCCTGAGGCTCAAAAGAGTTTTGAAGGTAGCCATCAAAGCATAATTCATTGTTCTAGCTGTCTTACCTCTTTTTGTTCTACCTTCCTTGCTCATACTGGCCATGTCATACCAGTGAGCATCATCACTATAATTCACTGTACCAAATGCATTACCACATTTTGGTCTACCTTTCTGGCTCACATTGGGAAGCTAACCCTAGTAAGCATCTTTATAAGTTAAGTAGCACCATTTTGGTCTTTTTTTTCTCTCCCGCTGTCGCAAAACGACACTGGTTTTCTGCTGATTTGTGCAATTTCTAGGATTTGTAATCCTCTTCACTGGAAAAATCATAGGAATCATGCTGAGAGGTGATTTTTACCTCTTGTTGATCTGCTTCATTACTGAGCCTATTTGTTTGTCCATATCCTCATTTTCAACAACATTCTGATCTGATTTTAGATTTTATTTTCATTGAAACATCTTTACCTTGGTATCTGTGCATTTTTCTACGTATCAGGTATTGTGTGAATTTTTGGCACTTTATACAATTATCGTTTGTCTGCCTCCCTTGGAACAAATGCATCTGCTTATTGGGCAATTTCTTCTTGCTCGAGTATCCTTCCCGCTAATCTTTTGAGATGGTCTTTCTATTTGAGTTAATGCAGGCACTGTTTCCAGTTCCCAGTCTGTAAGAGTTGTTGCTACTCTGATGCTTTTCATTTCTGGTTTTGGGTTTGAGTGCTTTATCTCTGATTCTCTAGTATGCATGTCTTCATCATCTGTATGTCTCTGATTGCTGTGCGTGTAAACTTGTAAAGTTCCTTATGGTCCTTTGCTTCCTTTGAATATTGCTGCTGTTGCTTCCAGTTCTCTCGCAAAAGTCATCATGGGAAAATATTCTTGTTGCCTACAACAATTGGACAAGCTTCTCTCCCAAGCCATATATTTCTCATGGAAGAAATTATTTTGTTTTTTACTACATTATGAGCTTTAATTTTTCATTTCTAAAGTTTAAATCTTGTAGACTTAAAAAACTGCCCTTTTATTATTTAATATCAAAGTACTCTCTATGCTTTGTTTGTCCAACATTTCATTTTGCGAAGTTTCTTGTAAATCTGGATCAACATTCTTCGTCCTTTCTTTTGTATCATAGGCATGAGAATCATCATCACTCTAATACCATGCAGGAAAGATGGGTGCACACATTTATGAATGGAAACAATGGAGAGAAATAAACACATTCAGCAATGGAAATGATGGAGAGAAATAAAAGTATTTATTAATCAAGTTGCGTTGATATCTCTCACACACCCCTCAGTTCAACTTCATCCTACATAATTTATTTGTAGCATCTGTAGTTGGATAGATGGTTTATCTATCTAACAAACTAGGGTAAATATTTAATATTACATTGGTCACATATTAACATGTAAAGTGACATAAGTAATAATGTCTTTTAATAAAGATAAAGTTCCAAGTGGTTTGGATTTTTCCTTATTTGTGTTCATCCATGCCTAGAAGTTAATCACTTTTATGATGCAAGAAGGTAATGATTTTTTCCACTGTCTTTTACTCTTGTTTTTCAGAAAATTTTAGAAAACAAAAGGAATTTTAAATAAACTAACTGAAATTTAGAAGGGTTGTTTGGTTTCTCTCGATGAGAATGGCTGCCTTCGATACTATGTTAATTTTTCATTTGTTTTTTTGGTTTAGGTGTCTGCCATGATCCGTAACAGGACAATAGAGATGGTGGAGGCTCTTTACAGTATGAATAAGGTAATTCCAATATTTATGCTTGAGCTTGGACGATCTAAGATAATCTTTGTATGGCCCTTATGGAATTGCTGTTTGTATTGTCCATGGCATTCTATTGAAGGAAATGTGATTGAGTATATTGTAAAGAAATATTAATTGAATTTAGGAAATTATTTTGTGTACTAATGGGGATGGGGCTAGGGGGCTGAATGTGTGCGTCTGTATGGGGGTAGGGGTGGAGGTGTGCATTTGTATGGGGGTGGACAGGGCCTGGGGGGGTGTGAAATTGTGGCAGGGTCTGGGAGTGGTGTGAAATTGTGCATTTACATTTAGGTGTGCATTTGTTGTGAGGTGTGGGTGGGCAGGGGGGATGAAGGTGTGTATTTGCATTTATGACAGATGCACACCTTCACCCCCCAGCCCCATCCCGATGGCCAGGCTATTGTACCTTCATTTGTATGTATAGCTGTGTCATCATAGGTTTCCTTAGCTTTGATGACTAGCCCTGACCATATATCTACATGATCAATCTGTTAGTGATCCAACTGGGAAGGCTTTAAAGCTGGGGAAGTGCAATTATTACATGCAGAAAATCATGGAAATTGTGAAATGGTTCTCTTTCACATCAAAATAAAGGGAATATATAATCCAAAATTACGGAGGACACTTATTTAGAAATTGCTATGAATGAACTAGAGAACCTAGGATTACAAGCACATGCTTATTATGAAGGCATGCACATGGTTACCCTGCAACAAAAATGGAACTATCATGAAAACTACATAATTTATGGGAACAACTGGGTCATGAACACAATTGAGAATGATTACTGTAGAAGAACATTGTATGGAATTGTAGCAGAATCTTAGGGAGATATGAGGAAGTTTCACAGTAACGAGACTTATATGTTACAAAATTCAGGTGGAAGGCCTGGAAAGTGGAAACTAAAACAAAATATGCAAGAGTTGGAAAGCACCTTGACTTTTCGACAGAATGAGAAAACAAAAATTATTAATGGAAAAATTGCTTCGAGGAAGTCTTATGATCATTTATTGAGTTTAGGGCAAGTGGATATGCAACTTTAACAACATCCAGGCCAACAATATTGACAATATAAATATTTGTGCATTATTCCTGAGGGTGTGTATCTATGGGATAAAGCCCTTTTGCTGTAGGGCTTTCTTCTGCAGTTTGTTGTAGGAGGGTTGTTAATCATCCAACACACAAGTACTACTCTGTCATGTTAATCATCCATCTTATGTTATTCTCATGTTAACATATACTAATTTAAAGTTCGCATAATATAAAATATACATTTAATAGTAAGATGGAGCTTGTTGTTTTCGTCCTCCAACATTATGTCTTTTCTATGGAAGGTATAAATAACTCTTTAAATAATTACACATTCATATATTTTGAATGGAAGAATGGTACATGCATGAACCAATGGACTTTCTCTTTTTCTTAAGTCATTGTAAGTTGAAACATTCGACAAACTAATAAAGTCCTGTCAATAACTACTTTATTTGTTGCATATGCTACAGCCCTTATTTTTATCTTAGCTATATTGGCAGCCTTGTTTCTGTGTCTAAACCAAGCAAAAACCCATTTTTGTTTTGCTTATTTACAGGCTTACTTGTCTCTTCCCGATGGAACTGCTTCTGCGGCTGGGCTTATAGCAATGATGATAGACCACTACAATATCTTGGTGAGTAGAAGATAATTATTTTGCAAACAGTTTAAAATGTTTATAATTATTGTTTGCATGCCATTTTTTTGTTTTGAAATAGATGTGGTTATCATTTGAGTGTTTTGTTTGGTATCCTATGTTAGCAGGAAAAAGAAGTGGGAAAAATTAAATTTATTTCATTGTTTTCTAGCACTTACAAGACTGATGTCTTATTATTTGTGTTTTTTGTCCCTTTTGTCATTGAAAAGCGACTCTCTAAGGTACTTTTGGATTGTTGGTGATAAGTAAGCATAGGCAGAATCTTTATTCCATGCTGAAAAAGTTTGTGTATTCATTCACTTTACAGAGGACATACTTCTGATCACTTGTTTGACATACTTCTGATCACTTGTTTCTTTAACCACAAAATTTAAGTACTTTGGAAATTAGAAATTTGGCTAGAATTTCATGAACAACATGCGTTTTATTTTACTCTTTCACCCCTTGTTAATTTATATTTCCCATGGATGTTGGTCCTTGGGGATTAAGTCATGCCATACCTATGTGGTAAATGCTAATGTTGAGGAGACAAATGCTGACATTTTCTGTTATGATCCTTAATGTGGTTTAGAAGGCTTAGGTCACTTTGCAAGAGCAGATGAATTTAAAAAAATATTATAATTTCCGAAGTTTGTACAAAAAATTGTCAGTGATTCTAGAAATTTTATACAGGTTGACTAAATTCAGTAGTTTTTGTGCTATTGCCAAAAATACATTGCCCAGCACTTTTAGAAATTGTAAATACTTCTGCTTGTATATTATATTTTAACTTAGTTTGTAAAAACTGTTTTTTCTTAATAACTATGAAATTTTAGCCCATGCAAAATAGCCTCTGTTAGGGTTAATTACATTTCAGGGTTGACTAGTTGGTATGTGTGTGTCTCCTTCTATCTTGTTTCTTCATTGATCCCAGTATAGTTTGTTTGAATGAGAAGAAGGTTGGGGGTGGCATACACAACCAGAGTTGCTTCCTTCAAATTTTTATGTTACCGGAGAAGGCTTGGAAAACCCTATGAATGATATTTGAGTTCCTTTCAATTGCTATAGAATCCATTGAATGCACTTTTGTAAGTCTTGTTTATATTTACAAGGGTCAACAGAAAAATTGATGGAAACAAATCTCATCCAAATTCTGAAATCGCCTCCTTACAAGTCCGCTAGAGAGAGATAGGTCTAGTGTGCCTGAGAGAAAGTGCAAAAGAAGCACAAGTGCCAAAAGCAGTACACAAGTGCACCCAAGGGAAAGTTTCCAATGATGAGAAAGAACACCAAATTAAGTGCCCTTAGGATTATAAGTTATAACACTTTGTATTTCAGATTTAAAAGCTCACAAGATGAGATGGTACTCCCAAGAAGGGTTATGGGCCCACATAATTAGGGAATACACCCCAAGAGGGTTATTTAGTTTACATGTCAAGTTTGACTAGTTTGTCTAGTTCAGATTTAACCACAAACCTAGCATAAAAAAATGAAATAAAATGACCTTAGTCATAATTACAAGTACATAATGATACATTTGAATAGGTTGCGGTCACATGTTCAAATTAAATCAATAATTCCAACACCACCACAAAGAGCAGTGATTACAACACAATAGTACAAAATTTACTTACCCCTTTAATATTGATTAGAGGGCAAGATCACCCCCTAAACTCCAGATCGCTGCTTCATAAAACCGTGAAGATCATCAACAATCAAGATTGAGCTCTAGAGAGATTTAGGTGTGTTACAACATGAACTAGCAGGTGTAATTAAAGGCCCAAAGAGCATAGCTAGCCCAATTGCAACCTAGAGATTTTACTCATTGTCACCTTGATAACCACCTTTCTGTACTTCCGTTGGCTCTTCTCCAACTCAAGGGGGGCTTCCCTAGGATAGGATTGCTAGGCTAAAGCAGTGGAGGGCATAAGGTGATTTTGGAAGAGATAACCTTAGCAAAACATGGAGTATTTTGTTGTAGTATTGGTGATGGGAGGGTTATGAAGAGTAGTGCCAATCTTTAGGGCAATGGAGTCACAAGGAAACAAAGACCAATGAAAGGGGGAACAAGTTCATGAAAAGGTCAGGGAGAGGAAGCCTTGCGGTGCCAACCAACGAACCCTAATATGTTACATCATAATTGTGGAAATTACTAGGAGATCCCTTGCGATACCAACTCAAAACAATGATAATAGGGTGTAATATCCATTAGAACACTGTAATATCCGTGCATCAAAACACTGTAATATCCATGCATAATCCATCAAAGGAATTGAGGAAAATTCTCTCACAATCCTTCCAATGTGAGACTGCCCTTTTATAGCCCTAATAATATGTTCTAGCTATCCCACATATCATTTTGCAACATTAAAAGATCAGAACCAAAAACCACTTGGAAATGGAGAAGAAAAGCCTTGAACTTCAAATGCTCCATAAAAAGATATAACAATAGGCTCCAAGAGATAAATCATAAGATAAGATAATTTTATTATTGTCCAAAGAGTGATCACAAAAGTAGGTCAATGGGACTAAAAGGATACATCAGTATAAGTGAACGATATAAAACCACTTTACCATGGGACTAAATCACTTAAGTGAACTATATAAAAGCACTTTACATTTTAAAAAGTCACTTTTACCCTAATTTAATGAAAAATACACTTATAACTTAAAGTCACTTTATAAAGTGAAAGTCACTTATAAAGTACATCTCACTTTAAAATCATAAAGTCACATAAAACAGTACTTTAATACGCCTTTGTCCATCCCGGAACACCATGCACATCTTGCATTCCCTCTGTCTCTGACACTAATACTGCATCCAAGATATCCCTGGACCCACCTATAGGCTTGCCCAACAACTTGTAGAACTTGCCTTGTTTGATGCCATGCTTCACCGCTAAGTTGCACGAAACAGGGAAATGGGGATGAAACGGGAAACTTCGAAACATGGGAAATGTGACCCCCCAAAATTTTGGAAACGGGGAAACGTGATATATATATATATATATATATATATATATATATATATATATATATATATATAAGCAAGAACATTTAAAATAATGAATGTGAAATATAAATCACAAATCATACATGTTGGCAAATCATTACCTATATTGGGATCCTATTTATCAATAGCACCCTATATCTCCCTCCTCTAGGCTCTAGCCCTTGCCTCTAACTCAAATTTCAAAGTTGATCCTCCAAGGACATTAGTTAACGGCCCAAAACCCTACAATTTTGATGAAACTTCCTAATCCAATCATTAAAATAAGGTAGAAAAAGCTTTCCATGCTTAATAAGTCATTTTTGTTGAGTGAAGAGTACATTTTTATAAGGTCACGACAGAGGAGTTCAACAATCAACACCACCAACATCAAGGGACATATAAGGGTTGATGTGCTTGATTAAATGCCGATTCCATATCCTCATACATGATAGAATCTAATGGAAACTCTGCAATCCTGACATCCTGAAAACCATTAAGTCTGCTGAATTCTAAATGGGATCTAAAATTCTACTTTTTGCATATGAAGTCCGATGAGGTTGGAACCACTCTCAAACATCCTGAGGCTGAAACAATTAATGGTAATGTTAAAAATTTAAGTAAAAGGATGGAAAATAAAAGATAAGGAGAAACGGGCTTGGGGCCCACGTTTCCTGCAACATAGCTTCACTGTTGCATCCAAGGTCACTCCCTTTGAATACAGAAAGTGTCTGTCCATCTCGGAACACCACACTATATTCCTCATCCCCCATAGCTGATACTGAGGGCAAATCTTTCAGCTCTGGTACAAGCGTCCCTCCTGCCACCTTCAGAGAACCTACTGACTCGAGTTAGAATCCTACCCATCCAACTCCCTCCATTGCATGCATGATCCTGTCTCTTAAACTCTAAGGAACACTTCTCGTATTCCTATCATATGGCTAGATGCATAACCGTACAAACTGCAAAATTTCCAGTTTTAAGCCCAAACCAAGAAATTTAGCTCACATGTGCCAAAAAAGTCACACTCTGCTGTACTAACCAACAACACTCTTGCACACACAGCTGCCATAAAACAGTCCACTGAATCACTCAGAGCCCTAGTTCTGATACCATGTGGAAAAACACAATCTGAATTTTGTTCTTACACAGTTCATGGACAGATTTTGTCAAACGCTTCATGAACCAATGATATCAGACTTCAACAGTAAACTAAACCAATGCACTTTTCCCAAGCATTAAATAGACATGTACTGTGACTGATATACTGTTCATAAAGTACATTTAGTAGCGGAAAATCATAAAAAATCGGCAGACTGTAACAACACTTTGACACAGTGGTTTTAGTAAAAAATGACCCTGGAAAAACCCCACATCTGGGGAAAATCAGTCCAAGAGAAATTTATTATTGAGTAGCTGTTAAATTCATATATACAACAGCAGTAAGATACAACATCAAATATTCAGTACAGTACAATAATGTCACGAAATCTGAGCACATAAAATCACCTCGTAAACTGTGGAATACGTTGCCTAGGCAAACGTGCCGACTGTATGGCCCAGGACAGTCTCCATGCAATTCTGTTCACCTCGATTTCTGTGGCCAGTCACATCAGAGCTGTAAGGCCAGTCTTCTGCTGTATGGTTCTGCAGCAATAAATGCTGTCACTTGCCTTGAAAACAGTGCCCCTTGCTTGTTTTCTGTGCCCACCAACTCAGTAGTACGACCACCACCAGAATGTACAGTACGGCCTGCTCATTAATGGCTGTACTTGCCCTGGGAAATGTGCCCACACCTTGGGATTCATGCCCACTCCAGCTGTTGCCTCTTCTCTTCTCTCTGTTGCTCAACAAAAATCCTCACTCTTGAAGTCGAGCTCCCCTCTCCAAGCTGCTCCTTGGGATTCGAGCCACACAAGAACTCCTCACTTTGGAATTCGAGCCACTCCAAAAATTCTCTTCTTGGATGCTTTGAAATGTGTGCCTTGGGTCTCCTTTTATCAATAACTTAGGGTAACTCCTGATGTCTCTTCGTCTTCTACTGCTGAGATTTGATCTTAGCCACAAGAGGCAATGGCTGTGTTTTAATCTAAAGTTCACTTAAATCACGTAAGTGAACTATATAAAAACACTTTACATTTCGAAAAGTCACTTTTACCCTAATTTAATGAAAGTACACTTTATAACTTAAAGTCACTTTATAAATTGAAAGTCACTTTAATGAAGTACATCTCACTTTAAAATCATAAAGTCACATAAAAAAGTACTTTAATAAATACACTTAATAAAGTCACTTAATAACATTTAATGAGACCTCATCATCTTGGAGCCCTGCACCTAGGGACTAGATGCAAGAGTACCTCCGAGCTACAAAAACTAACAATGAGAGGGTTCTTGATGATGCTTCCCAATTACAAACCCCTCATAGACACCACAAGGTGGTTCAATATGTGGAGGGTCATTAGCCATATGTAGTCAACTCCTATATCGCAAAGATCCATAATGGGTGTGGCTATGATGTTTATGTCATCAAGATTCAAAACTATAGTTTCCCTTTTGGTGCCAGATTAATAGAAATAGGGAGAGGCCAGGATAGTTTAATTCAAACTCTTTAGCCGCTGATTGAGGCAATATGGTGCCTTGAACATTAGAGATCTCAGGTCTTTAGAATATTAGAATATGGTGCCTTGAACATTAGAGATCTCAGGTCTTTAGAATATTTGAAGTCATGAAAAAGCTATGAGGTCGAGCCCTTTTCTGGAAGGATAAGATAATTGCAAGTGAAGAGTTTAAAGATAACATGATTGATAGTGATACTAATACTTCTTTTTGTGCGAAGTTCTATAGCCTCACTTGTTTTTCTGTATTCGAAATTAGAAAAAGGTTCACAAGTTTGGAGAATGTGGAGAACATCTCGTTTTGTAAAGACTGGTTTGGCATCTTACATAGACTTGAAGTCTACTAAGTCACTTGGTTCGAGTTCGAGTTCGAATTCGGTGACCTTGAAATTCGACAAAATTCGGCAACGAAAAAATTGGTGATAAAATTCGACACTAAGTTCGAGGGACTATATATTTCAAAATTTTAATATATATATAAAATTCTAAGCACTCATTAAACATTATGTAAAATAAAAATTGCATGCCAACATTAACATATATAATTATATTTCAAAAGGATGGTATCTTGTTAAAAATTTAAGAACTTAGGTTAGGTCTTTTGTCTTTTTGTTACCTTTTAAAATTTTTATTGAATAAATTCGATTAAATTTGCCTCGAAATTCGCCTTGAAGTTCGAATTCGACTTGAAGTTCAACATCAAGTTTGGCTTGAAGTTCGACTTTGAAATTCGGCTTTAAGTTCGGCTTCAAGTTCGAATTTGGTTGAAGTTTGGCGAATTTCGAATTTCAAGGTTGAAATTCGCCGAATGCGGTGACTAAGCTTGAAGATGAGCTGCTTGCATTAAAGGTCAAAGAGATCACGGTGGGCCCACTTAGAGAGTATATTAAAAATTGGGTGAATCGCGCTGTCGATTTTGCTGCTAGGTCATCATGAAAATAATAACAGTTGAGGCAGTCAGGGGACTTGGGCACTGTTGAATTGTTTTACTGACGACATATAAGGAATTCTCTTCAAGGGAGAAAGGGCATCATAGGACATTTTGGCTCCACATTTTTGTAGGTAATGGCTTCCAAGATTTCTCTTTTTCTATTTTTTCATCTAATTAGTCTTTTGGCATCCTGGGTTTTGAACCTGGGTTGTTTGCATGGAGGCCTCCCGTCCCAACCACCAAATGACAACCCGACATATTGCGCATAGTCGCCTATGTAGGCCAATTTTCTAAGCACATGGCAGAAAGTTGCCAGTTTTGCAAGTTTTTGCTTGCTACAAACTGTTACTTTTGCGGTTGAAAAATTCTTTGTCTGCAGAATTGTGGATTAGTCGGACCAATGTTTTAAAAATCGGAACCGGGAGTCAAACTGGTCGAGGGTCAACTTTATCCCTTATAAAGTTATACGTATGAACTTTTTCAAGCGAATTTGTTTTAGTGGTGTATGCTGAGAAGAATATGAAACCTTTTAACTTTTGAATTTGCGAATAAGAATCTGAGGCAGTTTTAACATTTTAAAATCCATTCCAGCTCACTCAATCATTAACCCATCATTTCTCTGCCTTCCCTTCCTGTGAGTTGAAGGTCAAGAGAACAATCACGCCATGTTTGAATTCGATTCAATTTATAAATTTTCATATTGCCTCTACAGTCGGCGGAGCAACCCGGCCAGTTTTTATCGGGCTCGGTCGGTTCACACCAATTCGGTATGGAATCGGCTGGTTCAGTCACCTGGCCGTCCGGTTCGTTACCGAACTTGTCCTCAGTCCAGTTTTTCTCATGGTTCAACATTCCAGGTGGTCACCGTCAGACCAATCAAACCAGGTGGTTCCGGTTCTGGTCTGACTGGTTTTTAAAACACTGAATCGGACTCGTCAATTAATTTATGATTTCTTCTTCATTGGATATACTCGTACTTTTACAGGCAGCAGTATAGGACTTTCTATATTGGATCGAGCTATGATGAGCACCTAAGAGGGGCATCACTGGTTGAACAGATGGCTAGGTGTTTTCCTTCCATCAGCAGGAAGAGAGTCATGGACACCTGGTTATGGATGTCCCTTTTCTAAATCCTTGGCCCTGGATAACTGGTTATGGATGGCTCTATTCTAGGATTTAGCACACTATATTTGATGTCATTTCCCAGCTGTAGTAAGATACAGCAGCTGCAATTCACTACAGTGCTTCATTGCACCTCTTTAGATAAGATGAAAGATGGACCAGGCAGACCCTTTATAGACTATTTCAAAGAAGATTGTAAGTGCTAATCATGGATTGTTTTTTCTAATCAAGAGGCATCAATAACTTTCTTCCCTTTCTTTTTATCATTCATATGATGCCTTTATAATTTAGTTTCATCTTTTTTATCATATGGAGATTATTTGTCGATGTACAAGCAGTCGTGTGTTATTGATTTAAGCTTTATGTTAATTCAATAGTAACTGCCTATAGGGTTGACTCTGTAAACAATTGCAAGGACGTTATTAGTTGCACATTCATAACATTACAGTTTGATGTTTCAAAATATGATCGGCATCAATAACTTTCTTTCCTTTCTTTTTATCATTCATATGATGCCTTTATAATTTAGTTTCATATTTTTTTTGTATGGAGATTATTTGTCCATGTCCAAGCAGTCGCATGTTATTTATTTAAGTTTTATGTCAATTCAATAGTAACTGCCTATATGGTTGACTCTGTAAACAATTGCAAGGACGTTATTAATTGCACATTCATAACACCACAGTTTGATGCTTCAAAATATGATCTTCTGGATTATTTATTTTATTTAATATTTAGTTCAAGTTTGAGTGATATTGTAGAATAGTGTTTGCATATTTTGACCTTTGTTCAAGAGGTTCTGTTCAATGCTTATCAGCATGCGAAGAACTACTGTTATTGTTTTGGCCCTAATCTTGTCTTAAATTCCTTTTCCTTTAATCTTGTCTAATGACTTTGATTGAAAATTTGTGAAACTCCAAAGATATGTCAGTGGTGTGCATAGATATGATAAGTAATTATTCTCATAATATTGTGTATGGTACACAGGAAGGAAGCAACAGTGACAGGGACAGCAGTGATGGCTTTGGAGCATCAGGACGCCCTCAAAAGCAAACCCGTTTTAAGCAGAAGTTTACTAGTACAAATACCTTTGACAGAAAATATTCTGATTTGTTGCAATGTAGACCAGGACATTCAAATTATGGCTGTCCATCTCCAGTAAAGAAAAGGAGGTCTGGAGGTACAGTGATTCATATTTATGCCTAAACAAATCTTTGATTTATATAAGATATTTTTCCTGTAACTGGTTGTTGTTTCCATTATGAAGAGTGGATTGCCTAGGATGGCAACAAACATCCGATGAGCAATATTAGGTTGGGAAATGGACTGATCTTGTAGGTATTCCTCAACTATATGAAACTGCAGCATATGTGGTCCACAGGGTGTTTTTTTAGTAATTTAAGGCTTGAAGCAGTTATTGAATTGTTAATGCCTTATCCCTGATGGATTTGGGTTTTTAACTTTTTTATGATGATAGTTTAAGGTTTCACCTGTTTGTGACCTCATTATAATTGAGCTACAGACTGTTGTTGGATCTGTATGTAATATTTTTAATTTTTTCACACAAGGATAATTTCTAACTTGTTTTCTCATTCTGGTTTATATTAACTGTTTATCTTATCAACTTTCTTGTACTCTTTGAGTAGAGGCAATTTCTTTGTATCCTATGTGTTTGAAATGTTAAAAGACTAAGATATTATCTGCTTTTGGTTCCAAAGACCATGGCAATATGTGCTTTCCCCTGACACATATACATGTCAGGAACTATTGTTTCTTACATACACCAGGAGAACGTTTACTGATCCTCAAGGTTTTGATATTATGAATAATCTGATCTGAGAAAGGCTAAATTTTAGGCATAGTTGTATTATTTAGGTCTGAACTGCCATTAGGGTTTAGTTTAAAGCTCTCCCTTCTCTATTATTATTTATTTCTCTACAGAATTTGAACTGAAATTGTAATGATACAATACAGTATAAATTTTTAATATATATGAAATGTTTATTACCAGTAATGGGATGCAGAAAATTCTCTAACATGGTGTCATATTCTTGATATCTTGTTTATGTTTATCTTCTATAAATAATCTAAGTGCCTGCAGGTAGTAGGCCCCGCGTTGTTGGAAAAAGAACACCACGCTTTCCTGTTTCATACGCACTGGAAAAGCAGAATTTTGAAGCAGTGCTGTCTGGTAAACAAGAGCTTGTCTCTGATGATGATCATGATGATTATGATGTTGCTAAGGCAGTTGCATTGACATTGGCAGAGGCTTCACAAAGAGCAGCCTCTCCTCAAGTTTCTCGAACACCTAGTCGGATGACATCACAAATGAGATTATCTCCTGTCCAAAATGGTGATTTGAAGGTACATCATTCCCTACCACTGTTTATCGTTGAGTCCTAGTAGTAAATAATCTTTATTTCTAGAATACTTTTTTATTATCTTTGATGCATTTTGTTGAAAAGTTTCAATTTTGATACCATAATTTGTATCTATTTCATGCTATTCAGGGTTCATATGCTCGGAATGAGTCTGGAGGATCTGCAATCAAGCTTACTGGATCTACAATGGATGAAGGTAGCCTAGAAGGTAGTCAAGAAAGCAAAGAAGTAGGAAATGGAGGTGTTACAAAGACAGATGAGCAGATAATACCAGGAGAAACTAGGATGAGAGCTGCACATAATCTTAAAAGTAGAGTAAGGAAGCCACCTATAAAGAAGTTCAAGTCACATGGGTTGGAGCAAGAATGTAATGATGACGTAAAAGAAGAGTTCAGCTGCACTGAAGAGGGTGTTGGAGTGAAAGATGAAAAAGACGAAATAATGGACACTGAAGCAGATTATGGCAAGAGAAGGAAAAAGCCACTCCCACAGAGGTCAAGAAAGAGAAGCAGGCAGTTGTTTTCTGGAGGTACATGAGCCTTCTTTCTTGGTTTTGATCCTGTGCACTTCCTTTTTGTTAAATGATAAATCTTATTGATGTTTAGCATAATGTCTTGTCTAGGTGGTAGTGAATATGCTGACCCTCACAGTGTATGATTACTGATTAGTCATCTTAGTAATTTCTTGCAAGGACTTTCCAGAAATCTTCACTGCTATAAAATAAAGTTCCTAGAACTATAATACTATGAATTTGTGATTACTGTCCAATGTCTATGTTAGGGTACTTAGATGCTGTACTCTTACTGAAATCATGTTTGAAAGGTCTTGGATGTATTCTCAAAACTACAAGCACAACCCTATTTTATGGTATGTTGAACTTGCAGTAAGATTGGAGCTGTCAAAGCTATTTCCGAAAAAAATGAAAAAATCTTGTAGTACTTTTCTGTTATTCAATACAAATGATTAGGCATTTGGAAACCTAAGCACCTATTGTATGATCTTGTTTTAATAGAAAAAATGTATGACTGCACACACCTTGAACCCCTTAATCACATTCATTGTTGTAAAATTTGGACCAAGTACGCATTCCTTACATTTTTCTGAGAGTCACCAGCTAAACTACTGAAGTGACTGGGACATTGCGCAGAGAGCTTGACAAATCTTTATAAATCTCAAAATGCAAACTACAAGGTTTGGCAAAAGTTCAGTAAAATATTTTAAAAGTTCAAATGATTTTACATATTTTATGGAATATAGAGGGATATTTCAAATAAAATAATCTTATACTATAGATATTTGGGCATATCTTTATATTTAATTGTTGAATACTTAACTAGATGGCAAATGTTAGCCTCACTAATCGAAAATAGAAGCTGATAGAAGCAGTCTTTCTTATCTCAACCCTTGGATAAGTATAAGCTGCTTAAGTGTCTACAAAATATGGCCAAAAGAATATTAAAAGTTTGGACGGGCCTTGTGAATTCTACATAGCCCTTTGGTTTGTGGTTGGGAAAGATCTCCTTAGGATGTGCCATGAAGCTACGGAAGTAGAGCATATGGGAGAGCAGGTAAATGTAAGTTTAATCAAACTTATTCTTAATGGGACGAAGAAGGTTTTAGTGGGGGTTTGGAGCCTGGAGGTGACTTATGCTGCTTAATTTATCCTACAACGTGTTAGTTTAGCTGACATATTCACACCTATAGGCTATAGCTATGGGGATTGGTTGACATCGGCAAACCAAGCTTATTAGAGGTTAAGTCACATGGATTGGGTTTGAGTTTGAGTTTGGCAACAATGGAATTTGGTTCAAATTCGAATTTCTTGATAATATTCCGACGAGATTTTCCATTAGGTTACTCCATATATATATATTCAAAATACAAATTATATTTTACATCATGTTACCACTCATGATGCATGAGGACTTGTACGAGTATTAAAGAGCTTTTTCAGCAGGCTGTTCGTGGATTACTTAGGTTGGAGGCTTTGATTGCAGTTTATGATGTGTATTCTCTCATTGAGGATCACCTTTTAAGGCGTCAGTACATATTTTGATGCATGGTGGCACGTGGCATATTTCTGCCTTTTGGAGCCCTATTGCAAATTTTCATGCATATTTGCTTATTGAAGGTATATCTCACACATCAAGATACATTCACATATTTGGATGCATTGACAGATTACTTTGTTAGATTTTGAAGGATTTGTTGTATTCATTATAAGGGCATCGCACCCTTTCCACACATTTAAAAGGGCACACTATATTTCTGGAGTTGTTATAAGAACCAATGCTCATCGTCTTGCACATTTATTTAAGATATCCTCTTTTCAAGACGATCGTTGGCACCCTAGTTTTGAGGAGCCTTTATGGCATTATTTCATCATTTCAAGTAAAGATAAGCCCTTGCGTTGAGGAGTGCACCGCCTAGGATGCCTTAATGTTCATGGTATGAGGAAATCTTGGTCAAAGGATGAAAATGCCCCATTTTGACTAGCACCCCCCTTTTCTGGGTGGTTGAGGTTGCTATTTTTTAGAGACAAGGTTCAGATACAATGTTAAATTTTCTAGAGCTTAGATCTGATTACTACTTCCAGTAAAACAACTCAGATGGATAAACAGAATTAAAATCTCAGATCTGATTTAATGAACAGCAATACCTAAGCTCATTAATTGATAAAACATGTGCTGCGGAACAAGAAACCCAGTAACATAGTACACAAAAATTTTGGTGTAAAGACCCAAGAAAAACCCCAAAGGGGAAAAACTTGTGAAGAAGAGATATTCTTTATATGTTCACTGAGAAATTTCTGAATATTAGAGAGATAGAAGATGGAATGAATGCACTTTGGGATTAGTGCCCAAACCAGTATGCTTTCTCAGCAAACAAATACAGCCTGTATGGCCTAACCTTACTGTACTGCACGGACTGTCAACACAGAATTTATTGCTGTATTTTCTGCCTTGATTGTTGTGCATTCTCACTTGGAAGTACCCTTACGAAATGCATGGAAATTGTGTTGCTCCTACTACAATAAATACTTAACTGTACGGTACAGAAAACTAGCAGCACGAACTCCTTCTTGCAGTATGAACTGCCACAATCTGAATTTAATTCAGCCCCCTTATTCTCAATTTGCGTGCCCTCTCTCTCTCTCTTCCTTCTTCTTACGCCCTTCTTACTGCAATACTCTTCTTTATCTCTTCTCTCTTCTTTCTCTCTCACATTAATGACTCATCAATGATCGCATTCAATGCTCTCATGAATGCGCCCTCTCTCTCGTGTGTGTCTCACACGATCTCTGACTGCTCACTCTCTGAGTTTTGTTTTGAACCTTTACTCCCTGCCACTCTTTTATAACCCTTTGGTGTCTTTTAGGGTTCCAAAATGCTAATCTCACTTTGCATGCAAAGTTTCACTTCAGCATTAAAAAGTTACTCTTCTACATTAAAAAGTTACACCTCTGCATTAATAAAAGTAACACTTCTGCATTAATAAAAGTCACTTTTACAAGTCAGAAGAAAAGGTAAAGTTCAAACTTCTCCGCATGCTTCATTCACTGAAGCCATGCAGAGCATTTGTCCTTGTTACGCCAAAAATCAACAAAAGTAGGTCTTCATCTGAAATTTAACCAATATTGATGATGAATAAATTTATGCAACTTCAACATACTAGAAACACACACACACAGATACTCTAATAATTACATGTCAAATCATTCAAGTCTAGTCTATAAAATTTTCTCAATTTTCAACATCTCAGCCTCAGGGACAGTAATTCTATCATGTTTATGGGGATTGAGTGAAGAGCATGGCAGAATATTGATTAATCCCATTTATGTAGTTCCTTTTATAGTGGTGATAGGGTCAAAGCCCTGCTTTGTAGTATATTAGATTGCTTGTAACTATTGAATATGTTGGTATGGGTGTTTTTAAAATTGCTGATTGTTTGTTCCTATCCAATATTTTGTCAAGATCACCTTTTATGTAACTATTGCGTTTGTTTTCATTTTGTATATATGGACATCGACAGGTATTAAGTGGATATCTTTAAGAAAAAAATAAAATAAATTTAGAAACTTGTGTTCCTGCATGATTTTTTTTACTAATTTCTTGTTTTCTTTTGTAGATGAAAATGCTGGGCTGGATGCCTTGGCTACTTTGGCAGATTTATCTCTAAATGGACTGTTGCCATCTCCTACTGTTGAATCTGGTAATATGTGTATTTTTTCCCTTTGTTCGCTCATATTTGGTTGGATTCTCTTGTTTTTGAATTAATAATTAAAGGGAAGTATCCATGTAGCTAATACTTATAGTTCTTGATTTCTAAATATTATTATATTGGACCAGTATGAAGACTTGAGCAATTGAAAGTATAATTGTTATTTGTGAACATTATCATTTTTACCCTTGGTCAGGTTAACATTATTCCTTCTAGAAGTTTGTTACATTAGTACCATTTCAATGACACAATCCAATGTCTATAATGAAGTCGCTAGAAATTGTTTGAATGCTTAGGATTTTGCCAGATTCATGTATAAAAGCTATGCTGTTGACATGTGTTTGATTTCTATTTTCCATGCTTCTAAGTTGTAACACACAATACAATCATTAAAAAATTTAAAATGTCTAAGGCAATCTTTAATAAATAAATGTATTCTGGTTCATTAACTTGAAATATTGGGGAAAATATAAAAAATTATTGGAAAATATCATAAAGCATAAACTTTGACCACTCTGAAAAAGTTGCAAATATTTGAAACACTCATATAGACACTGTATCTGATAACTGATACACGGCACAGCAAATTTTTAATGTGATTTATAATTTACAAATAAGAATATGTTTAATCTATAGTTTGTATACATAATATAGTATCTAATACATCAAAAAAATACCATATCTAAAATATGGTACACTGCATACCAACTCACAGTCGAGAAAATAGGCCATATTTTTTGCTTTTAGACTGTCAAATAAACCCTTTAAAGTGCACATAATTGATATTTGGGGTAAATTATAGGTCTTACCTGCACGGATGATGTGGACTGATGCATTAGATTTTTTTTATATTACCCTTTTAATGTTAGGCTTTTTTCCTTTAGTTGTTTTTTTGAGGTTTTTTTACTGATACGTGTGGGATTTCCTTCATTGTTGTATCTTGGTATGTACCTTGACAGTATGGATATTAGAGCCATGACTGAGTTGTATGTGTGCCATATCTCTACCATATACATATGGATAGATATAAAGGGCAAAGCCATCCCGTATGGGTAGATGAACAATTATAGAATCATAAATGATTGGCCAAGGAAAAGACAGGACCATGCATCTTTGACTTGGCAGCTTTTGTTATGGATATATACTATAGAGAAATATGTAGGACAGTAAAGGTGCTGGCAACGCACATCAATTCTGGTGGGTCTGTTATTAATGCTATCAGACTGGAGATGAAAGTGGGTCTCATGACCTGAATGAGGAAATGGTTTGAACAGATGGAAGATTTTACCATCTGTAACTGTAGATTGTTCTTCACTTCACTGTTGTTCTACTTTGATACTTTTGTACTCCTTTATATAGCTGCAAATTGTATGGAAGGATAGCTTCTGTGACTAGCATGTAATTAGTTTATGGGGCTATAATTCCATGACTATTATATTGCTTTGTGGGGTGTTTATTTCCTTGGGATGCTGTTTAGGGTTTTCTGGGATTGTTTGCCTTTTGAGTTGATTTGTATGATATGTAAAGTACCAGGACACCAGTCCTTTTATCAATGGTTTGATGGAATTTTGGATGAGTTCAACATATTCTTTTGTTGTACCTGACAGGTTATTTTTCTAGTCTTTTTGATATTGTGCCAAATCTAAAATCCCCCTTTTGTATTTGATGTGTTAACCATAATTCTCTTGAGTATATATTAATGGTGCAATGCTGCTAACTGTTCACTATATGATTTGATTCTGCTTGTACGGGCCAGCTTAGATAACATGTACTTGAAGGATAGAGCGAGAAGACAAAGGCTGGTTGTGTGTATATTGAGAATAAGTCTGAATTTTCTGCTATTACAGCTTGTTGTAGCATTTGCATATTTGTTGTCCATGCACTGAGATATATATTATAATGTCTATGAATATTGTTAAACATTTCATTATATGGGATTAGGGTTTGTAAACTGTTGGTTGTATTTGCAGAGTCGTCAGTGCAAGTGAAGGAAGAGAAGGACAACACCATACTAGAAAAGGGTGAGAGGAATGCACGACAGGTCAGAGTACTTGACCTGCAGGAGGAGAAACCTAGAATTTCATCAAACCGAGAAAGAGGATCACTATACAAGGCTTCTGTCAATAGTGTGGAACTGGTGACAAAGGAAAAGCATCAAGACGATGTGAGAAAGGTTGTCTTGGATGGAGGGCATGTCAGCCCTGTTGCTGACATAAAGAAGAGGAGAAGGAAACCAACTGCACCAAAAGTAAGATTGAATTTAAGGTCTTTCAGAAGTAAAACAACAATATTTTTGATTTTCTAGATTACTCGATTTCTTGGGCAATATTTGAACTTTTTAGATCATGATTTGTGTTTTTGATAACTTTTACTTTGTCTGAATTATCTTCTTGGGATTTGCCTAACTGACTGTTATGGAGGGCTTTCAGGCTCAGCAGCTGGAAGCATTAGGTGAAACTTGTTCAGGAGAGATGCAAAAGTTGGAGGTACAGGTTTCCCTTTCTTTTGATTATTGCCTCTGTATGGTTGAAAACTGACTAGTGTGATATATTTACAATGTTTTGTTCAAACTTATTTGCAAAGGTATAGCTGATGTTTCTTGTAAGCAAACATATCCAGTTTGATTCAGCATCATAGCTTAAGTTGTTTGAATTGAAGCATACTCCTTACAAAATACGTGAAGCCTACTAGCTCAGAGATTTGTATTATTTTGTGTACAGGGGGCTTGAGATTGCATTATCACTTATTTAGTAAATAAAGATAACGAGGCTATACAGTTTTTTGAGGAAAAAATGTCCTATATTTACAAATAGTCAAGCAAAAAATGGAATTGTATACACAATGGAAATCATAACCTTTCCTGTAGAGAAATTAAAACTGAAATAAAGTCAGAGTATGCTGTGGGCTCTAAAGTCTGGCTGTCTTTTATCAACAGAGCATGCTTAGCTAGAAGCTGATGGCGTACCTCATTATGCCACATGAATGCAAGCCGCCATATGCCATCTAGGGATTGAAGCTCTTCTCCATGATGCAAAATGCTACTCATGCCCAGTAGGTTGCTTTCTAAACTGGTGGCTCCTCCATAAGGCCTTAGTGAAGGGCATCCACCAAACTGCCCAGAGATCTCCAACACCTAAGGGAAGAAAACCGAGCCTGCAATCAATTGAGGTCAAGCATCCACTGAACAAGCTGTCTGAATTGTGCATATCCATCACGGACCATCTCTCATGCTACAATCCATTTCGGACCATCTAGGGGCTGAACATACACTATGTACCCCAAATCTCATGAAGCACCCCTAAAAAATGGTGTAAATATTTTCGGAGTAACCTAAAAATCTATCTGATCACCTGCATAAGTGTGCCTTCTCTCCTTAGCTCTACCATCTTTTGTTGTTGCTATCCTAGGTTGAAGCGAGAGGAAATTTGAAGCAAGATTTCTACACATTTGTCCAAGCCCTTAAATGATGGCATCTCTATATCCTTTGGAGGGAAACTATTTTCCATACTATGTTTATTAACCCCTACAATTATGGAATTCACAATTTACAATTCACTCGCAATGCAAACCCCTTGCTAGTGTTCTCATCCTAGATGTAATGTCGTAATGTCCTCTTCTGCTTAAGCACAGAGGGCCATATCGGTAACCTATTTGATTCCCATAGGTTCGAATGGACACTGACATTCAGGGAATTGACTGAGGATTGATGCCATATGCACCCTAAGAAGATCTATAGCATGGTTATTATATCATCAGTAGGTAAACAGGGGCCACCGGAACTAAAGGCCACCTGCATGCATAACATTCGAGCTTTATTTCATGTTGCATGCACTGATTGGGTCTCCAGACACTCCAAATGCACTGCATGCAAGTCAACTGAGAATTAGAAGATAAAGTGACCTAATTAGGTCTGACAGGTGAATGTTATAAAAGAAAGGTAAAGCAAGTAAAGAAGACCTGCTTATATGATTATTGATTTGTGGATTCAAATTGGAGAGCTCAGCGAGCTAAGTTGGGGTTGAGTGCATGCACTCAGCTAACTAGTGTATTTTGGCAGCGAAATCTATCTGCCCTAGTCACTATCAGGTTGGATCATCCAGATTCAACATTGATTCAGCTTTATTTCATGTTGCATGCACTGATTGGGTCTCCAGACACTCCAAATGCACCGCATGCAAGTCAACTGAGAATTAGAAGATAAAGTGACCTAATTAGGTCTGACAGGTGAATGTTATAAAAGAAAGGTAAAGCAAGTAAAGAAGACCTGCTTATATGATTATTGATTTGTGGATTCAAATTGGAGAGCTCAGCGAGCTAAGTTGGGGTTGAGTGCATGCACTTAGCTAACTAGTGTATTTTGGCAGCGAAATCTATCTGCCCTAGTCACTATCAGGTTGGATCATCCAGATTCAACATTGCTTCATCATCAAAGATTACTACTATTCATCTATTGCAGGGTTCGAGTTTATACTGGATTGAGGGATTCGCCCACCTTGCATGGGCGCATTGTCCAAGGACTTACCTATTCGCATTACAGTCTACAAGGAGCTTAGCTTCTGCATGCTGCTTCCATTCTTCTCAGAGCAGTACTATTACCCTTCCTCTGGAAGAAGGGCCCCTCAGCTTGACTCTCAAGCTATTTATCAGCACACCACTCCTCAAGAAGACGTCTTCTCTTCATGGGCGACTTTCTCAAGGAGTAGGTTCACGTTTTAGGCTTCTGAGCCATCCTTCTGTCTGCATGCTGCTTCTATTGTGATCAGAGGGGCACTATAACCCCATCACACCCTTTCTGTATCTTAGCACTCAGCTCCCTCTGGAACTGTGCATTCAACTCTTAACATATTACTTGTCTTTCAGAGCAAGTCATATTATCCTCCTCAATAAGTTGGATTCAAACCAATAGTTAGCAATAACCAATATCAGTTTCATATGATGACATAGTCTTAGCATCCATCCATATGCTAGACAACTTATCTAGATGCTATCAAGAGCATAATATCGCTCACACATATATGCAATATGTCATAAAGGTATGTTTTACCAAAAAATATGATACTTCAAATATAGTAGGGATAAAGAGTCCTCCCTCTTAATTACTGCCTCCAAGCAGGAGTCACAATCATGTCATGATCAAATGTCCTTGAGATTTCTTTATCCTAAACCAATGCCTTTTAGAATTGATCATGCACCTCTTAAATTCAAGATTTCAAGTATCATCACACATCATAAGTATATGATCATGATTAATTTATAGATGACCTCTAGTGTAGCTGCTAAGCTTCTTCTCACTTGCATACTCTGATTACATTAATCAATGAATCACGAAACCCTTTTCACAAAAAAATGCTCAAGGTATCATGATCATGTAAACCCTTGATTACTAAAGATCACCAGTCAAGATCTAAACACATGAAAAGTTAATTTGACTCTTTAATCACCACAAGAGAACATATATAAGTCAAACCTTCCGTGTTTGCTAGATATATTTGACATACTTCTTCAAGGGATCAACTCCAAAGCTTGTCAATTTCATTTTCTTCTCTGCTGTTACATTCTTTTCTGATGTTACATCTATAAATTAGCAGCTCTACTGAAATAAACACATCTTATTCTTTAGCTGTCTCAGAAATATTGATTTTAATTTTACTAGCCAATTGATACTTGTATGAGGCCATCCCTGTGTGTAATGATATCTGAATGGCATACTGATCATGAAGATAAATATCAGATCTAGCTTTATCACTTTGATGGCCAATGAACCTTAGTGGCCAAGTTAGATAACGTTCAAACCCTTACTGTCAGTTTGATAATGTTGAAACCCTTACTTAAGGATCTATGTAGACTCAGTTAGACCGCAAAACAGAGTTAGCTACAAACCCTAATCTGTGATACCATGTTAAAATTAGGGTTAGGTTAGCGTTTGCAATAGAATTTTTTTTATTTATAATTTAATGCAAAAGATAAACTTCTAAACTAGTACTGGAAGCAGAATAGTACAGCTGTAACAAAGCAAGATAAATTAAAACATAATTTTCATCTCTTTCAACTTTAACACTCCCAAAGAGGTTCCTGTGTTAAAGTTGAAACATACAGTAACAATAACTTGTAAAGAACAGTAGTTAGTTAGACAAAGTTATGGCAGTAGTAATATATCTAATTCAATATCCAAAAGAACAAATCTAACAACTTACTTGATGAGATAGGACCTTTCTTTGTACTCAGAAAAATTAACTTTCAGAACATACTGTGTCTCTCAGAGGCAAGTCAAACAAATGGAACAATCTGACCCTTACCTGAGGGTTAGTACATACCTAAGAGAGAGAGATGGAAGAGGCTGTAGGAAACAAGACAACCAAATAGAGAAGGACACAAGGACAACCAATAAACACAGTCCAAAGTGGCATCCCATCAGTCAAATCACAGTAGCATCCCAGGCAGTTACCCAACAAAACATATCAGACTTCAAATCTGATCTAAACAAGTTTCCAACAGGTAGAGACTTCCACAGGTGACCATAAGGCAGCCCTAAACAAGTAGATCTGACATAAGCAAATATTAACACAATAGATCTGACACAAACATGTCTGCAATTTCCACAAGCAGTGCAACAAGCAATAGATCTAACATAAACAAAGCAGTAGTCCCCAGAAGCAGCCCACAAAAATAGTAGATTTGACTCAACAAGGTAGAGGCTGTACTAAAAAACAGACTTAGGAGGCAGTAGGCAGCATCACCCAAGCAATGACCCCCTTTTATCAGTCACAACAGCTCACAGTGGGTCAACAAGCAGCCTTATAGGCTGCGGCCTCTTCTCCACAGTCCATGGTTTAGCAGATTGACCCATAAAGGGGCACCGGTCAGACCACAGGGCAGCAAACAGTCCACGGTGAGGTGGCAAGCAGACTGAGGTGGTGTGACCTCCTTCCAACAACCCACAAACAGCTGCGGCTTGCTATAACAGTCAACATCAAACCCTCATTTAATAGCGGCAATCTCATTCAGGCCAAAAGTGGCAGTAATAAGTGGAAGCATGACCCTAGAAGAGGCCCGACCTTCTTAGACAAGGCAGAAGTGAGGACGACAGGCCCTAGGTAATCTTCTATCAGCTGGAAAACACCCTTAGGAAGAAATCGACAGCCCAAGGAAGATAAATCAGGCTTGAAGTTGAAACCCTTGAACACAAAATTCTGGAAATCCTAGATCAGTCACCATAGATCAGAGCTGAGATAAATCTGCTTGGATGCGTTCACAATGAAGAATTAAACTTACATTTATAGTGTCTTAGTGGCTTCTAGAAGGATCCACCTTTTAATTCTTCATTGACATAGGGTTTCCAATAAATAGGATAAGGCAATATTTAAATAAGGAGGGTTACCGCAAATAAAATATAAAATAAAGTTAAGGTGTCTTTTAATAGTGGGTACAAGGGTCAAGACATCATAGCAAACGGGGTTTAGGAACCACATTAAAAGGGGGGGTGCTAGAACAAGGGCCAACAAGTGGTCAACACAAGACCACACCATCACAAGTCAAACCAAGGAATGGGACATGACCCTTTTAACCATAGGACCAAGGGTGTAACGTCAATGTGGGTAAACAACCCTTTTACCCATAAGACAAAAAACAACAAATTGGTAGTAGTTAAGACAACACAAGGTGGGTAGACAACCCTTCTAACCACAAGACAAGGTGGTGAACCTTCTAACCACAAGACCAAGAACAATAAGGTGTTGATCAAGGATATACAAACAAGGTGGGGATACAACCCATCCATCTCTCTCTCAAATGTACAAGTGTTCCATACACTAACTGAAAGTTCATCATCACTATGTAAGGAAGGTTCACACTGGATGATGTGATCCTGTGGTCCTCCTAACTGCACCTGAGGTCAAGTGCCAGTGACTTCATCAAGGGGTGGCCAATCCCTTGATGAAACAACCTAGCTCAACCATCTCGAAGACCTAGGAGAGGAGGGCATCACACATCATCATCTTGGTTAACTAACCAAGATCCACCTGGTTAATTGACCATGTATGTAGCTGCAGGAACTGCTTGGTCCTAGACCAAGAATCTAGCGGGTCCCAGACCAGGATGTCTCTGTCTCAACTTGCAGGATCTGCTTGTTCCTCGTGACCAAGAAACTGTTTGGTCCTAAACTAGAATACCCTAGAGACAAATAGGGGCCCTAGCCACATGCTAGGGACTTTGCCATGACATCAACCTTCTTGGTCCCAGACCAAGAACCCTAGGAGACTGCTGGGGGCCCTAGGTTAGCTTCTAGGGACTTACTTTGCCTGCTTAATTGACCAGGAAACCTAGTTAACTGACTAGGGTGCCATCCTCCTTGCGAATGGGTCTCGCAGCTGCATTAACTTTAACACAACACACCTCCATCTTCTAATGGAGTCCTACTCTTTATCATATGGAGGGCATGTTGGTGTTCAAAAACCTTGTTACATCTACAATGATATTTTTTTTGGCCTTCCACGAGGATACTTTCTTTTAGGCGATGCCCATATTACAACCAAGTTCCTGTACTTAATGGAAACCCATTTCAAATGGACTTCATCGATGGTTTGCCTAAAACTTACTAGAAGCACAACTGTATTTTCATTGTTGTTTGCAGATTTTCTAAGATGGCTATCTTCGTCCCTTGCAATAAATAGGCTGACATCCTTAAAGATGCATAATTGCTTTTCAAATTGTTTGCAGTCATTTTGGCCTACTACTAACTCTCATTTTCAATCGTGACTCTAGGTTTTTTGAGTCACTTTTTGAGGTCATCGTGTAAGCTTCTACTTTGCCAGTTGAGTTTTTCCACCTTAGTCCGTTCCCACACTTATGTATAGACAAAGGTAGTCATCAAGGCGTTTGTCCATGATTTTGCATTTACCACCAACAAAACAAGCATTGGGCATGAGCCAAGTACAAGGCAGTACATGACAAACCTGTTGATGATTGTAACTTGGATAGGTACTTTTGCATAGGCCAAGTGTCATGGATGCAAGAGACGACCATATTTCCTCTCTAGGTACTTGCTTTGTTGAGCAAGTGACTTTTGTATCTCTTTCCTAAGCCTTAGGAAAAACACATGTTGGCTAATGACTAAAAAGTGAACTTAAGATTAAGTCACAACCGTTGATCTTAAGCTGGGCCTGAGATCTATCTCAACCATTGGTCACTTTGAAGATCTAGGATTAGGGTTTTGGTCATTGAGAAGATATAAAAGGAAGCCTAAGGAGAGGAGGAGACACACATTAGTCACATAGAGTGAGTGAGATCTTATTGATTGGTTGGAGACGGACTTTCAACCAAGTGTTAAGATGCAGGGGTAGGGTCAGAGGAAAGGAGCAAGCGTCAAGAAAGGAGTAGTAGCCATTTGATAAGTTAGGCTATTTTGCTCTATTGTATTCCTCAATGGGCCATTTTCCCAGGAAGGGAGCCCATGCTTTTTTTCTCAATTAGGGTTTTCTAGGGTAAGTCTAAGTGTCAAATGTGTGTAATTTCTTGATTATTTCTGGTTTTTAATTGGTTAGAAATCAGTATATTTTTTGTTAATAATTGCAAGTAAATTATTCGGGACATTAAATCAGATCAGGGTTTCGAAAATTAACATGGTATCAGAGCCTGTTCCGCTTTGAGCAGGAAATCCTTTTGATGAAGGTTTACGAAGAAACAATAAAATATAAAATAAAAAATAAAAAATGGGGGAGATCGTACAACCACATGACGACTAAGTAAGCAACCATTGCCTGGTGCAGAAGGTGGATCAGATAGGGCTCGGGTTGATCACAAGCTGGCAGGCGTATGCTACGCCAGAGGAGTTAATCTATGTGCATATCTGGGTTGGGAGCACGAGTTGCAGACTAAGAAAGGGGTGACTAGGTGGAGGCACGTGTTGCAACCGGTAGTTAGCAGGGTGATGACGAGACATGGTGTTGATCGAACTCAACCTACTTAAGGTGACAAAAGTGAAAAATCCTCTCCGACCTTGGGATTTGATGATTTATGTCAATTTGAAGCCTGTGAGAATACACTATGAATAGGCCAAGAGGGATTCTAATCCTATGCATCTAGTGTCTCCACATATATATGGGTTTGATAAGAAGACTCATTTGCATGAAGTGCTTGAAATAGAAGGGCATCTTAGGGTAGAGTTCGTTATGGGGGATCTAAGTGTTTGACTTGGATGTACTATTTATAATACCTTCTATGATCACCTTGTTCAACCCCTGCTTGGTAGGCAGAAGGTGATCAGGAGCATCTTGAGAGCTCCTAAAAGGGGAGAAGTGCTTTCTAGAGATTTTGTAAAATTAAGTAACAAGAGGCTGCATAGTACCAACAGCACATCTTGTCTGGAGGGGCATATAGAAACAATCTCCTCTCAAGAGAAAATACCGAGAAAGTGGGACCTCCCTCCTTGAGGTCACGTTACCCAAGGTTCGAATCTTACGGAGGTAGGAGAGAAATTTGAAGATAATCTTGAGAGATAAGGGATAGGTCCTAGACTCCGCCTAGATCATGGTATTAGGAATTTTCTGTTTGCAATAGATCATATGATGTAACATGAGAGTTTTGATTCTCTCAGTCCTATCAAATCTGACAAGCTAGGTCCCATATCTTGGAACCATAGAGAATAGTGGGTTTGATGGTCGTGTCGAAGAGATGTATCTTGGACAGGATCTTTTGAAAGTGTAGCTGAAAACAATTTCTCTCGAGCAAGGAAAGATAACCATAGTCCTTGATGAGTTGGGACTAAAAAGCGTGCCTTAGATTAAATCATGAACTTGAGAATTGTTCACCCCGAAATGTGTAAGTCATGGTCATCTCAGTCTCGCTTGCTCAGAAGAAAAGTGGTAATTTGATAAAGAGCTCTTGGACATGTTGAAGTTACTAAAGTCTAAGGTTGACCGCCAATTTTATAAGATGATAGAAATTGGACAAGGCATCAACCTGTCTGTGCAGCCTCTTAGGGGAGAAAGCTCAGAGGATCACAATATCCACAAATAGGAGCAAAGAGATTAGGACATTATTTAGATGACAACCATCCCCTTTCTGTATGTGCCCTATGAGAAAATGGTCCAACCCATCTATGTAGATCCCAATATGGGTTTGAGAGACGCCTATGGTGCTACAAATGAAGTCTGAGTGGATTTGGACAGTGTGAAGATGACCAATGATGGACTGTTAGAGTCTCATGATGGCGGTAAGGATAGTTTCAGATATGCCAATATCCCGTAACCTCGTAAATAATGCTTCTCTTGGGACAATTTTACGACTTCTAAAAGTAAACAAAACAACCTAAGACTTTGAACAACAATTTTTATTTGTTATGTCAAATGTCAATATATAAAGAGAGACAAAGTCTTGTACATCAAGTACTGCATAACCAGCCTTGTATTAAGACATGACTGAATCATAATTATGACTTAATATCATTTATGATGCTTGACTTTATTAACTTATGTTACTTTATTATATTAAAATAAAGTGCATTTTAACTACATTAACATATGACCATTATTATACACTAACCATAGTCTGTAATATCGTACACTCATTTTTCCAGGATTTCTTCATCTAGAATGTTAGAATTAGTGCCAATTATGGAGAAATGTGATCTGGGATGATATCATGTTAACTTTGTTGACGTCTGGTGGGGATGGATAAGAGATAAATTGATTTCCATTTCCATGCATTTTAATAGCTTTTGTTTGTCAGTCAAAGATAGATCTATCAAATTCTGTCATGCTACAAAAGACATGCTTTATGACAGTAATTCACTGATCATGAAAGAACATGGATACAGGCTGGTGAATTATAAGAGTTGAAATATCATTGTTTAAATTTTGATTAGTTCGGAGTCGAACTTTCATTGTAGATACTTATGTTTTTTTTCCATGAAAATAAACATATTTTCATTCATTTCTGATAAAAAATACAATTCTCAAACAAGTAGAAACATAGTTGAATAAAATTCGGAACCAATTTCCTCCCAAGTCTGAGACTATCAGTCCAAGAAAAAACAGAGAGGGAATAAATCCGTTCTTAATCATCACAGAAAGTTGAGAGGGAAAAAGAAACAGGAGGCATAGATGTGCCCCCTTGAAATACTTCAAGGCTTAAAGCCCCTTCATGTAGAACCAGTCCTTGCTTTGAAAGGACATCAGCCTGTTCATTATACTCCCGGTATATATGCCTGAAATTTAGTTCCTGGAATGAGTCTCTGATCCTGCTCAGCGGGTCCACTAAAGAAACTAAATCTGAGTTTACAATATCAGCCAGCACCTGCATGCATCTGGTAACCAGCATTGAGTATCCAAAAACCTGAAGCCGATTAAGTCCACATCTGACCACCTGTCTGAGCAAGAAGTGTAGATACTTATGTTATTTGGCCAGTGGGAACAATTAAACATCCAACTTGGGGAAATTTCTTTTTCTATGATTACCAGATTGCATGGACTATTAGCTTACTATGCAAGGTCTCTGTGTATGTCAACTTGTTGTGCAGACAAAGACAATCTATTACTATTATATACTTTATATTCACTGTCTATTTTTCCATAGTTATATTTTTTAGGTAGTTTATATCTGTGAGCAAGAAGTGTAGATACTTATGTTATTTGGCCAGTGGGAACAATTAAACATCCAACTTGGGGAAATTTCTTTTTCTATGATTACCAAATGGCATGGACTATTAGCTTACTATGCAAGGTCTCTGTGTATGTCAACTTGTTGTGCAGACAAAGACTATCTATTACTATTATATACTTTATATTCACTGTCTATTTTTCCATAGTTATATTTTTTAGGTAGTTTATATCTGTGATCTGATATAAGAATGCCCATGTATAGCCCCTACCAAGCTGTATGCTACATTTCATAGGATTATTGAGGTCAGAAGTTTAGAGGTTAATACATTCTTGCATTACCAGGCATAATTGAATCTTATGTTCTCTTGTGAAGGATAGAAAAGTGTTTGTCGTAATAAATAGGTCAATATAACTTTTCATCTTGTCTGATTGTCAGCTTATGCTTATAATGTGAAAACCACCTTCTTGCAGGCTTCAATTGGAGATGGAGCAAAGTTTCGAAATAAGCCAAAGAAAGCAACAAACACACATGCCATTTCTAAGCAGGGTAGATTGGCAAAGACTCTTCCTATGTCTGCCGAAGATCCTGAACTAACTGGATCAGGTGGGCCTGTATCAGACCCAGCAATACAAAATTCTACTACAAGTCAAGTTAGTTTACCGACAAAACTTCGAAGCAGACGCAAAATGGCTCTAGAAAAGGTTCTGGCATCAAAGCCCGTGGAATGTCCAGAAAAATGTGAGAACCTTGTATGCAATGAACAATCTGAACGACTAAACAATGCGACTGTGTTTTGTCCTCATACTGTTACAGACAGGGCATCGAGCTTGAAGGTTATCTTGTTTTCCATTTATGGTATTTTCATGTGCTATTCATGGGTTTTTGAAGCCAGTGTCACTCAATATGAAGTCACTCTACTTGTGCAGGCCAAGTTTATTCATTGCTTATCATCTGCTAAGCTGCGCCGTTGGTGTACATATGAGTGGTTCTATAGTGCCATTGATTGGCCATGGTTTACTCGAAATGAGTTTGTGGAGTACTTAAATCATGCAGGCCTTGGGCATGTTCCTAGACTTACTCGTGTTGAATGGGGTGTTATACGCAGGTAAGCATTATGGTAAATCATTGAGTAAGATTTGTGATGGTTCAGGTCCTAGACTGGAAGCTTCATTTCCAGTTCTTTCTTCTTGTGTACTTGGTTGACAATGCAGACATGGAAATTTTCACTGGACATGAAAGTCTTGCATCATACTTTTAGATGTGTTGGTTGTAGAAATGTTTAAATGTTGTTGTAAAAGGTTGTGTGAAAGGTTTTGCGGTTTTATTTTACTTTATTTGCATGTTATTTTGGTTTCATTTTTGTAGAGGTGTCTGCATCGCTTACAATATATTTTTTTGTTGAGAGTTAATGAGTTCCTTCATCACTTTACAGTTCACTTGGAAAGCCACGCCGACTATCTAAAAGATTCCTTCAAGAAGAAAGGGAGAAACTGGAACAATATCGGGAGTCAGTTCGAAAGCACTATAATGATGTACGGGCTGGCATCTGTGACGGTTTGCCCACAGATTTAGCTCGGCCTTTATCAGTAGGACAACGTGTTATTGCTTGTCATCCAAAATCAAGAGAAGTCCATGATGGTAATATCTTAACAGTCGATCGGAACAGATGTAGAGTTCAATTTGACAGACCAGAATTGGGGGTTGAATTTGTGCTGGTAATGTGCTATCTACTTACATCATATCTGGTTCTGCTTTAAATAATTATTGCCAAAAATTCCAGGAATTATTTATGTTTATGAACTTGTTTAATGCTTATAGTAGGTACCATCTTTGGGATAGAGAAGCCTGACAAGAAATGTTATGTCTTGTGTTTTGAACTATTAGAGCTACAGAAGCAGCTTAAGAGCATTTGAGAGTTGTAGAATCACGGGAATTGCTGTTTTGTATGACTGTATTTTATAATGGCTAGTTTTGCTTGTAGTTTTAAGAAAATCTACCACTTGATTTTCAGTTTGTAAAATCAAATATTCTTTTAGATATCTTCGGGAAAGAACTAGCTAATTAAAGTCACAGCTAATTTAAGTTGCTTGTCATTAGGAACAATGTCTAGGAAGGTTAAATGGTTCTTATGGACTATTGAGAGGCTGACCAAGTTGCCAGGAAAATTGGGTTTGGGGACGGGGACAGAGATGGGGATGCAATTTTTGAAACATTGGACTTGGGTACGTCGAGGGTACTGTAGACACACACACACACATTTTAAATTGTTATAATTATAAATTATAATACATATGAAATTCAAATAATTTTCACTCTTCAGCAAGTAACACACTATAAAGTCCAACATACTAACTAAATAGTAAAATATACACATTGCATCAAAGTTCATTGATATAACTTGAAATTACATACGAATCATAATTCCAAATATTATAAACCAAGTGGAATTTTTTTAATATTTTTCGTTTTTGGGACCCGTAGGTCTGTGGAATAGTGTCCAGGCATCCCCAACAATGTTATCAAAACCGTACTGGTCATCAAACCGGTCAAGCCCAAAAATCTGAGCTCGATCGGAATTGGAAAAAAAACTGGACCAAAAAATAGGTTGACAAAAAATTACATAAAATATTCAAATTTTGAAAAAAACATATATTTATGTGCATCCATATGAATCCAAACAATTATACACAGATATGCAAAGTTTCTCATCTATATAGCAAGGGTGCATATAACTAAAATAGTGTCAATTGCAATCCATATCTGACCCAAAATACATAAACAAAGACGCTCTAAATGGCCTATAGTGTCCAAAAAACTTCATGCTACAACAAATAACTACATATAATCAAAATCATTGCCTGTATTGGGATGCTGTTCATCAATAGGATCTCTATCTCGAATCTCGAAGTTGATCCTCCAATGACATTAGTCAACACCCTAATTGACTAAAATCCTAATACTTAAACCCTAATTATTTAACCTAAAATCATTAAGGTGACTTTGTTACATATGTAGCTTTGTATCTTAACATTCTATCCTTTTACTAAATTTTTTAGCATTACCATTAATTATTTCAGGATGTTTGAGAGTGGTTTCAACCTCATTGGACTTCAGATGCAAAAAATAGAAATTTAGATCCCATTTAGAATTCAACAAACTTAACAGTTTTCAGGATTTCATGATTGCAACATTTCCACTGGATTCTATCATGTATGAGGGTATGGCATTGGCATTTAATCCAGCACAACAACCTCTCTATGATTCTTGACGTTGGTGGTGTTGATTGTTGAACTCCTTTGTCACCTTAATAAAAATATACCCTTCACTCAAGCAAAAATCACTATTAAGCATGGGAAGCTTTTTGTAGGGTGTTGACTAATGTCCTTGGGGGATTAACTAACAGATTCGAGGGAGAGATGCTATTGATGAATAGGATCCCAATATAGGCAATGGATTTGTTGATATGTAGTTATTGTGTAGCGTGATGTTTTTTGGACTTTAGAGGCCATTTAGACCCTCTTTGTTTATGTATTTTGGTTCATATATGGATTGCACTTGATGCATATTTTAGTTATATGCACCCTTGCTATATCCATGAGAAAGGTTTTCATATTTGTGTTTGATGGTTTGAATTCACATGGATGTACATGAATATATATATTTTTGTTGAAATTTGAATATTTTATCCTTTTTTTGGTCGAACTTTTTTTTCTTGGTTTCGTTTCGGTTTTGATTGGTTTCTAGTTTTGAGGCTCCACTAGTTCAGTGATTGATCCAGTTCCGTTTACAATGGTGTGAACCTTGCTCTCAATTCTTTTGGTTAACGGGAAAACTATTTGCTAGTGCCATCATATCTTATCGTGTATAACTAGGGTTTTCTTGGATCATCATTTTCTCATAGCACCTAATGGATCTATCTCATAGTGCAAATCTAGATGAGTAGGTTTGCATATTGGTTTTCCACTTCATAGGAATGAATTGTTGACTCCAGGGCTACTTAGCATTTGATAAAAGGCCAACTTCTCTTCGATTATTGACTTCAACATAGTGGTGAGAATGTGATTATTTGTGATGATTCAACTATGCTTGTTTTAGGATGTGGCAATGATGTCATGAACAATGCCAAATTCAGAGAACTCCTTACATTCCTGGGGTAGGGTTGAATTCTAGCTAGATCGTTGGGTAATAAAAGACATTGATGATGGTTTTAAAGTGGTTGCCTTTGGATATTGTGTGAATTTGAGCATATGCAAAAGTTGGGAATACTAGTTCTTTTCAACTAAAAAGCCTAGTTCTCCTTCAACACGAAAATAATTTGTTTCTATGGTGGCTAACATTTACGATACTAATAGGTTGTGGCATCATTGTTTTCGTTATACAAACTTTGGGTCCATGTGACATATGTGTAGTTTGTAGATCAATGACATCTTCCATAGATTGAATCACCTGGTGGTGTATATGAAGGGATGCATATTGGTGTAATAAACAATTTCTACTAATTACGAGATTGACATACTACATCTTCAAATATAAAATATAAGATTGAATAGTATGAATTGATAGATGATTATAATCATAATGATCCTTGTGACGGTGTTGCTATCACACAACTTGTAGTTGCCCCTGTTGGATGATCCTATTCATGATGGTAGAGGAGTCAAGCAACCAAAGAGGTGACCTAAGAGGGTCTCAATCCTCGGATGGATCGGTTGTCATGCTAATCGAGACACTCTTCGCTTTATGCCACTAAAGTCCAAAGTAGCAAAGGGGGAGACCTTGATCTAACCTAGAAGGAAAGATCTGAACTAAATCACCAGATCAAACTATGCAAATAGAGTACGTAAAATGATTAGCTAATGAAACCCTAGATCTTAGGGACGAAGCCACAATGCGGATTATGTTTGAGTTGAGAGGCTTAGGATGAGTTAATTATCAATCCGATGTGTTTATTTTAGTGACTTAGAAGTGTAAACAAGACTCTAGGATCTAAGTGTTACACTAAATGATCAATGCTACTACCTTGGGGGGATTGAAGGTAAAATGTAATATCCCAACTGATATTTGTTGTCTTTTTATAGTGTTTCTGATGTAGTTGTGGTTCGCTTGAGGTCTTGTTACCAAATACTTAAATAAAATATGAATGCATGTGCAGAACTATGTTTGCATGATAATTTGCATGATAATGCATGCAAACATAGTTCTGCACCCGAGGGTTTATGCAACCCCATGATAAGTGCATAAACCCTAAAACCCGAGTAATCAAATATGCAATAATATCAAACTAGAAATGATGGATGTATGTACCAATGACTTGTGCTTGAGCTGCAGATCAATATGAGATAGACATGCAAGTCATGCACTGAGAATATACCAAGATATGAGATGTCCTCTGCAAGATAATTCGCCCATGCAAAGATGGCACCTCCTTTACTCTTTCGATATAATAATAAGTGCTCCAGAGTTATGAGATGGCTCCAAGAAGTATGTGTTAGGCTTATAATGGCCCTTTGATCAATATGGAAGCTGCATGCAAGCCATGCACTAGGTCTAGGTCATAAAACATGTTGATCCCTTAATGAAAGTCTCCCATGCAAGGAAAGGCCCCCTCTTGATATGTAATTCAATGATAATTCTCTCCAGAAGATGAAGTAGAAGCCTGTATTCAGTAACAAGGCTAATAATGACTCTACAAGAATGATGGAAGAGACATGCAGACCAAATAGAAACTGTAGATCTAGGTACGAAGATCTCTTCCTTTGTCCAATTCACCCATGCAGAAAAGGTGAGCTCTCCTTGATCCAATATATATAATTTAACCTTCAAAATGTATGAGAATGGATCCACCAACAAGATACCTGTGAATAATGAGAAGGACGAGGATTGAAATGCTCAGATAATTGCGCCATTAGTGCTCCAATGGATGCGCCCCTCTATCTTATTAATTGTTCTGTGGTACACCCGAATCCTGTTGTAGAATGATGAGTATTGATGTATTGATGAATAGGAATGCTGGACTTGTATGATCCAACCTTGGAAGGGATTAGGGAAAATAGATTTCACTGTCAAAATACACTTGCTGGCTGAGGGATGTGCCCTCAACCCTAATTCTGGTCACAAAGCTCTCAACTTGAATCTCACTGATCAATAATAAACTTAGCAGACCTAACAACTCGCTTTTTCCTTCTTTTATCACTTTGGCATTGCATGCCCTAACTTTTGCATGCCTTGAGTCGTTTTTCTCATCTATTTTGTAGTTGAGCTTGCATGCACTGCTTCTTGCATGCATGCAAGTTAATTAATGTGCTTATGTGCATGCACTATGAAATATGGCTCACATGTAATGCATGTAAGTTGCTCCTCTTTTATCTACTGATGACCTAATAACACTGATTAAGATCTTCTTTTGTTCCGAATGGTATCAGTCCTCAATCAATTCCCTGATTGTCAGTACCTTCTCGAACCTATGGGAATTAGATAGGTTAGCGGGATGGTCTCTACTGCTTATGCAGAAGAGGACATTACATAAAACTTGGTGAAGTGTCCAAAGTAGTAGATTGAGGGTGAATTAGGGATTTCTAACATTTGGATGAGATGGCTTGATGATAGATCTGACAATATTAAAGTACACACGCAAAACCCAGATCGCGAAACTACCAAAAGATGAGCAAATCCAAGGAGGGCAGATTGCCTAAAGATTAGTGCCCGAGGGATTGGGTTGATGGAGTGCCCAAAGGATGACGCCCTTGAGAACCCTCTTTGGGTTAAGGAAGAATGATAAAACCCAGAAAGGATTTGCCGAAAAAACCAAGCAGGGTGACCCAACGAATTTTTATAAATTTTGAGCTAGGGTTTGAAGGTAGATTTTAAAGAATGACTAATGGAGTATTACTTAAAATAAAAGAAAAAGGATGGGAACTTATCTGAATGTCTTGTAGATGCCAAGTACAATGATGCTCCACCCCCCTCGAATCATTTTCCAGCCAAAATGAAGAGATCTAAAATGAATACGATTTGCCCAAGTTGAGTTAGTTTGCCCTCCCTCCTGCAAACACAAACTACAATGGTATTTGATCCACAAAGAGAGAAGATAAATGATGCAAGATGAAATCAAAGAGCATTAACAGTGATCAGAGATACAATGATGCGGATTTACCTTTGAGGTGAGCATTTGAACATGCCATAACAAGCTTTGCAGTCAGATTTGCAACCTGTTCCTCAGAACTTTGATTTGATATTGAGAAATGGAAATGGAATCTCGATTCTTCTTCTCCAACTTATGCATAGCTCGGTTCATTGCATCATTCCGTTCTCCATACCTGCCCTCCAAATGCCTAACCACTATATTTCTTTGCTAGTCTGAATTGGCCATAATGCACCAAATTAGATGACTCTTTCCGAAAGCCAGATAATTGAAGATTGCAAGTTATAATGGCTCACATCCGTCTGAGGCTGGTATTGCTGCCTACCAATGGTATCCTCCAGAGTCGAGGTATAACCCTGAGGCTTATCGGTCTTGCTTGTGTTATACACAGTGGTACCAACAAAACAACCAATGACGCTAAAACATAGAGAATTGCAAACCAATGTTTTAAAAATCAGACTTGGACTTGGAATCGGTCGAGGGTCAACTCGGACTTGGACTCGTAATTGGCAATGAATCGGTAATGACTCGGCCGATTTGAATTTCATGACTCGGTTTACTAAAAAACACATAAAATATTAAATATAGAAGATTTTTTTTTTTGAAGATTCCAGTGAACTTTTAATTGATATTAAGAAATGGAAATTGAATCTCGATTCTTATTCTCCAACTTATGCATAGCTCGGTTCATTGCATCATTTCGTTCTCCATACCTGCCCTCCAAATCCCTAACCACTATATTTCTTTGCTAATATGAATTTGCCATAATGAACCAAATTAGATGACTCTTTCCTAAAGCCAGATGAGTAGAAGACTGCAAGTTATAATGGCTCACATCTGTATGAGGCTGGTATCGCTCCACACTCCACACTCCACACTGTGTGGTGTCACTGCACAGGACCCAGGCTGGCAGGCACATGCCCGTCACAGATTCACTCCGATTATGCTGCAGCTGGCTGTCTGCTGTCATCCGAGGGCGAATGTGGTAGAAAGTAGAGAGGGTGGGGGGCGGGGGGTCGTTTTACAAGTCTAGGCCCTAGGGTTAGGGTTATAATTGTTAAAATAGGAAATAATTAAAAAAAACTTCAGTGTTTTTTTACCTCCACGTATCAACTCGGATCAACTTGGGCGAGTCAGCCATGACTCGGGCGAGTTGGCTGGTTTGGTACCTAACCAGCCAAGTTGGACACCGACTCGGCCGATTCAGTACCGAACAGGTCACCAAAACCAAGTTATAGGCCGACTTAGCTCGGCTTGGGGTCAACTCGGTCAACTTGGCCAAGTCTGAGTTCGAGTCATTCGAGTTTTAAAACACTGCTGCAAACTGTAGGAAAATGAATATTTTTCAAAGCCAGATATCTTATAGATTGCAAATTAGCTCTAGTGAATTCAGTATTGATGCGATCTGGTTTGTAATTTTTGTAATTGTCCTTTATCCTGACCAGATGATGAATTAAGCACTTAATCAGAATGCTTACCTCCAAATAAACACAGTCTGTTTACTAACTTGAAATCCGCCTGATGCTGATATCGCTGCCTGCCATGATTATCCTCCAGAATCACTTTATGACTGAAACTTTGTACACCTGGTACTGTTGGTCTTACTTATATCCACAGCACTGTAACCAACTGAGATAGAACAGAGAGAATTGTGCACTACAGGAGACTCAACTTCAATGAGGTAAAGACTATTTGAACAATGATTGCTACCCTTTTTGCATGCCAATGAACAGTTTAATCTCTCAAATAACAAGATATTTACCTTTAGATTGTCTGAACTGCAGATACACTTTAACTTTTCTGAATAAGTGCCAACATGTATACCGATTGCCTGGAGCTGATGCCAGTTAGCTCTGTCTAGAACCTCACTCCAGCAACTCACAGCGTCTCGCCGAGAGTTCACCCACTCAAAGTTTCTCAAGCAAATGATGCCAACTACTTCTCTGATAACAAAAACCAGATGATAATTCGGTGGAATGCTAAACCGATCAACGATCTTCATATCATCATTTCCTTCAGCCATGAAGGACAAAGCATTTAACGCCTCTTTCATGTCGAGATTTACTTCACACGCAGGAGATGACTTCATGATAAGCCAAGTTAATGAATATAAATCCATATCAATTTTGCTCATAAAACCACAGATCGGGACTACATGCCATGTGCTAAAATTTGTTTGCCACCTATCTTGTCTAGCAGGGATCAAACTTTGAGGGAGATCGCTCTTACTAATCCTTGTACCTAACATGATCACTAGGGGATGGTGAAATAACTTGCTTCCTCCCCATTTATCTCCATTCTACCTTGCTCTAGCTGACATTCTACCTTGTTCTAGCTGACAAGCTTGGTTAGCTTGAAAATCCGCTTGCGTGTTTAATATCCGGAGATTATGAAAAGCCTTAATCTCCTCAAACTCGCTTACCAATTGGTGCACACTTCACATAGTTTGGCAGAGAGGTCCTTCCTTTGGAGTCAAATTTAAAGCCACAAAACAAATTATTATCATGAATCCCCAACAATTATCAAATGATGTATTTGTTTTCTTTTGGCTAATTGTAAACCTTGCCAGAGACCTAAAGCCTAAGCCTGGTTGTTTGAAGTTTTTCCTAATCCCCATGCAAATGTGATTTCTTGTTTTCCTCTGGGGCTAGGTTGCATGAAACTCCTAAAATGCCCACGTACTGGTACTGGACACTCGCGGAAACTCGGAAACTTCTTGGAAACCTCCAAGGGCCCATAAGTGTCTTGGTACCCATAGAAAATCTAAAAAAAACGTATTTAATGGAAAATGAAAACAAATTAACCTCTAAATTGTTTATAAACCTACCTATAAATTAACCTGTCATTCTTATTTTATTGTTAGATAATGTTATATATATATATATACTGCGTTTCCCCTGACGTACCCATTTTGGGGGGGCCACGTTTCCAAGAGTTCCCGTTTCCGAAACTTGTACACGTTTCGTGCAACTTAGCTTCGGGGTCAATTAGCACCCCCCCCCCCCTCCCTGAACCTGCCATCCCTCCTAGTCATCTATTGTTATTAAGCTGTTGCTGGGATATTAGCCTGGGAAGATGGAAATTTTGGGTTTCTGATGAACATTCTTTAAAATAGTTGAAAATAGATATGAAACTATGCATGATTTTCTGTAGAAAATCTGATTTTTATCTAGACATTAATAAGACTGAATTTTTTCTCTTCCATGCCTCAGGATATTGATTGCATGCCTTTGAACCCATTAGAGAATATGCCAGAAGCCTCGAGAAGAAAAACTATGGTCTTGGATGGTCTGGGCCAGACTTTTGAAGACTCCAAACCGGAGTTGAAATCTCGAGGATTGGGTATGGGTGTTTCTCCAAAGACTATCCAGAATGACAGACTGGATAAATCAGGGGCAGAACCTTCTTTCGGCCCCCCTTCTAAATATTCTTTTAATACTCTTTTGAAGCAGGCAAAGGTTTACAATGATCTTATTTTAAGTTGTCAATTATTTTTCATGTTATCACTTTGTTTCCCTATGTTAATTTTTTATCAACATTTTTTGTCATACTAGCAAGTAGCCATAAGTATTTTAATTCACACAGGGTGATACGGTTGATTCTGTTATACAAGCAAAAGCTGCAGCAAATGAAGTCGTTGTAGCTACCCAGCAAGCATTGTATAACCAGCCTTGTACACTAGCACAAATCCAGGCCAAGGAAGCTGATATCCGGGCACTAGCTGATTTGACTCGGGCACTTGATAAAAAGGTCAGTATCCTGTAATTTATTGTCGTACAAATATTATAGTTTATAGTTTTTATCCTTTTTCACAGGTAGGCAAGCTTTCCTCAAATCTATTTTCAAGACTTTGAAATCTTGTATTCTATATGTTTTATCCTAATTATTGGTCTTGCTTCTTTAAAATTAAGGAATTTCCGAAACTTTTCAATCACATTGCATATTCAGTCAACATGTCTGAAAAAAGGAATATGGACTCCCTATTCCTTGAATTTCTTGTCAGTTCTTTTTTTTTAAATTTGGTTTTTTATATATACATATATATAATGACATATTCAAATACTGTATATAGTATCTAAATACATAAATGATAGTTTGTATTCATATTGGCTTGATATAAATCAATAATGTGTTCAGAGGATTCCTCTTTGCCACTTTAGAGTATGGTCTCCGTCTGACCATCTTGAGGAATTTCCGAAACCTTTCAATCATATTGCATATTCAGTGAAGATGTGTGGAAAAAGGAATATATACTACCCCTTCCTTGAATTTCTTGTCAGTTCTTTTTTTATAAATTGTTTTTATATATATATATGACATTCAAATACTATATATGGTATCTAAATAGATAAATGATAATTTGTATTCATATTGGTTTGATATAAATCGATAATGTGTTCAGAGGATTCCTCTTTGCCACTATAGAGTATGGTCTGAACATCTTTGGATGGAGACAAATCATCAAATTCCACAGTGGGAGAAGATTTGCTGTTTTTGTCACTTGTAGGAGATTGAGTTGGAGTGGCAACTCATCTTCATATGTCCCATCCATTATTATATTAGAGAGGGGTTCCATTGCCTTTACGAGAACTTGGGGGGATCCCTCTTGGCTTTTTTTATCCACCTAGACCAGAGATGCCTAGATTTTTTATGAGGGAGGTGTTAGGACACAGATCTCAGATCTTACGAGGACCTCTTCCGACAGACTCCATGCGTACCACTTTTTTCTTTTCCTCTGTCTTGTCTGGTGGTGTTAGCAAACAACATGCACAAAACTCAGATGCTTGTAACATTAAATCTCTCAGACCACATACCTTCTCTTGTTCTTCGGTTAGCTGACCTGGCCCTAGGAGGCACTTGGGGAGTTCCCATGCTCATTCTCAACACAGGCTCATTGTAGGGGTTCTCAGCCCAAAATTGTTACTCACGTGGAACAAACAAGCCAAGCTTGTATCTTTGGCCTTTATGTAATTATGATGTCTTAATATATTTTTGTTGAGTTCTTGATTGTTTCAAGAAGTAATAGCCATGTTCATGATGCTAATATATTATAACTTGATAGTCTGAAGTTATGAATCATGATAATGACATTAACAAGGGGTTCATGCCATGGTATTTGTGAAACATGATAAAGGAGGAACCTATGGTATTTTTATTAGCGTAGTTTGACTTGGCCAAGACTCAAGAGTTTTGCAGAGTGTTAGCTTGGTCGAGTACTCGCCTCATGCTCATCCCTAAACTCGCCACTTGCCAATACTCGACCAGACTCACCAAGTCTTTCTCGAGTCATCGAGTCTTTCCGAGTCCGAATGTGACAACTTTGATTTTATAGCTAGCACCATGGATCAAAAGATATCCAAAGTGCTAAAGGGTGAAAATAAACCCAACACAAATTACTCTTTTTTCATGTGGAATTGTTTCAAGTTAATCAAGGTTGAGTGTTTTATGCCAAAGTTACATATATCGTGTCGACAAATATATTGCTTAGGATTTGGAATGTAACTTATCGGCAATATTGGCAAATGTTGTGAAACCTCAAAAAATACAAAAATAACCGTTTTTTTCAAATTTTTTAACATCTAAAGCAACAACAACATCAAATAAACACGTTGCTACATAAATATGAAAATACAACTAATATATAAGATGCATAAGATGTCAAATGGTGGATCATGATCACATATCGACAATACATTGAAAATACTGAAACATCTTCCTAATAGAATGATAGAAAATCACATAAAATGATCAAAATAAATGTATCTCATGAGATGGATCATCATGACTCATGAGGCATCTAGATACTACAAAGTGATAAATAATAAGAATCTTCGATCCCCTCTAACCCTTTTATGGGCAAGGGGCACCACTCTTCCTTCGGAAGTAGTAGGTAGTTCTGTAGGTGTTCTAGATGATGTTGGGGTGGAACTGGAAGCTCCAATTGCTCGGGCTATGGCGGAAGGTAATGGTGTTGAGCTGGAAGTGAATGTTAGTTGTCTCCTCCCATAACTACATATCATCAAAATCGTTGCTTATATTGGGATGTTGTTGACCATAGTAGAAAAAATCGGCATCGGCAAAAAATCGGCAAGGGTCCCGAATACAACTTCTCGGCAACATCGGTGAAAAAATCGGCAAACCGCAGAAAACATTAAAAAATACAAAATATATTAATTTTTTCTTCTTCAGAATTTTAAACATATCAAGCAACAACAACATTAGATAAACACATTGGCAGATAAATATGGAGAAAGCACTGATATATATGATGTAGTGGATGTCAAATAAAAAATGATACATCAAAGTTTCAAAGATTGGAAATTTGGAAGTTTCAACACTGGTTGGAACATTGGTCATTCCCCCCTCCTCTAGGCTCTAGGCTCTGGCCCTTGTCCTCTTCAAGGACATTAGTCAACACCCTACAATTTTAATGAAACTTCATAATCCCAGCGTTAAGATAAGGTAGAAAAAGCTTTCCATGCTTAATAAGTGATTTTGCTTGACTGAAGGGTATATTTTTATTAAGGTCATGATAGAGGAGTTCAATCAACTTCAACAATCAGGCATCAACACCACCAACATCAAGGTACATACCTAGTTTGATGTGCTTCATTAAATTCCAATTCCTTACCCTCATACATGATAGAATCTAGTGGAAACGTTGCAATCCTGAAATCCTGAAAACTATTAAGTCTGTTGAACCTGAATGGGATCTAAAATTCTACTTTTTGCATATGAAGTCCGATGAGGTTGGAACCACTCTCAAACATCTGAAACAATTAATGGTAATGTTATAAATTTAAGTAAAAGGATGAAAAATAAAAGATAAGGAGAATGTCACTTTTACTTTAACATTACCATTTACTGTTACTGGCTTCAATGTCTGATGTACTGGTCAAATTTTTAAAACTCCATGGCGATTTTTTGGGTCTTTGTGCAATTTTTTCCTTTTTTAGGAAAAATCGCGATTTTTTCAGCAGAAAAAATCGGCAGGCTGAAAAAATCACATTTTCTCAGGAAATCGGTGATTTTTCGGCGATGTTTTCCACTAGCTATTCATCAATAGCACCACATGCCCCCCTCCTCTAAACTCTCGTCCTTGCATCTACCTCAAATCTCGAAGTTCATCCTCCAAGGACATTAGTCAATAGACTCGACACCCTACAATTTTGATGAAACTTCCTAATCCATTCGTTAAAATAAGGTAGAAAAGGCCTCCCATGCAAGTAATTTTGCTTGAGTGAAGGGTACATTTTTATTAAGGTCATGATAGAGGAGTTCAACAATCAACACTATCAACATCAAGGTACATAGAGGGGTTGTTGTGCTTGATTAAACGCCAATCCCATACCCTCATACATGATAGAATCCAGTGGAAACACTGCAATCTTGAAAGCCTGAAAACTATAAGTCTATTGAATTCTGAATGGGATCTAAAATTCTAGGGTTACAGTTTCATTGGAGGTTAGATATTAGGGTTTGGAAACCCTTGGATGTATATGGGGAAGAAGAAGAGGATGTCTTGCTTTGGAGATAGTGTTGGAGGTTTTCTTGCACTTAAGAGGAGCTAGGGTTTGTTGACTAACCCTAGCTAGGGCATTTTGGGTGGGTGAATTTTGCCCTAGATTTGAGGGGAGGCTATGGCATGTATGTACTTCATTCATTGAGCATACATATATGAGATTTTTGGCTGTCCACATATTTTGTATGTTGCAGATTTGATTTCAACATTTATCTTCTCGGGGTGGTTATATCCAGCTCTTAATTGTCTTGCTAATTTGCCACGCTTCATTGAAAACTTTTAAGGGACTTAACACTAAGATCGAAGATAATAGTACAACCATCTATTGCTGTTGTATAAGAGGAGTTTTCAAATATGGTTTATGCATGTGAAGTTGCCCCACAAGGTTGGAAACTCATTGGATTGATTGGTATCTTTTCTCCTTGAATTGGTTTGAATTTTGGGGTTAGAATTGAATTATTGTGATTGTTCTGTTGCTGTTTTAAACATTAATTTACAACAGCACTAAAGGCTAAAAATTCTAGGGTTAAGATCCAAGGAATCTTCTTCAAAGAAGGTGAATTTTTAGATTTGCATTAACTGCCCAATGCAAATGAAATTTCAAGAAACTCACTTATCCGCTGAGTTAAACAAGGTATGGACATTGTTTCTCCTTTATAAAGTAAATTGGAATTATCACAAGTTAAAGATAATTAGCACGTTGATTACATGAAAGTGCTTTGATCATTTTAGGTCACCTGTATCTTAGAGTTATGTTAAAGCTCTCACTATTTCTAAGCAATTTTTTAAACACTTTGAAAGCTCTTGTTAATCTCCTTAATATCTTTGAGGCATTGGTATCACAGTTATTAATACATAACCTTCATTCATGATTCTTGAGAAGGGATGATTGAGATTTGATGATTTGGTTCCTAATTGTGGACTTATGTGAAGTAGAAAAAATATATGGGTGAGTAAATATTTTGGGCAAAAGGTAAATAAGCTTCTTAATTGAGCAACTAGATAGTACAATTGTTAGTCAAATGAAGTATTTGAAGAAGCTACCTGGGATCATTCACATCTTTATAGACAACTATCACCTTTTGAAAGCTATGCTTTATAACATGGTCAATTCTGCTATCTTGTTTAATCACCAAGTAAAGAAAACTAGCAAATATAGCATAAAAATAGTTGTATGGGTGAGTCTCAACAGTTGTGAACATCTAGGCAATGCTTGAGTGTCTTTTGCATCGTAGATTTGGCTTGGATCCAAATCAAATCTAGGATGTTGAAAGCCTATTGATTTTCATTCTTGTTGTTTGCGACTTGAGGAACATTTAAAGAGAGGGTGTATAAGCATTTCTATAGGTGTTCGAGATCAAGCACATAAAATGTAGCAACAAAACATTAGAGATAGAGGAATTACATTAGGACAACATGTAGAACCGACATTGATCAATAGAATGGATTTGGCTATTCTACATAAAAGTTGTGAATTGCAACTTATAATGGGGTCCCTATAATTCAAGGCAACATATTGCACCTATATGATAGCCATTCAATATCTAGTTGATTTTCATCTTAATCAAAGATGATTATAACAATCTCTTATGGAAGAACATTATGCTAAGAACAATGTCGTGGAATATAATGTAAAAACACACTAAAATAGGTCGAAGCAAGGCAACTCAACTAGAAAATTACATTTATGGCGTCAAAAGTTGATACAAAAGCAATGCATATGATTCCTGTAACCAAGGAGGAGTTGATGAGACTTGGTAGTTAGTATAAGGTGATCACTCACCTACTTCATTGTATTTTATTGGAGGATTGGTCAAACATGATCACTCACCCACATGTGTACAATTTTGACAATCTTCTTCCATACTTGCATGCTTTCTTTCTTTTGTTTTTCTTGTGTGTGTGTGTGTTTCTTCCATTTCTATATTGTTCCCATATCGTTTTGAATATAACCTATGTTTGAGGTGGGTGGTGCAATTTGTTCTATGAGGGACTTCCTAAGGTGGTGTTTTACTTTGGAAAAGGCCTTCTTTGCGTTGATCCCTTTATGTGTGATTGTTGTTAGCGTTTAGGTATGTATTGGCTTATTAAGTCGATGTTGGATTAAATTGAATTTCTAGAAAAGCTCAATCATGGGTTCTAGGGGAACTATTATATGCACAAATTGTATGTCTTCAATTCCCTATACATCTGCTTCAATGCTTAGTGTCTTTGTAATCTGATTGGTCATGACTTTGAGATCGCTGATCTACCATTACAATGGTTCTCCATGAACACATCTTGCAAGCTTCAAATGGTTGAGAGCCTATAATGATATTCCCAATATAATTTTCAATTTGCATTATTTACTTCATGTTAGCTTGTATTTCAGCCATTAGAGCCTTGATAGTTTTATTCATTTACTTTGAGGAATCAATACCTTTTTTCATGTAACTTGTCTATTTTCCAAAATTGCAATTCGACCAGATCAATGTGGAATTCCACATGTTTTTTTCTAGATGATTGTTGTTTCATTATTCCATACTAATCAAATAATGATGCTTTATTTGAAATCTCGTTTTTTTCATTTGTAAATATAAAATATTATTTAGCAGTGTTCCATGGGGACGTGTCCCCCAGGGTTGGGGGCGCGCTCCCCTTGTTTCCCATGCCCTGGGGGCTTGGGGACTCCTTGGGAAATGTTTTCCCATGTCCTTTTTTAAAAAAAATTAGGGAAACACACAAGGAACGTCCCAGAGAGGTGAGGGCATCAAGGTGCTTCCTCACAAAAAGGGGGATGCTCAGACCCCTCCACATGATTTTCATTTTTTTTTTCATAACTTAAAAAAACAAAAAAAAACATTAAACTGATAAAGTCCAACCCATCCCTTATTCTCACATTTGAAACATTTCTCTTATGCAAATGGATTTCTTTGGAGAGAAGCAGCCGACAATGAAGAAGAGAGGACCGATTTGCCAAAGAGAAGGAGCGATTTTCCAGAGGAAGAGTGATTTCATTGCTTGAAGGTTGGAGCAAGGGGTTTGAACTTTGAAGGTTGGAGAATGGTTTGGTTGGTGTGTCATTGGTCACTCATGTGAGTGACTCTGACTCAGATAGTGACACTCCCATTGATGGTTTTGATGGCTTTATCCAGCGAATGCATGAGGAGGACTAGTCCATGGGACTATCTCTTTGATGCTCTTTTGATGTTAGTTTTCAGTTTAATTTTGGACTCTAGAAGTATATACTTTCATTGATGACCTCAGACTAAGTCTTTGACTCATCACTCTTTTGACTCTTTAAATTTGAAGGTGTTTAAGACTTTAAGTTTATGTGACATGTCTATGATTCAGTTTTATGATTTTAATATTTTAAATTTTCAACTATTGTTTATTTCTATGATTCAAAGTTATAATGGAAGATGTGCATATATTATAAATTTAGAATTTATCAATGTGAAATTCAAATACTCAAATGATAAATGATTCATGAATCAATGATGAATTGACAACCGTGTTTACAATGATGAATTTACTTTTTACTTTTAAGTTTTAGTATGTAAATGGTGATGTGATGAGGAGTTTATATGTTAATATGTTGGGATTTATATAAATTATATTTTTAATAATTTTAAAGGCCTCGACGTTCCCTTGTCCCCTAAATGTTCCTAAAATTTGGGGTTGTATCTACACGTCCCCAATGTGCATTTCCCTATTCTCGTGCTCCCACGTCTCGAAAACTTGATGGAAGACGGTTATTTAGGTTGTGACAACTCCTCTCTATGATAGCAAGGATCATGTCCCTTGCATGGGAGGGAACTTAGGATGGGGACATCCCATGCCCCCAATTTAGGATTGGGGACGTGCAAGGGTTGTAGGAGGGCATCCATTTGGTCACTTTAGAATGGATGTCATGTCTTGATAGATATACTTTGCCCCCCTACAAATCACTACTCGAGCACATACATACATATAGATATATAATTCATCATGATGTACTCAAAGTTTTAAAATGGTGTTCTCATCACCTTCTTGAATTCAATGAGATTGTTCCCTTTGTGTCTTTTTGTGGGCAAAGCATGCTTAAGAGAAAGTTTTGGTTTCTAGAGATCGATGGCTTGTTGCAACATGTTCTATCTACAATAAAAATTATGTTTGATTTTCATTTCAAAACATAGTCTTGCCTTATCAAGCTTCTTATTTGGTTAAAAAACGAGACTTCAATGGCACAATTTGGTTCCGAATGAAGTGTTTATAATAATAATAATAATAATAATAATAATAATAATCTATTTTTAAGGTCACAGCCAAGCCAAACATCAATTTGGTGTATGAGACCCCCTTGTTTGTGGGACAAGGGACCCCCCTCTGCACAATGATGTAACTGCTAAAGTCTACGGAGGTGTACATACCCTATCCCCCTCTGGATTTGAACCTATGACCTCCTATGAGGAAACACATGTTCTTAATCGTTAGGGCCACTCAGGCTGTGGAAAGGGACATCCTCAACAAGGAAATATCCAAAAAGGAGCTATTCTTTGCCTTAAAAACATGAAAAATGACAAATTGCTAGGTTTGGAAGGGCTCCCTTGTGAGTTTAATAAGGCTACGTGGGAGATGGTCAATGTTCATTTGTTTAGAATGCAACAATTCAATTAAGGAAGATCGTTCGAGTTTATCAATCAGGCTTTAATCAAATTGATTCCAAAAAACATTGCAAGAGAGACTGTTAGTGGATGGCGACATACTCTCTTAAATGTCAATTGAAAATCATTGCAAATGCCCTTGCCCTTTGCATTTAGAAGGTTTCTTCTTGAATTGTCAAGACAAAACAAATAGTCTTTGTGTAAAGGGATATTAATCTTGGATATATACATTTTTTCTTAGAAGACAATGGAATGGGCCAGAGAAATGGATTGAGACTCTTTCTTAAAATTGAGTTTGACAAATCATATGATAAAATCGATTGGGGTTTAATCTTGGACATGTTGATGTGGTTTGGATTTGCTTTCTAATATATTCTTGGGCGCTTTTGCCTTTGTTTTCATGAATCCCTCACGCTTTGATCGCATTGTCTTGTATTGCTTCATTAGGTAAGATTTCCCTTTCTCTTGTCTTGCCCCACTCTTTGATTGCATTGTCTTGTATTGCTTTATCTTAATGTTATTGCAATAGATGCACTTGGATATCTCCATGAAGTAGCCAATGCTCAAGGGCTCATTCGTGGTATTGTGACTCTAGGAGGTTCAATGGTAATTGATAATCACTTTGTTGATAATTCTGTCCTCTTAGTGTTTCATTAGAATTTGGTTGACTCCACTCTTGCTTTCTTAGACACCTTTTGTGTAGTGTTCGATGTTGTGGTTAGGAATTATAAATCCGAATTTAGGATTATAGGCCTTGATGATATCCCTTGGATCCCTCCCAATTTGAAACATAAATGCATTGGGGAAAAATTGCTAGATATCTTTGATTCCTTTCAAGGTTGGGCTCCTTTAAGCTTACATAGGGGAATTGTGCCTGGATAAATTGCAATACAATGATCTTCTTTTTGCTAGAAAATTGTACCACATTATTTGTTGGCTTCCTAGTGAATCTCACATTGGAAGACCGGAAAGATCGCTTAGATCTTTATTTAAGCTAAGTATGGTGCCAGGTGGTGAAAGGGGCCTCCCTATGGAACCCTACTAGGTTTGTATTCTTCCAAAATTTGATAGATGGCTTTACATTATTGATATAGTGTAATGTCCTCTTCTGCTTAAGCACATAGGACCATCCCGCTAACCTATCTGATTCCCATAGGTTCGAGCGGGCACTGACATTCAGGGGATTAACTGAGGATTGATGCCATTTACACCATAAGAAGATCCTAAGCATGGTTATTATATTATCAGTAGATAAATAGGGGCCACAGGAACTAGGGGCCACCTGCATGCATGACATGTGAGCTATATTTCATGTTGCATGCACTGAAACTCTTTTAATGAACCTCCATGCACTCCGGAAGCACCACATGCAAGTCAACTGGAAATTAGAAGATAAAGCGACCTAGTCATGCAAAAGTTAGGTCAAAATTTAGGTAAGGCAAGTGAATGTTATAAAAGAAAGGTAAAGTGAGTGAGTAAGACCTGCTTATATGATTATTGATTTGAGAAGTCGACTTGGAGAGCTTAGTGAGCTATTTTGGGGTTGAGTGCACACACTCAACTATTCAGTGTATTTCGGTAGCGAAATCTATCTTCCCTAGTCACTATCAGGTTGGATCATCCAAATTCAACATTGCTTTCATCATCAAATACTGTTCTTCAACTTCTTGCAGGGTTCAAGTTACACCACAGGCTGAGGGGATTCACCCTCCTTGCATGAACGAATTGCACAAGTAGAGATTGGTTCGTATCTCAGTCTACAAGGTTCCTTTCTTTTGCATGTTGGCTCCAATCTTCCGAGAGCAGCACTATTACCCTATACCTGGAAGATGGGTTCTTTATTTGGCCTCCCCATCAAGTTATCAGCATCTCTCAGATTCCAAAGACGTACTCCTTGCATGGGCGACTTTCTCAGAGGAGGGGTTCACGTTTTAGGATTAGGAGTCACTGCATGATCTGCATGCAGTCTCAATTATGTTCAAAGGGGGATTATAACCCCAGTACTCCACCTCTGGATTCATCTTCTGTCAGTATACTATCTATCCTTCATTATTACCATTGAAGCTGGCACATTATTACCAAGGGTGCATTATTGGAGGAGAATCACTCATTATCTCGTTCATCCACTGGCACAAGTCTTGCATGCTGGTCTTATATTGACGTACATTGACTCCTCTATCTGATGGTACGCAAATGCATAACTTCTATCCCTATTTTATAGAATTTCTGATTATTTGGGTTAATGCATCTGCATGCAAGCGCATGCATGCTTAGGTTAGTACATGCATTCATACTCACTTCATATATTGAGCCATAAAGACTACTAGCAAGCAACATAACTTCATAAAAAGAAAAAAATATTAGTTTGGGATATTACATATAGCAATGCCATTAAGATATTAACAACCAAGTAGATTGTTAGATGCATTAACAATGTCGCACCTTGGAAATCTCTAATCATTCACAAACTTTCTCAGGCTAAACATATTGGCAATCTGCAACATTGTTTCAGGTCCTTGTTTGATTAAAATTCAAGGATTTTTGATGGACTGCAACTCATTTTCACCATTTTTATATAGTGAAGCCGCAAGCATATATTTTGAGAGTGCCAATTTTCTAGGAGCTATTGGGTGTTCATTTAGGACCATTGCTTAGTTCTCTTTCGGGTTCAAATTTATTAGCGAGTGACGTTATTTCTTGACAAGAGCTATCTAGCTTGCTCCTCTGTCAATGGGATTTGGTAGTGCTTGAGGGTTTTTGATTTGTAGACCCTCTAGAAGCTTGGTGTACGGTTGTTTGTGAGACTAAGGTTAGCTCTTGTCCACATTTTTTGCTATGTGGCCTGATGTGGTTCACTGCTAGTTATTGGCCAAGGGTGTTTTGTTGATCAAGGATACTCAAGTCTTAGATTTTGTAGCCTATCCAGACTTTATTTCAGCATTAATAGCTCTTTGAAAGAGGATATAGAATCCAATGTATATATCCTGCCATGTTTGTTTTTATTTTTGGTCACTTTCATAATTAGAAGTCTCTTGGATGCTTAGAAACAATTAGCATCTTTTTTTATCATGGGATTTCTTAGTGAGTAGAAGCAAAACCACCAAACCTCTTGGCACAAGTCTTGTTTTGGCTAAAGAGGTAAACTTGACTTGTGAACCAAGGCATGCAGATTCAAAATTTTCATGAACCAAGACATGGAATTATTCTTCATGAGCCAAGGCATGATTCATCATTCATGAAGATTCAAAATTTTCATGAACCAAGGCATGAAATTATTATTCATGAGCCAAATTCAACAAAGGTCTTCAAACTGTCCAGTGTTATGAGTTGACTTAAAGAGTCAATTCTGAAATCATGTGACAAAATCTGAAAACACTGCAAAACATATCCAAACATATCCATGTATATCATACAATTACAATCAATCATATTATCGTTCGTCAAGATTCAAAATTGGCTTTAACCATGACATGAATTTATGATTCATGAACCAAATTCAACAATGGTTCTCAAACTTTCCAACATCAAGACTCACATCTGAAATCATATGACAAAATTTGAAAACATTGCATAAATATAACAACCTAGACAATGCACCCATTAAAATGAGCCTTGTTTTGTAATGAGGTGGCTAATCTCATTACCAACACATGTTCCTTAGGTTTTTTCTTGATTCTTCTTTGCTAAAGTTCAATCTTATTGTTAGGATTCCATGATCCTACAATGCCCAAATCAAGGAGTGTAGGGGAGAAAAGATGCACTGTTTTGTTTTGCAAACTATTGAAATGCTGAAATATTGAGACATTGTTAAGTCTATTGAAATTTGGGAAAGGCCACCATTTGTGAAATTCAATGGGTTTACCCCTTTGAATGTTTAATGTTAAACTATGTAGCATAGGTACCTGAACCTGGGGGTAGGGTTTGCGTTCCTGCACTGGTTTCGTGTCCCAACGTCCCGAGTATGTGCTCGGGGACGTCCCGGACATACCCTGCTGAACTTGGTACTCCACCCTCAAACCCATTATTCTCCTCGTACTCTATGTTGAAATTCTCCTCATCTTTCGTTTTTTATTCTTTTAGTTAAATTTTTAACATTACCATTAATTGTTTCAGGATGTTTGAGAGTGGTTCCAACCTCATCGTACTTCATATGCAAAAAGTAGATTTTTAGATCCCATTCAGAATTCGACAGACTTAAAACATTTTTCAGGATTTTAGGATTGCAATGTTTCCATTGGATTCTATCATGTATGAGGGTCAGGGATTGGCATTTAACCAAGCAAATCAACCTCTCTATGTACCTTGATGTTGATGGTGCTGATTGTTGAGCTCCTCTATGTACCCTTCAGTCAAGCAAAATCACTTATTAAGTTATTAAGCATGGTAAGCTTTTTCTACCTTATTTTAATGCTTGGATCAGGAAGTTCATCAAAATCCTGATTAATGACCTTTGAGGATCAGCTTCGAGATTCAAGGTAGAGGTAAGGGTTGGAGCCTAGAGGAGGGGGGCACAGTGTGCTATTGATGAATAGGAAGAAACCTACATCGACTTTCTATATTAGGAAGAAACCTATAAAATGATTCATTTCAGAGAGAAAAAGAAAATCTTCCACCCTAAACTGGTGATTTTTAATCTAGATGAACTCCTCCATCTGACATGCAGAATTCTTGTCCATAGCCTTGAATCATATACATCTATTATATTCTTCTCTACATAAATCTAGAACCATTAACGGTCTTATTTATTCTTTTTATTCAAACAAATGCTTGAGGTGTAATTGTTTGATTGATTTTTTTGTAATTTAATGCATCCTGAGTTGCTGTCTATTATCAATATTAAGTACATCCTCTAGAAGTAAACAGATTTCCGATTCTGGTAAGGACTATTTGATCTTTATTTGATCTTCTCAGTAAATAATATTGCAAACAATGTGTTGAAGTCTGTCCTCGTCCCTCATAACAATGCTTTTACTATTATAGGGCCCTTGGGATTGTCTTAGCGATGATTGAATTTTATGTTGTGAAGCTACTTAAAATTAAATTGAGGTACATGGATAATGTTCATTGTAATTAGAACAAAAAATAGGCAGTGCCTTTAGCATTTACATGGCGTTAGACATTAATGATTGGATGTTGTGTTGTTATCAGGAAGCAATTTTAGTAGAATTGAGAAATATGAATGATGAAGTTGATGGTCACAAGAAAAATGGAGAGGCCATGAGAAACTCAGAGAACTTCCGGAAGCAGTATGCAACTGTCGTTCATCAGCTCAAGGATACAAATGAGCAGGTAGTTCTTTAGGAGAAACTGAAGCTATGTATTAGTCCCACCGATAAGAATTGCAGTGTTTTGGTATTTTATATGCTGTTTTTCTTTTACACAGATATCATATTCAAGAAAAGTAGTGTATTTCTTTTTCATTTCTCAGGTTACTTCAGCTCTTGTGTACTTGAGGCAACGGAATACATACCAAGAAAACTCGATGCCTCCATGGCATCGTGTGATTCCACTTCCTGTGGGTGTTGGAGGTTCAAGTTCTATGGATCCAAGTGCTCCTATCACATCGGAAACATGTCCACAGATTGGGGAGATCATTAATAATTCAGGGAGGAAAGCAAGGATACTCGTAGATGCTGCAATCCAGGTATTTTTTTAACATTTCTTGGCGAACTGTTAGTATTCCTTCATGCAAATCATCAGTGCAGTAAACAGGCTTAGAGACTATTATTGGATGCATACATTGTCCTTTATCCATGGATTAGATTTAATAGTGTGCAGTTATCTTGGTCTATGAATGCTGCTGAAATTTGAATCCATGGAAGCATCTACTTTTCTAAATGTTTGGGACACAGTCCTTTGGTTTGGGTCTTAGATCAAATGTGCATGGAAATTTTGGTGTCCTTTTGTCTTTGTATATTTTCTACTGGGTTGTCAAAATGCAGCATGCACAAAAGTATTGCTTCTAGTAAATAAGATCATGCTGAAGATGTTTTACTCATGTTATCCAGGCAATGTCATCTTTGAAGGAAGGTGATGACAAGCTTGCAAAGATTGGTGGATCATTAGATCCGATGACTTATGTACATGCTGGTGTTAATTCTGTCAACATGGGAGTGAAATCAGGACATCAATTTGATTCCAGCAGATGCGCTGATCAGGAAACATTAAGTCTCTGTGAGAATTCAACAGCCTCTTTGGGACCTGAATTAATAGCAGATAATGCTACTGATGTTCAACAGAAAGGCACTTTGGATAGGAAGGAGGCACCGGTACTGTCTGAGCTCATCACATCATGTGTTGCTGCCTTGCTCACGATTCAGGTATGTTTGTGTGGGTTGCACTGGATTTGAATAGATGAAGCTTTTGAAATTTTCGCTTTTACTCTAAATCTTTCTTTGTAAAATATGATTGCAAGGGAAGCATTGGTCTTAAATCAGTGAACTTATCAATACATTTTTGCATCCTGTTTGTAATGCAGACTTGTACAGAGAGACAGTATCCACCATCTGATGTGGCACAGATGCTGGACAATGCAGTTACAAGTTTACAACCCTACTCCAGCCATAATCTTATTATCTATAGAGAAATACAACAATCCATGGGTGTTATTAAGAATCAAATTCTAGCACTAATACCAGCTCACACAAGCATTTCTGTTTCTACAGAGATTCCTGCTGTGCCAAGAAAATAAAATTCATCTTTTCATTCTTATTTGATGAAGGATGCTTACAGAATCAATGGGAAGTACTACCCTCTTATGGGATCTGGATTGACCCTCAAGAAATAATTTAACAGTTGGGCATGCATGAATAAGTCCACATGCAGTGTGGACAAAGCCAGTGGATTGTGGCTGGAACCAATTTGCTGTTTCGTGTTGGCCAGTTGTTTCATGTATTATGCATGAAGGCACGTGTTCTACCACATTGGCTCCTTTTGATGTTGGTAGTTTCCAACCAGCATGGCGTGTTCTGTAGAGATTATTTAGTACCACTAAAAATTGTATCAATGTTTATTATATTATTGATATGTAATAGTCTGCTGAGGCATGTACAACAGATCAAACCAAGTTATACACAAGCTGTATCCGTTTCCTTGTTTTTTTATTAAACAAATTTAAGTGAAAAGACTGTCATGGCCAGAGAAGTTGACCATACCACGTTTTGCTGTGGAGATCAAATATTTCATGTCACTACGAACAAAGTCACGAGGTTTACTGTTCAGAGTCAAAGGAATAGAGTTTGTTTGCCTTCTAAAAGGCAAACCAAACAGGTCCATTTGATGTATTTTTCACGCATTGTGTTAGATAAGTTATTACTTCATAAGCTCAGCAGGCAATGTTGTCCACTCCCATATTTTTTAAAGGCGCTCTTAAAAGAGTGTTCCTCATGTTTATTTTAATATTATTCAATGTAATAGTGGATCAGGAGCCTATTAAACTCCTAGACAGGTTATGCTGAGCAACGAATTCCTTGCAAATGGCTATGCTCCTTGGTGTATTCCCTGAATGGAATCTGGAAATGAAACTTAGAAAATGAGAGTGAGAGAGGATTCATAAACTTAAATTACGAGTTTCAAGTGTACATGCCATGTTAACATGAACATTGCGGAAGTTCTTTAAATGACTCGTGAATTTTACTGAATGGTTTGTTGGTTATATATCCTTAAACTATGGACTTTCTGAAAGTGCTTGTTATTATGATTTGAGGTAATTTATTTTCGAGATGATGAATCACCAAAATATGAATAATTGTTTTCCAAATCTTGTGGAAAGAGGTCTTGACTCATTTCGTCACCTTCCTTTAAAGCCCACAAATGATTGCGAGGCATATTATTAATATACAATATGATATTATTAAATAAATGGGACCCTTTAAGAAATCAGTTTCAAATTTCATAACACGGATAGAGGATTAAAACATGCATATGTGCTCTTATTTTCTTTGGTCTTGGTTCATTTGGTCGAGGTTATATGACAATATTAGGTTCCAAAAACTCATCAATTTGTCTCACTGATAAAGGACATTAATATACCCACGTCACTTGAAGCTTATGGTTATCATAAATTTTTAATGTGTGATGGGATGCAACTATAAGAACAGCATTTGTTTACTCCTTCGAACTATTTATATGAGTCCAAAGCTTGTTCACAAAATGATGGCTATGAGGGATATAATGGACAAGCCATAAATATTGGGCTTGACGTATTAAGTTGGACTTTATACATGGTATATTAATTACATGAAGGAAGTTATTGATTTTTTGATGTTAAAAATGTTCGTAATTTGTGGTAATATCACACCTTTGGTCCCTAATCCTGTCAATCCGAGGTTGCGATAGTGGAACTAATGTATTGAATGCTATTACCTACTTTGGAAACGTGGCCAATGTTTGTTGATGGCTCGCCAGATTCACTCTTGATCATAGTTAATATGAATGATGTTGTATGATCATTATTGCTGCTCTGAGTTCTATATAAAAGTTCAAGCTTAACCAGGAGATTACGTGGATGCTGATTTGTTCAGAAGGTTATGTTTTTATTGGATATTTGATGGACTAGTTCAAAAAGGTGACAAGCATTTAAAAGCACAACTGTATATTGTAAATGCCCCAGTACTGAGCATTAAACACTGTATTTTTTCGGCTTTTCACCACATAGATTTGTAAACTTACCATTCATTCCAAGAAATTGTTCTTGTTCCGCATTAGTGAATGAACCAGCTGGACTGTAACTGCTTGCAAGACAACTAGGTTTGAACGACTTTGAAAGGTATGGCTTCTATAGTAACACTCATATTAAACTCTGAACTTGCAATATGGTTTATATTTGGCTCAGTTTGATGGTTGTATGTATATTTCTCATTTCCCTCCTTGTTTACCCCCCAAAAAAATGCTTCCGGTTGTTTGAAGAGTTGTAGAAGTTTCATTGTTGTTTGTATTGGAACGATTTTTGGAGGTATACAACGTTTATAGAAGTTGCGCCGCATATGAATTGCTTATTTTGTTTTGATCTCATGTCAATATAGGGAGAAATATGTTTCGGCCTAATTTTTTTTGTCTAAATGGATGCCTGCTTTGTAGTTGTCTCAATTCGTGTTTTCGAAGGAATATACTGAAGAAAAATATATATAATGGGGTTCAATTTTGGTATACTTACGGTTAAAGTTGGCATGTAAATTTTTTATTTTTTCTCAACCAGTGACAACCTAGGAATGATGAATCTTTGCAATCATTGCGTTCTGCTTTCAATTAATCACGAACATTAGAAGCTATCTTCGAAATAAGCCGAAGTTGATATTCAAACCTCAGTAAGCTAAAACCCCAGAATCTTTGAAAGATTAGTTTTTCTTTTGATTATTATTGATATTGTTCCCAGGTATCGAACTTGTGACCAATTGTCAAGACTATTCCGAAGCCAAAATGCATGCATCCTCTCTAAAAGTTGTTTATTGAAGTGACGACTGGACTTGTGCCTTTACTGTCTTACTAGCTTAGTTTGACTTCAAATATTTAAAGGCATGTTTTTAGTAATTATCAAAAAACGCTCTCATGTTTTCAACCCTAGTCGAACATGATACTCGTAAAAATAAAAGCTACATGCTTGATTTATTGGAACCATTTTACGGGTTATGAATAGTGATGTTAACTTTCAGCTGAAGTCGTAATCCTCATTCTCGTATGAAAGGTGTTAATCAGTTCTAATGTGGATTTGTTTTCCGATTGGGGTTGCAAACTTAAAAAGAAGAAGAAGACAAAACAGGGTTATTATGATGATTTTGGCACACCATTTAAGTTTGAAGGTTATTTAAAAAAAAATCTTCCTTTGTATGCGACAGCGAACAATAGTATTCAGGTACCAAGAGATAAAGGCTATTAAGGTGACAAAATAGAACAAGCAGTGTGATGGATAAAAGGTTTATTTAAATCTTTTGGTTTTGAATCCAATCTTAAAAGCCTGGTTTTGATTTTTTTTGATTTCTTTTACAATGGAAAAGAGATCAATACCAATGGTGTTTGGAAGTCAACTTGGTCTTCATAAGATTTATATTAAGAAATTTTGATTGAGTTTGTATTTTATGGTTATAATTCATGAAATCGATTGTTTTTTTTTCAGCGAAAAAAAAGCGTACTATTGTTATTTATAAACGATGAGCCATTCATGCATGAATTCAGCTATGGATCTAGTCAAAACCGACTTGTCCAAAAAAACCCAACATTGTCAAAAATATCATACATGCTGATACCGATAGACAATAAAAAAAGACTCCTTCAGTCCAGAAAGTTGACAGAACCATGTGATTCAACCTTGGAATCCAAGTATTCTTCCCATAGCAGCAATCCTTCTTCTGTATTCAATGCCAATTTTGATAGTTTATCCGCCAAGGAGTTGTTCTCACTATATACATGTTGCAGTGAGATGGCCGGACAAAGATCAAATTCATGACGAATATGGTGGCACCAATGGAGAAGAGAGGTCACCTGTAAATTATAATCACCCATAGCCCATTTAATAGTAACATGAGACTTTCCAAAAATTCACATCGACCAATCCAAAAATATTTGCCACCTTCATGATCATCCATAAAGCCAGGATTTCAGCCTTCATATTGGTACCTTTGCCACATTTTAGTCGGAAAGTGTAGTAATGATCATGGTTGAGATAAATGACGCCACCAGTAGCACAATGACATAATGCAGCAGTGCCATCAAAAAATAAAATAGGTCTGTCCACCTGTAAATTCAACAATCCAACCTTTCTCTATTCGCTGTAACCCTGCTTCCTTTGATAATTAACAAATAACTTCAAACTGGCATTGCATGCCCACGAGATATTTGGAGAAAGATCTTCAAATAAGGAAAGATTTCTACTATGCCAAACAACCCAACATATAAATACTAGGAGGATATCAAATGATTTATGAGATTTAATCCAACAATACATACTTGAGATGATATCAGTATTTCCCTAAACCTGATCAATCTTTAAAATATGGCACACCCTCCCCCATAAGTTCAAGGCAAACTCACACTCCAGAAAGAGATGTCTACTACTCTCAGCATTTGCTTTGCATAGACTACACCTGTTAGGACTAGAACCAATCCATCCTTTCATGATGAGGTTATCCCAAGTTTTTAATCTATTCATGAAAACAAACCGCATAAAACATTTAAACTTTAAAGGAATCTTCCAGTGCCACAGAGTTTTGTACCACCAGTGACTTGGGAAAATGCATTTACGTCGGATGATGGCTTTATAAGCCGTCTTGGCAGACACAACCCCAGCACTCTCATTCCCCAACCAGATTATTTTATCTTTGTACAAAGTATCTCTGCAACCAACATTATTTAAAGACCATATGTATCTGTCCCATTGTATTGCAATATCTCCAACCATACCAAAATCCCGAGACTTATACCAATATCCAGAATCGTCATTTTTGATAATGCTGTTCAGTGTATAACACCCGAACCTTCTAATGTGTTGCAAAACATGAAAGGACAGGTTGTACGAGTCCTCCAAACCTATAATGGGATCCACCCCAATGGAGATTTCATTGCCATCGCCAATCTGCCAACTAAGGCCTAATGCTAACCACATATAGACCTTCAGAAAACCATTCCATATGGGCGAAACCCCTCTGGTTATCTTATCAGAATATCGAAACCAATTGCTAATTTTCATCATTACATATTTGAAGTGTAAAACCTCAAACCAAAGAGTATTGCTCAATAATCCTCTCCAAAAGGATTTTAGTCTCAAAGCTGCACTAAAGGATGGTAGATATTTAATACCCCATCCGCTAGAGCTCTTAGGAATGGCGAGATATTCCCAGCCAGTCATCACTATGGGGGCCTTCGATACTCCACCAGACCAAAGAAAATTGAGGAATATTTTTCTCAGAGCATTTAATATAGCACAGGGGATCGGGAGCAATGAGAACCAATACACGGGGATTCCGATAAAAAATGCCTTCACCAAAATAAGTTTCCCTCCAATAGATAAAAATCTGTAAGACCAGTGAGATATACGGGCTTCTACCTTCCTAAGTAACCACTGCCAATCCTTGATCAGATAACCATTCGGTTTCAAGAAGTATCCTAGATAGTTGAAACCGTCCACCAATTTGCAAGCATTATAAGGCATCAAACCCTGAATAACTGATAACTCATTATCATCCAATAGATTGTGATAAAAGCAAGATTTAGTAAGACTTACCTTCATACCAGATGCGTTACAGAATAGCCTGATAATGTTCTGATAATGCTCCCACTCAATGGTTGAGTTCGAACCAGCAATCAAGATATCATTTGCAAATTGGATATGTGACAGAAAAAGATTTTTTGCCACTTTAAGACCCTTAATCAGACCTTCTCTCTTTGCTTGTGTAATTAATAAATCCAGACCATCGATGACCAGGAGAAACAATAAAGGGGACAATGAACACCCTTGTCGAATTCCCCCAGAGAAACCGAAGAACGCTGTCGGATCCCCATTCACCAACACCGCAATATTCATAGATTTTACACATGCCATAATCCAATTTATAGCCAATGGCGGGATACCAATTTGGTTAAGTACAATACGCATGAAATCCCAATTCACACGATCATAAGCTTTCTCTAGGTCCATTTTAAGAAGGATAGCTTTCATTTTCTTGACTTTGACAGAATGTATAAGCTCCTGTGTAAGACCAACCGCATCCAATATCTGCCTGTCTTCCAAAAAGCCAAATTGCTCCTTTGATATAAACCTAGACAGAATAGGCTTCAACCTCATGGCAATAATTTTTGACACAATTTTATAGGCTAAATTACACAATGCAATGGGCCTATAATCCCCAAAATGATTAGGGTCATTACATTTAGGAATTAATGTGAGAAAAGTAGCATTTAGGGCACCAGAAATGTGGCCAAATCTTTTGGAATATTCCACCATACCCAGAATTCCAGAACCCATGATATAAAAAAAGTGGAGAAACAGTTCCACTGTCCACCCATCGGGCCCTGGGCTCTTCTCCTTAGAAAATAGTTTCAATATCTCCTCCACTTCTTCTAAAGTGACTTCCTTCACCAGATCCAGAGAATTTTCAGAATCACAATATCTAGAGTATAGTCTCGCCACCTTGAGTTGATTGAAAAGATCACACTCCTTTTGGTCAGTATAGATATTACAAAAAAAGTCTTTTGCCACCTCTTGTAACCTCTCATGTCCAGTAATCGCAGAACCGGACCTATCAGTAATACTCCAGATAGAATTAAGATTCCTCCTATGTGATGCATATGAATGATTTTTTTTTGAATTCTTGTCCCCATGCTCAATCCAAATAGCCCTACTCTTGAGCCGCCATTCCTGTTCCTCCTCTCCAATATATCCTCTTGTTTTGCCTCCATCTTTTTAAGAACTTCAAACTCAACATCATCCAAAGGCAACTCAATATTCCGACTGTGAAGAAGCTGAAGCTCATCCTCAACATTTATAAGATTCAACTGATCTAGTTTCTTCTGCCTATGAATCCAAGCATAAACTTTTTCTTTCAACATCCTTAACTTATAACAGAACAAATCCATCGGATTCAATTCGGGATCCACAACCATATTTACCCAATAATCACGAATCATAGTGCAAAATTCCTCCTTAGCGAGCCATGAGCAATTGAACTTAAATGGGTAATGACCTTTATGAACCATCTCGTTCAACTGGAAAAAAATAGGCCACTGGTCTGATATTTTATGCTTACCAACCCATGACCTATAACTTCCACCAGCCTCCAGAAGTGAAGAATTACTCAGATACTTATCTAATCTCTTATGGATCCCTGCCTCCTCCATCTGACCATTGGTCCAGGTAGGAACCATCACAGCAGGACAGACATCAACCAAATTGTGAGTCACCAAAAACTCAGAGAAGTAATCCCCCATATCATCCATTCGAGCATGGCAACCCCAAATTTCAGAAGACCATCTGGTGAAATTCAAGTCGCCTGCAATAATAAGGTTGTCAATATTTAATAAACCAGAAGTACTCAATGAATTCCAAAAAGAAGACCTGTCTCGGTAAGGCCCATAACAGTTTAAAACAAAGAGCTTTAAATCATTTAATTTACAACAACCAACTAGTAATATCCCCCATCTCGTTTTGAAGGAAAAAAAGGAGAAAATACGTGGATCCTAAGCTGACAGAAGGCCCCCAGACAATCTCGACGAATTAATAGCAGACACTTCCCAACAAGGCAACAAACCGGTAATCTTAGTCACTGCGACAGTGTCATCACACATAGTCTCTTGAAGTAGCAGAATATTAGGCCTAGTAGAATTTATAAGGTTAGATAAGGCCTTGAGCCGAGCAACCTTCCCAACCCCCCGAATATTCAAAGAACAAAAAGACATTAAGAACCCTCCCCCTGGGGTTGCCCTGCTCTAAGTCCCCCAATGGTGGTGTGTCTCGAATCCATAGAAACCGCATCCAGAATTTTGGAAGATAACTGCTGATAATCCCCCTCCATAGACTGGTCAATGGTACCCTTCTCCTTACCCCTATTACGTCTAATGGTTACATTTTGAAATCTTAAGGAATTAGACGCCTGAACCTCCATATTGGTAGAAGGGTTCTTAGAATACACAGTTAATGGTGATAAGAAGGATTGGTTCTCATCCACCAAATAACCAGACTCCTTGAGAATATCTCAGTCAATATTCTCGATAATAGGACCAACCCCAGCATTAGTATTACTTCTAGAACAAAGCAACCCCTCAGATAAATTATTCACAGCTGGAACAGTCAGCTCAGTATTCCCATCCCCAGTGCTCAAACCAAATAAATCCCTCTTAACAGTCTTTTTACCCAACCCGTTAGGCTCAAGAATAGGAGTAGTCAGGGTCGATGCAGGTTGCCCAGAATTACCCAAATTTAGTATAACTTCCCCAATAGAGATGTGATGATCCAAGGACTTCTCCATATCTTCAATAAAATTTAATTCCGCATTTGTTAAATCATTAAAGGGAAGATCAGAACTATGGACTGACTTACCCGAAGTACCGATCTCCACTTCTGTGACCAATTTAGGGGAATCTTTTATAATGGAAGACTTATGCTCCATCATCTGACCCCTTTTCTGAGTACAATTCGCCCGAATATGACTAGCTTGATGGCATTCAAAACACCGAAATGGGACTTTAAAATAGTCCAGTCTCTGCAACCATCGGGAACCCCATGAGATCTCCACTTCGACTGGTAGTCCTTTGCACATCTCGAACTCCACCATAACCTTGGCGAATCTTCTGTCACAACCGTAGAGTGAATTATTGTCAACCCTAATGAACTTGCCTACATAATTTGCAAGCCCAATCAGAATATTTTTTGTCCCGAGTTCAATAGGCAAACCAGGGAGCATCCAAAGAGCTCACCTATTCTGAATCTCTAAAATAGGGTTGAAGGCAAGATGCTAGCGCTTCAACCACAAAGATCAGTCCTTAAAATCCAACTTTCCTTCATAATCAACTCCAGATGTTCAGGAGCAGCAAAAATGAACATAATCTACCCATTGATCAGCAAGTTCACCCTCGGAAGCCAACCGATAGATGGTACCTAGGCCTTCTTCATCCATTCAATGATTTCTCGCTTGTGTCCAGAATTAAATTCAAAATGACCCACCACCGCCCTCGAAGCCAACATCTCAATCCTTTCCAAATTCGTCTCCTGTGAAATGTTGAACCTGTCCATCCCATCTCTCACTTTAATAGCCTTCTATATCCTTCTTGAATGAGCCTTCTCCCCCCTAAGGCGATATGGTTGCAAGCCATCCCGAGAAACAAAACCCACCAGGGGTTTACCCGCCTTTGATGGAGTCTCCAAAACACCAGGATCAGTAATACAGCCACTTCCCCATCTCTTGGAGTGTGTGGGGGCAGAATGGGAAGAATGAAGGTTTTCTTCACCGAAATGCAGATCTAGGGTTTCCTTACTGGGTCGAAACCCACATGTCTCGACATCATGACCACACGCCCCACTAACCATTAGGACAGATGTCCTTACCAATGAGTGGGAAGAACAGTAGACCCCACTGTCACCTCAAATAGAAAAATCAGATAAAAGTAGCCCCAAATCTAGAAAACCTAGCCAAGTTAGAACCAAAGAGATCTAATCCCCAGAAATACGGTCATGGAGAGCAACTGCAGAAAATGCCAAAAATAAATTGAAAAAATAAGGCAAAGGAGAGTTCCTGCATAATAAACCGACAAATAAACTAAAACAAATGATAGTAATTCCCACTTTTTTAATCCTTGGTTGGTACTAGAGCTAATCCACAGGCTAGCTGGACTCCAAGGTGTTTCAATGTCATTGTCAGTATTCTGTAGGAAAAAACCCCAAAACCCTAAGAGCTCCCACATTCCCCCCCCTCCCTTAGGAGTTCTCTTTCCTTAGAGGGTGTAGCATATTTCAAAATCGATTGCTATCTGCAATTTGATTAAAGAAATTTACCAAGCTAATTTTTTTATTTTGATTGGAGAACGATGGAGACTTCAATTTTGCTAGTTGTTACGCTTGCATAATCATTTCCATATTATAGGAACATTGTTAATTGATCAAATGTCAGGTTGATAATTGATTTTTGGGTTTGAAACAAAAACACATGTAATATGGAGGTTATTAGAAAGATTGTTGCAACATCATTTTTGTATGATTGCCTTCTGTATGGAAAAGTATCGTATATGATTGGGATTACAAGATAGTGGTTGATTTCATGGAATATAAGCAAGTTTTACATTATGTCCCTCCATACTATAATTTCTTTCATTCCTTTGTCTCCTTCATCTCCTATAATTTACCTACTTCCCCTTTCTCAAAGTGTAACATATATAATAGAGTTATTAAATGAAGCATTTTCCCCTCCCTTTATCCCATCAAATTCTAGTATGCATATGCGACTGTTAAAAAGAGCCATTTATAGATTGTTGAACATTGCAAGTTAGTTTCATATGAGTAATTATTGTTCTGGCTTGTACTAATCTTCTTCTTTTGACTAGTAGATGAGTGTTTTCAACACGGATGGAGGAAGAAATAGTAGGGGTAACAGAGGTAATTGGAATAGAGGGCAGTCAACAGATTGACAAAGAAATAGAGGAAATAAGAGGCTCAAATTTTCTATCCACTTTGATGCCGATTCAATTGAATTTCAACAGATCTTGCAGACGAGCTTCCTCAATTTTGGTGGCCAAGTCCAAAAACCTCCCGTCAGTCCATAATTAGGCCACCTCATGTTCATTCCCAACCTAGTATTCTCGGGATGCCAGTTCCCCCGCCTGTCTTGTTGGCTTGCTTAGGTAGACTCGGGTTCGGCAATGTTAGCGCAACAACAACAAAACCTCTTTCACTGGCTCTTTCGACATCAACCTGTAAACAAACTGAAGTCTCACCCGTAGCGAATATGGGGGGTTACAGAATCAGGCTTCTATAACCGTGGCGATGTGTAGATGTGGTCAACAACCTCGCTAAAAGTCCTATTTAACATCGAGTAGTAGAATAAAATGAATAAATGACTTTGCACTTTGCAGCTCCTTAGCAATATATAGAACTACGCTGAATCTCTACTGTATTCACTAGTTAGCTACGCATTCATCATTCTAAGTGTTCCTCCATAACATTCATACACATGTATTCCATTTACTTAGCATGTAATTACCATTAACATACATATGGAAGTAAATACACAAACACGCCATAAACTCGTATTCAAAGCACATCATAAACACATATACATAAATACATAGATTTATGTGGTTGACCCCTAGGCCTGAGCTACGTCCAGAAGAACTGTTCTTTCTATTAGCTTGGAAGGGTAACAATTCCAGTCTGCGCACGCAACTGCATACTCTTCTCTACAGTCATATCTTTATGCACTCAATTGTAGAGTCTGTTCTCTCTTTTATCACTAATCTTCTATTACAACCAACCAACCAACCAACCTGTTGGACACAATGGCACACTGAGAGGGGGGGTGAATCAATGTGGTAACACTTTAAACAATTTCACTTCAAAACTTAACCCAAGTTCATCATTCACATTAAGCTACTAAGTACATGAATTAAACATGTTATCAACATAAATCATAAGAGACACATCACACAACAAATGTAGTAAAGTTGATTTATAATTTGATATGATTTATAATGATGACATCAATCTTCCGATTACATCAACACCAACTGACCAAAGAGCACCAAATCCTATTCCAATGCCCATCCTAGTTTTCTTAGCACCAACTAAGAAGAGCTGAGGTATCCAAACCTCAAATATGCAAGGCTTAGTTTGATTTCACATACTGATCGTTGTCATGTCACATGTCATCAGCTTGTCAATTTCATCATTCAGCTATCTATGTCACTGTCATCAACATTCTATTGTCAACTGTTAAGTCATGACTCCACTGTCATAATCATATGTCAATCTGATCTCTACAACCCAAACAACTTCCACTCAATCAACTAAACAATATCCGGCCCAAGGTTTACTTATTTTTACCTTTGAACTAGAGCTTGAAAAGAACATCTTCGATTTCTCATATACAAGTGCTGTCAGTATCATAGTTTATGCATGTGCTTCAAGGAGTACCTTCAACTATATCCAAGAAAGGTCTTACCTGGACCTTTGTGATGACTCAGAAGTATAGCTACCTCAAGGGTTTGATCTTTGTGAACAAGATATGTTGATGCTGCCTCAAGATGTACATAGATCTTAAACTCCAATGTTGCATTCATGCCATCAGTTTTGTATCTTGCTGCTGGAGATGTTCTTTCTGAGGATACCTGAACTTAGCACTCTATTTCTTTTAACAACTTGTTTGACTGTGGCTCATAACCCAAAGACAAAGATGACCAAAATTATGTTGAGTTTATGCTTTTAGACATGTGGCTTTCCTTCTTTTTCTAGATTCACGATTTCAAAGCATCTTCACTGATCTGAAATTAGAGAGGAAGGTTTACTGTGGTTAGTTTCTAGACCTGTGTTTTAGCTGCCTTAGTGCTCTACGAATTTCAAAACTCCGACTTCAAACTTGTTAACTTACACCTTGACTGTGGCTGCCTTAGATCAGTCCTTAACCCTGTTTTAACCACCCAAATTCCTCAGTGAGGTCCAAAAAATCAGAGCTCAAGAACTCAGCTAATACTCCACCGAATTCTTTACACTACTTCCTCAAAAAATCGCCGCCTCAGTCAATTGTCTAAAAATTAGAGCTATCGCACTTTTTAAAACCATGTTTAATAATGAATCTAGCTCTTAGTATTTATAGTGGTGTGATAAATTTTTATTTGAGCCGACCTGCTGTATATATATTTATTTTATTTAATGCACAAGCTTATGACTGGGCCGACATATCCTTTGGAAGGGAAAATAATAGTTTACATGTATTATTTAGTATTTATTTTAATTCCTTTAAGGAGCCACGTCATTAGGGATGCTAGGTTAGGGTCACACATTTACCCTTTTTTCCATGTTTAAGGGTTGCCATATCATAGCCAACCAATATAGGAATTTGATTCTTGTATAATTTTTGATTTGCTTTTTGACTGGTCCAAACATAAAGAGTAAGGGCTATGTTCACTTCACACCAACCACAATGAACTTCAACAAGCAAGGGCTTTTCATAAAAGGTTCCATCATGTCTTGATAACCATAAGATAATCATATTACCAATTAGTCACCATCAATTATTTCTTCAAGTGCAATGTGCTCCATCATGGTCTTAAGCACATCATCATCAAGTGGTAGAATAGACCATCAAGCTATCATCTGTGTGGGATTCGTCATCAAGTCACAACAAATGACCACATAATGGGTCATTTGGACCACCTAGTGTTCCAATGCCCAAACTACCCATGTCATCAACCTTTGTCACTCCTTTGTCATTAATGGCTTGTCATCAATGACAACCAGGCTCAACAAACTCCCCCTTTGTCATTGATGGAAACCCCTCCTCAATTTTCTCCCCCTTTGACATTAATGACAAAGGGTCAAACACTTATCCATCAAAGACATCACAATGCCCCCCCAAAAAAATAAAAATTGTATTTTTGAATACTTCTTGAGATCAAGCTGAGATGTTTTCTCCCCCTTTCATGTAGACTACTTCAACAGTTGTCATAGTCATATCAAAGTACTGCCCATATATTGCCAATGTCCTCTTCTCTGTGATCACAAGTCTGCGTTTTAAATTACTTCTTCGTGTTGTACAAATAGAAACAAACTTTGACAATGTTAGATTAGTCCTTAAATTTTTACTCAGCTGACTACTCCCCCTATTTGACATGCTTATAAGGCCTCCTGCCTGCTCTTCCTCATAAATCCTTCTTCATAACGGACTAACCAAGGTTAAAGATAAGATGAAACTTTTGTACTATTGTTGTAAAAGATTTCCATATCTTCAATTCTTGATTTTTGACACTGTAAGTTAAGGCTGGAAAATTTGTCAAGTCAAGGGTGTCAATTGGTCATACTATCCCCATTATCAATTTCATCAAGATGCTGTCATTATCTGATCTTTGTCTTTCCAAAATGATTCAAACAGAGAGTTTAAAGATGGAGGAGCGAGAATTTGATGCAACAGTTCTTATATGCTCCACATTTGTTCTTTTCAACACATTTTAAGATGGCATTGCCCTAATCCATCAGTGTTACCTCTTCATCTTTTTGAGACAGCAGTGTGTCTTGAACAAAAAGGATCAACAATTTTCTTGTTCATTGTCCAAGGTTTGTCCCACTTCATTTGCTTTAACTGCTACCTCTACCGATTTCCTTTGTACACTTCTTTCTACATGTCACATTTGCAACCTCAACATTCCTTTTTGTTAGAATTGATGGTAAACTTTGATCTTAGCTTGGTTCTCCTTCTTAAATTGTGCTGTAGTTCTTTAAACTTTTCTATCTTCTTTAAAACTTGAACTTGGTCTTTCAACTCAGAGCTTAAACTCTTTTTATACAAACTGTAATAACTACATGCAAAAAGGCTTATAACAATCAGACCATACATACTGATGGATGTGGCTATCTATGATAAATGCTTTCTACTGCCTTTAATGAGATAAGGGTTTGAGATTGATCTTTAAGTCTGTCTTTGGACACTTGCAGATATCAGAGTTTGAGAAGGCTTCAGATTACTTCTTCCAAGGTTACTATGACCAGGATAAATATTGTGACAGTGTACATGGATCACTTCAACAACCTTTTGTGATTGAGTATGAGATTGATGAATTCATCTCTATATTGAGGCTACCCGATATAGATTAGGGCTCTCAAAACCTTTCTCACTCATCTTTTTATGACTACAATCACGACTTCTTCAAGAGTCTTTAATGATACTTGTATCAATCACTTAAATACTGCTAAATATGACTTGGCAATCTTGTAGCCTTCACTAAACTCCATTTTTGTAGAAATGTTGTATTTTTGGTTAGGATACCTTCTCCTTTAGTCACCATACTGCTCATATATGGGGTTAGCGTTCTGTAGTTTATTGGATGCTCCCCTATCAATGCTATCATCAAATGACTGCTTATGTCAAGTTCTGATCATATGCTAATGTAATGTCCCCTTTTTAACTATAGTGGAATTTACTGAGGATTGATGCCATATACACCTTCAGAGGATCTTTAGCATGGTTATTAGATCATTAGCAAATAAATAGGGGCCACATGAACTAAAGACCACTTGCATGCATGACATCTGAGCATTATTTCATGTTGCATGCACTGATTGAGTCTCCAGACACTCCAAAAGCACCGCATGCAAGTCAACCGAGAATTAGATGATAAAGTGACCTAATTAGGTCAAAAGTTAGGTCTGACAGGTGAATGTTATAAAAGAAAGGTAAAGCGAGTGAGGGATGCAACTTATATGATTATTGATTTGTGGATTCAAATTGGAGAGCTCAGCGAGCTAAGTTGGGGTTGAGTGCATGCACTCAGCTAACTAGTGTATTTCGACAGCAAAATCTATCTGCCCTAGTCACCATCAGGTGGGATCATCCAGATTCAACATTGTTTCATCATCAGGTTCTATTCTCCAGTTACTTCAGGATTTGAGTTATTTATTGGATTAAGGGATTCTCCCTCCTTACATGAGCGCATTGCTCAAGGACACTTCTATTCGCATCAGAGCTTGTAGAGGTCCAAATTCATGCATGTTGGCTCCAATCTTCCCAGAGCACCCCTATTACCCTTCCTTTGGAAGAAGGGCTTCTTACTTGGACATTTGAGTGAGTTATCAACAACTCCCTCCCTTAGAGGACGTCTTTATCTGCATGGGCGACTTTCCCTAGGAGGATACTCACGCTTTAGGTTATTGAGCCATCAGTTATTCTGCATGCTACTTCCATCTTCTTCAGAAGGGCACTATAACCCTACCACACCTTTTCTGGAGCTTCATCTGCGGAGTATTATTTATTGAGGAGCATTCTTAGCATTTGAGGAGGGCACATTTATTCTCTGGAGGACGTCCTACCTTAGCTTCCTATTCCACAGGCACAATTCCCGCATGCTGGGATTATATTGATCTACATCAGCCGATCTATCTACTGGTATGTACATGCATTGATTCCTCCTATTTTCTATCATTTCAGTTTATCTGGGTTATAGATATGCATGCAAATGCATGCATGCATAGATCAATGCATACTTTCATATTCCATTGAGACATAATACTACTAGACAATCAAAGTACAACACAAAAAAAGAAAAATATCAGTTTGGGATATTATCATGGTATTAGAGCATATTCTTTGCCAGCTGTGGGAGCATGCAGTTGTTAACAGAAAGATGAATATAGAGTTTCAGATTGAAAAGAGTAAATGCAAAGAAACAATGGAAGAAGATGATAAAGTAGCTTTCAATAGCCTCATTTCCGCTCTGAAGGAAGTAACTTCAGGACAAAAAGAAATGGCGAGTGCCATCAAACAACTGACAGATAACTCAGGGCCCACCCCACACAGTCCTATGTATCCCAATAGTGATAGGGGTATCCACAAGTAGTAATGGGGAACAAGTACATACCAATCTGCAGAGACACCCACATATCCACAATAGGTCCCCTTGACCTACCCTACCACAGTTCTTAGATAGCCCAACTGTAGTGCCCATAGTACAGGTAGAGCCAGATGAGCCAATGAGGGCATATTTGAGAGATTACAGAACACTGGGAGATGACTTTCAGTCAGCGATGACCTTCATGGATTTTTGCCACTTTAAAAGTAAGAACAGGGCAAGAGCTTACAACAGGCCTTTCAACCAGACAGATGAGCATGATATACCGTTTTATGGTAAACTGGATATGGAGTTGACAATACATGATGAGGATAGTACATATGATGCAGTTATCAGATCATCCATCATCGAGGATTCATCATCTCACCTTAGTAGTGGTTCTTGTGAGGATCAGATGGTTTTAGCAACTAGTTGTGACATGGATACGCTATGGAGTGATTTGACTGTACATGTCGATGAAGAGGAGCTTACCTATGAGCCTATGGTTACTAGAGATTCCGTGAACAACACTCAGATAGATCTTCAGGAATCATATGTGCATGTAGACAAGTTGGAGTGGACACACTCTTCATCATCTACTTCAAGAGTCAAGACATTCATGATAGACGAGATCCATGAGGAGAGACATGACTGGGGGATGGTTGATTCTATACATATAGGGCAATATGGAGGTTACGAGTCACTTACTGTGGAGGACCCATTAATGGTTCCAGTTGTAGTTGTAGATGTGTTGACAGGAGACACACTCCAGTATAGTACATATGTGTGGGATCCAGGTTCAGGTGACACTAGTAGAGTGAGTGCACCGGAGGACATCGCAGCACACACAGGTACATGACATCTATAAAACATGACGAGCACTCAGAGTTGCAGATGAATGAGGAGAGATCTGATACAGATAGTTTGGATGAGGCAGGGGATCATGAGCCATATCCGTTAGAGAGAGGTTTAGCCATGACACTGACACCAGGAGAGAATCTTGTGATGATTCGACATGAGGAGCACTCAGAGCTGCATGTGAGTGAGGAGAGATCTGAGACAAGGAGTTTGGATCAGGAAGGGGATCATGAGCCATCTCCGTTAGAGAGAGGTTTAGCCCTGACAGAGATAGTTGATAACCTTCCCTATGGATTAACTAAAAGGGAATTTTATGCATATAGAGGATGGATGGGCAGAGGTATGGCAGATATAGAGATACATTGGATCACAAACTTCATTGGTAGCAGTGGAGTACTGGCTACAGTAGCACATACAGGATACTCGATGGCTCAGGAGAGTACAGGAGTATGCAATAGTCTACAGGGGTACATAGGGGCACACGATGAGATTCCATGGAGTTTTGGGGTGTTACCGCCTGGGAGACCACCTGACAGAGATCGTGAGCATACCCTTGTACCAAGTTTTCCCAGGATTGATGAGGGGAAAGACACGCTTCATAGGATATTAGAACCATTGATATCCTATCATGATCGGGGATATCATTCGATGAGGGTTAGAGAGCATTATGCTTACAGGTCTACTTCTAGACCTAATTTTGAGACTGTGGTCATTGCCGTGCAGTTGACCAACACACTAGTTTCTTCTCGGCCGCATCTGCAGGAGTAGAGCTATTTATTGCTATTACACAACCAGACTTGGGAGTTTCACCTAAGACAGTTAAATGAGGTGAATGACATTTGGGCCACAAGAGTGATATTTCGATTAGACCAGGGGATTGGTACACTCAGTGCACAATGAAGATTAGATTGGTTCATTGGTATTGCAGTTGAGAGAGTAGGGGATGACATCATCTCCTATAGAGATTGCCCATGTATAGACCCTGAGACATCACTTAGGGTGATGATCATGAGGGCTATCCGATATTTTCAGTTGGTGGATTATTCTTGGTATCTGCATGAGTATGAGGAACCGCAGGTGACAGATCTATTCTCTAGAGAGAGGCTTAGACTCCATGGATTATTTGAGAACATAGACAGTGAGTGGGTTAACAGATGTATAGATCCAGTTTTGCGGGAGTTGATTACATTAGCTGGAGCAGAGTCAGTTATTAGCACTTGGTTTCTACCATAGGATTACATGGAGACCCCGATGAATACCAGTATGATACAGCAATAGTTCATTGGAGCTGGGTTTGGTGGACCCCTTAGTTGGTGGTGGGATCCAGGTATTCATCCACACGATGGATTGTTTCAAATGATAGAGGTGATCGACAAAGTTGTGAGGGTGATCAGTCCGCTTTATTTATGGGATGACAGAGGAGGAGAGATTGAGACTTCTTTATGGTAGGACCGACTTCCTTTCCTCGTATTCAGGATTGAGATGGACAGTGGATCCACTACGAAGGAGATGGCTAGCTTTATCCGTTAGGTATTTATTAGTGGGTTGCTTAGGTTTGGATGCATGACAGAGCAGTCTTCAGAGGAGTTTTTGCAGCTTATGATTGCTTGGATCTTCAGGGGAATTCAGATGGATTCTGATGTTACTACTAGGCATACTAGCGCCCAGGGTAGCGAGGGATTCACATCACACAGGCTAGTGGGGGACTCGGATGACTTCACCCTTTTCAGGAATATTCGAGGTAGGTGTGCATGGAGATACGGGGTGGACATTATGTCAGGTCAACACGGTACGTCAGAACCTACATTGATGTAGCTTTCAAGATATTTTGAGCAGCCATGGGGGAGCATATTATCAAATTGCATCAAAGGTATACCGAGGATACTAGGTGCCGAGTATATATGTGCAGAGACTCACCGGTTATCAGAGTTCTTACGAATTCCGGTGGTTTCCTCATAGTATAGGGCAATACAAGTGATAGATTTGTCTATTGAGGATATGATTACAGTTCATGAACAACCCAGAGTCATTACTAGTGGCCGGGGCAGATTTCCTTTGTTGATATTTGAGGTCAAGTATGATGACAAAATGACATACTTCACGTGGTTTCCTATACACTACACCATTCATAGTGAGGTGGCCATCTCTTACAGATATTTCTGCTTGGAGTCCCAGGAGAGGGGGACGTTGATAGAGCATAACATACAACTGATGAGGATAAGAATGGTTCAACGACTGCATGATGGCCTCTTCTTTTTGGTAGTGGGGTCCCCTGAGATTGCAGTAGCGGACAGTACAACAGTTAGCATGAGGACGAGAGTTGACTATCACCTTCAGGAGTCTATCCATATGGAGCAGTGGATTAGATTCCTAGGTGGGAGACCTTATGATAGATGGATATAGTGTCTACTAGCTTGGGTGATTAGGAGTCTACAGGATGCTCCTTGTGTTGATACTGCACCGAGAGATGGTGGATGCAGTGGACACTTCGTAGTTTTCCGACTGATGTGGGACCTCGACATCTCAGTGACGGGCAATTTAGTGGTTATTAGAGGCTGCTTTCAGGAGGTTTCGTATCATGATACCTCGCAGGACGATACCTTGAGTAGGAGGTACTAAAGATCTCCTAGGATGATTTGGGACCCTGGGATTCTCCTTGGATTTAGTTGGAAGTTTAGTTCAATTATGGAACTGTGTTGGTATTGCTTGAGGACAAGCAATCTTGGCAAGGGAGGACTGCAATGTCCCCTTTTTAACTATAGTGGAATTTACTGAGGATTGATTCCATATACACCTTCAGAGGATCTTTAGCATGGTTATTAGATCACCAGTAGATAAACAGGGGCCACAGGAACTAAAGGCCACCTGCATGCATGACATTTGAGCATTATTTCATGTTGCATGCACTGATTGAGTCTCCAGACACTCCAAAAGCACCACATGCAAGTCAACTGAGAATTAGATGATAAAGTGACCTAATTAGGTCAAAAGTTAGGTCTGACAAGTGAATGTTATGAAAGAAAGGTAAAGCGAGTGAGGGAGGCAGCTTATATGATTATTGATTTGTGGATTCGAATTGGAGAGCTCAACGAGCTAAGTTGGGGTTGAGTGCATGCACTTAGCTAACTGGTGTATTTCGGCAGTGAAATCTATCCGCCCTAGTCACCATCAGGTGGGATCATCCAGATTCAACATTGTTTCATCATCAGGTTCTATTTTCCAGTTACTTCAGGATTTGAGTTATTTAATGGATTGAGGGATTCGCCCTCCTTGCATGAGCGCATTGCTCAAGGACACTTCTATTCGCATCAGAGGTTGCAGAGGTCCAAATTCATGCATGCTGGCTCCAATCTTCTCAGAGCACCCTTATTACCCTTCCCCCGGAAGAAGGGATTCTTACTTGGACATTTGAGTGAGTTATCAACAGCTCCCTCCCTTAGAGGACATCTTTATCTACATGGGCGACTTTCCCAAGGAGGATACTCATGCTTTAGGCTATTGAGCGATCGGTTATTTTCATGTTGCTTCATCTTCTTCAGAAGGGCACTGTAACCCTAGCACACCTTGCCTGGAGCTTCATCTGTGAAGTATTATTTATTGAGGAGCATTCTTAGCATTTGACGAGGGCGCATTTATTCTCTGGAGGACGTCCTACCTTAGCTTCCTATTCCACCGGCATAATTCCCGCATGCTGGGATTATATTGATCTACATCAGCCGATCTATCTACTGGTATGCACATGCATTGATTCCTCCTATTTTCTATCATTTCAGTTTATCTGGGTTATAGATCTGCATGCAAATGCATGCATGCAGAGATCAGTGCATACTTTCATATTCCATTGAGACATAAGACTACTAGACAATCACAGTACAACACAAAAAAAGAAAAATATCAGTTTGAGATATTACAGCTAAGTCATACAATCAGATACGAACTACAAGTGTTTCCTTAATACATTATTTGTCAATCATATCCAAAGCTAGAGAGAGTCACTGGTGCACTTTTATGGATGAATACATCAACAAACATTTAATAAATTCATAAAAGGTAAGCATGTATCAAGAACAAATTTTCAAACATTACCATGTTGCTTCACTTCATTTGCTAACCATACTCCCTCTATCAACATGCCAATTGTAACCATGATCCTTGGACTTGTTCCACTGCTTGGAGTATCCATTATTTACCATTGAGTCCATCCTCCACATCTTATTGTGTTGATGTATATGTAACTTCGGAATGTATTTCATCTATGTATTTCATATATATTTATTGTACTCTTATTAGAGATGTGTTATTCCTCTATAAGGAAGTGTCATCATGTGGATTGACAAGTGTCGCAAGTGTATGTACTTGCCGATGGGTTATTAGACCACCATGTGTGGGGTCGGCCCTAAAATATATATATTATAATGTGGATGTACCTAGTTAGACAAGTCGGCCCCATAAGGTCACTGGGAAAACAGGTTAGTATAAATAGAGATCAGGCGATCTCTATTTAGATCATTCGGAAAGTTATATCTCTCTCACTCAGAAAGTGGCGCACTAGTGAGGAGGAGGATCATCTGCTACTAGGAGACTATCTCAGTGTATTTTGGTTGTACTTTGGTTGAGCCATTGCTCTCTCTATCTCTGAAGAATTTGTGGGGTTTTTCACCTTCGGGTTTTCCCCACGGAAACTCTGTGTCTCTTGTTTCTCATGCTTTTGATTCTTGTGATGCTTGTCATGCTTATTGTGATTGTCATGCATTGATACTGTATATGTTATTCTCTCAGTGAAGATCCTAGAGTATTGTGAATTAATGGTCCAAATTTAACATATTGAACTCAAGGTGATCCAAGGTCTTTGAGGGACCTCAGACTTGGCTTGCCATATGGAAACCATCTTGTCTACACTGGCCAATCTCTCCTATATGTAACTAATCGGTCTTCTTGGCACTTGTATTAGCATTTGTTCCTTCATCATTATTTGTCTTCCTTGGTTCATTGGCTCTTCTAGCTGATGTGTATGAGGGACTCATCATGGGATGTATTCTTGAACTTGCACAGTCTTTGTCTTTATGACCAAAGCCACTGCAGCTATACCATCTCATAGTACGACAATGTGCAACAATGTGACCAGCATGATTGCATGTCCAACATCTAACTGTGTTGTTGAGACTTCCAACACTTCTTATTTCATAGAATATACAATCCATAACCTTGTGACCGAAATTATTACATGAATAACAATAAACATTAAAACCATCTTCATACCTGAGTGCTTGATTCCATCTTGAAGTTGTTTCTCTTCTGAATCTGCTTTGACGAGTGGGAACAACTTTTTGACGTCTTTTTGATCTTTTGAAGTCTTCTTTATGTTGTGCAGGTTCTTGCTAAGGAGATTTGCTTCCATTCTTAGACATTGAAGGGCTTGCTTCAGAAGTCTTAGGAGACCATGTTCCAACCTCAGATTTTCCTTCTTCCTTGTTGTAGCCAAGACCGGATTTGTCAAATGGAGATCTTTTAAAATCCAAAATCTCATCCAAGATAGATGAGATGTTTTTGAATTTGACATATACATCAGATTTTTCACCTTTCTTTCTGAGTTCAACCACCTCCATTTCAAGCTTCTGGAAACTCATCTCCTTTTCATCCAACTGATTATTCAAGACTTCTTCTATTCTTTTGGCTTCCTCCAGCCGAGTCTTCAAATCAATATTGGCCCTTCTTGTTGCTTCAAGCTTTTCTGAATCTTCACTAGGCTTTCCTTGATCGACTAGTTTAGCGTTTAATCTTCCAATTTCATCTTCTTTGTCTTTTAGCTCATTTTGTAAATCTTTGTTCCTGTGTTTCAATTTCTTGAGCAATACCATTGTCTCCTTTTGGTATTTTTCGAAGGATCTCAAAATTTTCTTCTTGAGCCTCAGATTGTATTTGTGATCAATATCCATTAGGGTACATGCAAATGCATGATTGGCTTTCAACAAGTCTTCCTTATCATCTTCTGTAAGTATAATTTCAACATCATCACATTCAGAGCTACTACAATGAGAAGAATCCTTACCTTCCATGATGTTTGATGCTTTCCCTTCTTGTTTCACATCTTCAATGGGATTTACTTCCATTTCCTTCTCTATGTATTGGTTTCTTCTTTGGTACTCACTTTCCAGCTTAAACCATAGGTATTTGGCTGAAGTGTGTTCTCCTACACTCACTTTGACTGAGCTTGAGAGTCCATCCACTAGAAATTTCAAGGCAATGGTGTTGTTCTTCTTGGAATCCTTTTGTGCAGCTGTCTTGGTCTTCTTGTTGGACGGATTGGGTGGATTGATCACGATCTCCCAGACACCAAACTTATTTAGATACGCTTTCATCTTACGTCTCCATCCAAAGTAATCTATCACGTCAAATACTGGAACCTCTTCATTTGATAATTCTGCTTGTCCTTCCATTGTGTGTCCACGAATCTCCTTCAAGCTTGCTAGGCTCGTGGTGAAGGCCTTCTCTGATACCAATTGTTGGACACAATGGCACACTGAGCGGGGGGGGGGGGGGGGTGAATCAATGTGGTAGCACTTTAAACAATTTCACTTCAAAACTTAACCCAAGTTCATTATTCACATTAAGCTACTAAGTACATCAGTTAAACATGTCATCAACATAAATCATAAGAGACACATCACACAACAAATGTAGTAAATTTGATTTATAATTTGATATGATTTATATAATGAAGACATCAATATTCCGATTCCATCAACACCAATTGACCAAAGAGCACCAACTCCTATTCCAAGGCCCAACCTGGTTTTCTTAGCACTAACTAAGAAGAGCTTAGGTGTCCAAACCTCAAATATGCAAGGCTTAGCTTTCCTTCACATACTGATCGTTGTCATGTCACATGTTATCGGCTTGTCAATTTGATCATTTAGCTATCTCTGTCACTGTCATCAACGTTCTATTATCAGCTATTAAGTCATGACTCCACTGTCATAATCATATGTCAATATGATCTCTACAACCAAAACAACTTCCACTCAATCAACTAAACAATATCCGGATCAAGGTTTACTTATTTTTACCTCTAAACTAGAGCTTGAAAAGAACATCTTCGATTTCTCCTATACAAGTGCTGTCAGTATTAGAGTTTATGCATGTTCTTCAAGGAGTACCTTCAACTATATCCAAGAAAGGTCTTACCTGGACCTTTGTGATGACTCAGAAGTATAACTATCTCAAGGGTTTGATCTCTGTGAACAATCTATGTTGCTGCTTCCTCAAGATGTACAGAGATCTTAAAAACCAATTTTGTATTCATGCCATCAGTTTTGTATCTTGCTGCTGGAAATGTTCTTTTTGAGGATACCCGAACTTAGCACTCTATTTCCTTTAACAACTTGTTTTACTGTGGCTCATAACCCAAAGACAAAGATGACCGAAATTATGCCGAGTTTATGCTTTTAGACATGCGTCTCTCCTTCTTTTTATAGATTCACGAGTTCAAAGCATCTTCACTGATCCAAAATTAGAGAGGAAGGTTTACTGTAGCTAGTTTCTAGACCTGCGTTTTAGTTGCCTCAGTACTCTACGAATTTCAGAACTCCAACTTCAAACTTGTTAACTTACACCTTGATTGTGGCTGCCTTAGATCAGTCCTTAACCCTGTTTTAACCACCCAAATTCCTCAGTGAGGTCCAAAAAGTTAGATCTCAAGAACTCAGCTAATACTCCACCGAATTCTTTTCACTACTGCCTCAAAAATTCGATGCCTTAGTCAATAATCCAAAAATTAGAGCTATAACACTTTTTAAAACCATGTTTAATAATGAATCTATCTCTTAGTATTTATAGTGGTGTGATAATTTTTTATTTGAGCCAAACTGTTATATATATATTTATTTTATTTAATGCACAAGCTTATGACTGGGCCGACATATCCTTTGGAAGGGCAAATACTAGTTTACATGTATTACTTAGTATTCCTTTTAATTGCTTCAAGGAGCCACGTCATTAGGGATGCTAGGTTAGGGTCACACATTTACCCTTTTTGCCATGTTCAAGGGCTACCATATCATAGCCAACCAATAGGAATTTTATTCTTATATAATTTTTGATTTGCTTTTTGACTGGTCCAAACATAAAGAGTAAGGGCTATGTTTACTTCACACCAACCACAATGAACTTCAACAAGCAAGGGATTTCCATAAAAGGTTCCATCATGTCTTCATAACCATAAGATAATCATATTACCAATTAGTCATCATCAATTATTTCTTCAAGTGCAATGTGCTCCATCATGGTCTTCAAGCACATCATCATCAAGTGGTAGCATGGACCATCAAGCTATCATGTGTGTGGGATTCCTCATCAAGTCACAACAAATGACCACATAATGGGTCATTTGGTTCACCTAGTGTCCCAATTCCCAAACCACCCATGTCATAAACCTTTGTCACTGCTTTTTCATTAATGGCTTGTCATCAATGGAAACCATGCTCAACACAACAAACCAACCCTTCCTCATACAAAACTACCCTTATATATAGATGTTCCCGAAGGTCACATATTATAATAACTATGGGCCAACCCCCATAGTACCCCAAAACTCAAGAACCCCCGTTGTTCTCCTGTAGACCACGCTAATCTTTAACTTCGTGGTCCCTTTGGCGCCGCTTCCTCTGACTCATACGATTTTTCTGATAGTGCACCTATGACTTCTGTAGTGGCGTGTCTTTTACACCACTTCTCTTCATAACTTCCTACTCCTGTAGCAGTCAGGTCGCCACTCATCCCTTAACTTCGCTAACCACCTCTGGCTGTCCTTAATACTTTTCTTTATTAATGAAACATGTCCTTTCTTCTCGACTAAACTTCGCTCTATACCCTCTACCCGGGATTTGCAGAGTCCCTTTTTTCCCAAAAATGGTCAATGTCAGGACTCGCCTAACTGTACTTTTTCTTCCTAACTTTCTCTTCTTGGGCCACACCCAACAGGCCCCTAACACTTACTTTTGGCTCGTCCCCGAGCCACTTACAGTAGGTTTTGTTGACTTCGCATTGCTTTGGGTCGTCATCTTCGCTGCGAACTCTTGATATGCTGCGCTCAGCTTCGCAACAACCTCCTTAGTTTCCCGCTCATATTCTTTCACTGTCTCGAGCAACATCGCATATATCTGTTCTTGCATCTGGTCCTTAACTGTGCTCTTTGTTTTGTGAAGCTCTTGCAGCTTCACCTCAATCTCTTCAGAGAGTGCCAATGCTTCTTCCTGCATTGGTTGCAACTTTGCCAAAGTTTCTGCTTCCTTTGTCCTTAATGCCTTCAACTCTTTCTGAAGCTCCTTAGTTTCTGTGAACTTTTGTGTTCTTTGCCTTGGCGGCAAGTACTTCATTGCCGTGTTCATTGAGTCGAGGTCCTTCTGCTTCTTTTGGACTTCACCTTGGATTTTCTGTAAGTATGGGTCTTCTTGCAGAATGGCCCATGACTTAGTCACTTCTTCTAATAAGTCTTTGCACCTCGCAACTTCCACAGAGATGCTCTCTGTCGAAGTTTTTAATTCTTCAGCTCTTACTGTCTTTACTTCTAGTGGAGTGCTAGGTTGTTGTCTAGCCTCCAAGTCTGCAATCTTCTCTTTATATCCAATTTCCATGTCCTCCATATTTGTTTTAAGATTGTCGACTGCAACACCAATCTTGGATATGGTCGCTTCTACTTCTGGTTCTTCGTCGAAGTCTGGGATCTTCGCATAGAATTCTTTGATGACCTTCTTCAGATTCTTCTGCCTCTCGTGAGCGTCTATTATCTCATCCGTCTTCAGTCGACATTCATTCTTCAACTCATTGTAGCTCTCTTCCAGCTTCAGATGCCGGTTATATGTTATCATGTCTCTATCTTTGATTTCTTCTATGACATGCAAGTGTAGATCATGCAGTCCTTCTATAACAACATTCCCACATTAATGTCTAAATGCGCGAGTTGCTTCGAACCTTCAGTGACTTCGTCGGATGGGAATATGACATTTGTTGGCTCTATGCGCACCAACCGAGGTCACATCGTTTGTGCGGGTGATTTCCTTTTTCTTCAGATTGTCTCTTCTAATTTATCTTTAGAGTCTGATTATTTCATTATATCTTGTTGGGCGCAACCCAAGTAAAACAAGTTTTGGAAGCAAAGTACAGTTAGGTGAAGGCTAACTTAGACCAATTTTGGAGATAAGCGAATCCACAATTCCCGGGTAGAGGGTATGGAGCGAAGTACATTTGATAGGAAGGAACCTGTTTCCTTATTAAAGACAAAGTACTAAGGACAACCAGAGGTGGTTGAAGTAGTTAAATACCAAGCAACGACCTGGATACTATAAGAGCAGAAAGTAAAGAAGCATAATGGTGTAAAGGACACGCCATTGTAGAAGTCAGGACTGCGCCTATCAGAGAAGCGTCAGAGTCAGAAGAAGCATTGCCGAAGCGAAAATGAAGTTAAAGCTAAGCATGGTCTACAAGAGAACCACACTGTTTTTGAGTTTAAAGGTACTATGGTGGTTGGCCCATAGTTATTGTAAATTGTGACCTTCAAGAACATCTATATATATGGGTATTTTTGTATAAGGAAGGGCTCGGAAGATAGACAAGTTTCGACATTAAAGGATTGTTAGATATAGATTGAGAGAGAACAGACTCTACAGCTGAGTGCGTAGAGATATGATTGTAAAGAAGAGTTTGCAGCTGAGTGCATAGACTGGAACTGTTACCCTTCCAAGTAATATAAGAACAGTTCCTGTGGACTTAGCTCCCGCCTGGGGTGAACCACGTAAATATGTGTTATGTGTGAGTTTATGGCATGTTTTGAGTTCATTTTATTATATTTTTATGTGTTTTATTTCATGTATATGCAAATGGAAATCATATGTTAAAGTAATCGGAACACATGTGTATGAATACTGTGAAGTAACATTAAGTACGATAGATGTGTAGTTAGCCAGTAAAGATAACATTGATTCAACGTAGTTTTGTAGGATGTTGGTAACTGCGAAGTGCAAAGTCATCTATTTATATAGTCATGTTAAGTATATGTTAAGAAAGGGACATGCTGCGAGGACGCATACCACACCGCACATCACCACAATTACAAAAACTTGATTTTGTAACCCCCCATACTTCGCTTTTGGTGATACGTCAATCTGTTTACAGGCTGATGCAGAAAGGACCAGTGAAAGGGGTTTTGTTGTGTCTACAATAACTTCAATGAACCTGGGTCATCCCATGCAGACCAACAGATGGTTCCGTTTCCGCGCTACACATGACAATCAAACAAATGGTTCCGTTGTCGCACTACACATATGATAGTCAAACAAATGGTTCCATTTCCGACTTTGGATTGTCGTATTGTTAATGTGCGATATTGATGTGGAATCTAGAGAAGAGTGAAATACAGAACTTGGTAAGTAAAATAGAACGCGAGTTTGCGAAGAAAGAAAATAGACATCCTAGGCTTACTACAGAAGAGTGGCTACAAAGACATATATTTACATAGTTGCATGAAGTTTTCTTCACATTTTTTTCTAACGATCTATTTGTGTGGATATCCAGGGTAGTTGAAAGAAAAAACCGTTTCCAGGGTGAAGAAACTACAGTTTGGAATCCAAAGTTGATTTAGAGGCTTAAAGGGATTAATAACCAGATTTCAAGAGCAGTAAATTTTTGGCTGGATAGCTTGTTGGAAGTCTATGTTATAGAATTTGCTGTGGACACTTTGAAGTCTTACAGCGCAACCGAAGGATACTTTTTCAAATAATTTAGAGGTAAGTACCTGAAAAACTTGAGTTTATGCATTAAAATGCAATTAGTTGAAAAATGTGTCTTAAGAATGTAGTCAGATTCCTAGGGTTTGAGTCTGTAATGTTCAGAAACACAGACAGTGACACAGACGAAGACTTAGGCATTTTGCGTAGTGGGAAAAGATATAAAGTTAGCACTAGAAAGAGATCTCGTGAAGTTGAACCTCACACATTCCTAGAAACTGAGTTAGGAAGTGATAGAAATTCATCTTAAGTTGAGTCTGATAGTGAAACAAAACTTAGACATATTCTCTATCAACCTATCACTCCACAGAAACCTATACCTATTGAAAAAGATAGTCCTAGTTCGTAGAACACTAGTAGTAGTAATACTGCAGGAACAAGCACAAAGAATCAACCGAGTGGTGGTATACCTCAACCATTTCTCTCCACAAGAAGTACTGTAGTAATTCAGAATCCTACACCTCCTAGAAGAAGAATGGAAGACGACATAAAACTACATGTTTTTAAAGGAACTGGTTTAGAATATCTAGAGAAACATTGGTTTCTCTGTGATGCGATCTGGAATGTTAAACAAATACAAGACAATGCTATAAAGCAAGTTCAACTAATCACCACATTCAGAGACAAAGCTTTAGCATGGTTCATGAAATATTCTATTGGACAGAACATAACACTAACTGATATCAGAGTTGCATTGATTAGAGAATTTAAGAAGCCTAAATAAGAATCTCAATGCATTACAGAGCTAAAAGAGATAAAACAGAAACCTAACGAGACTGTGTGGGAATTTGATAAAAAATTCAAAGCCTTGTTGAATCAAGTTATCTTTGAGATAGCGCCGCAACAACACCAAGAATGGTTTATCGCTGCGTTGTTTCCCCACATTAGATTACCATTGATGCAATAGAAGGTTACCTCACAAATAGAAGCATTGGAAATTGCGATGAAACTAGAAGCTTCGCCCATAGGAGAAACCAACGCATGAATGGTACAGATACAGACACAACTAGCAAACCTGACATTACATTTACATGATATACAAAAAGGAAAAAAGTAAGAGAAGAGGTTTGGTGCACTAAATTTAAAGCAAAAGGACACTCCAAGGAACATTGTCTTGTATTCAGATATTACCTCGCTAGTGGGGCACCGAATCCATTAAATCAACCTCAAGGACCATGGTGCGAAATTAGCCGATGTAGAGGACATCGACCAGAGGACTGTTACTTACTTCAGAAGTATGTACATACACCAAAGAACCCGTATTGCACATTTTGTAAGTGAGTTGGTCATGATGATACCGACTGTAGAGCATATGATCTTATGATAGAAAGAAAATGTGATGTCTATAGAGTCCAAGGAGAAGCACAAAACAATAATGAGAATGCACATAATGATCAAGGTACATACAAAGGACGTGGCGGATTTAGAGGAAGATGACATAACACTGGCCAAGGACGAGGAAGAGGTCAGATTGTCTATTATAACTGTGCTCAACTTGGAAATTTGGCAAGAGATTGTCAGAACCCATGCACTACTTGTAATTATTGTAAATCCTATGACCATATCATTGAAACATGTCCCATTTTGCTAGGAAAAATACAAGAAAAAAGACCGGAAGGACAAAACCAGAATATTCAGATGATCGCAACTAAGAAAATAAACGAAGATCACAACGTCCATGTTGTGTCTGTTAGGATATTTAGACACTTAGGAGTTAGTTAAGATCAACTTGTGTAGTATATCCGTTAGGAAAAGTGTGTTTCTTTAGTATGCATTAGTATGCATTTGTAAATATTTAATCCGACTATCACGATATGTTTTAGACATAGAGTGATCCGAAGGCTCAACTTCTCTTAGATCATACCTAACCTTGATCCGTGGCTTAACACCCGATTGGTCCATGATCTCTATTTAAAGAGAATGGAGGGTCATTGTCTAGTTGATCGATTATGAGAAATTCAGTTGTAACTTTCTTTCTTTGCATAATAAATTGCTCCGTAGAAGCTATTTGGCCGAGGCTGTGGAGTGTTTCCCTCTCGAGGGTTTAAACCACGTCAAAACATCGGTGTGTTGATCTGTGATATGTTTGTGTGAAGTGGTTGCTTTAGGTGTTCGGTCTTTTGGGAGTACCCTGTGTACCCGAACATGGTATTAGAGCTTTTATGAAGAGCTGCTTCCAGTTATGATCTAGATCTTGAACTGTTGTTGCCGAAACTTGAAAGGGTTTCTGGTTCTGCTATTTATGTGCATTTCTGGGTTGTGGAAGATGTTCCATTGCGTTCGGAGTGCCGTTTCCATTGGGAAATAGTTTTCGTTTGATCGAAAACGGTTCCCGGTTGCTTCAGAAACGCGTATTTCATCAGATATGAAGATATAATGTTACAGTGACGTTTTTATTTTATTTCTGTTTAAAAAAAAAATTTCATATTTTATTAGTTTTTATTATTATATTTTTTTAGTTTCGGATTGTTGCTTTCCCTATCTGAGTATGTTCTTTGCCATGCACCTTGTGCGATCGCGGTGAATCAGAAATAGAAAGGGAAAGGGTTTTTCTCGGCTGCGTATGTTCTTTGCCGTGCACCTTGTGCGATCTCGGCAAATCAGAAACAAAGAGAAAATGTAGACTTTCCGGGCAAGCTAACTAGATCTAACCCCACAAGTGTGGAAATTTTTTTGTTTGTTTTGGTTTATGGTTTGATTTGCAGGGGAAAAAGGCAAGCACGGAAACCGAGCAAGAAGAGTAAAAAAAAAAAAAGCCCTCTTTCTCTTTCCCATATTTTACATACCTTTTAATCTAGCTCACTTGGTTCAAAGTTGCTTTATTCCTTAATAAGTCTTGAGTTCAAGTCCTAGGAAGTTACTTTTAAAAGAAAAAGTGCATGCAATTTCTATTTTCAAATTACTTTATTGTAAAAGTGCATCTCACTTAACTAATAAAAAAAAAAAAAGAAAAAAAAGTGAGTCACTTAAGTTCCTTTTTATTGCTGCACTATTTAAAGTAATATCATTGTAAAAGCGAAATCACTTATTTTACAAAAGTGATTCACTTCAAGCAAATTTCTTGTAAAGTGATTGTCAAAGGTTCATCTTGGGAAGAGGGGGGTCCTTTTTTTTTGGCTGGTCATTCTCTATCTACCACATCACTGTTGGGGACATCTTCAACATTTTCTTTGATCAAGCATAACTTCATCATACAGAGTTAGTTTTTAGTGCCGTTTTGTTTTGAAACTACCTATTTTTTTGAGCTCTTCGCATCCAGACTATTGGTTTCTGCTTTTACAACCATTAATTTACAAATATGGCCACCCCTTGTGATATTCTACTTACCAGTTCCAACTATTTTTCATGGAAATCTCGTATGGAGGATGTTCTATGAAGTAGAGGACTTTTCAAAATTACATCAAGGAAAGAAACATAACCCACTGATGATGATAAAAAAATCAAATGGGCAAATAGATGCGATGAAGCTTGTGGATTGATTGGGATGTCAATCTCTACTGATTTGCGATTCCACATATCTAGAATTGATGAACCTGATGCTGCTTGGGACAAGTTGGAATCTGTGTTTGGTAAACACAATGAAATTCGAGGTTACCAACTCGAAAATGAGTTGATTTCTTTAAATCCAAGTGATTTTTCATGCATACAAGATTATTTATCTAAGTACAAAACTCTTAAACTCTTATGTGAAGAATGCAAGATTAAGAGGGAAGACAAACAATGCATTTATCATATTCTTTCCAAACTTGGACCTGCATATTCTGTTTTTGTATCTACATTTTACTCCATCAAAGAATCCTTGAATGCAACTAGCGATCAAGAGCCTAGTCTTGAATCATTTTGTGATTCCTTGATTAGAGAGCAAGATAAGCTCATCCATCTTGGAATAATTAACAATGCATATACATCTGGGAAAACCTTATTATCCCAACAGAAAGAAAAGTTCAAGCCTCCCAAAAAACAAAATCTTCGCAATAAGAAGTCAAACAAGGGTCCCAAACCCTCTTAGTCAGCTCCTTCTTTAAAAAATGACAAAGGATCCAAGCCAAAAGGAAAGAAGACTGAGCGTCATTGCAACTATTGCGGGAAAGATAATCATGATGAATCTAAGTGTTTCAAGAAAATGGCAGCCTTGGAAGCAGCAATGAAGAAGCACCACATTAGCCTAGATTCACTTTCAGAATCTACCTCTCATGGACATGCACTTTGTGCTTCTGGTTATTCTTATAATGCATCTTCTTCTTCTACTTCAAATGAATGACTCATTGATTCTGGAGCATCTTATCATATGGCTAAGGATCAAGCCATCTTTTCTACTATACATGAATGTAACACCAAACAAATATTTGTTGGTGATGATAGATCTCTAAGTGTTGTAGGAGCTGGAATAGTTTCAGTAGATAATGATCATTTCAGTGATGTACTATGTGTTCCAAGAATTTCCTGCAATTTGTTATCAGTCTATCAAATCACTCATTCTGGTGAAGGTAAAACTGTGACGTTTACACCTCACCAAGTTGTAATCAAGGATTTTAAAGATCCTCAACGGGTCCTAGCTACCGAAATTGTTGATGATATTACCAGGTTGTACAAATTTAACAACTTTGGGTCATCACCTTTTCCTTCAGTTTTTGTTGCTCATAGTGATAACTTGAGCAAAATTTGGCATGAGCGATTTGGTCACTTAAATTATCGCTCATTGCAACAACTATGCAAAGACAGTATGGTGACAGGTCTTCCGATGGTATCTTGCAGGGATGGTGTCTGTTCTGATTATGTACTCGGAAAATATCATCGGGACAGTTTTGACAAACGTGCCTCTTGGCATGCCTAAGTTCCCTTGGAGCTTGTGCATAGTGACTTGTGTGGTCCTCTTCCATCTGCTTCCTTTTTTGGTTTCAAATATTTCTTAACTTTCATTGATGATTACACCAAACGCACTTGTTCCTAAAACTTAAGAGCGAAGTATTTAACATGTTCTTGGCCTACAAGGCCCTTGTTGAAAAACAATTTGGTCATTAAATTATTAAATTAAGATATGACAATGGAGGAGAATATGTTAACAAAAAGTTCACTACTTTATGCACTGAACAAAGAATCCAACAACAACACACTGTTCCATATACACCACAACAAAATGGTGTAGCTGAACGGAAGAACTGCACTTTAAAAAAAATGGCAAATTGTATGATCCAATCTAAGGGACTAAGTCTTCAATTTTGGGATGAAGACATAAATTGTGCAAATTACATAGTTAATCGGACCCCCACTAAAGCCTTATAAGGTATCACACTCGAAGAAGCATGGAGTAAAATTAAACCAGATGTAAGTCACGTCCGTGTGTTTGGTAGTGAAGCATGGACTCACATTCTGGATGAAAAACGGAAAGCATTGCAACCTAAAAGTGAAAAGTGCATATTTGTTGGATATTCTGAAGATGTAAAAGGTTATAGAATTCTTCAACCACATTCTCATGATGTAATCATTAGAAGAGATTTTAAATTTGATGAAAATCTCTTGGCCTGCGAGCCTAACTTAGTGATTGTGCCATCTTTGGCTTGCGAGCCTGATTCGACGATTGTGCCTTCTTCTTCTTCCAATTTCCTTGACAGGTTTTCAACTCCAGTTTTTGATGATGACAGTGAGGATGAAAATCCACCTCCGCCTACTCATGTTCCTCCAGTTGCACCAGCACAAGTGATTCCTCGATGGGTCCATTCAACATGTGAAGCAACTGGTGATCTTGCCGGTGATCCTAGAGATCAATGTCGAACACGTTCTCAGTTTCAGCGAGCCTCTTCTCTTTTGGCTAAAGTTTCCGAGAATCATGATCCAAAAACCTTTGTAGAAGCTTAAGGATATCCAGATTGGGATGCAACTATGGATGAAGAATATCTTTCCTTAATGGCGAACGATACTTGGGATCTTGTACCTCTTCCAAAAGGAAGAAAACTTGTTAGATGTAAATGGGTCTACAGAATTAAGTATGCATTAGATGGAAGTGTTGAAAGACTTAAGGCAAGGTTAGTTGCCAAAGGTTTTTCCCAAGTTGAAGGGATTGACTACAATGAAACCTTTGCTCTTGTCACAAAAATGAACTCCATCTGCTTTGTTCTTTCCCTTGCAGCCTTACATAACTGGGAAGTCCATCAAATGGATGTCAAGTCTGCCTTCTTACATGGTGATTTACAAGAGGAAATTTACATGGAACAACCTCCTGGATATGTTCAGAATAACTCTAGCCTTGTCTGCCGCCTTAAGAAATCCTTATATGGCCTTAAGGAAGCTTCTAGAGCTTGGTATGCCAAAATGGATAGTTTTCTCCTTGACACTGGTTTTTCTAGATGCCATTCTGACCCCAATGTCTATAACAAGAAAGTAGGAAACCATCTCATCGCACTTGTTCTATATGTTGATGACCTTATTCTTACTGGTAGTGACCCTAAGCTTATAACCCATGTGAAATCCAGTCTTAAGCAAAATCTTGAAATGTCAGACTTAGGACATTTGCATTATTTTCTTGGTTTCCAAGTCCTGCAAACCAAAGAAGGAATCTTTCTTTCTCAGTCTAGGTATGCTTGTGACCTTCTTCGTCACTTTCACATGGAAGATTGTACACCAGGCCCTTCTCCCTTACAGTCTGGAGTCAAACTTTCTGCCACTTGTACTTCACCTGAAGTAGATTCCACCTTGTATCGTCAGCTTGTTGGTAGTCTCTTATACTTGACTCATTCCCGTCCTGACCTTTACTTTGCTGTTGTTTGTGTTGCCCGTTATATGCAAACACCTCATGAAAGTCACTGGAAAGCAACTAAAATAATACTTCGATATATTCGAGGTACAATTCAGTTTGGGATTCATTACAGTACAGGGGGGAAACCTTTGTTGGTTGGTTTCACTGACTCAGATTGGGCCGGAGATCCTGATGATCGAAAGTATACAGCAGGTTATGTTTTCAGTCTGGGATCTAGACCTGTCACTTGGGCTTGTAAGAAACAACAAGCTCTTGCTCTTTCTTCAGCAGAGGCAGAATATCGAGCCGCAGTTAATTCCAGTTAGGAAGCTTTATGGCTTCAACAGATCCTTTCAGAGTTTGGATTCGAGCAGCAGCAGCCTACTCCACTTTGGTGCGAGAATGAAAGTGCCATCAAGATTTCCAAAGATCCAGTCCTACATCAACGCATCAAACACATTGAGATACATATGCACTTCATTAGAAATCTTGTTCATGATCGTGTTCTTGAAGTGCTCTTTTGTCCTACAGATGATCAAGTTTCAGACATCTTCACCAAGTCTCTTACATAAGCGATTTTTTCTAAACTTCGATCTATGTTAGGAGATCAGGAATTTGTCATTAAGGGGGGATAGGCTCTAATGCCTCCTTCCTTCTCGTAATAGTGTCACTTTTGTAAATCCTTCAATCCTATCCCAAGTTGCTCTTAAGGGGGGATGTTAGGATATTTAGACACTTAGGAGTTATTTAAGATCAACTTGTGTAATATATCTTAGGAAAAGTGTGTTTCTTTAGTATGCATTAGTATGCATTTGTAAATATTTAATCGGACGGTCACAATATGTTTTAGACATAGAGTGATCCGACGGCTCAACTTATCTTAGATCATACCTAACCTTGATCCGTGGCTTAACACCCGATTGGTCCATGATCTCTATTTAAAGAGCATGGAAGGTCATTGTCTAGTTGATCGATAATGAGAAGCTCATTTGTAACTTTCTTTCTTTGCATAATAAATTGATCCGTATAAGCTATTTGGCCGGGGTCGTGGAGTGTTTCCCTCTCGAGGGTTTAAACCATATCAAAACATCGTTGTATCAATCTATGATCTTTTTGTGTGAAGTGGTTGCTCTAGATGTTCGGTCTTTTGGGAGTACGTTGTGTACCCGAACAGTGACATGAAGTGGAGATTTGACTGGAGATGATAGAAAAAATGAAGCCTCGACTTCTGATAATTATATAAATGGATCAAATCCTATTGATGGGGCTTGGGTGAGAAAAGGAGTTGCAAAGATACCTGTATTTAACCCTAACATAGAAAAATAAGTATTCATGGAAGCAAGAAAAGAATTTCAGGACTTAGGAGCTTCGACCACAAGGATTCCTTTGCGAAGTGTGCAAACACCTGTAATGGATATGCCATCCTTGTATGATGGGTCACGAGCTTCTCCAGAGCATACAAGTCCTGTAACACAGTTTCTACAGTGCTGCATAAAACTGCTAAGGCATGAGCATGCCTTAGGAGAATTATAGAATCTACTGGGATACTATGAACAACATAGTACAATGAACAACGCACATAGAGCAGTCCACCACATCAAGAACCATAAGAGGACATGAAGAGAAATGATGCTAAATGCCTAGATCAAATATTTTGAAATGAACCAGGTCATTCTTGACTTAGGCTTAGAGGTGAACGTCCTAGAAAACCACACATGGGAACATATGGGGAAACTAAAGTTATCTTGGTCTCTTATACAATTGAGATTAACTAACCAGCAGAAGGTTATACCTTTTGGGATATTGTCAAACATTCCTGTTAACATTGGTGGAGTGCGAAGTAAAGCAGACTTTGAGGTCATTGAGATCATATATGACAATAATACTTATCGTGCATTATTAGGGATTGAATAAGAAATTGATAACCTCACAATTATCAATTTGAAGTAAAAACAAATGATATTCGAAGTATAGGATATCAGGGTTATTGCACCTCCTGATCCTTCACAAGGAACAAGGTATGTTGAGCTAATAAGAGAAGAATGTAGAGCTCAAGAACTTGATAACATCTACAAGATGACAGTTAACCAAGAAGATTACGTTAATCCTACAGAGGATGGAACATTAAGCTGGATATGTGACAGTTCTTGCGTATCAGAATCAGACGTAGGATTGGAAAACTGACAGAGTAGAATGCATGAAGTGTCAGTTAGAATATGTGAGAAGATAACAAAGTCACTCCATTGGATTGGAATAGAGGTAATCCCAATTCCTACTAATGATGGTTTGGGTAATATCCATGGATTCTTTCTTGAATATCTAGCATCCGTTTCAGATGAACATAGGTTACTAGATCTAGACATAGCATTGCGCGCTACACCTGCTAGGTGGTGGGTGCGCATAAAGACAAAATAAGCACATGTAAAGAATGTAAGCACTTAATGGAAATTAGATTTGATGAACAAACTGAGAATATACAAGCAAAATACAGTGGACAGACTGATCCTAGAGATCACATAAAATCTTGCTTAAAAGCATGGAAGCATATACCGGAGGCGGACTGGGTCCATATGTTTGTGCACTTATTGGATCTAGTAGCAAGAAACTGGTATACAGAAACAAAACTTCGACATGGTACACCATATTGACACATAATGATAAATAAGTTTCAGTTAAACTTTTAGTTTTGAGGATGTTTGTTCGAGTATTAATGAAGCTTTGCAGATCATGAAAACAAAAATATTTGATGATGTCCCGTTGCCTGTGTATAAACAACCATATTGGGAAATACAGTTGGAGCATGCCCTCGAGTGTTATAATTTGTCACAAGATCAAGATGAAAACGAAGATCCTCACGAAGTAAATATACCATAATCTGAAAGAAAACGCGATGTACAAGGACTTGATTTATAAATTCTAGATATGACTAACCCCATTAAGACTAAAAAGATCAATATTGGCACAGATGATGAACCAAAATTTGCTTCTATTGGAGATTACTGGGATGAAGAAACAGTGGGACAAATCGCGAGCCTACTGTGTGAATACCAGGAGTTGTTCCCTACCAATTTTTCTGAAATGAAAGGCATTTTAGGTGACTTGGGAGTTGTAACGTCCCCATTATTGACCCCATTACATTCAAATGTAATTGATGTAATATTGTTATGAAATCATGGTGAGGAGCTCAAGGCCAAGGCCCCGCCATCGATTTATTGATGCATATGGTTTGCATGCTAGCTAGGCACATTGGAACTTCAATATCATGTAATATGCATTTTAATAAAAATACCCACAACTAGCTATGCAATGCAACAAAGAGATGGTGGCATGATTTCACAAGGAATTGGGAGGGAAAACATTCAAACCCTTGAGCCAATCAGGTCAAGCCAAGTGTCAATGAGAGAACCCATCGAACCCTCAACTACCCATGTTGACTTTTGTACCCAACCATTGATTTCTCCTAAGAGTTGGTTGAGGTAGTTAATGCCTTGGGAATGGAGAGGTATGGATGTCCAAATTCAGGTATGGGAAAGCCACCCTTCATGGAAAATCGTGTTTGTCTTCTTGGGCAAGAAAAGAGCCATGAATTGCTCCCCAAGCCATTATCCATCAACCAGTTCCTCTCCCTCACGAGTTGGGAGTTACCTGGGCATTTTCCAACCATGTTTTTTATGGTTTTCCTTGATCCTCAGCTGGGAGAAGGGCGTTTTTGTGTTTTATACCAGTGGGGAAGAAGGGGAAATCGAATGAGGGTTCAATAGAGACCGTTTTGGGCTGTTGAAGGCTGAGATATTTGGGGAAGAAATCGTTTTTCCTCCTTGTGGTTGTTTGTCCCATCCCACAATTCGTTTTTGGTTGGGAACGTTTTTGGGAAAACCCATGGCCATCTTATTCATAAATACCATTGTTTAAAATGTGTATATATGCCCAATGTTGTGCTTGCCATGTGAGAAAAGAGTATGTTGGGGTATGGGTTATGGGTATCTATTGTTTTGGCTTGAGCTTGAGTGCAAGCATCCAGGCTTCAAATGTAGCCTGATAAACCCAGCTGTGGACTTGCTTGGCTCAGATGAAATGATTAATTGGCTGTGTGTGAGCTTGAATGTCCCTTGTTCCTTGTAAGAATCATGCCCAGCTCGGGGGTGGCATTTATGTTGAGAGATTGATGAACACAACTGGCCTATGGTTGGGAGGAACGTTGCGGCGACATAGCTAGTTGTTTGGGACCGCATTATAGTGAGATTAGTATATTCTCTTATGTGTATTTACTTCTGCATTGTTTTAATTAATTGATGACTGTTATTGATATATTGAGTGCATATGAAAATATGTGTGTGGATGAATTTATTTCCGCTGTGCATATTTGTTTGATTTACATCTACACACTTTTGTTTTTAACTGTATGCATCTAATGAATGGGATTTGTTTTATGAAAAGCGCGATAGATTGGTAGCATGTTCCCTTCCTTGCATTGGGTCCAAGGGTGGGTACATTACAGGAGTTATAAAAATACCTCTCAAGCAGGATGTGAAGCCTATCAAGCAAAGACATTATAGACTAAACCACAGATATAAAGAAAGAGTGAAATACAAAATTGATAAAATGATTGAGGCAGGAATCATTGAACCAGCAGGAGAGTGAGAATGGATAAGTCCCATGGTGATTCAAGACAAGAAAGCTAAAGGTGAAATCAGAATTTGTGTGGATCTCAGGAAACTGAATGATGCATTTGTAGACGACCCGTTTCCTACTCCTTTTACAGATGAAGTACTAGATAATGTAGGTGGAAAGGAAGCATACTCTTTCACTGATAGATTTTCGGGCTACCATCAGATGAGAATTGCTGTAGAAGACAAGCACAAGACTACATTTTCTATTGAATGAGGATCATTTTTGTACACTGTTATGCCTTTTGGATTGAAGAACGCACTTTCTATCTTTTCAAGAGTGGTTGTAGCTACATTTAAGTATTATATTCATAAATTATTAGAAGTTTATTTTGATGACTGGAAAATATTCAGTGTTCCGAAGAACCATCATATGAACTTAAGGATGATGTTAGCAAAGTGTAGACAATATCATATTTCCTTGAACTTGAAGAAGTGCATTTTTTGTGTTCCTTATCGTATTTTATTGGGACACATAGTATGTAAACAAGGATTGATGGTCGATCCAATGAAGATAGCGATCAAAATAAACCTCCCAGAGCCTAATCCAGTTAATCAACTACGCACTACATTGGGACACACATGATATTATAGAAAAATCATTAAAGGATATGCTCATATAACCGCGCCTATGAAGAAACTATTGAAAAAAGAAGCGAAGTACAATTGGACTGAAGATTGCCAAAAATGATTAGACACATTGAAAGAGAAGATGGTTACAACTCCTATTCTAGTCTTTCTTGAATGGAACAAGCCATTTCATGTACATGTAGATGCTTCATCTATAGCACTTGGAATTGTACTAGCACAACCAAGTGATGGAGGCATCGACCATCCTATCACATTTTCAAGTAGAAAGCTATCTTGAATAGAAAATAATTACACCACGACATAGAGGGAAGGATTAGCTATGGTGTACGCATTGCAAAAATTTAGACACTATTTTCTAGGTTCGTACTTTTGCATGTTCACTGACCATTCAAATTTGAAGTACTTGGTCAATAAACCAGTGTTAGGGGGAAGAATATGCAGATGGATCTTACTTTTTCAGGAATATGATTTTGAGATCATAGTGAAACCAAGAAGATTGAATGCAAGACTTGACCATCTTTCAAGAATCGAGTTAGGCGAAGAACCTAGTAATTTGGAGGATAATATTCAAGATGCGTAGTTGTTTTCTATTCACATAGCAGATGACCACTTCAGAGACATTGTAGAATTTATCACTACAGGGTTAGCACCTGCATAAATTACTATGCAACAGAATAAACAATTAGTGGTAAGATCAACTGATTTTACCTTGATTGCAGGATAATTGCACAAATTGGGACTAGATGAAGTATTGCGTAGATGCGTACTGGAACATGAGAGAACCATCATACTTGTTGAAGCACATTCAAGATTATCTAGAGGAAATTACGCAGGGAAATCTACTACGTAGAATATTTTGAGAGCAGGACTATGGTGGCCTACTATACATAAAGATTCAAAGGAATATTGCAAGAATTGCGATGTATGCCAGAGAATAGGAAAGCCATCTCGTAGAGATGAGATGCCATTGATGCCACAATTGACATTGCAAGGCTTTGATAAATGGGCTATTGAATTTGTGGGACCTATTAACCCACCGGGGAAGAGAACTGGATCGAGATACATTATTATAGCTATAGTTTATCTAACCGGATGGGAGAAGCAAAACCAATTAAGGACTGTAGCGCAGTTACCACCGCGCAGTTTATTTTTGAGAACATATTCACAAGGTTTGGATGTCTAAATATTATAATGAGTGATCAGGGATCCCATTTCCTAAATAAAACTAGTGAATCCCTGACCGAAGAATTTCAGATATACCATCAGAATAGTACACCATATCATCCACAAGCTAATGGAACTGTAGAAGCCTTTAACAAAGTGTTGGAAAATGCATTAAACAAGGTATGCAATACAAATAGGGATGATTGAGATCTGAAAATACTAGCAATATTGTGGGCATATAGGACAACTTGTAAAAAGTTGACATGCCATACACCTTTCAGGTTAGCATATGGACAGGAAGCTGTCATGCCCATGGAATACATAGTACCAAGCTTGATAATTGTAGCATTTACAGATATGGCTGATGCTGAGACACTGGATGAAATACTATTACAGTTAATTGGATTGGAGGAATACTGCTTCATTGCAAGCTTTCACCGAGTGTAGAAAGACATATAAAAAGTATGGCATGATCGACACATTAAGCAAAAATTATTCCAGGTAGGAGACCTTGTCCTATTTTATGATAGAAAATTTATGAAATTTCATGGAAAATTCAAAATGCATTTGTTAGGACCATACATTGTCAAGCATGTTACTAATGGTGGCGTAGTTTAATTAGCCACATTACTTGGAAAAAACTTGCAAGGACTTGTTAATGGGAGTATATTAAAGCCTTACAGGGATGACCCTATTCCTACAGGCATAAGTTAAGCAACACAAGAATGTTTAAGTGTCAAGTGTAGATGAAATTGGACACTAAAACTATTGAAATATTGTAATTTCGAAGAATATTCTATTGTATTTTATTGTTGTAATTTATTTGGAGATGTTTTATTCCTCAGTCGGGATGTCATTATTGTATTTGATTATGTAAAGTCATTGAGGTAAATACTCCCTTGCAAGTCGGGGCAATAGATCCATTTTGAGTCAATTGTAATGGGGTGTTTAAGTCCCATAGAGGAGTCATCCCAATGAACATTAAGTTGAGTGGTTAAGTTGTTGGGGCCGACCTAGTTTGGGAAAAAGTCAAGTGGAAGATAAAGTATAAATAGGAGTGATGTAATCCTCATTTGGACACACACACTCACTTGTTTAATTCGCAATGGAGAGAGAGAGAGAGAGAGAGAGATCTGCAAGGAGAAGGAGCACTTGTTTGGTGTTTTGTATTTGTACTTTTGATCATCTATATTGATGAATTTTTGCTGGGTTTTCTTCCCCTAGAGGGTTTCCCAGGATAAATTTGTTTCTCTTGTGTTTATGCTGTGCTTGTTATTCTTCCAATGATCTTGTATATGCTATTGTTGTGAAATTGAATTGAAAACTGACGTTATCTATCTTAGCATATTGAATCTTAACATGGTATCAGAGCTATCCTGAAAGAAGGAAATGTATGGCATTTACGACACTTGTTTCACTTGCGACAATTTGAAAGCTAGGGATTTGTATAGAAAAAACTGGTCATCTTGGAATTTTCGCTATAAATCACTTTTGGAGAAGGTTCAAGATCTGAAACTTGGACAGGATGAATATGAAATGTTCATGTACCTTTTGTTCGAGTTTCAACCTCATATTCATTTTAATTTGTGATATGTGATCCGTACAAGTTAGGGTTTCTGCCTCTTCCAGAATGAAGACCTAAACAGGTGACCTAGGGAAACAGGTCATATATCGGGCTAGGAAGCTCCAAATGGAATTAAGTAAAAATTTATAGTTAGGGAACAGACTTTAGTTTCACAGGTCCGAGTATCAGAGGCCTAAGGTGAAACAATGACATGTAGCATGCCATACAAGATCTCTATGTTGTTTCATCCCATAAACATGTCATGTTGGGAAAATTAGAATATATCTCTCATGGAGAATCAAATGAAGATCAAATATGTGGGGTTGGAAAGATGACAGGTCAAGATACCATAGGATGAAGTTTCAGACCCTTAGGATCTGAAATTTCAAAGATAAACCAGAAACAATAAGGCACATCTGAAATAGCTCAACGTAGGAAATCAAAGAAGAGGAGGAAGAAACTCTCACTTAGGGTTTTCAGTTTTTTAGGTATGAAAGGACCTGATACAATGTTGGAGACACCTGATACAACATTGAAAAATTTGAAAATGTATTTTTAATCCCTTCATCATATATATTAATCTTCCATCAAATGTTGCGGGAGGAAGGAGATTGAAAATTAGGGTTTTTCGGGTTCTACAAGTAAGAAGAAACCCTAGAAAAGTTGGGAGACTCATAGGGAAGAAATGAAGTAGGTTTAAATGGAATTGATATTCTATCATCCTAGAACCATGAATATATATAAGATATTTACAAGTGATCTACCTTGGACGATTAGGGTTTTACCCTTATAAAGAAGACTACAAGCATTCTTGACATGTATGACTTAAGGAGATGCAGGTATGTTTTGGAATATGTTTTATTTATATGATGATTAAGTTCATGATATGTTTGTATTCATATTATTGAGGTTAGTACAATCATGATTAATTTTGTATTTTTATGATCACCTTAGTAAAAGTATGAATGCATGTGAATGATAGAAGACATTCATTGATTAAGGGTTATTGTGAAAATCCTCACAGCAGATCTAAGAGATGATATATACCTCACAAGAGAATGATTATGATTAAGAAAGAAAATAGAAGAAGAGTGGTCAATACAGTATAATGAGCAACAAAATAATATGGTATAGTAGAAATCGGATAGAAGCAATAATACTTCACACACACTAGTTAATTAATCACAATATGGACAAATAAATAGTACAATGCATGAGGAATTCGAATGCCTAAGGTGACAATTCGAATTAGTGTTCATGGAGTGATCAAAATATCACTGGAGTGTCATCGAAGCACAGCTGGTGTCATCGGAGCACAACTGAAAGTCTTCATCATCATCAGTGGAGTCATCAATGCTCAAGTAACTGTCAACCATCAGTCAAACTGAGTTTGGTAGGTGTAACTGAGTGTAACTACGTGTAACTGACTGTAACTGAGTATAAACTGAAGACAACTGGACTAGTAGGTGAAGAAGGGTGAGTTGATCCCTAAAATCAAGGAAGAAGGGTGCATTAAGCAACGGGAGGGCTAAAACTGAATAGTGAAAAGCTCCTAGGGGCTGGCTAACTGAGGGCTAGGTGCTGGACTGATGACTGGGATGCATGCAAACACTAGAATGCATGCAAACCCTAAAAGTGCATGCATGACTAAAAATGTAAATGATCAAAATATTGGTGGGACTAGGATGGAGTACAGGAATATCCTAACACCCCCCCTGAATCCATCCTGGGCCCTGGTAACTAAGACCAAAGGTCACCCAATACAATGAATACTAACAGTCAATAAACCAAGGAAGTGGGAAAATTTCATGGGAAACATACCCCCTCCTAAAAAACAGACTGTAAGGCACAAAAAATAAATAAATGCTCCAAACTCAAGCAGGTGTGATGCTTGGTCATATGTCTAGAGGTATATTCTTCTTGGGAAGAAGTGGATCATGCTCAAAAAGCATGTGCTTGTACTTTCTCTTCAGATCAAATGTGACAAGAACAAATCCAAAAGTATGAGGATGATCCTTGAACTTGTGATTCGAATCAGCTGAGGTAGGATCAAAATCATGAATATGCAGATAGTCTTTTTTCTTCTCCTTCGAACCATCATGGGTGAGATTATGCCAAAAAGAACCATCAAATAATAATTGCTTGAAATCCAAATCAGATTTAAGACTTGAAGAATAGTTTCTTGAGATCTCCTTTGAACCAGTAGGGGTGAGATCAAAACTATCATATGCACGAGAAATTATCCCAAGCAAATGGCAATGGTTTCTTGAGATCTCCTTTCAACCATAAGAGGTGAGATCAAAACCAATGGATGCATGAGAAATTATCTCAAGCGGGTGGCAATGGCCATATTGTTCAATAACCTTCTGAAAGCATGAATTAATGATCATATGGTAGTAAATAAGAGATGATTGCTGGAGAGGAGCGAATGCATTACCTCCAATAGCTGATTTTACCTCTGAAATAATCATGTGATCATGATGATGCAAACCAATAGACTCTGGTGCAAGAGAGGATTTAGGACCTTCTGCAATATCTAGAGTGTGAGCTGGCATGTAAAGAGAAGAAAATTGGAGCATGAGTGGAGAATCTGCAAGTTCTTTGTCAACAACTTCAATATGAGATGATACTGGTTCATGATCCGAGAGATCATCAAAGGGAGCGAATGCATCACTTTGCTTGCTTTTGAAGGGGTTAGGACCAAATCCTTCATTTTGTTTTCCGAATCTTTCATCCAGGTGAGCCCATAGCTCTTTTGGAGTTTCAATATCAATAATGAAAGGGTACAATATGTACTTAGGCATAATAAGCATCATACTTTCAAGGTGCATGTCACCTTTATTCAACCAATCAATCTTCTCTTCAGAGGATTCGAACTCTCTTTCAAAATAACAATCAAAGAGATCATGGCTCTTTAAATATGCTATCATATTCAGTTTCCATTCATCATAGTTGAATAGAGAAAGAGGAGGGATTCCTTCTAAATCATACATTGAAGCTGTAGAAGACCTGCAAAAACAATATAGAATAAATGCAACTGCTACTGCTGCAAAAATGCAGAAATTGCTGCACTCGAAATCTTGGTAATAACCTGCAAAAAACTCTCAAGAATGGAGATAAACAATACTCTCAACATGCTCTGATACCATGTGAAAATCCCCACAACAGATCTAAGATATGATGTATACCTCACAAGAGAATGATTATGATTAAGTAAGAAAATAGAAGAGGAGTGGTCAATACAGTATAATGAGCAATAGAATAATATGGTACAGTAGAACTCAGATAGAAGCAATAATACTTTACACACACTAGTTAATTAATCACAATATGGACAAATAAATAGTACAATGCATGAAGAATTCGAATGCCTAAGGTGGCAATTCGAATTATCCTTCATGGAGTGATCAAAATATCATTGGAGTGTCATCGGAGAACAACTGGTGTCATCAGAGCACAACTGGAAGTCTTCATCATCATCAGTGGAGTCATCAATGCTCAAGTAACTGTCAACCATCAGTCAAACTGAGTCTGGTAGGTGTCACTGAGTGTAACTAAGTGTAACTGACTGTAACTGAGTATAAACTGAAGACAGCTGGACTGGTAGGTGAAGAAGGGCGATTTGCTCCCTAAAATCAAGGAAGAAGGGCACATTAAGCAACTGGAGGGATAAAATTGAATAGTGAGAAGCTCCTGGGGGCTGGCTAATTGAGGGCTAGGTGTTGGAGTGATGACTGGGATGCATGCAAAATGCATGCAAACCCTAAAAGTGCATGCATGACTAAAAATGTAAATGATCAAAATACTGGTGGGACTAGGATGGAGTATAGGAATATCTTAATAGTTATGACACTTATGATTGTACTAATGCACTTGTGGTGTTGTATGAGGATGATGTTGTTTGCTAACATGAAAGATACATGAATAAAGACAAATCAAGTTCTAGATCAAGAATATATGACCATGATGACATGAAGACAAAGACTCATCCATAGTCTTTGATAACATAGAAGCTCTACTTATGAGATATGTATGATTTGGTTCTACTATGCTTAACTTATGAGATATGCAAGTTAATAGCACAAGGTCTCTAAATCATTGAAGAGAACAAAGAAGATATTGTTTGGGTATGTTAGACATAACTAGAAAGCATGCTAATCTAGGTATGTTTTCCTATATCGAGTTAGAATCCTACCTTGTGTTAGGTTCTTAGATAAGTATACTTTCATATGGTTGATAATGATTATTCCTGAAAATAGAGTTTAACTAATCAAGGCTTTATGCATATTGTGTTTCTTAGTTTGATTAATGATTATGACCGTACGTGTTTAATATTATTTAGGGTTATAATGTTTTTAATCTTATTGATATTATACTAATGAATGTGTGATTATGTATGAGATCTTGAGGATGAAACTATGATGAAACTAGTGCACACTTAAGCATGCATAATGGTACACGATGGATAGAAGTTCAAAGACATATAATCATGATGCTATCATAAAGGGAAAATGGAGATCAAGAGAGAGGAAACCACACAAACATAAAAGATAAGTATTTGAGTTGCTATTTGAATTAATTCTTGAATCTATGAATATTTAATGATATTGCTCGTAATAGTTGTATGCATATTTGTATTCCTAGAACCATGAAATCTATCATGCATAGTGTAAGCATTCATATAGCATTGAACAATATACTACTAATATGCATATGATGGGTAAGTTGGACAAACATTCCATTGTTGCTTGTCTAGAATGAAACCTCTTTGCTAACATGCTGGGAGCTGTGCACGCTCTTGATAGTATGTTTTGGTAGAGATGGAAGGCATCTAGATAGCCACTATATGCATACAGGATAGGGAAAAGTGTTGTGCCAAAGTATTGGTCAAGATAGTTGCATAACTATGTGAATCATAGCAGTATGCATAATAGGTTATCATTGAAATGTCAACATGATTGATGATTATGAAGTGTTACTAATCATGTAATTGAATTTGATTTGTAGGAAAGATCATGTTCTATGATCTACAAAAGAAGGATGATGAACAATTGTTCCGAAGAACAAGTTATGACTATTCAACAAGAAGACTTACAAATAAAACATACTATATAAGTACAAAGCAAGGCTTGTGGCTAGACAAACTTACAGAGATAGATTACACCCATGGATGATTCCCAAGATTTGAAAGAAAATCACATGATTGAAGAAGGCTTTGTATGGGTTTAACAGGTACCCAGGATCGATAGTCATTTGATGAGCTTGATGATCACCACAGGTGATGCGGATTTCGACCTTTGCTACAAGGTTGAATATGGTTGCTATATACAGATGACATGCTTCTCTCAGATGGATGCAAGAAGGAACTCACCATTGAGTTTGAGTGATATTGAGGCTCATATCAGTAGACCCATTTGATGGGATATGGAGTGATAGATAGATATGCAGAAGATCACTCAATGCAGAGTGTGCATGATGTTCAGTCACAGAGGGAGGACAATACTCAAATGTAGAAGACTCCACTTCAAAGGGAGTGGATATCAGAGTTAAAGAATCTTGGCATGATTCTTGTGATTAGATATGTGGCTGAGATTTTTCCTTAGACAAGGAAAATGTGAAGTAGATATCCGGGATGATGGAAAGTGGTTTCTACAGTTTATAGATGATGTATTTGATGAATACTAGGCCAGATATATGCCTTGTTGTGAACACCCCGAGTCAATATCTAGTTGAGCCTAGAAATGTTCACCCGGTAGCTGCAAAGCATGTGATGAGGTACCTAAAAGGTATGATAGACTTTGGTCAATACTATGTTGAAGATCATGACTACAGATTGTATGGTTATACAGATGCAGATTGTGATCGAAGTGTCTCAGATAGGAAGAGCACCTTAGGTGGATCTTATTGTCTGGGATCCACCATGATCTCATGGTTTAACAGGAAGTAGTCCAGTTTTGCTCTCAGCACACCTGAATCAGAGTATATAACAACTTGTTCTGCTAGTTGTGAATCCATATGGCTTTGGAAGTTGATGTTAGGTCTATTTGACCTGGATTTGGATACCACAGTGATTCTATGTGACAACCAGAGTTGTATAAAGATGACAGAGAACCCAGTGTTTGATGACAAGTCAAAGCACATAGAAATACAATATTTTTATATACGAGATATGGTACATAAGGGAGCTATAAATCTCCAGTATGTGAGCACTGATGAGCAAGTTGCTGATGTGTTGACCAAGCCTATGTCGAGAGGGAAGTTTGAATACTTCAGGGACAAGCTTGGAGTGGTTCAGATCAAGAGGGAGAAATGAGCTTGGTTGAGGTAGCAGTTAGTCACGGGTCATGTGACTTAATTAAGTCTCCTAGGCTACGAGAGGATTTGAATGAGCGGTGAGGTAACGTAGGTGGTCGCGGTGTGCAACGTAATGGATGCTCCTAGGCTGGACCCACCGAATGGCTTGCTTGGTTCATGGATGAGGATAGTCACATCCAATATGAAAAAGGACTGGCGCTGTGGTGGAAAATCCTATATTTGATCTAGGTCACATCCAGTATGAAAAAGGACTGGCACTGTGGTGGAAAATCCTAGATTTGATCTAGGTCACATCCATTATGAAAAAGGACTGGCACTGTGGTGGAAAATCCTAGATTTGATCTAGGTCACATCCAATATGAAAAAGGACTGACATTGTGGTGGAAAATCTTAGATTTGATCTAGGTCATCCAGTATGAAAAAGGACTGACACTGTGGTTGGATTGTATCATCCTTGGACTTATGTCATAAAGTGAAAGACATTGATCCTTGGACTTATGTCATAAAGTGAAAGACATTAATCCTTGGACTTCAGTCTAGAATGGATCCAATGACTTCTGTCCTTGAGAATGTGGTAGGATTGCATCATCCTTGGATTTATGTCATAAAGTGAAAGACATTGATCATCCCGTAGTTGGATCATGTGTGTTGCAGGTTACGTCGTTGCTGATCGAAAGATCACGATGATGATGTTGTTGATCGAGAGAACAAGTGTTGCTGTAGACGATCAAGAGATCGAGTGTTGCAGAAGATGAACACCAAATATGAAGACTCGGTACTGTAGAAGATGATGCTCCAGTGCTAAATATGTTGAAGATATTGAAGATGTTCCAGTTGCTGATGCTATTGAAGAAAACTTCCAATGATTTATAGATGTATCACCTTGATGTTGTTGATGATGTTCTCTCTCCTTGCTCCTACAGTTGATGTTGCTGTTGTCAGTAGAATACCCTTCTCGTTAAGGGGGAGTGTTAAAATATTGTAACTTCGAAGAATATTCTATTGTATTTTATTGTTGTAATTTATTCAGAGATGTTTTATTCCTCCGTCAGGATGTCATCATTGTATTTGATTATGTAAATTCATTGAGGTAAATCCTCCCTTGTAATTCGGGGCAATAGATCCCCTTTGATTCAATTGTAATGGGGTGTTTAAGTCCCCTAGAGGAGTCGGCCCAATCAGCATTAAGTTGAGCGATTAAGTTGTTTGGGCCGACCTAGTTAGGGAAAAAGTCAAGTGGAAGATAAAGTATAAATAGGAGTGATGTGCTCCTCATTTGGACACACACACTCACTTGTGTAATTCACAACGGAGAGAGAGAGAGATATATGCAAGGAGAAGGAGCACTTGTTTGGGGTTTTTTCTTTGTAATTTTGATAATCTATATTGAGGAAGTTTTGCTAGGTTTTCTTCCCCTAGAGGGTTTCCCAGGATAAATTTGTGTCTCTTGTGTTTATGCCATGATTTTTATTCTTTCAGTGATCCTATATATGATATTGTTGTGAAATTGAATTGAACACTGATGTTATCTATCTTAGCATATTGAATCTTAACAAAAACATGGAAGAGAGTCTGCACACAACAATTTTGTTAGAATGCGAAGTTTACAAGATTTGAAGATGTGTTTCAAAGCACACATAGCAAGCCGAGTTGCGAAGGTGTTGAGATATTGTAACTTCAAAGAATATTATATTTGTACTTTATTATTCCGGAGATGTTTCACTCCTCCGTGAAGATCTTATTGTATATCCGGAGATGTTTATTCCTCCGTCGGAATGTGGTAACTCGGGTTATTAGACTTCCCTAGTGGGGGTCGGCCCTATATGTGTTATGTGGGTCAAAGGGTTATTAGACCACCCTAGAGGGGTCGGCCCAGTCAGTTGTAGTGGGGTATTTAACCCATTGGTTAAATACGAGCCTACGTGTACCTGTGTAAAATACATGTCAGTGTAGTGTATAAATAGAGGAGGTGTGTTCCTCATTTGACACACTCACACACTTGAGGATAGCGCACTTGTGGAGGAGAGGTCTGCTATTGTGGAGGAGGAGATCATGTCTCAGGGTTTCATCTTTGTATATTGCTGGTCATCTATATTGAGGAAGCTTTGCTGGGTTTTCTACCCCATGAGGGTTTCCCAGGATAAATCTCTGTCTCTTGTGTTTATGCTGTGCTTGTTGTTTCTTCAGTGATCCTGTATATGCTATTATTGTGAAATGGAATGTAATGCTGCTATTTTCTGTCTTAGCATATTGAATTTTAACAGAAGGTTGGTCAAAGGAAGAGGGTAGTGTTGCGAAGTTTCATCAAAAGAAGGAAATGCAAAGTGAACCTCGCTACTCACCTAACCACCAGCGAAGCTAGATAAAACTAGCCATTACAATTTTGGTCAGAAACTAGCCATTAAACAGTACTTTTGGGAAACCAGATTTTTCTGCGTTAAGGCATATTTGTCCATTGAAGACACATTTAATGAATGGAAAGGACCAACATATAAGAAATATTTAGCCAACAGACATAAAATTTAATGTTTAACTTAGCCATTTTTGGGCGTGTCTTAGTGAAGCTATGGCTATAAATAGTAAAGAACACATAGTTACTGGTTTTACCATGACTTTTAATTTTTACCGCGAGTAATTTCTGAGTTTTTACTAGTTGAGAACATAGCATTCTGATAGTTTATGTCTGAGCAAGAAATCCTACAAGGCCTATTAAGAGAATTCCATCAGTATGTTCTGGAAGGAATTATGAAGACCCATATGAAGAAAACAATGCCAGATAAAGGTGGGACTTCTAGAGCCTCACTGTGGCATGCAACATAGCATAAACAAAAAGATAAGCAAAAAGCTACAGAACGAGACATTCTGAAGACCGTAGAAACTACGAAAGAGTTTCCGCTAGAGAAACCTTGTTAGAGACCGATTCTACTGATACTCGAGTACATCCCTCCACGAAGAGATGATGCTCCGGTGGTCATCCTGAAAAGGAATCCACAATATGATATTCCACTGCCGCCGATGTCAACTCATGTTCGAGAGAAGGAGAATTTGCTAGACAAGATTGCAGAATGCAAGTTCTCAGATCATGATTTGTTGCATTCAACTAAGTACCCACAGTTTCAGCTGGATCAGTATATGTGCAGACATTACGATGACACCATGAAGCAGATGAAAATTCAAGTGCAATACTGGATTGTGTCGTTGCAATCCTTGGGATTGTTGGATTTGCTATGAATTCTGCATTTTGACCGAAGTCCATAGCTCACCGTAGTTGTGCGGATATTGCTGTCATGTTGTCACCAAGGCTACTTGTGGCTAGACAGCAAGATTGATATAAAAATTGACCTTATCTACAGGATTACACACTTAAGAAAATGAGGCACTGGCCCTGCAACAGAGTTTGTAGGAAAGAACACAGATAAAGAACTTGCAAGAAGGATGAAGAGCGAATTTGGATTGGTAAAAGGAACCCATGGCTATCAGGCGAATCAGATTAAGGATGTTTCCACGAGGTTCACGGTTCAGTTGCTAGCAGGAAAAGTACTAAGGAAATGCATACCGTCAGAAGTGCCAGCCGTTGCGATCTTCTTAGCTACTAAGTCTACGGACGGATTACAATTCAATTGGGTGAGTTACCTTTTGAATGAATTCTTGGAGATGTAGCAGATGCACAAGAAAATGGCTATCGGTTTCATTATAGATGGTTGATAGTCTTGATCGCATTCGTGTGCTGGAAAGAGCCAAAATATAAACAAAATGTATTGGTGTTCATTGGATATTTCTGTGGACCAAGATATGCGAACATGTGGAGCAATTCGAAGCAAGAAAGACAAAGAGTGAACAACGTACAGTTGTACACATTTTATGAGCAACTATGCGAAGTAATCAGGGTACTTCACACATTCTGAAGGGAATAACGACAATATACATTCGTAAGATGAGATTTAAAGAGGGCCTTCACTTTATCTTCATACAACCTAGAGAACCAAATAACCCATAATTGTATGAGGGTCAATATCAGCTGGATGCACAGAAGATTGACCTCATCATTGAATATTGTCCGCCCGAATGGAAAATCGATGCACCAAAGACATTGATCACAACATCTGAGGAAATCATAAATGAAACATACAACCCAGAGCAAGAGCAAGATCAAGAACAAGAACAACAACAGGCTGGAGACCTGCCAGAAGGAGATAAGAGGAAAAATCCCGACACAGATGTGCCGGAAGGATCGAAAAGGAAGAAGCAGAAAGCAAGTAAGAATCCTCTCGAAACACAATTGCATGATGATGACTACAAATGCATCGCAACCAGAGTCCATGATCATATTGAAGAGACGCTTGCAATGAAAGGAAGTAAAAAAAAGAAACTCCAAGAAAGCATGATAGAGAGCATCGAAGAACTGAAGAGCATGGTAGTGAGAGTAGAGAAAGTCCAGAGAGGATTAATAAGAGAATCAGACTCCGAAGACAGATCATAGGAGTCAGGCCGAAGAAAAAGTAAAGCGCCTGCACTCACAATGTGACCTCGGTTAGTCCGCATAGGGTCGACGAATGTGATATTTCCATCTGACGCAATCACTGAAGATGCGAATCAACTCACAAATTTGGATATCAATGTGGGAATGTTTCCCATTGAATAACTACATGATCTACATCTACAAGTTGTAGAAGAAATAAAGGATAGAGATATGATCTCATACAACCAACATCTCAAGTTAGAATAAAGTTATAAAGAGCTAACGAATTAATGCAAAGTGAAAACCAATGAGCTAGAAAGTGCTCATGAGAAACATAAAAAGCTAAAGAAGGTTGTAGAAGAAGTTTGTGCAAAGATCCCAGATTGCGAAGAAGAATCAGAAGTGGAAGCAACCATTGTTAAAATTGGTTCTGCAGTAGACAATCTCAAAGCAAAAATGGTAGACATGGAGATTGGTTACAAAGAAAATATTGCTGACTTAGAGTCAAGGAAACAACCTGACAGTCCTCCATAAGTGAAAGAAGCAAGGGCTGAAGAACTAAATACTTCAACAGAGAACATCTCTGCAGAAGTTGCGAGATGTCAAGACTTGATAGAAGAAGTGACTAAGTCATGGGACATCCTGTAAGAAGACCCAAACTTACATAAAATTCAGGATGAAGTCCAGAAAAAGCAGAAGGACCTCAACACAATGAACACGACTATGAAGGATTTTCCACCAAGGAAAAGAATACATAAGTTTGCTGAGACGAAGGAATTTAGAAAGAGTTGAAGGCATTAAGAGCAAAGGAATCCGAAACTTCAATGAAGTTGCATCCTATGAAAGAATATGCATTGGCACTCTCATAAGAGATAGAGGCGAAGCTGCAAGAGCTTTGAATAAAATAGAGAACAGTAAAGGACCAAATGAAAGAACCTATATACGCGATGTTGCTCGACACGGTGAAAGAATTCGAGCAAGAGAATAAAGGAGGTTGTTTCTAAGCTGAGCGAAACATACCAAGAGTTTGCAGGGAATATGAGCACCCCAAGTTCTGCGAAGCCAAATAAGCCTAGTGCAAGTGGCTCGAGGATGAGCCACAAGTAAGTGTTAGGGTCCTGTTGGGCGCAACCCAAGTAAAGAAAGTTTTGGAAGCAAAGTACAGTTAGGAGAGGCCTGACTTTGAACAATTTTGGGGATAAGTGACTCCGCAATTCCCAGGTAGAGGGTATGGAGTGAAGTACAGTCGACAGGAAGGAACTCGTTTCCTTAGTAAAGATGAAGTACTAAGGACAACCAGAGGTGGTTGAAGGAGTTAAATACCAAGCGGCGACCTGAATTCTACATGAGCAGAAAGTAAAGAAGCAGAATGGTGTAAAGGACATGCCACTGCAGAAGTCAAAACTACTCCTGTCAAAGAAGCGTAAGAGTCAGAAGAAGCGACACCGAAGGGATAACGAAGTTAAAGATAAGCGTGGTCTACAGGAGAACCATGAGGTTTTTGGGTTTAACGGTACTATGGGGGTTGGCCCATAGTTATTGTAATATGTGACCTTTGGGCATAGCTATATATATGGGTATTTTTGTATAAGGAAGGGTTCGAAAGCTAGACAAGTTTCGACATTAGAGGATTATTAGATCTAGACTGAGAGAGAACAGACTCTACAACTGAGTGTGTAGAGATTTGATTGTATAGAAGAGTCTGCAACTAAGTGCGTAGATTGGAATGGTTACCCTTCCAAGTAATATAAGAAAAATTCCTATGGATGTAGCTCCCTCCTGGGGGTGAAACACGTAAATATGTGTCTTATGTATGAGTTTATGGCATGTTTTGAGTTCATGTTCTTATATGTTTATGTTTTTTATTTCATGTATATGAAAATGGAAATCATATGTTAAAGTAATTGGAACACATGTGTATGAATACTGTGAAGTAACACTAAGTACGATAGATGCGTAGTTATCCAGTAAAGATAACCATGATTCAACATAGTTCTGTAGGATATTGGTAACTGCGAAGTCATCTATTTATATAGTCATGTTAATTATATGTTAAGAAAGGGACATGCCGCAAGGCTGCATACCACATCCGCGCATCACCACGGTTACAGAAACCTGATTCTGTAACTCCCCATACTTTGCTTCAGGTGAGACGTCAATCTATTTATAGGTTGATGCTGAAAGGGCTAGTGAAAGGGGTTTTGTTGTGACTACAATAACTTCGTTGAACCTGGGTCAGTCCAGGCAGACCAACATATCTCTTTGTACTTGATCTACTCTTTCCATCACAATTTTCAGCTCGACGATGCTTTCTGCCATGCTTGCTTGAAGCTACTCTTGCTTCTTATCTTTTTCTGTGAGTGTTTCTTCAATATGGGCATGGAATCTAGCCGTGACGTAGTCATAGTCATCATCCTTTAACTTCGCGTCAAGTGGAGTCTTACTCGCTTTTTTCTTCTTTCTTTTTGACCCCTCCAACACATCTGTGGCAGGGTTCTTTATCTTTTCTCCTACTGGAGGATCTCCAACGTGCTGCTGTTCTTACTCTTTCTCTTCTTCCTGCTGATCATCATCTCCTTAAGCACCATATTTTTCTTGCTGATCACTATCATTAGCGCTATCATCAGATGTCGTTAGTAGTGCTTCTAGTGCATCAACTTTCCATTCCAGTGGCCAATCCTCAATAATGAGGTCAATCTTCCGCTTATCCAACTGATATTGACCCTCATACCATTCCATCTTTGTTGGCTCTCTGGGATGTATAAATATTGAATGGAGGTCAGCCCTGAATCTCATCTTCCAGATATATACTGATGTTATCTCTTTTGGAATATGTGAAGTGCGCAAAATCACTTCACATAACTGCTGATAAAATGTGTATAGTTGAACATTGTTCAACCTTTGTCTTTCGGGCCTCACATTACTCCACGTGTTTGCATACCGAGGTCCGCGACAGTTCCTAGGGAACATCGGTACATTCTGTTGGTACTTTGGCTCGGTCCATCCCACAAATCCGATGAGGACTATCATCCAACTGTAGTGAAACTGATATCCATTGTCTTGTGCACCCGCTACATCATCCAAAAATTAATTCAATAGGTATCCTTCCCAGTTGAACGGTAGGCTTTCCTTAGCCTTAGCATCTAGGGAGGTCACAACAACAAACACTTCTGTCGGTCTGCATTTTCTTAATACTCTTCCTGCGAGTAATTACACTGTGAACCTCGTGGCATAATCTTGAATATGGTCTACCTGATAGCCCCGAGTTCCTTTAACTAATCCTAACTCGCTCTTCATCTGCTTTGCAAGGTATTTATCCTTATTCTTACCCACAAGTTCCATTGCGGGGTTAGTACCTCGTTTACTTAGATGGGTGATCCTGTAGATCAGATCGATGTTGATATCTATCTTGCAGTCTAGACATAAGTATCCTTGGTATGTGCATGATAGCAACATGCGCACGACGACTGTTAGCTCTTGAGTTTGTACTTCGCCCAAAGTGAGGAATTATTAAGAGGTTCAGCAGTCCTGAAGACTGTAATGGTGTAATCCAATCCTGTGCTTGTATATTTATCTACTTAGTTCCTTCATCAAAATTTTTGCAAATGTATCTGTCTAGTTGGAATTACAGATACTTGTATGCATCCAACAGATTGTAATATGCGAACTTCACATCCTAGGTCTTGCCCAGCAAGTTGTCCTTTTCTGGAACATGGCTTGACATCGAAAGCATAGGGATGTCATACCGTGGATTCCTCTTTAATACTACCACCGTTGCATCATCTTTTCGTGGCAGAATGTACTCAGGTATCAACAGAATCGGCCTCTCGCGAGGTCTCTCTACCTATTGTTCTCTTGGTGTTTCTACAACCTGAGGCTTCTGTTGTTCCTTGGATTTATGCTTATCCTTTTGCTTGGATTCTGGTGCATTCCGAGGTGAGGCTCTAGAAGACCCACCCTTCTCTTGAGCTACGTTCTTGACAGGTGTTTTCATGACTGCTTCTAAACCATACTGTTGGAATTTATTTAATACTTCTTGTAGTTCTTTTTTCTCATACATGTACTGCCGGAATGCTTTGTTCTTCACTAGTCAAAGATTATAATTTACTCATGGTAAAAATAACAATCACGGTAAAACAAGTAACTGTGCGCTTCTCTACTATTTATAGCCATAACCCAAACTGAGACGCACCAAAAAAAGACTAAGTTAACATTAAATGCTATGTTCGTTGTCCAAATCTAGCTTAGATATTGGTCCTTTCCTTACATTAAATGTGTCTTCAACGGACAACTAAGCCTTAAAGCGGGAAAATCCGATTTCCCGAAAGTACTGTATAACGATTAGTTTCCAAACAAAAACTATAATGACTAGTTTTCTCTAGCTTCACCGAAGGTTAGGTGAGTGGTGAAGCTTACTTCGTGTCCCCCTTCTCTTGATGGAGCTTCGTAACACTACCCCCTTATTTACTTCACAACTTGACTTGCTATGTGTGCTTCATGGCACATCTTCAAATTTGTAAACTTCACATTATGCCAAAACTGTTGTGTGCAGACTCTGCTCTCTATATAGTGTCCAATTTTAACTGCACTTGACACTTAAACAACATTGCATTGTTTAATTTATGGTTGTAGGAGTAGGGCCATCCCTGTCTGGCTTTAACCTACTCCCATTGACAATTCCTTGAAAGTTTTTTCCAACTAATGTGGCTAACTGCACTGCGCCACCATTAATAACATGTTTAACAATGTATGGCCCTAACGAATGCATTCTAAATTTTTTAGGAAATTTCAAAAATTTGATATCATAGAGGAGAAAAAGGTCTCCTACCTGGAAGAACTTGTGCTTGATATGTCTATCATGCCATACATTTTCTCTAGCTTTCTGCACTTATTGGTGAAAGCTTGAAATGAAGCGGTCTTCCTCCAATCCAATCATCTGTAATAGTCTCTCATACATTGTTTCAACATCATCCATGTTTGTGAATGCTGCAATTCTCAAGCTTGGTACTATGTATTCCATGGGAATGATAGCTTCCTGTCCATACGCTAACCTGAAAGGTGTATGACCTGTCAAATTTTTACAAGTTGTTCTATATTCCCATAATATTGCTGGTATTCTGAGATCCCAATAATCCCTATTTGTATTGCATACCTTGGTCAATTCATTCTCCAATAATTTATTAAAGGCCTCCACAATTCCATTAGCTTTCAGATGATATGGTGTACTCTTATGATGATATATCTGAAATTCTTCTGTCAGGGATTCAATAGTTCTGTTTAGGAAGTGAGCTCCCTGATCGCTCATCAGAATCTTTGGACATCCAAATCTTGTCAAGATGTTCTCAAAGATGAATTACGCTGTTGTAGCTGTGCTAGAGTCCTTCATTGGTTTTTCTTCTGCCCATCTGGTTAGATAATTCGTAGCTGTAATGATGTATCTCGAGCCAGTTCTCTTCCTTGGTAGGGTAATATGTCCCTCAAAGTCAATATCCCATTTATCAAATGCATATCATCTCTACGATATGGTTTTCCTGTTCTTTGGCATACATCGCAACTCCTGCAATGCTCCTTTGAATCTTTATGTATAGTAGGCCACCACAGTCCCGCTCTCAAAATAATCTATGTAGTAGCTTTCCTTGCATAGTGTCCTCCAAATACTCTTGAATGTGCTTCAACAAGTATGATAGGTCTCTCATGCTCTAGTACACATCTACACAACACTTCATCTGGTCCCAATTTATGTAATTGTCCTGCAATCAAGGTAAAGTCAGTTGATCTTACCACTAACTGTTTCTTCTGCTGCGTAGTGAATTCTATAGGCGATAACCCCGTGGTTAGAAATTCTACAATGTCTCTGAAGTATTCATATGCTATGTGAATAGAAAACAACTGCGCATCTGGTAGATTATCCTCCAAATTAATAGGTTCCTCTCCTGAATCAATCCGCGAGATGGTCAGGTCCTGCATTCAATATTCCTGGATTCACTATGATCTCAAAATCATATTCCTGAAAAAGTAGAAGCATCTGCATATTATTCCCCTTAACACTGGTTTATTGACCAAATGCTTTAAAGCTGAATGGTCAGTGAACATGAAAAAGTGCGAACCTAGCAAATAATTCTCGAATTTCTGCAATGCGTACACCATGGCTAAGCCTTCTCTCTCTGTTGTGGTGTAATTATTTTCTACCGAAGATAACTTTCTACTAGAAAATGCAATTGGATGGTCGATGCCTCCATCACCAAGTTGTGTTAGTACAATGCCAAGTGCTATAGATGAAGCATCTATGTGTACATGAAATGGCTTATTCCAGTCAGTAAAGACTAGAATAGGTGTTGTGACCATTTTCTATTTCAGTGTATCTAGTCCTCTTTGTAAATCTTCAATCCACTCATACTTCGCTTATTTTTTCAATAGTTTCTCCATAGGCACAGTTATCCGCGCATATCCCCTAATGAATTTTCTATAATATCCTATGTGTCCCAATGTAGTGCGTAGCTGCTTAACTGAATTAGGTAGTGGGAGATTTACTCTAATAGCTATCTTCGTTGTATCAACCATCAATCATTGTTTGCGCAGTATGTGTCCTAACAATATGCCATAGGGAACACAAAAGACACACTTCTTTAAGTTCAAGGAAATTTGATACTGTCTACACTTCACTAACATCATCCTTAAATACTGTCCAGTCATCAAAGTAAACTTCCAGGAATTTATGAATATAATCCTCAAATGAAACTACAACCACCCTTGAAAATATAATAAGTGCATTCCAATCCAAAAGGCATAACAGTGTATTGAAGTGACCCCCATTCAATAGAAAATGTAGTCTTGTGTCTATCTTTCACAACAATTTTGATTTGATGGTAGCCAGGAAATCCATCAGTGAAAGAGTATGCCTCCTATCCACCTACATTATCTAGTACTTCATCTGTGAATGGAGTACGAAATGGGTCATGCACAGATGCATCATTCAATTTCCTGAGATCCACACAAATTATGATTTCTCCTTTAGCTTTCTTATCTTGAATCACCATGGGACTGATCCATTCTCACTCTTCTACTGGTTCAATGATCCTCGCCTCCAACATTTTATCAATTTATGCTTTCACTCTTTCTTTATATCTGGGATTCAATTTGTAAGGTCTTTGTTTGATGGGATTCACATCATGCTTGAGAGGTATTTTCATAACTCCCAAGTCACCTAAAATGCCTTTCATTTCAGAAAACTTGGTAGGAAACAAATCCTGGTATTCGTGCAGTAGGTTTGCGATCTGTCCCACTGTTTATTCATCCCAATAATCTCCAATAGAGGTGAACTTTGGTTCTTCATCCGTGTTAATATTGATATTTTTAGTCTTAATGGGGTTACTCATATATGGAATTTCCAAGTCAGGTCCTTGTACATCGTGTTTTCCTTCAAATTCTGGTATATTCACATCGTGAGGGTCTTCATTTTCATCTTAATCCAGTGTAAAATTATAACACTCAAGGGCATGTTCCAAATGTATTGCCCAATATGGCTGACTATACACAGGAAACAAGACATCATCAAATATATTATTTTTAATGATCTCCAGAGCCTCATTAGTGCTCAGACAATCATCCTCAAAACTAAAGGTTAGATGAAATCTCTTTGTCATCATGTGCCAATTTGTTGTACCATGTCGAAGTTATGTTTCTATATACCAATTCTTTGCTATTGCATCCAATGTGTGCACACACATATGAACCCACTCTGTCTTTGGTATATGCCTCCATGCTTTTAAGAAATATTCTATATGATCTCTGGGATCAGTCTGTCCATTGTACTTTGATTGTACGTTCTCAGTTTGTTCAACAAATCTAACTTCCATTAAGTGCTTATATTCTTCTCATGTGCTCAATTTGTTCTTGTGAGCATCCCACCTCCTAGCAGGTGCAGCTCGCAATGCTATATCTAGAGATGATAGGTTCATCTAAAACTGATGCTAGATATTCATGAAAGAATGCATGTATGCTACTCAAACAATCATAAACATGAATTTGACTTACCTCTGTTCCAATCCAACGAAGTGACTTTGTCATCCTCGCACATCATCTAGTTGATACTTCATGCATTCTACTTTGCCATTTCTCTAGTCCCGTGTCGGAATATGATACGCAGGAACTGTCGCATCTCTAGCTCAACATTCCATCTTCTGTAGGATTAATGTAATATCCTTGATTAACTATGATCTTGTATATGTTATCCAGTTCTTGAGCTCTACATTCTTCTCTTATTGGCTCAACATACCTCGTTCCTTGTGAAGGATCCAGGGGTGGAATAACCTTGATATCGTGTCCTTCAAATATCATTTGGTTTTTCTTCACGTTGATAATTGCCAGGTTATCAATTTACCAGTCAATCCCTAATAGTGCAGGATAAGGATTACTGTCGTTCATGATCTCAATCACCTCAAAATCTGCTTTACTTCGCACTCCATCAATATCAATAGGAACTCCTGATAGCCTCCCAAAAGGTATAACTTTCTGCTGGTTAGATAATCTCAACTGTATAGGCGACAAAGATAGATTTGGTTTCCCCATCTTCTCCCTTGTTTGTTTTGTTAGCACATTCACCTCTAAAACCAGATCGAGAATGACCTGGTTCATTTAAAATTCTCCAATCTACGTGCATAACCTCATTTCTCTTCCTATTCTTTTATGGTTCTTAATGTGATGGAATTCTCTATGTGCATCGTTTACTATACTACGCTGCTCGTAATATCCCATTTCATTCTGTAGTTACCCTAAGGCGTGCTCATGCCTTAGCATCTTCTTGCAAGTCTGTAGAAATTGTGTTACAAGACTTGTCTGTTCTGGAAAAGCTTGCAACCCATCATACAAGATTGGAATACCTAGTACATGTGTCTGATCACTTTGCAAAGGGATCCTTGTAGTCGAAGCTCCCAAGTCTTGAAATTATTTTCTTGCTTCCATGCATACTTATTTTTCTCTATTAGGATCAAATACATTTATCTTTCCAACTAGTTTCCTTACCCAAGATCCAAGTAGGATTTGGTTTGTTTATGTGATTATCAGAAGTCGAAGCTTCGTTTGTCCTATCATCTCCCGTTGAAACTCCACTTCGCGTCACAACATGGATGTTGCGATCTTCATTCCTTTTCTCAGCTGCGATCATCTGAATATTCTAGTTCTATCCTTTAGGTTATTTTTCTTACATTTTTCCTAGCAAAATGGGACATGCTTCAATGATATGGTCATAATATTTACAATACTTACAAGTAGTGCAAGGGTTCTGCCAGTCTCTTTCTAAATGTACAGGTTGACCATAGTTATAATAGACAATGTGACCTCTACCTCGTCTGGGCCAGCATTACGTCCTCTTCCTCTAAATCCACCATGTCCTCTGTATGTACCCTGATTGTACTGTGCATTCTCATTGCTGTTTTGTATCTCTCCTTGGACTCTGTAGACATCATGATTTATTTCTATCATGAGGTTGTATGCTCTATAGTTGGTGTTATCATGGCCAACTGACTTACAAAATGTGCAGTACAGGTTCTTTGGTGTCTATAAATACTTCTGGAGTAGGTAACAATCCTCTAGTCGATGTCCTCTACATCGACAAATATTGCACCATGGTCCTTGAACACATATTTAATTAAAATTGGAAAAATTTTAGTCCAAGGACATCACCATAATTTACTTTTTGGGTGATTTTGGAATTCTAGATCCACTATTTAATTCCAAATTTAATGAAATACGTGTTCTTGAGGTTGATTTAATGGGTTTGGTGCCCCACTGGCGAGGTAATATCTGAATACATGACAATGTTCCTTGGAATGTCCTTCTCCTTTACATTTAGTAAACCAAACCTCTTCTCTTACTACTTTTCCTTTTTGTATATCTTGTAGCTGTAATGTCAGGTTTTCTAGTTGTGTCTATATTTGTACCATACCTGTGCTAGTTTATCCTACGGGCGAAGCTTCTAGCTTCATCGCAATTTCCAATGCTTCTGTTTGCGAAGTAACCTTCTATTGCATCACTGGTAATCTAATGTGGGGAAACAACGCAACTATAAACCACTCTTGGTGCTGTTGCAGTGCAATGTGAAATATAACTTGATCCAACAAGGCTTTGAACTTCTGATCAAATTCCCACACAGTCTCATTAGGTTTATGTTTTATTGATTTCAGCTCTGTGATGCCTTGAGACTATGATTTAGGCTTCTTAAATTCTCTAATCAACGCAGCTTTGATGTTGGCTAGTGTTCTTTTCGGTCCAATAGAGTATTTCATGAACCATGTTAAAGTTCTATCTATGAATGTAGTGACTAGTTGGGCTTGCTTTATATCATCGTCTTGTACTTGTTTAACGTTCCAGACAACATCGCAAAGAAACCAATGTTACTATGGATCTTCTAGATCAGTTCCTTTAAAAACTTGTAGCTTTATATGATCTGTCATCCTTCTTCTAGGAGGTGTAGGGTTCTGAAACACTACAGTACTACCTGTGGAGTGAAACACTACACTACTCTACTAAAAATGAAATCACACTCAATCCACACAACTTTGTTGAAAAATGAAATCACACTCAATCCACATGACTCTACTGAAAAGGAAATCACACATGCAAAATTGAATCTATGTCATAGCACTCTATCAGTTACAGATTTGCAATAATCCTTAAAGAGAATGCACCTGCTATAATATTAAAGAAATAGATTATCCTTTAAATATAAATCAAATCAAGATGCAAAAACTACAATGAAACTCTACGCTACAAAAGTAACAACAATAAAGTTGGGATTATAAGCTATTTCCAATAATTAATCCAAGTTCTACGAGTAACAATATATGCAATTGATAATGCTCAACAAATATGTAAGAATCCATAGATAACAACAAGAAGTACTATGCAAATAGTCTGTGGCAAATCTATCTACTAAAATAAACAAAATGGCAGCACCTGGTCAACGAAGGGGGGATTTCCTCCTCTTATCAGGGATGTTGGAACAACTCATAAATTAATGCTCAGATCACATGAACCAACAAACTTTGTATTATAAAAATGAAAGGTACAATAAAATTCAACAATCCTTTGTTCTTACTTCTGTCTCTCTCTATCCAACCCCCTTAAATGAAGAGAGTTCACTTTACTTATACATTTCTTGATAGCAATCATTTCAAACAAAATATATGAACACCTTGAGAATGAGAGATTCTCAAGGTTGTTCTAAAAAATACATAGCATGAAATATGTTTCACATTTGTACTATTACAACTAATATACAAAATAAGACATTCTGTTGCATAGTCACAACTATGGGTAGTTGCAATAGTTGGCACTTTCGTATTCTCTTGATTACTCAACATTTCCATGCTAGCATTTATCTGCTTCCATACTTGAGCATCAATCGAAGACCAAATTCTCAAGTATCAAAGAAATCGTGTAAATGGTGACAATGAAAAAATTATGGAAGTAACAACATACCAAAAAGAGACACCATCTGATCTCATGTAGGAGTAACAACATCTAGTCCTTTGAGAAAATAACACCCTGTTCTCGATTTGCAAATACATACCTTCAATCCATCTCATTAGTAACCCAAAATCAAGCACAAAACTGCTTAACAACCTATATTATCACTTAAAACAATGCAATGCATAAAAATGTTGTATCTTGGGTTAAATCACGAAGTTATAAGAAATATATTGTTAAAAATGGTACATGATGAATCAAGGCTTCTTTAGAACAAGATAAATGGATGGAAAAAATTGTACAAATCATGGTCCCAACATCTCCCCCCAACTGGCTCTTCTGCATGGCCTCATGCAACCAAATTCTACCCGAGATCTAGGTTAGCCCGAGATCTAGGTTAGCCCAGGAGTAGGTCTCATGTAATGTGCTAAGTTGGTAGGTGTCGTGTGTATCTTCCCCTGGGGATCTAAAACCTACCGAAACCATAAACTCTACAAACTAATGTTTCTCTATGCCTGCCAAATCATACAAAGGACGATACTTATCTGCAGGAAACCATATTAGAGGAAAATAAAATTTTAGGTTGATCCACCTAGGCCCTCTCCGCTCAATACATTAAATGTAACTTGTTCAATAATCCGATAGCTCTCTTGAAATTTGGAAACCCAAAAGGTTCCTTAGTTTTGATCACCACCGTAGACAATAACCATCTTCTTTTTCATCCCTGCAAAGCCTTAGATGCGAGGTCGTTGATATAACTAACACATTGGTTAATGTTACGCCCTAAATGTTAGCACATTACCCCCTATATTGTGGCTCATTACATATTATTGATGTCGGCTTGGGTCTATTAGTGGTAATTGTCATTAGTATTACTATAATAGTTATGTCGACTTGGGTCTATTAGTTATAATTGTACCTCTTTGTCTCCTATATATAAGAAGGGGACCTTTTCATTTGAATCATATTGTTTGGTTTTATATTGTGTACTTAGTACATTGTATAAGTAGGTTTCCCCTCAAAGATAATTTCTATTCATCTCTTTACTTCATTATTAATGCATGGATTACTCTTTTTGGTCTATTTATACTATTTTCATTTTCTTTTTGGGACTTGGTTGCATAACATTTGGTATCAAAGCTTGGACGCTTCCAAAAACAAGTCATCTTGGAATTCTCGCTATAATTTTTTTTTCTACAAAGTTTCAGATAGTGAAACTCATAAGATACATAGAGGATAGAGTGAAATATATATGTACCGAGTTTTAGATCCCGATTCATTACATATTTGGAGATATACCATTTGGAAGTTAGGGTTTCAGACTAGTCCAAAAACTAGTCTAAAACATGTGTTTTGGGAAAAACAGTTATATATGGACCATGAAAGATCCAAATTGAGTGATATCTATTGCATCAGAAATAATATAGACCACACTATCATTGGGTAGCAATTTTAGAATCAAAATTGAAAAATTGGACACGTGATAGGTTGTACACTCTAGCTCTTTTGAAAAGGAAAAAAATAACAAGTGTTGCGAAAATTAGCACAATGTTTTTTTGGCACATTCAAATCCAATAAAAAATGAGGCATTGGAAAGAGGACATATCAGGCTACCATAGATTGCGATTTTAGGCTTAAAGGGGCCGTAGTTTTAGGGTTACCTCAGTTGGAAGGTCAGACATAAAATCAGTCTTCAAATCGGGGTTTGAAAAGGGTACACCATTTTAAATTTGAATAAATTTTAGTAAAATGATCTATTTGAGGTGAAACCAAGGTGTGATATCTATTTATATTGTTCAAAATTTCTCCAAAAGGTAGTGGAAAAAAACACACTCCAATCAAACCACTTGAGGATTCACCCGTGACCTACAATGAAAGTGAAGACCTATCTTTTCGAGTGTCCAAGTTGGAGTATATGATTAAAGGGTCTGTGAAAATGATTAATTTACTTAATTTAGAGGAAATGATGATGGAACATATGGAGGAAAAAATGTAAAATATTGCTAAGCTGATACAAAACTCAAAGGATAACCCCCTACAGGTGATCATGTGTTCGAGGGTACTCAGGAAGATAAAGATAATGTCCATGTTGAGAAACCTTCCATTAATAAGAATATTCCAAGAGGAATTGATTCTAGTAATGGAATTAACCAGGGATGGCCCCCAAGGGGTATCCAACTCCCCAAGATTGACATGAGTAATTTTGATGGAAAGGACCCCATAACATGTATATTTCATATGGGGTGATTCTTTGATATACATCAGGTTCCAAATCTCCAGAAGGTACCTATTGCATCTTTCTATTTAGAACTTGAGTAGTTTGTGTGGTACCAATGGATTTGTGAACGCAAAAAGAACTCCATTATATATTGGTATATTTTTAAATAATATTTGATATCATATCATAATGATGTTAAGGAGCAATTCCTTCTTTACCCACTTGATAAATCTAAGGAAAAAGGGTCCAGTAAGTGAGCACATTCAACAGTTTCAAAAGTTGAGTCTTAGAGTGGAGGGAATGCCAAATGATAAATTTTTGGATCTATTTATTGGAAGCTTGAAGGATAAAATCCAAAATGAGGTACGCCTCTTCGAACCAACATATTTAGAGAAGGATTTCATATTGGCAATGAAGGTTGAAAGTAAAAATATGGCGATGTCTACTAGAAGAACCACCTCCAACACATATAGAGAGAATACTGTTCCTTCTTCTAACCCACATCAACAACTGGATGAAAGAAGAGAAAAAGGTCTATACTTTAATTGTGATAGAAAGTATAGTAACAGACATAAGTGTGGTGAGAATAAATTATTCTACATAGATTGTGAAGATGAAGAAGCAAAAGAACATGAACCATCTCCACCTGGAGAAATATAATAGATTACTTCCACCATATCTTGTCATGCATTGGATGGAATTAACACTCCTCAAAATATCAATATCGAAGGATATATCAAAAAGAAAAAAAGTAACAATGTTGATTGATTATGGTAGTACTCTTAATTTCATTCATTTTAAATTTTCCAAAGTTCTCGATTGCTTTGTATATCCAGCACCAAAGTTTCAAGTAATGATTGTAGATGGAGGAACTATCAATTGCTTAAGAAAATGCCATAATAACAATCTTACGATGGGAGAATATGTGTTGAATAGTCCTATGATTTCTATCCCAATGGGTGGTGCCGATGTTGTCTTAGGGGTTCAATGGTTACGATCATTGGGAATATCTTGGCTTTTAATTTTCAAGAACTTTTCATGAAATTTTCTTGGGAAGGAAAAAATTTGAATTAAGTGGTATCATAGGGAAGCCAAGAAAGGTGATAAGCTCTAATGGTATGACAAAATTGTTGAAAAAGAGACACCAAGGTGTAATTGCACAATTATGCTCGCTGGATGTTCAAACATCTAAGCCTCCTATTCCCCTGGATATCCAAAGGATCATTGATAAGCACTGCAAGGTATTTGAATCTATTCCAAAATGTATTCCACCTACTCGATATTTTGATAATGCTATTTTCTTAATTATTGAAAGTGTTCCTCCTAATATCAAACCTTACAGATACCACTATGACCATCAGAGTGAAATCGAGCGTATGGTTGAATAAATGTTAGAGGTTGACATAATTAGGCCTAACCAAATATATTACTCTACACTACTGGTAATGGTACACAAGCAGGAGGGATCATGGTGTATGTGTCTAGATTATATAGAGTTCAACAAGATCACCATTAAGATAAGTTTCCCATTCATGTCATTGATGAATTGTTAGATGAACTACATGGATCAATTTAATTAACAAAGTTGGATCTCCGTTTGGGGTATCATCATATTAGAATGAAGGAAGAAGACATCCCTAAAACAACATTTAGAACCCATGAAGGTCATTATGAATTTCTGGTCATTCCTTTTGGCCTTACGAATGCACCTTCTACATTTCAAAGTTTGATGAATTCCAATTTCAATCCCTTCCTTAGAAAAACTGTATTAGTATTTTTTGATGATATACAATCTGTAGAAAGTCTTGGGAAGAACATGTTCAACATGTTGACAGGGTGCTACAACTACTAAAGGAGCAAAAAATATATGCAGAACCTTCCAAATGTTTCTTTTGGGTAAAGGAGGTAGAGTATTTGGGTAATATTTTATCTCATGAAGGTGTCGAGGTATACCCTAACAAAATTAAATCCATGATGGACTGGATGATTCCCAAAACATTGAAGAATCTTAGAGGATTCTTAGGTTTGACAAGGTACTACTGCAAGTTTGTTTAGAACTATGGGAGAATAACAATACCTCTAACAAAATTATTGAAGAAGGAATAATTTTTGTGGACTCTAGAGGCAACTCATGCATTTGAACAACTTGAAGAGACAATGTGCAAAGCTCCTATTTTGACCACACCGGACTTCACAAAAACCTTCATTGTGGAATGTGATGCCATAGGAAATGGAATCAATGTTGTTCTAATGTAACAAGGATGACCCCTTTCTTTTTAAATTAAACCAATCAAGGTAAAAAACTTACAGAATCCCATTTATGAGAAGGAAATGATGGCAATACTACATACACTTAAGCAATGGAGTCCTTACCTAATACGTAGGCACTTCAAGTTCAAAACACATCAAGATAGTATTAAATACTTTTTGTAATAGAGACTATATTCAGAAGAGTAGAAAAATGGGTAACCAAGATGTTGGGATATGAGCTTGAAATCATCTATAAAGAATGGAACCAGAATGTGGTGGAAGATACACTCTCCATAAAAGATGAGGATGTTGAGACATTACTTTGTGCGATTTCAATTATACAACCTGATTGGGTAGTAGCAGGAAGGGAAGAATGATCTGTCTGTGTGGACACTCATTCAAAAGGTACAAAAGGATCGCAGTGTATGAGATACGTTTGTGTGGAAAAATGAATCACTATGGTATAAGGATCACTTATATTTTTGTAAGAACTCCCAAATCAAAGAAAATATCCTTTTGGAATTAGGCACATTTCCTGTAGGTGCACACTCAGGGTTCCTAAAAAAGTACCACAGGGTCAAGAAGGAATTCGTTTTGGAAGGTATTAAATATGATGTTCAAAGGTTCGTGACATAATGTTTGGTTTTTCAACAAAATAAGGCTGAAATAGTTAAGACCCTAGGTATTTTACAACCGTTTGAAATACCTTGTCAGTGTCGGGAGGAAGTCTCAATGGATTTTATCATAGGTATACCCGAGTGAGAAGGGAAGAATGTTATTATGGTGGTTGTTGATATAATCACAAAGTATGCACACTTTTTTGCACTCTCTCACCCTTTTAATGCAAGTACAATTGCTACAACCTTCATGGAAATAGTTCATAAGTTACATGGAAACCCAAAGATTATTGTAAGTGATAGAGATCCAATTTTCACTCGAAAATTTTGGATTGAATTATTTTCTTATTTGGATACCCAGTTGGTTCACAGTTCTTCTTATCATCCTCAATCTGATGGGAAAATTGAGATAGTGAACCAATGTTTGGAAGGCTATCTTCGTTGCTTTGTATATGATAAAGTGGGTGAAATGGTTACTTTAGTGGAGTGGTGGTACAATAATTCTTTCCACATGTCATAAAAAATTTCTTTATTTATTGCACTTTATGGGTACCCTCCTCCATCTATCACATCTCGCCTAAAAGGAAAATATAAAGTTCAAGCTATGGAAGATCACCTAGAGCACCATCAAGAAGTTCTCTGCTTATTGAAGGACAACTTGGATATGTCAAAAAACAAGATGAAACAACAAAGACATCAACATTGCAGTGAAATGAGTTTTGAAGAAGGGGATTGGGTAATTATGAGGCTACAAACTTACAAACAGATGTTCCTCAAGCAACTAAATAAAGACAATAAAGTAGATCCCAAGTATTATGGTTCTTATAAAGTGTTGCAGAATATTGGTAGTATGGCTTACAAATTGGAGCTCCTTTCATCTTCAAGGGTACACCCAATTTTCCATGTTTCTTGCTTAAGGAAGGCAATATGAGACAATATCCCAATTCAAACTATCTTGACAGAGCTTGATGAAGAAGGAAAAATCATATTGGAACTTGAAAAAATCACTGAAATAAGGACCAAACAGCTACGACATCGGGCTACTACTGAGTACCTCGTCAATTGGAAAACTTACCAGTTGAATATTTGACATGGGAAGATGAGTCCTTCATATAGAAGCATCCGAAACTAATCAAGCGTTGAGGACAACACTTGTCTAAATGGGAATGGAAGGTTAATCCCTAAACGTTGGCACATTAACCCCTATGTTGTGGATCATTACATATTATTGATGCCGGCTTGGGTCTATTAGCAGTAATTGTCATTAGTATTATTATATCAGTTATGTTGGCTAGGGTCTATTAGTTATAATTGTACCTCTTTGTCTCCTTTATATAGGAAGGAGACATTTTCATTTGAATCATCTTGTTTGGTCTTTTCTTGTGTACTTAGTACATTGTATAAGGAGGTTTCCCCCTCGAAGAGGATTTCTATTCATTTATTTTCTTCATTATTAAGAAGTGGATTACTCTTTTTGGTCTATTTATTCAATTTAATGCTCTTTTTGGGACTTGTTTGCATAAAAATTAAGTACTCGTGCTTGGATATTTACGACCAATCTTGAAAGGTCAGGAGATATGGAAATTGGGGCTTGAGTCCTAATAAAATCATCTACATTAGCAGGCTCTAATCTAACCCTTACCTCACATGTAGCCTGCATCCTTTCTACAATATCCTAAGCCATTTTCCATTTAAATTGATGCAACACATATGACACAAAATCTCACAACTTAAGGTCCCCTATATAGGGTGTAGGATTAAACTCTTTCTCAAATAGTAGAATGAGGTGATGAAAATAAAATTCAAATAAAAAGTGTTATGTAGCCACATCATATTCATAAAAGGTCTTCTAGAATATTTTAGCATCGATAAATAGGTCGGGTTTACCCTCAATTTTGGATGTAAGATGGAAAATAATGAATTTCTCTTGCAGGAACATGGAATACACAAGGGAAGATCCCCTACAACTCAACAAATCATGGAAAACTGAACCTATCTTATGCTTCTCTTCTCCTTGATCCTTAACCTAGTCCTGTGCATTCTTTAATTTCTTTTGATATTCTTTCCATTGTTCCTTCTCTATCCTATAGAGGGTTAGTTCCTCTTCCCTTATTCTTTCCATGTTTCAAACAATTTATTGATTTTCCCGAAGAGGAACCATACCCTCTTGATAGGACACCTCCAATGCTTTACATTTACCAATTTTAGCTTGTAGAAGCACATGAGAAGGAAACTCAGAGGTATAAACTCCGGCCTCCCTTGTTTCCATTGTTCTCTGAGTAGATACCATTTTGTGCTTTATGTCTGTAGGCACATATCCAGCCGATCCAAAAATATCCTCCCACACTGAATAAGGTTCTTCCTTCATCTTCCTAGTCTCCCTTCTTTTTGGAGAGCCTACCTTGCTAAAGGTTTGGGCCACATCAACAAGGGTGTTTAATCGTGAAGACTTAGACAAATCCCTTATCTATTTTTTCAACTCCTTAATTTTCTGTCTCAGTTTCAAGTTTGTCTTATTCAATCTCACAACTTGTTTAATCAAAGAGGGAGGATTATTATTACCTTTCATGGATCCCATCATACTCTCGTCTCCTTCTTCCATATTTACTTTAAATTGTTTCGGTGTAACAACCTCAATGTTGACTAGTTCTTCAACAACTAGAACCTATGTATCATCTTCCCCATCAATATTTTCATCCATGTTTGGTTATTGTGTAACATGCATGGTGTCTTCGAAAATTATTTCTGGTGAAGCAGTAGCAGGAACTTCCTTTGACCCATTTGGAGTTTCAACAATGTTTACTCCTTCGATGGTTGGTTCTTGTGTGTTAGTCGTATACCCTATTACAACTAGTTTAGATGTAGCAATAGGAGGGTTTCCTTTCTCAAACCCATTTGTCACACCTTCAACATTACCAATTCCTCCTATAGATGGTTTTTGTGTAAAATACAAAGGAATGATAATGTGAGGTTCCACTCTTACTGTCTCAATACCCATTGACCTTGTTCTTCTCCTTAGCAGGAATGCCACAAACTCTGTAGTTGACCTTTTCATTATTTTCAACATGGTAGGTGTTGAAGGTTGTTCTTACTCAACTACTGTGATAATATGTAGGGAGATCTCACAGCTACAACATATCTCACTAATATCACTCAAGAATTGTAGAGAAGAAAGAAGAATCAATAATCACTCATGAACATAGAACATGGAGAATAACAGTATAATCATACATCAGCTGTAAGATGGCACTGTGAATAACTGAATACAATACAATAATTGTTAAGAGAATTCGAATTAACCAAAGGTCATTCGAGTTATCCTCAGTGTGTAGCTTGGACAACATTGGAGACATCATCCAATCAATGGCAGTAGTCACAAATAGTCAAAAGTCAATGAAATGAGTCTAACTGAGTCTAACTGAGCCATGTGAGCACAAATATGGGGATGAAGACTCCAAGGAGGGCACATGAGGCTGTCAGAAGGTCAAGTGGCACTCCAAAATAGACAGTTGGGAGCTACAAGCAGTTAAACTGAGCAATAAATGCAAGAATTGGTCAATCAATGCTCTAACTGACTGTTAAACTCCTGGTAGGTGAGATAAGGTGCACATGTCATCCAGGTGAGGAAAACAAGGTGCATCAGGTAGGTAGGAGGGATACTGAGGGCTGAAGAAAGGCTCTACGGGGATGAAAAATAGGCTCCAGGTGCTGGGAATACCACCATATTGATGATTTCATGCATGTAGATGCATGCATGATGACTGGATGCATGCATGCATGCAAATATAAAAAATGATGGTGATAATATTCCAACACCCCCCTGTAAGCTATACTATGAGGTAATAACTGAAAACTGAAAAGTAGGGCCCTAGTGACTGAGACCAAAGGTCACCCCGTACAACAATCTAAATAATAAATGAGGAAAGAGATAAAAACCCAGTGGGAAGAAATACCTCCCTAAAAATAAACTAAATGATGCTAATGTAGCATGGCATCACTCACCCTAGAAGGAGGCAAGTGACCCTCTTTACCGAAGAATGGTCGATCAGAAAGAAATGGATCAGTAATGTGAGAAGGATGAAACCTTCCATTCTGAAAATAAGATTTGATTCTCCTTTGATCAAGTGGATCTCCCACAAGATCTCCGGCAGATCTAAGAGTAGTGACTTCCCATATCGAAAGAGGAGGATCATCAGTTGAGAGATCATCAGGTTCTTGTGGATCTGGATTTCCCATTCGCTCATTTTCACTGTCAAGTGTTAGATCTTCAGATTCTTGTGGATATGGAACTAGCATTCGCTCTTCATCATCTTGAATCTCATACTCTGAATCTTATCTGTCATGTGATGAAGGTTCGCTCTCTTGGAGCTCATAAAGCAATGGAGGTGTGGTAGGCAAGCTATCTTGCTCAACAGGATGAACATCATGAAGAGGCCATTCCTTAAACTGTACACTCCTCTCAAGAAATGTAGACATAGTAGAAGGATCAATAATCTTGTAGGCCTTTGCACTCAATGAATAACCCACTAGTATACACTCTCTGCTTTGTGGATCTAGGGATCTCCTTTTCTCATTTGTAATCCTTTCCCATGCTCTGGATCGAAACACTCTAAGATGAGATACATCAGGTTTGTATCCCATCCATGCTTCAAAAGGAGTCATATTTTCAGTCCTTTATGAGGGACTCTGTTCTGAAGGTAAGCAACACAGTTGATGGCTTCTTCCCAAATACTAGGGTGCAACCCTTTCGACTTGAGCATGCAAGTTTCCATCTCCTTCAATGTTCTGTTCTTCCTTTCTACAACACCATTCTGTTGTGGTGTATAGGGAACAATATACTGCATCTCAATGCCTTCATCATCACAAAAATATTGAAAATCACCTTTGACATACTCACCCCCATTGTCAGTGTGAATGGCCTTGATATTTCTATCTGAAAATTTTTCTATAGAAGACTTGAAAAACTTAGAGTATCCAAATGCTTCTGATTTTAATTTGAGAAAGTATACCCATGTAAATCTTGAATAATCATCAATAAAAGTAAGAATATACCTTGCCTTGTTCAAAGATAGATATGGAAATGGCCCTGCAACATCACTATGGATAAGATCTAGGGGTTGAGAGGCTCTCCTTTCCTTTCCTTTCTCAAACCTCTTTTCATGATGTTTTCCCATCAAGCAACCCTTACAGTTGCCCTTGGAAAACTTGAATTTGGGAAGTACTTCAACCATCTCTGTGTATGCATGTTTTACAGGTACTTGTAGTTGAGATGCCCAAATATTTCATGCCACAATCTACTCTCTTGATTTGAATGAGTGTGAAGAGAAGATTGCTTGGAGAGAGGAAGAAAATAAGAGAACTCATACAGTTTCGAATTGTGATTTGCAACTCCTTTTGCAATGATATTTTTCTGAAACCATGTCTTGTATTTCGACCTCATTAGGAGAGAAGATCACCCTCTTGGGATATCCAGTATGAGTCATCTAATATACTAAAAGGATTAGTAGTGAGAGTGGGGACATATAGCACATCCGAGAAGTACCCATGATCTAGTTTGATTCTTCCTATCCCTTCAGAAGAGACCTTAGAATCATTCCCCAACATGATGGATGGTCCAATAGTAGATTCGAAACCAATGAAGAGATCCTTAGAGGAAGACATGTGCCTTGATGCTCCATAATATATGATGAAGGAGGATTGTGTTGATGCACTTTCCATGAGGGCATGGAATCTCTCTTTGTCTTCAAATCCAGATGGTTCACTCTCTTTCTTTCTAGCACATGCAGGTACTAGAAGATTTTTTTTTTCAAGAAGTGAAGCCATGAGATCTATGGTATTCTTCATATATGAACTCTCAGGATGATATCCTCTATTGCATTATATGCATTTTGATTTCCCCTTCTAAGTTTGCTTGTCTTTCTTAGGATTCGAAACTCCATCTGACTGTTTTGAAGTCTCCTTCTGATTTTGGTCATTCAAACTCCTTTCAGAAACATTTTTTTCCCTTTACCATTCTCTCTTCTCATCTTAGTGGATGCAAGAGCTGAATCCAATTTGGTTTTTATCACTCCCATGTGCACTAGCTTCTCCTCCTCAAGTGTGAGGGATTGGATGAAGTCTTCAAGCGAAGGGAACTTCCATTTTGGAACGGACAACTTTGCTGTCTGGAAGGTCGAAACAAACACTAAATAATGAGGGCCTAGCTTCGACAGAATGGAAAGGATGAGTTGTTTTTCTTCCTTATCAATACCATACCTCTTCAATTGTGAAATCAAGTTCTTGAATTTGTTGATAAACTTAGTGATAGTTTCGAAACTGCTTGGTCTCATGGAGATGAAATCATTTTCTAACTTATGACCCTTCAAGTCATTCTTCTAGCCAAGAAGAGATTCGAGCTTGTCCCTAACCTCCTTTGGAGCCTTCAGATCAATAACATGAAAGTCTAGGTCTTCATAAATACTAAGTAGCAGTAGTCCTACTGCTTCATCAAGCTTGTCTAAGTACTTGGATTTCTCTACTGCACCAGTGGGCTCAACTGCAGAGCCATTCACCACTCTAGAAAGGCTCTTCGACTTCAAAAAGATGTCCATATTTTCCTTCCATTCTAAGTAGTTGAATGAATTCAACATGAGATCCATGATACTAAATAATTCTAAGTTGAAGAGGGGATATTCATGCAAAACAAATGAGAATTATGAAATGGAGATCCGCTGCAATTAAAATTGAACACTTCCTTAGGAAACTGAGCACATGTGAATGGGTGCTTCACGCCTGGCTAGACCTCACTGGATTGCTCCAGTGAATTCATGGAAATAACACCAGGATTTGCTGTGGAAACCCAGAGGCTTCTGGTGGTCAATGCAAGACAACTATTGCAACTGATACTGCTGTAATTCGAATAGATGCTACCAGTTCTGATACCATGTGATAATCTGCAGGGAGATCTCACAGCTACAACATATATCACTAATATCACTCAAGAATTGTAGAGAATAAAGAAGAATCAATAATCACTCATGAACACAGAAAATGGAGAATAGCAGTATAATCATACATCAGATGTAAGCTGGCACTGTGAATAACTGAATACAATACAATAACTGTTAAGAGAATTCGAATTAACCAAAGGTCATTCGAATTATCCTCAGTGTGTAGCTTGGAAAACATTTGAGACATCATCCAATCAGTGGCAATAGTCACAAATAGTCAAAAGTCAGTCAAATGAGTCTAAATGAATCGAACTGAGCCATGTGAGCAGAAATCAGGGGATGGAGATTCCAAGGAGGGTGCATGAGGCTGTCAGAAGGTCAAGTGGCACTCCAAAATAGACAACTGGGAATTACACACATTTAAACTTAGCAATATATGCAAGAATTGGTCAATCAATGCTCTAACTGACTGTTAAACGATAAAGCACATATGTCATCCAGTTGAGGAAAACAAGGCACATCAGGTAGGTAGGAGGGCTACTGAGGGCTGAAGATAGGCTCTAGGGGGATGAAAATAGGCTCCAGGTGCTAGGGATACCACCATACTGATGAATGGATGCATGCAGATGCATGCATGATGACTGGATGCATGAAGGATGCATGCATGCATGCCAATATAAAAAAATGATGGTGATATTATTCCAACACCCCCTGCAAGCTATACTATGAGGTAATAACTAAAAACTAAAAAGTAGGGCCCTGGTGACTGAGACCAAAGGTCACCCCGTACAAAAATCTATATAATAAATGAGGAAAGAGGGAAAACCCAGTGGGAAGAAAGCCCTCCCTCAAAATAGACTGAATGATGCTAATGTAGCATGGAATCACTCACTCCAGAAGGAGGCAATTGACCCTCTTTACCGAAGAATGATCGATCGATAAGAAATGGATCAGTAATGTGAGAAGGATGAAACCTTCCATTCTAAAAATCAGATCTGGTTCTCCTTTGATCAAGTGGATCTCCCACAAGATATCCGACAGATCTAAGAGTAGTGGCTTCCCATCTCGAAAGAGGAGGATCATCAGTTGAGAGGTCATCAGGTTCTTGTGGATCTGGATTTTCCATTCGCTCATCTTCACTGTCAGGTGCTAGATCTCCAGGTTCTTGTGGATCTGGATCTAGCATTCTCTCTTCATCATCTTCACTCTCCTACTCTGAATTTGATCTTTCATGTGATGAAGGTTCACTCTCTTGGAGCTCATCAAGCAATTGAGGTGTGGTAGGCAAGCTATCTTGCTCAACAAGATGAGCATCATGAAGAGTCCATTCCTCAAACTGTACACTCCTCTCAATAAATATAGACATAGTAGAAGGATCAAGAAGCTTGTAAGACTTTGCACTCAATGCATAGCTGACCAATATACACTCTTTGCTTTGTGGATCTAGGGCTCTCCTTTTCTCATTTGGAATCCTTGCCCATGCTCTGGATCCAAACACTCTAATATGGGATACATCATGTTTGTAGCCCATCCATGCTTCGAAAGGAGTCATATTTTTCAGTCTTTTATGAGGGAATCTGTTCTGAAGGTAAGCAACACAATTGATGGCTTCTGCCCAAAGACTAGGGTGCAACCCTTTCGACTTGAACATGCAAGTTTCCATCTCCTTCAATGTTCTATTCTTCCTTTCCGCAACACCATTCTGTTGTGGTGTATAGGGAACAATATGCTGCATCTCAATGCCTTCATCATCACAAAAATATTGAAAATCACCTTTGACATACTCACCCCCATTGTCAGTGCGAATGGCCTTGATATTTCTATGTGAAAACCTTTTTGCAGAAGACTTGAAAAACTTAAAGTATCCAAATACTTCTGATTTTAATTTGAGAAAGTATACCCATGTAAGTCTTGAATAATCATCAATAAAAGCAATAATATACCTTTCCTTGTTCAAAGATAGATTTGGAAATGGCCCTGCAACATCACTATGGATAAGATCTAGGGGTTGAGAGGCTCTCATTTCCTTTCCTTTCTCAAACCTCTTTTCAGGATGTTTTCCCATGAAGCAACCCTTACAGTTTCCCTTGGAAAAATTGACTTTGGTAAGTCCTTCAACCATCTCTTGTGTATACATGTCTTGTAGGTACTTGTAGTTGAGATGCCAAAATATTTCATGCCACAATCTACTCTCTTCATTTGCATGAGTGTGAAGAGAAGATTGCTCGGAGAAAGGAAGAAAATGAGAGAACTCATACAATTTCAAATTGTGATTTTCAACTCCTTTTGCAATGATATTTCTTGAAACCATGTCTTGTATTTCGACCTCATTAGGAGAGAATATCACCCTCTTGGGTTCTCCAGTATGAGTCATCTGATATACTGAAAGTAGATTAGCAGTGAGAGTGGGGACATAGAGCAAGACTGAGAAGTACCCATGATCTAGTTTGATTCTTCCTATCCCTTTAGAAGAGACCTCAGAATCATTCCCCAACATGATGGATGGTCCAATAGTAGATTCGAAACCAGTGAAGATATACTTGGAGGAAAACATGTGCCTTTATGCTCCAGAAGCTATGATGAAGGAGGATTGTGTTGATGCACTTGCCATGAGGGCATGACATCTCTCTTTGTCCTCAGATCCAGAAGGTTCACTCTCTTTCTTTCTAGCACATGCAGGTACTGGAAGATTATTTTTTTCAATAAGTGAAGCAATGAGATATATGGTCTTATTCATACATGAACTCTCAAGATGATATCCTTTATTGTAGTATGTGCATTTTGATTTCACCTTCCGAGTTTGCTTGTATTTCTTAGGATTCGAAACTCCATCTGACTGTTTTGGAGTCTCCTTCTGCTTTTGGTCATTCGAACTCCTTTCAGAAACGTTTTGTTTCCCTTTACCATTGGATCTTCTCATCTCAGTGGCTGCAAGAGATGAATCCAATTTGTTTTTTATCACTCCCATGTGCACTAGATTCTCCTCCTCAATTGTGAGGGATTGGATGAAGTCTTCATGCGAAGGGAACATCCAGGACAACTTTGCTGACTGGAAGTTCGAAACAAACATTGAATAATGAGGGCCTAGCTTTGACAGAATGGAAAGGATGATTTGTTTTTCTTCCTTCTCAATCCCATACCTCTTCAATTGTGAAATCAAGTTATTGAATTTGTTGAATTTGTTTTTCTTCCTTCTCAATCCCATACCTCTTTAGTGATAGTTTCGAAACTGCTTGGGCTCATGGAGATGATCTCATTTTCTAAATTATGACCCTTCAAGTCATCCTTCTGGCCAAGAAGAGATTTGAGCTTGTCCCAAACCTCCTTTGGAGTCTTCAGATCAATAACATGAAAGTGTAGGTCTTCATAAATGCTAAGTGGCAACAGTCCTACTGCTTCATCAAGCTTGTCTAAGTACTTGGATTTCTCTACTGCACCAATGGGCTCAATTGCAGAGCCATTCACCACTCTAGAAAGGCTCTTAGAATTCAAGAATATGTCCATATTTTCCTTCCATTCGAATTAGTTGAATGAATTCAACTTGAGATCCATGATACTGAAGAATTCGAAGTTGAAGAGGGGATAGTCCTGCAAAAAAAATGAGAATTATGAAATGGAGATCTGCTACAATTCGAATTGAAAACTACCTTAGGACACTGAGCACATGTGACTAGGTCCTTCACACTTGGCTAGACCTCACTGGATTTCTCCAGTGAATTCAAGGAAATAGCACCAGGATTTGTTGTGGAAACCCAGAGGCTTCTGGTACTCAATGAAAGACAGATGCTCAAAGAATTGCTGCAACTTCTGCAACTGCAATTTGAATAGATGCTTCCAGCTATGATACCATGTGATAACATGCAAGGAGATATCACAGCTACAATAGATCTCACTAATATCACTCAAGAATTGCAGAGAAGAAAGAAGAATCAATAATCACTCATGAGCACATAAAATGGAGAATAACAATATAATCATACATAAGCTGTAAGCTGGCACTGTGAATAACTGAATACAATACAATAATTGTCAAGAGAATTCAAATTAACCAAAGGTCATTCGAATTATCCTCAGTGTGTAGCTTGGACAACATTGGAGACATCATCCAATCAGTGGCAATAGTCACAAATAGTCAAAAGTCAGTCAAATGAGTCTAACTAAGTCTAACTAATCCATGTGAGCACAAATTAGGGGATGGAGACTCCAAGGAGGGCGCATGAGGCCTTTAGAAGGTCAGTGGCACTCCAAAATAGACAACTGGGAGCTACATGCAGTTAAACTGAGCAATAAATGCAAGAACGGGTCAATCAATGCTCTAACTGACTGTTAAACTCCTAGTAGGTGAGATAAGGCGCATATGTCATCTAGGTGAGGAAAATAATGCACATCAGGTAGGTAGGAGGGATACTGAGGGACGAAGACATGCTCTAGGGGGATTAAAATAGGCTCCAGGTGATGGGGAGACCACCATACTGATGACTGGATGCATGTAGATGCATGCATGATGACTGGATGCATGCATGCATGCAAATATAAAAAATGATGGTGATAATATTCCAACAACTACACATGGTTTCCATTCTTCCTTAAAAGGAAAATTTTCAATGGTTTCCACATCGTTATCCATGAGTGGTGGCATGGGATGGTCAGAACCTGGTTCATCGTCAACTTCCTCAGGATTATCATCCTAGTCAAATTCCCTTGGAATTTCTGTTTCTTCAAATGTCTCCCATGTTTCTATTTCACCCTACTATTCCTCATGATTTGCTTCTTTCTCTTTTTCCCATTCATATTCCCTATGCTGTTCCTTCTCTTTTGGTTGTTCCTCGTCACCCAATTTTTCTTGGTCTGCTTCTGCTAATTGCACTTCACCCTGTTCCACTTCTACTTGTTTATCCTCCTCTTGTTCTTTCGGTAGTCCTAGAAATGGACTCCATGTCATTTGAACATTCCCCAGGGAATCAAGGACCAATATTTTAACTAGACCATGGTTTGCGATTGTTTCCTAAGGATGATTCACCCCTTTTGAAGAAAATATTGAATGTTAAGAAGGACCTTGTGGCTTACATGCGATAAAAACTTAAGATGATAGGAGTTTATTACTTGGAAGCATCCTTCACATGTAATATACTTATGAATAAAGAAATCCACATCCTTCGAAGGTGTATGTAAGGAATCCCGCACATATCCCTTACCTCATCACTATAGAAGTTCCCCTTCCCCACTGAATTTATTCGCTACTTGTGATAGGGGTGTTCTTCTACCAAACCACCACTCACCTTCCCATGAGAGCCCTGTCACCCTGGATATGCTTTATTTTGTTACAACAATCTCCATGCCCCTTACCGTAGATTTATCATCGATCATATTTTGGACAAACTCTAATGTCACCTCCAGATCAAAACCCTGTAATTTTTTGAAGTATACTATCCATACTGCATCTTGGAACACTTGGTAACCTTCTCTATTTTAACTCAAGAATTCTATATCTTCTGGTTCATGTTGGACCATTGACCCTCCCATCTCCGCAAATTGTAATAAGATTCAACATGTATATTCGGGTGGTTCTGTTACCTTGTTATGCTTGAGACCAAATCACGATTTGTGCATGCAAGGATACGATGGTGGCATGAGCTTTCTATTTTTAAAATTGGCAGGTTTCCAGTTTTTAAATTTAGGTAATTTGGTAGGTACATGCATTTGCATGATTGAAAATTAAAGTTTCCATGTCTTAATCGAGTGATATGAATGTACGCACATGACGATATAGTACAAGTTTTGGTGTCAGCACATACCCCCAACTGATGGGTTGGACATCCATGTCCACTCAAGGGGAAAGTGGCAGCTAATAAACGTACTACAATTATTTCAAGAAATAAATAGACATTAAGTGGATTCATACCTGTTTGGGCTTACCGTGGGTGGTCATGAATGGAAGTATGATCGACGGTCATTGAAATAATTTTGTTGATGTTGATGTTTTAAAGTGCAATAATGTCAATGACCCATACGACGACGATTTTTTATGTTTCGACATAAAGGACAAGTAATCGCGGAAACCTCCAAATTAGTGATGAACTTGTTGGAGCTATTGGTGGAATAAGCAATGTTTGGTGACAGATGGAGATTTTCAATAGCGAAGGGAATAATTTGTTTTTGCTGGAATCATGTTTCTTTCAAACTGACACATAAAAAACTTCAGATCGTGTTGTAACTTGGATATTTGAAAAAAAATACACAACTTTAATGGTCTCTTAATTGATTTTTTTTCATCATGCTGATACTTTGAACCTTTTTGTCATGTTGTTACTTAGGTAAGTTTCAACATTGTCATTGTGCTATTACTAAGACAAGTTTTAGTAGTTGATCATGCTATTACTTAGACAAGTTTCAACATTTTCATCGTGCTATTACTTAGACAAGTTTCAATAGTTGATTTTGCTGTTACTTAGACAAGTAAGAACTCTTTTAGGAGTCATAGTATCATTTTATTTTTGAAAATATATCATTCCTGTAAGACAAAAGGGGTCATCATGTTCCAAAAATTTTGAGATTAGTATGAATATTCATTTTGAAACAAAGACGACTTCAAAATTTTATTTATTTATTTATTTTGTAGGTGCCAACTGCCAACAAGTTGGTTTTTAACTAACATCTATCCAATTGCGCCCAGGGAGGTTTTCATAGTTTTTTTTTTTGTTTCACTCAAAGAGATCATCCAAGTGGAGGTGTGGAGGCTTGTCCCTCCTCATGCAACATTTATAAATGTGGGACAGAAGAAACCTACTTAATAAAAGAGTCCTTCGAGTTTGGATGATGGTATAACCATAAACGATGTCCATTGGAAAGTAGGGAGGTGTGTTGTCCATATTTGGTTACATGTTTGATAGTCCCATTATCAAAGAGCGTGTCTACCTTGTAAGGACCTAACCACATGGTGCGAAGCTTTCCTTTGAAATCCTTGAATATGGAGTTATACAATAGCGCCCAATCCCCTGACTGAAACACCTTATTTTTAATAAGCTTGTTATGCCACTTTGCACATTGTTGTCGTACAATATCAGTATGTTGCAATGTGGTTAGTTGAATTTCATAAAGCTCATTGAGATGCTCTAATCGATGCTTTTGCGCTATTTTCAAATACAAACCAATTTCTATAGCATTTCTATGTGTGTCGATTTCAAATTCAATTGGAAACATCTGACACTTACCATACACCAATTCAAATGGAGAGAAGCCAGTGGTATTTTACCATGTGTTCCGTTGGCCCATAGATATTCTAGAAGCTGATCATCCCAATCATGAAAGTGACCAGCAACAATTTTCATAAGAATGTACTCCAGTACTTTATTGGTGCTCTCGACCTGCCCATTTTCTTGCATATGGTAAGGGGAAGTGATCTGATGACAAATATTATATTTTTAAAGAATCTCCTCAATCTTGTTCCCTATAAACTGTCCTCCTCTACAAATACTATCTCTCTCAACATCCCATACTAGAAAAATATCTCTTCAAATAATAAATCCATGACAGCTTGCTCTATGGCTCTTGGGATACCAGGATATAATATTTTTGATGGGATGAGAGAATGATTGGGGCCACAAAATCAATATCTCACTTCTCAAAGGGTTTTATTACCAACTGTGTTTTTAATGACATCTCATCAGATTGAATGGGTTGTCCCATTTGCTGCAAACTATCACATCCATTCACATATTTCTTTTCATCTTGGAATATAATGGACCAGTAGTAACCCATGCGCAACACCTTATGGTCTATTCTTTTATTAGCGGAATTTCCTCCATAGGTTTCATTGTGGTAGGATTTAATGATGTCATGGTTATCATACTACCTTACACACCTCTATATTATCTGATATGTTCCTGTGTAAAAGAGCTATCCACCTATCCATGAATATCTAGCACTTTGTTGAGACATATTTCATCTATCCCTTGGAGAGATGTGGTGCAACAACTTCCCTGCAACAAGGTAATTAGCAATTTCTTCTTATCACGATGTGGAAGAAAACAATGCAAATATATGTTCATTTGGAAAACTATCTTCTACATGAGAGTGGTTAGTATTAATGCCAGTCTAGATAAAAAATATGCAACCACATTATCTTTTCCAGGTTTATCAACAATGGTAATATCAAATTCTTGCATTAATATCAACCATATAGTAACTTTGGAACCTATAATGGGTTTAGATAAATACCTGATGGACGAGTGACCTGTGTGCATAAAGATGGGAGAAACAATTATGTAGTGCCGAAATTTATTAATTGCAAACAAAACAACACAAAAATCTTTTTCTGTTACTGTATAATTCAATTTTGCAATAGACAAGTTCTTGCTGGCATAATATATGGTGTAAGGATTCTTGTCCTCTTCTTGTTCCAACTCCAACAAAAATGTTAGATGTGTTTGAAGAGATGTGAAAGGGAAGTGTCCAACCTGGTATTTGTAGAACATGAGGTGTAGATAACAATGCTTTTAATTTTTCAAAGGCAGATTGGTAATTGTTAGTCCATGAAAATTCCACATCTTTTATAATTAATGAAAATAGAGGGGACACAATATTCAAATAATTTTCAATGAAACGACGATAATATCCAGTTTTCCCTAAGAATATATGTACATCTTTTTTTGTTTTTGGAGGAATCATGGTCATGGTTACCTAAATTTTTGATGGATTGACCTGGATCCCTGCAGGAGAAAGATGATGTCCCATGAAACTCCTTATATCATCATCATGCGGAACTTTTATGTACTCAAAGAAATATTAGTCTGTTTACAACGGTTGAGTGTCTTTTCTAAATTAGAAAGCGCCTCTTCAAACTCCGTGCCATATGGTGTGAATTCGTCCATATACATTTCAACACTATCATTGACTAGATTAAAAAACTAGCTAATATTTCCCTTGGAAAGTAGCAGGTGCATTATAAAATCCAAAATGAAGGACACGGTATGAAAACATTCCCTAGGGACAAAAGGTCATTTTATCCTGATCTTCAGGAGCGATTTGTATTTGGTTATATCCGTTGAAACAATCAAGAAAAGTAAAATATTTCTTTCCTAATAGTGTGTCTAGGACTTGGTCGATGAATGACAAGGGGAAATGTATTTTTGTTTATATTTATTTAATTCTCTGTACTCCACACAGATCCACCATTTTCCATTTTTCTTTGGAATAATGACAAGTGGTGAAACCCGTTTACTATCGGATATTGAGTAAATTAAGTTGGCATCCAACAATTTCTGGAGTTCTTGTTTAACAATGTCCCTCATAGCAGGATTCATCCTCCTTTGAGGTTTCCGAGTGGGTTGTAGTCCTTCTCGATGTAGATATGAAGGGTTAAGAGATCATGGTGGAAACCCTTCATGTCCCTGTAATCCCATGCGAAGGATTCTGTTACTGCTTTCAGGACTTGTAACATCTTATCTATCTGTGAGGGGGGTAGATATGGATTAATATTTGGTATTTTTCCAGGCTCAATTTCAATTGGGATGTTGTCATGAATGATTATTGTTGGTATACCTTCTTCTTCTTCTTCTTCTTCTTTTAGATCTAGTTCAGGATTATCGGGGTCATCATTATTTACTGCAGTTTATAACAACTAACAAATAGGATGAGGAACAAAGGAAGGATTACCATTAAAACTACTGATAACTTCATCCTTTGTTTCATTTTTAAAATATAGAGCTTTTTCAATTGTCAAGATGGATTGGAAGTTTTCATCTTTGATCTCAAAATCATCCCACAAAGGATTTTCACATGCCATGCTAGGATTTGTTGGTGGGTAAAGGAACAAATTTTTCATGGAGTCCCCATGAGAAATTATCATATTCCCCTACTTTCATCCTATGTGAGCATCATCTGTGGCTAACCACATCCTCCCCAAAATCAAAGGATGGCCTTCAACAGTTTTTACTGGGCATTCCTTTGAGGAGTGTTTCTGTCTACATCATGGGCAGAGGATTTCAAGTGTCTTCTTAACCTCAAATAGCCTTTGTTTATTTTGAAACACATCCAACTACGAAGACAATGTTCCGAGGATATTGGTCTTGAAGTCTTCCAACAAAGTTCCAATATCCACATGGGTTACTCCCTTGTTGGCTAATTTTGTGGCCCTGGTGGGAAGACAATTGATTCCCGATATGCTTCTGGAGGCTCCCCATGAACATCTTCTACACCAATCATAGATCATCTCATAAATTTCCTTTGAGATATCTCCTTTTCCCATCAGGTTCATCATATCCAACCATTCGTCCCGCATTCCTTGCATCAAAATTGTCTTCAAGATGTTACCACCTAGCGTGGTTTGTGGAGACCTCTACAAATTGTATGGAAAGTGTTCTACATAGTTTTCCAGATTCTCTTCTTCTTTCTATGTCATCTTGAATATCTCTTCCCTCAGTTCCCGGTATCTGCAATAGTCTTGGTATCTCACAATGAAGGCCTGCTCCATCTTATCCCAAGTAGTTATAGTACCACCACTGAGACCCATAAATAATCTTAAGGATGCCCCTTTTAAGGTAGCAGGAAATAGTTTCATCTTCTGCAAATCTGTGGTATAATCGTATGTTCGACATAACACATCAAATTCGAACAATAAAGCATCTCGGTCCTCGGTAGTTATTCCATGGAAATTTGGGAGAGATGATAATGAAATAGGATTCATAGGTGCTACTCCTTGAGTGCCAGAAATGGGGAATTCGATCATGGAGGTTGGTGTAGCCATGTTTTCCCACAACCTCCAATATTATTTTGGAATTCCAAAGTCAATAGGAACTCGTTGGAATGAAAAATGTTCCCTTTTTTATGGTACATAAGGTTTAGAAACACTCCCTTGATATGGAATATGCACCTCAGGGACCGCTTCTCATCTAGGAAATGAACTTTGATGGTCAGGTGTAGGTTCCCTTGTTTCCCCTTGTCCTTCTACTAGAGTTTAAAATTTAGGCCATGCTGCTACAAAAGGTGGGTTGATTTCTCCTTGAGGCTCCGATTCCATTGTTTTCCCTCTTCCTTTTGAAGGAATTTGTAGCCCAACTTCTACTGCTGCAACATAATTACTTTTGGAGATAGGTTCCTGGATGGTTCCTGCATGAGATGCCACCTTGATATCATTATGAGATGCTGCCTATGATTCTTCCTTTGAAATGATATCCTGTATATATGTTTTTTTGCCTTGATCCTTTTTTCCTCAACCTCCTTTACCTACAATGTTATGATTTTTGGGGATCTTCCCCTACATCTATTCATGCATCCTATATGCTTTTCTTCCCATGCAATATTTATGATATGGTGTAGGTGAGATAATATTATACCACAAATAATCCCCACCTTTTATGAATTGGTGATATATGCATATGTTCTTACCTTCAGTCTTTATTGATGATGCAACTAAATCCAACACTAGTTTGTACTTTTGTTCCCTTATAACCTCACCGAAAATGCACCAAAATTTTGGGATTTTTAATTGTCTTTCTAGGACAACTAAATAGAAATCACATCAATTATCAAAACTTGGTATGCCTTTTATTTCAAGTCTATGTGCAAATTCTATGTAGGCTACAATTTCCTTTGTAGTGCTGGTGACACTAAGTGATCATGTAGCTATTGAATGGAAAACTCAACCAAACCCACTCTTTCATAAAAAAAGAACACACTTCTAATTATCTGGAACGCAATTTTGTAAAAAGATATTAAATCAACACTGCTTCATGACTAAGAAATAAATTCCACTCACTCCACACAACTTTGCTAAAAAAATAAATCACACTCAATCCACACAACTCTACTGAAAAGGAAATCACACTTGTGAAGTTGAATCTATGTAGCTGCACTCTATAAGTTATATATATGTAATAATTCTTAAATATAATGCACCTACTATAATATTAAAGAAAGAGTTATCCTTTAAAGATAAATCAAATCAAGATGCAAGAACTACAATGAAACTTTACCCTATAGAAGTAACGATAGTACAATTGGGATTACTAACTATTTCCAATAATTAATCCAAGTTCTATGAGTAACAATATATGAAATTGATAACTATCATAAAATGAGTAACAATACACAAATAAAAACAAAAAATACTACACAAAAAATCTATGCCAAATCTATCTAACAAAATAAACAAAATGGAAACACTTGGTTAGCGAAGGGGGCCCTTCCTTCTCTGATCAAGGCTACTAGAAAAAATCACAAATTAATTCTCATATCGTACGAACCAACATATTTTGTATTATAAAAATTAAAGGTACAATAGAATTCAACGATCCCCTATTCCACCTTCTGTCTGTCTCTGTCTAACCCCCTTAACCTGAGAGGGTTCACTTTACCTATACATTTCTTGATATAAATCCTTTCAAATAGAATATTTGAACGCCTTGCGAATAAGATATTCTCAAGGCCGTTCTCAACAATACATAGCATGAAATATATTTTCCATTCCTACTGTTACAACTAATGTACAAAATAAGACATTCCATTGTATAGTCACAAATATGAGTAGTTTCAACAGCTGACACTTCTGTATTCTCTTGATGACTCAACATTACCACATTGGCGCTAATCATCTCCCATACTTGAGCATCGATTGAAGACTAAATTTCAAGTGTCAAAGAAATAATGGAAGTGGTGATAATGACATAATTATGGGAGTAAAAACATACCAAAAAGAGACACCATTCGAGCTCGTGTAGGAGTAACAACATCAAGTCCTTTGAGAAAAAAACACCCTATTCTTGACCTGCAAGTACATACCTTCAATCCACCTCATTAGTAACCTAAAATCACACATGAAATTACGTAACAACCTATATTATCACTTAAAACAATGCATTGCATAAAAATGTTGTACCTTGGGTAAAATCACGAATTTATAAGCAAGATATTGTAAAAAAGGGTATAGAATGGCTCAAGTTTTCTTCAGAACATGATAAATGGATGGAAAAAATGGTACAAATAATGGGCCCCAAAACGACCATACTTGCATTCCTTCCAAAATATGACACATGAAAAAATTAATAATGAATGATTTATTTTTTATTTGGAAGTCTACAACAATCATTTCACATATTCAAGATACTTACAGTGTGTAAATCAAATATTTTAATCCCTTTTTTGCACTATCATGGTGGCATGTATCTTTGATAGCCTAGCCTTTACTACCTTATCATGACACATAAACTAATATAATTTAATCATGCACAAATAAATTATAAAATTCTATTGAGAAATTTGAAATAATGTTATAGGAAAAATTCAATACTTGGGTGCTCTCCTCATCTGCCTTTCTAAGAACATCCAACTTATCATAAGATTTGATCAATTCTTTCCATACCTTGATTTGTATGTCCATTGGACTTTTTTTATGTCTTTGATAGAGGGGAATTTTTTCTGACTTTAGTCTGATTACATCGGAACCTTTTGCAATTCTGTGACATTTTTCGTTTGGCCTTCTTAACCGGCCAACCTTTTCCAAATTCATCTTCCATGTATTGAATGACCATATTTTTTAATTGCATTGGATTATTGGAGAACACGATATGGATATGGTATCGAAATCGTTGAAGGCAAGATTCCTTCAACCTACCGATAAATACTTTCCCTATCTCCGATCTACAGATTTATGCCGAAACCAACTCATATTCTATCCTAATACCATATGAACCGATACATGATCCATAAGATGATGATGTGGAAGAGGAATTTTGTGTCCCAAGTGTTTCCAAGAAAATGGATTCTTGGCACCCTGTTCTAGATTCTGTAATGTTACTGTTAAGGATTTTCTCCTATATCTTTTGCTCGACCTAGGAGTGGTTGGGGAATAAATTGATCCCCGTGCTACTGGTGCATTAATTTGTGAGCCGTTGATTACTTTTAGTTGACTTGTTTTCAGTGTATTTAGAAAGATATTTTATGTCAATATCATCGAGTATATTAATTCTCTCTGCCCCCAAAATTGATGCCAATACAAATCTATCTATTTCAATTTCCTCTCCCTATTAATTGAGAAACAAGGTATTTTTCGGGTTACATATATATTAAATTTATAAAACTATAATTAGAAAATCCTAAAGAAAAATCCTAAAATTCAAATTTAGACCAATTAGAATATCTATAAATACATATTAACATAACTCTTGTCATTCATTGCTGGTTCTTTTTCCTTTGATTTCCATTGCTTCGCCTTTCAATCCAATCTGATCCCTACGAGTTAGGATACAATACAATATCCCCTGGAGGAAGGGTGAGCTATCACACAAGGGAAAAGAAGGTGAACATAAGGTAAGTATGTTGGTATGCAAACAAACAATGGCCCTCCCTCATCGAATCTCCCTTTTTTCCTATCTCGTGGAATGTTAAATCTCCAAATGCTGATCCTGAATGCCCCTCCCTTGTTGAAAGGCCCTCCTTCCTTGCCTCGTTGAAGGTTGAATATGCAAATGCTGAGTTGAATGGAAATCCCTTGTTTAAAGTGTTGATGTATTTGTAACTTCGGAAGATATTCACTTGTATATTGTATGTATTACATTTGTACCTTATTTTAACCCCAATGGATATGTATTATTCCTCTAATTGGAAGTGTCATCATGTGTACTTGTAAGTGTCGCAAGTTATATTGTAAGTGTCGTAACTTATACTTGATGGGTTATTAGACCACCTTGATGGGGTCGTCCCTGTATGATTCATGTGGGTCAAAGGGTTATTAGACCACCTTAGTATGGGTCGACCCAATCAACATTATGTTAAGTGGTTAAGTTGGGGCCGACCTAGTTGAGTAAAGGTCAAGTCAAGTTAGTGTATAAATAGAGTGTGTCTCTCTCATTTTACACATTCTATTATTCACTCACTTCACATTAGTGAGAGAAAAGGAAGAGTGTGCACAAGTGGAGGAGGAGCATGCTGCTGAAGATGTCTATCTCTTGGGTTTGATCATTGTGATCCTTGTATTGATGCTTATTCTATCTCTGAGGAAGTTGCGGGGTTTTTCACCTTCTTGGTTTTCCCTGGTGAAATGTTTTGTGTCTCTTGTCTCTTGTCTTTTGTCTCTTATGCTTGATATGTTGTACATGTTGTTATTTCAGTTAAGATCCTAGATCTATTGAATTAAATGATGAAAATATAACATGGTATTAGAGCTATCCTGAAGGAAGGCATGGTATTGCATTTATGAGACTTGTTGCACTTGTGACAAATTGGAAGCTAGGGCTTGATATAGAAAAAACCAGTCATTGTGGAACTTTCGATATAAATACATTTTGGCGAAGGTTTTGGATCCGAAACTTCTACAGGTCGAAGGTAACATCCCCATGTACCTTGTATCCAAAGAAAAACATCTAATTCGCTTTACTTTTTGTTTTATGACTTGTACAATGTACGGTTTCTGCCTCTTCCAGATCTCAATCATAAACAAGTGATGTAGGAAAAAAGGTCACAACTTGGGCTAGGAATATCCAAATAAAATTTAATCAAAAGTGACAGGTAGGGAATGGACTGTAAGTTCACAGGTCCTCTTTTCAGAGGCCGAAGTTGAAACAGTGACACGTGGCACTCCGTACAAGTTCGTTCTCCTGTTTTATCCCATAAAAAGGTCACGTTGCAACACTTGGCATAACTCTCTCTCAGAGAATCCAATTGAGGTCAGACCTATGGGGTTGGAAAGAAGACAGATCAAGCTACCATAGGCCAACGTTTCAGACCCTTTGGATTCAAAATTTAAGAGATGCACCATAAACAATAAGGTACATATTTCTGTCAAAACAGAATTGGATTCTGAGCACCTTCATTCTTGGCTTGTCACTACTGCGGGAATTTAGGGCTTCAGAGAAAGTTGGAATTTTTGGAGTCAGAGTCCACGGCTGAATGCTCCTCATCAAAATCGAAATTTAGAGACCAAGATAAAAATTTTTTGGTTGGGCATAAGGTCGGGCTTGATCAAACCCTAGTACGGGATTTTGATCGGAAAGGTGGAAAATTAGGGCTTCTGCAAAAGTTGGAATTTTTGAAATTTGTGACCACGGCTGGAAGCTCCTCAGAAAAATTGAAGTTTAGAACACAAGATCGAACCTTTTGGATGGGAAGAATACCAGGCTTTATCAAACCCTAGTTTGAGATCCTGTCTAGAAGATCCGGAAGTTTCAAAGGCAATTTTGAGGGGTCAAATTTTGCAGTTTTCAAAATTGAAGTATACCAGCTTGATCAACTCAGCAAGGCACATCTTTTCATCCAATCAGAAGTTTGAAATTCAAAGTTTGAATTTTTAGGGTTTCTCTGACAAACCCTAATCCAGCTCCAAATCCAGTTTCAGCAAATCAAAGTGGATTGGGTTAATCCTATAAGAGAATGAATTGGACACCTGCATAAGTGAAGAATTTCTAGTTGCAGAGGGAGATAAGGCTAATGCCTTACATAAGAAGACTAGAAGCAATCTCGATAGGTATGACTTGAGGAAATACAGGTATGTTTTTGAAATATGTTCATGATTAAGGTTATGATATGTTTGTCTTCATATTATTGAGGTTAGTACAATATTGATTAGTCTTAGAGTTGTCTTATCACCCTAGTAAAAGTATGAATGCATGTGATTGATAGAATACATTCATTGATTAGGGTTATGACACTTATGATTGTACTAATTCACTGTGGTGTTGTATGAGGATGATATTTTCCGCTAACATGAAAGGTACATCAAGAAAGACAAATCAAGTTCTAGATCAAGAACATATGACCATGGTGACACAAAGAAAAAGAATCATCCATAGTCATGGATCACATAGAAGCTCTACTTACGAGGTATGTATAATTTTGGTTCTACAATGGTTAACTTATGAGTTATGCAGGTTACTAGCACAAGTCTTTGAAGAAGAACAAAAAGATATTATATGGGTATGTTAGACATAATTAGCAAGCATGATAATCTAGGTATGTTTTTCCTATATCAAGTTAGAATCCTACCTTGTGTTAGGATCTTATAATTTTGTATGAATGATTATTCTTGAAGTTAGGAGTTTAAGTAATCAACAGTTTATGCATATTATGTTTCTTACTTTGACTGATGATATGACTAACCATAAGAGTCCCATGGTCAATAAGAATATGCATGAGTAATAGAAGTCCTCCCTGAAACCTTGAATACTAATGCTTGTGATAAATTACCTGTGTGTGAAATGATCATGACCATAGATGCTAAGAGTATTTAGGATCATAATGTTTTGATAGTATTGAGATTATACTAATATATGTATGGTTATGTATGAGATCTTGAGGATAACACAATGGTGACACTAGTGCACACTTACGCATGCATATTGGTCCAGGATGGATATTGTTGAAATATTGTAACTTCTAAGAATATTATATTTGTACTTTATTATTCCAGAGATGTTTCATTCCTCCGTGAAGACCTTATTGTATATCTGGAGATGTTTATTCCTCCGTGGAGAATGTGGTAACTTGGGTTATTAGACTTCCCTAGTGGGGGTCGGCCCTGTATGAGTCATGTGGGTTAAAGGGGTTATTATACCACCCTAGTGGGGTCAGCCCTGCCACCTTATGTTAAGTGATTAAGTTGGGGCCGACCTAGTAAATGTAAAATACAAGTCAGAGTTGTGTATAAATAGAGGAGGTGTGTTCCTCATTTAACACACATTGCACTCACTTGTGATTAGCGCATAAGTGAGAGAGAGATATGCTATGGAGGAGAAGGAGCTCATGGTTGTGGATTACATCTTTGTATTTGCTGGTCATCTATATTGAGGAAACTTTGCTGGGTTTTCTACCCCATGAGGGTTTCGCAGGATAAATCTCTGTCTCTTGTGTTTATGCCGTGCTTGTTGTTCTTTCAGTGATCCTGTATATGCTATTGTTGTGAAATGGAATGTAATGATGATATTTTCTGTCTTATCATATTGAATCTTAACATGGTATCATAGCCAGGTTGAAGGAAGGCAATGTATGGCACTTACGACACTTGCTTCACTTGCGACAATTGGAAGGTTAGGGTTTTATATAGCAAAAAACAGTCATCGTGGAACTTTCGCTATAAATCCATTTTGGCAAAGGTACAGCATATAAAAAATTTACAGGTCGTATATAACATCCCCCTGTACCTCATTTCCAAAGGAAAACCTCTAATTCGTTGTACTTTGTGATTTATGATCAGTACAAGTTAGGGTTTCTGCCTCTTCCAGATCTCAGTCATAAACAAGTGACCTAGGAAAAAAGGTCACAACTTGGGCTAGGAAGATCCAAATGAAATTTCGTAAAAAGTGACAGGTAGAGGACGGACTGCAGTTTCTCAGGTAACTTTTTCAATGGCCGAAGTTGAACCAGTGACACGTGGAACGCCGTACAAGTTCACTCTCCTATTTTATCCGATAAACAGGTCACGTTGCGACACTTGGCATAACTCTCTCTCAGAAAATCCAATTGAGGTCAGACCTGTGGGGTTGGAAATAGGACAGGACAGGATACTATAGAGAGAAGTTTCAGACCCTGTGGATTCATAATTTCGGAGTTACACTGGAAACAATCAGGTGCATATTTATGTCAAAACAGATTTGGATTTTGAGCACCTTCATTCTTGAATTGTCACTGTTGTGGGAAATTAGGGTTTCAGAGAAAGTTGGAATTTTTGGAATCGAAGTCCACAGCTGAATGCTACTCATCAAAATCAAAATTTAGATACCAATATTGAAATTTTTGGTTGCTCATAAGGGTGGGCTTGATCAAACCCTAGTTCAGGATTTTGATCGGAAAGGTGGAAAATTAAGGCTTCTGCAAAAGTTGGAATTTTTGAAGTCTGTGACCACGACTGGAAGCTCCTCAGAAAAATCAAAGTTTAGAGCTTTGGATCAAACCTTTTGATTGGGTAGAAGGGTGGGCTTCATCAAACCCTAGTTCGGGATCCTGTCTAGAAGATCCAGAAATTTCAAAGGCAATTTTGAGGGGTCAAATTTTGGAGATTTCAAAATTGAAGTATGCTAGCTTGATCAGCTCAGCAAGGTGCATCTTTCCATCCATTCAAAAGTTTGAAATTCAAAGTTTGAATTTTTAGGGTTTCTCTAACAAACCCTAATCCAGCTCCAGATCCAGTTTCAACAAATCAAAGTGGATTGGGTTAAAAGCAATCCTGACAGGTATGTGTTGAAATATGTTCATGATTAAGTTTATGTTTATCTTCATATTATTTAGGTTAGTACAATCTTGATTAATGTTAGACTTGTCTTAGTAAAAGTAAGAATGCATTAGAATGATAGAATACATTTATTGATTAGGGTTATGACACTTATGATTGTACTAATGCACCTGTGGTGTTGTATGAGGATGATGTTTTCTGCTAACAAGATACAGGTACATCAAGAAATACAAATAAATTTCTATGACCATGATGACATGAAGACAAAGACTCATCCATAATGTTTGACCATATAGAATCTCTACTTACGAGGTATGTATGACTTTGTTCTACTATGCTTAACTTATGAGATACGCAGGTTCTAGCACAAGGTCTCTAAATCATTGAAGATAACAAATAAGATATTGTTTAGGTATGTTAGACATAACTAAGCATGTATAGTAATCCAGGTATGTTTTCCTATGTCAAGTTAGAATCCTACTTTGTGCTAGGGTCTTAGTATACCCATGTATGGAATGATCATGACCATACATATTCAAGATTACTTAGAATCATAATATTGTGATACTATTGAGCTTATACTAATGAATGTATGATTATGTATGAGATCATGATGATGACACTAGTGCACACTTAAGCATGCATAGTGGTCAAGGATGGATAGAAGCTCATGACATGGAAGGGAAGTAGAGACCAAGAAGGAAGCAACCTCACAAGACATAAAAAGATAAGTATTTGAATTGTTATTTGAATTACTGAATAGTCTATGATATTGCTCGTAATAGTTGTATGCATATTTGTATTCCTAGAATATATCATGCTAAGTATTCATACAACATTGAACAATATACTACTAATATGCATATGATTGGTAAGTTGGACAAACATTCCATTGTTGCTTGTCTAGATTGAAACCTATTTGCTGACATGCTGAGAGCTGTGCATGCTCTTGATAGTATGTTATGGTAGAGATGGAAGGCATCTAGATAACCACTATATGCATACAGGTTATGGAAAAGTGTTGTGCCAAAGTATTGGTAAAAATAGTTGCATAACCATGTGAATCATATTTGTATGCATAAAAGGTTATCATGTCAACATGATTTGATGAGTATGAAGTATTACTAATCATGTAATTAACTTTGATTTGTAGGAAAGATCATGAAGAATGATGAACACCGAACAAGTGATGGATGTTCAACAATAAGATTTAAAAATCAAAACATACTATAGAAGGTTCGTGGCTAGAAGATTCTCTTAGAAAGATAAAGATGATCATGACGAGATGTTTGCTCCAAGTAAGACCATTCTCTTAATGGTGTAATTAAAGAAGAAGTGTGAATCGAGAAAACTCCCAGGATTCAATTTAAGAAAGCTCTATATGAAGAAGATCACTCAATTCAAAGTGTGAATGATGTTCAGTCATAGAGGGAGAATTGAAAAGCTTGGGCTTTATCAGAAGTAAAGCTGATCCTAAGCTTTACCTTAAGGTTATGGATGATACTATTATTGTATGTGGATGATCTCTTTCTGTCAGGGAATGAGAAACAGATCATGGAAAGCAAGAATAATCTAGCTACAGAGTTTGAGATGAAAGATATCGGATTGATGAATTACTTCCTAGGACTGGAAGTATGACAAGGCTTAGAAGAAATCTTTCTCAACCAGGGAAAGTATGCCGAGAAATCTTGAAAAGACTTGATGTGTTGGAATGGCCACTCTCATGGATTCCAAATTGAAGCTGTTAGCGGATGACTCATCAGAGTTAGTGGATATAACTCTGTACAGACAAATTATTGGGTCATTGATGTATCTGACGAATACTAGGTCAGATATATGCTTTGCTGTGAACACCTTTAGACAGTATCCAGTGGAACCTAGACATGTTCACTTAATAGCTACAAAGCATGTGGTGAGGTACCTGAAGGGTACGATAGACTTTGGTCTATATTATCTTGGATATCATGAGTTCAGATTGTATGGCTACACAGATGCTGATTGGGAAAGAAGTGTATTAGATAGGAAGAGCACATCGTGCGGATGTTATTGTCTAGGATCTGCCATGATCTCGTGGTTTAGCAAGAAGTAGGCTAGTGTGGTTCTCAACACAACTGAAGTGGAATATATAGCTGTTTGCTATGCTAGTTGTGAAGCGGTATGGCTTCGGAAGTTGTTATCAAAATTGTTTGACTTAGAGATGGAACCCACTGTGATCCTGTGTGACAACCAGAGTTGTATCAAGATGACAGAGAATCCAGTGTTCCATGATAAGTCAAAGCACATAGAGATCCGATATTTCTATATATAGGATATGGTGCAGAAAGGAGCTATCAAGCTCGAGTATGTGAGAACTAACAAACAAGTTGATGATATATTGACCAAACCTATGTCTCGAGAAGAGTTTGAGTATTTCTAAGACAAACTTTGTGTAGTTCAGAAGGACCCTCCTCGAAAGGGGGATTTATGTGGTTGATGATGATATTTGGATACTGGTATCGATGTGGATACCTATATCGATGATGATATTGCCTATATTGATAGTAAGGTCAATGATGAGGATACTTGTATCGATGATGAGGATACTTATGTCGATGATATGGATACTTGTATCGATGATGATACTTGTGTCGATGATATGGATACTGTATTGATGTGGATACTTGTATCGATGATGAGGCTAACTGTTCTGACAATGAGGTCATTGTATGGTCCCTAGTGGATGTGATAGGACTGCATTGTCCTTGAATGCTTGGTTCAAAATGTACGTGATGGGGATTGCATCATCTCAGAACCACTAGTTCAAAATGTACGTGATGGGGATTGCATCATCCTGAAACCACTAGTTCAAAATGGATGAGAGAGGATTGTATCATCCCTAGAATTCAGTCCTAAATTGATCCGCAGACAGATGTCTCTGAGAGTGAGAGGATTATATCATCCCTAGACTTCAGTCCAAAACTGATCCATAGACAGATGTCTCTGAGAGTGAGAGGATTGTATCATCCCTAGACTTCAGTCCTAAACTGATATGTAGACATATGTCTCCGAGAGTGAGAGGATTGTATCATCCCTAGACTTCAGTCCTAAACTGATCCGTAGATAGATGTCTCCGAGAGTGAGAGGATTGTATCATCCTTGGACTTAAGTCCTAAACTGATCCGCAGATAGATATCTCTGAGAGTGAGAGGATTGTATCATCCCTGGACTTCAGTCCTAAACTGATCCCCAGACAGATGTCTCCGAGAGTGAGAGGATTGTATCATCCCTGGACTTCAGTCCTAAACTGATTCCTAGACAGATGTCTCGGAGAGTGAGAGGATTGTATCATCCTTGGACTTCATTCCTAAACTGATCCACAGAAAGATGTCTTCGAGAGTGAGAGGATTGTATCATCCCTGGACTTCAGTCCTAAACTTATCCGTAGATAGATGTCTCTGAGAGTGAGAGGATTGTATCATCCTTGGACTTCAGTCCTAAACTGATCCGCAGACAGATGTCTCCGAGAGTGAGAGGATTGTATCATCCCTGGACTTCAGTCCTAAATTGATCCGCAGACAGATGTCTCCAAGAGTGAGAGGATTGTATCATCCCTGGACTTCAGTCCTAAATTGATCCGCAGATAGATGTCTCCGAGAGTGAGAGGATTGTATCATCCCTGGAATTCAGTCCTAAACTAATCCGCAGACATATGTCTCCGAGAGTGAGAGGATTGTATCATCCCTGGACTTCAGTCCTAAACTGATCCACAGACATATGTCTACGAGAGTGAGAGGATTGTATCATCCCTGGAATTCAGTCCTAAAACAGATCTGCAGACAGATGTCTCCGAGAGTTGTTCCTTAGACTTTGTCTAACTTGACGAGTGGACTGCATCGTCCCTAGACATGATATGGTGTCGTAAATAGATCATGTGTGTTGCAGGGTATGCTTCCATTATGCTGTTGATCGAGAGGATCTAGTTGATGCTCGTGTGATGACGATGCTGCTGATCGTGATGATCTAGATGACGATGTTGTTGATCGTGATGATCTAGATGACGATGCTTCTGATCGTGATGGTCTAGATGACGATGCTACTGATCGTGATGATCTAGATGACGATGTTGTTGATCGTGATGATCTATATGACAATGTTGCTGATCGTGATGGTCTAGATGACGATGCTGCTGATCGCGATGATCTAGATGACGATGCTGTTGATCATGATGATATAGATGATGATGCTGATGATCGTGTGATGACGATGCTGATGATCATGTGATGATGATGCTGATGATCGTGTGATGACGATGCTGATGATCGTGTGATGACGATGTTGATGATTATGTGATGACGATGTTGATGATCGTGAGGATCCAGATGTTGATGTTGATGTTGCTGTTGCTGTAGCTGTTCGAGTGCTGCAGAAGATGAAGACTCAGTACTGAAGATGTTGATGTTCCAGTATTGAAGATGTTCCAGTAACTGCTTGAGTTACTGATAATGTTGAGAAAGCTTCCAATGATTTATAGATGTATCATGTATGATGTAGTTGATGACTCCTTGCTCTTGCAGATATTGTTATAATATCCTTCTCGTTAAGGGGGAGTGTTGAAATATTGTAACTTCTAAGAATATTATATTTATACTTTATTTTTTCGGTGATGTTTCATTCCTCCGTGAAGACCTTATTGTATATCCGGAGATGTTTATTCCTCCATGGAGAATGTGGTAACTTGGGTTATTAGACTTCCCTAGTGGGGGTAGGCCTTGTATGAGTCATGTGGGTTAAAGGGGTTATTAGACCACCCTAGTGGGGTTGGCCCTGCCACATTATGTTAAGTGATTAAGTTGGGGCCGACTTAGTAAATGTAAAATACAAGTCGGAGTTGTGTATAAATAGAGGAGGTGTGTTCCTCATTTAACACACATTGCACTCACTTGTGATTAGCGCATAAGTGAGAGAGAGATATTCTATGGAGGAGAAGGAGCTCATGGTTGTGTATTACATCTTTGTATTTGCTGGTCATCTATATTGAGGAAGATTTGCTGGGTTTTCTACCCCATGAGGGTTTCCCAGGATAAATCTCTGTCTCTTGTTTTTATGCTGTGCTTGTTGTTCTTTCAGTGATCCTGTATATGCTATTGTTGTGAAATGGAATGTAATGTTGGTATTTTCTATCTTAGCATATTGAATCTTAACAAATATAAGTTCAAGGACAGATAATCTAGGAAGCAAAGATTTAGAGGGAGCACACTCCAGTGGTTCCTGCAAGGAAGCAAAGATTGAGAGGGAGTCCACCCAACAACCAAACAAAGATAAGTATTTGAATTGTCATTTATTATATATTTGATTACTTAAATGATGTTGTTCAGTCATGTACATACTTATGTTCCTAGATTTAGGATGTATATTATGCATTTTAGAAAAGGTTGCATTAATGAACAAGATACTACTAATATAGTAATGGGTACGTGGCCTATGGTACTGTACAACATTCCATTACTACTTATCTAGAATGAAACCTCTTTGCTAACATGTTGGGAGTTGTGCACACTCTTAACAATGTTTTGGTAGAGATGGAAGGCATCTAGAAAGTTACGGGATATGGATAAATGTTGTATTCTAAGATAATTGCATGACTGTATGACATATGTTTTTAAGCATAAGATTTTGTTTTGAAAAACTATGAGAAGTTTCTAATCATGCAATTGAATTTGACTTATAGGAAAGATCGTGTACAATCACCTACAAAATAAGGACAACAACATTTGTTCCAGTAACAAAGTTCAAGAAAACTATCTATTAAATATATTGAAGAATCTAAAGTTCCCAGGATCCGGGATGCATTAATGGAAGGATTCCATGATCGAGGAGTACCAGTTGATCATGTTTGGGATGTGGTCCCAAGAAGATAAGGGAAGTTTGTTATGACTTCCAAGTGGATATATAAGATCTAGAATGCTGCAGATGGTAGCATAGAGAAATACAAGGCGAGGTTTGTGGCTTGTGCCTTCTCGCAGAAAGAGGGAATAGATTATGAAGAGACTTTTGATCCTATATCTAGATACACTTCCATCAAAACAATACTTACTCTCACTGCAGTGATGAAGAGGAAGATACACCATATGGATATGGTGTAGTCGAAGAAGAAGTGTATGTGGAGCAGCCACTCGGTTTTGAGACACATGACAGGGAGTCATATGTGTGCAGATTGAAGAAATCCTTGTATGGCCTGAAGCAATCTCCTAGGACTTGGTATGGTAGGATAGATAACTTTCTATCTAGTTTGGGATTTACCAAGAGTAAAGCAGATTCCAACCTTTACTACAAGGTTGAGGAAGGAAATCCAGTGATACTACTACTGTATGTGGATGACCTATTTATTACAGGTGAGGCTGGGTTGATTGCCGACATGAAGAGGAAGCTTGCTGCCGAGCTCGAGATGAAGGACTTGGGGATGATGCACTACTTTCTAGGCATGGAGGTGTGGCAGAGAGCAGATGGAATCTTCCTTGGACAAGGGAAGTATGCAGTAGAGATCTTGAAGTGGTTCGGGATGATGGACTGCAAGGCCATGGCCACACCTATGGCATTGAACCTGAAGCTACTATGTTATGCTTCATTTGATCCGGTTGATGTCACTGTGTATCGTCAGATGATTGGGTCCTTGATGTACCTGACGAACACGAGACCAGATATTTGCTTTGCAGTGAACACATTGAGCCAATTCCTGACGGATCCCAAAAGTGTTCACCTGGTTGCTGTAAAGCATATTATGAGGTACATGAAGGGTACAATTTATTTTGGGAACAAGTATGATGCGAATCAAAAGTTTAACCTAGAGGGTTATGTTGATTCAGATTGGGCAGGCAGTGCTACAGATAGGAAGAGCACTTCAGGGTGCTACTTCAGATCAGGTGTGATCTCTTTGTTTAGAAGGAAGCAATCCTACATAGCACTGAGTACAGCCGAAGCAGAGTATATCGCAGCTTGTTTAGCTAGTTGTGAGGAAGTATGGATTAGGAAGCTACTGTATGAGTTATTTGATCTCCCGTTGGATGCTACCTATATCTTCTGTGACAACCAGAGTTGTGTGAATTTGTCTGAGAACCCAGTGTTCCATGATAGGTCGAAGCACATCGAGATCAAATATCACTATATCAGGGATATGGTGTATAGAGGAGCAGTGAAGCTCCTGTATGTTGAGATGGATGAGCAGGTTGAAGATGTGTTGATGAAATCACTAGCTAGAGTGAAGTTTGAGTATTTCAGAGAGAGCCTTGGTGTTCTTCAGATTGAAGATACTTTGAGGAAGAAGTGATGGGACACATTTGCATGAGCCATTCCAAGCATGGTGAGAGGAGGATCCTTCCCATGGCTGTGGATGTAAGCGCTGTGTGATGAGCATCAGGATGATGCTTCAGTTACTGCTCTGGATATGCATCAGTTGGATTCTTTGTATGATCAGTTGGATCTTGTATATGTATATGCATCAGTTGGATTCTTTGTATGATCAGTTGGATCATGTATATGTATATGCATTAGGTGGATGCTTTATATGATCAATTGGATAATGTATGATGACATGCATCAGGACGATGTAGTTACGATGATTAGGATGATCATGTGTGATGAGTATTAGGACGATGCTATGAATGAAATGCATCAGGATGATGTAGTGATGATGATCAAGATGATCATGTGTGATGAGTATCAGGATGATACTCTGGATGATATGCATCAGGACGATGCTATGATGATGATCAGGATGATCATGTACATCAGGATGATGTATGATGAGTATCAGGTTGATACTCCGTGGCCGTGGATAGGTTGTGCATGTAGCATAGAAAAGATCCTGGGAGATCCTATAGTCTGAGCTAAGATACTCTTTCGAGGTTTTGCTACTAGAGAGGCATGTAATAAGTCCTGGAGATCCTATAGTCTGAGCTATGATTCTCTTTAGAGTTATTACAGGTTGCAAGACACTCTTGTAAGGTTTTTCCGAACCACATAGAAAAGATCCTAGGAGATCCTATAGTATGAGCTCCTTCTCCTCCATAGCAGATATCTCTCTCACTTATGTGCTAATCATAAGTGAGTGAATGTGTGTTAAATGAGGAACACACCTCCTCTATTTATACACAACTCCGACTTGAATTTTACACAAACTAGGTCAGCCCTAGCTTAACTACTTAACATAATGTGATAGGGTCGACCCCATGTTATAGCTTGAAATGACACCTCTCCGTCCGTGACGACACTTGCTTCCCTTGGTCGCATGACGACACTTCTTGAGATCAAGTTCAGTCACACAACAGGACATTTGTGGATGGAGGAGTCATTTGGGACATTAAAAATGGTTGAAATTACCTCATTCTTGACCCATTTGATGTATATGACCCTTAGGAACATTTTTCCAGACCAAACCATCTCCTGAAAATGAGCAGAAAAGCCTGTTTTTGGCCATTTTTCAATATGAGCGCGACTCTACTGTGGACATAGTAGCGTGTGTACGCGACTTTACCTCATTCAAAGTAGCGCCCATTGCCATGTGTACGCGACTTTGTCTACTATAGAGTAGAGTACACTCCTGTTTTGGTCAAAATCTCGAAATTCGAGTAAGTTAAGTTGGTTGGGAAACCTCTTGAGTGGTTGTAACTTCTTTTCCTCTTCCTCATTGACTATATAAGGAGGGTAGAAGGGTCATGTGAGAGGAGCAAGCCTAATTGCAAAGTTATGCTGGAGGAATGGAGACCCTCATCCCCTCTCTTGTGCTTCAGTTTTGGTAAACCCTAGTACAATTGCTTAGAGGCTGGGATCTTTGGAGAACAGAAGCAGGAGACCTTGAATCTAGGTTTCGTGAAGTGCCAAGCTTGAAAGAAGGTATAACTTTATGTACTTGCTTTCATTCATTAATAAAGATCAGACGTTCTTCTCTTTCCAAATATGACCTATTAATGTGTCTTAAGATTTGATCACTGTTTGATTATAGTTTGATGTCTCTTTCCATTATAGATATCAGTATTATATATGTAGTCAAATGTATTTGAGAAAGGTATCAAGTTGTTTTGCAGGTCTGGGCATTGCGACACTGGATAAGCATTGAAGAGCGAGGGAGGAAAAGCTAGGATCAACCTTCTGAATAAGGTGCCTACATCTCTAAACCCTAATCTCTTCATTTATTAGTTATACTTGCAGAATGCTTGTAAGTCTATCTTTATCACCGTAAGTTGGTAGTTTCTCCCCTGAACTATAGGTGCATTTTCTCCACAACAGAATGGCGACTCCACTGGGGAATAAGCCTAACTGCTTAGGGGTATCCAAGGTCATTTCTTCAGTCTTGTTTGATGGTCTTTGTTCATTTTCTTGATTAGGATCAGTTAGTAGGCTCTGTTTGACCCTCCTGGGCTTTTTACAGACCCTTCCCAACCCTTGCAAACCTTTGTGGACCCAGTTTGGGGGTTTTAACCCCGTTTTTTAGACTTTTTTTCTTGTACGTTACTGTTTGTACCACACAGTAGCGCCCATACTACTATGAGCGCTAGTTTCCTTCATACACAGTAGCGCCCATACTGCTATGAGCGCTAGTTTCCTTCATACACAATAGCGCTCAAAATCTGGGTTTGATTTTTTGAGTTTTTGGGTTGTGGACCCAAATCAGGGGGTTGTAGCTGCATTTTTTGGGGGTCCCTGATGACCTTAGGTCTGTGTTAAACCCCTGTAGGTGGTCTCCCATCCTTGTATTGATCCTACATTCATGATTTGAACCTCTTTTGATCAATTTGGGTTTGTTTGGAAAGTTTTGGGGTTTGTTGACTTAAGTTGGGGGGTTGTGGACCTGTTTGGTGTTTTGTACCCTAATTTGAGTCTGATTGAACTTGCTTGCCCCATTTCCACTGGATTTGAAACCTCTTGAGTCTTTTTGACCCTGTTTGTATCTATTTGAGTGAAATTTCTCTTTTAGGTTGGTTTCTTGTCCTCCCTTATGCTTTTAGTTTTTCTTCTGTAGTGAAAGCTCAAGTGTTTTGGCTGTTGTTCAAGACCTTGTTTGCATTGTTTACGTGCAGACCTGACTTTACCAAACCATACTTCTTCGTAGGTCATTTGCTTCGTTTGGGTCTAAAAGTAGTTTTCGTACTCTTTTCCCAATGTTTGGCATGCTTACATCAATAAGAATTTGAATGTCATATTTGGTAGCTTTTACTGTTTCATAAAGAGAACCTGAAAGTTTCTTTGCTTTGCTTTGATAGTAGGTTAGTTTCAGTTTTTGTTTCTTACCTTTGAAAAGCATAAAGAATTTTGATTCATTTTCTAAATAGAGTACCTTGCAAGTGGCTTAAAAGATTTTAGAGTGCTTTGCATAAAAAAGAACAAGTTTTCTTTTGCATACCTAGTTGCTTGAGTAGCTGCATTCTTAGGTTTTGAGTTTAATTTTTTACATTTAGACTTTATTTTTACCTTTTTTGCATTCAAAAGATTAAAAAATTGCATTTGCACATGCATTCTAGATCGGAATTTTAAGACTTGCATTGAAAAGAAAAAGATTTGTTTGGTGGTAAATATTTCATTTTCAGTACTCTATTTCTATTATAACCACTCTCACACACCCACTACCTTTTTGAGTAATCAAGTAACCTTTAAAATGAACTCTAATAAAATGAACTAGCAACATTTTCTTTTCTAGGTTACACTACACCAACTAGTCTTGGTTAGGATCTTGGGTTTAAAACACCTTAAACCACCCAAGATCACACATTGCGCAAAAATCGTAGTGAGACTATCATTAGGCAAACCCACCTCACTCAAAATTTGCCTGGGAGCATATGCAGTAGGTCAATGTGAGATCAGTTTGTGGGAATACCCCTCCTACTTTCTGTTCGAGCATACGCCAGGATCGGATTGCGTATTGGGGACTCTTTCGAGTTTCGGGCTTAGCTACCCTGCCCACGCTTTCTGATTCGACCGGTGACTGTTCCCCCAGGAGTTTTCGGTGTTGTGGTATCCTTAGTATCAGACTCTAGGTTCATACACAGGTGACAGCGGAGGGTATATCCGCTGTACCTAGGACAGACGTGGGAGGAAATCCCTTGCAGGTCTTTGGGAGGGCGGTTGGGTGATTCCAGCGCTTGCACCCTTAGTCATTGTATTGTGGACCCCGGGTAACTGTCCTTCATCCTTCGTTGATCTGTTCTGGGCCCTCATCATCCCAGACTCTTCTCCGGAAGGCATCTGTTTTCCTGGTTTGATTTACTTAGGACCCTTTTTTAGTGGTGTGCTCTTTGTGCTACTTGTTTTTAGTTTGCCTTAGGGAACTTCTTGTTCATTTGAGCGAGAAACTATGTCTAGCATTCCGGCGAGTGCCAATCAAGGTACCCCTGTTCCGGGGGATCCTTGTGCTGTTCCATTCATTGGAAACATTGGTGCTCCCTTAATGGCTACTCTGAATCTTCCTGGATTCACTATTGGGCTGCCGGTTTGGTTGTTTTCCACTCCGAATGCCTTGCATGCTCCTGACGCTTCTTTTGTGAGCACCTCAAATCAAGAGCATCAGAACCCTGTGCCTCCTTTGCCAGTAACATTTTCTCCTCCTCCTTCTACCTCATGTGGTGAAAGTAGCAATACTAGTAACCAGCAGTCTAAAAGGAATAGACGGGGGAAGAATAGGAAGAAGATGCCAAAACAAGGGGGCAAGCACCCTGCCTCTGCAAATCATGCAGGGGGCACCCACCCAGCCTCTGGAGGTCATGCTGGGAGAAAACTTTTAGTCCCTGAAAATCATACTGAAAGCTTGTCTTCAACCACTGTCAGTCATGTTGAGGACACGTCATTGATCACTGCTAGCCATATTAATGACAAGTCACCAGTTCCTGTGAGTCATACTGGAGACACCAGATCAGCCACTGCAAGTCATGCTGAGGGAGTTGACATTGTCGACAAACCCAACAAACAGAAGCTTAAGTTCCCTTGTAAGTTTTGCGAGGGAGACCACCTTACTTACTTGTGCCCTGTACTTCCAGAAGTGCAAAAAGTGTGGTCCTTAGTTCAAAAGTCTTCTGCTTCTGAGCAACCAGCCTCTGTGAGTCATGCTGGGGGCAAGCTGTCAGCCAATGCTAGTCATGCTGAGAGTACTGACGTTGTAAAGGAGTCTAAACCTATAGGACGGAAACCAAAGTTCCCTTGTAAACTTTGTAAGGGAGATCACCTTACTCACCGATGCCCTGCCATTCCAGAGGTACGAAGAGTGTGGTCCATGTCTGAAGGAACCTCTGTTCTTGAGTTGTCTATAGATTCCCTGCAGCCAGATCAACTTTTGGTTGATAAAGTGGTTGAACCAATGCAATCTTTGGTCGACCCCACTCTTCCTTCGGAGAGTGAAGTGATTGAATCGATGCAATCTTCGACCGATCCCATCAGTCCTTCAGAGATTGATGCACCTACTACTGAAGTCTTCTGCATTACCAGTTTGGATATTTCTGAAAAAGGGGGCACTTCATCTGTGCCATGTGAACCCCTACCAAGCCCTAGGATTGTTTCCTTTGATTGGAATAGTCTAGCCGAGCCTCGTCTTCCTTCTTCGACACCTTTTCAGATAAAGGTTGATATCTGGAACCATACGGTTGATCGATGTATTGTTGATGAAGGTGCTTCTGTTAGTATCTTATCCGCTTATGCTTGGAGAGATTTGGGATTCCCTAATGTTTTTCCAGCTGCTAATTGGCCGTTGAACTTTGATAGAAGACCTAGTGAACCGATCGGATTCCTCCGTCAGGCACCTGTTACCTTGGGTGGAAAAACAGTATTAGTTGATTTTATGGTTCTAAAGGACCCTATGGACTTTGATATGATCCTCGGGCGTGATTACGTTTATGCTATGCATGCTGTGGTGTCTACGCTTTTTCGTGTGATGCATTTCCCTCATAACGAAAACATTGTCACCATCGACCAGCTTGCATTCGTTGATCCTCCTTATTACCCAACTGTAGACCAGTCTGATCCCTCGTCATTAGGCACTACTATGTCACATGCGCCTCATGTGGCATATTGTTCCTTGAGTTCAACTGCTACTGAGAAGAAGTCTCTGAGTTCATGCTTACCTTCTCGGGACTTGGTCCCAGCTTTTGACCAAGTGACATCTCCATTTGAATGTTTAGATATGTATTCTATCTGGGATGATATACTTCCTTCCGATGAAGTTTTCCTAGAGTCTATGGTACAGTCTGCCATTCACTTGGATGTTGATCCAGTCACAGTTATGTCCAGCCCCGGTTTGACCTTAAAATCTGATCTTCCTACTGTTAATTCTTTGGACTCTCCTATAGATCAGCAAATCGGTGTTCCTGCTGAGTTTGATTCTGCTTCTAGAATTTTCAACTCCCGTGATGATGAATTTGTTTCTGCAGATTCCATCATGTCCTTCAACTTTGATCTTCATCCTGAATTTGATCTTGTTGATTGTAAGTCCTCGGGCTTGGGCACCATAGAGTCTTCATTCGAAAACTCTGCTTTGTTTATGCCTGCTGTTGATGATAGTGAAGTTGAAAGTATTTCTACCACAGTGACTTGTATCGGGTCTTCCTTTACATATGTTTTAGATATGATCCCGGTACTAATGTTTCTTGGAGACAGGATTCTTAGCTGGATGTATACTTGCTTACTGGTCCTTTTCGACACCTTGTGCGACCATGTCAGGTATATTCAGAACCTTGCATATAGGTTTAGGCTTCCCCGCTGTTATGTTGCATTTGAACCTTTTGCCATCCGAATTCGCCATAGGGTCGAACTTGTTGGATATTGGTGTGATAGCCATCTCTTTATGCATTGTGCACCAGTCCGACAGCAGAACCTACCTAACATGGGTCATCCTAGTCAGCACCCTTATGCCATTCTGGTGCCCATGCTGAGTTTTTCTCATAGGTTCGGGAGCCTTTTTAGATTCACCATGACTTTGAGAAGAAGCCTCATATCTTTCTTCCTCATATATTTCTGGCCATCCCTGATAAGGTTCCCATCTTTGTGTTCAAATTGCATATGCATCTATTATGATCCCGCTTGCGCTAATGAGCCTGAAGCCGGCTTCCACGCTTTTAGCTCGTTGTATAAGTCTCCATCTCTGATCTCATTTCCGCTAAGCCCTGTATCATTTTGCCTTCGCGATTTGACACCTTTTACCTGGAGGAGACAGACCCTGAGTGTCCTTATCTTGCCCATGTTCCTTGCATTAGGCATAGCTTTGTTCCATGCGCTTGGAGCTAGTTTTGCATGTCCCTGACACTCGTTTCCTCCCATTTCGAGCATTCTTCTTTTACTTCGAGCTCGTTAAAAACAGTAAGTAAGTTACGAGCAGTCTTCCACCTTTCCTTCGAGCTCGTTAAAAACAGTAAGGAGGCTACGAGCATTCTTCTTTTACTTCGAGCTCGTTAAAAACAGTAAGTAGGTTATGAGCATTTCTTTCATCTTCACTTCGAGCTCGTTAAAAACAGTAAGGAAGTTATGAGCATTTTCCTATCTCCTTTGAGCTCATTAAAAACAGTAAGGAGGTCATAAGTTTACTTTTCCGGACTCGTTAAACCTTTACGGAAAAGATCCCTATGGAGTTCTCTTAAGCACTTTTCAGACTCCTTAAATAGGAAAAGTTTGCCGAGCATAGTTGTCTTTTCGGGCTCGTTAAAATAACTGAACTGACATCCACTTAGGTATAGAATTACCCCTTTTCCGGGCCTTGGTGGATAATTTACGGAAAAGGTATACTCTAGGTATACTCTTGTATGCGCTAGAAGAGTTCTTCTTCCATCATTTTACACTTTTTCGGGGAAGGAGACTAACTTTACGAAAAAGGACCTTTGGAGTCGTCTTTAGGGTTTTCAGACTCTCAAAATGTGAAAACACCAAGCGAGCACATACCAATCCGGGCTCGATATAAAATCCACGGATAAGTGTATAGAGGACTGTTTAAGTTTTTCAACTCTTTAAGCAAGAAAACACCGCCGAGCATAGACCAATCCGGGCTCGATATAAAATCCATGGATAGGTGTATGGAGTTTTCTTCTAGGTTATTCAGACTCCTTAAATATGAAAATACCATCGAGCATGCTTTAGTTCTTTGTCAAGCTCATTAAAAAATGAAAAAGGAAAGGGAAGGGAAGAATGTCAAAATATCTTTCAATATGATGGCAGCAAGTCAACTATCTCCTTGAACAAAGCACCTGTTTTGAGTCTATCAAACAAGTTGGGTTCTAGTATTGACCTTAGGGTAAACTTGATCTCAGAGTTCCTACTCCTCCGTTTGGTTAGTCTTCCAATCATTTGGAGAATCTGTTAATGTCTCCTACATTGCAGATATGCATCGTGGTCCCTTTGTGTTCAAAGCTGCCTAAGTCACTCTTGTGTCGTGCTCACTGTTCAAGGATATAACCTGTGTCGGCCATTCTGCAGTTGCCTTGACCTCATGTGTCGGCCATTCCTTGGTGTCAGTATGTTTCATCCTGTGTTCTGTCCTACTCTAAATCAGCTCATACCTTTTGAGTGTCCCTCGTGTTGGATGATGGAGGATGCATTAAGGCCTCCCTTCCAACGAACTTCTTCCCATCGACTTCAGCTCATTGTGCTCTGGGAATGAAGTTTAGAGTTTCGGTTAGTACCTTGGGGATTGCAGTCATTAGTGGCAGTTTCCCTCGCTATTGGATAGATGGGAATACATCAATGTCTCCTATCCGATGGATTCTTCAAGTGTTCGACGGCAAGACCATCTATTCGCACTTGCTTGAATGTACTAGGTACCTTGGGTTCCATTTTCATTATTGGTGGACACCCTCGCGTTTGTTAACGGTATACATCAATGACCGGTAATCAAACGATACCTCCCATGTTCGACATCAACTCATTTATTCGCATGGATAGGTTTGTACCTTGGGTTGTTTTTGGATGAAGACCTTGGGATCCTTGATAGCATCACCTTATTTATGTTATCCCCCAAGTTGCGCAAGACTGAGCCACAATATTTTTTGGCTTTTGATGAGACATAGATCCAGCTTGTTCTCTATGGCTATGTTCTCCAGTTTTGACATAGATCCACCTTGTATTTATGTGGCTATGTTTACACTTATGTTCCTCATGGATCCACGCTTGTATTCTAGTGGCCATGATATATGCATCAGTATTTTGGATCATTATTGTATCCTCTTGGAGATCATGTTCCACTATTTGAACATGGACAGTTACCCCATGGATAAGTTTGTCTGACTTTGCCTTCGCTTTCAGGTACTTCATTTGAGCCTATGATTCTTGGTTTCTCCGTTCCTCCATGATTCAACTCTTTTTTATTTATAATGTATTTCGGCCATCGTTTCCCATACTCCCTCTGACCTCATACATTAGGGGGCATCTGTTATAGCTTGAAATGACACCTCTCCGTCCGTGACGACACTTGCTTCCCTTGGTCGCATGACGACACTTCTTGAGATCAAGTTCAGTCACACAACAGGACATTTGTGGATGGAGGAGTCATTTGGGACATTAAAAATGGTTGAAATTACCTCATTCTTGACCCATTTGATGTATATGACCCTTAGGAACATTTTTCCAGACCAAACCATCTCCTGAAAATGAGCAGAAAAGCCTGTTTTTGGCCATTTTTCAATATGAGCGCGACTCTACTGTGGACATAGTAGCGTGTGTACGCGACTTTACCTCATTCAAAGTAGCGCCCATTGCCATGTGTACGCGACTTTGTCTACTATAGAGTAGAGTACACTCCTGTTTTGGTCAAAATCTCGAAATTCGAGTAAGTTAAGTTGGTTGGGAAACCTCTTGAGTGGTTGTAACTTCTTTTCCTCTTCCTCATTGACTATATAAGGAGGGTAGAAGGGTCATGTGAGAGGAGCAAGCCTAATTGCAAAGTTATGCTGGAGGAATGGAGACCCTCATCCCCTCTCTTGTGCTTCAGTTTTGGTAAACCCTAGTACAATTGCTTAGAGGCTGGGATCTTTGGAGAACAGAAGCAAGAGACCTTGAATCTAGGTTTCGTGAAGTGCCAAGCTTGAAAGAAGGTATAACTTTATGTACTTGCTTTCATTCATTAATAAAGATCAGACGTTCTTCTCTTTCCAAATATGACCTATTAATGTGTCTTAAGATTTGATCACTGTTTGATTATAGTTTGATGTCTCTTTCCATTATAGATATCAGTATTATATATGTAGTCAAATGTATTTGAGAAAGGTATCAAGTTGTTTTGCAGGTCTGGGCATTGCGACACTGGATAAGCATTGAAGAGCGAGGGAGGAAAAGCTAGGATCAACCTTCTGAATAAGGTGCCTACATCTCTAAACCCTAATCTCTTCATTTATTAGTTATACTTGCAGAATGCTTGTAAGTCTATCTTTATCACCGTAAGTTGGTAGTTTCTCCCCTGAACTATAGGTGCATTTTCTCCACAACACCCCACTAGGGTGGTCTAATAATCCTTTAACCCACATGACTCATACAGGGCCGAACCCCACCAGGGAAGTCTAATAAGCCAAGTTACCACATTATCCACGGAGCAATAAAACATCTCTGGATATACAATAAGGTCTTCACAGAGGAATGAAACTTCTCCGAAATAATAAAGTACAAATATAATATTCTTAGAAGTTACAATATTTCAACACCCCTCCTTAACGAGAAAGATATTATAACAACATCTGCAGGAGCAAGGAGTCATCAACATCATACATGGTACATCTATAAATCATTGGAAGCTTTATCAACATCATCAACAGTAACTCAAATAGTTACTAGAACATAATCAATACTGGAACATCAACATCGTCAGTATTGAGTCTTCATCTTCTGCAGCACTCGATCAACTACAACATCATGATCAACATCATCATCTGAATCTCTCGATCAACAACCTCATTGTCTGGATCTACCGATCAACATCATCATCATCTATATCATCACGATCAACAACATCGTCATCTAGATCATGTCGATCAACAGCATCGTCATCTAGACCATCACGATCAACAACATCGTCATCTAGATCATCAGTATCAACATCTGGATCCTCTCAATCAACAACATCATCATAGCAGCATACTCTACAATACACATGATCCAATTATAGGATGATCAATCCCACTCACTTTAGGACATAAGTCCAAGGATGATACAATCCTATCACGTGCATTTTGAACCAACCATTCAGGGATGATGCAGTCCTATCACGTACATTTTGAACCAAACATTTAGGGACGATGCAGTCCCGATCTACTTACAGGATGATCAATCCTTCTCACTTTAAGACACCTCTCATGTCTAGGGACAATGCAATCCCGATCTACTTACAGGATGATCAATCCTTATCTCTTTAAGACACCTCTCATGTCTAGGGACGGTGCAATCCCAATCTACTTACAGGATGATCAATCCTTATCACTTTAAGACACCTCTCATGTCTAGGGACGATGCAATCCCAATCTACTTGCAGGATGATCAATCCTTATCACTTTAAGACACCTCTCATGTCTAGGGACGTTGCAATCCCGAACACAGTGCCAGTCCTTTTTCATACTGTATGTGACCTAGATTAAATCTAGGATTTTACCACCTGTGAATGATCACCTACTGCTGCATTGAGCAGTCTAGGAGAGAAAATTACATCATTAAAGGATCTGTGAATGATCACCTGCTGCTACACTGAGCAGTCCAGGAGCGCACATTACATCATTCCAGTCAACCACAGTACCAATACTATTTCAACTGGGGTGTGACCTAGATCAAATCTAGGATTTACAACTTGTGAATGATCACCTGCTAATCCAGGAGCGAGTTTTACATCATTACAGGTTTCGTGAATGATCACCCATTGCTGAGCAGTCTAGGAGCGCACATTACATCATTCACCAACATATTTCTCGAAGAAAAGAGTCTACGGATCAATTCAAGGACCGAAGTCCGGGGATGATACAATCCCTCTCATCCACTAGGGACCACTTCTCGGAGAGATATGTCTACGGATCAATTTAGGGACCAAAGTCCGGGAATGATAGAATCCCTCTCGTCCACTAGGGACCACTTCTCGGAGACATCTGTCTACGGATCTATTCAGGGACCGAAGTCTGGGGATGATACAATCCCTCCTCATCCACTTAGACAAAGTCTAAGGACCATGCATCGAACTCATTGTCGTAACCGATAACCTTATCATCGACCTCATCATCGGAACAGGTAACCTCATCATTGATACAAGTATCCACATCAATACAGTGTCCACATCAACGATACAGTATCCTCATCAATACAGTATCCACATCAACGATACAGTATCCTCATCAATACAGTATCCACATCATCGATACAGCATCCTCATCATTGATACAAGTATCCTCAAAGATACCAATATCTAAATATCATCATTGACCATATCACTCCCCCTTTCGAGGAGGGTCCTTCTGAACTACACCAAGCTTGTCTTAGAAATACTTAAACTTTACTCGAGACAGAGGTTTGGTCAATACATCAGCAACTTGTTTGTCAGTGCTCACATACTCGAGCTTTGTAGCTCCTTTCTGCACCATATCCCATATATAGAAATATCAGATCTCTATGTGTTTTGACTTATCATGGAACAATGGATTCTCTATCATCTTGATACAACTCTAGTTGTCACACAAGATCACAGTGGAGTCCATTTCTAAGTCAAACAATCTTGATAAAAACTTCTGAATCCATACCGCTTCACAACTAGCAGAGCGAGCATCTATATATTCCGATTTAGTTATGCTTAGAGCCACACTAGACTGCTTCCTATTAAACCACGAGATCATGACAAATCCCAGACAATAACATCCACCCGATGTGCTCTTCTTGTCTTATACACTTCCTACCCAATCAACATCTGTGTTGTCGTACAATCTGAAGTCATGATCTCCAAGATAACATAGACCAAAGTCTATCGTACCCTTTAGGTACCTCATCACATGCTTTGCAGCTATTAGGTGAACACGCCTAGGTTCCACTAGATACTGACTCAAGGTGTTCACAACAAAGAATATATATGGCCTAGTATTCGTCAGATACATCAATGACCCAATAATCTATCTGTATAGAGTTACATCCACTAACTCTGATGAGTCATCAACTAACAGCTTCAAGTCGGAACCCATGAGAGTGGCCATGGTTGTACATTCCAACATATCAAATCTTCTCAATATTTCCACAGCATACTTTCCCTGGTTAAGAAAGATTCCTTCTGAGCCTTGCCATACTTCCAGTCCTAGGAAGTAATGCATCAATCCGAGATCTTTCATCTCAAATTCTGTAGCTAGATTCTTCTTGCTTTCCATGATCTGTTTCTCATTCCCTGTCAGAAAGAGATCATCCACATACAATAATAGTATCATCCATAACCTTAAGGTAAAGGTTAGGATCAGCTTTACTTCTAGTAAAGCCCAAGCTTGTCAAGAAGCTATCAATTCTCTCTCTGTGACTGAACATCGTTCACACTCTGCATTGAGTGATCTTCTGTATATTTATCGGTTCCATCTCCCGTCAGATGGGTCTACTGATATGGGCCTCAAGATCATTTCAACTCTGTGGTGAGTTTCTTCTTGCATACATCTAAGAGAAGAATGTCATCTGTATATAGACACCATCTTCAACCTTGTAGCAAAGGTTGAAATCCGCATCACCCATGGTGATCATTAAGCTCATCAAATGACTATCAATCCTGGGTGCTCGTACAGAGCTTTTTTCAATTACACCATTAAGAGAATGGTATTATCGAGCCACTTGGAGCAAACATCTCGTCATGATCCTCTTCCTTTTTTCTAAGAGAATCTTCTAGCCATGAGCCTTCTATAGTATGTTTGATTTGTAAGTCTTCTTGTTGAACATCCATCACTCTTTCTTTGGAATAGGTGTTCATCATCATAGCACATGATCTTTTCTATAAATCAGAGTTAATCAAATGATTAGTAATACTTCATAATCATCAAATTATGATAACCTACTATGCATACTGATATGATTCACATAGTCATGAAACTATCTTGACCAATATTTTGGCACAACACTTTTCCATATCCTGTATGCATACAGTGGCTATCTAGATGCCTTCCATCTCTACCAGAACATACTATCAAGAGCATGCACAACTCTCATCATGTCAGCAAAGAGGTTTCATTCTAGATAAACAACAATGGAATGTTTGTCCAATCTTACCCATCATATGCATATTAGTAGTATACTGTTCAATGCTATATGAATGCTTACACTATACATGATATATTCTAGGAATACAAATATGCATACAAGAATTATCATTTACTATTTCATAGATTCAAATAACAACTCAAATACTTATCTTTTATGTTGAGTGGTTGCCTCCCGCTTGATCTCTATATGTCTTTGAACTTCTATTCATTCTGTACCACTATGCATGCTTAAGTGTGCACTAGTGTCATCCTCATGATGTCATACATAAACATACATTCATTAGTATAATCTCAATACTATCAAAACATTTTGTATGGTCATGATCATTTCATACACAGGTATACTTACCTAAGATCCTATCACAAGGTAGGATTCTAACTTGATATAGGAAAACATACCTGGATTATCATGCTTGGTTATGTCTTAACATACCCAAACAATATCTTCTTTTCTTCTCTTCAATGATTTAGAGACCTTGTGCTAGAACCTGCATATCTCATAGGTTAAGCATAATAGAACAAATTCATACATACCTCATAAGTAGAGCTTCTATGTGGTCAAATACTATGGATGAGTCTTTGTCTCCATGTCATAATGGTCATAGAACTTGATTTGTCTTTCTTGATGTACCTATATCTTGTTAGCAGACAACATCATCCTCATACAACACCACAGGTGCATTAGTACAATCATAAGTGTCATACACCTAATCAATGAATGTCTTCTATCACTTCACATGCATTCATTTTCAAACAATCATAATTGTACTAACCTCAATAGCATGAAGACAAACATATTATGAACTTAATCAAGAATCAGATTTCAAAACATACCTGTGTCTTCTCAGGTCATACCTATCGAGTAGTCTTCTCTATAAGGGTAAAAACCTAACAATCCAAGGTATATTACTTGTAAATATCTTATGTATGTCCATGGTGCTAGGATGATAGGATATCAGCACCATTTAAACCTTCTTCATCGCTTCCCTATGAGTCTCCCAATTTTGCTAGGGTTTCTTGGAAACCCTAATCTTCAATCTCCTTCCTCCCACAACATTTTGATGGAGGATCAATATGAATGGATTCCAAATCCATTATCAAAGTTTCCAATGTTGTATCAGGTGTCTCCAACATTGTATCAGGTCTTTCCAGACCTAAGAACTGAAAACCTCAAGTGAGAGCTTCTTCCTCCTCATCTTAGATTTCCTCCGTTTAGCCATTTTCGATGTGCCATATTGTTTCTGGTGCATCTCTGAAAATTCGGATCTGCAGGGTCTGAAACTTTGGCCTGTGGTATCCTGACCGATCATCTTTCCAAACCCACAGGTCTAACCTCAATTTTATTCTCTGAGAGAGAGTTATGCCAAGTGTCGCAACGTGACCTGTTTATGGGATAAAACAAGAGAGCAAACTTGTATAGTGTGCCACGTGTCACTGGTTCAATTTCGACCTCTGAAAACCTTACCTGAGACACTACAGTCTGTTCTCTACCTATCACGTTTTACGAAATTTCATTTGGATATTCCTATCCCAAGTTGTGACTTTTTTGCTAGCTCACCTGTTTATGAATGAGATCTAGAAGAGGCAGAAACCCTAACTTGTAATGATCATAACTCACAAAGTTCAACGAATATGAGGTTTTTCTTTGGACACAAGGTACAGGGGGATGTTATCTACGACCTGTAAAGGTTTCATATCCTAAACCTTTGCCAAAATGTATTTATAGTGAAAGTTACAAGATGACTGGTTTTTGCTATACAAAACCCTAACTTTCAAATTGTAGCAAGTGTCGTAAGTGCCATACATTGCCTTCCTTCAAGCATAGATCTGATACCATGTTAATATTTAACATGCTAAGACATAAAATATTAGCATTGCATTTCATTTCACAAACACAACATAAACACAAGAGACATAGATTTATCCTGGGAAACCCTCATGGGGTAGAAAACCCAGCAAAGCTTCATCAATATAGATGACCAGAAAATACAAAGATGTAATCCTCAACCATGAGCTCCTTCTCCTCCATAACATATTTCTCTCTCACTTATGTGCTAATCACAAGTGAGTAAATGTGTGTTAAATGAGGAACACAACTCCTCTATTTATACACAACTTCGACTTGACTTTTACACAAACTAGGTCGGCCCCTATTGATGTATATGTAACTTCGGAATGTATTTCATATATATTTATTGTACCCTTATAAGAGATGTGTTATTCCTCTATAAGGAAGTGTCATCATGTGGATTGACAAGTGTCGCAAGTGTGTGTACTTGTCGATGGGTTATTAGACCACCATGTGTGGGGTCGGCCCTGAAATATATCTTATATTGTGGATGTATCTAGATAAACAAGTCGGCCCCATAGTGTAACTGGGCAAACATGCTAGTATAAATAGAGATCCGGAGATCTCTATTTTCATCATTCGGAAAGTCACACTTCTCTCACTCAGAAAGTGGCGCACTAGTGAGGAGGAGGATCATCTACTACTAGGAGACTATCTCAAGTGTATTTTGGTTGTACTTTGGTTGAGCCAATGCTCTCTCTATCTCTGAGGAAGTTGTGGGGTTTTTCACCTTAGGGTTTTCCCCACGGAAACTGTGTCTCTTGTCTCTCATGCTTTTGATTCTTGTGATGCTTGTCATGCTTATTGTGATTGTTATGCATTGATATACTGTATATTTTATTCTCTCAGTGAAGATCCTAGAGTATTGTAAATTAATGCTCAAAATTTAACATGGTATCAGAGCTAACCTGAGAAGAAGACATTTTGTAGTGACGAAAACTTGAGTTTCTTGTTTATTGGGTTTCTCTCCACAGTTTTTGGAAAAGCAGTATAGTAGATTGACTCTACTAATCAAGGAGAATCTATCTGTCCAATCGGAATTAAATTCTGATCATTTTCAGATTTGGCTCTTAAAATTAGGGTTTCCACAAAAATAGAAATTTCTGAAATGTGAAGACATAGCTAGAAGCTCCTTGCAAAAATCAAAGTTTAGAGCTTTGGATCAATATTTTTGGATGGGTAGATCTCCCAGAAACTCAAACCCTAATTCAGGGCTCTCCCCAGTGAACCCAGGAGGACAAAAAGAAAAATCTGAAGGGTAAAGCTTTGCTGATCTCAAATTCTGAATACACCAGGCTGATCAGCCCATCAAGGCGCATCTTAATATCCTTTCAGAAAGTTGAAATTCACATTTTGAATTTTTAGCGTTTTTCTGACAAACCTTAATCCGGGACTAGATCCAGTTTTCAGCATTTCAAGTGGTAAGACCTAAATATTTTCTATTTCCATTTGAAGTACTCTTTAAGATGTCTCACCACACCAAGCTTGAGGATAAGCTTGAAGGGGCTGATAAATTCCGAGCTCGGAAGTATAGGATTGGGTTAATCCTGGAAGAGAATGAGTTGGACTCATATATAAAAGAAGACATCCCTATCCCAGAGGATGAAGAGGCTAAAGTATTGCATAAGAAGAACTTGGTCAAGGCAAAGAGAATCATTGCTGATTCTATCAAAGACCATCTCATACCCCTAAAGACACCCAAGGAGATGTTTGACTCTTTGACCAAGCTATTTGAAGGGAAGAACATAAATCAGAAGATGACCCTGCGGAACCAATTGAAAGGAGTAAAGTTTCAGAATGGAGAAACCATTCAATCTTATTTTTCTAGGGTCTCCCAGATTAAGGAACAACTGGAAGTGGTAGATGAAATGGTGGAGAATGGTGAAGTTGTCATGACCACTCTAAATGGCCTACCCAGGTCATGGGATTCCTTTATTCAAGGAATTTGTGCAAGGAAGAAGTTAATCTCCTTCAACAGATTGCGGGAAGAATGTTCTCAAGAAGAAGCAAGGCTTGTGGCTCAAGAAGAAAATATGGGGAATGAAGATCAAGCTCTCACAGCTCACACCAAGAAAGGGAAGTCCAAGAGGGAGCCATCTCACTCCAAGAAATCTTCACATCACTATAAAGAAAGAAGAATATCCTTCACCTGTAATGAAAAAGGACATATTGCCATAAATTGTCCCAAGAACAAGAAGGACAGCAACAACTTCAACAAGAAGAAGAAGGGCAGCAAAAGAAGGTTTCATGCTCATGCTGCCGAGGATGATGAACCACCCAAGAAGAAGGCTAGGGAAGAAAGTGATGATAGTAATGATGACTCATCAAGTGAAGAAGAGTATGTTCTAATCTCTTCTCTCACAGGTACTATCTCCCATGGTTGTAATGATTGGTTAATTGACAGTGGGGCTTCCAAACACATGACTGGTTTTAAAGACTATTTTGTGAACCTATCCGAACATGAATTACCCCATAAGGTGAAACTTGGGGATGATTATCAATACCCAATCAAAGGAAGTGGTGAAGCCTCCTACAACCTAGATTTTGGAAAATATTTGAAGATGAAAGAAGTCCTTTATGTACCTGGGCTCAACAAGAACCTACTCTCCATATCTGCATTGGATGCAAAAGGTACGAGGGTTGCATTTGTGGATGAGAAAGTCCTAATGTGGCCAAAGGATAAAACAATCGATGATGCAGTAGTGATTGGAGAGCAAGAGGGAGGATTGCACAAATTAAATGGACAACCTGAACATGCTATGAAGACAAAGATTCATCCATAGTCATGGATAACATAGAGGTATGTATAATTTGTTTTTTAATGAGTTATGCAGGTCATTGAAGAGAACAAGAACACGTTGCTAGACATAACTAGCAAATATGATGACCAGGTATGTTTTGTTATATATATCGTATACTTTTGTATGATTGATAATGATTACTCTTGAAGTTACAAGTTTAAGTAATCTAGGACTTATGCATATTATGTTTCTTACCTTAATTGATGATATGACTAACCAAAAGAGTCATAGGTTTGAGTAATAAAGGGTTTAGGTATATTATGTTTATAACTAACCATAAGAATGCTTATTATTTCTGTTTGAAATGATCCTGACTATACATGCTTGAGATTATTGTGTTTTGATAATATTAAGATTATACTAATGAATGTTTGATTATGTATGAGACCTCGAGGATAACACAATGATGATACTAACAAGCATGCATAGGGATTGAGAATGAATATAAGTTCAAGAATAGGTAATCTAGGAAGCAAAGATCAAGAGGGAGCACACTCCAGTGGTTTCTGCAAGGATGCAGATATTCAGAGGGAGTTGACCATCTCTCTACATTCCACAACAGAAAGGTGTAGAAGAAGCTACTTCAGATTAGGACTCCAGCAGCTCCTGCAAGGAAGCAAAGACTCGGAGGGAGTCCACCCAACAAACAAACAAAGCTAAGTATTTTAATTATCATTTCTTTCATATTTGTTTATTTAAATGAAATTGTTCAATGATGTATATGCTCATGTTCCTAGACTTAGGATATGTATTGTGCATATTAGAATGATTGCATTAATGGATAGTATACTACTAATATGCATATGATGGGTAAGTGGTCTATGGAACTGTACAACATTCCATTGCTACTTATCTAGAATGAAACCTCTTTGCTGACATGTTGGGAGTAGTGCAAACTCTTAACAATGTTCTGGTAGAGACTGGAAGGCATCTAGAAAGTTATGGAACATGGATAAATGTTGTATTGAAGCACTGGCTTAAACAATTGCATGACTGCATGAAATATTTCTTTATGTGAAAGAATTTGTTCTGAAAATTATGAGATGTTTCTAATCATGCAATTTAACTTGTCTTATAGGAAAGATTGTATGTCATCACCTACAAAAGAATAACTACAACATTTGTTCAGCAACAAAATTCAATATTGAATATATTGAAGTTCTCAGGATCTGGGATGAAGAAATAGAAGAATGCCATTATCCGTCGATCATGAAGAATGATGTTTGGGATGTGGTCCCAAGACCTAAAGGGAAGTTTGTTATGACTTCCATATGGATCTATTAGATCAAGCATGCTGCAGATGACAGCATAGAGAAATATTAAAGTGATGAAATAGAAGATACACCAGATGGATTTCAAGACAGCTTTCTTGAATGGTGTAGTTGAAGAGGAAGTATATGTGGAGCAACCACTCGGTTTTGAAATACATGACAGGGAGTCATATGTGTGCAAATTGAAGAAAGCCTTGTATGGCTTGAAGCAAGCTCCTAGAACCTGGTATGGTAGGATGGACAGTTTCCTATCTAGTTTGGGCTTTACCAAGAGTAAAGCAGATTCCAACCTTTTCTACAAGGTTGAGGAAGGGAATCCTGTGATTCTGTTAACAGCCAAAAAGTGCTCACTACCTCATCTACCCCATTACATGACTCATTTGTCCATTTTCCTACCATATTTCCCTTAAAAACCTTGAAAATCCCACTAAAAAGCCTCCAAAAGGCCACAAAACCATCAAAAAAGCCTCAAAAAGGCTAAAAAAACCCCTTTTCCCTCCAAAAATATCCAAAATTCCTCCAAAATAGAAAAAACCCTCTAAAGAGGGAATAAAAAATATAAAATAATGAGAAAAAAGAAGGAAAAAACTCTATACAGCTGCCCTAAACCATATGGTTCCCAAAACCATGGGCCAACACTCCACCACCAAAAAAACTATAAATAGGTGGTGGAGACCCCTCATTTCACATCCACAGTCATAAGCACCCTTACTCTGCCAAAATCTCTCTTGAAACCCTAGCTCACCCTTGAGCTACTTTCACCTTGAGAGCCCCTTTTGGCCCATTCCCACCATTGGATAAAGAGAAGGAGCAAGTTGGAGCTTGGAGCAACCCTCTTGGACATTGCAAGAGCTTCATCAACCTTCACATTGGAGGTAAAAATTAATACAAAAGCCATTCTTTAAATCTTATTTGTTATGTTTCATGCACATGTTTAGAGTAATTTATATTTCTGTTTTAGCATTTTAATTTACATTTACTGAACTGCTACTAAGGAGTCCATTCTCCTTAGTAGGTGCTCATTTGCACAAGCTAGGGGTAAAACCCTAGCTACAGTTTTGGCGACTACGCTGGGGATTGTGGTGAGAGAAAATAGCTCAAAAATCCTAATGCAACCGAGTGTGCAGAAGGAGAGCTCAAAAAACAAGGCACTCAGGCCAACAACCAACTCAAAACACCTATTGTAACAGCTGTGCTACAATAAGTGGAGTACCAACAAAATGGTCAGAATACCAACAAGCAGCAGGTTTCCTAAAAATAAAAAATGGTGGACTCACTAGACCAAAAGGAGGTAAGGGAGCATGCAAACACCTAACTAAAAAGTATTCTGACTCAACTAGACATATCCTCTGCAAGGTGATGAAATCCAAGTCAGACAATATGAATAGGAAAGCCAAGTGGCTAAGATGTCCCCCTACCGGGAGGGACACCGGGTAGTATATCCTAGAAGAATGGCAACTAAGATACCCCGTTCATGACACGTCTAGAAAGGTGAATCTGCCGTTTGGTCCTTTTACTGCAATACCCCTATACAGGGATATCCCGAGAACTGCGAAAGGTAGCCCTTCGGTGACTGAATGGAGTGCGGTATTCCACTCAGGCCTCCAGAACCTTCCTCGCGACTTCAACCCTCCTAGGGGAGAGGCCCTCTGGTAAACTGGTTGTGACCGTGCCAAAAAGTACTAGGGGATTTTGGTTCCCTAATTGGACAACAGCTATGTCTCAAGTGTAAGTAACCGAGGGGTGTTATTGGAATCCTATCCCCTCGATCCTACCTAACTACAAAAATTCTTTTGTGTTCCCCAAGTGGGGTTAGAATATTGGTTGAGTTAAGTAGTTTTTAAGGCTCACTTGAATTATGTGACAGAGTGTGTGCTCGTGAGGTGATGAACCCAAAATAAAGTGCCACAAGGGGGGCAACTTTCTAATTAACAATACTGAAATTAAACATGCAAAATTTTCTGAATTAATATATTAAAATTTTAAAAAGATTCTGTAAAGGGTACAGAAATTATGTTGCAGAAAAGGCTGTAGGGAAGGATGGCTGCAGGTAGGACAGGTGGCTGTGTAGATGCAGAAAATATTGCAGCAAAGGGGGCTGGGTTCAAAACTGGAAAAAATGTAGAAATCAGACCGCGGGTCTGTGGCGAAACTGAGCAGTCGGACCGTGGGTTTGAGGGAAACAGGCGCGGACAGGACGCGGGTTTTTGGCCGACAGAGGCAGTCGGACCGCAGGAAATAGGGAACAATAGGCAGTCGGGTCGCAGGAAAAAGGCTAACAGACGCAGTCGGGTCGCAGCAAAGGGGATGGAAGCCGCAGTCAGGACGCGGGGAAAATGGCCGACAGGCGCAGTCAGATCGCAGCAAACAAGCTGATTAGCCGCGGTCGAATCGCAGGTAACAGACTTGAATCCACCGGCAGGGTGCCGGAAACAGTCTGAGAGCCGCGGTCAGGTCGCAGGTAAAGGCCTGAAAGACGCAGTCGGGACGCGACTGTAGAGGGAAAAGATGCGGTTTACGGCGGCCGAAAGGGACAGCCGAAAGGAAAAAACGGGAAATTATTGCAGAAAACTAAAATTTTTTAAACTAAAACCAGAAATTCAAACCTGGCGGAGTCGCCAAAACTGTAGCTAGGGTTTTACCCCTAGCTTGTGCAAATGAGCACCTACTAAGGAGAATGGACTCCTTAATAGCAGTTCAGTAAATGTAAATTAAAATGCTAAAACAGAAATATAAATTACTCTAAACATGTGCATGAAACATAACAAATAAGATGTAAAGAATGGCTTTTGTATTAATTTTTACCTCCAATGTGAAGGTTGATGAAGCTCTTGCAATGTCCAAGAGGGTTGCTCCAAGCTCCAACTTGCTCCTTCTCTTTCTCCAATGGTGGGAATGGGCCAAAAGGGGCTCTCAAGGTGAAAGTAGCTCAAGGGTGAGCTAGGGTTTCAAGAGAAATTTTGGCAGAGTAAGGGTGCTTATGACTGTGGATGTGAAATGAGGGGTCTCCATCACCTATTTATAGTTTTTTTGGTGGTGGGGTGCTAGCCCATGGTTTTAGGAACCATATGGTTTAGGGCAGCTGTATAGAGTTTTTTCCTCCTTTTTCCTCATTATTTTATATTTTTTATTCCCTCTTTAGAGGGTTTTTGCTATTTTGGAGGAATTTTGGATATTTTTGGAGGGAAAAGGGGTTTTGTAGCCTTTTTGAGGCTTTTTTGATGGTTTTGTGGCCTTTTGGAGGCTTTTTAGGCCTTTGGGAGGCTTTTTAGTGGGATTTTCAGGGTTTTTAAGGGAAATATGGTAGAAAAATGGACAAATGAGTCATGTAATGGGGTAGATGAGGTAGTGAGCACTTTTTGGGTGTTAACAGATTCTACTCCTGTATGTGGATGACTTATTTGTAACAGGAGATGACAGATTGATTGCAGATACTAAGAGGAAGCTTGCCGCCGAGTTTGATATGAAATATTTGGGAATGATGCATTACTTCCTAGGTATGGAGGTGTGGCAGAGTGCAGGTGGGATCTTCCTTGGTCAAGGGAAGTACACAGTAGATATCCTGAAGAGATTCAGAATGATGGATTGCAAGGCTATGGCCAAACCTATGGCATTGAACCTGAAGCTTCTATGTGATGCTTTATCTGAGCCAGTTGATGTCTCTATGTATCGTCAGATGATTGGGTCCTTGATGTACATGACAAACACGAGACCAGATATTTGCTTTGCGGTGAACACATTGAGCCAGTTCCTGACGGATCCGAGGAGTGTTCACCTGGTTGCTGTAAAGCATGTTCTGAGGTACTTGAAGGGTACAGTGGATTATGGGCTCAAGTATAAAGCGAATCAAAAGTTTAACCTGCAGGGTTATGTTGATTTAGATTGGGCTGGCAGTGCTGCAGATAGGAAGAGCATATCTGGATGCTACTTCAGTATGGGATCAGGTGTGATCTCTTGGTTTAGCAGGAAACAATCCTGCGTAGCACTAAGTATAGCTGAGGCATAGTATGTTGTAGCCTGTTCAGCTAGTTGTGAGGCAGTATGGCTTCGGAAGCTACTGTCAGAGTTATTTGATCTCCCGCTAGAGACTACTGGTATCTTGTGTGTAGAGTTGTGTGAAGCTGTCTGAGAACCCAGTGTTTCATGATAGGTCAAAAAACATAGAGATCAAATACCACTATATCAGGGATATGGTGCAGAGAGGAGCAATGAAGCTCCTGTATGTTGTGATGGATGAGCAGATTGTAGATGTGCTGACAAAGCCACTAGCCAGAGTAAAGTTTGAGTACTTCAGGGAGAGGCTTGGTGTTCTTCAGATCAAGGACACTTCGAGGAAGAAGCAATGGACACATTTGCTGAAGCCATTCCAAGCATGTTGGAAGGAGGATCCTTCACATGGCTGTGGATGTAAGCGCTAGATGATGAGCATCATGATGATGTTCTAGTTTCTGCTTTGTATGATCAGTTGGATCATTTATTTGTATGTACGCATCATGTTGGATGCTGGATATGATTAGTTGGATCATTTATATGTATGTACGCATCATGTTGGATGCTGGATATGATCAGTTGGATCATTTATATGTATGTACGCATCATGTTGGATGCTAGATATGATCGGTTGGATCATTTGTATGTATTTTGTATATGCATCATGTTGGATGCTTGGACCATGTATCTGTATATGTATTAGGTGAATACATTGTATGATCAGGTAGATCATGTATGTTGATATGTATCAGGTATGATCAGGTAGATCATGTATGTTGATGGATACATTGTGTGGATCATGTATCTATGTATCAGGTGGATACACTGTGTATGATGATATGTATCAGGTAGATACTTGGTGTGCATCAGGTGGATGCATTGTATGATCAGGGTGATCATGGATGATGAGCTTCTCTAGATGACATGTAGCAGGATGTTGCAGTGATGATGATCAGGATGATCATGTGTACACCAGGATGATGTATGGTGAGTATCAGATGATACTTTGTGGTCATGGATTAGGTTGTACAGATGAGCATGTTTGGGAGATCCTATAGGTCGGAGTTGCGTACCCATAATAGCCTGGGATGCTCTTTTGAGACATTTCTTTGGGAGGACATGTAATTTGTGCCCTGGGAGATCTTCAGGTTGGAGTTGTGTACTCGTAACATCCTGAGATGCTCTTGCGAGGTTTTGTCCTATGACATGTAATTTTCTCTTGGGAGATTTGGACAGGATGAAAAAGGCCTCAGATGCTTCAACCAGGTTTTGCCATGGACACATGTAATTTGCTCCTGGGAGATCTGGACAGGATGAAAAAGGCCTCAGATGCTTCAACTAGGTTTTTCCATGACCACATGTAATTTGCTCCTGGGAGATCTGGACAGGGTGAAAAAGGCCTCAGATGCTTCAGCCAGGTTTGTGGTGGACCACATGTAATTTTCTCTTGGGAGATCTGGACAGGATGAAAAAGGCCTCATATGCTTCAGCCAAGTTTTGTGGTGAGATCACATGTAATGTGCTCCTGGGAGATCTGACAGGTAGAGCTGTGTGCTCGTAATAGCCTGGGATGCTTCAGCCAGGTTTTGTGATGGGTCACATGTAATGTGCTCCTGGGAGATCCAACAGGTAGAGCTGTGTGCTCGTAATAGCCTGGGATGCTGCAGCCAGGTTTTGTGATGCACGTAATAAGTCCTGAGGATTCCACAGTATGGCCAGTGATGATGAAGACCTGCAGGTGGTGGGCCTACATCTAGTATGAAAAAGGAATGGCTCTGTAGAACTTCCTATGATGAGTAGAGTCAGAGATTGGTTGAGATAGCAGCAGCAGTGACGATGATGATGACGATGCATCGATGACGATGATCCCGATAAGAAGACTTGTCTAGCAGAACTGTGTCGAGAAATACCTTCCTAGTTAAGATGGAGTGTTGATGTATATGTAACTTCGAAATGTATTTCATCTATGTATTTCATATATATTTATTGTACCCTTATAAGAGATGTGTTATTCCTCTATAAGGAAGTGTCGTCATGTGGATTGACAAGTGTCGCAAGTGTGTGTACTTGCCGATGGGTTATTAGACCACCATGTGTGGGGTCGGCCCTGAAATATATATTATATTGTGGAGGTATCTAGATAGACAAGTCGGCCCCATAGTGTAACTGGGAAAACACGCTAGTATAAATAGAGATCGGGAGATCTCTATTTTTATCATTCGGAAAGTCACACTTCTCTCACTCAGAAAGTGGTGCACTAGTGAGGAGGAGGATCATCTACTACTAGGAGACTATATCAAGTGTATTTTGGTTGTACTTTGGTTGAGCCAGTGCTCTCTCTATCTCTGAGGAAGTTGTGGGGTTTTTCACCTTAGGGTTTTCCCCACGGAAACTCTGTGTCTCTTGTCTCTCATGCTTTTGATTCTTGTGATGCTTGTCATTCTTATTGTGATCGTTATGCATTGATATACTATATATGTTATTCTCTTAGTGAAGATCCTAGAGTATTGTGAATTAATGCTCAAAATTTAACAGCCCCAACTTAACTACTTAACATAATGTGATAGGGCTAACCCCACTAGGGTGGTCTAATAACCCTTTAACCCACATGACTCATACAGGGCCGACCCCCACTAGGAAAGTCTAATAACCTAAGTTACCACATTATCCACAGAGGAATAAAACATCTCCGGATATACAATAAGGTCTTCATGAAGGAATGAAACATTTCCGGAATAATAAAGTACAAATATAATATTCTTAGAAGTTACAATATTTCAACAAATATCAATAGTGCATAACATGGAAATAACACAATGAACATGGGGGGAAACCATCAATGTCTATATCAATAAAATGGAATCAATACATCACAAAGCCATACCTTGATTCATGATGAGAGATATCCTTGAATCCTTGAACCAAGATCCTCCTAACCTTAATCACCAAAGGTTGGGGTCTCTCTCAATGATTATTACACAAGGAAGGAAGAGGACCTCTCTGAAAATTCGGTGGAATTTACTTACTTTCTCTCTTGATCATGAGAGCACTATGGATCCACTAGCATAAAAAACACTCTCCCCAAAAATATCCCGTTCTTCCTTGGAGGACCTTCATTATATAGGTGGATGGTGAAGGTAGAGGGGATGAATGTGGACACCTAGATCTTAGCAATGTTAGCTCATAACATGTAGCATCCAACACACAAAGCTAATTTCCTCACATCTCACCAAGGGTTCTAGAAATAGTATTTTTCCAATGGAGAAAATGATGAAGTTTCTCAATAAATTAATAAATTATTATTATTATTGAATAATAATAGGTTATGAGAAAATAAGAGTGGCTTAACAAATTAAAGTTGGTAAAGGTTCCTAGTGATCCCAAGGGGGTGGTAAATCATGATATAATAGATGCCCACTAAAGTGTGAGGTCATAAGAGGAATTGATGGCCGAAACAATTTACAATAAGGTAATGATGCAAGGAGAGATAGGGTGGATACACGATAAGATATAGGAGTCAAGTCATTGCAGAGAACCCTGCAATTAATTATCTAGTCAACAATATAGATCATCCCTGAGGTAGGCATACCCATGCTCAGAATAGGAAAAAAACATGACCTCCAAACAATATACTGCAGATCCATGAAACCAAATATGAGATCATGGCTACAAAAAATACATTGTATATCCATGTCATGACACACAACATAGCCACTGACCAATACAATGTGAATCTATGTGAAGCAATGAGATGATAGACACCAACCAATATAGTGTGGATCTATGACATAACGTAAATCAATAATACAAATACCACATTGGTAGTGCTCTGGTAGTCATCAGGTACTCAAGTGATATAAGCCAACACAACTTGGGAAGGGTAACCATAATGATTAGTGAGTGTCCCGTACAACCAAGGTCTTCGTTTCAACCCCTGAGGGTATGATTCACATCACATATGAATAGATGTGTTGATGTCGAGCATGTGTGAAATCATCTGATTATCGGTCACTGATGTCTACTATTAACATACACAAGTGGAACCATCGATGATGACAATGCCCCCCAAGGTACCTAGTACAATCTAACAAGTGTGAATGGATGAACTGCAGTCAAACGCTTATAGAATCTATTATATCATTATTTACCACCCCCTTGGGATTACTATGAACCTTTACCAACTTTAAGATTTTCTCATAACTTATTATTATTCAATAACAATAATAATTACTGAGTTATTGAGAGACTATTATTTTCTCCATAACAGAATTGGTGACTCCATTGGGGAATGAATTTGTTTGATTTTTTCCTCATTTATTGAGTTTACCTTGTCCCTTTTCAAATATGGGAACTAGTTTGCATTCATTTTTACCTCCTCTATTGATATACGCAATCACATCTCTCAGATTTCTTATATCCGATTCATATCTAAGTCGAATTTTAGATTTGGGTTTGCCATGTATGTTTTTTTAAGGATTTGAGGGCGGATTTTGTAACTATTGTAGCATACACTATATTGACCAAAATTATGACATATATATGTCAAATCAAATCCCCAAAAATTTCCTATTCAATGGAACTGTTCTGGTTGAAATTTGATTACCCAGTGAAAATATATCCTCTCTGCAATATTTTCATTCGCGTGAAAAATTCTTGAAAAAGTGCAAATTTTAAACGAAGATTTATTTGCTTCTCGGACTCGGATTTAAGTGATGTTTTTTCAAATCATGTACCGTTTTGAAAGGAATTCAGATCTATAATTTGTTTATGGAAATTCTGATTAGAAAGGTACAAAAATTAGCTTGAGTTTCAATACCCTCTTTTGAGAAGATCCAATCTTATTGTGTCTTTTGTTTGTGGGGTGTTTCTCATTTGAAGAAAGGGTGATTGGGTTTGCTTGTTGTAGCATTCTTGTGACTCTGTTTACATGTTGGAGAGTTATTTTGATAATATTGTGAGTGTATTTTCAAAGGAACCTTTGCATATTCTTCCCCTTTCATGAACTTGGACTTGTGAGCTTGATTCGGTTTGAGGAAAAGCTTTTTGGCATAGTTTTTCTTCATTTGGTTTTTCTTGTTGAATCACTTTCCATCATTGAGTTTTTGGCTTTCCCTTGGAAGGAAAAGTTGGGTGTATTAGTTTTTGGGTGTCTTTTGTTTTGGTGTGAATAAAATCTTGTATTTTTGTCTCTATTTCTTTTGATTATTATTGATACCACAAAAAAGACGAAAAAACACAAGAAAAAGAACAAAAAACATATTTGCATCCCTTTAAAGCATCATAAGTCTGAAGCTTTTGTGCATTTAGAACAATTTTGGGTGTTGAGTTGAAGTGCATTGTTCTTTTCGATGTGCATAAAAAATATATACCCTTTCTTTAGATATATTTCATCGAAGAAAAAAACAAAAATCTTTATCATATTGCATGGTTTGTCTTGATTGAGACAATAACACCACCGAAGTTGCACTCCATTACCTTATGAGTAATAAAGCCACTAAAATCAATGTGTACTTAAAATCAATTATACATTTTTCTTTTGATAGAAAACACACATTAGTGGATGCTAGGGGCTCGGGATTAGGTTGTGGAGAGTAAACTCTCTTGGCCACAAAAATTCAATTAGGATTATGCCAGGGAGTGAAAATCCATTAGTAACAAGACATGCTTGATGGGAAATCTCTTTTAACACAAGATTCAAGCATGAGGTCAAGTTAGGTACGTTTGAGATATTATCTCCTCTCGGTGTGCCTGGTGGGTTCTTATGTGTATTGGGGCCTGGTCAGTTGGAAACTCCTCGGGGTGACACCTCCTAGATAAGATTCGGGTCTTCAACATATGTCACATGTTCCTTTCCCACACATATGAACTTGACCCGTGACTATTCCACCTGGTCATCTTCTTTTGAAGTGGTAACCTTAGTGGTATTTGTTTAGGGCTCGTACCTAGGTTCCTGCGAGGGGGAAGTCCTCATGTTACCTGAGGTATACGTACAAAACTCCTTCAAAGGAATTTGGGAGGGTATTGGTCCCCATTGATGATGCTTGGACCCACTACTCGATGCCGTGAGGAGTTGCGGGTTTGCTTCTCCATCCTTTTTCCATACTCACCTGATGAGAAAAGCTACTAGGAATTAATCCCCCAGTAACCGAGTTTGAAGGGAGAGTAAGTATGCTTGCTGTTGCATTAGGAATTTTTGTAGAGCGTGCTCATTTTTGTTTGTTGACAAGTTGGACCATAGTTCGAGTCATTTTTTATTGGCGATTTTTCTGTTGTTATCATTGTTTTAAGATACTTCGTTTATGTGGACAAGGATAAAGTTATCTAGTCTAAATGGTTTAGATCTAGAAGAAAATATGACAAAATATATAGAATTTCCTAGATTAATCAAATTACAAAGATCACAAAGAATCGCTTACCTTATGACCATGATGGTGTTCTCCTTGTTTGATGTAGTATTCAATCTTCGGCTACAAAACAACATAAGACAAACAAGTGGAAACACAAGCATAAATAATATGTAATATTGATCAATCTAAATAAGTGGTCAAGGAAACAATTTCTAAAGATCTAACACAATGAATCTTTATGGAAAGAGAATATATATTACTGTAGTAACATAAAGTACACAGGGAGATATTACAACCATTGCCTCGACGTCGCAATTTCTTCCAATTATCCTTTGCCTCAAAGATCCAACCTTGTTCCTAATGGAGAAGAGAGACTTCACTCCAAGAGTATTTCAACAACATTAAGGTGGTATATATTTCTTCCCCTATCCCATGAGGGCGAGATTTCATATATAGGCCAAAGAGGGTAGAGGGATTTGAGGATTCAATGAACAAGTCTAAGGGAGAGAGATATATATATGAATATTATCACTTTGATAAAATATTATTATAACTAATAATATTTATCAAAGTGATAATATTCATATATATGTATATATGCAATCTATATAAGCATATATATATATATATATATATATATATATATATATATATATATATATATATATATATATATATATATATATATATATTGTTTCACTTTCACTTTGCATTGTCATTGCAATGCATTGTTTTGTATAATATTTTACCAAAGGGATAGCATATATATATATATATATTCTATCTTTCTAAGGTACTAAATGTATGTCTTGGGTTTAACTAACCGAACCAAGACAGTAATAACCATCACTTAGTATATCATGTGATAAATGGTTTAGCTTACGCTAAGTACTAGATAGTGGGTTTTGATGATGAAAACCCCCGACATCCCCTGTCGGAACTAGGATGTCAAATACATCCAAAAGAGTTTCTTAGTTTTACATAACAAATTCTAACAAATATCAACTTAGTGTTATGCTTTAGGTCTTAGGAGACACTTTCTGCCCTTCGACGTTAAGGGTATCTTCGGTACCCCTCTCAAGGACTAACCGATAATCAAAACAACTTAAGTAACTTTGGTGAACGTCAATGTTCACTTAAGTGCTTGCAGCACTATGATAACATCTATCATCAACCCATGGTTTCCAAGCCATTTCACCTCTTCCTCCTCAGATGATTCATTCCCTCAACATTAGGTTGCATCGTGACCTCAGTCTCCTAAGTCTAGAATTCACAATTAAAACTTAGGAATTAAACCACTTAGCTTACAAGGTTCACTGGTGGTGCCTTGGCCTTGAGCTCCTCACCAGAAAACAAGTACAATTTTAATTTGCATTTACAAAATAATAGGGGTGTAAAAGAGGGATATTACATGTCCCACCTCCACCCCCACCATCCAGACAACCCAATCATCCGAGAGGACCCCATCATGGGGGAAGAGGACCTCCATCCAGTCCACCTCCTAACGCGGGAGGACCCCCACCATATGGACAACCCTCTATGAGAGGACCTTACAATCAATCGATCTACGGTCCTACTGGTACTCAACTGCCTTACCAATATTACTAGTACCCACATCCAAACAGGCAGTTACCATTTCTGGATACTTTAGATCTACCAGATCTATCACGTTTGACCAATGATCCCATTCAACATGGCATGAATTGGTCACCCATTCTTGTGAAACTGCCATCAGGCATACCCAATTTTGACGAAAAACTCGGCGAGGATCCCAAAAACCATGCAATGACATATCATTTGTGGTGTTCCTCAAACTCATTAATGGATGATTCTATCCATTTGAGGCAATTTCAACGAACCCTCACTGGCATAGCCACCAAATGGTACATCGAATTACCATCACACTCTTTCCCCGACTTTCGATCCTTGGCTATGGATTTTCTTACACATTTCCAATTACCGATCCGTTATGAAATCGACATGGATCTTTTAAATTCCCTCTGACAATATACCTCCACTCATATTTCCGATCATATTCATGAATGTAGGAGAAGACATCGGCTCATTTTTTTTTTTAAGCCACATAAAAGATTATATTATAGTAAAAAAAAGATTACAGTCATCAGGTGAGGCTGAATATAACATTCTAGCACTGCTGAAGGTGCCAATATTACAAAAAGAGTGTTGTAAAACAAGCCTAGAGGCTGAGGCTAGATAGCCACCGATCAGGAAAGACATAAAATGAGAGTAACTCTGTACTAGGCAGAGATAACAAAAACAAGAAAGCAAAGTAACAGAACCAGGAGTGCAGTTCTTAACAAAAGTCATGTCAAGAGCTATCTTCCGTGCCTTTGGAGTCATGGATGTCCTCAGAGATTGGGTAGGGGGTGAAGAAGTCATCTGTCCATTGCTGCTCCGGGAGCTTGATGGGAAGAGGCTCGACTTTGCGTGGGAGAATCACGTCCGTCTCATCCTTGCGAATGCGCTTGTACTGGGCAACTGCAATGGTAGAGGGAACCGAAAAGGAAGTCCCAGGTGGAGAGGCGCCTTGAACCACAACCGTAACAGGGGAGTCAGGGCCGAAGGTTTTTCCGAGAGCAGGAGTAACATCCTATGAAATAGTGAGGCCCATTGAGTCATGTAATGAGCTACCAGCCTCCTGCATAGACGCTTGCGAGTCGACACTTTTTTTTATGAACAACAGTCTCCTCCCCAGAACCTGCAATTGGACCTTCCAGACCGATTCCTATGGGTGGAGCCTAATGAGGAAACAAGGAGTAGCAACGACCTGTAAGGATGGATTCCAAGGAAACAAAAATTCCATCCAGATGGGCCATGTTGGACCTTGTGTCCATGATGGCCATCTTAGCCAAGTTCCAGTTGGTGAGCATCTCTTCCACCAAGGTACCAATCAAAATTTTAAGGAGCTAGTAATGATTCACCTGTGTTCCAGCGCTGCCGAAGGAAAGGATCTCCGCAACGTTTCTTGATTCCCAATCGTCCACCAGGAAACGAACTGACATGGGAAATTATCCTTTTATCAAATGTTGGTAGGGATCTCCTTCTCCACAGACGCCTCTTTGCTTGTGCCCTGTCCAGAGCCACGCCTGGAGGTGCCGCACGTGCGTTTCATGGCAGTTTTGGAGATTTCATAGGGGAATTGCATAGGGGCCGAACTTTCTGTAGAGGAGGCGGAGAGCGAATAACGTAGATGGGTAATGAACGCAAGAGGATGAACATGGAGCTTCATATCCCGGAGGAGGGATCTAGGAGGGAGGGGCATCACACGAGAGGGAGTAATGGTGAAGTGAAACCGGCAAAGGCGAGAGGACATAGGGAGCTGGTCCAACGTTAATGCCACCCACTAGGCCATGTGGGAGAGGAGAGATGGAGCATGCGAGAAGGCCAGCTGGGGTGTGGTCATATACGAAGTAAATGTAGTGTCTTGGGAGGAGCCCGGCCTAGGAGATGGTGCAGGGGGGAGGTGGTGTGTCCACTCTAACTGTCCTACTGGTGGTTGATACATCACCTGGATCCGTGAGAAGACATCAGCTCATTAAGGCTCCCATTCTGGATCAATTATTAGCTGATTTGTTTACCAAATCATTGTTTCCTATAATATCTAAAGACGTCTCTATGGGTGATGCAGTTATAGAAGAACAAGCTATTTAACGTGCCCAGTACTTAGACTTAGTCTATGCTAAATCGGGAATGTTATACGACATAATTCCCAATGCCCCTCGCCCCACAAATGATCCAATGAAACCCCCCATGGTATCACATGCTGATGTAATCATTGGTTCCGTTCATACCCATCCTGTTACTCAATTAGTTGGATCACAAAGACACATGGTTTCAACCCCAACCCCGTCACAAGATGGTAATAACACCAACCATTCACCCAGTCCTTCTTCCACCATGGAGGTGAATTCAGTCCAATATGCTTCATCTAATAAATCCAGTGGTAAGAAGAAAAACAAAGGTAAATCCAAGAAATATTCTAACTAGCAGGAACGCAAGAACAATCTAGACCCTCCTGACACCAAACCAAGACAGAAGGATAAGTATCCATGCTTACTGTGTGGTGACAACCACTTAACGAAAGAATGTCCACATCATGAAGAATTCCATAAGTTCCTCAAAGAAAACCCTCCACCCTCAGTTTTAATGGACCCCTTCCACACACAACAACAACAGTTGGTCGCACAACAACCCACTCCTCCTCAAGGAGAATCATCCACCACCACTCATGTTCTCATGATGCGTAGTGAAACCATTAAATTATCCACCAAGGCATGTATGTATGCTTATTTTCCCGATAAGGAATATAATGGAGGCAATACTGAAAAATACTCCACATCCGCATCCAATATCCCTCTGTCACAAGGTCCTTTGACCATAGACAAACCTATACTAGATGCAAGTTTGCGTCCACCCAAAAGCACAATCCGAAAAGCGATTTTCAACCCCAATGCCCGGGCCGCTCAAAACTACAACATTGTGAATATCTAGCTCAAGAACCATGTGCTATGTCGACCCTTGAAGTCTTACAAAACTTCCCTAATTAGTGTAAGAATTTGTTATCTGCTATTGGAGCAATGGATCCAAAGTCATCCAACACCATCATGTTTAGATTGGACTACTTTAAGCCAAGGCTTTCCCACCAATTGGAACTTCAAGTCATTACCAATGTCGCTTGGAAAAATATCCATCTTACTGTCTTAAACGAAGGAGCCTCTACTTCAGTAATGTCCTTGTCCTGCTGGAAAGCCATCGGCTCTCTGGAATTGAACTGTTCCCCTACCACCCTGAAATCATTTGACAGATGTGGATTCCAACGACATGGGCTTCTACAATCTTTATCCATTGAGTAGGGAGGCAAGACTGTTTCCATTAATATGGCAGTATTCGTAGAGCCATTGGATTACAAGTTATTGCTTGGTCAAAATTGGTTTTATGCTATGAATTTGGTCGGCTTTTCTGTCTTCCGCATTGTACAATTCCCTCATTAAGGGAAAATTGTCACTATAGACCAACTAGATTTTTGTACATGAGACATCACAACTCATCCTACGGATAATATCCATCTTTTAGGACACTCTTCGAAATTATATGAGAGTATGGGGGTAGGAATCCTTAAATAATCATGTCTGATGGGATTCTTTACAACATCTGATACCGTATCACACGTTGCCACGGTGAACATGATCTCTTCCATGACCCCATCTTCTTTTGACTCAACAAATCCTTGGATTGTTCATGATCCTATTGATATCGATTAGATTGGAGATCAGATGCCTCTCAGTCCATTTGGGGATACCTATGATGCCATCCAATCGACATCTGATTCACTTGATGACCACCACATGGTGGCATCAGACCCAAGTTATATTCCATCTTGGATGAACTCGTCCTTGCCATCGTTAGATCATCTCCTCTAGAATTTTCACTCCGATGAATTGATTATGGATATTATGATCCTGGATGAGCCTCCATGGGAAGACAATCACCATCGATCGTCCTTCCTCCTTCCTTTAGACATGATAGAGAATATGATTCAAATTATCATTTCATCATATGTCATTTCCAACCTTCAACCTCCTATTCTTACCAAGGATACGGTAAATAAAGGGAATTTGGTAAACATTATGCCAATTATCCAGGAGTATCATTGTATTGTCGATCAAAGTTAAAGTATTCAAAAAGTAAATCAAAGGTTACTGTGGTAAAGAGATCATCCCCATCTTCTTTTGACTCAACAAATCCTTGGATTGTTCATGATCCTATTGATATCAATTAGATTGGAGATCAGATGCCTCTCAGTCCATTTGGGGATACCTATGATGCCATCCAATCGGCATCTGATTCACCTGATGACCACCACATGGTGGCATCAGACCCAAGTTATCTTCCATCTTGGCTGAACTCGTCCTCACCATCGTTAGATCATCTCCTCTAGAATTTTCACTCCAATGAATTGATTATGGATATTATGATCCTGGATGAGCCTCCATGGGAAGACACTCACCATCGATCGTCCTTCCTCCTTCCTTTAGACACGACAGAGAATGTGATTCAAATTATCATGTCATCGTATGTCATTTCCAACCTTCAACCTCCTATTCTTACCAAGGATACAGTAAATAAAGGGAATTTGGCAAACATTACGCCAATTATCCAGGAGTATCATTGTATTGTCAATCAAAGTTAAAGTATTCAAAAAGTAAATCAAAGGTTACTGTGGTAAAGAGATTGTCCACAACTTTCCGTCAATGCTTGTTTCCTGCGAAATATCCTCCAGATGAAGAAGTTGTCAGCGGTTAAAGTTTCATCAAGGATGGTTAAAAGTGGTAAAAATGTAGTTTAAAAGGTTAAAATTTTTTCACGTCCCCTCCCATCATACCAGTGTGATGGAGAGGATCGTGATGCTAAAACCAGGCATCTAGCCCCATGAACTTATTAAATAAGCATTCACATAATATAAAAAGACATGGAAATGTATAATTATGGGAAAACACAACGGAAGTAATTTCAATTACACATCCATCATACATTCAAGATATTCATCAAATAAATTATTGCAAGGTTAACGCAAGAGAATACTTATCTTAACAAAGTAGTCCCAAGCAACCAGCTATGCATCTGCAACGTTCCACCCAACCATAGGCCAGTTGTGCTTATCAACCTCTTGATAAAACTGCCACCCCCGAGCTGGGCATGATTTCTACAAGGAACCAGGGAACAACAGACTCGCACATAGCCAAGCATACACCAAGATGAGCCAAGCCAATCTACAATTGGGTTTATCAGGCTGCTAGGAAATGGAAAGGAAGAATTGCTAAGCTAGTGAGCTCAAGCACAAAGCCAGGGATACCCCTCCCAGATCTATTCAGCTTGGCACTCACAATGCCTACACACCCAACACAAGGAAGTATTCTCTTCACTGCCACACAGTCCCTCAAGCCATACCCTCCTTTCTAGTGCTCTCACGGTGTGCATAGAAAAGTAGCCAAAGCCCTCTTGATCTTCTTGAGAGGTTATTTCCCCCCACTAGGTTTATCAAGCCAATTCTATCCACTACCACTCCAAATCTCTTGCTCACAGATTCAAACCAAAACAAGGATGCACATAACAACAGAACCACAATGATTGGGCATGATAAAAATGTTTTTACAGTGAGATGCCTAGAGATGGGGTTTCTACCAGCCCAGACAAACGTGGGAAGACCCAAAAACGAAATGGCAATTGGGGTTCAACTCTGGAGAGCAAAAACCATTTTCAGAAAAAAATGCCCATGGGTATTTTGGGGCAAAAACGACCTTCCCCACAGTCCCAAATCGTGGCCCTCCTCTCCCAGCTGTTGTACAATGCAAAAACGAGCTCCCAGGCATGTAAAATGCAGGAAAAATGGTGAAAAACGTGATGGGGAAATACCTAGTAGTTCAGACTGCGTGAGAGAGTAAAGACTATGGTTTCAGAATGGATTTGATCCAGATTTATGTGGGAACGAAACAAAAGATAGCATATACAGAATCATATACAAAGATATATTGCAAATAACATAGTGATATAGTAAACACATATTCTATTAAATAGCGGAAATAGAACAGACTGTAAAATACAATAGCTAGAATGGTGGTAGCTATCTCTGAGAAGAGATGTGTCCGCTATGCTCATTCATGCCAATATGAATACAAAGAGAGGCCGAAAGGGCCTATTTATCATAAGCATGAGGGAAAGAATCCCAAACATCCAAAAACCTAACCCTAGAAGATGAACCGTCATAAAGTTTGCAGTCCTAAGGTGGTTAGTTGAATAGTCAACTTCCCGGGGTCATAACTTTTGCATACGATCTTCGTTTGGGGTGCTCGGTAGCCCGTTGGAAAGGTCTATATGAGATTTACAACTTTCGATTGGGCCCAAATGTATGTTGTTGGCAACCATTCGGTCCCCCAAATCACCAAAAAATGTCGTTTAGGGCCTCAAAATGGCTTCGGAAGTTCAGGATCCAAAAAACTACTAAAAATAGTAATTTACCAAAATTGCCAGAAGACTGTTTTGAGCCAGTTAGAAGAGGTGGGCCACCACAAATATCCACCTGCATCAATCCTCCCTCCTTAGGAAGCAATGGTCTCCATTGCGTTAAATCCCTTATCATATGTCGAGCTGTGTGTCGAGTTGAGTTCTTGGTGTGACATTTGTTGAAGTGGAAAGGTTGCCTTACTTTGACATCTTCAGAGGGTTGTAATTGTTGTTGATGGATGCGCTGGAGCTGTTCAACAGTTTTGGTTGTTTTGGTGTCCTTGGTATGCACTGGTGTGGATGGTTTCTTTTTGGAGGAGCACCTTGAATGCGTGGCCTTGCACTGTAGAGGTACCCGAATAGGCGATGCGGCACTGAATTTGTGTTCTTGTTTCTGCTGAGTAGAGGGATACTGGGAAGAGGTTGTGGAAGTCTCTGCGATCTGATGTTATCCTTTAGTGGCAATTGCGAATAGGGAAAATTTCCCAGTGTGGGAGATTATCTTCCTTCCCTGCTCATTTGGGGTATGTGAAACTATCTCTGGTATCCGATAGAGTTGTCCTCCTAAAGTGACAATGACACTGCGAGGTCGTGATTCATATACAGCATGACGCTTCCACATATATGGTTGTCCTAAAAGAGCATCACATACTTCAAGTGGGGCCACATCACACAATACCTCATCTTTGAAGGGCTTGATTCCATATGGTAGGCGACATTGGTGACTGACGCGAATCCCTCGTCCTTGGCTTAGCCATCCAATGGTGTATGGTTGTGGGTGTGGTGTTATTGGTAGATCCAATCTCTTGATGACTTCTGTTGAGATCAAGTTCTTCTGGCTGCCGCTGTCCACAACAAAGTGTAGGGAAATTCCCTTCACCCACATCTGTGAGTGGAAAAGGCGCTCCTCTACCTCCGACTCTTCGGGTTCCTCTGGCTGAATCTGTGTGGTGGCGACAACAGCACTGGGTTCTGCATCAATGATTTTCTTCCCTTTTTGGGCGGTTGTGAAATTAGGTTCTGATTCAGAATTGGAACTGGGATCTGATTCTGAAGCTTTGATCTCAGCCACCAATAACTGTTTTGAGCGACATTCATCAATGTTGTGCCAGGGGCTTTTGTGGAACTCGCACCACTTCCTGGTGTCCTTCTTTGTCTTTTCTTTACCCTTCTTCACTTGTGGTTGGGACTGGTTGTCCTTTCCCTGCACCGTGTTCTGTGAGCCAGAGTTTCCGTTGCCCTGCTTCTGCGCAGGTCCGAAGTCACGCTTGTTCTTTTGCTGAAATTTCTGCTCGATTTTGACAGGATATCGATAGGCGGATCCGAGTGATGAGATTTCCAGGAAATCCATCTCTGTTCGTATGTACCGGTGTAGGCCGCTGCGATATTTCAGTACTAGGTGCCGCTCGGAGTCCTTGATACCCAGCTTTGTGCACGAGGTATGAAAGTTGTTGGTGTACTCCGACACCATTTGGTCCCTCTCTTGGTGCAGAATGGTCCATTTTGTGTACTGATCATCATAGTTTCCAACAGGGTAATATTGTTCCTTGACGGCATCTATAAAAGAGGCCCAAGTGGGATTGGAATATTCAAACAATCCTGACTCGTCTGATGAGTTTTGCTCACAATAAGTTTCCCACCAATTTTTAACATGGGGGACGGCCTTAGGGAGCGCAAAGATGATCTTTTCCCTGTCGGAAAATTGGTGGACAGAGAAATACCCTTCTAGTAGATTCAACCATTTATCTAGGGCATCGGCATCGATATGGACTTCAAATAAAGGAATATCAAAACTAACTTGTACCTTGAAGGGAGTCGTATCTCCGAAATGGCTGCTTGTTGAGGGTGCATTTTCCACTGTTGGCATGCGTCGAAGGATCTCGGTGAAATTATCCATCATCTCGTTCCTCTGTCGCACGAGGGCTTCCTCGAGCAACAACTTGATAGGATCTACTGCTCCGTCGTCTCTCTTTTCTTTCGCCATGGCAGGTTGTTTGGGGCGGCGAGAGTGGTCTTCCCCAAGTGAAACTAGTTCGAGACCCAACTCTCTGTATCCTGACCTCGTCGGGGACATGCACCGAGAAACAATCAAAGAGCAAACCGCTCTGATACCACTGATCCAGATTTATGTGGGAACGAAACAAAAGATAACATATACAGAATCATATACAGAGATATATTGTAAATAACACAGTGATACAGTAAACACATATTCTATTAAATAACAGAAATATAACAGACTGTAAAATACAATAGCTCGAATGGTGGTAGCTATCTCTGAGAAGAGATGTGGCCGCTATGCTCATTTGTGCCAAGATGAATACAAAGAGAGGCCGAAAGGGCCTATTTATCATAAGCATGAGGGAAAGAATCCCAAACATCCAAAAACCTAACCCTAGAAGATGAACCGTCATAAAGTTTGTGGCCCCAAGGTGGTTAGTTGAATAGTCAACTTCCCGGGGTCATAACTTTTGCATACGATCTCCGTTTGGGGCGCTCGGTAGCCCATTGGAAAGGTCTATATGAGATTTAGGGCCTCAAAATGGCTCTAAATCTATATGATATTTAGGGCCGTTGGCAACCATTTGGTCCCCCAAATCGCCAGAAAATGTCGTTTAGGGCCTCAAAATGGCTCCAGAAGTTCAGGACCCGGAAAACTACTAAAAATAGTAATTTACCAAAATTGCCAGAAGACTGTTTTGAGCCAGTTGAAATAGGTGGGCCGCCACCGATATCCACCTGGATCAGGCTTTGGGCACCATTTCGTGGGTGATTTCTTTCCCCAAAAGCAAAAGTACGTTTTTCCAGGTTGATGGCTTGCCCATGCACGAAATTGGCTGCCATACCTCTTCATTCCCAAGGCATTAACTGCCTCAACCAATTTTTGGAAGAATTAAATGATTGGGTCCATAACCCAAAATGGGTAGTTGGTGGTTTATGGGTTTTCTCATTGACACATGGATTAACACCATTGGCTCAAGGGTTTGAATAAATTCCCTCCCTATTCCTTGTAGAATCATGCCCCCATCTCTTTGTTGCATTGCATAGCCAGTTGTGGGTTTTTCATTAAAATTCGTATTTACATGATGTCTTAATTAACATTGTGCCTATCTTGCACAAGAACCATAGGCATCTATTTTTTTTAATTGCTGATACATAAAACGCTAAATCAATGGTGGGGCCTTGGCCTTGAGCTCCTCACCATGATTAAATAACAATATTTACATCATTTACGATTTAAATGCAAAGGGGGTCAAAATGGGGACGTGACAAAAATGGTTTATAAGTTATATGGTAAAATGGGTTGGAGTCTATGGGAGTCAAACCCTAGATCTCCTTAACCCACCAAAGTCTCCACTAAGCTCCACTAGCCAACTCCCCACCGGTGCTACTTAACAATCATACGGTTCAAATTTTATTTAAGGTTGAGTTGTTTATATTTTAAAAAATGGGGAAGTCCCATTCTAAGTTTATATTATATAGCACAAAGTTATATATTTTAAACCATATGTTAAACCAAGCGGTAGAACCTTATCAAATCACATATAACGTGGAGCCATATAAACGGACAAGCCATTTGTTAAACCATACAAATAAACCATATAACAAACCATAGCAAATGTGCCACATTTTAACCAAATTATAACGTGTTATATGTAATATGCGCCACAACCAAAATAGCGTGGAAGGAGGAGAAGCCCGCGGGCTTGACCCTGAGACCTCTCCCCACACAACGCTACGTCTTACCACTGGGGCACCGCCTCACCATTGAGCGGATATCAGCGTGAAATGCTTTTAAATTTGCAGTGCCAAAACCTTATAAAAATACCACGAAATTTCCAAGCCACGGGCAAAGTTCAAAGTTCATAGCAACGCGTAGGTTGCACAGTGTTCGAGATAGGTACAAGCACAGATCTTGAGGCGCGCATGCCATTAATGGGCATGGATCCCAAGGAGGAATCCGTATACAAGCCGTACTATGTTTTCTTATTTGCAGGAAGATTGTCTCATTTTGCGTTCCAGAGGAGGCCTTGGGAACATATAGTCAACTTTATAGTCATTTTTCTTAGAATTTCGAGAGGAACGCAGTGGTGCAGTCTGTTTCTGAGTAGATAGAAAACAAAAGTGTTTCCAGAAAACTCATTTTGTAACCTTTGAAGACTTAATATGATCGGCCTTCCCATTAGAAGCGGTCGAGGATGTAGCCCAAGAAGGGTGAACTCCGTTATCAATTCTTGTCTTCATTTTTTGGTTTGCATATCTCTTTAATTTTATTATGTGTTGACTTTAAAGCATTTAAAAATCATCTTTTAAGCCATTTTTATGAACGTTACATGCAAATTTCATATGTAATTTTTTGGTTAAAAAGATCTTGAAAATTTCAAATCAAGTTTGGTATTAGAGCAGCTCAACCATTGCTTTTTGAGTTTGTGAATGTTAACAAGATCTAGGCTTCAGAGAGGTGAAGGAGATCTTGAAGAGTTTGATCTAGAAATTAGTTCAAGAAGAAGACAGAAAATGACAGATGAAGAACACTGAGAAGAAGATGAAAAGGATTTCTGCAAAGATTTCTATCAGATGACAGATAGAGTCGAAAAGTTGTTTGCAGATTATCAAGAGAGGTTGGAAAAGAAGAAAATAAAGAAGGAGAAAGCAGAGGATAATTCTTAAGGAAAAGGAGGAGGCCCTTCTGAACCTTCTTCTCCATCTTCTTCCTCTTTTGAAAGTTCTTCAAATTCAAAGAAACAACCCGAGAAGGCTAAGTCGGATTTACCTTATTTGAAACTTGATATTAAGTTTGATTTTCCTACATATAATGGTGAACTTAACGCAAAAAATCTAGATTATTGGATTAGACAGATTGAAGTATATTGAAAGATTCAAAATCTTGTAGGTGATAGTACAAATATCTAGTTATCTACTTTCCGCCTTGGAGGCACTGCACTGATATGGTGGGAGAGTAAGACACAGGAATGCATCCTTAACAAAGGTAAAATTATTTCTTCCTGGTATGAATTTACTACTGTGCTAAAGAAGCAATTTTATCCATTAGGTTACATACATCAAGATATGATGGATTGGAAAAACCAAGGCAAGGTAAAGGTTAGAATGTACAAGAATACACTCAGGAATCCAGAAAGAGAGATTTGATTTTGGGTATACCTCTCTGCACTCAAGAAAATATTCTCAATTTTATTGGAGGATTACATAGTTATTTGTGTCATACAATACTTATGTTTAATACTACTAACCTGGATGAAGTGTGTGTTCAAGCCACACATATTGAATCCAAAGAAAAGAATGTTCGTGATGAATTTTCCTCAGCTGAATTCAGTAAGTTGAAAGAAGGTAAGGACAAAGGGAAGAGAAAGCATACAACTACTGTGAAGAAAGGGGACACAAAAATTTAATGTTCTCATTGTCAGAGAGATGGGCATGATACAGAACACTGTTGGAAGCTACATCCATAATTGAAACTGAAGTGGTTTAAGGATTGGAAAGGGAAGAAAAAATATATGGTTATCATTGAGGACCTTGGATCATATTCCAAGGATGAAACAAATATATAAATCGTAGGTGTGAAAGGTAAAGCTATTGTTGGTAATGATTCTAACATTGGATTTTCATTTGCTTCTACTTCTAAAGATCATGACAGTTCTAAGGATAGAAAAAGGAATGCATTATTTTATATAAGGGCAATTACAAAACAAACTAATATCGACACACTCATAGATAGTGGATCTCAAGCTAATATTATTTCAAAAGAAGTAGTTAATAAGTTGGGATCAGGGTAATTTTTGGGGGCGAAATTTAGCCAATTGGCTATTTTTTGGGCTTTTTTTCAAAAAATAAATTCGCTATTTGGTCATTTTTAGTCTCTAATATCGCCTATATTTACATAAAATAAGTTTTTTTATCATAATATTCGCCAAAATTTACACGTTTCAGTGGTAAATTGTATTTTTCATTTTTAATATTTGCCTACCTATCTATATACATATTTTTTTTCAATCCAAAATAATCGCCTACGATACTATACTTAAGTATAATATTAGAATCCTTAAAAAATACCCTGGTTGGGATTAGTAACAAAGCCACACAATAAACCTTATCCATTAGGATGGGTATGCAAAGATAAAATATTACAAGTAACAAAGCAATGTGATATAAAGTTTGCAATTACATCCAAGTTTGTATATGAAGTTGAATTTGATGTGGTCCGATTAGATATCTGTGGAATTGTGTTGGGGATCCCATATTTATATGATCGAAAAGCAATATTCCATCGAGAACATAATCAGTGTCAGTTGTTTAAGGACGGAATTTAGTACATAGTACATTCACATTCATTTAAAAATGACAGATCAATGGGAACTACACAACAATTGAAAAGGGTTGTTAATGAAAGTCGGAATTTGGCACTTATATTATGCAATGTAAGGAAGAAAAGAATCCTAAGCATGAAAAGGAAGTGTCATTGCATCACAATACATATATTTTGGTTGATAGTGTTCCTATGATAAAGCATAAGCATGATATAAGTACAATCTCTTTCAAATATTCAATTTTGATATTCAACTTACTACTGATCAACAATATATGGTTTGTTTCTACAATATTGAATGAATAGATTGTTGAAAAAGGGATTAATGTACTTAACAATATCAGTGCATTGTTGATTGTTGTTATGATGAGTTAGATATATAGGTTCCAAGAAGAATGGACAGGTGATACGAGACAGGTGCGACGAACATGTCCTCACTTATTTTTTGAATTATTCAGGATTTTGGTGGTCCAAAAGCTTCTCAGTGGGAAGGTTTGATCTAGGAGGATCATTGTATCATTGATCAAATTTAAAGTCTTCAAAAATTAAAGAAAAGGTTACCATGGTAAAGAGATCGTCGACAACTTTCCGCCAATGCTTGTTTCGTGTGAAACAACCTCCAGATGAAGAAGTTGTCAGTATTTAAAGTTTCATCAAGGATGGTTAAAAGGTAAAAAAATGGTTTAAAAGGTTAAAAAATGGTTTATATGGTAAAAGGGGTTGGATTCTATGGGATTCGAACCCTAGACCTCCATAACCCACCAAAGTCTCCACCAAGCTACACTAGCCAACTCCCTGTCGGTGCTACTTAAAAAACATATGGTTCAAATTTTATTTAAGGTTGAGTTGTTTATATTTTAAAAAATGGGGAGGGGCCGAGGGCTATGCCAACACTAAGGCCCCATTCGAACTTTATATTATATAGCACAAAGTTATATATTTTAAACCATATGTTAAACCAATTGGTTGAACCTTATCAAATCACATATAACATGGAGCCGTATCAACGAACAAGCCATGTGTTAAACCATACAAATAAACCATATATCAAACCATAGAAAATGCGCCACATCTTAACCAACATTTAATGTGTTATATGTAATATGCGCCACAACCAAAATAGCGTGGAAGGAGGAGAGGCACATGGGATTGACCCTGGGACCTCTCCCCACATAATGCTGCATCTTACCACTGGGGAACCGCCCCATCGTTGAGTGGACATCGACGCGAAATTATTTTAAGTTTGCAGCACCAAAACCTTATAAAAAGACCATGAAATTTCCAAGCCACAGGCAGAGTTCAGAGTTCATAACATCGGGCAATTTGCAATGTTTTTGAGACAGGTAGATGCACAGATCATGAGGTGCACATGCCATTAATGGGAACAGATCTCGAGGAGGAATGTTGGTAGGAGGTTTGGACAAGTCAGCATCGCAACATTGTGGATGCTGCGCAAGGCCGAAGATACCGTAGAAGGTGGAAAGTTGAGCGTGAGTGATAATATTTTATGTAATTTTGGGTCAGTTGAACTACAGTATGTGGGTTTTTGGGTCATTTGGACCACAATAGATAGATTTTGGGTCATTTGTTTTCAAGTGTCGGTTAGGAAGTAGTTAGTAAGTGGACAGACAATGTAAAAGCACAAGCCTATAAATAGATGTAGGTTTGTAAGCATTAAGACATCGTCTTTGGGATATCTTTTGGAGATCTATCTTTTAGAGAGTATGATTGTTGAATCTTAATGTCTGAGAGATCTTGATCCGATGCTGAGTATTTTGTATTTGGGTTTTTGCGTAGTTAATATGATGTGACAAAATTGTTGAGAAAAATCCCTGTGTGTTTTTCCTGTTTATCTGTGGTAATGCATTTCACGATATGAATATATGAATGATGCGATGTTTCCTTGCTGCGATTAATGCTTTACTATTATATATGTTGCAATGATGAATTATCCTGTTGAATGATGCCATGAATGTGATTAATTCCTGGGTTAAATGCTTAGATCTATTTTTGAAATGTTGCAATAAGTTAATTAATTGATCCACAACATCCTCCTTCATTCAGCAGAAACATGGTTCCATCAACTCTCCCTTGAACATCTCGGGTGAGACCTCATCTACTCTGCAGGTGTTTCCGGACGAGGTAAAACCTGTCTGGGCTGGTGCTCAGAGAGATCACGATGGTTTGGGTGTCGACAGTGTTGGGAACCCCTGTCGATTGGGTTTGTGTCAAAAAATGGTTCCGTTGTCGGGACCTTAGCACGAGGTGATAAGAGGATATGTTGTGGAATCCGACAAGATCGGAGATACAAGACTGGTTCGATTAGAAGTTGCAGGAGTTCAATGAAAATGAAAATCAGAACCCTTGGTTGATGACAGATCAGTGGGTGGAGAGGTACATTCACGATGGTCCACACAAATATTTTTTCTGTGAATTTCCAGTCATCTTGTTTGAGTGGTTGGAAAAATTGAATTTCCAAAAGAGGAACTTCCAAGGTGGTGAGCTGACAGCCTGGACTCCAGAATTAATCCAAGAGCTGCAAGAAGTTGACAACAAAGCGTCATGGGCTGTCAAAGTTTGGCTTGATAGCATACTAGAAGGGTATATCACTGAATTTGCGATTGATACGAATAAGTCCTATAGTGAAGCTGAAAGATATTTCTTCCGTGGACCCATGGGCAGGTTTCTGTTATCGCTACAACTATCTATTAAGATGTTCATTTGCGAGAAGGGAATATTGAAGATGCAACTGGATCAGTAAAAAACCTGGTGGGTGGAGGCCCTGGGTACCGCGACAATGGGGGGGAGGTACATGGAATGGTAAGGGGTAGATGGGTGTAGGTCATGACGAGACTATGAGGGAAGACGAGGAAGAGAGTGGTCTTACAAGGGGAGGAGCAAGGTTTCGACAGGAAAAGAGGCAGAGGACAGGAGAAGGTCCTGCTGCGATCGAAATGCAAGGCCGCGAAGGAAGACCACATGGGATGAAGTGACCTCACAGTCCTAACAAGGAAAACCAGGATACACCTAGGATAGAGGCAGGACCAAACCCCAGCAGCAACGTTCCCACACCTCCGCTCACTATCTCTCAACCAGTAAGAAATACAAATTCGAAACCCCTGTGTTCATCAGGTCCATAGAAGTTAATTGCTAGTAGCTCAGTGACTGGAGGAAGGAAGCCCATGATGGAGGGCGAGGATACAAAGTTACCGCTGTTCCATGGAAATGGAACAGATAATCCTGAGCAGTACTGGTTTTTATGTGAATCAGTATGGACCATAAAGTAGATTACTGATGATATTGCTAAAAAAGGACAACTGGCGACAACCCTTCGGGGTTGCGCATTAGACTGGTTTATGAAGCTTGTGCAGGTTCCTGTCGGCGCTCCATAAAAGACACTGGATGAAGTTCGAGATGGATTGATCACGGAGTTCAAAAAACCCAAATCTGAAGCACAATATATTACAGAATTAAAAGAGATTAAGTAGTATCCTAATGAAACTGTGTGGGATTTCGACCAACGATTCAAAACATTGATGGAAAGGGTCAGTTTTGACATTAGCACTGTCCAACACAAAGAACGGTTCATTGCGGCATTGCTCTCGCACATCCAACTACCACTGATACAAAAGAACATCACAACGCTGAGTGAAGCCCTAGAAATTGCGATGCGATTGGAAGCTTCGCCGATTGGTGAGAACGCAGCTGGTATGTCGCAGATTCAGACCTAGTTGGCTAACTTGACCATACAACTGCAAGACTTGAAGAAAGGTAAAGAACAACACGAGGAAATGTGGTGTACGCGATGTCACTGAGAGGGGCATACTAAGGATAATTTCCCATACTTCTGCAATTATCTGGTTTCAGGCGCACCGAATCCACTGAACAGTGGTGGTATGCCGTGGTGTCGCATCTGTCAAGTATATGGGCACCGTCATGAGGAATGTCAATACATGCAAAAGATGGTCACAAAACTGATGAATCTGTATTGTACATTCTGCAAATCAGTGGGACATGAAGACAAAGATTGCCGTGCATATGGGTTGCTTCACAAGAGAACATATGATGCATTATATGTGAAGGATGACCAGCATGTCGTACAACAACCGCAACCGCAACCACAAGTCAGCCGCTACCTCAACCACAGGTGCAATTTGTACCGCAACAACAACCACAATAGTTTATGCTCAATATGCTCTGATGCAAATGGCTCCACAACAACCATAATACATTCAACAACCACAGTATGTGCAGCAAGGGCAAGGCATGCAACCGAATCCTATCCAACAATAGTTCAATCAACCGTAGTTCCAATAGCAAGGAGGATTTCGGGGAGGATGTGGTGGAGGATTTGGTCGCGGAGGAGTATGAGGAGATCGAGGACCTGTTCAGTGCTATCAATATAGGGTATGGGGACACTACCAATGATATTTCCCACAATTGCAGACGCAGTGTACGTTTTGTTTTGTTACAGATCACACCGTGGAAAGTTGCCCACAGTTGATTGCACGATGGCAAGCGGGGAATGTTCCGCAACTGTAAAACCAAAACCAAGAACAACAACCAGTGCAGAATCAAGTGCAGCAATAGGTGCAGAATCAGAACCAACATCCGAATCAGAATGCTAACCAAAATGTGAACCAACCTTGGAATCCGCCATTGAATCAGACTCAGGGTGTGACTATTGCGACAATTTCTGTGGAACCAAGGACACAAGATGCTGCTATCGTAGTTATCACTCGGGGAGGTACAACAATAGGAGAGGATATCCCACATCCACTCATCCGGTTGGAAGGATAGAAGAAGGTGTTGTTTGACATTGATTCCAAGCGTGATGCATTATTTTAGGCACGACGTGCGATGGAAAAATATTGCGGTATGGCCATTGTCTATGACATGCCTCCTGTTTTTTATGTCACTTTAGAGGCCGGTCCATCACGACAGTCTGGGGCGTTGTAGGTATTTCTTGAGAGTTTTTTATCGTTGGCCAGGGATCCAGATGCTCTTGTCGAGCTCGAAGGGTTGTTGCAGCGACCAACCAGGGGATGGAAAGAGTCCACAATAAATTACTTACAGAGGCGGAAGATAGGTAAGGAGATGCGTATGAACATTCAAATCGGAGATTATGAAGTTGATTCAGTTATTCTGGATCTTGGTTTGGATGTCAACATCTTAGCCAAGTAGGCCTGATAGAGAATGGGGAGTCCCATGCTGAGCTGGTCTCCCATATAACTCCAGCTATCTAATCAGGCCAAGGTGACACCGATTGAGAGAGTTCCACGCCTGGTTGTGGATATCGAGGGAATAAATACATATGCCGAGTTCGATTTCATCGAAGTAGTTTAATGGGGAAGCTCCTATCCCGCGTTGTTGGGGGTTGGATGGGCTAATGACAGTACATCAGTTATCAACTTTAAGAAGCGAATGATGACTTTTGAAAACCTCGATCTCAGAGTCATAGCCCCGTTGGATCCGGCTGAGGGACACAGGTATATTGAACCAGTAAAAGATGAAGATCCCAGCGGATGGGAGCATGCATACAACATTTCAGAAGATTATATTCATCCGACTTCCGACAACGAGCTTGGGTGGCGCAGCTTCAGCTCTGCGTCATCCGACTCTGATGATGTGTTAGAGAATTGGCAGAACCGCTTGCATGGGGTGTCGCTCCGCAAATGTGGGTTAGTCATGTAGTCATCATGCTGTGTTGCAACTAAGACTGTCACATTGCCAGTTTATGAAGGGTTTCCTGATTTTTCTGATTTTCTTATGGCCTTCGAAGAAAAGGTCTCAGAACCACAATGATTGCTGGCATTGGAGGAAGTGCTGAAGGTTGATCCAGCACACTAGTGGGAGACACATAAGAAATCAATCGACAGATGGTCGCAGTGCCGGAGATTTATGTCGGTTCACTTTGGAGACACTGAAATTTACCATACAGGAAAATTTGATGGATGGAATGACCCTGGAAGTCACTTGATGGAATGTCATATGTTGTGGGCATCGCAACCCAAGGATGAGTGGGTCCATGCCTTTGTCCATACGCTGGACGAGATGCCGTGATCATGGTATATTGTAGCTGAATTGTGCGGAGAAATTACCACTTGGTTGGAGTTAAAAGTTTGTTTTACTCATACGTTCAGCTTCGCGGATGCTAACTCGGATGTCCACAATGCTTTGCAGCTCATCCGTGACGTAGTTCTGAAAGTTGTTCCGGTGGCATATCCTGTGGATTTGCATGCACATTGAAAAATGCAGTCCATGATGGAATGTTATAATATCACTGGTGGGCTAGACGATGGTGATGATCCATAGAATGTCAATATTCTGGAATCCAAAGGAAGTTGTGATGTTGTAGCACCTGATGTGCCAAGTGATCCGATCAGTCAGCCGCTGAAGCTCCATAAGGTCAACATTGGGACAGAGGACAGTCTAAAGTTCACAAATGTTGGGGAATATTGGGATGATGAGATGATGGGGAAGGTCACATACTTGCTACATGAATTCCAATACCTGTTCCCTACTAAGTTTTCTGAAATAAAGGGCATCTTAGGCGATCTAGGGGAGATGAAGATCTTGTTGAAACTGGATGCCAAACCAATACGGAAGCGACCATATCGACTGAATCCGCGCCATAAGGAGAGGGTCAAGGTAGAACTTGATCACATGTTGGATGCTGGTATTATTGAACCGGTTGAGGAGTTGGATTGGATTAGTCCTATGGTGGTGTAGGACAAAAAGACCGGTGAAGTGCGCATTTGTGTCAATTTGCGGAAGTTGAATGATGCCTACTTGCATGATCCCTTCCCGACCCCGTTCACTGATGAGGTGTTAGAAGGTGTAGGTAGCCAAGAGATGTATTCTTTCACGGATGGGTTCTCTGGCTATCATCAGATCCGAATCGCGAAAGAAGAACGCCACAAGACAACTTTTGTAATAGAATGGGGTTGTTTTCAGTACATAGTGATGCCGTTTGGACTGAAGAATGCACCTGTGATACTCTCGCGGGTTGTCGTTGCTGCTTTCCAGGATTTCATTCAAATTTTTTTGTAGGTGTACATGGATGACTGGACAGTCTATCGCTTGATCAACAATCATCTGGAAAATATGCGGTTGATGTTGGAGCGCTGTCGACAACATCAAATATCGTTGAATTTGAAGAAGTGCATCTTCTGTACACCATTTGGAATATTACTGGGTCACATTTTATGCAAATAGGGATTGTTAGTCGACCCAGCAAAAATTGCACTCATTCTGAGCTTAACAACACCGACTAATGTCAAGCAATTGAGAGCGATGTTGGGACACATTGGATATTATCGCAAGTTCATCAGGGGGTATGCAGCAATCACAGCCCCTATGGAGAAGTTATTGAAGAAAGATGCAGTATTTCAATGGATCCCTAAATGTCAAGTTAGTTTTGAAATGCTGAAGGCTAAGATGGCTTCAATACCAATACTGGTATTTCCGGATTGGAGCAAGGAATTCCATGTCCACGTCGATGCCTCATCGATTGCGCTGGGAGTGGTGCTTGCGCAACCTAGGGAGAGGGATTTGGATCACCCCATTGTTGGAATATTCTCCCCATCATTTTTGTATTTTGCATGCTTGCATGAAAATCTCCATGCTGCATGCATTTGCATGCAAATGGATGCATCCAGTCATCAACATGGTGGTATCCCCAACACCTAGAGCTTGCTTCTAGCTCTTCCTTAGCTGCATGCAGAACTGCATGCTGCATGCATCCAGTCATCATCATGGTGGACCTCCCAACTCCTAGAGCTTGGTTCTAGCTCTCCGCATCCTGTCTACAGCCCCCAGGGGACCTCCTACCTACCAAAGTTTCCCTTCTTCATGGCAAGTGCACCTTTCTCACCTACCACATCCAGTTAGGCGCCTTTCTCACCCACTCAGTTAGACTCCTCATGCGCCCTCCACTGAGCCCCCTTCATTCAGTTAGTGCCTACCTCACTCAGTTAGAGTCAGTTGACTGACTGTTACCATTGATGACTGATACATTGACTGGATGATGACTCCACTATCCTTCAAGCCACACTCTGAGTTAGGAATTCAAATGCCCTACTTGGCCTATTCGAATCCTATATGATGCCATATTCATGGCTATTGTATTCATTCACTTACTTTCTTATTCATTGTATAATACTGAGATATTGTTCTATTATACTGTGTTTATGAGTGATCATTGAGTGTGTCCTTCTCTTCTTCTTTGCAACATATTTGTGAGTTTGATTGTGATTTTCTACAACTGCTAGATCCTTGCATATTCTTACATGGTATCAGAGCGGGAAGCAACTATTCAAATTGCAGCAGCAGTGGTTGCAACATTTATTTGAGCAACTATCTTTCACTTGTGCACCAGAAGCCTCTGAGTTTCCACAGCAAATCATGGTGCTATTACTTGATTTCATTGGAGAAATCTAGTGAAGTCTAGCCAGGTGTGAAGGACTTAGTCCACGTTCCAAGTTTCCTTAAGGTAGTGTTCAGTCGAAGTGTAGCATTCTCCATCAGCACATCTTTTATTGTTTTGCAAGTTTATTCACCCGTTCAGAATCTTCTTCAAATATTCGACTTCTCTGTTCAGATGGATATAAAGATTACATCTTCCAACTATGTTGAGTGGAAATCCAAGATGGCTCTCTTCATGAGATCCAAGCGCTTCTCTAGAATACTCAATGGAACGGTGGTAGAACCAACCAGTGCAGTTGAAAAGTCCAAGTACTTGGATCGACTTGATGAAGCAATTGGTCTCCTCCTTCTCTCAATTTCTGATGATCTACACTTTCATGTCATCGATCTTACATCTCTGAAAGAGGTGTGGGACAAGCTTGAATCTCTCTTTGGGACAAAGGATGATATGGTAGCACACAAATTGGAGAATGAGCTCATATGTTTGAGTCCTAGTAGCTTCGATTCTATCAATGCCGTTCTCACCAAGTTAAAAATCTTGATATCACAGTTGATAAGATATGAGATAGTGAACGAAGATAAGTAGCTTATACTTTCCATTCTCTCAAAGTTGGGGGAAAATTTCCCAGTTTTTGTCTCTACTTTCCAGTCAGTTAGGTTGTCCATTCCAAGATGGAAGTTTCCCTCATTTGATAATTTCTCACAATCTCTTACCCAAGAGGAAGAGAAGTTGATTTCAATGGGAATGATCATACCCAAATTGGATTCAACCCTTACAATTGCAGAGAGAGCGAATGATATAGGAAAGCTAGAGATTCCTGGTGATACAAGGTCTACACACCAGTTAGCTAGAGCTTAGTACTCTAAGAAGGCCAAACATTCTCAAAAGGGAAAGGCAGAGTGCACATACTGTCATAGAGGGCCTCATCTTGAGAGTGCTTACATGCGGAAGACTATATATTTGATGGCAAAGTTACTTGAAGAGAACAATATTCCTGTACCAGCATGTGCAAGGAAGAAGGATTCTAAATCTTCTAGATCTAAAGGAAAGGAAAGATGTAATGATCTCATAGCATTTGCATCAACTAGTTCTTATATTATCATAGATTTAGGAGCATCTTGTCATATGGATTCCTCCAAGGAACTTTTCTCTAGTCTCGAAAGCTTTATTGGCCCTTCCATTAGGTTGGGGAATGATTCACTAGTTTCCTCTCAAGGGATTGGGAGTATCGATCTTGATAATGGTCACTTATCTGATGTGCTTTATGTTCCTTCTCTTGCACCCAATATCCTTTCAGTATATCAGATGACTCATACTGGAGAGCCTAAAAAAGTGATCTCTACTCCATATGAAGTCAAGGTACAAAACATGGTTACAGGGAAAATTATTGCCAAAGGAGTTGCAAATCATAAGTCCAAACTCTATGAGTTTTCTCACTTCATTCCTCTCTCAAAGGGTATTGATACACCAACAGAGATTGAGAAAAATAGGAATTTTGAAGAAGTACAAATGCATGAAACAATTCCTGTTACAGAATGGAGCTCCTCCTTTGATCTAAATGAAGATCCATCATCATCTAGTTCTTGTTCTTCTATTGATTACAGCTTGTTGTTGCAGCAACACCCCCCCCCAAAATTTTGTACATATTGGGGCCCCTCCTTTAAACTTTTTTAGAAAGGCTGCCTTAAAAGTCAATACCAACTGTTATATTTGTTTTTCAATAGAAAATCTTGCCATGAACCACTCCAAGGCTGCCAGAAAATCTTGTTTCTCAACAGAAATATTTTCTATGAAATCTTCTTGAAAAGTCGCATAACGATTTGATAAAGCCATGCAGTGGCGGAAGCCTCGGTAAAACACTCCCGAAAGAAGACTTAGAAAATTTCGTTGGAAAGTTGCGGAAGCCATTGGATAATCCTTCCCGAAACGGCGGAGCTCTTCGTTCAAATCTTCCGCAAACGCGAAGGGTTTCAGGTTTTCCTCCCGAAAGGCGGAAGCCTTTGTTTAAGCCTTCCAAAACGGAACTTAGAAATTTTTCCCAAAAAATTGCGGAACCTTTCAAACTATCTTCCCGCAGTTGTGTTTCTTTTGAGTTTTCAGCAGAGGGGCGGAAGCCTGTGTTTAAACCTTTCGAAAAAGAAGGACTTAGAAACTTTTTGAGAAGTCGCGGAGCGTAAGAAGGAAGCTCCGTGGAACCATTCAGCATTTGCTCCCGAAACGGCGGGAACCGTTCGCATAAACACTCCGGAGAAGCTTAGATTTCCCTCTCGTCGTTGCGGAATTTTTTTTTGGGAAAGTGTCCCGACACTTCGGAGCCTTTCAGGCTATCTTCCCACAGTTGCGGAAGCCCAATCGCACAAACCGCTCGAAAGGACTTAAGAAATTGTTATGGAAACATCGCGGAAGTGTTTGAGTTATCTCTCCTGAAACGACGGGCGCTTTTCGTAAAATCCTCCCGAAACTCGGAAGAGAACTTAGGAGCTTTCTTTGAAAATTTGCAGAAACCTTTGATTTTTTCTCCCGAAGTTACAGAAATTTTCACCATATCTTTCCGAAATCCCGCGAAAAGGACTTAGAAAATTTGCCGAAAGTTGTGAAACTCACTGAGAGAATGTTGTGGAAGCCTTCAACTTACCATTCCGAAAACGCGTCGCCATTCGCCAGCTCGTTCCGAAAGGGCGGAAGCCATTGGCGAAAGCTCTCCGCAATTTTGGAGGCCTTCGCGCTAGCATCCCGAAAAGGGCCACCAAAAGAATTAAAACATTCACGTCCTTTTGTGGGGAGCCTCACCAATCTCTCCCGAAACGCCGGAGAAGTTCAGCGGAAGCTTCTGCGTTGTACTTCCGAACGAGTTGAGCTTTGCGGAACGTTTAGTTTTCTCTTCCGCGTCGCAGAGGCCTTTTGCGGGGTCCATTCGCCTTTATTCCCCGAAACGGCGAAGGCGTTCGCCATATCCTTCCGCAACGACGGATGAGATTCGCAAATTTGTCCCGCAGGAGGCGGTCGCGCGTGAATCGAGAATTTTTGATTTGACGTCGACGTACCAATACTTAAACCGCGTTTAATTGCGCCACCCACCAAAATTAAATGCCGCACGTGCTCGGCTTATTTAAATAAGCGGTGGGGGGTACGAGCAAACATATCGTTATTTGTCAATTGGAAGATTTGTTGGACGCTGCGCAACCGCTCTAGCTCAGCCTACTTGTCCACGTTCACGGCCACCTCATTCAGCTGTCTTCACGGTGCCAGGTAGGAATTTTAACCATTAAATTTGCCTTTCCTACGCGTTAGATTACTATTGGATTGTCCTTGTTTGAAGATGATTGGTCTAGGTTAGATTTTGACGGGAAAAATGCTCGTCACAGGTACTTCGCCCGTCAAGTTACCATCGAAATTTCATTTTTTGTTGTTGTTGTTGTTTCTGTCATACAAAACATAGAAATGTCAAAATATTTTGAACCTCAACTCTGACGGGTGGATTGTTCTAAGCTCCTACCCTAGCCACATATGTCGCTGTTATTCGCGTTCGAAGTCACCGAGGCCCCGTGCACTTTTCGTGTCCCCAGCCGAAAGCTAAAACCATACTCACCCGGGTTTCTTCATAAGCCTCAGTCCTGGCGTAGCCACTATCCAATTTAAAACTTGAGACAGGCGCCATCGCCCCTGATCTAACCAGCTGTAGGATTCCCCATCAATTGTTATGAATAAAAATAGCCGTTGGGCTGAAAGCCCTCGCCAGTGTGTCAACGCGGAGGAACCTCCCTGATCTCGTATTAGAGTTATGTCACCCCGAACCTCCCCGCCATTAGCCATTTAAAAAAACACACCGACGAGGATCACCATTTCTCCCAGAGCTAGACCGAAAGCAGGTTGCTTCTGCAACAGGCTTACCCTCGCGGGAGCATTCCAAACTTGCCCCTTTAAAAGAATTGGGATGACTAAAACTAGAATTCTTGTTTGAAATGGTCTATTTTTGCTTCCTAAACATAAAGCTTCACATTGCATTTATCTTAGTGACATGTCAGAATGGTGATGCTCTTGAAATCTCACAGTATGTTACTCAATTTTGTAATGGCTTGTATTTGGTTGCTATCAGGGGTAAGTCAAAATGCCAAAAGGTGGGAAGAAGAAGGCTAAGATGACAGAGAAAAATCCTGCACCACTTAAAACTGAGACCTCACTCCAGGATACTAGGTGCACCACCAGTGTTCCTTCAGAAATCCGCTGGGGTGACATTTACAGGATGATCCGAGACCAGGATGTCCTGGACATGTTGTTAGAGGAGGGGCCGATTTATCTGAATATAAAAGCTTCAGGCATAACCAGAGCTACTACCCGCCCTGAGCTATTCCCCTGTACTGAAGTAATCGGATGGATAATCCAACATGCCGATGCGGAAGGAAGAGTGATAAATGACAGCGGCAAAGTAGCCATTGCCTCATTCCACCCAGCATACATTGCCGCAGCCTATAAGTTTCCCCGCTCCCAGCAAGCTCTGACTGATGAATGGTTGGGAAAAATGAATAACGTTTAGATGGCCAAAAGGCTACTAGTAGCAGGAAAGCATTTGAGAAAGAAAGGAAACGACGAATATGACGTACAGAATCTGAGAGCTCCTTTCAGATTGATTGCCCTGATGCTGTGCAGAATCTTCGGCATGCCCGATGGAACCGTGTATAAAATTCAGTGGGTCCCTATTATTCACTTCGTGGCGTTTCAAGGAACTGTGTTTGACTGGGCCACTCTCTTGTCAGACAGTTTGGCCTCAATGATAGTTGCTGCAAGAGAAGGACTAGCCTTGAAGAAGGCATAATTTTTCATGTCCTCATATCTGATTGATTGTGTTTTGGCCAAGATAGACTTCCCCAAATTGGGCTGTACGTGGGATAAGGCCACCACCCCGGTTTACACCGCTTTCAAGATGATGTGGGTCCATAACTACAAACCTAGATACAAACTCATCTGTGAGGGGTTCATCAAGCCCTTATATGAGAAGTTATTCAAGGAGGATCCCAACTGCTTGTCAGAGAATGCTGTGGAAGTCCTTGAGAATTACGGGGATTTTTACTTTTCAGAGCAAGGCACCTACCTCAGAATGTTTGGAGAGACTAAGCCCCCATACATTTTTCCGCAGTATGCCACAGATTATGTAGTCCTTAAGGAAGCAGTAAGATAAATCTTCCTGGATGGAATTGGGGCAATGCTCCACAAGCAACATAAGGCTTCCTTTCCCCCTTTACCTTTCTGCATAGGTGCTTACAAGTTCTCGGGGGTTGCCTCAGCCGAAGAGTTTGTGCAGGAGCTGAAAGCTTTCCACTTCGGTGAAGTGATATTCCAAAGGAATGATAGGAAGGCAAGAGTGGCCGAGCACTGTAAGGAAATCTATGCTCATTTTGAGTACTCTCACTATCTCGATGCTGAGGAAGAGGTATTCAGGGGCATAAGCAACATGGCTGAGCTGCGAACCTTTCGCCAAGGTAGCGGAGCAAGTTCTAGCTCCACCAAGATCCAGAAGACCAGCTAGCAGAAGGAGAAAGATGCTGATGATGTCCGAGCTCAGGAAGAGCTCAGATTAAGAGAAGAAACAAGGTTACTCTAGGAGGCTGAGGAAGCCAGGTTGCAGCAGGAAGCTGAAGCAGCAAGAATGCAACAAGAAGACGAAAATGAAAGGTTGCAGAAAGAGGCTGAGGAATCCCAGCAGCAGAAAGAGGCTGAGGATGAAAGGCTACGGAAAGTTGAAGGAGTTGAAGGAGGACAGGATGCTGAGACAGAAAGGAAAGCGAAAGAAGAGCTGAAAGCAGGGGAATATGCCCAAGCAAGTGGGTCCGATGTCCAAGACATGGAAATAGACGCATCTCAAGCAGGTGGCTCCGGTACCCACAATACGGGAGTAGATCTAGCTCAGGAAGTCCGGACGCCACCAGCTGAAGGAGACATAGACATCATGGACCGCCCAATTGTCTCGTACACTCCATCGGGAAAACATACGGTGTCCAGGTGGAATGAGTTTGTCTATGACAAGAAAAGGAAAGCGATGGTCCTCAAATCAGAAAAGAGGATCAAAATTCCCTTCCATGAAGACATCGTTACCCACCGAGAGGTCACTGTAATGCAGAATACAGATCAAGATCCCTTTGCTATGGCATCCGCAGCTGTAGAAACAGCAAAAGCATCCATTAGAGAAATTTTGAGGTCAAAAAAGGGCCTCAAAACAAAGAAAATGTACTATAAAATACAACCAATCACATTCTAGTAGATGACATCATCCCCCTTGGTGAGGTGGCATTGCATGAGTTAAGAATGCTTATTTGTCAAATTTTCTATGGTGGATGAAAACACATAGTTAACCAAGGTAGTGGTGTAAGTACTTTTAAGTCATAAAGTAAAGTACTCATAATGATAGTCTTTTCATAAAATAATATTATTGTCATTTTCAAGTAAAGTACTCATAATGAATGTCTTTTCACACTTTCACATAAAATAATATTATTGTCATTTTCAAGTGAAGTACTCTTAATTCATAAAGAAAGTCATTTCACATTTTTTTATAAAACAATATATTATCATTTTTATGTTTTTAATTTTAAATTATATATTCACTCCATTCTATTTAATAACATAATGTCAAACTAATAAAGAATAATAATAGATTTAATAAATAATAATAATAATAATGCAATGTGGATTATAATAATATTATTGACATTTTACATGTAAATAAATTCTCAATTAAATTACATTATTAAATTCATGAGAAAAGTACTAAATATAAAAAGTCAACATAAAATTTAAAAAAAACTCTTAAAAATGTTTTTTATTATTTAATTTCATTTGCAAGTTCAAGACAAATAAATGTTAAAGGACAATACATTTTTGGGAATTTACAATGAATCTTAGTCACATCAATGTAGACTTATTTTATTAATTTTATTTCTAGTGAATTTTGAAAAGCAACTCAACCATGGTTATTTATATTGTGCATAGAAAATAGTGTGGGAGGTGACTTGTCATATATACCTACCCCATAAAACCCCCAATTCATAATATTTTAATATATCTCATATTTTTGTAGTACATCTCTTAGGAGGCCCTTTTTTGACCTCAAAATCTCTCTAATGATTGGACAATGTGGGGGTTATAGTCAGAGAAAATGTATTGACAAAGAAGAGAGCTCGTACGCTACAACAGACGGTGGCTAATGAGCGGGCCCAAAGGGATCTTGTGGTGAACAAGTATAATTTCCTATACGCCGAGCATAAGGAGCTGTCAGGCAAATATAACCAGCTGGAGGAGGAAAAGGACCAACTAACACTCCAAATGATGATTTTGGAAGAAGAGAAGAATGGAGCAGAAGATAAAGCATCCCAGCTAGAAGTAGACAAGCGGGCATTAGCTGAGCGGTTAGAGCAAGCTGAGAACAGAACGATAGACATGTCTCCATTCCATGAGCTGTCCTGCAGCATCCTGAAGCAAGTGCATGACAATCAGGAGCTAATCACTAATGAGGTTTGCAAGCTCAAGGCCATGGTAGTCAGGTTAAAAGAAATTAATGCGGAGGCCCATAGGCTCAAAGCTAAGAATACCCGTGTGAAGGAAAATATCATAAGTCAGATGGCATGGAGAGAAGGAAAGGGGGGTTTCCCCATGCATCTCCCATTTAAATCTGTGGACGGTTTTAATGAGGACATAGCCCTGTTGGAGTTTGGCAGGAACTGTGCCAGTAAATTGACAGCCAGTGTGCAAAGAACAACAGATAAAATTAACATTATGTACCAAAGGCTCCAAGGGGTGCATGACAAATGCAAATTGAGCTTCCCTCAGACCCTGGAGGACTTTCCGGAAAAGGAGCAACGTTTGTCTCAACTAAAGGAAGAACTAGGCGTTCAAATGGAGTATGTGAGGAGGATTGATGTCCTGGCTATTGATGACCTCCAACATTATATTGGATTGTCATCACTCCACAACCATCTGCTGAAGGAAGTGCATCAAGCAGCAGTAGCAGAAGTTCAAAGCATTGGAGCAGAGCTCGGGAAGAATGTGACTTCTCAGAAAATCTTGTTCCTTGCTGCAGCAAACATAGTCGTAAGGGACACAGGTATGTGGTATAGCTACATAGCGGAGGAGGAGAAGAAAGCTGTAGCAGTAGCAGGAGCAACAACAGATCCAAAATCTTCTCTCCCAGTAGCCACTCTAGCAACAACAGTAAGCTCAATCCCTTCTTCCCAAGTAGAAGCAGCAGCAACAATTGGTTCGAGTGTCTCTTCCCAGGTAGCATTAGCAGCATCAATTGACTTGGGCGATCCTCTGCCAGCAGAAGCTCACGCACAGGAGTGAAATCGCTGATTTCAAAGCATTTTTCTGTTATTTTGTATTTGAATCTCAAATGTGTAAAGCGTAGAAATTATGGGACAACTGTCCCTATTTTTCTTTTAAATAATTTATGTAAAAGAAAGGGAATCACATCTTTGTCTATTATAGGAGAGAATTTTTTGTAGATGACAATAGGAAGGTGCTAGGTGGCAGCCCAAAGGGCAGATTTGTAATTATAAATAGAAATAGGAAGAATAGAGAAGGACTTTTGGCAGGGAACTATTGTTTCCAACCTGTACGAGCTACCTTGTATACGTTCCAAGAAAATACAGTTTTCTAATAAAAGGCTGGAGATGGACGTTTTGCATGTGAATGATGGATGGATGTATGTTGGACTATTCTAATGACTTCCGTACTGTAATGTGAGATCATTCTTACTATCTGAACTATTTCGTTGTATTAATAATTTTTGCTCCTTCCTGTCCATACGATTTTCTCTATTTTGTGAACAATGAATGCGTTTCATATTAAATCAGGAGCTATCTGTTGATATCTTATCAGTGCTGTAGAGTTCTCTTTTAGATACAATGGCTAACTGTTCTTTCTTCAAGATAACTCCTATAGCTCATTGTTCATGCCTTTAAATTTGCTCCTTGCAGGGATCCTTAGAGTTATTTCAGTTCGTTTACATTTAGATCTGTTTCTTCATTCTTTCCATTTAGATTAAATAATTTTGTTTCTCTGTTTCATGAGCAATAGATGCGTTTTACATTAAATTAGAAGGTATCTTCGAAAGATCTTTTATCTTGCTGTAGCGTTACCTGTGAGAATTGACGGCTATCTGTTCTTTCTTTATGTTATTTGCTTTCAGCTTATTGCTCATCCTTTAAACGTGCTCCTTGCAAGGAAAGGTATATTTACTTCAGTTTCTAGACTTAGATCTGTTTTAGTTTGCATTTTAGATCAAATATAATTTAGGCACTTGCATCTCATTTAAAACATAAAATCCAAAAGAAAGGTGGATCGGGCCATAACCGGTACAATCGGAGTTAAACTCCAAACCCACGGTTGCCGGAACCGCTAACCGAACGGATTCCCTATACCAAACGGGAGATAGTCTAATTGGGATCATCTCTCGGGGAGAATCCCTTTCTGATTGATGCTACGATATCCGAGGCATCAACAGTTTTTGGTGCTAGAAGGAGGGCTTGAAAGTGCATGGCTGATAGAGGAAAATCTTCCACTGCCATAGATGACACTGAAAACCCGCTTAAAGAAAGCATTTCAAACAGCCCAGATCTTGAATTATTAAATCAAGAACGCCTCATTTCTATCCTGAGCCTCAAGAACCTTTATACATTGTCCCTTTTACAGAAATAGAGGATTTGAGAAGACATACCAGGTATTACGTTAGGAAGCTAGGTGGTTTAAACGCTGTATGTTTTCTCCCTAAGAAAACTACCCCTAGAAAAGAGCCACAATATACCCGAGATTCAATTCTTGTTCAAAGTTTTGAAGAACTTGTGAATCTGACTTTGGAAGAAATTTCAGACACTCTTAACAAGGCAGATCTTGAAAACTCAGAAAAGATTTCAGACCAAGAAAACCTTGAAGAAATTATCACTCCAAGAAGTACTCCACAGAATTCACCTTACAATTCTCCACCAGGGTCTCCACGTCCAAACATGGCTGTACCTGCTTGGAGAGCAAGGGGAGCACTGAACCTAGCTGGACCATTCCATAATCTTCCGAAAAACCCAGAAAAGGTCTTGCCTAAGTTCGATCCAGGGAAAGCCATTTCGGCGGAAGATCACCTCAAGAGTTTCTACTTAGCTCTGAACCTTTTGAACATACAACATGAAGACGTAGTTTGCAGGTTGTTTCCATATACATTCGAGCCAAAAGTATCATCTTGGTACTTTAGCCTACAACCCAGCTCAATCTCTAGTTGGGATGAATTCGAAAATTGTTTCCTAAAGAAATACGGAAACCAAAAGATTGCGGCCACACTTATGAAATAACTCTTATCCATGAGAATGGAAAAGAAAGAAAAGGTTCAAGATTTCAATCAAAGATTCACGACGCTGTTAAATAATTCCAGTGAAGCTAATAAACCAACAGAGGAGTCTCTGATTGAATACTACACTACAACTCTTGAAGGACCAATAGCAATGTTCGTAAAAAGATCCAAGAAAACTACCTTGATAGAGAACTTTGAGGAAGCTAGAAAGGTAGAAGAAGAAGCCGATAGCATTGCTAAACATGCCTTAGATGTAGAACCAAAACCAGCAGCTAGCAAAAAACCTTTGCTGCTCACTAGAGGTAAATAAGAGCCATCTACAGACATGGAAAATGTAGTCAAGATGATGCAGAAATTATCTAATAAAATCGTAGATCTCGAGAAAGACAAGGCTGCCAGCACATCTAGGAAACCTTTCAAGCCGTTTTATAAAAGAAGGGAAGACGGTGACCAAACTCATCCACCAATGAATAATGCCCCTGTCTTAAACTTGAACGAAATCGGGATGGAAAATTTCTGCACTTTTCATCAAGAACCACATTCGGAAAAGAGCTGCCCGCAATGGATTAATTCCATGAGCTTAGTCATGAACCAAATGCTAGATTCACAGATCCCAGACCAAGACGATTCTCCAGAGGAATCTAACCCTGAGTTAGAGGAACCAACCCCGGACACTACTATGGTGCTATGGGATTGGGTACCTATGACTGAATTAGCTAAAGAGGATCCCATAGATAGCTCTCCCTCTACCGTAAACGTTGCTACTCGCAACAAAGGCCCAATTGTTGATCCTGGGCCAAGCGCAGCTCCTCATAAGACTAAAGTTTCAAAAGAACCGCCTAGGAGGCACATAACAATCATCCCACCACAGCCCAAAGTTAGTCAAACAGTGACCAAACAGCCAAATGCTGACACGATAGTTCAGCCACCTAAGGTCACAACGAGAAAAATAGATCAGCAAGCTCGAATTGGGAACGAATCTGACATAGGATACGATATTATCGAAGACATCAAGAAGGTCAAAGCGAATGTGTCAATATTTGACATGTGTAGCTTGCCCCATCAACGAGACAAACTGCTGCATGTTCTACAACCTCAGATCAGCACTCCATTAACGGATTCTCAAAACAGTCTCGAAATTAATGAAGCTAGCATCGGTGGGAAGTCTAAATCTCAAACTTTGCCATTCCTTTTGACTTTTGAAATTTTTAACCATAATGTTCACAACTGTTTGGTAGATTCTGGAGCATCCTCAAACGTTATGCCACTGTCAATTTGTAAAAGGATTAACGGGAAGCCTGTTCCATCTCCAGCCCAAATTATCCAATTAGATAGGACTGCTGTCAAGGTTATTGGGGAGATGAAAGATGTTCTAATTAGACTATCAGCTGACCCTAGAGTCTGTCAATTCATTGACATAATGGTGGTCGACATTCCTGAAGCCTATGGGATGATTTTAAGTAGGGATTGGTCTACCAAACTGAGTGGCTACTTTGTTACTGATTGGTCCCACCTATGGCTTCCTTATCAGAACAGGAAGAACCAGATTAAAGTTCTTAGGGAACCTCATATGAAGCAAAACGTAACCCAGTTAGAAGAAAAGAATGAGGCTGTAGCTTTCTCATCCTCGGTGCCAGGGAATTACTTCTTAGAGATGGATCCGGGTAACTATCAATCTGAAACCATTAGCCATGAATCAGATAAACAGTCCGATCTCCTTCATTTCTCTCGGACTGATGAGATTGATTGTAACATAGTTAATTTAGTCACTGACATAGATCACAAAGAAACTAACTTAGTTGAATCTAAAGACACCTTTTGGACATTATACTTTGATGGTTCTAAAACTCTGGAAGGATCCGGAGCCGGTTGTGTTCTAATGGATCCAAAAAGAAACAAGTATTTTTTGTCTTGTAGATTAGAATTCGATTGCACTAATAACACCGCTGAATATGAAGCTTTGGTACATGGATTAAAGAAGGCCATTGGCTTAAATGTCAAGTACCTGAAGGTCTTTGGTGACTCCGAGATATAAGACAGGTAAGGGACACCATTCATTGTCTCTCACCTCATTTGAAGGGTTATCAGGCTGAGGTATGGGATTTAATTATGCATTTTGACGCTTTCAATATAAAGTCAATTCCTAGATTGCAAAATTCTGCTGCTGATTTGTTAGCAACATCTGCTTCTAGATTGGTGCCATCAAATAATAAATGCTCAATTGAATTGATTTTCAGGCCTTCCGTTCCCGATAACATCACAAACTTCAGAGTCTTCGATGATGATGAACAAATTATCACCTTCCTGACAAACGAGGATAGCTTTCAAGGAGCTGCAATAGATGAGGAAGAACACGATGCTGATTTGATGAAGAAGGATGCGGAGAAAGGAAATTTCATGCCTAAGGGAGTAAGGTCCCTCGAAATGCTGTTCGATCTTCAAAATAAGTTCAAAAGGCCAGCTAATACCAAAACTAACAGCTCATCAATGCAACATGAGTTAGTTAATTTGGGTACCGAGGCAGAACCAAGATTTGTCAACCTTGGCAAATGTTGTTCACCAGGAGAAAGAGACAGGTTCATTAAATTGTTTAAACAATACAAGGATGTTTTTGCATGGACCTATGAAGATATGAAAACGTATGACGTCCGCATTGTTTAGCATGTTATACCAATGAAAGCGGGTGTCAAACCATTTCAGCAGCAGTTAAGAAGAATGCATCCCACTCTAGAACTGCTGATCCAAAAGGAATTAAAGAAGCTCCTGGACGCTAAGATAATTTTCAAAGTTCGGCATTCTGAGTGGGTTCCAAAATTGGTTCCCGTAAGGAAGAAGTCGGGAGAGATAAGGCTATGTGTAGATTTCAGAAATTTAAACAAAGCTTCGGATAAAGACAACTACCCTGTACCTTCAATGGAGCAAATCCTACAAATGGTGTCAAGATCCGAATTGTTTTCTCTCCTCGATGGTTTCTCTGGCTACAATCAAGTGTTAGTAGCCGAAGAAGATCGCCTTAAGACTACTTTGAGAACTAAGTGGGGAACTTTCGCCTACAGAAGAATGCCATTTGGTTTGATAAACGCAGGAGCTACATTCCAAAGGGCGATGGATATTTCCTTCCAAGGATTAGGTGGACAATGCGTGGTTGTATACTTAGATGATGTTACAGTCTTTTCGAAGAAAAGGGAAGATCATGTCATGCATCTAAAGCATATTTTTGATCGCTGCCGGAAATATGGTATTTCCTTGAATCCCAAGAAGAGCGTATTTGCTGTTCCCGAAGGTAAGCTCTTGGGTCATATCATCTCCAAAGGGGGAGTGTCAATTGATCAGGAAAGGGTCCAATCCATTAATAAGATTCCAATGCCTTACAACAAGAAATCTATGCAGTCTTTTATGGGCACCATCAATTTTGTCCACAGATTTGTTCCGGATTTCGCACAAATTGTTAAGCCATTGCAACAGATGGTTAAACAAAGCATGCAATTCAAGTGGACGGATCTGGAGAAGGACGCATTTAGAGATATCAAGGAAACCATAGCTAAGGCTCCTTCCTTGAGGAGCCCAGATTTTGATAAGGATTTCATCTTGTATACCTTCGCTTCGGATGAATCCCTCGCAGCTGTACTCACGCAAAAGGTGGAGCAGGGAGATGAGTACCCAATTTCATTTATGAGCACTGGTCTGCAAGGTGCTGAGCTAAATTATCCCATGGTTGACAAGCATGCATATGCAGTCTTCAAAGCAGTCAAGCAGTTTAGGCCATACATTCTGAAGAACAGAACTAAAGTCATAGTTCCCCACCCAGCTGTTAGATCCCTTTTCGTTCAAAAGGAATTGGGAGAAAGGAGAGGGAACTGGGTCACAGCTCTGCAGGAGTATGATTTGGAATTTAAACCAGCCACGATCATCAAAGGGCAAGGCCTATGCAAATTACTTACGGGAAACTCAACTGATGAAGAACAACATTGGAAGAATGAAGCCGAGTTAAATTCGGTTGAAGTGTGTCATATCTTCACAGCTCCCCAGTCATGGTATAGGGATCTGGTGCACTATTTGCAGCAGGGATATCTACCTGAGCACTGGAACTCTAAGCAAAGAAGGGCACTCCGCTTAAAATCAGCACCTTATCAAATCATTGATGGGATTCTTTTCAGGAAGAATTATGATGGAGTTTTCCTTAGATGTTTGGAAAAGGAAGATGCAAACAAAGTTGTCAAAGAATTGCATGATGGCCCCGCAGGCGGACATTATTCAGGTGAGACGACAGCACACAAGATTCTGAGAGCTGGTTATTATTGGCTGACTCTGTTCCAAGATGCCCACACATATGCACGAAACTGTGATGTATGCCAGAGAAGTGCTGGGAAGTTACCTAAAGCAGCAGGACCATTGCAACCGGTCATCATCTCTGAGCCTTTTGAGCAATGGGGTATAGATGTTATCGGAGAGATAAATCCAAATTCTTCATTGCAACATCGATACATCCTGGAAGCTACTGACTACTTCACTAGGTGGACGGAGGCCATCCCTTTGCGCAAAATCAACGAAGACGCGGTCATCAGCTTCTTGAAGGAGAACATCATAACCAGGTTTGGGGTTCCAATTTCCCTCATTTTTGATAATGCTACTTATTTTTCGTCTTGCAAGATTAATGAATTTGTTTATGAATGGGGAATTAAGTTGCATTATTCAGCCAATTACTATCCTCAGGGGAACGGATTAGCTGAATCCTCAAACAAGAATCTAATTCAAATTCTTAAGAAGATTGTGATAGAAAACCAGAGAAGTTGGCATGTAGCTCTCCCAAATGCCTTATGGGCAGATAGGGTGACCCCCAAGAACGCTTTAGGTGTTTCCCCTTTCACTCTTGTCTATGGCAAGGAAGCCATCCTCCCCCCAAACATTTTGCTCCCATCCTTACAATTATCCCAAGCCTCCCGGGGTTCTGGAAGCCAAGCCTTACAATCTAGGATCAATACCCTGCTTCAACTTGAAGAAGCCCGACAAAAGGCTAAAGACCGATTTCATCAACATCAAGACATAGTTAAAAGATGGTTCGATAAGAGGAAGTCTGGCAAGAGAAGCTTTGAAGTTGGGGACTTAGTCCTGAAATGGGACCATAATCACGAAGGAAAAGGGATGCATACGAAATTCCAACAACTATGGGTAGGTCCATACCAGATTTCGGCAAAATTAGGCCCATCCACTTACAAATTGACAAATCTCGAGGGAGAAGAAGTAACCCTTCCTCTCAATGGCCTCGCTCTGAAACAATACTTTGCATAGTCTCGCTGAGACTTCCTGTACATAAAAGTTTTCTTTTATTTTGCTTTAGCCTTTGTTTGCTTTATTTTTGGCCATGTTGTTTCTGTCTTTGTCATTTGAACCTGTGCAACATTTTTTTGTTTTCTAGAAGCCCTTTTGGGTGAGTTCCCCATCGAGGATAGGTCTCTCAAAGAAATCTCGCAACCCATGAATCCAGAACTATGCTCAAATGAATTCTGTCTGTTGTGCTCTCGCTGAAATATTCAGAAGGAAGGAAGCCTACTTTTCTAGTCACACTAATCCTGTTCAAAATAGCAGAGGCCCATGACCGTCTTCACTACTATCGTTGGGCTCCACCCACTCTCACACTTTAAAGGCATCTCAAGAAGGTTACCAGAGTTGGACCCATGGAAAGTAGCACATCTCGAGGACATAAGGTATTGAAGTGACTCCATGTTGCAAATCTAACAGCCAAAATGGCTTGTATTCAGGAGTCTGTTTTCCAGAGATTCTCGCCTCAATTAAAGCATGGCTGAGACAAAATCAAAAGACATGTAAAATCAAGAAGGTTGTCCAAAAGGCTCAGCCCAAAATGGGCTCCTCTCCGTCCGTGAGGTTTGATCAAATCAATAAAATTTCTAACTCACACAAAATGACATTATGGATTGAGGAGCCTAAATCAAAGACCATGTCCAAAGAAAATATCTCTGGAAGGCTCAAACAGCTAAGCTATCCAAAGTACAAACATCCAAAAGGATGCAAGCAATATGGGAATGAGGAACAAGAGGAATAATGTCCATGAGAAAGTGTTGTGAATCCTGTGGAGTCCACCAGTAGTGACCATCTGAAAGATGACCCTCCTAAAATGAATCTCATATATTTGCCCTTTGAGAGTGGTGAAGATGTCTCGGTCAAAGCTCCCCTTTTCCCCAATGGCTAGCAGGTAAAGTGCCTTCTTCCCCTCATATGAATTTAAAATGCTCAGCTGAGTAGTGCACCTAATATGGATGTCTTTGATGAGGTTTCGGACCATGAAGAGGAATTTTTTCAGAGATCTGTGTTCGCCAGCGACTCGCCATTGTTGTTGCAGCAACACCCCCCCCAAAATTTTGTACATATTGGGGCCCCTCCTTTAAACGTTTTTAGAAAGGCTGCCTTAAAAGTCAATCCCAGTTGTTATCTTTGTTTTTCAACAGAAAATCTTGCCATGAACCACTCCAAGGCTGCTAGAAAATCTTGTTTCTCAGCAGAAATATTTTATATGAAATCTTCCTGAAAAGTCGCATAACGATTTGATAAAGCCCCGCAGTGGCAGAAGCCTCGGTAAAACACTCTCGAAAGAAGACTTAGAAAATTTCGTTGGAAAGTTGCGGAAGCCATTGGACAATCCTTCCCGAAACGGCGGAGCTCTTCGTTCAAATCTTCCGCAAACGCGAAGGGTTTCAGGTTTTCCTCCCGAAAGGCGGAAGCCTTTGTTTAAGCCTTCCGAAACGGAACTTAGAAATTTTTCCCAAAAAATTGCGGAACCTTTCAAACTATCTTCCCGCAGTTGTGTTTCTTTTGAGTTTTTAGCAGAGGGGCGGAAGCCTGTGTTTAAAACTTTTGAAAAAGAAGGACTTAGAAACTTTTTGAGAAGTCACGGAGCGTAAGAAGGAAGCTCTGCGGAACCATTCAGCGTTTTCTCCTGAAACGGCGGGAACCGTTCGCATAAACACTCCAGAGAAGCTTAGATTTCCCTCTCGTCGTTGCAGAATTTTTTTTTGGGAAAGTGTCCAAACACTTCGGAGCCTTTCGGGCTATCTTCCCGCAGTTGCAGAAGCCCAATCGCACAAACCGCTCGAAAGGACTTAAGATATTGTTATGGAAACATCGCGGAAGTGTTTGAGTTATCTCTCCCGAAACGACGGGCGCTTTTCGTAAAATCCTCCCGAAACTCGGAAGAGAACTTAGGAGCTTTCTTTGAAAATTTGCAGAAACCTTTGATTTTTTCTCCCGAAGTTACGGAAACTTTCACCATATCTTTCCGAAATCCCACGAAAAGGACTTAGAAAATTTGCCGAAAGTTGTGAAACTCACCGAGAGAATGTTGCGGAAGCCTTCAACTTACCATTCCGAAAAGGTGTCGCCATTCGCCAGCTCGTTCCGAAAGGGCGGAAGCCATTGGCGAAAGCTCTCCGCAATTTTGGAGGCCTTCGCGCTAGCATCCCAAAAAGGGCCACCGAAAGAATTAAAACATTCACGTCCTTTTGCGGGGAGCCTCACAAATCTCTCTCGAAACGTCGGAGAAGTTCAGCGGAAGCTTCCGTGTTGTACTTCCGAACGAGTTGAGCTTTGCGGAATGTTTTGTTTTCTCTTCCGTGTCGCGGAGGCCTTTTGCGGGGGCCATTCGCCTTTGTTCCCCGAAATGGCGAAGTCATTCTCCATATCCTTCCGCAACGGCATATGAGATTCGCAAATTTGTCCCGCAGGAGGCGGTCGTGCGCGAATCGAGAATTTTTGATTTGACGCCGACGTACCGATACTTAAACCACGTTTAATTGCGCCACACACCAAAATTAAATGCCGCACGTGCTCGACTTATTTAAATAAGAGGTGGGGGGTATGAGAAAACATATCGTTATTTGTCGATTGGAAGATTTGTTGGACGCTGCGCAACCGCTCCAGCTCAGCCTACTTGTCCACGTTCACGGCCACCTCATTCAGCTGTCTTCACGGTGCCAGGTAGGAATTTTTAACCATTAAATTTGCCTTTCCTACGCGTTAGATTACTATTGGATTGTCCTTGTTTGAAGATGATTGGTCTAGGTTAGATTTTGACGGGCAAAATGCTCGTCACAGGTACTTCGCCCGTCAAGTTACCGTCGAAATTTCATTTTTTGTTGTTGTTGTTGTTTCTGTCATACAAAACATAGAAATGTCAAAATATTTTGAACGTCAACTCTGATGGGTGGATTGTTCTAAGATCCTACCCTAGCCACATATGTCGCTGTTATTCGCGTTTGAAGTCACCGAGGCCCTGTGAACTTTTCATGTCCCCAGCCGAAAGCTAAAACCGTAGTCACCCAGGTTTTTTCATAAGCCTCAGTCTCGGCGTAGCCACTATCCAATTTAAAACTTGAGACAGGCGCCATCACCCCTGATCTAACCAGCCGTAGGACACCCCGTCAATTGTTATGAATAACAATAGCCATTGGGCTGAAAGCCCTCGCCTGTGTGTCAACGCGGAGGAACCTCCTTGATCTTGTATTAGAGTTATGTCACCCCGAACCTCCTCGCCATTAGCCATTTAAAAAAACACACTGACAAGGATCACCATTTCTCCCAGAGCTAGACCGAAAGTAGGTTGCTTCCGCAAAAGTCTTACCCTTGCGGGAGCATTCCAAACTTGTCCCTTTAAAAGAATTGGGATGACTAAAACTAGAATTCTTGTTTGAAATGGTGTATTTTTGCTTCCTAAACATACAGCTTCACATTGCATTTATCTCAGTGACATGTCAGAATGGTGATGCTCTTGAAATCTCACAGTATGTTACTCAATTTTGTAATGGCTTATATTTGGTTGCTATCAGGGGTAATTCAAAATGCCAAAAGGTGGGAAGAAGAAGGCTAAGATGACAGAGAAAAAGCCTGCACCACTTAAAACTGAGACCTCACTCCAGGATACTAGGTGCACCACCGGTGTTCCTCCATAAATCCGCTGGGGTGACATTTATAGGATGATCCGAGACCAGGATGTCCCGGACATGTTGTTAGAGGAGGGGCCGATTTATCTAAATATCAAAGCTTCAGGCATAACAAGAGCTGCTACCCGCCCTGAGCTATTCCCCTGTGCTGAAGTAATCGGATGGATAATCCAACATGCCGATGCAGAAGGAAGAGTGATAAATGACAGTGGAAAAGTAGCCATTGCCTCATTCCACCCAGCATACATTGCCGTAGCCTATAAGTTTCCCCGCTCCCAGCAAGATCTGATTGATGAATGGTTGGGAAAAATGAATAACGTTGAGGTGGCCAAATGGCTACTAGTAGCAGGAAAGCATTTGAGAAAGAAAGGAAACGACGAATATGACGTACAGAATCTGAGAGCTGCTTTCAGATTGATTGCCCTGATGCTGTGCAGAATCTTCGGCATGCCCAATGGCACTGTGTATAAAATTCAGTGGGTCCCTATTATTCACTTCGTGGTGTTTCAAGGAACTGTGTTTGACTGGGCCACTCTCCTGTTAGACAGTTTGGCCTCAATGATAGTTGCTGCAAGAGAAGGACTAGCCTTCAAGAAGGCAAAATTTTTCATGTCCTCATATCTGATTGATTGTGTTTTGGCCAAGATAGACTTCCCCAAATTGGGCTGTACATGGGATAAGGCCACCACCCCGGTTTACACTGCTTTCAAGATGATGTGGGCCCAGAACTACAAACCTAGTTACAAACTCATCTGTGAGGGGTTCATCATGCCCCTATATGAGAAGTTATTCAAGGAGGAGCCCAACGTCCTGTCAGAGAACGCTGTGGAAGTCCTTGAGAATTACGGGGATTTTTAATTTTCAGAGCAAGGCACCTACCTCAGAATGTTTGGAGAGACTAAGCCCCCATAAATTTTGCCGCAGTATGCCACATATTATGTAGTCCGTAAGGAAGTAGTAAGACAAATCTTCCTGGATGGAATTGGGGCAATGCTCCACAACCAACATAAGGCTTCCTTTCCCCCTTTACCTTTTTGCATAGGTGCTTACAAGTTCTCGGGGGTTGCCTCAGCCGAAGAGTTTGTGCAGGAGCTGAAAGCTTTCCACTTCAGTGAAGTGATCTTCCACAGGAATGACAGGAAGGGAAGAGTGGCCGAGCACTGTAAGGAAATCTATGCTCATTTTGAGTACTCTCACTATCCCGATGCCGAGGAAGAGGTATTCAGGGGCATCAGCAACATGGCTGAGCTGCGAACCTTTCGCCAAGGTAGCGGAGCAAGTTCTAGTTCCACCAAGATCCAGAAGACCAGCCAGCAGAAGGAGAAAGAAGCTAATGATGCCCTAGCTCAGGAAGAGCTCAGATTAAGAGAAGAAGCAAGGTTACTCCAGGAGGCTGAGGAAGCCAGGTTGCAGCAGGAAGCTGAAGCGGCAAGAATGCAACAAGAAGCTGAAAATGAAAGGCTGCAGAAAGAGGCTGAGGAATCCCAGCAGCAGAAAGAGGCTGAGGATGAAAGGCTACAGAAAGTTGAAGGAGTTGAAGGAGGACAGGATGCTGAGACAGAAAGGAAAGCGGAAGAAGAGCTGAAAGCAGGGGAAGATGCCCAAGCAAGTGGGTCCGGTGTCCAAGACATGGAAATAGACGCATCTCAAGCAGGTGGCTCTCGTACCCAAAATACGGGAGTAGATCTAGCTCAGGAAGTCCGGACCCCACCGGCTGAAGGAGACATAGACATCATGGACCGCCCAATTGCCCCGTACACTCCATCGGGAAAACATACGGTGTCCAGGTGGAATGAGTATGTCTATGAAAAGAAAAGGAAAGCGATGGTCCTCAAATCAGAAGAGAGGATCAAAAGTCCCTTCCATGAAGACATCGTTACCCACCGAGAGGTCACTGTAATGCAGAATACAGATCAAGATCCCTTTGCTATGGCATCCGCAGCTGTAGAAACAACAAAAGCATCACTGAACAATGTGGGGGTTATAGTCAGAGAAAATGTATTGACAAAGAAGAGAGCTCGTACGCTACAACAGATGGTGGCTAATGAGCGGGCCTAAAGGGATCTTGTGGTGAACAAGTATAATTTCCTATACGCCGAGCATAAGGAGCTGTCAGGAAAATATAACCAGCTGGAGGAGGAAAAGGACCAACTAACACTCCAAATGATGATTTTGGAAGCAGAGAAGAACGGAGCAGAAGATAAAGCATCCCAGCTAGAAGCAGACAAGCGGGCATTAGCTGAGCTGTTAGAGCTAGCTGGGAACAGAACGATAGACATGTCTCCCTTCCATGAGCTGTCCTGCAGCATCCTGAAGCAAGTGCATGACAATCGGGAGCTAAATACTAATGAGGTTTGCAAGCTCAAGGCCATGGTAGTCAGTTTAAAAGAAATTAATGCGGAGGCCCATAGGCTCAAAGCTAAGAATACCCGTGTGAAGGCAAATATCATAAGTCATATGGCATGGAGAGAAGGAAAGGGGGGTTTCCCCACGCATCTCCCATTTAAATCTGTGGATGGTTTTAATGAGGACATAGCCCTGTTGGAGTTTGGAAGGAACTGTGCCAGTAAACTGACAGCCAGTGTGCAAAGAACAACAAATAAAATTAACATTCTGTACCAAAGGCTCCAAGGGGTGCATGACAAATGCAAATTGAGCTTCCCTCAGACCCTGGAGGACTTTACGGAAAAGGAGCAACATTTGTCTCAACTAAAGGAAGAACTAGGCGTTCAAATGGAGTATGTGAGGAGGATTGATGTCCTGGCTATTGATGACCTCCAACATTATATTGGATTGTCATCACTCCACAACCATCTGCTGAAGGAAGTGCATCAAGCAGTAGTAGCAGAAGTTCAAAGCATTGGAGCAGAGCTCGGGAAGAATGTGACTTCTTAGAAAATATTGTTCCCTGCTGCAGCAAACATAGTCATAAGGGACACAGGTATGTGGTATAGCTACATAGCGGAGGAGGAGAAGAAAGCTACAGCAGTATCAGGAGCAACAACAGGTCCAGAATCTTCTCTCCCAGCAGCCACTCCAGCAACAACAGTAAGCTCAATCCCTTCTTCCCAAGTAGAAGCAACAGCAACAATTGGTTCGAGTGTCTCTTCCCAGGCAGCATTAGTAGCATCAATTGACTTGGGCGATCCTCTGCCAGCAGAAGCTCACGCACAGGAGTGAAATCGCTGATTTCAAAGCATTTTTCTGTTATTTTTGTATTTGACTCTCAAATGTGTAAAGCGTAGAAACTATGGGACAGCTGTCCCTATTTTTCTTTTAAATAATTTCTGTAAAAGAAAGGGAATCACATCTTTGTCTATTATAGGAGAGAATTTTATGTAGATGACAAGTGGAAGGTGCTAGGTGGCATCCCAAAGGGCAGATTTGTAATTATAAATAGAAGCTAGGAAGAATAGAGAAGGACTTTTGGCAGGGAACTATTTTTTCCAACCTGTACGAGCTACCTTGTATACGTTCCAAGAAAATACAGTTTTCTAATAAAAGCCTGGAGATGGACTTTTTTCATGTGAATGATGGATGGATGTATGTTGGACTATTCTAATGACTTCCGTACTGTAATGTGAGATCATTCTTACTATATGAACTATTTCGTTGTATTAATGATTTTTGCTCCTTCCTGTGCATACGATTTTCTCTATTTTGTGAACAATGAATGCGTTTCATATTAAATCAGGAGCTATCTATTGATATCTTATCAGTGCTGTAGAGTTCTCTTTTAGATACAATGGCTAACTGTTCTTTCTTCAAGATAACTCCTATAGCTCATTGTTCATGCCTTTAAATTTGCTCCTTGCAGGGATCCTTAGAGTTATTTCAGTTCGTTTACATTTAGATCTGTTTCTTCATTCTTTCCATTTAGATTAAATAATTTTGTTTCTCTGTTTCATGAGCAATAGATGCGTTTTACATTAAATTAGAAGCTATATTCTAAAGATCTTTTATCTTGCTGTAGCGTTACCTGTGAGAATTGACGGCTATCTGTTCTTTCTTTATGTTATTTGCTTTCAGCTTATTTCGCATCCTTTAAACGTGCTCCTTGCAAGGATAGGTAGATTTACTTCAGTTTCTAGACTTAGATCTGTTTTAGTTTGCATTTTAGATTAAAAATAATTTAGGCACTTGCGTCTCATTTAAAACATAAAATCCAAAAGAAAGGTGGATCGGGCCATAACCGGTACAATCAGAGTTAAACTCCAAACCCACGGTTGCTGGAACCGCTAACCGGACGGATTCCCTATACCAAACGGGAGATAGTCTAATTGGGATCATCTCTCGAGGAGAATCCCTTTCTGATTGATGCTACGATATCCGAGGCATCAACATAGCTATGATGGTTCCAAGGAGGAATACTCACATATTCTAGAGCAGTTTCATGACATCAGCAGTTTTGATTATACTCCTTCTTCAAGAGATGATGAGCATGAGTCAGTTTTACTTACTCATGAGTATTCAGTTTCAGAGTTTGCACATGGTGAGCATGAGTCAGTTTAACTTGTTCCATATTCAGAGGGAATGTTATACCCAGATCCACAAGAACCTGAAAGTATAGCAACTAAGGATGATGATGATAGAATGCTAGATCCAGATCCACAAGAACTCGAGGATCTAGAAACTAATGATAAAGATGAGCGAATGGGAGATCCAGATCCACAAGAACTTGAAGATCTCTCACCTGATATTCCTCTTCTTCCTAGATGGGCATCTACTACACTCCGATCTACCGGTGATTTGGTTGGTGATCCATATGATCACAAAAGAACCAGATCAGATCTTCAGCATGGAAGGTTTCATCCTTCTCACATTACTGATCCATTGTAGATCGATCAATCCTTCTTCGAAAAAGAAGGACACTTGCCTCCTTCAGGGGTAAGTCATGATATGTTACTTTAGCACCTTCAGTCTATTTTGAGGGAGGGCTTTCTTCCCACTGGGTTTTCCCTCTTTCCTCACTTAGTTTATTTTAGATTGATTGTACGGGGTGAACTTTGGTCTCAGTAACGGGGGCCCTATCTTGTTGTTTTACAGGGTGACCTTTGGTCTTAGTTACCAAGGCCCTACTCTTCAGTTATTTCTCATAGTATTAGCTTGCGAGGGGGGGGTGTTGGAATATTCTCCCCATCATTTTTGTATTTTGCATGCTGCATGCATTTGCATGCATCCAATCATCATCATGGTGGTCTCCCTAGCACCTAGAGCTTGCTTCTAGCTCTTCTTTACCTGCATGCTGCATGCATTTGCATGCCACTGCATGCATCCAATCATCATCATGGTGGACCTCCCAGCTCCTAGAGCTTGGTTCTAGCGCTCCACAGCCTGTTTACATCCCCCAGGGGGCCTCCTACCTACCAAAGGCACCCTTCTTCATGGAAAGTGCACCTTTCTCACCTACCACAACCAGTTAGGCGCCTTTCTCCCCTACCAATCAGTTATCACTCAGTTCTTCTTTGATTTAAGGCTAGATTGACTCCCCCATTGACTGTTTCATTCCGATGGACCTCCAGTGAGACTAGTCTTCCCATTCTGACTCCAGTTATCTCCTCATGTTCCCTCCACTGATCCTCCTTCATTCAGTTAGTGCCTACCTCACTCAGTTAGACTCCTCATGCGCCCTCCACTGAGCCTCCTTTATTTAGTTAGTGCCTACCTCACTCAGTTAGACTCAGGTGACTGACTGTTACCATTGATGACTAATACATTGACTGTATGATGAATCCACTATCATTCAAGCCACACTTTGAGTTAGGAATTCGAATTCCCTACTTGGCCTATTCGAATCCTATATGATTCCATCTTCATGGCTATTGTATTCATTTACTTACATTCTTATTCATTGTATAATACTGAGATATTGTTCTATTATACTGTGTTTATGAGTGATCATTAAGTGTCTCCTTCTCTTCTTCTTTGCAACATATTTGTGAGTTTGATTGTGAGTTGCTACAGCTGCTAGATCCTTGCATATTCTTACACACATTGTGTTTGCAAGTCGGAAGTTGTCATCTGCAGAAAGAAACTATACAACGACAGAGATAGAGGGTCTGGTGATGGTCTATGCACTACAAAAGTTTCAGCACTACTTACTGGGAGGACACTTTAAGATGTTCATAGACCACTCCGCATTAAAATATCTGGTCAACAATCCTGTGTTGGGGGGGAAGATATGTCACTGGCTACTTATGTTTCAGGATTTCGACTTTGAAGTGATTGTGAAGCCAAGACGTTTGAACACAGGTCCAAATCATTTATCGCGGATTGAGACAGGAGAGGAGCCAACCAACATTGAAGATGGGTTTCCTGATGCCCAACTGTTTAAGGTTGAAGTAGCTGATGAATATTATGCATAAATCATTCAGTTCCTGGCGATAGGTACCGCACCAGAGGGATTTGCAACCAGTAAGAAGAAACAGTTGGTGGTCAAGGATGCAGATTTCCAGCTGATTGCAGGCGAGTTATACAAACTGGGATAGGACGAGATATTGAGGCACTGCATCTTGCCTCATGAGCAAGGGGAGATCTTGTCCGAAGCACATGCATGAGTAGCCGGTGGGCACTATGGTGGTCGTGCGACTGCCTGAAAGGTGCTTCACGCAGGGCTTTGGTGGCCCACGCTTCACAATGATGCAACAGATTATGCGTGGACCTACAATGTTTGTCAAAGGACTAGGAAACCCTCTAGGAGGGATTAGATTCCCCTGTAACCTCAAGTGACACTGCAGCCATTTTCCAAATGGGCAGTGGATTTTGTGGGCCCTATCAACCCACCTGCAAAGCTCACTAGTGCAAGATACATCATTACGATGGGAGGAGGCTACACTAGTCATAGATAGCACCGCTGCGACAACAACGTGCTTCTTATTCGACAACATTGTCACTCGGTTTGGATTCCCGAAGGTGTTGATGAGCGATCAGGGTAGTGATTTTATCAATCGCACCATTAGCACATTGATAGCAGAACTACAGATACAACATAAGAAGAGCACACCATATCATCCGCAAGCAAATGGAACAGTGGAATCATTCAACAAGGTTCTGGAGCATGCACTGACGAAGGTGTGCAATGCAAACCGCGATGACTAGGATATGAAAATCCCAACAGTCTTGTGGGCGTATCGCACCACATGTAAAATGTTAATGGGACAGACACCATTCAAGATGGTATATGGGAAAGAAGTGATTATGCCTACAGAGTACATCGTTTCGAGTCTGTGCATAGTGGTAGCAATAGGCATGGATGATGAAGCAGACTTAGGAGAACGTCTAGCGTAGTTGGTATGACTTGAAGAAGATCGCTTTATGGTAGGGTTCCACCAAAGAATGGAGAAGGATCGCCAGAAGGCTTGGCATTATCGCCATATAAAAAATAAACAGTTTCAGTAGGGTGACTTGGCGCTGTTGTATGATAGCAAGTTTATGAAGCATCCAGGAAAGTTGTAGATGCATTGGCTTGGTCCATATCGCATCAATAACATAACTTCAGGAGGAGCAGTCCAGTTGCAGTAGTTAGATGGAGCGATGCTTCCAAAGTTGATCAATGGTAGCAGGTTGAATCCCTATAGGTCGGGCTTGGAGCAGCGCGATGCCTTAGTCGCATTGGCAAAAAAAATTAAAAATGCAGGATGCTTGGTGGCAAGATGGAAGTGGGAGGGCTTGCGTTGCAAGTTGGCAGCAATTTCGCGACAGAGATAGGGTTGCGACAAGGTCATATTAGCAATCATTCCAATTCATGAGTGCAGGGACTTTCTCGGCTTGGCAAGTATGATCGTTAGCTGGACCGGATTGGTGCCAGAGTAACGCATGTTTGGCACATGGAACACACCATGGCAGTATGGTCGGGGGGTACCCAGGATGATGGTTCACATGGTTTGGCATGCACGACAGCTGAAGAGAGAGTATGGTCATCATTTCTCATGTTATCAGCAGGGTCTACACACGTAGGAACCAGTGGGATGGCATGATGGGCACCTTACGAGATCAGGTTTGTGAATGATGTTGAAGCAGAAAGGGGGTGATGCATGAATACTAGACCCGGAGGCTAGATACACAACGTGGTATTTACCATAAGAGAGGAATTCCAAGGAGGCTATGGAAATGATCCATTTTATTTTGCATGGGAGTGCACCGGTTGTGCTAAGGGTCCGAACGACAAGTGTGCATGAGCGCTTGGAGTAGGAAGCACCCCGGATACTTGGGTGTCACATAAACGAAGTATCATCCGAGATGTCTAGGCATATGGTGGTAGTTCAGATCGTCGTGGTCCCTGCGACCACAATGATGATGGGGGGGGAACCCCCTGGTCCCGGGTAGTAAGTACTTACCGGTGTGAAACAAATGTGCCAGAGCCGTTGGCCTGTTTCGCACCTCAGCACTATTCGTAAACGTCTCCTTAGTCTGCACTAGGTTCTTAGAGAGTGGAGGATGAGTTTGAGAGGTACATGACAACAAGTCGAAGGATGACCATTTTCGGGTGAGAAGTACATGATAGCAAGCCGGAGATGATCACGATAGTGGGAGCCGTATCCAACAACGAGATCCAGAAAGCAAGAACAGTTATAGAGACGTAATCCCACCATAAGATAAATGAGTACACCATGTCCTGCTGATGTGGCTCGAGGGTAAGCCACAAGATTGTGTTGGGGGCCTGTTGGCAGGTGGTTTGGACAAGTCAGCATCACAACATCGTGGATGCTGTGCAAGGCCGAAGATACCGCAGAAGGCGGAAAGTTGAGCGCAAGTGATAATATTTTATGTAATTTTGGGTCAGTTGAACCGTAGTATGAAGGTTTTTGGGTCATTTGGACCACAATAGATAGATTTTGGGTCTTTTGCTTTGAAGTGTCGGTTAGGAAGTAGTTAGTAAGTGGACAAACAATGTAAAAGCGCAAGCCTATAAATAGATGTAGGTTTGTAAGCATTAAGACATCGTCTTTGGGATATCTTTTTTAGATCTATCTTTTGGAGAGTATGATTGTTGAATCTTAATGTCCGAGAGATCTTGATCCGATGCTAAGTATTTTGTATCTGGGTTTTTGCGGAGTTAATATGATGTGACAGAGTTGTTGAGCAGAATCCCTGTGTGTTTTTCTTGTTTATATGTGGTAATGCATTTCACGATATGAATATATGAATGATGCGTTGTTTCCTTGCTGTGATTAATGCTTTACTGTTATATCTGTTGCAATGATGAATTATCCTATTGAATGATGCCATGAATGTGATTGATGCTTGGGTTAAATGCTTAGATCTATTTTGAAATGTTGCAATAAGTTAAGTAATTGATCCACAACATCCTCCTTCATTCGGCGGAAACATGGTTCCGTATCAACTCTCCCTTGAAAATCTCGGGTGAGACCTCATCTGCTTTGCAGGTGTTGCTGGAACGGGGTAAAACCTATTTGGGCCGGTGCTCAGGGAGATCATGATGGTTTGGGTGTCGACAGTGTTGGTAACCCCCGTCAACTGGGTTTGTGTCAACAAGGAATCCATACACAGGCCGTACTATTTTGTCTTATTTACAGCTCTAGATTGTCTTGTTTTGCATGCCAAAGGAGGCCTCAGGCACATATAGTCAAATTTATACTCATTTTCTCATAATTTTGAGAGGAACGTAATGGTGCAGGTCTATTTCTGAGTTTGACAGACATAAAATAGAAGTGTTTCCAGAAAACGTATTTTGTAACCTTTGAAGACTTAATAAGATTGGCCTTCCCATTGGAAGCGGTTTTGGAGATGTAGCCCAAGAAGGGTGAACTCCGTTATCAGTTCTTGTCTTCATTTGCTGGTTTGCATCTCTCTTTGATTTGCTTATGTGTTGATTTTAAATCATTTAAAAATCATATTTTAACCCATTTTTATGAATGTTACATGCAAATTTCAAATGCAAGTTTTTTGGTTTAAAAAGAGCCTAAAAATTTCAAATCAACAACCTCTAGCATTGACATCCCAGTGAAACCCGACATCGTGGTAGCATATCCATATTGGACAAACTTCTTGTTATGAAGAAATCAAAATTTATACTACCTTGTTCAAAAAATTCCACGACGTATTTGCATGGAGCTATGAGGAAATGCCCGGTGATTGATCCTGCTATTGTTGTGCATGAAATCAAAACTTATCCTGAGGCAAAACCTGTCCAGTAAAAACTCTATCCAGTTCACCCACAAAAGACTATGACTATTAAAGTAGAAATTGAAAAGATGTTGAACGTTGGTTTCATTTACCCTGTCCTTTTGAAAAATTGAGTCTCGAGTATTGTTCTTGTCACAAAAAAACAAGGAACCATCAGAGTTTGTGTTGATTACAAGGATCTAAAGAAGGATTGTCCCAAGGACAATTACCCTACCCCATTTATTGACCAAATTATTGATAAATGTTCCAGTAGTTTCATCTTCTCATTTATGGATGGATTTTCTGTCTATAATTAGATTGAGATCCACCAAAAATCAACATAAGATTGCATTCATCTTCCCATGGGGGTACATTTGCATACCACAAATTACCATTTGGCCTAAAAAATGCTGGTGTTACATTCCAATCGGCCATGTCATGTTCCTTTCATGATATTAATGATTTTGTGGATCCATACCTGGATGATCTTCCAACTCATTTAAATCATCATGAATTTCACATTGATCATATGATAGCCATTTTACTCAGATGTCGACGGTATATAACATCCGCCTAAATCCCCATAAATGCATATTCTACGTGGAGGCCAGATGTCTCCTTGGCTTCATTGTCTCAGAAGACAGGATCCACATCCATCCCCTCAAGGTAGAGGCCATATTATCCCTACCCCCACCTACGAGCATCACTGAACTCCAAAGTTTGCAGGGAAAAGAAAAATACTTGCATCATTTCGGGTGTAATCATGCAGAGAAAACATAGGGTTATATGCGATTGTTAAAAAAGGGACATCTTGTTTATCTGGGATGGCTATGCCCAAAATGTCTTTGAAAATATCAAGGATACCATTACTCACACACCCGTGTTACCACCACCTGACTACACCAAGGATTATATCCTCTATCTTCCTGCCTCTACCTAGAATATTAGTATGGTTTTAGTGCAGGAGGTTAACAACGCGCAAGAACATGTGATTTACTACCTTAGAAAGGGTCTTATCGAATCTGAAACTCATTATTCACATGTTGAGAAGTTGTCTCTGGAAGCAGTCGTTGCTGTCCAGAAGTTACGTCATTACATTATGATTCGTACTACTACTATAATTGCCGATTCTAACCCTATTTACCACGTCTTAACTTGTCAAGTACTAGGGGGGAAATATTCACGCTGGATCGTGATTCTTTAAAAATTCGATCTACACTTTGAAAAGGAAAAATAAAAATTCATTAGTGTTCGCATAACTAATTTGCGATCTTCCCCATATTGATCAAGATTCTGAGCCCACTGACTCTCTTCATGATGAGTCAGTGTTCCTCATTAGTACCTACGATCGATGGTATCGTGATATCACCTTGTATTTCCAAAACAGAATGATCTGGGCCTCACCTATTCCTCAATGAATGTCATCATATCCACCATTAGGATAAATATTATGTAATCATCAGGTGACAACCTATATCGCCATGTGTTTGACACAGTGACTTTCAACAGGGGTTCACTTCGAATTGTCATCAACAAACCCTCAACAGAACTCCCTTATGCACCAACCCATAAAGGTTTTACCCTTTCTAGCAACACTCGTAGAGAGAGTGAAGTCTCCCAAGATGAATAAGGGGGGCCGCAGGAACCAAGTTTCTGCAGTGGAGAGAGGACATGCATTAAACCGCACTTTTACAACTACAGAAACCAGAGATCATGTCTTCACATCATATTAACAGTTAGTACATCTATTCATTCTCTTCGCATATAAACAACATTCACATCAACATGGTTTAATCAATCATTTGCATTAACAATAATTACCAGACCACAGAAATTTCGCAAGCAATGCATTCATTAATTAACAGAAACAAAGACAAAAGATATAGCCATAATCTAACATCTTCATGCATTCATTAAGAAATTGTGGAATGACCTTCGCAGAAACCGTCAAAACATCTTATTGCGGATACAAAGCAGTTCATAACATAACATTCTCCGATTCCACTATGATCTAAGATGCCCTTAGGATTACAATCACATTCTTATTTATATGACACTAAGCGGTTACAAAATGGTCCACATGACCCATTTCTAACTAACTAAACTACTTCCGCACTTTCGTCGGCTCCTTGTTCTTCACAAATGGACCTTTCTTCCGGTGGATGGTCCTTCTTCGCACTGTCGGCTTCCGCACTTCATGCAGACTAATACCATTCAACAGGCCCCCAACGAAAAACTTGTGGCTCGCCCTCAAGCCACCTTAGCTGGGGAAAATTTGGTACTGGTCTTGTCCATCGCTGTGGTAAACTTCTGAAGCTATTCTTGACGTCTGGAGCTCATTGTCCATGTACTTCTCGAACTCATCCTTCAGTCTCTTGAAATATTGATCATCTACCTCAAAATCATCCTCCAGTATCTTGAGACCTTGATCATATACCTCGAAATCATCCTCCAGTCTCTTGAAACCTTGATCATCTACCTCAAACTCATCCTCCAGTCTCTTTAAACCTTGATCATCTACCCCTTCCGTGCTTTCTCTCGCGCTTCAGGCTTGCTGCGATCTGGGGAAAAGTTGATCAACATCCTCAAAATGTGAAACAAGCCAACTGCTTTGGCACATCTATTTCGCACATTTGGTCATCTGCTGCTGGAGCTAGGGCCTCCGCCCCTAGTGTTCTGGTGGTCAGGGAGACCACATCTCTTCTAACTACTACCACACTCTTAGACATCTCGGTTGATACCTTTGTTAGAAAACAAGATCGTAGAGCAATAACCATATACAGAAATGAAAATATAATTACACATACACATTACAAGAGAGACACAGATATATCGTCGGTTCACCCCAAGATGGGCTACGTCCACACTGAAATTTCCAGTCCTTATTATTATTCCGTCCAGCAAAGTGAAGGGATACAACCTGCAGCACATCTGCTGCACTTCCTCTTCACACTCACAGTCTCTCTTCTCTGATCTTAGAGATATTTACAATGCATAAAACCTAATACATCAACCCTAGACGTATTACAATGTCTTTTCTTATAAAGGGAAATACAAAGGGAGAATACCACGGGTTACCCAAAACCATGGGCCCATAAAACAAACCCAAAAATTTCCTTCGAGGGATTTTCCCCCGAACCCCCGCTTGGGGGACCACTGACCCCTGGACCCCCTAGCTAAGGGTAATTACCCCCAGACCCCGGTGGGGGGGAGGATTCACCCCCCCCCCACACCTCCCCCAACACCCCCCCCGCTGGGGGTGAGTGTACAGTCGTTTTAACATATCATATAAAGCTGGGGTACAAACACAGCTGAATAATAATGTCTCTGAATCTGGAGATCAGGATCCACAACCAACAACCTCATCTATGTTCCTCCCAAGTGTTTGCACTGCTTCCTTCACTGGTTTTTCATGCACAATCATTGTTCTTGCTCTTAGTTCGCCCTAGAGGTGCTCCCGCTTGAAATGAAGGTACACCATTGCAACTATCTCACTACCCTTTTCCACATCTTCCTTAGGCTTGCTTACTCAAGTTCCTAACTCTCTGCATCTAGCTTACAGACTTGCATCATACAACTCACTAATTCTCCTCTTCAGACTTGCTTTACTTCGACTTACGTTCTTCAATCCCTCCGCCAGTATTTTATGCTTGCTTCTTGACACTTGATCATCATTTGAAAAATATTATCCACGACCATTCGAATCTATCATCATGCTTCTCCGCCGTCTTCCGTTGATGCTGATCCGTAGTGATCATACTCGGATTTGAATCCCACATGCCAAACGTGTGAAGCATCGATGAGTGACATGGATGACCATGCTTTCCGTATGCTTTCCATGTTTTTTTCATCATTGCGTTTTTTTTTTCTTGTGTTCCTCAGCCGCTATGGAGGTAGGGATTTCAACCGATTCCCATTTACTAGCTTTGGAAGCAACCTTCCGTCTAAACTCTTCAATTGCACCGCACCTCCGTTAGTAACAAAGTAAATTATGTAGGGACCCAACCAATGCATCTGTAACTTACCTGGATGTTTCACAAACTTACTGTCATATAGAAGAACTGTATCGCCGCACTGAAAGTGCTTTGGTTTAACGTGTCGATCATGCCAAGCCTTCTGGCGATCATTTTCTACTTTTGATGAAAGCCTGTGATGAACCAATCCTCATCGAGCTGTATCAATTGTGCTAATCGTTCTTCTAGTGATTTTTCGTCACTCATTCCTGTAGCTACTGCGATGTGCATACTAGGGACAATATATTCCATCAGCATGACAACTTCCTGTACGTAAACCAACTTGAATGGGGTCTATCCGGGGAAATGTTTACACGTTGTGCGATACGCCCTAAGTATCACCGGGAATATTCAAATCCCAATCATCCTAATTCATGTTGCATACCTTCATGAGTGCATGCTCTAGGATTTTGTTGAATTCCTCCACTGTTCTGTTTGCTTGTGGATGGTACGGGGTGCTCTTCCAGTGTTGAATTTGAAATTATTCTGTCATTGCTATGATTGTCTGATTAACAAAATGAGTCCCTTGGTCACTCATTAGTATCTTTGGGAACCCGAACCTAGTGACCACATTGTCGAAGAGGAATATGGCTTTTGTCCCAGCTGAGCAATCCTTCACCAGTGTTGCTTCCTCCCATCGCATCAAGTAGTCTATCGCAGTGATTATGTAGGCATTGCCCCTGTTCTTTTTCCTGGTGGGTTGATGGGTCCCACAAATTCAACTGCCCACTTTTCGAAAGCATGCAGTGTTCAATTCAGGTACTAGTGGAATTTCATCCCTTCGTGATGGCTTCCTGTCCATTGACATACGTCGCGGCTTTTAGCGTAGTCCGCAACATCTCTAGGCATCGTCGTCCACCATAGACCTGCTCGAAGGATCTTCCTCGTAATAGCACGTCCTCGTAGTGTCCCCCAATGATACCATCATGAGATTTCACGAGATCCTTTCCTGCTCATGTGGAAGGATGTATCATTGAAGTATCTCATCTGGTCCCATCTTATACAATTTCCCTGCAATCAGTTGAAAATCCGCAGCTCTGACAACTAGTTGCTTCTTTTGATTGGTAGTGAATCCTGTCCGGTGCCTCTCCTATTTCTAAAGACTGAATGACTTATTCGTAATGGTCGTGGACCATTCCAACCCTGAACAACTAAGGCGCTCGATAATCCTTCATCAATGCTCCTCGGCTCTTCCCCAGATTATATCCATGACAAGTGGTCTGGTCCTGCATTCAGTCGACCTGGCTTTATGATTATCTCCAAATAAAATTCCTGGAAGAGTAACAACCATCGACAGATCCCCCCCCCCCCCAACACAGTCTTGTTAACTAGTTATTTAAGTGCCGAATGATCGGGTGAACATTTTAAAGTGGCCCCCTATGAGGAGAGTGACAAAAATTCTATAAGTTGTAGACCATCACCAACCCCTCCCTTTCTATAGTCGTGTAATTCTTTTCCGTAGTAGACAACTTTCTACTTGCGAATGCTATCAGGTGATCTATTACGCCTTCTCCTGGTTGGGCCAAGATAACTCCTAGTGCAACTGATGATGCATTGACGTGAACATGGAACTCCTTAGTCCAATATGGGAATGCAAGGATGGATGTTGCAACCATCTTTTCTTTTAATATATCCAGACTCTTCTAGCATTCTTCATTCCATTCAAACTTGGCGTCTTTCTTCAACAAATTTTCCATTGGCATCGTGATCGCTGCATACCCTCTAATAAATTTCCTGTACTACCCTGTGTGTCCCAATGTCACTGTCAATTGCTTGACTGTTGTCGGCGGTGGTAGATCGACAATATTTGTAATTTTTGTAGGATTGACCAACATTCCTTCCCTGCAAACTATGTTCCCTAGTAAAATCCCAAACAGAGCACAAAAAATGCACTTTTTCAGGTTCAATGAAATCTGGTGTTGTTGACATCTCTCCAACATCAATCGAAGATTGGAAACATGATCCTTGACCAATCCGTGCACCATCCAATTGTCCATATAGACCACAATAAACTTATGAATGTAGTCCTTGAACATAGCAACGACCAGTTTGGAGAAGAATGTGAGCGCATTCTTTAGGCCAAATGGCATCACCGTATACTGAAAACATCCCCATTCGGTGATGAATGTAGTCTTGTGCCGATCTTATTTTGCAATATTTTTATGATGGTAGTTAGAGAATCCATTTATGAAGGAGTATATTTCCTGACCTCCCACACCTTCAAGCACCTCATCCGTGAATGGTGTCGGGAATGGGTCGTGTAAGCATGCATCATTCAACTTCAACAATTCGACACAGATTAGTACTTCATCATTTTTCTTGTCCTGGACCACCATTGGGATGATCCACTCTGATTATTTGACTAGTTCTATAATGCCATATTCCAACATTCTTTCAATCTCAGCCTTCACTATTTCCTTGTACCTTGGATTCAACCGGTAGGGTCGCTGCTTGACTGGCTTCGCATCGAGTTTCAGGGGAATTTTCATTTCGCCTAAGTCCCCAGAAATTCCTTTCATCTCTGAGAATTTCGTTGGGAAAAAATCCTAAAACTCATGCAACAGATCAGTCATCTTCCCGAGAATTGAGTCATCCCAATAGTCTCCAATACTTGCGAACTTCGGATTCTCCTTCGATCCAAGGTTCAGCTTCTTCATTTTCAACGGTTGCTGAAACTTGTCGGAAGGTCTTTCTGGTGCCTCGACATTGCGACTTCCTTCCAAATCCAGTACATACGTATCCCTTGGATCATCCTTGTCATCTGGATCTCCTGTGATATTATATCAGTCCATTAAAATTTCTGGTGTTGCATTCCACTGAATCCCCAACGGTTGCTTGGTCGGGACTGCTTCAAATACCTTCTCCCGAATCACCTATAATGCACTATGGATGAAGGGATTTTCATCGGAGAAACTAAATAGTTGGCTAAAGCCAACTATTATCTGTTCCCAAGAGATTGTTTCGCGTTGCAGTTCTGCTATGACACACCAATTCTACGGTACTTCATCCAGCGTGTGAATAAACGCATCGCATGGATCCACTCTTGTTTTGCTCTAGTCCCCATTTTTTTTCGCATTCATCCAAATGCGCCTTTTGGTCACTTCTTCCATCAAAATTACTTCCGCTATATCCTTCCACATCACCAAACCTAACCGTCATTAGGTGGCGACATAGTGGCCAGGTAGTTATGGTGGACTTGTGTGCTTCCCACCATCATGTTGGTGTAGCCTTTAGGGCTTCTTCCAAGGCCAAGATCTGTTGTGGTTCTGCCACTTTTTCCTCAAATCAATGAGAAATGTAGCCAAATTGGGCAATCCCTCATATGTGGGTATCTTTCACTCTTCTGTGGCTACCCGTCGTAGCGACTGGGTGATCCTTGCACACCTCCTGAATGATACTTCATGCAACCTTTTCTACCAATTTTCAAGTGCTTCATCTAAATTTGATGACACGGAAATGATATTGTGCCATCCTAATTCTCCATCCACAGTAGGGTTGATATAATATTCAGAAATGTTGTATACATTATCCCATCCCTCAGTGAACTCATCCCTCGACGGTTCTACATACCTTTGACCTTCTGCAAGGTCAAGAGGTGCGACAACCCTTATATCCTGGTTCTCGAATGACATAATTCCTTTCTTGAAGTTGATAATGGCTAGATTATCCATTTCCTAGTCTATCCCTAGAAGCGTTGGGTAGGGGATGGTATTGTCCACAATTTCGATTACATCAAAATATGCATAAGTTTTGAGGCCCTCAATCTCAACAGGGACCTTGCATAGCCGACCAAGCAGGGTGAAATTAATCTGGTTGGCTAGGCGTAGTTGCTCTGGGGACCAGGCAAACTGCAGTTTCCCCATCGTTTCCCACATCTGTTTAGTCAGGATGTTCACGTCCGACCCCTAGTCCAAGATAATGGATTCGACATTGAACGCTCCAATTTGCGCAGAAATCATCATCTCTCGTTCCTTTTTTCTCTTATGTATGTGATTGATTGTTTGCTCCAGCCGTGCACCCTCCCATTGATGCAACAGGTTGGCTATCTCCGTCAATGCATCATGATCTTTTTCCAGCTCCAGGAAACTCTCCAAGAAGGATCGTAAGGTGTTTTCTTTCCTCTATGAATTCGTTGTGTCAAATAGCGGTGGCATGTCGTATGTAACTGCTTCCTGCTGAAGAGGTGGTTTCCTTAATTGCCTCATTTCTTCCTGTGTTTTAAAAAAAATCTCTTTCCACCTTCACATCAAATGTGACTTGTTTCCTTATTGTCAGTCGGATGCCAGCCTGTGACCTGTCATCCCCTGTCATAGCTCCTCCTCACGTCACTATTCCAACAATCACATTGTGACATCTAACTTATACTAAGATCTTCTATACCACTGGTGGATTTTGATTTTGATTTTGATTTTGCGGAGGTGGGGGAAGGTTCTTAGTTTCCCACTTTGCAATGAGTTGAGGACAATCTTCGACCCCATGGTCCACAATGCTACAATAAGTGCACTGTGGTGCTGGGTTCAGGAAATCCCTCTGATAATGCCCTTGCTGACCACAATTATAACATATTATGGGTCCTCGACCTTGTCCAATAGCTCCTCCTCGGCCGGCACCAATGCCTCGGCCTCCACTGAACCCCCCTCTAACTCCTCCCTATGGTGCCTTGTATGGTGGGTACTGCGGTTGATTATATTGTGGCTGTAGATATTGCGGTAAACTGTATTACGATTGTTGAAACTGCGGTTGTAGATACTATGGTTGGCCATACTGTTCCTGATCGTACTGCAGCTGCAGGTTATACTGCTGTGGTTGCTGATTATATTGAGCCGATGGTGGATTATACTACTGCTGCTGCTGCGGTGGCTACTCTTCTCCTGTCACAAAGTATGTATCCACAGTCCTCTCTTGGAGTAGTCCATAAGCTCTGCAGTCATTCTCATCGTGGCCAATCGATTTATAGAACCTGCAATACAAGTTCGCTAGTTTCGACACTATATTCTATAGGTACACACACTCTTCTGGTCGGTGGCCTCTCGTATGGTAGACTCAACACCAAGGAAACCCTCCCTGGCTGAGGGGATTTGGTGCACCTGATTACAAATATTCTCAAAAGTCTGGGAAATGATCCTTGTGGTGTCCTTCCATCCTGCATCTAGTGCACCAGATTTCTTCGCGTGCCTCTTTTCCTTTTTCATGTCTTGTAGTTGGATCGTCAAGTTTTCCAACTGCACTTGTATTCGATCCATGCCCAAACCCATTTCTGTTAACACCCAAAAAGTGCTCACTAGCTCATTCCTTTATTCACATGACCCATTTGTCCACTTTTCCACCATTTGAGCCTCTAAAACCATCAAAAGGTCACCAAAAAGACCACAGTACACCTTTTTTCCCCTCAAAATATGTATTTTTCCTAAAAAAACACAAAAACCCTAAAAAAGGGTCCAAAATTCCCCAAAAATATTAAAAGGGAATACAAATATAAAAAATATTCAAAAAAGGAAAAAGAGGGAAAAAGATACCTAAACCATGTTGGTCAATACCATTGGTTTCCTCAAAACCATAATGGTATTCCCCATCACCAAAAATTATAAAAAGGTGATAGGGGCTCCTCACTTTCCATCCACATTTCATCCTATCCTTATGCTGCCAAATTCCCTTTGAGAGCCATTGCCTCCCATTTTGAGTTTGAAGATCCCCATTGAAGCTTTGGAGAAGAAGAGACCGTTGGATATTGGAGCTTCTCAACCTTGGAGTTTCTCAACACCCATCATCCTCACCATTTGAGGTAATAGAAAATCAAATATTTTTCAAGTTATTGTTTTTCCATAGCTCTTATTGCTTATGTTTTGAAATCTAGTTTTTTATTTATTTGCACATGCTTATGTTAGATCAGATTATATTAGTTTATTCATAGTTGTTTTTATTTTATATTGAAACTGATATTACAAGTTAATAGGTGCATCCTTGCACATGCTTGGTTGAAAAACCAAGCAATAGTTTCGTTGATTGGTGAAGCCTACAGCTTCATTGCGATCTCCAACGCTTCTGCCTAAGTCGCTACCTTTTGTTGCATTAGTGGTCCACGAATGTGCAGCACCAACCCAACAATAAACCATTCTTTGTGCTGCATATCATTCATTCCAAAAATCACCTTTGCCATTGGTGTTTTGTATCGCTCGTCGAAGTCCCATACTGAATCATTAGGGAATTGTTTGATTTATTTGAGTTCAGTAATGTACCGCAACTCATATTTTGGATTTTTGAATTCATCGATCATCCCTAATTTTATTTATAGCAATGTCTTCCCTTGAGGTCCCGTCGGTACCCTAGTAAAATTCATGTACGAATCTAGCGCATGGTCCCTGAGGGTCGTCGCTATTTGTCCCTTCTTTATATATTCATCCTGGACCTGCTTCATGGTCCATACTGCTTCGCACACAAACCAGTATTGTTTAGCAGTTACCGTGGAAGGTTGGGATCTTCGATTTGTCACCCGCCTTTCTTGTATTCCTACTATTATTGTTTACTAATGCGCTACTCTTACTATTGTTTTGGCATGTAGGACAACTCTATGAATAGCTTGTGTTTGATTTTATCAAATTTTGAGTAGTGCACGAAGTTGGAAGTACATTGTAGCTTAGGCCCTGTCCTCCTGATTCTAGGGTAGCCTGTTCACTTTCTTCGTCGCAATAAGGTCGCTTCCTCCCTTATGGTCCTGTTTCGTAGTCTTCTGTTCCGGTCCTCTCAGGAAACTCTCTCTCAGTCCTACTCTTCTTCTTAGGATGCCGAAATATCACCCCACTCCTGAAGGTACCACACTCTTTGTCAGCATCCCTTAAAAACTCATCGTCACTCATGTCCATCTACCTCGCATCTTTATACCAGACTTGCATCCACGTGGTACCCACAAAAGTTCCACACACCTGATCTTCTACTCGTCGGAGTTCATCCTTAATATTCCCTTTTCGCAGACAAGCATCTTAATCCATAGTTTCAGCGACAACAGGAATCTCCCCCTGGGTCCTTTGAAAATTTTCCTTTATGCGTCGTTGTATGATTTGATCGTGTCCACAACGAACTCGATGATGTATCCTTCTAAGATACTATCTACCTAGAAGTCAACAGCTCGTGATACCTTATTGTTGACTCATTTCAGCTGTCGAATCAATTCTGGAGTCCACTGGTATAGCTCAGTCTCTTGGAAATGGTTCTTCTGAAATGTTAGCTGCACCAACCACTCGTGCAGCAGTACTGGGAATTCACAGAAAAATATCTCATGGATATCCGAATAAATGTACTTCTGCAACCAACTGCTTACTGTCTGTCTAGGGTTTTGCTTTTCTCCTTACGTGAATTCTTCTTCTCTCTTGTCAAACCAGTCTTGGATCTCCGGTTTCATCAGGTTCCACAGCATATCCTCTTCTTTTCCTCTTCAGGGTCTCGACAACAGAAGCATTTGTTGACACAACGACTATTGAGAGGGGTTCACTTCGCATTGTCGTCAACAAACCCTCAACAGAACTCCCTTACGCACCGACCTAGAAAGGTTTTACCCTTTTTAGCAACACTCACAGAGTGAGTGAAGTCTCACCCGAGATGAATAAGGGGGCTACAGGAACCAAGTTTCTGCAGTGGAGAGAGGACATGCATTGTCCTCGCACTTTTACAACTACATAAACCAGAGATCATGTCTTCGCATCATACAAACAGTTCGTACATCTATTCATTCTCTTCGCATATAAACAACATTCGCATCAACATGGTTTAATCAATCATTCACATTAACAATAATTACCAGACCACAGACATTTCGCAAACACTACATTCATCAATTAATAGAATCATAGACAAAAGATATAGCCATAATCGAACATCTTCATGCATTCATTAAAAACCTGCAGAATTACCTTCGCAGAAACTGTCAAAACATCTTATCGTGGATACCAAGAAGTTCAGAACATAACATTCTCCGATTCCACTATGATCTAAGATTCCCTTAGGATTACAATCACATTCTTATTTATACGACATTAAGTGGTTACAAAATGGTCCACATGAGCCATTTCTAACTAACTAAACTACTTCCTCACTTTCATCGGCTCCTTGTTCTTCGTAAATGGACCTTTCTTCCGTGGATGGTCCTTCTTCGCACTGTCATCTTCCACACTTCATGCGGACTAATCCTATGCCAACACTGTGGCATTGATTCGATATTACGACGATGCTTGACTCACGAAGAGGCCGAGCATGTGCTGAAAGAATGCCACTAAGGGGCATGTGGCGGTCACCCTTCTGGGATGGATACAGCCTAGAATATATTACGTGTTGGATACTATTGGCCATCCATATTCAAATATTGCATGAAAACTGTTAAGAAGTGTCCTCCCTGCTAGTTTTTTCATTCCAAAAAGTGCACTCATCCTGCCCCTTTACATCTAGTTATTGTCGTCGATCCGTTTGCAAAATGGGGCATAGATTTCATTCACTGTAATCCTACCTCGGCCGGGGGGCCTGGCTATGTGATTGTAATTGTTGAATATTTCACTAAATGGGATGAGGATATTCCTACATATAATGAAGATGACAAAACTGACACACTCTTCATGTTCAATCATGTTATTTCTAGGTTTGGGGTTCCATGAGCCATTTCCACAAACCATGGCTAACATTTCCATAACCAAATGGTAACTGAATTGACCACTAAATTGGGATTTCTCCATGAACACTCAACCCCCTACTATCCCCAAGGGAATGATCAAGTAGAGGCCATCAATAAGGTCTTGAAAACCATGATACGACACATGGTAGGGACCCATAGATCAAATTGGAACTTAATTCTCTTTTCAACCCTTTGGGAATACAAAACCTCCGTCAAGACTCTTACCAGGTTCACGCCTTTTCAATTGGTATATGGAATGGAGGCAATATTTCCTATTGAGTGTGAGATTCCATTTTTTAAGCTAGCCATCAAACTCATACCCAACACTACTGCTGAGGAAGATAGATTATATATTTAGCCAAACTTGATGAGATTCTCTGTGATGCTAATTTGGCCAATGAAGCACATAAGAAACGCATCAAAGCCCAGTATGATAAATATGTAAAACCCTGCATCTTTAATGAGGATGGTTTGGTTTTGACATATGACCAAAAACATGATAAATTGGGGGCAGGTAAACTTGAGTCCATGTGGCATGGCCCGTACATTGTAAAGCATGTTTTGAAAAAAGGAGCTTATTAGTTGGCCGATTATGATGGAATACCCTTAGGGGAGCCTTGAAATGGGATCTAACTAAAATGGACTATGCTTAGGTCATCCTACATCAGTACTCTGTATATATTGTATATAACGTGTGTTTGATTTGGTGTGACACTTTCCTTTTAGTGTGTCATGGTCTCATTCCAATTATAACTGCTTATACCATGTTATGCATGGGTGTGCAGATGGAAACCTATTATGGATTCGTGGATGATGCTAGATGACAAACCCAAAACCTCGCTTTGGAAGCCTGGATACTTTATTCCCCTGCTGATGAATTGATAAGTTCAGGTGGATTTTTCTTAGGTTATGCAACTAATAATACTGTCGAATACCACACGGTGATTGGATTATTAACTGACGCTTCCTCCCATGGAGTGATCCGTATCGTTGTTCACCTAGACACTTAGATTATAGTATTTCACTTGAACCAAATCTATTCCATCCGTGACCCTACATTACTTCTATTGTTTCGACAAATACGTCTCCTAGAAATATATTTTGAGTTTGTTCAATACCAACATATCCCGAGGCGTATGGACACATTTGCGGATTCATTAGCTAACTTTGTATTAGATTGGAACATAGCATGTTTTTAAAATTTTTATTAAGAATGTATAATTGGCACAACATGTAAATTATCCACTAGTACATAAGAAACATACGTGAGACCTGCATTCATCATACAAACACATTGTATAAACCGCTAGGTAATATTTTATATTAAGCCTAGTAGAAGTTTTACAAAAAAGTACTGATACAAAAAATTTGAAGCCCATAGATTTCAGTCTATCATGCCTACAAAATATGAAGCTCATGGATTTCAATACATTAATGCATATACATGCTATCACTAGTGGTGCTCATGATAACATATGATGGCCCTTACCACCTGGTGGAGTAGCCTACCAAAACGACCGGAAACCCCAGCTATCTGATGCTAATAGTTTCATGGAAAGTCATATATGGATATATTAGGAATTTTTGTGGTTAGTCGATGGAAATATCCTCTATAGCCTCTCGGTTAACCAATTCCATATCCCTGACTACTCCTCGCCTTTCAATAGGTGAAGATCTGGCTGGTCTCGAAGGCCCAATATCTGTGTAGAAAAGTATAAAATATCAGTACCACAAAAAAATGAAAAATCGTAAATGCATAAAAAATTGAAAACAAAAGAGTTTTTTGCTTACCTTGTTAACCCTAGTTCTCTCCCTCTAGAAGCGCTAAGTCTGGATCCCCTTGTAAATATGCTCCTGCATATGCATAGTCCTCTACCATAAATAGTTGACTACGTAACCATCCGAAGAAGGTAGGCCCTTAAGTGATCATAGGCCCACCATCGCCATGACGAGCCATCACCTTAGTCCATATCAACATGTGTGGATCTTGTGGTTCGAGATCACTAATATATGTCCATGGATGAAGAAGAGGGACCTTATCTAGGAAGAAGGAGACCACTATCGGTCAATAGCCAAAGTATTTGAGTTCCCCTCTTCTATATTTTTTTAGTTGTTCTTTCAGGTTTTTTAGGAGCCACTCGCACCAGTTGAATACTGTAGGATCCATACACTCTATGGAAAAAAGCATGTGAGCTCTTGTAGATTGATGCAGAGCCCTACTATCTACCACTCTCTCAATGGTGAATAGGACTATCCTTAAAGGATGGTCTCGCACATTCTTGATGGGAATCTTTCCACCTAACGTATGATTCCAGGGAGTTCAAAACTGTGCAATCAAATCCTCAATAGTCCTATCACCACCTCTAGGATTGGAAAGTGACATTGGAGCTCCACGTCTTGACAACCCCGTCAGAAAGTAAATGTAATCTATATCCAATGTAAGGATATGAGTCCCAACATGAAATTATTTTTGATACAGGTTCCACATTCGGATCAAGTAATCCAACAACTGAAGTTGAGCACTCATTCCTTGCACTTGGAATAATTTTAGCAATCCACATTCCCTCAAAGCATTGACTGAATGGGGATCATTTTCCACTTGGAAATATTCCAATTCATGCTCCCGTTCCTTCCATTACACCATTTTTATTATTAAATTCTGCATGTACATCAATTTAAAAGGCATTAGAAACATTTCATGGCAAAAAAATCCAGTTTTTTGGGTTTCTATGCCACCAACGCACCTCGAGTTTGGAAATAGGGCTTGTTGTTGTAGCAACATCCCCCCCAAAAAATTTTGTACATATTGGGGCCCCTCCTTTAAACGTTTTTAGAAAGACTGCCTTAAGGGCCATTCCCAGCTGTTAACTTTGTTTTTCAACAGAAAAATCTTGCCATGAACCACTCCAAGTCTGCCAGAAAATCTTGTTTCTCAACAGAAAATCTTTTTATGAAGTCTTCTTGAAAAGTCGTGGAATGATTTGATAAAGCCTCGCAGTGGCGGAAGCCTTTTGTTTAAACATCTCGAAAAGGACTTAGAAACTTTCGTTAAAAAATTGCGGAAACCATTGGATAAGTCCTTCCGAAACGGAGGAGGAATTCGAGAGAGCTCCTCAGTTGCGGAGAGATTCGGATTTTCCTCCCGAAACGGCGGAAACCATTCGTCTAAACTTCTCGAAAAGATTTGTAAGTTCTTGTTAAAAAATTGAGGAAGCTTCTGATGATTTTTCGTCTAATCTTTCCAAAAAAGGACTTAGAAAACTTTTCGTTTTTGCGGGGAGATTCGGGTTTTCCTCCCGAAACGGCGGGAACCGTTCGTCTAAACTTCTCGAAAAGATTTGTAAGTTCTTGTTAAAAAATTGAGGAAGCTTCTGATGATTTTTCCCCAAAACGGCGGAAGAATTCAATGAAGCCGCCCGAAACTTGCGGAAGCCGTTCGCATAAAACTCCCGAAAAGGACTTAGAAATTTTCGTTGGAAAGTTGCAGAAGCCATTGGATAATTCTTTCCGAAATGGCGGAACTATTCGTCAAAACTTTCCGCAGTTGCGGAGGAATTCAGATTTTCTGTTCGAAACGGCGGAAGCCATTTAGCATAAACTTTCCAAAAAGGGACTTAGAATTTTTCAAAAGTTTGCGGAACACACCGAGGAAGCTCCGCGGAACCATTCAGCTTTGTCTCCCGAAATGACGGGCGCCATTTGCCAAATCTCCCCGAAACTTTGAAAAGAACTTAGAAGTTTTTCTTTGAAATTTGCGGAATCCTTTGGACTTTTCCACCCGATAGTTGCGGAAGTCGTTCGCATAAGCCTCCCGCAACTACGGAAACCTTCGCGTTTTCATCCCGAAGCCTCACCGAGAGAACTTTGCAGAACCGTTCGGGTTTTCCTTCCGCGATTGCGGAAGTCTTTTGCAGGAGCCTTCACCATATCTTTCCGAATCCGCGCAAGGACTTAGAAATTTTTTTGAAAGTTGCCCACCGAGAGAATTCGCTCATTCCTCCCGAAACAGCGGAAGCTTCCGCGTTATCCTTCCGAAAGATTTGAGCTTTGCGGAACGTTTGGATTTCCCTTCTGCGACGCGGAAACCTTTTGTGGAGTCATTCGTAATTTTCCCCCGAAACGGCAGAAGTTTGCGGAACGTTTGGATTTCTCATCCGCGACGCGGAAGCTTTCGGCATGTCTTCCCGCAATGGCGGAGGGAATTCACAAGTCGGTCCCGCGGGTGGCGGTCATGCACGCAAACCGAGATGACTTGATTTGACGCCGACATACCAGTATTAAAGCCGCATTTTAATGCGCCACCCACCATATTAAAACCCCGCACGTGCCAGCTCATTTAAATAGGCGGTGGGGGTTCGAGCCAAACATATCGTTATTTTTCGATTGGAAAAATACGTTGGACGCCGCGCGACCGCTCCAGCTTAGCTCACTCGCCCACGATTCTCGTCCACCTCATTCGGTTATCTTCGTCAGTGCCAGGTAGGATTCTAACCGTTAAATTTTGTCTTCCACGCGTCAGATTATCTTTGGGTGTTCTTTTTTAAAGACGATAGGAATTGGTTGGATTTTGATGGACAAAATGCCCGTCATGGGCTATTTTTCCCATCAAGCGATCTAAATTGCATATTTCCCGTCATAAAAAAACAAAGGAATTGTAAAACGTTTGCATAGTAGGTAAAGACCGTCAATTTGGACGGATAGATTTTTTTTTTTTCAAATTCCTCCTCGAGCCACGTACTTCGTCATTTTAAAACCGCCAACCCCCATTAAGGTCTTGTCTCTATCAGCCGAAAGCCAAACCTATGACCGCCCAAAACTTTTCATCACCCACGTTCTCGGCGTCGGCAACCCCTGTTCAAATTTCAAAAAAAAAAAAAAAAAAGCGGCTCCTTCTTTCGTCATAGAGTTATTTCACCCCTGACTTCCCCGCCATTAGCAATTTGAACCGTAGCCATGGCAATAGATACCATCCCTCCTAGAGCTGGACCGAGAGCAGGTTGCTTCCGCAACATGCTTATCCCCTCAGGAGCATTTCAAACCCGCCCCTTTAAAAGAATTAGGATGATTAAATCTAGATTGCTTGTTTGAAATGGTGTATTTTGCCTCCCAACATGCAGCTCCACATTCTGTTTTTATCTCATTCACATATTAAAACGATGATTCTCTCTGTTAAAATCTCACAGTATGTTGCTCAATTTCGTAATGACTTGTATGTGGGTGCTATCAAGGATAGGTCAAAATGCCAAAAGGTGGTAAGAAGAAGGCTAAAATGACAGAAAAGAAGCCTACGCCACTTAAGACTGAGACCTCACTCCAGGATACTAGGTGCACCACTGGTGTTCCTCCAGAAATTCGCTGGAGTGACATTTACAGGATGATCCGAGACCAGGATGTCCCAGACATGTTGTTAGAAGAGGGGCAGATTTATCTAAATATCAAAGCTTCAGGCATAACTAGAGCTGCTACCCGCCCTGAACTATTACCATGTGTTGAAGTAATCAGATGGATACTCCAACATGCTGACGCAGAAGGAAGAGTGATAAATGACAGCGGGAAAGTAGCCATTGCCTCATTCCACCCAGCATACATTGCTGCAGCCTATAAATTTCCCCGCTCCCAGCAAGCTCTGACTGATGAATGGTTGGGAAAAATGAATAACGTTGAGATGGCCAAAAAGCTACTAGTAGCAGGTAAGCATTTGAGAAAGAAAGGAAATGACGAACATGACGTACAGAATCTGAGACCTCCTTTCAGATTGATCGCCTTGATGCTGTGCAGAATCTTCGGCATGCTCGATGGCACCGTGTATAAGATTCAGTGGGTCCCTATTATCCACTTCGTGGCGTTTAAAGGAACTGTGTTTGATTGGGCCACTCTCCTGTCAGATAGTTTGGCCTCAATGATAGTTGCTGCAAGAGAAGGACTAGCCTTGAAGAAGGCAGAATTTTTCATGTCCTCATATCTGATCGATTGTGTTTTGGCCAAGGTGGACTTCCCCAAATTGGGCTACACATGGGATAAGGCCACCACCCCGGTTTATACCGCTTTCAGGATGATGTGGGCCCAGAATTACAAACCTAGTTATACCGCTTTTAGGATGATGTGGGCCCCATAATTACTCATCTGTGAGGGGTTCATCATGCCCCTATATGAGAAGTTATTCAAGGAGGATCCCAACTGCCTGTCAGAGAACGCTGTGGAAGTACTTGAGAATTACGGGGATTTTTACTTTTCAGAGCAAGGCACTTACCTCAGAATGTTTGGAGGGACTAAAGCTCCATACATCTTGCCGCAGTATGCCACAGATTATGTGGTCCTTAAGGAAGCAGTAAGACAAATCTTCCTGGATGGAATTGGAGCAATGCTCCACAAGCAACATAAGGCTTCCTTTCCCCCTCTGCCTTTTTGCATAGGTGCTTACAAGTTCTCGGGGGTTTCCTCAGCCAAAGAGTTTGTTCAGGAGCTGAAAGCCTTCCACTTCGACGAGGTGATCTTCCACAAAAACGGCAGGAAGAGAAAAGTGGCCGAGCACTGTAGGGAAATCTATGCTCATTTTGAGTACTCTCACTATCCCGATGCCGAGGAAGAGGTATTCAGGGGCATCAACAACATGGCTGAGCTGCGAACTTTTCGCCAAGGAAGTGGAGCAAGTTCTATCTCCACCAAGATCCAGAAGACCAACCAGCAGAAGGAGAAAGAAGCTGATGATGCCCGAGCTCAGGAAGAGCTCAAATTAAGAGAGGAGGTCAGGTTACTCCAGGAGGCTGAAGAAGCCAGGTTGCAGCAGGAAGCTGAAGTGGCAAGAATGCAGCGAGAAGCCGAAAGTGAGAGGCTGCAGAAAGAAGCAGAAGAAGCCCAACAGCAGAAGGAGGTTGAAGATGAAAAGCGGCAGAAAGGAGATGAAGGTCAGCCACAAGTTGAAGGAGGGGAAGGAGGACAAGAAGCTGAACGGAAAGCAGAAGAAGAGCTGAAAGCAGGGGAAGATTCCCAAGCAAGTGGGTCCGGTGTCCAAGACATGGAAATAGACGCATCTCAAGTAGGTGGCTCTGGTACCCAAAATGTGGGAGTAGATCCAGCTCAGGAAGTCCGGACCCCACCTGCTGAAGAAGAAATAGACATTATGGACCGCCCAATTGTCCCGTACACTCCATTAGGAAAACATACGGTGTCCAGGTGGAATGAGTTTGTCTATGACAAGAAAAGGAAAGCAATGGTCCTCAAATCAGAAGAGAGGATCAAAAGTCCCTTCCAGGAGGACATCATTACCCACCGGAAGGTCACTGTAATGCGTAATACAGATAAAGATCTCTTTGCTATGGCATCCGCAGTTGTAGAAACAACAAAAGCATCACTGGACAATGTAGGTCTTATAGTTAGAGAAAATGCATTGACAAAGAAGAGAGCTCGTATGCTACAACAGACTGTGGCTAATGAGCAATCCTACAGGGATCTTGTGGTGAACAAGTATAATTGCCTGTACGCCGAGCATAAAGAGCTGTCAGACAAATATAACCGGTTAGAGGAAGAGAAGGAGCAGCTATCAGTCTTGATGATGATTGAAGAAGCAGAAAAGAATGATGCAGTAGCCAGAGTGTCCCAGCTTGAAATAGACAAGCTGGCATTAGCTGAGCAATTGGAGCAAGCTGAGAACAGAACGATGGACATGTCTCCCTTCCATGAGCTGTCCTGCAGCATCCTGAAGCAAGTGCATGACACTCAGGAGCTAATCACTAATGAGGTTTGCAAGCTTAAGGCCATGGTGGTCAGGTTAAAAGAAATTAATGCGGAGGCCCATAGGCTCAAAGCTAAGCATACCCATGTCAAGGCAAATATCATGAGCCAGATAAAATGGCGAGAAGGAAAAGGGGATTTCCCCGCACATCTCCCATTCAAATTTGTGGAGGGTTTTAATGAAGATGTGGCCCTTTTGGACTTCTGCAGAAACTGTGGCAGTAAGCTAATAGCCAATGTGCAAGGAACAAAGGATAGGATCAACGATCTGTATCAAAGAATCCAGGGAGTGCATGACAGGTGCAAATTGAATTTCCCACAATCCCTCGATGACTTCCCGAATTCAGAACAACGCTTGGCTGAGCTGGGCATCCAAACCGAATACGTGAAGAAAATTGATGTCCTAGCAATTGATGACTTACAGCATTATATTGGAATGTCATCAGTCCATAGCCATTTGCTTAAAGAAGTGCATAAAGCTGCAGTAACAGAGGTTCAAAGCATTGGAGCAGAGCTCGGGAAGAATGTGACTTCTCAGAAAATCTTGTTCCCTGCTGCAGCAAACATAGTCATAAGGGACACAGGTATATGGTATAGTTACATAGCGGAGGAGGAGAAGAAAGCAGTAGTAGTAGCAGGAGCAATAGAAAATCCAAAATCTTCTCTCCCAGCAGCCATTCCAGCAACAACAGTGGGATTGATTCCCTCTCCCCCATCAATGGCAGGAATTTCAGCCATCTCAATCCCTTCTTCCCAAGTAGAAGCAGCAGCAACAATGGGTTCGAGTGCCTCTCCTAAGGCAACATCAGCAGCATCAGTTGACTTGGGCGATCCTCTCCCAGCTGAAGCTCACGCACAAGAATGACAACACTAATATTAGAACATTATTTCTGCTATGTTGTATTTTTTAAACTCTCAAATGTATAAAGCATGAGCTATGGGACAACTGTCCATTCTCTTTTGTTAAATATTTTGTAAAAGAAGTAGTCACATTTTGGTCTGTTATAGGAGAAAATTTCTGTAGATGACAAGTGGAAGAGGCCAGGTGGCAGCCCAAAGGGCAGATTTGTAACTATAAATAGAAGTTAGGAAGGATTAGACAGGACTTTTGGCAGGGAATGAATTTTTGAGACCTGTACGAGCTATCTTGTATTGGTTCTATAAAAACAGAATTTTCTAATAAAAGCCTGGAGATGGACGTTTTGCATGGGAATGAAAGATGGATGTGTATTGGACTATTCTGGTGATTTCCATACTGTAATGTGAGATCATTCTTACTATCTGAATTATTTCTTTGTAGCAATGATTTTTGCTCCTTCCTGTGCAAACGATTTTCTCTATTTTGTGAGCAATGAATGTGTTTCATATTAAATCAGGAGCTATCTGCTGATATCTTTATCTTTGTTGTAGAGTTCTCTTTTAGATTAAATGGCTAGCTGTTCTTTCTTTAAGATAACTCCTATAGCTCATTGTTCATGCCTTTAAATTTGCTCCTTGCAGGGATCTTTAGATTTATTTCAGTTTGTTTACACTTAGATTTGTTTCTTTCATTCTTTCCATTTAGATTAGATAATTTTTCTTCTTTCTTTGATGAGTAATGAAATGTGTTTTATATTAAATTAGAAGCTATCTTCTAAATATCTTTTATCTTGTTGTAGCTTTACCTGTAAGAATTGATGGCTATCTGTTCTTTCTTTATGATATCTGTTACAGCTCATTGCTCATCCTTTAAATGTGTTCCTTGCAAGGATAGGTAGATTTACTTCAGTTTAGACTTAGACCTGTTTAGTTTTTCATTTAGATCAGATATAAATTAGGCACTCGCATCTCATTAAAAACATAAAATCCAAAAGAAAGGTGGATCGGGCCATAACTGGTATAATCGGAATTAAACTCCAAACCCACGGTTGCCGGAACCGCTAACCGGACGGATTCCCTATACCAAATGGTAGATAATCTAATTGGGATCATCTATCGGGGAGAATCCCTTTCTGATTGATGCTACGATATCCGAGGCATCAACAGGGCTTCAACGACGCATTCCTCCATTTGAGATGTGCGTCACCGCTGAATGAAACACTTTCTGAAAGGGAGAAGTGCGTCACCCAGGGCACACACTTTCTCCATATGAAATGACTCTTAAAAACACCTATATGTTCATACAAAAAAAACTTTAACCATGGAATTGAAGAGTATAAGGAGTGTGATTACATGGACCTGACAAAATGAAGAATTATTTCCCGATGCTCCCGCAATATCCACAACAAGTTTGAGAAAAAAAAGGGCTTTTCAATCACTCCCAACTTGCTAAACAACACAATGGTAAATAATTTTCACTTTTTACCCTTTTTAACATTCATAATGGAATATTCCAATTTTTATTTTTATTATTCCAAGAGGTTTTTTGCTAAGTTGATTATATTTTTATGTTTTAAAGCCACATAATGGTTATAAAACTTGTTGTGAAGCTTGCAGGTTGATTTTAATAATATTTGGTTATGACGAAGATCAATTTCTACTTTTTCATGCTCCTTATCAACTATTAAAAAAATTTCATGTTCTTTTTGATGCCATTATTGTGCTCGCTAAAATTAAGTACAAAAATGTGTCGAGCTTAGTTTTTGTTCTTTATTGTGCTCATAAATACATGAGAATAAGTTACCGAGTATACTTTTATATCTTTTTCTGGCTCGTAAAACCATTACAAAAAGGAACCCCCTTTGGAGTTTCCTTTGAGCTCTTTTCAAACTCCCAAAAAATGAAAATATTTCCAAGCGAGCTTGTCTCTTTCACGCTTGTAAAAGGATGTGAAAGGTCGTCCATGCAGTGATAGTTTACCCCTTTTTCGGACCGTGTCGACTATTTCCAAAAAGGTCTTGTTCTAGAGTCTCCTTTAGATTTTTTCAGACTTTCTAAATATGAAAAATAACCGAGTTTACCTTCCTTGGACTCATAAAAATATGCATCGAAGGACTCATTTTTGGATCAAACCTCTCCTCTCTCAGGTTCATAAAACATGCGAGATTGGACTCATCCAAAGGAAGAGCTATACCGAGCATATGTTATCCTCCTCAAGCTATTTAATAAAAAAAAGGTACTCGTCAATCATGATGGGGGAAATAAGGAAAGCGTGTGTATCTACCTGTATTAATGGCAGCTTATGGTCGCCCTTGAACATGGCACTTGTTTGCATTTCATTCAAACAACTTGGGTAATCGGTTTTTTCTTGATTTATACCACTTCCATGAGTTATTCCACTTCTTTGGGTCATCTAAAGAATGCATCAATCATTTGTTGTTTTAGGTCTTGGTATCCATCTCTTCATGTCAATGTTTCCAATTCATGCCATTCCATGTTCAAGGAAGTCTGTTGTTGAGTCAACCTCTGCAGTCATTATACCTTCCTTTGTGTCAGCCACCCCTGATTCAATCTCAAAAGTTACTCTACAGTCCGATCTACTTCAAAAACATATTTGATCTTGTTAATTTGTTTTGATGATGGGGGAAACATCATGAACATCCTTCGACGGGTTTATTTTTGCTGCCTTCAACACATAATCCAAGGATTAGACCTAGAAACCAATCGAGTACCTTGGACCTGCATGCCCTAATGGAAAGTTACCTTGCTTTCAACAGTAGGTTCACTTCATTGACCTCTATCTGGGATATTCCATTGAATGTTCGACCTCAACTCATTAATTCACATTCAGAGGAGTGTACGAGGGTACCTTGGGATTCATTGACATTAATGATGATTTCCCTTGCACTTTTTAATGGTTTACCTTAATGATCAGTAATTAAGTGATTTCTACCATGTTTGACGTTAGGACATCTATTCAAATGGTTATAATTGTACTTTTTTCAGGTTCGGGTTGAAGACCCTGGGATAACGTTCTTATGTATCTTACCCAAGTTGCAATGGAGATTTTTTTACTAGGTTCCTATATAAAAATCATAATGGAACCATTATTCTGTCACATATATCCACACTGTATTGGTCTGTGGCTATGCTCAATTGGTCTCATAGATCCACTGTGTATTCTCTTGTGGATACGATATGGTCTTGTCATGGATGTATGGATCCACGTTTGTATTCTTAGCGGCCATACTTTTATTCAGTGTTTTCATGGATTTGCAGTGTATTGGTTGGAAACCATGTTATGAGTCATTTGAGACACATATATTAGATTTGGTGGTATTGCAGAAGTCCTTGTTAAACATTTCAACCACTGGTCTTTTCCAACTTCGATACATCAAAGCACTTCACCTATCCTATTTCTCTATCTTCATGCTTTGGGGGGGAATCTGTTACACCAAAATATCGTCATCTTGAGAAATGTATCCTTGACTTGTCCTAATTCGTAAAGCACTAATGATAAACTAACTGAAGGAAGGATTTGGCATGTTTTTTACCAATATTGTCACACTGACGCACCTTGCATATTGACAAGATGTGTCAGGTCCTTGATGACACACTTTGCACGTTGACAAAGTGCGTCACTGACACTGTTTTCCTTTGATCAGCATGCGTCACCATTCAATGACTCAAGTTGCTAGTTGAAAAAGTGCATCATTGTCAGTTGGAAAGGAAAAAGAGAAGCTTCATGAGCCTTCTAGAACAAGTGTCTTAGTGGAGGTTTATCCCAATAAATTAGTGAAGGTGGCAGTCGAACCTCTAACTTCTTGGGATGATCCCTTATCCTTCTACATCAAATCCACAAATCCTTCTATCCTCTTTGGATTATATATACAAGCTTCCTCTTCATGTTTAGGGGAGGATGAATTAAAGCACCCAAATGCTGGAGAAAATTTTCTAGAGTTGAAATCTCTTCATCTATTGGAGACAAGGTTGGATCTTTGAGGCAAAGATTAGTTGGAATAAATTGCAATGTCAAGGCTTAGGTTTTAATCTCTCCCTTTGTATTTTCATTTTATATAGTAATATACATGATTTTGCCGTAAATATTTTTTCATGTTAGATATTTAGAACTCGTTTCCTTGACCACTTGTTTATATTGATTTATATCACATATTGCTTTCACTCTTGTTTCCATTTGTTTGTCTTGTGTCGTTTTGCAGCTGAGAGATCAAGATCTACATCAAACAAAGAGAAACAACTATATAAAAAAGGTAAGTAATCCTTTGCATTCTTTGTGATTGGATTAACCTAGGAAATACATTTATATTCGGTCATGATTTGTTCTAGATCTAAACCATTTAGACTAGGGATATCAGTTGGTGTCCACACCGATGGATTTATTTGCAAACATAAGACTCTCGAATCTTCTCTTTTTTCATTTAAACAAACAGTGACACACCTTTTCAAAGAGAAACATGCGTCATTGGAAGGTGACACATGTTGATTTAAGGAAACTAGTGTCAGTGACGCACTTTGTCAATGTGCAAAGTGCGTCATCAAGGGCCTGATTCCTTTTGTAAACATGCAGGGTGCGTCAGTGCAACAAAAATGGAAAAATAGGAAGGTATAAACCTCTTCTCAAGAAATTTGGCACTAACACTTTAGGGATTAGGGAAAATATAAGGGAATATATCTCATTACCAGAATGATGATGAGATTTTGGTGTAACAATCATGGTTGACCAACCTTTACACCGCTCAAGGTATTTGCGTTGGGATTCTCCTAATTTTGAGAGTCCACCAATCCAACGAAGGAGGTTAAATCCTTCGATCGAGGTACATACTACTGAATATATTGAAGCTCACGTGATTTCTATGCCACAACCATAGTCTCCAATTTGAGAATAATTCATTCCACCCAAAATTGAAATAATAAAAGAAGGTCATAAATTCCACATTAACCCACCTTTGACAGATATTCATGATCATGTCCTAGTCCAAGTTATGGGTTTACCTTCTCTCGAACGACAAGTAAAAATTGAGGGTTCACCTACGATGTCAGGAACAGGTAGGCCATCTGGTCCTAGGTGGTCCACCTTAAGTGTAGAAAATTTACAAGGGGAAATAATGATTAGTTCTCCTTTCACCCCTATTAATAGAACACCAGTACCAACAACTATACCTCCCATGGTCAGTACTTTGTTTGTGATTTTACCCGCAGGGAAGCATAGTCCTGTCACTCAAGTCCTGTCATTATTTTCATCCTTGTCTCTACCAACCACTATTCCCATGTTTCATTCCACCTTAACAAATCCATCCTTTATGTTTGGTTAGACCTATCCCACAAATATTGGGACTAGCATGCCATTAGGTTTTTTTCCTAGTTCCATTCAACCCACAGTGAGTTTCCCTGCTAGTTGGAACTTACCTACTAGCACTAGTATTTCTGCTAGTGCTGGCATATTGTGGGAACTTGATACGTCCTGTGCTCCCATTGGTCCCTTGGCCTTCCCACATGTAGGTTTTATTGCTGGGTGGAACTTTGCTTCGAACACTGGTCTATCTACCAGCACATGTCCAGTACTAGGGGGAAACAAATCACATGGGGTTTATCCTCCATATCAAAGTGCTAACATTGGTCATTCCATCCAATAAGGGGGATTCCAAAACTATCCACTACACTCCCAAAATTCCTTTGCAAACACAAGGTTATCATTCTTGGCAACTTTGAATTTACCGAACCTCTTCTAGCTCACCAATGATCCGTTTGCCACTAACCTCATTGGCCTTCTATACCAACCAAAATCCCATAAAAAATTTCTAAGTTTGATGGGAAACCTAGAGAGGACCTACAGAACCATGTGATGACATTTCATCTATGGTGCTTATCTAATTCACTTGTTGATGACAACATCTATTTGAGGTTATTTCAATGCACATTAAATGACAACATCCAAATGGTACATTAGGATTCCTACTGCATCCTACTACGATTTTAGTTCTTTGGCCATGGCCTTTCTCACCCACTCCCAGTTATCTATTCGCTATGAGAATGGGACCGAACTCTTGACCTCCCTACATCATAATACCTCCACCCACATATCCAATCATATCCATGAATGGAGATTAAGGCGATGCTTGATTCATGTTGAAATCCTAGATCAGTTCCTAGCCGTTTGGTTCATGAAGTGCTTGTTACCACCCATCACCAAATATATTTCCATGTCAGGTGCGATCATTGAAGAGAAAGTAATTTTAAAGGAACAACAGGTAGAATTAGTCTACTCACAGTACACCATGTTGTATGACATCATACCTCATGCTCCTCATCCTTGTATGGATCCTTAATGACCTCCCCATGGTCCTCACACTGATGGAGAGATCGAGGCTCTCTCTACTTCGTTGGTGAGCCACCTCACAGATAAATTGAGTAAAATGTATGTCACTACTTGTTGATGTATATGTAACTTCGGAATGTATTTTACCCATGTATTTCATCTATGTATATTGTACTCCTATAGAGATATTATTATTCCTCTATACAGAAGTGTCGCCATTTGTATTGACAAGTGTCACACGTGTTGTAACTTTCCGATGGGTTATTAGACCACCATGTGTGGGGTCGACCCTTATTAAGTTAATATTGGATTATTGTACTAAGCTACACAAGTCGGAAACATAAGGTTATTGGGCAATCAGGACAAGTATAAATAGAGATCTCCCGATCTCTATTTGGAACACTTAGAACTCACTCTTCCTTCACTCAGAAAGTGGCGCACATGTGAGGAGGAGGATCAGCTGATAGGAGGATTCTATCTTTGTGTAATTGGGTTGCACTTTGGTTGTATCACTGCTCTATCTATCTTTGAGGAAGTTGTGGGGTTTTTCGCCTTAAGGTTTTCCCCACAGAAACTTTGTGTGTCTATTGTCTCTTATGTTTGCTTCTTGTGATGATTGACATGCTTGCTATGATTGATATGCATAGATATATTGTACATGTTATTCTCTCAGCAAATATCCGAGAGTATCTTGAATTAATGCTCAAAATTTAACATGGTATCAGAGCTAACCCGAGAAGAAGACATTGTGTAGTGACGAAAACCAGGGTTTCTTGTTTATTGGGTTTCTCTCCACAGATTTTGGAAACGTAATATGATAGATTGACTCTCCTCAGCAAGGTGAATCTATTTGTCCAATCAGAATTCAGTTCTGAGCACTTTCAGTTTTGGCCCTAAAAATTAGGGTTTCCTCAAAAATAGGAATTTCTGAAATCTGAAGCCACAGCTGGAAGCTCCTTGAAAAAATTGAAGTTTAGAGCTTTGGATAGAGATTTTTGGCTAGGTAAATATCTGGGAAACTCAAATCCTAATTCAAGGTCCTCCCTAGTGAACCCGGGAAGACTAAAAGGCATTTTTGAAGGGTGAAGCTTTGTAGATCTCAAATTATGAATACAACAGGCTGATCAACTCATCAAGGTGCATCTTTATATCCTTTCAGAAAGTTGAAATTCACATTTTGAATTTTTAGGGTTTCTCTGACAAACCCTAATCCGGGACTAGATCCAGTTTTCAACAAATCAAGTGGTAAGACCTAAATATTTTCTTTTTCCATTTAAAGTACTCTTTAAGATGTCTCACCACACCAAGCTTGAGGATAAGCTTGAAGGGGCTGATAAATTCTGAGCCTGGAAGTATAGGATTGGGTTAATCCTGGAAGAGAATGAGTTGGAATCATATGTAAAAGAAGAGATCCCTATCCTAGAGGATGAAGAGGCTAAGATATTGCATAAGAAGAACTCGGTCAAGGGAAAGAGAATCATTATTGATTCTATCAAGGACCATCTCATCCCCCATGTGTCATCTCTAAAGACACCCAAAGATATGTTTGATTCCCTATCCAAGCTATTTGAAGGGAAGAACATAAATCAGAAGATGACTCTACGGAACCAATTGAAAGGGGTAAAACTTCAGAATGGAGAATCCATTCAATCTTATTTTTCTAGGGTCTCTCAGATCAAGGAACAACTAGAAGTAGTGGATGAAATGGTGGAGAATGGTGAAGTTGTCATGATCACTCTGAATGGCCTACCCAGGTCATGGGACTCCTTTATTCAAGGAATTTGTGCAAGAAAGAAGTTATTATCCATCAGTAGACTACGAGAAGAATGCTCAAAAGAAGAAGCAAGGCTTGTGGCATGAGAAGAAAAGATGGGGAATGAAGATCAAGCTCTCACAAATCACACCAAGAAAGGAAAGTCCAAGAGAGAGCCATCTCACTTCAAGAAATATTCACATCACCATAAAGAAAGGAGAATATGCTTCACCTGTAATGAAAAGGGACATATTGCCATAAATTGTCCCAAGAACAAGAAGGACAACAGCAACTTCAACAAGAAGAAGAAGGGCAGAAAAAGAAGGTACCATGCTCATGCTGCCGAGGATGATGAACCTCCCAAGAAGAAGGCTAGAGCAGAAAGTGATGATGATGACTCATCAAGTGAAGAAGAGTATGTTCTAATCTCTACTCTCATAGGTACTATCTCTCATGGTTGTAATGATTGGCTTATTGACAGTGGGGCTTCAAAACACATGACTGGGTTTAAAGAATCCTTTTCTAATCTATCTGAACATGAGTCACCCCATAAGGTGAAACTTGGGGATGACTACCAATACCCTATCAAAGGAAGTGGTGAGGCCTCCTACAATCTAGACTCTGGGAATTCTTTGAAGATGAAAGATGTTTTGTATGTACCTGGGCTCAAGAAGAACCTATTCTCCATATCCGCATTGGATGCAAAAGGTATGAGGGTTTCATTTGTGGATGGCCAAGTTCTAATGTGGCCAAAGGGAAAGACCATATATGATGCAGTAGTGATTGGAGAGCAAGAGGGAGGATTGTATAAACTAAAGGGAAAACTTTAACATGCCATGGTGCATGAATCCATGGATCCAAGTTAACTTTGGCATAGAAGACTTGCTCATATGCACTATAGGGAACTTCCAATTGCAAGCAAGGCTGTAGAGGGTCTTCCTGAAATCAAGACCAAACATGAAGGTGTTTGCAAAGGATGCGCAAAAGGAAAGAACATAAAGAAGGCATTTCCAAGCAGTGAAAGCAAGGCAAAATATATCTTGGAAATTATCCACTCCAATGTATGTGGTCCGATGTCATCCAGTTCTCTCAGTGGGTATTGTTACTATGTCTCTTTCATTGATGACTTTTCCAGGAAGACTTGGGTTTACTTCTTGAAGAACAAAGATGAAGTGTTTGATAAGTTCAAGGAATTCAAAACCTTGATGGAGAACCAAACTAATAAGAAGATCAAAAAATTCAGATCCGACAATGGTGGAGAATTCACTTCAGGTGACTTCAAGAAGCTATGCAGTGATTCAGGGATTACGAGGGAGTTGACTGCTCCTTACAATCCACAACAGAATGGAGTTGCAGAAAGAAAGAATTGAACAATCATGGAAGCAGCAAGGGCAATGCTGCATGACCAGGATCTACCTATGCATCTATGGGCAGAAGCAGCTAGGACAACTGTATATGTGCAGAACAGAACACCCCACAAGATATTGGACAACAAAACACCAAAAGAGGTCATCTCTGGTAAGAAACTTGAAGTCAGCCATCTCAGAATATTTGGTTGTCTAGTATACACTCATGTCCCAAAGGAAAAGAGGACCAAGCTAGATCCTTCAGGAAAGAAGGGTATCTTTGTGGGTTATAGTGAAAGTTCGAAGGCTTACAGAATATACTTTCCAAGGTTCAAGAAGATTGTTGTCAACAGGGATGTGACATTTGATGAAAACTCAGCATTCATCAAATCAAGGAAGACACCTGTTGAATATTATGAAGAACCTAAGGAAACTAGATTTCAAGACACTACTATGACTGAAGCAATTCCAGATATAGATCATGAATTGAAGATTTGCAAGAACCTGTAGATCCACCTTGTGAGAATAACTCTCACAAGAGGAAACCTACATGGGCTAGAGAGCTCATTCAAGATGCAGAAAGATATGGCATTCCAGAAGAAGAACACAGAGCAAAGAAGAGAACTAGATTACATACCAGCTATGTTGCTTTACTCTGTGATATCATGAACAAAGAACCTTCCAATTATGAAGAAGCAAGAGAAAAGAAAGAATGGAAGGATGCCATGGTCGAAGAATACCAATCAATAATGAAGAATGATGTTTGGGATGTTGTCCCAAGACCTGAAGGGACGTCTGTTGTAACTTCCAAATGGATCTACAAAATCAAGCATGCTGCAGATGGCAGCATAGAGAAATACAAGGCAAGATTCGTAGCTTGTGGCTTCTCTCAGAAGGAGGGAATAGATTATGAAGAAAATTTTGCTCCTGTAGCCAGGTACACTTCCATCAGATCCGTACTTGCTTTGGATGCAGTGATGAAATGGAAGATACACTAGATGGATGTCAAGACTACTTTCTTGAATGGTGTAGTTGAAGAGGAAGTGTATGTGGAGTAGCCACAGGGAGTCATATGTGTGCAGACTGAAGAAATCCTTGTATGGCTTGAAGCAAGCTCCTAGGACTTGGTATGGTAGGATGGACAGTTTCCTATCCAGTTTGGGATTTACCAAGAGTAAAGCAGATTCCAACCTTTATTACAAGGTTGAGGAAGGCAATCTAGTGATACTACTTCGGTATGTGGATGATTTGTTTATAACAGGTAATGATAGTTTGATTGCCGATACCAAGAGGAAGCTTGTAGCCATGTTCGAGATGAAGGACTTGGGGATGATGCACTATTTTCTAGGCATGGAGGTGTGGTAGAGTGTAGATGGTATCTTCCTTGGACAAGGGAAGTATGCAGTAGATATCCTGAAGAGGTTCGGGATGATAGACTGCAAGGCCATGGCCACACCTATGGCATCAATCCTGAAGCTTCTGTGTGATGCTTCATCTAAGCCGATTGATGTCACTATGTATCGTTAGATGATTGGGTCCTTGATGTACCTGACGAATACGAGACCATATATTTGCTTTGCGGTGAACACATTGAGCCAGTTCCTGACGGATCTGAGGAGTGTTCACCTGGTTGCTGTAAATCATATTCTGAGGTACCTGAAGGGTATAGTTGACTATGGGCTCAACTATGATGCGAATCAAAAGTTTAATGTATAGGGTTACGTTGATTCAGATTGGGCAGGTAGTGCTGCAGATAGGAAGAGCACTTCTGGGTGCTGCTTCAGTATGGGATCAGGTGTGATCTCTTGGTTTAGCAGGAAGCAGTCCTGCGTAGCACTGAGTACAGCCGAGGCAGAGTATGTTGCAGCCTGTTCGGCTAGTTGTGAGGTAGTATGGCTTTCGAAGCTACTGTCTGAGTTATTTGATCTCCCGTTGGTAGCTACTGGTATCTTTTGTGACAACCAAAGTTGTATGAAGTTGTCTGAGAACCCGGTGTTCCACGACAGGTCGAAACACATAGAGATCAAATATCACTATATCAAGGATATGGTGCAGAGAGGAGCAGTGAAGCTCCTGTATGTTGGGACAGACGAGCAAATTGCAGATGTGTCGATGAAGCCACTAGCCAAAATGAAGTTCGAGTACTTCAGAGAGAGGCTTGGTGTTCTTCAGATCGACGACACTTCGAGGAAGAAGTGATGGAGACATTTGCTGTAGCCATTCCTAGCATGGTGGAAGGGGGATCCTTCACATGGTTGTAGATGTAAGCACTGGATGATGAGCATCAGGATGATGTTCTAGTTTCTACTTTGTATGATCAGTTGGATCATTTATGTATGTACGCATCATGTTGGATGCTGGATATGATCAGTTGGATAATTTATGTATGTATGCATCATGTTGGATGTTGGATACGATCAGTTGGATCATTTATGTATGTATGCATCATGTTGGATGCTTAGACCATGTATCTGTATATGTATTAGGATGATACGTTGTATGATCAGGTAGATCATGTGTGTTGATATGTATCAGATAGATACATTGTGTGGATCATGTATCTATCTATGTATCAGGTGGATACACTGTGTATGGTGATATGTATCAGGTAGATACTTGGCATGCATAAGGTAGATGCATTGTATGATCAGGATGACCGTGGATGACGAGCTTCTCCATATGACATGCATTAGGATGATCATGTATACATCAGGATGATGCATGGAGAGTATCAGGTTGATACTATGTGGCCGTGGATAGGTTGTGTAGATGGGCATGTAAGTAGACTTGGGAGATCTGGACAGGATGAAAAAGGCCTCAGATGCTCTTTCGAGGCATTGCTCTGGAAGGACATGTAAGTAGACCTGGGATATCTGGACAAGATGAAAAAGGCCTTAGATGCTCTTTCGAGGCATTGTCCTATGGCATGTAAGTGGACCTTGGAGATCTGGACAGGATGAAAAAGGCCTCAGATTCTCTTTCGAGACATTGCCATGACCACATGTAATATGCTCCTGGGAGATTTGGACCGGATGAAAAAGGCCTCAGATGCTTCAGCCAGGTTTTGTGGTGGACCACATGTAATGTGCTCTTGGGAGATCCGACAGGTAGAGTTGTGTGCTCGTAATAGCCTAGGATGCTTCAGCTAGGTTTTGTGGTGAGATCACATGTAATGTGCTCCTGGGAGATCCGACAGGTAGAGCTGTGTGCTTGTGACAGCTTGGGATGCTTCAGCCAGGTTTTGTGATGGGTCACATGTAATGTGTTCCTGGGAGATTCGATAGGTAGAGCTGTGTGCTCGTAACATCCTGGGATGCTACTGCCAGGTTTTGTGACGCATGTAATAAGTCCTGAGGATTCCACAGTATGGCCAGTGATGATGAAGACCTGCAGGTGGTGGGCCTACATCCAGTATGAAAAAAGAACTGACGCTGTAGAACTTCCTATGACGAGTAGATTCAGAGATTGATTGAGAAAGCAGCAGCAGTGACGATGACGATGATTCGAGGATGATGATTCGCTGATGATGATCTAGAGAAGAAGACTTGTGCTAGCAGATTTGTGTCGAGAAATACCTTCCTAGTTAAGAGGGAGTGTTGATGTATATGTAACTTCGGAATGTATTTCACCCATGTATTTCATCTATGTATATTGTACTCCTATAGAGATGTTATTATTCCTCTATACGGAAGTGTCGTCATTTGTATTGACAAGTGTTGCAAGTTTCGTAACTTGCTGATGGGTTATTAAGTTAATATTGGGTTATTGTACTAAGCTAGACAAGTCGGCCCCATAAGGTTATTGGGCAATCAGGGCAAGTATAAATAGAGATATCCCGATGTCTATTTGGATCACTCAGAACTCACTCTTCCTTCACTCGGAAAGTGGTGCACATGTGAGGAGGAGGATCAGCTGCTAGGAGGAGTCTATCTTTGTGTACTTGGGTTGCACTTTGGTTGTATCATTGCTCTATCTATCTCTGAGGAAGTTGTGTGGTTTTTCAACTTAGGGTTTTCCCCACAGAAACTCTGTGTGTCTATTGTCTCTTATGTTTGCTTCTTGTGATGATTTACATGCTTGCTATGATTGATATGCATAGATATACTGTACATGTTATTCTCTCAGCAAAGATCCTAGAGTATCTTGAATTAATGCTCAAAATTTAACACTACTCCCTTGGCTATTTCCCAGCCAACAGCTTCCACACCACTAGTCCCTACCTAGACCTCTCAAATTAATACTATGCATCCCACCCAACTTGAGAACACAAACCAACAAGGAGGTAAGAAGAAAAACAATCAGAGAAAGAAAAATAACAATGGTAAAGGGACATAACCTCAACCTACCAATGATGTCGTGAAAGAGAAGGGGGGTAAAAATAAAAACCGTTATGCATGCTTTATGTGTAAGGGGGACCATACCACTCATCCATGTCCCTTCTATAGGATATATACAAGTACTTGGATCAATGGGGTCCCCATATCCACTTGTTGTACTCACAAATCCCTTTCCTCAATCGCAACAACAAATCGTAGGTGCACCCCCTCCATCCTTGCAAGGGGGAACTAATGAACAACACCCAACTGGGGGGTCCTCATCCAATGCATATGTTTTCTTGTGTGAGCAATATGTCCTACCACTGATGAACTATGATACTTTAGGAAAATGTCTTGCCCCTAATAAAACTATGGCTTCACAACCTGATGATTCTCTTCACATTGAGAAATCTACTCTCGATCCATTACCTCTCCTCCCTAAAGGGTTGGTTAATAATTCTAACATTATATCAATATATTCCCACCATTACAACATTGTTGAGGATTTGGTGTAATCCACTTGTGCCATGTCAGCTCTCGAAGTGCTCGAAAGTTTCCCCAGGAAGAAGAAGGCGTTGCTAAATGTCATCGGTGGCATCGACTTATCCAACACAAATTCCATTTCAACTTAGACCAGGATACACCTAGGATTCCCTCCCAAGTGGATTTTCAAATCCAAATTAAGTCATGAGGGATTACTATTTATCGCACTTTTGTGGATGAGGGAGCCTATACTTGTGCGATGTCTGTGTCTTGTTGGAAATATTTGGGTTCCCCCACTTTGGCCACTTCCCCTACCATGTTGCAAGCCTTTGATGGGAATTCATTTCAATTGAAAGGGATCATCTTGGTTTTTCCAATTGAGTTAGGAGGAAAGAATATCAGTGTAGATGTAGAGGTTGTTGATTCACCTTTGGATTACAATCTCTTACTAGGATGGAGTTGGTCTTATTCCATGCATGCAATGTTTTCTGCTTTGTTTCAAGTGATTCATTTTCCCCATGAAGGGAAAGTCGTAACTATTGACCAATTAGATTACTATACCACCGACTGAAGGGTCTCTAATGGTCAAGACATTCTCCTTGTAAGTGCTACTAACTCCACCATGACAAGTGTGGGGGCTAGGATGTTTAAGGACTCCTCCCTTATGGGTAATTTTACTTTATCCTCTCCGCTTTGTCACATTGCACCATACCCAATCCCTACATTCTCATTGATACTTATGGGATCATTGTCAATAGAGAATACAAATGCTTCTGTTCCTCCTTCATAATCCACTCATGATGAGATTCCATGTTTTGATCCTGTGCCATTTCCTGGTGACCATGTTCCCATTACGACACTTGACGTGATTTTGATAGGGAGATTGGGAAAAATATCCACAAACAAGAACAAAAGTAGGCATAGGAGAAAGAAATCAAGATGAGGGGGATATGAATTATCCTATTCTAATCCTTGTGGCGGCACACCATTATCCTCTACTAATCCTGGTGGGGGAAAACCACTAGCCTATACTAATCTTGGTGGAGGCAAACTACTAGCCTCTTGTAATCTTGCTAGGGGAAAGCCACTAGACTTTGCGAGTCATGATGGGGGCATCTCACCTACCTATGGACATCATCCAACCACTTCCAATCATGCCGGAAGTGACGTTATTTTTGGGAATATTAGGCAAGTGGGGCATGGGTTTTCTCACAAACACTATTACACATAAGCCACATCTTCATGTGGTGCTTTGTACATTATGTACTATATATTGGTGTGGTATGAATTTTCCTTTTGTGTGTGTGACGTGTCTCGATCAGTCCCAAAATAAATATATGTAAAAAATACAAAAACATTGTAAAAGATTAAAAAACCCAAAAACATTATTTTTTTTTAAAATCTAAAAACATCTCGGAGGTGCATTTGTTTTTATTTTGATCTTTTTAGGATTTTTGACGTGTGTTTTGGACCTTGATTTAGCTATTTTTTTCAAGTTTTCACAGTCGAGACATGGGTTTTTGGCGACATCCACCTTCCTTGAGGTATGATCCCTAAACTAGCATATAGGAATAGGTTATTTCCCGCACACATCCATTGCATTTTTAACCAACGTTTTTGCAATGTTCGTGCTTTAGGGTCCCACCAGCCGAGTTTCAATATTAGCCCTTTTTAGTCTGTCTCATGCATTGATGGAGCCTCATTATCCATCTCTTCATCTATTGTTGGCCTTACTCAGTAGGGGGTTCCAAACGAGCTTACTCGTATCCCTTTGTTGTGATCGCTAAGATATGCCAAAGACTTATATCGAGTATCCTTTTATCCTTTTTTTAGGCTCGTTAAAACTGAATGAAAAAGGCGCTCCATGGAGAATTTTTCTCTCTCTTCTTTGAGCTCCTTAAAAAATAAAGATGGATCCAAGTTCACTTGTTCAGGATTGTTAAAATTACATAGACACGGTAACCTTATGATCATTCTTCCATCTCTCCTTAGAACTCGTTAAAAATATAAGGAGGCGTTGAGTTTACTTTTCCGGGATCATTAAACTTCCATGGAAAAGGTGAATTTGGAGTACTCTTTAAGCTCTTTTCTGACTCCTTAAAATTGAAAGTATTGTTGAGTAAGCTTGTTCCTTTCACACTCATTAGAAGGTTTGAAAGAAAATCCACATGGTATAAGTTTAACCCTTTTTTGTGTCGCATGGATTAATTACAAAAAAGTAATACTCTAGTAAACTTTGGCTAGAAGAGTTCTCCCTCGTATCATTTTATGCTTTTTTGGACGTTGGAGACTAAATCTATGAAAAAGAACAACACTAGAGTATTCTTTAAGTTTTTTAGGCAATCTAAATATGAAAACACCGATGAGCATTTACCAACCTAGGCTCGATAAAAATCCATGAGGTGGTATTCCCTCGAGCATTCTTCTCTCTTTTATTTGAGCTCATTAAAAAATGAACATTGACCCAAGTTTACTTCTTTGGACTTGTTAAGCCTCCATGAAGAATGTAATACCCCATTTTGACCTTTAGGATAGATTAACTTTTAATGTAAATATTGTATACATGTGATGTATGTTTTCCTAGCGTGGAGCTCAAGGCCAAGGCCCCATTGGTGGAAGCTCGAATTTTATTTAAAAAGCGCAAGTATTAGATATTATGTTACCCATGTGCTATTTAGCCATGGAACATTGTAAAAATGATGTAAATAAACATCATGTAATAAAATACCAAAACTGGCTATGGAAGAAACAAATGAGAAGGGGACATGTGTATCCACTAGGGAGTGGTGAGGGGGCTGTGGGGATGAACCATATGCTGCCAAATGTCATTGTGAGAACCCATTTGACTTTTCTTGATGACATTTATTTATGTTGTAAGGAAGTAGTTGAAGATTTTAGTCCATGGCTTCAATGGAGCATGGGTAGCACATAAATTCGTATGGCAGAGTATGGGCTCTGTTTTCTTGTACCACAAGTCACTCTACCTCATGGGGATTGCTTCTTCCTCATTCCCATCCCATTGTGAAAGAACCCAGCATCAATTTTCATCCAAAAATGAATTCCCATCAGTGAGAAAAACTAGAAATCGCAACTGTGAAAGAACCCACGTTTTGAAGAGCCATAAACGCCCAGAATTGGTATTTGGTAGTGAAATCCAATGGGGGATCCATAGGTATGAACCTTGGGGCGAATTTGAGAGCATTAGCTACCTCGAAATCCATTGGAAAACCCAGTTTTTATAGCTCAGAAATCTAGTGACGGGATTGAGTTATTTGTTGACAGAAATGAGAGAAAATCCAAGTGTGGATGTTTGAACAAAGGATTGGATTGCTTGAGTTTAGCTTGAGATGTCTGTAGCTCTGTGGTTGAATGCATGTATGGCTGAAAGTAGAGAGTGTTTATTTGCTTAAAATAAATCGTGAATGCTGAAGTAGTTAATTCCTTGTGAAAGAATGGATGAATGAGCTCATGTGCCTGTTGGGAAAGCATGAAAAGTATGAAAGTCTCACAGATAAAGCATGGACTACACATGTCAATTGGAAATTAATTGACTAATTTTAATGTTTATATTATGCTTGGCCTAACATAATTACAATGATGAATTTCACAGGTGGGAAAGTGAAACTAATTTGTGGCAGTTGTTGCAAAGCAAGTGTTGCTTGTAAGCAAAGTGAGAACCAGCTGTGCATAGTGACCATGGAAGTAGACCATAAGCTCTTGGAATTGGATGAAAGTCTTCTTCAAACAATTTCCAAGACCCAAGAAAATCTTGGAGAGATGCTCAAGATACAGAAGAGGCAGAATGAGATGAACCACAAGGTTTTGCAGGACTCTAGTTGTCTGCAAAGGGAGGTAAAAAGCATTCTGGAAGCAATCAGCAGTAGAGGAGACATTGGGTCAATGAAAAGGCATTCATCTAATCGGTCCATTAAGAAACGTTCCAGACAAGAAGCCTCAAAGGAAATTGAGCAGGTCAAGATGAAGCAGCCAGTGAAATGTTGGAAATGTGGAGGAAATCATTGCCTCCGCAACTGTCCAACAAAGGAACATCAGAATGGTAGCAGCCATAAAGTTTTCAGACTTGTGGATGAGCTGAAAGGTCAGAACCAGAAGGAGAAGCTTGTGGAAGCCAAAAGACTTGATCCCGAAAGTTCAAAGTAAATGATAGAATGCAGGGCAGGTCTACAAAAATGTTTTGAAAATTTTGGACTTGTAAATTGTATATGTATTCCAAGTATTGGAACACCGATGACGGTGTTATTCTAAGGGGGAGGGGATTGTAATACCCCATTTTGACCCTTAGGATATATTAGCTTTTAATGTAAATATTGTATACATGTGATGTATGTTTTCCTATCGTGGAGCTCAAATCCAAGACCCTGCTAGTGGAAGTTTAAATTTTATTTAAAAAGCGCAAGTATTAGATATTATGTTACCCATGTGCTATTTAGCCATGGAACATTGTAAAAATGATGTAAATAAACATCATATAATAAAATACCAAAACTGGCTATGGAAGCAACGAATGAGAAGGGGACATGTGTATCCACTAGGGAGTGGTGAGGGGGCCGTGGGGATGAACTATATGCTGCCAAATGTCATTGTGAGAACCCATTTGACTTTCCTTGATGACATTTATTTATGTTGTAAGGAAGTAGTTGAAGATTTCAGTCCATGGCTTCAATGGAGCATGGACAGCCCGGAAATTCGTATGGCAGAGTATGGGCTCTGTTTTCTTGTACCACAAGTCACTCTACCTCATGGGGATTGCTTCTTCCTCATTCCCATCCCATTGTGAAAGAACCCAGCATCAATTTTCATCCAAAAACGAATTCCCAGCAGTGAGAAAAACCAAAAATCGCAACTGTGAAAGAACCCACATTTTGAAGAGCCATAAACGCCCAAAATTGGTATTTGATAGTAAAATCCAATGGAGGATCCATATGTATGAACCTTGGGGTGAATTTGAGAGCATTAGCTACCTCGAAATCCATTGGAAAACCCAGTTTTTATAGCCCAGAAATCCAGTGACGGGATTGAGTTATTTGTTAACAGAGATGAGAGAAAATCCAAGTGTGGATGTTTGAACAGAGGATTGGATTGCTTGAGTTTAGCTCGAGATGTCTGTAGATCTATGGTTGAGCTCACTAGGTTAGCATACTGATCCTTTCCTTATTGCATGCTTGATAAACCCAGCTGTGTGCTGGCTTAACATGACCGTTTGAGTGAATCCATGGATGTGAGTGAGCCTGTCTAGTTCCTCCTTAGTGGATACACAGCCCATCTCGGGGGTGATCTCTCAGCTGAAAGAATACAGGTTGGACAGAGATCTATGGTTGGGTGGAACGTTGCTCTCACATAGCTAGTTGTTTGGACGTTTGCATTTCAAGATAAGTATTCTTTGTGGATTAATTTATATGCATTCTATGTTCTGCAGTGTGTTAACTCTAAATGTAATTGTTCATGTTGATGAGATGAAATGAATATCTTAATATGATGGATATGAAGCTTGTGCATAGGCATGAGGACGAGACCGAATTCTCTGCATGTTGATTCATCATCTGCCTGGGTCAAATATGCTGATGCATTACTGTTTGTCTGTGTGCAATTGTGTTTATTTCCACTGTGTTTATGTTGATTATGTATTCACACACAGAAGTTTTTAATTGTTATCAATTTATTAGTAATGACTGGGGCTGAGATTGCCAATAAGCCCGGTATGTCAGTCATGTTTCCCTCCCTTGCACCAGATTGATGGAAGGGAACGTGACAAAGAAGTTTCCATCAAGCATACTTCTATCCCTTCTTTGAGCTCGTTAAAAAAGAAGAAGATCCCTTTTAAAAAGAGAAAATGGGGGGGGAACTATAGTCTGTATCTATTCCATGAAGTGGAAGCAATTAGTTGCCTCACCCTTGAATATGGCACCTATTTGATTTGGTTTCTCATAGTTGGGTATATTATCTTTCATAAGATCCTTATGAGTTGTTTTACTCCTCCACTTGATTAATATTCCAATAATTATGGAGAGGGTTGTAGTGCCTCCTGCGTTGTTACTCTATACTGGTTTTCTTGTGTCAAAGCTTCCAAGTCATGTTCCATGTTGAGCCATATGTTCAAGGGATGTTAAAATCGAGTGGGCCATCTGCAGTCTTGTTGACCTTATTTCCCTTCCATTTCAACCATCACTAAGTCAGTTGTACCTGGTGAAATGATCTCTTTACATCATATCTTAGAGTTTGTTTCGTGTCGTATGATGGGGGATACATTAAGGCCCTCCTTCCACAGATTCTTACTATCGACACCAACTCATCATATAGGAAGGGAGTCTAGAAACCACCAATACCTTGGATCTTGTAGTCCTCAATGGAAGGTTTCATGGCGTTTAGCAGTGGGTTCTGATCATTGAATCATGTTTGAATGATTCTACAAGTTTTTGACCACAGTTAATCCATTCACACTTGTTAGATTATACTAGGTACCTTAGTGGCCATTATCATCATTGGTGGTTCCCCTCACATTTGTTAACAATATACATCAATGACCTGTAATCAAATGGTTTCACCAATTCTCAACATCAACATATCCATTCACATGTTGTGTGAATCGCACCCTTGGGGGTTGAAACGAAGAACTTGGGTGTAGGGGACATTCATTGATCATTATGGTTAGCCTTCCCAAGTTGCGATGGATCATATCACTTGAGTTCTAGAGGAATACAGGAGTGCTACCAGTGTGCTATTTGTAGATCCAAACTATATTGGTATATGGCTATGATCTCATTGGTTCACATAGATCCAGATTGTATTGGTTGGTGGATATGATATCATTGGTCCACATAGATCCACACTGTATTGTTCAGGGGCTATGCTATGTCATGCCATGGATCTACAATGTATTTTTTTGTAGCCATGATCTAATATTTGGTTCCATGGATCCGCAATATATTGTTTGGTGGTTGTGCTGTGTTCCTATTCCAAGCATGGGTATGCCTGTGATCTGAAAATATTTCAAGATATTTTTAACCATAAAATTGCATGTGAAATTTGCATGTAAATACTTCATAAAGATGAATTTTAAATTCTTAAATCAATCACATAAGCAAAGAAACAATTACGCAAAAAAGAAATTTGTAGACAACATATGATAACAGCGTTCACCCTTCTTGGGCTACGTCTCCGGGCCACTTCCAATGAGAAGGCCGATCTTATTAAGTATTCAAAGCTTACATATATGAGTTTCTGGAAACACCTCTGAGTTAAGTCATTCAAACTTGGAAATAGACTACACCACTGTGTTCCTCTCGAAATTCTGAGAAAAAGGAGTGTAACGTCGACTATGCTTGCCTGAGACCTCCTTTGGCATGCAAATCGAGACAACCTCTACCTGCAACTGTATGAACTATATGGAATATCACCTTGGGAAATGCACCCATTATTGACTATATGGACCTTGAGATATATGCACTGTTCTACCTCTGGATCTATGTCAAACATTACCTATACCTGCCTCGAACTCTATGCAAAATAGCGCTCCGTTCCTTTGGTGTCTTCGTGGTTTTTCAAAGGTTTTTTAAAGTGGTTTTTGGGCACAGATTAGAGGGCCACGTGCCATTTTTGGAGCCCCAATATCCGCCTTCTATTTATAACCAAAACCTGATGCTTACCACCTAACAAATGGGCATTGCCCCAATGGTAATGCGATGTGTTATGGGGGCAAAGGTGATGGGGTCAAACCCGCGGGCCTATCCCCTTCCAACGTGATTTTGTTTATTCATTTGAATGGTGGAATTGTTTGTTGTGTTGTCACTGTGGTGTTGGACCGTTGTTTGTTGTGTTGGCACTCCACGTAGTGTCCTCGGTGTTGGCCAAGGGATCAAAGGCCTAGCCCTCGATCCCGCCCCCCTTTTCAAATGAACAAATTATTCAACTTAAAATAGAAGTTGAGCACTATAGTAGTTAAGAACTAATGCTGGGAGCCATGACTAGGAGGGCTTGGTGGAGGCACTAGTGGCCTTGGAGGTCTGTTGATGCCTCGGTTGTGCAGGTTAGATGCAAAAGGTGTTGGAATGTTCTAATACACTCAACAGAGGAAGAAAACCCAAGTTGAAAGGCTTCAAAGTACCCTGCGCAAGGGCAATTCTATCCCCAACCTGTTTGGTGTGGTGATCCCCCACGGATATTAGGCCTCCGCTGGCACTCTAAGAGTAAATAAGTTGACCTATAAGATTAGTTTTCCAGTCAAGGAAAAACCAAGGTGTGGATATGGTAAAACAAAGCTAACCTAACCTATTTTAGAAAAGGGAAACTAGTCTAAGTCAGTCCTGTTCTAAAATGAAAGCTTGATCTTGTGTAGATTAACCTTGGGGTGTAGTGAATAAGTAAATTACAACATTTGACAGAAATGCTTTTAGTTGTTTCACTTATTAATTTAAATCACTATCTATTAATGAAAATTAAGAGACAATAATTCAAATGCTTAAGCCTGTTCAAGATAAATCTGTAAACACTTTGCTGATTGAAAAATTAACAATAATTATTGTACCATGAATCACTTGCAGAAATCGATAAAGAAAGTATTTAAATTGAAGAAATTCAATCAAATATTTTCATACATACATCAGTTATACAAAAAAATCAATACAACATATTTATGCATTCATTAAATATCTAACAAGAGATCATGTATATATTGGATGATAATCTGGAATATAAAATCAGAAATTCTCAAAGAAATTTGAGTAACAACCAGAAGATGGATCCAAAGATAACATTACTGTATTAAGATGTCTTGTACCAAAATTACAATGACTCTGGCCACATAGTATCCCCAGTTTTATCTTTTGCTGAATTATAATTCCAAAAATTCCAACCCCTCACCAAGAGAGGTATTCTTCCTTAAATAAAAATATTACAACGGAGTACAATGAAAAATTCCCAAAAGATAGGGATCCCAAAATCACGAATGAGTCTATTGGGCCAGAGAATCCTGCCACTTATCATATATATCTAACAATTCATGTATGTTTGGATAGTTGATAGATTCTATGCCTATCTGGGCATTATATATGTTGTTCTCCATATCATGCTTGGCGAGCTTATGCCAAGTACGAAGGTAGAAATGGATTTTGCTCTCAAAGGAGAGCGGTTTCCTGATCAACTCATCCACGTGATCAATGTTGACTGATTCAATAGCCCGGATCTTCTATGCATTTTCTTCACATTCATGCTCCACTTCTTCAAGCTTACATTTAGGCGGAAGGGCCTTCAAAATAGGATCCATGTATGGGAGATGCAGAGATTCCATGATATTATCAGCTGCATACCAACATTGAGTGCAAAGGTCTTTGGATTTTCTGATGATCTCTTCAGCGGAATCATTGAATTCGATCCAGGTGTTCAGGGAGGCTTTGTTCTTCTTCATATGAAGACTGCTAAGAATTGGGAGGTCGGCTGGGATGTTTTTAGTATACCTTTTCCATTCACTAGCCTCATCCTGAGCTTTGGAGGCTTGAATTCTCTTGATTTTCTATACCTCAAGGTCAGAAGACAATTTGTCAACAATAATAAACGTCTCCCTAATTTCATCTTGTGCAATGTACAACTTTTCAAGCAATTGATAATGTCCATGATTAACTTCCAAGGCTAGATCCTTGAACTCTTGTGGTGTAAACTTAGAAAAAATAGCCGAAGCTGCATTTGCAGTTACAACTCCAACTTGGATCTTCAAGGTTGCTATCTTTTCTGCATGGATGGAGTTTTGAGTTTTTTCTGTGTTAAGCTGATTCTAAAGGGAGATGTTCTTTTGTTCTGATGCATGTAAGCATTCCATCCATTCCTGCCTGATATTATCCACGTGGAGGCTATGTTCATCCTTAATCCTGGCCAACTCATCTTCAAGTTCTTTAATTCTTTCCTTTTTAAGATCAACCTCTCTATTCAGTAACTGAACTGAATCTATATTGGCACCAATGAAATCTCCCAAAACTGTTACTGCTTCAATGGCTCTAGCCCGAGGATCACCAGTTTGTTGAGCCCATAAGACTTGAATCGGATCAGGTGATTCCAATGCCTGCTCACCATTACTTCTCTTCCTTGTTTTCTTGAATACTGTCCTCTCTTACTTGTTATAGAAATAGTTTCCAATAGGAACCACATCTTCATCTACATATTCATCAACCACCTCAGTATTGATGGGAATAACATTAACAGTAGAGATTATTGAAGGTGTCATAATACCACTAGGGTGAGGGATAGACATAGTAACTTGGGGAACGACCACTGAGATAGAAACATCTTGGACAAGTGACTGGACATGTGTAGGTGAAGAGACCGAGATGGAAACTTCAGGCATAAGTCTGTTCTTCAGCATTGGGGGCTGATGACAGGGAAGTAACTATAGGTGGTTCCTTGATACTAGGTGAAACAAAGATAGCTAATGGTATAGATTGAGGAATTACAGAAGTCTTATCTTGAATTGTGATAGAGGATGGAATGGGAAAAGGAATGGAGGTGAATTGATCGATGGAAGGTATTAGCAGAATGGGTTTGGGTGACTGTATAGGAATGGCAGTAGTTTGAGCTTCTGGCACCATGGACTTAGGGATAGAGAAAAAATCTTGACTACCTGAAAGTGTGGTGGAAGAAGAAGTTACACTACTAAACAGTTGAGACAATGAAAAGGGAGGTAAGTGCTCTGAAAATGAAGCAGAAAATTGTTGAATTGATGTTAACTGAGATGTTGAAACCAGAGAATCCTGAACAGAGGTGTTTTCAAATGACTGTTCCTGAATAGAGCATTCCATTTCAATAACATTTAACAAGTCTGTGACCAACTTGGATTGTTCTGTAATCTCCTTAGTTACTGGAACTGGGGGTTCAATTTCTTCAGCAATATCACAGTCAATAATCTGAACATTGGGGAGTGGATTGGCATGGATCCTTTGCCTTTTCGCTGAGCTGGGATGGGTAACCACCAAATCATCATTTTCTTGCACAGCTGCACTGATGATTTCAATAGGTTTTGAAGGATCCATCATTTGCGAATCCACAATAACCTTCTGGGGTTCAACAGCATGAGTCTTCAATACTGATGTCAATTGTGCCAGATCTTTCTGAAACTGCTAAGAAGTATATAACAGGGACTTGACCCGTTCTGCTGTTTTCTTTGGAGGTGAATCCTCGATGGGGGTTTTTCCTTTTCCCGGTTCTGAATGAACCACCACTTGAAGAGAATTAGATTCCTGAGCTTCTCTTTCTTCTCTTTCTCTTCTTACTTTATCCAGCAAGTCCAGCTCCAATTTCCTATAGCTTAGCACCCTGAGCTTTAATTCCTTTTGATATTGCAGAATGTTATGCTGCTCTTCTGGATCTTTTTCTCTAGCAAGAACTTTAGAAAATGAATTGACTCCATGATAGATAGAGTCATCTGGGATGTTTTCATGCACATAGTCCATTTTAATATGGGTTTGCTTGAAGTGTGCATTCAATAACTTCTTGGGGTCATGCTTTCTTTTAGGGGCAAATCCCAATTTGAAATCAACCATTTTCTCACCAAGGATCGTTACCCAATTGGAGGTTGTGATGACCAATGACCCAAGGTTCAAAGTGAATTTAGGCCATCCCTTCTTTCTAGGATCTATAAGCTTCTTATACATAACATCAGTCACAGTTTGAAATGAAATTTTTTGCAAAGCCAATCTGTCAGGGACAATTCTGGGTCACAGATGTACAGTATTACTACCCCAGACCCTGATGTATGAGAAATAGTCACACACATACCAGTCACCGATAGTATTGATGAGTGCCTTGGCATCATCCAAAAATGCTGGTGCTTCTTGCTTAAAAATCTTGAAATAGACAGTGCCCAAAAATTGATCACTTATATCATACAGTAGAGGGATAAAGTTTTCTTCCCATAAGATTGAATGATAGATGTGCACAGGTGGGTCTGCTGAAGTCCAATTCCAGTTCAATTTGGGGTATTGAAATTATGAGCAGAAAACATCAATTACATAGGCATACAAAAATAAATGTGGTTTTCTGAAGGCAGGATACTTTTGGTAATCTTCGATAGCATTTTTTAATTCTAGGGACAAGATGGAAGCCCATGGGAAGGACTCGCCGGTAGTCAAGACATGATGCACTATAGGCGCCCATTCAACTTTAAACAATGAACAGTTGTGGAGTCCGAACAGTTGACACAACATAGCTGCTAGCAAAGAATAAGGTTCCTTGAACCAGGTGATTGGATACAGGTTGTCAGGCTTAAGCACAAAAGCATTAGGTTTTATCATCCAGGACTTCATCATTTCAGCAAAATTGTAACGAGACTTGGAGGATTGGATGAAGTCAAGAGAGAGGGTTTGCTCATGTGGCCTGAGAGCAAAAGCTCGGGTAAAAATCTTGGGATGGAAATGAGTCAATTGATTCCCCAGACTATCATTGAAAGATCGATCTTTGACACTAGCATTCTCAACTATCCACTTCACTGCATCCGTATAAGGTAAGATAGCGGGCCGTGCAGCAATAGCATGAATCTGGGAAGCCCTAATATTCTCATAGGCGGGCCTATCAATTTCTACCTGTGAAAGGTCATCGTTGTCGAATATAGCATAAATCCGAGACCAATCCATTTGATAAGTCTTAGTGACCTTCCCGCTGGTATCTGAGAAGATACCGAAGTTGGGGTCTTTGGTTAGGGTATCTCTGAGAACGGCCCTGGACCGGGTACTTCTTGCCATAGTGGCAAACTTCGTAATTTCTGACGAAATAAAAGAAAACAAAAATAAAAAACAACAATAAAAAACAGCCAAGAGACCAACCAAAAAATGAAACGACAACAATTCTACCTGTGATAACTGAAAACCCTCAATCAGCTGAAGTAAGAAATCCACAGTAAAATCAGCACAACGGAGTAATTTTTGGCGAGTAAAAATGATAATGAAAAATAGAAAAAAACCTTATATTTATCAATTTACCCAAGTTAAATCACGACCATAGGATCGAGAATAACGAACGGTTGAGATTAACCGATACAAAATGCAGGATCGGGTTCAGAAACAAAAAATAAAAAGTTTTATTTACCATTCCCAAAAGCCGAAAACCGACACTGGTGGGTTTCGGGTTTCAAAATGTCACCAAATCGAACCCAGGTTCCCAAAAGCTGCAACTCGACATTTGCGGGTTTCGGTACGCAATCAAATGCAAAGTTAAAAAAAGGTAATTTCTGAATCCTGAAACACGACATTGTCGGGTTTCAGGTTTATATAAAACAAACTTCGAAAATGAAATCCCACACTCGCAACTTTCGGGTTGTGGGTTTCGGGATGACAAAAATACAAAAATGAGAACACCAATTTCGTGCACCCGAAACTTTCGGGTTTCGGGTTAGTAGAGAAAAAGGTTAAAACACTCAAAATTTAAATATTTCTGCAAACCAAACACTTAGAGATAATCCAAATCAGGCAGAAACATGGAGCAAGAAGGTATGGGCATTAGAATTAAAGAGATCTAAACCGAAAACTCATATTCACAAAGGGAAACTTACCCATATACCTTCGAATTTATTAAAAAATGGGGCTCCCATGCTTTAGCCAAGCATGGGATCTGTTGTGGCCACAACAAATGGCGACTGGATGGGAAGAACCAGTTATCTCTGCAGTCAAATTTGACTGAAGACAACATGTTAATCAACCAAATTCTTGAAACTCAATTCAAAGAAAATACTCAAAATATAACAGCCAACAAACAGTAAGTATGAAAATGGATAAATCTCAAACAATGACCATTTTAAAGATAACACTCATCCTATAAGGAGATTTAAAGGACAATACCGAATCTTTACCATGATGTAATCATTGAAAACTAACTTGTGTTGAACCTGGAAATAGGTGAGGGTACAACTCCCCAACTCTTTCATTCTCTAACCACCGTGTTTTGCTTGGATGCATTCCTTTGAGTCCCACACAAAGAAATTCCATGTCACCCCTTCGTTAAGATTTGACCTTATTTCCAAGTATAACATCTTCTTGAATCTCATTGAGATATTCAGGAGAAAATTCATAAACATAAGGTGCTTGAACCTGTTCATGTTGGTCCACAATCATAGGAGGCTCATACAGTTTCAAGTTTTCAAAATTAACAATGGAATACATTTTCATATAAGGAGGAAAATCTAACTGAAAAGCATTATTACCAACTTGATCCAAAATTGTAAAAGGTCCATATCTGATTGGTTTTAACTTTCTACCTTCACCTTGGAGTCGTTCTTTGCTGATATGAAGTTATACTCGATCACCAATTTGAAAATGATGCTCTACCCAATGGTTGTCATGTATTTCTTTATACTTGTCCCGACTTGATTCTAACTTCTCTTGTACTGCTTGATGTATTAATTGGATCTACTGAATAAACTTCAAATCTTTATTTGCATCATCTTGTCCATATCTCACTGCATCTTTACCATAAACAAAGTCTAAGAGAGACTTTGGAAAATAACCAAAACATGTCTCGAAAGGAAACTTTTGTGTTGAAGAGTGCATTGTTCTGTTGTAGGCATGCTGAACATAATGAAATTGTTCATCCCACAACTTGGGATGCTTGGCACAATATCCTCGAAGGATATGTACTACTGTCCGATTTACCACTTCAGTTTGTTCGTCAATTTGTGGATGAATGTTGTGCTCTTATTTAATTTGTGTCCATAAGTTCCTCTAAAAATGACCAAAATTTCCCAAGGAAGTGGGAATCTCTATCAGATATAATAGAAGTAGGTAGTCCAAAATGGACCCATACATGCTGGAAGGACAAATGAGTAGTAATATCAGCTGTAATCTACTTTTTACAAGGAATTAGAATGCACATTTGACTGAATCTATCCACAACAACATATAAGTAATCATGTCCTTTTCTAGACATTGGAAACCCTCCTAAAACATCCATTGAAACACTTTCCCATGGACGGGAAGGGACATGAAGTGGAGTGTACAAGCCTAACTTTCTGTTACTTGGCTTACTTGTTGCACACACAACACATCCTTTTGCATACTTGGACATAGTATCATTCATTCGAGGCCAATATCAAAACTTTTGTAATTGTGCTACACTTTTTTGTACACCAAAGTGCCCTTAAATGAGAGAAGTGTGAGATTCTCTTATTACATGTACTCTTTCACTTTGTGGAATACATATTTTTCCAAGATGATACAACAATTTTTCATGAATATGATAATTCAATTCTTCATTTTGAGAGCCATGTTTTAGTGATTCATATAATTATTTGTAACCTTCATCCTTAGTATGTCATTCAACATAACTTGAATGTACCAAAGGACTTTGTTGAATAAAAATAGAAGCATTTGCTGGAGGTCTTGATAACATGTTTGCAACTTTGTTTTGAATAGCTTTCTTATACTTAATGATCAAATGAAATTGTTGTAGAAAACCCATCCAACTGAAATGTCTTGATTGTTGTAGCTTAGTTTGATATTGAATATATTGTAGTGGTTGATGATCAGTATGTATAATTGTTTCCTTACCCATTAGGTAATGTTTCCACTTCTTCACGCTTTGTACTAATGCATACAATTATTTATCATAGGTTGGATAGTTAATTATTTCTTTAGAGAAGGTTTCAGAATGATAGCATATTGGTTTTTTAAGTTGCATTAATACTACCCCCATGGAATAACCACTAGCGTCAGTCTCTATCTCAAATGGATGTTGTAGATACGACAGTGCAAGTACTGGAGCTGTACTGAACTTTTCTTTCAGAGTGTCGAAGGCCTTATGTGCTTTTCCTTCCCACTTAAAGACTCTGTTCATACCTGTCAAAGAATGTAATGGAGAATCTATGAAGGAGAAGTTAGCAATTAAATTTCTCCAGTATTGGGATGCTCCCAAAAAACTTCTTACCTCGGTTACATTATTTGGCTTGGGCCAATTCACAATGACCTCAACTTTAGAGGAATCTATTCTCAGTTCACCACCCCCTACAATGTAACCTAGATACACTGAAGATGTCTTCCCAAACTCACATTTGGACATTTTTAAGTACAAATTTTCTTTTACAAGTACATCCAAAACTTGCTTGACATGTTCTTCCCAAGTACGACTGAAAATCAAAATATCATCTAAGTAGACTATGACAAAGTCATCAATGAAGGGCCTAAACACATCATTCACCACCCTCATAAATGTTGCGGGTGCATTACAAATCCCAAAGGGGATTACCATCCATTCATACAATCCTTGTTTAGTTTTGAAAGCAGTCTTCCAAATATCATTGTCATGAATTCGAATTTGATGATAGACACTTCTTAATTCTAACTTAGTGAAATAAGTTGCATTCTTAATTTGATCCAAAATATCATCAATCCAAGGAAGATGATACCTATTCTTAATTGTGATTTTTTTTAGTGCCATGTAATCAACACACATATGCCATGTGCCATCCTTCTTTGGCACCAAAACAATTGGTGAGCCACATGGAGAGGAGCTTGGCCGAATGTCCCCTCTTTCAAGCGATTCCCGAACCTGCTTCTTTATCTCTGCATTTTCAATTACTGAAGACTTGTACATGCCAATGTTAGGAAGTGGTGCATCATGTTGTAAGAGAATCTCATGTTGGATTTATCTTTTTGGAGGTAATCCTTTAGGTTTTTGAAACAAGACATCATAATCAGTTACAAATTTAGTTAATTCTTTCTTAAGTCTTGGATCACATCCTTTAAAAGATTCACTTTGACCAACATCCTTTGATTTAACAATCATAAGAAAACAATACTTACTAGCATTCACTAGACTCTTCATTTGACTTGCAGAAACTAATGAAAGATTAGTTTTCATGCGATGTGCATGAAAAAAATATTCAATATCATCTTTAGTGAGCTAATATCTGTTAGTTTCCCTATAAAAGATAGGCTTCCTATCATAAAGATAAGGAATTCCCAACACAATACCACATATATCCAATGGAACCACATCCAGATCTACTTTATCAATGAATCCAGAAGTAATAGCAAACCTAAGTCTACACTGTTTTGTCACTTGTAATTGCGCATTATCACATACCCATCCGAGAGGATAAGGTTTAGGGTGTAACTTATTTTACAAATGAATTTTCTTAACTATCTCTTCTGAAATGAGATTGTCTTGTGATCCACTATAAAAAATAGTATCTCTTTTTGTATGCATAGAGATTAATCTTATGTGAAATAAATCACTTCTTTTTCTTTCATCAACAACATATTCATGCTTTGTATTGGAAGTAGAAGTATTTTTACCTTGTATTCCCGTAGAAAAAATCTTAGTGTTATCCTTTGAGTCAGATCCCAATCATGTTGGATGGTTGTAGCATTGGTATTCTTGTCCTCCTTGTTCTGAAAATTCTCAGGATTGAGCTCTGGATGAATCCTCCGACATTTGGATGCATCATGACCCTTTTTCTAGCAATGTGAGCATGCCGGTTTATCTCCTTCTTTCTTCATTGTAGCTGTATGCTTACCTTTTGCTTTACCTTTGAATTTGTTTCCTTCAGGTTTGTAAGGTTTCTTTGAAAAGTTTTCATGTGTATTCTTCCCCTTTGACTCCATATGAGTCGCTTGAATGCATACCTCATCAAGGTTAGTTGGATTAAACATAAGTATCATATGAAGTAAATAACTAAGTAATCCACCTATGAAGTTGAGAAGAATTTCTTGAGTGTAGATAGGTATACCAAGTATTAAATATCTCTTTCGAAATTATTGTGTGTACTCTTGCACACTTTGTCCCTTACCTTGCCTCAAATTATGCCAATCCATTATGGCTTGCTGCATGTAGCCCAATGGATATAGTTGCTTATTTAATGCTGACTTGATCTCGTTCAAAGAGGATATGATGTTTCCTTTTGAGTCAAGACCCTTTTGAGTTCTACTCTCCCACCATATGAGAACGGTCCTTCCAAGTCAGAGAGAAGCTAACTAAATTTTCAAGCTATCTTTAGTGAAATTTTGAATCCTACAATAAACCTCTATTTGACGAATCCAATTATCCAATTTGTCAACATTAAGCTCTCCATTATAAACAAGTAAATCAAACTTAATATCAAGCTTTAATTGAGGCACATTGAAATTAATATTTTTTATTTTATTTTATTTTTTTCAGGTGAAGAATGTAAAGATCCATCAAGAAAAGATGGTGAAAATGGAGGAGTTTTAGGAGGTTCCTCACCACCTCCTTCTTCATTACCTTTAGAATGAGAAGAAACACCTTGTTCTCCCTTCTTTATATCTTGATAAATATCTTCCACCATAATTTGCATCTTCATGAAATATTTAAGGAAGTCTCCTTCATAAGGAATTGAAGAAATCCCATCTTATCCTTTTTTCTGAAGCCATTCTTCCTCTTCTTGAACCAATATTTGGATCAATTTATTCAAACTCTCCTTCAACTCTCCGAAGCCTTTCTCTTGTTAACATAAACAAACTCATAATGCAAAGGTTAAGCTTCTTTGATACCAAACTTGATATGAAAATCTTTCAGGATCTTTTTAACCATAAAATTGCATGTGAAATTTGCATATAAATACTTCATAAAAATGGCTTTAAAGATGAATTTTAAATGCTGAAATCAATCACATAAGCAAAGAAACAAATATGAAAACCAAAATTTTGTAGACAACAAATGATAACGGAGTTCACCCTTCTTTGGCTACGTCTCCGAGACACTTCCAATGAGAAGGCCTATATTATTAAGTCTTCAAAGCTTACATATATGATTTTCTAGAAACACTTATGAGTTCTGTCAATCAAACTCAGAAACAAATTGCACCACTGATTTCCTCTTGAAATTCTGAGAAAAATGAGTATAAAGTTGACTATGTTTTCCTAAGACCTCCTCTGGCACACAAATCGAGACAACCTCTTCCTACAACTATACAGATTATACATAATCCCACCTCGGGAAGCACACTCATTAATGAATGTACGGACCTCAGAATCTATTCGATGTGACACCTTGGGATCTGTGTCAAAATGTGCCTTGTACTTGCCTCGATCTATGTGCAAAATAACGCTTTGTGCCTTTGGCATCTTCATGGTTTTTCAAAGGTTTTTAAAGTGGTTTTTGGGTGCGGATTAGAGGGCCACACGCCCTTTTTGGATCCCCAATCTTCGCATTCAATTTATAACCAAAACCAGCCTCTTACCACCTAACAAATGGGCATTGGCCCAGTAGTAAGGCAGTGTGTTATGGGCGAAGAGGTCCTGAGGTCAAACCCGTGGGCCTCTCCCCTTCCAACATGATTTTGTTTATTCGTTTGAATGGTGGCGTTGTTTGTTGTGTTGGCACTGTGGTGTTGGATCCATAGTATTGGACCGTTATTTTTTGTGTTGGAACTGTGGTGTTGGACCGTTGTTTGTTGTGTTGGCACTCCACGTAATGGCCTCGGTGTTGTCCAAGGGATCGAAGGCCTAGCCCTCGATCCCACCCCTTTTTCAAATGAACAAGTTCTTCAACTTTAAATAGAAGTTGAGCACTATAGTAGTTAAGAAATAATGCTGGGAGCCCTGACTAGGTGGGCTTGGTGGATGCACTGGTGGCCTTGGAGGCCATGGGTTCGATTCCCATGGTCTCCAATAATTTTGGTAAATGGTACAACCAATGGCCAATAAGGCTGCCACATGGCAGACCCTGATTGGTCCAAAACACCTACCATGTCATCAACCTGCCACGTGTCTCCAATGCTGAGTTTTCCATGCCATGTGTCTCCAATTATGAGTTGTCCATGCCATGTGGCACCTATGGGTGTGCCACGTGGCCCCTTTTTTTTCCCTTTTACATCATTTTAACCCTTTTTTGTTGGATTTTTGAAACTCAATATATTTTGCGTCCGGAGACCATTTCACGCGAAAAGAACGTTGCCAGAAATATCATGACGATCTCTACACATTTATAATATTATTTCATTTTTTGAATGCTTTCATTTTGATCGAACTCTGAGATTCTCCTGGATCAGCCTGCCTCGAGGATGATCTATATTTTGTCCAGATGATTGATTGCAGGGTTCTCCGCGATGACTTGACTCCTAGATCCTACCTTGTACCCACCCTGCCTCTCCTTGTAGCATTAACTTATTGTAAAGTGTTTCGGTCACCAGTTCCTCTTCTGACCTCACACTTTAGGGGGCATATGTTATATCATTATTTACCACCCCCTTGGGATCACTAGGAACCTTTACCAACTTTAATTTGTCGAGACACTTTTATTTTCTCATAACTTATTTTTTTCAATTGTTACAATGGATTTTGCCACCTTGTGAGCATCAACATTGATTGGCCTTCAGTATCCATTGTTTTGAATCATATCCATTATTTCCCTTCAGGAACCAAGTTTCCCTATTTTTGTTCTTGTATGCTTGTTGTTCCATTATAGCTAGCGTACACGCAGGCTACACCTAATTATCCCTTGTACATCGAGTTACATGGTAAAAAATAGTAAAAACTCTATTTTTACTCCCAAGAAGCAGTCTTAGGGTGACCTTTGGCCCTCCATATATCCCGAAATGACTCGATTCTGCCTTTCACTTACCTTTGGAAGGATATATATTGAGCTCTTATGGTGTATGGAAGGGAGGAGAAAGAGAGAGCAACATAACTCTAGTGGATGTTTTCCGTGACTTGAGTCTACACTCATTGATCCTTGTTGTTGTGAACTCCTTATGTTCACCTACCAAACTCCTTTCATAGTTTGAGTTTCCATTGCATGGGGGATTGAAGTGGTGGAGGCACAAGTGGAGAGACCTAGTTCATGGTTCATATTGGTTGCCGGCAAGAGGTCATACCTTGTACTTCTTGTTATTAATTAATGGAAATACTCATTTTCTCGTCCAATTGATGTTGTGAATGTTGTTTAAATTACATTGGGTTACATTTGCTTATGATATCATGGACCATGCTATTGATTATGCTAATGTCTTTCACATATTATATGCACTTGCTTGTATTTTCCATTGAGACTAATCTGTAGGTTCAAGTGTAGAGGTTGAAAGCTCAACGAGGATCTACTTCCAACATTCGGTTTAAGGTTGGTCTTTTCTACATTATCTTATCATTTTCATTTATATAGCATTGCATTGGGAATTGAGTTTATTTTCTGGTATTCATCTGTCTGTTGTGGTCTTCCCCGATCCATATGAATTTTTTCTTCGTAACAGAAATGGCGACCATACTGGGGAGGAACCTCCAGTTTGGGGATTTTTTAGGCATTTTTCCTTATTTTGAGTTGTTGTTTGTCAAGCTTCTGCGTCGTTGATTGGCCGTTGGGATTTACATTAGAAAACTAGTTTTTTCTAGGTTGTTTGACTCTTTTTGGGCTCATTTTCCTTTCCCTGTACGCGGGTCAACCTAGTTTTGCCCGCGTCATCTCATCCCTGTATGAATTGTAGCCCGCGTCTACCCGCTACTGTTCTATGAATAGTCGCGTACAATTCCGGGATTGCTTGATTTTTTACCTTGGGTTGTTGTTGGGTTGGTTTTGAGTGTTCCTGAGTCTTAGTTGGCATGTTTCCTGACTGTTCCATGCTCTGTTTGTGACCAGAAACTCCTCTTTCTTTTCTCTTTAAGCCTTTTGGTTTCCACCATTTTTTAGTTTTTATAGCTCATTAGCTTGGCTGAGTCTTACTGTTTGGGATTTGCTGGGTTGTCTGCGTGATATGCTCTACATTTCTTTACTGAATAGTTAGATTTTGCTTGCATTTTTTCATTTCATTATATTGAAAAAATACAAAAACATTGTTTTTCATTTTCCTTTCATTTATAAGAGAAAATACAAAAATATTTGCTTTATGTTCTTGCATTTTGCATCAAAGTGGTTGTGATTTCATCTAGGACTTGCTTGTGCATTGGAAATTTAAAGATATTGCATTTTATTTCGAACCGTTGGATTGATTGTCATATTAGTGGCATACTCTTTTATTGAATATATGAGTCTAGTGTTTTCCGATTTTGCATACCATTGAGTCTTATACATCATCAGTTTCACGACCATATCCTTTGAGTAATTACAACCATTTAAAATCAATGCTTAATATTAAAATTGATTAGAAACGATTTTCTTTTATAGGGTGCACCAACTATCTTAGGTTTAGAGTCTTGGAATAGATCATTGTGAGTTAACAATCCAAGACTATTGAACCAACATCATGTGTCTGACCAGGGAGTGGTGAAACCCATGGTATACATCAGTGTTCTTAGGAAGCTCTACTCAGACCAGAGTTAAGCACGAGGTCATGGGAGGTTGGTTGCGGAGATAGCCCTCCAATACTAGCTGAACGTGGGATATAATTCTAGGATTTGTTCGTGTACGGGGGCTCTTGTGGGATTTGACCCTCTTGAGTTTCGGGCTTAGCTATCCTGCCCATATGACGGATCCCACCTGCAAATGTCCCCCTGAGAATTGGTTATACGTGGTGGCCTCAGTTTCTTTACCTAGGTATCACATAGGGAATTCGTTGCGGTTATTATGCGATTGTCTTGACTCAGATAGGGGTTGGACAACACAATTGCCTATTGTATAGGGATTTGACCTTGTGCACGCAGTGAATTCTCGGAGCCCTTATAACTGATTATGTTACCTCCAGTTATAGTTTGGGAGTCTCAAGCCTCTCTTAGGAGAGACATACCGGCTTTAGTGTCAGGAGGTCCCTTGAGCCAGTCCTGTTTGTGTGCATTTGGCTGTAGTTTCTTTCGGTGTGTGCTCTTTGATCGTTAGTTGGCCGTTAGGAGGCATTTAGATTTGTTGACTTTTTGGAGTTATCATGGAGCGAGATCCACCTCTCTGTCGGTCTCGTCGTTTGGATGGTCTACCAGCCGACAAGGTAGCACGTCCTTTTTATAATAGGTGCCGGAGGATCTCTCTTGATCCTTTTGAAACTTTTGAAGAGCTTCAAAATTACATTATGAATTTTTCATCTGGAACAATGGGAATTCCTGCGACGTCGTTTGGTAATGTCGATGGACAGACCATTCCTTCCACTCCTAGAGAGGTTGGAGAGGAAGGTTCACCCCTAGACGTCACTCCTATGGGTTTTAGGTCGAACCTACCCCTATAGTGAAACCCATTTTATGGTACACAATCACATGGTTTCCGATATGGGATGCCAGATCCTAATGATAAAACAAACCCTTCAACCACTAATCCCTTTTCAGTTGGTATGCCCAGTCTTAATTCGAATGTTACATCAACTTCGTCTGGTAGTCAAACTAACTCTAGACTTGGTGTTGGGGGCACTGCTCCCTTCGGGGGCGGGGCATCCTCTTTTGCTCCATTTCAATTTGGGTCTGGTCATATTCCTTCATCTAATCCACATGCTATAGGAGGACCACGTCCCAAGACTACTGCCAATTTTGGTGGGAACACTTCCCATAACACAACTCATATTCCACAATCTAACCCGCATGCTTCTACGCATATACTCGTGACTACGATCACATTTTATAACTTGCATGTCCCTCCTAACATGGGAGGAGACAACGCCCCTTTTAATTATGGTCACCGCTTGTCTGCTTTTTCTAAAAATAGCGCTTACATGCCCCATAATTATGGTGGTCACCCCTCCTATAATGCAGCCGGTTTTGGCCCTTATTACAACCCTCCTCACTATGGTGCTTACAACACACATATATCTTTGTACCCTTACACGGGTCAGGTTGGAGGTGGTTATCAGCCCTATGGTCATGGTCATGGTTCATATCACCCTTTAGGTCTGCAAGGTCAGCCTCTTTTGGGAGCTTACAATCCAGATTTACAGCCGCAACTCTCGTTTCTTGCTTGTTTGAATCTACCATATCTTTAGAATCTCATGAATGATCCGGTGTGTCACGATCCTACTTGGCCTCCCATCGCTTCCAATCTCCCTTCTGACATTACAAAGTTCGAGGGGAATAATGGTGAGAGGATCCGGGTGATCATGTTACTACTTTTCACCTTTCGTGCTACTCGAATTCGTTAAATCACGACTCCATTCATTTGAGACTATTTCAACGCACCCTCACTGGGGCAGTCGCGAAATGGTATGTCGAGTTGCCTAGGGGAACTTACAGGGGTTTTAATGAGATAGCCTTGGTTTTCTTAGATCACTTTCAGTTGTTGGTTCGCTACGATATTGGCACCTAACTCTTATCTACCTTCCGCCACAACAAGGCCACGCACATATATGATCACATTCAAGAGTGGCGTCGACGGAAGAGGCTAATGAAAGCCAACATTCCTCCATAATTTCTATTGGAGTGGTTCCTCAAGTCGTTGCTTCCCTACATATCTAAGGATGTTTCGGTGTCTGTAATTACGACTAAGGAGCAAGCTATATTCAAATCCCAACAACTAGATTTACTCTATGCTTAGTTTGGTATCCTGTACGATATTATTCCTGACGCACCGCGCTCTCGTCATGAGCCCAAGACTATTCCTGGACCACATACTGATGGAATTGTTGGATCCACGAGTACTCGATTCGTAGAATTGGTTACAAATCAAATGCAAAATTTGTCTATTAGCCAATCTACCCTCGGACAAGCTCACGCCTCATCCACTTCCACCCAATTGTCCGATGTCCATTCTATACAGTCGGCGAACCCATCAGGTAACTAGCAACTTGGTGGAAATAAGAAGGGGAGAAACAATTGTAAGGGTGGGAATAATGGGAATAATGGAAGTAATAGAAATACTCCTAGAAAAGAGAATGCCAACCCTCCTCGGGACAGCGGAAATGCTGGTGGGGACTGTAAGCCTAGACATAAGGTGAAATTCCCTTGCAAACTTTGTGGGGAGGATCATCTTACTCACTTGTATCCTCGAATTGAAGAAGCATCGAAGCATCTTGCACAAAGCCCAGCTGTGTTGAAAGATCCCCTTCCACATCATCATAATATGGCTTTGAATGCTCCCGTCACTGGCTATGGGACTAATGAAACTTCTTCGTCCTCTCCTCATGCCGGTGGCTACGGATGCGTGAACATGGTCCAATCTCAGGTTAGTGTTTCTACTCATTAAGGCTATTATGGTACACCAAAACCGAATATGGGGAATGAGCCTCCTCCTCCTCCTGACTCCTCTTTGCATATCAAGAAGCCCACTACTATGCCGTGGATACCAAAAGGTGTTCTTAAGAACTCTATGCATAATCCCAATTCCCAAGCCACCCAAAACTACTCCATTGTAGAAGATTTGGGACAAAATCCGTGTGCCATGTCGGCTCTTGAGGTTCTACAGGCATGTCCTTCAAAGAGGAACACCCTTTTATCTGCTTTGGGAGTCCAGGATGAGGGTATCCCTAACATCATTAAATTCGACACTACTAATATTAAGCCTTGCTTGCCTTACCATGTGGCTTTTCAAGTCCATGTGAGGTTCTTACAGAAATTCATTAAACGTACGATGGTTGACGAAGGTGCTTCCACCTCAGTGATTTCGTTGGATTGTTGGAAAGCTATTGGTTCTCCTCCCTTGTCAAAGTCTATGACCATGCTTACTGTGTTTGATGGTTGGTCAGTTAGGATGCATGGTATTCTCCCTTCCCTTGAGGTCCACTAAGGTGGGAAATCCGTGCCTATTGAAGTCGAGGTGGTTGATGTGCCCATCGACTACAAGCTTCTTCTGGGTAGGAATTGGATCTACGCAATGAAAGTGATCGTGTCCTCCATGTTTAGAGTTATTTGCTTTCCTCATGAAGGAAGAATTGTGACGGTTGATTAGCTAGACTTCCCTAGTTATAATTCTGTAGCATCGCCGAGAACTATTGTTCCCCAGATCAAAGATTCTCAGCCAACAACTGGGAACATGTTGTTGTAGCAACACCCCCCCAAATTTTTATTTGTACATATTGGGGCCCCTCCTTTCATTTTGTAGAAAGGATACCTTAATAAGACATTCCCAGCTTTTATCTTTGTTTTTTTAACAGAAAATCTTGTCATGAAAAAACTCCAAGTCTGCCAGAAGATCTTGTTTCTCAACAGAAAATTTTTCGTGAAGTCTTCCTCGAAATTGCGGAATGATTTGATAAAGCCCCGCAGTAGCGGAAGCCTGTTTGTGTAAACTCCCGAAAATGGACTTAGAAAAATTTCGTTGGAGTTCTTCGTCAAAACCTTCCGCAAATGCGGAGGGATTCAGGTCTTCCTCCCGAAACGGCGGAGGCCGTCTGTTTAAGCTTCCCGAAAAAGGAGACTTAGATTTTTTTGGAAATCGCGGAACGACTAAAGAAAGCCCTGCGGAACCGTTTGACTTTTCTTCCCGAAACGGCGGGAGCCGTTTGCATAAGTCTCCCGAAGAGGCTTTGAAGTTATTGTTGAAAAGATGGCATAAGTATCTAACAAATTCCTCCCAAAACGGTGGAAGAATTCTACAAAGCCGCCTGAAACTTGCGGATGACATTCACCAATTCCTTCCGAAACCGCCAAGTAACTTAGTCTTTTTTCAAAATCTTTAGGTCTTGAGGTTGCGGAAGCATTAGCGATATTATTCCCGAGCCTTCGCGTTTCCTTCCCGCACCACCGGCGAGAAAAGTTGCGGAAGCTTTAAAGTTTTCCTTCCGAAACGATGGGCGCTATTCATAAAATCCTCCCGAAACTCCGAAGAGAACTTAGGAAATTTCTTTGAAAATTTGCGGAAACCTTTGATTTTTCTCCCGCAGTTGCGGAAACCTTCACAAAAGCTTTCCGAAATGATGAACAACAGTAGTCTGTTGCGAAAGCTTTCACCATATCTTCCCGAAACCCCACGAGACTTAAAAAATTTTCGAATTACGGAAGCATTTGGCGAGTAACTCCTGAAATAGCGGAAGCTTCCGCGTTATCCTTCCGAAGGAATTAAAACCTTTGCGGAACACCTTGGATTTCCATTTCGCGACGCGGAACCTTTTGCGGGAACCATTCGCAAGTAACTCCCGAAACGGCGGAAGCCTCTGCGTTATCTGTCCGCGACGCGGGAGTCTTTTGTGGAACGCTTTGAGTGTTCCTTCCGCGACGCGCCCCGAAACGGCGGAAACTTCCACTGTATCCTTCTGCAACGGCGGATGAGATTCGTAAATTTGTCCCGCAGGAGGCGGTCGTGCGCAAATCGAGAATTTTTTATTTGATGCCGACGTACCGATACTTAAACCGCGTTTAATTGTGCCACCCACCAACATTGAATGTCGCACGTGCTCAGCTTATTTAAATAAGCGGTGGGGGGTACGAGCAAACATATCGTTATTTGTCGATTGGAAGATTTGTTGTACACTGCGCAACCACTCCAGCTCAGCCTACTTGTCCACGTTCACGGCCACCTCATTCAGCTGTCTTCATGGTGCTAGGTAGGAATTTTAACCATTCAATTTGCCTCTCCTACGCGTTAGATTACTATTGGATTATCCTTGTTTTGTTTCAGGTTGGATTTTGACGGGCAAAGTGCTCGTCAGAGGCCACTTCGCCCGTCAAATTACCGTCGAAATTTCATTTCTTGTTTCTATCATACAAAACATAGAAATATTAAAATGTTTTGAGCGTCAACTCTGACGGGTAGACTTGTTTCAAATTCCTCTCCGGGCCGCGTACTTCGTTTTAAAAAAAAAGAGAAACTGTCGGAACCCCATGGACGGTTCGTATCCCCAGCCGAAAAAACAAGCTATAGCCACCCGGGCCTTTTATAAATCTAAGTCTCAGCCAGTCGCTACCCCGTTTAGATCCTAAGCATGGCCATAAGACCTCACGTCAAATGCGATAACTAGACCCTGGTGGCCGTCAGAACCCTCGCTTGTTCATGAATACGAAAGTGACCCCGTCCTCGCCTGTTCATAAATACGAAAACGGTTCCCTATTTCGTCATAGAGTTATTTCACCCCTGATTTCCCCGCCATTTTCCTTTTGAACTGCAACCGTGGCGATAGAAACCACCCCCCTAGAGCTGGGCCGAAAGCAGGTTGCTTCCGCAACAGGTTTACCCTCGCGGGAGCATTCCAAACTTGCCCCTTTAAAAGAATTGGGATGACTAAAACTAGAATTCTTGTTTGAAATGGTGTTTTTTTTGCTTCCTAAACATACAGCTTCACATTGCATTTATCTCAGTGACATGTCAGAATGGTGAGGCTCTTGAAATCTCACAGTATGTTACTCAATTTTGTAATGGGTTATATTTGGTTGCTATCAGGGGTAAGTCAAAATGCCAAAAGGTGGGAAGAAGAAGGCTAAGATGACAGAGAAAAAGCCCGCACCACTTAAAATTGAGACCTCACTCCAGGATACTAGGTGCACCACCGGTGTTCCTCCAGAAATCCGCTGGGGTGACATTTATAGGATGATCCGAGACTAGGATGTCCCGGACATGTTGTTAGAGGAAGGGTCGATTTATCTCAATATCAAAGCTTCAGGCATAACCAGAGCTGCTACCCGCCCTAAGCTATTCCCCTGTGCTGAAGTAATCGGATGGATAATCCAACATGCCGATGCGGAAGGAAGAGTGATAAATGACAGCGGCAAAGTAGCCATTGCCTCATTCCACCCAGCATACATTGCCGCAGCCTATAAGTTTCCATGCTCCCAGCAAGCTCTGACTGATGAATGGTTGGGCACAATGAATAACGTTGAGATGGCCAAAAAGCTACTAGTAGTAGGCAAGAATTTGAGAAAGAAAGGAAACGACGAATATGACGTACAGAATCTGAGAGCTCCTTTCAGATTGATTGCCCTGATGCTGTGCAGAATCTTCGGCATGCCCGATGGCACTGTGTATAAGATTCAGTGGGTCCCTATTATTCACTTCGTGGCATTTCAAGGAACTGTGTTTGACTGGGCCACTCTCCTGTCAGACAGTTTGGCCTCAATGATAGTTGCTGCAAGAGAAGGACTAGCCTTGAAGAAGGCAGAATTTTTCATGTCCTCATATCTGATTGATTGTGTTTTGGCCAAGATAGACTTCCCCAAATTGGGCTGTACATGGGATAAGGCCACCACCCCGGTTTACACCGCTTTCAAGATGATGTGGGCCCAGAATTACAAACCTAGCTACAAACTCATCTGTGAGGGGTTCATCATGCCCTTATATGAGAAGCTATTCAAGGAGGATCCCAACTGCCTGTCAGAGAATGTTGTGGAAGTCCTTGAGAATTACGGGGATTTTTACTTTTCAGAGCAAGGAACCTACCTCAGAATGTTTGGAGGGACTAAGCCCCCATACATTTTGCCGCAGTATGCCACAGATTATGTAGTCCTTAAGGAAGCAGTAAGACAAATCTTCCTGGATGGAATTGGGGCAATGCTCCACAAGCAGCATAAGGCTTCCTTTCCCCCGTTACCTTTCTGCATAGGTGCTTACAAGTTCTCGGGGGTTGCCTCAGCCGAAGATTTTGTGCAGGAGCTCAAAGCCTTCCACTTCGGCGAGGTGATCTTCCACAGGAATGACAGAAAGGGAAGAGTGGCCGAGCACTGTAAGGAAATCTATGCTCATTTTGAGTACTCCCACTACCCCGATGCTGAAGAAGAGGTATTCAGGGGCATCAACAACATGGATGAGCTGCGAACCTTTCGCCAAGGCAGCGGAGCAAGTTCTAGCTCCACCAAGATCCAGAAGACTAGCCAGCAGAAGGAGAAAGAAGCTGATGATGCCCGAGCTCAGGAAGAGCTCAGATTAAGAGAAGAAGCAAGGTTACTCCAGGAGGCTGAAGAAGCCAGGTTGCAGCAGGAAGCTGAAGCGGCAAGAATGCAACAAGAAGCCGAAAATGAAAGGCTGCAGAAAGAGGCCGAGGAGGTCCAGCAGCAGAAAGAGGCTGAGGATGAAAGACTACAGAAAGGAGATGAAGGTCAGCCACAAGTTGAAGGAGTCGAAGGAGGATAGGATGCTGAGGTAGAAAGGAAAGCCGAAGAAGAGCTGAAAGTAGGGGAAGATGCTCAAGCAAGTGGGTCTGGTGTCCAAGACATGGAAATAGATGCATCTCAAGCAGGTGGCTCCGGTACCCAAAATACGGGATTACATCCAGCTGAGGAAGTCCGGACTCCACCGGCTGAAGAAGACATAGACATCATGGACTTCCCAATTGTCCCGTACACTCCATCGGGAAAACATACGGTGTCCAGGTGGAATGAGTTTGTCTATGACAAGAAAAGGAAAGTGATGGTCCTCAGATCAGAAGAGAGGATCAAAAGTCCCTGCCATGAAGACATCGTTACCCATCGAGAGGTCACTGTAATGCAGAATACAGATCAAGATCCCTTTGCTATGGCATCCGCAGCTGTAGAAACAACAAAAGCATCACTGGACAATGTGGGTGTTATAGTCAGAGAAAATGTATTGACAAAAAAGAGAGCTCGTACGCTACAACAGACGGTGGCTAATGAGCAGGCCCAAAGGGATCTTGTGGTGAACAAGTATAATTGCCTATACGCCGAGCATAAGGAGCTGTCAGGCAAATATAACCAGCTGGAGGAGGAAAAGGACCAACTAACACTCCAAATGATGATTTTGGAAGAAGAGAAGAACGGAGTGGAAGATAAAGCATCCCAGCTAGAAGCAGACAAGCGGGCATTAGCTGAGCGGTTAGAGCAAGCTGAGAGCAGAACGATGGACATGTCTCCCTTCCATGAGCTGTCCTGCAGCATCCTGAAGCAAACACTCAGGAACTAATCACTAATGAGGTTTGCAAGCTCAAGGCCATGGTAGTCAGGTTAAAAGAAATTAATGTGGAGGCCCATAGGCTCAAAGCTAAGAATACCCGTGTCATGGCAAATATCATAAGTCAGATGGCATGGAGAGAAGGAAAGGGGGGTTTCCCCACACATCTCCCATTTAAATCTATGGATGGTTTTAATGAGGACATAGCCCTGTTGGAGTTTGGCAGGAACTGTGCCAGTAAGCTGATAGCCAGTGTGCAAAGAACAATAGATAAAATTAACAGTCTGTACCAAAGGCTCCAAGGGGTGCATGACAAATGCAAATTGAGCTTCCCTCAGACCCTGGAGGACTTTCCAGAAAAGGAGCAACGTTTGTCTCAACTAAAGGAAGAACTAGGCGTTCAAACGAAGTATGTGAAGAGAATTGATGTCCTGGCTATTGATGACCTCCAACATTATATTGGATTGTCATCACTCCACAACCATCTGCTGAAGGAAGTGCATCAAGCTGCAGTAGCAGAAGTTCAAAGCATTGGAGCAGAGCTCGGGAAGAATGTGACTTCTCAGAAAATCTTGTTCCCTGCTGCAGCAAACATAGTCGTAAGGGACATAGGTATGTGGTATAGCTACATAGTGGAGGAGGAAAAGAAAGCTGCAGCAGTAGCAGGAGCAACAGCAGATCTAGAATCTTCTCTCCCAACAGCCACTCCAAGAACAACAGTAAGCTCAATCCCTTCTTCCCAAGTAGAAGCAGCAGCAACAATTGGTTCGAGTGTCTCTTCCCAGGCAGCATCAGCAGCATCAATTGACTTGGGCGATCCTCTGCCAGCAGAAGCTCACGCACAGGAGTGAAATCGCTGATTTCAAAGCATTTTTCTGTTATTTTTGTATTTGACTCTCAAATGTGTAAAGCGTAGAAGCTATGGGATAGCTGTCCCTATTTTCTTTTAAATAATTTCTGTAAAAGAAAGGGAATCACATTTTTGTCTATTATAGGAGAGAATTTTCTGTAGATGACAAGTGGAAGGTGCTAGGTGGCAGCCCAAAGGGAAGATTTGTAATTATAAATAGAAGCTAGGAAGAATAGAGAAGGACTTTTGGCAGGGAACTATTTTTTTCCAACCTGTACGAGCTACCTTGTATACGTTCCAAGAAAATTCAGTTTTCTAATAAAAGCCTGGAGATGGACGTTTTGCATGTGAATGATGGATGGATGTATGTTGGACTATTCTAATGACTTCCGTACTGTAATGTGAGATCATTCTTACTATCTGAACTATTTTGTTGTATTAATGATTTTTGCTGCTTCCTGTGCATACGATTTTCTCTATTTTGTGAACAATGAATGCGTTTCATATTAAATCAGGAGCTATCTGTTGATATCTTATCAGTGCTGTAGAGTTCTCTTTTAGATACAATGGCTAACTGTTCTTTCTTCAAGATAACTCCTATAGATCATTGTTCATGCCTTTAAATTTGCTCCTTGCAGGGATCCTTAGAGTTATTTTAGTTCGTTTACATTTAGATCTGTTTCTTCATTCTTTCCATTTAGATTAAATAATTTTGTTTCTCTGTTTCATGAGCAATAGATGCGTTTTACATTAAATTAGAAGCTATCTTCTAAAGATCTTTTATCTTGCTGTAGTGTTACCTGTGAGAATTGACGGCTATCTGTTCTTTCTTTATGTGATTTGCTTTCAGCTTATTGCTCATCCTTCAAATGTGCTCCTTGCAAGGATAGGTAGATTTACTTCAGTTTCTAGACTTAGATCTGTTTTAGTTTGCATTTTAGATCAAATATAATTTAGGTACTTGCATCTCATTTAAAACATAAAATCCAAAAGAAAGGTGGATTGGGCCATAACCGGTACAATCGGAGTTAAACTCCAAACCCACGGTTGCCGGAACCGCTAACCGGACGGATTCCCTATACCAAACGAGAGATAGTCTAATTGGGATCATCTCTCAGGGAGAATCCCTTTCTGATTGATGCTACGATATCCGAGGCCTCAACAGTTTTTGGCGCTAGGAGGAGGGCTTGAAAGTGCATGGCTGATAGAGGAAAATCTTCCACTGTCATAGATGACACTGAAAACCCGCTTAAAGAAAGCATTTCAAACAACCCAGATCTTGAACTATTAAATCAAGAACGTTTCATTTCTAATCCTGAGCCTCAAGAACCTTTATACGCTGTCCCTTTTACAGAAATAGAGGATTTGAGAAGAATTACCAGATCTTACGTTAGGCAGCTAGGTGGTTTAAACGCTGTAAGTTTTCTCCCTCAGAAAACTACCCCTAGAAAAGAGCCACAATATACCCGAGATTCGATCCTTGTTCAGAGTTTTGAAGAACTTGTGAATCTGACTTTGGAAGAAATTTCAGACACTCTTAACAAGGCAGATCTTGAAAACTCAGAAAATATTTCAGACCAAGAAAACCTTGAAGAAATTATCACTCCAAGAAGTACTCCACAGAATTCACCTTACAATTCTCCACCAGGGTCCCCACATCCAAACATGGCTGTACCTGCTTGGAGAGCAAGGGGAGCGCTGAACCTAGCTGGACCATTCCATAATCTTCCAAAAAACCCAAAAAGGTCTTGCCTAAGTTCGATCCAGGGAAATTCATTTCGGCAGAAGATCACCTCAAGAGTTTTTACTTAGCTCTGAACCTTTTGAACGTACAACATGAAGACGTAGTCTGCAGGTTGTTTCCATATACATTCGAGCCAAAAGTATCATCCTGGTACTTTAGCCTACAACCCAGCTCAATCTCTAGCTGGGGTGAATTCAAAAATTGTTTCTTAAAGAAATACGGAAGCCAAAAGACTGTGGCCACACTTATGAATGAACTCTTATCCATGAGAATGGAAAAGAAAGAAAAGGTTCAAGATTTCAATCAAAGATTCACAACGCTGTTAAATAATTTCAGCGAAGCTAATAAACTAGCTGAGGAGTCTCTGATTGAATACTACACAACAGCCCTTGATGGACCAATAGCAATGTTCGTAAAAAGATCCAAGAAAACTACCTTGATAGAGAACTTTGAGGAAGCTAGAAAGGTAGAAGAAGAAGCCGATAGCATTGCTAAACATGCCTTAAATGTAGAACCAAAACCAACAGCTAGCAAAAAACCTTTGCTGCTCACTAAAGGTAAAGAAGAGCCATCTACAGACATGGAAAATGTAGTCAAGACGATGCAGAACTTATCTAATAAAATCGTAGATCTCAAGAAAGACAAGGCTGCTAGCACATCTAGGAAACCTTTCAAGCCATTTTATAAAAGAAGGGAAGACAGTGATCAAACTCATCCACCGATGAATACTGCCCCTGTCTTAAACTTGAACGAAATCGGGATGGAAAATTTCTGCACTTTTCATCAAGAACCACATTCAGAAAAGAGCTGCCCGCAATGGATTAATTCCATGAGCTTAGTCATGAACCAAATTCTAGATTCACAGATCCTAGACCAAGATGATTCTCCAGAGGAGTCGAGCCCTGAGTTAGAGGAACCAACCCCGGACACTACTATGGTGTTATGGGATTGGGTACCTATGACCGAATCAGCAAAAGAAGATCCCATAGATAGCTCTCCCTCCACCGTAAATGTTGCTACTCGTAGCAAAGGTCCTATTGCCGATCCTGTGCCAAGCACAACTCCTCATAATCCTAAAGTTTCAAAAGAACTGCCTAGGAGGCATATAACATTCATCCCACCACAACCAAAAGTTATCCAAATAGTGACCAAATAGCCAAACGCTGACACGATAGTTCATCCACCTAAGGTCACAACGAGCAAAACAGATCAGCAAGCTCGAGTTGGGAACGAATCCGACATAGGATACGATATTATTGAAGATATCAAGAAAGTCAAAGCAAATGTGTCAATATTTGACATGTGTAGCTTGCCCCATCAACGAGACAAACTGCTGCATGTTCTACAACCTTAGACCAGCACTCCATTAACGAATTCTCAAAGCAGTCCCGAAATTAATGAAGCTAGCATCAGTGGGAAGTCTAAATCTCAAACTTTGCCATTCCTTTTGACTTTTGAAATTTTTAACCATAATGTCCACAACTATTTGGTAGATTCTGGAGCATCCTCAAACGTTATGCCACTGTCAATTTGTAAAAAGATTAACGGGCATCCTGTTCCATCTCCAGCCCAAATTATCCAATTAGATAGGACTGCTGTCAAGGTTATTGGGAAGATGAAAGATGTTCTAATTAGACTATCAGCCGACCCTAGAGTCTGTCAATTCATTGACATAATGGTGGTCGACATTCCTGAAGCCTATGGGCTGATTTTAAGTAGGGATTGGTCTACCAAACTGAGTGGCTATTTTTCTACTGATTGGTCCCACCTATGGCTGCCTTATCAGAACAGACATATTCAGATTAAAGTTCTTAGGGAACCTCATATGAAGCAAAACGTAACTCAGTTAGAAGAAAAAAATGAGGCCGTAGCTTTCTCATCCTCGGTTCTGGGGAATTATTTCTTAGAAATGGATCCGGGTAACTATCAATCTGAAGCCATTAGCCATGAATCAGATAAACAGTCCGATCTCCTTCATTTCTCTCGGACTGATGATGTTGATTGTAACATAGTCAATTTAGTTACTGACGTAGATCACAAAGAAACTAACTTAGTTGAATCTAAAGATACCTTTTGGACGTTATACTTTTATGGTTCTAAAACTCTGGAAGGATCCGGAGCCGATTGTGTTTTAGTGGATCCAAAAAGAAACAAGTATTTTTTGTCTTGTAGATTAGAATTCGATTGTACTAATAACACCGCTGAATATGAAGCTTTGGTACATGGATTAAAGAAAGCCATTGGCTTAAATGTTAAGTACCTGAAGGTCTTTGGTGACATCGAGATAGTTGTAAGACAGGTAAGGGACACCATTCATTGTCTCTCGCCTCATTTGAAAGGTTATCAGGCTGAGGTATGGGATTTAATTATGCATTTTGACGCTTTCAATATAAAATCAATTCCTAGATTGCAAAATTCTGCTGCTGATTTGTTAGCAACATCTGCTTCTAGATTGGTACCATCAAATAATAAATGCTCAATTGAATTGATTTTCAGGCCTTCCGTTCCCGATAACATCACAAACTTCAGAGTCTTCGATGATGATGAACAAATTATCAGATTTCTAACAAACGAAGATAGCTTTCAAGAAGCTGCAATAGATGAGGAAGAACACGATGCTGATTTGATGAAGAAGGATGAGGAGAAAGGAAATTTCATGCCCAAGGGGGTAAGGTCCCTCGAAATGCTGTTCGATCTTCAAAATAAGTTCAAAAGGCCAGCTAATACCAAAACTAATAGCTCATCAATGCAACATGAGTTAGTTAATTTGGGTACCGAGGCAGAACCAAGATTTGTCAACCTTGGCAAATGTTGTTCACCGGGAGAAAGAGACAGGTTCATTAAATTGTTTAAACAATACAAGGATGTTTTTGCATGGACCTATGAAGATCTGAAAACGTACGACGTCCGCATTATTCAGCATGTTATACCAATGAAAGCGGGCGTCAAACCATTTCAGCAACAGTTAAGAAGAATGCATCCAACTCTAGAACCGCTGATCCAAAAGGAATTAAAGAAGCTCCTGGACGCTAAGATAATATTCAAAGTTCGACATTCTGAGTGGGTTGCAAACTTGGTTCCCATAAGGAAGAAGTCGGGAGAGATAAGGCTATGTGTAGATTTCAGAAATTTAAACAAAGCTTCGGATAAAGACAACTACCCCATCCCTTCAGTGGAACAAATCCTTCAAATGGTGTCAGGATCCGAATTGTTTTCTCTCCTCGATGGTTTCTCGGGCTACAATCAAGTGTTAGTAGCCGAAGAAGATCGCCTCAAGACTACTTTCAGAACTAAGTGGGGAACTTTCACCTACAGGAGAATGCCATTTGGTCTGATAAATGCAGGAGCTACATTCCAAAGGGAAATGGATATTGCCTTCCGAGGACTGGGTGGACAATGCGTGGTTGTATATTTGGATGATGTGACAGTCTTTTCGAAGAAAAGGGAGGATCATGTCGTGCATCTAAAGCATATTTTTGATCGCTGCCGGAAATATGGTATTTCCTTGAATCCCAAAAAGAGCGTATTTGCTGTTCCCGAAGGTAATCTCTTGGGTCATATCATCTCCAAAGGGGGAGTGTCAATTGATTAAGAAAGAGTCCAAGCCATTAATAAGATTCCAATGCCTTAAAACAAGAAATCTATGCAGTCTTTCATGGGCACCATCAATTTTGTCTGCAGATTTGTTCCGGATTTCGCACAAATTGTTAAGCCATTGCAACAGATGGTTAGACAAAGCATGCAATTCAAGTGGACAGATCTGGAGAAGGACGCATTTAGAGATATCAAGGCAGCCATAGCTAAGTCTCCTTCCTTGAGGAGCCCAGATTTTGATAAGGATTTCATCTTGTATACCTTCGCTTCGGATGACTCTCTCGCAGTTGTACTCACGCAAAAAGTGGAGTTGGGGGATGAATACCCAATTTCGTTTATGAGCACTGGTCTGCAGGGGGCTGAGCTGAACTATCCCGTGGTTGACAAGCATGCATACGCTGTCTTCAAAGCAGTCAAGTAGTTTAGGCCATCCATTCTGAAGAACAGAACTAAGGTCATAGTTCCCCACCCAGCTGTTAGATCCCTTTTCGTTCAAAAGGAATTGGGAGAAAGGAGAGGGAACTGGGTCACAGCTCTGCAGGAGTATGATTTGGAATTTAAACCAGCTACGATCATCAAAGGGCAAGGCCTGTGAAAATTACTTGCGGGAAACTCAACTGATGAAGAACAACATTGGAAAAATGAAGCTGAGCTCAATTCGGTTGAAGTGTGTCATACGTTCACGACTCCCCAGTCATGGTATAGGGATCTGGTGCACTATTTGCACTAGGGATATCTACCTGAGCATTGGAACTCTAAGCAAAGAAGGGCACTCCGCTTGAAATCAACACCTTATCGAATCATTGATGGGATTCTTTTCAGGAAGAATTATGATGGAGTTCTCCTTAGATGTTTGGAAAAGGAAGATGCAAACAAAGTTGTCAAAGAATTACATGATGGCCCCGCAGGTGGACATTATTCAGGAGAGACAACAGGACACAAGATATTGAGAGCTGGTTATTATTAGCCCACTCTGTTCCGAGATGCCCACACATATGCACGAAATTGTGATGTATGTCAAAGAAGTGCCGAAAAGTTACCCAAGGCAGCAGGACCATTGCAGCCAGTCATCATCTCTGAGCCTTTTGAGAAATGGGGTATAGATGTTATCGGAGAAATAAATCCAAATTCTTCGTTGCAACATCGATACATCCTGACGGCTACTGACTACTTCACTAGGTGGACGGAGGCCATCCCTTTGCGCAAAATCAATGAAGATGCGGTCATCAGTTTCTTAAAGGAGAACATCATAACCAGCTTTGGGGTTCCAATTTCCCTTATTTTTTATAATGCTACTTATTTTTCATCTTGCAAGATTAATGAATTTTTTTATGAATGGGGAATTAAGTTGCATTATTCAGCCAATTATTATCCTCAGGGGAACGGATTAGCTGAATCCTCAAACAAGAATCTGATTAGAATTCTTAAGAAAACTGTGATAGAAAACCAGAGAAGTTGGCATGTGGCTCTCCCAAACGCCTTATGGGCAGATAGGGTGACCCCCAAGAACGCTTTAGGTGTCTCCCCTTTCACTCTTGTATATGGCAAGGAAGCCATCCTTCCCCCAAACATATTACTACCATCCTTGCAGTTATTCCAAGCATCTCGGGGTTCTGGTAGCCAAGCCTTACAATCCAGGATCAATACCCTGCTTCAACTTGAAGAAGCCCGACAAAAGGCTAAAGACCGATTTCATCAACATCAAGACATAGTTAAAAGATGGTTCGATAAGAGGAAGTCTGGCAAGAGAAGCTTTGAAGTTGGGGACTTAGTCCTGAAATGAGACCATAATCACGAAGGCAAAGGAATGCATACGAAATTCCAACATCTATGGGTAGGTCCGTACCAGATTTCGGCAAAATTAGGCCCATCCACTTACAAATTGACAAATCTCGAGGGAGAAGAAGTAACCCTTCCTCTCAATGGCCTCTCTCTAAAACAATACTTCGCATAGTCTCTTCGAGACTTCCTGTACATAAATAAAGTTTTCTTTTATTGTTGCTTTAGCCTGTAGTTGCTTTATTTTCGGCCATTTTTGTTTCTGTCTTTGCCATTTGGACCTGTGCAACAAGTTTTGTTTTCCGAAACCCCTTTTGTTGAGTTCCCCATTGAGGATAGATTTTTTGAAGAAATCTAGAAACCCATGAGTCTGGAACTATGCTCAAATGAATTATCTCTGTTGTGCTCTCGCTGAAATGTTCAGAAGGAAGGAAGCCTACTCTGCTAGTCGCACTAATCCTGTTTACATAGCAGAGACCTATGACCATCTTCACTACTATCGTTGGGCTCCACTCATTCTCACACTTTAAAGGCATCTCAAGAAGGTTGTTAAAGTTGGACCCACGGAAAGTAGCACACCTCGAGGACATAGGGTATTGAAATGACTCCATGCTGCCAATCTAACAGCCAAAATGGCTTGTATTCAAGAGTCTGTTTTCCAGAGATTCTCGACTCAATTAAAGCATGGCTGAGACAAAAGCAAAAGACATGTAAAATCAAGAAGGTTGTCCAAAAGGCCCAACCCAAAATGGGCCCCTCTCCGTCCGTGAGGCTTGATCAAATCAATAAAATCTCTAACTCACACAAAAGGACATTATGGATTGAGGAGCCTAAATCAAAGATCATGTCCAGAAGAAATATCTATGGAAGGCTCAAACAGCTAAGCTGTCCAAAGTACAAACATCCAAAAGGATGCAAGCAGCATGGGAATGAGGAACAAGAGCAATAATGTCCATGAGAAAGTGTTGCGAATCCTGTGGAGTCCGGCAGTAGTGACCATCTGAAAGATGACCCTCCTAAAATGAATCTCATATGTTGGCCCTTTGAGAGTGGTGAAGATGTCTCGGTCAAAGCTCCCCTTTCCCCCAATGGCTAGCAGGTAAAGTTCCTTCCTCCCCTCACATGAATTTAAAATGCTCAGCTGAGTAGTGCACCTAAGATGGATGTCTTTGATGAGGTTTCGGACCATGAAGAGGAATTTTTTCAGAGATCTGTGTTCGCCAGCGACTCGGCATTGTTGTTGCAGCAACACCCCCCCCAAAAAAATTTGTACATATTGGGGCCCCTCCTTTCATTTTGTAGAAAGGATACCTTAATAAGACATTCCCAGCTTTTATCTTTGTTTTTTTAACAGAAAATCTTGTCATGAAAAAACTCCAAGTTTGCCAGAAGATCTTGTTTCTCAACAGAAAATTTTTCGTGCAGTCTTCCTCGAAATCGCGGAACGATTTGATAAAGCCCCGTAGTAGCGGAAACCTGTTTGTGTAAACTCCCGAAAATGGACTTAGAAAAATTTCGTTGGAGTTCTTCGTCAAAACCTTCTGCAAACGCGGAGGGATTCAAGTCTTCCTCCCGAAACGGTGGAGGCCGTCTGTTTAAGCTTCCCGAAAAAGGAGACTTAGATTTTTTTGGAAATCGCAGAATGACTAAAGAAAGCCCCACGGAACCGTTCGACTTTTCTTCTCGAAACGGCAGGAGCCGTTTGCATAAGTCTCCCGAAGAGGCTTCGAAGTTATTGTTGAAAAGATGGCGGAAGTATCTGATGAATTCCTCCCGAAACGGTGGAAGAATTCTACAAAGCCGCCCAAAACTTGCGGATGACATTCACCAATTCCTTCCGAAACCGCCAAGTAACTTAGTCTTTTTTCGAAATATTTAGGTCTTGAGGTTTCGGAAGCATTAGCGATATTATTCCCGAGCCTTCGCGAAAGCCTGCGCGTTTCCTTCCCACACCGACGGCGAGAAAAAGTTGTGGAAGCTTTCAAGTTTTCCTTCCGAAATGACAAGCGCTATTCGTAAAATCCTCCCGAAACTCCGAAGAGAACTTAGGAACTTTCTTTGAAAATTTGCGGAAACCTTTGATTTTTCTCCCGCAGTTGCGGAAACCTTCACAAAAGCTTTCTGAAACGCCGAACAAGGGAAGTCTGTTGCGGAAGCTTTCACCATATCTTCCCGAAACCCCGCGAGACTTAAAAAATTTTTGAATTACGGAAGCTTTTGGCGAGTAACTCCCGAAACAGCGGAAGCTTCCGCGTTATCCTTCCGAAGGACTTAAAACCTTTGCGGAACGCCTTGGCTTTCCCTTTCGCGACGCGGAACCTTTTGCGGGAACCATTCGCGAGTATCTCCCGAAACGGCGGAAGCCTCCGCGTTATCCGTCCGTGACGCGGGAGTCTTTTGCAGAACGCTTTGAGTGTTCCTTCCACGACGTGCCCCGAAACGACGGAAACTTCCACTGTATCCTTCCGCAACGGCGGATGAGATTTGTAAATTTGTCCTGCAGGAGGTGGTCGGGCGCGAATCAAGAATTTTTGATTTGACGCCGACGTACTGATACTTAAACCGCGTTTAATTGCGCCACCCACCAACATTGAATGCCGCACGTGCTCAGCTTATTTAAATAAGTGGTGGGGGGTACGAGCAAACATATCGTTATTTGTCGATTGGAAGATTTGTTGGACGCTGCGCAACCGATCCAGCTCAACCTACTTGTCCACGTTCACGGCCACCTCATTCAGCTGTCTTCACGGTGCCAGGTAGGAATTTTAACCATTCAATTTGCCTCTCCTACGCGTTAGATTACTATTGGATTATCCTTGTTTTGTTTCAGGTTGGATTTTGACGGGCAAAGTGCTCGTCAAGGGCCACTTCGCCCGTCAAATTACCATCGAAATTTCATTTCTTGTTTCTGTCATACAAAACATAGAAATATTAAAATGTTTTGAGCGTCAACTCTGACGGGTAGACTTGTTCCAAATTCCTCCCTGGGCCGCGTACTTCATTTAAAAAAAAAAAGAGAAACTGCCAGAACCCCATGGATGGTTCGTATCCCCAGTCGAAAAACAAGCTATAGCCACCCGGGCCTTTTATAAATCTAAGTCTCGGCCAGCCGCTACCCCGTTTAGATCCTAAGCATGGCCATAAGACCTCACGTCAAATGTGATAACTAGACCCTGGCAGCCGTCGGAACCCTCGCTTGTTCATGAATATGAAAGCGACCCCGTCCTCGCCTGTTCATAAATACGAAAACGGTTCCCTATTTCGTCATAGAGTTATTTCACCCCTGATTTCCCCGCCATTTTCCATTTGAACTACAACCGTAGCGATAGAAACCACCCCCCTAGAGCTGGGCCGAAAGCAGGTTGCTTCCGCAACAGGCTTACCCTCGCGGGAGCATTCCAAACTTGCCCCTTTAAAAGAATTGGGATGACTAAAGCTAGAATTCTTGTTTGAAATGGTGTTTTTTTTGCTTCCTAAACATACAGCTTCACATTGCATTTATCTCAGTGACATGTCAGAATGGTGATGCTCTTGAAATCTCACAGTATGTTACTCAATTTTGTAATTGCTTATATTTGGTTGCTATCAGGGGTAAGTCAAAATGCCAAAAGGTGGGAAGAAGAAGGCTAAGATGACAGAGAAAAAGCCCGCACCACTTAAAATTGAGACCTCACTCCAGGATACTAGGTGCACCACCGGTGTTCCTCCAGAAATCCGCTGGGGTGACATTTACAGGATGATCCGAGACCAGGATGTCCCGGACATGTTGTTAGAGGAAGGGCCGATTTATCTCAATATCAAAGCTTCAGGCATAACCAGAGCTGCTACCCGCCCTGAGCTATTCCCCTGTACTGAAGTAATCGGATGGATAATCCAACATGCCGATGCGGAAGGAAGAGTGATAAATGACAGCGGCAAAGTAGCCATTGCCTCATTCCACCCAGCATACATTTCCGCAACCTATAAGTTTCCCCGCTCCCAGCAAGCTCTGACTGATGAATGGTTGGGAAAAATGAATAACGTTGAGATGGCCAAAAAGATACTAGTAGCAGGAAAGCATTTGAGAAAGAAAGGAAACGACGAATATGACGTACAGAATCTGAGAGCTCCTTTCAGATTGATTGCCCTGATGCTGTGCAGAATCTTCGGCATGCCCAATGGCACCGTGTATAAGATTCAGTGGGTCCCTATTATTCACTTCGTGGCATTTCAAGGAACTATGTTTGAATGGGCCACTCTCCTATCAGACAGTTTGGCCTCAATGATAGTTGCTGCAAGAGAAGGACTAGCCTTGAAGAAGGCAGAATTTTTCATGTCCTCATATCTGATTGATTGTATTTTGGCCAAGTCAGACTTCCCCAAATTGGGTTGTACATGGGATAAGGCCACCACCCCGGTTTACACCGCTTTCAAGATGATGTGGGCCCAGAATTACAAACCTACCTACAAACTCATCTGTGAGGGGTTCATCATGCCCTTATATGAGAAGCTATTCAAGGAGGAGCCCAACTTCCTGTCAGAGAATGCTGTGGAAGTCCTTGAGAATTACGGGGATTTTTACTTTTCAGAGCAAGGCACCTACCTCAGAATGTTTGGAGGGACTAAGCCCCCATACATTTTGCCGCAGTATGCCACAGATTATGTAGTCCTTAAGGAAGCAGTAAGACAAATCTTCCTGGATGGAATTGGGGCAATGCTCCACAAGCAGCATAAGGCTTCCTTTCCCCCGTTACCTTTCTGCATAGGTGCTTACAAGTTCTCGGGGGTTGCCTCAGCCGAAGAGTTTGTGCAGGAGCTGAAATCCTTCCACTTCGGCGAGGCGATCTTCCACAGGAATGACAGGAAGGGAAGAGTGGCCGAGCACTGTAAGGAAATCTATGCTCATTTTGAGTACTTTCACTACCCCGATGATGAGGAAGAGGTATTCAGGGGCGTCAGCAACATGGCTGAGCTGCGAACCTTTCGCCAAGGCAGCGGAGCAAGTTCTAGCTCCACCAAGATCCAGAAGACCAGCCAGCAGAAGGAGAAAGAAGCTGATGATGCCCGAGCTCAGGAAGAGCTCAGATTAAGAGAAGAAGCAAGGTTACTCCAGGAGGCTAAGGAAGCCAGGTTGCAGCAGGAAGATGAAGCGGCAAGAATGCAACAAGAAGCCGAAAATGAAAGGCTGCAGAAAGAGGTTGAGGAGGTCCAGCAGCAGAAAGAGGCTGAGGATGAAAGATTACGGAAAGGAGATGAAGGTCAGCCACAAGTTGAAGGAGTCAAAGGAGGACAGGATGCTGAGGTAGAAAGGAATGCGGAAGAAGAGCTGAAAGCAGGGGAAGATTCCCAAGCAAGTGGGTCCAGTGTCCAAGACATGGAAATAGACGCATCTCAAGCAGGTGGCTTCGGTACCCAAAATATGGGATTAGATCCAGCTCAGGAAGTCCGGACTCCACCAGCTGAAGAAGACATAGACATCATGGACCTCCCAATTGTCCCGTACACTCCATCGAGAAAACATACAGTGTCCAGGTGGAATGAGTTTGTCTATGACAAGAAAAGGAAAACGATGGTCCTCAAATCAGAAGAGAGGATCAAAATTCCCTTCCATGAAGACATCGTTACCCATCGAGAGGTCACTGTAATGCAGAATACAGATCAAGATCCCTATGCTATGGCATCTGCAGCTGTAGAAACAGCAAAAGCATCACTGGACAATGTGGGTATTATAGTCAGAGAAAATGTATTGAAAAAAAAGAGAGCTCGTACGCTACAATAGACGGTGGCTAATGAGCAGGCCCAAAGGGATCTTATGGTGAACAAGTATAATTGCCTATACGCCGAGCATAGGGAGCTGTCAGGAAAATATAACCAACTGGAGGAGGAAAAGGACCAACTAACACTCCAAATGATGATTTTCGAAGCAGAGAAGAACGGAGTGGAAGATAAAGCATCCCAGCTAGAAGCAGACAAGTGGGAATTAGCTGAGCGGTTAGAGCAAGCTGAGAGCAGAACGATGGACATGTTTTCCTTCCATGAGCTGTCCTGCAGCATCCTGAAGCAAGTGCATGACACTCAGGAGCTAATCACTAATGAGGTTTGCAAGCTCAAGGCCATGGTAGTCAGGCTAAAAGAAATTAATGCGGAGGCCCATAGGCTCAAAGCTAAGAATACCCGTGTCAAGGAAAATATCATAAGTCAGATGGCATGGAGAGAAGGAAAGGGGGGTTTCCCCACGCATCTCCCATTTAAATCTGTGGACGGTTTTAATGAGGACATAGCCCTGTTGGAGTTTGGCAGGAACTGTTCCAGTAAGCTGACAGGCAGTGTGCAAAGAACAACAGATAAAATTAACAGTCTGTACCAAAGGCTCCAAGGGGTGCATGACAAATGCAAATTGAGCTTCCCTCAGACCCTGGAGGACTTTCTGGAAAAGGAGCAACGTTTGTCTCAACTAAAGGAAGAACTAGGCATTCAAACAGAGTATGTGAAGAGAATTGATGTCCTGTCTATTGATGACCTCCAACATTATATTGGATTGTCATCACTCCACAGCCATCTGCTGAAGGAAGTGCATCAAGCTGCAGTAGCAGAAGTTCAAAGCATTGGAGCACAGCTCGGGAAGAATGTGACTTCTCAGAAAATCTTGTTCCCTGCTGCAGCAAACATAGTCGTAAGGGACACAGGTATGTGGTATAGCTACATAATGGAGGAGGAGAAGAAAGCTGCAGCAGTAGCAGGAGCAACAGCAGATCCAAAATCTTCTCTCCCAGCAGCCACTCCAAGAACAACAGTAAGCTCAATCCCTTCTTCCCAAGTAGAAGCAGCAGCAACAATTGGTTCAAGTGTCTCTTCCCAGGCAGCATTAGCAACATCAATTGACTTGGGAGATCCTCTGACAGCAGAAGCTCACACACAGGAGTGAAATCGCTGATTTCAAATCATTTTTCTGTTATTTTTGTATTTGACTCTCAAATGTGTAAAGCGTAGAAGCTATGGGATAGCTGTCCCTATTTTCTTTTAAATAATTTCTGTAAAAGAAAGGGAATCACATTTTTGTCTATTATAGGAGAGAATTTTCTGTAGATGACAAGTGGAAGGTGCTAGGTGGCAGCCCAAAGGGCAGATTTGTAATTATAAATAGAAGCTAGGAAGAATAGAGAAGGACTTTTGGCAGGGAACTATTTTTTTCCAACCTGTACGAGCTACCTTGTATACGTTCCAAGAAAATACAGTTTTCTAATAAAAGCCTGGAGATGGACGTTTTGCATGTGAATGATGGATGGATATATGTTGGACTATTCTAATGACTTCCCTACTGTAATGTGAGATCATTCTTACTATCTGAACTATTTGATTGTATTAATGATTTTTGCTCCTTCATGTGCATACGATTTTCTCTATTTTGTGAACAATGAATGCGTTTCATATTAAATCAGGAGCTATCTGTTGATATCTTATCAGTGCTGTAGAGTTCTCTTTTAGATACAATGGCTAACTGTTCTTTCTTCAAGATAACTCCTATAGATCATTGTTCATGCCTTTAAATTTGCTCCTTGTAGGGATACTTAGAGTTATTTCAGTTCGTTTACATTTAGATCTGTTTCTTCATTCTTTTCATTTAGATTAAATAATTTTGTTTCTCTGTTTCATGAGCAATAGATGCGTTTTACATTAAATTAGAAGCTATCTTCTAAAGATCTTTTATCTTGCTGTAGCGTTACCTGTGAGAATTGACGGCTATTTGTTCTTTCTTTATGTTATTTTCTTTCAGCTTGTTGCTCATCCTTTAAACGTGCTCCTTGCAAGGATAGGTAGATTTACTTCAATTTCTAGACTTAGATCTGTTTTAGTTTGCATTTTAGATCAAATATAATTTAGGCACTTGCATCTCATTTAAAACATAAAATCCAAAAGAAAGGTGGATCGGGCCATAACCGGTACAATCAGAGTTAAACTCTAAACCCACGGTTGCCGGAACCGCTAACCAGACGAATTCCCTATACCAAACAGGAGATAGTCTAATTGGGATCATCTCTTGGGGAGAATCCCTTTCTGATTGATGCTACGATATCCGAGGCATCAACAGAACATTGGTGTAGGATTGTATCCATCCTTGATGGGATCATTCGACTTTGTTGCACCAATCTCCTTTATTGGAACCATTTCCGATAGTGCGCCATCCTCATTGAATAATGTACCTTTCCAAACCTCATACTTTAATGATTCATGGACTTTACCTACTGCGAGTGCCCCATCTGGAGAAATTTCGCACATTGGAATGGCTATGCCATTATCTGCAACTGAGCTTGCATATCGTGGTGGAGGCACAAGTGGAGAGACCCAGTTCTTGGTTCAGATTGGTTGCCGGCAAGAGGTCGTATCACATTGTACTTCTTGTTATTTATTAATAGAAATACTCATATTCTTGTCCATTAATGCTGTGAATGTTGTTTATATTACATTGGGTTGCATTTACTTATGATATCATGGACCATTTCTATTGATGATGTTAATGTCATTTATATATTATATGCACTTGTTGTATATTGGTTGTCAAGACTAATTTGCAGATTCAAGTGCACGAGTGGAAAGCTCCAACGGGGATCTACATCAAACGTCCGGATCGAGGTTGGTTATATTCTTCATTATCTTAGCATTGTCATTTATATAGCATAGCATTGAGAATTGAGTTAATTTCTGGTAGTTAGCTGTCTGTTGTGGTCTACCCCAAGCCATAGGAAGTTTTCTCTGTAACAAGGATTCTATTTGTTCTCTTTCTATTTTGGATTTGGTTTAAGGGAGCCACTTTATCATCTAAGATATTTTTCAATTCATATATTGGAAAATTTAATCCCAGAAATTCTCCCTTTCCACTCTACAGGATATTTTCGTGCCCCCACTGTGTTTCACAAAGAGAAAATTGCCTAATTTTCGTGCCCCCACTGTGTTTCACAGAGCAAAAATTGCCTAATTTTTGTGCCCCCCACAATAGTACAAAGCGCGAAAATTCTTGATTTTCGCGCTTGAGGAGTCTTCCAGGGAGAGAAAATTCCCTGTAACTCACATTGGTGTTTGGTTTTTTGTTTGATTGGTGTTTGAGTTTTTCTTTTAGCTCGTTTCTTCCATTTGACACTAATCAACTGTGTGTGATCCCACCATGATCTTCGAATTTTGGTACTTTTTAGCACTCATTTGGTCCTTGGAGTGAATTTGTAAATGTTAGAAGTATGTTGTAAATTGGAGGAATTCCAAACCCTCCCTTATAATTTCATCACCCTATCAAACCTCTAAGTTTGGTATGACAACTTACAATATCCTCTATTCCTTGTTTGAAGGTTTGAAAGGTTGGATTGTTTGCTTTTACACTCATATGGTTTGGATTTTTGAGTGAAAGTGACAAGAAAGATTGGATACTCTACTTAGCTTCTTGATTTGAACATTGAAAAAGTATTTATTTTCTTGCATCTTTGTTAGAAATAAAGGGAATTATTGCACACTAACTGCATATTTGAGAAGTTTATTGAAAATCAAGGCTTTCTCTTCCATATTCAAAAGAATCATTACTTTAATGGTGGAAAATCTATGCTTTGTTAAACTTTGAAAATTGCTTGGAAATATTTCAAGACCTTTCATTTCCTTTACTTGTTTGCTTGATACTAAAACATTTTGCAATCAAAAGAAGTTTCTTTTCCTCAACTTGTCATTTTAGGGTCATGTGAAGAAAAAAGAAAACAAAAAATTTGTTTTTTGACTTGTTTAAAGTTTTTGGATTCATCTGGTGTAAAAGAGTGTTTCATGGATTGATTGGGCACATAGTTTGAAAAAGAAAAGAAAAAGTGGATATTTTCTTTTTAGATAAGTTACATTTGTGTTTTTTTCATTTGGGAACGAAAATAAATCTTCCTTACTTTAGCTAGAAATTCATTAAAGGAAAAAAGACTTGCATTATTCATCCAAATTTGCATGGTTTGAGTCGAGTCTACACACCACCGAGTTGCACTTCCACTCCCCTTGAGTTAAACAACAACCATTAAAATTAAACACCTTAACTAAACACACATTAACCTCATTTGAGGAAATAAAAGAATATTGTAGTTAGGTAGGGCATCCGGGATACGAATCCAAATAATATCCCCTTAACATTTTACATCTGAAACATAGTTGTTTTCTCTTAGGGTGCTAAAATCCTCTGGTATTTTTTTGACACGGTTATAAACCAATTTGTTGGGGGGCATCCCATTCCATGGGGGTAAGCAGCGAGGATTGGTTCCGGATGGACTTTGTGGAATATTGCACTCCACTTAGTGCCTAAGGACATCAATCCATTTGTTGTAGAAATTTCTCCCTATGGATAGGTAGAAACTCTCTTAGGTTAAAGTAGAATTTAACTGACTCTAAACTAAGACAAAAAGATAACAAATGATACCTTGAATTTCTTGATCTAAACAGACATTTCAAGATTAAACTGCTGAAAGAAATGGAAGAGATCTAACTGACCTTCAATTCAATTGCTCGTCCTGATGGTTGCTCCAATTTCCAAGTCCTCGCGAATGAACCTGTCAGAATGAAACCAAGATACAAGCATATACGATTCTCTAGCAACTTGAAATATGAGTTAGAATCTAAATCTATAACAGATACAAATCATATAATTGAAACAAAATCAACACACATGATTTGGGAAACAAGACAAGTTATGTTTTATTACCAACTTGAAGTCACTTACAATGGTTGCTTGATATCCAAGCCAACTCCTAGCTCCAAGTGCTTTCTCCTTTAGCTATCTCCACAAAGATTCAAGATCATAAGTTTGATGTCTCCAAGAGTCCTCCCCTTTACTCATGGAACGCCTCTCTCTTATAGTGTGTAGTAGGGTTAAACATCAAGAGAGAAGAATGGATATTGGGAATGTTTAGTGGATCAAGCCCACTAATCTGAGAATGTGAGTTAGGATCGAATCAGGGATACCAATCCTAAAAAATCTCTTGAAGATCGAGATCCCACAAGCCATGGAAAAAAGGCTAAAAAGGGAGTACCGCGCCTCTTAAACTAAGCATAGCGCGGTAGTATCGCGTGGCAGAGAAAGAGCATATAACGGTAGTGTGGACTACCGTGCACCTAATCTAGAGCAAGGTGCGGTAGTGTAGGTATATGAAGTCTCAGCTGGGTTGATTCTTGACAGGATAGGTTTGTCTTCAAGGATCACTCATCATTTTTCTCTTCTGGGTGTTTTAAGCAGTAGGGGAAGTGTCGTCAACTATTTTTATGGTGAAGATGCGACACTGTGAAATATGGAGGTATAACAGATGCCCCCTAAAGTGTGAGTTCAGAAGGGACTGATGGCCGAAAGACTTTAAAAATACTGTGCAGAGATAGCATCGAGGAGAGCAACAAGGAGCTGAAACAGAAACAAAATGTCAGATATACCATCGAGGAGAGCATTCCCATGCTCGAAAACAATTGACTCAAAGCATGGTTGCCGACCAATACATTGCAGATCCATGAGTACTGAGATGATATAGACTGTAGACAAATCATGGCTACTATGAACAAGCATAGATCCGTGAGATAGTAATGACACAGCCAAGACCAATACAAAAGTGGATCTGTGTGATAATATAAAGGACATCTCCATCGCAACCTGGATGCAATCAAGATACAAAGGTGCGCCCAAGGTCTTCTATTCAATCGCAAATGATACGAATCTAGACATGTGATTACAAGGTGTTGAAGTCGAACATGGTAGAAACCATTCGATTACCGGTCAATGATGTGAACCGTTAACAAATGCGAGGGAAATCACCAATGATGACGATGATCCCCAAGGCATCTGTAGTACATCTCAACGAAATGCGAATGAATGGGTTGATGTCGAGCATTCAAGAGATCGTTCGATCAGAGGTCAATGATGTAAACCTACTGTCGAACACGAGGAAACCTACCATTGAGGCATGTAGGTACCAAGGTACTAATGGTTGATCCCTAAGTCCAATTCCTGGATAGTGATTTGGCGTCGACGGGAATAGACTCGTCGAAGGTGGGCCATAATGATTCCCACATCATCGACACGAAATCAGAACGAAAAGATAGTATAGGACGATAGAACATGTACTGACACAACGGAGGTCTGACACAATGAATGACTCTGAACAATACATCCCTTTGAACATATAACTGCATGTAAAAAGACTTGGCAGCAGGGATTATTGATAGCAGAGGATAGACACCGAACGAGTAGGCTCGTGGCCAGAGAGACGACTCAGGATGATGACCATAACTCAGCGAAAATAGATACCCAAAATAGACAAGGGACAGACCGATGCCATGTTCAAAGGTGACGACTAACAAGCTACCAAAATAAACTCAACTTGTTTCCCATATTCCCCCGACATGATAGACGAGTACCTCTTTGTTGTTTTTTGAGCTTGAAGAGGATAAAAGATGCTCGGTATATCTCATCTCATAGATGAGTCCAATCTCACATGTTTTACGAACCTGAGAAAGGAGGGGTTTGTCCCAAAGTGGGTCCTTCGATGTCAAATTTTAATGAGTCCAAGGAAGGAAAAGTCGGTAGTTTTTCACATTTAGAGAGCCTAAAAAACTTAAACAAGGCTCCAAAGTGTACTTTTTCGTAAATTTAGTCCATCGATCCCGAAAAAGTGTAAAACAATTCCTGAGAGAACTCTCCCAGCCAAAAATCGACCGAGGTATACCTTTCTCGTAAATAGTCTAGACGGGCTGAAAAAGGGGTAACCTATCACCGAATAGACGACCTTTCAAATACTTTTACAAGTGTGAAAGAGTCAAGATCACTTGGCAATCTTTTCAATTTTAGGGAGTCTGAAAAGAGCTTAACTATGGACTTCAATGGTCTTTTTTGTAATTTTTAATTATTTTGGTCCGAAAAAAAGAATAAAATACAACCATGATAATACTTTCCTCATCGTTTAATGAGCATGAGTAAAGCTGACTAAGCTCGACACCATTTAATTAAGTTTGACAAGCACGAAACGAGTGTAAAAGTGCTTGGAATCTTTTTCAAGTTTTAATCTAGAGCACGAAAAAGATAAAGTAGGCTCAAAATGAACGCGGGTGTGAACATTTTTTAAAGGAGACCCTGTCAACAAATGCTCATGGAACCAGATATTAGTAATGTGAAATGGGTTTTAATTTAACCAGATAAAATAATGAGTAAAAAAAAGTTATATAAGAAGTAGGTAAATATGGAAAGTTACCATTTCACTTGTGCATTTGCCAAAAGAGGATATTTTACCCATTGAGGAGCAAAAACTTCAAGAGTTTATATCTGGAGATCCGGAGCACCGTTTTAAGAACCGTCTGCACCAGGTAAGAGCTTTCAAGCCCCTCTTTCATTTCATAGATAAATAACTTGATTTCAGTAAGTAGAAGTTAATTTTTGGGAATGCCCTAATGGAAAAATTTCGCTATCCACAGTACCGCATGGGAGCCATATTGGGAAACGCGGTACTGTGTAACAGTACCGCGCTGTAGAGTTGAACAGGGGCACGGTACTGTGCAGTATCGCGCAGGCGCACTTCCCCCAAGCACGATAGTGGCGATTTCTAAGATGAAAAAATTAGTTTTTCTCAAATTTTTAGCTGAGATCAAGTTGTTAAATGATTAATGAATGTTTCCTATGACCTTTTGTAGGTGTCTGCAACTTGTTTGGAGCAAAATGGTCAATTGGAAAGAAAGAGAGCATGAAGCGGATGATTTGTTGGCCGAGGATGACCAAGAGACCTTGACTGCATTGCGGGAATGTGGTTTGTTGAAATTCTTCAAGACCAAAGGTATCCGTATGTAGGAAAAACTTCTCACCCACATTATTCAAATGTGGGACCCCGACATTCAAGCTTTCCGAGTGGGGGAACACACCCTCGAGAATTAACTTGAGGACATTTATTTCCTCATGGGCCTCTCGAAAAGAGGAGCCCGGGTGAGTTTTACTGGGTTCACAGCCTCGGAGGCGAGCACTGATGCTTTAATTGCTCATTATTGCCGTCAAGGTTCGGGGAAGAAAAGCGACAAGGTGGTCATTAAGGACATTGTAGAACTTCCTTGAAAAATCGTGTTGTTCACCATCACACGTGCAGCAGGGAGTAAGGGTCCCCATTAGGCATCCCGTTATAGATGAATCTTGTAGTGAATTGCATGGCAGGAATAGTATTCAACTGGTGTGAGGCAGTATTGACCAACCTCAAAGAGCAAGTGAACAAGTGTATGATTGGAGAGAACTCTCAATTTGGGTATGGGAGCATCTTAGTCACCTTCTTCTTGGTGAGGGTGCCGTTGTTGCGCCCATAGCTGACCATGCCCCCCGTCCACCCACCGAGCCATGGATGGCTCGATGGAGTGAGTATGAAGGATGAATTGGAGGGCCACAGCGTTTGGCTTTCGGTGAGGATTTCTACTTGTGGCTCGAGGAACAGATTGTGATGATCGATGACTACCCCTATGCAGGGGTGGACTTCCACGAGGACATAGACTTGGCACTGCCGGAAGATGAGGATTGGAACAATTCAGGTATGACCTTCATAAATGTTTTTTTTTTTTAATATATAATTTTTATTGTTTTTAGAATGTGTAAAAGACTTTAATATATATACGTGTGCATGTCGCAGATAATGGACCACAGAGACCGGCAGGGTACTCGCCGTTACGCTGAGGTGGTGTTGATCACCAAGCCGCTCTTGACAAGGAAGAAAATGAGGATGAGGCGGGAGGGGTCCAGGAGATAGAGAGGAATCTACAGGGTTTAACCCACGATGTCCCCGCTATGAGGATGGACGACATCCCTTTGCATCTCCAGCGGCATACCATAGGTGTGCCTAGGCGTATTGGCCGACTCCTCCGTAGGGTGGCTTAGGCTATAGTGTGTTATCACCAGCAGCGTGAGGAATATGAGGAGGAACATGATAGATCTCCCAGATCTCCTTAGATGGTAGCTTTTGTCTTTTTGCGGCTTGTATACGATATGTAGGCTTTGAGAGCCAAATTTTTGCATGGGACTAGGTCCCAAATTTTGTCTTTAAAACACAAACTTTATGTATTTGAAAAAAAAGACTTTTATATATAGTGATATATATATGGACCTACTTTTATGACCTATTTATTTACAATGACTTCTGTGTTTATTTTATGATGTGTTTTTATGTATGGGAAAGATGCCATTCCAAAATGTAATTAGCTAATGAATCAGCTATACAATTGAATTCCCTTGGTATGTGTTGATATGAAATAAAATTAAAAGATCGTTCCAAGAGGCGTACCCTTCGAAATAAGCGAAGTAGGATAGTATCGCGAACTGTGTAAACATGATTCAGATGAGAAACCATGAGTTGGGAGTCTAGAAAGACTAATAGGGATTCAATTCCAAGGGAAGCAACCTTCGTCAAGAGTTTGATGACTGCATGGTACTCTGCGATATTGTTGGTTGCGGGACCCAAACAATTGGCTCTTGAAGATAGCAACTCTCCAGTGGGAGAATAGATTACCCATGCTGCGGAAGCAAGGTTCCGGGTATGTTGGCTCGCACCGTCAGCGAATCTGAAGTAGGCAGACATCTGCGCATAAAAGCACAAGTCAAGGTAAGAGTGGATACATGAGGCCCGTGTGTGCACACTAAAAAGATAAGTGAAAAAAAGCTAGGTACATTATGTACAAAAAGTATCTCGTGCAGGATAACCCTACGTGTAGAAGCGTTTGAGGTATAGCCCATTGCGGGGCCGTGCCAATGGTGTGCCATCACAATCGACGAGTTCATAGGCTCCTTTCTCCAAGACACATTTTACAACAAAGGGGTTGTACCACATAGATTCTAGCTTTCCTTTTCCAAGTTTATCGTGCATTTGATCATATGTGAGTACGAGGTCACCTTCATTGAAAACTCGAGGTTGAACGGATTTGTCATACTGTGCTTTGACGCATTTTTTATGAGCTTTGTTGGCTAAAGCAGCGTCACGACGGGTTTCATCTAGCTTGGCTAGGTATAGAACCGTTCCTCTTCGGAAGTGGTGTAGGGAAGTAGCTCTGTGGCTATCTTAAGTGATGGAATTTCACATTCAATCAGTAAAATGGCTTCCAGGCCATACACCAGTTGGAATGGTGTAAACCCAGTAGCACTTTTTACTGAGGTTCAGTATGCCCATAGTGCCGAAAACAGAGTTGAGTTCCAGTTGGACTTATGAGTACTCACAATACGCTGAATCATTCGTTTCAGAACTTTGTTAATGGCTTCAACTTGGCCATTAGCCTGTGGGTAGTATGGGGTTGAGTTTTCATGGCGAAAACCCAACTTGGCACTCAGTTCCTCAATCATATGGTTCCTGAAGTGGGAGCCATGATCGGTCACAATGGATTGTGGGACACCAAATCTAGCTATAATGTGATTGAATATGAATTGTGCTGTTGTTTTGCCATCCTCATCATAAGTAGGCATCGCTTCAGCCCATTTTGTGAAATAGTCAACAACTACTATGACATAGCTATGCCCCCCGGCTGAAGTGGGCTTACAGTGCATGAAATCTATGCCCCATTTGGAAAAGGGGCCGATGGCAATAACAGGATGGAGTGGAGAAGGATGCGAGCGTGTCTTATTATGAAAGAATTGACATGGTGGACATTTCTTAACCATTTCAATGCAGTCTTTGAAAATTGAGGGCCAGAAATATCCCAATCGTAGTATCTTCTGGGCCGTAGCCATCCCAGAGAGATGACCACCACATGCTCCAGCATGGCAGTCATTAAGAACGCGTTCCGCTTCATCTAAAGTCAAACAGCGTCGAAGAACAGTGCCGACACCACGTCGATAAAGGGTAACGTTGACTATGAGGTAGTACTTGGCGTGATGTCAGATACGTCGATGTTCATCGCGAGTGAGGTTGGGGCGGAAATGTTGGGTTTGGAGATATAATAAAATATTCCTGTACCATGGATCAGACATGCTAATGAGGAACAATGATTCATCAGGAAGAGAATCGATGGGCTCGGATTGCTCGGTAGCACGGGGCAAGTTACAAATCAAATCAGCAAATACCAAAGACTTCTTGGACTTGGCTTTGGAAAATTCCAAGTCAAACTCTTGTAGGATGATGATCCAATGAGAATATTTGCCCCCAAGCACTTGATGCGTGAGGATATAATACATTGGATTGAAATCTGCTATAATAGTGGTCCGACGTAGTAGAATGTAATGACGGAACCTCTGGATAGTGAAAACTATTGCCAGAGCCAGTTTTTCAACATGTGAATAACGCGTTTCGGAGTCGAGAAGACTCTTACTAAGATAGTATACCACATGTTCTATTCCATTATGGTTTTCTTGGACTAGCACCATACCGATGGTGGAAATCGAAGCTGTGAGATAAAGAATGTAATCCCGTGTGTAATTGGGGGGTTGAATCACATGATCTTTAGTTAAGGCCGCCTTTAGATTATCAAAGGAACGTTGGGCTTCGTCGTCCCAGATGAAGGGAGTGTTCTTCTTGAGAAGCCTCATATAGCCTTTTGTTATCTCGAAAAGATTACAAATGAAACGGAGTAGAAAGTTTGCATGCCCTTGCAAACTTTGAAGTTCTGGGATGTTCGTGGGGGAAGGCAAGGCTAAGATAGCTTCTACCTTCGTAGGATCTAAGCATATCCCACTTTTGGAGATTATGAATCCAAAAAAAATTTCGGCTTCCACGCAAAAGATGCACTTATGTGGATTCAAATGGATATTGTAGCGACGACACCTTTAAAAAATGGCATCTAAGTGATCAGGATGGTCATCCCGGGTCTGAGAATGAGCGGGAAGATCATCAAGATATGGTTCTACAATATGTTTGATATCGTGAAATGCGTACGACGTCGCCCATTGGAAAGTTGCCCCAGCATTTTTAAGGCCAAAAGGTAACTTTCGATATGCAAAAATCCCCCAAGGGCAGATAAAGGTTGTTTTATGCTGGTCGGCTGGGAGGATATCGATCTGATTATAGCCAGAAAAGCCATCCATAAATGAAAAGATGACACTCCCGGCGTAGTTATCGATGATCTGGTCGATGAACGGAGTTGGGTAGTTGTCCTTTGGACAAGATTTGTTCAAGTCATGGTAATTGACACAGACTCTAATCGTTGCCTGTTTCTTGGCTACGGGAACGATGTTAGATACCCATTCTGTCAATGGGACAGGATAGATAAAACCAACACTCAAAATTTTTTCAACTTCTGCTTTAATAGCGGCTTCCTTACGAGGATGGACGGGTCGGAGTTTCTGTCGAACAGGTCGGGTGCCAGGGAAGGTTGGAATTTCATGGACCACAATCGAGGGATCTATTCCTGGCATTTCTTCATAACTCCAAGCAAAAACATCGCGAAAGGTTTTAAAGTAGGCAGTGTAGAACTCCATTTTGAGGGGAGTGCATGTTTTGCCAATATGAATGTTTTCCATGATACCAGGCTTCATTGAAATGTCCGCGGGAGTGGTTTCCATAAGGTTAGCCAAGTTTCCTTCGGAAAATACTTCATCGAGGGAAGTGAGAAACTTGGTTTGAACCATTCCAAGTGAAGGGCTAGATTTTGTATCGGGCTCAAGAGTCTGAATGGTGGGGAATGAAAATCGATGATGAAAATCTCCCCATGGTGGCTCATCACCGCACAAAACCTCCATAATTGATTCATCAATGGGAAAAATAAATGTGAGAGGATCGATAAGTGGTGGGGATGAATGAGTCTCAGATGAGAGCTATGCCACGGTGTGATGGGTAGGACAATCGACCCAATCGGTGGCTGATTGGATTGCTTCGTATGCTGCGAGGTTTCTATTCAAAGTCATGGAGTTGCCGTAGTTTTCAATCTCAGCGGGACTCGGAATCACCCATGAATCATTGGAAGGGGTGACATTTGATGAAATCATGTTGACTGGTTGAACATGGGGCCCCAGCTCTGGGAAAACTCCAATAAGGGAAGAATCCTTTATAAGACCAACGCCAACGTCTTGGAACCGGTACCGAGGCTGATCCAATAATGGGATGGTGTTGGCGGAGTTCGGATGAGAGTTTGGGATACAGTAATCAAGTTGATCTAAGGTGACAATTTTCCTTTCATGAGGAAATTGCACAATCCGGAAGACAGTAGATGCTATGGCGGTCATGGCGTAAAACCAGTTCCGACCAAGTAGAAGATTGTAATCCAATGGTGCATCCACGACTTCAATGTTTACGGATATTGTTTTTCCCCCTAGTTCAACACCAATTGCGGGAATGAGTCCATAAGGTTGAAAACCGTGTCCTTCAAATGCCCTGAGAGTAGTGGGAGATGTCATGACTTCGGGTGAGCCTAAGGCTCTCCAACAATTCAAAGACATGATTGACGTGGAGGCACCTTCATCTAAAACAGTGCGATGGATGCTATTTCCATGGATTTTTGCATGAACCTGGAAGGCTAACTGGTGAGAAAGCCGAGGTTTGGCATACTCCAAGTTGAACATAATAGTGTTTGAAGTATCTGGGTCCACTGCCCCTAGTGCTAAAAGTAAGGTTCTACGCTGCGTAGGGAAGTGTTGAAGAACCTCGAGAGTCGACATGGCGCAAGGTGCTTGAGCTAGATCCTCAAACAATGTTGTAATTTTGGGCAGCTCGCGCATTGGGATTAAATGTCTCCTTTCGTATGGTGCCCTTGGGTGGGCGTAGCACTGTGTCCGTAAGCGGTCTCTCGATATGGAAATGGCCGTTAGGGGGAGGGGTAGGTGTCAGATCTTCAATAGGATATTTGCCTTTGGCTGTCTCTGACTGTTTGTTTGAACTTGGAGGGTTCTCATATGTCTTTGAACGAGTGGTTATATGAATCTCCTCATTACTCGTCATCAGGATTTCGTAATTTGCGGACGTCTCTCCGCAAGTTGGGTTGCTCGAGTTACCCCCTTGTGGGGTTTCTTGGGCAACCATCTGCTATTACTGCTGAGGGAAAGGGTCAGTTAACACTGCTGGGCGAGAGGATCCTTTAACAAATTTGTTGACTTCATCCTTGTAGGGACAGTCACATGTGTAGTGATCGTCTTGAAAAATTAGGTAGGGAAACTTAGCCTTTCGACGTGGTTTCGGGTCGTTGTGGGTGGGTTGTGGCTTGGGATTCTCCTACTGGTTCTTCTTGGATTTACCATGATTGTTCTTCTTCTTTCCTCTGGATGGTTGTGACATAGATTGAACTGCGTTCACTTCGGAGGAGATAGCAGGAGAAGTAGTGGCTTTTGGAGTAGCCTGAGATAGTGTGGGGGAAGCAGAAGCTTGTTGCCCCGTCGAGTTGGTGGTAGGCTGGGCCTTGACTGAACTGACAATACCATCAATGGGGGGTTCAGTGGTGGGTTTCGTTGGATCAGTGGTAACGCGGGCGGCATGGGGAAGAAGTTTGTGTAAAGTGCCGGATTGGGTATATACCAAATCCATGTACTGGGCTTCCGAGATGGCTTGTTCTTCTGTGACCGACCCATGCATAGCGATATCCCTAGCTATGGGAGGCAAGAATGACTTTGTGAACCAATCAGCGAGTAGATGATCTGGAATGGGTGCCTTGATTATCCTACGGCGTCGACACCACTCATGGATGTGATCCGAAATGTGCGTAGAAGTGGTTTGACGCAACGAGGTTAATAGTTCTGTTCCAATCTCATACCGTATGGGGAGCTGGAAATGCGTCAGAAACTGCATAGCCAAGGTGTTGAAATCATGGAAAGAGTGTTGTGGCAGCTCGATGTACCATTTTGCTGCCGTGCCGGTAAGCGTACGCTGGAAGAGCCGTAGTTGAATGGAATCGTCCATCAAGGAGTTGGATGAACACCAAAGATGGAAGGTCATTACGTGGTTCTTGGGGTCTTCCCCAGGCTTAGCATCGAACTTAGGAATGTCCGATGGAAGTTTGGCTAGAATGGGTGGCTAGTGAGGTTCGTGGCATATAGGATCGTTAATGAGCCTCGATAAATCAGGTAAGTCTAGCGTGGCCAAAACGGGAAGTTGACGATTGGTCTACGGGTATGAGTAATAACCGTATAATGCAGAGAAACCTAGGGGGCCCTACATAGTATACTACTACGAGTTATACCCATATGTGTTTCCCGCGGGGTACTACTGGAAGTTCTATGGGTAGTAGGCCATCTGGTTAACCGGTTGAGTGTTGGAAGTCATTACCTGACTAGGAATCATGGTGGTAACCGATTGTTGGATGTTCTGCTGAGTGGGGATGGTAGGTATGGTACCCTGGGGTTGTTGTAACCCAGGAATGGTTGCTGCTCCTGGTTGGGGAAAGGTTCCCTGGAGTTATTGTGTTCCAAGAATGTTACCACTCTATTAAGTAAGTGGAGGGTTTCCTGTAGCAGGGTTGGGGGGTGGCTGCAACAGTGGTGTCCATGGAATGTTCGTTCCTCCTTGATGAAGATGTGGAAATTGAAGGGATGGGTTCCATGGAGTTGTAGCAGCTGAAGGATAGGGGAGGCCGGAGTTCAAGTTGGGGGGAATCTGAGATTTCCCCCCAGATGGGTTCCAGTTTCGAAATAATGAGTACCCCCCACTCTGTGGGATTTGAGATCCCCAAGAAGGAAGCGTACCTGACGAGGGATGTTGAAGATGAGGCCCAGTTGGGAAACCGGTATAAGGTTGTCCACTGCCAGGTGTGTTGTACATACCATACTGAGCAGATGCTGTTGGTTGGGAGGGTTGTTCGATGGTGCTGATGGGTTTCCCTCCAGCAGATGGGTTGGATGGCCCTATAGGAGGAGGTTGTTGACTAGGAACGGGGTTCCCAACAAAGGATTGTCCTCCGGTAGGTTGGGTTGATGGTTGGCCAGGAGGGGTTTGGTTGTTGGAATTGGGGATCGCGACAGTCGGTTGTGCACCTCCTGAGATAGTGTAGATAGTGGCCGAAGGTGAACCTCTGGTCAATATAGATGATTCAGCGGTATGACTTGGTGTTCTTCCGACACTAGCTAGGTACGATAGTGTCGATTGGCCAATGACGCCAAAGGTGTCGATTTGTGGAGGGGGTCTTCCATATGTGACAGGCGGGGATGGAGAAAAAACTGGGTTATCCCTCATAGAATGTGCGCCAAACATGGGTGATGGCAGCAAATGTGGGGAATTGAACCGAGGGGTATTGGGGGTTTCATCCATAGCGTGTTCAACAATAGGAGGACCATCAAATACTGGGTCCGGGTTCATATCCTGAAAAGGGTTTTCGGGGTCCGACGGGAAAAGAGGTATAGTAACGTCTGAAGGTCCAGATCCGTCTACATAGGAGTGATGAAACTCTGTGCTAGATGGAATGTTGGGATCCTGATAGTCGGGAGGATGGGTAATAGGGGGATATCTAGAAGCCGTCGAGAGCATTTGCTCTGTGTCATGTTTAAACTGTGCCGACGCTAACGGGGAATTAGCTAGACTAACCATACTAGATTGAATGGAGGCCATGATCTCATGTCCCGAAGGGAGGTTGGGGAGAGATACGGTACGAGGTATGTTGCTGGAAGACCCAGTTTCCTGTGGATGAACACTGGATGGCGCGGTGATGACAGGCGGAAGCTCTTCCTGGGAAGTGATAAAGCCATAGTCAGGTTCAAAAGGTGTATCAGGAAGTTGAGTGTCTTCGATGATTTCGACGTACTCGTTCGGGACTGGAATCAAGCCAAATATATCCTGGTCAGATCCTTCGGTGGTGCCAACAGATCCTTCCGTGTCATCGTAGAAAGTTCCTGGTGGAAGGGAGGTGTTGACATCAGGGAGGAGGATGGCCTTCGGTCTAGTATCTTGGGATGTACTAGATTCAACCACTGTAATGTTTTCCACTGTGGAAGATATATTTGGAATAACAGTGGGTGAAGTGACAGTGAGAATCTCAGATGTACTAGTGGTTGCAGAAACTGCAAGAGGTTCTGATACCGTGCTGTGAGTAACAGTTATAGGTGGAACTGAAGATGTAGTGCATAGCGACGGTGGAATGTTCCCTCGACTGGCACCGCGGCCAAGAGGGGCAGGAATACGTGATGTAGGTGGACTGGAGGTCTGCAATGGTGGAGGGATTTTTCCCTGTACTCTTCATGATCTCCGTGGTGGTTCTGACATAATGGCAGGAATATGAAATCCGGGGGCAGTCTCGTAACAAAGAACTCAAAAAATCTAATGCAACCGAGTGTGCAAAAGAGGAGTTAGAAAAATCAAGGCTCGCAGGCCAAAAAGAAAGCTCTAAAATCTATACTGAGATCGGTGTCTCAGTAAGCGAGCTGAGAAAAATAATGGCTAGAATGCCAACAAACAGTCACTAAAAAGAAAAAATGACCCTCTATAAAGATGAGATAACAAGCAAACTTCTAACTAAGAGCTGGAGACCTCAACAAGTTGTATCCTTCACAAGGTGATGAAATCCAGGTCGAACAATACAACATGAGAGACCAATATGAGAAGGATATCCCTCTACCAAAAGGGATCCTGGGTAAAAGAGCCCTAGTAGAAAAGTCACTAAGCTACCTCGTTCATGACACATTGGAAAAGGTTTTCGGCGCTTCTGCCTTTTCACCCTTGCATTACTATGAATACAAGGAATACAATGATTGATGTTGCCTTAGGGCTAAGTGGAGTGTGGCATTCCACAGAGTCCGTCCGGTTCTCAATCTCGCGGCAGTTTAACCTCCGAAAGTTAAAAACAGTCAGGAGGCCCCTCCACAAACTGGTCTATGACCATGTCAATAAATACTAGAGGATTTTAGTTCCCTAGAGGACAACAACTATGTATCAGATGAAAATGACAAGGGGGAATTATTTTGATGCCTATCCCCGGTGTCGTACCTAACTACCAAATTCTTTTGATTTCCTCAAGTGAGGTTAATGTTGGTTTAGTTAGGGAGATTAATTTTAGTGGTTGTATTACTCAATCGGGTAAATGTATGTGAAACTTGGTGGTGTTGTGATGACCCAAACCATGCAAGTGAGAATGAATCGAAATAAGCCTTGTATTCGATGAAAACTAGCTATGGAAGAGAGAGAGTTCTTCGATCATAAATGCATGAAACTTTCACAAGCAATTAAAAACCACTTCAAAACAAACAAACAAAATTTGTTTGTTTTCTTTTTCTAAGTAGAGCCAAACTAAAATAAACACTTCTTTTCAATTCACTGATCTTGCAACTAGGATGCTTCAAAAAATGAGAATTTATGTGGCAAATTTAAATGGTTCACTTCCTAATGCACAATAAGACTGCTAGATCATTTAATAAACAACACAAATGTTCTCCAATGATAATTTTCAATATAAGTTTGAATAACGTTAATGGAAACAATGTGATTATGAAAGATACATGATCCAGTAAAAAGAGGACAATAGTAATGGTTTGGTTGTGATGAGAAGATCAATCCAATGCAATCAGACTAAAGGGGTGACCCAATGTGCAAATAATGCCACTAACTCATAAAATAATCAAGCTCACAAGGGAAATAAACAAACCACAAAAACTGTGTAATGAACAGGATAGTAATAAGCAACAAAAAACACCAAACTAAAGCTGAGAAAATAAAAAATGACTCAGGAAACCAAACAGGAAAGAAAAATTGAAAATATGCAGACACTACTGCGTGGCAGGAACAGGCTAGAGCGCGGTACTGGTACACTACCGCTCTGGTAAGCGTGCTGGGTACGCGGTACTACCGCGCTGTAGATAGTAGTGGGGGAGTGGCACTGTTGCAAAGGATGAAAAAACACAACTTTTGAAAAGAAGATTGAATTTTTCAGGGTTGCTGCAGACCTAGAGTACTCATTAATCACAGAGGGAGGAAAGATGTAGAGAGGATGGGAGAATAAAGGTCAAGGAGACCAAAATTCAGTACTGGTTTGAAGAGAAAGAAGAATCACAATAAAAATGACTGAAAGTAAGATGAATCAATCAAATGGGGTTCAAACCAGTGCAGCCGCCATTCTTGTTGTAGAAATTTCTCCCTACGGATAGGTAGAAACTCTCTTAGGTTGAAGTAGACTTTAACTGACTCTAAACTAAGACAAAAAGATAACAAATGCTACCTTGAATTCCTAGATCTAAACAGACATTTCAAGATTAAACTGCTGAAAGAAACGAAAGAGATCTAACTGACCTTCAATTCAATTGCTCGTCCTGATGGTTTCTCCAATTTCCAAGTCCTCGCGAATGAACCTGTCAGAATGAAACCAAGATACAAGCATATACGATTCTCTAGCAACTTGAAATATGAGTTAGAATCTAAATCTATAACAGATACAAATCATATAATTGAAACAAAATCAACACACATGATTTGGGAAACAAGACAAGTTATGTTTTATTACCAACTTGAAGTCACTTACAATGGTTGCTTGATATCCAAGCCAACTCCTAGCTCCAAGTGCTTTCTCCTCTAGCTATCTCCACAAAGATTCAAGATCATAAGTTTGATGTCTCCAAGAGTCCTCCCCTTTGCTCATGGAATTCCTCTCTCTTATAGTGTGTAGTAGGGTTAACCATCAAGAGAGAAGAATGGATCTTGGGAATGTTTAGTGGATCAGGCCCACTAATCCGAGAAGGTGAGTTAGGATCGAATCATGGATACCAATCCTAAAAAATCTCTCGAAGATCAAGATCCCACAAACCATGGCAAAAAGGCTAAAAAGGAGTACCGCGCCTCTTAAACTGAGCATAGCGCGGTAGCACCATGTGGCAGAGAAAGAGCGTAGCACGGTAGTGTGGGCTACCGTGCACCTAAGCTGGAGCAAGGCACGGTAGTGTAGGTATATGAAGTCTCAGCTGGGTTGATTCTTGACAGGATAGGTTTGTCTTCAAGGATCACTCATCATTTTTCTCTTCTGGGTGTTTTAAGCAGTAGGGGAAGTGTCGTCAACTATTTTTATGGTGAAGATGCGACACTATGAAATATGGAGGTATAACACCATTCTCTTCCTTGTATTTTCTGGCCTCCATACTGGTTGTACAAGGGACAAAAGACAGAAGCTCCAGGGAACCTTCCTAGACATGTCATGAATGAGGTATCCTAGTGACCATTATTATAGGAATATTTTACTCGGGATCCATTTCGGTAGAGGGATATCCCTTCATCTCTATTGGTCTCTCATTTCGTATTGTCCGACTTGGATTTCATCACCTTGTAGAGGATACCATCTGTTGAGGTCTCCAAATATTAGATAGGAGGTTGCTTGCTCTTTTACCTTCTAGAGGGTATTTTTGTTTTAGTGCTTCTTGTTGTTTTACTGGCCTCTTTGTTGTTGCTCACTTGCTGTGACATCGATCACAGTAAATTTCTTTTTGACCTTTATTTTTGGCCTGTGCGCCTCTTTTTCTTCTAACTCCCCTTTTGAAAGATCGGTTTCCTGAGGGTTTTTTATTTATTTTTAGTGATACTTCGCCCAAAACACTCAGTCTGGTTCCATGGAGGATCCAAGGAAATCTCAGAATCAACAGGGGCTGAGTGCCGAACCATCTATACCTCAAGTTAGTCGACGACCATCTTCACGTACCCAAGGTCCTTCTACTTGCCGACCAAATGGTCGGGAGGTTGTCTCGGTACAAACCACTGCAACACCACCAGTTGCTACAACACCAGAAGTCAGTGTACCACCATAAGTCAATGTAGCACCTGAAGTTAGAGTAACATCAGAATTCAGTGTAGCACTCGAGATTAGTGTCGTACCAGAAATTAGTTTCACATCAGAAGTTGATGTGACATCAGAGGTTCATATTGCTCCAGAAACTAGTATAGCCCTGGATATGCCATCAAAAAATGACCTCCCCAAAGGATATATTGAAGTTATCGAGGAATCTGATCCTTTCCCTTATATGACTATTCAATTAGTTGTGAATTTTAACCAACCACTTGTAGTACAGTTGACAACACTACTTGTTGCCTCTGTTATGCCTAGATATAAATTTGAATCCTCTAGTAGAAGAACACTAGGAAATCCAACCTCTGAAATTCCTACAGACTAACAAATTATGGCATCTATACAAGTGGAAATTGCTAGTTTATCTCGTGAACACGCGACAAAGGACAGGTCTAGACGTGAGGCTGCACAAATGATGGCTCCCCCAAACTCAGAAGTTTCATTACCTGCTACATCCGAAGTGCTAGACCCTTATAATCCGACAATTCCCTAATCTGATTCCCATGATTCGACCTATGGTATCTTGTTTGAAGGTAAATCTGCACCCACATATTGGTTCTATTCTCAGCGTCCACCTGACGACTCAGGAATGGAATACATTTTTGATCCATCATCATCATTATGGGACATGAATTTGGGCCAAGCCCTCAATGATTTCTGCACCTTTCCAGCACCTATGCAGTTAACACTAGAAACCCCCCTACGACCTTTCCCAATTATTTTACCAAGTGAAATTCGTGGTTTCTCTTTAGGGATTGTTCCTACTAAGGGGACAAATCATAACATCCATCCTTTACCTGGAAATTTTGGAATTGGTGCACATTTATCTTCACAAATTGGTACTACTATTGCAAACACTCAACCTACATGATCAATCCCTCCTAATGTTTCAGTTGAGAGACTGTCTATTCCCACTGCTGGTATGCCAATTGTCACTGAAATTCAATCTTCAACCACAATTTACACCATCTTAGAGGCCAACCTTTTATTGGTTCCCGAAGTAGGACTAATGGCCAACCTCCTCCGCTAGTACCATCTGCTTCATGGGGACAAAAAATAGCACCTACTGGGGGAAACATATAGTAGGTAACCAAAATCCTTCTGGGGTGAAAAAAATCAATTTAAACCCTTTTACCCCCCAACCCTAATTTGTATCCTGGGATACCTTAACCTAGCGTCACAAATAATCAATGGATCCCACCTCCTTCCATACCACCTCTCAATCAAGGTGAAACAAACAATAAATGGGTTCCAAATCCTCCAATGCCTACCCTTAATCAAAGTATGGGAAACCCCCCGAATCAAGGATTTGTAAACAATACATGGGTCCCACCACCCCCTGTATCTACACCATTCAACCCTACAATGCAGAACTCACAACAACCGGTTTATCCTACGATTCAGAACCAACTTGTAAATCCTATGATTCCGAATCAACAATCGGTTAATCCTATGGTCCCCAACCCACAAAAATTCCAACAGTACCTTGCAGGTAACATATATGGGTATAATATGAAACAATCTGCTGTGCAAGGCCCTACAGGCATTCTAGCACCCCATCAATACTATTCTTATCCGCAACCCAATAGACAACTTCTATTCCTAGCAACATTGGACTTGCCCGATTTTCCAAGATTAATTAACGATCCCATTTGGCATGAACCACATTGGCCATCTATCCCTGCCAAATTATCATCAGATATCCCAAAATTCGATGCGAAACCAGGGGAAGACCCAAAAAATCACGTTATCACATTCCATCTTTGGTGTTCTTCGAACTCATTGATGGATGATTCCATACGATTGCAGCTCTTCCAACGCACACTCACTGGGATGACAACTAAATGGTATATTGAGTTGCCACAACACTCTTTCCAAGATTTCAACTCCCTTGAAATGCAGTTTTTGACGCTTTTTCAACTACCCATTCGGTACGAACTGACACATACCTATTAAATTCATTATTAGGATATTCCTATACTCCATCCTATACCTATCAACATTTCCATTATTTTCATTTTAGGTCATGCATGCATTTTTAGGGTTTGCATGCATTTGCATGCATCCTAGTCATCAGTCCCAGCACCTAGCCCTTAGTTAGCTAGCCCCCGGAGCTTCTTTCCACTCAGTTTCATCCCTCCTAGTGCTTAGTGCGCCCCTTCATGCAATTACATGCATCTCATGCGCCCTCTCTCACCTACCACTCAGTTGCACTTCAGTTAATTGAGTTATCACCAGTTCTTTCCTTGATTTAAGGCTAGACTGACTCTCAATTGACTGTATCACTCCGATGGACCTCCAGTGAGAATTGACTGCCCATTCTGACTTCAATTAACTCCTCATGCACCCTCCACTGATCCTCCTTCATTCAGTTAGTTCCAGTTACACTCAGTTGCACCTACCGCACTCAGTAAGACTCAGTTTGAATGATGGTTGACAGTTACTTGAGCATTGATGATTCCATTGATGATGAGATAGACTACTAGTTGTGCTCCGATGACACTCCAGTTATCTTTTGATCACTCCATGAAGTCTAATTCGAATTGCCACCTTGGAATTCGAATCCTCATGCATTTTACTACTTATTTGTCCATATTGTGATAAATTAATTAGTGTGTGTGAAGTATTTTTGCTTCTATCCGAGTTCTACTGTATTATTGTTCTGTTGCTCATCTTACTACATTGACCACTCTTAATCTTATTCCTAAATTCTTTCTTATGAGGTATACATCATCTCTTAGATCTGCTGTGAGTATTTTCACACATATCATATTCACGAGTCAAGGAGACACCGAAGGTTGATTAAGGATCCTATCCCTGATTAACTATTGGCCAATTGGTTGACAAAATCATTACTGCCACCTATTGCTAGGGATGTTGCAATGGGAGGGTATATTACAAAAGAAAAAATGATTAGTCGTGCTCAGTATCTGGACTTGGTTTACTCCCAATCTGGAACATTATATGAATTGATCCCTCATGCTCCTCACTCCACTAGCAATCTATACAGGCCCACCACCAAACCTCCTATTGATGGCTTAGTTGGTTCCGTGAAGGCCCAACCTGCATCAAAACCTAGTGGAACACACAATAATTCAGGTCTACTTCAAAATCATAATGCATCCAAAAATAATACTTCTCTTGCTCATACCTCTGAGGTGAATGCGGTTCAATCCTTGTCACAACAATATGGAGGGAAAAAGAAGAACAATATAGGGAAATCTAAGAAACATTCTCCTCAGTAGGAAAATCCAAAGCCCCAACAAACTAATGCTGATAATAAACCCAAGAGGAAAGCTAAGTTCCCCTGCCTTATTTTCTAAGAGGACCATTATACAAAAGACTGTCCTTACCGTGAGGAAGTCAAGAAAGTTGTGAAAGGTTCTTCCCATCCGGCAGTGCTAACTGACCCTTTCCCACCCCAACAAAAACAAATGATCACACACACCCTCCCACAAGGGGGAACTACGAATGAACCCAATCAACCAGAGTCATTTGAGACCCGAGATATTCTCATGATGAGTAATGAGACTATTCATTTATCCACCAGGAAAAATACTTATGACTCCGTTCCAAATTCGAACAAAAATGGGATTTCAAAAGATAAATATCCTTTGGAATATTCTCCCTCCACTCCTCCATCTAATGGACCTCTTCATATCGAAAGGCCTATTTCTGACACAGTGTTGCGCCCACCAAAAGCCACCATTCCAAAAGAGACATTCAATCCGAGTGCGTAAGCTTCCCAGAACTAGAATATCGTTGAAGACTTATCTCAAGCACCCTGCGCAATGTCAACTCTCGAAGTTTTACAACATTTCCCTAGTCAGCGTAGAACCTTATTGTTATCACTTAGAGCCATCGAACCCGAGTCTTCCAATATGATCATGTTTAATTTGGAATATTTTAATCCACGGCTTTCCCACCAACTGGATTTTCAAATTCACACTAAGATTTGTGGCAATAACATCCATCGTTTTGTTCTGGGAGAGGGTGCCTCCACTTGTATCATGTCTTTGTCCTGCTGGATAGATATTTGATCTTTGGAGGTAACACAGTCTCCTAACACTTTAAAAGACTTCGACGACCGTGGTTTCCAAACATACAGACTCATACCATCACTCGTAGTAGAACTGGGGGAAAAAATGCATCCATCCACGTGGAAATCATAGATGCTCCATTGGATTACAATATCCTACTTGGTCAAAACTGGTTTTATGCCATGACCGTAGTAGCATCATCAGTTTTTTTCCTGGTGCAATTTCCTCATCATGGAAAAATTCTTACCATTGATAAATTAGACTTTTTCACATCACATATTCATTCCAACACCACCAATAATGTCCCATTGTTGACACAATCTCAACATCATTATGAATACATTGGTGTTGGTCTATTGAAGGACTCTTCCATCATCGAAGTATTTCTAGAGCTTCCACCCCCAGTCTATTCTATCAACATGATCTCTTCGAGTACCTTTCAATCCCATGAACCTCATGATTCTTGGGTTGTGTCGAGTCCATTTGAATACGAAACCATTGGAAACTGCATTCCTTTTAACTTAAATGAAGCAACCTATCATGTGATTCAATCTACTTTAGATCATATTGAATCTACTGACCACCACACAGTTCCACCACACCATGAACTTCTTCCATCTTGGATCGATTTATCCTTGCCCTCTTTTGATTCCCTTCTATAGAATTTTCCCTCTGACTAGTATATCATGGAAATCATGAGCATCGATGAACCTCCAAGGAAAGATCACCATCATCGATCATCTTTCCTTCCCAAGATCCTAACGGTAGAAACCAAAATCAAATCCACCGTTTCACATGATGTTTCCCAAAATCTTCAAATTCCCATCCTCGCTCACAATGTGTCATCAGAGGGAAATTTAGCTAATATTATGGAAACTTTTCATATAGACATATCCATGAAACCTGGTATCATGAAACACATCCACCTAGGAAAAGTTGTACACCCATTGTAGTGGAATTTTACACAACCTTGTTTAAAGAGTTCCGCGATGTTTTTTTCATGGAGTTATGAAGAAATGTCAGAAATTGAACCTTCTATTATGGTCCACGAAATCAAAGTTTATCCCAGTGCACAACATGTTCGGAAAAACTATGAACCGTTCACCCCATAAAAACTGCAACCATTAAGGAAGAAGTTGAAAAGATCCATTGAGTTGGTTTTATCTATCCTGTCCATTTGACATTGTTACAGATATTTCTCCCTACAGATAAAGAGAAACTCTCTTAGGTCAGAGAGGTATGTATCAACTCTAAACTAAGACAAAAAAAAAACAAATGCTACCTTATTCCTTAGATCTTAAACTAGTGTTTTCAACCTCAATATCTGAAAGATGAGAAAGAATATAACTGACCTTTTGTTCCGATGTTTATCCAATTGAGTCTTTGATCCTGAATCTCTCGCGATGAACCTGTGAGGATCAAAACAACAAATGAGTGCACAATATATTCCAAATAATTTGAATCACAAGTTAGATCTATATTCCACTGAATACAATTTATGTAAATGAATCATGATCAAAACACATAAATAGGGAAACAAGACAAGTTATACTTTTATTGAGAACTCAAGAGTGCTTACAGAATAGTTGCTTGATGTCCAATCCAACTCCAGCTCCAAGTTCTTCCACCTCTTTGCTATCTCTGCAAAAGGATTATGAACATAGGTTTGATACCCCAAAAGTCCTCCCTTTGGCTCATGGAAGGCTTCTCTCTTATAGCATATGGGAAAGTTAACCAACAAGAGAGAAACATGGATCTATAGAGTATTTAGTGGACCAGACCCACTAAACAGAGATAGGAGTTGAGATCGCATGAAAGATGGCAATCCCAAACATACCTCTCGAAAGTCAAGATCCCAAAATCCAAGGAAAAAGGATAAAATTGGATTACTGCGCCCCAGGGTATCTGCATAATTTGGTACTACTGCGCCCCAGGGTCTCTGCATAATGTGGTACTACTGCGCCCCAGGGAAGGAGAAAAGCACGGTAACACTAACTATCGTGCCCTAGTGGATGTGTAGGGCACGGTAGTGTTTGCAAATAGGGTCAAATTGGGTGACACATGGTAGAAAAAGGTTTGTCTTCGGTGTTCAGGTAATAGGATTCTTTTCTAGTTGTCAAGATAATTAATAGGGGGAAGTGTCATCTATGTTATTTGATGTAAAGATGCGACACTAGGTTTCCATGTGTAATATTGAGGTATAACAGATACCCCCTAAAGTGTGAGGTCAGAAGAGACTAATGGCCGAAAGACTTTACAAATACTTGCGGAGATGGCATCGAGGGGAGTAACAAGGAGCTGAAAAAGAAACAAAGTATCAGATATACCACCGAGGCGGGCATTCCCATGCTCAGAAACAATTGAATCAAAGCATGGCTGCAAACCAATACATTGCAGATTCATGACCACTGAGATGATATAGACTGTAGACAAATCATGGCTACTATGAACAATCGTAGATCCATGAGACAATAATGACACAGCCATAACCAATACATAAGTTGATTTGTGTGACAATACAAGGATAATGTCTTCCACATAATGACTAGGCGGAAACCTGATCGGAAAATCGCCATCGCAACCTGGACATAATCGAGATGTAAAAAGGTGCCCAGGGTCTTCTTCCCGATCCGAAACGATACGAATTTATCCATGTGATTACAAGGTGTTGAAGTCGAACATGATAGAAACCATTTGATTATTGGTCAATGATGTGAACCATTTACAAATGCGAGGGAAATCACCAATGATGATAATGATCCCCGAGGTATCAATAGTACATCTCAATGAAATGCGAATAAATGAGTTGATGTCAAGCATCCGATAGATCATTCAATCAGAGGTCAATGATGAAAACCTACTGTCGAATACGAGGAAACTTGCCATTGAGGCATGCAGGTACCAAGGTACTAGTGGTTGACTCCTAAGCCTAATTCTTGGATAGTGATTTGGCGTCGACAAAAATAGACTCATTGAAGGTGGGCCATAATGATTCCCACATCATCGACACAAAATCAGAACAAGAGATAGTATGAAGTGATAAAAAAATATAACATGTACTGACACAACAGATGACTTAGAACAATGCAAACCCTTTGAACATACAACGACATGAAGCAGAACCTGGCAGCGGGGATTATAAACAGCAGAGAACAAACACACAACGAGTGGGCTCGTGGCCAAAGAGATGACTCGAGATGATTACTATAACTTAGCAGGAATAGATAAATACCCAAAAGTAGACAAGGGACAGACGCATGCCATGTTCAAAGGTAATGACTGATAAGCTGCCAACAAAGTGAACTTGACTCATTTCCCATTTTCCCCCGACATGATGGACGAGTACCTCTTTGTTGTTTTATGAGCTTGAAGAGGATAACAGATGCTCGGTATAGCTCATCTCATCGACGATTCCTATCTCACATGTTTTATGAACTTGAGAAAGGAGGGGTTTGTCCCAAAGTGGGTCCTTCAATGTTGTATTTTAACGAGTCCAAGAAAGGAAAACTTGGTAGTTTTTCACATTTAGAGAGCCTGAAAAACTTAAAAAAGGCTCCAGAATGTACTTTTTCATAAATTTAGTCCCTCAGTCCCGAAAAAGTGTAAAACAATTCCTGAGAGAACTCTCCCAGTCAACAGTTGACTGAGGTATTCCTTTCTCGTAAAAATTCTAAACGGCCCGAAAAATGGGTAACCTATCACCAAATAGATGAACTTTCAAATACTTTTACAAGTGTGAAAGAGACAAGTGCACTTGGCCATCTTTTCGAAATGAGGGAGTCTGAAAAGAGCTTAAAGAGAACTTTGATGGTCTTTTTCATAATTTTTAATCATTTCGGTTTAAAAGAATAAATTAAAACCGAAATAATACTTTCCTCATCGTTTTATGAGCATGAGTAAAGTCGAATAAGCTTGACACTGTTTTCTTGAGTTTGACAAGCACGACATGGGTGTGAAAGACGTTTGGAATATTTTTCAAGTTTTAATCCAAAGCACGAAAAGAATAAAGTTGGCTCTAATGAAGGTAAAAAAAGTAAGAAAACGCCAGTGTGAACGGTTTAGGAAGATCCTGTAAAGAAGACTTGTGAAACCTCGAAAATATATTAGTAATGTGAAAATGGTTTTAACCTAGAAGGATAAATAATGAGCAAAAAATAAATATGTAACTTATATAATCAAGGAGTAAAAATGAAAAGTTACCATTTCACCTTGGTTATTTTGTTCATAGAGGAATTTCATCCATTGAAGGGAAAACCTTCAAGTGTCCATATCTGGAGATCCGAGGCATCGTTTTGACATCTGTTTGCGCCAGGTAAGAGCTCTCAAGCTCCTCTTTCAATTCATAGCTTAAATTCTTGATTTCAGTTCAGTTTTTCCATTTTTTGAGGAAGCCCTATGGGAATTTTTTCATGCTTAGAACTACCGCGGCCTCCCTATATGGTGAAGCGCGATAGTACCCCCGCCCTGTGGGGTTAAGTGGGGGTGCGGTAGTCCTCCTTTACCACCTATCCGGCTTGTGACCAAGCGCGGTAGTGGCAAAAAAAGAACAAAAATTAATTGTTTTTCTTCATGCTTGGACCGAGATCAAACTATCACTTTGTTCATGAGTGCTTCTTTTGACTTTTTGCAGGAGTTTAGACCTCATTTGAAACAAAATGGTCGAGTGGAAAGAGAGGGAGCACAAACATGATGATTTATTGGCTGAAAATGACCAAAATGCCCTAAATGCATTACAAGAACGTGGGTTATTGAAATTCTTCAAGACCAAAGGTATTCGCAAGCAAGCCAAACTTCTCACTTACATAATACAAATGTGGGAACCCGACATTCAAGATTTTCGAGTTGGAGAGCATACCCTTGAGATTGGAATTGAGGATATCTATTTTCTCACTGGCCTCTCAAAGAGAGGTGCACGGGTGAACTTGATAGGGTACATGGCCTCAGAAGAGAGTACCGATACCTTGATTGCTCGTTACTGCCGCCAAGGTTCCGGGAAGAAAAGTGGGAAAGTGGTCATTAAGGATGTTCTAAATCTTCCAATGAGAACTATGTTGTTTTCCATCACCCAAGTGGTGCATAGTACGAGTCCCGATCAGGCATATCAAACACAAATGAATCTTTCCGTGGAGTGTCTGGCACCAACTCTATTCAACTAGTGTGAGGGGGTGTTATCCAACCTCAAGGAGCAAATAACCAAGTGCGAGAATGGAGAGAATCGCCAATTTGGTTATGGGAGTATCCTGGTCACCTTCTTTTTAGAGAGTGTGTCGTTGTTGCATCCACAGATAGCCATGCCTATCCGCCCTGCCACCGAGCCTAGGATGGCTCGATGGAGTGAGTATGAAAGGTGGTTCGGAGGGCCACAACATTTAGCCTTTGGTGAGGACTTCTTTTCGTGGCTCGATGAGCAGATCGTGTATTGATGTATTTGTAACTTCAGAAGATATTATTCTATGTATTACATTTGTACTTTATTGTATATACCATAGAGATGTATTATTCCTTTGATTGGAAGTGTCGTCATTTGTATTGATGGGTTATTAGACCACCAATGTGAGGTCGGCCCTGGTTAGCACATGTGGTTGGGTTATTAGGCTTGATTAGCAAGCCGGCCCCAGTGGATTATTGGCAGGTCAAGTCAGTGTGAAAATAGAGAGGTTGTGTCTCTCATTTAGATCATTCACTCACTTCTCAAGCTCGCATATAAAAGAGAGAAAGTGGCACACTAGTGGAGGAGGAGGAGCATCGGCTAGAGACATCTTATTGGGTTTGATCATTGTGATCTTGTATTGTGGCTTATCTTATCTCTGAGGAAGTTGCGGGGTTTTTCACCTTCTTGGTTTTCCCCGGTGAAACTCTGTGTCTCTTGTGTGATTGTTTTTATGTCTATGATTGATATGCTGTACATGTTATTCTCTTAGAGGTCCTTATGATAATGGAATGAAATTATTGAAAAATTAACATGGTAAGAGAGCTGACCTAAGAAGAAGGCACTGTGCAGCTGCAGAAGCTAGGGATTCTTAATATTTGGGTTACTCTTCACAAATCATCAAAGGTAGAAGGATAGATTGACTCTCCTTGGAAGGGTGCATCTTTCTGTCAAGACATAATTCAATTCTGAGCATTTTCAGTTTTGACCCTAAAAATTAGGGTTTCCACAAAAATAGGAATTTCTGAAATCTGAGGACATAGCTAGATGCTCCTTGTAAAAATTGAAGTTTAGAGCTTTGGATCGAACTTTTTGGTTGGGTGAATCTCCGGGAAACTCAAACCCTAATTCAGGGTCCTCCCTGATGAATCCGGGAGATTGAAAAGCATTTTTGAAGGGTGAAACTTTGCAGTTTTCAATTTCTGAGTATACTAGGCTGATCAGCTCATCAAGGCGCATCTTTCTATCCTTTCAGAATTTTGAAATTCACATTCTGAATTTTTAGGGTTTCTCTGACAAACCCTAATCCATCTCCAGATCCATTTTTCAGCAAATCAAGTGGTAAGACCTAAATATTTTCTATTTCCATTTGAAGTACTCTTTAATCTGTCTCGCCACACCAAGCTTGAGGATAAGCTTGAAGGGGTTGATAAATTCCGAGCATGGAAGTATAGGATTGGGTTAATCCTAGAAGAGAATGAGTTGGACAACTACATAAAGGAAGAGATTCTAGTTCCAGAAGAAGAAGAGGCTAAGACCTTACACAAGAACCTGGTCAAGGCTAAGAGAATCATTGTTGATTCTATAAAGGACCATCTCATACCCCATGTGTCTTCACTAAAGATACCTAAGGAGATGTTTGACTCCTTGACCAAGTTGTTTGAAGGAAATAGCATAAATCGGAAGATGACTCTACGTAACCAATTGAAAGGGGTGAAGCTTCAGAATGGAGAGACCATTCAATCCTACTTTTCTAATGTCTCTCATATCAAGGAACAACTTGAAGCTGTGGATGAAGTAGTGGAGAATGGTGAAATTGTAATGACCACCTTGAATGGCCTACCTAGGTCATGGGACTCCTTAATCCAAGGAATCTGTGCAAGAAGAAAATTGGTCTCCTTCAGTAGACTATGGGAGGAGTGTTCTCAAGAAGAGGACAAGCTTGTGGCTCGAGAAGAAAACATGGGAAATGAAGATAAAGCTCTCACAGTACACACCAAGAATGGAAATTTCAAGAGGGAGCATTCTCATCCCAAGAAAGCTTCTCACCACTATAAAAATAGGAAACATATAAGATGCTTTATCTGTAATGAGAAGGGACACTTTGCCTCAGATTGTCCCACGAACAAGAAGGACAACAACAACAACTTCAACAACAAGAAGAAGGGAAATAAAAGAAAATATCTTGCTCATGCTGCTGAGGATCGTGATCCTCCAAACAAGAAGGCTAGAGCAGAAAGTGATGACTCATCTAGTGAAGATGAATATGTTCTAATCTCTACACTCACAAGTACTATCTCTCATGGATGTAATGATTGGCTTATTGATAGTGGGGCTTCTAAACACATGACTGGGTTTAAAGAATCTTTTGCAAATTTATCTGAACATGAGTCACCCCATAAGGTGAAACTTGGGGATGACTATCAATATCCTATCAAAGGAAGTGGTGAAGCCTCCTACATGCTAGACTCTAGGAAGTCTTTGCAAATGAAAGATGTTCTATATGTACCTGGACTCAAGAAGAATCTTCTCTCCATATCATCCTTGGATGCAAAAGGAATGAGAGTTGCATTTGTGGATGGCCAAGTACTCATGTGGTCAAAGGGTATGACCATAGATGATGCAATAGTGATTGGAGAGCAAGAGGGAGGATTGTACAAATTGAAAGGACAACCTGAACATGCCATGGTACATGAGTCCATGGAGCCAAGTGAACTTTGGCATAGAAGGCTTGCACACATGCACTATAGAGCACTACCAATTGCAAGCAAAGTTGTAGAAGGTCTTCTTGAAATCCATCCAAAGCATGAAGGTGTTTGCAAAGGATGTGCAAAAGGTAAGAATACAAAGAAGGCATTTCCAAGTAGTGAAAGCAAAGCAAAAGGAATATTGGAGATTATCCACTCCGATGTATGCGGTCCAATGTCATCCAGTTCTCTGAGTGGGTATGTATACTATGTCTCTTTCATTGATGATTTCTCTAGGAAGACTTGGGTTTACTTATTGAAGAACAAAGATGAAGTGTTTGATAAGTTCAAGGAATTTAAAGCCTTGATGGAAAATCAAACTGACAAGAAGATCAATACATTCAGATCCGACAATGGCGAAGAATTCACTTTAGGTGATTTCAAGAAGATATGCAGTGATTCAGGGATTAAGAGGGAGTTGACTACTCCTTACAATCCACAACAAAATGGAGTTGCACAAAGGAAGAATATAACTATCATGGAAGCAGCACGAGCAATGCTTCATGACCAAGATCTTCCTATGCATCTATGGGCAGAAACAGCTAGGACAACTGTATATGTGCAGAACATAACACCTCACAAGATATTGGACAACAAGACACCAGAAGAGGTCTTCTCTGGTAAGAAACCTGAAGTCAACCATCTCAGAATATTTGGTTGTCTAGTATATACACATATTCCAAAGGAAAAGAGGACTAAGCTATATCCTTCAAGAAATAAGGGCATCTTTGTGGGGTACAGTGAAAACTTGAAGGCTTAAAGGATATACTTTCCAAGGTTCAAGAAGATTGATGTCAGCAGGGATGTAACATTCGATGAGGACTCAGCCTACATCAAATCAAGGAAGACACCTATTAAAGAACATGAAGAACCAAAGGAATCCAGATTTCAAGATACCACTATGAATGAATCAATTCCAGAAGCAACTCGTGAAACTGAAGATCCACAAGAACCTATAGATCCACCCTGTGAGAAGAACTCTCACAAGAGGAAACCTGCATGGGCTAGAGATCTTATCCAAGATGCAGAAAGATATGGTATTCCAGAAGAGGAACACAGAGAAAGGAAAAGGACAAGGTCATACACTAGCTATGTTGCCTTGCTCCATGACATTATCAACAAAGAACCTTCCAGTTATGAAGAGGAAGAGGAAAAGGAAGAATGGAAGGATGCCATGGTCAAGGAATACCAATCAATCATGAAGAATGATGTTTGGGATGCGGTCCCAAGACCAAAAGGGAAGTATCTTGTGACTTCCAAGTGGATCTATAAGATCAAGCATGTTGCAGATGGTAGCATAGAGAAATACAAAGCGAGGTTTGTAGCTCGTGGCTTCTCCCAGAAAGAGGGATTATATTATGAAGAAACTTTTTCCCTTATAGCTAGATACACTTCATTCAGAATAGTACTTTCTTTGGTTGCAGTGATGAAATGGAGGATACACCAGATGGATGTCAAGACAGCCTTCTTGAATGGTGTAGTCAAAGAGGAAGTGTATGTGGAGCAACCACTTGGTTTTGAGACACATGACAGAGAGTCATATGTATGCCAGTTGAAGAAAGCCTTGTATGGATTGAAGCAAGCTCCTAGGACTTGGTATGGTAGGATGGACAGTTTTCTATCCAATTTGGGATTTACCAAGAGTAAAGAAGATTCCAACCTCTACTACAAGGTTGAGGAAGGAAATCGTGTGATACTACTCCTATATGTGGATGACCTGTTTGTTACAGGAGAGGATGGGTTGATTGTTGACACCAAGAGGAAGCTTGCAGCCGAGTTCGAGATGAAGGAATTTTGGATGATGCACTATTTTCTAGGCATGGAGGTGTGGCAGAGTACAGATGGGATCTTCCTTAGACAAGGGAAGTATGCAGTTGAGATCCTGAAGAGGTTTGGGATGATGGGCTGCAAGGACATGGCCATACCTATGGCATCGAACCTAAATCTTCTGTGTGATGCTTCATCTGAGCCGGTTGATGTCACGGTGTATCGTCAGATGATTGGGTCCTTGATGTACCTAACAAACACAAGACTAGATATTTGCTTTCCTGTGAACACATTGAGCCAGTTCCTGACGGATCCGAGAAGTGTTCACATGGTTGCTGTAAAGCATATTCTGAGGTACCTGAAGGGTACAGTTGATTATGGGCTCAAGTATGATGTGAATCAAAAGTTTAACCAAGAGGGTTATGTTGATTCAGATTAGGCAGGAAGTGCTGCAGATAGGAAGAGAAATTTGGGGTGCTGCTTCAGTATGGGATTAGGTGTGATCTCTTGGTTTAGCAGGAAGCAGTCCTGTGTAGAACTGAGTACAGCCTAAGTAGAGTATGTTGCATCTTGTTCGGCTAGTTGTGAGGCAGTATGGCTTAGAAAGCTATTGTATGAGTTATTTGATCTCCCGCTGGATGCTACTAGTATCTATTGTGACAACAAGAGTTGTGTGAAGCTATCTTAGAACCCAGTGTTCCATGACAGGTCGAAGCACATTGAGATCAAATATCACTATATCAGGGATATGGTGCAGAGAGGAGTAGTGAAGCTCATGTATATTGCGACAGATGAGCAGGTTGTAGATGTGTTGACGAAACCACTAGCTAGAGTGAAGTTTGAGTACTTCAGAGGGAGGCTTGGTGTTCTTCATATTGAGGATACTTCGAGGAATAAGTGATGGGACACATTTACAGGAGCCATTCCAAGCATGGTGAGAGGAGGATCCTTCCCATGGCTATGGATGTAAGTGCTGTGTGATGAGCAACAGGATGATGCTCTAGTTACTGCTCTGTATGATCAGTTGGACCATGTATATGTATATGCATAGGTTGGATGCTCTGTATGATCAGGTGGATCATGTATTTGTGTATGTATCAGGTGGATACATTATATTATCAAGTGTATCATGTATGATGATATGTATCAGGTAGATACTTGGTATGCATCAGGTGGATTCATTGTATGATCAGGATGATCATGTGTGATGAGTATCAGGACGATACTCTGGATGACATGCATAAGGACGATGCAGTGACGATGATCAGGATGATCATGTCTGATGAGTATCGGGACGATACTTTGGATGATATGCATCAGAATGATGCAGTGACGATGATCAGGATGATCATGTGTGATGAGTATCAGGATGATACTCTGGATGATATGCATCAGGACGATGCTATGATGATGATCAGGATGATCATATGAGATGATATGTATTAGGTGGATACATTACATAATCATTTGGATTATGTGTGATGAGTTCCGAAGACACGGATGCACATGAGCTTTTCAGACATGGTTGTAGATGTGTTCTCCCATGGTCGTGATGTAATTGCTGGGATTTTCCGACATGGTGGTAGATGTGTTCTCCCATGGTCTTGATGTAATTTCCAGAGCCATTCGAGCATGGTTGTAGATGTGTTCTCCCATGGCTGCGATATAAGTGTTGGGGCCATTCGAGCATGGTTGTAGATGTGTTCTCCCGTGGCTGTGATATAAGTGCTAGGGCCATTCGAGCATGGTTGTAGATGTGTTCTCCCATGGTTGCGATATAAGTGCTGGGCCATTCAAGCATGGTTGTAGATGTGTTCTCCCATGGCTGCGATATAAGTGCTGTGCCATTCTCGCATGGTTGAAGTGTGTCTTCCCATGGTGTAGATAAAAGTGCTGATCCTTTCACGGATGGTTGAAGTGTGTCTTCCCATGCCAGTGAATGTAAGTGCTGTGTGATGTGCATCTAGGTTGTGCTTTGTGAACGATGTTATGATTAGTAGTATCAGGATGATACTCTATGGCTGTGGATAGGTTGTGCAGTGGCATGTAAAAGGTCCCGGGAGATCCGATAGGTTGAGCTATGTGCTTGTAATCAGTCCTGGGATGCTCTTTCAAGGTTTTGTTGACTCACGTAATAAGTCCTGAAGATTCCACAGTATGGCAGTGATGATAAAGACCTACAGGTGGTGGGCCTACATCCAACATGAAAAAGGGTTCACTCTGTAGAACTTTCTATGACGAGTAGATTTCAGAGAGAGCCCAGTGATCGAGATGCGAGTACAGTAGCCATGATGATGATGATGCTTCGTGATCCAGTGATGATGATCCAGCTCCAGAATTGAAGACTTAAGCCAATATGTATTGATGACCCGTGACAAAAGAATACCTTCCTATTTAAAAGAGAGTGTTGATGTATTTGTAACTTTGAAATACATTCTTCTATGTATTGCATTTGTACTTTATTGTATAACCCACAGAGATGTATTATTCCTCTAATTGGAAGTGTCGTTATTTGTATTTGTAATTGTCGTCATCTGCATCGACAAGTGTCGTCATTTGTATTGATGGGTTATTAGACCACCAATGTGGGGTTGGCCCTAGTTAGCACATGTGGTTGGGTTATTAGGCTTGATTAGCAAGTCGGCCCCAGTGGATTATTGGCAGGTCAAGTTAGTGTATAAATAGAGAGGTTGTGTCTCTCATTTAGATCATTCACTCTCTTCTCAAGCTTGCATAGCTAAGAGAGAAAGTGGCGCACTAGTGGAGGAGGAGGAGCATCGGCTAGAGACATCTTATTGGGTTTGATAAATGTGATATTGTATTGTGGATTATCTTATATCTGAGGAAGTTGCGGGGTTTTTCACCTTCTTGGTTTTCCCCAGTGAAACTCTGTGTCTCTTGTGTGATTGTTTTAATGTCTATGATTGATATGATGTAGAGATATGTTGTACATGTTATTCTCTTAGAGATCCTTATGATAATGGAATGAAATTATCAAAAAATTAACATCGTGATGATCGAGGACTACGCCTATGCAGGGGTGGACTTCCGCGAAGACATGACTTGGCATTGCCTGATGACGAGGATTGGGATAACTCAGGTATGACCTTCACCAATGTATTCTCCATTTTTTGAATATGTAATTTTTAGTTGTTTTTGAAATGTGTGAAAAGACCTAACATATGTACATGTGCATGTCACAGATCGTGGACCAAGGAGACTTGCGGGATACTCGTTGTTGCGCCGAGGTGGAGCTCAGCAACAAGCGGTTGCCGAGGAGGAAGAAGAGGACGAGGAAGAAGTAGGAGGTGTCCGTGATATAGAGCAAAACCTACAGGGTTTGACTTTTGGAGTCCCATCTATGAGGATAGATGATGTTCCTCTCGATCTTCAGTGACATACTGTGGGTGTGCTTAGACGTATTGGCCTACTCCTCTGCAGGGTGGCTAGGGTTGTGGTTACTACCATGAGCAGCGCGAGGAATCTAAGGATGATCGCGATAGATCTCCTAGATCTCCTTAGATAGTAGTATTTTATCTTTTTGCAGCATGTACATGATATGCAGGCCTGAGAGCCAAATTTTTGTATGGGACGGGATCCCAAATTGTACCTTTAGACACGAAATTTATGTATTCAGAAAAACACTTTTATATGCGATTATATATACATATGGACTTATTTCTATGACTTATTCACTTACAATGACTCGCCTGTTGTTTTATGATGCATTTTTATGTATGGGCCAAATGCCAATCCAAAATGTAGTTAGCTACAAAGTTGAATTCTCTTGGTATATGTTGATATGAAATATAATCAAAGAATCGTTCCAAGAGGCGTACCCTTCGAAATAAGTGAAGTAATATGGGATCGCGGATAGCATAGAACCGATTCAAATGGGACACCACAAGTTGGGAGTCTAGCAAGACTGACAAGGATTTGATTCCAAGGGAAGCGGCTTCAGTTAAGAGTCCAATGACTGCATGGTATTTTTCAATATTGTGGGTTGCAGGGCCCAAGCAAGTGCCTCCTGAAGATACCAACTCGCCAGTAGGAGAATAACTTACCCATGCTGTGGAAGTGAGGTTTTGGGTGTGTCAGCTCTCACCATCAGCGAATCCATAGTAGGAAGACATTTGCGTATAGAAGCACAAGTCAAGGTATATGGGGATACATGAAATAAAATCCATGCATACACATAGAAAAGAAGAAAATGAAAACAAGCTAAGTACATTATGTAAAAAATGTCTCGCGCAGGATAGACCTATGCGTAGAAGCATTTTAGGTACATCCCGTTGTGAGGCCATTCCAATGGTGTGTCGTCATAGTCGATGAGCTTTCCTTTCTCCAACACATGCTTTACAATGAAGGGGCCATACCACATAGACTCTAGCTTTCCTTTTCCTAGTTTGTCGTGCATCTGGTCATATGTGAGTATGAGATCACCTTCGTTAAAAATACGAGGTTGAATGGATTTGTCATATTGTGCTTTGATGCATTTTTTATGGGCTTCATTGGCTAAAGCAGCATCTCGGCAGGTTTCATCTAGCTTGGCTAGGTATAGAAACCATTCCTCTTCAGAGGTGGTATTGGGAAGTAGCTCTATGGCTATCTTAAGTGATGAGATTTCACATTCAATCGGTAAAATGGCTTCTAGGCCATACACTAGTTGGAATGGTGTGAACCCGGTAGCACTTTTCACTAAGGTTCGATATGCCCATAATGCCGAAAAGAGAGCTAAGTGCCAATTGGACTTATGGGTACCCACAATGCGCTGAATAATGCGTTTCAAAACCTTGTTAATGGCTTTGACTTGGCCATTGTCCTATGGGTAGTATGGGGTTGAGTTCTCATAACGAAAACCCAAATTAGCGCTCAATTCTTCAATCATGTGGTTTCTAAAGTGGGAACCATGATCGATCACGATGGATTGCGGGACTCCGAACCTAGCTATGATGTGATTAAATATGAAATGTGCAACTGTTTTACCATCCTCAGCATAAGTAGGCATTGCTTCAGCCCATTTTGTGAAATAATCCATAGCTACTATGACATAGCTATGCCCCCCCCGGCTGAAGTGGGCTTACAGTGCGTGAAATCGATACCCCATTTGGAAAAGGGGCCAACGGCAATTACAGGATGGAGTGGAGCGGGAAGCGAGCATTTTTTACTGTGGAAGAATTGGCAGGGTGGACATTTCTTGACCGTTTTAATGCAATCCTTGAAAATCAAGGGCGAGAAATATCCCGCTCGTAGTATCTTCTGGGCCATAGCCATCCCAGAGATATGACCACCACATTCTACAACATGGTAGTTGTTAAGAATGTGTTCAGCCTCGTCTAAAGTTAAACAATGTCAAAGGAAAGTATCAACACCACGTCGATAAAGGGTATCATTGATTATAAGGTAGTATTTGGCATGATGTCAGATGCATCGACGTTCATTGCGATCGAGGTTAGGGAGAAAATGTTGGGTTTGGAGATATAGTATGATATCCCCATACCACGGGTCGGACGTGCTAATGAGGAACAACGATTCATCGGGAAGAGAATCGATGGGCTCAAGTTTCTCAGTGACACGAGGCAAATTACAAATCAACTTTGCAAAGACCAAAGATTTCTTGGATTTGGATTTGGCAAATTCCAAGTCAAACTCTTGTAGCATAACGATCCAACGGGAGCATTTTCCCCCAAGAACTTGATGTGTGAGGATGTAATACATTGGATTGAAATCCGCTATGATAGTGGTCTGGTAGAGCAGAATGTAGTGGCGGAACCTCTGGACAGCAAAAACTGTGGCCAGAGCAAGTTTTTCAACATGTGAGTAGCGAGTTTCGGAGTCAAGGAGACTCTTACTAAGATAATATACCACATGTTCTATGCCGTTGGTATCTTCTTGGACTAACACCATGCCGATGGAAGTCTAAGCTACGAGATATAAAATGTAATCCCGTGTGTAATTAGGGGGTTGAATTACGGGATCTTTAGTTATGGCTGCCTTTAGATTATTAAAGGAGCGTTAGGCTTCGTCATCCCAAAAGAAGGGGATGTTATTCTTTAGAAGCCTCATTTAGCCTTTTGTTATCTCGGCAAATTTGCATATGAAATGGTGTAGAAATTTTGTGTTCCCTTGCAAACTTTGAAGTTCTGGTATGTTCGTGGGGGAAGGCAGGGCTAAAATAGCTTCTACCTTCGTTGGGCCCAATCGTTTACCATCTTTGGAGATTATGAATCCCAAAAGTTTTCCGGCTTCAATGCAAAAAATGCACTTATGTGGATTCAAATGAATGTTGTAGTGATGACACCTAGCAAAGATGGCGCCTAAGTGATCAGGGTGATCTTCCCGAGCTTGAGAATGAGCGGGAAGGTCATCAAGATACGATTCTACAATATGTTTGATATCGTGAAATGCGTACGACATCGCCTGTTGGAAAGTTGCCCCGACATTTTTTAGGAAAAAAGGTAACTTTTGATACGCAAAGGTCCCCCATGGGAAGATAAAGGTTGTTTTATGCTGGTCGGCTGGGAGTGTCTCAATCTGGTTATAGCTGGAAAATCCATCCATAAATGAAAATATGACACTTCTGGTACAGTTATCGATGATCTGGTCAATGAACGGAGTTGGGTAGTTTTCCTTTGGACAAGCTTTGTTCAAGTCGCGGTAATCGACACAAACTCTAATCGTACCTTGTTTCTTGGCTACGTGAACGATATTAGACACCCATTCTGTCAGCGGGACAGGATAGATAAAACCAACACGCAAGGGTTTTTCAACTTTGACTTTGATAGAGGCTTCCTTACAGGGGTGGACAGGTGAGAGTTTCTACTGAACTAGTCGGGCACCAGGAAAGGTTGGAATCTCGTGGACCACGATAGAAGGATCTATTCCTGGCATTTCTTCATAACTCCAAGCGAAAACGTTGTGAAATGTTTTAAAGTAGGCACTATAGAACTCCATCTCGGTGGGAGTACATGTCTTGCCTATATGAATGTTTTCCATGACACCAGGCTTCATTGAAATGTCAATGGGAGTGGTTTACATGAGATTGGCCAAGTTTCCTTCGAAAAATATTTCGTTGAATGAAGTGGGAAACTTGGTTTGAACCATTCCGAGTGAAGTGATAGGTTTAGTATCTGGCTCAACCGCCTGGATAGTGGGAAAAGAAGACCGATGATGGAAATATTCCCATGGTGGTTCATTGTCGCATGTAACCTCCATAATTGATTCGTCAGAAGGAAAAATTAGTGTGAGAGGATCAATGAGTGATGACGATGGGCCAGCCTCAGACGAGAGTTGTGCCACAGCGTGATGTGTAGTAGGATCGACCCAATTTGTGGCTGATTGGATCGCCTGATAGGTTGCAAGGGTCCTATTTAAGGGCATGGAGTCACCGTAGTTTTCAAGCTCTATAGGATGCAGAATCACCCAAGAATCAATGGATTTGGTGGATGTGGGGATACTTGAGGATATCATGTTGACGGGCTGTATGGGGGATCTGATCTCTGGGAAAAATCTGATAAGGGAGGAATCCTTCATAAGACCAACACCAACATCTTGGAAACGGTATCGGGGTTGGTCCAGTAATGGAACAGTGTTGGTAGAGTTAGAATGAGAGTCTAGGATACAGTAGTCTAACTAATCTATAGTAACAATCTTCCCTTCATGAGGAAATTGTACTAGTTGAAAGACATTAGATGCAATGGCGGTCATGGTGTAGAACCAATTCCGGCCAAGTAGGATATTATAATCTAATGGCGCATCTCCGAATTTGATGTGTATAGATATTGTTCTACCCCCCAGTTCAACGCCAATCGCAGGAATGAGTCTGTAGGGATGAAAACCATGTCCATCAAATGCTCTGAGAGTAGTGGGAGAAGTTGTAACTTCAGGTGAGCCTAAGGCTCTCCAACAATTCAAATACATGATCGACGTGGAAGCACCCTCATCTAAGACAGTGCGATGAATGGTGTTTCCATGGATGTTTGTGTGAACTTGGAAGGATAACTGGTGGGAAAGTCGAGGTTTAAAATACTCCAATTTAAACATAATTGTGTTTGAAGTATCCGGGTCTACTACCCTCAGTCCTGAGAGTAAGGTTCTACGTTGTGCGGGGCAGTGTTGAAGAACCTCTAGAGTCGACATCGTGCATGGTGCTTGAGCTAAGTCCTCAACAATATTGTAATTTTGGGCTGCTCGCACATTAGGATCGCTTTTCGAATGGTGCCCTTGGGTGGGCATAGCACTGTGTCTGTAACAGGTCTCTCAATATGGAGATGACTGTTGGGGGGAGGGATAAAAGAAGGATCTTCAGAAGGGGACTTGCTAGTGGTTGTCTCATGTTTGTTTGAACTTGGAGGGTTATCGTACGTCTTTGAATGAGTGGTGATATGAATCTCCTCATTACTTGTCATCAGAATTTCATGGTTTGCAGACATCTCTACGCGAGGTGGGTTGTTGGGATTTCCCCCTTGCGGGGGATCGTTCGCAACCATCTATTGCTGTTGATGGGGGAAATGGTTGGTTAACACTGCCGGGTGGGAGGATCCTTTAACAAATTTGTTGACTTCGTCCTTGTAGGGACAGTCACATGTGTAGTGATCTTCCTGGCAAATTAGGCAGGGAAAATTTGCTTTTCAACGTGGTTTGGGATCGTTATTAGTTGGTTGTGGCTTGGGGATCTCCTGTTGGTTAGAATATTTCTTGGATTTTCCATGGTTATTCTTTTTCTTTCCTCTGGATGGTTGTGATGTGGATTGAACTGCATTCACCTCGGAGGAGAGAGTAGGAGAGGTAGAAGCTTTAGGGGTAGCCTGAGGTGGGGAGGGGGTAACATTGGTTTGTTTCCCACTCGGTTTGTTGGCAGGCTGAGCCTTAACTGAACCAATGATGCCGTCGATGGTAGGTTCAGTAGAAGGCTTGGTTGGATCAGTCGTGGTGTGGGTGGCATGGGTAATAATCTCGTATAAAGTTTTGGATTGGGTATATACCAAATCCATATACTGAGCACAAGAAATTGCTTGTTCCTCCGTCACCGGTCCACGCATGGCAATATCCCTGGCGATGGGAGGAAAAAATGACTTTGTGAACCAATCAACGAGTAACTGGTCCGGAATGGGTGCCTTGATTAACCTACGGTGTCGATGCCACTCATGAATATGGTCCAAGATGTGCGTAGAAGTGGTTTGACATAGTGAGGTTAACAGTTTTGTTCCAGTCTCGTATCGAATGGGTAGCTGGAAATGTGTCAGAAATTGCATAGCTAGGCTATTGAAATCATGAAAGGAGTGTTGTGGCAGCTTGATATACCATTTTGCTTCCATACCGGTGAGCATACCTTGGAAGAGCCATAATCGAATGGATTCATCCATCAATGAGTTCGAAGAACACCAAAGATGGAAGGTCATTACATGGTTTTTGGGGTCTTCCCCAGGTTTGGCATCTAACTTAGGAATGTCTGATGGTAGTTTGGCTGGGATGGGTGGTCAATGTGGCTCCTGCCAGATGGGATCGTTGATAAGCCGCGACAAATCGGGTAAGTCTAACGTAGCCAGGAAAGGAAGTTGACGGTTGGGCTGCAGGTATGAGTAGTAATTGTACGGTGTAGGGATGCCTATGGGACCCTGCACAACATACTGTTGTGTGTTGTACCCATACATGTTTCCCGCGGGATACTGTTGGAAATTCTGTGGATAGTAAACCATCTGGTTAACCAGTTGTGTGTTCGAAATCAAGGGATTGATCGTTTGATTCAGAATCACATTAGCAGCCGGTTGTTGAATGTTCTGCTGAGTAGGGATGACTAGGATGGTAGCCTGGGGTTGTTGTGTTCCAGGAATGTTTCCCGTTATTTGTTGAGGTATAGTTCCCTGGGATTGTTGTGTCTTGGGAATGTTTCCAGCACCTTGATTGGGTGGAGGTTTTCCCATACCAGGGTTAATGGATGCCTGCAAAAATGGTGTCCATGGAATATGGGTTCCACCCTGATGGAGAGGTGGGGGTTGAAGGTATGGGTTCCATGGAGTATTTATGGATGAAGGATAAGGAATGTCAGAATTCAAGTTGGGTGGTATGAAAGTTTGAGAAGGTTGCCCCCCATCTTGATTCAAGTTCCCAAACAAAGAGTATCCCCCACTTTATGGGTTTTGGGATCCCCAAGAAGGAAGTGTACCTGATGCGGGATGTTGGGAATAGGATCCGGTTGGGATACCGACATGAAGTTGTCCACTTCCAGGATTATACGTTCCCAATTGAGCAGAAGCTATTGGTTGAGAGGGTTGTTGGATGGTGCCAATGGGGGGGTTAACAAGTGGTGCTCCTCCAATACAAGGGCTTTGTTGAGTCAATGGGAAAGAAGGAGGTGGTTGTTGCATGGCACCACTTTGAATGGTACCAATGGGTTTCCCTCTAATAGGTGGGTTAGATGGTCTAACAGGATGAGGCTGGTGACTGGGACCAGTGTTCCCAAAAGATGGTTGTCCTCCAACATGCTGGTTGGATGGTCTGCCTGGGGGAGGTTGGTTGTTGGGATCAATGGTTCCAATAGCCAGTATTCCGCCTCCGGAAATGGTGTAGATGGTGGCCGAAGATGAACCTCCGGTCTTCAACATGGATGATCCAACAGTATAACTAGATGTTCTTCCAATACTAGAAAGGTGGGGTATGGTTGTTTGTCCAATGGCGCCAAAGGTGTCGATTTGTGGGGGGGGTCTTCCATACGTTACAGGTGGGGATGGAGAGAATACTGGGTTATCCCTCATAAGTGGTGTGTCCCTTGAAGATACACCAAACATATTGGATGGTAGAAAATGTGGGGAATTTAATCGAGGGGTATCAGGAGTCACGTCCATGGGGTATTGAAAAATAGGAGGACCATCGAGGGCTTGGCCTAGATTTGTATCTCGTGAGGGGTCGAAAATGCGAGCTGTCTATTTGGGATCCGAAAATAAATGGGGTAAAGTAAAATCTGAAGGTTTGGAGCCATCAGCATAGGAATGATGAAACTCTGTGCTAGACGGAACCTTGGGAGCTTGGTAATCAGGAGGACGGGTGGCAGGGGGATATCGAGAAGCCATTGAGAGAATTTGATTTGTATCACGTTTGAAATGTTCCGACGCTAAAGGGGAGTTGGAAAGACTAACCATGCTATATTGGATCGACGCCATGATCTCTTGTCCTTAGGGGAGATCAGGGAGGGATACGGTAAATGGCACATTGCAAGAAGAACTGGTTTCCTGAGTGTGAATGTTACACATAAATCTTCCACCCTGTGAGCCTCAGCATTCTTTGGCCTGTAGGATCCATTTCAGTGACTCAGATCCATTTTCATCCTTCAGTGATACCAGTTTATCCTATTTTTGTTCCTACCTACATGTTGCATCACTATAGCATGCGTACCCATGAGTTGCATCCCTATAGCCCGCGGGTATCAAGTAAAATGGTAAAAACCACTATTTTATTACTTTTTACTCCCAAAAAGCGGTCATTGGGTGACCTTTGGCTCTCCATCTGCCCAAGTAACGTATCGATGAGTCCTTTCACCTACCTTTATGAGGACTATATATTGAGCACATATGGATTATGGATGGGAGAAAGAAGAGAATAGTAAAGGAACTCTAGTGGATTTTTTCCTTATCTTGAGTCTACACTCATTGATCCTTGTAGTTGTGAACCAGTTATGTTCACCTTCCAAACTCCTCTCTAGTTTGAGTTTTCCATTCATGGAGGATTGAAGTGGTGGAGGCACAAGTGGATTGATCTAGATCTTGGTTCAGATTGGTTGCTGGCAAGAGGTCGTATCACTTTGTACTTCTTCTTGTTCATTAATAGAAATACTCATATTGTGGTCCATTCATGGTGTGAATGTCATTTATTATACATTGGGTTACATTTTCTTATGATATTATGGACCATTGTTATTGATAATGTTAATGTTATTTATATATCACATGTACTTGTTAGATATTGGTTGTCAAGACTAATTTGCAGATTACAAGTGCTTGGATGTGCACGGATTGAAAGCTCCAATGGGGATCTACATCAAAAGTTGGATCAAGGTTGGTTACATTTCTCCATTGTTTTAACATTGTCATTTATAATAGCATTGTTTTGAGAATTGAGTAGATTTCTGGTAGTCATCTGTTTGTTGTGGTATTCCCAAGCTATAGTGAGTTTTCTCCAATACAGAAATGGCGACTCCGCTGGGGAAAACATCCATGTTTGAGAAATTTTTTGAGCATTAGTCCATAATTAGAGTTGTTGTTTATCGAAGCTCTGTGTCACTGATTGGCTGTTAAGATACACTGTAGAAAACTTGTTTTTCTGAGCCTCTGGACTCTTTATTTGACCATTTGCTTTTCCTCACCTGCGGATTGGCTTAGTTCTGCCCGCGTATACCCGCTTATGTTTACACTACTGCTCGCGGGTACCCGCAGGTATTCCTTTGACAGTAGCGTGTAACTTCGACTTTTGTTGGTTTATGGCTATTGGTTGTTGCTGGGTGAGTTTGGTTGGTTCCTGAGTCTTTGTTGGCCTCTTTCTTGACTGTTTCATGCCTTGGTTGTGACTAGATCTCTTTGTTTCTCTTGGTTGAGCCTTCTTGGTTTTTTACCAATCTTTGGTTTTAACCTCTTGGTTTCTTCCTTTTGAGCTCTTTATTTTGGCTAGGTCTTGCTGTTTAGGATCTGCTGGGTTGTCTTAGTGATCTTCTCGGCACTTCACTGACTGAATAGTAGGATTTTGCTTGCATTTTTTTCATTCCATATTTATTGAAAAAATACAAAAATATTCATTAGTTTTTTGCATTTTCCTTTCTGTTTATAAGAGAAAATATAAAAATATTTTATTTCCATGTACTGCATTTTGCATTGAGTGCTTGTTGCCTTCATTTTAGGTTCTGCTTGTGCATTGAAAAGATAAAAGTTTGCATATTTATTTCGGAATTGTTGGTTGATTTTGCATATTAGTGACATTGTTTTATTGGATAGATGAGTCTAGGATTGGACGATGTTGCATACTATTGAGTCTACACATCACTAGTTTCATGACCATATCCCTTGAGTAATCACAGCCACTAAAATTAACGCTTAATCATAAAATTGATTAGAATTATTTTATTTATAGGGTACACCAACTAGCATAGGTTTAGAGTCTTGGAATAGATCATTGTGAGTTAACAATCCAAGACTACTGAACGAAACATTAGGTGTCTGACCAGGGAGTGGAGGAATCCATGGTATAGATCGGTGTTCTCAGGAAAGCTCTACTGAAACCAAAGTTAAGTGTGAGGTCATAGGAGGTTGGTTGAGGAGATATCCCTCTGATACCAGCTGAATGTGGGAGATATATCCAGGATTTGTTCGTATCTAGGGGTAGTGGAGGTTTTTCCTCTTGTGCTTCGGGCTTAGCTACCCTGCCCATACGACGGGTCCCACCTGTGATTGTCCCCCTGAGCATTGGTTATATTGCGGTAAACATAGTTGCCTTACCTAGGTACCGCATAGGGTACTTGCAATGGTTATGTTGTTTGTGTCATGAGTCAGATAGGGATTGGACAACACAGTTGTGTTCTTGCAGTGGACTTGACCCTGTCGACATAGTGGAGCCTGGGTGTCACTATAACTGATTCTGTTACCTTCAGCTATAGTTTGGGAGTCTCAATATTCTCCTAGGAGAGACATATCGCGCTCTAGTGTTGGGAGTTCATTTAGCCACTCTGTTTACTTTGTTTGTCTGCTCTTGGTTGTATATTCTCTAGGTGTGTGCTTTGATTTACTGTTTTTTGATCGATAGTTGGCCTTTAGGAGATGCTGTGTCTCTCTCCGGAGAGAACATGGCGTGGAGCCCTACTCTCCGTCGGTCCCATTGTTTGGCTGGTTTAAAGCTAGCTTTGGTTACACATTGCATTACTAGAGGACGCTAGAGAGCTCCCTCTGAGTCCTCAGATTCATACGTGACTTACGCTGAGGACTACATAGCTACACATCCCTATATCGGGCAAGACCTTTCTACTCCTTCGGGTAGAGTTGAACATACTTCTGATCCCCGGACTCCTCATGAGGATTGGGGAGGTGATCCACCTGCGACTCAACCTGGTTCTATTTGGCCTAATCCACTTGACCGAGATCCGTTTGATCCTTCGAATCTGGATAATTATCATTATGGGATGCCCAACTTACCCAAGGAGGAAGTGTTAAAATTTGAGCATTAATTCACAATACTCTAGGATATTCACTGAGAGAATAACATATACAGTGTATCAATGCATAAAAATCACAATAAGCATCACAAGCATCACAAGAATAAAAAGCATGAGAGACAAGAGACATAGAGTTTCCGTGGGAAAACCCTAAGGTGAAAAACCCCACAACTTCCTCAGAGATAGAGAGAGCAATGGCTCAACCAAAGTACAACCAAGATACACTGAGATAGTCTCCTAGTAGCAGATGATCCTCCTCCTCACTAATGCACCACTTTCTGAGTGAGAGAATTGTGACTTTCCGAATGATCCAAATAGAGATCTCCCGATCTCTATTTATACTTAACCTGTTTTCCTAGTTACACTATGGGGCCAACTTGTCTATATAGATACATCCACAATATAATATATATTTCAGGGCCGACCCCACACATGGTGGTCCAATAACCCATCGGCAAGTACACACACTTGAGACACTTGTCAATCCACATGACGACACTTCCTTATAGAGGAATAACACATCTCTAATAAGGGTATATATGAAATACATAGATGAAATACATTCCAAAGTTACATATACATCAACACTCCCTCTTAACTAGGAAGGTATTTCTCGACACAGATCTGTTAGACAAGTCTTCTTCTCGGGATCATCGTCATCGATGCATTGTCATCATCATCGTCATTGCTGCTGCTATCTCAACCAATAGTTGACTCTACTCGTCATAGGAAGTTCTATAGAGCCAGTCCTTTTTCATATTGGATGTAGGCCCACCACCTGCAGGTCTTTGTCATCACTGGCCATAATGTGGAATCCTCGGGACTTATTACGTGCATCACAAAACCTTGAAAGAGCATCCCAGGCTGTTACGAGCACACGACTCTACCTATAGGATCTCCCAAGGCCATATTATATGTGACCTCACCACAAAACCTTGCAAGAGCATCCCAGGCTGTTACGAGCACACAGCTCTACCTATAGGATCTCCCAAGGACAGATTATATGTGGTCACCACAAAACCTCGCAAGAGCATCCCAGGCTGTTACGAGCACACAGCTCTACCTATAGGATCTCCTAGGGACAAATTATATGTGGTCTTGGAAAAACCTCGCAAGAGCATCCCATGACTTATTACAGGCACACAACCCAACCTATCGGATCTCCCAGGGATAGATTATATGTCATAGGACAAAACCTTGAAAGAGCATCTGCTAGATATCCCAGGGCCAGATTATATGCCATAGGCAAAACCTCGAAAGACTATCTGCAGATCTCCCAGGGTCAAATTATATGTCCTCCCAGAGCAAAACCTCAAAAGAACATTTGCCAGATATCCCAGGGCCAAATTATATGCCATAGGAAAAACCTCGAAAGACTATCTACAAATATCCCAGGGCCAAATTATATGCTCATCTGCACAACTTGATCCACGACCATAGTGTATCAACCTGATACTCACCATACATCATCCTGATGTACACATGATCATCTTGATCATCATCACTGCAACATCCTGCTGCATATCATCTGGAGCAACATCCTGAACCTCGTCATCCATGATCATCCTGATCATACAATGCATCTACCTGATGCATACCAAGTATCTAGCTTATACATATCATCATACATGATCCACCTGATCTTACAATTTATCCACCTAATACATATATAGATACATGGTCCAAGCATCCAACATGATGCATATACAAAATACATACAAATGATCCAACCAATCATATCCAACATCCAACATGATGCGTACAAACATATACATATAAATGATCCAACTGATCATATCCAGCATCCAACATGATGCGTACATACATATACATATAAATGATACAACTGATCATATCCAGCATCCAACATGATGCGTACATACATATATAAATGATCCAACTGATCATATCCAGCATCCTCCTGATGCATATATAGAGCAGTAACTCGAGAATCGTTCTGATGCTCATCATCCAACATTTACATCCACAATCATGTGAAGGATCCTCCTTCCAACATGCTTGGAATGGATTTTGCAAATGTGTCCATCACTTCTTCCTCTAAGTGTCATCAATCCGAAGAACACCAAGCCTCTCTCTGAAGTACTCGAACTTCACTCTGGCTAGTGGTTTCATCAGCACATCTGCAATCTGCTCGTCCGTCGCAATGTATAGGAGCTTCACAGCTCCTCTCTGCACCATATCCCTGATATAGTGATATTTTATCTCTATGTGTTTCGACCTGTCATGAAACACTGGGTTCTCAGATAGCTTCACACAACTCTGGTTATCACAAAAGATACCAGTAGCATCCAACGGGAGATCAAATAACTCAGACAGTAGCTTCCGAAGCCATACTGCCTCACAACTAGCTGAACAGGTTGCAACATACTCTGCCTCAGCTATACTCAGTGCTACGCAGGACTACTTCCTGCTGAACCAAGATATCACACCTGATCCCATACTGAAGCAACACCTAGATGTGCTCTTCCTATCTGTAGCACTGTCAGCCCAATCTGAATCAACATAACCCTACAGGTTAAACTTTTGATTCGCTTCATACTTGAGCCCATAATCCACTGTACCCTTCAGGTACCTCAAAACATGCTTTACAACAACCAGGTGAACACTCCTCGAATCTGTCAGGAACTGACTCAATGTGTTCATAGCAAAGCAAATATCTGGTCTCGTGTTCGTCAGGTACATCAAGGACCCAATCATCTGACGATACATAGAGATATCAACTGGCTCAGATGAAGTATCACATAGAAGCTTCAGGTTCGATGCCATACGTGTGGCCATGGCCTTGCAATCCATCATCTCGAATCTCTTCAGGATATCTACTATGTACTTCCCTTGACCAAGGAAGATCCCACCTGCACTCTCCACACCTCCATACCTAGGAAATAATGCATCATTCCCAAATCTTTCATATCGAACTCAGCAGCAAGCTTCCTCTTAGTATCTGCAATCAATCTATCATCTCCTGTTACAAATAAGTCATCCACATATAGGAGTAGAATCACAGGATTCCCTTCCTCAACCTTGTAGTAAAGGTTGGAATCCGCTTTACTCTTGGTAAAGCCCAAACTAGATAGGAAACTGTCCATCCTACCATACCAAGTTCTGGGAGCTTGCTTTAAGCCATACAAGGCTTTCTTCAATCTGCACACATATGACTCCCTATCATGTATTTCAAAACCGAGTGGTTGCTCCACATATACTTCCTCTTCAACTACACCATTCAAGAAAGCAGTCTTGACATCCATCTGGTGTATTTTCCATTTCATTGCTGCATCCAGGGCAAGTACTGCTCTGATGGAAGTATACCTGGCTACAAGTGCAAAATTTTCTTCATAATCTATTCCCTCTTTCTGAGAGAAGCCACGAGCTACGAATCTTTCCTTGTATTTCTCTACACTGCCATCTGCAGCATGCTTGATTTTGTAGATCCATTTGGAAGTCACAACAGACTTCCCTTTAGGTCTTGGGACAACATCCCAAACATCATTCTTTATTATTGATTGGTATTCCTCAACCATGGCATCCTTCCATTCTTTCTTTTCCGCTGCTTCTTCATAACTGGAAGGTTCTTTGTTCATAATGTCACAGAGTAAAGCAACATAGCTGGTATGTGATCTGGTTCTCTTCTTTGCTCTTTGTTCTTCTTCTGGAATGCCAAATCTTTCTACATCCTGAATGAGCTCTCTAGCCCATGCAGGTTTCCTCTTGTGAGAGTTATCCTCACAGGGTGGATCTACAGGTTCTTGCGGATCTTCAAACTCACGAACAACTTCTAGAATTGCTTCAGTCATGTTAGTGTCTTGAAATCTAGTTTCCTTAGGTTCTTCATAAGATTCGATAGGTGCCTTCCTTGATTTGATGAATGCTGAGTTTTCATCAAATGTTACATCCCTACGGACATCAATCTTCTTGAACCCTGGAAAGTATATTTTGTAAGCCTTCGAGCTTTCACTGTAACCCACAAAGATACCCTTCTTTCCTGAAGGATCTAGTTTGGTCCTATTTTCCTTTGGGACATGAGTGTATACTGGACAACCAAATATTATGAGATGGCTGACTTCAGGTTTCTTACCAGAAAAGACCTCTTCTGGTGTCTTGTTTTCCAATATCGTGTGTGGTGTTCTGTTCTGCACATATACAGTTGTTCTAGCTGCTTCTTCCCATAGATGCATAGGTATATCCTAGTCATACAGCATTGCCCTTGTTGCTTTCATGATTGTTCTTTTCTTCCTTTCTGCAACCCCATTCTATTGAGGATTATAAGGAGCAGTCAACTCCCTCTTAATCCATGAATCACTGCAAAGCTTCTTGAAGTTACCTGAGGTGAATTCTCCACCATTGTCGGATCTGAATGTTTTGATCTTCTTGTCAGTTTGATTCTCCATCAAGGTTTTGAATTCCTTGAATTTATCAAACACCTCATCTTTGTTCTTCAAGAAGTATACCCAAGTCTTCCTGGAGAATTCATCAATAAATGAGACATAGTAAACATACCCACTTAGAGAACTGGATGACATAGGACCACATACATCTGAGTGGATGATTTCCAGGATATCTTTTGCCTTGCTTTCACTGCTTGGGAAAGCCTTCTTAATGTTCTTACCTTTTGCACATCCTTTGCAAACACCTTCATGTTTGGTCTTGATTTCAGGGAGACACTCTACATCCTTGCTTGCAATTGGAAGTGCTCTGTAGTGCATATGAGAAAGTCTTCTATGCCAAAGTTCACTTCGCTCCATGGAGTCATGTACCATGGCATGTTCAGGTTGACCCTTCAATTTATACAAACCTCCCTCTTGCTCTCCAATCACTATTGCATCATTGATTGTTTTACCCTTTGGCCACATTAGGACTTGGCCATCTACAAATGCAACCCTCATGCTTTTTGCATCCAATGCAGAGATAGAGAGAAGATTCTTCTTGAGCCCAGGTACATAAAGGACTTCTTTCATCTTCAAAGATTTTCCAGAATCTAGGTTATAGGAGGATCCACCACTTCCTTTGATTGGGTATTGAAAATCATCCCCAAGTTTCACCTTATGGGGTGATTCATGTTCAGATAGGTTTACAAAAGATTCCTTAAACCCAGTCATGTGTTTGGAAGCCCCGCTGTCAATTAACCAATCATTACAACCATGGGAGATAGTACCTGTGAGAGAAGAGATTAGAACATACTCTTCTTCACTTGATGAGTCATCATCACTATCATCACTTTCTGCCCTAGCCTTCTTCTTTGGAGGTTCATCATCCTCGGCAGCATGAGCATGGAAATTTCTTTTGCTGCCTTTCTTCTTCTTGCTGGAGTTGTTGTTATTATCCCTTTTGTTCTTGGGACAATATGAAGCAAAGTGACCCTTCTCATTGCATGTGAATCATCTTAGATCCTTCTTATTCTTTTGATAGGATCTCTTGTAGTAAGAGTGCTCCTTCTTGGGCTTGCTTCTTTTGGTGTGAGCTATGAGAGCTTGATCTTCAACTCCCATATTTTCCTCACGAGCTACAAGTCTAGCTTCTTCTTGAGAGCATTCCTCCCACAATTTATTGAAAGAGATCAATTTCTTTCTTGCACAGATTCCTTGAATAAAGGAGTCCCATGACCTCGGTAGGCCATTCAGAGTGGTCATGACAACTTCACCATTATCCACTACTTCATCCACAGCTTCAAGTTGTTCCTTGATCTAAGAGACCTTAGAGAAGTAAGATTGAATGGTTTCTCCATTCAACATTTTGACCCCTTTCAATTGATTCCGTAGAGTCATCTTCCGATTTATGTTCTTCTCTTCAAATAGCTTGGTCAAAGAGTCAAACATCTCCTTGGGTGTCTTTAGAGAAGACACATGGGGTATGAGATGGTATTTGATAGAATTAGTAATGATTCTCTTTGCCTTGACCAAGTTCTTCTTATGCAATACCTTAGCCTCTTCATCCTCTGGGATAGGGATGTCTTCTTTTATATATGAGTCCAACTCATTCTCTTCCGGTATTAACCCAATCCTATACTTCCAAGATCGGAAGTTATCAGCCCCTTCAATCTTATCCTCAAGCTTGGTGTGGTGAGACATCTTAAAGAGTACTTCAAATGGAAATAGAAAATATTTAGGTCTTACCACTTGAATTGCTAAAAACTGGATCTGGTCCTGGATTAGGGTTTGTCGGAAAAACCCTAAAAATTCAAAATGTGAATTTCAACTTTTTGAAAGGATAGAAAGATGTGACTTGATGAGCTTATTAGCCTGGTGTATTCAAAATTTGAGATCAACAAATATTTACCCTTCAGATTTTCCTTTTTGTCCTCCCGGGTTCACTACGGAGAGCCCTGAATTAGGGTTTGAGTTTCCCGGAGATCTACCCAGCCAAAAATCTCGATCTAAAGCTCTAAACTTCGATTTTTGCAAGGATCTTCCAGCTATGTCTTCAGATTTCAGAAATTCCTATTGTTGTGGAAACCCTAATTTTTAGGGCCAAATCTGAAAAATGCTCATAATTGAATTATGATTGGACAGGATTCTCCTTGATGAGTAGAGTCAGTCTACTATACTGCTTTTCCAAAATCTGTGGAGAGAAACCCAATAAACAAGAAACTCAAGTTTTCGTCACTGCAAAATGTCTTATTCTCAGGTTAGCTCTGATACCATGTTAAAATTTGAGCATTAATTCACAATACTCTAGGATCTTCATTGATAGAATAACATATACAGTGTATCAATGCATAAAAATCACAATAAGCATGACAAGCATCACAAGAATCAAAAGCATGAGAGACAAGAGACACAGAGTTTCTGTGGGGAAAACCCTAAGGTGAAAAACCCCACAACTTCCTCAGAGATAGAGAGAGCAATGGCTCAACCAAAGTACAACCAAAATACATTGAGATAGTCTCCTAGTAGCAGATGATCCTCCTCCTCACTAGTGCGCCACTTTCTGAGTGAGAGAAGTGTGACTTTCCGAATGATCCAAATAGAGATCTCCCGATCTCTATTTATACTTAACCTGTTTTCCCAGTTACACTATGGGGCTGACTTGTCTATCTAGATACATCCACAATATAATATATATTTCAGGGCCGACCCCACACATGGTGGTCTAATAACCCATCGGCAAGTACACACACTTGCGACACTTGTCAATCCACATGATGACACTTCCTTATAGAGGAATAACACATCTCTAATAAGGGTATATATGAAATACATTCCGAAGTTACATATACATCAACAGGAAGAACAAGACGAGCCTTTCGTTCCTTCATTTCCACGCGATTCTAGATATAGGAGGCCTGAGACTTATGATGATTCCGGCCCTATGGTCAGCCCCACTTCACTCTCTTTTGGTATGCCTAGTCACAATACTGCCGAACCTTCCACTATGGTTGGTACTCATGCTGACACTAGTAAAAATGTTAGCCATAGTATACCCACTGGGGGCACTACCCTAGCTGGGGGCACTACGTTGTCCACCCACTCACATAGCATGGGGACTGGTCCGATTCCTAACCATTCTAATGTTGGAATGCGACCACCTCCTAGGAATACCCAACCTAGTCGGAATGTTGTCCAAAACACGACTCACCATCCACCACCTAATACACATGTCGCTACTCGTCAACCTAGGACCACTTTCGCACATGATACCGTTCCTCCCAACCACGGGGGTGGACACATACCGCATAATTTTGCGTCCACTGCCGCCGCTAGTAATAGTAATGTAGGGGGTGGGAATATTTCATATCCACATGGACATCACACCACCAACCTTGCTACTGGTCACACCCATATTGGACCTAGGAATACTTCTCATGCTTATGGTCATCACACGACTGCTCAAGCTAATCCTAATATTGGGGGTGGGAACATACCATACCATTACGGTCAATACAACACAGTTCCCACTATGAATAGTACATACATGCCCCATACCCATGGTGGAAACCCTTACTACAATGCAGTCGGTGCTGGTCACCAGTATCACCCACCACCCCAATATGGTGCTCAAAACGCACATATACCTACTTACTCTCAAATGGGTCAGGCAGGGGGAGGTTATCCATATTATGGCCATGGGAAAGCTTATGGGCCGTCAGGTCCTCAGTATCAACAGTTTAATCCTCATGGTCAAGCTTTTGGTCCATCGTATAACACAGTTCCATTCAACCAACCTTTTATGGGAGCTTATAATCAAGCTTTCCAGCCTCAGCTCCAGTTCCTTGCACGCTTGAATCTCCTAGATCTTTCGAAGCTCACGAATGATCCGGTGTGTCACAACCCTACTGGGCCCCCGGTCCCTACCAATATTCCTTCGGACATTCCAAAGTTTGAGGGTAAAGGTGGTGAGGACCCAGGAGATCATGTCACGACGTTTCACCTTTGGTGCTCCTCCAAATCTTTGAATCATGATTCCATTCGATTACGCCTATTTCAACGCACCCTCACAGGGGCAGCCGTGAAGTGGTATGTGGAGTTTCCCATAAACACCTATAGGGGATTCAATGAGATTGCTTTGGTTTTCTTATACCATTTCCAGTTGCCAGTTCGTTATGATACTGGTACTGAGTTGTTGTCCACCTTCCGTCAGAATAAGGCCACACATATTTCTAACCACGTTTAAGAGTGGCGTCGATGAAAGAGATTAGTGAAAGCCAACATTCCTCCAGAGTTCCTATTGGAATGGTTCCTTAAGTATTTACTTCCATATATTGCCAAGGATGTTTCGATGTCCGGCATTATGATTGAGGAACAAGCTATCTTGAAAGTCCAGCAGTTATATTTACTTTATTCTCAGTCTGGCATTTTGTATGACATTATTCCTGATGCACCGAGAACAAGACATGAGCCTACGTCAGTTCCTGGACCACATGCCGATGGCATCGTGGGGTCCGCATGCAATCACCTTGTAGACTTGGTAGCTAATCAAATGCAAAATTTGTCGCTAAACCAGTCTGCTCCAGGACAGGTTCACACCTTGTCCACTTCCACTCCATCGTCTGATGTACACAATGTGCAATCAACGAAACCGTCGAGTAACCAACAGCTTGGTGGTAAGAAAAAGGGGAGAAATAATCGTAGGGGTGGAAACAATGGAAGTAACAACAATATCAATCGTAATACTCCTCATAAAGAGAATGCCAACCCTCCTAGGGAAGGCGTTAATGCTAGCAAAGATCGTAAAACTAGGCGTAAGGTGAAATTCCCTTGCAAGCTTTGTGGGGAGGATCATCTTACTCACTTATGTCCTCGTATTGAATAAGCATCGAAGAATTTGGCACAGAGCCAAGCTGTGTTGAAGGATCCCCTTCCTCATCATCAAAATATGGCTTCGCATGCTCCCACCACTGGTTATGGTACTAATGAAACGACAACGTCTTCTTCCAATACTAGTGGTTATGGATGCGTGAATATGGTTTAGTCGAAGGTTTATGTTGCTACTCGTCAATGTGATTATGGTGCACCACAACTGAATTTGGGGAATGAGCCTCCCCCTCCTCCTGATAATTCCTTGCATATCGAGAAGCCTTCTATTATGCCGCGGATACCAAAAGGTGTTCTCAAGCGCTCCACGCATAATCCCAATGCTCGAGCCACCCAGAACTACTCCATCGTAGAATATTTGGGCCAAACTCCATGTGCCATGTCGGCTCTTGAAGTTTTGCAAGCTTGTCCTTCTCAGAGGCATGCCCTTTTGAGTGCGTTAGGAGTTCAGGATGGGGGAATTCCTAGTGTTATCAAGTTCGATACTACTGAGGTCCAACCTTGCTTACCTTACCATGTGGTTTGCCTTAAGAGCTTAGTCAAACGTACTATGGTTGATGAAGGTGCTTCCATGTTAGTAATGTCGTTAACTTGTTGGAAATCTCTTGGCTCTCCTCCTCTACTCGCGTCTAGAACTACACTCACTGCATTCGACGGTAGATATTTTACGCCGCATGGAATTATCCCTTCCCTTGTTGTCTCCTTGGGATGTAAGTCCGTGCCTATTGAAGTCGAAGTCGTTGATGCGCCCATCAACTACAACCTTTTACTGGGTCGGAACTGGATGTACGCTATGAAGGCTATCGTGTCTACTGTATTTCAAGTTATTTGCTTTCCCCATGAAGGCAAAATTGTGACAATCGATCAGCTGGATTATGTTGGCACTCCTTCCACAGCATCCACGGGATGAGTAGTCCCGCAAGTTTCTGATTCTCAGTCGGCAACTGGGAACATAGTTGTTGGAATGTACCCCTCGTTGATGGGAACTTTTAACCATTCTGCACCTATGAATTTTATTGGAACCATTTTCGACAGTGTGCCTCCTCCTTCAAATAGTATGCCATTCCGGACTTCCTATTGTGGTGATCCATGGATTTTTCCATCCACAGATTCTATGTCTGGAGAAATTGCGCACGTCGGGATGTCTATTCCTTTATCTGTAGCGGAGGTCACTTATGATCACATCCAACAAACCACTGCAGATCCAGATCTCTCTTCTTCCCAGACAGTTGAAGAAGATCCCGTTACGCTGTCAGTTTGGGCAGCCAACTCATCTTGCTCTCACGATTGCCTCGATGATACTTTTCCATCGGATGAAGCTATCCTCAAAGCCATGTGTGGTAGTGAGAGGCCTTGGGAAGATATGCACCATTGATATTATTTCCTTCCCAACCTTGAACTCATTGAGCAAGAGGAGTTTAGGATGACTCTAGCTGAGATGGTTGGTCACCCTGTGGCTCTTTTGCAATCGCATGATGTTTTCTTGGAGGGGAATATGGCCAATATTTCCCCAACAACTTCAATCAACATCTCCCATACTCCCAGAAAGATTGAGAATGTTTACGTCGGTGCCGATTGCACTCCTGAGGAGATTGCTATTTACACTGATTTGTTTACTGAACTCCAGGAAGCTTTCTCCTGGTCATATGAGGAGATGCTAGGAATAGACCCCCACATTGTTGAACACGAGATTAAAATGTATCCTGATGCTAAACCGGTTCGACAATGCTTACGTGCTATGAACCCTAGGAAGGCAACTGCTATTAAGGAAGAGGTGGAGAAACTGCTCAAAGCTGGTTTCATCTACCCCGTTCCCCTTACCGAATGGGTGTCAAACCCCGTTCCTGTGGATAAGAAGCAGGGAACAATCTGTGTATGCATTGATTTCAGAGATTTGAATCGTGCATGTCCGAAAGACAACTTCTCCACGCCATTCATTGATCAAATATTGGATGCATGTGCAGGAAGTGAGATTTTTTCATTCATGGACGGATTCTCGGGTTATAATCAGATTCAAATCAAACCCGTGGACCAACATAAAATGGCATTTATTTGTCCATGGGGAATTTTTGTGTACCGGAAAATACCCTTCAGCCTCAAGAATGCCGGAGCCACTTTTCAGCGAGCCATGACCTATGCCTTTCACGATCTTAAGAAGATTATGGAAGTTTTCTTGGATGATCTTGCTGGACATTCTCGCAAGAGAGTGGACCACCCTAAGCACCTCCATATGATTCTCGAACGATGTATCCACTACAAAATTTGATTGAATCCAAACAAATGCATCTTTACTGTTAGGACTGGTCACCTTCTTCATAGTTTCGAAAGAGGGTATTAGAGTCGATCCTCTCAAAGTTGAGGCAATACTTTAGTTTCCTCCTCCGCGTAATCTATTTCAACTTCAGAGCCTCCAAGGGAGAGCCACTTTTCTACGTAGGTTCATAGTTAACTATGCCAGTATTACTAAAGGTTTCGCACACCTATTGAAGAAAGACACACCTTTTATCTGGGATGAGCGAGCCCAGCAGTCTTTTGACACCCTTAAGAAAGCTTTGGTATTGGCCCCCGTGCTTAGTCCGCCGGACTTTACATGAGATTTCATCCTTTATGTGGCCGTGTCTCAAGAGACTATTGGCATGGTCTTGGTTCAGGTAGATGATGCGCTCGTCGAGCATGTTATCTATTATCTTATTTGAAATTTAGTAGACGCTGAACTAAGGTACACCCACGTAGAAAAGTTGGCACTTGCGACTATTCATGTAGTCCAGCGGTTACGAAATTACATTTTGCTTTGAACAACCACTGTTGTAGCTCATATCAATCCGTTTCAGTTCGTGCTATCACGATGCCTTATCGGGGGTAAGTATAATAAATGGATTGTGATCCTTCAGGAATTTGATCTCGAGTTTGCTTCTGCAAAATCGGTGAAATAATTGGTGTTCGCTAAGCTTATGTCAGACCTTCCATGGCTTGATGAGGATGTCATTCATGAAGATTCCTTTGTGGATGAACACTTATTTCTTATCTCGACGGAGGACCCTTGGTATGGGGATGTCATTAGATATCTCCAAACTTTGAAGTTTCCTCCGCATTATTCACGAGACAAGTGACGCCATGTGAGACATCATGCTAAAGATTATACTATCATCAGCGACACTTTGTATCGCCGAGGAAAGGATTCCATTCTCCATCGTTGCTTAACTCACGAAGAAGCGGAACGGGTACTTAATGATTTCCATGCAGGGGCGTGTGGCAGTCACTTATTCGGGCTTGCTACAGCCCAGTGTATTATGCGAGAAGATTATTTTTGGCCTACTATCTTTAAAGATTGTATTAACACGGTGAAGAGATGTCATCCTTTCCAGGTGTTTTCTCGGAACATATACTCGCATCCAGCGCCCCTCCATCCGATTGTCGCTGTCAGTCCCTTCACTAAGTGGGGGGTAGATTTCATGGATTGCAAACCAGCTTTGGCTGGGGGGCATCATCATATTATTGTGGCCGTGGATTATTTTTCCAAGTGGGCTGAGGCCATGCCTACCGTTAAATCCGATGGTGCTACTGCAACCCATTTCGTGTTCAACCAGATTATCACTCGATTCGTCATCCCGAAAGAGATTGTCACTGACCATGGCAGTCACTTTCAAAATAAGATGATGGAGGATTTGTCTCTTAAGCTTGGGTTTTGTCAGGAACACTCATCTTCCTACTATCCTCAAGTGAATGGTTAGTTTGAAGCAGTCAATAAGTCTTTGAAGACCATTCTCCAACATACCATCCAACAAAGCAAGACCAATTGGCATATCATGTTATATCCTGCTTTGTGGGAATATCGAATCGCAGTTAAGACTGACACTGGGTTCTCACCGTTCCAGTTAGTTCATGGTGTGGAGTCACTTTTACCGTTTGAATGCGAGATCCCTTCGCTCAATGCTATGAATATTATATGTATGTTAGTTAAAGTTATTAGTTATTAAAGTGAAAGGGTGTAACCCTTCACTATACACGCTCAAGCCTATAAAAGCGAGCCTCATTGTAATTATTAATCATCTATATATCCATTATCAATTATATAATATTATTTTATCAAATGAAGTTATTTTCCATTGGAGGATTATTCGCTTGAATAATCTCTGAGTATATCCGGACTCGGATATAGCATTGGTATCAGAGCCTTTCGGCCCTCTATGATTCCGGATTTTAGCCATAGTTGTCAGAGTTTCTCTGGAAGATTGGTCATTGACCAAATTTTGGGCCTTTGGCTCTCACTCCCACTCTCACACTTCTTCCACCTCCGCTTCCTACTTCTCCCCTTAGCCCACACTCCACCTCTTCTTTCACGCTCCCTTTGCATTCCCCCTCGCCCTCATGTGCCCTACACCCTTCTTCCTCCCTACTTCAAAGGCCAAAGTCTTCCTCACACCACCTGCACCATACCTTGCTCCTCTGTCGAGACCCACCTCCACGCTTTGCTTCCTCTCCTCCTTGCGCCTCCGCGCCACTCCCCAGCTCCCCGCTGCTCACTCCAGCACACTACTTCCCACGCTAATCCACCACTTCTTCTTCCCATCGCCGAGCGCCTTCTCCCTCACCCTTGCGCTCTGCTCCTCCCCTCCGCCTCGACCTTCCCGCAGATCCCTGCACACCATCTCCCTACCCCGCGCGCTCTGCGCCTCCCCTCCACACCACCTCCACACCCAATCTCCCATGCCTCTGCCGTCCCTCCTCCACGCTGCGTGCCCTCCTCCTCCCGCGCAGCTCTCCTCTCCTCCCCTCTGCTGCTATCGTTCCCTCACGCTCCCCACCATCCGCTTGCTCCTACGCCGCTGCTCCTCCACCACTCTGATCTCCCTCCAATCCATCCACGCGCTCTCCTTTCAGCGCTTCCATTCGCCATCTCCTCTTCCTCCACGCTCCGTCCACTTCTTGCGTCCATCGTCCCCAGGCCTCGGGCTCTTGCTCATCCTCCACTCACCGTATCCCACATCTTCCTATCCTCCACGTCTGATCCACCATCATCCACCACCGTCTGCAACTCCATCCTCGCCCTCTTGCATTTGGCAGCCATTTAGGCTCCTTCAAACCCTAATTTTCCAAAGCCAAAAAATAAATAAATATATTATTATAATATATTATTATAATAATTTAAATATTTGGATTTAAAAAATATATATATAATAATAATAATCTATTATTATTATATTACATCATACCTTCAAACCAAAATATTAATAATATTATTATTATTAAATTTTAATAATAATTGTTATTATCAAAAAAAAAAAAAAAAAAAATCAATTCTTTTGAAATAAGAGTTGTTTGAAGAAACAAGCAAATTCAAGTCAAAGAAGACATTAAAGACAAAGTCCAAGCAAGACTCCTTATTATCAAAAGAAGTCGAAGACCAAATCGAAAAAGTCCAAGCAAGACTCCTTATTATCAAAAAATTCGAAGAACACTTATCGTCAAAGAAATCAAGTCAAGAACAAATCAAGAAGAATTCAAAGCAATCACCAAGAAGTCGAGACGCGCTATGATCAGAAAAATCAAAATCAAAGAAGATCATTCCACCGTCGAAGAAGACAGACACCATGGAAGCCGATTTGCGAGAGAAATTAGAAGCCAAGTTAAAGCGTTATCAAAAAGACAATGAAGAATTACGAGACATTAATAGACAATCAGAAATAAAGATTGAACTACATAAGATACAAGAACGGTTCAATGAACAAATAATGTCCAACCAGAAAAATCACATAGAAAAATTATGTGCACAAATCAAGGAATTAAAAGATGAAAGTGATTTCAATCAGAGATTGAAAAATCAAGATATAAAGAAGGAAATAAATAATTACGAAGCAGAAATAATACGCTTGAACAAAATCGTTAGCGACAAAGATGAAGAACTAATGCAGTTACGACATAAATTAGAAAGTCAAGAATCAGAGGTCAGCCAGTGTCGACAACAGATAAAAGTTCTTCAACAACAAAATGACGACTCTAAAAAGACACATAAGTCAGACATCACGAAGAGTAATAAAGCATTATCTAACAATGCTGAAGAAATTTTTAGACTAAGAAACCATAACAAGATACTAGTCACAAAAATTAAGAAGTTAAAAAATAGCCGAAAGATAGAACAATCTATGGACGACATTGAAGGGAAACTTCTAGACAAACAGGAAGAAAATAGTCATATCAGAATTCATAATGAAGATCTTAAGGAACAACTTAAGACATCTGAAGATGACAGAAAATCGCAAGTCGAATTGATTAAAAAGTTTCAAAATGATAATAGGCAATTAGAAAACAAGTTGGAAAAGATACAGAACAAAAACTTAAATCCTCAAGAAACGAAAATACAACTTCCAACTCAGATCAATGATCTAAAGGCGACATTCGTAAACGAAAATGACATCATGAAAGTTCCTTATCGACACCCCAACCATAAAAACCGATATTTGAAAAAGTGGGAAATGTCGAAAAGTAATGGTACTAATGTGATCAAATCTCCTGAAAACATATCAGTAGGAAATCCCATCAGTCCACAACAAATCAATTTGGGATGGATTGATCCGTCGATGTATCGAAAGTTATGCTCTACACTTAGCAGTTCGTATCGACATGTTTCATCAGCCATGGCATCGCAAAGAACAATGCAACAAAATTATAAGGCTTTGAGGACAAAGCCTTTCTAAGAGAGTGGCAATGCTATGAATATTATATGTATGTTAGTTAAAGTTATTAGTTATTAAAGTGAAAGGGTGTAACCCTTCACTATACACGCTCAAGCCTATAAAAGCGAGCCTCATTGTAATTATTAATCATCTATATATCCATTATCAATTATATAATATTATTTTATCAAATGGAGTTATTTTCCATTGGAGGATTATTCGCTTGAATAATCTCTGAGTATATCCGGACTCGGATATAGCACTCAAGCTAGCCATAGAGCTCTTCCTTGATACGGAGGAGATTGAGCAACGTTTAGTACACCTCGAGCAACTTGACGAACACCGTCAGGATGCTGTTGTGGCCATTGATGTCAACAAGCGTCGTGTCAAGGTTCAATATGATAGGTCTATCTGTCCCTAGAAATATGTTGAAGGTGACTTGGTACTCTTGTATGACCAAGCTAAAGAACCCCTAGGGGAAAGCAAGTTTAATCCCATGTGGCACGATCCTTACATTGTGAGGCGTGTCCTTGAAAAAGGAGCTTATGAGTTATAAGATTACGAGGGGGTTGTCTTGAAGGAGCCTAGAAATGGGCTCTACCTCAAGTGGTATTACGCTTGAACCTTTGGTTCGGGCTGATACTTTTGTACACTATTGTATAGTTTTTCTATACATAGTCTAGGTTTCCTTTTTGTTTATCGGGTCTGCTGATTAGCCTTTGTTTGATTGACAGCTGTCAGTGGGATTTCCTACATTCTTAGGTTTCACGGATGGTGCTAGCCGACATACGCAGCAACTTGCTTCTACTGCCTAGGTTATCTTTTCACCTGACCATCTAGTTGTGTCCTTAGGAGGTGCTTGTCTCGGTCCTACATCTAACAATGTGGCTGAGTATAGTGCCGTTGTTGAGCTACTTCGGGATGCCATTTCACATGACATCCAGTCTTTAGAAGTCCGCCTAGATTCACAACTAGTTGTGTCTCAGCTGAATGGGAAGTACTGTGTACGATACCCTACATTACTACGGATATTCCTTAAGGTACGACTCTTGGAGAGACATTTTGTTTCCATTACATATATTCACATTCCGAGAAGTCATAATTATATATCTGATGCATACGCTAACTATGTATTAGATTGGCATTTGTCACATTCATCATGAAGCACATAAATACAAAGACATTCATACATTTGTACCATACACACATATAGTAGAACCGAGAACGAAAGTTGTATATATATATAAATATGTCCAAAAATGGTAGTGTCATACAAGACTGGAGCCCGTAGCCCTAAAAAATATACATATCGATACAAAAATGATGAGACCCTAGGATTTCTACTCCCTCCGAGGAGGTCTAGCTTCCAACTCGATGGGATGTGTCTCATAGTAGTACTGTACTGCATTGGCCATCTGCTACAGTAGCCACACCCACTCACTAGGAACACCCACTACCTAGCGATGCATAGCCTCAGGTAGTCGGGCTACCTCTATCAGTGGTACTCGGGAAACCATCTGTGATATGTTGTGTCACAACGTCTGTAGTGTGTGCCCTGCTGCAGCATCTGCTGCCACCTCATCTCTACCCCGATGACCATGTCTCGGGAAGCCCTCGGGTCTCACTGGGCCTTTGTTTGCGAGCAAACAATCACCCATTAGCACATGACATTACCACCAATTTTTTTTTTTGCATTTCAACTATAATAAAAAAATCCATAAAAATTTAAAAAACACAAAACCAAAAAGAGTACTCACCGATGTCTCTGAAAGCTGCACCTGGTGGGAGCGGCATGTCACGGTCCTGTCTAAAGTCCATCCCCGCATAGGGGTAGTCCTCGATAGCAATCACCTGCTGGTTCCACCAGCGGAAGAACTCCTCAGTATATGGTGACGCCAGATGGCCACCACCCTATCATGTCAGTATCTCAGCCCACCGGGTCAGGGCTGGATCTCGGACACTGTGAGGAGAGACATCCACCCTCAGGCTAAGTCCCAGAACCCTCTCAAAGAAGAAACTACAGAGGATTCTACCATACCCAAATTTTTTAGCCTTCCCTTCTTTGTATTCCGTTAGTTGTGTCTTCATAGACACCAGCAAAGTAGTACACCAGTCGAATACAGTAGGCTGCAAGCATTATGATGCATAGAACATCACTGGTCTAGATGCCTGATGTAGTGCTTTTGATTCCGTGATCCGCACCAGAGTAGCCACAATGATCTTTGTACTCAGATCTGTTATTAGGTTGACTGGCACTTGACTTCCCACTGGTCGTGTGTTGGTGGGACAATACCATACTACGTAGTCTTGCACAGTGATCCCACCACCCACGGTTCATGAGCGAAGACTAGCCACTTCCCCTCTACGGGACAAATCGGTAATGAAATAGATATCCTCTACTTCCAGTGTCAGTGTTTGCCCGTTGAGGATGAAGTGTTGAGCATCCACATCCTAGTAGTTGATCAAATGACGGAGTAGTAGGTTTTGGGCCCTTAAGCCCCCGAGACTCCAGTATTTATATAAGCCACATGCTTGCAATGCTTGTTGTGCTTGCAAATCATTGCGCACGGTCTCATCTACCTCGTCATGCTCTCTCTCCCTCCACTCTAGAACCATCTTGGAGTGAAAAGCAAGAGATTTTTAGTTAGTTTCATGTTAAAAACTTCTTCACGGTCGTACCCACGGGCTATATTGTAGACAGCTGCGGGTAGATGCGGGCAGTTAGTTTTTTTACTGTGCGTTTGATGCCCTACCCGCGACCCGCATACTTACAGCCCGCAGGTAGCGCCGAAGCCATTTAGGGCTTGGCCAAACAAAAAATCCCACCGACCAAAATTGAAATAAAAGCACTTAAATGAAAGGTATGGCAGTGACCACTAACCTGCTCCGGAGGGTTCGCTGAACGGTTGCTCATAGCTCCCACGATCGACGCTTGAAGTTTCAGGTGCAAACTTACCACTCAACTCAAAAATGGTGAATAGTGCAAATGAATTGAAAATTATTAAATTTTATTACTATTTGTAATTTTCTGGACCCACTTTTCTATAGTTTTTTCTATTTTGGGCTATTATGAACTAATATCGTGTCATGGAGTAGTGTTTTTTCAACAGATTTCCTCGGCGAGAATTGTTCAGAACCATTTCACACCTACGGCAGGTACGTTTCACACCTGGCATATAGGTTAGATGCCATTTTCACATGCATTGTGCATTTGACCTGATGACCATTTTTTCATAAACCCTAGGTGCGACCCCGCTTCGTGACTGACACGGAACCTTCACACTGTTATAGAAGTGTCTTCATGTGGCGGTAGGGCTTTCCCGAACATGGGTACCCTAGTTAGAACCCCATTATGCTTTCGGTGCCCATGTCATTGTTTGTCCTCAAGATTGGGAGTCCTTTGTAGTCATGCCATGACGTTGCGATGAAGACTCATACTCTACTTTGTCTTATGTTGGCCATTTCCCTTAACAACTCCCCTCAGTTATATCATGTTGTGATTGCATTGCATCATCCTGCTTGCCTCCTGAGCCTTGTGCCGGCTCCCGCTTACTCAATTGTTAGCCTGGCACCTGAGCACTTTTCCCTGTCGAGCCCTGCAGAGCTTATATATTTTCCCTTCACAATTTGATGACCCTTTGACCCTGAGGGAACACCCCCCCGAGTGTCCACATCCTACACACACTTCCTTGCATTGAGCATAGGTATGTTCCACTGCTTGGGACTAGTCTACTAGCTATTTGACACTCGTTCCCTCACTTGTTGTACTATAAGCAATTTTATTCTTTTTCAAGCTTTTCCCAAATATGAAAAAGACAAAAAAAATCAAATATTCTAAAAAGTCAGACGGGATTATGGTCATTATTGGCAGCTGTTGTGTCGCCTTTGAACAGAGCATTCATTCCACTCTGTACATTATGAGTCGGGACTATAGTTGGGCCTTAGGAGCTGTACTTGTTTCTCAGTTTTCTCCACCGATTGGTTAAGCTTCCAGTCATTATGGAGCCCTCTGTAATGCCTCCTACATTGCACAGTTTATGTCAAGTCTATGTTTCCTGAGTCTATCCATCTGCTCATGCTCTTGTTCAAAGGAAGTCCTGAAACCACTGTCAGCCACTCCTCAGATCTCTTGACTATTTCATGTCGACCATCCTTATTGAGTCATTCCGTTTCACCTGAGATCTTCGAAATATTTCAGCATTGCTGGTACCTCATGCTGGTTGATGGGGGATGCCTTAATGCCCTCCTTCCAATGAGTCTCATTCCGTCGACTTCAACTCATTTATTCTCGGACTTGAGGCTTAGATTTCGGTTGAGTACCTTGAGGCTTGCAGTCATTAGTGGTAGGTTCTCTCACCATCGATAGTTTTGGGAATACATTAATGTCCCCTGATCGATGGATTCATGCTAGTGTTTGACTTCAACCCATTTATTCACAATTTGATGATTGTGCTCTGTGCCTTGATGCCCATTTTCATTATCGGTGGGTCATCTCGCGTCTGTTAACGGTATACATCAATGACCGGTAATCAGACGATGTCTCATCAGGTTCGACCCCAACTCCTTTATTCACTTGATGGGACTTGCACCGTCGAAGACTTGTGTAGAAGACCCCAGGCGATTGTGGCATTCAGTATGCTACATATGACTTTCACTTTACATCTGAGATATCACCTCTCAGATTTCAGCAGTTTGTACCTCCAGTTTGCACCAGTTGTCTTCTTTTCAGCAGAAGACCATATCTTACTGTAGAGGGATCATGGATATGATCACTTATGACATGTATCTACTTATGTATTGCCTATTCATGGCCATTGTATTAGATTGTTGTACTATATCGACATGTATTCATAGATACTATTGTATTATGACGAGTGAGCTATTCTTTCCACTTGTGTCTCCATCACTCCACTTCTGAGTTTTATAATGTATTTCGGCCATCGTAGCACATTTCAGTCTTTGACCTCACACATTAAGGGGCATCTGTTACACAGAAATATTCCACCCTGTGAGCATCAGCATTCTTTGGCCTGTAGGATCCATTTCAATGACTCAGATCCATTTTCATCCTTCAGTGATACCATTTTATCCTATTTTTGTTCCTACCCACATGTTATATCATTATAGCATGCGTACCCATGAGTTGCATCCCTATAGCCCACGGGTATCAAGTAAAATGGTAAAAACCACTATTTTATTACTTTTTACTCCCAAAAAGCGGTCATTGGGTGACCTTTGGCTCTCCATCTGCCCAAGTAACGTCTCGATGAGTCCTTTCACCTACCTTTGAGAGGACTATATATTGAGCACATATGGATTATGGACAGGAGAAAGAAGAGAATAGTAAAGGCACTCTAGTGGATTTTTTCCCTATCTTGAGTCTGCACACTCATTGATCCTTATAGTTGTGAACCAGCTATGTTCACCTTCCAAACTCCTCTCTAGTTTGAGTTTTTCATTCATGGAGGATTGAAGTGGTGGAGGCACAAGTGGATTGATCTAGATCTTGGTTCAGATTGGTTTCCGGAAAGAGGTCGTATCGCTTTGTACTTCTTCTTGTTAATTAATAGAAATACTCATATTCTCGTCCATTCATGGTGTGAATGTCATTTATTATACATTGGGTTACATTTGCTTATGATATTATGGACCATTGTTATTGATAATGTTAATGTTATTTATATATCACATGTACTTGTTAGATATTGGTTGTCGAGACTAATTTGCAGATTACAAGTGCTTGGATGTGCGCGGATTGAAAGCTCCAACGGGGATCTACATCAAACGTTGGATCGAGGTTGGTTACATTTCTCCATTGTTTTAACATTGTCATTTATAATAGCATTGTTTTGAGAATTGAGTAGATTTCTAGTAGTCATCTGTCTGTTGTGGTATTCCCAAGCCATAGTGAGTTTTTGCAACTCGCGGGTACGCATGCTATAGTGATGCAACATGCAAGTAGGAACAAAAATAGGATAAACTGGTATCATTGAAGGATGAAAATGGATCTAAGTCACTGAAATGGATCCTACAGGACAAAGAATGCTGATGCTCACAGCGTGGAAGATTTCTGTGTAACAGTGAACACCTGACGGCGTAGTGGTGGCAGGCAGAGGTTCCACCTGGGAAGTAAGAATGTCAAACTCAGGTTCAAAGGGTGTGCTAGGTAGTTCGGTTTCTTCAATAATTTCGACATATCTATCCGGGACTGCAATCAGCTCAGACACATCTTTGTCAGATCCTTCGATGGTTCCAACAGATCCTTCAGGAACATCATAGAAAGTGTTTATTGGGAGGCTAGTGCTAACATCTGGGAGGGTGATAGCCTCCGGTATAGTATCGTGTGCAGTACTAACTTCAACAGTTGCAGTGTTTTCCACTGTGAGAAGTATGTTTGGAATGACAATGGGTTGAGTGACAGCCGGAATCTCAGGTGTGTTACTGGTTGCAGAAATTGCAAGAGTTTCTAAGACTGTACTGTGAGTTACAGTTACAGGAGTAATTGAAGATGTAGTGCGGATAGGTGGCAGAACATTCCCCCGGCCAGCATCGCGGCCGGTAGGGGCAGGAATACATGATGTAGGTCGACTAGAGGTCCGTGGTGGTGGTGGTGGGCTTCGTTCCTGTATTTATTTAATTACTATTACTAATAGTTTATAACCTATTTATTTACAATGGATATGGCCGCCTTAAATATGGCTGGGCCATCCACTATTGAAGAGACATTCCTCTTCATAACTATAATAATTAATTACTATTACTAATAGTTTATAACCTATTTATTTACAAATTTATTGTTGTAGCATTGCCTTTCCCTTGGAAAAGCGTTGTCCTCAAAGCTGAGTTTCTCATGATGTCTTTTATTCTGGCTCTATGTCGCACTGATGACTTGAGAGGTGCGATTTTGATTACGACCATTGCTTCCTTTTGTTTCTTTTGCTTCATAATCTGTATTAAATCTATATTTGGTGAAGTTTTGTTTATGTTTTTACTGCTTGCTTGGTTGTTACTTTTAACTATTTTGTTCTTGATTGAAGAGACTCGATCAACTTTCCCATAATAACTATTTTCATGTTGTTATTCCGATTAACCTTATAGTTGTTCTTATTGATGTTCTTAATAGCGGTCCTTATGATGACATCATTTCTTTGTGTGTTTATGTATGTGACATTCTTGTTGATGTATTGATCTTCATTACTGCCCTTTTCTTTAGTCTTTATCAAAAGTTCTTTTGTATTTTCTTCCTTTGTGCATACAGCTTCCTTCAGATACTTGACTACATATTTGGCTTGCTTCTTGCTGCAATTTTGATCAAGATCCATACTCTCTTCTTGGTTGACATAATAGTTTTTTGTATCTTCCTCCTTATCAAATATTTCGTTGTTGGTTTCTTCATTAATAGGATGTGGGGTATATTTGTCTTGCATATTATCTTGATCAATGCCATTACTTTCATCATGGTTGACATAATAGTCTACTAAATCTTCTTCTTTTACCTCAGTTTTAGTGACTTCTTCTACGGAATTTTCACATACATCTTCATTTTATGTAACTGTTAAATTGTTAATATAATTTTTTATTTCAATTATATCCTTACTGATTTGTTCAAAAAGCTTAATCAATTCTTCATTGAATGACGCCATAGGTCTTGTAGAGGGGTATATTTTTATTTTTTATTTTTTTTGCTTTCCCAAAATAATTATTATTTGTTTTATAATAATTATTATTAATTCACTAATTAATAATATTATTATTATTAATGTTTTTTTTATAAACTCTATATATAGTTTAATATATAGTTTTTCTTTTCCACAAATTAAAATATTAACCATATAACAATATTATTATGTGTAATATTTAATTTCAAAAATAAAATTTAGGGTTTCGAATGGGAGATGGATGGCAGGGGAATGCGGTCGAGGTGGTGGTTGCCGGTGGTGGTCGAGTGAGGCAAGCACAGTGAGAGGGCAGGTGGGGAGAGCTGGATGAGAGGTGGGCATGGTGGATGGTCGAGAGGGTGGCGTTGGACGAGGTAGGGTGGCGGCTACGGGGGAGCAGGCTGTGCAGAATGGTGGTGCGTGGAGGAGAGAGGCGTGGGGTCTTTAGGAGGGCGGGAGAGTTGGGAAAGAAGCGTAGGAGTGGAGGGCAGGTGGAGGTGTTAAGCGAAGCAACGACGGGGAGAGGGCGCAGCACGATTCTGAGGAAGAAGGCGTTTGCAGTGTGGGGGCGCATGCGTATGAAGGGAAGCATCGGTGGTGTGGTGGAAGGCATGGAGGCTGGGGACGAGGGCGCTGGTAGGAGGCACAATTTGGAGAGGCGTGGGTTGGTGCAGCGTGGAGCGTGAGAGAGGGGTTCTGCAGTGGAGAGCAGGAGTGGCGACGTAGCAACGGGGAGCAAGTGGATGGGGGAGCACACAGGTGGAGTGGGGGGAAGGTTGAGCAGTTACCTGAAGAAGGTGTGGAAGGAGCGTTTGATGGGGATGGATAGAGCGTGGGGATGGAGAGTTATGAGGGCGTGTAGATGAGGATTATGGCGAGGTTGGGATCGAGGGAAGAGGAATGAAGGGCTGAGAGTGTAGGGATCGAGAACGTGTAGGGAAGACGAGTGGTGAGAGCGTAGAGATGTGAGGGAGTTGAAGCGAAGGGAGGAGCGTACTAGAGTGGGGATTTGTTGAGTGCGCAAACTGGAGGAGAGGGATTAAAGGCTGCAACATGATGGGGTGAAGGGTGAAGAAGGTTTGGTAATGGAGAGTGGGGGTAGTGTGTGGAAAGTGCAGCAGGCAGAATGGAGTGAGTGATGCAGCGGAATAGAGGAATGAGCCGAGTCCGAGCTCACTTGAGGAGGAGCAATTCTGCTCTGAGTGTGAGCTAAATCTGAGCTCAGATGGAGGAGCATTCCGCTCTGATACCAAATGTGGTGAACGAATCCGTTCACTAGGTTAATAGTCGAATCCGACTCTCATATTTAATAATGAATAAGAATAATATATTTGATTAATGAAATACAATGGATATGGCCACCTTAAATATGGCTGGGCCATCCACTATTGAAGAGACATTCCTCTTCATAACTATAATAATTAATTACTATTACTAATAGTTTATAACCTATTTATTTACAAATTTATTGTTGTAGCAGTATTCTCCGTGATCTCCGTGGATTGGACATGATGATGGAAGTACAAGTTCCGGGGACAATCTCATAGAAAAGAAATCAAAAACCCTGAAGCAGCCATATGTGCAAAAGGGGATCTAGAAAAAGGTGAGGCTCACGGGCCAAAAAAAACAAGCTCTAAAAACTATAATAAGACCGGCATCACAGTAAGCGAGCTTAAACAAAAATGGCCAGAATGGAGACAAGCAATCACTAAAAATAAAAATGACCCTCTAAGAAGATGAAATAGAAAGCAAAACCTCCTAACTAAGAGCTGGAGACCTCAACAAGTTGTATCCTTCGCAAGGTGATGAAATCCAAGTCGAACAATACAAAATGAGAGACCAATAATGGAAGGATATCCCTCTACCGAAAGGGATCCTGGGTAAAAGAGCCCTTGTAGAAAGGTCATTAAGCTACCTCGTTCATGACATGTTGGAAAAGCTTTTCAGCACTTCTTCCTTATCACCCTTGTATCACTAGTATGGTGGCCAGAGAATACACGGAAGACAATGATCGATGTTGCCTTAGGGCTAAGTGGTGTGTGGCATTCCACAAAGTCCGTTCGGTTCTCGATCTCGCAGCGGTTTAACCCCTAAAACAACAGGAGACCCCTCCACAAACTGGTGTATGACTGTGTCAACAAATACAAGAGGATTTTAGTACCCTAGAGGACAACAACTATGTATCAGATGAAGATGAAAAGGGGGAATTATTTGGATGCCTATCCCCAGTGTCCTACCTAACTAACAAGTTCTTTTTCTCCTCAAGTGAGGTTATAGTGTGTTGAGTTAGGGAGTGTAAATTTTAGTGGTTGTATTACTCAATCGAGTAAATGGAAGTGAAACTTGTGATGTTGTGACGACCCAAACTATGAAAATGAGAATGAATCGAAATGATCCTTTCTATTCGATGAAATCTAGCTAGGGAAGAGGGAGAGTTCTTTGATCATAATGCATGAACTTTTTCAAAAACAATGAAAAACCACTTCAAAAACAAACTTTTTGTTTTCTTTTTCAAATAAGCCAAACTGAATGAAAACTCCTTTCAAATGTAACTGATCTACAACTGTAATGCTTCAGAATGAGTAAAATGTATGTGGCAGATGATAAATCTAATGCAGCTCCTAAATGCAAAAAATGATGAATTAGGACTTTTTAACAACAAGAAGATATGTTCTAAAAATGATCCAAAATTGATTTGAATGACAAAAAATGGAAAGTTATGGTTATAAGAACAATATAATCTCAGTGATAAACTGATCAAGTAACGTGATAGTCAGCAAATTAGCTTGATAATTATGAAATGACCACTTAATGCAAAAAATAATAAGGAGGTGATCTAGATAAGTATGATGCCACTAACTCAAGAAATCCAAGCTGAGTGCAAACCAAACAATGCAAACAAATTGGGAGACACTGGTAAGTGATCAAGAGTGACAAGGTCTGTAGACAAGAGGTGACAGGGTGTTGAGCAAGTAGGTAGTAATGATAACAACCACAAACTCAAAAAATGTGTAAAATGTCTATAAAACTGAATAAATGATAAGCAAGAAACCAAAGGTCTGATAAAATATCAGAGCAGCAACCACAAGCAGAGAACTCAAGAGATTGACCACAAACAATCAAGCAAACTTAATTTTTTATTTTATTTTATTTTATTGAGACTACCGTGGGTCTAAAGCCAACCTAGGCGCGGTAATGGGGAATTACCGCATGGCTAAAGTACACCCAGGCGCGGTAAGCTAGACAGTACCGCTCTGTAGTCTAATGCAGAGGAGCTGTAATCTCCAGAAAAAGGAAAAATAGGGATGTTTAGAAAATTTATTAACCTTTCAAGGATTTGTCACTCAGAGGAATCACTGATCAAATGCAGAGGTCTAATGCAGGGGGAAAGAGGGTGAATGGAGGTCAAAAAGACCAATATTTCACTACTGGTTTGAAGGAAGAGAAAAATCACAATAAAAAATGACTGAAAGTGAAAGAACTCAATCAAAGAGGGTTCAAACCAGTGGAGTCGCCAGTTTTTGTTACAAATATTTCTCCCTACAGATAAAGAGAAACTCTCTTAGGTCAGATAGGTATGGATCAACTCTAAACTAAGACAAAAAAGAAACAAATGCTACCTTATTCCTTAGATCGTAAACTAGTGTTTTCAACCTCGATATCTGAAAGATGAGAAAGAAGATAACTGGCCTTCTGTTTCGATGTTTATCCAATCGAGTCTTGATCCTGAAGCTCTCGCGATGAACTTGTGAGGATCAAAACAACAAATGAGTGCACAATATCTTCCAAATAATTTGAATCACAAGTTAGATCTATATTCTACTGAATACAATTTATGTAAATGAATCATGATCAAAACACATAAATAGGGAAACAAGACAAGTTATACTTTTATTGAGAACTCAAGAGTGCTTATAGAATAGTTGCTTGATGTCCAAGCCAAATCCAGCTCCAAGTTCTTCCACCTCTCAGCTATCTTTGAAAAAGGCTTATGACCATAGGTTTGATGCCCCAAAAGTCCTCCCTTTGGCTCATGGAAGGCTTCTCTCTTATAGCATATGGGAAGGTTAACCAACAAGAGAGAAATATGGATCTATGGAGTATTTAGTGGATCAGACCCACTAAACAGAGATAGGAGTTGAGATCGCATGAAAGATGGCAATCCCAAAGATACCTCTCGAAAGTAAAGATCCCAAAATCCAAGGCAAAAGGATAAAATTGGATTACCACGCCCCAGGGTCTATGCATAATGCAGTACTACCGTGCCCCAGGGAAGGAGCAAAGCACGGTAGCACTAACTATCGCACCTTAGTGGATGTGCAAGGTGCGGTAATGTTTGTAAACAGGTTCAAATTGGGTGACACATGGCAAAAAAAGGTTTGTCTTCGGTGTTCAGGTAATAGGCTTCTTTTTTGGTTGTCAAGATAATCAATAGGGGGAAGTGTCGTCTATGTTATTTGATGTAAAGATGCGACACTAGGTTGCAGTGTGTAATATTGAGGTATAACAGACATATTGGGTGTCTAAGATCGTTCCTGTAGCTAACAAACATGGCACAATTATATTTTGTGTTGATTATAGGGACATGAACAAAGCTTGTCCTAAGGACAACTATCCCACCCCCTTCATCGACCAAATTATCGATAGTTGTGCCATGAGTGTCATCTTTTCATTTATGGATGGATTCTATGGATATAATTAGATAGTGATACTCTCGGCTAACCAGCATAAAACAAATTTTATCTTCCCATGGGGAACCTTCGCATACCGAAAGTTACCTTTTGGCCTAAAAAATGCTGGGGCTACTTTTCAATGGGCCATGTCTTATGCATTTCACTATATCAAGCATATTGTGGATCCTTACTTGGATGACTTACCCCCTCATTCTACTTCGGGAGACGATCATCTAGAGCACCTTAGTGCCATATTTATATGGTGCCTCCACTACAACATTCGCTTGAATCCTCACAAATGCATATTCTGTATTGAATCCGGTAGATTGTTAGGTTTCATAGTATCCAAATATGGTATTTGCATCAACCCACTGAAGGTTGAAGCTATCTTAGCCGTACCTTCACCCACTGATATTCCATAAATCTAAATTTTGCAAGGGCACGCAAATTTTTTACATCGCTTCGTCTGCAATTTCGCTGAGATCACCGAGGGATATATGAGACTTCTCAAGAAAAATTACCCCTTCATTTGGGATCATGCAGCTCAAGAATCGTTTGATAATATGAAAAAATCCCTGAATAATGCCCTTGTGTTACAACCTCCCAACTATACACAGGATTACATCTTATATCTCACAGTCTTTGCTTCCACTATTGGAATGGTGTTAGTACAAGAAAACAGTGGTGGTCAAGAACATGTGATATACTATCTCAGTAAGGGTCTTATGGACTCCGAAACACGTTATTCACATGTGAAGAAACTGGATTTGGAAGCTATTTTTTCTATCCAGATATTTCGACATTATATATTACTCTGCAAGACCATAGTTATTTCCAAATTTAATACCATGTACTATATCCTAACATGTCAAGTGCTAGGGGGGAAATAATCTCGTTGGATTGTTGTCCTCTAGGAATTCGATTTGGAGTTTGCAAAATCTAAATCCAAAAAAATTTGGTCTTTGGTGAGCTAATCTATGCTCTGCCCCGTGTCAATGACCCAGCTGATCCCATTGACTCTCTTCCTAATGAGTCATTGTTTGTAATTGTAGCAACTGATCCATGGTACAAAGACATTTTTTATATCTCCAAACCCAACGCTTTCGGTCTGATCTCATTTGCGATGAGCGACGTCGCATATGACACCACGCCAAATATTACCTCATCATTAGTGATAATATATACTATCGTGGTATCGATTCCATCCTGTGTCGTTGCTTAACCGTGGATGAAGCCGAACATGTGCTTAATGATTGTGACTCTGAAGCTTATGGCGGTCACCTCTCTGGGATTGCTACAACCCATAATATTTTGCACGCGAGATACTCCTAGCCATCTATCTTCAAAGATTGCAATGAAGCATTCAAGAAGTTCCCCGCATGTCAATTATTTCACTCCAAGAAATGCTCCCATCTAGCTCCACTACATCCTATGATTGCCGAAGACTCTTTTGCGAAATGGGGTATCGATTTTATGCATTGTAATCCTACCTCAGCCTAGGGGCATGGTTATGTCATCATAGTAGTCGACTATTTTACCAAGTGGGATGAAGTTATGACTACATATGATGAAGACGAAAAAACAAAAACACTCTTCGTATTCAATCATATTATTACAAGGTTTGGAGTCCCTCAAGCCATTGTAACTAAGCATGGTTACCATTTAAGGAACCACATGATGGCTGAACTAAGTACCAAATTGGGTTTTCGTCATGAAAAATCATTCCCCTATTACCCCCAGGAAAATGGACAAGTAGAGGCAATCCATAAAGTCTTGAAAAAAATGATCCAATGCATGGTGGGGACCCATAAATAAAATTGGAACATATCATTATTCTTAGATCTATGGGCCTACAAGAATTCCATAAAAAATGCGACCAGGTTCACACCATTTCAATTCGTCTACAACCTAGAAGCTATCATCCCGATTGAATGTGTTTTTGGCAAGGCCCAAGTTGGCACAATTTTGGTAAAGTAAATTCCAATTTAAGCGCATTTTTGTTGAAGCGAAGTTCAAGATTGGTGCAGTTTTGTCGAAGCGTAACAGTTTTGAGGCAGAAGTACGAACTCGGCGAGGCCTGGTACTGGCCTATTTTGGGGAGAAACGACTTGTTGATGCCTTGGATATCGTAGCATCAATCAGAAAGGGATTCTCCTCGATAGATAATCCCAATTAGATTATCTACCATTTGGTATAGGGAATCCGTCCGGTTAGCGGTTCCGGCAACCGTGGGTTTGGAGTTTAATTCTGATTGTACCGGTTATGGCCCGATCCACCTTTCTTTAGATTTTATGTTTTTTTATGAGATGCAAATGCCTAATTTATATTTGATCTGAATGCAGAACTAAAACAGATCTAAGTCTAAAACTAAACTAAATCTACCTATCCCTGCAAGGAATGTATTTAAAGTGTGAGCAATGAGCTGTAAGAGTTATCCTTAAAGAAAGAACAGATAGCCATTGAATCTTAAAGATAAAACTACAGCCAGATAAAAGATCTCAGAAGATAGCTTCTCATTGTAAATGACACATTTCATTACTCATCAAAGAAAGAAGCAAAATTCTCTAATCTAAATGGAAAGAATGAAAGAAACAGATCTAAGTGTAAAACAAACTGAAAGAAATCTAATGATCCCTGCAAGGAGAAAATTTAAAGGCATGAACAATGAGCTATAGGAGTTATCTTAAAGAAAGAATGCATAGCCATTAAATCAGAAAGAGAAAGCTACAACAAAGATAAAGATATCATAAGATAGCTTCTGATTTAATATAAAACACATTCACTGCTCATGAAACGGAGAAATCGTTTGCACGGGAAGAAGCAAAATCATTTGTTGCAAAGAAATAGTTCAGATAACAAGAAAGATCTCACATTACAGTATGGAAGTCACCAGAATAGCCCAATACACATCCATCTCTCATTCCCATGCAAAACGTCCATCCCCAGGCTTTTATTAGAAAACTCGATTTTCTTAGAACCAATACAAGATAGCTTGTACAGGTTTCATAAATGATTCCCTGCCAAAAGCACCTGGGCATATTCTTCCTAGCTTCTATTTATAATTACAAAAATGCCCTTTGGGCTGCCACCTGGCCTTTTCCACTTGTCATCTACAGAAAATTCTCTCCTATAATAGACAAAAACGTGATTCCCTTTCTTTTACAGAAATTATTTAAAAGAAAATAGGGACAGCTATCCCATAGCTTCTACGCTTTACACATATGAGAGTCAAATACAAAAATAACAGAAATAATGTTCTAATATTAGTGCTGTCATTCTTGTGCGTGTGTTTCAGTTGGAGGAGCAGCACTATATTCAACTGTTGTTGCTGCTGCTGATGCCGATGGTGCCTGAAGAGAGGCACTCGAGCTCACTGGAACTGCTGCTGCAACTTGGGAAGAAGGGATCAAACTGGCTGGAATATCTGCCACTGCTGGGGAAGAGGGAACCGAGCTCACTGTTGCTGCTGGAATGGCTGCTGGGAAAGAATATTCTGGATTTGTTGTTGCTCCTGCTACTGCTACTGCTTTCTTCTCCTCCTCCGCTATGTAACTATACCATATACCTGTGTCCCTTATGACTATGTTTGCGGGAGCAAGGAGCAGGATTTTCTGTGAAGTCACATTTTTCCTAAGCTCTGCTCCGATGCCTTGAACTTCTGTTACTGCAGCTTGACGCACTTCTTTAAGCAAGTGGTTGTGGACTGATGACATTCCAATATAATGTTGGAGGTCATCAATTGCTAGGACATCAATTTTCTTAACTGTGGCTAGGGTTTTACCCCTAGCTTATGCAAATGAGCACCTACTAAGGAGAATGGACTCCTTAGTAGCAGTTCAGTAAATGTAAATAATTAAGCTAAAACAGAAATTAAATTAATTCTAAAACATGCATGAAACATAAACATCAAATTTAAAGAATGGCTTTTTGTATTGATATTACCTTCAATGTGAAGGTTTGATGAAGCTCTTTGCAATGTCCAAGAGGATGCTCCAAGCTCCAATATGCTCCTTCTCTTTCTCCAATGGTGGGAATGGGCCAAAGGCGGCTCTCAAGGTGAAAGTAGTTCAATGGTGAACTAGGGTTTCGAGAGAGATTTTGGCAGAGTAAGGGTGCTAGTGATTGTGGATATTGGAATAAGGGATCTCCATCACCTATTTATAGTTTTTTGGTGGTGGAGTGCTGACCCATGGTTTTGGGAAACACATGGTTTTGGGCAGCTGAATAGGGTTTTTTCTTCCTTTTCCTCATTATTTTATATTTTTTATTCCCTTTTTAGGGGATTTTTGCTATTTTTGGAGGAAAAAGGGGTTTTTTTAGCCTTTTTAAGGCTATTTTGAGGGTTTTGTGGCCTTTTGGAGGAATTTTAGGCCTTTTGGAGGCTTTTAAATGGGAGTTTTTGGGATTTTAAGGGAAATATGGTAGGAAAATGGACAAATGATCCATATAATGTGGTAGATGAGGTAGTGAACACTTTTTGGGTGTTAACATTAACATATTCAGTTTGGATGCCTAGTTCTTCCTTTAGTTCATCCAAGCGTTGTTCCTCACCCGGGAAATCATCGAGGGATTGCGGGAAATTCAATTTGCACCTCTCATGCACTCCCTGGATCCTTTGATACAGATCGTTGATCCTATCCCTTGTTCCTTGCACACTGGCTATTAGCTTACTGCCACAGTTTCTGCAGAAGTCCAAAAGGGCCACATCTTCATTAAAACCCTCCACGGATTTGAATGGGAGATGTGTGGGGAAACCTCCCTTTCCTTCTCGCCATTCTATCTGGCTCAGGATATTTGCCTTGACATGGGCATGGTTGGATTTGAGCGTATGGGCCTCCACATTAATTTCTTTTAACCTGACCACCATGGCCTTGAGCTTGCAAACCTCATTAGTGATTAGCTCCTGAGTGTCATGCATTTGCTTCAGGATGCTGCAGGATAGCTCATGGAAGGGAGACATGTCCATCGTTCTGTTCTCAGCTTGCTCCAATTGCTCATCTAATGCCAGCTTGTCTGTTTCAAGCTGGGACACTCTGGCTAATGCAACATTCTTTTCTGCTTCTTCAATCATCATCAGGACTGATAGCTACTCCTTCTCTTCCTCTAACCGGTTATATTTGTCTGACATCTCTTTATGCTCGACGTACAGGCAATTATACTTGTTCACCACAAGATCCCTGTAGGCTTTCTCATTAGCAACAGTCTGTTGTAGCGTACGAGCTCTCTTCTTTGTCAATTCATTTTCTCTAACTATAACACCTACATTGTCCAGTGATGCTTTTGTTGTTTCTACAACTGCGGATGCCATAGCAAAGGGATCTTTATCTGTATTCTGCATTTCAGTGACCTCCCGGTGGGTAATGATATCCTCCTGGAAGAGTCTTTTTATCCTCTCTTCTGATTTAAGGACCATTGCTTTCCATTTCTCGTCGTAAACAAATTCATTCCACCTGGACACCGTATGTTTTCCCGATGGAGTGTACAGGACAATTGGGAGGTCCATAATGTCTATTTCTTCTTCAGCTGGTGGGGTCTGGACTCCCTGAGCTGGATCTGCTCCCACATTTTGGGTACCAGAGCCACCTGCTTGAGGTGTGTCTATTTCCATGTCTTGGACACCAGACCCACTTACTTGGGCATCTTCACCTGCTTTCTGCTCTTCTTCTGCTTTATGCTCTACCTCAGCTTGTTCAGCTTGTAGCTGATCTTCAGTCTCTTTCCGTTTCCTTTAATCTTCAGCCTCTTTCTGCTGCTGGGATTCCTCCGCCTCCTGCTGTAATCTAGCTTCCTCAGCCTCCTGCAGTAACCTTGCTTCCTCTCTTAATATGAGCTCTTCCTGAGCTCGGGCATCATCAGCTTCTTTCTTCTTCTGCTGGCTGGTCTTCTGGATCTTGGTCGAGCTAGAACTTACTCCATTGCCTTGGCGAAAGGTTCGCAGCTCAGCCATGTTGCTGATGCCCCTGAATACCTCTTCCTCTGCATCGGGATAGTGAGAGTACTCAAAATAAGCGTAGATTTCCCTACAATGCTCGGCCACTTTTCCCTTCCTGTCGTTCCTGTGGAAGATCACCTCGCCGAAGTGGAAGGCTTTCAGCTCCTGAACAAACTCTTCGGCTGAGGCGCCCCCCGAGAACATGTAAGCACCTATGTAGAAAGGTAGAGGGGGAAAGGAAGCCTTATGCTGTTTGTGGAGCATTGCTCCAATTCCATCCAGGAATATTTGTCTTACTGCTTCCTTAAGGACCACATAATCTGTGGCATACTGCGGAAAAATGTATGGAGCTTTAGTCCCTCCAAACATTTTGAGGTAGGTGCCTTGCTCTGAAAAGTAAAAATCGCTGTAATTCTCCAGGACTTCCACAGCGTTCTCTGACAGGAAGTTGGGATCCTCCTTGAATATCTTCTCATATAGGGGCATGATGAACCCCTCACATATGAGTTTGTAGCTAGGTTTGTATTTCTAGGCCCACATCATCCTGAAAGTGGTATAAACCGAGGTGGTGGCCTTATCCCATGTGCAGTCAAATTTGGGGAAGTCCACCTTGGCCAAAACACAATCAATCAGATATGAGGACATGAAAAATTATGCCTTCTTCAAGGCTAGTCCTTCTCTTGTAGCAACTATCATTGAGGCCAAACTATCTGACAGGAGAGTGGCCCAGTCAAACACAATTCCTTTAAACGCCACGAAGTGGATAATAGGGACCCACTGAATCTTATACACGGTGCCATCGGGCATCCCGAAGATTCTGCACAGCATCAAGGCGATAAATCTGAAAGGAGGTCTCAGATTCTGTACGTCATATTCATCATTTCCTTTCTTTCTCAAATGCTTTCCTGCTACCAATAGCGTTTTGGCCATCTCAACGTTGTTCATTTTTCCCAGCCATTCATCAGTCAGAGATTGCTAGGAGCGGGGAAATTTGTAGGCCACGGCCAGGTATGCGGGGTGAAATGAGGCAATGGCTACCTTCCCGCTGTCATTTATCACTCTTCCTTCCGCATCAGCATGTTGGAGTATCCATCCGATTACTTCAGCACAGGGGAATAGTTCAAGGAAGGTAGCAACTCTGGTTATGCCTGAAGCTTTGATATTTAGATAAATCTGCCCCTCTTCTAACAACATGTTCGGGACATCCTAGTCTCGGATCATCCTGTAAATGTCACCCCAGCGGATTTCTGGAGGAACACCGGTGGTGCACCTAGTATCCTGGAGTGTGGTCTCAGTTTTAAGTGGCGTAGGATTCTTTTCTGTCATTTTAGCCTTCTTCTTACCACCTTTTGGCATTTTGACTTATCCCTGATAGCACCCATATACAAGTCATTATGAAATTGAGCAACATGCTGTGAGATTTTAACAGAGAGCATCATTGTTTTAATATGTGAATGAGATAAAACCAAAATGTGAAGCTGCATTTTAGGAAGCAAATACACCATTCCAAACAAGAAATCTAGATTTTAATCATCCTGATTCTTTTAAAGGGCGTGTTTGGAATGCTCCTGCGAGGATAAGCATGTTGCGAAAGCAACCTGCTCTTGGTCTAGCTCTAGGAGGGATGGTGTCCTTCGCCATGATGCTTTTAAATGATTAGTGGCGGGGAAGTTCGGGTTGAAATGACTCTGCGACGAAATAAGGAGGCGTTTTCATATTTACGAGCCGGCGGAAGCTTCGACCGCTATGGTTATCTGACAGTACCTTGGCAAGGCGTTCTACGGTAGGTTTTGAAACTCGGACAGGGGTTGACGACGTCGGGAATGTGGGTGATGAAAAACCCGAGTGGTTATAGGTTTGGCTTTCGGCTGATAGAGATGAGACCTTAACGAGGCTTGGCGACTTTTAAAAGCCAAAAAATAACGATGCCTGCGGCCAGGGTAGGAGTTTGGGAAGATTCCACCCGTCAGAGTTGACGTTCAAACATTTTAAGATTTCTTTGTTTTGTATGACGGAAAAAATGAAATTTTGACTGTATTTGACGGGAAAAGTAGCCCATGACGAGCGTTTTGCCCGTCAAAATTCAACCTAGACCAATCGTCTTTAAAAAAAAGACAATCCAATAGTAATCTAACGTGTAGGAGAGGCAAATTTAATGGTTAAAATTCCTACCTAGCACCGTGAAGATAGCTGAATGAGGTGGCCGTGAACGTGGACAAGTAGGCTGAGCTGGAGCGGTTGCGCGGCGTCCAACAAATTTTCCAATCGAGAAATAACAACGTGTTTGGATTGAGCCCCCACCATCTATTTAAATGAGATGGCACGTGCGGGGTGGGTGGCGCATTTAAAATGGGCTTAATACTCGTACGTCGGCGTCAAATCAAATATTCTCGATTCGCGCACGACCGCCTCTTGCGGTACAAACTTGTGAATTTCACCTGCCATTGCGGAAGGATATGGCGAAAGCTTCCACCGTTTGGAGGGACAATGGCGAATGGCTCCCGCAAAAGGCTTCCGCGACGCAGAAGGGAAATCTAACCGTTCCGCAAAGCTCAAATCTTTCGGAAGGATAACGCGGAAGCTTCCGCTGTTTCGGGAGGAATGGGCGAATTCTCTCGGTGGGCAACTTTCAAAAAGTTTTCTAAGGCCTCGCTCGGCTTCGGAAAGATATGGTGAAGGATCCCGCAAAAGGCTTCCCCAATCGCGGAAGGAAAACCCAAACGGTTCCGCGAAGTTCTCTCGGTGAGGCTTCGGGATGAAAACGCGAAGGTTTCCACAGTTGCGGAAGGATTTGACGGATAGCTTCTGCAAGTTTCGGGTGGAAAAGTTCAAAGGATTCCGCAAATTTCAAAGAAAAAATCTAAGCTCTTTTCAAAGTTTCGGGGAGATTTGGCGAATGGTGCCCGTCGTTTCGGGAGGAAAAATCGAGTGCTTCTGCAACTTCCCCATAATAATTTCGAAGACTTTTTCCAGGAGGCTTATGTGAATGGCTTCCGCCACCACGGGAGGATAGCCCGAAAGATTCTGTAGTTTCGGGAGACAAAGCTGAACGGTTCCGCGGAGTTTCCTTGGCGCGTTTCACAAACTTTCAAAAAATCTAAGTCCTTTTCGGAAAACTTATGCTAAATGGCTTCCGCTGTTTCGGGAAGAAAACCCAAATCCCTCCGTAGCTGCGGAAGGTTTTGACGAATAGCTCCGCCGTTTCGGAAAGAATTGTCCAATGGCTTCCGCAGCTTTCAGACGAAAGCTTCTAAGTATTTTTTCGGAAAGTTTACGCGATTAACTCCCGCTGTTTCGGGAGCAAAAGCTGAATGATTTCGGAGAGCTTCCTTCTTAAGTTCCACGACTTTTTCAGAAAGTTTCTAAGTCCTTCCCGAGATGTTTAAACAAAAGGCTTCCGCCACTGCAAGGCTTTATCAAATCGTTCCGCAATTTCCAGGAAGACCTCATGAAAAAAATTTATGTTGAGAAACAAGATTTTCTGGCAGACTTGGAGTGGTTCATGGCAAGATTTTCTGTTGAAAAACAAATTTAACAGCTGGGGATGGCCTCTTAAGGTATTCTTTCTAAAAAATTAAAAGGAGGGGCCCCAATATGTACAAAATTTTGGGGGGGATGTTGCTGCAACAACAATGGCGAGTCATTGGTGAACACAGATCTCTGAAAAATATCCTCTTCATGGTCTGAAACCTCATCAAAGACATCCATCTTAGGTGCAACACTCAGCCAAATACATTTAAAATCATGTGAGGGGAAGAAGGCCCTTTACCTGCTAGCCATTGGAGAAAAGGGGATCTTTGACCGAGACATCTTTACAACTCTCAAAGGGCCAACATATGAGATTCATTTTAGGAGGGTCATCCTTCAGATGGTTACTACTGCCGGACTCCACAGGATTTGCAACACTTTCTCATGGACATTATTGCTCTTGTTCCTCATTCCCATGCTGCTTGCATCCTTTTGGATGTTTGTACTTTGGATAGCTTAGCTGTTTGAGCCTTCCAGAGATATTTTCTTTGGACATGATATTTGATTTAGGCTCCTCAATCCATAATGTCCTTTTGTGTGAGTTAGAAATTTTATTGATTTGATCAAGCCTCACGGACGGAGAGGAGCCCATTTTGGGCTGAGCCTTTTGGACAACCTTCTTGATTTTACATGTCTTTTTCTTTTGTCTCAGCCATGCTTTAATTGAGGCGAGAATCTCTGGAAAACAGACCCTTGAATTAAATCCATTTTGGCTGTTAAATTTGCAGCATGGAGTCATTTCAATACCCTATGTCCTCGAGGTGTGCTACTTTCCATGGGTCCAACTTTAATGACCTTCTTGAGATGCCTTTAAAGTGTGAGAGTGGGTGGAGCCCAGAGATAGTAATGAAGATGGTCATAGGTCTCTGCTATTAAACAGGATTAGTGTGACCAGCAGAGTAGGCTTCCTTCCTTCTGAATATTTCAGTGAGAGCACAACAGACAGGATTTATTCAAGCATAGTTCTGGACTCATGGGTTGCGAGATTTCTTTGAGAGACTTATCCTCAATGGGGAACTCAACCAAAAGGGCTTTCAGAAAACAAAACTTGTTAGCAAAGGTTCAAACGACAATGAAAGAAACAAAATGGCTGAAAAAAAAAGCAACTAAAGGCTAAGGCAATAATAAAATAAAACTTTATTGATGTACAGGAAGTCTCAACAAGACTATGCAAACTATTGTTTCAGAGCGAGGCCATTGAGAGGAAGGGTTACTTATTCTCCCTCGAGATTTGTCAATTTGTAAGTGGATGGGCCTAATTTTGCCGAAATTTGGTACGGGCCTACCCATAGCTGTTGGAATTTCGTATGCATTCCTTTGCCTTCATGGTTATGGTTCCATTTCAGGACTAAGTCCCCAACTTCAAAACTTCTTTTACCGGACTTCCTCTTGTCGAACCATCTCTTAACTATGTCTTGGTGTTCATGGAATCGATCTTTAGCTTTCTGTCGAGCTTCTTCAAGTTGAAGCAGGGTGTTGATCCTGGATTGTAAGGCTTGGCTACTAGAACCCCGAGAGGCTTGGGATAACTGTAAGGATGGGAGTAAGATGTTTGGAGGAAGGATGGCTTCCTTGCCATAGACAAGAGTGAAAGGGGAAACACCTAAAGCGTTCTTTGGGGTCACCCTATCTTCCCATAAGGCATTTGGGAGAGCTACATGCCAATTTCTCTGGTTTTCTATCATAGTCTTCTTAAGAATTCGAATCAGATTCTTGTTTGAGGATTCAACTAATCCGTTCCCCTGAGGATAATAATTGGCTGAATAATGAAACTTAATTCCCCTTTCATAAACAAATTCATTTATCTTGCAAGACGAAAAATAAGTAGCATTATCAAAAACAAGGGAAATTGGAACCCCAAACCTGGTTATGATGTTCTCTTTCAAGAAGCTGATGACCGCGTCTTCATTGACCTTGCGTAAAGGGATAGCCTTCGTCCACCTAGTGAAGTAGTCGGTAGCCATCAGGATGTATCGATGTTGCAACGAAGAATTTGGATTTATCTCTCCGATAACATCTATACCCCACTGCTCAAAAGGCTCAGAGATGATAACCGGCTGCAATGGTCCTGCTGCCTTAGGTAACTTCCCAGCACTTCTTTGACATACATCACAGTTTCGTGCATACGTATGGGCGTCTCAGAACATAGTGGGCCAATAATAACCAGCTCTCAGTATCTTGTGTGTTGTCTTCTCTCCTGAATAATGTCCACCTGCGGGGTCGTCATGCAATTCCTTAACAACTTTGTTTGCATCTTCCTTCTCCAAACATCTAAGGAAAACTCCATCATAATTTTTTTCTGAAAAGTATCCCATCAATGATTTGATAAGGTGTTGATTTCAAGCGGAGTGCCCTTCTTTGCTTAGAGTTCCAGTGCTCAGGTATATATCCCTGCTGTAAATAGTGCACCAGATCCCTATACCATGACTAGGGAGTTGTGAAGATATGACATACTTCAACCAAATTTAGCTCAGCTTTGTTCTTCCAATGTTGCTCTTCATCAGTCGAGTTTCCTGCAAGTAACTTACATAGGCCTTGTCCTTTGATGATCATGGCTGGTTTAAATTCTAAATCATATTCCTGAAGAGCTGTGACCCAGTTCCCTCTCCTTTCTCCCAATTCCTTTTGAACGAAAAGGGATCTAACAGCTGGGTGGGGAACTATGACTTTAGTTCTGTTCTTTAGAATGTATGGCCTAAACTTCTTGACTGCTTTGAAGACCTCATATGCATGCTTTTCAACCACAGGATAGTTCAGCTCAGCCCCCTACAAACCAGTGCTCATAAATGAAATTGAGTATTCGTCCCCCAGCTCCACCTTTTGGGTGAGTACAGCTGCGAGGGAGTCATCCGAAGCAAAGGTATACAGGATAAAGTCTTTATCAAAATCTGGGCTTCTTAAGGAAGGAGCCTTAGCTACAGCTGCCTTGATATCTCTAAATGTGTCCTTCTCCAAATCTGTCCACTTGAATTGCATGCTCTGTTTAACCATTTGTTGCAATGGTTTAACAATTGGTGCGAAATCTGGAACAAATCTGTGGACAAAATTGATGGTGCCCATAAAAGACTGCATAGATTTCTTGTTGTAAGGCATTGGAATTTTATTAATAGCTTGGACTCTTTCTTGATCTATTGATACTCCCCCTTTAGAAATGATATGGCCCAAGAGTTTACCTTCGGGAACAGCAAATACGCTCTTCTTGGGATTCAAAGAAATTCCGTATTTCTGACAACGATCAAAGATATGCCTCAGATGAACAACATGATCTTCCCTTTTCTTTGAAAATACTGTCACATCATGTAAGTAAACAACAACACATTGCCCACCCAATCCTAGGAAGGCGATATCCATCGCCCTTTGGAATGTAGCTCCTACATTTACCAGACCAAATGCCTTTCTTCTGTAGGCGAAATTTCCCCACTTAGTTCTGAAAGTAGTCTTAAGGTGATCTTCTTCGGCTACTAACACTTGATTGTAGCCAGAGAAACCATCAAGGAGAGAAAACAATTCGGATCCTGACACCATTTGAAGGATTTGTTCCATTGAAGGGACGGGGTAGTTGTCTTTATCCGAAGCTCTGTTTAAATTTCTGAAATCTACACATAGCCTTATCTCTCCGGATTTCTTTCTTACGGGAACCAAGTTTGCAACCCATTCAGAATGCCGGACCTTAAAGATTACCTTAGCGTCCAGGAGCTTCTTTAATTCCTTTTGGATCAGCGGTTCTAGAGTAGGGTGCATCCTTCTTAACTGCTGCTGAAATGGCTTGACACCCGCTTTCATTGGTATAATATGCTGAATAATGCGGACGTCATACGTTTTCAGATCTTCATAGGTCCATGCAAAAACATCTTTGTATTGTTTAAACAATTTGATGAACCTGTCTCTTTCTTCTGGTGAACAACATTTGCCAAGGTTGACAAATTTTGGTTCTGCCTCGGTACCCAAATTAACTAACTCATGTTGCATTGATGAGCTTTTAGTTTTGGTATTAGATGGCCTTTTGAATTTATTTTGAAGATCGAACAACATTTCGAGGGACCTTACCCCCTTGGGAATGAAATTTCCTTTCTCTTCATCCTTCTTCATCAAATCAGCATCGTGTTCTTCTTCATCTATTGCAGCTCCTTGAAAGCTATCTTCGTTTGTTAGGAAGTTGATAATTTGTTCATCATCATCGAAGACTCTAAAGTTCGTGATGTTATCGGGAACGGAAGGCCTGAAAATCAATTCAATCGAGCATTTATTATTTGATGGCACCAATGTAGAAGCAGATGTTGCTAACAAATCAGCTGCAGAATTTTGCAATCTAGGAATTGATTTTATATTGAAAACGTCAAATGCATAATTAAATCCCATACCTCAGCCTGATAACGCTTCAATTGAGGTGAGAGACAATGAATGGTGTCCCTTACCTGTCATACAACTATTTCGGAGTCACCAAAGACCTTCAGGTACTTAACATTTAAGCCAATGGCCTTCTTTAATCCATTAACCAAAGCTTCATATTCTGTTGAGTTGTTAGTACAATCAAATTCTAATCTACAGGACAAAAAATACTTGTTTCCTTTTGGATCCATTAGAACACAACCGGCTCCGGATCCTTCCATAGTTTTAGAACCATCAAAGTATAATGTCCAAAAAATATCTTTAGATTCAACTAAGTTAGTTTCTTTGTGATCTATGTCAGTAACTAAATTGACTATGTTACAATCAACATCATCAGTCCGAGAGAAATGAAGGAGATCAGACTGTTTATCTGATTCATGGCTAATGGCTTCAGACTGATAATTACCCGGATCCATTTCTAAGAAATAATTCCCCAGAATCGAGGATGAGAAAGCTACAGCCTCATTTTTTTCTTCTAACTGAGTTATGTTTTGCTTCATATGAGGTTCCTTAAGAACTTTAATCTGATTATGCTTGTTCTGATAAGGCAGCCATAGGTGGGACCAATCAGTAGCAAAGTAGCCACTCAACTTGGTAGACCAATCCCTACTTAAAATCAGCCCATAGGCTTCAGGAATATCGACCACCATTATGTCAATGAATTGACAGACTCTAGTGTCAGCTGATAATCTAATGAGAACGTCTTTCATCTCCCCAATTACTTTGATAGCAGTCCTATCTAATTGGATAATTTGAGCTGGAGATGGAATAGGCTGCCCGTTAATCTTTTTACAAATTGACAGTGGCATAACGTTTGAGGGTGCTCCAGAATCTACCAAGCAGTTGTGAACATTGTGATTAAAAATTTCAAAAGTCAATAGGAACGGCAATGTTTGAGATTTAGATTTCCCACCGATGCTAGCCTCATTAATTTCGGGATTGTCTTGAGAATCCGTTAATGGAGTGCTGATCTGGGGTTGTAGAACATGCAGCAGTTTGTTTCGTTGATGGGGCAAGCTGCACATGTCAAATATTGACACATTTGCTTTGACCTTCTTGATATCTTCGATAATATCGTATCCTATGTCAAATTCGTTCCCAACTCGAGTTGGCTGATCTGTTTTACTTGTTGTGACCTTAGGTAGCTGAACTATGGTGTCAGCGCTTGGATGCTTGGTCGCTGTTTGGATGACTTTTGGCTGTGGCGGGACAATTGTTATGTGCCTCCTAGGCGGTTCTTTTGAAACTTTAGGCTTATGAGGAGCTGCGCTTGGCACAGGATCGGCAATTGGGCCTTTGCTGCGAGTAACAACGTTTACGGTAGAGGGAGAGCTATCTATGGGATCCTCTTTTGGTAATTCAGTCATAGGTACCCAATCCCATAGCACCATAGTAGTATCCGGGGTTGGTTCCTCTAACTCAGGTTTCGATTCCTCTGGAGAATCATCTTGGTCTGGGATCTGTGAATCTAGCATTTGGTTCATGACTAAGCTCATGGAATTAATCCATTGCGGGCAGCTCTTTTCCGAATGTGGTTCTTGATGAAAAGTGCAGAAATTTTCCATCCCGATTTCGTTCAAGTTTAAGACCGGAGAAGTATTCATTGGTGGATGAGTTTGATCACCGTCTTCCCTTCTTTTATAAAATGGCTTGAAAGGTTTCCTAGATGTGCTAGCAGCCTTGTCTTTCTCGAGATCTACGATTTTATTAGAAAATTTCTGCATCATCTTGACTACATTTTCCATGTCTGTAGATGGCTCTTCTTTACCTCTAGTGAGTAGCAAAGGTTTTTTGCTAGCTGTTGGTTTTGGCTCTACATCTAAGGCATGTTTAGCGATGTTATCAGCTTCTTCTTCTACCTTTCTAGCTTCCTCAAAGTTCTCTATCAAGGTAGTTTTCTTGGATCTTTTTACGAACATTGATATGGGTCCTTCAAGAGCAGTAGTGTAGTATTCAATCAGAGATTCCTCCACTGGTTTATTAGATTCACTGAAATTATTTAACAGCGTTGTGAATCTTTGATTGAAATCTTGAACCTTTTCTTTCTTTTCCATTCTCATGGATAAGAGTTCTTTCATAAGTGTTGCCACAGTCTTTTGGTTTCCGTATTTCTTTAAGAAACAATTTTCGAATTCATCCCAACTAGAGATTGAGCTGGGTTGTAGGCTAAAGTACCAGGATGATACTTTTGGCTCGAATGTATATGGAAACAACCTATAGACTATGTCTTCATGTTGTACGTTCAAAAGGTTCAGAGCTAAGTAAAAACTCTTGAGGTGATCTTCCGCCGAAATGGCTTTCCCTAGATTGAACTTAGGCAAGACCTTTTCTGGATTTTTTGGAAGATTATGGAATGGTCCAGCTAGGTTCAGTGCTCCCCTTGCTCTCCAAGCAAGTACAGCCATATTTGGATGTGGAGACCCTGGTGGAGAATTGTAAGGTGAATTTTGGGGAGTACTCTTTAGATTAATTAGTTCTTCAAGGTTTTCTTGGTCTGAAATTTTTTCTGAGTTTTCGAGATCTGCCTTGTTAAGAGTGTCTGAAATTTCTTCCAAAGTCAGATTCACAAGTTCTTCAAAACTTTGAACAAGAATCGAATATCGGGTATACTGTGGCTCCTTTCTAGGAGTAGTTTTCTTAGGGAGGAAATTGACAGCGTTTAAACCACCTAACTTCCTAATGTAGGATCTTGGATGCCTTCTCAAATCCTCTATTTCTGTAAAAGGGACAGCGTATAAAGCTTCTTGAGGCTCAGGATAAGAAATGAGGCGTTCTTGATTTGATAATTCAAGATATGGGCTGTTTGAAATGCTTTCTTTAAGCGGGTTTTCAGTGTCATTTATGGCAGTGGGAGATTTTCCCTTGTCAGCCATGCACTTTCAGGCCCTCCTTCTAGCGCCAAAAACTGTTGATGCCTCGGATATCGTAGCATCAATCAGAAAGGGATTCTCCTCGATAGATAATCCCAATTAGATTATCTACCGTTTGGTATAGGGAATCCGTCCGGTTAGCGGTTCCGGCAACCGTGGGTTTGGAGTTTAATTCCGATTGTACCGGTTATGGCCCGATCCACCTTTCTTTATATTTTATGTTTTTTTATGAGATGCAAGTGCCTAATTTATATTTGATCTGAATGCAGAACTAAAACAGATCTAAGTCTAAAACTGAAGTAAATCTACCTATCCCTGCAAGGAATGTATTTAAAGTGTGAGCAATGAGCTGTAAGAGTTATCCTTAAATAAAGAACAGACAGCCATTGAATCTTAAAGATAAAACTACAGCCAGATAAAAGATCTCAGAAGATAGATTCTCATTGTAAATGACACATTTCATTACTCATCAAAGAAAGAAGCAAAATTCTCTAATCTAGATGGAAAGAATGAAAGAAACAGATCTAAGTGTAAAACAAACTGAAAGAAATCTAATGATCCCTGCAAGGAGCAAATTTAAAGGCATGAACAATGAGCTATAGGAGTTATCTTAAAGAAAGAATGGATAGCCATTAAATCAGAAAGAGAAAGCTACAGCAAAGATAAAGATATCAGAAGATAGCTTCTGATTTAATATAAAACACATTCACTGCTCATGAAACAGAGAAATCGTTTGCACAGGAAGAAGCAAAATCATTTGTTGCAAATAAATAGTTCAGTTAACAAGAAAGATCTCACATTACAGTATGGAAGTCACCAGAATAGCCCAATACACATCCATCTCTCATTCCCATGCAAAACGTCCATCCCCAGGATTTTATTAGAAAACTCGATTTTCTTAGAACCAATACAAGATAGCTCGTACAGGTTTCAAAAATGATTCCCTGCCAAAAGCCCCTGGGCATATTCTTCCTAGCTTCTATTTATAATTACAAAAATGCCCTTTGGGCTGCCACCTGGCCTTTTCCACTTGTCATCTACAGAAAATTCTCTCCTATAACAGACAAAAACGTGATTCCCTTTCTTTTACAGAAATTATTTAAAAGAAAATAGGGGCAATTGTCCCATAGCTTCTACGCTTTACACATCTGAGAGCCAAATACAAAAATAACAAAAATAATGTTCTAATATTAGTGTTGTCATTCTTGTGCGTGTGTTTCAGTTGGAGGAGCAGCACTATATTGAACTGTTGTTGTTGATGCTGATGTCGATGGTGCCTGAAGAGAGGCACTCGAGCTCACTGGAACTACTGCTGCAGCTTGGGAAGAAGGGATCGAACTGGATGGAATATCTGCCACTGCTGGGGAAGAGGGAACTGAGTTCACTGTTGCTGCTGGAATGGCTGCTGGGAGAGAAGATTTTGGAATGTTGTTTCTCCCGCTACTGCTGCTGCTTTCTTCTCCTCCTCCGCTATGTACCTATACCATATACCCATGTCCCTTATGACTATGTTTGCGGGAGCAGGGAGCAGGATTTTCTGTGAAGTCACATTTTTCCTAAGCTTTGCTCCGATGCCTTGAACTTCCGTTACTGCAGCTTGACGCACTTCTTTAAGCAAGTGGCTGTGGACTGATGACATTCCAATATAATGTTGGAGGTCATCAATTGCTAGGACATCAATTTTCTTAACATATTCAGTTTGGATGCCTAGTTATTCCTTTAGTTCAGCCAAGTGTTGTTCCTCACCCGGGAAATCATCGAGGGATTGTGGGAAATTCAATTTGCACCTGTCATGCACTCCCTGGATCCTTTGATACAGACCGTTGATCCTATCCCTTGTTCCTTGCACACTGGCTATTAGCTTACTGCCACAGATTCTGCAGAAGTCCAAAAGGGCCACATATTCATTAAAACCCTCCACAGATTTGAATGGGAGATGTGTGGGGAAACCTCCCTTTCCTTCTCGCCATTCTATCTGGCTCAGGATATTTGCCTTGACACGGGTATGGTTGGCTTTGAGCCTATGGGCCTTCGCATTAATTTGTTTTAACCTGACCACCATGGCCTTGAGCTTGCAAACCTCATTAGTGATTAGCTCCTGAGTGTCATGCATTTGCTTCAGGATGCTGCAGAACAACTCATGGAAGGGAGACATGTCCATCGTTCTATTCTCAGCTTGCTCCAATTGCTCAGCTAATGCCAGCTTGTCTGTTTCAAGCTGGGACACTCTGGCTAATGCATCATTCTTTTCTGCTTCTTCAATCATCATCGGGACTGATAGCTGCTCCTTCTCTTCCTCTAACCGGTTATATTTGTCTGACAGCTCTTTATGCTCGGCATACAGGCAATTATACTTGTTCACCACAAGATCCCTGTAGGCTTGCTCATTAGCCACAGTCTATTGTAGCATACGAGCTCTCTTCTTTGTCAATTCATTTTCTCTAACTATAACACCTACATTGTCCAGTGATGCTTTTGTTGTTTCTACAACTACGGATGCCATAGCAAAGGGATCTTTATCTGTATTCTGCATTACAGTGACCTCCTAGTGGGTAATGATATCCTCCTGGAAGAGTCTTTTTATCCTCTCTTCCGATTTAAGGACCATTTCTTTCCTTTTCTTGTCATAGACAAATTCATTCCACCTGGACACCGTATGTTTTCCCGATGGAGTGTACGGGACAATTGGGAGGTCCATAATGTCTATTTCTTCTTCAGCTGGTGGGGTCCAGACTCCCTGAGCTGGATCTGCTCCCACATTTTGGGTACCAGAGCCACCTGCTTGAGGTGAGTCTATTTCCATGTCTTGGACACCGGACCCACTTGCTTGGGCATCTTCACCTACTTTCTGCTCTTCTTCTGCTTTATGCTCTACCTCAGCTTGTTCAACTTGCAGCCGATCTTCATTCTCTTTCTGTTTCCTTTCATCTTCAGCCTCTTTCTGCTGCTGGGCTTCCTCCGCCTCCTGCTGCAGTCTGGCTTCCTCAGCCTCCTGCAATAACCTTGCTTCCTCTCTTAATCTGAGCTCTTCCTGAGCTCGGGCATCATCAGCTTCTTTCTCCTTTTGCTGGCTGGTTTTCTGGATCTTGGTGGAGCTAGAACTTACTACACTGCCTTGGCGAAAGGTTCGCAACTCAGCCATGTTGCTGATGCCCCTGAATACCTCTTCCTCGGCATCGGGATAGTGAGAGTACTCAAAATGAGAGTAGATTTCCCTACAATGCTCGGCCACTTTTCCCTTCTTGTCGTTCCTGTGGAATATCACCTCGCCGAAGTGGAAGGATTTCAGCTCCTGAACAAACTCTTTGGTTGAGGTGACCCTCGAGAACTTGTAAGCACCTATGCAGAAAGGTAGAGGGGGAAAGGAAGCCTTATGCTGTTTGTGGAGCATTACTCCAATTCCATCCAGGAAGATTTGTCTTACTGCTTCCTTAAGGACCACATAATCCGTGGCATACTGCGGAAAAATGTATGGAGCTTTAGTCCCTCCAAACATTTTGAGGTAGGTGCCTTGCTCTGAAAAGTAAAAATCCCCGTAATTCTCCAGGACTTCCACAGCGTTCTCTGACGGGCAGTTGGGCTCCTCCTTGAATATCTTCTCATATAGGGGCATGATGAACCCCTCACAGATGAGTTTGTAGCTAGGTTTGTAATTTTGGGCCCACATCATCCTGAAAGCGGTATAAACCGGGGTGGTGGCCTTATCCCATGTGCAGCCCAATTTGGGGAAGTCCACCTTGGCCCAAACACAATCAATCAGATATGAGGACATGAAAAATTATGCCTTCTTCAAGGCTAGTCCTTCTCTTGCAGCAACTATCATTGAGGCCAAACTATCTGATAGGAGAGTGGCCCAGTCAAACATAGTTCCTTTAAATGCCATGAAGTGGATAATAGGGACCCACTGAATCTTATACACGGTGCCATCGGGCATGCCGAAGATTCTGCACAGCATCAAGGCGATCAATCTGAAAGGAGGTCTCAGATTCTGTACGTCATATTCGTCATTTCCTTTCTTTCTCAAATGCTTGCCTGCTACCAATAGCTTTTTGGCCATCTCAACGTTGTTCATTTTGCCCAGCCATTCATCAGTCAGATATTGCTGGGAGCGGGGAAATTTGTAGGCCACGGCCAGGTATGCGGGGTGAAATGAGGAAATGGCTACCTTCCCGCTGTCATTTATCACTCTTCCTTCCGCATCAGCATGTTGGAGTATCCATCTGATTACTTCAGCACAGGGGAATAGTTCAGGGCGGGTAGCAGCTCTGGTTATGCCTGAAGCTTTGATATTTAGATAAATCTGCCCCTCTTCTAACAACATGTCTGGGACATCCTGGTCTCGGATCATCCTGTAAATGTCACCCCAGCGGATTTCTAGAGGAACACCGGTGGTGCACCTAGTATCCTGGAGTGTGGTCTCAGTTTTAAGTGGCGTAGGCTTCTTTTCTGTCATTTTAGCCTTCTTCTTACCACCTTTTGGCATTTTGACTTATCCCTGATAGCACCCATATACAAGTCATTATGAAATTGAGCAACATACTGTGAGATTTTAATAGAGAGCATCATTCTTTTAATATGTGAATGAGATAAAACCAAAATGTGAAGCTGCATTTTAGGAAGCAAATACACCATTCCAAACAAGAAATCTAGATTTTAATCATCCTGATTCTTTTAAAGGGCGGGTTTGGAATGCTCCTGCGAGGATAAGCATGTTGCGGAAGCAACCTGCTCTCGGTCCAGCTCTAGGAGGGATGGTGTCCTTCGCCATGATGCTTTTAAATGATTAGTGACGGGGAAGTTCGGGTTGAAATGACTATGCAACGAAATAAGGAGGCGTTTTCATATTTACGAGCCGACGGAAGCTTCGACCGCTATGGTTATCTGACGGTACCTTGGCGAGGAATTCTACGGTAGGTTTTGAAACTCGGACAGGGGTTGACGACGTCGGGAATGTGGGTGATGAAAAACTCGGGTGGTTATAGGTTTGGCTTTCGGCTGATAGAGACGAGACCTTAACGGGGCTTGGCGACTTTTAAAATCCAAAAAGTAACGATGCCTGCGGCCAGGGTAGGAGTTTGGGAAGATTCCACCCGTCAGAGTTGACGCTCAAACATTTTAAGATTTCTTTGTTTTGTATGACGGAAAAAATGAAATTTTGACTGTATTTGACGGGAAAAGTAGCCCATGACGAGCGTTTTGCCCATCAAAATCCAACCTAGACCAATCGTCTTTAAAAAAAAGACAATCCAATAGTAATCTAACGCGTAGGAGAGGCAAATTTAATGGTTAAAATTCCTACCTGGCACCGTGAAGACAGCTGAATGAGGTGGCTATGAACGTGGACAAGTAGGCTGAGCTGGAGCGGTTGCACGACGTCCAACAAATTTTCCAATCGAGAAATAACAACGTGTTTGGCTCGAGCCCCCACCGTCTATTTAAATGAGCTGGAACGTGCGGGGTGGGTGGCGCATTTAAAACGGGCTTAATACTGGTACATCGGCATCAAATCAAATATTCTCGATTCGCGCGCGACCACCTCTTGCGGGACAAACTTGTGAATTTCACCCGCCATTGTGGAAGGATATGGTGAAAGCTTCCACCGTTTCGAGGGACAATGGCGAATGGCTCCCGCAAAAGGCTTCCGCGACACGGAAGGGAAATCTAAACGTTCCGCAAAGCTCAAATCTTTCGGAAGGATAACGCTGAAGCTTCCGCTGTTTTGGGAGGAATGGGCGAATTCTCTCGGTGGGCAACTTTCAAAAAGTTTTCTAAGGCCTCGCTCGGCTTCGGAAAGATATGGTGAAGGATCCCGCAAAAGGATTCCGCAATCGCGGAAGGAAAACTTGAACGGTTCCGCAAAGTTCTCTCGGTGAGGCTTCGGGATGAAAACGCGAAGGTTTCCGCAGTTGCGGAAGGATTTGACGGATAGCTTCCGCAAGTTTCGGGTGGAAAAGTTCAAAGGATTTCGCAAATTTCAAAGAAAAAATCTAAGTTCTTTTCAAATTTTCGGGGAGATTTGGCGAATGGGGCCCGTCGTTTCGGGAGGAAAACTCGAGTGCTTCCGCAACTTCCCCATAATAATTTCGAAGACTTTTTCCGAGAGGCTTATGTGAATGGCTTCTGCCACCGCGGGAGGATAGCCCGAAAGACTCCACAGTTTCGGGGGACAAAGCTGAATGGTTCCGCGGAGTTTCCTTGGCGCGTTTCACAAACTTTCAAAAAATCTAAGTCCTTTTCGGAAAGCTTATGCTAAATGGCTTCTGCGGTTTCAGGAAGAAAACCCGAATCCCTCCGTAGTTGCGGAAGGTTTTGACGAATAGCTCCGTCGTTTCGGAAAGAATTGTCCAATGGCTTCCACGGCTTTCAGACGAAAGCTTCTAAGTCTTTTTTCGGAAAGTTTATGCGATTAACTCCTGTTGTTTCGGGAGCAAAAGCTGAATGATTTCGCAGAGCTTCCTTCTTAAGTTCCACGATTTTTTCAGAAAGTTTCTAAGTCCTTCCCGAGATGTTTAAACAAAAGGCTTCCGCCACTGCGAGGCTTTATCAAATCGTTTCGTGATTTCCAGGAAGACCTCATAAAAAAAATTTCTATTGAGAAACAAGATTTTCTGGCAGACTTGGAGTGGTTCATGGCAAGATTTTCTGTTGAAAAACAAAGTCAACAACTGGGGATGGCCTCTTAAGGTAGTCTTTCTAAAAAATTAAAAGGAGGGGCCCCAATATGTACAAAATTTTGGGGGGGATGTTGCTGCAACAACACAACTCTACGATTCCTGGGAACAGGGTATGGAGCGACGCAAAGATGGTGGATAAGGGCCCGCTTCCTTAGTAAAGGAAGAAGTGCAAAGGACAACTAGGATAGTTGGAGCCGTTAAAGAAGAAGCAATGACCTAACAGCTACAGGAACAATGTTGATGAGTCGAGAAGTGAAAAGGATGCACCAGGCTACAGTCAGCGTCCCGCAGTCAGAGAAAGCAGTTTTCAGAGCCTAGGAAGAGACGTAAAGGATGACCAAGGACAAGAGAAGTAGCTGAGAAGTTACGACAAAGCATGGTTAGCAAGGTAACCCCGCCGTTTTGGGGGTTAAGGGTACTATGGGGTTTTGGCCCATAACTATTGTAAATATGTGACCTTCGGGCACAATCTATAAAAGGGGTAATTTTTCATAGGGAAGGGTTAGATCTTGTTAGGAGAGAATAGATATTTAAGAACTGATTGTAAGATCTGTGCTAAGAGATCTCTGAGAGAGAAAGGCTCTGCAGCTATGTACGCAGAGACCTATTGTAGAGAAGAGTCTGCAGCTGTGTGCGCAGAATGGAACTGTTAACCCTTCCTATTAATAGAAATAAAAGTTCTCATGGATGTAGCTCCCATCCGGAGGGTGAACCACGTAAAAACCTAAGTTGTGTGATTGCATCTGTGTGATTATTTCATGTTTATGTATGTTCATTCCTTTATATGTATTTTCACTTGTATGGATGATGAGAATAATATGTTAAGTGTTGGACACATATAACTGAATATGCTAAGTGATAGTGAATATGATGAATGTGTAGTTGCCTAGTTGAGTAGCTAAGGGCTAACAGTAATCCATCGAAGTCTATATTGTTAGAATAACAAAGTACACAGTCACCTAGTCGCACCGTTATGATGTGGTAAATTGCATATCCTTGAGCAAATGAGAAGTAACACTATTTAGCGTAGCCTGTAATAAGTGTCACTTTCTAGAAGCGCAGTCCTAGAGTTGTGTTGTTGTAGTATAGTGTGGGTAACTACCGCTAGCGTGTAGTTCCAAAGTGCACTGTGGTATTAGAAGTAGATGCAGAGTAGGTGTGACTCCACTCAGTGGATCTGTTCTCTAGCCACGCATCACTGGGTTACAGAAACTTGCTTTTGTAGCCACCCCATAACTTCGCCTCGGGTGAGACCTTAGTCTGCGAGCAGACTGTTTTTGAAAGGGCCGGTGAAAAGGGTTTTTTTTTGGGTCTCTAAACTACGCAGAACCCAGGTCAGTCTAAGAGCGAGAAATTCAACCCAACAATGTGAAATCACATCCCTGAAACTGATTGTTGAACTTCTTCTAAACACTCCTGTCGAGGAAGAACAATTCCTACACTTAACTAAGCTTGATGAAACTCGTTGCGATGCCACACTCACTAACTAGGATCACAAAAATTGATTTAAGGTTCAATATGATAAATAATTCCAACCTCGCATTTTTTTTGAAGGTGACCTAGTCTTAACCTACGATCAAATGCATGAAAAATTAGGTAAAGGAAAGTTGGAATCCATGTGGTATGGTCCCTACATTGTCAAACGAGTTTTAGAGAAAGGATCCTATGAGCTAGTCAATTTCAATGGCATACCTTTGGGAGAGCCTCATAATGGGATTTACCTGAAGATATTTTATGCATAGGGTCATCCTGCATAAACACTTTGTATATAGTGTATTTAAGGTGTGATTTTTATTTCTTTTTCCATGTTAGAATCATGTATCATTCACAACTATTTATCTCGATTTGTGCTTTCATGCACAGATGTCAATGTACTTCATATTTGCATACGGTGCTAGTCGGCATACCCAGAATCTCGCTTCTGCAGCATGGGTATTGTATTCCCCTACTGACAAGTTGATATCCTTGGGTGCAATTTGCTTAGGTCTCGCAACGAATAACATTGTGGAACAACATGAAGTTATTGTGATTCTAACTGAAGTATCTTCCCTTGGAATTCACCATCTCATAGTCTACCTAGACTCTCAACTCGTGGTATCTCAAATAAATCGTATTTATACCGTTCGCGATCCCATATTACTTCACTTGTATTGAAGGATACACCTCCTTGAAATATCATTTGATTATATCCCATATCAACACACACCAAGGAAATTGAAAACAGTGGATGATTCATTAGCTACCTACGTGCTGAATTGGCATATAGCTCATACATAATCAGTATCACCATGAAAAATCATGTAAAAATGTAAAATACAAATCATTATAATCAACAGTAGAGATAGGTCCATGTATATATCATGTAAAAAGCTTTGATCATGTCACAAATAGTATCAAAATGCGTCAAAAGAAAAAATCAGGATCACCGTCCGTACAAAAATTGGCACTATCGCCTATATATCGTGTAAATGCCGCTAATGCTAAAAATATATACTACTGAAATATAATCATGAGGAGCACGATGCTCGTGATAGCATACCACCTCCCTAGCAACACGACAGAGTAATATGCCAATATGCTCTGGCACACCCACGGTATGCCTCTGGAGGTGATAGGGGACCTCAGAAAATATCATCAGAGGCATACCCATAGTCAAGCCCTCAAGATTTCACTCTACATTGTGAAATAACCTTGCCTCGTCCTCCTGTTCCTAATACTCCTCTCCTCGTCGCCGTTGTAACGCCCCCTTCCATCATCAAATGCAAGGAAGGAAACGTTAACAACACATGGGCTTATCGCAGACTTAGCCCCAATAATTTTTTTGCACATAAATTCCTAACATTTTAAAACTTCTATATGCAGATTCATTTCAATATAAACACAGCGGATGAACATACTAGCAAGCACACAAACAGACCGTAATTGCATAACATATTTATCACAGCAGAGAATGATTCAACATAAAGAGACCCAATCTCATTCGTATGCCATGCATAGAATCCATATTAACTCATTTCATTAAACATGGACAATTTAACATATTGCAGAACACAAAATGGAATAATTTATAATCCACAGAACACTTATCTTGAGAAGTTGATGTCCAACGACTGGCTACGTGAAGGCAACGTTCCTCCCAACCATAGATCTCTATCCAGCCTATATTCCTTCAGCTGAGAGATCACCCCCGAGCTGGGTTGTGTATCCACTAAGGAGTAACTAGCTGGGTTCACTCACAGCCATGGTTTCGGTCAAGCATCCAAGAAGATAGAGGAGGGTAACGCTAAGCCAATGAGCTCAACCACAGAGCTACAGGCCTCTCAAGTGAGTTCAACAGTCAGGCACCCACATTACCTACCACATCCAACACAAGGAAGATCCCCTTCTCTGTTACACAGTCCCTCAGGAAACTCTTCCCTCCAGTGCTCTTCAGGATGGGTATAGAAAGGTCCAGCTGTTAATCCTTGAGATCCTAGCCTTCACTGGGTTTATCAAGCACACCCAACCTCTGCATAGTCATTCCCAACTTGATTTCTCACCATCCTGCTCACCAAGTAGCTCAAATCCGTCACTCGTTTTCTGGGCTGCAAAAACTGGGTTATCCTATTGATTTCGGGGTAGCTAGTGCTCCAGAATTCGCCCCAAGGTTCATGCTAATGGATTCCCCATTGGATTTCTTTGTCCCATGCCAAATCTGGGCATTTTTGGTCTTCCAAAATTTGGGTTCTCTCAAGGTCGCGATTTTCTGATTCTCTCACTGTTGGCACTCGTTTTTGGATGCAGAATGATGCTAGGTAGTTTCACAATGGAATGGGGTGAGAATGAAGCAACCTCCCATGAGGTTGAGTGACTTCTTACCCAAGCAAACAGAGCCCATGCCCATCCATACGAATTTCATGGCTGCCCATGCTCCATTGAAGCCATGGGCTGAAATCTCAACCACTTCTTACAACAGTCATAAATGTCACCTAGGGAAGTCAATGGGTTCTCATAATGACAAATGGAAGCCTAGGGTTTAGTCCCATAGCCCCCCCTCACCACTCCCTAGTGGATACACATGGCCCCTTCTCATTCGTTGCCTCCATAGCCAGTTTTTGGTATTTTATTTCAATATTAAATATTTACATCAATTTACAATATCCCATGGCTTAATAGCACGTGGGTAACAAAATATCAAGCATGTCTAATTTAAATAAAATCCGAGCATAAACTAGCGAGGCCTTGGCCTTGAGCTCCACGCTAGGGAAACATACATCGTGTGTTTACAATATTTACATTAGAGCCAATATTCCCTAAGGGTCAAAATTGGGGTATTACAGCCGTAGTGGTGAAGATCCCGCCGGCCTCATTGGTCCACAATCTGCAGCATTACACATGTACATATTAGGTATTTTGTGTAACAAAAAAGAATATATGTATCTTAACAAATTCAAAAAACATGTTTAAAATTCACATACCTTACTCATCCCAGTCCTCGTGCTCTGGTAAAGTGAAGTCAATGTTACCTCAGAAGTCTACCCCAGCATAAGGGTAATCCTTGATCATCACAATTTCTTCCTCTATCCAGGAGAAGAAGTTTTCACCGAATGCTAGAACTTGTGTCCCACCTAGCCACCCAGCATAATCACTCCATCCCCCCATCCACGAACCAGATGGAGGACGATGAGGCCCCTCTATCTGCGTGCATAGTCATGGGACCCTATCTAAGAATAAGGTGACTAGAACACTACCATACCCAAACTGCTTGATATTTCCATTATGAAACTTGGTGATTTGATCCTTGATGTTGACGAGGACTCCCTCACACCAGTTGAAAAACCTTAGCTCAAGAAATTCCAAGGAATAAGTCATTTGATCCTTGGTAGCATGATGAGACCCTACACTTCTAGCCACTCGAGCAAGAGTGTACAAAATCATCCTCAAGGGAATATCTAACACATCGGCTATGAATAATTTCCCGCTTTTCTTACAGGATCCTTGTCTGCAATACTGGGCTATGTAGTCCTCTGTACTCTCTTCGGTGCTACGATGTCCAACCAAATTGACTCGTGCCCCTCTCTTAGAGAGACCAATCAATAAATATATATCCTCAAGCTCTATCTCAAGGATATGATCCCCTATATGGAAAGCTTGTAGATCCGGATCCCACAACTCTATTATGTGGTTCAAAAGTTTCCCTTGTTTCTGGATTCCTCTTGTCTTGAAGAACTTCAACAATACACACTCTCTCAGTGCATACAAGGTGTTATCATCATTGAGGGAATATCGGTCCTCCCCTTCATTCTTTCTCTCTTTCCACTCGATCATTCTCACTCTTATCTCTTGGAAATTCCTGAAAATCATCAAAGGAACATGCGATTAGAGTCTTGAAACCAATTTTTTCCAAATGAGAAGGGGAAAGCTCTTCAAAATTTCATTTTGCATATTTTCATTCCCTAGTAGTTGTTTGGAATGCGGAAAATGATATTTTTCGAACCCCACCATGCCCCAAAATGTGAAAATATCAAAATTTTCATGCTTTACGATATAGCGAGGGCACAGAAATTCTCGATGACATAAATCTTTGCCCTAAGGTGCTTGCTTCCCCCCCAAATCAACATGAAATTGAAAAACTAAGACATTAGATGAAAGAGCAGAGTAAGATGACTAACCTTCTTCGAACGACGGCTCGAATGATGCCTTGGATATTCTGATATCTTTAGTTGAAATTTGTATCCCAACAAAGGTAAATATATCCTCAAGGTAAAAATGACCAAGTAACAATGACTAGTTTTACATTTTACTCTATTTTTATAATGAAACTAGTTATTTCGTACCTCCTTTTGCATTTATGACCTTTGTTTAAAGCCTTTTTTTTGCATATTTTTATCTTCTAATTAATGTTATTTTCTAGGGTTTTTGCCAAGTTTAGGCAGGTTCATTAAATATGTTCATACCTGTGGAGTCATTTGTTGACCTTTTATGAGCTCACTTTCTCTCTTTCGTGCTCTAAATATGAAATATGAAAAATATTCCAAGCGCTTTTCACACTTGGGTCACGCTTTTTAAACTTAAGAAAACAATGTCGAGCTTAGTCTTATTTACTCATTCTCATAAAACAATGAGGAAAGTATCAACCTATTATTATTTTATCTCTTTTTCGGACTAGAGTGATTAATTCATGAAAAAGGAACCCTTCGAAGTTTTCTTTAATCTATTTTTAGACTCTCGAATACAAAAAGATCACCAAGTGAAGTTGTCACTTTCACACTTGTAAAAGTATTTGAAAGGTCATCTATTCGATGGTAGTTTCTTCCTTTTTCGGACCACTTAGACTCTTTACGAAAAAGGCACACCTTAGTGAACCTTTGATTAGGAGAGTTCCTCCAGATATTATTTTATACTTTTTCGGGTCTGGGGACTAGCTTTTACGAAAAAGTCAAATATCGGAGTCTTCTTTAGGTTATTTCAGACTCCCTAAATATGAAAAACCGCTGAGTTTACCTTCTTTGGACTCATAAAATTAAACAACAAAGGATCCTTATGGGACCAAACCTCTCCTTCCTTGGGTTCATAAAATGTGGAAGGTTGGACTCATCTAAAGGTGAGCTACATCGATCATCTATTATCCTCCTAGATCTAGTTAAAAAAAAAAGAGGTACTCGTCAAGCATGATGGGGAAATGGGAGAAATAAGTTGAGTTTTTTTTCGAGAGCTTTATGGAAGCTTGTGTTGCCCTTGAACATGGTACCTATTTATGTCTCGTCATACAGTTGGGTAGTCTTCTTGTCTCTAAATCTTGGCAATTCCATGAGTCGTACCTCTCCTTCAAGTCATCTGAAGAATGTCTTAGCCATCGTTGCATTATGTATTTGCCTCTACCTCATTGAGTCAATGCTTCCAATTCATTGTTGTCATTCCATTCATGTTCAAGGAAAGTTTACCTGAGTCAGTCTCTGCAATATTGTTATCCTTTACACCCTTGTGTAAGTCCATACTCATCTGATTCATTACTTCACATCACTTTCATGTATCGGTTTCGTGTCGATGATGTGGAATTCATCATGGCCCTCCTTCGACAAGTCTATTCCTGTCGACTTCAACACATCATCTGAGAATTAGACTTAGAAACCAACTTCAGTACCTTGGTACCTGCATGCCTCAATGGAAGGTTTCCTCGTGTTTGACAGTAGGTTTTCATAATTGACCTGTGATCAAATAATCCCTTGAGTGTTCAACATCAAAACATCTATTCACATTTGTTGGGTTGTACTAGTGATACCTTGGCGATCATTGTCAACATCAATGATTTCCCTCGTACTTGTTAACAGTTTACCTTATTGACCGGTAATCAAGTGGTTTCTACCATGTTCAACTTCAACACCTTATAATCACATGGTTATATTCGTATCGATTTGGGATCGGGTAGAAGACCTTGGATAGCTCTAAAGTTCATTTCACACGTCCAGGTTGCGTTGGTGATTTTTTGAGTAGGTTCCCACATGGACATTATATGGGTAACCTCATTGATGTATTGTCACATGGATCCACTCTTGTATTGGTTGTGGCTATGTCATTGTCTTATCATGGATCTACGATTCTTTTCTAGTATCCATGATTTTAGTCATGTGTTGAGTCCATCCTCTCATGGATCTGCAATGTATTGGTCGCCAACCATGCTTCGAGTCAATTATTCTAAGCATGGGCATGCCCTTATAGAGGTTATTAGACATACTATTTATGTTTTCTTCCATCTCTTCTCTAGTTCTCTTTCAGCTATCCTTGCAAACTTAATTCTTGGTAAAGTGTTTCGGCCATCAGATTCCTTCTGACCTCACACTTTAGGGGGCATCTGTTATACCTGAAATTGTCATTTTGTGTACCATTGAGAGTCTTCATGTCATATCATCATGAGGAAGAATTTTTGTTTCCTCCTAGGGGTGTCAGGACCCTTTTTCATCGTGATGGAAGGAAATCCAACAAATTAAAGGTAAAAAAACCACTTCACCTAACCCATTTATTGACCTCCTAGAGATATTTTTCATGCCCTTCCAGTGGTGCAAGGCGCGAAAATTCCTTATTTTCGCACTCTACATGCCCTTCAAGACTTGGACACCAAGCTTGGAGCTGGAGCTTGGACAATATCCAAATCAAAAGGTGAGAAACTTGCCCTTTCTTTCTATTTTCATATCCGGATGCTTGATCTATGAGTTTATGATTCTATTTGTTCTCTTTCTGTCTTGGATTTGGTTTAAGGGAGCCACTTTATCATCCAAGGTATTTTCATCTTACTCGTAGGAAGAAAATCTCACCACAAAGGTATAAACTAGTCCAAGTAATGTTATATTTTGAGGTTACTTGAAAATAATTTACACCATGCCTTGGGGTGTTTCATGTGATGTGGAGTGCATGGTGTGTTGATAACCCTGATTGTATGGTCATGAACATACACATTAGAGATATATTATGCTAGAATTGCTAGACATTTTATTGATGCTTATGTGGCACACTTGGAGCATTAGAGACCTAGTGGGCATGACGAGATTCATCATGATGCACACATGGAGGGTTGTTTTCTTTACTGGAGAACAATTCAACTTGGAGGAGTGTTGGGCATCTTGGAAGAGGGAATTGAACCCTATATGGCATGGGGACACTTGGTTTCTTCCAAGGGACTTGTACTTGACTTGAAGATGTTTGACTTGATGAGTGATCATGTAGGTGTAGTGGAATTAGAGGTACACATTGATTAAGAGGCAACATTGGAACTTTGGAGGCCTTTGAAGGAGGAACGATCAAGATTGATGTCTTTCTTGTTGGATGTGCATGTATCCGAGTTTGACATGTATTATAAGAAATCCACACGTGATCCTATTTTGAGTAGAGTTAGGTTGCTTGTACTAGATTGGGTCAAGAGTGATTCCTATCTTTGGAGAAATGGCTAGATTTGGTCAAGATTGATTCCTAGCTAGGAGCTGGTGGCTAGGATTTTCTTACTGTTTCTTTTGCTATGGTTTGGATACATACATACATACATACATACATACATATGTACATACGTACGTATGTATGTATGCATGTATGTACACACACACACACGAAGTATTCAAGTTGTCTAAACATTGTGTATTCACATATTTTAATTTCAGAGTATGTTATCTTCATTATTGAGTTGTTTTTAGTGTTGATTCAATGCCTAAAAATATCACAGTGCACATGTAGGCCTGTCTTGAGTAGAGTTAGGATGCTTGTACTAGATTGGGTCCATTTTGTATTATTGGCCTCTGTAACCTTTCATATATATAAGAGGAAGGAGTCTTCCCATCACTTAATTGTTGTTCACTAATGTACCCACATGTTTGAGTTAGAGATGTAATAACTAGGGTGAACTAATGTCTTTGTACTCTTCATTTTTATTTTCTCTCTTTGTCTTGAGTGCAAGGATTTTAAGGAAATTTAAGGGAAGGCTAGGGTTAGGGATTTTCCTTAAGGAGACAAAGAAGGTCAGGGTTTGGGATAAACTCTAGAGGAGAAAATGAGCACTTGATATTGTAGCTTTGGTGAGAGAATATTAGGGTTTTGTGACATTTGGAAACCTTAGTGCTACTTGGAGTGGTCAAGTATAGGTGTCAATGAAAACTTGTTGGTGTGTATGTTAATTTGATGATGATAATTGGTGAAATGGATAGATTTGGTCAAGAGTGATTGCTAGCTAGAAAATGGTGGCTATGTTTTTCTTATTGTTTCCCTTACTAATGTTTGGAGAGATTGATTTGTATAATTTTTTTGATATGGTTAGGTATGCAATTGTATTTCACACACACACACACACACACACATATATGAAGTGTTCAAGTTGTCAAAACATTGTGTATTCACATATTCAAATTCCAGTGTATGTTATCTTCATTATTGATTTCCGTTTACTGTTGGTTCAATTCCCAAAAAGATCACAAAGAACATGTGGGCCTATCTTGAATAGAATTAGGTTGCTTGTACTAGATTGGGTCCATTTTTTATTGTTTTCCTTTATCACCTTTCATATAAATAAGAGGAAAGTTTCTTTCCATCACTTATTGTTGTTCACTAATGTACCCACATGTTTGAGTTAGAGATGTAATAACTAGGGTGAACTAATGTCTTTGTACTATTTATTTTTATTTTCTTTCTTTGTCTTGTGTGCAAGGGTTCTTGAGGAAATTTAAGGGAAGGCTATGGTTAGGTATGTTGTTTAAGGAGATAAAGAAATTTAGGGTTTGGGATAAATTTTGGAGGATCAAGGGAGGAATTTATATTGTATATTTGGTGAGAAAATATTAGGTTTTTGTGACATTTGGAAACTCTAGTGCTACTTGGAGTGATTGATGTGGAGAAGATCATAGAGGGATACTATAATGTATGCTTGTGGGATGCAAGTGTAGGTGTCAATAAGAACTTGTTGGTGTGTATGTTAGTTTGATGGTGATATTTGGTGAAATGGTTAGTTTTGGTCAAGGGTGATTCCTAGCTAGGAGTTGGTGCCTAGGGTTTTCTTATTGTTTCCCTTTCTATGGTTTGGAGATATTGATTTGTACCCACTTTGTGATAAGGTGAGGTATGAAATTGTACTTCATCTATATATGTGTGTGTGTGTGTGTGTGTGTGTGTGTGTGTGAAGTGTTAAAGTTGTCTAAACATTGTGTATTCACATATTCAAATTTCCGCGTATGTTATCTTCATTATTGAGTTGCTTTTAGTGTTGGTTCAATTCCCAAGAAGATCACAGTGCACATGTGGGCTTGTCATGAGTAGAGTTAGGTTTCTTGTACTAGTTTGGGTCCATTTTGTATTATTGTCCTATTTCACCTTCCATATAAATAAGAGGAAATAGCCTTTCCATCACTTCATTGTTGTTCACTAATGTAACCACATGTTTTAGTTAGAGATGTAAGAACTAGGGTGAACTAATGTCTTTTTACTCCTTATTTGTATTTTCTCTCTTTTTCTTGAGTGCAAGGGTTCTTGAGGAAATTTAACAGAAGGCTAGGGTTAGGCCCTTTTGTATTATTGGCCTTTGTCACCTTTCATATAAATAAGATAAAATAGTCTTTCCATCACTTCATTATTGTTCACTAATGTACCCACATGCTTGAGTTAGAGATGTAAGAACTAGAGTGATCTAATGTCTTTGTACTATTTATTTGTACTTTCTCTCTTTGTATCGAGTGCCAAGGTTCTTAAGGAAATTTAAGGGAAGGATATGGTTAGGTATTTTCCCTATGGAAAGAAATAAGGTTATGGTTTGGGATAAAATATAGTGGAGAAAAGGATCACTTGATATTGTAGGTTTGGTGAGAGAAGATTAGCTTTTTGTGACATTTGGAAATACTAGTTCTACTTGGATGCTTGATGTGGAAAAGATGGCATAGAGGGAGACTGTATTATACACTTGTGGGAAGCAAGTGTAGGTGTCAATTAGAATTTGTTGGTATGCATGTTAGTTTGATGATTATTTTTGGTGAAATGGATAACTTTGGTCAAGAGTAATTGCTAAATAGGAGTTGGTAGCTAGGGTTTTCTTATTGTTTCCCTTGCAATGGTTTGGAGAGATTGTTTTGTACCAACACTGTGATAAGGTGAGGAATGCAATTGTACTTCATTTCTCTCTCTCTCTCTCTCTCTCTCTCTCTCTCTCTCTCTCTCTCTCTCTCTCTACTACATATGGGTGGATTGTTCCACGAAAATTTTCCACGTTTTCAATATTCATGGGTTAAAAAAATGTTTTCTTAATTATTTTTTTTGTCAGGGCGGAAAAATCGTGGCAATATCCACATTTTTTAAAGTTCCATGAACATTCGTCGATATAGGGATGAAAAATCTAGGTTTCAGTTTTCATGGAAACAGGGACGAATGTCGAGCTATATAAACTACACACTCTCACCATGATTTTCACATTTTATTTTCTTGCGACACATTGAGCACGGATTTTGGACTTGCGGGGTGATTGTATGAGCTTGGATATTCTGCATAGCTCTGATTTTGAACTTGCAAGGTTAGTAATGTGTAATTTTTTGTCTATATTTTTATAAGGGTTAGATTTCCTTTCTAATATTTTTTTCAAGAACTTGCTATCATTTTCATTTAACTTGCTATATTTTTTTCAAGAACTTTTTTTTTTGGCTTAGGTCATGTTAACTTGCTTTTTAAAAATGGCATATTTGAAAATGTTTTCTCTTGCAATTTGTACTATCTCTAGTGTGTTAGCGGTCCTATATAACATTTGACATACATAATGCTTGGGATCTATTACAATCCTTTCTTCTTTTTGATTTGCATATTCAATGTATATATGGATCCAATTTTTTTATGGCTTGACCTCATCAAGATTTGATACTTACCTAATTACTAGTCTTCAACTATTGCAATGGATTGACTAAATAGAGGATTTTCAATAGTTGACCTTTAACCAACTCATTTCTTAGCTCTTGTGTGCACTTATCAACATCATTGATTTTCTCTATCGTACCTCGAACCAATATTATTACCTCGAACCTATAAAGTATGATTATGGACTCACACCCTTCACTACCTAATGTATACTTCACAATATTTGTCAATAAACTAGTTAATGTTTCCCACCAAATTTGAGCTTCCCAAGGTGATATCCCATGTCATGTGGGTGAAATACATATACAATATTGGTTAATAACCTATCCTCTTTGGTGGTCAAACTATATGATCAGGTCTTCAAACTATACAAGTAGTTATCAATTTTTCAATATTTTTCGTTCCTTAACATTTGACATTTACCATTTTTTTTAGTAACTAACCAGAACCACTTCTAATTTTAGTGCTCTTGATACAATGCATTCCTAAAAATATGGAAAGAATATTTATTTAAAATTCCAACCACTGCATGGGTACAATCTCCCTCCAAGTGTTCACATTAAACGTTAGATTATATTAACTTACCATCTTTCCATTCTCAATTCACTTTCTCACAACCAACTTATAACCATCTTTCCATTGATATTTACTTTAGTCTTCATGTTTTTCTTTATAAATATAGAAAATATTGGATTATAATATACTATATTCAGAAATGTACTTATAATATCTAATGTAATTGACAAGTTATTGTTTTGTATGGTGTAGGTAAGACAATTACTTGTACCACTACAAGGATTTGTCACTATGAATGAAAATGCAAGGAAGCTTGCTCAGTTTAGAGCTGCATTAGATGTGAGAGGAGATGGAAAATGTTATTGTCCTTGCTTTGATTGCAGGAGCTTGTAAAAAAGAAGACTTTTAATAGAAACAGCTGAAAGACATTGTAGGGAGAAGGGGCACGCTGAAGGGGGTTATGAATATTGTCCCCTAGTAAGACTATTTTTGGGGTTCAATTTTTAATATATTCACTGTAATATTCATCATGTCTGCATGAATTTTAGTAAAATGTCTTTTTTTTACTATATGTTCTATACAAACTAATTTTTCTATGTTGTTTGTAAATTTATAGACAATGCCCCCAAAATGTTGCATTCCAGAGAGTTATTTGCCAAGTACTAGCAGAAATACTCATTCACGACTTGACGAACTTCTACATTAAAATATTGAAGATGATCAAGTAGTTATTTCTAATGATATAATGGATGTAGATAACATTAGTGACACAAATCAAGAAGATGAGATACATAGATTGATCCAAGACACATTTGCTCCAATGGATGAGGACAACTAGGATGATAGTGATAATGTTGATCCTCTACTTGAGAAGTCACGTCAACCTCTTTATGAAGGCTCAAAAACAAATCTTTTATCTGCTATATTGTTGTTATTGAACTTGAAGGTTTTGAATGGATTATCAAACACCTGTATGACACAGATACTAAAGTATGTAATTTGTCTTTTTTATTTTTGTCTGCATGTTCACAATATCTATATATAGAAAGGGTTGACTTTTTTCCTATATTGCTGCTATTGTTATTTAATGTGTAAAGTTTGGATGCGATATTGATTATTAATATTGTTTTCATTGATTTATTCTTTTGAATTTTGTAGATTGTTAGGTGAATTTCTATTATCAACTTCAAATATTTTACCACGCACATATCGAGGGATATATGTCATTATGAAAGCATTTGGTATGGAGTATCAAGCTATTGATGCATCTCCTAATGATCATATCATATACTATGGAAAATATGCATTAGAAAATGAATGCCCACAATGTCAAATAAGTAGGTATCGAACCGATAAAGTGACAAAAAAGGTACCTCAAAGAGTTCTTCGTTATATTCTGATAATCCCACATTTCCAGCGGTTGTTTAGGTGTCAAAGTATAGCACAGTTTATGGATTTCCATGCAAAGAACGGAAGTGGCGACAATGTTCTTTGAATGCCTGCAGATGGTTCTGCATTTAGATACATCGAAGAAAAGTGGCCAATTTTTAAAGAAGGTCCTTGTAATGTTAAACTTTCTTTGGCAGCTGATGGTGTCAATCCATTTGGAGAGCTTCGTTCTACCTACTCAGTGTGCCCTGTTTTTGTTATAAACAATAACCTTCCTCCTTGGATGTCGATCAAGAGAGAGCACACAATGTTGGCAATGATTGTTCTAGGTATTTAATTAATAGGTATTTTTTTAATTGAAAGTCTAATCAGTAAATATTTCATTGATTTGTTTCGTGCATGATAATTATGTCTTTTATATATAACGACATATAGGCGCTAAATATAATTAATCATGTATGTTTGACCAATTAGGCAAGTACCAAGTTAAAGATATGAATGTATATCTTGAGCCTCTTATCGATGAGTTGTTGAAGTTATGGCCTGGTGTCACTATGTATGATATTTCTAGACCAATCGGGCAAAGACGATTTCAGTTCCATGGAATACTTGCATTTACAATTCATGATGCTCCCGGGTTAACACATTTTGTGGTATGTTGTTAATTTCTTTTGTTCCTTAATATTTTATATATCTATTGATAATATCATGCATTATTTTAAATTGTAATGCTAATTTGCTACACCAATTCATATATCTTGTAGGTCTTCAAACCAAGGGTAAATTTGCATGTCCATTTTGCGGTCCCAGGATAAAATCTCGTCGTTCAAGGAGTTTAGCAAAGGAAGTGTTCGATGAGTATAGACACTTTCTGCCTAAGAACCATAGTTATCGAACTATAGACAAAGAAAAATTTAACGGTAAAGAAAAGAATGGAAAAAAATGACAAAGAATGACACCTCACCTATGGAAGGTGGAATATAATAGAAACCGTCAAGGTATGCCAATTTGTTTTTCTGTATTGAATTATGTTCAACGCGATATGTTATACCATTATTGATTAATTGGTTTTAATTTGATTTTGTTGATGTTTCATGAATGTCGTTAAGGCACAAGAGGAATCAAAATTTACCTGATTCAATTCAGTAGTTTTCCATACTACAAGCACCTGCAAATAGTTCATTTGTTTGACACAATGCATATCGGGAAGAACATAATAGAAATGTTATGGCGAATATTAGATGGAAGGACTGACAAAGAAAGAATTGGAAATATTTGTAGTGACATCCAAGAATCTAATCACGCATTGCAAAGTGTGATCATTAATTCTAATGGCGATGGTCATCAATAGAATATTAGTCTTCCTTGGTGCTTGACGGAGCAACAGAGCAATATTGTAAGAGAGGTCATAAAAAATATCAGGTTTCTGACGGGTTTTTCGTCAAACATTAAGAATATCTTGACGAAAAAAGGTGATTTTGCAGGGGTTAAAACACATGATTGGCATACATTCATTAAGGTAATCATTAGTCTATAATATATTTCATTATCGATATGCACTATTTTATTAATTTTATTATCTTATCTAGAAATAAATATTAATAATTATGTGTTTTTTGATACAGTATGTTCTACATTTGTCTCTCCCAGATGACTTTGACAACAACATAAAACATATTATTTATGTTCTTGGAAAACACATGAGGTAAGTAATGTTTTACTTGGAAAATGTACTTGGTTTGTGGTCTGTAGCAGAACTTATTGACATATAATATGTTTTTCCCCCAAATATTATATATGCCTTGACATATTGTTTTATTGCATCATTTGTAGGTGGCTTTCATCAAAAGAAACCCATAAAGAAGATATAAGGCATTGGAAGAGAGAAATTCCCCGACTAATGTGTGAAATCCAACAGTATCTACCTCCAACATTTTTCAATGCACAAGAACACTACCTCATACACCAAGTTGAGGAGATTGAATTATGTGGACCGGTAAACACAAGGTCGATGTGGATGGTGGAGAGGCAGTTGAAGTCATTAAAGGATTTTGTCAGACAAAGAGCATGTCTCGAGGGTTCTATGGTTGAAGGATATATGGTATATCAATGCATGGTGTACATTAGTGAATATCTACCTAAAATAGTAGAAAATATGAATGTGCCTCGCATTTGGCATCTCGACTCCATCAACAAATTTGAAGGGGAGGTACTACTAGGGAGAGGTACATTGAGGATTATGAAAGGTAATTATTATTATACGTTGTTGAATTAATATGTTACACATTTATTTTTTCCAATTTTATATTATCATACTGTTTTTAACTCTTTTTAATAATTATGCATTTTCAACTATATTAAACTATGTTCCTTTAATGATGATCTAATTAATTATGAAATTGAATTGTTTTTTTATCATATAGTTGGTCGAGTGTGGGATGCTTTACATTTATACATTGCGAACAACCTTGATTGGATGGAGCATTGGATAAAAGATTGTGAAGAATTCTTCGGTAGGTTATCATGGGAAGGGGTCAATAACATGATTAAAACAGCTCATCGTCTTCGACATCAAATTCTTGACCTTACGTCACAAAGGGAAGTTGATTTAGCCTATGGTTTAAAAGATAAAAAGGCAAGTAATTTTTTTACCCACATTTCTTCTAATTACTTCAATCCATTTTTCCAATTATTACATTTCGTTTGTTTAAGTTTTCAATTATAATTACTAACTCCTATATGACGTTTATTAAGTCACAATGTATTTGTAACATGTTGTCAATGTTGCAGTTGAAACATCACAAGGCTGTGTGGTGTAATGGTCGTAAATTCCGTATCAAAAAGTTGGATGATAACAGGAAAACCTCAGATTGTGGGATAACTACAGTGTTTAAGGTCACCAATGTATCCTCTAGAAGTGATAGACATCCAGAAGAAACCGAGAATAGGTACTATGGCTATTTGGAGGACATTCTTGAGTGTGATTTTAATTCCTTTAAAATAGTTTTGTTTGAGGTGAAGTGGTACAGGCTACGGATGCATGAATGTGATCCTGAAAGAATTGTTATTGAGCATGCTAATGGATTTACCATGGTTAGTACAAGGACATTTGAACCGGGTACAGAGCCTTATGTTCTTCCAAGTCAATGTGAGCAAGTCTACTACTCCGAGGTACCAGGTAAAGCAGGTTGGTCATACGTTGTTTGTTACGATCCAAGAGGAAGACCAGTAAAGTATAATCATGTACTAGATGATGAAGATAATCAGGGAGAAGAAGAAGATGATGATGATTCAGATCAGGTTGTAATCGATGTGTTAGATGAAGAAGTTGAAGAGGTTGATCATGCAAATGTAGCAGACGATGATCTCATTGACGATATGGATGACTATATTAGCGAAGCTGACTTTGATGATGATGACGATGTGAATGATCCTTTCATCAATATCTATTCAGAACCAGATCCTGTTACAAATGTTGAGTTGGATGAAGAAGAAGATGAATGATATTTAATTGTTGAAAAGTTGAGGTACGCAATGTTTATAGGTTAAAGTAAATGCACTCACGTACCATATGTTCATTGTGTTGATTAACTTGGTTATATTTGAAAATTAGTTTTCTAATCTTATGTTCTACATGTGCAGAAGTGTGGGTGTTCCTCGAGGTTGTAGTTGTAATGGTTTGAATCGAACATGTGTCGATTAACCAAGACACAAAATCAAGTTATAATATTTATGTGTTATTTTTTGGGATATTTCAATTACTAATTAGTGGATTTGTATGTGTTCTCATTTGGTTTATATGCTATATGATTAAGGCTTAAGAGTTACAAGAGACACAAATTAAGGCTTATATGTATTGGTGTTGATAAAGGTTACATGTTAATAATTGTAAGAGTAGGGGGATATATATTGTTGTCAATTAGATGTTTTCAAGGGTTAGTATTTTAGGGTTATATGGAATTCAATAGAACAATAATATGCCTTATAGGGTTTTCATGGTATGCATTATAAAGTTAAACATTAAGCATGGTGATAATGGTCATAGTGGTAAAATATTTTAACGTTTGGGGTTACTAGTGTACAATGCTACCAAATTTAGGTATAAGAGCCAGCACCTTGAGCATTTGTTGATCGACATCAAAGTCATTATTAGGAGCAATCAACAATTTCTCACCAATAAAAATGGATTTTTCCCTATCTAGAAAGCATAGTGCCTACTCTAGCAAAGATAAACGGACCCGCCCAGTAGAAAATTGGACCATGGCCCTTGGCATCATAATTCTTGTTGTTTTTATCAAGTGATTCATTTCCCTAGTTTTTATAATGTTGGGGTAAAATTCCCTTGACGTGACTAAGTTATGGTTATAAGTTGTAAGGCTAGCCTTTTTGAGATCCTCTTCTTATTTCTTCTCCAACATACCCAAAGTGCAACATACTTCCATTCCCATGCCCCTGATTTCTTTCACATAGTCATGAATTTTATTGAAGTTTGTCTTCCTACCCACAGTATCTCTCCATGCAGCACCCATGCATAAACGTGAGTTTCCTGCCTCTTTTGCCTTTTTTGCTGACTCAATCACTGCATATTTCTTCATGAGATTTTGACCTTTCACCCTAGTGTCATCTCGAGATGACTGGGGACAATATGCACAATCTTAAAATTAAATAAAAATAAACCTATTAACAAATACAATTAAAATTAAAAACAAACAAAATTAAACAAAATTATTAACAAATAAAATTAAAATTAAAAACAAACAAAATTAAAATTAAGTTAAAATGAAATAAATTAAAAAAAACAAATAAAAATTAAAAACAAATTGCAAACCTGACAAATTACAAACATAACTTACCTCAGCCCCGCGTTGCCCCTGCTCGAACACTGAAAACTCTTGCGGTCTGTGTTTCCATAGTGGTGAGAACCTCGGCCCCACGTTGCTGTTGCTCGAACATTGTTTCCCTTGCTTGAAAACTGAACACTACTCCAACACTATTGTGGTTACTGTGCATTTCCATAGTGGTGAGAACCTTGGCCTATTGCCCCTACTCGAACCCTGTTACGGTTTGCTTGAACAATGTTGCGGTCAGCTCATTGCTCCTGCTCAAACCCTAGCCCGTTGCACCTTCCCAAATAGTGTTGCGGCCATTTCCATTGTGGAGGAGAGCCCTGGAACAATTTGTCCCCACTGCATTGCTAGAGAGGGCGCCCAAAAGCATCCTCGAGAACATGGTGAGTTTCCAATGTTACTATCTCCATTTTTCATCTGATGGGTAAAACTAATTATTCAACACGACTCATGTTTAGTAGATTTTGGGCATAATTCATCGATACATTTTAGGGCATATTTCCTTGTTCTCTTCACACCTTTCCATGTTCTCTTCACGCAATTGGGCATAAATTTTAGGGCAATTGTCTCACCCTATTAGGGTTCAGATATTCACTTATGTTCCAACCTCTGGTTCCATCAAATTTTGGGGTGCACAAAAATTCTTACCTCCAATCTGTTTATTTCAAAATTTTGAAAGTCATAATTGTTGAAAGGTTCCCATGATAGGTTCTGTTTCCCTTTGATGTGGGAATAGTGGGACACTTACAAGGAAATATTGAAAGACCACTTGTTCCATTCCCCTTTTGTATGGGAATCATGGGAGATTTTTAGAGAATTCTTGAAAGACCATTTGATATTTCTTGATTCGTTCAGAGAGTTGTTCATAGACATATAGTATTTGAAGTTGGCTATAAGGTGTTTCATCCATGCATTTCCCTGTAATCCATGAATTCAAAATGGCATTTCCTTGTATGATTGGTTAGGTTGCAAGAATTTTGATTGAAGGACCAAGCCCCACAAAATTAGGTTGTAGGAAGTGAAAGACATATGTAGACCAACAAGGTTAGGTTGTGTGAATTTTGAATATCTAGAGATGTGGGTTATTTGAAAACTGGTGTGGATACACAAGGTTTAGCTGCAGGCCATAGAAAAATCTATAATGTCAGGTTACGATTTTTGGAGAGAAAGGATTTTGATAGGTTGTGGAATATCCAATGCAGAAAGTATGGAGAAGTTGAAGCAACATACAACAAATTGAAGATAAATAGATTAGAAGTTGAAGAGTTGGAAGATTAAACGATGACTTTTGTATTTTTTGTATCATATGAACTAAAGGTACAAATAATTGAATGCCTCTTGTAACAAAGTTTGAGAATGGAGTCTAATGAAATTAATGTATTGTTCTGCATTGCATCTATACTTAAGTGAAATTAGTAGCTATAGCATTGCACCTCATCTCTTTTTTGTTACATATGTAATGATGTGTTTCTTGTTATGTGTTGTGCTATTTGTTGTGGTGTTTGTATTTTATGCACCTACGCAACTAAGGTTTGGTTAGTTGTGGTAGGACAAATAGAGTTTCAAAAAGAAATTTAGTTGTAGATGTGCATAAGCCCTATACTGTGATATCCAATGATAATGGCATGGTCTACCCATATCACGTCCCTTATAATAAGATATCTGCCAAATTCAAAGATCTCACATGGTCTAATAAATAGCAGAACTGAATCTAGCATTTGATACAATGAAATTTCAGAGATTTTAATCACAACTTTAGTTCATAAAATTTCATACAACTAGGGGAACATACATCCATGTAAATTTCAACATTCACAAGATAGAATCAACATGCATCAAAGAGAGAAAAATTCAGGACACAACTGCTCAATTCATTATTATTAAAGGTTAAAAAGTAGTTACAGTACATGGGGGATCCAACCCCTTCTCCAACTTCTGAAAACACCTTAAATAGATGGTCTCTTAGGGATGAGTTCCCTCCTTGTGTGTGCCTAAGATAATGTAACTACTTAATTTGATTCTCCCTCATGTTGCCAATGTTTTCCTTGGGAAATACACCATCATGTTGCTAATGTTTAGGTGTATAACTACTCACTAATGCACACTTGATCCTTAAGTCACAAAATGCATCATTATGGCTTGTAACTCATTGTCTTCTTGTCTATATTTAGCAAAATCTGAAAAATGATTTGAGATTGCATAACCAAGACTCCACCTTGACCCCATTAACAAATCTTCCAAACTTTAGGATTGAGATATTTTAGTCCAACTAAAGGCATTGTTAGGAAATAGTTATAGTCATTGATATATTATGTTGAGTACATTTGAGGTGTTGGTTGTTGTTGTAGGATCTCGTGTAGATTTTTTTTTATACTCTACTCAAAATGCCAAAGATTCCCTTTGTAGGGAATCATATGGTGGCTTAGCATTCACTAAATGAGGACATCAAAGTCATGCATCATTATGGCTTGTATCATTGTCTTATTGTCTCGATTCAATAAAAACTACTTAAGAGCTTACTAAGTAAAACAACCCTTGGCTACATATCATGTTTTTTCTTCACTACTATTGAAGTTTATGTCTTGAATCTAATGGGAACTTCAACAACAATTGGTGCAATCATTTCTTGCTTCATACTCAATTGCTGTATAATAAAGTAAACACTTAGAAACATGTAATTACTGTAAATTTTAAGCACCAACTATGGTCCAATTAGCATGAATTTATCAAAGGGATCTTTCCTTGTTTGTAAAATTTGGGGTGTTCTTATTTCCCACACCAGGTTTCAATTCCCCAAGTGATATGTTTGTCCCTTGTGGTCGGGTGCACCTCTACAAGGGACCATTATTCCACCGAATCATTCAATAGTCACTTCCCTTAGTATTTGAAATCCTTTTATCCTTCTTCTTACTCACTCCTACATTACTAGTCCCTATGAGTAACAAAGAAAGGAAGTTGAGCACCTCTGGGGCTAAAAACCAAGATTCCAATCCCATGTAGCCTCTCCGCTAGCCCACAAGAAAGATTGGAAGTTTATTATTTCCAGTCATATAATGTTAGGAAATGATCATCACTAATCATTTGCATAACCAAAATATCACATGTTGAATCTTAGATATTGGTTGAATCTTATCACAAGTTGAATCTTAGATATCAGTTGAATCTTAGCACATGTTAGTTTTATAAACCAAAGCAACCAGAGGCCTCAAGATATCCGAGACTAGAGAAGGCTTTTCTTATTGATCCAAGAGGCCTCCCATGGTGCACAAATCCCCCCCAAAGATGCCAAAAAGGTGTTGTTGCTGCCCATATCAACCCATCATTGTAGGTTTACTGTTGCTATGAGGTCCAAACTCCACTCAACACACCCATGATTTCTTCACTTAGCCTTTCCTTACCTCAAATTTTGAAAGCATCCATTGTAAGAAGACATGGATAGTCTTAATTTGTGCCCAAAACTACCTCACATCCACAAAAATGGCCCAGAACTAAATGATGAGGATGCTAGAAGGTGCACTATTGTAGCTTGTCATTATAGGGCCCAGAACTGCCCAGATGTGAGGTATAGGGCATGTTCATTTCCTTCCATTGTCCACAGGTGGCATGGGATGCCAAAGAATTCATTTTAGAACTAATGAAAAGGAAAAATCACATTTTAGACTCATGAATTAGTGATAGCTTACACAAGATTATTGTTAATTGTTGGTTTTTTAATATTTGAGCAAACCCTACTTCTTTCCATTGTAGGATTGGTGAAAAAGAATTTTAGGAGTTGAATAGGTAAGGGACAATAGAGAGAAGTGTGGTTGAATCTGAAAGTACATTCTGCTAGCTATTATAGGAGCCTATTTTTCATTAGAAAACCCATCCACATCTTGTTTTACAGCTTTAGGAGCAAGTGAATTTACCATAAATAGTTAAGAGAGAAATGTGTGGAAATTAAACCATGGGAGCATATATGAATAGGTATCTTCACCTCAACGTTCATCTCTCTTGCTTCACAGCTTGTGCTTTTCCAACTATCGTGAGTTATGCCTAAGTCACTAAGTGTTGTGTCTTATATGCAAATTAGGCTCAGATGTGTATGACAAATCAAATCAAGATAATTTGTTTTGATTCTAATTTCTATTGAATATTTGTAAATGTTCTAGTTTCTAAATTTTATTGGATCTATATTTCTATATTTTTTAATTTAAATATATTTAAAAAATATATATATATGTATATAAAACATGTACTTAGATATACACATAATGTCTGAAAATAGTCTTTGAAAATCAAATTTCTCATGGCCATTTGAGTGCCAATTTGCATGAATTTTAAATTTGCAACATGCCTAAGGTGTAATATTTCACTTAAGTTAGCTGATGTATTTTGCGTTCTCTGCTGATATAGTCAATTAATGTTTTTTAGTTGAGTGATTTTGCCAAAGAGTTCACTAACAAATAGTTTTCATATGCATTAGCATAAAATACAAGCATGTAAATTTTTAAAATGAATGGTAGGATGCCAAAAATATGCAAATACAAAAAAAATCGTCCTCCCAATACCAAACAATTCAACTGAGATTTGTAACACTACATCCACTAGGGTTCGGCATGTCCCTCCTAAGCCTCAAATTTGAGGGAAGTAAATGTGTTTAACCAAGCAAAATGTGTACTTTCAAAGAAGAGAGAAGGAACTGTCTTGTTTATTCTTGTTTTATCGAGTGTAGGTACCACCAAATAGGTGTCTGTCAAATCTATCTTCTTCAAGTGATGATGAAGATATACTCGGAGAGGTTGAAAGTGAGACGAGTTGTACTAGATCTACCGGTTTTATATCAACTAGATCAGAAAAGATAAGGAAAATATTTCATAGACGCATGAAATATTTTATTGCCAATGGTGGGTTGTGTAATTATGATGCTGAGAGCATAGGAGACATTGATTTGCCATTGAGGTATAAACATCTAGTGCAACGATGGGTACCTAATATGCTACCTCAAGTGGACACAAATTTCTTCATCAATGGGAGGATGTATCGTATCGCTCCTTCGTCCTTACATGGATTGGGGCTATTTTCCATGGATGGAATAAAGGTCCGCTATGGCACTGTAACTGAATTGATGGAGTATGTAGGACCACTATACAAATACAATAATTGGTTTATCTTGGTCCAATATACTCGAAGTATGCGGAGATACGGAGTTGCCGCGAATTATATTCAAATAGCAGAAAACAATAAAAACAAAGGGGCGACTATGTATATTGATGGGAGACCAAAAGCATCCGGAAACGTTGCTGGCTTTATAAATAGTACACGACCAGTGTCAACAAATAAGCTAATAAATTGCGAATTCGAGGCACGCGAACATCATCGTATATTTGTATGTGCAATAAAAGCAATACTTGCAGGTGGAGAGTTGTTGATCGATTACAACTTAAATAGAATAGATGTGGCTTCCATGGTCCAGGGGAATTGTGGGCCGTCAGAAACTATGCATCATCAGGTAAATGCTAAATGTAGTATCTAAACATGACTACAATAACTGAATGTTTCATTTTTTCTGTTAACATTCGATTTCCACTATTGTCATTCGCTTTATTCATGCTTATTATGAATATTTTTGTGTGATTACATGGTGATTACACTGCTATGAATATCTCATTTTTGTTTATGATGCATTTATTGACTATTGACGTTTGTTTAGGGTGACGGCAATGGAAAGGCACATGCTTCTTCCATGGTCCAGGGTGACCGTGGAAGGTAAGAAATGCCTCGTCGGGTAAATGTTAAATATAGTAAATAAATATGACTACAACAACAAGATGTTCCAATTTTCGCTGTTAGCATTCATTTTTTCAGTGCTTATTGTTAATATTTCCATATGAAAGCATGCTTATTAAACTGTGGCAGGAGTTTGCTCATGGCCATGGAGTAGAACATGTATCTTCAACTTCTGAGGTAAAAATTAATATTAATGAAATATCTCATTTTTCTTTATGTTACAATTATTTAGTATGAGGTAAACATTTATTTCTTGATTGATTGTGTCGGTGTGGCGCTATTGGAAAGGCACCTGCTGCTACCATGGTCGAGGGTGAGCGTGGAAGGTCACACTCTGTGGCCCGTCGGGAAATTGTTTAGTAAAATAACTAAATTTTTTTATTTAGTATGTTAACATTCAATGTCCACTATTGACAATCACATTTTTCTAAGCTTATGATGGACTACTGGTTCATTTTTATGACATTATGATGGATTACTGGTTCATTCAGGACCGTGGAAAGGCACCTGTTGCTTCCACAATGACGGTTCATCGTGGACACTCACCAGCCATAACACCATGCCAGGTAAGTGTTAGTACATAATAGTGACTTAATCTTCATTACAATATCAATATTTGAATGATGTTAAAAATATATTGCTTAATTTAATTTATTGTTTGATGAATTTAGTCACATGCACACGATCTGGGTGATGAGGGGTTTGAGGAAGAAATTTTCTATTCCGCTGACCCACTGCACACTTTTATAACATCCTTGAAAAAGGAAAACATAGAAATGATTGCCTTGGCTCGCAAAAGGCCCTTGACACAGGAGGACAGGGCAAGGATTTTGGAGCTGCAATGTCACCTACCCAAATTTCATAAATTATTATTTTATTAGCAAAATACTTTATGTTAAATTTAATTCCAAAGTTTTGTAATTATGATCAGTTTTGATCAAGGATGAATGTAATTGCTGATTATTATTATTTAAATAAATTAATTAGGAGACAAACACCCAAGGGGACTGTTAAATGAGTGTTCACTGACCCACTAGGAGGAATGGAAGCTGTTGGAAGGTATGGGACAGATGGCAGGAATTGCACCACACCACTAGCTGTTGGTTATGGGACAACTACCCCTAAAAATGTGGCGGTATCCCCTAGGTGGTGGGAGTGGGCAGGAAGCTTATTTAATGACCCAGCAACAACTGAAAAGGCCTAGGCAGCCTACATAAGGAAAATTCGAATTGAGCAGGAAGCTCTTACACAATATTTCTACAGGAATATTTCCTCATGTGCATCAGGTGATCACTGAGAGATTTGAATAGGGAGGCTAGTTGTGAGTGCAAACATAAGTCTGCAAACTATTTGTTAAGGAGAACCAGAGGTGCTGGAGCAGGTCCCTTGGATTGCTAACTTTTGAATATTTTGACAAGTTATTTGCTACTGCAAGAAGAGATCCTAAATTCCTAAGTTTCTTCCTCCTGGTGGTTCAATGGACAGTCTCGGGGGTCCTAAGGCAAGTACTTGATTGTCTTCATGAATTGGTTGGGTGGAACAGTCTTCTTGGGTTGTTTGTTCCCCTATATATTTATCCAGGTTTTATTGTTTCCTACTTCTTCCAGTTATTTCTGTTTAAAAGTCTGAATGCTAAAGTTTGATGATGAATCGAATTGATAAACCAATATCTACATTTTTCCACATGTTGTTTTATGCATTGTACTCTAGTGTAGATAAGCAAATTAAGTATAGATGAATAGATAGACAAACTTCCATTTGATTCGATAGGTAAAGTACAGTGATTGAATTATGTTTTCATTTTCTTCCCTATAGCTAATAACAGTAGTAATTACTATACAATGTCTATTAAAATAAATAATATTCCTTTGTTTTCATGAAAGACAAATGTTGTATATTCCCTGTATAATTACACTGTGTTTTCCTATCCCTATTATTTACATAAGAAACCATTGCAATATATAGTTCTGTATATCATATTTAGAAATAACTATTATTGTTGTAAATAAATAAGAAGTGCTAGCTATGATCATAAGTTAGAAATTACAGTCAACATACTTCTCACTCACACACTGTATTTTCCTTCATAAATTCACTATAGAATACATTATTCACAATCGTTTCAGTACTATTAGAAACTGTAAACCAAAGACTTGCAAAACCTATTTTATCTTACTCTTTTCATTCTACAATTACAATCATATGTATTATTCTTGCTGAGTGTAGTTGTATCTATTGTTTTACAAACTGTAGATAGTACTAAAACATAGAATCATATCAACTGTAAAAACCCTGGGTCACATTTTCCAGGTTTCCATTATCATTATTAACAGTAACATGAACGCGATTTTTATATCCACATTTAAATTTGCAGTACAAACCCTAGTTCAATGCAAGGGTTATTTTAGAGTTACATAAATAATATCTTTTATGTTTCAAGAAAGAAACTAGAATTTGGGCATGGCCCTATTCTTTCTCTTTTCAAAACAAAAATCATTACATCGTTTACCGATTTACAGAGTTATCATCTACGTTATACATTTAGATTCCGGCCTAGATCGAAAGCCACGATATCAACTACATTTTTCGCATTCATTAACAAGTGCGACAGACACCATTTTATACAATAGAAACCAAACTGAATAGCACCAAAAAGAAACAACTTTTTAACATTGCCAAGAAAACATTGTATCCACAGTAGATGAGCCTCAGATCTGTATCTCATTTCTCATAACATAAACCAACAGGTCTTGTTCCAAGTTTCAAACCAATACAAATCCCAACTCCAAGTTTAAAATAGTCTTCCCAGAAACAAAAGAAATTACATTATGTTTCCAAAGGAAATCGCACAGGGTTTATTCCCAAACTTTAAACATTTCAAAACATGTCCAAAATCCCTCAGTTTTTGACGAAGTACATAACTCCCAATTCGACGAGATAGACATCAAAGCTTAAGACCGAGTATCATACAAACAAACGAAGGGCACAATCCTATACAAACATCGTTTGATTAAACATAAAGGTCTTCAACATTTTTCATTTGACAGACATTATTGAGGCATGGTGAAAGACTAGTTATTTCATCCTCATGAAATCACATCAACCAAAGTCAAAAGGCACCTACGAGGGTTTGAGACCCAGAGCTTACCAGGAATGGAAGCACGTCGTTCCTTTCCAAACCTTTGCTCAAGTCATTCCTCGAACCCTGCAAGTGCCATAACAACATACTAGAGTTTAGATAACTATTCTATGTCAAACCATAAATCGAAGTTCAACGAAAGAAAGCTATTCATTCCGAGAAAGGTTACCTTCTCAATAAGTGGTCAAGTTCTTTGCATTCACTAGAGAAACGACGAGATCTTTGCTATTGACGAGACCAGGGTACGTTTATCAATTGCAGGATTTTGCATTTCACTCAAATTCTAAAATGAAAAAGCTTAAAACTATCGACTCAATAACAACTCAAAACAGAGACCCAACATTTTAAGCACGACGCCATTACAGTGAGATAGAACCTGCAAACTTAAATCCTAATCTACAGGTCTCGAGCTCGAAACCTCTTACAAGTTTGCTAACCCTAGAATTCGGCAACCTGTCGGCCACATGGACCGAAACAATAGAACAATGAACCACATTCAAATCTCACTAACCAAAACGACGACAAAGTTTAGGGTTGCATCTAACAATCCATATTCATCACTATCAACGATCATAAGAGTGCCAATGAGATGGTATTGGGACGAACAACTTCTACAATTAATGCCCCATCCAATAGTACAAGCATGGCAATGCCACTATGGCACACGGAGGACCGAACAATAGCCAGCTCAGAAGAGATCACTATAGAAACCATTACATAGTGGTTGACGTAGTTGCTAATGCATTGATTTTATATTATGTGGATTGGTAACAATCCCTGTCATGCTGAGTTTTGAACTAAGCTTTTAATGCAGGATCAAGTTACGATCTCCACAACATCTCGAGGATCATGTTATTTTAATGACCGTCAATTCGCCACCCTGTTGACATAAATGTATGTCAGTACCATTTATTACAACCACAATCTTCGCATAAGATCTTTTATAAGCCCAATACTTTCGATTGCATTGCTAATATTTAAAGTTCTAAACTTTATGATCATGATTAGGGTATTAAGACTAAAGTTTAGCCACACATTAAGTTCCAATTTCATATCATTTCAATATTGTAAACTCTCATATATTTTATAATAGTTTGCAAATATAAAACTATTATATAGGATAGCAAACCATAAGATTGACATGGTTAATATATTAACCATAGTTTCTATTTTCTCTCTATATAAAAATATAATAATATAGGAGTTTACACTTTGAACTTTCAACAAGACCAATTGTTTGGTAACTAGCATAAAAACCATGCTATGGTCATGAATCTCATACCCTCACTCTTAATACAATGCATTTAATGGTTAACAATACAATTGCGACTTTAATAGTATACAATTATATATTAACTTAAGACTACGACAGAGCCAGCTACTACAACGACGGTGATTTCAATGACTAATCTACCAACCTGATGATGTTAAAAGACGTCGTATTGAAATCATAGTAGAGTTGTAAGACAGCCTTTGAAAACAGTAATTATAACCATGGAAATCATACATGTATGTTTTTATGAGTCGAAACATAATTCTAACATTCTATTTAATTACGACATTGATTTTTAACTATACACGTACTTTGAAATTTACGCAGTCATGGAACTTCTTACCTGTCGTCTGCACATAGAAATATTTTCAATGCTTTAGCGTTGCATCTAAGTAAACTCCAGGGTAACTCGTAGGACACCCTTGGACATCAAAAAGCAAACTGTCAGTATCATATCAAATTAAAAGTATCGCATCATAATTCTGACCTGTCAATACATTTATTACAATAATCATGTTCGTAATTTATGTGTTAAGGTTTGTCATTATCACCATGTTACTAAAGCATAAATTAAATTAGATTTAGTACTAACGACTTTTTAATTAAAGTTGTCGTAATGAAACAATTATTATTTCCGCATCTATAAATTTTGTATTAATGTCATTTTTAAAAAAAAATTAAATTTTTATGAAAATTCGGGATGTTTCATGTGGTATCAAAGCTCATGTTCGAACTCTAGGCCTGAAAGAGGTCCAAGACCATGCAGCGGAAAATTTTATACAGCAGAAAACTTTACTAGTTTGAATTTGAATTATGATGTTATCGAGAAATTATTTTTAAGCTACAGGTATGGAGAATTCAGCTGATCATATAGGCGACATATTTCAACCAAACAACCATAGCTCAGGACAGCATTATGTAGAAGAAGGTCACGGTGAACTAAATAACAGTTCGTCAGAATTGTTACGAGATTTTCATGAATTAAAGGCAGAAATCAGATCTGTGAAACAAGAAAATGAAAGAATTCTGCAGGCACAAGAACAATTAAATCAAGTGTTGTTTGAACAGTGCCCAACTAAGGAGCAAGAGAGAGATAATGAAGATATTTCCAAAGTTGAGGATCTGCCTCATGCTAATAAAAATCAGAAAATGAAAACCAGTGAGGTGAAAAACAGCTCAACCTCATCAGGAGATGGTATTGAAGTGCGTAAAAAGAAACGTAACTACACTAGTGATAGCAGTGAAGGAGATTTCAAACCCAGAAGGAAACATCATAAGGAGTATGAGCATATTTCTAGAGAGTTCAAAAAGATCATACCTCCAACTTTCAATGGAGAAACTGAGAAGGGCGAGACAGCTGAAGCTTGGCTGTCCGGTATGAAGAAATACTTCCAGATCTATAACTATTCAGAGTTCTTGAAGGCAAAAATGGCTATATATAACTTGACCGGAAAAGCGGATATTTGGTGGCAGGACATCAAAAGAGTAAAGGGCATCAAAGATAAAGATGTAAGCTAGAGTGTTTTTAAACAATATTTTAAAAAGAAGTATTTATCTAAACAGTACTATGAAGAAAAATTTAAAGAGTTCTACGATTTGAAGCTGGGAGGTATGAACATGAAGGAAATGAACAATAAATTTCTGAATCTACTAAGATATGTGCCATACCTTATAGAAGAAAAACCAAAAATTCAAAGATACTTGAGTTGCCTACCTTTCAATATTAAGGACAGAATCGAGTACGACAGTCCTAAAACCTTGGAAGAGGCTATGAGAAAGGAAGTTTTCTGTTATGACACCAATCAAAAAATAGAAGGAATGTCAAACTGGAAGAGTCATAATCCCAGTAACTTTGAGTAGAAAAAGAAAATTTTCAGATTCAGTGGAAATTATGGGTTCCAAAGGAAGAATTTTCAGAATCAAAATTATCAAGGGAACAATTCCATAAACAATTCACAGCAGAATTCTACAGCACCCAAAAATGCTCCTAATAATACTAAGACTAATGAGCAAAAGGCACCTATCAAATGTTTTGAATGTCAAGGTCCCCATTATGCATCAGAATGTCCCTTAAGGAAGCGAAAGGCTAACAACATCAACTCTATTCAGATTGAACCTACTTTTGGAGATGTGGTGAGGGAGATGCCCAGAATTAATGCAGCACTCGACAACAGACAAGTAGATCATCAAATCTCTATGGTAGAGATTGAAGGTATGATACAAAATCATCCTGTTACTGTATTAATTGACCCAGGTGCTAGCTTAAGTTATATATCACCAGATATTGTGGAAAGTCTTAATTTGAAAACATAAAAGTTTAGTAAATCTTGGCTAGTTAGACTAGCAACTGGAACAAAGAGAAAAGTATCATATTTTATACAAAGTTGTACCTTATCCATGAATCATTTACAAACACAAATCAAGTTGAATAATCTACCTTTAGGATCTTATGATATTATAGTTGGGATGGACTGGTTAGAATCCCATCATGTCATTCTGGACTGTTACGGAAAAAGTTTTACATGTTTAAATGATGAAGGATAGAAATAAAAGGCATCCCAAGGAAGGTAACCCTTAGACATATTTCAGCAATGCAAGTTAAGAGGGCAGTTAGGAAAGGATGCCAGTTATTTGCAGTAAATGTAGTAAATGATGAGTTTATTGGTAAGGAGGACAAACTGAAATTAGAGGACATACCTGTCATAAAGGATTTTAAGGATGTATTTCCTGAGGATATTCCAATATTACCTCCTAAAAGAGATTTAGATTTTACCATCGAATTAATACCTGGAGCAGTACCAAATTCGAAAGCTCCATACAGAATGAACATACTAGAATTAAATGAATTGAAATCACAGTTGAAGGAACTTATTGATAAGAAGTATATTAGACCCAGTGTGTCTCTTTGGGGAGCACCTGTCATCACTGTTAAGAAGAAAGATGGAACCCTAAGGCTATGCATATATTATCTCCAGCTTAATAAGATGACAATAAAAAATCGGTATTCGTTGCCCCGCATAGACGATCTATTTGATCAACTGTGTGGAGCAACGGTATTTTCAAAGATTGATCTAAGATCAGGATATCATCAAGTACGGGTTAAGGATGAAGATATTTTCAAGATAGCTTTCAGAACTAGGTATGGGCATTACGAGTTTGTAGTCATGCCATTTGGCTTGACTAATGCCCCAGTTGTATTTATGTGTTTGATGAATAATATTCTGCACAAATACTTAGACAAATTTGCTGTTGTGTTTATAGATGACATTTTGGTGTATTCTAAAAGTAAAGAAGAGCATGATGAACATTTACGGATTATTTTACAAGTTCTGAGAGATCATCAACTATACGCTAAGTTTAGCAAGTGTGATTTCCACAAAGACCAAATTCAATATTTAGGACACATAATTTCAAAATAAGGAATCTCGGTTGACCCCGACAAGATAAGGGCCATTAATGACTGGCCGGTTCCTAAGGATGTGTCGGATGTAAGATCATTGATGGGCATTACTGGATACTACAGAAAATTTATAGAAAATTTTTCAAGGATTGCCAACCGCATAACTTCCTTGCAGAAGAAAGGGAAGAAATTTGTTTGGGATCAGAAATGTTCTGACAGTTTTAAGAAATTAAAGGAATTATTGACGACAACACCTATCTTGAGGATAGCAGACCCTAAAAAGGATTTTGTAGTTTGTACAGATGCATGCAATTACGGACTCAGTGGAGTCTTAACACAAGAAGGGCATGTGGTGGCATATGAATCTAGAAAGATGAAAGTACATGAAAAGAACTACTCTACCTATGATTTAGAGTTATTGGCAGTAATTCATGCCTTAAAAATGTGGCGTCATCACTTTATTGGCAGAACATTTACGTTATTAACAGATAACATGGGTCTGAAATATTTATTAGATCAGAAAAACCTGAACGCTAGACAAGCTAGATGGTTGACTTTCTTAAGAGAGTATGATTTTGAAATTCAGCATATTAAAGGAAAGGAGAACAAGATAGTAGATGCCTTGAGTCGTAAGGAAAAACTGAATTTTATTTCGGCCATCAGTACTTATTCAACTGATTTGGAAAATCAGATTCTTGAAAAACGTGAAACAGATGAAGAATACTGAAAAATGAAGGAAAAGACAGCAAACAACAGTTCTGAAAATTTTATGGCAGATTACACCATTAAGGAAAATGGGTTATTACTGTATAAAAACAGATTGTATGTACTAGACATACCAGAAATAAAATTTCTGATATTAAATGAGATGCATAAAAGTCATTATTCTGGTCATACGGGTTATCAAAAGACCATTACTATGCTAAGAAAGGAATACTATTGGCCCAAAATGAAGGATCAAGTAGCAGAGTACATAGCTAAATGTTTGGATTGTCAAAAGGTGAAGGTTGAACACCAATATCCTGCTGGATTGTTGCAACCGTTACCGATACCAAGTTGGAAATGGGAAGTGATCAGCATAGAATTTATTACTGGATTACCTAAAAATCAGAAACAACATGATTCTATCATGGTGGTAGTGGACAAAATCAGCAAAGCAACACATTTCATACCTGTGAAGACTACTCATAAAGCCCCAGACATTGCAGAAATCTTTATGAAATAGATTTTTCGACTACATGGGATACCGAAAGTAATAATTTCATATCGTGGCTCTAAGTTTACCGGAAACTTTTGGAGGTCACTGTTTAAGGGGTTGAATACAACCTTAAATTTCAGTATAGCATTTCATCCACAAATGGATGGACAGACAGAAAGGGTAAATCAAGTTTTAGAAGATTTATTAAGAATGTATGTTAAGGATCAACCTGGTAAGTGGGAAGACTACTTGCATTTAGTAGAATTTGCTTATAATAATCATTATCATGCATCAGCTAGACTTAGTCCATTTGAAATTCTTCATGGTAGAAAATGTGATACACCTGTTTCTTGGAATGATCCAGTAAATAAAGTTGTTTTAGGACCTGAATTATTGCAGGAGTTAGAACTAATTGTGAAACAGGTACAAGAAAACTTGAAAGCTGCCCAAGATAGGTAGAAAAGTCAAGCAGATTTAAAAAGGACTCATAAAGAGTTCCAGGTTGGTGAACATGTATTCCTCAAGGTAAGACCAAAAAAGAGTTCATTGAAATTGGGAAGCTGTGCCAAGTTGGCACCCAGGTATTGTGGTCCTTTTGAAATATTGTCCAAAGTTGGACCAATGGCATACCAACTGGCTTTGCCCCCAAACTTAAAAATACATAATGTTTTTCATATATCATTTTTAAAGAAGTATGTACACAATGCTACTCATGTTGTCAACTGGAATGATGTACAGGTGGGACAAGACAGATATTTTCAGGTGGAACCAGACTGTATCCTCGGAAGGAGGGAAACTATTCTAAAAAATCGCACCATTGAGCAAGTGAAGGTGCAATGGAAGCACCTTAGCCCAGAAGAGGAAACCTGAGAGTTGGAGAGTAGTATGCGGGCAGCATACCTAACTCTGTTTCAGAAACACTCAAGGAGCGATTAACCAACATCGAGGACGATGTTGAGACTTAAGGGGGGGTGTATGTCACCTACCCAAATTTCAGAAATTATTATTTTATTAGCAAAATACTTTATGTTAAATTTAATTACAAAGTTTTGTAATTGTGACCAGTTTTGACCAAGGATGAATGTAATTACTGATTATTATTATTTAAATTAATTAATTAGGAGATAAACACCCAAGGGGACTGTTAAATGAGTGTTCACTAACCCACTAGGAGGAATGGAAGCTGTTGGAAGGTATGGGATAGATGGCAACAATTGCACCACACCACTAGCTGTTGGTTATGGGACAACTACCCCTAAAAATGTGGCATTATCCCCCAGGTGGTGGGAGTGGGAAGGCAGCTCATTTAATGACCCAGTAACAACTAAAAAGGCCTAGGCTGCCTACATAAGGCAAATTCGAATTGAGCATGTAGCTCTTATACAATATTTCTGCAGGAATATTTCCTCATGTGCATCAGGTGATCATTGAGAGATTTGAATAGGGAGTCTAGTTGTGAGTGCAAACATAAGTCTGCAAACTATTTGTTAAGGAGAACCAGAGGTGCTGGAGCAGGTCCCTTGGACTGCTAACTTTTGAATATTTTGACAAGTTATTTGCTACTGCAAGAAGAGATCCTAAATTCCTAAGTTTCTTCCTCCTGGTGGTTCAGTGCACAGGCTCGGGGGTCCTAAGGAAAGTACTTGACTGTCTTCAGGAATTGGTTGGGTGGAACAGTCTTCTTGGGTTGTTTGTTCCCCTACAGATTTATCCAGGTTTTACTGTTTCCTACTTGTTCCAGTTATTTCTGTTTAAAAGTCTAAATGTTAAATTTTGATGATGAATCGAATTGATAAACCAATATCTACATTTTTCCACATGCTGTTTTATGCATCGTACTCTAGTATAGATAAGCAAATTAAGTATAGATGAATAGATAGGCAAACTTCCATTTGATTCGATAGGTAAAGTACAGTGATTGAATTATGTTTTCATTTTCTGCCCTATAGCTAATAACAGTAGTAATTACTATACAATGTCTATTAAAGTAAATAATATTCCTTTGTTTTCATGAAAGACAAATGTTGTATATTCCCTGTATAATTACACAGTGTTTTCCTATCCCTTGTATTTACATAAGAAACCATTGCAATATATAGTTCTGTATATCATATTTAGAAATAACTATTATTGGTGTAAATAAATAAGAAGTGCTAGCTATGATCATAAGTTAGAAATTACAATCAACATACTTCTCACTCACACACTGTATTTTCCTTCATAAATTCACTATAGAATACATTATTCACAATCGTTTCAGTACTATTAGAAACTGTAAACCAAAGACTTGCAAACCCTATTTTATCTTACTCTTTTCATTCTACATTTACAATCATATGTATTATTCTTGTTGAGTGTCGCTTTATCTATTGTTTTACAAACTATAGATAGTACTAAAACATAGAATCATATCAATTGTAAAAACGTTAGGTCACATTTTCCAGGTTTCCATTATCATTATCAACAGTAACATGAACACGATTTTTATATCCACATTTAAATTTGCAGTACAAACCCTAGTTCAACGCAAGGGTTATTTTAGAGTTACATAAATAATATCTTTTATGTTTCAAGAACAAAACTAGAATTCGGGCATGGCCCTATTATTTCTCTTTTCAAAACAAAAATCATTACATCGTTTACAGATTTACAGAGTTATCATCTACGTTAAACATTTAGATTCTGGCCTAGCTCGAAGCCACGATATCAACTACAGTTTTCGCATTCATTAACAAGTGCGACAGACACCATTTTATACAATAGAAACCAAACCGAATAGCACCAAAAAGAAACAACTTTTTATCATTGCCAAGAAAACATTGTATCCACAGTAGACGAGCCTTGGCTCTGTATCTCTTTTCTCATAACATAAACCAACAAGTCTTGTTCCAAGTTTCAAACCAATACAAATCCCAACTCCAAGTTTAAAACAGTGTTCCTAGAAACAAAAGAAATTACATTATGTTTCCAAAGGAAACCGCACAGGGTTTATTCCCAAACCTTAAACATTTCAAAACAAGTCCAAAAACCCTCAGTTTTTGATGAAGTACATAACTCCCAGTTTGACGAGATAGACATCAAAGCTTAAGACCGAGTATCATACAAACAAACGAAGGGCACAACCTTGTACAAACATCGTTTGATTAAACAGAAAGGCCTTCAACGTTTTTCATCTGACAGACATTGCCGAGGCATGGTGAAAGATTGGTTATTTCATCCTCATGAAACCACATTGACCAAAGTCGAAAGGAACCTACGAGGTTCTGATACCCGAAGCTTACCAGGAATGGAAGCACGTCATTCCTTTCCAAACCCTTGCTCAAGTCATTCCTCGAATCCTGCAAATTCCATAACAACGGACTAGAGTTTAGATAACTATTATATGTCAAACCATAAATCGAAGTTCAACAAAAGAAAGCTATTCATTCCGAGAAAGGTTACCTTCTCAACAAGTGGTCAAGTTCTTTTCATTCACTAGAGAAACGACGAGATCTTTGCTATAGATGAGACCAGGGTACGTTTATCAATTGCAGGATTTTGCATTTCACTCAAATTCTAAAATGAAAAATCTTAAAACCATCGACTCAATAACAACTCAAAACAGAGACCCAACATTTTAAGCATGACGCCATTACATTGAGATAGAACCTACAAACTTAAATCCTAGTCTACAGGTCTCAAGGTCGAAACCTCTTACAAGTTTGCTAACCCTAGAATTCGGCAACCTGTCAGCCACACAGACCGAAACAATAGAACAATGAACCACATTCAAATCTCATTAACCAAAACGACGACAAAGGTTATGGTTGCATCTAACGATCCACATTCATCACTATCAACGATCATAAGAGTGCCAGTGAGATGGTATTGGGACGAACAACTTCTGCAATTAATGCCCCATCCATTAGTACAAGCATGGCAATGCCACTATGGCACATGGAGGACCGAACAACAGCCAGCTCGGAGGAGATCACTATAGAAACCATTACATAGTGGTTGACGTAGTTGCTAATGCATTGATTTTATATTACGTGGATTGGTAACAATCCCTGTCATGCTGAGTTGTGAACCAAGATTTTAATGCAGGATCAAGTTACAATCTCCACAACAGCTCGAGGATCATGTTATTTTAATGACCGTCAACTTGCCACCCTATTGACATAAATGTATGTCAGTACCATTTATTACAGCCACAATCTTCACATAAGATCTTTTATAAGCCCAAAACTTTCAATTGCATTGCTAATAGTTAAAGTTCTAAACTTTATGATCACGATTAGGGTATTAAGACTAAAGTTTAGCCACACATTAAGTTCTGATTTCATATCATTTCAATAGTGTAAACTCTCATATATTTTATAATAGTTTGCAAATATAAAACTATTATATAGGATAGCAAACCATAAGATTGACATGGTTAATATATTACCCATAGTTTCTATTTTCTCTCTATATAAAAATATAAAATTATAAAAATATAGGAGTTTACACTTTGAACTTTCAACAAGACCAATTGTTTGGTAACTAGCATAAAAACCATGCTATGGTAATGAATCTCATACCCTCACTCTTAATACAATGCATTTGATGGTTAACAATACAATTGTGACTTTAATAGTATACAATTATATATTAACTTAAGACTACGACAGAGCTAGCTACTGCAACGACGATGATTTCAGCGACTAATCTACCATCCTGATGATGTTAAAAGACGATGTATTGAAATCATAGTAGAGTTGTAAGACAACCTTTGAAAACAGTAATTATAACCATGGAAATCATACCTGTATGTTTTTTATGAGTTGAAACAGAATTCTAACATTCTATTTAATTGCGACGTTGATTTTTAACTATACACGTACTTTGAAATTTACACAGTCATGGAACTTCTTACCTGTCATCTGCACATAGAGATATTTTCAATGCTTTAGCGTTGCAGCTAAGTAAACTCTAGGGTACCTCGTAGGACACCCTTGGACATCAAAAATCAAATTGTTAGTATCATATCAAATTAAAAGTATCGCATCATAATTCTGACTTGTCAATACATTTATTACAATAATCATGTTCGTAATTTATGTGTTAAGGTTTGTCATTATCACCATGTTACTAAAACATAAATTAAATTACATTTAGTACTAACGACTTTTTAATTAAAGTTGCCGTAATAAAACAATTATTATTTCCGCATCTATAAATTTTGTATTAATGTCGTTTTTAAATTTTTATGAAAATTCGGGATGTTACATGCAAGATCAAATACAATCTTATGGGGTAAGTGGCATCTTCACAATTTTTTAAGCTATGTTGTGATTTCATATCTGATATTTTTTTTTTTTCCAAGTGATCTGATAAAGTAAAGTTTATTGTTTTTAGGATTTTTTAAAAACTGTGACTACAGAACCTGCCCCGACAGGTATAGGTAGTAGTGATGGTCCAATGAAGCAAAAAAGAAGCAATGTACCAATGAGGCTTTTTGGCACTCCTGCGGTTGGCCTTGAATCCATTGATGACGACATTGATGAGAGAGAGCATGATGTCATGCTGGAGCCTGATGCTATGCCTTAGCATGATGAGACGGAGCCTATCACTCCACATGACTCTGGAGATGAACGCACTATAGACAACCAGGATAGTTTTCCTGGAGCAGCACGAGTTAAAAGCACCGGACCACTTGATCTCACCTTTCTGGTGGATGACTCTTGTGTTCCTATCAAGATCCAAAAGATTGCTGGTATGTATTAATTAAATTATTCATTTTAATCATGAAATTGAAATAGTCATACGTTGAAATTATTTTAAATTAATGGATTACATATTTAATTTGCAGGAAACAATGTATTCTACAGGCATTTAAATGACAAAGCCTTGGAGTTGTTTGGCCCCACCATTCGCACACGGTGGAACAGCCAAGATAGCAATAAGAGAGATGAATTGATGGGCCGCATGGTCAACTTGTTCAGCAATACTTTCAACACAAAGGTTGTTGCAAGGTTAGCCGGTGAGAATTTGAAATATACCAAGGCCAAATATAGGGAAAGATTGCAAGCTGACCTCAAGCATGAGCGCCCTCCCATGGTTCCGAAGAAAGAGTGGAAGGCACTCATAGATGATGCAAAGGAGAACTTGCTTAAAATACAAAGAAAACAACCACGGCTTGGTAAATCAAGGTACAACATATATCATCTTTTTACTGAAACAAGCTCAATTATTTTTTTCTTTTTTGTTTTAAGTGAGGTTTTTGATATCTAAGGTTTTCAAAATTTTCATATATAGGTTACCTGACACCTCCAAAGAAACCAAGGCTAGAATGGAAAAGCATGGGCAACATAGACTGGTCCAGGGTGGCTATAGAAAACTAAGAGCAAGAATCGTAAGTATTAAATGATTAATTGTTGGGAATATTTATTTAACAATACCGAACAAATATCGGATTTTGATACTGGAAATTTCGAAATCTGTTATCATGCATTGCAGGGAAATACGTTCCAAGCTGCTGCCATCGAGGAAGACCTAAAGCTTGGTTTCAAGTTTGGTTTTAAAAGTGTGGTTGAATATCGGAAAAGCTTGGGGCAGACTCCAATATCCCCAATGACGCAAATGCAGGTATATCGCCAATGGTAGTATACTATTATAGTCTATTCATTACTTCTGGTTATATCACCCATAACTAAAAATTTATGTTTTTTTTTAAGCAACAATGCAACTGCAGCAGTGAATCTAGTGGTACACAGCAAGTACCAGTTGATGTTGGGGTGCACATGTCCCATGATAGTGTGGATCATAGTGTCCATTCTGGTATGTATGCTTTGGAAATAGAAATATCTACTGTGATTAGATATATATATTTCCTAACGTATACTTATAAATTTTCTTCTTTCAATGAAAGACCATGCAGCTCAGGAGCATGAACTGCAAGAGGAAGCAACTATACCTCCAATTAACACCCCAGTTGTCACATCTACAATGACTAGTAAAGAGAAATATTGTAATTTAAATAAAAAAAATGAAATATTTATTTCAATAATAGTTCTATGTCATATATATATGCTCATTTTCGTTGTTGCAGTTCACACCCCTACAGAACTGCCTCCACGCCTTGCTCAGTGACGTACAAGAAGTGGCATAAATGAGGGCATGGAAACACAAACAATAATAGGAGATATCGTAGTAAATACTGCACCATTGGATGATTGTGATACCCCACTTGCAAGTTTTTTACATGCAAAGAAACATAAAACAACGAAAAAGTAGATGCAACATAAATTCATGATTTGTATTTTGATGGATGTTGATGTTGTTAGTATGCTACATAGATAACTTTTATTTGGTATAGTTACGAGGTACTTATCTTTAATTTAATGCTCTAAGGAATTTTCCCATTTATATCTTTTATTTTCTTAGAATTTGAGTTTTAAATTTAAATGTCATCACAAGTCTGAAACATTGATTCTGTTTATATTAGATATATTAGATATGTTCATCATGACTTCGATCATCATCACTCTTTATAATTTGATTACTTCCCATTACATCTCGAGGACCAATTTCAGCACAGGGACTAGAGATGAGTGTTGAAGTTGATAGAGATCAAATTTATGTTGTAAAATCTTGTACTGTTGCTTTAGCACTATTCAGAAATAGTACGATACTTAGATCTGATTTTTGGTTAAATGTTGACGTGGAGATCTTCAAATATACCTCTGTTATTGTTATATGATCAATATGTTTAATTTATTACACGTTACTAAAAGAAATGAAAATTATGTCATAAAATATTTTACTGTTGCTTTAGCACTGTTCAGAAATAGTACCATTTTATCATTCAGCTGTAGAATTGTTATGTTACTATACCTTTCTTTCATCTGTGTGCTGAATTGTTGTAGTATGTGGAATGTGTAAACCTGTATGAGGTCTGTACTTAACTTTACATCTCGAGGACCAACTTCAGCACAGGGACCACAGAGGAGTGTTGAAGTTGATAGAGATCAAAATTTATGTTGTAAAATCTTGTACTATTGCTTTAGCACTATTCAAAAATAGTACCACACTTCAGATCTGATTTTTGGTTAAATGAGATCTTTAACTATACCTCTCTTATTATGAAATGATAAATATGTTTATTTTATGACATGCTACTGAAAGAGATGAAAATTATGTTTTAAAATGTTTTACTGTTGCTTTAGCAATATTCATAAATAGTACCGTTTTATCATTCAGTTGTAGAATTGTTATGTTACTGTACCTTTCTTTCATCATCTATGTGCTTAATTGTTGTAGTATCTGGACTGTGTAAACCTATTTGAGGTCTATACTTAACTTTACATCTCGAGGACCAACTTTAGCACAGGGACCAAAGAGGAGTGCTGAAGTTGATAGAGATCAAAATTATGTTATTAAATCTTTTACTGTTGCTTTGGCACTAGTCAGAAATTTGGATGGTAATTGTGATGAAATTTTGCTTTTGTAGACCATATTCCTAAATTTAAAGGTTAAACAGGTGCCTTTTATTTTTATAGTACAAGGTACTTAACTGTTATGCGATGCTATTAGGATTGCATAGAGAGAAATGATGGATATTTTTATTTGCAATCCCACCACCCTTCCTTATATTGTGATGATGAACTTTCAGGTTATATGGAACGTCTGTACATTTGAGAGAGATATGACTAGTTGTACCTTCCCCACCTTGATTGAGCTATGATTGGTCTCGTAACTTTTTAAAAACCACCTTGTTGAAGTTTTGCTCTTATAGAATCCTATGGTTGTTTGGTGACATTTGGAGTAACTTTTTAAAAAGCACCTTGTTGAGTCCTTTCGTAACTTTTTAAAAACCACCTTGTTGAAGTTTTGCTCTTATAGAGTCCTATGTTTGTTTGGCGACATTTGGAGCATACCCTTGGTTCTAAGGGTCATGGGTATTCTACTACCCACACCTATGTTATGACCGTTGTTTATATTTTTTTATTCTATGACCATTGTTTATAATTGTACCCACACTTCAGATCTGATTTTTGGTTTAATGTTGACGTGGAGATCTTCAAGTATAACTCACTTATTGTTATATGATCGATATGTTTATTTTATTACCTGTTACTGATTGAGTTATTAAATACTTGTTGTACCTTCCCCACCTTGATTGATTTATTATTGTACTTGTGGTACCTTCCCTAAGACTTGTGGTTAATGCGGTCATTTACCCTCCTTCATTTTTTTTATACTATCTTGTTGAAGTTTTGGTCTTATACAGTACTTGACTTTGTCGAAGTTTATAATTTTTGTGACTTAATTTATGTTGAGTTATGTACTGTGCTTGACTGTCATTGACCTAATCAACTCCAGTTATTTCTCTCTCTCTCTGGTTTGTACACACCCTCTTGTAGGGTCAGTTGGTTCCTAGATAAGACTGGCCTCTCCAAGGCACAATCAGTCTTTGTTTAAAGTAACACTTCTGAGTATATTTTCAATAATGGTTTCACACCCATCTGGTTGGTATCTTCAACTATATCTCTATTTTTGTTATATGATATACATGTTTATTTTATTACATGCTACTGAATATTAATTTATCATTTTAGTTTGCTTGTCATTGTAAGCAATTATAATATGTTGATATGGCAGTTATGAATATACCAAAGATCCCGTGTTAAGAACTTACTGGTTGTACATTTGGAGTGCTTGGTTATAGGAGGTAAGTATGCATGTGAAACTTAGTGATTATGCCACATATCCAATTCTGGGAGTGGGATCTATCTCAATCCAAATAACATAAGGTGATATCCTTGAGCATATTGGTGTTTTGTATATCATGCTGTGGTAGTGTTTCTGATGTTTTCTTTTTCTGGTTGGGTGTTTTCCTTATAGACACTAAAGAAATACTGGATAGACAGGTTTGGAATCCAAATATTGAACTTGTTCGGTTGTTAGGTAAAATTTTTGCTACACAGGAGAGAAAGGTTGCACATGAATACTTTCTCGGTTTGGAAGCTTGCAATACAATAGTCCTAGAGTATTTACCGTGTCTATTGAATTATGCTGCTCACAGATGTCTACTATTTAAAATAAGGTTTGTGGAAGACTAGAGATATATGTTTTCTATTGTTTCACTAGTTTTTGTGAAAAAAAATTTGAGCATATCCAAATTCTGAATTGGAAACCTTCAGCTTTTAAGGTGTTCATGGGTCGTACTTCTAGGAAGAATGCACATGGGATTGGAACAAGTAGCTTGATTATCTCGCTTGTAAATAGTTAGCTTTAGAAAAGGTTTTGGATTGTACATATAAATAATTATTCCAGTCAGAATATAATATTAAATTCAGTGCCTTCTTATGAATTTGCATGATACAGCTGATGCAATGATCTCCACTCGATTATTCAAGGTCAGATATCAGTATGTGAATATAGGTAACTTAACATATTTTCTATCTCATGTGTTTATGCATTATCAAATATTAATTTAACATATGTATAGGTAACTTAACATATTTTGTGTTTGGTACACTTGGTCAGATCAATTACATGTCATAAAACGATGCCTGGTTAACTTGGACACGAGGAACAAGATGCAAGCACGTTTGCTTCATGGGTAACTTCTTGTCAATAAATTTTCTTGTCTCTTTGATAGATTTGTTGAAGAATGCCATTAGTGCAATACTGAAAAATGGTTGCCTATTTTGTGAAAAGGAACATGCTGCTGGTTGTGGGTATGATAAAAAAGTATTGCTTGATACCCAGGTCATCCATTTAGTAGCCATTAATGAAGACTTAAGAAGAAATATAGAAGATACATCACAATTCCAAACCCAACATTCTCCACCAAAAGATGACTATTTGCACACCAAAATATAGGAAATTAGAACTTACAAGTACAATCCTTAATGATTTTATCTTTGGTATCTTGAAGTACTTTTTGGTCGTGTTTTGTTGCATGTCTGGAAATATTATTGATCTTGATAGGATTTTCTACATATTTTTCAACAACATATTTAATATTACTAGGTACATGGCATTCATAAGTGTTTTTGTTAGGGATTTGTTGATGCCCCGAAAATCGCAGCATCAAGCAGCAAGGGATTCTCCCCGGTAAAAAGGCCCAATTAGATTGTCCACCGTTTGGTGTGGGGAATTCGTCCGGTTAACGGTTCTGGCTACCGTAAGATTTAATGATTTGTATTCCTTTTCACCGGTTGCGGCCCGATCCACCGTTTTGTGATTTTATTTTTAAGATGATATGCAAGTGTTGTAAACTAATTTAATCTAAATGCAGAGCTGAAACAAATATTAATCTAAAACTGAGATAAAGCAAATCTAATCTATCCTTGGAAGGAGCAAACTATAAATATGAGCAATACGCTGAAAGAAACATCTAAAGATCATACAGATGGCCATTAAATTTGAAGATGCAATCTCAGCAGGAGGTAAAAGAAATTAAAGATGGCTTTAATTCAAATGCAACACATTCCATTACTCATATAAGAGAGACATCATTGTACAGGAAAATAGAAAGATCATTCATTACACAAAAATAATTCATAGCAGCAAAGAAAGATCTCACTGTAGTATGTGAATGAGATAAGAGTAGTCCAGCAAGCATTCAACACACAATTCCAAGCAAAAAATGACCTCTCCAGGATTTGATTAGGAAAAATCCAGTTCTTAGAGCAAGCAGCAAAGTAAATCACACCAGCCAAAAATTTTATTTCCCCTGCAAAAAGCCCCTTCTCTATCTTCTATTCTCCTATTTATTAATTTACAAATTGCTCCTTGAGCTAACAGGTGTACCCTAAACTCTAGAACCTTCTAATTTGTCCTTTAGTGCATAATTACAAAACCCACAGATTCGTGGGGAGCCTTCCATATCAGACAAAATCAGAGCCAGCTGTCCTTTTAAAACAGTTATACAATCAAGGAATTTCAGCCTTTTCTCACATTAAGACAAATAAGAATTCTGATGGTTTATTTATTCTATTTGGTTGCTTTTGCTTACTCGCTGACGCATCCCCACCAACTGGCTCGCTTGTGGATGCTTGGCCATCTGCACTTTGGATATGTGTGGCCCATTGGTTTAGCTCTTTCAAGATAATTTTGCTCCGAACAGATATTGTTGCCTTTGCTACAATCTCATGCTTACGCATATCTAATTTGACTTGTGTTGCTCCTGCTGCTGCTTCTTTGGCAATTGCTTCTAGAAAGTAGATATGCACAGCGGGTTGGAAATTGGACTGTTGGAGTTCATCTTGGGTTATCACCTCTACCTTTTTAACATAGTCCAATCCTTGTTTCAACTTGCCTTGTAACTCAGCCAATCAATGTTCTCGTTCTAGGAATTCATTGATAGTTTCAGGCAGAACCAAGTGGCACCTGCCATGGGATTCTCTAATTTTGGAGTAGAAAGAGTGGCATTTGCGGACAGTATTTCTGATCTCCAAGCTTAGCCTAGCGCCACAATCTTTACTGAATTCAAGGACTCCTACATCTAATTCAAATTCTTCTTCGGTGGTGGCGTGCAAGTTTGACGGAAATCCAGATTTTCCTCTTCTCCACTCAAATTGTTGCTTTAACTCTTCCACATGTTTTGCAAATTTGTCTCTGTTCTTTAAGGCTCCAACTTCGATGGCTGTCATTTTCATGATCATTTATTTCATGTTGCAAATTTCTCCTGAGATCAGCACCAGTAGCTGATGGCCTTTTATTAGCATGTCACATGCTTGCTTGTGAAACGTGAACAGGTCTTTCTTGTTTTCCACTACTTATTTGAGTTGTTTCAACAATTGCTCCTTTTATTGGATTAACCCGTCATACTAATCCTTCGGGAGATAAATTTGTTGGGTCCTGCTGGCTTCGAGCTCCTCCAATTCGGATATCTGAGCCTTTAAGTTCTTTTTCTCATCTTCGGAGATGGCCAGCTGCATCTCTAGTGAATTCTTCTCATTTTCAAGTTGTAGAGCTCCTGAAATTATCCTTAACTTCTCTTCTGTCATTTCCCTATATTTCTTCTTCAATTCATTTGCTTCTAGAACCTCCCTCTTCCTGCCATCTCTTATTTTGAAGCATTGATCTCTGTAGTGCTTTACCTCATTTATTAACCGATCAGTATTGGCTTTACTTGCCTTGGCTGATGCCATAGTGCATTGGGCTTGGAATGAAGGGTCAATATCAGTTCCTTGGACTAGTGTAGTTTATGATACTACAAATTCATATACGTTTTCCGCACTTTCCATTTTCCTAACTCTCCTGTCAATGATAGCCCTTTTCTACTCGTGAAAATATACGGAATCCAGGTTGGCCACCTGGCGCTGCTTTCTGGGGTTGTACGGGGTCAATGCTAATCCTTCAGTAGAAGCAACCCCTTCTCGAGCTATCCCTAGTTGGTCTATCAGTGGCGGATCCAACTCCATGTTTTGTGGAGTAGATGGTTTTGGCTCGGAAGTTTTCTCAGTCTGCTCCCTTTGCTGCCTTTCAGATAGCTCTGCTAAATCCTTTTGTAACCTGTCTGCCTCTTCTAACAAAATCCTATCTTCTTCTCTTTCCTCCTGCAGTTTAGCAGCCTGTTCCTGGATGATTCTATCTTCTTCTTCCCTTTGGGCCCTTACTTCCTCTTCCTTCCGGCTTCTAGCAGCCTCATCTTCCAAAGCCTTTTTCTCTTGCTCCATCTGGATTCTTGCTGCCTCTTCTTGTTGGAACTTGGCAGCTTGTTCATTTTGAATCCTAGCCGCTTCTTGGTCTTGCTGATGTAATATCCTGTCATCTTCCTCTTGTTCTATTCTTGTCGGATCTCCTGATTGGGACACTGATGCTTCCTTTTCCTTTTGAATTAGGCCGACAGGCCTAGGGGCAGAGCTCTTTGCACCTTTCTCCTTGTGGCGCTTGCCTAATTCCGTCAAGTTCCAAGCACTATGGAAAAACTCTTCCTCATTGTCTTTAAGATGGGTGTATTCAAAATTGGTTTTGACATCAATAATATGTTTGGAAACCTCACCACAAGGGTCATGCCTTCTGAAAAACTTTGTACCGAAATGGAAGATGTCAAAATCTTGAACATAGTTGTCTCCTTCCTTGGCCTTCGGGAGGCTGTATGCACCAATAGTGAAAGGAATTGGAGGATACATCCCTTTCTTCCTTTTAGTGAGAACTCTACTGATTCCGCCAATGCTGAAGAGTTGCCTTATGGCTTCCCTGTGAATCACAAAATATGTAGCATATCTGGGAAGCAAAAAGGGAGCTACGGATCCTCCATTCATTGGGATATAGGTACCTTCTATACTATGATAATAATCACCAAATGCTTCGATAATTGGCATGGCGTTCTCTAACATGCAATCTAGTTCCTTTACAAAAATAAGTTGGTATAGAGGCATGATGAATTTCTTGCAAACCTGCTTGTAACAATTTGCGTATTTACTTTCCCATGTGAGTTGATAGGCCATGAATAGAGACGTTTCCTTTGGCTTCCATGAGCAGCCCAAGTCTAGGAAGGTATGTTTGCTCAATAAGCAGTTTATCAAATACGAAGACATGAAGAAATCTGCCTTCTTTTGAGTCATTCCTCCCTGTGCCATAGTTAACTATGAGGCCAGACTGTCTGAGATTATATCGGCCCAATTAAAAATGGTGCCATTCATGGCTATATGAAAAATTACTGGCACCCATCCGATCTTAAAATTATTTCCATTAGGCATGTCAAAGAGCCGACTCAACATCAGAACGATGAGTATATAAGGAGTCTTCAGGAGGTTGCTTTCATATTCATTGTTATTCCTCCTCCTTATCTGTCTGTCAGCTATCATCATTTTCCTGGCGGCGTCCAGCAGGTCCATAGGATGTTCTGCTATCCATTTATCATCTAACCAAGCTCTGGGTTGAGGTAATCTGTAGGTGGCTATGATATGATCAGGAGAAAAATATGCTAGGTTCATCCCATTTTTATCATTTATGAACCTAGTGTCAGTCCTGACTTTAGGGATCAACCAACCAATGACTTCATAACATGGGAACAATTCAGGACGAGTTGTTGCCTTATGGAGGTAAGACCTTTGGATGTTTGCATACACCAGATAATCTTCTATGGGGGCTTGAGGGTTGTTTTGGTCCATGATAAACCTATATAGCTCACCCCACTGGAATTCTGGGGAAGAGATCCCATGGGGCACATTGGTGGTAGCTTGTGTATCAGTAAACATTGTCTCGAGTGAAGTGTCCAACAAGATTTCTACGTCTGAATCTGAGTCGATCTTTTGTGCGGCTTTCTTCCTTGCTGACCTCCTATGCATGATAATCCTGCGGTAAGCAGGACAGTACAAATAAGGTGTATGTAGACATTCAACCATTATTAAAATGCAAAGCCTCCCATAGATTTGTGAAAGAAAATATGACAGAGTTGGCTTTAACTAGATAACCTTCAAGCATTAGCAAAACAGTTATGAAAAAATCTAGAATATGCCACTGTCATGACATGGAGGTTGTTTTAACAAAATGATCAACTAATTCACAATTGCAGCTACCATTTCACAGTTTGAAAAATCATGAGACATACTAGATGTATCTTTCCTTCATTTACAAAGAATGGGGTTCCCTTCTCTGAGTCAACAGTACTTCGGTTTGCCACCCCAATATTTTCACGTTCCATAACCCACACATGCTTTCTTGGCATAATTTTACTCTCTCACTCACATCCTTTACCAACATGCAGTTTGGTTTAAGACATTATCAACATTTACAATGGCGTTTCACCCGAAACCCATTTCAAAAACATGAGATCCTTCCCATCTAGTTTTGGCATCATGTTCCCTTCCTTGCATTGGGACCACGGGAGGGTTTGTGACAGAATAGTATCAGAGCTACTAGTTGCAGCATTGGGCCTTCATGGGCTACCTATCACAGTGCAGAGGTAAGTATGCTTCCTACTCAGCACTTGATCATTAAGAGAAAATTCAATTTTCAAAATTTTCTAAGTATTTTATGAGTTTCTGCCAAAAACTCTGTCGACAAAAGTTAAGCCAGAAAACATCAAAACAGGCGGCAATTTTAGGCTTAAAAGTTGCGACGCGGCTGCGATTTTACATTTTAAAGTTGCGACGCGGTGGCAATTTTAGGCTTAAAAGTTGCGACGCGGTGACAATTTTAGGCTTAAAAGTTGCGACGCGGCGGCAATTTTAGGCTTAAAAGGTGCGACGCAGTGGCAATTATAAGCTTAAAAGCTGCGACATGGTCGGCGATTTTAGGCTTAAAATCTGCGACGCGGTCGGCGATTTTAGGGTTAAAATTTGCGACAGTCAGCGGAAATTAAGTTAAAATTTGCGACGCAACGGAGTTTTGCGGGCCACAGAGATAAGGCCAGAACCGCCGAAACGGTCGTAGAAGTTAGGGCTAAAACCTGCGATGCGACGGAAATTTTAAGGTTAGGACCGGCGACAGTCGCAGGGATTGAGCCGCGACCAGCGATCGAAGGAGAAAAAAAAAAAAGGAAGAGTATAGAGCCCAAAACTTGATTTTTGGGTAGAAGGAGCAATCGGGCTCAGAATGGGATGATGACGGTAAGGCTCAGAGGCCATTAACGAAGGCCATGAAAGAACCAGAGAGGGTCCCGAACTCATTATGCTCCAATTTGACAGAAAATGGAGAATAATGACTTTTGTAAGACGGTGTCCCGAGGCTTGACGAAAGGTCGGATTGAGCTGAAATTGATATGGCGCGGCCATGGAGCAGGCACAGTGTTAAGTTTAGAATCTTGGAGCCGAACTCCAAAGGATGTGGAGTTAGGGTGAGTAAGAAGGCCAAAAAACACTTTCGGGATTTTGAAAAGCTTATGAACAGTAAAAGTGACCCTAGATGTTGAAATCAAAAATTTTACTGAACTCGACATTTCATCTTTTCATTAATACAGACAATTTCCATTAAACGAAGATTTTCCAGAAATTCATAGATTGGGAGATAGCCATTTTTGGCCAAAATTTTGAGTTTTTGGGGAAAAGTGAAAGTTAAAAGTAGCCAAACCCCGAATTTTATAGAAGTTGACTAGTGCATCGGAATAGGGATATGAAGGTTGTTGGGTGTTCCTTTTTATATGGACTACCTTCTCCCGGTAGATAATTTTTCATGATTCTTCCTAAATTTGTTTCTACAAGCAGCTGAAGTTGGTCTTTCATAATAAATTGCAGCTGTGTAAAAGTGCAGAAATTTGGACAAATTTGCATTTTTGGAAGAATGCAAATTCCATGTCCTGGATCGGAATGGAGCACGGGGATAGGCGTTGGAAAGCTTATCCAGAGGAGAACAGGGATGCATGACCGGAATTTGAATGAGGCATATATATATCATAGATATTTGGTGCAGAAGAGTGCTAGCAGCTATTTTGACAAACAAATGTTGTCAATATGGGCAATTTCTAGAATTGCATGACTGAAAGGAAATCAAACCAACTATGATATGGGAGAGGGATTCCATCCTACGATGAGGGATTGGAAAGGGAGAATTACTTAACCCCTGTTTTTGCTATCGTATTTATAATTATGAAATTGTCATGCATATAAACTATGGCACATTAATAAACATTGCACAGTGCATGTGAAAATGTTTGTGCATGAATATGATATTGGATATTAGTAAAATAATGAGGTTTTACATATGCAATGAGCCATTTGAGATAATTATGGTGGTTTCTAATAATTAGTTGTGTCTGCATTAGTTGTAGGACAAAATACAATCAAAGCATGGCTAAAGAAGTTGATGACGTTGTTACACGTTACCAACGACCTTATGAAGAAAGGATGGTGCAACAAATCTGTGATCATGAGGTTGGCAAAAGGACTGTGTAGCCTTGGTAAAAGGCCAACTGATCAGGTAACATTAAGTGATGTTGATGACAACCATGCAGGTAATTGTTATTGGTGCTTAATTGCATGAATATTGAAAGAGGATTTGGTAAGATCCCTTCAACTATGTTTAAACTATGTTGATTTGGTTTGCGTGTGGTATTGAGTGTCTAAATGAGAACATTGACCTACCAAGTATGGTGAGGTGTGGGTAAGTGAAGGAAATTATCCTTACACCCTATAATTTCTTAGAAATCTAAATGCATTCATATGAAATTATATCATGCCATTTGTGTATGTCAGTTGTGAGTTTAACAACCAAAGCAAGTGAGGATTTATGGCCCTGTTGTGGTAGTGCATGCTATGAGTGGCAGTCATGGTTAGGCCATAATAGGCATGAGTACATAATATGCATGGATTAATGCAAGATTGTATTGAGGGGTTATGCATTAAATGAATGCACATCAAAATCTTATGTAAATGTTGTGAATGTGCATGCATATGTGCAAGTGCACATGTTGAGATGCATTGTGTGAATGCATGGTGGTGATAAATATGTTTCAATGCAATTAGATAATCGATGAAATAGTGAACCATTGCCAATGCTGAGACCCTTGCATGAGCCGTTGTGAATGCAGGAGAATGATTGCATGAAGAAGGTAGACATGTTGATGGGCTACCAGGGTGCTCTATTGGAAGGACAAAGTTGCATAAAAAGAATATGGATGTAAAGTAATGAGTATTTACAGTTTATTTAAATTGCATGAACAGTGTACCTGTGTCTTGCAGTTTTATAATGATAATGATTCATATATATATATATATATATATATATATATATATACATATCTCATTGCATTTCAAATGTTAACAGCTAATGGTGTTTGAATTATTGAGTGTTATAATTCTGAAATCACTTCAGTGAATGTTGTAGCAATAAAAGGATTATATGCATAGACACTCACAAAATGTTTGGTTGATTGAAGTTCATATTGCAGATAGAAAATTCTTGCGTATGGCAATGACTATAAGTCCATAATAAAGACCGGGATCTACCATGTGCAGAAGCCAAAGGTTATGAGAAGGTTCTCATGGTTGTAACTTATGCATGAAACAAATCTGAAAATTATCTGATTTAAGTTTATGAGAATAATCTCATGGTTGCAAATCTAATTTCTATAGGAAAACAGATTTGTAAATTTTAGATTTGAGAATTTGCTTATAATTGCTAATCATTGTTTGGCTTATATAAAATTGTGTCAGAAGGACATGTTGTAGGTGGATGTTCATGTATAGTAGCAAGGGTGAAACCATAATGGACAGAGTGATACCACTTATGAAAGCCAAACAATATGAGGATAGCCTCATTGCTAAACAAATCAATTTCTGTAGCAAATAGAATTGCAAATGCATATTGAATTTAATTATTAATGACATTGATTGGTTATGGAACAATCAGATTTGAAGCTCATTGCTAAATGTTGCTGACTGTTTGGCTATTTGATAAGTGTGTCAGGATGACACATTGCAGGAAGACCATGTGTGATGGTCTGCAGAAGCCAAACTAGATGGGAAGGATCTCATGCTTTTGAAATGGGTTTCGGGTGAAATGCCATTGTAAATGTTGATAATGTCTCAACCAAACTGCATGTTGGTAAAGCATGTGAATGAGATAGTAAAATTATGCCAAGAAGGCATATGTGGGTTATGGAACGTGAAAATATTAGGGTGGCAAACCGAAGTACTATTGACTCGAAGAAGGGAACCCCATTCTTCGTAAATGAAGGAAAGATATATCTAAAAAGGGATAAGTATTCTGTAATCCTAACTTAGAATATACATGTCTAGTTATTAGATTTAATATGCAGAGCATGTTTTATTATTTCATTATTATTCCAGACTGCTTGAGTATGATTAGGGCCTACATGTCTCACATCCGAAAGGGAGTGCACACCTTTCTGGTGTTGAGTTATGATAGGGTTGTCAATATTGACTACACCCTAAGAGAATGGACGCATTCCTGGTGTTTCAATATTTGATAGTGAATGTTATGAAATATGGTTACAATTTTAGAGCAGTAACACTGATGAATCTGCTTATCCTTCTTGTGCTATCAGCTTACATAGATGCAATTTGGTGTTGCACGTTAAGAGGCAAAGTGAAGAAAGGGTACTCAAGAGGACTGTATGAGCAATGGTAACTTTTGTGTAGTGTGAATGGGTATCATGGGGTTATGATAACCTGCAGTCAAGAAAGCCACCTATAGAGTTCCTAAAGGGAACCGTTGGTTTTCCTGGGAGAAGGAGTGCCATCCTTGTGTGGATGAAGAATTGTTATGCGCATGGAGGGTTGTGACACGTGTGAAAAGTTGATGCAAGCCTAAGGCAGAGTGGTAGAGCCTTGACCTATAATGGTCGGTGGCGCAGTTTCCTTCCATTGGTCGATGGCCCAGACGAATGTGTTGGCTCAGCAATGGAGAGGGCCAACCAAGTATGGGACTGGTTGGGCACCACAAATGCTTGGTAAATCCAGTCGGCGTGAAGGTGTACTGGTTGGCATTAACTACTTGATGTTGTGGAGCAGCATGCATGTTGGCCAAATATCCAAGTCCATAGGCAATCCCAAGGCTTGCAGAGCGAAGCAGGACCCTGTGGACCAGAAAGCAAAATGCATAATACAGATAAGTATTCATTTTCATTTATTGCTTGTTTGGAGTAATGAAGATTTCAGGTATAAGTCTTCTAACAACTAAGCTGATACACTATTGTTTCTTTGTTGGAAACCTTGGTCATTGCAGAAAAGCAAGGACCCTGAAAGAACAATAAATGTTTCGTAAAACCAGAGAGTAACTGGTCGGGCACTGTAAAATTCTTAGTAAACCAGAGAGTAATTGGTCGGGCGCTGTAAAATTCTTGGTAAACCAGAGAGTAATTGGTCGAGCGCTATAAAATTCTTGGTAAACCAGAGAGTAACTGGTTGGGCGCTATAAAATTCTTAGTAAATCCAAAGAGTAACTGATGCTCGATAAATTCAGAGAATAGTTGGTGGGAGCATTAACCACTTGATGTTGTGGAGCAATTGGCGTGCTGGCCAAACCTTCCTTAATTAATTGATAAAACCAGTTGGCGTACTGGCATGGCATTGTCATTCGAATGATTGCGGAGTAGCCTACGTGCTAGCCCAACATTCGTTATTGTATCCACAGGAAATCCAAGGCTTGTAAAGCAAAGAAGGAACCTATAGAATAAAGTGAAGACACCCAATACAGATAAGTATTTGGTTATCTCGTGGCTTCTTCCTTATGAATATACATGTGTATATGAATTGTTTATGATTTCTTAAACTCTTATTTAGAAATAAACCCTATGAGAATAAACTGAACATGTAAATTAATTCAATGTTTGAGTGTAGGTATTGTTGAAAGCAAGGACTATGAAGGCATCCTAGGGATGCATGTGGACGTGTGACCGTCCCAAAGAGCTCAGAATGAGCAGTAATGAAAGATGGTGTTGGTGGACATGTGTGGGTCCTAGCAGCCAAAGGTTCTGTAGACAACAATGGGGAAGGGTTCCCTAGTTGAAAAGCCTTAGACAGACCTTGAACACTAAGTGGCATAGCCAAGAAAGGGAAAGTCAAGCATTCACATTGAAGTGAAAGAGGCTAAAAAGCAAAAACCTAGAATTGTGGTGTGGCTCCGGATTGGAACAAGACTAAGAGAGGGAAACTCTTATTCTTCTCTTTCATTTTTATTGATGCATTTCAAAAACAGAGGATTGTTGAATGTATGTTGCGACTGAAAGTTGATTGTATTAATTGCTTGAAATGAATTGTAAATGCTGAAATAGTAAATTTCCTGTGAAAGGATGAGCATGAATGAGTTCATGTGTATGTTGGGAAAGCATGAAAGGGTGGAAGTCTCATGAGTGAAAAATGGACTTTCCATGTCATTTGGAAAATAATTAACTAATTCTAATATTGTGTTATGCTTGTCCTAACAGGAATTGCCATGATGAATCTCACAGGTGAGAAATTGAAAGCCATTGTTTGCAGTTGTTACTAGCCCAGTGTTGCTAGTGAGCAAAGTGTGGGCCAATTGTGCACATTGATCATGGCAACAGACCGAAAGCTAATTGTTTTGGCTGAGAATCTTCCTCAAATAGTTGCTAGAACAGCAAGGAAGATGGCATCTAGGAAATTCCAGACTTGTATATCAGCTGGAAGGTGGATAAAAGGAAGGGATTATTGTGGAGCAATGCCCACTTGTAGAGCTAGAAGATCAAAGCCAGAAGGAGCAGCTTGAGGAAGCCAAAGGACTTGATCCTAAAAGTTCAAAGTAAAGAGATGAATACAGGACAGACCTGCCACATTTTGTGAATTTTGAGACATATGTAAAGTGGGTATATATTCCTAAGTGTTGAAACACCGATGATGGTGTTATTCCAAGGGAGAGGGGGTTGTAATATCTCGATTTTGACCCCATTGCATTAAAATGTAAATGATGTAATATTGTTATAAAATCATGGTGAGGAGCTCAAGGCCAAGGCCCCATCATCGATTTATTGATGCATATGGTTTGTGTGCTAGCCAGACACATTAGAATTCAAATATCATGTAAATATGCATTTTAATGAAATACCCACAACTAGCTATGCAATGCAACAAGAGATGGGGGCATGATTTTTACAAGGAATTGGAAGGGAAATATTCAAACCCTTGGAGCCAATCAAGTCAAGCCAAGTGTCAATGAGAGAACCCATCAAACCCTCAATTACCCATGTTGACTTTTGTACCCAATCATTCATTTCTCCCAAGAGTTGGTTGAAGTAGTTAATGCATTGGGAACGGAGAGGTATGGCTATCCAAATTCGAGTATGGGCAAGCCACCCTTTATGGAAAAACATGTTTGGATTCCTTGGCAAGAAAAGAGCCATGAATTGCTCCCATTACCCATTAATTAGTTTTGCTCTCCCACAAGTTTGGAGCTACCTGGGCGTTTTTCTCCATGGACTTCCTATGTTTTCCTTCATCTTTCAAGCTGGGAAGGGCGTTTTTGTTTTGGTTACCAATGGGGAAGAGAACATATTGATTTGGGGTTGCAATGAGGCTATTTTGGCCATTGGAAACGCTCATAACTTGTGGAAGAAATCGGGTTTCTCCTTAGGGACGAATTTCCCTTTTTACAGTTCGTTTGGGTGAACCACGATTTGGGGAAAAACCCATGGCCATTTTGTTTGTAAATCTCATTGTTGGATATCCATGCTCAGTTTTGGAGTTGTTGTGTCTAAGAGAAGGTTGGGGTTAGGATGGGTATCCATTGTATTGGCTTGAGCTTGACTGCAAGCATCCAAGGTTCAGAATTAGCCTAATAAACCCAGCTGTGGACTGGCTTGGCTTAAATGCAGTGATTATTGGGTTGTGTATGAGTATGAATGTCCCATTTTCTTTGTAAGAATCATGCCCAGTTCGGGGGTGGCAGTTGTGTTGAGAGAATTGATGAACACAACTCGCCTATGGTTGGGTGGAATGTTGCAGCGACATAGCTAGTTGTTTGGGACAATTGCACAACGAAGATAAGTGTTTTTCTGTCTATGTATTTACTTCTGCAATGTTTAAATTGATAATTGTTTTGATATGTTGTATGCATATGATATTTGTGTGGATGAGTTTAAATTCCGTTGTGCATTAATTGTTTAATTTGCATCTGCACAACTTTGAATTTATGTGTATGAATCCAATGAATAGGCTGAGTTTCATGAAAAGCCCCATAGATTGGCATCATGTTCCCTTCCTTGCATTGGGACCACGGGAGGGTTTGTGACAGCGTATTGGGTATATTGGGGTCTGCACCTAAAGAGCCTTTGGAGAGGGTTATCAGAGTTTGGATTGTGGGATCAGGGCATCAAGCAGAAATACCTCTGCTCTAGATCGGTCATCGATTGGGTAAGAATGGAGAATAAAAAGTTGTCTTCCTACTCACCGATATGGGATGGACTTATCAAGGTTTTTCCACTTCTCTATAGATGATTATTTTGGAAAACTGAGAATATGTATCAGATATGGATTGGCTCGGACCCCATTCTGGGTACCTCCAGTGTGCAACTCACTATCCCTACTCTTCAGGCAATCCACCAAAAAGGGATTTTCTTTCTAAATTAGGCTAGACCTAGGGAAGGAGATATTCTTAGAGGTCATTATTGGCTTTATGCAAGGGATCTAAATTTACCTGAGGCGATCGACGTGGAATGGGATAATTATATCACTCAACTCTCAACTGCAGGGATCCGACTAAACAATGAGTTAGACCAGTTATATTGGTCTTTTGGTTGCAATGACAGGACAGTCACAACTTGCTCGACATACGAGTCTATTTCTTTGGCAACACATCACGATCAAACTCACTGGTGGAAAAAATGTATATTGATGTGGACCGTGTTGGAGAAGGTTCAATTATTCACCTAGTTGGCATTACGACGCAGAATCCTTATAGGGGATGTTCTTAGACTAAGAGGGAGGATCGGGCCAGTATGTTGTCACCTATGTTTCAATGTTGGGGAATCGGTCAATCATCTTTTTACGCAATGCTCCTTCACTCTACAGGTTTGAGATATTATTGTTAGGGTTAACCTTGACTTGGGAATGAGCAAGGATGTAAGTGGTTTCATGCACATGTTTTTGGTAGCCCATGGTTTCTTGCTAGTTGTACTTGCATGTAATGAAGCCTATAAAGGGCTTGGTGTACTCCATTGTAAAGTGGCTTGGAGGTGAGTGGTGGCTAGCTCATTTGACCCGAATGGTTGATTTTGGCCATATAATGAAGATCTTCATTGGGTGCGGGTTTTCTCCACATGGGGTTTCAAGGGTAAACTATATGTCTATATGAATGGTTGCTTGCTTATTGAGTGTAGATTGGATGAGTATGGCAAATCTATTGCTTGGACATTGAAATCTGGAAGGAGAAATTGCAGATCAACTAGTTAAAGTGTAGATATGTTCATGATGAGCTTAGATCTCACGGATCTATCAAATCTGAGGCTTGATCTGTGTATGTCTTTTTATTGTTGGTGTTGTTGTGTTCGTCTGGCAGCTGCTGTGAAGCTATTGAAGCCACATGAAGGATTTGAGGCTGAAGGCTGAGCCATCCGCGTAGAAGGAGGAGCTGTCTATTACCAGTGTGGACGTGAAAAAGCCAGAAAGAGAAGATTGCTGCCATGAAGGAGGAGACCGCCAATTGGGAGAAATCAGAGATGCCAGCACATAGATGGATCCATTGTGTTCTGGTCACCGTATTCTGATTGACTGACTGGAGGAAAAGTTTGGAGATCCGTGTTTGAGGAACGCTGCTGCCAAGACCCGCAGTAAAGGAGAAACAAAAAAATGCATTGTTGTTGAAGACCTGTAATCTCTGAGATTGGAAGCATACATCTTGGACATCGGTGCAAATCGTGAACAGCTTGGACGTTCGTGTTCTGCATCTCTTCTCCTTGTTGTTGTCGGTTCTATGCATGGTTAATGTTCCTCCGATCACTGAGGATTAAAAGAGGCATATGTAATCTGTGGATCTTAGTCCCAAAACCCTAGCCTGAAACACTGCGTGGAGGAAAAGTCTTGTGCGAATCGTAGATAAAGTGCCTAGTGTGAAAAGCTTGACGCCCGAGCCATGACAACCGTGAATATTTCAATGATACAAGGTAAAACTTAATGGTTGAAGACATCATTGAAATTATGTGGAAAAGTGAAAATTATCCTTATTTTTAAAGAATAAAATATTATCATATGATGCATTTCATAAAGGTTTGGGTTAATAAGTCATAAAAGGGTTTTGTTGTCCACGTCATTCTATATGAATGATGTAAAAGTATTTTTTTGGATAGTGTTCATTAAAAAAACGTTTATGGTGAGACATATATGATATATGGAATTAATGAAGGTGCTTAGAATGGCATGGCCTTATTTTTATGTTGAAGGAGAATTTGATTATTATTTTGTAAAGCATTAAAAGTGTTTAATTCAATTGCGGTGTTGGATCAAAGTTTAAGAATATCCCATTCATGGTATATTAAAGTGAAAGCATCAAACATGTGAAGGTTTGATATTAAAGCCAAAAGTGTTTAGGTTTGATATTAAAGGCAAAAGTGTTTAATTCAATTGCGGTGTTGGAACAAAGTTTAAGAATGTCCCATTCATGGTATATTAAAGTGAAAGCATCAAACATGTGAAGGTTTGATATTAAAGGCAGCTGGTTAATGCAGTATTATTTAAAGAGGCATATGGTCACTTGAAGAATCATATGGATAAATAATGTAGTATTATTTAAAGAGGTATATGGTCACTTGAAGAATCATATGGATAAATGGAGAAATACTTGCCCATTTATGTAGATCTGGATTATATATAGTCTATTTATTATTGTGTTGTAAAGCATTGAATGATTTTGTATTTAAGTTAAAATTATTGAGTATGTGTTGTAAGGGGTGCATGATCAGTTGTACTCGACAACCCAGTGTTTTTGGTTCCAAGTAAGAAGTGATTCCCTATGTTTTTGGCCTACATGTATTGGAGTAGGTGTGTCCCTCTTATGTGTAGAAGAGGATGTAGAATCAAGTTGTGGAATGAACCACTTGGATAGCTACGAGGGTGGTAGGTGTACTCATAGGCTAGCTTGATGTGGAATCGAAGAGGATGAGTCTTCGATTAAAGGAGGGAATGCGAGATGGATTTATCTCAGAGTTATGCTCAAGGAAAAATGTGTTGATGAACCACGTAGGAGAAAAAGATTTCTAGAGAACTGACGGTTACAGCGGCTGAGCACCCATGTATTATGGTAGATGGATTCCTTTTTATATGGACATCAATGATGAATTGTTTGCAGGTACAAAAGACTTATGGAAGTGCAGCACATGACAAGACAAGTAAACGAGTAAGAAAGCGAGCATGGAAAAATGAGAGGATGAAGCAATGGATGGTGATGGTGTAGTCACCATGAAGACGCATGAAAACAAAAAAAAATAAAGTAGTTTACATGTAAATGGGATTCGTGAGTACTCTAATTGTTTTTGGGGGGGTTAGATCCGAAGCAATTTCCCACGTTAAGTTTAAAGGGGAGATTGTTAGGGTTAACCTTCACTCGAGAATGAGCAAAGATGTAAGTGGTTTCAAGCACATGGTTTTGGTAACCCGTGGTTTCTTGCTAGTTATATTTGCATGTAATGAAGCCTATAAAGGACCTGGTGTACTCCATTGTAAAGTGGCCTGGAAGTGAGTGGGAGCTAGCTCACTTGGCCCGGATGGTCGGTTTTGGCCATATAATGAAGATCTTCATTGGGTGTTGGTTTTCCCCACATGGGGCTTCCAAAGTAAACTATGTGTCTATATGAATGGTTGCTTGCTTATTGTTAATTTTCTCTCATAATTATTATTTATGCTTGTTGAAAACCTAACAATTATTATTGATCACTTCACGCTGATAGTGGGGGGGGTGGCATGCAGGAAACTTAACAAATCTGCTTTATCAATTGGGGAGGATCTTGACAATTGGAGATGTATGTTGGCGTGGGCTTGGCCCCCATTGCTCTATGGGTTCTAATGGGCAATAACTCAAGAGCAGAGCTCATCGCTCTATGGGGTATACTACAACTAGCTACAGATCTCTCTTTAGATAATATTCAAATATTTGATGACTCGACAACGATCCTCAATTGGATCATCGGTAAACATCGCCTTCAGGTTCCTACTTTAACTTCATGGAAGCAACAGGTAAAGGACTCCCTTCTTTCTTTCTTTTGTGGAGATTTCCTTCAAGTTCCTACTTTAACTTCATGGAAGCAACAGGTAAAGGAATCCCTTCTTTCTTTCTTTTGTGGAGATTAAGTTATGTCATATAGCCAGAGCATATAACCAGAGAGGAGATACTCTCTCAAAGTTGGGACTAACTCTAGAGGATGGATGGGCACATATTAGACATCTACACAATCACATCCTCATATAAGAGAAAAGGATTTGTCTTTATAACCAGAGAGAAGATACTCTCTCAAAGTTGGGACTGACACTAGAGGATGGATAGGCACATATTAGACATCTATGCAATCACATTCTCATAGAAGAGAAAAGGATGAATAGGCACATATTAGACATCTCTTCATTGAAGAGAAAAGGATTCGTTTTTACTAAGTGGATCATTTTCTGCTTATATAGTTCTCTATAGATAGTGGCACGTATTTTCGGTTAATGATTTTTGAACTATTTATGATTTATACTCTCTCAAAGTTGAGACTAGCTCTAGAGGATGGATGGGCACATATTAGACATCTACACAATCACATCCTCATAGAAGAGAAAAGGATGAATGGACACATATTTAGACATCTACACAATCACATCCTCATTGAATCCTCATTGAAGAGGAAAGGATTCGTTTTTACTAAGTGGATCATTTTCTGCTTATATAGTTCTCTATAGATAGTGGCATGTATTTTCGGTTAATGATTTTTAACTATTTATGATGTTGAATGTTATGATGTGGAATGTTGAAAATATCATGATGGAATCCTGGATCTATGTTTTTATAAATGGTTACAAGATAGAAAAGGTACTTCACTAAACATGATAGAATGCAAATAGAAGAAAGGACTTTATCCATCGGATAAGAGAGAATGCAAGATAGAAGAAAGGACTTTATCCATTAGATAAGAGATATTGCAGTTTCTTTGATTCGGAATGAATCGCAATGGGCTTTTTTACTGCTCGAAAAAAACGCAGAATGCAAAACTTAACAATAATATGTTTTTATTGGTTAAAACCCAGGAGCCTATATTTGCCCATTTATATTTACAGATGGAAGCTATGAATGTTGTTCCAAGAACAATAACAACGCATCTTCGACTCTTTCGCCAAGCCGGCGACCGTCGAATGTTTAAATTCCGGTGATCCCCATCTCTGACCTTTTTTGTTTCGTCGACTGTCAACAGTTCTGACAGCTCCTCCTGCAGTACACAGGCCGTGGATTGGACCGCACTCAATCACACCTCCACTGTTTGAATTTAATGCACCCTCGACCCATCATCCGGCATGGTGCATGGTATACAGATCCATCAGCCATTGTTTGTGATTACTCCATTACCATATCATATGCATCGATGCAAGTCATGCAACCGCACTCATACCCATGAGCCCATCGAGTAATGCATGGATGCAACCGCATTCCTGCCACTAATTTTTGAATTTAGTAAAGGCGGTATATAATTTAAATTTGTCTCCCCGCTCAAAATTTAAATTTGAATTTGAGTACGTATGCCACAGCCAAGCTCATATTTGCTCAGATCTCAGATCTCTGAACGGATAAAATCCCAAGCCTCGAGCGGATATTCATATCAAACTCCTGAACGTAGGGTTTAGGGCCAGACCTGAGAGGAGCTTTTGTTATGGGCAGTGGCCTCTGCACTATGTTGAAGAAGCTGCAACGGAGATTTAGAGAAAATCAGTCCATAAAATTGATTTCGGTAGATGGGAAGGTTATGAGATTCAAGCGTCGTGTTTACGTTAAAGAAATCGTTGAAAAGTATCCTCAGCATGGGATTTTCGACGCAGGCAGTTTGAAAATCTTGGGAGCTCGTCTTCTCAGCCGACCTCTGGATCACAACTCAGAGCTTCAACAGGAGCAACTGTATTATCTTACTCCTCTTCCGTCTGCAGGTTCTGGTTCTGGTTCTAGACTTGAAGAATTGCAGGAACAGAATAATAATTACCATCCAGAGATTATTTCCACTTCGTCCATAGATGGAAGCCGCGTACTGTGAGTGAAGTTACGTATGAGGAAGAAAGATGTGGTTTCATTTCTTAATTCCACCAACATCAGTTTTGCAGAGAATTTTGTTGTGAATGAAGGGCTGAGTTTAGCGAGGGGGCAGCCCGGCCACACGTCTGGGTCTGGGCATATTCCCAACGTTGTTTCAACTCTACAGGAGGCCAGAGAGCACGCAAAGCGTTGCAGAGAGCTTTCGTATAGCGGGAAGCTTATGATGCAGAGCGACTTAGACGTGGTCATCAACAAACTCAATTGTCATCAGCGCGATTTGGATATTCTCATAAAGAGCAGATTGTTGAAGGAGCCCAATGATGCCATCGCAGTGTCAAGTCCGGGCCCCGGGGCTAGCAGGGATGCCCCAGTCTTCTTTGTAAAGGGTTTGTTTGCAAGGCTTCAGATTGGTAATACCCAACTCAAAAAAGAGGCTTTGATTTCTCTCGTAAAGTTTCTGCAGGAGGACGACAAGAATATCATCGCTATGGTAGATGAAGGGGTAGAACTAGATATTGGATACTTGGTGCATTTGTTGGATTCGCATGTTGTTACTATCAGAGAACATGCGGCCATTGCAGTGTCGATTCTAGCACAGTCTGATGCCTGCAAGGCTTGTCTTGCTACAGAGAGTGTTACAGTTATACCACCATTGATTAGGTTGTTGGAATCTGGAACTTGTTTGGGCAAGGAGAAGGCAGCAGAAGCTCTGCAGGGATTGACGGTTGATTCGGAGGAAGAGAGTGTTAATGTGGAACTAAATCTAATGTTAGGGATCTGCCATTGCAATCACGGACGCCATATAAATAAGGAGCATGCCTATGCGGTTTTTGCATATGGTGGACTCTCGGCTCTAGTTGAATTCTGTAGAAATGGGTCTCCAGAAGGGAAGGCTATTGGGTCATCAGTGTTGAGAAACTTGGCCTTTCTGGAGGAAATAAGAGATCCCATTGCAGAGGAAGGAGCAATTCCTGTATTGATCAATCTTGTGAATTGTGGCACAGCGCTTGCACAGGATTCTTCTGTAGAATGTTTGCATCTGTTGGCTGCCAGTCATGAAAACTTGAGGCAAAATATTTGCAGAGAAGGTGGGGTTAAATCGCTTGTTCTGTTTTTGGGAAAAGCACCGAGTACCTCCGCTCAAGAAATTGCACTGAGGGCCATCCATAGTCTCTCTGTGTCCATATGCTCTATAAGCCTTTTGATGTCTTCTGGATTTGTTAAGCATCTCATAATCCTTCTCAAATTTGGGTGTTATGAGATTCAAGAATTGGCAGCCTTGTCTGTATGCAATTTATCGCGGACAGATGAAATAAAGAGAGCGCTGAGAGAAGCAGGATGCATTGGTCTTCTTGCAAAGATGTTGGATGGCAAGCCAAGCTTTTCTCAGGCAATTGCTGCAAGGGCACTCTCCAGTCTACTCTCTGTGCAGAGCAACAGAAAAGAATTCATCAAAGATGATGAGAATGTGTCTCGTATGGTGCAGTTATTAGATCCTCAGAATGAAATAGTGGCCAAGGCATTCCCCATTTCTGCACTTCTAGCCCTCTGCCGCAGCAGCAGAGGCAGAAGAAAGATCGCATGTGCAGGAGCTTGCCAATACCTTGAGAAATTGGCAAAGATGGAAGTGGGTGGAGCGAAAAAGATTTTGCATAAAATAACAACGAACTGCAGACTTACTAAGATGTGGAACACAAAATGGTCACACTACTCTAATCTAATCTAATCTAATCTGCAAGAGCCTGGGCAGATGCCATTTTTATTCAAACAATACAACTGCAGCGTTCTACTTCCTTTAGACTGCACAGATTCAATTCAAACATAGAACGCTCTTTGTAAAACCTGTCATAGACACAGGCTTTCCGAATATGTTAGCATAGAGGCGAGGACTCCAGATTCTCACCACAGATATTTATTGGGAGGATGTTGAAATTACATGATGGGTTCAGATAATGAGACATCAAAGCTTACTTACACAATTCTGTCAACAATGTACAGACGAATGTCACTTGCATTGTCGATTTATTACAATGGATATATATTTCTTGACTTTGGCTCATCGTATGGTAGAAAAAGACGGCGTGATTGTTGCTTTCGATATTACCAATGGTTAACAAATAGTTGTGTGCATTGTATTTCACCGAGGTTTTATTCCATCAACTGTTATGGTGTTACGAGACCAACGTTATCCATCTCACAAGGATTCATGAATGGTCAAATGGAAAACCAGTTTATTTCTAATTGAAATTCTAAATCAGGCAAACAAGCAACTTTAAAGAATTGATAATGTTTGCATATTATGTTCGGCATGATTATAATGCTTAACCATTTTATTGTTTTGACTAGTGGCGTATTCTATTTGGCCAAGATTTTGTAAACATCTTCCTTTTGTAATAGATATAAATCAAATGAACATGCAAGTTGATGGTATTACAAATTTACAATGACTGCACTAGGAAAAAAATACTATATTAGATTGAAAGTTCCATAGAAGAAGACATTCAGTCGCAGTCATAGAAAAATTGATCAGAATGATGAAAATAGTGAAACATGCAGAAATGCATGGTAAAAATCAGATCGCAGAAGTTGCACAAAATATTACAAATGATTGTCCTATGGCTAACCAAATGCATGATGGAAGGAGGCAAAGAAACACATAAGTAATTGAACTAATTCAATGCTAAGCTAGCTGCTGCTCTTACTCTGTGTTCATAAGAAATACGATCATGCTTGATACCTTACAAGTGACCTGAAGGCATATAGTGCCAAAACTTAGACTACCAACTAACAAACGCATGCTAGACTCTAACTGGACTGCTGCTGGACTACTAATAATAGAACTGAATTTCTAACTAAGACTCATGGGAGTTAATTATAGTTTCTAATGCTCTCCCTTAATTACTAAGCTACTTGCTTTTAGGATGCCTAAGTTTTCTCTATGAATTTAAAAAATATATCTTGTCAATGGCTTTGTGAATATGTCAACCAATTAATCAATTGATTTACGATACTCTACATGGATTTCACTCTTGTTTACAAGTTCTCTTATGAAATGATATTTGGTATCAGTGTACTTGTTCTTTTGGTGAAATACATGGTTCTTGGACAGGGAGATCACTGAATTGTTGTCACAATAAACTATTGTTGGTCCTTTTTGTCTTTTTTGAAGGCCATCCAAAAATCCGTGTACAACCAAACTGCTTGACACATTGTTGTTGTTGTTGCTACATATTCCGCTTTCGCTAATGAAATCGTCATGATGGGATGCTTCTTGGATGCCCATTAAATCACCCGTGAAAGAAGATGAAAAACATGACCTAAAGTGCTCTTCCTGTCATACAAACTTCCTGCAAAGTCACTATCTGTGTAGCTTGTCAAAGTATCATACTCAGGGCTTGAGTATAAAATGCCATGGCTTGACGTTCCCACAACATATTGTAACATCATTTTTCCAACTTGCCAATGTGAGTCTTTGGGAGACTCCATGAACTTGGAAATCAAGCCGACTACATACATAATATTTGGTCTTGTTGCTATGATATACATGAGACTTCCTACGAGTCTGTTATACAGTGTAGTATCTACATTGGGACTTTTATCTTCTTTGCTCAACTTTGTACCTGTTGCCACTAGTGTAGGTGTTGGTTTGCAATTAACCATTCTTAACTGCATAAGCACATCCTTAGCATATTTTATTTGACATATAAATAAACTTTTTTTTTTTTTATCTGATTGTTCTACTTCTATTCCAAGATGGAACTTCATCAAACCTAGATTTGTCATCTCAAACTCTTTCTTCATAGCTTCTTTGAATTCATCTACTGACGAATTACCTGTAAAAATCATATCATCAACATATAAACAAACTATCAATATCTATCCATGTTGATTTACCTTTGTGTATAGTGTTGGTTCATTGTTGCTTATGCTAAATCCATTATTGATCAAATAAGAATCAATTCTATTGTACCAAGCCCTTGGAGCTTGCTTGATCCCATATAGAGATTTCTTCAACTTGTAAACCTTCTCTTCATGTTATTTTATTTCATATCCTTGAGGTTTCTATACATAAATTTATTCTTCTAGAATTCCATTTAGGAATGCTGGTTTGGCATCCATCTGATACACTTTCCATTTGTTCTAAGATGCAATTGATAATATTGCTCTCACCTTGTCCAATCTAGCTATTGGTGCAAAAGTCTTTCCGAAATCAATTCCTAGTTGCTGCGAGAAACCTTTTGCTACTAACATTGCCTTGTACCTATCAATTTCACCTTTTTCATTAAGTTTTGTCTTGTAGACCCACTTCACACCAATATATTTCTTATCTTTAGGAAAGTAAACGTCCATCGCTTTTACCAATGCTCTTCTTTTATTGCCTCTTCAAAGAATATTGGTTGACCAACAAGAAAGGAAAAATTGGAATTTGCATCTAATTCATCATAAATTTCTTGTAAAATTCTAGTCTTTATATTACTGCGATCAGATTCATACCTAATTGAGGACTAGGAGTATGTCAATCTACTGACCTTGAAGCTTCACCTTGAATTGAAATTCTGGGTGTCATTGCTGGAGTACTTGCTACTGTTGATAGTGTTATTGGATCCTGTTGCCCATTCTGTTCAGTTTGTTCCTCTTCTTCTTCATTTTCTAGCAGAGGTACTGTAGCTCCAACAACCTTATCTATGGTTCCGCCCCATGACTCTTGCTCTTTGAATAATACATTTTCTGATGATGATGACCTTTCTGGTCATATGATTATATAGCTTATAAGATTTAGGGTCTTCACCATATCCAAGAAAGATGCATTTCTCATTCCTGTCACCTAGATTTCTTCTTAGTTCTTTAGGTACATGAGCATAATATACACAACCAAATATTCTAAAATGTGCAACAATACAAGTCGTACCTATCCATGCTTCCTATGGAAATTTTTTCTTCACACTTTTGGTGGGAGATCTGTTCAACACATGAACAACACAAGCCATTGCCTCTCCCCAAAAATCACAAGACAAGTTTCTTCCCTTCAACATGCTCCTAGCCATATTCATAATGGTTCTATTTTTCCATTCTGCTACACCATTTTATCGAGGTGTATACCTTGTCATGAATTTCCTTTTGATTCCATGTTGTTTGCAGCAAGCATGAAAATCCTTTGCGTCATACTCTCTCCCCCTATATTATCTCAATAACTTGATTTGTTGAGTACTCTAGTTTTTTACCAAAGCTTTGAACTCCTTGAAATTGCCAAAAGTTTTCGACTTCTGACGAAGGAAGTATGCCCATGTTTTCCTGCCCAAATCGTCAATGAAAGTAAGAAAATAAAAACTACCACCAAGCGACTGAGTCTGCATTGGACCCCACATATCAATATGAACTAGCTCTAGGGGTGCATGTTCCCTACGAGACACGCCTTTAGGGAAGCTACCCGTATGTTTCTTTGCAAGAATGCAACACTCACATGTGCTTGTTGGCTCCTTAATAAGGGGTAATCCTTTAACCTTGTCTTTCTGTTGCAACATTTTCAAACCAACAAAGTGAAGATGCCCAAATATAAAATGCTATAACCAAAAATCATCCATGCATGTTGCTTTTTGGGAAAAAAACTTACCTATGTGTTGTAACTCATGACTAGCGGGTACATTCTATTCCTAGTCATCTGTACTTTGGTGATTAACTTCTTACTTGGAGGTTTGTCATATATGCCGCATTCTGCTCCTTTGAAGATGACTTTATATCCCTTCTAAGTGAGTTTCCCAACACTAATCAAATTATGCTTCAAACATGGAGCATACACATTTGAGATGGTTTTTTGTTGGCCCTATTTGGTCAATATGTTGACTACTCATTTTCCAAGAAATTTAACTACATAATCGGTGTTGAGTTTAACCTCTTTCTTTACTGACTCATTTAGATCTGCAACTAGACCTCTATTACCCGTCATATGGTTGTTGCAACCACTGTCTAAAAGCCAAACATCATTCGGGATTTCATGTGAAACATGGCAAGTAAGAAACAACGAATCTTCATTGTTCTCAGATGTGTTTGTAATGTTGGCATTCTGTTTTCCATGATCAACATGCTTCTTTCTGCATTCACTAGAAAAATTGATCCGCACGTGGCCAGGAAGCACGAGGGGGACAATAGTTCGACTGAATAAGTCGGATCTATTATGGCGGAAGCTTGAGAAATAGAATGAGCAAATCAAGAATACACTACCTAGATAACACAAGTACACACAGACAATATGCAGGAATGCAAACTAATCTTCTCTATTACTGGATATAAGTTCATCGATTGATGTATGTTACAATATTATACATGCTTATATAGAATGCTGAGACACTTGGGTGCCTTCCCGTTACGTTCAGTTACAAGAGAAGTTAGAACAGTTCGAAAGTTCAACCGTTACAGTTGACTGGAAGACAAAGAGACAACCTGTCGTAGTTCGACAATCGCAAGTCGCAGGTCGACGCTGTATGTCGACGTCGCGAAAATTTTTGAGGTCGCTGAACTTGTCGAAGCTGCTGAGTTTGTCGAAGTTGTGTCGAATTTAGAACTTGTCGAAGTCAATGACTTGTCGAAATTGTGTCAAAGTTAGCATATGGCAATAATGCCAACTACGATGTGGATCATACCTCCTTCCTTAAGAAACAATGGTCCCCATTGTTTGCTCGTTTAAGTGAGGAAAAATGTTGGTCAGTTCAATAGCAGAGTACCACTTTCCTTGGGATGGGAGTTGTCCGAATTTAGCAACCTGAAACAAGGGAATTATGTTCATCCTTGTATGGCGCACTCGTCGTCCCACAATGGTGTCGCAAGGAAGAGGTTCCTAAGCATATGGATGGATGTCTTCGGGTTCTGCTGTTAGTAAGTCGTTCTGTTCCAATAGTGGTGCATGGTATGGTCGAAGTAGATCCACATTGAATACTAGATGCAGATCCATGCATGCAGGAATGTCGAGCTGGAAAGAGTTTTCTCCAATATGTCGAAGAATACCGTACGAACCATATCGCAAAGGCTTGAGATTCTTGAATGGGTCGGTGAAGCGCTCCTTCTTGAGATGTAACCAGACCTTATCCACAATTTGGAATGAATGAGAAATACGATGCTTGTCGTGTTGGGCCTTAGCTTTCGTGTTTGCTCGTTGCAACATTTCCCGTGCTTGCTTCTGGATGTCGCAGATCTGATCTCGAAACTTCAAGGCTTTATCAACTTCCCACTAGTTGTAGTCGGTGTCGGGGTTCGACTGTGTCGAGGAGCTGATCAAGACGATAGGCGCTGAGGGTTGAAATCTGTAATAGATCTCAAATGGAATATTTCCTGTAGAGCTGTGTTGACCATGATTGTAGCTGTGCTATATGTATGGAATACTTTCATCCCATGTTCGTCGATGCTTGTGGTTGTACATGCAAAGCAGTTGTATGACCAAGCGATTCACAACTTTCGTCTGTTCGTTGGTCTGAGGATGGAAAGCTGTGGATAATGAGAGTCGTGTGTTTAGTTGTTTCCAGAGAGTCTTCCAAAAGATGCTGACGAATCTGGAATCTTAGTCGAAAGTAATGGTTGTCGGTAAACCAAAGTGTTTCCAAACATGTGTAAAGAAGAGTTGAGCGGTCTGTTGCGCTGTCGTGGTCTTCTTACATGGAATGAGAATGGCCATCTTGGAAAATCTGTCGACTACTACTAAGAATGGCCATGTTTTGGATCACTATCAGATTATGGACAACAGTGTTGATTCCCCATGCCATGACTGAGTCTCAGGACACTTAGAGAGATGATCGATGTAGCTATTTAGTCATTTGTACAGAGCAGTCAGTAGTGCCCAGAGTTACAGTAGCAGTTTCAGAGGACAAATGATGGTTCAGATTGATGAGCATTCTGGTATATGACTCAACAGGTATATTATGGTGTTGTGGTGGGAAAAGTTCCTGTCGGGCACAGTTCATGTTGGGAAAAGTTCCTGTCGGGCATAGTTCTGTCAGGCACAGTTCCTATCAGGCATGGTTCCTGGCAGGCACAGTTCCTGTCATGCACAGTTCCTATTGAGCAAAGTTCCTATCGGGCACAGTTCCTATCGGGCACAGTTCCTGTCGAGCACACAGTTCCTGTCAGGCACAGTTCCTGTTGAGCAAAGTTCCTGTCAGGAACAGTTCCTGTTAGGCATAGTTCCTAGCAGGCACAATTCCTGTCATGCACAGTTCATGTTGGGCAAAGTTCCTGTCGAGCACAATTCCTGTTGGGAAAAGTTCCCGTTGAGCACAGTTCCTGTCGGGCACAGTCCCTGTCATGCACAGTTCCTGTTGGGAAAAGTTCCTGTCGGGCACAATTCCTGCTGGGCAAAGTTCCTATCAGGCATAGTTCCTCTCAGGAACGGTTCCTGGTAGGCACAGTTCCTGTCATGCATTGTTCCCGTCAGGCACAGTTCCTGTCGGGCACAGTTCCTATTGGGCAAAGTTCCTGTCAGGCACAGTTCCTGGTAGGCACGGTTCCTGGCAGGCACAGTTCCTGTCATGCACTATTCCCGTTGGGTACAGTTCCTATCGGGCACGGTTCCTGTTGGGCAAAGTTCCTGTCAGGAACAGTTCTTGTCAGGCATAGTTCCTGTCAGGCACAGTTCCTGTCGTGCATGGTTCCTGTCGGGCACGGTTCCTGTCAGGCACAGTTCCTATTGGGCACAGTTCCTATCAGGCACAGTTCCTGTTAGGAACAGTTCCTGTCAGGCATGGTTCCTGGCAAGCATAGTTCCTGTTGGGAAAAGTTCCTGTCGGGCACAGTTCCTGTCAGGCACGGTTCCTGGCAGGCACAGTTCCTGTCATGCACAGTTCCTATTGAGCAAAGTTCCTGTCGGGCACAGTTCTTGTCAGGCACACAGTTCCTGTCAAGCACACAGTTCCTGTCAGGCACACAGTTCCTGTTGGGAAAAGTTCCTGTCGGGCATAGTTCCTGTTAGGCACAGTTCCTGTCAAGCACGGTTCCTATTAGGCACGGTTCCTGGCAGGCACAGTTCCTGTCATGCACAGTTCTTGTTGGAAAAATTTCTTGTCGAGCACAGTTCCTATTGGGAAAAGTTCCTGTCGAGCACAATTCTTGTCGGGCACAATTCCTGTTGGGAAAAGTTCCTGTCGGGCACAATTCCTGTTGGGCAAAGTTCCTGTCAGGCATAGTTCCTCTCAGGAACGGTTCCTGGCAGGCACAGTTCCTATCATGCATTGTTCCCGTCAGGCACAGTTCCTGTCGGGCATAGTTCCTGTTGGGCACAGTTCCTGTCAGGCACAGTTCCTGGTCATGCACTATTCCCGTTGGGTATAATTCCTATCGAGCACAGTTCCTATTGGGAAAAGTTCTTGTCAGGCACAATTCTTGTCAGGCACAGTTCCTGTCGTGCACAGTTCCTGTCGTGCACGGTTCCTGTCAGGCACGGTTCCTGGCAGGCACAGTTCCTGTCATGCACAGTTCCCGTTGAGAAAAGTTCCTGTTGGGCACAGTTCCTGTCGGGCACAGTTCCTGTCGGGCACAGTTCCTATCAAGCACGGTTCCTGGAAGCCACAGTTCCTGTCATGCACAGTTCCTATTGAGCAAATTTCCTGTCGGGCACAGTTCCTGTCAGGCACAGTTCCTGTCAGGCATAGTTCCTGTCAGGCACGATTCCTGGCAGGCACAGTTCTTGTCATGCACAGTTCTTGTTGGGAAAAGTTCCCGTTGGGCACAATTCCTGTTGGGAAAAGTTCCTGTCGGGCACAGTTCCTGTTGGGAAAAGTTCCTGTCGGGCACAGTTCCTGTTATGCACAGTTCCTGTTAGGAAAAGTCCTGTTGGGAAAAGTTCCTGTTGGGAAAAGTTCCTGTCGGGCACAGTTCCTGTCAGGCACGGTTCCTGGCAGGCACAGTTCCTGTCATGCACAGTTCCTGTTGAGCAAAGTTCTTGTCGGGCACAGTTCTTGTCAGGCACAGTTCCTGTCAGGCATAGTTCCTGTCAGGCACGGTTCCTGGCAGGCACAGTTCCTGTCATGCATAGTTCCTATTGAGGAAAGTTCCTGTCGGGCACAGTTCCTCTCAGGAATGGTTCCTGGCAGGCACAGTTCCTGTCATGCATTGTTCCCGTTAGGAACAGTTCCTGTCGGGCACAGTTCCTGTTGGGCAAAGTTCCTGTCAGGCACAGTTCCTGGCAGGCACGGTTCTTGGAAGGCACAGTTCCTGTCATGCACTATTCCCGTCGGGTACAGTTCCTATCGGGCACAGTTCCTATTGGGCAAAGTTCCTGTCAGGCACAGTTCTTGTCAGGCACAGGTCCTGTCAAGCACAGTTCCTGTCGTGCACGGTTCTTGTCGGGCACGGTTCCTGTCAGGCACAGTTCCTGTTAGGCACAGTTCGTGTCAGGCATGGTTCCTGGCAAGCACAGTTCTTGTTGGGAAAAGTTCCTGTCGGGCACAGTTCCTGTCAGGCACGGTTCCTGGCAGGCACAATTCCTGTCCTGCACAGTTCCTATTGAGCAAAGTTCCTGTCGGGCACAGTTCTTGTCAGGCACACAGTTCCTGTCAGGCACAGTTCCTGTTGGGAAAAGTTCCTGTCGGGCATAGTTCCTGTTAGGCACAGTTCCTGTCAAGCACAGTTCCTGTTAGGCACGGTTCCTGGCAGGCACAGTTCCTGTCATGCACAGTTCCTGTTGGGAAAAGTTCCCGTCGGGCACAGTTCCTGTCGTGCATGATTCCTATTAGGCACGGTTCTTGGCAGGCACAGTTCCTATCATGCACAGTTCCTGTTGAGCAAAGTTCCTGTCGGGCACAGTTCCTGTTGGGAAAAGTTCCTGTCGGGCACGGTTCCTGTCAGGCACGGTTCCTGGCAGGCACAGTTCCTGTCATGCACAGTTCCTGTTGAGCAAAGTTCCTGTTGGGCACAGTTCCTGTCGGGCACAGTTCCTGTCAGGCACAGTTCCTATCAAGCACGATTCCTGGCAGCCACAGTTCCTATCATGCACAATTCCTATTGAGCAAATTTTCTGTCGGGCACAGTTCCTGTCAGGCACAGTTCCTGTCGGGCATAGTTCCTGTCAAGCACAGTTCCTGCCAGGCATGATTCCTGGCAGGAACAGTTCCTGTCATGCACAGTTCCTATCATGCACAGTTCTTGTTGGGAAAAGTTCCTGTTGGGCACATTTCCTGTTGGGAAAAGTTCCTGTCGGGCACAGTTCCTGTCATGCACAGTTCCTGTTGGGAAAAGTTCATGTTGGGAATAGCTTGCCAACTATTCCTTCTCAAATCCAAAATAATTTATGTGTAAGGTGAATAATTAATGTTTTAATAGATAATGCAATCACATAATTTGGAATTAGATTGTGCACTAGATGATAAAAAATTAGAATTAGAATCGGTTCATCATTTTCTGCATTGGTTTATAATTAATGTAGTTGAGTGATTGGAATCAGGAGATCTGGATTCATAACTATGGTTAATCAAATGGAGACCTGTGCCCACCGTCAACGCTGATTCTTGAGCCTATTTTAATTTTATATTTCTACTTTGTTTTTTGTTTTAGTACATGATAGAGTTATAGTAGCTAAATAGGGGGGAGGGAGCTCATGCTAGGGCACAGGTAGCTTTAAGCTTCAATCGATACTCGATGTAGTTAGTTGGAGAGGTAGGAAAACAGACATGATTATCAAGGCTCATATTGGAGCAAGTTCCTTGATCACTTCTCGATCAATATTTACTTCGTCATTGAGAAGTGAGACATGGAGATTCATGCTGGTAAACAAGATGGTGGGTCACTTCCACCTTCGTTGGGTTTGTGAATGGTTGATATGGAGACTTGACTCGAAGATTTCATCCATCTATCTTGAATGGCTCCATTGGTATTTACACATAGATGAATGTATTGCTCAAAGGCCCCCAAAAGTCAGAGGAAAATGCTTGCCTTATGATTGGATATGACTATCGATGTTTGCAAAAAGCATGATCGGCTAACCTTGTCATTTGGCCTATGAATTAGAATTCAAGGAGAATGGGTTCCTTAAACTATTCCTATCGAAATCACAAGTTCGAATTGGAGTAAATCTTCACCCTTGCTCAGGTGGCTTCCAATATCAAGTTCAATTCTTGTTCAGGTTGTTTCCATAGTTACCATGGACCCCTACTTAGACTACTTCCACCATTTCTTTCCCTAATGACGAAGTGAGACATGGAGATTCATGCTAGTAAACAAGATGGTGGGTCACTTCCACCTTCGTTGGGTTTGTGAATGGTTGATATGGAGACTTGACTCGAAGATTTCATCCATCTATCTTGAATGGCTCCATTGGTATTTACACATAGATGAATGTATTGCTCAAAGGCCCCCAAAAGTCGGAGGAAAATGCTTGCCTTATGATTGGATATGACTATCAATGTTTGCAAAAATCATGATCGACTAACCTTGTCATTTGGCCTATGAATTAGAATTCAAGGAGAATGGATTCCTTAAACTATTCCTATCAAAATCACAAGTTCGAATTGGAGTAACTCTTCACCCTTGCTCAGGTGGCTTCCACTATCAAGTTCAATTCTTGTTCAGGTTGTTTCCACAGTCACCATGGACCCCTACTTAGACTACTTCCACCATTTCTTTCCCTATTAATTCATATGGTATATCATACCCTCTTCAAATCCAGGGTCTTTTCTTGAGAGAAGAAAGGACACATTCACCCTAGCACCACCAGTCCACCACCAACATGCATAGTGCAAATCTCCACTAGAGACAAAAAAGACACCTCCCCTAATGATTATTTCCTATAGGGGAGTATGTCTCTTCTTTGGTTCATAGAGCTAAGTGGCTAGAAACATATATGAAGAGATTCCTTCCCTTAGTGGAGCGCAATATTGATTGGGTTGTTCATGCCGCTGAATGATTTTCAGGTATGTGCATCACAAGAATATTTTTTTGTTGTGTTATTCTATATGAGAATAGTTTTTTTGTTGTGTTATTCTATAAATATTTATTTGCTTCTTCTTCGAAAGGAGTGAAGTTTGTTACTGAAGTGATTCAAGATAATAGCTCTGGTATTCATGAACATATTTTTTAGATTCACTTCTATGTTTATTGGACATTATATAGATTGCAGATCATTTTCATCGAACTTTGATTTTTTCTGTTAGATGTTTTAATACTTGTCGACTCAATCTCAAATGGTTATAAATGTTTTTCAATTGATTTCTTTATATTGTCAAATGTTTTTTATGTTTCAAAAATTTCTTCTATATGGGTTCTTTGGTTATTTGGGTTAGGGATTGCTCATTAAAAAACATAGAGTGGAACAATGGAAATTTTCTCATTATATCAAAGAATTTGGAGAATTTGATTATACATTGCTTTTAATATACAATGAAATTTTGATGTATTTCTACATTTTCAAATAAAAAGAATAGTTTATTTTAACCTGTCATCATTGAAGGTTCTATATATCATAGCCCTTCAAAGTGAAATATGACCCTACCCTTCAAATTTTATCCTTGCGAGGGATGGAGGACAAATCTTTCGTGCTTGTGGTGGTGCTACATTATTGTCTCGTGCTCAACATTTTCATGATGAGGGTTGTTAATTTTGGGGATGTCCATTGCTTCAATCGCGATGCTCCCGATGTTTTCACGAACAAGTGTATTTTGGGGGGATTGATACTTGTATGACACGACCCATAACAAAAAGTTGAATAAGTTGATGACGATGATCAAACATAACTAGTAGAATCAGTTCAAGTGGTCCTGGTTAAGGTCATTAATGAAAATCCATCTACCCACATGCAATATTGATTGTCCAATCTTCTTTATTTTCATTGTGGTCTAGTTAGTGACTATAACCAAGAGGGAGCTCAAAAAGTATCTCAACGAAACTAAACATGAGTTTAGTGCCATTGACAAGGATATCAACTGTGGAGGAAATTCACTATAGAGGAACTCCACTAGCCCAACTCTAGTAAAAAATTATGCTAAGTTGGACAAGAAAAACTAGGGAACAAGATGAAGTATTGATAGTTTGGTTGCATTAGATCTTCTCCTCGTTTCTACTAACACTATGACTGTCATGGAACCCGCTGACATGATTAGGCCAAGGCTTGTTCTCTGTCAGGTAGAAAATATTATAGGGTCACCGATCAATTTTCTATTTCCTAGCAAATGACACCAAAAATAAATCATACAGAGGAACTGTGAATAGTAATAGGAGAAGGGGAAGGGTTGCTAGGGAAGCAAGTTGCACGTTGAAACTATTTCCAAAACGTGTCAACATAATGATTCCTTGTTGAATTCATAATGTTTGTAGCTGTGGTAGGGCATAGTTCATTGTGCTACTAAATATAGGAAAAATTCTCGTGCATGTTTTCTTCTCTTCAACTTGCTCCACGATGCATGACTGACATTATCAGTTAAATAGGCATCAAGCATCCGCAGGATGTAGGTGTTTTGAGTTGGATAAGCCAGGCTCACTATTAAATCTATAAAAATTGAGGTTGAGAGCATCTCAAGGCTCACCAAATCCAAAAATTTGTGGAGATCCCCTTGATGGTGGCAGTTGCACCTTGCAAATCGATGCTAGTGGGTCTTTCAAACCTGACAATTGAGATTTGTAATAAAAATGGAGATCTAAAATTTGATAGTCCACAGTGACAACGAGTGCCTAGTTCTTCTTGTGACTTTTTAAGGACATTACCAATTTACCATGAACCATACTACATGTACTATCACCTTGTTAACCAAAACTAATGACATTTTCTAAAAAGTATTGACCAACAAAAACACGTTCTCGTGACTGGAAAAATGAACATCAAATTCCATCCCTAATCACACATGAAGGCAATTCATTAATGGAAAAGAATAAAAAAAGGACAAAGCCACCCCAAGCCAATGAAAACCCCTAATCAATCAAAATGCAAAGTCATACTGAAACATATAATAAAACCCTTTCATCAACAATTCAACATGCAAACCCTAAAAGAAAAAAAATTGGAAACACCAGAAATTATCCATTTTCATGTCTTTTTAGTGTCTACTTAACATCCTAAAATATTATTATAAATATGAGAAAAATCATATTCATCTTCAATTCTGACTTATTATATTCTTTAAAATATTATCATATTTCATTTTGTTAATATTTTTATTTTAAAATATCTAACAATAATAAATTAATTTTCATTATACTTTCAATAATTCCAACTTCCATTTACAATTTATATATTAAACCATAATATTGAATACATTTAAATCTATAAAAATATAAATCTCAATAACCCAAAACCAAAAAAATAATATATATATGCAAAATCTTCAAAACAGTATGTTAAAGTGAAAAACATCCATTCCAATAACTACAAACACTATGTTAATGGAAAACATGCATTGAAATAGTCATACCCAATTCCAATAAACCACAAAAACAAAACATTTTTTTTTTTATTTTAACTGTGTTAAAGTGATAAACATCCATTCCAATAACTACAAACAATATGTTAATGGGAAAACATACAATGAAATAGTCATACCCAAACCCAATAAACCACAAAAACAGAACATTTTTTTTTATATTTTTACCCACATCCGGTCCAATTCTCTGGTTGGTTGGTGGGGTTTTCACAATCGATGGTAAACTCCCATTTCATTCCAATAACCCAATCCCAATAAAGCCCACACAAACAAAAAAATATTTGGGATATATTCTCTCGGAATGTGGGTCAATTTCTTTGGACTTTCACCAAAGGTGGTAAACTCCCACCAACTTATGGACCCAACACAACCAACATCCATATCCATGTCGGTATAGAATATAGTCATATACAAATCAACTTGTTTAAAGAAAAGGAGAAATTTTATCATTTCCAATAATGTTAAAATGTTAAGTCATACATCAAACTTATCTAATACAGTAACACAATTAGATAGCATTATTTTTCTAGATTTCTATCATAACGATTGTCTCATAAAGAGGCATTAGTGTTTATGTGCATCATTGTCAATGTTATCTTAAGTTTTTAGTTGTCTTAAAGATAATTTATTGTTATATATTTTGACAAGTAAAATCAATTCTTCCATCATCATATTTTCATAAGTTGTGTATATACAATTCTTTCTAATCTATAATTATGCTTTTCTAGATTTTAAATTCAATTACTGTTTCATGAAAATGAGACATTAGTATTTTTATTTACATATCCTCTCTCCCATTTAACATTCTCTTACTTTCCAAAGAATTATGCTTTTCTAGATCTCGAATACAATTACTGCATCATAAAAAGGAACCATTAATATTTGTTAATAAATCCTCTCCCCTTTGATGTTCTCTTAGATTCCAAATGACAACCATTTTCATATCTTACTATCTACTTAACACCCTGTAAAGCATCAGTGTCTATGGCATCTTCAAGTCCTTATACATTGTATCCTAAATTTCAAATGACATTCAAGTTTATGTCCTATTGTCTCCTTGACACCCCTATAAAACATCATTGTCAATAACATCTCAAAATCCTTATATATTTATTTTATTTTATTTTTATTCATTTTAATTTTTTAATTTCAATTTGTATTAAATCATAATATTCAATATATGTAAATCCATAAACAAAAATTCTTAACAATGAAAAAAATATATATATAAATAAAAATAATTTCAAACCAAAAATATCCATTTCAATAACTTGTTAATCTGGAAATACAAGAATTGAATCTCAGTGGGGAGAGTAACAATCTTTCCTCTTCACCACCCAAATTACAACTAATAGACAAAAAAAAATTTATATAAATAAAATAATTTGAAAGCAAAAATTATATCCATTCCAATAACAATAACCAATCCCATCAATCCACAAAATCATAAACTCCTTTTTCAATATTCTTCAACTATAGTTTTGATTTTGATATATTTTCACACTTGAGCGGCTCCAATTTTCTGGTTGGTTGGTGGGGTTTTCACCATCATCTTCAACTATAGTTTTGATTTTGATATATTTTCACACTTGAGCGGCTCCAATTTTCTGGTTGGTTGGTGGGGTTTTCACCATCATCGGTAGTAAAATCTCATTCCAAGAAAGCATAGCCAATCCAAAGAGTCAACAAAAAAGCAAAAATATTTGGGATATATTCTGTCGGAATGTGGGTCTGTTTCTTTGGACTTTCACCAGAGGTGGTAAACTCCCACCAACTTAAGACCCCAGCCCAGTATAGTATATACAAATACCAATCAACTAGTGAATAAAAAGTAGAAATTTGATCATTTTCACTAATGTTTAATGTTTAGTCATACATGAAACTCATCAGATACAGTAGTGCAATTAGAGAGCATTAAAATTTCCAATTTCTTTTAACAAAACATGCAGCATCAAACATCCTCCATGTGGGTGTAAATTTTCACACACTTTCAGTTTTAAATCGATATATCAAAAAATTAAAATGGTTTGACCTATTTGCAAGTCATCGGCGTTGAAGAATGCATCACTGGATTTAGGTCTAGAGTTATAGAATGTTCACATAATTCGCTTATGTTAAAGATCCAAAAACAGTTAAGCAATGCCTCCAAATGAAGAGACTTAAACTAGATCGGCTCTCTCCCACTACAAAGATACAGATTATTCTAACATAACATTACTGTTACTCATTTGTAGCCAGATGATTCTGCTTATATGATAGAACATACAACAGAAAATAACCATTCTACTATGCTATGTGAATCTGCACAATAAAAGTGCTTTGAACCCTAAAATTTAGCAGATAATGGAAGATGTGGTTATAGCAGAGTCTACTTTAGTTTCCTGTTTGATGACTGTTGAGCTCCGGGATGGTATCAAGGCTAGGTTTCCATTCAGAAGTAAACCCAGACCCAGACCCAGACGTGTGGCCGGGCTGCCCCCTCGCTAAACTCAGCCCTTCATTCACAACAAAATTCTCTGCAAAACTGATGTTGGTGGAATTAAGAAATGAAACCACATCTTTCTTCCTCATACGTAACTTCACTCGCAGTACGCGGCTTCCATCTATGGACGAAGTGGAAATAATCTCTGGATGGTAATTATTATTCTGTTCCTGCAATTCTTCAAGTCTAGAACCAGAACCAGAACCTGCAGACGGAAGAGGAGTAAGATAATACAGTTGCTCCTGTTGAAGCTCTGAGTTGTGATCCAGAGGTCGGCTGAGAAGACGAGCTCCCAAGCTTTTCAAACTGCCTGCGTCGAAAATCCCATGCTGAGGATACTTTTCAACGATTTCTTTAACGTAAACACGATGCTTGAATCTCATAACCTTCCCATCTACCGAAATCAATTTTATGGACTGATTTTCTCTAAATCTCCGTTGCAGCTTCTTCAACATAGTGCAGAGGCCACTGCCCATAACAAAAGCTCCGCTCAGGTCTGGCCCTAAACCCTGCGTTCAGGAGTTTGATATGAATATCCGCTCGAGGCTTGGGATTTTATCCGTTCAGAGATCTGAGATCTGAGCAAATATGAGCTTGGCTGTGGCATACGTACTCAAATTCAAATTTAAATTTTGAGCGGGGAGACAAATTTAAATTATATACCGCCTTTACTAAATTCAAAAATTAGTGGCAGGAATGCGGTTGCATCCATGCATTACTCGATGGGCTCATGGGTATGAGTGCGGTTGCATGACTTGCATCGATGCATATGATATGGTAATGGAGTAATCACAAACAATGGCTGATGGATCTGTATACCATGCACCATGCCGGATGATGGGTCGAGGGTGCATTAAATTCAAACAGTGGAGGTGTGATTGAGTGCGGTCCAATCCACGGCCTGTGTACTGCAGGAGGAGCTGTCAGAACTGTTGACAGTCGACGAAACAAAAAAGGTCAGAGATGGGGATCACCGGAATTTAAACATTCTACGGTCACCGGCCTGGCGAAAGAGTCGAATGGTTAGACTCTTCCCACCAGGCCTGGAATTTGACGTTCTGTAGAACGTTTTTTCAGTTTTTAAACGTATTTGACAGGTAACTTGAAATTTAAAACGTAGAAGTTGACGTTCATGTATATTGATAACCCGTCAAAAATACTTATAGCTGTCCAACTTGCCTCGTACTGAGATATGTTAAATTATTAAAAAAATGAAAATCTCTTAACAGATATTTGGTTTGTTAGTGAAGTTGACTTATTGTTAAACAAACTATTTAGTTTTTTTTACTATAATGAACTATCTACCCAGATCTTGTGGTAAAAAACAAGGCCAGATTCAAAAATCGATCCTCTATGAATCTGCATAAAATGTAAAATGAAAGGCACTCTGAAAACCCAACCGTCATCAAATTTTTTTTGACAGGCTGGTAAAATTTGAAATTCCAGGCCTGCTTCCCAGCCGTATATATGGAAAAATCACTCGAAAAATGATTAAATTAATGAATATAAACAGCTGCACCCATTGCATATACGATCCAAGGCGTATGTAATGAGATACAATGTTGTAAACACTAAAAATGCATCTGTATATTGTTCCAAGAACAGTAACAGCGCATCATCCAATCAAAATGTCCACATCCTTGTAATTGGAAAAATCACTAAAAAATGATCATATTATTGAAAATAAACAGCTGCACTTATTACACATACGATCCAAGGCGGCCGTATGTAATGAGATACAATGTTGTAAATACTATAAATACATCACACAGCTAAAAGAACCTGAAAAACATAAGTGACATCTGACTCCGGCTTACATGGCCGGATGGCACCTTGCTTCCGGAGAAGGTGATTTAGAAAGGATTCTCCACGTTTTCAACAGAGCATTGAAAGTGTCATTTGGCACTAGTGTACTTCTCCACGTTTTCAACAGAGCGTTGAAATTGTCATTTGGCACTAGTGTACAGGAGAGATCATCCGTTTGCCAAATGAATGTGGATAACTGGAAACGCTCTAGAAAAACAAAATTTATGTAGATATACAAAGAGGGTTAGCCATGAATAAGCCCATAAAAATTTAAACGAGACATGTGCTGATTGATTATTGAAGAGTTTTCACGAAGGCAAGCAACGAATCCACATCCCTTTTTTCAGAGGGATATTTGATAGCTTTTGAACTGTGCTTAGGAAATAAGAGAATGGTTGGAAATGTTCCCAGTTGTAAATTTTGTTGACAAAAAGATTTATGTTCTCCATCTGCGCGAAATTTGGCGACCTGCAAAACAAGTAAAATTTAATTAGCTGAAGTGAATGAATAAGTTCGGCCATTTGTATCTTGCATGAAAGGCCAAAATATCTTTTAACGCAATGCAATTATAAAAGGGAAGATCAAATTGAAAATATATTTCTGGGAGAAATGGCACGAATTTCTGATTCTTATGGTACAACACAATCTAGCAGAATTTGGGTAAATAACTAGTATATGTTTTAATGAGCATTTAAATTTTTTTGACAATGGGTATGAGCCCTCTTTCGATTTTCACTTACACGGGAATGAAAATCTTACCTTAACACCAGATTCTTTAAGATTAAATGCTACTTCGTCATAAGATGCCTCCATTGCCTGTCGGAAAGCGCAAAATTGTAAAACTCAGTTAGTCAATTACAAGCAACGCGTAAATCAGTGCGTAATGATTTAGTATTCATGGCTCTCGATTCTAAAAAAGGGTTTCAAATTATGATTCATGACTACAAAGTACATTTATCAGTATCATGCTATTCATCTTTGATTTGGTACCTTGCATACGCTAGTAAAACATTCTGACAATAAAACTAATGTATGCAAGGAATCCTTGATAAATCTATCAAATACAATTAATCAGACAGGTCTTTGCACTTCATATTAATAGAGACATTCACTCGGGGCATTAACTGGAAGAAGAGACAATTTGGCATGATGCAAAAAGAACCAGTACTAGATTCCTACTTTTCAGTCAGGACTCGGAACTGTTTATTTTTTAAATAATGGCAGAAGCAAGTAATAAACTTAACAACTCGAGTAAAATATGTGTTTTAACTTTCAATTTGCACAACTTCCAAAGAATGTAAATACTAACCTGACAAAATTGACACCATGGCGCATAAAGGACCACAAGCCATGCTTCCTTCCTTTCTTTTAAACTCGCAAGCCTTTCGATGCCTTCTCTTGTCAACCTCAAAACATTTTCAGTAGAGAAAAGATCACCAGCTCCATTTGCAGCGTGCACCGAGTTCCTGTTATCTCCTTGTGACGTTTCAATGTTTCCCTACAAAACCAAATGTTATGTCAGACAGAAACCTTATAAACTGTGTTTTACTAATTTCCTTCGGAATCGTATTCAAGCCCGTAAAATTATAAACAGAACCAATCATATGTACGGACATGGCCATGATCACAAAATTGGAACCAGTGTTGCAGATTCATAAATTCGCACTAAAACATCAGAATAGACATCACGTAAATGAGTGATATCTAAACAACGGAGTTAGTCAACTAGCTAGCCAAAACTAAATCCCAACTAAAGATGATGTAGACAACTATTAAGTCTTTAAATTACTACAATCAGCTCGTACATGGTTGTATAGAGTCCCAGAAAACTCTTCTGCGTGACCATGTAGTGTCAATTGCAACCTGGAGATTTCTCTAATAAATAGCAGTCTCACTATAAAAGTTAGCAAGAATTATAAAATAGACCATGTTTTCAAAATATCCCTCTGCCAGAAAGGATCAATGGTTCTCTACAAAGCTGCTCATCATGTATATGCTGATTCAAGGAGAGGCTAAAGGATAACAGAGAAATGATTAGGAATTTAGGATGCAATATATCTTCAATTGTTCAGCAGATATCTATTATCGCGTGCCAAAAATTGCAGAATCCCAATATCCAGAGCCAAAACATCTCCCAGGACCAATCAGGGTAGTATATCTTATCTTGTGTAAGGCAGAACAAGGAAGAAGGACAGTTTATTGTGATTTCTCAACCTATCTGCTGGTGATATTTTGTTGTAATTCAATATGGTTGGTCAGTTTATTAGTTAGGGGGGTTCTGTTTTTCTATCTCAATCTTTTATAGCTATTTGACTTTCAGGACCTCAAAAAGCTAGTTTTTTTCCGTGATAGTAATCTGTTTCTTTTAAGCTAATGAATATTTCTTCACACTAAAACATGATTTAAGGAAGGCCGTGACAATAGATCAGCATGTTCACCAAGATGGTTCATGGTCAGAGTACTCATAGAGGTAAATGAAGAAGCCCAATTGGTACATTTTATTGTTAGCACGATGAAAACAAAAGAAACTTTTTCGAGTAACTTGCCGAAGTACTGATTGAGCTGAATTAAAAGGCAGGTTATTGGGATTTGAATGAAAAAGGAATTAACAAGAAACGGTATCCATGACAATGGCCCACTAGATTTACTTGATGCAAAGTCCTACTAAGAAAACTCAATCAATGCTCCAGAATCCACCTGAGTGGTTGTGGTTCAATCCGGTGGTTAACCCAAGGGCAGTTATAGCTAAATACAACTATACAAAACATCGGCTCATGTTTCTGAAAGAAAATAAAGGTAACGGGAACCATAAGCACCTTGTGCAAACCACATTCTTTTGCCTTGGAATCTTCCCACCACCAACGTCCTTCGCGCTCATGTTGTCCCGGCAAAACTGGCCGAGTGCATGGTTCACATCCAATAGAAACATAACCCTGCAACGATCATACGATCATAATGATGCACTACGGTAAGAAGCTAATGGCTAATACAAACCATGAAAATGATCACATCCAACCAAACATAATCCAAGAGGTATCAAATCATTTTATTGATGGTAAGTACCTTGTGGTGAAGAGCATTGACTGGAACATCCATTGTTCTCAAAAACTTCCAAACAACATCACCCGTGACATTAGCCAAGGGGTTCCACTTAACGAGGCTTCCAACACCACCCTCTAATCCCTCAAATGAAGGGTCCACCTGGCAATATCCATACATAATTAGTTTCTTACACCAATTCACTCATATAGCCAAATAAACCAAGAAAACAGAACTCATTTAAGAACAAAATGAACTGTTAAAAGATGTTGAAGTTATACGCACAAGATCAAAGTGTGAACTAATACTCATTGATCAACCTTTCATGTAAACAAGAGAGAGCTAGATTCTCAGAAAACACAACTCATTGGGAACATAACGAACTGCTTCAAGACGTTGAGGTTAGACACACAAGCAGAGAATTAAAAGTGAGCTCAATACTCTCATTGACGAGCCTTGCCTCAAGCAAGAGGGAGCTAACTTCTTCTATCCCTGTATATCGACAACCCAATCACTAACAGAACACCCCAAAAGATATGAAAGAAATTACCGCATTATAAGAACTTTAGCAAAAAGAAAGTTGCTACTCATAATCCAGTCACATGAAGCACTAGTGTGGGCTTGAACTTGTCTAAGACTCTAACCGCCAAGCTTTTACAAATTCTAATCATCTAATCAAATACTCAATCTCTTGGATATGGCAGATGCATTCCCACCATATGGCATAGCTCTACGCCCATACTCAATTTAAGACCTAGTCATATAGATAAAAGAGGTTAGCGGCCAGTTGGAAAGGGGAAAAGAAGGGGTGACCCCCATGGGAATTATTGTCAAATTCACATAAATACACTAGAACAGGAATCACTTCAAATGAGGAAGAAATAAGCGTGACAAAGGTCGCTCCTAAGGGAAAAGGTCTGCATCATGTTGCATGCTACTCCACATTAAGTTATTTGAATTTGCTACAACCTAATCCTAATAGCTGGCTCAAAGATCCTTTCTTCCTAATCTCAATATGCAAATTTGGTCACCCTCGTGTTATAATGTAGAATTTGCTACAACCTAATCCTAGTAGCTGGCTCAAAGATCCTTTATTCCTAATCTGAATATGCAAATTTGGCAATCCTCGTGTCATAATGTACGGAAGAGTCCATAGGAAACATTTTAGAAGATTTTAATTTTTTTCAGAGAATACTCACATTTTCCTGATATGACAAACAACTATTTGCTGCTGTACCACAAAGGCCCAGTACTGAAATCCTTTATTCCCAATCTCAGTAAGGAAATTTGGCCATTCTCATGTCATAATGTAGGAAAGAGTCTATAGGAAACATTTTAGAAGATTTTGAATTTATTCTGTGTTCACACATTTTCCTGATATGACAAACAACTATTTGCTGCTGTCCCACAAAGGCTCAGTTCTAATAAAAAGCATTGCAACCAACAGCAAAGGATTCTTACAGATTGTACTAGGAGGGATATTGGGCATATAAATATATAAATGAATAAAAATAAAATAAACTAGTATAGATCTATTTTGACCCAAGCCGAAGACATTTGCAGTTGTTTCAAAAGTTTTTTATCCCTCCCAGTGCAGATCAGGGGTTAATACGAGTCTACTAAAGCCATCCTAAAGAACCAATAAACAGCAGAAAGCTTTTCACAAAAACGTTGCTGGAATTCACGAATCAACAGAGCAAGGTAGGAAATTACTAAGATACCTGTTTCATTAAAACCGTAGAAATGATGAAATAAATTCGCCAATTTCTCGAAAATAATTACCTGCACGATTGGAACGGTTGCTCGAGTTCCAGGAGATTGATCACGGCGCTGTCCAGTTATCCATGCTCTTAAACCTGTAAGTGCCCTTTTTAAGGGCTTCACTTTGCGTATCCTACAACATTCCTGGTGTCCATCTTCATAAAAGGAAAATAACCCTTTACTCCTTACAAGTGCTTGAACTTCTTCAGCCTCAGGAAATGTGTATTCAATATGAATGTTATAGTGCTTCTCAACCTCTGCAAAGAGTTGATATGTCTCAGGATTAAGCCTTCCAGTATCAAGACTGAACACTCTGAATGGCCGACCGGTCAACCGCGCATATTCAATCAAAGCTACATCTTCTGCTCCACTGCATCAAGTACATACCAAGTCAATAACTGACATGACAGCACTCTATATCTGCATATTACCTACCCCCTCATTCAAAGTATAAAAACACAGTTATAAGAAACTCAAGAAAAGGGGGCAGAAATAACCTGAAGGCAATTGCAATGTCGTTACCGAACATTGATAGAGCTTTGTCCATAATTTCCAAAGGGGATGCATGGACTAGATTCTTGGCAATCTCATTGTAATCTACTTTTTCCTCCTCAATTAATTCTGTAAAATTATTCAGCGTTATAAAAATTTAATCAAAGATAAAAAAAAATTCGATTGAAACATATTTAGCTGAACATAAAATTGACGGGCTAAAATGTCAATATTAACCCCAGAAAAGCCCCCACACCTATTATTCCTATTCTTATCAACCGATTTAGCCTCAACAATCACATTTTGTTAGCTCTAAATTTGCATGCATCTCCGCAAACAGAATCGAAAAGAAGAGTACTGTTTATAACGAATTTAATGCCTTGCGAGGATGCTGAAAACAAGACTTTTCAAAACTCAAATGTCTGTCGTATGATACAAGATATTGGAGGCTAATCAAGAAATCTATATAAATTTTAACGCCCGACCGTAAAGCTATGATAAGTTTTAATATCTGACTTTACAGTTTTGGTCAATTTTTAACATCTGCCTTTAAAGGTTAAACTAGTTTCGATATCTAGAGTTAAGGTACCCCGCTTGGGGATGTCGCATCTGTAGTATTATATAACCGTAAATATTATATAACCGTAAAGACTTTAAATTATAACGAAATGCTCTGTAAATTCAAAATATACAAGAACTCAAATTATCAATAAATGCTCTGTAAACGAATTGGACTGCAAATTCAAAATATCTTTCCAAAACGCTCTTCTTGAACAAAATCTCCCTTATTGTTTCTAAATTTGTGAGTTCGAAGTTGATAATTCAAATCATTATGGTAAGGAACATAAATTCGAGAGACATTATATTTTTTTAACATGAAACTATATGGAAGCGCAAAAGTCGTTCAAAAAACCCATCTTTTTGCCAAAAAGAGAAGAGAAAAGTGCGGCCTGATAAAAAACCGTACCAGGAACTGTAATTGTGGCAGCGAAACAAGCACATGAATCAGTAGGGCGTGATTCAGGCCGTAAAGAATGGCTATCCGACTGCTGAGCGAAAATTCTTTGTTGTTTATGTGAACTCTGCTTCGCCGAAAACTTGGTCGTCAGTACTGAAATTGGATTTAGATGAGCCCCACTCAGGCGTGGCTCTGCAATTTACAAACAAAACACACATTAATCTCATCTAATACGAAGCGTTGTAGAGCTAGGCAAAGTAACCGTCATCAAGATAAAAGTTGGCCAAAAAGAAATGAAATGGCATAGAGAAACATATACATATACATACTCTGTTGTTGTTTGTTGAAGGCTGCAGGGCGTTGTAGAACAGCTTGCGAAACAGCCGCCATTGTTCAGAATGATCTAAGAAAGGGGAAACTGGTTGGTTTCAAAGCAAAATCGGGAAGGAATGAAGTTGAGCGTAGCGATTGCAAGCCGCTCGTTCGATGCTGTGTGAAGACATGGCCGTGGTGATGGTGATATATGAAGAAATGAAGGTGCATGCATCTCAGACCAACGAAATAGCAGCCACATTCAGTGAATAGTCCCATTCATTGAACTTGGTCAGGATTCCATTACAGCAAGTATATTCCTATCACGTAACTCAAGGCGTGTCGCCATATCTTTCATTTATTTAATTCAAAGCAGTAAAAACAAGACCTAGCCGGCACATGTGGTTCTTCTCATGTCGCCTTTCCTTTCATCACTTAGCAAAAATTCATAATAAAATAGATAAATCTTTAAAAAATGGAACGGCTTAGAATTCTCTACTTATATATATATAGTAATTATAAATTATTTAAACACTAATAATTAATATATATATTATTATATATTAAAAAATTAAAACATTTAAATTAAATATGTCCATTATGTTTGTAAAACATTAACATTTCTCTTTGTACTTAATACTTTAAATATATTTCAATTAAAATTGTATTTATTAAAAAAATAATAATATATAAGTTAGAAGTACGATATACTTATTTATTTTTTCAAGTTGAATATGTCCATTATCTTTGTAAAATATTAATATTTCATTTTCTTAATAATTTAAATATATTTCAATTAAAATTGTATTTATTAAAAAAATAATAATAAATAGGTTACAAGTAAGGTATAACCATTTCTCTTTTCAAGTGATTGAATTAGAGTCAATTAAAACCTATTACATTTATATTTATTTATATAATAATATATTAAGTGTAATGAATTTACTGTAAAAATTAAATGATTTTTTAATATATATTTAAAAAATTATTATTACTTTTAAATAATAATATATAAATTTAAATTTCTCGGATGTGGGTGTCTTTGAGGATCACATGCCGTGTGTGGCTAGCAACACGGCCCCTTCGATCTGTCCTTCAAGTGGAGCACATTTGGCTCACACGCCATGACCATTAATGGTCTCCAATTCTCAATGTCTGGGGTTTTAATGCTCCTCGTTGTTGTTGTTCTACATAGTTCGGGTGGAGGTACAGCTCAAATCATGTCTTCCTTCAGCGGTTCTACGGCTCCCAAGGCAGATTATTTCAGGAATTTTGGTAAGGAATGTTTCCATTTTGTGGTTTGTTACGGTTGGCATTCATACTGTGTTTCTTTTCTGTGCATTAGAGAGAACTCTACCTTGGGTGCGGTCAAGTTCAGGAATGTTATTCGACTCCCCTCCTCTAATTTTTGTGTGGCTTAGTTCTCTCTGACTCTCGCTTGCCTATGCATTTTGCAAGTGATTGGGTTCATTCTCCATTCTCTAGCTGCAAATATGTCTACGAGGCTTCGCACCGCCCCTCAACGTCCTAGCAGAGATAGGGGGCGTGCTAGCCGTAGAGGAAATAGGGATTCTTCTAAGAATGGTTATAATAGTTATGTACCTGCTCATTTGAGAAATCTTTTGGACGATTGGGAAGAAGAAATAGTTGTGCAATAGTTAGTAGGTCAGCGGGCTCGAGTGCATCATGGGCACTATTGGATGGTTAAAAATATGTTGGCTCAGGTTCTTATGCAACATCAAGGTTCTGGCAGGGAAAACAACTCCACATCTTCTCCTTCTTCGGCCCCGGTTATCCATTCCTCCTCCTCTCCAAGTCCCTCATTGGTCTCCAAGCCAATGAAGACTCAAGAGGATCAAGCTGGTAATGAGCCCCCCACGGCCCAGGATAAAACTAATTTTGCTTCCACTAGTGGTTATAAAAGGAAGAAGGTGGAACGCAGCGGACAGATGGACCTCTCCTCCCTCAGGAAAACAGAGGCGCTCCCAATCAAAAAATCATGGACAACAATTCTAGCTGGGAGGATTACAGGTGCCCCATCTTGGAAGAGAAGCCCGAGGATGCTGAAGCTGCCCACAACTCTGAGTAATCTCTTTGTTTTTCTCTCTGGCAGTTTTTTGTTGATAATAATAGTCGAGAATTCTAGTTTCTGAAGCTGTTATTCTTCTATGCTTAGGTTTTTATGCCCATAGAGGCTATTTTGACAAACAGTTCATTTTGAAAATGTACTTAGGCATAAACCTGCTTAGTAGTTTTTTGGTCACCCATGCATGGAAGATGAACATTGACAAGGTTAGATTGATGCTCCATAAATGGGCTATGTGTCTTTGTTTAAGTTTTAGCAGTGTTATCTGAGAAGCCATGGTATATTATGAATTTGATGGTTAGGAGAAATGTTTGTTACCCTTCTATCCATAATCAATTCTCACTAATCACATATTAAACTCAATCAACACCCATTAAATTTATAAATTTATATTTATTCATATAATCAATATATTAAGTATAATAAATTGATTGTAAAAATTAAATAATTTTTTAATATGTATTTAAAAAAATGATTATTATATTCAAATAGTAATACATAAATTTAAATTGTCAATTGGGTGGTTGGAAGGAATGCTGGTTACCCTCCCCACCCATGATCAATTCCTTGGGTACTATCCTAGAAATGAGAGGAAGTAAGGTGGGTTTCCTAGGATATGTATTCCAAGAAAAAAAAGTCAACTAGGTGTAGTTCTTTGGGATATGTATTCGGAAAAATAAAACACATCAATTTAAATTCACTATATAATATTTACTATGTAATAAAATTAATTTCAGTTATCTAAAAATTGGACGATTCACCGGCACTAGGCTTTTCATCATAATCCGATGTTTTTTATTTTGTAAAATTTGAATTTAATTGTGTTTTAATGACAATTTTGATGGTAGAAATGGATTCAGCACCATCAAAAACCCTTGAGCACAAATTTCAATTGGATTTCTCAAATAATTTTAATTTATTCAATTATTAAATAAATAAAATATTTATATTAGTGTACAATTAAAAAAATAGTGTGTAACTTTATTATTAACCAAATTCTTTTCAGTGAACATGAACTATCATCATTGTGGAATTTGGTAAAAATATTTTTGGTAAAATCAAAATTTGGAAGTGTTTAACTTGTGTTTTTTAATCCATAGATAGATTTAGCACCCTCAAATACCACCATGGCACCCAAATTATGCAATTTTTATAGCTAATATATGTGATTCTAAGATTTTTAGAGATTTCCAATCTAAAACGGAAAATATATCGAAAAAAATTGAAAATGTAGAATATTTAGACTACACCTTTTTGGTCTATGATATTTTAAGAAATATATAATTATAAATTAAAAAAAAAATTATAAATTATAAATAATTATAAAATTAATAAATAAAAATAAACCTATTATCAAATATTAATATAAAATTATTATATTAATAAATAATCATATAAAACTATTATTGAAATTTAAAATTAAAATATAAATTATTAATAAATTTACAAATATTTATTATTTTAAATTTACAAATTTATAGAGTAAAATGAATTTACATACCATATTTCCCTCCTAATTCTATTAGTAAGCCACTTCAAAATTATTCTAGTCCACCTGTAGAGTTATTTATGATCATTATCAATAGGTTAATTATTAATTTTACATTTGTTAGATGTATTTGTACATAGCTATGTGTGGTTAGTTAGTTAAATATAAGAAATACGTTTTAAGTTGAATATATAAATTGGAAAAAATAAAAATAAAAATTTGAAAAATAGAGAATCAATCATACATCAATTTGTTATTATAAAATATTAAAATATAAATTATATACATCAATTTATTATTATAAAACATTAAAATATAAATTATATAATTGGTCATATCAAAATTAAAATGACACATGGAAAATTACTTATTAGGTTTTTTTTGTTTTTAAGTAAACAAAAAGTTAATAATGTCTAGAAAATTCTATCTTAATTAATTGTGTTTAGTTTTTTTTTTTTATTTTAAAAATTAAGTCACTTTCTTATATTTATGTCATATAGATAACTTTTTAACCAATTATAAAAAGAGCAGTTTATTTATTCTATATTTTGGACTTTACCGTGGGTTAAGAAAAAAAATATATTGAAAAAATTGAAATTGTAGAATATTTAGACTACACCATTAAAAAATGAAAAGAGTAAAATTTAAAAAATCTTAAATTTATTTTTAATTTTCAAAAAAGTTAATTTAATAAATTGTTTTTTAAAAAATATATAAAATTTATAACATGAAATTGATTTTAATGTGAAGTCAAAGCACTTAGCCTTGAAATGAAAAATATACTCCTTCAACCATACTACTAAAATACAAGCTCTAGCTATTTATAATATCATATTTCAATATTGTAAAACAAGCTATTTATAATATCATATTTCAATATTGTAAAACTAGCCTTATTATGTGATAAAGGCCCAATCACTCATATTAGTGACTTAAGATTTAAGGTTTTTTGCTTCTCTATTGATATAAATAGGTTTTCCTCCCTCATACGTATATTTTTTCTTTATATTCAATGAATGTTGCATGTGGAAAGTTGTCAAACTCAAATACCAACTTACTTTACATAATGTTATGTTTGGAAAGTTGTCAAACTCAAATACCAACTTACTTTACACAATGTTATGTTTGTCGATGTTGAACTTGGGTCATCCATGGTGATGCTTCATATCAGCCACTCAACCATGGCTTCACAAATATTGCATATACATCTCTTATCATTTTGTGAATATAATCAACTAATTATTAGTGTTTATTGGAGACATTTTCATCCATTACTCATATTTGTGATTACAATCTACCCTTGGGTGTGTAGATTCCCCCACTCTCTTTCTGAGAGATTTTATCACTTTTTGTTACTCTTAGGGTTCTTGGGGTTGCTTCAATAGTTGTAGTAGCTCTGTTTTGGGTACAAGAACATTGTCCCATTTGTATCATAGTAGTGGTTCTACCATAGGAGGGTCATAGTATTTACAATGTTTTTTCAAATTCTTCTAGTAGATTTATCAAAAATTAATATTACGTTTAGAGAGTGCTAAAAAAATAAGTGATTTCAAAAAAATCCAAATCAAAGGTTAAATAATGATGAAATTAGAGTTTGAACAATACCAAAAGAGTTGAAGTTGTGTAGCAAAAGAACACTCAACAAGAGAAGAAGATAAGAGTCCATTAAATATCGATCACCATAGAGGGGCTTTTCTAAGACCAAAGAAGTATCTGAGGGAGATGCATCTTCTATAAGAAATTGACAAGGATGCTTCCCATAATGCTTAACAATTACAATGCCATCACTTGGACCATCATTGGTAAATAAAAATAAGAACTAAAATGTGAGGAAAATGAAGAAGGCGTAGTTGTATACGCTAAAATCTCACCCACCCTATAATCAATATCCTTGTAAAGAGGGCATAAAAGGGATCTGAAACATTCCTAGCTTTGATATTTCATGAATCCATTCCTCTGTGTGATGGATCTTCTAGCATGCATAATGATGACTCGAATATCCTTATGTATAACAATTGCAAGAGGATGCAATAATTGAACCTAATGTAGAACAAGTAAGCATCATGAAAAACATTGCCTAGTAGAGTATGCCCCTCACAAAACTTGTCAAGGCCACGCTATCTACAACACCTTCATATTTAGTAGAAAGGAACTATGAAGATCGATATAGTGATAATAAAGGTCTTATTGTTCCATTAAGCAAACACTAATTATCAATAGTATCAATCTCCGTTGCATCTTTATTAGTAAGATGCCTTGAGAAGGGAGTGAATGTAGTAGCACTAAGTTTGTGGTGTGCAATATATGACTTTCTCTTACATGTATGATTGCAAAAGCATGAATTTTGGGTATTGGTTATAGTTCTACCTAGTTAAGGGAAATGCATGTACTTACTGAATATGTTAGTAGTTGGGTTCCATAAGCTATTCATGGCCCAAAAATCAATAAATGGTTTTTTTGTATAGTCAAAGCACGCTTATATTAAATTATTAATAATTGATTACTAGTAGGATTAGAGGAAGCTTTGGGACAAAAATTTATCAAGAGGGGAGCACGAGGGGAGGCATGTTGTGTACCTAAACATGACATCCTCATATGTATTGGGATCTATCTACATGATCCATAATATGTGTGGTCATGATTATGTAAAAATGTTCAAGCACTAGGCATTTATTGTATCATACCCCATGTTGTAAAAAGGTCAATTCATGCAATAAGGGCACAATTACTCTTGTTAGTGACTTAAATTTGAAGTTACGATTTTGTTTTTTTCATCAAAATATATATATATATATATAAAGAGAGAGAGAGAGAGAGAGAGAGAGAGAGAGAGAGAGAGAGAGATCACAACTGTTTTGTATTAGAAAAAACAACCGCCTTTTAGTATTTGATATATCATGGACTGTCATATATGCATCTAGAAAATAACAAAAAAAAGGTCTTTGTCAAAAATTATATAGTCCCCAGCTAATCAAAATGAACTATGAGCATAGCTTATAGTGTATTAGATAAGTATATGTAAACCCAGTTAGGATGGATATTTACTCTTCATGTTATGGTCCTCCTCAATCTATTTTGTTAGGGTTTTGTTTGGATAGTTTCCTCTTTATTGGTTTAACTAGGGGATTTTCACCCCTCATGTGTATCTCTTATCATTTTAATACAATCAACTAGTGATTTGTGTTTATTGGAAACATATTACTCCATTACTTAGATTTGCATGTGCAATCCACCTTGGGTGTGAAGATGCCCACTATTTTCCTTTTTTTGGCTTTTATTTATGTTACTCTTAGACTTATATTTTGGGTTGTTTCCATAATTGTAGTAGCAGTTTCATTTGAGGAAGAAACTTTGCAAGTTGGTAACAAAGCCAAAGAAGCAAAGTTGTAGTAACAAAAGATTCAATAAGTAAGGAAGATAATATCCCAATAATTGTGGATCACCATAGAGGAAACTTTATGGGATGAGATGAGTATCATACGGATGTGCACCTTCTATAAGATATGGAGAAGGATGCTTCTCATGTTGATCAACAACTATGACACCAATGCTTGCAATTATCATTGGTACATAAAATAAAGAACTAAAATGTGAGGGAGATGAAGAAGATGCAATTAAAGATATTGAATCTCTTCCACTCTATGATCAATATCCTTATGAAAGAGGGTTGATAAGAGGCTAGAAATAGCTCTTATATTTCATGTAATGAATCTCTTCCTCTCCATGATGAATCTCCTAGAGTGCATAAAGATGAATTCCTTGTAAAGGGAAATACAATCGTACCATGCAATCATTGAACCTAATGAAGAACAAGCAAGCATTGTGATCAACATTGTCCAAGGGGAGCCCTCCCTCACAAAAATTGTCAAGGACACATTAGTTACAACACTTTTGAGAAAGATGAGTATGATAAGGAGGCACATCTTTACAAGATATGGAGAAGGACGCTTCCAATATTTCTTGAAAACTATGACACCAATTGTTGGGAGTGGCCCAAGTGAACCACTTTTTGGGGAAGACAGCTTTCGTGGAGCGGGGCTCCAACGCAACAACTATTTTTTGCAGCAAAGTACAAGTGAAGCGAGGTCCATCAACGACCTATTTTGGTTAATCAATTCCGTAGAATCCCAGGAGCAGGGTAAAGAATGGCACAGAATTGAAGGAAAGTGAATTGTCAACCAGAATGGCGGAAACCATTAAGAGGCAGAACAATGGATCAACAGTGACAGGAGAGTAAGAGTGGTGGAAAGGGACACGCCACTATGCAGCTAGAGTCGTTCCGTCAGAACTACGGCTGTTAGAGCCAGGAGTAGAACAGAAAGGCGGTTAGAGGCGAGTGGAGCAGTTTTCGACTACGCAGGCTGGGTTAGCGGGGTAACCGCACCAGTTTTGGGGGATTTTTGGCTAGCATGGGTTTTTGGCCCATGATGATTGTAAAGACATGATCCTCGGGCACAATCTATAAAAAGGGCAATTTTGTAAGGAAGGGTTGGTCATTCTTGGTCTCAGTTTTGTATTGTAAGAACATAAGAGAGAAAGAGGCTCTGCAATTGTGTGCACAGAGACCCATTGTAGAGAGAAGAATCTGCAGCTGAGTGCACAGACTAGAACTGTTGAACCCTTCCCATTAATATAACAACAGTTCCTGTGGATGTAGCTCCCATCCGGGGGTGAACCATGTAAATAAGTGTGTTATGTGATTGAATGAGTGTGATTGTGTATACTTATGTTTATGTTTTCATTCATACTTGTGCTTATGTATGTTCGTGCTTTTATATGTATTTTCACATATATGATGGATGAAAATAATATGTTAAGTATGGAATATGTATGACCAAATGCACAAGTATTTTGGAATATGTTGAATGCATAGGTAATAGGAGTAACACTAAGTCAGCGAAGTCTGTAAAGTGTGTGATTGTTGAGAAGCACAGTCTGGAGTTGCATTATCATATTGTTTAGTGGTTGTGTCGAAGTGCGCAGTCCCAGTGTGCACTATAGAATAAGAGGTAGATGCGAAGTAGGTGTGACGTTGCGCAACTCGCCAGTCTGTTAACCGTGCATCACCTGATTACAGAAACCTGCTTCTATAATCCCCGATAACTTCGCATCGGGTGAGACCTCTATTTCCGAAAGGGCCGGTGAAGAAGGGTTTTGTTGGACCACAACTGCATAGAACCTGGGTCAATACAAGGAAGTTAAAGAACGAGGTTGATACCCAACAAATGGTTCCGTTGCTACGCTTGAACTAGTGATGTGTTTCGAATATTGGAATCCTGAGAGAATAGAAATACAGAACTGGGTGGATAATACAGAAAAGGAGTTTGCAAGGAAAGAGAACAAACATCCATGTTTCTCTGACGAAGAATGGTTGCAGAGATACCTATTTTCTGATATTTACAAAATTTTCTTTGCATTCTTCAGCAACGATCTATATGAGTGGTTGTCAAGACTAGCAAAACGAAAGAATTGTTATCAGGGTGGAGAACCTATGGTGTGGACTCCATAACTGATTCAGAGACTTAAAGCAGTGGATAGCCCAATCTCAAGAGTAGTAGACTTCTGGATAGACAGTGTACTAGAAGGATGTTGAGATATTGTAACTTCAAATAATATTATATTTGTACTTTATTATTCTGGAGATGTTTCATTCCTCCGTGAAGATCTTATTGTATATCCGGAGATGTTTATTCCTCCGTCGGAATGTGGTAACTTGGGTTATTAGACTTCCCTAGTGGGGGTCGGCCCTGTATGTGTTATGTGGGTCAAAGGGTTATTAGACCACCCTAGAGGGGTCGGCCCAGTCAGTTGTAGTGGGGTATTTAACCCATTGGTTAAATACGAGCCTACATGTTTTGTGTAAAAGACAAGTCGGAGTAGTGTATAAATAGAGGAGATGTATTCCTCATTTTACACACACACTCACTCACTTGAAAGTGGCGCACTTGTGGAGGAGAGTTCTGCTATGGAGAAGGAGGAGCTTATGCTCAGGGTTACATCTTTGTATATTGCTGGTCATCTATATTGAGGAAGCTTTACTGGGTTTTCTACCCCATGAGGGTTTCCCAGGATAAATTTGTGTCTCTTGTGTTTATGTTGTGCTTGTTGTTTCTTCAGTGATCCTGTATATGCTATTATTGTGAAATGGAATGCAATGCTGCTATTTTCTGTCTTAGCATATTAAATCTTAACAAAGGATACGTTACAGAATTTACTGTGGACACTCCGAAGTCTTACAGCGCAGTAGAGGCAGATTTCTTCAAAGGATTTAGAGGTAAGTACCCGAACAATATCAGTCTATACATTAAAATGTTGTTAGCAGAGAAAGGTGTCTTAAGAATGCAATAAGATTCCTAGAGATTCGAATCTGTAATGTTCAGTAATATAGACAATGATACTGAGGAAAATATCTACACATAATGAAGTGGTAAAAGATACAAGTATAGTATTGAGAAGAGTTCTAATGAACATGAACTTCACACCTCTCAAGAAACTGAGTTAGGAAGGAATAGAGACTCACATCAGGTTGAGACTGATAGGGAAGCAAATCCTAGAGTAACTACCTATCATCCTATTACTCCACAGAAACCTCCAGTTGATGGCAGAAATACTGCTAACCCACAGAACAACAGTAGTAGTAACACCGCAGGAGCAAGTACTCAGAACATTCCAAGTAGTAGTATACCTAACACATCACAGAACACTACGCCTCCTAGAAGAAGAATGACAGACGACATCAAGCTTCCAATATTCAAAGGAACGGGTCTAGAAGACCCCGAGCAACACTATTTTCTATGCGAAGCCGTGTGGAATGTTAAACAAGTACACGATGATGCTATTAGACAATCACAGCTCGTTATCACATTTAGGGATAGAGCCTTAACATGGTTTATGAAGTATTCTGTTGGACATAATAGGACACTAGCAGAGATTAGAATTGCGCTCATCAGAGAATTTGAAAAACCCAAGTCAGAGTCGCAGTGTATCACAGAGCTCAAAGAAATTAAACAAAAATCGAGTGAGTTAGTATGGGAGTTTGATAAGAAGTTCAAAGCATTGTTAGATCAAGTGATCTTTGACATAGCACCACAATAGCACCAGGAATGGTTCATAGCCACGTTGTTGCCACATATCAGGTTACCATTGATGCAACAAAAGGTTACTTCGCAGACATAAGCCCTAGAGATTGTGATGAAACTAGAGATTTCACCTATAGGAGAGACTAGCGCAGGTATGGTTCAGATATAGACCCAGCTAGAAAATTTGACATTACAACTGCAAGATATGAAGAAAGGAAAAGAAACTCGAGAAGATGTTTGGTGTACAAAATGCAAGGGAGAAGGTCACTACAAAGAACATTGTCTGGTATTTAAATATTACATCACTAGTGGAGCTCCAAATCCATTGAATCAGCAGCAAGGACCATGGTGTGAGATTTGTCGATGTCGAGGACATCGCCCAGAAGACTACTACTTACTTCAGAAGTATGTGCAAACACCAAAGAACTTATACTGCACATTCTGTAAATCAGTTGGCCATGATTATAGCAACCGTAGAGCCTATGAAATCATGATAGAAAGAAAACACGATGTCTACAGAGTTCAAGAAGAAACACCGCATAACAATGAAAATGCACAGTATGATCAAGGCATGTACAGAGGACGTAGTAGATTCAGAGGAAGAGGAAGAAACACTGGCCATGGAAGAGGAAGAGGTCAAATAATATGTTATAACCGCGCTCAACCGAGACATCTATCCAGCGATCGTAGGAATGCTTGTACTACATGCAAATATTGTAAGTCTTTTGATCATGTCATTGAGGCATGCCCTGTTTTGCAAGCAAAAATGCAAAAAAGAAGACCAGAAGCACATAATCAAAACATACAGATGATCGCAGCTGAAAAATGGAATACAGATTGCAACATTCATGTTGTGACGCGAAGTGGAGCTACGACAGGTGCAGATCAAAGAGTGGAAGCTTCGACCTCTGAGAATCACCAAGATAAACAAAATCCCATTGAAGGGACTTGGATAAGAAAAGCAACTGGAAAAACACCCTCTTTTGAGCTGAACAAAGAAAAAGAAGTCTTCATGGAAGCAAAATAAACCTTCAAAGAGCCAGAACCTGTCACTCCACGAATCAAGTAGCGAAGCGAGACTTCGCCTGTTAAGGATATGCCAGCTTCGTATGATCACTCACGTACTGCGACATACACGATGAGTCCTGTTGCGTAGCTATTACAGAGTTGCATGAAGCTGTTGAAGCATGAAAATGATTTAGCGGAACTACAGAACCTATTGAGTAATTATGAGCAGTGTAATATAGTGATTGAAACACATAGGGTGGTTCATTATATTAAGAACCACAAAAGAACTGGAAGGGAAATGAGACTGAATGCATAGATCGGAGAATTTGAAATAAACGAGATTATCCTTGACTTAGGATCAGAAGTAAATGTATTGACAAAGAATACATGGGAATAGATGGGAAAGCCGAAGTTATCATGGTCACCAATACAATTGAGGCTATCTAATCAGCAAAAGGTTCTACCCTTTGGGAGGTTAGCAAGCGTCCTTGTTGACATTGATGGAGTGCGAAGTAGAGCAAACTTCGAAGTGATTGAGATCGTAGACGATAGCCAACCCTATCCTGCACTATTGGGGATAGATTGGGAAATGGATAACCTCGCAATTATAAACTTGAAAAAGAAGTAGATGATATTTGAAGGAGCAAATATCAGGGTCATCACACCCTTGGATCCTTCACAAGGACCTAGATATACCAAACCAATACGAGAAGAATGCAGAGCTCAATATTTGGATCATATCTACAAGATGGCGATGAATTAGGTAGATTACGTCAACCCAACTGATGATGGAACACTGAGTTGGCGATGTGACAATTCTTGCATATCCGACTCAGATGCAGGGTTAGAGAATTGGCAAAGCAAAATGCATGAAGTATCTGCAAGAAGATGTACGCAGCTCATGAGATCACTGCGTTGGATTGGAACAAAGGTAAGTCCAATCCCTACTTATGATGTCTTCACTAATATTCATACATTTTTTCAAGAATATCTTATATCAATTTCAGACGAACATAAGATAGCAACATTGGATATAGCACTGCGTGCTACACCTGCTAGATGGTGGGATGTGCATAAGAAGAATCTGACCACGTGGGAGGAATTCAAGCATATGATGGAGATCGGATTTTTGGAAGAAACTGAGTTTGTACAAGTGAAATATAATGGACAAAATGATCAAAGAGATCACATAAACCATTTTCTGAAAGCATGGACACATAGACCGCAAACATAATGGATTCATCTGTTTGTACACACACTAGAGAAAATCCTGAAGCACTGGTATACATAAACAGAACTTCACAGGGGAACGGTAGAATGGTATGTCATGATTAAGAACTTCCAACCGACTTTCAACTTTGAAGATGAATGCCCAAATATAAATGAGGCATTATAGGTCATAAAAAATAAGGTATTCAACAACACACCAGAACCTGTATATCACTAACCAGAATGGGCAAGACAGCTAGAACATGCCCTGGAATGTTATAAATTCACTTTAGATGAAGATGAAGAGGGAAGCAATGATGACGACCCACGTAATGTTAATATACCTGAGTCGAAAGGAAAGCACGAAGTCGAAGGACCTCCATTAGAAATTTAGGATCTAAGTAATCATGTGAAAACTCGAAAAGTGAACATTGGAACTACTGAAGAACCGAAGTTTTCTTCTATCAGAGATTATTGGGACAAAGAGACGGTTGCATATATAGCAGATTTACTCCGTGAATACAAAGACTTATTTCCTACGAATTTTTCTGAAATGAAAGGCATTTTGGGCGACCTGGGGGTTATGAAAATACCTCTCAAACCGGATGTGAAGCTAATTAAGAAGAGACCTTATCGACTCGATCCAAGATACAAAGAAAGAGTAAAAGCAGAGCTCAATAAGATGCTCGACGCAGGAATCATTGAACCTGTAGAAGAGTCAGAATGGATAAGTCCCATGGTTATCCAGGAAAATAAGACTAAAGGCGAAATTAGGATATGTGTAGATCTTAGAAAGATAAACGATGCATCATTGCAAGACCCATTTCCTATTCCATTCACAAATGAAGTATTAGACAATGTTGGGTGAATGAGGCGTACTCTTTCACTGATGGATTTTCTGGATATCACCAAATCAGAATTGATGCAGCAGAAAAGCAAAAGAACACATTTTCCATAGAATGGGGCTCATTTCAGTACACAGTAATGCCCTTTGGTCTGAAGAACGCACCTGCTATTTTTTAAAGAGTAGTTGTTGCTGCATTCAAGGATTTCATCCATAAATTCTTAGAGGTATATTTTGATGATTAGACAGTATTTGGGTTGTTAAAGAACCATTATTCCAGCTTTAGACTGATGTTAGCAAAGTGTAGACAACATCAGTTCTCGCTGAACTTGAAGAAGAGCATATTCTGTGTTCCCTATGGAATTCTATTGGGACACATTGTTTGTAAATAGGGGTTGATGGTTGATCCAACTAAAATCACAGTTATTGTGAACTTGCCAATGCCTAATTTAGTAAAGCAACTACGCACTACATTGGGGCACACAAGCTATTACAAGAAGTTCATCAAAGGATATGCGTAGATCAATGCACCTATGGAAAAATTGTTGAAGAAAGAAGCGAAGTTCATATGGACTGAGGACTGCCAGAAAGGACTGGACACACTGAAAGAAAGGATGGTAACTGCGCCTATCTTAGTTTTTCCAGATTGGAGCAAACATTTCCACATACATGTAGATGCTTCATCCATCGCACTTGGTTTTGTGCTATATCAGCCAGGTGAGGTAGGTATATACCATCCTATTGCATTCTCAAGCAGGAAAATGTCCTCAGCAGAGAAGAATTACACTACAACAGAAAGAGAAGGTTTAGCCATGGTGTATGCACTGCCATTTCTAGGTGCGCGCTTCTGTATGTTTACTGATCATTCAACGTTGAAATACCTGGTCAATAAACCAGTATTAGGGGGAAGAATTAGTAGATGGTTGTTACTCTTTCAGGAGTATGAATTCGAAATTGTTGTTAAGCCAGGAAGGCTGAACTCAGGACCTGACCATCTTTCCAGAATTGAGTCAGGCGAAGAACCTACCAACCTAGAAGACAGCCTACCAGATGCACAGTTGTTTTCTATCTATGACTATTATAAGGACATTATAGAATTTCTAACCACGGGTCTGGCACCTACAGAGTGCACCTACAGATTTTACTACACAACAGAAGAAACAACTGGTAGTAAAAGCAGCTGACTTCACCATAATTGCAGGACAATTATACAAGTTAGGACCAGCTGAAGTACTGCGCAGATGTGTACTAGAACATGAGAAACCATTGATACTGGTTGAAGCACATTCAAGGGTGTCGGGAGGTCACTACGCAGGAAAAGCTACTACGCATAAAATATTAAGAGCAGGACTATGGTGGCCTACACTCCTTAAGGATTCAAAGGAACATTGTCGTAGTTGCGATGTTTGCTAGAGAACAGGGAATCCATCTCGTAGAGATGAGATTCCATTGATTCCATAGTTGACATTGCAAGCCTTTGATAAATGGGCTATTGATTTTGTGGGACCTATTGACCCACCGGGAAAGCGAACTGGTTCGAGATATATTATTACAGCTATAGACTACCTAACCATATGGGCAGAAGCAAAACCAGTAAGGGACTGTAGCGCAGTTACTGCCGCGCAGTTCATTTTTGAAAACATCATCACAAGGTTTGGATGCCCAAAGATCCTTATGAGCGACCAGGGAACTCAATTCTTGAATCGAACCATTGAAGCCTTGAATGAATAATTTTAGATTTACCATCAGAAGAGCACACCATATCATCCACAGGCTAATGGCACTGTTGAAGCTTTCAACAAGGTATTGGAAAATGCGTTGACTAAGGTATGTAATACAAATAGGGATGATTGGGATCTATGAATACTAGCTGTGTTATGGGCATACATGACAACTTGCAAGAAGCTGACAAGCCATACACCTTCTAGGTTAACATATGGACAGGAAGCTGTGATGCCAATGGAATACATAGTAGCAAGTTTGAAAATTGCAACTTTCACATGCATGGAAGATAATGAAATATTGGAAGAGAGGCTACTACACTTGGTTGGGTTAGAGGAAGATCGCTTCATTGCAGGATTTCACCAGCAAGTGCAGAAAGGCAGAGAAAAAGCATGGCATGATAGGCATATCAAGCACAAATTATTTTAGGTAGGATATCTTGTCCTCCTCTATGATAGAAAATTCATGAAATTTCCCAGAAAATTTAAGATGCATTGGCTAGGACCATATATTGTCAAAAATGTTACTAATGGTGGCGCAGTTCAACTAGCCACATTAGCGGGAGAAAACTTACTAGGCCTTATTAATGGAAGTAGACTAAACCCTACAAGGATAGTCCTACTTTGCCAGGCCCTCAGTGATCAGCAGTGAAGAAAATTCTAAGTGTCAAGTGAAGTTGAAATTGGACACTAAGAATGCAAGAATAAGAGTCTGCATGCAATTTTGATAAAATGCAGGTGTTTACAAAAATGGAAGTTGTGCTGCGAAGCACGCAAAAGAAGCTGAAATGAGAAGTATCAGAACACTCGCACTGCGAAGTTAAGAACAAGAAAAGGAAATGCGCAATGAACCTCACAATTCACAAATGTCAGCCACCAGATAGGGTTTGCACTACAAAGTCAGATGTATGGAAAAAGGACAATGCGCAATGAACTATGCATACCAGATAACTGCTAGTGCAGTTCGAAGGAGAAATAACCGTTGCAATTGTCGGTCAGTCGATTAGCCATTATCCAGTATGTCGGCATCGATGCTTGCAACTATCATTGGTACATAAGGAGCAATACTTAAAACGCAGGAAGATGCAATTTTAGATATTCAATATCCCCTATTTTATGATCAATATCCTTTTGAAGAGGGTTTATAAGATGCTAGAAATAACTCTTAGATTCTATATTATGAATCTCTTCATCTCCCTGATGAATCTCCTAGTACACATAAAGATGAATCTCTTTATGAAGGGAAATACATTATGATCATGCAATCATTGAATCTAGTGAAGAACAAACAAGCAAATGGTGCTCAACAATGTGTAAGAGGAGCCTTCCCTCATAGAACTTTTCAAGGACACACTAGTAACAACACCTTCCTCTTTAGCATAATGAAACTATGAATATTAGTATATTGATAATGGTAACTCTTATAATACTATTGAATAGTCACCAAGTGTCACTGCTACCAAGTTCGTGGTGTGTAGTATAAGAATTCCTTGCTTATATGGTTGTAAGACTATGACTTCATATAGTACTTGCAATTCTACCTTGCTATTCCTACTCCAGGTTCAAAGAATTTCAAGAAGGAAGGTCATATTGTGTCCCTAACACAACCAATGACTAAAATGTTAAATATACAACATCAAGAGACATTCTCCAAACCAATCTTGTGTAGCCAAGATTGATCCTCCCGTATAGAGGTGAGCACTTTGATTGCCTTCCATGTAAAGGTTATTCCTCCTGTATAGAGGTAATTGATCAAAGTAATGATGTTGTAAAGTCTTGTTGGATAAGGATCCGTACTTGTGTGTGTCAAGTAATGATTATCATGTGATCCTTCCGTATAAAGGTATCCATGAGATGGACCTCCCGTATAGAGGTGGACCTTCCGTATAAAGGTCATGCTTTACTTGTTAAAATCATTTAATGTTGTGTGATGAATTATTAACCATGATCACCAGATTGCTATTAAGTCTCCTTTAGAGATTGATCACCTCTAAAGTGAATTACGTTAGCATATTGTTATACCTCAATATTACACATTACATCCTAGTGTCGCATCCTTGCATCAACGAACTAAATGACACTTCTCCTTAATAATCATTTGGACATCCAAGAGTGAAAACCATTGACTGAACACTGAAAGCAAACACTTTTTCTGCCATGTGTTACCCAATTTGACCATATTTGCAGACACTATCATGCCCTGCACATCTACTAGGGAGCGGTACTACCGCGTTATGCTCAGTTCTAGGGGAGCGGTAATCCAAAATTAACCTTTTTCCTTGGATTTTGGGATCTTGAATTTCGAGAGATATCATTGGGATTTCCACCTCGGATTCAATCTCAGCTCCTATCTCTGTTTAGTAGGCTTGATCCACTAAACACTCCTTAGATCCATCTTCTTCACCTTATGGTTAATCTCCTAAACACTATAAGAGAGGAGCCTTCCATGAGCCAAAGGGAGGAATTTTGGGGCATCAAACCTATGGTCATAAACCTTCTGCAGAGATAGCTAGAGGAAGCACTTGGAGCTGGAGGATTGGCTTGGTCATCAAGCAACCTTTGTAAGCACTTTTCAAGCTTCTTAATAAGATAACTTGTCTTGTTTTTCCCATTTCATGTGTATTGTATAAATCTTTGATATGGAATGTATCTAGTTTAGATTTGAACTTAACCTTTGCTTCAAGATATCTGGAAGATCGCATGCTTGTCCTTTGTTTGATTTCAACAGGTTCTATATTGGAGCTTTGGGATCAAGAGTTGGAAGCAGGACAAACGTCGAATTGGAAGGTGAGTTACATCTTTCATCTCTTTTGAATGCATTCAATCTTGTTGTGAAGATTAGTTTAGGAACTCAAGGTAGCATTTATTTCTTTTTTGTCTTAGCATAGAGTCAGTACATCCTGCTTTATCCTAATAGAGTTTTTCTTTATCCGTAGGGAGAAATATCTGCAACAAAAAATGCAGACCATACTGGGGATATATGAATCCATTTTCTTTGATTGTGTAGTTTGCTTATAATTTCATTCATTGATTGTGAAATTGGGTTCTGTTACCCTCATTCACTTCCCCGTTCTCTGCATCAGACCCCTGTCCATGATCCGTAAGTCCTCTGGGTTGGAAACCTTGGAAAAGTCAAAATCCTTTATTAAAATTCTGCCTTTTTCCTCTTTTCCAACACTACCGCACCCCTGTAACTGCCTACAGGGCGGTAGTACCATGCCCTTCACACTGTCTAGAACGCGGTAGTATCTTAGTATCGCGCTCGGGCTGCCTGCAAAGCTGCGGTAATTCCTGAGAAAGTGTTTTTATTTGGTTGTTTTCACTTGGCTTCTGATTGGCTTCTTTATTCTCTCTATATTGATTGTGGCTAGACCTCTGTGACCTGTGTGATCATGCTACACTGCTTGCATGGGGGGGCCATGAATCGTGTATCCTACAGTCGTTTTGACTCATATTAAGGCTTTAGGACAATTTTTGGTTTAGAGTGATTGGCTTGTTTTAAAAGACTTGAAAGGTGTGAGATATCCATGTCTTTTTAAGCCCCTTTTCCTTGGGTTATGCAACTTGTTTTCCTTACATGCTGAGCTATCTAATGATTGTCGGGAAATATTGATTCCTTGTTTTCACTTTAGTTCAAAGAAAAGCTTTATTTTGTCACTCTTTTGCTATATTCACGAAACTGGAAAAAATAAGTATTCTTCTTGCTTTAATTTGATCATTTGAAATTTTTGGTCTCACATTTGTAAGAAGAAGAAAGGATTGCTTGATTTGTGTGCATTCGAGTTAGATGAAATTGTTGAGTGCTTTTCTTTGTCTTGCATTTAATTGGAAACGCTTGTAGAATCTTTCTTTCCGTAGCTTAGATGTGTCTTTTTCAAGTGTAAAAAGATAAGAAATGGATTAGAATTATTACATTTGGTGTTCATATAAAGAACTTTTTTATTGCTTTGGGTTAATTTTGGGTACATCTTTTACTTCTTTCTATCATTTTGAAAAGAAATAAAATTGCATTTGCATTGGGTTGTACATATTGGGAACGGAAAGAATTCTTCCTTACTTTAGCTAGTGTTCATCGAAGAGAAAGGCTCATTTCGATTCATCTTCATTTGCATGGTTTGAGTCGTCACAACACCATCAAGTTGCACTTCCATAACCCGATTGTGTAAGACAACCTCTAAAATTAATCTCCCTAACTAAACCAACATTAACCTCACTTGAGGAAATCAAAAGAACTTGGTAGTTAGGTAGGACACCGGGGATAGGCATACAAATAATTCCCCCTTGTCATTATCATCTGAGACATAGTTGTTGTCCTCTAGGATACTAAAATCCTCTTGTACTTGTTGACACGGTCATCGACCAGTTTGTGGAGAAGTCCTCCCGTTTTTTCGGGGTTAAGCCGCGAGGTTAGGTTCCAGACGGACTTAGTGGAATGCCACACTCCACTTAGCGCCTAAGGACATCTACCCATTGTCTTCCTTGTGTTTTCCAGCCACCATACTGGTGATACAAGGGTGAGAAGACAAAAGTGCCATTTTCTTCTCCGACGTGTCATGAACGAGGTAGCTTAGTGACTTTTCTTCTAGGTCTCTTTACCCAGGATCCCTTTCGGTAGAGGGATATCCTTCCGCTATTGGTCTCTCATTTTGTATTTTTCGACTTGGATTTCATCACCTTGCGAAGAATACAATTTGTTGAGGTCTCTAGCTCTTAGCTAGGAGGTTTTGCTTGCTATTTCACCTTTTTAGAGGGTCTTTTTCTTTGTAGGGCTGCTTGTTGGCATTCTGGCCATTTTGTTGTACAACTTGCTTGCTGTGGCAGCGACCTCAGTATAGTTTTTTGAGCTTGCTCTTTTGGCCTGTGAGCCTTGTCTTTTCCTAGCTCCCCTTTTGCTCGTTCAGTTTCCTACGGGTTTTTGAGTTCTTTTTAGCAAGACTCTGTACACATCACTTAGTCTTGTTCCATGGCGAATACATCTCCATGCGCCCAAGCTCCTTCTGGGACTACCAATCAAGAGACCCCTTCTCAAGGGGTACCTTTTTTCTTTCCTCCAGTTGGAGATATTGGTCCTCCCTTTATTGCCACGTTAAATCTTCCTGGATTAACCATAGGATTACCGGTATGGTTATTTAATCCGGTGATTCTGGTTGTACCCAATGTTTTGAATGTTAACTCTCCACCATGAGAGAGTTAATCCCAAACTAATCCTTCCCCTTCTTTGCCAGATACATCTTCTTCTGTTTCTTCTTCCTCATCTGATCAAAGCAATAGTGTTAGTAATTAGGTGGATAAGAAGAAGAAAAGGAAGATAAAGAAGAAGAAGGATAAGAAAGAGACCAAGAGTAAACCAATTGCCTCTAATGGCACTCATTCTATGAAAACACCTCATAAGCCCAAGTTCCCTTGCAAACTTTGCAAGGGTGATCACCTTCTCAAGGATTGCCCTGGTCTTTCCCATGTATCAGAAGTGTGGTCTAAAAACCCCAAACCACTTGTATCGTCAACCTCTGACCATCATGTTGATGACACTCCCTCAACCAGTGACCCCTTGGTGAAAGTTCGGAAGGGTAAAGTCCTATATCCCTGTTTGATATGCAAGGGTATGCACCGTACTTTCCTTTGTCCAAGCATGGATGAAGCTTCGCGGTGGTTGGAAGGTATTACTAGTTCTCAGCTGGTGCTTCCAACAAACGATAGTAAGTTGTCCCTTGACCCCCCGTTGGTTGACCAAGTGATCAATTCAGTTGCATCTGTAATTGATCCCAGTCTCCCTTCCGAGAGTAAAGTGATCGAGTCACTATCATCTCCACTCGATCCTGCTCTTTCATTGGAGAAAGTCTAGACTGAAGCAGTCACCTTGACACAACCTTCGTCTCATTCTTTTCTTCCAAGCGAGAGTGAATTGGAAACCACTGATGTTTTCCTTATCAGTTCAAAATGTCCCAGGCAAGGGGAAACCCTATCTATTTCCGTGGGACTCCCTCCAAGTACTGAGGTTATTTCCTTTGATTGGAATGGTCTAACAAAACCTCGTCTTCCTTCGAGTGTTCCTTTTCAGATATCTGTAGGAGTTTCCGATAAGGAAATATTTCGCACCGTAGTGGATGAGGGAGCTTCTGTTAGTATTTTATCCTCAATTGCTTGGCAAGCCTTAGGTTGTTGAGATATTGTAACTTCTAAGCATATTATATTTGTACTTTATTATTTCGGAGATGTTTCATTCCTCCGTGAAGATCTTATTGTATATCCGGAGATGTTTATTCCTTCGTCGGAATGTGGTAACTTGGGTTATTAGACTTCCCTAGTGGGTGTCGGCCCTGTATGTGTTATGTGGGTCAAAGGGTTGTTAGACCACCCTAGTGGGGTCGGCCCAGTCAGTTGTAGTGGGGTGTTTAACCCAATGGTAAATTTAGGGCCGACCTAGTTAACATAAAGTACAAGTCGGAGATGTGTATAAATAGAGGAGGTGTGTTCCTCATTACACACACACTTCCCTCACTCAAAATGTAGCGCACTTGTGGAGGAGAGGTATGCTATGGTGGAGGAGGAGATCATGTATTTGGTTTGCATCTTTGTATATTGTTGGTCATCTATATTGAGGAAGCTTTGCTGGGTTTTCTACCCCATGAGGGTTTCCCAGAATAAATCTGTGTCTCTTGTGTTTATGCTGTGCTTGTTGTTCTTCAGTGATCCTGTATATGCTATTATTGTGAAATGGAATGTAATGTTGATATTTTCTATCTTAGCATATTGAATCTTAACATGGTATCAGAGCTAACCTGAAGTATGGCACTTACGACACTTGCTTCACTTGCGACAATTTGAAGGTTAGGGTTTTGTATAGCAAACACCAGTCATTGTGGAACTTTCACTATAAATCCATTTTTGTGAAGGTTCAGGATTTGAAACCTTTACAGGTCCTAGATAACATCCATAGGTACCTTGTGTCCAAAGGACACCCTCATATTCATTGTACTTTGTGAGTTATGATCAGTACAAGTTAGGGTTTCTGCCTCTTCCAGATCTCAGTCATAATCAGGTGACCTTGGAAAAAAGGTCATAACTTGGGCTAGGAAGCTCCAAATGAAATTTCATAAAATGTGACAGGTAGTGCACAAACTTTACTATCTCAAGAAACGTTTTCAAAGGCCGAAGTTGATCCAGTGACACGTAGAATGCTGTACAATTTTGCTCTCCTTTTTTATCCCATAAAAAGGTCATGTTGCGACACTTGGCATAACTCTCTCTCAGAAAATCCAATTGAGGCCAGACCTATCGGGATGGAAAAATAACAGGTCAGGCTACCATAGAAAAATTTTTCAGACCCTGTGGATCGAAAAGTTCATAGTTAAAGCAGAATCAATCAGGTACATATTTTTGTCAAAACAAAATTATTTTTGGAACACCTTCATTCATGGCTTCCGGAATTTAGGGTTTCGAAGAAAGTTAGAATTTTTGGAATCAGAGTCCATGGATGAATACTACTCAGGAAAATCGAAATTTAGAGACCAAGATTGAATTTTTTGGTTGGGTAGAAGACCGGGCTTTATCAAACCCTAGTTCGGGATTTGATTGGAAAGATGGAAAATTAGGGCTTCAACAAAAGTTGGAATTTTTTAAGTCTGTTACCACGGCTGGAAGCTCCTCAGAAAAATAAGAGTTTAGAGCCTTGGATCGAACCTTTTTATTGGGCACAAGGGTGGGCTTCATCAAACCCTAGTTCGGGATCCTGTCCAGAAGATCCAGAAGTTTTGAAGGCAATTTTTGAGGGGTCAAATTTTGGAGATTTCAAAATTGAAGTATGCAAGTTTGATCAGCTTAGCAAGACACATCCTTCCATCCATTCAGAAGTGTGAAAGTCAAAGATTGAATTTTTAGGGTTTCTCTAACAAACCCTAATCAAGCTCCAGATCAAGTTTCAGGGGGAGTTGAGGCTAAGGCCTTACATAAGAAGACTACAAGAAGTCTCGACAGGTATGACTTAAGGAGGTTCAGGTATGTCTTGAAATCTGATTCTTGATTAAGTTCATAATATGTTTGTCTTCATATTATTTATTAGTACAATATTGATTAATGTTAGAGTTGTCTTATCACCCTAGTAAAAGTATGAATGCATGTGAATGATAGAAGACATTCACTGATTAGGGTTATATGATTGTACTAATGCACTGTGGTGTTGTATGACATTGATGTTGTCTGCTAACAATAAATAGGTACATCACAAAAGACAAATCAAGTTTCATGACCATGACGACATGAAGACAAAGACTCATCCATAATCTTTGATCACATAGAAGTTCTACTTATGAGGTATGTATGACTTTGTTCTATTATGCTTAACCTATGAGATATGCAGGTTCCAACACAGGATCTCTAAAGAGAACAAAGAAGATATTGATTAGGTATGTTAGACATAACTAAGTAGGTATACTAATCCAGGTATATTTTCCTATGTCAAGTTAGAATCTCACCTTGTGTTAGGATCCCTTATATAAGTATACTTGGTATGATTGGTTATGTTTATTCATAAAGTTAGTAATCAAGGGCTTATGCATATTATGTCTCTTATCTTGATTGATGATATGCATGAGTAAAAGAAGACTTCCCTGAAACCTTGAATACTAATGTTTATTATCTATGATCATGACTATACATATTCAAGATTATTTAGAATTATAATGTTTTGATAATATTGAGATTATACTAATGAATGTTTGTGTATGAGATCATGAGGATGACGCTAGTGCACACTTGAGCATGCACAGTGGTACAGAATGAATAGAAGTTCAAAAGACATATAGAAGATCAAGCGAGAGGCAACCACACAAACATAAAAGATAAGTATTTGAGTTGTTATTTGAAAGTAAATGATATTGATTGTAATAGTTGTATGCATATTTGTATTCCTAGAATATATCATGCTGAGTGTAAACATTCATATAGCATTGAACGGTATACTACTAATATGCATATGATTGGTAAATTGGTCAAACAATCCTGAAGCCAAACATTCCATTGTTGCTTGTCTAGAATGAAACCTCTTTGCTGACATGTTGAGAGATGTGCACACTCTTGATAGTATGTTCTGGTAGAGATGGAAGGCATCTAGATAGCCACTGTATGTATACAGGATATGGAAAAGTGTTGTGCCAAAGTATTGGTCAAGATAGTAGCATAACTATGTAAATCATATCTGTATGCATAATAGGTTATCATGTCAATATGATTTGATGATTATGAAGTATTACTAATCATGTACTTAATTTTGATTTGTAGGAAAGATCATGACGAATGATGAAAACTAAACAAGTGATGGATGTTCAACAAAAAGATTTACAAATCAAACACACTATAGAAGGCTCGTGGCTAGAATATTCTCTTAGAAAGAGGAAGAGAATCATGATGAGATGTTTGCTCCAAGTGGCTAGATAAGACCATTATCTTAATGATGTAATTGAAGAAGAAGTGTGAATCAAGGATTCAATTGAAGAAAGCTCTGTTCGGGTACCTAGGATCAATAGTCAATTGATGAGCTTAATGATCACCTTGGGTGATGTGGATCTCAACCTTTGCTACAAGGTTGAATATGGTTTCTATACACAGATGACATGGATGCAAGAAGGAAATCACCACAGAGTTCGAATGATATTGAGGCTAATATCAATAGACCCATTTGACGAGAGATGGCACAGATAGATATGCAGAAGATCACTCAAATGCAGAGTGTGAATGATGTTCAGTCACAAAGGGAGAATTGACAGTTTCTTGATAAGCTTGGGCTTTACCAAAAGTAAAGTTGATCCGTTACGAATGATGAACCTATCATACTATTACTGTATGTGGATGATCTATTTTTACAAACAGATCATGAAAAGAAAGAAGAAGATGGCTGCAGAAATGAAAATGAAAGATCTCTTACTTCCTAGGTCTGGAAGTATGGCAAGGCTTAGAAGGAATCTTTCTCATCCCGGGAAAGTATGCTGTGGAAATATTGAGAAGAATTGATATGTTGGAATGTGAAGCCATGGCCTCTCCCATGGATTCCAACTTAAAGCGACTCATCATAGTTAGTGGATGTGACTTTGTACAGACAGATTATTGGGTCATTTATGTGGAACCTAGGTATGTTCACTAGATAGCTGCAAAGCATGTGATGAGGTACCTAAAGGGTACGATAGACTTTGGTCTATGTTATCTTGGAGATCTCAGATGACTACACAGATGCTGATTGGGAAGGAAGTTTATCAGATAGGAAAAGCATATCGAGAGGATGTTATTATCTAGGATCTGCCATGATCTCGTGTTTTTGGCAGGAAGTAGTTTAGTGTGATTCTCAGCATAGCTGAAGCAGAATATATATAGCTGCTTGCTCTGCTAGTTGTGAAGCGGTATGGATTCGAAAGTTGTTATCAAAATTGTTTGACTTAGAGATGGAACCCAACTGTGATCCTATGTGACAAACAGAGTTGTATCAAGATGGTAGAGAATCCAGTGTTCCATGATAAGTCAAAGCACATAGAGATATGACAAGATATGATGCAGAAAGGAACTATAAAGTTTGAATTTGTAACAAGTTATCGATGTACTAACCAAACCTCTACCTCAAGTGAACAATTTACCGATGTACTAACCAAACCTCTACCTCAAGTGAACAAGTTACCGATGTACTAAACCAAACCTCTACCTCAAGTAAAGTTTGAGTATTTTCGAGACAAGCTTGGTGTAGTTCAGAAGGACCCTTCTCAAAAGGGGGAGTGATGTGGTCACTTATGATGAGATTGCCTGCATCGACACTAAGGTCGATGATGAGGGTACATATATTGGTGATGCTGACAGAGAGGTTGGTGGATGGTCCATAGATAGGGTCTAAGTTGACAAGGGGATTGCATCATCCTTAAACACATGTTCTAAAAGGATCCGTAGACATATATCTCCGAGAAAGAAGAGGGATTGCATCATCCTTGAACACATGTTCTAAAAGGATCTGTAGACAGTTGTCTTTGAGAATGAAGTCATTGGTGGACAGGTGGGGATTGTATCATCCCTGGACTTCGGTCCCTTGAATTGATCCGTAGACAGTTGTCTTCGAGAATGAAGTCCTTGGTGGATAGGTGGGGATTGTATCGTCCCTGGACTTCGGTCCCTTGAATTGATCCATAGACATTTGTCTTCAAGAATGAAGTCCTTGGTGGACAGGTGGGGATTGTGTCGTCCCCGGACTTCGGTCCCAAAATTGATCCGTAGACAAGATGTCTCCGAGAATGAATTCCTGAATGAACAAGTAGGAGATTGTATCTTCCCCAGACTTTGGTCCTAGAATTTATCCGTAGACAAGATGTATCCGAGAATGAAGTCCTGAATGAACAGGTAGGGGATTGTATCTTCCCTAGACTTCGGTCCCAAAATTGATCCGTGGACAAGATGTCTCTGAGAATGAATTCCTAAATGAACAAGTAGGGGATTATATCTTCCCCGGACTTCGGTCCCAGAATTGAGCCGTAGACTGGGTCTCCGAGAATGAAGTCCTGAATGAACAGGTAGGGGATTGTATCTTCCCCGAACTTCGGTCCCAAAATTGAGCTATAGACTGGGTCTCCGAGAATGAAGTCCTGAATGAACAGGTAGGGGATTGTATCTTCCTCGGACTTCGGTCCCATAATTGATCCGTAGACTGGGTCTCCAAGAATGAAGTCCTGAATGAACAGGTAAGGGATTGTATCTTCCCCGGACTTTGGTCCCAGAATTGATCCGTAGACATTTGTCTCCGAGAATTGATGATAGGACTGTATCATCCCTGGACTCTTGGTTCAAAATGTACGTGATGGGATTGTATCATCCCTAGACATGAGACTTTTCTTAAAGTAATAAGGATTGATCATCCTGGAACTTGATCTGGATTGTATCATCCATGGGCCTATGTCCTAAAGAGAGTGGGATTGATCATCCTGTAATATGATCGTGTGTGTTGCAGGGTATGCTGCTATTATGTATACTTGACTGATGAGGATACTTATATTGATGTATTGATACTTGTATTGATGATATGTATTGATGAGGATACTTGTATGTATACTTGTATTGATGAGGATACTTGTATTGATGATGTGTATACTTGTATTGGTGTGGATACTAATACTGATGATCTAGATGATGATGTTGCTGATCGTGTTGATCTAGATGACGATGTTGCTGATCATGTAGATCGAGATGATGATACAGATGCTGTAGATCATGATGATCCATATGTTGTAGATCGAGATGATGTGACGACGATGCTGATGATCGTATGACGACGATGCTGATGATCGTGTGATGACGATGCTGATGATCATGTGATGACGATGTTGATGATCATGTGATGACGATGTTGATGATCATGTGATGATGATGCTGATGATCGTGTGATGACAATGCTGATGATCGTATGATGACGATACTGATGATCGTGTGATGACGATACTGATGATCGTGTGATGACGATACTGATGATCGTGTGATGACGATGCTGATGATCGTGAGGATTCAGATGTTGATGTTACTGTAGCTGTTTGAGTGCTGTAGAAGATAAAGACCCAGTATTGAAGATGTTCCAGTAACTGGTTGAGTTACTGATGATGTTGAGAAAGCTTCCAATGATTTGTAGATGTATCATGTTGATGATTCCTTGCTCCTGCAGATGTTGTTATAATATCCTTCTCGTTAAGGGGGAGTGTTGAGATATTGTAACTTCTAAGAATATTATATTTGTACTTTATTATTCCGGAGATGTTTCATTCCTCCGTGAAGATCTTATTGTATATCCGGAGATGTTTATTCCTCCGTCGGAATGTGGTAACTTGGGTTATTAGACTTTGCTAGTGGGGGTCGGCCCTGTATGTGTTATGTGGGTCAAAGGGTTGTTAGACCACCCTAGTGGGGTCGGCCCAGTCAGTTGTAGTGGGGTGTTTAACCCAGTGGTAAAGTTGGGGCTGACCTAGTTAACATAAAGTACAAGTCGGAGATGTGTATAAATAGAGGAGGTGTGTTCCTCATTACACACACACTTCCCTCACTCAGAATGTAGCACACTTGTGGAGGAGAGGGGACATGATGAAAATATTAACCAACTAACAATGTGAATTGTACACAAGGATGTAGAATTGGTGGACAAAAATAAGGAGATAGATCACTTAACTACTTACAACTCGACAATGGGATATTTTTAGGTTAAAGGTTGCATCAGAGGACAATGTTACAAAATGCACCAAGATGGAGGATCTATTTGCGTGTATGAAAAGAATAACATAGAATTGCAAAAAAATAAAACTGGGAAAGTATAAGCACATAATTAACAACTCTAAAAGAGACTGAATGAAACCAAAATCACATATGATGCTTAAGGCAATGTAAGGAGACCACCTCAAATCCAAATATCATGTATAAAAAAGATCTTTTGACTTATGAGTTGAAGTGGATTAGAGACTATGAAATTTACTTGGAGGATAGTAATATGTCATAGTATAAACATTCTATAAATTTGCTCTTTTCCTGCCACTCAAAATAATGGGAAGAGAAATTGCCATTTTCTTAGAAATCTAACAAGAATAATTTTTGATTGATGAAATTGTGGATACCGATTGTTAGCATTAAAAAATTAGGATGTAATATGGGTATTCAAGAGTGCTAAACCCATTTTATATTAAAAATAATGACTCCAACAATCTAGTTGGATGATCATCTTAACTTTAAAGATCAAAGGAGAAAAATGTGTTGGTTTGCAGTAGAAACCCTAGCCACACCTTGCAATTTTTTATTTTCCCACGCCATGGATCCTCCCCCAAATATCGATCTAGGGGAGACGACTCATCAACTGGATGAATCCTTTCATTGTTTGGTTTATTCACAACAACCTTCTCCGGCCTCAAATTCACCTTTTGTGGATGCCCCTTCTACGCTATTTGCAAAACAGACCTCTGCCCCCTGAGGTTAAGATCTCCTTTGCCTCAAGGAAAACAAAAAGTGCTTGGTATATCAGAACAAGAATTGGTGGGAGTGTTTACTATTTTATGTCCCTCCCTGATAGCTATGGAGATATGGTTGGATAAGAATTGGAAATTGCTTCTCTCGGGTCAACTACAACATCACTTATGTGGAATAGGGTACTACACCTTTCTGTTTGAGAAAAAGGAGGACAAGGACCTTATATTCATAAATAGACATTATTTTATGTTCCCTTGAGGAATTCATCTAAATATATGGAGTATGTCTTTTTATCCGGAAAATGATATCGCCTTAGTTGTCCTTGTCTAGTTTAAAATTCCTCATCTCCCCCTTCACTATTGATTGGATGAGGATTTGGATTCCGTTAGAACCTCTCTGGAGAATTATATTGATAGATCTAAGCCCAAGCACCCCATGTTTTTTTGTGCTCAGATTTGTGTAGAGGTAGATCCGAAAAAGGGATTGTTAGAGACCATCAATTGCACCGTGGATGGGTGGAATCATGTGCAAAGATTAGATTGAAAGCATATCTTATTCAAATCAAAGGTATGCCATGAATATGGATACTTTGATAGAAATTGATCGAAGAAGTCTGCGAAAGAAATTCCAAAGAGAAACAAGAAGGCTAGTAGCAGGTTCCTAAGAAAGGGAAAAAAAACCCATCGGTAGCAGTGTCACCCAAATCATCAGGCCCGTCCTCCTCCAACCAATATCAGGTTTTGGTGAGTGCGGTCGAGGGGAAGTGTGAAGAGGAACAACCTTCGAGGATATGGAGATCGATCCAAGAGGCCCTATTCCTCTAGACCCTTCCTCTCATCTAATATTAGAAGAAGTGGGTATGGAAAACGACACCCCTCTTCTCCCTTCAGTTCCATATCAAGAAATAAACTCCTCTCAAACTAGTGGGAAATTTTTTACATTATGTGTGATGACACATCAACAAGCTAAAAAATACAAGAGGAATATACAAAGGACACTAAGGAAGATAGATCCACCCAAAAAAAAGTAGGTAGAAAGTCTCATAAGTAGGTAAGGGAATATGAGGCTAGCAAGGATAAACGTCTTGGAAAAAAGGCTTGTTTGGACAAGCACTTAAAGGTAACAACACCTAGTCAAAACAAAAGGAGAAAAAAATATGAACACGAGGTAAGTTCAGCCCCCACTTTAAGAAATAATGAATATAGTCTCTTGGAATTTTAGATGCTTGGGAGGAAAACAAACAATTGAAGCAGTAACAAAAATGGTGCATAAGGAAAGACTCTCCCTATTTATAATCTAGGAGACTAAGATGGAAGCAAAAGATATGTGTTCTCTATTTCAAAATGTTTGGAAAAATGGTAAGGGAGTTGTTGTTAGTGCAAGGGGAGCCTTATGGTGAATTGCCTCCTTTTGGGACTCAAGGAAATACACAATGCTTAGTTGCAAGGAGAACTCCAATTGACTTCTAACTAAGATGGAAGTTGACTTTTCTACTCAAGAAATTATCATGGTGTGTTATGTTTATGGTACAACTCAATATGGAAGAAAAATGGAGTTTTGGTGATATCTTAACCTTCTTTGAGATGATCACTATAGCATTGTGGCAGGGGATTTTAATGTTATTATGGATAAGGATCATTGGGGGGCATACTAGTGCGGGATCCCTTTAGATAAATCTTAGAGGATCTTATTGGGGATTTTGATCATGTGGGCATCTCTCCAAAAAGAGGTACTTTCACCTGGTCGAATAGGAGGGTTGGGCTAGGCCATGTTGCATCCAAATTAGATTGATTCTTAGTCCATAGCTTCTTTCTTCAAAAGGGGATTTTTTTGCAAGTAAGTATTCTTCCCATCGTGGTTTCTAATCATAAGCTAGTCATTATCTCTTTTGATCTTTTGGAGGACCAAGGGTCAGTTCCTTTCCTCTTTAATCCTCTTTAGTTAGTATATGAATAGGATCGCTAACTCATTCAAGCTACCTAAGATACTTACATTAATGGATCCCCACCTTTGTGTGGGAATCAAATATCTTCCTTGTTAAATCCTCCTTAAAAGTTTGGGCTAAAATAAGTTTCATTCTCCAAATAAGAAGTGGATCGCCTTGCAAACTGAGATGGGATTAATGCATGAGCATATGGAGGAAACATATATCACATTAGAGGTCCTGTAAAGGGAACATAATCTCAATAGATGGTTTTTATATGTTTTCAGGAAAGAAGAGGAGACTTAGAGGTTGAAATCCCATGCCCTCTAGTTAAAAGTAGGGGACCAAAACTGTCATGTTCCCATTTTTCCAGCACCAAGTAGTAGCCAATGTCACATCAAAACCCCATGGATCCTAGTGAAATTCAATTAATTAATTAATAAGGGGGGTGACATTACTTAGGCAATTAAATTATTAACTAGGAGTAATTTAGCCTATAGTTGTTTTAATTAATTAAATTGAAGGAGATGTAATTATTATTTTTGTATTTAATTATTAATTACATGTGATGATGAGTTGGATGATGACAAGGGTTCATAAGGAGATAAGGTCAGCCTTATGAGTTGTCACACCAAAGAGGAAAATGAAAGAAAATCAAAGCAAAGCAAAAAGGAAACTGGAAGAAAACATGCACAAAGCAAGGTGTAAAAAAAAAGAAGGAAACTGACAAAAGCAGTGCATAACACAGGAAAGTGTACAAAGCAGGAAAGTGAGGAAAAGCATAAACATCCATAAATCTAAGGATATTTCAGTTTCCAAAAAGAACAAAATCTATCCAGTTGTAAAAAAGAAAGAAACATCCATAAAAGCTATGAGGGCACAATTTCCAAAAGAGAACAAAATCTAGTAAGTGGAAAAGCATGAAAGTGCCAACTCAGTCAAGGAAGGCACATTGGATGAGGCCGAGGAGGTTAAATTGATCAACAAGTAACCCAGTCTATAAAAGGAGGAGGGCTCACCACATTCACATCTTTTGGCAGTTTATTGTTTGTATGTGAGTAAGCTCAAGCTTCTCTAGGCTTTGGTGATGCATCCTTAGCCACCCGTGGGAGATGTGACCCATAGTTCCCATTCCAGTATTATGCACATGATCGACTGCAGCCATTGATACCAATTTTCATATCTGATACAACCATTTCATGTGAAAGTCAATCACTTAGAATTTGATGCAGAGATCCAAGTCAGTTGATGTGGTTTTGATAAATTTCACAGAGAGAGAAAGATCAATTGGAGAGCTTGCAAGGAGACACATAGGTTCAGTGTGCATCCCATGAGCATCCATCGGATAATAGTCATCTTACATATCTGATACAGTGACTACATCTTCTCTTCCTACTCCTTTCAGTAACATCCTACTTCTATCTTTGTAAAATAATTCAAGAATAGTGACTATCTGTGATGTCTAAGGCTATGTCACTTTAATTCTTAGCTTAATGATCCTAGTTATCATTTTATGCTGTTGTATATTTCATATCAGAATCACATTAATTATTATAGAAGGAATTTTAGAGCCTTGGATCCTGATTGTGCTCACCTTTATCAAGACTAGCTCTTTGTGCAATTTTATTTGACTAGTTTTCAGGAAATGGAAATATACTGAGTTCTGTGAATCTATTTTCCTTTATGAAAATTTTTATAGGTTTTAATTTGACTATAGAATCCATACGAAGTCAAAATTCAGATATTCGAGAGCCTTAGAGGCTGTTTGTGTCTGTATACATCAAGACTAGCTCTTTGGACCTTCCTAATTGACTAGTATTGCAGTATTGTTGATTAAAAAGTCTTTGTATGATAATTTTCGGTTCTGTAAATCATGTTAGGTCCATGAGACATTTCTGAATCCCATACCATAATCATACTGAGAATTCGTATCCTTCTCAACATGTTTGGAAGAGCCTGGAAACAAGCTACTGGAGCAATCCTACATAGCACTCTTTCTCCCTTTGCCTCCAAACACTTCCAGATCCTCCCAAAACATTAGTAAATCTTGTCCATCATCAAATTATGGGGTTAATGACTAGTTATCGACCAATGTTTGATTTCAAGAGTAAGTGAATGATTTTAGTATGCATATGCTGGTGTGCCCAGGAATCCTTGGAGTAGACTTTTGCGGAGCGGTTGTTGAAACATAAATGGCCCCAGTACTTTGTGCATAGAAATATGAAGCTGGCCTTGAATACATTTTCCTTGATGATGCACACTCTCTAGTATATTTTGCAGAATCGAAAGTGTCCTTCTATCAAGCTCTGGGTTGGGTTAATCAGTGTCCAAAACTAGTTTTTCCTAACTAGTTTTGATAACTAGTTTCAATGTTGATTAGTTTCTATTTTGAAGTTTGAAATTGAGTTGATATCCTCTAATATAATATCAGGGATATTATAGTGGTATCATATCTCTTTCCTTGGCTTAGCCTGTAGAAAGTAACTCTCAGTGGAAGACATCTCATATTTATTTTCAAGTTGCAATTGTGGAACTAGTTGCAGTCATGAAAGACCAAGGCTTTGAGGAAGAAGAAAATATTTACATTGATGGAGGTTTACCAAGAGATAAGGATGGTTAAATCTGTGACCAGATGTATTGTGAGGACCAATGGGATGAACCACCAATGGATCATCCTAATAAATATTTGGCAGAGATGATATCTGCAATTGAAAACTTGCCCCACCACTACTGGGAGTATCTAGATTTAGGAGAAGAGATTGGTAAGGCCATTTCTTTCAAAGATTACTTTTATTCCAGATTTGGATTTGAGCTCAAGGATGAAGATTTCGATTCAATAGGGAACAATAATCCACCCATAGAGGAACCAAGTTGGTCAAAGGTGAATATTCAACAAAGCCCTCTGCATCTTCAAGCATTATGAGATTGTTTAGGTTTTCTTCAAGAAGATATTCCAAAGGTAGTAAGCATAAAGAAGGCACCACTAGTTCTTCTAAGTATCAACAAATTGTGGATCAGAGAGTAGCTACTAATGGATTCCAATAGAAGGCATATACTAATGGTTGCTCAAGTTCTGAAGAAGCATCTACCGATGCATGATGTGATGAGGTACCTATTGATGGGTGCCTAAGTTTTGAGGAGACATCTTCTGATGTATGCCAATCTCTCTATGTTGGTGACATAGAGATACCACTTGATGAGGTTGTTGCAAGTACAATTTCCCCTAATACTGAAGAAGATGAAGTCCTTGCAGTCGAGGAATAAATCCCATGATCGATCTCACTATCACTACATGAGATTCAAAAGGTTGATCCATTGGTAGATGAGGAGGAGGTTCATTCTCAACCTTCTCCTTTTGAAAGGTCACTCAATATGATTGAAAGAAATATCAAGGAGACATTACACACTCTCCATGACACACATGTTTCAGTGTCACAGTCTTGCTAGAGAGCTACTTCATTGGAAGATTCATCTTTCCTGGAAACCATGGAGAAGATTCAGAAAGTAATGTCTACAATCCAAGGTAATTTTTCACACATGCTTTCTGACAGAAATTATTTGCATGAGCTTGTGCATATGTTGCATGGAGCATCTTTGAAGGATGATGAGGAGATCTACAAGCTCAATGATGAGTTGATGGCCACCTAAGATTTTTTGATAAGCACTCAAAGTGCCCTCTTGGAATCCAATATGGAGATAGAGCAACTTCACCAAAAGTTGCAAAGATCATTCATTCCAATCAACCAGTCTCTTATGGTTGGTTGTACTCAGAGTTCTAGGGAGGAAAATCATGAGATGGTGGTTCATGAGGTGCATGATGACAAGCATGTGCTTGAGGAATTTTTAGATGCAGATGAAGAATTCCAAGCACATATAGTTCCCTAGAGAAAAACTTAGCTTCTTCCTGAAGTGATTCATTCCTCCATCGAGGAAGAAGAAGAGCTCATGTTTGATGGACCAGCCTTGGATGGAGTTGATGCATCCAAGATCTTGATGGATGAGGTTTGTAGAGATGATATTTTGGTCCATGATCTTACATCAGACCCTTCTACTTCTTCCATGTCATTTGGGGATGAATTTTGGGTCAATAATTTATTTTTGATGGCTCCTAAAGAGGAGCAGAAGGCTCCCACATTTGCTCCAGCTGATTTAATGATGGCACCAGTTCCTACCTAGCAGTTGCAGAGGAATATCATGCCTATATTTGATGCCACCTCACATAAAGGTGCATATGGTTCCCATTTGACTTCATTGAGTGGGACATATTATGATTACATGCATACTTTGACCAATGACAGAGAGTTGAGCCATTGGGAGTCTTCACATGGGACGCACCTTGCTTTCCATTTGGACCATTGGATTGGAGTGTCTCTACATTTCCTATTTGGGAGAAAATACACATGAGAGATATTCTTCCTTGCATCTATGGAGAATTGCTTGATACATTTTACACTTTCTGTGATCAGCATGGGCAGCCATGGAATTTTGATGATGCCTACCCTTTTGGTGATTGGACATGGGACTTTCACCCTTGTCATTTGAACACTAGTGTTTTGATATTTGGTACTTGTGTGCATTGGGCACATGAAGTACTAGGCATTTAATGTATCATACCCCATGTTGTAAAAAGATTAATTCATGCAATAAGGGCCTAATTACTCTTGTTAATGACTTAAATTTGAAGTCAGGGTTTTGTTTTTTTTCATCAGAATAAATCTCTCTCTCTCTCTCTCTCTCTATACATATACATATATACATATATATATATATATATATCACAACTGCTTTGTATTAGAAAGAACAATCACCTTTTTTAGAAACGTGAATAGGCCTTACAAAATATTGTAAACATATAGTATACTTTCACAGTATTTGATATATCATGGACTGTCATATATGCATCTAGAAAAAAGAAAAAAAAAAGAAAGTAGGTCTTTGTAAAAAATTATATAGTCCCCAACTAATCAAAATGAACTATGAGCATAGCTTATAGTGTATCATATAAGTATCTATATACCCAGTTAGGATGGATATTTACTCTTCATGTTTTGGTTCTCCTCAACCTGTTTTATTAGGGTTTTGTTCGAATAGTTTCCTCTTTATTGGTTTAACTAGGGGATTTTCACCTCTCATGTGTTTCTCTTATCATTTTATACAATCAACTAGTGATTTGTTTTTATTGGAAACATATTCCTCCATTACTTATATTTGCATGTGCAATCCACCTTGGGTGTGAAGATGCCCACTATTTTCCTTTTTTTGGCTTTTATTTATGTTACTCTTAGTTTCTATTTTGGGTTGTTTCCATGATTGTAGTAGCAGTTTCATTTGAGGAAGGAACTTTGCAAGTTGGTAGCAAAGACAAAGAAGCAAAGTTGTAGTAACAAAATATTCAATAAGTGAGGAAGATAATATCCCAATAATTGTGGATCACCATAGAGGGGACTTTATAGGATGAGATGAGTATCATAAGGAGGTGCTCGACAACTATGACACCAATCTTTGCAACTATAATTGGTACATAAAATAAAGAACTAAAATGTGAGGGAGATGAAGAAGATGCAATTAAAGATATTGAATCTCTCCCACTCTATGATCAATATCCTTATGAAAGAAGGTTTATAAGAGGCTAGAAATAACTCTTATATTTCATGTAATGAATCTTTTCCTCTCCATGATGAATCTCCTAGAGTGCATAAAGATGAATCTCCTTGTAAAGGGAAATACAATAGGATCATGCAATCATTGAACCTAATGAAGAACAAGCATGCATTGTGATCAACATTGTCCAAGGGGAGTGTCATATCCCCTCCCATCATCCAGTGCAATGGAGAGAACATGATGCTAAAATTGGGCATCTGGCCCCATGATTACTAAACAAAAATTCACATAATATAAAAACACATATGAAAATGTATAAATGTAAGAAACACAGCGGAAGTAAATTCAATTACATATCTATCATACATTCATGATATTCATGATAGTCATCAAATAAATACATTGCAGAGTTAACACAAGAGAGTACTTATCTTAAAACAAATTAGTCCCGAGCGACTGGATATGCAACTGCAACGTTCCACCCAACCATAAGCCAGTTGTGCTCATCAATCTCTCAACACAACTGCCACCCCCGAGCTGGGCATGATTTCTATAAGGAAAAAGGGAACAACAAACTCACACATAGCCCAATATACACCAAAATCAGGCAAGCCAATCTGCAGTTGGGTTTATCAGGATTCTAAGGCAATGGAAAGGAAGAATTGCTAAGCTAGTGAGCTCAACCACAAAGATATGGATACCTATACAAGATCTATCTAGCTTGGTACCCACAATGCCTACACACCCAACCCAAGGAAGTATTCCCTTCACTACTACATAGTCCCTCAGGCCATACCTTCCATTCTAGTGTTGTTCAAGGTGTGCATAGAAGAGCAACCAGCCTTTTTGATCTTCTTGAGAGGTTACCTCCTCACTAGGTTCAGCAAGCCAATTCTGTCCTCTTCCACTCCTAAATTCTTTCTCACAACTTCAAACCAAAACAGGGATGCACACAACAACAATCACAAGTGTTGAGTATGAAGAAAACGTGAGCAACCAAAAACGAATTAGTGGATGGGGATTCAACCCTGGGAGAGAAAATTCATTTTCAGAAAACGTTTATGGGCATTCAAGAGCAAGAACGACCTCTATAATCCCCCAAATCATCACTCCCTTCCTCCCAGCAACTGTGCAATACAAAATCGAGCTCCCAACTATTGAAAATGTAGGAAAATGATGGAAAATGTGAAGGAGAAAGTCCCAGCTATCTCAGACTACGTGAGAGAGCAAAGACCATGGGTGAAGAATTGCTTTGGACCCCATTTCGTGGGTGTTTACTTGCCCAAGAAGCAAAAAATATGATTTTCTAGGTTGATGGATTTCCCATACACGAAATTGGCTACCATACCTCTCCATTCCCAAGGCATTAACTACCTCAACCAACTCTTGGAAGAATTAAATGATTGGGTGCATAAGTCAAAATGGGTAGTTGAAGGTTTATGGGTTCATTCATTGACATTTGGCTTAACACCATTGGCTCAAGAGTTTGAATAATTTCCCTCCCTATTCCTTGTAGAATCATGCCCCCATCTCTTGTTGCATTGCATAGCTAGTTGTAGGCATTTAATTAAATTTCATATTTACATGATGTCTTAATTTCTATTGTGCGTGGCTAGCACAAGAACCATATGCATTGATTTTTAATTGTCGATACATAAAACGCTAAATCGATGGTGGGTCCTTGGCCTTGAGCTCCTCACCATGATTTAATAATGATATTTACATCATTTACAATTTTAATGCAAATAGGGTCAAAATCGGGATATTACAGGGAGCCCTCCCTCACAAAACTTGTCAAGGACACACTAGTTACAACAATTTTGAGAAAGATGAGTATGATAAGGAGACACATCTTTTACAAGATATGGAGAAGGACGCTTCCAATATTTCTTGACAATTATGACACCATTGCTTGCAACTATCATTGGTACATAAGGAGCAAGACTTAAAATGCGAGGAAGATGCAATTTTAGATATTGAGTATCCCCCATTTTATGATCAATATCCTTTTGAAGAGGGTTTTTAAGATGCTAGAAATAACTCATAGATTCTATATCATGAATCTCTTCATCTCCCTGATGAATCTACTAGTACACATAAAGATGAATCTTTTTATGAAGGGAAATACAATATGATCATGCAATCATTGAATCTAATGAAGAACAAACAAGAAAATGGTGCTCAACAATGTCCAAGAGGAGCCTTCCCTCATAGAATTTGTTAAGGACACACTAGTAACAACACCTTCCTCTTTAGCATAATGAAACTATGAATATCAGTATAGTGACTATGGTAACTCTTATAATACTATTGAATAGTCACCAAGTGTCACTAGTATCAATATTTACCATAACTTGTAGGTCAAATGCATTAAGAAGGGAGTGAATTTAGTGCTACCAAGTTCGTGGCATGTAGTATAAGAATGCCTTGATTATATGATTGTAAGAATATGACTTCATATAGAACTTCCAATTCTACCTTGCTATTCCTATTCCAGGCTCAAAGAATTTCAAAAAGGAAGGTCATATTGTGTCCCTAACACAACCAATAACTAAAATGTTAAATATACAACATCAAGAGACATTCTCTGAACCAATCTTGTGTATCCAAGATTGATCCTCATGTATAGAGGTGAGCACTTTGAGTGCCTTCCGTGTAAAGGTTATTCCTCATGTAAAGAGGTAATTGATTAAAATAATGATGTTGTAAAGTCTTGTTGGATAAGGCTCCGGACTTGTGTGTGTCAAGTCATGATTATCATGTGAGCCTTTCGTATAAAGGTATCCATGAGATGGACCTCCCGTATAGAGGTGGACCTTCCGTATAAAGGTCATGCTTTACTTGTTAAAAGCATGTATTGTTGTGTGATGTATTATTAACTATGATCACCGGATTGCTATTAAGTCTCCTTTAGATATTGATCACCTCTAAAGTGAATTACTTTAACATATGATCATTTGGTCCGGAATAATATAATATGATCACAGCATCCGATAATTATTCCTAGTATAATGTAATGTGATGGATAATTAAAGTTAGCACATATTGACCATGCAGTAAGAGATAGAGAAATAAAAGATAAAGCATAGAGTTCAAGAGAATTTGAAATTTCCCATGCAGACACTTCAGTTAAGTATCAATGTATGTCTCAATCAATGCTTCAGTTAAATCATCAGTTAAAGATATGCCTTAGTTAAATAAAGAACTCACAGTGGTCACTTAAAGTAAAGCAATCAACATGATTTCAATTAACTAAGTGTTAAATAAAAAGGACTAGTTAACTAAAGTGAAACTTTCACTTTAGTTAAACTAAAGGATGACACTTCAATAAATCAAGGAGAATCAATTAAAGAAAGTTAACTAAGTGACAACAAAGAAGATCTCGTTAAATAAGTGACGAAACTTAAGTTAGCCACCTAACTAAGTGGGCAATATTTCAGTTAAGAGGCCAGTTCATCCAAAGTGATAGCTCAGTGAGATAAAGCATTGCATGAGAAGTGGGGCGCACCTCTACACGCAAGATTAATACATCCAGTTTGAGGGCGAGTTCATATTTAATTTAGAAGATAAAAAATAGAAGAGAGGAGTGCAGAAATATGTTATATGGGATTGATGAATCCAGTGTGAAGCGAATTCTCTTGTCCATTGAAGGCAAGGTGCTTCTCTTTGTGCAGGGTATTGTCCGTGCTTGTTATTGTTGTGTTGGGAACACATCCGATTGATCTCTCTTCTCTATTGATTATGTATCTTCATCAAGAGTGGTTGGTGATCTCTTATCTTCCGAAATCAATCTGCTATGTTGTAAAAGAAAGTACTCTCTACTATCCATTATATTATACTAAGAAGAATTGATGGTGTTTATGTTCTCATAATTTTGAGGATTTTCCCCAGGGCATATCTTGTGTTATGGTTGTATGAATTTCATGGATTGAATTGTCTCATTGCTTCAAGTCTTTGAATTAAAGATCAAAGCTCAACCAAATTTCAACATGGTATCAGAGCTCAGGCAGTGAAGGTGCTCAGTTTTGCATGCCAGCTAGAGCCTACGTTGATCCTGATAAGTTGAGCACAATATTTGAATACTATGGCATCGGTCTCTGTACAACCGGAAAGTAACTCTTAGTGGAAGATATATCAGATTTATTTTCAAGTTGCAATTGTGGAACTAGTTGCAGTCATGGAAGATCAAGGCTTTGAGGAAGAAGAAATGATTTACATTGATGGAGGTTTACCAAGAGATAAGGATGGTTACATTTGTGACCAGATGTATTGTGAGGACCAATGGGATGAAACACCAATGGCTCATCATAAGAAATATTTGGCAGAGATGATATCTGCAATTGAAAACTTGCCCCACCACTACTCGGAGTATCTAGATTTGGGAGAAGAGATTGGTAAGGCCATTTCTTTCAAATATTACTTTTATTTCAGATTTGGATTTGAGCTCAAGGATGAAGATTTCAATTCAATAGAGACAACAAGCCACCCATAGAGGAACCAAGTTGTTCTACCTCTATGATTAAAGAAGAAGACGAAGAAACCAAAGGTGAAGATTCAACAAAGCCCTTTGCATCTTCAAGCATTATGAGATTGTTTGGGTTTTCTTCAAGAAGATATTCCAAAGGTAGTAAGCATAAATAAGCCACCACTAGTTCTTCTAAGGGTCAGAAAATTGTGGATCAAAGAGTAGCTACTAATGGATTCCAAGAAGATGCATCTTCTAATGGTTTCTCAAGTTCTGAAGAAGCAACTACTGATGCATGATGTGATGAGGTACCTACTGATGGGTGCCTAAGTTTTGAGGATACATCTTCAAATGGATGTCAATATCTCTATCTTGGTGACATAGAGATACCACTTGATGAGGTTGCTGCAAGTACAAGTTCCTCTAATACTAAAGAAGATGAAGTCCTTGCAGTTGAGGAATAAGTCCCATGATCAATCTCACTATCACCACATGAGCTTCAAGAGGTTGATCCATTGGTAGATGATGAGGAAGTTCATTCTCAACCTTCTCCTTTTGAAAGGTCACTCAAGATGATTGAAAGAAAGATCAAGGAGACCTTACACACTCTTCATGACACACATGTTTTAGTGTCACAGTCTTGCTAGAGAGATGATTCATTGGAAGATTCATCTTTCCTTGAAGCCATGGATAAGATTTAGAAAGCAATGTCTACAATCCAAGGTATTTTTTCACACATTCTTTCTGACAGAAATTATTTGCATGAGCTTGTGCATATGTTGCATGGAGCATCCTTGAAGGATGATGAGGAGATATGCAAGATCAATGATGAGTTGATGGCCACCCAAGATTCTTTGAGAAGAACTCAAAGTTCCCTCTTGGTATCCAAGATGGAGATAGAGCAACTTCACCAAAAGTTGCAAAGATCATTCATTCCAATCAACCAGTCTCTTATGGTTGGTTGTACTTAGAGTTCTAGGGAGGAACCTCATGAGATGGTGGTTCATAAGGTGCATGATGACATGCATGTGCTTGAGGAATTTTTAGATGCAGAGGAAGAGTTCCAAGCACATACAGTTCCCTAGAGAAAAACTAAGCTTCTTCCTGAAGTGATTCATTCCTCCATTGAGGAAGTAGAAGAGATCATGTTTTTATGGACCAGCCTTGGATGGAGTTGATGAATCCATGAGCTTGATGGATGAGGTTTGTAGAGATGCTTTTTTAGTCCATGATCCTACATTAGACCCTTCTACTTCTTCCATGTCATTTGGGGATGAATTTTGGGTCAAGAATTTCTTTTTGATGGTGCATGAAGAGAAGCAGAAGGCTCCCACATTCGCTCCAACTGATTTAATGATGGCACCAATTCCTACCCAGCAGTTGCAGAGGAATCTCATGCTTATATTTGATGCCACCTCACATAAAGGTGCATATTCTTCCCATTTGACTTCATTTAGTGGGATATATTATTATTACATGCATACTTTGACCAATGGAAGAGAGTTGAGCCAATGGGAGTCTTCACATGGGGAAGCACCTTGCTTTGCATTTTGACCATTGGATTGGAGTGTTTCTTCTTTTCCTATTTGGGAGAAAAGACAAATGAGAGATATTATTGCTTGCATATATGGATAATTCCTTGATACATTTGACACTTTCTATGAGCAGCACGGGCATCCATGGAATTTTGATGATTCCTACCCTTTTGGTGATTGGACATGGAACTTTCACCCTTTTCATTTGAATAACAATGTTTTGATATTTGGTACTTATGTGCATTGGGCACATGAAGTACAATCTGATTTGCATGTGCTTGGGGAGTTTGGAGTTAAGCAAGATGGTGGAAAAGCACCTGTTCATTTCCAGAGAGATTCTGAGTTGCTTCATGAAGGAAGTTGCACAATTTTGGAGGAGGCACATGATCTCAGTTCGGTTGGGCCACCCACAAAGTTGATGGATAATTGTTTCCAAGAATTGGTTAACTATCCTTCACCCCACATACATATGGCATCCAACACACATAGGGATGAAGCTTGGGTAAATGGATTTTTCCTATGGGTGCCCCATGAGGAGTAGGAGGCTCCCACATATTCCGTTGATGACTTCAATGTCAATCCATGTGGCCTGACAAGTGCACCATTCCCTTTCCAGTTTGATGAGCAACAATAGAGGCATCTATCTGATGTATCCATCATGCATAGTAGTGCATTCGGTTTGAGTGTTTGGTCATCCATTGATTGGGTGAATTGATACATATTGGATATAAGCACCCCCAAGGGTGATTTTTCTATCTGTAACAATGGAAAGTTGAATGACACATCATACATCTTTTATGTGAAGTTGCATGGGAATCTATGGTTTATGGATGATGCCTTGAAGACATGGGATTGTCACCTATTTCAATTTGCTATCACTGATGTGAGTCTCTGTGTTGGTTTGCACATAGAACATAAGGAGTTTCATACTTTGTTGGAGGGACTCACAGAGGTTAGGTTTTGCATTGGAAGTGATTAAATTCCAGCATGGTGGAGTGATCTAGACATCCTCCATGATGATATATTCTTCATGTTGATCCCGATGTTTGGAATAATGCAACTAAAACAATGGGACCCTGAAATGATTTGGAATGACAATTTTCCACAATTAACAATGCCACTAGGAGACATGCAACACAGACAGTGGGAATCAGGCATTCTTCTTAGCTTTCTTAGCTGGGTCAAAAATTTTGTGGAAGAAGAATTAGTCTTTGGGAGAGTGACTATATTAGAGTGGTGCACTAGAAACATGGTGGATCTTTTGTTGGAGTTGGAGTTGGTTTCTTACTTGAGGAAAAGCAGGCTTGGGAGGGGAGGACTCTCATGTTCCCATTTTTACAACACCAAGTAGCAGCCAATGTCACATAAAAACCCCATGGATCCTAGTGAAAGTCAATTAATTAATTAATAAGGGAGTGACATTACTTAGGCAATTAAATTATTAACTAGGAATAATTCAGCCTATAGTTGTTTTAATTAATTAAATTGAAGGAGATGTAATTATTATTTTTGTATCTAATTATAAATTACATTTGATGATGAGTTGGATGATGAAAATGGCACATAAGGAGATAATGCCAGACTTATGAGTTGTCACACCAAAGAGGAAAGTGAAATAAAAACAGAGCAAAGAAAAAAGGAAACTGGAAGAAAGCATGCACAAAGCAAGGTGTCAGAAAAAGAAGGAAACTGACAAAAGCAGTGCATAAAGCAGGAAAGTGTACAAAGAATGCAAGTGAGGAAAAGCATAAACATCCAAAAATATAACGAGGGCACAATTTCCAAAAAGAACAAAAGCTAGGCAGTTGTAAAAAGAAGGAAACATCCATAAAATCTGGGAGGGCACAGTTTCCAAAAGAGAACAAAATCTAGTTAGTGGAAATGCAGGAAAGTGCAAAATAAGTCAAGGAAGGCACATTGGATGAGGCCAAGGAGGTTGAATTTCTCAAAAAGTCACCCAGTCTATAGAAGGAGGAGTACGCACCACATTCACATCTTTTTACAGTTTATTGTTTGTATGTGAGTAAGATCAAGCTTCTCTAGGATTTGGTGATGCACCCTTAGCCACTTGTGGGAGATGTGCCCCATAGTTCCTGTTATAGTATTATGCACATAATCCAATGCATCCATTGATACCAATTTGCATATCTAATCCATCCATTTCATGTGAATATCAATCACTCAGAAGTTTATGCAGAGATCCAAGTCAGTTGATGTGGTTTTGATGAATTTCACATAGAGAGAAAGATCAATTGGAGAGCTTGCAAGAAGCCACGGAGATTCATTTAACCTTCCATGAGGATACAAAAGCTCATAGTCATCCAACATATCTGATACAATGACTAATTCTTCTCCTCCTACTCCTTTCTATAACATCCTTCTTCTATCTTTGTAAAACAATTCAAGAATAGTGACTATCTGTGATGTCTGAGGCTATGTCACTTTAATTATTAGCTTAATGAGCCCAATAAATTTTTTATGCTGCTTTATATTTCATATCAAAGTCATATTAATTATCAGAGAAGGAATTTGAGAGCCTTAGAGGATGATTGTGCTCACCTTTATCAAGACTAGCTCTTTATGCAATTTTACTTGACTAATTTTTAGGAAATGGAAATATACTGAGTTCTGTCAATCTATTTTCCTTTATGAAAGTTTATGTAGGTTTTCATTTGAATACATAACCCATACCAATTCAAAATTTAGATATTCTAGAGCGTTAGAGGATGTTTGTGTCCGTATACATCAAGACTAGCTCTTCGGACCTTCCTAATTGACTAGTTTTGTAGTATTATTGATTAAAAAGTCTTTGTATGCTAGTTTTCGGTTTTGTTAGTCATTGTATGTCCCTGAGAAATTTATGAATACCATCCCACCATCAGACTTAGAATTTGTGGCCTTCTCAGCCTGTTTGGAAGAGCCTAGAAACAAGTTAGTGGAGCAATCCTACATAGCGCTCTTTCTTCCTTTGCCTCCAAACACTACCATATCCTCCCAAAACATTAGTAACTCTTGTCCATAATGAAATTAGGGGGTCAATGAACTATTGTCCACCACTAGTTGATTTCAAGAGTAAGTGAATGAGTTTAGTATGCATATGCTGGTGTGCCCAGGAAGCCTTGTAGTAGACTTCCACGGAGTGGTTGTTGAAACATAAATGGCCCCGGTACCTTGTGCATAGAACTATGAAGCTGGAATTGAAGCTATTTTCCTTTTTGCTGCACACTCCCCAATATATTTTGTAGATATGAAAATGTCCTTCTATCAAGCTCTGGGTGGGTTAATGAGTTTCCAAAACTAGTTTTTCCTAACTAGTTTCAGTGTTGATTAATTTATGTTTTGAAGTTTGAAATTGAGTTGATATCCCCTAATATCAGATCAGGGATATTACAAAAACACCACCTTTTTTCCACAATTAGGAAAAAATTTGACTGAATAAAATGTCATTTGAGAAATACAAGATTTGGAGGGAAATAAGATATATGGCTTGGTTGCGATCCGAGATGAGGGTTTTAGGAATTTTAAGGAGCCTTACACAAATAAAGGGGGAAATAATGGCATGGTGAAAGAAGATACTTTATCCAATGTGCCACAACTAATCATAGGGGTTGAAAACCAAATTCTAGATAAGATAATCAATGAAGAGGAATTTTTGGTGGAAGTTTGGGGACTACATCCAGATAAAGATCATGGGTCGAATTGATTCATTGTTTACTTTTATCACAAATGTTGGCCCATCATCAAGTTTTATCTTTGCATAATGTTGATCCGGAAGAGAGGGAAGGATAATATTGGTGGAGCTACCAATTAATCCTTCATTATGCTAATTCCTAAGGAGTCAAGACCTTCCACTCTCACAATATTTCTGTTGACACAGATCTGTCGACAGGGGTTCACTTCACACTGCTATCAACAAACCTCGACACAGACTCCCATAGACATCGGTCCGGAAGGGTTTTATCCTTTCTAGTAACACTTGCGGAGTGATTTAAGTCTCACCTGAGATATCTAAGAAGGCTGCAGGAACCATGTTTCTGCATTTGTAAGAGGACATGCATCATTTCACATTCAGTTGTGATATAAACCAGAGATTCGCATCAAAACATAATCATCACATAGTCGACACGTCAATCAGATCTACTCAATAACAAACTATCATAGCATATCTAATAGATCTGAGATACATAACATATCTCACTTTCATTCATAAAACATATTAAATCATGCTACGATGTCAAACATTGCGACAACCGATATTCATTCGCATTGCGAAAGTTTACAAAGAGACAAAGATATCGACAACATAATTCTTCTCATTTCTCATTATCATAGAATCCGTCTGTAGAACCAATACAAAATCAGACAAAAGATGCGAACCATAGATAAGATTACAATAGATGTCAGAAGACAGATTGATCACTTTCTAATCGTCGATGCCCTTAGGATTACAATACTACTCCTATTTATAGGCTAACTTGGTCCAATGACCCATTACTAACTAAATACCTAACCAATTGTTTCGCATTATTGGTTCTATTGCACTCCGTGACCGGTCCTTTTCCCATGTTGCTGACCCTGTCATCATTGAATGTACCAAACTTGTGAGCTTTAGACCCGTGCCAACAGGCCCCCAACACAAACTTTTGGCTCTCCCTTGAGCCACCTCAGCTAGATGTTGTTGCTGCATTCACCTACACTTTGAAGTCATCGTATGCTGCCTTGATCTGGTCGACAACTTCCTTGGTTGTTGCTTTTAGCGTTGCACAATCTTCCACTTCTTTATCTATTGGGTTCTCACCACCTGTTTGTTGTGATTTATCCAGATTTTCATTAATCCGTGTCATTCTTAATATCGCTTAATCCGCTAGTTGCTCAAATTTTGTCTGTAGTTCATCCAAGTGTGTCGTTCTTCTTTGTTTCCTTGTTCGTGCCTTATTGACACGATGTTGTAGATCTTTCAATTATGTCACATTTTTCATTTGCGCTAGTAGGGGCATCACCTTAAGAGATCCCCTCAGTTCCTCTAGCTATGCTTCTGCCTCGACTCTCTCAATGTATGTGCGCTGAGTGCACTCTGGATACACCAAAATATCATGGTTGTTGTACTGTAGTTGTTGCAGTCGCTGCAATACATCTTTGGTGGTATGTACACCCTTCGGTGTTGTTGGCTCATATATGGTGTACTTGGCATTCTTGCCAAGTCTTATAGCTGGATCCCCTTCCTTCCGTGGTGGCACATACCCTGTAATGTCCACTACTATTAGACCTTGCTGTCTTCCTCTTGTTGTTTCCATTTCTTCTTCCGTGGCACCTGATGTTCCTGCTTCTCCTCCTGCCACCGCAACCTTTGCCGAGGCACGGGTAGTCTCCGTTCTTCTCTCTGTACTCACCAGTCGACTGATGCTTCTCTTCTTCTTGAATATCTGTGGTGGTGCGGACGCAATTTTCGGTTGTTCTTGGAAGATGGTTGACCTTGCTCTAGTTTGTTCCTGCATGCTAATGCTGGAGATCACATGCGCCATTGTAACTAAATTCAATTTACTTAGTTTCACTCTGAAACTTCTTTCACAATTCTCACAATGCACAATGGTTCAAACTGTCCATTTGTGCATGCTTTTATAGCTTTGGCTTCCCACTTCCCATCCATCGAGTTGATTTTAGACAATGATTTCCAAATCCTCCGTTGATTTACCAAATCATGCGCACTCAATGGGCATTAAATGCGCCTTCATCAACTTGCGTCATTGTCCTCCGTGTCTTAACTATTGCATTTATTACCCGATTTGACCAATTCGCACTCCGTCGGACATCGACAGGCCCCAAATCTTGTCGTTGTTTCAAACTTTGTGACTATTCCATCGACACAGATATGAATTCCAACCATGTCGCAGTTACTTTGACAGAAGCAATAACTTTACTTTTTTCGCCTCTCTGTCGATAGACTCCCGATCTTTGCAATGTACCTGTTTCATTTTTTTTTTTAATATGTTTTCCTCAGTGGTTTTGCGCCGAGCTATCCCGATAGGGATTTAGCTGGCTTCCATTCACTAGATTTGGAAAAAGTGTTACATCTAACTTTTGCAACTGAACTGCACCCCTGTTAGTGATAAAATGTATGATATATGGCCCAATCCAATGCATCTGGAGCTTACCTGGGTGCTTCGCGAACTTAATGTTGTATAGGAGAACCATGTCTCCTCATTGAAAGTGCTTTTCCTTTATGTGGTGATCATGCCATGCCTTTTGTCAGAGTTTTCCACCTGCTAATGAAATCCCGTGATGAAACGATCTTCTTCAAGATGTAGTAGTTGCACTAATATTTCGTCAATGGCTTCGTCGTTGCTCATTCCTGTCACTGCTGCTATGCGCAGACTGGGACGATGTACTCCATCAAAGTCACTACTTCTTTCCCATATACCAACTTGAAAGGAGTCTGGCCTGTCAACCTTTTGCATGTTGTCCTATAGGCCCATACTATTGCAGGAATATTCAAATCCCAATCGTTGCGGTTTGTATTGCATACCTTAGTGAGTGGATTCTCCAATATTTTGTTCAGCGCTTCAACTGCTCCATTTGCTTGTGGGTGATATGGGGTAATCCTTCTATGGTGAATATGGAATTCCTTCGTCATATCTTTGATGGTCTAATTGACAAAATGTGTGCCTTGGTTTCTCATCAATATCTTTGGGCACCCAAATCTAGTGACCACATTGTCAAAGAGAAACCTTATTGTTGTCGTAGCTGTGCAATCCTTCACCGGTGCTGCTTCAGCCCATCTTGTCAAGTAGTCGGTTGCAGTAATGATGTACCTCGCACCTGTTCTTTTTCTTGGTGGGTTAATGGGTCCCACGAAATCTACTGCCCACTTGTCCAAAGGATGGAATGTCAACTGAGGCACTAGTGGCATTTCATCCCTTCGTGATGATTTCCCCATTCTTTGACATACGTCGCAGCTCTTAGCATAATTTGTTGTGTCGTTGTGCATTGTTGGCCACCATAAAATATCTTTGAATATCTTCCTGGCAGTTGCACGCCCTCCATATTGACCTCCTACTATCCCACTGTGCTCTTCCGCTAATACTCTTTCTTGTTCATGCAGAAGGATGCATCGACGAAGAACTTCATTTGGTCCCATCTTGAATAATTGTCTTGTGATTAGTTGGAAATCAATGGCCCTGATGACTAATTGTTTCTTCTGACTGGTGGTGAACTCTTCGGGTGCCCTTCCCGTGGTAAAAAATTGAACAATCTGTTCATAATGGTCATCAACCATTCCAATTTTGAAACTTGCACATTGGGAAAGCCTTCATTGATGCTCCTTAGTTCTTCTCCTGATTCAATCCTTGATAGATGATCAGGTCCTGCATTCAATCATACAAACTTCACAATTATTTCAAAATCAAATTCTTGGAATAGTAGCAGCCATCGACAAATCTTTCCCCCCAACACAGGCTTATTGACCAAGTACTTCAATGCTGAGTGGCAGTAAACATTTTGAAGTGTCCCCCCAATAGGTAGTGTCGTAATTTTTGCAGCGCATACACCGTTGCCAAACCTTCTTGTTATGTTGTTATATAATTCTTCTCTGTGGTGGACAAATTCCGGCTTGAAAACACGATTGGGTGGTCAATCGATCCTTCTCCGGGATGGGCCAATATTACCCCCAGTGCTACTGACGAAGCATCTACATCTACATGGACATGGAATTATTTTTTCCAGTTGGGAAAGAAAAATATTGGTGTTGCGACCATCTTCTCCTTCAGTATGTTGAGGCTCTTCTGGCACTCATCGTTCCATTAAAGCTTCGCATCTTTCTTTAATAGCTTCTCCATCGATGCAGTGATCGCTGCATATCCCCTTATGAATTTCCTGTAGTATCCCGTATGAACCAACGTTTCCCTCAGCTGCTTTACTATCGTTGGTCTGGTAAGTCGATGATGATCACAATCTTGGCTGGGTCGACCAACATGCCTTCCTTGCATACGATGTGTCCCAATAGAATACCAAATGGTGCACAAAAGATACACTTCTTTAGATTCAGTGAAATGTGATGTTGTTGACATCTTTCCAGCATCAACTTGAGGCTTGTGACATGGTCTTTAATTAATCCATATACGGTCCATTCATCCATATAGACCGCCAATAATTTATGAATGAAGTCTTTAAACGTAGAGACGACTAATCTTGAAAAGATTGCAGGAGCATTCTTGATACCAAAAGGAATCATCATGTACTGAAAGCAACCCGATTCTGTCACGAAGGTGGTTTTATGTCGATCTTCTTTCGTGATCTTGATCTGGTGGTATCCCGAGAATCCATCTGTAAATGAGTATACCTATTGTCCTCCAACACCTTCAAGTACTTCATCGGTAAACGGTGTGGGGAATGGATAATGAAGGCATGCATCATTTAACTTCCTTAGATCGACGCAAATCTGAATTTCGTCGGTCTTTTTTTTTTTATTTTTTTTTATTTTTTTATCTTGGATTACCATTGGGATGATCCATTCCGACTCTTCGACTGGCTCAATGATCCCTGCATCCAACATATGTTATATCTCAGCCTTCACCTTCTCCTTGAATCTGGGATTCAGTCTATACAGTCGCTACTTTACTGGCTTAGCATCAGGTTTAAGAGGGATCTTCATCTCACCCAGGTCCCTGGAAATGCCCTTCCATTTCTGAAAACTTTATTGGGAACAAGTCTTGAAATTCATGCAATAGATCAATGAACTTTCCAATTGTTGAATCATCCCAATAGTCCCCAATACTAGCAAACTTGGTATTTTCCACTAACCCAATATTGACCTTCTTAATTTTCAGTAGCTGATTAAATTTGTCGAATGACATATCTGGTGGTTCGACATCTTGGCTTCCCTCTGACTCCGAAACATAGACAGCTCCAGGATCTTCCTCGTCATCAGGTCCTCCCAACACATTATAACATTCCATCATCATTTCCGGTGTCGCAGTCCATTGTAGTCCCATTGGTCTTTCTGTTGGAATTGTCTCGAGTACCTTTTCACGGATCTCCTGTAGTGCACTGTGGATGAAAGGATTCTCATCAACAAAGCTGAATGTCTGAATTAAAATAGTGGTCAATTCTTCCCATGGAGTTGTTCCTCATCGTAGTTTTGCTATGATGTACCAGCTCCACGGTACTTCATCTAGCGTATGGATGAACACATGAACCCATTCCTGCTTTGGTCTCATTCCCCATGCGCTTTGACACTCTCCCCTTCCATTATATTTATTCTCGTAGTATCATTCATTCTCCCCAAATCTGACTTCCATCAATTGTCGACATAATTTCCAGCTCGTTATCGATGACTTGTGCGCATCCCACCACCTTGCTAGAGTAGCCTTGAATGCTTCTTTTAGCGCCAAGAGTCGCTCTTGTTCTCATACTCTGTATTCGAATTCATTGATAAAGATTGCTAAGTTAGGTAATCCTTCATATGTCATCATATCACATACTTATGTCGCTACCCATCTCAACGACTGATTGATTCGTGCACATTTCCTGAATGATACTTCATGCAATCGATTTTGCCAGTTTTCTAGCGCTTCTTCGAAGTCTGATGACGCTGAAATGATACTTCGCCAGCCCAATTCTCCATCGGCGGTGGGATTGACATAGTATTATGAAACATTATAGACATTTTCCCATCCTTCCACGAACTCATCCCTCATTGGTTCGACATATCTCTGCAATTTATGTGGATCCAGTGGGGTGATGACCCTCATGTCACGGTTCTCAAAAGACATTGTCCACTTCTTAAAATTAATGACTACCAAGTTTTCCATTTCCCAGTCTATCCCTCATAGCGTAGGACATGGGATGGTATTGTCGACTATCTCTATTATGTTGAAATATGCAAATGTCTTCAGGCCTTCTATTTCGACAGGTAGATGAGGCAATCGACCGATTGGTGTAACTTTGCCCTGATTTTCCAATCGAAGCTGTATAGGGGACCATACCATCTACGGATTCCCCATCATTTTCCATGTCTGCTTGGTTAGGATATTGACATTCGATCTTAAATCCAAAATGATGGAATCGACGTCATATGTGCCAATATGGGCATTCATTCTCATTTTCCTTCTCGTTTTCCTCCTATGCAACCGGTTGATTATCCGATCCTATCGCCCTTCTTCTTGTCAATACAAGAGGATCGCTATCTCTACCAATGCATCTTGATCCGTCGCTAATGTCAAGCAACTTTCTAGAAAAAATTTCAGAGTACTGAATTTTCCTGGTGACCTTTGCGAATTTGTCGTATAAAAAATTGGCGGCATCCCATAGATGGGTTCTTTGTGGATTATAGGTGGAGACTTATCATTATTCCTTATCAGTGCATCTCGTGCTTCCAAAAAGGTTTCCTTTTTTGCTTCAACATCAAATTTCACCTACTTCCGAGTTGTAGGTGGGACATTTAAAAATGGCCTATCCTCTCCTGTCGCATTTCCTCCTTCGGTTACCATTGAGACATTTGCTGGTCGACTTCTAATCTCAGCTGAGATATTCTGCACATTTGGATTAGGATTCTGGTTCTGGTTTACATTTGGATTTGGTTGTGGTTCTGGTGCATTCTTGGTCTGCCACTTTACGATTAACTGAGGACAATCTTCGACATTGTGATCGAATGCGCTGTAATAGGTACACTGTGGTGTCGTATTTTGGAAATATCTCTGATAATGTCCGGTCTGAACACAATTATAGCATGTGACCGGTCCTTGACCTCAACCAAAGGTTCCTCTACGACCAAAACCTCCGTCACGACCACCGCATAATCCTCCTATGAATCCACCTCGCTGCTGATTATATTGTGGCAGATTATACTACGGCTGCGGTTGATTGTAGTGTGACTGATTATACTTTGGTTGATTATATCGCGAATGCGGTTGTGCAGGAGGTTGCTCGTCTCCCTTCATGAAATAAGTATCTGCAGTTCTTTCTTGGAGCAAATCATATGCTCTAAAATCCTTTTCCTCATGACCGACCAATTGACAGAAGTTACACAAAATATTATTCGGCTTCGACACAACCTTCTGTAAGAACACGCATTCCTCCGATCGATTCTCCCTTGTTTGACCAATTCGACACCAGAGCATTCCTCCTTGACTGAGCGGATTTGGTGCAGCAGACAGTAAATATTCATGGAATTCAGGACACTGATCTTTGTGATGTCCTTCAGACTTGCATCGACTGCACCATATCTCTTCGTGGACTTCTTTCCCCTTCTTAATGTTCTGTAGTTGGATAGTCAAGTTCGTCAACTGCGACTGTTGGCTTAAATAATTGTTCTAGAGGTTTCCAATGTAGACCCAGGTTCTTTGTGGTATCAAGGAACCAACAAAACCCCTTTTCACAGGCCCTTTTGGCAACAGTCTGCGAACAGATTGAGGTGTCACCCGAGGTGGAGCTATGGGGGTGCCACGGAATCAGGTTTCCACAACGATGTGATGAGTTGTTTAGAAATATCTACTGCGCAGCGCGCTGCGCACTGAAGATTGTGAGACGATAGCCTTCGTTGCGGGAAACACTTCTGCAAGTTGAGATGCTTGCATAACCCACGTATCCAAGGACTACACGGTTGGGATAAGATGCAAATAATAGGACAACGCTACTGACTCATGTGCTTCCTCTTACGAATTAACCGCTATGAAGACTTTACTTAGTGTTTATCTATTCATCTACTGCCTTATATCATTAGCCTTATAACCAATGTAAACAGATGAAACACACAATACTACGCACTTTCGGTGCTGCACGTCAAGGGAGTTACACAACACAAACTCTACTTACATATGTGATTATTTAACAGACTGATATCTTTAGACTTAGAATACTGTGCATTCAACATTCATCCATATATGTAATACTTAACATATTATTCCCATCTCATCCTTATGGCGAATACATATAAAAGCATTAACATAACAACTGATAAATGTGAATTCAAGTATCCATTGTAAGCAAATAAGCAAATGCAAACACACAAGCAATCACACTGCACAGGATTTAACGTGGTTCACCCCTAGGATGGGAGCTACGTCCACAAGAACTATTTTTGTATTAGTATTTAGGAAGGGTACAACAATTCTTGTACGCGCACTCAGCTACAGACTCTCTTCTCTCTCGATAGGCCTCTGTGCACACAGCTTGCAGAGCCTTTACAAAATGTCTCTCAACGAAGATCTATTCAATCAACAATGAACACAATAACTTGAGATATTAACCAAAATAACAACCATTTCCCATATAAAATATGCCTTATTTATAGATCATGCTCGTAGGTCATGTCTTTACAATTCGCAGGAAAAAACCCTAAGGTTTACAAAACTGTCACAGTTTTTCCATAACCGGACTTGCTGGCTTCTGATAGCGAATCTTCCATCATGGCCATCCTCTACGTGTGTTCACATCGCTATCAGCCTCTCTATCACACGCATTCCAACATGTCTCTTTCACCGAGCCGCTCTTCCTAGTAACGGTCTTGTGTGACTAGTTCAGGTAGTGGTTCTTTGCATGTGCGACCAGTCGCTTTCCTTCCGCATTGCTCCTTACCCGTTGCCTGGAAATCATGGAGCATCTTTACCAAAAATAGACCACCGATGGTCTAACTGGAATATGTGCCACCTTCCGTCCAACACTCTGCTTTGCCGGATCTCCATAGACTGGCCACATCACAGTGATGTACTCCTTGCATCTCTTCCGACGCTGCGCTGCGCACAACTTAGCAGCATCCAAAAAATAGACTTATAAAAAAGCCTTTAGCTGAACTGCGCTCAACTCCACAGTTCCAAAATCTAACTTACACAAAAATGCCCGACTTGGGCTGGGCCCAACAGGACCCTAACACTTACATGTGGTTCGTCCTCGAGCCACCTTCAACTTCTACTTCTCCTAGATGTTCCTCCGTCTGCGGGGCTAGCTTCATAGCGAACTCGTTGTATGTGGCAATCAACTTTTCAACTGCTTCCTTAGTGTCTTGCTCAACTTGTTTGACGATTTCCAACATCTCAAGCGTTATTTCATCATTTGTTTATCCTTCCACCTGTTCTTGACCATCGTGTAGCTCCTTTAACTTATCCTCGATCTCCTGCGAGATCATGTGGGCTGCCTCCAGCAAGGGTTGCGACTTGTCCGTTATTTCACTCTCTCTTTATCTTAATGCTTGAACTTCTTTTTTAAATCTCTGGACTTCCTTGTACCTCTGTAGTCTTTCTCTTGGCTTCAGTGCTTTAAGTTCTGCGTCCAGCAGTTCGAATGTTTCCTGCTTATCTTTCATAGTGTTCTTTATTTCCAGCAACTGTGGATCCTCTTCGAGGGCAGTGAATGTCTTCGACGCCTCATCTAATAGACTTTGGCACTTAGCCACCTCGGTGGCTATACTTTCTGCTGTGGCCTTCACTCCCTTTGCTCTTAACTACTGCTGATCTGGTGGAGTCTACGAGTGAATCTATGTCGCCAAGGACACAATCTTAGCTTCGTGGTTGATCTCCATATCTCGCATCTCCGCCTTAAGATCGCTAACCACTTCGTCGATCTTGAAAACAGTGTCCGCAGGGTCTGTTTGTACATCGAATTCAGATATGTCATCAGCTACAACAGTGATTGTAGACTCTAGTCTCTTCCGTCGATCATGCTCATCTTGTAGTTCCATAGCTCTCCACGAGCTAGATTCCTCCAACTGCTTATAGTTTTCCTACAACTGAGCATGCAGGTTCAGAGCGTCGACACTGCGCTCATGAATCTCCTCAAGAACCTGCAGATGTAGATTGTGTAGACCGGGCAGTGGTATCTTTGCAACGTCCGGGTCCACATGTTCTAGGTCCTTTGTATCCAACATTAATTGTTCTGGCAATGGAAGCTTTACACTTAATGGATCAAGATGGACAATATGGGACTTCGCAGGTAGGGTCATGGCTAGCTACAGTGTCTTCTGCTACCAAGTACCTCCTGACTTCCCTTCAGACTCTGAGTCCCGTGGAAAGGGTAACCTTTTGTGTACTTCTTCAATCTTCTTTGTGATTCCTTGTAGCATAACCTTATTCTTCTCCAGACTTTGTTCAATTGCCTCATTCTTCTTGTCTTTTTCAGTCATCAGGTCTTCCATCTGTTCTGTAACCCTCGAAGCGATCATGTAAAAGTCATCATCATGAAGTACTGCATCTAATTGGCCTTTAACGACTTTATGCTTCTTTCGCACCCCCTTTTGCTGTACAGGGCTCTTGGATTCCTTCCTTTTTCCCGTCTCTTTTTCTTCAATAATGGGACATGGAATGGGGTTGTCTTCACCAGAGTTGCTTTTGATATCCACAATTCGACTCAAAATTTCGCAGGCCATTCCTTCATGATATTGTCAATTTCCTCTTCAGTCATATGGTACCTTCCTGTGAACCATTCGAGGTTCTTTATCTGTGCTTTGGATGAAATGTGAATGCAATGCATGTCAGCATAAAAATATACAATGCAAATATACTTACTCATTACCTACTTTGTTATCTACTGCATGAGCATGATGGCCTTGCGTAGCTGCTCATAATAGGTGTAGAAGACCTCAGTTGTCGCATGTTGTCTCTGTGAATTCAAGTTTTCCCAAAGGTTCGCGTAGTGGGCTCCTCTGCAATCACCACTGTCTGTGATTACACCAACGTAATCCTTTAGGTCCTTCCACCCTACGAGCACGATCACCACTATTAACCAAGTAAAATGGAAATTACCGCCATTTATCTGTGTCTCATTTAGTTCCTCCAGGAACTCATTCAATAGGTATTGACACCAGTTGAACCGTCCACCCTTCGTGACTACGGCACCAAGTAGTACTGAGTCGACAGGTACCTCCAAAGGTCTCGCTTTTCTGAGAGTTTTATCATCTAACAGTTGCGTGACAAACCGCGTGGGTTTATCATCTATGTCCTCCGTTCAAAAGCCTCTCTTTCCTTTGATGATGGTTTGCATTTTCTTCATCTTCGTAGCCACTTCTTTATCTTTGATTTTCCCTTGGAAGAACTGATTCGGATCTTCCCCTTGTTTTCTCAATCCAGTGATCTGGTGGATTAATTCAATGTTCAGGTCGATATTGCGGTCGATCCATAAGTATCCCTGGTGAATGCGCGCCATAATATTTCACACCACCGCATTTAGCTCTGGCGTTCTGTCAAAGTTTGGGAGTCTCAATAGATTGAGCAGTCTCGACTGGACTACCCCGGATAACCAGATTTCTGCAACCAAGGTAAGGTTGCCTTTAATGTCTTTCGTCCAACACATGTACTGGTCGGGCTGGAACTGTGGAAACCTAGGTTCGTTCGGCTCCTTCTGCATCTGAAGCAGATCATAGTATTCCCACTTACAGTCTGGGATCTTACCCAACAAATTTTTGTCCACCTTGACATGCTTCGATATCGGCGAGAGCGGAATCTCATATTTTGCATTGTTCATTAGCTTGATGACCGGTGCATCCAGTGCACGCGACGAGATATAGTCAGGGGTAAGCTTCAATGGTATCTCCTTATCAGCTCTTGGTAGCTGCGTCACTGTGGAACTTATCTTTGGTTGCTTCATTTTCGGCCCCACTGGATCTTTGCCTGTGTCCTGCATTGTTGGAGCGTGTCTTGGTGATCTTCTGGAAGCCTGTCCTTGTTCTATGACGACTTTCTTGGCTGGGGTTCTCATCAACCCTACGATTCCTCCGTATTTGAATACTTTCAAAGTCTCCTAGACCATGAACTCTTCCTCAATCGATGACCTCTCAGACATTCACTGGACTGATCTCAAGGGATTTCGGAGAATTTACTGAAACAAGTCGCAAAGTAGTGTCTGCAGAAAATTCAAAGGGTTTGGTAACGCCCGCAAGTTTTATCACAGCGGTATTTATAGGTGCAACTAGGATCCTCTGCGCCCCATAACGACTATATAAGCATTAAATGTGGTATCCGTTGGCCAAATCCATCGAATATTTGGGTCCTTTCCATCATTAACTCGTTCAGAATGGCTATTTGTGCATTAAATGCCCAAGTGGTCGTTGGAAAAAGTACTGTATAATGACTATATTTTTGACCGACATTCTAACGGCTATTTTTCTGGAGTGTGGCGTCACACTGCGTGACAGACCATCCCCATGCTTGCGTAGTTACTTTGCAGTGTTTGATTCCTTGTTTATGAACTTAGCCTCTTTCCTCGTCCCACTTGATCATCGCAGTTGCATTTTGAGCTTCGCAACTGCGCGGTTCCTCTCTCTTTTTTTTTTCTTTTTTTTTTGGCGCAGCCTCACCTCTTAGCAAGTGCTGCGTGGTATATGCACATCCTCATCATACATTGCGTACAAAATCTTTCCCATTTCTAGTGCCCAATTCCAACTATACCTGGAACTTAGAAATTTCCTTTCTTTCCTGATCATGAAGGGTTTTGCGAAGCAGGACTATCCCGATAGGGTTTTAGTTTTCTTCCATTGACTAGGTTGGGCAAGGTATCTCTTACTAATGTGGCTAATTGAGCTGTGCCACCATTAGTAACATGTACAACAATATATGGACCAAGCCAATGCATCTTAAATTTTCCAGGAAACTTCATAAATTTGCTATCATACAGGAGGACTAGATCACCTACCTGAAAAGATTTGTTCTTGATATGGCAATCATGCCATGATTTTTCTCTTTCTTTCTGCACTTGTTGGTGAAATCCTGCGATGAAGCGATCCTCCTCCAGACCAACCAAGTGTAGAAGCCTTTCTTCTAGTATGTCGCGATCTGCCATGCCTATGAATGCAACTATCCTCAAGCTAGGAACAATGTACTCGATTGACATTATTGCTTCCTGCCCATAAGCCATCCTAAAAGGTGTCTGGCCAGTCAACGTTTTGCAAGTAGTTATGTATGCCCATAAAACGGCTGGAATGTGTAGGTCCTAGTCATCCCTATTAACGTTGCATACCTTGGTTAGCGTATTCTCCAGTACTTTATTGAATGCTTCCATAGTTCCATTTTCTTGCAGATGATATGGCGTACTTTGTTGATGATGAATGTGGAACTCTTCTGTCAATGCCTCAATAGTTATGTTCAGAAAGTGAGTGCCTTGATCACTCATTAGGATCTTCAAGCATCTAAACCTTGCAAGGATGTTTTCGAAAATGAACTGCGCGGCAGTAACTGAGCTACAGTCCTTTACTGGCTTCGCTTCTGTCCATCTGGTGAGGTAGTCAGTTGCAGTAATAATGTACCTTGCACCAGTTCTCTTCCCTGGTGGGTTTATAGGTCCCACAAAATCAATGGCCCATTTCTCAAATGCCTGTAATGTCAACTGTGGATTCAATGGCATTTCGTCTCTTCACGATGGCCTTCTTGTCCTCTGACAGACATCGCAGCTTTGGCAATGTTCGTTTGCGTCCTTATGAATGGTAGGCCACCATAGCCCTGTGCACAATATCTTCTGCGCAGTGGCCCTTCCTACGTAGTGACCTCCTGCTGCTCCTGAATGTGCATCTGCCAGGACAAATGGTTTCTCGTGTTCTAACACACATCTGCGCAGTACTTCATCCAGTCCCAATTTGTATAATTGACCTGCGATTATGGTGAAGTTTGCTTCTCTTACTACCAGTTGTTTTTTTTGCTGTGTAGTAAACTCTATGGGTGCCAACCCAGTAGTAAAAAAGTCTATGATATCTTTATAATAATATTCATCTATCTGGATAGAAAACAACTGCACATCAGGCAGATTGTCTTCGAGGTTTGTAGGTTCTTCTCCTGACTTGATCCTTAACATATGATTAGGTCCTAAGTTCAATCTGCCTGGCTTAACCACTATTTCAAAGTCATACTCCTGAAAGAGTAACAACCATCTACAGATTCTCCCCCCTAAAACTGGCTTGTTGACCAGGTATTTCAAAGCAGAATGGTCAGTGAACATAGAGAAGTTCCCACCCAACAAATAGTGCCTGAATTTCTGCAATGCATAGTGTAGTGCCCTTATCAGGCACTGGGTCTCTATTTATCCATTTATGTGTAAATACCAAATTTTTCCTTCGTTTGCTTTCTAAAAGAAGAGAATCAACCGGCTATGTTTCAGGTTTCTAAAAGTTCATAAGTCTGTGCAAATTAAATAAACATAAACTTAAAGATTTTCATTATAACCCTGTTCTTATTTCATGCATAATCTGAAAATAAAGGGAAATACAATTTCATTTAAGCTAGCTGAGTAAAATACCTGGGCCCGTAGATTTTGCAGGAAGATCAGAAGACTTACGTGGTGAATTCTGTATGGTACCTTAGCAACCCAAAATGATGTGTCCACCCTGCCGATCAGCTATTATCGTGCTGACCCTAGGAAATCAACGGATTTCCTAGCCCCCGAGCCCACAGACCGATAATCCCGACAGCAGCTTTCCATCGAACCTTTCCATGGTAATCATTTGCTGAGTTAACCCCCTCCTCAGTCTTTTCATTTGAGTTTCCCACCTCCTCAAAGCTTCGAGTTAACCCCCTCCTCGGCATTTCCTCATTTTTCACAAAATAATCCTCACAGTTCTCCCACAATAATCCCCCTTACTACTTTGTTAACTCTCCCCTTTATAGGAATCCACCTCCTTCCAAAGTCAAACCTCCTTATCACTCCACCGCCCTAGCTGTCGCCTTTTTAAAGTACAAATTATTAATGCATCCCCCTTTTTAAGGCATAAAGGTGGATTATATATTATTTTTAAACCATCCAATTTTTCTCGAGCCGTGGAATAATTTATCCAAACAAATCTTTTAATTTATTTGGAATGATTTTGTTAATTAATCACATGAACAATTTATTTAATTAATTATTCAACCCACTATGCTTTATATAAAAAGGGTTATTATCATTATTATTATTAATTAAACAATATTAATAATAATAATAATAGTAATTCAATTAATTGGAAATAGTAATTAAAATATTTATTTGTTTAATCGATAAGTGTCAACATAGTACTTCTATAATGAAATATACTTTAACGGTTTATTTAATCGTGATCAACAATTATAGAGTACACTCTTCCAGTATTAGTGTTTAACTATCATACTTCATATTGGAGACACATTCATTTGAGGATACTTGAAATTAATGACACTTATTTTAATCGTTCATTACCATGTCTTCATACAAGACTAATTAACTTATTTTACACATTAAGACTTGATGATCTTTTACTGATTAAGTCATTCATTGAATACTTAATTGAGTTACCTATGATACTTATAACATTGTTAAATCTTGATAAGTATGTTGTAAACCAATACTATTGCGCATGTGCATAATGTGCATGCGTGGCCAGCGTATGCACAAGACAGACATGTACTACAAACATATGTCATATATATATCCTATGCATATCAGCTAACTAATATTCATAATACTTTATGCAAACCGAACAAGTACTCATTCATCGTAATATTACTAAAACATCATCGTTTATTTTATCAATTAACCTTTAGGATTCCATTTCATTTCTTTTATGATTACGTTTGTTCAATCAATCAGGTACAAGGAAGGCTACCTACTACCACTAACTCCAGGTCAATGAATGCCCAACCCTCAACAGTACTAACTATCATATCCTCCCATCGTTAACCTACTGCCACAACCTCCCTATCCTTCCTCTGCTAGTACAAAAGTGGCTGTCGGACTCAACGACCTGACCACATAGAACTTGAGAGCGATAGCGTCGGCTGAACAGAAAGTGGACCTATCCTCTCCTAGCAGGCATCCGACCATCGTCATCACACATACATGGGGAGCGTGTCTCAGCACGGCCCTCCCACGATCTCGGGTATCATAGGAACATAGGGTGGGCAACACATCCATCCCTCTCAACATACTGGGCCTACGCCCTCATTAAATCATACTCTGCTGCTCTCGAGATTATCGGTCCATGTCATCATTTCATCAATTTCGGTTGCTAAGGTTTACTGCATGGATAGGTTCTTCTCCGTATATCAGATCGAGTATCCGGCTATCCCATATCCCTCGTGTCCTGTAGGTTAGCATTCCGCAAGATACACCTTTTATAACAAGCATTTCCATTTGATTCCCAATTGATCCATATCATCAATATCATTTTATTTCACGTCACAATTTCATCACAGGTATGTATGGAATATAACAGTTCTATCAATTTCATCATAGGATGGCATCCACGTACAACACCATATATTTTACATTCTATCATTGTCTGATCCATACTGTCCGCATCATTTATTTCATCACATAAAATCATTAAATCTATCACAGCATATTTACCACATCATATATATATATCACATTTCCTCCAGGACGATTATCAAACATACACTATCATTATGAAATAAAAGAATCTCATGTTAATCATAACTTAATAACTGCATGAATATAGTAACATCATTAACGCAGTAGCAACATATCATCATGTCTATCATGCCGAAAATATAGTTCACTCTGTCTAGCTGAGTCAAATAGATTACAAGCAATTAAAGTGAAAGGGGTCTAACTCATAAACATGCCTAGTCAAAATATGGGGCGTTACACATAGACCATACCTAGGCCTTCTCTCTCAGTGGTGGTATAATTCGTTTATGAAAATGAGAGCTTCTTGATCGAAAATGCGATGGGATGGTCAATACCTCCCTCTCCTCATTGTGCTAACACAACACCCAATGCTATACATGACGCATCAACATGGACGTGAAATGGCTTCTCCCATTCTGGAAAAACTAGGATCGACGCAGTTACCATTTTCTCTTTTAATGTGTCAAACCCTTGTTCACATTCGGCGTTCCAAATGAATGGCGAGTCTTTCTTCAACAACTTATCCATTGCTACGGTTATCTGCACATAACCGTTTATAAAAATTTTTAGTAACCGGTATGTCCCAATGTAGTGCGCAACTGCTTGACTGAATTTGATGTTGGCAAGTTTAAAATGACTGTGCTCCTTGCAGGATCAACCATCAAGCCCTATTTGCACACAATGTGTCCCAAAAACATTCCATAGGGTACACAAAAGATACACTTCTTCAGGTTTAATGAAATTTGATGTTGTTTGCACTTTTCTAGCATCAATGTGAGGTTTGCGCAATGATCCTTTAGCAAGCCAAATACTGTCCAATCATCAAAATAAGCTTCTAAAAACTTATGCATGAAATCTTTAAATGTTGCGACCACAACTTTGGAAAAGATGGCAGGCGCGTTCTTCAAACCAAAGGGCATCACCGTGTACTGGAACGACCCCCATTCAGTGGAAAAAGTGGTCTTGTGTCTATCCGCGGGATCAATTCTTATCTAATGATATCTGGGAAATCCATCAGTAAAGGAATATGCCTCATTTCCTCCAACGTTATCGAGCACCTCATCAATAAAGGGAGTAGAAAATGGGTCATGCATCGAAGCATCGTTCAACTTTCTCAGATCCACGCAGATCCTGATCTCACCTTTTGTCTTCTTATCTTGGACAACCATAGATCTTATCCACTCAGATTCTTCAACTGGATCGATGATCCCCGCGTCAAGCATCTTATCGAGTTCTACCTTGACTCCTTCTTTGTATCGTGGATTCATTCTATAGGGCCTCTGTTGTAGATATTTCTCCCTACGGATAGGTAGAAACTCTCTTAGATTAAAGTAGACTTAACTGACTCTAAACTAAGACAAAAAGATAACAAATGCTACCTTGAATTCCTAGATCTAAACAAATATTTCAAATATCACAGTGCTGGAAGAAATGAAAGAGATCTAACTGACCTTTAAATTAATCGCTTGTCCTAGTTGTTGCTCCAATCTTCGAGTCCTCGCGAATGAACCTGTTAGAATGAACCAAGGTACAAGCAGTATACAATCTTCTAGCAATCTTGAAACATATGTTAGAATCTAAATCTATAGTAGAAATAAATCATATGATTGAAACAAGATCAACATACATGATTTGGGAAACAAGACAAGTTATGTTCTATTACAAACTTGAAGTCACTTACAATGGTTGCTTGATGTCCAAGCCAACTCCCAACTCCAAGTGCTTTCTCCTCTAGTTATCTCCACAAAGATTCAAGATCATAGGTTTGATGTCTCCAAGAGTCCTCCCCTTTTCTCATGGAAGGCCTTTCTCTTATAGTGTGTAGTAGGGTTAACCAACAAGAGAGAAGGATGGATCTTGGGAGTGTTTAGTGGATCAGACCCACTAATCTGAGAAGGTGAGTTAGGATCGAATTAGAGATTCCAATCCTCAAAAATATCTCGAAGATCAAGATTCCATAAGCCATGGCAAAAAGGCTAAAAAAGGAGTATCGTGCCTCTTCAACTGAGCATAGCGTGGTAGTACCGCGTGGCAGAGAAGGAGCATAGCGCGGTAGTGGGGACTACCGCTCCCTTAAGCTTGAGCAAGGCGCGGTAGTGTAGGTATATGAAGTCTCAGCTGGGTTGATTCCTGACAGGATAGGTTTGTCTTCAATGATCATTAATCATTTTTCTCTTCTGGGTGTTTTAAGCAGTAGGGGAAGTGTCATCAACTATTTTTATGGTGAAGATGTGACACTGTAAAATATGGAGGTATAACAGATGCCCCCTAAAGTGAGAGGTCAGAAGGGATTGATGTCCGAAAGACTTTACAAATACTATGCGGAAATAGCATCGAGGAGAGAAACAAGGAGATGAAACAGAAACAAAATGTCAGATACACCACCGAGGCAGGCATCCCCATGCTCGGAAACAATTGACTCAAAGCATGGCTGCCGACCAATACATTGCAGATCCATGAGTACTGAGATGATATACACTGTAGACAAATCATGGCTACTATGAACAAGCTTAGATCTATGAGACAGTAATGACACAGACACGACCAATACAAAAGTGGATCTGTGTGACAATACAAAGGACATCTCCATCGCAACCTGGACGCAATCAAAGTACAAAGGTGTGTCCAGGGTCTTCTACTCAATCGCAAATGATACGAATCTAGCCATGTGATTACAAGGTGTTGAAGTCGAACATGGTAGAAACCATTTGATTACCGGTCAATGATGTGAATCGTTAACAAATGCGAGGGAAATCACCAATGATGGCAATGATCCCTAAGGTATCTATAGTACATCTCAACGAAATGCGAATGAATGAGTTGATGTCGAGCATTCGAGAGATCATTCGATCAAAGGTCGATGATGTAAACCTACTGTCAAACACGAGGAAACCTACCATTGAGGCATGCAGGTACCAAGGTACTAGTGGTTGATTCCTAAGTCCGATTCTCAGATAGTCATTTGGCGTCAACGAGAATAGACTCGTCGAAGGTGGGCCATAATGATTCCCACATCATCGACACAAAATCGGAATGAAAGATGGTATAGGGCGATGAAACAATAGAACATGTACTGACACATCGGAGGTCTGACACAATGAATGACTCTGAACAATGCAACCCTTTGAACATATAACGGCATGAAACAGGACCTGGAAGCAGGGATTATTGATGGCAGAGGATAGACATCGAACAAGTAGGATTGTGGCCAGATAGACGACTCAGGATGATGACCATAACTCAGCGAGAATAGATACCCAAAAATAGACAAGGGACAGACGCATGCCATGTTCAAAGGTGACGACTGACAAGCTGCCAACAAAATAAACTCAACTTGTTTCCCATTTTCCCCCGACATGATAGACGAGTACCTCTTTGTTGTTTTTCAAGCTTGAAGAGGATAACAGATGCTTGCTATAGCTCAACTCATAGATGAGTCCAATCTCACATGTTTTACGAACCTGGGAAAGGAGAGGTTCGTCCCAAAGTGGGTCCTTCGATGTCAAATTTTAACGAGTCCAAGGAAGGAAAACTTGGTAGTTTTTCATGTTTAGAGAGCCTGAAAAACTTAAAGAAGGCTCCAAAGTGTACTTTTTTGTAAATTTAGTCCCTCGATCCCGAAAAGGTGTAAAACAATTCCCGAGAGAACTCTCCCAGTCAAAAATTTGTTGATGTATATGTAACTTCGGAATGTATTTCATCTGTGTATTATATATATATATTTATTGTACCCTTATAAGAGATGTGTTATTCCTCTATAAGGAAGTGTCGTCATGTGGATTGACAAGTGTCGCAAGTGTGTGTACTTGCCGATGGGTTATTAGACCACCTTATGGGGTCGGCCCTATTTAATATATAATATAATGTGGATGTACTCAAGTAGACAAGTCGGCCCCAGTAGGTCACTGGGCAAAAAGGTGAGTATAAATAGAGATAGGAGATCTCTATTTTACTCACTCGGAAAAGTATCTATCTCTCTCTCTGAAAAGTGGCGCACTAGTGAGGAGGAGGAGGATCATCTGCTAGGAGACTATCTCTGTATTATTTGGTTGTATTTTGGTTGAGCCATTGCTCTCTCTATCTCTGAGGAAGTTGTGGGGTTTTTCACCTTAGGGTTTTCCCCACGGAAACTCTGTGTCTCTTGTCTCTATGCTTTTGATTCTTGTGATGCTTGTGATGCTTGTCATATTATGATTGTCATGCATTGATATACTGTAGATGTTATTCTCTCAGCAAAGATCCTATAGTATTGTGATTTAATACTGAAAATTTAACATGGTATCAGAGCTTAACTGAGAAGAAGACATTTTGCAGTGACGGAAGCTTGTATTGCTTGTTTATTGGGTTTCTCTCCACAGATTTTTTGAAATTCAGTATAGTAGATTGGATATACTCATCAAGGCGCATCTATTTGTCCAATCAGAATTCAGTTCCGAGCATTTTCAGATTTGGCCCTAAAAATTAGGGTTTCCACAAAAATAGGAATTTCTGGAAACTGAAGGTACAGCTGGAAGCTCCTTGCAAAAATCGAAGGTTTGAGCTTTGGATCGAGATTTTTGGCTGGGTAGATCTCCGGGAAACTCAAACCCTAATTCAGGGCTCTCCCTAGTGAACCCGGGAGGACAAAAAGGCAATTTTGAAGGGCAAGACTTTGCTGATCTCAAATTCTGAATGTACTAGGCTGATCAGCTCTCCAAGGCGCATCTTTCTATCCTTTCGGAATTTTGAAATTCACTTTTTGAATTTTTAGGGTTTCTCTGACAAACCCTAATCCGGGACCAGATCCAGTTTTCAGCACTTCAAGTGGTAAGTTCTAAAACTTTTCTATTTCCATTTGAAGTACTCTTAAAGATGTCTCTTCACACCAAGCTTGAGGATAAGCTTGAAGGGGCTGATAACTTCCGAGCCTGGAAGTATAGGATTGGGCTAATCCTGGAAGAGAATGAGTTGGACTCATATGTGAAAGAAGACATCCCTATCCCAGAGGATGAAGAGGCCAAGGCATTGCACAAGAAGAACTTGGTCAAGGCAAAGAGAATCATTGCTGATTCTATCAAAGACCATCTCATACCCCATGTGTCTTCTCTCAAGACACCCAAGGAGATGTTTGAATCCTTGACCAAGCTATTTGAAGGAAAGAACATAAATCAGAAGATGACCTTGCGGAACCAATTGAAAGCAGTAAAGTTTCAGAATGGAGAAACCATTCAATCCTATTTTTCAAGGGTCTCTCAGATCAAGGAACAATTGGAAGCAGTAGAGGAAATGGTGGAGAATGGTGAGGTGGTAATGACTACTCTAAATGGCCTACCTAGGTCATGGGATTCCTTTATTCAAGGAATTTGTGCAAGGAAGAAGTTGATCTCTTTCAGTAGGCTTCGGGAAGAATGTTCTCAAGAAGAAGCTAGACTTATAGCTCGTGAGGAAAAGATGGGAGGTGAAGATCAAGCTCTTGCAGCTCACACTAAAAGAAGTAAATCCAAGAAGGATTCATCTCATAATAGAAGATTCTCTCACCATCATCATTATCATAAAGATAAGAAAGAACTCAGATGCTTCACTTGCAATGAGAAGGGACATTTTGCTTCAGATTGTCCCAAGAAGAAGAAAGACAACAACAGCTTCAGTAAGAAGAAGAAGGGCAGCAAAAGAAGATTTCATGCTCATGCTGCCGAAGATGATGAACCCCCAAAGAAGAAGGCTAAGGCAGAAAGCAGTAGTGATGATGACTCATCAAGTGAAGAAGAGTATGTTTTAATCTCTGCACTCACTGGTACCATCTCCCATGGTTGTAATGATTGGTTGATTGATAGTGGGGCTTCCAAACACATGACTGGGTTCAAGGAATCTTTTATGAACCTTTCTGAACATGAATCACCCCATAAGGTGAAACTTGGGGATGATTATCAATATCCAATCAAAGGAAGTGGTGAAGCTTCTTACAACCTAGATTCTGGAAAATCTCTGAAGATGAAGGAAGTCCTCTATGTACCTGGACTCAAGAAGAACTTACTCTCCATCTCTGCTTTAGATGCAAAAGGTATGAGAGTTGCATTTGTTGATGGCCAAGTACTAATGTGGCCAAAGGGAAAGACCATGGATGATGCAGTAGTGATTGGAGAGCAAGAGGGAGGCTTGTATAAACTAAAGGGTCAACCTGAACATGCCATGATACATGAATCCATGGAGCCAAGTGAACTTTGGCATAGGAGACTTGCTCACATGCACTATAGAGCACTTCCAATTGCAAGCAAGGCTATAGAAGGTCTTCCTGAAATCAAGACCAAACATGAAGGTGTTTGCAAAGGATGTGCAAAAGGTAAGAACATTAAGAAGGCTTTCCCAAGCAGTGAAAGCAAGGCAAAAGACATCCTGGAAATCATCCACTCAGATGTATGTGGCCCCATGTCATCCAGTTCCCTAAGTGGGTATGTTTACTATGTATCATTCATTGATGACTTCTCCAGGAAGACTTGGGTATACTTCTTGAAGGGCAAAGATGAGGTGCTTGATAAATTCAAGGAATTCAAAACCTTGATGGAGAATCAAACTGACAAGAAAATCAAGACATTCAGATCTGACAATGGTGGAGAATTCACCTCAAATGACTTCAAGAAGCTTTGCAGTGATTCAGGGATTAAGAGGGAGTTGACTGCTCCTTATAATCCTCAACAGAATGGAGTTGCAGAAAGGAAGAACATAACTATCATGGAAGCAGCAAGGGCAATGTTGCATGACCAGGATCTTCCTATGCATCTATGGGCAGAAGCAGCTAGAACAGCTGTATATGTGCAGAACAGAACACCCCACAAGATATTGGACAACAAGACACCAGAAGAAGTCTTTTCTGGTAAGAAACCTGAAGTCAGCCATCTCAGAATATTTGGTTGTCCAGTATACACTCATGTCCCAAAGGAGAAGAGGACTAAACTAGATCCTTCAGGAAAGAAGGGTATCTTTGTGGGTTATAGTGAAAGCTCGAAGGCTTACATAATATATTTTCCAGGGTTCAAGAAGATTGATGTCAGCAGGGATGTAACATTTGATGAGAATTCAGCATTCATCAAATCAAGAAAGGCACCTACCGAAGTTTATGAAGAACCTAAGGAAACAATATTTCAGGACACTACCATGACTGAAGCAGTTCCAGAAACTGCTCGTGAGTTTGAAGATCCACAAGAACCTGTAGATCCACCCCGTGAGGATAACTCTCACAAGAGGAAACCTGCATGGGCTAGAGAGCTCATTCATGATGCAGAAAGATTTGGAATTCCAGAAGAAGAACACAGAGCAAAGAAGAGAACCAGATCACACACCAGTTATGTTGCTTTACTCTGTGACATCATGAACAAAGAGCCTTCCAGTTATGAAGAGGCAGCAGAAAAGAAAGAATGGAAGGATGCTATGGTTGAGGAATACCAATCAATTATGAAGAATGATGTTTGGGATGTTGTCCCAAGACCTAAAGGGAAGTCTGTTGTGACTTCCAAGTGGATCTACAAAATCAAGCATGCTGCAGATGGCAGTGTGGAAAAATATAAAGCAAGATTCGTAGCTCGTGGTTTCTCTCAGAAGGAAGGAATAGACTATGAAGAAACCTTTGCACCTGTATCCAGATATACTTCCATCAGAACAGTACTTGCCCTGGATGCAGCAATGAAATGGAAGATACACCAGATGGATGTCAAGACTGCTTTCCTGAACGGTGTAGTAGAAGAGGAAGTATATGTGGAACAGCCACTCGGCTTTGAAATACATGATAGGGAATTTTATGTATGCAGATTGAAGAAAGCCTTGTATGGCTTGAAGCAAGCTCCCAGAACCTGGTATGGTAGGATGGACAATTTCCTATCTAGTTTGGGCTTTACCAAGAGTAAAGCGGATTCCAACCTTTACTACAAGGTTGAGGAAGGGAATCCTGTGATTCTACTACTATATGTGGATGACCTATTTGTGACAGGAGATGACAGAATGATTGCAGATACCAAGAGGAAGCTTGCAGCTGAATTCGATATGAAAGATTTGGGAATGATGCACTATTTCCTAGGTATGGAGGTGTGGAAGAATGCAGGTGGGATCTTCCTTGGTCAAGGGAAGTACACAGTAGATATCCTGAAGAGATTTGGGATGATGGATTGAAAGGCCATGGCCACACCTATGGCATCGAATCTGAAGCTTCTTTGTGATGCTTCATCTGAGCCAGTTGATGTTTCTATGTATCGTCAGATGATTGGGTCCTTGATGTACCTGACGAACACGAGACCAGATATTTGCTTTGCTGTGAACACATTGAGCCAGTTCCTGACGGATCCAAGGAGTGTTCACCTGGTTGCTGTAAAGCATGTTCTGAGGTACCTGAAGGGTACAGTGGATTATGGGCTCAGATACGAGGCGAATCAAAAGTTTAACCTGCTGGGTTATGTTGATTCAGATTGGGCTGGCAGTGCTGCAGATAGGAAGAGCACATCTGGGTGTTGCTTCAGTATGGGATCAAGTGTGATCTCTTGGTTTAGCAGGAAGCAGTCCTGCGTAGCACTGAGTACAGCTGAGGCAGAGTATGTTGCAGCCTGTTCAGCTAGTTGTGAGGCAGTATGGCTACGGAAGCTACTGTCTGAGTTATTTGATCTCCCGTTGGAGGCTACTGGTATCTTCTGTGATAACCAGAGATGTGTGAAGCTGTCCGAGAACCCAGTGTTTCATGACAGGTCGAAACACATAGAGATCAAATATCACTACATCAGGGATATGGTGCAGAGAGGAGATGTGAAGCTCCTGTATGTTGCGACGGACGAGCAGATTGCAGATGTGTTGACGAAGCCACTAGCCAGGGTGAAGTTCGAGTACTTCAGAGAGAGGCTTGGCGTTCTTCAGATCGAGGACACTTCGAGGAAGAAGTGATGGACACATTTGCTGAAGCCATTCCAAGCATGTTGGAAGGAGGATCCTTCACATGGCTGTGGATGTAAGCGCTGGATGATGAGCATCAGGATGATGTTCTGGTTTCTGTTGGATATGATCAGTTGGATCATTTTTGTATGTATGTACGCATCATGTTGGATGCTGGATATGATCAGTTGAATCATTTATGTATGTATGTACGCATCATGTTGGATGCAGGATATGATCAGTTGGATCATTTTTGTATGTATGTATGCATCATGTAGATGCTGGATATGATCAGTTGGATCATGTGTATGTATTTTGTATATGCATCATGTTGGATGCTTGGACCATGTATCTGTGTATGTATCAGGTGGATACGTTGTATGATCAGATGGATCATGTATGGTGATATGTATCATGTATTTGTATTTGTATCAGGTAGATACTTGGTATGCATCAGGTAGATGCATTGATGATCAGGAGGATCATGTATGATGATATGTATCAGGTAGATACTTGGTATGCATCAGGTAGATGCATTGATGATCAGGATGATCATAGATGACGAGCTTCAGGATGTTGCTCCAGATGACATGCAGCAGGATGTTGCAGTGATGATGATCAGGATGATCATGGGTACATCAGGATGATGTATGGTGAGTATCAGTTTGATACTCTGTGGTCGTGGATCAGGTTGTGCAGATAAGCATGTAATTTGTGCCCTGGGAGATTTGCAGATGGTCTTTCGAGGTTTTGCCTATGGCATGTAATTTGTGCCCTGGGACATCTGGCAAATGCTCTTTCGAGGTTTTGCTTGGGAGGACATATAATTTGTGCCCTGGGAGATCTGCAGATAGTCTTTCGAGGTTTTGCCTATGGCATGTAATTTGTGCCCTGGGATATCTGGCAGATGCTCTTTCGAGGTTTTGTCCTATGGCATGTAATTTGTACCCTGGGAGATCCGATAGGTTGAGCTGTGTGCTCGTAATCAGTCCTGGGATGCTCTTGCGAGGTTTTGCCATGACCACATGTAATTTGTGCCCTGGGAGATCCGATAGGTTGAGCTGTGTGCTCGTAATCAGTCCTGGGATGCTCTTGCGAGGTTTTGTGGTGAGGTCACATATAATTTGTGCCCTGGGAGATTTGCAGATGGTCTTTCGAGGTTTTTCCTATGGCATGTAATCTGTGCCCTGGGACATCTGGCAAATGCTCTTTCGAGGTTTTGTGACGCACGTAAAAGTCCTGAGGATTCCACAGTATGGCCAGTGATGACGAAGACCTGCAGGTGGTGGGCCTACATCCAGTATGAAAAAGGACTGGCTCTGTAGAACTTCCTATGACGAGTAGAGACAGAGATTGGATGAGATAGCAGCAGCAGTGACGATGCATCGATGACGATGATCCAGAGAAGAAGACTTGTCTAGCAGATATGTGTCGAGAAATACCTTCCTAGTTAAGAGGGAGTGTTGATGTATATGTAACTTCGGAATGTATTTCATCTGTGTATTATATATATATATTTATTGTACCCTTATAAGAGATGTGTTATTCCTCTATAAGGAAGTGTCGTCATGTGGATTGACAAGTGTCGCAAGTGTGTGTACTTGCCGATGGGTTATTAGACCACCTTATGGGGTCGGCCCTATTTAATATATAATATAATGTGGATGTACTCAAGTAGACAAGTCGGCCCCAGTAGGTCACTGGGAAAAAAGGTGAGTATAAATAGAGATAGGAGATCTCTATTTTACTCACTCGGAAAAGTATCTATCTCTCTCTTTGAAAAGTGGCGCACTAGTGAGGAGGAGGAGGATCATCTGCTAGGAGACTATCTCTGTATTATTTGGTTGTATTTTGGTTGAGCCATTGCTCTCTCTATCTCTGAGGAAGTTGTGGGGTTTTCACCTTAGGGTTTTCCCCACGGAAACTCTGTATCTCTTGTCTCTATGCTTTTGATTCTTGTGATGCTTGTGATGCTTGTCATATTATGATTGTCATGCATTGATATACTGTAGATGTTATTCTCTCAGCAAAGATCCTATAGTATTGTGATTTAATACTGAAAATTTAACAAAATTCACTGAGGTGTACCTTTCTCGTAAATAGTCTAGACAGGCCAAAAAAGGGGTAACCTATCACCGAATAGACGACCTTTCAAGTACTTTTACAAGTGTGAAAGAGACAAGATCACTTGGCAATCTTTTCAATTTTAGGGAGTCTGAAAAGAGCTTAACTATGGACTCCAATGGTCTTTTTCGTAATTTTTAATTATTCTAGTCTAAAAGAAGAATAAAATACAACCAGGATAATACTTTCCTCATCGTTTAACGAGCATGAGTAAAGCTGACTAAGCTCGACATCGTCTACTTGAGCTTGACAAGCATGATACGGGTGTAAAAGTGCTTGGAATCTTTTTCAAGTTTTAATCCAGAGCATGAAAAAGATAACTAGGCTCAAAATGAAGATCAAATAAATAAATGAACGCCAGTGTGAACATTTGTAAAGGAGACCGTATCAACAAATGCTCATGGAACCAGATATTTCTCCAGCGGAGTCACCATTTTTTGTTGTAGATATTTCTCCCTACGGATATGTAGAAACTCTCTTAGATTAAAGTACACTTAATTGACTCTAAACTAAGACAAAAAGATAACAAATGCTACATTGAATTCCTAGATCTAAACAAATATTTCAAATATCACAGTGCTGGAAGAAATGAAAGAGATCTGACTGACCTTTAAATTAATTGCTTGTCCTAGTTGTTGCTCCAATCTTCAAGTCCTTGCAAATGAACCTGTTAGAATGAACCAAGGTACAAGCAATATACAATCTTCTAGCAATATTGAAACATATGTTAGAATCTAAATCTATAGCAGAAACAAATCATATGATTGAAACAAGATCAACATACATGATTTGGGAAACAAGACAAGTTATGTTCTATTACAAACTTGAAGTCACTTACAATGGTTGCTTGATGTCCAAGCCAACTCCCAGCTCCAAGTGCTTTCTCCTCTAGCTATCTCCACAAAGATTCAAGATCATAGGTTTGATGTCTCCAAGAGTCCTCCCCTTTTGCTCATGGAAGGCCTTTCTCTTATAGTGTGTAGTAGGGTTAACCAACAAGAGAGAAGGATGGATCTTGGGAGTGTTTAGTGGATCAGACCCACTAATCTGAGAAGGTGAGTTAGGATTGAATCAGAGATGCCAATCCCCAAAAATATCTTGAATATCAAGATTCCACAAGCCATGGCAAAACGGCTAAAAAAGGAGTACCGTGCCTCTTCAACTGAGCGTAGCGTGGTAGTACCACGTGGCAGAGAAGGAGCATAGCGCGGTAGTGGGGACTACCGCTCCCTTAATCTTGAGCAAGGCGTGGTAGTGTAGGTATATGAAGTCTCAGCTGGGTTGATTCCTGACAGGATAGGTTTGTCTTCAAGGATCATTCATCATTTTTCTCTTCTGGGTGTTTTAAGCAGTAGGGGAAGTGTCGTCAACTTTTTTATGGTGAAGATGCGACACTGTGAAATATGGAGGTATAACAGCCTCTGCTTAATAGGCTTCGTGCCCAACTTAAGAAGTATCTTCATAACCCCTAAGTCTCTCAAAATGCCCTTCATTTCTGTAAACTTTGTCGGGAATAAGTTCTGATACTCATGTAACAGATCTGCAATCTCCGCGACCGTCTGATCATCCTAATAATCTCCGATAGACGCGAACTTCGGCTCTTCGCTGGTGCCAATGTTCACTTTTCTTGTTTTCACGGGTCCACTAATGTCTGGGATTTCTAGTGGAGGTCCCTCTACTTCGCATGCACCCTCTGACTCAGGTATGTTTATCTTGTGTGGGTCCTCCTGATCACTTTCTTCTTTTTCTTCAACCTCTTTGACTAGGTTATAACATTCCATGGCATGCTCTACCTGTTCCTTCCATTCTGACTGTAGGCTTACAGGTATGCTGCTAGCTCCAAATAATTCCTCTAATTTCATATTTCTATGTGGACATTCTAGTCTAAATATTCCTTCCTTGATAATCTGCAACGAATCATTTATGGTAGGACTCTCATCTTCAAAATTGAAGCTCTTCTGAAAGTTCGCAATCAGGCTAGGCCAATCTATAGTTTCCCTATGCAAATCCATATTTAGGTACCACTTCTTTGGAATCTGTTCCTCCAATGTATGCACAAAAAGATGAACCCATTCTGTTTGTAGTCTCTACAGCCATGCTTGTGAGCATATCTCAATATGGTCCCTTGGATCTGTCTGTTCATTATATTTTTCAAAGGTTAGCGCAACCTTGTGAGAAAACCTGATCTCACCCTGATCTGCATCTTGATTATGCATTGATCCCATGTGGTCAATGTCTGCTTATGCGCAACCCACCATCTAGAAGGTGTCTCACACAGAGCCATGTCTAGTGCTGGTAAGCGATGTTCATCTGCAATTGCTACAGTATATTCTTTGATAAAGGAATAAACATCAGATAAACCATCATAGGTAGGGATTGGGCTTACCCCCTTTCCAATCCAGCGCAGTGACTTTGTAACCTGCGTGCATCTCCTTGCTGATACTTCATGCAGACGACTCTGCCAATTCTCCAATCCTGCATCAGAGTCTGAGATGCAAGAGTTGTCGCATCTCCAAATGAGTGTACCATCCACAGTGGGATTAATATAATCCTCATGGTCCGTAGTCATTTTTTAAAGACGATCCAAATATTGAGCTATGGATTCCTCCTGAATTGGCTCGCTGGTCTCCATCTGAAGGGTCCAGTAGTGCGATGAACCTGAGATGATTTCCTTCGAAGATCATCTTTTATGTTTTCAAGTTTATAATAGCGAGGTTATCCATAGCCTAGTCAATCCCCAACAGCACAGGATAAGGATGACTATCATCCACAATCTCGATAACCTCGAAGTCTGCGTGACTCTATACTCCATCAATGTCAACAATAACATTGGATAACCTTCCAAATAGTATGAATTTCTCCTGGTTGGCCATTCTCAACTGAATAACTGAACATAAAATCTTTGGTCTCCTCATCTGCTGCCATGTCTTTTTGGTTAAGACATTTACTTCAGAGCCCAGATCAAGGATGATCTCATCCATCTCATAGTCTCCTATCTGTGCACTAAGACTCATTTCTCAACCTGATCTTTTGTGTTTCTTGATTTGGTGAACTACGCTATTAGTGGTCTCCATCTCGCTCTGTGGTTCATATTGATTTAAAAGGTTTTGCAATTCCAGTATAGCGTCTACGCTCTTCATCAACTTCATGCAGCTCTTCAGGAATAGCGCAACAGAGGTGCATGTCTCTGCTGCAGCGCTCATTTTTTCATTAGCAGCCAGAATATATTCTGTATGCGGTATTTCACTGTGCAACGGGATTCTCGGTGATCTGGGTGCTGACTCTTTGAATATATCCCATGCTTCTTCAAAGATTTCTTTGTTTTTCTCCAAGTTGAAAGTAGGTGCTTTCCCAGTAGCTTTTCTTATCCATATTGTTTCAAGAGGAGTCTGCTTACTGTTAGATTCTCCAGAAGTCGAAGCTTCTGCTCCTATATCCCTCCCTATCATAGCGCCACTTTGTGTCACTATATTGATACTTGGATCCATAGCCCTTCTTTCTACTGCGATCAACTGAATGTTTGGGTTCGGTGCATCTTGCCACTTTCGTTTCTGCATCTCTGCCTCTAACACTGGGCAGTCTTCAATAACATGGTGGAACGATTTACAATAGATATGTAGTGCATGGATTGGTACAATCCCTAGATACATGACTAGGTTGACCATAATTATAACAGATTACTTGACCTCATCCTCTTCCCTGCGTTGGGCCATTATTCCTTCCTCTTTCGCGGTATCCTCCGCGGCCTCTGTATGCTCCCTGATCATGCTGTGCATTATCTTGTTTTTGTGGAGTCTCTTCTTAGACTCTGTATACTCCTCCATACATGTGCTCAATATCTTTCTTCCTTTCCAACATGAGCTCATATTTGCGGCAATTGGACTCAACGTGGCCAACTGACTTACAGAAATTGCAATATAGAGTTTTAGGTGTTCTTACATATTTCTGAATTAAGTAGCCGTCCTCCGGGTGGTGTCCTCTAGTTCTGCAAATTTCACACCATTGTCCTTGGTTCGGATTTAATGGGTTTGGTGCACCCATATTAAGGAAATATTGGAATAAAGGACATTGATCCTTAGTGTGTCCTTCTCCCTTACAGCTTGTACAACAGACTTCTTGTCTCTCTTGCTTTCCTTTCTTTATATCCCACAGTTGTAGTGTCAGGGTAGCCAACTGGTTCTGAATTTGAGACATCCCAATGCTACTTTCTCCAATGGGTGAAGCTTCTAAATTCATCTCGATCTCCAAGGATTTTTCCTGTGAAGCCACTTTCTGTTGCATCAACGGTTGTTTGATGTGGGGCAACAACGCGGCTATAAACCATTCCTTATGTTGTTGTGGTACTATGACAAAAATTACTTGGTACAACAGCTTCTTAAATTTCTGGTCAAATTCCTAGACTATTTCATTAGGTTTCTGCTTGATTTCTTTTAACTCTGTGATACACTGGGATTCTGACTTTGGCTTCTTAAATTCTGCTAAGAGTGCAGCCTTGATTTCTATCAGTGTTCTATTATGTCCCTACAAATATTTCATGAACCAATGCAAGGCTCTATCTCTAAAAGTGGTAACGAGCTGCACTTGCTTCACAGCATCATCTTGTAATTGCTTTATACTCCATACAGCTTCAGATAGAAACCAATGCTGATCAGGGTCTTCTAGACTCGTTCTTTTGAATATCGGCAGTTTGATATCGTCAATCATCCTCCTTCTAGGTGGCATAGTTCTCTGAGTAGTGCTAGGGATAATACTCTGAGGAATGATCTAGGGTTAGACGTTCTGAAGTGGGACAACCTGAGATGGAGTAGGCTGAGTTGGAATAGCCTGGGCACCCGCTCCTGTGGTGTTACCAGTACTAATGTTTTGCGGTGCGGTTTGCGTGGTGTTCGCAACCGACGGGTTTTGAACTGACGGGTTCTGAGACAAGTGAGGCGCGACATGTGCAACTAGCAGATTCTGTGGCGTAATAGGATGATACGTGGATGACAGAGGTGCATTTTGATTATTAGTCTCACATGGTATCTGGGTATCTACGCAAAGTCCATGTGGTCCAGCATTTTTCTCAACGACGAACTTTTATCTCTTTCCACTCCTCGGGTTATGGGTTTCTTCATAAGAGCCACTATATGTACTATCTACCATGACAGATTTAAGCAAAGCTTCATTGCATTATAAAGACACCTTTCTCGGCTAAAAGCATTTTAATGTATAAACTGAGGTTGTTCAGGTACTTACCTCTGAAACTCTTGAAAAAATCTCTTTCGGCTGCACTGTAGAACTTTAGCATGTCCACAGCGAACTTTGTCACGAAGCCTTCTAAGATGCTGTCAACCTAAAAGTCGAATGCTCGCGTGAATGGAATGTCTACTGCTTTGAGCTTTTCAATAAGCTCTGGTGTCCACTCGGTCGGTATGTCTCGCGGGGTACAGTTTCTGTGTTCTACGAGCCTTGACAACCACTCTTGTAGCTCGTTTCCAAAAGTTGCCCAAAATATTTTGTGAACGTCTTTCCATAGGTATTTGTTCAATCACTGGATATCAGAGAGATGTGGGTGTCTATTTTCCTTCCTCACAAAATCTCTTTTTGTCTCGTCACACCACGCCCAGATTTATTTCCTGTCTGGATGCCAAACTTCAATACCCAACGAAGCTTCTTCTTCGTCGCACATCATGATTTCAACTCATCACGGATTCTTAGGGGGAAACATAACCATTTGTTGGATTAAATAACTGTTTTAGAGGTTTCCAATGTAGACCCAGGTTCTTCATGGTATCAAGGAACCAACAAAACCCCTTTTCACCGGCCCTTTCGGCAACAACCTACGAACAGACTGAGGTCTCACCCAAGTTGGAGCTATGGGGGTGCTGTGGAATCAGGTTTCCACAACGATGTGATGAGTTGTTTAGACTGATCTACTGCGCAGCGCGCTGCGGATTGAAGATTGCGCGACGACAGTCTTTGTTGCGATCAACACTTCTGCAAGCTGAGATGCTTGCACAACCCACGCATCCAAGGACTGCACGGTTCAGACAAGATGCAAATAATAGGACAACGCTACTGACTCATGCGCTTCCTCTTCAGACTTCACCTTTATGAAGACTTTACTTAGTGTTTATCTATTCATCTATTGCCATAGATCATTAGCCTTATAACCAATGTAAACAGATGAAACACACAATACTGCGCACTTTCGGTGCTGCACGTCAAGGGAGTTACACAACACAAACTCTACTTACATATGTGATTATTTAACAGATTAATATCTTCAGACTTAGAATACTGCGCATTCAACATTCATCCATATATGTAATACTTAACATATTATTCCCATCTCATCCTTATGGAAAATACATATAAAAGAATTAACATAACAACTGATAAATGCAAATTCAAGCATCCATTGTAAGCAAATAAGCAAATGCAAACACATAAGCAATCACACTACACAGGGTTTAACGTGGTTCACTCCCAGGATGGGAGCTACGTCCACAAGAACTGTTGTTGTATTAGTCTTTAGGAAGGGTACAACAGTTCTTGTCTATGCACTTAGCTGCAGACTCTCTTCTCTCTCGATAGGCCTCTGCGCACACAGCTTGCAGAGCCTTTACAAAATGTCTCTCAACGGAGATCTATTCAATCAACAATGAACAAAATAAACTGAGAGAATAACCAAAATAACAACCTTTCTCATACAAAATATGCATTATTTATAGATCATGCCCGTAGGTCATGTATTTACAATTCGCAGGAATAAACCCTAAGGTTTACAAAACTGTCACGGTTTTTCCATAACCAGACTTGCTGGATTCTGGTAGAAAATATTCCATCGTGGCCATCCTTTGCGCATGGTCACGTCGCTATCAGCCTCTCTGTCACATGCATGCCAACAGGTCGCTTTCACCGAGCCATTCTTCCTCTAACGGTCTTGTGCGACTTGTTCGGGTACTGGTTCTTTGCATGTACGACCAATCGCTTTCCTTCCGCATTGCTCCTTATCCATCGCCTGGAAATCATGGAGCATCTTTACCAAAAATAGACCACCGATGGTCTAACTGGAATATGTGTTGCCTTCCGTCCAACACTCTGCTTTTCCGGATCTCCATAGACTGGCCACATCACAATGCTGTACTCCTCGCAGCTCTTCCGACGCTACGCTGCGTACAACTTCGCAGCATCCCAAAAATAGTCTTGTCAAAATGCCTTTAGCTGAACTGTGCTCAGCTCCCCAGTTCCAAAATATAACTTACACAAAAATGCCCCACTTGGGCCAGGCCCAACAGTGATTGGATCTGGCTCATGCTAATCCCTATTTCTCCAATCGGTGAAGCTTCAAGCTTCATCGCAATTTCCAATGCCTCAGCCTGGGATACGATCTTGTGCTGCATCAACGACATTCGAATGTGAAATATCAATCCTGCAATAAACCATTCCTTATGTTGTATGTCACTCGTTCCAAAATTTACTTTATCCATCAGATTTTTGTACCTCTGATCAAACTCCCACACAGACTCATTAGGGAATTGCTTTATTTCCTTCAAATCGGTGATATACTACGATGCTGATTACGGTTTCCTAAATTCATCGATCAATCCAACTCTGATTTCTACCAAGTTTTTCTGTGGACGCCCTGTAGGTACTTGTATAAACTTCATGTACCAATCCAGTGCACGGCCTCTAAAGGTCGTCGCCACCTGTCCTTTCTTAATAACATCATCTTGCACTTGTTTTACGGTCCACGCCGCTTCACATAAGAACCAATATTGTTCAGGATTCTCGGTCCTATTACCTTGAAATAGAGGCATCTTTACGTTGTCGCCCGCCATCCTTGGTTTTATACTGGTGCTTGTAGATCCGCTAATCTTACTATTGTTCTGACACGCAGGACAACCCTGCGAAGAGCTTGTATTTCTTCCTCCAAATTGTGTCGCAGTGCACAAGGTTGTGGGTACATTATAGCTTTGGGTCTATCCTTCCTCAGGTTTAGGGGTATCCTGGTTGTCCTCTTCGTCGTCGTAGGGTCGCTTATTCCCTTGTGGTCCTTTTTCACAGTTCTATGTTCCGGTCGCACTAGGACTCTCTCTCTCTATCTCAGTCGTCCTCTTCTTCTCCGGCCAGAACCTCACCCCACTTGTCAGGTGACCACAATCTTCCACAACTTCCCTTACAAATTCCTCGTAGCTCATATCCATCTACCCCGCATCATTCTATCAGAACCACATCTGCGCAATACCTATAGCCTCCGCACACCTGAGCTTTACTCGTCGGAGTTCATATTCAATATTTCCTTCTCACAAATGAGCATTTTGATCCACAATTGTAGTGACAATAGATACCTTCCTCCGGGTCCCTTAAAGAAATTCCTTTTTGCGTCGTTGTATGATTTAATTGTGTTGACAACAAACTCAGTAATGTATCCTTCTAAACTGCTATCTACCCAAACATCGACAACCCTTGAAGCCTTGTTTTTAACCCGATTTAATTGATGGATTAGTTCCGAGGTCTAGTGTTTAGGCTCACCTCCTTGGAAATTCTTCTTCTGGAAAGTTAGTTGTGGCAATCATTCATATAGAAGTATAGGAAATTCATAGAAAAATATTTCGTGGGTATCAGAGTAGATGTACTTCTGCAACCACTCGTTTTTCGACCATCCAGGGTTCCGATTTTCTTCTTCAGCGAACTCTTGCGTCTTCTTATCAAACCAGTCCTGAATTTCCAATTTTGTTGGATGCCACAACATGTCCTCTCCTTTTCACCCTAGGGTCTCGGACACAAAACCATTTGTTCACAAATATCTATCGGCAGAGGTTCACTTCGCACTGTTGTCAAAAAACCTTGACACATACTCCCATAGACATCTTCCCAGAAGGTTTTTATCCTTTCTAGCAACACCCGCAGAGTGAGTGAAGTCTCACCCGAGATATCTAAGGGGGCTGCAGGAACCATGTTTCCGCAGTTGTAATAGGACATGCATCATTTCACATTCAGTTGTGATATAAACCAAATATTTACATCAGAACATAATCATCACATATTCGACATGTTAATCATATCTACTTTATAAAAAACTATCGCAACATATCTAACAGATCTGAGATACATAACATATCGCACTTTCATTCATAAAACATATTAAATCATGCTGTGATGTCAAACATTGTGACAACAGATATTCATTCTCACTATGAAAGTTTACAAAGAGACAAATATATCGACAACATAATTCTTCTCATTTCTCATTATCACAAAATCCATCTGCAAAACCAATACAAAATCAGACAAAATATTTGAACCATAGATCAGATTACAATAGATGCCAGAAGACAGATTGATCATGTTCTAATTGTCGATGCCCTTAGGCTTACGATACTACTCCTATTTAAAGGCTCACTTGGCCGTTACAACTTGGTCCAATGACCCATTGCTAACTAACTATTTAATTAATTGTTTTGCATTATTGGTTCTATTGCGCTCCGCGACTGGTCCTTTTCCCATGTCGCTGACCCTTTCATCGTTGAATGTACCAAACTTATGCGCTTTAGACCTGTGCCAACAATTTCAACCGATTTCCCTCTGTCAAAATTATCGCCAAACTCTTAAAGGTTCTTATTTGCAAAATAATCTCAGAGGGGCAAGGGTTTTTTTCCCTAAAAGGTATATTGTTGATAATATTGTTCTCGTCCAAGAGGTAATTCATTCTAGTGTTTCTAGGAAGGATTCAGGAACGATAATCAAGTTAGACATGTATATCGCGTTTGATTGGGTCCAACATAGTCACATCTATGAAGTGTTAGAGTGGATGGGATTTTATCCTTTCTTTATTCGCTAGATTATATCTTGCATTGTTTGACCATGGATCGCCCCCTTGGTAAATGGCCGACCTTTTGAATTTTTTCAGGCTTCACATGGACTTTGCCAAGGGTGTCCACTCTCTCCTTTTCTCTATATTCTAATGGTTGAAATTTCAAGTTGAAGTCATGCTAAGGATCAGGAAGATGGAAGTTTGATTGGCATCACTATAGATCGAGGGGTAATAATTGTCAATCAAGCACAATTTTTTGATGATACAATATTCCTTGAGGACACATCAGTAATTAATGCTCATAGATTTAAGCATATCCTAGTTTCTTTTATTAACACACCGAGAGGAAAGGAAAATGAGGAAAACAATAATTTTTTTGGTTGTAACACCTCCCACACCCTTCTTCAATGTATTTGACATGTTTTTGGTTTTGTTGGAGTTGGAAACTAGTCTTCATTTAAGTACTTGGGAATCCCTATCTCTTTAAAGAGAGTATAGTCTATGGATTGGAAGAAAATATCTCAAAAAACAAATAAAAGGTTCAGAATTGGGGAATACGCTAGCTCAACCTTGCAGGAAAAATTGTCCTTGTCGGATAAGTTCTCTCCCCCTCCATTTATTCCATTGCTCTTCTCTTCTATCCCTAGTGGGTGTAATGCATGCTCTATGCAAATAAATTCAAAATTTTCTATGGTAGGGTGGAAAATCGAACTAGGGGAAGTTTCATTTGGTAAAATGGGAAATAGTCAAAGGCCCTAAAGATAATCGAGATTTAGGCATAAGAAATCTCACATTAATGAATTTAGACATGGGTGCTAAATTGCTCCGGTGTCTAGTTTTAGCTGGAAAATTATGGTGGAAATAAATTCTTCGAAAAAAATATTTCAAAAAGCCAAGGGTTAGATGCCTGGATAGTTATGGAGTGGAAGGCACAAGATCTGAAATTCAACATCTCTACAAAATGGCCAAAAATATAATTCATGAGGGGATATACTGGATTCCATGTAACAATAGGCAGATCAATCTATGTGAATATATCATATTGGGTTGAGCTCCCTTATCAAGTAGAGATAGGCTTTAAGTTATAAAAGATTGGCTTTTTTATCAGGTAATTAGGACTTTATTTAATCTTTCAAATTGGGATCAATATGGAAGGTGGAAAAAATGGCGTAGGGAGGATGTCTCGAAACATTTGGTCTATGAATTTGACTTGATTCTTTCAATGCTTCATGGGGATGATCCAACAAGGCTTAGAATAAAATACAACAGAGGATGGGGGGAAGTGAGGAAGATACATAGTCAAGGAAGGTTATGAGAAGTTAATTCATGAGTAGCTGGATCCATCATTCTCTAGACTATGGGATAAGATTTGGCATTACGATGGCCTCTCCAAAATAAATTCCTTTTTTTTGGGTCCTAGTTCATGAGAATATCCTCATAGCTGAAAATCTAAAGAAAAGGAAAATATCAGGCCCATCCTGTTGCATCCTTTGTAAAAGGGAGGAGGAGACCATCAAGCATATTTTCTTTGGATGTGACTACACTAGGTAGGTATGGGATCTCATTCTGAAAGAATTAAACCAACGCATAGTCCTTCCAACAAACTAGAGTGGTTTCTTTTTGAATTGGAGAAGCAATATCCACGATCCTTATTAAACATGTCATCTCTAGCTTGGATATGGAATTCTCTTCCCAAATATGTGTGTTGGAAAAAATGGACAACTAAAGCTAAATAAAATTTTGAAATTATTCAAATGCCTCTTGCTCGAATAGTTGGCAGTGCCAAAGCCCTTCTTTGTGAGATGTTTATTAGTCAAGGTCTTCCCAGTCTCTCCTAGGAACCCTTGACAAGTTTGGAGAGGCACTCAGTTCAATATTTCTTCTCTAAGAGAACCCTTCAATCCAAACTTCTTATGAATAGACTTGCTCTAGATCCATCTTGGAAAATGGATATGACCTTAGTGGCTTTCAATATTGGCTTGCTTAGCATTGGTGTCACGTGTTATTCTTTGAGGGTGACTTGTAAGGAAATCCAGGGGAGACAGGTGCGAGGGGAGTTCTTCTTGATCCATGAGAAAACAATGGACTAACATATGAATGGGGCTTGGGTAGGACCACTAATAATTTGGTTGAACGATATTCTCTATACATCGGAATAGATTTTATTATCTCATTCAGTATTCAGAATGTCTTGGTTGTAGGGGAATCTCTCCTTATAATCACGCAAGCTAGACAAATAATTTGTTTGGAAGATTTTATCATTGGGAGGCTTCAATATAATATTATCAACCTCCTACAAGTGATAAGAGATGCAAAATTGGAGCATGTTAGAAGAATTAATCACTCAGTAGTTGATTGGCTTGCTAATCAAGCTACCAAATTGGATAAAGGTGCCCTCATCTGAAATGGTTCCAATATTTCCACAAGTGGCTCCCCTAAAGTGTTTATTAATGAATTTAAAACTTTGGTCTAATTCAACTCAACTATGCATGGGCACCACTCGTTGATGTTTCAAATTTCGAAGCCTTGTCATTAGGGCTCTTTTAACCTCACACATGGGAAAAGCCTCGTGAGGCCTTATCCTGTCACTCTTCGCTCCTTGCTATAGTTATATGGCAGTTCATGGATTTCATTACGATGCATTTGGTACATTGTTGGATCTCTCACCCTGGCTTGATGGTCGCGAGGGTATCTCTCTCATGGCTAGGAAAATAGGCATTGGATTCCCTATTGGATTTCTGTTGTTTGAATATTTTGGGCTAGCATTGGTTGATATGGATGGTATTGAGACTCTCCATATCGATCTTTTGTAGGGGTGGGGTTGTGAATTTGTTTGAATGGGGGTTTGGTGGACTGATTCTATTCCTAGGATGAAGACAGAGGATGGTGTTGTGACATAGGATTGAGGGATGTGAAAGTGGATATTGGGACCTACAATACATCATGCGAAGGATGAACTATCAATTGGAAGGTGTCTTGGCATATATTCAACATGTAACCTCTCATGTTTCTTAGTTAGATCATCGGTTTGATGATTTAGAGGACCAAGTTTGTGTCCAGGGAACACAAATGGAAAGCTTGACTCTTACTGTCGACCTTCACCATAATTTTTGGCCAGCAACCACTCTAGGCATATGCAGAATATAGGCTCTAGGATTGTGGATGAAGAATCAATTCATCATCTTTCAATTGCTATAGTAGACATTTCGAGCTCTCCAGGGTAGATAGAGGAAAACATAGATTCTTATGGCATTCTTAGTGGCTACAATTCTCTCTTATTTTTGTTATTTATGGTTTGTTTCTGTTTTTTTTCTTTTCTCGATCAATATGTGATATTTTACAGTTTTTTAGTAATAGTTGTATTCGTTGTGGTGGTATGGAGGCTGCAAGCTGATGATGGGTTGTAAGGTAACATCCTGTTGGAAAATGGGATATTTTGTCTCTTGGAAATATATGTAATAATTTTGGTTGTATTCATCTACTTTTTAATATAAAATTTACCTGTTTTAATTTTTAAAAAATGATTCCAATAATCCAAAATTGCAATTTCAATAAAAAAACTATGTTAAATTTTGGGATGAAAAAAATAAATCAAAATGGTAAAACATTTGGCCTTATTCTAATAAAACCTTTAACAATAATGTCATTAGAAAAATTAAAATTAAAATAATATGTGAAAACTATATTTCACATATATGAAACGTTTTTTCATAATAACTGAGTTTGGATTCCATGGAATTTTACTCCCAACCTAATGACATGACCAATGCACCTTTGAGTTATGTTTTTTGTATTCCATTGGGAGCTTGACATTGATGGATCTGGCCTGTACAAAATGGGAGTGGAATGAGCCCCATATTTGTAGGGAAACACATGTTTTCTATTGGCGAGTGTTAGGCGTAAAAATTTCAATCAATTTCATTGATTATATAAAATATATTTAATGCTAAAATAAATGGCATGGAGGACCACACAAGTTTATTAAATTAGTAAATAAAGACAACAACATTTCATAAAATAAAAAAACACAACAAAAGAAACATTCAAGCCCGGGATATTGGAATGTTAAACAATTGATTTTTTCTAGGTAAATATCTCGGGGCGAACACCCAAGTACTTCACCTCATTTCAAGGATGGTACCCAAGATAAACCCTAGATTCTTCAAGGCACAAGGCCAAGTCAACAACAAATTTGTAAGCCAATACAACAATATACTCATTATGAGTTCAACATGTCACTTACAAGAATAGAACTTGGGTGGAAAGGATAACACTCCATCCCATAACCACTTGAGTTAAACCCAATTGACAATGTTAAGCAATTGATTATAAATAGTGAATGTATTTAATGTACTCATTTTTCACACTTAATTTCTACATGGATTGTTGAATTATTAATATAAAATTATTTTAGATATAATAATTACAAGATAATTAGTCTAAAGGATTAGCTCAATCGATTGTTGCCAATGTTAATGGGAATTTGGATATTTTTGTGCTAATAAGTATCCAATTTGAATCTACCTAGGTGAGTTGCACTATCCTACATCAATGAATTTTTTAAGGATGTCATCCACAAGTGTAGAGAAGGATACCTTAAGTTTCCCCACAAAGTTTTCCTTAAAAAAATAAAAATTACAAGATAACATACAATTATTGCTATATTCACTTGTGAAGTAAAATAAAACGATCTATTGTATTTAAAGTGAATGGAAAGTGGATGTATGCTAGGAATCATGCACTCATTGTCTAAGAAACCTCTTATTAAAATGCCTACAAGTTAAGGAGTGATAACATAAATAATTTCTAACTGTATCAATTGGAATGAATACATAGTATCCATTAATAAAGCTTAGATTCCCAAGTTCCAATTGATTTTCCATGTGACACATGAATGTGTGTTTAAAAGAATAATGTTGTTGGATGTTGCACTAATAGTAAAAGGTGTAATAATTGAATTTTTGGCTTACTAAATATGGACCTATAATGATCCGTCTCATGATATTCTAAGCATATTTAATATTGTATTAACACATGCTAATGGTGTCATTAATTGACCCTTTTCTTAGCACAAATTTGTCCTTGGTGTTAGGAAGCTTGAGATAAGGGAGTGAAGGTGCATAAAAATCTATGGTGGATGGAAGCTAGGAGGAGAAGTTATTGCAAAGGATCAACTAAAATTGAAATAATTTGCAATGGATGCTAGATATAGGGAACTCTATAGTTGATTGCTTACTATGAAGAATCTAGTGGTGGTGGAGTAGGTGGTGATCAAGACCCGTGAGAAGAAACAAATAGTAAAAAAATCTTTGTAGGTTCTTTCTAGGAAAAAAGTTTAACTCTGGATGGGAATGTTATGGAAAATTTTGACTCATAAGTGGAAGGAGAGGAAAGGCATCAAAATCCCACAATTGCCTTGTGCTCTTACAAAATCCTTTGTTGGGATAACTACTAGAATTGTTGGAGTTTAGCTTAAAGATAACAAAAAATGTACCATGATAATTATAGATCAATTATTGCATTAGTCATTCAAGTGACACTAGAATTTGTTTTCTTTGATATTATTCTTGGAGGAGAATGTTAAAGAACTAAGAAATTGATGTAGATAGGTTATGTAAAAATGATAAATAAAGGTGTGGTTGCATTAGTATAATTTGTGGATACCCTTCGAATCCATTATTTTTGGGTTCTAAAACAAAGGCATGGCATTGTTCTAAATGCATTTGGGCATAGTCAAGCCTTCCAAGAGGACCCAATCCTCTATAGAGGTTTGAAGAGTTAGTTCAAGGTTATAGAGGTTGGATGTGGGTTGGATTGGACCTAAAGTTGTCCTATGTAGTCCAATATGCATGCACATATTTCAATAATATTATATGCCTCTCGGGCCATGGAATCAATGACCAATTTGAACTAGTTTGTTAAAATAACAAGAGTGAAATGGAAATCTTCATCTAGTTCCTAAGATGTTTCATTCTTGACAAAGCTACCAAGAAAGTTAGTCTTGCATTGAACTAGTCAATGATAGTGCAAGTCCCATGTAAAGATTAAAGAAGGTAAAAATCAAAAGAATATAAAATCCATAGAGGAAAAACCAAGGGAAACTACTCATATAGAATTAAGGGAATAACTACAGTCAACTGTGAAATGTGATCCACCTCTAGGGTACTCTGGCTATGAGAGCACTACTTAGTTAAATTTTCATGAGGTGTGATCTAGTGAAAGGTGGCAAGGGTGGTTAACATGTGCACAATGATATTTGTGGATAACTAATGTTGTTAAGATGTGTGTAAGGGTGTACCTACTAGTGGGTTAGTGTGGAAATGTTGGAAAAGGTCTGATTGGAAAAAGGATTAGGTGTAGATTGGGAAGGTATAGTAAAATAATCCTATGGGAAGTTGGGGCCTAAGACATCATTGAGAATGTTGTTAAAGTTAATGGAAGAAGGGGCATGTGGGGATTCTTCCTCAATGAGAACATTGTAAGTATCGAGGAATTCATCATCTTAAAATGTGTTATATGTCCAGCATGACACCAAAAATGGAATGTAGGTATAAAGAATCTCCAAGGATGGTTGTGATGCATGAGGGATAATGGAGTTAGTTGATGTAGCTCATTTTTTTCTATGTAGGGGAAAGTGTGGTCTTGTTTCTATGACTATAGTTTTGATTTGATGTATGTTATGGTTGTTGTTTCTATTGGAATTGATAATGCGCAATGGCTTTATTCATTTTGTGCTTTTGTATGGATGGTTTATTGGGGTTTTGTTTCATGTCAATGGCCCATGTCTTACTTTGTGATGTCTAAACCCATCTTGAACTTTGGGAGGAACCACTTACGGAATCATGGTCTATCTCTCTAAGGGTAGTATGGGAGTGGTTATGCTTGTGCATCTTAGTGTAATTAAGTAAGGAAAGTAATTAGGGGTGCACTGGAAATGTAAGGTAGGGAATGCATGGTGCAATGGAAACATAAGATTTGACCTTTTGGGTCACAATTTTGCAAACAAGGTTTTGGACCAATTAGACACATATGATAGGGTTGGTGCAACCATTAATAGGATGGTCATAGTGGCATTGTGCTCAACATTCTTTGTTCCATATTGGAAGTGCTCTAATTTGAACTTCTCTTAATCCTCTAAATAATGCAAGGAACTCTTAGAACATTTCTACATAAGGATGGAGGTGATAATCTATCCTCCAATAAACTCTCCTAGAAGACAAAAATACTTATCTAGTTTGGCACCTCTTCATGTTGTGTTACTCTTCCAATATTGTCCGCCCAAATTGAAAAGGGCCTCATAAATAGTCAAATATGGGCATAAATTTAAGTAAATCCCCATGGAACCAAATCCCATGATGATACAATATATTTGTACAAGAAACATTCCACACATGTAATTATGCTGCAACCAGATACTCTTAAACTCTAAAAGTAGTGAGGGATGGTGGGTGAGAAAAGGGATTGAGTGTGTTCACATGTAGTTTTATCACATGGGATCAATACACTAGGTTTGTGGCACTAGATTGAAGTATCATGATTCGTGAGGCATGGAAGGTAGTGGAATTAATAGAAATTTGGGCCTCTCCTAAATGATGTTGTAGTTCAAAAAGAGAAAAATAAATGATCATGTATATAAGGATTGAATCCATTCAAAATGGTTTCCTACAATAGTTGGTGTCATGAGGAACACATGCATGTCACGTACCCATCCATCAATCCGACCTATGGGGAGGACATGACCGATCTATGGGGATTCTAAATTTCACCCCACGACCATATTATGAAATTCATAAATATTTAAAATGCATGCGTAGATATATAAATAAAAAAATAACACAGTGGAAATAAATCTATCCACGCACACATCATGCATATACTAGAATACTTGTCATAGGCATAATAATAATAACAACAATTCATGCACATTCAACATAACAATAATTTAACAATTAACAATTATATTTTAATTTAAGTTGTCCAACCAACTGGATATGGAAGAGAAATGTTCCACCCAGCCATATGCACTATGTCCAACACTTTATATCTCTACTTAGAGGCCACCCCCGAGATGGGCTATGTATCCACCAAGGAGGAACTACACAGGCTCACTCACAACCATAGGAACATACTCTCATGCTAATCCAGTGCACAGTTGGGTTTATCAAGCATATAGAGAGACAAGGAAGGTGAATTCTAAGCCAGTGATCTCAACCACAGAGCTACATGAATCTCAATAGGTCTTAGCCATACTTGGCACCCACATTACCTAACACACCCAACACAAGGAAGGTCCCCTTCTCTACTACACAGTCCCTTAGGTTCCCCTTCTTTCAAGTGCTATTCAGGGTGGACATAGAAAGGTCCAAGCTGCTAAACCTTCAGATATTTATTCCTACATTGAGTTTATCAATCAATTCCGTCCCCTGACCTCTCTCAAACTTAAATTGTCTCTTGGATTCCCTGCTTTCTGGCCACACTAATTTACAACCATGAAATTCAAATTTTGGTCTTCTGAATCCGAGTTCTCCCATGGATTTTTGGTCTTTTGACACTCAAATTCACCCCAGGATTCGGGTCTATGGACCCCCCACTCAATTTCACACCCCACACGAATTTCTGGGAATTTTTAACATTCTAAAACATGGCTCTTTCTCAAGTTGTGATTTCTACTATTTCTCTTGCTAGGAATGCATATCATACTTAGAATTGGTGTCTGGTTTCCAAACAATGGAATGGGAATGAAAGGAACAAATTCCCATGAGTAAATTGACTTTTGGGTTCCACAAACCGATCCCATACCCAACCATACGAATTTATGGGTTATGCCCAAACTCCATTAAATTCATGAGCTGATTTCTCAGCTACCTTCGTACAATATAAATAAGTATCAGCATGTAAGTCCACTTGGTTAGTTGCTTTCCATTTATGTCTCATGGGTTCTCAATATGACACTTGGAAACAAAGGATTTGATCCCCACACACCCCTCACCTCTCCCTAGTGGATACACACATCCCCCTCATTTTTGTTGCTTCCATAGCAAACTCTTAGACATTTTATTTGTATTATAAATATTTACATGTTGTAACATTTTCCATGGATGACTGGCACATGTCCATAAAATATAAATTCTTGCCTTTATAAGCCAAGTATTCACTAGTGGGGCCTTGTCCTTGAGCTCCATGCTAGGAATCATAAACCACATATTTACAATATTTACATATCGAGCCAATAATTCCATGGGTCAAAATGGGGGTATTACAATGCAAGTTTTTAGAGATTAAAATTTTATTAATTGATGGATTGACATACCTCATGAAGAGTGCGCATGAACATATTGAGTGCATATGCTAGGAAATCAATTACCTTGGCATGGGTGAAATAGGTGTTATAGTGTATTAACTACAACTTGAGCATGTGTGGGTTGGAATAAGGAGAGGAACACCTAGTAATGGGAACAAATATTGAAAATAGACTTACCGTTGTTTCCCAAATACCACAAAGATCATAGGAAGTTTCAATGCAGTTAGGATTTGAATAGTCATTTTTGTGATTTTGATGAGGTGGGTTGAGGACCTGAATGATGTTGACAATGGAAATAGAGGTGTAGAGATCTATAAATTGCTAGGTGTTTTTCGAAAAGTCATTGACTACTTTTATAAAAAAAACTAGAAATTTAAAATCTACAATTTCGAAATCATTGAGGAGGCCATTGGATTTCATGGCCAATATGGAATTGCCTAGATGCTCTTGGTGTTTAGGGGTTGACTTGCTTAAAAATGTTCCATCTTCTCTTGGTTGTAAAGGTTGTTCATTGTGATTAAATAATTTTCATCACTGGTTTCATAATAGGGTTGAGGTGTTGTGGGGGATATTTTATTTTACATGATGTGTATTGATTACTAAGATAGATATTAGTGGTGAAAGATACACGAGGGGGACCACAACAATAAAATAAGCAAGCATTGACTAGAAGTTTAATTGTTCAAGTAGTTGTTAGGAGTTGAAATGTGTTTCACATGGTTGGAAGTTGAAGGATGTTGTTGGTTAGGATCCAAACTACATTATTGAAGGTTGGGAGATAAACTATAATATTGATGGTTAGAATTCAAACTAGACTATTAATGTCGGGACAATAAAAATAGAGACTATGATAGTCATTAGAAACATAGAAACAAGACTATGTTGTTGTTATATTTTCAATAATGGCACGCCAATAGAAAAATAATAAAGAGAAGAATAGGATTGATGCACAAAATATAACTAGGTAATTGCGACCATTAAGTTGTATAGGCGGTACATAAACAATATGAACAAAGTAATGAGATGAGAAATTCACATGTGGAAGAAGGTGGGAAAGTAGTAAAGGAAAATTATGGGGCGGGATAGTCATGACACCACATGATTGAATGGTGTCACATCTATCAAACCCTTAATTATTTTGCATGTGTGGGATGACTTGGTAGGTAGGTGGCAAGTAAAGGTTCTACCTCAACTAATGTAGAGTAGTGTGGTGGAAAAGAAATGACATTTTCATTTTAATGAGCGAGAGAGATTGTAGGTGTTCTAATAAGGGAATGATGACATGTTTCATATGAGTAATGGATAAATCATTGGTGGAGGGTTAAGGGTAAGTATTTATATCAATGTTGGGGATGGTTTGGAATGATAATGAGATAATGACATGTACACTAGAGATGTGACATATTGAAGTGGTCATCAGCTAACATGGCATCAATTGATGCATTGGTGTCTAGTGTGGACATGATTGATGTGCTGGCAGTTAGATGGGTATCTTTGCAATGATTGTAGTTGAGTTATTTTAACTACTTAGCTCAACATAATGAGGCCTAAGTTACTAAAAATTTGTTGATTGGGTATGCATGCATGAATGGTTCATGCACATAGATATCTATTTTGATGCATGGAAGGAGGTTGAGAATAATGATCTGTCATATTTAGGCTAATATTTGGGTAGAGTTACTCCGCATGTCTAGGCTAGAAGATGAGTGTAGATACTTAGAACATGTAGGTTGGGAGTTGATTATGGTTATTCTACATAAATGATATAAGATTCAAGTGTAATTAGTTTACAAATTTGGGTTCAAAGTTACCAAACATAGTTACTCTAGCACATGTAGAATAGAATTTAAACATGGTTACATTTCCATGCATAACCTAGATCAATAAGATGTAATTACATTTGCATGCATAACATATCTCAATAAGGTGTAATTACATTTGCATGAATAACATATCTCAATAAGGTGTAATTACATTTGCATGCATAACATATCCCAATAAGGTGTAATTACATTTGCATGTCGGTGATAGAAGTTGGGCATGGTTACTTTGGAATGCACTACATAGAATTTGGGTGTAGTTACAATGGAACAAATGGGATAGAAATTGGGAAATATTACTATATACTATAGAAGTTGAGGAACCTAGTAGAAAGTCCATTGATGTTTATGAAACAGTGACATTGTTGCTAGGTCCTTGACATGTTTCTATTATTACTAAAAGCAACATCGACTCATTGCACCATCATTACTAGTAAAGATTTATAATTGAATTGGGACTTGGGAGGTACTATGAGAACATGAGATGTTGTCTTACTAGTGGATATACATGAAATGTTAAGTGCAAGGATATTTTACTACATGCATAAGTGAGGAACTATTGGAAGTGTTGGGTTTACGTTAAATACTGAAAATATGGCATGCCATATCATGCCTTGGTCAGAAGTTAATAGCTATTGATATTTGAATAAGTGGTATAGGTGACAAAGGTAATCAAGTTTATGGGACAAAAAAATTTAAATTGTAGTCAATAGATGAATGTGGAAGAATGGTAACAATGGATGGTTTTAGCTAGATGCATCAAGGACATTACAATGTTCATGAAGTGGTGGAAAACACTGAAATGAATTTGGCTTCTACTTCAATGAATGTGGTTGGTAGTGGGGATATCTATTGCCAATAATGGATTGCATGTCCTTTAAGAGTACCACCAAAGAGTTATATCTTCATAGCATTGATTACAACCCAAGTGTCATGTGATATATTTGGATGGACTTGAGGTCTACTCATCCATTTGTCGATATTCAATAATTATTGCGATGGGGTTCGCCACGAGGATGAGGTAAAAATGGAACATGGTTTATTAGAGATTCAATGAGGATGAGATAAAGCATGGTTGCATATAGATGACTCCAGTTAGGTAATGGAACTAGTGATCACTGTAAATACGTATATCAATAATGTTGAAGATGTAAAATATGCTTAATGTTGAAATATATTATCACTTTGTATGATGTAGGTGCAATGGAATAACTAGTAAGTGTAAACATAACATCAACTTATCATCTAAAAGGAATAAAAAACACATTCAAGCACATCACACAAAATTTTTGGTAGGAATTCTAGACAATTAATTAATAGATATACTATATAGTTAATGTATTCATTTATCACTCAATAATCTATATTGGGATGACACACACACACACACACACACACACACACACACACACACATGTTATTTTTGTCTTTTGTGTGTGTGTGTGTGTGTGTGTGTGCAGGTGCACACGTGTGCGTGTGCGTGTGCGTGTGCATGTGCGCACGCGCGCACATGCACATGCACACACACACGCACACGCACACACACACACACACACACACACACACACACACACACACACACACACACACACACACACATGTTATTTTTGTCTTTTGTGTGTGTGTGTGTGTGTGCATGTGCGTGTGCGTGTGCGTGTGCGTGTGCGTGTGCGTGTGCATGTGCGCACGCGCGCACATGCACATGCACACACACACACACACGCACATGCACATGCACATGCACACGCGTGCGCGTGCACACACACACATACACACACACACACACACAAAAAAAAGACAAAAATAACATGATTTAACATTGTTACATAAAGTAAATGGGTGTAGATGGGAGCATGCTAGGTGTTACCTCCTAAACCTGCACTCAAGGATATTCAAGTCCCTAGATGAATTTCAATTGTTGGGGTTCTTAGGAAGGCTCCCCACTATCACTACAATCACTCTTAATCTCACTTTAGGTTGGATATTTTCTGGCACTAGGGGGAAAACCATAGAAAACAATATTTTATAATATTCTTTAGAAATAAAGGCGTGGTGGATTACCAGGACCCAAATCTATCCAATTGGGTGATGGGGTCAAGATAAAAAAAAAAAATAAGAAGGTTTGAATATAATGGATAAGTTGTAATTAATCCATTCAATGATGCATCATAATTAGTCTAAAATATGTTTTTTTATATTATTCAAGAATAAGTGATATCCCTTATATAAGATGCATCAACACAACCATGAAATTGCACCCAAGAATAATGTGGAACCAATAAGAAAAAAAAGGAACAACCATAATATGAAATACTAGATGAAGTAGACAAAGTAGGGAAACCTTATTGAATGAACACAACACATCATTTCTTCAAATTTGATTTCATAACCTTATCATGATGACCAAATCGGTCTCACCTAAATAGAAAATTATCGCAGTAAATTCTTCCAATAATTCAAGGTTACATTAAGGATTAGGGAGGACTTACAACTTCAAACCTAATATCATCTTATGTGACAAACTTTTCCTTCTTGAAATATTATTTCAATGAAAAAGTAGACTTGGTAATCCTTGCAAAAACCCTAGTCATTGTTAGGGTCCTACCCTAAACCTCCTTAATTAGTAGTTAGTCATGCATTGTATATGACCATATCTTGAGAATAAGATTGAGTGGCTCGTAGTCAACAATCAATGTTAAAAGGATCTATCTATTAATTAAGATCCACTAGGAATTTGGTACTTGTTAATTATTTGACCATGTAAAGTAGTTAGGGTTTTGGATATGGGGAGCCTATTTAAAGAGCTACAATGATATGAATGTTTTTGTTGAGAATTATTGTAGTGGATATCTGCTCAAGTGAAAAGTATCCCCACCTCAAGAGGCCCGTGAACATTGCTAACTAAAGTTATTTCATAATACAAAGTTGATTTCCTGTCATATTTATCTTTCCATTGTCTGATGTTTCTTATTTCTTCTCTATAAAGTTTGGTTTATTGCATCTTAGCCTCTATATATCATGTGTTATATTAAGTTTCAGGGCTAAAGAACACCAAAAGTGGTATCAAAACCACATTCTTGAGCCTACACACCTCTGATATTTCATAGAATTATTTTTAGGCTGGAGATGTGTTCCAGTGTCTTTAAATAACCGCAAATATCTTCCATTTAATGGGAAAACTCGTGGTTGAGGAACAATACACACAATGAATACAATTGGTATTTAGTCACCTTGTACCTTTGGATGGTACAATTGTTGGGAACCATTGTAACTCATGTTGGTACCACTTTGAGTAGTACCACATCAAACAACACCTACACATATAATCACTTCCACATACCCTAAGGTATATCAAAATCCCCCTAGGTCACCTAAAACTAGCCCATCAATCGTCCTTTTTATATAGTAGCATCAAGCACATCACTCAAAAAGATAATCTCGTGTACCTGTATAGTCGAGTAGTATGGATAAGGGCACGATTGAGCCTTCTTAGTTAATGCCCTGAGAGATTGGGATGAGTACTATTGTTGGACCACACACATATATCAGAGAGATATAGCACATGACAATACCTTATCTTTAAAAACCTATAAACCCTTATATTTTCAACCTCCATCGAAAATTATTCATTCTATTAGAGCACTCAATGTAGTACCCATATCCTCTAAGGGTGACCAAGCAAAATTCCTACATCTTTTCATCTAGTAGAAGTTTGAGAATTTTGTCAGTGTAGTAACATTCAACTAGGAGTAATAGTCCCACCAGCATAAAAAAAAATTCTAGGGGTTCTTGGAAACCCTAATTTGAGACCCATCTTACAAGAATCATTGCATCACACTTATCGTTTTGATATATATCTCTAACAACCCTTTTTAGGTGGTACTAGAAACCGTTAATTTTAACCTATCTCAATGGAATCCTTGCTTTATGTTGATAATTTTCATATACATCTCTTATACCTGTTTTTGCACGGATCCATTACTCCTCCCTCTCCACCACCATGCTACACACTCACAACCAAAGAAAATAGGGAAACTAGAGTGACCTAGAGGCAACAAGCCAAAATATGCCTTAAGCCGACATGTACACCATACTAGCCTTATTTCAATCCTTAAAGAAGTCAGTGGACAAACTCACCAACGACAAGATTAATGACTAGATCGGGATGGATTCTCTAGCTCAACATGTTGGATATGTTAAGAAATGTGAGGATCCCAACTTTGAATCCTTTGGCAATGAAGAACTTGACTCTCACACTCTATTCTCATACACACATACTCACTCCTTTTAGGATAAATCTTCATGGTATCATTTTCCAAAGACTGATACATGCAAATTTGATGGCTTCGATCCCTTGCGTTGGGCGGCCCAAATGGAACATTATTTTTCTCTCCATGGCATTAAATATGGTCTACAAAAGTTGAAAATTGAGGTTTTATATTTAGATTTTGAATGTTGGAAATGGTACTAGAATTATTATCATCGTTATGTCCCTTGGAGTTGATTTGTGAAGATCCTTCATGAGTGATTTAACTGAGACACTCACTACTTGGGTAGGTTGACCAAATTGCACCAAACTAATGTCTCTCTAAATTTTTTTTTCTAAGAATATTTCATCAATGGCCTTAATGAAGCAATTCATTCCCATGTCCTTATACAACAACCCTCTTCTTGGTTGGAAGACCATGATAGAACTAGAGAAGCTGAAATGGTGATTAGTTCCCAATACAAACACCCTTCCTTTCCCACCCAGACTACATCTTCCATGGCTCCTACTTCCCGTAATAACACCATACTTCCTTTAAGAATCCACAAGTTGACCCACAATGCTATGATTGAATGCCAATGCTTGGGACTCTACTATAACTATGATGAAAAAATTTCATAGGGCATAAATGAAGATAATAGAAATTATTCCAGATCGAGGAAACCACCTAGGATACCCCTAAGGATGAAACCATGGAAGATTATCCTGAACCGGAAGTGGATGATACTATACCCCCCTTGAAGATGCTCTTGATATGCCAATTCTTGGGAAGAAACCCCAAATTGCACTCTATGCTCTACCAGTATTTCCATGCCTCATACCTTGAAGTTGATTGGCTACATCAAGCAAAAAAGTTTCATCTCCAATTTCCAAATTATGAAATCCAATGGGGGTATAATGAAATGTGGTGTTCACTGTGAGAATGTAAAGATCCAAATGGGTGAATACCATCTCAAAACACATATGCCTTCCATTGACATGGGTGGTTGTGATATAGTTTTGGGGGTCGAATGTTAGTTTTTCAGAATTTACTTCAATCTGATCTAGGATCTTAACTGAGAGAACAACATGTACAACATATCTACATCATAACAATAATGGACACAATAATGCAAGCACACAAGAGACACAGAGTTTACTTGGAGAAAACCATAAAGGTGAAAAACCCCAATAACTTCCTCAGAGATAGATAGAGCAATGATACAACCCAAGCATAAGAGATAGACATCTCCTAGCAGTAGCTTCTCCTCCTCCACAAGTGCACCACTCTCCAAAGAGTGTGTGTGAGAATAGAAATGATCAAATAGAGTGCCTCCCGCACTCTATTTATACATGACTTGACTTGCCTAATAACCTTTACTAGGTCGGCCTTAACTTAACCACATAACATAATGCTGACTGGGACGACACCCAATAGGGTGGTCTAATAACCCTTTGACCGACATGACCGACCCCCAATAGGGTGGTCTAATAACCCTTCGACCCACATGACTTATACAGGGCCAACCCCAACAAGGTGGTCTAATAACCCATCAAGTATAAGTTACGACACTTACAATATAAATGACGACACTTCCGTATAGAGGAATAATAACATCTCTATAGGAATACAAACACTTCCGTATAGAGGAATAATAACATCTCTATAGGAGTACAATATACATAAATGAAATACATGGGTGAAATAAATTCCGAAGTTACATATACATCAACATCGAATGGATCGAAACTTTAAAGTTATTATGGATTTTAAAGTTCTCTTTCTTAGCTTTATTCAGGCAAGCCACACACATCACCTCAAAGGAACTACACCTGGTTATCCTAAGATTATCTCATCCCATCATATGGAGAAATTATTGAAGAAAGTCCACTCAGGTATCATTACTTAGTTCCATGCAATCCAAGTCATGGAAAAACCCACACCAGATATTCACCCTGACTTGCAACAAGTTCCATCCCAGTATCAATAGGTTTTTGAAGCACCCAAGGGTTTACCTCCATCCCATGGGGAACATGACCATGGTATTACATTAATAGAGGTAGTTGACCCCCCATTGTCTTCCCTTATCACCACCCTTTTGTACATAAGAATGAAATTGAGAAAATAATTAAGGAATTATTGGCGGTGGGTTTCATTCATCCCGAGCACAAGACCTTATGATTCACCAATGGTTATGAACCTAGAGAAGGAAGGAAATTGTTGCATGTGCCCTATTTTTTAGGCCCTCAACAAGATAAATATCAAAGTTAAATTCCCCATTCATGTCATTGCTGATCTATTAGAAAAATTGCATGGCACCAAATTATTTGCCAAACGTGACCTTCACTCAGGATACCATCAAATATAGATGAAAGAGCGAGATATTCCCAAGACAACCTTCTGCACTCACGAGGATCATTACAAGTTTTTAGTCGTCATGCCCATCAGTCTCTACAATTCTCTCTCCACTTTTTAGAGCCTCATGAATAAGATATGTTTCCCCTTCCTCTTCCATTTTTTCGTGTTATTCTTCGATGATATCTTGGTCTAAAACCCCAACTAGGAAATCTACATCCAACATGTTGCTTGTACATTGCAAGTATTACATGATCACAAGTTATTTGTGAAACTCTCCAAGTGCAATTTTGTTGGTTGTGGAGCCTCATCTTCCAGTCTCATCGATGATGTTGTTTCAATCGTGTTGTACCCTAGGTTTGGTTATGATCCCGACACGAGCCCCAGGGGGCCCGGGGGAGTGGTTGCACTCCCCTGACTGGGGGGCGCGGGGGCCAGCAGGAGGAGCACCACAGCGTATGTGTTTACTGTAGGTGGAACAACAGTAAGTTGGATTTAGAAACTGCAAAAGGTTGTTTCACTTTCAACAATGGAAGCAGAGTATGTTGTTGTTACAGTGGCTAGTAAAGAGATGATTTGCTTGCAGAGGTTTATGAAGGAATTGGGTAAAAAGCACAAGGATAGCAGGTTGTATAGTGACAACCAGAGTGCCATTCATCTTGCAAAGAACTCAGCATTCCATTCTAGGACTAAACATATACATCTCAAGTATCATTTCATATGCTCTGTTTTGGAAGATGAACTATTGAAGTTAGAAAAGATACATACTAGCCAGAATCCTGCAGACATGTTCATAAAGGTAGTGACCAGAGAGAAACTGAGTTCTTGCTCGGTTTCAGTTGGCCTTCTAGCATGAGAAGAATATGATAAATTTGCCAAGTCCAAGTTGAGAAAGTACAACAATGGTGGAGTTGTTGTGATCAGTCTCCAAGTTGTTGATGTATATGTAACTTCAGAATGTATTTCATCTGTGTATTTTATATATATTTATTGTACCCTTATAAGAGATGTGTTATTCCTCTATAAGGAAGTGTCGTCATGTGGATTGAAAAGTGTCGCAAGTGTGTGTACTTGCCGATGGGTTATTAGACCACCATGTGTGGGGTCGGCCCTAAAATATATATTATATTGTGGATGTATCTAGATAGACAAGTCGGCCCCATAAGGTCATTGGGCAAACAGGTTAAGTATACATAGAGATCAGGAGATCTCTATTTGGATCATTTGAAAAGTCACACTTCTCTCACTCAGAAAGTGGCGCACTAGTGAGAAGGAGGATCATCTACTCTAGGAGACTATCTCAAGTGTATTTTGGTTGTACTTTGGTTGAGCCATTTCTCTCTCTATCTCTGAGGAAGTTGTGGGGTTTTTCACCTTAGGGTTTTCCCCACGAAAACTCTGTGTCTCTTGTCTCTCATGCTTTTGATTCTTGTGATGCTTATTGTGATTGTGATGCTTATTGTGATTGTTATGCATTGATATATTGTATATGTTATTCTCTCAGTAAAGATCCAAGAGTATTGTGAATTAATGCTCAAAATTTAACATGGTATTAGAGCTAACCTGAGAAGAAGACATTTTGCAGTGACGAAAACTTGAGTTTCTTATTTATTGGGTTTCTCTCCATAGTTTTTGGAAAAGAAGTATAGTAGATTGACTCTAATCATCAAGGAGAATCTATCTGTCCAATCAGAATTCAATTCTGAGCATTTTTAGATTTGGCCCTAAAAATTAGGGTTTCCACAAAAATAGGAATTTCTGAAATCTAAAGACATAGCTGGAAGCTCCTTGCAAAAATCGAAGTTTAGGGCTTTGGAGCGAGATTTTTGGCTGGGTAGATCTCCGTGAAACTCAAACCCTAATTCAGGGCTCTCCAAGTGAACCCAGGAGGACAAAAAGGCAAATCTGAAGGGTAAATACTTGCTGATCTCAAATTCTGAATACACCAGGCTAATCAACTCATCAAGGTGCATCTTTCTATCCTTTCAGAAAGTTGAAATTCACATTTTGAATTTTTAGGGTTTTTTCGACAAACCCTAATCCGGGACCAGATCCAGTTTTCAACATTTCAAGTGGTAAGACCTAAATCTTTTATATTTCCATTTGAAGTACTCTTTAATATGTCTCACCACACCAAGCTTGAGGATAAGCTTGAAGGGGCTGATAACTTCCAAGCTTGGAAGTATAGGATTGGGTTAATCCTGGAAGAGAATGAGTTGGACTCATATATAAAAGAAGACATCCCTATCCTAGAGGATGAATAGGCTAAGGTATTGCATAAGAAGAACTTGTTCAAGGCAAAGAGAATCATTGTTGATTCTACCAAATACCATCTCATACCCCATGTGTCTTCTCTAAAGACACCCAAGGCTATGTTTGACTCTTTGACCAAGCTATTTGAAGGAAAGAACATAAATCGGAAGATGACCCTGCGGAATCAATTGAAAGGGGTCAAGATGTCGAATGGAGAAACCATTCAATCCTAGTTCTCCAAGGTCTCTCATATCAAGGAACAACTTGAAGCTGTAGATGAAATGGTGTAGAATGGTGAAATTGTTATGACTACTTTGAATGGCCTACCTAGGTCATGTGACTCTTTTATCTAGGGGATCTGTGCCAGAAAGAAGTTAATCTCCTTCAGCAGATTATGGGAGGAATGTTCTCAAGAAAAATCAAGGCTTGTGGTAAGAGAAGAGAAGATGGGAAATGAAGATCAAGCTCTCACAACTCACACTAAGAAGGGCAAGTTCAAGAGGGAGCCATCCCATCACAAGAAGAAATCTTCTCATCATTTTCACAAAGACAAGAAAGATCTAAGGTGTTTCAATTGTAATGAGAAGGGTCACTTTGATTTAGAATGTCCCAAGAACAAAAGGGACAAACACAACAACAACAACTCCAGCAAGAAGAAGAAGGGTAACAACAGAAGGTACCATGCTCATGCTGCCGAAGATGATGAACCTCCAAAGAAGAAGACTAGGGCAGAAAGTGATGATAGTAATGATGACTCATCAAGTGAAGAAGAGTATGTTCTAATCTCTGCTCTAACAGGTACTATCTTCCATGGTTGTAATGATTGGTTAATTGACAGTGGGGCTTCCAAACACATGGCTGGGTTTAAGGAATCTTTTGTGGATCTATCTGAACATGAATCACCCCATAAGGTGAAACTTGGGGATGATTATCAATACCCAATCAAAGGAAGTGGTGAAGCCTCCTACAACCTAGATTCTGGAAAATATTTGAAGATGAAAGAAGTCCTTTATGTACCTGGGCTCAAGAAGAACTTACTCTCCATCTTTGCATTGGATGCAAAAGGTATGAGGGTTGCATTTGTGGATGTAGTAGTGATTGGAGAGTAAGAGGGAGGTTTGTATAAATTAAAAGGACAACCTGAACATGCCATGGTGCATGAATCCATGGAGCCAAGTGAACTTTGGCATAGAAGACTTGCTCATATGCACTATAGGGCACTTCCAATTGCAAGAAAGGTTGTAGAAGGTCTTCCTGAAATCAAGACCAAAAATGAAGGTGTTTGCAAAGGATGTGCAAAAGGTAAGAATATTAAGAATGCTTTCCCAAGCAGTGAAAGCAAGGCAAAAGATATCCTAGAAATCATCCACTCAGATGTATGTGGTCCTATGTCATCCAGTTCTCCAAGTGGGCATGTTTACTATGTCTCATTTATTGATGACTTCTCTAGGAATACTTGGGTATACTTCTTGAAAAACAAAGATGAGTTGTTTGATAAGTTCAAGGAATTCAAAACCTTGATGGAGAATCAAACTAACAAAAGGATCAAAACATTCAGATCTGACAACGGTGGAGAATTCACCTCAGGTGACTTCAAGAAGCTTTGCAGTGATTCAGGGATTAAGAGGGAGTTGACTACTTCTTATAATCCTCAATAGAATGGAGTTGCAGAAAGGAAGAACAAAACAATCATGGAAGCAGCAAGGGAAATGCTGCATGACCAGGATCTACCTATGCATCTATGGGAAGAAGCAGCTAGAACAACTGTATATGTGCAAAACAGAACACCCCACAAGATATTGGACAACAAGACACCAGAAGAGGTTTTTCTGGTAAGAAACCTGAAGTAAGCCATCTCAGAATATTTGGTTGTCCAGTATACACTCATGTCCCAAAGGAAAAGAGGACCAAACTAGATCCTTCAGGAAAGAAGGGTATATTTGTGGGTTACAGTGAAAGCTCGAAGGCTTACAGAATATACTTTCCAGGGTTCAAGAAGATTGATGTCAGCAGGGATGTAACATTTGATGAAAACTCAACATTCATCAAATCAAGGAAGGCACCTATCGAAGTTTATGAAGAACCTAAGGAAACTAGATTTCAAGACACTACCATGACAGATGCAATTCCAGAAGTTGTTCGTGAGTTTGAAGATCCGTAAGAACCTGTAGATCCACCTTATGAGGATAAGTCTCACAAGAGGAAACTTGCATGGGCTAGAGAGCTCATTCAAGATGCAGAAAGATTTAGCATTCCAGAAGAAGAAGACAGAGCAAAGAAGAGAACCAGATCACATACCAGCTATGTTGCTTTACTCTGTGACATTTTGAACAAAGAACCTTCCAGTTATGAAGAAGCAGCGAAAAAGAAAGAATGGAAGGATGCCATGGTTGAGGAATACCAATCAATAATAAAGAATGATGTTTGGGATGTTGTCCCAAGACCTAAAGAGAAGTCTGTTGTGACTTCCAAATGGATCTACAAAATCAAGCATGCTGCAGATGGCAGTGTAGAGAAATACAAAGAAAGATTCATAGCTCGTGGCTTCTCTCAGAAAGAGGGAATAGATTATGAAGAAACTTTTGCACCTGTAGCCAGGTATACTTCCATCAGAACAGTACTTGCCCTGGATGCAACAATGAAATGGGAAATACACCAGATGGATGTCAAGACTGCTTTCTTGAATGGTGTAGTTGAAGAGGAAGTATATGTGGAGCAGCCACTCGGTTTTGAAATACATGACAGAGAATCATATGTGTGCAGATTGAAGAAAGCTTTGTATGGCTTGAAACAAGCTCCCAGAACCTGGTATGGTAGGATGGACAGTTTCCTATCTAGTTTGGGCTTTACCAAGAGTAAAGGGGATTCCAACCTCTACTACAAGGTTGAGGAAGGGAATCCTGTGATCTACCCCTGTATCTGGATGACTTATTTGTAACAGGAGATGACAGACTGATTGCAGATACCAAGAGGAAGCTTGCAGCTGAATTCGATATGAAAGATTTGGGAATGATGCACTATTTCCTAGGTATGGAGGTGTGGAAGAATGCAGGTGGGATCTTCCTTGGTCAAGGGAAGTACACAGTAGATATCCTGAAGAGATTTGGGATGATGGATTGCAAGGCCATGGCCACACCCATGGCATCAAATCTAAAGCTTCTATGTGATGCTTCATCTGAGCCGGTTGATGTCTCTATGTATCGCAAGATGATTGGGTCCTTGATGTACCTGAAGAACATGAGACCAGATATTTTCTTTGCTGTGAACACATTGAGCCAGTTCCTGACGGATCCGAGGAGTGTTCACCTAGTTGCTGTAAAGCATGTTCTGAGGTACTTGAAGGGTACAGTGGATTATGGGCTCAAGTATGAAGCGAATCAAAAGTTTAACCTGCAAGGTTATGTTGATTCAGATTGGGCTGGAAGTGATGCAGATAGGAAGAGCACATCTGGGTGCTACTTCAGTATGGGATCATGTGTGATCTCTTGGTTTAGCAGGAAGCAGTCCTGTGTAGCATTGAGTACAGCTGAGGCAAAGTATGTTGTAGCCTGTTCAGCTAGTTGTGAGGCAGTATGGCTACGAAAGCTACTGTCTGAGTTATTTGATCTCCCGTTGGATGCTACTGGTATCTTTTGTAATAACCAGAGTTGTGTGAAGCTATCCAAGAACCCAGTGTTTCATGATAGGTCAAAACACATAGAGATCAAATATCACTATATCAGGGATATGGTGTAGAGAGGAGCCGTGAAGCTCCTGTATGTTGTGACAGACGAGCATATTGTAGATGTGCTGACGAAGCCACTAGCCAGGGTGAAGTTCGAGTACTTCAGGGAGAGGCTTGGTGTTCTTCAGATCAATGACACTTCGAGGAAGAAGTGATGGACACATTTGCTGAAGCCATTCCAAGCATGTTGGAAGGAGGATCCTTCACATGGCTGTGGATGTAAGCGTTGGATGATGAGATCAGGACGATGCTCTAGTTACCGCTCTGTATATGCATCATGTTGGATGCTGGATATGATCAGTTGGATCATTTATATTTGTATGTATGTACGCATCGTGTTGATGTTGGATATGATCAGTTGGAACATTTATATTTGTATGTATGTACGCATCATGTTGATGTTGGATATGATCAGTTGGATCATTTATATTTGTATGTATGTACGCATCGTGTTGATGCTGGATATGATTAGTTGGATCATTTATATTTGTATGTATGTACGCATCATGTTGATGCTGGATATGATCAGTTGGATCATTTATATTTGTATGTATGTACGCATCGTGTTGATGCTGGATATGATCAGTTGGATCATTTATGTATGTATGCATCATGTTGGATGTTGGATATGATCAGTTGGATCATTTGTATGTATTTTGTATATGCATCATGTTGCATGCTTGGACCATGTATCTGTATATGTATCAGGTGGATACATTGTATGATTAGGTAGATCATGTATGTTGATATGTATCAGGTATGATCAGGTGGATCATGTATTTGTATTTGTATCAGGTAGATACACTATATGATCAGGTGGATCATGTATGATGATATGTATCAGGTAGATACTTGGTATGCATCAGGTGGATGCATTGTATGATCAGGATGATCATGATGTGAGCTTCAAGATGTTGCTCCAGATGATATGTACCAGGATGGTACAGTGATGATGATCAGTATGATCATGGGCATCAGGATGATGCCTTGTACGATGATGATTTGTTGGATCATGAGTATCAGGTTGATACTTGGAGGTCAGAGATGATATGTGGCAGGTTGTGCAAATAGCATGTAATCAGTCCTAGGAGATCTTGCCGGTCATGCTACGGCACATAAATGTTCCTGGGGTACTCTTTCCAGTATTGCTATGTAGTATGTAATCAGTCCTCAGATATCCGATAGGTTGAGCTGTGTGCTCGTAATTAGTCCTGGGATGAGGTATTACTACGGAGACATGCAATCAGTCCTGGAGATCCGAGAGGTTGAGCTGTGTGCTTGTAATTAGTCCTGGGATGCTCTTTAGAGATCTTGTCGGTCGTGCTGCAGCACATAAATGTTCCTGGGATGCTCTTTAAAGGTTTTGTCTATCCACATGTGATCAGTCCTGGAGATCCGAGAGGTTGAGCTTTGTGCTCGTAATAAGTCCCGGGATGCTCTTTAGAGATCTTACCGATCATGCTGCGGCACATAAATGTTCTCGGGATGCTCTTTAAAGGTATTGTGGAGGAGATGCATGTAATCAGTCCTGGGAGATCTTTTCGGTCGTGTTTAGGCACATAAATGTTCCTAGGATACTCTTTCCGGTATTGCATCCGCACATAAAATTAGTCCTGAGAGGCCACCTCTATCAGATCGTTCGCACAGATGATGAAGACCTGCAGGTGGTGGGCCTACATCCAGTATGAAATAGGTCTGGCTCTGTAGAACTTCCTATGACGAGTAGAGTCAGAGATTGGTTGAGATAGTAGCAACAGTGACGATGATGATGACGATGATCCCGAGAAGAAGACTTGTCTAGCAGAACTGTGTCGAGAAATACCTTCCTAGTTAAGAGGGAGTGTTGATGTATATGTAACTTCGAAATGTATTTCATTTGTGTATTTTATATATATTTATTGTACCCTTATAAGAGATGTGTTATTCCTCTATAAGGAAGTGTCGTCATGTGGATTGACAAGTGTCGCAAGTGTGTGTACTTGTCGATGGGTTATTAGACCACCATGTGTGGGGTCAGCCCTAAAATATATATTATATTGTGGATGTAACTAGATAGACAAGTCGGCCCCATAAGGTCACTGGGGAAAACAGGTTAAGTATAAATAGAGATCAGGAGATCTCTATTTGGATCATTTGAAAAGTCACACTTCTCTCACTCAGAAAGTGGCACACTAGTGAGGAGGAGGATCATTTGCTCTAGGAGACTATCTCAAGTGTATTTTGGTTGTACTTTGGTTGAGCCATTTCTCTCTCTATCTCTGAGGAAGTTGTGGGGTTTTTCACCTTAGGGTTTTCCCCACGGAAACTCTGTGTCTCTTGTCTCTCATGCTTTTGATTCTTGTGATGCTTTTCATGCTTATTGTGATTGTTATGCATTGATATACTGTATATGTTATTCTCTCAGTAAAGATACAAGAGTATTGTGAATTAATGCTCAAAATTTAACACAAGTGGGAGATTGTTAGTTGTGGAGACTAATCTTTTAGTCTTATAGATGATGTTGTTTCAGCTATGTTGTACCCCATGTTTGGTTATGATCCCAGCATGAGCCCCAGGGGGTTCGGGGGTGTAGCCCCCGAAGGAATTTTTTGGGTTGTTTCGCCAACAGTTTACGGGCCCATGGTTGTGGGTAACCCGTGGTATTTTCCCATTGTATTTTCCCTTTATAAGAAAGACATTGTAGTATGACTAGGGTTGATGTATTAGGTATTATGCATTGTAAAGATCTCTAATATCATGAAGAGAGACTGTAAGACAGTGAAGAGGAAGTGCAGCGGATGTGCTATAGGTTGTATCCCTTCATTTGCTGGATGGTACAATAATAAGGATTGGCAATTTCAGTGTGGACATAGCCCATCTTGGGTGAACCACGATATATTGGTGTCTCTCTTGTAATATGTCTGTGTGATTATATTTGTATTTATGTTTATTGTTATTGCTCTGCGATCCTGTTTTTCTAACAATTGGTATAGGAGCCAAAGGTCTATTTGGAAGATAAACCCGCAGGAAACCAGGGTTTCTGGTTCGAGTGGGAGCAATGGCGGAAGAAGGAAAGTTTAAGGTCGAGAAATTTAATGGCCAAAAATACCAGTTATGGAAGATGCAAATGGAGGACTATCTGTACTAGAAGGATCTATTCCTACCATTGGGAGGAAGAGAAAAGCAGTAGGCGACTATGAAGGACGAAGAATGGGAGGTTCTTGACAGAAAGGAACTAGAAACAATACAGGTGTCCCTGGCTTCGTCGGTGGCTTTCAATATCTCAAAAGAAAAGACAACGGAGGGTTTGGTGAGCACATTGGGTAAGCTGTATGAAAAACTCTCGGCCTCCAACAAGGTATTTCTAATGAAGCGTTTATTTAATATGAAGATGACTGAAGGTGGATCTGTTGCTGATCATTTAAATGAATTTAATACAGTTACAAATCAACTAAGTTATGTAAGTGTGAACTTTGATGATAAGGTTAGGGCTCTTCTAATCTTGTGTTCATTGCCAGAAAGCTGGAATAGCTTGGTCATGGTTGTAAGTAACTCTGTCTCTGGTTCAAACACCTTGAAATTTGATGATGTTATTGGTGTTATTCTTAGCGAGGAAATGCGAAGAAAAAGCACAGGTGAGACATCAGGTAATGCGTTGACCATGGAGAGCAGGGGAAGACAAGGGAAAAAAGGAAAGAGCCAAGGTAACCATGGCAAGTCTAAAACGGGAAGATCCAAGTCCAGACTGAGAAAAATAGAGTGCTGGAACTGTGGAAAGAAATGACATCTGAAGAAAGATTGTAGATATCTAAAAGAGAAAGGAGATGGACAACATGAAACTACTCAAGAAGCAAATGTAGCAGGTGATGTGTTACAAGATGATTTGACTCTTGCATTATATAATACTAGTGATTGATGGGTAGTAGATTCAGGGGCTTCATGTCATGCTACACCCCATAGGAAATATTTTCATGATTATGTTCCAGGTGATTTTGGACATGTCTCATTGGGTGATGATGATCCATGTAAAATTGTTGGAATGGGTAAGGTATGGATAAAATTTAAGAATGGAACTGAATGGCTACTAAAAGATGCTAGGCATATTCCTGCTATGAAAATAAATTTAATCTCAACAGGGCAGTTGGGAGATGGCGGTTGTCTATCTACGTTTGGATAAACATGGTGGAAGATCACTAAAGGATCAATGGTGATAGCAAAAGGAGATAGGGTAGGTACATTGTATTTATGTCCTCATAATACTGACCACTATTTGTTTAGCTTCCACAAGAACAGATACAGCATTGTGGCATCATAGGCTTGGCCACATGAGTGAGAAGGGGATGCAAATTCTCCACTCAAGGAAGTTGCTGCCAGATTTGAAGCAGGTAAGTTTGGAATTATGTGAGAACTGTGTTTATGGAAAACAGAAGAGAGTCATATTTCTCAGGGTTGGGAAACAGAAGAAGAATGAAAATCTAGATCTTGTGCATACAAATGTATGGGGACCGGCTCAAGTATAATATCTTGGTGGCTCTCATTATTATGTTACATTTATTGATGATGCAACTAGAAAAACTTGGGTGCATTGCATTAGACATAAATTTGATGTGTTTGCTACTTTTAAGAAGTGGAAAGCTTTGGTTGAGAATGAGACAGGAAAAAGGTTGAAGTGTCTCAGATCTGATAATGGAGGTGAGTACTGTGGCAAGGAGTTTGATAGTTATTGTTCATACCATGGGATTCGTAGAGAGAAGATAGTCCCAGGAACACCACAAAAAAATGGTGTGTCAGAAAGGATGAATAGAACGATCATGGAGCGTACAAGGTGTATGAGATTGCATGTAGTGTTTCCCTTACAGTTTTGGGTGGATGCTGTAAATATTGCTTTTTATTTAATAAACAAAGGGCCTTCAAGTGCTTTGGATGGTGGTATTCCAGAGGAGGCATGGACATATAAAAAGTTAAACTACTCATTTATGAGAACGTTTGGTTGTGAAGCATTTGTCCATATTGATAAAGAAAATAGAACAAAGCTTAAAGCTAAATCCAAGAAATGTAGCTTTATTGGATATGGGGTTGATGATTTTGGTTATCGCTTATGGGATTATGAAAATAACAAAATCATTAGGAGTAGAGATGTGATATTCAATGAAAAGGTCATGTATAAATATCAGTTGCAGTGAAAGAAACAGGAAAAGGAAAACACAGAATACACGGTACTTAATGAAATTGAAGAAACTGAAGTTCCAAAGGTGCCAAAAAATCAAGAACAACAACAAGTACCTGAAACTCCTGCAAGTGTAAGAAGATCTACCAGGTTAAGTATACTCCCTGAACGATACTCTCCTTCAATGTATTATTTATTGATGACTGATGATGGTGAACCAGAATGTTGTGAAGAAGCAATGCAGGTGGAAATTAGAAAGAAGTGGGAGCAAGGCATGAATGAGGAGATGGACTCATTGGTAGGAAACTAGACTTGGGATTTGGTTCAGTTTCTTGTTGGTAAAAGAGCATTGCAGAACAAATGGATTTACAGGTTAAAGGAATAAGAAGGAGGTAAGAAGCGATACAAGGACAGACTTATTGTAAAGTGGTTTGCATAGAAGAAAGGTATAGATTTTGATGAAATATTTTCTCCTATTGTTAAGATGACTTCAATTAGGACTATCTTAAGTCTAATGGCGGTAGAAGATTTGCATATTGAATAGTTAGATGTAAAAACATTATTTCTCCATGGGGATTTGGAGGAAGAGATATATATGCGGCAGCCACAAGGGTATGAGGTCAAAGGGAAGGAAAATTTGGTATGCAGGTTGAAGAAGAGCTTGTATGGCTTGAAGCAAGCTCCAAGGCAGTGGTATTTAAAATTTGACAGGTTTATGACAGAACAAGGTTATAGTAGATGTCATTCTGACCACTTTGTTTATTTCAAGAGGCTAGATAATAGAACTTATATTATCTTGTTATTGTATGTGGATGACATGCTTGTTGCAGGGTCTAACATGCAGGAAATAAATGTGCTCAAAAGGAAGTTAGAAAATTCATTTGCGATGAAGGATTTGGGTTTTGCAAAGCAAATCCTTAGTATGAGAATAACAAGAGAGGAAAAATCACAAATTGACATTGTCTCAGGGTGAGTACATACAAAAGGTGTTGGAGAGGTTCAAAATGCAGAATGAAAAACCAGTTAGTACACCTTTGGCCAGCCATTTCAATCTAAGTAAGGAAATGTGTCCCAAGACACAGGAAGAGACAGATTACATGTCCAATATTCCCTATTCATTGGCAGTTGGCAGCTTAATGTATGCCATGGTGTGCACAAGACCAAATATTGCACATGCAGTGGGATTTGTGAGCATATATATGAGCAATCTAGGTAAAGAACATTGGAAGGCAGTACAATGGATTCTCAGGTATTTGAGAGGTACTACCACTCAGGAATTATGTTTTGGAGGTTCAGACACTGTTCTACAAGGATATGTTGATGCAGATATGGCAGGATAGCAAGAGGAGCACCACAGGGTATGTGTTTACTGTAGGTGGAACAAAAGTAAGTTGGATTTCGAAACTATAAAACGTTGTTGCACTTTCAACAATGGAAGCAGAGTATGTTGTTGTTACAAAGGCTAGTAAAGATATGATTTGGTTGCAGAGGTTTATGGAGGAATTGGGTAAGAAGCAGAAGGATAGCAAGTTGTATAGTGACAACCAGAGTGCCATTCATCTTGCAAAGAACTCAACATTCCATTCCGGGTCTAAACATATACAGATCAAGTACCATTTCATACGCTCTGTTCTGGAAGATGAATTGTTGAAGCTAGAAAAGATACATACTAGCCAGAATCCTGCAGACATATTCACAAAGGTAGTGACCAGAGAGAAGATGATTTCTTGCTCGGTTTCAGTTGGCCTTCTAGTGTGAAGGAGAAGATGAGAAATTTTCCAAGTCCAAGTCTAGCAAATACAGCAACGATGGAGTTGTTGTGATCAGTCTCCAGGTGGGAGATTGTTGGTTGTGGAGCTTGATCTTCGAGTCTCATAGATGATGTCGTTTTAGCCGCGTTGTACCCCAAGTTTGGTTATGATCCCGGCATGAGTCCCAGGGGGTCCGGGGAAGTGGTTGCACTCCCTCGGCTGGGGGGCGCGGGGGCCAGCGCCCCCGAAGGAAATTTTTGGGTTGTTTCGCCAACAGTTTACGGGCCCATGGTTTTGGGTAACCCATGGTATTTTTCCATTGTATTTCCCCTTTATAATAAAGACATTGTAATACGGCTAGGGTTGATGTATTAGGTATTATGCATTGTAAAGATCTCTAAGATCGTGAAGAGAGACTGTGAGACAGTGAAGATGAAGTGCAACGGATGTGCTGCAGGTTGTATCCCTTCATTTGCTGGATGGTGTAATAATAAGGACTAGAAATTTCAGTGTGGACCTAGCCCATATTGGGTGAACCACGATATATTGGTGTCTCTCTTGTAATATGTCTGTGTGATTATATTTTCATTTCTGTTTATTGTTATTGCTCTGTGATCCTATTTTTCTAACAACTTTTGGGTTGATGGAGGTTGAAAAATTGGGCCATATTGAGAGTCAAGATGGTGTCTAGGTGGATCCCAAGAAAGTGGAATCTATGCAACACTGGCTCTACCCCAAAATTCTCAATAGTTTGAGAGGGTTCCTCAGACTTACTGGATATTACCATAAATTTGTGCCAAACTATGGGAAGAATATTGCACCTCTTATTACAACATTACTAAAAAATAATGCTTTCTCCTGGATTGAAGAAATGGAGTAGGCCCTCTCATCCCTAAAGGAAAATGTGTTATCCATGTTGAATTTCACAAAGACATTCATCTTAGAATGTGATTCCTTTGGCCATGGAATTAGAGCAGTCTTATTGCAAGACGAATGCCCATTGGCCTTCACCAATAAGAAGCTTTGTGATTGAAACATGGGAAAATCCACTTATGAGAAAGAAATGATGGATATCCTTAATGCAATTGAAATATGGATACCCTATTTAATTGGGCAACATTTCGAAATCAAGACCAACCATCACAGCCTCAAGTATTTCCTAGAACAACAATTGTCCTCCCTAGAAAACATAAATGGGTCACTAACATATTGGGTTATGACTATGAGATCATAAATAAGAAGGGTCATGATAGTGTAGTGGAAGATTCTTTGTCTAGGCAATTTGAAGAGGATGGTTCCCTCTTTGCCTTATCTTTACTAGTTCCAGGATGGTTCAATGAAGCATGACAAGAATGGTTGACCCAGGACACAGTTCAACGCCTCATCAAATGGAAACAAGATGACTTGAACCCTTCACCTAGGTATACATGGAACCAAAATATCGTGTGGTATAAGGAGCACATCTTTATTACCTTGGATTTGGCCTTGAAACCATGAATATTAGAGGAATTAAATTCATCACCCACAACAAGACCACTCTATATTTCATAAAACCTATGAAATAATTAAGTGCCTCTTCTTTTGGGAAGGAATGAAAAAATATATCCACGACTTTGTTGCAACTTGTGACACTTGTTGATGACATAAGGGAAAAGCAGTGAAGTCCTTTAGTTCTTTGCAAGCATTTCCCATTCCCAAATAGATATGGATAGACATCTATATGGATTTCATTGTGGGGATTCCTAAGATAGGAAATAAAACAATAATTATGGTGTCAATAGATCGTCTGACCAAATATGCCCATTTTTGTTCCTTACCACAATCTTATGATCCATGGAGTGTTGACTTCTATTATATGTGATCACGATCCTACCTTCACTAGAAATTTTTGGTAGAAATTATTTAAACTTTAGGACACCCAGTTGAATCTCATCACAACTTATCACCTACAAATGAATGTTCAAACAAAATCAACCAATAAATGCTTGGAAACCTACTTGTGATTCTTTGCATCAAAGATGCCACACCATTGGGCCAGGTACAATACCACCCAATGGCTTCCTCTAGATGAGTGGTGGTACAATATCACTTATCATGGTTCCACCATAATGACACCATATGAAGTAGTGTATGGCCAAAATCCCTTATCATTGATTTCCTAGCTACTAGGTAGCTCTAGAGTTCAAGCAATGGACAACACACTTCGCACCATAGAAGGTATTATCCACACCCTTAAAGACAACCTAGTTATGGCCCAAAACTGAATGAAACAACATGCATATTAGCATCACTAAGAATGTTCCTTTGTAGTAGGGGAACAAGTGTTTCTTCGATTCCAACCTTATAAGAAAACATCCCTCAAGTCTCATCTCCACCACAAGCTGGTCCAAAAACCTATGGACCCTATACAATCCTCCAACACGTTGGAAGGTGGCCTACAAGCTCGCTATGCCATATCACTCCAATATTCATCGAATATTTCATGTTGTTAGGATATTTAGACACTTAGGATTTAGTTAATATAAACTTGTGTAATATATCCATTAAGTAAAGTGTGTTTCTTTAGTATGCATTAGTATGCATTTGTAAAGATTTAATCCGATGGTCATGATATGTTCTAGACATAGAGTGATCCGACGGCTCAACTTCTCTTAGATCATACCTACCCTTGATCCGTGGCTTAGCACCCAATTGGTACATGATCTCTATTTAAAGAGCATGGAGGGTCATTGCCTAGTTGATCAATTATGAGAATCTCATTTGTAACTTTCTTTCTTTTACATAATAAACTGCTCCGTAGAAGCTATTTGGCCAAGGTCGTGGACTGTTTCCCTCTAGAGGGTTTTAACCACGTCAAAATATCGTTTTTCAATCTGTGATATGTTTGTGTGAAGTGGTTTCTCTAGGTTTTCGTTCTTTTGGGAGTACCCTGTGTACCCAAACATGGTATCAGAGCATTTATGAAGAGCTGCTTCCGGTTATGATCTAAATCTTGAACTGGTGTTGCCGAAACTTGAAAGGGTTTTTGGTTCTGAAAATTTTGTGCATTTTTGGGCTGTGGGAGGTGTTCCATTGCATTCAGAGCGTCGTTTCCATTGGGAAACAGTTTCGTTTGATCGAAAACGGTTTCTGGTTGCTTCAAAAACGCGTATTTCATCAGATCTAAAGGTATAATGTTACAGTGATGTTTTCTATTATTTTAAAAAAAATCTCATATTTTATCATTTTTTAATATTAGATTTTTTTTAGTTTCGGATGGTTGCTTTCCCTGTCTGTGTATTCTCTTTGCCATGCACCTTGTATGATCTCGGCGAATCAGAAACATAAAGGGAAAGGATTTTTCTTTGTTGCGTATGCTCTTTGCCGTGCACCTTGTGCCATCACGGCAAATCAGAAACAGAGAGAAAATGTAGACTTTCCGGGAAAGCTAACGAGATCTAACCCCAAAAGTGTGGAAAATATTTTTTTATTTCGGTTTGTGGTGTGATTTGCATGAAAAGAGGCAAGCATGGAAACCAAGAGACAAGAGTAAAAAAAAATCCCCCTTCCTCATTTCCTTCTTTTACGTACCTTTTAATATTAGCTCACTTAGTTCAAAGTTGTTTTATTCCTTAATAGGTCTTGAGTTCAAGTCTTGTTAAGTTACTTTTAAACAAAGGTGCATGCAATTTCTAATTTTAAGTTACTTTATTGTAAAAGTGCATCGCACTTAAATAATAAAAATAAAAATAAAAAGTGAGTCACTTAAGTTCCTTTTTTTTTGCTGCACTATTTAAAGTAACATCATTGTAAAAGTGAAAATCACTTATTTTACAAAAGTGATTCACTTAAAACAACTTTCTTGTAAAGTGATTTTCAAAGGTTCATCTTGGGAAGAGGGGGGTTCTTTTTTTTGCTGGACATTCTCTATCTGCCACGTCACTATTGGGGACATCTTCAACATTTTCTTTGTTCAAGCATAACTTCATCATACGGAGTCAGTTTTCATTGTTTTTTTTTTTAAACCACCTATTTTTTCGAGCTCTTCACATCCAGACTATTGGTTTCTGTTGTTACAGCCATTAATTTACAATATGGCCGCCCTTTAGGATATTCTACTTACCAATTCCAACTATTTCTCATGGAAATCTCGTATGGAGGATGTTCTACGAAGTAGGGGACTTTTCAGAATTACTTCAAGGAAAGAAACATAACCCATTGATGATGATAAGAAAATAAAATGGGAAAATAGATGTGACGAAGCTCGTGGATTGATTGGGATGTCAATCTCTACTGATTTGTGATTCCACATATCTGGAATTGATGAACCTGGTACTGCTTGGGACAAGTTGGAAGCTTTGTTTGGTAAACACAATGAAATTCGAGGTCATCAACTCAAAAATGAGTTGATTTCTTTAAATCCAAGTGATGTTTCATGCATTCAAGATTATTTATCTAAGTACAAAAATCTTAAACTCTTATGTGAAGAATGCAAGCTTAAGAGGGAAGACAAACAATGCATTTATCATATTCTTTCAAAACTTGGACCTGCATATTCTATTTTTGTGTCTACATTTTACTCCATGAAAGAATCCTTGAATGCATCTAGCTATCAAGAGCCTAGTCTTGAATCCTTTTGTGATTCCTTGATTAAAGAGCAAGATAAGCTCAGCCATCTTGGAATGATCAACAATGCAGATACATATAGGAAAGCCTTATTGTCCCAATAGAAAGAAAATTACAAGCCTCCCAAGCAACAAAATTTTCACAATAATAAGTCAAACAAGGGTCCCCAACCCTCTCAGTCAGCTCCTTCTTTAAAAAATGACAAAGGATCCAAGCCAAAAGGAAAGAAGACTGAGCGTCATTACAACTATTGCGGGAAAGATAATCACGATGAATCTAAGTGTTTCAAGAAGATGGCAGCCTTGGAAGCAATAATGAAGAAGCACCACATCAGCCTAGATTTGCCTTCAGAATCTAACTCTCATGGACATGCACTTTGTGCTTCTGGTTATTCTTATACCGCATCTTCTTCTTCTACTTCAAATGAATGGCTCATTGATTCTAGAGCATATTCAAGTTACAGTTGTAGTATTAGTTCCATGTCATGGAATATTTTCTACTATGCATGAACGTAACACCAAACAAATATTTGTTGGTGATGATAGATCTCTAAGTGTTGTAGGATCTAGAACAGTTCCAGTAGATAATGGTCATTTTAGTGATGTACTATGTGTTCCAAGAATTTTCTGCAATATATTATCAGTCTATCAAATCACTCATATGGGTGAAGGTAAAACTGTGACGTTTACACCTCACCAAGTTGTAATCAAGGATTTTAAAGATCCTCAACATGTCCTAGCTACCCAAATCGTTGATGATATTACCAGGTTGTACAAATTTAACAACTTTGGGTCATCACCTTTTCCTTCAGTTTTTGTTGCTCATAGTGATAACTTGAGCAAACTTTGGCATGAGCGATTTGGTCATTTAAATTATCGCTCATTGCAACAACTATGTAAAGAAAATATGGTGACAAGTCTTTCGATGGTATCTTGTAGGGATGGTGTTTGTTCCAGTTGTGTACTCGAAAAACATCATTGGGATAGTTTTGACAAACGTGCCTCTTGGCACACCTCGGTTCCCTTGGAGCTTGTGCATAGTGACTTGTGTGGTCCTCTTCCATCTGCTTCCTTTTCTGGTTTCAAATATTTCTTAACTTTCATTGATGATTAATCCAGATGCACTTGGGTTTATTTCCTAAAACTTAAGAGCAAAGTATTTAACATGTTCTTGGCCTACAAGGCCCTTGTTAAAAAACAATCTGGTCATCAAATTATTAAGTTAAGACCCGACAATGGAAGAGAATATGTTAACAAAAAGTTCACTAATTTCTGCACTGAACAAGTGTTAGAACAGTAATCCATACTTAGTACCATAGTCCATAACCATAGTCAAATTTTTGTTGCTCATGTGCTTCATTACACCTTAGTTTGGACTAGGTGACCTTAGTTGGTCAAATACCCACATTTGAGAGTGTTCACACCCACTTCCAAGAAAACCAGTTCACCCAACCTCCTATTTTGTCCACAAGTGTGCCCTCATTAAATGCTGGAGCGCTCTCTCTCCTTGATTTGGGGAATTTCTGTTGACTAGGGGCGCTAGGGTGGATTTTGCCCAATTTTGGCTAGATTTGGAGCATTTATTGCTCCCTTGGTCCTCCCAAACACCTCTACTTGCTCACCCATGCCTGCCTTGGCCTCATTTATGACCCAGTATGCTTCATCCACCTTCACACCTGAATTTGTGACTGTTTGGGATGATTAGGACTGAGTTGGACCCACCTAGGGGGGATTAAGGCCAATTTGGCAATTTTGACTTGTACACTCATCTTGAGCTATCTAATGCTCTCGAATTTCTCATGGATGTAATAAAAACCTGTTCTTAACATTTTCATATGTTAGTTAGTCAGTTAATGCAAAGATCAAGCTCACATTTTGTGTAAAATTGTCTCCTTTTCCAAGCTTTTTCACTGGTTTTGCAAATAATTCAATTTTGTGAGGTTCTCCATAGCTCCTAGATCTTACTGTGATAAAAATACTCACATGGTATCAGATCCATTATGGATTTAGTGAGTTGCAGGTCAATATTGAGCATTGAACTGCATTCTAGAGAGGATTTCCAGATAAAAATTGAGTGTTTTTTGTAGGTGTTTCAGTAGTTTTCTCACCATTAACACAACAGCAATGGAATCAAACCAAATGTTGCTCACACCCTACAATTTCTTCGATTGGAAGGATAAAATGGTTATCAAACTGAGATCTAAGGGTCTCTATAGACTAACCATGGGCACAGAAGTGGAGCCAAACTCTGCTGTGGAGAAAGAAAAGTACTACAATCGACTTGATGAATCTTATGGATTGCTATGCCTGAGCATTTATAGGGAACTCTTGTTTCATATAGACAGTTTGACAACCCCCAATGAAGTATGGGTGAAGCTAGAATCACTCTTTGGGAAAAGGGATGAACTAAGAGGCCACCAGCTTGAAAACGAGCTCATTAGCTTGAGCCCATCGCATTTTGAAACCATCCAGGAGTTCTTCACTAAGTTCAAGTCACTAGTGCTTCAAATGCAACAATGTGGAATTGTTAAGAAGGAGGAACAACTGATTCTATCCATCCTTTCGAAGCTAGGCCCAGAATTTTCTGTATTTGTTAGCACATTTCACTCAGCCAAGATGACCCTTCGAAATTGGCAAATGCCATCACTAGCTACCTTCATGGAGTGTCTCACTCAGGAGCAGGACAAACTAGTTCAAATGGGCACCATAAAATCAAAGGACCAAGCACTGGCAATGGGTGTTTCAAATGCCAACAAAGGCAAGCAGAAAGCCAAGAATTCGAAGCAGCCAGAGAAGAGGAAGTTTGACAAGACCAAGTCCGCAGATGGAGGTTCGAATCTGTTAAAGGAGAAGGACAAGAAGGGAAAGGAAAAGACCAAATGCACCTATTGTCATAAGGGATGGCATCCAGAGAGCTCATGCATGAAGAAAACCATTGACTCAATGGCGCAGCTGCTGGAGAAGAACAACATCCCAGTCCCTGAGGGCGCAAGGAAGAAAGAGAGCACCTCAAATCCTGACAATAAGGAGAAATGTCATGCTTTGGCAGCAGGTATTTCGAATCCCTCATCCTTTATCATTGATTCAGGAGCTTCCAGAAATATGGTTTCATCCAGAGAGATCTTCTCTTCTATGCATTCGAATGGTGGCCCAACAGTTCGAATGGGAGATGATTCAGAAATCCAGACCAAGGGGATTGGTAGGATTGACATGGAGCATGGCTATTTCAGTGATGTTCTCTATGTACCTTCATTGGCTGCAAATTTGCTATCAGTTTATCAAATGACCCATACAGGAGAAGCTAAGAGAGTAACATTTACTCCATATTTGGTAGAAATATCAGAAATTTCTTCAAATCAAGTTGTGTTAGTAGGGTATGCTGATCATGAAGAGAGAATGTACAAATTCTCCAATTTCATTCCAAATTCTAGTGACCATGCTCTTGTCTCTCATGCCAACGAGACCTCCAATTTGTGGCATGAAAGATTTGGCCACATGAACTACAAATATCTCCAGACATTGCACAAGGACGAGATGGTGGAAGGGATTCCAGAAATCAAATCTTCAAATGGTGCATGCATTGGTTGTGTAGTTGGAAAGCATCCTGAGCGCAGCTATGAGAAGGGAATGGAAAGGAGAGCCACTCAACCACTTGGATTGGTACATTCATACCTCATTGGTCCTCTTCCCACTCCATCATATGGTGGATCAAGGTATGTACTCACATTCATAGATGATTACTCTCGATTTTGCTGGGTTTACTTCCTTAAATTGAAATCAGAAGTGTTTGAGAAATTGAAGATTTGGAAGGCCTTAGTGGAGAATCATAGTGGTCACAAGATAAAGATCCTTAGGAATGATAATGGAAAGGAGTATGTGAATAATAACATTCAGCATCTTTGTGAGGAATGTGGCATCCAAATGCAACATTCAATCCCCTACACACCTCAACAAAATGGTGTGGCAGAGAGGAAAAATAGATCTCTCAAAGAGATGGCCACTTGCATGATTGAAGCTAGGGATCTAAGCCCTAAGCTATGGGATGAAGCCATCAATTGTGCTGCTCATATTCAGAACAGAGCCTTTCACAAATCAGTCAAAGGAAAAACCCTCTATGAGGCATGGTTTGGCCAAAAACCAAATGTGTCAAATTTCAGAATTTTTGGGTCTAGAGCATGGGCTCGAATTCCATCAGAAAAGAGGAAGGCTTTGGAGCCACAGAGCAGAGAATGTATCATGGTTGGATATGGTGAAGACACAAAGGGATACAATCTCTTTGACACATCCACACTCAAAACTTTCATTGAGAGAAGTGTGCAATTCGAAGAAGAACCAATTCCTGATTTTGAGCTTGCACCGGGGGAAAGCTCTTCTCCTCCACACCTTAATGAAATTAGTGATGATTCCACTTCTGATTTTTCTGATATTGCTGAAGATGACATGGCTGAAGATGAAATTTCTGTACATGAGTCACCATCAAGGCCCAAGTGGGCTGAAAAAATCATACAAGCTGCAGGAGAATTGGCAAGCAATCCCCAAGAGCCTAGGAAGACTAGATCTCAAACAATCAATGCTTCCTTTGCAAATGAAAGTGAACTTGTTGATCAATGTTATATGATGATTGGATTTGATCCAACATCATATCAGAAAGCTCATCATGATCCAAGATGCAGAACAACAATGCAAGAAGAATTCCAATCTCTCCAAGAGAACAAAACATGGGATTTGGTGCCTCTTCCTCCCAAGAGGAAACTTGTGAAATGTAAGTGGATTTTTCGAACCAAACTTGTTGCTGATGGTTCTGATATGAAGTACAAGGATATGTTAGTGGCTAAGGGCTACTCACAGATCCATGGTGTGGATTATACAGAGACCTTTGCACCGGTTGCAAAGATGGACTCAATTAGACTAGCTCTAGCCATGGCAGCTAGTAAGGGTTGGGAAGTTCACCATATGGATTTAAAAGTGCATTCTTGCATGGTGAGCTACAGGAAGAGATCTATATGCAGCAACATGAAGGATTCCAAGAGGATCCCACACTTTTTTGCAGGTTGAAGAAGTCACTCTATGGACTCAAGCAAGCCCCCAGGGCTTGGTATGCCAAAATGGATGCTTTTTTGCTCTCAATTGGTTTCTGTCGATGAAAGTCTGATCCAAATGTTTATTTGCAGAAATGTGATGATAATTTGTAGGTCATTTTACTGTATGTTGATGATATTTTAATTACAGGGAGCTGCAACAAACAAATTGGCTCAATTAAAGCTTCTTTGCATAGTGAATTTGCCATGAGCGACCTAGGATTGCTAAGGCAATTTTTGGGTTTGGAAATTGAGCAATCTGAGAGAGGTATATTGTTGAGACAACCTAAGTATGCTTCAGACCTGTTATTGAAGTTTAAAATGGCTGAATGTAAGGCAGCCAAGTGCCCATTCCTTTCAGGCATAAAACTAGGTGAATTTGAAGACTCTCCATTGGTGGATTGCACACTCTACAGGCAACTAGTTGGAAGCTTGTTGTACCTTACACATACAAGACCTAATTTGTCTTATGCTGTAAGTGCTGTAGAAAGATATATGCAGCAGCCACATGAGATACATTGGAAGGCAGCCAAAAGGATCCTTCAATATGTCCAAGGAACAAAGAGCTTTGGGGTACACTATGCAGCTGGTTCTTCACTACAAGTAGCTAGATTTTCTGATTTCGATTGGGCTGGAGATCCCATCGATAGAAAGTCCACTTCAGGTTTTTTTTTATGTTTTCTAAAGGTCCCATTTGCTGGTCAAGTAAGAAACAACATACCATTTCACTTTCATCAGCAGAGGCCGAGTACAGGGCAGCAGCGAACACAGCCACACAGTGTGTTTGGTTGCAAGGCATTCTTCGGGAGTTTGGTGTTGCTATTGATTCTCCAACCAAAATTTGGGTGGATAATCAAAGTGCCATCAAGATATTTACTGATCCAGTGCAGAGGAAAAGAAAAAAACACATTGAAATCCATATGCAATACATTCGGGGATTGGTGCATGACAGGGTGATTTCCTTGCAGTATTGCCCATTCACCGAGCAAACTACAGATATTTTCACCACGTGTTTTACTGAGAAGACCTTCACTCACTTGAGAGATTTGCTTGGAGTGAGTGATGGATGGTGATTGCTGCAATTTAATTGCAGGTTCATCCCCATGTCCATTTTAGAGGGAAGTTTTTATCCCATGTGGTTTTACTTCTTGTCCTCGGTTTATATGGACAAATAAAAATTATGTTTGTAATGAGGTGACTTGAGCCTTTGTTGCCAAGGCCTCCCACTTATTTTCATGAGTTGTACTAAGTTTTGGTTAAGGGGGGGTGTTAGAACAGTAATCCATACTTAGTACCATAGTCCATAACCATAGTCAAATTTTGGTTGCTCATGTGCTTCATTACACCTTAGTTTGGACTAGGTGACCTTAGTTGGTCAAATACCCACATTTGAGAGTGTTCACACCCACTTCCAAGCAAACCAATTCACCCAACCTCCCGTTTTGTCCACAAGTGCATCCTCATTAAATGCTGGAGCACTCTCTCTCCTTGATTTGGGGAATTTCTATTGACTAGGGGCGCTAGGGTGGATTTTTCCCTATTTTGGCTAGATTTGGAGCATTTATTGCTCCCTTGGTCCTCCCAAACAACTCTACTTGCTCACCCATGCCTTCCTTGGCCTCATTTATGACCCAGCATGCTTCAGCCACCTTCACACCTGAATTCGTGACTGTTTGGGATGATTGAGGCCAATTTGGCAATTTTGATTTGTACACTCATCTTGAGCTATCTAATGCTATCGAATTTATCATGGATGTAATAAAAACATGTTCTTAACTTTTTCATATGTTAGACAGTCAGTTAATGCAAAGATCAAGCTCACATTGTGTGTAAAATTGTCTCCTTTTCCAATATTTTTCACTGGTTTTGCAAATAATTCAATTTTGTGAGGTTCTCCATAGCTCCTAGATCTTACTGTGATCAAAATACTCACAACAAGGAATCCAACAACAACACACTATTCCATATATACCACAACAAAATGGCGTAGCTGAATGGAAGAACCACACTTTAAAAGAAGTGGCTAATTGTATGATCCAATCTAAGGGACTAAGTCTTCAATTTTGGGCTGAAGCCATAAATTATGCAAATTACATAGTTAATCGCACCCTCACTAATGATTTACAAGGTATCACATTGGAAGAAGCATGGAGTAAAATTAAACCCGATGTAAGTCACTTCCGTGTATATGGTAGTGAAGCATGGGCTCACATTCTGGATGAAAAACGGAAAGCATTGCAGCCTAAAAGTGAAAAGTGCATATTTGTTGGATATTCTGAATATGTAAAAGGTTATAGACTTCTTCAACCACATTCTCATGATATAATCATTAGAAGATATGTTAAATTTGATGAAAATATCTCGGCCTGCGAGCCTAACGCGGTGGTTGTGCCATCTTTGGCCTGCGAGCTTGATTCGACGATTGTGCCTTCTTCTAATTCCAACTTCCTTAACAGCTTTCCAACTCCAGTTTCTGATGATGACAGTGAGGATGAAAATCCACGTCTGCCTGCTCATGTTTCTCCAGTTGCACCAACACAAGTGCTTCCTCGATGGGTCTGTTCAACATGTGAAGCTGCTGGTGATCTTGTCGGTGATCCTAGAAATCAACGTTGAACACGTTCTCAGTTTCAGCGAGGCTCTTCTCTTTTGGCTCAAGTTTACAAGAATCATGATCCAGAAAATTTTGCAGAAGCTTCAGGAAATCTAGATTGGGATGCAGCTATGGATGAAGAATATCGTTCCTTAATGGTGAACAATACTTGGGATCTTGTACCTCTTCCAAAAGGAAGAAAACTTGTCAGATGTAAATGGGTCTATAGAACTAAGTATGCATCATATGGAAGTGTTGAACAACTTGAGGAAAGATTAGTTTCCAAAGGCTTTTCACAAGTTGAAGGGATTGAATACAATGAAACCTTTGCTCCTATCGCAAAAATGAACTCCATCCACCTTGTTCTTTCCCTTGCAGCCTTACATAACTGGGAAGTCCATCAAATGAATGTCAAATCTGCATTCTTACATGGTGATTTACAAGAGGAAATTTACATGGAACAACCTCCTAGATATGTTTAGAATAACTCTACCCTTGTCTGTCACCTTAAGAAATCCTTATATGGCCTTAAGCAAGCTCCTAGAGCTTGGTATGCCAAAATGGATAGCTTTCTCCTTGACACTAGTTTTTCTAGATGCCATTCTGACCGCAATGTCTATACCAAGAAAGTAGGAAACCATCTCATCATACTTGTTCTATATGTTGATGGCCTTATTCTTACTGGTAGTGACCCTAAGCTTATAACCCATGTGAAATCCAGTCTTAAGCAAAATTTTGAAATGTCAAACTTAGGACATTTGCATTATTTTCTTGGTCTCCAAGTCCTGCAAAACAAAGAAGGAATCTTTCTTTCTCAGTCTAAGTATGCTTGTGACCTTCTTTGTCGCTTTCACATGGAAGATTGTACACCAGCCCCTTCCCCCTTCCAATCCGAAGTCAAAATTTTTTCCACTTGTACTTCACCTGAAGTAGATGCCACCTTGTATCGTCACCTTGTTGGTAGTCTCTTATACTTGACTCATTCCCGTCCTAACCTTTCCTTTTCCGTTGGTCGTGTTTCCCGTTATATGCAAACACCTCATGAAAGTCACTGGAAAGCAGCTAAAAGAATATTTCGATATATTCGAGGTACAATTCAGTTTGGGATTCATTACAGTACAGGGGGGGAACCTTTGTTGGTTGGTTTCACTAATTCAGATTGGGCCGGCGATCCTGATGATCGAAAGTCTATTGTAGGTTATGTTTTCAGTCTGGGATCTGGACCTATCACTTGGACTTGTAAGAAACAACAAGCTCTTGCTCTTTCTTCAGTAGAGGCAGAATATCGAGCCGTAGTTAATGTCAGTCAGGAAGCTTTATGGCTTCGACAGATCCTTTCAGAGTTTGGATTCGAGCAATAGCAGCCTACTCCACTTTGGTGCGAAAATCAAAGTGCCATCAAGCTAGCCAAAGATCCAGTTCTACATCAACGCAGCAAACACATTGAGCTACATATGCACTTCATCAGAAATCTTGTTCATGATTGTGTTCTTGAAGTACTCTTTTGTCCTACATATGATCAAGTTGCAGACATCTTCACCAAGTCTCTTACAGAAGCAAAGTTTTCTAAACTTCGATCTATGTTAGGAGTTCAAGAATTTGTCATTAAGGGGGGATAGGCTCTAATGCCTCCTTCCTTCTCCTAATAGTGTCACTTTTGTAAATCCTTCAATCCTATCCCAAGTTGTTCTTAAGGGGGGATGTTAGGATATTTAGACACTTAGGAGTTAGTTAAGATCAACTTGTGTAATATATCCATTAGGTAAAGTGTGTTTCTTTAGTATGCATTAGTATGCATTTGTAAATATTTACTTCGGAGGTCACGATATGTTCTAGACATAGAGTGATCTGACGGCTCAACTTCTCTTAGATCATACCTACCCTTGATCTATGGCTTAACACCCAATTGGTCCATGATCTCTATTTAAAGAGCATGGAGGGTCATGGTCTAGTTGATCGATTATGAGAAGCTCATTTGTAACTTTCTTTCTTTTGCATATTAAACTGCTCTGTAGAAGCTATTTTTCTAGGGCCGTGGACTGTTTCCCTATAGAGGGTTTTAACCATGTCAAAACATCATGTGTCGATCTGTGATCTGTTTGTGTGAAGTGGTTTCTCTAGGTGTTTGGTCTTTTGGGAGTACCCTGTGTACCTGAACACATGTCTATTGTCTCAAAAAATTGGTAGGATCTATCTGAAAAGTGTAGACTAGCTTACCCGAACTAGATGAGGAAGGCTCCATTTGGATCTAGTTGGTAGAATTCTTGGATTCCAAGGAATGTCAATTGCGTAGGCATGCCATCAAAGAAGTTTTGATCCAATGGAAATATATGATTCTAGAAGATTCTACTTGGTAACCAACCGAAATATTATAGTAATTTCCTTGCCTTCAACATTGAAGACAATGGTGCTTTTGAAAGGGGAGAGCATGTCAAGGTCCTACCCTAACCCTATTCACTTTAGTAGATAGTCATGCATTGTACACAACCATCTCTTGGGAATAAGGTCGAGTATCTAGTAGTCAACAATATTAGAGGAAATTTTCAACTTAAAATGGTCCTCCTAAGGAAAAATCAATAAATTGATCAAATAATGCCGTGTAGACAATTTTTTTTATATTATTTCACTTTTATCAAAGTTTTTCATGGATGAAGTTCAATGTAGTGTTTTCACCCAAAATAAGGAAAAAAATTAAATACACAGTGCCATCTTAAAAGTTCTTAGACCCAGATTTTCATGGTGTATAGTACTATTATAATATATTAATTATAATATTTTATTATGTATTAGTTATAATATTAGTTACTATTATATATTAATGATATATTATATATTAGTTATGATACTAGTTAAAAGTTACTGGACCCAACTTTTGACGGCGTATGTTATTATTATAATATAATAATATTATATATTAGTTATAATAGTAATTACTATTACTATTATATATGGTCATGTACTACCTAAAAGATGGATGGGTATATTAGTTATTATTTTTTCCTTAGAAAAAAAAAAGTGTAAATTTTATTTCATCCAAAGAGAAAATAATTTTACATTATGTAGACTACATGTTTCCATGTATTTCGGGACTCGCCTATGAGTCTTTCTAGTCCCATTTTTTTACAAAATACATAACAAAATGAGTTTGATGAATAAGCTGGTCTTTACTCCATCCAATGATGTCAACCCTGTACTTTCATAATTACATAATATTAAACCCAAAACTTTAAATATCAAAGCATCATGCATGATAAACCAAAAAAACATGTTTCCATGACAAAAAAGGAGAGAGAATAAGACAGATTTGTTGAATGATTCTACTCTTCGATGAAAGGCCTCAAATAAAACTAAACATTTTATCCATCTTTATATATAGATATCAAACATTTACCGTGACCCATCTGAAAACCTTCCTTAGATAGTGAATTGACCTCTAAATTCCACTCCCTATATACATGTTGCACAAAGAAAGAATCAAAAGAGTCCAATATTCTAAGAACCACTTCATCAAAGGAAGCATAATTAAATTGTGACATTTATTTTTTTTCTAGTCCAATTTATAGTTGACAAAGAATCCTCGAAGATCTTAATGGATTTGACATCTTTTTCCCCTGCATAAAGTAACAAAATTTTTAAAGACATGAGCTAAACAAGATTATTTGTTCCTAGTCCTAGCCCCATTTTGAGTTTGAAGTAATGATTTCTGATAGGAACAATAGAGCTTCCCCCCCCACACGACTGATTATTGTTTTGAGATGCCTCGTTGAAATAATCCCATGGCCTCAATGAATCCACATGTTATTTCATAATTACCTCGAATAGGAGCAGACCCGTTTTCTTGTGGGAAATCTGAAAAAAGGTTAAGGCCTTGAGAAACAATCATTTCTGGGAATGAGGGATTCTCTTGGAAAATGGAGGTGTTCCTTTCCAGCCACAGACCCCAACTTACAATCAAAGACAAATCCTTTATATGAATATTAGTGGAGTTTGAAATCCATTCTCTCTAGGCTTCCTCCACAGAGGGGCCTTGCCACATGCATTCCTGGCCCAACTTAACCAAACTCTCCTTCCATTGTTGTGCAAAATGAAATAATATAAGAAGGTGTTTTATTGTTTCCTCATCCACTTTATATGATATTAGTTACTATTATATTAATTATATATTTCATATTAGTTATGATATTCATTAAAAAATTTAAAATTTATTGGACCCAACTTTTAACGATGTATAGTATTATTATAATATATTAATTATATATTAGTTATAATATTAATTATTATTACTATTATATATTGTATATGGGTCACATATTACCTAAAATCAGTTGCATATTAATTTCACTCTCAATATCCAAGACAATTTTGGGCAGCTTGGGCAATGAGTAGACAAATTATATTATTAAAAAATCCTATCTATCTCCAAATTATATAATAAAAAATTACCTTTCATATGCACCTCTTTAATTTTTTGAATATTTTGATTAGCTAATACATGATGACATGGAATTTGAATTACGGTCGGGTGGACCATTTTTCAACCAATTTTCCCTTAATCAACAATGTAAAAAGGACCTCTCTACTAATTAAGACATACTAGGAAGTTGTTACTTAATAATTATTTGATCATATCAAGTAGTTAGGATTTTGGATCTAGTTAGCCCTATTAAAGAGATACAAGGCTATGAATAACTTTGTTGAGAATTATTGTAACAAATCTCTTCTCAAGTGAAATATTTCCCTACCTCAAGAGACCTATGAACATTGCTTCCCGAAGTTATTCTCATAATACAAAGATGATTTCCTATTATATTTATATTTCCATTGTCTAATGATTCTTATTTATACTCTATAAATTTTGGTTTATTGCATCTTGATCTTTGTATATCCTATGTTGTTTTAAGTTTCATGGCTAAAGAACACCACAATCATCCATGAAAAGAATAGAGATATGGAAAAACCTCACTTTGATCTTGTCTTTCTTCCAGCAACACGTTTATCAAATGAAGTTCTCCTCTATTTACACCTTTTGAATCAAACCCTAATTCATAAAATAATATTTATTTTAGAAGACCTTAGAATCCTCCGTTATAGGAGAACTCCTTTTCACCCTTTGAATGAATAAAATGGATCATATTGCCACTTGTCATTTCTCTATTTCATGAGATCCTTTTAAAAAATGCCTTTATTATTATTTTGAGGGTTTTCCCATTTCAACAATGCCATGTGGCATCTCCTTATGCAAAGATCCTTCCTTCAAATATGTACAAAAGTTCTTGAATAAAGCGTTCTCACCCCAAAATCATCCTCAAATGTGAAACACACCTCCATATAAGTATAACAGGCCTCAAACAATGTGCCCTTGCCCCAAAATACCTCAAAAGATAAAATATGCCTCCAAGTATGTGAAAATGGGTTAAATAATGTGTCCTTACACCTAAAATTCTCCTCAAAGGGGAAACTTGCCTCCAAATATGTGGAACATGCCTTGAATGATGTGTAATGCTCCCAAGGGACTTCTTTTGGGTATACAATTTTTTTTTGCTTCACATGTCACCTTTCTAAGATGGGTGTGTTAACACTCAAATCTCACACACATGTAACATTTCTGCAATTTGCATGGTAAAGAGTCATCAACATATAGAATTCAACCCACCGAAGGAATCCTAATCAGTTCTAAGAAGTAAAATGAATCTAGAAATGCCCAAAAAAAGTTGAAACCACAGCCGCATTGCCACATGTATGTTAATATGCGCTACCGCACATGTGACGAGAAGTATGACTGCGCGACCAACGCAAATAATCCTTCGATATTTGTGTGACTAACAAAAATGGTGGAATCTCAACCACCCGCGGTGCATTAATGACTTATGAAAACTCCATTACCTCCATAAGTTCAAATTTGGCCCCTCGCACAGTTGGGTTCCTTAAATAGCCTCTTTTGTGTACCTTGGAGCTAGATCATAGGATCAAGGATTTCACATTGGGATCTAGTTATTTCTTGGCCACCTCTTGGCCTATAAAAGGAATCCATGAGCATGCTTATGAAGAGATAAACTAAGAGCAATTTTATGCTGCTGGAATTGTGCTTGAGCTCTTGTTTAGCATTCACCAAGCTCCCTTGCCACCTTCCTTCAAGGGGCATATGTTCTTCCCATTTGTTCTTCAAGCTACTTAACATCAAGTGTGGAATACATAGACCTTCATAAGAGGTATTGTTTTCCTCCATTGGATCTCACATACCCTAGTGTTAAATTTTCAGAATTTACTTCAATCTGATCTAGGATCTTAACTGAGAGAACAACATGTACAACATATCTACAACATATCAATCATGGAGACAATAATGCAAGCACACAAGAGACACAAATATTTACTTGGGGAAAACCATAAAGGTGAAAAACCCCAATAACTTCCTCAGAGATAGATAGAGCAATGATACAACCAACCATAAGAGATAGACACAACCTAGCAGCAGATCCTCCTCCTCCATAAGTGCGCCACTCCTCCTTGAGTGCATGTGTGAGAAGTGAGTGATCAAATAGAGTGCCTCCCGCACTCTATTTATACTTGACTTGACTTGCCTTTTTACCTAACTCATGTAGGCTCGAACTTAACCACATAACATAATGCTGACTGGGCCGACCCCCAATAGGGTGGTCTAATAACCCATCAAGTATAAGTTACGACACTTACAATATAAATGACGACACTTCCTTATAGAGGAATAATACCATCTCTATAGGAATACAATATACATATATGTGAAATACATTCGAAAGTTACATATACATCAACACTCCCTCTTAACTAGGAAGGTATTTCTTAGCACAGTTCTTCTAGCACAAGTCATCTTCTCTGGATCATCGTCACTGGATAATCGTCATCGAGTCATCATCATCGTCACTGCTGCTGCTATCTCAATCAATCTCTGAATCTACATGTCATAGGAAGTTCTACAAAGCCAGTCCTTTTTCATACTGGATGTAGGCCCACCACCTGCAGGTCTTCGTCATCACTGGCCATACTGTGGAATCCTCAGGACTTATTACGTGCATCACAAAACCTTGAAAGAGAATCCCAGGCTGTTACGAGCACACAGCTCTACCTATAGGATCTCCCAGGGCACTGAATTACATGTGACCTCACCACAAAACCTCGCAAAAGCATCCCAGGCTGTTACGAGCACACAGCTCTACCTATAGGATCTCCCAGGGAAACAAATTACATGTGGTCATGGAAAAACCTCGCAAGAGCATCCCAGGACTGATTACAGGCACACAGCCCAACCTATCGGATCTCCTAGGGAACCGAATTACATGCCATAGGACAAAACCTCGAAAGAGCATCTGCCAGATATCCCAGGGAACCGAATTACATGCCATAGGCAAAACCTCGAAAGACTATATGCAGATCTCCCAGGGCACCGAATTACATATCCTCCCAGAGCAAAACCTCGAAAGAGCATTTGCCAGATATCCCAGGGAACCAAATTACATGCCATAGGAAAAACCTCGAAAGACTATCTGCAAATCTCCCCAGGCACCGAATTACATGCTCATCTGCACAACCTGATCCACGGCCATAGAGTATCAACCTGATACTCACCATACATCATCCTGATGTACTCATGATCATCCTGATCATCATCACTGCAACATCCTACTGCATGTCATCTGGAGCAACATCCTGAAGCTCGTCATCCATGATCATCCTGATCATCATCACTGCAACGTCCTGCTGCATGTCATCTGGAGCAACATCCTGAAGCTCATCATCCATGATCATCCTGATCATACAATGCATCCATCTGATGCACACCATGTATCTACCTGATACATATCATCATCCATGATCCACCTGATCATACAATGTATCCACCTGATACAAATACATGATACATATCACCTCACATGATCCACCTGATCATACAATGTATCCACCTGCTACATATACAGATACATGGTCCAAGCATCCAACATGATGCATATACAAAATACATACACATGATCCAACCGATCATATCCAGCATCCAACACGATGCGTACATACAAACAAATGATCCAACTGATCATATCCAGCATCCAACATGATGCGTACATACATACATAAAAATGATCCAACTGATCATATCTAGCATCCAACATGATGCGTACATACATACATAAAAATGATCCAACTGATCATATCCAAGCAGAAACCAGAACATCATCCTGATGCTCATCATCCAACGCTTACATCCACAACCATGTGAAGGATCCTCCTTCCAACATGCTTGGAATGGCTTCAGCAAATGTGTCCATCACTTCTTCCTCGAAGTGTCCTCGATCTGAAGAACGCCAATCCTCTCTCTGAAGTACTCGAACTTCACCCTGGCTAGTGGCTTCGTCAGCACATCTGCAATCTGCTCGTCTTTCGCAACATACAGGAGCTTCACAGCTCCTCTCTGCACCATATCCCTGATATGGTGATATTTGATCTCTATGTGTTTCTACCTATCATGAAACACTGGGTTCTCAGACAGCTTCACACAACTCTGGTTATCATAAAATATACCAGTAGCATCCAACGGGAGATCAAATAACTCAAACAATAGCTTCCGTAGCCATACTGCCTCGCAACTAGCTGAATAGGCTGCAACATACTTTGCCTCAGCTATACTCAGTGCTACACAGGATTGCTTCCTGCTAAACCAAGAGATCACACCTGATCCCATACTGAAGCAACACCCAGATATGCTCTTCCTATCTACAGCACTGCCAGCCCAATCTGAATCAACATAACCCTGCAGGTTAAACTTTTGATTCGCTTCATACTTGAGCCCATAATCCACTGTACCCTTCAGGTACCTCAGAACATGCTTTACAGCAACCAGGTGAACACTCCTCGGATCCATCAGGAACTGGCTCAATGTGTTCACAACAAAGCAAATGTCTGGTCTCGTGTTTGTCAGGTACATCAAGGACCCAATCATCCGACGATACATAGATACATCAACTGGCTCAGATGAAGCATCACAAAGAAGCTTCAGATTCGATGCCATAGGTGTGGCTATGGACTTGCAATCCATCATCCCGAACCTCTTCAGGATCTCTACTGCATACTTCCCTTGTCCAAGGAAGATTCCATCACTCTTCCACACCTCCATGCCAAAAACAAATAGTGCATCATCCCAAGTTCCTCAACTCGAACTCGGCAGCAAGCTTCTGCTGTGTGTCGGCAATCAATCTATCCTCACCTGATACAAACAGGTCATCCACATAGTAGTATCACTGGATTGCCTTCCTCAACCTTTGTAGTAAAGGTCAGAACCCGCTTTACTCTTGGTAAAGACCAAACTGGATAGAAAGCTGCCTATCCTACCATACCAAGTTCTATACATATATGATTTCCTGTCATGTGTCTCAGAACCAAGTGGCAGCTCCACATACACTTCTTCTTCAACTACACCATTCAAGAAAGTTGTCTTGAATCCATCTGGTGTATCTTCTATTTCATCACTTTTATATTTCTCTATGCTGCCATCTGCAGCATGCTTGATCTTGATAGATCCATATGGAAGTCATAACAAACTTCCCTTCAACTCTTGGGACCGCATCCCAAACATCATACTTCATGATCGACGGATCATGGCATTCTTCCCGTATCCTGGGAACTTCAATATCTTCAATAGATAATTTTGTTGCTTGAACAAATGTTGTAGTTCTTCTTTTGCAGGAGATGGCATACGATCTTTCCTACACAACAAGTTAAATTGCATGATTAGAAAACATCTCATAGTTTTCAGAACAAATTCTTACACATAAATAAATATGTCATACAGTCATGCAATTATCTTAGCCAATGCTTCAATACAACATTTATCCATATCCCGTAACTTTCTAGATTCCTTCCAATCTCTACCAGAACATTGTTAAGAGTGTGCACAACTCCCAACATGTCAGCAAAGAGGTTTCATTCTAGATAAGTAGCAATGGAATGTTGTACAGTGCCATAGGCTACTTACCCAACACATGCATATTAGTAGTATACTGTTCATTAATGCAATCATTTTAATATGCACAATACATATCCTAAGTATAGGAACATGAGCATATACATCTTTGAACAATTTTATTTAAGCAAACAAATATGCAAGAAATGATAATTAAAATACTTATCTTTGTTTGTTTGTTGGGTGGACTCCCTCTGAGTCTTTTCTTCCTTGCAGGAGCTGCTGGAGTCCTTCTACACCTTCTTGTTGTGGAATGTAGAGAGATGGACAACTCCCTCTGAATATCTGCACCCTTGCAGAAACCCTGGAGTGTGTTCCCTCTTGATCTTTGCTTCCTGGATTACCTGTTCTTGAACTCATATTCATCCTAGGTCCCTATGCATGCTTATTAGTATCATGATTGTGTTATCCTTGTGATCTCATACAAAATCATACATTCATTAGTATACTATTAAAACACAATAATCTCAAGCACGTATAGTCATGATCATTTCAAACAGAAATAATAAGCATTAGCATTCAAGGTTTATATATAGGACTCTTATGGTTATTCATATCATAAGAAACATAACATGTCTAAACCTGTAATTACTCAAACCTATGACTCTTCTGGTTAGTCATATTATTAATTAAGGTAAGACACATAATATGCATATGCCCATGATTATTCAAACTTATGCCTTCATGATTCTTCTGGTTAGTCAAATCATAAGAAACATAACATGTCTAAACCTATAAATACTCAAACATATGACTCTTCGAGTTAGTCATATCATTAATGCATATACCCATGATTATTCAAACTTATGACTTCATGAATAATCATTATCAACAACACAACAGTATAAGATCCTAACACAAGGTAGGATTCTAGCTTGATATAGGAAAAACATACCTGGATTAGTATGCTAGCTATTTATGTCTAACATACCCGCATAATGTCTTCTTGTTCTTCGTCAATGACTTGTGCTAGTAACCTGTATATCTCATAGGTTAACCATTATAAAATCAAGTTATACATACCTCGTAAATGGATCTTCTATGAGATCCATGGCAATGGATGAATCTTTGTCCTCATGTTATCATGACCATATGTTCTTGGACCAGAACATGATTTGTCTTTCTTGGTGTACCTTTCATGTTAGTAGACAACATAAACCTCATACAACACCATAATGCATTAGTACAATCATAAGTGTCAACACCCTTACCAATGAATATCTTCTATCACGCATTCATAATTTTGTTAAGGTGATATGACAAGTCTAAAATCAAGATTGTACTAACCGTAATAACATGAAGACAAACATACCATAAACTTAATCATGAACAAATATCGAAACATGGCTTGATGAGTCATACCTGTCGAGATCGATTGTAATCTTCTTATGTAATGCCTTAGCCTCATCTCCCTCTGAAACAGGAACATCTTCACTTATGCAGGTGACCAATCCATCTTCTTCTAGGATTAACCCAATCCACTTGATTTGCAAGAAATGGACCTGGAGCTGGATATGGGTTTGTCAGAGAAACCCCAAAAATTCAAACTTTGAATTTCAAACTTCCGAAGGGATAGAAATATGCGCCTTGAAGAGCTGATCAAACTAGTATATTCAGAATTTGAAAACTATAAAGTTTCACTCCTCAATTTTGCCTTTGAAACTTCCGGATTCATTGGATGTGACCCTGAACTAGGGTTTGATGAAGCCCACTCTTCTGCCCAATCAAAAGGTTTGATCCAAAGCTCTAATATTCTATTTTTCTGAGGAGCTTCCAGCCGTGGTCATAGATTTCAAAAATTCTCATTTTTACAGAAGCCCTAATTTTCCACTTTTCTGATCAAAGTCCCGAACTAGGGTCTGATCAAGCCCGACCTTCTGCCCAACCAAATATTCTGATTTTGGTCTCTAAATTTTTATTTTGATGAGTAGCATTCATCCGTGGTCTCCGATTACAAAAATTCCAACTTTCTCCAAAGCCCTAAATTCCGGAAGCCATGAATGAAGGTACTCAAAAATAATTCTATTTTGACAGAAATATGTACCTGATTGTTTCTGGTGTAACTCCAAAATTTTCAATCCACAAGGTCTGAAAAAGTTTCTTGAGATAGCCTAACCTGTTATCTTTCCATCCTGACAGGTCTGACCTCAATTGGATTCTTTGAGAGAGAGTTATGCCACAAGTCGCAACGTGACCTGTTTTGGGATAATACAGGAGTGCAAACTTGTACAGCGTGCCATGTGTCACTATTTGAACTTCGGCCTCTGAAAACTTTTCCTCAGATAGCTCGGCCTGTCATATTTCCATCCTGATAGGTATGAACTCAATTGGACTCTCTGAGAGAGAGTTATGCCAAGTGTTGCAACGTGACCTGTTTATGGGATAAAATAGTAGAGCGAACTTGTACGGCATGCCACGTGTCACTAGTTCAACTTCGGCCTCTGAAAACGTTTTGTGAGATAGTACAGTCTGTGTACTACTTGTCACGTTTCATGAAATTTAATTTGGAGATTCCTATCCCACGTTATGACCTTTTTCCCAAGGTCACCTAATTTTGACTCTGATCTGGAGGATGCAGAAACCCTATATTCTACAGATCATAAATCACAAAGTACAACGAATTAGAGGTTTTCCTTTGGAAACAAGGTACATGTGGATCTTAGATTCGGCCTGTAACAATTTCAGATCCGAAAACTTAGCCAAAACGGATTTATAGCGAAAGTTCTATGATGACTGGTTTTTGCTATATCAAGCCCTAACATCGTAAGTGCAACAAGTGTCATACATGCCATATCATGCCTTCTTTCAGGCTAGCTCTGATACCATGTTAAATTTTCAGAATTTACTTCAATCTGATCTAGGATCTTAACTGAGAGAACAACATGTACAGCATATCAATCATGGAGACAATAATGCAAGCACACAAGAGACACAAATATTTACTTGGGGAAAACCATAAAGGTGAAAAACTCCAATAACTTCCTCAGAGATAGATAGAGCAATGATACAACCAACCATAAGAGATAGACACAACCTAGCAGCAGATCCTCCTCCTCCATAAGTGCGCCACTCCTCCTTGAGTGCATGTTAACACCTAAAAAGTGCTCACTAGCTCATTCCCTTATTCACATGACCCATTTGTCCACTTTTCCACCATCTGAGCCCCTGAAGCCAACAAAAGGTCACCAAAAGACCTTAGTACACCCCTTTTTCCATTAAAAAAGAGTATTTTTCCAAGAAAATCATAAAAAACCCTCAAAAAGGGTCTAAATTCTCAAAAATATTAAAAAGGGAATTAAAATATTATTTTTATTCAAAAAAGGAAAAAGGAGGGAAAAGTACCTAAACCATGTTGGTCAATACCATTTGGTTTCCACAAAACCACAAATGGTATTCCCCACCACCAAAACCTATAAAAAGGTGGTAGGGGCTCCTCATTTCACATCCATCCATTATCTCATCCTTATGCTGCTGAAATCTCCCTTGAGCATTTTAGCCATTGCAAACCACATTGGAGAAGAGACCATTGGAGATTGGAGTTGCTCATCCTTGGAGCCATTTAACCTCATCATTAGAGGTATTGATTCCGCAAGCACTTGCTTGCCCCATTCTTTCAATACAAATTCATTATTTTACATTATCTTGTTCTTGATTTTAAATTATTTTTGTTATTTGCTTAATATCTTTGCATAGATCCATGGTTAGTCTTGTTTAATTAGTTTATTGTTATTTATTTCCATTGAAACTGCTGCTACTAGTTAGCAGGTGCCCATAGCACTAAGCCTGGTTGCAAAACCGGGCCAACAGTTTTTGGCGACTCCGCTTTGGTTTGAACTATAGATCTCAATTTTTCTTTCAATCTTTGTTTTTTAGTAGTTTTTAACCTTTAGATCCATAGATCTGCCATCCTAGACAGCAGATCTATTGCTGCTCTAGTTTTTGGCCCCATAAATTGCCATTAACAGCCCGAAATTTTTGATTTTTGGGTTCGTTTCTCGGTTTCCGTGCACGGCTTCCACCTCGCGGCTTTTTGCCAGACAGTCGCGCGGTCCATCGTGACTTTTCTGCGTTTTTCCGCGCAGCCCATCGCGGATTTTTGCCAAACAGTCGCGCGGTCCATCGCGACTTTTCTGCGTTTTTTCGCGCTGCACACCGCGGCTTCGCGGCTAATTTCCGCGCTGCCCATCGCGACTATGCTGCTAAAACCCGCGCAGTCCATCGCGACTGTGCGGCCAAAATCCGCGCGGTCCAGCGCGACTGTGCGACCAAAACCTGCGCGGTCCATCGCGGTTTTTCTGTCAAAACCCGCGCGGCTGAATTTTTCATTCGGCCATCCCGATTTTGAAAATTTTTTTTACTGTACTTTCTGCCCATAGCACATTTTTTTTACAGTATTAAATTCTGCATATTTGACATCTTTGAAAAAAAATTTACTATTTAAAGTGCATATCTAGAAATCTTTTTAAAATTTTTCAAGAAAGTGAAAGAAAGACTCATTTTGCATTTTTATCTAGATTAAAGTTTTTTCCTGTTTACTTCTTTAAAATCTTGCCCTTAGCAATTTACTTGAAAAAAGAAATCCATTTATTTCTTTTAAGGAAGTCTATTATTTGCTTTCAGAAATCAAAAGATTCTTTGTTTTTTGAGTTGATATTTGCAAAGCAATTTAATTCCCATTTATTTGAAAAAGTCATAAATATTTGCTTTTTTATTTTCAAAAACTCCTTTGTTTTGTGAAAATTTCCTATAAAAGCATTTACATTTTTCAAGTTCAGTTTACAATACCTCACGTGCACTCACACGATCACTTAATTGAACTAAGCCTTAAAACGTACCCTAATTTCAACACACTTTTAACCCCACTTGGGGAACACTAAAAGAACTTTTGTAGCTAGGTAGTATTGGGGGGATAGGTGTTCCAATAACACCCCTCAGTTATTACATCTGAGACATAGAAGTTGTCCAATTAGGGAGCTAAAATCTCTTAGTACTTTTTGGCGCGGTCACAACCGGTTTGTGGGAAGGCCTCTCCCTTAGGAGGGTTGAAGTCGCGAGGATGGTTCCGGAAGCCTGAGTGGAATACCGAAATCCATTCAGTAACCGAAGGGCTACCATTCGCAGTTCTCGGGATATCCCTGTATTGGGATATTGCGATCAAAGGACCAAACGGCAGATTTACCTTTTCTCGACGCATCATGAACGGAGTATCCTAGTAGCCTGTCTTTAGGATTGATTACCTGGTGTCCCTCCCGGTAGGGGGATATCTAGCCGTTGTCTCAACAATCATATTGTCTGACTTGGATTTCATCACCTTGCAGAGGATATCGATTGTTTGAGTCACAATACTTTTAGTTAGGTGTTTGTATGATTCAACCCACCTTTGGTCTAGTTACACCTATTTTTTCTAGAAGCCGTTTGCATGTTGGTACTCTGACCATTTGTTGCTTTCCTCCACTTATTGTAGCACAGCTGCTAGAATAAGTGCCTTTTCTGAGGTTGATTTTTTGGCCTGAGAGCCTTCTTTTTCACTCCCCTTCTTGCACCCTTGGTTGCTTTAGGGTTTTGAGTCTTTTATATATATATCACCACCTGATACTTAAACACATTTTTCACACAGAAACCTAATTCTCACCATTGAGAATTTTAGACGCTCTCGTCGTCTACAGGGAGAACTCCCAGAGTTTAGTCCACTTGGTTCTCCACGTCACGGACGTAGAGCCTTATCCCTTGATTCGACACATCGTCAATCATCTGGACAGTCATCCGATTCTGACACACCTCACTTCACATTTGATTTGGAGGTAGAATCCGAAAACCCCACAGAGTTACCACCAACCACCATTATGGCTGGAACACCATTTGATCCACTCTTTACCAGCACCATAGGAGAGATGTCTACAGACCCTTCTACTACAGTGCCGTCCACGGCAGCAACCACCCCCCTGGGTATGCCCAATATGGGCAACACTCCACATTTAGGAATGCCCAACACAGGGCCATCTCCTGTTATAAGAATTCCCAACACAGGTCCACCACCTGTTATGGGCATGCCCAACATAGGGGTCACACCCCCTCTGGTTCCCACAAACCCTATCCCAGGAATCCCCACTGCTATTCCTAACCCAAGTGTAACCCATGTTGCACTTGGAGGTGCTGGCCCATACCAAACTACACCTATTGGAGGGAACATACCCTCCATACCTAGCATACCTTTAGGTGCTACTGGACCCCACACCACAATGACTAGGCATATCCCAGTTCCAGTCACCACATCTGCTAGCTTACCATACATGGCAAGTCTGAACCTGCCAGACTTAGCTAGGCTCACAAATGACCCCATCAGACATGATCCTGCGTGGCCTCACATGCCCACCAAACTCCCCTCTGACATCCCTAAGTTTGAGGGTAAGACGGGTGAAGACCCCCAGAACCATATCATGTCTTTCCATCTATGGTGTTCCTCCAACTCCATAGTGGACGACTCTGTCCGCCTCCGGCTCTTACAACGCACCTTCACTGGCTCTGCAGCCAAGTGGTATATCGAGCAGCCCCATGGGATGCATGCCACCTTTACCTCCCTGGCCTCGACCTTTCTACAGTTCTTTCAGTTACCTGTCCGCTATGATGCGGGCGTCGAGATCCTACTGTCTTGCAGACAGAATACGGCCACCCACATCACTGACCATATTCATGAGTGGCGTCGACGCCGGAGCCTCTGCAAAATTAAGTTAGATGACCGTATCTTTTTAGATTGGTTTCTAAAATCCCTCCTGTTATAGGTCAAACTTGCACCTCTCCGTCCGTGATCACCCTGAGCTGCTGATCACACAAAAGGACAACTTGGATGGAGGAGCATGTTGACCTTGGATATCATGACAACTCATCCCATTTCCCGAGAATACTGAAAAACATACAAAAACATCATTTTGAGGTATGAGCGCTACTCTACTTAAAGAGACTAGCGCCCATACGCGACTCCAGTGCATAATAGTAGCGCCCATATCAGTATATACGCTACTCTGTCTCATCAAAGTAGCGCTCACAATTTAAAACTAAATGAGCGCTATTGTTTAAACAATAGAGTAGCGCCCTATACGCTACTCCACTGTGTAATAGTCGCGTGTACCCTAAAAAATGATTAAAAAATATATTAATCCATCGAAGAGGATTAGTTGAAGACAGTTTCTTAACTTCCCCAACCTCCTCATCGACTGGAACTGCTTCCTTAAACCTATAAATTCCTAGAAGGCTAAGGGAGCAAGGTTAGAAGAAATTATGAATGCAAATACTTACTAAAGAAAGAGAGGATGAGTTAATGGAGAAACTGTTGCAGAAGACATTCAAACCAGAGCAGAGCCAGAGCCCAGGATCTAGTTGCAGGAGCCTGCTTCATTATCAGGTATATTTGTACTGCATACTATTTTGACAAATAAAGGTTGAAGTGTTTCCTTGTTCCAATCTGAAGGTGTTATCAAATGGCATTTTGAGTTGGATTCATTTTGGTCAATACTGGATATTCAACATAATCTTTGTTTATTTTATGATTTATATGTTGCCCAAAGTGTTTGAGGAAGGTATTGTTGTTTCAGGTTTGCTGAAAGAAGGAAGATTTGAGAGCTGGACACAAGGCTGGGTCAAGGCTAGGATCAGACTCCAGTAAAAGGTATGTTCTCTAAATCTGTAATCTACTTCTTTTGCAAACACTTCTGTAAATGACATAAATACACTTACCTGTCACCCCAACCAAGTTGATAGTTTAGTTTCCTGACTATAGGGTAGAAATATCCGCCAACTGACTGGCGACTCCGCTGGGGAACTAAGTGTTTTGGCTTTAGGAAACCATTGTTGTTGGTTGTCTTCTCGGTTGATTTTGATTTCTTCGACTTGCTAAGAACCTTTTCAGGTATCTTTTGTCTTGGCTTGCCTGCTTTCATCAATTTCCATTCCCCCCAAGGTCAGTTTCCTATCTTTTTAAAGATGAGCGCTACTATTTCATATACACAGTAGCGCCCATACGCTACTGTACTGTATATACAGTAGCGCCCGTTTTGGCATGGGCACGAGTTGCTCTACTGCACAGTAGAGTATTTTTTCTGAAGCAGCCATTTTTTGATTTTTCTTGCTTTTGGCCCTTTGGAGATTTTCTGACTTTGTTGTAGGATTCTCGAGATGATTGCTTAAGGTTGTAATCGTTGATTCAAGTCATAGAACCACTCTTTAAAGTTTTTCCATGTTTTAAACCATTTGTTGACCTTTGGATTTCTTTGAGACCTTTTTGACCTATTTGGAAGACCTAGTGGTGTTCGGTGACGAACATTTTCACTTGTTTTCAGACCCTGACTACTTTTGCCCATTTACAAACCTGTACACTCCTGTGTCTGTTGTTTGTGGTGAAGTTGTATGTTCTCTACTGTCCATGTCCTTTGTTTAGGGTTTTGGTCTTTGGTAGAGCTTTTAGGGTGTCTTCTTTGTGTCTAGTTTCATGTTTTTCCCGAGACTTTTTGTCTTTTGATGGTCACAAGTGCTTCTTTAACAGCTCTAGGCTAGTCTCCACCTCTCAGTTTTCTTCGTGTTAGCAGAACAGCCTGCTTATCTACGTGCTTGGCTTTGTGGTCTTGTTAGGGTTAAGCACTTTAGGTCAGTCCTTAGGTGTTTCTCTCCTTGTTTTTCTTCCACTTAGTGTCCAAGTTTATAGGCTTTTTCCTGAGTAAAAAACCTGTAGATTAAGCCTTTCTCGAGTTAGATTTCGATAGCTGTAGGCTCAAGAACATTTGCCATACTTCCACTTTTGCATAAGAAGTTTATTTGGCTTTCCATTTTATTTTTTTTATATAGTTCTTTTTCGATCATTGAAAAAGCAAAAAAAAAATTTTTTGGTACTTTGAGTTAAATAGAACTTGTTTTGTCAACGCAAAATAGCTTAGTATATTTTGTTTAATTAAAAAAGAAAACAAAAAATTAGTAGGAAAGTTTGCTTAGATTTGCATTTTCGAAAAAGATAGATGAAAAAGTAAAAAATAAAAGAGTTTTGTTGTAAGAAATTTTGAATATATTTGCATTTAGTTTTCTTGTTATAACCACGTTCACACACTCACTATCCCCTTTGCGTAATAAAAGCCCTTAAAATTTATTAATAAAATGAACTAGAAACCTTTTCTTTTTTAGGGCACACTACACCAACTAGTCTTGGTTAGGGTCTTGGGTTTAAATCACCTTAAACCACCCAAGATCACACATTGCGCAATAATCGTAGTGAGATTATCTTTTAGGCAAATCCACTACACTCAAAAATTGCCTGGGAGCATATGCAGTAGGTCAATGTGAGATCGGTTTGTGGGAATACCTCTCCTACTTTCTGATTGAGCATACGCCAGGATTGGATAGCGTATTGGGGACTCTTTCGAGTTTCGGGCTTAGCTACCCTGCCCACGCTTTCTGATTCGACCGGTGACTGTTCCCCCAGGATTTTTCGGTGTTTTGGTATCCTTAGTATCAGACTTTTAGGTTCTTACACAGGTGACAGCAGAGGGTATATCTGCTGTACCTAGGACAGACGCGGGAGGAAATCCCTTGCAGGTCTTTGGGAGGGCGGTTGGGTGATTCCAGCGCTTGCACCCTTAGTCATTGTATTGTGGACCCCGGGTAACTGTTCTTCATCCTTCGTTGATATGTTCTGGGCCCTCATCATCCCAGACTCTTCTCCGGAAGGCATCTTTGTTTGATTGGTTTGAATACTTAGGAATTTTTAGTTGGTGTGCTGTTTGCCCCCTAGTCTTAGTGGCCACTAGGTTATAGGCTGTTTTTTGGATATCTATAATCACGGAGAATCAACAACTCCGTAGATCGAGAAGGATTCAAAACCTTCCGCCTGTTAGAATAGAGCCTTTACAACCAGCTACAAGACAGAGGGTAAACCCCAGTGTTTCTTCAGAAATTACCTCTGAAATAGAACTGCTTGAAGAAATACTTATAACAGAAAACCTTGAAACTGAGGTTCTTGAGGAACCATCACCAGGTATCACAGAACAACAACATTTTAGTACTGTTGAGGTGGAAGATCTTACTTCCGCGGAGTATAGCACTCCTTTCAATCCTCCCTTAACTGACACTAGAATTCCGGTGCTGTCACCTGTTGGTTTCCAACAGCCTCTTTTCAGTGCAGATCTTTTGTTTCCCGATTATCTGATGACTAACACAGGAGGTGAACCAGGGGGTCCCCAAACTCCCACCTTAGGTATGAATACTAGCACAGTTAACCCTTCTTTTACTACTACATCTAGTCAGGCACAAACTACGTCTGTGCCTACCCCATCTTTTAGTTTTAACACTAGTACCTTAGGAATGCCTAGTTTTACAACAATGGCATCTATTCCCACGCCTACTGTTAGACCTAGCAGTATGGCTAACTGTGCAACACCTTCTACTTCACAACCTTTATATCAGATCCCTAGTACTTGGGTTTCCACACCTGTGGTAGGACCAAGTGTTTCAGCAAACATGCCAGTCATGGGTACCATGACTGCACCGTCCACATCAGCTTCGGCTGGTTTCAACAACTTTGTAGGCCCTAACTTGAATCAGGGTAGCATGCCTGCAAATAATGTTCCTTTTTCCTTATTCTCAGGGGGAGGGGGCAACTTTTTCAACCAGCAATATGGCGGGGCTAACACCCAGCCACAATGGACGAACCAACAAAGCACTAATCCGCTCTCGTATGGGTGGGGAAATTTTAATCATTCTTTCTCACAACAACAACAACTGGTAGGGGGCAACCCCTACCAACAAATACCTGGGGGCAACCCCTACCAACAGTTAACTGGGGGTAACCCCTATCAACAGTTGGGAGGCGGAAACCCCTACCAACACATGGCCTGGGGCAACCCTAATCACCAAATGGCTGGGGGCAACCCCTACCAACAATTCATGGGACAAACAATGGGTGCTTTCCCTTATCAAGCTCCATCTTATCGGCCTCATCTACCTTTTCTGGCAACTTTGAATTTGCCAGACCTTTCGAAATTGACTAATGATCCGGTGTGTCATAACTCAGCATGGCCACCAGTTCCCACCAAATTACCTTCGGATATTCCCAAATTCGAAGGCAAAGCTGGTGAAGATCCTGGTGACCATGTCACTACCTTTCACTTGTGGTGTTCTTCAAATTCATTGAACGAAGATTCCATCAGACTGAGATTGTTTCAAAGGACCTTAACTGGTCCCGCGGCCAAATGGTACATTGAGTTGCCTGCGGCTACTTTCTCTAGTTTTGGGGATCTGGCCACCGTCTTTTTGAACCATTTCCAACTTCCTGTCCGGTATGATGCCGGAACAGAACTTTTGTCTACTTTTAGACAAAACAAAGCCACTCACCTATCTGACCACATTCAGGAGTGGCGAAGAAGGAAAAGGCTCATAAAGGCCAATATCCCTCCAGAGTTCCTACTCGAGTGGTACTTGAAATCACTCCTTCCTTATATTTCTAAGGAAGTAGCAACATCTGGAGTCTCCAATGAAGAAGAGGCCATTTTAAGGACTCAACAGTTAGACCTTGTATACGCACAATCTGGTTTACTGTATGAGATTATACCAGACGCACCGAGATCAAACACTGATCTAAGTAGGCCCAAACCCGGACCACATGCTGACGGCATAGTGGGTTCGGTTAACTCTGCAGCTTTCGAAGCACTGACCAAACAGGTCCAAGCCTTAACTGTCAAACATTCGACTGCAGACATTGCTTCCGTCACAACCTCTCCTTCTACTTCTGAATCTGTTAATCAGGTTCAGAACAATCAAAAGGGCCCTCGGTAGCCCAATAACAAAAAGAAGGGCAAGAAAGGAGAGGGGAACCAACAAAAGCCCAAAAAAGATAATGCCGAAGAGGGTAATAAAGAAGAGAAGAAGGTTAGGTTTCCTTGTAAACTTTGCAAACAAAACCACCTTACTCATCAATGCCCTCTACTAGAAGAAGCCCAGAAGCTTTTGAAAGAGAAGAAGCCTGCCGTCTTGAAAGATCCATTTCCCAAAGGGCAAGGCTCCACTTCTGGCACCTCCAAAACTGGGGGCACCTCACACGCTTCGGTTGATCAAACATTCATAAACATGGTCAACTCAGATGCACTTTTGCAAACCAGAGCTAAAAACTATACCCCGGAAACGCAGAGAAAGGATAAGGAGATTGCTGAATCTTCCACTCCACTCCACATACCTGTGGACCCAATGCCTAAGATTCCGAAAGGTGTCTTAAAGAGGGCATCGCACAATCCCAACACGCGGGCTGCTTCCAACTACAATGTGGTTGAAGATCTAGCTCAAACTCCTTGTGCCATGTCTACCTTAGAAGTCTTGCAGAGTTGTCCTTTGCAACGAAATGCACTTCTGGCAGCTATTGGGAGTATGGAGTCCTCCAACATGTCTGCACGATTTGATATGACTGATGTCAAATACCGGTTGCCATATCACGTTGCCCTCCAGATTGAAGTCGTTCATGGTCCAATGACCATAAGACGAGCTGTAGTAGATGAGGGAGCGTCGACTTGCGTAATGTCTATTTCCTGCTGGAAAGCTCTAGGTTCTCCTGAGTTAGTCCCTTCCAACACAATGCTTACTGCATTTGATGGCAGAACTTTCCGTCCACATGGAGTTTTGCCATCATTTAATGTCACTTTGGCCGGTAAGACAGTTGCTGTTGAGATTGAAGTTCTGGACGCTCCGCTCGATTACAACATGTTGTTGGGTAGGAGTTGGACTTATGCCATGCAAGCTATAGCATCGGCAGTTTTCCGAGTGGTCATGTTCCCATTTGAAGGTAAGATCGTCACAGTCGATCAACTTTCTTTCACTCAAGGAAAACACCAGACTCCTACAGAAACCACGATTCCTATGATTGATCAAACCACCCCAGTTAGCGAGAGTTTAGGAGCAGGACTTTTTGGATCACTGATTGGCACTTTTGACCTACCTGCTCCTACTTTATTTGTCGGTACTGAAGGATGTTCATCGTCTGAAACTCCTACGAGTAGTTCAACAATTGATTCCGAGTTTCTCTCAACTAATACAAACCCCTCCGTACCTACCCCTGTTGTAGAAGTTACCCATTTGGAGTCTCATCAAACTACAACAGGACATATGTCGACTCAAATGGTGTCTGTCGAGTCAAACATAGATTCTGCCACTACTCGGACACCTGACCCAATTCATTCTCTCAACAGTTCAGGAATTACTTTACCTTCTGATGAAGAAATGTTAGAAGCTTTGAATGACCCAGACCATCCTCGTGAACCTATAAATCGTGTGTCATTCTTGTTTCCTTTTCTTCACTTATTAGAGAGAGGAGAATTTTGTTCACCACCCGATGAGAACACTGGTCTCACCCCTTCACAAGTTGCCATTGTTGAAGCCAATAGAGCACATACCTCATTGGTGAACATTTTTACTGGAGTTAACGGAAACATTCTCTTTGAAACGGGATGTTATCTCGATGAAATAATCCCATATGCTAACCTTTTCTGTGAGTTCCATAATACCTTTGCCCGGCCTCCTGAGGAAGATCCAGGCGTTGACTCTACCTGAAGAAGTACTACGCCTAGGTTGAAGTACTTTTTCTTGTAACATAGCTGTATATTTCTGTATAGTTAAGTTTTGTTATGCTCGTTAGGTGATCTAATGTGTGTTTCTCGTTTCATGTACCAGATGTCAACCACACATTTCTTAGGATTTGCTGATGGCGCCAGTCGCCACACCTGTCAGTTGGCTGCAGCAGCTTGGGTCATTTATTCACCCGCTGACCAACTTGTCTCTTCGGGGGGGGTTTGTTTGGGACCTACCACGAACAATGTGGCTGAATACAGTGCAGTTATAGAACTTCTCCGAGATGCCCTTAGTCATGGCATTTCATACCTGGAGGTAAGGCTTGACTCACAACTAATTGTATTTCAGTTAACAGGTGTCTATCGGATCAGAGATCCAGGATTGCTACGACAGTTTCTACGAGTTAGATTATTGGAAAGACATTTTCATTCCATCAGATATGAACACATTCCAAGAAATTTAAACAATTTAGCTGATTCGTTAGCAAACTATGTGTTAGATTGGCATTTGCATCATACATTGTAAACAACATTCCACACATAAGATTTAAAAACACATTCACATGTAAATAACCGATACTGTATATATAACTAATACCGTATCAAAAAATATGAGTTTTCGAGTCACGAGTTTCATAAGTCAAGTCATAAAAGTACAAAAGTTGGGCATGGCAGCCTCAAAAATATATACATATAATGTTTTTCTTCTCCTATGGAGAAGGAGGAACCTCCTCATCATCTACCGCATTACGGTAGCATATCACTAGTCTAGCAACCCTACGCAGTAATCTAAGCCATGCTGGGGGCACCCCAACAACATCCTCCTGCATGTCAACAGGTATCTGGTCCATGCGGCTGGTAGGAATCTCATGAGTCAGCCGACTCATTTTCCTCTCTAGGGTTCCCAGCATAGCTTCTGCTGCGGTGATATCAGCTGGCCTTACATAGATAGTAGGATGGCCCTCGGGACGAACAGGCCCAACATCTGCATTGAACACTCGATTAGAACTCCAAAACTCATTTCATAAAAAATAAAATATTTGAAAAATTTGAAAAAATTAAATAAATTCTCAAAAAGTAAACATACCAATATCTCCCCAGGCACCACCTGGCGGAAGTACCAGCTCTGGGTCATGACGAAAATCTAGTCCAGCATAGGGAAACTGCTCAAAAGCGGGAACTTGTCTCTCCCACCACCCCCAGAAGTCATCTGTATGGTAACAGTAGTGACTCTCCCCACCACCTTGACGGAGAAAAATGTCACCCCAACGGCCTAGTCTGGGCTCACGGGGGTTAACCTGTGGTAATGGCATTCCCAAACTAATAGCAGGCATTCTCTCGAAGAAGAAAGTACACAAGATACTCCCGTACCCGAAATTCTTCATTGTACCAGATTTGCAACTTGTCAATTGATACTTCATGTTAGCCAACAAGCTAGTACTCCAATCATAAACATGCCCATGCAAGCACTGTACACCGACATGCATCGAGTTCCTAGAAGCCAAGTGTTGTGATGCACTACCGGATACCCGGTTGATCATACTCACTATTACTTTCAGCGGGAGACCATCAATAGTTGAAATCAGGACTTGGCTTCCCGATTTTTCTGCTCCGGCAACACAGTAGGTGTTCACATATTCTTGCACGGACCGTGCACCCAAGCGAGATGTCCCTTTTAGATTGATTACGTCTCCTCTTCTTGAGAGACCGGTAATAAAATATATATCCTCAACGGTAAGCTCAAGAGTTTGCCCCCGGATGATGAAGGTATTAGTATCAACATCCCAATACTGAATCAATCTCCGAAACAGCTTGTTTAGTGCCCGCATGTTTACGGTTCGATAAAATTTCAACAAACCGCATCTACGGAGCGCATGAAGGGTAGCAGGGTCTTGCATAGCTAGTCTATCCATGTCTTCATGCTCCCTTTCCCTCCATTGTAAGACCATCCTGCACAAAAACCCCAAAAATTTTGAGTCTCGGCGCTTCATTTTGGCTTTGCAAATGTGTACGCTACTGTGTGTATTACACAGTAGCGTGTAGGCGCTACTCTGTTTGAGTAAAGTAGCGCCCATTCGCCTTCATACGCTACTGTTATGTACACACAGTAGCGCCCGCGCATAAAACTTTATGAGCATAGCGTTTCGGGCCATTTTTCCTCAAAATTTTAAAAATAAACCATTGAAATGCAAGGTGGGTTGATTGTTACTTACTTGATGGAAGTAGTTTGGCGTTTGGGTGCTCCGTTTGATCACAAGAGAGATTTGAAATTCGTGAAAATGTGCCCAATGTTTGCCCTACAACACAAAATGAAAATTGATTTGTTAATATTGAAATTATATATATAATTGGATTTTAATTTTTACCCATAATTTTTAATTTTCTATAGTTTCAAACATTTTCAAAAACCCTAATTAATTAATTGAAACACAAAATAAGGTATAAAACTGATCCAAGTTCAATTTTCACTAAAATGTTGTCGAATTCGTCTCTTGACCTCAAATTTCTTAACGATGAAACTTGTCAGTTAGCTAAACATTTCAAATCCATATATTCTTTAAGATTTTCGCGTCATCAACTAATATTTTGTTGAAAACCTAGTTTTGGCAGGACATGAAGTTATGATCCCAGAAGCTGACCTTTAAGACATTTTAAGCTCTTGTTTGGACTATTTAAACCTAAACAAGATTGCCGAGCAGACTTGTCCTCTTCAAGCTCGTTAAAGTACCCGAAGGCTCATCCACTCAGGTATAGAATTACCCCTTTTCCGGGCCTCAGTGGATTAACTACGGAAAAGGTATACTCTAGGTATACGTCAGTATGCGCTAGAAGAGTTCTCCTTTCATTGTTTTATACTTTTTCGGGGGAGGAGACTAACTATACGAAAAAGGACCTTCTAGAGTCTCTCTTTAGGGTTTTCAGACTCTCTAAATATGAAAATACCAAGCGAGCACAGACCAATCCGGGCTCGATATAAAATCCACGGATAGGTGAAAAGAGGATTGTTTAAGTTTTTCAGACTCTATAAACAGGAAAACACCGGCGAGCATTAATCTGCTTGGGCTCGATACTAAAATCCACGAGCAGATATATGGAGTTATTGTTTAAGTTTTTCAGACTCCTTAAAATTGAAAACACCGGCGAGCAAGAACAGATCTCGGCTCGATACTAAAATCCAGAGATCAGTACATATAGAGTAATCTTCTATCTCTTCTTCGAACTCTTTAAATTATGAAGAAGGTACTGAGTCTTCCTCCCATGGGCTCATTAAATTATTTACATGGTTGGACCTATTGAGTTTTCATTCTTTCTTGGACTCATTAAATCCACAAGAAGGGTATTCTTTTATCTAAAAAGAATAAGGAATGGGAAAACACATCATATCTTCATTGTTAAAGGCAGTATCAGTCAAGTCTTATCCTTGAACACAGCACCTACTTGAGTCTATCTTGTCAGTTGGGTTTAGTTTTTGGCTTTAAGGTGAACCTTTCCTCCGAGTTATTTACTCCCCCGGTTGGTTATTCTTCCAACCATATGGAGGGTCTGCTAATGTCTCTTACGTTTCAGACTTATTTACCCCATTATGTCAAAAACTGCCTAAGTCACTTTGTGTCGTGCTCAATGTTCAAGGATATACCCTGTGTCGGCCATTCTGCAGTTTACCTTGACCTCATGTGTCGGCCTTCCTAGTGTCAGTCTTGTTACATATCGTTTCGTATCAGCTCTTACCAGTTGAGTGTTCCTCGAGTTGGATGATGGAGGATGCCTTAAGGCCTCCCTTCCAACGGACTTCTTCCCATCGACATCAAATCATTATTCTGGGATTGAAGTTTAGAGTTTCGGTTAGTACCTTGGAGATTGCAGTCACCAGTGGCAATTTTCCTCGCTGTTGAATGATGAGAATACATCAATGTCTCTTCTTCGACAGGATTCCCAAGTGTTCGACTCCAAGTCCATCTATTCACATTTGGCGAATCGTACTTGGTACCTTGGACTCCATTATCATTATCGATGGAAGTCCTCGCGTTTGTTAACGGTATACATCAATGACCGGTAATCAGACGATGCCCTCCATGTTCGACTGTCAACTCATCTATTCACATGGTTCGGGTTTTGTACCTAGGGTTGTTATGGGATGAAGACCTTGGGATTTGGATGACATAACCCCATTTTGTTATCACCCAAGTTGCGCAAGACTGAGCCTCACTTCTATACGGCTCTCCATGAGACATAGATCCAGTGTGTTGTTATGGCTATGATCTCTTAGTTTGACATGGATCCACGCTTGTATTTCAAGTGGCCATGCTTTTATATACATCTCCTTGTTATGTATCGGAGATCATGTTGTATCACTCTACACATCTATAAGATGTCAACAATGTAATTGCTCGCTGACCTTGATTTTTGTTGCAGGTTTTCTGCGACTTTGTTCTGCGGTTCTGTGCTCTCTTTCTGGTTTTGGATTATAATGTATTTCGGCCATCGTTACCCTCTGATCTCACACATTAGGGGGCATCTGTTATAGGTCAAACTTGCACCTCTCCGTCCGTGATCACCCTGAGCTGCTGATCACACAAAAGGACAACTTGGATGGAGGAGCATGTTGACCTTGGATATCATGACAACTCATCCCATTTCCCGAGAATACTGAAAAACATACAAAAACATCATTTTGAGGTATGAGCGCTACTCTACTTAAAGAGACTAGCACCCATACGCGACTCCAGTGCATAATAGTAGCGCCCATATCAGTATATACGCTACTCTGTCTCATCAAAGTAGCGCTCACAATTTAAAACTAAATGAGCGCTATTGTTTAAACAATAGAGTAGCGCCCTATACGCTACTCCACTGTGTAATAGTCGCGTGTACCCTAAAAAATGATTAAAAAATATATTAATCCATCGAAGAGGATTAGTTGAAGACAGTTTCTTAACTTCCCCAACCTCCTCATCGACTGGAACTGCTTCCTTAAACCTATAAATTCCTAGAAGGCTAAGGGAGCAAGGTTAGAAGAAATTATGAATGCAAATACTTACTAAAGAAAGAGAGGATGAGTTAATGGAGAAACTGTTGCAGAAGACATTCAAACCAGAGCAGAGCCAGAGCCCAGGATCTAGTTGCAGGAGCCTGCTTCATTATCAGGTATATTTGTACTGCATACTATTTTGACAAATAAAGGTTGAAGTGTTTCCTTGTTCCAATCTGAAGGTGTTATCAAATGGCATTTTGAGTTGGATTCATTTTGGTCAATACTGGATATTCAACATAATCTTTGTTTATTTTATGATTTATATGTTGCCCAAAGTGTTTGAGGAAGGTATTGTTGTTTCAGGTTTGCTGAAAGAAGGAAGATTTGAGAGCTGGACACAAGGCTGGGTCAAGGCTAGGATCAGACTCCAGTAAAAGGTATGTTCTCTAAATCTGTAATCTACTTCTTTTGCAAACACTTCTGTAAATGACATAAATACACTTACCTGTCACCCCAACCAAGTTGATAGTTTAGTTTCCTGACTATAGGGTAGAAATATCCGCCAACACCTCCTCCCACTCATCGCGAAGGATGTGGCATCTAAAAGACCCCAGTCTGAAGAAGAGGCCATCCTCAAAGCCCAACAGTTTGATCTCATCTACGCCCAGTCAGGTTATCTATACACAATCATACCAGACGCCCCACGATGCGACTCTTCACGTAGCGACGCACCGGGGGCATCTCATGCCGCCGATGGCATTATTGGCCAAATCACACCCCAAGCTAAACCTTTCAGCATGGTGAGCACCATGCCTGCCCCAGACCTCTATAGGGATACATCCAGTTCCGGAGCGACAAATTCTTATGCTCCAACAAACCAGACCCATCACATTCATGGGCCCTCTTGTACACAACATTGCTATGGGCAAGCGCCATCAGCATATGTACCTCCTACATTATATACTCAACCTACCACACATACCCCCATGCAGTTCCCACAACAGCAGATGCATTACCCACAACCAGCTGCACCAGCTAATCTCGCACCTCCAACAGCTCAGGGGTACCAACAACCCCAACAGGCAGCTGGACCACCTCCAGCTCCACCTGCATACTACCCACCGCAACCTTCTCCCGCGCTTGCGGCTCCCCATAATCCCCCCAATGCTCAAGGGCATGTGTATGCACAACAACATCAGCCCCAATACCAAAATAACCAACGCAACCAGGGTGGGCAACCAAACCGCGGAAGAGGACGTAACCGTGGAAACAACCAAAACCATAACCAAGCTCCACAACCTACCCATCCTCCGCAAAACAATAACGCGGCGCCTGCTCATCAGAATCCTGATCGACCACCTAAGCAAGACAAAAATGCTAATTTACGAACAAACCATCCTTGTTCCATTTGCGGTGTCTATGGCCACTATACCCACGCTTGCCCACATCTGGAGCGAGCTCGACAACTATGGACAGATGACGCCCATCGTCAAGGGCAGGCGGCTCCTCAGCCGCCACCCAACCCTCCACCACCTCAACAACAGCCTTTGGTGCTACAAAACCCTTTTCCAACACAAGGGGTGGTGAACACTCAGCCGTTAGCCCCCCCACAGGGAAACGCACAACCACAACAAATAACTTATGCCGCTCCTGATCAACCCATGTTTGATTCAGGGACTCACCACTTATTGATGATGTCCACTGTCGACGTCAATATCCAAACCCGCCGGAACCAGTATGGCCCTACCTCTGAAGCCCCCCCCGCCGACAAGGATACTAACGCTCATCCCACCGATCAGCCGTTACGGATACCACCTCTTCCACTTGATGGCGCATCTAAAACACCTTGTTTCCCACTCCGCTGTATCAACAACAACCCCAATGCACGGGCTGCGTCAAATTACAACATCGTAGATGACCTAGCTCAATCTCCCGCAGCCATGTCTGCGTTAGAAGTCTTGAAAAACTGTCCTACTCAACGCAAGACTTTACTTTCCACCATTGGGGCGATTGACCCAAATGATTCAAAATTGATGACCTTTGATTTAGACCAGTCTGAACCACGTCTGCCTTCCACCATAGCAGTCCAAGTGTCCGTTTCTATTCGGAATCTTGTCATCCATCGATGTATCATCGACGAGGGTGCCTCCACATGCGTCATGTCCACATTTGTTTGGCAGAAGTTGGGATCCCCTACTCTCCAGCAATCCACCACTGCATTGCGGGCCTACGACGGTCGGTCAGCTCAACCTCAAGGTTTACTACCCAAGGTCCCCGTCCAATTAGGTGGGAAAACTGTGCTCATTGACATAGAGGTCATTAATGCCCAACTCGATTATAACCTTTTACTCGGCCGCAGTTACATGTACGCCATGAAAGCGGTCGCCTCATCTGTTTTTCGCACCATGATGTTCCCCCACGAGGGACACGTGGTCAAAATCGACCAACTCACATACTATGATCCCAATGCCCCCGCAGCACCCGAAAATGTTCTTCCCATGATTGAACAACTAACTTCTAGTGCAACTACCTCCTTTGTCTCCTCTTTGGGACCAGGACTTTATTCAGATACACCAATGACCTCTACATTCCAGTCCATCCCACCACCGTCACCGGAGACCCAAGTCGCAAACCTCTGTACTCTTTCACAGAATACACAGGCATCCGGTAATCAACCACCATTGATTCCTAGTCACATTGGTGTTACACCCATCCACACCATCCCCTTCCTATTTCCTCCTTCGGGTGTAGTAAGCGCCCCAGTTATGGCTACCCTTAGTCTACCCGGATTAACATTGGGATTACCCATGTGGTATATTCCGCCTCCCGTTCGACCGCCGACACCAAACGTCATCCTCCAACCGGTACAACCTATTGTTACCACAAATCAACCTCCTCCTGGTGTCGCAATCCCTTCGTCGTCAATGAAACCTCCTCCTAGCCTCAATATCCCTTCGTCGTCAACGAATCCTCCCCCTCCTATCAAGCCCACTGGGGGCAGAGGTCCACAACCATACACTGCTATACCACCTCCTAAGGCAGTTAAACCCCCACCGATGTTTCGAGCTCCCCCTAAATGCTCGTTGTGCGATGAGATAGGCCATCCAACTCATCAATTCCCACAGTTACCGGCACTCCAAGAGCATATGAATATGTTGGACGATGACATCAGCATCCCAGTAGTTAGATTAGAGCCACCTCTACAGCCTCGCGACAAATCACTGCGCACCAACCATCCTTGTGCTATATGCAGTGTTTACGGCCACTACTCTCACCATTGTCCTGATCTACCTGACTATAGAGCAGTGTTGTACGAGTTAAACAACGTCGACTTAGAGATATCTCCCCCCCTCATCGAGGAGATCCACCCCCCGCCATCATCCTTGTCAGAAGAAGTCAATACAATATATATGATTTCAACAACCTTCAAACCAGAACCCCTTGATTTATGGTCTGACTACTTCAATACTGATGAGCAAATTTTGGAGACACTCACTGCACCTGACTACCCTTGGGATGATATGCATCATCGCTCATACTTCCTCCCGGAAGCATCTACACCCACCTCATCCAACCAGCTATCGGTCGAATCGAAAGATTTCATACCCACTAAGGTCGATTGGTTAAGAGACCCCATCCCAGCACCGGATGCCTTTGAAGAAGGGAACATGTCGAACATTTCCCCCACTATACAGATAGACATTTCCACTACACCAGGGAAACCTGAGTTCATCTCACTGGGCGCATCTTGCACTCAAGCAGAAACTCAGGCATACAAAAATCTCTTTCAAGAGTTCCGTGATGTCTTTGCCTGGTCCTATACCGAGATGCCTGGTCTCGACCCCGCCATCACTGAACACCACATTGATACATGGCCTGAGGTACCCCCTGTTCGTCAGAAACAACGACCCATTCACCCTTCCAAGCTCCCCGCTGTTAAAGCTGAGGTCGAAAAACTTCGCAAAGCAGGATTCATTTACCCTATTCCGTACACCACTTGGGTGTCAAACCCTGTTCCCGTCAACAAAAAGCAAGGCACCCTTAGAGTATGCACTGACTTCTGAGATTTAAACCACGCTTGTCCAAAAGACAATTTCCCCACGCCATTCATTGACCAACTCATTGATGAGTGTGCGGTCCATGAAGTCCTATCCTTCATGGACGGGTTTTCCGGATATAACCAGATTCACATCCGTAAGGAGGATCAGTACAAGACTGCCTTCACCACCCCATGGGGCACCTTTTCCTATCGCGTCATGCCATTTGGACTTAAAAATGCTGGTGCCACTTTCCAGCGAGCCATGACCTATTTCTTTCACGACTTGGTCCATATCCTGCGAGTCTATCTTGACGACCTCACAGCTCGTTCCCAAAAACGATCAGACCACCTTAACGACCTCCGGCAAGTTTTCCTGCGTTGTCGCAAATATAAAATCCACTTGAACCCACACAAGTGTGTCTTTTGCGTCCCAGCAGGCCGCTTATTAGGTTTCATTGTCTCCCAAGATGGAATCACTGTCGATCCCCTGAAAGTCAAAGCCATTTTAGAACTTCCGCCTCCTCGCACGCTTCGGCAACTCCAAAGTCTACAGGGGCGGTCCAATTTCCTTAGGCGCTTCGTTCCTGACTATGCAACCAAAGTTCACGGTTTCTTACGCTTACTCCGTACCCACATACCCTTTGTTTGGGATGAGCAAGCAGACACAGCATTCGAAGACCTCAAGAAAGCTCTCACGCAAGCCCCCTTGATATCCCCACCGGATTTCTCTCAAGACTTCACCCTTTATGTCTCGGCATCCGAACATGCTGTGTCCGGAGTTTTGGTCCAAGAAGATGCCTCACACCGAGAGCATGTGATTTATTACGTCAGCCAGACCTTGTCTGGACCACCTCTACATTACCCATATGAGGAAAGATTAGCCCTAGCTGTAGTCTTTTCCGTACAAAAATTGCGACACTACATCCTACTCAGTCATACCACGGTCGTGGCCGACTCCAACCCCATGGTCTATCTCCTTACCCGGCGGCTCCTACAAGGTCGTGTTGCTAAATGGGTCATTATCCTCCAAGAATATGACCTCACTTTCAGAACTTCCAAAAGCACTAAAGCCCTCGCGCTTGCTCACCTCATCACGGACCTCCCATCCTCTTCAACATCACCCGTTATCCAAACAGACCTGATTGACGAGCATATCTTCATCATTTCGTCTGACGACCCTTGGTACGAGACATTTTGACTTACCTTCGTACGCAAAAATTTCGACCACACATCGATCGTGACGGACGTCGTCGCATACGACACCACGCCACCCGATACCTCCTGATAGGGGATGTACTTTACCGACGCGGCGTTGATACCATCCTACGCCGTTGTCTATCCCATTGTGAATCAGAACAAGTCCTCAATGATTGTCACAGCGGTGCCTGCGGAGGCCATTTCTCCGGCATGGCAACCGCCCAGAAAATCATTCGGGCAGGTTATTTTTGGCCATCATTGTTTACTGATTGCATCACCGCAGTCAAGCATTGCCAGAACTGCCAACTATTTTCCCCCAAAGCAAGAACGCCCCCCGCCCCCCTTCATCCAGTCATCACCGTTGGACCATTCTGCAAATGGGCCATCGACTTCCTCGACTGCAACCCCACGTCAGCCGGCGGTCACAAACACATCGTTGTGGCTGTAGATTATTTCACCAAGTGGGCAGAAGCCATGCCGACAAAGCCGACACTGCAGCACGGTTTTTCTTCAACCATGTTATCGCTCGATTCGGAGTACCACAGCAACTAGTCTCTGACCACGGCTCTCACTTCGAAGATGCCGTCTGGAAGGAATTATCAACCATGTTGAAATTTGAACACCATTTCTCTTCCGCTTACTATCCCCAAGGAAACGGCCAAGTCGAAGTGATCAATAAAATTTTGAAGACCATTCTCCAACGTACTGTAGACAAGCACAAATCCAATTGGCACCACATGCTTTTCCCGGCACTATGGGCCTACCGCACCTCAACCAAAACCGCCACTGGTTTTACCCCTTTCCATTTAGTTCACGGTGTCGAATCCATCCTCCCTATTGAGTGCCAGATCCCAGCCTTACATATCGCCGTTGAGCTCCTACCGGACACTTCCCCGATCGAGCAATGTTTACTACTCCTAGAGCAGGCCGATGAATATCGGCGCACAGCCATCCAAAACATGGAAGCAGCTAAACAACGATCGAAACTAAGTTACGACAAACACGTCCACCCAAGAACCTTTTCGGAGGGAGACCTTGTCCTCGCTTACGATCAAGCTCATGACAAAACCGGCAAGGGAAAGTTCGTGTCTATGTGGCAAGGCCCCTACATCATACACACCTGCCTCGGGCAGGGGGCATACATTCTGACCGATTCAAAAGGCAATCCCCTACGCAACCCACGCAATGGGTTGTACCTTAAACGATTTTACCCATAGAAAATCTGATGGACACCATCGTCCATTTTAGTATAGGCATACTTTCTTTGTTCACAAAAAATTCAAAAAACCTAAATATTTGTTTTTCTCTGCATGACCACAGATGGAGCCTCTTCCACTCTGCTATGTCGGTTTCGCTGATGGTGCAAGCCGTTGGTCTCCCAATCTCGCCTCCGTAGCTTGGGTAATATACTCCCCTTCACACGAGTTAATTCACATTGACGGAGTATGTTTAGGTGCCGCTACCAATAATCAAGCTGAATACGATGCTGTGACCGGTCTCCTGGCCGCTGCTCTCCAAATGAGCATACGTCACCTCAACGTTTACTTGGAATCACAGCTCCTAGTTTCCCAGCTCAATAATGATTACCAGGTACGCGATCCTTGTCTTTTCAGAAAATTCCTGTGCACTAAACAAATGGTTAGACAGTTTGAATCCATTACATTCACACATGTCCCAAGACACCTCAATAGTGTAGCAGATAATATGGCCAACAATGTCCTCGACTGGCACACCAATCACATCATGTCATACCCATAAACAAAATGCATCCACATGCATAACATGTGCCTCCACGGGCATAAAACAAATAAACAAAATGCATCCACGTGCATCACATGTGCCTCCACGGGCATAAAACAAACAACCAAATAATGCATCGACGTGCATAACATGTGCCTCCACGGGCATACATAAATCAACAAACATACTGCATCTACGTGCATAACACGTGCCTCCACGGGCATATACAAAAGACAAAGGTGCATCCACGTGCATACACAACAATATATCCACATATATATAAATCAAATAGTCAACATGTCATAAGTGCCCTCAGCACCCGATATACAAAAAATACATCTGTCATACAAAAAATGCTTCCCCATATGCTCATCAGCATTTGGGGGCAGATACAGTATCGTCTACTCAGCTGGATCCCGAGGATCCTCAGGCTCCTCCTCCGGCTCCTCCTCCGAATCCTCCTCCGCTGGCCCCGCCGGGTCATGACGAGCCCGAACTCTCCGCTCTACCGGCCCCGCTGGATCGTCCCGCAGACGTATCCTCCCCTGAGTCGGCCCTGCCGGATCATCCCGTCTATCATCCCTGTGCCTCGCCACGAACACCGCTGTCCTCAATAGGAGCGACTGCCACTCAGGCGGCGCACCGAAACAACCCTGCAAAATACCCCGATCCAGGTCTCTCCAACCATCCTCGGGAAGCCCAGCTAGGATCTCGGCAAAAGTCTGTCGGACACCATCTATGGCGTCATCACGAGGGCCAACCCCTCACCCACGAGCTGCAAATCCTCCACCACGCGGAGGAGTTATAGGTACAGGTGGATGGGCGACCACCATCGCCTGCCCCTGCCGAGCCACGTAGTCAGGCGGTGGTACTGGACCCACATCTGCACAAAGCAAGTAAGCCATCACATACTATAGAACAATAATCATCAATGATAAATCATACAGCATATGATATAATATCAAATAAAACACAAACATACCGTCTAAACTCCAGGCCTGTCCTGGGGCACGAGGCATCTCTGGGTCACCTCGGTAATCCATGCCGGCATAGCGATAGTCCTCAATCACCAGAGGCATCTGCTCCCACTGCTGATAGAAATCCTCCGTGAAGTAACCACGGACACCACCGCCGCCATGGGGCATCATCTGCCCCCACCTCATCATACGAGGCTCACTCGGAAGACCAGCACGAATGGGTACCCGTGGCCGCAAGGTCGGCACCCGCTCAAAGAAAAAACAACATAAAAATGAGGCATAACAAAACTTGCCTCCCTCTCTAATGGCCTTGTCCAGATCTCTCCGGACTCCAGCCAGAAACATCTGCCCCCAGGCATAGTAAGTACCCTGAAGAACAGAGTCCACCATCATCGTCTGCCCCCCAGACATACGATGTGGCGCAGCAGCACCCAGTATCCGTAGAACGCAAGCCCCAACAGCTTGCATATCCCACTCACGCAGGGATCGCAGACTAATAGAGTTGTTTTGTAAAACAGCATCATCAGAACAGAAAGTCTGTAAAAGGTCCTCCATATCTATACCTGGAGGAAACCTCCGCATGATATCACCCACCTCACCCAAGCGAGGCAACCCAGTCAAAAAATAAACATCCGTGAGAGTGATCTCTAACCTCTCACCACCAATGATGAATGCACCCTCCGCTGGCACCCACCATTGCAGAAGCCTGTTCAGGAGCCGTCTCACTAAACGTATAGGCGGGATCTGAGCGAACTTTAAAAGTCTGCTCATAGCCAGAGTCTGTCTCACCCCTGCATCAGTCTCAATCCTCAACATAAGATCACCATCGATCTCCCTCTCCCGCCACGAGGACTGAGGTCTCCTCAACATCCTGCCAGGAAAACAGAAGAAATTTTTAGCCCAAGCATAAAAATTTTAGAAAAATCCCATCACAGCTTTTACACAGAAAGCCGCGATGCCCATCGCGGCTTTTCCACAAAAATCCGCGATGACCATCGCGGGATCCATGAAAAAAACCCGCGATGAACATCGCGGATTTTGGCCGGACAGTCGCGATGAACATCTCGACTATCCCCCATGAACTCGCGATGAACATCGCGGGTTCCGACCTCACAGTCGCAATGAACATCGCGACTGTGAGCCTAGAACCCGCGCGGTTCATCGCGGGTTCAGCCCCGAAACCCGCGCGGTTCCACGTTGGAGAGTCAACGTGGAATTTCGCGGCCTTCGGGGGCATGCCGCCAAACAAAAAAGACATAATTGACAAGGTTAAGGGAAATAGAGTTACCTGCAACTCGCTGAATCGAAAACCAACGGTGAAATCTCCCGGAAATCTAGAAAAAGCTCTGACAGCTCTATCAAACTCGCACGTAACAATGACAAGTCATTTGGGCCCCACCCCCTATTTATAGAAATTCCACCAATTTTCCAACAACCATTGCGGTATCATACGAAGTCCATTTCTCAAACCGTTGGTACCGTTGGAATCAGCACCGCGAGAACTTCATGCAGGTTCCTTCCTTTTTCCATTTTCACGGGGTCCATTTTTTGACCATTTTTTGGCCTCTCTAGTGGCCTCGGTTTGCGTGCCACATCGGCCGTTCTCTGTTTTGGACGTGCCTTATATCACCGGATTCAGTTTTCCGCACTCGTGATGACGCTTAAGATCATTTCTCGCTGTCACGTCCTGATTTTCAGGGCATTTTTTCCATGCCCCCTTGTCACCTCAGTTTGCGTGCCACATCGGCCGTTCTCAGTTTGGGGCATGCCTTATATCGTCGGATCCAGTTTTCCGCGCTCGTGATTATGCTTGAGATCATTTCTCGCTCTCACCTTTCAATTTTTTGGCCATTTTTTCCATGCTCCCTCATCACCTCGGTTTGCGTGCCACATTGGCCGTTCGCCGTTTCCGACAATCTTTATGTCATCGGATCCAGTTTCCGCACTGATGACGATGCTTGAGACCTTTTCTCGCCCTCATCAATCCATCTTTGTTCGGTATAATTTTATCCCTTTTTCGGGCCGAGCAACCCCTTTGACGAAAAAGGTACTTAGGGAGTTTCTGTTAAGCTCTTTTCTGACTCCGAAAACAATGAAAAGATCGCCGAGCAATCTTGCTTCCTTTCATGCTCGCTAAACGTATCTGAAAATGCGTCTACCTGGTATAAGTTTACCCCTTTTCCGGACCTCGTAGACTAATTACGAAAAAGGTATACTCTAGTCACATCGGCTAGAAGAGTACTCCATCCGCATCATTTTATGCTTTTTCGGGCCTTGGAGACTAAACTAACGAAAAAGAAACACCAATAGAGTCCACTTACCGCTTTCAGACTCTCTAAACATGAAAGCAACCATGAGCATGAGCCGTCCTGGGCTCACAAAATCCACAGGACCGTACCATTTCAGAGCACACTTTTATCCCTTCTTAGAGCTCATTAAAACTACGAAGAAGGAATCAATGGTGCCTCTTGGTGCCACGACAGATCAAATCTACTCATCAGGCAGCTTCCCCATTTTGGTCGCCTTTGTTCAGAGTATTCTGCAGTATGTCACCTTGATAATCCCTCGACGGCACCTATCAGCTCGTCCTCCCCCCCCAGAGTCAATATATACCATTCAGTCAAAGCAATGATCCCCACACCTACAAGTCAGTTCCCTACGCTGCCAGGTCAACCATGTCATCATGCTCTGAACAAAGGAAGTTTGAGTCTACCCATTTTTTGACCCAGTTATTTCCCATTCCCACAAGTATGTCAGTCCTACCATCAGTACTACAACACTTCAGTTTTACACCTCGTGCTCCTATCAAGGAAACATCATTGCCTTGTTAGTTGCTGGTCTCCCTCTGTCGACGACAACCACATTGATTCCAGAGGATAGACCGAGAGGTCCCTGTGTCTTGGACTCATTACCATTTATGATGAGTTCCTACGAATCATTTCGAAAGGAATCCTCATACCTCTCCGAATGGTTGTTTCTCACATGCTCGACTTCAACACCTTGATCGCATCGTTGAGACTCGCACAGGGTATTGGTCCGTTCAGTTATTAGTCGAAGACCCCGGATACCACCTGACTCCTCCACATTTGAGAGTCTACCTATGGATACAACCAGTTACATTTTTTTTCTATAGATATTCGGGTTGCGTATGGCGACAGTATTCAGATGTACCCCAGTTTTATACTCCCTCGAGTATACATATACAAATACTTCCCAGAGATGGCTCACAGTCATTAAGTCCATACAGATGATTGAACACCTTCAGTTTCAGCAGTTCAATAGTTATTCCAGTGTATTGAGATCAGCCATGATCATGAGTATATCCCACAACAATGTCCCCTTTGGACCATTATGATGTACTAGTATATTTCTTTACGTATTAGATCCCCCTTCTTGGGACTAATTGTTTTGTATATGTCTTGATACGAGCATGGGAATGCCCGCCTCGTCCTTCATCAGAGATTATACCTCATTCATATTGAGGCCATGTAATATTTTTTGTTTTTTGTAGCTTCCAAGGGCCGTGGCTCCAGTCTCCAACCGGTCTCTTCTCTCCCCTAAACCCCAGAAAAAAGGACAAAGAACTATGATGTCTATCGGCCATACGATGAGCTCCTGCCCTCACACATTAGGGGGCAATCTGTTAACACCTAAAAAGTGCTCACTAGCTCATTCCCTTATTCACATGACCCATTTGTCCACTTTTCCACCATCTGAGCCCCTGAAGCCAACAAAAGGTCACCAAAAGACCTTAGTACACCCCTTTTTCCATTAAAAAAGAGTATTTTTCCAAGAAAATCATAAAAAACCCTCAAAAAGGGTCCAAATTCCCAAAAATATTAAAAAGGGAATTAAAATATTATTTTTATTCAAAAAAGGAAAAATGAGGGAAAAGTACCTAAACCATGTTGGTCAATACCATTTGGTTTCCACAAAACCACAAATGGTATTCTCCACCACCAAAACCTATAAAAAGGTGGTAGGGGCTCCTCATTTCACATCCATCCATTATCTCATCCTTATGCTGCTGAAATCTCCCTTGAGCATTTTAGCCATTGCAAACCACATTGGAGAAGAGACCATTGGAGATTGGAGTTGCTCATCCTTGGAGCCATTCAACCTCATCATTAGAGGTATTGATTCCGCAAGCACTTGCTTGCCCCATTCTTTCAATACAAATTCATTATTTTACATTATCTTGTTCTTGATTTTAAATTATTTTTGTTATTTGCTTAATATCTTTGCATAGATCCATGGTTAGTCTTGTTTAATTAGTTTATTGTTATTTATTTCCATTGAAACTGCTACTACTAGTTAGCAGGTGCCCATAGCACTAAGCCTGGTTGCAAAACCGGGCCAACAGTGCATGTGTGAGAAGTGAGTGATCAAATAGAGTGCCTCCCGCACTCTATTTATACTTGACTTGACTTGCCTTTTTACCTAACTCATGTAGGCTCGAACTTAACCACATAACATAATGCTGACTGGGCCGACCCCCAATAGGGTGGTCTAATAAAACTTTGACCCACATGGCCGACCCCCAATAGGGTGGTCTAATAACCCTTTGACCCACATGACTTATACAGGGCCGACCCCAAACAAGGTGGTCTAATAACCCATCAAGTATAAGTTACGACACTTACAATATAAATGACGACACTTCCCTATAGAGGAATAATACCATCTCTATAGGAATACAATATACATATATGTGAAATACATTCTGAATTTACATATACATCAACACCTAGGTGTTGTATATGCTTGATAATTGAGCAATATAAAATTGGTTTGGCATCTATTGGTTGTTCAAGTTTGCATTCCTACCCCTTTGTTCTTTGTTTTGTTTCATTTTTATTTTCTTTGTTTTATCTCTTTTTACTAACAACCACTTGCAGGATCACTTTGAGCACTCATCCACACAACAAGGGAACCTAATATTGAAGCCTTGTTGCAATCTACTAGGCTTTTCCCTTTACCAAGTGGGACGGATTCACCCTTGTGCAATCTTTTTCACGACAGTATTTATGGAGACTCCACTTATTTTAGTTCATTTATTTTATACTAGGTTTTTGTTTGTTGATTAGCTAATTTCTGGTATCTTCTGCTTTGTAGGTGAAGAGGTCCATACCCTTCATTCCAGAAAATCAGCCTCCTTTTGGCTGCAATTGTTGTTTCAATAGATGTGTGGATTCTAGTGTCTCAGGCGCACTGTACACACGAACGATCCCTTGATAGTCGCACTGTCTACGCATATTAACAGATCTCTGCCCGCACGAATTTCTATACCACTGATCCAAGCGACCTCTTTGTATTGTTACTACGCTATTGCATGCCAATGAGTCTTTCTCCCATGCTACAATGCATTTTTTTGTATTTTATGCGCATATCGACTCTTTCTTTGCTTTATACCCTTTTTTTTTACAATTTTGCAGCCCCATTGTTGCTCACTAATGAACTAGAACTAAACTTGCAATAGTTACATGTTTCTATAGTAATTAGCTCACTTAGCCTAATATTAGGGAGTAAAGAGTCCTTCTCTCTCGAAACTTACTTACATAACCAACCTTGAGGCTTTCAATGAGCCTCATTGTTGTCACTAGAATTAAAGACATATTGTGGTTTTGTTTACTTGGCATGTTTTTAGGATCAAAAGTAGTGTAGAATCCACTTTTTCACACAAGAAATGACCTAAAGACTCTTGTCTCCCAAAGTATGCTCTTCACCTCACACTTCTTGTGATATTGGTGAATTAGAAAGTGGTGATATGTGTGAAACACCTCCATTGCACACTTTTACTTCATTAGCACTTAGTTTTTACAAAGCACCATTAGCATCTTTTATAGTTAAAATTTAATCTCCATTTTCATTTACTTTACACTCTTCTAGTTAATTTTCAAGAAAACATTTGCTTACCTCACATGTTTTTGCATCACTATCACACACTAAGGGACCTAAACACTCTTTCATTCCAACCATTCTCTTAACCTCGCACTTCATGTGAGCTTGGTGAATCAGGAAGGAAGGGAAGTGTGAAATGTAGGATCAGGTTCTGTCACTGAGAGGGGGGGGTGAATTAGTGACACATATTTATACAAAATTTTAACTTGTTAGCAAACATAAGAACATAATTGAACACAATAATTTATCGTGGAACCCAATAAGGTAAAACACCAACGCTTTTCTATTATCTGCAAAACTTTGTTTTTACAATTATACAATAGAAGAAGATGTTTTAGATCAACACCAACTGATCGGGATGCACCCACACCCTTCTTCACCAGCACCAACTGATAGGAGGCTACGACCCCCTATTTAGTCAACTCCAACTGACAAAGAAGCACCGACTCCCTTTTGTAGGCAACAACCTACCCTTGCACCACCCTGCCACCCTTAAGATATTGATTCTTCACAAGTTTCTAGGACTGCATCTCTTCCTTTGGCCTAAATTCTTCTTCGAGTATTGAGAGGCACGCTTTCGATTTTTTTTTCAAAATATATACTTCTCCAAAGTTTCAAGTGTATTTGAAATGACACAACTTTTCAAAACTAATGCAACCCTTTTAAAAAAAATGAATTTTCATTAAAATCATTTTTTTAACTATATATTTTAATTTAAATAACCCTTTTAAAAAATGACTTTACATTAAAATGTTTTTATTTTATTATTAAAACCACATATATTTTTATTTAATTATTTTTAAAACTGGTGCTTTTACGATTTTTCACTAAGTCTTCATGTTCACTAACGCTTTTGCCATGTCTGCCACATATGATGAATCCTCTTCCACGTCGACGCCATGTATGATTTTTCTGTTCATGTCAACCACACATCAATGGTCATCATCCACCTCGACGCCAAGTTTCCACGCGATTATTGCGATGTCTACATCATTTTTAGTCATCATCCATGTCGAAGAAGCCACACGCAGCAAAAGATAGGGGGGGCACATAGGCGTCTCGAGCTCTAGGCTGGTGTTCTTCTCGTGGAGAACCAAACACCCAGAGCTCCCACACTATCTTTGCACTATGCGTAGAGTAAGACTACTTAGCCTTGGCGTTATAAACGCATAGATACAACCTTTTGTTGACAATGTGGGATATATCCCAAAACAAAACCAATCACCGCCGTCCATCACCAGATTGAGCGGTCCCTGAGTATTAGCCTGTAATTCTGCTCATCTCTGCATTGTTTTTGGCTCAGGTCCTTCATGTCTGAATGCATCTTGTGGTCTTCTTCACGTGGGCATCATTTCGACGAGTTTGAAAAAACAAGATTCACAAAACCAAGAATCGCAACAGAGCTCCTTTCTATCACATCAGATTGGGGCAAGTTCTTCATTATTGCCTACCCAACAGAGTTTGGATTTTTGAAGTTGGTCGATTCGCCTTTGATCCTTGACCATATGCTCATTGCATTGTTGCACTGATAGTCACCAAATTTGGCAACGCAAATAGAAATTAAGGGCTCCAAATTTGACTCGCCGGGTGTTGTTGCATCTAGTGACTCCTTTAATAGTTTTGATAACTGTTCTCTAACACTCCTATCTCCAACAACAGTATTGTAGTTTCCTCCTTGCTCAGAATTTGTATAATCCATTTACCCACACATGACTGATGACATTTGTAAAAAAACTTTGTGAAAGCAATTATTCTTTATTTCTCGTTCCAAGTTGTCCTTCTCCAGAGATGCTTCCGAGTTAAGTCTTGATAATGCAAGCAGGAGCAGTTGCGTGACCAGACGTAGTACAGGATCCCACAAATGAGTGTGAGAAGGGTGATTGCAACAGAGTGCGGCTTCCCATGGTATACAAATAGACAAATATACTTTTAAATTTTGACCGCATGGGATGCCTTGCCTAATCGCTTACCTAACACACTAAAATTTGGTTCAGCTCGCAAAGATGCATATTTCAGAGGGTCATTACATGGAACCACTGATCTCATATTTAATTCCTCCCTCACATAAGCATAATGTGGACAGAGACTAGAAAGAAGCAATGGTGAACCAATTGCATCCAGTATATAGGAACCCTGTGACTCAATAACTTGTTCCAACACAAGTTTGTCTCCTTCACATCTTCTGCCCTGGGAAACAGTTGAGGAGATGTAGCATCTGATATCAGTTATATGATTATGAACATACTCTGTAGGTTTATTCCATGCCCTATCCAGCACTGAAACTTCAATATTGTCTGGATGCACTTGAGCATACATATACTTTTCTCTTCATTGCTTTGTCATCTAATTGCCATCAATGACAATCTACACCCTCTGCCATTGCCATATTTCCAACAATCTCCCCATTTGGCATTGATGGAAATGCTCTTCATTTCTCCCCTTTTGACATCAAGGGAAAAGGAATGAACAATTCCCTTGACCCTGATCACTGTCTCCCCCTGAATTGATGCCACTCTGATGCATTAATTTCTTAAGAGTTTATATTGGAGAGGATACTACCCCTAATCTCTACCTAAGATATTCAAACACATCTCTGCTTAAAGGTTTAGTAAAGATGTCTGCCACCTGTTCCTGTGTTGAGACATATTCCAACTTAATGTTCTTATTTTCAGCTTGTTCTCTTAAATAGTGATACTATATAGGAATGTGTTTTGATTTTGAGTATTGAACATGATTCTTGGACAAACTTATAGCACTTGTATTATTGCAATAGAAAATAGTGGGTTCTTCAAATATTACTTTGATGTCTTGTAGAGTTTGTTTCATCCATTCTACTTGTGTGCAACATTCTGCTGCTGCAATATACTCAGCTTCAGTAGTAGACAGAGAAATTGAGGTTTTTTTTTCTTGTCCAAGCTACCAATGATTCTCCCAAGAAGAATACCCTCCACTTGTACCTTTTTTGTCATCTATACAACCAGCCCAATTTGCATCTGAATAGGCTTTTAGAGTAAATGAATTTTTACTAGGATACCACAACCCTAGATCTATGGTTCTCTTTAAATACCTAAAAATTATTTTCACAGCGTGAACATGGCTCTTTTTTGGTTCAGCTTGAAATCTAGCCACCATTCCAATAGCTTGTTTAACATCAAGTCTGGAAGTTGTTACATATAGCACACTCCCAATCATTGATCTATAGTGTTTTTGATCAACTATTTTGGAATCATCTTCCTTGCTTAGTTTGCATCCTACTGTCATTGGTGTACAAACAGGCTTGCAATCTTCAAATTGGAATTTTTTGAGCATATCTTTAACATACTTGGATTGATGGATAAAAATTCCCTTTTTAAATTGAACTATTTGAAATCCTAAGAAGAATTTTAGTTCACCAAGTAAGGACATTTCAAACTCTTGTTGCATCCTACTAGCAAAGTCTTTACTCATTTATTCATCATCACTCCCAAATATAATATCATCAACATATACTTCCACAATAACCATACTATCACCAGTAAATTTACAATAAAGATTACTATCCGCTGATCCTCTTTTGAAGCCTTGTATTTGTAGATAGGAATCCAGCCTTGCATACCATGCCCTGGGTTCTTGTTTTATCCCATAGTTAGTTTTTTTTAGTTTACACACAAATTCCCCTTTATCAGTTAATTTAAACCCTTCTGGTTGCTCAATGTAGACCTCCTCTTCTAAGTTTCCATTGAGAAATGCTGACTTGACATCCATTTGGTATACTTTCAATTTTTTATGGATGGCAAAAGCTAAGAACATCCTTATTGCTTCCAATCTGGACACTGGTGCAAAGGTTTCTTCGAAATCCACTCCTTCAATTTGAGCATACCCTTTACTTACTAATCTGGCTTTGTTCCTAATTACTTGTCCATTTTCATTCACTTTGTTCCTAAATACTTGTTGATGCCTCGAAAATCGTAGCATCAATTAGCAATGGATTCTCCCCGGTAAGCAAGCCCAATTAGATCGCTCATCGTTTGGTGTGGGGAATCCGTCTGGTTAACGGTTTCAGATACCATGTAAGATTTAAAGATTTGTATTCTTTGAACCAGTTGCGGCCCTATCCACCGTTTATGTATTTTATTTTTAAAGATGATATGCAAGTGCCCTAAGCTAAATGCAGGTAATTAATCTAAAACTATATAAGCAATTCTAATCTATCCTTGCAAGGAACAAACTGTAAAGATGAGCAATAAACTGATAGAAACATCTAAAGATCAGACAAATAGCTATTTAATCATAAACATGCGTTTCCAGTAGAATATAAAAGATATCAAAGATAGCTTTGATTCAGTTAATACATTCCATTACTCATTTGAGATAAACATCTTTGCACAGAAAAATTATGAGAACATTCATCACATAGAAGTAATTCATAACAACAAGGAATGATCTCACAGTAATGTATAGATGACACAGGCATAATCCAGCAAACATTTAATACATCCTTCAGGGAAAAATGCAATTTCCCATGCTTTCTTAAGGCAAAATTTGAATTCCTTATACATGCAGTAAATTAGTTCACGTACAAGATAGAAAATGTCTTTTCACCTAACAAAAGTCCTTCCACTATTCTCTAATCATCTATATATAGCTTTACAAAATGCTCCCAAGGCTGCCACATGTCCCTTTTCCCAAAATATTTTAATTTTATTTTAAATTCCTTCTACAAAAATGGAATGATTCGTGGCAATCTTCTACACAAAAGACAAAAAAGAAACAACTGTCCCTTTAACTTCATGATTTAGCAATAGGAAAGGTAAACTTTTCAGCATATTGCCAGATAGTTGGGACTGCCAAGTCAGCTTTCAGATGGTGCTTCTGCTTCAGTTGGAGCCTTTGTCCCAGATGGCGCCCCCTCCTCGACTGATGCCTTTTCTGCTACCTGTTTATCAGCTTATGCCATGTAGCTAAACCAGATGCCTGTTTCTCTTATAACAACATTGGCAGGGGTAGGGAACATGATTTTTTTGGAAATCACATGCTTGTCAATGTCCTGCACTTCTGCCACTATAGTTTGGAGAATCTCGTGGAACAAATGAGCATGTATGGAAGGTTGCACAATGCATTGATGCAGATCATCTATTTTTAACACATCTATTCTCTTTACATATTCCATATGGATCCTCAATTCACCTTTCAAATCAGATAGGCGCTGCTCTTTACTCGGAAAATCTTCAAGAGTCTAGGGAATTGATACTTTGCACCTCTCATGAACTTTTTGAATCTTCTGATAGAGACTGTTGCACTTTCCAACAGTTACCTAGATCACAGAAATCAATTTCACACCGCAATTCTTGCAGAATTCAATGAATCCTATGTCTTCTTTAAAATCAGCCACATATTTGAAAGGGGGGTGCTTGGGGAAATCCACCTTCCCTTCTCTCCATTCCATCTGCTTCATCATATCCTATTCTACCCAGGTGTATTTTTTCTTGAGCCTAATAGCTTCGAAGTTAATCTCCTTCATTCTGTCCACCATGGTTTTTAGCCTGCAAATCTCTTCAGTAAGCAATTCCTATGAGTCATGCATTTGCTTTAGTATGTCACAGGATTGTTCATGAAAGGGGGTCATGTCCATTGTTCTGCTATTTTCTTGTTCCAGCTGTTCAGCCATCAACTCCTTCTCTTCCTCTAATTGAATGATTCGGGCTTCGAAATCATTCTTCTCTCCTTCAAATATCATCATTTGGACTGCCAATTGCTCCTTTTCATCCTCCAAGTGTTGATACTTATCTAACAATTCCTTTTGATATGACAAAAGGGGATTATATTTCTTCACCACGAGGTCCCTATAGGTCTGCTCATTAACCACGGTGTCCTACAACATACGAGCCCTTTTCTTGGTTGCCTCAAACTCATTCACCATCTTGACTACGTTGTGCTCGCTTGCTTTCACGGAAGCTACAGTAGCAGATGCCATAGCCACGGGAGCATTCTGTGTGCCCTGCATAATAGTGATTTCTCGCCGGGTAATGATGTCCAAGTGAAAAGGCTTCTTCAACCTTGTCTCTGTCTTTCACACAATGGACTTCCTTTTCTTATCAAAAACAAATTTATCCCACTGGGACACAGTATGATATTTCGATGGGGTAAAAGGGATCAGTAGAAGATCTTCTATAGGGATGTTCTCTTACGTGGGTGGGGTCTGAACCATTTGGGATGAGTCTATTTCCATATCCTGCGTGTTGGAGACCCCATCTTATGCATATTCATTGGATTTAATTTCTCTCTCGGCCTTAAGCTGTCTTTCCTCTTCTTCGATCCTTAGCTGGTTCTCAACCGCCTCCCTTTCTTCTTGCTCTTTAGCAGCTTCTTCTATTCTTATCTTTTCTAGCTCTTCGTCTCAGAGCCTTTGGGATTCTTCCTCTCGAAGCTTGTCTTCCTGCTCCTTTTGCATCTTGTCAGCAGCTTCCTTTTGGATCCTCTCAGCTTCCTCTTTAAGCCTTTTCTCTTCATTGATCAGAGCTTCGACTGCTTCCTTTTCTTTCTGTAGCTTGGCCTCTTGGGCATCTTGGGTAGCGGTAGAGCTAGAACTGGCTCCATCTTTGAGGTGACGGCAAATTTGAAGCTCGGTCATGTTACTAATTCCTCTATACACCTCTTCATCTTGATCATAGTAATGAGCATAATCGAAGTGAGCATGGATTTCTCTGCAATGTTCTGCAGCCTTGTTCCGCCTATCATTTCTATGGAAGACCACTTCCCCGAAGTGAAAACCTCTTAACTCTTGGACAAAATATTCAGCCGATGAAACCTTTGAGAACTTATAGGCTCCCACATAGAAAGGAAAAGGAGGAAAATAATCCTTTTTCAATCTATTCAAAAATCCGCCAACTCCATCAAGAAAAACTTTCCCAACTGCCTCCTTTAGGATTATGTAATCAGTAGCATACCTAGGAAGGATATATGGTGGTTTGGAGCCTCCATACATTCTTATATAAGTACCCTTCTCTGAAAAATAGAAATCGTCGTAGCTTTCCATGACCTCCATGGCATTCTCAGATAAGCAATTGGGTTCTTCATTAAACATTAGCTCATACAAAGGTATGATGAATTCTTCACAAATGAGCCTGTACTGTGTCCTATAATTTTGGGCCCAAAGCATTTTATAAGCGGTGTATACTGGGGTGTTGGCCTGATCCCAAACGCACCCTAACTTGGGGAAATGGAGCTTTGCCAGAATACAATCTATGAGATAGGATGACATGTAAAATTCTGACTTCTTTAGGATCAGACCGTCTTTTGCAGTGTCTATGGCGGATGAAAGACTATCCGAGAGGATATCTACCCAATTAAAGACCGTTCCCTTGAATGCCACGTAGTGAATTATGGGGACCCATTGTATCCTATAAACGGTTCCGTCAGCCATGCCAAAAATTCTACTTAACAAAAGGGCGATCATCTGGAAAGGGGCCCTCAGGTTTTGGACTTCATACTCATCACTATCCCTTTTCCTTAGCTGCTTTCCTGAGATTAACAGTTTTTTAGCCATTTCAAAATTATCCATCTTGAGATGCCCCAACCATTCCTCATTCAGCTGCTGCTGAGGACGTGGTAACTTGTAAGCACCTACAATATAGGCTGTATGAAATGAGGCAAAATTCTCTCCCTTGCTATCGGTTAAAACTTTTGATTCAGCATTTGCATGTTCCAGGATCCATCCGATCACTTCTGAGCGGGGAAAGAGCTTTGGGTGTGTGGAAGATTTAGATATACCAGAGCTTCTGATGTTTTGGTATAAGTATCCTTCTTCCAAGAGTGCTCCAAGGATATATTGGTCTCTTAACATGCGGTATATATCTCCCCACTTGGCTTCAGGAGGAATGTCTGTGACAGACTTAGTGTCCTCGAATAAATTTTCAACTCTTGCCTCCTCTAATTCTGGTTCAATCGTCTTTTCTTTCCTTTTGCTACCCTTCGGCATCGTGGCTTAACCTTGTTCAACGACCATGCATGAGTAGACATAAAATCGGCCATAACGCAAAAAATATTAAACATTGGACTAGCATAGATATAGCAATGGAAAGCACTTTTAATAGCAATGTGTTGTAAAATATAGACATGAATTAAGAGTTTCTACTAGAAACAGAACACCATGCTTCTCCCTAGGATGATAAGTGGGGTTGGGAAAGATGTTACTGACTTCAAAAAAAAAAAAAGAGACAGGGGCTTGGTACTTCCTTAACGAAAAAATGTGAGTGAGGCGACAAGTAAGTGTGGCCCAGGAATGTTGAGCATGCAGGTTTGAGGGACTGGAAGTGGGTTGGATGGGCCGACAGCTACGAGCTCCAGTGCATGGGGATGGCCAAACAAATTTAGAAATTCGACTAAGGGCCATGCAATGGAGCTGCGGTGATGGTAACGCCAGGACTGGCTCAAACGACTAGCAACTGAATGAGACAAAAAAAAAAGTTAGATAACCACCTACCTGGAAGAAAACAGCTGGGCCTGATGAGGGTTGATGGTGCAGCAACCTGGTTGAGCTGAAGCAATTCAACATGGTCTCAAACGGTGTTCTCCACTCATAAACTACCAATAAAAATCTAAACTTCCCAAACTCTATATATATAGGTTGACACATGCAGGCACTTAATTTGGTGGGTGAAGATTTTAAAATGGGTTTATGGTAGGTACGGAAGGGTTCTTTTAAGCACACTTAGCATTAAAAGCGACCGCCAAAATTGGAAAGAAATGGTGAGTTTGCCCGACGGTTTGCAGCGAAAAATTGTGAGTTCCAAGCGACGTTGCGGCGGAACTTGCCGAGTTCATCCGACGTTGCGGCGGAACTTGGCGAGTCTATCCAACATGAAATGACTTTGTGCTTTAATGAAATCTGCCCGCTCATTGCGGCGAGACTTCACGAGTTGGTCCGATGTTGCAGCGGAACTTGGCGAGTTCACCCGGCACAAAAAGACTTTGTGCCTTAACGAAAATGATGCTTGCCCGTTGCGACAAAAATTTGTGATTTGTTCCGCCGTTGTGATGAAACTCACTGAGTTCGTTCGTCATTGTGGATGAACTTGGTGTTTTTTTCCGAAAATAGCAAGCTCAAAAGACTTAACGAAAAGGAGGCACCCGTTGCAGCGGAACTTTCTGAGTTTGTCCGCCGTTGCGGATGAAAAGGCTGAGTTTGACTTAGAAGAAAAGAGATAAAACAAACTCAAAAACCTGCTTCTCTAGAAAAACTAAGTACAAAAGACCTTCTAGGAAGTGTTTAGTTTCTAGGAAAACTTTTCTAAAACATGAAGGAGGGGCCCTAAAATCACAAAAAATTTGGGGGGGGATGTTGCAGCAACAACAATTGGCGATTCTCTGGTGAACACAGATCTCTAAAAAGAACTCTCCTTAGGGGTAGAAAACTTACAAACTGCTAATTTACATGGGCAACAAAATGTCTTCATAGTTCAGTTTCCGTGAATACAGTGATCACTCTCATCATCATGGTCATTTTGGGAAAGGGTAACTTAGAATCATACTTCCTTACAACTCTCTTAGGGCCAGAGAATGGAGTTCATTTTCGAATTCTACCTTTCAGATGTCAACATAACAAAACTCCAAAGGATCGTAACAATATCTCACAGACATATTCGTTTGATCTTCATTCCCATGCTATTTGCATCCTTTTGGATATCCCTTGATGACTTTTGTCACTTGAGTTTTCCAGAAATGAATTTCTTCAACTTTCACATTTGATTTTGGTTCTTCAATCCATAATGTCCTTTTGTGTGAGCGATAACTTTGTTTTTACAATTATACAATAGAAGAAGATGTTTTAGATCAACACTGACTGATCGGGATGCACCCACACCCTTCTTCACTAGCACCAACTGATAGGAGGCTACGACCCCCTATTTAGTCAGCTACAACTAACAAGGAAGCACTGAATCCCTTTTGCAGGCAGCAACCTACCCTTGCACCACCCTACCACCCTTAAGATATTAATTCTTCACAAGCTTCTAGGACTGCATCTCTTCCTTTGGCCTAACTTCTTCATCAAGCACTGAGATGAAGGATTGAAAGGCACGCTTTCGAATGACTTTTTTTTTTCAAAATATATACTTCTCCAAAGTTTCAAGTGTATTTGAAATGACACAACTTTTCAAAACTAATGCAACCCTTTTAAAAAAAATGAATTTTCATTAAAATCATTTTTTTAACTATATATTTTTATTTAATTAACCCTTTTAAAAAATGACTTCACATTAAAATCATTTTAGTTTATTATTAAAACTATATATATTTTTATTTAATTATTTTTAAAACTGGCGCTTTTACGATTTTGCACTAAGTCTTCATGTTCACTAACGCTTCTACCATGTCTGCCACATCTGATGACTCCTCTGCCACATTGATGCCATGTATGCTTTTTCTGTTCATGTCAACCACATGTCAATGTTCATCATCCACCTCGATGCCACGTTGCCACATGATTATTTCCACGTCTGCATCATTTTTAGTCATCGTCTACATCGAAGAAGCCACGCGCAGCAAAACATAGGGGGCCACATGGGCGTCTCGAGGTCCAAGCTAGTGTTCTTCTCATGGAGAACCAAACACCCAGAGCTCCCACACTATATTTGCACTACACGCCGAGTAAGACTACTTTGCCTTGGCCTTATAAATGCATAGATACAACCTTTTGTGGACAATGTGGAATATATCCCAAAACAAAACCAATCACTGTGGTCCATCACCAGATCGAGCGGTCCCTAAGTCTTAGCCTGTAATTTTGCTTGTCTCTACATTTTTTTTGGCTTAGGTCCTTCATGCCTGAATGCATCTTGTGGTCTTCTTCACGCGGGCATCATTTCCACGAGTTTGACAAAACAAGATTCACAAAACCAGGACCCGCAACAGAGCTCCTTTCTATCACGTCAGATTGGGGCAAGTTCTTCATTATTGCCTACCCAACAGAATTTGGATTCTTGAAGTTGGTTGATTCTCCTTTGATCCTTGACCATATGCTCATTGCATTGTTGCACTGATAGTCACCAAATTTGGAAGCGAAAATAGCAATTAAGGGCTCCAAATTTGACTCGTTAGGTGTTGTTGCATCTAGTGACTCCTTTAATAATTTTGATAACTGCTATCTAACACTCCTATTTCCAACAACAGTATTGTAGTTTCCTCCCTACTCAGAATTTGTAGAAGCCATTTTCCCACACATGACTAATGACGTTTGTAAAAAAACTTTGTGAAAGTAATTCTTCTTGATTTCTCGTTCCAAATTTTCCTTCTCCATAGATGCTTCCGAGTTAAGTCTTGATAATGCAAGCAGGAGTAGTTACGCGAGCATACGTGGTACAGGCTCCCACGAACGAGTGTGATAAGGGAGATTGCAACAGACTGCGGCTTCCCATCGTATAGAAATAGACAAATATACTTTTACATTTTGATCGCGTGGGATGCCTTGCCTAATCGCTTACCTAACACACTAAAATTTTGTTTAGCTCGCAAAGATGCATATTTTAGAGGGTCATTACATGGAACCACTGATCTCACATTTAATTCCTCCCTCGCATAAGAATAATGTGGACAGAGACTAGAAAGAAGCAATGGTGAACCAACTGCATCCTGTATATAGGAACCCTATGACTCAATAACTTGTTCCAACACAAGTATGTCTCCTTCACATCTTTTTCCCTGGGAAACAACTGAAGAGATGCAGCATCTGATATTAGTTATACCATTATTAACATACTCTGTAGGTTTATTCCATGCCCTATCCAGCATTGAATCTTCAGTACTGTCTGGATGCGCTTGAGCATACATATCCTTTTCTCTTCATTGCTCTGTCATATGATTGCCATCAATGACAATCTACACCCTCTGCCACTACCATATTGCCAACATGAAATACCTCTCTTACACTCATTACGTGAATCAAGACCCATAAAATCAACTTTGTAAATTTCCAACCAACTAAAATCCTCCACAGGAGGTCACAAAACAATATTTTAGTTAGGTAGAATTAATTGGGATAAGCTTCCATTAATGCCCACCAATCTAATTTCATTAGTGATATTTTGAAACATAGGTGCATTATTGACTTATAGGGTACTATAAAAATCCTGCTATTAGTAAGTGTTAAAAGAAAATACGGATAAGAAGTGCACTGTTCCCAAGGAGTTCAAAGTCAAGGTATAGTTTCCCTACTCTCTCCAAAGAGCCACTCAACTCTTTGTGGAGGCGACACTATACCACCCAGGCATAACCACTTATCCACACTTGACGAAATGTATCTTAGTGGCCAAACTTAGGAAATCACCAACGATCAATTGTGAGTGCAATTGAATCCTAAAGATGGCTATTTCCTTTGGGAATTGTTGCCAAGTCTTCTTGATTGGGAGATTGCCCCCATCGCTAGTAGAATTGGCCCTTTGTTACCTTCACTAGTCAATTGGTGTGTGGATCCCATTGTCACCATCAATTGTGCTTTTGGAAGGCCCAATTACATTTGAGAGGAAGGACGTTAGGTCTTTTAGGGAATTTACACTTATTTTCTTTTTAAATACAAGTTCACTAACTCATAATTAAAAAGAACCTACATGTGGGAACTCTTTCCCTAAAACCGAATTTGCACATATCACTCACTTGTTGCACCATATTGCATCTGTTGTGGTTGGCATAGTTTTTCATTTGTTCAATTTTGTTTAAATTCCACCATCATTCTCACTTGACACTCAAGTTTCACCATTGAGGAACAAAAAAAAACCCTAAGGCAATCTCGAACACTACAAGGCCTATCCCCTCTCTCGAGGGTTGTTTTTACACTTTCTCCTCGTGGGTCACGCGGAAGATACTCTAGTCGGAGCCTCTCCCAGTCCACTTTGATAGGATCATTAGGGTGAGGCCGCTCCTTGCTCGATTCGTTTTCTCCTCTCAATTAAATTGTTGATCATTTTACCTAATCCACCGCTAGAAGAGGTTCCCCTTCATTTTTTTCCCTCAGAGAGAATTTAGATCCCTTTGCCTCCCCTCTTCTCGGAAGAGGCCCTCCTTTGTCTTCTCCCATTTGAGATCATTTGGACCATGTTGATCCCTCTTCACTCATAGGAGTTCATTGATTATTTTCAACACCACCTCGGTCTCCCCCTTAAGGAAACCACACATAATATACAATGGCAAGACCAAATCCTAACCTACCGTTCATGGCTATCCTAAATCTCCCAAATTTAGCCAAACTTATCAATGAACCTATTGCACATGATCCAACATTGCCAGCTATGCAAGATAAAATTCCCTCCGACATACCCAAATTTGAAGGGAGCAAGGGGACGATCCCGCTAACCATGTCATGTCCTTCCACCTATGGTGTTCATCCAACAACATAATGGAGGATTTAGTGAGGCTTCGCCTCTTTCAGCGCACCCTCACCAGAATGGAAGCCAAATGTTATGTGAACTTACCAAGATCGACCCATGTCACCTTTGTAATTTTGGCCAATGCATTTCTCACATAATTCCAGATTCTGATTCACCACAACCTTTGTCTTGAAATTCTTACAGATTTTCGGCAAAACAAATCTACCCACATCGCGGATCATATCCACGAGTGGTGTAGACATCGAACATTGTGTATAATTGAAATACAACCACCATTCTTGTTGGATTGGTTCGTTAAATCACTCCAACTAGCCATTGCAAAATATGTTTCCACATCCATGCTGCAAAATGAGGAAGAGGCCATCCTAAAGGCCCAACATTTCAATCTTATCTATGCACAATCCAGATACCTATACACCATCTTTCTTGATGCCCCCTGGAATTTATTGTTGGATCCTACCCCTGTGGGTTCATCACACTTGATGGATGGGATTATTAGGTCCATTTCCCACCAAGGAAAGGTTCCTTGTACTACTTCAATGCCATTCAATCTGGCCCCACAATACCCACCCATGCCTCATATGATGGCACCCCCTACCCCTGTACCAACTCCTCCAATTGGTCAATTACAATATGGAACCTATAGTCCTACTTATCTAAATGTTATCCAGGCAACATTAGTCCCTCCACCGCAAATGGCACAAGTCGATCCTACATCCACATCTTATGGTGCGCAAATTGTATTTATCCCACCACAGGGGTATAACCCTTACTACCTGTTTCCATGCCCAACTGGTCATACCCCCACACCACACATGGGGGTCAACCTTGCTCAACCCTCTATCACACAATGAAAAGTTCAACAGTTTGAGCAGTTGAACACCACAAATCCTCAGAATCCTCGAGCTCGGGGAAGAAGATGGGGAAGAATAAACAAAACCAGTAGTAAGGGCAAGGGGATAATCCCCCTCCCCAAAAAAACAAGAACTCGGGTAACCAGAATGTGGGGACAAACAAGCCCCCTAGACAAGGGGAGAACACCAACCTGAGGACCAATTACTCTTGCTCTGTTTGCAGAGAATATGGTCATTACACTCACCATTTCCCTCTTCTCCCTGACTGCAAATAGTTGGTGGAAGCCAAGAAGAAAATAGTGATAAATCCCCATTAGGCACCCAATCCTCCAACAACCCTTTTCCAATCAAGGTTTCATCCCTGCCCCTCTAGCGATGGCTCCTTCCAAAATATCTAGATGCTAAATGTCAACCTTAAGACTCGAGCCAAAGGTTATGATGGGCCTAAATCCCCCCAAGTGGAAGATGTCCCTATCCCCTCAAGGGGCCCCTTTTCAAGTACCATGCCCAAGTAACGAACATATCCCATGGATCCCCAAAGTCCCACTTCAGCACACACCTAACAACCCCATATGAAATCCGCTAACAATTATAGTATTGTGGACAACTTGGCTCAACCACCTACTGCAATGTCTACATTAGAGGTGCTACAGTCATGCCCAACCCAATGAAAGGCATCACTCAATGCACTCAACACCATCGATCCTTCCAACTTGTGCCTCATAACCTTTGATCTTGACAAAGGTGAAGCACAACTACCCTCCTCAGTCGCATTCCAAGATCCCATCATGGTAAAAAACATTATGATTCATTGATGTATCATCAATGAAGGCGCATTCACTTGCATAATGTCCTATAATGTTTGGAAACAATTGGGATCACCCGAGCTAGTCCCATCATCTATCACCCTCCGTGCATATGATGGGAGGCCATCCCAACCTATAGGATTGTACCAAAATGTCCCCATTGAGTTGGGGAAAAATAGTCATGATCGATATCGAGGTAGTCGATGCCCAACTCGACTACAACATTCTCTTGGGGAATAGTTAGATGTACACCATGAAAAAAATTTCCTCCTCGGTCTTCTGTATCATGATGTTTCCCTTAAATGGGAATATTGTCACCCTCAACCCGCTCAATTACTACGATCCCAATGCCACTAGAAATCCTGACAATATCCTACCCACTGTCGTTGGGACAAATCAACCCCCCTACATTGATATTTCCATAGGCATGTACATGGAATATAACTTGATAGGGGTGTAATCTAGCCGACCACTTGATATCCCTGCATCCACCATGCCCTGATGTGCATAATTTTTACCCTGAAAATGGGCCCACCTCCCCCTCAATACCGTCATCATCACCGTCGCTCAGCCATGGCATTGAACAAACATTGAATCCATCGGTACCTCCTATTTTTCAAATACCATTCTTGTACCTACCATCAGGAGTGCAAGGGACACCAGTTATGGCTCAGTTGACTCTACCTAGACTCACTTTGGGTATACATGTATGGTACTTTACACCACCATACCCAGAGATGGATTCTAAACCAGTAGCTCATTATGAGTTTGTCCATGTTTCGGTTGTTACGCCTTCTAGGATGGTTTTTCCATCCATACCTCTAGTCGGACCTGCGACATCCACAACTAAACCACAATCAGTCATCACTAAGACCACCAATGGGGTCATGAAACAACCTAAGTTGAAAATCCCCCTCCTACCCAACCCCGCACCCAAATCATCAGGAGTCCCTAAGACTAAAGCAAGGAGCATCAACCAACAATGGTTAAAATCCCCAGTAATGACCTATACTCCCACACACATAGTCACTCCACCATGTGCTCTCTGCGGGAAACAAGGCCATGCAACCAACCTGTGCCCCACCTTGTTAGAGCTCCGTAATTTTCTCAACACCCCAGTCGGTGTGACACATTCTCCATCGACAGTAGCAAGGGGCACATCATCTTCATTCCCAGTTTGGGAATTACACACACCATTGTCCCAATCTCCCTCAATTTCAGGATTCTTTGGATACCATCCTCCTCACTCAGCCATTGGAATAATCCTCTCCCACTTCATCACCAGAAGTAGCTTCTATCAATGTCATTACAACTACATTCCATATAGGAATCTCCCCTGTGACACCTCAATGGGTAGATTCCATACCCAACCAACAATCACCTCTTTGGCGATCGCAAAGTCCTACCATCATCCTTAACCACATCTACGCTACTTGCCCATGTCGATCATGCATGTTGATGTCTCATCATTCATTCCAATGTCTTATATTAGCCGCATTTTTCACCCTTCATGTGACTCAAAATTGACTATTGGATAACCTTAACCCTTTTGGAACCACTCTCCCAATGGTAATTCAAGAATACAATGATCCTACAGATGACAATGAAGAACTCATAATACCATGGGTTTCTCATCACCTTAGCGATATTGATCCCCCATCACCAGTTTCCCGGGAATCCTTAGATCCCTTAATCTTCCCCCAAGAGGGGATTCAACCTCCTCCTCCAAGCACCCTTGGTTATTTGGACATCCTTCATCTTGATTTAGTTGCCCTCCTACCAAGCATCTCTACCACCCATGCTGGCTCCAACCCACAAACCGGCCCTATCATTAGCCAGTCCATTCATACCAACTCCGAGGATTCCTTTTCCTCTGATGAATACATGTTAGAAGAATATGTATTCTCCATGGATGAAGAGATAATAGAAGCCATGCACTTAGATGAATCCCCATGGGATTCCCTCCATCATAAGTAATCATTTGTCCATACTCAGAACCCACAAATCCTGTCGGTGGCCCAACAATATGCCATTGAATCAAAGGATTTTCTACCTCCTAGTCATATCGATCGGTTAAAAAATCCCATACCATCCCTGATGCTTTCGAACATGGTAATCTAGGAAACACTGTTGACCCATGTTACACAGAAATCTTCCACTCTGTGATCATTAGCATTGTTTGGCCTGTAGGATCCACCATCCCCTGATGATTTCGAAGATGGTAATCTAGGAAACACTGTCGACCCATGTTACACAGAAATCTTCCACCCTGTGAGCATCAGCATTATTTGGCCTGTAGGATCCATTTCAGTGACTCAGATCCATTTATATCCTTCAGAGATACCAATTTGCCCTATTTTTATTCCTACCCGCCTGTTGCATCTTTATAGAAGGCGTACCCGCGAGTTGCATCCTTATAGCCCACGAGTAGCATGTAAAATGGTAAAAACCACTATTAATTACTTTTTACTCCCAAAAAGCGGTCATTGGGTGACCTTTGGATCTCCATCTGCCCAAGTAACGCCTCGATGTGTCCTTTCACCTACCTTTGAGAGGACTATATATTGAGCACATATGGCTTATGGAAGGGAGGAAGAGGAGAATCGTAAGAGAACTCTAGTGGATTTTTGCCCTATCTTGAGTCTACACTCATTGATCCTTGTAGTTGTGAGCCATTTATGTTCACCTTCCAAACTCCTTCCTAGTTTGAGTTTTCCATTCATGGAGGATTGAAGTGGTGGAGGCACAAGTGGATTGATCTAGATCTTGGTTCAGATTGGTTGCCAGCAAGAGGTCGTATCACTTTGTACTTCTTCTTGTTCATTAATAGAAATACTCATATTCTCATCCATTCATGGTGTGAATGTCATTTATTGTACATTGGGTTACATTTTCTTATGATATTATGGACCATTGTTATTGATAATGTTAATGTCATTTATATATTATATGTACTTGTTGGATGTTGGCTGTCAAGACTAATTTGCAGATTACAAGTGCGTGGATTGAAAGCTCCAACGGGGATCTACATCAAACATTGGATCGAGGTTGCTTGCATTTCTCTATTATCTTAACATTGTCATTCATAATAGCATTGCTTTGAGAATTGAGTAGATTTCTGGTAGTCATCTGTCTGTTGTGGTATTCCCAAGCCATAGTGAGTTTTCTCCAATATAGAAATGGCGACTCCGCTGGGGAAAACATCCATGTTTGGGAAATTTTTTGAGCATTAGTCCTTAATTAGAGTTGTTGTTTATCGAAGTTCTATGTCACTGATTGGCCATTAAGATACACTATAGAAAACTTGCTTTCTCTGAGCCTCTCGAATCTTTAATTGCCCATTTTCCTTTCCTCACCCGCGGGCTAGCTTAGTTCTACCCGCGTCTACCCGCCTCTATTTACTCTACTGCTCGCGGGTACCCGCAGGTATTCCTTTGATAGTAGCGTGTAACTCCGGCTTTTGTTGGTTTATGGCTATTGGTTGTTCCTGGGTGAGTTTGGTTGGTTCTCGAGTCTTTGTTGGCCTCTTTCTTGACTGTTTCATGCCTTGGTTGTGACCAGATCTCTTCGTTTCTCTTGGTTGAGCCTTCTTGGTTTTTACCAATCTTTGGTTTTAGCCTCTTGGTTTTTTCCTTTTGATCTCATTCCTTTGGTTGAGTCTTGCTGTTTAGGATCTGCTGGGTTGTCTTACTGATCTTCTCGGCACTTCAGTGACTGAATAGTAGGATTTTGCTTGCATTTTTTCATTCCATTTATATTGAAAAAATACAAAAATATTCATTTAGTTTTTTACATTTTCCTTCCTGTTTATAAGTGAAAATACAAAAATATTTTATTTCCATGTATTGCTTCTTGCATTGAGTGCTTGTTGCCTTCATTTTAGGTTCTGCTTGTGCATTGAAAAGATAAAATATTGCATCTTTATTTCGGAATTGTTGCTTGATTTTGCATATTAGTGACGTTGTTTTATTGGATAGATGAGTCTAGGTTTGGACAATTTTGCATACTATTGAGTCTACACATCATTAGTTTCACGATCATATCCCTTGAGTAATCACAGCCACTAAAATTAACGCTTAATCATTAAAATTGATTAGACTGATTTTATTTATAGGGTACACCAACTAGCATAGGTTTAGAGTCTTGGAATAGATCATTGTGAGTTAACAATCTAAGACTACTAGATGAAACATTAGGTGTATGACTAGGGAGTGGAGGAATCCATGGTATAGATCGGTGTTCTCAGGAAGCTCTACTCAATCCATAGTTAAGCACGAAGTCATGGGAGGTTGGTTGAGGAGATATCCCTCTAATACCGGCTGAACGTGGGAGATATATCCAGGATTTGTTCGTATCTGGGGGTACCAGAGGTTCGTCCTCTTGTGCTTCGCGCTTAGCTACCTTTCCCATACGATGGGTCCCACCTGCGAATGTCCCCCTAAGCATTGGTTATATTGCGGTGAACATAGTTTCCTTACCTAGGTACCGCACAGGGTACTTGCAGTGGTTATGCTGTTTGTGTCCTGAGTCAGATAGGGATTGGACAACACAGTTGTGTTCGTGCAGTGGACTTGACCCTGTCGACACAGTGAAGCCTGGGTGTCTCTATAACTGATTCTGTTACCTCCGGCTATAGTTTGGGATTCTCAAGCCTCTCCTAGTCAAGACATACCGGCTCTAGTGTCGGGAGCTCATTTAGCCACTCTGTTTGTCTGCTCTTGGTTGTAGTTTCTCTAGGTGTGTGCTTTTGATTTACTGTTTTTTATCGATAGTTGGCCTTTAGGAGACGATGTGTCTCTCTCTGGAGATAACATGGTGCAGAGCCCTACTCTCCGCCGGTCCTATTGGTTGGCTGGTTTAAAGCCAACTTTGGTTACACGCTGTATTGCTAAAGGATTCCGGAGGGCTCCCTCTAAGTCTTCAGATTCTTACGTGACTTACGTTGAAGACCACATGACTGCACATCCCGATATTGGGCAAGACCCTTCTACTCCTTCGGGTAGAGTTGAACATACTTCTGATCCCCATACTCCTCGTGAGGATTGGGGAGGTGATCCACTTAAGACTCAACTTGGTTCTGTTTGGCCTAATCCACTTGACCGGGATCCGTTTGATCCTTCGAATCTGGATAATTATATTTACGGGATTCCCGACTTACCTGAAGAAGGAGAACAAGACGAGCCTTTTGTTCCTTCGTTTCCATGCGATTTTAGATATGGGAGGCCTAAGACTCATAATGATACTGGCCCTATGATCAATCCCACCACACTCTCTTTTGGTATGCCTAGTCATAGTACTATCGACCCTTCCACTACAGTTGGTACTCACACTGGCACTAGTCAAAGTGTTAGCCATACTATACCCACTGGGGGCACTACCCTCGCTGGGGACACTACGTTGTCCACCCACTCACATAGTATGGGGACTGGTCAGATTCCTAACAATGCTAATGTTGGAACAGGACCACCTACTAAGAATACCCAACCTAACCGGAATGTTGTTCGGAATACGACTCGCCATCCAGAACCTAATACATGCATCGCTACTCGTCAACCCAGGATTACTTTTGCACATGATACCGTTCCTCCCAACCACGGGGGTGGACACATACCGCATACTTTCGCGTCCACTACCGTCACTAGTAATGCTAATGTAGGGAGTGGGAATATTTCCTATCCACATGGACATCACACCGCCAACCCTGCTACTAGTCACACCCATATTGGAGCTGGGAATGCATCTCATGCTTTTGTTCACCACACGACTGCTCAAGCTGATCCTAATGTTGGGGGTGGGAACATACCATACCATTACGGTCATTAAAACACGGTTCCTGCTATGAATAGTACATACATGCCCCATACTCATGGTGAAAACCCTTACTACAACACAGTCGGTGTTGGCCACCAGTATCACCCACCACCCCAATATGGTGCTCAAAACGCGCATATACATGCTTACTCTCAAATGGGTCCAGCAGGGGGAGGTTATCAATCTTATGGCCATGGGAAAGCTTATGGTCCGTCAGGTCCTCATTATTAGTAGTTTAACCCTCATGGGGCAAGCTTTTGGTCCATCCTATAACACAGTTCCGTTTAACCAACCTTTTATGGGAGCTTATAATCAAGCTTTCCAGCTGCAGCTCCTGTTTCTTGCACGTTTGAATCTCCCAGATCTTTCGAAGCTCACGAATGATCCGATGTGTCACGACCCTAATTGGCCCCTGGTCCCTACCAAGCTCCCTTCAGACATTCCGAAGTTTGAGGGGAAAGGTGGTGAGGACCCGGGAGATCATGTCACGACGTTTCACCTTTGGTGCTCCTACAACTCTTTGAATCATGATTCCATTCGATTACGACTATTTCAACGCACCCTCATAGGGGCAGCCGTGAATTGGTATGTGGAGTTTCCCGGAAACACCTATAGGGGATTCAACGAGATTGCTTTGGTTTTCTTAGACCATTTCCAGTTACCGGTTCATTATGATACTGGTACTGAGTTGTTGTCCACCTTCCATCAGAATAAGGCCACACATATTTTTGACCACGTTCAAGAGTGGCGTCGACGGAAGAGATTAGTGAAAGCCAACATTCCTCCAGAGTTCCTGTTGGAATGGTTCCTCAAGTATTTACATCCATAGATTGCTAAGGATGTTTCGATGTCTGACATTATGACTGAGGAACAAGCTATCTTGAAAATCCAGCAGTTAGATCTACTTTATTCTCAGTCTGGAATTTTGTATGACATTATTCCTGATGCACTGAGAACAAGACATGAGCCTACGTCAGTTCCTGGACCACATGCCGATGGCATCGTGGGGTCTGCATGCACTCGCCCTATAGACTTGGTAGCTAATCAAATGCAAAATTTGTCACTAAACCAGTCTGCTCCCAGACAGGTTCACACCTTGTCCACTTCCACTCTGTCGTTTGATGTACACAATGTGCAATCAACGAAACCGTCAAGTAACCAGCAACCTGGTGGTAAGAAAAAGGGGAGAAATAATCGTAGGGGTGGAAACAATGGAAGTAATAACAATAGCAATCGTAATACTCCTCGTAAAGAGAATACCAACCCTCCTAGGGAAGGCGGTAATGCTGGCGAGGATCGTAAACCTAGGTGTAAGGTGAAATTCCCTTGCAAGATTTGTGGGGAGGATCATCTTACTCACTTATGTCCCCGAATTGAAGAAGCATCAAAGCATTTGGCAGAGCGCCCAGCTGTGTTGAAGGATCCCCTTCCTCATCATCAAAACATGGCTTCGCATGCTCCCACCACTGGTTATGGTACTAATGAAACAGCTTCTTCCAATACTGGTGGTTATGGATGTGTGAATATGGTTCAGTCGGAGGTTTGTGTTGCTACTCGTCAACGCGATTATGGTGCACCACAACCGAATTTGGGGAATGAGCCTCCCCTCCTCCTGACAATTCCTTGCAGATCGAGAAGCCTTCCATTATGCCACGGATACCAAAATGTGTTCTCAAGCGCTCCACGCATAATCCTAAAGCTCGAGCCTCCCAGAACTACTCCATTGTAGAAGATTTGGGCCAAACTCCGTGTGCCATGTCGGCTCTTGAAGTGTTGCAAGCCTGTCCTTCTCAGAAGCATGCCCTTTTGAGTGCGTTAAGAGTTCAGGATGGGGGAAATCCTAGTGTTATCAAGTTCGATACTACTGATGTCCAACCTCGCTTACCTTACCACGTGGCTTTTCAAATCTAGGTGGTTTGCCTTAAGAGCTTTGTCAAATGTACTATGGTTGATGAAGGTGCCTCCCCGTCAATAATGTCATTAACTTTTTGGAAATCTCTTGGCTCTCCTCCTCTACTCGCGTCTAGAACTACACTCACTGCATTTGAGAGTATATCTTTTACACCGCATGGAATTATCCCTTCCCTTGTTGTCTCCTTGGGAGGTAAGTCCATGACTATTGAAGTCAAAGTGGTTGATGCGCCCATCGACTACAACCTTTTACTGGGTCGGAACTGGATGTATGCTATGAAGGCTGTCGCATCTACTGTATTTTGAGTTATTTGCTTTCCCCATGAAGGCAAGATTGTGACGATCGATCAGTTGGATTATGTTGGTACTCCTTCCACGGCATCCATGGGATCTATAGTCCCACAAGTTTCTTATTCTCAGCCGGAAACTAGGAACATAGGTGTTGGAATGTACCCCTCATTGATGGGAACTTTTAATCTTTCTGCACCTGTGAATTTTATTGGAACCATCACCGACAATGCGTCTCCTCCTTCGAATGATATGTTATTCTGGACCTCCTATTCAAATGATCCGTGGATTTTACCATCCACGACTTCCATGTCTGGAGACATTGCGCACGTCGGGATGTCTGTGCCTTTATCTGTAGTGGATCTTGCTTACGATCATATCCAACAAACCACTGCAGATCCGGATCTCTCTTCTTCCCAGACAGTTGAGGAAGATCCTGTTACGCTGCCAGTTTGGGCAGCCAACTCATCTTGCTCTCACGATTGCCTTGATGATACTTTACCATCTAATGAAGCTATCCTCGAGGCCATGTGTGGTAGTGAGAGGCCTTGGGAAGATATGCACCATCGCTCTTATTTCCTTCCCAACCTCGAGCTCGTTGAGCAGGAGGAGTTTAGGATGACTCTAGCTGAGATGATTAGTCACCCTGTGGCTCTTTTGCAGTCACATGATGTTTTTGCGGAGGGGAATATGACCAATATTTCCCCAACCACTTCGATTGGCATCTCCCGCATTCCCGAAAAGATTCAGAACATTTACTTCAGTGCCGATTGCACTCCTAAGGAGATTGCTATTTACACTAACTTGTTTACCAAACTCCGGGAAGCTTTCGCCTGGTCATATGAGGAGATGCCAGGAATAGACCCCCGCATTGTTGAACATGAGATTAGAACGTATCCTGATGCTAAACTGGTTCGACAACGCTTACATGCTGTGAACCCTAGGAAGGCAGTTGCTATTAAGGCAGAGGTGGAGAAACTGCTCAAAGCTGGTTTCATCTACCCCGTTCCCCTTACCGAATGGGTGTCAAATCCCGTTCCTGTGGATAAGAAGCAGGGAACGATCCGTGTATGCACTGATTTCAGAGATTTGAACTGTTCATGTCCGAAAGACAACTTCCCCGCACAATTCATTAATCAAATATTGGATGCTTGTGTGGGGAGTGAGATTTTTTCATTCATGGACGGATTCTCGGGTTATAATCAGATTCAAATCAAACCCACGGACCAACATAAGATGGCATTTATTTGTCCATGGGGAACATTTGCATATCAAAAAATTCCCTTCGGCCTCAAAAACACCGGAGCTACTTTTTAGCGAGCCATGACCTATGCCTTTCACGATCTTAAGATGATTATGGAAGTTTTCTTGGATGATCTTACTGACCATTCTCGCAAGAGAATGGACCACCCCAAGCACCTCCATATGATTCTTGAACGATGTATCCACTACAAAATTCGATTGAATCCAAACAAATGCATCTTCGTTGTTAGGACTGGCCGCCTTCTAGGATTCATAGTTTCGAGGGAGGATATTAGAGTCGATCCTCTCAAAGTTGAGGCAATACTTCAGTTGCCTCCTCTGCGTAATCTGTTACAACTTCAGAGCCTCCAAGGGAGAGCTACTTTTCTGCGTCGGTTTTTAGCTAAATATGCCAGTATTACTAAAGGTTTCGCATGCCTATTGAAGAAAGACACACCTTTTATCTGGGATGAGCGAGCCCAACAATCTTTCGACACCTTTAAGAAAGCTTTGGTATCGTCTCCCGTGCTTAGTCTGCCAGACTTTACACGAGATTTCATTCTTTATGTGGCCATGTCTCAAGAGACTATTGGCATGGTCCTGGTTCAGGTAGATGATGCGCTCGTTGAGCATGTTATCTATTATCTCAGTCAAAATTTAGTAGACGCTGAACTAAGGTACACCCACGTAGAAAAGATGGCACTTGCGACTGTCCACGCAGTCCAACGGTTACGGGATTACATTTTGCTTCGAACAACCACCGTTGTAGCTCACATCAATCCATTTCAATTCGTGCTATCACGACGCCTTACTGGGGGTAAGTATAATAAATGGATTGTGATCCTTCAGGAATTTCATCTCGATTTTGCTTCGGCAAAATCGGTGAAATCATTAGTGTTCGCTGAGCTTATGTCAGACCTTCCACAGCTTGATGAGGATGTCATTCATGAAGATTCCTTTGTGGATGAACACTTATTTCTTATCTCGACCGAGGACCCTTGGTATGGGGATGTCATTGTATATCTCCAAACTTTGAAGTTTCCTCCGCATTATTCACGAGATGAGCGATGGCGTGTGAAACATCATGCTAAATATTATACTATCGTCGCTGACACTTTGTAATGCCGAGGAAAAGATTCCATTCTCCGTCATTGCTTGACTCACGAAGAAGCAGAACGGGTACTTAATGATTGCCATGCGGGGGCGTGTGGCAGTCACTTATCCGGGCTTGCTACAGCCCAGCATATCATGCGAGCGGGTTATTTTTGGCCTACCATATTTAAAGATTGTATTAACACTATGAAGAGATGTCATCCTTGCCAGGTTTTTTCTCAGAACGTACACTCGCATCCAGCGCCCCTCCATCTGGTCGTCACTGTCAGTCCCTTCACTAAGTGGGGGGTAGATTTCATGGATTGCAAACTAGCTTTGGCTAGGGGGCATCACCATATTATCGTGGCTATGGATTTTTTTTCCAAGTGGGTTGAGGCCATGCCTACTGTAAAAGCCGACGGTGCTACTGCAGCCCATTTCATGTTCAACTAGATTATCACTTGATTCGGTATCCCGAAGGAGATTGTCACTGACCATGATAGTCACTTTCAAAACAAGATGATGGAGGATTTGTCTCTCAAGCTTGGGTTTCTTCAGGAACACTCGTCTTCCTAATATCCTCAAGCAAATGGTCAGGTTGAAGCAGTAAATAATTCTTTGAAGACCATTCTCCAATGTACCATCCAACATAGCAAGACCAATTGGCATATCATGTTATATCCTGCTTTGTAGGCATATCGAACCGCAGTTAAGATTGCCACCGGGTTCTCACCGTTCCAGTTAGTTCATGGTGTGGAGTCACTTTTATCGATTGAATGTGAAATTCCTTCACTCAAGCTAGCCATAGAGCTCCTCCCTGATACGACGGATATTGAGCAACGTTTAGTACACCTCGAGCAACTTGACGAGCACTGTCGAGATGCCGCTGTGGCCATTGATGTTAACAAGTGTCGTGTCAAGGTTCAATATGATAGGTATGTCCGACCCTGTCAATATGCTAAAGGTGACTTGGTTCTCTTGTATGACCAAGCTAAAGAACCCCTGGGGGAACACCCACTACTTGGCGCTGCATGGCCTCAGGAAGTCGGGCTACCTCTATCTCTGGAACTCGGGAAACCATCCATGATATGTTGCGCTGCAATGTCTGGAGTGTGCACCCTGCTGCAGTATCTGCTGATGCCTCATCTCTACCTCAATGAACATGTCTCGGGAAGCCCTCGGGTCTCACTGGGCCTTTGTCTGCGAGCAAACAGTCACCCATTAGCACATGATACTACCACCAAAAACATTTTTTGCATTTCAGCTATAATAAAAAAATCCATAAAAATTTAATAAACACAAAACCAAAAGAGTACTCACCGATGTCTCCGAAAGCTGCACCTGGTGGGAGCGGCATGTCACGGTCCTATCTAAAGTCTATCCCCGCAGAGGGATAGTCCTCTATCGCGATCACCTGCCGGTTCCACCAGCGGAATAACTCCTTAGTATATGGTGACGCCAGATAGCCACCACCCTGTCGTGTCAAGATCTCAGCCCATCGGGTCAGGGCTGGATCACGGAGACTATGAGGAGGGACGTACACCCTCGGGCTAAGTCCCAAAACCCTCTCAAAGAATAAACTGCAAAGGATGCTACCATACCCAAAGTTTTTGGCCTTACCCTCTTTGCATTCCATCAGTTGTGTCTTCATAGACACCAACAGAGTAGTACACCAGTCGAATATAGTAGGCTGCAAGCATTGTGATGTGTAGAACATCACCAGTCTGGATGCCTGATGCAGTGCTTTGGATCCCGTGATCCACACTAGAGTAGCCACAATGATCTTTGTACTCATATCCATTATGGCATTCACTAGCACTTGACTTCCCACTCTTCGTGTGTTGGCGGGACAATACCGCGCTATGTAATCTTGCACAGTGATCCCACCACCCACGGTCCATGACCGAAGACTTGCCACCTCCCCTCTATGGGACAAACCGGTAATGAAATAGATATCATCTACGTCCAGTGTCAGTGTTTTCCCATTGAGGATGAAGTGTTGAGCATCCACATCCCAGTAGTTGATCAGATGACGGAGTAATAGGTTTTAGGCCCTTAAACCCCCTATAATCCAGTATTTATATAAGCCACATGCTTGCAATGCTTGTTGTGCTTGCAAATCATTGCGCACGGCCTCATCTACCTGGTCATGCTCTCTTTCCCTCCACTCTAGAACCATCCTGGAGTGCAAAGCAAGTGAATTTTGGTCAGTTTCATGATTAAAAACTTCTTCACGGCCGTACTCGCGGGAAAAATTGTAGACAGTGGCAGGTAGACGCAGGCAGTTGGTTTTTTGACTGCGCGTTTGGTGCCCTACCCGCGACCCGCATACTTATAGCCCGTGGGTAGCGCCGAAGCCATCTAGGGCTTGGCCAAACAAAAAATTCCACTGACCAAAACTGAAATAAAAACATTAAAATGAAAGGTATGGGAGTGACCACTAACCTGCTCCGGACGGTTCGCTGAATGGTCGCTTGCAGCTCCCACGATCGGTGTTTGAAGTTTCAGGTGAAAACTACCCAAATAACTCCAAATTGGTGAATAGTGCAAATGAATTGTAATTACTATTTATAATTTTCTGGACCCACTTTTCTATAGTTTTTTTCATTTTGAGCCGTTATGAACTAATATCGTGTCATGGAGTAGTGTTTTTTCCATAGATTTCCTCGGTGAGAGTTGTTCTAAACCATTTCACACCTACAACAGGTACATTTCACATCTGGCATATAGGTTAGATGCCATTTTCACATGCATTATGCATTTGACATGTTGACCATTTTCATAAACCCTAGGTGCGACCCCACTTCGTGACTGACACAGAACCTTCACACTGCTATAGAAGTGTCGTTATGTGGCGGTAGGGCTTTCCCAAACATGGGTACCCTAGTTAGAACCCCTTTATGCATTATGGTGCCCATGCCGTTGTTTGTCCTTAGGATTGGGAGTCCTTTATAGTCATGCCATGACGTTGCGATGAAGACTCATACTCTACTTTGTCTTATGCTGGTCATCTCCCTTAAGGACTCCCCTTAGTTATATCATGTTGTGATTGCATTGCATCATCCTGCTTGTTGCTTGAGCCTTGTGCCGACTCCCGCTTACTCAATTGTTAGCCCAGTGCCTGAGCACTTTTCCCCTGTCAAGCCCTGCAGAGCTTATATTTTCCCTTCACAATTTGACGACCTTTTAACCCTGAGGAAACGCACCCCCAAGTGTCCACATCCTGCACACATTTCCTTGCATTGAGCATAGGTATGTTCCACTGCTTGGGACTAGTATGCTAGCTATTTGACACTCATTCCCTCACTTGTTGTACTATAAGCAATTTTATTCTTTTTGAAGCTTTTCCCAAATATGAAAAAGACCAAAAAAATTAAATATTCCAAAAAGCCAAACAGGATTATGGTCACTATTTCTTGTTGGAAGTTGTTGTGTCTCCTTTAAACAGAGCATTCATTCCACTCCGTACATTATGAGTCCGGACTATAGTTGGGCCTCAGGAGCTGTACTTGTTTCTCAGTTTTCTCCACTGATTGGTTAAGCTTCCAGTCATTATGGATCCCTCTGTAATGCCTCCTGCATTGCACAGTTTATGTCAAGTCTATATTGCCTGAGTCTATCCATTTGTTCATGCTCTTGTTCAAAGGAAGTCTTGAAACCAGTGTCATCCACTCCTCAGACCTCTTGACTATTGCATGTCGGCCATCCTTATTGAGCCAGTCCATTTCACCTGAGATCTTCCAAATATTTCAGCATTGCTGGTACCTCATGCTGGTTGATGGGGGATGCCTTAATGCCCTCCTTCCAGCGAGTCTTGTTCCATCGACTCCAACTCATTTATTCCGGGACTTGAGGCTTAGAGTTGAGTTGAGTACCTTGAGGCTTGCAGTCATTAGTGGCAGGTTCTCTCGCCATCGACAATTTTGGGAATACATCAATGTCCCTTGATCGATGGATTCATCCTAGTGTTCGAATTCAACCCATTTATTCACACTCTGGTGATTGTGCTCTGTGCCTTGATGCCCATTTTCATTATTGGTGGGTCATCTCAAGTTTGTTAATAGTATTCATCATTGATCGGTAATCAGACGATGTCTCATCAGGTTCGACCCCAACTCCTTTATTCACTTGATGGGACTTGCACTGTCGAAGACTTGTGTAGAAGACCCCAGGCAATTGCGGCATTCAATATGCTACATATGACTTTGACTTTACATCTGAGATATCACCTCTCAGATTTCAGCAATTTGTACCTCTAGTTTTGCACCATTTGTCTTCTTTTCAGCAGAAGACCGTATCTTACTATAGAGGGATCATGGCTATGATCACTTATGACATGTGTCTATTATATACTGCCTATTCATGGCCATTGTATCAGATTGTTGTACTATACCGACATGTATTCAAAGATACTATTGTATTATGACGAGTGAGTTGTTCTTTCCACTTGTGTCTCCATCACTCCACTTCTGAGTTTTATAATGTATTTCGGCCATCGTAGCACTTTCAGTCTCTGACCTCACACATTAGGGGGCATCTGTTACACAGAAATCTTCCACCCTGTGAGCATCAGCATTGTTTGGCCTGTAGGATCCATTTCAGTGACTCAGATCCATTTATATCCTTCAGAGATACCAATTTTCCCTATTTTTATTCCTACCCGCCTGTTGCATCTTTATAGCAGGCATACCCGTGAGTTGCATCCTTATAGCCCGTGGGTAGCCTGTAAAATGGTAAAAAACCACTATTAATTACTTTTTACTCCCAAAAAGTGGTCATTGGGTGACCTTTGGCTCTCCATCTGCCCAAGTAACGCCTCGATGTGTCCTTTCACCTACCTTTGAGAGGACTATATATTGAGCACATATGGCTTATGGACGGGAGGAAGAGGAGAATCGTAAGAGAACTCTAGTGGATTTTTTCCCTATCTTGAGTCTGCACTCATTGATCCTTGTAGTTGTGAACCATTTATGTTCACCTTCCAAACTCCTTTCTAGTTTTAGTTTTCCATTCATGGAGGATTGAAGTGGTGGAGGCACAAGTGGATTGATCTAGATCTTGGTTCAGATTGGTTGCCAGTAAGAGGTCATATCACTTTGTACTTCTTCTTGTTCATTAATAGAAATACTCATATTCTCGTCCATTCATGCTGTGAATGTCATTTATTGTACATTGGGTTACATTTTCTTATGATATTATGGAACATTGTTATTGATAATGTTAATGTCATTTATATATTATATGTACTTGTTGGATATTGGATGTCAAGACTAATTTGCAGATTACAAGTGCGTGGATTGAAAGCTCCAATGGGGATCTACATCAAACGTTGGATCGAGGTTGGTTACATTTCTCCATTATCTTAACATTGTCATTTATAATAGCATTGCTTTGAGAATTGAGTAGATTTCTGGTAGTCATCTATTTGTTGTGGTATTCCCAAGCCATAGTGAGTTTTCTCCAATACAACCCACAATCCAGTTTGATATCTCTGCGACCCCAATATTTTTTGAGAACATTTCCCTTGGTGTGTCATGTTCACCACAAGAAATTATTGACTTCACCGCCCTCTTCAAAGAGTTTTGCGATGTATTCACATGGTCATATGAAGAAATGCTAGGCCTAGACCCTTCAATAGTCGAACATCATGTTGACACTTGGCCCAACGCCACCCCGGTTAAACAAAAACATTGACCTATCCACCCCTCTAAATCCCCTGCTATCAAAGCTGGGATGGAAAAAATCCTACATGTGAGATTCATCTCCCCCATTGCATACACATCTCGGGTCTCTAAACCTGTCCCAGTAAACAAAAAGTAAGGAAGCATTCGAGTCTAAACAGATTTTCACAATCTCAACTTAGCCTACCCTAAGGACAATTACTCGACCTCGTTCATCAACCAGATCGTCGATTCATGTGTCGGTAGTGAAATGTTGTCCTTTATGGACAGGTTCTCTGGTTATAACGAAATACGGATCCACCCCCAGGATCAGTACAAAACAACGTTTACCACACCTTGGGGCACCTTCGCTTATAAATTTATGCCTTTTGGTCTGAAGAACACCAGTGCCACCTTTCAGTGTGCTATGGAATATTTTTTTAATGACTTGACTCACATCATCCTCGCCTTCTTATATGACCTCACTGCCAAGTATAAAAGATGATGTGATCACCTCCATGATCTCTGCACCATCTTCACATGCCATCGCAAATATAATATACACTTGAACCCTCTCAAATGTGTGTTTTGTGTCACCATGGCTGGTTATTAGGATTCATTGTATCCAAGGAAAGAAACATTGTCGACCCACAAAAAGTCCAAGCTATCCTTTAACTCCCACCCCTGCGAACCCGGTGCTAGTTGCAAAGCATTCAAGGCAAGGCCAACTTTCTTCGGTGTTTCGTCCCCGATTATGCCACTCAGGCACACAGTTTTTTACGTCTGCTTAGGAAATACATCCCATTCAAATGGGATAACCACACCTAAATCTCCTTTGACACTTTGAAGAAAGCATTGAATTCATCTCCCCCCATCTTACCTTCAGACTTTAACAAAGATTTTACCATTTATATCTCAGTGTCATCTTCTGTTGTTGCAAGTGTTCTAGTTGAATAAGCTGAGGGTCACCATGAACATGTCATTTACTATATCATTAAAACCTTAGCAGGACCAACACTCAATTACACTCATGATGATAAATTGTGTCAGCCTTCATTCTCTTTATACAAAAATTACACCACCACATCTTGCTCCGCAAAACAACCATGGTTTCCAACTCAAACCCCATGCAATACATACTTAGCCATAGGATTATCAACAATAAGTTTTCACGTTGGATTTTTATCCTCCAAGAATTCGACCTTGAGTTCGTGATCCCTAAAAGCAAGAAATCATTGGTCCTAGCCGAGTTCATCACTGATATCCCACCCATAGCATCGGGAGAACCTATGTACGACCAATTATTTGATGAACATTTGTTCCTCATCACCAGCGATGACCCATGGTATGGTGATATCCTAACTTATGTCCATAATTAGAAGTTTTCCTCGCACCTATCCCATGATGACTGCCAACATATCTGTCATCAGGAACCAATATACCTTCTCATAGGACGTCTTGTACCATCATGGCGTCGACACCATCCTATGACGTTGCTTAACACATGAGGAAGCTGAAAAATTTCTCAACGACTATCATAGCGGAGCATGTGGAGGCCACCTCTCAAGCATGGCCACCGCCCAAAAACTCTTAGGCACCGATTATTTTTGGCCCTCAATATTCAAGGATTATGTCTATGTGGTCAAAAGATGTGTGCATTGTCAGGTATTTTCCTAGAAAACATGGTCACCACCTGCCCCTCTCCATCCAGTAATCACAGCCGGCCCATTTTGAAAATGGGAAATTGATTTTATGGAGTATCACCCTACTTCGGTGCAAGGCCACCAATATATCATTGTAGTTGTCTACTACTTTACCAAGTGAGCAAAATCCATGCCCATCCTCGATTGCAAAGACATCACTGCCACGCTCTTCTTCTTTAACCATGCCATCTCACACTTTAGCATACCCAAAGAATTGGTCTTTGATAATGACACCCATTTCCATAACGAGATGTTTGAGGAACTATCACGGTTGTTAGGATTTAAACATGAATTCTCGAAATCCTACTACCCCCAGGAAAATGTCCAAGTTGAAGCTATGAACAAATTTCTTAAAATTATGCTCCAATGCACAGTAAATAAGAAAAAATCTAATTGGAATCACATGCTATTTCCATCTCTTTGGCCTTATCACACCTCAGTCAAGATAGCTACAATATTTACTCCTTTCCACCTTGTCCATTGAGTAGAAGTCGTACTTCCCATAGAGTGTCTAATCCCTACCCTCCAATCTGCTATGGAGTTGTTACCTGATACTCCCACCCTTGAGCAAAGGTTGTTTACTTTGGAACACCTCAACGAATAACACCATGAATCACTCCAACAAAATGAGGCCAAGAAGTTTCACTCCAAAGCACCCAATTACAGACATGTTTGACCTCGCACCTACAGTGAGGGAGACTTTGTCTTCATCTTCAACGCCAAAAAAAACAACGAACTAGGACCATTTAAATTTGTATCTAAATGGGCAGGTCCTTATGTCGTTAAACAATGCCTCACCAAAGGGGCATATGTATTAACTAACCCATAAGGTATTACCCTCAACAACCCCATCAACGGGTTGTACCTTAAATGCTTATACCCCTGATCAAGGGAACCTCACAAGTGCGTTATGTTTATGTTTTCTATTTGGCATCGTCAATACCTTTTCCATGTTCTTTACTACAATTGGGTATTTGTGTCGTGTGTGCAATATAGAGACCAAGAGATGGCTACCTCTTGTTTTTCCATTATAAGAACAAGACTCCATCCCTTGACATCAAACTTCTATCATAGGTATCATCCTGAAATTGGGATATAGAAAATGCCTTCACTCTGTTTACATTGCATTGACTAGATATTCCCGTTGATCACCATAGGGCCCTCACCCGCAATAATGGTATGCCATAAATATCACTATTGTGGGTATCATTATTCCTCCATGGGTGTACGCACCATTGCATCCCAATCATTATTTGGAACCCATGATGTTGAACCCCCCACAAGCCAGAGGAAATTGATAAACCTTGAAACGACCAACCAATAGTTCATCATTTTATAACTTTGCATTCACTCCCCCACCTTCAGCAGTTAGCGCCATCAATTCCTTGGCACACATTATGATCAACACCTACAATTGATCACTCATACCTCCATTAGAAACCTACCATCTGCACTCTTCTTCGTACCATCACTCCCACGAAGAAAAAAATGGGTCCCCCACCCTTCGAAGGAACAAATTTTATCTAGTTATTCCCGTAGGAACCAACTGCATGCCATTGATTCATGGAGCACCCATCTTCGCGTTTTCCAAACAACCTTCACACCATCATGGAAAAGGTTCCTCGATTCACTCAAAATTGTGGGAAATTATCCCATCGCCAAATTGATTCCCCAATTCACTCAAAATCATGGGAACCCCGTCCATCATCAAATTGGTCCCCCGACACCCCAAAAACCATGGGGATCCCACCAATTATTATTTATGTAGAAATTGTCCCCCAATTTACTCAAAACCGTGGGAACACCACTGATCTTTGGAAAGAACCCTTGGTCACCTTTGATCATTGTTGTTGAGTCACCCTATCCCCAACATCATGCTTTTTGTTAGTCACTATCGCCCTTAGTGTCGTTTCCCTAACAAATCCCATCATCTGCAGTTTGTATCCCTCCGTTTCACTTCGTCCCTTTATTTTGAAAAATGTTTTCAACCAATACTCCCCCAAGTTGAATCAATCAAAGGAAGTCATGAGCCTCACACTTACCATCTAGTCTTGTGTCAGTCCTGTTAGTCCATCAATTGGTTACAACATGATCTTGGTTCTTAGGATAAGACCCTCGTCTTATCATGTACTTCATCTCTCGTCAACATCACATCACTATACTCCGAGAGTTGTAGTAGTTGTAGTTGTACCTTGGGATCCCTTTCAATCACTATAATGGATTTCCTCGAACCAAGTAGGGAGAGCCCTTAGTGCTCCCTAACTTATTGATCTCTCCCATGCTCGATGTCAACACATCTATCACATCAAGGAGAGTCATACGGTTCGAAGGTATAAATGTTCACATTTATTAATCATGGTAGCAGCAGTTCAGTCGGGTGTTGCCTTCAATATACTCACTCATATTCAAGTCCCCCACCTCTGTGGGCTCATCATGGTTATTTGCAATACCGCTTCCTTGACACCTGTAACAGCATTTCTAGGTTTAGTTACTCTTGCATGGATTGAAGACGCCTTCATCCATACGCTAGAAGTATATTGAGTGGGCCCCTCGGTCTTCTCTTTTTGTAGCAACTTCGGTAGATTTTCATGAGCATGGGTATGCCCACTTCATTTGTATAAAACGACACTCTTGGTTTCCACTCCACCAGCAACCTTCTCTCTTAATAAGGTTTTGTTTATCCACCTATGCTCTAGATTCTTTCAAGAACAATATAGAGAATGCACAAAAGAAACAATGATGCATTATCATCTCTACAGTACCCTCTGAACCTCATACATCAGGGGGCACCTATTAACGCTCAAACATCGCACACATGTGACATTTCTGCAATTTGTATAGTAAAATGTCATCAACATATAATATTCATCCCACCGAAGGCATCCTTCTGAGATCCAAGAGTTAGCATGAGTCCAGAAACACCCAAAAATAGTCAAAACCATAGTCGTGCGGCCACATGTATGTTAATATGTGCTACTGCGCATGTTACCAAAACTACAATTGCGCGACGAACGCGGATAATCCTTCGATATACACGCGATTGATAGAAACAGAGGAATCTTAATCACTAGCAGTGCATTAATGACTCATGAAAGCTCCATTACCTCCACAAGTTTGAATTTGGCCCCTCACACACTTGGGTTCCTTAAATGGCCTCTTTTGCGTACCTTGGGAGCTAGATCATAGGATGAAGGATTTCACATTGGGATCTAGTTATTTCTTAGCCATCTCTTGGCCTATAAAATGAAGCCATGGACATGCTCATGAAGAGAGAAACTAAGAGCAAGGTTATGCTACTGGAATTGTGCTTGAGCTCCCTTATAGCTCACCTCTTCCCTCTTGTCTAGCATTCACCAAGCTCCCTTTCCACCTTCCTTCAAGGGGCAAGTGTTCTTCTCATTTGTTCCTCAAGCTACTTAACATCCAGTGTGGACTAGAAATACCTCCCTATGAGGGATTGTTTTCCTCCATTGGAGCTCACATCCCCTAGGTGGGTAGCATGATATGCCATCAATCTCACTATTGTGGCTAGAATTATTCCCCCGTGAGTGTACGCACCATTGCATCCCAGTCATTATTTGGAACACATTATGTTGAACCCCCCACAAGCCTGAGGAAATTGATAAACCTTGAAACGATCAACCCATAGTTCATCATTTTATAACTTTGCATTCACTCCCCCACCTTTAGCAATTAGTGCCATCAATTCCTAGGCACACGTTATGATCAAGACCTACAGTTTATCACTCATACCTCCATTAGAAACCTACCATCTGCACTCTTCTTCGTGCCATCACCCCCGTGAACACAACAATGGTCCCACCACCCTTCGAAGGAGCCAATTCTATCTAGTTATTCAGATATGAACCAACTGCATGGCATTGATTCAGGGAACCCGTCTTCGCATTTTCCAAACAACCTTCACACCATCATGGAAAAGGTTTCCTGACTCACTCAGAACTGTGGGAATTATCCCATCGTCAAATTGATTCCCCGATTCACTCAAAAATGTGGGAATCCCATCCATAATCAAATTGGTCCCCCGACACCCCAAAAACCATGGGGACCCCACCAATTATTCTTTTTGTAGAAATTATTTCCCACTTTACTTAAAACCATGGGAACACCACTATTCTTTGGAAAAAACCCTTGTTCACCTTTAATCAATGTCTTTAATCACCCTATCCCCAACATCATGCTTTTTGTTAGTCGCTATCACCCTGAGTGTCGTGTCCCTGACAAATCCCTTCATATGGATTTTGTATCCCTATGTTTCACTCTGTCCCTTTATTTTGAACAATGATTTCGACCAGTACTCCCCCAAGTTGACATCAATCAAAGGAATTCATGAGCCTCACGCTTACCAGCCAGTCTTGTGTCAGGTCTTTCAGTCCAACAATTGGTTCAAACATGATCTTGGTTATTAGGATAATACCCTCCTCTTATCATGTACTTCATCTCTCGTCAACATCACATCACTATACTCCGAGAATTGCAGTAGTTTCCATTGTACCTTGGGATCCCTTTCAATCACTATAAGGGATTTCCTCGAACTAAGTAGGGAAAGCCCTTAGTGCTCCCTAACTTAGTGATCTCTCCTATGATCGACGTCAACACATCTATGACATCAAGGAGATTCATACGGTTCGAAGGTAGAAATGTTCACATTTATAAATCATGGTAGCACCAAGTCAGTTGGGTCTTGCCTTCAATTTAGTCACTATTATTTCAGTCCCCCACCTATGTGGGCTCATCATGGTTATTTGCAATACCGCTTCCTTGACACCTGTAACAACATTTCTAGGTTTAGTTACTCTTGCATGGATTGAATCCGCCTTCATCCATACGCTAGTAGTATATTGAGTGGGCCACTTGGTCTTCTCTTTTTGTAGCAACTTCAGTATATTTTCATGAGCTTGTGTATGCCCGCTTCATTTGTATAAAATGACACTCTTGGTTTCCACTCCACCAGAAACCTTCTCTCTTAAGAAGGTTCTGTTTATCCACCTATGTTCCAGATGGTTTCAAGAACAATATAGAGAACACACAAAAGAAACAATGATCCATTATCATCTCTACAGTACCATCTAAACCTCATACACCAAGGAGCATCTATTAACGCTCAAATATCGTACACGTGTGACATTTCTATAATTTGTATAGTAAAATGTCATCAACTGATAACCTTCATCCCACCGAAGGCATCCTCCTAAGATCCAAGAGGTAGCATGAGTCCAGAAACACCCAAAAATAGTGAAAACCATAGCCTCACGTCCACATGTCTGTTAATATGTGCTACTGCACATGTTACCAAAACTACAACTGCGCGACCAACGCAGATAATCCTTCGATATACACACAACTGAAAGAAACAAAGGAATCTCAACCACTAGCGGTGCATTAATGACTCATGAAAGCTCCATTACCTCCACAAGTTTGAATTTGGCCCCTCACACACTTAGGTTCCTTAAATGGCCTCTTTTGTGTACCTTGGAGCTAGTTCATAGGATCAAGGATTTCACATTGGGATCTAGTTATTTCTTGGCCACATCTTGGCCTATAAAAGGAAGTCATGGACATGCTCATGAAGAGAGAAACTAAGAACAAGTTTATGCTGCTGGAATTGTGCTTGAGCTCCCGTATAGCTCACCTCTTCCCTCTTGTCTAGCATTCACAAAGCTCCCTTATAGCTCACCTCTTCCCTCTTGTCTAGCATTCACAAAGATCCCTTTCCACCTTCCTTCAAGGGGAAAGTGTTCTTATCATTTGTTCTTCAAGCTACTTAACATCAAGTGTTGACTAGATCTACCTCCCTAAGAGGGATTGTTTGCTTCCATTGGAGCTCACATACCCTAGGTGGGTAGCATGATATGCCATGAATCTCACTATTTTGGGTAGCATTCTTCCCCCATGGGTGTATGCACCATTGCATCCGAGTCATTATTTGGAACCCATGATGTTGAACCCCCCACTAGCTTGAGGAAATTGATAAACCTTGAAACGATCAACCCATAGTTCATAATTTTATAACTTTGCATTCGCTCCCCCACCTTTAGCAATTAGCGCCATCAATTCGTTGGCACAGGTTATGATCAATACCTACAGTTGATCACTCGAACTCCATTAGAATCCTACCATCTGCACTCTTATTCATACCATCACCCGTGGGAAGAAAACAATGGGTCCCCCACCCTTCGAAGGAACCAATTCTATCTAGTTATTCTCGTAGGAACCAACTGCACGACATTAATTCACAGGGCACCCATCTTCGCGTTTTCCAAACAACCTTCACACCATCATGGAAAAGGTTCCCCGACTCACTCAAAATTGTGGGAAATTATCCCATCGTCAAATTGATTCCCCGATTCACTCAAAATCGTGGGAATCCCATACATCATCAAATTGTTCCCCGACACCCCAAAAACCATGGGGACCCCACCAATTAATATTTATGTAGAAATTGTTCCCCAATTTACTCAAACCCGTGGGAACACAACTATTATTTGGAAACAGCCCTTGGTCACCTTTTATCAATGTCATTGAGTCACCCTGTCCCCAACATCATGCTTTTTGTTAGTCGATATCACCCTCAATGTCGTGTCCCTAACAAATCCCTTCATCTGCAGTTTGTATCCCTCTATTTCACTCTGTCCCTTTATTTTGAAGAATGCTTATGACCAGTACTACCCCAAGTTGACATCAATCAAAGGAAGTCATGAGCCTCACGCTTTCCAGCCAGTCTTGTGTCAAGTTTGTCAATCCAACAATTGGTTACAGCATGATCTTGGTTCTCAGGAGAAGACCCTTGTCTTATTATGTACTTCATCTCTTGTCAACATCACATCACTATACTCTGAGAGTTGCAGTAGTTTCAGTTGTACCTTATGATCCCTTTCAATCACTATAATGGATTTCCTCAAACTAAGTAGGGAGAGCCCTTAGTGCTCTTTAACTTAGTGATATCTCCTATGCTCGACATCAACACATCTATCACAACAAGGAGATTCATAAGATTCAAAGGTAGCAACATTCACATTTATAGAACGTGGTAGGAGTAGTTCAGTCGGGTGTTTCCTTCAATATAGTCATTGGTATTCCAGTCCCCACCTCCGTGGGCTCATCATGGTTATTTTCAATACCTCTTCCTTGACACCTGTAACAACATTTCTAGGTTTAGTTACTCTTGCATGGATTGAAGTTGCCTTCATCCATATGTTAGAAATATATTGAGTGGGCCCCTCGGTCTTCTCTTTTTGTAGAAAATTCGTTAGATTTTCATGAGCATGGGTATGCTCACTTCATTTGTATAAAACGACACTCTTGGTTTCCACTCCACCAGCAACCTTCTCCCTTAAGAAGGTTATGTTTATACACCTATGTTATAGATGATTTCAAGAACAATATAGAGAACACACAAAAGAAACAATGATTCATTATCATCTCTACAGTACCCTCTGAACCTCATACATCAAGGGGCATCTATTAATGCTCAAATCTTGCACACATGTGAAATTTCTACAATTTGTGAAATAAAATGTCATCAACATATAAAATTCATCCCACCAAAGGCATCCTCCTGAGATCCAAGAGGTAGCATGATTCCAGAAACAACCAAAAATAGTCAAAACCATAGCCACGCAACCACATGTCTGTTAATATGTGCTACTGCACATGTTACCAAAACTACAACTGCGTGACCAACGTAGATAATCCTTCGATATCCACGCGACTGACAGAAATAGAGGAATCTCAACCACCAACGGTGCATTAATGACTCATGAAAGCTCCATTACCTCCACAAGTTTGAATTTGTACCCTCACACACTTGGGTTCCTTAAATGGCCTCTTTTGTGTACCTTGGAGCTAGATCATAGGATCAAGGATTTCACATTGGGATCTAGTTATTTCATAGCCATCTCTTGGCATATAAAATGAAGCCATGGACATGCTCATGAAGAGAGAAACTAAGAGAAAGGTTATGCTACTGGAATTGTGCTTGAGCTCCCTTATATCTCACCTCTGCCCTCTTGTCTAGCATTCACCAAGCTCCCTTTCTACCTTCCTTCAAGGGGTAAGTGTTCTTCTCATTTGTTCTTCAAGATACTTAATATCAAGTCTGGACTAGATATACCTCCCTAAGAGGGATTGTTTTCCTCCATTGGGGCTCACATCCCATAGGTGTTGCATATGCTTGACCATTGGGAAATATAAAAGTTGTTTGGCATCTATTGGTTGTTGGAATTTTCATTCTTACCCCTTTGTTCTTTGTTTTATTTCATTTTTATTTTCTTTGTTTTATCTCATTTTACTGAAAACCACTTGTAGAATCACTTGGAGCACTCACCCACACAACATGGGCACTTAATACTAAACCCTTGTTGCAACCTAGTAGGCTTTGCCCCTTACCAAGTGGGAAGGATTCACCATCGTGCAATCTTTTTCACAACAAGGTGTTCCACCTTTATATTATTTTATTACCACATGTCATGTTGTGGACCTCAAATAAGGTAAGAAATTTTCTCCTTAGGCTATATTTGACCCTTACCTGACCATACATCATACCTTAGACACCTCCTGAGGTAGGGAATTCATATTCCAGTGTTTTCTTCATGCTCATATCTTCCTCCATGTTGTTTTGGGACCTAAGTTCAACCTAGGAACATGGATCTCCATCTATGACAAAATAAAAGTAATGAACCATGTAACCATGTCAAGTGTTCCTAGGTGTAACCTCATGGTGAAATATTTCTCTGGGAAAATCCTCCATCAAGACATCGATACTAATACACACCTTGTCATTGATTCAAATGATGAAAAGTGATTGCGCAAGTTAGAGAAAGGTGCATGGCCTACAAATTGCTCCCTACAACCTGTGATTGTCACTAAACTTTGAGAATTTTCATGCTAGTAAGAGAAGAAAATCCCATGAAAATGTGAAATGGATCATTCATTTTCATAGGGTATCAGCTAGTTCCATACGAAGACTACACTCCCTAGTGGGGTGCAAGAGAACTCCAAATTATCTGCCATACCCTCAAGGTGAATCAAAGGTATGGATATTTGTGATAGATGGATCCAAAATTCATATACCCCCACACAATACAAATGTATTCAATCCTAATTTATTACAAAAAAACTCAAGAACTCTCATATAACTACTCATTCTCAAGGGGCACTACAAATAAGGCATGAGCCCAAAATACTAAATTGAGCATAAATTAAATTTATTTCTTTTGAACATCTAACTATTCTTCCTAGCTTACACTACCATAGGAAACTACAAATACTAATTGAAATCAAAGAGCCAATGTAACCAATATTGTATCATCTCATAAAAAAATATGACTCATCCCCTTGTATTCGGTAACAAACCAAAACAAGGCTACATCAAGTGTCCTTCAAGCATATGTTGGAATCTCTGTCACTATATGGATGAAAATTGAGGTGAGCTACAAAAGACAGAAGTAAACACCAAGATCAAATCAATATTGACATGTGCCACAAGATTGTTTATCCATCCATAGTTGGATAGGGTTGACATAGTTATCACCACCAACTTATGAATAGGGATGTCCATCATCAAGCAACAAATCACCACCATGGACTACAATATGCCTCTCAAAAGATTGATATAAATGCTCTACCAAACTTCGTTCTTTGTTGCCATAAAGTTCCTTTTTAATGGCCTCAAGCAAGGGTCAAGGTGGATCCAAAATAAAATTGCAAAAATGCTTGTTTCCCCTCCTTGCTTCTTTCTATTAAACTTTGACATGAAGCATGCCACAAAAATTTAAATATTGAAAAACAATTTATCTCATGAATTAGGGCTTGATGGCCTCTTTTTGAACGCTAAAATTTTCTGCAATACAACAAAGAACTTGCATGCTATTTAAAAGATATTGCAACTTTAAATTACATCCCTTTGCTATTTTTTCATACAAATGAAGGGTTTGAGCTAAAAACATCAATGGTTGGAAATTTTGTGCATGTGTAATGTCATCATAATACTCCTTATGATGTGAAAAATCAACCCCATTGATAAGGAGGCATAAATGTTGATCAACAATATGCATCACATACCTCAACATCTTTTCATTGTCCAAGATTTGCAATTTCATGTTCATGCCGCATGAAATATCACCTAATGTTGATTGGAAACATAAAGTGAAAATTCATCTTATCCTCCATCAATATTTCATTGTTTGTGTCATAGATAGGATCTACATGGAGAAAGAAACAATTGACATTCCATATCTGTATCCCAATCACAAAATTTATGCCAACATCATCATCCTCTTCACTTCCATGCTATTTATTAGATGGGCAAGCATAAGCACCTGCAATTTCCTCATTCTTCAAGGGTTTCTATACAATATTTATCCCTTTCAACTCTTCAAAAATTTCATTATTTTCACCAATTTCAAAACTAAATTTATCATAACCTACCAAACCCTTGTCCTCCTTGGAAATGATGATGGCTACTGGAATATCCTCATACAAGTGGACAACATCATCACAAGATGCTTCTTTCGAAACAAGATGGGATCCATAGTCTTAGATGGAGTCTTTATTATTAAGATCTTCGCGAGATGTTACAACAAGTACTCCAAGAACTTCATTACACTGCTTATCCAAATCTAAAACTCATGTATAAGTTGCTCATGTGATGAAAGATAGTCATCCAAGCAATCCTCATGAAACTCATTTCTAAGCTTTTCCTGTCATGGCTCACCATATTTATCTTTGATATACTTAACCAAGAACATACATGCATTGCATTTCTTGTTGAATTATACCAAGATAGCATAAGATGGGTTATTATGATGCATACACATTAAGTAATATATCTCATCTTATCTATATTCACAAGATTGGTTATATTCTCAACCCTTTCTTCTTCTTCTTCATAACCAAGGAAGGCTCACAACCCTCAACCCTAATATAATATTATGTGATAAATTTTCCCTTCTCCCAATATTATTTTAGCTACAAAATATATAACAATCCTTGCAAAGACCTTAATCAACCATGAAAAGAATAGAGAAATGGGAAAATATCACATTGAACCCACATTTCTTCCAATCCTCCTAAAGATATTCAACTAAGCTTGGAAGGGAACTCCTAATATTCCAACCATTTCTTTTAGAAAATTTCTCCTTGAGTGGAGCATTCCTTTTTTCCTTTCAAATGAATAAAATGAGTCCATATTGCTACTTGTTATCTTTCGACTTCACAAGAGGCTTTTAAATCACATTTATTATTCATTTGGGGATTTGACCTTGTTAAGAATTCCATATGGCATCTCCTCATGCAAAGATGTTTCCTCCAAATATGAGAACAATGCCTTAAACAAAGTGTTCTCACTACAAATCCCTCTTCAAAGGTGAAACATACCTCAAAATATGTAGACAAGGCCTCGAACAATGTGTCCTTATCCCCAAATACATCAAAATGTGTAATATACTTCCAAATATGTGAAAATGGATTAAATAATGTGTCCTTACCCCCGAAATTTCTCTTCAAAGGGAAAACACACCTCTAAATATGTAGGACACACCTCAGATGATGTTTAATGCTTTCAAGGGACCCCTTTTGGCCATACAAATTCTTTTAGCTCCACATGGAACCTTTATAAGACGGGCATTTCTCCTTTAGCTTGTTTTCTTACCATATGTCATGCTCTATAAATCAATTAAGGTAAGGAATTTTCTCCTTGGGTTGCGTTTGACCTTTACCTCACCATGCAACATGCCTTAGACATGTCGAAGTTGGGAATTCATCTTCTAGGGTTTTCTTCATTCTCATATATTCCATTATGTGGTCATAGGCCCTGAGTTCAACCTAGGAAAAAGGCTCTCCAATAATGATGCAACAATAATAATGTAAACCGTGTCATTTGCACCCAACTGGAACCTTATGTTGAAATATGTCTCTAGAAAAATTCTCCTTCAAGCCATTAATGCTCCTCCACATCTTATCTATGACTTAGATGATGAGAAGTGCTTAGTTAAGCTAGAATAAGGGCCATAACTTCTAAATATCGCCCCACAACTTGAAAATTTCACTAAACTTCAAGGATCAGTCATGCTAGTGAGAGAAAAAAATCCCATAAAAATACGAATGGATCATGCATTTTCATAGGGTAACACTAGGAATCATGCTCCCTTATATTAGAAATTTCCTATAACAATACCTATAAGTTAGGTAATGCTAACATAAATGTGAGAGACTTTGTAAAAAAAATGAATCTATGGTGGTGCATGACATATAAGCTTAGAGTGACATGTGCCAATGCATATGCCAACTATCACATGGATGAGTGGTCAAAGAGGTAATGCTACCATATGTTACATTGGATATCAAAGGTGCACTAACCATATCTCTTTACTAACTAAAAATGGTGGACTTCTCTTGATTTATCTTAAGCTAATTAAAGCATCACCAAAATTTAATATAAATACAAATATATTAATAATTTATCATACATGCTCGTGGAAAAGAACTACCATAGATAATAAAAAACTCTTTATATATTTAGAAAGAAAAATGAAGTAAATACATAAGAGAAACCTAACATACAAAAAATTAGCATTGCATTGGGATTAACAAAAACTAGTTTATATACCCATTAGTATACTAATAGTTAGATTCAATTATTCATTTTAAAGTGATTTAATAAGTCTTGTCTTTCCTTCTTATATATCATTTGACCACAAAGATCAAGATAGAAACATAGTAAAGCAATCTTTTCTTAACCAAGTATGCAATTTTTCATCAACATTTATTGATATAAATAATTAATTATAAAACAAAATATAAATACAATTAAATACAAAATTAGAATCAACAATTATTAATATAAAAAACTAAAAACTTATAATCCATAATTAAGTATACTTAATCTATAATTATTTAAAAATTATAAATTCTCACATTAAATTAATTCTATATTATCATAAGATTGATAAGTGTAAATACCAACCACATATTCTAATTCAACATATAAACAAAAAGAGGATAAAAAAGAAATCTATATGTGACAACCAATTCAACTTACAATATCATATGTAATATCATATGTAACCCTATACCTAAGCAAATACTCTTCTTATCAAGGCTTTGAACCAAAAAATTTGGCCTTACCATTTTCATCCCCTCTTATCTATCTCCTCTTATCCATAAAGTGGTTGCCATCTATACTAGATTCCTATTTTGTAAAATAACAAAAAAATTGGTGGACCCGAATTTTCATGATGTATACCTTCAAATCTATGCCTTCAATAAAATAACCCTCAACATAATATAAATTCATGATGTATACCCTCAAATCTATTCCTTCCAATAAAACAACCCCGACACAATATAAATTTAGTGGATGGAAATGTTGTGTTTGACATCCAAAATTTTAAAATTAAAATATTTTTTAATAATATGAATAAAACATTATTAAATCATAAGAATATATATATATAATTTCAAGATGTAAAAAATCATATGTATTAATTTAAATATAATAATTAACACATTAATATAAATTTTAATGAAGTATGTCCTTAAATCTAAGGCTTCCACTAAATCTACAACATTAATATATAATAAATTCAAACCTTCTACTAAAATAACCCCTCACGTATCAAATTCAAACCTTTTATAATAAATTCAAACCTTCCACTAAAGTAACTCTTAACATATGAAATTCAAATGTTATATTAATATATACTTAGACATGATTTTGAATTAAGGAAATTTCAGGTTGCAATTTTCATTCCTTGTATATGAAGGAAGGATATGAAATTCAAATGTTGTATTAATATATACTTGGACATGATTTTGAATTAAGGAAATTTCAAGTTGCAATTTTCATTCCTCGTATATGAAGAAAGCTTAAAAGAGATTTCAAGTTGTCCTGGTATATGAAGGAAGCTTTCGGTAAAAGAGTTTTTATAATATATGTTACTTTCTTTTAATTAATAATATATTTTATATAAAAGAAAATATATTGTATAAACAATTTTAAAATATTAAAAGATAATATTTATTATTTCATATATTATTAATAAAAACAATTTTAATAATAATATATAGAATTCCATATTTTTTATATAATTTTTGACCTGAATTAAATTTAAGAATACTATTTTTTCTTCAAAATCTAAGTGTAGAATATTAAATTCTCAATTTTATTTAACAAATAGTATTGAGATGTATCTTTTAATGATAATTTAAAAAGGTGTAGTTTAAATATTCTACGTTTTCAATCTTTTCCAAGTATATTTTTCCTCTACCAAAACTCCAGTAAAGTAAAAAACTTAAAATAAATAGACTACTCTATTTTAAAATAAGTAAAATAAAATACAATTAATGAGAAGTAGACATTGTCTTAATCGACTATAAATCTTTTATTCATACATGGTGTATTGATGGTACTAGTTTTTAACATCTTTTGGAATTTTCAACAGAGTAATTTAATAAGGTCAAACATATAATTTTTTAAAATACAATATTAAAAATTTAATATTATATCAAATATTTTGAAATTAAAATAATTTTTTAAAATAATATATGTTTTTTTTTTAAAGAAATATTATTAAATTATTTAAACAAGAAAAAATATATTTAAATATAAACGATTTCAAAATGTAAAAAATCATTGTTAATTCAACTATAATGATTAATAAAATTAACATAAATTTCAGTGATGTATATCTTCAAATCTAAACTTTACATTAAAACAAACTTTAACATACAATACATCCAAACCTTCCACTAAAACAATCCTTAACTTATAATAAATCGAACTTCAAATGTTATATTAATTTATATTTTACATGATTTTAAATCAAGAATCTACTCAAGTGTGTTTTATAATATATGTTACTTTCTTTTCATGGATTTGATATTGTTGAGCTATTTATATACATGATTTTAAATCAAGGATGTTTTATAATATATGTTACTTTCTTTTCAAGGATTTGATATTGTTGAGCTATTTATATATATGATTTTAAATCAAGGAGATTTTACGCTGCAGTTTTCAATCCTACTAAAGTGTTTTTTATAATATATGTTACTTTCTTTTCATGGATTTGATATTGTCGAGCAATTTATATAAAATAAAAATGATATTTATATTATATAAAGAAGAAAGTAATTTTTTTAATAAAAATTATTGTATAAATCATTTTAAAATATTAAAAAAATATTTACTATTTCATATACAATTAAGAAAAAATAAATTTAATACTAATATATGGAACCTCATATTTTTGACATAATCTTTGACCCGAACAAAATCTAAGAATACTATCTTTTTCTATAAATCTAAGTGTAGAATATTGAGATGTGTATTTCAATCATAATTTTAAAACAAGGCTTTGTGGCAGCGGATACTTGACATGTAGCCTTTACAAAAATCAGGGTAAAAGCGTAATCTGCACAAAAAAAAACTAGTAATGTGATAAGAGTCAGTCCAATAAAACTAAGACTCTGTTTCTTGAAAATGTGATCACAAAGATATACTCTGGTGCTACCGACGGTAGTGAAGTGAGCATAACAGAAGTAAAAAAAATGGTCAATGAATACAATGAATATTCTCTATATAAAGGCTCTTGGCTTATAACTCTCTCCATTGGCTCTAAAGTCCATGAGTTTACTATTAGTGTGCTTATTTAGTTTGATGTTATGCAATTTTGGGGGCATGTGTGTGTGATTTTGTCTCTTTCTCCAGTGTGGTCTATAGTCTTTAGTATTGGCGGTTTTTACGGGTTAAATGCCACTACAAAGTGACTAATGATGTAAATTGTAGTACTTTGTCTAGTAAGATGCATGCTATGAATTTGTTTAGAGCTACGATTACAGATTTACGATGCATCGCTAGCACATGTCAGAGATAGATAAGTCCTTTCGGGAGCTGGCCAATCTAGAACATTGTTTGCTTGGTGATTATTTTATGTACTTTTCTGTTTTTGGTCCCTTTGTTTATGGATGGACTCCTAAAGAAAGTGTAATTTATCCATGTATGTATCTCTTATTGGAAATACTAAGGGGGAGAAGGTGAATCAGTATTGAGCACTTTTTACCATTTCAAACATTAATTATATCATGTAAACATTAACCATTAACAATGTCATTCATCATCACATAAACCATACACAGTGCACAAGAGATTTAACGCGGAAACCCAAATAGGAGAAAACCACATAATGCTTTTCTTATATAATAACAAGATTACATTCATAGGAAGCACCAGCTTCCAATATTCTTTAGCACCGACTAGAAGGAGGCACTAACCCCCTGATTTACAAGAACCAACCTAAAGGAAGCTCCAACTCTCTGATTTACCAGCATCAACTGGAAGGAGGTTCCAACCCCCTGATTTACAAGCTCCAAGCTTAAGGAAGATCCAAATCCCTTATTTATCAGCACCAACTGGAAGAAGGCTCCAACCCCTTGAGATCACAGGCTCCAACCTATCCTTGCCCCGTCATGCCACCCTGCTATAAATAAGAAGATCAATTTTGCCACTATCACTATATCATTGCAATAACCTATACCTGTATCATTGTCCCTATCAATATGTACCCGTATCACTTCCTCATTCAACCTGTACCTGTATCACTATCTCTGTCAACCTGTATCACTGCATCACTACCTCTGTCAACCTGTCACAATCACTATCTCTGTAAAAAATTCCCCAATCACTGTATCTGCAACTTGTATCTCTGTATCTATCAACATGTACTTGTACCGTTGTCTCTATAGATGTATCATTGTCCCTATCACAATCACTGTATCTCTATCTCAATGCCACAATCACTGACTTTGACATAAGGTTGATGTTAATGTCATAATGCCATAGTCACAATCACATTGTGTTAATATCTACCACACTATATCAACATGTACATGCCTCAAACATATACCCAGAAACAATCATCCATTGATTGCATTTGCATCCTCAACTTATACAACATAGACATTTTCAAAACACTAAACATTCTAAGAGATGAGCCATATGCCAAAACATAACCATGGACTATACCAATATAGCCTATGATCTATGCCAAGACCATCATACAATATGCCCATATAATCACCATGATCTATACTAACAAATATAATCAATATATATGCTAAAAAATCACTAATATCTATGCCAACAATATACGAAGATAATCACCAATATTTGTGCCAAAATCGTCATAAAGTATGCCAAGAGAGAAGCACTAGAGCATGTACAAAATTCATACATTTTTCAAGTCAACAATATGGAACCAAAATAAACCCTATATCATGTCATCACATATCCATTACAACAAGCTTTCCAATGACCCAAGAAGTTTATGATTCCGATACCATATGCAAAAGTTACGGAAGATTTCTTCAACCTTCTTCTCTTGAATTTTGACTATCACTGTCACTGTCACAAACCCTGACTTCCAACAAGTATAAATCCAACCCTGTAATGAATCAGAATATAAAAATTCTACCACATTTTATTCAATATATCTATTGCATCTCCTCCAAGGGGCACTCTCTAAAACATCCTGAATGAAAACTTATAGTGAAAATTCCAAACTGACCTCTTTAAAAGATGATTTATGAGTCATTCAAAAGACCTGAATTCCCAAGATCATATCTCCAAAACTGTAGCTAAACAAGATCTGAAACCTGAACCATATATTATTAAATATCTATCATGCATCCTCTCCAAGGGACACATTCAAAAAAATTATGGATCAAAAGGTATAAAAGAAAATGCTAAACTGACATGTTTGAAGATTATTCAAAAACCCTAACTTCCCGAGGTCATATCTCCAAAAATATAGTGAATCAACATCTGAAACGTCTACCATAGGTTCATAAAGATGTCCACTTTATATCATCCAAATGACACTTTATGAATCGTCCTATAAAATAAGATATAGCGAAAATGCCAAGATGACCTGAAACAAATTTGACAACAAAATGCCCAAATAGAAATCATCACAAGATTTCATCTTCCACTAGAATTTCGGGCCTTGTTGACTTCATCTACCCCTGGATTCGGTCCTCTAATCTTGTATGTGAGATATTCGATTTTGATTGATTGAAAATGAAAAGATCCATCGCTTATTTATACTCCTTAAGGGGGCTCCAACTCATTTTTTGCAAAACCATTTTACTCTTCCTTAAAAAAAATGATTTCCAATTTTTAGGGGGGTCTCAAGGCACTCTCAAGGGTTAGTACCCCACTTCAAGTATCCATCATGGAGCTTCACCAAAACTTCAATATCACTCCATATATTCTCAAAGGAGCCTTAGGGATTTTATACATCATCATACTTGGTTGACACATCATTATTTCTTGTGTGGATCCTTGCCACTTCACATGGTCCAATGGGCCAAAGTACCACAACTTTCGGGGTCATGTGGACCAACCATCATTATTTTGGGGATACTTCAAGCTTCAAACCAACTTGCTTCATACCAACTTTGGGGACTCTATAGGTTCTTCTCCACCATGGGTTATGTGATCGCAAACCACATGGTCATGTGGACCCAACACCACTATTTTAGGGATTTCTTCACAATTCTTTTTGACATTCATTTAAGGTAACTTTAGGTACTTCCTTACACTTCTCATCATCATGGTTAGGTGACCCACCATCATGGTCATCTAACCCATTATCGTGGTCATGCGGACCCAACATTATTTATTTAGGAAATTCTTCAAACTTCTTTGGGGCACTTTAGGGACTCCTTTACACTCTGCATCATCATGGACATTAGGAGCATCTCAGAGGGGCTTTGCACCACTTGTGTACAACTCAAAGTCTCTTCCCATGAGGGCCATGCGCAACTGCTATGCCATAAGGGTACCGCTTTGGAGTTATGTACACTTGTGACCAAGGTATTTTTTAAGGATTCTAATAGTATACTTAAGTGTAGTATTCTAGGCAATTATTTTGGATTGGAAAAAACATATATATATAGATAGGTAGGCGAATATTAAATCTGAAACATACCATTTACTCCTGAAACTTGTACATTTTGGCGAATAGTGTGATAAAAAAAACACATTTTATGTAAATATAGGCGATATTAGAGACTAAAAATGACCAAATAACGAATTTATTTTTTGAAAAAAAGCTCGAAAAATAGCCAATTAGCGAAATTTTGCCACTAAAAATTTCCCTGTTTGTGACAATGATTCTTCTTCAAGGGCTTCGTTAAGATCATTAGGGTCTTCTCTAGAGGCTTCAAGGCTTCATCAAACATTCCCAGACAATCTATTTATGTTATATCCACATCATCATTATCACCCCAACACCAATGGCAACACTAATATCTCTTCACCCTTTTGACATCAATGACACCCTATTTGATATCAATGACAACTTCTTCCAACATCTCTAATGTACTTATTTGATTGTAAAAAAGGTAACTAATCCCTTGAAGTGAGGATAGCAAATTGCACTTTTGCTTATGTACGTGAATAATAAAAAGGTGCATTCTATGCATGGTCTAATCTTATCACTTCACTTGCGATGATCGAATCATGGGATATGTCATTCAAAAGAAAGCACATGGCCATTTATCTACTTAAATGACATCATTTAGTCTAGTTCCATGCAGCTAGCCAGGGGAGAGACTCAACAAACACACTAATGCTCTACCACCAAGCTATCTACCCATATGCCTAAGCTTTATAACCATCTATGTTCCCGGGTCATGCTATCAAATTGAAGGTTGTGAGAAGCAGTCAATGCATAGCCATTGTAGGAGGTGCAAAACAATGACCAAGAAGGTGCAACTTTAGTGCGTTTGTTACAAGTGGGAGGAGGAGGAATAACTTTTTCATTGTGGACTCCACTGACATTGACGATAAGTGCAAAATTGACGTGGCAAATACAAGATGATTCTTATGGGTCACTGCATTTGAAGAGGAATGTAAAGTTCATAATGATTTTATTGAGGCATTCACATTCATTTCTTGTATTGCAAAAATCAACTTGCTTAGCACAATTTGAGGTAGAGGTTAGACATGGATTCCTGACACAAGCATTGCCAATGCACCATAAGCCTTCCATTTACCATATCCACGATCGGTCTTCTCATTAATGTCACCCAAAATTTAAGACGTACAAACTATGACAAACACTATTAGCAGTTTATTTTTACCAATAGTACCTAGGTATTCTTGTCCTGAACGTGCATGTATTCCACTTGTTTAGACCTAAGGTTGATGCATGGTATTCATTTTAGCATTCCATGCATCTTTGCTATAATGGAGAATGGTCCCCAGATTGATGCTTCGTTAATTCTCTGTAACAGTTTATAAAATGTTTTTATAGAAATGAAGTGCATTTTATAGTGTTCATATAGCAGTTTATTGAAATGTTGAGTGATGTGTTTGTCGATGCATTCAACTAAGGAGTATATAAGGTTTGCAGAGCATGCCACAGAGTACGCCCAGCAAAAATCCAACATTACGAATGCAAATCTTATCTTTCAATCACGAATGCAAGTGTACATAATCTATCTTCTGCATTCTGTATAGCCTGTAAACAAAGGATTTAGAAGCAATATTCTATTAAAAAAACTATGATAAAATTTGAAGGAACATGATTTTTTTAATATTCAAAATTTTTGAGTCACCACTAGCACAATTGTGGTTTTGTAGTAGTCACAGTTCTACTACAGGAGCGACAAGCTTGCCAAAGTTTATGAATAAGGAATTAAGCAATATCAGGCTCTCCAGGACCTCAGCCCCAAGGACTGTACAGTTGATAAACTCACTGTTGTACAGATTCTGCTGTTGTTGTAGCTTCTCAGTTTGCATGCCAATATCAGACTTCAAACTCCTTGATTTCTTCTTTCTCTCCTTTGCCCTCTTCTCAAGAATGGAAATCGTAATGATGTCATTTTCTAGATTTGGCTTTTTATCTCATTAAGGTGATTAAAACGCTAATCCTACATCTAATGTCTTATATTTGATCTTGAGCTCTTAAGTTCAATGGATCTAATATAATCTCTCATTATATTAAATTCTAACTCATTTTAATCACTTAAATATAAAAAACCACTTAAAACTTTATATCTTATAACTTTATATCTTATAGAGTTTTATAATTTCATAAAGTAAAATTAATACTAGATATCCCCATGGACATTTTCCCACTTGCTAGACACCAAATCTAGTGAGGAACAGTTGTATGATGTTAACTTTTCAACGCTGCCTCTTAATGAGGAAATTATTCTTCACCACTCCCATCTTGTCCTTGAAAAATACAAACTTACCCTTCATTGGTGACTTTGTGAGAATGTCACGTACCTTCTCATTGGTGTACACATAGTGAAGCTCAACTGCACCTTTCTAAACATGATCCTAGATGAAATGATATCTGATCTTAATGTATTTAGACCTATCATGAAATAATAGATTCTCCATGAGTTTTATGCAACTCTCATTATCATAGTAAATCACCATGGGCCTCAACTACTAACCAAATAAACTCACTAGCATCTTGCGAAGCCAAATGGCCTCACAACTAGCCTAACTAGGTGTCATGTATTCCACCTCTGTAGAACTTAGTGCCACTGACTTTTGTTTTCTCCTGATCCATGACACAACTTCCGAGCCCAAACTGAAACAACCCCAGAAGTGCTTTTTCTGTCCACTACACTTCTTGGCTAGTCAGAATTTGTACTTATCCAATCAAATGTATTACATCCCCTCTCACATAGTCTAGTCCATATTCCACTATACCCCTAAGGTACCTGAACACGTGCTTCTCTTTCACCCATTGCACTCTTCTGGGATCAACCATATACCAACTCAAAGTATTGACAACATAGCAAATATCTATCCTAGTGTTGACCAGATACATCAAAGACCCTATAAGATGATGAAAGACACTATAAGATGGTGATACCTAGTGAGATCAACCAACTCACTTTCAGAAGCAATTGGATTCTTCCAATTGGTTCTCATATGTGTGTCCATAGGCCTCCAGTCCTCCATCTAAAATCTCTTCAGTATGTTAACAACATATCTACCCTGTCCCAAAAAGATATGCCCATCCTCTTGCCAAACCTCCATACCCAAAAAGTAATGCATCAACCCAATGTCTTTCATTTCAAACTTTAAATTAAGATCTCTCTTGCAATTGGTTATGAGTTTTTCTACACTTATAATAAGCAAGTCATCCACATATAGTACAAGAATGAGTGTCACCCCGTCAACCACAATATAATAGAGATTGGGATCCGCCTCACTCTTCTCAAAACCCATCTACTGCAAGTAAGTATCTATCCTCGAATACCAAGCTCTTGGATCTTGCTTCACTCCATATAACACAATTTTCAATTGGCATACATGAGACTCTCTCCCATGCACCTCAAATCCCTCTGCCTAGTCAATGTACACCTCCTCCTGTATGAATCCATTCATAAATGTTGTTTTCACATCCATCTGGTGGATCTTCCGATCCATCTCTACTGCAAATGGAGATCACTGCCTTGATTCAAGTATATCAATCAACTGGAGTGAAGGTCTCCTCATAATTGACTCCCTCTACCCGTGAGAAATCTTGCACCACAAACCAAGCCTTGTACATCTTGATGCTGCCATCTCCAACATGTTTGATCCTATAGAGCCACCTAGAAGCCACCACTGACTTCCCTTAAGGTCTCAGAATAAAATCCTGGACATCATTCTTCATGATGGAATCATACTATTCCACCATGGCATATCTCCATACTTGCTGGCCTATTGCCTCCTCATAAGAAGAAGGCTCGAACTCACTGACACTTCTCACCATAGCTAAATAGCTACAAAATATCTATGGCATCTTACTCTCCCTCAAAGTCCTCTTGGGATTCCTCATAGACTCCTGGGCTTCCTTCAAGGTGTCTTGAAGCCACTTAGGATTCCTCTTCCCTGAAGTAACCTCCTATGGAGGGAACTCCTCCTACTCATCCCTATAAATTAACTATGTACCTGAAGAAGATGTACTTATAACCTATGAACCTATACTTTGTGAACCTGTACCATATGAACCTATAACCTATGGACCTATCACCCCTGATACCTATGATACAGTACTTTGCAATGTACTCACATGAGGTGTAGGATCTTACTACTCCCCCTTCTCTAACTCACGTGACTTCCTGAAGGCCCAATCCTCCTCAAGTATCACCTCCCGCCTCACAACTATCTACCTCATGGTAGGAATGTATATGTGATAGGCCTTATAAGTCTCATCATACCTAGCAAAAATACAATATTCTGTTGTAGGCTCTAACTTTGTCCTCTTCTCTGAAAGGACATGTGAGTAAGTTAGGCACCGAAAGATCCTAAAGTGCCCAACCTCAGGCTTCTTCCATGTAAAATCATCTTCAATAGTCTTACACCGCAAAACCTTATGAGGACTATGTTGCAAGCCTTCGCCCAAAAAAAGAATGGTAAACTCAGATCATGTAGCATAGCTCTACCTGTCCCAACAATAGCCCAATTCTTTCACTCAACAACCCCATTCTACTGTGGGGTATATGGAACTGTCAATTATCTTTTAATCCCCTCCCATGCATAGAATTCATTAAAATCCTTGGAGGTATACTCACCCCTATTATCTATCCTCAATACCCAAATCTTCCTTCCTATTTGGTTTTCTACAAGAGCTTTAAACCCTTGGAACCATTGAAAGACTTCTTTCGACTCTTTGCTCTTCAGGAAATAAATATAGGTATTTTGGGAGTAGTCATCAATCAAGGTCACATAATACTCATAGCCTTTCAATGAGGAAAAAGACGTCAAACCACAAAGATCAGGATGCATCAAATCAAGTATCCTCGTTGACCTGTTGTCACTGCTGGGGAAAGCAGTATTGGAGTACTATCCAAGAGCACATCCCTTGCACAAATCACTATGTTGATTGTTAAATTATGGAAAATTTTTAACCATATCTCTCAACATCCTCAGAGCTTGATGGTGCAAATGGGCCATCCTCATATGCCACAACTCGCATAACTCACAATTGTTGTTGTTGCTATGTGCCGAGGCATGAATGGGATGAAACATGAGTTTGTATAGTTTTCCACATATGACACCAATCACTGTAGTTGTAGTGTCACTGGATCCCTTGGGATGAATGAGTACATGTCCATTTCAAAAATACACCACAAATCCTCTATCCTCTATAGAGGAAACTGATATCAAATTCTTCTTCAACTCAGGGACGTACAATACATCCCTCATTGTCATGGACTCCCTAGACTCCCTCTGAAATGTAATTGTCCTTTTTCGAACTGCCTTGAATCTCATGAACACTTGTCATGTGGTTGGAGGCATATCTATCAATGTACCAAATGTTGGAAGTAGATGCACTCAATGAATGACAAACAAACATGGAAAAATCCTTTTCAAACTTACTGGAATACTCTTCCACTTCTGCTGAAGTTGCAAACTGTTTCTTTTTCTTGTTGGGACACACTTCTACATAGTGCCCCATCTTATTGCAGGTAAAACACTTTACCTTACTCATATCTTTCTTTTGTTCACCTTTGGGCATGTCACCACCTTTGGAACCCTTGTTGGACTTTTTCTTATCCTTTGATGTAAGAGCAACGTTCTCCTCATCATCACCAGAACCAAGTCCAAAAACTCTCTTGCATTACTTTTGTCAAACAGTTTGGTGTCTTATTGATTTCCCATTTCAATATTGCTCTAATACCATGAAGATTTACCACATACCCAACCCCGATTTCAAGTTTCAATGATATACAATATAGTGCCCAAACCCGCATGTGCATGCAAATAAAATTTTTCTGATTTTCTCATAAACATGAAACACAATGAATCTTCTTTAGAATAATGAAATAACAACAATAAATGCATACCATAAATTTGACACAATGATTTTTGGTGAAAAGACCTTGGAAAAACCCTTGCACGAAAAACAGTGAGAGAAAGAGTATTTTATTAAGAGCAACTCATAAATACTTCTTGCTTACAAACTGTACGAACACCAATAGAAATTACTTATCTCACTCCTCAAACCACTTTGATTTCTATGTAGAACTGACTGCATGTTTTTTCTCAGTTGTATGACCAATTTTTCCAGCATTTAATGCCTCAGGATTTGTGCCAACTGCTAGAGCTGCACCCAGAATTAATGATGCAAAACACTATTGTTGTACGGTCACAGAAAAACATAGAAATCTACCTTGATTTGCTTTCCAAAGTAGTTCCTCGAAATCTGTTCCTGTGTGAGAATGTCCAACTGATAAACTCACTGATGTATGGATTCCATTGTTGTTGTAGCTTGTCGATTTGCGTACCAAGATCAGACTTCAAACTCCTTAATTTCTTCTTGCTCTCCTTTTCCCTCTTGTCTTTGCTTCTTCCCTTCTCAAGAATGAAAATCATAATGATGTCTTTCTCTAGATTTGCTTGTTATCTCATTAAGGTGATTAAAACCCTAAGCCTGGATCTAATGGCTTAGATTTGATCTTGAGCTCTTAAGATTAATGGCTCTAATATAATCTCTTATTATATTAAAGTCTAACTCATTTGAATCACTTAAGTATAAAAACCACTTAAAACTTTATATCTCATAAAGTTTTATAATTTCACTTTATATCTCATAAAGTAAAATTAATACTAGAGACCCCCATGGACATTTCCCCACTTGCTAGACACCAAAGCTAGTGAGAAAACACTTGTCCGATGTTAACTTTTTCTACAACTAAGAGCTAAATTTGCTTCTGATTGACTAAGATGTCTTTCTTATACATAAGGAAACAAGTTAATGCCCCAAGACCCACATGCATTTGTTAGGAGTGAAAGTATATCCCCTTATGAAATACCAATGAGTTATTTTGGTAGCATGATTTTCCTTGAATAATAGTGATAATCGAACTTGCATTCATGTATAACAATCAATAATAGTTGTCTTCATTACCAATTAATAATTAAATTATGATAAATTTTGCTATCTAAAAAAAGTTAAATTACAAATCTTCAAAGGTTGTCCTTGTTTTAACACATTATAATCATAATCAATTATTAAAATATAAGTGTCTCCATAGTTAAATCATACACAAATCAGACAATTAAATCTAAATCAATATAATCAATTAAAGGATTTTGCTTTCCAAAAAATATGGTGTATTTTTTATAATCTAGATGTGAAACCTTCTACTAATTGAGAGATTACATATAATACAAAATTACTATGGTTGGCCCACTACCTGGGAAACTAGGCCCATCGATAGTTTCTCTTTAGTCAAGCTGAAGAGGCCATTTCTTAGGAACATTTCTAAATTTTTTCAGAACCTGTCCTAGAGAGGGAAACCAGGTCTAGCTGTCACAATAATAAAAAACACCAAAGAAACTAACTTAAAATGTCTAAGAACCTGCTTTGTAGAGGGAAACCAGGTATGTGTAATGACTGAGCAAATTCTCAAAACCATTAAAGGAGTTCAGAAGATTAAACAAGCAACATTCCTAACCATGAGCTAACTTCAAGTATATAACAAGCAAAACAAACATCTATAGAATTGTGCGTTGGCCACCTGTCCTAATGAGGAAACTCATGCGTGATTGGGAGGGATGCTTTCTAGTTGGTGTCAATTCACATCCGAGTAAAATTATGGTGTATTTATGATTATATATTTAAAATAAATATATTAATGGAAGTGCAAAGCATTTTCATAACACTATTTCTGAAACAAATAAACCAATTAGATATTTTTTAATGGGGATGTAAAATAGTAATACTAAAAGCAAACAAAAAACCATGTCCGTCTTTTTAACTACTACTTTAAGTTTTCCTACATCCATCTAGGATACATAAGTTTTTTACATCCATCATTTTAACTACTACATTTATTGAAGAGTTTGACTACACGAGACTTCGTGCTCTTAATTGACTAGTTGTGAGGTTGCATTAGTTGTGAAGTTGTTGACTTTAAGTTTTCCTACATCCATCTAGGATACATAAGTTTTTTACATCCATCATTTTAACTACTACATTTATTGAAGAGTTTGACTACACGAGACTTCATGCTCTTAATTGACTAGTTGTGAGGTTGCATTAGTTGTGAAGTTGTTCACTTTAAGTTTTCCTACATCCATCTAGAATACATAAGTTTTTTACATCCATCATTCCAACTACTACATTTATTGAAGAGTTTGACTACACGAGACTTCATGCTCTTAATTGAATAGTTGTGAGGTTGCATTAGTTGTGAAGTTGTTTACTTTAAGTTTTCCTACATCCATCCAGGATACATAAGTTTTTTACATCCATCATTTTAACTACTACATTTATTGAAGAGTTTGACTACACGAGACTTCATGCTCTTAATGACTAGTTGTGAGGTTTTCATTAGTTGTGAAGTTGTTCACCTTAAGTTTTCCTACATCCATCTTGGATACATAAGTTTTTTACATCCATCATTTTAACTACTACATTTATTGAAGAGTTTGACTACCCGAGACTTCATGCTCTTAATTGACTAGTTGTGAGGTTGCATTAGTTGTGAAGTTGTTCACTTTAAGTTTTCCTACATCCATCTAGGATACATAAGTTTTTTACATCCATCATTTTAACTACTACATTTATTGAAGAGTTTGACTACACGAGACTTCATGCTCTTAATTGACTAGTTGTGAGGTTGCATTAGTTTGTGAAGTTGGTGAGGTTGTGTTTGATGGAAGGTTGCATTGAGATGGAATTCATGGCTTAAAGGTTTACTTTGGAGGTTAGTTATATCAAGAGGAATGGTTGTAGTTACAATAAAGAGGAAGGTTTTGTTTGGAGGAATGTTGCATTTAGATGACCATAAGCATATCTTAACTTGAGGAAAGACTTCTTGTAATTGTCAAGGTACTGCATGAACATACGCACTTCTATTCGGGAGGCGTAGAGGTTGTGCTTTTTTGTATCTCAAAGTGTATGTTTATAATTTGTCCCCAATTGGAAATTAATGGACCCCATTGCTTCATGGAATAACTGGGGAAACTAAACTCTTAGTTGTTCTAGGGTGTACTACTTAGCTTGATGCATATATACCTTGGCTTGAACAAATTGAAAAAAAGGAAATGTGTCTTTTTGATGAGTATACTTGAAGCTATTGATCAATGATTGATCAAACATTAATTAGTGTAAATGTTTAGGATCAAAATCAGTTGGAAAATTTTCATCCCATGCGCAGGGGTGTGAATGGTTGTACATGCACAACTGATGGACTAAGGTTACATTGACAACTTTTGTTTAGTCATCGATCTAAGGGTGGAAACAAATAGGAGTGCTTCAGTTTGGTCTCAAGAATCAACTACATGTCATTCTAGAAATGATCAACAAATATAAAATCATGATTAGACACTATGGAAGATGATAAACCTAAATGGGACCCCAAACATGAATGAAGTATAATCACATTGTGTTGAGGGTACTTGTTATTTTCTTACATTGAATTAAAGTAGTCATTTTCGAAAAATGATCAACAATAATGAGTACATATACATGTTGATTCTTGGTCACATGTAATCTCGCAAGGAAAACCTAAGCTGATATATTCCTAAGGTCTAGAAGGAATAGGAAATGTGTGTGTACATATACAAATGGAAATTGGTTGGTTTAGTAATGGAACACGACATCCAAGGTCATAAGAAGCATTCAACATCATGTCTCATGCGAGGCCAGTAAAACTTCCCGTATAAGGTTGCTCATGTCTTCATATCAAAGTTTCTAACAAACTTGGAGAAATGAGACTCCAAATTCAACTAGTCTCTTGGTTCACCTATCATTGTACACATAATTTATCAAGATGATAAAGAAAGTAATGCCACTAGTGGAAATCAACCATATCTTCAATAAGTATCACAGAGGTAGTGTTGTGCCCATACTCAAAAGTAATGTAGATAGCTACAAACTTTGCATCCTTGCTATACAACTTTGTCTGTGCTTCCATGTTAAAACTCTAGGTGTCATTAACAACTATAAGTGATAATGATGGTTTGCTTAAACAATTAGCTCCCTTGTTGTCTTTTCCTTTTTTGTGTGTTCGTGATGATTGGATGAAACTGTCACAAGAGAATAACCCACTCCATTTGGCATGCATTCTCTAGTTATATCCAGGTGTGGAAACACTATGGAGGCTTGTGATTAGAATGTATCACTATATCTTTTCTCAAAATATATTGTCTCCAATGTTGACTTGCTTGTACAATGAAGTACGACTCTTTGTCAGGTAGAGTAGTTTGCATTGCATCAATGAATGTCATGGAAGGGAAGCAAATGGGATGTCCAAGTTGGGTGAGGAAAAGTCTCACAACATAATTAGAGGCATCAAATTCTATCTCAAAGGCTTGAGATAGATATAGAAGTGCCTAAATAGGTTTAGTGCACATTTTTTTACTTCACTTGCTCAAAGGATTATTATTGCAACTTCCTTTAGGAGAACATTATTTTCTTAAAATTTCCCACGTGAATGGCCATACCAGGTGGGAGGAACATGGAGCAAAACATTTGTGGAAGTTCTGCATATTGATTAAACCACCATAACATTACACTCCCTTCACATGGGACTCCTTTTTTACACTAGTTTTAGTAATTTATAATAACCTTTTATTCCAATCTAAAGATTGAGAGCTCTTTGGACCATTGGAAAGGTCATCCAAAGTTCTATAACTTTTTTGTTAGAATTTTTCACCGATTCTACATAGATTGGAAAGATTTTAAAGAAGGGCGAGGAAATGAATATTTTCATATTTTTAGCATAAATTTCCATCCTAAACTTGGAATTGAGTACTCCTTAGAGGATTTAAGATTTGTTGTTATATACTTTCTCTACTTCCTAATAGATCTATACAGGTTTTCAAATTAAAGAAAGTAATCTTTTGACAATGCCAAAAATTATTTATTTATTGTTATCTTCAATTGTTAAATTTAGGCATCTATGTGATATGTTGCACTATGATGCTATTTCAAACCCCTTTTATTTAAAAGAGTATCCCAAGCACAAAATCACATTGTCTCAAACTTTATGACCTACACGGCATATCACATTCATGACAAGGTTCAAAATTGGCGATGTGCACACTAAAGAGTTATCGTATCGAATGAAAACTTGACTTAATGCACTATAGCTTCTTTTTTTTTCACATGCAGTTAAACCGGCGCCCAATGGTGGGTGAGGACGCCGAATCGGACGGGGTCTCAGGGTCGATCCTGGGTGGGGACGGCCCCAGCCGACCGCCCCAGCCACCTGGGAATGCACTATAGCTTCACCTGCACATAAGTGAAACTTTGAGAGCGACGTGATGTAACAAGTGACGTATTCATGGCCATCACATTATTCCAAACTTTATGATCTATGAGCTTTGGCATGGCCAGCTGATCCTTAAACTCTTGAAGGTATGCAACAAGACACGCAAAGTTTCAAACTTATGCGCAATAGTCGTATGTACTTGCAAATTGAGCATTAGAGAGCATGTGTTGGGGTACATCATCATGATTTTGGATTTTACATTGTATGAGATGGTATAACAATATATCCCATAAGATCAAATAGGTGGCAATAGGCATTGAATTCATTGAAGATCTTCAAAACTTGGAAATAATATACAAACCCAAAATCAACCTTAGCAATCAAGTATTATAATCCAAATCATAATATAGATCCTCTTTTGGTTGTAGAACCAAAAATACATAATCTTGAATCAAACTTTCAACATTTGAAGAGGGGTCCCCAAGTCATGAGTTGGAGAAGTTGTTTGGCTCAACAATGGGTGAACATTGGGAAAAGTCAAAATCTCTTATGCATTTTGTTGTGTTATGAGCCTATAGGGAAGATAATATTTTCTTATTTATTCAAACTATTTGAGCATCATATGCAATGTGTCCCCATGAGCCTTTCCTTACATGGAAGTCAATGAACATATATGCACACCAACTTATAAAACTTCATTTTCTATACTAAAAGACAAATACAATGAGATTCATTTTTGTAAATCATGGATCAATGATACAAGTCGAAGTTTATATCATAGGGCATGATAGATTCAGGATTATAATAAATTTCACTAAGAAAGTATATATTATCACTCAGGTATTGCTCCACCACTCGTAAGCATCCATTGCCCTAATGGAGTCACCATGAAATCACACACATTACACCTTTTCCATCGAGCATCCATTGCCCTAGTGGAGTTATCTGCATTTCCCTTTTATAAATTGCACTTTTGTTCCAAATCACTTTATTTTATTTTTGAAATATGCTTTAACAAACAATGGATCAGGAAGCATTGGCTTTTACACACTTATCAGGAATGACTACCTTGCTCTTGGGATTTTTCTTAATGATTTCTTGTTCTTGGCTATTGAAGTAACTTCCTGTTAATTTTTTGGCCCGCAGACTTTCAACTTTTCTCCTTTCTCATGATCAATTATTTTAATGCATATGAGTGGATCCTACAACACATTGAATTTGCTTGCCAAATTGGGGTGTAAGGACAATCATGACCTATCATTCAAAATATTCACAGTCCAACCACTCACATTATGTTTCATTACTTCTAATATGCAATTGGATCATCATTCCCCCAGGCTCATACTAAAACTTTAGCATGTTGTATTCTTTAGGCCTATACTTTGTGTGTATTGTCAATATTATAATAGAAAGGTTGTTTGTAGTTAGGAGATCAAAGTCCCATTAATAAACAAGTAAATCATGAACATATGTGAAGAAATATTTATCCAATCAAGAGAGAAACCTAAAAACACTAGGAATGAAAAGTAAATAGAATGAGGGCTAAATCAATCTTTAAAAAAATGTTGAAAAAAAGAATAAGCTGAAAATTCCAATAACACGCGAAGGAAAGAAATTTTAAACAAATCCCAATTTATGAAAGCAAACTTGAAAATAAAAAAATGCAAACTAGAACTACTTATGTACAAATCAATTACATTTTGGAGGAAACTAACTAAAGTTAAGTTTTAGGACTAGGCTATTGACATAAAGTAGGCCTACATCCCCTTCTAGATTCTACAATTTATAAGTGACAGTGCCAAGCTTTTCCACCACCTCAAATGGACCAAGCATAGATGTTTAAACTTAGTGTATTTCCCTTTAGGATCATTTAGTTTCTCCCACTTCAGAATTGAATATATTACCTAAAATATTTTGCACCTCGAGGAATGTTTATCAAACCATGTTTTTACTATCCATTGACGGGAAACAAAAATTTTCTTGGCTCTCTCTCTTTCTTCTTATTATTGGAGTGAGATATTCATTCAATGTTGGATAGTTGGGTAGTCCCATCCTCAATAGGTTTGCGTCAATTCAAGAGAGGGTAGGAAAAAATTAGGAGGCAAGATGACTTCTCTTCCATATACTATGAAATATGGGGAGGTTCCTAGTGCAACATTGGGGTGGCCCTAGCTATCAACCTAGAGAGAATTTTGGTAATGCATCGTGTTAATTATTTTTATGATCCACTACTATTTTCTTTAGAATCTTGATAAGGTTCTGTTAGGAACCCATGTCAACCCTTCTATTTACTTTGTTAGTATATTGTTGTTGGACGCATATGCTTTGTAAGTCGTCTCGTAGTATTTGTTGATCCATAGTTTGTATTACTGTTGTTGGATGCATATGCTTTGTAAGTCATCCCGTAGTAATTGTTGATCCATAGTTTGTATTGACACATGGTATTGACCCATGGTATTGGTGCCTAGACTTAGTATATAAGTTTGTGTTGAGACCAATGAAGGTATGGTGGAGTTATTTGTATTGAGCTTGCTCAAAGGAGGTTGCCCCCTTGAAGTGGCCTGCGATCAATAAAGCGATTTTGAGTTCTGTTATTTATGTTATTTCGTGCATTTTAATTAATTAATTATTGCAATTTCTTCACAGGTTCTTGTTGGTGGATTCATATACACCATTATCTCATGGGTAGTAGTTGGTTGAATACCACAAGATGGTGGTTTCCCCAACATATTGTCCGCCAACAGTCTACCATGTAACTCTTTAAGGAACTCATCAACATATTTATTTTACATATGTTATAGTAATATTTCATTGTATTTTTTTATATACCATATATCAATTGATACTGCCTACGTCTTAGGGATGTATTTTACTCATAATTCATGTTATTGAGATTCATGTTCATTTGTAGAAATCATTTCTGATCAGCATGGAAGGAACCTTCTGTAATTAGAATAAGGAATACTTCTTGACTATAAAGTGAAATTCTATTTTCTTGCCCTTACTCAAATTCTTCATGTAGTTCTAGTTCTTTTTATTCCAGGTTACATAAACCTTGGCCTCTATCTATTTTTGTGGGGATAAATTCTAGGTCATAATCTTGAATGGAATCCGTCAAGTTTCCTCTCCTTTCTCCAATTTATTTAGGAATAAATAAAGATTTCATGACTAGATGTGGCATGATCACTTTAGCATGGTTTTTTAAAATATAGAGACTAAACAATTTAACAAACTCGAACACTACAAAGGCTTGTTTATGAATAACTAGATAATTCATCCCAAGCCCTTGTAGACGAGTTGTCGTAACTTTGATCAGGTATTCATCCCCTTGCTCATCTCTCTACATGAGCAATGTTGCAAGGGAATAGTCAAATGCAAAAGTGTACAATATACAATCTTTGTTAAAATTTGGATTGTGCAATTCCAAAGCAGCTGCATTGCACACTTGATTATTTAGAAATCTTGTTTTTCAACTAGAGTCAATATTAAAACATCCTTCTTAATAATTTTCTGTAAAGGTTTAATGGTCTTAGTGAAATTTGATGCAAACTTTTTCACAAAATTTATCTTTCTGAGGAGAGAATGTGTTGTCTCTTTGTTGATGGGAATGGAATTTGCATGATTTCTTTAATCCTATCTGAGTGAATCAAAATTCCATCTTTTGAAATGATATGATTGAGAAACTTACCTTCTAAAATTGCAAAAATAATTTTGTTGGGTTAAGCAAAATGTCACAATTTCTACACCTTTCAAAAATATGTTTTAGATGGTAAATGTGATTTTCTATATTTTTGGAATATACTATCAGATCATCCAAATATACAACCATGATGTGGTTTATGATTCCTCTAAATCCTATGTCCATGGATCATTGGAAGTGGGAGTATCATTAAATAATGTGAATGGAATTCTTCCATGGGTGAAAGTTCCCCACTTCATACAAAATGTAATTTTCAAACATGTATGTTTTAGCCACTAGTACTTGGTGTTAGGCTAAAACATGGTGTTTACACATAGCTCGAACACCTTAAGAAACTAATCACTCAAACATATGACAAATCAACAAACTGATGTTTCACGTGGTTAAAACCATCAAAGAGGGCAACAGTCCACAACCCTAGTGAAATAGTTACTTGAAGCAATATATTAATGCAAAGGAAAAATTATTTACATATGGGATTCTCACAATCAATCATCAAGGAAATGATCCTCCATTCTCTTTAAATAGAGACCATGGACCAATCAACAGTTAAGCATTGAATCAATAGCCCTTAATATCAAGGTGAAGATGAGCTATCATATCACTCTATGTCTTGAACATATCTTGACTTCCAAATTACATAAGTACAAATGCATACTAAAGAAACACACTTTTCCTAAAGACACATTAGAACAAGTTGATATTAACTAACTCCTAAGTGTCTAAAAATCCTAACACCTACCCTTAAAAATGACTTGAGATAGGATTAAAGGATTTACTAAGGTGGCACAATAGGAGAAGAAATGAGGCATGAGAGCCTATTCCCCCTTAACGACAAATTGATGAACTCCTAACATATATTGAAGTTTAGAAAACTTCATTTTTGTAAGAGAGTTTGTGAAGATGTTTGCAACTTGATCATCTTCAGATAAAAATAACACTTCAAGGATGTGATCCTAAATAAGCTTTATGATGAAGTGCATCTATAGCTCAATATGTTTGCTATGCTAATATTGAACTAGATATTTAGAAAGCTTGATGACACTCTAATTGTCACATTATAGCGTAGTCGAATGTTGATACTGGAACCCAAACTTGGAGAGGATTTACTGAAGCCATAGGGATTCCTAACTTGCATTTACTACGACTTGAGACTCTGCTTTTCCCGAAGAAAGAGAAAGAGCTTGTTGTTTCTTACAACCCCAAGTGATAGTTCTAGAACCAAGATTGAAAATATAACCTACAATAAAATCCTGGTCATCAGGATAGCCAACCCAATCAGAATTAGTACCCCAGATATACCAAAATATATTTTTTGTTACTTTCCAATGACTATCATGGGGAGTTTTCATATATTGGGCAATAACACCAACAATGAATGAAATATCAGGATGGGTATGATTCAAGTATAAAAGACTACCGACTAACTGATGTTACAAGGTGGCATCTACTTTGGGCATAGTGTAGGTGGTATAAATTTTGAATCCATACTACAAGGGAGAAGGGGTTGGTTTACAATCTTCCACGTGATAGCAACGAATAAGGTCACAAGCATACTTAGATTAATAAATAAAAAAATCCTTCTTTGGTTTGCAAGACTTGGAGTATAATGAAATAATTCAATTGTCCTAAGTTGATCATTTCAAATTTCTACTTAAGGTGTTATCGGTCTAATTTCTCTCCCATGTATCATGTGCATAACCCACCATAATGAGTACCTCCATCTCCCTATATGACCTCTCTCAGCTAATTTGGAAAAAATTGGATTCAAAAATTCAAATTAATAGGTAACAAAGAGAACTTCCATATTGTTTTTAGATTTTTGCTTATATTTGAAATCATATTTATAAATGTTTTTTCTCTAACCCCTAGGATTTGAGTAAATTGTCATTAGTAGTTTTGTTGAATTGGGTTTTGAAATTGACATTTTAATTTCAACATGTTACTTTTGCTCATTAGTTTTTAAGTTGATTATTTTCACTTGCACACATATCACACTTAAAACTATGCTTGGTTTATGCTACCAAAGCCTAGAGTTAAAAATCTTCCTAACTTAAACCAACTTAATCCCATTTTGGGACCAAAAATAATTAATAGTTAGGATAAGGATGTGGGAATAGGAATCCAAACAATTTGTCACGACTACTTTTCATCTAAAACATTGTTGTTGTCAATATAGGGATCTAAAATCCTTTTGTATTAGATATAGTTTTGGCTAAATTAATGACAAGCACATCGTTTCAGGGTGGTACATGAAAAGAACATGACAACAAGTCTATTTGGTTCACTTTTCCCTCTTAGCACTTAAGATCCCCTACTTCATGGACTTCAGAAAAAGGTGTAAGGAAACCTATTGTACGTATATGAGAACAAGCTATCATAGTAACCAATCTATTAAGGTTCTTTCCCTAGGTGGCTCTTGCAAGTGAGGGGTCACTCAAGACAGGTTTTTGTAGGTCATCGTGGATTTCACCACCTAGTTCCTTGCAATTATAAAAGATTCTCACAACTTCACCTAGTCATTGAAGTGGACCTCATCTCCCACTTGCAATGAATGTTTGGAGTACCTTTGCAATTTTTCTTCTTGTTTCTCATGGTGGAGATAAGGACCATTTAACTAAGAAACACTTGGAAGAATTGCCCATTTTTGTGAATAACTTCCATAGGTTAGTGGGTCATTTTATTTTCTAGGGATTTCTTGATTGTTTTTTTTGTTCACTTCAATCACACACACATTTTTAACCACTTGTGCACCGTTTCCTTTTGAAAACATGAATTTTGGACCCATAATGAACCATTTTTTTAGGGGCACAAATATTAAACCCACATCCTGTAGTGGTTCTCATGGAAAAAATTGGTAAACACAATTTAATTTCCCATATGATAGTTATGTGCCATCCTCTTCTTCCTAAATTATCCAAAATCCCCCCATTAGTCATTATGACCATCCACTACTCAGAGGGAGTAAAAGTAAGGACATAGTCTATAAAAAACAATTGCATGAGGTAATACTAGTAATGTCGGGGACACTCGTAATTATCACAAGAACTATAGGCGAACCAAACATAAACACACCACTTGTAATTTGTATAATTACCCTTGCATTCTTTGTAAGCTTTATGGAAACCTGTTCCCCAATCTTACCCCTGAGATAATCCAATAAGTGCATTTACAGCATGCAAAATGTAATAAACCTAATGGCACTCAACCTAATACCTCACACTTCCCACCCACTCAAGATGAACCCGATGTTTCATTATCTAAAATTTCCAAAACCTCAACCTTGGAGGTTGCCCCTAAATAGGGTAACACCTTCTCCCACCAGATCTACTTCATGGTCAAGACCTAGTCATATAGATCATGGGGGACACCTTCCACCTATAGTGACACAATGTTCGCTAGACCATATCCTTCTAAAGGAAATGGAAATTATTACCAACCTTTATCATTGTCCATCACAATTTATTGGGACATACTTTTCTAGAATAGTCTCCCATCTTCTACCCCATTTTAGATATAGGTTACTGTCGGAACCATAAGAGTTTATCAATTTATTATAGTTGATGGAGCCTCCTCATTTGCTATGTCTTATTCAACTTAGAAACAATTATGCTCTCCCCATATCATTCCAATAACGACTGAGTTATGAGCCTTTGATGGTATGCGATGTTCCCCCTTAGGGATCTTGCCTAACCTCCCCATTGACTTAGGTACTAAAAACATTATGGTCAATGTTTCTACCATGATTGGTCTAATAGATTATAACATACTCGTGGGTCATGATTACATCTATGCCATGAATTCCTAGGTGTATTCACTCTTTTGGGTCATGATATTCCTGCATGAGGGATGCATCATCACCAGTGATTAACTTTCATACTGTGATCCCCCATCACATACTTCCTAAGAAATGATTTTATCTTATATCCCTCCCATTGAATCTGTGCACTTCATGTCCACCTCCATTAAATGTGTAAAACCCATTCCTATTGTATATGAACCCATGGCTCTAAAACTACCTCCTTACCACTACGACCAAGAGGTTAGGTAGACTCACTCACCCTTGAGAACATCCGTACCTATTTTATCCCCTATTCACAAAAGCAACTATGTATCCTAAACTACATTCTTCCTAAAATATGAAGAATTAATTGAGCCCATTATGAATTCTAGTGATATCCCCCATCTAGGTTCTCTTATTGATTGTATGCAAGGTCCTCATCCCTTAATCAATACACCTTCTGATTCCATATCCCTTGGTTCTATTAGTGTTCCCTCTCAAATATGATCATCTCTTAATATTGATAGGGATTTTGTGGAACCCAATTCTATGTTTATTGATATTGGCCCCATACTATATATTGTCAATCAGTTTATGGAATCAATCCCTCCCACATATGCCATACAACCTTATCTAATATACTATTTCACATCCTCTTATGTGGGTCCCCTTGATTAAAATGCTTTATTTTTTCCTATTGGGACATCATCTTGGTTATTTGGCAACATCCTGTCCCTCTGTATTCACATAATGAGGCTGGGGGTAATACCATTTCCCACTCTAGTCCCATATAACATTATCTATGACACAATATAGACCCACATTATGCTTCTTGTCATCTCGTGTCACCAGAATCATCCAATGACGAGCCACATGTACTAATCCGAATGATTCACCAACTATCTTCATTTCTTCATGTGGGGAATCCCATTCAACTTTTGTCTCTTTGGTTACCCCACCATATAGGTGATCTAGCCTCCTTTAGGAGTGCCACCCTTGGTAAGTCATAGTTTATTGGCCTCCTTTGGAAGTGTCATCATTGTCCTTCTTTGGGAGTGCCACCATGCTTGGGAACTCATAGTTCCGTGGCCTCCTTTAGGAGTATCATCCTTAGACTCCTTTAGTATTTCCATCCTTGGGAGCATATTGTTCCCTGTCCTCCTTCAAGAGTGCCTTCCTTGGAAAATCATAATTCCATGGCCTCCTTCATGAGTGTCATCCTTGGGACTCCATTGTTCCTTGGCCTCCTTCTAGAGTTCATTCATTAGGAACTCATTGTTTTCCAACCTCCTTTAGGTGTGCTGTTCTTGGAAATCCTTCATTCCCTAGATTCCTTTAGGAGTGCCTTCCTTGAGAACTCATCATTCCCTGGCCTCCTTTAGAAGTGTCTACCTTAGGAACTCATTGTTCCCTAAAATTATTTAGGAGTACCTTCCTTAGTAACTCATAGTTCATTGGCATCCTTTAGGAGTTCCTTCCTTTGGAATCCATCGTTCCCTCACCTCCTTTGGGAATTGGGAGTGTCTTCCTTGGGAAATCCATTTTTCCCTAGCCTCCATTGAGATTTCCTTCTTTGGGAACTTCATTGTTCCTTGGTCTCCGTTAGTAGTGCCTTTTTTTGGAATCCATCATTCCCTGTCCTCCTTCAAGAGTGCCTTCCTTGGAAATCCATCATTCCCTAGCCTCCTTATGGAGTGCAATCTTTGGAAACTCATAGTTCCTTATCCTCCTAGGAGTACCTTCCTTGGGAATCCATTTTTCCTTGGTCTCCTTTATGAGTTCCTTCTTTGAGAATCCATCATTCCTTGGACTCCTCCAGGAGTACCTTCCTTGGGAACTCATCATTCCTTAGTCTCCTTTAGAAGTGCCTTCCTTGGGAAATCATCATCCCTTAGCCTCCTTCTGAAATGTCTCCCTTGGGGATCCATCTTTCACTGGTTTCAACTAGGATTACCATCAATCATGATTCATTTGGGACCATTTGTTTTGTGGCATTTTTTAGTGCATATATCCCAAAATGGTTCCCCCTTGGGGCATTCTATTATGAAGTAAACAAATTTAAATTTTATGTGCAGCTTTATGTTGCGGTATTTGTTTACATGTGTGTAAGATACGACCATACCAAGCTCCACATGGAATGGTTATAGAACCATTTCAAGTATAATTGTTAACTTATGCATATACGTAGATTTTCCCCTTTTCCTATAATGCATAAACCTTGTTGGAAACCCCATGCCATAAACCATACGACCCCCCCCCCTCCCCTATTGGGGAAAGTGGCCCACCGTTGTTCACTTGCTGCATTCTCCCTTGTCTTATTCTACATTACATGGGTGACTTAATTTAGTGACCCTTTTCTTCTTAGCACCATACTGTTGTTTATCCCCTTACAGATTGGGAGTCCATATAGTTCAATTCCCCAAAGTTGAGCCTCATATCTCTCCTCCTCATATTGCATTGATCCTAATAATTGACTCCCTAACAATGTTTTTTTATGGTTGGTATATCACAATTGACATAATTTAGTATCACGAGCCCTCCATATTGTCCATACTACATCATTGAATTGCATTTATCAGCCTCCATCTCATCAACCCCAAGGGAAATTATGATTGTTCCTCTACCTTTGATTGATTCCATTTGATGATACCATGTATGCCATTCGATTGTATGCACATAGCACTTATTTCCTTGATTCCCTTAAAAATTTGCTCGCTTGAGGAAGAAATCAAGTATGCACCATAGCATACCATTAACACATTTTATCATGCTTTAGAGCACACCATGGATCTACTCAATTGTGATTCTCAGCAGAAACCCAGTTCAATTGACATCTCTCTTAGTTGCATATGTTCAGAGCATATGCATTAACATCCCCTAGATATTATCCTAAGGAATCATGTCCCATGACTTCGCACATCTAAGTCACAACTTTTCCCTTAGAGACAACATTTACCCTTCCAAGCTAGACACTATTGAAATATACCCTTGTTGAACCCCTTCTCTACAAGTTGGCTTCCCATTTCTTCAATTTTTTTGTCAAAGCTTCTAGGTATTCCATGGTATTATGCTCTGAACCAAGGAAGTCTTAAACCCCCTACTTTTTTGACTTTCCTATCCATTACCCCCTTCAGTTAGTCCCAATTGTGACATGCTATCTTAGCTCACGCACTGGTCTTCACATGCTTCCATATGATTTGATTCTAGTAGGTCTTACCCTATTGACATCAACACCTTGATTCAAGGGGATGTTTCTAGATACTAGCAATGTACCTTAGTCCCACTCCGGCCATTGGTGGTTCAACATTGACCAAGCAAAGAGAGTCCTCATTTCTCCTTGACTTGGTATCTTCTCACGTGCTTGACTCCAACACCTCATCGCATTGTACATTTCAATGGTCCCAAATTATTTGATACCTACACATGCATGATCCATTTCATGCATCAGGAGGGAGCTTTGCTTCAGGTAGCTCTCCACATGTCATGGAAAATGATCCCTATTTTCAAAATATGTGTGAGTTTCACTAATCACAGGAGGGATTTGCCCCTCAAGTATATCCTCACATGTTTTTTGTTGATATTCTAGCTTCCCATATCAACATAAGTAGTTTCAATTCAACCATAAGAATTCCCCTCCAAAAGAATCCCCATACCTATCTTTTCACCTTGCACACTCTTGACATTCAAAACAACTATAGAGTTCACCAATGGTTTTCTTGTCCAAAATAATGCAACCATCCTTTGGCATCCCTTCTGTTTCGATGATATATCTACCTAGTTATTCATATGTACATCAACATGTCTCTCTTTGTGCCACTTCCCCACTATTGTATATTTTCATTTTATTCCATTTACCATGATACTTATATTTCTATTATTAAATGACTTCATTAAGTCTTGGCCCTCTTGTAAAACATTGATACATCTCGATGAGCATGGATATACCTGCTTGTCCTCATTGAGACCTCATTCTCTACTCACCTCTTTGGTTTTTTGGTTGTGTAGGTGATTCTCTTGGGTCCTCTGTGGGGTAGTTCTACTTCTAAGATCATTACACCCCTTCCTTGGTAAACTCAGAAACCATGATGTATTTCGGTCATACGATTAACTCCTAACCTCATATATTAGGGGGCAATTGTTATCAGTCTAATGTTTCTCCCCTGTGCAATTATAGCTCTTCAACACAATAATAGACCATATCACATGCATAAACCATCATAATAAATACCTCCATCTCCCTATGTGACCTCTCTTAGCTATATTGGAAAACCTCTTGACAAACTAGCCATCGGGAGACCTCCTCCTCACACAATTGGACCTCCTGATTCTATCACAATTCTCTAATGCGATAGTGGAGATGGTCCAGCATAGTTTTTATAATAATTTAGTGCACTCCTAGAACAAATGAAGGCACAAATAAGTGTGCTACCCCTTTCTGCACAAGATTTGGAAAAATCAAGATTTTCCTCCAAAAATCATGGCTTTTGACAATCAACACAAAACACTAGAAAGCACAAAAACATAAGACCATAAATACACAAAAGACAAGTTTTTCTCCCTAATTGAACTAAAAAAGGAGAGGAGTTTTCTAGGTTTCTCATCCCAAGTCCGTAAGAAACCATGAGAGGTCACATTATTCATCATTCTATTATATTATTCCTTTCCCTATTCATCCATTTCTTCATCTTTTTCCTTCTTTTACATCCTTCCATTGAACATAGTTATGCCACCCTTTTCATGAGAGATTAAGAAGGCCATTTCTTCTTATCTCTCCCATCAACCCTATAGGTACCAAGGAGAGGAGTCAAGAGAATCCAATGGAGAAAAGGACCCTCCCGATGGAGCAACTTGGAGACCTGTTTCATCCTCAAACTACTCCCAAGGTGTATACATTGTAAATCCTACATTCCTTGGTAAATAGAAAAAGGTGAAACCATTCTTTATTGTGTGAAATCTCTTGTTTATGCACGAGTTATGAGTAAATCCACATATATTGATCTCTTTAACTTTACTTAATCAATCATTTTTATTTTAAATTGCCCCTATTATTATTATTTAAGGCACACCTTCAGGAATGGATGTCTTAACAACAAATGCTACGATAAAGTAAGATTTTATTTATAGATGGTATTGGCACTTTAACTTTATCAATAGCTATGGGGATTATTAAAAGGGGACCGTGGGTACTGGCACTTAAAAAATATATTTTCATGAAATTTAACATCTCTTCTAATAATTATATCATTGTAATGTAGTTGAAGAAGTTTATAACCTTTTACATCTTCAGAATATCCAACAAATATGCACTTTTCACTCTTAGGTTGAAATGCTTTCCATTTTTCACTAGGAATATGATCCCATGCTTCACTAGCAAACACATGGAAGTGGATGGAATCTAGTTTAATATTACTCAGTGCTTATTTTGGTGCTATATATTTCAGATATTTGGTGGGATTGCGATTAACTATGTAATTGGCACAATTAATGGCTTCATCCCAAAATCGAAGACTTAATCTCTTAGCTTGGAGCATACAATTAGTCATTTCTTTTAATGTGCGATTCTTTCTTTTAGCAACACCAATTTGTTGTGGTGTATATGGAACATTATGTTGTACCAGAATTCCCTATGCATTGTAGCAAGCAATAAATTTGTTGTTTACATATTTTCCTCCATTATATATTCTTAACTTATGTATTCGATATCTAGATTATTTCTCTACAAGGGCCTTGTAAGCCAAGGACTTGTCAAAATATTCACTCTTAGGTCTTAAGAAAATAAATCCAAGTGCATCTAGATAGGTCATCAATGAAAGTTAAGAAGTACTTGAAGCTAGATAAGGACGCCAAAGGAAGCAAACCACACAAATCACAGTGAACAAGCTGCAAAGGGACCGAGGCGTTCCAAGAGGGACATTTTCAAAATTGTCACAATGATGTTTTATGAGAACATACCTGTGAAAAATACCATCTCTACGGGAGGTGAGAGGAATACTAGTCACCATTTTCTGATTACATAGTTGCTGCAATGTGCAATTTTTTATATGAACAAATCGCTCATGCCAAAGTTTGCTCAAGTCATCACTATGAGAAATAAAAATTGAGGGAAAAGGTGATGACCCAATGTTGTCGAATCTGTTCAAATTTGTAATATCATCAACAATTCCAATAGCTAGGACATGCTTAGGATATTTGAAATACTTTATTACAACTTGGTGAGGTGCAACGTTACAGTCTTACCTTCACCAAAATGAGTGACTTGATAGACCGACAAAAAATTGTAAGAAATTTTTGGAACACATAATACATCATTGAACTGACCATCTGAAATGTTCCAGATATGACAACATTAAAAGATCTATCATCACCAACAAATATTTGATTGATGTTTCATTCTTTTAGAGTAGAAAATATGGATTTATCCTTAGCCATATGTTAATATGCTCCACAATCAATGAGCCACTCTTTAGAATAAGATAAAGAAGATGCATTGAAGTAAAACCAAAACCAAAAGTGCATATCCATGAGTTATAGAGTCAAAAGACAAATCAAGGTTGATGTTGTCCTTCTTCATTACTTCTTTCAAGGATTCCATCTTCTTGAAACACTTGGATTCCAAATTATCATCTTTCCCACAAATATTGTAATGATGCTTTGTATTTTTACCTTTTGATTTGGTTCTTTTGTTGTCATTGGAAGGATGAGATAGATGAGAGGATTTGGGACCCTTGTTTTACTTATTGTTGTGAGGATTTTTCTTCTTGGGATGCTTGGACTTATCCTTTTGTTGTGCAACTAGGGATTTGCTATATGTATCAACATTGCTAAGTACTCCAATATGTACGAGCTTATATTTCTCTCTAATCAAGGAATCACATAAATATTCAAGAGTGGGTTCTACATAGTTAGTACCCAAAGATTCTTTCATGGAGTAAAAGGTAGATTCAAAAACAAAATAAATAGGACCAAGGTTGTAAAGAATAGCATAAATACATTGCTTGTTTGGTTTATCTATTTTGCATTCTTCAAATAAAGTTCTAAGAGTTTTGAATTTAGAGAGATAGTCTTGGATGCAAGAAAAGTCACTTGGATTTAAAGCAACAAAATCATTTTCAAGCCGGTGACCTCAAATCTCATTGTGCTTACCAAACACACTTTCTAATTTTTCCAAAGTTGTATCTAGTTCATCAACTCATTGAAGGTGGAATTGTGTCGTGTCCCCAATTAAATTATTTTCAGATAAATAATTAAGTTGGCCTACCCAATTCCTAAGGGTTATGTGGAAGAATTAAAATATTGACATTTAACCCCAAGGTCTATAGTTTCTAATGAAAATTCAATATTCTAAATTGATGGTGGAAAAATAGGTCAATAAATTATGAAAGAAATGGTAAATTCTCCAAAATGAAGTGGCATTAGGTCCTAATTGGACTTGGGGGCGCATAAGTGGACATGTGGGGTCCACATGAGAGGATATTCCTCCTTTAAACATGGATCCATCCCGAAATTCTAGTTGTAAGGGAAGAGGTAACATTCATGAAGGAAGAGGAAGAGTCATATGGCTAAAAATAGGGAATGACAGATTCTATGACAACTATGACAAGCGTTATGACACTTATGACATATTCTATGACACCTATGACACTTATGATAGATTCTATGACATATATGACAATGTAAGAGATAAAAATATACCAAGAGGGAACATGAGAGGAGTTACACATCTCCAAAGCATCCAAAATATTCCCCAATTCGAATTCATGGAGGATTTGGAGAAAAAATATGAGCCAAGTGTCATGTGGGACCAATGAAGGGTCATAACCCCCACTAATTCAAATTTCATGAGTAATTAGGAGATAATTTGAGCCATTTCCCTCATAGTATTTTCATGGTGATTTTGGGAAGATATTGCACCTGTTTTATATCAGATATTTCTGATTTTTTTTCTATCTTATGAGATGCATATGGATTTAAATTGATGTCCCAAATAATGTATGCATACCCCTAAATTCTTACTATAGTTTGTGACAAAATTCAAGGCCCCTTGTGTACCATTTTCACCCAAATTATATACTCTAGAAGTTGTTGTCCTTTGGGAGACCTATTCGACCCTAAAAATTGATATAATGATGCACACATGTTTTAATTGATGTCATCTAACAAAGCCAAGTTTCAGACAAAATATTAGTGAATTTCGTACAGTTTTGGAAGAGAAAACAGTGGTTGACCAAGGGGGGATTTCCAGCAATCCAATTGACTAGTTTTGTCCCGAATCTTCTCTCCTTGTAAATTGCAGACCATGGATGTGTATAACATATGTTTGGGTGTCTAATGACTGTATTAAAGTTTCCTATTCCCTCCCAAGTCTATCCTTCCACAATTTGAAACCATTTGGGGTCATTTGGGACAGTTTGGGGTTTCACTAGTCCAAGGTTCAAAAATTGGCCAAATTGAGTAAATTTTCAAAGTAGGGATATTATAATGGTATCAGGGCATGGTACTTTCACCTACGCATTAATATAATCCATTGAAGAATAATTTTCAGCCATGTATTACTATTATGATGACTGCTATGAGTACAATGCTTATGAGCAATATGAAGAAGAATGTGAATGGTATGAGGAAGAGGTGCCATCATGCAACACTTCTTACAATTTCATAAGGAATGAAGGTTATTCATATGACTCTATGTCTGATGAATATGAATGTGTTGAAATACCAAAGTATAATCCTATGAATGAATTATAAATATTGAGAGAAACATGTAAAAACTTGCCTCAACAATATCAAGCATATCTTGCTTTGAATGGAGATATACAAAAGTCCATTCCTTTTGAAGACTTTGTCGATTGGGTGTTTGTATATAGGCCCAAGAATTAATATGTGGAGTTAGTGAAGAAAGTTCTATACCCTTCTTGCAAAATACCTTGGAGATCAAATCATATACGCTTGAGTGAAAAGGAGGAGACCCATGAGCCACCTAGTTCTGAAATAGGTAAAGCAGAAGAAGCATTGCATGAAGAGGGTTGAAAGTCACTCCCAAGTGACTCTGAAAAATATGAATAAACATCACATGATCATGAATAAGATTCCATTTAAAATACATAAGATCATTCCGAGACACACTCTACTTTGGACCTGAATCAAAGAGCTTCTACTAATGGATGCTCGAACTCTGAAGGAGCACCTATTGATGGGTGCTCACACCTCTATGTTGGTGACATAGAGATCACTTTTGAAAGTGTTGCTGCAAGCCAAAGTTTCATTAAGCTAGAAAATGAAGGCCTTGTAGTAGTTGAATAAGAACCAATATCAACATCCCCATCACCACATGAGCTTAATGAAGTTGCTCCAAGAAGAAAGGACAAAGAAGAGGAGGTCCCTCTACAAGAGCCTCTTTTTCTTGGAGGGTCATTAAATATGAATGAAAAGAAGATCCAAGATACCCTTATCATACTCCATGATACTCAAGCATTAGCGTTAAATTCTTGTTGGAGAGTTTCTTCATTGAAGGATCCATCCTTCCTTGAAGACATGAAGAAGATTCAAAGAGCAATGTGCAACATCGAAGGTAATTTAATGTCTTTTATTTTTTATAGAAACAATTTGGTTGAGCTTAATGAATGGTTACATGGAGAATACTTGAATAATAATGAGGATATTCATAAGCTCAAAATGAAAAATGAGCAACTTCTTGATAGGTTGAAAGATACTTGTTCTTCCTCCTATGTTTCAGATTGTCAAATGATAGATTACTTGGAGGATTCTCATGACATGATGGATCATGAGAAACATGGAAACTTGCATGTGCTTGATGTGTTTGAAGATGAGCTTGATGAGAGCCAAGCACTTGTTGTGGTGGAAGCGGAACTTGAGTTGCCTCTTGGAAATGGTTACACACTTTTGAAGAAGTGTATGATTCCACTACCTTGGAACCAACCTATGAGGAAATTTTTGCACTTTTGAGGGAGGTGCATGATCATATCCTTATGGAGACATCACATGATGACACTTTTTCATTTTCTGATCATTTGGGTGAGTTGGTTCATTCTCCTACATCCCACACTTCCATATTTTGCAGCATTCATCCTAATGAAGTATGGGTGAAAAGTTTATTTTTGATGGTGCCACATGAGGAGTATGCAACTCCTATCTCTCCTTTCGATGATGACATGATTGGAGAACTTTATTATTTACATTTTCAACAACATCCTTTTTTACCTTATGATGATACATATCTACATGGATGCACCTATGATGTTCACTTGAGTCACTTGAAGACTCATGATTTTCCTTGCTCCTTGCTTAGTTCAATTGATGTTGGAGGAACTTCACCCAATACTTGGGTGAAGAGATATATGATTGGAGCAAATTATTATTGGAAACAAAATCATTTGTTATTTCTTTATGATACACATATTCACGGATGCACAAACGGTACTTCTATGATCCCCTTGAAGGCTCATTGTTTTCTTTGCTCCCTACTTGGTTCATATTTTAGTGGAGGTTCTTCATTCACTTCTTGGATGAAAGAACACATGCCTGATTATTTTTATGCATCTTACATCCTTTTGGAGAAGCACTATAGGACATGGGATCCTCACCTATGTCATTGGAGCAGATTTGATTGGTCACTTGATGCTTGTATGCACTTGGAAAATGGTGGTCTACTTACTTGGAGGTACAAGCACTTTCATGATTCTTTGATGAGGCACCTCCTTGATGTACATTTGTATTATGTTGTTATGTACTTTGATGATCTATATTTTGTACTTATGATGTTTGGAAGAATGCATACAAGGAAATGGGATCCAAGAATTCTCTTGCCTCATGGTATGGGTTGGAGAGCACTCCTAATTGTTGGAGTGCAATACAAGCAATGGGACCCTGGGATAATTTTTAGTCTCATTGGTTTCAATTTTTGGGGAAAACAAGTATTATGGGAGATTGAGTCACCACTTAAGAAGGTGATTGTAATCAGATTAGTGCAGCAGCAAGCATGGTGGTTCCTCTCTAAAATTTCCATGGAATCTTAAAGACTCAAAGTTGAGAAAATCAGTGGCAACTTCAAAGAATTATACAGTGGTATCAAAAAGGGTTTCCAAAATATGAAAGAGGTAAATATTAATTGTGAAAACTTGTTTTGATATATTTAATTAATATTTTTGTGTTTAGTGGTGATTTCACAGGGGATATAAATATGGAAAAGAAAACCCACATCTCCTTGCTTTTGGAAACACACAATTGGAGTACATGAGTTCCACTACTTAGATTTTTGGAAGGAAAGTTTGGAAGCAAAGTTTTGGATAGAAAGCAGGTTATTCAACATCCATGTTTGAAATTTCTTGAGGACAAGAAATCTTGGGTAGGGAGGACTGTCATGTCTCCAATTAAATGATTTTTAGATAAATAATTAAGTTTTCCTACCCAATTCCTAAGGGTTATGTGGAAGAATTAAAATATTGACATTTAACCCCAAGGTCTATAGTTTCTCATGAAAAATCAATATTTTAAATTGATGGTGGAAAAATATGCCAATAAATTATGAAATAAATGTCAAATGCTCCAAAATGAAGTGGTATTAGGTCCTAGTTGGACTTGGGGGTACATAAGTGGACATGTGGGGTCCACATGAGAGAATATTCCTCCTTTAAACATGGATCCATCCCCAGATTCGAATTGGAAGGGAAGAGGTAACATTCATGAAGGAAGAGGAAGAGTCATAGGGATAAAAATAGGCACTGTTAGATTCTATGACAACTATGACAAGCATTATGACACTTATGACAGATTCTATTACACCTATCACACTTATGACAGATTCTATGACATCTATGATAATGTAAGAGATAAAAATAGACCAAGAGGGAACATGAGAGGATTTACACATCTCCAAAGCATCCAAAATATTCCCCAATTCGAATTCATGGAGGAGTTGGAGACAAAATATGAGCCAAGTGTCATGTGGGGCCAATGAAGCATCATAAACCCCACTAATTCAAATTTCATGTGTAATTAGGAGATAATTTGAGTTCTAAGGAGGTAATTGAATCAAATAAAGTTATTAAAAGGATTCCAATTCGAAATGGAGTAGATTTTGTTCATTTTTTATTTGCATCTTTGTAATTTTGGAGAGCTTCAAGCTTGTCCTTGCACGGTGGATGTTCATCCTCCCTGCCTTAGAACCAATTTTGAGGGTGCAAGATTCCAATCCAAGTTGGTTTATGGAGAGGAAATTAAGATCTCTCAACAGAGATTCATGGAGATGTTATGATGTAGGTTCAACCCCCATCTGATTTTGAGTTCATATTCTCTCATTCTTCTCTATTCTCATTCTACTATCTTTCTCTCAATGTTCATGTAAAGTGAGATAACACACTCTTTGTTGCATATAGATAATGGAAGGCTATTGTTTCGAACTTATGAACTTGTTAATGGATGCATAAATATGTAATGGATATATCATGAGAGCCATAGCTCGAAATACTGAGCACTTCATGTACTATTTCCCCAAGTAACATTGATATTCGAGCTAGTTTCTTCTTTCTCTCAATGTCATGTAAAAGTGTGATGGCGCACTTCTTGTTGCATTTAGCTAATGGAGGATTTCTATTTCGACATTATGGACATGTTAGTTACTGTATAAATATATAATAGACATATCATGATATCCACAACTCGAAATACCAAGTACTTCATGTGACATTTCCAATTAAAACTGAGATTCAAGCCATTTCCCTCATGGTGATTTTGGGATGATATTGCACCTATTTTATATCAGATATTTATGAGATTTTTGTCTATTTTATGAGATTAATATGGATTTAAACTTATGATCCAAATAATTTATGCATACCCCTAAAGTTCTACTATAGTTTGTGACATAAATTCAAGGCCCCTTGTCTACCATTTTCACCCAAATTATATACTCTAGAAGTTGTTGTCCTTTGGGAGACCTATTCGACCCTAAAACCTGATATAATTATGAAAAAATGTTGTCCTTGATTTCCTATAAAATATCCAAGTTTCATACAGAATATTAGTGAATTCCATATAATGTTTGGAAGGGAAAACAATGGCTGACCTAGGGGGGATTTCCACCAATCCAATTAACTAGTTTTGTCCCGAATATTCCGTTGTAAATTGCAGACCATGGATGTGTATAGAATATGTTTGGGTGTCTAATGATTGTATTAAAGTGTCCTATTCCCTCCCAAGTCCCTCTTTCCACAATTAGAAACCATTTGGAGTCATTTGGGACAGTTTCGGGTTTCACTAGTCCAAGGTTCGAAAATTGGCTAAATTGACTAAATTTTCAAAGTAGGGATATTACAAATCGTAACTCATTAGAAAATGTCATTTCTATTAATCCACGGGAATCATCACATTTATTGGCCCATTTTATTTTCTTATCATCATCAATAGGTTCAGTTTCTTTTCCCAAGGTAATCAAGTAAAGTCTCCTACTTCATAGGACATCCTACATACGATATTTCCATGAGAAGTAATTGGTACTGGTAAGAAAATATCACATGGAGCAAAAATATTGTAATGCACAGGCAATATGGATTCAAAAACAAAACTGATGGCCTAGATGCAAAGATATTGAAAAAATAGGCAGTTTCAAAAAACCGACACTCAAAACAGACTCTAGATGTCAAAGTTATGTCCTTTTGAAGAAATTCATAAATGGGAACCAAGGGGCCACATGGAAGGAAAATTTTGATCCATGTGATGATGGAAGCTGTTGTCACCTTCTTTGTGCCTATAAATTGTCTCCCATTTCCGGTTCTATGAAGAAGAAGGTTAAGCTACAAATAGTAGAAGAGGTTGGGCATCAATGGTCAAGGGTCATGATTTAAGGTTATGAATCATACGAGAAAATACATACTGATCATGGGGTATGAATAGATAATGAAATAACAAGTAAACCTTCCCCGCTAACGGCCTTGATTGTATCATGCAAATTCCCAAAACATATCTAGACCATTGGAGGTGTTAGGATGCACATTGGAGATAAAAATATGAGTTAACCGTCGACGTCTTAGATGCACCGATGCACCTTTCCCATAATAAATATGGACCATAGGAGGAGTTTGGAGGAGCAATGAAGTTAAGTGGGATCCCTCCATGCTAGTGGCCTAGATGAGTCCTTACATTTTTTTGAGAATTCACTTAGACCGTTGAGGGTAACATGTTGTACATTAAAGACAAGAAAGGAGTCTCTCCTCCTACAACCAAGATTTATTCGTACAATTTACCAAAGAAAATCCCAAACATATGTAGTGCAAAGACATGTAGAATAGCCCAAAAATATCTCTCTTCATCCACGGCTCAGATCAAATCAAGCATATCCCTAAGGTGAAGATAAGCCATAAGTGGTGTTATGAACGTGTAGTGAAGCTAAAGGTGTTCATCTCGTCAATGGTTCAAATCAAATATTGAATCCTTTCAAAATATCTTGATCATCGGGGGGCATAAAGCATTAGAAGAGACTAAAGAAAGGAATTTATCATCAAAGACCAAAATTAGATCACATGGATTTCCCAAAGAAAACCATGAGTGTCAATGGCATTAGAGCATGAGTGAGTAAGGAGGATGGATGTGGCCAGTAGATAGTCAAGATTATATTGCACCACCTTTTCAAAATGGATACTAATCATCAACAAGGTTGCAGTGAATACCCTCTTTCCACCCCATCATACCATAATTGGTTTTAGCGATCAAAGGCAGATAATCCATGTGAAGTTGCAACCTGTCGAGCACTCTATATGCAGATAAATTGTTACCAACACACAGAGCATACGAGATTTATTGTCAACCCGAGAAAGTCTTTTTATTTCAAAGGATAAGTGCACAATATATGCTTAAACACCAAACCATTAGAATTGAATACTTTTATCTTCTATCATCCATGTTCATCCCAAGAATCTATGCAATCCCAATTGCCTTCTAATTGCTACAACTTCAATTCCTCTCTACCATGCATCAATAAGAAATGATATAATATCTAATCAACAATTGCAGGAAAGAAATCTCATTCATATTCTAGAACAATCACCTCTTCGATCTAATCACTCTTGAAAATCATAAGGCATAAACTGAACATTAATCTATAAATCCAATTGCAAAGGATTGAGTCAACTGCTCTAAGAATTTGAATTGCAGAATGGAAATCAACAATCATAACAGGAAAGATTAATTGAAAGGGCTCATGGGATCACAACTTAACTGCAAGATGAACAAGGCTGTGTACAATTGTCACACGAATTGCATAAAGTCTCTACTCAGTCGACTGTCACTCTGTATTACTTGCCAAATTCAAGGAAACCTAATATTAATTGTACTGGAAATCCACACCATAATTACCACTGCTGCGTACAAAAGAAATATCATGAACAAAGCATCACACAACAATGAATTCAAAATCCTATTTTAACTCAGCAATCTCTGTGGAAGACGGGCCCGGCCTTCACACAGAGACGCTGGCTGAACAACACAAGTTCCTTTAAATCAAGGGTAACTCCTTATATTAACAGAAGATGATTACACAGTTGCTTTTGTTGCTAATACAATGAATTAATTAATTGTTGTTCAACCCCCTCGGTCGAGGCAACTCCCCATATTTATACATACAAATCATAACATCCAATCCTATAATCGGGTAGCCATGAAGATCTCTGATCTTCAGGCGCCCTAAATAACTAGCTGTTACAATACGTGGCAGAATAGAGACATCAAAATATGAGAAAGCTGTCAATTGACCAAAGAGTGGTGATCCTTCCAGATCACAGCTAGACTCGAGCAGCAACATACTCAAGATAGCGCATTATGTTACAGCTGCCCTGTCACAGCTGTGCCTTAATTGATGATTCGAGCCCCAAGGACCCCTTTGCAAGCAACGAACATCCCTTCTTTCATGACTTGTTCAGTCCCATCTTCCTGTAGTCCATTTATCTCAACTACCTTCATAAATCATAACATGTTAGCACAATTGAGAGATACACAGCTTTAATTATCACAATCATAAGCATTAATAAGATAAAACAATGATCAGTCATACCTTGGCAACTTGGGGGAATAAAGTAGGGACAACAGGTCTAATTATCATGATAAGTGGTGTAAGACAGGGGCAGGAAAGATGATTAAAGATGATTAAAAAGGGCCAATTCTGGGCTCAACATATCCCCCCAACTACCATGTTGCATGTCCTCATGCAACAACCTGCAACATTCAGAATCTGAGTCCTGTACTGAGCTCTATCCATGGAGAGAGAGGAAGAATTATAGGAAACTCAAGCACATTATCTGTCTTTTGAAAATCCTCTGTGAGTAACTCAACATCTTCCTCATCATTGTTCCCCTTCCATTGCTAATTGCTGGTGTCTGGAAATGCAATTGGTGTGGTGGGAATCTTCCTGCAATCTCATTATGCTGTGCCTGGGGGCTCGAAAGGAAATCTTTAATCTAAATCTAAATCAATGACATTTCTAGGAGGTAGAAGCACTGGTTCTTGTGGGGCAGTGTCTTCTAGCACATCTAAATTTAATAAGAGAGTTGTTGGTTCTTGTGTAACAGCAACATCCTTTAGACTCTCTTCAGCAGCTACCCTCATTGCTTTTAGAGACACTGGTTCTTGTGTAACAGTGTCTTCCTTGTCCTTCTGCTGCTGAGATTGGATCTCTTTCTCATTGTGCAGCTCCTCCTCCAAGATTTCGGTGTCACCTGAGCATGGTGTTTGTACCTGTTCATCTTCACTCCACTGTGTATCGGGAATGATATCCACTCCAGGGTTATCTTTTAAATGAAATTCAGGAGTTCCTGCTGCAGCTTCCAAGGATGTTGGTTCTTGTGTAGCAACATCCTGGCTTGCCTCTTCAGCCTCCTGTTGTTGCAACTCTTCTTCTATGAGCTCGGTGTCATGGGAACCCTCTGGGGTTACAACCCAGAGTTCATCATTAAATTCCAGAGTGTCCTCTATCCCAGTTTCTTCTTCCATCTGCTTGGCCGATTGGATAGGTACACTCAGGGTTGTTGGTTCTTGTGTTACAACATCCTATTCCAATTTATCAAGGTCCTGCCTTTGTGGCTCTTCTCATAAGATTTATGTGTCATGGGAGCATTCTGGGGTTGCAATATAGAATTCTTCATTGGCATCCAGAGTGTCCTCCATTCCAGGTTCTTCTCCCATCTGTTCTATAATCTCTGTATCATGGGAACATTCTGGAGTTACAGTATATTCCTTATTAAGCTCCAGAGTGTCCTCCATCCCAAGTTCTTCTCCTATCTGTTCTCTAATATCTGTGTCATGGGAAGTGGCAGCTTCAGCAAGGATATTCAAAGATGCTAGTTCTTGTGTGGCAGCATCTTTCTTTTCTGTTGCTTCCTCTATTGTGGCCACGGGCTATTGTGCTGAATAAGTGCTAAGTATAATTTTATGGCCTGCTTCCCTGAATATTTCTCCACAGGTGGGACAGAGTATTCGTTCATCCTCTTGCCCAGCTCCAGCAGAATCTGATCCCTCCAGTTGGTCTGTAGCCTCTATCAATGTATAAATTTTTCTTTCACCCTGTTTTCTGCAGGTTTCCTTCCATATTTCCAACTCCCTTCTAAGTACTTGGAGGTCCTCTTTTAACATTGCGTTCTCAGCCAGAAGTCCTTCAATTCTAGGTTTTTCCTCCACTAGCCTTTTTGGAGCATCCATTGGTCTTGGTACAAGGATTGGGGGCTCAACCTGTGCCTTTAGGGTTGCCCATATTTTCCCGGCTGCCTCTGCTGCTGTAGCTGATCAAGTTCTTTTCTTTCTGATTGGTGATATTAGGTTAAATTCATTGGTGGATCTTTTTCTTTTCTTTTGTGGTGTTTTCTTCTGTGGAGCTGGTACATAGGGAATCACAGCTGAGGTCGAAGGAATGTTTTCTTGCCTCTCTTGTTGTTCTTCTTCAATTAAAGCTCCTCCTTCCCACTCGGGTGAGGATTCAATGGTTACCAGCTCAATGTTTTCTTCCATTGCCCTGGCTCTGTCATCTTCAGGTTCCATTGTCGCAGCATTTGATGCTGCTCCAATTTCACCTTCTGTTGTCGGAGCTGCCCTGTTATCTGGGTTTTCCACAAAGGTTTTATCTACACCATCTCCGAATGGATCTGTTTGTGCCTCCAATTGTTCTTCTTCAAATGCAGTTTCATCCCCCCCAACTGGCTCTGCTTGTGCCGGAGGTTCATCTCCCCCAAATGGCTCTGATTGTGCCCCTGGTTGTTCTTCCTCTAATATAGTCTCATCCCCCCCAAATGGCCCAACTTGTGCCCCTATTTGCTGCTCTTCTTCCATTTCACCCCCCCCCCAACTTCAATGGAGGAACTCCGGTCCTCCTGTTGTGGTGGAACATGTATTTGTTGTAATGGGACGACCCGCAAGGGAACGGGTTGCTGAGGTCGGGTTACGAATTGTTCCCAAGTTATATGATGTTGGGCAAGGGTTCTTACAATGATTAATTTGATAAGGCCATGGTGGGTGAGAGAGGAAAGTGGGTGCTTAGCAGACTGAACAAATGCCACCATATGACTCAAGTCATGTAGTAAATAATATGGAATGTTTAATAAAATGCCATGGCGAAGATGAGAAAGTAAAGGGAGTTCAGAGTTATACACAGTTTGATATCTACCTTCACAGGTAATGTACTTCTTGAGAAAGACAGCAACCTAGTCCCATGGCCGCAGCAGTGAGTTCAGTGCGATCCCTCGTTTGGATGATTCAACTTGCTCCCCCTCCAGTAGAAATGCTTCCCGTGCAGTCGTTACAGGGACTCGTCGGTTAAACCATGGTTTTCCCACCATCGAGATGGCTATAACCTCGGATATAATGGTCTCGGAGACTTCTATGCGCAGCCCCCACACCGTGGAGTGATTTTTGGTAAGATTCAAAGCAAATTGCAGGGCTTCGTCCCGCTCGAATCTGTCTAGTCGCTCAAAAAATTTGAGCCAGCCGGCAGCTTGAAAGATGGCAAGAACTTGCAGATTTCTCCTGAGTTCCCGTGTATTGAAAGGTTCATGACGAACTGGAATCCCCATGATCCTGGCTGCAAGCTGAAGATGCTATCCCACAGATTACAGGATCCCAAAATGGAAGTTGCAGCACAGAGGATGCACGAATCGCTGAGCGGAGACGTTGAGAGAATGGGCAAATTTGGAAAGTTGAGCACAGAAAAACGTTCGAAATTTCCATGCCGAATTAGGGAAGGTGGCAATTATTAGTGTTTACGTCGTACGAGGGAAAGGTTTAATCAGGTATAATGGTGGTACGAGTGAAGGTACGACTGATATTGTTTAAATGATATCAATACTTAATCACGTGATAAATGAAATCCATACCTCATAAGACTGTGCGTCGGATAGCCTGCGGAGAATGGTGGAGCGTGCAGTTGGTGACGTTGCGGAGGCGAACTCGTGCACATTTAGAAGAGTGATCATGATGACTCAGATAAGGCAATAATTTATTCCATTGGTGAAACACAAACCATCGCGTCCTCGGGCTCGGAATGATGAGTTCACCGGCTCGACTGAGGTGAATCAGCACCATGATTTAGCAGGTTTGGAGCAATTCTTCCGTTAACACAGGAGTTGCCACTGCAAGTTGCCAAAAATGATATCACGGCCGACGAAAAAGATGTTGCAGCTGCCAGGAAAGAAGTTGCAGCCACCGGAAAAGAATTTACAGCATCGAGAAAAATTACGGCTGTCACGGAAAAGTTTTACGGTGGCGGGAAAAATTACGGCTGTCACGAAAAATTTTTACGGCGGCGGGAAATATGTTGCAGTTTGCCAGTAAATATGTTGCAGCCGTCGGAGGGTATGTTGCAGCTACCGGGAAATAGTTCACGGCAGCTGGGAAAGAGGTTTTACGTCCGTCGAAAAAACAATATTGCCGTCGCTGGGAAATGGTTCACGGCTGCCGGGAGATATGTCGCAGTCGCTGGGAAATAAGTTGCAGCCATCGATGTTGCAGCTGCTAGAAAACAGTTCATGGCTGCCGGGAAGGATATTACGGCCACTGGGAAATGATGTGGCAGCCACTGGGAAATGAGGTGGCAGCCGCGGGGAAAACGATTTTACAGTTGATGGGAAACAGTATCGCGGTTGCCGAAAAAGATATTGCAGCTGCCGGAAAATATGTTGCAGCTGATGAAAAAGATGTTGCAGCTGCTGGAAATTTTTTTTATTTTTTTATTTTTAGGCAAAAGGGAAATACAACACAGGGCGACACAGGGAGACTCTCGCTTGATGGCCCAATCTGGTCGTTCCCCTGACGCTTCCCTGAAAATTTTTGAAAAATAACAGCAAACGAAAAGATCAAATGCAAAGAGAAAGAAAAAAAAACAACAACAATTATACGCTACAACAGGAAATTATTTATGTACAACAATTTAAAATACGATTTCTAGTTTAAGGATTGGCAAAGGAAGAGATAAATTCCTGCTCTGGTGCCAGCTGATAATCTGGATTGGCGGCAATTTTCGAAATGAATGCATCTTTCGAGATGGGCTTATGATACAGTCGCAGTCTGTGGCCATTAGCAAGTAATGGTATACGGTTTTCATCAATGGTCACGAAGCGAACAGTGCCATTGTCAAATACCTTTTCGACCAAATATGGACCCAGCCATCTTGTACCTAATTTACCTTTAAAATCCTTCTTGAATCTGGAGTCATATAATAGCGCCCAGTCTCCCTCACAGAAAATTTTCTTTTTAATAAATCGCTCATGCCAGTTGGATCTCTGTTTCTAAAGCAACACAGTCTGATCTACTGCTGCTAACCGTTTCTCATCTAATTCATTTAATTGATTCAATCTTCTCCTCTGGGCTTCTGTTACATCCAGACTCAATTCTGTGGTTGTTTTCAGGGTTTTGATCTCACACTCAATTGGAAAGATGGCACTCTTTCCATACACCAGATCATAGGGAGAAAACCCTGTGGTGTTGCGCCAAGTTGTGCGATAAGCCCACAATGCTTTTGGAAGCCTATCAGCCCAATCCTTTCGATGGATTTTAACTGTTTTAGTAAGGATTGCTTCAATAACTTTATTAGTACTTTCCACCTGACCATTGGCTTGGGGGTGGTAAGGTGAAGCTATCCTATGCTGCACATGATACTTCTGGAGAAAGGATTCAAATTGGTGTGAGATGAATTGTGGTCCCCCATCGGTAACTACTTCCTTCGGTACTCCAAAGCGAGTAAAGATTTCACTGTACAGAAAATCAATCACCGCCTGGTCATTAGCCTTAGCCAAAGCTACAGCCTCTACCCACTTGGTCATATAATCGGTACAGACCAGAATGTAAACTTTCTGTCTAGAAGGAGGGCTGATAGGGCCAACAAAATCCAATGCCCATCTATCAAACGGTTCAAGTACCACTTGGGGCTGTAAAGGCATCTAATCTGTTTTATTAGGTTGGCCCATCCTTTGGCAGCTGTCACAGGACTGAACATATCTTTTAGCGTCCCTGAACAGAGTCGGCCAATAGTAGCCCATCCGCAACGCTTTATGCCCTGTTCTTTTGTCTACAAAGTGTCCTCCACAAGGTTCATCATGACAGGCCTTCAGTATATGAAAGATCTCATCTTCCCTTACACATCTCCTAATCTCAAGATCGGGTCCTGTGTAAAAGAGATGACCATTGAGCCAACAATACCTGGCACTTTGCTGGATAATTTTTCTCTTCTCTCGTTTAGAAATGTGTGGCGGGAGCTTTCCTGCAACCAAATAATTAGCAATGTCTGCATACCAAGGGGAATGAGCTAAGAGTGCGAATAAATGTTCATCTGGAAAAGAATCCTCAACAGGTGAACTGTCATCACTGTTAGTAAAACGTGATAAAAAATCAGCAACAACATTTTCTTTTTCAGGTTTATCTATAATGGTAATATCAAATTCTTGCAATAATAAGAGCCACCTGGTCACTCTGGCATTGGTGACAGCTTTATTCATTAAATATTTAATGGCAGAGTGATCAGTGTGCACAAACGTAGGATACCCAGTAATGTAATGCCAAAATTTATTAATAGAGTAAACAATAGCAAGGAATTCTTTTTCAGTAACAGTATAATTAAGTTCAGCAGGGGATAAGTTTTTACTAACATAGTAGATGGCATAAGGTACTTGACCATCCTGCTATCCTAATACTGCTCCAATGGCGGCATCAGAGGCATCTGAAGAAATGTGGAAGGGTAGGGTCCAATTAGGTCCCCTTAAGATAGGAGCTGTGGACAGCTTCTCTTTAAGCTTGTCAAACGTTGTCTGGCATGTTTCACTCCACACAAACTGTGCATCCTTCATTAACAAAGAAAACAAAGGAGAAGCAAGTTTGGAGAAGTTTTCTATAAATCTCTGATAATATCCAGCATGTCCCAAAAAACTTCACACCTCCTTCTGAGTTGAAGGAGTCGGTATATTTTTTATCACCTTAATTTTTGAAGGATCTACCTGAATGCCATCGGTAGAGATGAAATGTCCTAATACCACCCCCTCACTCATCATCATATGGCATTTTTCAGTACTTAATGAGAGGCGGGTTTGTTCACAGCGAATTAAAACCTTCTTTAAATTTTCCAGTGCTTCCTCAAAGTCCTTGCCATAGGGAGTAAAATCATCCATAAAGACTTCCATACTATCATTAACTAATTCAGAGAATATGACAATTACAGCTCTTTGGAATGTTGCTGGTGCATTACATAAACCAAAGGGAAGCACTCTGTAAGCAAACGTTCCCCAGGGGCAAGTGAAGGTGGTCTTATCCTGGTCCTCAGGAGCAAGCTGAATTTGGTTGTACCCGTTGAACCCATCTAAGAAGGAGAAGAACTTCTTCCATGATAGGGTATCAAGTACCTGGTCAATAAAGGGAAGAGGGAAATGATCCTTTTGCGTAGCTTTGTTCAGCTCCCTATAATCAACACAGACTCTCCATTTACCATTTTTATTGGGCACAATTACGAGTGGGGAAACCCATTCACTATCTGAAATCGGATATATAAATCTTGCTTCCAAAAGTTTTTGGATTTCCTCCTTCACTATATCCCTTAGAATGGGGTTCATGCGTCGTTGGGGTTGACAGATAGGCCAGGAATCATTTTTAATATAAATATGGTGGGTGCACAGATTAGAGGGAATTCCCATCATGTCTGTATATTCCCAGGCGAATGCCCCCTTATGTTCCTTCAAGAGACTGATTAGGCGCGTCTGTTCTTCTGAGGAGAGACCAGGGTTGATGTTCAAAGTCCTTCCAGGCTCTACCTTAATAGGAATACTTCTCGAATTTTTCAAAACTGGGATTATGTTTGCGTCACCGACTAGTGCTTCTTCCGTAAGATTTTCTTGTTCTTTCTTACCAAGGGTAATGTTCAGGATTTGATAGACTTCTTTATCCACTGAAGCAGGTTCGCTAATGAAATTACTGATGGCATCGTCTTCTGTTTTGTTTTTAAAAGTTAATGCCTTCCCTATTGTTAATAGTGGCTGAACATCCTCCTCTTCCTCCTGCTCTATCCAAAGAGAAGTTTCAACCTCTAAACTTGGCCGAGCTAGAGGATACAGGGTGAGGTTTTTAATCTCTGTACCATCAGATATAGTCATGGAACCAGATCGACAGCTGATGCAAGCATCAGCTGTGGCCAACCAAGGCCTCCCCAGGATCAATGGATGTCCTCCCAGCTGTGATTTTGGTTGCAATATCAAAAAGTCAGCAGGGTATTCCCATGAATCTACTGAGATGACAAGGTCGTCCAGAATCCCTTTGGGTCTAATGGTGGATCTGTCTGCCAATTCTAAAATGGTAGGGGTCGGCCTAAAATTAGTGAGTCCAAGCTTCCTTACAGTCTCAATTTTTATGACATTGATCGCTGCTCCTAAGTCGACTAGCACGTTGGGTATCTGCGTTTGTCCTATATGTACAGTGACAGTAGGATTGCCAGGGTCATCATACTTGGTCACAGGGGTTTTTCCTGTTATTAAAGCAGATAAATTCCCTATGACGTGAACAATGGGAGGGTCTCTAGGTTTCCTCCCTGGTTTCTTAGTGCACAGGTCCCGAACGGTTTTAGCATAAATAGGCACGTCTTGAAGGGCTTGCAGAAGGGGGATTTTAACGTAAAGATTCTTCAACTCTCCTAGGAGGTTGAACTGAGGTTGCCCCCCTATTTTTGGTAGCATTAGTCTCTCAGGGTAGGGTGGTTTCCTTACCAGCTGGGTAGGCTGCGTATTATCTGATTTCTCATTTAATGTTTCAGTCGTCCCATCTAAGGGATGCTCAGCACCTTCAGTGATAGGAACCGAATCGGATGGATGCTGTGAACTCTCTCCTTTTTCATGCACAGAAGGTGGAATATATTCTGTAATTACAGGTTCTATTATCTTCCCAGATCGTAGACGAATATCATTACAAGGTACAGGGGAGAGAGAGTAGGTCGGCATATTGACAGTTTCCAATTGATGGATTGTTTTATTATTCGGGTTAGGATTAGGTTGGGCAGGCAGCTGAGGCCGTATTGGTATATTAGGAACAGGATTATTCTACAGTTGCAGCTGCGACTGCTGAGGTGGGTATTGAGGATATTGAGGAAATTGAGGAAATTGAGGGTATGGAGGAGAATATGGTGACTGTTGAGGTGGAGGTGGTTGAGGAAACTAGTTCCCAAGATGGAAGTTCCTCCATCCAGGAGACCATGACGTAGGTTGATGTGGCGGCTGTGTCCAAGGACTCCATGAGTTATAATTTTGCATTGCAGGTTGAGAAGGATTCCACTAAGCATAATTTGAAGGGAATTGTGTATTCACATTTTGGATGTTATTATTCCAATTGTTCATATTATTCAAAAATGGAAACGAGTCCGGAGGCATACCTTGATTTCGAGGCTGCCAAGGTTTCTTCTGTGCAATGAAATAGGCTGATTCCACTTCTGGAGTTGATTCCTGCAGAATAGCCTTCACTTGGGGAAGTGTGGGACATTCCTTCATGTCATGGTTCAGCTCACACAACTGACATACTTGTATTTTGTCAAGAGGGCATTCTTTCAGTGGATGATTCTTTCTACATCGAGGACAGAACACACCTAGTGTGAGATCCTCCACTACCTGTCTTTGTTTGGCCTTCAAGACATCAATCTCCGAAGAGATGGAGCTCATCAGTTTTGTTTTAAAATTTTCAAGGAGATTTCCTATCTCTGCACATGTAGCTCCTCCATTGGATGACTTCTGAGTTCTGTCGAAGACATCACGTTCCAGCTTATCCCGTTTATCCCGCTTATTATTCCTGGAAGATCCCCTGGAGTATCTCTTACATAATTCCACAATCGTCTCAAAAGGTTCTTTGGAGATATCTCCCTTTCCTAACAGATTTAACATGTCTAAACAATCATCCCTGATCCCTCGAAGCAAGATTATCTTGAGCACGTCCAGCCCCATGTTTGTCTGCCCGGCTCTTTGCACATTGTACAGCAGCCTTTCTACAAAATCCTCCAGACTTTCATCCTCCTTCTGCACCATCTTGAATAATTCCTCTCTTTTGTCCCTGGTGTTGCAATATTCTTGATATTTATCTAGGAATACTTGCTTCATCTTATTCCAATTAGCAACAGTTCCTCCCCCAAGGCTCATGAACCATCGTAATGCATTGTCCTTCAGGGTGGCGGGAAAAAGTTTCAGCTTTTGGGCATCTGTGACATAATCATAGCTGCGACAGAGGATATCAAATTCAAAAAGGAATTCGTCTGGATCTTCTGCCGCCCTGCCATGGAAGTGAGGCAACACCGATGGTGAGATGTTCTTCATAGGAGCTGTCCCTTCTGGCTGCTGAATTGGAAATTGTAATGTAGCCATAGTTCCTTCTGGCATGGAGTAATTTTCATGATGGTATTCTACCACTGCCTCTTCCTCTTCGGTCTCATGTCTGTTACTCATCTTCTCTTATGTATCCTCTTATTCGTTCGTTCCTGCGTTCTTTTCCTTGTTTGTAACAGCTGCACCTTCCTCAGTTGTAACAGCTGCGTATTCTTTGGTTGTAACAGCTATGTACTCCTCAGTTGTAACAGCTGCGTATTCTTTGGTTATAACAGCTGCGTACTCCTCAGTTGTAATAGCTGCGTCAGCTGTACCTTCCTTAGCAGGGTTATATGAGTGAGTCACAACTGCTCCTGTATTCTCCACCGTGGATCCTGACGCTGGCGCCCCAGGATCAGCAGGGCTTCTTCTGATAGGATTTTCTCGTTGACGAGTCCTGGTAGATGAATCAGTTCTGTCAACAAGATCGTCGATGAATGTCCTTATGCCCAACGGTGGTCCTTGACCACGACCTGAACCACCTGCGTTATTAGTATTTTGTGGGGTTTGGGGAGTTGGGAGGTGATCGTGTTTTACCCTCCTCGTATTCATGCGAAGCAGATCATTTCAGCAAAGAAGAGACTGACTAAAAAAACAATTATCAGATGCAACTAATGATTAGTGTTTAATTTTTATCCTTCCCCGACAACGGCGCCAAAATGTCAAGCACTCTATATGCAGATAAATTGTTACCAACACACAGAGCATACGAGATTTATTGTCAACCCGAGAAAATCTTTTTATTTCAAAGGATAAGTGCACAATCTATGCTTAAACACCAAACCATTAGAATTGAATACTTTTATCTTCTATCATCCATGTTCATCCCAAGAATCTATGCAATCCCAATTGCCTTCTAATTGCTACAACTTCAATTCCTCTCTACCATGCATCAATAAGAAATGATATAAGATCTAATCAACAATTGCAGGAAAGAAATCTCATTCATATTCTAGAACAATCACCTCTTCAATCTAATCACTTTTGAAAATCATAAGGCATAAACTGAACATTAATCTAGAAATCCAATTGCAAAGGATTGAGTCAACTGCTCTAAGAATTTGAATTGCAGAATGGAAGTCAACAATCATAACAGGAAAGATAAATTGCAAGGGCTCATGGGATCACAACTTAACTGCAAGATGAACAAGGCTGTGTACAATTGTCACACGAATTGCATAAAGTCTCTACTCGGTCGACTGTCACTCTGTATTACTTGCCAAATTCAAGGAAACCTAATATTAATTGTACTGGAAATCCACACCATAATTACCACTGCTGCGTACAAAAGAAATATCATGAACAAAGCATCACACAACAATGAATTCAAAATCCTATTTTAACTCAGCAATCTCTGTGGAAGACAGGCCCAGCCTTCACACAGAGACGCTGGCTGAACAACACAAGTTCCTTTAAATCAAGGGTAACTCCTTATATTAACAGAAGATGATTACACAGTTTCTTTTGCTGCTAATACAATGAATTAATTAATTGTTGTTCAACCCCCTCGGTCGAGGCAACTCCCCATATTTATACATACAAATCATAACATCCAATCCTATAATCGGGCAGCCATGAAGATCTCTGATCTTCAGGCGCCCTAAATAACTAGCTGTTACAATACGTGGCAAAATAGAGACATCAAAATATGAGAAAACTGTCAATTGACCCAAGAGTGGCGATCCTTCCAGATCACAGCTAGACTCGAGCAGCAACATACTCAAGATAGCGCATTCTGTTACAGCTGCCCTGTCACAGCTGTTCCTTAATTGATGATTCGATCCCCGAGGACCCCTTTGCAAGCAACGAACATCCCTTCTTTCACGACTTGTTCAGCCCCATCTTCCTGCAGTCCATTTATCTCAACTACCTTCATAAATCATAACATGTTAGCACAATTGAGAGATACACAGCTTTAATTATCACAATCATAAGCATTAATAAGATAAAACAATGATCAGTCATACCTTGGCAACTTGGGGGAATAAAGTAGGGACAACAGGTCTAATTATCATGATAAGTGGTGTAAGACAGGGGCAGGAAAGATGATTAAAAAGGGCCAATTCTGGTCTCAACACAACCACTTCAAATCAGATAACACACACATCTTGAGAAAATATGCCTATTCAATATCATAACATATGTACAGTCTAATCTTACCATTCATGCAAACTAATTTGCCTAGTCTGTGTTTGATTATATCATTACAAGAAGAGAGGTGTTTATGCTTGCAAAAGATTTCTCACGGCTTAACATTGAGTATTTTCCTCTGGTGTCATATTGGGAAAATCCACTCACTGATGTTGTTTAGTATCAGATAGGGTAAAACATTGTTGTTCAGTATCAGAATTGGTTTCTTCCATTAAATCCTAATAGATAACGGAGAATAAAAGATAGGTTGACAAACCACAAGCTCTCAGCAATGAGCTATCCACAAGAAGCGGTTACACCACATCGACATGAAGGTGCATATTCTATAAGCAGTAAGACAATGCCTCATAGTTATGACCTAAGGGAATAATCAACATCCGCGAGCATACTTAAGCTCAAGATGAAGAGGTGCAAAAGGAGGTTCAGTCATTTCCAGGATTTTGAGAGTTGAGATAAGTTGCTAGGATCTGCAACATTATCCTTATTCTTTTCTTCTTTCCTCATTATTCACTGTACAAGATCATAGAAATTATGTTGTTTTTTGAAAGTAGATGATAAGGACCATGGCTATAGTGATGAATTAATCCCCCCTGATTGTACTCTGTCATATAAATGAAATAAAATTGTTGGGCATTTTGGAACTAGGACCGAGGAAATGATGCCACTAGGTTTTTGAATCAAAAGCATTTTAATATGTTGTTGAATGTTCTTTAAATACAATAGATAAGTCTTCATCTGAATTCCTGAGTCACATGGATCAAAACTTTATTATGCCTATGTGATTTTCCAATAGTTTTCTTGAATGCATTTTAATGGATAGTCGACAATGCTTTCTTGTTGAAATTTATTTCATGATTGTTGTTCTTCTTTTCAATAATTAGGTTATGATTAAGGAGCCTTGAATTCCCTTGCTTTGAGTTTGATTTATTTTGGAATAGTTGTGCCTCCTTTAAAAAAATTAACACTCACAGTTACTTTCACGGCTGGGATTTACCTACACGCATCTTATATTTCAGTTGCAAATCCAGTCAAGTTTTTCATGCATATCTGAAAGGTACCGAGGGTAACAGACTAGGATTCATACCTCCTGCTTTTCTAGGGTTCCCTCCCTTTGTTAAAGGATTGGCTTACTGACCTAAAGTGGTGCAAGATGGTGCTATCTGCACATCCCCCTGTGGCATTTGTATTTCATACATATCCATTGTTTATGTTGTTTGAAGATATAGTTGGCATGAAAAATCAAAGAGATATATTGTCCAGTTGAGGTACAACCTGAGGGACAACAGGGTGAACTAGCACTGTTTCTGAGGAACGATATATCAGTATTAAAGAACCACGACCGATACCTTTTCTAAGTCAGAGAAGAAAGGGTTGTAAGAAAGCAATACATATTTTCTTGATATTCAAAAAAAAATTTACTATTTATTTTTGAAGTCATAATTTCTTTATTTGAAGTATAATCACATTCTCAGAGATTGATATTAGAAATCCTTGTGCCCAAGAGGAATCTTGAGAAGAAGTCTCTGACTGGTGACTCCATGCCCCAGATAGACTCCACTAGGGATCAAACATGTTTATTTGTTGAAAATATAGAATCAAGAACCATAATAACCATGTCTAAAGGTAAGGGAAATCTCATTTCTCCCCTAGCATACCCCAGTCCCATCTGGAAAAGGAGGAAAGAAGCGATTCCTTCAGTTGTGTGCATAATCTCATATATACCCAAGATAACCCCATTCATTGTCAAAATATTTAACTAGCTGCTAGGAATTGCACACAACCCAATAGTTGAGCATTCATATCCAGTCTCATTAAACCTTCATACACATAATATCGCCCCAAGTAGTGAGCGCTCCCTCCTGGGGTCTCCTACACCCACTAAAGCCTCATATTCTAGTCATACAACTATTGATCCCAATCCCTTATCTGTCATCATCTGCATTCCTGCTCCTATCCTGTCCATAACCTTGATATGGAAGCTCCTAATCCTCTGCATGCCTGGTTGGATGCTAGATTTAAATTGTTGGTGTTATTTGCCACACACCAACTAGGTGATATCCTTGATGGATATCTCAAGGTACTCCCTAAATTCAACAGAGAAAATGGTTTCTCAGTTGACATTCACCTCACTACTTTTCAATATTGCATTGAAAACTTTGAAATTGAAGAGGATGATGTATTTTCTAGGACGTTTGTGCATTCTTTAGAAGGGGAGGCCAGAAAGTGGTTCAGAAAATGTCCTAACAACTCCATCATTCATTGGGTGTAGTTTGTTGAGAGTATAAAAGAAAATAGGGCATGCATATAGATAATATGCATATCTTAATAGAGTTGAACACCTTGAAGAGGAACAATGGTGAAACTATCACAGAGTTCAACACTCAATTATGCAAGTTGTATCACCGATTAACTGATACTGTCAAGCCCTCAGATGTAGACACCATGCTCACATATTTGGATGCTTTTGATTCTGATTTTTATTTACTCATGAGAGAAAGAAAATCGGTCGACCTGGAGACTCTATTTTTCTATGTAAAAGACTTGGAGGAAAATATAAAGGTTGCTAAAGTTCCCATGAAGACTAGAACAAAAGATTATGAGGATAGAATATATCCTGAGAGGAGGAGAGTGAAAGATTCTAAAATCTATTCAATCCAAGATGCACTCATCCTAGAAGAGGTGACCAAGCTTTTGAAAAATATGGCTAATAACCTTACTAAAGTTAAGCAAGGTCAAGTCCCTAATCATTTTGTCGAGATCCCTCTCTGAACCCAAAATCCTCAATTTCAGGGTCAATTAAAATACAAAAGAACTCCTTTTATGGATCCACAATGAGAAATGAGGTGGGAAAACCATAATACTCGAAAATATCCTAGGCCACTTATTGACGTTGCTCTTCCAGCAAAGGAAGGATATGAGGAGTACTATCAGCCCGAGCAGCAGGATCCAATAAATCCTTCTTTAGGCCCGAAGTTGTTATTCCATTAAGATGAGATGCAATGCGAAGAAGACTTGATGGGATCTAAAGGTATGTGCATGGTGGAAAATGAGAAGTGCATCCTTGGGGAGGAAACAATACGCCAAGAACAAAGAGCACCAGACATATCTCCCACTCAGTTGTATTTGGTCACAAATATTATTATGGAAGAGGTTAGAAGAGTTTATGACCTAAGACCTCGACCTAAAGCTCAAAATTTTAGGTGATATGAACCCTCCAAGGATTGTAATGAGAATCAAAGAGATAATGGGAAAGTTGCAGAACAATAGAGAGGATATACAGTCCTAAAAGTTGCAGATGTTGGACATACTATCATTTCGCTCAAGCCAGAATTCAAAAGTATAGAATATAGCAAAGGAAAACTAGTCCCAGTATAGGCATCAATCAAGAAACCTCCTATTACCAAGGTACCATATACAGGCTCTCTCATCACTACTACTTTTGATATTAAGCATGAATTGATTAAGATAAAAATTCCAATGCCTTTATCAAAAGTCCTAATATTCCCTGCTCACAAAAAATTAATATCCTCTTATCAGGGACTCAGATCCCAATATATCTATCGCACTCATAGCTATTCCTCCCTCAGAAAAATCATTCCCTTCTTCCTCTAATGTAATGGGTCTAAGTGATGAGCCTCCCTTGCAAGCCAATTAGATTAACCTGCAAGAAGATGCCCCCAAGATAGTCCTTGGAAATATTCCTGATGAAATAGACCATGTTACTCCCCCATTTTATATTACTTTGGAGTTTCAAAATTTCCACCCGCATAATTGTTTATATGATTCTAATACATCTCATTCTTTAATGCCCCTAGTAGTCATGGACAAGCTCAAACTAGATATTACAAAACCCTATAAAGATCTATTTTCCTTTGACTCCAAAATAGTCCAATATTTAGGCATGATCAAATATTTGGTAGTGGGCATGGTATAGATTCCTAAAAGGTTTGTCATGATGGATGTAGTCATAGTTGACGTCCCACCTTCATATGGTATGCTATTGTCCAGACACTGTGGAACCTCTATTGGGGGTAATATCCAATTTGAATTATCTTATGCTACCATTGTGATTTTTTGGGGGGGAACCCATTGGATATATAGGAAACCGAATATGACTTATGTCATTAGTGGCCCAAGGAATCCAACTAATTTTCCTACCTACACTCATGATGAATTAGGAACCTTCGTTCTCAACCACCAAACTCCCTCTCAAAACCAAAAAAGATTACTGTTAGCTATTGAAGGGCCTCCTTTAGACACCTCTAGGATAAGGGGAGTGTTCTTTGATAGTTATGATAACCAAAGAGAAAATGAAGTTGATGTGTTTTGCAAGTATTATTCAACAAGAAATAAAGGGGCCATACACCCAAGGAATGTGGTATACTCAAAGTCAAGGGTTAACCAAACTAGAGGAAAGATCCAGCCAACAATATTAAGACTACATCAAGAGAAAATAACCACTGGGTAGAAAAATTGGTTAAGTCAACAATGGACATTGAACCTTTCAAGCAGGAGCAGTGCCGAATAAATTTCGATGTGTATCAAGAGAAATTGAATATTTCTTCCAGTGAGAAGGATGAACGTGAAAAGGCTCTTAAAAGAAATATGATTTTAATATGGGATAAAAAGCATGAAGACCCTAGAAAACATAACAAATTGATGATTTGTGGCCAAAACCATTTATGAACAAACAAGACATAGGTCGGCATCCCAACATGTTCAAGTCCATAGACTTGGGGGGACAATCACTAGAATACTTGCCAATGGTAGGTGTCTAAATCCTTTTGTCCTCCATAAATCAAAAACACCTCTTTCACGTATCATAATGCCCTTATTTCCCATTTTTCTCTTCTTGTTTGTATAGTTTTTGTTTTCCCAAAAGCATCATAGTTGATGCCCTTTTCTCTATCGAGCAAATGAACATGTCTGTAACTAGCATTTTTTTCGCATAATAATGCTTTGAGCTTCCCCTAAATGTATTCTGAAGACTAACTCCATATCCCAATAGATGTGAAGGCACTGGTATTTTATTCCTAGATATTTGAGCTGGATTCTTGACACCTCGCAAGGAGGAGTTATCCCACAGAAGGAGCCGACTATGTCACCTTCTTTGTAATTGCAAATTGTATCCCTTTTTTGGTTCTATGAAGAAGAAGGTTAATCTACAAACAATAAAATAGGTTGGGCATCAATCGCCAAGGGTCCTGATTTCAGGTTATGAATCATGTGAGAAAATATGGACTGATCATGGGGTATGGATACTAAAGGGAATAAAAAATAAACCTTCCATTTTAATGGCCTTGATTGTATCATGTAGCTTCACAACACAGATCTATACTATTGGAGGTGTTAGGATGCACATTGGAGATAAAAAATAGAGTTAACCACCGACGGCTCAGATGCAACAATGCACCTTTCCCAGAATAAATATGTACTATTGGAGGAATTTGGGGAAGCAACAAAATTAAGTGGGATCCCTCCCCTCCATTGGCTTCGATGAAGCCTAATTTTTGTCAGAATTTATCTATACCGTTGAGGATAACATGTTGTACATTAAAGATAGGAAAGGAATCTCCCCTCTAACGGCCAATATTTATTCGTAAAATTTACCAAATAAAATACCAATAATATGCAACAAAAATATATGTAACATAACCCAAAAATATCTCTCTCCATCCACAACTTAGATCAAAGCAATCATCTCCCTAAGGTAAATCTAAGCCAACAGTGGCATTATGAATGTGCAATGAAGCTAAAGGTTTTCATCTCGTGAGAGGTTCATATCAAATATTGCATCCTTTCAAAATACCTTGATTGTCGGGGGACATAATAACATTAGAAGAGACCAGAGAAAGGAATTTATCATCAAAGACAAAAATAATATCACGTGGCTTTCCCAAAGAAAACCAAGAGTGTTAATGGTGTCACAGCATAAGTCAAGAAGGAGTATGGATGTGAACAATAGATAGTCAAGATCATATCGCACCACCTTTTCAAAATGGATACAGATCGTTAACAAAGTTGCAGTGAATACCCTCCTACCACCCCATGATACCATAATTTATTCGAGCGATCAAAGGATGATCATCCATGTGAAGCTGGAACCACTTCAAATTAGACAAGACGCAACTCTTGAGAGAATATACCTATTCAATATCATAGCATATGCATAGTCTAATTGTCCCATTCATGTGACCTCTTATTCATTATTTCCCTCTGCTTACACGTATAATTCTCCATCCTCATCATATATCCACTCACGTGAAGTGTCACTCTGAAAATCCTCACTCAGCCGTCAAATCCCTTGTTCATAACCTCACGACTAATCCATGACATGCGAATGACAGGGTTTATTTTCCCTCACTACTATATATATATGAATGTGTATTCCCCTTAGTTATCCTTAGTTCATTTCCATCGTTCACCTCGAGGAGCATTGTCTCTTGACCTTCTTTGTTGTGATCATGAATATATTCCCACCTATCCCAAGATTTTTCCCCTTGTTGTTGTTGTGTGAGTGTTGTTCCTCCCTCACAAGATGGTTTTCAGCTACCTTGATGTAGAAGAAATCATCGATCACTTCAAACCACTACCTGTTTTAAGTGATTTTTGCAAAGCCAAATTCATGGCCGGAGATTCAAGGCCCACTCTGAGTGAACCTTGTGAGGAATCATAGTTTTCCTCTAGAAAATACAACCTATAATACTTCTGCCACATGTCACTCGTCCTTCATTCTTCTTTTGTTATATTTTATGGAGGCCTAAGAGAGTGTCCATTTACAAGCTTAAAACATCCCGCTAGAAGTGTTGGTATTTGAGCTCCCTCCTCATCCTAAATTCAATTCTCCATTGATACTTAGAGTAATGCCTTATAAATTATTCTCCCCAGTCCTATTGACATACAATAGTGCTTCTCTCATAATGGAATCCTCAAAGATGAATATTCTAAGGGAAAAGCCTCATTTTCCTAGTTTGTTTTCGACTATAGCATTACAAGAAGAGAGGTGTTTCTTCTTGCAAAATATTTATCGCAGATCGTCATTGAGTATTTTCCACTAGTGTCATATTGAGAAAATTCACTCACCAATGCTATTCAGTATCAGATAGGGTACAACTCTATTGTTCAGTACCAGAATTGGTTTCGGCTGTTAAATCTTGATAGAGAAATGAGAAAGAGAGATAAGTCAGTAAACCACAAGATCTAAGTAGTGAGTTGTCTGCAAGAAGTGGTTACGCCACATTGACATGAAGGTGTAGATTCTAGTAGTAAGACAATGCCTCGTAGCTATGAAATAAGGGAATAGTCAACATCCATGAGCATACTTAAGCTCAACGTGAAAAGGCACAAAAGGAGGTTCAATCATTTTGAGGATTTTAAGAGCTGAGACAAGTTGTTAGGATATGCAACATTAGCCTTGTTATTTTCTTATTTTCTCATCCTTCATCATACAAGATCGTATAACTTCTATTGTCTTTTGAAAATAGATGATAAGGACTAGGGATGTAATGATGATTTAATCCCCCCTGATTTTACTATCATATAAATGAAATAAAATTACTATGCATTTTGGAACCAGGACGAAGGCAATTATGCCACTAGGTTTTTGAATCAAAGAAATTTTTATATGGTGTTCAATGTTCTTTTAATATAGTAGATAAGTTTTCATCTAAGTTCCTGACTCACATGGATTAGAACTTTATTAGGCCAGTGTGATTTTCCAATAGTTTTCTTGAATGCATTTTAATGGATAGTTGACAAATATTTCTTGTTAAAATGTATTTCATGATTGTCGTTCTTCTTTTCAAGGTTTGGGTTATGATTAAGGTGCCTCGATTATCTTGCTTTGAGCTTGCTTTATTTTGGAATAATAGTGCCTCTTTTTAAAAATTCAACACTCACAGTTACTTTTGTGGCTGAGATTTGCCCCCATGCACCTCAGATTTCAATTGTAAATCTAGTCAAGTTTTTCATGCATATTTGAAAGGTACCTAGGGTGACAGACTAGGATTCATACCTCTGACTTTTTAAGGGTTACCTCTCTTGGTCAGAGAACCAACTTACTAACCTAAAGTGGCACAAATATGATGCTATCTGCACAACCCTCATTGGAATTTTTATTTTTTCCATAGCCATTGTTTATCTTGTTTGAAGCTATAGTTGAAATGAAAAATTAGAGATATATCTTATATGATCAAGATACAACCTAAGGAACAACATAAGCAAAAAAAATGCAGTAAAGAACCCCCCCTTTACTAACCTTTCCTATAAGCTCTCTTTTACAAACAAGTTGCTTTAAAATAAGTGACCCACTTATAAAACAAGTGGGAAACACTTTTACAATGTGGTTACTTTGTAACTTAAAGTTACATGAATTTTTACAAAAAGTAACAAAAAGAAGGATTTGAACCCAAGACCTCCTACTTTTTTAAGTAACTTTCAACCAAGTGAGCTAAGCAAAAGATTTAGTGATTTTATGGAGGAGAATGGGGTGGTTTTTGTTGTTGTTACCTAAAAAAGCTTGCTTTTTGGCCTATAAGACACTACACAACCATAAAAAAATGGAATTCCCAAACAAAAATTTCTTGGATTTAGGCTTAGTCCTTGGTTAGCATACCCAAAAAATGCAAGTTTTCTCACTATTTATGGTTTACCAAGTTCACACAAGCACAAAAAGAGCATATGTGATGGCTATGTGATCTTGGTAGCCCTTCAGGCCTTCCAAGAACCCTTCCTTTCTATGCCAAGATCTAAATCTTACTATGGTTACAGGAAAACATATTCCATGCAGTGGCTACCAGAAATGCATTTATGTTACCAAAATGTTTTCTATAAGATTCAAATACGCTTCCCTTGGGATGGTAGTTTCTTCCCTTGCTCCAAGCTTAATTTAAAGGGGAATTCTAGGCTTTACTAATCTATCGACCTACTAGAACACCAAAACTTCAATTATTTGTCTCTAAACAAAACTAAAAATTTTCACTAATTCAAGCCTACAAGATTGGGCACAATTTTCCTTTTCTAGCAAATACCATAAGCTATAGCGTGGTTTCATACATGTCTATGATTCGAATCTCCTATTCTCTATCTCATGCAACCGAAGAGATTCAATGTAACAATTTCCAGATGTGTGTTCCATTCAATTTCAGCATTCATAAATTATTCAAACGAATGGACACACTTACCAATTCCAACATCATTGACATGAAGCAAAGACTTTTGAATCACGTTGAAATCACCATATTCCAATCTCTAAGGTGTGCCACGATATCACTCTTTGCAGCGTCTATTTTTATCTTCGATCATTTATTTGGGGTATGATGGATTTGTTTTATCGCCCACCGAATCAACGCTTCACCATCCATAAATCAAACGACGTAGAAACCGATACTTATGGATGATTCGGCTCTACAACACATACACTTTAGGATTGGACTTGCAACAAGGTTTCACTATACCCGAGATATAAACAAACCATTTCATATTTAGTTCCAAACACCATCGCTTATTGATGATAAAAACTCAACTAACACTCTCAACTCACCATAAAATCCATTCATTAACCAATCATGCTTCCACTGCACCATTTACACTAATACCTGCAACTTTCATTTGTTCACCATGAAAAATCAATGAATCACAACACTTGGCCATGACGATTGATACAAACATCAATAAACAAAGTCACATGTGAAGAGATTAAAGTTTGATGCACATATATGTGATTCCAAACAAAAAATTAATACCAATTCATTTCACCATAAAGAATCATCTCTTAAACAGTCAAAGGCATTCAAATTCACACTCATACGTGTAGTGATTAAATACAAAGAATCATCCCTTAAACAGTCAAAGGCATTCAAATTCACACTCATACGTGTAGTGATTAAATACAAAGAATCATTCACACACAGTTCATAAATACTCTATTTCATTCAAAGACTATGCACATGATTTCTGCAAACTTAAAAATCCTCCTACGGTCCTACCTCTCTATTTGGCCTTATTACACAATGTTTGGGAACTCCCATGTCCCTAGCCACCACTTTTTTAATCCCGTAGGATTACAATATACATAGAAGGAAGACAAACTTCCAAATATTCTTAGATCCACAATTTCCTCAATCTATCTCCATAAATTCTCTAATATCTCTATAAACCTTCAAAATATGCTAACAAGGAAAAGTTGATTACAATACTTGACATTTTAATCAAACAAGTCATCTAATCTAAAAAGTCTTTTAGAACCTATTTATATACCTTGGAAAATACAATAAATAAGGAACCCACTACCTTTGGTGAAATACTTAAGACCCCCTAGAGTTCACGTATGGGTTTTGATTGGAGAAGATGCTCCTGTATAAGACTCCCAAGGTACAAAAATTTCATGGACTCCTATCCATGAGTCTTCAACTACTACATTATTCCTGGATTCCATATCCCACACTACTGTTGTCCACTTGCTTTCCGCTTTCCTATTTCATACCATACTCTATAATGTATGTCTTTCTCTATATTTGCAACACACATGTTGAAGTGGACACCCTCCTCATTCCACTAATCAATCCACCATGCAATAACTCCACTATGCCTATATAGATGTACTGCATATATGTTCTATCTTATTCCCATTGTTCATGTTCCCATTGTTTTAAGTAGAATCCTCGCAACTTCAAAAATAATGAATGTGAAAGCATACAACCAACCATTCATATATTCTAGGTGTTTTTCAATTCCAAACTAATGACCCTTTCCTCGGATATCATGGATTTATCAATACAGTCATATTATAGAATTTTGTCACATTTTTCCTCATCTAAAAACCATTTCCTCATCTCTATCTTGTTATTGTTTTTACTCTCTTGGTTTCTCATTTTCACACCTACAAAATTTGGATCACCATTATGTTGTTTGAAGTATAGCAATTCCTTCCCTGCCTTGTATTTCTCCTTAAATTTTCTTTCTTGAATAATGTGCACCTTCATCTTTACATTTCTTGTTGCTTTGGGTTCCTTGACCTTTTCCTCCAATTCTATTCTCTTCATCTTTCTTTCCTAAAAAATCCAACCTTTTTCCCTATATCTTGTGTCCTCCTTAGTATTCTATTGTGTCAAATTCTCTTTTTCAACATGTTTGCAAGTATTTCACTTGAATGGATAACTACCTATTATTAACACCTCCATATCTCATCACATAACCAATTCTAAATTTGATCTCCTACAATATTCACTAGCCACACGATACTCTTTCTCTAATACCACTTGATAGATATGTGATCTTGGTATCCCTTCATGCCTTCCAAGGACCCTTCGTTTCTATGCCAAACTCTCAATCTTACTACGATTAGAGAAAAATATATTTCATGTAGTTGCTACCAGAAATGCATTCATGTTATTGGAATGTTTGCTACATGATTCGAATACGCTTCCCTTGTGATGGTAGTTTCTTCCCTTACTCCAAACTCAGTTTGAAGGGGAATTATGGGATTTACTAATATATCCTCCTACAAGAACACCAAAACCCCAATTATTTATCTCTTAACAGAACTAAAAAATATCACTAATTCATGCCTATAAGTTTGGGCATAATTTTCCTTTTTCTGGAAAATATCATAAGCTACAAGGTGATTTTCTATAGGCCTACAATTTGACTCTCCTATTCTCTATCTCATGCAACCCAATAGATTCAATGTAATAGCTTCCAGATATGTGTTCCCTTCAATTCCAATGTTCATAAATTATTCAAATGAATGGACACACTTACAAATTGTTGGTGCGCGGTCAATAGACCCAAGGTTCAACATAAACTCACCAACAATACCCAATACACCGGCCCTTTTGTCATCACCTACAAGCATATGAAGTATCACTTGAGGTGTTTAGGAGGACTGCAGGAACCAAGCTTTTGGAGTGTTGAAGGGATGTGAACAATCATTTAACAGATCTATCATTCATTCATTTACAGCGCATAACCGTGTAACTTACACCTAGTAAGACTGATAATTCATTCAAAGCATAAACATAAACAGAGAATCCATGTGCACAACAAGCATATCAATAATCACATTAAACACATCAAGAATATGCTTCAAGGCAGGCTCACTTCATTCATATTATCAGCAAGAACAATCTTACATAACCTATGCAGCATTCAACAGATCTCTATTACATACCCATAATTACTCAGCACAATAACAACTATGACAACATCCACAACAGCTGTTGAAGCAATTCAACAACTCTAGAATCATCCCAAAAGCTAAAAATTAACCCAAAAAACCTTTACATATTTATACATTGTGACAAGGGATCATCCTGTTACAAAGTGGACACAAATATCCAACTAAATTCTAACTAACTTCCACCTTTTATGAACTTTGGTCCATTCACTGAGTTTTCACGCGGTCCATTTCTGGTGCACGAATTCCAAGACAGGTCCAAAATCCTACTCCAACAAACCCCCAACACTCACTTGTTTCTTGTCCCGAGCAACTTCAACTGCTGCGCATCCTTCTTTGACCAAAATTATTTGGTGCAGTAGTATTCCTACTACTACATAACACCTTTCGAACTAGAGGTTGCCCCTCTAGATGTGTCATTGTGATCATTGATATGAGTAGAGTTCCAACCATCACTCGACTTTGCTCGTTAGGTTTTTCTCTATATTTTTACTTCTCCTTTTGGTGGCGCCATAGCTCTTTGTGTCACAGTTAACTCAGCTCTTAGCTTATGCAGACTCTACTTCCTATATTGTCGACCTTGCTTCATTACTCTGCACCTCTGGTTTTCCCTTTGGCTCTACATCTTTACAGTGTATATTCCACTTCGCAACATATTCCCAAAAACAAAAAAGGAAAACTGAACTGCCCTATATTCAACTCGTTGCTTCTTTTATAACGACTTACCAAGTACCTTGATTTGTTGTGTCATGATTTTCATAAGCTACCTATTCGAAGTTCCTGGATTTGATGTTGATATGCTATCATTTCAAAATACTTACCGCCGATTTTTCCATTGATGTCCACACGTGTTGTTTGATGCACATCACTTCAGGCCTATCATTGTGCTTCCTTCACTATCTCCATCAACGTCTATAGTGTGTCTTTCATAGTCGCAACCTATTTCTTTGCTTGTGCTTCCTTCTCTGCGATCCCTTCTACTATCTATGCAGTCATGGATCCCTTCAAATTCTCCTTATTGCTTTGAATTGTCTGCTTCACACCAGCTTTTCTTGCAGCAAGTTCTTCTATCACCTTGTACACTTCATCTTGTAGAGGCTCTAACTTATGCACAATATCCTGCTACTGAGTCCTCAACTTATTAACTTCCATTTGTTGATTTCATGCTCCACCACCATGGCCATATGGTCAACTGTTGGAAGAGTATCCATTGTGTCCTTTAGACTTTGTGCCTTCATTTGCACAACTTGCAATTTTTGTTCTATCTCCTTCAACTCCACACTCTCAATGAGTTGCGACCAAATATGCGTGCTTTCTTCACACATCTTCGCACACTTTTATTCCAAGGTCTTGATATTTGAGGTTATAGCACTAGTTGTCTACTCCCTTTGTTGTCTTTGATTCAGAGGTGTACTTGTTGTCGTCTGTACTTCCAAGTCCATGATCTCCGCATGGAATCCTTGTATTGCTTCAGTTATATTCGTCACTTTTTCTTCAACTTGTCCTTCGCTTGTGCTACTTCCTTATTCTCATTGTGTAACCTATCATTTTCTTCTTGCAGCGTTAGCTTTGCTATAGCTACTTTGGCCCTCTAAGGCAATGTCACGGATATGTGTAGATGGATTTCCTTTGCTACTCCTATTTGCAAAGTATACAACACTTCTACCGGTATCTCCGACAAAACCAACTCAATTAAACTTACCACCAATGTGCTTTCTTGCATATCTATTGTAGGGAACTCCAGAGCTCTCAGCTCTATCTTAATGTTTCTCTATGCGGTTAATGATGTTGATTGCTGAGAAACCATATACCTTAGTCCTGTACTCTTTGTGCTCTTCCTCTGATCTACTAGGTGTGATTTTGGCTTCTCCCAATGCTTGGCGCAATGCACTTAACTGCGCTTGCATGCTTGTCTTCATTTCCTCCTGCTTCTACGCTACTTTCTCTAATGCTTCCTCTACTTCTTCATTGAATTTTTCACCTATCTTATCCAAGTATTCATCTGTTAGCGACTTGAACACTGGATCTCTTATTGCTTTCCTCTTCTTTTGAAGGACATGCGTCGGTCCAATCCTTCCTCTTTTCTCTGACTGCTCTCACGATTTCTTGCATAGTGCTTCTCTTGACTAAGCTAACATATGGCTTAGTCAATCTAAACAGTGTGGGAAACCATGGTGCTTCCGAATCCCTTATAGCTTAGATATACATGTGGTGCATCCCAGCCTTGAAGCATGCTACCATGATTGAGTCATGCTTCTTCACCGTCATTGGAAAACCTGTGATAAAATCCATAGAGATTACTTCCCACTTCCATTCTGGAATGGGCAATGGCTACAACAATCCTACTGGATGTTGATGCTCTGCCTTGACTTGTTGGCACTTTTGACAGCTAGCAATGTACTCAGCTATGTCCTTCTTCCTCCCATGATAAAAGTATTGCTTTCTTGCTGTTGTTATGGTTTTCTGATATCCTGGGTGTCCCGAATATGGAATTTGATGTATCTCATCCATCACAAGCTTCTTCAAATATGCACTATTTGGAATGTACAGTCTGGTACCCTGATAAATGATAAAATCATCATCACCCTACTGATATCCTGCATACTTTTCATCCACAATTCCTTGTTGCAATTTTTCTTTGACTTGAAGATAAGCTTCATCACTGATTTGAGCTTCTAGAATTCTTGCCTTCAAATCCAATTTACATATACTTACTGCTGCAATATGGAATTTTCTGCAACCTTATTCTCCTTACCTTTGGCATGCTTAACCTCCAAATTAAATTCACAAAGAAATTACATCCATCTAGTGAGCCTAGCATTCAGATTTGGCTGGTCAAACAAATATTTTAAACTCATGTGGTATGTCCGAAGCTCAAATATTCTTCCTAAGAGATAGTGTCTCCATCTCTTGAGAACATAAACTATGGATGCCAGCTCTAAATAATGTGTGGCATAGTTCCTCTCATGTTATTTTAAATTTATGGACTCATAGAAAATTACAAATCCTTCTTGCATGAGAACTCCACTGAGCCCTTCAATGCAAGCATCTGTGCATACTACAAACTATTTATCTGGATCTACAATCTTTAAAATAGGAGCACTGGTAAGCAATTCCTTCAACTGCTGAAAACGCTTCTCACATTTTTCAGACCATACAAATTTGATATTTTTCCTTTGCAATGAAGTGATTGGGTGTGCTATTTTGGAGAATCCTTAAATGAATCTTCTGTAGTATCCTGCAAGACCCATAAAATATCTAACATCTGCAACATTCCTTGGAGTAGGCCAATCCATTATGGATTCAATCTTTTATGGATCCACTACAATTCCTTCCGCTGATATAATATGACCCAAATACTGTACTTTCTGCTGATAGAAATCACACTTACTCAAATTTGCATACAGTTGGTGTTCTCTAAGGACTTGCAACAACATTCTTAAATGCTCATTATTCTCTTTTTCATTCTTTGAATAAACAAGAATGTCATCCAAGAACACAATCACAAACTTATCCAAATATTTGTTGAAGACGCTATTTATGAGACACATGAATGTAGCAGGTGCATTGGTAAGACCAAATGGCACCACTGTGAATTCATAATGACCATACCTAGTCCTGAAAGTTGTCTTATGAATGTCTTCTTCCTTTATCCTCACTTGATGGTATCCAGACCTTAATTCAATATTTGAAAACACTCCAACTTCCTTCATTTGTCCAAACATGTCATCAATCCTTGGCAATGGATACTTGTTCTTAACTGTCACTTTATTGAGCTTCCTGTAATCAATACACAACCTCAATGTCCCATCCTTCTTCTTGACAAATAACACAGGTGCACCCCAAGTAGATACACTAGGTTTGATATATTCCTTTTCCATTAATTCTTGCAGCTGCATCTTCAATTCTACCAATTCGGGTGTGCTCATTCTATAAGGAGCTTTGGAAATGGGTGTTGCCACTGGAACAAGGTTAATGGAAAAATCAATGTTTATCTTGGGTGGCAACCCTGGCACTTCATCTGGGAATACATCTTGGAATTCTTGTAACAACTAAAAGTATCCTAACCTTGGTCCCTTATCCTCTGCTGAACTTGATGTATGCACAACATATAATTGGAAACCCTTCTTATAAAACCTGCTTGGGAATTCCTTTTACCATCCTTGGCCTTCCTTCCTCATCAATACATTCAAGTGCTTTCTCATAACAATCTAACTTGGTTCTATGTATTTCCAACCAATCCATTCCAGGCATAGTAAGATCTTAATGGTAAGACATTTAAATTTGCATGTGTGAGGAGTCCATTCAACTCTATGGGGCACTCCCTCACTACCTCACTAACGTTTCGCTTGGTCCATGTGGCTAATTGAACTAGCCAAGCCTTACCATGCTTTACTTTACCAAGAGAACAACTTTCAACCACCTTAGGAGATACATAACTATGAGAAGATCCTTGATCAATCAAAACATAAATAGATTGCTTAGAAATATTACCTTCAATCTCCACCACTGCTGATTGATGGTCTGCTTGGTGATCATCCAGTGTTACATAAATCCTAGGTGTTTCCCTTTCCATATCTTCCACTGTAGTTTCTCCTTCTATGTTGTGCAAGATTCTGGGATTTTCCCTCCAATGTGCGAAATCTTTAAGCATATGGTTCCCTTTACATCCCCAACATTGAAGTGTCCCTTTTTGTGCCTTTTCTATTGCTACTGTTGGTTTGAATTCTCTTCTTGCTTCCTGGACCTGTGGAAAATTTCTGGGATGATTTATGAATGGTGGTTTGAATTCTCTTCTTGCTTGCTGGACCTGTGGAAAATTTCTGGGATGATTTATGAATGGTGGTTTGAATCCATTTTTCTTTTGTTCAAACCTTCCTCTGGGATTTCCTTTCCATGATGGCTGCACCTTTGTTTTACCTTTACTATGCTCATAGCAATGCTCTTCCATTCTAATGGCTTCATCCAAGCTTGGTGGATTGACAAATTCAATCCTATCTCTGAAATTCTATGGTAGGCTACCAAGGGAACAATGGATCTTCACTCTTTCATCCTTGATGTAGTCTACATACCTCAGCAGCTCCAAAAAAATTTGGACATGCTCATCCATAGTATTCTGCCCTAATATGAGTTCATTGAACTATTTTCTCTTGTTATCATAATACCTAGATGATAGGTATTTCTCTCGGAAGTACCTTTTAAACCTTTCCCAATTGATTCTTCTTTCACTGATTCCTTTCACTTGCATGAGGTGTTCCCAACAAATTGAAGCTCTGCCACTTAGGTTATAAATGAAAACCCTAGCCTTTTCATTTTCTGAATACTCATGCATCCTGAAATACTTTTTAATTCCAAGAATCCATGCTTCTGCCTCTTGACCTGTTTTGTTTTCTCCATCAAAAGTGGGAGGCCTTTCCTTCTTGAATTCACCCTGTGGGATACCTCTGTGCTTCTTTCTTCTCTCACTTCTAATGGAAGTATGTCTTGGTATTCCTTGAGAATCCTTGGATTCATCTGACCTGTTGGAAGGGGATCTAGGAGAGGGTGTTCTGTGCCTTCTTCTCACAAAACTCCTTCTAGGGCTTGGAGTCTTTTTATTAGAACGACCTCTAGAGTGGTTACCTGGATCTCTTCCTTCTTTTCCCTCATTTCTTGGATTGGACCCACCATTTATCCTTTGGTGCATATCGGTGAGGCTCTGCAAAATGGCCGCATTGAGCTGGTGTTTCTCTTCGTGTGCCTTCATCAACTACTCATTGAAGCTCATCATGGTCTCAGCCAAGTTTGGGGGCATCACTTGCTCCCTTCTTCCATTAGACTCGGCCTCAGTATGCACTTCTTGCACTTTCTCACCCAGTACGTCGTCCTCCTGCTCAAACGAATCCTATGCATCATTAATGGTCACCATTTCCCGCCTTCTATGTATGCTTCCCTGCTATATGATTCAACTTACCGTTGCTGCAGTCACTATGCATCACATAGGCATTTATTAGACATCATAAGCATGTATATAAATCCTAACACATCCATCAAATATGGAATTATTCATTAGACAATCAATCAATAAATAAATGTTTATCAAAACCGTGCCATGGGCACATTCCTTGCATGTAAATCCATCCACGACTCGGCCCAAACAACCCTAGTGCTGCAACTGAATCTTTGATACCACTTTGTCACGTTCCTTGACCTCCCCGATGGCCTTCAGAGGCCATGGGAGACCCTCTGTTACTTTTTTTTCTCCAATTTCTTCCATTTTCACACACAACCGCAATGGGATCGGATCCGCAACTCACAGCCTCCTTCCCGCAACCTGCAGTCGGGATTCGGAAATCAGATTGCCAAATCCTCCTTCCCAACGAATTGGTGCTCCCGAATTCTACAATCCTGTTGATGCCTCGGATATCGTAGCATCAATCAGAAAGGGATTCTCCCCGAGAGACGGTCCCAATTAGACTATCTCCCGTTTGGTGTAGGGAATCCGTCCGGTTAGCGGTTCCGGCAACCGTGGTTTTGGACTTTAAATCCGATTTTACCGGTTATGGCCCGATCCACCTTTCTTTTGGATTTTATGTGTTTTATATGAGATGCACATGCCTAAATTATACTTAGTCTAAATGCAACTGAAACAGATTTAAATTTAGAAACAGGAACACATCTACCTATCCCTGCAGGGGAACACGCTTAAGGGGAGAGCAATCAGCTGTAACAGATATCATAAGCAACGAACAGATAACTATTATTTCTCACGGTCAAAGCTACAGCAAGATGAGGATCTTGAGAAGATAGCTTCTCATTTAAAATGGAACGCATCTGTTGCTCAGAAAATAAACAGAGAAAAGCTACAGGATTAAGGAAACAGATCTACACTGAACCTACAGAACGAATTTATTGCTTATGAACAGATTAAATCAAAATTGTTTGATCTAAGTAACAAGAATAAAGAAACAGCTCTAGATAGAACGAAACTGGAATTAAACTAAAAGATCCCTGCAAGGAGCAATTAAAAGCATGAACAATGAGCCATACGAATTATCCTGAAGAAAGAACAGTTAGCGATTCGTTCTAGAAGAAAAATCTACAGCAATGGTAAAAGTATCAGCAGGTAGCTCCTGATTTAATATGGAACGCATTCATTGTCCATGAAATAGAGAGAACGCATGCATAGATAAGAGCAAAATCATTAATACAAAGAAATAATTCAGAAGTCAAGAATGATCTCACATTGCAGAATTGCAGTCATTAGAATAGTCCAACATAAAGCAACCCAACATTCCAAGCAAAACGTCCATCTCCTGTGGCTTCTATTAGAAAATTCAATTTACAGAGCCGATACAAGATAGCTCATATCATTCGCCCAAAATTTTCATTCCCTCACAAAAGTCCTCTTCTAATCTCTTCTAGCTCCTATTTATAGTTACAAATTTGCCCTCTGGGCTGACACCTAGCATTCCCCCTCTGTCTTTTACAGGAATTTCTACTAAAATCGACTACCAAAATGGCCATTCCTTTTACAAAATGTTTTGACAAAATTAGGGACAGCTGTCCCATGGCTTAAGCCTTACATGTTCAAAATGTACATAACAGAAAATTTATTAACATCCGAGCGTTCCCTGCTGGGCACGTGTCTGTCTGAAGGGAGTCGTCCAGCTGAATTCGGTTTGCTTCATTCCTGTGCGTGAGCTTCCGATGGCAAAGGGTCGCCCAAATTGATTGTCACTGGTGCTGCCTGGGAAGAGGACCTCGAATCCCCTGCTGATGCTGCTCTTAATTGGGAAGGGGGAACGGGACTGGCCAAATTTTCTGCCATTGCTGGGGAAGATGCTGCTGGGAGCGGGGCTGCCGGATCCACTGATGTTTCTGCTGCTGCTGCAGCTTTCCTGACCTCCTCTTCTATGTAGCTGTGCCACACACCTGTATCCCTTATGATTATGTTTGCTGCAGCAGGAAACAGGATTTTCTGAGAAGTTACATTCTTCCCGAGCTCTATTTTAATGCTTTGTACTCCCGCTTCAGCAACTTGATATGTTTCCTTCAACAGATGATTGTGAAGTGTTGATGAACCGATGTAATGTTGGAGATCATCCATGGCAAGAACATCAATGCTTTTTACATACTCCATCTGGACGCCTAGCTCTTCTTTTAGTTGAGATAACCGCTGCTCCTTTCCCGGGAAATCTTCTAGGGTATGAGGGAAACTCAATGAGCAGTTATCGTGGACTCCTTTGAGCTTTTGGTACAGGTTGTTGATTCTCTCTGTGGTCTTCTGCACACTGGCCATCAGCTTATTGGCACAGTTCCGGCCAAACTCCAACAAGGCTATATCTTCATTAAAATCTTCCACTGTCTTAAAAGGAAGATGAGGGGGAAAACCTCCTTTCCCTTCCCTCCATGCCATCTGACTTATGACATTTGCTTTGACACGGGTATTCTTAGCCTTGAGCCTGTGGGCTTCCGCATTAACCTCCTTTAGCCTGACCGTCATGGCCTTGAGTTTGCATACCTCATCAGTGATTAGCTCTTGAGAGCCATGCACTTGCTGTAGTATATTGCATGACAGCTCGTGGAAGGGGGACATATCCAAGGTTCTGCTTTCCGCTTGCTCTAAACGTTCAGTTAATGCCTGCTTGTCTGCTTCTAGATGGGAAGCCTTTTCTTCTGCTCCATTCTTCTCCGCTTCTGCAATCATTATTTGGAGTGCTAGCTGGTCCTTTTCCTCCTCCAGGTAGCTGTACTTATTTGCCAACTCCTTATGCTCGGCGTACAAGCAATTGTATTTATTCACTATCAGGTCTCTCTGGGCTTGCTCATTAGCCACATTTCGTTGCAAGGTACGTGCTCTTTTCTTTGTCAATATATTTTCTTTGACTATAACCCCTACATTGGCAAATGATGCTTGTGCTGTTGCTATAACTGCGGAGGCCATGGCAATGGGATCCGCATCTGTGTTCTGCATGACAGCGACCTCTCGGTGAGTAACTATGTCGTCATGGAAGGGACTTTTAATCCTCTCTTCTGATTGGAGGACCATTGTTTTTCTTTTCTTATCATAAACAAACTCATTCCATTTGGACACCGTACGCTTCCCAGATGGAGTGTACGGTACAATTGGTCGGTTTATGATGTCTATGTCTTCTTCCATAGGTGGGGTCCGGACTTCCTGAGCGGGGTCTGTCCCTTCCTTTTGGGTACTAGAGCCACCTGCCTGAGAGGTGTCTATCTCCATGTCCTGCGCACCGGACCCACCTGTTTCGGTGTTTTCCCTTGTCCTCAATTCTTCTTCCGCCTTCTTCCTTGCTTCAGCTCGCTCAATTTCTGCTTCTTTCTGCTTTTGGGCTTCCTCAGCCTCCTTCCGCAGTCTTTCATTCTCAGCCTCTTGTAGCTTTCTTGCCTCCTCGGCTTCCTTTTGCAACCTTGCCTCTTCTCTTAATCTGAGCTCTTCCTGAGCTCGGGCATCCTTGGCTTCTTTCTCCTTTTGCTGGATGGTCTTCTGGGTTTTGGTTGAGCTAGAGCTCGCTCCAGTACTTTGGCGACAGATCCGTAGTTCAGCCATGTTGCTGATGCCTCTGAAAGCTTCCTCCTCGGCATCGGGGTAGTGGGAATATTCAAAGTTCGCATAGTTCCCCTTGCAATGCTCGGCCACTTTACCCTTTCTGTCGTTCCTGTGGAAGATGACCTCACCGAAATGGAAGGCCTTCAACTCTTGAACAAATTCATCGGCAGAGGCCACCCCTGAAAACTTGTAAGCACCTATGCAGAAAGGTAGGGGGGGAAAGGAAGCCTTGTGTAGCTTGTGGAGGAATGCTCCAATCCCATCCAAGAAGAGTTGTCTTACTGCTTCCTTGAGCACCACATAGTCTGTGGCATACTGCGGCAATATGTATGGGGGCTTAGTCCCTCCGAACATTCTCAAGTAGGTACCTTGTTCTGAAAAGTAGAAATCCCCATAATCCTCAAGGACTTCCAAAGCGTTTTGGGACATGCAACTTGGTTCTTCCTTGAACATTTTCTCGTATAGGGGCATGATGAACCCCTCACAAATGAGTTTGTAGCTGGGCTTGTAATTCTGAGCCCACAACATCTTGAATGCAGTGTAGACCGGGGCTGTGGCCCTATCCCATGTACACCCCAATCCGGGGAACTCTATCTTGGCCAAGATACAATCTATCAGGTATGAGGACATGAAGAATTCAGCCTTCTTCGAGGCCAGCCCGGGCTTAGCAGCACTTATCATTGAGGCCAGACTATCTGACAAGATGGTGGCCCAGTCAAACACTGTCCCCTTAAATGCCACATAGTGAATGATAGGGACCCACTGAATCTTGTATACTGTGCCATCGGGCATGCCGAAGATTCTACACAGCATCAGGGCGATCAACCTATAAGGAGCTCTTAGATTCTGTACGTCATACTCCTCCCTCTCTTTCTTCCTCAAATGTTTCCCTTGCACCAGTAGCTTTTTGGCCATCTCGACATTGTCCATCTGGTTTAACCATTCATCGGTCAGAGCTTGCTGGACACGGGGAAACCTGTAGGCTGCCGCCAGATACGCGGGTTGAAATGAGGCGATAGCCATGTTCCCGCTATCATTTATCACTCTCCCATCAGCATCTGCATGTTGGAGTATCCACCCGATCACTTCAGCACAGGGGAACAGCTCAGGGCGGGTAGCGGCTCTAGTTATGCCTGAGGCTCTGATATTTTGATAGATCGGTGCCTCCTCCAGCAACATATCTGGGATCTCTTGGTCCCTGATCATTCTGTATATGTCATCCCATCTGATTTCTGGAGGGACACCAGTGGTGCACCTGGTGTCTTGGAGCGAGGTTTCAATCTTAGGAGGAGCAGGTTTCTTTTCTGTCATCCTCGCCTTCTTCTTACTGGGTTTCGGCATATTGAATTATCCCTGATAACATCCATATACAATTCATCATGAGTTTGAGCAACAGGTTGTATGGTTTCAGCAGAGAGCAACATTGTCTTAATGAGATAAATCAACGAAGCATATATATAGGAAGTAAAACATTATTTCAATTATAAGACACACATTGAAACATTTGAAGCTCTTAAAAAGATGAGTGCGGGATAAGCTATGTTGCGGACGCTATTGGTCTTATTGGACCGATAGGTGATTCGCGGAAGCAATCGGCTTCCGGTTCCGCCTCGCGGAAGGAGAGGTCTTTCGCTATGGCTGCGGTTGGAGAGGTCGAAGGCGGGGAAGAGGCGGGTTGACTCGGTGAGGGCTATGGATGCTATCGTCACACGCGGCCACTTGCCGAGTCACTACGGGAGGCTTTAGTCTGAGCGAAGGTAACGGTGCCGGGGACAAACTGACGGGGAGAGCTAGGGCGGCTTCAAGTTTCGACTTTCGTAGCTTAACCGCTTACGGGTTTCGGCTTCGCGTGCAGGGACTGGGGTTTATGGAAAAGGGCCCAGGGTTCACGGTCAGGGACATGGAAAGCCTATAGGGTTTTGTCAACTTAACCCACGACGAGGGGCGCGGCCCGGGGTTTAAAACAAAACAGGGCATGGTTAACCGCCCACACCCACCAAAATAAAATATAACGCTTTCACGAAGGCCTAAAATGATTTTGTAAAACGGAAACTCCGTTCCCTGTACCTGACGGGCAAAACATAGCCCTTGACGGGTGTTTTGCCCGTCACAATCCCACTAAAACCCATTATTTTCCCCAAAAGGACAATTCAGTGGTGGAAATCAGAGTTAAGATCCTACCTGGCACCGTGGGGATTGCTTGAGCAAGGTGGCTGCGAGCACGGATGCGCGAGGTGAGCTGGAGCGATTTGCACGGTATCACACGTCGCTGGCCGGTTCAAAACAATGGTGCATTGGTCGAGCCCCCCGCGGTATATTTTATAAAGAATGGCACGTGTGAGCACTTAATTGGGTAGGTGGCGTGGTTAAAGCGGGGTTTAAATTCGCCGCGCGTAGCGGTCACGTCAAAGCACCTCGGTTTCCGTGCGACCGTCACTTGCGGGGCCAGTTTGCGAATTGCATCCGCCGTTGCGGAAGGGTTCAGTGAAAGCTTCCGACGTTTCGGGGCTTAATGCGGAAAGGAAACTTGAAGCCTTCCGCGAGAGACCGTCGTGTAGCGGACGGGTAACGCCAAAGCTTCCGCTTTTTCGGAACGATATAGCGAATGCTCCCGGTATTTTCGGAAGACTTTTGCGAAAGCTTCCGTGGTCCAGAATTTCAAAGTTTCGTTGATTTTTCGGGAAGGTTCGGAGAAGGCTCCCGTTGGTTTCGGAAAGCTTTTGGGAAAGGCTTCCGCTGTTTCGGAAGCAAAACTTATATTTTCCGTAAATTCGCCCGGGATCGTTTCGGAGTCCTTTCGCCGAACGGGGTAAGCGATTGGCCTCCGCTGTTTCGGAAGGGTAGCCCGGAGGCTTCCGCGTTTCGGGAGCAAAAGCTGAAGGCTTCCGCGACATCTTCTTGAGAAAATTCTAAGTCTTTTCATGGTTTCGGAAGGCAATCGTGAATTTCTCCGCGGGACTTATCCAAATGGCTTCCGCCGTTTCGGGACGTTTTCATGAATTCCCCCGCCGTTGCGGAAGGGTTTCATAAAACGTTCCCGCTTATTTTCTTTTGGAAAGATATCGCGGCGGCTTCCGCTGTTTCGGAAGGGTTCCTTGAATTCCCCCGCCGTTGCGGAAGGATTTTACGAGGGCTCCCGCGGTTGCGGAAGGGTTCCCTGAAAACTCCCGCCGTTTCGGGTGGGCTCACTTAAACTCCCGTCGTTGCGGAAGGTTGAAACTAAACATTCTCTAAGTCCTTTGTTCCCGCAGTCTTCTCATCGAAAGAAAATCTAAGTCCTTTTCGGGAGACTAAGGTGAATGAGCCCCGCCATTTCGGGAGGTTCGAGTGAAAGGCTCCGCCGTTTCGGGAACTAAGTTGTTTCGGAGCTTGAACCGTTCCGCAGAAGCAACGATTGAAAATTTTCCAAGTGCTTTTACTTCGGAAGAAAATGATGAACTGCTTTGTGTTATTTCGGCGAGTTTATCCGAATGGCTTCCGCCGTTTCGGAAGACAGAGCTGAATTGTTCCGCCGTTTCGGATGGCTTTGTTGAATTCCTTGCCGTTTCGGGAGAACAACGCGAACCTTTCCGTGGTCGCGGAAGACTTGATCGAAAGCTTCCGCCGTTTCGGGTGGTTTTGCCCAATGGCTCCCGCGGATTTTGACAAAGGAAATCTAGGTCCTCCTCTCGGAAAGGTTGGACGTTTGACTCCCGCTGTTTCGGGACAAAGTCCGGATTACTTCAAAACGTTTGGGCAAAACTAAGTTATCTTTTGGCTTAATGGGGAGAACATGGGCGGATTGACGGCAAGCAGCTCAGCAGGGAAGGAAAATTTTATGCTGAAAACAGAGCGGACGCCTGGGATGTCTTCTCAAACAGACTTTGTACGAAAAAAACAGGAGGGGCCCCAACATGTACAAAATTTTGGGGAGGGGTGTTGCTGCAACAACAATGGCGAGTCGCTGGCGAACACAGATCTCTGAAAAAATACCCTACATGGTCCGGAACTTCATTAAAACATCCGTCTCGGGTGCACTACTCAGCTGAGCATTTTAGACTCATGCGGGGAAAGGAGCACTTTTCCTGCTAGTCATTGGGAAAGGGGAGCTTCGACCGAGGCATCTTCACCACTCTCAGAGGGCCAGCATATGAGATTCATTTTAGGAGGGTCATCCCTCAAATGGTCACTACTGCCGGACTCCACAGGATTTGCAACACTTCCTCATGGACACTATTGTTCTTGTTCCTCATTCCCATGCTGCTGGCATCCTTTGGGATGCTTGTATTTTGGACAGCTTAGCTGTTTGAGCCTTCCAGGGATATTTTCTTTTGGACCGATCTTTGATTTGGGCTCCTCAATCCATAATGTCCTTTTGTGTGAGTTAGAGGTTTTATTGATTTGATCAAACTTCACGGACGGAGAGGAGCCTATTTTGAGCTGGGCCTTTTGGACAGCCTTCTTGATTTTACATGTCCCTTTTGTTTTGTCTCAGCCATGCTTTAATTGAGGCGAGAATCCCCGGAAAACAGACTCTTGAATGTAGGCCATTTTGGCTTTTAAATCAGCAGCATGGAGTCATTTCAATACCCCGTGTCTTCGAGAAGTGCCACTTTCCATGGGTCCAACTTAGGTAACCTTTCTTGAGATGCCTTTGAAGTGTGAGAGTGGGTGGAGCCCAACGATAGTAGTGAAGATGGCCATGGGTCTCTGCTATTGAACAGGATTAGTGTGACTAGCAGGGTAGGCCTCCCGCTTTTTGATTATTTCAGCGAGAGCACAGCGGGCCGGGTTTACTGAGCAAGGTTCCAGACTCATGGGTTGCAGGTTTTCTTTGAGAAAGCTATCTTCAACGGGAAACTCAAACGGGTGCTTCAGAAAACAAAACCTATTGAAAAGCTCAAATAACAAAACAGGAAACAACATGGCCGAAAAATAAAACAGCTAAAAGCGAAAGCGAACAGACAACTTTATTTATGTACAGGAAGTCTCACGGAGACTCACGCGAAGTACTGTTTCAGGGCGAGGCCATTGAGTGGAAGGGCTACTTCCTCTCCCTCGAGATTTGTCAATTTATAAGTGGATGGGCCCAATTTTGCAGAAATTTGGTACGGGCCTACCCATAGATGTTGAAATTTCGTGTGCATTCCTTTGCCTTCGTGATTATGGTCCCATTTCAGGACTAAATCCCCAACTTCAAAGTCCCTCTTGCCGGATTTCCTCTTGTCGAACCATCTCTTAACTATGTCCTGGTGTTGATGAAATCGGTCTTTAGCTTTGTGTCGGGCTTCTTCCAGTCGAAGCAGGGTGTTTATCCTGGATTGTAAGGCTTGGCTACCAGAACCCCGAGAGGCTTGGGACAATTGCAAGGATGGCAGCAAGATGTTTGGGGGAAGTATGGCTTCCTTGCCATAGACAAGAGTGAAAGGGGAGACACCTAAAGCATTCTTCGGGGTTACCCTATCTGCCCATAAGGCATTTGGGAGAGCCACATGCTAACTTCTCTGGTTTTCTATCACTGTTTTCTTAAGGATTCGAATCAGATTCTTGTTTGAGGATTCAGCTAATCCGTTTCCCTGAGGGTGGTAATTGGCTGAATAATGCAACTTAATTCCCCATTCATAAACAAATTCATTTATCTTGCAAGATGAAAAATAAGTAGCATTATCAAAAACAAGGGAAATTGGAACCCCAAACCTGGTTATGATGTTCTCTTTCAAGAAGCTGATAACTGTATCTTCATTGATCTTGCGCAGCGGGATGGCCTCCGTCCATCTGGTGAAATAGTCGGTAGCTGTCAGAATGTATCGGTGTTGCAAGGAAGAATTTGGATTTATTTCTCCGATAACATCTATGCCCCATTGCTCAAAAGGTTCAGAGATGATGACAGGCTGCAATGGGCCTGCGGCCTTAGGTAACTTCCCAGTGCTTCTTTGACATACATCACAGTTTCGTGCATATGTGTGGGCATCTCGAAACAGAGTGGGCCAGTAATAACCAGCTCTCAGTATCTTGTGTGCTGTCGTCTCTCCTGAATAATGGCCACCTGCGGGGCCATCATGCAATCCTTTGACAACTTTGTTTGCATCCTCCTTTTCCAAACATCTAAGAAGGATTCCGTCATAATTCTTTCTAAAAAGAATCCCATCAATGATTTGATAGGGTGCCGATTTCAAGCGGAGTGCCCTTCTTTGTTTAGAATTCCAATGCTCGGGTAGATATCCCTGCTGTAAATAGTGCACTAGATCTCTATACCATGACTGGGGAGTTGTGAAGATATGGCATACCTCAACCGAATTGAGCTCGGCTTCATTTTTCCAATGGTGCTCTTCATCAGTCGAGTTTCCCGCCAGTAACTTGCATAGACCTTGTCCTTTGATGATTGTAGCCGGTTTAAATTCCAAATCATACTCCTGCAGAGCTGTGACCCAGTTTCCTCTCCTCTCTCCCAATTCCTTTTGAACGAAAAGGGATCTAACAGCTGGATGGGGAACTATGACTTTAGTTCTGTTCTTCAAAATGTATGGCCTAAATTGCTTGACTGCTTTGAAGACCGCGTAGGCATGCTTGTCCACTACGGGGTAATTCAGCTCAGCCCCTTGCAGACCAGTGCTCATAAACGAAATTGGGTATTCGTCCCCCAACTCCACTTTTTGCGTGAGTACAGCTGCGAGAGAATCGTCCGAAGCGAAGGTATACAGGATGAAATCTTTATCGAAATCTGGACTTCTTAAGGAAGGAGCTTTAGCTACAGCTGCCTTGATATTTCTAAATGCGTCCTTCTCCAAATCTGTCCACTTAAATTGTATGCTTTGTTTAACCATCTGTTGCAATGGCTTAACAATTTGTGCAAATTCCGGAACAAATCTGCGGACAAAATTAATGGTGCCCATGAAAGACTGCATAGATTTTTTGTTGTGAGGCATCGGAATCTTATTAATAGCTTGGACTCTTTCCTGGTCGATTGACACTCCCTCTTTGGAGATGATATGACCCAATAGCTTACCTTCGGGTACAGCGAACACGCTCTTCTTGGGATTTAAGGAAATACCATACTTCCGGCAACGATCAAAGATATGTCTCAGATGAACAACATGATCTTCCCTTTTCTTCGAAAAGACTGTAACATCATCTAAGTAAACAACAACGCATTGCCCACCCAATCCTCGGAAGGCAATATCCATCGCCCTTTGGAATGTAGCTCCAGCATTTATCAGACCAAACGGCATTCTCCTGTAAGCGAACGTTCCCCACTTAGTCCTGAAGGTAGTCTTGAGACGATCTTCTTCAGCTACTAACACTTGATTATAGCCAGAGAACCCATCGAGGAGAAAAAACAATTCAGATCCAGACACCATTTGTAGGATTTGCTCCATTGAAGGCACGGGGTAGTTGTCTTTATCTGAGGCTTTGTTTAGATTTCTGAAATCTACACATAGCCTAATCTCTCCTGATTTCTTCCTCACGGGAACCAAGTTTGCAACCCATTCGGAATGCCTAACTTTGAAGATTATCTTTGCGTCCAGGAGTTTCTTTAATTCCTTTTGGATCAGCGGTTCAAGAGTGGGATGCATCCTCCTTAACTGCTGCTGAAATGGTTTGACACCCGCTTTCATTGGTATAACATGCGGAATGATGCGGACGTCATATGTTTTCAGATCTTCATAGGTCCATGCAAAAACATCCTTGTACTGTTTAAACAACTTAATGAACCTTTCTCTTTCTCCTGGTGAACAGCATTTGCCAAGGTTGACAAATTTTGGTTCTGCCTCGGTACCCAAATTAACCAACTCATGTTGCATTGATGAGCTGTTAGTTTTGGTATTAGCTGGTCTTTTGAATTTATTTTGAAGATCGAAAAGCATTTCGAGGGCCCTTACCCCTTTTGGCATGAAATTTCCCTTCTCCTCTTCCTTCTTCATCAAATCATCATCATGTTCTTCCTCATCTATTGCAGCTCCTTGAAAACTGTCTTCATTTGTCAGGAAGCTGATAATCTGCTCGTCATCATCGAAGATTCTGAAGTTTGTGATGTTATCGGGAATGGAAGGCCTGAAAATCAATTCAATCGAGCATTTATTATTTGTCGGCACCAATCTAGAAGCAGATGTTGCTAACAAATCGGCAGCAGAATTTTGCAACCTAGGAATTGATTTTATATTGAAAGCGTCAAAATACATGATTAAATCCCATACCTCAGCCTGGTAACCTTTCAAGTGCGGTGAGAGGCAATGAATGGTGTTTCTTACCTGTCTAACTACTATCTCGGAGTCACCAAAAACCTTCAGGTACTTAACATTTAAGCCAATGGCCTTCTTTAAACCATGCACCAAAGCTTCATATTCAACGGTATTATTAGTACAATCGAATTCTAATCTACAAGACAAAAAATACTTGTTCTTCTTTGGATCCATTAGAACACAACCGGCTCCGGATCCTTCCAGAGTTTTAGAACCATCAAAGTATAATGTCCAAAAGGTATCTTTAGATTCAACTAAGTTAGTTTCTTTGTGGTCTACGTTAGCAACTAAATTGACTATGTTACAATCAACCTCATCAGTCCGAGAAAAATGAAGGAGATCGGACTGTTTGTCTGATTCATGGCAAAAGGTTTCAGATTGATAGTTACCCGGATCCATTTCCAAGAAGTAATTTCCCAGGACCGAGGAAGAGAAAGCTACAGCCTCATTCTTTTCTTCTAGCTGGGTTACGTTTTGTTTCATATGAGGTTCCCTAAGAATTTTAATCTGATTCTGCCTGTTCTGATAAGGCAGCCATAGATGAGACCAATCGGTAGCAAAGTAGCCGCTCAACTTGGTAGACCAATCCCTACTCAGAATCAGCCCATAAGCTTCAGGAATATCGACCACCATTATGTCAATGAATTGGCAAACTCTAGGGTCGGCTGACAGTCTAATTAGAACATCTTTCATCTCCCCTATAACCTTGACAGCAGTCCTGTCTAATTGTATGATTTGAGCTGGAGATGGTACGGGCTGCCCATTAATTTTCTTACAAATTGAAAGTGGCATGACGTTTGAAGAAGCTCCGGAGTCTACCAAACAGTTATGAACATTGTGATTAAAAATTTCGAATGTCAGCAGAAATGGCAATGTTTGGGATTTGGATTTCCCACCGATGCTAGCTTCGTTAATTTCAGGATTGTCTTGAGAATCTGTTAATGTAGCGCTGGGTTTTGGTTGTAAAACATGAAGTAGTTTGTCTCGTTGATGGGGCAAGCTACACATGTCAAATATTGATACGTTTGCTTTAACTTTCTTGATATCTTCGATAATATCATACCCTATATCGGATTCATTCCCAATTCGAGTGGACTGATCTGTTTTGTTCAAGGTCTCCTTAGGCGGCTGAACTGTGTTATCAGCACTTGGCTGTTTGGCCGCTGTCTGGTTTACTTTGGGCTGTGGTGGGATGATTGGTATATGCCTCCTGGGCGGATCCTTTGTAATCTTAGGCTTATGGGAAGAGGTGGATGGGACAGGATCCGCAATTGGGCCCTTGCTGCGAGTAGCAACATTTATGGTAGAGGGAGAGCTGTCTGCGTAATCTTCTTCTACTAATTCAGTCATAGGTATCCAATCCCACAATACCATAGTAGTGTCCGGGGTTGGTTCCTCTAACTCAGGGCCTGACTCTTCTGGAGGATCATCCTGGTCTGGGATCTGAGAATCTAACATTTGGTTCATGACCAAGCTCATGGAATTGATCCATTGAGGGCAGCTCTTCTCCGAGTGTGGTTCTTGGTGAAAGGTGCAGAAATTCTCCATCCCAATCTCATTCAAATTTAGAACAGGGGCAGTGTTCATTGGTGGGTGAGACTGTTCCCCGTCTTCCCTTCTCTTATAGAATGGCTTGAAAGGTTTCCTAGATGTATTAGCAGCCTTGTCCTTTTCAAGATCTACGATTTTGTTAGATAACTTCTGCATCATCTTAACTACGTTTTCCATATCCGTAGATGGCTCTTCTTTGCCTCTCGTGAGGAGCAAAGGTTTCTTGCTAGCTGCTGGTTTTGTTTCCACATCTAAGGCATGTTTAGCTATGCTATCAGCCTCTTCCTCTACCTTTCGAGCTTCCTCAAAATTCTCTATTAGGGTCGTTTTCTTGGATCGTTTTACAAACATTGCGATTGGACCTTCAAGAGCTGTTGTGTAGTATTCAATCAAAGACTCTTCTGTGGGTTTGTTAGTTTCACTAAAGTTATTCAACAGCGTTGTGAATCTTTGATTAAAGTCTTGAACCTTTTCCTTCTTCTCCATTCTCATGGATAAGAGCTCTTTCATAAGCGTGGCTACAGTTTTTTGGTTCCCGTATTTCTTGAGGAAACACTTTTCGAAATCATCCCAACTAGAGATTGAGCTGGGTTGAAGGCTAAAGTACCAAGATGATACCTTAGGCTCGAATGTATACGGAAACAACCTGCAGACTACGTCTTCATGTTGTACATTTAAAAGGTTCAGAGCTAAGTAAAAACTCTTGAGGTGATCCTCCGCCGAAATGGCCTTCCCTGGATCGTACTTAGGCAAGACCTTTTCTGGATTTTTAGGGAGATTATGGAATGGTCCAGCTAGGTTCAGCGCTCCCCTTGCTCTCCAGGCAGGTACAGCCATGTTTGGGTTCGGACGTGGAGACCCTGGTGGAGAATTGTAAGGTGAATTCGGTGGAGTACTTTTGGGAGTGGTAATTTCTTCGAGATTTTCTTGGTCTGACTTGTTAAGAGTGCCGGAGATTTCTTCCAACGTTAGATTTACCAGTTCTTCAAAACTCTGAACGAGGATCGAATCACGGGTATATTGCGGCTCCTTTCTGGGTGTAGTTTTCTTAGGGAGGAAGTTGACAGCGTTTAACCCACCTAGCTGTCTAACGTAAGATCTAGTATGTCTTCTCAAGTCCTCTATTTCTGCAAAAGGAACAGCGTATAAAGCTTCCTGAGGCTCAGGGTCAGAAACGAGGCGTTCTTGGTCTGTTAATCCAAGATCTGGGCTGTTTGAAAAGTTTTCTTCAAGCGGGTTTTCAGTGTTATCTATGACCGTGGAAGATTTTCCTCTATCAGCCATGCACTTCAGGCCCTCCTTCTAGCGCCAAAAACTGTTGATGCCTCGGATATCGTAGCATCAATCAGAAAGGGATTCTCCCCGAGAGACGGTCCCAATTAGACTATCTCCCGTTTGGTGTAGGGAATCCGTCCGGTTAGCGGTTCCGGCAACCGTGGTTTTGGACTTTAAATCCGATTTTACCGGTTATGGCCCGATCCACCTTTCTTTTGGATTTTATGTGTTTTATATGAGATGCACATGCCTAAATTATACTTAGTCTAAATGCAACTGAAACAGATTTAAATTTAGAAACAGGAACACATCTACCTATCCCTGCAGGGGAACACGCTTAAGGGGAGAGCAATCAGCTGTAACAGATATCATAAGCAACGAACAGATAACTATTATTTCTCACGGTCAAAGCTACAGCAAGATGAGGATCTTGAGAAGATAGCTTCTCATTTAAAATGGAACGCATCTGTTGCTCAGAAAATAAACAGAGAAAAGCTACAGGATTAAGGAAACAGATCTACACTGAACCTACAGAACGAATTTATTGCTTATGAACAGAAGAAATCAAAATTGTTTGATCTAAGTAACAAGAATAAAGAAACAGCTCTAGATAGAACGAAACTGGAATTAAACTAAAAGATCCCTGCAAGGAGCAATTAAAAGCATGAACAATGAGCCATACGAATTATCCTGAAGAAAGAACAGTTAGCCATTCGTTCTAGAAGAAAAATCTACAGCAATGGTAAAAGTATCAGCAGGTAGCTCCTGATTTAATATGGAACGCATTCATTGTCCATGAAATAGAGAGAACGCATGCATAGATAAGAGCAAAATCATTAATACAAAGAAATAATTCAGAAGTCAAGAATGATCTCACATTGCAGAATTGCAGTCATTAGAATAGTCCAACATAAAGCAACCCAACATTCCAAGCAAAACGTCCATCTCCTGTGGCTTCTATTAGAAAATTCAATTTACAGAGCCGATACAAGATAGCTCATATCATTCGCCCAAAATTTTCATTCCCTCACAAAAGTCCTCTTCTAATCTCTTCTAGCTCCTATTTATAGTTACAAATTTGCCCTCTGGGCTGACACCTAGCATTCCCCCTCTGTCTTTTACAGGAATTTCTACTAAAATCGACTACCAAAATGGCCATTCCTTTTACAAAATGTTTTGACAAAATTAGGGACAGCTGTCCCATGGCTTAAGCCTTACATGTTCAAAATGTACATAACAGAAAATTTATTAACATCCGAGCGTTCCCTGCTGGGCACGTGTCTGTCTGAAGGGAGTCGTCCAGCTGAATTCGGTTTGCTTCATTCCTGTGCGTGAGCTTCCGATGGCAAAGGGTCGCCCAAATTGATTGTCACTGGTGCTGCCTGGGAAGAGGACCTCGAATCCCCTGCTGATGCTGCTCTTAATTGGGAAGGGGGAACGGGACTGGCCAAATTTTCTGCCATTGCTGGGGAAGATGCTGCTGGGAGCGGGGCTGCCGGATCCACTGATGTTTCTGCTGCTGCTGCAGCTTTCCTGACCTCCTCTTCTATGTAGCTGTGCCACACACCTGTATCCCTTATGATTATGTTTGCTGCAGCAGGAAACAGGATTTTCTGAGAAGTTACATTCTTCCCGAGCTCTATTTTAATGCTTTGTACTCCCGCTTCAGCAACTTGATATGTTTCCTTCAACAGATGATTGTGAAGTGTTGATGAACCGATGTAATGTTGGAGATCATCCATGGCAAGAACATCAATGCTTTTTACATACTCCATCTGGACGCCTAGCTCTTCTTTTAGTTGAGATAACCGCTGCTCCTTTCCCGGGAAATCTTCTAGGGTATGAGGGAAACTCAATGAGCAGTTATCGTGGACTCCTTTGAGCTTTTGGTACAGGTTGTTGATTCTCTCTGTGGTCTTCTGCACACTGGCCATCAGCTTATTGGCACAGTTCCGGCCAAACTCCAACAAGGCTATATCTTCATTAAAATCTTCCACTGTCTTAAAAGGAAGATGAGGGGGAAAACCTCCTTTCCCTTCCCTCCATGCCATCTGACTTATGACATTTGCTTTGACACGGGTATTCTTAGCCTTGAGCCTGTGGGCTTCCGCATTAACCTCCTTTAGCCTGACCGTCATGGCCTTGAGTTTGCATACCTCATCAGTGATTAGCTCTTGAGAGCCATGCACTTGCTGTAGTATATTGCATGACAGCTCGTGGAAGGGGGACATATCCAAGGTTCTGCTTTCCGCTTGCTCTAAACGTTCAGTTAATGCCTGCTTGTCTGCTTCTAGATGGGAAGCCTTTTCTTCTGCTCCATTCTTCTCCGCTTCTGCAATCATTATTTGGAGTGCTAGCTGGTCCTTTTCCTCCTCCAGGTAGCTGTACTTATTTGCCAACTCCTTATGCTCGGCGTACAAGCAATTGTATTTATTCACTATCAGGTCTCTCTGGGCTTGCTCATTAGCCACATTTCGTTGCAAGGTACGTGCTCTTTTCTTTGTCAATATATTTTCTTTGACTATAACCCCTACATTGGCAAATGATGCTTGTGCTGTTGCTATAACTGCGGAGGCCATGGCAATGGGATCCGCATCTGTGTTCTGCATGACAGCGACCTCTCGGTGAGTAACTATGTCGTCATGGAAGGGACTTTTAATCCTCTCTTCTGATTGGAGGACCATTGTTTTTCTTTTCTTATCATAAACAAACTCATTCCATTTGGACACCGTACGCTTCCCAGATGGAGTGTACGGTACAATTGGTCGGTTTATGATGTCTATGTCTTCTTCCATAGGTGGGGTCCGGACTTCCTGAGCGGGGTCTGTCCCTTCCTTTTGGGTACTAGAGCCACCTGCCTGAGAGGTGTCTATCTCCATGTCCTGCGCACCGGACCCACCTGTTTCGGTGTTTTCCCTTGTCCTCAATTCTTCTTCCGCCTTCTTCCTTGCTTCAGCTCGCTCAATTTCTGCTTCTTTCTGCTTTTGGGCTTCCTCAGCCTCCTTCCGCAGTCTTTCATTCTCAGCCTCTTGTAGCTTTCTTGCCTCCTCGGCTTCCTTTTGCAACCTTGCCTCTTCTCTTAATCTGAGCTCTTCCTGAGCTCGGGCATCCTTGGCTTCTTTCTCCTTTTGCTGGATGGTCTTCTGGGTTTTGGTTGAGCTAGAGCTCGCTCCAGTACTTTGGCGACAGATCCGTAGTTCAGCCATGTTGCTGATGCCTCTGAAAGCTTCCTCCTCGGCATCGGGGTAGTGGGAATATTCGAAGTTCGCATAGTTCCCCTTGCAATGCTCGGCCACTTTACCCTTTCTGTCGTTCCTGTGGAAGATGACCTCACCGAAATGGAAGGCCTTCAACTCTTGAACAAATTCATCGGCAGAGGCCACCCCTGAAAACTTGTAAGCACCTATGCAGAAAGGTAGGGGGGGAAAGGAAGCCTTGTGTAGCTTGTGGAGGAATGCTCCAATCCCATCCAAGAAGAGTTGTCTTACTGCTTCCTTGAGCACCACATAGTCTGTGGCATACTGCGGCAATATGTATGGGGGCTTAGTCCCTCCGAACATTCTCAAGTAGGTACCTTGTTCTGAAAAGTAGAAATCCCCATAATCCTCAAGGACTTCCAAAGCGTTTTGGGACAGGCAACTTGGTTCTTCCTTGAACATTTTCTCGTATAGGGGCATGATGAACCCCTCACAAATGAGTTTGTAGCTGGGATTGTAATTCTGAGCCCACAACATCTTGAATGCAGTGTAGACCGGGGCTGTGGCCCTATCCCATGTACACCCCAATCCGGGGAACTCTATCTTGGCCAAGATACAATCTATCAGGTATGAGGACATGAAGAATTCAGCCTTCTTCGAGGCCAGCCCGGGCTTAGCAGCACTTATCATTGAGGCCAGACTATCTGACAAGATGGTGGCCCAATCAAACACTGTCCCCTTAAATGCCACATAGTGAATGATAGGGACCCACTGAATCTTGTATACTGTGCCATCGGGCATGCCGAAGATTCTACACAGCATCAGGGCGATCAACCTATAAGGAGCTCTTAGATTCTGTACGTCATACTCCTCCCTCTCTTTCTTCCTCAAATGTTTCCCTTGCACCAGTAGCTTTTTGGCCATCTCGACATTGTCCATCTGGTTTAACCATTCATCGGTCAGAGCTTGCTGGACACGGGGAAACCTGTAGGCTGCCGCCAGATACGCGGGTTGAAATGAGGCGATAGCCATGTTCCCGCTATCATTTATCACTCTCCCATCAGCATCTGCATGTTGGAGTATCCACCTGATCACTTCAGCACAGGGGAACAGCTCAGGGCGGGTAGCGGCTCTAGTTATGCCTGAGGCTCTGATATTTTGATAGATCGGTGCCTCCTCCAGCAACATATCTGGGATCTCTTGGTCCCTGATCATTCTGTATATGTCATCCCATCTGATTTCTGGAGGGACACCAGTGGTGCACCTGGTGTCTTGGAGCGAGGTTTCAATCTTAGGAGGAGCAGGTTTCTTTTCTGTCATCCTCGCCTTCTTCTTACTGGGTTTCGGCATATTGAATTATCCCTGATAACATCCATATACAATTCATCATGAGTTTGAGCAACAGGTTGTATGGTTTCAGCAGAGAGCAACATTGTCTTAATGAGATAAATCAACGAAGCATATATATAGGAAGTAAAACATTATTTCAATTATAAGACACACATTGAAACATTTGAAGCTCTTAAAAAGATGAGTGCGGGATAAGCTATGTTGCGGACGCTATTGGTCTTATTGGACCGATAGGTGATTCGCGGAAGCAATCGGCTTCCGGTTCCGCCTCGCGGAAGGAGAGGTCTTTCGCTATGGCTGCGGTTGGAGAGGTCGAAGGCGGGGAAGAGGCGGGTTGACTCGGTGAGGGCTATGGATGCTATCGTCACACGCGGCCACTTGCCGAGTCACTACGGGAGGCTTTAGTCTGAGCGAAGGTAACGGTGCCGGGGACAAACTGACGGGGAGAGCTAGGGCGGCTTCAAGTTTCGACTTTCGTAGCTTAACCGCTTACGGGTTTCGGCTTCGCGTGCAGGGACTGGGGTTTATGGAAAAGGGCCCAGGGTTCACGGTCAGGGACATGGAAAGCCTATAGGGTTTTGTCAACTTAACCCACGACGAGGGGCGCGGCCCGGGGTTTAAAACAAAACAGGGCATGGTTAACCGCCCACACCCACCAAAATAAAATATAACGCTTTCACGAAGGCCTAAAATGATTTTGTAAAACGGAAACTCCGTTCCCTGTACCTGACGGGCAAAACATAGCCCTTGACGGGTGTTTTGCCCATCACAATCCCACTAAAACCCATTATTTTCCCCAAAAGGACAATTCAGTGGTGGAAATCAGAGTTAAGATCCTACCTGGCACCGTGGGGATTGCTTGAGCAAGGTGGCTGCGAGCACGGATGCGCGAGGTGAGCTGGAGCGATTTGCACGGTATCACACGTCGCTGGCCGGTTCAAAACAATGGTGCATTGGTCGAGCCCCCCGCGGTATATTTTATAAAGAATGGCACGTGTGAGCACTTAATTGGGTAGGTGGCGTGGTTAAAGCGGGGTTTAAATTCGCCGCGCGTAGCGGTCACGTCAAAGCACCTCGGTTTCCGTGCGACCGTCACTTGCGGGGCCATTTTGCGAATTGCATCCGCCGTTGCGGAAGGGTTCAGTGAAAGCTTCCGACGTTTCGGGGCTTAATGCGGAAAGGAAACTTGAAGCCTTCCGCGAGAGACCGTCGTGTAGCGGACGGGTAACGCCAAAGCTTCCGCTTTTTCGGAACAATATAGCGAATGCTCCCGGTATTTTCGGAAGACTTTTGCGAAAGCTTCCGTGGTCCAGAATTTCAAAGTTTCGTTGATTTTTCGGGGAGGTTCGGCGAAGGCTCCCGTTGGTTTCGGAAAGCTTTTGGGAAAGGCTTCCGCTGTTTCGGAAGCAAAACTTATATTTTCCGTAAATTCGCCCGGGATCGTTTCGGAGTCCTTTCGCCGAACGGGGTAAGCGATTGGCCTCCGCTGTTTCGGAAGGGTAGCCCGGAGGCTTCCGCGTTTCGGGAGCAAAAGCTGAAGGCTTCCGCGACAGCTTCTTGAGAAAATTCTAAGTCTTTTCATGGTTTCGGAAGGCAATCGTGAATTTCTCCGCGGGACTTATCCAAATGGCTTCCGCCGTTTCGGGACGTTTTCATGAATTCCCCCGCCGTTGCGGAAGGGTTTCATAAAACGTTCCCGCTTATTTTCTTTTGGAAAGATATCGCGGCGGCTTCCGCTGTTTCGGAAGGGTTCCTTGAATTCCCCCGCCGTTGCGGAAGGATTTTACGAGGGCTCCCGCGGTTGCGGAAGGGTTCCCTGAAAACTCCCGCCGTTTCGGGTGGGCTCACTTAAACTCCCGTCGTTGCGGAAGGTTGAAACTAAACATTCTCTAAGTCCTTTGTTCCCGCAGTCTTCTCATCGAAAGAAAATCTAAGTCCTTTTCGGGAGACTAAGGTGAATGAGCCCCGCCATTTCGGGAGGTTCGAGTGAAAGGCTCCGCCGTTTCGGGAACTAAGTTGTTTCGGAGCTTGAACCGTTCCGCAGAAGCAACGATTGAAAATTTTCCAAGTGCTTTTACTTCGGAAGAAAATGATGAACTGCTTTGTGTTATTTCGGCGAGTTTATCCGAATGGCTTCCGCCGTTTCGGAAGACAGAGCTGAATTGTTCCGCCGTTTCGGATGGCTTTGTTGAATTCCTTGCCGTTTCGGGAGAACAACGCGAACCTTTCCGTGGTCGCGGAAGACTTGATCGAAAGCTTCCGCCGTTTCGGGTGGTTTTGCCCAATGGCTCCCGCGGATTTTGACAAAGGAAATCTAGGTCCTCCTCTCGGAAAGGTTGGACGTTTGACTCCCGCTGTTTCGGGACAAAGTCCGGATTACTTCAAAACGTTTGGGCAAAACTAAGTTATCTTTTGGCTTAATGGGGAGAACATGGGCGGATTGACGGCAAGCAGCTCAGCAGGGAAGGAAAATTTTATGCTGAAAACAGAGCGGACGCCTGGGATGTCTTCTCAAACAGACTTTGTACGAAAAAAACAGGAGGGGCCCCAACATGTACAAAATTTTGGGGAGGGGTGTTGCTGCAACAACAAATCCACAATGCGTAAGTTGGAAGTCAGAAGTCAATTCGCATCCCCGGGGAAATTACTCCTCCACAATTCCGCAATCCGCAACCCATGTTGCAAATATCGGAATGGCAGAAACCTTGTTTCGTATCCCTGTGAAAATTAAATCCCGCAATCCACAATCCACAACCCGCTTGCGGATGCGGAAATGCGAAATTCCAAAGCGTCGGCCTCGTGGAAGTCGGCCTTCCGACACACACAATCCGCAACCTGCTTTGCGGATGCGGAAAGGCATAACTCCCACGCGCTATTTGCATTGGACTTTCCCTTCCAATTCTCGCAACCTGCTACCCGCTTTGCAGATCTGGAAAGGCGAAAGTCCAACCATGCCACTCTAATGATCGGTCCCCCGACCTCTGCAATATGCAATTCGCATTGCGGGTGCGGAAAGGTCGGGACCACAGACCCCTTCTCCAGTAAGCTTTTAAGTCAAATTTATGAGGGCCATAACTTCCTCATCCTTGGTACAAATTGTACAAGGTCGGTACCATTGGAAATATATTGGAGAGCTCTATCCAATGGTGCAATCCCCACCCCAACTGAGCACTCCAAACTGGTCATATTTCCAAGTGAAACTCTGTCCATAACCTCCTCCATGTGCCTCTATCCTTTTGCAAGGGATTCTGCCTACCTATTGCCATGACTCCTTCCTTAACCTGACCCACAGAGGGGTTTTGAAACACATCAGGGGTCATCCCCTTCCTTCTCCAAGTCGAGGTGAATTCAAGCTATCCCTCTTAAGGTTGAATACAATACATAAATAAACCCATATTATGAAACTAAACTAGTCAATACACCTACAACCTGCAAGGTTAGTTGTACATCACATTCATGCAAATGGTGAAGTATTTAGATAAGAATTCAACCTCATACCCAAGCTTATACTTGGCCTCCTAATGATCAAGTTCATGAAATCATCCATTCAATAATCTAGAGCATAACAAGCATAACATAACAAATATATATAACACATGAAATATCATCATTTGACACCACATAAACACTTATATTTGGAATGAAGCTTCCCCTAGCAACTAGCTACGTGAGGACAACTTCCCACCCAACCTTAGGTATTTGTCCAATCTATACTCTTTCAACTGAGAGGCCACTCCTGATCTGAGCTATGTATCTACTAAGCAGGGATAATGTACTCTCTCACAGTCAAGGTCTCATCCCAATGCTAATCCAACCTACAGTTGGGTTCATCATGGCATACAAGAGAACAAGGAAGATGCTGCTAAGCTAGTGAGCTTAACCACAGAGCTACAGGAATCTTGGATCACTCAGCAAGCATGGAACCCACATTACCTACCTTACCCAACACAAGGAAGGCCCTCTTCTCTGTTGCACAGTCCCTCAAGGCCCCTTCCCTCCAATGTTATTCAGGGTGGGCATAGAAAGGTCCAATTGTTGTTCTTCATGAGATTTCATCCTCCACTAGGTTTATTAAGCAGATCCAACTCTAAGTTGACCTTCTTCCCTATTATTCAAGTTGTTTCTTCATAGGGTCGCGGCTTAAACTTTGCCCTGAAATTCAGTCTTGTAGAAAACAAATCTAAGGGTTCTCATGGGTTCTCTAAACCATTCAATATATGTAAGTCATCCCCATGATCTGATCCATGGATGTCCCAACCAGTTCAATTCCTACCCAGGGTTTTCTCGGGCGTTCTCGACTCTACAAAATCGGTTCACACAGGTTGCGATTTCTCTTGTTTTCCTCACGACTGGACTCTGCAAATGCGTGAATGACTTGGGTTTTTGGTCCACAATGGGTTAGCGATCGGTATGAGCGAATTCCCAGGTGTGGAGTGGCTTAAGGAACAAGCAAAATACAGGGCCCTACGCTTCCATACGGATTCATAGGCTGCCCCATACTCAATCGAATTTATGGTTTGGTTTTCTCAACCACCCTCTTACAGTTGCATTAATGTCAACATGGAGAGTCAAATGGGTTCACAAATGGACATGTGGCAGCATGGGTTCCAATCCCATAACCCCCTGACCTCTCCCTAGTGGATACACATGACCCCTTCTCATTGGTTTCTTCCTTAGCCAACTTTCTTTGGTATTCATTGCAATAATTAATAATTACATCATTTACAATCCTCATGGCTTAATAACACATGGATAATCAAACTGTCAAATACTTGCCTATGCAAATGAAACCTGACCTTGGCCTTGAGCTCCACACTAGGGAAAACGCACATAGCATGTATACAATATTTACATTCAAGCCAATAAACCCTAAGGGTCAAAATAGGGGTATTAGATTGTGACCGCTGGGTTACATATGTACAAATGCATATTAAAGAAACACATTTTACCTAAAGATACATTATAGCAAGTTGATCTTAACTAACTCCTAAGTGTCTTAATATCCTAACAACTTTCACTAAAATTCAAGGATATGTCATGCTAATGAGAGAAAAAAATCCCTTAAAAATATGAATGGATCATGTATTTCCAAAGGGTAACACTAGGAATCATGCTCCCTTATATCTAATAAATTTCATATAACAACACTGATAAGTTAGTTAATGCTAACATAAATGTGAGAGATTTTGTCAATAGTCATGAATCTATGGTGGTGCATGACATTTAAGCTTAGATTGATATGTGCCAAAGCATATCAATTACCACATGGATGAGTAGTCAAAGAAGCAATGCTACCATATGTTACATGAATATCAAAAATACACTAACCATATCTCTTTGCTCACTAAAAATGGATTAAATACACTTCTCTTGATTTATCTTATGCTAAATGGAACATCAACAAAACTTAATATAAATAAAAATATATTAAAAATTTGCCATACATGATCGTAGGACTATAATTCATAACTAAGTATACTTAATCTATATTTATTTTAAAATTATAAATTTCTATGTTAAATTAATACAATGATATGTGTAAATAACATCCTCGCATTCCAATTCAACATATAAATAAAAATACATTCCAATCCATCGTATAAATAATTGGAGGATGTGAAATCTATATGTGGCAACCAATTCAACTTACAAGATCAGAAATAGACGTATGCCATTAAAACAAAACAACCCCATTCATAGAATAATTTTGGTGGTTGCATATGTTATTCTTATCAAGACTTTGAACCAAGAGATCTCGACTTACCATTTCCATTCCCTCTTATCCATAAGGCGGTCGCTATCTAGATTATACTCGAATCCTATGTTATAAAATAACAAAAATTTGTTAAAAACAAAATTTTATGATTTATTCGCTCAAATCTATGCCTTCCAATAAAACAACCCTCAACATAATATAAATTGAGTGCATGGAAATGTTTGTGTTTTACATGTAAGATTTTGAAATTAAAATAGTTTTTTTAAATGATATGTGTTATTTTTAAAAAAAATGAGATATTAATAAATCACTTATACAATGGAAGAGATATTCTTTCCATTTCACGATGTAAATATATATTAGCATACCCCTAAAGCGGGGGAAATGAAACGTCGATAAGAGCTTCAATATTTTGTAAAATGAGAAAAATTTGTGTGTACGTAGACAATTTAATTTTATGTGTTTGAAAGAAATTCTAGCTATACATATGTGAGTAAAATAATAAAGGGCTAGGTAGTGATCGAGTTTGACTCTAAATATATTGGAAATCAACATCTATAGTTTCATTTGGTAGAGGGAGTGCAAGGATTGATGATTGCAATTTTAAGTGTGAAAGGGATAGAGAATGAAGGTGTGCCTCTTGTTTTTTTCAAAGTGAGACATATGAAGTGTCTTTCATCTTTGCAAAGTGTTCGAAGGAGAACGATGGTGTAATTTAGATTCCTTCTAACATTGTAGTACATGGAATTGTTGTGAGGGTTAATCATTGACCTTCATTGTTACCATTGTCAATGGTTGCCCTTGTTAATGTCAATCCTTGGGATTTATGGATAGTCAATGCCCAAGCCATATTGTGGGGGATTTGTTTCTTGCTACTAGTTCGATTTATGCGTGGAATGGTATGTGATTTGGTATAATCGTGGTTGTTGCCCAGGAGCATGACCTACAACAATTAATCTCGGAAATAAATGAATGACATAGAAATAAACATAATAACAAAGTTTAAACTTTTTTAAAAAGGAATTAATTCAAGCCTCATATTCTTTGAAGTATTCTCCAAGTGACAAAATGACGTGCGAAATGGAAAAAATTATTTTAAAAATAAATCCTATGTAAATGACAACATTAATTGTATCAGATATTCTACAAGAAAAGTTGAGTGCAGTGAATGTCGACATGCTTTAGTATAAATGGAGAGTTTGTCGTAAGCATATGTTGATCAATTAGTCTTTGTAAAGGCAAACTCTTTCCATATTACATATTATTGGCAAAGTAACCACACATGTATATGTTTGAAACTTTAAGAGATGAAGGTCCTACTCCTACCTATGAGTGATTTACTCATTTCATGGCCTTTCAACCAATTATGTGTTGTAGATGATCATATTTACACCTAATATATTTATGTCGTTGGTATGTTGTACAACTGTACAACCATATTTTGGTTTATTGGATTCTCTATACCCTTTTAATTTGTCATAAAAGATTTCTTTACGTATTAGTCATACATGCTTTCATGTGATATTCATGAGATGAACTTTCAGATAATAATTATATTGCATTGAAGATTGGTTTTACTTTGTTTTTACTATGTTTTTTTTTCAATGGGAGAAAGTTTTTGGAGCAATTCCAACAAGATGTTGGCTATAGGAAGCGAGAAGTGATCCAAACTGGATCCAAAATAAACCCTCCTCCAAACTTTGTGAAAAGGATATGTCTTGGAAAAGTTTCAAATCAATGGTCCATTGGTAATCACCTTGAAGACCAAAGGCCAAACATCTTATCTTGGGCCACAAGAAGAAAGATCGTTTGGCATTTTAAGGAGCCTCTTGATGGAGGTACATTTTGCTTGATGGAGAAAGGAACCCAAGCAATGAAAAAAATGGAAATTTGGGAAGAAGGGTGCAGTAGTAAATAGGTTAAGGACTTGGAATGAAGAAATTTGTTTATAGACGAAAGGAAAAAGAGGATTTTAAGCCTATTCACAAAAACAAATATTGATTATGAACCGAAATAATATACAAAGTACTACCAAGGAGTAAGAATATCAAATTCTCTGAATGAAAGTGTATAACTCCAATTTGTAATAATTCCTAAGTATAAATAGAATGCATTATTAATTTATTTGTTAGTTTTCCAATTTAGGTTTCCACGGTAATCTCTAATGTTCATGGTGTGTAATTTTTTGTGTGGTGTGTAATTTGTTGTGTCTGATGCTTTGTATGCTTGTTTTGTTTCTGGTGTTGATTATTTCCAGTACCCTGAGTTTAATACCCAATCAACTACCTCATCACTAATATTGATTTGAGTGTTACTTGGGTTTAATTTCTTGCCGGTGCGCTCTATTATCTCCCTACATCAATGCATAAATTACACCGAACAAATAATTCTCATGTTGTTAATTTGTTGGCATGATTATTGAATGCAATTGCGAGTTTGTTTGAGTATGGGAATTTTTTTCCATGTCTCCCTCAGTAGCAGTTCACTTGAATGTCAATTCTCTATATCATCCATTTTAGTCATTCATTACTTGCTAATTGCTAGAACTGAAGGATGGTATCCCCAACCCCATTTCCCAATAGCTTCATTATTGGATTGAAAGAGATGCTTGAACATTGCGTAAATCACAAGTAATAGCACATAAATTGCATCATTTAGAGTTATTTGCTTGTGTGTTGCATCACCATAAGCTATAGCATAAATTCCCTCACATTTTTTGTACAAATCAGAGGGAGTTTCCATTGTTGCAATAACTCCCAGATCTCCCAAAAGGAAATCAAATACTGTACTCTTCTTGCATGTCTGTTAATCAAGGCTGGCATGGATTTGATCAAAGAATGTTTGCACTAAAGAGGAATGCTTGAGTTGTGTTGGTTTATAGTTGAGAAGAAGATGTCCAATCTTTGATTGAAATGTTTGTTGAGGTGCTTAAAGCTTTACTGACAAACTAATGGTAGGGACCTATATTGTCTAAGTCTTGAAACACAAAGGATTTGGGTTAAGTGAAGGATAGAACATATAGGTAATTTTTTGTGCTAAGGAATGAATCTAAACTGAATTTTGAAGTAGAATTTTAACAAGCTTATAGGTTGAAGGATAAAAAGTAAGTCTTTTGTGATGAAAGGTTCAGATTACTGGGTGCAAATATGATTTGTAAAGTGCAGGAAGCACCTGAAAATGTAATTCCCATTCTCTTTATGAATTCAAATCGGAATTTTTCCATCGGAAAAATAAAAAATCCCAGCTCAGGGGGTTGCTTAAAAAGCAAATTTCTTGGACGCATTTTGATATAATGTTGTGCCCATATCTATTTTGTATTGTTGTGTTTAATTCCTTCAAATCGATTTTATATTGGAATTTTGTGCATGAAATGGTACGAGTTGTCATGAATATGCATGTGTGCATGAAGAGATATGATGTCAATGATTAAATGATGCAATTTCATATGTAATTATTGTAGTATTTGTTTGTTGTTTCTGTTTGTGCAAACCCTGGATGTAAGGATCAATTAATGAATATATGAGTTTAAATGGAGATTTCTGCTTCTACAATTAAAGTATGTATATTGTAGCATCTAAAATAAAAAGCAGTTGCATTGGAAGTCTACTCTGCATCATTGTAATCCCCAAATCCATCCTTGGTAAAGGAAAAATCCAAATGGGTAGTAAAAGGAAAGTTTGAGTTCAACGTTGCACTGGCAAAGTAAAGACAAATGGGTACATGAGAGACATAAGCTACTTTGTATGCATGCTCATGATTTCTAATAGTGTTTTAGTCTTGAGCCTTTACCGTATGAGATTTAAATATTTATAAAATGTCACATTTATGTAATAAGGACCTTATTGTACTATATGTAATGACCCCCGATGGGTGTATATGAAGGTGAAATGTATAGGTAAATACTAGGTCTTCCTAGTGGGTTTGACATGATTTATAATTATCGTACTTCAATTTTTTTGGGTTATTTGGAGTTCTTCTCCTCATGTTTAAGTTATTATGTAATAGTTGTATTCCACATCAATATTTGGTGTATATTGTATGTATTCAGGTTTTAAGAGTTGTACTCCAAGTCAAAATTTAGTGTATATTGTATGTATACAAGTTTAATAAGCTTATTGATTAATATGTTCACTACCAAATGTTCACTACAAGCAATATCAGAGCCACGTTTTCAATGATATTCCCCTTGTGCACAAATGTCAAATTATGAAATTTTTAAGGCTCTTGGGCTTAGAATTATCTATTGCAGGAGGCAAACTTGTCTTGCAGATGGAGCAACTCTCTCAAGACATCTTTATTCAACAACCAACCAAAATTTTGTGTTGTTTCTGGGTTTTGAAATCGGCACTGTTTCAAGTCTTTTTCAAACATTTGGACTGCCAACCCCGTATCATAGCACCTGAAAATACCACATTCTCTGTTCAAAACTTTGGACATCAACATGTACTGTGTTCCACAAACTCATCTTCTTCCAGCAATCCACTTTCTGAAGCTGAAAGGTCATTAAATATATTACATCCTCCACATTCTAAAACCGACAAATTTTAGTGGTCTTCCCTAGAATTGATGTTTGAATTTTATTATCTGTATTTGGGAAGTGAAGGTTTGGATTTCTATAGTAAGAGTCCTTTGCTAATAAGGCGGGGATGATGAGCGAGATCGAGTCCGTTCGTTGAGAGGAGAGAGCGGGTTACGCATGTTGAGGGGGTCATTGCATGTGCTCAGAGTAACCAATTGTTTCCAGGCAGGATCTTTGATGAGTGATTGGATTGCCTCTCGTTCTCCGCCAATGGTGCCATGTATCAGGAAAGTAATATTTGAAGAAGGTTCAAGATTAGTATTTTACCTTGAAAGATATGAAAATTATACAAAGGTATAAGAAAGTCATACATTGTGGTGTATGGAAAGTTATTAAAGCTTTTGAAGAAACCAGCTTTGATCATGTGAAAAAAATTGCCAACAAACCTATCAATTGGTCTACCAAACAAACAAATCCTTTGGAATGTAATCAGTTTTTCAAAATGTTTCATCCCCTTTGGTTGAAGGGGATGGGTAGAAAAAGATAAACTACCTAGGGAAGTAGACTACTTAACCCCTTCTCCCCAGCTTTCCCACCTTCCACTCCCATAATAGTGATGGGAGAGCTCCCCCTCTCAATCATGGTGTGGAACTTACAAAATATTTGGTGAGAAAGGGTTTCCTATCTCAAGTACAACTTGTACAAGGGAATGAATTAAAACTATTTCACCACCTTGCTTAATTATCATTCAACATCTACAGTGTTTGGGTTTAATAATCAAGCCAACAAGATAAGATTATTAACGTCCAACAAATGTCCACAAATAGGTTCACGGGATTGTTAAGTACAACATTATCAATACAAAGTGGCAGTCCAAGGGTCACTCCTATAAAAGAAAAAAAACATATCTAATCTATAAGATGTAAGATCAAAATGTAGTGGGGATGCAACAATAGTTGCATGAGTAGTAACCTCTTCAGATGACTTACCCCGAGTCAACAAACTTAGTATGTGTATCCCTCATATACCATCTAAGGCCGTAGAAAAGAAACTCTTGATAGATGACTTACTTGATTAAGTGGAAGAGCTAGTATATGGTGTCTTGCAATCTAGAGGAGGAAACCATATACTAAGACTTGGAGGAAGTCCTTTGTCTTCCAATGTGGTGCAAGTTGTCTCAAGGTGTACACCCCTCTACATCTGCTTCTATTTCAAGTATAGTAGATTTTTCTCTGTTAATAAACCCCTCTATTTTGGTTTTTTCAGCACTTAGTGGTTGCCTTGGTGCTTCCACACTATTATTTGAAATCCCCGTGCTCTCCAGTCTTATTGACCTAATTTTGGTCACTCGTGGACAGGAACAAAATTATCATCTATCAAGCTAACACATAAGCAAACGTGACTCGTAAACAATTCTAATTCACATACCTGCAAAGGATGAATGTATTTGCTCCCATCTTAAGTCTTCTGCAATCCCAGATGCTTGAAAGGCACGTTACTATTATCCACAAATATATTGTATCTGTCTTGTGACCGAGTGATGCCGGGAATATGAAACGACACCCGAAAATGCCCACTAGCGGTTTTCTTATCCCGTGAAAGCACCTTCACACCACTAGAAATATCCCCTTCGACCGCTGTGGCCTTCGCATCCAGAGCCAACTTTCGATCTCTGCCCTTCTTTCTGCTTCCATAAACTAATTGAAAACCGCTCTCAATGTCATCCAAACTACCTGGTTTACCGCTATGATGCTTGTTCTGAACTCTCTTGAATTCGTCCATGGAAACGTTGGCGCGTTCGAATATATCGGCTTGGATATTAACTAACTAGTCGTATGCTTCATCCAAATCCGTAGGGAAATGGGAGGGCCGCTTCCAGAGAGAGACTGAGAAGCGCCAATTTCTCTCAGTAGGGATTCCGAGTGGTTTTTGATGATTGTTATGGGCTCTCTGAAGGCCATAAAATTGTTGAAGAAGTGAAAATATGTTCCCGGGGAATGTTTCTGGAAGAATCGCTGAGATTTTGAATGGATGAAGCTAGAGGACCTCTGACGAGTTTTTGCAAGTTCTGAGCCCGTTCTTTGAGGCTGTCTTCTAGTTGATCGGAGTCCATGTTGGAGGGATTTGAAGACGGAATTGATATCGACAACAGAATTAAAGTTCGACAGATGTAATTCAAACTGGGGAACGATCCGAGAACGTGTCCATGTTCCCGTGTCCTCCTCAGCATTAAAACATCGCCAGAGACAGGTGGCAGCTCCCCATAAGCCGTCGACAGACAAGGAAAGCCTGAGGGGAGCCAATCCCTTAATATATGCCTTCCGCGTAATTAATTCAAACATAATGATTAATAAAATGAACATAAAGTCTAGTGATATATATTTTTAAATAAATATTAATAAAATTAATTTTTTTTGTGATGCATACTCTGGAATCTACATCTTCCACTAAAACAAATTTTTAATATATAATAAATCCAAACCTTACACTAAAACAACTTTTAATATATAATAAACCTAAATTCAAATATTATGTTAATTTATACCTTATATGATTTTGAATAAAAACGATTCAAAGATTTAATTTATACTTTAATTTAAACTTTTATAATTTTTTTTTTTTAATATATGTTATTTTCTTTCATGATTTTGAATCAAAGAGATTTCAAGTGCAATTTTCATTCTTTCTTATTTATGAAAAACGTTGTGAACAAGAAAGCCTTTTTTTTTTAATATATGTTATTTTCTTTCAATGAATTAGATAACTTGAAATATATATTAATTCAAATGTAATGATTAATAAAAGTAACACAAATTTTAATAATGCATATTTTATAATGATTAATAAAATTAACACAAATTTTAGGAAGTTTGACGAGGAGTGTATTTTATGATATATGTTACTTTTTTTCAATGAATTAGATAACTTGAAATATATATTAATTCAAATATAATGGTTAATAAAATTAGTATGAATGTTGGTGATGTATATCCTTAATTAATAATGAATAAAATTAACACAAATGATGATGATGTATACCCTTAAATCTACTCCTTCCACTAACGTATAATAAATCCAAATCCAAATGTTATGTTAATTTATACCTTACATGATTATGAATCAAGAAGATTTTAAGTTGGAATTTTCATTCCTTCTTTTGTATGAAGGAAGCTTTGACTATAATACTTTTTTTTTAAATGTTATTTTTTTGAATGGATTATATAACTTGAAATATATATTAATTCAAACATAATGATTAGTAAAATTAACACAAATTTCGGTGATGTATATCCTTAAATCTATACCTTCCACTAAAACAACTCTTAAAAGTACAATAAATCTAAATCTAAATGTTATGTTAATTTATATCTTATATATTTCAACTATATTTCAAGTTGTAATTTTCATTCTTTTTATTGATGAAAGAAGTTTTGATTAAAAAAGATTTTTTATAATATATGTTACTTTCTTTTAATAAATTAGATAATTAATATATATTAATTCAAACATAATAAATAATAAAATTAACACAAAATATATATCTTAAAATAATTATTAATCTCTTTGATTATATATCTTAAAATAATTATTGGGTAATGTATATTTTTAAGGCCTTCCACTAAAACAATCTTTAATATATAATAAAATAACCTTCCACTAAAACAACAATTAACTTATAATACACCTAAATTCAAATGTTATGTTAATTATACTTTTCATGATATTGAATCAAAGAGATTTCAAATTACAATTTTCATTCCTTTTTAATTAATTTTCTTTTTTAATAATATATTGCTTTCTTTAGATTATATATATCTATAATTTTAAAATTAAAAATAAAAAATAAAAAAATTACTATTTCATACACGATTACGAAAAAAATAAACTTAATAATAATATATGGAGCCCCATTCGTTTGACAAAATCTTTGACATGAGATAAAAATAAGAATACTACTTTTTCTATAAATCTAAGTGTAAAATACTAATTTCTCTCTAGCAAATAGTATTGAGACGCATCTTTCAATGATAATTTTAAAATAAGTAAAATAAAATACAATTGATGCTATAAATCTAAGTGCACAATACTAAATTCTCTCTAACAAATTGGATTGAGACGCATCTTTCAATGATAATTTTAAAATAACTAAAATAAAACAAAAACAATTAATGAGAGGTAGACATTGTTGTAATCGACTATACATCTTTCATTTATACATGGTGTATTGATGGTACTCGTCTTTAAGTTAATATGCAATGTTTTGGAATTTTCAACCGGGTAATTTAATAAGGTCAAGCATATGATGTTTAAGAAATATAATATTTGAAATTTTAATATTATATTAAGGATTTTGAAATTTAAATAGTTTTTTAAATGATATATGTTAATTTTTTTTAAACGAGAGAGTGTAAAATCATTTCTTAAATCAAGATGTAAAAGACTATATATATTAAGTTAAATATAATGATTGGGATGGAGGAAGGGTTTAGGGTTTTTTGGTTTAGGAGGACCCTACAAACTTGGACGGGATGACTATAGGGATTGGCACAGGACTTGGAGGTAAGCTGATCTTCTGGATCAGCCTAGTACCAGCCAAGAGAAAAAAGTGGGAACTCGATCATGTTTTTTTCTTGCCGCCAATTACTTTAGTTTTTTCGTTTCTTTGTTCTGCTAGGGTTTTTTCTAACTAACTTTTTCCTATCTTTTCTGGCTTTGTTTGATTCGGGTTCTCAGTCCCTAGTCTTTTACCTGGCTTTTTGTGGGTCCCTGCGGTTTGTTGTCCACCTGTCGATAGGGCTTTACTCGTGGGGGTTTTCTGTTGTCCTTTTGACACAAGGGCTTCTTGTTGTCGTTGGTAGGTGTTCCCTCCTGGGCGCTTAACCCGATGGAGTCCTCCCCCATTATTCCTGCCCCTCATGCAAAGGATTTACTAAACCCTACCCTTACCCAAGTTTTGTCTCCTCTTCCTGCGTCTGGGCGATGGACTAGTGTTACAGCTCGTAAAAGACGAAAGGAAAAAACGGTGAAAGCTCGGGATGGTCTACACAGTTATGTTTCGGGTACCGACATCGGGCTAGACCGACTGGAGATGTTATCCTCTCGGGCATTGGTTGGTCGGGTGGAGTTTTCCAGACTCAATAAGGTTGAACTAGTTGAATGGGTAAACAGTCATTGGACCCCTTTTCTTTCTATGGCTCCCCGCATAAACCTGCTGATGAAGGGTTGGATCATCTTCATCTTTCCAGTTAATACCTCTCTGGATTTATTCTTAAAGGAGTTCTGGTCATATCGTGAAGGCTCGCTCATTCTTAAACCTTGGCATGTTGATTTTAACCCTGCAAAGGAAAAGCAATCTAGGCGACATATGTGGATGTTGGCACCGGGGTTTCCTTTTGAATTATGGACTGAAGAGATTCTGATGGGTATGGCTAATACTGTTGGAAGATTTGATAAAAACGCTTTATATGGAGTGGAAAAAAAAGTGGCAAAAGTTATGGTGGAATTCGATATGCGGTTAGGGCTTCCGACAAAAATTGAAGTTATTTGGGGGAAGATGGTTTACTTACAAAAGCTGGACTACTTCAAGATACCCTTCTGGTGCTTTCAATGTCGTCAATTGGGACATGTGCGAGCTAACTATTTCTCTTCTTCTCGGTCATCTTCCACCTCCTCAGATTCTACACCAGTTATGGGGAGTAAGCAATTGGAGTCTTTGGTGCCTGAGCACTCTCCTAGTCGCCATGAAGTTTCATGTAAGACAAATTTTGTCTCTTCTACTCACAATGAAAATGTCACTAAAGGCGAACTTGATTTCTATGTTTCTATTGAGAATTCCCTTGCACAACGTCTCTCTTCCTCAAAATTTTTCCTTGGGGTTTTCGGATTAGTTAAGTCTTCGATTGGAGGGTCCTCTGGTCTTGAGTCTCGGTCTAAGGTTGGAAGCCCTAATTCTGGGGTCTTGCCCGACTCTGTCGAAACTTTGACTGAAAATTCGGGGATATCTCCAACAGGTCTGTCTTCTGTTAATCCTATGTTCCCCAGCTGTAATACCCCAGTCCTTTCGAGGCCCCTTGATCTCCTTACTTCAAATATGGAAACATTAGAAGGGGATGACAGAGAAATTTTGGCTGGGAGTGGATACACCTCCAAACCCTCTCTTGAGTTTATAACTCCTCTCCTAGTCTATTCAAAAAACCATTCTATGAATAATGAAGTTATTCCAGCACAAAAATTACGGTTCCAGAATGTAACTATTCGTAAAGGTGGGAGAGGCATTCTTGTTTCTGCTAGAAGAGATGAATCTTTGGACTATACTCCAATTTCTGAGAGGTTAGCCTCCTCGGGAAAGGGAGATGCCATAATTCTTTCACCAAGGGCGCTTAGAGAGCCAATGCCCATTGTGATTAGTGATTAATGCTACCATTGTTTCTAAACGCTAGGGGGTTGGGCAGGGCTGGGCGGATTAGGCCCTTATCCAACCTTTTAAATGCTACTGGTCCGAAGATCATGTTTCTTCAAGAAACCATATGTGTAGACTCTGATGCAGTTTTAAAACTCTCTAATATTTTTTCGAGTTGGGATTTCTCGGCACTTAGCTCCATTGGTCTGTCGGGGGGCCTCCTCGCCAGGTGGAATCCAAAGTTTTTCAGTTTCAGTGCTTATAAAACTCATTGGGGTATCCTGCTGAAGGGAAGGGGTTTATTATTAAATCAGTCCTTTAATATTCTCAACTATTACGGGCCCTATAAGGAGCGGGTGAATTTTGGGACTCTATAAGAGATTCTAGACTCCTAAATTTAGACAATTTGATCATTGCAGGAGATTTGAATTTGACCTGCTCGGAAAATGATATTTGGGGCTCATCAGCCAGAATGGATAGCTTGTCTGAATACTTCAAGGAATTGTTAGTGCATTTTGACCTGGTGGATGTAGTTTCTACAGTTTCGGCTCCTACCTGGACAAACAAAAGAAAAGGTTCAGAAGGTATATCTAAAAGACAAGATAAATTCTTGGTTAAGTCAAATATGCTTCAGAATGTGTCGAGATATAGATCCTGGGTTGGAAATAATATTTTTTCATATCACTGGCTTATTTTTATGCAGTTTGAGGATTCTTCATCTCATAATAATTTTCCCTTTAAGTTTAATTGTACTTGGTTGAAAAATGATGGTTTCATTTATGAAGTAAAGAGTTTCTGGTCAAAGATCAATGTGGAGGAAAATCTGAACATTATGGACACTTTCGTTCTTAAGTTAAGAAAGTTGAAAGAATTTGTTACCAAGTGGATTAAAGCTCAGAAATTGAAGGATGGTGAGGAACTTAAATTTCTGGAAATTGAGATTCAAGAGTTGTTCAAGAAAAACCTCCTTCAACAATTAGACAGTTTGGAGATCGAAAAATTAAGGAGCTATGAGGAAAAAAAGGAATACCTTCTGTTACAGGAGGAAAGGGAATGGCGGCTCAAAAGCAGAGCTCTGTGGGTTAACTATGGTGACAACAACACAAGGTTCTTTCATGCTTATTCCTCTCATTGAAGGAATTGTAATTCTATATGGGATATCATGGATACAGATGGAAACTACATTTATGGATTAGAAAACATTCGGCAGAATGCCAAAGCCTACTTTGGCAATATTTATACTAACCCGGGTGATTGTGATCTGGTTGCTCAAATAAAGATAGCCAAGTTATTTCCAAGGTTCTTTAATGAGAAGGAGGCAAAAAATGTTGGGAAGGAAGTGAATATCGAAGAAGTGGAAGAGACCTTAAAACTGTTCGCCAGAGATAAGAGTCCAGGCCCGGATGGTTGGACAGTAGAGATTTTTCTTTAATTTTTTGACATCATGGGAAATGATCTTCTGGCATTGGTTGAATACTCTAGATTGAATGGAGTCATCTCTGGGGCTCTCAATGCTACATTTCTTACACTTATCCCAAAATGTGGAAAGCCTTCTTCTTTTGGGGATTTCAGTCCCATAGCTTTGTGCAACTTAATCTATAAATTAATCTCTAAGATCATCGCCAACCGAATTAAGCCTAATCTCTCAAGGGGCATTTCATCTGAACAATTTGGCTTCTTGCAGGACCGATAGATTCTGGATGCCATCGGCATTACTCAAGAAATATCTCATACCATCAAAAGGCGTAAGCAAAGGGCAGTTCTACTTAAGATGGATCTTGAGAAGGCTTATGATAGGGTCGATTGGGTCTTTCTCCGATTACTACTAATTCAGATTGGATTACCACCATTGGTCTTGAATTGGGTTATGGCATGCGTCTCTTCTGCAAACATTGCGGTCCTTATCAACGGGATTCCATCGGGATTCTTCAAATGTAGCAAGGGCATCAGACAGAGATGCCCCTTGTCTCCTCTTCTATTTTTGCTTAACATTGAAGGCTTCAACATACTCTTAACTCAATCAAAATTAGAAAAAAATAAATCCAGGGTATATAAATTTCAAAAGAGCTCTATATTTCCCATCACCTGTTCGTAGATTCTACTAATGAATGGAGATAGTACAATGATCTAATTCTTTCCTTCTGTAAAGCATCAGGTATGAAGGTGAGTTCCAATAAATCTCGTCTTTATCAGCATAATATGGAGGAGGCCAGAATTGCATAAATCATGAACTTAATGCCTTATAAATGTTGTAATCTAGTTGATGGATTTAAGTATTTAGGTTACTTCATAAAACCTAACGATTATAGGGTCAAGGATTAAATGTGGTTGATGAAAAAGGTGGAAGGGAGAATTAATCATTGGTCATACAGACTGCTCTCAATTGCTAGTATATTGACTTTGGTAAATGCGGTTTTAATTGGAATTCCAGTGTATTGGTTTTTGTTGGCTCGAGTTCCCAAATCTATCTTAACTTCCCTCAGAAATTTATTTTCAAATTTTTTATGGAATGGTGGGAGAGACCGAAAGAGTGTTATAATGACCAGCTGGGAGAGTATTACTCTGCCACATAAATTTGGAGGGTGGGGTATTAAACAGCTTGAAAGCTTAAGTGTGGCTCTTAGACTGAAAAGTTTATGGCGTGGATTGACTGGGTCCTCTCTTTGGTCTCAAGTGCTGAAAGAGAAATATATAAAGGGCGATCTGATTTTCTGGTTAAGGAATCCGATCAAAAAATCTAAAGGGGATTTCCCCTTTTGGCTAGGTTTTATTAGAGTGTATTATTGGTTCGCGGTGGATCTTCAGTGGCATGTGGGTGATGGTAAGGATGTCTGGATCGGTGTTGAACCAATTTTAGGACTGGATGAAAACTATTATCTCTCAAACGACATTTAGTCTATTTTAAAAGATTTTGAAATTTATACTCTAAATCAGATTAAGAAGGGAAAAAATGATAATGCTGATGGGAACTATTGGTACAAGTCTGAAGATCTAGGGTTATGGGGTTCAACAGCATACAAATGGGATCAATATATCATAAGGCTAAATCTGGCAGGGTGCATACTTAATAATGAAAAGGACAAGCTGATTTGGGCCGAAAATTTGGCCACCAGAAATGTCACTGTAAAGTCTGTCTATGAGGCAGTGATAAAACATAAGTGTATATTTCCTCGGCACTCGTGGTATAAAAACTTGTGGAGATGGCAGATTCCTCCAAAATTCAAGTGTTTCCTTTGGTTTTCTCTTCAAGGAAAATTGAAAACCTGGGAAAATATTTAGCTAAAAGGCTGGAAGGGACCTAGCATGTGCTATCTATGCAGAAAAAATGGGGAGACTACCAATCATATTCTTGTTGACTGTTCTTTTGCTCAGCAGATATGGGCTCGGTGATGTACCTTGCTTGGAGTTGATAAATCATGGGAAGCTGGTCAATTTGATGTTTGCCTAAGGAAGTGGATGGATAAGTGCCAAGAATATCAATTCCTCCCGGTTTGGATCTCATGGATTATCTGGTTTACTAGAAGCAAATCCATCTTTGAATATTATCGCCCAGAGATTTAGGATACATGTTCCCGCATTATACACTTCATTGATGAGGGGAGGCAACAGGTTGTGGCTCCAAAGGTAAGAAAAATTGGTTTATTCAACACAACATTTGACTGTCCTGTAGCTTTCTTTGACGGTGCAACAAACTCTAGAGTGGTGACAGCTGGTGGAGTGTTCTATCTCACGTAGGACCACTTATTCAATTTCAGGTTAAATTGTGGTCTTGGGACCAACATGAAAGCGGAGTTGATGGCCTTGTGGTGTGTCATTAGAGTAGTTGAATACTTCGGGCTGAGGGATATTAAGATCTATGGCGACTCCCGGGTCACGATTAAATGGGCTGAAGGAGTTTACAACTTGAAGATCATTTCACTAGCTCACTGGTGTAAAAGGATTAAAGGAGCTTTAAATTCCTTTAACTCAATCTCTCTTTTTCATATCTATTGGCAACATAATTCCATGGCAGATAAACTTTCCAAACAGGCTTTAGATTGTGTTGAAGGTGTAATTTTTTGGGAAGAAATTCTGGAGCATCATATATGGGACCAGCGACAGGTCCGGATCTTTGAGATTTAATTTTGTGGTTGGGTCTATGAGTTGGACTGTTTCTCTATCCTATGTTATGTTTTTTTATCTGTTGGAATTTATTTATTTATTTTATTTATTTTATTCTGGTTATAGATAATCATCAATATGTATTTCCTTCGGGCAAAGATCTATATGTATTTCCTAAGGGCTGGAACTCTGTGTGGATCCCTGATCGACATCAGTCATGTACTATTTGATTCTAATGAATATCAGTAGTATGTTTTTTTTTCGCTGAAAAAAAGAGTTAAATATAATGATTAATAAATTTAACATAAATTTTGGTGATGTATGTTTTAAAATTTAAAAATGGGAGTTATGAAAGTTTCTTAAACTAATTAGTTTGGTTGAAATTTAGTGAATCATTTGGAAACCATCTCCAATTATCTTCATCAAAATTAAAAGGAGTTGAGATGGTCCAACTGGGGGCACCCAAGATAGCAAGATAATGCTCGAGGAATCACTCTTCATCACACCCCTCATTCCCATTCACATCAGTAGCCCTTATTGTCGATACCCTATATTCCCGAGTGTGGAAGTTACTACTCTCAAGTGACTTCATCCCTTATATACATTCAATAGATCAGAGTGAGACTGTCGTAGTGGAAGAGCAGAGAGACCGAATATTTGACTTCGATAAGGTGCCTAGCAATGAGAAGGTATGTTTTATACTTGCTTCATTATCATAATTGAAATATTACATATTTCCCTCCCCCAAACTAAGTGTGTTCTATGTTGTACTATTGACTTGAAGAATCATTAATTGTTTACATTGAAATTGAGTAGTTTATGTTCTATTTACATTTCAAGTTATTCAAATTCTTCATTATAATCAAAATTGTTTGAGGAAGGTTGCTTTGTTGATCTTGTAGGTTGGAGTTGGGCAATAAGGAGCAGATCTGAAAAAGAGGTGAAGGAGCAGCTAGGATCAAACTTCGAAAAAGGTAGACAATCCTCTTCCTTCTAATTCCTTTCCATCTTATGTTTGCTTGTTAGAGACTTTGAGAATGTTTAATGCATGATTGTGAGTCTTTATAACCTGTAGACAAAGTCTAGTAGGCCATTTTCCCTTTAATCAATATGTCGGTGACCTCGCCCTAGTCATAGGATAAAATTCTGAACAACAGAATTGGCAACTCCATTGGGGAAATATAGCCTTTGTACAACCCTCGTTGATTGATTTCCAAGTCCATTTTTGGGTGTTCCAGTCTCTAAAAGGTTTAGTCATGTCTTAGACATCTTCAATTTTCCAAAAAAATTGTTTTTTTCTTGCTTAAGTTAGTCAAGCCTAGGTGCCATTCAAAACCTGTTGTGGATACATGTGTGATTGGTAATGTAATACCCCAGAAACTACCCCCCTTGTCAGTTAAATCAATGATGGCTAAAGGACGAAAAATATAATATATTATGTAATGGAGACTGACAATGATAATATAAAACAACTAACTATGTGGTGGAATGCTGAAGAGATAGGATACATGGATTCACCAATGAGGTTAAGTGGGGAGGGGACTAGAGTCTAGCCTAGGGGATTTATCATATGACCCTAACCCTTGTTTAAAAAGGAAAATATAACGTAATCCTTGCTTAAGTTTCGAACCTAATAGATTATTCTTAAGCTTTTTTAGGTTAAGATTAAAAGTTAAAAATTAATAGTAAAATAATATATATTAAAATAAAAATAAAAATTAAATTAATAAATATGGTGCCAAATGTCTCTCGTGATAGAGAATAGGTTCATGCAAGAGAAAAGGAGGAGATTCGACCTCCTTGGGGCTCATTATGCATGATGCCATTATGCCATTACCCTGGTTCATTTTTTCACCATCATGTTGTACGACCCAAGCTGGGGAAAAACCATTGGAACCAGTTTGGTTGTTAACCAGATGAGCTGCCTTGAGACTATTTTTTCCTTGAGAGATGTTGGTTGTTAGGCTTCCCCTTTGGGAAAATAGGAAAATTGGTTAGAGAACAAATCCAAATACAAGAAGATTCACAAATAGAATAAGCATGAAAGCACACTCTATATTTCTCATTAACCAACTGTACATATAAATACAATGAGAAATTTCCCTTGGGTTTCATATTCCCAAGTGGACTCTTGGACTCCCAGGTGACTCTTAGTCTCCCTGAGGATTAGACTCCAACAAATACCCCCTTAATCCGAAGGGTGTATATGAGTCCAAGAATAGAAGAGAGCTGAATAAGTGGAAGTGGACAGCTACCACCAGCTCAGCTGAACATTTCCATCTAAAACATCATTTACTAAGAAGGTTAGCTAGAAGCTTTCACATGCTTCTGCTAAATACAATGGCTCTTTGAAGGGATGGTTTTTATCTCACCATCAACCGAAATAGGTTAGAAGAAGGCTGAAATATTCTACTATGTGTGTGGTTCAATGCTGACCATAAACTCTCGAACTTCGTGATAACAATCACTCAGAGGTTCTTTAGAACTTGGCTCGAAGGCTCAGAGGTTCTGTCTGGAATGGTTGGGACGGGCTGACACCAAACCAACTGGAGAGATGAAAACATGAAGTGAACAAATGCAACTTGTTGAACATTTCCATCTTGACAATTGTTTGTCAAGTTAGCTAGAAGCTTGCACACGCTTCTGCTAAATGAAGATGCTCTCGATACTGGTGGTTTTAGGATGACCACCATCTCTGGAGCTTAGTCGAACATAAATATTCACAGGCTCACTTGTTTCGGCTCGCTTGTTATTGATGGTATTAATTCCCCCCTGTCAGGAACAATGTGAGGAGAGGAGAGTCTCATGGTGTCACAACTAGACACAAAACACATGAGTACTCTATGTCATGGTCCTCTTCTGTCTGAGTGTTTATTTATATCACTGAATTTGGCCTCTGAAATTGGATGTGTATCATGCTTGTTTGATCTCACTTGTAGAGGGCCATGGTTGCTTGCTGTTAGATGGAGGCTTCGAAACTTGATGCCTGACATCATTTTCCCCCCTGTCAGGTAGAAAGTGAGGAGAAGAAGATGTTAGTAACATTGTCATTGCCGAGAAACATGCGTCTAACATGCCATACTTTGAATTCAAGTTGTGTAGTAACATTGTTGTCCGCAACTGTGTATACTTTGACCAACCGAATCCAAATAGAGGTGTGGTGTAAGCCGATTTAAGGAATTTGAAGAAGGATTCAGTAATATGAGTGTCATCCCCTAGCTCATTATCCTGGAATGTAGGGAACAACATTGCATCCATGGAAATCCTTTGTTTTAATAGCTCGTCCATACCAACCTCTACTCCATTGTTTCCATTGCCAACATGTGAAGAACTACTATCACTATAGGTATTCTTGATTGGTGAGGATGGATGCAGTGGAAATTGAATAGGTGGTTGATTCAACCATGCTTGGTATGCTTCCTCTCCAAGTTGCGCTCTTTTTTCAGCCTTATCTTGATTTGACATTGTACTGGGGTGCGATGGAAGATGGTAGGCAGGTCACTCATCATTAGAATCCTGATTTCAAAATTATTAAACATTACATCAATGATGTTAGTAAGCACAATGCAATTGGTTTGATATCGCATTATATCAAAGAATTATTACAGAAGCACGAGAATCACTTCTAGTAGAAAATGTTAAGTTGCAAACAATTTATAAAACAGACGTTCAGATTGAGCATAAATTAACATCAATTCCACATTAAATATGAAAATTTAAAATTGAGTAACACATTTTCAAATTGAGTTTATAAATTAAATTAACAATTTATAAAACATAATTTCAAACTAAGCAATACATTAATATAAATCCATTGAAAATTAACAAATATAATTAATCAATGTTTTTTTGTCTTACTCCCCAAGGGAACGTCTAAAAGTAATCCCAATGCAAGGCATCTCTGACAAGTGGTTGGTGGTCTACGAAAGTTGTATTTTATTAACAACTCATCACTAGGAGACAAACTACATATTGCATGCACAATTCAAATCTAGATGCTTTACTTTTCATAAAGAACTCTTGGTCATTGAAGTGTTCCTCAAATGAACAATTTGGAGAAAATAAATAGCATCTAGAACTATTTATGAACCCTACAATGTTCCCATGAGTGCGTGGACGACCATCAATATACAATAGGTTCTTCCAGTTAAAGTTTTTAAAAGCGTAACCATTCATGCATATACTATACATGGAAATTATTTGCTTGTATTTAACAATATTCAAGTAATTAGACCGACAATAGAGAGGACCGCAAAATGGCATAAGTGCTACTGACTGTTTGGGAGGAACAAGTACATGTGAAAGGATAAACAACCCAAGATTTTCAACATCTATATTAGACTTGGTAATCATAAAACGATTACCACAAAAGGAGAATTCAGTTCCAACATCAGGCACAGGTAGAGAGGATGGCCAAGCACCATATAAAGTGTGGTTGTAACAAGTTTGATATTTACTTTGCAAATTCAAAGGAAGGGAGAAATCATCGCAACCCCAATAATTGGACGGACCTCGGTGTGTACTTGGACATTTTTTCTCTCAACTCATGCAAATTTTTGGATCTTCTAGTAGAGATGGATTGGGTGGAATTCATATTATACTTTGGATCACTAGAACTTTTAGATGATTGAACCTAAGCCGAGGGGTTCGTCAATTTAGGATGAGACATAGTTGTTTTGGCTTCAAACTTTTTAAAAAATGAGCACAAGGAAGTGTTTATGCATGTCTTTTCTATATCACCTATTGGATTTTTTACTGCAGTAGGGGGAATTAGACCATCAATATTAGGTAATCTATCATTGGTGTAATTGGTGAGTGTGACACCCTGAGGGTTCTCCTTCAACCGTTGAGATTTGGAACAACCACAAACTATTGGGGTGTCATAGAAGAGTTCCAGCTCACGACGTATTACCATTGATGAATTAGGATGGTGGCTTGAAGATGGCATGTTACAATTGGCGAGGTAAAGTGGCTTGCCATTTTCATCCATGAACTGCTTGTGGTATCTTTCTCCTGATAATAGCTTATGAAATTTTGAAACTGGTGTAATGTCTTGTGCATCCGAAATCGAACCGGAATCGTTATCTTGCAATATAGAATAAATCGATATTCAGATTCACATGGATAAGTAACATAAATTCAAATAAGTAGTCAAAAAATAAATAAAACCTGAACTTACTGGGGATGGAATGGGAGAACTCGTCGAACTTTGAAAAATATGGTATGAACTGGAATCTGAAGAAATGGCCATTTGATACTACAAACTTCTTTCTACATTTTAGCCAAATCAACAATCAACATATATATACTATGAAATATTGTAATTGGTGTGGTTAAATAGTAAAAGGACATTTAGTATGAATATATAATTTTAAGTGGACACATAAAACATAGAATTTACAAAATAAACCAGTGTGAGTATTCATACATAACGCACCGGTGCGCTAACACAAACCGGGCGCACTGGTGCATAACAAATCTAAACGCATCATTAAAGTATATCAGCAAAAGCACCCGCAGTGGAAAACATCTGCTACATTTGGTGGTGGATACTTCTACATGCATTTTCACAAAATAATTTGTTCCACTGCATTTACAATATATAAGTGCACAGGTGCGTTATAACATTACATGCACCGTCATACAGGTTTTAAACACGGTAAGTTTTAGTTATGTACGCACCGGTGCGACTTAACAAAAGGCGCACTGAAAATGCCGAAAATCAAAATTAAAAAAAAATGTATGAACCATTTTTTCCTTAAATTAAAAAAAGGGCGGCAATTTTAAGCTCAAAAAGTAAATCTAAATAGTCTTTAAAAACCAAAAACCTAAACAGTAACTGATTGTTTTGCCAATATTTTCAGGGGAGAGTTCTGGAAGAGAGACTTACGTGGAAGGAGTTTGGAGCAACTGGAAGGAATTCTGAGGGTTGAAATTTCTTAGGTATGGTGAATCAAACCAAACCCTGCATGATATAAATTTCAAGCATGTAAGTATTACTGTATATCTCATAATCTTATTTAGAGTTTAACTAAATTTACAAAAAAAAAAACTTCATACTTACCTTCAATGTTGCAACCATTATTTTATCCATGCTTCTTTTCATTTTAAGTGGCTGCCAAATTCTTCATTAGGATTTAAATCCCTCTATTGTTATATAGAATTATGATTTCACCTTTTAGGGATTTTGGATTTATTGAGCTTGTGATTATATATAAAAATCGTGGGGTGATATGGGTCCAATTTCTTGGTCGAATCCATAACCATGTCGTCCCTTTCAAGTTTTTTTTAATTAAAAAAGGAATGCATCAAAATCAGTGCGTTTGTATTACGAGAACACACTGGTGCATTCATATAAATAGAACACCTAGTGTGACTCGCATCGCGTCATTTTTAATTATTTTATAAAAACACAAAGTCGTTTTTCGTCTCTCAATTCTTTGTTCCCAGTGCGTTGCATGTACTGTAATGCACTAGATTTACTATAATGCATCGTTTTTATTATTATTTTACAAAAAAGAAAAAGTCAATTTTAGTATTTTGATTCTCTATTACAAGTGTGACATATTGGAATTAACACACCGGTGCGGTTTTGTCACTAATGCACCAGGGCGTTTAATGTATACAAGCGCATCGAAATCAGATTTATTATTTAAAACAAAATCGCATTTTGAAGGTCTGTAATTTATTTGTATAATATATTTATAGCTTTTGTATTTAGTTGTACAAGTTGTTTATTGATAGAAAATGCATGCTATGAGTTCAATGAACAACAACTTTAATCAACATGATGGGACCACATCGATAATTACGAAGAAGGCAAGTGCTTTTAATTAATTTATGTATTTAAATTAATTTGTTTGAATGATTTATGAAGTTAACTAATATGTATTGGTTAATGTGTGACATGCAGTGCCAAAAAATGAGGAATCTAGATAAGATTCTTACCAAACTAACTCCAGAAGAGCGTAAAACGTTGATGGAAAAGTCGCAGATGGATGAATGAGGTGAATAAAAAATAAGTCAATATGAATTATTTATTGAAATTTGAGTAATAATCCACTTAATTAAGAATATTCACTAATATGTTTCAAATAACGTAATTCACATATGGTGAATGTTATGAAGGTACTGACAACAACATAATTCAATGTCATCATAAGAAATTTTTTTATGGAAGATGCAAATGATGATCAATTGGTCCTTAGGTCATCTGTAGTGGTGTTGGAAGTTAATAGAAGGGGCAAAGAATTTTATAATACTATGAGGAGTTTAGTGGAAAGAACTTACATATATACTTTTCACTTATGATACATAAACCAATCAAATGATTCAAATAATCAGGTCATATGTAAACTACAAGAGGCGTTCCCAAAGGAATGTTCAATGAGACCTGTCAGGCTTGAAATAGCAAAAACATACAACAAGGAAAAAGAATCATTCAAAAGGTCATATTCCTAAACATGTCTATGTAGAATATGTATCTAAAACTATTAAAAAACGTTATTCATTCAATAATTTTACATTTTAATGTCTTTTTACATTTTCATGACGATTATGAGAATCCCAAAGGATCAACGAGGTGATATGCGAAACAGTGTGCTAGTAGGGATATCCAAGAATGTGTACAAGGAGATGGTCAAGGAAATGGACATAATTGCATCACAGGAAGATTCATCTCAACAACAACGTGCTTCAAATGTATAAAATCATTGGTTTTTAGGTTTATGTTATACATTTCATTAATTAATTCGACATTAAATATTAATTTTCAATTGTTTTGTTGCAGAAAAATAAAATAAAATGGAACCCAGTCAACACATAAGACATGACGACAAGGGAAAAATGGGTTGATAGCAAAGTTTGTGAGTATTTTTTATTTCGTTGTAAGAAATAAGCATTTCGTAGTGGTTGTGATTGGTATATTTTTTTTTTAATTTGTTTTCACTGGAAATCCTTGCATGCCTTCAAACATGTGTTAACATACAAAGAGAAACCATCAGAAGAATTGATTGACATTGGGTTAAGAAAGGGTTGTGAGTATATGCTAGCGTATCAATTATTAATTGTGGATTTTGTAAGTCTCTATGTTCTTTTACTTCTCTCATTTTATAATTAATAAAAAAACAAAAATCTTTTATATTAAATCTAAGATTTGTGATGGAGCATAACACTTGCAGGAAACAAAGTATGGAGTGGAACCAATAGAAGACTTGTTGATAGAAGGCATGAGATTTGGTTTTGAGAGAATGTGTATCATTCAAGAGGCAATTATTTCTATGGTATGTCGCTTTTCAATTTACATTAGTGTATACTATCCATTTATTTTTCATTCTTCCCACTGGTAATGTAGATACACTTGGAATACTTTATTTTTATGTTTACAGATGGAAGCTAAATAAGAGGAAAACAATCGAGCCAATCAACAAAACATTCCGCCAAATAACCCAATTGATGCAAGTGGCTCGAGCACTGATAATAGTTCCAACGAAGAATGATGCTCCGTATTTAATTTTGATGTTAATGCAAGCTGTTGTAGCTTGTTGTATATTTTGAAATACTTGTTTGTGAAAATCAGACATTTTGTATAGTAATGTACTAGACATAGTGTCTGAATTCAAAGATGAGTTACCAATAAGTGTAACAATAATTACATGCATGTTGACATTTTGATTATTGTTGTCTCTATGTTGTCTTTTTTTGTATAACAAATGCACTTTTATTGATATATATATAAATTAAACTGTTTCATTCTATTGCATTCTTGAATATTATTGTCAAATGGAACATGTGAAATGGTAAATTGGTAATTTTTTTTCCAATAAAAAAATGTGTATTTTCATTCAAGATGGAGCAAAAATAAATTATTCACTATCACATAGCACTAGTAAATGGTAAATTGGTAGCTAAATGTATGGATGATTAAATATTACAATATATTCTTGCATATACGATATAAGAAATTAATCCAAATAAACAATTTCAATAATTAAAATTGAAATGAATTTTACTATAAACAAATATTTCAATTTCAGATGAATAATGAAAAAAAAAATCTATATATATATATATATATATATATATATATATATATATATATATATATTTGAATGAAATATCAATATCCATTCTTAAAATAATCATATTCGTTGCTTTTACTAATATATGTCGCACTAGGGCTCCTATACTAACATTGCGCACCGGTGCCTGTAGACAAAAATTACGCACTTGTGCGTATATAATATTAAGAACTGGTTCATTCACATAATTGAGCACTAGTGCATTTACATAATTGAGCACCGATGCATTTACATACTTAGAGCACCGATGCATTTATAACATTGTGCATTGGTGCATTTTATTATATGAATTGCACCGATGTAGGTAGATTGGTTATGCGCACCGAGAACGATCACATCTTATGCCTATCGATTTTTAGTTTTTGAGTCTAGTGGTGTGTTCCATGTGTTTAAATGCACCGGGCCAGGTTGATATTTTCTAAGCACCAGTGCATTAGGGTATGAAATGCACCAATGCGGCCGAAAAAATGTACGGCACCGTTTAAATGTAATGAAAAAAATGTACAGTGCGTATGATATAAAATATTGCATTGGTGCTTTTATTTTGTACAAACGGCTCGGTGTGTATTTATTATACTCAAGCTTAGGTGTGGCGTTTCAATTTGATTCTTTTCGGTGCTTGTTCTGGTTGAGTGCACCGGTGGGTCTGTTCTAAGTTTACAAAAACGATGCGTCATAGGTGAACACGGCCCAGTCCACTTAGTTTCACTTGTGCGCACTAGTAATATTACCCCCGCTAAAACCTCCGGCCACCGAATATTTTTTAGTTATAAATTGTATCTGTTATCACCTTCATAAAGACATCCGCTACTAAAGGAAGAGGTCGTAGCGGAGGTTTTTTGACAATTTTTGCCAATCTTGTAACACTAAAAACATCCACTATGACCTTCACTACAAGGCCTTTTCCTTGTAGTGTCGATTTGTAAATGCTTGGTTATGTTTGTATTTAGACATTTTTGCAGAAGATCGACCTGTTATTGGATTGTTAACTCGTGCATATATATATTTCTGTGTTTTTATTCTATTCCATTCTATTTTCTTTATCTTTTGAGAGCGTCGAACCAACATTTTGATACAACTCTAGTACCGTGAATTCTGCTTGTATCTGCTATCTCCTTCTTGTTCGAATAGTTTAACATGAAAGTTAGCTTGCTTGTGAATTCATGTGATGTTGTTGTCTTTTCTCGTTTTCTATTTGACTATTCTTTGTTAGGCATAATGCTTAAGCAAAGTATGTGCCGACTCTATTCTAGATTATCTTTATGTTTCCATACTTGCCAGCTTTGTGAGTGTCGAGCCTGTATTTTGTCATGTTGTAAATGTTTTCATGTTTAGCGGCTCTTATGCGCTCCACCTTGTGATATCCGTGAGTAGAGGCAAACCAAAGTTTGAGTGTTACCTTACCATGTTTGTTGTTATGGTCGGACGAACTATCCAGCTTTCTGTCGGTGTATGTTGAAACAAAATAAAAGTCGATCAAACCTTACCTTGTGTTAACATGGTTGAACTCCACGATTATTGGTGCACATAAATTACGCAGCTACCATGATCTTGATATCTAATCCTTGATCACTCCGGTTGTCCCTATTTCTTACCATTGACTATGTGTTTGTCTCCTGACTGTCGCGGTAGTGTTCCTCGATTTATTTTCCTTGACGGACAGTCCAAGGCTCTCGAATAATTGTAATCAAAACAAAAAAAATTATCCGTCATTCAAAATATATATGGTGGTATATTTATATATATATTGAATTACAACAAAAGAAAAGCATATGTAGTTGAACTATAGAATTATGTTAGTACTTTAGAGTATTGTTGTTTTGGTCGAATTATAGTAAATTAAATGGATATTTACTTTAAGTTATTTTCAGGGTTTTAAATGTATAAAAATTTATATATTAGTTGAATGGTAAGGGAAATACTTGAAAAGTCCCTTCAGGTCCATATTTAAGCATTCAATTGAAGGTATATATATACCTCATAGTAAATTAAATGGATATTTACTTTAAGTTATTTTCAGGGTTTTAAATGTATACAAATTTATATATTAGTTGATTGGTAAGGGAAATAATTGAAAAGTCCCTTAAGGTCCATATTTAAGCATTCAATTGAAGGTATATATATACCTTATATATGTGATTTGGGGAAAAAGATGTTATAAATAATAGATATTGAATCATAGTAAGAATATTATTTTGAAGGAGGTTGTCATATATATATATATATATATATATAATTGAGTTTAATTTAAGAAAACCAATCCTAGAGATAATCAAACTTACTGGCTCAATGCGATGAAAAGATACATCAACAAACTAAATTCTTTCGGTTGTTGTCTAACTATGGAAAATGACAAGTTAATATGGAATAACAACAAAGATACATGTATGGTGACTGCAAAATTAGCTTACAAGGCCATTATTAATAACTGGTGTATTTTTCCAGCTAACTGGTAGTATAAGGTCCTATGGAAGTGGAAGATCCCATTAAAAATCCAGTGTTTTATGTGGCATGCACTCCGTGGTGGACTGAAAACTTGGGATAACTTATCAAAGAGGGGATGGATTGGCCCAAGTATGTGTATTTTATGCAGAAACAGTTTGGAAACTACTAATCATATTTTGGTGGATTTTGAGTTTGCTAGAACTCTTTGGTCTTTGATTATTAACCATATCAGATCAGACCTTCATTGGGGCACTGGTTTGTTTGGGATGTTTTCTCTCAATTGGCACATGAAATGCAAGAGTCTTCCATATCTACCCACTGTGGTCTCTTGGGCTATTTGGCGAACTAGGAATGAAGCTATGTTTGAAGATAGGACACCTAACTTGGTGAGTTCAAGCAACAGAATCCTGTTAGTGATAAAATATTATTGTTTTCTATCTGCTAAGGATAGTAATAGTCAGGTTAGTTCTTTCACCATATCACATCATAGACCGGTTTCTTTTTCTGATGGGTCGACTGAAAATGGATTTTGTGCTGTGGGGGGAGTGATTTATATCAACAAGGACCATTATTACACTCTAAAGATGAACTGTGGAAGGGGCACCAACACAAACGCTGAATTACTTGTGCTTTGGAGCGTGATTAATGTTTCTTTTGCATTCGGTCTTCGTGAATTGACAGTTTTTGGAGATTCAAGGGTGACTATCAAATGGGCACAAGGAGATTATAATCTAAATGTGATCTCATTATATCAGTGGTGCTGTAGAACAAAGGAAAAAATTCAGCATTTTAGGGATATTACTTTTGATCATATTTATCGTCAGCATAATTCGATGGTAGATGCACTTTCCAAAGATGCATATGATGGTGAGGAGGGGTTTATCAGATGGGAAGAATTCAAGGAGTCACAAAGTACAGATTCTAGCACTGTTAATATTTTTGAGTACTAGTTTTCATATGTATTGTCTGTAGCTGCATTGTGTTTTGTATGGGGACTAGATTAATGTTACTATGCCAAAGACAGTCTCTAGCATATATTTTGAACATAAGTCTTTGTTTCGACTTATATATTTTTTAATTATTTGATTCACTTAATATGAATACCAATAGTACGGTTTTTTTTTGCTGAATATATATATGTATAATTGAGTTTATTATATATATGCTTTTTGGAAAGTGGTTCTTTAATATATAATTGCATTGGAGATTTGTCATTTGATAATGTAGTATATTTTGGAAATTTGGAGATTGCGACAATTATATATATATATATATAAACAAAAAGTGGATATATATTTGGAAATCATATTTAGATTTTTATTTTGGTAGTATATTTGGGTTTCCATAAAAAGTTGTAAATCAATGATTAGGTAAAGTAATAGTTTATTTTTACATGTGGTTCACAAAATCTCCAGCGAGGCTACTACGTCCACCGTAAGAAATCACAAGGGTGCCACCCAGCCCGATGGGGACATCAAGTGAGACCCTTATATAGTAATATATAGTCACCCAGGACCTTCTGCTCACAACTTACAACATTGAACCACTTGAGCTAGCCCACAGGCTATAAAGATAATAGTTTATATATATATATGTATGTATAAAATATGTAACTCGTGATGAGATCATATACTCCATAAAATATATAGATAATGTTATACATCTGGATTTGTTTTATCACCGACCAACGCTTCACCATCCATAAATTAAAGAGCGTAGAAATAGATACCTGTGGATGCTTTAACTCTGCAACACATACACATACACTTCGGGCTTGGACTTGCAACATGGTTTCACTATACCCAAGATCTAAATAAACCACTTCATATTTAGTTCCAAACGCTCTCACTTATTCATGATAAAAACTCAACTGACAATCTCATCTCGCCATAAAATCCATTCATTAACCAAGCACGCTTCCACTGCGGAATACCTCCAACTTTCATTCATTCCCAATGAGGAATCAGTCAATCACAACACACAACCATAACAATTGATACAGAAATAAATCAACACAGTCACAATTGAAGAGATTAAAGTTCAATGCACGGAATCTGTGGTTCCCAACAAATCATTAATGCTAATTCATTCCACCATAAAGCTCGTCCCTTAACCAGTCAAACACATTCAAATTCACACTCAAACTTGTAGCGATTAAATACGGAGAAGCATTCACACACAATTCAAAAATACAGTATTTCCATTAAAAGACTATGCACATGATTTCTACAAACTTAGAAATCCTCCTACTTCTCTATTTGGCATGATTACACGATGTTTGAGCATTCCCATGGCCTTGGCCACCACTTTTTTTTATGGCAGTAGGGTTACAATATATACAAGGAAGCTAAACTTCCACATCTTCTCAAATCCACAATTTCCTTAATTTATCCCTAGAACTTCTCTAAGATCTCTATAAACCTTCGAAATAAGCTAACAAGACATATTTGATTACCATACTTGGCACTTTAATCAAACAACTCAACTTATCTAAGTCTTCTAGAACCTATTTATAAACTTAGGAAAATACAAAGGAGCACCCTCCCTTTCTTAAAATACTTAAGACCCCTTAGAGGTCACGTCCACGTTTCAATTGGAGAAGATGCTCTTGCATTAATACACTGTAAAGAAAACCCCAAAAGGGTTAAAAAAATGAAATACAACAAAATACTAGGTTAAAATCTCAAAGAATATGAAAGTATACTTTTGGATATGGTAAAATTGTTGTATTTTGGGTAATTGGAAACCTTTTTATGTGAAACTAAAAGTGTTTCCAATTGAAAGAAGCTCTCCAGATGCAATGGAATACCTCTGGAATCCCATAAATACACAAAAATATCAGAAACCAAAAACCATTTGATGCATATGGAAACACTATTTCAAGATCTCGATCACCAACGAAAGTGGAACTTCATCAGGTATTTGATACCATGTTCAACTAACACAAGATATTTCTAGAAGACCGAACACCTTTAGAAACTCCTCACACAAGCAGATCACAGATCAACACACCAATGTTTTTACATGGTTAAAACCCTCGAAGAGGGAACATTCCATGACCCTAGCTAAATAGCTACATGAGGCAATATATTATGCAAAAGAAAAGAAATGTTACAATGAGTTTCTCACAATCAACCATCGAGCAAATGACCCTCCATGTTCTTTAAATAGAGATCATGTACCAATCGGGTGTTAAACCATAGATCAAAGATCGAAGTGAGGATGAACAGTTTGATCACTCTATGTCCAAAACATATCGTGGCCATTGGATTACATATGTACAAATGCATACTAAAGAAACACATTTTACCTAAAAATACATTATACCAAGTTGATCTTAACTAACTCCTAAGTGTCTTAATATCTTAACAACTTCACTAAAATTTAATGATATGTCATGCTAGTGAGAGAAAAAAAAATCCCTTAAAAATATGAATGGATCATGTATTTCCAAAGAGTAACACTAGGAATCATACTCCCTTATATCTAAGAAATTTCATATAACAACACCTATAAGTTAGTTAATGCTGACATAAATGTGAGAGATTTTGTCAATAGTTATGAATCTATAGTGATGCATGACATTTAAGCTTAGATTAATATATGCCAAAGCATATCAATTACCACATGGATGAATAGTCAAAGTGGCAATGTTACTATATGTTACATGAATATCAAAAGTGCACCAACCATATCTCTTTGCTAACTAAAAATGAATTAAATACACTTCTTTTGATTTATCTTATGCTAAATGGAGCATCACCAAAACTTAATATAAATAAAAATATATTAAAAATTTGTCATGATCGAAGGACTATAATTCATAACTAAGTATATTTAATCTATATTTATTTAAAAATTATAAATTTCTATTTAACACACACAATGATATGTGTAAATAACATCCTCACATTCAAATTCAACATATAAACAAATGGAGGATGTGAAATCTATATGTGGCAACCAATTCAACTTACAAGATCAGAAATAGACGTCTGCCATTAAAACAAAACAACCCCACATAGAATAATTTTGGTGGTTGCAAATGTTATTCTTATCAAGACTTTGAACCAAGAGATCTCGACTTACCATTTCCATTCCCCCTTATCCATAAGGTGGTCGCCATCTAGAGTATACTCGAATACTATGTTATAAAACAAAACTTTGTTAAAAACAAAATTTTATGATTTATTCGCTCAAATCTATGCCTTCCAATAAAACAACCCCCAACATAATATAAATTTAGTGCATGGAAATGTTTGTGTTTTACAAGTAATATTTTGAAATTAAAATAATTTTTTTAAATGATATGTGTTATTTTTTTTAAAAGAATGAGACATGAGTAAATCATTTATGCAAGAGAAGAGATATTCTTAGAATTACAAGATGTAAATATGTATTAATTCAAACATAATGATTAATAAAAATAACATAAATTTTAGTGGTATATATTTTTAAATAAATATTAATAAAATTAACAAAAAATTGATGATACATACTCTCGAATCTACATCTTTTACTAAAACAAATTTTTAATATATAATAAATCCAAATCTTCCACTAAAACAACTTTTAATTTATAATAAATTTAAATTCCAATATTATGTTAATTTATATTTTATATTGTTTTGAATTAAAAAAATTTAAGTTGCAATTTTCATTTCTTCTTATAAGTAATTATGAGATTTTTTTATATATATGTTATTTTCTTTCATGATTTTGAATCAAAGAGATTTTACATTGTAATTTTCATTCCTTCTTATTTATGAAAAACCATGTGAACAAAAAAGCTTTTTTTTTAATATATGTTATTTTCTTTTCATGGATTACATAACTTGAAATTTATATTAATTCAAACATAATGATTAATAAAAGTAACACAAATTTTAATGATGTATATTTTATAATGATTAATAAAATTAACACAAATTTTAGGAAGCGGAGAGTATTTAATGATATATATTATTTTTTCAATAAATTTGATAACTTGAAATATATATTAGTTCAAATATAATGGTTAATAAAATTAATACAAATTTTGGTGATGCATATTCTTAATTAATGATTAATAAAATTAACACAAATTCTGTATACCTTCAAATCTACTCCTTCCACTAAAATAACTTTTAATATATAATAAATCCAAACCTTCCTCTAAAACAACCCTTAACCTATAATAAATCCAAATCCAAATGTTATGTTAATTTATACCTTACACGATTTTATGAATCATGAAGGTTTTAAGCTGCAATTTTCATTCCTTTTTGTCTATAAAGTTTGACTAGAATAGTTTTTTATAATATATGTTACTTTCTTTCGATACATTAAATAACTTGAAATATATAAATTAATTTAAACATAATGATTAGTAAAATTAACACAAATTTTGGTGATGTATATCCTTAAATCTATGCCTCCCACTAAAACAACCCTTAAAATATAATAAATCCAAACCCAAAGGTTATGTTAATTTATACCTTACATGATTTTGATTCAAGATATTTCATGTTTCAATTTTCATTCTTTTTGTTTATGAAAGAAGTTTTGATCAAACAAGTTTTTTATAATATATGTTACTTTCTTGTAATAGATTAGATAACTTGAAATATATATTAATTCAAACATACTGATTAGTAAAATTAACATAAATTTTGATGATGTATATCTTCAAATAATAATTAATAGAATTAACACAAAATTTGATGATATATACTTTTAAGGCCTTCTACTAAAACAATCTTTAATCTATAATAAAATGACCTTCCACTAAAACAACAACTAACTTATGATAAACCTAAATTCAAATGTTAAGTTAATTATACTTTACATGATATTGAATCAAAGATATTTCAAATTACAATTTTCATCCCTCTGAAAAAAAATTTGATTAATTTTTTTTTAATCATATATTACTTTCTTCTCTAGATTAGATATTGCTTAATGGAGTTGTCTATAGGTGCGACGATTTCGCCGTCCAGGCCAAATCGTCCTTGTGACCGTCGACCTCCTCCAACAACAGAAAAGGGAGAAGTACATTCAAGGAATCTTGAGAATGGAGTGAAGATTCCCTCCGTGGGCCCCTCTCCTCTTCGTCGACATGAGCATAGGTGGTGAGTAAATGCGAGCAGACCTGGTTGGTGAACTCCTAAATGCATCCCCAATTTGAATGCTCCTTGCTCGTCATACCCCACGCAAACCCTGCCCTGTACACCCCCTGTGAACTCTACTCCTTCGACAACCTCTCTAAATACTGTGACTTCGGCAACCTCTCTGTTAACACCGCTCCTTCGACAAACTGTGCGATATTGAAGGATCTGATGACGACGAGGCTGAAGAAAAATCCTCTTGCATTTTTACTGCAGCAGGCAGGCAGGTTTATAGTTCGCAAGCACTCCATCAGGTTTATAGTTCGCAGGCTCTCCGTTTCTGAAATATATGGGCATGTTTATTTCCAACGTTCAATTTGCAAAGAGAAAGCAAAGCAGTTCTACAAATGCAATGCACATGCTAACATATAGTGAAAGCAATTCTACCTCTGTTTGTGGATCAGTGGTAGAGAAATCTTCATCAATGCCTACTTCATTTGGATCTAAATTGTTGGACTGCATATTTGTAATATAATTTTGAAGAATATTATCTAGATAAACCTGATCATCATTTGACTTTGTATCTTTTTAAAGTTATCTTTAAAAAAATGCAGCTTTCATGGGCACAAATTGAGTGCAACCTTACTCATTCCTTAGGACCTTTTATGTGTCATTTGTATCTTTGAAATAGTCTATATAAGCATTCAAATTAAGGCTTGTTAGATATGCTCCAGTATATGTTCCATATAAAAATCTCCGTTCTCTTAGAAGGAAGCTGCCAAACCAAGAAATTATAGGGAAAATATTACTATTTCAAATTGTATGAATTCCCAACTGTGGGTTGTCATGAAACAGAGTATAAAATCTAGGTCTACTTTCCCAACTCTAGGTTTCTGGAAATAGGAGTATTAAATCTAGATTCCCTTAACACGAAAGGAAGACATGTTCAAATTGTTTGCAGGTGTTTTTGTGTTGGAGAAAACTCACTATGGCTTGGGAGACCACTACAGACAGCTGACTACCAGAAATTAACTCAATTCTCAGAACTATGCTATTATAAATGACAATGCTAAGATAATTGAGAATGTAACCAACCTCGTTCCAAACGTTTGATGTAGATCCCCGTTGGAGCTTTTCCAATCCATGCACTTGAATCTGCAAATTAGTCTTGACATCCAATATACAACAAGTACATATAATATATAAATGACATTAACATCATCAATAGCAATGGCCCATGATATAACAAGTAAATGCAACCCAATGTAAGATAAACAACATTTACAACATTAATGGATGAGAATATGAGTATTTCTATTAATAAACAAGAAGAAGTACAATGTGATACGACCTCTTGCTGGCAACCAATTTGAACCAAGATCTAGATCAATCCACTTGTGCCTCTACCACTTCAATCCTCCATGAATAGAAAACTCAAACTATGATAGGAGTTTGGAAGGTGAACATAAGGGGTTCACAACTACAAGGATCAATGAGTGTAGACTCAAGATAGGGAAAAAATCCACTAGAGTTCTCTTGATCTTCTTTCCCCTCCCATCCATAAGCCATATGTGCTCAATATATAGTCCTCCCAAAGGTAGGTGAAAGGACACATCGAGACGTTATTTGGGCAGATGGAGGGTCAAAGGTCACCCAATAACCACTTTTTGGGAGTAAAAAGTAATTAACTAGTGATTTTTACCATTTTACATGCTACCCGCGGGCTATATAGATGCAACTCGTAAGTACGCCTGCTATAGTGATGCAACAAGCGGGTAGGAATAAAAATAGGGAAAAATAGTAACTGAAGGATATAAAGTGGATCTGAGTCAGTGAAATGGATCCTGCAAGCCAAAGAATGCTGATGCTCACAGGGTGGAAGATTACGTTGTAACAGTTTTATTGAAATCTGACAACATTACTTTTCCAGGTCAATGGCTTATGATATTGACTGGAATTTCTTGGTTTTGTTCTCCAGAGGATAGCCGGTGAAATAAAGTAATTTTCAACAGATGGTTGGGTTGAACCAAAATTTTCAAAACGTATGGATAAATTCATGCTTTACTTTCTTACTGCTAGAAAACTAACCTTTTCTTTGATGAGTTTATCATGTTATATGCTTAAGGTTGGAAGTGATTTCTCCTTGAGCTTGAATTGTACTGAAATGTTCAATGGGATACCTATGCAATGATTACTGCTATTTCATGGTGAATGTTATCCATTGATTTTGCATTTATAAGGAATTTGTATACTTAACTAATCTCTATATGTCAAATCACAAGAGCATTGTAGATATAAGCAATACAACATAAATGAATTCACTTAAAAATAACAGAATGCAGATAATCCTCATGTTTTAAAAGGGAGATACTAAAGTGGTTATGATTTGATGTTTGTAGATCGCTTTTCTGAGCAACAATCTACTTACAAATGCTTTTCCCCTTTGCTTTGTTTTTTGGACATAAAATATATAATCTTAGTATTATTTCAGACCACAAATTGTTTGACTGATGTGATCTGATCAGTTTTAGCATCTGCATGGCATTGAATATACATTTGAGAAAGCATTTCATCAATGGGTTGTTGAATTTTCTTATAGCATTAGAAATACAATTTTCAGATCTGATAATTACTCCCTAATGATTTCAAACCATAATTAACAAACCAAACACACGAAATACCATAGCAATACCTAGGATATGATGAGGAAAGTTGACAACCAGTCTTCAATGGCGTCCTTGGTCGAGGTCACAATCAATACAACCGGTGTTTTCTCTTGTCTCGATTCCTATGTTATCTTGTTATTTGGAAGAGGAGCCTATATTGTGGCTCTGGGCTATTGTGAAACTGTGCAGGGCTGTGTTACAAATGAGATAGGGGCTCTCTGTGTTGGTTTTTATTATTAATGCAAATATGTTTGTTTCTGTATTGATTTCTTATTATACAGTTGAGGTGTTCCTTTCAAAGTCAATATGTGGTTGATGGTTTGGAATTCCATTCAAAGTCATTGTGTGGTTGATAGATTGAAATTCTTGCTGTTGCATATTATTGTGGTTTTGGGCGTTATAATTTTTGGTTCATCAAACCTTTATGGTTTCTCATGCTTGTTTGGTCCCTCATTCATCTTTAATGGTTATTGCAAGGGATCTCTATGAAATAGGGTTTTGAAGAAGAAGGGTAACTTGGCAGCGATGTGATGGTCTAATTCCTTGAGGAGGTTCCATTCAGTGAAGTGTTTGGTATTTTGTGTGTCTTCTATTTCTCATTCATTTTCTATCTCCATCATTTCTTTAGAAGAAACATAGATGTTTATCCTATTGGCTCTTGCAGTGGCTATAGGTTTGCTCCCATGGATGTTCCCGTGCTTATTGATTTCAAGTTGTGACTTGTTAGTCATCCATACCATTTGTAGGCTAGTGAGTTGGTTTCCTTGAACATTTCTTTCATTGTTTTCCAAGGAGAGCAGTTTAGCCAAGTACCCTCCTATTGAATGAAGAAGGTTGACTAGTATGGTCTCACATTCACCCACCAAGTTTCTAAGCTCGTGACCTCAAGTATTATTGGGTCACAAAATTGCTTAAATAACACCATTACAATGATTGCATGGGTATCAATAGAATTCATGCATGAGTCATGCAACAAATAAATAGAAAGTTGATTGACCCCTCTTATTGTAAACCTAAAGTTTGACTTGGACTTGAGATGTTAAATTGGCCTAAATTTCATGTGTTTGAGACTATTAAATGATGATATGGACGATCACAGGCTGAGTGTCATATGTGGATGAAATTAGTATGATAGCATATTCCCATTAATATGTGAGGTTAGGAGAGCATGATTTAGAGGAAATATATCATGTGTTTATTTCTCAAGTGTAATACCCATAGTTTTGACTTGGAATGTATTAAATACAAATTATGTAAATGATGTAAATATGCTAGTGTGCAACTCAAGGCCAATGCCCAACTAGTGAATGGCTTCTGTAGGCTTACATAGGCTTGGAAAAATGCCCACCATTTCTCACCTGTGAGGGATAATTTTTTTATGAAAGCATCAGCTTTTAGGTGGATGATTTATGCACTTGACCATTGACTCATTTTTTAAAACAATTCTATGCTAAAGAAAATATTGGCTTGCTAAAACAATCACTCAGCTTATTTTGCACCTAAAAATGGCCTAAATGGCCTTAGGAAAATGCCCACCATTTCTCACCTGTGAGGAATAAATAATTTCTGAAAGCATAAGTTTGTAGGTGGATGATTTATTCACTTGACCATTGACTCATTTTTTAAAACAAGTCGCTGGTCAAGGAGATATTTTCCTGCCAAAACATCCATTCAACCTATTTTTCACCCTGCCGGAAAAATGCTCGCCATTGGCAAAATTGGATAAGTATAATACTTACAGCAAAGGTTATTCGGCCGAATAACCAAACGTAAAAAAAATTCGTCGGCCGGACAAAAAAAAATTCGCACATTTCAATTTCGCATATTTCTAATCAGAATATTTTTGAAGAGATTTTATAAGGAGCTTTTTTTGCAAGGGAGTTTTTTTTATGAAGTATTTTTTTCCTATTTCTTTCTAAGGAATACATTGAAAGAGTTTTTTTCTAAGGCATTTTTGCAAAATGAGTTTTTATTCCAAGCTTTTTGCACTTCTTATTTCTTTGCAATGGGTTTTTTCAAGGTGTTTTTTTTTCCAAAATGGTGATTTTAAAAAGTTTTTATTCCAAAGTATTTTGTGCAAAGAAGTTTTTATTCCAAGTTATTTTTTCAAAGGAGTTGTATTTTTCCTTCTTATTTCTTTGAAAATGATTTTTTCAAATAGTTATTTTCCCAAGATATTTTTGCAAATGAGTTTTTTTTTTAAATGGGTTTTTTCAAAGTTTTTTTTTTCTAGATATTTTTGCAAAAAACGTTTTTTTTACAAAGTATTTTAGAAGTGGTTTTTTCAGAAAATGATTTTTTCCAAATGGTGCATTTACAGAGTTTTTATTCCAATGTATTTTTGCAAATAAGATTTTATTTCAAGGTATTTTTGCAAATGAGATGTATTTTTCCTTCTTATTTCTTTGAAAATGAGTTTTTTCAAAGAGTTGTTCTCCCAATTTATTTTTGCAAAAGAGTTATTTCTTTGCAAGGGTTTTTCCAAAGAAATCTTTTTCCTAGGTATTTTTTCAAAGAAGTTTTTTTTTCAGTGGTTTTATAAAGAAGATTTATTTAGAAGGTGTTATTATTCTTTTCCAATGGGTTTTTTCAAAGGTGATTTATTGTCAAGGAGTTCTTATTTCATTCAAAGAAGGTTCTTTTCAAAGGAAATTTGTTTCCAATGAGTTTTTCTTCAAAAGACTCTTACAAGATTTTGATAAGGTAAAGTAAATTTCAGTTCATGTGTTTATAAATTTCGTAACTGTTTTTAAATCTTAATTTTGTTTTTTTACTATAAAATAATGATTCTTTAATTTATCATTTATAGATTAAAAAATCATGGGCAGTAAGAGAAACCGTCAAAGAAAATATGATCGTAAACGTGCTGATGATGATGGAAAAAAAAAAAAAAAAAAAAAAAAAAAACTTAAATATCATGCCAACAAAGCAAACCTTGCAGAAACGCAAGCTATGATTATTGAAGATACAAATATAGTTTTACATGATAATGTTGATGAAATGGAAATTGAAAATAGAATACAAGAAGAACAAATTGAAGTTGAAGAGACCATTGTTGAAAATGTAAATAGTGATTTACATACTAATGTCGATGAAGTCAATATTGAAGATCAAGTTCAAGAACTAGAAATTGGACCAGGTATGTATATATCATGTATTTTCCAAATTCATTTTTTATAATGAATTGTATTTTTGGATACATGTTAAATTAAATTTAACTTGATGTATAGGTACTTTCACCATTGATGATGAAACATTAGAAAACGTTGAATGCAACAAATATGGAAAAAAAAAAAATACCCATACATGATGCACGATATCCGGCTCAAAAAATTTATGATGATGTTTTAAAGAATTATTCAGTAACGGGAAAAGCACAAATTTTGAGATGTTTATTAGTGACCAAGAAGTTAGAAGATACTACGTCATTATTGGGTATTCACAAGATGACCAAAGAGTCGAAATTGAAACATAATGTGATAGAAAATATAGGTGATGCAATAAAAAAATTTGAAAAATCTAGGAAGAAAGACATCAGTGCTGCACGAAGAGCAATTCATATAGTAATTATTTCGACTAGTACTAAACAAAAATATTTGACAACATAGCTAGCAAAAGCAGGTGGAGCCTCAAGAAAGACATTATACAAACATAGCAAATTCAGAATCCAAATAGATGAAAATGATGAACTTGCTTGCTGGGAAATTATTTGTAGACAGCCTTACAAAGATAGAATGGGAGCAGGTGTTAAAGATATTGTATGGGAATATTGGTTGACACATGCTAGAGTTTCACCAAATTCAAGGGATGTGATACGACAAAGAGTATCACGAGGAGTATATGTAAGCAGTCCAAAACATATAATGGATATGACACAAGTACAATTGTTCAATAAATTCAAGAAAGATCATCGTGGAATTAATGTGTCAATCACTACATTTGTGCAACTAAAACCATGGTATGTTAGACCTATTACTATACGTGACACATGTTGTTGCCATTATCATGTGCAATTTCAATTATATTACGACAAGTTTCTTGAATTTGGTAAAATGTTTTGGACAAATTCACCACCTCCGCCCACAATACGTGAATTCATATCTCAAACCCTATGTGAGAGAAATCACGATGAAGTATTTTATAATAAGAAATGTGTCAATGGAAAACATTGTAATCGTTATGAAAATTTGGTTTTATTCCACAATAAATATCCTATCGATACTGATCACTCGCTGTCAAATGTAACCGTTGATTGGAGAAGATATGAATACATTACAAGTACTAGTGATGCACATTCCAAAAGGATTGATTTGCGAGAAGATAAAATAGGTGTGGCAGATTTTCTCAAGAAATTTGAAAATGAAATTTATAAATACACCAAGCATTCACATAGAGCACGATGTCAAGACCTTCAATTCAAACAGTCTCGTGAAATTTTTCCACCAGGAACAATTTTGTCAGTGGTTGATTTTGCAGAAAATTACACATTTGTTGCTCAAAAAGAGATACAGAGTGAATACTATCATTCTGACCAAGTTTCGATATTTGTCTATGTTTTATATAGACATTCTCAACAGGATGTTGATGGCATTGAAAACACGTGTGACAATCGAGATGTGATTAAAGAATATCACTTTTATATCAGCAACGATCGTACACACAATACACATTTTGTTCAACATTGTATTGAAAGTATTTTCTACAATTCACCAAAGGGACGTAACGTTAAATTCAATGAGCATTGGATATGGTCGGATGGATGTGCAGGACAATTTAAATATTCGTGATCATTTTTTTGGTTATCTCGACTTCATAAAGCATTGAACATTAAACATCGTTGGAATTTCTTTGAAAATGATCATGGAAAAGGTGAACATGATGGTGCAGGAGCCTGCGTAAAAAGAGCACTTCAAAGAGGGCAAATGAACCATAGTTCTATACGATTTCATTCAGCTGCAAAGGTTGTCCAATGGTGTAAATCACATCTAAACCAAGATTATAATCAACAATCAAAAGACGTGCGCAAGTATGTACACAAATGTTTTAATTTATATATTTTATTGTCAATTTAAAAAAAAGTACATGTACTAACATCAAAATTTGTCATTTGTGTAATAGGTTTTTTTGGCTTGTTGGGGTCCAAGATATAAATAGATAAATACCATATGATTCTAGCACCATACATGGGACTAGAGATTTTCATTATATTCAAACAAAAGCCTTCCAAAACATGTTTGCATTTGACAGTATAAAGCAATCATGCTTTTGTCATATTTGCACTGAAAATATTGAATCTACAGAAGTTTGTGAAAACATAACGAACAACTACGTAAAACATTGGAAACACACAGAGATTAATCCTAAAGGAAAAATGCCACTAGCAAGCATAGAAGAATTAGAATCAGAAAAAATAGCAATATCATCTGATGGCGACAGAATTTCAGATCTTATTAGAGAAGATAATGATCAAGTACAACTATTTTGTCGATTGTTCATTCTTGTCCATCACCTTATACATGTATATTAGTCAATTTAATTGATTTAAAAATCCTAACGTCAATTGTAATTTGCACAGAGGATGTTTTTGCTGTGATTGGACCTGTAGACAACAACGAAAATGTGAAATTATTTGATGCGATGCACTGAAGGAAAGATGAAGTTATTGGAAGACTACAATGACAACGAATATACATACGAAAGAGGATCCATCATTTTAAAGGGCTATTTTTTTTCAGCAGACCCATATGACTGAAAATTATGTCTACTTTCAGGATTATGAACCTGATGTTATATGTTGTCAATATAGTCATTTAGTATGTGCATCTCAAATAAAATTGGTTCAAGTTCTATCGAAAAAACAATTAAAAAATAATAAATGGAAACTATCCAAATATGACCATGAACGGATAATTGAGGACAGCATTCCATTGCGATGTTTTTAACTATATCAAAAATTAATAGATCAATGGTTTCGTCCATGTCATTGTCAAATGTTGTGTACACTATATTTTTTTCTTTCAATGTCTATGATCTTGAAAGATACTAGAATATAAGAGTTTAAATGATCATATTCTAGTATGCTGAAATGAATTCAAATATTATTTGGTAATGAAAACTTCAATGTGTAAAATTTTTGTCTTAGTTCTGTATAAAATACTTTATTCGGGTCCCCATATGTCTATTAGACCACTTAAGGGATGAAATAACGGATGTGGTTGTCTCCACTCTCTGCCCCGAATCTTTTTTTTTAAATATCACTTGTGTAAGTTCACATAACTGAAATCATGGCAAATGGAGACAACGATCATTTAATTTTTAATCACAAGAAATGATTCAAGGACTGTAAAGCTTATGCTAAATTAGAGGAATGATTATTTACAACAAATCGATGAAAATTCATCAAATTGTTGTCTAAAATCATTGCTCTAATTTAGCACAAGCTTCATGATCCTGTAATCTTTGCTGATGATTAAAAAACAAAAAATCGTTAAATCCCCATTTGCCATGATTTCAGCCGCATAAAATGTACCTGGACATTGAAAATAAGAATTATTAATTAAAAATTCATATCAAAATTTGAACCTAATATTCATTTTTCAACTTCCTAACATTCGTATTTCAATCAAAACTTCCAAACAAATTCCTAAACTTTGAAACTAACATTCATTTTTAAACTTCCTAACATTCATATTTCTATCAAAACTTCCTGACATTCCTAAACTTTCTAACATTCAAAGATAACAATCATGTTCTTAACATTCATTCATTCATTGCACCTATCATAAATTCCTTAGCATCCATTCTTACCATAACATTCATTCTTAACATATTCCTAACATTCCTATCAAAATTTGAACCTAACATTCATTTTTCAACTTCCTAACATTCATATTTCAATCAAAACTTCTAACATTTCTAAACTTCCTAACATTCAAAGATAACATTCATATTCTTAACATTCAATATTAATATTCATTTATATTTCAATCAAAACTTCCTAACATTCCTGAACTATGAACCTAACATTCATTTTTAAACTTCCTAACATTCCTAAACTTCCTAATATTCAAAGATATCATGTTCTTAACATTCATTTATTCTTAAAATTCATATAAAAACCTAACATTCATTCATTCATTGCACCTATCATAAATTCGTTAACATTCATTCTTACCATGTAACATTCATTCTTAACATATTCATGTAACATTCCTATCAAAATTTGAACCTAACATTCATTTTTCGACTTCCTGACATTCATATTTCAATCACAACTTCCTAACATTTCGGAACTTTAAACCTAAGATTCATTATTAAACTTCCTAACATTCATATTTCTATCAAAACTTCATAACATTCCTAAACTTCCTAACATTCAAAGATAAGTCATTCTTAACATTCAATCTTAATATTCATTCATTCTTAAAATTCATATAAAAACCTAACATTCATTTATTGCACCTAGATTATAACATCCTTGACATTCATTATTACATATGCATTCATTCATTTAAACATGCAAATACATATTTTAAACCTTTAAATCACACCAAATATGCTAAATAAACAAAGATAAGTAGATCATTTAAAGCAAATACAAAATATGTAAGTTCAATGTACATGTATATAATCCTCAAAAAATGTTCATGAACATGTGAGTTCAATGTACATACATGTATCTAGTCCAAAAATAAATCTCCTCGATGTCCAAAACAAATCTTTACAATCTATGTATATCAACAACAACAACAAATGTCCACCGTGCTATTCTCCACTAAGGCCTCCCCTTGGACTCAACCCACCCTGCAACATATATAAAAACAGATTATGAATATCATTTAAATTATTTAAACTAAATTCAAAAAATTAAAATATCAAACTTATATATCAAAAAACAATTCAATTATTAACAAAATTACATCAAATTCTCCAAATACTTGTCCACCACCATCCTCCAAAGGAGTTTTCCCTTTGCCTCCAAAAGATTTGAGAGCCCCAAGCTGCAACATGTATAAAATCAATTTATGAATCTCATAAATTACTTGAACAAATTTTAACTAAATCCAAAAAAATTAAAATATCAAACTTATATCAAAAATCAATTAAAGTGTGAACAAAATTACCTCCATGCCAATATCTGCTGCATTCAGCAGAGAACTTATCTCTTCCCCCTAAAATTTAAATTGTGTTAATAAATAAAACATAATGCAAACAAAAAAAATTAAGCAATTAACTTAAAACTAAAACAAAAAAATTAAAATCATTAGCTCACAATAGATGGTAAATCATTTAAAAAGTTCATATCTAAAGAAACCTGCATGGATAAGTTAAATTAACAATAAGATGCATAGTTAAATTAAAATTCAAAAAAAATATAATATATATCAAGTTCAAACATAATTATAAATATGTAAATAATAAATATAACTCTCTAATATGCTCTATATTTTCGCCAGTGGAAATACAGAAAGAATGTTCATTCATCATTCTTGAAAATTGCAACCAATAAGCATTTACATAATGTACTTATTGCTTTACATAAAAAAAACATAATTTATCATTCATATAATGTAACAAAAAAATCAATTCAAAATGAATAAAAGATTTAATTTAGATCAAGTCATATCATAATCAACAAACCTCTCCCAAACTCGATGTGTTATTGGATATAACATTTGACGCTATGTCACGACAAACCTTGGCATACGCCCTGAGATTTCCAATGCTCATTCCATCTACCTCATCATTAGTTTTGTAAACAAACTTTTGACGAATAGTGGAACGAGCCCTTTTTCGAACCAGTCCCACATCTACTCCAACTAATGCTGACGAGAAACCATCGCCAACAAAATTCCTTGCAGTTGTACCAAGTTGGGATGTGGGCTCTATCTTTAATCTTAATGCCACCAACCTGGGTGGGCGAGATATCTAGGGTGGAGGTCGAAGAGTTGTAGGGTCTCTAAGAGCACATTTTCAATTATATAGTCGACCCTTTCCAACTCCATAAAATTCTAAATGAACATCAGTATAGTATGGCTTCATATTTTTAAAAAAATTCAGCATAAAAAATCTAGCAAAATATTGAGAAACCTCATCGTTCCATGGAAACCGACCATAGGCTGCGAGAAATCGATCATATAGTAGATGTACAAGATCAGGATGCTTGAAATATTGCACTTTCAACATTTCTCACTTTAGACCTTCTTTGAACAAAACAATGATTTGGCATGTTCTTTTGTCACTCTCTCCTTCACAACAACCCACTTGTCTGGACCCATCACTTGTTCCCTTCGTCTTTGCATCAAATCAACAAAACCATTTGTAGTTGGTCCGAGATTCTCATATGCCTGAATGAATTTTTGCAATGATCCCAAAACAATCTCCAAACTTTGTTTACTCTCTGGAGGGAGATCCATAGTAGACAAATCATTTTCCAACTTGCCGTAGTGGGATCCACATCTTTCAAGAGTCATTTAATGATCACCACTTTCCCATGGAAGCTCCCGAGGTAAATCAGATGGATATGTTGTAATGGGTATACAACCCTCAGTTAGTTCAACATATTGCGTCCTGGTTTGACCATCATCACCTTGTGTAGAATGACGAGCCTCTTGAGAACCTTGCTCTGCACCCTCATCCGTCTCCCTTGCTCGCTCTGCCTCCCTCTCTGTAGAATTACAAGCATCTTCTGAACCATTCTCTGCTTCAAATAAAAACAAAGTTTTTTTTAAACACATGTACAAACTTTGTGTACACAAAAAAAAATTTGTATGTACACATATTAAAAGATCGATATTCATATACTAACAGAAGGTCGAGATCGGTGTTCTCCCACAGAAGATATAGGGGAATAATTTGTATCCCTTTCGCCTCGTCGATGATCAACTGAATTTGAACTATACGATAAACTAGAATCTCGAGGGGAAGTTGACAACCTCCGATTATCACTTGTAACACCAACCCCAGAAGACTGTGAAGACCTCCTACGCTTTCGCCTCAAAGACTCCTCTCTTTTCATTTGATATAATGTCTACACTTACACAAATATCAACTGATTACATATTCAAATTCTACATGTTAATTCTACAAATTCTAAAACCTAGCTTCTAAAAAAACTAAGTTATGTAATAAAAACCTATATATACCTAATATAATCTAATAGTTCTTAAAATGATTATAACTAATATTGTTGGATGTATAAGGAATTAATGTACCAATCTTCTAAGTGTTTTTGATGTTTAAAATTAATAGCACCAATATAGTTAAATACTAAGTTAAGTGTTACATCTAGATTGTAATTCTAGAAATTCTAAAACCTAGCTGCTAAAGACACTAAGTTATGTAATAAAGACCTAAATATACCTAATATCATCTAATAGTTCTTAAAATGAGTATAGCTAATAAGGAATTAATGTGTCAATATTCTAAGTGTTTTTGATGTTTAAAATGAATATAACCAATATAGTTAAATATAAAATGAAGGGTTACATTTATGTATGTCAAAGAATGAGTTCGTGAACATGTTAGCTTTTAATTAAAATCTTAAATTAATTACTTAATTGCTATTTTAATAATATTTAAACATAAATTATATTTACAAGTATTTTCATTATTCCATACAATCTTAAAATTATAACAATTCATGGTATTATTTTTCACAAGTTTGGCTATGTTTCAGATATTTGCCATGTTGCAAAATGGTCTTCAGTTTGGTACATAATACAATTGAATTTTGTTCTTTCCTATTATATCTAAAGTAAAGTTTATTCATGTCTATAGTTTAGTTGTGTCTAAAATAAAGTTTAAAGTTTTGTTGTATCCAAAGTAAAGTTTAATCGTGTCTAAAGTTTTGTTGTATCTGTAGCTATGCATTAACACAGTTTGTAATAAAACTAATATATTGATCTATGAACTCTATCAATGTAGACAGAGTTCATGAACTTTGTCCAAGGACAAAATTCATGAGCTCTATCCATGTGGACAGAGTTCATGAACTCTATCCATGTCCATGTTGACAGAGTTTAACTGAAAAGAGAAACCTATATATAAAGGGGAAATATCATTTGCAAATACAATTACAAAACTACTTTTATTTTCATTTCTAAACACATAAGCGAAATCAATAGTTTAACAAGATTAACTAACTAAAGACTGCATATATTTCTCTTTTTATATTTAAATTTAAATCATTTTCAACATACGATTTGGACATAGTTTAAGAACTCTGCCAAATTGGGCAGAGTTCATGTTAAACCTCTTAGTACTAATCCACTATATTTGCTTATGTTACAGTTTCCATATTAGGTTATTATGATTATACTATCTATGAGTAATAAGTATCATTATCTATGCTCTTTCTTATTAATAGTAAGGTTAGCTTAGCTAACTCATCTACAGAGATTCTGGAAATAAGGTAGAGCTTATTTAAAATAAGTTATACTAGTCTTCTTGTCTTTTTAATTGGACAGAGTTCATGAACTCTGCCCAATTGGACATAGTTCATGAACTCTACCCAATTTTGGACAAAGTTCGTGAACTCTGTCCAATTGGACACAGTTCATTTACAGGGACAAATTCAAATTTTTTTAATTAATACTTAATTCATTAATTAAAAAAAAACTGAGTTTCAGCTTACCTATTTATATTTTCACTTCTTTGACTCAGGCGAATTTAAACCCAGACGAATAGAACCCAAGCGAATTTAGACCCAGCCGAACAGAACCCAGGCAAAATTGAAAAAACGAGCCCAAGCACAAAAAAAAAACCAAAACTTACAATAACAATTAAACGTTAATATAAGAAATTTCAAAAAAAAAAAAACATAAATGAACAAAACATTTACCTCTGCAGATAACAATGCGACCACAGGTCCGCAGCCACAACATCCCACTCTTATGCAAACGTCCACCGACGAAACGAACACCAGAACGATCGTCCACCAACATAAACTCTCCAAAAATATGATCGTCTGCCACCAGGAGAACACTCTAACAACAAAGCTCCACCAACAGACGTCCAGCCGCACACTACACCGACAGACGTCCAGACGCACACTCCACCAACAGGCGTCCAGACGTCCAAACGTGCAACAACGAACCCACTGATCTACAACTCTGCCGCGACCAGGCGCAGAAAGGAGGAGCAGATGGGACAGGCAGAAGGTGGCGGATGCACACTCCACCAACAGACGTCCACATGTCCAGACGCGCAACGACCAATCGACGCTTATACAACTCTGCCACGACCAGAAGCAGAAAAGATGAGTAAAACATGACGCAGAGGGTGGCGGAGAAGTGAGACGTAGAGAGCAGGGAAGCGGGTGGCGGAGTTCACTGAAAGCTGGGTAGACGGACCAGTGGCTAGATGGGTGGGTGAACAGAGCAGTTGCGAGACGGGTGGCGCGAAGGCAAGGCCGGCAGTGGGTCTCTAAACGAGGTCCACGAAATCCTGCTAAAAATGACGAACAATGGCCGCAGCCGAGCTTTTATGCAGAATAATTATTCGGCCGAATAATTAGACAACGCCGTGCATTTTTCCCGTCCGGCTAAACCTCGCACACAAATCGAGACCACCGTCAGGTATAACGGTGGCCCGTTAATGGTTATTCGGCCGAATAATTTAGTTATTCGGCCGAATTAACTAAATTATTCGGCCGAATAACTAAATTTATTCGGCCGAATAACTTCTGCTATGACTCTTCGGTGCCCAATTCTCACCAAAGTGTAACCCACCTTCATGTTTCCACCCTATTTAAAAATGGGCTTAAATAGACTTGGGAAAATGCCCACCATTTCTCACCTGTGAGGGATAATTTTTTTCTAAAAGCATCGACTTGTAGGTGGATGATTTATGCACTTGAACATTGGCTTAGTTTTGAAAAAACATCTATGGTCAAGAAATTATTGGCCTGCCAAAAAAACCACTCATCCTGTTTTGCACCTAGAACTGACCTAAATGGCCTTAGGAAAATGCCCACCATTTCTCACTTGTGGGGGTTAAAAAATTTCTGAGAGCATCAGCTTGCGGATGGATGATTTATGCACTTGACCATTGACTCATTTTTTAAAACAATTCTCTGGTCAAGGATATATTTTCCTACCAAAACATCCATTTAATTTTCTTTTCACCCTACCAGAAAAATGCTCGCCATTGGCAAAATTGCCTTAAATATTGAAAACCGGACTTAAGTAGGCTTGCGAAAATGCCCACCATTTCTCACCTGTGAGGGTTAACTTTTTTTTGAAAGCATCAACTTGCAGGTGGATGATTTATGCACTTGAACATTGGCTCAGTTTTGAAAACAATTGTATGGTCAAGAAATTATTGGCCTGCCAAAACAACCACTCATCCTGTTTTGCACCTAAATAGGATGAGTGGTTGTTTTGGCAGGCCAATAATCTCTTGACCATAGACGTTTTTTCAAAACTGATCCAATAGTCAAGTGCATAAATCATCCACCTGCAAGCTGATGCTTTCAAAATATTTTTATCCCTCACAGGTGAGAAATGGTGGGCATTTTCCTAAGGCCATTTAGGCCAATTCTAGGTGCAAAATAAGCTGAGTGGTTGTTTTGGCAAGCCAATATTTTCTTTGCCATATAATTTTTTTCAAAACTGAGCTAATGGTAAAGTGCATAAATCATCCACCTACAAGCTGATGCTTTCAAAAAAAAATTATCCCTCACAGGTGAGAAATGATGGGCATTTTCCTAAGGCCATTTAGGCTAGTTCTAGGTGCAAAACAGGATGAGTGGTTGTTTTGGCAAGCCAATATTTTCTTGACCATATATTTTTTTTCAAAACTGAGCCAACGGTCAAGTCTCTGGTAAGGGAGATATTTTCTTTCCAAAACATCCATTCAACCTATTTTTCACCCTACCAGAAAAACGCTCACCATTAGCAAAATTGGCTAAGTATTGAAAAACGGGCTCAAGTAGGCTTGGAAAAATGCCCACCATTTCTCACCTATGAGGGATAAATTTTTTATGAAAGCATCAGCTTGTAGATGGATGATTTATGCACTTGAAAATTGGCTTAGTTTTGAAAAAAATTCTATGGTCAATAAATTATTGGCCTTCCAGAACAACCACTCATCCTGTTTTGCACCTAGAATTGGCCTAAATGGCCTTAGGAAAATGCCCACCATTTCTCACCTGTGAGGGATACAAATTTTATGAGAGCATCAGCTTGTAGGTGGATGATTTATGAACTTGACCATTGACTCATTTTTTAAAACAAGTATCTGGTCAAGGAGATATTTTCCTGCCAAAACATCCATTCAACTTATTTTTCACCCTACCAAAAAAATGCTCGCCGCTGGCAAAATTGGTTAAGTATTGAAAAACATACTTAAGTAGGACTGAGAAAATCCCCACTATTTCTCGCCTGTGAGGAATAAAATTTTCCTGAAATCATAATCTTGCAGGTGGATGATTTATGCACTTGACCATTTGCTCAGTTTTGAAAAAAAGTCTATGGTAAAGAAAATATTGGCCTACCAAAACAACCACTCATCCTATTTTGCACCTAAACAGGATAAGTCGTTGTTTTGGCGGGCCAATAATTTATTTACCATAGAATATTTTTCAAAAATGATACAATGGTCAAGTGAATAAATCATCCACCTGCAAGCTGATGCTTTCCAAAAAAATTTATCCTTCACAGGTGAGAAATGGTGGGCATTTTCCTAAGGCCATTTAGGCTAGATCTAGGTGCACAATAAGTTGAGTGGCTGTTTTGGCAGGCCAATATTTTCTTTACCATAGAATGTTTTTCAAAACTGAGCTAATGGTCAAGTGCATAAATCATCCACCTGCAAGCTGATGCTTTCATAAAATTCTTATCCTTCACAGGTGAGAAATGGTGGGCATTTTTCTAAGGCCATGTAGGCTAGTTCTAGGTGCAAAACAGGATGAGTGGTTGTTTGGGCAAGCCAATATTTTCTTGACCATAGATTTTTTTTCAAAACTGAGCCAACGGTCAAGTCTCTGGTCAAGGAGATATTTTCCTACCAAAACATCCATTCAACCTATTTTTTACCCTGCCAGAAAAATGCTCGCCATTGGAAAATTTGGCTAAGTATTGAAAAACGGGCTCAAGTAGGCTTGGGAAAATGCCCACTATTTTTCACCTGTGAGGGAAAATGTTTTTTGAAAGTATCAACTTGTAGGTGGATTATTTATGCACTTGATCATTAGCTTAGTTTTGAAAAAAATTCTATGGTCAAGAAATTATTGGCCTACCAAAACAACCACTCATCTTGTTTTACACCTAGAACTGGCCTAAATGGCCTTAGGAAAATGCCCACCATTTCTCACCTATCGGGATAAAAAAAATTTGAGAGCATCAACTTGCAGGTGGATGATTTATGCACTTGAACATTGACTCATTTTTTAAAACAAGTCTCTGGTCAAGGAGATATTTTCCTGCCAAAACATCCATTCAACCTGTTTTTCACTCTGTCAGAAAAATGCTCACCATTGGCAAAATTGGTTAAGTATTGAAAAATTGACTTAAGTAGGCTTGGAAAAATGCCCACCATTTCTCACCTGTGAAGGATAAAAAATTTCTGAAAGCATCAACTTATAGGTGGATGATTTATGCACTTGACCATTAACTCAGTTTTGAAAAATTAGTATATGGTAAAGAAAATATTGGCCTACCAAAACAACCACTCATCCTGTTTTGCACACAAAACAGGATGAGTGGTTGTTTTGGCAGGCCAATAATTTCTTGACCATATAATTTTTTTCAAAATTGATCCAATGGTCAAGTGCATAAATCATCCACCTGCAAGCTGATGCTTTCAGAAATTTTTTATCCCTCACAAGTGAGAAATGGTGGGCATTTTCCTAAGGCCATTTAGGCCAGTTCTAGGTGCAAAACAGGATAAGTGGTTGTTTTGGCAAGCCAATATTTTCTTGACCATAGATTTGTTTTCAAAACTGAGCCAACGGTCAAGTCTCTGGTCGTGGAAACCCAATTGGGAAAACCAAAAACTCTTTCTATACAACAAAATTATATTTACAATATTTTTTGCAAGCTACAACTTGTTGGAAAATTCAATCCCCAAGTTTCTCATCTACAAGTAAAGGATGCTACAACACCCTGGTTTCTTCCTGCTGCAACAGACAAGGATGCTACTACACCCTATTTAAAATATACTACTGGAAGGAGGGTATGACCCTATGGTTTATCAGCTACTACTGAAAGGATGCTTCGACACCCTATTTAACAGCTACTATTGGAAGGAGGCTACAACCTCTTTGTAGGCTTGTAGCCTGCCCTAGCACCACCCTCCCTCCCTATTTTGATTTTATAACTTCAATGGGATATACATTAGTTTATACTTTCTATGTCCTATGTTTTTTATCTTCAATCCAAGATCCAGAGACCACCCCTATTCCTTTTATTCTTTCTCTAGTATTTGTACTACTTCAGATCTTTATCTAAGTACATAGCAGACACTCTCATCTTCTTCAATCTTCCCCTAGCATCACCCAACCACCCTTTTTTTGTCTTCTTCAGATTTCCAGAACTTCTTTTCTTTAATTATGTTTCTTCATTTCAATGGTCTCTGACTGATCTTTCTTTTTCTTTGATCTGAGCAGTTGAGACATCTTCCTTTCATCTCAAATACTTGTTTATATATTATCTATCTCTTCTTTGAAACGTTGTATCTCTTCAATCTGGACTTGTGTCTTTTCAAACTCGCACCTCTTGAAAAGACTCAATTTCCTCTTTATTAATTAAATAAGAAACCCTATTTTAATTAAAGATCAACTATGTTTAATAAAATATGCCTCATTATATTTTATTGAGTTTTTTTCCTGTAGCTTATCATCATGCATTTTCAGCATCACACTCTTTCCATAATTGCGTCCTTCCAATCTGGAAATTGCCTTTTTGTCAAATGCACCACCTCATAAAAATGCTTCTTGGTTTAACTAATTTGCTTTGCTAAATACATGGTAGTTAATTTCCTCTATTTCATAACATCTTAATTTATTTTTATTAAATTTACTTAGCTGGGCAATTTAAATAAAAACTTGTTGACATATATTTTCAGGTTTATTGCTGGCATATTCACATACTGTGTAACAATGGTTTTTCCTCAACTTTCCAACTCAATTTTTCACACATGTGACTACCGAAGAGGAATATGACACCATGGCTAGATGGCGAGTTCATCATGGAACATACCCATGCCATCTGGAGAATTTATCAACACAAGGACACTTTATGGCGGGCATTTCCAAATGGCCCTTCAAACTTTATTTAGACAGAAAGACAATCTTTTTCTCAATTTGGCAGGCTTGCATTTCATAGGTGTAAGCTTCAGAGAGAAATCTGAGCCCATGATTAGATGACCATATCATCAAAGAACAAGCCCATGCCAACTGATGAATTTATCACCACAAGGACATTTTATGGCGGACATTTCCAAATGGCCCCGTAACCTCCATTTTTCAACACTTGAAAATTTTCATTTGTTCTTAATATGCAAAATGTGATTTTTTTCACTTTGGAAGATTGATTTATTGCATATCTTACCATCATAAGGAAAATTGAAAAGATGATTGGATAACCACTTTAACAAGGAACAGATCCATGTCAACGTTTGAATTTTTTGATACACACATCATTTTTGGAGCATTTGAAAAACGGACTTAAGTAGGCTTGAAAAAATGCCCACCATTTCTCACCTGTGAGGGATAAATTTTTTTTGAAAGCATCAGCTTGCAGGTGGATGATTTATGCACTTGAACATTGGCTCAGTTTTGAAAAAAATTGTATGATCAAGAAATTATTGGCCTGCCAAAACAACCACTCATCCTGTTTTGCACTTAAAAAGGATGAGTGGTTGTTTTGGCAGGCCAATAATTTATTGACCATAGACTTTTTTTCAAAACTGATCCAATGGTGAAGTGCATAAATCATCCACCTGCAAGCTGATGCTTTCAGAATATTTTTATCACTCACAGGTGAGAAATGGTGGGCATTTTCCTAAGGCCATTTAGGCCAGTTCTAGGTGCAAAATAAGCTGAGTGATTGTTTTGGCAAGCCTATATTTTCTTTACCATATAATTTTTTTCAAAACTGAGCTAATGGTAAAGTGCATAAATCATCCACCTACAAGCTGATGCTTTCAAATTTTTTTTTATCCCTCACAGGTGAGAAATGGTGGGCATTTTCCTAAGGCCATTTAGGCTACTTCTAGGTGCAAAACAGGATGACTGGTTGTTTTGGCAAGCCAATATTTTCTTGACCATAGATTTTTTTTCAAAACTGAGCCAACAGTCAAGTATCTGGTAAAGGAGATATTTTCTTTCCAAAGCATCCATTCAACCTATTTTTCACCCTACCAAAAAAATGCTCGCCATTAGCAAAATTGGCTAAGTATTGAAAAACGGGCTCAAGTAGGCTTGGGAAAATGCCCACCATTTCTCACATGTGAGGGATAAAAATTTTATGAAAGCATTAGCTTGTAGGTGGATGATTTATGCACTTGAAAATTGGCTTAGTTTTGAAAAAAATTCTATGGTCAAGAAATTATTGGCCTTGCAATACAACCACTCATCCTGTTTTGCACCTAGAATTGGCCTAAATGGCCTTAGGAAAATGCCCACCATTTCTCACCTGTGAGGGATAAAAAAATTATGAGAGCATCAACTTGTAGGTGGATGATTTATGAACTTGAACATTGACTCATTTTTGAAAACAAGTATCTGGTCAAGGAGATATTTTCTTGCCAAAACATCCATTCAACCTGTTTTTCACCCTGCCAGAAAAATGCTCACCATTGGCAAAATTGGTTAAGTATTGAAAAACATACTTAAGTAGGATTGGGAAAATGTCCATTATTTCTCACCTGTGAGGGATAAAATTTTCCTGAAATCATAAGCTTGCATGTGGATGATTTATGCACTTGACCATTGGATCAGTTTTGAAAATAAGTCTATGGTAAAGAAAATATTGGCCTACCAAATCAACCACTCATCCTATTTTGCACCTAAACACGATAAGTGGTTGTTTTGGCAGGCCAATAATTTTTTTTGCCATACATTTGTTTTCAAAACTGATCCAATGGTCAAGTGAATAAATCATCCACATACAAGTTGATGCTTTCAGAAATTTTTTATCACTCACAGGTGAGAAATGGTGGCATTTTCCTAAGGCCATTTACGCTAGTTCTAGGTGCAAAATAAGCTGAGTGGTCATTTTGGCAGGCCAATATTTTCTTTGCCATACAATTGTTTTCAAAACTGAGCCAATGGTCAAGTGCATAAATCCTTCACCTGCAAGATGATGCTTTCACAAAATTCTTATCCTTCATAAGTGAGAAATGGTGGGCATTTTCCTAAGGCCATTTAGGCTAGTTCTAGGTGCAAAATAGGATGAGTGGTTGTTTTGGCAAGCCAATATTTTCTTGACCATAGATTTTTTTTCAAAACTGAGCCAACGGTCAAGTCTCTGGTCAAGGAGATATTTTCCTGCCAAAACATCCATTCAACCTATTTTTCACCTTGCCATAAAAATGCTCGCCATTGGAAAAATTTGATAAGTATTGAAAAATGGGCTCAAGTAGGCTTGGGAAAATGCCCACCATTTCTCACAGGTGAGGGATAATTTTTTTTTGAAAGAATCAACTTGTAGGTGATTTATTTATGCACTTGATCATTGGCTTAGTTTTGAAAAAAAGTCTATGGTCAAGAAATTATTGGCCTACCAAAACAGTCACTCATCTTGTTTTGCACCTAGAACTGGCCTAAATGGCCTTAGAAAAATGCCCACCATTTCTCACCTATGAGGGATAAAAAAAAATTGACAGCATCAACTTGCAGGTGGATGATTTATGCACTTGAACATTGACTCATTTTTTAAAACAAGTCTCTGGTCAAGGAGATATTTTCCTGCCAAAACATCCATTCAATCTGTTTTTCACCCTGTCAGAAAACTGCTCGCCATTGGCAAAATTGGTTAAGTTTGAAAAACAGACTTAAGTAGACTTGGGAAAATGCCCACCATTTCTCACCTGTTAGGGATAAAAAAATTCTGAAAGCATCATCTTGCAGGTGGATGATTTATGCACTTGACCATTGACTCAGTTTTGAAAAAAAGTCTATGGTAAAGAAAATATTGGCCTACCAAAGCAACCACTCATCATGTTTTGCACATAAATAGGCTGAGTGGTTGTTTTGGCAAGCCAATAATTTCTTGACCATAGAATTTTTTTCAAAACTGATCCAATGGTCAAGTGTATAAATCATCCACCTGCAAGCTGATGCTTTCAGAAATTTTTTATCCCTCACAGGTGAGAAATGGTGGGAATTTTCCTAAGGCCATTTAGGCCAGTTCTAGGTGCAAAACAGGGTGAGTGGTTGTTTTGGCAAGCCAATATTTTCTTGACCATATATTTATTTTCAAAACTGAGCCAACGATCAATTCTCTGATCGTGGAAACCCAATTGGGAAAACCAAAAACTCTTTCTATACAACAAAATTATAATTACAATATTTTTTGCAAGCTACAACTTGTTGGAGAATTCAATCCCCAAGTTTCTCAGCTACAACTGAAGGATGCTACAACACCCTAGTTTCTTCCTGCTGCAACAAACAAGGATGCTACTACACCCTATTTAAAAGCTACTACTGGAAGGAGGGTACAACCCCCTGGTTTATCAGCTACTACTGAAAGGATGCTTCGACACCCTATTTACCAGCTACCATTGGAAGGAGGATACAACACTCTTGTAGGCTTGTATCCTGCCCTAGCACCACCCTACCTTCCTATTTTGATTTTATAACTTCAATGGGATATACATCAGTTTATACTTTCTATGTCCTCGAATTTTTATCTTCAATCCAAGATCCATAGATTACCCCTGTTCCTTTTATTCTTTCTCCGGTATCTGTACTACTTCAGATCTTTATCTAAGCACATAGCAGACACTCTCATCTTCTTCAATCTTCCCCTAGCATCACCCAACCACCCTTTTTCTGTCTTCTTCAGATTTCCAGAACTTCTTTTCTTTAATTATGTTTCTTCATTTCATTGGTCTCTGACTGATCTTTCTTTTTCTTTGATCTGGGCTGCTGAGACATCTTCCTTTCATATCAAATACTTGTTTATAGATTATCTATCTCTTCTTTGAAACGTTGTATCTCTTCAATCTGGACTTGTGTCTTTTCAAACTCGCACCTCTTGAAAAGACTCAATTTCCTCTTTATTAATTAAATAACAAACCCTATTTTAATTAAAGATAAACTATGTTTAATAAAATATGCCTCACTATATTTTATTGAGTTTATTCATGTAGCTTATCATCATGCATTTTCAGCATCACACTCTTTCTATAATTGCGTCATTCCAATCTGGAAATTTCCTTTTTATCAAACGCACCACCTCATAAAAATGCTTCTTGGTTTAATTAAGTTTCTTTGTTAAATACATAGTAGTTAATTTCCTCTATTTCATAACATCTTAATTTATTTTTATTAAATTTACTTAACTGGGCAATTTAAATAAAAACTTGTTGACATATATTTTCAGGTTTATTGCTGGCATATTCACATACTGTGTAACAATGGTTTTTCCTCAACTTTCCAACTCAATTTTTCACACATGTGACTACCAAAGAGGAATATGACACCATGGCTAGATGGCGAGTTCATCATGGAACATACCCATGCCATCTGGAGAATTTATCAGCACAAGGGCACCTTATGGCAGGCATTTCCAAATGGCCCTTCAAACTTTATTTAGACAGAAAGACAGACTTTTTCTCAATTTGGCAGGCTTGCATTTCACACGTGTAAGCCTCAGAGAGAAATTTGAGCCCATGACTAGATGACCATATCATCAAAGAACAAGCCCATGCAAACTGATGAATTTATCACCACAAGGACAGTTTACGGCAGACATTTCCAAATGGCCCCTTAACCTCCATTTTTCAACACTTGCCAAATTTCATTTGGTCTTAATATGCAAAACATTATTTTTCTCACTTTGGAAGATTGATTTATTGCATATGTTACCATCATAAGGAAACTTTAAAACATGACTGGATAACCACTTCAACAAGGAACGGATCCATGTCACCGTTTGAATTTTTTGATACACACATCATTTTTTGGGCATTTGAAAATGGCCTTTTAAACTGTTGATTTGACACTTGGGCAAAATTATCAAACCATAGGTTAACATGAGGAGATTTTTATTTTCATAAAATTGGAAGTATGATACATCCAATGGATAAATTCCAACAATTTGATTCCATCCATACCGATTTCATCCTTTGAAACTTCTTTCTCTCTCCTCGGCGGACATTTTTTGGAGTAGTGCAAATCAAGCTACGGGGTACTTTTGGAAGATCAATATCTTCTCCTACAGAGAGTTTTTGGAAAAACCAATGATATGGATGCACCAATAAACAGTATAGGGACCCATACCCTAAAAATACTTTAAGAAATCAACCACAGGAAATGGCGGACATTTTACTGAGGTCACTTAGGAATTTTTACCAGCATTTTTATACTTGGACAATTTGTGCAATCTCCAAGGTGGATTTTTTATTTCACCAAAATCATGAACCAATGGTACTATATGATGTAGTACATCTCATAGAGCACAACCAAAGTGATTTCACCTTCAAAATCATCTTCCTCTGACCTAGGTGGATATTTTCCTGGATTGGTGCAAAACTGCCTAAAAACCTGTTTTGTTAGACCTATAACTTCCTCCTCAGACACTCTGAAGACAAACTCATACCATGGTCAGGTAGACAGATCAACAAGATACATCCTAGTGCTTTCAGATAATTTTTATCATTCTCCTATGAGGTACGACGGACATTTTTCCAAGGCCACTTGGACCAAATTTCGAACACTTAGTCAATTTCTTGAATTTCTCCAAACTGACAAATCTCTATATAACTAGGTCAAATTGTAATAATGACATCATGAAGGTACTAGAGCACCATTAGGTGGATTTGAATATTCATCAATTGTGCCACACCATCATACATGCTATGTCATCACTTCATGTGTTATTCCTTTGTCTTCCATTGAGTTTGCCCTGCCATCATGTCCTTGGTTATTACTTTGCCATTACTGAACTCCTTTGACATCAATGAAAACCACTTTCAACATAAATTAGGAGATTGTTTAAAATAACTCTATTTGATTTTCAAGTTCAAAACTGGGATTTTTCTTTGAATTAAAACTAGTGCCATTTTGCTTAACATCAAAATGCCCTCCAAGGAGAGAGGATGATGAATCTGAAGGTGAAACTAGTTATGATGAGCTCATTTAGATGTATAATATTGTCTGGTATCATAGTTCAATGTTTTGGTGAAATAAAAAGTCACCTTGAAAATTGAAGGATTTGGCCAAGTATAAATTCTTCTAGCAAAACTGCCTAAGTAGCCTCAGGAAAATGCCCACCACCTTCTGTATTTGATTGAATAATTAATTATGAGGATATAGGAATCTAGATTGTCGGCTTGGGCATCTAACTATATGATTATTTTTCCAAAACAATCATTGAGGGTGAAGATATTGGCATGCCAAAAGTGCCCTCTGGCATGATTTACATTGTCCTAGTAAAATGCCCACCAAGGAGAGAGGATGATGAATATGACGGTGAAACTAGTTTTTATGAGCTCAGTTAGATGTATACTATTGTCTAGTATCATATTTTCAGTGTTTTGGTGAAATAAAAATTTACCTTGAGAATTGAAGGATTTGGCCATGTATAAATTCTTCTAGTAAAACTGCCTAAGTAGCCTCTGGAAAATGCCCACCACCTTCCGTATTTGATTGATTAATTAATTCCAAGGATACATGAATGCATATTGTTGGCTTTTGCATCTAACCATATGATTAGTTTTCCAAAAGAATCATTGAGGGTGAAGATATTGGCCTTCCAAAAGTGCCCGTTAGCATGATTTACACTGCCACAGTAAAATTCCCACCAAGGAGAGAGGATGATGAATCTGAAGGTGAAACTAGTTGTGATGAGGTCAGTTAGATGTATACTATTGTCTGATATCATAGTTTCAATTTTTGGGTGAAATAAAAATTCACCTTGAGAATTGAAGGATTTGGCCAAGCATAAATTCTTCTAGTAAAACTGCCTAAGTAGCCTTAGGAAAATGCCCACCGCCTTCTGTATTTGATTAATTAATTAATTTTGAGGATATAGGAATATATATTGTTGGCTTGTGCATCTAACGATATGATTATTTTTCCAAAAAAATAATTGAGGGTGAAGATATTGGCCTTCCAAAAGTGCCCTCTGGCATGATTTACATTGTCCTAGTAAAATGCCCACCAAGAAGAAAGGATGATGAACCTGAGGGTGAAACCAATTGTGATGAGCTCAGTTAGATGTATACTATTTTCTGGTATCATAGTTTCAGTGTTTTGGTGAAATACAAATTCACCTTGAAAATTGAAGGATTTGGCCAAGTATAAACTCTTCTAGTAAAACTATCTAAGTAGCCTCAGGAAAATGCCCACCACCTTCTGTATTTGATTGATTAATTAATTCTGAGTATATAGGAATGTGGATTATTGGCTTGTACATCTAACCATATGATTATTTTTCCAAAATAATCATTGAGGGTGAAGATATTGGTTTGTCAAAAGTGCCCTCTGGCATGATTTACACTGTCCTAGTAAAATGTTCACCAAGGAGAGAAGATGATGAATCTGAAGGTGAAACCAGGTTTGATGAGCTCAGTTAGATGTATACTATTGTCTGGTATCATATTTTCAGTGTTTTGGCGAAATAAAAATTCTCCTTGAGAATTGAAGGATTTGGCCAAGTATAAATTCTTCTAGTAAAACGGCCTAGGTAGCCTCAGGGAAATGCCCACCACCTTCTGTATTTGATTGATTGATTAATTAGAGGATATAGGAATGTAGATTGTTGGTTTTTTCATCTAACCATATGATTATTTTTCCAAAAAGATCATTGAGGGTGAAGATATTGGCCTGCCAAAAGTTCCCTCTATAATGATTTACACTGTCCTAGTAAAATGCCCACCAAGGAGAGAGGATGATGAATATGAGGGTGAAACCAGTTGTGATGAGCTCAGTTAGATGTATATTATTTTTTGGTATCATAGTTTCATTGTTTTGGTGAAATAAAAATTCACCTTGAGAATTGAAGGATTTGGCCAAGTATAAATTCTTCTATTAAAACTGCCTAAGTAGCCACAGGAAAATGCCCACCACCTTCTGTATTTGATTGATTAATTAATTTTGAGGATATATGAATGTATATTGTTGGTTTGTTCATCTAACCATATGATTAGTTTTCCAAAAAAATCATTGAGGATGAAGATATTGTCCTGCCAAAAGTTTCCTCTGGCATGATTTACACTGTCCCAGTAAAATACCCACCAAGGAGAGAGGATGTTGAATCTGAGGGTGAAACCAGTTGTGATGAGCTCAGTTATATGTATACTATGGCCATATTCACATGTGGGAGCCGAAATAATCAAAGTTCTCTCGCCGGTTTGGGTTCCGTGACCCCGGAGCAAATCCTCAAAGTGTCCCTAAATGGCCACGGGGTGCTTGGAAAAAATGGCCGTAGCACACAAAATCGTGACTCCGATCGCAAATCCATTGATTCCGATGGATTCATAACACTGGTTTTCAGCTAGGGGAGGCCCCACACCGTGCCTCGAAGGCTCAAAAATGATCCTATTGTGCCATCTCCAGAACTAGGGTTTTGCTTAGTGAAGGCCATGCCAATCTTGCTCAAGGGGGTCATTTCTCATCCCAACGCTCCCGGGCATGGCTGGCCATATGCATGTGTGGTCCGAAAGAATCCAATTCTGCTCACCGGTTTGGGTTCCGTGCCCCCAGAGAAAATCCTCAAAGTGTCCTTGAATGGCCACGGGGTGCCTAACGAAAATGCCTGTAGCACCAAAATTGTGAGTACTATCACGAATCTGTCGATTCTGATAGAACCAGGACACTGGTTTTCATCTAGGAGAACCCCCACAACGTGCCTCGAAAGCTCGGAAACAGTGCTACTATGCCATCTCCGGAACTATGGTTTTGCTCAGTGAAGGCCATGCCAATCTTGCTGAAGGGGGTCATTTATGATCTGAAGGCTCCCAGGCATGTGTGGCCATTGTGAACACATCCACAATTTCCATGTGCACGTGTGGAAGTTGAGGGAACGAACCTCCGCTCGCCAGTTTGGGTTCCATGCCCCTGGAGCAATTCCTCAAAGTGTCCCTGAATGGCCACGAGGTGCCTGACCAAAATGCTCATAACACCAAAACCTTGACTCTGATTGTGAATTCGTCATTTTCAGTGGATTTGGGACGCCGGTTTCTAGCTTGGGGACCCCTCACACCATGCCTCCAAAGCTCGGAAATGGTGCTATTGTGCCATCTCTGGAACTAGGGTTTTGCTCAGTGAAGGCCATTCCAATTTTTCTCAAGGGGGTCAATTCTCATCTGAAGCCTCATGGGCGTGCATGGCCATCGTGAACACGTCCACAGTGGCCATGTGCATGTGTGGGAGGTAACTAAACCAAAATCCGCTCGTCAGTTTGGGTTCCGTGCCCCCGGAGCAATTCCTCAAAGTGTCCCTGAATGGCCACGGGGTGCTTGACCAAAATGCTCGTAGCACCAAAACTGTGACTCCGATCGGGAAGCCGTTGATTCTAGTGGATCTGGGACACCGAGTTCTATCTGGGAGACCCCCCACACCATGCCTCCAACTTCCGAAAATGGTGCTATTGTGCCATCTTCGGAACTAGGGTTTTGCTTAGTGAAGGACATTCCAATTTTGCTCAAGGGGGTCAATTCTCATCCGAAGGATCCAAGGCATGCGTGGCCATCGCGAACATGTCCACAATGGCTATGTGCACATGTGGGAGCTGAAGGAACCAAACTCCGCTCGTCAGTTTGGGTTCCGTGCCCCCGGAGCAATTCCTCAAAGTGTCCCTGAATGGCACTTTGCCTCAATATGGACTCTACAGGAACTCTTCCCAATAGGAACCCTGCCTGATTAGCAATTTGCTCCACATGAACTCAACCCCGATATATTGACATTGACAGGAGCTTTAACTCAATGGGAACTCAACCCTGATATAGAGTTTAGCAGGAACTTTGCCTCGACAAGAACTCCAACCCAACAGGAACATTGCTGCTACGAGAACTCTACCCAGCAAAAACTTTGCTTGATAGGAACTTTTCCTTGATATGGACTCTACAGGAACTCTTCCCAGCAGGAACTCTATTAGACATGAACTTTTCCTCAATATTTACTCTACGTCGATATGAACTACGTCCCGATAGGAACTCTACCCGGTAGAAAATTTGCTCCGCAGGAACTAAGCCCCGGTACATAGACTTTGATAGGAACTCTACCTCAATGGGAACTCTTCCCCAACAGGAACTCTGCCCGGCAGGAACTCTGCTCGGTGGGAAATCTGCTCGAAAAAACTATGTTCGATAGGAACTTTGCCTCGTTTTGGACTCTACAAGAAATCTTCCCAGCAGGAACTCTGCCCGACAAGAACATTTCTCTGCAAGAACTTAGCCCCAATATAGACTTTGGCAAGAAATCTACCTCAATGGGAACTCTGCCCCAACGGGAACTCTGCCTGATAGGAACTCTGGTCGATAGGAACTCTGTCCGATTGGAACTCTGCTCGGAAAAAACTCTATTCGATAGGAACTTTGCCTCGTTATGGACTCTATAGGAAGTCTTCCTAGCAAGAACTCTACTCAACGAGAAATTTTCTCCACATGAACTCAACCCTGCTATATAGACTTTGGCAGGAACTCTACCTCAATGGGAATCCAACCCTAATATAGACTTTGACAGGAAATCTTCCCCGAAAAGAACTCCAACCCAACAGAAAATTTGCCCCTGCGAGAACTCTACCCAACAAAAAATCTGTTCGATAGGATCTTTGCCTCAATATGGACTCTACAGGAACTCTTCCCAGCAAGAACTCTATTCGACAGGAACTTTGCCTCGATATGGACTCTACCTCGATATGAACTATGTCCCAATAGGAACTCTACCTGGTGGGAACTTTGCTCCGCAGGAACTTAGCTCGGATATCTAGACTTTGATAGGAACTCTACCTCAATGGGAACTCTACCCCAACAGGAACTTTTCCCGATAGGAAATCTACCAGTGGGAACTCTGCTCCGAAAAAACTCTGTTCGATAGGAACTTTGCCTCGTTATAGACTCTACATGAACTCTTCCCAGCAGGAACTTTGTCCGACGAGAACTTTGCTCTACAGGAACTCAGCCCCAATATAGACTTTGACAAGAACTGTACCTCAATGGGAACTGTGCCCCAGCGGGAACTCTGCCCGATAGGAACTATGATAAGCAATGATGTATGCATTCTTTTGTTTCCTTGCAGGAATCTGTGCCTCTGCAAAGACTGTGAAAGTAGGCTGGATGTTTGTCCTTTGTGCCGGTCATCTAAGAATGCTAGCATGTAGATCTATATGTAGCCTTTGACTATATTTTCGGTAAAAGGAAATTTGTAGTATGATTTGTGTAAATATATATAGAAGGGAGGGAATTCATTCAGTGGCTATAGGAAATTTGTGGTAAGGTTGCTTCCATCTTAAAATTTTCAAGACATTATATTATATTTTCAAAATTTCAAGAAATCGTTTAAAATAACTTTTCCTGATTTGTGCCTCTAATGCAACACTTTCCTTTCCTGATTTCTTCTCCCTGAGTTTTAGGGTGTTTAACATCTTAATTTCCTTGACCTACCAGCTATAGGATATTCTATTATGTGTGTGCAACAACCACGAGATTGTGTTTCTAGCATTCTTGATACAATGAGGATTGTTTGGGTAGTTTCAAGGATATTAATTCAATGGATCATTAAGGTATAAATCATATCTTCCCTCTTTAGAATTGTTATTTCTTCCACTTTCACTTGTGACATGAGTAAAAGTCTTTGTCATCCCATTCTTTTTCATCTAGTGGGTTCCATGTTGTTCCATACAATTTCAACATTGTTATAGATGAGCTTCCTCAAATTATATATTTGTTGAAGGTGGATTTTATTTTGTTCATATCATCATGAACTGCTCAAACCATCAAACCATGCCTTGAATATTCAAACAGTTGTACATAACTGAAATCTGCCATATATTTGTGCTTCAACATTGTTATTATGTCATCTTAACTTGCCAATCATTTATGAAAGAAGGATGACAAATCCATTTTCCTTGATCACTCTATAGGACTTCATCAGTCATATTTTTTTTAGGACATATGGGACTCTATATTGTTGGAATTAATTCCAAATCGCCACATCATCCACCTCGTGTAGTGAGTTCACCTAGAGCCGTGTGATCACGTGATGTATACAGTGTATTAGTTGGCAGTCTTAAATGCTACCTAGCTTCTAAGAAAATCCTATCTCTAGATGTTTCCAGATCTCTTCGAGAAAGTTCGCCAGAGTTCACAATGTATAAATATATATTCTTGTTAATGGAATGAAATGTTTTTAGATGGGTAGTTTTGTCCCCCTGTCGTATTCCATCAATGGTTTTGTTGTGTGTTTATTTGTTTTGGCTCTCTGTCCGCTGCGCCCTCCCACAATTGGTATCAGAGCTAAACCCTAAGCCATGTTCTCTCATCCTCGGCCACTAGTTGCAGCGTTGATTCTCAGTCCTGTTTGTCGTTGATTTTGTGAGAGTGTTGTTGTAGAATTAAAGCTGGCTAAATAGAATCAAGCCCACTCTAGCAAGTGGTATCTTTGTTGGTTGAGTTGTTGAGATACCAGGTGTTTGGGCGGCATAGTGTTAGTGAAGAGACCCTCTTTCTCTTAGCAGGTTGAATTCATTACTGCTGCAATTTAAAGACTCATTCTATCAACCATGTCCACGAATTTTAATGTGAGTTCACTTCGGCAAGGAAAGAAATTAGTGAAGGACGTACAGGTGCATGTAATTGTGGGCAGAGAATATTGGTATTTGAGTTGATAACTCAGGGTCGTAGCCAGTGGTAGAAGTGGAGCAGGTAAATGGGTGTCGAGAATGGAATTCAACCTGTAGAGTCTGGTGAGAAAGGTAAGGGTTGTAGCTTGTGGAATTGAATTATGTGAAGAAGAAAACCCTGAGGTTGCATTTTGTAAAGAAAAGGGGTCTGTGTTAAAGCCACATGTGTATTGGTTGTGTGTGAGAAAGGCCGAAACCTTAGGAATTTCCAAAGAAATTAAAACCTCATTGGGTTGAAGCATGTCTCAGTTTTGTGCATAAAGCAAGTTGGTGTAATGTTGGACAATCCGCAGAATTTAAAAAAGGGTTGCACAGAATTTGAATGGACAACTTAGTTTTGGAGGCTGCGAATTGCATGTTCGAGGGCTTTACATTAGTGGAATAACAAAACCTAAGCTATGTGTTGTGCATCTGAACTGGTGGTTGGCACAGAAGTATGAGAATTTTGTTTCTGCGACCTGGCATGGCTTTTAAAAGTAGAGCTGAAGCTTTGTGACTAAGTTTGCTAACCCCTTATGGAAGCAGTGACATTGCTGGTGTTGTGTGACTGCTCTTGTAGCAGTGTTTAAAAAAAAAAGAGGGCATTGCAAGGAGTGGCTGCTAGGAAGTGAGAAAGGTTGTCAAAGAGAAGAGCATGTGCTTCTAATTAGAAACTTGTTTTTTTAGATGTGAAAGAGATTGAAACCCTCAGAAGTGGTTTTGACATAGTCAGAGGATGAATGCTCCCACAATATAGTGGTCGAGCTCGTTGTAAGAAGTCACTGTGACTGAATTTTGGGAATCTTCTGAAGAAAGCCCAAGTTTTCCAGCACTGGCCGAATTTAGCCATGTAGAAGAAGAGGGTTGTTGCCCATGTTTAAAGAAATGGAGTTCAGAAGAGCAGAAGCTCGGTGCATTTTCAACAAAACCCAAGATAAAGATGGCGAAGAGCAGAAGACTCAAATTGTCCAAAGAAAAGAAATTCAAGTCTTGCATTTCAGATTTGTATGTTGTAGCAGAGATGAAAATTGAAGAAGTTTGTCATGATTTGCTGCCAATTCCAGTTTTCTTAGGTAAGAATTATGAGTTTTGGACTATTAAAATGAAAACTATGTTTCGTGCTGAAGGTGTATTGAATTGTGTTGAAAATGATTGTAATGAACCTTATGATGAGGCAAGTGATGCCTCTGCATTATACCTCATACATCAAGCCATGGAAGATAGTGTTTTTCACATTGTTGCGGATGCAACCAGTGCTAAAGAAGCTTGGGAATGCTTGAGAAGAGAATTTGATGTGAGGGGGAGAAACACTGATCAGCATCAGGCTAAGTTACATGGAGTTGACAGTCAGTCTGTTGATGTAGCTGTTGAGAACATTGTCAATAATATTGGTAACCACCCCACAGAAGCAAAATGTAAATTTGAAGAAATTGAAAAAGCTCATGTTGTTGTTGGTGGAATGAAAGATGAAAGCAACTATGTTGATATTGCAACACAATACGAAATTGAATTTGAAGTTGAGGAGAAAACTCTTACTGGTCATGAGGTTGAGCTCTATGAAGCTCATGAAGACATTAAAAGTTTTGAAATCCTTCAAAATGATATGTTAGATGCTGAAGCACATGCAATTGATGAAAATTTTGCAGAAATTATAACAACTGGGGTAGAGATTGAAATTGAAGAAGGAGCAAGGCATCTCTATCAATCTGCACAGCTTGGACACTACCCCACACCAGGAAGTGCTACACCTTGGATGCCTCACATGCCTTTCCCTGAGCCATGGGTGGCCCCTCCTCAAGGACCGCCACCAAAGCCTGGCTTGCAGATTTCTAATTTTGCGGTTCTAGAAGAAACTCAGGGTGCACTCAATAACCGAAGGAATTCGGTTTCATCTTCAGTACCATATACACCAATGACACCTATTGTTCCTCATTTCCAAAGTATGGTGGGTGCTACTACAGGTCACACTAGTACCAATGTTGTTACAGATGTTCCAAAAGCAGGTGCGGCTGTAGGTAGGCAGTCCAACAAGGAGTAGAAGACTAGAAAGAGAAAGAAGAAAAGTGTTTCAGAAGAATTGTTCAAACTGGTGGCATACAAGTGACACCCAGTGTTTCTAAACACTCTGCTGAACACACACCAACTGCTTCCCCTGGGTCTTCAATGATTGTCTCAACTAATTCAAATGCTCTCATTGCACCAAGTATTGGCATCTCGGGTATTCCTGTTGTTTCTCATTACCAAGTAATAAGTAGAGGAGAAACTGGACAGAGAATTATATTTTCAGAGGAAACAACAACTCGTATAGAGCAGGCCAGATTGAATGCTGAAGATGTTGCTTCTATTGCAGCTACTGCAGGTAGGCACAGCCAGGGCATTTCTCATTCAATTATTGCAACTACCAGGGAAGCTTCCAAGAAGAGGGTTGAGGCTGCTTCAGCTGCTACAAAGAGGGCAGAGAATTTGGATGCAGTTGTGAAGGCAGTTGAACTAGCTGCACAAGCTGTATCACAAGCAGGAGCTGTTGTGGCCACGGGTGATCCTGTTCCATTACCGCTAAATGTTTTATTGGAAGCTGGTCCAAAGGCTTATTGGAAGCTAATGACCCAAGAAGCAAGTATTCGAAAAGATGATAATGTTCATAATGAGACACCATCTCAACAATTTGTTACCAGAAATGAAAATATTGTTAAATCTTATAAATCCAAAGATAAGAGAGATGTGTTCCAGAATGAAACCTCAAGGAATACAAAAGAAGGCATGAAGGGGCCTGCAACAGAATTGTCAAAGCAGTCAGAGAAGGATTGTTCACAGACACCAGATCGTGCACTATATGATATCTTAAGTGAAAAAGATGTGGAAGCTCGAAAGGAGAATCAAGCACTTCGTACAACCCAAGTTGTTGTAGCCATCTCTGTTGCAGAGATCATCTCAAGGGGGAGCAACATAAATCAGCAGCAAGTTGAGGTTCGGACTATTGAAGAATCAATACAAAATTCTGCATTAGTAGTTGAAGTCAGTCAATCCATTGGTGAATCTCACTATGTTAATATACCTGTGGACGGAGATACTAAGTTTGAAGTTGATAATGAGCAGCAGCTCATGCAAGATTTTCCAGAGAAATCTGAAGTTACAGATTGTGGAAATGATGCAATATATGAATCAAAGGTTGAAATGGGATTGAAAAATGTGCCAGAAAGCACAAATGTTGTTTTTGTTGACAGTGTATGTAGTTTTGTAGATGAATGCAGTGAAGCTAAAGACTCTGCAAGTAAAAATGTTGAAGATGATAATAGCATCCCTTTAGATGCTGTAAGACTTTTTGAATCTGAAATTGAAAAAGGGCCGATCTATGATGATGAAATTTTGAGTGAAGCTGAGCTGACTGAAATTGAGAAAAAAATGAAATTGATTCTTAGTATGATGAATGATGAAAAAATTTCATTTTCAGCTGAATGTAATGCAGAGGGCAATGTCATAAATGATGTTGAAACAACGAAAAATTGGACAATTGAAGCTGCAGAAAAGATTGAAGAAATTTCAGAACTGAAAATTGCAAAATTAGTAGAAGCCGATGAAAATCTCTATACATGTGATGATGAAGTACTTGTAGAAATGATTGATAAAATGTTGCAAATTTGTATGAAATTGAAATCAGTAGAAAAAAGGTTGAATGGCGAAGTGGATAATATAAATGAAGATGAAATGAATTTAATTGCAGCGAGAATAACTGAAGGAATTGAATCTGAAATGGATGCGTATGATGATGAGAATGGAAGCACTGATGTTGTAAATAATGAAGAAAATGCCAATATTGAGCAGACAAAAATTGAAGAACAGTTTATGAAAGAAAATTTTAAGAAATGGAATCCTGAAGAGATTATGCATTACTATCTGTTGATTTCATGGCAGCACACTGTTAAATGTAAGATGGATATGTTACAGCTTAAAAGTTTTGAGTACAACTGGAAGAAAGCCATCAAAAGCTTTGAGGATGTTGATGGAAGAATGAGGCCAAAGGATGTTGGTGGAAGAATGAGGCCAAAGGATGCTGATGATAGCAGTTATGAAGAATAATAAAAAAACAGTACAACTGAAAAAGAAAGTGAAAATGAAGAAGCCAAATCACAACTGGTTCAAGGTTTGGAGTCAACCAAAAATCGAAAAGGTGTTAACAGGTTTAAATTTTCAGATGTATGTTTTTTGAACAGTTTCAAATGCTTGTAAGCCTAGCCGAGACCAAGACTGGCAGGCATATTTGACAATATGTATTTTTTGAAATCTGTATTTTGAAAGCCTGTCATTATGCATATAAACTCTGTATATGAATTTTGTATGTGGCTGTTGAAATTAAGGGGAAGTGTTGGAATTAATTCCAAATCGCCACATCATCCACCTCGTGTAGTGAGTTCACCTAGAGCCGTGTGATCACGCGATGTATACAGTGTATTAGTTGGCAGTCTTAAATGCTACCTAGCTTCTAAGAAAAGCCTATCTCTAGATGTTTCCAGATCTCTTCGAGAAAGTTCGCCAGAGTTCACAATGTATAAATATATATTCTTGTTAATGGAATGAAGTGTTTTTAGATGGGCAGTTTTGGCCCCCCGTCGTATTCCATCAATAGTTTTGCTGTGTGTTTATTTGTTTTGGCTCTCTGTCCGCTGCGCCCTCCCACATATATAACAGTTCTGTAGTTTTCAGGCGTACCCAAGAATTTTCAACAATTGATAGTGCTACCATGTATATATACAATTCTTGCTCCGAAATGTTCATAGGTGGATTAGAGGTGTTTCTCAAAGAGACAATATAGTCCCAGAACACTGTATAAGGATCAGATCATGTCAGATTCCATTACCATCATCAATCACTTTGTTTTGGTCTTCAAACATGCTCAACATGTATTTACTTCTGTCCACAAGAATTCTTACCAAACAATGCTAATACTACTTCCGTGGATGGAAGCAATCCTATCCAATTGCAAGGATGCTCCGTGGATGGAAGCAATCCTATCCAATTGCTTCCAGTGATTCATCGTGCCATATAAAATGGGAGAAAAGAGAGGCATACCCATACTAGGACACCAGATGGGACCTCCTTCTCAGGAACAAAGTGTAATGTCCTTCATTTAAATACAAAGCACAAGGGCCCAAGAAAAAGAACCATTTCTAACAACGAAGTCTCGCTCTTCTAACAATTAAAAATTACATTAAAAAATTCCTTTCAACACATGTAGTGTTGGACCATTGTATTTGAATCCAGTTAACTGCTATTTTGGTATTTGTCCAGGTTCCCGTACATTTTCCAATCAAAACTTGTGTACATCATCTTTTTTTTAGCAGATCTGTAGAGAGATCTAAAGAAGGGATATTCTCCATTCTTCTCAGGAATTGCTCCTGTGCAGAGATGTTTCAGGCTTCAATTTCAGTTTTGTTGCTTTGACTAATAATTTGAAAGCAACTAATGCTGCTTCTAATGGTGAGAATGGGCCCCTTTATCAACAGAATCCAAATAGCAGGGAGATCTCCCCCCTCCCCCAGATAAGCCGAAATTCTCAGATCAGAAAAAGCCATGGGGAAATGTCAGAATCTATATTCTATTATTGATATTATGTATGGGTATTTACATTGATATTTGGTACTTTGTCATCAAGAAAGAGAGCTTCAGCCTTGATGCCCAAATTGAAGACAAAATGATGTATTTATATGCCTTTTATATATAAATAACAGAAGAATTACTATAAACAAACAGAATTGAAGACAAAATGATGTATTTCAATGTCTTTGACTTGGAATGATTGATTCTTTTATTTACTATAAACAAACAGAATGATAGAATGTTCAAGCTGCCATGCAAAGATTCATACTAGAATTTCCAAGAGTGATTAGATAAAAATCAGTTAAAATTCTCTTTGGAAATTGCTATTTTCATAGTTTTGCAATTTTAGCAATCAGGCATGGGAGTACCCCTACTCGTTCAGGTTCTCATCCAGGTATGGGAGTACCCATCGACAGATAAGATGAACAGGTAGTAGATGGTCATGCACATCTGCTCGTCCAGGTTCTCAACCAGGTATGGGGAGATCCCATCGACATATGAGATATACAGGTAGCAGAAGGTATAGCAGTTGGTAGGATGGAGAGACTCTCTTGGACTCACCGAAGGACTGGTGGACTTGATGCATGAAGACACTTCTCAAAGGACTGAAACTGTGCTGACAACCTTCAGTATGTATAGATATGATGGAGACATTATAGATGTATAGATGAAACTCATATGATCGTGATGCTGATGAAGACCAAAGAATACCTTCCTCGTTGACAGGGAGTGTTGGAATTTGTGCAACTTCGGAACATATTATTATTGTATTTGGTTGTACCTCCTAAGGGAGTTGAAATTGATGTAATTAATTATGTAAACCCTTGAAAGAATCAATGTAAACCTTGGGGTGAAAAGAACACAAAGAAAAGATTAAAATTAATTTATTAATTTCCCCCCAAGAGAAGTCGGCCCAGTCAACTAGACAAGTGGGACTAGTTAAGGTAAAATCCAATTTGGCACTTGTATAAATAGAGGGAAAGTTCACCTCATTATTCACTCACTCAACACAAGTTTGCATCACTTAAAGAGAGAAGTTCGCACCTACAGAAGGAGAAGGATATTTTGGGTTTTCTATCTTTGGAAAGTATTTCCATCTTTTTTCTTTCATTATTGTACTATGATCTCGAAATTACCATCTCTATACGAAGGTTGCTGGATTTTCTCCCGTTTGGATTTCCCAGGATAAACTCTTGTGTTATTGTTTTGTTATTTGTCTTTTTTCTAATGATCATATCTATACATTTGAATTATTATTCTATGAATGTATGAAAATCTCACCCATCATTCTTACTATTTGTTGTGAATAGGCATCAGATTATTACATTTGATTCTCCCCAAACTGAGAATCACATTCTAGTATTTTTAACAAGTACATTCTTGTGCTCAGAAATCTGTAATATTTGTTAAATACATGAATGTGTTCCTTATGATTCTATATGTACTTTTACATGGATGAAACTGATATACACAGACATGATTCAGCTTCTTTTAACTTTCATGGATTTAAACATATCTGTCACGTATCATTTCAATTTTTTATTTTAAAAAAAACTCATCTAACATATATTATTTCAATTTTTATTTTTTTTTAAACTCAATGGAACCTCGGGAGAATTGATGACTAGAGCCCACTACTCCAAATATTCTATACTGAATCTGTTCTCACAGGTTGTTATGTTGTCCCAAAAAATTGAAAAACAACAAAAAGGTCATAGGTTTTGTGTTTTCTATTAATACATATATTAACGCAGGGCAGCTTTGAAAGAAATTAATTATAGATATTTATGAAAGAATCATCTGACCTTAATCTATAAGTAGTTAAATTTTATAGAATGTTAAAACAATGAAATGATCATTTTGGTTTCAATGAAAGTTTTTGTGAGTTTTTTTTCCATCTAAATGGTTGAAAACTTTCAAAGAATCATATTCTATGGTTCGAAACTTTCAAATAATTATATTTTATCTTATTTTATGAAAAAATAAAATTGCGAAATGATAATTTTAATTTTAATGAAAGCTTTTGATAGTTTTTTTTTCTTTCATCTGAATCGTTGGAAACTTTCAAAAAATCATCTTCTATGTGTCAACTATATAAAAATTCACATAATCACATTCACATATTTTATTAAAAAATGAATATAAAATTTCATTGGATCCAGCAATGGCAATGCCAATGGCAATGCCAATGACAACATCAACCAATGATATGGTTGTTCTGTCTGGCATGGAAAGACCATTGCCAGCAGCTTCTTCCACTTAGTTTCAGAGAATATTAAAGAATACATATTAATTCCCTGCTTTTCTTTCAAAAGCTTGTTAAAGAGTTGGATTTCAAAACCCTCAAAAGTACAACAAGAAGTAAGAATTTAGTGTTGATAAGTAGAGAAAATTTCATATTGCCATCTCTTTTAACCCTTTGCAATTTTGTATGGCGGAAGCATGGTTAGCTGAGCTCCCTATATGACATATAAGCCTGGCTCTTGTACCGCAGATAATTGGTCATCAGCACTGTGTTCGAAATTTTGCTTTTACATCTCAATTGAACTGGTGAACAGACTTTGGAAAGCCTCTCATGCCAACCATTAGGCCAAAACCAATTCACCTTTGTACTGCAATTTATACAACAACACAAGAATATCTGAATTCTAATATATAGTTGCGCAATTCTTAAGCATGGTACCGTTGCTTCAGTAGTCTTCAATTTTTATTGTGCTTTGCATATATCTTGGGAAGGGATTGGTATAGAAGTTTTCCTCCATGTTGGGAAATCACCCGCTTCTCTTGGATGGTGGATGTTTAAACTAATGCATCACATCAATAAAAAAAATATAGGCGTTACCCCGTCAATTCTTATACACAACTAAAATTGCAAATGCTAAAAAATAACACAATTAAGCACTGGAAAGCACACGTTGAATCTAACAGAGTGCAGAGTAATCAGATTCAAATTCTTTGCAAACATACAATACAAGGTAAATTTCAAAAGATGAAATGAGATTAGAAATGATTACAAGGCTTAAAAAGGATAGCATAGCACATGTTGTCTTTGTCAAACACGACTAACGTTCAAATCACTATGAAGAAAATGGCCCAAGAATTGAAGTCACTCTGGTCTGAGTGGTATACTTTACAGAGTTCTTAAACCGTCATTTGGGAACCGACTGAGGAGGATGGCATTCATGCATTGTATTTCAACATCTTTTCTTAAAAATTGATTTATATTTGAATAACGCTGATGGGAAGCCTGCCTTACCTTTATGCAAGAAATGCCAGAGACGAATTTTGGGATTTTGGAGAAATTAATCTAATTTACAACCAAATCAGAAAAAAGATAAATCTATAAACCAAGAATGGTTCACATTACTGAGGGACGTCTCATAATTATTCTCCTGTGTTTCTCGCAGCCAATGGCTTGACCCATGAAACGACCAGGCAACCACACTCGGACCCATCTCAAACCCCTCATTAGATTAATGGAAGGAATCCTAAACCCAAGCCCTAAATTAGGGATGGCAATTTTCACTGAAATAATAATGGCAGTAAGAAAAACAGGGTAGATAAGGAGTTGAAAAAGAGGCCTAGAACGAGATCATGGGATGGCACAATTCAAATACAAATTATGGTTTTGCATTTGTCCTCAAGAAATAGATGTAGGGGACCAAAACTACTACCAGGAGGGAAAGCTAGCATTGGAACATGGGACCGATCTGCGCGACAATTTTCCTCCCTCTTTCCAAAATCAAATAACATTTTTCAATGGCAAAATGATAAAAATGCAACCACTCATTCAAAACCGCCACAAATAAGTTTCCTAGTGTAAACTTTACAACATCTACAATGCCTTGTTAATAACAACGTCAAATTTACCAATTCTTGTAGAAACTACTGAAATATGCATAAAAATATAAAAACATCAGCCCCCAGCAGATAGATGATGTCTACTTATACTATGGCCATCAGATATTGTTTACCTCGAAGGAAAACAAGTGAAAATCCAGATCGTACTGAAATAAACCCACTCCATCCCATTTGTGCAACAATTTTCCTTCTTTATTCCAAACTGCAACAACATGGTTTGATGGCGAAATAACTGAAACACAGTCGCTCTCATTCATCCTAATCTCAGTCTTTGTGAACATTTTAGACCTTTCCGATTTTCTCAATCGCCTCACCTCTTGGTCCTTACTTAGTATTTCCAATGGATACCATTCAACTTCCCTTCCATCCTTTGTGTAAAGTTCCCAGAGACGAAATGCTTTCTGATCCATAAGAACTATGAGCCCTTCCCAACAGGTAAGCGTCTGTTGTTAATGAAATCAAAGGCGTCACGTGATATATGTTTTGGAACCTCGATTATATCCCATTCACGCTTTTGGACATCTAAAACAGCACAACAACAGTTTCCAAATTTTTTTACCTCGTTTAACCAATAAAATTTTCCTTCTGAATATGTGCCTTCTGATAAAGGGCGATGGCATTCATTCGTGCTAGCCTTGAATTCAGTCCATTCATTTTGGTGAAAATCATATATTTCCATGACCGTAGCCTTACCTTCTCTAGTATTTATTCCAGCTATGAGAAAACAACATCTTGTGCAAGGGTCAAAAGAAAAACCATAGAAATCCCACCACGTAAGTTCAATGCAAGCTGGAAGTTCAATCCATGATCTAGACACAGGATTGCAGATGTATTTGGATTCACCTGTACCAGAACGGCAAAGTATGCCTTTGTCACTGGCCATCACATACTTCAGACTTGGAAGGAAATCGATTGATAATCTGTGGAACTTATAGCTGCTTTCCACGCTAATCCATAATTCTTTGATGCCATCTGAGTGCTGCCCACGTGAAATGAGAAAGGCCGAAGTACCAGGAACCGTTAAGATGGAGGTTAACTCCTTAAATTCCAAGGACATGAAAATATTGTTTCAGTGTTTGCATAATAGACACAACCTGAAAATTGCTTTCATGGGAAAGCCAAAATTTGTAACCACAACTCTTCTGTTAGTCTATTCCATGTCTCTTCTGCAATTTCTGTTTCTTCATCCGATCGTCGTTTAACATGAGTGACCCATTATTACCTGAGGTGATTACCTGAAGGGATCTGCAAGTGCGAATGACTAATGGTCTGGTCCTGTGGCCCGGCCCCTGGTTCGGTCCCTGGTTCTGGTGTGCAGATAAGCAGGGTCAGGTGTAGGTTGCCTCGTAAGCAGGGTCAGGTGCAGGTTGCCTCGTCGTTGCAGATGCTGGAGCAAGCAGGGGAGAGGGGAGAGTCGCAGGCGGGGGCAAAGGGAATGCTATAGCGGAATGGAGTTCAAATTCACCAACCACGATCTGCATGGATCGGGGCATTAACTCCTCCTGCACGACGGATCGAGGGGCGACGAGGGGAACAATACGATCCCCAATACTACGAGGTATCATTATTGTATGGGAGAGCTAAGCATTTAGCTGCAGAGCATTAAATGCGGTGGCTTAGTGCTTAGGATTCATTGGTGGCTCAGTGCTTAAGTCAGACTCAGTGGATCCTAAGTACTAAGCCGCTGCATTTAATGCTCTGCAGCGCAATGCTTAGCTTCCGCTGCAGTGGTTGACTATAGACAACTCCATATATTATTCTTGGTTAAAAAAGGTATGGAACTAGTTTGTTCCTCTCGAGAGCCATGATCTAATCATTTTCTCTATTAAATAAACCATAAAATATTATGTGGGTATAAAATTTGTATGGCGTCCATTGGTTGTAGCTTGGGTGGTTGTGAGGAATGTTTGTTACCTTCCCCACCCAGGTTCATTTCTTGTAAGTGACATATTGTTCTTGTTGAACCCATATTGTAATGATTGTAATTTGTGTCACTTTGATTCTCTAGAATAGCAGGTGGTGACCATTTCCCCAAATAAACTAGCCCTCTAACAAATGGCAAACCACCTTTAAAAAAAAAATAAAAATTATATAACATTTTATCCCCAATTGAATAATCCTTGTAACCTACACTCTTAACAATCCAAATCTCCTTGATAACAAGTACTATATTCATTAGGATTGTTACTTGAATTGTCCTAAGTACTTTATGCATTTGCTAGTAAGATATTTGAGAGGAGTCATGAGAGGCTCATCAATTTCTCTATGTAAAGTGACTAATTCTTTAAACAACTCCCACACACGGTGCTCGTAACCATATGCACTATGAAATCTTTCTCTCGATTATTTCCAACCATGTAGTGATGGGATAAGTAAATAATTGTTCCTATATTGAAATTGTCCTTCAAAGGTGAAGGGGAATAATATAAATACAGTGTTATGTTCAACTAATATTTAATACGCCTAGGTGCAATTATGTCATCTTCCCCATCGAATTTTGGCAAGTTCTTTACTGCATTAATAAATAAAGATATCATGCAAAGGCTTTCAAGTATAAGGTGGTATTTGATTGATGTTAGGTGCTCTACACTCCAGTATAGAGGAGATGTTGTAACATTTGTTCCTAACAAAATAATTAAAAGTGCTCTACAATTCAATATGGGGGAGATGTTGTAACATTTGTTCCTAACAAAATAATTTAAAATATTCATGTCCACTCATAAAATAATAAATTATGGAAAGTATTTAAAAAAATCCATGTTAACTCATAAAATAAAATATTATGAAAAGTAATTAATAAATAAATAAAAACTTAAAACTAAACCATCTATCAATTAAGAGAGATCAATTAAAAGGATCTCTCAATACTTGATAAATACAAGTTTAAGCTGGATCTATACTAATGTAACTATAATGATAATATATGGAATAACTTTAGATGAAACATCCTGTTATCCTTATCTCATCGTCATTTTGTTGACATGAAGCTTTTACTCTCGTTAATACACACAAATCCTTTGGATTAAACACATAAATAATTGTTCGTATTATTTATTTGCAAATCCTCCAATTTGTGGCATTGGCTACTGGATTCATTTTATGGTTTTTTTTAAGTTTTTATGTGGCAAAATAAAACGGCAAAAAGTAATTATTAGATTCATTTTATGTTTTTTTTTAGTTTTTATACGGCAAAAATAAAACTGCAAAAAGTAAATCTTAATAAAAGTAAAAGTATTGTATGAAAATATTTTCAATAAGAAATGTTAGACTCAACAACAAAGCAATAAAATAAAACTAATTTATTTTCTAGAATATTCAAGTTACAATATCAAATATGACATAGATGATGGAAGAGAATACCTAAAATTATATTACAATTCTTTTGACTACGTGATCAATCCAAATAACAATCTTCCATCATAATGAACTTCTTCAATTATGCACATAAGCCAAGAAAAAACCTTCTTCAAGTTCAACCAAACATATAAGTAGTTAACATAAAATTATAACAAATGAATTATAATTGATATCAACTAGACCAATTCTATCCTCTGATCCATTAAGCTAAAAGCAAATCAATATATTATTACAAAATGAATGTGAGGGGGTGGAAGAGAGATATTTATATATTTATAAAATAGTATCAAGCTATAATACTTGATTCTCATTATCAAAACTTTTTTTCACTAAGTTAGTGTCCCTTTAGAAGTGAAACCTAAGGGTTTAAACTCGACTTAAAACTAAAAAATGCTATTAAAACCAAGAGTTTATCATGGTGAAGAAACTATAAAAACCTAGGGAAGTGGTTATTCAGCATGTATCTATAGGAACTAGTTATGATCCTTTACCCAATTAAAGTATAGTTGAGTAAATTAAAAATAACAAATAGCTATATTATGCAAGCTACGCATCTAGTGCTCAGATATCAAATTCATAGAATAATTGTTCGATGCAGTGATGGTCACCTTGAATTCAAAAACTCTTAATCTTCATAGATTTATTGAACCTAGAAAGTGGAAGGGGCTGACAATGGCCAAGCGAAGCCATATCAAGTCTTCCGACATATTCCATGAGCCAAAAGTGGATGACACATCTTTGAGACCTTCAAGTACAAAAATATGAACATTGATAATAACTTCAATATTTTGCAAAAATACGCCTATGCCCATCAGATAATAACCCACGCAGCTCTTCATTTTACACGCGCAACCAACTTATCTATTGTAAAGACACCTATATTCCAAATCCCAAATATTAATGAGCAAACAATTGTGCGAAATGTTTTGGGCATCTGTCTTCTTCATAGTGATCTCTAGCATTGATGGCTTAATGGAGAGAAGGCAAGGATGATCTTGTTATTGATAGACTGCTGGGAGACTTTATGGAAATCAGACCAGGTGAGACTGGCACACAACCCTTCCCATAAATTTGCATCCACCGATTTGGCAACAGGTGATTGTCACCCAAGTTTGGCTCCCTCCAACCTGAGCCACTTATCATCCTCGACTCCATCAACAAGTCCTAGTTTCACTCTAGAAGTGAAACCCAAGGGTTTATGCAACTAAAAACTAGAAAAATATATCAGAACAAGGAGGTTCTCATTGTGAAGAAACTATAACATCCTAGGGAAGTGATTCTCCAAACAATTATCCTGCTTGTATACATGCATGAAGTGGTCATGGCCCTTTTCCCAAACATGTAACTTTTACTTATTAGGAGAAAGTAGTTATGGTCATTAGAGCACAAGATCAAGAGTGTACAGTTAGTTGTACAACCTTTGTGATCCTTAATTAGGTTTACACATTTTACACAAATATTTTTTGTGATAATTTGGAGGTGCTCATTGGTTTCATGAAGGAAAATTTCGAGTTACCAAAAGGAAACTCATTAGCACGTGGGAATAGGGTAAAACATTATATAAATGGAGTATAAGATCATGGAGGTATCATAAAATAATGGCCAATAAAAGTATATATGGTCAAGGGTGGTCAAATATATCTATAATATACCCCCAATGTATGAACTCAAAAGAGAAGTTGATGCCTGAAATATATTATAAAGGCATAGAGAAATCTAAAAATCGAAACCCAATTGGAGTTAAACAAACTAAGGATTAGAGTACTTAAACACAATAAAAAAACAAATTATCATATGATTCTCTTCCCCAAAGTGGGAATACCCATGACCAAGTGAAAAATAAGCATGATCATCAAATTGAGTACATTGCATACCCATGATGTAGCATACCCTTTGTGCCAACCTCAAAATAAGGTTCAGAGGTCTAATAATTCAATGATAACAGTGGTATGTAAAATACTTTTCCACCATATGCCGACATGTTTAAAAAATTTCCTTATAAATTTAATGATAGAGTTTCACATTATAATTCTCTAATCATCACAATTCAAATTTTAAGATTTCTAATTAGTTAGATAATAACATTCAAAATGATCCACTTAACACATTTTTAGGATGATAATAATAATGAACTAATGGCGTTAGAAATCACCATATGTATATTCATTTATTTCACATATTAAACCCAATTCTAAATTTCATCAAATAGATTCATCTCAATAATCACATAGAATCTATAGATTGGAGGGCTTATTCACTTTCAAGGATGATTTACATCTACTGCAATTTCATAACAATAGTTAAAATAGATCCATAACAAATTTTCTAGGAAATATATAGACATTTCTAATTCAAAAAACCATGTACACTAAATTTGTAGCAACTTCTACAAGGGATTTGCAGCTAGTGTAAATTCAAAATAGCATCTACAACATATCCATAGCAAGTATTATAGGTAATTTGCAACGAATGTTATAGGTGATCGATAGCATATCTATACGTGATATGTAGCTATTACTACAACTCTGATAAACAATTGATATCTCCACAATCTTTATCTATGTACTTGAGACTTTTTGTGGGCAAGGGAAATCTTAAGGGAAAAATTTAGCCCATGGGCTAATCTTAGAGGGTTTTTTTTGAAGAAAAGATTTGTCAATTTCCATTTTTTTCTAAAATGATTCACCCAAATTCCACAGGATAAAACCTTTTACTCTAAAAAATCACAAAAACTGTCCAGAAGCTATATACAGTCCTTAAAAATTTGAATATTTTTACAAAAATGTATCCAAACATTTTATGGTTGAAAACTTAAGAATTAGTACGATACGCCAATGATTTTACAGTTTAAAAAACTATGGACGCTTAAAAAATTCATGTTTGTGGGTGTTTTTATCTTGATGTAAATCTTTCCTCTACCAAAAATCACATTGACCTTGATCATAGATTTTGATATAATGAAATGATATATGAATGAATGAGTGATCATCTCCAATGTCTAGTTCTTAAGAAAAAACCCAAGCATCTCACAAGAGAAAGCTCCAACAAAGATGTCCTCCTTCCCTTGTATAAATTCTCATAGGGTTTCCTCATTAACCCTAGCAAATTAATCCATGATGAAAAGTAAAAAGAAAGTCAATGATAATGATGATTGAAAGGAGGATCTCCTTCCTCTATATATATGAGAGGTTAGGGAAACCAACAATACTTATGTGGTCCAATTCCATTACAAGAAACATACAACAACACATGTGGAGAACTACCTTTCAAGAGTACACTTGTCAGGATCCAAGGTGATGTCATAAAAAATCAAGGCTCCAAAATGAAAGGGAACTCCTTGAGGTGTGTCCAACATGCCTCCTGATAAAACTTGAGCATGCACAAGGGTATAATCTCCTAACTCATGGTCATAATCAAATCCCTTAGTCAATCTAGGTTAGGTTTTTATTTTATTTTGAAGTCAAGTGCCAACCACATTTCAAAATGGGGTGTTTTATTTTTCTAAGTTAAGTTGAGAGTCTTAGTCTTCTCTAGATAAAAAAAGGGGATTATAAAGAGGTCAAGTTCTTCCCGTGGTCATATGAGTCTAGAATCAAACCCTACCACCTATGCCTACTCCTCCCGAAGATTTTATGTATGAAATACCCACTCCCGTAGAAACAACCAAAAAATAGAACTAAGGGCGCTACAAAAGTTCCAAAAAGTCATGTAGCACTAATGAAAAAGAAGAACTAAGGGTGCTATGAAAGTTTCAAAAGTCTCGCAACATCCAAAAGAGATATTAGACTAAAGGCGCTATGAAAGTTTTAAAAGTCCCACAGTGTCCAAACGAAATTCTAAAGCATGGTAGTTGTAGGAGTTTGTAAAAGTGCAATCATGAAGATAGGGTTGTGTCACACCCACCAATTGAGTGTGAATTTTTCAGTTGGGATGGGGTAGCATCACATCCACTGGTTATCAACCCAAATTCAGTCTATGTCGAATCTAAAAGGTCAATCCCCCCCATTACTAACAGTTAAAATGCTCGTTCGAGTGGGGATTTTGTAATATAGTGAGAAGTATGGTAGTTTTCCAAGTGCAAACAGGTGTCAAGATCAACCACCACCAAAGGGATGAGCAGTGACATGGATTTAGTAGTATTTAAGAAAAAGAGCAAGAAGAGTGGGGCCCTGGTACATTTTGAATTGGGCGCAAAGAGGCTAAAGGCAAACTCTATTGCTCGGCATTTCTTCCACCACGTGGGTTTCCTAAGGTTCTATGAGAAGTTGGAGGGATATCACAAGCAGGTGGCCCATGATTTTGTGCTTAATTTTGATGGTAGGAAGACTAAGGTCCGACCCTTGGATATATAGGTCACCGCGAACTCCATAGCAGATGCAACAGAGATACCCAGGCAAGGAGAGGAGTGGTTTAGGGTAATCAAGTTATATATGACAGTGTGTGACCATTTTCTGAAGGAGGAGCATAAAGGAGGAAATTTGACATATGGGGTTCTTAGGGCTTGGCTTACCAATAGTATGGAAATCTCCTTCTAGTTATCCAAAAACATTTCACTTGTGAAGGGAGATATGACACAACATACCAATATCACTTCATATTATTGCTCCAATTCACAGGGAAGAGACCTCTGGACATGCCCTATAACCTTTTCAGGAGACTAGGTAAGACGATTGATAAGGCACAGTCACAGGCCAACAAATTGACCATTATATTTTCCGTTTTGGTCTCATAAAGATGATGGTAGTGGAAGAATTTAAGAGGTTAGGGAGAGAATGGAACACTTTCCTCTTCTTGGCTGGGTATGCTTTTGAAGCTATGAAAGAAACATCAATTAAGGTAAGCACCCCTAATAAGGGAAAAGGGAAAGAGACAGAAGAAGAAACACCAATTAAGATAAGCATCCCTGACAAGGGGAAGAGGAAGAATACAGAAGAGGGAATACCTATCCAAACATAAGAAAAGCCAGCCAAAGTTAGAAAGGGTCCAAACACACAAAAGGATAAGGAAAAATTGAAAGTGAAGGAATCGTAATTTACACCATAAGTGACTAAAAAAATAATTCCTATAAATCCCTTAACCAGGTTAGCAGCTAGAATAATGGTTTCCACAAGTAAGGAAACTATCACAACTACCATGGAAATTCCCCCTCACACTTTCCCTAGATCTCCCATTCAGTTGGACGATGAAGAAACCCCTAGACTCCAGCCTTCTACATAGAGAGGCGATGCAGAGTCTAGAATTGACAAAATGGAAGCCCATCAAAAAGAGGCTCATCCTTCTACACAAAGAGATGATGTAGACTATAAGAATAGCCAATTGAAAAATGAGCTGAAAGATATCGAGTCTGAGAAACGCTAGTGGAAAACTCAGTTGAAAGACACAGAATCCAAGATTAACCATTTGAAGGCCCAGCTGAAAGAGGAAAAGGAAGCAAAATCAAGGGTCAGCGAAGAAATCAATATATACAGGAGGAAGCTAACAATAAAACTTCATGTGATAGAAGGCATGTTATATGAGACTAAAAGGATATTGGTAAGAGGACTTCCCCTCATGCTACAGATACAAAACCTATACAGAAGAAACACATCATTACATGCAGAGAAAATGGCACTTAGAGAAGAATTTTATCTTTTCAAAAGAGGAGAAGCGTCAGGGAGAAACTTAAAACTCCTGGATGAAGTGGATTCTTAGAGGGAATGACGCCTCTCTCACATCCCAGCCATAGTTTTGACTGAATACATATCTGCCTCAAAAATTACGTTTTGAAGAACTAGGCTTTCCTAAAAGAAAACCCTAATTTTGAGAAATTGATACCTATTACTTGAAAATATGAGTACCCAAAGTACTCAAGTATTACTCGCAGGAAGAGAAGCACGATCAATAAGAAGGAATGGGTATGCATGGCAAAGGCAATGTGCCACCTAGACCCTACTCCCGCAAAGCTCTAACATTAAGGTTTCCATCAGGGTTCAATTTTGTTTGGTGTTTCAGAAATGGGGAATATCATGGACACATGCATGGATGAAAATTAGACATAGAAGAGGGAAAGTAATAGTTTTGGAGCCCTCAGGATGGAACTTAAGCGTGACTATATGAAACCCTGGAATTTCGGCAGTTTCCAGATCTCCTGTGGTGCATATCACAAAAAAACATAGAGTGTGCTACGAGAGTTCTGGAAACGCACTCTTGCAGCGCATATCACAAAAAAAAAAAAAAAAAAAAGTGTGCTACAAGAGCTCTGGAAATGCAATCCTACATTGCATATCACAGAAAAAATAGGGAGTTTTCTATGAGAGTTCTGAAAACGCACTACTGCAACGCATATCATAGAAAAAATAGGGAGTGCGCTACGAGAGTTATGGAAGCGCACTCAAGCGCATATCACGAAAAAAACAGGGAGTTTGCTACGAGAGTTCTAAAAATGCACTCTTGTAGCGCATATCACAGAAAATAAAAGAAAAAAAAACATGGAGTGTGCTAAGAGAGTTCTAGAAATGCACTCCTGCAGCGCATAGCATGGGAAAAATATAGGGGGCGCTACAGACGCTACTCAAGCCGAGCATAATGGGCTTGATCCATGAATTTTGGGCACCTCACATGGATTTTATCTACATCAAGGAAAAGTGAACAGGTGGAGGATGACAACTCACAACTGACATGTTTTTAGTTTGCATTAGCAGTCAGTTAGCATCAGTTCTTTTCAAAATTACCATCAGTTAATTGAGCAGTAGTCCGTGAGTCATAGTTTAAATTGTAGTTTAATTTTACACTTATAGCAGTTATGTGGTAATTTACTATTTTTAATAATATCCAAAAGGATTTAGGATTTTTTTTTAATGCAAACAATTGTAAGCCTATATATGGCAAGTTTTTAGATGACCCAAGGGTTGGAATTTTGGAGAGAAAACTTTTGAGTACTTAACATCTTGTTGAATTTTAAAACTTAATGAAATATATAATGCAGAAGTACATAATTCTTTTACCAAAGATTCATGTGTCTATTTATCTTATGTCTGTGTTATATTTCGTGAATGTGCATCTTTCGCAGTTTTTCCATTTTAATGCGTTATCTTCCGTGTTTGAATGAAATTATTTTTTCAGAATTAATCCTTAGCTTGGTGCTCTATTTCAACATTTTCAGACAATCCTTTGTTATTAGTTCTTCCACACTTAGAGTAGAATCCATAATTGATTCTCTACTTTAATATATTGTTTGCCTCAATTCTGCCTCCATACCTCGGCAATTCTGATCGGCTAGGAGATATTGGCTATCGTGCCTCTACTACCTTGAGCATTCTACAACCAGTCATTGAATACCCTCATAGTTGTTTTACAACCTCTTGAATCCATTCCCAATGGGGATTTTACCCTGATCCCACTACTTTGAAACAAAAACCCTAATCTACCCACAAAAGACCTAGCCATTTCCCTAATTACACAACCTTCCATTGAAATATAACATCTAAAATATGAGTTGTAAGAGAGATCCCTCTCTAGATTGGAAAGGCTAGTTTCTGGTCAGCAAGTTGGTTTGAAATAGTTACCTCTACCCCTTCCTTCCATATCCAAGGGAGTTAGAAAAGAGAAAACATTATGGCGCCGTTGTTGGGGAACTAAAGTTTCATCTTCCTCAGGAAAGAATGAGAAAGAAACAGATCTGATATCTGAGGGAAAATAGAGACTTGGACATCTAGATGGCTGTATCATTTTCCCTAGCGACTTCATTGAATAAATTCACTGTTCCACAAGAGTGTATTGGCGACTTCATTGAGCGAATCATCGTTTCACAAAAATTATACACTCGGATCAATCCAGATCCTGAACCCACAAAATTTGTTCCAAATCTAGAAGAGATCCTTCGAAAGGGAAAGGAAAAAGAGAAATCAAGTACTCCTCTATTAGAAAGATATTTTTCTTTACCAAAGGAAGAAGCTGAGGGTATAGATAGTATCACCTTTGATTTAAAGTTTGAACACTTAATGTTTAGATCCAATTCTAAAACGAACTTGAGTCAGACTGTATTTGATGAGGAAAAATTCCAATCATATGCATTAGTATCTCTTTGGGAAAAGTTACAGTCTTCAAAAGAAGAAAAAGTTAAAGAAGAAGGAACATATCCTTTTTCTTTTCCCGGTGAAACAACCTCTAATAAAAAGGTTCAGATCCCCTCCACTGCTACATAAGGTCATACTACTACTACCTTCCATATTCCTGTTGTTACCCCTGAAATTCCATAGACCTTGATGGCATCTGGAAAGATAAAACATGGGGTGGAGGATGAGAAGAAGAAGGTTATGGTGGAGAACCATCCCTCTACATCCCAATCCATATATACAAAATTTGACCAGATAATGAAGATCATAGAAAATATTGTGGATAGGATGTCCCTAGACCACAAAATTGTTGTCATAGAACCCCTAAAACCATAGATCAAAAACCCTAACTTCAGAAGGCCCCTTGTCCCACAAATCAGATAGAAGGAACCAAAGGATCCTAGAAATCCAGATAACCAACAAGTGAGGCCACCTTCTACAGAAAATTTGGCTGATGATGAGGAGGAAGAACAACCCGAGGGTCATATCCATCATTTTAACCATGCCTAGACCCAATTTTACCTAAAAAAATAAGAGCATGAAAGATCCTCCCTATAGAAAGAGTGCAACATGCGGGAGCTAGAATCAAAGCAATACCAGATGGGATATCAGAATTCTATTCTGGAATTTCAAAAGAAACATAAACTCAAGAGTAAAAATGTGGTGGTAAATTCCAATAAAGCCCCGATTGGCCAACCTATATCCAATCAACAGAAAAAAGAATCCTCCAAAAAGGATGATCCAAAAACAGATGCCCCTAAGAAATCCTAGGATGGGAAAGGTGATGCAAATAGAAAAGAAATGGAAAAACCCATCCTTCTTTCAACCTTGAAAATGAAATCTCCAAAGTCAAGATTTCCATCCCCTTCAATGAATTACTAAAGAATGCTGAATATAAGGATCAAATTTTGAAAATGGTAAAAGAAGAAGAGGAAAAACAGTTGGATACTCTGAATCTGCAGGATGACAAACCTACCCTCCCGTTTGGTCCTCACGTGGAAAACCTAGAAGAGGATGACGTGCCTCCTTTTTATATCATTATGAATGTTGATGACCAGGTATTACATAATGCCATGCTCGATTCAGGAGCTTCTCACAACCTCATGCCTAAATCTGTTGTGGAAAGTTAAGGGCTAGAGATTACAAGGCCCTACAAAGACTTGTTCTCTTTCGATTCAAGAAGGGTGCTATGCCTGGGTTTGATCAAGGACATGGTGGTGTCACTGACACAAATCCTTCAAAAGAGTGTTGTTATGGACGTGGTAGTGGCAGACATTCCACCCAGGTTTGGAATGTTGATCTCTAGAACTTGCGAATCAAAGCTAAAAGGGACCTTGCAGATGGACATGTCCTATGCAACCATCCCAATATTTGGTCAAAATAAAAGACTATATAGAGAGAATAGGCTGGCGTATGTGGTGAGAAGTTAGAGTAAGACTCAAAACCATCCCACATGTGTTGTTGATACTGAATTAGGCTCGTCTATTTTCTGCTATGATCTCTGCTCTGAAGAAAAAAACCCAAGTAGTATTGAAGAAAGTGAGCAGCATTTTGAGAAAACAGTGAACAAAATTATGAGAAAAACAGTGAGCAGAATGAGGGAAAAATCAGTGAGCAGGATTCTGAGAAAAATAGTGAGCATGATTCTGATAAAAACATGAGCATAATGCTGGAAAAAGCAGTGAGCAGAATTCTGAGAAAAACAGTCCGCATAATGTTGGGAAAAATAGTGAATAGATTGTAGGTATGGAAAATGAGGTTGAAGGTTTGTGGAATATGGAATTTGATGGTTTTGTTGGAAAAGAAGGAGCTGGTGCAGGCATATGGATCATTCCCCTGGACTCGGGAAACAAATGTGCTAGGATTCATTCTTTTAAATTGGTTTTTGTATGCATAAACAATGTGGCTAAGTATGAAACCCTAATTTTAGGTTGGACATCCTTAAAGATTTGAAAGCTAAAAGGATAGCCATCCATGGTGACTCAGAACCGATTATTCATAAGGTAAATTGGATTTATGAAGCGAAGCATCCTAGAATGAGGGCTTATAGAAACGCAGTTTGGGACATGTTTGATAAGTTTTCACAGAACAGAGCATCTCAGTCCTTCCAAGAGGAAAAAACATGATAGTTGATTCTTTAGACACCGCAGCTAGTAACTTCAAGATCCCTATTTACTCGAACATAAAGTATGAGATCAAATTCAAGCATAGACTTTCTATTCCTGATAACACCAGGAACTAGAATATTTTTTAGGACGATCAACAGATCAAGAGATTTCTTGAAATATCAGATGAATTTTCTAATGCACACATTGATGAGGAAAATAAGAAAATGGAAGATTGGGTGATATGAACCGTTACACCAAAACCTCTAGATGTTAGTGAAGTCCTCCCAATAGGATCTTAACATCCCACCACACTCCGCAGTCCAGACTCTGGGCTGTATGTGCGCCCGTACGGTGGTGTCCCCTTTGAGCCGTACGAGCCCCGGATGAACACTACATTGTCGACGTTGCCACCCATTCCATGACTCGAACCTGGGTGGAGGCTCTGATAGAAAATGATACGAACCGTTACACCAAAACCTCAAGATGTTAGTGAAGTTCTCCCACTAGGATCTTAACATTGGGACCCTAATCCATCAGAATTTTTGAATACCCTGGGGGATAAAGAAATCATCCAGCTAAAGAACAACTACATCCCTAAAGGACTGGTGCCTTTAGAAAAATGGTTTGATGATAACGATGTAGAAAAGAATCCCAAATTTACTCCAATTGACGGTGAGGTGGAGGACTACAATATTGGGACAGAGAAAGAACAAAAAATGATCAAGCTATCTAAATCGCTCACTCTCGAAAACATAGATAAATATATTGAGTTGATGAGAAAATTTTCAGATGTGTTTGCTTGGAGATATAAAGACTTGAAGGAGTATGACACAACCATTATTCAGCATACCATCCCCATGAAGAAAGATGAAAAACCCTTCAAACAGAAGCTGAGAAGGATAAACCCCATGCTCCTCCCCCTCATTGAAAAATAAGTAAAAATATTGTTTGAAGCCAAGATCATAGTCTCTCTCGAGTTCTCCCGGTGGGTAGCTTCCTTGGTTCTTGCCAGAAAGAAAAGTGAAGAGATTAGGCTGTGTGTATATTTTAGGAACCTGAATATTGTATCGATGAAGGATATTTATCCTCTTCTGAAGATGGATCATATTTTGCAAAAGGTTGTTGGGGCAGAAAGGATGTCCATGCTAGATGGTTTTTGAGGATACAATCAGGTTAAGGTACATCCAGAAGATCGGGAGAAGACTACTTTCACCACGCCATGGGAGACCTTCATGTATGCTAAGATGCCATTTGGGTTGATGAACATAGGAGCCACTTTTCAAAGGGATATGGACATAGCCTTTGCTGATGAGAAATACATGTTTTGGTCATTTATATGGATGTCATTACAGTGTATTCCAAGTCTAATGAGCATCATTTAAAGCATTTGCAGCAAGTTTTCTCGAAGTGTAGGAAGTTCTGAATTTCCCTAAATCCTAAAAAGTCAAATTTTGCGATGCATGATGGAAAACTGTTGGGCCATATAATAACAAAGGATGGCATTAAAATAGACCCAGAAAGAGCCATAGAAATCCAGGAAATTGAATTACCTAGGAGAAATAAGGAAGTCCAGTCATTCCTTGGGAGAGTCAACTTTTTAAGGAGGTTCATCCCGAACTTTGCAGAGACCATGAAGCTTATCACCAATATGTTGAAGAAATATAGACAGATCAAGTGGACAAGTGAGTCTTGACAGTCATTTGATGACATCAAAAGGGACATAGCTAAAGCACCAACACTATTCATCCCTAATTTTTCCAAATACTTCCTGATATTTTCCTTTGCTTTCGAACATTCTATAGTTGTAGTTCTTCTATAGAAAAATCAGGAAGGTTCCAAACAACCAATAACTTTTTTCAATAGAGCTTTGAGAGATGTTGAGTTAAAATACCACATTATGGAAAAACATGCCTACGCTATGTTCAAAGCCATGGAATATTTCGGGGTTATATTTTACATTCTCATACCATTGATTTTGTTCTAAATACTGCAATAAAAGATATTTTGAAGCAACCCGACCCTGAAGTCTGAAGGGGCAAGTGGATAGCTGCTCTTTTGGAGTAGTATCTGGAGATCAGACCTACGAAGCTTGTTAAAGGATAGGGGCTGGAAAAATTGATGACCGAGACAAATTGTGATTCCTTTAGGATAAATATCATCTCAAATATACTAGACAGTGCAGCCCAAGAATCACCTTTATAGGTATCAAAAGAATTCTCCTCATCCTCATGGTATAGTGACATTGTGTATGTTTTACATAATGTGTAGGAACCATTGGAAATGAATAAAATCAGAGCTAGATCAGTAAATCTAAAGGTATCAAAATTTTGTAGTATGAGTGGATACTTATATTGGAAAGACCCAGGGGGTGTATTGCTAATTTTCCTGATGGAGGATGAATCCAAGCTAACAGTGAAGGAGTTTCATCAAGGGATTTGTGGGGGGCACCACTACTGGAAGGCCATATTGAATAAAATCCTCAGATCCATTTTTTATTGGCCAAGCATGTTTACTGATGTGTATAAGGAGGTATCTTCCTATCATGAATGCTAAATATTTGATGGAAAAAGGAAGTTTCTTCCCTTGCCCCTAAATCCCATTTTAGTGGAAGCTCCCTTCTAGCAATGGGGCTTGGATTTCATCGGAGAGATCAATCCAACTTCTTCTGAAAAACAAATGTGGATATTGATTGCCATAGATTACTTCACAAAATGGATTGAAGCTATGCCAACCAAGAAGGCCATAGATACTGTTATCATAAAATTCTTAGAAGAAAACATCATGTCCATATTTGGTTTCCCAAGGAAAATTATAATCAATAATGCTCAATATTTTAAGTCCAAGAAGATGATAAGTTTCTGCGATGATTATCACGTAAGCTTGGGCCACTCTACATCCTATTACCCTCAAGGAAATGGGCTGGATGAGTCATCCAACAAAATTTTGGTCAGGATCATAAAACATTTGTTGCAGGAAAACAAGAAGGCATGGCACGCCAAGCTAATATTTGCACTATGGGTAGACATAATCACCACTAAAATATCCATTGGGAATTCTACTTTCCAGCTGCTATACAGAACATAGGTAATTCCCTTCCCTTCTCTAAGGATTCCAGTGATGAGATTGTTTCAAAAATAAGAAGAAGATCCAAAACCTATGCAGAGAAGAATTAACCAACTGATAGAGGTGCAAGGGAAAAGAGAAAAGGTATGTGATGAAACCTTGTTGTTTCAGGAAAAGGTGAAGAAATATTTTGACAAGAGGGCCAAGGTTGATGAATTTGAGGTCATATATTTGATATTAAAATGGGACGCCAAGAATGAAGAAAAGGCTAAAAAAATTGATCACTTGTGGAAAGGTCCATATACAAGTGTTGCTTACCATGGAAGCAATGCTTTCATTCTACAGGATCAGGATGGGGAACTAGTAGGTGGAGGGCCATTCAATGGTAGGTTATTGAAGCCTTACATCAAGTAAAGGAAGTTTCATTGACCCACTGTCATTGTAGAATATCATTTTTTTTAGAAGTTTTTATTTTCTAGTTCATTCAGTTCGAGTCGAAGCAAATTTTTTTTATTTTTCAAATAAATCCCAATGGATAGGGGCATTGGTATATCATTCTTTGCTACCTCAAAGGGAGGGTAGCATCCCCAATTGGACCCAATGTTAACACTTGAGCATGCACAAGGGTATAATCTCCTAACTCATGGTCATCATTAGCTCCCTTAGTCAGTCTAGGTTAGGTTTTTATTTTTATTTTAAAGTCAAGAACCATCCACATTTCAAAATGGGGCGTTTTATATTTCTAAGTTAAGTTGATAGTCTTAATCTACTCTACTTAAAAAAGGGGGCTTATAAAGAGGTTAAGTTCTGCTCATGGTCATATGAGTACATAATCAAAACCTACCTCCTATTCCTACTCCTCCCCAAGAGTTGATGTATGAAATACCCAATCCCGTAGCACCAATGAAAAAATAGAACTAAGGTTGCTACACAAGTTCCAAAAATTCATGTAGCACCAATGAAAAAGAAGAGCTAAAGGCGCTACAAAAGTTTCAAAATTCCCGCCGCATCCAAAAGAGATATTAGGCTAAAGGAGCTACGGAAGTTTTAAAAGTCACACAACGTCCAAATGAAATTCTAAAGCATGGTCGCTGCAGGAGGTTGTAAAAGTGCATTGACGACTTGTTAAAACTATTAGTCAATATAGGGTCGTGTCACATCCACCAATTGAGTGTGAAGTTGTCAGTTGGGATGGGGTCGCATCACATCCGTTGGTTATCACCCCAAAGTCAGTCTATTGAATCTAAAAGGTCCCCCCCCCTTTATTGACAGTTAAAGTGCTCGTTCGAGTGGGAATTTTGTAATACAATAAGAAGTTTGGTATTTTTCCAAGTGCAAATAGGTGTCAAGATCAACCACCACCAAAGGTCCAAGCAGTGACATGGATCCAACAACAGTTAAGAAAAAGAGCAAGAAGAGTGGGGACCTGGTATGTTTTGAACAGGGCACAGAGTGGATAAAGGAGAACCCTACCGCTCGACATTTCTTCCACCGCGTGGGTTTCCTGAGGTTCCGTGAGAAGTTGCAGGGATATCAGAAGCAGGTGGACCATGATTTTGTGCTTAATATCGATGGAAGGAAGACCAAGTTCAGACCCTTTGAGATAGAGGTCACTACATAATCCATAGAAGCTACAACGAAGATACCCAGGCAAGGAGAGGGGTGGTTTAAGGTAACCAAGTTCCATATGATAGCGTGTGACCATTTTCTGAAGGAAGAGCATAAAGGAGAAAATTTGACATATGGGGTTCCTAGGGCTTGGATTACCAAACAGTATGCCGACTTCTTGTTTTTTATCTATAATTTTTTTACTTGTGAAAGGAGATATGACACATCATACCAGTATCACTTCAGATTATTGCTCCATTTCATAGGGAAGAGGCCTTTGGACATGCCATATTACCTTTTTAGGTGCCTAGGTAAGATGATTGATAAGAGACAGTCGCATGGACAACAAATTGACAATTATATTTACCATTTTGGTCTCATAAAGATGCTGGTAGTGGAAGAATTGAAGAGTTTATGGAGAGAATGGAACACTTTACTCTTCTTGGCTAAGTATGACCCTGAAGCTATGAAAGAAACACCAATTAAAGTAAGCATCCCTGACAAGGGAAAAGGGAAGAGAATGAATAAGAAATACCAATTAATATAAGCATCCCTGACAAGGGGAAGATGAAGAAGAAAATGGAGGGAACACCTATCCAAACAGAATAAAGGACATCCAAATTTAAAAAGGGTCTAGACACTCAGAAGGAAAAGGAAAAATTGAAAGTGAAGGAATCGGAATTTACACTAGAAGTGACTAAAAAATTAATTCCTAGAAATCCCTTGACCAGGGAAGCAACTAGAAGAATGGTTTCCACAGGTGAGGAAAATCTCGCAAATACCATGGAAATTCCTCCTCACACTATCCCTGAACCTCCCATTTGGCTGGAGGATGAAGAAATACCTAGAGTCCAACCTTCTACACAGAAAGATGATGCAGAGTCTAGAATTGACCAAATGGAATCCCAACAAAAAGAGGCACATCCTTATACACAAAGAGATGGGGCAGAATATGAGAATAGCTAGTTGAAAAATTAGCTGAAAGATATAGAGTCTGAGAAAATCCACTGGAAAACTCAGCTGAAAGACACAGAGTCCAAAATTAACCATTTGAAGGCCCAACTGAAAAAGGCAAAGGAAGCAAAATCAAGGGTCATTGAAGAAAGCAGAAGATACAGGGGGAATCTAACAAAAGAACTTCATGTGATAGAAGGCATGTTATATGAGAATAAAAGGAGATTGATAAGAGGACTTCCCCTTAGGTGACATGGCGACATGTACAAAAACTATACAGAAGAAACACATCATTACAAACAGAGAACACGACACTTAGAGAAGAATTGCAAATTTTTAAAGGAGGAGAAGTGTCAAGGAGAAAATTAAAACTCCTGGATGAAGTGGCTTCTCAGAGGGAATGACACCTCTCTTATATCCCATCCACATTTTTGACTGAATACAGATCGGCCTCAAAAATTATGTTTTGAAGAACTAGGGTTTCCTAAAAGAAAACCCTAATTTTGAGAAAGCGATACCTACTACTTGAAAAGATGAGTACTCAGAGTACTCAAGTATTACTTGTAGGAAGAGAAGCACTATCAGAAGGAAGGAAGGGGTATGCATGGAAAAGGTAATGTGCCACCTGGACCCTACTCATGCAAAGCTCCAACATTAGGGTCTAGTTTTGTTTGGTGGTTCAGAAAGAGGGAAGAGTATGGACACATTCATGGATGGAAATTAGATATAGAAGAGGGAAAGTAATAGTTTTGGATCCCTCAGGATGGAACTTAAGCATGACTATATGAAACCTTGGAATTTCGGCAGTTTCTAGAACTCCTGCGGTGCATATCACAAAAAAAACATAGAGTGTGCTACGAGAGTTTTGGAAACGCACTCTTGCAGCGCATATAACAGAAAAAATAGAGAGTGTGCTACGCGAGCTCTGGAAATGCACTCCTACAGTGCATATCACAGAAAAAATGGGGAGTTTGATACGAGAGTTCTGGAAATGCACTACTGCAGCGCATATCATAGAAAAAATAGGGAGTGCACTACGCGATTTCTAGAAACGAACTCCTGCAGCGCATATCATGGAAAAAACTCGCAGTGTGCTATGATATTTCTGGAAACACACTCCTGCAGTGCATATCACGGAAGAAACATGGAGTGCGCTACGAGAGTTCTAGAAATGCACTCCTGCAACACATAGCATGGGAAAATATAGGGGGCACTACAAAAGCTACTCAAGCTGAGCATAATGGGCTTTATCCATGAATTTTGGGTACCTCACATGGATTTGATCTACATCAAGGAAAAGTGAATAGGTGGAGGATGACAACTCACAGCTGACATGTTTTTAGTTTGCATTATCAGACAGTTAGCAACATGCTTTTCAAAATTACCATTAGTTAACTAAGCAATAGTCTGTGAGTCATAGTTTAAACTGTAGTTTAATTTTACACTTATAGCAGTTATGTGGCCATTTACTATTTTTAATAATAGTCAGAATGCTTTAGGATTTTTTCTTTAATGCAAACAATTGTAAGCCTATATATGGCAAGTTTTTAGCTGACCCAAGGGTCATAATTTTTGAGTACTGGACATCTTGTTCACTTTTGAAACTAAATGAAATATATCAATGCAGAAGTACGTAATGCTTTTGCTAGATATTCATGTGTCTATTTCTCTTATGTTCGTGTTATCTTTCGTGAATGTGCATCTTTCTCAATTTTTCCATTTTCATGCATTATCTTTTGTGTTTGAATGAAGTTATTGTTTTAGAATTCATCCTTAGCTTGGTGCTCTATTTCAACATTTTCAGACAATCCTTTGTTATTATTTCTTCCATAGTTAGAGTAGAATTCATCATTGATGCTCTTCTTTAATATATTGTTTGCCTCAATTCTTCCTCCATACCTCAACAATTTTGATCTACTATGAGATATTGGTTATCTTGCCTCTGCTACCTTGAGCATTCTAAAAGCAGTCATTGAACACCCTTGTAATTATTTTCCAACCTGTTGACTCCATGCCCAATGGGGATTTTATCCTTATCCCATCACTTTGAAAAAACCAAAACCCTAATCTACCCATAGAAGACCTAGCCATTTCCTTGATTACACAACCAACCATTGAAAGATAGCATCTAAAATATGAGTTGTAAGAGAGAGCCCTCTCTGGATTGGAAATGCTAGTTTCCGATCAGCAAGTTGGTTTGAAATAGTTACCTCTGCCCCTTCCTTCCACAACCAAGGGAGTTAGTAGAGAGATAACACCTCCTACAAGCCTCCAAAGGATTCATAAATCCTCCTAAGCTAGATACTCTACTAGGTCCACTTCCACGACATGAACATTGTTTCTACCCAATCATCCTTGAGACAACTCCAAGCCTCTATGAAAGAATCAAATCTAACCCTATGTTTTTTAGGGACCAATTCCCTCCTTTAGGATAGAAAATCTCATCCTCCTAAGCAAGGCATTATTGAAGCAAGTGACCATCTCCATGTGGCCATCATGTAGAATGCCATTAAAGTTATTAAGATATCTCCAATTCCCTAGGGAATAATATCATGCAAGAACCCAAATGAGGCCAAGAAACCATTGAATAATCCAATTGTAATGTGCAAATGCATCACAGACTATATCAAATATGAAAATTTATCACTAACCATCCAAGACCCGATCATACACCGTGTACCCCAAATCTTGTGAATCACCCCAAAACATGGTGTAAACACTTTTGGAGTAACCCCAAAAGGTAATGCTACCTGTTTAGGAGGAAGTGTTTTCAATAATACTTATTCCCTCCATCTAAAATTCCATAATCCTACCACATGTAAATATGTACCTACTGTAATCACAGGATCAACCATAGTTTTCCAAAAATCACACTTCTCCATCACTACTACATTTGGGGTCCAAATTCAATGTATGGATTGACTTTAAACATTAAATAAAAGTTCTCAACGTCGAATGGGTGTCAATTGAGTGGTTTTTTTTTTTTGAAAATGCAATCCAACACCGCTTAAGGAATGTTAAGGCAATACATCTCTTAAGAAACTCCCTGGAGTGTTGCTTAAGCAACTCCTTATGAAGTCGCTTGTGCGATGCTCCAGGGAGTCACTTAAGTGACGTACATCCCTTAATGGCAATTGAAAAAGTGCATTGAGAAATTTTAACATTGCTTAAGTGATGTGCCGACTGTATTTAGGTTTTTTTGTGAATTGGCCGATATTAAAAAATGATTCGGATGGAACAAAATAATACTTTTATGAAGAAATTTGGAGGGAGGAGAGCTCTTATTAGAGGTAAAATTTATTGTGGATTAATGAGATTATCCCTTGAATTAAATTTTGTGCTTGGATTAATGATGTCTCTATATTTATTGTTATTGTACTAGTGGTTTAATAATGTATTTTATTGAGATAGAGAACAATGTCAGGAAACCCTGTATGTAAGTTTGCTAGTAGATACGAATGAAATGCTTCTATGTAGGATGTAGCTAGGTTATTCACACTAGCTGGTGCAAAAATGCACCTACTAAGATTTGTGAATATCTTAGTAACAGTTCAAAAATGGTGGTGCATGCATGTAGTAAAAAAAATAACACTAAATAAAAATGAACCATATGGTAAGGAAATGCAGAAAATAAAACTAAGTTAAATATTTTTTATCCTTTCGCACATAGAGAGAGTAGGGAAATAATATTTTATTTTATTTTATTATATAAATGGAAAAGAATACAATGTTGAGAGTTACCTCCAATAGAATGAGTAGAGGACCCTTGCAGAAGATTGAAGCAGTGAGTCCTTGGTTTCTAATCAGCTTCAGATTGTTCTCCACATAGGTGTCACTAATGGTAGCCAAAACTCACGATGGGTGAAACTAGAATTCAAATGGAGGCTTCAAGGGTGTCTAGTGAAATTTCGGAAGAGTGACGATAAGGTAAATGAGTGAATTTGAATAATGGGATCCTTCACTATTTGTTTATAGAAATATTTTCGCAAGGTTTCTTGCCCATGGTATTAGGCAAACCTTGGTATTGGCTCTTGGTTTTGGGCGGCAGTTTTAGGGTTTCCCTCCTTTTTTGACCTTTTTGAATGTTTTTCCCTTGTTTTCCTTTTTTCTTTTATTTTTTTTCCTTTTGGGGGAATTTTCCCTAATTTGGGGTATTTTTTACTTCTTTGGAGGAAATAAAACCATTTTTCCCTATTTTGGAGAGGGAAAAATAATTATGAGCCAATTTGTGGGTTTTTTACTTAGGCTTTGTTGGTTAGTGAAGGATTTAAATGGGAAAAAATAAGGAATGTGGTGATGTCACTAGGGGATGAACATGGTGAAGAATTTTTTAGTGTTAACATAGGTGGTTATCAATTACGTATTCGATGACAGAAGCAACCATGTAAAATATATGATCAAGATCAAGCCAATCTTTATCAAGATATAATAATTGATGGAAAATGTTATTTCCCTTGTATGTAGTGCAAAGGGATAAAGAGAAGAATAGTTTTTAAGGAAACATCCAGTAAACATTTCTTAGAGCATGGGCACTTGGAAGGTGGAAAAGAATATCATCTCTTGGTAAGATATCAAAAACATGTTTTTGTCATTTTTCAATATTAATATTTGTCTATTTCAATACTAATTGGATATATTTTTCCATAATTATTAAATAGACAAGACCACCCATTCTTGGAAATCCACACACTAAAATTCATACTAGAGATGGTGAGGGTGATGACATTGAGGTTGATACAAGGAAAGAAAATGACCACAATATTATTGAGAATGAAGGGATAAATAGGTTGATCCATGAAACATTTGTTGCCATGGATGAGAATGTACCTATGGATGAGATCTATGAAAATATTCAAGATGTACCTCTTATTGATAAGGCACAAAAATCCTTATACAAAAACTCAAAGACAAGTCTTATATTTTCCCTTTTGTTGTTATTTTTGAAGGTAATTAAATGTATTTCAAACATAAGAATGACGTAGTTGTTAATGTATGCAAGATTTATTTATATGTAATTGCAATTGTTTTTTTATTTGTTTGTGATTGTAGAATATAAGCCCTCAATTTTGATTTCGATTAATTTTTTGTGTAGATTGTTAGGTGATACTCTTGTACCACCATCAAATACTTTACCTTGCACATACAGAGAAATGTATTATGTTTTGAAATATTTAGGAATGGAGTATAACACAATTGATGCATGTCCTAATGATCATATTATATATTATGGACAACATGCATCGATAAGTGAGTTCCATGAATGTGGAATTACTAGATATCATACTGATCATGTAACAAATAAGCTGCCCCAAAAAGTTCTTTTCCATATCTCGATAATTCCATCTTTTCGATGATTGTTTAGGTGCAAAAACATTTCATAATTTATGGATTATCATGCATGACAGAGAAGTGAAGATGGTGTCATGCGAATGCTTGGAGATGGTTTTGCATTTGGAGACACTAAGGAAATATGGCCAATTTTTAAAGAAGAACCACGTAATGTTAGACTTTTAATGGAAGTTAATGGTGTCAATCTATTTGGAGAGCTCAAAACCAATTACTCAGTTTGGCCATTTTTTGTTATAAACATTAATCGTCCTTCGTGGATGACAATAAAAATGGAGCACAACATATTGGCATTAATTGTTCCAAGTACTTATTTTTAAGAATGTTAGCACCATACAAGCAATCCCTTTTTTTCATTATTGCATGTATAAGAACTTATTAATTATGTATATTACTTTTCAAATAACTACTAGGTAAGAACCAAGTTAAAGATATGAATGTATATCTTGAGCCTCTTATAGATGAAATTTTAAAATTATGGGTCAGCATCAGTATTTATGACATATCCAAACCTATAGCCCAAAAACAATTTCAGTTACATGGAATACTTACATGGGCAATTCACAATACACCTGGGATTACACATCTTTGTGGTATGTAATTTTCTTATGTATCTCTACGCATCATTTATTATTCAACCTCTTTTTATAATTTTTGGAATTCTATATATTAATACTATTCCATAACTTGTAAGGATTCAAACAAAGGGAAAATATGCATATTCAATATGTGGTCCAAGAACAATATCTAGACATTCAAGAAGTTCATGAAAGGAGGTGTACAATGAGTTCAGGGATTTTCTCCATAAGGACCATATGTATCAAATTACTAAAAAATGACTTCAATAGGAAGGAAGAGAGTGGGAAAAAACCACAAATAATGATGCATCAACTATGGAAAAAAGGAATTTGAGAAGATTCATGGTAAGCAATTGGTTTTAGTTACTTGGTTATTTGTCACTTGTATTTATTTTAAGATTTTAATACTTACCTTGATTAATAAAAATTAATATTCCATTGATACTTCTCAAAGGTTGTCATCTTTAGCTTCTACAAGGTTTGAAATGATACTCTTCCCAATTCAATCGGTTTCCATACTATGAGCACCTACAAGTAGCTCATTTGTTTGACACAACACATATTGGAAATAATGTCACAAAGTGCTTGTGAAAAATTATAAATGGGAGGAATAAAAAGGAAAAAATTGCTAAAGTTATTAGTGACATTGACAAATCCAACAATTGCTAAAGTTATTAGTGACATTGACAAATCCAACTCCATGTAACATTGATTCATTGCTATGGTAATAGAAATTCCGCCAATCTTCCATGGTTATTAACAGAGCATGAGACTCTAAAAGTGGTGTTGCAAAAGAGGTTGTACAAAAGATAAAATTTCCCATTGGTTTTGCTTCGAACATAATTAATATATTAACAAGCAAGGTGATTTCAGTGGGGCTAAAAGTTATGATTGTTAATTTTTCAATAATTTCATTCCATTATCATTCAGGATCATACTAAGAGAATAACATGTACAACATATCAATCATAAACACAATAACAAAAGCACACAAGAGACACAGAGTTTCCTCGGGGAAAACCAAGAAGGTGAAAAACACCGCAACTTCCTCAAAGAGAGAATAAGCCACAAACCAAGATCACAATGATCAAACCCAAAGAGATGTCTCTAGCAGATACTCCTCCTCCTCCACTTGTGCACCACTTTATCTCTTAGCTATGAGAGCTTGAGAAGTGAGTGAATGAATAGAATGAAAGACACAACCTCTCTATTTATACACTGCCTTGACCTGCCAATAAACCAACAGGGCCAACTTGCTAGTGAAGTCTAATAACCCAACCACGTGACCTAACTAGGGCCGACCCCACACTGGTGGTCTAATAACCCATCAATACAAATGATGACACTTACAATGTAACTTGTGACACTTGCAAATACAAATGACGACACTTCCAATCAGAGGAATAATACATCTCTGTTGGATGTACAATAAAGTACAAATGTAATATACAAGTGAATATCTTCTGAAGTTACAAATACATCAACAATGATTGGCATACCTTTTATCAAGGTTTGATGTTTTTCAATCTTTATTATATTATGTATATACATTATTTGTTAGTATTATAAGTTTGTCCCTATTAAGATTATATGTTATGATATATACCTTATTTGTTAGTAATACACATTGCGTCCTTGTTGCGATATGTTCTACCTCTATCTCTTCCTAATATCTTTGACAATAAGATCAAAATTTTTATTTATGATCTTGACAAGTACATGAGGTATGTAATGTTAAAGTTACAACATCATGACTCATTCTCCAGGTCAATATTGTGTGTCAATATTGAGCCTCGTGTGTCAAGGTAGTTCCTTATAAGATCCTGAGTTGGACTTGGAAAACTTTGAGAAGAATATTGAGTTGGAATCAAGAATGGATAAGATTCATGTGTTGAGGAAAGTGCTTTGTTTGTGAAAGTGATGATGTTGTACAATATTGCTAGTCAAGGGTAAGGTATTATGTGTCAAGACAGATCCTCATGTGTTGAGGTGGTGTCTCATGTTTTGAGGTGATGCTTTGCATGTCAAAGCATGTATGGTGTGTGATGTACTACTAACCATGGTTGAGATATTAAGTCTCCTCTAGAGACTGGCCACCTCTAGAGTGAATTAATTTAGAATATAACCACTTGGATGTTATTTTTTCATCATTTAATTCAATAGATATAGGATCTTAACTGAAAGAATAACATGTACAACATATCAAGCATAAGAGACAAGAGACAAGAGACACAAAACATTTCACCAAGGAAAACCAAGAAGGTGAAAAACCCCACAACTTTCTCAAAGATAGAATAAGCATCAATACAAGGATCACCATGATCAAACCCAAGAGATAGATAACTTCAACAACATGCTCCTCCTCCACTTGTGAACATTCCTCCTCTTTCTCACTAATGTGAAGTGAGTGAATAATAGAATGTGTAAAATGAGAGAGACACACTCTCTATTTATACACTAACTTTCCCTTGACCTTTAATCAACTAGGTCGGCCTCAACTTAACCACTTAACATAATGTTGACTGGGCTGACCCCTCTAGGGTGGTCTAATAACCCTTTCACATGACTCATAAAGGGCCGACCCCATCAAGTTTGTCTAATGACCCATCAAGTATAAGTTACGACACTTACAATATAACTTGCGACACTTGCAAGTACAACTGATGACTCTTCCAATCAGAGGAATGATACATCTCCGCTGGGGATACAATAAAGTGCAAATACAATATACAAGTGAATATCTTCCGAAGTTACAAATACATCAACACTCCCTCTTAACTAGGAAGGTATTCTCTTGACACAAGTCATCAAAACATATAGGCACAAGTCTTCAATTCTGGAGCTGGATCATCATCATTGGATCATGGAGCATCATCATCATCACTGATGCTATACTCTACATCTCGATCATTGGGATATCTAATAATTATTCTCGTCATAGGAAGTTCTACAGAGCCATCCCTTTTTCATACTGGATGTAGGCCCACCACCTATAGGTCTTCATCAACACCGGACATACTGTGGATCCCAAGACTAATTACGTGCGTCAACAAAACCTTGAAAGAGCATCCCAGGACTGATTACGAGCTTACTGCTCCACCTATATGATCTCCCAGGATATTTTACATGTTGACTGTCAAAAAACCTTAAAAGAGTGTATTGCATCCTACAAGAACTCTAAAGAGCATCCCATGACTGATTACGAGCTTACTGCTCAACCTATCGGATCTCCAGGACTGATTATATGTGACCCCCACACCAAAAAACCTTTAAAGAGCATCTTGCAACCTGCAAATACTCTAAAGAGCATCCCAGGACTAATTACGATCTTATTGCTCAACCTATCGGATCTCTAGGGCTGATTACATTTGGTTAGGAAAAACCTTTAAAGGGCATCTTGCAACCTTCAAGTACTCTAAAGAGCATCCTAGGACTGATTACAAGCTTTCTGCTCAACCTATCGGATCTCTAGGGCTTATTACATGCCATAGGACAAAGCCTCAAAAGAGTATCCCAGGATCCTTTATGTGTCGCAGCACGACCGGCAAGATCTCCCAGGTTTAGTTACATGTCCTCCCAAAGCAATGCCTCGAAAGAGTATCCCAGGATCCTTTATGTGTCGTAGCATGACCGGCAAGATCTCCCAGGTCAACTTACATGCTCATCTGCACAACCTATCCACGGCCACAAAGTATCAACCTGATACTCACCATACATCATCTTGATGTACATGATCATCATCACTGCATCGTACTGATGCATGTCATCCAGAGCATCATCCTAATACTCATCAGACATGATCATCTTGATCATCGTCACTGCATCGTCCTGATGCATGTCATCCAAAGCATCGTCCTGATACATATACATATACATGATCCAACTGATCATACAGAGCATCCAACTGATGCATATCCAGAGCAATAACTGGAGCATCGTCCTGATGCTCATCACACAATGCTTACATCCACAACCATGGGAAGGATCCTCCTCTCACCATGCTTGGAATGGCTCCTGCAAATGTTTCCCATCACTTCTTCCTCAAAGTATCTTCAATCTAAAGAACACCAAGCCTCTCTCTCAAGTACTCAAAATTCACTCTGGATAGTGGTTTCGTTAACACATCTACAACCTACTCATCCATCGCAACATACAGGAGCTTCAGTGCTCCTCTCTGCACCATATCCTTGATATAGTGATATTTGATCTCGATGTGTTTCGACCTGTCATGGAACATCGGGTTCTCTGACAACTTCACACAACTTTGGTTATCACAATAGATATAGGTATCATTCAATGGGAGATCAAATAACTCAGACAATAGCTTCCTAATCCATACTGCCTCACAAATGGTCGAACAAGCTGTGACATACTCTGCTTCGGCTGTACTCAGTGCTACGCAGGACTACTTCTTTCTAAACCAAGAGATCACACCTAATCCCATACTGAAGCAGCACCCCGAAGTGCTCTTTCCCAATCTGAATCAACATAACCCTCCAGGTTAAACTTTTGATTCACATCATACTTGATCCCATAATCAATTGCACCCTTCAGGTACCTCAGAATATGATTTACAACAACCAGGTGAACACCTCTGGGATCCGTCAGGAACTGGTTCAATGTGTTCACCGGAAAGAAAATATCTGGTCTCGTGTTAATCAGGTACATCAAGGACCCAATCATCTGACGATACACCATGACATCAACCGGATCAAATGAAGCATCACATAGAAGATTTAGGTTCGATGCCATAGGTGTGGCCATGGCCTTGCAGTCCATCATCCTGAACCGCTTCAAGATTTCTACTGCATACTTCCCTTGTCCAAGAAAGATTCCATCTTCACTTTGCCACACCTCCATGCCTAGAAAGTAGTGCATCATCCCCAAGTCCTTCATCTCGAACTCGGTAGCAAGATTCCTCTTTGTATCGGCAATCAATCTATCCTCACCTGCAACAAACAGGTCATCCACATACAATAGTAGTATCACTGGATTTCCTTCCTCAACCTTGTAGTAAAGGTTGGAATCCGCTTTACTCTTGGTAAAGCCCAAACTAGATAGAAAGTTGTCTATGCTACCATACCAAGTCCTATGAGCTTGCTTCAAGTCATACAAGGATTTCTTCAATCTGCACACATATGACTCCCTGTCATGTGTCTCAAAACCGAGTTGTTGCTCCACATACACTTCCTCTTTGACTACACCATTCAAGAAAGATGTCTTGACATCCATCTGGTATATCTTCCATTTCATCACTGCAACCAGAGCAAGTACTATTCTGATGGAAGTGTATCTGGCTACAAGAGCAAAAGTCTCTTCATAATCTATTCCCTCTTTCTGGGAGAAGCCACGAGCTACAAACCTCGCCTTGTATTTCTCTATGCTACCATCTGCAGCATGCTTGATATTATAGATCCACTTGGAAGTCACAACAGACTTCCCTTCTAGTCTTGGGACCACATCCCAAACATCATTCTTCATGATCGACTGCTATTCCTCGATCATGGCATTCTTCCATTACTGCATCCCAGATCCTGGGAACTTTAGATTCTTCAATATCTTCAATAGATAGTTTTCTTGAACTTCGTTGCTGGAACAAATGTTGTTGTCCTTCTTTTGTAGGTTATTGTACACGATCTTTCCTACAAGTCAAATTCAATTGCATGATTAGAAACTTCTCATAGTTTTTTAAAAACACATTATTATGCATAAAGACATATGTCATACAGTCACGCAATTATCTTAGACAATGCTTCAATGCAACATTTATCCATATCCTGTAACGTTCTAGATGCCTTCCATCTCTACCAGAACATTGTTAAGAGTGTGCAGACCTCCCAACATGTCAACAAAGAGGTTTCATTCTAGATAAGTAGAAATGGAGTGTTGTACAGTACCATAGGCCACTTACCTATTACTATATTAGTAGTATCTTGTTCATTAATGCAACTTTTCTAAAATGCATAATATACATCCTAAATATAGGAACATAAGTATGTACACTACTGGACAACATTATTTAAGTAATCATATATATAATAAATGATAATTCAAGTACTTATCTTTGTTTATTTGTTGGGTGGACTCCCTCTTGATCTTTGCTTCCTTGCAGGAACTATTGGAGTGTGCTCCCTATTGATCTTTGCTTCCTGGATTACATGTCCTTGAACTTATATCCATCTTGGACCACTATGCATGCTTAAGTGTGCACTAGTGTCATGATAGTGTCATCCTCAAGATCTCATACATAATCATACATCCATTAGTATAATCTCAATACTATGATCCTAAATAATCTTAACATGTATGGTCATGATCATTTCACACACAGGTAATTTATCACAAGCATTAGTATTCAAGGTTTCAGGGAAGACTTCTTTTACTCATGCATATTCTTATTTGACCATAGGACTCTTCTGGTTAGTCATATTATCAATCAAAGTAAGAAACATAATATGCATAAACCCTTGATTACTTCTACCTTCAAGAATAATCATTATCATTCATACAAAAGTATAAGATCCTAACACAAGGTAGGATTCTAACTTGATATAGGAATAACATACCTGGTTATCATGTTTGCTAGTTATGTCTAACATACCCAAACAATGTCTTCTTGTTCTCTTCAATGACTTGTGCTTAGTAACCTGCATATCTCATAAGTTAACCATTGTAGAACCGAATTATACATACCTCATAAGTAGAGCTTCTATGTGATTCATGACTATGGATGAGTCTTTTCCTTCATGTCACCATGGTTATATGTTCTTGAACTAGAACTTTCTTGATGTACCTTTCATGTTAGCGGACACCATCAACCTCATACAACACCACAGTGTATTAGTACAATCATAAGTGTCATAACCCTAATCAATGAGTGTATTTTATCATTCACATGCATTCATACTTTTACTAGGGTGATAAGACAAGTCCAACATTAATTAAGATTGTACCAACCTCAATAATATGAAGACAAACATATCATAAACTTAATCATGAACATATTTCAAAAACATACCTGTATCTCCTCAAGTCATACCTGTCGATATTGCTTGTATACTTAATATGTAAGGCCTTAGCCTCATCTCCCTCTGAAACTGGAACTTCTTCACTTATGCAGGTGTCCAATTCATTCTCTTCTAGGATTAACCCAATCCACTTTGATTTGCTGAGACTGGATCTGGAGTTGGATTAGGGTTTGACAGAGAAACCCTAAAATTTCAAAATTTGAATTTCAAACTTCTGATTGGATGAAAAGATGCGCCTTGTTGAGCTGATGAAGATGGTATACTTCAATTTTGAAATCTCCAAAATTTGACCCCTCAAAATTTCCTTTGAAACTTCTGGATCTTCTACATAGGATCCCGAACTAGGGTTTGATAAAGCCCAGTCTTCTGCCCATCCAAAAGGTTCGATCTTGTACTCTAAACTTCGATTTTTTTGAGGAGCTTCCAGCCGTGGTCACAGATTTAAAAAATTCCAACTTTTGCAGAAGCCCTAATTTTCCACCTTTCCGATCAAAATCCCAAACTAGGGTTTGATCAAGCCCGACCTTCTGCCCAACCAAAATATTCGATCTTGGTCTGTAAATTTCAATTTTGATGAGGATCATTCAGCCGTGGAATCCGATTCCAAAAATTCCAACTTTCTCCGAAGCCCTAAATTCCCGCAGCAGTGACAAGCCAAGAATGAAGGTGCTCAGAATCCAATTCTGTTTTGACATAAATATGCACATGATTGCTTCTGGTGCATATCTGAAATTACGAATCCACAGGGTCTGAAACGTTGTCTTGTGGTATCCTGACCTATCATCTTTCCAAGCCCACAGGTCTGACCTCAATTGGATTCTTTGAGAGAGCGTTATGCCAAGTGTCGAAACATGACCTGTTTATGGGATAAAACAGGAGAGCGAACTTATACGGTGTTCCACGTGTCACTGGTTCAACTTCGGCCTCTAAAAAACTTACCTGAGAAACTACCGTCCTTTCTCTTACTGTCAATTTTTACATAATTTCATTTGGAGCTTCCTAGCCCAAGTTGTGACCTTTTTTCCTAGGTCACCTGTTTATGATTGAGATCTGGAAGAGGCAAAAACCCTAGATTGTACTGATCATAAAATAGAAATTACAGCGAATTAGATGCTGTTCTTCAGACACAAGGTACATGGCGATGTTATCTATGACCTATAAAAGTTTCAGATCCTGAAACTTCTCCAAAATGGATTTATAGCGAAAGTTCTACGATGATTGGTTTTTGCTATATCAAGCCCTAGCTTGCAATTTGTCGCAAGTGCAACAAGTCTCATAAATGCCATACCATAACTTCCTTTAGGCTATCTTTGATACCATGTTATTTTTTCATCATTTAATTCAATATATCTAGGATCTTAACTAAAAGAATAACATGTACATCATATCAAGCATAAGAGACAAGAGACACAAAACATTTCACCAGGGAAAACCAAGAAGGTGAAAAACCCCGCAACTTCCTCAGAGATAGAATAAGCATCAATACAAGGATCACCATGATCAAACCCAAGAGATAGATAACTTCAGCAGCATGGTCCTCCTCCACTTGTGCACATTCCTCCTCTTTCTCACTAATGTGAAGTGAGTGAATAATAGAATGTGTAAAATGAGAGAGACACACTCTCTATTTATACACTAACTTTCACTTGACCTTTACTCAATTAGGTCAGCCTCAACTTAACCACTTAACATAATGCTGACTGGGCTGACCCCTCTAGGGTGGTCTAATAACCCTTTGACCCACATGACGCATACAGGGCCGACCCCATCAAGTTGGTCTAATAACCCATCAAGTATAAGTTACGACACTTACAATATAACTTGCGACACTTGCAAGCGCAACTGACGACACTTCCAATCGGAGGAATAATACATCTCCGTTGGGGATACAATAAAGTACAAACATAATATACAAGTGAATATCTTCCAAAGTTACAAATACATCAACATTGGAATGATAGTAGGACAATATGATCACATCGTTGGGAAAATATCCTTAGTATATTTGATATGATAATTAAGTTTGCACATGTGGACCATGTAGATAAGACATGAGATAAAGATAAGATGTGATAAGATATGAGAGAATTCGAATTTCACATAAACGAATTAATTAATAGAGAATTCAAATTGTTAAACTTCAGTGAATACTTCAGTAAATCAAGGGAGAACTCAAATTGATCACTACAGTCATGTTAACAAGAAAGAATCAATTAAGAGAGTCAACTAAGTGATAACAAAGAAGATATAGTGAACTAAGCATTATTGAATCATGACACTTATGTTAAAATAAAAGATTACTCTTATGCTAAACTAAAAGATGACACTTGAGTTACGAAACTTACATGATGAAACTTAAGTCATCCACCTAACTAAGTGGGCAAGCTTTCAGTTAAGGGGCGAGTTCATCCTAAGACTCAGTTTAGTGAGTAAATGCTCTGCATGAGAAGTGGGGTGCTCTTCTTCGTACAATATTGATACATCCATATGGAGGGCGAGTCCATCATGAAGTTAGAAGATAAAAATAGAATCCAATGTATGTGAAGAATATATAAATATGTTATACATGATTGATGAATTCAATGTCAAGCGAATTCTCTTCTCCCTTGAAGGCAAGGTGCTTCTCTTTGTGCAGGATATTATTATGAGCCTCTCTTATTTATCTTTCTCTTTCACTATAATTGCATTGGGGGTGCTTGATGTAAAATAAATTCTCTGCTATCTATCAATATACTAAGGAAGGTTTTGATAGGGTTTTCTCCCTCAATTCATAGAGGGTTTCCCCAAGGTAAATTCATGTGTCAAATGTGATTGCTTATGTGTATGATTTTTATTTGATTCCAAGTACTATTGCATTTCCGAATTAAAGATAAAATATTAACATGGTATCAGAGCTTAGGGTGTGAAAGAGATAAGTTCAACAATAAAGCTTGATCCTACGTAGATACTGAGTTTGCGTTGTACTTGAATAATTATGGCTTAAATCTCAGTAAGACCAGAAGATCGTCTTGAAGGAAATTCGAACTTAAATACTTAGAAGGTTGGGATCCTAAATATCCTGGAAGAGCATGATTTGAATGGATATGTATCCAATTTTATTGAAGAGCCTACTACTAATGCAAGGCGCACCAACTTCAAGAAGAATCAATCCAAGGAAAAGAGTATTATTTATGATTCCATGAAAGACAACTTGGTGCCTGTGATTACCTCATTGAAGACCACAAAGGAATGCTTCGACACTTTGAAAAATATTTATGAGAAGAAGGCACCCAGTAAAAACAGAACATTGAAGAACAAGCTTCGAAATATGAATATGGAAAAGTACAAAGATGTGGATTCCCTTTTCACAAAGATCTCTCAAGTAAGAGATCAACTCATGAGAATTGGTATGACGGTCGATGACGATGATCTCATTTAGACCATTGTCGATGGTATTACATATTCATGGGAGACATTCATGGCTATAGTAAATGGTCGAGAAGTGAAACCTAACTTTGAGAGACCGTGACATGATTTCCTACAAAAAGAATGGTGAATCCAAAGCAATTATATTGCCTCCAAATAACAGAAACTCACTCTTGCGGCATAGATGAAAAGAGGTAAGAAATATCACAAGAAATTATCTCATCAAAAGTAGAATGATTTCAAGAAATTTTATAGTCTAAAGTTAAATGTTTCAATTGCAATAAGAAGGGCCATTATGCAAGAGAATGCCATGCAAATCAAAGAGGAAAGTTCAAGGGTTTCATGCTTCTACTGCTACAGAAGATGAACCTACAAGAAAGAATTCATTTGATGATCGAGAGACAAAGGAGTACTATCTTGTCTCATTCCTTTCTGGATCCATTACCACTAGTGCTGAGACATGGTTGGTAGACAGTGGGTCCATTACAATCATAGCTCTTTGTAATGTCTTAGATTCAAGCAGAGGATCCTAGGGTATTTCCAATGCCTTCCAATGTTTCTTCCTCCTATAAATCCTACAAGAGTGAATTTAAGCAAATCCAAGCATCATCATAAGAGAAATACCTCTTGTACAACTTGAAGCATTCTTTCTAGAAGTTCATATACAATCCCACAGAGTTGAATAAGTAAGGCCTATTTTGAAAGATCTAATTCATATCCTACAGACTTGTGAATATGAATGGAAAAAACCATTTTGCTCCCAGCTGGAGGTTGTAGTTCTCTCATGGTCACCATTTAGTGTTGATCCACTAGATTAGGGCCTTCTCAGTGGGCCAAATTCTAATGAACTTGAAGATCATGGCATAATCTTTCATGTATTGCATCCTCTCATTTATGTGGTTGGAGATAACTTGGTAGCTTGACGTTTGCACCACTTTTGGACTATAGTGCCATGTCTTGCATCTTTCATTAGCTCCCAAGTTATATATTCTTTGAGGGATTGTTCCTTGACCTCCCATTCCTATCAATCACCCTTCATTCCCGCAACTTTTCCACTGTTCAATCTGGGATCTTGTGATGTGAGGGAGGGATTCCCCATCCCCCACTCCACAACATCCATTCAGAAGACCCTTGCAGATTCCTATCTAACAACAAATAAAAGTGCAATCAGTGAACCAGTTGCTAATACAAACCCTAGCTTTCCTATCAAAACTGTCCACCATTATCTTTCCTCAACACCTTTCGATATATAGTTAATATTCATCAAAATATTTTTGAGTGTTATTTTGTATATTGCAATGAAAATATAGTTTATATATGACTACTCATAGTTTGCTTGAAAGGATTTGTTAGGAAGCACACAAATTGCAAGAAGGATTGTCTTGGACATGGAAATAAGTACAAGAACATAATGCATACATATGACTGTTATTGCAAGGGACAATCATTATGAGAATAATCTCGTAGTTTTGAAAATTGATTTCTTTAAGACATGAAATTGAATTTATGACTGAAATCTTACTAATAATATTTTATGCTAATCATATGTATGTGATATAGGTGAAATTATATAGCTTTGAGTAAGGATAGATGATGGCTACTATAAACTAAAAAAATATGAGAAGAATTCTACTATGATGGCACCAGAACCCTATGACATGCCTTAATTGCATTAAGATATTCTTATTCGAGCAATCTAGTGGGATGCCCTAGCAGTAAGGCTCTCTAAGTTTTTTCTCTTCTTGTGCAAAAAATCCTTGGAAAATGATGGATCGCACAAGGAACTATTTAACAGAGAATGGGGTGCCTGAGCTTGGAGGGTGAGTGGCTACACAGAAGAGATCACTAGAATGAATCTATTGTGAGAGATTCATGCCATATGCTAGTTGGGATCATGAGTACACATTGTGTGTATCAAAGAAAACAATGAGTTGAATCTCAATCATGCCAACCTTATTGAGAAAAGATACAATTTACACAAATAAGTATTGATTTTTTTTGTATATTCAATCTCATGCTATTAATATATGCTTTAGTTATAAACTGAAATTTCTGTGAATGAAATCACTGAAGTTACAGGCGCAATTTTAAAAAAAATCATAGGATATGGCTACAATAAATGAACATCGAGGACAATGTCATTCCAAGGGGGAGGGAATGTAACATCCTAGTTTTAATCCTTTAATTTTAAAATTGAATTATGTAATGTTGTGCAAAAATTTATACTTTGCGTAAATACCATGAAGTATACATATCGTGGTGATTTCAACACTCACAACATTGTTATTTTTCAGTTAATAAAAGAACCAAGAATGATTGAGAATGAGAACCTAAAGGGGCTACGATACCACAAGATGGGAAAGGAAGGGTGGTCTAAGGGAATATAGATATGCCTAACTACCTTTCCATTACCAATATTCATGTTGAGCCTAGTCTATAGTTAAAAATGACATAGAGATAGTGGACTCAACTATTTACTACATCTAGGAAACCACCTCCTAGATCCAGAGAAATTTGTCTCCTCTACATTATTGAAGCCAAGAAGAGTTAGATTAGCACTCTCCTTACCATCCTTCATGCATGAAAATAAAAGGAATTCGAATTTGAGGAGCGAACTAGTTTTGAGAGAGGTGTAGAGAAGAGAATGGAGACTTTTAACCTTGAAAGAAGAGGTTTCCATACTAAGGAACATAATAGCCATGAAAGGAAGCCATTAGAAGCTTATAAGGAGTGAATATCCAAGAAAAAAATTGTTGTAAATTAATTAATAGTTTCCTATACCTCTCTATATTCCACACTAAAGAGAGCTGAAGGGAGGAGTTGTTGAGCAAAGAGGGAAGAGTTTATCTTTGTGTTGTGTGGGCAAGTATTGTGGGTTCCAAATAGTTGGTACAATTTAAGATTTCCATTGTAACACCCTATTTTGACCCCCATAATGTATTGATATAATTTGTAATGATGATGAGGCTAGAATACTGATGTAATGGTTTGGATAACCAAGAAGATGTAAAAGGGAACTTTGTTGATATTAGTATAAAAACCATTACCATTTATTAGGGGAAGTAAGGACAAAAAGAGAATGGGCGGCTATGATTCCATGAGAGCGGCAAGTGTAAGGGAGGTCTATGGGATGGCCCTAGTCACATAGTTATCGTAAGTGTTGATCATTATCCAATTAAAACCTTTGTTAAGATATAACCTAATGGAAATTAAATGGAGGTTTATGTGGTATTCATAGCATGCCACTTGTCATAATCCAATGGATCATATTAATTGTGTGAATTCATCTATAATGGATGTCATTGGGATCATTCTGATTCTGTTGAGGGAATTGGAGAACTAGATCGTTGTAGAATGGTCCCTCTCATCTAGGAGGACTAATTTGGGGATCATACTTTGCTTATTTAATCCTAAATCCATTGTGTAGCTCACCCGAGTCCACCTTGATAAATGACATAATATTACCCTGATATATTGGTGCTTAGAATTTAGGAAACTTGGCCTACATTTTGACATCCATGGAGCCTTGTCATAGAGAATTCCTAGTCAGACTATGATGGATCACCAGAAGTGGATGGGGACACCCTAACAGGTTGTACAGAGAAGGGGGCACCATCCCTGGGATTGTGCATCCTAATGGGGAATAAGTGAAGGGTCAAGGTCAGTTGTGGAGGGGGTTTCTACACCACTTGGATAAACATAGGTGCCTTTCGCAGAGGTAGTGCTACGGGTTAAGTGTGGTTGAGAGTTAAGAGAATAGGTATAATTTCACTCCTTGTGGAATGATATTCCCAAATAGGGGGTGGACTCTATCAAATATATATAAGGCTTGATAGAGAGAATAAGTCTAGGAGGAATGTCCTTCACCCGTAGTTTGTTTGGAGGATAATTGCAACAATAAGTTTCTATCATGCATTGAATGCCATGGCTATATTGCGTTATGTTGATTAATGGAATTTTAATGATTATGATTGTGAATATGGTTTTATTTTGAGCATGCTTTTCTTGTCCTTGGCATTATTGCATTGCATGTTTTATCATGCATAATTGATTGTTTTCGGTTATGTATGTTTTTATTTTTTCATTGTAGAATGTTTAATCTAGTTGTCATATGACTCACCAATTAGTATCAGAGCATATAATTGATGAATTTAAGTAAGGTCAAGAATTACCCCATGGTATTGAAAGAGGAATTGAGGCTACCGAGTATGCCAAAGCTTGGTATCAAAGCACCCCATCATATCCATGGTGTCATGGAGATGATTGGGTGTGTGACATCAACCATGGGATAATTAGTAAATCTTTCCTTGCTCTTGGGATTGAGAAGTTTCCTTGATAATTCTTCATTTAGCTTATTCATCATGGTAGTATCATAGCCTAGCTAGGGTGTGAAATCTACATTTGATTTCCCATGATTTAGTGGAAATCACTCATTCTTAGTCAATTTCTTGGTATTCAAGTCTTTTGAAAAAGATGGGTGCTTATTTTAAAGAATAAAATTTCTGGTCATATTCCTAATATAAATTCATTTTTCCTTATAAATTTCCTATGCAGAATATTGTTTACAATGGTGTTCCTTGGTTGGATAGAAGTAATATAGAGAGTTAACATTTTTTACATGTCTACATTATAGTATAAGTTACAGTAATACTAGGTGTTCCAATTAGAAAAAATGTCATTATGCCACTACAACCAAATTGGTAACTTTGTGTTGCATGCCTCCATGAACATTACTTGATGATGTGTCATTGTATTTTTTGCGTTGTACAATATTCTTTGTCTTTGCATTGTCCATGATATTCTATTGCGGATCTATGGATTTGTTAATCTACCACACAATTCCTTTCCATAGACTTGTTGCATATGCTATGTTTCATTGTAGGTGATCAACTTCTAGAATGTTGCTTAGCACAAGTCCTAAAATATTGGATAGTGAGTGCATATGTTGCCCCACACTTTAGTGCAAGGAGGATTTATAGAGAAGCCACAACTATTTGTTTGTATCCTCTCAAGATACGGTTTCAATTTTTTTATTAGGTTTTCTTGTGTATAGTGACTTAATGAGATAGTATTCATATAAATATAAAGTGTTTCTAAGTGGGTAGTTATCAATCCAGGATCCTCTCAACATCCTGGTTATGAGAAAGGCCCAAGCCAGGTCTAATCCCATGCACTTGAAACCTATTAAATATCAAAGATTTCAATACCTCATGATATCGAAAATCCCTTTTATTATATTCCCTAAACCTATCACAACCAACCTATAATATCTTTCAAAACCAACTATTTGGAATGATTAGAAGAGATCAGGAGATCCCCTTGCTTCTAAAAACCTAAGGTGAAGAAAGGACCATGGTTTATTAAGGAAGACTCTAAAATCAAGAGACATATATACAATTATTCCATTTGAAGCAACCCAGTCATACATAAAAATATAAAACAAGAAATGGTAGTGAGATTCTATCTTAGAATCATCTCATCAATCATAAGCTTTTGATCTAAGAGGGATTCATAGTGGATTCATATGGGATTGAGTCTCATACCAAGGTAGGATATGGAAATTTTCTCCATGTCATGTTTTGAGTGCTACAATATTGATCATAATTTGCAGCATACTTGTAATATGGGATAAAATATGCTACCCTCAGAGGAACCCATCCAATTGGATCAACTCGTATGGTAATCCTGACAAGAACTAGCAGTTTTTAGTAATTTTGATGTGGTATTTAAAATTTATAAAGATGTTTTATTGCTTAAGTAGCCACTTATGTTTTGAATTGGTTCCTAGTCCATGTAGAGTTGAGGCATCTCCTCCTTGTATGGTGCACAAAACTGTTGAAATTTGTTGAGATATTAATGCAAGCTGAACTTGTTTTATTGGTATGAGATAGCATAAGCATACATATTTTGGGAATGTAGCTATTGATTTATTTCAAATCTATTTTTTCTTGCCAATCTAAAATGAACTGTCATTAGTTACTTTAAGTTTTCTAACTTGGTTTTGGAATGCCTTATATTTGAGTAAAGATATTCTATGTTAAATTGTTATCACATATAAAAGATAAACATGCCAATGGTTTATAAAATTAAGATTAATGCATTCTTTAATTCTTACTATTGTTAGGAATAGGGAAATTGTTTCATTATGTCACATCCCCAATCCCCTTAGTGCCCTTTGAGTGATGGGGGAACAAGCATGATAATTTTTTTTCAAAACTTATCCGCAACTTTAATATTTTTACACACCCGCAATTATCTTTGGTCCTCTATTCCGCAATCCGCGATTCGCAAGTCGGAAGTCGAAAGGGAAGAATGCTCAAATCACAACGTTGAACAAAACACAAATATGACTTCTGAATTCCGCAATGCGGGAGTCGGAAAGTTGGATCTCCAAGATACCTGACGTTTAACAAAATACAGCTCTGACTTCCGCATACCGTAGTGCAGGAGTCGGAAAGTCGGAACTCCCATTTACACTAGCTCAACGATAACGTGCCTCCAAATTCTGCAATCTGCATCCGCAATGCGGGAATTGGAAGGTCAGAATGCCAACTCCATCATTTCGACGAAAACATGCCTCCGACTTTCGCACTCCGCATCTGTGATGCGGGAGTCGGAAAGTTGGAATGCCAACTTCACTAATTAGATGAAACCATGACTTCGACTTCTACACTCTGCATTCATGATGCGGGAGTTGGAAGGTCGGAACACCAACTCCACCGTTTCGATGAAAATGCGCCTCCGAATTCTGCACTCTGCTTTCATGATGTGGGAGTCAGAAAGTCGAAACGGGCCAACTCCCTCGTTTCAACGAAAATGCGCCTTTGAATTCCGCACTCAGCATCCGCAATGTGGGAGTCGGAAAGTCGAAACACAAAACTCATGGTGTTGAGAAAACATGCTCCCAACTTCCTCACTCTGCATACGCGATACAGGAGTCGGAAAGTCGGAACGCCAAAATGACCGTCGTTGCAGAAATGCGCCCCTGATTTCTGCATTCTGTAGTGTGGATTCGGAAGGTCAGGAGTTGGCCATACCCCTATTCTGCCAACATCCCAACCCGATAACTTCTCCATCCTTAGACCATTTTGGAAAAAATCGGTACTGTTGGAAATCTCTATGCAATGGTGTGGACCCCTACCACACCTTAGGACTCTGAACTTGCCTCTTTTCCAACCAAAATGTTGCTCCAAAGTCCATCAAAACCTCTTTATCCCAATGTCAAAAGCCCTGGAATCACCTTGCCAAGGCCCCTCCCTTCATCTGACCACTGAGGGGGCATGAACACATCAAGGGGTGTCTAACTCATACCCCAAGTTCATATGGTGAAGTAAAAACCCTCTAAGGAGGTGTGCAATGCATAGCAACAAACATAGTGGAATTAAATCTTGGTTAATGCATCTACAACATGTAAGACTACAACATATTAACACAATCAAAATGATTATACAACAACAAATGAATCATCCTCATGGTTAGGCTCATACATATAATTCCTACTGATTAATTCCCTATGATGATTTAATTCAATTAACTTGAAATAACAAGGGAACACAACATAGGAAATTAGCATCATCTACACCATAGAGAACACTTATATTATAAGATGAATAGTACAAGCAACTGGCTATGTGAGAGAAACGTTTGACCCAACCATAGGTATTTTTCCAGCCTATACTCTTTCAACTGAGTGACCACCCTCAAGATGGGCTGTGTATCCACTAAGGAGGGATAAACAGACTCACTCACAGCCATGGCTTCACAAAACAGACATGCTAAGCCAACATACAGTTGGGTTTATCAAGCATTCAAGGAACAATAGAGGAGGATGCTAAGCTAGTGAGCTCATCCTCATATCTACAAGCCTCTCAATCCACACTTAGATAGTCTTGGCACCCACAATACCTACCACACCCAACACAAGGAAGTATTCCCTTCATTGCTACACAATCCCTCAGGCCATATCTTCCCTCGCGTGCTCTTCAGGGTGGGCATAGAAAGGTCCAAGCTGTTGGATCCTTAAGACTCTAGCCTTCATGGGTTTATCAAGCAACCCTACCTTTTGTCTTATCCTTTCTATGTCCTTTCCACTTGGGTTTTTCTTCACTTTCTTTGGCCAAATCGACTCTATCCCGCAACTGGTTTCTCGACCATTAAATTAGGGTAATATTCACGGGTTTTTGAGAATATTACATGCTGCAAATTTCCCTAGGGTATAGATTGATGGATCCCCTATTGGATTAATCTTCCCATATGAATTGTTGGGCAGGTTCGACACTCTAAATCAAGATTTTTCAAAGAATCGTGATTTTCCTCCTTTCTCACTGCTCGACTCTTTGTTCTCTGCCTAATGGAATTGGGATCAGGGAATATGAATTCCCAGGGTTATATTAGCATGGGGGTCAAGGAAAAAAAATCCCCATACCCTGCCATCCGAATTTTTGGGGTTTTCCCACACTCCATCAACCTCCATAAACAGTTTCTTCAACCACCTTTTGCAGCAGAAATAAATGTCAGCAAGGAAGGTTAAATGGGTTCTGAGGATGACATTTGGTAGTCCAAGGTTCAATCCCACAACCCCCTCACCTCTCCCTAGTGGATACACATGGCCCCCTCTTATTAGTTTCCTCCATAGCCAGTTTTCTTGGTATTTTATCGCAATATTAACATTTACATCATTTACAATGTCCCATGGATTAATAGCACATGGATAACAGAATATAAACTACTTATCTTTACATAAAAACCTAGCATCCACTAGCGAGGCCTTGTCCTTGAGCTCCATGCTAGGAAAACATACATCACATGTATACATTATTTACATTGAAAGCCAATATGTTCTAAGGGTCAAAATGGGGGTATTACGTTTCCCTCCCCCTTAGAACAACAACGTCCTCGGTGTTCTCAAAACTGAACAAAAATGGGAATGCCTCTCTCGTGGCATCTTCCATATCCCATGTAGCCTCGTCGGGACTAAGGTGCTTCCATTGCACCTTCACCTATCTAATAGCTCGGTTCCGGAGCAATGTGACCTTCTTGTCGAGGATGCGCATAGGCTCCACTTGTAACTCTCCCTCGGGTTCCACCCGTATCACATTCCAATCAATTTTGTGATTATGATCAAGTACATATTTATTAAGCAAAGAAACATGGAAAACATTATGAGCTCTCATGTTAGCAGGAAATGCAATTCTATATGCAACCGGTCCTATCCTATCAAGGACTTCAAATGACCCACAATATCTTGGTGCCAACTTGGCAGAAATCCCCAACTTTAAGGAGATTTTCCTTGGTTTCACTCTCAATAAACATGATCCCCAATCTTAAATTCCTTAAGCACTGTTTTCAAATCTGCATAACTCTTCTGCTTGTTTTGAGCTGCCTTTAAATTATTCCCGATTTTAACAATTTCCTGTTCCATTTCCTTGATCATCTATGGCCCAAGTACTACCCTATTCACTGGACTATCCCAATTCACTGGAGTCTTGCATCCTTTTCCATACAATACTTCAAAAGGACTCATCCCCAATGATGCATGATGTCCACTATTGTATGCAAATTCTACCAAGTGTAGGTAGTCCTCCCACTTGGATGGTTTGTCCATCACATACATTCTCAACATGTCTTAAAGGACCCGATTCACCTTCTCAGTCTGACCATCTTTTTGAGGATGATATGTTGTACTAAAGTTCAGCTAAGTTCCCAATTCCTGAAATATTCCCTTCCAAAATTTGGATGTGAACTTTACATCTCGGTCTAAAATTATTGCTTTGGGCAATCCATGCAATCTGAATATCTCCTTCATGAAAATGTTTGATATGTCACTTGTCTTGTGAGTGGACTTGAGTGGAATAAAGTGAGCTTCCTTTAATAACTTGTCCACCACTACCATAATTGAATCATTCCTCCTTATTTTCATTGGAAAAATTGTTATAAATTCGATAGAAAGTACTTCCCACTTCCATTTTGGAATGGGAAAAGGCTGCAATAATCTTGCTGGATGTTGATGTTCTGCCTTGACTTGTTGGCATTTTTTACACCTAGAAATGTATTATGCTATGTCCTTCTTCATCCCATGCCAAAAGTACTTCTTTATTGCTTTTGTGATTGTCTTTTGATATCCTGGATGTCCAGAGGATGACATTTGATGTATTTCATCCATCACAAGCTTCTTCAAATCTGCACAATATAGAATATACAGTCTAGTACCTTGATACAGGAGAATATCACCTTAACCAAGTTGATATCCCGCACACCTTTCATCTATATTTCCCTACTGAAAATTCTCTTTAATTTGAAGGTAAGTTCCATCACTTGTTTGGGCTTCTAGAATTATTGCCTTCAAATCTGATTTGCTCATACTTACTGCTGCAACATGAAACTTTCTACTGAGAGCATCTGCAACCTTGTTCTCATTCCTTTTCACATGCTTAATTTCAAAATCAAATTCAGAGAGAAATTCCATCCACCTTGCTTTCCTAGAATTCAAGTTTGGTTGGTTAAACAAATATTTCAAGCTCATGTGGTCTGTCCTAAGCTCAAAACTTCTTCCCAACAAATAATGTCTCCACATATTGAGAGCATGTACTATGGTTTCTAGTTCCAAATCATGCGTGGCATAATTCTTTTCATGCTCTTTTAATTTCCTTGACTCATAGGAAATCACAAATCCTTCTTGCATGGGCACTCCACCTATCCCTTCAATGCAAGCATTTGTGCATACTATAAAATACTTCCTTGGATCTGCAATCTTCAAAACAGGAGAGCTGGTAAGCAACTTCTTTAACTGCTGAAATCTTTTCTCACATTTTTCAGACCATACAAACTTAATATTCTTCCTCTGCAATGATGTAATTGGATGAGCTATCTTGGAGAACCCTTCAATGAACCTTCTATAATATCTTGTGAGACCCATAAAAGATCTAACATCTAAAACATTCTTTGGATGAGGCCAATCCATTATGGCTTCAATCTTTTCTAGATCCACTGCAATTCCTTCTTCTGAGATGACATGACCCAAATATTGTACCTTGCTTTGATAGAAATCACACTTGCTCATCTTTGCATACAGTTGGTGTTCTCGAAGAACCTGCAACACCATTCTTAGATGTTCATCATGCTCATCTTCATTCCTTGAATAAACAAGAATGTCATCCAAGAACACTCTCACAAAATTATTCAAATATTTGCTGAAGACACTATTCATGAGACACATGAATGTACCTGGTGCATTGGTAAGACAAAATGTCACCACTGTGAATTCATAATGACCATATCTTGTCTTGAAATATGTCTTGTGAATGTATTATTCTTTTATCCTCACTTGATGATAACCAGACCTTAGGTCAATCTTTGAAAACACTCTAGCTTTCTTCATTTGATCAAACAAATCATCAATTCTTGGAAATCGGTACTTATTCTTGATTTTTACTTTATTGAGCTTCATGTAATCAATACATAGCCTTAAATTCCCATCCTTTTTCTTGACAAATAACACTGGTGCTCCCCAAGGAGATACACTAGGTCTAATATACTTCTTGTCCATTAATTCCTATAGATGCATCTTTAACTCTACCAATTCAGGTGTGCTCATTCTATAAGGATATTTGTAAATTGGTGTTGCCCCTGGAACAAGATCAATGGTAAAATCAATATCTCTCTTTGGTGGTAGCCCGAGCACTTCATCTAGAAACACATCTTGGAAATCTTGCAACAACTAGAAATCTTCTATCCTTGGCCCATTGTCCTCTGATGAATCTGATATGTGAACTACATATAATTGACAACCCTTCTTATAAAACATTTTCAACTGTAGGGCTGAAATATGCCTTACTGAAACTTTCTTGAGGATTCCTTTACCAATTTGGGTCTTCCCTCTTCATCAATGCATTCAAGTACCTTTTCATAGAAATCTATTTTGGCTCTATGCCTTTCCAACCAATCCATATTAATTAGGGCATCATAAGATCCTAATGGTAGGACATTCAAATTTACATGTGTGAGTTTAACCTGGTTCAATCAAAACAAAAATGGATTGCTTAGAAATCTTACCTTCAACTTCTACCACTGTTGACTGATGGTATTCCTAGTGATTATCCAACACTGCATAGATTCTAGGAACTTCCCTTGCCATATCCTCTACTGTAGTTGCTCCCTCTAAGTTGTGCAAACTTCTGGGATTCTCCCTCCGATGTGGACACTCTTTAAGCACATGGTTTCCTCCACATCCCCAGCATGAAGTGGCCCTCTTGGTGCTCTTTCTGTTGCTATTGCTGGTTTGTTTACACTTCTTGCTTGCTGGCCCTGTGGAAAATTCCTTGGCTGATTTTTGAATGGTGGCTTGAATCAACTTTTCCTTTTTTCAAACCTCCCATTTGGATTTCCCTTCCATGCTGGGTGGACCTTTGATTTCCCTTTGCTCTGCTCATAGCAATGCACTGCCACCCTAATGGCTTCATCAAGACTTGTTGGATTAACAAACTCAATCCCATCTCTAAAATTTTGAGGTAAACTTCCAAGGAAGCATTGGATCTTAACACTCTCGTCCTTGATATAGTCCACATACCTCAACAATTCCAAAAAATTATGGACATGCTCATCCATAAATTTATGTCCCAACCTGAGTTCATTGAACTCTTTCCTCTTGTTGTCATAATACCTAGCTGATAGGTATTTTACCTTGAAATACGTGTTGAATCTCTCCTAGTTGAGCCTTCTTTCACTGATCCTTTTCACTTGCATGAGGTGCTCCCACCAAATTGAAGTTCTGCCACTTATATTGTAAATGTAAATTACAACCTTTTCATTTCCCGATTAGTCATGAATCCTAAAGTATTTCTTCATCCCAAGAAGCCATGCCTTTGCCTCTTGGCCAACCTTACTTTCTCCATCAAATATGGGAGGCCTTGCCTTCCTAAATTCTCTCTGTGGCATCCCTTTGGATCTATTTATTCTTTCAAACCTACTAGAAGTATGCCACAGGATTCTTCGAGGGCCTCTTGATTCACACGAATGGATGGAAGAAGATCTTGAAGAGAGCATGCTACTCTTTTTGCTCACTGAACTCTTCCTTGGGCTTGGAGTCCTCTTCCTAGAACGACCCCTAAAGCAAATTTCGGCACCCCTTCATTCTTTACCTACATTTCTTGGGTTGGACCCAAGTTTTACTCTCTACTGCATATTTGTGCAACTCTGCAAAATAACAACATTGAGTTGATTATATTATTCCTGAGCCTTCATCAACCTTTCATTGAAGCTGATCATGGTTTCAACCAAATTCCACGGGTTTATTTTCTCCCTTCTCCCTTTGGATTCAGTCTCAGCATGATCTTATTGAGTCTTCATATCCATAATGCGGGAGTCAGAAAGAAAAGACGCCAAAATTCCCGGCGTTGCAGAAATGCGCCCCCAACTTCTGGATTCTGCAGTGCGGATTCAGAAGGTCGGGAGCTAGCCATGCCCCTATTCTGCCAACTTCCCAGCCCTATAAATTCTCTATCCTTATACCATTTTGGGAAAAAATAGGTACCGTTGGAAAGCTCTTGGAGATCTCTATGCAATGGTGTGGACCCCTGCCACACCTAAGGACTCTGACCTTGCGTCTTTTCCAACCAAAAAGCTGCTATGAAGTCCATCAAAACCTCTTTACCCTATTGTCAAAATCCCTAGAATCACCCTGCCAAGGCCCCTCCATTCATCTGACCACAGAGGGGGCATGAACACATCATGGGGTGTCTAACTCATCCCACAAGTTCATATGATGAAGTACAAACCCTCTAAAGAGGTGTGCAATGCATAGGAAAAAACATAGTGGAATTAAATCTTGGTTAATGCATCTACACCATGTAAGGCTACAACATATTAACACAAGCAAAATGATTATACAACAACAAATGAATCATCCTCATGGTTAGTCTCATACATAAACTTCCTACTGATTACTTCCCTATGATCATTTCATTCAATTAACTTGAAATAAAAAGGGAACACGTCATAGGAAATTAGCATCATTTACACCATAGAGAACACTTATCTTATAAGATGAACAGTCCAAGCAACTAGCTATGTGAGAGCAACATTCCACCCAACCATAGGTCTTTGTCCATCCTATACTCTTTCAGCTGAGAGACCACCCCCGAGCTAGGCTGTGTATCCACTAAGGAGGGCTAAATAAGCTCACTCACAGCCATGGCTTCACGCAATAGACATGTTAAGACAACATACAGTTGGGTTTATCAAGAATTCAAGGAATAATAGAGGAGTATGCTAAGCAAGTGAGCTCATCGTCAGAGCTACAGGCCTCTCAATTCACACTCAGATAGTATTGCACCCACAATGCCTACCACACCCAACACAAGGAAGTATTCCCTTCACTGCTACATAGTCTCTCAGGCCATACCTTCCCTCCAGTGCACTTCAGGGTGGGCATAGAAAGGTCCAAGATGTTGGATCCTTGAGACTCTAGCCTTCACTAGGTTTATCAAGAAACCCTACCTTTTGTCCTATCCTTTCTCTGTCCTTTCCACTTGGGTTTTTCTTCACTTTCTTTGGCCAAATCGAATCTATCCTGCAGCTGGTTTCTCGACCATTAACTCAGGTCTTCTTCACATTTTTTTGAGCATATTACACGCTGCAAATTTCCCTAGGGTATAGACCGACATATCCCCTATTGTATTAAGATTCCCATACGAATTGTTGGGTAGGTTCGACACTCTAAATCAGGGTTTTTCATAGAATCATGATTTTCCTCCTTTCTCATTACTCGGCTCTCTGTTCTCTGCCTAATGGAATGGGGATCAGGGAATACAAATTCCCAGGGTTAGATTGATGTGTGGGTCAAGGAAAACAGAGCCCCATACCCTTCCATCCAAATTTTCAGGGTTTTCCCACACTCCATCGATCTTAATAAACAGTTTCCTCAACCACCTTCTGCAACATAAATAAATGTCAGTAGGGAAGGTCAAATGGGTTATGAGGATGAAATTTGGAAGTCCAAGGTTCAATCCTAGAACTCCCTCACCTCTCCCTAGTGGAAACACATGGCCCCCTCTTATTAGTTTCCTCCATAGCCAGTTTTCTTGGTATTTTATTGCAATATTAACATTTACATCATTTACAATGTCCCATGGCTTAATAGCAAATGGATAACAGAATATAAACTACTTGCCTTTACATAAAAACCTAACATCCACTAGTGGGGCCTTGGCCTTGAGATCCACGCTAGGAAAACATACATCACATGTATACATTATTTACATTGAAATCCAATATGTTCTAAGGGTCAAAATGGGGGTATTACACATGCAACCATGCATTTTATACTATATAGGGGGCTATAATCCAAATGTACTTTAGGTGAGATCATGAGTCTTGTGGTTCAAGTTATTGGTTTGAATGGTTCTTGAATGTATAACTTATTATGTATAGCCATCCCAAATTCCTTTACCTTAATAAGGCTAGTGACATGAAGATTTTTCTAGTTGAAGTAGTAGTTTTGAACACTTAGTTCATGGATAATCCATAACATACATTCATATCACATGCTTTTATTGTGTTGCGATAAATGAAGTGTGTTTAAGGAATAAATCCAAAGACAAAATTTGTTGCATTGCAGATGTTTGGTTGACTGGATATTCTCATAGTCATCAGTTCATTGTTTAATTGATGTAAAATGTATGAGACGCCTTGTGTGCTCTGTTCAAATGTAAAAGTAGGCCTTTTATTTTTGCAATAAAAGGGCAATGTGTAGTGGATTTCACTAAAATTCTAGGTTACTTTTGTTTCTGTTGGATTATTGTTTTCAATATTTGCTGGTAAACATTATTCATTTCTTTTGGTGTTGTTAGAAATTTTCAATGAATGAGATTCCTCATTGCTATACATTTGAAAGTTTGGTTCCATCATTTCAATATTACTATTGTAGGATGCCTTTTATCTCAATGGAAAATAAATAAAGTAGGATACTTTTTGAAATTTTGAAAGTTAATTTTAGGTCATTCTAACTTGCAAAATTGTTGAATTAAATATTGTTAGTTTATGCAACATATTTGTCCTTTAAGAAAAGTTTGTTGGTGGCAATGTTTGATTTGATTTGGATATGAAGCTAATAATTTGAGTATGCAAAAAATAGGTACATATTTTCCTTATGCTTCTATAATATAACGATCCTATCAGTGGAAATGAACCGTACTTTCCCAACAATCCTATCATTGGAAATGGAGATGGCATTGTCTTGTCGAACCCCAAGGGAAAGTTGTCAATGATAGTACCTATCTAAAATGGCCTTAAAACTATATTTGAGCATTTTCAAGTTTTATTTTTTATTGTTAGATATCCATGCCAAGTAAAATTGTGACCTTAGATCACCTCTTAGTGAATTATGGCAATACAAAAAATTGTAGCATGTGAGGAAAGGACAATCTAACTCTAATCCCACAAATCAAGATAGCTAACAATCCTATAGGTTAGGAAAATCATGTAATGTGAAAAGTGGCTTTCATTTCTTTATGTGCATTATTTTCTTTTTTCTTCATTGGATATCAAATGGAGTTTCATAAACATAAAATTTACAGGTCCAAACTTGCTTCCCCACATGCGTATGTCCTTTGTATTTGTTTCATAAGAAGAATGGAAATAATATAAGGGATGTTAAAATAGAAATAAAACAAAATGCATTAGGAAGGCATCTGATTTCACATAGAAGAATATCTTTATTTTCACATACTAGATCAACCCATAAATCCATCCCTTTATATTACCAAGATGTAACAAACTCCCTTGAAGTGAGAAAAAATAGGTCCATATACTTGGGTCATATCGCATAATGACCTTTGCGATTTCCATCCTATTCTATGCCATAGTCGATTAATCTATTATAATGGACTAATTAGTCAAATCCTTAATCATTCATTGAATTGAATCCTTATTCAACTACTCAATCAATCTACCAGTTGACCATCGATTCGACCACTCAATTGACTACCGATTATCCAGTGTCTATCTACAAAATATCCAAATTTTTTATGAACTACAAAGACTTGTTGTTCCAAAACCCCTCCATCAACACAAGTATCTCGAGATTTAGGAGGTGGAATTACTTCTACACACCCCCCCATCCCCCATAATTGCATCTTCCTTAAGCCCAAGCATAGCTTGAATTTTCACAAACTTAAATTTCAATAAAGGATTTGTAAATATCTCAACAATTTGATAATCAATTTTGCAATAAAAATTATTCATAATCTTATATTCATGCACCAATTGTCATAAGTAATCAACATGAATTTCCACATGCTTCATATTTTTTTGTGCAATAGGATTTTTGGCAACCCATATCTCACTCTAATTATCATAGTATATTGGTGTTGTTGTGTTGACTAGAAAACTAAGCTCTCTCTCGAGCTACTGAATCCATACCACGTCTTTGTCAAAATTAACTACACCATGATATTTAGCTTATATGGTCAAAAGAAAGAAAAACTTCTATTTCTTACATGACTAGACAAAGGGTCTGAACCCAAGACGAAACACATATCTATATGTATAATTCATGGCATCACCATCCCCTTTCCAATCCGATTCAAAATAACAAACCAACATGTTTGTTGTAATATTGCAATATTTTATACCAAGTCAATAAGTTCCCTTGATATGATGGACAATCCTATTTGTGTCCTTCCAACATCTTTCTCAGGAATCCTACATAAACTCATACATCAGACTAACAGCAAAGGAAATATTAGGTTGATGTGATTCAAATAAATAAGGATACCAACCAATTGTCAACAGAGAGTCATGTCAACTCTCACTGAATCACACTCTTTCGTTAACTTTGCTCCTGACTGAAAAGGTGTAGCACAAGCTTGATAATCTTCCATATTAAATATTAAAAAAAATCCATTACATATTTAGGTTGAGAAATAAAGATGTTGGCATCCATTTGTAAAACTTGGATTCCCAAAAAGAAATGCAAGACACTAAGGTTGGTCATTTCAAAGGTATCAACCAACTATTTACTCAAACCCAACATAATATGTGCATTGATTCTATAATGACTAAACCATGTACATACAATGCAACAATTAAGGTTCCACCATTTACTTGCAAAACATAAATAATGTGATCTAATTCACATCATTTGAAATCAACATTGATAAAGAAATAACCAAGCTTCTCACACCAAACCCTAGGGACCTAATTCAAACCATACAAGGACTTCTTTAGGCGAAAAACAAGGCTAACACCCTTCTTAACGATGATGGTTTCTCCATATAAATTACCTCAGAAAAACCTCCATGAATAAACACACTTTTGAAATCCATCTAATGACCTCCCATCCAAATTGAGTAGCAAGTGAAATAATTAGTCGATAAAAATGTGTCCTTCCAACTGGGAAAAAGTTTTCAATGCAGTCAATGTCTTCTTGCTAAGAGAAAATATTGTCTACCAAATGAGATTTATGTATTTCAATATCACCATGAGATGTGAATTTGGTCTAATGGACCCATCAACACTTCACTACATTCTTTCCTTGTGGTCGAGGAACTAAATCCCATTTTTTTCCATTAAGGGATGGTATTCTTCAACCATGGAATTCTATCATTCAAGTAAATCATGTGCATTGGAATATGTATATAAATCACATACCTCTAGCATATGTTCCATTCAAGCAACACTACCATGTTGTTTTTTACTTCTAGTCTTCCTTGAGTCATTGTTGTCTCCTGCATCAACTCCAATAGCTTCAGTTATCTTAGTAGTCCATTGAGGTAGAGAAGTGTTTTGTAATGAAGAGATTCTTGTATCAAACGATTCACAAGAGGACCACTTAGGGGTTCCAAATATGCTAATTGATTCCATAGTTGATGATCGACTAAAAGATGAGGTAGGCATATTAGTTGATTGTTGAGTTGATGCTCCACTATAGTATTTAGTCCTTCTTATTTCTATCACAATTTTGAAAGGATCACTATTCATCAAACTAAAAGAGGAGATTAATAGTTTAATAATTGAAGTCTTCTAATCAAAGATAGCATATCTTTGAATAATGATCTATTGTTTGACTAGATAAAATAGACTATAGCCTATAGCCTATATCGTGATGCAAGCATGAATTTTTGCACCCAATTTCTTTCTGCATTCATCTGAGATGTGCAACCACACAATACACCAAAATGTTCTAAGATGTATAACTAAATATTTCATTTCACTCCATTGCTCAACAAGATTCATATCAAAGATAGCTTTAGTGGGATTAAGATTCAACGGGATGTTTTAACAATTTGTAACTTCTACCCATAGGCTAGTTGACAAACCTTTTGCCTAAAGTAAACTTCATGCCATTTCGACCAAAGTTTGATTCTTACTTTTTGAAAATACATTATGCAAAGGTGTGTGAGGTACATATCTATGTTAGGAGATACCATGTTTTGACAAATAGTTTTCAAATAATATTCTCACATATTCTCCACCATTATTTGATACTAATAATTTCATAGGTTGACCGCATTGATATTCAACTAATGCCTTAAATTCCTTGAATTTTTCAAAGACATGACTCATATTATTCAATAAATGTATCCAAGTATGCCTCTAAAAATCTTCAATGAAGGTTAAAACATGGCTCACACCTGTTAATGATGGTTTGTTTACGGAACATAGATCATTGTGGACAAGTTCCAATTAATCTTTCACACTCCATGCTTTCCATATTCCAGATGTAGCATGGTGATGCTTTCCAAGAAAATACCCTTCACATATTCCATCAAAGGGAACAATTTTAGGTAGTCCAATAACCATGTTATGTTTTACCATCAGCTGCAATATTAAAAAATTTAGATGTCTGAGTTGTTCATGCCAAACTTTGCTATCGTAATATGCATGATCTATGAGTGCAATTGGTCCAAAATATCTCTAGGGAATACCAAGGAACTTGTATAGTCCATATTTAAGATAAAGGAACACTTTAGCAATAAATTTCCAATTGTTGTTCACATATTTCACAACAAACCAATCTAACCAGAATTGAACCTTTTTGTCCATTTGGGTAAGTCAAGGTACCAAAAAAAAAGCTTAAATTTGGGTACATGACACACATTGGTGATCACAACATTTCAACATTCAATGTCACTACAACAAACACTTGTAAGTACACTAGCATAGATCCATATTAACCCTAGATCTATCAAGCGGCAAGAGGGACCAAATCCCTTGAGGTGCAAGCCCCTTTTACACTCCTAAACTTGAGGAAAGGTTTGCACCTCAAGATATTTGATCCCTCTTGCTGTTTGATAGAGCTAGATTTAATATGGATCTATGTTGGTTTTATTAAATGTTATTAACCCTATCGTAATATTGTTAACCATAATGTTAAATTTTTTTCTTATGTTAATTTTATTAAATATTATTAAGACTAACTCTAATTATCAATATCATCAAAACTTCCTTTTTTATATATGTTATTAAGCGTAACTCTAACTATCAATATCACCAAAACTTTTTTTTTTATATTGTTAACCATAATCTTAAATATATATTTTTTTTTATGTTAATTTATTAAATATTATTAACCCTATCCTAATATTATTAACCCTATCTTAAATTTTTTCTTATGTTAATTTTATTAAATATTATTATGCCTAACTCTAATTAATAATATCATCAAAACTTTTTTTTATGTATGTTAATAATATCATCTAATTAAATAAAATATCATAGATTCATCATTATTAACCGAGCTCTAACTAACAATATACTCATCTAATTAATAAGATAATATAATTATTAATATCATATAAAGAGCCCTTTATTCAATATTTTATTTTCGTACTCTTACCTTCTCATTTGTGTGTATATAATAATGTCAAATTGGAACTATTTTAAGAATATGTTGACATTGTTCCTAAAAGCTTATTGCAAATCCAATTTGAATTGTTTAGAAAATTTCTAAATATGAATATCTAGTGACACTTTCTAGTTCACCGCACGTGATGATGTAAAATTTCCCACCTTATGTATTATAAGGTATGTTTAGTATCTGCAAATTCTAACCAACATCAACTCCATTTTTCTAGACAACAATTTCCCACATATTAATGTTAAGAAAGATCTAAATATCAAACTCTTAAAAAAGACAATTGATTCAAAGACACATTGATTATATGGTGTATGTTGTTCATCTTATTGATTCGCTTGGCCTCTTGCGCAAGCACCCCCGACATTGTGTTTGTTGGCCATTGGGAGAAATACTAACCCCAAATCAGATAAAACAAAAACGCTTTCCATCACATCGTAGGATTAATGTCTCGCTCTCTCCTCACCCAACCCTTGAAATTGATTTCTCAACTTTGAGTTGAATTTTGAAATTAAAATATGATATTATATATTTATATAATTGTGATTTTTTTTAAGGATTTAGATTTTGGAGCTGACTTGATTGTTGTTTTATAAATTGTTTATAATTTTATTTTTTAACCGGTATGTGCCATGTCAGCATGACAAACGTGACACATCTGACTCGCTCGGGTTGTAGAAAACGTCTCTTGGTGCAATTATCATATATTACAAATATCTTCTTTTTTGTAGCTTTACTTAAGGAAGAAGAGGGAGAAGCATCTTTAGCCATATGATGTGTACAACTAGAATCAAATATTACCTTACTCTATGTAGTGTGAGCATGTAGGGCCTAATAAGCACTAATAGAAAATGAATAATTGTTTGCCTTACCTTTTGGAATTGATGCTAAATTTTAGATGATCATCCAACCAACATGTCTTCTTCAAGGTTATTGACCTTCTCTTCCAATTATCTAGTCGTCTTCTAGCAATCCTTCTCCATATGTTCCAACTTCCCACAATAGTGACAAGTCTTCTTCTTTCTACCTTTCTTAGTCAAAGTCCACTCATCATGCTTCTTCTTTTCATTCTAGTCTATGTGGTCCCAAAATTTCTCTTGGTTGGATTATTGACCTATTTCTTTGTAGTTATGTTGACCTTTTCCCTTCACTAGATAGGTCTTCTACTTGACATCTAATTTTCCTTCATAATTAAGTAGTGTTTATGTGTCCTAATTAGCAATCCATAGAAAGAATAAAAGGTATAGTCCTTACCATCTTGGTTTTTGGATGCCCAACTAGCACAAAAGGTCAAATATAATACTTCATAGGGTGTTTCCAAGTTCATGGGGATCAATTCAATGAGTTGATTGTCTTTCTTTAGGAGTTCCCTGCCACATTTACCCAAGTTCAATTGTAAATCCTTAACACGATCCAAGTTGTCCTCAACTCTTTCAAAAGAGAGAGAGAATCTAGAGAGATGAACTCTTTGTCAATATGCATAACATAATCATCATTAGTTTGATCAAATAGATAATACTGACACATTTTCCAATCCTGATGAGGGCAGTCCATCCTACTTGCATGAAAGTGAATCTCCCTTGATATGTAGGTGGAAATGAATCGTGCAGCCTCATCCTTCTTCCCATCGTTGACAAAATCATGTTGATCATACATCAGGTCTAGGATGGTAGTCTTTGTAAACTACCAAAGGGCCTTACTTATCAACAAAGTCTCAATATGTTGTGCCCATATTCAATAATTTTGACCATTGAAAATCATCATCTCTTGCTTTGAAACCATACTATTGATTTGATATAGATCTAAACCCTGATACATTCTACAAGTCATAACCTTGAGTTAAACAAACAGATAGATATGACTCAATGGATCAAGTATACACAACAACTTGAAAATACTTGTAGACAATAGGCTATGACTCAAACCAACATCTTTAATACCATGTTTCCAAGAATTAAAGAATTTGATAGATAAGAGAACCAATTATTACAATAATAGGTGGTGTCGAGAGAAATCGTCACAACACTTAAGCATGAGCTAGCATAGCAAAATAAAGAAATAAATCAAAATGCATCAAGAAGGAACATGTTATCACATAGAAGAATATATTTTCTTTCACACACTGGGTCAAAACATAGGGCCATCCCTTTGTATCACCAATATGTAACAAACTCCCTTGAAGTGAGGAAGAACAAGTCCACATACTTGGGTCATAACACATAACGACCTCCATGCTTTATGCCATAGTTGATTGTTTTGTTCCAATGGTATGGCCAGTTGAATGCTTAGTTGTAGGTTGGCTAGTCGACTCCTTAGTCGATCTGTTAGTTGACCATCCAATCGACCACTCATTCAATCCATCAATTGCTCGTCCAATCGGCTACTCAATTGAATCTTCTAGTCGACTATCGACTATTGAGTGTCTATTTCTAGATGATCTAGACTTTTGATGAACTAGTAAGACCTATTGTTCCAACAATTAGATTCAACCAATTCCATGTTAACCAGGGAAATTTTAAGGATCCATAATTTTCTTAAAGTCTAGAAACCTTGGTAAATCTTACTAATTATCAAAGTTCAACTATAAAATGTCTAGCGATGCTTTTTTGAAAATAGTCAAATTTATAAGGATTTTATATAGTTTTTAGACAATTTTGGTGATTTTTAGAGTAAAAAATTTTAATCCTGTGGAATTGGGGTGAATCATATTAGAAAAAATGGAAAATGACATTTTTTTTTGGAAAAAAATATCGAAAATTAGCCCATGAACTAAATTTCACTCCTAAAGTTTTCCTTAATGTTAACTACTAATTTCATCTTAGTCAACCAACACTCCCAATCAACTTATTCCTTAACCATCCAACTACTCATCTACCATACTTGATCAACCACTTATACAATAAACATTACTTTAATCTACCAAGTCCCTATAAACATAATCCATCAACACAAATTCAGTATTTGCATTCACTAACCATCAATGTGCTTTTCAAGTTTATTATGGTAAATCAAGTAAATACATTAGTTTTGTTTCAAATCAGCTCTTTGCCATTTTTCCTTAGCAACTTCATCCTTAGTTGAAATTTAATCTTAGTCAACTATAAGTTCAGTTATTTAGTGCTACATAACATAGTAGCATAATTCGGTCGTATTGGTACTTCGTGTACGGAAATTTTGAACAAATTCAATTCGTTCGGTGTAGGTGTAATACGAATATGGATTCTTACTAATGAATAATTAAATTTTGAAAACCAATTTTAAAAATAAAAAACAAGCTTTAATTATTAAAACATTATAAAATAGAAATACCATTCAATTTCATATTTTCTTATTAAAATAACTAATTTCCGTCTCTCACACCTCCATATCCCAGGTTGTTGAAATTTTTTATTTTTATTTTTTAATATATGTTAAATTTTATTATATAAATATCTATCTCACACTTCCATATCCCTGGTTGAAATTTTATATTTTTGTTTTTTAAACATATTGTATATAAATGTCTATGTTTATTGATGGTATATTTATGAATATTTGATTAAAAGAATTATATATAGGCATGTTACATTCTTATTTTATTTGTACTAGATTCTTTCAGTATGTATCCATATTCGTACTCAAATTATGCTACTATGCTACATAGATATGGACCAAAAAAAGTTAAAAAATTATAAATTATGTTTACGCTTATGAAAGGTGGTTTCATCGTAGAAAATAAGTTAGGTTGTTTTCTCCATTACCACCTTTGTGATACGTTGCTTTAGCATAGACTTCGGTAGCAAAAGTCTAAAGTGAGGTGATTCAGCTGTAAGTGGCTCACTCCAAATTGAGGAGATGAGTTGGCTGAGACGCGTTGAGTGGAAGCTATATGTTGAAGGTTTCATTGTTGAATAACGTCTGCAGTTCATGGATGTGTAGGGTGACAAACAAATTTGCGAATGAAGCTACAATAGTTGTTGTTGTGAATGTTTGTGGTACTGTAGTAGTGGAAGGTCGTCACAAAAGTATTAGTTGTGAACCATTGAAGGTTGGAACTTGATACACACTGAAGATGCAATTGGGCTTGTCTTGGGTTAATTACGACTAAACTTGTAGCAGCTGACAAATGCAATGGCTAAATGGAGTCGAAATGCATCATGTGTAAGCTTCTGTGGAATGGATTGAGATGGGATTCAAATTGATAGTTATTGAGACAACTTGGATGAATCAACTGAGGGGGATAGTTATTGACACAAGTTGGATTAGTCAGTTGAGGTGTTGAATGAGTAGATCCATATTGGTAGATGGGTCTAGCTGATTGCGATGAGTTTGAGTCAGCCAAAGAGATGATGAAGTGAGTCGTGTTAGTCTTAGACGAGACTACCAAATGGCAAACAAATATTAGTGTGTTCATCCTGTGGATTCGATGGGTTAAGGAGACGAGGCCAATAGAAACGCTATATGCTTGGTCGATTGAGGCAATATTTTTGAGTGAGCTTCCCAACTTTATGGCGGCTTCATGTGTGAAAAGAATCCAAGACAGAGCTCCTTGAAGGTATGGGGAACATCGTTGGGATAGACAAACCAATAGTGGCATGACAATGGACATCATGGAGTTGGTACGCCATGTTTGGGTGAGTCAGATAATCACTTTCGTTGGGCAAGTGATAAAAGTTGAATGGTTGGAGGAGCAGATCTATTCAACTATTGTGGATATGGGATGAACAAACAAGTCTATTCAAAATTTAATGTTCATTGTTTGGGTGTGCCAACGAAAAAGGCACACTGACAAATTCGGATGGGCCAAACAGAATAGGGAGGTTTGGCTTGGATGAACATGGGATTATGCATCATAATCATGGATTGAACATAGGGGTTGAACAAATCACTTAACTTGGTTTGTGGATAAGATCAACCAATTCATTAATCGTGGATATTTCACTCACTATAAATACTTATGTAATGTGTATTGTTGTTGGTGTATGCTTATGTGATGGTGAGATGTGTTTATGGTGCATGACTAAGTTAATATTGGTGAATACTTGTAGAATAAATAATGAATTATCGTGGAATGCCTAGATGTTAAGACAAATAATTCACTAAGTGTTGTTTAGTAAATGATATTGTTAGGGTTCATGGTTAGGCATGGTTTGGTGATTTGAGTTGCCTTTAAGCCACTTAGATGAATTCAATTAGCCAATGCTAGTCAATGTTGCATGGAATTAAAAGAAAAGTGAAAAAGTTATAATATATTATTTAGGCTCGTAGGATTAATGATTTCTTATTTATAAATTTTAATTTTTTTCTTAAATACATAAATGGAAATATAAAAAAATGAATAAACATAAACTAATTAAAAGCAAGAGAATGGGCAATCATATTCGCATTGGATGCAAAAGCAAACTACTTTTGAAATATAAGTCCAAAATGCACCATTCACTTTGTCATCCATGAAATCCATATTTTTCAAACTTATAACTCCATCCATGAAACAACACATTCAAAAGGAAACAAGTTGCAATGATATTGAGCATTCACTTTTTATAAACACCGCATAATGGGCCATCCTTGAAATCCATATTTTTCAAACTTTTAATTCCATCCAATAAAAGATACGAAATAACCTATCTCGGTCCTTAAACAGAGTTTGGCCTATCTCAGAAGTGCAAAGTTAAAATTGTCCTAAAAAAAATTTAAAATCTTATTTTTACCAATTCAATTAAGAAGGACATAATTTATACCAGCATTTTAAATGAATGACTACTTTTCAAATCACTTGCCATTATGAGTTTCAATTTATGTATCCTCGGACTCTCGAGATTGGGAACTTACTAGTTACCATATGCCAACATAATATAAATTAATTCATAAAATATGGAATGATATCGCAAGTGAGAGCATGATATTCCAAAAGAAGGAATGAATATCAAAACAAGTTACTATATATGCAACACAATCTCCCAAAATAAGGAATGAATTTAAAAACTACTCCATAGGCAATCTCTCTCTCTCTCTCCATATTTGCAGATTTCATGTTATGCGTGACAAGATTTTGTAAGGGATCCCAAGTGTAGGACACAGATTATTGTTGAAGTTCATATAGGTTCTATTGTTCTAGATTTATATATAAGCCTCCACTATCTAGTCCCATCAAATTAAAAAAATATGTATTGTTTAATCTTAAGAACAAACTATACAAAAAGTACGTATATGGATTGATTTTGATCGTGTCTAATTCCATATGGCAATTATTTTTTAGTGTTAAAATTCTATGATAAAAAAAAATTATAAATAAAATTTTTTAATTGTACATAAAGTGAGAATTCATATATATTTAGAGCTTCAATTGTGCCTAGTCCCATCTAATAGAGGAAAAACAAATTCTTCAAATTTGAAATCCTTGTAGATATAGAATTTGATTGTACCTAATCCCATTTCACAACATTATTAAAAAGAGGACAATAAAAATACCATAAGGGTGCGGCTCTAATTTGGCTTATGTGTCGATTCACTACTCATTGCACTAAATGTTTTTTCAAACCTAGAACCTTCTCAAATCTTGTCATTGGCTAATTGCTTTAAGTGTTTTGGGATTTTATTTAAAGGGCAAATTGTTGGAGACCCACATCCTATCTACATGCACATATACGTTTTCAAGAGAAGGTATTATTGTTTTGCATATTTAAAATCATTTTCTATTTGTTTTTTTTTAGTTTAGTTAATTTATACTACACTCTATTGTATTATGTACCAAAAATAAAAAGTAATTAATTTTTTTTATGTCAACTCATAAAATAACAACGTTTAGAATGAATATATATTAATTAATTTAAGTACAATTATTTATATGACGAAGATGAAGTGCTCAAACAAATATATACTCTTCACATTCAAATTAAAACCTATACTTCAGGTTGACCATTGAGATAGTTCTTCGCTCAACGCCAAGTAGAAGGCTGGATGCATGAGCAAACATCACGCAACAAGCGTATGCAGGGTAGACATCCCGACGAAAGAAGCTGAGCGCAACGAGCATTCGACGGGAAGATCAATTAAAGGGTCAGCAAGATTTCGACAACAAGATCAATTAAAGGGACAACAAACGTTCCAAGAATCCAGGACCAACAAGCTTTCGACAGCAAGATCAATAAAAGGGACAACAAACGTTCCAAGAATCCAAAGCATGCATAGCCAAGGGAAAAGCGAAGACAAGGGAAAAAAAATTGAATTATTAAGTGGAAGAAGAAGAACCATGTAGAGGATTGGCATAATAAAGTACATGGGGAATGTTGAGTGGATGTCATCATTGGGTATATACTATACTTCAACATGGCAGAATGCAGCTGTAAATGGTTACGATCTGGAGTGAAGCCAATCATATTTGTCTTTGTTCGATTGTATCTTTTTTTCCCTTGGTTGTTTGAGATAAATGGGATTAAGAGTAGTGAAAGTATTAGACAGTATTAGGTTGGTTTATTATATTGGGACTAAGGCTCTGGACCCAGTGGTTGGTCCTGATGGTCCCTATGCCAGGGACTCGGGTTCTACTCCTGCTCCCTCCACAGTTAAATCGCAGGTCTTGTCCCAGGTATCTCTGAATGCATCTCTACCTTCCCACTTGCTGGTGAATCGGTTCCAAATTTAGGCTACCCCGGCTCAAGGTTTGTAAACTAGACTGCTCGGCTAACGTAGCTCAGAAGGGAGGATCCACTTAGTTCCTCGGATATCAAAAAAAAAAAAGATTGGTTTATTATATTGCAAAAATATAGGAATTATTATTATTTGATTTTCTAAAATTTTGATGTAGTAATTGAGTAAAAAATTCAATTTCTTAAACTAAAAAGATTTTATTATGTATTAATATGAATATAAAAGATTGATTGATTTACTTGGTATACTTATTTCATTAATCTAAAATACCCTCTCATATTTCTTCATCGTTCATTTTCAAGTTTTAATATGCTAATATAAGATTCCATTAAATTGATGGATAGCCACCAAATTGATGGATAGCCACCAACCCTAATGGTCTCTCCATTTATACTTTTAATTCTCTTTATTATTGTTCTTTAATCTATTTCTTTTTTGCAAATTTAAGACTCCATAACTCAATGGATAGACACCAACCGTGATGATCCCTCCATTTATACTTTTAACTCTCTTTATTAGTGTTCTTTAATCTTCTATATTATAACAAATATGAGTTTAATTGTGGATCACGGACAACAAACAAGGATACTCGCTTAGCTGGAAAATCATATGCTCTAAAGTGAGAGAAATCGAATTGAAGTTACATACAAATATGAGTTTAATTGTGGATCACGGACAACAAACAAGGATACTCGCTTAGCTGGAAAATCATATGCTCTAAAGTGAGAGAAATCGAATTGAAGTTACATTGGAATAGCATTGAAGTTAATTTTGGTTTACCTAAACTACATGTGTTTGGACTAGACATCTTGAGGGTTAGATTTCACAAATAAAATTAGTGACTCTATTCCTAGAATCAATAGTTTATGATACAACACTTAAGTGAGCTTGGGTCTAATGAAGATTTCAATTATCATTTGGAAACACCAACTAAGGGCAAACTCAGGGTCCTTTTGAATTAGGAAGGCTTATGGTGAGACAAAATAGTAGCGATCAAGGTAAGAGATTCTCATCGAATATCGACTCCATTTGGAATAAATTGTATGCTGAAATTGTTTAAAGATTATGGATCTTGAAATATCATTCTTAAAATATTGTTCCCCATTTAAATATCTAGACAAAAAGACCAAAAGGAAAAATGAATAGTAGATAATACAACTAAATGTTTTTATGATCATTCCAAAAATATCATTCACCATGTGAATACTTAAACAAAGTCCAAAAGGAAAAATGAATAATAGATAATCCAAATACACAATATGTTGATTCAATCTAAGTTACATAGTTTCCTTTATAATATATAATCCAAGTACACAGTACATGTTCATTCAATCTATGAAACTGTGATGGAAAGGTAGCCTCATCCATTACTATATAGATGTAGAGATAGCCTTCCAAGATTCCATGGAAATGTCATCATTTCTATTGAAGATAATTTGGAACGTTTCTATTGAAGAGGATTTGGAAGATTATTAAGAATTAGTTATTGATTGTTACATGGACAATGAAGGTATGGCTATGAAGTTGTCTATGCATACATTGCAGGGGTGAGGAGATACTACGAATGGTACTTTAAGTTTCCCAAGGATGTCATTGACAATTGTGATGCTTTTGACATGCCCAAGGTTGGCAATGACAATTAGGATGCTTTTGACATGGAAAAGTCTAATGATGAGGAAGATCATTCACATGTATTTTGTAACAATGCTCTTTTCAATAAGAAAGAAAGCAGGATATTTGATCATGGAAAAGGAAGGCTTGAAGTTATATTTCTTGTTCTATAACAACATCATTTGATGCCATAACTAAACTTTCATCTTCTTGCTTTTCCTACATTTATTTTATTCATTACGCTAATTATCTAGCTGTAGGAAATGGCATATACACACGTATGGATACAATCCCTATTAAGAGTAGCCATCATGCAATCAAAACTTATGGTTCACTATTGTTTAAAACTTGTCATATATGTAGTCCATTTATTTTGAATCATGTACACAACAATCGTTGAGTATTGTCCAATAGATATATGCCATTGTCACTTCCCTTACATAGGTAAGATGCAACAGGTAAGATGCAACCTTGGATATATTTGAAGTTTGATTATACCTAATGTCTATGGTTTGTTTTGGTTAGGGTAGCATAGTATAGGTTTGAGTAATCTTAAAATATATGATTATGCAATAGGTTAGGTTGAAAATGTTTTTACAAGTTTTACATTGTCATTTATTTATTTTACAAGTTAGTCCTTTTTCAAATATAAATCAATGGTTTGAGTCATGTCACAAGTCTTAGGTCTAAATTAGTTATTTCAAAGGAATAGTCACAAACATAGGTGTCATAATTGAGTAAATAAGGTGGTACTCTGCTAGGTTATGTTTTCTTAAATATATTGTTTTTCAGTTGGAAATATAATTCACACTAATTGTAATATTGATTTGTTTAGCAAATGAGTCTAGGGAAAATGACTTGTGCAAATAGGTAATAGGCACATGTATTAATCTTCAAAATATTAAATTCCATATTTAGAATAAATCCTAGAATAAAACCTTTAGTTCTAATTTTAATTAATAAATCATGTAGTGTATGCATAAACTTATGTCTAATTTAGAAAAGGATACACATTATTTGATTAGGGTGTATGGAGAGATCTTAATCTATTGTGTAGATAATTGATGAAATCAATTTCTACATGTATAAACACCCTTAGTTATTAATAAAAGGTGTGGCAATTGATTTGCACATTGTTCTATGTAATACTCTATGTCTCCTATATTTTTCTAATTCGCTGACAAATGGTATTAGAGTGAGGGCAAGTTGACACTCTTAGGCCCAAGGGTTTGCATCATGGAGCATTGAGGATGTAATCCTACACAAGGAGTAGGTTAAAGAGAGTATGTTACAGGTTGATTTTGTTTATCTGTATCAATTATTTGGCAAGAGACGAGATCATAGTTTTGAGCAACTCTGTATTGTGAGTAGTGAACCAAATTTGTACATCTCTGTGTGTTTATATATGTATATCAAGTACAAATTTGAAGAATTAAATTTTTGAAGGAAAGCATAACAACCACCATAAAAAGTGCAGAGTACTTGACAAAAAAAGCATACAAATAATGTGTAGGAATTTTTGGGATAACCCATGAAGAAGAGTAAATCCATGTGAAGATCTTTAAGCATGAAAAGAAATCTCTAAACATGTAGTGAGATTGCCATACATGGATAAGAACAATGCAATAGAATTCATGAGAAAGGAGCCCAATCACAACACTAAAAAAGAACCCAAAGAAAAAGCATTCAAAAATGAAAAAAAAAAAGGTTTAAAGGTATATTATTTTACCAATTAAAAATGCAAGTTGGAAAGTACTCGTGCCTATTTTGGGTAGTTGGTGATTGTGGAATTATTGTTTGTATGCTCAATGGATACGTTAAGGAGTGTATTATCAAAACGTTAATGATCATTGTTATTATTAATTAAAAATGTGAAAATGGTCTTGGTCATATTTTTAAGTTTGCATTGAAAAATGGGAAATGAATTAGATGGTTTAGTCATTAATGACATCATAATGTAATAGTCATGGTTTTGTATATGTTATTTTGAAAAAAACACGGTCTTGTTAATCCAAAAAATATGTTGTTGTAATATTCTCATTGAAAGATGAGTATGGGGTGATTTTTTTTTAGTAACTAACATCTCTAAAGTTATGGCATATGGCATGGTTAAATAAAATTGTATATATTGAGTTTAACTAGTTCAATATAGTTTTATTGTTGGAAACACTTGCTATAGAAAAAATGGCTAACGAAGAAAAAATGATTTCATGTTCACTTCATTGTTAACATATCAATACTAAATTGATATTGTCAAAGATAAATTTAAAGGAAACTATGAAGATACCAATTATGTGTGTGACTAATATATAAGGTTTTGTTCATTTATGGTACGTTGCTTCAGTTTGTAACTTGTGGATGCATCAAGGTAGCCTTATGTGGTGTAATACCCCCAATTTTGATCCTTATAATATATTAAATCAAATTATATAAGATGATGCAAATATTTTATTATGGATTTTAGTAACGCCTAAATATCGCACACATGTGACATTTTGGAAAATATTGCAATAAGATGTCATCAACATATAGAATGCAACTCACCAAAGGCATCCTCAACAAATCCAAAAGGCAACATGAGTCCAAAAGTGGCCAAGAACAGTCAAATGGATAGGTCGTGCGATTGAACCCTTATTAACCTGCGCTATAGCGTGTGTTACTAGCTCAAATCCCGCATGACCCTTGAGTGGAAATTCCTTCGATATTTGCACGACTATCAAATCACACCCATCGGTGGTGCAATTGAAGGCTCTTCCGTGGCCCATCACCTCCACAATTCGAATTTGGGCTCCTTAGACTCCTCATGGCATTAAATATCCCCCATTGTGTACTAGGAACCACTTCATGAGGTGATGGCATTCAAATTTGGATCTAGTTGTTTCTTGGCCAGGTAGCCTCATCCATTACTATATAGATGTAGAGATAGCCTTCCAAGATTCCATGGAAATGGCATCATTTCTATTGAAGATAATTTGGAACGTTTCTATTGAAGAGGATTTGGAAGATTATTAAGAATTATTTATTGATTGTTACGTGGACAATGAAGGTATGGCTATGAAGTTGTCTATGCATACATTGTAGGGGTTAGGAGATACTAAGAATGGTACTTTAAGTTTCCCAAGGTTGTCATTGACAATTGTGATGCTTTTGACATGCCCAAGGTTGGCAATGACAATTAGGATGCTTTTGACATGGAAAAGTCTAATGATGAGGAAGATCATTCACATGTATTTTGTAACAATGCTCTTTTCAATAAGAAAGAAAGTAGGATATTTGATCATGGAAAAGGAAGGCTTGAAGTTATATTTCTTGTTCTATAACAACATCATATAACAACATCATTTGATGCCATAACTAAACTTTCATCTTCTTGCTTTTCCTACATTTATTTTATTCATTACGCTAATTATCTAGCTATAGGAAATGGCATATACACACGTATGGATACAATCCCTATTAAGAGTAGCCATCATGCAATCAAAACTTATGGTTCACTATTGTTTAAAACTTGTCATATATGTAGTCCATTTATTTTGAATCATGTACACAACAATCGTTGAGTATTGTCCAATAGATATATGCCATTGTCATTTCCCTTACACAGGTAAGATGCAACCTTGGATATATTTGAAGTTTGATTATACCTAATGTCTATGGTTTGTTTTGGTTAGGGTAGCATCGTATAGGTTTGAGTAATCTTAAAATATATGATTATGCAATAGGTTAGGTTTAAAATGTTTTTACAAGTTTTAAATTGTCATTAATTTATTTTACAAGTTAGTCCTTTTTCAAATATAAATCAATGGTTTGAGTCATGTCACAAGTCTTAGGTCTAAATTAGTTATTTCAAAGGAATAATCACAAACATAGGTGTCATAATTGAGTAAATAAGGTGGTACTCTGCTAGGTTATGTATTCGTAAATATATTGTTTTTGTTGAAAATATAATTCACACTAATTGTAATATTGATTTGTTTAGCAAATGAGTCTAGGAAAAATGACTTGTGAAAATAGGTAATAGGCACATGTATTAATCTTCAAAATATTAAATTCCGTATTTAGAATAAAACCTTTAGTTTTAATTTTAATTAATTAATCATGTAGTGTATGCATAAAATTATGTCTAGTTTAGAAAAGGATACACATTATTTGATTAGGGTGTATGGAGAGATCTTAATCTATTGTGTAGATAATTGATGAAATCAATTTCTACATGTATAAACACCCTTAGTTATTAATAAAAGGTGTGACAATTGATTTGCACATTGTTCTATGTAATACTCTATGTCTCCTATATTCTTTTAATTTGCTAACAAATGGTATTAGAGTGAGGGCAAGTTGACACTCTTAGGCCCAAGGGTTTGCATCATGGAGCATTGAGGATGTAATCCTACACAAGCAATAAGTTAAAGAGAGTATGTTAAAGGTTGATTTTGTTTATCTGTATCAATCATTTGACGAGAGACGAGAATCATAGTTTTGAGCAACTCTGTGTTGTGAGTAGTAAACCAAATTTGTACATTGATGTGTGTTTATATGTGTATATCAAGTACAAATTTGAAGGATTGAATTTTTGAAGGAAAGCATAACAGCCACCATAAAAAATGCAGAGTACTTGACAAAAAAAACACACAAATAATATGTAGGAATTGTTGGGATAACCAATGAAGAAGAATAAATCCATGTGAAGATCTTTAAGCATGAAAAGAAATCTCTGAACATGTAGTGAGATTGCCATACATGGATAAGAACAATGCAATAGAATTCATGAGAAAGGAGCCCAATCACAACACTAAAAAAGAACCCAAAGAAAAAGCATTCAAAAATGAAAAAAAAAAGTTTAAAGGTATATTATTTTACCAATTAAAAATGCAAGTTGGAAAGTACTCATGCCTATTTTGGGTAGTTGGTGATTGTGGAATTATTGTTTGTATTCTCAATGGATACGTTAAGGAGTGTATTATCAAAATGTTAATGATCATTGTTATTAATAATTAAAAATGTGAAAATGGTCTTGGTCATATTTTTAAGTTTGCATTGAAAAATGGGAAATGAATTAGATGGTTTAGTCACTAATGACATCATAATGTAATAGTCATGGTATGACATCATAATGTAATAGTCATGGGTTTGTATATGTTATTTTGAAAAAAACACGGTCTTGTTAATCGAAAAAATATGTTGTTGTAATATTCTCATTGAAAGATGAGTATGGAGTGATTTTGTTTGGTAGTAACTAACATCTTTAAAGTTATGTCATGGTTAAATAAAATTGTATATATTGAGTTTAACTAGTTCGATATAGTTTTATTGTTGGAAGCACTTGCTATAGCAAAAATGGTCAAAGAAGAAAAAATGATTTTATGGTCACTTCATTGTTAACATATCAATACCAAATTGATATTTTCAAAGATAAATTTAAAGGCAACTGTGAAGATACCAATTATGTGTGTGACTAATATATAAGGTTTTGCTTATTTATGGCACGTTGCTTCAGTTTGTAACTTATGGATGCATCAAGGTAGCCTTATGTGGTGTAATACCCCCAATTTTGACCCTTATAATATATTAAATCAAATTATGTAAGATGGTGTAAATATTTTAGTATGGATTTTATTAATGCCTAAATATTGCACACATGTGACATTTTAGAGATTATTGCAATAAGGTGTCATCAACATATAGAATGCAACTCACCAAAGGCATCCTCAACAAATCCAAAAGGAAACATGAGTCCAAAAGTGGCCAAGAACAGTCAAATGGATAGGTTGCGCGATTGAACCCTTATTAACCTGCACTATAGCGTGTGTTACTAGTTCAAATCCCGCGTGACCCTTGCATGGAAATTCCTTCGATATTTGCGCGACTATCAAATCACACCCACCAGCGGCGCAATTGAAGTCTCTTCCATGGCCCATCACCTCCACAATTCGAATTTGGGCTCCTTAGACTCCTCGTGGCATTAAATATCCCCCATTGTGTACTTGGAACCACTTCATGAGGTGATGGCATTCAAATTTGGATCTAGTTGTTTCTTGGCCACCTCTTGGCCTATAAAAAGAAGTCATGGGAATGCATCTTGTAGAGATAAAAAAAGAGAAATGTTATGTTACTAGATTTGTGTTAGAGCTCCTTCATATCTCACCTCTTCCCACCTTTGAAAGCATTCCAAAGCTCCCTTGCTTCCTTCATCCAAGGAGAAAGAGTTTCTCTCCATTGTTCTCTCGACCGACCACTTAGCATTTAGTTTGGACAAGAAGGACATTCCTAAGGGATATTTTTGGATTCCCTTGAATCCTACACCTCCTAGGTGTTGTACATGCTTGACCATTGGGAAATACAAAGTGGTTTCGCATACATTTGGTTGTTTGAGTTTGCATTCTTCCCTCATTATCTTTGTTATATTTTGTTTAGTTTTATTCTTTTATTAAAGTTTCACTAACAACCTCTTGCAGGATCACTTGGAGAATTCACACCTCACCCAAGGGGCTCCAAGAACTGAGGCCTTGCTGCAACCTACAAGGCTTATCCCCTTACCAAGTGGAAGGATGCACCCTTGTGCAATTTTTTCCACAACAATTCTAATGGCGACTCCACTTATTTTTGTTTATTTCTTTTAAACTAGGTTGTTTTATGCTGAGTGATTAATTATGGGTGCTTGTCATTGCTAGGAGATCAGGTTTACCACCTTCAACTCTATAATGTGCCCCCCTATCAACCACACTAATTTTTTTACATAGTCGCGCAGATCCTGGCGTCTCGACCGCACTACATGCATGGAAAATCCTTCGACAGTCGTGCTACATGCGTAGACAAGAAGACCATCACCTGTGCAATATTCTTCTTTCGGACCTGTGCACCTTTTCTGTGTACTTCCCGCACTACTACGCGTCTTTTTGTAATTCTTCCATGCTACCGCGCGGTAAAGTATGATTTTCCCATGCTACAATTATTTAATTTTCTTTTTATCTGCATGCAACAATATTGCAACCCTAATGGTTTCTCACTAATGAACTAGAATTATCTAATTTGCAATAGTTTTCATTAATTCTATAGTAATTAGCCCACTTAGACTAAGATTAGGGAGTAAAGAGTCCACATCTCTAGAAACTTACTTAGATAACCAACCTTGAGGCTTTCAACAATCCTCATTGTTGTCACTAGTATTCAAGACATCTTTTGTTTATGTTTGTTTGACATATTTTTAGGATCAAAGCTAATGTAGAATCTAGTTTTTGCACACAAGCAATGACCTAAAGACTCTTGTCTCCTCAAGTATGCTCTTCACCTTGCACTTCTTGTGAACTTGGTGAATCGGAAAGGGGTGGGAAGTGTGAAATACCTCCATTGCACACTTTTACTTCATTATCACTTTGTTTGCAAAGCACCCTTAGCATCTTTTTGAGTTAAAATTTGATCTCCATTTGCATTTACTTTACACTCTTCTAGTTAGTTTGCAACAATCAATTTGCTTACCTCACATGTGTTTTCCCCACTAGCACACACTAAGGGACCTAAATAATTTTTCACTCCAAGTATGCTCTTCACCTCGCACTTCTTGTGAACTTGGTGAATCACAAAGGAAGGGAATTATGAAATACCTCCCTTACACACCTTAATTAAAAGTAAACCATTAAAACCAACTTTGTAAAATTTACAACCAACTAAAATCCTTCGTAGGAGGTCACAAAACGACATTTTTGTTAAGTAGGATTGATTGGGATAGGCATCCATTAATGCCCATCAATCTAGTTTCATTAGCAATATTTTGAAACATAACATTGTTGACTTATAGGGTACTATCAAAATCCTACTATAAGCAAGCACTAGTAGAAATTGGCAAATAAATAACTACGTGACTAAAAACGTTAGTCACGGGAGTGTTTTTAAGTTAAATGTGACTAAATTTTCACAACAAAGTTAAAAATGACTAATTTAGTCATCGGATAAAAGATATCACTAGATAGTAATTGACACAACTAAAAATGACTAATTTAGTCCACGGATAAAAAATACAACTAGATAACAACTACAACCAGATTAATATGAATTAATCCAAACATTAATATGCCCACTAGAGATTATATAACATGTCAGCCCATGAGCATGTTTTGCATAGATCACTAAATCTTATGATTTAGTAAAACTTATCCATTTGCAACATTACAATTTACTAAACGTGAAAATTAAGGGAATCCCCTCACTGATTTGAACATGAGCATGGCTGAAGTAATCCCAACCGATTATGGATTCTTCTAAATTTAAAAAATATATAATATAGTTATTATGTCTATTATAGTTAATATTTATAATTAATAATACATAATAGTTATATATTTTAATATGTATACTTTATATATGATATTATACTATAGTATGTTAATATGTAATAGTATAAACATAGATAACAACTTAATAAGTTAAACTTATATATAATAATATGAAAATATTAATATAATATGTTATTAATATAATATATTATATTATGTACAATATAATGATATTAATAATTTTTAAAAGCTCAAATTATATATAATATTAATATAATATGTTTTTAATATATAAATATTATATTACATTATTTATAATATAATATTATTAATAAATTTTAGAAACTTAATTTAAAATTTACATGGAAGGAAATAAAATTGGGGGAGGAAATTGTGGAAATAGAAACTAGGACAAAGAAATTGGGAAAAAATTCACAATGAACAAAACAGGGATGGCTATTTGCATTTTATGATTTGAGTTCAATTCTTGATTTGGATTAGTTTTGTTTGTTTACTATAATGTTTTTGTTATGATTTGTAAATTTCTCCATCAAAGCATTCCCTAAAATTAAAAGCCATTCGAAAATTGAAAAGAGTTACCCTGCTCGTCGAGCTTTCTCATATTCAAAAGTTTAAAATGGGTGGATTAAAAATACAAGACGAGATAAACTAGTCATGATTTAGACTGGAAAAACTTCAGGGTTTTAAAGAACATAATTCATGGATGGGATCAGCGAGATATTTAGCATATTGAACTTCATAGGTGGTAATCTAGAGGAGGGACATATTTCATCCATAAAACCTAGCTTGGTGAAACGTATGAGTTCAATTCTCGATCTGGATTAGTTTTGTTTGTTTACAATAATATTTTTGTTAAGATTTGTAAATTTCTCAAGTAAATCATTCCCTAAAATCGAAGGCCATTCGAAAACTTAAAGGGAGTTACCCAGCTGGTCGAGCTTTCTCAGATTCAAAAGTCCAAAATGGACGGATTAAAAATACAAGATGAGATAAACTAGGTATGATTTAGGTCAAAAAAACTTTACGGTTTTCAAAAGCATAGTTCATGGATGGACTCGGCAAGATATTTGGTTTAAAACCTAGCACAGTATCATCAATTAACACTTAACACTTAATGCTAATGATATTAACATGAAATTTGATTTCATAATCAATGGCGTCTTGGCAATATTGATTAGGATGGCTAAACCAAAGCGATACAACCTCTTCCTTAGTGGGAACTTCATAAGTAACCAAATACAGGTCAAGTAAATATGAGCAGGTAGAGATTACTACAATGCTAGTAGCATTATCGTCTTTCTATAGCAATAGTTCTAGAATTCGGATTCATCAGAAAGAATGAGTAGAGAACTACTCTGTCTAGAAATAGCCAGCACCCTAACCACCTTCCAATTGCAGAGGGAATCTTCTCAAAACCTCTTTCTATTGATGGACGCAACTTGAGCATGGATTTGGCTAGATGAACTTCATGTTTTCCTTACTAAGCAATGGTGTGGCTTGCCAATGAATATTCCAGACTTACAGGTATCCAGTAGAGGCATTCATTTATGTATGAATTTAGGAGGCATTGGTGTGGCCTACCAATGACTATTCCATCCTTATAGGTAGTTGGTAAAGGCATTCATTTATGTCTAAGCTTAGGAGGCATTGAAGGTGTTACACAGTATTGTGCCACCTTGTGAGCATTTATACTCCTTGGCCTCCCTTACCTATTTATAGACTCAAAACCATACTTGTGGTTATCCTTGAACTCCTTTTTTGCCTATTTCTCCTGCTACGCGAGCTACTTCAATATACCTTGTGTATACGTAGGTTGTGTCACTACAGCCTGCGTACATCGAATTTTTGGTAAATAAAAGTAAAATCTCTATTTTTCACTACAAAAAGCGGCCATTGTGACCTTTGACCCTCCATGTATCTAGAAACGACTCGATTCGACCTTTCACTTGCCTTTGGAGAGTTATATATTGAGCTATTATGGTGCATGGAATTAGGAGAAAGAGAATAGCATTGAAACTCTATCGAAATTTTGCCTTGCTTGAGTCTACATCCATTGATCCTAGTTGTTGTGAACCATTTATGTTCACCTCCCAAACTCTTTCATATCTTGTGAAGGATTCATTCTTTTGCTCGTGAGTTTGCCATTGTATGGGGGATTGAAGTGGTGGAGTCACAACTGGAGGGATCTAGTTCTTGGTTCAGATGAGTTCCCGACAGGAGGTTGTATCTTGTACTTCTTGTTCATATTAATAGAAATACTCATTTTCTCATCCATTTATATTGTGAATGATAATTTATTATCATTGGGTACATTTTCTTATATATATCATGGATTATGTTGTTGTATATGCTAATATATTTTATATATCATATGCACTTATTTGCGTTTATTGTAGAGACTACACTGCAGGTTCAAGTGTTGTGATTCGAAAGCTCAACGAAATTCTTCATTGAACGTCTAGATTGAGTAGGTCTTTTATGTTGTTTATCTGCATTTACATTTATATAGCATATGTTGGGAAATGAGTTCATTTTCTTGAGTTCATCTGTTTGTTGTGGTCTACCCCAAGCCATAGGAAGTTTTTCTTCGTAATAGAACTGGCGACTTCGCTGGGGAGAAGCCTCCGTTTGGGGTCTGTTGGGCAATTTTTCCTTTTTTTGGTTCTCTGTTCTTTCGGGTTTCTGTGTCGCTAATAGGTTGTCAGGTTCTATATAGAAAATCCTGAGTTTCTTGGCCTTTTTACTCATTTTTGTTCACCTATCCTGCCTTGTACGCACCTTTGTTGTGGTTTACCCACGTATATCCTGCCATGTATGCACCTTTGATGTGGTTTACCTACTTATACACGCAAATTTTATTTAACCAGCCCGCGTACATACGCTACTGTTCACTGAACAGTCGCGTACAACTCCGTTTTAACCTTGTTTATGTTGTTTGGTTGATGTTGCGTGAGTTATGGGTGTTTCCGAGTCTTGTTGGGCCTGTATCCTGACTATCTCTTGCATTTTTAGTGACTTGAAGCTCCTCTTTCTTTGTTTTTTGAGAAATTGGTTTTTTAAACATTTTTGTTTTTTATAGCTCATTCGCTTAGCTGAGTCTTGCTTTTGGGGGTTTGATGGGTTATCTGCACTGCATTCTCTGCATTTTTTTTTTTCTTCTGAAAAGTATTGATTCTAGTTGCATTTTCATTTATTTTGAAAAATACAAAAAAAAATTGCTTTTTTGTACTTGCATTTTGCATTGGAGTGCTTGTGACTTCATTAGGATTTGATTGAGCATGAAATATTATAGAGAGATTGCATTTTATTTCTGAAAAGAGACTTTGGTTTGACTGTCATTTAATAGCATACATATTTCTATTAGTAGATGAGTCTAGTGTTTGCAGGTGTGCATATTATTGATTCATTTCATATCACTAGTTTCACGGTCATATTCCTTTGAGTAATCACAACCAATAAAATTAATGCTTAATTAAAATTGATTAGAACGATTTTTCTTTTTTAGGGTGCACCAACAAGTATAGGTTCTAGAGTCTTGGAATAGAACCTTTGAGAGTAAACAATCCAAGAATATCAAACAAACATTATGTGTCTGACCAGGGAGTGGTGAAACCCATGGTATACATCGGTGTTATCAGGATGCTCTACTCACACCAGAGTTAAGCACGAGGTCATGGGAATTAGGTTGCGGAGATAGCCCTCCAATACTTGCTGAAAGTGGGAGATATATCCATGATTTTTTTCGTATCTGGGGACTCTTGAGGGATTTGACCCTTTTGAGTTTCGGGATTAGCTACCCTTCCCATATGACGGATCCCACCTGCGAATGTTCGCCTGAGCATTGGTTATACGTGGTGACCATAGTTGCTTTACCTAGGTATCACATAGGGCATTTGCAGCGGTTATTTGGTGAGTGTCTTGAGTCATATAGGGGTCGGACAACACAGTTTTGGTTACACATTGAAGTATGAGGGCCCTTATAACTGATTATGTTACCTCCGGTTATAGTTTGGGAGTCTCAGGCCTCTGCTAGGAGAGACATACCAGCTATAGTGTCGGGAGGTCCCTTGAGCCAGTCCCCTGTTGTGTGCATTTTGGTTGTAGTTTCTTTTAGGTGTGTGCTCTGTGATGATTTAGTCGACCGTTAGGAGACGCTTATTTGTTGACTCTTTGAACTCATCGTGGATCGAGATCTGGCTCCCCGCTGATCTCATCGGTTGGTTGGTTTACCAGCTAGTGATTCGTCACAGTCTCTTCACAAGAGACGTCGGAGGACTATCGCTGGTCCTTTATTCACATCTTACGAGCTTCAGAGAGATCCCACTATGAGTTATGCATTTGGCACATTGGGAGTCCCTGCGACCTCGTTTGTTGGCAGAAAGAGAACTTCCCCTCCTCAGATATACTCTCTGAGGACTGGACAGGAGGGAGGTTCATCACACATCACTCCTCATGGGTTTGGGACATCCCAACCCACTAGTAGGAACCCATTTGATGATACATGGTCATCAGGTCATCTGTATGGTTCATCTACGGGTGTGTCAGGTTTTGTTTCTACATCCATCTCCACAACCTCAAACCCTTTTACATTGGGTATGCCCGGTTTTATGTCGAATATTACTTCCTCCATGTCCAGTAGTCACGCTAAATCTAGTGTTGGGGTTGGGGGAACTACACCCCCTTTTATTGCTTATCAGTTTGGGAGTAGTCACATCCCTCCCTCTTCTCCGAATGTTGGAGGATGGCCTCCTCCTTCGTCATCCCCTAGTGTTAGTGTGAATCCTTTCTCTAGTGGAGGTTTCACGATAGGCATCGGATCTACGACTTATATCCCATCTGTTAACCTGTATGCCTCTATGCATATTCCTGTGCGTGCGAATGCTTACATGATTCTGAATCCTCCTCCTAGTTCTTTGGTTCCCTAGGGTGGGAACATATCATTTTCTTATGGTCCTTACTCGGCCAGTTCTTCCGTGTCAAGTGGTTATGCGACACCCCATTATTATGGAGGTAACTTTTATAATTATTCAACAATTTTCGGCCCTTATTCTATTCTCCCCTATGGAGCCCATTCTATGCATGTGCCTGTGTATCCGCATACGGATCAGGTTGGAGGAGCATATTATCCTTCTGGTTAGGGTCATGGTTTCTATCAGAGTTCTTCGGCACCTCCGGTGTTGACTTCAATGTACACGGTCTCATCCTCAGTTTCGCAAAGTCCATCTCTTTCGGGAGCTTGTACTCAAGCTTCGCAGCCTCAGCTCCCGTTCCTAGTTATGTTGACCTTGCCTGATATTTCTAAGCTCACGAATGATCCAATGTGTCATGACTACACATGGTCCCCAGTCCCCACCAAGCTCCCTTCTGATGTTCCAAAGTTTGAAGGGAAGAAGGGTAAGGATCCAGGTGATCACGTCACCACATTCCATCTATGGTGCTCCTCGAATTCCTTATGCCACGATTCCATCCGTTTGAGGCTATTTCAATGCACCCTTACGGGGGTTGTTGCGAAATGGTATGTCGAGTTGCCTCGGGGCACTTATAAGAGCTTCAACGATTTGGCTTTGGTTTTTCTAGATCACTTTCAGTTGTTGGTTCGTTACGAAAATGGTACCGAAATCTTGTCGACCTTCCTCCAGGATAAAGCCACACATATCTCTAATCACATTCAAAAGTGGTGCCGATGAAAGAGGTTAGTAAAAGCCAACATTCCTCCAGAGTTTCTCCTGGAATGGTTCCTCAATTCTTTTCTCCCTTATATTTCAAAGGACGTTTCATTTTCCGGAATTATGACTAAGGAACAAGCCATCTTTAAAGCCCAATAGTTAGACCTATTCTATGCTCAATCTGGGATTTTGTGTGATATTATACCTGACGCACCATGATCAAGACATGATCCCAAGCCCTCTCCTGGACCGCATGCTGATGGCATTGTTGGTTTCGCAAGTTCTTGTTCCGTAGATATGGTTACAAATCAAATGCATAACCTATCTATTAACCAGTCTACTTCTGGATAGGCTCCTGCCTCGTTTGTTTCCACCTAGTTGTCCGATGTACATTTTGTGCAATCAATGAACCCATACGGTAACCAACAACCTGGTGGGAAAAAGAAGGGGAATAATAACTGTAGGGGTGGGAACAATAAGCATAAGAAAGAGAACGCTAACCCTCCTCAGGATGGCGGAAATGATGGTGGGGATCGCAATCCCAGACGTAAGGTGAAGTTTCCTTGTAAAATTTTCTCGGAGGATCACCTTACACATTTGTGTCCTCGTATGGAGGAAGCATCAAAGCACATCGCACAGAGCCCAACTGTGCTGAAAAATCCCCTTCCTCATCATCAGAATATGGCTTCTGGTGATTCCGTCGCCGGTCATGGAACTATTGAAACTTCGACTTCATCTACCCACGACGACAGTTTTTGATGCGCGAAAATGGTCAAATCCGAGGTTTGTGTTGATACTCGTTCACGTGATTATGGAGCTCCAGAACCTTCTTTGGGGAATGAGCCCCCTCCACCTGAGACTCCATTGCATATCGAGAATCCCAAATTTATGCCATGGGTACCGAAAGGTGTCCTCAAGCGCTCGACACATAATCCTAATGCCCGAGCCACCTAGAACTACTTGATTGTGAAAGATTTGGGCCAAACCCCATGTGCTATGTCGGCTCTCGAGGTTCTCAGGTTTGTCCTTCGCAAAGGAACGCCCTTCTATTTACTTTGGGATTCCAGGATCCTTGTAGCCCAAATGTCATTAAGTTTGACACTACTAATGTTCATCCTCGGTTTCCCTATCATGTGGCTTTCCAAGTTCATGTTAAGTGTTTAGAGATTATCGTTAAGTGTACCGTGGTTGACGAAGGTGATTCCACTTCAGTGATGTCTTTAGCTTATTGGAAGGCTCTCGGCTCTCCTCCGTTGTCGAATTCTATGACCATGCTCACTGCATTCGATGGTCGTTCTTTCAGGCCGCATGGTATTATTCCTTCCCTTGAGGTACACTTAGGTTGGAATTCTGTGCCTACAGAGGTCGAGGTGGTTGATGCTCCCTTTAATATAACCTTTTACTGGGTCGGAATTGGCTCTACGCTATGAGAGCGATCGTATCCTCTGTCTTTAGAGTCATTTGCTTTCCCCACGAAGGCAATATTGTGACAGCGATCATCTATCCTTTTCTAGTTCCAGTCCTGTAGCATCGTCGGGATCTGTGGTCCCTCAAATCAAAAATTCTCATCCGGCAACTGGGAATGTTGGTATAGGATTATATTCCTCCTTGATGGGATCTTTTGATTTTTCCGCACCAATCTCCTTTATAGGAACCATCTCTGATGATGCTCCTTCATCGCTGCATTCTGTACCATTCCGGACATCGTACTTTAGTGATCCATGGACTCCATCTTCCGTGATTTCCTCATCGGGAGACTCTTCACACATCGAAATAGCCATGCCCTTGTCTGCTGCTGAGCTCGCTTATTGTGATATTCAACAAGTCACTGTAGGGCCTGATCTCCCTTCTTTAAGGACAAAAGAAGAATATCCTGTTACGTTGCCCGCATGGGTAGTTGACTCGTCTTGTTCGCATGACTGCCTTGATGATACTTTACCTTCGGATGAAGCCATTATCGAGGCCATGAATGGCAATGAAAAGCCTTGGGAGGACCTACATCATAGATCTTATTTCCTTTCCAACCTTGATCTTCTTGAGCAAGATGATTTTCGGTCAACTCTAACCAAGAAAGTTGGTCACCCTGTGGTTCCTTTGGAGTCGCATGGCATTTATGTGGAAGGGAATATGGATAATATTCCCCTACTATCCCAATCAACATTTCTCGTACTCTCGGAAAATTCAAAAATGTATACATCAGTATTGATTGTTCCCCTGAGGAAATCCGTATTTACACCGATTTATTTAAAGAGTTTCAGGACGTGTTTGCCTGGTCATACGAGGAGATCCCAGGTATTGACCCCAGTATTTTCGAACATGAGATTAAGACTTACCCCAATGTTAAGCATGTTTGACAACGTCTTCGTGTTGTTAATCCTAGGAAGGCAGTCACCATTAAGGTAGAGGCAGAGAAAATGCTTAAGGTTGGTTTCATCTACCCGGTTCCCCTTATCGAATGGGTATCCAACCCTGTTCCTGTGGATAAGAAGCAGGGAACCATCCATGTGTGCACCAAATTTCGTGATCTGAATAGAGCGTGTCCTAAAGATAAATTCCCCACCCCATTCATAGATCAAATCTTGGATGAGTGTGCAGGAAGCGAAGTATTTTCATTTATGGACGATTTTTCGGGCTATAATCAGATCCAAATTAAACTTGAGGATCAACATAAAACTGCATTTATATGTCCTTGGGGAACCTTTGCATACCGGAAAATGCCCTTCGGCCTTAAAAATGCCGGAGCTACATTTCAACAAGCCATGACCTATGCTTTTCACGATCTTAAGCGTATAATGGATGTTTTCCTAAACGATCTTACTGCTCACTCTCATAGTAGAATAGATCACCCAGGTCACCTCAGTCTTGTTTTCGAGAGATGTCGTCGTTATAATATTCGTTTGAATCCAAACAAGTGCATCTTTTGCGTGAAAATTGGCCGCCTTCTAGGGTTTATAGTCTTGAAGGAAGGTATTAGAGTCAATCCATTGAAGGTTGAGGCAATACTTCGGTTGCCTCCCCCGCGTACTTTGGTTCAACTTCAAAGCCTCCAAGGGAAGGCCACTTTCTTACGTCGTTTCATCGTGAAATTTGCCAATCTTACTAAGGGATAGCATTCACTCCTAGAGAGGAGATTGGCATGATGGAGTATAATGATGATGAGACTCTAGTTTATGGTGTGGAGGATGATGGGTTGTTGGATGGGATTCAACATGATTCCGATAGGATGGATGAGCTCACATGTGACAACACACATTGTGGTGTCAATCATACATGGGGTGAATGGGATATCCTACTCCTAGTCACTAAAGAAAGGATACTGGAAGCTCTATCTAGAATTGATTATGCACATAGATTCATGAAGGATCTCATTTGGAGAGCTTGGTTGGAGGAGAGATATAGTGGTATTGTTGATAGAGTCTATAACTATAAACTCGGCATCATTAGAAGAGAGTTGTAAAAGCTGAAAGATGATTACTTGCAGTTGCTTATGGATAGAGACATGGCTCTCAAATTTTATGAAGACAAAGCAGCAGCAGAAGGCGGGAAACTTCATATGGATTTGGTAGATTCTCTTTCCTCTCCCAGGACCACTAGTGATGTGATGTGTGTGTCTAATTGCACACATGTTGCATTGGAGGAGCCTCATGTGGAAGGTGAGCATGAGGAGTGTTCAGTGATGCAAGTGCTTGATGGTAGCAATGATATGGGAATTGGTTGCAAAGCAATTGTTTCACACCAAGAGGATCACGATCTTTCTCTATGTGAGGAAGGATCATTTCCTGAGATCACTTCCTTGGGATCAAGCAACAAAGAGATCTGTACATCTATGGATAGATGCATTGCAGAGTTTATAACTCCAGGAGGTGAGAGCACACCTTATGATTCCATTGACATCTATCACAGTGCCCAGTTAGATGAGTAGCAGCCTATGCACATTTGGCTGCCATTTGATGCCATTTATCCACATATGAATTGGTTGGAATATTACATGGAACACTTGGAGATACCTTGCAGAAAGAGTTTTTATCATCTTAGGTGGAAGACATTTGCGCAAGTAGGTTACCATGAGCAGATTAGCATACAACATGTTGAGGCATTTTCCATGTGCAAGGAAGAACTCAGCTTGCCTCTGTGGAGGAAAGTCACATCTTTGGATGAGGCACACCAGTACATTCTTGTTGGACCAACCAATAAAGGATACCATGCATTACGGTATTAGTGGATGAATTTTGTAGAGAGTTGTAGCTAGCCCACTTTCCTTCACTCCTAGCACCTGAGGATATGAAAGGAAATGTTGATTTGATGGAGGGACCATTTCTATTGATGCTTCATGAGAAGCAAGAGATACATGTGTCTGCTTCTCAACTTGATTTTGATCACTTGGACACACCCTTGTTCCTCCTTCAGTATGGTGAGCACTAGTAGTAGTGGCATCTACTTGCGCCACTTGATACTTGTCACATGCACAATAGTGCAAAGGAGTTCCACTTGAGCGCTTTGAGTGGGACAAGTGATAGCAGTGTGAGCCATGGGATTGGAGTGTTGTTTGCAAGTGTGGAGTTTAACATCTTGTTGGAGAGGCCCACAAAGTTGATGATTTACATTGGGAGTGGAAAACTTTCCATTTGGTGGATGGATCTTGGCATACCATGGAGTGACAGATTGTCACAAGCAGCAGTGATGACGGATTGTATGCAGCAGAGACAATGGGATCCAGGAATTGGTGGTTTGTTTCAAACAACATTATTGTTTGGGAGGATACAGCTGATACAATGGGATCCTAGAATTCCTTGGCATGATGGATTGTCTTGAATGTGATTAATGTTTGTTGAAGTGTAGTATAAGCAATGGGACCCTGGAATTTCTTGGTACGAGTACAGTTGTTGGCATTGGTGCAGTAGTTTAGTTGTTGGCATTGGAGAGAAATCCAACCATTATTTCCAAGAGTCTATCTATGTGGAGCATTGTTTCAGTTTCCTCAATAGGGAACCTTATGATGGATGGACATGTTATTCACTTGCTTGTTGGTTTTGGAGCCTTCAAGAGGTTTCTTATGTAGGGATTATGCAGTGCAGTGTTGGTTGTCATAGTCAACTTGAATTCATCAGGTTCATTTTGGACCTTGGTATTCTTCTCAGTTGTTTCAACTGGGTGGAACATACATTTTCAGTTGCAAAGGTATTGGAGTCACTCATTGGGGAGATGGTTATATTCAGATTGGCACAATGGAATCATGATAGAACTATTGAGTTTAGCATGGAAATGAATTCCAATGTTATGTCAGTTCAACAACATAATCTTGATGGTGAGAAGTCATTAATTGGTTTCATGTTTTCTATAGAGGTGATGTCATTTCTTGAGGACAAACAATATTGGGAGGGGAGGACTTGTAATGTCCCCAAATTTGGCCATGGACCATAATTGCCTAAGTCAGCTAGACTTGTTCATGTTTATTCACCTAAGTGGTGATTTGGGTTGATTATTTGCTAATCCTAAGGTCCAAAGTTAGGAATAATGCCACATTAAAATATGTTGGACTAGGAAAATGCATTAAGGAGATGAGGAAACTTGGTTGGATCATCAAATAAGCCAAAGTATCCTTGTGGCTCGAAATTATTGAGAAAATACTAAGGTTGGGAATAATCATTGGTGGAAAATTCCATTGAAGTGCAACTCCCTAGCAGAGTGAACAGGGAAATTATTGTTGAAGTCTATTATGAGCCAAGTAAGTAGATCTGGACCACATAAAATCAATACCTGCCCAAAATAAATATTCATGCACATCCCATTCGAATTTGTTTGTAAGGACAATAATATTGGGTCAAATAACATTAGAGAAATAAGCGAAGGACCCATTCTCTCATAAATAATTATTTATCAATATTTTATTTATGGTTTTATGAGAGAATATTGATTGTTTGGTGGTGCCTAGTAAGTTTGGAAGGAAAAGACAAACTGGACCACAAAGGAATCTGGACAAATCAATGAAAAGCAAGAAAGCAACTGAAAAGCAGGAAAGCAACATAAAATCAAAGAAAGCAGAAGTTTCTAGATTCTTCCTATAAGCAGGAAAAGTAGGCTAAAGTAGAAAATACAAGAAAGAAAGGAAGGAATCTCAGGAAAAGCTGCAAGTCCTAATTTTACCCAGAGAGGGGGCAATTGATGAGGTAAGTGGTCCATATGCAATGTAACTTACCAAAGAAGCCACCAAAAGCTTATAAAATGAGTATGGGAGCCTCCACGAAGAATAGTTTGTCTATTTTTCATTTTTGTCTAGGAGCTCTGTGCTTCTAGACTTGGGAGATGTTCCCCTTGTCACCAGTTGGGAGATGTGTCCCTTATGTCCATTGTAGCTAGTTGGAGCAATTCATCTAGTGATTAAGGAAGGATATATCCAGTATTCTTCATAGAGAATCAAGAAAATAATCTACTATAGTTCCATCCCCTTCCATGTCTATTTGATTAGTTGGCATTCATGTCCTAAGCCAGCATCCTTTCTATATTGTTTCATGTAGTATGTTGTAGCCTGCAGAGAGGGAGATTGATGGGTTGTTCCCCTATGAGCTCTAGTGGATGCTCATGCATAACCATGGAGCTATAATGTAATGAAAATCTTTTCTCAAATCTGATCCAGTAATAAAAAGTGCCTCTCTTGCTCCTTTTTCTACAATTGTTTGTGTATTACAAATATCTAGTGTAATTCGACACTCTACAAGTTCTTTTCTAATTAAATATTAATTTATCCTCCAAAAGTCTAATTAAATCATGCTGTTATTATTGGTAATGTTTTTAGTCATGTATATTGAGCCACTTCCAAAATTGTGACCGTTTTATTCCATTTGGAATTGTCAGAAAACTAGCAGTTCTCTATGTTCTCAAATGCATTGGAAAATTGCCTAGTTTTAGGATTGGCTATCATAACCCAACCTTAATACCTCCAAATCACTTTCTGTTAGTTTTTGCATTCAGTACAAACATAGTTTTACCCATCCCAACCACTAAACCAGAAAATAGTGGGGCTCAAATACCATTTGAATTCATTTGGAAAATGCCTAGTTGAGTTGTCATAGAGTCAAACTTTCTCCTAGTTTCCAATATCCACTACACAAGAGTAAATCATTGAGATGAGTGACTTATATGATAGGTTATCCTTTTCTGGAGCATATTTATCTCCATATTTGCACCAGAAGCCATTGATTTTCCACATAATTCATAGGGACTAAGACTACCTAGTCCTTGTGGCCATCCTAGGTGTGATGTACTCAGAGAATGTGCAACTGTTGAGGTCATTGTTGAATCTAGATGATAGATGTGATCCATAAATTCAACTTGAATGAGTCCATAATTAAATCATAGGTATATGAGTCCAATCCATGCCTCATATCTGACATTCGAATCCACCAGTGTCATTCGAAGTTGTTTGGAAACAAACAATTTCCTCCTAGTTTTTTATTCTAGAACTTAGTCTTGATTTCACCAATTGGTTTTCTAATTGAGGAGCTAATATTCCCAAATATCAGGTTGGGAATATTATAGTGGTATCATAGCATGGTCCTCTGCACCTATGCATTGTGATCATCAATTGAAAGAAGAAATTGCAGCCATGAGATTGGTACCTATTGCAGTTAAAGAAGAAGATTGCGAGTTGTATGAAGAAGAAGATAACTCCATGGGTGAATATTTGCAAGTTGGTTCTTGCTATAAATTCATATACAGGGATGATGGTTACTTCAGTGACCAATTAGATGAGGAAGACATAAGGCCTAGATCTATTAATGGTCGGGTGTTTTGTGGAGAGAATCCAAAAGAAACTTTTGGGTACCTCCTAGATTATTATGCACTAAGTAAAGAAGTCCATGAACTCCTATCTTCCTGAGAGTTCTGTAGTATAGAGATCGGAAGATTGTTCCAGGAACCCTACTACAAAGTAAATAAAGAGAGGATTGCACATATGGTCGAGAAGGTGTGCAAAGAAGTGGTAACTAGATGGTTTCCATCGGGATCCAAAGCTGATGCATATGAGATTCATGTTGTGCTAGCAAGCGCAAGGAGGACAAGGATGAGCATATACATCCATCCACAGTCATTGACAGGATTTATGAACCACCTATCTCTATGAGTGGTGATGCAAAAACAAAGATCCATGAGTTTATGCGCAAGTCACTGCAAGGTGACTGCAGGAGAGAAGAAAAGTGTGCATAATCAAACATTAAGCCTTCCATCAATGACTCAGAGGAACAACACAAGAGAGATGGCATGGAAATAGTGCACTCTGACTAGTGGATGCGCAAGCCTCTATGTTGGTAACATAGAGATCAATTGGGAGAATTTTTTTGCAAGAGAGCATTCCCATGAACAAAAATATGAAGAACTTGGAGTAGAAGAAGCAAAACAAGGATCAACTTCCAAGTCACCACTTGACCTTAATTGTGAAGTTGCTTAGGCAGAGGAATACATGATACAAAGGTATGATCACATTTCAAATTACAGTATTCCCTTGTGTCATCATGAGGTTTCATCCACTTCCAGTGAGAATTTTGGTATTGGAATAGTTGATTCTCTTGGCATTGAGGCTCATTATGGGATAGTATTCACTCCTGAAGAGGAGATTGGGATGATGCAGTCTACTGATGATGAGACTCTGATTTCTAGTGTAGAGGATGATGGGTTGTTGGATGGGATTCAACATGATTCCCATAGGATGGATGAGCTCACATGTGACAGCACACATTGTGTTGTCAATCAGACATGGGGTGACTGGGAGAGCCTAATCCTAGTCACTGAAGAAAGGATACTGCAAGTTCTATCTAGAATTGATGGTGCACATAGATTCATGGAGGATATCATTGGGAGAGTTCAGATGGAGGAGAGACATAGTGGTATTGTTGACATAGTCTCTAGATCTAAACTCTGCATCATTAGAAGAGAGTTGGAAAATATGAAAGATTATTACTTGTAGTTATTTATGGATAGAGACATGGCTCTCAAATTTGTTGAAGACAAAGTAGCAGCAAAAGACGAGAAACTTCATATGGATTTGGGATATCCTCTTTCCTCTCCCATGACCACTAGTGATGTGATTCGTGTGGCTAATTGCAGACATGTTGCATTGGAGGAGCCTCATGTGCAAGGTGAGCGTGAGGAGTGCTCAGTGATGCAAGTGCTTGATGGTAGTAGTGATATCGGGATTGGTTGTAGAGCACTTGTTTCACACTAGGAGGATCGCGATCTTTCTCTATGTGAGGAAGGATAATTTGTGGAGGATGTACTTAAGTTCATTCCACTTGGCCCCAACAACAGAGATCCTGAGATCACTTCCTTGGGATCAAGCAACAGAGAGATATCTCTATCTATGGATAGATGCATTGCAGAGTTAATAACTCCAGGAGGTGAGAGCACATCTTATGATTGCATTGACATCTCTCATAGTTCCTAGTTAGATGAGTAGCAACCTATGCACATTTGGTTTCCATTTGATGCCATTTATCCACATATGGATTGGGTAGAAGATTACATGGCACACATAGAGATACCTTTCAAAAAGAGTTCTACACATGTTAGGTGGAAGACAGTTGCACAAGCAGGTTACCATGAGGAGATTGGCATACAACATGTTGAGTCATTTTCCTTCTGAAAGGAAGAACTCAGTTTGCCTCTGTGGAGGAAAGTCACATCTTTGGATGAGGCACAATAGTACATTCTTGTTGGACCATCCAACAAAGGATACCATGCATCTACTATTTCAGTGGATGAATTTTATAGAGAGCTGCAGCTGGATTACTTTCCTTCAGTGCTAGCACCTGAGGATGTGAAAGGAAATGTTGATTTGATGGAGGGACCATTTCTTTTGATGCTTCATGAGAAGAAAGAGACACATGTGTCTGCTTCTCAACTTGATTTTGATCACTTGGGCTCACTCTTGATCCTCCTTCAGTATGGTGATCACTAGCAGCAGTGGCATCTACTTGTGCCACTTGATACTTGTCACATGCACAATGGTGCAGGGGAGTTCCACTTGAGCGCTTTGAGTGGGACAAGTGATAACAGTGTGAGCCATGGGATTGGAGTGTTGTTTTCACATGTGGGGTTTCACATCTTGTTGGAGAGGTTCACAAAGTTGTTGATTTGCATTGGGAGTGGCAAACTTTCCATTTGGTGGATGGATCCTGGCATACCATGGACTAGCAGATTGTCACAAGTAGTAATGATGATGGATGGTATGCAGCAGAGACCATGGTATCCATGCATTGATGGTTTGTTTCAAACACCATTGATGTTTGGGAGGATGCATCTGAGACAGTGGGATCCAGGAATTCCATGGTATGATGGATTTTCTTAGATGTGATTGATGATTGTTGGAGTGTAGTACAAGCAATGAGACCCTAGAATTTCTTGGTACGAGTATAGTTGCTAGCATTGGTGTAGCAGTTTAGTTGTTGGCATTGGAGAGCGAGCCAACCATGATTTCCAGGAGTCCATCTATATGGAGCATTGGTTCAGTTTCCTCATTAGGGAACCTTATGATGGAAGGACATGTTATTCACTTGCTTGTTGGTTTGGGAGCCTTCAGGAGGTTCCTTATGTAGGGATTATGCAGTGCAGTGGTGGTTGTCATAGTCACCTTGCATTCATCAGGTTCATTTGGGACCCTGGCATTATTCTCAGTTGTTTCAACTGATACGAACATACATCTTCAGTTGCAGAGGTAGTGGAGTCACTCATTAGGGAGATGGTTGTATTCAAAGTGGCACAGTGGAAACATGATAGACCTATTGTGTTTGGCATGGAATTGAATTCCAATGCTATGTCAGTTCAACAACATAATCATGATGGTGAGAAGTCATTAATTGGTTTCATGTTTTCTATGGAGTTGATGTCATTGCTTGAGGACAAGCAATCTTGGGAGAGGAGGACTTGTAATGTCCTCAAATTTGGCCATGGACCACAATTGCCTAAGTCACCTAGACTTGTTCATTTTTATTCACCTGGGTGGTGATTTGGGTTGATTATTTGATAATCTTGAGATCCAAAGTTAGGAATAATTCCACATTAAAATATGTTGGACTAGGAAAATGCATTAAGGAGATGATGAACCTTGGTTGGGTCATCAAATAAGCCAAAGTCTCCTTGTGGTTCGAAATTATTGAGAAAATACTAAGGTTGGATTTCCTAAGGTTGGGAATAATCATTGGTGGAAAATTCCAATGAACTGCAACTCCCTAGCAGAGTGAATAGGGAAATTATTGATACAGGTTCATTATGAGCCAAGTAGGTAGAAATGGGCCACATAAAATCAACACTTGCCCAAAATAAATATTCATGCACATCCAATTCGAATTTGTTTGCAATGAAAAATAATATTGGGTCAAAAAACATTAGAGAAATAAGCTAAGGACTCATTCACTCATACATAATTATTTATCAATATTTTATTTATGATTTTATGAGAGAATATTGACTATTTGGTGGCGCCTGGGAAGATTGGAAGGAAAAGATAAAGTGGACCACAAAGGAATCTGGACAACGCAATGAAAAGCAGGAAAGAAGTTGAAAAGCAGGAAAGAAACTGAAAAGCAAGAAAGCAACAGAAAATCAAAGAAAGAAAAAGTTTCCAGTTTTTTCCTAAAAGAGGGAAAAGCAGCCTAAAGTAGAAAAGACAAGAAAGCAAGGAAGGAATCTCAAGAAAAAATGCGAGTCCTAATTTTATCTAGTGAGGGCGCAATTGATGAGGCAAGTGGTCCATATGCAATGTAACTTACCAAAGAAGCCACAAGAAGCTTATAAAAGGAGTATGAGAGCCTCCATGAAGAATATTTTGGCTATTTTTCATTTGTTTTGAGGAGCTTTGCGCTTCTAGACTTGGGAGATGTGCCCCTTTTGTCCATTGTATCTAGTTGGAGAAATTAAGCTTCTGATTAAGGAAGGAGATTTCTAGTCTTCTTCACAGAGCATCAAGCAAATAATGTACTATAGTTCCATCCCCTTCCATGTCTATTCGATAAGTTGGCATTCCTATCCTAAGCCAGCATCCTTTCTGTATTGTTTCATGTAGTATGTTGTAACCTATAGAGAGGGAGATTGATGCGTTATAATGTAATCTAACTCTATTCTCAACTCTAATCCAATAATAAAAAGTTCCTCTCTTACTCCTTTTGCTACAATTTTGTGTGTATTGCAAATATATTGTGTAATTCGACACTCTACAAGTTCTCTTCTAATTAACTGTTAATTGATCCTCCAAATTTTTTATTAAAGCATGTTGTTGTTAATGGTAATGTGTTTGGTCACATCTATTGAGCCACTTCCATAAATCGTGACCCTTTTATGCCATTTGGAATTTTAAGAAAACTAGCAATTCTCTCTGTTCTCAAATGCATTGGAAAATTGCCTAGTTTTAGGATTGGTTGTCATAACCTAACTTTAATACCTCCAAATCACTTTCAGTGAGTTACTGCAGTCAGTGCAAACATAGTTGGACCAATCCCAACCACTAAACCATAAAATCATGGGGCTCAAATACCATTTGAATTCATTTGGAAAATGCCTAGTTGAGTTGTCCTAGAAACTAACTTTCTCCTAGTTTCCAGTCTCCACTGGACAAGAGTAAATCATTGAGTCGAGTGATTTCTATGATAGGTTTGTCTTTTATGCAACATATTCATCTCCAGCTTTGCACCAGAATCCGTTGAGTTTCCACATAATTCTTGGGGACTGATACTACCTGGTCCTTGTGGCCATCCCAGGTGTGATGTGCTTAGAGAATGTGCAACTGTTGAGGTAAGTGTTGAATCTAGTTGATAGTTGTGCTCCATAAATTCTACCTGAAGGTGTCCATAATTAAATTAGAGGTGTCTAATCCCAATCCATACCTTCGATCTGACATTCGAATCCCCTAGTTCCTTTGAAGTTGTTTGGAAATAAACAATTTCCTCCTAGTTTTCGATTCTAAAACCTAATCTTGATTTCACCAATTGGTTTTCTAATCGAGGATCTAATATTCCCAAATATCAGGTTGGTTGAACTTAATTGTGAACCAGGGTCAATAAATGGGACTACCTTTCTTGAGTTGGAAAACCACAAATTCTAAAGTGAGATAAGTTGTGTTGAAGTGACAACAATTGGGCAACTTCTAAGTTACATCTTATTTACCTCTTTACCTCAATTAAACGTATTTAGACTTACATCTTGGAAGATAAATTTGAGAAATAACAATAAGGATAAGAAGGATATTCTTTGGATAATTAATGTTTAAACTAGGCTTATAATAATTAATATTTAAAATATATATTTTATGTTATTTATATCTTCAAATAAATGTAGCAAATTTATTTTATTATATGGTATAACTGCAAGGGTTTGCATTGCTGCCAATATAGTTCAGTTTATATCATTATATTTGTAAACTTTTCACAAAATAATTGTATGAAGAAAAGAAACAACCCTCTGATGTGATTTTGGTGTGAAATAATATAGTTTTAATGGTTTATTATAATACATTTGAAATACAAATTTGGTTTTGGTTGTAAATAATGTATTAAGATTAATATTTATAATAGTATATTTTTATGTATTTAAACTTATAATAATATTATTTTATAGAATGTTTGAATTTAAGATTTACAACAATAATGTATTTTTTAAATATATGATTTTAAGATTTATAATAATAATTAAAATAATATTTATTTAACTTATTTGTATAAATGTAAATTAAAAATATTTTTTTATATTTAATTAATAAAAAAATATTAAATATGTAATATAAATATATTTTTAAATTTTTTTCAAACAAAATCTAATAAAATTTTCTTCTTCCAAAGGAATAACATCATTAATCGATTATGATCTTCTTGTAAACCATATGCTTTCATATCAATTTTTATAATATTTTATTTGAATTTGTCTCACTTCTTATCATTTAATAATAAATACGATAAATATATTACAATAAAGGTGCACATAGATGAGGGACATGGGTGATCTTAAGGTCAACCCCCTTACCCATTATGTCCCTCTCACATCCCACCACCCACCCCCTTAGCCTCATCACAACCCATCACTCAATGAGACATGAGGGGGTGTCTCACTTCTTATCATTTAATAATAAATACGATAAATATATTACAATAAAGGTGCACATAGATGAAGGACATGGGTGATCTTAAGGTCAACCCCCTTACCCATTATGTCCCTCTCAGATCCCACCACCCACCCCCTTAGCCTCAACCCATCAACCCATCACTCAATGAGACATGAGGGGGTATTAGGAAGAGGAGGTGGATCTTTTTTTAACCATGAGGAATCAACAACTCGTTAGGATTATTTCATCATAACTGTCTTATTAAGGGTTTGAACCCTAATGGGAAAATGTTACTTTGCAAAATATAGATAATATTAAAGTATTATACATGGGAGTATAAAGAGAAAGGTGTGGTTTTAACTAATTTAAAGAAGAAATTTGATCTCTCTTGGTTGATAGATCTGTGTTTAAGTTTTAAGTTTTTATTTTATAGACCAATTCAATTTTTTAATTACTTTTCATAATTTTGTATTTTATGAGTCCACGTGGATTTTTTTAAATACTTTCCATGCCAACATGAATTTTTTTAATTATTTTGTTAAGAAGGAACGTTACAACATCTTCCCCACTCAACTGTAAAGCACCTCACTCCTCTCAATACAATAGACATTAATAATCATCATCATAGTAAAAAAATATAATCTTAAAAATACAATATATCTTTAAAATAAAACTACTAGTCTTTCACACACAGATTAGAAAACACTCTAACTCGACATTGATATTGACGTATAATCCAAAAGCAAGCTACTTTTGAGATACAAGTCTAAACTACTTTTTAAAAATGCCGAAAGTGCCCATCATTTTTCATCAAAGCAAGTGTGAATATAATAATACAATCCATATTTTCAAAAATACAATTCTGCTTCTATCGTTACCTTCCACTTAGGAGAACACACATTTTCACGTGTGTTCCACCAATGAAAATGATTAAGTATTCTATTTGAAAATACGTCTTTCTATCGTAATAAATACGTTACTTGAATCTACCTTGTATATAGTTAAACATAATACCTTACTTAACATTAAATTTTAAGCCAATCTATCTCATATAAACTTCAGCATATAGATCTCATTCTACTGCACATATATGTGTATAAAAATAAGAACATAGAAACCACATACATACATATAGATATATATACTCTCAAGCATAAACACCTCTACCTTATATAGACTTCAAATACTTGTATACTTGAGCATAATACTTTACCATTGAATTTTAGGTCAATCTACTCCATATATATATTCCAGCACGATACCTTGTTTTTTTGTTGAATCAATCTACCAGATGCATATGGAGATTAAGATATACACGAGCATAAAAATAATTTCAGTCTGCAGCTTTTAGAACTTCAATTTGTCGCTTTTCCACTTTGCATTCATTAAATATATGATCATTCCATAGGGAAAACAAAGCCTAATAATGTAATTATATATGCAAGTAAGACAATAGAGTATAATGAAAAGGCGTGGTTTTTGAAATTTTGTTACAGGAACGGTGTCAGGCGACTAATGAATCACCCAATAAGAATTCTGGGAAAGTTGTGTAGATAAATTCAAGAGCAGAGTTTCCCAATTAAAATGTCGTAAATAAATAACAAATGGAATGGAGGCCATCCGTAACTTCCTCCTTCCTGCCAGATAAAATTTAAATGCATATCGACGGGATACCGATTTCAAAATATAACTTTTTTCATTTATTCTCCGGCCAGACCATCTAAATTTTAATTGGGCCAAAATTACAGTACATGCAGCGAAAAACTCGGAACATATTACTAAAAAAAATACTCCACGGGGTTAAATTGTTAATCTTCTTAGTAACAAAATACACTGGAATCATTATGGTAAATAATCCAAACACAGATACGAAAAGAGAACGACGGTAGACCATCATCATCATACTAATAATAGTTACTTGATTCTTGACACAGTAATAATCAAAATTTTAAAAAGAGTACAGAAGAAGTTTGCACAAAGTTATATGTAGAAAATAATGAAGCCAAGCGGCTACAGAACAAAAAACAGGAGGTCATAAACGAGAATGCTGTAACATCGTTTAGCCCTGTTCATCATGTGCAAACCTCGTCTGCACCTACGGGCGCATAACAAACAGAGAACTTGAAAAATAAATAAATATATATCGGAGAGGTCGCTGTAGAAGCAGCTCTGAATTTACAGAACCGAAATCTACAGCATTGCAAACCAAATGCTTCATTCCCCTTTTGCTCTCTACACAGAAACATAGAGAGCCTTCATGCCCACACCTCCAAATCTTTATCTCACATCGCTACTTCCCAGCACGCTTCGGGCCGCCGGCCTCTTTCGCCTCAGCCATCTCTCTGCATGATTCCATCGACTCAAAGTGCCAACAAGTTGCTTAGCCATAATAGGAAAAGCACACCCAAATATAGATACGGAAAAACAAGAACGAGAGCCAGAGAAATTCATCTTCCTGTTGTTTGGTGTTGCCTTCCTGTTCACATGACAGGACATTAAGTTGAGCAACAAAAAAACGCAACCCCTTCGTGGGGATTTAAGGATGAAAATAGGAAGACAACACACACTCACCCTGTGCTTATGATGTGAATAAAGACGGTTGAACAGCACTGTTCAGTCAGTATTTCTCCTCGGTGCGAAAACCTGCGAGCCGAAATGTAAGAGCTTCATTGATTTGCCATAGCCCTCAACAGTGTAGAGAGAAACAGACATATTAAATAAACAAATTATTCATTGGGAATGAAGTAGTGAGGGTGCGGGAACTTCGTACAGGTTTAATGGGCAGTGGCCCCCAATTCAACCGAAGCAAACCCAAACCCAAACCCAGGTGGGGAGCTTGTAAAACTAATAATCAAAAGGGGGCAGGGAATTGCAATGATACCTTGGGCAATGACAGAGAGAGGAGAGGCCGCAGTCCTTGCAAACGGAACTGACGCCAACAAAAACCTGGCAGCGGCAGAGAGGCAGAGGGTGCAAGAGACCATTCAATTGCACCCACTCATTGAAATAGATATTATAGACAGGGCATGACTACGACTACTCTTCCACTTCCCGTTCCAAAAGACGGAAAGAAAGGGGAGGCGCTTATGGTCAGTGCCGTGCAAAACAAGGGAATCCGCCGCAGGGTTTTGGCGTCTCGCGTGCGCCGTCCAGCAGCCTGGCCGTGGTCCCTACTATCTCAATCCCTACCCGTCTTCACACGGACACACCCACTGCCACACAGTCGTCCTCCACTTCCGAAACGGAGAACGCCCGCTAGGTACTCTTGGATTCTTTTAGGTCACAAAATTTACAAACCAATCAAAGTTCAGTAAAAGTTTGACTTATTAGAACCCTAACAATCCGTTAACCCCCGGGGCCCGTGGAGATTACAGTTTCCACGGTGCTGCTAAGAAGGAAATGGAGAGGGCAATTAAGGAAAAATGGGGCTGGGGCGGCTTTAAGTGTGTGGGTCTGTCTGTGAAGAACAAACATGCATGTGAAGCCTCCGTCCGTCCCGACTCCCTGTTGTAAATGATACGAGATCTCTTTGTAACACTGAGCGTGCCGCTTGGTGCACGGCAATCGAGAAACCTGCCAAGCGCATCCCTCGCCTCACGTAATGTGTATCGTATTAAAATAATGAAAATAGAAATGGAACGGAGCAAGATCGGAGTACAAAGAAACAAAATCTCTGCCTCTGTCTCTCGGGGCAGGCAACGTGGTGTACTGTGCACACAAGTAAGAGGAGAAGGCTGAAGGGCACTGGCAGTGAAGGCATCCGATACAGTGAACGTGGAAATAAGTACGTCGCCTCGGAAGGGGAGCCGGAGAATAGTAGGAAACAGCTATAGTAGCAATAGGTAGTAGCCATGCAGCACATGGGGTACAACCAGGCACCCTCTGGCTAAGGCTATGGACAATGGACAATGCCTGCCTCTTTTCGTAGCCGCGTAGAAATTACTTTCGACTTCTTCGCTTCCACGTACTGTAAAGTCGTTCAAAGGTGCTTCCATGCCACGCGTTTTCTCAACAACTGTCGGTGATTTAAAATCCATTGCGTCCAACTCAATGCCGGCCCCACTGTCGTAGCAGCAGTCAGTCCCAGGACCAAACATTCTTCTCGGTCCTGTGTTTGATTCCCGAGTTTGAACCACCCATCGTCTCAGACAAAAGATTCACCTCAGTTATAAGAGGTTGGAGCTTTCTCACGGCATAATTAGTTTTTGATACGTCTCTGTCTCATCACATGATATTGTCAGCGTTTTGAAATCGCTTCCTGGAGCTGTATAAGGGCTAACTAAAACGCCCCGCAATTCTTGTCAAAATTCTAATTTTGGTGATATGGGGTGTTTTGGTTTTCTTTTATTCTACACTCTCTTCTTCACACTTGCCTTAAGCTAAAAAGATCAACCATGTGTATCCATTATCTCATCATTTTTCCAGTCAAAATTCAGGCTAAATTATTGAAATTGTAGTTTTAGATTGTTGGAATTGTATAATTGAGGCACCTTATGGATAAGTCAAAATTCAGGCTAAATTATTGAAATTGTAGTTTTAGATTGTTGGAATTGTATAATTGAGGCACCTTATGGATAATTGAGATTGCTAAATCCATTTCTGCAATCAAAATTACAATTTGAAAAATGAAAATCAAGATTTCATAAAAATCATATCACTAGATTCCTGCAAATATAACAAAAAAAGTGCAATTAGTGTACTATTTAATATAATCTAAACATATATATTAGAATGAGCTATAACATGGGTTAGTGAATTATAAAAAAGTGTGGGAATAAGGTATAGATGAGAATGCAATAGTGTATGAATAGAGTATAGATGGGAATGCATATAACATTAAAACATTGGAGAATTAGAATAACCTATAATATGAGTTAGTGGGTGCTTGGTAGGAATGACTGTTTCCCTCTCCATCTAGGTTCAATTCTTGTAAGTGACACGAATGATTGTATTTCTGGCCATAACTTGATTCTCTATATGGAATAGCCCTCTAACAAAGGGTGAACCACCATTTTAAAAAAAAGTTAGTGGGATATAAAAAAGTGTGGGAATAGGGTATAGATGGGAATGCAATAGTGTATGAATAGAGTATAGATGGGAATGTGTATAACCTTAAAACATTGGAGAAGTAGAATGAGCTATAGTAGAGTTAGTGGATTATAAAAAAGTGTGGGAATAGGGTATATATGAAAATGCAATAGTGTATGAATAGAGTATAGATGGGAATACATATAACGTTAAAACATTAGAGAAGCAGTATGAGCTATTGCATGAGTTAGTGGATTATAAAAAAGGTGTGGGAATAGTGTATAGATGGGAATGCAATAGTGTATGAATAGAGTATAGATGGGAATGCAATAGTGTATGAATAGAGTATAGATGGGAATGCATATAACATTAAAACACCAGACAAGTAGAATGAGCTATAGTATGAGTTAGTGGATTATAAAAAAGTGTGGGAATAGGGTATATATGGGAATGGAATAGTGTATGAATAGAGTATAGATTGGAATGCATATAACATTAAAACACTAGAGAAGTAGAATGAGCTATAGTATGAGTTGGTGGATTATAAAAAAGTGTGGGAATAGGGTATAGATGGGAATGCATATATAACATTAAAACTTTAGAGAAGTAAAATGGGCTATAGCATGAGTTAGTGCATTATAAAAAATTGTGGGAATAGAATATAGATAGGAATGCAATAGTGTATGAATAAAGTATCGAACCCCCGACCCCATCCTTGTAGTGCCTTCCTATACAATTGGGCGCTAGTTGATTTACTTGCATGAAAAAAAAAGTATAGATGTGAATGCATATAACATTAAAACGTTAGAGAAGTAGAATGAACTATAGCATGAGTTAGTGGATTATAAAAAAGTGTGGGAATAAGGTATAGATGGGAATGCATATAACATTAAAACGTTAGAGAAGTAGAATGAGCTATAGCATGAGCTAGTGGATTATAAAAAAGTGTGGGAATAGGGTATAGATAGGAATGCAATAGTGTATGAATAGAGTATAGATGGGAATGCATATAATAATAACATTAAAACATTAGAGAAGTAGAATGAGCAATATGATGAGTTAGTGGATTATAAAAAAAGGTGTGGGAATAGGGTATAGATGGAAATGCAATAGTGTATGAATAGATTATAGATGAGAATGCATATAACATTAAAACATTAGAGAAGTAGTATGAGTTATAGAATATAAAAAGTTTGTAAAATATAAAATAAAGAGTTAGAAAATTTGAAATCACCTATACGTAGTGGATATGGATTTTTAATAAAAAAGGTGGATATGAGTTTTTGGGAATGGATATAACATTAAAACATTAGAGAAGTAGTATGAGATATAGAATATAAAAAAAGTTTGTAAAATATAAAATAAAGAGTTAGAAAATTTGAAACCAACTATATGAAGTGGATATGGATTCTTAATGAAAAAGGTGGATATGAGTTTTTTATGAAAATTTTTGTGTGGAGGAGGATGGAAGAAGTAGATTAGGGTTTGTGAAGAAGGGTTTTTTTCACTTAAAAAATTAGGGTGCGATAGAGTTAAGGAAGCAAGAAAGTAATATGATCATGGAGAAAATCAATCTCAAAGCAATGCAAAAGAGAAAAAGATACATAGTCCTTACCTTCCCAGGGGTGTAAGAGATGTATTCATGACAAGAATATCATTTTTAGAGGAATAGATACATGAGGAAGTTTTTGTGCTAAGGAAATGATCTCTAGTTGGTTATTTCAGTGGGGAAGAGTCACCTCTCTCTGATCCAATTCCATGGATTGGCAAAGTATGGTTCCAATTGGATAAGGTTAAGATACATAAATCTCCATTAAATTGGTTTTTCCTCGTTGGACAAAGATGTCATTCTATCTAGAGGTCCTTAGATTCATCACTCCTACATGCGGGGTCAAAAATTATGTTTATATGACTTGCCTTTGTTATTTACATGTTGAAATTAGGCCTTTCAAGCAAACTGTCCCATTTTTAATTTACATTATGTTTCACAAGGTTTTGTAAATGTTAGTATATTGAAATCCTTAGTGAGGAACATGTCATTATACCTATGCTTTAGCAAATCGATAGATTGACATCTGTAGGCTTCTCATCTCTCTATAAACTTTTATATAATGATGCCTTGAAATATTGCTCAAATGATGGAATGCTACAACATAGTGTTTGCACTCTTTAAAATGATGTTCTAGGACATTGATATATCAACATGCAATCCATTAAAATGACACATAAACATCAATATAGCGACACACAAGGAATTTGATTCAATGTCTAGATGTCCATGTATTGACATCTATGGGGAAATTTGTCTATGTAACCCCAGTCCCACAACTTTGTAGATCTGCCCTTTGAAAAACGTTGTCAACATTGTATAGGAGTATTGCTTGTAGCCTGTTGACATGGGGAAAATGCCTAGCTCAATAATAAGGGTTATACTCAATCTGAAGTCCCAGCTAGACTTTACGCCTTTTAGAGTGGGGAACCCATCATGATTCTAGTTGGACAATCATTACTATTTTAAATGGGAATGACGATGAAATGCAAAGGAAAATTGCTACTAGTCTATGTGCTAGATAAAAATCTATTCTACCTATCCTAGCTTGAAGCATGTGATTAAGAAGTGAATACAAGACTACTCATAGAATCTGCTCTTACTTATGGAACAAAAAGCTATTCAAGAACTAAAGACAAAATTGTAAGTATTTCACAATAAACAGTAAATGAGTTTAGACAAGTCTATCACTAAATTACTATTAGTAATCTTTGATTCATCATCTCATAGCAAACATTATAGGAAAATAAAGTACAAAAATAAGTTGCCACATAGAAAAGTCTATAGTGGAAGTAATATAATCTTACAACAATTCTAGTAGATAACAAGCAATAGAAATAATTCACTACTCACAATAACAAAATAAAAATTTCTCCTACAATATTGGCCATGAAGGATTCTCCTTATTAAAATTTTATAAAAGACTTTACAAAATGTTCAAGTTTCAAAATCCCCTAACTCTAGGTGTTTACGTTTTATCTCCTCTCTCATAATTGCCTGGGGTCATTTGAGCTGCTTTCTTGGTGGTTATGACCTACAATCCTTTTCTTTTGTCATTTTCAAAAGAATATTCTTCAAGAATCTATGCATTATGTAGGTCATAATCGACCATCACTTTATCATCAAAATAGGTTGTCCATACTCCATGTTGAGAGGAAATACTCATAATAAGCCTAAAAATTAATTGTTCTAGGGTGACCTCATAATTAGTTCCTTAAGCATGGAACCCATACCTCCTTGGAGGGTGTTGATATATAAGTTAATCAAGTTGTTGTCTCTAGAAGGAGTTTCGATGCATTCCTTTAATGTATCCTTGAATATTATTTTGCACCTTGTGATTCCTTCCAAATCATTTAAAATATCTTATAATGGCCTTGGTGAGCTCATTTCCCTTAGTAAGAGAAAATGACACTATTCAATCACTTTTTCTATTGCTTGGTACAAGTGCTTGAAATTGCTCACTAAGGAAGTGATACATTTCATAAAGAGTATATTAGTGTCTGACAATTTGCTAATGAAATGAAGTTGCACTGACTCTCCCATTCACTCATCTAGGGAAGGTCTTTAGTGCATCATTTTCCTCTATTTTCCATTGTGTAGATCATGTAGACCTAATTGAACTCCATTCAATATCATTGTCTTGTCCTTGTCTTGTCCTTGACCCTATCCAGGAATTTGAGAAATCGGGAAGCATATTTATGAAATTTTTTGCATATCACCATACATTAGTCTTTGTGCATTATTTAGTTTGTCTTGCAATTTGAAAGTGCAAGCCTCGAACCTTGCAACATTGGTGATATCTTCTTTACAGTGAGATACCTCTCCTTCCAATAAGGTGATCCTCCTCTTATAACTTTATGTTTCTTTGCCCATATTATGAATGTTGAATTCGTTTGCTCGATAGAAGGAAAATTTTGCAGAGGCAATGGATACAGGGTTGGCCTTTGTCTCTATGACCATTGGAGCTTTTGTAGTGACTATGAGCTCTGGAACTTCGAGTATCTTGAGTTTATTCTAGGTATGTCTCACCAGTCCCCTCTTCTCCTTGTAAAAAGCAAAAGAGTCTAAGTACGCGACAACATTGGTTTTATAAGGAGTAAATTTCTCAAACCCAACTCATAAAGGGAGAAATGCCTACTAGTGATGGATGGCATGGGGAGTAAAAATATGTGTCTGGATTAGAAGTTATGAGATCCATGTGTTCTATGTTTCCACACTCCTCATTCCTCTTCTTGTTAACTTCTTCCCTTGCATTTGCCTTAGCTTCTTATGCTTCTTTATTCTTTGTGTCTTGTTTTGTTTTTCCTTCAGCTTCTTGTCGTTCCCTAGAATTTTGAGCTTTAGTGTCTTGTCTCGTTTTTACGGATGGGATTGTGCTTCAATGGTTGCTTTCTCTTTTTATTCCTTTATTTTTGCTTCTTCTACCGATGTATCTACTACTGCCACCCCCCCTCACTCTCTCCCGATGTAGCTACTACTGCTACGCCCCCCTCTCTCTTAATACTCTCTCTCTCTCTATACTCTCTATCTATCTATCTATCTATATATATATACTCTCTCTTTCTGTAAGCTCCTCTCCTTCTTGTGTTTCCCATTCTTAATGCCACATCATCTAATGATGAAATCCTATGATAGACCTATTCTTCTTGCCATTCCTCATTTTGATAAGGCCACCTATATTTCAAGGCATGGAAATGGTGGGCCACCACATCAAGTGGATCATGTCTTGCGAATCTCGCCTCTCTGAAATGAAAGAAAAGGAGAGCCTCATCTCCTTTCTTCAATATTTCACATTTTTTCTATGCCATATGCTTCTATGAAAATGATAAAGGGGGCCATAATTCCTTCTTATTGTGGGAAAGGGCTACTCCTATACCACTCACAAAGGTCAAATATGTTACTTCCTAAAGAAAAAGCTTGTCAATGATGAATTTGGGTAATTGGTATACACCTTTGTGTGATAATCTACAGGAGGATCTCACAGTAGTAACAAACCTCACACAAAACTCACTCAAGAAGTGCAGAGAAGAAGAGAAGAATGTAGTCAATAATCACTCATGAACACATAAAATGGAGAATAGCAGTATAATCATACATCAGCTGTGAGTTGGCACTGTGAAAACTGAATACAATACAATAACTGTCAATAGAATTTGAATGGAGATAAGGTCATTCGAATTCATCCTCAGTGTCTAGCTTAGATAACATTGGAGGCATCATCCAATCAGTAGTATCAGTCATAAATGGTCAATAGTCAGTCAAATGAGTTTAAATGAGTCTAACAGAACCATCTAGGCACAAATCAGGGGATGGAGACTCCAAGGAGGGTGCATGAGGCTGTTAGAAGGTCAAGTGGCACTCCAGAACTAGCTAACTGGGAGCTACAAGAAGTTAGGATGAGCAATCAATGGAAGAACTGGTCAATCAATGCTCTAACTGGTTGTTAACTCCTGGTAGGTGAGAAAACACACATATGTCATGCAGGTGAGTAAAACAAGGTGCATTAGGTAGGTAGGAGGGCTACTAGGGGTTGAAGACAGGCTCTAGGGAGCTGAAATTAGGCTCTAGGTGTTAGGGAGACCACCAAAATGATGACTGGATGCATGCACATGCGGATTCATGCATGATGACTAGATGCATGCAACATGCATGTAGGCATGCAAATATGAAAAATGATGGGGAGAATATTCCAACAATTTGGTAGTCCCAAAAACGTTTATGTATGTTGAGCTCAATGACACACCAGTCTCCAATTTCATTGATTGCTTGCAGTGTCTTTTCTGACATGCATTGGGTGGGCTCACAAAATATCAGCATATACATAAGCACCATGAAATGGTCATAGATATTTGTATATTTAATTCTAAATTTATGTTGCCAAAGGATTTGGCAATATATGTGCTAGGCACTTCGCTTGGTTGCCAGCGCCATGCCATCTCTAGAAAATTATTTGAAACACATTCTACATCCAACAAGCATGATGACATGTAGAATATTAGAGGGATTCCTATGAATGTGTATTTCACTTGATTCATGGAGGTTGATAGTATAGATGACCAATTGAAAATTTTCCCAATCCAGCTTACAGCTTGACAGATGAGTGGAACTGAAGCCTCCTTGAACTATGAAGCTTCTCCCACCCTGTATAGTTTGCTTGTCAATGTTACAATGATACTGTAGGGAGTCCTTACATGTTTGGTATGATATTTACCTACCCACATAGCTCTGAATGCTTTCTTATTGATCCACCATATTTTGTGGAGATCATGGTAACCAAGAGAAAATTGCAAGACCCATTCTTTTGTGATGTCTACCAGGGGTCAAGGAAATTTGTAGTATACAACTAGACATGATGGTTGGAAAGAGACAATAGATTTCATTGATGCATCTTTGATCAATTTGTTTTCGATATCTGAATGGCTAATCAACTAGTATATGACTTCAACACGTGGGAGTATTGTTGGTTTGGCAACTACTTTATGGAGGCCTAATTTATTAATCGTTTAATAAACACCTTCATTGCGATTCACTTCTCCTAGTGCAAGATGTAACTTTAGGTGAGTTTCTTCCTTGAACATTTGATATGCCTCCACCCATTTATAACTTGTCTATGCTTCAATTGCACATAGGGTGTCCCCATAGAATGGTCTTGGGGTTCCTGTGTCGACCTCTAGCTCGAGTAATTCTTCTATGTTTGGGCTCACTTCGACAATTACCTCCTTCTACTTCTTTTACCTTATAGAATCCATCTCTAGGTCTTGTAACTTGGCCATGTTAGCAACAAAGCACAATTACATGGTTACAAAAAATGAAATTATAATGCCCATGTCCATGTTGGATTCCTTGTCATAGTCAAATATATTGGTTTGAAAGAAAGAATTGTGGGTTTGTTTTAGGAAAATTTATAGGCTCAATATTAGTTTTTGCTACGATTCAAGGAACTTCTTCAATGGATTTGGCATTGGGCCAAGAAATAAGAACACAACAAGCGAAAGGGTGACTGATCTAATGTCCCCATTGTTAAATATGATTTGGGGATGTTCCTTGTTCTAACATTTTCATATACAAGCTTGGTTGACGATAATAATTAAAATCCCAAATATTGAGCAAGTTAGGGTTTTTTGCTTGTTACAAGCAATGAGATTAGGAAGTTGGAAGACTTGAGATTGTGTGAAGAGTGTGGGAACAACCCATTTGGTATCCTATTAGCATAGTTGGTATAGATAAAAGTGTATAATGATGTTTGATATGGGAAGGATGATGAAGGTGGGGTTACTAGACCATAAGAATAAGTGGGGTTTTGTTGGGAAAGGATGGTCATCGGCCTGGTGCTTTTACCCAAGGGGATGAAAACCCAAAAATCCTCCTAGGAAGTAGAGGGAAAGGGGTAGTTTGAATCAACAAATTAAAAGGTAGAATATTAGGGAATTGATTCAATTGAGGATGTGGTAAAAATGCCTACCTTGTCATGTGGCGAGTTGGCAATGGCCAACTAGGATCTTTGATGATGAGGCCCTTAACCTTTTGATAAATTCAAAAGAACAAAAGATATTGGCTGCAATATCGAAGGTATTTCCATCAATTTTAATCACTCCACGAACTTTGGTGAAAATGAAATGTGAAATAGAATTACATTGGTGCCCTTTTTTTGTAAGTAAGTGAGATTTTGTATTATATTATAGAAAACATAAATGACATCAAATCGGATTCAACCTATCAACACTTGGCCAACATATCAAGATCCCCATACATAACCAAAACCCACAAATTGTCCATGACCGAGCCCCGTACATAACTAGAATCCACAAATTACCCATAACCAAACCCCTTTGAGAATTAATACATCTAGGTCGACCTTGACATCTTGCTAAAAGATCAAAAACATTCTTCGCAAAACCATATTGTGCGATTACAGATTTACTAAACAATATACTGGAATATAAATCCCGACTTGTACCCATAGCCAAGAATATAACTAGAGACAAAAACATATCAAGGCAGAACTACCCAAACCCTCAAAACCCCAACGGGCTGTATTGTAAATCAGGGAACCGATTGTGAAGACCACTAGATGAACTGCCAGCCAGAGCAGAGGTAGTCTCCTGGGGATGAATCCCCAGCACACTCATGATAGCATCGATGTTCTGGTGCAGCTCACTAGTTTCTACGTGGTGCACATTCTGGTTTTGGACAGGAACCTCATCCCCTTCTTCCTTCTTCAGCCTCTCCCACAAAACGTGCCCCATGATATTTTTCATCACCCAGTAAAGAGCCACCATCCACTTATAAATCCCAAGATGAGATGCATCATTCCCTGGGTCCATTACCCAATCCTCCAGCTCCTTGCTCTCCGTTTGCAATTTTTCCTCATCTAGGTTCTCCCACGGCCTGACTTTGACCGCGTTTAGCTCATTCTAGACCTCAGAAAGCATCCCCAATTTGAATGTGTGTGATTCCCACAATGCACGCTTCTGGGAATAGGTGATGCATTGAACCTCGCCCAAGGGTTTCCCCCTAGATTCCCTTCGACTGTTGGCCATGCTTCCCTCAACAACAATGACCTTTCCTTCCATAATAAGCCACAATATGGTGATGCTCCCTTCTTTCAACAGAAAAACCACAGCTTGCATGCAGGGATGTTTATCGGCTCGGCGAGGATGGTGGCCACCTTTCCAGGGAATAAATAGAACGTTTCCATAATCGTCCATAATTGTCCTTGTACTGCCGTTGATGTCAATCCCTCGTTCGGTAGTACCTTCTGTATTTCCTCCCAGTGGGTTTCCTCATCCACCACTACCAATATTCATAAATTTTCCCGTGACCAATCTCGGCTAGATGAATGTGATCTTCCCTTCCTTAATGAGATTTAAAACTTCATTATCTTTCATCGTACCTTCCCATATGTCAGCACTTTGTGCTGCCGATAGATCCTTTTCAGCACGTGACCTCCCATCGGCCCTCATAATGTCTGGGTGTATCTTCCTCTTCACGATTTGACATGTCTCAAGCGAGCAGGGATTCACACCTTTCCCTGAAAATCCCATCATTTATTTTTTCCCATGATTCTACCATGAAAGTCCTGCGGGTCTAGGTCCCTATGTTCACTAGCAAGTCCGCCACACCGTTACCGATTCTCGTGATGTGGCTGAAGGAAAGAGCCAACGAGATGCATAGGAGGATAGATAGCTGGGATTGACTGAAGAATCTCACGCTGAAGAGATTCATGTTTCATCCATAAACATCACTACTAGAAGCAAAGGGTCGGTGGTTGAGCATAGTCTAGCTGCACCTAAATCTAAGATTGTAAAAGAAATGTCGAAAAAGAACATAAGCGTAACTCAACCACAACCTAAGGTAAACCCTGTGGTTGTAAAAGAAGCAAGCCCAAAAATTAATAAGTAGGCAAAGGTCACAATGAACAGAACGGGGAATAATGGGAAAAGCTCGGAATAATATAACATGGGAAATGACATTGTTGAAGATATCAAGAAATACAAAGCAAATATTTCGTTGTTTGAATTATGTAATCTTCCCCAGCAGAGAAAGAGTTGTTAGAAGCTTTTGACCCACAATCGAGCAGTACAGTAGAAACCTTTGAAGCAGACACTGAGATAAACAAAGTTAGTATTGGTGGAAAATCAAAATCTCAGACCCTGCCTTTCCTATTAACCTTCGAAATTTTTAATCATAACGTGCACAATTGTTTGGTAGATTATGGGGCTTCCTCCAATGTTATGCCACTATCGATTTGCAAGAAAATTAATGGACAACCAATACCATCTCCTTCTCATATCATACAGTTAGATAGGATTGTTGTTAAAGTAATTGGAGAAATGAAAGATGTAATTATTAGACTGTCTGCAGATCCTAGAGTATGTCATATCATAGATATTATGGTGGTAGATATACCCAAAGCTTATCGTTTAATATTGATCAGGGATTGGTCTACAAAACTGAATGGTTATTTTGCAACAGACTGGTCTCACTTGTGGCTGCCATACCAAAATAGACAGAATCAAATCAAAATACTGAGAGAGCCTCATATGAAACACAATGTGACTCAGTTGGAAGAAAAGAACGAAGCTATAAATTTTTCGTCTTCAGTTTTGGGGAATTATTTTCTAGAGATTGAACCAGGGAATTATCAATCAACAGATGTTAGCCATGACTTAGACAAACAGTCCGATCTCCTTCAATTTTCACGGACTGGTGATATTGACTGTAACATAGTAGAATTAGTCACTGACTTAGGTTGTAACAATGCTAACTTAGTTAAAAAAGAAAACATGTGTTGGGTTTTATACTTCGATGGTTCTAAAACGCAAGAAGGGTCCGGATCCGATTGTGTTCTGATTGATCCCGAAGGAAACAAACATTTTTTTATCTTGTAGACTAGAGTTTGAACGCACAAATAACATAGCAGAATATGAATCTCTAGTTTAAGGTTTGAAGAAGGCTATTAATTTGAATATCAAATATTTAAAAGTCTTCGGTGATTCTAAAATAGTTGTCAGACAGGTAAGAAATACAATTCATTGTCTCTCGCCACACTTAAAAGGATACCAATCAGAAGTTTGGAATTTAATTGCACATTTCAATGCTTTCAATATAAATGTTGTTCCTAGATTACAGAACACTGCAGCTGACTTACTAGATACTTCTGCTTCCAGATTAGTACCAACGAATAACAAATGCTCTATTGAATTGATTTTCAGGCTATCCTTACTTGATAACATTACAAATCTAAGAGTTTTTGATGATGATGATCAGATTACCAGTTTCTTGACAAATGAAGATGCCTTCCAAGAAGCTATAATCGATGAAGATAAACATGATTTGGATTTGCAGAACAAGGATGCAACTAAAGGAAACTTTAATATGAAAGGAGTGAGGACTCTTGAAGGACTGTTTGATCTGCATAAAAAATTTAGGAGGCCAGCAAATGTCAAGACTAATATCTCCTCGATGCAGCATGAGTTGGTTAACCTGGGCACAAAAGCTGAGCCCAAATTTGTTAATTTGGGTAAATATTGTTCACCAGGCGAGAGGGATAAGTTCATCAGACTGTTCCAGCAATACAAGGATGTTTTCACCTGGACTTATGAAGATCTAAAAACATATGACATGTGTATCATACAACATGTCATACCCATGAAGCCATGCATGAAACCATTTCAGAAACAATTGAGAAGGATGCACCCAACACTCGAACCACTGATACAAAAAGAGCTAAAAAAATTGTTGGACGCTAAGATCATCTTTAAAGTTCGACATTCCGAGTGGGTTGATAATTTAGTCCCCGTGCAGAATAAGTTGGGGGAGATAAGATTGTGTGTAGACTTTAGAAATTTGAACAGAGCATCTGATAAAGACAACTACCTTGTGCCACCGATGGAGCATATTTTACAAATGGTATCAGGATCAGAACTATTCTCCCTGCTAGATGGATTTTCTGGATACAACCAGGTACTAGTAGCGGAAGAAGACCGACTCAAAACTACTTTCCGTACGAAGTGGGGAACGTTTGCGTATCGAAGAATGCCATTTGGTTTGATTAATGCCGGAGCTACATTTCAGAGAGCCATGGACATTGCATTCCGAGATTTAGTTGGCCACTGCGTGGTCATTTATTTAGATGACGTGACAGTTTTTTCCAAGAAAAGGGAAGACCATGTGTTCCACCTAAAATAGATTTTTGACCGCTGCAGGAAATATGGTATATATCTAAACCCTAAGAAGAGTGTTTTCGCTATTCTTGAAGGAAAGCTTCTAGGTCACATCATATCGAAGAAAGGAATCTCAATAGACCAAGAGAGAGTGCAAGCTATAAGTAAGATTCCCATGCCCCATAACAAGAAATCTATGCAATCATTTATGGGCACCATTAATTTTGTTCGAAGGTTTGTGCCTGATTTCACTCAGATTGTTAAACCTTTGCAGCAAATGGTGAAGCAAAGTGTGCAATTCAAATGGAATGACATAGAGAAGATTGCATTTAAAGATATTAAAACTGCCATAGCCAACGCCCCTTCTTTAAGTAGTCCATATTTTGAGAAAGATTTTATCATGTACACCTTTGTTTCGGATAACTCTCTCGCAACAGTGCTCACTTAGAAAGGGGAATCAGGAAACGAATATCCAATATCTTTCATGAGCACTGGTTTGTAAGGGGCTGAATTGAATTACCCCGCTGTGGATAAGCAAGCGTGTGTAGTATTTAAAGTGGTAAAACAGTTCAGACCGTATATCTTAAAAAACAGAACAAAAGTTATAGTACCTCACCCCGCTGTCAGATCATTGTTTTTACAAAAGGAACTGGGGGAAAGGAGAGGAAACTGGAAAACCACTCTTCAAGAGTATGACCTGGAATTCAATCCAGCTACCATTATTAAAGGACAAGGTTTGTGTAGATTGATCACTGAGAGTTCAACCAACGAATAACATGAATGGAAAAATGAAGCCGAATTGAATCTAATTGAGGTTTGTCCTATTTTCACTGCTCCCAAGTCTTGGTATAGAGACCTTGTGCACTATTTGCAGCAAGGGTATCTACCAGAACACTGGAGCTCTAAGCAGAGAAGGGCACTCCGATTAAAATCAACAGCTTACCAGAGAATTCATGGAGTACTTTTCAGACAGAATTATGATGGAATATTTCTCAGATGCCTTGAGAAGGAGGATGTTGCCAAAGTGGTTACAAAATTACATGATGGCCCTGCTGGGGAAAATTATTTCGGAGACACTACGAGTCATAAAATACTCAGAGCTGGTTACTATTGGCCCTCTCTCTTCAAATATGCTCACACTTATGCCAGAAAGTGTGATGTATGTCAAAGGAGTGTTGGCAGATTGCCAAGAGTAGCAGGACCATTACAGCTAGTTATTATCTCTGAACCATTCGAGCAATGGGGCATAAATGTTATTAGAGAAATAAATCCGAATTCCTCGCTGCAACATCGGTATATCCTAATGGCTACGAATTATTTCACTCGTTGGATAGAAGCTACTCCGTTGTGTAAAGTGAACGAAGATGCAGTTATCAAGTTCCTGCAAGAGAATATCATAACTAGGTTTAGGGTTCCAATTTATTTAGTTTTCGATAATGCAACTTACTTTTCATTTGTAAAATTAAATGCATTTGTTTATGAAAGAGGAATTAAATTGCATTATTCAGCAAATTATTATCCCCAAGGAAATGGACTAGCCGATTCCACTAATAAAAATATCATCCAAATTCTTAAGAAAACTGTTATTGAGAATTAGAGAAATTGGCATGCAACCCTTCCAAACGCCTTATGGGAAGATAGGGTTACCCCAAAGAATGCCTTAGGAGTTTCCCCTTACACTTTGGTCTATGGGAAAGAAGCCATACTCCCGCCTAATATACTAGTCCCATCCCTACAGTTAGCCCAAGCCTCCTGCGGGTCTAGTAGTCAAATCCTATAGTCACGAATTGATACCCTTCTAAAGCTTGAAGAATCACGACAGAAGGCCAAAGATAGATTCCACCAACACCAAGATATTGTCCAGAGCTGGTTTGATAAACAAAAGTCTTGCAAAAGGAGTTTTGTAGGAGGTGACTTAGTTCTGAGGTGGGATTACCCACATGATGATAAGGGAAAGCACACAAAATTTCAACAATTTTGGCTTGGTCATTACCAAGTTTCCGACAAGCTTGGTCCGTCGACATACAAACTGAAATATTTACAAGGGGAGGAAGAAAACCTCCCTGTCAACGGCCTTGCTCTGAAGTAGTATTTTGCTTAGGTTTAGAAAATTTTGTACATAAATAAACTTTGTTTTTGCGTTGTTTTTTTTAGTTTGTTGTGTGCTTGTAAAAGTCCTGGGATGCTCTTTCTAGGTTTTGTTGACGTACGTAATCAGTCCTGAGGATTCCACAAGATGGCCAGCTCGCAGAGATGATGAAGACCTACAGGAGGCTAGGCCTACAACCAGCATGAAAAAGTGTTGGCTCTGTAGAAATTCCTATGAGAGATAGCCCAGTGATCGAGATGACGAGTACAAAAACAGTGATGATGATGCTCCGTGATCTAGTGACGATGATCCAGCTCCAAAATTGAAGACTTGTGGCGATATGTATTGATGACCTGTGTCTAGAGAATACCTTCCTAGTTAAGAGGGAGTGTTGATGTATTTGTAACTTCAAAAGATATTCTTCTATGTATTACACTTGTACTTTATTATATTCATGATGGAGATGTATTATTCCTCCAATCAGAAGTGTCGTCATTTTTATTTGTAAGTGTCTCAAGTGTTGCAAGTGTCGCAGCTTATATTTGATGGGTTATTAGACCACCAGTGTGGGGTCGCCCCCGCTTGTGTCATGTGAGTGGGTGATTAGACTTCCTTAGGAAGTTGGCCCAGCTAGAGTTAAAGGCAGGTTAAGTTGTGTATAAATAGAGAGTGAGTGTGTCTCATTCTATTCATTCACTCACTCATCCAACTCGCATTAGTTGAGAGAGGAGTGCGCACAAGTGGAGGAGGAGTAGCTGTTGGAGTCATCTATCTTTTGGGGATTGATCATTGTGATCTTTGTATTGGAGCTTATTCTATCTATGAGGAAGTTGTGGGGTTTTTCACCTTCTTGGTTTTCCCTGAGGAAACTCTGTGTCTCTTGTGTTTATGATTGTTATGTTGTGCTTGTTATTCTCTTAGTATGATCCTAGATAATGTTTGAATGCAATTATCGAAAAATTAACATGGTATCAGAGTCGTGCTAAGAAGAAGACACTGTGTAGCTGCGAAAGCTAGGGCTTATTAATATTTGGGTTTCTCTCCTCAGATCATCAAAGGCAGGAAGCTAGGATGACTCTCCTTGGAAGGGTGCATCTTTCTGTCGAGACAAAATTCAATTCTGAGCACTTTCAGTTTTTGGCCCGTCACTACTACGGGAAATTAAGGTTTCGAAGAAAGTTGGAATTTTTGGAATCCGAGACCACGGCTGGATGCTCCTCAGAAAAATTGAATTTTAGAGCACAAGATCGAACCTTTTGGCTGGGTAGAACCCCGTGCATTATCAAACCCTAGTTCGGGATTTTGTCTAGAAGATCCGGAAGTTTCAAAGGCAATTTTGAGGGGTAAAATTTTGCAGATTTCAAAATTGAAGTATACCAGCTTGATCAGCTCAGCAAGATGCATCTTTCCATCCTTTCAGAAGTTTGGAATTCAAAGTTTGAATTTTTAGGGTTTCTTTGATAAACCCTAATCCAGCTCCAGATCCAGTTTTCAACAAATCAAGTGGTAAGACCTAAATCTTTTATTTCCATTTGAGTTTCTCATTAAGATGTCTCACCACACCAAGCGTGAGGATAAGCTTGAAGGAGATGACGACTTCCGAGCATGGAAGTATAGGATTGGGCTAATCCTAGAAGAGAATGAATTTGACAACTACATAAAAGAAGAGGTTCAAGTTCTAGAGGGAGATGAGGCTAAGGCTTTGCACAAGGACTTGTTCAAGGCCAAGAGAATCATTGTTGATTCTGTAAAATACCATCTCATACTCCATGTGTCTTCTCTAAAGACACCTAAGGAGATGTTTGACTCCTTCACCAAGTTCTTTGAAGGTAAGAATATATATCAGAAGATGACTCTATGGAATCAATTGAAAGGGGTCAAGTTCTAGATTGGAGAGACCATCCAATCCTACTTTACTAAAGTCTCTCAAATCAAGGAACAAATCAAAGTAGTGGATGAAGTAGTGGAGAATGGAGAAATTGTCATGGCCACATTGAATGGCCTACCTAGGTCATGCGACTCCTTCATCCAAGGTATCTGTGCAAGAAAGAAGTTGATATCCTTCAGTAGACTATGGGAGGAATGTTGACAAGAAGAAGCTAGACTTGTAGCTTGAGAAGAAAAGATGGGAATTGAAGACCAAGCTCTCACAGATCACACCAAGAGAAGTAAGCCCAAGAGGGAGCAATCTCATCACAAGAAATCTTCTCATCACCATCAAAGAGATAAGAAATATCTGAGATGCTTCACATGTAATGAGAAGGGACACTTTTCCGCAGATTGACCCAAGACCAAAAAGGGATTCAAAAACAAGAAGAAGAAGAACAACAAGAAGAGATATCATGCTCATGCTACTGAGGATGATGAACCTCCTAAGAAGAAGACTAAGGTAGAAAGTGAAGACTCTTCAAGTGACGATGAATATGTTCTAATCTCTGCTCTCACAGGTACTGTTACACATGGGTGTAATGATTGGCTTATTGATAGTGGGGCTTCTAAACATATGGCGAGATTCAAAGAATCTCTTATGGACCTATCTGAACATGAGTCACCTCATAAGGTGAAACTTGGGGATGACTATCAATACCCCATAAAAGGAAGTGGTGAAGCCTCCTACAAGCTAGACTCTGGGAAGTCTTTAAAAATGCAAGATGTTCTATATGTACCTGGACTCAAGAAGAATCTTCTCTCCATATCATCTTTGGATGCAAAAGGGATGAGAGTTCCATTTGTGGATGGCCAAGTACTTATGTGTACTAAAGGTAAGACCATTGATGATGAGAGTTACATTCATATGCATACTGTGAGATTGTTCCTAACTATCTTGAAATAATTCATGGTTGTGAATGATTTTGTTTCCTCTGTAAATGTTGATGTACTTAATGAGTAATAGAATGCTTTAATTTATATCAGAGTTATCTTTGATATCTTTTCTTTCTGCTGTAAATGTGCTTATTATGTTGAAACAACTATCTGTGAGGATCTTATGTGCATTTTAGTTATTACTCTTAATTCAGATTTTCTCCCTGCAGGGATAGTTTAGATAGTTTAGTTAAATTAGATAGATTAGATTAGATTACATGCATTTAATTAGAGCACTTGCATCTCATCTTTAAATATAAAATACATAAATGGTGGATCGGGCCGCAACCGGTAAAACCAAACTTTAAATCACACACGGTAGCCAGGCCATTAACCGGACGGATTGCCCACACCAAACGGTGAGCGATATAATTGGGCTTGCTTAACAGGGAGAATCCCTACTTGCTGGTGCTGCAAATTTCAAGGCATCAACAATACTCAACACCTTTTGACCACTTGGAATTGCGATCCATTATAAGCCTCACGTCACGTACCTGTAGGAATTCCAAGTCAGTAGATTCAACAACAAATTTATTAATTTCATGACATTTTGGAAGCTAAAACTTACAAGAATGGGGACCCCAACACAACATGGTTAAGCAACAAGACATATTACGAGGATATCAACTTGATGGTCCATCCAATCTATATAGGCCATCTACTATTTATAAATCCCATGAATTCACACTCACCACATGCATAGAATGCTGAAGCCATAAAAACAGATAATACTATGCTTCATTGAAGGCAGATGGGTACATTAACTGCAATAAGAAGCAAATAAATCTCAATGATTGGTGTTTATATTTGTTTGTATTGCATGCATCTAATGTACAAACTTTTGGCAAAATGAGGTTGGTGTATGCTCAGTCAAACCATGGGTAGTTTTCAAGTACGCAATGTATTTTAGCAATCTTAATATAATTATCAATCAAACCCAGTTTTCAATCACTTAACAAAATACACAACACTTCCACCCACCAAAACACATGCAGTTGATAATATTCTAGCCAATGTTATCTGATACATAAATTAGTACAGAAGCTACATGTACTCACTTTTCCAGCTCTTGAGAAAAACTCATATACGTCCCTTTCATCTGCCTTCAAGCATATCTGTGAAGAACACTACCATGAACATTGTGATAACAACCCAAACAAACCAATGAGAAATTCACCATGTCATCAAAAAGATGGAGTACGCTGCACAAACAAGATCACCAAAACAATATTGAAAAACTCACCCATGAAAGAGAGATTGGAACTAGACTTGGTACGCAAACACTGTCCTTTGATCCCGCTCTGGGTCAGCTTCTGGTTCTATAGCTTCTTCATTTATTTCCTTGAATCGCCTGCATAATGTGGAATAATTAGACAAGAATCTAGTAATTTGCATAAGATGGGTGGACCACTGGTGAACTTATCACATCATTAGCATCTGAAGCACTAAATCAGGATTCAATTGTAGTGTTTTATGCCATCCACAAAATGATCTCAAATGATGTCAGTATGATCTAATCATCTAAAAACCTCTAATGATTTAATTATGCACACTAAATTTTATTATTTCAGAAAACATAATGCTTACAAATAGTAATCATATGTTTCCATTTCAACAACATAACTTAGTTATCTATAAAGAAGCAAATTTATGTTTACATTTTTTATCACATCATTAACCTATGAAGTATTAAACCAACATAAGAGATTAAATTGGATTGTTTTCTACCATCCACAAAATGATTTCGAATGGTGACGATATGATCTAAATATTGCATGAAACAAAAATACGAAGATGTAAGGACACATAAATCACATCAAAAAGCTACCAACGTTTCAAAGCCTGAAGTTGGTGGCAGACGTGAGTTGGGCACATATTTACTCTCGCCAAACCCTAACATTTAAAGCCTGAAGTTGGTGGCAGACGTGAGCCTGCTAAAGTATTTTCTTTCATAATGAAAAATCAAATTAGCATTCACTATTGTTTAACAAATGTAAAAATCCCTAGATATTCAAATAGGCCAAGCATGTAAATACGATCCTCATCATGTAAAATAAAATATAAGGCTGGAAATTTAAAAAGCTCCTTATTCCCACTAATTTGGAAGTAAAAATATTAGCTAATAAAGAAAGCTGGAACAAGGTTAATAAATTTTGCAGGGAAATCCGCAGTTAGCAATGGTACCAGAGATGAAGGATGAACCAATCCAAATAAACAAAGTGCCCAGATGAATTTCCAGAGGTTGTTATGATTGATTCTTACCAATCTGCAAGTGAGGTAGAGCTGGTTGCAATATAAATTTATTCTATGGAAGTTGATGTTAACGAACATAGATGGAAGGTACATAACTCTTAATTTAAACCCCTAAAATTAATAATAAAATCCTGCACTTAGTTCAGTGCCTAACGTTGTTGGGTCTTTGTGCGCTATATATCCTTACTTGTGCGATAGGTAGCCGAGTCAAGCCATCAAACCAATCTCAACAGCCAAGCCAGAGTTGGGTGAGTGATAAATCGTTTCAATTGGCATGAAAATGTGGTGACAAATTTAAACGCTATATATCCAAAACAAGTGATGTCAGAAGCACATATTTACTCTCGCCAAACCCTAACGTTTAAAGCCTGAAATTGGTGGCAGACATGAGTTGGGAACATATTTACTCTCGCCAAACTCTTGTTGTGTGTAATATTCACAACCAACCATATATGGCACACTCCAAACATATTTCCATCGGCCATTATTGGTGGGTACAACCCTCGACCATGGAAGAAAAACATTTGTCCATTTAGCAGCTTCACCTAAGATAATAAGACATATGGAGTATGCATGGTTTACACCACAAAAGATATTGGCTGGGTATTCCATCATATTAAATGCCAGCACTGGCACTCCATATCCTAGTGGGTGAAGGAAATCAAGGCTAGCAGGTCTAATCCCAGCACAAAACCGGAGTAGCTCTGAAGCAATTGGTGAAGGCAGTAACGATTAAAGATGAGATGTTTATCCTGTCCTGAGAGGATCCTTGCTTATTTCTAATCGAAGGTCTGAGTACCCAAGTAAGGTAAAGATTACTGCTTGAATAAAAGTGATCTAGGTTGAGTCTAACCAAGGGGGTATGCCATAACTGAAAGCAAATTTCATGTTCCTGACTGATACTGCATGCCTATCCAATCCTTTGCTGGTAAAAAGAATCAGTAGAAGACACGAACGCTGCTACTTTAGCCTGCGCAGTAGAAGACCCAAAAACAAAAACATAAATGCAATACATAAAAGCAAGCTTTTTTGTATTAGCCAGGATTATCCAGGTAACCTTGTTTGCAGAGGGCAACCCCCTGGCCAGATACCCTTTCCTCCCCCTTATGGAGTAGCAACCTTCGATGAGTCAATGCCCTAGGATCCAAGCAATCATTTAGAAAAGAAACCATAACCCTAGATTTCCATACAACCAGTGAGAATCTAACATGTTCATGGATTTGATGTGTGGCCTATTCCAAACAATCATTTAGAAAAGAGACAAAAACCCTATATTTCCATACAACCGGTGATAATATAACCTGTTCATGGATTCAATGTCTGACTTGACCATTCTTAGTAGGTATCTCATTCCAGCCAACACAATTATGTCACTAGGATTCAATCACTACTAGGACCGAGCTTTCGTGATGCATTCATGTAGTTCCATTGGAGTTTCTCTTTGAAAATTGTTATTTTTTATTTATTTTCTCTTTTCCATCTCAATCTTTAATTTACCCATTTTCCCGCTCATTTTTTTCCTTCTTAATTTGTCCTTTTTTATTTTTTTCCCTCTCTTTATTATATTTAAATTATTATTTTTTAATTTGTTAATATTAATCTTAATATATTACATACAACTATATTATATTAGTATATAGATATATTAACAATATAATATATACTATATTAATATATTAAATATAGAGTATATAAATATATTAACATTATATAATATATTAATATATTAAGTATATTTAGCAAATCATTGTGTAGAGGAAGGTCCCTTGTCCCACAAACAAGGGGTTGTCACACACAAACTTGGTGTCTGGTTTTTCGGTGACCTTAAAAATAGATGATACGGATGATAATGATATTAACAACTTTCTGAACTCAAGCGCAAAGAGAACCATGACGAATGGATGAATATCGAGAATTAATGGAGGTTGTGAAATTGACAATTTTTGGCTAACACGATGCAAAATACATGAACTTACCGAAACTTTAATAGACTGCCGAGAGGGTCAAACGATAAGAGTTTTTTTCAAACAAAATATGAACGTGACCAATACGACGAGCTGAACACAATGACACCAAATTCATGACACAACATGCACAAGGAGAACCATGATGAATGGATGCATATGGATAATTAATGGAGGTTGTGAAATTGACAATTTTTATCTAACATGATGCAAATTAATACATAAACTTACCGAAACTTTAATAAACTATCGTGAGGAATATCAAACAACAACAGTTTTATTTAAACAAAATATGAACATGACTAGTACGACAATCCGAACATAATGGCACCAACTTCACGATATGACAATGCCCAAAAGGAAAGACAACAAATATCCAAGACTCAACTCAAATGGCACACTATGATGACGCACATGACGCAACTTTGTGGGTCTGTTGAAGGGATATGTAACATACCCCTTTGCTGAAACATTTTATGTTTGAAGACAACATTATCTTAACTTTTATTGTAAAGTTTTATATTTGGACAAGTGGCCAAGGATGACTGTAATTGCACAATATTATTATTTAATAAAATAAAATAGGAGACACTCACCCAAAGAGACTGTTGAAAGAGTGTTTACTGACCCACTAGGTGGAATGGAATCTGGGGTAGAAGGAAATGGACAAATGGCATCATCATGAACTCAGTAACTAACTGTTGTTATGGGACAACTCCATTGAATTGTTGCCATAGTTCCATGAAAGATGGGACTGGAGCTTGAGGCTCATTTATTTGGAAACTGACCACTAAAGACCTAGGCATCTTTATAAAGCCATCGAATTGAGAAGAGGCTCACACTTTTTATGACGAGAAAATTTACCTTGTGGTTCTACTATATGTACACAAGAGATTCGATGAGGGGAAGCTATGTTTTGAGTTGCTTTGTAAGTCTGTTTCACATCTGCTAGATGCAAAGTTATTTCATGCATAGGGTAGAGGTTTGAGGTGTATTGCAAGTCTCCATTGATTGCTGGAAGTACAACCTGAGTGCCTTGCTTCTACACAAAGTCTTCTACCTAGTGGTTTAGTAAACAGGCTCGGGGGTCCAAAGGAGTAAGAGATATTGGTTTCTTTTTCTGGAGAAGGTTGGGAGGAACATGTCTCTTTGGGTGTTTGTCCACTCTATCTGCAGTCGCAGGTTCTACTTGCTACTTCATTTTCTATGTAGTTAAAATTTATTTTCTGTAGCTGTTGAATTAGTATTCATTAGTTTAATATTGATAGTTAGCATCATGCAGAAGTAATTGTTTGATTTCTGATCTGATTATGATTCTGTAGACTGTTGAATAAGTATATGAAATGATAGAATAAATTCCTTCCCTGTATTTTTCCACGTACTGTTTATTGTACCGTACTCTAGTACAAGGAAGGGAGATTAAAATAGAGAAATGATATGTAGTAAGAAAAATAAATGAATAGACTAACTCTGTTATGTTTCCCTTAAATTTCCCTTATCTGTTATATTTTGCAAGTTTAAAATATCTTACATTCTCAGTCATAGAAAAACATAGCAACTGATATATTATGCAGACACTATAATAGCTATACATCTATAGTAATTAAATAGAAGAAAATAAACAGTCCCTTGTTTTTCTGCATAAAACCCTAAGTTCTGTTATAAAGTAACCCTTTTCATTTTAGGAACAAATAAGACTTACAACGTTATTTCTATATAAAGAATCCTTTAAAAATTCTTAGTTTTTTTGCCTTTAGTAGCGAATTACATAGCAACTACACAACACTAGTAAACTAATAGTATTTTTCTTTTAACTTTGAAAACATCATTTTTAATCTAATTACAAAACAACTCTGATTGTTGGACGAATGTCTCTTTGTGTCAAATCTTAGATAGTTACAACTTTTAACACTAAGTTAAACCTTTCATCATTATTTTTGCATTCTAGACAGCTGTAGAAAAGATCGAAAACAAACATATTTATATATTAGAGTTGTTAAGCATTTTCTTTTATCATTTTACCTCATATCAAATAAACACATAATAGTCTTTATTTTAGTACGAAAGACCTGTTGATGTATACGTAACTTCATAATGTATTTCATCTATGTATTTTATTGTACTCCTATAGAGATGTATTATTCCTCTATACAGAAGTGTCGTCATTTGTATTGACAAGTGTCGCAAGTGTCGTAACTTGCCGATGGGTTATTAGACCACCATGTGTGGGGTCGGCCCTGATTAAGTTAACCTGGGGTTATTAGGCTGAGTTAGACAAGTCGGTCCCATAGGTTTATTAGGCTGCTCAAAACAAGTATAAATAGAGAGCGGGATCTCTCTATTTGATCACTTCACTTACTCACTTATCCATCACTCGGAAAGTGGTGTACATGTGAGGAGGAGGATCAACTACTAGGAGGAGTGTATATCTGTGTACTTGGGTTGTACTTTGGTTGTGCTATTGCTCTATCTATCTCTGAGGAAGTTGTGGGGTTTTTCACCTTAGGGTTTTCCCCACGGAAACTCTGTGTGTCTATTGTCTCTTATGATTGCATCTTGTGATGATTGACATGCTTGCTATGATTGATATGCATTGATATACTATACATGTTATTCTCTCAGTAAAGATACTAGAGTATTGTGAATTAATGCTCGAAAATTAACATGGTATCAGAGCTAACCTGAGAAGAAGACACTGTGCAGTTACGAAAGCTAGGGATTCTTGTTTTTGGGTTTCTCTCCACAGATTTTGGAAAAGAAATATGATAGATTGACTCTCCTCAGCAAGGTGAATCTTTCTATCCAATCCGAATTCAGTTATGAGCACTTTCAGTTTTGGCCCTAAAAATTAGGGTTTCCACAAAAATAGGAATTTATGAAATTTGAAGACATAGCTGGAAGCTCCTTGGAAAAATCAAAGTTTAGAGCTTTGGATCTAGATTTTTGGCTGGGTAAATCTCCGAGAAACTCAAACCCTGATTTAGGGTCCTCCCTAGTGAACCCGGGAAAACTAAAAGGCATTTCTGAAGGGTGAAGCTTTGCAGATCTCAAATTCTGAATACACCAGGCTGATCAGCTCATCAAGGCACATCTTTCTATCCTTTCAGAAAGTTCAAATTCACATTTTGAATTTTTAGGTTTTCTCTGACAAACCCTAATCCGGGACCAAATCCAGTTTTCAGCAAATCAAGTGGTAAGACCTAAATCCTTTCTATTTCCATTTGAAGTACTCTTTAAGTTGTCTCACCACACCAATCTTGAGGATAAGCTTGAAGGGGTTGATAACTTCCGAGCCTGGAAGTATAGGATTGGGTTAATCCTGGAAGAAAATGAATTGGATACTTACATAAGGGAAGAGGTCCCTGTCCCAGAGGGAGAAGAGGCTAAAGCCCTCTACAAGAAGAACTTGGTCAAGGCAAAGAGAATCATTGCTGATTCTATCAAGGACTATCTCATCCCCCATGTGTCATCTCTAAAGACACCCAAAGAGATGTTTGATTCCCTTTCCAAGCTATTTGAAAGGAAGAACATAAATCAGAAGATGACTCTATGAAACCAATTGAAAGGGGTAAAGCTTCAGAATGGAGAATCCATTCAATCTTATTTTTCTAGGGTCTCTCAGATCAAGGAACAACTAGAAGCAATGGATGAAATGGTGGAGAATGGTGAAGTTGTCATGACCACTCTGAATGGCCTACCCAGGTCATGGGATTCCTTTATCCAAGGAATCTGTGTAAGAAAGAAGTTGGTATCCTTCACCAGATCGTGGGAAGAATGCTCACAAGAAGAAGCAAGGCTTGTGGCACGAGAAGAAAAGATGGAGAATGAAGATCAAGCTCTTACAGCTCACACCAAGGGAAGCAAGTTTAAGAGGGAGAAATATCATAACAAGAAACATTCTCATCCTCATCACAAGAAGAAAGATTTATCTCATGTTCGAGGTTACGAATGTAATGAAATGGGATACTTTTCTTCAAATTGCCCCAAGAAGAAGAAAGACAACAACTTCAACAAGAAGAAGAAGAATAACAAAAGAAGATATCATGCTCATGCTGCTGAGGATGATGAACCTCCCAGGAAGAAAGCTAGAGCAAAAAGTGATGATGACTCATCAAGCGAAGAAGAGTATGTTCTAATCTCTGCTCTCACAGGTACTATTTCTCATGGTTGTAATGATTGGTTAATTGACAGTGGGGCTTCTAAACACATGACTAGGTTTAAAGAATCTTTTGTAAATCTGTCTGAACATGAATCACCCCATAAAGTGAAACTTGGGGATGATTATCAATACCCTATCAAAGGAAGTGGGGAAGCCTCCTACAACCTAGAATCTAGAAAATCCTTGAAGATGAAAGATGTGTTATTTGTACCTGGACTCAAGAAGAAATTACTCTCCATCTCTGCTTTGGATGCAAAAGGCATGAGGGTTGCATTTGTAGATGGCCAAGTCCTAATGTGGCCAAAGGGTAAAACTATTGATGATGCAGTGGTGATTGGAGAGCAAGAGGCAGGATTGTACAAATTGAAGGGACATCCTGAACATGCCATGGTACATGAATCCATGGAGCCAAATGAACTTTGGCATCGAAGGCTTGCACATGTGCACTACAGAGCACTACCAATTGCAATCAAAGCTATAGAAGGTCTTCCTGAAATCGATAACAAGCATGAAGGTGTTTGCAAAGGCTGTGCAAAAGGAAAGAACATAAAGAAGGCATTTCCAAGCAGTGAAAGCAAGGCAAAAGGAAGACTTGGGTTTACTTCTTGAAGAACAAAGACGAAGTGTTTGATAAGTTCAAGGAGTTCAAAATCTTGATGAAGAACCAAACTGCTAAGCAGATCAAAACATTCAGATCTGACAATGGTGGAGAATTCACTTCAGGTGACTTCAAGAAGTTATGCAGTGATTCAGGGATTAAGAGGGAGTTGACTGCTCCTTACAATCCAAAACAGAATGGAGTTGCAGAAAGGAAGAATAGAACAATCATGGAGGCAACACGGACAATGTTGCATGACCAGAATCTGCTTATACATCTATGGGCAGAAGCAGCTAGGACAAGTAATCCAGGAAGCAAAGATCAAGAGGGAGCACACTCCAGCAGTTCATGCAAGGAAGAAAATATTGAGAGGGAGTCCACCCGACAACAAACAAACAAAGATAAGTATTTGAATTGTCATTTCTTGTATATTTGATTGTTTAAATAATATTATTCAATGATGTATATACTTATGTTCCTAGACCTAGGTTATGTATTTTGCATATTCGCATTAATGAACAGTATACTACTAATATGCATATGATGGGTAAGTGGCCTATGGCATTGTACAACATTCCATTACTACTTATCTATAATGAAAACTCTTTGCTAACATGTTGGGAGTTGTGCACACTCTTAAAAATGTTCTGGTAGAGATTGGAAGGCATCTAGAAAGTTACGGGATATGGATAAATGTTGTATTGAAGCATTGGCTTAAATAATTGCATGAATGTATGACATATTTCTTTATGTGAAAGAATTTGTTCTGAAAATTATTTTATGTTTCTAATCATTCAATTTAACTTGTTTTGTAGGAAAGACGTATACCTTCACCTACAAAAGAAGGACTACAACATTTGTTCAAGCAACAAAATTATCTATTAAAGAAATTGAAGTTCCCAGGATACGGGAAGAATGCCATAATCCGTCGATCATAAAGAACAATGTTTGGGATGCGGTCCCAAGACCTGAAGGGAAGTCTGTTGTGACTTCCAAATGGATCTACAAGATCAAGCATGCTGCAGATGGCAGCATAGAGAAATACAAGGCAATATTCGTAGCTCGTGGCTTCTCTCAGAAAGAGTGAATAGATTATGAAGAAACTTTTGCTCTTGTAGCCAGGTACACTTCCATCAGATCAGTACTTGCTTTGGCTGCAGTGATGAAATGGAAGATACACTAGATGGATGTCAAGACATCTTTCTTGAATGGTGTAGTCGAGGAGGAGGTGTATGTGGAGTAGCCACTTGGTTTTGAGACACATGACAGGGAGTCATATGTGTGCAGACTGAAGAAAGCCTTGTATGGCTTGAAGCAAGCTCCCAGGACTTGGTATGGTAGGATGGACGGTTTCCTATCCAGTTTGGGCTTTACCAAGAGTAAAGAAGATTCCAACCTTTATTACAAGGTTGAGGAAGGCAATCTAGTGATACTACTTATGTATGTGGATGATCTGTTTGTAACAGGTAATGATAGTTTGATTTTCGATACCAAGAGGAAGCTTGCAACCGAGTTCGAGATGAAGGACTTGGGGATGATGCACTATTTTCTAGGCATGGAAGTGTGGCAGAGTGTAGATGGTATCTTCCTTGGACAAGGGAAGTATGCAGTAGAGATCCTGAAGAGGTTCGGGATGATGGACTGCAAGGCCATGGAAACACCTATGGCATCGAACCTGAAGCTTCTGTGTGATGCTTCATCTAAGCCGGTTGATGTCACTATGTATCGTCAGATGATTGGGTCCTTGATGTACTTGACGAACACGAGACCATATATTTGATTTATGGCGAACACATTGAGCCAGTTCTTGACGGATCCGAGGAGTGTTCAATTGGTTGCTGTAAAGCATATTATGAGGAACCTGAAGGGTACAGTTGACTATGGGCTCAAGTATGATGCGAATCAAAAGTTTAACCTACAGGGTTATGTTGATTCAGATTGGGCAGGCAGTACTGCAGATAGGAAGAGTACTTCTGGGTGCTGCTTCAGTATGGGATCAGGTGTGATCTCTTGGTTTAGCAGGAAGAAATCCTGTGTAGCGTTGAGTACAGCCAAAGCAGAGTATGTTGCAACATGTTCGGCTAGTTGTGAGGCAGTATGGCTCCGGAATCTACTGTCTGAGTGATTTGATCTCCTGCTGGAGGCTACTGGTATATTTTGTGACAATTAGAGTTGTGCGAAGCTATCTGAGAACCCGGTGTTCCACGACAGGTCGAAGCACATCGAGATCAAATATCACTATATCAGAGATATGGTGCAGAGAGGAGCAGTGAAGCTCCTGTATGTTGCGACGGGTGAGCAGATTGCAGATGTACTGACAAAACCACTAGCCAGAGTGAAGTTCGAGTACTTCAAAGAGAGGCTTGGTGTTCTTCAAATCGACGACACTTCGAGGAAGAAGTGATGGACACATCTGCTGGAGCCATTCCAAGCATGGTGAGAGGAGGATCCTTCCCATGGCTGTGGATGTAAGCGCTGGATGATGAGCATCAAGATGATGCTCCAATTACTGCTTTGTATATGCATCAGTTGGATGCTCTGATCAGTTTGATCATGTCTTTGTATATGCATCATGTTGGATGCTCTGATCAGTTTGATCATGTATTTGTATATGCATCATGTTGTATGCTTGTTATGATCAGTTGGATCATGTATATGTATATGCATCATGTTGGATGCGAGATATGATTGGGTAGATCATGTATTTGTATATGTATCAGGTGGATACTTGTATGATCAGGTAGATCATGTATTTGTATATGTATCAGGTGGATACTTGTATGATCAGGTAAATCATGTACTTATGTATGTATCAGGTGGATGCATTATGTATATTAGATGGATGCATTCGTGTGATCAGGTAGATCATGTATGATGATATGTATCAGGTAGATACTTTGTATGCATTAGATGGATATACTGTTTGATCAGGATAATCACAGATGACGAGCTTTAGGATGTTGCTCCAGATGATATGCATCAGGTTGATGCTATGATGATGATCAGGATGATCACAAATGATGAGCTTCAGGATGTTGCTCCAGATGATATGCATTAGGACGATGCTATGATGATGATCAGGTTGATCATGTGATGATGTACATCAGGATGATGTATGGTGAGTATCGGCTTGATACTCTATGGTCGTGGACAGGTTGTGCAGGTAGCATAGAAAAGATCCTTTAAAATACGGATAGGTAGAGCGGTGTGCTCGTAACAGCCTGGGATGCTCTATCGAGATTCAGATAGGTAGAGCGGTTTGCTCGTAACATCCTGGGATGCTCTGAGTAGGTTTTGCTATAGTTTTGCATAGAAAAGATCCTTTAAAATCCGGATAGGTAGAACGGTGTGCTCATAACATCTTGGGATGCTCTATCGAGATCTAGACAGGTAGAGCAGTTTGCTCGTAACATCTTGGGTTGCTCTGAGTAGGTTTTGCGAAAGTTCACATAGAAAAGATCCTTTAAAACCTGGAAAGGTAGAGCGGCGTGCTCGTAACAACCGGGGATGCTCTATCAAGATCCAGACAGGTAGAGCGATTTGCTCGTAACATCCTGGGATGCTCTGAGTAGGTTTTGTGAAGGTCAACATGTAAAAGATCCTGGGAGATCCAATAGGTTGAGCAGTGTGCTCGTAAGCAGTCCTGGGATGCTCTTTCGAGGTTTTGTTGAGGCACGTAATCAATCTTGAGTATTCCACAGTATGGCCAGTGATGATGAAGACCTGCAGGTGGTGGGCCTACATCCAGTATGAAAAAGGACTGGCTCTGTAGAACTTCCTATGACGAGTAGATTCAGAGATTGATTAAGATAGCAGCAGTGACGATGACGATGATTCAAGGACAATGATTCACTGATGATGATCCAGAGAAGAAGACTTGTGTTAGCAGATCTGTGTTGAGAAATACCTTCCTAGTTAAGAGGGAGTGTTGATGTATATGTAACTTCGGAATGTATTTCATCTATGTATTTTATTGTACTCCTATAGATATGTATTATTCCTCTATACGGAAGTGTCGTCATTTTTATTGACAAGTGTCGCAAATGTCGTAACTTGCCAATGGGTTATTAGACCACCATGTGTGGGGTTGGCCCTGATTAAGTTAACCTGGGGTTATTAGGTTGAGTTAGACAAGTCGGCCCCATAGGTTTATTAGTCTACTCAGAACAAGTATAAATAGAGAGCGGGATCTCTCTATTTGATCACTTCACTTACTCACTTACCCATCACTCGGAAAGTGGCGCACATGTGAGGAGGAGGATCAGCTGCTAGGAGGAGACTATCTCTGTGTACTTGGGTTGTACTTTGGTTGTGCTATTTCTCTATCTATCTCTGAGGAAGTTGTGGGGTTTTTCACCTTAGGGTTTTCCCCATGGAAACTCTGTGTGTCTATTGTGTCTTATGATTGCATCTTGTGATGATTGACATGCTTGCTATGATTGATATGCATTGATATACTGTACATGTTATTCTCGTAGTAAAGATCCTAGAGTATTGTGAATTAATGCTTGAAAATTAACAAGACCAAGTCTCAAAACCGTGTTGATTTTTACAGTTGAGAGAAGTAAAAGAGCCTTTAAACTATTATTCCTACCAACCTTGCAGTTGAAAAACCCTCGAAACATTCCTAAATATTATCAAAACATACCACGATAGGATTTTCAAACACGACTCACCATTTTGTTTATCATTAGAATAACATAGTCACGATATCAAATAACCTGTACAATGTCTAAACTAAAAACAAAGGAACATTTTCGACATCAACATCAAAGCAGTGGTTTTACAATCCTAATGTAACCATCGTCTGCAACGAAACAAAATAGACATATGAGACTATGTCTCAGTTTTAATTTCGACTTCTTAAACCTTTCAAAGATATCCTCTAAACCAAACAAGTTCAAGGTTGAAAGCACAAAACGAGGCATTTAGCCTTTGGCTCTCAGCCATTAACAGAACACCACATTTCATAAACAAAGCATTGATTTAAATTAACATAGGTTCTGGAGCACTGCTCTCAGACACGACACACATAAACAATACTAAGTTGTAGGTACCATAACCTTTCATTAATCAAAATGGCCGAGGGTTAAACCCTCTCAAAAGTATTACATTCTTTTACAAGTATTTACACAGAGAAATGATGTAGGCTTAAACGTTGAAGTGGGTCGAGTATTCCATCCTCCCTACTCTACCATTCGGCTCATAAACATCATAACGACGACCACATTCCATAGCCAGACATAAAAAATGAGGTCTCGGCTAAAACCAAAGTAAGGACCAACAATTACCAAGCCGAAACCTGTAGGAAAACCACCAAATCTTACCGGTTCCAACGTTGTTGCCATCACTCAACCTCGAGCATGAAAACCCAGAGCCGAAGAACACCTGCCACATAAACAATGTATGGTTAAAATATATAATAGGAATTTCAAGAACGAAATAATAACAACTGCAAATCTGATGAACTAACAGGAGAAATAGGTTTCAAGTCTAATACATTACCTTGCTAAAAGAACTGTGTTCTTGAAACTAAACATGGCCACGTACGACGAGAACCAGAGCCAAACCACCTTTAGAAAACTCAGCGAAGGAGAGAGACAACTTTGAGAGCTCACTGTGGAAAACTTACAAGCTGAAGGTTGGGGTATAGAACCCTGTAGAGGTTCCTCCTAAAACAACTCAGTAAACCCTAAAAATCGTAGCCTGTCGGCCTCTCCAAACCCCACTCCCCTAACAAAATGAATGCAACTGTTATGCTCTCGTCGAGGTAAGCCCAAGTAGTTAGGGCTAGTAGCATTTCCAATGAAACCACGAGAAGTCTGGCCACGGAGGGTGCCACTAGACTCTCCACCCAAACCACTTTAATGCACTTTAATTATCACATCAACCAAGTACATCATACCTGTCAGCGAGTATTAATAAGTCAAGGTTCGAATTGTTATAAGATACAACTATAATATAGCATGGATATGATTAACCTAAGGTTGAAACACGGTTTATCACCCAAGTCATTACATTGAATTGCCTTTGTATTATGTCCTAAGCTAAGGTTCGATCATTCTTTATAACCACTATAATATAGCATAGCTACACTTTCTTAAATCAATCTATCAATGCTTGTTTCCAACCTTTGTGTTGAAATAAAGACCATAAAGCACATTATCAAAACCATAGCATAAGCTATTATTACAATGATCTAATAGTTAAATATCTATGGTATGAATTACTATAACAAGCGTATGTAGTGTATAGTCACAACTATAGACTATTGTCAAAACACCATATTAATATTATTACATAGGTTATGTACATAGTGCATAAGATTTAAAAGTTAGATTCAATACTATAATGCTAGTATCTAAGCATAGGTTATATATTAATCAATGTACGGTATATCTTTAAGAACTTAGCTCTAAAAACAAAAGTTCCAATACTTTCCACGATAATTCAGTACAAGGCAGAGGTATAGATAATAGTCGTATTTTTTCTTAGAGTTGAATTATTCTTGAAAGTACATAAGCCACTTGAGTAAAACCAAAAGAATAGCTAGGATAGATCTCACCGGAACTACTTAATATTTAGTATATTCCTTCTATAAACATTGAAGGCTAACGGAAGCTAAATAGGACTTCGTTATACTTTCGAGACAACATTTTTCTTACCTGTAATCTACAAACAGAAGTTCAATGCTTTAGCCAAATAGCTAAGTAAGCTTCGGGGTGCCCATAGGACCCCTTCATCATCAACAAACAAAAGAACACAGTTAGCACTTATAAACAATAATAATAGCAAGTGAATATTTAAAGCATCGAAATCAATTTGAAGTAATCATAAGCAATCATGAGAAGTCTAGGATGCATGCTTGAAGCAAGAAAACATCCAACAACATCTTATTGGTCACATAAACACTTTTTGTGCATGTCGTAAAATAATACATATTCATGATCCTTATAACATTTAATTTCAGTACGATGTTTAGAAGAACAAAAAAGTATTTATTACATTTCTGCACTTCAAGAATAGCAACTAATGCTACGTTGAATTTTTTTAAAATTTTTGTAAATTTTGGGATGTTATAGGATAATACGAAAACAAAAATGGTGAAATAAGATATGGACATGATAAGCACATTGAACTTGATATAATATGAATCCATCTACAATGTTACAATTTACTAAATTTTAACACTGCAAATGGAAGGGGGTCTCTGAATCCATCTGCAGTGTTAAAATTTAGTAAATTGTACAAATTCATTGTCAAAATTGCAATTTTCCATTGTCAGAGGGACACAACTAAAAATGATCAAATAAATGACCAATCGTTATGTGGTCATTTTTAGTTTAGTTCTTATCTTGTGACCAAATTTGTCATTTATCTTGGTCATTTTTAGTTTAGTTCTTGTACCGTGACCAAATTGGTCATTTATCTTGGTCATTTTTAGTTAGCTCACTCAAAATTTCTCAATTTTGGTCATTTATCCCTTGAAAAAACTGTGGCGACCAAATTTTTTGGTCGCCTGGTCACTTATCTCTCATTTTGTACTAGTGATAGCTATTTAATGACAGGAAGTCACTTTCCCATGGGGTGAATGCTAAAATTGCATTAGTTTCTCTTTATAAGACTTATCCTAAGGAAAACCTAATCCTCATCAACAAGATAACTTTATGTTTATTATTTGTGTTTTACCTTTTCATGGTTCAAGTGAAACTATCTCCATGCTACCAAAGCCATATCAGGATTAATTTCTTTCTGTGAATCCCTACCTGTTCAACTTTTCAATTCCCCCCAAATCCTAAAGAATTGAAAAAATATTGTTTTCCCATGTGTAGTGGCCAAGGAAACTGAGAAATATGGTGTGAATACCACAAATGGTGTAGGCGATAAGTAAACCCTATTGAACATATGATTTTTCAAACCTCTCTTACAAGTTTTGACCACTTTGAAAAATATGTAAGTGGTTTAGTTTACGCCTTGGTCACAATACCAGTATGAAAGTAACTCAATGGTCAGAATCATAATCAATATGCGTATGATCACTCCCATTGAAAAATCGTTTCCTCTTAGAATCATCCCATAACCATGCTTTGTCGATTAACCATTTACTCTCCAACGATGCCTCCATGGATGTGGTCGTTGTATAGGATTGAACGCACCCACATAACACTAGAATATCCTTCCTCTATAACTTCGAAATATACTTCCTATGTATATGGAATCTCTTTCCTCTATATACACTAGTGGTTTTGGTTATTGGATACATCCTTCAATTGTAACCTAGGGATTTTCTTCATTGGACACTCATTTTTTACGGCTTCAGCGTCATATAGTTTGTATAAAGAGTTAGGATACCTTTAACATCATAGGCCATGCTCCAAGGTCCATTCCTAAGATCTCTTATCTAAGATTTGATCCTTATCATATCATTATTACACTGAATTATTGAATTCCAATGGATTACTATTTTTCTCTCCTATTGGTTTCCATCCAAGAATGAAAATTATGATTGTGGGCCTGTCTAGGTTGGCATTCAGTAGATCACTATTTGTCTTTCCTGTTGGTTTCCATTTGAGAATGAAAATTCTTATTGTAGGCCCGTTTTTTTAAATGAAAATGTCAAAAGGCTATAAGAAGCCTCTTCTACATTTTGGTCTTGTTTCTTTAAAGGGATAAATGTGTATGCTCAAGGGACACTTTTAAAATATGTATATATGGCCTATCGGTTTTTGTTTTATTGCACTGTGTATGGAATAGTCATTGGAGGATTCTCTCCATTGGGAGCTTTCATTTTAACGTTATGTTATTTAAGGAGCTTGACCGAGGCCAGGGGGATTCCAGCGGCCTTCCATTAGAGAGATTTTGAGGTCAAAAAAGGGCCTCCTAAGAGATGTACTACAAAAATATGAGATATATTAAAATATTATGAATTGGGGGTTTTATGGGGTAGGTATATATGACAAGTCACCTCCCACACTATTTTCTATGCACAATATAAATAACCATGGTTGAGTTATTTTTCAAAATTCACTAGAAATAAAATTAATAAAATAAGTCTACATTGATGTGACTAAGATTCATTGTAAATTCCCAAAAATGTATTGTCCTTTAACATTTATTTGTCTTGAACTTGCAAATGAAATTAAATAATAAAAAACATTTTTAAGAGCTTTTTTTTAAATTTTATGTTGACTTTTTATATTTAGTACTTTTCTCATGAATTTAATAATGTAATTTAATTGAGAATTTATTTACATGTAAAATGTCAATAATATTATTATAATCCACATTGCATTATTATTATTATTATTATTATTATTTATTAAATCTATTATTATTCTTTATTAGTTTGACATTATGTTATTAAATAGAATGGAGTGAATATATAATTTAAAATTAAAAACATAAAAATGATAATATATTATTTTATAAAAAAATGTGAAAGGACTTTCTTTATGAATTAAGAGTACTTCACTTGAAAATGACAATAATATTATTTTATGTGAAAGTGTGAAAAGACATTCATTATGAGTACTTTACTTGAAAATGACAATAATATTATTTTATGAAAAGACTATCATTATGAGTACTTTACTTTATGACTTAAAAGTACTTACACCACTACCTTGGTTAACTATGTGTTTTCATCCACCATAGAAAATTTGACAAATAAGCATTCTTAACTCATGCAATGCCACCTCACCAAGGGGGATGATGTCATCTACTAGAATGTGATTGGTTGTATTTTATAGTACATTTTCTTTGTTTTGAGGCCCTTTTTTGACCTCAAAATTTCTCTAATGTATGTATCCATAACACTCTTCTTGCTAATATATGTCTTAGATTGTTATCTCTAATGTCTCATATGTTGTATGATTGTGATGCTTTGGAATCGATTATGATCTTTGGTTGTTTAAAAGCTTGTGCTTGTTGGTTTCTGAGTTTTGGTTCTATTCTAAAAGGCCAATTGGTTGTTTCAGAGGTGTTTCCTTTTGTAAGCTCAAGGGATGCTAGTGAGAAAGGTTGTATGCTTATATTATTGCTACAGGATTTGGAGGATCCACTCCATTGGGAGTTGGGACTGAATGTATACTTTATATGTTGATTACAATGTAATAACATATATAATGCCTTTTTATGTGAAAAACAAACACTGTCACATTGAAATTGTTGTAAGGTTGCAAGATATGCGGAGTTGGTTTAGTTTGCTCCAGTTGGATAGTCATAGAGAGAGTCCTTATATTGATGTTAGATAAATCACTCGATCTATGAGAACAGTTTTGCAAGTTGCAAACTTAGGGGAGTTTAGGATCTATTTTAGTATTTTGCACACCTTATCCAAATTTTATTTCATAGTTATTACTTGTTAGACTCTGATTCATGGAAGATAATACTAGTTGAATGGAAATGATATTTTTTTTTTGGATTTTCAGTCTTTCTTGAGATTAGTCAGTCAAGGGTTCCACTTTTGGTAGTACTTCCAAGAAGGCAGTCTTCATACATTGGGTTTGTGTTGTTCAGGATTTCTACCTTATAGTGAGGAGATGGACACTACCAACTGGGAGGGGTTGACAGGTAAACAAATTAATTGTATTGCATTTAGTTACTGCAAAAGAAAGAGATCGAGATTGAAAGAAGTACCTCTTATGGACAGCTGGTCCTAGCTTTCGCTTGGTCTTTCACTTGATCTCCCACTTGATCTTCTGCTTGACGAACCTGCAACTCAAAAGATACCTTCCTTAGCGTATCTTGGATATAATAAATATGATGAAAGAACAAACAACTTGATCATCAAATATAACAAGATATTAATCCAAATGAATATACAATCTAGTAGACACTTGATTTGGGACAGGAAGGGTGTTTCGACCTTTTTATAGTCAAAGAAACATGAATCAGTACAATATACCTGACGTGTAGAGATGTTTCTGCAACCGGATCCTGGGCTCCTACTCTTCACTCTGACTTGGGAATTCCTCCAGCATAACAGTACTCAAAGCATTCTTTCTATGTCATTTATGACTCTATGTCTTCTAACTAGTCCTCTCATGGATCCTCCTTGTATTTACGGGACAAGGTAGGCAGTTTGATTCGAGAGGTAGTTGAATTGGGAAGTTGGGGAAGTTGTAATACCAACTTCAACTAATTCCAATTCGTCAAATTAATATATTTGTGATTTCAACTTAAGATGTACGCGGGTTTCATACAACAAGAGTAGCGTACAGAGAGCAACTTCTGTGCTTTACGACATGCGTTTACAACATTTTGGGAGATGTATGCTGGTTGTCCTTGAGAAAAGTAGGGTATTTTCTCAAGGTGTACGTTGGTCTGCTATACAGAGAGGGGCGTACATGTGGTAAAATCAGGAGAAACTGCAATGTTTTCAGCTGAAGAGTGTACTTCTAGCAACAAGTCATCCAGGTCAATCAACTCTTCAATCTTTAGTGTCCTTTTGTGTGATCAACAGGGCAATGTGATCACGGACGGAGAAGTGCATATTTGACCTATAGTAGATTCCCCCTAATGTGTGAGGTCGTAGGGAAACGATGTCCGAAATAAATTATAATTCCAAGTCAGAGGAGGAGCAAGAAACCATAGAACCAAATCACAAAAATACCTAAAACAACGATCAAGGTCAGTGAGCAATTACAATCTTGACATCATATAGGTGTGTAGCATAATACAACATGATATCCGATACATAACTAGGAGATGTATATATAGAGCATGGCCACTGAAATACAAGCATGGATCCATGTCAAAATAAGAGATCATAGACATAACAACAAACTCGATATATGTCTCATGAAGAGCCAAAATGAGTGAGGCTCAGTCTTGCGCAGCATGGGTGATAACATAAATATGGTGATGCTATCAAAGTACCAAGGTCTTCATCCAAACAACCCAAGGTACAAACCCTATCAATGCGAATAAATGAGCTGAAGTCGAACATGGGGGGTATCGTTTGATTACCAGTCATTGATGTATACCGTTAACAAACGCGAGGGATTCCATCGATAATGATAATGTCACCCAAGGTACCTAGTACGATCCTACAAGTGTGAATAAGAGGACTTGAAGTCGAACACTTGAGGAACCTTTCGAATAAGAGACATTGATGTAATCCCATTAGTCAACAGTGAGGGAAACTGCCACTGATGACTGTAATCCCCAAGGTACCAACCAAAACTCTAAAATTCATTCCCAGAGCATAATGAGCTGAAGTCGATGGGAAGAAGTCTGCTAGAAGGGAGGCATTAATGGATCCTTCATCATCCAACACGAGAAACACTCACAGGTATGAGTTGATGTGGAGTAGGACGAGTAACAAGATGAAACAAACTGACACCAGGATGGCCGACACATGAAGTCAAGGTAAACTGCAGAATGGTCGACACAGGCTGTATCCTTGAACAGTAAGCACGACACATAGTGACTTAGGCAGTTTTCAATATAAAGAGGAAGTGATATAAGCCGGCAATGTACGAGACATTGACAAACCCTCCATATAGTTGGAAGAATAACCAACCAAGGGAGTAAAAAATCGAAGATCAGGTTCACCCTAAGGCCAAAAACTAAAACCCAACTGACATGAAAAACTCAAGTAGGTGTTGTGTTCAAGGACATGACTGACTGAAACTACCTTTTAAACTGAAAAAGATGTGATATACCCTTCTTATCCCTTATTCTTTTCGGTAAAATAATGGCCTTCTTGTTGTTTTAATGAGTCCAAGAAAGATAGAAAACTCAATAAGTCCAACCATGTAATAAGTTTAACGAGCCCATGGGAGGAAGACTCGGGACCTTCTTCATTTTTTACAAAGTTCGAAGAAGAGATAGACGAATACTCTATAATACTGATCTCTGGATTTTAATATCGAGCCTAGATCTGTTCTTGCTCGTCGGTGTTTTCAATTTTAAGGAGTATAAAAAACTTAAACAATAACTCCATACACCTACTCGTGGATTTTAATATCGAGCCCAAGTAGGTTAATGCTCGCCGATGTTTTCCTGTTTATAGAGTCTGAAAAACTTAAACAATCCTCTATATACCCTCTCATGGATCTCACATCCAGCCCGAGTAGGTGAATGCTCGCTTGGTGTTTTCATGTTTCGAGAGCTTGAAAACCCTAAAGAGAGGCTCCAAAAGTCCTTTTTCGTACAGTTAGTCCCCTCCCTCGAAAAAGTATAAAACAATGAGAGGAGAACTCTTCTAGCCACGTATGACTAGAGTATTCCTTTTTTGTAAGTAATCCGCAAAAGTCTGGAAAAGGGTTAAACTTATACTTAAGCAGATGGACCTTCAATTCCTTTAACGAGATTGAAGAGAGCAAGTCTGCTCGGCAATCTTGTCATATTTAAAGAGTCTAACAAGAGCGTGAAAGAACTCTATAAAGATATTTTTCGTAAAGTTTTAATGAGCCCGAAAAAGTAAACTCGTGACCTCACTATTTTTAACAAGCTCAAAGGAGATACAGAAAAATGCTCATAACTTCCTTACTATTTTTAATGAGCTCGAAGTGAAGATGGAAGATATGCTCATAGCCTCTTTACTGTTTTTAATGAGCTCGAAGTGAAGGTGGAAGAATGCTTGTAGCCTCCTTACTGTTTTTAACGAGCTCGAAGTGAAGGTGGAAGAATGCTCGTTGCCTCCTTACTGTTTTTAATGAGCTCGAAGTAAAGGTGGAAGAATGCTCGTTGCCTCCTTACTATTTTTAACGAGCTCAAAGTGAAGGTAGAAGAATGCTCGATGGTGGATCAATGTCCAAATGAATAGCAGACTACATTATAGACTCTAGGAAAACTTCATCAGAGGGAAGTATATTATCCCAGATGGAACACATATCTAAACATTCAGATGGAGTCATCACCTGGTCAATTGCCGGGACCTAGTCCCAAGAAGGTAAGCATGAATTCAGAGGCTTCTTCTCAGTAGCAATTGGACTCAAGGAACAATATGCCACAATATTTGATTGTGACATGGTAGTGCCTACTGGCGAGGGATGTACTTGGTCTATAGTTGGGGTAATAAGAGGGATCAACAAATGTAAGCTGATCGATGGTGACAATGCTTTCATTGTGAGGAAAATACATCACACAAAAGAGCATAGACACCATAGCCTGCATAACAATACGCAATCACGTCCTAGGATCATATCAAAATCCATAGGGTCCTTTAAAACCATAAAATAAACTAAGACTGTTTTTCCACCTAAAGTAACAGGTACTTGAGGGAGGAATCCCAACGGTTCACTAGGTCTTTTATCGAAATTCAACGGCCAATTAACAACTGGAACACGGTTGGAAAAACCTAAATCTCTCCAAGCATAAGGGGATAAGATACTAATAGAGGCTCCTTCATCTACAATAGATCGATGAACTGCATGGTTTTTGATATCAACCTTTATCTGGAAAGGTGTAGCAAAAGGAAGGCGAGGCCCAGTTAAACTATTCCAATCAAAGGAAATGATCCCAGAGCCTGGTAGGGGTTTATTCGGCACAGATGAAATGCCCCTATTTTCAGAAACATTCGAATTGGTAATGCAGAAGACTTAAGGGACAGGTGCATTAGTCTCCGAAGGACTAATGGGATCGGTCGAAGATTGCATCGATTCGATCGCTTCACTCTCCAAAGGAAGAGTGGGGTTGACCAAAGATCACATTGCTTCAACCACTTCATCAACCAAAGGTTGATCCGTCTGTTTAGAATCTATAGACAATTCAGGAGCAGAGGATCCTTTAGACATGGACCACACTCTCTGCACCTCTAGAATAACAGGGCACAGGTGAGTAAGGTGATCTCCCTTACAAAGTTTACAAGGGAACTTTGGTTTCCATCCTATAAGCTTAGATTCCTTTAAAACAATAGTACTCTCAGCATGACTAGCATTCGCTGACGGTTTTCCCCAGCATGACTTGCAGTGGCTGGTTGCTCAGAAGCATAAGACTTTTGAACTATGGACCACACTTTTTGCACTTCTGGAAGTATAGGGCACAAATAGGTCAGGTGGTCTCCCTCGCAAAACTTACAAGGGAACTTAAGCTTTTGTTTATTAGGTTTGTCAACAATGTCAAGGTTCTTAGCATGACTTGCGGTGGTCGATCCAGTGTCTCCAGTATGACTCAAAATAACTAGTGACTTGTCATTAATATGACCAGCAATGATCAATGACGTGTCCTCAACATGAGCAACAGTGGTTGAAGACATGCTTTCAGTATGATTTGCATTGACTGAAATTTTGCTCCCAGCATGACCTCCAGAGGCTGGGACGTAGGTGCCCCCAGCATGACTTCCAGAGGCTGGGTGGGTGGGTTTAGTATGATTTACAGTGACTGAGCGAGTTCTCCCATCATGACCACCAGAGGTTGGATAGGTGCCCCCGGCATGACCTTCAGAGGATGGGTGGTGAGGTTCAGTATGATTTCTAGTGACTGAGTGAATTCTCCCAGCATGACCACCAAAGGTTGGGTAGGTGCCCCCAGCATGACCTTCAGAGGCTAGGTGACGAGGTTCAGTATGATTTCCAGTGATTGAATGAGTTCTCCCAACACGACCACCAGAGTTTGGGCAGGTGCCCCCAGCATGACCTTCAGAGGTTAGGTGTCTGCCCCCTTGGTTTGGCATCTTCTTCCTATTCTTCCTCCGTCTATTCCTTTTAGACTACTGGTTACCAGTATTACTACTTTCACCACATGAGGTAGAAGGAGGAGGAGAAGATGCTACTGGCGAAGCGGGCATATGGTTCTCATGCTCTTGATGTGAGGTGCTTACTTGAGAAGCATCAGGAGCATGCAAGGCATTCAGAGTGGAAAACAACCAAATTGGTAGCCTATAGTGAATCCCGGAAGATTCAAGGTAGCCATTAAGGGAGTACCAATGTTCTCAATGAATGGAAAAGCACAAGGAGCCCCTTGATTGGTGCTCACCGGGATGCTATCCATAGTTTTCGACTCAACGGGCCAGAAAATTCTAAGGCCAACTAGAAACAAGTGGCACAAAGAGCACACCACTAAAAAAAGGTCCTAGGTAATCAAACTAGGGAAACAATGACAAATACTCTCGGAAGCAAGTCTGGGATGATTAGGGCCTAGAACAAACTAACAGAGTATTGACGGTCAGTTACGTGGCATCCTCTGGAGGTCCACTGGGTGTAAGCGTTTGAATCACCAAACCGCCCTCCCGGGATTACTAGCGAAGGGTTACCTTCCACGTCTGTCCGAGGTGAAGTGGGAATAACCGCCCACTCTACCTGTGTATAATCCTAGAGGTCTGATACTAAGGCTACCATCAATACGAAATAACCTAGGGGGACAGTCGTCAGCCTAGTTGAAACGCATGGGCAAGGTAGCAAAGCCTGAAGTCCGAAAGGAACCCCGTACGCGAGTCAACTCTAGTTTATGGTTGAGAGGAAAGTGAGGGGATATCCTCAACAATTCCAATCTCCCACGGCCTTGTGCTTAACTCTGGTTTGAGTAGAGCATCCCAGGACTATTTGATAGAGATGGTTTTACCTAAAGGAAAGGCGTACTACGATTGTTGAGTAATGAAGCCAGTTTCAGATCGTTTAAGGTGATTTAAGTCTGAAACTCTAGCTTAAGCTAGTTGATGATGTGTATACCTAAAAAGAAAAATGTTGCTAATAAATTTTATTAATGATTCTATTTAAGGGCTACTTGTTACTCAAGGGTTGTAGTGTAGTCCGTGGAATGGTTTGTTATGAAAGTAAAGTGCATGTAAAGTAATGCTTTCAAATTCACACAAATTTTTCTCTTTACTGTTTATATTCTTTCAAAAAATCGAAAACTAGGCAATCCTAAAATCAAACTTCTTTTTGTATTTTTCTTTTAAATATTTCAAAGCAAACTATGCTACTTCAAAGCAATGCTAGACCTTACTATAAGCTACTTAAAACAATTTTTTGCTTTTTTTGATAAATGTAAAAGAAAAAGAACTTGTAAAAGTGCAAGTAAGACCTAAATGTGAAGTGCGAGTAAGACTAACACTTAAATGGTTCAAAACAAACAAATCAAATGATTTGAGGAAGAATTGACTTACCAAGTTTTTGCAAAAGAAAAACTTGAGACTTGGAAACAAAGTGTAAAAGAGACAGGGAAAAGAAATGCTCGTGATGGAAAGGCAGGCCTAACCGGCTGCTCCTAAGCATCAAAACCCTAAGAAAACCTAAGCCAAGTAAAGAAGTAAGCAAGTGAACAATTAAGTGACCTTACTAAACACACAGGCTTGAAAGAAGGCTAACTATGAGGCTTTGACTCACTTGAATTGAACTGAAAAGACAATAAGGAAGTATCTAAACCAAGCAACCTTCTGGAATCAACCCTAAGGACTCAAACTTGAAGGTCAAACCCTAATGGAAAGGATAAGACAAAGGGAAAGCATGCTAACGTTGCTACAAACAACAAACGATACTGACGCATGTTTGTATGACTGCAACAAGCAACTAGGGCCAAAGCGTGCAGCTATGTCCAAAAGAGAACATTGCACGAACTTCAAAAAGAGCTAGAAAGCAGTGAAGACACTTAACAAAGACTCAAGTAAGCAAAAACACACTAGAAGACATCAGAGAGGCAAACAAGACTCAACAGAGACATGGAAGGTCTCAGGGGTCAGTGGAGGGAGAAAAGCTAAAAACTGGAAAAGAAACCAAAAGCTTGGAAATCAAACCCTAATAGCAAACTGGACACTATAGGAAAATACACTACTGTGCAGTGTAGAAACCAACGTACATCAGGATAGGTACGTTACTATGCAGTGCAAGGAGGGGCGTTCATCAGGTAACAAACGCTACTGTAAGTAGGGAAGACCAGCGTACATGCCTTAGAAGGGCACAAATAGGCTTTGCAAACAGTCAACTGAAATGAATCAAGCGAAAAGGATAAGTAACACAGACTTACAAGGCCTCTCAGACAATCAAAAAGACTGAAAAATGGACTGGAAGAACACCTAACTAGGTCTCCTAGAGCAGTGAAACACATGGTTACTCCCCAGTGGAGTCGCCAGTCTGTTGTTCAGGATTTCTACCTTTTAGTGAGGATATGGACACTACCAACTGGGCGGGGTTGATAGGTAAACACATTAATTGTATTGCATTTAGTTACTGCAAAAGAAAGAGATCGAGATTGAAAGAAGTACCTCTTATCGACGGCTGGTCCTAGCTTTCGCTTGATCTCCCACTTGCTCTTTTGCTTGACGAACCTGCAACACAAAAGATACCTTCCTCAGCGTATCTTGGATATAATAAATATGATGAATGAACAAACAACTTGATCATCAAATATAACAAGATATTAATCCAAATGAATATACAATCTAGTAGACACTCTATTTGGGACAGCAAGGGTGTTTCGACCTTTTTATTGTCAAAGAAACATGAATCAGTACAATATACCTGACGTGTAGATATGTTTCTGCAACCGGATCCTGGGCTCCTACTCTTCACTATGACTTGGGAATTCCTCCAGCGTAACAGTACTCAAAGCATTCTTTCTATGTCATTTATGACTCTATGTCTTCTAACTAGTCCTCTCATGGATCCTCCTTGTATTTATGGGACAAGGTAGGCAGTTGGATTCGAGAGGTAGTTGAATTGGGAAGTTGGGGAAGTTGCAGAACCAACTTCAACTAATCCCAATTCGTCAAATTAATATATTTTTGATTTCATCTTAAGATGTATGCGGGTTTCATACAACAAGAGTAGCGTACAAAGAGCAACTTTTGTGATTTACAACATGCGTTTACAACATTTTGGAAGATGTATGCTGGTTGTCCTTGAGCAAAGTAGGGTATTTTCTGAAGGTGTGCGCTGGTCTGCTATACAGAGAGGGACGTACATGTGGTGAAATCAGGAGAAACTGCAATGTTTTCAGCTGAAGAGTGTACTTCTAGCAACAAGTCATCCAGGTTAATCAACTCTTCAATCCTTAGTGTCCTTTTGTGTGATCAACAAGGCAATGTGATCACAGACGAAGAAGTGCATATTTTACCTATAACAGTTTGAAATCTTGATATAAAGAATTATCTGACCACTTTCTCTATTGATTCCTTAGGTTTGACAAAGATTGGCATCAAAAGGAGTATCCGTGAATAATCCATAGAACTTATTGGACTAATCCATGTGGACCCCTATCATTGAAACAATTCTAGTATTTTGTCTTTATCCGCAGATTGAAAATGAGCTCATCAATATCCTGAGTAACATTGATCTATCACATGCTTAAACTTTCCTCTAGGTTAGTTATGGGATTGTTGTCATCGGTTTTGTATATAGTGATCCAAGAGGATCTCCAAAGTTGAATAATGCAGAAGGGTTTCATTAGCACCAACAGAATTCAGTCAACGAAGAGCTTGCAGAAAGCTTCCTAATGCAATTTGAACGGGGTCAAATGGAATTCGTATGTGAAAGAAATTGCAGGTTGAAATTTCAGACAAAAAGGAGGTTTTTCCAACAAAAGTTCATAAGACATTGAACACAATGTATTTCAATGAGAACTATGTAAAAGGGGAATTATATGAAAGTACTCATACAAATTCTCATTTAATTTGTAAAATGAAATTAAAAAGGTGTGAGAATACACCTCACCAATTGATTTCCTAGTCCTAAGGGAGTGTTGAGATCTTCATGGAGAAAGATGAGGCCTTTTCTCCACCTATCCCTTAAGGTGTCTCTTGATCCTCATTCAGGGGATCATGGGAGAGATATTCTCCTTAACATGTGTGATGAGTAATCATCCATGTAAAAAGGCTATAAAATCCTCTCATTTGGAGAGGGAAGGTAGGCTATGTTGGAGAGAGTTTTTGGTAAGTTTTGTATGAAGAATTTCATCACAAGATGGAAGAAAGATTTCAATTCATGTGAGAGCCTTAGTTCTTCTTGGTGAGGAAGAGGAAGGCATCCCAAGATGGGAATGAGCCACTTGAAATGAAGAGCATACATTTGTACTTATGAAAGTCATATATCTTTGAAGGAGATAATAAAGAGACTCAAAGTTTCAATGAGTCCAGAGATGTAGCCAGGAGGTTTGGCGAACTCCCTTAACAATTCTGGTTTGTGTATATTTTTCATGTGTGTTTTGTGAAATCTCCAAATTCTCAAAGATTGAAATTGATTGATTATGCCAATTTCTTTATGTTTATTGAGAAATTGAGAATTTGATTAAGTATTCGTTAATGGAATAAAAAGTGAGTTTACCCATTTTCGGATCAAGTTTGGTATCAGAGCAGTTCCGATCTAGATTCAGATTTATTTTGGCTTTTGTGTTGGCATTTATCATCTTGGTTGTAGATATAATATGGAAAGTCCACAAAATAGTTATCCTTCTTTTTAAGTATATGCAAATCTTTGTAGAGATGCAGATTTTTGTGAAAGATTCTGATCCATGAAGAAAAAGGTATGAGAATTAAATAATGAAGGAAAAGAAAGCGCCGAGCCGTGAAGACAATTGGAAGCCTTGACAGAAGAGAAGCAATATCTTCAAGAACAGCTCAAAGAGATGTGTGTGAGATGCAAATTAAGGAGGAGTTGTTAGCCAAGTATGAACAAGCCGATCCAAGATGTCTATCTACAGTAAAAGATGACATAATTTGCACTTTTTGTCCTCATGCGAAAGATCACATAGATGTTTCTTCTTCTACGTCTTCAACCAAACAGGAGGATGATACCTCGAAGATAAAAGAGGTGTATTTGGAAAGACTTGCTTCCCAGTCAAAATATGAGGTAAGTAACAATTATGTTCATCCAGTTGCATCACATACAACTGCTTGTTTGGGTTATTTTGAAAAGCATACGCGTGGGATTGGCATGAAACACCTAACAAATGACGGGTTCAATGGAGGAGGTCTTGGTACTGATGGCCAAGGTATCATACAAACAATTGAAGTTGAGGACCATCCCCGATATCAAGGATTGGGATATCAAGAGACAACGTTTGGTGAAATCTCTTGGGGAAGTTGTTCATATTTTCATAAGCGAAGTCATGTTGTAGACCATTGTTGGGATTTGCATCTAGAGCTGAAGCCAAAATGGTTACAAATACGAGAAGGAAAAAGGAAAATGAATGGAAGTAGTGATTCAAAAAGAGTAAGCAAATCATCAAGCAACAATTCAGTCAAGAAACATCCAATGTATGCTTATGATGAAAATTTTCATAAACTGAGAGATGTAATTTTCTGTTCTTTTTGTGGAGGAAAGAATCATTATGTTACAGAATGTTGGAAATCTAAGGCTTATGGTAATGGAAATCTAAGGCTTATGGTAAAAGAATCGGTGCAATAAGAAGTGAACCTAAAGAAGGAAATCCTTATCTCCGTATAAAGAAAAAGGATGGCATAGTTCATCGACAACAATTCAGGAGAAGAATTGTATGAGATCTACCAAAGAAAGAGGAAGCATATCATGAAGAAATGCAATTAAAGAACGAACATCCATTTGAATGGTTGAGTAAGAAATGGTTATCATTTTTGCAAAATTGAAATAAATTTTAATTAACATGTTTTCCAGCAAAGGATACAAGTGATGTTTATGCCAGATAGGTTGGCGTTGTCTATCGGCTCTAATGATGAAAATGGAAACTATAAATTGTTGCATAGTAATATTTTACAAATGCAATGAAATCTGCAGACAAGTTTAAAGTGAAGATCAATTTTTTTCCTTGCACAAGTTTTAAAAATGATTACGCTCCCTGGATTGGTATGATCCATTGTTTGGGAAAGCTGTGGATGTACATTCTTTTTTTAAAAAATTTTCTGGCATCATCTTGAATCGTGATGGATCACAAGGAAATAATACAATCGTGACCGATCTTGCTCAGTAGAGTGATTGAGAATCCAGTATATGCCTTTGACCTTCAAGATCACGATCCATGGAGGAAATCAAAACTGTGCCCTGCAGAGTGAAGAGAAACTCCTGTAGCTGTGGAGAGGTGGCTGTCAAAATCAGGGAAACCTGAGATTGCTAGGTCAACTCTAACCATTCGACAATCATTCAGATGTTGAGGAGCCTTCATTTCTGCAAGGGAAATGGCCATCACAGGAATAGATGATCATCGTTACTAGAGATGGATTCCATATGATAAGTCCAGGTTTCATGAAGCGACTTATCTTCATCAACATTGGTGGTTTGAAGTAGATGGTGTCGTGAAATTCCAGCTTCCTGCAGGAGAATACAATTTTTCTTTTAGGTTACGACTTGGAAGGCCTTCTAAAATGTTGGGTCGTTGGATTTATGTTTTGATCAAATTCAAGATGGGACTTGAAACCTGTTCGGTTCACTCTTTCTACATATGATCCTTGCATGCTTCCACCAAGAGTATCAAGCAGTCCCAACGTGGATCATTTTTAAAGGTCATCGTAAAATATAGGCGCAATCTCTATCCATGTGATCAGCTCCGATTCTCCATATTCTGGTGTAACATTTAGCGAGCAATCCAGGGCTCATGCGCGCGTTTGTGGTTGTGTTTTTTTTCTATTCCGGCGAATCCACGAAGAACGAGGGAAATGATGATGTTATCGAAGAAAAACCTGCTGCGGCGTTGGGAGAATCTATGGACATCTTGACTGCTTTTGCAGCTTGTATTAAAGAAATCATTGGCCCATGATGGTCTAAAGCAGCTTGTATTAAAGAAATCATTGGCCCATGATGGTCTTGCTAGAGGTCTTCACGAAGGTGCCAAAGCCATTGAGAAACACGCAGCTCAGTTGTGTGTGCTTGCAGAGGATTGCAACCAATTTGATTATACAAAATTAGTCTGTGTGCTGAGCACAACATGAACTTGATTTCTGTTCCGAGTGCAAAGAAGTTGGGTGCAAGAAGGCAGGCGTAGGGTGCATGGGTATGCATAAGACCAAGGTAGAAATACAAAGCCAAGCACCAAGATAACTGATTCGGTTCGTGATAGGACTTCTTTGGAGACCAAGCACATGGCGCGGGAAACTATGGTAAAGTTTAGTTAGAAAAAAAAGAAAACACTGGGTTTTAAAACCATATTTTTGATGCAATATTTTTTTTCAACTTAGTGGATATTATATGGCCTTATATAATTGGAACCCATCACATTTTCCATTTAGCAAAAGTTGGGACAATGGCCAATAAGGGATTTTTTTATGAATACTTTTGGTGGTTGGTTCGAAACCATAGTGTTTAACCATATGGCCTTTCAAATTAATGATTGAAATATTGTAAAGGACTTTGTATCCACTTTCAAAGTGCTAAGAGACTGAGAGGCATTTTGTCTTATGCCTTTTTTAAAATTGTGAAAGTGCTAAGACACTGAGAGGCATTTTGTCTTATGCCTTTTTTAAAATTGTAGTGTCCTTGTAGCCATTATTGAGAGAGGGGCATTGATGCCTAGGCTTATTCTGGTCTTTATTGTAAACTTGACTAAATAGTATTTTCCTAAAACTTTTGGCAAGTATGAAATTTCAAAATTTTAATCCAGGTGTCTTCAGTTACAGTGGTTAGCTTCAGCATTCTTATTCCAAAGAACAAAGGTGAAGGGGAAGGGGAATGTGTCATTTGCACCTATTACATATATACATCAGTTAATACTTTTGGAGGTTCAAAAGTGCTTTTCAGTGGGGAGATTTGATCCAGGAGGATCTCCACAGTAGAAGAATGCAAAAGGGTTTCATTAGCACCAAAGGCAATCAGTCGATGAAGAGCTTGCAAAAATATTCCTAATGCAATTTGAACGGAGTCAAATGGACTTCGTATGTGAAATAAATTGCAGGTTGAAATTTCAGACAAAAATGAGTTTTTTCCAACAAAAGTTCATAAGACATTGAACACAATGTATTTCAATGAAAACTATGTAAAAGGGGAATTATATGAAAGTACTCATACACATTCTCATTTAATTTGTAAAAAGGAAATTAAAAAGGCGTGAGAATACACCTCACCAATTGATTTCCTAGTCCTAAGGGAGTGTTGAGATATTCATGGAGAAAGATGAGACCTTTTCTCCGCCTATCCCTTAAGGTGTCTCTTGATCCTAATTTAGGGGATCATGGGAGAGCTATTCTCCTTAACATGTGTGATGAGTAATCATCCATGTAAATGCTATAAAATCCTCTCATTTGGAGAAGGAAGGTAGGCTATGTTGGAGAGAGTTTTTGGTAAACTTTGTGTGAAGAATTTCATCCCAAGATGGGAGAAACATTTCAATTCATGTGAGAGCCTTAGTTCTTCTTGGTGAGGAAGAGGAAGGCATCCCAAGATGGGAATGGGCCACTTGAAATGAAGAGCATACAATTGTACTTATGAAAGCTATATATCTTTGAAGGAGGTAATAAAGTGACTCAAAGTTTCAATGAGTCCAGACATGTAGCCAGAGGTCTGGCAAACTCCGTTAACAATTCTAGTTTGTGTATCTTTTTCATGTGTGTTTTGTGAAATCTCCAAATTGTAAAATATTTAAATTGATTGATTATGTCAATTTCTTTATGTTTATTGAGCAATTGAGAATTTGATTAAGTATTTGTTAATGGAATAAAATATGAGTTTACCCATTTTTGGATCATAAAGGGATCATCATATCCTAGAGACTGACATATCTATCACTTTTTCAATATGGAGCCAGAAAGTGAGGATCAATTCCATCTTTAGATGCCCAATTCAATATGAAATTTGTGGCAAATGATACAACTTATTAAGGGATTGGGAAGATTCTTTATCACTGTTGATACATTGTAAGAATCATAAATGCACAAAACTCTTTATTTGGGATTTAATTCAATATAGTAAGAGCTTGTTCAACAAATCTGATTTTCTTTAATTCAGCCTTTAAGAGACTTTGACCATTAACAATATCACGAGGAACCACATCATATTCTCATTCCGAAGGCTGATTACACAGATAATAACACAACACCTCAACAATGTTTTTTCACAGCTTCTCAATATGGAATTGTTAAGAGTGGATATTGAATCGTGATGCTTGCATTAGCCATCACAACTAGCTTCTCTTGGATTCTTATTTTATCATGTATTTGTGAAGATATTCCTTGTATTTTGTTGTCTATGTACATATGTAGTCCCATTAACCATTAGTGGTTATTAGTGAGCATTACTCCATTTTATGTCCTTTCTTCAAAACACAACGAGCATTACTTCTTTTTGATTTATTACTTGATGGAAAAGTGCCCTATATGAGATGCTTTTTAGAAATGGAAATGATGTTTTGAGAAAATTGGACCTTTCTCACAGAATTTAATTATTCCAAGTTCAACAATTTTCTATGCCTTGTAGCATGTTACTGATGAGGGAACGATGCTTGCTAAACAAGCATAAGATGTAGCAAGCAATAGGAAGGTAACATATTTTAGTAGTAGTATGAAATTGACACCCAAACAGGTGCAGATGAGGGACAAATCTTTATAGGCTGCGAAACTCAATTATGTTTTCATGCATGTCTTGACCAAACATAATTTATGGTTTCTAGTTGCATGGTAATTTTGAAAATCTTCAACACTTATTATACGATTATGCTGACTAGAAGGCTTTGTGATGTAATCAAGGAAAAATGATATTCTTGGTCCACTAGAGCAAGTATATACTTATTTGTATTTTGTTAGTTTTCTTTGGTAGAAATTTAAAGTGCAGTACATTTATATACATGGAAGAAAATATGATTTCTATAAAATATCATGATTAAGAAATTCTAGCAGAAGTGGTAATATAAAGATACAAAAATCAAACCACAAAGATGCCATAAAAGAAAAATATTGTCAATGGTTTATTTTTTCCAAAGAGTTGGAAAATTAGATTATAATGTATTTTAGTCCTGCCGATATTTACATTTAAAATATCTAGGTTGGAAAGTGGAAATATGCTGGTAGGTAGAGTAAATGTATTTTTGTTTGCATTAGGGTTTCTAGCAACCACAACTTCTATCATGAGACCAAATGATCACTTGTTTATGTTTCTTCTTGCAATGCATATAATCCTCTATGTTATTGTTATGTTTACTCTATATTTTGTCATAAACAATTAGTTCATATTTCTTGTTTTTGTTTTCTATAGATTGTAGGATATGCTGGGGCATAATTGAACTCAAACTTAGTTTAGACTCATTTGGAGTTGTTCAAATGATTGGAGCTTGAAGGATTTCCTATAGAGTATGCATGATTTCCTATGACTAATGGAAAAGATCCTAAGAGTTCTGATTTGATGCCTTAGTCATGAAGATTGCCTCAACTTTCAAGACCGCTGCATTTGTCTCCAATTGTTAGGTGTGATTTCTTGTCTATTTATTTTCACTATTATCTTGCAATTCTCTTATAGACTTATTGTTTTGCTTGATCTTGTGGTAACCTATTATAGTGTATTGTGGTATACTATTATATTTCTCTTTTTCTCTTATAGAATTATTGTTTTGATAGAATATAACTTTTTCTACTAGTATATGACAAATTCCTCGACACAAGTAAGGCATTGTATTTTGAGAAAGATTCCCTCACACTTATGACGCATTTTTGACATGATTTATAGCTACTAAAGTAAGGTGTATCCCTTGAAGAGATATTCTTTGTACAAGTGGCACAATATTCCTTTCATAAAGGTTTGTTGATTTGGTGCTATCTTTATCATAGGTTAAATGTTTCACTAAGTGAGGTTCCTTGGGATATTGAGCACTCCATTTGAGTCTATTATTAGCCTATTTTAACCCTCTTCCTACTCCTATTTTATAAAGGAGAGGAGGCACAATAGGTTGAGTAGTTCAATGATTGAGTTTACTAGTGTGTGCTTGACATAAGTGGTTATGTTTTGTAATATTTCTTTTGGTGTGATTTATGAATGAGAAGAATGTCACTATTGTTACAGAATTCCATCTTGCTATACATGACTAGATTGACCATAACCAAAACTCGAGCTTTCTTGATATGTGAAAGAACTTGAAAGTGCCTAGACGATCCAACCATGTCATGGAAGAAAGGGACATTAATGATTCCCTTGTTTTTACTATAGAAGGAAATTGAGTTTTTGGTGCACACTCTTCATCAAATGAGAGGTGCTAAACTGATTATTGGACTTTATTTATGGCTTAGATGGACATGCATATTCGGCCATGTAAAATTTATTTTTGTTACTAACATGACTCATGCTCCATGATTGAGAACACTTATGATAGGGGTTAGATACAATGACTCCAAGACTTGAAATATTTCTATGATTTCCACCACCATCACGTCCCTCTAGAAAAAAAACATGAGTATCATATGAATTGCCCTAGTTATGATCTAACCTTTTTGTCATTGTGTCTACAAAATCGCCTAAGTCCTTCCCAAGGTTTGCAAAAACCCACCTTTCTCCCCAAGTGTGGGAAACACCATCCAAATATTGAAGAGCCACTTTCAATTTGTCTTCCTGGAGTTGAATATTCCGCAACTGAAGAGCCAATTTGAGTTTTCTTAACCATGTATGAATTTCTACCAAGGCCCCAAAGTCTTATTGCGAAATTTTTGTTTGAAGGTTAAAAGAGGGATGATGGGTTCATTTTTCCACATCCTCCTTGATTTCTCCTTAAGCCTATTGATCAACATCAAGAATGCCTAAAGATTTTATATGCTCCATATTTTCTTCAAAAACCAGGCCTCAATGTTTTCTTCCCTTTGGCATTTCGACAACAACAGAACTGACTGAAGGTCTATTATCATTTGTTGCATTGCAAATAGAACATAAAGCCCAATAGAAAATGAAAGTATATAAACAAAAAATAACAAGAAATGGGAGCACTTGTTCACATGGAAGTGGATTGCACCTACAAATCCATTAATATATAGGAGTTGTTACACAATGTCAACTCTTTGTTTTATTAAATATTGTAAAATGGCAAGATAATCCTTTCTATAGGGTTTTCCCACCTTTAAAAGCAAAAACCACAAGAAACCACCTTAGATAACTTGAGGTACCCAAAATATATCATAATGACATATTATAGGGACAAAAAATCAGACATCCTAATCATTAATCGAATATTATGTTTAATCAATTACTATGTTGTGCTTAGGGACATGACAAACAAACATAATTATTGCAATTTTGATAGAATTCTCCGTATATAATATTAATTAATGTTGAAATGTATGATACCATATTAATATTTGGTGACCAAATAATTAAAGGATAGGATATTTTGTGTGAAAAATACTTATCTGAATATCATTAAACTTAGCTAGTAAAATTCCAATAGCTAATGTACAATGTCCAACTCCATCAACATACAACTGTCACATATTAGATGCAAAGATCTCCTAATTTACAATGTCCAAGTCCATCAACAGTCACATATTAGATGCAAAGATATCCTAATTTGCAATGTCCAAGTCCATCAACAGACAACTGTCACATATTAGATGCAAAGATATCTACTCCCAATCATACATAAGAGGAATACCTGAAAAGCAATAAAAACTCATTGTACCTTTTATTGTTGTACTAGACGTTTGAGTACTTTAGTTGTTGGAAGATTGACCCTCCTTTGGAATATGTTCTCTTTTTTGAGTAAAAAAATTAGCCATTTGACAAGAAAGTTGATGGTAGTAGAACATGGTGTTGTGCTTGCTTTGGTGGAAGGGTGGGTGCAAAACTCTATGATGTAGTTAGCCATTTTGTTTTGAAGGTATTATCATATTAAATGTTCAGATAAACCTGGTTTGAAATTGTTACTAGAAATTTGCAGCTAAATTAATATAGCTCAATATTTTTGTTCATGATCTGTTTCAAATTGCAACATAGATAGCAAGGATCAAGGGATAATATGCTTGGTTTTCAAAGTGGTAATACTAGTTATTACAGGTGTTAGGCTGTTGTAGATATGTGGATATTGCTCCATTGTAATAGAACTAGTAAAAATGATCTTGTGGGTTGTAGTTGATTTTTTTTTCTAGTCCAAATACCCTTATGTTTATGAGTGATGAGATTATTATTAGAAAACAATATCTCAGTTCATTTAATGAACCGTTTCTTAAATCATGACATGAGCTTGCTAACCAATAACACTTTCTAAGGGAGACAAATGTCATCCTACTTGTTTCAACACAATTGTGTGACATGCACAAACAAATTTATAGTAAGTAGTCAAAAGTTGGGAATCCTTATTTAAAAGACCATAGATTGAAATATGCCATCATTATTAACATAAAGGCATTATTGATTATAAATTTAGACAAAACTCCACCATCCATTTTCTGTTTATCCATATTTGTAATAGGTAGTTTTAAATGTGAAAGAAAAACAATTTACTATCCAGAAAATTTCTCCAGAGGCATATACTATGCATAAACACCCTTTTAGGAAACAAATCTTCTTTACTGTTCAAAAACATTCTTTAAGGAATCCAGTAGATCCATGATTTTTTGTAATTAATCACAAAGAACACAGTTAGTCTTCAAAATCCAAACCATGTTGCTTATTCACATGGAAGAAAACATTTTCTCTTATATGTTAATAAATTTGGTCTCAGAAATATTCAAAAGTATTTTTCCACATTCAGAAGTCATTGACTTTATTGTGAAAAAGAGAAAGTCATGCTTTCTTATATTCTTTAATAAATCATTGGTTAATAAATGTTATCCTTCTGCTTTGATTGATTTCTTCACTCCACGCTATTGAAAATTTACTTTAATACGTGTTCCTGAATGTCTTTGGATGTATAAATCTTGTTTTTGTGTTTGAAACAACATCCTTGCTAGGATTTTACAGGTTTCTTGTAGCTTGCATTAGTATAATACTCTACATCTAGGTACCTATAAATTTGTGGATATGACCATGTTAAGATTGCAAAATCAAATTTCATTGTGTTTTCAGTTTCAATGCTTCCAAAAGACAATGATGCAAATGATGAATCCAACAAAAGGAACGACAACCTCGACATTTTTATTCAAGGAGGGAAGAATCATGGTTGCTACTGATTCTCGTGCCAACATTGGGAGGATACATTTATATGATATCTACTCAATCATTTATTTAATTCTTATACCCTATAGTAATATTGTATATTGTCATACAACTAATGAAGAAGGATACACTTGTATCTTCTCATACAACTAATGAATATATTTGTAGTAGATTGATCCCCTAAGCTATTTTAAGTCTTTTAAGTAGGATGTTGTAAATATTTGCATTGTAAAATAGCTAAATTGTCATGGATATTTGGTCCCTCATAGAATTAAATCATACCCCCAAAATGTAATATTTTGTTCCTTGAACTCATCATCGGTAGCTCATCATTAGTACAACGGTTTAATGATGCAAACCTTTTCTTGTGCATAATTGTTGTAGATTGGCCAAGTATAATGGAAGAAAAATTTAGTTAGTGGGGTTGATGATCACATATGTTATGTAACTAAGGTTGTGCATCCAAGAAATGGTTTTTTTATTGCAAAGTTGCACACTAGGATTAAAATCTTGATCAATAAGAAATGGACTTTTTCTTCTTCTTTTCAATTAGGAATTTTAGAGTATGAAATTACAATTGAGATTTGTGTTTGTAATTAATCAATCTAATGCCTCATTTTAATTTCCTACAGAGTCATGACACTTAGTTCAATGGCTTACCTGACAAATGATGAATCATTATAAGTTAGAATTACAAATTATAAAATATGGGTGTTAATATGTAACGTACAAACTTAGGATTGTGATACAAAAACTCTATACTTCTCAAAATTGACTGAAACAATGTTTTTGGAAGCTAAGTGGATTGAGGATGGACTAGATCAAAGGCTTGGGATGGATGGGAGGCTTTGATATGGAATGATATCTCTGCAAAAAGTATTGATACCTTTAATGTTTCAAGAGCAACAAGGCTTCAATTTACTCCAATGCTCCTCGACCCTTCAGCATATGCAAACTAGTATGGGAGGAAACTTGACTGGAGGAGGGGATGGGTGTTTCAGACATCAGAGAGGATAAATATAATTAATTTACAGTAATTGAACCATAAAATAGAATTCCATAAAGTTTCATAAAGATCTGAGAAAGTCTCACATTATTACTAATAAAATTTCCTTCTAGGATTACTTAACTCATGCGATTTCTTGGATCCAAAACAATATTCAAAGGACCACGGATTTATGAAATAAGAATTGGATCATGAAATATGACATGTTAATCAACTCCATAAACAAGAATGACTTCATTTGGATTCATACTTATTCATTTATGAAATACACACTGGAACTAGTCAAATTCTAGCTAAATCTAGAAGGGGTGGAAAAATAGGAGAAGAAATCAGAGTTCTGTAATTTTTATTGATCTGAAATCCACTTTCATTACGTCAGAAATAGACCAATATTCCTCTTAAAACACTATGGAAAGATCTATCTTCTTCTACATAAGAAACTAGCTCTAGAAACTCATAGAAAGCTTCAAGATTCAAACTCTGAACTGGATGATGATTCTTCTGAACTTAATATTCGACTTGATCAGATACAGGACCTGCAAATAAAATCAATTACAATGGCTGAATGCCATCATCCTCTCATAGAAATCTGGGGCACATCTCCCAAACTTGACTAGGGGCACATCTCCCAAGTCTCTGAGGCAAAATTGCACTCATACAAATTCTCAAACTGACAAAAATATGTGAGTTTGGTGCACATTGTATTATTTATAGATTCTGGATGACTTGTGGAGAAAGTCTTCGTGGTGAATGCGCCCTTCTTGAGTGGATAGGGAAAGCTTGCTTTCCTTCCTTTCCTTTTTGCTTTGCTTTCCTCCTTTTTCCTTTTCTGATTGCTTTTCTTTGGCTTTCCTTCAGTTTTATTCTTTTCCTAAACTTTCCTTCTTTTCTGAACTTTCCTGCTTTCTGACTTTCCTGCTTTTCCTGATTTATGCTGCTTTTCCTGATTTATGCTGCTTTTCCTGATTTATTCTTCTTTTCTGTCTTTTTCCTGATTTATGGATTCATGTGCTTTCCTTTGACTTCTTTCGCAAGTCTCTCTCTTCCAACCTTATCCATTGATGCGCCTTAGTGGAGCATTATCTCCATTTATTCAACATACAAAATATTAAATGCATCATAAATAATTATTCCAAGTGGATAACAAACTTTGGATAAAATTAAATGCACACTCCTAATTAATTAATTGCGTGGAATACAAAATTTAACCCCATGATACTAAAGTTGTCTCCTCAACCCAAGGGATTGGTTGGGTTAGGATCTTGATCCAATGTTCACTGTTGAGGGGACATGACATAATATTGCTCCTCTCCCCAATTTTGAAAGAGTTCTAGCTCAATGGAAGAGCACCTTCCTTACAAGAAGGAGGTTGGTGGTTCGATTCATTTGTACCCTACCATAAAATAATAAATGATATTGCAATGTGTTACTACCAATTGATGGAAACCAATGAATAAAAATGATTAAATTTACTACCAATTGATGACAATTAATGATTAAAATGACTAAATATACTACCAGGTGACAACAATCAATGACTACAACAACTAAATCAACTACAATGACTACAATGACTAAATAAACAACCAGTTAATGACTAAATATACTATCAATCGATGAAAATTAGTGAAAAAAAGACTAAATATACTACCAAGTGATGAAAACTAATGATTAAAATGACTATACTACCAATTAATGGAAATCAATGAAAAAAAGACTAAATATAAAACTAATTGACGACAATTAATGAATAAAATGATTAAATACACTACTTGTTGATGGAAATCAATGACTACAACTACTAAATAAACGACCATTTAACCATCAATCAATGACTAAAAAACTACCAAATATACTACAAGTCGGCCAATCAAAACAACCAATAAACTCCTAAATGTTTTTAGTCATAAATTTAGTCATGTTATAATTGACTAGCAATAAACTACTATTAGTCAAGTAACTAAACTTAGTCATTTATATGCAAATTTTAGTAATTTTTTAGTTATGTATTTCACTTTTTCTACTATTGTACTAAGACCCTACCATAGTCCTTTTATTATATTATTCTCATCTTTAGAGGATATATTGTAAGGCTTCTCCACAATGCAATTTTCAGCTGGATTCCCTTGTTCGTCATCACCCTCTAAAGCAATCATTGTTGTGTTCCTCTCAGAGAAAATTTCTCCAAATTCATGCCACAATAATTCAAGTCTTTGACATATTTACCTTCACTGTCTTTAGTACATTTATCAACAAACCAAACAAATTTAAAGTTCTTTTGAATATTTTTCTTCTTAATTTACTCTAAGAAACTTCTTAAGTAAACCCATCCCATCACTTCCACTTTTGACTAACCAGATTCCAACTTGGAATTTGCTAACACATAGTTCCAAGAAATCTTGTGCACGTGGTCATTATTGATATGATTTTGACTTGTATTTAAAATTACTATCTTGTTCTAAAATTTCAGTTACTTCTTTTACCTTTGTGGAGGATTTTTGGCTAAATAAAAAATAACCCAATTCTAATATCAGTATTATCACATTCTTATTTGAATCTGCACCAAAACAACTGTGTCATATATTAAGTACGACACTTTCTACAAATTTTGACAGACTTACAAAGAATCATTATCGTTCTTACTTAACAATGTTTTGCTAAGGGTGGAATGACGATCAACTACAGTAGATCCAACTTCCATGCTTGATTGGACTATTTCCTTATTTCCATGCTTCTCACTTGTATCACTGTATAGAACAACAGAAACAATAAAAAGTATAAATTTCTGATTAGCATCAATTGAAACAAGTTTACAATCTTTAAGCTCTGAAGTACAATAATTCAAAGATAAAAAGTACCTTCTTCTTTGTCTTGACTCTTCACCATTCTTATATTGATCATTCGAATGTGAATTGTGATTTTTACTATATTCCTAATCAATATCATCATCTTGTTTGGATTTTCCATTCTTATTGTAATATTTTTCTTAGATATTATTGTCTTCAACATTTATAGGTGATTCCAAGGATTGAAAATAGTCCAAGTTTAAAAAAGCACCACATTTCCTGACCTATTCACTAAATAAACAAATCTACATCAAACATACAACGAAAGTACTATCCCAAGTCAAGTGAGATAAATGTATCGACAATGTGATTCCGTAACTTTGGAATCCTTTCATATGCAAAAACACATTTTTTGGGATCCAATATCCAAGGATAAACGTGGAAGATCGTTAAGTGTCTCACCATCAAACCAATATATTTGCATGTGAAGGATTTAGACTATGTCTCCTTCCAATAAAATCCTCCAACTGTTATAAACATAAATAACAATAAATATAGATAATAAATAATAAATAAATACAAATAATAATTATTATTATTAATAGGTTGTAACTCTTATGAAAAGTCATCTTATGCCTTTTAGGTATTATTTATATGGGCATATTTGCATTTGTAAAGCATCATCTTATTTTTTATCAATACATTATTTTACTCTGATATGGATTTGTTTCCATATTTTTACAGATAACTTGTGTGAACAGGAACTGTCCACACCATTTGGTTTCAGAGCTCAAGTATTTTGGCTTGTCGTCATCATCTTAGAACTTCTCTGCTTTAACAATATTTTTGATCCATAATCAGGCCTTTGTCCCTCTTCCACTCACTATTCTCCATTCGTATCCACTAGTCGTCCCTGCACACTGCACACATCCTCCTACTTACCTCAACGCATATTTCTTCCACACATTTCCCTTTCTCCAACCATAGTGCACTACTCATACACCTACTACACGCGCCCTTACTCCATCACCTCACTCCACTCCATCCCCTACTCCTCATACGCATCTCGTTCCTACTCCTCTTCCACTATACACCACCCCTACTGCACACTCTTCCCCAACATAATATCTACACACCAAATCCCTCGACACCCTCTCCTCACATGCAGCCACCACCCGCGCTCTCTCATCATTGAACCATCCATGGCCTCTGCAATCTTGCTTTGATATGTTGCAAACCCATTCCCTTCATCATGCACCCTTCCATTCCATTTTCCATACCCTGTATGAAACACTCTCCTACTGCATGACTATGTCCTTTGCTCACGTTAAAATCCCATGCTAACTACCGTCCACCATAGTAGGATAATTCAAGTACTAATACAGATACAAATACGATTCAATATGGAAAAAATACGTAATGAAAAAATCTAGTACGAATAAAATATGTAGGTAGCTTCCTTATATATAATTATTTTAATCAAATATCACAAATATACCATAAATATGCATAGACATTTATATAATAAAATTTAACATATATTTAAAAAGCAAAAATATAAAATCTCAACGTGGGATATGGAATGTGAGATAGATATTTATATAATAAAATTTAACATATATTTTAAAAACAAAAATATAAAATATCAACAAACTGGGATATGGAAGTATGAGAGACAGTCGTTATTAATAGTTATTTTAATAAGAAAGTATGAAATTGATGGTATTTCTATTTTATTATATAATTAAAGTTTTTTTTTAAATTGCTTTTCAAAATTTAACTATCCACTAGTAAGAATCCGTATTAGTATTACACCTACACTGAATATTCGATAAATTCGAATTTGTTCTGAATTTATGTACATGAAGTATCAATACGGAGGAATTATGCTACTATGCCATTCATTGCCTCTCCCTTCAATTACCTCACTCATGCACTGCCCCTCCCTCTCCCTCGTGCCTCTTTCGCACGCCCACGCCTCTCCTCCCTACACCCATGCCATCTCCATTCGCGCTGCAAATTCATCCCCCCTCCTCATTGTGCCTCCCCATTTCCCTACTCCAAACCTTGCACCTTACTTCGTACACCTCCCTCACTCCACCCACACCTCCACCACTGTTATACCTTCCATCTGTCCTCACATGCTCCTTTACATAGTTGTTACTCCCTCCACACTCCAACGCACCCACTAGTCTACCATTACTCCCTCTCTCCCTATCCTTCCTCACCACCCGTGCCACCACCTGCACACTCCTTATCCGGGACCTTCTCACACACTATGCATTCCACCCGTACTCTCCCTCTCCATCCTTCACGCCACTCCTCTTCCATTCTACACACTCCATATCTGCCATCCCTCCCTATTCCCTCACCTCCCTACTTCCTCCATCACACCTTAGCTAGGGTATAAAACCCTAATCCCCACCAATTAAAAAAAATTATAATAATACTAATATTATTAAAAATAATAATAAAAATTATAAATTCTTTTAAAACCTCTAGTTTTCCAAATTCAAAAAAATATACATAATATTATAATATATTATTATTATATTTAATAATTATATTATATTTATTAATATTATTATTATTATTAACTTCTTATTAATAATAGTAATAGTTATTATTATTATTTAGTAATTGTATTTATTACAATTATTACTTTATAAATATTGGAAAGAGGACATAAAAGTCATAGTCAAGGATTTAAGATCTCACATACGGATCAAATTGGACGCTCTTAGCACTTGAGTCCATTTATCACAGAAGAAATAGAAGTCAAAGTCATACCATGGCTCATAGTTCATGTTTACAAGTAAAAAAATTAGAAGATGAATTAGTGCATTGTCAAAAGGAAAACAAAAAATTACAAACGATAATTGATTTGCAGACATTACAGTTGGAATTAAAAAACAAGACTTATTCTAACTAGAAAACAAAAATGGAAGAATCAGTATGCCCATATTGATTAATTAAGGAATGAAAAGCGTCTCAATAAAAAATCTCAAAACCTAGATATAAAAAGGAAAATTGACGATAGTAAAGTAGAATAAGAAATGATGTGCTTGAATGCACTCCTGAATGACAAGAATAAATAAATTATGCAAGTCCAGGAATAATCAGAATTCCAAGAATAAGATATATGCCGACATCAACAACAAATATAGAGCTCCAGCAGAAAATTGATGACATTAAAAACACACACAAGTTAGAAGTCACAAAGATCAATAAAACGTTATCAAACAATACTGAAGAAATATTTCGGCTAAGAAACCATAATAAGATCTTAATTTCAAAAATCAAGAAATTAAAAAATATTCAGAAGACAGAGCAATCTATTGAAAACATCAAAGGAAAATTACTATAAAAGCAAGAAGATAATTAGCACCTTAAGAATCATAATGAATATTTTAAGGAACAACTTAAGAAGTCTAAAGATGATGAAAAGTCGCAAGCAGAAAAGGTTAAGAAGATTCAGAATGATAACAAGAAGTTAGAAAACAAATTAGAATAAATACATAGTGAGACATCCAAATCTTCAAGAAAGAAAATACAATTTGTAGAAAAAGGCACAATTGCAGATCCAGTTCAGATCACCGCTCAAGGTATCAACCCAATTGAAGGAAAGCACAAACAGAAGTTTAAACAAGAAGACACTACAAACGCGATCAAGGGAAATATCCTTATAAGAATCCCCTATCGACATCCAAATCATAAAAGCAGATATCCTAAATGTCGTGAACAAATAATGGAACTTAATGGTACCAGTGGAATCAAGTCTTATGATGTCGCTTTGTTTTGGCATTGTAATGCTTCACAAAGAATCAAATTAGGATGGACCGATCCTTCTACATTTCGAAATTTGTGGTCAACACTTAGTAGTTCATATCATCACATATCATCAACTATGACAGAACATAAAAAGATGCGATGACACTTACAAGAAAAAGTACAAATGTAAAAGTGTCTTCATCAATATGCTTTGAGGAAAAAGCATTTCTGAAGAGGAAGGCAACGCTATACACATAAATAACAGTAAATCTAGATAATATAAATAATAAATAATAAATAAATGCAAATAATAACAATTATTATTAATAGGTCACAACTCTTATGAAAAGTCATCTTTTGTCCTTTAGGTATTATATATACGGGAATATTTGTATTTGTAAAGCATCATCTTATTTTTTATCAATACATTCTTTTACTCGGATATGGATTTGTTTCCATCTTTTTATAGATAACTTGTGTGAACGGGAACTATCCACACCACCAACATTGTATAGCAAAGAACCCTACAGAAGAAGCTTCTGAATAATTCCTATAAACAACAAAGAATGGGTATTGTTTAACATGATTCTTTAATCTTTTGGAGAATTGAGTCAATGCTCTACTGACTAAATATCATAAATTAACATCAACTAGAAAAATTAAGGTACAAGTTTCTACATTTGAATCAAGGTAAATTAATAATTCCATAACATAATTTTCCATCCACTCATGAACATAGTTACTTGTATTGACAACAACAAGCTCACATGACATTTTATGTGGAAGTAAGTTAATGTTCATTAGTGTTTTGGGCAATGAAAATGGAAACAATGTCGACAAGAAAAGCAAGACATATAATTTTTAGAGTCCACTATCACACTAATCTCCCTCTGCTTAATATATAGGTCGAAAATAATTAAAGAAACCTTAGGTAATTTAGGCTCGTCTTCCTCTTCCTCTCTCTTGCTCTTATTTGCCGTAGATTTTGTTTGCTTCTGCAAACATAGAATAGTGTGTAGCTGCATGAAATAATTTGCAGCAATTTTGTACACTTCAACCACATTGCTTTTAGACACTTTGTGTATAACCCACTATCCATAACTTTGAAGTGTTCACAAATAATATTTCGAGTAGTTATTTCATCTTTTATCTGCTTGCAATACTGTGACAAAGTCTTTGCCTAAAAATAATGGTCAACTATTGTAGACAACAAAACATATCCATCCATTATTTTATCTGCTAGAAATACTTAATTTAGCCTCATCGAGGTCATGCAATGGTATAAAAAATTGGAACCATATCGTTTTGTTTTATTTTGAATGAATTCATATTTATGGATGCTCCTAGATGAGCATGCCAAGGAACGATTTTTATAAAGCTCAAAGATGGTCCACCATTTGTTTCATAAATCATTTGACATCAAGACAAGTCACAATAGTCATTTTGTATTTCAGGCTATCGTTGCTTGAAATATAAAAAGTATCTATAAGTTCAATTAGGAAATTCTACAAAGAAATAAATTTGAAGAGTAGGAAAAAAATAAAATAACAAATCAAATTAGATAATTGTGGAAAATAGTTCTAAGAAAATTAAATTTATACGTGCTAATATTTTGATCCAATGTGGCCCTTCCTAGGGTGGGTTGGTATGTTACCGTAAACCCATTTCTCCCTTGCTTTCATCACTTGATCAATGAAAGAAGTGTTAGCAAACTCATTGTTTTTATGTTTTCATAATGATGCTCTGTGGAACATGTTTATGAAGCAAATGAGCATTACAGAAACAATATATGGAATGATATGATTGATATTTGGTAGTTTCAATTATTATTTTTATCACAGTATGTTGGCCATCCAATATATATAATTTCAAGGTTTGTATTTCAACTTTGTCTTCACTTTTAGGTTCATAAGGAACTCCTATTTGATGGTCGTAAAGAAATAAGGTATATTATCTAAGTGTCTAAGTGTTGTTGCAAAGACTATGACAAACGATAAAACAAATTTTCCACTTCTTCCACTTTCTAATATTAATTCAAATTTAGAGGTGGTATTTCACGTCTGTTGACATCAATAGAAAAAAATTTCTCATTGAATAAAAATTATTTAATCTATTCCTTCTAACCAATTTCTAATTTTTCAAATATTTTACGCCTTCTGCATGGACTTTGAAGGAATTTCTTTCAAAGTCTTGGAAGTTGATTGAATAATATATTTTTCTCAATCACTCATACAAGATCTTCTAAGGAACATTAACATATGTTCATGATGAATATTTGTGAGTTTGTTCATCATATTCATCATATGTAATACATAAGAGGTTTGTTTTGACACACACTTTTTTTAAATGAATAAAATACATTTTATCAATTCAATTGCCTTGCTTGCTCTAGATTGATTTTATCGTTCGTATGGTGGTAAAATCCACCTTTGTTTTGCATATGATATCTTGTCAATAATGATATTTCCTTTCATAAGCTCAAGACGATAATTACAAACTAGAAGGTCAATTTGCAAAAGAAAACAAGAATTTTTTTCAACAACCTCCACTTGGACATGTAATATGCTTCATTGATCACATATGTAGATGTGACCATGCCAATAGTAATAGTTGTTTATTCATCCACACTAAAAGGATATAAATCTGGGTAGAAATTGGATGGCATGACAAACTCAAGATACCAATATTGTTGAAATTATCTGATGTTGTGATTGGTTGTTACTTGGAGAAACAAAATTTCTTTGAACTGGATGATAGTTACAAACCTCAACATTTTTTCTCCTGCAATTAATTGATAGTATTATGTAAAATATCAATTGACATAGAAACATTTTGTAGATCAATAAACATAAAATTTCATTAATATATTACATAAAATGTTATAATATGCAACAAACAATTTATACTATGAAAACAACACCCTCCATGAAAATACTATTATTGAGGAAGTGATTGATAACTCTTCGTGCTTATTCTCCTCAATAAATACTCTAATATTGGGCCTAAGTGATGACTGAAGGATCGGTCAACTGTTCCATGACCCTCGTCGTTGTGGGGAAAATAGATTAGTGGGGATCTATTCGTCCTTTCCTCATAGGTTGTAACTAAGGAAACAATAGATGTGATGATCAGTATGACAAATACCAAGCAATTAAAGGCATAAATTGAATAACAACATACAAACAACTATTTTTATGATCACACTTGCCAAAATAAGATAAAACAAAACAACATATGGGCTTTAACCAACTAATTGATGTCTAGTGGAAAATTTGTAAATACAATGTTGCCACCTTGAAGAATGCATCTTCCAAGGGGAATCCAACATTTCCTTCAGGGAAGGTCCTTTGTGTTCTCCCCAGTTGCTATCTAACTAGCTAGGAATGTTGAGGAAAATCCACTCGTTTCTTGCTAAAGAAAGAAAGGGATCTTTAAATGATGATGGGAAACAACATTGGGAATGCAAGATATGTCTTCCACTTCTAATTCAATAACATAGCAATGCTCTATAAATTCTATGTATGCTTTGCATGCAAGAGGGCCTCTTTTATAGTTGAAATGAGTGGAGGAAAACACCTAGTTTTGAGTGTGAATGAAAACTCTTGAAATGACCTTACCATAATCGATTAGGGAAAATTGAATCCCTAAGTGACTGAGTGGTGTCACTTTCAACCTACATGTGGAAAATCAAAGTTAAGATGAGTTAAATGTGCCATAGAATTTATTACTCCGCGTCCCTTTGAATGATCGTTGATATCACCGATATTTCCACATTACTATGCAGGTTCCTTTTTGTGAAGTTGCACTCTGATGTCATGTGAGAATCCATGTGGTGAGCCCACATTGCCATGTGATTTTTAGTTCCAGGAGAAATATATGCTATGGAAAAGTGATACTTCCATCAGATTTGACCTCAATTTGAAATGGATTGCAGAACATACCACTACAAGATTTCCTCTAGATCCAAGCCTCTAAATCTTATGCATGCATAAAGAGAGAAATAAAATTGGTTAATACCTTAGAATTAGTAGTTGTCCTCATGTAAACCAGGATGATGCAGATCTAGAGATCCAACTCCAACTCCTTACACCTGCTACCTACACACAAGAGCACAAAGCAATACCAATATCAAACCATTCAAAGCAATAGGAGTATGAAAAGAGTTATACCCAATCTAATCTACTCAAGGAAATATTATATATGTAATTATAATGCATAAGAGAACACATTAACAATATAATGGAGCTGAAAATCATGTAGATCTATATTAATATGGTGAATATCATTACAACCATGTAGATGTAGCTTGATTCATGGTGCAATATCCTATTGGTCCCTTGATCCAAATCCTTCTCCTTAACCTTCATCTAAGCAAGGCTAACTGATATATCATGAAGTCTATGTCAAAAGAGCTTCAATATGGAAACATGTAGCATTTAGATTCTTTTTTTATTATTATTCAAAAATCCCCTTCTTCTTTGAAATCTTGTTCCTTATATCTAGGATAGGTCTAGATCCCTATAACTTAGTGAACTCTAGGTCATGTATGATTTTCAAGCTCATAGTGTGAAGGATCCATCTCAATTCATGTTTATCTCCTTGAAAATTGCTCATTCTAGAATGAATGAGGCTTGGTTCCCCCAGTAGTGGTGCAAGGTGTAATTAGGGAGAGGTAGTAACTCTTTGTCAACAATGCAAGGTGTGACCAAGGGGTGATGGCCACTCCCTATTAAGTATGCAAGGAGAGACTAATGCCTGGAAGATGGGGAAATCAAGGGTAATGTCTAACATTTAAACAAGATGATGTTAGTAGTTCCTCAACGAGTCTTAAGGGTGGAAAGTACAATTATAATATATTCTCCTTAATGTGTGAGGTCAGAAGAGAAGGTGAGATGAAAAAAATTATAAAAACATAACAATAAGGTAGTATAAGGAGAGAGTTGACTATGAAGGAACCAAAAGGTACCTGCAACCAATCGTTAACCAAACATATATAGATCATACCTGAGGTAGGCATTCCCATGCTCAGAACATGAAGTAAGCATGGCCACCAACACAATAGACTACAGATCCATGTAGTAAGATGCACGATCATATCCATGAAAGAATACACAGTGGATCCATGTCACGAAAAATATCATAGACAGAAGAAAATACAATGTGGATCTATGACATAGTTCATATTAGAAAGACATAGTAGTCTCCAAAGTACTCAAAAGAGAATGATATAATCCATCACAAATTGGGAGGGGTAGGATGAATGTGAAATATCCCCCTTAGGCCCAAGGTCTTCGTCTTAGCCCCAATGGTATGATTCTACACATGTGAATATAGGTGTTGATGTCCAACATGTGAGAAACCGTCTAATTACTAGTCAATGAGGACTACCATTAATAGATGCGAGGGAAACCACCAATGATAACGATGCCCCCCAAGGTACCCAATACAATCTAGTGAGTGTGAATAAAGGATTTGATGTCTAACACTCATAGAATCATTTGATCATGATTCAATAAGGGAAACCCACTGGTCAACGTGAGGAAACTTGCCATTGATGACTATAAGCTCCAAGGTACTCACTAGTTTTTAGATCCACTTTCTAAATAATTAGTTGATGTTTATAGGAAGGGATACAATATTGAAGGAGGGCCTTAATGTATCCCCCATTAATTGACATGAAATATGAACTGAGAATATATGTGATGATATAGAGTCACTAAGCACAACTGACATAGGGATGGCTAGGTTTGAAGGTCAATAAGAATGCAAATTTCAACCTCAGGAATACCCTTGAACATACGGCACGGCATGTTGATGACTTGGCAGCATGAACTTAAGATCACCATGAATATAATGACAACACTCAAGAGATGGTGAAACATTCTCCATATTGACTAGAAGAGGAACTAGTTAGAGGAGTAAATGGCTCATTTAGATGGTACAAATCCTAGGAAAGCTATAACCCAACTGTGATATAAGGACTCAAACAGGTTCCATGTTCAAGGGAAACACAATAGATGGTTGCCACTTCTTTAGAAATATCAAAAAATAACCCCCTCCCTCTTTTTTCTTATGTGTATCCTTCATAGTTTTATTAGCACAAAAGAGAAATAAAAGCATGCTTGATAGTGTATTTTTCATGTAGATTTTATGAGCCTAGGAAATAGATAAAAGTATGCTCATATATAGAAAATGAGTAGCTCAACGAGATGCATGTATGTTCCAAGAACATGGAACTAACCTATACAAAGGGAATGTAGTAGGGTACCATAAAATAAAGTCCACTCATTGCAACAATTATCTCCATGGGTAAAATGGTAGCTCAAGATATAAGCAAGATTATGCGAATGGAAAGAGGTCAAGAGTGATTGTAATAGTTGTAATCGGGGATAATAAAAGCTTAGAAGTAGGAAGTGAGACATGAGAAGCAATAATCATGAGCAAAATTCAGGTGAAATAATATGGTTGAGAACACCTCACAAGATATGGCCAGAACACAGATGTAGAGGAAGAGCATGCGGCTCATTGGTGAGTCATGAAGGAGATAAATAAGGGTTCCCATACCTATGAATAATGATAGCATGGGGACCAATTGGAAATCAAGGTGATAATATAGGGTGCCCATGGCGGGTAGGCACTACTGCACAAATGAAAACATGCAAAAAGGAAAGGCTAATGTCACCTCTTGGCGGGATTGAACCTAAGGTAGATGAAAATGGAATAGGGATGGTTAATAATGCAATGTAAGATGTAGGGAAAAACCCATTCCTATATGCCAGTTTAAGAATTATACCTCAAGTTCAGTGGATGTTACCAAAATACCATTTTTTTTAAGAAATATTTGATTTTTGTGTCTTTTTCATATTATAAAAGTCTAAAAAAGAAATGAAAGAATTATATAGTACAGTGGAAGAAACGATTGTCATAGTGCATGCAACTATGTTCCAAGTGCATGGATTAGCCCTATACAATAAAAAATTCAAAAAGAGTATTGGACAAGAGGTAGACACTCATCAACGTGTTTCTTCGAGGGATATGGTTCAAAATAAAAATGGAATGGAAGAAAACGACAAGCAACATAATGAATGCAATGGAAGTATGAAGGCTCCAACGAAGAATTAGGCATAGATGTAACAATGAGAAGAAAAAAAATTCATAATAAACCAAAATGGGAGTGTTATAGGGGATGGCCAAAAATAGATGAGAAAGAGAGGCACGAGGCTTCTTCTCCAAGTCATGGTACAACTAAAAATGCTCCCGAGCCTATGAGAAAAAATAAGTATGAGCACCAAAATGGAAGTTAAGGTGCTAACTAGGGCGTTTATGATATGTAGGATCTTCGGTCAGATTGGTGAAAAATGCATATAGAAAAGGTTGATGCACCAAGAGAAAACAGGTTGGACCCTATGGAAAATTCAAGTTTCCAAAGGTTTAAATGCACCATAATAGAGGGATGGCCTAAACCTATATGCACATTTATAGATATACTTAATCAAATCAAATAGTTTGAAAATCATGATTCCTAAGCATCCAGGGATCCAACACAAAGTCTTGTATCCAGGAAACATTAATACTGTGATCATAGATAAAGAATCCAAAAAGAAAAATTTGATACAAGTTACTTAGGTGTGGGTAGTTCCAGCTTCAATGTATTCCACAATATTTGTTACCAAAACAAAGTCTATTAGCAAAGGCTCAAGAACATCGTGGACCTAGGACCTACAATTGATAATATCAAACTCATGAGGAAAATCAAAGATGAAAGAAATATTAGAGTCTATGGGAACATACTCTTCATCACAAGAGTCTGCATATATATTGGAAGACTTAGACTCAACCATATCCATGCTCCCATCATGACCTACAATATCTATTTTCTTTCCTCTAGCATGACTTGCAGTGGCTAGTTACTTGTCTCTAGTACGACTTCTAGTGCTTGGTGACATGTATCTATTATGACTTACAGTGATTGGTCACTTTTTCCCAGTAGGTACATAAGGGTTTGGCACAATCCATGGATCCAACCTATCAGGCGTTGTCAACATATTAGTGGCATGCTTAATAGATGATGATCCTACAGATATCAAATACACTATGTGAAACGAGGATGACGCCATGTAACAAAGTGGGCGTGGGATAGGGAAGATACCCATCAAGGAAGAAACTTAAAGATTCAAACCCAACACTAGAATATGTTGAGTTGGTAGAACTAATGAGGGGGGGATTTTGAGCACTAGGATCCGTAGGTTCAGTAGTTTAGTATTCTAACTGGTTGATAGTGACCACCTTCCCCTTGTGGGGAAAAATGAATCACCCAAAAAACTGACAAAATCATTGCAATCATAGAATAATTCCAATTTCTTCCCAAAATAAGATTATAATCTAGTGGTGAATCAACCCCCTTAACATCAATGTTAACTAACTTCCCTCCCAATGCAATGGGAAAATATGGAATGATCCCCTTAGGTTAAAATGCATTCCCATTGAAGGATTGCAACATAGTTTTGGAGGGGGCCAAAGTGGGAGAACCAAAATCCTTCCAATAGGAAATAAACATGACATAGGTGGAAGCTCTTTCATCAATGACATAATGATAGATATTCATGTTATGTGTCTTAACATGAATATGGAAATACAAATGAGATGAAATCTATGGGAGAGCCTGGTCAAGGTTGAAATCCATGACATTTGAGTGAAATAGGTCTACACCACCTATCACATGAATCAACAATGACTATAATTATAGGTAACAAATTTGGAGGACTTCTAAGGAAGACATATAACAAAGTGATTGAGCGATGTCCTCAACAATTCTATAGTTTTGATTCACTCTTTCATGAGGATTTTGAGTGGAATTCTTCAAAAGGAACTTTGGAAAGAGAGGTAGGAACTAGACTGGTGGATTTTCAATGTGAAGGGAGCCATCAGGTTGTGACGAGGATGGATCGGGTGTAACCATTTCTTTTCCTGAAGCATCATAATTTCATGCATGGGTTTACAAAAGCACATCGCATTCACACATGAAAAAAGTGGCACGTAAGTCCCCCAGATTGGGACTTGTCCCCTTGATATCCTTGTGGAGGGGAGGGATTAGGTGCTACCAATTATTGTTCTGCAAAATGATGATTTAAAACAACTTGTTGTGAGGTGGACCCCCATTGAGCAATATACTTGTGAGTTTCCTCTATTTGTGGACACTAATGTGTGGGATGGTCTCATTGAAAGATATTGCAAGGAAAATGAAAGGTTCATTTTCGTCCTCCTTTTTGGGTAGTAGCATTAGTAGTTGTATTGGTATTTTTCCCATCATTAATTTTATTCTTCCAATTGTTTTTCTTCTTACCTCCTAATGATTACCATTTCCATCCAGCATGGTTTGCACCATATTGACTTGGGAGGTTTGGGTATGGGTTGAAGATGATAGAGATACAAGATGTATAGAATTCAAGGATGAATTGATGGTCATTCATCCCATTTGATATCAACCAAATGATTCACTAGAGGATGATATCAACCAAATGATTCACTAGAGTGTTCATAAAAACACCTACAATCCCATCATCATGCATACCAAGTGTAGGTTTGGGTTGTTCTGTCGAAGGATGGGGAGCACGAGGAATGATGGAATATAAGGTGCCAGATTGAGAATAGATCAAATCTAGTTATTGTTCCTTTAGGATGACTTGCTCCTCCGTAAGTGCACTTGACATCACAACATCGTTGGAAATTGGTGGAAATAAAGACTTGACAAACCAATCTGCTAGAAATTGATCTGGTATTTTAGTGTAAATGAGGTGCCTTCTTCTTCACCACTCTTGCATATGATCAGAGATATGAGTAGAGATACTTTGACGTAGTGACGTCAAAATTTCGTTCCTATTCTCATAGTGGATGGGAAACTGAAAATGTGTCAAAAATGCCATATCTATGGATGAGAAATCATGGTATGAGGCATTGGGTAACTCAATATACCATTTCACTGCAAAACCTATCAAGGTGCATTGGAACAAACTCAAGTGAATATTGTCATCCACTAAAGAGTTGTATGAACGCCACAAGTGAAAAGTATGATGTGGTTGGATGGATCCTCACCAAGTTTCCCATCAAACTTTAGAATGTTTGATGGAAGTTTGATAGCTATGGGAAACCATGATGGATGATGTCACACCAGGTCATTAGATAACCATAAGAGATCTTAAATATTCAATGTCACAAAAAATGGCAACCAAGTGTTGGCAAAGGAATCTTGAGCATAAAGGGAAGGACCTAACAAACTCCTTTGTAAGAGATAACTCCCAACCACTACCCCCCTGTATTTTTTGATAGCCAAGTGCATATTGTTCCCTAGCGTTGGTTTGGTTCTATTAGAAGGTCCAACAATACTAGTGAAGGTCCACCCAAAAGTGAAACCAACATTTAGAGAAATCGAAGTACCAATGAGAATTTGAGGCATAACACTGCTTCTAGGAAAACTAGAACTAATAGCGAGACAAAAACTAACTGGTAAATCCACCCAAAAGGAAGAACCAAATAAGGGATAGTAGAGTTCATTGGAGGCATACTAGAGAAATATGTTAAATTTTGAGCATTAATTCACAATACTCTAGGATCTTTACTGAGAGAATAACATGTACAGTATATCAATGCATATCAATCATAGCAAGCATATCAATCATCACAAGATGCAATCATAAGAGACAATAGACACAGAGAGTTTCCGTGGGGAAAACCCTAAGGTGAAAAACCCCATAACTTCCTCAGAGATAGATAGAGCAATAGCACAACCAAAGTACAACCCAAGTACATAGAGATAGACTCCTCCTAGAAGCTGATCCTCCTCCTCACATGTGCGCCACTTTCCGAGTGAAGGAAGTGTGAGTTCTGAAGTGATCAAATAGAGAGATCCCGCTCTCTATTTATACTTGTTCTGAGCAGCCTAATAAACCTATGGGGCCGACTTGTCTAACTCAGCCTAATAAACCTATGGGGCCGACTTGTCTAACTCAGCCTAATAACCCTAGGTTAATTTAATCAAGGCCGACCCCACACATGGTGGTCTAATAACCCATCGGCAAGTTACGACACTTGCGACACTTGTCAATACAAATGACGACACTTCCGTATAGAGGAATAATACATCTCTATAGGAGTACAATAAAATACATAGATGAAATACATTCTGAAGTTACATATACATCAACACTCCCTATTAACTAGGAAGGTATTTCTCGACACATATCTGCTAACACAAGTCTTCTTCTCTGGATCATCATCAGCGAATCATCGTCCTCGAATCATCATCATCATCACTGCTGCTGCTATCTCAATCAATCTCTGATCTACTCGTCATAGTAATTTCTACAGAGCCAGTCCTTTTTCATACTAGATGTAGGCCCACCACCTGTAGGTCTTCATTATCACTGGCCATACTGTGGAATACTCAGGACTGATTACGTGCCTCAACAAAACCTCGAAAGAGCATCCCAGGACTAATTACGAGCACACTGCTCAACTTATCGGATCTCCCAGGATCTTTTACATGTTGACCTTCACAAAACCTACTCAAAGCATCCCAGGATGTTACGAGCAAACCGCTCTACCTGTCTGGATCTCGATAGAGCATCCCAGGATGTTACAAGCACACCGCTCTACCTGTCCGGATTTTAAAGGATCTTTTTTATGTGAACTTTCGAAAAACCTACTCAGAGCATCCCAGGATGTTACGAGCACACTGCTCTACCTGTCTGGATCTCGATAGAGCAACCCAGGCTGTTACGAGCACACCTCTCTACCTGTCCAGTTTTTAAAGGATCTTTTCTATGCGAAACTATAGAAAAACCTACTCAGAGCATCCCAGAATGTTACGAGCACACCGCTCTAGCTGTCTGGATCTTGATAGAGCAACCCAGGCTGTTACGAGCACACCACTTTACCTATTCGGTTTTTAAAGGATCTTTTCTATGCTACCTGCACAACTTGTCCATGGCCACAGAGTATTAAACCGATACTCTCCATACATCATCCTGATGTACATCATCACATGATCAACCTGATCATCATCATAGCATCAACCTGATGCATATCATCTGGAGCAACATCCTGAAGCTCGTCATCTATGATCATCCTGATCATCATCATAGCATCAACCTGATGCATATCATCTGGAGCAACATCCTGAAGCTCGCCATTTGTGATCATCCTGATCATCATCATAGCATCAACCTGATGCATATCATCTGGAGCAACATCCTGAAGCTCGCCATCTGTGATCATCCCGATCAAACAATATATCCATCTGATGCATACAAAGTATCTACCTGATACATATCATCATACATGATCTACCTGATCAGATAATGCATCCACCTGATATACCTAATGCATCCTCCTGATACATACATAAGTACATGATCATACTGATCATACAAGTATCCAACTGATACATACATAAGTACATGATCACACTGATCATACAAGTATCCACCTGATACAAATCCATGATCCAACTGATCATATCAAGCATCCAACATGATGCATATACAAATACATGATCACACTGATCAAAGCATCCAACATGATGCGTACACAAATACATGATCACACTGATCAAAGCATCCAACATGATGCGTACACAAATACATGATCACACTGATCAAAGCATCCAACATGATGCGTACATATATATACATATAAATGATCAAACTGATCATATCCAACATCCAACATGATGCATACATACATAAATGATCCAACTGATCATACAGAGCAGAAACTAGAATATCATCCTGATGCTCATCAACCAGCGCTTACATCCATAGCCATGTGAAGGATCCTCCTTCCACTATGCTTGGAATGGCTTCAACAAATGTCTTCATCACTTCTTCCTCGAAGTGTCATCGATCTAAAGGACACCAAGCCTCTCTTTGAAGTACTCGAACTTCAATATGGCTAGTGGCTTCGTCAGCACATCTGCAATCTGCTCATCTGTTGCAATATACAGGAGCTTCACTGCTCCTCTCTGCACCATATCCCTGATATAGTGATATTTGATCTCTATGTGTTTTGACCTATTGTGGAACACCGAGTTCTCAGACAGCTTCACACAACTCTGGTTGTCACAAAAGATACCAATAGCCTCGAGCGGGAGATCAAATAACTCAGACAGTAGCTTCCGGAGCCATACTGCCTCACAACTAGCCGAACATGCTGCAACATACTCTGCTTCGGCTGTACTCAGTGCTACATAGGATTGCTTCCTGCTAAACCAAGAGATCACACCTGATCCCATACTGAAGCAGCACCCAGATGTGCTCTTCCTATCTGCAGCACTACCTGCCCAATCTGAATCAACATAACCCTGCAGGTTAAACTTTTGATTCGCATCATACATGAGCCCATAGTCAACTGTACCCTTCAGGTACCTCAGAATATGCTTTACAGCAACCAGGTGAACACCTCTGGGATCCGTTCGGAACTGGCTCAATGTGTTCACCGCAAAGAAAATATCTGGTCTAGTGTTAGTCAGGTACATCAAGGACCCAATCATCTGACGATACACAGTGACATCAACCGGATTAGATGAAGCATCACACAGAAGCTTCAGGTTCGATGCCATAGGTGTGGCCATGGCCTTGCAGTCCATCATCCCGAACCTCTTCAGGATCTCTACTGCATACTTCCCTTGTCCAAGGAAGATACCATCTACACTCTACCACACCTCCATGCCTAAAAAATAGTGCATCATCCCCAAGTCCTTCATCTCGAACTCGGCTGCAAGCTTCCTCTTGGTATCGGAAATCAAACTATCATTACCTGTTACAAACAAATCATCCACATACAGAAGTAGTATCATTGGATTGCCTTCCTCAACCTTGTAATAAAGGTTGGAATCTGCTTTACTCTTGGTAAAGCCCAAACTGGATAGGAAACCGTCCATCCTACCATGCCAAGTCCTGGGAGCTTGCTTTAAGCCATACAAGGCTTTCTTCATTCTGCACACATATGACTCCCTGTCATGTGTCTCAAAACCAAGTGGCTGCTCCACATACACTTCCTCCTCGACTACACCATTCAAGAAAGCTGTCTTGACATCCATCTAGTGTATCTTCCATTTCATCACTGCAGCCAGAGCAAGTATTGATCTGATGGAAGTGTACCTGGCTATAGGAGCAAAAGTTTCTTCATAATCTATTCCCTCTTTCTGAGAGAAGCCACGAGCTATGAATCTTGCCTTGTATTTCTCTATGCTGCCATCTGCAGCATGCTTGATCTTGTAGATCCATTTGGAAGTCACAACAAACTTCCCATCAGGTCTTGGGACAACATCCCAAACATCATTCTTCATTATTGATTGGTATTATTCGACCATGGCATCCTTCCATTCTTTCTTTTCTGCTGCTTCTTCATAATTGGAAGGTTCTTTGTTCATGATATCACAGAGTAAAGCAACATAGCTGGTATGAGATCCAGTTCTCTTCTTTGCTCTGTGTTCTTCTTCTGGAATGCCATATCTTTCTGCATCTTGAATGAGCTCTCTAGCCCATGCAGGTTTCCTCTTGTGAGAGTTATTCTCATGGGGTGGATCTACATGTTCTTGTGGATCTTCAATTTCACGAGCTGTATCTAGAATTGCTTCAGTCATAGTAGTGTCTTGAAATCTAGTTTCCTTAGGTTCTTCATAATCTTCAACAGGTGTCTTCCTTGATTTGATGAATGCTGAGTTTTCATCAAATGTCACATCCCTGCTAACATCAATCTTCTTGAACCCTGGAAAGTATATTCTGTAAGCCTTCGAGCTTTCACTGTAACCCACAAAGATACCCTTCTTTTCTGAAGGATCTAGCTTGGTCCTCTTTTCCTTTGGGACATGTGTGTATACTGGACAACCAAATATTCTGAGATGGCTGACTTCAAGTTTCTTACCAGAAAAGACCTCTTCTGGTGTCTTGTTATCCAATATCTTGTGGGGTATTCTGTTCTGCACATATACAGTTGTCCTAGCTGCTTCTGCCCATAGATGCATAGGTAGATCCTGGTCATGCAGCATTGCCCTTGCTGCTTCCATGATTGTTATATTCTTTCTTTCTGCAACTCCATTCTATTGTGGATTGTAAGGATCAGTCAACTCCCTCTTAATCCTTGAATCACTGCATAACTTCTTGAAGTCACCTGAAGTGAATTCTCCACCATTATCGGATCTGAATGTTTTGATCTTCTTATCAGTTTGGTTCTCCATCAAGGTTTTGAATTCCTTGAATTTATCAAACACTTCATCTTTGTTCTTCAAGAAGCAAACCCAAGTCTTCCCGGAGAAGTCATCAATGAAAGAGACATAGTAAGCATACCCACTCAGAGAACTGGATGACATCGGACCACATACATCGGAGTGGATAATTTCCAAGATACCTTTTGCCTTGCTTTCACTGCTTGGAAATGCCTTCTTTATGTTCTTTCATTTTGCACATCCTTTGCAAACACCTTCATGCTTGGTCTTGATTTCAGGAAGACCTTCTACAGCCTTACTTGCAATTGGTAATGCTCTGTAGTGCATATGTGCAAGTCTTCTATGCCAAAGTTCATTTGGATCCATGGATTCATGTACCATGGCATGTTCAGGTTGTCCCTTCAATTTGTACAATCCTCCCTCTTGTTCTCCAATCACCACTGCATCATCAATAGTTTTACCCTTTGGCCACATTAGGACTTGGCCATCTACAAATGCAACCCTCATGCCTTTTGCATCCAATGCAGAGATGGAGAGTAAGTTCTTCTTGAGTCTAGGTACAAATAACACATCTTTCATTTTCAAGGATTTTCCAGATTCTAGGTTGTAGGAGGCTTCCCCACTTCCTTTGATAGGGTATTGATAATCATCCCCAAGTTTCACTTTATGGGGTGATTCATGTTCAGACAGATTTACAAATGATTCTTTAAACCCAATCATGTGTTTAGAAGCCCCAATGTCAATTAACCAATCATTACAACCATGAGAAATAGTACCTGTGAGAGCAGAGATTAGAACATACTCTTCTTCGTTTGATGAGTCATCATCATCACTTTCTGCTCTAGCTTTCTTCCTTGGAGGTTCATTATCTTCAGCAGCATGAGCATGATATCTTCTTTTGTTATTCTTCTTCTTCTTGTTGAATTTGTTGTCTTTCTTCTTCTTGGGGCAATTTGAAGCAAAGTGATCCATTTCATTACATTCGTAACATCAAACATGAGAAAGATCTTTCTTCTTGTGATGAGAGTGAGAATGTTTCTTGTTATGGGATTTCTACCTCTTAAACTTGCTTCCCTTGGTGTGAGTTGTGAGAGCTTTATCTTCATTCCCCATCTTTTCTTCTCGTGCCACAAGCCTTGCTTCTTCTTGTGAGCATTCTTCCCGCAGTCTGTTGAGGGATACCAACTTCTTTCTTGCACAGATTCCTTGGATAAAGGAATCCCATGACCTGGGTAGGCCATTCAGAGTGGTCATGACAACTTCACCATTCTCCACCATTTCATCCACTGCTTCTAGTTGTTCCTTGATTTGATAGACCCTAGAAAAATAAGATTGAATGGATTCTCCATTCTGAAGCTTTACCCCTTTCAATTGTTTCCATAGAGTCATCTTCCGATTTATGTTCTTCCCTTCAAATAGCTTGGATATGGAATCAAACATCTCTTTGGGTGTCTTTAGAGATGACACATGGGGGATGAGATGGTCCTTGATAGAATCAACAATGATTCTCTTTGCCTTGACCAAGTTCTTCTTGTGGAGGGCTTTAGCCTCTTCTCCCTTTGGGACAGGGACCTCTTCCCTTATGTAAGTATCCAATTCATTTTCTTCCAGGATTAACCCAATCCTATACTTCCAGGCTCGGAAGTTATCAGCCCCTTCAAGCTTATCCTCAAGCTTGGTGTAGTGAGACATCTTAAAGAGTACTTCAAATGGAAATAGAAAAGATTTAGGTCTTACCACTTGATTTGCTGAAAACTGGATCTGGTCCCAGATTAGGGTTTGTGAGAGAAACCCTAAAAATTCAAAACGTGAATTTCAACTTTCTAAAAGGATAGAAAGATGCGCCTTGATGAGCTGATTAGCCTGGTGTATTCAGAATTTGAGATTTGCAAAGCTTCACCCTTTAGAAATGCATTTTAGTCTTCTCAGGTTCACTAGGGAGGACCCTGCATTAGGGTTTGAGTTTCCCGGAGAATTACCCAGCCAAAAATCTCGATCCAAAGCTCTAAACTTCGATTTTTCCAAGGAGCTTCCAGCTATGTCTTCAGATTTCAGAAATTCCTATTTTTGTGGAAACCCTAATTTTTAGGGCCAAAACTGAAAGTGCTCAGAACTGAATTTTGATTGGACAGATAGATTCACCTTGCTAAGGAGAGTCAATCTATGATATTGCTTTTCCAAAATCTGTGGAGAGAAACCCAAAAACAAGAAGCCCTAGCTTCCGCAACTGCACAGTGTCTTCTTCTCAGGTTAGCTCTGATTCCATGTTAAATTTTGAGCATTAATTCACAATACTCTAGGATCTTTACTGAGAGAATAACATGTACAGTATATCAATGCATATCAATCATAGCAAGCGTATCAATCATCACAAGATGCAATCATAAGAGACAATAGACACACAGAGTTTCCGTGGGGAAAACCCTAAGCTGAAAAGCCCCACAACTTCCTCAGAGATAGATAGAGCAATAGCACAACCAAAGTACAACCCAAGTACAAACCAAGTACATAGAGATAGACTCCTCTTAGTAGCTGATCCTCCTCCTCACATGTGCGCCACTTTCCGAGTGAAGGAAGTGTGAGTTCTGAAGTGATCAAATAGAGAGATCTCTCTCTCTATTTATACTTGTTCTGAGCAGCCTAAGAAACCTATGGGGCCGACTTGTCTAACTCAGCCTAATAACCCCAGGTTAATTTAATCAGGGCCGACCCCACACATGGTGGTCTAATAACCCATCAGCAAGTTACGACACTTGCGACACTTGTCAATACAAATGACGACACTTCCGTATAGAGGAATAATACATCTCTATAGGAGTACAATAAAATACATAGATGAAATACATTTCGAAGTTACATATACATCAACAAAATATGCAAACCCACTAGCCCCAACACTAGGGAGGTTTGAATGGCCCAAGATAAATGTATAGTAGGATTAGGAGTATCAGGTATATGCATTGAAGTGTGGATTGTTAGAGAAGAAAAGAATGAGGAAGTAGAAGAAAAAGTGTTGGATGGTCCAAGAAGAATTCCTCATAAAGGAACCGATGTAGGCCTAGGATACACTTGCTCTGTTTCCTCAAATTTACTCTGGTTCCCTCAAAATATAGATGAACATTTTGATGCTATGTAATTAGATCTAAGTCAAATATTACAAGAACTTGGTACTCTTGTGCTTGAATGCATTACTACATGAATTTAAAATAACATTCTCTATTAACTTATGTTTCCAAGTTCTATATGTGCCATATTTCAGCCACGATCTCTTTTCTCTAACCATTCCCATATCCATGCTTCCCTACACCCTCTTATTATCACGATTTGGTACTCAATGGACATCGTATCTTCTTTATCCTTGATCTTGTCGAGCAATTCACCTTGACTGTAACCGAACCACTATTCAATCAATGCAATGTTTGATCACTTCCAGTCGATCAAGAACTTCATGTTCATATTGATTTCATTCCATGAGGAAATATGCTCACATGCTGATCTAGATTAATATTTGATGCCAAATCTCTACACATGCATACTCTGTGCTATTGACTAGGTAACTATAATTCTTTCTTCTCAGTCCAGGTGCATTCTCTATTCACACAAACTTCACAATTCTTAGATGGAATTCTGGTCCTATGAGTATGCAACTATACATACATCCCCACTCATAAACACCCATAAAATTATTTATTGATCGGGCATCACTATGATTGACCTTTTCTTTCTTGTTTGCCCAAATTTAGCATTATTCCCCCCCCAACTCTACCCAAAGGATTACAATATATACACATGATTTTGAAACAACTTGAATTTGGTTCAGATCCTCAAATATCTCCTAATATCTCTAGATCCTAATATCTCTATTGAATAATCCCAAGGATCCCTCAAATCCATGAACTCTACTAACAATGCATATTTGGTTGAATGTTTTTACTCTTAATCAAACAACTCATCATTATCTTAAGAACCTTCTAGACTCTAATATCATATTTTGGAAAATTTCAATATTTTGCAAAGGCAAGCCACTTCCTTTGGGTAAATGTAAAGACCCCATTAGGCCTAATAAACTAATGTTGATTTTGGAAATAATGGTCCTGCATCAAACTCCCACGGTAGAAAAATTTTATGACCTCCTAGTCATATGTCTTTAATTTCTCAATTCCTCGTGGATCCCATATTTGATGTTGTTGATGTCCATTTGTTTGCTGATGTAATCTCTTTCAGTCAACTACACTCGGTTGTTCATTGTCTTATTCATCTCACTGTCCATCCATGCAGGAGTCTTTATCATAAGTTTCCACAATTCATCTATCTCTTTTTTTGCAAAAAAATGGTGTTGTTACTCCTCATTTGTAGTTGTACCTCTTCTTGTATAAGAGTTATCAAAATATTATTCTATTCTGCTTCATACACATCTTCTTCAACTTTATAAGTTGCTATTTCTCAACAAACTTGTAAATATTGTCCATTGTGCTCCTTAACTGTGTCTGTCTCAACTTTTTTTTCATACTCATCATTACCTTTGAGACTTCATTCAACACATCTTGTACCAACTTCTATTTGTTTCGTATTTCTATGTACCTTTGTTGTCCAAAGATATTCCTTCAAACTTATGATCATGTTGCAAAAATCATGCTGTTCCTTTTGCAGATAATTTCTCCCTTGAATATCTACAACTTTAATACATTCATTCTTTGAAAACACTTGGTCCTTTGCAATTTGTTGATTATAATGCAAATTTTGAACCTGTTTGTTGTCTTCCAAGACAACTTCATGCTATGCAATTTCTTGTTGTTCTTCAAGTTCCAAATTTACATAATCCTCATGTTGACTATGCATCTTTTATGTCCTCGTATACTATTCATCAACTTGGTCTATCATTTTGGTGCAATCTTCACCTTTCTTATAATTTGCTAACCACTCCTCCAGGAATTTTAATCCTTCATTAGTTTGTGCTGTATCCAAGTACCGTTTAGTTCTTTTACTTCTTCCTGGATTCTTTTTCCCATCTTCCAAATACATCATTGTTATTTGGCATTCTCGTATGCTTCTCAAAATTAACCTGGACTACATCTGCAACCTCCATGCAGTATTGATCAACTTCTTCTTTTGTCATCCATTCTTCTAACAACCTCAACTTTTCGTCAAATTCTACATTTCCTTCTTTTGGCATAAATATGTCATCCATCATTCCATATGTTGGATTCTTCTTATTCGTATCATCTCTCATTCCTTCGTAAGAAAATTCCTCCTTTGCAGTACCTACATAACCTACAATCATACACAAATACTTAGTTTTGAAAACATGAGACTCTTAGGTCTCTTATATAATTTCCTCATGTTGATTTCCACTTTCAAAACATTAAAAGAGACTTTTCCAAGGATTCATCCTTGTTTAGGTTTACATATGTGAAATCTTGTTTCATACTCAACTGCCTTGAGTTCTTCTTTCTTCAACCAAGCACTCAAACTGTGCTCCATCTTCACTTGCAACATAAGCCATTTTGCTTTATTTTTCCTTTTGAACCCTTGTCATGACTATTCATAGCCATCTCTCTTTCTTCCTTTGTGAGCTTCTCCATGCAACCACTTATACTATGAAACGAGAACTCGACACAGTTCTCGTTTTTCTCTCCTAATTTTAGTAGCTATTTTTACCTTCGTTTCAAAAATGGTTGATACCAGTGTCACACATTTTCATTTTGAGACATTTTTTTTCGGGCCTTTGAATTATCTTTGTCGTGAAATATTTTTAATTTCTATTTTCAATTGTGTTTTTAGCCAAAATTAACGAAATAACATACATTTATAATCAATTTATAATGAAAAACATATACATTTTGCAATTTTTTCTATAAAATAAGACATTTTTTCTGGACAAAATAAGACATTTTTATTGAAAAAATTCCAGAAAATAAAGACATTTAAAACCATTTTCAATGAATTTTCAGAGATTGTTTATATAAAAATGATATTATTTCATAAATTATTTTCCGAAAAGTGACGATTCACATAAATTCAAGAAAAACTATTCCATATATTAGTAAAAAACATGTTAAAAACATTATATATAGAAATTTTATTTCTAAAATAAAGTCTGAAAGTCAAAACATTACTAATATATCTTATCAAAAAATTGTCAAATTTAACATTTTCTTCAAGACATGAAACTAATCAACAATATCATGCAGGCCAAATTCTTCATCGAAATTGGAATTTTCTAGAGCTTGGATTTCTTGAAGGACATCAATGTCCTCTTCCATTGGGTCTTCTATGTCTGCAAGATGCCCAAAGTGATCCTTTCCAAACACCCCTCCTAATGTCAGTTGAGGCTCTTTTGACATCTTTTCCACAAGTGTTTCACTAAACTCTCATTTCTTCAAACCAACTTCTTGCAGTTCATCTGGAAGAACTTGAATAGCATTAACTCTTTGCTTGATGTAATTGCATTGCAGTGGATCATTATCAATGGATATGCAATTTCTTCCTTTTTGTAAGGAGCATGCTATTGTTGTACCTAATCACCAAAAACAAAAAGAAAGTTAATTCAAATAGCATAAAGAAGCATTCTTCAAAACAATAAAATAATGAAGAATAAAAAAACAATAAAACTTGAAATATGCTTTCATATGTAATATCAGAAAGTTTACCTGAATCCGAGAACAAATCTAAGACCCAATCTCCTTCTCTTGAAAATGTATCTATGAGATAATTAATCAACGCTTGTGGCTTTTGATAGATGTTTACAGTCACTCCTTTCAAATCCATTTCTTCATATGTTAATTTTTTAACTACGACATTATAACTTAACACCTGACTATATTTTCCTTCACTCTTTTCGTTGATTAAAAGATAGTCATAAGTCTCATCTTTTGTCCAAGTTGCAAGATGTTTTATTTTCAATATCACTCAAAAATGGATCACTGTTGGAGCTACAAATATTTGGCTTTTTCCCATAACAAAATAAAAATAAAAAATTAATTAACTTATCAATAAATACAATTGATTTATAAATTCAAAAACTTGATAATATAATGCAAACATCTTACCAATAAAGTTGCTTCCTTGTTTTTCCTTTACCCTTAAAGGATGTCAACAACCCCCCTAATTGCGTGTCTGAATGGAAAACAACAAATATCCATAGTGGTGATGTTGTGACATCTACAAATCCCGAAACCACTTTATTGAATGATTGGTAAGTATAAGGCTCGCAATCATAAGTAGTGTTTCTGATATTGTATCCATGAGGGATATTTGCAATAACTAGTGCGTAGTCCTTTTTAGGAACAAGACTTGCAATGTTTGCACAGTTACCTAAAATGACTTTATATTGCACAGTGTCAAGCCCATTCCAAATATAATGATCAAGTGTATCATCAATTTCAACGTTTGCAAGACACAATCTCCTTTGTTGTTCTATTTTGGCTCTTTGGATATGAATTTTGAAGGACTCTGGTACTCCATCTGTACCCCTCCTTGGCATATTCAAATGAAAATTATCTCTATAAGTAACAAAATAGAAATGAATTGAATTAGAAAATAAATAAAATATGATGTATCATAGATCAACATACCTTCTTGAATGCAACAAAAAATTGTTTTAAGGTTTCTATTGAGCTTGAGTCTGGATAGTTGCATTTGACATCATCCCAACTCTTCTCATTCAACATTATAACCATATCCTCTTGTATTTTCATGTAAATCATGTGACAATACAATGAAACAATAAAGAATGTTTACAATCATATATAATAATATAACATAATACTTAGAACATAACAAAAATGTTAAACTCAAGAAATAAATATCGTACCATAAAAAAACATCAACTTACTTGTCAAATTCATTGCACATTTCCTCCATGGATAATTCACCCAACTTTACCCATTATATTATTGTATCTATTAATGTTTCATCCTTCACACCTTGTATTGTTCTCCAAGGTGTAATAGTCATGTCTTCTGGCATATTCTTGATGTCAGGACTTGTCTTACCACCGCTCTATGGAACAACATTACTTTTTTTCACTTTCTGATTTTTTATGCCAATATTCTCCCACAAGATAAATATGTCATCAATCAAATCCCATGTTTTCCCAACTCTGAATGCCAACGGGAAATAGGCATCTACAACTCTGAATGCATCACTTCCTTTGGCATTTTTTTGTTTCACATTATCCTCTTTAATAGGGATACCTATTTCCAAACAACATTGTTTCTGAAAACTTGCATCAACTCTAGATTTTTCCCCACCACATATTTGCACAAATTCACTGTGCATAAATATCACCCTTTGAATAAATGTCATAGTCAACCTATATTCACTATCCGTGTTATGATCCCATGCCAACAACTTTGCTTCTACATCTGTTAAACCAACATAAAAGATGCATTTAACTGTTTCAAAAATAGGGTTATCGGGATATTCTTGCATAAACTCTCTTCTTGCCTCTGCAGAATGATTCCCCCAAAGAATATAATATTTGTAATGAAAAAAACTTGTTCGATCAAATTTGTAGTGCCCCTAGACTACTATAGACATTGAGGGCACCTGCTGAGTCACCTGACTATTTGAAACATTAATAAAATAACCCTATGATTTTATTTTGAGTATATTTATGATTACGATTGATTGATATATGTGCATTTGGGTAGTTATTGTGAATGGACAATTTCATGTTGTTTAACGATTAACTTTGATATGAAAACTGTACATATGAATGATGCTTAACGACTAGCTATGCAATTGATTATGTGATTAGACAAAAGAGTAATGATTAAGTAAATTATAGATGCTTAATGAAGCAATAGATTTATAAACCAAATTGTGATTATTGAGGACAGTGCTACTAATTTGCGTTTGTGAGAAATGTGTGTAGCGACAGGTGAAACGGTTCACCAACGGACACACAAAGGAATATGAAGGGTCGTAGAGTACGAGTAAATCACACACAGGGGCAGCGACGACGATGTCGACTTCCGACAAGAATACCACGCATGAGCAGATAAGCACTGATCCGCTTGCTCAAGAGGAATGCGTGAGAGCGTACGAGGTGGGCCACGACGGAGCTGGTCACGTACGAGTTGAGGGGCGCGCAGTGAGAACGGACTCACTCCTCAGCGCCATTAGTCCCTAGATAGCATGTAGACGGAGGATGGATGGTAACGATTCCTAAAATCCCTACAAGAGTTCCCGCAAGTCAAAACGGAAAGATGGTGGCAGAAGGGCCCGACGATGCGGTACCCTGTCGAGAACGGAAATAATGGACGCAAGGACCCAACGATGCGGTACCATGCCAAGGAATGGGAACCATGGATGACTGGACCCGATGGAGTGGTGCCATGTCAGGGAATTAAAATTAAGGAACTAGGAGCCCAACGGCACGGCACTGTGATCCTAGTGAGTTTGATTGTTAAATTTAACTGCATAAAAGCTTATGAGAATAACTCTAGATTATTACTTAGCAAATGCATAAAAATAATTTAGGCATTTGCACATGAATAGTTATTTTTGTTGAGCATTTAAAATAATAGAAATCATTATTTAGGAGCAAAATAGAATCCTAAGATTAGACACCTAGTCAACTAAAAGCTAGGAGTTAATTAAAATATCTGGGGGACAAACTAGAGCAAACTTAGGGGTGTTGGTGCACTTCCCAGAGAAACTGACACTTGGATGGGTGAGTGTTTTAATTAAATAATTAATTAAAAATATGTAATTATGCATGAAGCGACATGTGTCACATGAGATTTTCCTCTATAAGGAAGGCTTGGGGAATGGGTAAAGGGCCGATAATTTGGACGATTGTCGTAATTTTCGAATGCCTCAAAGACTTGCTGCTATCTAAGGGTTTGGCTTAGAAATCCTGGTGGGAAGGGAAGCCCAAGCTGAATTTCTGAAATACTTGTGTGAGCTCTACGACCCAAAGCTCGGGGGAGGCCATGCGACTGAAAGCATGAGCCTATGGTTGGGTGGCGAAGCTAACGGTTGCTTCGCCAATGGTTAAACGAGCTTTGCTGGAGGGATTTTACGGAAGATGAAGGCGACAATGGACCAGCCGGATCGGGTTGACACGTTAAGGTTTTGCTTATTTTTGTTAAGTTATTCACGCTTTTTATTTCATTTTTTTCCAATAACTATGATGGCTAATTTGTTTGTATGAGGTTGTTTAAGTTTTAGGTTCAGTTCAAGGAGACCCTAAAGGAGGGGTCCTACATTTGGTATCAGAGCCGGTCGAGCCTTGACCGGACCAAGAAAGCTATAATGAGTGCGGTAAGAATTTTACCGAGGGGTCTTCGGTAAAGTCTGGAATACTTGGGTTGGATCGACGGCAGCCATTTGTGATCTTCGCCAACGATTGGAATCACCTCTTCGACAGGTTTTACTTTTCTAAACTTTATTCGTTTTCTCTTCATTTGAACTTCCCTAAATGAGAACTTATACTATCGAGGCTTGGATGTATGATCTCTGCTATATAAGATGAATTTAGACTGTTATAAAATGTATGCATTTTAGTTTCAAAAAGAAAAATATATATGTCTTGCGATCTGTATTAAAAAACCAGTAAAACTTGTGATAAATTAAAAACCAGTAAAACTTGTGATACAAACCTCTTGATTTGCAGTGTAGCGTTGTTAACCAAACCGTGTATATTTTATATCAGTTTCCTTATTTTAGATCCGTATTGAGATTGGATCTGTATCTCAATTACAGTTTTCAATCTCTATACCTAGATCGATTTGTATTTTATTATAATGTTCAAACTTTATAGCCGGATCGGTTTCCTTATTTTAGATCCCTATTGAGATTGGTTCTGTATCTTAATTACAGTATCCTATCCCTATATCCAAATCGACTTGCATTTTATTGCAATGACCAATTTATTTATTTTTAGTTTAGATCTCGGCATCTAATTTTGCAATTCGGTTTACAATTTGTTCACACCCAGATCGGTATAGATCTCAGCGTCTAATTTTTGCAATCCGCTTTTCAATTTGTTCACACCCAGATCGGTATAGATCTCAAAGCCTTGTTTTTGCAATTCGGTTTTCAATTTGTTCACACCCAGATCGGCATAGATCTCACCGTCTAATTCTTGCAAATTCAGTTTTCATTCTGTTTACATCCAATTCGGTTTATATATCGACATCAAATTTGGCAAATTCAGTTCTCGATTTGTTCACGCCCAGATCAGTTTCGATCTCTGCGTCTCATTTGTAATTCAGTATTCAGTTATTTTTCAATGCTCAGATCAATTTTAGATCTCGGTTTCTTTCATGTGTTTCTGGAAAAACAATAGCCTTGGTAATTAAATCTTACACTTAAATTATATTCAATTTCTGGAATCTACATTCAAAGTTGAGACCAAAACGATTGTGTTCCAGAATATATTTTTTTTAAAATCTGCTCACACCCCCAATGCTCTGTGTTTGTACCATTTTCGTATTCCTATTTCGATTTCCGGATATGATCAAGAATGAAATCTGATCATACCCCCAACACTCTATGTCTGTGCTATGTGTTCATACTTCGATTTCCAGATTGATAAAGGGAAGAGATTTGATCACACCTCCAAGGCTCTGTAATTCAGGATATATCTGTACAGTTATATTTCAATCACCAGATTTATTAAGAGAGAGAATCCAATCCTACAACACCCCACCACCAGCGCTCTGTGTTCCACGATATTTCAGAATATGCATATTTCAACTTCCAGATTTAGTAAAGGGTAGAATTCCGACCCTACTGGAACATTACTTCATTGATCTAAATCTGGCATCTGGCACATATATGCATCTGTGTAATCTTTTAAAAGTCGAATTCATTTTTTTTTTTATTTGCCAAGAATAGATCCGATTTGGCGATCGTCGAAAGTCGGTGCATCTGCATATTTAATTAATGATGAATCCACTTTCTTCAACCTAGAACTGGATTGATCTGACGATCGATCAAGATCTGTGTGCCTTTGGGTTTTAAAATTCGAAGTGGTGCCAACAACTAAGAACAGATCGATATGTGGATCGACTGACTGTATGTGTTGTGAATTTTAATTAAAGATACCATCACCTCTGACAGCATGTTTCGATATGACTCTATATTTGTTTGTAACAACGTGATTGGTGAATGCAACATAAGTTTAATGTGGAGTTCGATTTCATTAATGGCAGCTGTTTCAATTTAATTATATATTTGTTTGCAAAGGCATGATCCAGATTTCGATTTGATTGAAGGCAGCCTGTTTTCAATATGATTATGTATTTGATTGTAAAAGCGTGATCAATGAATGCAACACCAGTTTACTCTGGCATTCGATTTTATTAAGGGCAGTTTGTTTTCAATTTAATTATATAACTGTTTTGCAAAGGCGTGTTCAGTAGGATAATAATCGCTGCCTGCTTCCATTATCATTATATATTCGTTTTTGCAAATAGTGTATTGGTGGAAAGAACTCGGAGATATCTTTCGATTCCCAAATCCTTGATGACAATACGTAATTAGTGGGAAATAAGACTCAGAGAGACCCTAGTTAATAATATTATTAAATTTCAGTATAACTGTATCTTTGTTGCAATAACGTAGTAAGTGGAAAAGAAATCTCAGAGATACTTTAGAATTAATTAAGTTAAATTATATGTTTCTAGAATGCCTTTTGGTAGGAACATGGTTGAACACTCTGTTATGTCGAATTAATGTTTGTTTCCATTATAAAATATCTCAATTCTTCACTAGCGAAATCGGTGAGAAGGAAAGATACAAGTTACTCTAGGTTCTATTTTTTTTTATATATATAAATTAAATGTTCTAGTGAGCTTTTGGTAAAAAGAGAAATGAACTCTCTACTATTCCGTTAAGTTGATTATGTATTGTTTTCCAGAAATTTATGTCTCAGAAGTTTTAGCTGTGTTAAAGCAATTCTGTACATATGTATTTCTTAAATCATGTAGACTCATTTAGCCCATTATAATCAAATTTATATATTGAGAATTGTATATGCAAATGGAAAAGTGATGTACTCTTACACTGAAAAATAAATGGGATGGCTTTTATTAATTAGAGTTGGTAGTAATTTATTAAATGGTTATTTGTGCTCATACATGGGATATGAATGTATTTCATATATATATATATATATATATATATATATATATAACATACTTTAAACATATAAATTAATTGCAGACATATATTTATGTTGAATAGCTAAATCAAAAAGGGCTACATCCTATTGGATTTAAAATGTCAAGAACTCACCGTGAAATTGTGGTCGATGTTATCGATTAGAAATTATAGTTATACAGTGAATAATTATTGGCATCCTTACTTTTGTTAAAAAGTTGATTTAATATAAGTGACATGGCATCAATATTAGTCCAGAAAGAAATTTTAGTGAAAGATTAATGGTTACCTTAGTGAAAGATTAATGGTTACCTTATTGTATTGATTATGGTTAAGATGTAAAAGAAAGTTTGTGTGTATGACAGACTTACTAGATAAAATGCATACGAATAGTTGGAGTGAATGTTAAATGGTGTTATTAAATTTAGATTTATCTTGAAGATTATGAGACTAAAATCGAGGTCATAGCATTGTTATTAAAAGATTAAATTTAACCTTAATTGAGAATCAATAAACCTGATATCATCTAGTATTTCTTAAAGTGAGTAGCTATACTAATATCCATTCATGAATATAGATCAATTATTATATTGACTATAATAAAGAGAGCATGATATTATTTCAATATAATAAGGATATTAGAAATAAATATAGAAAATCTCTTAATGCAATTGATGTTTTAAAGATTGGAATAGTGATGGCTAAATGGTAAGTGAGAAGTTATACTAATCTTTTTTTAAGGATTATAGATTAATTATTATATTGACTATAATAAAGAGAATTTGATATTATTTCGATATTATAGGGGATTAAATTAAATATCTCTTGAATGTTAAATTGAATGTAGTCATCGAGTATTAACTTGAAACTTACATTATTCTTAGAATCATAAGTGTTTTAAAAATAAATAAATAAATCCATGTCCCTACATTTGGTATCAAACTTGATGTACCCATGACAACGATAAATGAAGAATTATTAATTGGGAAGGTCCACCAAAGGGTCAAAATGAAGACAATTTTAGTAAAACGAAGCATGAAGATGAACAACACAATCAACTGAACGCAATGAAGCTAAAACTTAGGTCATGATGAAACCTTGATGAAAAGATGACTAGACCTTGGGATGGAACTTGATGAAGTTGAGAAAACACACATAGTGCGACTTGATGAGCTTGTCGAAGTGATCTTATGACAACAAAAATGATGTAATGAGGAAGGGATTTGATAAACTCATTAATCTGGACATGGCGTTACCAATGAAAGGACTAACAGTTAAATCCTAATATGTTTGACTAAGCCGCTAAGTTCTGACACTAGGAATCCCATCGAATTGAGAACCGCTGTCCAGGGATTTGGAAGTAGTCTTATGGAATTTGGTTTTTGGACTATTTGAGGGTCTGTCCTGATTTGTTAAAACCATGATTATATCTTACCGAATATTTTATGATGTTTACCTCCTCGTCTTGAAGGGAGGATAACCAATAGATTTGAATCCTTGCTTAGATTTGTGTTGTTGATTGATGATTTGATCAATTATTGGGTGGCTTGTGATGCAACGCAACATGTAGATAATTTGGACATCGTAGACCTTTGTAGATGACTAGGAGGCATGGAAACTCTAAGTGGATACTAGAAATTATGAAGGTATTATTGGATTTGCATAAGGTGAAATTACGACTCAATTCCTGACGATGTATTAGGACAATGTTGGATGAAAGAGAAAACTAATGATTAGAACCACTTGTGCTTATAGCCATGATTGTTGGAGAAAAATAGAATACAATGACATGAAGATGAGAATAGAAATTAAGATAACGCCTAGCGTCGAAGGTACGAGAACAAAATTTAACTTTGGGACGAAGTTCTATATAAGAGGGGGTGTATGTAATGCCCCTAAAATGACTGTGGACCTTAAGGGCACCCGTCGAGTGACCCAGCCGAACAACTTCGATAAAGTGGTTTCTTGAGCCTTGATATGTCTTAAAAGATTGAGGAAAACCTGAAGATGTGAATGACGACAATAATTGATAAATGAATTAAGGATTTAAATTATATATGTGGAGTGGTATAATTGATTGATTAGTTCTTGCTTAATGATTAGCCCTGATTGATCAAGTCAAAGTGCAGTAGGACAGATACAGTCCTAGCTCTGCAACTTGGGAGGACGCAACTAAGATGCGTCATAGCTTTCCATTTTTTTTTTTATTCTGAACTTCGGGACGAAGTTCTAAATAAGTAGGGGTGTATGTAGTGCCCCTAGACTACTATAGACATTGAGGGCACCTGCTGAGTCACCTGACTATTTGAAACATTAATAAAATAACCCTATGATTTTATTTTGAGTATATTTATGATTACGATTGATTGATATATGTGCATTTGGGTAGTTATTGTGAATGGACAATTTCATGTTGTTTAACGATTAACTTTGATATGAAAACTGTACATATGAATGATGCTTAACGACTAGCTATGCAATTGATTATGTGATTAGACAAAAGAGTAATGATTAAGTAAATTATAGATGCTTAATGAAGCAATAGATTTATAAACCAAATTGTGATTATTGAGGACAGTGCTACTAATTTGCGTTTGTGAGAAATGTGTGTAGCGACAGGTGAAACGGTTCACCAACGGACACACAAAGGAATATGAAGGGTCGTAGAGTACGAGTAAATCACACACAGGGGGAGCGACGACGATGTCGACTTCCGACAAGAATACCACGCATGAGCAGATAAGCACTGATCCGCTTGCTCAAGAGGAATGCGTGAGAGCGTACGAGGTGGGCCACGACGGAGCTGGTCACGTACGAGTTGAGGGGCGCGCAGTGAGAACGGACTCACTCCTCAGCGCCATTAGTCCCTAGATAGCATGTAGACGGAGGATGGATGGTAACGATTCCTAAAATCCCTACAAGAGTTCCCGCAAGTCAAAACGGAAAGATGGTGGCAGAAGGGCCCGACGATGCGGTACCCTGTCGAGAACGGAAATAATGGACGCAAGGACCCAACGATGCGGTACCATGCCAAGGAATGGGAACCATGGATGACTGGACCCGATGGAGTGGTGCCATGTCAGGGAATTAAAATTAAGGAACTAGGAGCCCAACGGCACGGCACCGTGATCCTAGTGAGTTTGATTGTTAAATTTAACTGCATAAAAGCTTATGAGAATAACTCTAGATTATTACTTAGCAAATGCATAAAAATAATTTAGGCATTTGCACATGAATAGTTATTTTTGTTGAGCATTTAAAATAATAGAAATCATTATTTAGGAGCAAAATAGAATCCTAAGATTAGACACCTAGTCAAGTAAAAGCTAGGAGTTAATTAAAATATCTGGGGGACAAACTAGAGCAAACTTAGGGGTGTTGGTGCACTTCCCAGAGAAACTGACACTTGGATGGGTGAGTGTTTTAATTAAATAATTAATTAAAAATATGTAATTATGCATGAAGCGACATGTGTCACATGAGATTTTCCTTTATAAGGAAGGCTTGGGGAATGGGTAAAGGGCCGATAATTTGGACGATTGTCGTAATTTTCGAATGCCTCAAAGACTTGCTGCTATCTAAGGGTTTGGCTTAGAAATCCTGGTGGGAAGGGAAGCCCAAGCTGAATTTCTGAAATACTTGTGTGAGCTCTACGACCCAAAGCTCGGGGGAGGCCATGCGACTGAAAGCATGAGCCTATGGTTGGGTGGCGAAGCTAACGGTTGCTTCGCCAATGGTTAAACGAGCTTTGCTGGAGGGATTTTACGGAAGATGAAGGCGACAATGGACCAGCCGGATCGGGTTGACACGTTAAGGTTTTGCTTATTTTTGTTAAGTTATTCACGCTTTTTATTTCATTTTTTTCCAATAACTATGATGGCTAATTTGTTTGTATGAGGTTGTTTAAGTTTTAGGTTCAGTTCAAGGAGACCCTAAAGGAGGGGTCCTACAAAATTCATATCTAGTAGGAACATCTTTCGCGTCAACAAGGACTAGGTAGTCAAGCACATGTGCATAGGAATTGTGCTTCATCAATGCTTTCAAGTTGTGAATATGCAAGTGATGTGGTTTTCTAATTCTAAATTGATCTTGCCCTTCTGTGGGTCTATAAAGTTGATTCACATTCAACTCAAATGTATGTCCATTTTTAATCAATTTATCCCTCTGCAATCGATCTCGAATGGCATTTTGTGTTGACTTGACAATGCCATCCTCTAGATCAACACCTGGATTAATGATTTCGCTACTGTGATTTGGATTTATGCAGGAATGCAACAAAATACACAAATACCCATAAAAACAAAGATGCAACGGAAATAACACTTCATTTCATTACTCAAAGAACTGAAACTTGTTTACATACAGGATGGAAACAAACTAGCTAGAGTGCTGGTAGCTTATCTCTGAGAAGAGATGTGGCGGCTACATGACTCTGAACTCTGTGTTACAATGAGGCTCAAAGGCCTATATATTATTGAGAAACAAGGGAAACCCTACATATCCAAAAACCTAACCCTAGGAGGTGAAACGCCAAAATATGGGCCCCGTTGGGTAACTTGTTACATCAATTTCCCGGGGTCATAACTTTGGAATACTACCTCCGTTTGACACACATGATACATCGTTAGAAATATCTATTCAAGGACTACATCCATAAACAACAAATATTGAGTCCAAAACGAACTCATATTTTCTCGGGCATCAGATGCTGAAAAACCGTCGTTTAGGGCCTCAAAACGGCTCCGGAAGTTTAGGACCCGAAAACTGCCAAAAATAGTAAATTGTGCTACAATTAAGGAAACTGAAAAACTGAAGAAACAATGTTTGGGGTCCAAGTGGAATAGGCGGGTGGCCACCAGTATCCTCCTGGATCATTCCTCCCCCCTTAGGAATCAATGGTCCCCATTACGTTGAGTCCCTCCATGAGATGAGGAAACTTCTGTTGAACTTGGTCCCTAGTGAGCCACTTTCCCTGGTGAAGGAGTTGGCCTGCTTTGACAAATCGATATAGCTAGATCTTCTGCCGGCGGGTGTTCTTGATCTGTGTGTCCATAATTCGATCAATTGTGGCTTGTTCCATGCAGTCTAGGTTTAACTCTGTTGGTGTGAGTTGTTCTGCCATGTCTAATGTGTCCAGTAGAGGTGGAAAGTAGGGTTGAAGGCGGTCCACATTGAACATTGGGTGCAGACCAAGGAATGGTGGAATAATGAGCTTGAAGGCATTGTCCTCGACAGCCTTGGTGATGGTGTAAGGCCCATATCGGAGCGGGTCAAGCTTGCGGTGGGGTCCAGGGAGGTGTTCCTTCTACAAATGTAGCCACACTTTGTCGCCCACCTGGAAGTTGTGTTGCACCCAATGCTGATCATGTTGCTACTTGTACTTAGCATTGGCTCTATCCAATATGTCATGAAACTGTTGGAAAATGTGTTGAATGCGCTCAATGAAGTTGTTCGCCTTGGAAACTTCAGACTGGACATGAGCCGAATCAGTCTGAGTAGCTGCAAATGGCATGGCTACGTCAATGGGACATAATGGATGGAATCCCAAGCCCACCTGAAAGGGGCTGTGGTCGGTTGAGTTGTGGACGGCCTAGTTATAGCTATGTTGTACATAGGGGAGGCTCTCATCCCATGTGCGTGGATACTTTGAGTTGTACATGCGCAAAATGTGGACGATCATCCTGTTGACGACCTCTGTCTGGCCATCAGTTTGGGGGTGGAAAGCTGTGGACTTTGTGAGCTTCGTGTATAGCATTGACCATAGGCTGGACCAGAATGTACTAGGGAACTTGCTGTCCTGATCTAAGATGATAGACTATGGGATCCCAAAGTGTACCCACACTCGTTCAAAGAAGAGTTTAGGAGTGGTTTCTGCTGTGATATATTCTTCTTGCAGGTCGCCATTATGGCCATCTTTGAGAATCTGTCGACGACCATGAACACAAAGTCGTTGTCGTGTTTAGTAGAAGGAAGACCTGACATGTAATCGATGGAGATGGATTCCCAAGGTTGACTAGTAGTAGGAAATGAAGTATAGAGGCCTTTCTTCTTGATTGACGGTTTGGCAATGGCACAGGCAGTGCAGGATCAGATGTACTTTCCGACGTCCTGTCGAAGGTTCGGCCAATAGAAATACTTCTGCGGTAATGCCACTGTTTTCTCGACTCCGAAATGCCTAGCGACTCGACTGTATTGCGCTTCCCAAATCATCTTGGCACGCTCGCTTGAAGGAACACAAAGGTGTCCCATGTGACATAGTAGTGCATCCTGGAGGTGAAAATTTGGAACTTGGTTGCCCTCCAAGAGCCTCTTGTATGTGTGGCTGAATTCTAGATTGTTCTTGTAGAGAAGCGACCAATCAGAAGTCTCATGCCCACAAGAGTTGAGCACCGTGGTTATCGCTATGATCGGTGGTTGGCTGAGGCAGTCTGCAACATTATTGGTGCTTCCCTTCTTGTACTTGATGTTCAAATGAAACTGTTGTAGATATGTGGACCACTTCTGATGGCGATCATTCTGTAACTTTCTTGTGTCTATATGAACTACAGGGGTCGGTGGTTTGTGTGGATGATCGTTTCCTTCCCAAAAATGTAATGCTTCCATTGTTGGCAATCCTGTACAATGGAATACATCTCTTTGTCATAAGTGGGATATTTGCGGACTATGTCGGACAGTGTCTCACTGTGATATGCCACTGGATGCCCTTGTTGAGTAAGGACAGCCCCAATAGCATAGTCAGAGGCATCTGTCTCGATCTCAAATGGTTGTTACAAGTCTGGTAATGTGAGCACTGGGGCACAACAAAGGCAATGTTTCAACTCTACGAAGGCCTTCTGTTGAGTTTTCGACCAGAAGAATTTTTCTTTCGCTTCTCTGTTGGTGACTTGACTCAAGGGCCAAGTGATATGAGAGAATCCTAACACAAAACTATGGTAGAAATTAGCAAGACCTGAAAAGTTGTGAAGCTCTGTTAGAGTGGTTGGGGCTGGCCAATCCCGAATGACTTGGATCTTGGTTGGATCCACATGCACCCCACACTCATCAATAATGTATCCCAGATACCGAACCTGGGTCATGCCAAAAGTGCACTTGTCCAAATTGGCATACAACTTGTTCTTCCTCAGTGTTTGGAGGACCTGTCGGATGTGGTGGAGGTGCTCTTCCCAAGTCTGGCTGAAGATCAGGATGTCATCCAAGTACACTACTACAAATGAGTTGGTGAATTGCCGCAATATGTCGTCCATCAGTCTCATGAAGGTTGCGGGAGCATTCGTCATCCCGAAAGGCATGACCAGCCATTCGAAAAGGCCCTCCTTGGCTTTGAAGGCAGTCTTCCACACATCAGTTGGTTTGATCGGTACCTGGTGATACCCGGATTTTAAGTCGATCTTGCGAAAATATTTCACCCCTTTAAGTTGGTCCAGGAGGTCATCAATCCGGGGGATCGGGTACCTATTCCGGACAGTGATCTTGTTCAGCGCCTGATAGTCAATACAGAGTCTCCAAGTCCCATCCTTCTTCTGTACCAACACGATCGGGCTCCCACAGGGTGATGAACTTGGCTGGATGTGACCCTTCTGCAGCAGCTCCTGAATCTGCCTCTTGATTTCATCGTTCTCCAAAACAGAGCATCGATGGATCGGTCCATTGGGCAACGGTGCACCTGGGGTCATATCGATGGGGTGCTTGACCTGACAGTGCAGAGGCACCCCTGTGGGTGAGGTGAACATGTCCTGGTACTCCGCCACGACCTTGTCCATTTGTTGTTGTTGGGAAGAGGAGCCCTGTCTGGAGGTTGTGGCCACGATCTTCTTCTTGCCTTGAGGGCGGATCATCAAGAAAACAAATTTCTCGATTTTGGAAATGAGCTTACTGCATTGTTTTGCAGTAACAAAAGAGATAGCGGCAGGCGATGGTACCTCTGGTATCCTATACAACTTATTTCCCAACGTAATAATAACAGCACAAGGCCGGGACTCATACACAACATGTCGCTTCCATAAGTATGGTTGGCCTAATAAGAAATCACAAACATCAAGAGGAGCAATGTCACATAATACCTCATCATTGAAGGGCTTGATGCTGTAGGGAAGGAAACACTGTTGGCTGACGCGGAGATCCCGTCCTTGGCGAAGCCACCTGATGGTGTACGGCTGCGGGTGTGCTGTGGTCGGCAAGCCCAACAACTTCATGACCTCTTCTGAAATCAGGTTCTTTTGGCTCCCACCATCGATAATAAACTGTAGCGGGGAACCCTTTACCCACATATGGGAGGGGAAGAGACGCTCCTCCTCCTCCGAATATTCTGGCTCTTCCTTTTGGATCTTCTTGGTGGTAATGGTGGCGTTGGGCTCTGCATCGATAATCTTCTTCCCTCTGTCATTCCCCTTATTGGGTTCTGATTTAGTGTTAGAGTATGCATCTGAATCAGAAGCCTTTATCTCGGCCACTAGTGACTGCTTGGCCTGACACTCACTTGTGTTGTGAGTGGGGCTCTTATGGAACCACATCACTTTCCCACTTCCTTCTTTGGCTTCGCAGTGTTGCTCTTTGCTTGCGGCTTTTGCAAGTTGTCTTAAGTCACCATGCCTTGGCTTTGTCCTTGGTTCTGCGGTTTGGGGGAACCTTTCGCTTGCTTCTGATTCACAGATCCAAAGTCTCGCTTCTTCTGTTTGAATTTTTGCTCAATTTTGGCAGCATACCGGTATGCCGTACCAAGCGAGGAGATGTTGAGGAACTCCATTTCCTCCTGAATGTATATGTGCAGACAACTGCGGTACTTCAGCACCAAATGTTTCTCTGAATCTTTGATACCCAACTTGGTGCGCAGGGTATGGAACAGATTCGTCAGCTCATGCACATCTTGACCTCTTTGCTGCCGCAACGTAGTCCATTATATGTACTTGTCCTCATAGCTCCCCACAGGATAATATTGTTCCTTTATGGCGTCTCAGAAAGAATTCCAAGTGGGTATGACCGAGAACAGAGAGGGTTCCTCCTCGTCCTTTCTCTCATACTAGGTTTCCCACCAGTCCTTGACATGGGGGGAGGCTTTGAGTAGTGAAAAAGTAATCTTTTCCCGATCGAAAAAGTCATGAACCAAGAAATATCCTTCTAATAGATTCAACCATATATCTACAGCGTCTGCATCTATTCGGCCATCAAATATGGGAATGTCAAAGTTTACTTGTACCTTAAATGGGGTTGCGCCTCCAGAGTAGCTGCTAGATGCAGATGCGCCACCAGTGGGAAGTTGTTGAAGGATCTGGGCGAAGTTATCCATCATCACGTTCCTTTGTTTTTCAAGGGCTTGCTCGAGCAACATTTTGATAGGATCTTCTGCACCCTTGTCTTTCTTTTCGTCCCCCATGGGCGGTCGTCGGGGTTTACGAGGCTGATCTTGCAAAGGTTCAACCAGATCGAGCCCTAACTCCTTATACCCCGCCCTCGTTGGGGACATGCAAAGAAGGATCGAGAAATAGCAGATTGCTCTGATACCACTGATCCGGATTTAAGCAGGAACGCAATAGGATACACAAATACCCATAAAAACAAAGATGCAGCGGAAATAACACTTCATTTCATTACTCAAAGATCTGAAACTTGTTTACATACAGGATGGAAATAAACTAGCTAGAGTGCTGGTAGCTTATCTCTGAGAAGAGATGTCGCGGCTACATGCCTCTGAACTCTATGTTACAATGAGGCTCGAAGGCCTATATATTATTGAGAAACAAGGGAAACCCTACACATCCAAAAACATAACCCTAGAAGGTGAAACGCCAGAATGTGGTCCCCGTTGGGTAACTTGGTACAACAATTTCCCGGGGTCGTAAATTTGGCATACTACCTCTATTTGATGCACATGATACATCCTTAGAAAGATCTATTCATGGGAATCAAATGCTGAAAAAAATGTCGTTTAGGGCCTCAAAACGGATCTGGAAGTTTAGGACCTGAAAACTACCAAAAATAGTAAATTGTGCTACAATGGAGGAAACTGAAAAACTGAAGAAACAATGGTGGGGGTCCAAGTGGAATAGGCGGGTGGCCACCAATATCCTCCTGGATCATACTGCCCCCATAATTTTCACTCTCATATTCAGGAATAACATTGGCTTCAGTAACAACATATCTCCTCTTTTTCTGATTTGAAGGGGTTCCTTCTAAATCAACAATGCCTTCAACAGGAATTGAAACACCCTCAACCATATTTCTTTTACAAGATTGTTTGTTACTCTTACCAGCAGGAGTAGCAACTTCAATTGCAACAATTTCAACATGTTCATTTAGGAGAGATGGAGATTTAATTGTAACCCTTCTAGGTACCTGATTTGATTGTCGGATGCCCTTTCCTCTATGTTCTTGTACTTCTTTAATTTGAACATTTGACACTTGTTTCTTGTCCCGTGGCATTAATTACATTCATAGGATTGTTCTCTGTATAATAAATTCCATTCAACATTTTTTAAATCGAGGAAGGGGGCGATGGGAGGAGGAAGAAGGGAGGGGTAGCGGGAGGAAGGGGAAGGGAGCAGCGAGGAGGAGGGGGAAGGGAGGGGATGGGAGGAGGGGTGAAGGGTTAGGGGGGTAGGTTTTTTTTTGTAAATGTAGGTTTAAAAATTATATATATATTTTTAAATCCAAACTAAAATTCGTGGGATAGGGGAAAGCCTTGCTTCAATTAAGCAGACATGAATTTAAAAAAAAAAACATTTAAAATATATATATATATATATATAATTAACCCGGAAAGTGGTAGAGCCTCCTCTCTTAAAAGTGCTAGAAGCTCCTCTTTGCAATCTCCTCGTTCTTCTTTAAATCCCTTCATGAATTGCTCCAAAGTCTAAACAATAGTATATTAATAAGATAGATTAGGTTTAAGTTTACCAATCTTAAGAATGTGAGATAAAAAAATGAGAAAAAAAAATCAATAAAGCAATAAAATAATCATTGCCAAATTAATAAAACCATAAAATAATTATCGTCAAATTAACAATAAAACTAACAAATTTATTAAAAACGAAAAAAAAAACACTAACCTTGAAAGTGTTACAAATTGGTCCAAATTCAATGATGAATAGTAGAAAATCTAAATGGTCTATATAAACTAGATTAGGTTTAACATTACTTGTTTTACGAATGTGGGATTAAAAAAATGAAATTAGTTAATGCATTATTATTAAATTTATATAAGATGGGTTTACATGAAATATTACTAATGTTATGAATGCGGGAGTAAAAAAAATGTAAATAGCCATTACTTTATTACAAATTGTATATAAAAAATTTTACAAGAAACTTTACTAGTCTTGTATGTCTGGGATATAAATATGTAATTAGTTAATACATTATTTTAAAGTTTTTTATATCATAAATTCATTTTTTTAACTAGTTTTATGAATGTGTTGGAAATGTGCGCTTAATTTTTATAGGGAAATTTTGGAGGAAAAATTTTGAACGAAAAAATTTGAAGGGAAGTTTTGGAGGGAATTTTTTGGAGGGGAAATTTCATTCTCATAGTTATAAGATTATTGGTTGATAGTTGCACCATTCTACTTTTTGGTGAGGACTATGGTAAAATTTCATTGTCTTATCTATTAAGGTATTTCTAAAATTCCATCTTTTAGTGAGAAGTCATGGACGCATCTGAATTAAATTCCAATGTCAATGAAGATTTGTATTGTTCATCTAGCCAAGATACTGGCACTGAAAGCAATGTAATCAAGCATGTTATTCAAGAACTTCCTAATTATGAAGATTTTTAAGACACTAGTAATTAAGGGAAAGAATGTGATGGTGATGATGATGATGATGAAGAACTTCCTCCAAGTGGGGATCCTAAAGACAGTAAGCAAGATGATGACAATTTTCGTCCCAGTGGGGATTTTCAAGGCACCAATGATGATTTTCCTGAAAGTGAGGATTTTGATGGGACTAATGATGCTTTTGCTGAGCATGCATGTACAAATAATGTTCATGGTTTTCTTCATAGCAAGGATTCTAATGGGACGAATGATGATTTTCCTTCAAACAAGGATTTTAATGGGACCAATGATAATTCTCCTCCTAGCTGCAATGATTTTAATGGGACAAATGATGATTTTCCTCCCAGCGAGGATTTTTATGGGACTGATGATGATTTTCCTCCAAGTGAGGATTTTAATGGGACATATAATGATTTTGGTGAGGACGAAGACATCAATAATGGTGAAGATGATTTTCCTCCAAGCGAGGATTTAAATGGAACTGATGATGAGTTTCCTCCAAGTGAGTATTTCTACGACACCAATGATGAGTTACCTCCAAGCGATGATTTCAATGGCACTGATGATCATTTTCCTCCAAGCGAGGATTTCAATGGCACCGATGATCATTTTCCTCCAAGCGAGGATTTCAATGGCACCAATGGTGACTTTCCTCCAAGCGAGGATTTTAATGGCACAAATGACAACTTTCCTCCAAGCGAGGATTTCAATGGCACCGATGATGACTTTCATCCAAGTAAATATTTCAATGACACCGATGATGATTTTCCTTTGAGCAATGATTTCAATGGCACTGATGATTATTTTCCTCCGAGCGAGGATTTCAATGGCACTGATGATCATTCTGTTGACGATGAAGCAACCAGTGATGAAGACAATGATTCTCCTCCAAGTAAGGATGTTACAAGCACCAATGATGAAGACAATGATTCTACTCCAAGTAAGGATTTTACAGGCACCAATGATGTCAATGTTGAATCTCAAGAGTTCCCTTTCAGTGAAGAATTTAGTGGCGCCAATAGTGTTGATGGTCACATTGATCTGTCAACAATTGATTAACTTATTAGTGATCATGATAATCATTTTCATATTGAATTTGGTGATGAGATTTTCAATGAGGGGGGTCATATGCCTCACAATGAAAACATTCATTCTAATGAGGATGTTGTTGCAGACATAACGGTCCAAGAAATGCAGTGACACAATCCAATAATGAGCAGGATTAAGTGTAGGACTAGACCTTTTTATGTCAATCCAAAGCATTCCAGCTATACAAGGTCTATGAAAGAATTTCTCACAAGTACAAGTTCCGTTACTCATTTGATTTCGAGTGAGTGTTTCCACAAAATTTGTTTGAAAGGTATAGGCTACAATTATTCCTTGGAGAAAAGGAAGATGTATTTATCAATAAACAAAAGTATGCAAAATTCATATTTAGTGGGGTGCATGATTTCTACAAGGACAAGTTATGATTATCACGTTGGAAATGTTCTTCTTTGTAGAAAGGAATTCAAATGGATTCACTCAATTGGTAATCTTTTATTATCAAGAATCCAAACAAGACTGGAAAATGATCCTACATTTTATTTTGATGATTATCAAGGATGAATCACTGGGCCATCAACACGCATTGCAATATCATGGATGCATGATTTCTTTTCCAATCATGGAGAGAGTATGCCGAATAAAGAAACAATACACATTCCAGATAATTTCACAAGGAAATAAATATAATACTTATATAAGGATTATGTTCAAGGTGGCCAAGGAAATGACAACTTCATCATATATGCATATTTCACAAGAGTATGGAAAAATAAGTTCAACAACGTCCGCATTCCAAAGAGGTCAAGAATGGGGATCTGCAGTACATGTGCTTCTCTTAAAGAAATAAGGGATAGAAGGATGTATGTTTACAAAATTGTTTTTTTTTAGATAAATGTCAATTATTAAAACTAGTTATCAATATTTTTTTGTTATGTTGTTTGTAGATTCCATAATCAATACACTGCAAGAACGTCGCAATCAACAATCAAATGAATGACAAAAGTTGTACAAACATAGCAGGAAGTGTTATGATGCTCCACATAAGTATATGGGTTTGATAATTGATGGCATGGATCAGAAAAAAAACACTCTTGCCACATTTTTTCTGTGTGCCAAATAATTTAAATGAGGAAAATTTTATTCAGTTTCACTTGGTTGGTTGTATGGTTTTTAATGGTGAAATGTTTCCAAAGGTTTACTTTACAGCTCCAAATATTCACAATGATGCAAATTTGACCATCACCATAATTCACCATGTCCTTAGTCATTGGCCTAGTGATATTCCTGAAGTTCTATATCTACAATTGGACAACACAAGCCGAGAAAACAAAAATCAAGTTGTTTTTTGTTATCTAAGCATGTTTGTTGAATTGGGAGTTTTTAAAAAGTTAAAATTTGGTTTCCTTCTTGTTGGGTATACACATGATCATATTGATCAAATGTTCAACCATTTTGCAAGGACATTGAGGAGGAAGAAAGTCAAGAGCCTACCAGCATTGATTGAAATTATAAGAAAAGCATACCATCCAGAGCATATTGTATAGAAATTGGAAGAAACTGTTGACATGCGGAGATTTATGTTTAGATCACATGGTGAAGAAAGGTGCATTGAAAAACTTAATGACAATAGCTTTCAACATCAATTTCGTATAAAAAGGATTTATGGAAAAACACTACTGTGGGGAAAGAAGTACTCGACTAGCACAAAATGGGGGCCTTCGCCAAGTTTGGCATTTCTGAAATTCATCCCAAATCGTCAAATGTATGCTTCAAATTTATTGTTATTGCAATCATCTGCAGAGATTCATAAAGCAAGGAAACATAGTAGATATGTTGATTCTTCTCAATGCCTGGAAGAAATAAAAAAATTCTATCGAAGATACATATGAGTACTTTGATATTGCTGATTTTGTTTGGTGGGAGTCTTTTTTCATGGAGCATAGTGACATTAGAGGAAATTTGAGGTCTAAAATGGGCCTTATAAGAAAATGAGCCATCATATAAGAAAACGAGCCAACCATAATTTCTTGATCAGTTGGAATTCAAGAACCAATAGAATTTCAATAAAATGAGTCAACCATAATGGTTGACTTGAGATATTTGTCATAAAAAAAACTACTTTTTTTGTTCGTATTTTCAACATATCTCCTTGAGTTTTTACTCAAATTTCGAGTGGGAGCACTCGTTGGATGTGGAATTAGATTCCGCATCCAACGAGTAACCACACTGCATACTTTTGACAGACTCTGCTGCCCCAAAAACAAGAAATACCCAAAAAACGTGACAATGATGTCATCATCACGTTTTTTTGGGTATTTCTTGGTTTTGGGGGCAGCGAGGTTCATCACATTTTTCCAGGTATTTCTTGTTTTGGCACAGAAAAGTCTGTCAAAAGTATGTAGCATGGGTACTCGTTGGATGCGTAATTTAATTCCACATCCAACGCGTGCTCCCGCTCAAAATTTGAGTAAACACACAGGGAGATATGTTCAAAATATGAACACAAAAGGTAGTTTTTTTTCTTTTTTCCTCCAAAATTAATAAATATTATTTTATTATTTTAACTATTATTTCATTATTTCAACTATTTTTTTCCTTAGGAGACCCATTTTAGACCTCAAATTTTCAAACTCTACAAATGAAGATATATATTTGAAGTCTCAATTTGATTGGCCACAAAGTTTATCAAATGAAAACAAGGTAACAAATGTTGAACCTCGAGGTGTTGAGTTTTCTCAAGTAGAGGAAAGATAAATGTATATTGGCTCTAGAAGATTGTTGAAGGACAATCCACTCAAGCGGACGCGAGTCGGATCTCCCTCGCTCAATGTGAGTCTAGAACAAATAGTACAGACTACAAACTACTTTCCTAGATCTAATTAAGGATCAAGTAACTAGATGTCTTACCTTAATTTCGCAATCCTTTCTCCTGGATGTTTCTCCACGCCTCATGGTCGTTAGATCTCAACCGCAAGACCTATCAAGACACATAGAACAATGCAAACAAGTAAAGAGCATCTATACAATAAGAGATCTAAGTAAACAGTTAAGCAGGTAAACTACACAATATCATCAACAAAACAATATTGGTGGAAAGCGTTTATATTACTGTAAATGTAGGGAAAGTACATAGGTAAGAATGACTACAACCAAAGCTTAATGTAGTATCCCTTCTCCATCCAATCCAATTGCCATATCCTCCCAAGGAAGTGTGAGTCTCTCAATGGATGAGTTAGAGATCTCTCCAAGATTGATTTCACCAGCATGTAGACACTATAGACTTCCTCCCTTTGGAGAGGGGTAGAGATTCACTTATATAGGACTAAGTGGATAAGATATTGATAGGGTAGGTTGAGATATGGTAGGAGAGAGATAGGGGATCCCCCCAAGAGGTTAGGAACCGAGTGCCAGCTCCCCTAAGAGGTCAAGGATAAGGATCCAAGTCAGCAGGCTTTGAGAATGAGCTTGAAGGACCTATTTTTGTCCATCAATTGATTTCGTCACACCCTGCAATAGAGGCAAGATGCGATGTCACAAGTTGCATGAGTGCAGCTTGCGACGACCTCTCAAAACCTAGCAAGAATACAATGGTATCCCTTCCAGGTAAATGACTTAGCCAATGAAACTTCAGGGATGTATACACTGAATATCAGGATGGTAGGATTTTAGGTGTAACAGAATGCCCCCCAAAGCATGAAGCTGTTTAAATTTGGACAGGTGAAATGCTTTGACAGAAAGAATGGCAATGGCTTGTCAGACGAAGGACACTGCTGCAGTACAACTGACTCTTAGTACACTGTCTCACATGATGTACAACATGGATACCGACCAATACATTGTATATCCATGGTAGTAATGATCGACTGAACACAATCATGGCTACTAGACACAAGCGTAGATCCATGATGAGATGATAACACCACCACGACCAATACAAATGTGGATCCGTGTAACATGACTCATTACAAACTCCATCGCAACCTGGGTAAAACATAACTTCCCAGGGTCTTCAAGCTGAACCCGCAATGATACGAATCTATCCATGTGATTACAAATGTCTTGACGTGGATTATGGTAGAAACCACTTGATTACCGGTCATTGATGTATACCGTTAACAAGTGCAAGGGAGATCACCATTAATGTCAATGATTCCCCAGGTGTCACAGTACATATCATCAAGCGTGAATAAATGAGTTGAAGTCGAACGTGAGATGAAATATTTCAATCATGAATCAATGATGTAAACTCATGTTGAAAGCGAGGTAACCTGCCATTGTGGCATGCAGGGCCAAGGTACTTGGTTGGTTTCTAGATTCAATCCTCGGATGATGATTTGAAGTCGACAAGGATGAATCTGTCGAAGGAGGGCCATGATGAATCCCCCATCATCAACAAAAAACACGACAAAGGATGTGTAGAGCAGATCGGATGGTACAGTAACATGCAAGACTGACTCAGAGCAGACCGACATGATGGAAGGTGTACTGAATGCAGATACTGAGTAGTGAGAGTATTCTTGAACATGGGCATGACATGCCTTGGCAGTGTTGACTTGACGAGTTATGATACCAACTCCTAATACAACTGATGATGGAAGCGTTCTTTGAGTGACTCAAAGGAGTAACAAGACTCAGGAAATAGGTGAAACTCGAGGACAAACGGATGATCCAAGTGTAGTATGCAAATGCAGAAGAGTGCCATGTTCAAGAAATGACTAGATACTGCCACTGATAAGGGGTGTAACATAAAATATTTCCTTTTCCCCCATCATGAATGATCAGTGCATCATGTGTTTTTTTTACGAGCTTGATGAGGGTAACTAGATGCTTGGTATAGCTCATCTCATAAATGAGTCCAATCCCAAATATTTTCTGAACCTAGGATAGGAGGGGTTCGTCCCATGGCGGGCCCTTCAATGTAAAAGTTTAACGAGTCCATAGAAGGTAAACTCGGTCGTCATTTCATGCTTAGAGAGTCTGAAAAGAACTAAAGAAGACTCCAATGGTCATTTTTCGTAAAGTTAGCCTCATCGCCCAAAAAAGGGTAAAACAACGCGGGAGAGGACTCTTCCAGTCATGATTGGCTGGAGTATACCTTTTTCGTAAGTAGTGCCCCCTGGTCTGAAAAAGGGGTAAACTATCACCAGGAAGACAACCATTCAAATTCTTTAACAAGCGTGAACGCGACAAGTTCGCTTGGAATCTTTTTGTATTTCGAGAGCCTGAAAAGAGCTTAAAGATAGACTCTGGTGGGGTTCCTTTTCCGTAGGAGTTTAACGAGCCCAGAAAAGTGATAAATCATAACTCGGTAACGTATTCTCATAGTTTCAAGAGCACGAGAAAGAGAAAAGAGTAAGCTCACCATCATAAAATAATTACAATCTAATGAATGGAAAATAATGACAAAAACACATAAGGGGTGTTCATACCTGAGATGACCGTTCCAATGCGAAAGCGGCGTAAAAAGACACTTAACAACACCTGCACACTCGAAAACTAGGTCAAATAGTCAACCGAGTGTTCAAATATGATAAAATCAACCCAAACTATAGAAAATGACCTAAAAGCATCAAATATTTGAAAAGGGAATATTCCATTTGTTTATAAATAGAAACAAAAACCAAATATAGTCACCATTGTTTCATTTGCCAAATTTGGGAGGAAAAGAGCCATTTGGAGCCAAAGCTTCACTCGTTGATTCCGAGAGCTACGAGCATCCATTTCACCCGTCGTCTGGAGCAAGTAACTCTAAACTTCATCCAGCATAATTGTAGTGGTTTACATTTTTGAATTTGGTTCATTTTTTTGGGTTTTAGCTTGGTTTGTGAAGGGCCATTGTGTCCTCGGGTCGTCATAGTCTGCCCTTTCGGGAACTGCGACGAGACTAAGTCGTCACAAGGCTTGCATGGCTGGACTGCAACGACGTCGCACTGTTAGCAATAACGGGGTGCAACAACGGAAACGTCCAACCCCAAACACAAACCATGCCCAAAAAAAGAACTTTTGGTGGTTGAAGCAAGTGTTAACAATGTTTAAACTCCCCTTTTGGCAGGTTACCAGCATCCATAATGGTTTTGGAGTGGCGCGAACGGGAGCATGAGATAGATGATGTACATGCTGCAAATGATCCACAATGTGTGGAAGCACTGAGGAACTGTGGGATCCTCAATTTCTTCGAGATCTAGGGCATGAGGGCCCAAATCCCATTACTGACACATATGCTCCGATGTTGGGATGCGGCCCAGCAATATTTCATGATCGGTGAGCACGTGCTTACCATAGATGTCGAGGACATCTATTTCCTGACTGGATTGTACCGAAGAGGGGACAATGTGCTTCTTACTGGATCACGTGGGAGTGATCAAACTGTGGGCGACATGATCCTACAGTACTGTATTCCCAACACCCGTGCTTCTAGTGGGAAGATTCCCATAGGAGATGTGCAGGAACATCCATTACGCGCCATACTTTTCACCATTACGAGGATGGCAGGGAGCCAAGCTCCTCACTTAGCCACCAGGTCTTAGATGCTATACGCGGAGGATTGCATGTCTCCGAAGATCTTCAACTAGTGCGAGGGACTCCTCGCAAACATGCGAGCTCAACTGACCAAGTGTCGTCAGGGAGAGCTCAAACAGTTTGGCTATAGTTCAATAGTGATCTCGTTCTTATTGGAATGGGTTCCCCTCTTGCGCCCTCAGGTACCACTAGATGACAGGGATCCTAGGGATCCACACATGGCTAGATGGACAGAGGTGATGGCCTGACATGGTGGGGGTCCCATCATCTCATATGGTATTGAGTTCTTCAGCTCGCTAAAGGGCCAGTTACTTCTGGTAGAGGATTACCCGTACAGTGGTACAGACTTCAGAGATGACCCGGACTTGCCGCTGCCTGAGGGAGCAGCATGGGGAGACACAGGTAAGAACAATAAACCCTTGTACCTTTTAAGTTTTGCACATTTATAATTTTTTTTTGTTATAGTGCTAATGAGTTAACAACATGTGTATGAAGATGTGGGCCCCATACGACCAGTGGGAGTCTCTCTTCTTGCGAGGAGAGAGAGAGGAGAGGGAGCAATCATGGGTCCAGCTGTACATGCCTCCATTGCAAAGATGGATGGAGTCTACGCCAACCTGAGTGGGTTGACGTTAGACGTTCCTGAGTTGATGGTAGATGAGGTGTCGTGGTCCATGCAGGTGTACACGGTTGGAGCGATTGCGCGCTGCTTTGCAGGGTTGCGAGAGCAGTTGACTGTTTCCACACTTAACAGGCTAGAAATGTTAGACCTAGGGTTGTACGGGCCATGCGCTAGGCTTGATTTTGTTATGATGTACTGAGAGCTTAGAGGCCTCAGATTTTTGTACTTATTGAAAGCTACGAGGCTTCAGATTTTGTAGACCCACTGAAAGTCGTTGTGCTTCAAATTTTTGTACCAACACTACTTTTTATGATATATATATATATATATATATATACAGACATTCCGGCGGTTTATACATTATGTGTTTAAAATGAATGAATGGTGTGGTCTTGTTATGTGTTTGCTTATATAAAATGAGTTATTTACATGTTATGTCTATTTTTAACTGTTCATCAATATGCTTATGTGTGTGCAATGTACCAATCTAAGATGAAGTTGGCCATAGAATCGGCAACTATGTTCGCGTCTCATGGAATGTGTAGGTACTGAATGGAATCAAAGGACCTTTCCAGGAGACGGACTCGTCGATAGAGATGGAGTAAGATGGAATCGTAGATGACGTAGACTCGGTTGAGATGAGAGACAACTAGTTGAGAATCCAGGTGGATGACAACATGGTCCATACCCAAAGAAATAGCGTCAGTTAGGGTTCCAATGACTGCTTGATATTCTACAGCAATGTTGGTTGTGAAACCTAGACACATTCCCCTTGAGCTGATGAGCTCGCCGATAGGTGAATAGAGTACTCAGGCTGCCGAATCAAGGTTACGGGTATGCTGGTTGGTGCCATCCGCAAATCCATAGCACGTTGCCATCTACACACGCAGACAGAATATGGTATAAGAAATGAAACAAGACCTAAAACACGCAAAAATCAAAGCGTGACACCACACAAAAACACACACACGCCATGTATAGTATATACAAGAGTACTTATGCATGAAAGACTCACGCATAATACTTCTTTAGGTAGAGCCCATTGCGGAGCTCACCTAAAGATATCCCGTCGTAGTCTTCAAGCTCATAAGCTCCCTTCTCCAAGACGCGTTTCATATGTAAGGTCCATGCCACATGGACTCAAACTTTCCTGCCCCGAGCTTATCATGTTTTTTATCATATGTGAGGACCAAATCTCCCTCGATGTAGGTGCGAGGTTCTACCGACTTGTCATACTGCGCTTTTATGCATTTCTTATGAGCCTCGTTGGCAAGAGAAACATCACGGCGAGTCTCGTCGAGCTTAACTAGGTATAGGAAGCATTCTTCCTTGGCAGTAGAGTTTGGGAGAAGTTCGATGGCGAGCTTGAGGGACAGAATCTCGCACTCAATAGGAAGGACCACCTCCAATCTATACACTAGTTGGAAAGGAGTAAATCCAGGGGCGGTTTTAACGGAGGTTCGATAAGCCCAAAGTGTGGAGAAGAGCATATTATGCCAATTGGCCTTGTGCGTACCCACCATACGTTGAACCATAGTTGTCAAGACCTTGTTAATGGCCTCGACCTATTTGTTTGACTGTGGGTAGTACGGTGTTGAGTTTTCATGGAAAAAACCCAATATGTCACTCAACTCATCAACTATATGGTTCATAAAGTGAGAACCATGGTCAGTAACTATAGCTTGAGGAACTCCAAACCGCACTATTACATGGTTAAACATGAAGAGTGCAGCGGTCTTGCCATCGTTCGTGTATGTAGGCATTGACTCGGCCCACTTTGTGAAGTAGTCCACAACTACAATGGCGTAACTATGCCCCCTGTCCAAGGTACGCTTACAATGCATGAAATCGATGCCCCATTTAGCAAAGAGGCCAACGACAATAACCGAGTGTAACGGGGCGGGATGGCTGCGCTTTTTCGTATGAAAATGTTGGTAGGGAGGACATTTTTTTACGGCCTCGATACAATCTTTGAAGATAGATGGCCAATAATATCCTGCACGCAAAATATTTTGGGCTGTAGCCATCCCAGAGAGGTGACTGCCACATGCCCCAGCGTGACAGTCATTCAGAACGCGTTCAGCCTCATCATGAGTCAGACAACGTCGAAGGATAGAATCAATACCACGACGATACAAAGTATCACTGATGATCAGATAATACTTTGCATGGTGGCGTATGCGACGTCGGTCGTCACGAGACAATTTGGGGCTGAAATGTTGGGTTTGAAGATACAATGTGATATCTCCATACCACAGATCAGACGTGCTGATAAGAAACAATGACTCATCCGGAAAGGAGTCATTGGGCTCAGATTCTACATCAGTGCGGTGGAGGTCGCAAATGAGCTTAGCAAACACCAAAGATTTTTTTGAATTGGCTTTTTCGAAAAGAAGATCGAATTCTTGCAGTATCACGATCCAGCGTGAATACTTGCCCCCAAGTACCTGACGAGTCAGAATGTGGTACATGGGGTTCGAATCAGCGATGATGGTGGTGGTGCAAAGAAAAATGTAATGTCGGAACTTCTACACGGCTATAACTGCCATGAGAGCGAGCTTCTCAACATGTGAATAGTGAGTTTCAACGTCAATGAGACCTTTACTGGCATAGTATATCACATGTTCTTGGACGTTCTGGTCTTCATGTACCAAAACCATGGTGATAGTGGTGTCGGAAGTAGTGACATATAAAATGTAATCTCGATAGTAATTCGGTGGTTGGATCACAGGGGCATGTGTGATGGCATGTCTTAAACTATCAAAAGATCATTGAGCTTGGTCATCCCAGATGAACGGGACATCCTTTTTCATTAATCGCATGTATCCTTGTGTCTTTTGCGCGAAATTACAAACGAAGCACCGTAAATAAGTTGCTCTTCCTTGCAGACTCTGAAGTTCCATAATGTTGGTTGGAGGTGGAAGAGCGATGATGGCTTCCACCTTCGAGGGATCAATACGGATCCCATCTTTCGAGATGATAAATCCTAAGAGGCGTCTGGACTCGACACAAAAAATACTCTTGTGAGGATTCAGACAAATATTGTACCGCCTGCATCTGAGGAAAACGGCCATTAGATGATCTAAGTGGAACTCATGTTGCTTTGAGTGGGTAGGGAGGTCATCCAATGAAGGTTCTACGAAGTCCTTCACATCATGGAAGGCGTACGACATGGCCCGCTGGAATGTGGCACCATAGTTTTTAAGACCAAATAGAAGTTTACGATATGAAAATGTTCCCCAAGGGCAGATGAATGCAGTCTTGTGTTGGTCAGCGGGGTGGATCTCAATTTGGTTTTATCTGGAAAAGCCATCCATGAATGAAAAAATGACACTTCCAGCACAATTGTCGATGATCTGGTCGATGAAGGGAGTCGGGTAGTTGTCCTTGGGACAAGCTTTGTTGAGATCTCGATAATCAACACAGACACGGATGGTCCCCTGCTTTTTATTCATAGGGATGGCGTTTGAGACCCATTCTGTCAATGGGACAGGGTAAATGAAACCGACCTTCAAGAGTTTCTCAATCTCTTCCTTGATTGCCGCAGTCTTCCGAGGGTATACCAGTCGCAACTTTTGGCGGATAGGTTTGACGTCAGGATAGGTTTTAATCTCGTGTAAAACAATGGAGGGGTCTATCCCAGGCATCTCCTCGTAAGTCCAAGCAAACCCGTCTCGAAATCGCTTGAATAAGGCCGTGACGGAGATGACTTCTTCAGGGGAACACTTCTGGCCTAACTGAATGTGTTCCACTACACCAGGAGTAACCGAAATGTCTATCAAAGTGGTAGGCTCAATGTTGGGAAAGTTTCCTTCGGAGTCCGTTTGACATGCGAGTATCAAATACTGAGAGCCAAAGTAGACATTCGGTGAAAAGATGGTGTGAATGCTGTTCTCCACAGTATCCCACAAGGGAAGGAAAGACGAACAATGGTGGAGGTCTTCCCACGGTGGATCATCTGCGCTCATGATTTCCCTAATGGACTCATCAGAATGAAAAGCCCGTAGCAAAGGATCAGATGATGTCCGTTGTAGAGAACAAGAGGTGGAGGCCATACCTAAGTGGTCCTCCGGCACTGACTGGATAGCCTCATACATGAGTTCAGCGGGTGATAGAGGCATAGTGTCTCCAATCAGGTGTGTGGTGGCTTCATCAAGTACAAGCCATGAATCAGTGGAGTTGGGAATAGGTGAAATCTGCAAGGAGATCATGTTCACCGTGGCAACATGGTTTGGGGGATCTGAAGTAGGAAAGACGCCCATAAGGGATGAATCCTTAAGGAGGCCTACCCCCACACTCTCATACTTTTGCAAAGATTGTCCAATCGAAGGAACGTTATCGCCCGGGTGAGTAGTGGCGTCAGGTGTGAAGAAATATAGCTGCTCGACTGTGACAATTCGGCCTTGATGGGGGAATTGTACTATGTGGAAGACAGATGAGGCGACCGCAGTCATGGTGTAAAACCAATTACGACCAAGCAGAATGTTATAATATAACGGGGCAGCAACTACTTCCATGTTAAGGGTTGCAGTCTTTCCCCCCAGCTCGACTGGTAAAGCTTGTAACAACCCATGAGGTTGAAATCCATGTCTGTACAAGGCTCTCAAAGTGGTAGGAGAATGGTTCAACTAGGGAGAACCAATGGCTCTCCAACAAGCGATCGACATGACTAACATAGAGGCTCCTTCGTCCAAAACAGTACGATGGATTATCTTCCTAGCAATGTTTGTAGCAACTTGAAATGCTAATTGTTGGGAGAGCCTCGGTTTGAAGTATTCTAGCTGGAACATGATGGTATTCAATGAATCCAGGTCAACTGCACCGATGGAAGCGAGGAGAGTCTTGCACTGATTCAGACAGTTTTGCAATACCTCGAGCGTTGACATAGCACAAGGAGCTTGTGCTAGGTCCTCTACAATGTTGTATTTTTTAGCAGCCCGAGCATTAGGATTGAAAACCGATTTTCTAATCGTGCTCTTGGATGGATGCAACACTGACTCAAATGAGGGCTTCTCAATGGTGAGAGAAGCAACCGGTACGGTGACGTCGGGCATCAAAGTGGAAGCTTTTTTAGTATTACTTCCAACGGGTTCCTTTGCTATAATGGAGTCATACAAACGAGAATGGGTGTTCAAGTTGATAGTTTCACCACGCATCATGAGAACATGTGCGGTGGTGGATGCTTCTCCTTGGGAAGAAGAAGTGTGAGTGATCAACTGCTGATTTTGAGAAGGGAAAGGATTGTTGAGAATTGCGGGTGTGGGTTTTCCCTTAAGAAACTTTTGAACTTTGTCTCTATGGGGGCACTCTTTAGAAAAGTGATCATCACCACATAGTAGGCAAGGATACTTCAACTTCCTTTTCTGTTGGTATCATTAGGGGTGCTCTTTTGTTCCTATTGGGTGGAAGATTTCTTAGGTTTCCCTTTGTTCTTCTTCTTACCACCAGACTTCTGAGGTGAAACTCATGAAACATAATTCACTTCTTTGGTGACAGCAGGAGTGGATGATTTGGTGGTGTCGTGACTATCCTTTCTTGGTGACGGGGAAGAACCCTGGGGGTTCATCGAACCAACAGTTTGAGAGGAAGGTTGGGCATGAATGGTTCCAATGATGCCATCATCTTGGGGTCCCTTGGGTGGTTTCGCAGGGTCGTAGGTGTTGCGGGGCGCGTCGGGAAGAATATCAAACAATGTGCCAGATTGAGCATAGACTAAGTCTAGCAAATGGGCACACGCAATGGCTTGTTCCTCAGTGACAGCACCACCCATGGAAACATCTCGTGCTATGGTAGGAATGAGAGACTTCATAAACTAGTCTGCTAGGAGTTGATCTGGAATAAGAGCCTTAATGAGACGTTGTCTCCTTCACCACTCATGTATATGATCTCATATATGAGTAGCGATATTTTGACGGGGCGAGGTTAAAAGCTCTGTACTAGTTTCATACCATATAGGCAACTGGAAATGATTCAAAACGTTCATAGCAAGAGAACCAAAATCAGGAAAAGAAGGAGGTGGTAGTTCAATATACCACTTGGAAGCCGAACAAGTGAGAGTCCGTTGAAATAGTCTAAGACGGATTGAGTCATTCATCAGTGAGTTGGATGAACACCATAGTGGTATGTCATCACGTGGTTTTTAGGATCCTCACCCGGATTACCATCAAATTTTGGGATATCTGACGAAAGTTTCATCGGAATAGGTGGACAATTAGTTCCGTGGTAGATGGGGTCGTTGGTCAAGCGAGACAAATCAGGTAGGTCCAAAGTAGCCAAAAAGGGCAGCTGCGGATTATGTTGATGTATATGTAACTTCGGAATGTATTTCACATATATGTATATTGTATTCCTATAGAGATGTTATTATTCCTCTATACGAAAGTGTCATCATTTATATTGTAAGTGTCGTAACTTATACTTGATGGGTTATTAGTCCACCTTGTTGGGGTCGGCCCTGTATAAGTCATGTGGGTCAAAGGGTTATTAGACCACCCTATTGGGGGTCGGCCATGTGGGTCAAAGGGTTATTAGACCACCCTAGTGGGGGTCGGCCCAGTCAGCATTATGTTAAGTGGTTAAGTTGAGGCCGACCTAGTTGAGTAAAGGTCAAGTCAAGTTAGTGTATATATAGAGAGTGTGTCTCTCTCATTTTACACATTCTATTCTCTCACTCACACTTGGGAGAGTGGCACACTTGTGGAGGAGGAGGCTCTGCTGCTAGGAGAAGACTATCTCTTGTATTCTAGTTGTATCATTTCTCTATCTATCTCTGAGGAAGTTATTGGGGTTTTTCACCTTTATGGTTTTCCCCAAGTAAAATCTGTGTCTCTTGTGTGCTTGCATTATTGTTTCCATGATTGATATGCTGTAGATATGTTGTACATGTTGTTCTCTCAGTTAAGATCCTAGATCAGATTGAATTAAATTCTGAAAATTTAACATGGTATCAGAGCTATCCTGAAAGAAGGCATGATATGGCATGTATGACACTTGTTGCACTTACGATGCTAAGGCTTGATATAGCAAAAACCAGTCATCGTAGAAATTTCGCTATAAATCCACTTTGGCGAATTTTTCGGATCGAAAACTTTTACAGGTCGAATATCAGATCCCCATGTACCTTGTTCCCAAAGGAAAACTTCTAATTCGTTGTACTTTGGGATTTATGATCCGTACAATATAGGGTTTCTGCCTCTTCCAGATCTGAGTCAAAATCAGGTGACCTTGGGAACAAGGTCATAACTTGGGCTAAGAAGCTCCAAATGAAATTTCGTAAAAAGTGACAGGTAGTAAACAGACTGTACTATCTCAGGAAACATTTTCAAAGGCCGAAGTTGAACCAGTGACACGTGGCACACCGTACAAGTTCACTCTCCTGTATTATCCCATAAATAGGTCACGTTGCGACAATTGGAATAAATCCCTCTCAGAGAATCCAATTGAGGTTAGACCTATCAGCATGGAAAGATAACAGGTCAGGATATCTCAGGAAAAAGTTTCAGAGGCTGAAGATGAACCAGTGACACGTGGCACGCCGTACAAGTTCGCTCTCATGTATTATCCCATAAACAGGTCACATTGCGACACTTGGCATAACTCTCTCTCAGAGAATCCAATTGAGGTTAGACCTGTCGGGATGGAAAGATAACAGGTCGGGCTATCTTGAGAAAAGTTTTCAGACCCTGTGGATCGAAAAGTTCAGAGTTACACCAAAAACAATCAGGTACATATTTCTGTCAAAATAGAATTATTTTTTAGCACCTTCATTCGTGGCTTCCGGAATTTAGGGCTTCGGAGAAAGTTGGAATTTTTGTAATCAGAGACCACGGCTGGATGCTACTCATCAAAATCAAAATTTAGAGACCAATATCATATTTTTTGGTTGGGCAGAAGACCGGGCTTGATCAAACCCCAGTTCGGGACTTTGATCGGAAAGATGGAAAATTAGGGCTTCTGCAAAACTTGGAATTTTGGAAATCTGTGACCACGGCTGGAAGCGCCTCAGAAAAATCGAAGCTTAGAGATTTGAATCAAATATTTTGGTTGGGTGAAGCTCTGGGAAACTCAAACCCTAATTCAGGGTCCTCCCTAGTGAATCCGAAAATCTAAAAGGCAATTTCGAGGGGTGAAACTTTGCAGTTTTCAAATTCTGAATATACAACCTTGATCATCTCATCAAGGATTGGGTTAATCCTAGAAGAAGATGGATTGGTCACCTGCATAAGTGAATAAGTTCCTGTCTCAGAGGGAGATGAGGCTAAGGCCTTCCATAAGAAGATTACAAGCAATCTTGACAAGTATGGCTTACAAGTATGTTTCATGGTTAATTTTATCATATGTTTGTCTTCATATCATTATAGTACAATCTTGATTAATTACTAGACTTGTCGTATCACCTTAATAGAAGATATTCATTGATTAAGGTTTTGACACTTATGAATGTACTAATGCATTGCCATGTTGTATGAGGTTTATGTTGTTCGCTAACATAAAAGGTACACCAAGAAAGACAAATCATGTTCTACTTCAAGAACATATGATCATGGTGACATGAAGACAAAGATTCATCCATTGTCATGGATCACATAGAAGATCTACTTTCGAGGTATGTATAACTTGGTCCTACAATGGTTAACCTATGAGACATGCAGGTTACTAGCACAAGTCACTGAAGAGAACCAGAAGACATTATGTGGGTATGTTAGACATAACAAGCTACCATGCTAATCCAGGTATGTTTTTCCTATATCAAGCTAGAATCCTACCTTGTGTTAGGATCTTATACTGTTGTGTTGTTGATAATGATTATTCATGATGTCATAGGTTTGAATAGTCATGGTTGTATGCATATTATGTTTCTTACCATAATTGATGATATGACTAACCAAAAGAATCATGAAGGTATAGGTTTGAGTAATCACGGGTTTATGCATTGATGATTTAACTAATCAAAAGAGTCCTATGATCAAATAAGAATATGCATGAGTAAAAGAAGACTTCCCTGAAACCTTGAATACTAATATTTATTATCTGTGAATGATCATGACTATACATGTTTAAGATTATTGTGTTTTGATAGTATTAGGATTATACTAATAAATGTGTGATTATGTATGAGACCTCAAGGATAACACAATGATGATACTAATAAGCATCCATAGTGATTAAGGGTGGATGTAAGTTCAAGGATAGGTAATCCAGGAAGCAAAGATCAAGAGGGAGCACACTCCAGTTGTTCCTGCAAGAAAGCAAAGGAGCACAGTTCAGTAGTTTCTACAAGGATGCAGATATTTAGAGGGAGTTGACTATCTTTCTACATTCCACAACGGAAAGGTGTAAAAGAAGCTACTTCAGCAGCTCCTGCAAGGAAGCAAAGACTCAGAGGGAGTCCACCCAACAACCAAACAAAGATAAGTATTTTTAATTATCATTTCTTGCATATTTGTTTGTTTAAATAAAATTGTTCAATGATGTATATGCTCATGTTCCTAGACTTAGGATATGCATTGTGCATATTAGAATGATTGCATTAATGAACAGTATACTACTAATATGCATGTGATGGGTAAGTGGCCTATGGCACTGTACAACATTCCAGTGCTACTTATCTAGAATGAAACCTCTTTGCTGACATGTTGGGAGTAGTGCAAACTCTTAACAATGTTCTAGTAGAGACTGGAAGGCATCTAGAAAGTTGTGGAACATGGATAAATGTTGTATTGAAGCATTGGATAAGATAATTGCATGACTGTATGACATATTTCTTTATGTGTAAGAATTTGTCTGAAAAATTATGAGATGTTTCTAATCATGCAATTTAACTTGTTTTGTAGAAAAGACCGTATACCTTCACCTACAAAAGAAGGACTACAACATTTGTTCAAGCAACAAAATTATCTATTGAAGATATTGAAGTTCCCAAGATACGGGAAGAATGCCATGATCCATCAATCATGAAGAACGATGTTTGGGATGTGGTCCCAAGAGCTGAAGGGAAGACTGTTGTGACTTCCAAATGGAACTATCAGATCAAGCATGCTGCAGATGGCAGCATAGAGAAATATAAAAGTGATGAAATAGAAGATACACCAGATGGATTTCAGGACAGCCTTCTTGAATGGTGTAGTCATATGTGGGTGCATAACTTGGTAGGATAGACGGCTTTCTATCCAGTTTGGGCTTTACCAAGAGTGAAGCGGATTCCAACCTTTACTACAAGGTTGAGGAAGGGAATCCTGTGATTCTACTCCTGTATGTGGATGACCTGTTTGTAACAGGAGATGACAAATCGATTTCCGACACACAGCAGAAGCTTGCTGCCGAGTTCGAGATGGAGAACTTGGGGATGATGCACTATTTGTTTTTTTTGGCATGGAAGTGTGGCAAAGTGCAGATGGAATCTTCCTTGGAAAAGGGAAGTATGCAGTAGAGATCCTGAAGAGGTTCGGGATGATGGATTGCAAGGCCATGGCCACACCTATGGCATCGAATCTGAATCTTCTTTGTGATCCTTCATCTGAGCCGGTTGATGTCTCTATGTATCGTCAGATGATTGGGTCCTTGATGTACCTGACGAACATGAGACCAGATATTTGCTTTGCGGTGAACACATTAAGCTAGTTTCTGACGGATCCAAGGAGTATTCACCTGGTTGCTGTAAAGCATGTTTTGAGGTACCTGAAGGGTACAGTGGATTATGGGCTCAAGTATGAAGCGAATCAAAAGTTTAACCTGCAAGGTTATGTTGATTCAGATTGGGCTGGCAGTACTGTAGATAGGAAGAGCACATCTGGATGCTGCTTTAGTATGGGATCAGGTGTGATCTCTTGGTATAGCAGGAAGCAGTCCTACGTAGCATTGAGTACATCCGAAGCAGAGTATGTTGCGACAGACGAGCAGATTGCAGATGTGCTGACGAAACCTCTAGCCAGAGTGAAGTTCGAGTAGTTCAGAGAGAGGCTTGGTGTTCTTTGGATTGATGACACTTCGAGGAAGAAGTGATGGACACATTTGCAGAGGCCATTCCAAGCATGTTGGAAGGAGGATCCTTCACATGGATGTGGATGTAAGCGCTGGATGATGAGCATCAGGACGATGCTCCAGTTACTGCTCTGTATATGCATCAGGATGATGCTGGATATGATCAGTTGGATCATTTATATGTATATGTATGTATGCATCATGTTGGATGCTAGATATGATCAGTTGGATCATTTATGTATGTACGCATCATGTTGGATGTTGGATATGATCGGTTGGATCATTTGTATGTATTTTGTATATGCATCATGTTGGATGCTTGGACCATGTATCTGTTTATGTATCAGGTGGATACATTGTATGATCAGGTAGATCATGTATGTTGATATGTATCATGTATGGTCAGGTGGATCATGTATCTGTATATGTATCAGGTGGATACATTGTATGATCAAGTAGATCATGTATGTTGATATGTATCATGTATGATCAGGTGGATCATGTATGATTAGGTGGATCATGTATTTGTATTTGTATCAGGTGGATACATTGTATGATCAGGTGGATCATGTATGATGATATGTATCAGGTAGATACTTGGTATGCATCAGGTAGATGCATGATATGATCAGGATGATCATGGATGACGAGCTTCAGGATGTTGCTCCAGATGACTTGCAGCAGGATGTTGCAGTGACGATGATCAGGATGATCATGTATACATCAGGATGATCATGTATACATTAGGATGATGTATGGTGAGTATCAGGTTGATACTCTATGGCCGTGGATCAGGTTGTGCAGATGAGCATATAATTTGGCCTTGGAAGATTTGCAGATAGTCTTTCGAGGTTTTGCCTATGGCATATAATTTGGCCCTAGGATATCTGGCAAATGATATTTCAAGGTTTTGCTCTGGGAGGACATATAATATGTCCCTGGGAGATCTGCGGATAGTCTTTTGAGGTTTTTCCTATGGCATATAATCTAGCCCTGGGATATCTAGCAGATGCTCTTTTGAGGTTTTGTCCTATGGCATATAATATGTCCCTGGGAGATCCGATAGGTTGGACTGTGTGCTCGTAATAAGTCCTGGGATGCTCTTGCGAGGTTTTGCCATGACCACATATAATCTGTCCCTGGGAGATCCTATAGGTAGAGCTGTGTGCTCGTAACAGCCTGGGATGCTCTTGCGATGTTTTGTGGTGACCACATATAATCTGTCCCTGGGAGATCCTACAGGTAGAGCTGTGTGCTCGTAACAACCTGGGATGATCTTGCGAGGTTTTTTGGTGAGGTCACATATAATATGGCCCTGGGAGATCCTATAGGTAGAGCTGTGTGCTTGTAACAACCTGGGATGCTCTTTCGAGGTTTTGTGACGCACATAATAAGTCCTGAGGATTCCACAGTATCGCCAATGATGACGAAGACCTGCAGGTGGTGGGCCTACATCCAGTATGAAAAAGGACTAGCTCTGTAGAACTTCCTATGATGAGTAGATTCAGAGATTGATTGAGATAGCAGCAGCAGTGACGATGATGATGACTCGATGACGATTATCCAGTGACGATGATCCAGAGAAGAAGACTTGTGCTAGAAGACCTGTGTCGAGAAATACCTTCCTAGTTAAGAGGGAGTGTTGATGTATATGTAACTTTGGAATGTATTTCACATATATGTATATTGTATTCCTATAGAGATGTTATTATTCCTCTATACGGAAGTGTCGTCATTTATATTGTAAGTGTTGTAACTTATACTGGATGGGTTATTAGACCACCTTGTTGGGGTCGGCCCTGTATAAGTCATGTGGGTCAAAGGGTTATTAGACCACCCTATTGGGGGTCGGCCATGTGGATCAAAGGGTTATTAGACCACCCTAGTGGGGGTCGGCCCAGTCAGCAATATGTTAAGTGGTTAAGTTGAGGCCGACCTAGTTGAGTAAAGGTCAAGTCAAGTTAGTGTATAAATAGAGAGTGTGTCTCTCTCATTTTACACATTCTATTCTCTCACTCACACTTGGGAGAGTGGCGCACTTGTGGAGGAGGAGGCTCTGCTGCTAGGAGAAGACTATCTCTTGTATTCTGGTTGTATCATGCTCTATCTATCTCTGAGGAAGTTATTGGGGTTTTTCACCTTTTTGGTTTTCCCCAAGTAAAATCTGTGTCTCTTGTGTGCTTGCATTATTGTGTCCATGATTGATATGCTGTAGATATGTTGTACATATTGTTCTCTCAGTTAAGATCCTAGATCAGATTGAAGTAAATTCTAAAAATTTAACAGATTAGGCTGCAAGTACTGATAATACGGATAAGGCGTGTAAGTACCTATGGGACCTTGTGTCAATTAATCATAAGGTGTTCCAGGAGGAAACTGGCCATAGGGGTATGGGCCGCCCAGACCAAATGTAGGTCCGTCACCATAGTAAGGTGGTCCATAACCATAATAAGGTGGCCCATTTCCATAAGGTGGGGGCCCGCCTCCGCCGCCGGGAGGGGGTGGGCCGCCTCCAAATGGTGGGGGTCCGCTACCACCACCAGGGTAGGATGGGCCGCCACTGTCTCCGTCGGGAGGATGTGGTGGTCCACTACCACCACCAAAATAGGACGAGCCTCCACCACCTCCGCCGAGAGGGGGTGGTGGGCCACCACCGCCACCGGAAAGGTAAGATCCTCCTCCGCCACCTCCACCATATTAGGGTGGTGGTACACCACCACCATCACCAGGATGAGAAGGTCCTCCACCACCACCACCGAGAGGGGGTTGAGATCCTCTGCCGCCACTGGGATGAGATGGTCCTCCCCCACCACTGCCGCCAGGGGGGGTGGTCCCCCACCACCTCCACCAGGGGGGTGGTCCCCCACCACCTCCACTAGGGGGGGTGGGCCATGATGACCAAAATGAGGTGGTCCTCTGCCATAAGGTAGAGGTCCGCCTCCTCCAGAGTTATGTGGGGGCCTGCCGCCTCCAATGGGAGGGGGGGTGGACCAAACGGGGGTGGAGGGACTATAAGTGGTGGTCCATGTTGTAAAACAATTTGTTGTCCCCATAGACTGTAAGGATTACCGGGGTAGGTTACCCTGTAGAGTGCATTTTCGGGATTGGGTTGACCTGGCATAGGGTTAAGATGACTTAGATACGCTTGACTCGATGGAGGTTGAATTACATTGGATGGTCCCCCAACATGGGATAGTCCCGAATTGGAAGGTACAGGAGGTAAGGAATTTCCAACGGAAGGCCTGATGGGAACGCCTGCTGCAATATTATGGTTAAGAGATGGGAGTTTCCCCCCCGCAACAACTTGCTGACCACTAAGAAAAGGTTGACGCAACACTGGTTGTTGATCATTCACCGTAGGATTAACACTACCTATAAAGAAGGTAGGGGGTAAAGGGTATCCTCCCCTTGAAGTTTGGGGTGGGGGAGGAGCAGGTGACGTAACCGCGGTGATCAAAGGTGTGTTCGACTATTGTCCTTCAACAGGTTGGGTTGTAAGCGGTACTGAACTGGTCTCCTATCTAGGAGATGCGTGTGCAGGAATGGATGGTTGACTAGTTTCAGCAATGGCCACATGTTGCATAGATGATTCCGGTGACTCAAAAGATAAAACGCGACTTGGGATTGGTTGGTAAGAGTATAACGGTGGGTCTTCTACCCTTTGTGAAAGACTTTGTCTTCGAAGTGCATCACCCCTAACACGTAATCATTCCAAACGATCATGAATGGGTGCGAAGATTTCTTCAAGGGTAGGCCAACTGGGTGGGGATGCAATGGCAAAATGGGCCACTAGGTGGCCTAGAGAACATGTCCAATAAGTTGTTGATGGACTAGCAGCTACTGTGGGGTCGTCCTGGGGTTGATTCATGAATTCCAACGACCCAGGATCTCCCGCCGAAATAGGAGGTAAGTCTTGTGAAGTGGGAAGTTGTGCTTCTTCACCCTGCGGGGGGTGAGAAGTAGGTGAATCTAGAGGGGTATGAGGAAACAAAAGTCCTCCAACATTCAAAGTGGGGTTTTCCACTTCATGTGACCCGACCCTGGCTTGTGGATCCATTATTTCCCTTGAAATTACCTCCTGGTTAAGGGGATATTCGGGTGGCAAATTCTGAATCCTGTGAGACCTTTTCCAAGGAAAGTCAGCCAGAGTGACTAAAACAAAAAGTTTCTCCTAACGCAAGCTAAACGAAATAAAAGAAGACCAGACAAACCCTACACAAACTAAGACCACAAGCAAACTTATGTTATAAGAGTGGATTCAACGGTCTGGAACCTCACAGGATTGTCAAGGCTTCGCAACTCGCGATATACCGTAGGGTCCAAAAGTAAAACGCGATAAGGAGGATTGGGACCATACCCTTTCCCGAATACCCGATTACCTAGATGGTATGTGCGTATTAGCTCCCCGAGTGCTGTTCTCGGTGTATTTCTCCGCCAAGATGGCCAAAAGGTTAACTCATTTGGTTTCGGGAATCCTAAGGGTGTCTCCCGATATACGCAAGGTATGTGGGAGCTCAAATCCGTAGTGGTGCTGTCTAATGCACAACCGTTCGGCAAGAGACCTTTCGATATACTACTAAGTATGTGATACACCCTTCGATATACACCAAGTACGTGTGGTACTTGGTGGGTACGTGAAGGAGCTCGATAAACCAATAAGTACATGGAATACTACAATACCCCCAGGATACAGTGCTGGAAAACAACGACAGCTACCACGTCTAACGACACTGAAACACATCTCTAACTTACATAAGTTACTAAAAATTTTACCCTAGTTCTACCGTTAATTTTATCTGGACGGTTAGGTGAATGCATGAGGTGAGTACATAATCGTAAACATAATGCAGGCCCTAACTATATGCAAAAAGTATGCTTTTCTTTCAATGAAATCTATGTATGGGAAGGAGAAATTTTCTTTTCTTTCCAACAATTTTACCAAAGCAATGCAATGCAGACAATCCCAAATCTACCAAAAAATGACTATGAAGTATTATTTTCCCTTTTCAGCGAAACATAAAATACACAACACTGCTAAACCAAATCAAAGCATGTTTTTCTTTTTCTTTTGTCTTTTCAAAACAAAAATGATGCTAAGTGATGAAAAGAGAGAGTTTCTAAGTAAAGTATGCAAGCTTTTCACTTTCACTACGATGGCCTAAAAGCAAAAAAACCAAAATATACAATGCAGCTTTCCGAGCATGGAACTACTTTTGCAAAACTTGATATCTATTTGAATTTTTCAAGAAAATGAGCAACTCATAGTTCATGAAAAACAAAAATAATCCAATTTTCTTTCAACATTTCCAAAAGATCTACAAATGAGACATTCCAATGCATGTGCAATTCTTCAAATGGTCTTGAAAAATGATGGAAATAAAGTACTTTTGATTTTTCAATGGATGTAGCAAAATAACAATTTGGCAACAACAATGCTTTTAAACATAAATACTGAACTGAAAAGATTACTTGCAGCACTTTAATAACTCAGAAAATCTCAAGAAAAGGTGAGCACTCAATGGATTGAAAATACATACAAACACTCGAAATCAATCAGTAACAAGCAGCACTAAAAGAAAGCAAAGCTCAAAGATGAATGCAAATGAGGTCTGGAAACCAATCTAATACAATGATCAGATCTAGGGAGGAGATGAGGAAATGCAAGGGTGAGTGGATGTGGGTGGGGGAGACAAAAGTGTCCACCACTACCAAATCTCAAACTTGTCCAAGATGGAACCCAAAACAACTCCAACTAAAACCAAACAACTCAGCACACAAAGCAAAAATGGGATCTCTGATTGGATCTTACAGTACAGAGGGAGTCTGCACACAAACCAAAACTAAAATAAGAACTGGAGAGGGCATGCCTGTATGAAAATTTTGGTTGATCGACGCACTCTGTGCTTGTACACAACGCGACGTCGCAGTTCACCAATGCAGGGAGTGCAACGATGTCGTAGAATACCAATGAAAGAGTTGCGACGACAGGCTAATAGGCAAGGAACATAGATAAAAAACAACACAGTGTCGCTCTGGGTACACTGACCGGGTGTGACAGGCGAGATCTAAGTTCAAAAATGAACCAATTCTCTAGATAATGAGCATAAAAAGGTCTGTAAATGAGAAGTACAAACTCAAAGGAAGGCAATCAGACTCTTCAAAGTGAAGATCTTATGGTGAAACCAACTTAAGAGATTAAATGACAAAATGATATGGCTTGAAACAAGAAATCAACTGAAACTGACATTCAAGTTGACAACTACAAAACAATGCTCTTTTCCCCAGTATGGTCGCCAGATTTGTTTGACGGACAATCCACTCGAGCGAATGCGAGCCGGATCTCCCTAGCTCAATGTGAGTCTAGAACAAATAGTACAGACTACAAACTACTTTCCTAGATCTGATTAAGGATCAAGTAACTAGATGTCTTACCTTAATTTCGCAATCCTTTCTCCTGGATGTTGCTCCACGCCTCGCAGTCGTCAGATCTCAGTTGCAAGACTTGTCAAGACACATAGAACAATGCAAATGAGTAAAGAGCATCTATACAATAAGAGATCTAAGTAAACAGTTAAGCAAGTAAACTACACAATATCATCAACACAACAATATTGGTGGAAAGCATTTATATTACTGTAAATATAGGGAAAGTACATAGGTAAGAATGACTACAACCAAAGCTTAACGTAGTAGCCCTTCTCCATCCAAGCCAATTTCCATATCCTCCCAAGGAAGTGTGATTCTCTCAATGGATGAGTTAGAGATCTCTCCAAAATTGATTTCACCAGCATGCAAACACTATAGACTTCCTCCCTTTGGAAAGGGGTAGAGCTTCACTTATATAGGACTAAGTGGATAGGATATGGATAGGGTAGGTTGAGATATGGTAGGAGAGAGATAGGGGAGCCCCCTATGAGGTTAGGAACCGAGTGCCAGCTCCCCCTAGAGGTCAGGGATAAGGATCCAAGTTACCAGGCTTCGAGAATGAGCTCAAAGGACCTATTTTTGTCCATTAACTGACTTTGTCGCACCCTACAATAGAGGCAAGATGCGACGTCGCAGGTTGCATGAGTGCAGCCTGCGACGACCTCTCAAAACCTAGCAAAAATACAATGGTATCCCTTCCAAGTAAATGACTTAGCCAATGAAACTTCAGGGATGTATACACTAAATCTCAAGATGGTAGGATTTTAGGTGGAACAAAGATCATCCGCAAAGTGTCGAGAGATAGAAGACCTTTACAGGGGCTCAGTACAATATATTAAGGAGGGTTGCATGATTGCAGTTTTGGCTACAGATGATACACGTCATTATCCATTCTGGATTGCAAAATCTATGAAGGTCAATAAATAAAATGAAGAAGTAGTATCTGTAGAAGTACATTGGTATGCAATAGATCACACACCCATTTGATGGTGTGTACAAGGCATAGATGGTGGTTGAGAAAAATGTTTGCAGAGAGAGAAAAAGAAAGGGTCAAAAATTAAATTGCCGCCGCATTGACATCTTGAAATTAGAAAAAGTTGATATACTTGTTTATTATTTAAAGTTGACAAAGAAAGATACTCTTCGCTCCAAGACTATAGAGATTATCAAGAGGTTGATGCCAAAACAAGAAGTTGCCAGATGGGAGTCTGTTAAACCAAGCCATAGATCCAGAAGGAATATGGCATCTGGAATGATGGGAATATATGTAGACTCAGATGGTGCACCCATTGATAATAGAGAATAATATGGGTCATCTACATCTTCATCCAGTCCTTCATGTGAAGAAAATGTAGATTCTGATGGGGTGTTAGAATCCATGGATGAATTTCAATAATTTCACATGAAGCATTTTAGATGTTTTTTATTAGTATGATGTTTGTAATTGAAACTCTAAAGGATTTTTTGAATATTTATATGAATCATTTGTTCTTGTACGGTCTAATATATTATTTCATTATGAATCACATCATAATTTATTTGTTTTTATATGGTTAGAGTGGTGAAATTATTTATAATTTTTTTTTGTTTAATATGCAAGTTTAAAAAAAGTTGTAATTTATCTCTTGAAGAAAAAAAACTTTTTCCAATTTAGGGGTTGATTTTAAAGTTTTTGTAAACAACAGTATGGGATTTTTAGGCCATGGCTCTATTTTTTACCCTGAAAAAAAAAAGTGTATACTGGTATCAACACTTTTCCATTTGGGGGGTGTTTTTGTTGTTTTTTTTGCAAAAATCATCATTTTTATGGCTAGAGTTCTCGTTCATAGTATAAAGTTCTCATTTCATAGTATATGTGGTTATGCCGATTGTGAGCTACACTAAGCCTCTTCTTTTTAGCAAGTATCATCACCATGTTACTCAATGCCTCATCAAGTACTCATGAGATTTACCTTTTGGTATCATTTTGGTTCTTTCCTCTAGAAATTCCCGAGAAGTCCTTGCTCTTCTAGGATTCTCTGGTCCCACTTCCTCTTTTCTCTATAGCTTCACTTTGATTTCCTTCTTTCCAACCTCAAATAGAACTTGTTTCAATCTACAAGGCTTTACATGTCTTGATTTGATCACTTGTAAAATATGAATTACAACTTCTTTATTTGTAAGGATTCCTACCATAATTCTCCTTTCTATTGTTGTTACTTGCGTAATTATCAATTGCAAAACATAAATACCATTTACTTACCAGATTGTACCTCCAATGAACTTCTGTGTTCTTCACTAATTCTTTCATTGTATGTAAGAATATTCTTGCACTGACACCACGTGATGCATGCCTAAGCATAGATCTGCTCCATTTCCTCAAATTCACTCTAGATCCCTCAACTATAGACCAACATTTTGATGCTCTGTAATTAGATCTAAGCTGATTATTACAAGAACCTGGTGTTCTTGTAATTTTTTTTGTAAGTAAGCATAACATTATATTTCGTTAGAAAAGTAAAAAAAGATGTACGTAGATGTTGCTAATGTCTGGAGCCATCCTATAGAAGGATGATCCAAAAACATTTCATAGATGAATAACTAACAAAATTTATGGAGTCCAGGCATAGGATAAAACAAGCCTTAGGAATCCAGCTAAGAAAACTAACAAAAGTCTTGAACATATGAAACTGATTGAAATTGATATAGCTAGATGAGGAAGACAAAGCAAGCGATCAAGGAAACAAATAGAACTAACAATATTTCAAAACTGCATCCACCTGAGAATTGCTAATAGTGCCCATGCCGATAGGTATGGGTTCATTGAGGAGAACCGCATCTTGAGCAATCATGGCGTTTAACCAAGTGCAACAATTTGGGTTTGAGAGAAGAATGACAAGCGCAAAAATTATCTAATTCATCTGCTCCAGCTAAAAATTCAAGTCCTCCGTACTCTTGCAGTTGTCAAAGAGTGCTTTAACGAGAATGTCATCGCCATAGGGGCCTACAAAATTCTCATCCAAAGAATGGGCATTCAAGGGAACAGAAGGGAGGTCCCCTTGCTTATACTTGATGACAAAATCACTCTAATCATGATCCAAATTGCTCGCCTAGGCCATATGAGGGTAGATGATGTGATCGTCATAGCCTAGGGATTTTCCTTCCTTGAAAAACCATCATATTTTGCATCTCCAATGAGCAATCTCGTTCTACAAATTTAAGGAATCATTGTGAACACTCATGCCAATGATCGAAGCCAAAGAAGCATTATGGTAAGACATCTCAGACTCTGAAGAATTGCTTGAGTAGCGAGTTTCCCTAAAACACCCGCAATGAGCACGACGAGATAGTCCCCTAAGATGTAGCTAAGGCATACTGAGAGCGAAATTGAACGTAGAAATAGTCTGAATAGAGAGGGAGATCACATTCAGAGGGTTGGAAAGGAAAGAAAATGAAACGAAAGTATATGTCTTGGTATGAAAATACAGAACTCACCATGCAACAACGATAAATGCAGAGTCTTTTCTCATTGAAAATCAACTAAAGTCTTCATTGAAAATCGATTGAAGTCTTCACTGATGAAGCATTAGAGGAAATTTGAGGTCTAAAATGGGCCTTATAAGAAAACAAGCCAACCATAATTTCTTGATGAGTTGGAATTCAAGAACCAATAGAATTTCAATAAAATGAGTCAACCATAATGGTTGACTCGAGATATTTGTCATAAAATAACTACTTTTTTGTTGTATTTTCAACATCTCCCTGCATTTTTACTCAAATTGAGCGGGAGCACTTGTTGGATGTGTAATTAAATTCCACATCCAACGAGAACTCACACTGCATACTTTTGACGGACTTCGCTGCCCCAAAAACAAGAAATAGATGAAAAAACGTGATGATGACGTTTTTTCATCATCACGTTTTTCAGGTATTTCTTGATTTTGGGGCAGTGGGGTCCATCAAAAGTATGTAGTGTGGGTACTCGTTGGATTTGGAATTTAATTACGAATTCAACAAATGCTCACGCTCGAAATTTGAGTAAAAACACAGGGATATATGTTGAAAATACAAACAAAAAAGTAGTTTTTTCCTTCTTCCTCCAAAATTAATAAATATTATTTTATTATTTTAACTATTATTTTATTATTTTCCTTAGGAGGCCCATTTTAGACCTCAAATTTTCTCTAATTCCTGGTGCATATTGAGAACCATCTTGTTGGAAACATATGGGAACTTCATCTCGGGCTCCAGAATGAGGAGGGAATGAGTACATAGTACATGACGCCTTACGTAAGAGGGAATGGAATCACCGTCATCAGAGCGAACTAGGAGAAATAGCCACCAGCTGGCCTCCCATATATTCACCATCATATCCCCTATGCATTCTTGTAATTGAATGCATTGATACATGAATTTAAATAACCTTATCTACTACCTTTTGTTTTCATGTTCTATATGTGCCAGATTTCAACAATAATCTCTTTTATCTAACCCTTACCATCTCCATGCTTCCTTGCACGCTCTAATTATCACAATTTGGTACTCAAAGGATCACATATCTTCCTTGTCCTTGATCTCATCGAGCAATTCACCTTGACTATATCAAACCACTATTCAATTAATCCAATGTTTGATCACTTCCGCTCCATCAAGCACTTCATAATTCTCATCTTGATTTCAATCCACAAGGAAATATGTTCACATCCTGATCTAGATTAATATTTGATTCCAAATCTCTACACATGTATAATCTGTGCTATCATCCAACTAACTATAATTCTTTCTTCTCAAACCAGCTGCATTCTCTATTCACACAAACTTCACAATTCTCATATCACGATTTGGACCTATGAGTTTGCAACTATATAGTTTAGAAATTGATACCTCTTGTTCATCAATTCTCAATATTCAATCACTCACCACCGAATTTGATACCCAATTGGTCAATTAATTATCTAGAAGATGGTGTGCTAATAAAACCCCAACAAAATCGATGCTTCACTTTGATAAAATACACAAGAATTACTCATTTCTTGCTACTATATTCCCATGAATTTATTATGCTTTGCGCACACACACCAAGGTTTACAACTCTTTGTATTTGCACTGGGATTATCTTGGCATCTCTCGACCATTCACTAACACTTGGAATTTGACTGTCTTGTAGACACAATCACTCACAATTCTTCTCTCACAACTACTTCTCGGTTTTGTCTCTCACATGAAGGCTTCACCTCGTTTTTGCAAGAATAGTGAATTAGTATTTCACTATAATAGTTATACAAAGGATCTCATACACCTAATTCCTACATAGGCATCTCATTTACTTGATCTAGTCGTCCCTCTCTGCAGAGTTATACTCATACACACAGACCCTTGATCTTGATCAACAAATTAATTAATACATGAATTAGTATTCACGAGATCATAGACATACATAGAATCATATAAATGCGCAGACCTCAGATTTAATAACACAATAACTATATTCATAAAAGAAACTATACATAAGCTACAATCTACAACCACACCGAAACCATAGCAAACATAGAACATCAACTACAACTACAACCCTCAAAATCAGCTCTCGATGATTGTCCCCTACAATCATCTCTTAGTAATAAAAATAAGATCATATGGATTCCACCCTCCAGCCATCATCAATTTTACATCCAAAATACATCAGTCATCCTCATATTTGCAACAAAGAATAGATCTATAAACAGAACTTTTACAATCAACTGATAGGTGCGCTCAACTTGGCACCGAAAAACCGTCGAACCAAAACATACGTATCTTGGTCATCCAAAAAGATTTTTCAATGAAATGAAAGGCATTATTTACTAGAAACACTGCTCCGTATGCACTGGAATAGGTATGAAAACATAGAAAATAGTATATATTGGCAAAACATATCATATGGTTGCGCCCCTCTCAATACCATAAAGCCAAAATTACAATTTATAATTAAGAGGAAGAAGAATAGAAAGAAGGTATGTTAAATTTTCAGAATTTACTTCAATCTGATCTAGGATCTTAACTGAGAGAACAACATGTACAACAAATCTACAACATATCAATCATGGACACAATAATGCAAGCACACAAGAGACACAGAGTTTACTTAGGGAAAACCATATAGGTGAAAAACCCCAATAACTTCCTCAGAGATAGATAGAGCAATGATACAACCAGAATACAAGAGATAGTCTTCTCCTAGCAGCAGAGCCTCCTCCTCCACAAGTGTGCCACTCTCCAAAGTGTGAGTGAGAGAATAGAATGTGTAAAATGAGAGAGACACACTCTCTATTTATACACTAACTTGACTTGACCTTTACTCAACTAGGTCAACCTCAACTTAACCACTTAACATAATGCTGACTGGGCCGACCCCCACTAGGGTGGTCTAATAACCCTTTGACCCACATGGTCGACCCCCAATAGGGTGGTCTAATAACCCTTTGACCCACATGACTTATACAGGGCCGACCCCAACAAGGTGGTCTAATAACCCATCAAGTATAAGTTACGACACTTACAATATAAATGACGACACTTCCGTATAGAGGGATAATAACATCTCTATAGGAATACAATATACATATATGTGAAATACATTCTGAAGTTACATATACATCAACACTCCCTCTTAACTAGGAAGGTATTTCTCGACACAGGTCTTCTAGCACAAGTCTTCTTCTCTGGATCTGTGATGAACCTGCAATAATTAATTAATGCAAATACACGAGATATCAGAAATAATAGAACTCATAATCACTTTTATATTGATCACGGGCCACTTCGAGGGGGCAACCTCCTTTGAGCAAGCTCAATAGAATTAACTTCACGGTGCCTTCATAGGCCTCAACACACACTTATATACTAAGTCTAGGCACCAATACCATGGGTCAATACTATGTGTCAATACAAACCATGGGCTAATACAAACCATGGGCTAAGTCTAAGTGCCAATACTATGAGTCAAAACTATGGGCCAGTACAAACTATGGATCAACAAAACTATGGGAGACTTACAAAGCATATGCGCCAACAACAATAACACAAACTATTGATCAACAAATACTACAGGACGACTTACAAAGCATATGCGTCCAACAACAATATACTAGCAAAGTAAGACATGGGTTCCTAACATCCCCTCCCCCTTAAAAAAAGCTTTGTCCTCAAAGCTTTAGATGTGGAAATTGTTGTTGAATCTGAAGGAGTGGTTCCCATGTAGCATCCTCTGGTTGCATGCCATGCCACTGAATTAAGACCTCTGTGATAGAGCGAGAGCGAAGCTGACGAGTGCGCCAATTGAGGATGGCCTCCGGCTCCAAAAGGATGGATCCTTCATTATCCAATTCGGGTAAAATCGTTTGTCCACTGATGTTGGTGCCAAGAACTTTCTTCAGACAAGAGACATGAAAGACTGGATGAATGCGGGAAGAAGGAGGAAGTTCCAATTTATAAGCAATGGACCCAATCTTCTGAAGAATCCGATATGGCCCATAGAACTTTGTAGTGAGCTTATGACGCCCTCTGAGTTTCAGGGAGGATTGCTTGTATGGCTGGAGACGAAGACAAACCATATCACCTACTTGAAAAGTGTGCTCAGAACGGTGCTGATCAGCTTGTTGCTTCATGTGATTTCTTGCCATGTGAAGATTGTCCCGCAAAATGTGAAGAATCTGATCGCGGTTTCAAAGGACCGTGTCAACTTCCTAAACTGGTGAACTTTTAGGGGTGTATGGAAGAAGAACTAGAGGTGCCTGACCATAGACTGCTTCATATGGGGTCATTTTAGAGGCAGTGTGGTAAGAGGTATTGTACCACCATTCAACGAGAGGGAGCCACTTTGCCCACTGATGTTGTTGTTCATAGGTGAAGCAACGAAGATAAGTTTCCAAGCATTTATTGATAATTTCAGTCTGACCATCTGTTTGTGGGTGATACCCTGAACTCATCTTCAGTTTGGTGCCAGTGTGGAGAAATAGTTCTGTCCAAAAATGACTGGTGAAAGTCGCATCACGATCCAAGACAATGGAAGAAGGGATGCCATGAAGACGAAAGATTTGGTCCAGGAATATTTGAGCAACTGAGGAGGTTGTATAGGGATGGCTGAGAGCACAAAAATGACTATATTTGGAGAGGCGATCAACCACAACGAGAATCACTGTCTTCCCACCAGATTTAGGGAGCCCTTTAATGAAATCCATAGAAATATCTGTCCAAATCCGTGTAGGTATGGGCAAGGGTTCGAGCAATCCTGGAAGGAGTGTTGTTTCACCCTTATTGCGCTGGCAGGTATCACATTCAGCCACCATCTGTTGAATTGTCCTTTTCATGCCCTCCCAAAAGAAGTTACGCCGTGCCCATTCATACGTTTTGAGGAACCCAGAGTGCCCTACCGATGGAGAAGCTGGAGTTCATAGAAGACAGCCTATTGAAGATCTGTGCTCTGGGGAAGCACTAGATGACCCTTGTATCTCAGAAAAGCACCATCCCAAGAGTAATGTGGTACAGCAGAAGGGTTGTTGGTCAAGCATTGGATGATTTGAGATAAGGAAGAGTCAGTGACATAACCCTGTTGAACAGATTGCAACCAATTTGGAACAGGCATAGAAATAGCTGAAAGAGAACCTTGGGCATCAAATGTGCGAGAAAGAGCATCTACCACAATATTGTCTTTACCCTTCTTGTAAGTGATCTCATAGTCATAACCCATGAGTTTTCTAACCCATTTCTGTTGTGCTGGGGAGGAGACACGCTGTTCCAAGAAATATTTCAGACTCTGGTGATCAGTCTTGATGCAGAAATGATTCCCTAATAGGTATGGTCGCCACTTCTGTACCGCATGCAAAATAGCCATCATTTCCTTCTCATAGGTAGAGGAAACTAAATTCTTACCTGAAAGGGCTTTGCCGGTGAACGCAATGGGGTGTTCATCTTGAAGGAGAACAGCACCAAGTCCATTGCCGCAAGCATCACTCTCAATAGTGAAGGGCTTGGAAAAATCGGGCACAGCTAGAACAGGTGTAGTACACATAGCTTGTTCTAGTTTTTCAAATGCACACTGAGCAGCATGTGTCCATGTAAAAGCATCCTTTTTCAATAGAGCAGTTAATGGAGCTGCAATCTTCCCATAATCCTTGACAAACTTGCGGTAGTAGCCAGTCAACCCCAAAAAACCACGAAGGCTCTTGAGTGTCTGAGGATGCGGCCAATTGTTCATGGCATCGATTTTGGCAGGATCCACACGAACCCCTTGTGCTGAGATAATGCGCCCGAGATACTCAACTTCCTTCTGTCCAAAAACACATTTAGACTGCTTGGCGTGGAGATGATGGTCAGAGAAAAGTTCCATGACAAGATCCAGATGCTGGAGATGTTCACCCCATGTTTTACTGTAGATGAGGATATCATCAAAGAATACCAGAATGAATTTCCGCAAGTAGGGTCGAAATATTTTATTCATTAAGGCCTGGAATGTGGAAGGAGCAGTAGTGAGGCCAAAGGGCATGACCAAAAACTCATAATGGCCATCATGTGTGCGGAAAGCTGTTTTAGGGATATCATCCTCATGAACCCGAATTTGATGATACCCAGAACGAAGATCCAACTTGGAGAAAAAGTGAGCCCCATGAAGCTCATCAACAACAGGAATTGGAAACTTATCCTTGATGGTGAGGTGATTAAGTGCTCGGAAATCAATGCAGAGGCGCCATGACACATCTTTTTTGCGGACAAGAAGAACTGGAGAAGAAAAGGAACTAGTGCTTGGGCGAATAATACCTTGCTTCAATAAGTCCCAAACGAGCATTTCAATCTCCGTTTTTTGGTGAAATGGGTAGCGATAGGGCCTGATGTTGGGAGGAACGCTGCCAGGAAGGAGCTGAATACGATGGTCTTCTGGCCTTGCAGGTGGCAATCCCATTGGTTCAGCAAAGACACCTGTATATCGATCCAGAATTTGTTGTAGATCCAAAGGAGTAGTGGATACCGCTGATGGTTGCATCTGAATGGAATGGATCTGAGCGATGACACCATGTGAATTCTTCTTGAGGAGTTTTTCTATGCGATGTGAACTAATGATGCTGAGAGAACCTGGTTGTAATCCTGTCAATGTGTGTTTTTGTCCATTGAGGGAAAACTGCATCCAAAGTTCAGCAAAATCCCATAAGATAGGGCCAAGTGTGCGTAGCCATTGAGCGCCCAAAACCACATCACATCCGCCTAAGGTCAAGAAAAACATGTCAGAGCACAAGGTATAATCTCCCATAGAGATACGCACATTTCAACACTTCCCTTTGCAAGGTAAGGTGCCCCCATTGGCAACCATGACTTCAAAGTTGGAGCAAGGATGGATAAAACAACCAGCTTGTTTGGAGATCCGAGGGTTAATGAAATTATGAGTGCTACAAGAATCAATGAGTATTGCAAGAGGAAGCTTTTTGAAGTAACCCCTGACCCGCATTGTTTGGGGGGGGGTGATTCCAGCTAAAGCATGGAGAGATATCTCTGGCTGGTCATCCTGAGACGGAGGGTCAATAGGAGGTTCCTGAATGTCGACTTGAGCATCCATTGTTTCTGGATCTTCGTCACCAATTTCAGAGGTAGGCGGAGAATCCACATCCAAGAGATAGAGCTTTTGCTTAACACATCTATGTCCCCGAGTTAATTTCTCATCACAATTATAGCAAAGCCCCTTTTCTCTGCGTGCTTGCATCTCTGTTTTAGACGAACGCTTGATAGGAGTTGGTCGAGGAGCCTGCGGTATAGGTGGTCGTTGAGAACCCATATTTCGGAAGGGAACAAAAGTGGACTTGGAGCGTTGTTGGGCTGCAATCTTGTCTTCTGCCAACTTAGCCAACCCTAGGGCTTCCATCATTGTGTTGGGACAGAACATTTTGACCTCAGAGCGGATGGCATCCTTTAGACCACTGATAAAACAACTTCGGTAAAAGTCATCAGGCAATCCTTCAGTGTGGTTGGCTAGTTTCTCAAATTCGGTTTGATACTCTCTCATAGTGCCAATTTGGCGAAGTTTAGTGAGGCCTCCTGTGAAGTCATCAAAAGCACTAGGACCAAATCGTTGCAAAAGGAGCTGGCAAAAGGTTGGCCATTTTGGCTCTTCATGAGCCTTGATGTACCAACGGTACCATTGAAGAGCTTCCTGTTCCAAATGAAAGGATGCAAACGGAACTTTGTTGACAGCAAAAGTATTATGCAGACTGAAATACTGTTCTGCACGATAGATCCATCCAATTGGATCAGTACCATTGAAGCGGGAAAAATCAAGCTTCGGACCATGGAAATTGCTGGAAGAAGAGAACCCATTGTCTGATGAAGACTCAGACTGTCGTTTGTTGTTCATAGCTGAATGTTCAAGATGGAGGCCGAGAAATTTTTCATCCAGATCCTGGATTTTGGCTTGGATGGCTGCAAGTGCTTCTTCCATGGTTTTTGCTCCTGCACGGGTGACAACCATAACCGGGAGTTTTTTTTTTTTTGGTTGACTGGGTAGGAAAAAAAAAACAGAAACTGCTTCAGTAAAGGAAAATCTGGACTTGGGAAAAAATATGAAGGGTAATTGGGGTTTGACTAGGTTTTGGACACTGTCGAATAGATAGGGAAGCAAAAAATGAGGATATCAGAAGCGAGGTGAAAGAATGGGAAAATTTGGCAGAGGGGAAAAAAGAAGCAGAATTTAGAAAGGAACTCTATGGTAAAATTTGAAGGTGATTGGGTGAAATCTGAGGAAGTTATGGCAAACCCTAAAAATAGACAAATGTGGGATTTCGAGCTTTGGGAAGGGGAATTGGGGATAGGGTCCTCAAGAATGAAATATGCAGAATGAGATGACAGGGGTTCCCCGAAAATTTCAAGGGAAACAGAGTGAAAACAAGGGAGATATGGAGAAAAAAATGAATTTTTTTTATTTTTTTCCAGACTGGAGCGGCTATGGCTCGAAAGGGATTTGAAACAGATAAATATGCAATGGCCCAAAAGTGAGAGGAAATAGAGGGATCTGAAACGACGCCGAATGGATTGAAAATGGCTGGATCTGGAACGACTTTCAGAATAGATCTGAACGGCTGGATCTGAAACGGCGTAGCAGTGATCGACAACAGTTCAGCTGAAAATAGATATGGAACCCAGGTATGTGTGGCTTCCTAATAGTTCAGGGGTTTCACTCGGCCACCAATGTTGTCTGACGTCTTGCGTATTAGGGCAGTACCCCTCACTCCACGGCTCAGGTAAAACTGATAACCGCTTTGCCACAAACTACAGCTCTTGGTTTACCTCACGAGTGGGAACTAGTCAATCAGGTAGGGGTTGTTGCCCTTTTCGCTAGCAGGTCCTCTCAATGGGACAGCAACTTCGGGGTTCCTGTGGTACTCCTCACAATGATTTTTAGGGCTTATGCCCAAGTACTTCCCACAGTTAAGCAGATAGGGATTATTCCCAAATCCGAACCTGCAATAGATGCGAAAAAAAAATTTGACAGAAATTTCACCCAGCGAGCCCAAGAAAGTGCTCTGATACCAAATGTGATGAACCTACAATAATTAATTAATGCAAATACACGAGATATCAGAAATAATAGAACTCAGAATCACTTTTATATTGATCACGGGCCACTTCGAGGGGGCAACCTCCTTTGAGCAAGCTCAATACAATTAACTTCACAGTGCCTTCATAGGCCTCAACACACACTTATATACTAAGTCTAGGCGCCAATACCATTGGTCAATACTATGTGTCAATACAAACCATGGGCTAATACAAACCATGGGCTAAGTCTAGGTGCCAATACTATGAGTCAAAACCATGGGCCAGTACAAACTATGGATCAACAAAACTATGGGCGACTTACAAAGCATATGCGCTAACAACAATAACACAAACTATTGATCAACAAATACTACAGGACGACTTACAAAGCATATGCATCCAACAACAATATACTAACAAAGTAAAGACATGGGTTCCTAACAGGATCATCGTCACTGGATAATCGTCATCGAGTCATCATCATCGTCACTGCTACTACTATCTCAATCAATCTATGAATCTACTCGTCATAGGAAGTTCTATAGAGCCATTCCTTTTTCATACTGGATGTAGGCCCACCACCTGCAGGTCTTCGTCATCACTGGCCATACTGTGGAAATATCAGGACTTATTACGTGCGTCACAAAACCTTAAAAGAGTCTCTTGATTAGCAAGAACTCTAAAGAGCATCTGAGGCCTTTTTCATCCTGTCTAGATCTCCAGGACTTATTACATGTGACCCCACCACAAAACCTCGAAAGAGAATCCCAGGACTGATTACGAACACAAGGCTCAACCTATCGGATCTACCACGGCACAAATTACATGTGGTCACCACAAAACCTCGAAAGAGCATCCCAGGACTGATTACGAGCACAAGGATCAACCTATCAGATCTCCCAGGGCACAAATTACATGTGATCATGGAAAAACCTTGAAAGAGCATCCCAAGACTAATTACGAGCACACGACTCAACCTATCGGATCTCCGAGGGCACAAATTACATGCCATAGGACAAAACCTCAAAAGAGCATCTGCCAGATATCCCAGGGCACAAATTACATGCCATAGGCAAAACCTTGAAAGACTATCTGCAGATCTCCCAGGGCACAAATTATATGTCCTCCCAAGCAAAACCTCGAAAGAGCATTTGCTACATATCCCAAGGTACAAATTACATGCCATAGGCAAAACCTCGAAAGACTATCTGCAAATCTCCCAGGGCACAAATTATATGCTTATCTGCACAACCTGTTCCACGACCACAGAGTATCAACCTGATACTCACCATATATCATCCTGATGTACACATGATCATCATCACTGCAACATCCTGCTGCATGTCATCTGGAGCAACATCCTGAAGCTCGTCATCCATGATCATCCTGATCATACAATGCATCTACCTGATGCATACCAAGTATCTACCTGATACATATCATCATACATGATCCACCTGATCATACAATGCATCCACCTGATACAAATACAAATACATGATCCACCTGATCATCCCTGATACATATCAACATACATGATCTACCTGATCATACAATGTATCCACCTGATACATATACAGATACATGGTCCAAGCATCCAACATGATGCATATACAAAATACATACAAATGATCCAACCGATCATATCCAGCATCCAACATGATGCATACATACATATAAATGATCCAACTGATCATATCCAGCATCCAACATGATGCGTACATACATATAAATATAAATGATCCAACTGATTATATCCAACATCCAACATGATGCGTACATACATATACATATAAATGATCCAACTGATCATATCCAGCATCCAACATGATGCATATACAGAGCAGTAATTGGAGCATCGTCCTGATGCTCATCATCCAGCGCTTACATCCATAGCCATGTGAAGGATCCTCCTTCCAACATGCTTGGAATGGCTTTTGCAAATGTGTCCATCACTTTTTCCTCGAAGTGTCATCAATCTGAAGAACACCAAGCCTCTCCCTGAAGTACTCGAACTTCACCCTAGCTAGTGGCTTCATCAGCACATCTGCAATCTGCTCGTCCGTCGCAATATACAGGAGCTTCACGGCTCCTCTTTGCACCGTATCCCTGATATAGTGATATTTGATCTCTATGTGTTTCGATCTGTCATGAAACACTGGGTTCTCGGACAGCTTCACACAACTCTGGTTATCACAAAAGATATCAGTAGCATCCAACGGGAGATCAAATAACTTAGACAGTAGCTTCCGTAGCCATATTGCCTCACAACTAGCTGAACAGGCTGCAACATACTCTGCCTCAGCTGTACTCAGTGCTACGCAGGACTGATTCTTGCTAAACCAAGAGATCACACCTGATCCCATACTGAAGCAGCATCCAGATTTGCTCTTCCTATCTGCAGCACTGCCAGCCCAATCTGAATCAACATAACCCTACAAGTTAAACTTTTGATTCACTTCATACTTGAGCCCATAATCCACTGTACCCTTCAGGTACCTCAGAACATGCTTTATAGCAACCAGGTGAACACTCCTCGGATCCGTCAGGAACTGGCTCAATGTGTTCACTTCAAAGCAAATATCTGGTCTCGTGTTCATCGAGTACATCAAGGACCCAATCATCTGACGATACATAGAGACATCAACCGGCTCAGATGAAGCATCACAAAGAAACTTCAAATTCGATGCCATAGGTGTGGCCATGGCCTTGCAATCCATCATCCCGAACCTCTTCAGGATCTCTACTGCATACTTCCCTTGTCCAAGGAATATTCCATCTGCACTCTGCCACACCTCCATGCCAAAAAACAAATAGTGCATCATCCCCAAGTTCTTCATCTCGAACTCAGCAGCAAGCTTCCGCTGTGTGTCGGCAATCAATCTGTCATCTCCTGTTACAAACAGGTCATCCACATACAGGAGTAGAATCACAAGATTCCCTTCTTCAACCTTGTAGTAAAGGTTGGAATCCGCTTCACTCTTGGTAAATCCCAAACTGGATATAAAGTTGTCAATCCTACCAAGTTCTGCACACATATATGACTACACCATTCAAGAAGGCTGTCTTGAAATCCATCTGATGTATCTTCTATTTCATCCCTTTTATATTTCTCTATGCTGCCATCTGCAGCATGCTTGATCTGATAGTTCCATTTGGAAGTCACAACAGACTTCCCTTCAGCTCTTGGGACCGCATCCAAAACATCGTTCTTCATGATAGACGGATCATGGCATTCTTCCCATATTCTGGGAACTTCAATATCTTCAATAGATAATTTTGTTGCTTGAACAAATGTTGTAGTCCTTATTTTGTAGGTGAAGGTATACAGTCTTTTCTACAAAACAAGTTAAATTGCATGATTAGAAACATCTCATAATTTTCAGACAAATTCTTACACATAAAGAAATATGTCATACAGTCATGCAATTATCTTAGCCAATGCTTCAATACAACATTTATCCATGTTCCACAACTTTCTAGATGCCTTCCAGTCTCTACCAGAACATTGTTAAGAGTTTGCACTACTCCCAACATGTCAGCAAAGAGGTTTCATTCTAGATAAGTAGCACTGGAATGTTGTACAGTGCCATAGGCCACTTACCCATCACATGCATATTAGTAGTATACTGTTCATTAATGCAATCATTCTAATATGCACAATGCATATCCTAAGTCTAGGAACATGAGCATATACATCATTGAACAATTTTATTTAAACAAACAAATATGCAAGAAATGATAATTAAAAATACTTATCTTTGTTTGGTTGTTGGGTGGACTCCCTCTGAGTCTTTGCTTCCTTGCAAAAGCTGCTGAAGTAGCTTCTTTTACACCTTTCCATTGTGGAATGTAGAAAGATGGTCAACTCCCTCTGAATATCTGCATCCTTGCAGAAACTACTGAAGTGTGCTCCTTTGCTTTCTTGCAGGAACAACTGGAGTGTGCTCCCTCTTGATCTTTGCTTCTTGGATTACCTGTCCTTGAACTTACATCCATCCTCAATCACTATGCATGCTTATTAGTATCATCATTGTGTTATCCTTGAGGTCTCATACATAATCACACATTTATTAGTATAATCTTAATACTATCAAAACACAATAATCTTAAACATGTATAGTCATGATCATTCACAGATAATAAACATTAGTATTCAAGGTTTCAGGGAAGTCTTCTTTTACTCATGCATATTCTTATTTGATCATAGGACTCTTCTGATTAGTTAAATCATCAATTATGGTAAGAAACATAATATGCATACAGCCATGACTATTCAAACCTATGACTTCATTAATAATCATTATCAACAACACAACATTATAAGATCCTAACACAAAGTAGGATTCTAGCTTGATATAGGAAAAACATACATGGATTAGCATGCTAGCTAGTTATGTCTAACATACCCGCATAGTGTCTTCTGGTTCTCTTCAGTGACTTTTGCTAGTAACCTGCATGTCTCATAGGTTAACCATTGTAGGACCAAGTTATACATACCTCGAAAGTAGATCTTCTATGTGATCCATGACAATGGATGAATCTTTGTCTTCATGTCACCATGATCATATGTTCTTGAAGTAGAACATGATTTGTCTTTCTTGGTGTACCTTTTATGTTAGCGAACAACATAAACCTCATACAACATCACAATACATTAGTACATTCATAAGTGTCAAAACCTTAATCAATGAATATCTTCTATTAAGGTGATACGACAAGTCTAGTAATTAATCAAGATTGTACTGTAATGATATGAAGACAAACATATGATAAAATTAACCATGAAACATACGTATAAGCCATACCTGTCAAGATTGCTTGTAATCTTTTTATGGAAGGCCTTAGCCTCATCTCCCTCTGAGATAGGAACTTCTTCACTTATGCAGGTGACCAATCCATCTTCTTCTAGGATTAACCCAATCCACTTGATTTGCAAGAACTGGACCAAGAGCTGGATTAGGGTTTGTCAAAGAAACCCCCAAAATTCAAACTTTGAATTTCAAACTTCCGAAAGGATAGAAATATGCGCCTTGATGAGTTGATCAAGTTGGTATATTCAGAATTTGAAAACTGCAAAGTTTCATCCCTCGAAATTGCCTTTTAGATTTTCGGATTCACTGTGGAGGACCCTGAATTAGGGTTTGAGTTTCCCAGAGCTTCACCCAACCAAAAGATTTGATTCAAATCTCTAAGCTTCGATTTTTCTGAAGAGCTTTCAGTCGTGGTCACATATTTCCAAAATTCCAAGTTTTGCAGAAGCCCTAATTTTCCATCTTTCCGATCAAAGTCCCGAACTGGGGTTTGATCAAGCCCGGCCTTTTGCCCAACCAAAAAATCTGATCTTGGTCTCTGAATTTTGATTTTGATGAGTAGCATCCAGTCGTGGTCTCCAATTACAAAAAATCCAACTTTCTCCGAAGCCCTAAATTTCGGAAGCCATGAATGAAGGTGCTAAAAAATAATTCTATTTTGACAGAAATATGTACCTGATTGTTTCTGGTGTAACTCCGAACTTTTCGATCCACAGGGTCTGAAACCTTTTCCTGAGATAGCCCAACCTATTATCTTTCCATCCCGACAGGGCTGACCTCAATTGGATTCTCTGAGAGAGAGTTATGCCAAGTGTCGCAACGTGACCTGTTTATGGGATAATACAGGAGATCTAACTTGTACAGCGTGCCACGTGTCACTGGTTCAACTTCGGCCTCTGAAAATTTTTCCTGAGATAGCCCGACCTGTTGTATTTCCATCCCGACAAGTCTGACCTCAATTGCATTTTCTGAAAGACAGTTATGCCAAGTGTCACAACGTGACCTGTTTATGGGATAATACAGGAGAGTGAACTTGTACGGCGTGCCACGTGTCACTGGTTCAACTTCGACCTCTGAAATTTTTTTTCTGAGATAGTACAGTCTGTGTACTACCTGTCACTTTTTATGAAATTTCATTTGTAGCTTCCTAGCCCAAGTTATGACCTCTTTCCCAAGGTCACCTGATTTTGACTCAGATCTGGAAGAGGCAGAAACCTTATATTGTACAGATCATAAATCACAAATTACAACGAATTAGAGGTTGTCCTTTGGACACAAGGTACATGGGGATATGATATTCGACCTGTAAAATTTTCAAATCCGAAAACTTCACCAAAATGGATTTATAGCGAAACTGCTACGATGACTGGTTTTTGTCTATATCAAGCCCTAGCATCGTAAGTGCAACAAGTGTCATACATGCCATATCATGCCTTCTTTCAGGCTAGCTCTGATACCATGTTAAATTTTCAGAATTTACTTCAATCTGATCTAGGATCTTAACTGAGAGAACAACATGTACAGCAAATCTACAACATATCAATCATGGACACAATAATGCAAGCACACAAGAGAGAGAGTTTACTTGGGGAAAACCATATAGGTGAAAAACCCCAATAACTTCCTCAGAGATAGATAGAGCAATGATACAACCAGAATACAAGAGATAGTCTTCTCCTAGCAGCAGAGCCTCCTCCTCCACAAGTGTGCCACTCTCCAAAGTGTGAGTGAGAGAATGGAATGTGTAAAATGAGAGAGAGACACTCTATTTATACACTAACTTGACTTGACCTTTACTCAACTAGGTCGGCCTCAACTTAACCACTTAACATAATGCTGACTGGGCTGACCCCCACTGGGGTGGTCTAATAACCCTTTGACCCACATGGCCGACCCCTAATAGGGTGGTCTAATAACCCTTTGACCCACATGACTTATATAGGGCCGACCCCAACAAGGGGGTCTAATAACCCATCAAGTATAAGTTACGACACTTACAATATAAATGACGACACTTCCGTATAGAGGAATAATAACATCTCTATAGGAATACAATATACATATATGTTAAATACATTCCGAAGTAACATATACATCAACAAGGTAAGGAGCATAGCAACATATTATATGAAATTAATCCTTCATGCATATAGATCCTGGAATTCAATAATGAACATGCAGACAACTAACTCAGTCACCATTGCACATATACAAAATAAAATAATGTAATGAAAACGAAACATAAGAGAAATACTTATCTCAAAATAAGGGCAACTGGCTGCAGCATGACAAATTTCTTCCTAGCCATAAACACAGTCAAGACTTCCTCGCTTGAACAGGTCACCCCCGAGCTAATAACATGGATCCACGGGTAGAGGCACACTTAGTATAGTAAATATCAAAACTACCTCTTCTGAAAACCATAATGCTTCCCACTACTACTTTCATGTCTGTCTCCACTTCCTATGGGATGTGACTCCTCTCGCCAACCCATTTCTTGGATTCTTGTCCGAGAACCTGGACTAGTAGAGTGACATAATGAAAGAAAAGGGAAACAAGACTAGCTATAAGTCTCAACACACTTTCAATACTATCAACATTCCCAACATCGTGAGATAGCACAAGTCAAGTGATCCAAAGCTCAAGATTAGCTTCAACAACGAGAGAGCACATGTATAAATAGATTGAGGGAAATGCGAACCCAAGGTGGCCAAATATAATTGGTTTAACTGTGGTTGGGCTTCATCATGGATACTTAACTCAAATTAACTGAGTGGTGGCATAGTTAGGAGATTCACTTTCCTGGATTAATACCATGAGGAGGAGTTACCAAAAACCAAGGAGTTGAGCCATGAAGAGGACAAGGAGGTGCACTAATGCATAAGGAGGTTTACTGTAATGCCCGCCTTAGTACCCTAACTGTTTAGAATAATGAGGTAGTAGTTTTGAAATGAACCGGCTAAGTAAAACACGAACCATTTGAATTTACTTTGAAAATGCTTGAACGACAGTTATAGAAACTATTACTTTACTTAATGTTAGATATGATCGACTCATTGAGATAGAATGACTGAATGTTGGATATGCTCAACTGATTGAGATAGAATGAATAAATGTTAGACATGTTCGACTAATTGAGATAGAATGACTTAATGTTAGATATGCTCGACTCATAGAGATAGGATGACTGAAGGCTAGATATACTCGACTGATTGAGCTAAAATGACTGAATGTGAGATATGCTCGACTGATTGAGATAGGATGACTGAATGTTACATATGCTCGACTGATTGAGATAGAATGACTGGATGTTAGATATGCTCGACTGATTGAGATAGAATGACTAAATGTTAGATATGCTCGACTGATTAAGATAGGATGACTGAATGTTACATATGCTCGACTGACTGAGATATTATGATGGATGATGAAATATTTCATAGTGCAAGCGCTACTAATGTGCGCTTGAGTGTGTGAGCGTGTAGTGGCAGGTAAGATGATTTACCGACTGACCCACAATGGAATTATAGGGGTCGTAAGAAGGGAAGGAACACATAGGAGTACGACGACTGACTATCGACCCTGGATTAGAAATCCACGCATGGGTGAAGTCGTTTCAGCTCACCCGGGGAAGTGTATGACATACAGGCAAGGCCATAATGATTTGGTCGCGTACGATGAGTTGAGGGGCGCGCAATAAGGAGAGCCTTATCCCTCAACATCCCTTAGTCTCCAAGGAGCATAGTTGAGAGATCACGGTAATGGTTCCTGGTCGCTACGCAGTACTCCCCATAAGAAGGAAGAAATGAAACTGTCAGAAGGGCCCGCCGAAGAGGTACCTAGACAAGAACGAGAGGAAGAAAATTAATCAATGGTATAAATGAAAACTTCACATAAGATTTAAGAAATACTTTATTTCATTTTATTCTATTTTATTAATTTGAATAATTCTATTCAAGATTTTATTTTTAATTGATTTCATTAATTGGAATTATTCGTTTTAATTGATTTTATTAACTTGAAAAAGAATTGAAGAGATTGATTTTATTCAATATTAAAATTGATTAATTATGTTGATTGAAAAAGATTAATAATAAGAGAATTATTTTTATTCAAAGATTTTAATTTTATGGATTTTATTATTTTAAATCATTCTATTAAATATTCTATTTAATTGACTTCATTATTTTGAGAAAGAATTGAAATAGGTCATAATAAAAGAATTGTTTTTCTTTTATTATTATTCAAGATTTTACTTTAATTAATTTTATTATTTATTTAAATTATTTTTTATAAAGAGGAAATTTAAAATAGATTATATTTTTAGTAAAATGAATCATCTTTTAATTCAATCTTAATATTAGGAAAATAAAGAAAAGTAGAAAGCAATAAGTCTAACTAAAAGATTGTTAAGTAAACTAAATGAAAACCAAAAGAGAAGTAGAACTCTTCTACACCTAACTCCCACTAATCTAGGGATTTATGTGCACATTAAAGACATTAAGAAGACACATGTATTTGAGAATATTGAAAATTAAAATATTAAACTAAATTAAATATGTGCATGGACAGACACATGGCACACATGGTTTTGCTATATAATGAGGGAGGAGAAGGAGATAAAGACATCTCTTGCTCCCTAATGCTGGATGGTTATCATAATCTCGAATTATGTTATGATCCTTGGAGTTGGGATTAGCCGGAACGGGGATTGGGAGATCCTTTCGGAAGGCTAGATTGTGTGTTCTTACGACCCCATTAGCTCGGGGGTTCGGGGTGAAGAAGAATCACCCCGATACGGTAGGGAGGTCAACCGAGGGGTCACTCGGTACTTCGTCAGGAGATTGGATTGGATCGTGCGGAAACCACTTCGAGGACTCCATCGATTCGCTGGACCAACCGTCGAAAACAAGTTTGAAGTATTTTTATTTTATTTATTTTGCTAAAAAAAATTTTAGAATGAATAAATCTGAGTGTATAGTTTTATATATTGACATTCATGTACTATGATAGATAGAACTAGATCTGTGGCTTCTATATCTTCTTCTGAAAAATAGTAGTAAAAGATTTTTTGGGGGGACCCCGAAAAGGGGTCCCTACATTTGGTATCAGAGCCGGTCGAGCCTTGAGGACACCGGATTCATATTTCTACCAACAGATTGTCAGTATCTTCGTCAAAGTTGAATCTAGACATTCGAATCAACTACTGCCACAACCATACTCGATTCGCTGCTCGTCCGCCGAAACCGGTTCAATATTATTTCCATATTACATTTAGTGTTTAATGAGGGTTTAGATTTATTTTATATTTTAATTAAACATTTTATGTGTTAGATTGAAGATGGCTAATCCAGTATAGATCGAAATGCTGGGTTTATTTATATTTTAATTAAAAAATTTCTGTGTTAAACGAAAGATGGCTAATCCGGTATAGATCGAAATACTAGATCTTTTTTTTATTAAATCTGAAGTCTCTGCGTTGGCTGAAGTTAAAACGTCTCTGCTTAAATCGAAAATTTAGATCTTGCTGTTCATTAAAAATTTCTGGATCTCCGGGTCATCCTGAATTGAATAACTCTGCATATAGCAATCTCCGATTTGATTTGAACCTAGACCAGAATCGGATCGCTTGCTGCATTATTTTCTTCGTCCGGTTAGTAAATCTTTTATACTCGGCCGTAGTTGTATTTGATTTTAGCTTCAATTCCTGATCATTATACCTCACCGGTCGACTCTTTATTCCAGATTTAGGGAATTGGTCGATTCCTGCTCTTTCGACTATTTAAAAACTGTGACTGTAATTTCATTTGAAAAACACCAAATCTTCAGATCTTAAGAAACCAATCTAAGTCTCCACGACCGATCCGTTCAACCCTGTGGTATTTTCTTTTTGTGCATTCCCAGAATTTGATTTTCTTTTAAATCGATCTGAGATGCAAGGATCCGTTCAACCCTGTGGTATTTTCTTTTTGTGCATTCTCAGAATTTGATTTTTTTTTTCTTCGATCCGAGATGCAAGGATCGGTTCAACCCTGTGGTATTTTATTTTTGTGCATTCCCAGAATTTGTTTTTTTTAATCGATCTCAGATGCTTAATTAAAAGCTCCGTTGGTTGGGAATTAACTATCGGGCTCTGTGGAATTAGATCAATCCAACATTACTTTGCATCTAAAAACTACGTTTGAGTGTTGGTTGGGAATTTAATCCACTTCCAGATCTCATGATAGCTTTGGATCATGATAGCTTTGGATCGTGGCTGTTGAGTTAAAATATTCCGCTCCAAACTTCCGGTCTAAATACTGAATCGTGTCATGAACTGTAACTCGACCTTGCGACTGACTGTAATTTGATCTTTAAAAAAAATTCCTGCACATCCACTCGAATTTGATTGGCGTGTTTTTCCAAGACTCTGATCCAATTCGTAAATAATTATAATGACCTATATGTATCTATAACTTCGGGATTGGAAGGGCGTTTCCCACGAATTTCAACGTTGAGCACCGCCTGTGCACCTTAGGTCTCTTTCAACGTCATGCTAATAATGAGCACCGCCTGTGCACCTTAGGTCTCCTTCATGGAGTAGTTAAAGTCGTAGTGTTGTCTCCTTCCTGCTATGTAATGCACACAGCTCACATTAATACCTTCCAAGAATTCAAAGATTATGCCTAAGTGTGGAAATGCTAGCGCCCAAACAGAGATTCATCCAACAGATGAGGATGTCTCTTCCCACGATATATATATATTGAGTATGTTCAATGAAGAACTACGTCTATGGAAGGAGATCTACGCCCAAAGATGAATGTATGATACTCAGCAGTAAAAGCCATGACGAAGCAGAGGATGTAGCGTTTTTTTTTCTCTTCTTTTCTCAACTTACGAAAGGCACATCATGCCTCCTGTAGAAAGTATTTATTCATATAAAGATCAGCTGCGCCTCCAAACATGAAGTTCATAAGGCCGAATCGCTAAAAAAAAATACGCCCAAGAGTGGTAATTGAACCTGGATGTACGAAATAACTCAAAAGAATAGATTGACAGTCAAAACGTCCATGGAAATCTGGAATTGATAGAATTGTGTATGAATTGTCACTCTGCCATTGAAAAAAAAACAAAAAAAACTCATACTACCAAATTTCTAATGACTGCGTTTTGCTGTGTTTTATTTTCAAAAGTTTGAATGACAATTTCCAAAATTCAAATTATGAATTATAATTTGGCCCTTTAAAATCTCAGTGCATCGATTTGAAAGCTGTTTGTTGATCTCAGAATTTGTGAAACGAAATATAATTTGCCCCTTTAAAATCTCAGTGCATCTATTCGAAAGCTGTTTGTTGATCTCAGAATTTGTGAAACGAAATATAATTTGCCCATTAAAATCTCAGTCCATCCATTTCAAAAACTGTTTGGCGTTTCCAGAATCCGTATTATGATTGTAATTTAACCTTTAAATTCTCTGTGTTAACCATTTTCTAGATCGCTGAATAAATGATATATCTTACTTTGTCCTTGTACCACCTGTGTACTCACCGTAACATTTAAAGAGCATATACTTATCCCGTATCTTTAATAGAAAGGCCCTTTACGGTATGACATTCATTTTATATATATGTATATTCAAAAGGTAGAGAAGCTTTTATAAATAACTCAATGGATTATTTATGCATTACTCCAAAAAAATTAGAAATGCCCTTTACGGTATGACATTTTATTATATATATATATAATTTATACTCAAAAGGTAGAGAAGCTTTTATAAATAATTTAGTGGATTATTTATAAATTGCTCCAAGAAGAAGAAGGGGTCTTTCATAACCTTATCATTGAGATATTTATACATAAACATTACATTTAAATCAGCAAAAGAAAAGGGTGCGTGTGAATATGTTATGTGTAGAGAAGTTTTTATAAATGTACTAGGCAAAAGAAAAGGGTGCCTGTGAATATGTTATATGTAGAGAAGTTTTTATAAATGTACTAGGAAAAAGAAAAGTATGTTTTGAATATTTGACATGTAGAGAAGCTTTTCATAAATATACTATTGAACTATTTATGCATGGCTTCAAGTCTTTCATAAATAAGTTATGGGAATAAAGTTGTTGTATTGTGCTCAAGGAGTAATATGTTATACCTTAATTTTAGTAGAATTTCTTAAAGAAATATATTATTCATTATAAATGGAATAGAAATTGAAATACTTATGTCGTAAATTAAACTATTTATTGTTTTTGAAATAAAGTAGGAATATATATCTTGGATGGGTTTTATATATCTTGTTACTTAAAGTAGAAACTTAAAAAAGAATATAATGTATGTGTCTTTAAGGAATTTAGATATTAGAATATTTAAACATATTGTAGTAAATTTATATGGTGTCCTCTTGAGATAGAACAAGTTGGACAAGGTATCTCCTATGTAATTATAGGAAACGGAGTTTTAAAGGAACTTACACTTATAATATTATGCACTCACAATAGAATGAAAGGGTAGTTGGAATAAAATCACGACAATAATTGCTCATTAAATAGTATGAAGTGAATGCCGAAACCTTAAATGGAATTATTTTATGAGTTGTATTTTAGGAGTATATAAAAATAAATAAATAAATAAAACTACGATGATCGTTGATCCCTACATTAACTCTCTTGAAGGGAAGGTCCCTACTTTTGGTAGTCAGACCCTACATTATTACAAAGATGTCATTAGAATAGTTTTTTATAAGTATGTTGGATTGCATATGTAAAGTGTCTCAATAGGAAAAATAGTCTTCATAAATGCACCATTGGAATATTCATGTATATAATATCTTCAATAAGTCAAAGAAGGAGGTGCGTCAATAATATATACATACATATTGTATGTATAGAAAAGCTTTCTTTTTGGGTATGTGCTATTGGATTATGTATGCATTCCTTCAAACGAGAAAGAGGGAGCCTTTATTAATACATCATCAATATATTATTGTGAACATTAAGAAAAATAGGCTTTTATGAATGTATCCTATGAAAATAATATTGCTTGCGTTAGGTTGAAAGATTAATATAATACATCTCAGTCTTGTAGAATTTCTTATGTTATACTATAAGAAAGGAGTTGTCTTTTGTGACTTAGGATGAGTGATGCATGGAGATCGATGTGGAAAAACAATAAAAAAATTAGAGCTACGGTTTTTACTTCTTCTTCTCTGGCAAGGATACTCCCAGCTTCTCGAACAGGTTAGAATTATTCTCCCCTAAATTTGCTAGTATGAAAGTCCGAATGGTACTCAAGGTTCATATACTTTGATGGGGGGGGTTTTGCGTCAAGAATTTTATTGATTGGTTGTAAATGCTTATTCTCTGAAATCAAGGCGATGGCTTCATAGGTATGCACTACTAATTGTAATCATGCTTTGGATTGTGAAAAGAGAGAAGTTAAACTTATATTGAAATATAGAATCTTAATTGTACTTGAGGAGAAAACCTTACATAACCTTGTTTATAAAAGTCTGAAATTATACCTTTTGCTATACTAAGTAAATAGCACTCCAATATTTGATTATACTTTGGATTATGAAAAGGGGGAGGTTGTATGTAAGATTAATTTGGGAATGGATAAGGTATGTATTGAAGAGCATAATTCAGAAAGGTATATTCTTATTTTGAAATTCATATATTGTTTAAAATATATGATAGTTATATGTAACCATAGAAAATGAAGAAATTGGGATTGAAGATTTTATCCCTTATGTTGAAATGTGTCAGTGCTTTAAGGATTTTCGTAAATAATTTACTTAATAGTTTGTTTAATAGAAAGAATTTGTCGTAGATGATTTCAATCCCGGTTACAATTAGCGATGTCAAGGGAGAACTGCTGTGGGGATTGCTACACTACGAAAGGTACAATTTAGTTATATTACCAATTATGCGGTTTATACTTATACGAGGGTAGGAAAGAAGAAATGAAATTTTATTATCAATTGTGGATATATTGAAGAAATGAATGTGAAAAGGAAGTGAAAACTCATCGCAGAAGCATATGAGACTTAACTTCGGGATGAAGTTTTAATAAGAGGGGGTGTATGTAATGCCCGCCTCGGTACCCTAACTGTTTAAAATAATGAGGTACTAGTTTTGAAATGAACCGGCTAAGTAAAACACGAACCATTTTAATTTACTTTGAAAATGCTTGAACGACAGTTATAGAAACTATTACTTTACTTAATGTTAGATATGCTCTACTGATTGAGATAGAATGACTAAATGTTGGATATGCTCGACTGATTGAGATAGAATGACTAAATGTTGGATATGCTCGACTCATTGAGATAGAATGACTAAATGTTAGACATGCTCGACTAATTGAGATAGAATGAATTAATGTTAGATATGCTCGACTCATTGAGATAGGATGACTGAATGCTAGATATACTCGACCGATTGAGATAGAATGACCGAATGTTAGATATACTCGATTGATTGAGATAGGATGACTGAATGTTACATATGCTCAACTGATTGAGATAGAATGACTGAATGTTAGATATGCTCGACTGATTGAAATAGAATGACTAAATGTTAGATATGCTCGACTGATTGAGATAGGATGACTAAATGTTACATATGCTCGACTGACTGAGATATTATGATGGATGATGAAATATTTCATAGTGCAAGCGCTACTAATGTGTGCCTGAGTGTGTGTGTGTGTGCAGTGGCAGGTAAGATGATTGACCGACTGACCCACAATGGAATTATAGGGGTCGTAAGAACGAAAAGAACACATAGGGGTACGACGACTGACTGTCGACCTTGGATTAGCAATCCACGCATAGGTGAAATCGTTTCAGCTCACTCGGGGAAGCGTATGCCGTACGGGCAAGGTCATAATGATTTGGTCGTGTACGATGAGTTGAGGGGCGCGCAATAAGGAGAGCCTTATCCCTCAACATCCCTTACTCTCCAAGGAGCATAGTTGAGAGATTGTGGTAACGGTTTCCGGTCGCTACGCAGTACTCCCCATAAGAAGGAAGAAATGAAACTGTCAGAAGGGCCCGCCGAAGAGGTACCTAGACAAGAACGAGAGGAAGAAAATTAATCAATGGTATAAATGAAAACTTCACATAAGATTTAAGAAATACTTTATTTCATTTTGTTCTATTTTATTAATTTGAATAATTCTATTCAAGATTTTATTTTTAATTGATTTCATTAATTGGAATTATTCATTTTAATCAAATTTAATATTGAATAAAATCAATCTCTAATGTAGGGACCCCCTTTTCAGGGTCCCCCCCGAAAAAAACTTCCACTACTATTTTTCAGAAGAAGATATAGAAGCCACAGATCTAGTTCTATCTATCGTAGTATATGAATGTCAATATATAAAACTATACACTCAGATTTATTCATTCTCAAATTTTTTTTAGCAAAATAAATAAAATAAAAATACTTCAAACCTGTTTTTGACGGTTGGTCCAGCAAATCGATGGAGTCCTCGAAGTGGTTTCCACACGATCCAATCCAATCTTTTGACGAAGTACCGAGTGACCCCTCAGTTGACCTCCCTACCATATCGGGGTGATTCTTCTTCACCTCGAACCCCCGAGCTAATGGGGTCGTAAAAACACACAATCTAGCCTCTCGAAAGGATCTCCCAATCCCCGTTTCGGCTAATCCCAACTCCAAGGATCATAACATAATCCGAGATTATGATGTCCATCCAGCATTAGGGAGCAAGAGATGTATTTCTCTCCTTCTCCTCCCTCATTATATAGCAAAAGCCTATGTGCCATGTGTCTGTTTATGCACATATTTAATTTAATTTAATATTTTAATTTCCAATATTCTCAAATACATGTGTCTTCTTAATGTCTTTAATGTGCACCTAAATCCCTAGATCAGTGGGAGTTAGGTGTAGAAGAGTTCTACTTCTCTTTTGGTTCTCATTTAGTTTACTTAACAATCTTTTAGTTAGACTTATTGCTTTCTACTTTTCTTTATTTTCCTAATATTAAGATTGAATTAAAAGATGATTCCTTTTACTAGAAGTATAATCTATTTTAAATTTCCTCTTTATAAAAAATAATTTAAATGAATAATAAAATTAATTAAAGTAAAATCTTGAATAATAATAAAAGAAAAACAATTCTTTTATTAATGACTTATTTCAATTCTTTCTCAAAATAATGAAGTCAATTAAATAGAATATTTGATAGAATGATTTAAAATAATAAAATCCATAAAATTAAAATCTTTGAATAAAAATAATTCTCTTATTATTAATCTTTTTCAATCGGCATAATTAATCAAATTTAATATTGAATAAAATTAATCTCTTCAATTCTTTTTCAAGTTAATAAAATCAATTAAAATGAATAATTCCAATTAATGAAATCAATTAAAAATAAAATCTTGAATAGAATTATTCAAATTAATAAAATAGAACAAAATGAAATAAAGTATTTCTTAAATCTTATGTGAAGTTTTCATTTATACCATTGATTAATTTTCTTCCTCTCGTTTTTGTCTAGGTACCTCTTCGGTGGGCCCTTCTGACAGTTTCATTTCTTCCTTCTTATGGGGAGTACTACATAGCGACCGGGAACCGTTACCGCGGTCTCTCAACTACGCTCCTTGGAGACTAAGGGATGTTGAGGGATAAGACTCTCCTTATTGTGCGCCCCTCAACTCATCGTACGCGACCAAATCATTATGGCCTTGCCTGTATTGCATACGCTTCCCCGGGTGAGCTGAAACGGCTTCACCCGTGCATGGCTTGCTAATCCAGGGTCGACGGTCATTCGTCGTACCCCTATGTGTTCTTTCCGTTCTTACGACCCCTATAATTCCATTATGGGTCAGTCGGTAAATCATCTTACCTGCCACTGCACACACACACACTCAAGCGCACATTAGTAGTGCTTGCACTATGAAATATTTCATCATCCATCATAATATCTCAGTTAGTTGAGCATATGTAACATTCAATCATCCTATCTCAATCAGTCAAGCATATCTAACATTTAGTCATTCTATCTCAATCAGTCGAGCATATCTAACATTCAATCATTCTATCTCAATCAGTCGAGCATATGTAACATTCAGTCATCCTATCTCAATCAGTCAAGGATATCTAACATTCAGTCATTCTAGCTCAATCAGTCGAGTATATCTAGCATTCAGTCATCCTATCTCAATGAGTCGAACATATCTAACATTAAGTCATTCTATCTCAATTAGTCGAGCATGTCTAACATTTAGTTATTCCATCTCAATCAGTCGAGCATATCCAACATTCAGTCATTCTATCTCAATCAGTCGAGCATATCTAACATTAAGTAAAGTAATAGTTTCTATAACTGTCGTTCAAGCATTTTCAAAGTAAATTCAAATGGTTCGTGTTTTACTTAGCCAGTTCATTTCAAAACTAGTACCTCATTATTATAAACAGTTAGGGTACTGAGGCGGGCATTACAGTTACAAAACATGGAGGGAGAATTAGGTGAGAGAGGGGATTCAATAGGGTCATAAATATCATATAATCACAAAAATAGGGATGAATGGAGGAGTGGGGTGCACTTGTGGAGGTGGAGGCACAAATCAAGGAGGTGGACGCTAAATTCTAGATTACAACTCCTAGAATCTAGGGAGAGGGATCATAAATGACAAAAACTCATAAATAGGAGGGAATTTCTCCCAAGGAGGGCGCACTAGGAAAGAGGATCCCACTAAAGTATGCATAAGGTGGAATAATAACTCGATAAGCCATAAAAAAAATGGGGTCCTCTATACAATGTTTGGGTGACCAACACTACTAAAGTACCAAGGCACAAAATGAACTAAGATGGAGTACTACCATTCAAAAACAAGTTCTAAGGTGATAGGGATGTCCTCTATTCCCCATCACACCGTGAGATCCATGGTATCCCATACTCTTTTAGTTTCCTTTGTTGAGCCAATTTTTTATTTAATTAATAGCAACAACATTCAATGATAACAACAATGATAATAACAACATTAACATTAATAATAAGAATTCCAAAATCACACCATCAAACAAATAAGCATAATTGCATAGTCACATTAACAAATAGAACATAAGTCCATAGTCAAATAAAAGACCATAAATATGGGGCTTAACAACCGGGGTATTACATCCCCCTCCCCTTTAAACAATGCACCGTCCTCGAGGCATATTTATTACATACATGTCGTAACCACCAATATTTCAAAATAGATGAGGGTATGCTTCCTTCATAGTATCTTCCAGTTCCCAAGTCGCATCCTCAAGGCTGTAATAGGTCTATTGGACCTTTACCTTCCCAATTTCTCGATCATGAAGCAGCTTGACCTTGCTTCCCAAAATGGCAACAGGTTGTACCGAAAAATCCCCTTTCGGTTCCACCTAGATTATAATCCATTCGATCACATGATTAGTACCATGTGCATACATATATATATATATCAATAAAGAAATAAAAACACTCTAATTACCTGGATCACATTCCAATCAATTACATGGTTAACATTAGGTATATACTTTTTCAATAAAGACACATGAAACACATTATGTACTCTAATGCAAGTGGGTACAACCAAATCATAAGCAACAAGTCCTATCTTAGCTAAGACCTCAAAAGGTCCAGAGTATCTGGTAGCTAGATTGTAGCAATTTCCCAAGTTTAAGGAACTCTTCGTGGGTCTAACTTTCGGAAACACATGATCTACAACTTGAAACTGTCTAGCCATCCTGTTCTGATCCGCATAAAGTTTCTTCCTATCTTGAGCTGCCTTTAGATTTTTCTTTATCTTCAACACCTGATCCTCCATATCCTTTAATAATTTTGGTTAAACAATGACTCTGTCTGTTGGGTTATCTCAACTGATAGGAGAGTATTGCACTTTCTTCCATACATGGCCTCGAAAGGACTCATGTTCAAAGAGGAATGATATCCATTATTATAAGAAAATTCCACCAAGTGCAAATAATCTTCCCACTTAGATGGATGATCCATTACATACATCCTTAACATATCTTCAATCATTTGGTTAACTCTTTATGTCTGTCCATCTGTCTGAGGGTGGTATGTTGTACTCATGTTTAAACTTGTGACAAACCCCTCGAACAATCCTTTCCAAAAGTTAGAAGTAAATTTTGAATCTCTGTCTGACCATGCAATCTAGCTACTTTCATGTAAATATCTACAATGTTAGTTGCTTTGTGACTTGTCTTTACTGGAATGAAGTGTGCTGCCTTATTCAACTTATCTACCACAACCATGATAACATCATTTTGCAATCTCGTCTTAGGCAACTTGGTGATGAAATCGATCGTCACTACATCCCATTTCCATTTTGGTATTGGAAAGGGCTACAACAATTCCACTGGATGTCGATGCTCGGTTTTAACTTTTTGACATTCCACGCACCTAGCTATATATTCTGCAACATCATTCTTCATCCCTAGCCAATAGTATTGTTTCCTTATTGTTGCTAATATTTTATGATAACCCGAATGTCCGGCATAAGGAACATCATGCATTTCCTTTAGAACCATCTTCCATATATCTCTAGCATTAGGTACATAAACTCTATCTCTATGCATGAGGATCCCATTTTCTTCCAACTTATACTTATAAATTTTTTGTGGAATTTTTTGTTGTTGCAATCCTTCTTTTACCTGTTGATAAAGTTCATCTGTAACACTAGCTTCAATGATCTTATCTAAATATGATGTACTAGTGTAGATAGTTGCTAAATGCATCACATGTATGTTCCTACTAAGTGCATCAACTACTTTATTTTCCTTACCTTTGATATGCTTGATGTCAAATTCATATTCACATAATAACTCCATCCATCTCCTTTGTCTCGCGTTCAAATTAGGCTGCTCAAACAAGTATTTTAACCCATCATGATCAGTTCTTAACTCAAACTTCTTACCCATTAGATAATGTCTCCACATATTCAAAGCATGGATGATAGCTGCAAGCTCTAAGTCATGGGTGGTATAGTTCTACTCATGTTCCTTCAACTTTCTGTTGGGTGTGTTATATCTCTTCACATGGTGGGTGCGTGTACACCACAATCCCCTCCCCAGTAGTGATTCGCCTGCGCCGGGCGTGGCAGGAGTGGGTGTTACACAGAAATCTTCCACCCTGTGAGCATCAGCATTCTTTGGCCTATAGGATCCATTTCAGTGACTCAGATCCATTTTTATCCTTCAGTGATACCATTTTTCCCTATTTTTGTTCCTACCCACATGTTGCATCACTATAGCATGCGTACCCGCGAGTTGCAACACTATATCCCGCGGTTATCAAGTAAAATGGTAAAACCAACTATTAATTACTTTTTACTCCCAAAAAGCGGTCATTGGGTGACCTTTGGCTCTCCATCTACCCAAGTAATGTCTCGATGAGTCATTTCACCTACCTTTGGGAGGACTATATATTGAAAACATATGGCTTATGGACGGGAGGAAGAAGAGAATAGTAAAGGCACTCTAGTGGATTTTTGCCCTATCTTGAGTCTGCACTCATTGATCGTTGTAGTTGTGAACCATTTATGTTCACCTTCCAAACTCCTCTCTAGTTTGAGTTTGCCATTCATGGAGGATTGAAGTGGTGGAGGTACAAGTGGATTGATCTAGATCTTGGTTTAGATTGGTTGCCGGAAAGAGGTCGTATCACTTTGTACTTCTTCTTGTTCATTAATAGAAATACTCATATTCTCGTCCATTCATGGTGTGAATGTTGTTTATTATACATTGGGTTACATTTGCTTATGATATTATGGACCATTGTTATTGATAATGTTAATGTCATTTATGTATCACATATACTTGTTAGATGTTGGTTGTCAAGACTAATTTGCAGATTACAAGTGCTTGGATGTGCGCGGATTGAAAGCTCCAACGGGGATCTACATCAAATGTTGGATTGAGGTTGGTTACATTTCTCCATTATTTTAACATTGTCATTTATAATAGCATTGATTTGAGAATTTAGATTTCTGGTAGTCATCTGTCTGTTGTGGTATTCCCAAGCCATAGTGAGTTTTCTCCAATACAGAAATGGCGACTCCGCTGGGGAAAACATCCATGTTTGGGAAAATTTTTGAGTATTAGTCCATAATTAGAGTTGATGTTTATCGAAGCTCTGTGTCATTGATTGGCCGTTAAGATACACTGTAGAAAACTTGCTTTTTTCTGAGCCTCTGGACTCTTTATTTGACCATTTGCTTTTCCTCACCTGCGGCCTGGCTTAGTTCTGCCCGCGTATACCCGCCTCTGTTTACACTACTGCTCGCAGGTACCCGCAGGTATTCCTTCGACAGTAGCGTGTAACTCCAACTTTTGTTGGTTTATGGCTATTGGTTGTTGCTGGGTGTGTTTGGTTGGTTCCTGAGTCTTTGTTGGCCTCTCTCTTGACTGTTTCATGTCTTGGTTGTGACCAGATCTCTTCGTTTCGCTTGGTTGAGCCTTCTTGTTTTTTTACCAATCTTTGGTTTTAGCCTCTTGGTTTCTTCCTTTTGAGCTCTTTCCTTTGGCTGAGTCTTGCTGTTTGGGATCTGCTGGGTTGTCTTAGTGATCTTCTCGGCACTTCAATGACTGAATAGTAGGATTTTGCTTGCATTTTTCATTCCATATATATTGAAAAAATACAAAAATATTCATTTAGTTTTTTGCATTTTCCTTTCTATTTATAAGAGAAAATACAAAAATATTTTATTGCCATGTACTGCATTTTGCATTGAGTGCTTGTTGCCTTCATTTTAGGTTATGCTTATGCATTGAAAAGATAAAAGTTTGCATATTTATTTCGGAATTGTTGGTTGATTTTTCATATTGGTGACATTGTTTTATTGGATAGATGAGTCTAGGATTGGACGATGTTGCATACTATTGAGTCTACACATCACTAGTTTCACGACCATATCCCTTGAGTAATCACAGCCACTAAAATTAACGCTTAATCATAAAATTGATTAGACTGATTTTATTTATAGGGTACACCAACTAGCATAGGTTTAGAGTCTTGGAATAGATCATTGTGAGTTAACAATCCAAGACTACTGAACGAAACATTAGGTGTCTGACCAGGGAGTGGAGGAATCCATGGTATAGATCGGTGTTCTCAGGAAAGCTCTACTCAATCCAAAGTTAAGCACGAGGTCATGGGAGGTTGGTCGAGGAGATATCCCTCTGATATCGGCTGAACGTGGGAGATATATCCAGGATTTGTTCGTATCTAGGGGTACCGGAGGTTCATCCTCTTGTGCTTCAGGCTTAGCTACCCTGCCCATACGACGGGTCCCACCTGCGACTGTCCCCCTGAGCATTGGTTATATTGTGGTGAACATAGTTTCCTTACCTAGGTACCGCACAGGGTACTTGCAGTGGTTATGTTGTTTGTGTCCTGAGTCAGATAGGGATTGGACAACACAGTTGTGTTCGTGCAGTGGACTTGACCCTATCGACATAGTGAAGCCTGGGTGTCTCTATAACTGATTCTGTTACCTCCGGCTGTAGTTTGGGAGTCTCAAGCCTCTCCTAGGTGAGACATACCGGCTCTTGTGTCGGGAGCTCATTTAGCCACTCTGTTTGTCTGCTCTTGGCTGTAGTTTCTCTAGGTGTGTGCTTTTGATTTACTGTTTTTTGATCGTTAGTTGGCCTTTAGGAGACGTTGTGTCTCTCTCCGGAAAGAACGTGGCGCGGAGCCCTACTCTCCACCGATCCCATCGTTTGGCTGGTTTAAAGCCACTCGAGGTTACACGCTGTATTGCTAGGGGACGCCGAAGGGCTCCCTCTGAGTCTTCGGATTCATACGAGACTTACCTTGAAGATTACATGGTTGCACATCCCGATATCGGGCAAGACGTTTCTACTCCTTCGGGTAGAGTTGAACATACTTCCGGTCTCTAGACTCCTCGTGAAGATTGGGGAGGTGATCCACCTGAGACTCAACCTAATTTTATTTGGCCTAATCCACTTGACTGGGATACGTTTGATCCTTCAAATGTAGATAATTATCTTTACGGGATGCCCGACCTACCTGAGGATGTAGAACAAGACAAGCCTTTCGTTCCTTCGTTTCCACGCGATTTTAGATATAGGAGGCCTGAGACTCATGATGATTCCGGCCCTATGGTCAACCCCACCGCACTCTCTTTTGGTATGCCTAGTCACAATACTATCGAACCTTCCACTATGGTTGGTACTCATGCTGGCACTAGTCAAAGTGTTAGCCATACTATACCCACTGGGGGCACTACGTTGTCCACCCACTCACATAGTATGGGGACTGGTCAGATTCCTAACAATGCTTATGTTGGAGCACGACCACCTCCTAGGAATACCCAACCTAGTCGGAATGTTGTTCGAAACACGACTCGCCATCCACCACCTAATACACATGTCGCTACTTGTCAACCCAGGACTACTTTCGCACATGATACCGTTCCTCCCAACCACGGGGGTGGACACATACCGCATACTTTTACGTCCACTGTCACCACTGGTAATGCTTATGTAGGGGGTGGGAATATTTCCTATCCACATGGAATTCAAACCACCAACCCTGGGTCACGCCCATATTGGAGCTGGGAATACTTCTCATGCTTATGGCCATCACACGACTGCTCAAACTAATCCTAATATTGGGGGTGGGAACATACTATACCATTACGGTCAATACAACACGGTTCCCACTATGAATAGTACATACATGGCCCATACTCATGGTGGCAACCCTTACTACAACACAGTTGGTGCTGGCCACCAGTATCACCCACCACCCCAATATGGTGCTCAAAACGCGCATATACCTGCTTACTCTCAAATGGGTCAGGCAAGGGGAGGTTATCCATCTTATGGCCATGGGCAAGCTTATGGGCCGTCAGGTCCTCATTATCAGCAGTTTAATCCTCATGGTCAAGATTTTGGTCCATCTTACAACACAGTTCCATTTCACCAACCTTTTATGGGAGCTTATAATCAAGCTTTACAGCCGCAGCTCCCATTCCTTGCACGCTTGAATCTCCTAGATCTTTCGAAGCTCACAAATGATCCGGTGTGTCACGACCCTACTTGGCCCCCGGTCCCTACCAATCTCTCTTCCGACATTCCAAAGTTTGGAGGGAAAGGTGGTGAGGACTCGGGAGATCATGTCACAACGTTTCACCTTTGGTGCTCCTCCAACTCTTTGAATCATGATTCCATTCGATTACGACTATTTCAACGCACCCTCACGGGGGCAGCCGCGAAGTGGTATGTGGAGTTGCCCAGAAACACCTATAGGGGATTCAACAAGATTGCTTTGGTTTTCATAGACCATTTCCAGTTGTCGGTTCGTTATGATATTGGTACTGAGTTGTTGTCCACCTTCCATCAAACTAAGCCACACATATTTTTTACCATGTTCAAGAGTGGCGTCGGCGGAAGAGATTAGTGAAAACCAGCATTCCTCTAGAGTTCCTGTTGGAATGGTTCCTTAAGTATTTACTCCCATACATTGCTAAGGATGTTTCGATGTCCGGCATTGTGACTGAGGAACAAGCTATCTTGAAAGTCCAGCAGTTAGATCTACTTTATTCTCAGTCTGGCATTTTGTATGACATTATTCCTGATGCACCGAGAACAAGACATGAGCCCACGTCAGTTCCTAGACCACATGCCGATGGCATCGTGGGGTCCGATACTACTGATGTCCAACCTTGCTTGCCTTACCACGTGGCTTTTCAAATCCAGGTGGTTTTCCTTAAGAGCTTCATCAAACGTACTATGGTTGATGAAGGTGCCTCCACGTCAGTGATGTCGTTAACTTGTTGGAAAGCTCTTGGCTCTCCTCCTCTACTTGCGTCTAGAACTACACTCACTGCATTCGATGGTAGATCTTTTACGCCACATGGAATTATCCCTTCCCTTGTTGTCTCCTTGGGAGGTAAGTCCATGCCTATTGAAGTCGAAGTGGTTGATGCGCCCATCAACTACAACCTTTTACTGGGTCGGAACTGGATGTACGCTATGAAGGCTATCGCGTCTACTGTATTTCGAGTTATTTTCTTTCCCCATGAAGGCAAGATTGTGATGATCGATCAGCTAGATTATGTTGGCACTCCTTCCACAACATCCACGGGATCAGTAGTCCCGCAAGTTTTTGATTCTCAGTCGGTAACTGGGAACATAGGTGTTGGAATGTACCCCTCGTTGATGGGAACTTTTAACCATTTTGTACCTGTGAATTTTATTGGAACCATTTCTGACAGTGCACCTCCTCCTTCGAATAGTATGCCATTCTGGACTTCCTATTATGGTGATCCATGGATTTTTCCATCCGCGGATTCTATGTCTGGAGACATTGCGCACGTCGGGATGTCTATGCCTTTATCTGTAGCGGAGCTCACTTATGATCACATCCAACAAACCACTGCAGATCCGGATCTCTCTTCTTCCCAGACAGTTGAAGAAGATCCCGTTACGCTGCCAGTTTGGGCAGCCAACTCATCTTGCTCTCACGATTGCCTCGATGATACTTTGCCATCGGATGAAGCTATCCTTGAAGCTATGTGTGATAGTGAGAGGCCTTGGGAAGACATGCACCATCGCTCTTATTTTCTTCCCAACCTCGAGCTCATTGAGCAGGAGGAGTTTAGGATGACTCTAGCTGAGATGGTTAGTCACCCTGTGGCTCTTTTGCAGTCGCATGATGTTTTCTTGGAGGGGAATATGGCCAATATTTCCCCAACCACTTCGATTAACATCTCCCGCACTCCCGGAAAGATTGAGAATGTTTACGTCGGTGCCGATTGCACTCCTGAGGAGATTGCTATTTACATTGATTTGTTTACTAAACTCCGGGAAGCTTTCGCATGGTCATATGAGGAGATGCCAGGAATAGACCCCCGCATTGTTGAACACGAGATTAGAACGTATCCCGATGCTAAACCGGTTTGACAACGCTTATGTGCTGTGAACCCTAGGAAGGCAGCTGCTATTAAGGCAGAGGTGGAGAAGCTGCTCTAAGCTGGTTTCATCCACCCCGTTCCCCTTACCGAATGGGTGTCAAACCCCGTTCCTGTGGATAAGAAGCAGGGAACGATCCGTGTATGCACTGATTTCAAAGATTTGAACCATGCATGTCCGAAAGACAACTTCCCCACGCCATTCATTGATCAAATATTGGATGCTTTTGCGGGGAGTGAGATTTTTTCATTCATGGATGACTTCTCAAGTTATAATCAGATTCAAATCAAACCCGCGGACCAACATAAAACGAAATTTATTTGTCCATGGGGAACCTTTGTGTACCGGAAAATGCCCTTCGGCCTAAAAAACGCCGGAGCCACTTTTCAGCGAGCCATGACCTATGCCTTTCACAATCTTAAGAAGATTATGGAAGTTTTCTTGGATGATCTTGCTGGCCATTCTCGCAAGAGAGTGGACCACCCCAAGCACCTCCGTATGATTCTCGAAGGAGGGTATTAAAGTCGATCCTCTCAAAGTTGAGGCAATACTTCAGTTGCCTCCTCCGCATAATCTGTTTCAACTTCAGAGCCTCCAAGGGAGAGCTACCTTTTTGCGTCGGTTTATAGCTAACTATGCCAGTATTACTAAAGGTTTCGCACGCCTATTGAAGAAAGACACACCTTTTATCTGGGATGAGCGAGCCCAGCAATCTTTCAATGCCATTAAGAAAGCTTTGGTATCGGCCCCTGTGCTTAGTCCGCTGGGCTTTACACGAGATTTCATTCTTTATGTGGCCGCGTCTCAAGAGACTATTGGCATGGTACTAGTTCAGATAGATGATGCGTTTGCCGAGCATGTTATCTATTATCTTAGTCGAAACTTAGTAGATGTTGAACTAAGGTACACCCATGTAGAAAAGTTGGCACTTGCGACGGTTCATGCAGTCCAGCGGTTACGACATTACATTTTTGCTTCAAACAACCACTGTTGTAGCTCATATCAATCCGTTTCAGTTCGTGCTATCACAACGCCTTATCGGGGGTAAGTATAATAAATGGATTGTGATCCTTCAGGAATTTGATCTCGAGTTTGCTTCTGCAAAATCGGTGAAATCATTGGTGTTCGCTGAGCTTATGTCGGACCTTCCATGGCTTGATGAGGATGTCATTCATGAAGATTCCTTTGTGGATAAACACTTATTTCTTATCTCGACCGAGGACCCTTGGTATGGGGATGTCATTAGATATCTCCAAACTTTGAATTTTCCTCCGCATTATTCACGAGACGAGCGACGGCGTGTGAGACATCACACGAAAGATTATACTATTGTCGGTGACACTTTGTATCGCCAAGGAAAGGATTCTGTTATCCATCGTTGTTTGAATCACGAAGAAGCGGAATGGGTACTTAATGATTTCCATGCGGGGGCGTGTGGCAGTCACTTATCCGGGCTTGCTACAGCCCAACGTATCATACGAGCAGGTTATTTTTGGCCTACTATATTTAAAGATTGTATTAACGCTGTGAAGAGATGTCACCCTTGCCAGGTGTTTTCTCAGAATATACACTCGCATCCAACGCCCCTCCATCCGGTCGTCACTGTCGGTCCCTTCACTAAGTGGGGGGTAGATTTCATGGATTGCAAACCAGCTTCGGCTAGGGGGCATCATCATATTATTGTGGCCGTGGATTATTTTTCCAAATGGGATGAGGCCATGCCTACCGTTAAAGTCGATGGTGCTACTGCAGCCCATTTCGTGTTCAACCAAATTATCACTCGATTCGGTATCCCGAAAGAGATTGTCACTGACCATGGAAGTCACTTTCAAAATAAGATGATGGAGGATTTGTCTCTCAAGCTTGGGTTTCGTCAGGAACACTTATCTTCCTACTATCCTCAAGCGAATGGTCAGGTTGAAGCAGTAAATAAGTCTTTGAAGACCATTCTCCAATGTACCATCCAACAAAGCAAGACCAATTGGCATATCATGTTATATCCTGCTTTGTGGGCATATCGAACCGCAGTTAAGACTGCCACCGAGTTCTCACCATTCCAGTTAGTTCATGGTGTGGAGTCACTTTTACCGATTGAATGCGAGATAACTTCGCTCAAGCTATCCATAGAGCTCCTCCCTGATACGACGAAGATTGAGCCACGTTTAGTACACCTCGAGCAACTTGACGAGCACCATCGAGATGCCGCTGTGGCCATTGATGTTAACAAGCGTCGTGTCAAGGTTTAATATGATAGGTCTGTCCGTCCCCGGCAATATGCTGAAGGTGACTTGGTACTCTTGTATGACCAAGCTAAAGAACCCCTGGGGGCAGGCAAGTTCAATCCCATGTGGCACGGTCCTTACATTGTGAGGCATGTCTTGGAAAAAGGAGCTTATGAGTTAGAAGATTACGAGGGAGTTGTCTTGAAGGAGCCTAGAAATGGGCTCTACCTCAAGCAGTATTACGCTTGAACCTCTGGTTCAAGCTGATACTTTTGTACACTATTGTATAATTTTTCTGTACATAGTCCAGGTTGCCTTTTTGGTTGTCGGGTCTGCTGATTAGCCTCTGTTTGATTGACAGATGTCAGGGGGATGTCCTACGTTCTTAGGTTTCGCGGATGGTGCTAGCCAACATACGCAGCAGCTTGCTTCTGCTGCCTGGGTTATCTTTTCACCTGACCATCTAGTTGTGTCCTCAAGAGGTGCTTGTCTCGGTCCTACATCTAACAATGTGGCTGAGTATAGTGTCGTTGTTGAGCTACTTCGGGATGCCATTTCACATGGTATCCAATCTTTAGAAGTCCGCCTGGATTCACAACTAGATGTGTCTCAGCTGAATGGGCAGTACCGTGTATGAGACCCTACATTACTACGGATTTTCCTTAAGGTACGACTCTTGGAGAGACATTTTGTTTCAATTACATATATTCACACTCCGAGAAGTCATAATTATATGTTTGATGCATACGTTAACTATGTATTAGATTGGCATTTGTCACATTCATCATGAAGCACATAAATACAAAGACATTCATACATTTGTACCATACACACATATAGTAAAACCGAGAACCAAATTTGTATATATATATAAATATGTCCAAAAATGGTAGTGTCATACAAGAATGGAGCCCGTAGCCCTCAAAAATATACATATTGATACAAAAAATGATGAAACCCTGGGATATCTATTCCCTCTGAGGAGGTCTAGTTGCCGCCTCGACGGGATGTGTCTCATAGTAGTACTGTGCTGCGTTGGCCATCCGCTGCAACAACCGCACCCACTCCCCGGGAACACCCACTACCTGGCGCTGCATGGCCTCAGGTAGTCGGGCCACCTTTATCAATGGAACTCGAGCAAACATCCGTGATACGTTGCGCCGCAACATCTGGAGTGTGCACTTTGCTGCGGCATCTGCTGCCACCTCATCTCTACCCCGATGACCATGTCTCGGGAAGCCCTCTGGTCTCACTGGGCCTTTGTCTGCGAGCAAATAGTCACCCATTAGCACATGACATTACCACCAAAAAGATTTTTTGCATTTCAACTATAATAAAAAAATCCATAAAAATTTAAAAACACAAAACCAAAAGAGTACTCACCGATGTCTTCGAAAGCTATGCCTGGTGGGAGTGGCATGTCACGATCCTGTCTGAAGTCGATCCCCGCATAGGGATAGTCCTCTATAGCAATCACCTGCCGGTTCCACCAGTGGAAGAACTCCTCAGTATATGGTGACGCCAAATGGCCACCCCCCTGTCGTGTCAGTATCTCAGCCCACTGAGTCAGGGCTGGATCTCGAAGACTTTGAGGAGAGACATCCACCCTCAGGCTAAGTCCCAGAACTCTCTCAAAGAAGAAACTACAGAGGATGCTACCATACCCAAAGTTTTTGGCCTTCCCCTCTTTGCATTCCATCAATTGTGTCTTCATAAACACCAGCAGAGTAGTACACCAGTCGAATATAGTAGGCTGCAAGCATTGTGATGTGTAGAACATCACCACTCTGGATGCCTGATGTAGTGCTTTGGATCCCGTGATCCGCACTAGAGTAGTCACAATGATCTTTGTACTCAGATCTATTATGAGGTTGACTGGCACTTGACTTCCCACTGGTCGTGTGTTGGCGGGACCATACCATACTATGTAGTCTTGCACAGTGATCCCACCACCCACGGTCTGTGACCGAAGACTAGCCACTTCCCCTCTACGGGACAAAGCAGTAATAAAATAGATATCCTCTACATCTAGTGTCAGTGTTTTCCCGTTGAGAATGAAGTGTTGAGCATCCACATCCCAGTAGTTGATCAAATGACGGAGTAGTAGGTTTTGGGCCCTTAAGCCCCCGAGACTCCAGTATTTATATAAGCCACATGCTTGCAATGCTTGTTGTGCTTGCAAATCGTTGCGCACGGCCTCATCTACCTGGTCATGCTCTCGTTCTCTCCACTCTAGAACCATCCTGGAGTGCAAAGCAAGAAATTTTTAGTCAATTTCATGTTTAAAAACTTCTTCACGGTCATACCCGCAGGCTAGATTGTAGACAGTTGCGGGTAGACACGGGCAGTCAGTTTTTTGACTACACGTGTGATGCCCTACCTGCGACCTGCAAACTTACTGCCCGCGGGTAGCGCCGAAGCCATTTAGAGCTTGGCCAAACAAAAAATCCCACCGACCAAAATTGAAATTAAAGCACTTAAATGAAAGGTATGGCAGTGACCACTAACCTGCTTTAGATGGTTTGCTAAACGGTCGCTTGTAGCTCCCACGATCAACACTCGAAGTTTCAGGGAAAACTTACCACTAAACTCCAAATTGGTGAATAGTGCAAATGAATTGAAAATTACAAATTTTTATTACTATTTATAATTTTCTGGACCCACTTTTCTATAGTTTTTGCCATTTTGAGTTGTTATGAACTAATATCGTGTCCTGGAGTAGTGTTTTTTCAACAGATTTCCTCGGCGAGAATTGTTCTGAACCATTTCACACCTACGGGAGGTACGTTTCACACCTGGCATATAGGTTAGATGCCATTTTCACATGCATTGTGCATTTGACCTGTTGACCATTTTTCATAAACCCTAGGTGCGACCCTGCTTCGTGACTGACATGGAACCTTCACACTATTATAGAAGTGTCCTCATGTGGTGGTAGGACTTTCCCGAACATGGGTACCCTAGTTAGAACCCCATTATGCTTTTGGTGCCCATGCCGTTGTTTGTCCTCAGGATTGGGAGTTCTTTGTAGTCATGCCATGACGTTGCGATGAAGACTCACACTCTACTTTGTCTTATGCTGGCCATCTCCCTTAAGGACTCCCCTCAATTATATCATGTTGTGATTGCATTGCATCATCTTGCTTGTCGCTTGAGCCTTGTGTCGGCTCCCGCTTACTCAATTGTTAACCCGGTGCCTGAGCACTTTTCCCTGTCGAGCCCTGCAGAGCTTATATATTTTCCCTTCACAATTTGATGACCCTTTGACCCTGAGGGAACACAACCCCGAGTGTCCACATCCTGCACGCACTTCCTTGCATTGAGCATAGGTATGTTCCACTGCTTGGGACTAGTCTGCTAGCTATTTGACACTCGTTCCCTCACTTGTTGTACTATAAGCAATTTTATTATTTTTCAAGCTTTTCCCAAATATGAAAAAGACAAAAAAATCAAATATTCCAGAAAAGTCGGACGGGATTATGGTCACTATTTTTTGTTGGCAGTTGTTGTGTCGCCTTTAAACAGAGCATTCATTCCACTCTGTACATTATGAGTCGGGACTATAGTTGGGCCTTAGGAGCTGTACTTGTTTCTCAGTTTTCTCCACCGATTGGTTAAGCTTCCAGTCATTATGGAGCCCTTTGTAATGCCTCCTGCATTGCACAGTTTATGTCAAGTCTATGCTGCCTGAGTTTATCCATCTACTCATGCTCTTGTTCAAAGGAAGTCCTAAAACTAGTGTCGGCCACTCCTCAGATATCTTGACTATTGCATGTCGGCCATCCTTATTGAGTCAGTCTGTTTCACCTCAGATCTTCCAAATCTTTCAGCATTGCTGGTACCTCGTGCTGGTTGATGGGGGATGCCTTAATTCCCTCCTTCCAGTGAGTCTCGTTCCGTCGACTTCAACTCATTTATTCCGGGACTTGAGGCTTAGAGTTCAGTTGAGTACCTTGAGGCTTGCAGTCATTAGTGGCAGGTTCTCTCGCCATCGACAGTTTTGGGAATACATCAATGTCCCTTGATCAATGGATTCATCCTAGTGTTCGACTTCAACCCATTATTCACACTCTGATGATTGTGCTCTGTGCCTTGATGCCCATTTTCATTATTGGTGGGTCATCTCACGTCTGTTAACGGTATACATCAATGACCGGTAATCAGACGATGTCTCATCCGGTTCGACCCCAACTCCTTTATTCACTTGATGGGACTTGCACCGTCGAAGACCTGTGTAGAAAACCCCAAGCGATTGTGGCATTCAGTATGCTACATATGACTTTGACTTTACATATGAGATATCACCTCTCAAATTTCAGTAGTTTGTACCTCCAGTTTTGCACCAGTTGTCTTCTTTTCAGCAAAAAACCATATCTTACTGTAGAGGGATCATGGCTATGATCACTTGTGACATGTATTTACTTATGTACTACCTATTCATGGCCATTGTATCAGATTGTTGTACTATACCAACATGTATTCAGATATACTATTGTACTATGACGAGTGAGCCATTTTTTCCACTTGTGTCTCCATCACTCCACTTCTGAGTTTTATAATGTATTTCGGCTATCGCAGCACATTTCAGTCTCTGACCTCACACATTAGGGGGCATCTGTTACACAAAAATCTTCCACCCCGTGAGCATCAGCATTCTTTGGCCTGTAGGATCCATTTCAGTGACTCAGATCCATTTTTATCCTTCACTGATACCAGTTTGCCCTATTTTGTTCCTACCCGCATGTTGCATCACTATAGCATGCGTACCCGCGAGTTGCAACACAATATCCCGCGGGTATCAAGTAAAATGGTAAAAACCACTATTAATTACTTTTTACTCCCCAAAAGTGGTCATTGGGTGACCTTTGGCTCTCCATCTACCCAAGTAACGTCTCGATGAGTCCTTTGACCTACCTTTGGGAGGACTATATATTGAGCACATATGGCTTATGGACGGGAGAAAGAAGAGAATAATAAAGGCACTCTAGTGGATTTTTTCCCTATCTTGAGTCTGCACTCATTGATCCTTGTAGTTGTGAACCATTTATGTTCACCTTCCAAACTCCTCTTTAGTTTGAGTTTGCCATTCATGGAGGATTGAAGTGGTGGAGGCACAAGTGGATTGATCTAGATCTTGGTTCAGATTGGTTACCGGCAAGAGGTCGTATCACTTTGTACTTCTTCTTGTTCATTAATAGAAATACTCATATTCTTGTCCATTCATGGTGTGAATGTTGTTTATTATACATTGGGTTACATTTGCTTATGATATTATGGACCATTGTTATTGATAATGTTAATGTCATTTATATATCACATGTACTTGTTAGATGTTGGCTGTCAAGACTAATTTGCAGATTACAAATGCTTGGATGTGCGTAGATTGAAAGCTCCAACGGGGATCTACATCAAACGTTGGATCGAGGTTGGTTACATTTCTCCATTATTTTAACATTGTCATTTATAATAGCATTGCTTTGAGAATTGAGTAGATTTCTGGTAGTCATCTGTCCATTGTGGTATTCCCAAGCCATAGTGAGTTTTCTCCAATACATTGGGGGGAGAAGGGGGGCAGCCCGCCAGCCCCCCCCCTTTGTTTCAGACCGTTAGGTTCCGAAACGACATGGAGGGGGCCGCTAGGCCCATTGTATTCTATCTAATCCCGGTAAAGGGATTAGGGTCGTAACCTAATTTCGGGTAAACGAATTAGGGTTTTAGATGCTGCAAATACCATATATTGTATTGTAAATGGTTAAGAAAACATATAATGAAAAGAGTTGTGTGGCTCTAAGTTTTGTTGGTTTTTTCCCGGTTAAAGGTTTCCAGGTGAAAATCTCTATGTTATGCGTGTGCCATTGTGTATTTTCTGTTATTGGTTAAGAATCTGTATGAGTTTTTACTGCACTGTTAAGGTTTAAAACTATCACTTTATAGATTTATAACTGATCACATGTCCACCTTGCATGAATACTCCACCAATGCCTTGCTTACATGCATCTATGCACAAAACAAAGTTTCCTTCAGGATCTGCAATCTTTAGAACAAGTGCACTAGTAAGCATTTCCTTAAGTCTTTGAAAACTATCTGCACACTTAGGAGTCCACTTGAACTTCACACCCTTCTTCTGCAAAGATGTGATATGATGAGCTAACTTCGAGAATCCTTCAATAGTACCCATCTAATCCCATGAAAGATCTTATTCTGATACATTCTTAGGTGTTGTCCATTCCATAATGGCTCTTATATTTGCAGGATCTACTGAAACACCTTCTTCAGATATGATATGCCCTAGGTAGTGAATTTTGTCTTAATAAAAATAACACTTGCTTAGCTTGGCATACAATTGTTTTTCTCTAAGCACTTGCATTACTAACCTTAAATGTTCTTCATGCTCTTTTTATGTTTTGTAATAGATAAGGATGTCATCCAAGAATACAATCACAAACTTATCTAAGTATTTTTTGAAGACTCCATTCATTAAAAACATGAATACTATTGGTGCATTTGTTAAACCAAAAGGTGTTATAAAAATAGAATCGTGGAGCAATAACAATAAACAAGATGCAAATATAAATTACACAAACACATTACAAGAGAGACACCAATATATTGTGGTTCACCCAAGATGGGCTACGTCCACACTGAAATTGTCAATCCTTATTATTATACCATCTAGCAAAGTGAAGGGATACAACCTGCAGCACAGCCGCTGCAACTTCCTCTTCACACTCTCTCTTCTACGATTTCAGAGATCTTTACAATGCATAATACCTAATACATCAACCCTAGCCGTATTACAATGTCTTTCTTATAATGGGGAATACCATGGGAAAATACCATGGGCCTGTAAAACAACCCCAAATATTTCCTTCGGGGGCGCTGCCCTCGGACCCCAGTGGAACACCCCCCCGACTGGGGTGAGTGTACAGTCCTTTTGCATATCATATAAAGCTGGGGTACATATCATATAAAGCTGGGGTACAAACACAACTGAATAATAATATCTTTGAATATGGGAGATCATGCTCCATGACCAACAAAAGGTAACACTGTGAACTCATAATGTCCATGCCTTGTTCTGAATGTTGTCTTAATGATAACCTCATTCTTAATTCTAATTTGATGGTATCCCGAACTCAAATTTATTTTTGCAAACACCTTGGCTCCTCTCGCTGATCAAACAAGTCATCAATTCTTGGTAAGGGGTACTTGTTTTTAATCGTTTCTTTGTTCATCTGTCTATAATATATGCAGAGTCTTAGAGTTCCATCCTTCTTCTTTACAAATAACACTGAGTCTTATGTAACATTTCTTTAGTATCTCCTATAATTGCATATGTAACTCCTTTAACTCTGGAGTACTCATTCTATAAGGTGATTTAGATGAAGGTACTGTCCCTGGTACCGAGTCGATAAAAAAATCAATGTCCCTCTTAGGAGGCATTCCTGGTAGTTCTTGAAATATATTTGCAAACTCTTGTAGTACCAGAAAATCTTGTAGTTCTGGATCTTTTCCTTCTTTTGACTCTTCTAGATGAATTGCATATAAATGGCATCCCTTTCTGAGACATTTATTCAATTATAGAGCCGTGACTTGCCTCAGGGATATGGGTCTAGGTATACCTTTGACTATCACTTGATTTCCTTCTTCATCCAAACAAGTATAAGTTTTATTATGAAAATCCAGTATGGCATGGTGTGCATCCAACCAATCCATGCCAATCAGTACATCATATGACCCCAAGGGTATGATGTTTACACTTGCAAAGGTTTTCAATCCATTCATTTCTAAAGGACACACTTTTACAAATTCTATGATTTTACTCTTGGCTCCTGTAGCTAACTGTACTAAACTTCTTGTTTCAAGTTTACTTTTCTTCAAATGACATTTCTCAACTAGATTAGATGCAATGTAACTAATGCTAGCTCCATAATCAATCAAAATAGCTATGGTTTTATTAGCAATGTTACCTGCTAGCTCAATAATTTGGGACTGGTGGCCAGCTTGCCTCCCAATGAGGTTTGCATAGATCCTCTGAACACTTCCACCTACATCTCCAATGATTGAAGCCTCTTGAATGTCGAGAAGGTTATTTTTCTTATGCGGGCACTGAATAGAAAAGTGATTTTCCTTGCATATCCAACATTCCACAGGTGGTATTTTTCCTGAAGGCTCTTCCCTTGACTATCCTTGTTGATAAGAATTACTGCTTCTGAATTTTGAAGGCTGGAAACCTTTCTTCCTCTGCTCATGTTTGTTCTTCTTCATATCCTTTCAATTCTTTTGATATGGGGCCTTGCTCTTATTCTGTTCATATAAGTGTTTTTCCTTCTAGATGGCATCCTTAAGGTTCTTTGGTCTATCATACTGGATTTTGTCTCTATAAGATTCAGGAAGACCACTTAGGAACCTTTGAATCTTTATCTTCTCATCTTTGATGAAGTCCACATACTTCAAAAGTTACAGAAACATCTTCTCATAGCACTCCATAATCATGATTCCCAATTTGAGCTCAAAGAAATCTTCCATCTTTTTGTCATAGTAACTAATGCTCATAGAGGTATTCCTTCTTGAAGTACTTCTTAAATTTCTTCCAAGAAATTATGTATTTGTTGATGCCTTTTAGCTTAACTAGTTGATCCCACTAGATAGATGCCTTACCCTGCAGATGGTATGGCTACTCACGCTTCCATATTAGGTGTCTATTGGTGCAACTGAAAGAACTTCATCAGTCCTAACAACCATGCTTCAACATATTCTCCATGCTTTACTTATCCATCAAAAGTTGGGAGCTTGATTCTTCTCAGATCTCCTACTAGTTCATCTCGGGTAGACCTCCTCTTCTTGTATCTCACCAAATATCTTTCAGGACTACTCTTTGTACTGATTGATGCATAACACTTCTTCCTCTCCGAGTGTTGAGGTGTCCTTGAATATGATCTAGATATCACATAAATTCTTCTATGACTCTTTCCAATATATATTTGGATGCTCTTCAATGATTTTAGATCATTCATAATATGCTCCTAAATATGAATTATCCTTTCGTTATCATCCCTACTCTTCCTCGCTGAATCCTCCAAGCTTAATGGTTCATTGCTCCTCTTATGCCTATTTGACCTTATTCCTTCAACAAAGTCCTCTTCAAGAATGTATGGTCTCTTTCCTTCCTAAAAATCCATCTCCAATCCCCGACTTCCTACTACTGAACTTGTACTTGTTGAATCTCTAGTCTTCATAAGTTTCATTAATATCTTAGTTTAGTGGCCACAATGCTTGCTCAATCATTCATTGGGAGCTGCAATGTGTTCATTATCAACCATTTGTTAGAAAACTACATATTGGCATAATTTCATTATTATTCAAGCTACTTCTTCTTCTTCTTAGTTATAAAGTAACAAGCTAAATTTTCTAGGTTACAATCTGCCTAACTGGACCAGGGGAGCTAGAAATACTTCCAGGATTTCTCCTTACCGGCTGGACATCAAGTCCATAGCCATCCCATGATAACATTTTAATTAACTAACTCACATGTGAAATTATATTAAGGTGCATGCATCCAAGTTATCTAATGCAAATGCATGTTTACAAATTGACTTGTAACTCGGCAGAAGGCCCAACAACTGCAATGTTGAAACCTTAAGCTATGATACCACTTTGTAGTGTCCCTAACCATAAAATAAGGTTAAGGGTGCTCATATTAAGACTAATTTAAGTTTAATCACAATGGATATAGATAAATTATGGTTAGGCTAAGTTTCTGACTAACCATTCACCCAAATAATTAAAACTTTTAACTCTAGAGATTGAAATATAACTAAAGTTGCAACACTTAATTAATTATTTAATTATAACACTTAATTAGTAATTTCCAAAGTGTGAGCTAAGGATCATAATTGCAACAAGCACATTATTAAGGCACGGTAAACATCATATTCAGTGTTAATAATTAATTAATGTACTTTTGATTTGATTTGTTTGATAACATAGTTTATAAATAACCAAGTATTGATGTCATCAATTATTTGCAAATTAATCTAATTTTCGGTGTTGTTATGTGTATGGTGTTAGTGAGGATAAAAAGTAAGGAAAACCACATATCATGGAGCATATGTAAGATGCACTCTACAACCACACCGAAACCATAGCAAACAAAGAACATCGACTGCAACTACATCCCTCAAAATCAGCTCCCGATAATTCCCCCCTATAGTCATATCTCACTAATAAAAATAAGATCGTATGGATGCCACCCTCCAACAATCGATCACTTTTAATCCAGAATACATCACTCATCCTCAGATTTGCAACAAAGAACAGATCAGTAAACAAATATTGCACAATTACTGACAGGTGCGCTCATCTTGGCACCGGAAAACTATCGGACCAAAACATACATATAATGGTCATCCGAAAAGCCTTTTCAATGAAACGAAAGACGTTCTTTACTGGAAACATTGTTACGGACGCAATGGGAAAAAGAATCACAACATATAAATGAGCATATATGGGCAATCCAAAGCATATTTTTGTGCACCTCTCAATACCATAGAGCCAAAATTACAATTTATGATTAAGAGGAAGAAGAATAGAAAGAAGGTAAGGAGCATAGCAACATATTATATGAAATTCATCCTTCCTGCATATAAATCCTGGAATTCAATACATGAACATGCAGACAACCAATTCAACCACCATTGCACATATACCAAATAAAATAATGTAATGAAAACGAAACATAAGAGAAATACTTATCTCAAAATAAGGGCAACTAGCTGTAGCAGGACAACTTTCCTCCCAGCCATAGACACAGTCAAGCCTTCCTTACTTGAACATGTCACCCCTGAGCTGAGACCATGGATCCATGGGTAGAGGCACACTTAGATAGAAAATATCAGAACTACCTCTTCCAAGAACCACGATGCTTCCCACTACTACTTTCATGTCTGTCTCCACTACCTATGGGATGTGACTCCTCTCACCAACCCATTTCATGGCTTCCTGTACGAGAACATGGACTAGTAGAGTGATATAATGGAAGCAAAGGGAAACAACTAGACTAGCTATAAGTCTCAACACACTCTCAATACTATCAACATTCCCAACTTGGTGAGATAGCACAAGTCAAGTGATTCAAAGCTCAATATTAACTTCAACAATGAGAGAGAACATGTATAAATAGATTAAAGAGGACAATTCAAACCCAAGGTGGCCAAATAGAATTGGTTTGAGTGTGGTTGGCATTCATCATGGATACTTAAATCAAATTAGTGGATTGGTGGCCTAGTTAGGAGATTCCCTTTCCCGGATTAGTACTATGAGGAGGAGTTACCAAAAACCAAGGAGTGGAGCCATGAAGAGACCAAGGAGGCACACTAATGCATAACGGGGGTTACAAAACATGAAGGAGAGTGAATTAGGTGAGATATGGTATCCAATAGGGTCATAAATATCATAGAAGCACAAAAATAGGGATGAGTGGAGGAGTGGAGCACACTTGTGGAGGTGGAGGCATGACAAATCAAGGAGGTGGAAGCTAAATTCTAGCTTACAGCTCCTAGAATCTAGGGAGAGGGCTCATAAATGAAAAAAACACATAAATAGGAGGGAATTTATCCCAAGGAGAGTGCACTAGGAAAGAGGGGCCCAATAAAGTATGCATAAAGTGCAATAATAATTCCATAGTCCATAAAAAAATGGGATCCGTTGTACAATGTTTGGGTGACCAACACTACTAAAGTCACCAAGGCACAAAATGAACTAAGATAGACAACTACCATTCAACAACAAGTTATAAGTTTCTAGGGATGTCCCGCATTCCCCCTCACAATGTGAGATCCATGATATCCCATACTCTTTTACTTTCCTTTGTTGAGCTAATTGTTTATTTAATTAATAGCAACAACATTCAATGAAAACACGAATGGCAATAACAACATTAACATTAATAATAATAATGCCAAAATGACACCATCAAACAAATGAGAATAAGTCTATAGTCACATTAACAAATAGAACATAAGTCCATAGTCAAATAAAAGACCATAAGTTTGGGGCTTAACAATCGAGGTATTACAAAACAACTCATCATTATCTTAAGAACCTTCTAGACTCTAATATCATATTTTGGAAAATTCCAATATTTTGCAAAGGAAAACCACTTCCTTTGGGTAAATGTCAAGACCCCCTTAGGCCACTACTTAGACCTCTAATTTACTTGAGACCAACAAAAATCAAAACCCCCAATATGAACACCTCATGGACAGTAGGGATAACCTCTTTGATCCAGTCTTGTCAATCCTATATATGTACAGGGAGGGCCATTACTGAATAATAATTAAGGTTTAAGGATTCCCATGACATCCTCCACATGTGGGAGTCAAATTTACCTCGAGCTGTTGTACCCTCTGCATACCATTTTCCTGAAATTGTCACCTAGTGCGTTGATTTCTATTCCCTTGTAAAGAGAACCATCCTATCAAATGATTGATCCACCGTTATTTGACCTATCACTAGGGATGCAATCTGGGAAATGTTACACCTTCCCAAGACTGCAATCCTACAAAATCTTGAAGAATATTATTTTGGAAATACATTTCAATCTCTCAATGATGAGGAGAAGAACCAATTGCTTAAAGGGATTCTTGCTCCAAACATAGAGCTTCTAAAGGGGCCACCCCCTCATAGGCTTGTTATTTGACCATAAATCACTAAGCACGCAGTGGCTATGGTATGTCATATGCTAGGATATAACCATGACAGAGTTGCATATGGCACTGTATTAGGTTTTATGTCCACCATTTTCCCTCCTTCAGGGATCCAAATGGCCAAATATGACGTTGCTCAGTTCTTGGATGATATGATCCATAATCAAATTTCAAATTATTCTACTCTAAAGTACTTCAGGTACCAATCATACCTGTTGTACCTAATAATGTATCACCAGTCTAGTTCCTTTCAGGATTTGGACCTCTAGTTGACAAAGGCAAAACCAAATAATGCATGCTTCAATGAGTTTGTGAATAAGATAATGTTTGTTGTTTATACTTTACTTCATGGCAAACCACCTCGTATAAGTTTTACATAGTATAAAAATTTACTGTAGCTAATCCATGATACATTGGTAGGTGACTGGCTTCTGTATGAGAATTACACATAAATAGGGATTTATGGATCAAACCTAGAACCATAGCAATTGCCTCCCTTCCTTACACCAAGGTTGTTTTCCTTGGAGCATTAGGGGAAATTTGGATGAAAAATTGTCCTCCCAACCCTAATTCAAATTCCATCGCATCATGTATTAGCTAATCAAAATGCTTTAAAATTCAAAAGAGGTGCATATAAAAAAACTAGAGGGAAAAAACAAAAACTACTTTTTTGGATCGTATTTTCAACTTATATCCTTATATATTTACTCAAATTTCAAGCAAAATCACTCGTTGGAAGAGGAATTAAACTATGCATCCAACAAATATCCAAACTGCATACTTTTAACATCATCTACATTCCAAAAAACTAAAAATACATTATAAAACATGTTTTTCTCTCACTAGAAACACGTTTTTTTTTTAATGTATTTTCAGTTTTTCATGATGTTGATGTTGTTAAAAGTATGCAAGTTGGGTACTTGTTAGATGCATAATATAATTCCGCATCCAACAAGCTCTCTCGCTTGAAATTTGAGCAAACCTACAAGGAAATAAGTTGAAAATGCGATCCAAAATAGTAGTTTTTTTACTCTCTCTCTCTCTACTATTATTTTATTATTTTCCTTAGGAGGATCACTTTTCATCCAAATTTCCCCTAATGTATATAATAAATATGTTTGATTTAGACTATATCCATTTTGTAAAGAATACGACTCACATGACCTTCAAGCTTCCAAAGGAGGTTTGGCCTTTCATTGTAAAATGAAGGATAACCCAAACCTTAGCTAAACATATGCTGAAGAGCCTCAATAACCCATTAGGGATGAAGTGGGTATATGACCCTCACAAGGTCATATATGACAAAAGAAAAAAAGTGGAGTTAGTTGAATATATTCACCAACCCAATGATTTGTTGGAAAAATTTTCAAATTTGGAGAAGTGGAAGGATGTTCAGAAGGTTCTATAGCCAGATAACAAGCATAAGTCATAGGTTATTTCAACCCCCCAAAATAAGGAATTTGGAGTAAAAATATCAGTGGTAGAGATTCAATTAGATGTAGAATGTTAAGCAACAAATTTCCAAAAAGAGCATGAAAAGAGCAGAAATAGACCAGAAAGAATACTCCACGTATTTAATGAAGAAAATAGATGAATAGAAAGCCTCTTCAAGCGGGAAACCTCCTTATACAATGTACAAGTACATAATACAAGAGAAGATGAGGTGCTCAAATGAAAATATCTCCTTCCTATATATAGGATATTAAGAAGTACAATTACAACTCACTGACCCAAGCCGACATAACTAATATAACCATACTAATGACAATTACAACTAATGGACCAAAGTAGACATCAAAACTAATGTAATGCACTACAATATAGGGGGAAACGTACTCACATTTAGGGATTAACATGCCCTTCCCCTTCATACAAGTGTTTTCCTCAATGCTTGATTAGTTGTAGATGCTTCTGTATGAAGGCCTCATCTTCCCATGTTGAATCTTCAACTGGTAAGTTCTTCCACTTCATGAGGTACTCAGTAATAATTTGTTTTCATTGTTGTTTGGTCCTTGTTTCAGTGATTTGTTTAGGTTCCAATATGAATTTTTCTTCTTCATCAAGCTTCGACAAGATTGTTTGAATTGGGATCTTGTCTCCTATTACCTTCTTTAAGCAATAAACATGAAAAACTGGATGTACTCTTGAAGATGAAAGGATCTCCAATTTGTAAGCGATACTACTAATCATCTGCAACACTTATAAGGATCATAATACTTGGGTGCTAATTTATTGTCCTTATTTAGTTGCTTAAGGGACATCTGCTTGTAAGGTTGTAGCCTCAGAGATACCCAATCCCCTTCTTCAAATATCCTTTCACTGCGATATTGATTAGCTTATTGTTTCATCATGTTTTTGACATAGTTAGTTTGTCCTTAAGTACCTGGAGAGCATATTGTTAGTGCTCTATGCACATTGGTTCTTTTCCCCTCTCATGGTATAGATTTGGCCATTTCACTCATGATAGCTAGCCTTGGTCCCACTTGTCACTATCCTCCACTCATTCGACCCATTCGTGATTGGTTCCTTTCCCTGACTAAGACCAAGATAGGTGGCATTGAGGACCTCCCCCCTTTGACCTTTGAGTACACTATGACTCCATGTTTATTTGTGCCTTGGCTTTGGAGTGTGTGATTTGCACCTTCAAAACTGGGATTCACTCCTTATCGATTTCCCTCGATGTTGTGATGCAGTATAGGATTGTGTAGACTCACCGGGTGTTCCCCACTTTCCCTTGAAACATGCACACTTGCCACCGTCACATGCATTTGAGCACCATTGTCCTACCTAAAGAATAAATGCAAATAAATCCAAAAAGGCTAAAAGTCAAATCAAACCACAAAGGGTAAAGTGAAAGAAAATGTAAAAGGCCAAGTAGATGAGGAGCACATGTCATATCAAAATGGCTGCTTTGCCACATGAATGAAAGAGAATGTGATGGTTAAATTCCTCACTGAGTCCCAATGAAGGATTGGGAGGTGAGATGGAATAAGGGACAACTAATTCTAAGTGTCCCCTAGACTCTCAAATTATAGTTGGTTGTGCACCCAGTACGGTGACTCTAGCAAAGATCCTCACAGGGCTTGATGCAGGCTTGGATGTGAGCTGCAAGGTGTATGCTAAAGGATAATGGTGGTTTCCTATGCACTCTACCCATTTGTGAGGCACCTCCCTTCCCTAGTGTTTCTCTAGTGTACTTATATCACTGTGGTCCCCTTGCTCCCCATGTTTATCCAAAGGGTCACACAGTCATGGTCTTGGCACTACCCATTGTCTTTATACCTTTTTGTCCACCTCAACCATGGCTAGCTAGATGACCAAATCTATAAATGTGCATAACTATGAAGAATCCATAAGAGGTGGTGGGCCCACCTTGCCTTAGGCTTATTTTTGAGAAATTGTTTATTATGATCACCTTGTATTTATCACCAGATGTTTATAGTTGATGTACACACATAAATAAGGAAGCCATGGCATCCTATGTTGCATGCAGGAACACACAGTTCAACCCATACCATGATTTGACCAGTTTTGACTTGGTCAACCCTGTTTGACCAAACCAAAAATGGGTCCTAGGAAACTTTGGAATCAAAGTTGCAATTTTGGTTATTTGACATCTATTGGGGTCCCATACAAGCCCCCAAGTATCAAATTGCAAAAATTCAAAGGCATTTGGGAGATTTTAATTTATTAATGGCCGGCAGGGCCTTGTTTTAATTCAAAATGCTTGGATTTGGCCAAATTGTGCATATATGATGGATTTCGGTCATTCAAGTGACCAATATTAGTGGATTTGGGGTCTACAATTTTAATGGAGCATACGGTTCGTGATTCCGGGTAAAGGAAGTGGCTCAAATTCACAATTTTCGTGTTCAGCTATGTAAACCAGCATAAATTAAATGGAAAAATCAACTTTGGCTAAGTTAAACAATAAATTGGCAAGTGCATGGGTAAGTAAAGGTAAAGGGGTAAATATTTGACACATTGGACTATAGTTGGACATAATTTATTTGATGTGGGACCCCCATATGGCCCAGTTCTCTCAAGGGGGCGAATTTGGGCAAAGTGGGGCGTTTTTCTTTATGGGAACCTTTGTATTTTGGTGAAATTTCATGGTAAAACTCATTGTAAGGGTCCAAGGGGGTTAAAATGGCCTAAAGACACCCCCTTCATGTCCCCATCACTCATATTTCCTAGTATTTGTCCCCCACTCTCTCACTTGGGCGCACTTGGGCAAAAATCGTCCCCCTCATGTAACTATTGAAAAAATTATTTGATGTATATCTCATTCTCAACCATTAATCTCATTGTGTGAGATCTAATCCTAGCCACCTATCTCATTGGGTTAGGGATTTAGTTTAGAGCTTCTCTATTTAAGAGAAGGAGCTCTCATTGTACAGTCTTCATGGCACTCTTAGCAATTGGAAGTGAATAGAGAGAAACTATTTATGCTCATACTTGTGTATTCGTGGTGGATATTGGATGAAATTGATTGTCATTTTACTCTCATTGCACTAGATAGGATTGTAGTCATTGTTGGTATATTTTATTTCTCACCATCTTTGTTGTAGGGAAGGGTTCTTGGAGAGGGGCACACCAGTTGGAAGACATCGATGCTTCACTCTCCGGAATTTGGGATTAAGAGGGAGTGCTTTTACTATCTTTGTCAAGCATTTTCTCACATTTTTATCACATTGTCGTTGTTCCTCTTCTTGTTTTAGCAAACTGATTTTGTGTCTCTTGTTTGACAGGCAAAGAGGGGCGCATTGGTGAAATTGGGCAAATCAATCTCAACTCGAGGCTGCTACAAATCATTCTATTTGAACTTTGGGCTACATTACCTCAACAAAATATGATATTTCTCCCAGTGCCAAGTAAGTTCATCTTTTCTTTCACTCGGTTTTCACTTTCTGTAATGCATAGAGAAATATTTATGTAAATAAAAACTCATAAAAAATCTACATCTCAAAATTTAACCGTAGGATTTAATTTTTGTTTTAAACCTGCTTTAGTTTTTCTTAGAAGACCCAAAATACAAAATCCCGTGCATTTTGGACTCCATTTCACCCATATTTTGGCATTGGTACCTTGTTGATCTACGCCCTCCTTGGGCGATTTTATGCATTTTCTGATTGTCTTTTGGTTTTGGGGTTGTGGGTAGGCTTGGTTTTGGTTTTGTGTGTTTTATTGTCATTAAAAACCAAGTTTTAACATGCTAGAAGTGTCTTTAAATCACTGATTTTATTTATGTTATGCATGCTTAATCATTTAGAATCAAGTTCCCCCATAGGAAAATTTTCTATTTTCACTTCTAGCAAATTTTTGGTCCTAGAGTCAATTTCTAGCCATTAAATCTTTCAAGTTCACTATTTTCACTAACATATCAGATCTGAAATAAGTTTATCAACCGCTGCTATCTCATACAAATTTCATTCGTTTGGTTGAAAGCGGTCTTATGACACTTAGACACTTCTTCCTTGTTCTTCATTGCTTATTTTGGGATTGTAGGTGTCTTATTTTGAGTCTCAATCATTGTTGGTTGAATAGGGACTCCCCCTTGACTTGGCCTTGTCCCTCGTCTAAAGCGACAAGCGCCTTGTTCGGAGTGAGAACCGCTCATTGGAGTGGTGGGCTTGGTGCTTGAGGTGTCACCAACTTGGTTGCTCGATCCTCTATCGTCCCGGATGGGATACATTCCTGAGTGGCAGCTAGTGTCTAAGTGATAACATTTTTGGCGTCGTTGTCGGGGAGGTAGAGGCTTACCCTATGGTCTTTTGCGATTGAGTCTTTTTCTGGTTTTTGTTTTTCATCATACCGCATCTAGACTTTATTTTTGTTAGCTGATTTTTGTTTGCGTAATTTATTACAACCATCATATTTTACTTCATTTTCACTCCCCTGCGACATTTTACGTTTGGTGAACAAGGTTACACGACCTGGCGACTCCACCCCGTGGCTCCACTGGAGGCCGAACCCATCCTTACAACCTTAGAAGTTTAGATCACTCTGATATTTCTTGGGAGAGTATCTCTTCCCACCTACAAAACCACTCCAGTCCCCAGCTTGAAAATATGTCGGCTTCATAAGAGCCCAAGGTGGGAAGTGGTGTGACCATGAAATTTCTAACTCAATTGTTTGAGTTGGTCACCAATATCACAATCCTGCTAAAACAACAAGATGAGGACAATAGGGAATGCGATCAACGTATCATACACATTTATGAGGGCACGTACAACAATTATGCTTCGTCAGCCCAGGTCTTGACCCGAGGTCAACTTACGAAGAAAGGAAATAGATCTAGTGATCTTGAAGGTAGAAAACTCACCCCTAAAGACGTAACATAGCACAATCTTCAACCAAATCATTGTCCTAAGAAGTACCGAGGAAAGGATAAACCAAGCCCGAAGGGACAAATAGTTCCAAGTCAACCAAAGCCAAACCCCAAAGTTATGGTTAGATCAAGAGAGGATCCTCAAAGACCGAAGGTGCCCCCACCAAAAGACTCAAGTAGGTTTGGTCCTAAGCCAGTAGAAAAGGATACCTCCTCACAAACCAACATTTGGAATAAGGACCAAGGACCTATCGCCTGTCCCAAGGAAGCCACTAGCAAGACATCCAAAACTCCAGAACCCATTAAGGTAAACATTTCAGACAAGTTGACAAATTCATTGATTCAGGTCTCGTTTAAAGAGTTGGTCAAAATCCTGGTCATCAAATCTTAGGTCATGGAATTCCTCGGCCTAAGGGCCAATCCGACTGATGGCGTGAAACAAAACACCCTACAAATTGATATAGCCAACTTCCTATCCAAAATCAACATGTCAATACCTCTAAGTGAAATTTTGAAAGTCCCAAAAATGCATGATAGAGCCAGCTGCTTTTGGGGGATGCAACCAAAAGGGTCTCCGCCTGAGAAACCAGTTGAGGTCATGATTGACCCTCCAATAAATATCCATAGTGTCTCTAGGAGTGGTTGTGGGTATCCTCCATTCTATGTCGCACTTGAGGTAAATCAATTAATACTTCACAATTGCATGCTTGATTCAGGGGCTCGAGTCAACATTATGCCTTTGTGAGTCATGGAACAACTTGAACTAACTCCTTCCAGGCCTTTTAGGAACGTATGTGGCATGGAATCCCGTCCAGTGGAAGCAGTCGATGTTATTGAAAATCTCCATGTAAGGTTAGTTGTGTGCCCAAATATCGAAATGTCCATGGATGTTTTGGTCTTGGATGTCCTAGATGTCTGGGGAATGCTTTAATCTAGAGAATGGGATGCCAAATTGGGTGAAAATATTCAGATGGATCTTAAGTACACAACCATCCTAAGGGGTATAAACAAGTTCAACACCCTTCTTAATGAGCCTCCCATGAGGGAACATGTGGAGACCCTTGATTACTTATATGAGGAGGCAATTCGCGCGACGGATGAGGTAGGGAACTTTATGGTGTTAGCAAATTACTGGGAAGAAATCAAGAAACACCCTTTCCCACCTAGTGAGATCTGGAAGATGCATTTTGATGGGACTCGCTCTAGCCATGGTGTTGGCACTGGGGTGGTCATAACCTCACCTACTGGAGAAGAAACCATATACTCATTCTGCATGGAGTTTGATTGCACTAACAATGTGGCGAAGTATGAAGCCCTTCTTTTAGGCCTCGAAGTTACTAAATACCATAAGATTAAGTGTATAAGTGTCGTGGGAAATTTTGGCCTCATTGTTTCTCAGGTTAGAAATCAGTTTGTTGCCAAGAATGATAGACTGCGCACCTACAGGAAAGCTGTCTAGGACACCATTGAACTATTCGACGCCTTTTCAATTAAGGCTGTCCCTAGAGATGAAAACACGTTAGTGGACGGATTGGTTGTGGCTGCAAGCACCTTTGAGGTACCCGAAGCCTTGACAGAACGAAATTGCAAGGTCGAGGTTCTTTTCAAGCCGGCTATGCCCAACAACCAAGACCACTAGAAAGTATTCGAAGATGATTCCCAGATAGTGCATTTCTTACAAGGGATAGACAATTTTTTAGATCCAATGGTCAGTTTGGAAGACCAATTAAAGGATCAATCTTTGTTTAGCATCTTCGAGATTGTCTTCAATTCTGGAAATTGTTAGACTGTAAATTTCTCATTCTCAGCAATTACAAAATATGGGAATTCATGCCCTCTTAGCTATACAAACTACCCCTTTTCACAGTCGGAAATTTTGAAGTTTGTGCACATTAATGCAACTCTCCTTCATTGGTATGTGTGCCCGCTGTAGCAGCAACGACCAGTCTGGGAATATGTGCCAAATCAACTTGGAAACACATGCCCACTCACAACCTGGAAACTCATGCCACAACATAATTTTTCCAAAATTTATTGTAGCAATTTATGACCTAGAAATTGTAACATCCCCATCTTGACCCTATTAAATTAAAAATGTAAATGATGTAATTTTGTTATAAAATCATGGTGAGGAGCTCAAGGCCAAGGCCCTACCATCGATTTAGTGATGCATATGGTTTACGTGCTAGCCATGCACAATGGTATCTCGAATATCATGTAAATATGCATTTTAATAAAATACCCACAACTAGCTATGCAATGCAACAAGGGGGCATGATTTTACAAGGAATTGGGAGGAAAATATTCAAACCCTTGGAGCCAATCAAGTCAAGCCAAGTGTCAATGAGAGAACCCATCAAACCCTCAACTACCCATGTTGACTTTTGTACCCAATCATTGATTTCTACCAAGAGTTGGTTGAGGTAGTTAATGCCTTGGGGAATGAGAGGTATGGCTGTCCAAATTCGGATATGGGCAAGTCACCCTGCATGGAAAATCGTGTTTTTTGCTTCTTGGGGCAAGAAAAGCCATGAATTGCTCCCCAAGCCATTATCCATCAACCAGTTTGGCTCTCTCACGAGTTGGGAGCTGGTTGGACATTTTTCCCCATCAAAATTATGTGTTTTCCTTCATTCTCAGTGGGGAGAAGGGCGTTTTTGTGTTGTATACCAGTGGGGAAGAAGGGGAAATGAATCTGGGTTCCATAGAGACCGTTTTGGATGTTGAATGCTTAGTTAGTTGGGAGAGAATTCGTTTTCCTCCCTGTGAATGTTTTTCCCCATCCCACAATCCATTTTTTTGGCTGGAAACGATTTGGGAAAATCCCATGGCCATCCTGTTTGTAAATCTCATTGTTAAACATGTGTTTCCATGCCCAATGATTGTGTTTGCTGTGTGTAGATAGAGTATGTTGGGTATGGGTTATGGGAATCCATTGTTTTGGCTTGAGCTTGAGTACAAGCATCCAGGGTTCAAATGTAGCCTGATAAACCCAGCTGTGGACTGGCTTGGCTCAAATGAGATGATTAATTGGGCTGTGCATGAGCTTGAATGTCCCATTTTCCTTGTAAGAATCATGCCCAGCTCGGGGGTGGGAATTGTGTTGATAGAATTGATGAACACAACTGACCTATTGTTGGGTGGAACGTTGTAGCGACATAGCTAGTTGTCTGGGACAATTGTACAATGAAGATAAGTGTTTTCTGTCTATGTATTTACTTATGCAATGTTTAATTTGTTAACTATTTGGATATGCTAGATGAGCATGAATTGTGTGTGGATGTTGTTTTAATTCCACTATGCATACTTGCTTGATATGCATCTGCACACTCTTGTTTTTAATTGTATGAAACTAATGAATTTGGCTAAGTTTTATGAAAAACCCCATAGATTGTTAGCATGTTCCCTTCCTCGAATTGGGTCTGCGGGAGGGTACGTTACAGAAATTCGTGCCAGATAATGCACATCTCATGCCCAACCTTTTCTTTGAACATCGTGCTCATCTACTGTGATGTACGATTCTTGGAATCCATGTTGTACCTTGTCTTGAGAATTGAGTCGTTGTCTCAGTCAACTTCTTTCTCTTTCTCAAACTCAAACTCAACCTTGTTCTCTAATTCTCTTGGGATGTGTGCAAATGGAAGAGGGAATGTCCTTTTTAATTTAATTTTCTTGTCTTTTGGTTTGCCTCTCAAGGGTAACTTAAGAGTCATCTAATTCAAAGGCCCACAATAGATTAGATCAATGAATGAGAATAAATGCTCATAATTCTCTCCATAAATTAAATCTATTCACCTACCACTTAAATAAACCAAAAGTCACTTTATAAAAATAAAGTGAATTAATTGCTCACCTCAAGCAATTAATACAAGGGTCATGTCCCATTTTCACTCATTGATTACTTAGGCATAAAATGACTAGGAGAACACTTCTTAGGTACAAATTTCAACAGAAACCATTAGATTGACCATATAATTAAGGTCGCTACTTTTAACTTGAAAAGCACGACCTTGGTCGCTACTGTTGCCCCAAAAGGCACAATCTGGTCCCAAAAAGTGATTTTTAAATTAAAATTTTTCATTTCCCACTTCCCTAACAAAGTAGGGGCCAAAAGTGAACACAACCCTTGATGTGGTCGAAACCAATAACATATCTAGCCTCCAAAACCTTAATTTCTCCACTAAGCAATCAAGGATATGGAGAGCCTACACATTAGATCTAGATCTTTCTCTTGACTACCCTTGTACATATAAAAGAAGCCCTCAAGGTCACCATTCCATACAATTCCAATTTCATCAAAAACATGTCATCACTTTACCAAATTTCCTCCAAAAATACAAGGATACCATACTATACTTTCTACTTTCGCCACATAGGAGATCCATTTGTGACATTTGGCTGGAGATTGGAGGTCATAAAGGAGACACACGAAGGAGACACAAATCTTCCCTTGGACAAGTTGCAGGGGCCCCATATCCTATACAAATTGTATTAAGGTGTGACTCTGTAAACATTTTTTGTGATATTAATGAAAGCACATTATTTTACTCTATGCATTGTATCTTGGTGGTCTATGTTTACATCTTGATTTGAGAGCGTGGATCTATATTTTTGTTTTGTTTTTTGTTGTTTTATTTTCCATTTTGAATCTACTAACAAGGATTGTACAACCCCTTGGTGGGTGCTCTTTTACACACGTGTGAAAAATCACATACTACAGATTTTGGCCACCATAATAAGGATGGATCCATAATCCACCCTTGGTTGGGTTTAGACCATCATTTCCAACCATCTTCTCAAGTATTTTTCAATAGGATCTAGTTGTGTTTACTTGGTGTTTCTTGTTCCCTAGTCGCCAATAGGTACCCTAGCTAAAAACTAGTGATTTTTGGCTGCAGCCAAAAGTGTTGCTAAGTTTTTAGCATATTCAGGTCTTGGTTGCAAGTTTTTGGGAAAATACAATGACCTGGGTCACTACTTTCTCTTTGAAAGTCACAACCTTGACCCAAAACCTTGTTTTTTATCAATTTACAAATGGTTCCGCTTTCACCTTTTCCCTTTTTGGTTAAGTTTTTTTGTTTCGGGTGTATTTAAAATGTCGTTTTTATTGTTTATGACGTGGTTGCTTGTTGTAGTGGTCGATTTATTCTCCTTTTGGACAACGTAGGTGAAGAAAAGATCTTAGTATTTGTTGCCTTTAGGGTTCTATTTTGGAGTAATTTTTCAGCTGCATTTTTCCTTGTTTCAACAAGTGGATTTTCTGAATCAAAGCTTTTTCTTGACTATTTGGATTTGTTTAAAGCATAAAATATATTTTCTTCGAGATATAATTAAGATTTTTTTAAAAGTTTTTTTACAAATTTATTGTGGATATACAATAGATGCTCATTATATATATATATATATATATCATAGCACATCTTTCACTATTTATCTAAAGAACAATACGAGTATCAAGAATTATTTGACATAATGCTCATCTTGGGACTCAAAAAGATCACTACAGGAGATCTTGCCTTGCCTTATCAAATAAGGAACTATTATATTGGGTGACCTTCAAGATCACCACCCAAATATAACCCTGGCCCCTCTTATCATTGGCACATATCTCGATATTCCTTTTCCTTCTCCAAGACAATGTCCAAATTTCAAATGAGAACCCCTTCTTTGTGGGGACTAGTGATCAAATTTGAAGGGATAACTTAATTTCAATTTGAAGGGAATATATTTAAAGGGTTATGTAAATAATTGTACTTCTATTAACAAGTGTGAATTTGTAAACACTTCAAAAAAATGTAAAAATAAAATATTGTCCTTCCAAATCTTTACAATCTTAAAAAATTAAACACTATCTATAAAAAAAAAACAATTAAATTTAATAAATAAACAAAATTTTCTTTGGTGTCCACCAAATTATTATTTTTGTAAATTTTACATAAAAGAATACATTTCAGTGAAAAATATAGCAAACATATATTTTCTTCCATTCATTAGATATTTTACAAAAATGTTTGATCTTACATCGTTGAAAACATGAATCTATTTTTCTTTCTAGCTTTTATTTGCTTCTATACATCATAAATCACATTCCAATATATCTAATTTAGAGCATGAGGTGTAGAGAGAGAAACATTAACATATCCAATACCTCCATTGAATGTTTTGATCTACTTAGATTATAACATTAACATATTCAATGCCTCCATTGAAAGTCTTGATATACTTAGATTATTCATTATTATGTATTTTGGTTAAATTTGTGATTCAATAATATATCATTTCTCATATTAGATTAATGTGATTCATATAATATTATTGTAGAAAATAGTTGCCCCTCCTAAATATGTAAGATATTCGGTTTTTTTATTATTTTTTATATGGTAATGCAATGAGAAGTTCCGTGGAATTGAACCATTAAGAAATTGGAAAAAAACATAACTGAATTCAACTCAACATGTGGACAGACGGAAAATGGTTTAGACACCTGTCCACATATTTAATTTTCACTTGTGAGCAGGGAAATTTTTAGGGGCGAAATTTAGCCAATTGGCTATTTTTTCGACTTTTTAAAAAAAAAAAATTCGTTATTTGGTCATTTTCAGCCTCTATTATCGCCTATATTTACATAAAATATGTTTTTTTAGCATAATATTCGCCAAAATTTACAAGTTTCAGTAGTAAATTGTATGTTTCATATTTAATATTCGCCTACCAATCTATATATATGTTTTTTTCAATCCAAAATAATCGCCTAGAATATTATACTTAGATATACTTTTATAATCCTTAAAAAATACCCTGCTTGTGAGCGAAACCCAAAGATTTAGTTTTTATAATTGATTTCACAAGTAGTTATGATAAATCATCTTAGATTATTCATTATTATGTATTTTGGATATATCATTTTCCATGCTAGATTAATTTGTTTCGTATAATGCCTCTATAGAAAATACTTGCCCCTAATTAATATGTAATACATTCACATTTTTTATTATTTATTTATGACGCATGCAATGAGAAATTTCGTGAAATTGAACAATAAGAAATTGGAAAGAAACATAATTAGATTTAACTCAACTAAGGGAAATTGGTACAAGTCATGTCACAATTCTTCTTTTGAAAATCTTAGAGTAATTGAATATTTCCATACTTCCCTTCAAATTTGCCATTAAAGAGAAATTAATAGCATGAACGAAACAATTCAAATTTGTAGTAATAAAATCATGAATGTATCCAACTAAGGGGCCCTTTAGAAGGGTCAAGATGAGTTCAAAAAATTCAAAAAATTGATCACTGAAAGGGTGACCCCCTTTGTTAAAGTCTATGAAGGTGTATATACAAATAGTAGTTGAAGGGTAATGACCAGTGTTACAAACATCGGCGATATATCGTCAACATTGCAATATATCGCGATGTTCCCAGCTTGTCGATAATATTGGCAAAAATCGACAAATATCACCATTTTTAAAAATATCGGCAAATATCAGGAAAAATCAGAAAATATCGGCAAAATACCGGCAAAAATCGGGAAATACCGGCCGAGTCAAAAAATTAATATTTTTGTATTTTTTAAATTGCTGATGTTTACCGATATTTTCCCCGATAAATCCCATATTTTATTTTTTGACCCTTGGCGATATATTCGCCGACACGATGATATTTGTAACACTGGTAATGACCCTTTATTTTTTTTACATCATATCTCTTAGTTATTACACCATCACAAAGGACTAATTACTTTTAACTTTTTATATATTATTCTTATTTTTTATATATCATTCTTATTTTATTTATTACAGGATTAGATTGGTAGAGTACATATTTAAAAACTAAAGGAAAGGAAATAATAAAAACAACATATACAAATTCTCTTTTGTTATATTTCCTGGAATATACAGTTCCAAACACATGCAACAACATTTTTTAAAATTTTGTGATTTGGTTTCAATTTGAAAGAGAGTATTCAGAGATCTAATGAATTCCAGCGCTCATCAGATAAAGACAAATAGCAATGCGAGTTTTCTTCACTTATCATAAACCTTTACCACTATACCTCAGAAACATATGAACATAATTCGGACAGTGTTGGCTACAATCATCGAGAGGGGAGAATATTTTAACTTACAACTTGAAAACTGTATGATCTAGTCCAATAATGGGAGCGACTTGTTCTTAAAGTTTAACAATGACTGAGCCTCCAGTTAGCCTTCACTCAGCCAATTGTAGCTGTATTTAGGCCCTAGGGTCACTGCGAGAAAAAAAGGTGATAGTCAGCAACACAAAGAAAGCAGATCTTGAACAAAAGCTAAGTGGCTATTATATATAGAGTTGAATTGCTGTTTATAATTCTTTGTATTTTCTTAATGTTCCTTTAATTGCTAGTATTCTTAATCCCTTGGCAGTTATAGCCAATAGATAAATTGATGGGGTGATTGCGACACATAAGACACTGGCTCAAGGCCATGTGAGGGTTGTGTGTGGGTTGGCTGTGCAACAACCAGCATAAAAGGCCAAGGCCTGGGCCATTTAATCTCTGCACAACCATGCCCTATGACCAAATGCCCACCGCATTACAAGCCAATCACAAACTACAAGACACAACAAAGATACAAGTCAGGCCTCGAGTCAAATACTAAAAAGAAACCCATGGAGGGAGGGGGCCATGCCCACGGAGGTCAAACCAAATAGGAGGCCACCCACTTTGAGAGTGACGGCATGACAGTTCAAGGGTCGCACCCTTGGATAGGGTCGGCCATGAAACAAAGGGGTTGTGCCCAACAAATGGAAGCGGTTGTGCCTGAGAAAACCATGCCCAACAATGAAGGATGGATTATCTCCATCCTTCGTTAAACCTACAAAACAAAATAAAAGGAGAGGAATCCAATGAAAAAAACAAAAAGAAAGGAGAAAAAAAAGGAAAACAGAGTTTCTATGATCGCTTGTTCAAAATGAATGGAGTTTGATCTGATTTGGTTGAAATTATGAAATAAATAATGGGGAGACTCCACCAAAGGATGACAAGTGGCTTGAATCTCATGCCACTTGCCTTATAGATAAAGTGCATTTGATTTGACTTAATTGTTTTCCCTAATAGAGGTTTCTTAGGGAAACTTAGAGAAATAGAAATTCTCATTATACAAAAATTGTCTAATTTTGGGCATTCTTTTAAATATAAATAGCATTTGATAGTGTTGAATTTTGGGATGGACCTGACCATCATTTGGTTAGTTGAATATATGGACCAAGCACCAACTCAAGAATTAAGCCTGTTCACACAAACAAATTGAGTAGACTAAAAAAACATGATCGAACCATTCAAAGACATTCAAAATAAAATCAAGACAAGCAAAGTAGGACATTTAAGCTGCAATGAGATTTAAACATGGACCACCACTTCAGTAGGTTCCATCTTTTTTGTTTTCAATGCAACCCAAGTGTTGCGAGAAGGTATGGGATTCTTTGGGAGAGCTACCTTAGTAGGAAAATGATGCATCATTGTTGCGAAGAAGGCGACACTGACTTTCGAATTACGAAAGTATTGATTTCGTGAGGAGGTCGACATATTTTCAGGCCTTTGTGTAATTTTTAAGTTATGGGCGAGGACCACTGATGGATCTCCCTCATCATTCTTGTGTATTTCATGTTGTGCGAGTGAAAAATAAAGAAGTGTTTAGATAGCTCAGCAATGTTGTTGCACCTAGGCTTCCTCGGAGCTTAAGAGTGGGTGAGAAAGAGCCTTGAACTGTGTCGGTATTTGTTTAGAGTCTCCCACAATATAGATAGTGGGTTGACCACGTTAGAGAGGCATTGACTAGCTTGACCCATATACATCCTTCCTCAACTGGGTGGTTGTCGTTGGTTATGAGAATGAATGAATATATATATATATCCACTTGTAAATGTCTTTCATAAGTAACCTAAGAAGGGGTCAATTGTAAGATGACATGTATTTAATTAGAAAAGTAAAGAAGCATGTTGAATAAGTTTGTATCATCCTATTTTACAAGAAAGCATAATGGTGAGGACATGAAAAAGTATAGAATCGCCACCATCCACATCTAGGGTGGAGGAAGTTCAGGGTGCACAAAATAAGATTATTGAAATAGTCCTTCAATCCCTTTTGGCATTAAGCACGAATTTGAGTGTGCTCAACCCTATGATTAAAGTTGTAGTGGATGGTATACCAAGGATAGAGGGGGGCACTCAAGAAGAGGTTATTATGGAGGAGTCAAAAGATCAAGAAGAGTAGGAGGAGTTGCCTCCCATCAACCTGATTCAAGAATTCCAAAGGTTCACTTCTCAAGTTCCATCGGGGTCAAATTGATGATAAGGTAGAGGTTTGGTGCGAGAGACTAACTCGATGCTTTGTCAAAGGACACAATATTTTAATGAAAATGCCCAATTGGCCATGTTTCATCAATCTTAAAGGTGATGCCCTTATATGGTGGTACATTGTGTAGAGGCAACTAGGGGTGTCCAATGAGACATTAACCTAGGAATGGTTTAAGGAGTAGTTTCATAGGAAGTATTCTCCTGAGCAATGGAAGACTCATCAGATTAACACCTTCTTTGCCTTGACCCAAGGAACTAAGACCGTGACTGCGTAGGAGATATAGATCATGGAATTGCTCCCTTGTGATGAACACTTGGATGCAAAGGATATTTGAGTCAACAAGTTTATCAATAGGTTGAAACCCGCCATTAGTCCTAAAGTTAGCACCTTGGACAGATCCACTCTTTTTGAGGTAGTGTGGTTGTCATTGAGTGTGAAGTAGGACTTAGCAGTTGGAGGAGAAGTTTATGGGGGCTTCAAGACACCTACTCCACCACATCCACCATAGTTAGCAACTTTCAGAATAGAGAAAAGGCATTCTCGAAGGTAGGTAGCTTTAAGACTACCCCTTATGGTCATAGACCAATGCTTAATCAAGCCACCTTAGGACCACAAATAAATCCATTCATGTTTGAGATCTTTTTGTAGGCCACAACAACATTAGTCACAACAACATGGTGGCGCCCATAGGGATAATTCTCAAGTGAGAACACTAATTAACCAAAGTACCTAAGGTTTGCACTAAGGATTAATTTAAAAATCACTTAAAGAGGGAGGCCCTAGGCACAATGGTCTCTCATGCATATTAATTGAAAAATATTAAGGATGGGGGGCTCCTAAATGGAACGTCCTAGGGGATTTGAAGACACTTTACACATGAGATGCTTTGTCATGATCAAATCATTAAGACTTTGAGGAGCGCTAGCTTAATTTGATAAATGTTTGACCTTTGTTGATCAAAGGATTATGAGCTCTAACACCCTAACCTATTTTTCCTTGATAACACAAGGAGATTGGTCAATGAATAATAAACTCCTAGATGCTACAAAATGCTCCCTCTTTGTTGATAAAACAAATTCATTAAGAATCACTTCATAAGTGGGGCGCACCCCTCTTCGAGCATTAAAAATTCATTTTATTGTTCAAAATGGGTAAAGGATTGGTTGGGATATGCCACACATGTCGATCTAGTTGAGCATTGCACATATTTCAAAGAGTTAGTTGGATTTGCACATGTGAAAGGTTCTCTCTTTAAAGGCGCACTGCTATTGTGGTAAGATGCCTAAGTCAAAGCACCTGACTCAATAAACTATCTCTTCTTAAAAACATCATTTTATCCATTGGTCCAAATTGGCTTCTCATTGCACATCTATCAATAAGTTGGATAGATCCATTAATCCTCTCACATGGAAAGTTGTTCCACTCTTGGAGGGCACGTCAACTAAAGAAGGGGTCTTTTCACTTGAGGAGCTTCTAGAGGGAAAATTGTTGAAGAAGATGTCAAACATTGGTCAATCATTCATTTACCTAGGCAAGCACTCCACCTTCTTGGCCTTAGTGGATCTAACCAACTCTATGTTTATTATTTGTTGAACTCTTCTCAAAGAGTTGGCTAGATGAAAACTTGTATTGTATTATTTCCCTTGGAGAAACCACTAGTTTGCTATTTCTAGAAAAATTAGTTGAGCAAATAGTGGATATAGAAAGGAAACTTATTATTTTAATATAAAGGAAGTTGAGCTACACTCTCTATATAAAGAATAGCCATTCCTCATCTATTTATGATGGTTGGATTGTGAGTTTTCCTCTCCTTGGAGCTTAATGGATATACTTTCATGGAGCATATGTGAAGTGTAATAGTTTCTATCCTATCAATGCGTGGCTTGTGTTTCTAGTTCTAACTGTTGTTAGTGATGTGTACAATTGCTAGAACTTGTTTTTTAGGGCCATATGAGAAGGGTATATCTATTGCACTGGAAGGGTTTTATGTGAGGAGTCTCTCCCTCGTTTTCCCTTTGATGTCTTATGCATGATCTCCTTAAGTTGTTGCTTGTAATACTTCATCGTCTAGGTCACACCCCATTAGCAATGTTTTGATGTGGCACTTTTTTGGGCCCTCTTAGTCTATTTTCTAAATTCATTTTTAAGCATGTTAGGGCTTCATTGTGGAATGCTTTTGTGGCCCTTGTTGTCTTGACCATTCATAAACTTGCCCTCTTGGATTAACCTCTTGAGCCCATTTGCCCTTGTCGGTATAGGCACTACTCTCTTGATTTTTCCATCACTTTTATATTCTATACTACACTTATTTTGTTAAGGCTTACTCTCCTTGTATCACCTCAAGACTCAATGCCATAGCTTTAGCAATCTTATGTAGGGATAGCCCCCTAGAGTTGGACGAGAGACAACTTAAAGTTGGAAAAGGTGTTACTAAGGTGACAGTGGGTAGCAACTCTTAGTTACCTTTGAGTTAGCATTGTTCTTTTGGGCTTTAATTCCATGTGCTAGTTCAAGAGGTAACATTTTGGTGCCATTGTTAGGGATAAAGTCCATTTTCCCATAATTTGTAGTCTTGCTAAATTGATATTATGAGCGCATATTTTTGAAGATCAATAGCTCATTATGGCAACTCCATGAGGGACAAAACTCCTTGTCCTATTGCAGATTTTGAAAACCTTATTGGGTGTAGAGGTGAGCACATCCAACAAGTTTGAAGGCACTTTTGAGCCTCTCCTTGGCAACTCCACATGAGGTATATTTCAAATTTGGTTGCAGCCCTATATTTTGCATTTTAGGATGAAGAATGGTGAAGTAAAGGAGCATGGCATTGTTACCCCCCATTTTTGCATGGGTGTCCACATGTGTTTTTTATCACATTTTCAACAGGGGGTTACATGTTAATGGAGATTTGGATGGCCTAGTATTGATACTTCTGGAGACCTTTTCTTGTGGAGCGTTCTTGATCCTTGGAAAATAGATGGCATCATAGCACTTTTCCGTATAATCTTTAGTTGAGTGCCCTCCTTGTTTCTCCCTTCTGGAATGTGTGATGGCCTTCTAGTGGCCTGTAAAGAGTGTAGTTCCCTTCCTCATGGGTTGGTTATCTATTATGGACACTTGTTCTTGAGTTGGATGCTCATATTTTTTATTGATGGTCGTCTCCTTGGTTCATGTATTGATGAGCTGGCATGGAGGTTGGGGTTGGTTGTTATGTGTGTTGAATTTTCTTGACAATTATTCCACAATGATTTCAAACATTCATTTCATCCCATAGTTTTCATTGAATAATTGCACACTGAAATTTAAACTTAAATTGCAGTGGAAACACAAGATCATACAAACACAACCATACACAATAGACACCAAAATTTTATCCTAGGAAACCCAACAAGGGAGAAAACCAAACAACGTTTCTTTGAAGAAATCAATCCAATATTACAAGTACATTATCAATCATGAAGAGGAACCCTACCAAGATAAGAGGTTCGCCCTTCTTCACAAGAAACCCTAGCAAGGGTAGAAGACTTCTAGAGAATAGAAATACCCCAAAATTACTCGTTTTGACCTTTGCTATGTGTTACCGGGCAAATTAGCAGGGCTAATTCCCAGTAAGCACAAATAAGAATAGTGACCCAATGTCACATCGGTCACCGTTCTAACTTCTATGGAAGTCGAGACCTCCAAGGAGAAGTATCCTTATGGAAACCTGTAAAGACACTAGAGCAACCAACAAACTATATTCTATGCAAATTCGTAGTTAGACCAATGCCTAAATGGAGTCAATTAAGATCAATGCTAGTGGGTGCAAAAGATATAGTCAAGATCAATAGTGCACTAAGATTATTTAATGAAATATATAAGCGGGTATGTATGTATTAAAATAATCAATATTGGATCAAAAGACTATATTGCCAATAAATTACAACCAATAACTACAATGGTAGCTAAGTTGTACTTACCAAAATCATTCACTATGCAATTTAGTGTATGGTAATACCTTATAAGAGAAAATAACCATAGGATTGCATTAACTATTTCATTCATCAACCATATACACTAACTATGCATGTAAAGATATATCATTACTAAGTAAAGCATGTAACCGTATGTGATAGCAATTCTAGCAGCAACATCAAATGATATAGATGAAGTATGTTAGCAGCCAGTGAAGTATTATTATATGAAGGTGATAACATTCAACGTCTAACCAATAACTAAAGTAAGTGTGCACATAACTTTCAGTTTTATATAGCCTTGACACCTTCTAACAGCATGAGTTATTTACCAATAAAGTTTATGAAGGTGTCACCTTTCAACAATATACAAATGGATCCAATATATCAGATATCACTTTATCATTCAAATTTAACCAATAATTAATGTAAGTATCAACTATCAGCATATAACTTCCAGTTTTATATTTAATTAAAGACCTTATAGCAGCAGAGATTAGGATTCGAATTGAATATCAAATTATCACTCCCAGGTTTGTATGTGGCATATTTAATGTAAGACCCTTTCTCTATGATCAATATTGGATTTTATGAAACGTTAATATATTAACAAACTTTGCGTTTTCTATGTATGCTTTTTGTTGCAGGTGATAGACGGGATACTTAGGGTAATGCATGGGCTGCCCAAAGGGCAGGCCTGCGTGAAAGACAAGGCTTGGAGATAAGGGGATGCAAGATGAGAGGGATGGGGTGTTGAAGGAAGGGCCACGAGAAAATGGAGAGGAGCTCGGGTGGAAGGAGAAGTGGAACAAAAAAAAATGCGATCGCGGGTAAGGAGGGGGCGACGTGGAGCTGGAAAGGAAGGGTTCGCGAATGAAGTGTAAAAGGAGTGAAGGATTAGGGGAGTTGCGAAGAATAAAAAATGGGCCGTGGGTTAGGGATAGAGAAGAGGGAGCTGCGGGTGGAATGTGATTCGAGGAAGGCCGCGAAATGGGAGGAAGGATCCCGGAAGGGGGAGGCTCGTGGTGATGAAGAAGGATGGAGTGGCAAAGGCCGCGGGTAAGGAAGGAACATGAGGTAGGCTGCGGGGGATGCCGTGGAAAGGAGAGCCCGCGGATGAGCCGTGGAGGCCACGGACTTGGCTGGAAGGAGAATCGATGGAGAAGCGAAGATGGGAAGAGCAGAAGCTCGGGTGCTGAAAGGAGCAGCAGATTCAGAGAAGACAATGATGGGACTTTAAGGGGGAGTAGAGTGTTTGAGAGAAGGGTTGCGGATTCGTGAAGGAGAAGGTCTTCACGCGGAAAATCTATGGTTTAGTTTAGGTTTTAAATAATTCAAAAATGCATAAAACATAGAATTTTAGGTTTTAATATTGATCTACTAACTCAGAAAATCAGAATTTAAAATATAGACTAATTAACAACGTATAACTTAGAAAAAACAAATAATCAAACCTAATAATTACAAGACAAACTCATAATTTTAGGTTAAAAAGGGAGTAGTTGAACAACTAGGGATTCAAAAGAAAACTACTCACCAAACCTAGTGCATCAATGAGAAGAGAGACTCTCCTTGAGATGGTACTTAGCAAGCTTGGCCAACTAGAGCTCACCTCCACAATCTCTAGGATTCGTAGAGGAAGCCTAGCTTAAGCAAGACTTGAAGACCTAAAGTTCAAGCTTGATTGCAATGGTGATCAATGACGAAAATGACATGAAAATCAAGAGAAAATGAAGCAACAATGGCTTCCATCCAACCCTAACAAGCATCACTCTCATACATTTGACAAAGAGACATCAAACAAAAAGATAGATACCTCCAAGTGCATGTGTTAAGCAAACAACTCTAGGCTCACCTTAGCAATGGCATGAACAAAAGAAAAACTTCCAAAAAATGCTTCAAACTTGCAAAATAACCTTCATCAAGGAGTACCTTCCTTCAAAGAGCCCTAGTTATGGCAAATAGCAGACATAATGATCTTATCCCAAGAGTTGATATCTAAAAATGAAGTGAGGAGATCTTATTTATATGATCTCACACTCACTTTACACAAAATATGGTCAATTTAATATTTAAAAATGTCAACTTAAAAATATAACAAAAATAATATAAAATAATTTAAAGATGGCCTATTGTAGGCTACTTGGGGTATTTCCCCCCCAAGGTGCAAAAATATGCTAAACAAGGCCAAATTTGACAAAATTGAAGGCCAGACTGTGCGGGGGAGGTTGTCATTCCCCAACTAACCCCAACAGTGATGAAAACCCTCAATGCCCCCCCCCCCTTTTAGCAAGCAAACAGTCTTCCCAAGAGGATGACGTCATCCTCTGAAGGAGGGCCCAGAGGGAGGGCGCTACTGAACTGGAGGACCAGAAGAGTGCTGGAGGTACTCTGGGAGATAAGAGTGCGTCTCAGTGCTGAAGAACCTGCCACTGGAGTGATAAAACAAGGTCGGGGTCATGTGACCCAGTGACCCACCCCTGGAATCCCCGGACACCAACCTCAGAGTTTCAAACCCTTTCATGAGGCAGTAAGCGATGCCATTAAGCCATAATACTCCCAGAAGAGAAAGTCAGAGGGTCTGGCCATGCCCCTACCTCAAAATGAGCTAGCTAAAAACCCCCCCTAGTCATAAAAAATACACCCTTTCCCTGAGGCACCTTTGCAGGTACACTGGTGCTAGTACCACGTTAACACTAGCTCCAACTACGGGACGAGTACTCCTCTTGAGGGTGCTCGAGAATTCGAGAATCATCTGGGTACCTGCAGACCTACACACACATCAAATGACCAAGGACATCAAAATACCCAGAGGCAGTCACTTTTGTCCTGCCTTGCTTGTCAAATAAGACTAAATAAATGCAAAAACAAACAACTAACCTATGACAGCATGAAGAACGTCAAATGCAATGCATGGTATCAGTATATGCCTAACTAATCCTGCCTATGCTAAACATAAGAAGCATAAATGACTAGGTAAAATCATACCACCAATGTAACCATTTGAGTAAGCAATTCATACCTGCCTTACGTTTGTCTTTGGATAAAATCCATGATAAAACTTGATCCATGATAACATTCAGGTCGTGACTCTTGTTGGAGCGTTACGAGCAGGTGGCTCATGAATGACCTAAGTCCTAGGAAAATGCTATAAAGCATCGATTTCATCCACTGAGCATGAGGCTTATGATGAAAGGGGAGAATACGCTAAGTATTGATTCATCAAATGAGCAGGAGGCTTATGATGAAGTGAGATTGTGACCTAGCTTCTACTAGAGGAACTCTGTGACCATTCTTTGTCCTTGTGGTTCAGCAATCAGGCTCGAGGGTTTCAGAGCAAGTAGTTTGGCTGCTCTGGAAGTTGGTTGGGAGGAACGACGACCTTTAGTTTTGATTTGCCTCTGCTCAGTTCAGGTTCTATTTTATTTATTTATGAACTGTCTATAATATCTAATGATTGCATTGCTTAGATTAGGTTCGATTTCATTTATTTCTGAACTGTCTATGATATCTAATGATTGCATTGCTTAGATTAGGTTCTATTTTATTTATTTCTGAACTGTCTATGATATGTAATGATTTCAGATCTTAGTTATGGTTCTATTTATTAAATTTCTGAACCCTCTGTTACTGTAAATGGTATCTAACGATTTCATAGCTTAGTTTTGGTTCCATCTATTTAATTTCTGAACTATCTGTTGCTATGAATGATATATGATTTCATTAAGCAGAAGGATCGCATTGCTCAGTTCAAGTTCCATTTATTCTATTGCTGGAATGTTTAGTTATTGTAAATGATATGTAATTTGTTATTCAGAAATGGTTACCTTGTTCATGCATGTTAGCATATAAGGTTTTACTATACATTTACGATTTATCTTGCTTATGCATGTTATCAGAAATGATTACCTTGATCATGCATGTTAGCATATAAAGTTTTACTGTACAATTCTGATTTATCTTGCTTATGCATTGATTACCTTGCTCATGCATGTTATCATATAAAGTTTTACTGTACATTACTGTTTTACTGTAAGTATTCTGATTTGAAATTATACTTCCAGACCTGCATGCAAGATATTCAAACATTGTTTTAAGTTTATTCAGTAAATATGTAGTCTTAGCAGGCACAGGACGGATCTAGTATGAACTACAGTTTCAGAACATAATTATTTAGATGTAAATCCTATTTATGCATCAAATAATGTTTACTGTAAATGATTCCTAAATTGATATTCAGAATGATTATTTTGTTCAGGTATGTTATCGGCTATCTTTTTATTATTATTATGAATCTGGGTTCATTGTAAATGGTATATAGATTGTTAGACAGTCCAAATTTTACCCTATTATCCCTTCTATTCTTAAAACTACTGTACATTACTGTTTTTACTGAAAAATGCTTATTTCAAAATACATATGTGTATACTGTCCCTAGGTTAATAAATTTACAGTTTTTACAGCTAATGGGTTCATATTTTAAGCTAAGTCACCGGACACGTCCATATAGGCCTTCATGTCTCGTGTCATCGTGTCGGACATGGACACGTCCTGACACAGTGTCGGACACGTGTTTTGGATGTGTCCTATTTTAGGACACATCCAAAAAACGTGTCCAACACCGTAAATAGGACACATCCAAAACACGTGTCCGACACCGTGTCAGGACGTGTCCCAAAAACAAGACACCATGTCCCAAAAACAGGACACTTCTAACCGAAAAATATCGTAAAAAAACAATTTTACCCTCATTCATTCACATTTTTCAGTGAGGCTTGAGCTCTAAGAAGGGTTTCTTTTGCAGGTGAAGAGCATTAGAAGGTTTTCCATCTTTATCTACCCCTTTTGTATTTTCCAGTGGCATTCCGACATCTATGTAATACATTTTGATTTCGATGACTTAATGAAAAATATGATTCCGACATCTATGTAATACAACATCTTGATTTTGATGACTCGATGAGAAATTTTATGAGTCTGTGAGAATCCACCGCACCGATGGAATTATAGCCCCCCATGTTTGTCATCCTTCTCTATCTATAGTTTGTGATGTGTTTTTATTATTCTTCCATATACATTTACATATTACATTGTTTGATTCTTAGTTATGATGTATTTCTATTATTCTTCCATGTACATTTAGATATTACACTGTTTGGCTCTTAGCCTCTCAAATCAAGTCAAGGCGCATGCCAATAAGTATTCTGTGGGGACATATTCCACAAACAACATCACAAGGGGATTCATTTCACATAGGGGAAGTTACCCCTTATTTCTATTCCTACCCACGACATTCAATCTTTAAGTGGCATCATCATTGTGAATGGTATAATCTAAAATATAAAGGGTGTTTAGTAACAGGAAAAGATAATAATAGGGTGTGGCCCCCCATCCATGTAATCTAATCAAATAGAAATAGCCCTAGTTTGGTTGGCTTTCTTATACCTCCCACGGGCAACCAATAGTGGGGGCGGGGGAAGCCAATCACCAGCCTTTTTCCCTTGTTTCAATAGTGGAATGAAGCCTATCCCTTTTCGCTAATGGGGGTTTCAGTTAGGTCTATCATTGACATATGCATTGTGATTTGGAATGTGTAATGTGTATTGATTGTAATTTCTATTGAATATTTGTAAATTTTCTAGTTTCTAAAAAAATTTGGATATATATATATATAACGTGTCCTCTGTGTCCTAATTCTGGGGGTCACCGTGTTCGTGTCTGACACTCGTATTCCCGTGTGCTCCGTGTCCCGTGTCTTCGTGTCAGGTGACTTAGATTTTAAGAGTTTATATAATCTCAGATAGTTATAGCCAATATGCCTCATTATATAGAACCGAATTTTTATACATGGAATAAATAACATCTCAACAGCTTAATTTTTCTATTAAAATCAAAGGGCAAGTTCTGATTATGGCCAATTGGATTGTTAATCCAGTTTTGAAACCCTAAATCTTGAAATAATAGTGAATAATTATAAGTTCAAACATTTTTTCTAAGTTCCAGCTTACCTGTTAAGTGCTTTCGCAAGACGTCAAAGCCACCAAATCTACAATCGGAAATCGTTGTTTTTAACCCTTGGAAAATTGGGGTTCTGCAATCCCACATCCGCAATGCGGAAGTTGGATTGCGGAACCGTAAGTTTAAATGGTCAGAGTTTGGGGTTCTGCAACCCGCATTTGCAATGCGGAAGTCGGATTGCAGAACCCTAAGTTAAACAGTCGAGTTTGGGGCTCCGCAATGCGGAAGTCGGATTGCGGAACCGTAAAGTTAAAAGTCGGGTTTTGGGGTTCCGCAACCCACATCCGCAATGCGGAAGTCGGATTGCGGAACCGTGAAAAAACACAGTCGGATTTTGGAGATCCGCAAGGGTTTGGGTAAGGGTTTAAACCCTCATTTTGCTAAATGTGTTAGGTTAAAAACTTATTAATGATCCTTATAATCCTAAGCTAAATACTCATGTAATGATGCTTATAATTCTAAGCTAAATATTCATGTAATGATGCTCATAATCCTAACTTGGTATGCTCATAAAGAAGTAAAAGCCTAGACCTTGGATGTTATTATTCAAGAACATAACCTTGACATGCTTCTAACTTTGGCTTAGAGTCCAGTATGTAATCAAGTAAAGTATTTTGTTTTCCGCAATACTAGAAGTACAAAAGTATACATGCATTTATCTTTTTAATTTTTTTTTTTAATATAGGTATTTGGGGGTATGTGACAGCGCATCACGCAAAGAGCCCTAAGAAGGGTAAAAAAGTAACATAATTTTTTTATCCCATAAGTTGTTATGTTAAAATAAAGTGAGAGAAATTTATTTATACCTTTTCAGACTCACTTTACAAAAATAAATAAAATCCAGGCCGACATGCCTTTTTAAATGTCAATTTAAAATTATAAATGTCAACTTAAAATTAAAAAAACAATAATATAAAATAATCAAAATGGTGGGTAATTTTGGGTATTTTCCCCAGTCTTTACCCACATATGACTAAAATGACTAAAAATGAGCAAATCATCATATTTTGAAGGCCAGACTGCGGAGGGTGGGGGTCGTCATGCCCCATCTAACCCCAACAATAGTGAAAATCCTTCAATGCCCCCCCTAAACAAGCATAATAGTCTCGCCTCAAGGATGACGCCATCATCAAAGGAGGACCCCAGAGAGAGGGCACTGATGAACTGGAGAGCCAGGAAGGTGTGTAAAGTGATCTGGAGGATAGATAGGTGCCTCAGTGTTGAAACATCTGCTGCTGGAATGATGAATCAAGGTTGGGGTCATGTAACCCAGTGATCCACCCCTGGAAGCCCCAAACACTAACCTTAGGTCTTCAAGCCCTTTCATGAGGCAGTCAGTAATGCCACTAAGCCATAGTACTTCCAAGGGAGAAACCAGAGGGTCAGGCCATAACCCCTACTCAGAAAAGGCTAGCTAAACACCTTTCCTGGTAAAAAAAATGACCCCCTCTCCCTGGGGCACCTCTGCGGGTGCACTGGTTCTGGTACCACGTAACACACTCCTAGATTGAGTTAACTTATAAAGGGACTCATTGATCACTCAGTTAACTGAATGACAAAGTGCATGTCCCTAAAATCTCTCAAGAAGGGCGCTAATGAGTGTTAAGGGTCAATTGGAGTTAAGTTTACGCTAAATCAGTGGAGTGGATTTAGCTCTAACTCATGTTCTTCCATAAATCATGTAAAAAATCCCCTAAATCAAGGAATGCACCCTCAAACCAAGGAAGGTGCCCCAAAATATAGGTATTGGTCTCATGGGTAATTCAGGGAGTGTTTTTTAGTGTCGTTTGGCTTATTAGACTCATCAACACATGCACTAGGAGGGTTATTTACTCTAACAATGGCTATGTTGTGACAATCTATTATGTTCATGTTACCACATACATAGTAGCCGATCTACCATGTTAGCAGAGCATATATTTGCACTTTTTTGAGCTTTGCCTTTACACTTATTCAGTGAGATCAGCTATGATGAGCAACATTATTTATGATCACTCACACATCAAAGCATCCTTATATCAGACATTTAGTAGACCTTATGCCAAGGCTGAGCCTTAAGACCTCAGATTTGATGACCGATATGACCTTTTGTTCCATACAGATACAGGGCATTGTTCAGTATTTCAGATGCAGTGTTCTCAGTTGGTATAGTTGGTCCAGATTGCAAATATTGATGTATGACCCAGTATATATATCATGTGCATTGATGTTATTATCTTGTTGTTTAAGTCATTTTGATAGCATTGACTTGGTATATAGTAATTATGATCTGGCAGTATATTAATGTTAAAATGAAATTGGTTGTTATGGATTATATGCATGATTATATTACTGACATTTGGAAACTCTTGTTTTATACCCGTTGGTCTTTACCTTCCTAGGAATGTGGACATGATCACTTATTGTCTTTTTGACTTGCTAGCTTAGGCACCATTTCCACTTGTCTCCACCCATCCATTTATCCTTCCTCATTTGTTGATCTTAACCCTGACTTACACCTTGACTTGTGATATGGAGGACCTCGCTGCTTTTGCCTCTATGTTGGACATGCATCCATGTTTATTTTGTGTCTAGGCTCTGAGTTGGCAACAAAACTTGATTTTGGTAAGTTGGATTTTATGACTTTATCATTCTAGTCGGTTTCCCCGATGTGTGGTTTTGATTGCGGAAGTCCCCCTAGTTGCTTGAGTTGTGTTGACTAAAAGCTGAAGTAAATTGTACTACATGTGGAAATTATTGTTATATCTTGTAAAGCCCAATGAAAAGGGCTATGAAATGGAAATGAAATTCAAACGCTATGAAATGTAAATGCACCCTGGTTGAAAGTTGTGATTAGTTGTGCTTGTAAGCACATGCAAAATCCCAGAGGGGTCATATTAGGCCTAAAAAGCAATGGATAAATGTATGCTAAATCTAAAGCTTGTTGGCCATGAAATTATGTGAAATGAAATGAAAGGTCCAAATAAAGCAGTGGTTAAATATATGCCAAATCTAAAGACTGCTGACCTTATGTGAAATTTTCCTCATTGAGCCTGCGGGCTATGATATGAGATGGAGCAAAGGATAGCTAATTCTAGGTGTCCCCTAGAACCTCAAGTTACGGTTAGCCGGGAACCTAGTTCACGGCAGTTCTAGTAGTAGACACTTTTCCAAGGTTGAATAAACACTTCTCTGAACAACTTACCCATTTGTGAGACACCACCATTCCCTGTGTATTCTTTGTCCAGCACATGCTTAAGTGTGTAACACCTTTTCCCTCATCCAAAGTATCACAGTGTCAAGTCAGTCAAGTCATCCCCATTCAGCCTAGCCTTGTATCCTTAACCTTCACCCTTTGCTAGCAACTTGATCATGTTTACAAATGAGTATACTGTTGAGATTCTTCTTGAAAGTAAGTTATTAACTAACCTATTATTATTTATTAACTGCCAGTGAAATAATGATTAATGCTTTAGAGTCTTGCTATGGAAATGATTTAGAGAGCATGTATTAACCATTTGCACTTGCAGCAGCATCGCTTCTTTGGCCAAAGTCATATTTTGATCAGTTTTGACCGGTCAAACCTAGTTTGACCAAGGTCAACCTTGGGATCCATGATGAGATGGACCACTTGTATTGTATGATGTTGATCTATGGTCCTTTATATACCTTTTGATGATTCCATACGATGGGCACAGATTTCAAATGATGATTGATGCAGTTTTTCATGATTATTATTATTTCCAGATCATCATATTTTTACTTGTCCGGGTATGGTGGATGTTACAGATGATCTTACAGGTTATCATGAGGTGTATGAGTACTCATCTCTAGTGGATTTGGGTCTTCGGGATCCATTGGGACACTTATCTTTCAGTTTCAGGCACTCTCGGGCATCATTTGAGCAGTTTTTCACCTGTTGACAAGTTTGGCCATGCTGATGTGGCCTGTCCAGCTAGAGCATTGGAGACTAGTCATTGCCTAGGGCACTACAGAGGGAGGGGGTGGTCCAGCCACTTGTTTTTACCATATTACCCCCCTTACGGACATGATGGCACAATCAGTATTTGTGCACAAGCACTAGACAGTGGGATGTGGGCAGTTTGGTGGTTTTTCAGGAGGATTAAAAATGGAATAAAAAGGTCATAAAGGAATTCGATTTAAGCAATTGAGGCAAGGCTTTGGCATGAGGTTTGCTCTGAGGTCATCTATGGTGTATCCCACTCCTTCCAAATCAGTTTGCAGCAGTCAGTGGGGTCCACGCAGTCATCAGGATGTGATTTGATGCATTCTTCTCTCAGTTGAGGGGGGCAGGATTTGATCATTTGTACACTTGGACATGTCTTTGAGTCTTATGTTATATTATTGTGCCATGGGGTGATGCTAGTGAAGGGAAATAATACCTCCTAGCCCCACCATGTGCTCCTAGTCACTTGTCCTAGTCATCATATGTGGCACACTTGTATTTTAGCCACCCTAGTGTAGTGCGCATCCCCCTAGGGCTTTTTCTATGTAGTGCGTGTTATCAACTGTATTTGTACAATAGTTGAAACCTCATTGAGCCGCCAGTGTTGGAACACATCAGTGTTCACTTCCAGAGTATCTGGGTTTCAGATATTTGGGTCTAGCCAGTTTTGTTTTTTGAGTCGACATGACCATGGCCCCATGGGGGTTTGTAACAAAGTGTGCTAGTAGGGTCTGAGTGGCTCGGTTCCCCATGACTTGATTAAGCAACTAAGGTATTCCAGGGAGTTTTTTCCCTTGTCAATTATACTTTGCTTAAGACGATATGTAATCGATGAGGTTTTCTCCCGCTTCCTCCAAAGCTGGAATGCCCGATTTTGAAAATCTGAGCCATGGGGGGTTATTAGAGTCCAACTAATATGTATAAACCTACTAGACACTATTAGAATAGGTTTTGGTCATGTCCTAAGTCTCTAGGACCCCCAGAAAAAATTTCGAAAAAATTTTACCGGACGCGTTGGATTTGGGGTTTTTAATTTTTTAATTATTTTTAAATTTTAATTAAATTTCTCTATAGTTTAAATAGAGAAATTTGAGTTTGTAATATGTCAGTCGTCCGGGGTCCGAATTTAGTGATTGATGGCTCGTTTCATAAGCCAAAAATCACACATGACCCATGGACCAGCTAAACCCAACTTTCGGATGTCAATTCAGCCTCATAATTAATATTTTCTCTAAAAAGCCATTTACAGAGAAATTATTAATTAAATTAATAAATTTGAATATTTTGGAGAAATCCAAAACTCTCCAAAATAATCAAAAATGAATAAAATAGAAGGCTAAATGACATGGCAATAGACATTTATGAAGATTCCAATCAACTCCAAGTGAGTTCAGTCAACTATCTAGTCACCAGCAAGAGATCTCCTCAAGCTAATTCGCCCTCTTCATGCAAAACTCGATTTAGTGAGTTGTCAACTGTTAAATGGGTTGGTTGATATGCATTTAAGCCTAGGGTAGGCGCCCTCATGACTCATCAAATCACCATAGCTTGGCTCCTTTACAGGCTTGAGTTAGTACCTACCACATCTCCACTTGTCACCCACCAACCCACTCGCCATCCTTCATTTAGCTCACGCCCTTGCCTCTTCCTCACGTGGATCCTAGTTGTAACTTGCCCATTTGATGGGTGATACTTCCTATGCATCATCAAAGGTGAGTTTGCCACCTATCCATTCACACCTACCAACAAGTTCGAGTTGTCCATTGAGTTAGCTCTCCAAGCTTGGTTTAGATTGGAATTTAACTTCATGTCTATTGGTTTTTGGCTCTCACTCAAGCCAGGTTCGACCTAGGGTTTTAGCTATTGGTTTTACTATAAAGAGAGGCCCATTTGGGTTATTATCTCATGGAGAATTTTGGGCAAACTTACTCTGCCAGATTGTAGATGTGTTATAGCTTTTGCTAATTGAAATAAAGTGACTTTGGAGGTCTATATGGTGTGTTGATCTTGTTCATGGAAATTGCTTCAAGTTAATCAAGGTGATCTTGTTCCATGTTTTTGCTTACATTTCATTGTTTTGATCAAGTCTGTTAAAGCTTAGAAGACTTTTTTAAGTCCGTAGGATGGGCATTTGAGTTCAACTTGTCCATTGATGTTGGGTTGTTTGTGATTTGGAAGTAGTGAATTGTAGTCGGAAATACTAAAACTCTTCTAATCTCTTTCAATTTTGCATACTAGATTTGATCAAAACTTGTTTGTAAGTGATACATTTTGCAGATCTCATAGGTTTGAAGAGGAGTTGGAACTCGGTTGTCTCCTCCATCTCTTCAAAGGGCCTCTTTTTCCTAACATTTGTGCATTGCAGGATCTTCCAAAGTCGATCTCATAACATCAAAAATTTGACAAGAAGTGTTAGATTCAAGGATCCATCCACTATTCAAAAAGACTCTTAAATTGGTTACTTTTTTCCTAAGGCTAACTTCCTCAAGCCTCTCTTGTCTTCTCCTTGAATCCCTTTGCATTGCCTTGCTAGCCCATTCTTCCCTCGCTTTAGTCTAGCCCTACCATCCATCCTCTCTTCATTCCATTCGCCATTTCTCTCTCTTTGCCCTAGATCTCACCCTTCCTCATATTTTTGTTTCCCTATTTTGCTAGTTTCCAAACCCATTCCTTTGCTTTCCTCCTTCTAGATTTCCATCATCTTGACTGTCCTATTCTCTTTTGCAGCCTTAGTTGACTGTCCCATTCTTCCCACAGTCACGTGGTTGACTGCCCCATTCCTTTTACAGTCACTTAGTTGACTGTCCCATTTCTTTTTTGCAGCATTGGCTGACTTTTCCATTCTTCCCCTCACTACTGTCCTTTGTTTCTCTTTGTTAACAGTCCCTTGCCTCATTCTTTAGGCAGCCCTTATCCCTCATCTCCCTAGCCTTCTCCCTCTTCCCGTCCACCTCCAAAGTGCCCTAAAAATACATCAATACAAGCAAAAACGAATTGAGTTTGTTTTAAAGTTTGGTTAATAGCTTTAGTTTCATGTTTTGAAGGATTGCAAAGTAGGTATCTTAGATCTCATCTTAAAACAAACTTTGCATTTGGTTTGTAGTATCAAGTTTCTTTTAAGTGCATTTTAGGTTATTTTTGGTTGAGTAGTTACACCTTTGCATAGATAGATCTCATAAAAAAGGGTAAAAACTTGCATTGTCTTTTGAAGTATTTAGCCATTTGCATATTAGAATCTCTTTTCCATACTATCATAGTTTGCTTTAGGCTTTAGATATCATTAAGTCTTTAGATTTACTAGTTTCAAGGTTTTGGTTGTCTAACATCTAATGGGTATTTGAGTTGCTCATTTGTGATAGGTCTTTCCTTGAGAAAAAAGAGTTTTGAGAAGATTTGAAGCAAATAGAAGAAAGAAGTTTCTAATACAAGAAACCATCAAGAAACCAAAGGGATGATCCAAACCAAACAAAAAATCATTAGGGATCCTTTGTAAAAAATTCTTAAGATCTTTGTTTCAAGTATATTTTCCAAGTTACATCTCTCAAAGACCTCTTGAGGGTTTTATCCCCAAAGGCATTTGTAACTCAAGTAATAAAAAGGCTAGGTGGGATAGTGCCTCCCACACTTAGTTTCTCCTTCCCCATTTGGGGAAGTTTTGTAGTGTCTTTGATTGGTTTGAGTTTCTAGCTTAGATCTCTGATATGCTCTTAGATTAGTTTCCATTTTAATAAACTGTTTAAAGTAGAAATCTTTTGAGTCTCACCGATAGTGGATCAAGAGTGCTCTCTATCGGAGAGTTGTTTTCTTTTTTATATTTCCAATTTACTTACCCCCATGCTCTCCCAAGCACGGTCTTTGACCTGAAAGAGATTCTTGGGTAGATTAGACTTTATTTTCTGTTCAGTAGTTCATTTTTCATCTTGTCACTTCTCTTCCAAGCCTTGACTAGAGTAAGCTAACTTTGGGATTTGCATCCCAAAGGCCACATAACTTTGTGGTAGCTTCTCGTTCCCCCATCAGCTTCTTGTGGACATCCAGCTAGCTGGAAGGTTTCCAAGACTGGTGGCTTCTAGTGGTTGACCTTGTTCGGAGGTTGATCCCACCTTTAGATTAGGATTTGTTTGGTAGAACACTAGATCTTTCAGTTTTCTCATTTTATTTGGCAAGTAACATATTAGCAATATTTGATATCTTTTTTATTTATCACATGATTTAAGCATTTTTTAAAGTTGAAGTATCTTGCCAATACAACTACTATTTTCTTCTTAAAACGAACTAAAGTCTCTTGAACTTGGCCAAATCCAAGTCAAGAGCACTCTCTATCGGAGAGCATTATTAGTCTTGCATCGTTCCCTGCATTAGGCATTTTAAATTAGCAAGTCTCTTGAACTGTGGTCATAAGATCAAGTCAAGAGCGCTCTCTGTCGGAGAGTTGAACAAGTGCTCTAATAATAAAACTTTTCAACCCATACTTCTCTTTTAATTAATTTATCTTGGTCTTGTGTCCTACACTCGTATGCTCTGCCAACCGGAAACGGTTGGGCTAGTACTCAGAAAGGTGTAAGACTTGTTAAATTCATAAGTGATAACATTAATTAAAAATTTACCCAAAACCCCAACCAAGACAAAATCACTGAGTACTTCCTGAAACAGGTGGTGCCGGGAATCCACTGTCAGACTCGAGGGCGGTCAAGCCGTAAGAACACTTGTTCTCTGAATCTGGGTGCTCCCGACCTATCATCTAAAGGTTGCCAGTGTTTTTCTCGGTTAAGGTTCCACTTCTTGAATATCCTTGATTTTAGCCTTAATAATCAAGACCACTAAAATCTTTAATTTACCAAGATAAGATGCAAAACGATCTCACGAACATTTCTCTCGAAACACTTGTATCAAACAACTCAATCACTCAGACATTTTTGACTCCATAAGGCATTGGTCCTTAATCATATATTTTATTTGCTTATTATCAATTTGGAGTACTTGTGTTAATTTTCGTATAAAGAGTGATTTGTATCTGATTCAGTGTATCTCTTATCTTCTCTTGCAACATGGATTGCGTTATCTTGGTTTTATTTAAAGCATTATTGTGTCTCTCATCTTCAAAAACTCCTAAACAACACCCATCCGCATCACAACACCAAAAAACATTTTTAAACACACAAGAGCCTTAGACAACTCTTTTTTAGAGACTACCCCCCTTGGCTTCGTTAGGAGTTAGCCTAAACGGAGGAGCTGGGATTCAGGTGACAGTACCTGGCTCATTGCTTGCCCCCAAGGCCACACCTCTCTCACTTGTAGTGAAGAGACAGCTTTCGAAAGATTTCCGCTGCTGGTGTGCAATCTGGCGGACAACAGTGCGCACTCCCCTCAAGTGAGTGATCCATGTTATATTATATCGGCTCATCTTAGCCTTTGATTGTACTATTTTATCTTTTGATCTCAACCACTCATTTCAAAAGTGGTTTAGGGTTTTGGTCTCCCTCGTCCTATTTAAGGAAGAGACCCCCTATTTTAAAGGCACCTTTTGGGCTCTGGAAAACTTGGAATAAAATACTATTTTGCAGATCTACTTCTCTTGCTTTGATTGGGATGCTCTTGTACAGGATTATACATCTATTGCTTTAGACATCTTTGCTTGTTACAGGTGATTTTGACAGCTACTGAGGGAGGCCGAATTGACTGGTGCAAGGAGTGGGAATTGCTTGAAGGGAAGATTGTTGGGTTTCTCACATCCCCCTTGGGCAAGACGTTTTCATCTTGAAGGGAATTTTTCAATTGTGCTTTGTCCATTGATTTGCTTCTTTTGATATGCCATACTTAGATCTCATTCATCTATGGATAAAATCTAACTTATTGTAGTTTGTTTTACAGGTTGAGTGGGACGTTTTTCCTCCTAGGGCTTGGACGTTTTTGCTTGGAATCACTTGGATCTAGCTTGGAATTGTCACTAAATGCAAGGATCATCTATGTGCAACATAGCCGCAAGCATTTGAGGTAAGATCTACAAGGTACGTATCCATTCTCTTGTCTTTCATCCTATTGGTCATCAAAACCGTTGTATTTTTTATTTTTCGGATCTATGGAGATCTAACAACTATTGGGGTTTAATAATTAAAACCCACCTCTACATTAGTCATAACTATCCCGATCTAAAGTTTGGTGGACATCCAACTCCATTTTCCCCTGGATCTAAGGCATTGAGCCTTCTCCAAGGGAGGTCGCACTAGTTGGGTGAGTAGTCTTTTGCTAGATCTCACATGTGCGTATTGTCTTTTCTTCCTCAAAGTTATAGATCCATTGTGTAGCATACCCCCTAATGCCATTTCATTTTGATTTTGACCTTGTGGGCCCCATTTGGACCATTTTCCACATTTTAAGGGTGGGCCCCACTTGGGTACTTTTTCTTGGCATTAGATCTATCTAGATCTACTACTCCTACTCCATAAGTGACCTTATCTTACATTTGATTGAACATTTGTCCTTGTCTTAAGCCTCTTCGACCAAGCCCTAACCTCTTGGGTCCACTTAACATTCTAGATCTAGATCTAATCTCATCTTGGTCTCCTACTCTTTCATCATCACATTTCCCTAGGAGGTCTAGATTGAGTTCGCTAGCCTTCATTAGCTAAGCTAGGGTCTCCCCCTTGGTCTTGCTTAGGCTTGATCTAAAGTGAAGAGTGCCTCGGTTATCGTGACATCCAATTTGCATTGGGAATCGTGGCTTCTCTTGGGTCACCTCTTTAGTTGTCCAACACCTCTACCGTCCTAGATAGGATAACCTTTAGGGACAACTACAAGTTGTGTGATAACAATTCCTTTTTGGTATTATTTTGTTGGTATTGCTTCTTCTTGTGAATGCTAGTGAATGTTATTAGCAATTTCATAGCAAAACATATATTACTTACAAAAAAATCACTTCCTTAATCAATATTATGCATTTAGGTACACAAAAATTCCCTTGTTAGATTCTTAAATTGAAGAATTGTATATGATTGATAGTGTTTACATAAGACAAATATGTATAGCTCTCTAAGCATACTAAAGATGAAACACTCAGTTTTCTTTTAACCTTTCTAAAGAAGCCACAAGCCTTACTTTACTGTGCACTCATCTTAGCCCGTAGCTCTATTTCTTACATTAGCTTAGGAATCATGTCAATGCCATGAAGTTAAAACAAGGGGCTCTACGAAGGAATACTTTCTAATGAGAAGATTCCTTCAATCACCTTCATCCGTATCATTTTGTTGATTTCATGGAAACTCTCTTAAACAATATAAAGAACTTTATGGAGCCAACCTTCACTTCTAGCTATGTAAATATTATGGAGTCATCTTCCAACATGGTAGTCATCAATTAATACTAGTCAAATGCAATTTAAGCAATTTTAGAGTAGTCAGAATAAATAAACAAAAGTTTACTAGTCAATGAAAAACAAGGTTTAGAGAAGTGTCATGCTAAGCAATATAAAATGAGGCATCGATATATTACAAGAGAATCAATATTTTAGGTGGGTTTTAATTACAAAAAGGAGCTGCTATGATGATAGTGTTCCAACCATGCATTGAATTTTCATTGTTCTAGTCAAATGTATCGATCTAATGGAGTCATCTTCCAACATGGTAGTCATCAATTAAAACTAGGAAAATGTCATTTAAGCAATTTTAGAGTAGTTAGAATAAATAAACAAAAGTTTACTAGTCAATGAAAAACAAGGTTTAGAGAAGTGCCATGCTAAGCAATATAAATGAGGCATTGATATATTACAAGAGAATCAATATTGTAGGTGGTTTTGGTTACAAAAGGAACTGCTATGATGATAGTGTTCCAACCATGCGTTGAATTTTCATTGTTCTAGTCAAATGTATCGATATAACATGAGAATAATGTGATAATAAGCACAAATACAAGAAGGTAGAAACTTACCTAATTTAGCTCCTCCAAGCTGAGGACTCCTCTAAATCAATGTCCTCCTCCCACCAAGTAGATGTCTATAGGGATGGTAAGAAAGAACGTGTTAAAGCCTTGAATTTGATACTATCAACCATTGTATGGCATATTTCTTACTTAAAATTCTAGTATTCTAAAATTCTATCAACCATTGTATGGCATATTTCTTGCTTAAAATTCTAGTATTCTAAAATTGAAAATTGTGCCATTGGTTATTTATTAGTGACCATCATAAAACATAAAATAAAATAAGCATTCACATATTTCAATTTGGAAGTTTTTGGTATGTATGAAGATGGTATTAATTAGCTCCACTAAAATATAACATCAACATGAGTTTTATTCATTTAGTAAAAATACATAAATGTCACACAAACTAATCTACTCACTTTAGTTTGAAAGTTATGGTTAACTAGATCTAAATGAGTTCACCTAGACAATTGTCTTATTTTACAAGTTTCTAGCTTGGGTTGAATTTGTCAAAGTCACTTTTTAGAATGTTATAAATAATTTGCTTAATGAATTAAATTGATCTCTTTAGAGTTTTGAATAGTAAAATTATTGTTCTGCATTCCACAGTATCATTTATTTATTCCTTTCCTTTTTCCTATCAACACCTTTCAATATTTCTATTAACATAAAATGTTACAATATTTACAACCATTTAATTACAAAAAAATTGGTCCATCAGCAGAGGCCACCACTAGCATGAGCGGGGAAAATTAAAAGGCCTCATTTACTAACAAGTAACAGAAATATCCAAAATGCAAAGCACCACATGGTACAAGCAACAAAATCATAAATGTCAGAAAACATTAAGGTGCCATCCTCACAGACATCGATAACAAAGCTATTGAACAATATCATAATTATTATGGGTTATGTCATTGCAAGGGTCAAAGTAGGTGGATCATCCTTGCCAGTATTGGGCAACCTTTCCCAACCTTGGGTTGGTGGCTTAGGATTGAGAAGAATGACTGCCCATCCATCATAGTCATTTTGTTGTTCTTCTAATAATTTCTCAACTTCAAATATCATGAGACAAAGTGTAGGAAACTTGTTGTTCAATGACCAAGGAGGGGATTTGTCTCAATGAGGCTTGTGTCACTAGTTTTGTCAACGCTTGCATCACTCCCTCACAACCCAAATTACCTTGTGGCAAGGTTAGTGTTATCACACCATCGTAGCAGGGCTACTATTCTTGCTTAGCAGATATCTGCACACTCCAGAGCTTCCATTATTCAGAGCTTGGCTATGATGATTGTATATTTTGAGATCACTCATGATCAGAGCAGTGTATTATTCAGACTTATGCTAGACCTTGTGTCAAGACTGAGCCTTGAGAGTTTAGATCTGATGACCGATGTGACCCTTTATCCCATGCAGTTTCAGTTCAGTGCTTAGAGATGTATTGTAGCAGTGTTTCAGATGATATATGATAATTATTATTGTGATGATGTTATATGACCTATGGATATTTTATCATTGACCGTGGATTATTATCTTGTTAATTTAGTCATGATCACAACATCTGCTTGGTATATTATTCCTGATGTGGCAAACTGTTTAAAATGAATTGTAAATTATAAAATGGACATTTACTTGCACATTTAGGTTGTTTGACAAAACCCACTGGTTTACCGCCTTACATAGATATGGTCTTTCCTGACACCAGTTGTCTGCTAGTTTAGGCTCCATATTCACTTGACTCCATCCATACATGACTTTCCTTATTTGACTTTAAACCTTGACCTGTCTCATTTGATTTTCTGATACTGAGGACTTCCCCATTTTTCTACCTCTGTGTTTGGACCGCATCCCTGTATGTTCAGTGTCTCTGCTCTAAGTTGGTGACAAAACTTGCCTTTGGTGAGTTGGATTGTAGGCCTAAATCATTCTGGTCGGTTGTCCCGATGTTTGGCATTGGCTCGAACTCCCCATAGTCACTTGAGATGTTGTTGGCTAAAACTGAAAACTCATGTACTACTTATGGAAACTTATAAATTCGCCTATGGAAACTAAAAAAGAGCAAGAGCGATGAACTGCTAAAAATACTCCTCGAAGAGTATAAGAAAGGTCCAAAAAGCAATGGTTCTTAAAAGCTATATCTAAACAATTGCTGACCTTATATGTATATGAAAACATGCCCTGGATGCAAGTTGCAACTAGTTGTGTTTATCAGCACACCTAAGATCCAAAGGGTTATGTAGGCCAAAAGGGCCATGAAATGAAATTGAATGATCCTAATGAACTTGGATCAACTTGATGTAGACATGATGCCTAAGTTGAATAAGCACTCTCTAAACAACTTATCCATTTGTGAGACACAGCCATCCCCCGTGTTATTTTGTCCAGCACAGAGTTTGTAGTTTTGCCCTTCTCCCAATCCAAAGTATTTTTGAGTTGAGTAAGACAAGTCAACCCCTTGGCCCAACCTTGTTCCTAGCCTTCATCCTTCACTAGCAGTTTGACCATATCCAATGGGTGAGTTTGTCATTTAAACTATTGTGCAAGTAATTTCAAATAACAAAGCAAATATGCTAACTTAATCAATGCCACTGAATGGATGTTATACTTTGAGCTTGGCTGTGAGAATGATTAGAGAAACATGTCTTAGTGTACTGATGTGATTTATCCTTGGTTGTATATTATTGGGATCCGTGATGATGTGGGCCATATATATACCTATTGATGATGATTGATGGTTCCACATACTTGATGATGATGTCATATGATGGACATATGGTTCATATGATGATTGATGCAGTTCAGCAGGTTTTATTATTATTTCAGATCGTCAGATTATGCACTGTCCATATATGGTGGACCCTATAGCTAACCCATTAGGGCAACCCATGGTGTATGAGTACACATTCCTAGTGGATTTGGGTCTTCTGGATCCAATGAGACACTTATCTTTCAGTTCTGAGCACTTCTGACAGTGATTGATGCAGTTTTACACTTGTTGACCAGATTTGGGGTTGATTTCCCAGCCTGAGCAGCAGGGGCCATGAGAGGCCAGTTCACCTAGGGCGCTGTATGATGAGGGGGTGGTCCAGCCACTTGTTTTTACCATTTACCCCCTCTTCTGGAGAGCCTGGTGGGCTCAGTTGGACAACGCAGATGCCCTGGGAGGCAGTTTTGGCACTTTCACAGTTACCGAGGCAGTTAAAAAATGGGATAAAGTGGTCACTGAGGAATTCGATTTGGGCAATTGAGGCAAGGTTTTGGCACTTGGTTTTCACAGAGGTCTTCTAGGGTGATCCCACTATCTTCCAACCAGTTTTCACCATGTGGGTAGGCCCACAGCGATCACAGGAGGTCTTTTACTACTTGTCTGTCACAGATTTTGAGGACAGATTTGATCATTTATATTATCTTGGACATATTTTATTGTTTTATTGTGCCTTGGGGATGAGCTAGTAAGCATTGTTGCCTCCTAACCCCACCATGTGCTTCTTATGTCATGTCCTAGACATTATGAGGTGGGCTTTGGTACTTTTACCCGCTCTAGTGGATGACGTCACCCTTCATGACTATTTTAGACTATGACGTCATCATTATATTGGGTGATCCATGTGATATATTGTTATGATTCATTATTAGCCATTGATCATATATTGAGATCTTTTAATCTCAACCACTCATTTGATGTAGTATTGTAAAGTGGTATAGGGTTTTGGTCTTTATTATTCCATATAAGGAGGAGAACCCCTATTGTATAGCTCACCTTTGGAGCTCTGGAATATTGGAATAGAACACTTCTTTGTGGAGCACATCTCTCTTGTCTTGTGGATTCTCTTGCATCTTGAGTATACAGTATCTCTTCTATGTATCATTGTGGATTTTGGTGCGTCTACTAGTTTTCTTGCAGGAAAGTCGAATTGGTGGAGAGGAGGGCGATTTCTTGACGGTTATTGTTGGAGGGATCCACATATTCTCTCTTGGGTTGATCTTGTGACAGGGAGTATCATTATTGTATCTTCGTGACATAGTTGATGCTTTCTATTACATCTTTCTATCATTTTCATAATCATCTTACTTGACTTGTTTCTTTGATCTTGTCTTGTAGGAGGAGGACGATTTGGCTATCTTGGAGGAGGACGTTTTGGTTGGAGCTCTTGGATCTCACTCTTGAATATACACATAGGAGAATGCTATCAATTTGCAAGGTGGCCACAAGCAATTGAGGTAAGATCTACAAGGTATGTGCCTCTTTCCATCCATTCTCTCTTCATTGGTCACAAACCCTAATTAATCAAACCCCAATTTTGGTTTTTCTTAGATCTACTTAGATCTAGCCTTGCTTTTGAAAAGATCTTAAGAACCCACCTCTATAGCATTCACCCCTAGTTGGATCTATAGTTTGGCGGTGATTGGGTTAAAATTAACACATTTTTCAAGGCAATATAGCCCTCTTGAACCAAATCGCACTTCCTTGGAGAGGCTTGTTGGGTTAGATCTAGCATGTGGGTAGGTGAGATCCCACTTGATTTGCAATCTACACACTTGATAACCTACACCTAGACTTTTACTTGGGTGATTTCTACCTTGTGGGCATCATTCCATATTTTAAGGGATTAAAACCCCCTTTTGAATTACTTAGCACCTTAAAACTCAGATCTAATAAGATCTAACCCTTGGATTGACTTGATTTTCTAGATCCACATAGATCGGTGCCTAAGCTACTTGGATCTATAATTTGGTGGCCATTGGACTTGATTTGACACACCTTATCCACCTTTTAGCCCTCCTTGAGCAAGGTCGCACTTCCTTGGGTGACTGAGTTTGCCTACTTCTAGGATCTGGGTAGTTGAGATTTCAGTGGATTTGGAACAGGCATACCTTGAAACCTATATCTAGAGTATCATTTTGTGACGATCTGCCTTGGCGGTAGCATTCCTTGTTTTAAGGGATTGTGGTCCACTTGGGTCATTTCATGAAATCCTAGATCTAGCAAGATCCAACCACTCTATCTCAATTAGCCCACTTGTCTTGACCTTTAGGTGTCCCGATCTACACTTTGACATATCTTTTGACTCCATTAACCCATCCAACAAGGCACTAGTCCTCCTTAAGCAAGTTGCACTCCTTGGGAATTGTGTCAAACCTTAGATCCATTAAGTGGGTACTCCTAATTTCAACTTAGATCCATAGATCTACTCATTACCTCTCCTCTAGTGCCAATTGCATCCCTTAATTTCACCTTGTGGGTCCATATTAAGCCATTTCACATATCCCAAGAAAGTAGGACCCACTTGTGTAACACATGGTACTATACTTTGTCATTATAATTAATCATGTGGCCTAAATCATACATTGGTTGAAACACTAATCATTTCTCAAACCACCTTCAACCATACTTTAATTTCTAGGTCCACTTTACCTTGCATTGGTTTCCGTAACTTACCATTTACTCATCCCTAGGAACCTTTGTTTGGGACCAATCATCTTTGATTGGTTATAGGGTCTCCCCCTAGGTCTTGATTTATCTAAATCTAAAGTGAAGAGTGCCTCGGTTGACGTGACTCCCACCTTGCATTGGGAACCGTGGCATCTCTTGGATCACCTCTTTAGTTTCCCATCTCCTTTACCATCCCGGATGGGATACCACTAGGAGCAACTACAAGTTGTGTGATAACAGTTAGCCTACACTCCTCTCTAACCATTTGCAATAGGTTAATGGAGCCAATGACTTTCTTCAGGCTCTTGGCTCATTGTGACTTAAAGGGCTGGTTATCCACTAAATTGCACTTAGTGGATTCCGAGTGAGCCTGTGAAGATGGAACAAGTTTACTTGTTCATATTCAGAGAATTAGAAGTCCTAGTAGGCCACCTTGGCCCTTTTTTTAAATAAAATCACATGTCCATGCCCTGCGGGGAAACTGTAAAAAATGTCTTAGCATGATGGTTTTGTAACAGACTCGGCTTTCCTACGACATAGATATCAGTCTGACTAGCCCATAGTGTTTTTTCGCTTGTCAATTATATGTTGTTGAATAAACGACTTATAATTTTTTATTTTTTCACTCATATCTCCAAAGTTGGGGTGGTCGACATGATTTCTCGACCCTGGGAGGTTATTAGAGCCCAAGTGTCAATGTATATTACCATGCTTGACATTAGAATTGAGTCGTATGGACATGTGCTAGGTTCCCTTAAGTTTTTTTTTTTTACATTCCGAGAAAAATAATTTTTCTCGTAAAATTAGACTATTTTTTAATAGTTTAATTGGAAAATTTAAAAATGTAATAAAAGTATGGTTTGTGGGCATAATTTGTCAAGCGGATGCTTGTTTTCTAAGCCAAAACATCCACTAACCCATAACCCACTTATCCTAAGTTTTGAGTAAATATTTATCTCAGAAAATAATATTTACTCAAAAAACCCAAAAAGACCAATGTAATTGGCAAAAAAAGACACAATAAAGGCAAAATCCCAATCCCACGGATCAAAGAAATGTGTTGGAATCAAATCTCCTTTGATTGGCAATCAAATCAGGGATAATATTGAGCAAATAAATGATGATTTGGTTGAAGATTGGAGATCCACCAAAGGGGGGGGCGAATTTGTGGTCAGAGAGGTGTCAAGTGGAGGTTAAAAGTGTCAAATGGTTGGAGAAAGGTGTCACTAACCTCCCCAAACCTCTCACATGTGTCAACAAGCCTTTTCCAAGTGTATCAACTCATTTCTCCAAGTGTCAAAGGATTTCTCTTGGTTTTGCTATGTAATGAGACTTCATTCTCTCATTTAAATTAGTTGGAGTTGTGGAGAAAGGTAGTCTTGCTTGTTGTAATTGTCTTATGCTTTGCATTGTTGGAATAAAGAGTTCAAGCTTTAGAGGCCCATTGGTGTAGTGTCTTGTTTTGGATGATCATGGCCATGCATGTTTGAGGTAATTTGTATTTGATCTAATTTTTTCTTGCAACTTTGTATGGTGAATCTAACTTTGGTAGGATTGTTCTCAATCAATAAGAAGGAATCATTTAATAAGTTTATTTCTTGGTTCCCTTTGCTCATATATGTGCAAGAATATAGATCTAGCATACTAAGAAGTTTATTATTATGCTTCTAGTTTTTCTCATGCATGTGTAACTAGATCTCACATTTTCTTGTTGCAAGTATCTTTCAAAATAACTACAGATAACCGTGGATTGGAGCTTGAACAAGCTTGTTTTGCTTCTCTCGAAATTTTCATATGGCTCATTCCAATAGCATTTCATCAAAAGTTTCTACAATAACTCCTTCCGGCATCAAGATCGCTTTTCCTTCTCTTTCTCATCTTGAAACAAATTTTTCTTGGTTACCAGTTCTCTTATCCTCGAATCTAGTTGCTCTTTCAAATTAAAATTTACTTATCTTTCTAGATCTAATTATATGTTTAGATCTTGCAATTAAAAGCTTTATTTTTCTAGATCTAACTTAGCTAGCTTCATTTTATGCAAGTCATTTCACTACAAAAGTTTAAGGCTTGAAGTAGAAGTTAGTTTATGCATTTTAAAATTTTTATTTGGTAGGTTAAAAATGCTTCATTGGCTGCCCTCAAAAGCAAGCTAAGATCCTCAAAATGACTTGTCCTTTTGAGTCATTTTAGTCAATTTTTGCAAGTAGTTTAGCTTAGAAATTTTTCCATAAATTTTTTAGTCATCCAAATCACTTTTAAAGTGATTTTGGGCTTTTTTAAGTACTAATTAGCTCACTGTCATGTTTTACTTTTTAGCAGGTTTTGACACTTTTTAGTCAAAAATTTCAAGTTTGGGCCATTTCAGAGCTTACCGAGGTGTCCCAGCTTCATCCAGGATTCACCCTTTGCATTTTTTGTAAGCCTTTTGGATCTAGATCTGTAAAGATCCAAGGCATTTTCTCCAAAAAGTTCATTGTAAATCATAAATAAGGGAAGACCAAGTGGGCTACCCAGCACCCACACCCCATCCCCCCTGGGGGGATTCGCATTATTTTATGGCGTGATTTTTTCTAACAAGTTTTATTTTCGGTTTAAGCACAAACACGCACACACATCAGGCAATATACTTTTAAATTTAAAACATTATAAATATTGTTTTAGTCGTTTCAATTTTTGCTTTATTTCTTTAAAGAAAGAAATTTGGCATTGCTTTCTTGAAGTATGCTCTCGCCATCACATAAAGGGCTTTGCCTAAGTACGTGATCGGATGATCAGAAAAGAGACTCTTTTCCTGTAGTAATTAGCATAACACTTTACTTCAGTTATTTATCTTTTGTGATCAAACAGAAAAAAACATTTTGTTTTCAACTCAAAGTATGCTCTTTCCCCTTGCGGGCATTTGCCTGGTCCTATAGGAAATCAGAAAGAGTTGCAACTATTCTATAATTCTTCACATCTAATAAAAAATCATCCTAATAAAATTAACTACCCTGGACATATTGAAAATACGACACTCAGACCTTAATCATTGTGTGGAGAAATTTCTCAGGAGAAGCGGGAATCACTAGGAGACGACCTCAGGGCATAGTTAGACTACACCCTTGTTGGTGTAGTGTTGAACACCGTCCTCGAGACTCCATCACAGCCCACATGTCTCCGTGAGGAGCCACCATTGATTAACTTCCGGACAATATTCCTTGTACCTCACGGTATATCTGGAGCTCCCCTTTCCCGTGATCAAATCCCATCTCATAATAATTTAAAATTGACCAATAAGCACTCGCACAACATTTACAACACAACAACACACATTTTCGACTCCATTTTGGCACTAATCTTGTCTATTATTTATGTTTCAATCTTTGATTCAGATCTCATATGTTATGGGATTTTATTATGTTGTTCATTTAAATTTCCACGTGCAAGTGATTTTTGCTTTCAGTTAAGTCTTATTAAAAAAACTCCTAAAAAACTTACCCAATCATAAACCTAAAGCTTGATCAACCTTAGTAACTCATAGGAACTACTCCCCTTGGCTTCGTTAGGAGTTCTGCCTAAACGGAGGAGTTGAGTGTTGAGTGACAGTATCTCAACTCAAAAATTGCCCACAAGGAATGCACCTAAGCAACTTGAAGATTTTTGTTGCGATAACCCTCTGGTGCGTGTTCTGGCAGCAACATCTTTTGGCGTCGTTGTCGAGGATAAATCTTTTTATTCCCGGGTTACGACCTTTTGTTTTCTCCTTTTTGTTTTTGCTTTGTTTGATGAATGTTTAGAGTAGATCTTTTTATTTTCATCTGGCGACTCCACTAACCTTTTTTCAGTTTTATAATTTTTCAAAGAAAAGCAAAAATGTTGAATTTTTGTGAGTATTTTAAATGCATATTTTTATTCTCACGTGGCAACTCCATTGAAGGGATAAAACCTTTGTATCTCATATTTTGTTGATATTTGTGTGTAGATGAGCCCATATAAATAAAGAAAATTTTAAAGGTCATTGTTGGACAACTTTGTTCTTTCAGTAGCGGAGATTCTCCTTGATCAATTCAAATTGAGGTCTGAATTATTATGACATGGATATTAAGAGAAGAGAAATTGTTGCTCAGATCTCCCTTGCATATCTGCCAATTGATTACTTTAGAATTCCAGGCTTTCCTAATAAGTTTGAGGGTGAAAAGACATCTTATCCCCTTCCTATGCTTTATCGTCGTGATGAAGACTATTCAGCCAGATTCCATGTTATGACATTCCTTGCACGAATGAGTGAATATAACATACGCCATGAAGATCATATGATACAGATGTTTGCTTATTCTTTGCAAGGGGATGCTTCATGTTGGTTTTATGAGGGCATTCCTGATAAATCTATTACTTCCCTCATTAACTTCTTTGAGACATTCTTGAGGCAGTGGCATATATATGATCATATTGGGTTATTTGATATTGAATTATACATTAGAAACACTCTTGCTTACTTCTTTCCTTCAAAAGAATTTCAATAAGGAAGAGCCTGCGTTATCCAATGTCAACATGATGTATGACACGCCATTTTCGGAGACTCGTGTTGATCCCATTGAAGAACAACATGAGGAACCATTCATTGAAGATGTTATTGAAGACTCTCCTCATGTTACCTCAACAGAAAATGCTAAAGAGTGGGAATTTTTTCAAGACTATTTCAGTGACGACGAGCACATTTGTACTTCTGATCCACCTCCAAAAGAAATCATTGCAGAAGCCGATATTGAAATTCATGAAGAAGTTTGCAATGTGTATAATGATGATGGTTTGGAAGGTTTCCTTCCCTATGACCTTTTTTCTGAAAAGGAGGATTATGAGCATGAAGAAGATAGATATCGCCTGGATCACGATATGAGTGACGAAGAGTCCCTCATGAATGACATAGATTTTGATGATGATAAATGAACATTTATAGAGAACCCCATCTATGCCATGTCTAAAGAAGTAAATAATGAGCCAGAATCCTTTGAGAGCATAATTGAGAATCCCATATATGACATTTTTGAAGAAAGAGAGTTTAAGTTAGAATCTCTTGATGATTTTATTGAAAATCCCATTTATGAGGTGTTCTAAGAAGGAAGCATGGACCTTAAGACCTTGGGATATCTTTGCACGGAGAAGGAGCATGAAAACTTTTTATATAATCAGTATGAGCCTTGCATGAGCATTAGTAAGGAAGACCTGAAGAAGCAATACTATGAAGATTCAGATCAAATACATCTTATTGAAGAGCAGTCTCAACCATCATCTCTGCATACAGAGGTTCCTTATGATTTGGAGCATCTTGGGGCTTACACTTTCACAAAAAGTTACTATCAAAAGAGCCATTTATATCAGTATGATGAGGTACTTGGACTACCTTATCTTCTGAGTTTTTTCTCATCCCTATCCTGTCATGGATAGAAGAAACCTGCAGGAGGACTTACCATTTGGGAAAGCACTTCAAAGATCTATCACATACCTACGATTTCCCATCCACCCATCCCATCCAGAATATCCATGCAAGTTTGCACTTTCTAATAAGCATGTCCTTGCTTTGGCTAGTAACCAAAGACAAGGTAAAAAATTATTATATTGATGAAATGCTTAGATGGTTACATTGGATTTCTGATTACACTTAGCATTTTTTTATATATCATGCTTAGAATAGGAAAATAAGCTCTTCAAAGTGAACATTTACTTTATGCATTTCTTTCCAGGACATAGGAATGATAAAAAAATTCTTTAGTTAAGTTTTAGTTTTTATGAATAAATGCAAATTGTGATTCATTGGTTTCTTCATAAAACTTGTGTTGCTGAAGGTTTTTCTTGTCAAGTTGAGATGTTTTTATAGGTTGTACAAATCAGATATTCTAGTGTTCTCGCATCCTCCCTTTGCCTGAAGGCCAGATTGAGCACACGTCCCGCGGTTGGAGCCAGATGTTATCCACTAAATTTCACTTAGTGGATTCCGAGTGAGCCTATGAAGATGGAACAAGTTTATTTATTCATATTCAGAAAATCAGAAGTCCTAGCAGGCCACCTTGGCCCTTTTTTTAAAATAAAATCATATGTCCATGCCCTACGGGGAAACTGTAAAAATTGTCTTAGCATGATGGTTTTGTAACGGACTCGGCTTTCCTAGAACTTAGATATCAGTCCGACTAGCCCAGAGTGTTTTTTCCCTTGTCAATTATATGTTGTTGAATAAACGACTTATAATTTTCGCGTTTTTCACTCATACCTCCAAAGTTGGCGTGGTTGGCATGATTTCGCGACCCTATGAGGTTATTAGAGCCCAAGTGTCAATGTATATTACCATGCTAGACATTAGAATTGAGTTGTATGGACATGTGCTAGGTCCCCTTAAGTTTTTTTTTTTTATATTCCGAGAAAAATAATTTTTCTCGTAAAATTATATTATGTTTTAATAGTTTAATTGGAAAAAATAAAAATGTAATAAACGTATGGTTTGTGGGCGTAATTTGTCAAGTGGATGCTCGTTTTCTAAGCTAGAACATCCACTAAACCCATAAACCCACTTATCCTAAGTTTTGAGTAAGTATTTATCTCAGAAAATAATATTTACTCAAAAAACCTAAAAGACCAATTTAATTGGCAAAAAAAGACATAGTAAAGGCAAAATCCCAATCCCACGGATCGAGGAAATGTGTTGGAATCAAATCTCCTTCGATTGGCAATCAAATAAGGGAGAATATTGAGCAAATAAATGATGATTTGGTTGAAGATTGGAGATCCACCAAAGGGGGGGGCGAATTTGTGGTTGGAGAGGTGTCAAATGGTTGGAGAAATGTGTCATTAACCTCCCCAAACCTCTCACATGTGTCAACAAGCCTTTGCCAAGTGTATCAACTCATTTCTTCAAGTGTCAAAGAGGATTTCTCTTGGTTTTGCTATATAATGAGGTTCCATTCTCTCATTTAAATTAGTTGGAGTTGTGGAGAAGGGTAGTCTTGCTTGTTGTAATTGTCTTATGCTTTGCATTGTTGGAATACAGAGTTCAAGCTTTAGAGGCCCATTGGTGTAGTGTCTTGTTTTGGATGATCATGGCCATGCATGTTTGAGGTAACTTGTATTTGATCTAATTTTTTCTTGCAACTTTGTATGGTGAATCTAGCTTTGGTAGGATTGTTCTCAATCAATATGAAGGAATCATTTAATAAGTTTATTTATTGGTTCCTTTTGCTCATATATGTGCAAGAATATAGATCCAGCATACTAATAAGTTTATTATTATGCTTCTAGTTTTTCTCATGCATGTGTAACTATATCTCACATTTTCTTGTTGCAAGTATCTTTCGAAATAGCTACAGGTAACCGTGGATTGGAGCTTGAACAAGCTTGTTATGCTTCTCTCCAAATTTTCATATGGCTTAGTAATGCAGGAGCATCGATGTTAAGCCAGCAATGTGATTGCATGTTCACATGTTGCAGCTAGCAAGGGGACAAGCTATCCTGAAGTGGGAAGAAAATTTGCTTATTAAGTATTTTAGTATTTGCAACTTATGTAACCAACTAGTGCGTTGTCAATTTTTTGGGGAAAATAGGACATAGTGGCAAGTTGATACTCCTTGCGTGGAGATCAAGCCAGATAGGTAGTTTGTTGAATGAGGATGGGGACTCTTTCATTGTGGAGGAGAATTAGTTAGTTTGTTTTCTGTTCAATCATTCTGTTTTGGGATTTCGAATGGATGAAAATGGGAGAGACAGAGAATCGGTGGGAGAGCTTGGTGTGAGAGAGAGTCAGTGTGATATTTTCCTGAGTACCAGAAGAAAATGAGACCGTAAGCGATTTCTTGCTATCAGTTAATGAAATGGGAAAATTCTATGTGTTCAATGGTGTCAGTATGCATTTGAATGAAAAATAAGCTGAGATTCTATCAAATAGAGCTGTGTGCAAGCGTTAACCTGATTTCTGTGTGAACGAGTCTCTATTTCGTGCTTGTGTGAACTTCCATGTACAACTAAGAACACTCAAATCATTCATAGACCGACTATCATTAAGCAACCGAGGTAATTTCTTGTTGTATTAAGTTTCAGCTCGTAATTGTGTGGAGTATTTGAAACTTATACAGAGTATCGAGATACAGAGACCCCAATCTCTGATTGAACTCGTGTTTAGGATGCAACTAGCGCTGTCCATTAGATGATACACAGAGAAAGGGCAGCGACTATGAAATCCAATGCTTAGAAGGGTTTACGATTTCTCATTAGCGGTTCAGAATTTGGCTATGACTGGCTTAAACATTTGGTTGCAACTGATTAAGCTACGACTCCAGTAGGGGTTGAGTAACGGCGCGCTACCGAGAAAGCCAGATTTGGCTGCGACTCATTATAGTCACATTGGGCCATGACTCATCATAGTGGCTGCAACTCATTATTTGGCTGCAATTGTTTATAGTGGATTTCCAGACTTAGTAAGGTTAGTCAGCGTGGTACGAGGCTTACCCATCCACCCTGCCACCAATTTTGGTATCAGAGCAAGCTTTGCTCAGCACAACAGAAGAAAGGCATGGCTATACGTGTAGGAAGAGAAAGAGCTCGTGGCAGAGGGCGACCAGCAACGAATGCAGAAGTCTTGGAGGAAATTAGAGAACTACGGACACGTATGGAAGCTGTGGAGATGGGCAGACGAAGAGATCCAGAGGCAGGGGATGTGAGTGAGCCTAAAGAAGAGGAACAAGGAGAAGAAGCAGGGCCCATGCAAGAGACACCAGAGCTGAGATACTTTTAGTCAATTCTTGGAGCAACTTTTAGTCAATTCTTGGAGCAACTTCGAGGCTAAAACCTGAGTTGCCTACTTATGAGGGAAGCCTCACTGTTGAACATCTCATTGACTGGATCAGTGAGTTATACAAGTACTTTGAGTATGATGAAGTTGAAGAAAACAAGAAGGTCAAATTGGTAGTGACAAGGTTGAAGGGGCATGCATCCCTATGGTGGGATAGAGTGAAAGCTAAAAGGAGAAGGAAGAACAAACCGTTGATAAAGAGTTGGAATAGGATGGTGGCTAAGATGAGAGCCAAATTCTTGCCAAAGGATTACCAGTTGACTTTGTACAGGAAAATGCAGAACCTTAGGCAAAGGTTGTTGACTGTGAGAGAATACACCAAAGAATTTTACAAGGTAAATATCAGGGCAGGCTATGTAGAGGAATCAACAAAGAAGACTGCTAGATATGTCAATGGTTTGAGGATGGAGATTCAAGATGAGATCAACATGATATCACCAAGAACAATGGAAGAGGCATACCAATGTGCCTTGAGAGCAGAAGAAAAGTTATTGAGAAAGCATAGCTTCAATAGGGAAAGAGGTTCAGCCCAAGGAGGGGGGTGAACAGCTGGAAGAGGAAGGTTCACAGCCCAAAAGGGAGAATCCAGCAACTCAAACCAACAGGAGCAACAAGGTAGAGGAGATGACTCAAGAGGGAGAAGACCTTACAAGGAGGTAGAGGTAGAGGAAGAGACAAAGAAACTATCTACAGGTGTTACAAATGTAACAAATTGGGACATGGATCCTTTGAGTGTCCTGAGAAGGAAGACATAGGACAGAGAGGAGCCTATGTAGCTCAAAATGAGCAGCAGCAAGAGCAGATGCCAGTGGCTGAAAATCTACCAAAGACGGGAGTCTTTGATGATGAACAAAGTCTTATTGAATCCTGAGAAGGAGAAAGTGGAACCTTCTCAAAGGAAGGCTTTATTCAGGACCATGTGTAAAGTCAAAGGGAAGTGTTGCAAGATGGTGATTGATAGTGGGAGCACTGACAATCTTGTTTCCACAAAGATGGTGGAGAAGCTGAGTTTGGAGAAGACCAAACATCTTGTTCCATACAAAGTATCATGGCTGCATAAAGGACATCAAATCCTGGTAAGTGAACAATGTGAAGTTGACTTACAAGTAGGTAAATATAAAGATAAAATTATATGTGACGTTATGCTCATGGATGCTTGCCATATTCTTCTAGTGAGACCATGGCAATTTGACAAAAAGGTGATACATGATGGTAGGAGAAATTGTCATAGCTTTGAGAAAGATGGGATAAAACATGTTCTTCTTCCTTTGCAAGAAGAGAGTACGACAGGGCAGCAAGCATCTAAGGTCCTAATGTTGAGAGGGAATGAGTATTTGCAGCAAATTGATGAGGAAGAACTAAATTATGTTGTGGTATGTAAACCTAGAGTGGTAATAATGAAGACCAATATTGCAGATCTTCCTGAGGAGATTCAGGAGATGCTAGGTGAGTTTAGTGACATTGTGGTAGATGATTTGCCCAATGAGTTACCACCAAGGAGGGATATAAGTCACCATATTGATTTTATTCCTGGAGCAAGCTTACCAAACAAGGCAGCATACAGGTTGACACCTCCAGAGAATGAAGAAGTTAGACGACAAGTACAAGGATTGTTAGACAAGGGCCTAGTTCAGAAAAGTCTGAGTCCATGTGTAGTACCGGCAGTACTCACCCCAAAGAAGGATGGTGAATGGAGGATGTGCACTGACTCCAAGGCCATCAACAAGATTACCATCAGATACAGGTTTCCATTACCCAGGATGGATGACATGATGGATTGCCTGAGTGGGCTAGTGGGGCAACATGCTTTTCAAAATTAGATCTGAAGAGTGGATACCATCAGATCAGAATTCGAGAAGGAGATAAGTGGAAGACAACCTTTAAGACAAATGATGGGTTGTATGAGTGGTTGGTTATGTCATTCGGACTATCCAATGTGGCAAGCACCTTCATGAGGTTAATGAACGAAGTCTTGAGAGATTTCATAGGCAAGTTTGTAATAGTTTACCTTGATGATATTCCGATTTTCAGTCAAACAGAGAAAGAACACTTGGAACATCTAAGATTTGTTTTGGAGAAACTACAACGGGAAAAGTTGTTAGTAAATGTGAAGAAGTGTGCATTTCTGAAATCAGAACTAGTGTATTTGGGTTTTGTTATCTCAAGAGATGGTTTGAAGATGGATCCAAAAAAGGTACAAGCAATTATTGATTGGCCTTCACCTCAGAGCATATTTGAGGTGAGAAGTTTCCATGGTTTGGCGAGTTTTTATAAGAAGTTTATAAAGAATTTCATTGGTATTTGTTCATCTATCGTTGAAACAATTAGGAAGGACAAACAACCCGATTTCAATGGACAACAGAGGCTGAAAGAAGCTTTTAGTTTTTGAAGAAAAAGATTACTGAGCAACCAGTATTGAAGTTACCAAATTTCAAACACCCTTTCCAAGTGAAGTGTGATGCCAGTGGAGTAGCAATTGGAGCTGTACTCAGTCAGGAAGACAGACCTGTAGCATATTTCAGCGAGAAGCTGAATTACTCAAACAGAAATATTAGTCCTATGACAAGGAATTTTATGTTATTGTCCAAGCACTGAAGCATTGGAGACATTATCTGATGCCTAGGGAGTTTGTTTTGTTTTGTTTCTTGATAATCATGCATTGCAATACATCATGCAGCAACCTAAATTGAATCAGAAGCATGTGAAATGGGTTGAGTTCTTGCAAAGCTTTACCTTTGTGTTGAAGCACATAAGTGGATAATTAAATCGAGTAGCTGATGCCTTAAGTAGGAAACAATTGATTGTGCAAGAAAATCAGATCCAAGTTTTAGGATTTTAATACTTAAGAGATTTGTATGAGACTGACGTTGATTTTCAGAATGCATACAAGGCTTGTAGGAATATTGTGGAGGTGGACAAAGAGCCATGGATGCAGTATATGTTGCAAGATGGTTTACTCTTTAAAAACAATAAACTTTGTATTCCCAAATGTTCCATGAGAGAGAATTTGATACAAGAGAAACATAATGGAGGGATGGCAGGTCACTTTGGAAGTGATAAAACCTTTGGACATTTGAGCCATTTTTATCTTTGACCAAAGATGAGGTCTGAAGTTGAAAATTTTGTGAGCAGATGTAGGGTATGTCAACATGCCAAGGGAAGAAGCCAAAACACAGGCTTGTACACACCATTGCCTATTCCAACTAGGCCTTGGGATTCTGTAAGTATGGATTTCATTTTGGGTTTGCCAAAAACTCAGAAGGGAAATGATTCTATTTTTGTAGTTGTTGATAGATTTACTAAGATGGCACATTTCATTTCATGCTATAAGACGAGTGATGCCACACACATTGCTAACTTGTTTTTCAATGAAGTTGTGAAGTTGCATGGTTTACCTAGGAGCATTATATCTGACAGACATGTAAGATTCATGGATCATTTCTGGAGGACCTTGTGGAAGAAATTGGGTACCAAATTGAACTTCAGTTCAGCATATCATCCACAGTCTGATGGCCAAACTGAGATGGTAAATAGAAGTCTGGGTAACATGTTGAGAAGTTTGATCAAAGAAAACCCAAAACAATGGGACAAAGTGCTAGCTCAAGCTGAGTTTGCATATGATGATTCACCAAATCAAAGTACAAGAATGAGTCCATTCCAAATTTTGTATGGTATGCATCCAAGAGGGGTGTGTGAACTTTGTGATTTGGGTCCATTGGAAAAGAGAAGCGCGGATGGGGAGGAGTTTGCAACAAGGATCAGTGAACTACAAGAGCAAGTTAAGGAAAGGTTGCAGCAAAGTAACACTAGTTACAAAACCAGAGCATATTCCAGGAGAAGAGAGAAAACCTATGAGGTGGGAGATTTGGTTTTAGCACATCTGAGGAAAGAGAGATTTCCAAGAGGAGAGTATAACAAGATGAAAATGAAAAAGATTGGAACTTGTAGAATACTCAGAAAATTTTCGGCAAATGCCTATGAGCTGGAAATGCCAACAGGGATTGGTATCTCACCTATTTTTAATGTTGCGGACATGTATACTTATGTGGCAGATGATACAGGACAAATGACAAAAGACAGGGATCCTATGGAAGACCTTCAGTGGCTGAAGCAGATGCCTATAGCCCAGCAATCAGAAGCTGAGTCTATCTTGGATACTAGAGTGGCAAAGAGTACCAGACAGAGAGATTACTTGGAATACTTGATCAAATGGAAGGGAAATCCTGTAGAAGATTCTACATGGATGAATGCTAAAGGATTGGAGGCAAAAGGTTCCTCAATAACTGATTTACTGAACAGGGGTTCAGAGTTTTAAGCTTGGGAGTCTGATGCAGGAGCATCAATGCTAAGCCAGCAATGTGATTGTGTGTTCGCATGTTGCAGCTTGCAAGGGGACAAGCTGTCCTAAAGTGGGAAGAAAATTTGCTTATTAAGTATTTTAGTATTTGCAACTTATGTAACCTGTTATCACTCTAAGTCTAGCTGCTACTAAAGATATCATGTCCGGGATGGTAGAGGGCAAGCAGCCAGGTAGGTGAAACCTGCAAACACCAAGTCCACCGTTCAAAGAACGTTCGTCACACCAAATGAGGCGTTTGTCGCTTTAGACAAGGCAAGTAGCCAAGTCAGGGGGGAGACCCCGCTCAACCAGTGATGGTTGAGAAACAAAACAGACACCCAAATCCCAAAAAATAGACAGAAGTGTTGTCCGCCAAACTGCACACCAGCAGCAGAAACCTTTTGAAAGTTGTCTCCCTCACTGGAAAGTGGGGAGAGGTGTGGCCTTGGGGGCAAGCAATGAGCCAGGTGTTGTCACCTGAATCCCAGCTCCTCCGTTTAGGCAAAACTCCTAACGAAGCCAAGGGGGGTAGTCCCTATTAAAGAGTGTATAAGGCTTTTTGTGTGTTTTTAAATGTGTTTTGGTGTAGTGATGCGGATGGGTGTTGTTTAGGAGATTTTTGAATGATGATTAGAACAGAATTAAACACGCAATCCACGTTGCAAAATTCACAAGATACAAATCAAAAAATGACAATATACTTTGACTTAGAAATTGAAGTGAAGCATCCACAAGATAGATATTAAGCTAATGACAAGGACATATGGTCCAGATTTCAAAGATGTATAAATATTACAGACCAGTGCCAAATGGAGTCAAATAAAACTTGTGATGCTAAAAATAAAATAAGTCAAAAGTAAATGTTTGTGAGGACGTTTTGCAATTGTTCTTGGTAAATTTTACGTGTTTTAGATGTTCTTGATTATTAGGGTAAGACCAAAGGTATCAAAGATGGTGGAACCTTACCCAAGGAAAGTACTGACAACCCTAAGTGATCTGTCGGGAGCACCCAGATTGCAAAGAGGGCAAGTGTGCTTACGGCTTGACCGCCCTCGAGTCTGACAGTGATTTCCCGGCACCACCTCTCGTGGGGAAGAACAGTAATTTGCCTTGGTTGAGGTTTTGGGTAAAAAATTTTAATTAAGTTATCGATCGTAAATTATCAAGTCTTCCACCTTTCTGAGTACTAGCCCAACCTTTTCAGGTTGGCAGAGCATACGGGTGTAGGACAGAAACCAAGATAAATTAATTAAAGGGTGTGTGAGTGGAAAATTTTATTATTAAGAAACCTTGTTCAACTCTCCGACAGAGAGCGCTCTTGACTCGGTCTTATGACCACAGTTCAAGAGACTTGCTAGATTAACAATGCCTAATGCAGGGAAATGCAAGAAACTAAAATGCCCTCCGATAGAGGGTGCTCTTGACTTGGATTATGGCCAAGTTCAAGAGACTTTGGTTTATTTTGAAGAAACAGAAAATGTAATAGCAGTATATTTAACTTGAAGCAGATTTGAACAATAATGTTGATCTACAAGATAAAAATTACTACTAACAATAATGCTTGTAAGATAAAGAAATCTAGTGTTCTACCACACAAGTTCTAAACTACTAGGTGGGATTGATCCCCGAAACAAGATCAACCACTAGAACCGCCTGCACTTGAGAACTTCCAGCTAGTTGAAAGCTCTGCCAAGGAAACCGACGGGGATGGAAGAGTAACCACAAATTATGTGGTCCTGCCCTTGAGACGAAATCTCAAGGATACAACTTCCGGCTGAGGGCTTTGGAAGAGAAGCAAGATAAAATGCAGAAATATAAAACTAAACTACCCAAGAATCTCTTTCAGGTCGAAGACCCTACTCGGGAAAGCATGGGGGTAAGTAGATATGGAATATAATCAAGATGACTTACTTGAAGCAAAATTTAAACTAAGAGCATGAAAATGTAAATCTAAGCTAAAACCAACCACAAGACCCAACACTCTTCCCCAACTGGGGAAGAAGACCAAAAAATGGAGGCCTCTCCACTATGAGTTTTATTAATCCCTTACAAATGCCTCAAGGGAAAATCCTTGAAAGGTCTTTAATGGCTATCTGCGAAAAGCTTATAAAAATTGCAAAAATTGAAGCCCTTAATGGCTTTTACAAAGGATAAGGAGATGTATCCCCGCTTTACTTGTTCGTCCCTTTGTGTTTTTAATGACTTCTCGCCTTGAAGTTTCTCGACTTCTACTCCCTGGAAAAGTCTATAACAAAATAATTGCTCCAATACCCATTAGCATTAGTAACTTAAACAACAAATTGACATTTAGCTAATGTCCTTGATCCGCAAATTTCACCAAGCAAATGATAAAACCAGGACTTGTTTTGATGTAAAATGAAAGTATTAAAAATTAAACTATTTGCAATTATAGAATTGACCAACTAAAATTGGCAGCCATACATATGAAATTCAAGGACAGTCAACGTATAGATGTCTTAGCTTGCAACCAATAGAACACACTTTTATGATAATCAACCGAATGTGCAATGAACGTCAAGTAATAACAGATCTTTGGGACAGTCTAGTTCAAGCTAGATGGCAGCCAACACAAGTATTATAGCAGTCTTCTAGTATTTCATATGGCAGCCAACATAACTCAAACAAAACAGTGTGATAACAGTCCTCTAGTATTTCATATGGCAGCCAATCATAAGTTAAACCAAACAGTGTGATAACAGTCCTCTAGTAGTTCATATGGCAGCCAATGGATCTATAGAACAGTCAACAAGTGAGTCTATAAGGCAGTCCAATAATACGTTTAGATGGCATGAAAATACTTAGTTAAAAAAAACACAAATCAACGATTTGACAACTAACTACTAACTACTCATAAACTAAAAATGAAGGTAAACATCCACTATTCACTAACTCCTAACACTAGCTTGTTTTTGTTGCTTTCTCTTTTATGTTTTAGGGCTGATGTGGAGGTGGACGAAAAGGGACAAAGAACAAAAACGCAGGGGTATGGGAGATGAAGATGGGCTAGAAGTGATAGAAGATGGAGCTAGAGGAAGGGGGAGAGGAGTGCTAAAGGAGAAAAGCGAATGCAAGAGGGAGAAGGGCGAATGGAGAAGGGAGGACAAAATAAGTGGAAGGAGTAGATCTAGGGCACCCAAAGATAAGGCTTGAAGAGAGAGCCTTTTAGGGCCAAGGTAACCAATATTTAAGGATTTTGTTGAAAATGTTTGATGGAACGAAACACGAATAACTCCCAGTTTCTTAACTTTTCAAAAAAAACAAAACAAGACTTCTTTGATAGCTTAGTGGAATGAAGATATTACCAAACAAGAACCCTTGTACTCGGAATAATACCTGGAAAGCCACACACTTAAGAGAAAAGCATAGATCTATAACATTTGTGCTAGATTGTTAGCCCTCTAAGTCATAAAATCAAATGCTTAAGAATCCAAAATGCATAGACAAAACATGTTATCACCTCATACAAGATGAAGCATGGCACATCAAGAACTCCCACTTTGACCTCCAAAGTCTCACTTTATTCCAATATTCAACAAATTACAAATTTCTTCAGAGTTTTGGTGCTTAAAGAATCCATGAGATAATAGCCCCTAATGGGCCTCTCTTTATACTAAAACTAATAATCTAAACCTTAGGTCGAGTTTGGCAATGGCATGGAGGTCGAATTCCAATCAACAAAGGCTTGGAGCAATAGACAATAGACAAGGTCGATTTCGTGGTAGGTGGAAATGGCATGAGGTGGCAAACTCGACTTTGGGGTAGGTTGGGAGTGAAGGCACTAACCAATGAACAAAAGACAACAAGGAAGGGCGAGCTAGGGTAGCAAAGGCGTGAGCTTATGTGGAGGGTGAGCTAGGGAGTGGTAGGCACTAACTCGAGTTTAGATGAGAGCCAAGCCCACTTGTTATTTCATTTAACCAATCCCTAAACTCCAACAAGGATCTAACATGAGCTCAAAGGAGATTGACGTGAGGATCTAGCAGATTGACGTGAGGATTTAGGGAAATGTGTGAGGGCTGTGAGGATAGCACGTGGTGGATGGTAGGTGTGGGCTCGAATTACACAAGGAGCCAAGATTTGGTAGGTGTGGTGACTCATGAGGGCGCCCACCCTATCATAAATGCATGCTAATCACCCAATAACCAAATGCCATGTCACTAAATCGATTTTCCAATGAAGGAGGGCGAATTTGCTTAAGAGGATAACACTCTAGTGACTGGATAGTTGACTGGATGGGCTTGGAGTTGATTGGAATCCTCCTAAATGCTCATTGCCATGTCATTTAGCCCTTTATTTTAATCAAATTGATTAATTTTGGAGAGAATTGGATATCTCAAAAATAATCAATTTTATTATTTTAATTAATAATTTCTCTGTAAATGACTTTTCAGAGAAAATATTAATTACGGGGCTGAATTGACATCCGAAAGTTGGGTTTAGCTACTCCATGGGTCATGTGTGATTTTTGGCTTATGAAACGAGCCATCAAACACTAAGTTTGGACCCCGGATGACTGACATATTACAAATTATTATTTCTCTATTTAAACTATAGAGAATTTTATTAAATTTAAAAAATAATTAAAACCCAAATTTCGACGGACCCGGTAAAAAAATTTCGAAATTTTTTCTGAGGGTTTTATGGACCTAGGACATGACCGACACCTATTCTAACAGTGTCTAGTAGGCTTATATACATTAGTTGGCCTCTAATAACCCCCCATGGCCAAATTTTCAAAATCGGGCATTCCAGCTTTGGAGGAGCGGGAGAAAACCTCATCGATTATACCTCGCCTTAAGCAAAGTATAATTGACAAGGGAAAAAACTCCTTGGAATACCTTAGTTGCTTAATCCAGTCATGAGAAACCGAGGCACTCAGATCCTACTAGCACACTTTTATTACAAACCCCCATGGGGCCATGGTCATGTCGACTCAAAAAACAAAACAAGCTAACCATAACTGGCTAGCTACAAAATGCTGGATCATCTGATACACTGGAAACAAACATTCATCATGTTTGTCAAATGGCGGCTCTCTAGAAAATCCAACTATGGTACAAAAAGTTGGTAACAAGAAGCAAGCAAGAGATGAGTGTAAATGGATCCTGAGCTCGATTTCAGCCAAAGACTGGACACCAGTGATAAAATAAACGTGGTATAGAGTGTGACCAGCTATTAAGTATGATGAAAAAGATGAATTAGATCAACAATTGTGTGGCTGGAAATCAGCTAAGGATGCGTAACAAACTAGAAGTGATAGAATGATGCAAATTCTGCCTAAGGAAAAGATTGATTAAGTGACTTGATGAACCTAGGGCAACAACAAATTAACGTTTTAAAACACTTCTAGCAAATGATAGCCTGATTTCTAATAATGAAATGACAATTAAAACACAAATCAAACACACCCAAAACCCAGAAAAAGACCCTAGCTGCGTGGTTGAGCAAGTTGCCCAAGGAGGGCGCAATCAGAAATCTACTAGTGCCTATGGGGATGGGCAAATGGAGTCGGGATATATAATTTTGGATTTGTACTCTGAAAATTATAATAGAAGCAGGTTTGTAATAAAATTTGATTTTTAACGGTGGAATTTTCGTATTTTTTTTACTTTAGGTTTTATTTTATGTATTTTTAGCTCAGCAAACACAATGAAAATGACAATGAGAAGACAAGATAATGAAGAATACCTGAAACAACGGTGAAATGGAGTGCTTTATGTGAGGACCAGCCCAGAAGATCAAGTGTTGGAAAACCTGCATGTTTCCTTGAGCGTGGAGAGCAGCTGGACACCAAGTGCGCCCTCAACAACCTGCCACAGAAGGACAAAATCAATGGCTGAAGCAAATTATGAGTTAAACACAGCAACTAAATGGCAAATGATGAAGGAAATGAAGTACAAAATGTAAATTTCACTTCCCTTAGAAGTTCTCTGAAGATTGGAGCAAGTGTGGAGCATCACACCCCAAAACTGCGCCTCTCTCCAAATGACCAACGAAGCTACAAATCGAACCAGCAAAGAAAGATAGGAGAACAACACAAGTTATCTCAACAATGCATCCATAAACCAGCATACAATCACTACAAAAACACTCCACAACACAATGTCTCAAGTCACCGAATGGAATGTCTCTCTCAATATCAAGTGCAAGTGCAAAATGCCAAGAAGAGTTACAAATGGTTGAGTCTCTTCTCTTATAGAGAAAGCTCAAAACAAAACCTATCTCCCTCCAAAATCAATGGCTAAGATAAACTCTCTCAATGCCAAATCGATGGTGGAAGATGGTGGAAAGACAAGAACCAAGACCATGTGACCCTTCGGCTAAACAGGGAAGGCGGGACCCACCGACATAAGCATACCATGATAACACAAGGGAAGGGCGGTGCCTCACAAATGGGTAAGTGTAGGGAAACCACCACTTATCATCTAACATACACCTTGCAACTCACATCCGTGCCTTCAGAAGACTCCGTGAGGATCTTTTCTAGAGTCGCCATGACAAGGTGTCCGGCAAACCGTAACTTGAGACTCTAGGGGACAATTCACATAGTTGTCCTGTTATCACCTAAACTGTAGTTACCCCTATGGATGTATCCATTAATGGATGGAAATAGGGAAGGGCAACTCAAAAGGTGCAACCACGATCACCTCGACCTCCAATAGATGGTTGTCACGCCAGTCAAGGCAACCTTCACTTTATGCTATCTAGCCCAGACAACAAAGGGGAAGACCCAGATAGACCCAGATCTACTCCCGACAGGAGAGATCAAACCAAAACACCAAATCAAAGTTAAGTATGAGTGAAGTATTGTAAGGTGTATGGTGGATCCTAGACCTAAGGATCAAGTCAGAAGACAAGTAAGGGGTTCAATGAGTATAGCTTTGGTTCATTGTTGATGTGAGAGTGACCTATAATATTTGAAATGAGATCCAGGATTAAAGTATGAGTCATTTGTTAGAAAATCCACTGCCTTGGGAATCGTGTCCAATGCAGAGTAGTTTAGGGGTTAAATTGGGGCTAACTAGTAAATGTGACAAGCTTGATCATGAGATATGACAACATCACAAGGGTTCAGTCCAACAAACAAGGATCAAACCACTTGACTTGGAGAGAGATCAGTGCCTTGGGAATTGGGATAAATGGAGTCAAGAAAAGATTAACTTATGTTTGATGACCCCTATGGCATAAGACAAGTGGGCTTTTAAAGGTTTGATGGATGGATGTGTCTAGATCAAATAGTTCATGATGTGACCCAAGTGGACCACAATCCCTTAAAACAAGGAATGCTATCCCCAAGGCAAGATTTCACAAAGTGAGCTACTAGACCTAGGTTTCAAAGTGTGCTTGTTCCAAATCCACCAAAATCTCATGTACCCATGTCCTAGAAGTGGACCAACTCAATCTACCAAGGAAGTGCGACTTTGCCCAAGGAAGGTTAAAAGTGGGGTAAATGGGATCAAGACAAGCCCAATGGCATCCAAACTTTAGATCCAACTAGGTTAAGCAAGTGACAATATGGATCTAGAATATCAAGGCAATCCAAGGGTTAGATCTTACTAGATCTGAATTTTAAGATACCAAGTGGTCCAAAATGGGGATTAAATCCCTTAAAATGTGGAATAGGGCCCACAAGGTAGAAATTGCCAAAGTAACAATCCAAGGGTAGGTTTTAGGATGTGTAGATTATGATTCAAGTGAAATCTCAACTACCCATGTACCAGATCTAGGGTAACACACCTTCCCCAAGAAGTGCGACCTCACTTGGAGAGGCTAAGTTGGCTTGGGAAGGGGGTCAAATGAAGGCCAATCCTCACCAAACTATAGATCCGGGATGCCATGGATACTATAGAGGTGGGTTTTAAATATCTTACCCAAGAAGCCACTAGATCTTAGTAGATCTGAAAAAAATGTAAAAATGGGGGTTTTGATTAATTAGGGTTTGAAATATTTTAGACAACTGGATAGATCATGGAAAGAGATTACCTTGAGATCATACCTGAGTGATGTGAATGAGATGCCTTGATGTTGAGGAAGACTCCCGCAGAGATCAAATGAGAGATTTTTTATTTTGCTTGCCGAAATGATGCCCTAGCCCACAAGTGCGACCTCCTCTACCTGTCAATCCAAGGAAAGCGATTTCAATCAGAAAGATCAAGTATGGAGGAAATACAAGCGAATTGCAATAGTAACATGAAATAGAAGGTCCTGGGACAGTAATACTCCCTGTTACCAACGAAGAGATCAAAAGAAGAAGTAGGGAGAGTCTTCCCCTACCAATACTTCCTCCTCAAACCAAATCGGCCTCCACCTGTAGATGCAAAAATATGGTACAAAAGAATATGGCAAGACAAGATCTCCAATAACTCAGTGCAAAGGAAGAATCAACGAATGAACACCAAAACATTCACCACAACACTGGAGATAGATGCAATAATAATTTTATATTCCAATAATCCAGAGCCACAAGTCCCCTTTACAATGAGAGGCTCTCTCCTTTAAATAGGAGGGAGAGAGTCCATAATCTAACCACTTTTTGAATGAGTGACAAAGATTAAAAGATCAAAAGATTTAATCAATGGTTGAGATGAGCTCAACAATAAAATACATGGATCACTAATAAAATATAACAATAAGTGGACAAAATCGCCCTAGGAGAGGGGATCCCACCAAATCATGAAGAAAAAATATAACAACTAGTTCATGGTGGGTCCAAGGGGTAATTTTAGACATCCTTGGTCAATCCCCATAGCACAATAATAATAAAATAGTCATCAAAGTACCAAATCGTGCCTCTATGGACAAATCGTGGGCCTTAGGAGGCCTCAAAAATCATCAGAAAATGTCGTAAGTGATGGATGTGGGTCCTGATGAAGCTGAAACTGCTGGAGAAGGTGTGGAAGACATCCCACTCATCATCACTAATCATTCCATGCCAAAAATTTGCCTCAGTAGCCCAAATCGAATTCCTCTGTAGCCATTTCTACCAATCCTGAAATGCCTCGGGAAGCGTGTAACTACCCCAAACTGCCTCCTGGAGTGCCTGTGCTATCAAGGTGAGGGCACCAGTGTGTCCGGGAGGGGGGGTAATATGGTAAAAACAAGTGGCTGGACCACCCCCTCCAAGCACAGCGCCCTAGGTCAACCAAATAAAAATCATCTCTGCTCCGACAAACCAAAACTGCAATGGGATAGCGCACTGAGGCTCAATCATCACCGTAACTGCCCGGAACTGAGAGTAGACTGTCTCATTGGACTCAAAAGGTCCAAATCTATCCAAGATGTGTACTCATACACCATATGGATCTCTGCATGATCATATAATACATCCAATATACTAGAACAGGGGAAATAATAATAATCTGTAAATGATCAAATAATGCTGGAAACCATGAATCATCATCATAAACCTGTATCTGATGCATAGAACCATCATGTACATATATATGGACCATATATCATCTATCTGTATCATCATAAGGTCCAACCATGTCATGTCCTATGGTTAACCTTGGTCAAACTAGGTTTGACCAAGTCAACATGACCAAATATAACTTAGACTGTCATCAGAAGCTGCTGCAAAGTGTCAAAGGTTAATGCATGCTCTACAATTTATTCAAATAACAATTATAACACAAAGTAATCATTACTGGCGATCTAAATCCAAACATATAATGTCATTAATTATTATTATAACTCAGACTAGACTTTCAGGACCATACTCACTTCATAGTTGTGATCAATTTGCTAGTGAAGGCTGAAGGATGAAATAAACTGGCTAGGCTAATAGGATGACTTGACTGACTTATTGTGACACTTTGGATATGGGAAAGGGAAAACACACCATAGTATATACTAAATGAGCAACAACACAGGGAATGGCGGTGTCTCACAAATGGATGAGTTGTTCAAAGAGGGTTTATTCACCTTTAACAGATACGCACAATCCATAATACAAATGAGGCCAGCAATTATTTTGATATAGCATTTAAGTTACATTGCTTTTTGGGCCTGAAGTTTCCATAGCCTTTGATCTATGTGTGTTTATAAACACATTGCATAGATTTACATTTATTTAGGCTTTTTGCTGCAGGTGTGTTTTTAAGGCACTTGTTTACCTAAGCACTTCTAGGTGTGTCACAGACAGCTTGTTTACCTAGGTATTTTACATTTCACAAAAGATATAACATTTTATTTCATAGCCATTTTCATTTGGCTTGCCTTTCATTCATGTGTATTTAAAAACACATTGCATGATCGGGCTTTTCATATAAGATATAACATTTCATTTTCCATACTTTGTATTCATGGCAGCAGTAAAAGTTTCAAGTTTAGCCAACACAACTTTAGTGACTAGGGGGAATTCACAAGGAAATCCAACTCACCATAGGTAAGTTTTGTCACCAACTCAGAGTCGAGACACAATAAACAGGGAAGCTCATCCAATACAGAGGCTACAGTGGGGAAAAGTTCTCCATGCCATTAGTCAAGTAGTAAGTCAGGGTGATAAACTAAAAAGTAGGTAATGGATGGATGAAGACAATGAATAATGGAGCCAAGATATGGTGGAAAGATCACCTCTATTCTTCCTAAGGAGGGCAAACCAATGAGTATGAATAGTGAACTTCTAAGTCTGAGTAGGGACAATAGAATATATATAATAAGATCAACCAAGTCCACATATCTATATGATCGCCAGATCATGACATTAAGTGCTAAGACATGCTATAAGAATAAATATAAAAGCAATATAACCACAACACTATGATATACCTACTGAGTCATATACCTGAATGCTCATCCTCTGAACCATCATCTGTCCTCTGAAACTGCCACTGTAACTCTGGGCACTATTGACTGCTCTGTACAAATGGTATAATGGCTACATCGGTCATCTCTCTGAGTGTCCTGAGACTCAGTCATGGCAATGGGGAATAAAACTGCTGTCCAAATCTGATAATGATCCATAATAGATGCTCATCTCAGCATCTCAATGTAAGGGAATTGGCTGAAAAGTGTATTGGAATCAAAAAAATAATGTATGGTAGCCCGGCTACTATATATGTGATAACATGTCCCTTACTCCATCTCACCTCCTTGCCTCGCAGAACTAGGTGAGGAAATAACCAATACAATGCTCTGATATATATGGCTGGGCTGTGTCCGTGTGTGTTAAGAAACACATTCTTGGACTTTACATTTAACTTTCATAATTAGCCTTTTTGGCCAGATTTACATTCAGATAGCCTTTTTGGCTTCATTTCATTACATTTCATGGCCCTTTTTGGGCTACATACATATCTCAAAAGATATAACAAGGCGCTCATACTGCAAACTAATGGGGACAAGTGTACATGCTTCGATGACCAATGGGGAACACCCGGTGAGTCTACACAATCCTATACTGCATTGCAACATCGGGGGCAACCGACAGGAGCAAATCCCAAGTTTGAGAATGCATCTCACACACTAAAGAGCCGAGGCACAATAAACAGGGAGTCATGGCATACTCAGAGGTCAATGGGGAAAGGGATCCTCAAGGCCACAAGTCAAGATCCAAGTCGGGAAAGACCAAAAATGGATGAGTCAGATGGGTGGAAGGAAGTGACAGGTGGAACCAAGGTTAGCTTCCTAGGAGGAGTAATGACCAAGTCTATATCGATAATGGGGACAGGAACCAGTGTGCATAAACAGGAGCCTACTGAAAGAGGTGGACTGACATCACCAGGGGCCATAAACATCATAATGAAAACCGAGATCACCATATCAAACATCATACGTCAATTCCATGTACTATCATAAATAAACAAGTCTCAAAGCAACAACATGAGCAATAATCCATAAAGTGCTATACCTGCCATACCATATACCTGCTGTTGAAGCTGAACCTCTGCTGAATCCAGGCAATAAGTGGTAAACCAACAATACTCTGTAATGCTCTCATCACAATATGGCTAAGTAACCCTCTCAATGGGGTCGTGCAAAGCAAGGTAAGGAAGGGGGACCTTGTAATCACTACTCTGTAATAGCTCTGGACCAATACAAAACAATCTGTCCCCTCTGATATCTTTGCTCGGGGCAATCTGAACACAATGAATGCCCTCTCCGAAGGCATCTGATCTCTGATCTGGGAAAAAAAAAAGTAGTATGGCCCCCGACCACACAATCTGCAACATGGTAGCTCCAGCTAACATGGATGTGATAACATAACCAACTAGTGCATTGTCAGTTTTTTGGGGAAAATAGTACATAGTGGCAAGTTGATACTCCCTACGTGGAGATCAAGCCAGATAGGTAGTTTGTTGAATAAGGATGGGGACTCCTTCATTGTGGAGGAGAATTAGTTAGTTAGTTTTCTGTTCAATCATTCTGTTTTGGGATTTTGGATGGGTGAAAAGGGGAGAGACAGAGACTCGGTGGGAGAGCTCGGTGTGAGAGAGAGTAGGTGGGATATTTTCCTGAGTATCTGAAGAAAACGAGACTGTAAGCGATTTCTTGCTATCAGTTAATGAAATGGGAAAATTATGTGTGTTCAATGGTGTTACTATGCATTTGAATGAAGAATAAGTTGAGATTCTATCAGGTAGAGCTATGTGCAAGCGTTAACCTAATTTATGTGTGAATGAGTCTCTATTTCGTGCTTGTGTGAACTTCCATGTACAGCTAAGAACACTCAAATCATTCGCAGACCGACTGTCATTAAGCAACCAAGGTAATTTCTTGTTGTATTCAGTTGCAGCTCGTAATTGTGTGGAGTATTTGAAACTTATACATAGTATTGAGATACAAAGGCCCCAATCTCTGATCGAACTCGTGTTTAGGCTGCAACCAGCGTTGCCCATTAGATGATACACAGAGAAAGGGCAGCGACTGTAAAATCCAATGCTTAGAAGGGTTTACGATTTCTCATTAGTGGTTCAGAATTTGGCTGCCACTGGCTTAAACATTTGGCTGCGACTGATTAAGCTCCGACTCCAGTAGCGGTTGAGTAACGGCGCACTACCGAGAAAGCTAGATTTGGTTGACTCATTATAGTCACATTGGGCTGTGACTCATCATAGTGGTTGCGACTCATTATTTGGTTGCAACTGTTTATAGTGGATTTCCAGACTTAGCAAGTTTAGCCAGCGTGGTATGAGGCTTACCCATCCACCTTGTCACCACTTAGTCCAATAGCATTTCATCAAAAGTTTATACAAGAACTCCTTCCGGCATCAAGATCGCTTCTCCTTGTCTTTCTCATCTTAAAACAATTTTTATCTTGGTTACCCGTTCTCTTATCCTCGGATCTACTTGCTCTTTCAAATTAAAATTTACTTATCTTTCTAGATCTGATTATATGTTTAGATCTTGCAATTAAAAGCTTTATTTTTCTAGATCTAACTTAGCTAGCTTCATTTTATGCAAGTCATTTCATTGCAAAAGTTTAAGGCTTGAAGTCGAAGTTAGTTTATGCATTTTAAAAGTTTTATTTGGCAGGTTAAAAGTGCTTCATTGGCTGCCCTCAAAAGCAAGCCAAGATCCTCAAAAGGACTTGTCCTTTTGAGTCATTTTAGTCAATTTTTGCAAGTTTAGCTTAGAAAAATTTCCATAAATTTTTGTAGCCATCCAAATCACTTTTAAAGTGATTTTGGGCTTTTTTAAGTACTAATTAGCTCGCTGTCCGGTTTTACTTTTCAGCAGGTTTTGGCACTTTTCATTCAAAAATTTCAAGTTTGGGCCATTTCGAAGCTTCCTGGGGCGTCCCAGCTTCATCCGGCATTCACCCTTTGCATTTTTTGTAAGCCTTTTGAATCTAGATCTGTAAATATCCAAGGCATTTTCTCCAAAACGTTCATTGTAAATCATAAATAAGGGAAGAGCAAGTGGACTACCCAGCACCCACACCCCATCCCCCCTAGGGAGATTCGCATTATTTTAAGGCTTGATTTTTTCTAACAAGTTTTATTTTCGGTTTAAGAACAAACACGCACACACATCAGGCAGTACACTTTTAAATTTAAAACATTATAAATATTGTTTTAGTCGTTTCAATTTTTGCTTTATTTCTTTAAAGTAACGAATTTGACATTGCTTTCTCGAAGTATGCTCGCCCCATCACATAAAGGGCTTTGTCTGAGTACGTGATCGGATGATCAGAAAAGAGACTCTTTTCCTGTAGTAATTAGCATAACACTTTACTTCAGTTATTTATCTTTTGTGATCAAACGGAATAAACATTTTGTTTCCGACTCAAAGTATGCTCTTTCCCCTTGCGGGAATTTGTCTGGTCCTATGGAAAATCAGAAAGAGTTGCAACTATTCCATAATTCTTCACATCTAATAAAAAATCATCCTAATAAAATTAACTACCCTGAACATATTGAAAATCTAACACTCGGACCGTAATCATTGTGTGGAGAAATTTCTCAGGAGAATCGAGAACCACTAGGAGGCGACCTCAGGGCACAGTTAGACTACACCCTTGTTGGTGTAGTGTTGAACACCGCCCTCAAGACTCCATTCCAGCCCACATGTCTCCTTGAGGAGCCACCATTGATTAACTTTTGGACATTACTCCTTGTTCCTCACGGTATATCTGGAGCTCCCCTTTCCCGTAATCAAATCCCATCTCATAATAATTTAAAATTTTCGCACAACATTTACAACACAACACACATTTTCGACTCCATTTTGGTACTAATCTTGTCTATATTTTATGTTTCAATCTTTGATTTAGATCTCATGTGTTATGTGATTTTATTATGTTGTTGATCTAAATTTCCACTTGCAAGTGATTTTTGCTTTCAATTAAGTCTTATTAAAAAAACTCCTAAAAAACTTACCCAATCATAAACCTAAAGCTTAATCAACCTTAGTACTCATAGGGACTACACCCCTTGGCTTCGTTAGGAGTTCTGCCTAAACAGAGGAGTTGAGTGTTGAGTGACAGTATCTCAACTCGAAACTTGCCCCCAAGGAACGCACCTAAACAACCTGAAGATTTCTGTTGCGATAACCCTCAGGTGCGTGTTCCGGCAACAACAGGGCTTCCAAATGTTAGTAGAGGTGGGAGACACTTATCTCAACCGTTTGCACTTGCACAATGATTTAAAACAAGTTAGCAATGATTTTTACTCTATCAACACATGAAAATAGTCTATTAGTAGAAGTCTAGTTAAACTTATTTCTTCTCTTCTAGACAAAAGAGAGAGTTCTATACTAACAAGCTTCCATTGTGATGGGAAATCACTAGACTACTAGTGGTTATCACCTAGAAGGGTTGATTTGAAAGGAGTGGATACCAATGAAAATTAATGCAACAGGTCAACACTATTAGTTTTTTGGGTTACTCCAAAGTGTTTACACCATGTCTAGGGGGTGCTTCATTAGATCCAGGGTACATGGTGTTGTTATCACATATATAGTAGCCGGGCTACCATATGTTTTATTCCAGATTCGAGTACATTTTTCAGCCAGTTCCCTTACATTTGAGATGCTGAGATGAGCATATATGTTGGATCACTATTTGATTATGGATAGTAGTATATTCCCATGCCATGACTGAGTCTCAGGAAACTCAGATTTGATGACCGATGTAGCCATTTATCCATTTACAGAGCAGTATGTATTGCCCATGTTAGATTTTTACTTGAACAGCATATAGCATATAGATAAACAATCACTGAAAGATAAACAAGCACAGTATAAACACAATGAACACAAAGATTCTCTCGGGGAAACCACAAAGGGAGAAAACCCCGGCAAAGCCTTCCTCAATATAGAAATCACAAAGTACAAAAGTTCCAAGACAAATCAGCTACTCCTCCACTTGTGCGCACCTCTCTCTCTTCACTAATGCGAACTTGCTTGAGTGAATGAGTGAATACAAATGAGAGAGGTGTCCTTTATTTATATTGTTACGTTGGGGTGACAATTTCCCCAACAGGGCCGACTTCTCTACTTGACTGGTCAATTACATAATATAATAATCTTAAAGGGACTTTTCTAGGCCGACACATGTCCTAGGGTTTACATTAATTCTTTCAATGACCTTTACATTATTAATTACATGACCATCATCTCCCGGAGGAGGAATACAATAATATAAAAGAATATCTTCCATAGTTACATTATTTTAACACTCCCTCTTAACTAGGAAGGTATTCTACGGGTAACAACATCTGCAGAACTGACTTGTGAACTTCTATATGTCGTAGGAAGGCTTTGGATCATCGTTTGTCTGGGGTATCATCTGCGGAGTAGCAACATCATCATCTACTGAAATATGATCATCATCATCAACAATCATCCTCTTGCTGAAACATCATCTGCTGGAACAGCAACTTCGTCAACTGGAACATCTTCTGCTGGAACATCCTCATCAGCAACATCATCAGTTGGAACATCTTCTGCTGTCAGCAACCTCGTCAGCTGGAACACCACCTACTAGAACATCCTCATCAGCAGCACCATCAGCTGGAACAACATCATCGTCAGTTGGAACATCCTCATCAGCTGGAACACCTGCAATAAACATCAGTAACTAAATATTGATACTATCAGTCAACCAGTACTGATCTTCCCTCACCCTTGGAGAGACATCCATCCCTCCGGACAGGCATCGGCTCGTGAGCGCTGGAACCATCAGTCAGCCAGTACTGATCTTCCCTCACCCTTGGAGAGGCATCCATCCCTCTAGATAGGCATCATCTCGTGAGAGGTGGAACCATCAATCAACTAGTACTGATCTTCCCTCACCCTTGGAGAGGCATCCATCCCTTCGAACAGGCATCAGGTCGTGAGAGATGGAACCATCAGTCAGCCAGTACTGATCTTCCCTCACCTTTGGAGAAGCATCCATCCCTCCAGATAGGCATCAGCTCGTGAGAGCTAGAACCATCAGTCAGCCAGTACTGATCTTCCCTCGCCCTTGGAGAGGCATCCATCCCTACGGATAGGCATCAGCTCACGAGAATTGGAACTATCAGTCAGCCAGTACTGATCTTCCCTCACCCTTGGAGAGGCATCCATCCCTACGAATAGGCATCAGCTCGTGAGAACTGGAACTATCAATCTCTCTTTCTAGAGAGGTCCCTCAGGACCACACCAAGCTTGTCTCGAAAGTACTCAAACTTCACACGAGCAAGAGGCTTAGTAAGCACATCAGCAACTTGTTCCTCTGTAGGAACATACTCGAGCTTCACAGCTCCCTTCTGCACCATAACCCGGATATAGTGGAACTTAATCTCGATGTGCTTCGATCTATCATGAAACACAGGATTTTTTGTCAACTTGATGCAACTTTGGTTGCCACAGACTACCTTCGTAGAATCAATCTCTGCATCGAAAAATCTGTCAACGTCTTGCGAAGCCACACTGCTTCACCACAAGCTGAACAAGCTGCTACATATTCAGCTTCCGCTGTACTGAGTGCAACATAGGGGTGCTTTCTACTGAGCCATGAGATCACGCCTGATCCAAAACTAAAGAAACATCCTGAAGTACTCTATCTGTCTTCAGCACTTCCAACCCAATTTGAGTCTATGTACCCATACAACCTGAACTCACTATCTGAGGCATATATGAGTCCATAATCCAATGTACCCTTTAGATATCTCATCACATGTTTAGCTGCAATCAGGTGAACACTCTCTTGATTTTTCTGAGCAGCATCGAGTGCCATTCTTTGGGAGAATGGAGGCACCTGGTTAGTTACCAGGATATTGATCCAGTCTGGGAGTGGAAGCTCAGCCTAAGGCTGAGAGCCATTCTCTGGGAGAATGGAGGCACATGGTCAGTTACCAGGATATTGGTCCTGTTATCAACTGATTTGTACAAATAGTTGAAACCTTATTGAGCCGCCAGTGTTGGAACACATCAGTGTTCACTTCCAGAGTATCTGGGTTTCATTGTATTTGGGTCTAGCCAGTTTTGGCTAGCCAGTTTTGTTTTTGAGTCGACATGACCATGGCCCCATGGGGGTTTGTATCAAAGTGTGCTAGTAGGGTCTGAGTGGCTCGGTTTCCCATGACTGGATTAAACAACTAAGGTATTCCAGGGAGTTTTTTCACCGTCAGATTATACTTTGCTTCAGGCGAAATATAATCTCTTGGTTTTTCTCCCGCTTCCTCCAAAGCTGGAATGCCCGATTTTGGAAATTTGGCCATGGGGGGTTATTAGGGTCCAACTATAATGTATAAACCTACTAGACACTATTAGAATAGGTTCTGGTCATGTCCTAGGTCTCTAGAACCCCCAGAAAAAATTTCGAAAAAATTTTACCGGACGCGTCGAAATTGGGGTTTTTAATTTTTTAATTATTTTTTAAATTTTAATTAAATTTCTCTATAGTTTAAATAGAGAAATTTGAGTCTGTAATATGTCAGTCATCCGGGGTCCGTTTTCAGTGTTTGATGGCTCGTTTCATAAGCCAAAAATCACACATGACCCATAGAGTAGCTAAACCCAACTTTCGGATGTCAATTCCGCCCCGTAATTAATATTTTCTCTGAAAAGTCATTTACAGAGAAATTATTAATTAAAATAATAAAATTGATTATTTTGGAGATAATCCAAATCTCTCCAAAATTAATCAATTTGATTAAAATAAAAGGCTAAATGACATGGCGATGAGCATTTAGGAAGATTCCAATCAACTCCAAGCCCACCCAGTCATCCATCCAGTCACCAGCAAAGAATCTTCTTGAGCAAATTCGCCCTCTTCCATGCAAAAATCGATCTTGTGATGTGGCAATGATTGAATGGGTTGTTGGATGGCATTAAAAGCCAATGGTGGGCGCCTCCTCTAAACTAGCAATCAATCCAAGCTTGGATCCTTGATAGGATTCGAGTTCACCTACCTAAACCACGTGTTCATGCATCAACTAACTCGCAATCCCCTAAATCCTCACGTCTATCTTCATAGAACTCGAGTTTGAGCTTCATGGTAGGGTGATGATTGGTTCCAAGCTCCACATATGCGAGTCATTACCTACCAAAGGCCACTTGCCATCTCCATGTGAGCTCGCCCTTCCACTTGTCTCCATCATATCCAAGCTCGCCCTCCACATAGGCTCACGTCAACCTTCATCCTAGCTCACCTTTGCCTTGATGTAAGTTATCCATTGGTTAATGCCCTCACCTCACACCTACCTCAAGTCGAGTTTTGCCACATAGTGCCATTCACACCTACCTCAAACTCGACTCCATTGCTCCAAGCCTTGTTGATTGGGATTCGACCTCATGCTCACCACCAATTCGACCTAGGGTTTTGGCTTTTAGATTTAGTATAAAGAGAGGCCCTTTGGGGTTATTATCTCATGGAGACTTTGATGCAAGATTACTCTGCAAAAATTTGTAATATGCTTTGGTTTAATATTTTCAATAAAGATTTCGACTTTGGAGGTCCATGAGCTTTCAATCTTTGGTGTGAATTCATCTCTTGTTGAGGTGACATCTTCTCTAAACCCATCTCTTGATTATGCATAGTATTTGATCAATGGCTAGCTTGTGAAGACTATTTTTAGTACAATAGAGTAACCATTTATAATTTAAGTTGGTTATTTATGCATGGTTTATCAAGATCTAAATGGACATGAGTAGTTGGTTATACAAATTGTTGATCTAATCTTGATATTTCTAGCATACTAGCATTGTTGATCTCACTTGTTGGTTGAGTGGTTTGGGTTGTGATTAGGTGTTGCTTAAAGTGAAGAGGGGTAAGAGCTCGGTTGCATCAAACCCTTGTTCATCTTCAAGTTTTTGGCCTAACACTTTGTGGTTGCAGGATCTACAATAATCTCAAGATCTTTTAATCTTAAGAAGGCTAGGAAGAGCTCTTCTCAGGTTTCTCATCAACCAAAAGTTCTACCTTTAAAACCTTGTCACCTAGGGCTCTCTCTTCAAGCCCTCTCATTTGCTCCTTGAATCTTTTTGTACTTGCATGCTAAGCCTATTCCTCCTTGCCCTAGTTTCGTCCTAACCTTTTTCTCCCACTCGTTTTTGTTCTCTCTCTCTTCCATTCGCCTTTGTCTTCTAGCTTCTCCCCTTCCCTCCTTTCTTCCTACCTCTCTTTGCCTTAGATCTCTTTAGCTTTCTCTCATTTGCTCTCGTCCCATCTCCTTTTGCCCTTTTTCTTACTCCCTCTCGTCCCACTCTATTTCCTCCTCTTTTCATACCATTTAGCCCATTCGTTTTTGCCCTACTCCTTAGCTACATCCTCCCTTCTCGTCCATCCTCTCTTGGGCCTTAAAACATAAACAAAACAAACAAAAACATTAGTTTGGTTAATGCTTAGAAGTTAGTTAGTAGCTATATCTATCTTTGCATTTCTTGGTAATAGTCTCACACACTTGAAAAGATAAACACTTAGGCATAATAGTTAGATCTCATACCAAAAGTTTAGATCTTGCATTTTGAAGGGTTGATTGAGCATATAGGTTAGCGAAATATTGCATGTAGCTTGCACTTACTTTAGTTTTCTTTCCTCATTCCAAATATAGAAATTGTGCTCCAAAAATATTTTGAAATTTCATAGTTTGGATCTCATTTTTAGTGAGTTTTAGGCAACTTTTGTTCGCTGGTCCATTTTCCCATATAAACTTTTTCAAACAAAAAATCTCATTTTATCATGTTTTAGGCTTTAATTTCTTATATAAGACTTAGTAGTTTTTTCATATCCTATTTGATTTGATTAACAGAATAACGGGTGCCTTGTTGAGATGTTATGATCTTGTGTAGGTCATTTAAGAGAAAGACATTCGATAAACCTTGAAGTAGGGAGATCTAAGCAGTACTACAAGAACGCCATAAGGAGTGATCAAAATCACAAAGTCTTGTTATCCTTTGTAATAAGCTTATAAGAGCTAGTCTTGTATTTCCATCTTTACTTCTTTCTCAAAGACCTTGCAAGGTTTTAAACCCAAGGCATCTGTAACAGTTTAATAAAAAGTTTCAAGTGGAGGGGTCCTCCACTTTTGGGTCTTCTTCCCCATTTGGGGAAGAGTGTTGTGGTTTAGCGTAACTTGGTTTATGTTTCCATGCTCTTAGATTAGTTTCTTTTTCATTTTTTGTTTATCTTCCATATTTACTTAACCCCATGCTTTCCCGAGTAGGGTCTTGAACCTGAAAGAGATTCTTGGGTAGTTTAGAGTTATCTTTGTTTATTATTATCTTGTTTCTCTTCCAATCCTTGACCAGAGAATAGCTAACTTTGGGATCGTATCCCAAAGGCCACATAGTTTTGTGGTAGCTTCTCGCTCCTCCATCAACTTCTTGTGGACATCCAGCTAGCTGGAAGGTTTCCAGGATTGGTGGTTTCTAGTGGTTGATCTTGTTCGGAGATCAATCCCACCTAGTAGGTTAAAGTTTGTGTGGTAGAACACTAGATTTACTCAATTTCATTTATTTCGCAAGTAGTGTTGCTAGTAGTAATTTATATCTTGTGATCAATATCATTATTTAAAATCTGTTTCAATCTGAGATATACTGCTACTACTTTCTTTTTTTGCTTCATAAAATAAACCAAAGTCTCTTGAACTTGGCCAAATCCAAGTCAAGAGCACCCTCTATCGGAGGGCATTTTAGTCTTGCATCACCCCTGCATTAGGCATTTTATTTTTAGCAAGTCTCTTGAACTGCGGTCATAAGACCAAGTCAAGAGCGCTCTCTGTCGGAGAGTTGAACAAGGCTTTTAAGTAAATAAAATTTTCCACTCACACACCCCTAATTAATTTATCTTGGTTTGTCCTACACCCGTATGCTCTGCCAACCGGAAACGGTTGGGCTAGTACTCAGAAAGGTGGAAGACTTGATAATTACGATCGATAAACTTAATTAAAATTTTTACCCAAAACCTCAACCAAGGCAAAATACTGTTCTTCCCACGAGAGGTGACGCCGGGAAATCACTGTCAGACTCAGGGGCGGTTTAAACATTGGACACCAATCCTTATCGAATCTGGGTGCTTCCGACAGGTCACTTAGGGTTGCCAGTATCTTTCTTGGGTAAGGTTCTACCATCTTTTGATACCTTTTGGTCTTAGCCCTAATAATCAAGACAACTAAAACTTTGAAATTTACCAAGATAAGCTGCACAACGTTCTCACAAACTTTCTATTTCAAAGCATTTGTATCAAGTTTTTACAATCACTTTTATTTTTGACTCCACAAGGCACTGGTCCTTCATCATATATCTTTGTATGCTTAAATATCTATACTGGAGTATTCAGCTTAATCTGTGTGAAAAGTGATTCATTTATTTGTTCAAGTGCATCCTTTATTTTCTGTTGCAACGTGGATTGCGCTATCTTGTGTCACATTAAAGTTTTATATTGTCTCTCATTTCACAAAACTCCTAAACAACACCCATCCGCATCACAACACCTAAAAACACTATAAATACAAGAGCCTTAGTGAAACTCTCTCTTAGGGACTACCCCCCTTGGCTTCGTTAGGAGTTTGCCTAAACGGAGGAGCTGGGATTCAGGTGACAGTACCTGGCTCATTGCTTGCCCCCAAGGCCACACCTCTCTCACTTGAAGTGAAGAGACAGCTTTCGAAAGATTTCCGCTGCCGGTGTGCATATTGGCGGACAACATCTTTGGCGCCGCTGCCGGGGACAAATCTTTTTGTTCCTGGACGACCTTAGTTTTTTCTAGTTTGTTTTACCTTTTGATAGATTCTCATATCTATCTGGCGACTCCACTTCACCTTTTTACTTTGGTAGATTTTTAGTTTAATCACTCTCTGAAATTAGACTTGGATTCACCTGGCGACTCCACTGTCAGTTAACACATCAAGGTATTCAACTAGAAGAAATTCTGAAGGTTTGCTTAGTTTTATCCCTGAGCCTGAAAAGGTTTATAGGAGGAGACTAAACAAGCTTGCTTCTCGTAGAATTCTTGAAAATCTTAGATCCGAATCTATTTTAGACATCCACTCTTTATTTCAAGAAAATCTAGAAAATCAAACAATTTCTGAGAATAATAACTGTTTCCTTTCCACAATGGGTGAGTTCTTTACTCAACTCAACTTTACTCAGATACCAGGTCAACCTCATGATATTCCCGAGAAGGCTATTGATAAGATCACAAATTTCAATGGCACTGATGCCTCGTTATCTGCTGAACAACATATTAGAAACTTCACCAAATTATGTAGTGCTCATGTCAAGGGAGCTGATAAACATGAAGACGTGTACATGACTCTTTTTGCCCTATCCTTGGAAGGTAAGGCAGGGAATTGGTACGACAATCTGCCAGACAATTCTTTTGCCACCATAGCAGCCTTCAAGACAGCCTTCCTCAACAAGTTTGGTTGCAGAAAAGAACCTAGACATTTAGTTGCATCTCTAACTAGTATGAAGAAGACTGAGAACGAAACTATGGATGAATTTAACACAAAATTCATGGAGTTGTCCAATTCCATACCTGACACCTATGCGCCTCCTGCGGCCTCTTTGTTAGACTACTACATAGAAGCATTAAGTGGCAAAGTCCAATATCAGATCAGGGATAAAGAACCGGCTACCTTGCTTGAAGCTCAAGCTTTGGCCATCAAAATTGATAAGAACATGAAGTCTTCCGGAGAATCAAATATCCAGGGGTACTCTAGATCTCAACTGCTTTCAAAACCAACTGAGCATAAAGACAAAGAACCTATGAAGGATTCTTACGAAAAGAGAATGATAGAGATATGTGAGAGAATGGAGAAAGCAGAACAGAAACATGTAAGTCAGATTAAAGAATTGCAAAACAAGATCATCAACATGGAAAGAGCACAGGTTCAACAGGTTCAACATACACAACCAGCTCCTAGAAATTTTCCTGCCAAACCTACTTGGCAAAGAAGACCTCCTAACCATGAACAGAGGCCTCCTCATCAACTAGAGGCTGCCAACATGGTTGAGCATGTCAAGCCATTTTGTAGAGCATGCAAGGATTTCCATGAGGAATCTGGTTGCCATTATGCTTGCTTTGTTCAGGAGCATGGATATCCTGAGGGATGTGAGCCTAGTACTTCATCAGACGAGCCTGTTTTTATCAACCATGTGGGAAATGAATATGAGAACCTTGATATGACTCAAGCCAACCAGGGTTATCAGCAAATCGACTATATGACTCAACTGTATGGAGAGATGCCACCTAGTATCAACAACAACCAGAGATTCAAGGGAAACACTTATCAAAAGAAACCAAAGGAGGGACCTTCTAATCAAAACACTCCTAAGGTAACAGTTCCTCACATTGCTCCAAGGATAAACATTGAAAAGGGACCACCTATTGATTTAAATTTTGATTTAAGTAATTGGTTGTCCAACACCAAAGTTCCAGTCCCAGTACTTGAATTATGCAAACTTCCTGGTCAGAGAGAGAAACTGTTAAAACTGTTAGAGCCTCATGCTAATAATACTCCCCCTCATATTCCTAAACCTATAAATTCTGAAAAGCCCCTTGTTGTTCCTCATCCCATTGCATCTGAAAAGCAACCTCCACCTGCAAAGTACCCTGCCCCTGAAAGGGTAGCTTTCGTAGAAACTAAAGAACAACCTTCAACAAGTTGTATGAATGATTATGGAGATCCCCCTATAGTCCTACATACCAGGGAAACAAGAAAAGAAGCTCACCCACCTTTCTACATATCATTGATGATAGGTGACCTTCTTCTACATAACTGTATGTTGGACTCAGGATCTGGTGCCAGCCTTATGACCAAGAAAGTCATGCAGCAATTGAACTTAAAGACCACCAGACCATATGGGAATGTTTGTGCTATGGACTCTAGACCTGTCGAAGTTGAGGGGATGATTCAGAATCAAATCGTCAGATTAGCCAAGTACCCAGACATCCATGTCACCATGGACATCCTAGTCATAGATGTACCTGATAAGTGGGGTATGCTTTTATCTAGAAAATGGGGTGCTTCCTTGGGTGGTTCATTACAATTAGATCTATCCTACGCAACTGTTCCTGCTTCAGAAGACACTCAGGTTAAACTACATTCAGAAAAGGAAAGGAGGTACCATGTTGAAAATCCCCACAAACCTTCAAATGAGTACATTTACAATTCAGATGACATGGGAACCCACCAGATCAATTCCACTTTCTTAGATCCAGTTCATAGGGAAATGAAAGACAAGAAAATTGATGGGCTGTGGAAGATGGAATTTGATGGAGCTTTTTCTAAGGCGGGCAAGGGTGCCGGTATAGTCTTAATGTCACCTGAGGGTAAAATCTTCAATTTTGCATTTAGACTTGAGTTTGAAGCCACCAACAATGTTGCGGAGTATGAAGCACTCTTACTAGGCATAGAAATTGCTAAAGACATGAAGATCAAAATGCTTAGTATTAAGGGAGATTCTGATTTAGTGGTACAACAGATCAAGGGTAACTTTGCATGCCATTGCAAAAGGCTCAAAAGATATAGAAATGCAGTATGGGACACCATGGAATACTTTGATGCTCTAAATATACAAACAGTCCATAGGGAAGAAAACAGTATGGCAGATAGGTTAGCTGTTGCAGCATCTACACTCCAGCCATCAGAGGAAATGTTGAAAGGAGATTGTACCCTTGAGATCAACTATAGGCCATCTGTCCCAGATAACATGAACCATTGGCAGGTTTTTAAAGATGATGAACAAATTCTAAGGTTCATAAATAACTTAGATGAGTTTGCCAATTTCAACGTAAATGAACAGGAAGAAGGCAAGCAGTACAAAGATGAAAGCCAGCCCATGAACCCAATTTCACGTGGTTTCACTAAGTTAGAGAACATCTTTGATAGGCATGACGGGAAGAAGAACAGCATTGACCAGATGAAGCCAGGGGATTACATTGAGGTTAACATCGGAACGGAAACAGATCCAAAAATCATAAAAATTGGAAAAGGAACATCAGAAAAAGAAAGAAATGCACTAATAAACCTTGTCAGAGAGTTTAGAGATATATTTGCCTTTACTTATGACGAGTGGTTATCTTCAAAGGTTTCCCCGTGAAAATACTGTGTTCAATTTTTGTGGATGTGTTTTTACTGCTAGCTATCTCTGCACTATTTTATTTTACAGTCTGTTACTGCTATCAAATTTTAAATTTTAACATGTTAACAAAGCTCTACTTGTGAAGTATACAGCATTTGAGCAGGTGACTGTACTTTCCATAGACCTTGGGACAGTACAGACTGAGATAGCAGACCCTCAGTGGATCAGAGATGGTTTCTTCTGCCACTTTCAGACCAGAGGATAGGCTTGAGGGTTCAGCAAACTTCAATTCATGGAAAGCAAGGCTTATGGCCACCTTGGAAGAAAATGACCTTGATGACTTGGTCATCAATGTTGTAGAAGAGCCCACATCAAATACAGGAAGGGCAGCATTCAAGAAGAAGCAATCCAAGGCAAGAAGGATTATCTATGACTCAGTCAAGGAGAACATAATGCCTGCCATAACACCACTGAAGATAGCCAAGGATTGTTTTGACACTTTGACAAATCTGTACAAGAAGAAAGCACCCAGTCAAAAGAGAGTCTTGAAAAACAGACTTCGTACATTGAAGATGGAAAAAGATGAAGGAGTGGCCTCCTTTTTCACAAACATTGCTCAAGTAAGAGATCAACTTTTTGCTATTGGGGTTACAGTAGATGATGATGACCTTGTACAAACTATTTTTGATTGCCTTCCAAATTCTTGGGAAACTTTCTTGGCTTCTATGAGTGGATGTGAGACTTAGCCAGATTTTGAGAGACTTTGGCATGACTGTTTGGAAGAAGAAGGCAGAGTTCAAAGCAGAACTAGGGGTCCTAAGGAAGGGGATCTTGCACTAACAGCCAAGACTAAGAAAAAGTTCAAGAAACCCTTCCCTCCCAAGAAGAAAGAGAACAAGCCACAAGGTAAGCAAATTGATATGTCACAAATTGAATGTTTTAACTGTCACAAAAAGGGACATTATGCTAGAGACTGCAGGCAGCCACAGAGAAGGTTCAAAAGAAGGTTCCAAGCATCTACAGCTGAAGAAGAAGAACCAAAGAAGAAGAAGAATGCCAAGTCTTCCAAGCAAGAAGAGTCAAGAAGAGAATACTACTTGATTTCTGCTCTAGCAGGATCCATCACCAACAGTTCAAATTCTTGGTTGGTGGACAGTGGAGCATCAAAACATATGATAGGTTCTCGTGAAGTTCTTAGAAGTTACAGAAAGAAGAAGTTTGCCACTCAAGTAGAACTTGGAGATGACTCCACCTACAAAATTGAGGGAGTGGGTTCAGTTTCATTTCAACTTGATTCAGGAACCATGTTGCACATTGAAGACATACTGTATGTTCCAGGCTTGAAGAAAAATCTCCTTTCTGTTGCTGGCTTAGAAGATAAAGGCTACAGAGTTATATTCATGGACAAAAAGGTTCTACTATGGTCAAAGAATGAAAGGTTGAGTGTAGCAGAATTGATTGGGATTCGAGAAGGAGGCCTTTACAAGGCATCTGGGCATTCTACTCAAGCTTTGGTTCACAGTACAATCAACCCTTGTGAGTTATGGCACCGAAGGTTTGGGCACCTTCATTAAACAGCTCTCCCTGGTCTTCAAAAAATGGTTATAGGTATGCTTGAGTTTTCGAATGAACATAGTGGTATTTGCAAAGGCTGTGCCCTTGGTAAAAATTCCAAGAAGTCCTTTTCAAAGAGTAACAGCAGATCAAAAGGGATTTTGGATTTGACTCACTCTGACATTTGTGGACCCATGTCTTCACCTTCTTTAAGTGGTTGTTTATACTATTTACTGTTCATTAATGATTACTCTCGTAAATCTTGGATTTACTTTCTAAAGGCTAAAAGTGAAACTTTTGATAAGTTCAAGGAGTTCAAGGCGCTGATTGAAAACCAAACAGGAAGACACATCCGTATCTTGAGGTCAGACAATGGAGGTGAGTTTGAATCTAATGATTTTGATGACTTTTGCCAAGAAGCAGGAATTAAGAGGGAGTTGACTATACCTTACAACCCCCAACAGAATGGGGTTGCAAAAAAGAAGAACAGAACAGTCTGTGAGGTTACTAAAGCCATGTTGTGTGATCTAGATCTTCCTTTGTCTCTATGGACTGAGGCTACTGGTACTGCTGTCTACATTCAAAACAGAAGTCCTCATGCCATTTTTGGGGAAAAGACTCCAGAAGAAATCTTTACAGGTAAGAAACCTGCAGTTGACCACATGAGGATCTTTGGCACTCCATTCTACATCCATGTGCCAAAAGAAAAGATATTAAAGCTGGAGCCTTTTAGAAAGAAAGGCACATTTGTTGGGTACAGTGAAAATTCAAAAGCCTACAGCATCTATGTTCCTAGTCAAAGATACATTGAAGTCAGCAGAGATGTGATATTTCATGAGGAAGTTGTTTTCCACCACTCCAAAGAGCTTCCAACAGATACAGAAGAATCTATTTCCAACATTCCAGACTCTCCTCATTCAGAAAATCAGAGGGAGGAAGAAGATGAGCCTCGAATTCCAGATAGACCAACTGAAGAACTACTTGAGGTTCCTCCTTCCGAGAGAAGACCTGCTTGGTGTCGAGAGACATTGCAAGAAGAAGAGAAGCATAAAGCTCCTTCTGGAACATTCAGAGAAAGCAAGAAGCCCCAGAAGTACTCAGGTCTTATGAGTAAGCTCATTGATGCAGAACCTTCTACATTCAAAGAAGCAGAAACTCATCAGGTATGGATTGATGCCATGATAGAAGAATATAATTCCATTATGAAAAATGATGTGTGGGAAATTGTTCCTAGACCAACAGGGAAGTCTGTGGTGACTTCCAAATGGCTCTACAAAATCAAGCATGCTGTTGATGGCAACATTGAGAAATATAAGGCAAGATTTGTGGCACGTGGTTTCTCACAGAAAGAAGGCATAGACTATGATGAAACATTTGCTCCTGTTGACAGGTATACCACCATCAGGACCATTATCTCCCTCACTGCTGTCTTTGGATGGAAACTCCATCAAATGGATGTAAAGACAGCTTTTCTTCATGGAGAAGTTGAAGAAGAGGTCTACATTGAGCAACCTGAAGGTTTTGTGACTCATGAAATGCAGACTCATGTGTGCAAGCTAAAGAAAGCTTTGTATGGACTCAAACAAGCCCCAAGGGTCTGGTATGCTAGGATTGACGGTTACCTTCACAGTTTGGGATTATCCAAGAGTACTGTTGATTCCAATCTTTACTTTAAGGTTGTTCAGAACCATGTCTTGATCCTAGTCCTATACGTGGATGACATGTTCCTTACTGGAGAGGAGCAATTGATAGCTCAGTGCAAAAGGGAGCTTACTTCAGAGTTTGAGATGAAAGATCTGGGACTCATGCACTAATTTCTTAGTTTAGAGGTCTGACAGAAGCCAGATGAGATCTTCCGGTCTCAAGGGAAGTATATGGTTGATATCTTGCAGAGGTTTGGAATGCATGACTGCAAACCCATGAGTGTACCCATGACATCAAACCTAAAGAAGTTACATGACTCAGCTACTTCTTCAAAGGCAGTGGATCCTACTCAGTATCGTCAACATATTGGATCTTTGATGTATCTAGTTCATACGAGACCAGATATTTGTTATGCAGTGAATGCATTGAGTCAGTTCATGTCCGAGCCAAAGCACATACACTGGATAGCTGCCAGACATGTGCTCAGATATTTGCAAGGTACTATTACTTATGGGCTCAGATATACCTCCAACAGTGGAGTAACACTACTTGGATATGCTGACTCCGATTGGGCTGGCAGTGCAGTGGACCGGAAAAGCACATCAGGGTACTGTTTCAGTTTGGGATCAGCCATGATCTCGTGGTCTAGTAGAAAGCAGGGTTCCATAGCTCAGAGCACAACTGAAGCCGTGTATATTGCTGCTAGTGATGCCTACAGAGAAGCAGTTTGGCTTAGAAAGCTTCTCTCTGACCTGTTTGGTGGAAAGCTTGAGCCAACTATTATTCATTGCAATAATCAGAGTTGCATTAAGCTTTCAAAGAACCCCGTATTTCACGATAGGTCAAAGCACATTGAGATGAAGTATCACTTCATCAGAGATATGGTACAGCGAGGTGCCATGAAACTCCAGTACATCCGTACAGACGAACAGGTTGCTGACATATTGACCAAGCCTCTGTCATTGACAAAGCTTGTGCACTTTCGAGACAAGCTTGGTATGGCAAAGAATGACCCCCTCGCTGAGAGGGAGTGTTGATTTTTCTGAGCAGCATCGAGTGCCATTCTCTGGGAGAATGGAGGCACCTGGTCAGTTACTAGGATATTGATCCAATCTGGAACTGGAAGCTCAACCTGGGGCTGAGAGCCATTCTCTGGGAGAATGGAGGTACCTGGTCAGTTACCAGGATATTGATCCAGTCTGGGATTGGAAGCTCAGCCTGGGGCTGAGAGCCATTCTCTGGGAGAATGGAGGCACCTGGTCAGTTACCAGGATTTCACTATAAGCCCTAGACCGGGTCTAGGCAAGTGGTGTACTCCTCCCCTTGATCTATGGGCTATGGGACCTTCTCAAGGGACTGATCAACCCTTGTGGAAATACCTAGCACTGGATTTTGGTGGAAACAAAGAGAAGTAAAAGCAATTAATAATTCTCCTAATGATGATGTACTTGGAGTGGACATGAGTGGATCTTGAAGACCTTGAAGAACTCCTGGATAACTTATTGTGAACCACTTGAAGAACCATGAAACCCAAGCTTCACTTGGCTTGGTCCATGTACCCACCTTTTGAAGAAAATAAAAATAATATATATATTTTCATGGGTCGGCCTCAACTGAATTATTGAAAGAAAATAAATATATATGAAGTCAGGTCGGCCCCAACATGATTTTTTCTCTACCATTCGACTCACTATAAAAGAAGAAAGAATTTCTCATTTTATAAATCAATTCAGTGTGCATCTTCTGTGCTCAGCTCGTGGATTTTTTATTGTCTTCTCTGCTCAGCTTGTGGGTGGTTTTATTTTCTACTGGGTTCTATTCTTTGGAGAAGTGAAAGCCCCAACTCTTTTTTTGCTGGTTTAAAAGTACCCTATCTCAGCTAGGGTTTGCTGCTGCCACCCGAATTCCATTTGAAGTTTTTTGCAATGTGTATCAGCCCTGCTAGGGCTCTCATCTAAGCACCCGAGCCCAGTTAGGGTAATTATCTGTGCATCTGAGTTTTATCAAGGTCTAAGTTCGGCAGCCCTTTTAGGGCACCCACAGTTACAGCAGTCCACCAAAGGGCTTACACAGGGTCTAAACAGATCTCGACCTCCTCAGTAAAGTATACACCAGCAATTTTTGCATTGACAGGCATGTACAGGTTGACTGTGTTAGACTGAAGCTGCTCCAGGCATCTAGCAACACCTACAATCATTCAGTGGCAGATTACAGACAGCAGACATTGTACAGGGTTCTTCTTGATCAGTGAAACAAATTCTAATTTGTTGAAAAGGCTTGTTCTTAGCTTGCTGTTGTAAAAAACTCAGACATCTCATTCAGGAGATAAATTATTATTAATTGCTTTGGGGTTTTTGTCCTTGAAGGGTTTCCCCGTGAAAATACTGTGTTCAATTTTTGTGGATGTGTGTTTACTGCTAGCTATCTCTGCACTATTTTATTTTACAGTCTGTTACAGCTATCAAATTTTAAATTTTAACACACTCCTGGGTTCCACCATATACTGACTCAATGTGTTTAGTGCAAAACATATATCTGGACGAGTATTGGTCAAATACATCAATGACCCAATAATCTGTTTATACATGGTGACATCCACTTTCTCTGAAGAAGCATCACTCAGAAGCTTCAGATTTGTCACCATCGGAGTAGTTATGGCCTTGCAATCCAGCATCCCAAATCTCTTTAGGATCTCTACTGTGTATTTTCCTTGACTCAGGAAAATCTCATCTGGAAACTGCCATACTTCAAGACCTAGAAAATAGAGCATTTTGCCAAGGTCTTTCATCTCAAATTATGTTGCAAGCCTCTTCTTACATTCAACAATGGGCTTGTCTTCTCCAGTCAAAAATAAGTCATCCACATACAGTATTAATATCATGGGTTCATCATTCATAATCTTGTAATAAAGATTAGAGTCCGCTTTACTCTTGGTAAAGCCCAAGCTCATCAGGAAGCTGTCAATTCTTCCATACCATGCTCTGGGAGCTTGCTTCAACCCATACAGTGCTTTCTTCAACTTGCATACATGTGACTTATTATCCTCTACTTCAAATCCTTTTGGTTGCTCGATATATACTTCCTCTTCTACATTTCTGTTATCACCTAAACTGTAGTTACCCCTATGGATGTATCCAGTCATGGATGGCAATAGGGAAGGGCAACTCAAAAGGTGCAACCACGATCACCTCGACCTCCAGTATATGGTTGTCACGCCAGTCGAGGCAACCTTCGCTTTATGTTATCTAGCCCAGACAACAAAGGGGGAGACCCGACCTATTCCCGACAGGAGAGATCAAAACCAAGACACCAAATCAGGGTATTTCTAAGTGAAGTTAGGTGTATGGTTTATCCTAGACCTAAGGATGAAGTCACAAGCCAAGTGAGGGGTTTAATGAGTATAGCTTTGGTTCATAGTTGATGTGAGAGTGACTTATAATAATTAAAGATAAGGTCCAGGATTAGTGTACTAGTTCAATGTTGGAAAACCCACTGCCTTGGGAACCGTGTCCAATGCAGGGTAGTTTAGGGGTTGAATTGGGGCTAACTAGTACAAATGACAAGCTTGACCATGATACATAATAGCTTCAAGGGTTTAGTTCACCATGCAAAAGTCAAAACACAAGTCAATCCAACAATCTAGGAAAGTGGAATTAACTTGGAGAGAAACCAGTGCCTTGGGAATTGGGAAGTGGAGTCAAAGTAGGGTTGACTTGTGGTTTAAGACTCCTAGTACATGAGATAAGTGGGCAATTTAAGTCTTGATGTATGGATAGATCTAGATCTAGGTTTTACCCAAGTGGACCACAATCCCTTAAAACAAGGAATGCTATCCCCAAGGCGAGATTTGACAAAGTGATACTCTAGACCTAGGTTTTGAATTATTCCGGTTCCAAATCTGCAATAATCTCAAGTACCCACGTTCTAGAAGTGAGTCAACTCACTTCTCCAAGGTGGTGCGACTTTACCCAAGGAGGATGAAAAGGTGGGTTAGGTGGGTCAAGACAAGTCGGATGGCACCCAAATTTTAGATCCGGGTAGATCAGTCAAGTAGGGGTATGGATCTATAGTTTCACGGTAATCCGATGGCTAGATCTTACTAGATCTGAGTTTAAGTGTTCCAAGTGGTCCAAAGTGGGGTTTAAATCCCTTGAAATGTGGAATAGGGCCCACAAGGTGAATTTCAGAAAAGTGACAACCTGGGTGTATGTTATTTGATGTGTAGATGTCAAATCAAGTGGAATCTCAAACACCCACCACCTAGATCTAGGTCAACTTGCTCAACTAGTGAAGTGCGCCTTGCTTGAGAGAGGCTAAGTTGGCCTGGGAAGGGGATCAAATGGAAGCCAATCCTCACCAAACTATAGATCCGGGATGCCTTGGATGCTATAGAGGTGGGTTTTCAGTATTATGCCCAACAACCCACTAGATCTAAGTAGATCTGAGAAAATGTAAAATGGGGGTTTTAAGATATTTAGGGTTTCAACAATTTATGAGCTATGTCAATGGATTGGATAAAGGAAAGAGAAACAAACCTGTGGATCTTACCTGGCTAACCTTGTAGATGCCTTGATGATGATGATCTATGCAAACCCGATCAATTTGAGAAGCTTTGAGGTAGTTTCTATGCAAGTCGATTTGATCCAAGAAGCCAATGCGCCCTCTCTCCTACACAACAAACGTCAACAATATCAGATTTGATGCATCAAGAGATAAGACTAATGCCACAAAAGAAGTAACAGAAAGATAGCATAGATCACAATGATGCTAATGATAACCCCCTGATACAAGCGAATGCCAAGAAAGTCGATTTGAAGAAGCCTTGCAAAATCGCCCTTGTTGAAGTCGCCCTCCTGTAGACAAACAATGATTTCCAAAAAAGATAGATCTTACCACAATTTCCAAATGCTAGGTTGCAATAGACTTTCCAATCACCATCTAAGAACACCAGATGCAAAGGAGACCACAAGAATTTCCACAAGAATATTTTTCTATACCAATAATCCAAGAGCCAAAGACCCTTTACAATGAGAGGCTCTCTCCTTTAAATAGGAAGGAGAGGCACCAAAACCCTAACCACTTTTTGAATGAGTGGCTAAGATTAGAAGATACAAATGTCTAATCAATGGTTGAGATGAGCTCAACAATATAATACATGGATCACACATAAAATATAATATAAGTGGACAAAATCGCCCTAGAAGAGGGGAATCCCACCAAATCATGATGATGAAATATCATAAGAGGCTTATGGTGGGTCCAAGGGGAAATTTTATCCCTCCTTGGTCAATCCCCATAGCACAATAACCAATAAATAATCATGAATGTACCAAATCGTGCCTCCATAGTGAAGTCGTGGTCCTCAAAAGACCTCAAAAATCCACAGAAAGTGCCATAAATGATGGATGCGGGCCCCGATGAAGCTGAAACTGCTGGAGAAGGTGTGGAAGGTCCCGATCTATCATCACTGATCATCCCATGCCATAACTTTGCCTCAGTAGCCCAAATCGATTTCCTCAATAGCCATTTCTACCAATCCTGAAATGCCTCGGGAAGCGTGAAACTGCCCCAAACAGCCTCCTGGAGTTCTGGTGCTGTCAAGGTGAGGGCACCAATGTGTCCGGAAGGGGGGTAATATGGTAAAAACAAGTGGCTGGACCACCCCCTCCATCATCAACGCCCTAGATCAACCGGATAAAAGTCATCTCTGCTCCGACAGGGCCTCCAACAGACCAAAAATGCACTGGGACAGCCTACTGAGGCTCAATCATCACTGTAAGTGCCCGGAACTGAAAACAAACTATCTCATTGGACTCAGAAGGTCCAAATCTATCCAAGATGTGTACTCATACACCATATGAGTCTCTGCATGATCAAAATAAATATCCAATATACCGGAACAGGGCCAATAATAATGCGCTGTACATATACAAACACTGCTGTAACCCCAGAATCATCATCATAACCCTGTAGCTGCTGCATAGAATCATCCTGTATGTGTACATAGACCATATATCATCTATCCATATCATCATAAGGTCTAACATCTCATGTCCCATGGTCCTCCATGGTCAAACTAGGTCCAACCAAGACCAAATATAACTCAGTCCATCATCCAAGGCTGCTGAAAAGTATCAAGGTTAATACATGCTTTACAATTTATTCAAATAGCAATTATAACACAGAGTGATCATGACTGGCGATCTAAATCCAAATATATAGTGTCGTTAATTATTATTATTACTCAGACTAGACTTTCAGGATCATACTCACTTCATAGTTGTGATCAATTTGCTAGTGAAGGGTGAAGGCTAAATTAACTTGGCTAGGCTAAGGGATGACTTAACTGTCTTGACTTTGTGACACTTTGGCAAGGGAAAGGGAATACACCATAGTATATACTGAATGAGCAATGACACAGGGAATGGCGGTGTCTCACAAATGGATGAGTTGTTTAAAGAGGGTTTATTCACCTTCACAGATGCGCACAATCCATAATACAAATAAGGCCAGCAATTGTTTAGATATAGCATTTAAGTTCCATTGCTTTTTGGGCCTGAGGTTTCCATAGCCTTGATCTATGTGTGTTTACAAACACATTGCATAGATTTACATTTATTTAGGCTTTCTGCTGCAGGTGTGTTTTTAAGGCACTTGTTTACCTGAGCACTTCTAGGTGTGTCATGGACAACTTGTTTACCTAGGTATTTATTTTCCACAAGATATAACATTTTATTTTTATGGCCACTTTCATTTGGCACGCCTTTCATTCATGTGTGTTTAGAAACACATTGCATGGATGGGCTTTTCATACAAGATATAGCATTTCATTTTCCAGATTTTGTATTGATGGCAGCACTAAAAGTTTCAGGTTTAGCCAACACAACTTTAGTGACTAGGGGGAATTCACAAGGAACTCCAACTCACCATAGGTAAGTTTTGTCACCAACTCAAAGGCGAGACACAATAAACAGGGAAGCTCATCCAATACAGAGGCTACAGTGGGGAAAAGTCCTCCATGCCACTAGTCAAGTAGTAAGTCAGGGTGATAATCTAAAAGGTAGGTCATGGATGGATGAAGACAATGAAATGATGGAGCCAACACTAGCAAGCCAAAGTATGGTGTAATGATCACCTCTATTCTCCCTAAGGAGGGTATGTACCAATGAGTATGAATAGTGAACTTCTAAGTCTGAGTAGGGACAATATAATATATATAATAGATCAACCAGGTCCATGTATCTATATGATCGCCAGATCATGACACTGAGTGCTAGGACATGCTATAAGAATAAGTATAAAAGCAATATAACCATAACACTATGATATACCTGCTGAGTCATATACCTGAATGCACATCAACCTGTACCGTCCTGTGTCCTCTGAGACTACTGCTGTAACTCTGGGCACTACTGTCTGCTCTGTACTAATGATATAATGGCTACATCGGTCATCTCTCTGAGTGTCCTGAAACTCAATCATGGCATGGGGAATACAACTGCTGTCCACAATCTGATAGTGATCCAATATAGATGCTCATCTCAGCATCTCAAATGTAGGGGAACTGGCTGAATAGTGTACTGGCATCAGAAAAATAATGTATGGTAGCCCGGCTACTATAAATGTGATAACATCTGGCTCCGGCTGGGACAAGTGCTCTGCTGAAATGAGCACTTGAGAACCTCAGAATCTCTGGTCCTCGAACTCTGCTACTCGAATCCACGATCCAGCACTCTACCATTTTATTTCCAGCTTTTATTTTTGCAACCTATTTTCTGCATTCACAAACATCGAAAATACCTCATGCCGCATGTGTGGGAAAAATATAATAAAACAACTGAAATGAAATCTATTCTATGTCAAAAATATAAATGCATGAAATATAACTGCAGAAAGTAAATTAAACTACTAACATAATTTGCAAAATTTGAAACTTATTGTGCAGGGAAAAAGAAAAGGACAGGTACTCAGTTAAACTAGGAGCTTACAAAGGAGCTTAGAGACTAAGAAGGTGCCAGACTCAATGGCTGAAAAGACTAACTACTGCCTAAGTAGGCTTATTTGGTTTCCTACCTACCCTAATCTACCAGGCAATGCAAGTGGAGAGATCCCAACTATGTGGGATCGGGGATGTGATCCCTTAAGTCCCTTTGATTGACAGGATATAAAATACGTCGTCCACTACCAGTGGTTGGAAAGCACATGCCATCAATGCATCGCTCTACTGTGAAAGGTCCAACCCATAAGTCATCAGCTTGTCCCGATCTTATATGCAATAAATGATTGGGAATGATGACTTGACTTCCTATAGGATACCTGTTTCTATTGACTGACTCGGGAATGACACCAATGTTACGAATAGGCGTAGGATGGATTTCAGCAGGGTTTTGCGGTTGAGGTGTGACAATCCTTGAGCTCCTCCTGGAAGGAACTGCATCAACTCTAGGTGGACCCCCGTCTAAGGAAATAGCAACTCTGCCAACAAGGATTTCCCTAACTTCCCTTCTTATTTCTTGGGCTTCCTCATTTGTCTCTTCCTCATGGGGAGACATAACTCCTTTAACAACCTCACCTATAGTCCAGAAATCTCTAAGTTCTTCCAAGGAAGATGGCTCATAAGATACAACAGTGTTATGACTAGAACCTTCCCCTGAAGGAACCGGAACAACCATGTTTTCCAATCTGGGAGAAACTGACTCAGGATGAAATGTAGAGGAAGTAGGAATGTGAGAAGGATCATAAGTGTGATGACTAGGTAACTCGGATGGTAAGAGGAAACTAGGGATATGCGGATATGCAGATAAAGCATAGCTTTGAGGCTCTGAAGGAGTTTGAAAAATAGCAAGGTTATTTAGATTATAGTCTCCTTCGGGTGCATCATTAATTAGGGCATCCTCTTCCCAACTTAGAGAGTTATCATGGACTTGAATTAGGCTACCGTCTTCTAGAGATAAATGAGATAAAGAATCTTCTGTATCAGAATAATAAGTGGCTTCAGGCTCTTCATTTGTTTCGACCCTAGTAGATGTTGCAAGATTCTTTTCCCATGGGTAGATAGGTGCCAGCCCTTGGCTTTCTCTCTCTCTATTGTGATCAGTCAAGGCAAACCATTCCCTAACAGTGAAAGGAATTCTTTCTCCCCTCCTAATATCATCAAACTCATCTTCATGCATTGGGTTCTCAATAATCTCCTCATTATTTATTTGATCATGAAGGTTTTCTATTGGGGGAGTTTGTTCCATGCCTTGATCATCAAGCAAACTCTCATCTCCTCCTATATTTCTTATGCCATCCTCAACCCCTTCAAGTGTGTGATTTTCTATAGAAGGTTCTTGAATAATTTCATTGTTTTGTTCACGATCTTGGGGTTGATTTTCATATCCTCTCAATTCATCTATTTCCTCAACAAATTCATTTCCAACTGTTCTTGTTATTTCAATCATTTGCTTGTCTTCCCAAAAAGAATCAAAATCTTCCATGACCATACACATATTTTGATCAACCTCATATAACTCATCCTCATCTTCAACAAGGTTAGTTTTGGCATTATTTAATAATTCATCCCCATATGTGTTTTTCAACCCTTCATCAAAAGATTCAACATGCTCATTATAACAAGGCTCTATGTTAACCCGAATTAAAGCTCCATCAGGGTTGGGAACACAAATAAATGATAAATCCATCATAAGGTATCCACCTAGACCAGCTGCCCATTTTCTAGATAAAAGCATTCCATATGCTGGGGGTAAGTCAATAACAACTACATCCATCATGGTAGAAATGTCTGAACATGCGAAAAGCTCAGCTCTAAGGTTTTTTATCAAACCATATGATGGCACTCGTCAAGAATCTATACCACAGACATTTCCGTAAGGCCTAGTCACTTCAAGTCCCATTTCCTTCATAACCTGTAAAGGCATAACATTCATTGCTGCTCCAGAATCCAACATACAGTTATGAAGGAGCATGTTTTGAATGTGCAAAGTAAGGTAAAAGGGAGAGTGACCACCGCTCTTTCTTTCATAAATGGCTGAATGGATGTTTATTGGTGGATCCTTTTCTGTTTCACTAGGTTGTGTTCCACTAAGCTTTTGGATATGACATGATTCTAGGACCGGTTCAGGAGTTTTCTCTTGGCCAATACCATTGAAAAATTCCTCTACTTGGCATCTAACAGAGGGCACCTTCATTAACTCAGTGACAGGGATGTTACACATTATCTTGCTTAGCTCTTTCTTCATATCAATCTTAAGATCATAATCATCTATGGCAAGATCTTCTTCTTCCTTTTTATCTTCATTAATCTTTTTATGTTTATCAAGAAAAGAAGGCTGGGAAGTACTTCCTCGTTTATAGATTTGATACTTTGGTTGCTCTTTAGGTTTTGGAAGTTCTAAGGCATGACATGAGGGGCTAAGTTCTTCAACTATATCATCTTCTTGCTCCCATGGCTCTTCTTCTAAAAGGATTCTTCCAAAGTCTTTGTCATAAGATAAGTCATTTATGAAGTTGATGTTTTCTGGTTGGTCATCATGGTCAATGGTGTCAGAGGGTATCTCTTCTTCTTCATCACACCAATTGACTTCCTTCTTTTCAAAGTTCTCTGGATACTCAGGTCGTCGCCTATCCCTATCCCCATCAGGCCTTCTGTTATTATTCCAGTAAGGTTTAGGGCCATAAGGATTTCTATGTCTTTCAGGGTCATTCAAACTTGCCACATTTTTTGTTAGGACAGTTAACTGTTTCATCATTTCTTGCATGACTTCTAAAGTGTCCTTGGATTCCTTTGGCACACTCAAAGGTTCCTTTGGTTTTCGGAGTCTAGGGTCAGATCTGGAAGTGGATGGGGTAAATTGATCGAAAAAGTTTTGTTTCCCCATGGATGCTACATTTTGCTCAGCCATCTTAGCATTTGATTGAGCGGTCTTTAAGTCATTTGGGTTTTTATCCTTTAGCTGATAACCAACCCATCCCTCAAAAGCATTCAAGTAGTGAATAACCACTGCTTGGTCTTTTGGTCTAATTTCTTCAGGGATAACAGCTACAGTCTTGTCAAATCTTATGTTAAACTCATGGACTGTTTCATTTTCTCTCTTCTTGATGTCAAAAAGTTGGTGTAAGAGAAAATTCCCATCTAACTTTCGGGACCACTCACTATTTAGCTTGTTGACAAAGTTGTCATACCCATCAATGGATGAAGCAGGCAACCTGTCAAACCACTTCCTAACATCTCCTTCTAAGGATGCCAGGAGACCCCTCATGAACACATCTTCCTTAGATGCTCCATATGCTTCCATGTGTTCCCATACTTTATCAATGTGGTCTTCAATCGATATAGCAGATACTCCATCAAATCTGGGAACCTTTTCAAAATACTTTTCGGGCATGTCATGGGGTGCACCCTGGATTTGGGAAAAGTCTAAAGGAGATGGTTTTGCCTTTCTTCCAAAGATCCTAGGAGCTTGTGGTGGAGGAACATTCTGGTTTCCCGGGTTTGTTCCGGCCATTGGATTTGGTAAGTTTATGTTTAAGTTTGAACTAGGAGATGAGGGAGGAACCGAATTAATCAAAGGGGATCCTGAAGCTTTGCTTGGAGAATCGTTAACCAATTTCCAAAGGAAGTTAGATGGTTGTGCTTTAGGATCTCTTTTACGATATGTGATTGGGGTTCCTTCAACCTGATCTAAGTTTACTTTACTTCTTGTGTTGTAAGGGTGTAAATGAGCTCGCTCCTCAGCGGAGTCACGATTGGGAGTCGCCAGGTAGATTCAACTCTTCTACCAAGATATGTGTCGTTGTATATGCGGGAAGGATTAGTAGCTTTTCCAAGGTAATCCTATTACGTCTCCGGCGCCAAGTGTTATGGCAAAGAGAACGGGAATGCTTGAAGAAAAGTATGTCAAACTAGGGCAAGCTATTGCCTCCCCGGCAACGGCGCCAAAATGTTATCACCTAAACTATAGTTACCCCTATGGATGTATCCAGTCATGGATGGCAATAGGGAAGGGCAACTCAAAAGGTGCAACCACGATCACCTCGACCTCCAGTATATGGTTGTCACGCCAGTCGAGGCAACCTTCGCTTTATGTTATCTAGCCCAGACAACAAAGGGGGAGACCCGACCTATTCCCGACAGGAGAGATCAAAACCAAGACACCAAATCAGGGTATTTCTAAGTGAAGTTAGGTGTATGGTTTATCCTAGACCTAAGGATGAAGTCACAAGCCAAGTGAGGGGTTTAATGAGTATAGCTTTGGTTCATAGTTGATGTGAGAGTGACTTATAATAATTAAAGATAAGGTCCAGGATTAGTGTACTAGTTCAATGTTGGAAAACCCACTGCCTTGGGAACCGTGTCCAATGCAGGGTAGTTTAGGGGTTGAATTGGGGCTAACTAGTACAAATGACAAGCTTGACCATGATACATAATAGCTTCAAGGGTTTAGTTCACCATGCAAAAGTCAAAACACAAGTCAATCCAACAATCTAGGAAAGTGGAATTAACTTGGAGAGAAACCAGTGCCTTGGGAATTGGGAAGTGGAGTCAAAGTAGGGTTGACTTGTGGTTTAAGACTCCTAGTACATGAGATAAGTGGGCAATTTAAGTCTTGATGTATGGATAGATCTAGATCTAGGTTTTACCCAAGTGGACCACAATCCCTTAAAACAAGGAATGCTATCCCCAAGGCGAGATTTGACAAAGTGATACTCTAGACCTAGGTTTTGAATTATTCCGGTTCCAAATCTGCAATAATCTCAAGTACCCACGTCCTAGAAGTGAGTCAACTCACTTCTCCAAGGTGGTGCGACTTTACCCAAGGAGGATGAAAAGGTGGGTTAGGTGGGTCAAGACAAGTCGGATGGCACCCAAATTTTAGATCCGGGTAGATCAGTCAAGTAGGGGTATGGATCTATAGTTTCACGGTAATCCGATGGCTAGATCTTACTAGATCTGAGTTTAAGTGTTCCAAGTGGTCCAAAGTGGGGTTTAAATCCCTTGAAATGTGGAATAGGGCCCACAAGGTGAATTTCAGAAAAGTGACAACCTGGGTGTATGTTATTTGATGTGTAGATGTCAAATCAAGTGGAATCTCAAACACCCACCACCTAGATCTAGGTCAACTTGCTCAACTAGTGAAGTGCGCCTTGCTTGGGAGAGGCTAAGTTGGCCTGGGAAGGGGATCAAATGGAAGCCAATCCTCACCAAACTATAGATCCGGGATGCCTTGGATGCTATAGAGGTGGGTTTTCAGTATTATGCCCAACAACCTACTAGATCTAAGTAGATCTGAGAAAATGTAAAATGGGGGTTTTAAGATATTTAGGGTTTCAACAATTTATGAGCTATGTCAATGGATTGGATAAAGGAAAGAGAAACAAACCTGTGGATCTTACCTGGGTAACCTTGTAGATGCCTTGATGATGATGATCTATGCAAACCCGATCAATTTGAGAAGCTTTGAGGTAGTTTCTATGCAAGTCGATTTGATCCAAGAAGCCAATGCGCCCTCTCTCCTACACAACAAACGTCAACAATATCAGATTTGATGCATCGAGAGATAAGACTAATGCCACAAAAGAAGTAACAGAAAGATAGCATAGATCACAATGATGCTAGTGATAACCCCCTGATACAAGCGAATGCCAAGAAAGTCGATTTGAAGAAGCCTTGCAAAATCGCCCTTGTTGAAGTCGCCCTCCTGTAGACAAACAATGATTTCCAAAAAAGATAGATCTTACCACAATTTCCAAATGCTAGGTTGCAATAGACTTTCCAATCACCATCTAAGAACACCAGATGCAAAGGAGACCACAAGAATTTCCACAAGAATATTTTTCTATACCAATAATCCAAGAGCCAAAGACCCTTTACAATGAGAGGCTCTCTCCTTTAAATAGGAAGGAGAGGCACCAAAACCCTAACCACTTTTTGAATGAGTGGCTAAGATTAGAAGATACAAATGTCTAATCAATGGTTGAGATGAGCTCAACAATATAATACATGGATCACACATAAAATATAATATAAGTGGACAAAATCGCCCTAGAAGAGGGGAATCCCACCAAATCATGATGATGAAATATCATAAGAGGCTTATGGTGGGTCCAAGGGGAAATTTTATCCCTCCTTGGTCAATCCCCATAGCACAATAACCAATAAATACTCATGAATGTACCAAATCGTGCCTCCATAGTGAAGTCGTGGTCCTCAAAAGACCTCAAAAATCCACAGAAAGTGCCATAAATGATGGATGCGGACCCCGATGAAGCTGAAACTGCTGGAGAAGGTGTGGAAGGTCCCGATCTATCATCACTGATCATCCCATGCCATAACTTTGCCTCAGTAGCCCAAATCGATTTCCTCAATAGCCATTTCTACCAATCCTGAAATGCCTCGGGAAGCGTGAAACTGCCCCAAACAGCCTCATGGAGTGCTGGTGCTGTCAAGGTGAGGGCACCAATGTGTCCGGAAGGGGGGTAATATGGTAAAAACAAGTGGCTGGACCACCCCCTCCATCATCAGCGCCCTAGATCAACCGGATAAAAGTCATCTCTGCTCCGACAGGGCCTCCAACAGACCAAAAATGCACTGGGACAGCCTACTGAGGCTCAATCATCACTGTAAGTGCCCGGAACTGAAAACAAACTGTCTCATTGGACTCAGAAGGTCCAAATCTATCCAAGATGTGTACTCATACACCATATGAGTCTCTGCATGATCAAAATAAATATCCAATATACCGGAACAGGGCCAATAATAATGCGCTGTACATATACAAACACTGCTGTAACCCCAGAATCATCATCATAACCCTGTAGCTGCTGCATAGAATCATCCTGTATGTGTACATAGACCATATATCATCTATCCATATCATCATAAGGTCTAACATCTCATGTCCCATGGTCCTCCATGGTCAAACTAGGTCCAACCAAGACCAAATATAACTCAGTCCATCATCCAAGGCTGCTGAAAAGTATCAAGGTTAATACATGCTTTACAATTTATTCAAATAGCAATTATAACACAGAGTGATCATGACTGGCGATCTAAATCCAAATATATAGTGTCGTTAATTATTATTATTACTCAGACTAGACTTTCAGGATCATACTCACTTCATAGTTGTGATCAATTTGCTAGTGAAGGGTGAAGGCTAAATTAACTTGGCCAGGCTAAGGGATGACTTAACTGTCTTGACTTTGTGACACTTTGGCAAGGGAAAGGGAATACACCATAGTATATACTGAATGAGCAATGACACAGGGAATGGCGGTGTCTCACAAATGGATGAGTTGTTTAAAGAGGGTTTATTCACCTTCACAGATGCGCACAATCCATATTACAAATAAGGCCAGCAATTGTTTAGATATAGCATTTAAGTTCCATTGCTTTTTGGGCCTGAGGTTTCCATAGCCTTGATCTATGTGTGTTTACAAACACATTGCATAGATTTACATTTATTTAGGCTTTCTGCTGCAGGTGTGTTTTTAAGGCACTTGTTTACCTGAGCACTTCTAGGTGTGTCATGGACAACTTGTTTACCTAGGTATTTATTTTCCACAAGATATAACATTTTATTTTTATGGCCACTTTCATTTGGCACGCCTTTCATTCATGTGTGTTTAGAAACACATTGCATGGATGGGCTTTTCATACAAGATATAGCATTTCATTTTCCAGATTTTGTATTGATGGCAGCACTAAAAGTTTCAGGTTTAGCCAACACAACTTTAGTGACTAGGGGGAATTCACAAGGAACTCCAACTCACCATAGGTAAGTTTTGTCACCAACTCAGAGGCGAGACACAATAAACAGGGAAGCTCATCCAATACAGAGGCTACAGTGGGGAAAAGTCCTCCATGCCACTAGTCAAGTAGTAAGTCAGGGTGATAATCTAAAAGGTAGGTCATGGATGGATGAAGACAATGAAATGATGGAGCCAACACTAGCAAGCCAAAGTATGGTGTAATGATCACCTCTATTCTCCCTAAGGAGGGTATGTACCAATGAGTATGAATAGTGAACTTCTAAGTCTGAGTAGGGACAATATAATATATATAATAGATCAACCAGGTCCATGTATCTATATGATCGCCAGATCATGACACTGAGTGCTAGGACATGCTATAAGAATAAGTATAAAAGCAATATAACCATAAAACTATGATATACCTGCTGAGTCATATACCTGAATGCACATCAACCTGTACCGTCCTGTGTCCTCTGAGACTACTGCTGTAACTCTGGGCACTACTGTCTGCTCTGTACCAATGATATAATGGCTACATCGGTCATCTCTCTGAGTGTCCTGAAACTCAGTCATGGCATGGGGAATACAACTGCTGTCCACAATCTGATAGTGATCCAATATAGATGCTCATCTCAGCATCTCAAATGTAGGGGAACTGGCTGAATAGTGTACTGGCATCAGAAAAATAATGTATGGTAGCCCGGCTACTATAAATGTGATAACAATTTCCATTCAGGAAAGCTGTCTTCACATCCATTTGATGTAGCTTCCATTTCATCTTCGCTGCCAAGGCAAGAATGGTTCTAATCGAAGTATATATGGCTACCGTGGCAAAAGTCTCCTCATAGTCAATTCCTTCCTTTTACGAGAATCCCTGGGCTACAAATCTTGCCTTGTACTTTTCAATGCTTCCGTCTGCTGAATGTTTTGTTTTGAAGATCCATTTTGATGAAACGACCGATTTGTCCTTTGGTCTTGGTACCACATCCCAAACATCATTCTTGATAATGGACTAATACTCTTCATTCATGGCATCCAAACATTCCTTCTTCTTTACTACTTCAAAACAAGTTGGTTCTTCTTCAACAAGATTGCACATCAAGGCCACATAGCTAGAGTATGGCCTTGGTCTCTTGCTCTCTCTACTGAATCCTTCTAGGGCACCATACTTTCCTGCATCTTGGAGTAATTCGTGTGCCCAGGCTGGTCTTCTCTTTCGAGAGATCTCCTCATGAGGTATCTCCTCAGGTCTCTTAGGTTCTACCATGTCATGATCCTCTGGAGTAGGATTTCCTTCAATATTTAGAATTAGTTCTTTGGTTGATTCTGCAGCTCTGGGAGCCTCCTGCTCCTCTTCATCCTCATGAGTCTTCTTAGACTTGTTGAAGGTTGTATCTTATCAAATGTGACATCCCGACTAATCTCGATCTAGCGGAATCCTGGGATGTATATGCGGTAAGCCTTAGATTGCTCACTATAATCCACAAATATTCCCTTCTTCCCTGAAGGCTCTAGTTTCGATCTCTTTCCTTTGGAATGTGGATGAACACCAGACATCCAAATATCTTCAGATGACTGACTTCAGGCTTCTTCCCGTCGAACATCTCTTCAGGGGTCTTGTTGCCAAGAGCACTATGGGAGATCTTGTTCTGTACATAGACTGCGGTTCTGGCAGCTTCTGCCCATAGATGCATGGGTAAGTCTTGATCGTGGATCATAGCCTTCAGTGCTTCTATGATCGTTTTGTTCTTCCTTTTGGCTACACCATTTTATTGTGGATTGTAGGGAACAGTGAGCTCCCTCTTAATTCTGCTTGCTTACAGAAATCTTTGAAATCCCTTGAGGTATATTCCCCTCCATTGTCTGACCTCGGGATCTGAATCTTCTTTTCAGAGAGATTCTCTACGAGCGCCTTGAACTCTTTAAACTTTTCAAAGACTTCATTCTTATTCTTCAGAAAGTAAATCCAGGTTTTGCGAGAATAATCATCAATGAAGGATGCTGCGTGAACTTGGCATGAAATAGAGAACTGGCGATCCATAAGGAAGATGGCTCTGATTAGGGTTTTGTAGCCTATAGGGGCTGCACACAACAAACCCTTACTGGTTTACTAATGGAGACGGCACGGTTCCGGACGATCCACACAGGCCACATCGATGACGACTGCACGGAATATCATATTGTGGACGAGGTGGATTATTCCTCGGAGCCATCGGAAGGTAAAAACATATTTTATTCTTTTACTGAATTCCTTTCTATGCACACTTCCTGCATTCCTGCAACGATTTCCACGCCGGTTTTACCCTCCCTGCAACTTAGCGGCAACGATCCCGACAGTTACCTGCCAACTGGAAGCGAGTTACTGATGGAGGCACCTTACTCCCCTGACCACATGTCTTTTTCGGAGGGTGGTTTCTCCCTCAGCGGTTTGGCCTGTCAACTAGATCCGGGGCTTGGGGGTCCTCCCTACTCTCTTTTCGATTTCCCAACTAGTTGTGCTCTGGAAGTCTCTCCACCCACCGCTTCTACGATCATCCATAATGTACCCCTGCCGGATGTTTGGCCGCCGGATATCACCCCATCTGCTGATTTTGGTGACAGAGACTGGCCTCCTCCTGAAATCCCTTCACAGATCCCCATCACCTTTCTTGCGGTTGAACCTTCATCGCAGACCCCTGACGACTTCATTAACTCTATTTTACGCACACCACCTCTCTCCAGCTTCTCCCCAACCACACCCTGTGTTGATGTCCCTGGCTTAAGCAACCACACAACCCTTCCGAGGTGTCAAGAGATCTCACCTTCACATAAGCAGAAAGGAAATTTTTTAAAGAGTGCATGAGACTCCATCAACCTAATCTGTGGCAAAAACGTATCGGTTGCAAACTCCTTGCACATGGCGGAGACTGCCATTGTAGGTCGTGCTCATGGGAAGTACCCGCGTATGGAGTTACTGGACTGGTGGGTATCCGAAAATTGGAATCTTTTGTTCGACTACAAGCCCGAGATTATGGTATTGTCAAGAGGATGGTTTGTATTCAAGTTCAAATTACATGTGGATGCAGGGCAGGTCCTTTCAGCACATTGGAGCTTGGGAAACACTCCTATTTTGTTTAAAAGTTGGACCCCGATGTTTGATGTGGGCACTGAAAAATTCAATGACATCCCTATCTGGGTTAGACTACCGGGTTTACCTTGGGAATTCTGGAACCCTAATTCCTTCTGGGACATTAGCAATGCACTGGGGGCCTACATTGATGCTGATATGTCCTTCCAACATACTCGGCTCTACTCTGTGGCTCGTATTCTAGTTTCTATTAATGTTCGGGAGGGACTCCATGCCCATATCAACTTCTCCTGGGGCCTTGCACAACGGGTTCAAAAGTTGGATTACGAGGGTATACCCTTCCGCTGTCATAGGTGCCATGGCATTGGGCACCTTGCAAAGCATTGCTGACTCTCTTTCCAGCCGAAGCAAGACAACACCCGTAAAAGGACTAATGGAACGAACACTGGGTTGGGGGAGGGCACTCTGAAAGAAGGTAAACTAGATCCATCTCTGGACAAACAAACGATGCACATTAACCGTGGGGACCTTGATGGGGCCCGACAGGACTCTGCTGCTAGAACTGCGACCTACACCGATTCATCTCCACGGGACTTGGTGGGCACTGCACAGGCTCCACCGATTGACTGCCCTCCGGGCACTTCTGCAACTATACCGGGTATGATTGATAACCTAGCCTCTGTTTACAGCACTGTTGTTTCAAATTTTTGCTCTCTACTTTTGGATACAAGTGTTAATGTTGGCATTACAACCCCTATTCCATCTTTGGTTCATACCTCGCCTGTCACTTCCACCCTCTCCCCTACAAAACCTTTGGACTGTTCCATGCCCCCCCCATCCCTGTTCACACTGCACATCCCTCCATCTGTTTTCACCTCCGCTCTCGAGACGTACCCACTCTAAACACCCTCTCTCTAGGTTTCGGTCTGGACCAAAACCCTCTTCCTCATAAGCACTCTCGTGGTCGTGGTCGACCCTCACACTTTGCTTCGGCTCAACAATAGGCAATCTTGGATCTTGCAGATGGCAAACAAAAGTCCATCATTGGGGCACTTAGAGTGGTGCATGCCCATTCAGGGGTTCCCCCATGAAAATCCTGTCTCTAAATTGCAGGGGTTTAGCAAGTAAACCCAAAAAACTTGCCCTCAAGCGGCTGATTTCTCTACAACAGCCCGACATCTTCTTGCTTCAGGAAACTATGGGGTCAGAATCGGACATTCTAGCTTTTCTCACAACTACCTTCCCTACCTTCGATTTTGCAGCTATCAGTGCAATTGGACATTCAGGGGGACTCGCCACCAGCTGGAAAAAATCCACTATCAAAGTTCACAACACCTGGGGATTCTCCTCGGGACTGGGTGTTGAATTTTTTCATGCTGGACTCAACCGGAATTACAAGGTAATCAACATCTACGGGCCCTATGTCGACCGTGAGTTATACTGGAATTCCTTCCGGCGAAACACCATGCTCACTAGGGATAATATCATCATTGGGGGTGATTTAAACTTCACTCTTGGCACCCATGAGATCTGGGGGCAACTTGCTAGGGTCGATGTTCTTGCAAGATACTTCAACCAACTGTTGATTGATACTCACCTCATCGACTATCAACCACCCATACTGAAACCAACCTGGAACAACCATCGAACCGGAGAGGATTATATCACTAAGAGATTGGATCGTTTCTTAATTTCTGAGCCTATGTTGAGACGGCCACTAAGGATGCGTCAATGAGTTGACTCCAGTGGCATCTCGGATCACCATCCCATCTGCTTTGAGATACAGGGTAACACCAACAAACCACCCAGCCCATACAAATTGTGTGCTGCCTAGCTTAAGGAGGAGGAGGTTGTTAACATCATAACAAAAAACTGGATAACCTTCCAACCTGGAGAGGGTACACATGCTACAACAGACTTTGTCAAAAATCTCACTCTAGTAAAAACCCTCCTGAAGGATTGGGCACACAAAAAATGTGAAAGGGATACTATGGAATTGACAAGGGTGGAATTGGAACTGGCCACTCTCCAGGACCGGGTTGGAAGTGGATATGACTCCCTGGAATCAACCACACATCTCAAAGCTCTAGAATGCACGAGGAAAAAACTACTCTCTGATCAGGAAGAAGTCTGGAGACTTAAAAGCAGAGCTATTTGGCTGAAAGGCGGTGATGTAAACACAAAATTCTTCCATGCATATGCCAAGGGCAGAAAGGCACAAAACACTATCTAGGACCTAAAAAATGAACTCGGAGAGACCGACTCCCCATTTGATGACTTGGCCACACTTGGCACATGTCATTTCAAATCACTCTTCTCAAATGGAAATAGAGCCACTATTACAGAAGTAATCAGACTATCACAATTCTTCCCTGGAGCTATCACTGAGGAGGACAATCAGAACCTCATGGAAGAAATCACTAAGGAGGAACTCAAGGCTACTCTTCATAGCTTCCAAAAGGACAAGAGCCCTGGCCCGGATGCTTGGACCATTGAATTTTTCATAGAATTTTTTGACACTATTGGAGCCGATCTACTACACCTGGCAGAAGAATCCCGTCGTGGGGGACACATCCATCCCCCACTCAATGCTACATTCATAGCCCTCGTCCCTAAAACCGACAAACCATCTACCATGGATGAATTCCACCCCATCTCCCTCTGCAATATCACCTACAAGGTTGTGGCTAAGAGACTTAAACCGGTACTCTCCAACTTCATCTCTACAGAACAATTTGGTTTTCTGGAGGGTTGACAGATTCATGAAGCTATTGGGGTTGCTCAGGAAGGTCTACATTCACAAAAGGTAAAGGGTCTCAAAGGTGATGTTATCAAAATAGATCTTTCAAAAGCTTTTGACAAAGTCAGTTGGCTCTATCTTCGGCTGCTCATGACACATCTTGGTTTTGATTACCCTTTCATCAAATGGACTATGAGTTGCATCACAACTGCCTCCTTTGTTGTTCTCATCAATGGCTCACCATCACACTTTTTTTGTGCTGAAAGAGGTCTTCGGCAGGGCTACCCCCTTTCCCCATTACTTTTCCTATTGGTGGCTGAGGGGCTCAGCCGTGCTATCAATGATGCTATTCATCGGGGCTCTTTCCATGGTTTACACATCACAACTACTCAATGCCTCTCACATCTCCTTTTTGTTGATGACATACTCATCTTCTGTGATGGTACCATTGGAGATGTTGAACATCTCAACACTATTCTTACACTCTTTAAAGACGCCACTGGGATGGTTATTAATGGCCACAAATCCACCATCTCTCTTTATGGACTGACAGCTACTGAACATCACAGGTATGCCATTCTCTTCCCTTTTGACATTTTGCATATGGATGAAGGGCTCAAATATCTGGGTTTCCACTTGAAACCAAATAACTACAAGAAGAGTGACTAGAACTAGCTCATTGCAAAATTGGAACATCGTCTAATGATCTAGAGTCATCGGTGGCTCTCTAGAGTTGGACGCTTGGTCCTCGTTAAATCAGTTTTGGAAGCCATTCCTGTTTCTTGGATGTCACTGGCATGGATCCCCAATGACATTAGGGAAAAGGCCAGAAAACTCTGCTTTCGCTTCCTTTGGTTTGGACATTCGGAAACAACTACAACTCCTTGGGTCAAGTGGGAACGCATTGCTATGCCAAAATCTCTAGGGGGCTGGGGTCTAAAACACATTCATACATTTTCCACCTCTTTGGTTGCAAAGGCTGGTTGAAGAATCATCAATTCGACAAACCTCTAGACAGAGGTGGTAGTACAGAAATATATTGCTCCCACATCTATACTCAATTGGATCCGAAATCCCACAAATCCCCGTGCTGGGACATCTGTCCTTTGGAAAGCAGTGTTGGCATCATTATCTCTCATCACCCGGGGGCTCGCATGGAAAGTTGGTTCCAGTTCACAGATTCGCATTGGCACTGATCCGTGGATTAGATGTCAAAACAAACATATCCTACTTGAACCTCTTACTCATCATCTGCAACAGAACGGATATTTCCACCTCTCACAAATAGCAGATCCTGCTACAACAGATGTTTGGCAACAGGGATGGTTTTCTGTCAAGACTCTAAACCTTCCAGCTGATCTACATATTATTTGGGAGAACTGTATCCATGCTCTTCGACTCTCTCATGCCCGCATTACTGATAATGCTGATGAACTCTTATGGACGCCAGCCTCAAATGGCAAGTATGCCCCAAAACTGGGATACAAATACTTAATGGAACTAGATCACCAACAGGCTGAACTGAAATGGTGGTGGCAAACTATCTGGAAATCAAATTGCCCTTCAAAAGTGAAATTATTCATGTGGTGCACTCTAGCTAATCGTATCCCCACCTGGGATCATATCAAGAACAAACATATTGAAGGCCCTGGATGGTGCATTCTCTGCAAATAGGTAGACGAAACCATCACACATCTCTTTCTTGAATGTTCTTTTTCTGTTAATATTTGGACGGAGCTTAAATCGTTTCATGCTGCAGCTGAAAAGTGGAGGGGGCTTACATTAGAAGCGGCCTAGAAATTTTGGTGCGACTCCCCGGACACCACTTCCATCAGAGCCCTCCCATTGGTCATCATCTGGGGCATTTGGCTTGCCCGTAATCAACTGATCTTCTGTGGGAAAAATTCCACCCCTTCCTTATTGATCAGCCACTGCCTCTCCATCCTAACACATTTCCCACAGGAAAATTCCACCCAAAAACTCCTGCCACCGATTGCTGAAATCATCATTCCAAATACTCCTTGGGCCTACTTCAATGGTGCATCTCAAAACTCCATCTGCGGGGGGGGTGCCATTTTATACATCACAGCCACACACTTCTATAAGATCCAAATGGGTTTGGGCAGAGGCACAAACAACTACACAGAGCTCCATGCTTTAAAACTTCTGCTCCTTTTTGCTCTGGAAACACAGTGCACTCATCTCCAAGTTTTTGGAGACTCCTTGATCATAATAAATTGGATCAACAAATTTCAGCGCTGCCACCACTTGGTCTTAAGCACAATTCTTGAAGAAATTCAACAAATTATTAGTTTGTTTGACAATTTCACTTGTAAACATGTCTACAGGGAAAGAAATATGGATGCGGATCTCTTATCAAAACAGGGGCTGACACTTCCACACGGTCAATGGAGGATCGTCGAGCATCACAATGATAATTTTCATGAATACTACCATAGACCTTTTATAAAGGGTCCCGATCCTCAAAATCTACAGCATTTTTGAGCGATTCTATCTCATTCTAGACTATTTACTGGGCACTGGTTAACTCATTATAGCACTTATATTTTTTGGACATTGTAATGGATGTATATCAGGATCTATGAGACAAACACTCATATATTACTGCACCTTATTTTGATACTCAGAGCTGAAAAGCTCACTTATCTGAAAGAGCTCACAGAAGCTCTTATACAATATGTAATTTGATTATACTTTAATGAAATTACGCTTTTTCCAAGGAAAAAAAAATCATCAATGAAGGATGCATAATATTCATACCCGCTTAGAGAGGTGGTGGACATTGGTCCACAAATGTCTGAATGAATGATATCCAGAATACCTTTCGCTTTGCTGTCGCTACTTGGAAATGGGTTCTTCGTACTCTTCCCTTGAGCACACCCTTTGCATACTCCTTCATGATTCACCTGGATTTCTGGTAAACCAGTAACTACCTTACTGACAATTGGTAAGGCCTTATAGTGTACATGAGCTAATTCTCCTATGCCATAGCTCACAGGGGTTCATGGTACTAGTCATCAGTGTTGCATCTGCATGACCCTTCAGTTTGTAAAGTCCTCCTTCTTCTACTCCAATGACTACTGCATCATCAATAGTCTTCCCTTTAGGCCACATGAGAACTTCAACATCTACAAATGCAACTCGAAAACCTTTCTTATCTAATGTTGAAATAGATAGAAGGTTCTTCTTCAACCCAGGTACATAAAGTACATCTTTCATATTCATGGACTTCCCAGAGTCCAACTTGTAAGAGGCTTCTCCCATACCTTTGATGGGATATTGGTAGTCATCTCTGAGTTTTACCTTGTGTGGAGATTCCTTCTGGATGAGGTGAGACAAGGATTCTTTGTATCCTATCATGTGCTTTGAAGCTCCACTATCTCTAGCCAAGTATCACTTCCATGAGATATTGAACCAGTGAGTGCTGAGATAAGAACATATTCTTCATTGGAGTCTTCATCATTTCTGGTCTTGTTATCATCATCACTATCTTCCGCTGCATGAGCATGAAACCTCTTCTTCTGCTTCTTGTGGTGTCCAGATTTGTTTGGACAATTCCTTGCAATGTGTCTAGTCTAGTGGCATGAGTAACATTCAATTGAAGAGAAATCCTTTCTGGTCCTTCTCTTCTTCTGGGGTCTTCTTGGAGAGGCCTCTCAGGGACGAGGGTTGTTCTTCCTCTTCTTCCCACCTTTAGCATGAGTAGCTAAAGCTTGATCTTCATCGTCATTTAATTTCTCCTCTCTTACGACTATTCTTTCTTCTTCTTGGACACATTCTTCCCATAGATTTCTGAACTTGATTAGTTTCTTTCTGGCACAAATGCCACCAACAAATGGTTCCCAATCTCAGGGGAGACCATTCAGGGTAGTCATCACAACTTCTGCATCCTCTATCATATCCCCAATGGCTTCTAGTTGTTCTTTAATCTAGGATACTCTAGAGAAGTATGAGTGCATGGACTCAGACTTCATACTCTTCACACCCTTGAGTCAAGGTCATCTTTCTATTGATGTTCTTTCCTTCAAACAGGCTGGTCAAGGCATCAAACATCTCTTCTGGTGTCTTCTTGGAAGACACATGGGGGATCAAGTGATCCTTGATGGAATCAGCAATGATCCTCTTTGCTTTGATCAAATTCTTCTTATGCCTTGCCTTATCTTCATCTCCCTCTGGTTCTGTAAGTCCTTCCTTCACATAGTCTTCTAGTTCATGCTCCTCAAGGATGAGCATGACTATATACTTCCAGGATCTGAAGTTCTCAGCTCCCTCAAGCTTTTCATCAAGCTTGATATTGCTTGTCATTTTGCTATAATGAGAACCTCAAATGGAAATAGAAAAGTTTGTAGATCTTACCACGTTGATTTGTTGGATCTGGAGCTGACTAGGGTTTGACAGAGAAACCCTAAAATTCCAAGCATGGAATTTCAAACTTTTGTCTGAACAAGGAGATGCAATTGACTGAGGCGAGCAAGCTGGTGTGCTCAGATTTTGAAAACTCCAAAAATTTACCCCTCAAAAGTGACCTGCGAATTTCGGATCTGCAATTTCTGTCAAATTCTGGTTTTCTAGTTTTCTGGTTTTTCTGGTCCAAAACCCAAACTAGGGTTTGATAGATCCTGGGGTTCTGCCCAACCAAAAAGTTCGATCTTGGTCTCTAAATTTCGATTTTGCTGAGGAGATCAATCCTATGCTGAGAGAACTCCAAAATTCCACTTCTGTCAAAAGCCATAATTTCCCGCAGCAGTGACGAGCCAAAAACTGAAAGTGCTCGGAATCAAATTTTGTTTCGACAGAAAGATGCACCTTCCTTAGGAGAGTCAACCTAGCCTCCTGCCTTTGATGATCTGTGGAAAGAGACCCAAAAATTAAGAAGCCCTAGCTTCTGCAGCTGCACAATGTAATCTTTTAGGCTAGCTCTGATACCATGTTAGATTTTTACTTGAACAACATATAGCATATAGATAAACAATCACTGAAAGATAAACAAGCACAATATAAACACAATGAACACAGAGATTCTCTCGAGGAAACCACAAAGGGAGAAAACCCCGGCAAAGCCTTCCTCAATATAGAAATCACAAAGTATAAAATCAGCGACTCCTCCACTTGTGCGCACCTCTCTCTCTTCACTAATGTGAACTTGCTTGAGTGAATGAGTGAATACAAATGAGAGAGGTGTCCTTTATTTATATTCTTCTGTTGGGGTGACAATTTCCCCAACAGGGTCGACTTCTCTACTTGACTGGTCAATTACATAATATAATAATCTTTTAGGAGCTTTTCTAGGCCGACACATGTCATAGAGTTTACATTGATTCTTTCAATGACCTTTACATTATTAATTACATGACCATCATCTCCCGGAGGAGGAATACAATAATATAAAAGAATATCTTTCACAATTACATTATTTTAAAAGCCCAGAGTTGCAGCAGCAAGTTCTCAGTGGACAGATGATGGTTCAGATTGTTATGCACAGGTATATGACCCAGCAGGTATTATCTTGTGTTATGGTTATTATTGCTTTTATACTCATTCTTGTGGCATGTCTTAGCACTTAGTATCGTGATCTGGCAATCATATAGATATTTGGACATGGTTGTATCTTTTATATATGTATATGTCCTCACTCAGACTTAGAAGTTCTTGACCTATACTCATTGGTTTTACCCTCCTTAGGGAGAATAGAGGTGATCATTCCCACCATCTTTTGGCTTGCTAGTGTCGGTTTCATTATTCACTTTCTCCACCCATCCATTACCTTCCAATTTGCTGATTACCCTGACTTACTACTTGACTAGTGGCATGGAGGACCTTCCCCCAATAGAGCCTCTTTATTGGATGAGCTTCCTTGTTTTATTGTGTCTCGGCTTTGATTTGCCTAAGTTGTGTTGGCTAAACCTGAAACAGATAGTGCTACCACCAATACAGTGTATATGGAAATGAAATGTATATCTTATGTGAAATCCCGTTCATGGAAGCGTGTTTCTGAACACACATGAACGAAAGGCAAGCCTAATGAAATTGGCTTTGAAATGTAAATGTGAAATGTGAAATGTAAATCTATGGAATCGTGTTTCTGAACACACATAGATCATAAAGCCTAATAAATGTAAATCCAAGAAAGTGTTTCTCAACACACACGGATCAAGGCTATGGAAATTCAAAGGCCCAAAAAAGCAATGATTCATAAATGTTATATCTAAACGATTGCTGGCCTCACTTGTATTGATTTATCCCTCACTAGCTTGTGAGTTATCATGTGAGATGGAGTAAGGGACAGCTCAAGTTATGTCCCCTAGAGTCTCAAGTTACGGTTTGTCGGGCACCTAGTCATGGTGGCTCTAGAAAAGATCCTCGCGGAGCTGTATCAACTTGGATGTGAGTTGTAGGCATCTGTCAAGGTGAATAAGCACTTCTGAAGTAACTTACCCATTTGTGAGACACTGCCATCCCCTGTGTTACTGCTTGTCCAGCATATGTTAGAGTGTGTATTCCCTGTCCATATCCAAAGTGTCACAATGCCAAGTTAGTAGTCATCCTTTAGCCTAGCCTATTGAATTTTAGCCTTCACCCTTCACTAGCAAATTGGTCACAACTATGAAGTGAGTATGGTCTTGAAAGTCTGGTCTGAGTCATAATAAATATTGAAAACATTTTATATTTGGTTATTAGATCACCAGAGAAATGATTACTATTTGTTATAATTATCACTTGAATGATTTGTAGAGCATGTCTTAACCTCTAACACTTGCAGCAGTTTGGTGTTAGCCTGGGTCATATTATCGGTCATGTTGACTTGGTCAAACCTAGTTTGACCAAAGTCAACTACAGGACATGAGGTGGATAGACCTTAGATGATGCAGATGGATGATATGTGGTCTATTACAAGTCACCAGATGGTTCCATGCAGTGGTTACAGGTTTATGATGATGATTTGTGATTTTCAGCATATTTGATCATTTACAAATTATTATTATTTTATCTGTCTGGATATAGTGGAGATTTTATATGATCATGCAGAGATCCATAGGGTGTATGAGTACACACCTTTAGTGGATTTGGGCTCTTTGAGTCCAATGAGACAGTTGGTTTTCAGTTCCGAGTAGTTACAGTGATTATTTTCCTCAGTTTATCATTTTGGTGCATATTTGCGATGATTAATGGCCTGTCAGAGCAGAGTGATGGTGTGATTGGTTTGCCTAGGGGGCTACAGAGGGGGCATGCAGTGTAGCCACTTGTTTTTACTATATTGCTTTGTTCCCGGACACATTGATGCAGTCAGTTTTGGCCCCAGGTGAGCAAACAGAGAGCTACAGGCATTTTGTTTCTTGCTAGAGGATTTACAGAGGATAAAAAAATGGTTAAATTGGCTACTGAGGAATTCGATCTGGGCTACTGAGGCAAGGAATGGCATGGGATGAGTTTTTATGATGAGTGTGATGTCTTCCACCCCTTCTACAATAGTTTCAGCATTTAGTAGGGCCCACACCCATTTCTCCGGCACATTTCATGATTTTCTGGAGCCTTTGGAGGCTCACGACTTTCCCAGAAGAGCACGATTTGGTGCTTAGCTTGGTCTTCTGATATTGTTGTGCCATGGGGACTGACTAGGGAGGCTAGATATTGCCCCCTAGACCCACCATGAGCTTTATCTTATGTTATTTTGTCATGTTGAGTGGGACCCCCTCTCCTAGGGCGATTTTGTCCATTGATATGTTATATTTTTGAGTTGATCCATGTACTTTATGTTGAGCTCATCTCAACCGTAGATTAGAACATTTTGATCTTTTAATCTTAGCCATCCATTCAAAAGGTGGTTAGGGTTTTGGTATCTCTCCATCATACTTAAAGGAAAGAGCTTCTCATTGTAAAGGGACTTTTGGCTCTGGATTTTTGGAATAGAATATTTTCTTGGAGATACTTGTGTTGTGGTGGTGAATGCTATTGATGTTGACTGAAAAATATCTTTCCATTGCACCGAAATTATTGGTGATTGCTATTGCTATATTTTTCCACACGATTTCATCTGCAGATGAGGAGGTCGAATTGCTCAAGGAAGGCGCACTGGTTGGGGAAGACTCTCCTTGCTCTTCTCTTTGTCAAATTGGTTTGGTTCAAGGAGTATTATTGTCTATGACCTTCTACTTTCTGTATCTTTTCATCATTTTCAATTGCCTTTGCTTCTGTATTGCTGATTGATTTTCATCCTTGGTTTTGTAGGAGAGAGAAGGGCGCACGTGTGGGACAAGGGCATCAAGTTTGGCATTGGTCTTCATCAAATCTTCTCATTTGACCTTTGTGGGGATTGTCTTCTACATCATAGCAACCATTTCCATCAATCAAGTACGCTCTCAAGGTAAGATTTATATTTCCTCAAACTACCCATCTGTCAGTTATATTTAAAACCCTCATTAAAACCCTTTGAAAAATTCTCTTGATCAAACCCCTTAATCTACTGGCAAAACATTTATGGGTTTTTGGCTTAGTGTAAATCCCAAGGTGGGTTCTCAAGGGAGTCACCCTTGGGGACTCCATTAGCCCATTTTCCAAGGCACTAGCCTTTCCTCAACCCTCACAACTTTCCTAGCTTGCTAGTTTTTCCTGTTGTTTGATCTTCCTTCGAGAGCTTGTGTACTTTGACACTGTCACATCCTTCTATCAATCCTTGCTAGAAATCCCTAACTGTCAGATCTACTCTTTGGGATAGTTTCCCTGTTTTAAGGGTCACGTTTCCCAAGGCAGCTAAATTTGACCATTTTACACTAGCCTTGAATCCTGGAATCATACCCAATCTTTGAATCACTGTGCTTAAGATCTATTTATCAAGTCATATCATCTCCAAGCCTCCATAGTGTTTCAATCTCCTTAAATCTAGGGTTCCATACCTATCACCTGACATACCTCACTTTATCTGATTTGATCTAGTGATTAGGTTGATCTCTCCTGTCGAGAGTAGATCTGGGTCTCCCCCTTGTTACCTTGGCTTTGGTAGCAAAAGCGAAGAGTGCCTTGGTTGGCGTGACAACCATCCATTTGGGAACTAGGGCTCCCTTGGTTCACCACTTTGGTTGCCTATCCCCTCTACCATCCTTACGGATCCACTATTAGGGGAAACTACAAGATTGGTGATAACAGGTGTACCACTAGCACCTAGATGGTCCAAGATGGATTATAGAATGAGAGATTGTCCCTGATGGATATGCATAATTGAGATAGCTTTCTCAATGGATGATTGAACTCAAGATGGTGCTAGTTTGACTTTCCTCCCTCAGGCATTGGAGATCTTGTGGCAATTTGGTTGATGTTGTGCGCCGAGGCCTCATGGAGGAGCCACTTAATTGGAAAGCACCTTGTTACCTCCCAACTTGTACCTAAGTGGAAAAGGTCCCAATCTATAGGTACAATCCAAAGGCAAACTTAGATTGATTGCAATGTCACCACATAATCAATCCCTCCTCTTTAGGCCATCTCTCAAAATCTAAGGGAGGCTTCCCCAACTAACTGATTTGCTTTGAAGGATGAGAGTTAATTATAACTTAAGAACAATAAAATATATGAAATAACAATGTGTACTTAAGATGCCAAATGAATCCACAACTAGAAGATATATTAATTAAACACTTAGATTCAAATGGAAATGCTTCAAATACATAACAATAAATGATAGAAGCATAAAAGAGACAAGTTACTAATCCATAATATTAACATAAAATTTAACCATGTACAATGTGAATTAATAAAATGTCCAAAATTAAGAACAAGGTCTAGGATGAAACCCTAGAACTTGTAATGAGCTCAAGGATGATTAGACTTAATGAATATATTTTTGTCTGCTCTAATCAAAGAATGAAACCTAATCACCAATATGAATTAAATAATTGCAAGAATGTAAGATATAAGTTAGATTCTTCAAACAATTAGATGTTAGGAACTAGGTGAATATGTTCAAAAGAATTAGTGGTGAAAACCACTTTATATGAGTGGTAATAACCACTAGGGATGAGTGGTGAGAACCACTAAAAAATTTCCCTTGAATAAATATATGTTAAAGCTTGCAAAATAAATCTAAATTTCGAAAATTATGCAAGAAAAATGCAAAAATTTAATCAAACTCCATAATTATAAAATGAAAGAATTAACTCAAGAAAAGATGTGAAACTTTAAAATCAATTAAGTTAATGAAATTTATGCAATATATATGATATAGCTATAATTTTGTATGGTTGAAAATTGTATAAGTTTACTAACAATTCAAAAAAAAAAGACTTAACCTTAAAACCAAGAAATAAATAGCAAATTTTTGTTTTAATGGATAATAAATATAATTTCCAAATCATATAAATTTAATAATTACTCACTTGAAAAATAAATAACTTGAAAGCACAAGTGAATGACAAAAACCTAAATATGAAATTAACTAATCTATGAAGTAAAATTCATATTTTTAGGGCTAAGTCTTTGTTATACCACCAGATGCATGGGGTGTTATAACCTCATTTTTGCAGAGCAGAGTAAAGTTGAGCTGGATCAATTTTGTATTGATCAGAGGAGTGTATCAATGTTAAAGAAATGTAATTGCGGAAGATATTCTATTTGTACTTGTCTATTGTTGATTTTTCCTGAGCAGCATCGAGTGCCATTCTTTGGGAGAATGGAGGCACCTGGTCAATTACCAGGATATTGACCCAGTCTGGGACTAGGAACTCAGCCTGGGGCTGAGAGCCATTCTCTGGGAGAATGGAGGCACCTGGTCAGTTACCAGGATATTGATCCAGTCTGGGACTGGAAGCTCAGCTTGGGGCTGAGAGCCATTCTCTGGGAGAATGGAGGTACCTGGTCAGTTACCAGGATTTCACTGTAAGCCCTAGACCGGGTTTGGGCAAGTGGTGTACTCCTCCACTTGGTCTTGGTGGCAACAGGAGGGTGAAGTAAAGCAATTAATTTATCTCCTTATGATGATGTGCTTGGAGTGGACATTAAGGCCTTGAAGAACACCTGGATAACTTGTTGAAGATAAATGAAACCCAAGCATAGCTTGGCTTGGTCCATGAACCCACCATTTAGAAGAAAAAATAAATAAATATATATATATATATATATTTATTTATTATGGGTCGGCTCATTATTGGAAAAATAAAAATGATGTAAATGTGTGAAGGACAGGTCGGCCTCATATTTATTTTTTGGAGGACAAAAATAAATAATAAATAAAAATATAAATAAATTTAATTTATGTGAGGACAGGTCGGCCTCAATTAAGTGGAATTATTCCACTATAAATAAACTCAGCATTTCAATAGACAATTTTGTGGTGTTTCAAAAGGACAGTTCGTGGGTACAGCTTATGGGTGTCATTGTCTGCTCCAGAAGATATTTCGTGGGTGAGTTTTCTGTTGAGTTCTCTCTTTACATTGCTGGAAGAAGTTACAGCCTCATGGTTTTTGCTCTCACTCCTTTTACTGCTGGTTTAAAGTTGTCCTAACTCAGTTAGGGTCTGCTGCTGCCATCCTAATTCCATTGTAACTTTCTGCTGAGTGCACCCGAGCCCTGCTAGGGCAACTATCAATACACCCGAATTTTGTTCAGGGTCTGTACCTGAGTTTGGCAGCCCTTATAATACACCTGTAGACTACAGCAGCCCTTGGAAAGGGATTGAACAGGTCACAGCACCCTCAGTAGGGTATACACCAGTGAACAGTGACATCCACAGGCATGTACAGATTGATTGTGCAAGTTTGAAACTGCTTTAGGCATCTAACATCAGCTACAGCAATTCAGTGACAGATAAGGATCAGCAGACAGTGAACAGGGTTCTTCTTGGTCAATGAAACAAATTCTAATTGTTGGAGAGGCTTGTTCTTAGCCTGCTGTTGTAAAACTCAGTCATCTCATTTTTGGAGATAAATTATTATTATTAAATTGCTTTGGGGTTTTTGTCCTTAAAAGGTTTCCCCGTGAAAAATACTGTGTTCAATTTTTATGTGTGTTTACTGTTAGCTATCTCTACACTATTTATATTTACAGTCTGTTACTGCTATCAAATTTTCAAAATTTTAACATCTATTGTATTATTGTATTCCTCCTTCAGGAGATGTCATTGATGTAATTAATAATGTAAGAGTCATTGAAAGAGTCAATGTAAACCCTAGGTCTTGTGTCGGCCTAGAAGAACCCAGAAAAGATTATGATATTATATATTTGAGAGGTCGGCCCAGTTAGTTAGGAGAAGTCGGCCCAGTTGGGGAAAAGTCACCCCAACGGAAGAATATAAATAGAGGAGTCTCTCATTTGTTGATCACTCAACTCACTCTCACAAGTTCGCATAGGAGAGAGAGAGAAGTTCGCACAAGTGGAGGAGAAGTTGATTTTGTCTTGGGGTTTATCTTTGTACTTTGTGAATTCTATATTGAGGAAGATTTTGCCAGGGTTTTCTCCCTTGTGGTTTCCCCGAGACAAATATTGTGTTCATTGTGTTTTTGTTGTGCTTGTATTTCTTTCAGTGATAGATTGTTTAATGTTATTATGCTAAACAAGCAAAAACTAACATGGTATCAGAGCAAGCCTGAAAGAAAACATTGTGCAGTCCTTGCAAATGCAGAAACTAGGGCGTCTTGTTCCGGGAGATCCCTCCACAGATCAGCTGAAAAAGAGAGTGCATCTAACTCACCTCACTAAGGCGCGTCTTTCTGCCGAAGCAGATTTCAATTTGAGAATTTTCATTTTTGGGTCCCCCACTAAAGCCTGAGAGAACTAGGGCATTATGTCTTGTCAAAATGAAAACATGATTAAGGTTCCCTTCTATGTTTGCTTAATGAACTTTATAGCTAGCAGTCTCTAGTAATTTTTCCCCTTCATTACATGTGACATTGCACTACTTTTTCCCTTTCACTACACATAACATTGCACTATCTTTTGATCAATGTGGAGGTCGACTCCAAGTACCACCCTACCTCTAGCAATAAATCCAGTCTTTTACACAAATATATCTATAGGACATCCAATGGTACCTCTCCTCTGGCTCAAAGGCCTAGAGTGGTACAAAAATGTGTTCCTGCACATTATGCGCTAGCATTCACTCCTGTGAGAGCAAAGAAGGCCTAAGGAACAACACCTACCAAGGCTTGGTTGACCAAGAGTGGGATTACTGATGGTCTTTGTCCTGCTTATCATCACTTAGACACTGTGAAGCATATATTTTGGAAGTGACAGATTAGCAAATGGTACTTGTGATATTTAGAAGATTATTATTCAGTTCTACTTCAGGGCAGGTTGTGTTGGTGGTTTGCATTGTTTGTATATGGTCGTTCTTTAGTGTGTGGTGCATTCAATGGGATATGGAAGTGCTTGTGAACTTCAGCATTATTCATTCTTTTGCAAGATCAGATGTAAGTTTGTTTTGAAGCATGAGATTAGCTCATTGTTTGGATACGTTACACCATCAAACTTCTAACTAAGGGTGTTCAGTTGATCAAAGATGCCCAATCTCTAGATCCCATAGCTTATTCTAGTTTTATCTCAGTACTAGTAGCATTACAGAGCAAGTTATGATCTCCATTGTATATACCCAGCCACTTTTTGCTTTGTTGTTTGTAAGTACTTTTCTTTAAATATAAAAGGTATTCTTCAAAAATAAATTGTTGTACTTGCAACTCTTAAAATGAGAGGATGCTATATTTTTTGTTTAAAAAAACATTTCCTTCAAAAAATGTGTTGTATATAAGATACTAGGGATGAGTTTAGGTCACATATGGAAGAGAAAAATGAAAAGAACAATGTTCAAATTCAAATATCTACATTTCTCAACCCATGTCTATGAAAACAAGATCAATGTTTAATTCATTGAAAACAAAAACAAAACATGAGGAAAGGGTTTGTTTCTTCCACTGTAGTTTTACTTCCATGAAGCAAATCCTACTTCTAAGGTGTAATGTACCACTATAAAAGCATTATAATGAGAACAATGAGAAAATGAATGAAAAGGAAGATTTTTTATAGCTCTTCTACAAGCCCTTAGATGATCTTTGTTTTATGATAACATGTTAAGAGAAATATTTGCATGTGCCCCCCTTTTTGGACCCTTCTTACCAACTTGGTGGCCATCTATTAATCATTGTAATTCAGAGCACTTTTCACGATATTGCAAAGGACTCTTGCAAATTATTATGGAAAAATGTGTGAGGGATTCTATGTTGAGTAGCACCTAGTACCTACCACTTACAGTTTAACAAGTAATAACTAATAAGTATTCATGGGGGTTCCTTTCACAGATTGAAAGATTTCTAAAGCAAATAATTAGCTTTAAAAGTGTAATAGGGGTTACGTTGGGTTTTATTATTATAACAAGTGGTGTAAACGAATGTGAAAGTTAACAAAAATAAAGTCCGGTCTTAAACATATCGCCATCAATTACCAGTCTATATCATCAAATCAACTAAAAACTGTATCTTAGAATATTCAAGGAAAATTGAAATATTGATGGAAAATTTTAGAACATACAAAAACCTAATGTGAAATTGACTTTATACCTTATATCCTCTTCTTAAAAATTCCATAGAGCTTCCTTCTTCTTCTTGCAGTCCAAGAGCTCGTAAAAGCTCTTCTTTAGTCTAGCAGAAAGAATAAATATTAGAAATACATGTTAAAGCATCATTTAAACCAAGGATCCTATAAAATGAAAATGAAAAACAAAGCTTTCAAATCAGCAATCACAAAATGAAGAAAGATAGGTAATCACTTGGCCCAAGGTAAATCGTTTGATACTTTCAGCAACACATGCATAAGAACCATCAGCTTGTTTTAGCATTACCTGCCAAGGCCCTACAACATTTCACACTTGAAAATATCCATTTTATGCTCATAAATAGGATAAGATATCATATAATGCTTATAAAAAATCTAAAATAAAATACAAACTTGCACAATAAAATATTCCTTTCATATTCAAATCCATGTATTCTCCCTCGTCCTATATCTATGATTCTCCATTTCATCTGCAGGAAAGTAACCTTTCCTTACTCCTTTAGATTTATGTTCTTATTACAGATCTGTACTTGATTAGGACATCCAAATTCATTGAGTAAATCATATCTTAAGATGGATATTATTTTTTAGATGCAACTTTGCAAAAATAAATTATTGAAAAATACAACTAGCTCTTCTACATTATTCAAAATCTTACTTACATACGTGAACTGGAACAATGCACTGTCGAATGCGAAAGGTTATATTATGATGTTTTTCATAAATGTTCTAGGTCTCATATGTCAGGAAGCTCACATACTTATTTTCCATAATGCCATAATCCACATTCATTATTATAAAATATACCCTAAGACCCTATAATTTGTTGACTAAAGTCATCTAGATTAAAATTGACCAAATGAAATGCAAATAACAAAACAACCCATATACATTTCTATTATGTATACAACTAGAACTTGCTATGATTGTTATCTATAAAATTTGCATAAAAATAGAGGATGATGAGATCCTGGAAAAATAGGAGCAGAATTATAGATGTCAGTTTAGAGAGGCTCTAGAGGTTGTTAAGCATCTAAATAATTTGAATAGGGATGGAGGATTGGAAGTAAGTGGGCAATGGATTCCTTTACTGTGGCATTACTATGGCAAATCTGTTGGGGCTATGGATGCTCACTAGCAGCGGAACCAAGGCTGTGTCATTATCTGGGGCCCTGTTGTCCACTAAGTTGCACTTAGGTGGACTCCTTGTGAACCACATAAGAGTAGAGAAATTTCATTGTTCATGGCCAGAGTTTAGAAGTTCATCGGGCCAAAAAATTTGGCTCTTTGTAAAATTTGCATGTCCAGACCCCCACGGGGGAATTGTAATAAGTTGGTCTAAGCATAATACTTTTGTAAAAGGCTTGGCCTACCTTAGGTTTTTCCATCAAGGGGATACTCTAGAGTGTTTTTTCCTTAGGAATTATGCGTTGCGCTCTAGTGGCGTATAATTCCTGAGTTTTTCACTCACACTTCCAAAGCTGGAGTATTTTCCATGGTGGTCGAGCCTAGGGAGGTTATTAAAGCCTATGTTTCTATGTATTTTAAACATGCTAGCCATCAATAAAGAGTCATGTGGACATGCACTAGGTCCCCTAGGATTTTTATGTCATTCAGAGAAAAATATTTTTTCTCGTTTAATGAGAGTTTTTAATATTTTAATTAAAAAAATCAATAAGTGATAAAAGTGTGGTTAGGAGGTGAAATTTGGCATGGGGGTGCTCGTTTCCTAACCCAGAGCACCCATGAAACCCCTAAACCCACTTTTGCTAAGTTCTAAGTGATTATTTTTCACTTAAATAAAAATTCTCTCAAAAATATTTTTGAGGAATTATTTAATTAAAAAATAATAAAATATGAGAGAAAATCAAATTCCTCTATCAGTGGAATTTGGTCAAGTAAAGGCCCAGTTGAGTTGGCATGATCATTTAAGGAGAATATCAATCAAATTTTGATTGATTCAATCAAAGATTAGGCTTGGGATGATGTTGCCTCTCTTGGGAAGTGTGCCTTCCTCATTTGGGCAACTTTCCTTGATGTGGCACCATCTCATAGCTTGGGTGGATATCTCTATGTTGGGAGATGGAACCTCCCTTAGGTGGCAGCCCTCTCATTAATTGGAACTCAAGCAATCAACTCCAATCAAGGGATTGGAGCTCTTCCTCTCCATGAATGCGCCCCCATCCTCTTCTTCATTTTTGACCTCTTTTCCTTGCATATAATAAGGCTGAAATCTATCTTTGTTGTAACAATCCCAAGAGAGTCTGTTGGGATTGATTCTTTACTTCCTTATTTCTAGTAGTATCTCTTTAAATTTTCAGCCATCCCTTGCATGTATTAGAAGTTGGGCTTGCCCACTTTTGCATCGCAAGTGTAGAGGGGCTAGGTTTAGTTTTTTCTTTCATTTGATTTTGTTAATTTTGTTTGCCCACACCTTGCATGAGAAGAGGTTCTTCCCATCCATGCAAAATCGTTGAGGCTTGTATTTATTTCCTTAAGTTTTTTTTTAAGTTAATTTGCCCGCACCTCACAAGTGAGAAGGCTCTGCCTCCTTTGTGAAATCGTGTTGGCTTGCACTCTTTTATTTTCGCCCACACCTTGCATGGGAAGAGGCTCTGCCCATCCATGCAAAATCATTGAGGCTTGTCATTTATTTTCTTATAGTTTTGCTTAAGTTATTTTTCCCGCACCTCACAAGTGAGAAGGCTCTGCCTCCCTTGTGAAATCGTGTTGGCTTGTTTTGTTTAAAGTTTAAAGTTTAAAAAATAACTTAAGCCCCGATTCTTGCCCCGTATTCTCTCCCCTCTCCAGTTCGACCGATCTTGGGTGACAAGAAAGGGAAAGGATTAGAGTTGGCTAGACTAATAGGCACTCGGAAACATATCCTCATTAGAGCTGAGAAAACAAGACTTGACCTCTGGAGCTAGTGGGGTAGAGGCTATTGGGAGCCTCATGGCACTTTGTGTCCTCTAGTTGAGCACCCAGCAAATTTTGGGATTGACCCGCGGAGAACCTTGTGTTCTTAGGTTGAGCACCTGGCAATCTCTCTCAAATCGAAGGAAATAGTCTCTCGGGGTAGACACATAGAGTAGTTTAATTTTCTTGAACAAAACCTTAATCCCCTAAGTTGAAGAGAGACCTAAAATACATTAAAATTTACAGGACCACTTGCACAACATTGTTACAATCATTTACGATTCTTTACTTCGCAAGCATTTCACTTTAGAGCTTAATCTTGTGTACACTTCTTTGGTTCATAAATTTGTTTATTTACTGCAAGTGAATGTTTAATGTGATGCGTTGATAAGTGAATGATTTAATTCTATTGGAAAGTATTTGACATATTGATTATTGTGACTCCATAGCCCGAGTAGAGACGGCACTGGTCTTGTTGTTTAGTTGTTCATTTTCTCTCTTGCAATCATCATTGTTTTATTGTTGAGAAGGTTTTGCTTGTCATAGAAATGGTTGCACTACTGCACGTTTGACTGTCATTTTAATTTTTAATTTACAACTCCCAAAAACAAACTCTAAAAAAGAAACTTAGTAAGTAGGGACAACCCCCCTTGACCTTTAGGAGTTGTGGTCTAAACGGAGGAGTTTAGGACTGAGGTGACATTGGGTTCTCAACTGATAGTTTCCCTCAGGAACACACATAGCGGTTGGGAGACTTCCCCGTGACCAAGTGTGTTTTAGGCGGCAACAGACCAACTTATTACAATTCCCCCATGGGGGTCTAGACATGCAATTATTACAAAAAGGGCCAAAATTGGCCCTGCAAAAGACTTCTGAACTTCTGAACACTAATGATGAACACCTTACATGTTCATGAAACTGGCAGCTCACAAGAAGTCCAACTATGGTACAAAATAGTTGGTAACACTATCCACTTGTAAATATTGTAAATAGTCGTTTCAATTTTTTAAGGTGGAGAGTCACCCACGTAACTCTTGGAATGTGAAAACCAAGAGTCACATTCAACTTGTATAAATAAATGACTGAGATCAATACAAAGTAATGATCCGATAGTTATTCCTTCATGCATCATCATAAGGCATTACCACCTAGCATCAAAACCATGGGAATTCATCATATCTAGCTATTGCAATTAGTTCATGTGTCGTGTTTTAAGAAGGTCACGAACCAAACAATATGGGATCTCAACACCATCCAGTGCAACACAAAAAGGTTTGAATCTCTAAAAAAAAGAGCATGCACAACCTTCCATCTTGTGACTATTTATGCAATAGATAACACAATTCCCGAACTCAAGAAGAACTAATAACACCATGTGTCACACACTTGAAACAAGCAAAAGTAACCCAATTATGGTGCAACTTCCACAATCACTGAAACTCTTGGATACCAAGACAACACCATCAATGGAGCAAATTTTGAATCCATATCATCCTTAACATAACCAAGTCATCTACATAAAAGTCAGTGGCAATCAATTTATAACCACATGCATGAATTTTGAGAGCCCATTGACTCAATTCCTTGTTACCACGGAATGCAATGCAACAACTATAGGATTCAACAGTCCCATGTTCAAAAAAATCTAAGCTTCAATTACAATATCAGATTCCATCTTCAGTGAGCATCATCCATGGACTCCAAGAGCATCATCAAAACATAAGTACATCATACCATTTAGGAAAAGAGTGCACGAACACCTCACAACTCGCTGTGAATAAATCATGGCACTTGGTCCCTTTATGTTGACAATAGAGATGAGTGAGGTTTTATGATCTGGGCCCTCTAGTGAGAGTTAGGACCAAACCTGCTCTGATACCATGTGAGGTTTTAAACCTGATATTGAGAAGTGTCTGTAGGGAAATATATGAGTAGGTACAATATTTTGTCAATGATGTCCAAGATAATGGGAGATAACCCAATTATATAGTGAAATACATGGAGGGTTGTGACCAATCAATCACAACCTAAGCATGAAGTAATAATAATAATAATAATAATATGATATATTGTTGTTATTATTCTTATTAATAATAATATTAATATGTTAATGATAATAGGACATAAGTCAGTATTATTACTAACATCTATGATTGCACAAGTATGGCATGGGTTAGATTTATCTCATCAATCTTCATGAGAAGTGTTGTGAGTTCATTCTTTCTATGTCAGCATACAGCGTCACCTTTCTGACCTCCTTCTTCATATCCATTTAGATGTGTTGAGGATAGAGACATTTTCCACCATGTCCCAAACCTTAGTAGTACATTAAATCCAAGCTATTTTGGACCCTTGGAATATCAATTTTGATTAATATTTTGTAATGAATATAATAAATATAACACTACATAATAATAATAATAATAATAATAATGCTAAATGAACTAAGGGACACAACCAAACGAACACAGCCTTTCACCATCATGACTAGTCAATGGTCATAAAGTATATCATCACAAGCTCAATGTATTCACTTATTCATAATCAATTATATTTTTATATCCTATATGGAATCATTTATGTTATCCTTCTTATGTTTCCCATAAATGAACTATTGTTCTTTATAATTTAATTTAACTATAATATTTGACTTTCCTTTCATATTTTCTTATATATCATCGGTTGTCAAGTCATACGACTTTGACTTCTTTCTTCTACTCGGACTTTCGACAAGCTTTAAGTGCTCTCGTTCTGATACCACTGTTAATATTTCAAGATGAATGATCGTGAAATGAGAAAGAAACACAAGGAGAAAGAAAAATCGATACAAATGTAATAGAATCATTTCTATGAACATTAGGTAGTTGTGTTACCTAATTACTCTAATTACCATAACTTAATTCTAATAACATGTTATTAACTTGGTCACTTGACATATATGTGACCTTTATTACACTTTAGTGTTACATTAGAACTCCTCTCAATATGTTATCTGGTGTTATTACAACACAATAATCCTTCCAATGTATGATCTTTTTGTTACAATCTTAAGTACATATAGACCATCTCCTGATCTTGATATAATAGAATACAAGACATTAAGTATTATTTTATGAATTTGATGGTGCTAAGAACTTATCAGTCGCTTCACTCTATCATATGAGGATACATTCATAGTGCATCTTCAGGAATACTTCAATAATTTTTGTCATAATCTTTCCACAGTATCCCATATTTCGTAATCATTAGTATCTCCTTTGACATGGAATGCTATCTCGGTAAAAGTCTCGAAAGAGTATCAAGAGTTGTATTGTAGAGTATGATGGTGATCTTATAGTGCAACATTGCAGAGCCTTCTACACTAACAATGCACTTGGTCTTACAGAAAACTTATGCTTCATAATTGTGAATGGTTTCCCTTATATAGAGTTCAGTATGTGATGTAAATACTTTAAGATGGAATATAGCCTGTATCTTTAGAGTAATTTCTACTATTGCATGTGCATCAATAGCTTCCTCAGTCAATCAAAATGAGAAATGCTAAAATTTATTAAAAAAATGAGTGATCTAAATAAATATATTTTTAATTCAGATGCAAAGGATGCATGGATGAATCAAGGAAATTATAAACTGCACCCAACATACCATTCAAAATTGTGCATTTTCACATGCAGACACAAACAAATGAAAATGCAACATATGGTACACTACAAATCAATATACATGTACATCAAGTTCTGCCAAAGGGTGGGCACACCAGGACCATCATCCGACAGAAGCAAGAAGCACTAGTATATCCTCTTTGGCTACAGGTTCTATAGGGTAGCAAGTCAATGCAGGACTCATTAAGTTAATTCCTAAAGGGATACTGAAGGACAACAATAAGTGATTGGTGGCCTCTCACTCTACATAATGTGTCAAGGGTGTTAGCTAAAGATCTTGCTACTCGTATTAAAATATGGCTGCCCAAACTTTTCATATATATGGATATTCAATGGTACTCGCAGTGAACATGCAAAATAGTAAAATTTAGACAATATAGGTGGAAATCAAATAGTATACCATAGTTGGTAATTCTTGGAAGATAAAGAAACTGTCCACATTTATATTTTTAAAGGGATATACTTATAAGTTAAAACTTAAGTATGCACTGTGAAACAACTAGCACCAAATATCAAAATAAAGTTCAATTGCAGAGGTTTCAAAAATAACTTGCATAAAAGAAATCTTCTTACCTGGATATTGACGAAAAAGAGCTCCACTATAGTCCAGAAGAAATGGGGCAACTGCTACTGTCTTCAATATACAAGAAATGAAATAGAAGGAAACAGAATTCAAATATAAATTAAGGATATCAAATTAGATTTGAATTAAATCACATTAAAAGCAGACCACAAATTACTAAAATAGTAGTAGACATCATCTATAAACTCGAACATTTAGAAAACACTGCCACAATATATATTCTAGTTGTTGCCGCCTAAAACACACTTGGACATGGGTAAGTCTCCCAACCACTGTGTGTGTTCCTGAGGGCAACTATGAGTTAAGAATCCAATGTCACCTCGGTCCTAAACTCCTCCGTTTAGACCACAACTCCTAAAGGCCAAGGGAGGTAGTCCCTAATTACTAAGTTTCTTTTGTTTTAGGGAGTTGTAAGTTACAAAAATGAAAATGACAGTAAGCGTGCAATGATGCAAATCTTTCAAAGACAAGCAAAACCTTTTAACAATCAACGAATGATAAAGGTGAGAGATAAATAATCAATTAATCAAATACCAGTGCCATCACTACTCGGGCTATGGAGTCACGACTCACAATAACCAACTTAAACAAGTACTTTTCCAAAGTATCAATTCATTCACTTTAATAGACAGAACAATGAATAATCACTTCTAGTAAATAAACAAGTAAATAAAATGCTTGCAACAAGATGATCAATATATCACATAAGCATTAGAATGAGAACATGAACAACTTAATTGAACAAAGATATATGTAACAATATTAAGCTGAAATGTACTTGAAGCAAATGTTGTGAACAAGATAGCAATGTGAAATGCTTGCGAAAAAGTAAAGAGATTGTAACAATGTTGTGCAAGTGGTCCTGTAAATTTTAGTAAATTTTACGTCTCTCTTTGACTTAGGGGATTAAGGTGTTTGTTGCAAAGAAATGAACTAATCTATATGTCTACCCCAAAAGACTATCTCCTTCGATTAGAGAGAGAATGTTGGGTGCTCAACCTGGGAACACAAGGTTCCCAACTAGCTCCACGGGTCAATCTTGAAACTTGTAGGGTGCTCAACTGGAGGACACAAAGTGCCACGAGACCCCCCACGGTATCTACCCCACTAGCTCCACAGGTCAAGCCTCATTTTCTCCATTCTAGTGAAGATATGTATCTGGGTGCCTATTAAATTAGCCAACACAAATCTTTGCCATTTCTCGTCACCCAAGTTTGGTCGAACCGGCGAGGGGAGAGGATACGGGGCAAAAATGGGGTTGTTATCACACAACTTGTAGTTGTCCCTAGAGGTATCCCATCCGGGATGGTAGAGGAGATGGACAACTAAAGAGGTGACCCAAGAGATGCCACGGTTCCCAATGCAAGCTGGGTGTCACGATAACCAAAGCACTTTTCACTTTAGATCAAGACTAATCAAGATCAAGGGGGAGACCCTAGCCAATCAATGAAGATTGGCTAACCCAAAGACTCCTAGGGATGTTAATGTATTTGTAACTTCGGAATGTATTCACTTGTATATTTTATATTATTCATATTGTGCTTCCGACGGAGAGGTTTATTCCTCCGATCGGGAATATTATCATTGTACCTAATGGGTTATTAGAATCCCCTAGAGAGGTCAGCCCAGAGTTAAGTTGTAAGGGGTTATTAGACTCTCCTAGAGAGGTCGGCCCAGAGTTAAGTTGTAAGGGGTTATTAGACTCTCCTAGGAGAAGTCGGCCCAGTTAAGGTAAAAGTCAAGTGAAGGTAAAGTATAAATAGAGAGGGTGCTCCTCTCTATTTGCACATTCACTCACTCACTCATTTGCACATTAGTGAGAGAGAGAAGGAGTTTGCACAAGTGAAGAAGAGAGAAGTTGCTGGAGACCATTTCTATCTTTTGGGTTTTGTATTGTTGCTCATTCTATCTCTGAGGAAGTTGCGGGGTTTTCTCCTTTATGGTTTCCCCGATGAAACTCTTTGTGTCTCTTGTCTCTTGTGGTTGATATGTTGTGCATGTTATTCTCTCAGATAAGATCCTAGATCATATTGAATTAAATGATGAAAATCTAACATGGAATCAGAGCTAACCTGAGAAGAAGGCACTGTGCAGCTACAGAAGCTAGGGCTTCTTAATTTTTGGTTTTCTCTCCACAGATCATCAGCAAAAGGAGTCAAAGTGGTCATCACAACTTCAGCTTCTTCTATCATGTCTCCAATGGCTTCTAATTGTTCTTTCATCTGAGATACTCTAGTGAAATATGAATGCATAGTCTCAGACTTCTGAATCTTCACACCCTTGAGTTGATTTCTCAAGGTCATCTTTCTGTTAATATTCCTTCCTTCAAACAGACTGTTCCAAGCATCAAACATCTCTTTTGGGGTCTTTTTTGAAGACACTTGAGGGATCAAGTGGTCTTTGATAGAGTCAGCAATGATCCTCTTAGCCTTGACCATATTCTTCTTGTGTCTTGCTTTGGCCTCATCTCCTTTGGGTTCTGCAACTTATTCCTTTACAAATCCTACTAGGTCATGTTCTTCAAGAATGAGCATGACTCTATATTTCCATGCCCTGAAGTTCTCAGGTCCTTCAAGCTTCTCATCAAGCTTGGTAGTGTTTGTCATTTTGACAACGTGAGAACCTCAAATGGAAATAGAATGGAGATAGTACTTACCAGTAAAGATGTCCTTTTGAAAACTGCTTCTACCTTGACTTAGGGTTTGACAAAGAAACCCTAATTTTCCAACTTCGGGATATTGGGAAACTGACTGGATGAAAAGGTGTGCCTCCTCAAGGCGAGTTGAGCAATGTACTCTTTCTTCCAAATCTGTGAGCAGATCTTCCAAAAACATGATGCCCTAGTTCTCTGGGCTGCAGTGGTGGACATATTATCACACAACTTGTAGTTGTCCCAAAAGGTGATCCTATCCAGGATGGTAGAGGCGTTGGACAACTAAAGAGGTGACCTAAGAGAGCCACGATTCCCAAGGATTGTTGGTTGTCACGTTAATCGAGGCACTCTTCACTTTAGATCAAAACAAAGCAATACCAAGGGGGAGACCCTAGCTAACCAATGAAGGCTAGCGAACCTGCTCAAGACCTTCTAGGGAAATGTGAAAGTGAAAAGAGAGAGATCAAGAGTGAATGGATCTAGATCTAGGGAATATAAATGGACAAATGGAGTTAGGGATTGGTTGAGGAGGCTTATAAAATGGACAAATGCTCAACCAAGGAATGAATATGGCACTTATGAGTTTAAATGAATAGATTTAGATAGATCTAATGCCAATCAAGAAAACCCAAGTGGGGCCTGTTATCAACTGATTTGTACAATAGTTGAAACCTTATTGAGCCGCCAGTGTTGGAACACATCAGTGTTCACTTCCAGAGTATCTGGGTTTCATTATATTTGGGTCTAGCCAGTTTTGGCTGGCCAGTTTTGTTTTTGAGTCGACATGACCATGGCCCCATGGGGGTTTGTATCAAAGTGTGCTAGTAGGGTCTGAGTGGCTCGGTTCCTCATGACTGGATTAAACAACTAAGGTATTCCAGGGAGTTTTTTCACCGTCAGATTATACTTTGCTTCAGGCGAAATATAATCTCTTGGTTTTTCTCCCGCTTCCTCCAAAGCTGGAATGCCCGATTTTGGAAATTTGGCCATGGGGGGTTATTAGGGTCCAACTATAATGTATAAACCTACTAGACACTATTAGAATAGGTTTTGGTCATGTCCTAAGTCTCTAGGACCCCCAGAAAAAATTTCGAAAAATTTTTACCGGACGCGTCGAAATTGGGGTTTTTAATTTTTAAATTATTTTTTAAATTTTAATTAAATTTCTCTATAGTTTAAATAGAGAAATTTGAGTCTGTAATTATGTCAGTCATCCGGGGTCCGAACTTAGTGTTTGATGGCTCGTTTCATAAACCAAAAATCACACATGACCCATGGAGCAGCTAAACCCAACTTTCGGATGTCAATTCAGCCTCATAATTAATATTTTCTCTGAAAAGTCATTTACAGAGAAATTATTAATTAAAATAATAAAATTGAATATTTTGGAGATAATCCAAATCTCTCCAAAATTAATCAATTTGATTAAAATAAAAGGCTAAATGACATGGCAATGAGCATTTAGGAAGATTCCAATCAACTCCAAGCCTATCCAGTCACCAGAAGATTATCCACTCAAGTAAATTCGCCCTCTCCATGTAAAAAATCGATTTGTTGAAGTGTCACTTGATGTTTGGGTTGGTGGTTTTTGTATTTATGTAGAGGAGGGCGCCCTCATGACTCACCTTATCCACCAAAGCTTGGCTCCCTTTGTGATTCGAGCTACACCTACTAGCTACCACGTGTATCCCCCCACAACCTACTCGCATACCCTACCTTCCTCACGTCAATCTCCATTAAACTCGAGTTTAAGCCTTGTTGTAATGTGGTGATTGGTGTCCAAGCTCCACCCATGCGAATTAGCACCTACCTCTTTCCACTTGTCATCCAATGAACTAGCTCGCAACCTACCACAAGCTCACGTCAATCCTCTACCTTAGCTCGCCATTCCTTGTTGTAGCTTGCCCATTCGTTGGATGATACTTCCCATGCCATCTACCACTCGAGTTTGCCACCTATTCGCTCCTACCAACCTCAAACTCGACTCTAACTTGTGCCAAGCCATGGATTGATTGAGATTCAACCTACATGCTCATCACCAATTCAACCTAGGCCTATCTATTAGTTTTTTCTATAAAGAGAGGCCCATTAGGGGTTATTATCTCATGGATTTTTTGGGCAAACTTACTCTGCCAATTTGTAATTGTGATCTAGCTTCTTGCTATTGGGAATAAATTCGACTTTGGAGGTCATATTGATGTGCACATTGGTCCATGAGAAATGTTAATGCTTAAATGAGGTGATGTTGTTTCATTAATGCTATTTCATATATAATTGTTTGATCATTCTAGCTTAGAAGTCATTTTTATGTCCATGGAATGAATATTTGTTTTTTCAATTTATTCATTTATGCTTGGTTAATTGAGATCTAGAAGTAGCAAAAAGTAATCGGTTATACTCATGCTCTTCTTGCCCTTTTTTGACTAATCATACTAGACTTGATCAAATCATTGTTGAAGTGGCTTAATTTTGCAGATCTCCTAAGTACAAAGTGGGACCTTGAGCTTGGTTGCTTCTTCTTCCCCTTTGTCATTATTTTGCTAACCTTTGTGCATTTCAGGAGCCTTCAAAGATCGACTTGTGCTTCAAGAATTGAGTTTGAGAGGTTTCATAAAGATCCATCCACATTTTCAAAAGTTCAAATTGGTTACCTTGGTCCTAAAAGGCTCTCTCTTCAAGCCTTATCCTTTGCTCCTTGATCTCTTTTTCCCATTGTTTTGCTAGGCCTATCTTCTCCATAGTTCTTCCTACCCTATTCCCATTTGTCCTTCTCTCCTTGTGCTAGTTCTTCCTCTCCCCCATTCACCTTTGTCTTCTAGTTTCTCCCTTTCCCTCCTTTCGTCCTACCTCTCTTTGCCTTAGATCTCTTTAGCTTTCTCTCATTTGCTCTCGTCCCATTCTATTTCCTCCTCTCTTCATACCTTTTGGCCCATTCGTTTGCCCTACTCCTTAGCTACATCCTCCCTTTCGTCCAACTCCATTTTGCTAGCTCCTTTTCTCTTCGTTTGTTCTTAGGTTGCTCCTTCTCCCCTCCTCGTCCATCCTCTCTTTGGCCTTGAAACATAAACAAAACAAACAAAAACATTAGTTTGGTTAGTGGTTAGAAGCTAGTTAGTAGCCATATCTATCTTTGCATCTTGCGAGTGATCTCACACACTTGAAAGGATAAACACTTAGGCATTCTTTTTAGATCTCATACTAGAAGTCTAATCCTTACATTTTAAGTAGTTTATTGGAACATATAGGGAAGTGATAGGTTGCATGTAGCTTGTAGTTGTTTACAATCTTTGCATCTTTCAAAAGATAGAAATTTTGCACAAAAAATATTTCAAATTTTTATACTTTAGATCTATTTTCTAGCACATTTCAAGAGTTTGTTGTTCGCTGGTCCGTTTCGCTATAGTTAAGTTTTCATGTTAAAATCTCATACATTTTCCATCTTAGAGTCAATTTTCAAAGTCTAGACTTAACTAGTTTCAAGTTTGTTCTATTTTCGCTAATGGTTAATGGGTGCCTTGTTGAGATGTTTTGAACTTGTGTAGGTCATTTGAGAGAGAGATATTTGATAAGATCCTGAAACAAAGAATCGAAGCAAAGCAAAGTGAAGGATCCATGAGAAAGACTTAAACTTGATATACTTATCCTTTGTAATAGCAAGTAAAACGTGTTTCTTCTTCAATTTTTCCAAGTATTACCTATCTCCCAAAAGACCTTGCAAGGTTTTAAACCCAAGGCATTTGTAATCATTTAATAAAAGTTTCAAGTGGAGGAGGCCTCCACTTTTTGGTCTTCTTCCCCATTTGGGGAAGAGTGTTGGGTCTTGTGGTTTGGTTTAGCTTAGATTTTTTGGTTTCATGCTCTTAGATTAGCTTTTTGCTTAAATAAGTCATTTTTATCTTCCATATTTACTTACCCCCATGCTCTCCCGAGTAGGGTCTTTGACCTGAAAGAGACTCTTGGGTAGTTTAGTTTTATTTTTTGCATTTATTATTATCTTGTCTCTCTTCCAAAGCCTTCGACCGGAAGTTGTATCCTTGAGATTTTGTCTCAAGGGCAAGACCACATAATTTGTGGTTACTCTTCCTTCCCCGTCGGTTTCCTTGGCAGAGCTTTCAGCTAGTTGGAGGTTCTCAAGTGCAGGCGGTTCTAGTGGTTGATCTTGTTCGGAGATCAATCCCACCTAGTAGATTAAATCTTGTATGGTAGAACACTAGTTTGAGTTTAATTTCTTTTTATTTGGCAAAGTAGTTTTTGTTAAGCATTAATTCATATCTTTCAAGCTTATTAAGTGGATTTATCATTTAAAAGTTGTTTTATTGCTTTTACAACACAACTACTATCTGCTTTCTCTTTCTTTAAAATAAACCAAAGTCTCTTGAACTTGGCCAAATCCAAGTCAAGAGCACCCTCTGTCGGAGGGCATTTTAGTTTTGCATTATCCCTGCATTAGGCATTTTAAGTTTAGCAAGTCTCTTGAACTTTGGTCATAAGATCGAGTCAAGAGCGCTCTCTGTCGGAGAGTTGAACAAAGTTCTCTAATAATAAAATTTTCCACTCATACACCCCTTAATTAATTTATCTTGGTTTCTGTCCTACACCCGTATGCTCTGCCAACCGGAAACGGTTGGGCTAGTACTCAGAAAGGTGGAAGACTTGTTAATTTACAAGTGAAAATCTAATTAAAACTTTCACCCCCATAACCAACGAACCGGCGTTGTCATAAAGTATTTTAATCAGTTCTCAGGGGAGGCGCCGGACCGCCCAATCTGCGACACGGTGGCTGGTTAGCATTGCGCGCCTCACCGTGATTCCAGACAGGCCCCGACAGGTCTCTTAAAGGAGCTGCTTAAAACTACTTTCCGGACACTCTTTGAACATCCTTGGTTTTAGCCCTAATAATCAAGACAATTAAAACTTTGAATTTACCAAGATAAGTTGCACAACATTCTCACAAACTTTCCGATTCAAGCACTTGTATTAAGTTTTCACATTCACATTTAATTTTTTGACTCCATAAGGCACTGGTCCTTCATCTTATATTTTGCTTGCTTAAGTATCAACATTGGAGTATTTGCTTATATTTACGTGAAGTGATCTGTTTATTGCCCAAGTGTATCTTTCATCTTGTATTTGCAACGTGGATTGCGTTATCTTGTCTTATATTTTAATTTTAAATTGTCTCTCATTTAAAAACTCCTAAAAAACACCCACCCGCGTAACAACACCCAAAAAACACTATAAATACAAGAGCCTTAGTGAAACTCTCTTTTAGGGACTACCCCCTTAGCTTCGTTAGGAGTTTGCCTAAACGGAGGAGCTGGGATTCAGGTGACAGTACCTGGCTCATTGCTTGCCCCCAAGGCCACACCTCTCTCACTTGTAGTGAAGAGACAGCTTTCGAAAGATTTCCGCTGCTGGTGTGCATATTGGCGGACAACAGGGCCCACCCTTAACTTATGGAAAATGAGTGAAATGGGGCCTGTTACCAACATATTTGTACCATAGTTGGATTATCTGACAAGCCGCCATTTGACAAACATGATGAATATTTGTGTTCCAGTGTATCAGATGATCCATCCTTTGTGCCTAGCTAGTTTTGGCTAGTCAGTTTTTGTTTTCAGTCAAAATGACCATGGCCCCACGGGGTTTGTAATAAGTGTACTAGTAGGATGTTTGAGTGGTTCGGTCCCCCATGACTTGGTTAAGCAACTAAGGTTTTCAGGGGAGTTTTTCCCCTTGTCAATTATACTTTGCCTATAGCCGAGCTATAATCGATGAGGTTTTCTCCCGCTTCCTCCAAAGCTGGAATGCCCGATTTTGAAAATTTTAGCCATGGGGGGTTATTAGAGTCCAACTTATGTGTATAATCCTACTAGGCACCATGTATGTCTTAGATGGTCATTTTATAGGGTCCCCGTCCAATAAAAACACTGTCTGGAAAAATTTTACTAGACGCGTTGGATTTGGATTTTTAATTATTTTTAATAATTAATTTTTCCATGGTTTAAATGGAGAAATTCAGTTTGTAATATGTCAGTCGCCCGGGGGTGTTTTTCAGTGAATGGAGGCTTGATTCCTAAGCCAAAATTCACACTTAGACCCTAGACACCTTTATCCTAAGTTTCGGATCATTATTTAGCCACTTAATTAATAATTCCTCAAAAATCAATAAAGGAGGGTTATTAATTAATTAAATTCAAAAAAATTAATAAATTGGAGAAAGTCAAATTATCTCCAAAATAATCCAAATTGGATTATTTCAATGGCTAAATGACATGGCACAAGGCATCAAGGAAGATTCCAATCATCTCAGTCATCATCCAGTCAAGTATACAATCAGCATCAGTGATCAACTCCAAAAGAATTCACCCTCCTTCATGCAAAATTCGAATTAGTGACATGGTAAAGGTATTAATTGGTAAATAAGTTAAAGTTTGAGTTACATTGATAAGAGTGGGGGCGCCTTGCCTAGGTGAAGGCCACCTCCCACTCTCAACCACCAAATCTCAAGCAAATTCGAGTTAGCTCCAAGCTTTTGTATGCATTCATGTCAAAGAGTGAAGAGATATACGAATTTTTGATGTGTTACTCTTTTAATGGATTGATGGGAATGTAATAAATATTATGGTAGGCGCCTCCCTAAAGAATAGGGCCACCACATCATTAAATCATCTCCCTCATAACTCCTCCTTATCCCTTGAAAATCTCATGCATTAAAGCCCCTGGATCATGTATATCTCCCTTATGTCACGAATTCTCCACTTGGCATTCGAATTTGAGGTGGTTGAAATAAAGTTAATGCCTTGGTGGGCTCCTTCCTTAATGTTTGCAATTATAAAGTTTGGCTTCCCTTGTAACTCAAATCACATCCCACTACTTCCTCACTACATTAAATGCCTAACCTCACGTATATCCTTTGGTGGAGCTCGAATTTACATATGGCAGCTTTTTGTTTTATGGTGGAGATTCCAAGAAGGAGATGGGGGGCGCCTTGCCTAGGTGGAGGCCACCTCCCCATCCCAAATCAATGCAAATTCGAGTTATGAGGAGGTCTAGCACTCCAAGCTTGGATAAATTGGATATTTGACATAGATTTGATTAGATTGATGGAATTCGATTTGATGACTCAGTGCCATTGACTTCCCTTTGTGCAAATTCGATTTAGGTTGGCTTAGCTCTTGTGTTTTGTTATAAGAAGAGAGGTATTCCTCCTCTCTTCTCATGGAGATTTTGAGCATGAACACTTTGCCAAATTCTCAGTGTAATATTTGTTTGAATTTTTGGATAAAGAAGTGACTTTGGAGGTCCATACAAGAGTATTTGGGGTTGTCTTTCACATTGTCTTGGAGATATCTCTCTCACCTCATCCTTTATTTCAAGCATTACATTACTCAATCTATGTTCTAACATATTAGAAGTATATTGTTCGGTTTTGCTTGTTTGATTGTGAGGGTTTTGCAGGATTCATTCAAGGTGGAGAATGGCTTGGAGATCAAGCTAATCTTTGCTCATCAGTGGCTCTTAGTACCTAATCAATTTCTTTTAGAGGTTTCCAAAGCTCTTCTCATCTCAAGAGAAGAAACACGAAAGAAGAGACCTGCTTCTTCCTCCATCAACAACATTTTTCTATCAAACTTGGTTACTCAAACTTTTAATCTTCTTTCTGCATTCTACTTCCAAGTCTTGACTTGAGATAGCAACCTTGGGATTTCATCCCAAGGGCCACATTGTTTTGTGGTGGCTTCTCTTTCCCCATTAGCATCCTTGCGGACATCTAGCTAGCTAGAAGGTTTTCGGGACTAGTGGTTCTAGTGATCACCTTGTTTGGAGGTTGATCCCACCTTGTGTTCACTTGGTTCTCTTGCTTTTCCTTGGCCTTTCATCTTCTCTTCTTGATCTTTTTATTTTGCCTCCTCACCCATTCATTATCCTCCCTAAGCCTTCTTCTAGCTTCGTTTTTGCCTTCTTCTATCCATTCGTTTTCCTCCTTTTTCCTTCTCCTCTTCTCCATTCGTCCCTCACTTTTGCCCCAAACTCCTCCTCTCATCCATCTACCTACAGCCATCTCCTTAGCTTTTCCCTAGCTCTCGTCCCTCCTCTTTTAGGCTTCCCCTTCATCCTATTTGTTTACCTTTAGCTCTTTTCAAGCCTTCCTTTTCATCCATTTCCAAAAGCACTACACACAAATAAAAAACATTAAAAAATTGTTAGAAATAAGTTTGTTAAAAGTTAGCATTTTGTTAGAAGCATTATAGTATTGTTAAATGTTAGCTTTTTTAATTTAATAGTTTCATGCTTTGAAAAAGTTAGTTTTTAGGCATTGTTATATTTCAAGTTTAAAGTTAGTATCTAATTCATTTGCATGGTTAATTCCTAGATCTCATTTGAAAGTTAGGCTTGCACATTTAGCTAGTTTCTTTTCAAGTTAAAACTTGCATTTTAAAAAATAAATTTGCATGTAGATTAGTTTTTGTAATTTTTGCATTTGGGTCTCAATCTTAGTCTTAGACTTAGTTTCATTATGTAAGCTTAGATATAGTTAGTTTCAAGTTTGTTTTTATCTTGCTAATAACTAAAGGGTGCCTTCAGTTTATTCATTTTGTAGGTGCTTTTGAAGAGGAAAAAGGCTTGAGAAATTTTTTGAAGTGAAGAAATCCAAGCAAAGCAAAACTTTAACAAACCATAAGGATGATCCAAAACATGATATTATCATCTACTATCCTTTGTAATAGCTTATAAGAGCTAGCTTTATTTTCCAAGTTTTATTTATTTTTAAAGTCCTTACAAGGGTTAAATTCCCAAGGCACTTGTATCAAGTTAATAAAAAGGCTAAGTGGGATAAGGCCTCCCACGTTTTGGTTCTTCTTCCCCATTTGGGGAAGAGTATCTTGTGCGTGCTTAGATTTGCTTCAAGTTTTAGAACAGTTTCATTTTATACTTGGAATTTAAATCTCATTTCAGTCTTGACCTGAGAATCCTCTTGGGATTTGATCCCAAGTGCCGCATTAACACTGCGTGCTGCTTCTCTTTCCCCACCGTGTACTGTGTAAGACCAGCTAAGTTAGAAGTTTCATGAGCGGTGTGCAGAAGTCACTTTGACTTCACTTGTTACCCCACCGTGTACTGCGTAGGACCAGCTAAGCTAGAAGTTTCATGAGTGGTGTGCAGAAGTCACTTTGACTTCACTTGTTAGATTAGCCTCTGTTGTGATAGAACACTAGTTTCATTTTGCAAATAGTTCATACCAAAGTCTCTTGAACTTGCAATAACAGAAGTCAAGAGCGCTCTCTGTCGAAGGGTTGAACGGTGTGCTCTTAATAAAATAAAATATTTCCAACTTACACCCCCTTTAATAATTTATCTTCGTTGCTATCCAACATCCGTATGCTCTGAAAGGTTGGGCTAGTACTCAGAAAGGTGTTGGATTTGTTAATTTTTTATAACATCATAAAATTTTCACCCCACAACCAACCAATCCGGAGTTGATCGATAAGATAAGTTCGGTGGGTAATCTCCTAGTTGGGGGCGTCGGGGTTCCATGTTCAGCCTCTAGTTTGCTGGTTAGCATTGCGCGACCTGGCTAGAGCACTGGGTGGCCCGACATGTCCTTGAACGGAGGCACTTGACACTATCTTTTCCGGACAGACTTCCAGTACCTCGCGTATCGATTGGAAGTATCCTTAGCCTTAATAATCAAAGACCACTAAAACTTTCAATCAACCAAGATAATTTGCACAACGATCTCACAAACGTTAGCACTTTTAACTCTTGTATCAAGCAACCCAAGCACTTAAGACTATCTTGAATCCATAAGGCACTCTTGTCATCATTTTCTTTTGCTTTTTTATCTATTTGGAGCATTTACATTATCATGGTTGTCTTGCTTTAATCTATCAAGTGGTTGTTTCTTCAATCTTATAATCTTGTTTCGCAACGTGGATTGCTTGTTATCTTGTGTTTATCTCATCTCAAATTGTGATCTTTCATCATTAAAAAACTCCTAAACAACACCCATCCGCATCACTCAACACCAAAAACGATTTAAAATACAAGAGCCATAGTAAACTCTTTGTAGGGACTACCCCCCTTGGCTTCGTTAGGAGTTAGCCTAAATGGAGGAGTTGGGATTTAGGTGACAGTACCTAGCTCATTGCTTGCCCCCAAGGCCACACTTCTCCCACTTGTAGTGAGGAGACAGCTTTCGAAAGATTTCTGCTGTTGGTGTGCATCTCGGCAGACAACAGGGCCCACAAGGCAAAGTTTAAGTTGAAATGGCACTAGAAGGGTGGCTAAGTTGTAGATCTGATGTTTTGAAGAAACAGTAGCAACACCCAGATGATAGATCTGGAAAAATCTCACTCACCCCTAAGTGCGACCTCCCTTGGAGAGGCCTAATGCCTTAGATCTAGGGGTAAATGGAGTCGAATTCCCACCAAATTTGGTCTCCAAGGTTTATTAATTATTCATGAGGTGGGTTTTAATTATTAAGCCTAGGTAATCGCCAGATCATATCAGATCTACAAACAAGGGTTTTAATAAATAAGGGTTTGAAGTGACCAATGGGTAAAATGCATGAAAATAGATACATACCTTGTAGATCTTACCTCAAAAGCTTGTGTCCACTTTGCAAATTGATAATCCTTCCCAAGTGAGGAAATCAAGAGTGAGATCCAGCTTCCCAAGTGAAATCGCTATCTCTCTATAGTGACAAGTGCGGCCTTCCCTACCAAAAAATGATCTATAATGAGAATCGATCAGGCATGAAAATGACTATACGAGAGAAAAGATGAAACAAGAAGCATCAAATATGTCACAAAGATACAATAAAGATACTCCCTGAGACAAAGATTGATTCGAGAGAGAGATATGGGATTTCCCCACAATAGCGCCCTCTTCAATTCGCCCTTCTCTTCTACCACACGGCCTCCTTGCAAAAAAAGTTTGGACAAGCTAGATCCTCAATGATAACACAAAGAAAAGACTATATATTCAACTTGTAAGAGCATCCATCAAAGCCAAAGAAGTAGATCTGCAAAAATAGTATTTTATTCCAAGTGTTCAAGAGCCCAAAGGTGCCTTTACAATAGGGGGGTTTCTTCTTTAAATAGGAATGAGAGAGAACAAAACCCTAACCACTTTACAAACGAGTGGTGGAGATCAAAAGATAGATACAATATAATCAACGACTATGATGTGTTGGAACAATAATACATGGATCAACTCACTAAGAGGGGGTGCGCACTCACTAGAGAGGCCATAGGGGGGGGTCGCACCACATAAAAGATGACTAGGACAAGTGTAGGAGCACATGGTGGGGCTAGGAGGTATTAATGCCATTCACTATCATCACCCCATGGAACAATAACATAAGATACAACTCAATAACATGTGAAAGTGACCAAAAGACCAAATCGTGGCCCCCCTCAATGAGAGAATAATACATCAAATAACAACCTGGAGAGTGTGTGGACCCCACTGAATGTTGTAATCTGATCTGGAAGGACTGGGATACATCACAAATGACCTCTGAACAAACCTCATGCCAAAACCTTGCCTCAATTGCCCAAATCAATTTCCTTAATGACCTTTTTATCCCATTTTTATTCCACCGGAAAATCATCAAAATTCCTATAGCTTTTTGCATGGTGTCCCGAACACAAATCTGACTACACCAACATGTCTGGAAATGGGGTAATATGGTAATAACAAGTGGTTGGACCCCCAATCTCCTCTGTAGCGCCCTAGGAGAATGTGCTAGATCAATGCAACTGCTGGATAGGCCATTTCTACATGGCAAAATTGGAGAAAAATGGAAATCTGACTATATCATCACTGGGAGTGCCTGTAACTGATAACGGAGTGTCTCAATGGACTCAGAAGATCCAAATGTACTAGAGATGAGTACCCATACACCCTGTGGCAACCTGTGTGATCATTTGTAGCCTGAGCCATACTCGAACAATATAAAAATAATGATCTGGAAATAAGAATAGCCATAAAAAATACATTAAACATCTTATGAAACCTGTTTCCACTATATGTAATCAGCAAAGGTGTATCAAAAGACCATAAATCATCATCATATAACATCACTGGTCCAACTCATCTCAGATCCCCATGGTTGACTTGGTCAAACTAGGTTTGACTAGGTCAACCTTGATCGAAATATGATCCAGGCTAGAAAATCGGATGCTGCAAGTGCAAATGGTTAAGGCATGCTCTTTTAATCATTCTAATAGCAAGACTTAAGTACTAAGCATCATTTCACTAGCAGTTAATAAATAATTATACCAAATACAAGTTCAAATAATCATTTACTCCAAATAGAACCTCAGGAATATACTCATTTTGTAGACATGAACATTTTGCTAGCAAAGGGTGAGGGTGAAGAATGCAAGGCTAGGATAAGGGGATGAATTGACTGACTCAACATTGTGATACTTTGGATAAGGGAAAGGGAATACACACTTAAGCATATGCCAGACAATATACACACAGGGAATGGCAGTGTCTCACAAATGGAATAAGTTGTTCAGAAAAGTGCTTATTCAACCTTGGCAAATGTCTACAGCTCACATCCAAGCTGAAACAGCTCCGTGAGGATCTTTTCTAGAACCGCCATGGTTGGGTGCCCGGCTAACTGTAACTTAAGGTTCTAGGGGACACTTAGAATTAGCTGTCCCTTACTCCATCTCACATCACAGCCCGTAGGATCCATGAGGAATTAATCATTACATTTAATTTATGGCCAGCAGTCTTTGGATTTAGCATACATTTAATCACTGCTTTTTAGGCCTTTATGACAACTTTTGGATATTGCATGTGCTTAGAAGCACAACTAATCGCAGCTTACATCCAGGGTGTTTTAACATTTCAATTTCCATAGCCCTCTTTCATTGTGCTAAGAAGCACAGTTTTATTTGTTTCCATGGGCTTGCACAAAAGATAATATAATAGTTTCCATATGCATGTAATGATGGTAGTACAATTTGCTTCATGTTTTAGCCAACACAACTCAAGCAACTAAGGGGATTATCCACAATCAAAACCAAACATCGGGGCAACCGACTAGAGTGATCAAGGTATCAAATCCAACTCACCTAAGCTCAAGAACCAACACCAACGGGTACTCCTAGCCCAGAAGGATCAAGGCTTCGGTAAGTTCTGTTGCCAACTCAGAGCCGAGACACAAACTAACAGGGATGCTATCCAACATAGAGGCAAAAGTGGGGAGGTCCTCCATATCACAGGCTGAGGTGCAAGTCAGGGTGAACACCAAAAAGGGAGAGATAACGGAGGGATGGGGAAAGTGAAGGTGATGCCTAAGCTAGCAAGCCATAAAGGTGGGAATGATCATGTCCACACTCCTAAGAGGGTAAAACCAATGAGTATAAAACAAGAGCTTCAAACTATGAGTAATAATACCATTTAGATAGTCAATAATAACCATATCCATGTCATACATATATATACTGCCAGATCATGATCACTAGATACTAAGTCAAGCTAACAAAATGACCAAAAGAGCAAGATAATCAAAACCAATGCACATCATATACCTGTTGGGCCATATACTTGTACCTGCCATCTGGAACATCTATAACCACTGAATACAGTGCTGTTGAAACTCTGGGCACTACTCTGCTATGTATGGGATAAAAGGTCACCTCGATCATCAAATCTGAGGTCAAGAGGCTCAGTCTTGGCATAAGGTTTGCTACATGTCTCATATGGGGCTGCTCTAATATGTGAGTGATCATTAAAAGTACTGCTCATCATAGGATGATCTCATCAAAACTGTGTAAAGGCCAAGCTCAAAAATATACAATGAACTGCTCTGCAATCATGGTATCCCGGCTACTATGGATGTGATAACAGGACCAAAAATGAAAATTCTCGGAATTGAAATATGCTTCGACAGAAAGATGTGCCCTAGTGAGGCGAGTTAGATGCACCCTCTTTTTCAGTTGATATGTGGAGAGAGTTCCCGGAATAAGAAGCCCTAGTTTCTGTTGGATTTTCTACTTTTAATCAATATTTATGTAGGATCTTACTGAAAGAATAACATGCACAGCATAACACAGTAGACACAAAGAATCTCCTCGGGGAAACCATAAAGGAGAAAACCCGTCAACTTCCTCAGAGATAGAATCGTCACCAATATGATATCACAAAAGTAAAACCCCAAAACAAAGATGGTCTTCTGCAGCTCCTCTTCTTTTCCTCCTATGCGAACTTGTCCTCTCTCTCACTAATGCGAACTTGTGAATGAGTGTGATTTCAAATGAGAGAGCTCCACTCTCTATTTAAACTTTATTTTTCACTTGACCTTTTCACTTACTAGGTCGGCCCCAGCTAATCCTGACTGGGTCAACTTCTCTAGGGGACTCAATAACCCTAATCTAACTGACTCTAGGGGGATCCATTGCCCCAACTTACAAAGGAGGATTTACCTTAATGACTTTACATGACCAAATATAATAATGACATCCTCGACTGGACGAATAAACATCTCCGTCAGAGGTACAAATAAAATACAATAATAATAACAATATAAAATACAAGTGAATATCTTTTGAAGTTACAATTACATTAACACTCCCCCTTAACTAGGAAGGTATTCTCTTGACACAGTCATCAACCCATCTGGACACAAGTCTTCGTCGCTGGATCATCAATGCTGGAACATCATCATCAACATTGGATCATTGTCGCCGCTGCTGCAATCCTCATCATGTCAATCATTGATTGGTGACATCTCTCGAATCTACTCGTCATAGGAAGTTCTACAGAGCCAGCCCTTTTCCATGCTGGATGTAGGCCTAGCCTTCATGTAGGTCTCCATCATCTCTACAAGCAAGCCATCAAGTAGGTACAGCCCAGGACCAGTCATTACATTGCCTTTGCAAACACCTGCGTCTCCTACTGTCGCCTCATCGTCTTCAAATCATCTCATCGTCACACGGAGCACAGCCCAAATGCACATCACATGTCCCACAACGGTCAGCCTGCATCTACCAGCATGGGAGGATTTTCCTACCACCATGCGAGATCCTGCCTAGGTGCACACACAGTGTCTTAAGACCGGTGGACGTCTCCAGTATGGGAGGCATGAACCTACCACCATATGAAACCTCGTCTACCAACATGCGAGGACTTTCCTACCAGCATGTGAGACACAACACTTACATCAACCGACATGGGAGGACTTTCCTACCACCATTCGGGAAAGGCTCGGAACTTACATCAACCGACATGGGAGGACTTTCCTACCACCATTCGGGAAAGGCCCTGCACTTACATGAATCGACATGGGAGGACTTTCCTACCACCATTCGGGAAAGGCCCGACACTTGCATCAACCAACATGGGAGGAATTTCCTACCACCATTCAGGAAAGGCCCGGCCCTTACATCTACCAACATAGGAGGACTTTCCTACCACTATGCAAGAATGGCCCATGCGCATCTGCATCTTCTGGACTCATCACTTCCTCTTGGAAGGAACCTCGATCTGAAGAACACCAAGCTTCTCTCTGAAGTACTCGAAATTCACTCTGGCTAGAGGCTTGGTCAACACATCGGCTATCTACTCGTCCGTCGCAATATACTGGAGCTTCACTGCTCCTCTCTGCACCATATCCGTGATATAGTGGTACTTGATCTCAATATGCTTCGACTTGTCATGGAACACCGGGTTCTCGGACAACTTCACACAACTCTGGTTGTCACAGAATATACAAGTCGCCTCTAACTGGAGATCAAACAAATCAGATAGTAGCTTCTTAAGCCATACTGCCTCACAACTAGCCTCTGCTTTGGCTGTACTCAGTGCCATGCACGACTGCTTCCTGCTAAACCAGGAGATCATACCGGATCCCATACTGAAGCAGCATCCCAAAGTGTTCTTCCTATCTGTTGCCCGTCAATGTGCACACAGCAGCAGAAATCTTTTGAAGCTGTTTTGGGGAATGTGTGGCCTTGGGGGCAAGCAAAGAGTCAGGTGTTGTCACCTAATCCTGACTCCTCCGTTTAGGCAAACTCCTAACGAATCCAAGGGGGGTAGACCCTACAAAGAGTTACTAAGGCTCTTAAGTGTTTTTTGAGTGTGTTTTTTTTGCGGATTAGGATGGGTGTTTTTTAGGTGTTTTTTAGGAGTTTTTAGGCAATTTGCAACAAAATTATATCCAAGTATAGATTTGCAAGATAAAGCACATCCACAATATATGATAATAACTTATAAATTTAAAGAAGCATCCACAACATGATATGATAAAATAAATGACAACAATTTCAAGATGGATAATAAGCAAATAAAAAGATTGAACAATTGTCGTTGTTGAATGACCAGTGCCAATGGAGTCATTGTCTTTGGAATGCTTGGAGTGCTTGGAAATGTTTTGCAAATGTATCTTGGTAAATTTTATTATAAATTTTGAAAGTGAGGTGGATTATTGTGGGAAAGGGGATCTCTGAGATATACCTTTCGGTACAGGAGATATGTCCGGAATATAGTCTAGGTGGCTTCGTACAAGGACATGTGGGATGGAACGGAATCTTGAGAGCGGTGTTCAACACTACACCAACAAGGATGTAGTCTAACTGGTGCTTTGAGGTCTCTTCCCAGTGGTTCTCCTAGCAAGTTCAGCTATCCCCTCTTCTTCAGAAGAAGAACCAGCATCTTCCATTACCATGAACACATTTTCTAATTGTGACAACCCCCAAATACTATCATCATTTCTAATCATCCCATCCTTGGCATTATTCAAAAGATCGTCCCCATAGGTATTCTTTATCCCATGGACCCATCCTCAAAAGTTTCTAAGTGTTTGTCAATGAAAGGTTCTCTATTGATTCAGATTAAGAAACCATCTGAGTTAGGAACACAAATATAAGACAAGTCCATCATGAGGCACCCACCTAAACCAGCTGCCCACTTCCTAGATAAAAGCATTCCATATGCTGGGGCAAGTCAATTACAACAACATCCATCATGGTGGAAATGTCTGAACATGCAAAAAGATCATCCCTTAAGTTTTTTATCAAACCACAGGACTGTACATGTCTCGAATCAATGCCACAAACATTTCCATAAGGTCTGGTGACCTCTAAACCCATTTCCTCCATGACATGTAAAGGCATGACATAGATGGCGGCTCCAAAATCTAACATGCAATTGTGAAGGAGCATATCCTGAATGTGCAAGGCAAGTTAGAAGGGAGGGTAACCACCATTTTTTCCGCTCATAAATAGCAGACTGGATGTTGATGGGTGGATCCTTTTCAACTTTCCTAACTTCATTCCCACTAACACTCTGTATATGACATGATTCATAAGCAACCTCAGAGTCCTTCTTTTGGTTTATGCCTTCAAAAAATTCCTCTACTTGTCTTCTGACCGACGGGACTTTCATTAATTCAGTTATAGGGATATTACACATGATTTTACTTAACTCCTTTTTCATATCGACGTTCAAGGTATAATCGCAAAGGTATGCCTTCTTGAATAACACTCTGTTTACATTGTTGATTGTGTCCTGCATTTGAGATTTTTTTTTGTTCATCTCCTTCAATCTGTCTTTCCATTTTCTTTTTGATTGGCCTTAGTAATTGATAGAGTCCTTCTATAGAGTGCATTTGTTTAATCTGGTTACTATTTATGCTTAAAGGCATCAATCTCTCTTTATTTACCTTTTGGAAAATAGATTTCATGATATAGTTCACTGCTCAGATGTAGATCTTCTATACTCTATGAATAACTTTGTCTGGAACTAAACTGCTACAATAGGGCTCTACTATGATCTTCATTCTAAACTTTATAGGGCTAATATGAATGTAATGACAACCTTATGTGAAGTTACAGTGTATTACCACTTATCTGATTCTTTAACAGGCTATTATAACTCTTATTTTCAGAAAATTATTTTATTTGAGCCCAATATGATTCTAACACCAAAGATAATATTCTTAAACAAAATTTGCAATTTGTCATGATATTATATGTGTTGGTAAACTGTAGACAGATATTCAGTGTCTGTTATAGTTAGAGCCAGATTGTTTAAGGTTCTTAGACCTCTACTAACAGCACAAATGTAGAAACATCAATGAACAGTATAAGAAAGTGGTGTATTAACTTCACCTTCGAATAATCTCGAGTTCGAATGTAGTAAACAGGTATAAACTGAGAAAGAAATCGATAATGAACATCCTTTGGAGGAAATCCAAAAAGACCCAAGTCAGCCCTGCAATAATCATGGTTTGATACCAGTTTTGCAGAGTTTGTGTCAAATATCATCCGTATTCCAATTTCAAAAGAAAATGAAATCATTCTCAATTTATTTTCCCCATGTATATGCTGAAAGGAACTTAGGAACTTGCCGTAATGTCTCAAGCTCCAAGTTGAAAAGCAGAGCTGGAGTTGATTTCGCAAATGTATCCTAAGGTATCAGACCACAATTTAGCAAGAATATAAAAGATTTTACAAAGCAAAACAACAATACAAAATTACCACAAACCAGCATATATCTTATATCATAACGGTGCAAAGCATATATCATAACAATTTAATCTCTTTTCTGCTCACGAACACCATATTTAACGGGAATATCATTTTTGTTATGTCGCTTTCTGGATGAACACCATGGAAACTACTTATAAGCTTATTTAATTCCCATAAGCCATAAGCCATAAGCTATAGTAAGGGAATTAATTAATTATTAAATTGTCACTAGGCTTAAATGTATTTTATAAAGTGATAATTAATAATTAATCCCCAAGTGACTTTATAAAAGTCACTTGAGTCATAAAGTGATGCAAATGTGTTAAAAGGGGTTCAAAGTGAAAGTAAAAAACAAAAAGGGTCATTTTTTCCATAAAGTCGTTTTTTAAATATTTTAATGAGAGAATTGGTCAAGGGAAGTTGAAAAGTCACTGTTACACTATAATGCGGAAGCTTAAAATATAAAATTATAATTATTCGATAAACAATATATAAATATATGTGTATTTAATAAAATGAAATAATACTTGTATTACAATAAGAATGGCCTAACTTTTATAGGCTAAATGGTGACTCTTAGATAAAGTCACATCTTTACAAAGCACCTTTTCAATATTTAATATTTAATACATTTTATAATATTGTCATTTAATTAATCATAACATTGCCACCCTCTTAAAAGGGTTTCGTCCTCCAAACGTCATAATTCGTTCAACATGTATTTAAGCTTAATTGTTCTAAAATAACTTCTTCTATTCGAACATTTGTGAGGACCTTGAATGTTGTCTCCTCATTACTATTAAAGTTTTATTGCTAAGTATAGCATTTACTTCTTTACTTTTATAATAACTATTTTTTTTTAATATATATATATATATATATATATTCTCACCAAAATACTTCCCTTGAGATGGCATATAATCTTAACCTTCCTTTTAGAAGTGAATATAAGCTTAACCTTCATGAGTTATTCCCACGCCCAATACCGTGTGGTTTTGTTTTTAATACTTTTTTCATATTTGAAATATGACATAAACTATAATTAGGTAAAGTCATGACTCATGCATATCTAATTGTGTTCTCTTTTTTCGCTTTTTAAATTGGGGAAGCAAATATGAATTTGTCTTGATTGCCACGACAATACAATTGCCCTTCTTTGTGTTATCTATCCAAAGCAATTATCTTTAAATCGGTCGATCAAAGAGAATTCTACCACAGGTCCGTTTGTGGAGATGTAAAAAGCTCGGAAATTGTTTTTTATTAACTCTTTGATCTCTGTTCTCGCCATTAATGCATTTCAATGAGGGAATCTTCGCCCTTCCAAAAATTTTGTAGGCCTATATGTCAATGCACCGGATGGTTTTGTGAATGGTCGTTAAACTGAATAATCAAGATTCCTGGTCGCCATCCCTTTATTTTGGCCGGTGGGTGCAGAATGTATATTTTTTTAACGGGGTAATACAAGTGAAAAAAATACTGGCTATGACTAAGTTATAGTATGTAAGAACGCGACATATTCTCAAGCAGTAGCGTCTTTATACTCCCATGAGAATTTTGACACCGAGTAACATTGTAAATTTTTAAATTTTGGCAATTTATTAATGGAACCTCTATGATCTGTGGTGCAAAATAGTCGAGTGTTCCGGAGCGATTGTGCGGCAACCAATCGATTCCCATGTATGAAGGATATTTGATTTCCATGTATGAAGGAGATTTGACTTCAGGAGATGTTTTTTCCATAGATATTTCCCACTGCTTCTTTTTTATTCCGATATTTGGTGTTTCCCACCATTTAAAAAAATATGGAGAGCGTTTGATGCTCAGCTTATCGTCGTGATTATTATTTCGTCCTCCTTTACTTCTTGGTTTCATCGCCCCAATTCTATTTCGATTGCCCATTGAAGTCGCCTTGTCTTTCGTCATCCTTTCAGTTTTCCTCATATAAGAGATTATCAAAGATTTACGCTTACTAATTTCTCTGATAGCATGTGCACGGCCTCTACCCAATACATGTTGGTCTTTAATTTAACCGGTTAATAAACCTACTCTGGCCCTTTTCTTACCGCTAATTTCTTTCAATGGAATAGCTTCTAAGGTAAAGTCGTTGTATTTTCTGGCACGGCGTGAACAGGTAGGTTCCAATTCTTGACTAGAAACAAGAGCTTTGCTTTTTGAACTGAAAGCTTTACAACACGGATTCTTGGACGAGTCGAACATCGTCCTAGCTATCAAACATCGAAAATCCACTGCAAACTCCATATCGATATTACTGGCTAAGGATGTGTTACCACCTAACTTGTGGACCTAGTGCATGTCCATACGACTCAAAATAGATGGCTAGCATGTAAAAAATCCTAGACACGAAGACTTTAATAAACTCCCTATGTTCGACCACCATGGTAAATACTCCAGCTTTGGAGGTATGAGTGAAAAAATCTGGAATTATACGCCACTAAAGCGCAATACATAATTCATAAGGAAAAAACACTCTAGAGTATCCCCCTGATAGCCAAACCTAAAGCAAGCCAAGTCTTTTATAAAAGGACCATGCTTAGACCAACTTATTACAATTTCCCCAAGGGGGTATGAACATGCAGTTATTACAAAAGGGGCAAAAAAACCCTGCAAAAAGACTTCTGAACTTCTGAACACTGAAGATGAACATGTGTCATGTTCATGAAACGTGCAGCTCACTAGAAGTTCAACTATTGTACAAAATAGTTGGTAACACACCTGTTGACTAGTTTGGCTATGCTGATGTGGCCTGTCCAGCAGGAACATTGGAAGCAAGTCGTTGCCTAGGGCGCTACAGAGGAAGGGGGTTGTCCAGCCACTTGTTTTTACCATATTACCCCTCTTCCGGACATGATGGTACAATCAGTTTAATAGCGCAGGCACCTAGCAATCAGTTTTTGGCAGTTTCAAGGTTTTTCAGGAGGATAAAAAATGGAATAAAAAGGTCATAGAGGAATTTGATTTGGGCAATTGAGGCAAGGTTTTGGCACTTGGTCTGCTTAGAGGTCATCCATGGTGTATCCCCCTCCTTCTAGATCAGTTTGCAATAGTCAGTGGGGTCCACATGGGCTACAGGAGGTCTTTTATTGCATTTCTCTCTCTGATGATGGGGACAGGATTTGATCATTTGTACACTTGGACATGTCGTTGAGTCATATGTTATATTATTGAGCCATGGGGCCATGCTAGTGAAAGGGAATAATACCTCCTAGCCCCACCATGTGCTCCTAGTCACTTGTCCTTGTCATTATGTTGTGGCTCACATGTTATTAGCCACCCCCATGGAGTGTGTCATCCCCCTAGGGCTCTTTTAGCCATGACGTCACCCCCTTAGTGAGTGATTCATGTCTTATTTTATGGGCTCATCTTAGCCATTGATTATATTGTTGTATCTTTTGAACTCAACCACTATTTTTCAAAAGTGGTTTAGGGTTTTGGTCTTCCTCATCCTATTTAAGGAGGAGACCCACTGTAAAGGCATCTAGAGATTTTGGCCCAAAGCTATTGGAATAAAATATTTTTCTTGGGCATCTTGGATCATGGAGTTGAATGCTTGTTTGTGGTGATTGTAAATGCTTCTTCCTCAGCACTAACAAAGATTGGTAGCCATCTTGAATTTGTATCTTCACTAACACGATTTGCAGGCAAAGAGGGCATCTTGGAGGAGTGCGCATTGGTGGAGAGGCCTACCCTGCTACCTTCATCAAGATGTCTTGGGTCTACAGGGAGTTGTTTTGTCTTTGCACCAACAATTTCATGTTTATTCATCTTTTGTTTGCATCTACCTCCATTTCTCTTAACTAATTGATCTTTGTGTCCTTGCTTGATAGGAAGAGGAGGCCGAATTGGTTGGAGGCAAAACGCATAGCAAGAGGGCTTCATCAAGTTTGGCATTTGATCTTTGTGGGAAGTAATCCTCGTCACAAGCTACATTCATCTTCATTTTCCAGGTATGCTCAAGGAGATACGTTATTCTTCTACCTTGGTCATTTATTCTCTTAGATCTACAAACCCTCATAGTTAAAACCCTCATTTTTACATTTTTCTAGATATACTTGGATCTAGGATGATTTTGGGGATATAATTTAAAACCCACCTTAATAATCTTCATGGCAATCCTGATCTATAATTTGGTGAGGTTTGGACTCCATTTGGCCCATTTCCCAAGGCACTAGGTCTCTCCGAGGGAAGTCGTACCCCTAGGAGAGTGGCCTCTTTGTTAGTTCTAAGACGTGGGTAGTTGAGATACTTGCTTCATTGGATAGATCATACCCTAAAACCTACCCCTAGTGCTTCACCCTATTGATTTCCACCTTGTAGGCCCCATTGTTCATTTTGAGGATTGTGCCCCACTTGGGTCATTAGGTGATGCATTAGCCCTTTCTTAAATCTACTTGTTTAATTTCATAAGTGGCCTAAGTCAAACACTTGGTTGAAACATTTGTCCATTGCTTAAGCCTATCAACCAAGCCCTAACCACCTTGGGTCCTGTTGTCCGCCAGATTGCACACCAGCAACGGAAATCTTTCGAAAGCTGTCTCTTCACTACAAGTGAGAGAGGTGTGGCCTTGGGGGCAAGCAATGAGCCAGGTACTGTCACCTAAATCCCAGCTCCTCCGTTTAGGCAAACTCCTAACGAAGCCAAGGGGGGTAGTCCCTACAAAGAGTTGTCTATGGCTCAATGTTTTAAGTGTTAAAAATGTATGGTGATCCGGATTGGTGTTGTTTAGGAGTTTTTAGTGATGAAAGACACACGATTTACTTTTAAATAAAACACAAGATAAGATGCAATCCACGTTGCGAAACAGTATATAAAGATTTGAGATAATTAAGAAGCATCCACAAATAAAAAATTAAATGATAAAAGGACCAGTGCCTTATCAAATGGGTAACGGAGTCAAAATAATTGAATTATAGTGTTGGGGGATGCTGAAAAATGAGTCTTGATAGTAACTGTTCGTGAGATCGTTGTGCAAATTATCTTGGTAAATTTCAAAGTTTTAATGGTCTTGATTATTATGGCTAAAACCAAGGATATCAAAGAGTGTCCGAAAAGATATTCTAAGCAGCTCCTTTAAGAGACATGTCGGAACCTGTCTGGAATCACAGCGAGGCGCGCAATGCTAACCCTTTCAATGCATGAGATTGTAAACTAGATGCAAAAAATCAAGATCTAACCTACAACTTCTTAAACTAGCCTTTAACAAAACCAAACTTAACAATCGTTTTTTGTGTTTTGGGATAGTTTTAGGGCTCTAAAGGAGGTGGACGAAAGGGAAACTTTGAAGACAAAAGAAGGGGAACGAAAAGAAGATAGTATGGCTAAGGAGAGGAGGGACGAGAGCTAGGGAGAAAAGAGAAGTGAAGGAGAGGAAGACTAAAAGGAGTGGAAGGGAGAAAGGAAGGGAGACGAGAGGGAGATGAAGAGAGCAAAGGGAGGATGGAGGAGGCAAAACGAAAGGAGAAGAGGCCAAAAAAGAGGTAAGACGAGAGGAAGGTGGGCTAGCAATTCAAGGGCAAAAGACTCAAGGAGAAGAAGAGAAGGCTTGAAGAAAGATCCTTTTAGGACCAAGGTAACCAGTTTGAAATTTTGAAAAATGGATGGATTCTTTATGAAACTTCTCAAGCGCAACCTTGAAGCACGAATCGATCTTTTGAAGACCCCTGAAATGCACAAAAGTTAGCAAAATGATGGCAAAGGGGAGGAAGAAGCAACCAAGCTCAAGATTCCACTTTGCACTTAGGAGATCTGCAAAACCAAGCCACTTCAACAACAATTTGATCAAGTCTAGTATGATTAACCAAAAAAGACAAGAAGAGCATAAGTATAACAAATTACAGTTTGCTACTTCTAGATCTTAATTAACCAAGCATAAATGAATAAGTTGAACCCAAATATTCATTCCATGGACATAAAAAGGACTTCTAAGCTAGAATGATCAAACAATTATATATGAAATAGCATTAATAAAACAATATCACCTCATTGAAGCTTTAACAATTTCTCATGGACCAATGTGCACATCAATAGACCTCCAAATTCGATTTATTTCCAATAGCAAAAAGCTAGAACATGATTACAAATTGGCAGAGTAAGTTTGCCCAAAAGATCCATGAAGAGAAGGCCCAAATGGCCTCTCTTATATAACAAAACTCAATGCTAAAACCCTAATTCGAATTGGTGATGAAGAGAGCCAAAAACTCCATCAAAAACCAATCAAATCCATGTCAACACCAACCAAATCGAGCTTGGAGTCTTAACTCATCTTTAAACTTGAGTTTGGAGCCCATAATTTGAGGAAGGAGCCCCACATGCATTGATTTCATAATCCAACAACCCATTAATCAATTGCCAAATCACAAAAACGAATTTGCATGAAGGTGGGCGAATTTCTCAACTGTAGATCACTCCCAGTGCTCCAAAACTGATCTGAATCAGGTGGGTGAAGATTCCAATCATCATAAATGCTTTTTGCCATGTCATTTTGACTTTTACTTTATTCAATTTGGCCTTTTTTGGAGAGATTTAAATTATCTCCAATTTATTATTTTTTGAATATTCTAATTAATATTTCTCATTTTTTGATTTTTTGAGAAAATATTAATTATGAGGCCAAATAATTGTCTGAAACTTAGGGTTAGCTAGTCCGGGGATTATGAATGATTTTTGGCTTAAGTCTGGAGCCTTCAATCACTGAAATCGGATCCCGGATGACTAACATATTACAAATTGAAATTTTTCTATTTAAACTATAGAGAAATTTATTAAAATTTAAAAAATAATTAAAAACCCAAATTCGACGGACACAGTAAAAAAATTTTGAAATTTTTTCTGAGGGTCCTAGAGACTTGGGACATGACCAAAACCTATTTTAATAGTGTCTAGTAGGCTTATATACATTAGTTGGACTCTAATAACTCCCCATGGCCAAAATTTTCAAAATCGGGCATTCCAACTTTGGAGGAGCGGGAGAAAACCTCATCGATTATAGCTCGGCTATAGGCAAAGTATAATTGACAAGGGAAAAAACTCCCTGGAATACCTTAGTTGCTTAATCAAGTCATGGGGAACCGAGACACTCAGATCCTACTAGCACACTTTGTTACAAACCCCCATGGGGCCATGGTCATGTCGACTCAAAAACAAAACTGGCTAGACCCAAAAATCTGAAACCCAGATACTCTGAAAGTGAACACTGATGTGTTCCATCACTGGCGGCTCAATAAGGTTTCAACTATTTGTACAAAATAGGTGATAACATCTGGCTCCAACTGCGGGACGTGTGCTTGATCTGGAATTCATGCAAGGAGAGAATACGAGAACACCAGAATCTCTGGTTTATATATATAGCCTGTAAAAACATCTCAACTTGACAGAAAACCTTCAGTAGCACGTGTTATGAAAAAACCAAAATGAAATACCAACTATATTTTATTGTTTGAAAATGAATTCTAAGAAATCTAAAATGCAGAAGGTAAATTAAATCTTTTCCTATTCTAATATAATACAAAATGGAAAATGTTAAGTATAATCAGAAATCCAATGTAACCATTTAAGCATGTGATTAATAAAAAAACAAATTTTTACCTTGTTTTTGGTTACCAGCCAAGACAAGGGCATGCTTATCAGAAAGTGCAAACCTGCTTGGATCTTCTGAAAGGGAGGGCTGGATGGGGAATCATGAGTATGTAATAAATATTTGAAGTGCTCCCCAATATAGTAAGATATCTTTCTGCAGGCACACTCTATCCAGAACAGGATAGGGTGATGAAATTCAGGATGATAAGGCAATTCTGGTACCTGATCATATTCCTCCAAGAGGCTCTTCTGAAAATAATTTTCCATGAAAGTGCATGCCTCGAACTGCTCTAATATACAAGGGGTTTCCGATGGGCAAGATATATGCTCAACTGACTTCTCATATGAAATAATTTCCTTCTCTTCCTCTATGCTCAACTGTTCAAAATCCATACTCCTACCGAAAATGGGGGAGTCTTCATGGATTTTACCACATTCCTGGACACATGCATCCTCATGCTCATAAGTGGGATTGTTAACAAAATTTCCAATGGGATTTTGTTCATCATTAACTTCTTCAGACATGGCTTAGATAGGGTTCTCAAAAAGGGTCCCTTCATCATTTCCAATATCTATGTCATCCATGATGGACTCATCATCACTTATGTCATCCTTTAAGCTATGCCTATCCTCCTCAACTTCATAATAATTTTCCTCAAACATATGTGTTTCAAAAATATCACAAGGGACCAAAATTTCCGAATATTCACTGTCATGTGGAGAACAAATGGGAGTGTTGTCACACATACTACAACTTTCATGGATTTCTTTATGAATGTTGATCTCTGTAATGGTTTCTTCTAGAGATGGGTCAGGAGTACATAAATGTTCATCATCACTGAAGTAGTCTTGAAAAACTTCCCACTCCAAAGTGTCTTTTGTTTCAATGGCATGAGGAGGGTCTTCAACAATATTCGGTATTTGATAAATCTCTACGATAGGATCATCAGGAATCTGATGGGAAAATGTTATATTTTCTGTAATAGGCTGATCCGACTGATTCTAACTCTCTTCAGGAATATCATAAGTATCACCTACATAGTTTATGCACTCAAGATCACTTGATGAAGACTGACCAACAAACCCTTCAGGAAACCCATGCTTTTGCATATAGCATGCAAGGTGACAAGTGTTTTCTTCATGGAATTCCTGGCATGTCCTACAGAATGGTGTGTAAGGTTCCACCCTGGGAATGCCACAGACGTCTCCCACATTATTAATGAATTCAGGCTTGCTTGTTGATGCACTAGGACCACAACCTTCAGGAAAACCGTGTTCTTGAATATAGCATGCATGGTAGCAACCAGATTCCTCGTGGAAATCTCTGCATGCCCTACAAAATGGCTTGTATGATTCAACCATGTTAGCAGCCTCTAATTGATTTGGAGGCCTCTGTTCATGGTTGGGAGGTTTTCTCTGCCAATTCTGCTTTATAGCAAAAACCCTAGGTTGAGGTTGAGGTTGAGTCCTTTCGACATTTATAACCCGACTTTGAATTTCCTTTAGCTGAGCAAGGTGTTTTGCCTCAGCTTCTTCCATGTTTTTCTTCATTTCCCTTCTTATTTCCAATATCTGTTTTTCATGAGTCTCTTTCATAATTGATAAAGGATCTTTATCTTTTGGTTCATTACTTTTCAAAGGTATTGAAGATCTTGAGTAACCCTGAATGTTTGATTCTCCTGAAGATTGCATGTTCTTCTCAATTTTTACAGCCAAATTTTGAGCTTGAAGCAATGTGGTGGGTTCCTTGTCTCTTATCTGATACTGTATTTTGCCACTCAATGCTTCAATGTAAAAATCCAATAAAGAAGCTGCAGGAGGTGCATAAGTAACAGGGATGGAATTTAACAATTCTGTGAACTTATCATTGAATTCATCGATGGTTTCGGTATCTAACTTCTTCATGTTGGTCAAAGATGCCACTAGATGTCTAGGTTCCTTTTTGTTGCCAAATTTGTCGAGGAAAGCAGTCCTAAAAGCTGCTTTGGTGGCAAAAGAGCAAAAAGGGTCATGTATACATCTTCATGTTTGTCAGTGCCCCTGACATAGGAACCACAATGTCTGGAAAAGTTTCTGATGTGTTGCTCAGCAGAGGTAGAGGCATCAGTGCCATTCAAAGTCATAAGTTTATCAATAGCTTTTTCAGGAACGTCATGGGGTTGACCTGCTATTTGAGTAAAATTGAGTTGAGCAAAGAACTCACCCATTTTGGAAAGGAAACAATTATTGTTTTCAGAATTTAATTGATTTTCTTGATTTTCTTGAAACAAAGAATGGATGTCTAAAATAGACTCAGATCTAAGATTTTCAAGGATTTTACGAGAAGCAAGTTTGTTTAGTCTTCTCCTATAAACCTTTTCAGGCTCAGGGTTAAAACTAAGCAAGCCTTCAGAGTTTCTTCTAGTTGAATACCTTGAGGTGTTAACTGACAGTGGAGTCGCTAAGTGGATCCAAGTCTAATTTCAGAGAGTGATTAAACTAAAAATCTACCAAAAGTAAAACTAAAAGGGGCAGTGGAGTCGCCAGATAGATATGAAATCTATCAAAAAAGGTAAAACAAACTAGAAAAAACTAAGGTCGTCCAGGAACAAAAAGATTTGTCCCCGGCAACGGCGCCAGAGATGTTGTCCGCCAGATTGCACACCAGCAGCAGAAATCTTTCGAAAGTTGTCTCTTCACTACAAGTGAGAGAGGTGTGGCCTTGGGGGCAAGCAATGAGCCAAGTACTATCACCTGAATCCCATCTCCTCCGTTTAGGCAAACTCCTAATGAAGCCAAGGGGGGTAGTCCCTACAAAGAGTTGTCTATGGCTCAATGTTTTAAGTGTTAAAAATGTATGGTGATGTGGATTGGTGTTGTTTAGGAGTTTTTAGTGATGAAAGACACACGATTTACTTTTAAATAAAACACAAGATAAGATGCAATCCACGTTGCGAAACAGTATATAAAGACTTGAGATAATTAAGAAGCATCCACAGATAAAAAATTAAATGATAAAAGGACCAGTGCCTTATCAAATGGGTAACGGAGTCAAAATAATTGAATTATAGTGCTGGGGGATGCTGAAAAATAAGTCTTGATAGTAACTGTTCGTGAGATCGTTGTGCAAATTATCTTGGTAAATTTCAAAGTTTTAATGGTCTTGATTATTATGGCTAAAACCAAGGATATCAAAGAGTGTCCAGAAAGATATTCTAAGCAACTCCTTTAAGAGACATGTCGGAACCTGTCTGAAATCACAGCGAGGCGCGCAATGCTAACCCTTTCAATGCATGAGATTGTAAACTAGATGCAAAAAATCAAGATCTAACCTACAACTTCTTAAACTAGCCTTTAACAAAACCAAACTTAACAATCGTTTTTTGTGTTTTGGGATAGTTTTAGGGCTCTAAAGGAGGTGGACGAAAGGGAAACTTTGAAGACAAAAGAAGGGGAACGAAAAGAAGATAGTATGGCTAAGGAGAGGAGGGACGAGAGCTAGGGAGAAAAGAGAAGTGAAGGAGAGGAAGACTAGAAGGAGTGGAAGGGAGAAAGGAAGGGAGACGAGAGGGAGATGAAGAGAGCAAAGGGAGGATGGAGGAGGCAAAACGAAAGGAGAAGAGGCCAAAAAAGAGGTAAGACGAGAGGAAGGTGGGCTAGCAATTCAAGGGCAAAAGACTCAAGGAGAAGAAGAGAAGGCTTGAAGAAAGAGCCTTTTAGGACCAAGGTAACCAGTTTGAATAACAAAACTCAATGTTAAAACCCTAATTCGAATTGGTGATGAAGAGAGCCAAAAACTCCATCAAAAACCAATCAAATCCATGTCAACACCAACCAAATCGAGCTTGGAGTCTTAACTCATCTTTAAACTTGAGTTTGGAGCCCATAATTTGAGGAAGGAGCCCCACATGCATTGATTTCATAATCCAACAACCCATTAATCAATTGTCAAATCACAAAAACGAATTTGCATGAAGGTGGGCGAATTTCTCAACTGTAGATCACTCCCAGTGCTCTGAAACTGATCTGAATCAGGTGGGTGAAGATTCCAATCATCATAAATGCTTTTTGCCATGTCATTTTGACTTTTACTTTATTCAATTTGGCATTTTTTGGAGAGATTTAAATTATCTCCAATTTATTATTTTTTGAATATTCTAATTAATATTTCTCATTTTTTGATTTTTTGAGAAAATATTAATTATGAGGCCAAATAATTGTCTGAAACTTAGGGTTAGCTGGTCCGGGGATCATGAATGATTTTTGGCTTAAGTCTGGAGCCTTCAATCACTGAAATCGGATCCCGGATGACTGACATATTACAAATTGAAATTTCTCTATTTAAACTATAGAGAAATTTATTAAAATTTAAAAAATAATTAAAAACCCAAATTCGACGGACCCGGTAAAATTTTTTCGAAATTTTTTCCAAGGGTCCTAGAGACTTGGGACATGACCAAAACCTATTTTAATAGTGTCTAGTAGGCTTATATACATTAGTTGGACTCTAATAACTCCCTATGGCCAAAATTTTCAGAATCGAGCATTCCAACTTTGGAGGAGCGGGAGAAAACCTCATCGATTATAGCTCGGCTATAGGCAAAGTATAATTGACAAGGGAAAAAACTCCCTGGAATACCTTAGTTGCTTAATCAAGTCATGGGGAACCGAGACACTCAGATCCTACTAGCACACTTTGTTACAAACCCCCATGGGGCCATGGTCATGTCGACTCAAAAACAAAACTGGCTAGACCCAAAAATCTGAAACCCAGATACTCTGGAAGTGAACACTGATGTGTTCCATCACTGGAGGCTCAATAAGGTTTCAACTATTTGTACAAAATAGGTGATAACAGGTCCACTTACCTTTCTAGATCTAAAGTCTTACACCCTTGATCTCCTTGCTTAACTTCACACTTTTCCCTAGGAGTCTTTGGGTTAGCTAGTCTTCATAGATTAGCTAGGGTCTCCCCCTTGATCTTGATTCATCTTGATCTAAAGTGAAGGTTTCCTCGGTTGGCATGACACCCACTTGCATTGGGAACCGTGGCAAGCCTTGGGTCACCTCTTTAGTTGTCCGACACCTCTACCGTCCTGGATAGGATACCTTTTAGGGACAACTACAAGTTGTGTGATAACATTTTTGGCGCCGTTTCTGGGGAGGTAGAGGCTTACCTCAGGTGTCTGCGAGTATCCACACGTAATTCTTATCTTATCACATCCGGTTTAATCTAGGTGGTTATCATTTCAATCCTTAATTTAAACATAGCCATATCTATTTGTCACTCATCTCTCCCCACTTATTAATGACATACATCTTGGTAGAAGAGAATTAAACTCTACCTGGCGACTCCAAATCGTGATTCCACTGAGGAACGACCTCATAAACATCCTTACAACCTTAGAAGTAGGGCTAATCTAAATCAATCAGAAGGAACCATGTTTGTTTATCATAGAAGAGATCCCAAAGCCCAATCATCTAATTTCTTTTGGAAAATTGTTAATTCCGATTCTCCAAATCATTTCTTGGGATCCCCTTCTACCAACTTGGTTCCTCCTTCATCTCCAACTCATACTCTAAGTCCAGCAAATCAAATGGCTGGAACAACTCAAACTCCTCCAAGAAACAATCCTCAAACCAATCCTCCCGTTGCTCATAGATTTGGGAACAAGGCCAAGGCTTCACCTTTAAATTTCTCCCAGATCCTTGGTGCACCCCATGATATGCCAGACAAGTACTTTGAAAAGATCCCTAAGTTCAATGGGAATTGTGCAACCTCTATTGAGGACCACATTGAGAATGTATGGGCTCATATGGAAGCTTATGAGGTTGAAGAAGAAGATGTGTATATGAGGGGTCTTTTTGCATCCTTGGAGGGTGATGCTCGTAAATGGTTTGATCGTTTTCTTGCATCATCAATCACAGGTTATGATGCTTTCACTGATAAACTTAAGCAAGAGTGGTCAATCAAGTTAGATGGGTGTTTCCTTCTAAACCAAATTCTTGACATCAAAACGAAAGAAAACGAGTCTGTCCATGAATTCAACCTCCGTTTCGACAAGCTAGTGGCCAATATTCCTAATAGTATTAGGCCTCCTGAGCAAGCTGTGTTGATTCATTACCTTAATGCATTTGAAGCTTACCTTGCCTATCACCTTAAGGACAAAAACCCTAAAGATCTTAAAGAAGCTCAAGAGAATGCTAGAAGGGCTGAGGCAAATGATGCCTCTATGGGGAAGCAAAATTTCTTTGACTTAATCAGTGCCTCGTCCTCTAGATATGAACCCAAATCTAAAAAGGAGAAAGAACCAAGTAAGGATCCCAATGATACGATGGAGAGTATGCACGAAACGATGAAAAACTTAACTCTCCTGACTAGGGATCTGGCTAAGAGCGCCCAAAACCTTATTGGAACCCACAAAAGAGGCCTAATAATGAGAATGATAGATAAGAAAGACCATGATGGTGGACAACCATGTACCATGCACATGTACCATGTGCCTTGAAGATGAGAAAGAAGGACCTAATGAAAATTTTCAAGCGAGGCAATGCTTCTTCTTATTTTCTCTCCATGAAATTACCGCACCCCTGCGGGGGATTTTGTAATGATATGTCAGCATGAAGGTCAATTTTTGCATAACTTAGTTGCCTAAGACTTTATCATTAGGGAATTCCTTTCATCGAGTGTTTTTTCCATTGAATAATTATTTGAGTTTTTCACTCAAAAATACCTCTAAAGTTGTGAAAGGCGTTCTAATGATCAATTCCATGGGGTGATTGGGGCCTAGGAATGTTATATATTACCATGCTAGACATTATCCAAAGTCTTGCGGAATTTCATTAAGTTTTACTTAGGATTTTTTAATTTTTGGTAATGGAAAAATGTCCCTCAGCATAAAAAATTGTAATGTAAAAGAGAGATAAGTGGTTCTTTATGATGTTGTATAAGAATACAGGTACTCAAGATAAATGGCATGAGGCTCCCTACACCCTTGGAGAAAGTTTGAAGTCATTCGAACAAGTCTTACTAAGATTTTGGACACATTTGCCTAAGTCAGTCAAGGAAATCAAGAAAATTGACAAATAATTAGTAAGGCAAATTTTGGAAAAGTGCTTAAAGTCACTTGAGGTGGCCAAATTAAGTTTCCAAATATTATATTATGTCCCTAAGGTAAAATTAAAGGCCAAAGGGGACCCCCCAAACAAGTGTTTTTCAAGTTTGAAGTTGTCTCCCTAAAGGGGAAACCCTCGCAAGTGTTTTCAAGTTTGAAGTTGTCTTCCTAAGGGGAAACCCTCTCACCATGGGAATGAGAAAAATTGAAATAAGCCAACAGAGGGGGTCCCACCTTCATGATTCATTCCCCTTGGCCTAGCAACGAAATATAAAACATGGGTGGAGACTCTCCCACCCCCCATTGTTTGTTATTTTTAACCCAAGGAAGTGCACCCCCCTTCATGGGCCCCCTTTCTCTCCAAGTGACAAATGTCACTCATGCAAAGGAACTCTCCCCTCTCTCTTTTCCTATTTAAGGAGGCTTCTCCTCATCTTTTTTGTTACAATCACTCATGCTCTTGCTCTCTTTCATTTTTGCTCTCTTGCTTCCATTCTTGTCCAAAAAAAAGAGCCATTGTAATTTCCAGTTTTGTGAAGTGAATAAGAAAATATTTGAAGGAAATATTGTCCTTGGCTTTGTGTGTGAAGTAGTATTGTTTCATTCTTGGTTTTATTCTTGCATTTGTGGATCTCAAGCAAATTGTTTTGCTTGCGAATAACATTGTGATATTGTTGGTTACATATTATGTGGATTATCTTCTTAGCATTTGAGAAGTCCATGGACTTCTAGTTTGAACATATGATTTCTCAAGTCTTTGTTTGATCTCTTACCCCATTTGCATGTTGAAGCTAGTTTGATACAAGTTGCCCAAGCTTGGAGAGTGGGATTCTCGGGTGGGATACTCCATTGTTCAACAACTTTTGAAGGACTTGGCATCTTCAAACTAACATTTCTGTTTTGCAGATTTTTATTTGTTTATTTTGCACTCATAAATCATCTTTTCAAGTTATTTTTACATGCTACATTACACTTGCAATTTTCTGAAATTTATATGCAATATTTCCAAGTTGATTTCAAACTCATTTTCATCATATTTGCACAATATTAGCTTGTTGTTTTGTGCAGGTTTTTGATGTTACAAGGGGAGGGAATGCCCAAATTTGGTCACTTGCAAGCTCAAAGATCACCGAAGAGTGGCCACTTCAAGTCCCTCACCAAAAAATAGTCAAATTTCTCATTCTTGACCTCATTTTCTTCTATATTATAAGGCTGAAATTTTCCTTGTTGTAACAAGCCCAAGAGCATCTCTTGGGCTTGATTCTTTACTTCCCTATTGCCAACAGCGCCAGAAATGTTGCCCGCCGATGTGCACACAGCAGCAAAAATATTTCGAAACTACTTTGGGGAATGTGTGGCCTTGGGGGCAAGCAAAGAGTCAAGTGCTGTCACCTGATCCCGACTCCTCCGTTTAGGCAAACTCCTAATGAAGCCAAGGGGGGTAGACCCTAATAAAGAGTTTTTAAGGCTCTTAAGTGTTTTTAAAGTATTTTAATGGATTGAGATGGGTGTTTTTTAGGAGTTTTAAGTAATTTGCAATAAAATTGTGTCCAAGTATAACTTTGCAAGATAGATCACATCCACAATATAATGATAACTTATAAATGAAGCATCCACAGCATGATATGATAAAGTAAATAGCAACCACTTCCAGATAGATAATAAGCCAATGAAATACTGAACAATTGTTGATGTTGTGTAAATGACCAATGCCAAATGGAGTCGAGAAATGTTTGGAGTGCTTGTAGATGTTTTGCAAATGTCTCTTGGTAAATTTTATTGTAAATTTTTGGGTGAGGTGGATTATTATGGGAAAGGGGATCTCCAAGATATACCCTTTGGTATAGGAGATATGTCCGGATTACAATCTAAGTGGCTCCGTACAAGGACATGTGGCCTAGCCGGAGTCTCGAGAATGTTAGATTATGGTAACTTCGAGATGTCCTCCATGACTCAGATGCCTTGCATGGAGGGACATTAGTACCATAGGCATCAGGATGGAGTAGAGAGTGAGATGCACTCTACTCAGTGGCATGAGCCCAGCAGGGGCTACATGCGAAGCTTCAGGGGAGATTGACCCTTGCATGCATGAGTATTGCATGACCTGCCAACATTCAGTGACTGCATGCAAAAGTGACTTTTTGCATGCACCGAGAATTAGGGTTTTGGCAAACCTTATTCATCGGTGAGATTACTTATAGAGGCAGGGGGTCCCCAGATGGGGTTACTGAGTTGCATTATCAAAGAGAGATACTGCCAGAGTGAGGAGGACGAATCTGTCCATGTGGGGCGACTTTCTGAGGTAGGAAGGAGTTGCTGCAGGAGCTAGGAAGGTCAGATCTAAGCTAGATCAGTGACCTTCAACTCTAGAGAGACCAGATCTCCAGTACTGTGAGCTAAGAGAGCTTCACAGTGTGATTACTGTTTAGATTGGAGGAGGACGAGTTTGCTTGGAGGAGGACGTTTTTCCTGAGGAGAAGAAGCTTGTTGTGAGCTGGACTGACCGAGTTAGAGTCCGAGACTTTCAGGATAGCCTTGCCTCGAGATTTGAGGAAGGTTAGAGACGATCGGAGCTCAGATCTGTTGAGATCCGGAGTAATACGAACATTTGACATCCAGAGGAGGAGGGCACACTAGTGCATGCAGAGACGGTCGATTTCATCAGTGGGCAGTCTTCAGGGCGAGCAGATTAGAGCAGAGTGATCGAGAGAGGGCAGATCAGTCAGAGGCTTCATCAGAGCACTCAGATCCAGATTGGCAGTTAGGGCACACTTCATCAGTGCATGCATCAATTGGATGCATGCAAATCTGGGTTTGTCCTAGTCAGAGGGATTGAGCTACCGGTTGAGATAACTCTGTATTGTATCTTCTTTTATACATCTATATGCTCTGGGCTCGAGATTGAGAAGATATCCCCATAGTTAGCTGGTTTCTCCCGAAAGGGTTCCAAGGTACATCTGTTGTCTATTGTTGGTGATTGCTTTTATATGTTGTTGGTAGATGCAGATCTAGTGGTTGAGCCTATGTTTTATGAGTATGTACTGACATTGAGATTCATACTACTTGAGGTCTCAGACTGATACAGAGGGAGTAGTGATCTCTGTATCAAATATTTACAGAGAGCGGTGTTCAACACTACACCAACAAGAATGTAATCTAATTGCTGCTCTGAGTCTCATCCCAATGGTTCCCGCGTCCCCAGGTAGAATTTGCCCACTTTTGATTATAGCGATCAACGCCGGATTTTCGTTGGTTTTCTCGAGAATGTATTTTATTAAAGTTGAAGTGGAGTTAAATGTGAGGAATTAAATAATCTACAACTGCTTTTGGGTATCCCACAAGTGGGTAGAGCATACACAGTGTAATGAAATGTTCGTTCCAATTTTATTATGTGATGAAAGTAAGAACCATTGACCCTCCGATAAAGAGCACTCTTGATCCGCCTTATGGCGAGATTCAAGAGATTTATGAACAAGAAAATGCTAAAACAAGATGAAACTAAACAACTTAAAACAAAAGGCTCTCTGACACAGAATGTTCTTGATCCACTTTTCAATGAGATTCAAGAGTCTTTATGTTCTTTTTAGCAATTTATATAAAATGGAAAACTAAGCAACTATGACAAAAAACATGAAGCTCTCTGACAGAGAGTGCTCTTGATCTACTTTGCAGTGAGATTCAAGAGTCTTTATGCTCCTTTTAATCAATTTATATCGAAAGACAACTAAATAAAACTTGAAAATAAATCAAACTAAAGCTACCAATTTTAAGATCTGGCAACCTATCAAAGTGAAACTAATCTATCTTTCATATTCTACTTGCAGGTATAAAGCAAATAAAGTACTTGAAGACAACACAAGCTTCCCCCAAATAGGGGAAGTAGGGTGTGGGAGCCTTTATCCCACTTGCTCTTCATTGATATTTTGTACAATGAATGGTGTTAATCCCCTTGAAGGCACAAGGATAGAAGTGGGAATGAAGAAGAGGGGAGGAAGAGTTTTTATGTGCCTTTAAGGTTTTGCTCTTGCTCTTTTGGTTTGCCTTAGCCTTTGGAATTCTTTGGTTTGGCCTTGCTTCCTAGCTTTCCTGAAAGTAAGAGCTTTGAACAAAGATAGGTTAGTTGATTAGTATTGTTAGTTTATAAAACAAAAATACAACTACAAACTAGATCTTGCAAGAAGAAAGATGCAAACTTTGGAAACAACTAAGATCTAGAAGTAAGCAAATAAGCAAGCATAATATAAAACTTTGACAAACTTGAATTTAAGCTTACTGCATGCAGGTGAGCGAATGCTCAAGGATGAAAGTGAAAGCTCTAAAGGATGAAAGCGAATGGATAAATGAGGGAGCTTTCAAGGAGAGCAAATGCACTCTTTAAGAGGAAGGTTTTCAAGGGAGAGCGAGAGTACTTAAGGAGCAATTGCGAATAGGCTAGCAAAGAATATGGACAAAATTAACTTGAAACAAAGCCTAATGCATGCACCGAGCGAATAGGTGAGGGAGATGTAAAACTTGAAGCTAAAACAACCTATTGCACCTTTGAAAGCGAATACACTTGAGAGATCTAGCTTTTTAAAAATGAGATTCGCTATTGTAACCAACTGAAGGAAAAAGAGAGTTTGATTTAAATTTTAAATGGGTGAAAAGAGAAGGATCTCAAGCCCAAGTTTGAACAAATGAACCACTTTGAAGGATCTTGCAAAACAAAACTCATTAGCATTAAAGAAAGTAGCAGAGAGGGTTGGATTAACTGAACTCCAAGTCCTACTTTTCTTTTTGGTGATCTGTAAAGCCAAACAACCCTTACACAAGTGATTAGATCTTAGTATGCTAGATTAAGTAAAACCAAGAGTGAACAAGTATAACTGACTACAAAACGCAACTCCTAAATCTCAAATAAATTTGCATAAACAGATAAATTGAAGCTTCAAATATCTATCCTATGGATTAGAATTATAACCTTCTCAAGCTAAGATCATAAGCATTTGCATAAAGGAAGAGTAACTAATTAGATTTCATCTTGATTCAAGCACATGCCATGAGAAATTGCACACTTTAAACCTCCAAAGTATTTACTTTATTCCAAGCTTGATTGCCAAATAGCAACAAGCAATTAACAAGATTACAGCAGAGGTTCCTTGCACAATTTTCCACACTCAATGGTGGAGCAAGGACCTTATTTTATAGCTTTGCAATAGAAGAGAGCGATAGCATGGAGAGGGAGGCGCATATCACCAATTGACTGAGCCAACTCGCTCTTGATTGAACGGCTTGGAGTTTGACTGAGTGTTGGTTGTTGCGATTTGTAGAGGTGGCAGCCCGTCTCTACATCGGTTTCATCTCCATCCATCCAAAACATGTTGAATGGTAAGTCGCCCATTGAGGGAGAGGGCGCATATCTTGACGTGAGGAGAGATCAGCGTTGATTGACCTCGAGCTCGAGCTTGGTTGGTGTGATTGATAGAGGTGGCATCCACCTCACCATAGGTTTCAACGCCCTCCAATTTGGATTATTCTCCCACTCAATGCACAAATCAATGCGTAGGTGATGACGCCCACATGAATGAAGAAGCCATGCATTTCAACTCTTTAATGAAGTCACTATCCAAAGTTTGTATTAAAGCATGTGCTTTAATCTTCAAATGTGATCGTACACCCTCTCAAAATAATATGCCACCCTTTCCAATGTTTATTTCATCATTTTTTTATTTTTTTTATTTTTTTCAACTGTGCATTTTCTCTTTTTTTTAGCAATTAAATGCCAATTTGATGCATCTTTAGTAAAAACTGCTCCCAAAGGCGACGTAATTGCCCGAAACCAGGAGAAAGTGGGCACTAGGGTAAAGAGGACGCTGTGAGCGTCAAAACGAACCTCCCCACGCCAAATTGCACCTCCAGACAACACTTTTATTACATTTTGAATTTTTCCAATTAAACCATTAAAAAATAGTCTAATTTTACAAAAAAAAAATATTTATTTTTACCGGAAAGAAACCAAACTCTTAGAGGACCTAGTGCATGTCCATTCGACTCAATTTAGATGGCTAGCATGTAAAAAATCCTAGACACGAAGACTTTAATAACCTCCCTAGGTTCGACCACCATGGTAAATACTCCAGCTTTGGAGGTATGAGTGAATAACTCGGGAATTATACGCCACTGAAGAGTAGCGCATAATTCCTAAGGAAAAAACACTATAGAGTATCCCCCTGATGGCTAAACCTAAGAAAAGCCAAGTCTTTTATAAAAGGACCATGCTTAGACCAACTTTATACAATTTACCTTAGGGGGTATGAACATGCAGTTATTACAAAAAGGGCATGTTGTCCGCCAAACTGCACACCAGCAGCAAAAAACCTTTTGAAAGTTGTCTCCCTCACTGGAAAGTGGGGAGAGGTGTGGCCTTGGGGGCAAGCAATGAGCCAGGTACTGTCACCTGAATCCCAGCTCCTCCGTTTAGGCAAAACTCCTAACGAAGCCAAGGGGGGTAGTCCCTAAAAGAGAGTTTCACTAAGGCTCTTGTTTTTATAGTGTTTTTAATGTAGTGATGCGGATGGGTGTTTTTTTAGGAGTTTTTTGAGATGAGAGACAAAATAATACTCGAATATAAGACAAGATAGCGCAATCCACGTTGCAAATACAAGATGAAAGATACGTTTGGGCAATAAGTAAATCACTTTTCACGAAATATAAGCAGATACTCCAATGTTGATATTTAGGAAAACAAAATATAAGATAAAGGACCAGTGCCTTATGGAGTCAAAAATTAAATATGAATTGTGAAAACTTGACACAAGTGCTTGAATTGAAAGTTTGTGAGAACGTTGTGCAGCTTATCTTGGTAAATTCAAAGTTTTAATTGTCTTGATTATTAGGGCTAAAACCAAGGATATCAAAGATGGTGGAACCTTACCCAAGGAAAGTACTGGCATCCCTAAGTGATTTGTCGGAAGCACCCAGATTCATAAAGGATAGGTGTCCAATGTTTGAACTGCCCTTGAGTCTGACAGTGGATTCCCGGCACCACCTCTCGAGGGGAAGAACAGTAATTTGCCTTGGTTGAGGTTTTGGGTAAAAATTTTAATTAAGTTATCGATCGTAAATTATCAAGTCTTCCACCTTTCTGAGTACTAGCCCAACCTTTTCAGGTTGGGAGAGCATACGGGTGTAGGACGAAACCAAGATAAATTAATAAGGGGGGTGTGAGTGGAAATTTTTATTATTAGGAAACCTTGTTCAACTCTCTGACAGAGAGCGCTCTTGACTCGGTCTTATGACCACAGTTCAAGAGACTTGCTAAACTTAAAATGCCTAATGCAGGGATGATGCAAAAAACTAAAATGCCCTCCGACAGAGGGTGCTCTTGACTTGGATTATGGCCAAGTTCAAGAGACTTTGGTTTATTTTAAAGAAACGGAAAACTGTAATAGCAGTATATTTAACTTGAAACAGATTTAAACAATAGTGTTGATCGACAAGATAAAAATTACTACTAACAATAATGCTGGCAAGAGAAAATGAAACTAAGAAATCTAGTGTTCTACCACAAAAATTTTAAACCACTAGGTGGGATTGATCTCCGAACAAGACCAACCACTAGAAGCCACCAATCCTGGAAACCTTCCAGCTAGCTGGATGTCCACAAGAAGTTGATGGGGGAGCGAGAAGCTACCACAAGACTATGTGGCCTTTGGGATACGATCCCAAAGTTAGCTATTCTCTGGTCAAGGATTGGGAGAGAAATAAGATAAAAATAATTGCAAGAAATGAAGCTAAACTACCCAAGAATCTCTTTCAGGTCAAAGACCCTACTCGGGAGAGCATGGGGGTAAGTAAATATGGAATATAAACAAAATAACTTATTTGAAGCAAATTTTAAACTAAGAGCATGAAACTGTAAATCTAAGCTAAATCAAACCACAAGACCCAACACCCTTCCCCAAATGGGGAAGAAGACCAAAAAGTGGAGGCCTCCTCCACTTAAAATTTTTATTAAACAATTACAAATGCCTCAAGGGAAAATCCTTGAAAGGTCTTTAATGGCTACCTAGAAACAACTTATAAAAATTGAAAAAATGAAGCCCTTAATGGCTTTTACAAAGGATAAGAAGATATATCTCGAAATAGGTCTTATGATGCTTGATTTCTTCTTCTCTCTTCGATTTGATCTTTTGATTTAAGAGGTCTTTCTCTTCCCACAATCCTACCACAAGGATAAGCCAATAACTCGTGCACCCATTAGCGTTAGAAATCTAATCAAACTTTGAACAATCAAGTCTAAGTTTGCAAAATAAGACTAAAACATGAAAGAGCATAAGATTTTGTCTTGAAATAATTAATATGGTAAAACGGACCAGCAAGCTAAAATGCCCCAAAATATGGTGGGAATGAGAATGCAACCATAAAATTTTACCCTACTTGATATGCCAATGTATTTGTCTTTGAAATGAAACTAAGAACTTTTAATGAGAGATACTAGATGCAAGATATAATACTACTTCTAAAGCATACACTAGGAGCTACTTAAGCAAAAATGATTGAGATCTAATCTATTTCAAACAAAGGACAAGATCTATGCTCATAAAATAAATCTAATAAACCAAACTTCTAACTTGTTTAATGTTTTGTATTTTGTTGTGTTTTTGTAGGTGGACAAGAAGGGGTGGAGGATCTACCTAAAGGGCAAAAGGCAAAGAGAGATGAAGGAAGGAACTAGGGTGAGACGAGAGGCAGAGATAGGCTAGAAGGGAGAGGACGAGAGGAAGGAGAGGGAACTAAGGAAGGAAAACGAAAGCAAGAGGGAGAAAGGCGAATGGGGAAAGAGAGGTGGGACGAATGCAAGGAGAGGAAGCTAAAACTTGAAGTGGGACGAATCTAGGAGAAGACAAAACCAAGGAGAAGTGGATCTAGGGCAAGGGCTTTAAGTGGAACACTTGAGATGGTAAAAACACCGCCTTGGAAATCCTCCGGTTAACCGGTGATACGCCGACAACGAGTGTTGAAGAGAGCACAAGGGAACAAATCCCAAGTTATTCCCCAAGGTTGAAGGAACTTCAACCTTATGGAATTCTAATCTATGGCCTGAAGACAAGGCAATCTTGGATCAAGGCTAGAGGGGCCAGAAATGGCTTAGCAAGTCAAAAGAAAAACTCAAGGAGCAAAGTAGAAGGCTAGAAGAGATGTAAGCCTATAGTAACAAGTAACCAAAATTGTATTTTATAAAGTTTGATGGAGAAGATCTAACTCCTTTGTTTCTCAAATCAAAAAAGTTAAAGCTCCTTTGGTCTCGTTTGTGGAGTGAAGATATACCTGCAATAACCTTAAGCATGAAAAATATAATTTAAACAAAACATTCAAGTGAAAAGATCTAGATACATGCTACTTGTGCTAGATTGTTAGCCATCATGAACATGATCTATAACTTAAGAGCCTCAAATGAAATGTAAAACAATATCACCTCAATATCAAGTGAAGCAATGCACATCAAGAGCCTCCACGTTTTGACCTCCAAAGTCTCAACTTTATTCTCAATTAAAAGCACTTACAATTTCATCAGAGTTTCGATGCACAAAAATCCATGAGATAATAGCCCAAATGGGCCTCTCTTTATAGTAAAAGACTCTAGAAACCTAAGCCTAAACCCTAAATCGAATTGGCAATGGGAGATAGGTCGAATTTCAATCACATGAGGGCTTGGAGGGGATGGACATGGCCAAAGTCGAGTTTATGGTAGGTGGAATTGACATGAGGTGGCAAACTCGACTTTGGGGTAGGTTGGGAGTGAAGGCACTAACCAATGGACAATGTACAACAAGGAAAGGCGAGCTAGGGTAGCAAAGGCGTGAGCTTATGTGGGAGATGCGAGCTAGATGTGGTAGGTTGAGTGTTAGTCTATTGGGTGACAAGTGGAAAGGTAGGTAAAACTCGAGTTTTGAATGGGAGCCCAACCAATAACGAGTTCAATCAATGGAATGGCGTGGATCCTAATGGAGATTGACGTGAGGAATAAGCAAATGCGAGTGGGTTGTGAGGATAACACGTGGTAATGGGTAGGTGTAACTTTGAGTCAATAAAGGGAGCCAAGCTTTGGTAGGTGTGGTGAGTTATGAGGGCGCCCACCCTATCATAAATGCATGCTAATCAACCAATAACCAAATGCCATGTCACTAAATCGATTTTCTCATGAAGGAGGGCAAATTTACTTAAGAGGATAACACTCTAGTGACTGGATAGTTGACTGGATGGGCTTGGAGGTGATTGGAATCTTCCTAAATGTTCATTGCCATGTCATTTAGCCCTTTATTTTAATCAAATTGATTAATTTTGGAGAGATTTGGATTATCTCCAAAATAATCAATTTTATTATTTTAATTAATAATTTCTCTGTAAATGACTTTTCAGAGAAAATATTAATTACGGGGCTGAATTGACATCCGAAAGTTGGGTTTAGCTGCTCCATGGGTCATGTGTGATTTTTGGCTTATGAAACGAGCCATCAAACACTAAGTTCGGACCCCGGATGACTGACATATTACAAATTATTATTTCTCTATTTAAACTATAGAGAAATTTATTATATTTAAAAAATAATTAAAACCCAAATTTCGACGGACCCGGTAAAATTTTTTTGAAATTTTTTCTGAGGGTTTTATGGACCTAGGACATAACCGACACCTATTCTAACAGTGTCTAGTAGGCTTATATACATTAGTTGGCCTCTAATAACCCCCCATGGCCAAATTTTCAAAATCGGGCATTCCAGCTTTGGAGGAGCGGGAGAAAACCTCATCGATTATACCTCGCCTTAAGCAAAGCATAATTGACAAGGGAAAAAACTCCTTGGAATACCTTAGTTGCTTAATCCAGTCATGAGAAACCGAGGCACTCAGATCCTACTAGCACACTTTATTACAAACCCCCATGGGGCCATGGTCATGTCGACTCAAAAAACAAAACAAGCTAACCACAACTGGCTAGCTACAAAATGCTGGATCATCTGATACACTGGAATCAAACATTCATCATGTTTGTCAAATGGCGGCTCTCCAGAAAATCCAACTATGGTACAAAAAGTTGGTAACAGGGGAAAAAGGCCCTGCAAAAATACTTATGAACATTAATGATGAACATTGAACATGTTCATGAAACTCGGGGCTCACAAGAAATTCAACTATTGTACAAAATAGTTGGTAACAACACTCACGTATGAGGTGTGGGCGAAATGAAATTACTTGAAAATAAAAATTACAGAAGTAAAATGTAAGCCAAGCGCGATATCATTGGAGTGGCAGAGCCACTTCACTATTGAGCTGCGGGAAAAAAAATAAAAACACTTAAAGCAAATTATTGAAAGATAAAAATGCAAGCCAAGCGCGATATCACTGGAGTGGCAGAGCCACTTCACTAGTGAGGTGCGGTCAAAACAAAAATGCTTGAAGTAAAAAACAACTAGTAAGCAAAACTACTTAACAAAACCATGCAAGGATGGGCATAGCCTCTTCTCTTGCATGCAACTAAGAGTAAACTAATCTAAGAAGTAAATGCTTGAAACAAATAAGAATAAACTCAAGCCCAAGAGTCTCTCTTGGGCTTGTTACAACGATAATTATTTCAGCACTTGTTATTTGTAAGGAAAGAGAGAAAATAGAGTTTTTAACCGTTTTTTGGTGAAGGACTTGAAGTAGGCCTTCTTGGGTGTTGTTGGTGCTTGCTAGTGGCCGAATTTGGGCATTCCCTCCCCCTGTAAGGTCAGAAACCTGCACAAAACAGCAAGCTATTATAGTACAAAAGTGATAGAAATGAGATTAAAACAGACTTGAAAATTTTCATGTAAAAACCAGAAATTTTCTAAAGCAAAACTAGCTTATAAAAACTTAAAAAATGATGATATTAGAGTGCAAATGAGGCATGTAAGATCTGCAATAAGAAGAAGGATGTTAGTTAAAATGTCAAGTCCTCTTCGAAAGTTGTTGAACAGTGGGGTATCCCACCCGGGAATCCCACTCTCCAAACCTAGGCAACCTGTGACAAAACTGGCTCAACAAGCAAATGAGAGTGAGAAACCAACAAAGACTTGAGAAAGTAGTTATTCAAATAAGAAATAAATTAACTTCTCAAATACTAAGAGACAACCCACATAGCATACAACAAAACTATTACAATGCTATTCTCAAGCAAAAAACTTTGCTTGAGATTCCACAAATGCAAGAAAAACCAAGATTGAAACAATATCACCTCATCAACAAGCATGGACAGTACTTTCTCCAAAGATTTCTTCTATTAATATCAAGGCTTGAAAGTACAATGGCTCCTCTTGGATAAGAATGGGAGCAAGAGAGCAAAAATGGGAGCAAAAAGCAAGAATGGGAGAAATGGGAGCAAAAGAGCAAAAAGAAGCAAGAGCATAAGTGAATCTAGCCCAAAAGAGGAGGAATGGCCTTCTTAAATAGAAAAAGAGAGAAAGGAGACCCCTCTTGCATGCCATCCAAGTGTCAAGAGGGAGAAAGGTGGGCCCAAGAGAGGGGGGCAAATTTGCTCAAGGAGGGCAAAACCAAGGTTTGAGATCTCAAATATGGGGGGGGAACCCCCCTTTTAATGCTTCCAACCTTACTGCTATGTCAAATGGGGGGAAAACCACCCAAGTGGGGCCCCTCTCATTGACTTTAACCACCCAACCAATCAAAGAGAGGAGGGCACACCCCCTAGAGTGGGCACTTCACCACACTCAAAATACTTTCTTGGGGGGGTTGCTTTAACCTTTAATTTTGTCTTATGATCATATTATGACTTTAGGAAACTTTATTTCCCTTCCCCAAGTGACTATAGTCACTTTACAAAAGTGTGTCTTACTAATTAAATGCCCAATTTCCTGATTTCCATGACTAACCTGGGCAAAAGTGTCCAAAACCAAAGTAATACTTGCCCGAATGACTTCAAACTTGGTCCAAGGGTGTAGGGGGTCTCATGCCATTTATTTTGAATACCCATACCCCTATACAACATAAAAATGGACCAAGTGACCCTCTTTTACATTACAACAAATTGTCCTGAGTGACAATTTTTAATGACCAAAAATTAAAAAATCTTATGTAAAACTTAATGAAATTCCGCAAGACTCTGGATAATGTCTAGCATGGTAATATAGAATATTCTTAGGCCTCAATCACCCCATGGAATCGATCACTAGAATGTCTTTCACCACTTTGGAGGTATTTTTGAGTGAAAAACTCAAATAATTAAAATCTCTAAAAAGAAATTTTAATTATCCAAGTGAAAAAACACTCGATGAAAGGACTTCCCTAATGAAAAATTCCTAGGTAATTAAGTTACATAAAACTAGACCCTCATGTTGACATATCCTTACAAAATCCCCTGCAGGGGTGCGGAAATTTCATATAGAGAAGACAAAAAAAAGAGTTGTCTCGCTTGAAATAATCATTAAGTACTTCTTCTTCATCTTCAAAGCACAATGATCATGTGCATGGTACATGGTTGTCCACCAAGTTGGTTTTGGGGGTCAACAAGAGCCTCATGGCACTTAGTGTCCTCCTGTTGAGCACCCAACAAGCTTTGGGGTTGACCCGTGGAGCTAGTTGAGAACTTTGTGTTCTCTTGTTGAGCACTCGGCAGTCTCTCTCAAATAGAAAGAGATAACTTCTTGAGGTAGACACATAAAGTAACATTAATTTTCTTGCACAAACCTTAATTCCCCTAAGCTAAAGAGAGACTTAAAACTAATTAAAATTTACTGGACCATTGGCAAAACACTACACTTGTTACTTCATTTTTAGTACTTTACTTTGAAGCATTTAAATTTGGTTCAATCTCACTTCAAGCATCTTTCATTCAAGTATTTCTTATTTGTTAAATGTGATATTTTGATCATTGTGCTTGGTGAATGGTTTAATGCAATTTCAGTATCTTTGATAATCTTACTTTTATTATATCTTTGAGTCCATAACGCAAGTAAAGTAGGCACTAGTCTGGTTAGTGAATTGTTATTTCTCTCTTGCATTTGTATATGGTTTATTGTAAAAAAGGGTTTGCTTGTCATTAAATTATTACATCTCTGAGCTATTGCATTGGAATCTTTCCTTTATTCAATTAACAGAAGATACATGTGATTGAATGGTTCAGATTTTGTACTCGCTGTTCATATTTTTAGAGTGATGTTTTTGCAGATCTAGTGTTCAGAGTTCCATAGCTTTGAGGTGTTAAAACAGTTTTCAATTCCTAGTTTTATGGTTTAGATTTAATGTGTGCAGATCTGCTTATCATAATCTGAAATTTAGCATGTTCCCACTAAAAGGAACACAAGCAACCTGTAATATCAAGCTCATATTCGTTGTAACCTTTCCTTGATCATCTACAATATTCTCAGACAAATCACCAAGGTCAAGGGGCAACAACCAAGATTGTTGAAGCAGGGATGCAAAACTGCTGCAACTGCTAGATATGGCTTTTGATCACAATGTCTTATTTATAAACTTGAGGAAGGGGACATTTCAGAGAACAATGTATCGTAGATTTAGATGAGAATTTGGGCATTGGAAAAGACGTAGAAAGAACATGGTAATCTATACTCTATAACCATTTCTTCAGAGATGCACTTATAAGGCACTAGGGAAGCAAAGAGGTGAACCCCGCTGACACTCCAAATATATCTCTCAACATACAACAATGTATGTTATTTCTTTGAAACAAGTATTACGTGTCCCACATTATCTTTAAAAATTTTGTTGTGAATGCTTCATGTAATTTTGGCTTCAATGTGCAACACACAAGAAAGCATTTTGTTTGAAAAATGGAGATAAAAAGTCACAGACTATTTATAGTATCAGAGCACAAAACAATGAAGTTATGCAAGTTGCTTTAGAAGGTCTCACCAGTTGTTGGACCATACCATACTATTCCAATTGGATTATTGTTATTTTTAGCATAAGATTTTACCTGATTCTCATGTCAAGCTATATAGAAATTAAGCTATAAGGTGCTTAAAAAGATGTCAAGAAAGAAGTTAATAAGTTGAAAATATAACAGGAATTGGTTGAGTAAAAGAGCATACCACATACTTTTCGACTTCTGACAACTCACGAGTGCTACAATTTACAAAAATAAACAATGATGGCTCCTCTGTTGACTCCCATTTACCTACCACAATAACAAGAAGAATATGAAAGAAATAAAGTGCATGCCCGTACAATAAGTGTTTTATTTGTAACATGACAACATCATCTTAAAAATGGACATTGCAAAATGGAAAATGGTTAAATTACCATCTAATCCATGAGAAAATGAAATCATGAGGACTAAGAAAAATAATTAGTTTATAATATTTAGCTAATTTTGTCGAGATTTGTTTCATGGTGCTTAGCACAAAGATATATCATTGTATTTCTAAATATATTTTTTCTTTAAGAAATATGGGAAGCTACATTACTAATATATTGTGCAAATCCTGGAATACCAAAGAACATTACAATGTTTGCTTCGAGGAACATTCAAACAAATTATATACACTTGGCACACAATATGAATGCTACAAAAGGCCTTAAATAGTTAATCATCTAAACATCAAGCAGAAAGAGGAAAAGAAAGAAAGTAAAAAAAGGGTCGTGAGAAAAGGTTACATCTAATGCACCCAATGTGCTTACAACAAACAAAGATTAAAACCATTGACCTCACAACTAGAAATGTTGAAGCAAACCCTATCTAACAATTATCACAAAAGCATCTGCAATAATTAAAGTGCCACTAGAGAATGTTGCAAATAGTAGAATGGATACTATTGAGATATACGAGTCCCAATAAGAATATTGTGATTGATAATGGCATTGTAACATAGCGAATGAGAGCACAAATACCCATGCTTTCCACCTGTGGCTATGCAACGAATTCTGCAGCCTCCAATCCACGGACATGTTGTGGTATATAATGCCAAACTATAACATTTTATGGGTTTATGATCACATTTGAACACTTGTCATTATCACTGTTCAAATACTTAGTGATGTCCACATACAATTCTACAACTGCCACTAATGGGAACAAGGCAATGCTAGAAAACAAAATGCTACAACGATTGTGGTCTCTGATGTTGCAATTCAAGAATGGTAGCCTAAAATCACATAAGTATCACCTAGATTAACCACAATTTGGAAGGAAATTTCTTTAAAAAATAACCATCACTGATTGGTCTCGTTAATGCTTAAAACTGTCTGGTTAAAAGGTAACTAAAGAAGGTACATTGTCACCTCTATATGTTCCCCCTGCACTTTGGGATAGTGCTTGCCAGCCTCGGGGGTAAATCCCTAGGTAATGTGATGATAAAAAATTATTTTTTCTAAACAAAACAACTTCGAATCTGTGCAGAACCCCACTGTTCTGTGAAAAATCAGACTTCAAATCTATTTAAAATCAGTTCCGAGGAGCAAGAACATAACACATTTACACTTGGAAATATAATCCTGCCTTGGTTTCCATGCAAATATGCCTTTAAACACCTCAAATCAGAGAACTACTGTTGCTGATCTGCTGTTGAAAACTTAAAAATAGAAAAGTGAAAACTCAGAATATGACCAGTATCCATGAATCCAATAGGCTATGGAGTTGAATGGAGAAGAAAATAGTTAAGCAGAAGCGACTCTCAAGGTTAACTAACTAGAAAATTTCAAATAACAACAATTAAACACATCAAAAAAAGAGATTTAGCTGCCAAAACTTAATACCTTTACTCCAAATATGTGTATACAATGTTCAGGGGTACCGGTTTCATTCAATTAGAAGGTTGTCATACACAATATACTTCATCTAAGATTTCATATGGCGAAACTTCTCTATTGTTCATGGTTGCACAATATTACTTGGCAGTAATCTCATATTGTTCATGGTTCCACAATATTACTTGGCAGTAATCTCATGGTTGTGATGGTGCATCTTACATAAGGGCCCTCACTTCTTCTAATAACTTTTGTTTCTTGGTTTTTAGCAGGTCCATCAGAAAAGAGGAGGAAACTCTGCCCATTTTTCACCAAAAAACCTCAAAAAGACACTTTTCGAAGACCTCTTTCTTCTAGTCTTTCAAATCCATCATTGTAAGCTCTTAGATCCAAGTTTAATGGACTAAGAAGCACTTCTTTACTTTCAGTACTTTGTAAAAGTAATAAACGAGAGCAGTAGGATACCCAGCACCCACATCCCATCCCCCCTGGGGGGATTTGCATTTTTCAACTTTCGTGGATAAATTTTTCTAACTCACAAAATTTTCACACACTCACCTTTTAAGTGCAGGGTGTATACTTTCATTTGTATTTCACATTTTTAATTTTTTTATTTTTGCAAGCATAGCTTAGAAATAACACAGTCTCGTTGCCATGAACTATGCTCTCGCCATCACCTAAAGGCCTAGCCGATTAGTGGTGGATGATCAAAAAAGTGACACATAGGCTTGTGATCTCTTTTATTTTATAAGTTATATTTTTCCTTTTGTTTTTGTTTACAAACTTAAAATCTCTTGAACCAAGCTGAAAAGCAGGTCAAGAGTGCTCTCTGTCGGAGAGTACAATGGTTACTTGTTCAACTTGAATAAACTATTTTTCCTACACTGTGTATGCTCTGTCCACCTGTGGGATACCCATAAACAGTTGGAAGCATTTTTTAACATTCCACACTTAATAAGTCATTTAATAAAATTAATATCCCTTTAAGATAAGTGAAAATCCGGCACTTCGATTAGACTTTGTGTGGGGAAATTCTGCCTAGGGACGCTGGAACCACTGTACTGAGACCTTTGGGGCACCGTTAGACTACATCCCTGGTTGGTGTAGTGTTGAACATGCTCTAGAGGCTCCAGACAGCCAACATGTCCTTGTACGGAACCACCAATTTCTAAATTTCCGGACATTCCTCCCTGTACCTCACGGTATATCGAGAGTTTTCCCCTTTTCCCTTAATCAAGCTTCACATTTAATTAATCTAAAATCAACCAAGAGACAATTGCACAACATTTCCCTTTTTCAACACTTATCATTTACACTGTATCGACTCCATAAGGCACTGGTCCTCGCACTCTTTATTTGCTTATTATCAATATCAAGTATCGTGCATCTACTATGTTTTTTATAGTGATATTTAATTCATGCTGGTGAAAGTTATTTAAAACTTGTTGTAGTCATCTTGGAACCTTTTAATTACTACCAAAAAAAACAACTCCTAAAAACATAAAAACACTTTAATCATTTACACGGGAACTCTAACAACCTTAGAAACATTCCTTAGGGACTACCCCCCTTGGCTTCATTGGGAGTTTTGCCTAAACGGAGGAGTCAAGATCAAGTGACAGCCTTGACTCGAGACTTGCCCCCAAGGGCACACCAAGCAGTAGCACAGATTTCTGCTGCGTTAACCAGGTGTGCTAACCCGGCGGCAACACACCTAAAGTTGCACTTCAATTGGACTTCAGAGAACCGCCAATGTTGCACAATCACCTGTGCTTTTCAGAGTTCAGAAGATCTAAATTTGGCCTTTTTAGGGCCCCTTTTTAATTTTTGTGATGCATGACCATGCCCCACGGGGTTTGTAATAAAGTGTGCTAGCATGGTGGTCTTTGAGTGACTCAGTTCCCTAGGGCTTGACAACCAACGAAGGTATTCCAAGGAGTTTTTTCCCTTGTCAATTATGCTCTGCCTTTAGCCGAGTATAATTGATGAGTTTTTCTACTACACCTCCAAAACTGGAATGCCCAAATTGGCGGTTAGGCCTTGGGGGGTTATTAGAGTCCATTTTATAACATATATAAACATGCTAGACAGTCAAATAAAGTCATTTGGTCATGTACTAGGTCCCACAAGAGTTTGAGTTAGTTCCGAGAAAAATAGTTTTTTTGCAATATTAGGCCATTTTTAATGGTTTAAATGGAAAAATTCAAATGGTGATAAAAGTGTGATCCGGAGGTGGAATTTGGCGCAGGGATGCTCGTTTTCATGCTCAGAGCATCCTCTTTACCCTCGTACCCACCTTCCTATGTTTCGGGCGATTAAATCATCCCGTGGAGCAGTTTTTCTTATTGAGGCTACAAAATACAAAACAGGACCACCCCCCTTGGCTTCGCTAGGAGTAAGCCTAGACAGAGGAGTCGAGTAATCAGGTGACAGCACTTGACTCTGACTTGCCCCCAAAGACACACCGAACGGCTTGAAGGTTTCCTGCTGCGTTCCCCCCCAGGTGTGTATTAGGCGGCAACACTCACCAAATCTATGTGTCACTTTCTGATCAACCACCACTAATCGGCAATGCCTTTATGTGGAGGTGAGAGCATACTTCATGGCAACAAGATTGGCTTTATTTAATTATTTGTAAAAATGAAAATAAAATAAAATTAAACTACTCAATCAAAGTATGCAACCTGTAGAAAGTGTTAGAAAAAATCACGCCACAAAAAGGAAAAACACAAATCCCCCCGAGAGGGATGGAATACAGGCGTTGTGTAGCCCACTTGCTTCTTATTACAATTTGTTACAAAAAATATTTTAGCTTTAGGAATGCCTTTGATTCTTATAAATTTGAATCAAGAAGGCTTACAAATAGTTAAGAAGATAAACTTAGAAGAAAGAGGGGATCTCTGGGCTCTGGATGGCTAAAATCTTTGAAATTTGGCCAGAGTTTCCTTCTCTTTTTTATTTAATTCTACAAAATCAGCAAGCTAAAATAGCATAAATGTTAGTAGATTAGTTAAATAATACATAAAAAAAATACAACTACTTAATACTTCTTGAAGACTAAAAAATTTATGAAGCACAAGTATTAAGTTTTAATGCTAGATTCTAGCTTAAAATATGAATTTGAATGCTTCTTTTGATCTAACAAGAATATGCAACAAGAGATGTATGCTAAACTTTAAAAAAAGATCTACTTGTTGAAGAGTAAGGGGACCAAGAAATTTTTTTGATTTTAATAGCGTAGAAGAACTGAACTTTGGTTTTGAAAGAGTAGAGAACCAAAAATGCCTGCAACTCAACGACAATTAGACCAAGACAACCAACACCGAAGGTGGATGAGGACGCAACTGAGCTCAACCTCTTCCCTCGGATTTCTATCCTGCACTGTCACAAACACTTGCAAAAAAAAAAAAAAAACTAGAATACGTAATTAACAGAGATTAGAAGGGCATTAGTACAACTGAATACACTTGCTGCTTCACTATCTCCAATTAATCAAGCATTTATAAGCAAATCAAATACAATGAATGCTTATACTATGGGCACAAAGGCCGTCTAAGCTAGATAAATCTACAATTATTGCAAAATAATAAGTGATTAGCTAGATATCACCTCAAAACATCAACCAGACGCACATCAAATGGGACAGCTACACAACATATGGCCTCCAAAGCCTTTCAATTTTATTCCGAAGAGAATCATAAACAAATTACAAGAGCAGAGGTTCAATTTCTTCCTCTCAAATGAGTGAAGCAACCTTGCTTATATAGAAAAAATGAGAGAGCCAGAGGGGGGGCGCACTTTCCAAGAGAGGGGGGCACTTGATGAGTTGTGACCAACTTGGCATGAGTTGTAATGGGTTGGAAAAGGCTGCAAATCAGCTTCCTTCCAATTCCTAACTCCACTTCTTTGCTTTATCATACAAGTGCTATTTTTTCTTGAGAGTTGCGCCCTCTCTATGAGGAAATGCGCCCCACTTGGAAAAGAAAAATCATCTTGCCTTTAACTGCCGAGAAAAACACTCAAGAGTGTTTTAGAAACCTTAGGAATGTTTCCACTTTACTTTGCCAACTCATAAAACTCACTTTCGACATGTTTTTTAGTTTCTAGAAATTGTCGGTTTCTTTATTTTCTCCATTTTTTTGTCTTTTTTACCATTTTCGAGTAATATTCAATTTTAGAGATAAATAATTGCTCGAAAACTTAGGAAAGTGGGTTAAGGGGTTAAGTGGGTGCTATGAGGTAGAAAAAAAGCACCCTCATGTCAAATTCTTCCTCCTAACCACACTTTTATAACAATTTTAATTTTCCCAATTAAACTATTAAAAAATAGCCTAAGTTTACGGGAAAAATTATTTTTGTCAGAACTAACTCAAACTCCTAGGGGACCTAGTACATGTCCATACGACTCATTATTGTTGGCTAGCATGTAAAAAATACATAGACACATAGGATTTAATAACCTCCTAAAGTTCAACCACCATGGTAAATACTCCAGCTTTGGAGGTGTGGGTGAAAAACTCATGAATTATACGCCACTGAAGCGCAACGCATAATTCCTAAGAAAAAAACACTCTAGAGTATCACCTTGATAGATAAACCTAAGGTAAGCCAAGCCTGTTACAAAAATACCATGCTTAGACCAACTTATTACAATTCCCCAAAGGGGTTTGAACATGCAAATTTTACAAAAAGGCCTAAAAAATGGCCTGATGAACTTCTGAACACATGTAATGAACAATTGAATTGTTCAAGTCTTTGACTGCTCATTGGAAATCCACCTAAGTGCAACTTAGTGGATAACAAAGCCTCCCTCCATCCAGATATTCCAAGGAAAAAGGAGGGAACCCGCGAGGTTTTTACATACATACATACATATATATATATATATATATATATATATATATATATATATATATATATATATATATATATATATAACCTAGCAGGTTAGCTCAATCAATTTGAATAGACTTGTTATCACCAATCTTGTAGTTGCCCCTAAATGGTGGATCCGTAAGGATGGTAGAGGGGATAGGCAACCAAAGTGGTGAACCAAGATAGCCTCGATCTCCAAGGGATTGGTTGTCACGCCAATCGAGGCAATCTTCACTTGAGTTGTCAAAGCCAAGACAACAACGGGGAGACCCAAATCTACTCCCGATAGGAGAGATCAAACCAAATCACCAGATCAAATCAGACAGGAGGAAGTACGTAAGGTGACAGGTATGGAACCCTAGAATTAAGGAATTAAGACCACTGTGGAGGCTTAGGAAAGGTGTGAGATGATAAAGATTAATAACACACAATGACTTGATAATTAAGAGTGATTCCAGGATTTAGGTGCTAGTGTAAAATGATCAAATTCAGCTGCCTTGGGAAACATAACCCTTAAAACAAGGAAAGTGACCCAAGGACTGGATTTGAGGTTGGGGGTTTTCTAGCACAGCTTGTGAGATAGATCTAACAGTGTTCGAAACAACAAGCTCGGGAAAATGGACCAAAAGATAGGCAAACCAGACAGCCAGGGAAAGTTGTGAGGGTTTGAGGAAACCAGTGCCTTAGGAAATGGGCCTATGGAGTCCTCCAAGGGTGACGTCTTGGAGAACCCACCTAGATATTTGCACTACACCAAAAACCGAGAAATGGTTTGCCAGTAAACCAAGTCTTTTGAGCCAGGGATTTTTTAGAAGAAATTTACTTAGGGTTTTAATTAAAATTGACAGATGGGTAGGTTAAAAAATTTAAAATCTTACCTTACAAGCGTACCTGAGTCATGGAATAGTTTGCTATGATGCCGAGGATTGTTCCCGCAGAGATCAAATGAAAGAATGGAGAGTTTCCTTGCTTGCGCGAATTTCCCAGCTCCACCAAAGCGCCTTCCTCTTCCTGATAAACCAAGGACAACAAGATCAATCAGTCTAATGCAAGAATGGAAGAAATACAAGCAATGAACATGATAACAAAGAGTAAAAGGTACTAGGACAATGATACTTGTTATCACATATATAGTAGCCGGGCTACCATACATTATTTTTCTGATTCTAGTACACTATTTAGCCAGTTCCCTTGCATTGAGATGCTGAGATGAACATCTACCATGGATCACTATCAGATTTTGGATAGCAGTTTTATTCCCCATGCCATGACTGAGTTTCAGGACACTCAGAGAGATGACTGATGTAGCCATCTAGCCATTTGTACAGAGCAGTCAGTATTGCCCAGAGTTACAGCAGCAGTTTCAGAGGTCAGATGTTGGTTCAGATGATGAGCATTCAGGTATATGACTCAGCAGGTATATTATGGTGTTGTGGTTCTACTGCTTTTATTTCCATTCTCTTAGCATGTCTTAGCATTTAGTACATGATCTGGCAATCATATAGATATGTGGACCTGGTTGTACTATATATATATCATATTTGTCCCTACTCAGACTTAGAAGTTCTTGGCCTATACTCATTGGTTTTATCCTCCCTAGGGAGAATAGAGGTGATCATTCCCGCTGTACTTTGGCTTGCTAGTGTTGGTTTCATTACTCACTGTCTTCATCCATCCATGACTTACCTAGTTTGTTCATTACCTTAACTTACTACTTAACTAGTGGCATGGAGGACCTTCCCCCACTGTAGCCTCTATATTGGATAAGCTTCCCTATTTATTGTGTCTCGGCTCTGAGTTGGTGACAAAACTTACCTATGGTGAGTTGGATTTCCTTGAGAAGTCCCCTTAGTCACTAAAGATGTTGGCTAAACCTGAAACTTTTAGTGTTGCCATTAGTGCAAAGTATGGAAATGAAATGTTGTATCTTGTATGAAAAGCCCATTCATGCAATGTGTTTCTAAACACACATGAATGAAAGGCAAGCCAAATGAAAATGGCTATGAAATATCAAATGTTATATCTTTTGTGAAATGTAAATACCTAGGTAAACAAGCGGTCTGTGACACACCTAGAAGTGCTCAGGCAAACAAGTGCCTTAAAAACACACCTGCAGCAAGAAGCCTAAATAAAATGTAAATCTATGCAATTTGTTTGTAAGCACACATAGAGATCAAAGGCTATGGAAATTCTAGGCCCAAAAAGCAATGGAACTTACACTCTGTATCAAAAAGATTGCTAGCCTCATTTGTATTATGGATTGTGCGCATCTGTGTAAGGTGAATAAACACTCTTTGAACAACTTATCCATTTGTGAGACACCGCCATTCCCTATGTTGTTGCTTGTCCACTATATGCTATGGTGTGTATTCCCTTTTCCATTTCCAAAGTGTCACAGTGTTAAGTCAGTAAGTCATCCTTTGACCTAGCCACGTATTTCTTAGCCTTCACCCTTCACTAGCAAATTGATCACAACTATGAAGTGAGTATGACCTTGAAAGTCTTGTCTGAGTAATAAATAATAATTAATGACATATTATATTTGGATTTAGATCGCCAGTAATGATTACTTCTTGTTATAATTGCTATTTGAATGGATTGTAAAGCATGTTTTAACCTTTGACACCTTGCAGCAGCTTGATGACAGTTTGAGTTATATTTTGGTCATGTTGACTTGGTCAAACCCAGTTTGACCAAAAGTCAACCACAGGACATGAGGTGGCAGACCTCAGATGTTACAGATAGATGATATATGGTCTGGTACAGGTCACCATGGTGGGCTTATGTAGTGGTTTCAGGCTTATGATGATGATTTGTGCTTTTTAGCACTTTTACAGATTATTATTATTTGGTCTGCCGGATATGATGAGTATTTATTTTGGACCATGCAGAGGACTATGTGGTGTATGAGTACACACTTTAGATAGATTTGGACCTTCTGAGTCCAATGAGACAGTCTGTTTTTAGTTTCGGGCAGTTACAGTGATGTTTGAGCCTCAGTTGGCTATCCTAGTGCAGTTTTGGCCTGTCAGAGCAGTGATGAGATTTATTTGGTTCACCTAGGGCGCTGTGCATGGAGGGGGTGGTCCAGCCACTTGTTATTACCATATTACCCCCCTCCCAGACTCATTGGTGAGCTTACCTTGATAGCGCAGGCACTCCAGGAGGCAGTTTGGGCAGTTTCACACTTCCCGAGGCAGTCCAGAAATGGTGAAAATGGCTACTGAAGAATTTGATTTGGGCTACTGAGGCATGTTTATGGCATGGGATGATTAGTGATGATGAGTGGGATGTCTTCCACACCTTCTCCAGCAGTTTCAGCTTCATCGGGACCCACACCCATCACTTATGGCACTTTCTGATGATTTATGGAGCCTCCCAAGGCTCACGATTTGTCCATAGAGGCACGATTTGGTACTTTGATGATTATTTTATTGATATTGTGCTATGGAGATTGACCAAGAGTGTCTAAAATTACCCCTTGGACCCACCATAAGCTAGATCTATTATTTTATCATCATGATTTGGTGGGATCCCCTCTTCTAGGGTGAGTTTGTCCACTTATTGTTATATTTTATTATTGATCCATGTATTGTATTGTTGAGCTCATCTCAACCATTGATTAGATCTTTTGATCTTTTAATCTTAGCCACTCATTCAAAAAGTGGTTATATTGTGGCCTCTCTCCATTTTATTTAAAGGAGAGAACTTCTCATTGTAAAGGGGTCTTTGGCTCTTGGAATCTTGATATAGAAAAACTTTTCTGTGGGAATTCTTGTGGTCTTCTTTGAATCTAGTGTTCTTCGATGGTGACTGTAAAGTCTATTGCATCCTAGCATTTGGGTATTTGTGGTAAGATCTATCTTTTTGGAAACTTTTGTCTTGTCTACAGGAGGGCGACTTCACTTGGGCATTTTTGCAAGGCTTCTTCAACTTGCTCCACTTGGCATTCGCTTGTATCAGGGGGTTATCATTAGTATCATTGTGATCTATGCTATCTTTCTGTTATTTCTCTTGTGGCATTAGTCTTATATCTTGTTCGCAGTAAATCTGATATTGTTGACGTTTATTGTGCAGGAGAGAGGGCGCATTGGCTTCCTTGGGCAAATCGACTTCATAGAAAACTACCTCAAATCGCTTCAAATTGATCGGGTTTGCATAGATCATCATCATCAAGGCATCTACAAGGTTATCCAGGTAAGATTCACAGGTTTGTTCTTCTTGTCTTGGTTCCAATCCATTGGCACAACTACTTTATTGATAAAACCCTTATATTTCAAACCCTCATTTTACATTTTCTCAGATCTAGAAAGATCCATTTGGCTTTTGGGTATAAAATTTAAAACCCACCTCTATAGCATCCATGGCGATTCGGATCTATAGTTTAGTGAGGATTGACCCTCATTTGACCCATTTCCCAAGGCAAAGGAGCTTCTCCAAGGGAGGTCGCACTTCCTAAGAGGGGTGAGTTTGCAAGGATCTAGCACTTGGGTAGGTGAGATTCCACTTGATCCTTCATATCCATAATTAATAACCTACCTCTAGTGTGTCACTTTAGTGATTTTCACCTTGTGGGCCCCATTCCTCATTTTGAGGGTTGAGCCCCACTTGGGTCACTTTGTGGCACATTTCAATCTCAAATCTACTGAGATCTAGCCATTGGATTATCCTAATCTTTTAAATCCACCTACCTCAACACCTCAACATTCCAAATCTACAATTTGGTGGACATCCAACTCCATTTGGCCCACTTTCCAAGGCACTGATCTTTCTCCAAGCTAATTCGACTTTCTTGGACTGTTGAGTTTGCATGTGGTTTGATCCTTGCTTTGGTTGCTTGAACCCCTTGACATTGTCATATCAATCAATCAAGCTCATTTTTGGTACTGGTTAGCCCCAATTCAGTCCTTAACTACCCTGCATTGGACACGGTTCCTAAGGCAGTGGATTTTCTCACAATTGACTAGTACCCTGATTCTGGATCTTATTCTAAACCTCATAAGTCACTAAGATAAACATGTTGGACCAAATCTACATTGTCTAAACCCCTTGATCCAACCCATTATTCACCTTGTGACTTCATCCATAGATCCAGGATTCACCATACACCTTACGTACTTCACCCATTCCTGATTTGATTTGGTGTTTTGGTTTGATCTCTCTTATCAGGAGTAGATCTGGGTCTCCCCCTTTGTTGTCTTGGGCTGGATAACATAAAGTGAAGGTTTCCTCGATTGGCGTGACAACCATCCATTGGGAGTCGAGGCTATCGTGGTTGCACCTCTTTGGTTGCCCATCCCTTCTGCCATCCATCTCTAGGGGCACCTACAAGTTTGGTGATAACAATACTCCTTGTAACCGACGAAGAGAAAGAGAAACTTGCAGTGAGGGTCTCCCCATCCATTGCCCCTTCCTCACCAAATCGCCTTCTTCACCTGTAGATCCAAACATGGAGAGATATATGCAAAAGATCCTCAACAATACTCTCAGTGCAAAGGAAGAACAGTTTCAATCGACATCTATAGCATCCACATCCAAGAGACAAGAGTTTGCAAAGTATTATTTGTATTCCAGAAACCAAGAGCCAAAAGTCCCTTTACAATGAGAAGCTCTCTCCTTTAAATAGGATGGAGAGATATCAAAACCCTAACCACCTTTTGAATGGATGGCTAAGATTAAAATATACATAAGTTCTAATCTACGGTTGAGATGAGCTCAACATAAAGTACATGGATCGACTCAAAAATATAACACATATATGGACAAAATCGCCCTAGGAAGGGGGGTCCCACTCAATGTGACAACATAAACATGATAACCCGCTCATGGTGGGTCTAGGGGGCAATATCTAACACCCCTAGTGTGTCCCCATGGCACAATGACATAACATGACTCATCAAGGTATTAAAACAACCTCCATAGAGAAAGTCGTGAGCCTCCAAGGAGACAAATAAACCATATAAAATGCCCTCAGGAAGTGTGTAAGGCCCACTGGATGCTGCAACTGCTGTGGAAGATGTGGGAGACATCACACTCATCATAGAAACTCATTCCATGCCATTTCCTTGCCTCAGTAGCCCAAATCGAATTCCTTTGTAGCCAATTTTACCATTTTTTATGCCTCTGTAAATCACCTGAAAATCATCAAAATGCCTGTAACTCACTGCTTGGTCACTCGGGGCCAAATCTGACTGCACCAATGTGTCTGGGAATATAACAATGTAGTCAAAACAAGTGGCTACACTCTATACTCCCTCTATAGCGCCATACGTAAACCAATCACATCATAACACTGCTCTGACGGGCCATTTTTAATGGCAAATCTGGACTGAAGTGATAAACTGACATAAATATCAACTGAAACTGCCCGGAACTGAAAACTGTCTATCCCAATGGACTCGAAGAGCCCAAATGTACTAAAGGTGCATACTCATACACCATATGGATGACTGCATAATCATATAACATCATCACGATGCTCGGATAAATAAAAATAATAATAATCTACAAATGATCAAAATCCTCAGAATCACTGCCGATCACTATCTAAACCTGTAACTGCTGCATGGAACCATCTGGTGACCAAATAAGGATCACATATCATCAATAGCTATCATCCAGGGTCTATCCACCTCATGTCCTGTAGTTGACTTTGGTCAAACTAGGTTTGACCAAGTCAACATGACTCATAAAATGACCCAGGCTAACATCAAACTGCTGAAAGTGTTAAAGGTTAAGACATGCTTTACAAATCATTCAAGTAGCAATATAACATATAGTAATCAATTCTCTAGCGATCTAAAACCAAATATAAAATGTTTTCAATATTATTATTATGACTCAGACTAAACTTTCAAGATTATACTCACTTTATAGCTGTGATCAATTTGCTAGTGATGGGTGAAGGCTGGAACTTATAAGGCTAGGCTAAAGGATGACCACTAACTTGACATTGTGACACTTTGGAAATGGAAAGGGAATACACACTCTAGCATATGTTGGACAAGCAGTAACACAAGGGAGGGCAGTGTCTCACAAATGGGTAAGTTGTTTCAGAAGTGCTTATTCAACTTTGACAGATGCTTACAACTCACATCCAAGTTGATACAACTCCGTGAGGATCTTTTCTAGAGCCGCCATGACTAGGTGTCCGGTAAACCGTAACTCAGGACTCTAGGGGCCACTTAGAATTAGTTGTCCCTTACTCCATCTCACATGATAACTAGCAAGCTAGTGAGGAATAAATCAATACAAGTGAGGCCAGCAATCATTAGATATAGCATTTGTTAAACCATTGCTTTTTAGGCCTTTGATACAATTTCCATAGCCTTGATCCGTGTGTGTTAAAAAACACATTCTTGGATTTACACATTTATTAGGCTTTTTGATCCATGTGTGTTAAGAAACACATTCTTGGATTTACATTTCACATTTAACTTTCAAAACCAATTTCATTAGGCCTGCCTTTCATTCACGTGTGTTAAGAAACACATACTAGAATGGGCTTTAGGATATACATTTCATTTCCATACACACTGTACTGATGGTAGCACTATCTGTTTCTGGTTTATCCAACACAACTTAGGCAACTCAGAGCCAAGACACAATACAACAGGGAAGCTTATCCAACAAAGAGGCCAAAGTGGGGGAAGGTCCTCCATGCCACTAGTCAAGTAGTAAGTCAGGGTAGTAACAAAAACTAGAAGGTAATGGATGGGTGGAGAAAGTGAATAATGAGACCAGTACTAGCAAAAAGCCAAAAGATGGTGGGAATGAGCACCTCTATTCTCCCTAAGGAGGGTAAAACCAATGAGTAAAGGTCAAGAACTTCTAAGTCTGAGTGGGGACATATATATATAATCAATACAACCAGGTCCAAATATCTATATGATCGCCAGATCATGACACTAAGTGCTAAGACATGCCACAAGAATGAGTATAAAGGCAATAGTAACCATAACACAAGATAATAATCGCTGGGTCATATACATGTGCATAAACAATCTGAACCATCATCTGTCCACTGAGTACCTGCTTCTGCAACTCTGGGCAATACATACTGCTCTGTAAATGGCTAAATGGCTACATCGGTCATCAAATCTGAGTTTCCTGAGACTCATTCATGGCATAGGAATATACTGTTGTCCATAATCATAAAAGTGATCCAATATAGATGCTCATCTCAGCATCTCAATGTAAGGGAACTGGCTGAAAAATGTAATAAAATCTGGAATAAAACATATGGTAGTCCAGCTACTATATATGTGATAACAAGATTGTTTCAAGCCAGAGTTCATCGTGAGGTATCCAGTTCTAGTCTCGCTAAGGTTCAATTCTAGTAAAGTCTTGTTGGGTTACCAGCCACTATTGTCGCTGGCAGTTGAGCAACCCTCCAACCAAATATTCTTAGTGTGAGGAGGGATCCCACAATGTTTCCCTTGATATATATATATATATACTTCTTGCTACAACGAGGAAAAAATCTATAAATAGAAGATCAAATACAGAGCTCATATTTTTATATAATTATGCTTCTTCTGATCAAGCCCCAAAATCTTCTTTTATATGCATTATAAATGCATGGGTAACAGCACTAAATTGTAATGTTTTGTTTTGATAAACCCGGAACAACTGACATGCAGAGCATGCAAGCATGCATGCATGCAAAAAGTGAGATGCATGCAACTCAACTGAAAAACAAAAGAGAAAAGTGACTTAGGTATACAAAAGTTAGGGCATGCAATGTCCAAGCTATAAAAGAAGGATAAAGTGAGTTACTCAGTATCTATTGTTATTATTCATCATTGAGATTTGGTTTGAGAGCTCTGAGAGGCATTTAGGGTTTAGGGCACACTGTTATAGCCGACAAGTTTGGGTTCGATGTTGAAATCTATAATTCCTAACCAAGTGTAAGGATAGATTATCCGGATCTATCACTCGGGCTTCATCGTGAAGAAATTTATTATTATAGAGTAGTATCTTCATCTTAAACAATTGCATGGCCAATCATCAAAGTCGTATTTAACATGGGCTGCCATTTATCAGTCTTGGAGGGCGTCAATCCCTTGGTCTTCTTTGAGATCACAAGCATCTAGAGGAGTATCATTCCTCTAGCAGAAGCTAAGCATCATTGTGAGCAGTGAATCTGGTAAAGAAAGGCGTGGTCATCATTTAGTGGCTAGATCCAACATATGAGCAGCAATCTCCTTTCAAAGGGGTCACGTGATTATATGATAGAGGTCGTGGATCTTGGATAGCTCATTCCAATCAGAAACATGTGAACAAATGCTCTAGTATCACGCAAATGCATGGGGCAACTAATTAATATTTATAGCAGAGATCGAAGTTGGAGAAAGGAGGGTCGTGTTCTAACAGCATTATATTGGCATAAAGAAAGGGCACATAAACCTAGTATAGGAGCAGTCTTCCTCTAAAATGTGGCGTGAATCTCTATGAGCCAAACTGATATTTGAAGGAGCGATCAATCTAATAAAGAGGGCGTGATCATTACAGTTGTATTCTTATTATAGTAGCAAGCTTGGATCCTGTTGACCACCAAACCAACTAAGTGGAAAACCATGTACTATGCACATGTACCATGTGCCTTGAAGATGAGAAAGAAGTACCTAATGAATTTTTCAAGCGAGGCAGCTCTTCTTCTTTTCTTCTCTCCATGAAATTACCACACCCCCACGGGGGATTTTGTAATGATATGGCAGTATGAGGGTTAATTTTTGTGTAACTTAGTTGCCTATGACTTTATCATTAGGGAAGTCCTTTCATTGAGTGTTTTTTCCCTTGGATAATTAAAATTCATTTTAAGTGATTTTAATTATTTGAGTTTTTCACTCATAAATACCTCCAAAGTGGTGAAAGGCGTTATAATGATTGATTCCATGGGGTGATTGGGGCCTACGAATGTTCTATATTACCATGTTAGACATTATCCAGAGTCTTGCGGAATTTCATTAAGGTTTACTTAGGATTTTTTAATTTTTGGTAATTAAAAAATGTCCTTCAACATAAAAAAATTGTAATGTAAAAGAGGGATAAGTGGCACTTAATGCCCATAAATAGAGGTATGGGTACTCAAAATCAATGGCATGAGACGCCCTACACCCTTGGGCAAAGTTTGAAGTCATTCAGACAAGTCTTACTAAGGTATTGGACACATTTTCCTAAGTCAGTCAAGGAAATCAAGAAAATTAACAAATAATTAGTGAGGCAAATTTTGGAAAAGTGTCTAAAGTCACTTGGGGTGGCCAAGTTAAGTTTCTAAAGTTTATATTATGTGCCTAAGGTAAAATTAAAGGCCAAAGGGGGTCCCCCAAGCAAGTTTTTTTCAAGTTTGAAGTTTCTCCCTAAGGGGAAAACCCTCTCTCACCATGGGAAATGAGATAAATTGAAATAAGCCAAAAGGGGGGGTCTCACCTTCATGATTCTCTCCCCTTGGCCTAGCAAGGAAATATAAAACATGAGTTGGGGGATTCCCCCCCCCCATTGTTTGTTATTTTTAGCCCATGGAAGTGCACCCCCCTCCATGGGCCCCCTTTCTCTCCAAGTGATAAATGTCATTCATGCAAAGGAACTCTCCCCTCTCTCTTTTCCTATTTAAGGAGACTCCTCCTCCTCATTTGGGTTACAATCTCTCATGCTGTTGCTCTCTTTCTATTTTCTCAATCTCTCTTGCTCCCATTTGGGCCATTGTAATTTTCAGCCATTTGGTTTAGTTAATAAAATTCTTTGAAGGAGATCTTGTGTTGGTGTTTCTCTATGGTGGTTTGCTTCTACACTTCATAGCTACTCAAGTTTGGGGAGGCCAAACAAGCGATTTTTTTTGCTTTGGTAAGATTTGTAGTATTTTTGCCATAGATTTTGAGTTTTATGTTTTGTAGTTAAGAACTTCATACGTTTCTTGGTCGAAGTTTATGATTTCTTAGCTCATCATTAGGATCTCACATTTTATTTAGTTATGTAACAAATATCTTACAAGTTGCAGGTTACTTGGATTGAAGAGTGGACTTCCTTGGTCGGATACCCCACTACTTCAAGCATTGGAAGAGCAAAGAGCACAATCTCCTCTTCCCTTTTAATTTTCTGCATATTTTCCATATAAAAATCAGATTTCAAATCTCATTTACATGCTCTTATATGGTGCAAATTTACTTATAAAAATTTCATAAATTTTTGGAATATTTTGTGTGATATAACTAACATTTCCCAATAATGATTTTGGGCATTTTCTATAACATTTTGCTTGCTGGTTTTTAGCAGGTATGTACATTTTAAAGGTGTTATGCTACCCAAATTTGGTCATACTCAAACATAAAGGGCATCCACAAGCTATTATTTCGGCCACTTGCAAGAAAACGGTTAAAATTACTCTTTTTCTTCTCATTTTCTCTCAAATACTAAGTGTTGAAATCTATATCATTGTAACAAGTCCAAGAGAGTCTCTTGGGCTTGATTTCTTGTATTTTGTTTTAAGTTCAAGTTTTAAGTTTTCTTTGCCATCCATGGCATGCAAGTGAGGAGGCATTGCCACCCTTGCATTGTAATTGTTGAGTGGTTTGGGTTTAGCATAATTCATTTTGTTTTAATTTACTTTGCCTGCACCTTACAAGTGAGAAGGCTTTACCTCCCTTGTAAAATCGCGTTGGCTTGCATTTTAAATTGCTCACACCTTGCATGAGAAGAGGCTCTGCCCATCCATGCAAAATCATGTTGGCTAGTAGTTTACTTTCTAACTCTTTTTTGCTTTAAATTATTTTGCCCGCACCTTACAAGTGAGAAGGCTTTGCCTCCCTTGTAAAATCGTGTTGGCTTGTGTTTTATTTTGCCCGCACCTTACAAGTGAGAAGGCTTTGCCTCCCTTGTAAATTTGCGTTGGCTTGCACTGTACTTTGGTTTTTGCTTATTCATTAAAGGTTAAAAAATAAGTTGTGCCCCGATTCTTGCCTCGTATTCACTCCCCTTGCTGGTTCGACCGATCCTGGGTGACAAGAAAGGGCAAGAATTTGTGTTGGCTAGAATAATAGGCACTCGAAAATTCATCTTAACTGGATACTGAGAAAAATGGACATGACCTGTGGAGCTAGTGGGGTAGAGGCTGTTGGGAGCCTTGTGGCACTTTGTGTCCTCCAGTTGAGCACCCAACAAGTTTTGGGGTTGACCCGTGGAGCTAATTGAGAACCTTGTGTTCTCTTGTTGAGCACCCGACAATCTCTCTCAAATCGAAAGAGATAATTTCTTGGGGTAGACACATAGAGTAGCATTAGTTTTTTTTCAACCAAACCATAATCCACTAAGTTGAAGTGAGAATTAAAATAAACTAAAATTTACAGGACCATTTGCAAAACACAACAATTGTTCTTTCACTTCCAAGTACTTTACTTTGAAAGCATTTGGATCATTGGTTCAATCTTGTTGCAAGCATCTTACATTAATTTGTTCATTTACTGCAAGTCAATGTTTAATGTGATATTTTGTTAAGTGAATGATTTAATGCTATTGGAGAATCTTTGGTAATCTTGTTTTATTTTGTGACTCCATAACCCAAGTAAGCACCGGTCTTGTTTATTAACTATTTATTTTCTCTCTTGCATTATAATTGGTTTATTGTTTAAAAGGTTTGCTTGTCATTTGAAACTATTGCATCTCTGCACGTTTGCTTGTCATTTGAACATTGAATAATTTACAACTCTTAAAAGAATCTTAGTAAGTAGGGACTACCCCCCTTGAGCTTTAGGAGTTGTGGTCTAAACGGAGGAGTTTAGGATCGAGGTGACAGTGGATTCTACACTCATAGTTGCCCTCAAGAACACATATAGCGGTTGGGAGACTTATCTGTGGTCAAGTGTGTTTTAGGCGGCAACAGATCCCTCTCTACAGCAGCGAACCATTGGATTTTCCATTGTTAGGGCAAAGCAATTATTAAGGATGGAGCAGCAATCTCTTTATTAGTTGTTGTGTGGGTATCTAGTGAAGTCTTGGTCATATTAAGGAGTCTATTACCAGTGAAGAAGACCATGATTTGTGATGCATGGCAGCATCTTACCTCTATGGGCAGTGAATGAATATCCTGGCAGCAACCATTGATTGAAGAAACATTATATCTCTCAGGAAGGCATGAACCATTTCAGCGTATTACATATTTGTGGAGAGGTCACGATCTATACATGCAAGACTGCTAAAGTTGCAAAGAAGTTGTATCTTCATTATTGAGAACTATACATGCTTATTTGAAGTTCATACTCAACCTATGGAGGCGTCTTTCCTTGGACAACCTACTTCTTACAAGCTCTAGATTCAAGATCGATTTCTCTGTAAACTGTTGTAGCCATCACATTACACCCTCGCCACTGTTTAAGGTCAGGGTTATGCTATTTTTTATTTACATTTACTAGTGGTCGTTTAGATGCAATAACTATTATCAGATTTGAATGCATAGATCTTTATTTAAAATCAATAGCTGGCAAGCTGATGTCATGGGGTTTAATGTGTTTGTTAACTTCAATACAACATACAATTAATGTGTGGATAAGCCACTATCCCATAAAACATTATAAATTACCAACAAACCAAGGTGAACTAGCAGCTACAGAAGTAAAATAAAAAAGAAAAGACACATATAGCAGAAAGAATTCCTACTTGGAATCTTACATAAATGTAGCAATGAGGAACAAACAGCACCATCTTGTATGACTTGTAGTCATAATGATGGAACTCAATACAGATATATTCTTCTTGCTATGAGAAGAACAAAATCTACAGATAGAAGATCGAATATGGAGCTCATATTTTTACATAATTGTGCTTCTCCTGATCAAGCCCAAAAATATTCTTTTATATGCATTATAAATGCATGGGTAACAGTACTAAATGTAACAACGAGGAACAAACAATACCATTTTGTAAGATTGTACTCATAATGATGGAACTCAAGATGGAAATCATTTTTATTTATAATTTCTAACTGATCTCTGTAGATTTTCCAGAGATTACTACTCACTCTGGAAATCTCAAATCCCAACACAGCCTTAAGTCTCAATAAGCCACATGCATATACCAAAACCCAACTTCTCAACCCCCAGAGAAGGTATCAGTAATACAATATACTTATAAACTTGAAGCACATGAAATCTATCTACAACTCAACAAATATGGAAATCACACATAAACAGTAGGACACAAAGTTTTTGGTCAAAGACCCTGGAAAAACCCTTGCAGGAAAACTAGTGAGAGATGGAAGCAACTTTTATAATCTTAAGCAATTACATGGTACAATAGAGTATTCCAATGATGACTTATCTTTGAGCCACACAAGGCTCTAAGTCTGTTCTGATGGAAGGTTGGGTAGCTCTGGCTGACTGCACCCTCACTCTGAATGAATGCGCCCCTCAGCTGACTGCGCCCCTCTGCTCTGACTGTATCTGTCTCTGAATGGCTCTCGGATTAGGGCCTCTTGCCCTTCTTCCACGGGATCACTGTCTCAGTGAAACCCTACTCTCAAATATGATGAGCTACCTCTCAGATCTCGCCCTCCTAAGGGAAATGTGCCCCTCTCTGAATGAACAATCTCTGATCTCACAACTGATGGATCCGATCTGTCTCAGAAGCTTACTCTGCCTCTGATTGATCCAAACTCTGATCCAGATGAATGAAGCTAGATCTCTGCTCATATCTGCGCCCCTTTGTCCCTCTGGAAGTGCGCCCCTCTCCTCAGGAAATGTACTCTAGCTCAATCTCTGAGCTCTCACTGTGCAGATGAACTCACTGCCCATCAATACTGCTCCTCAGTGCCTCAGATTAAGTGTGCATTGATATCTCTTAGATCTTCTCACTCTCTCCCATAGAAAGTGCACCCCTCCTCTCAAGAATGTTCCCTTTGCATGCACTAATTTGCCCTCACTCTCTCTCTCTTCAATCTCTGAAGAAACTGCTCGAGTAACCTTTGCCCAAGGCCCCTAGCTTTCTTTTATAACTCACTGCCTGGTTTAGGGTTTCCAAAACTCTAATATGAGTGCATGCAAAAATCCCACTTTTGCATGCAAAATTACATTGTGCATTAAAAAATGTATGCATGCAAACTCTTGCACGTGGGGGAAAAAGTCACTGAAATCTCCGCATGTCTCCACCACTAGATCCATGACACCTGGTAGGAGTGTATCTCACCCTCTGCCCCACTCTAATGCCTATATTAAAAATGTACCTCCATGCTAGGCATCTGAACATGAAGGACATCCCGAGATACACATATCTCTAACAACCTCCCCACCAGACTGGAGAAATATGAAATCTGATATACCACTAAAACAGTATCATCTCTTCAACATTATTCAACTTTCAACCTTCATGATTTCCATTAAATGACATTTAAAAAGCCTCTTCGCATCCAATGCCACTCAATAGTGGATGCATTTTAAGATTGCCATTCTTTTGATCCAATATTTTGATTTTTAAATGTTGAATAAAGTTACAAACCCACATTGCAGCATAAATATTCTTTTGAAACATTTTGATTTCTAACTGTGCAAGAAACCCTTATTACTGTAGCAATCAAGTTTCAAACTCCACCGAAAAGCTTACAATAAATTTCTGTGGATTTTCCCAGGACCCCTATTGTTTGTGTCATAATTTTTCTGTTCCATGATGTACTGATTCGAGCTTTGGAGTAATATATAGTGTTTCAAAAAGAAACTTTAGGTTTCACATCAACAAACTATATATCTGTGGAAACAAGCAAACCAGGTTGTCACCAAGAAATAGATTCATTCAAGGTATCTATGTTACAAGTATTCAGTTTTCATTAAAGATTACTTTTGTCGATCTCATATTGCTTATGGTGTGTTTTTGTATAGCACGACTATGCTATTAGACTCCATTCATTTTATCTTCTTGGATTCTAATGAGCTGGATCGCTCTCTCAATCAAGACCTGGTTTAAAATTTTGAGGTCAACGAGTGTCTGACAACTCAAAGATAAAGCTTAAACCATGGATGTATACAAAAGAATTCTTTCATGTTATGGGTACAATCTGTTTCAGGCATCTTAGAATAGCACCCAAAGTCAATTGAGTAAAATACCACATTGTTGAGTAGATAACACAAAGTTTAGCTCTGTGGAGCCTAGAGAGGTTTAGAGCTATCTTAAATAGAACAGACTTTAAAGCAATTAGCATATGTTCACTGCTGAAAGTGTATTAACTTAAGATAACACCAAACTTTCAAAGGAGCCAACCGCAGAATTTCTAGTTTGAAATTTCAATCCAAGAAGATGAAAAGAACCAACCTTCACCACTTTCCTCAAAATCAAAGTCTAATGTGTTCCTTATGGAACTAAAGAAGCTTTTTACTGCTCCACCTTGAATCTCATCCAGGCTTCCAAGACTAACTCCATTTATCTGAAAAAAATGGATAAAAATATTAACTTATGCTCCAAGGCTCTTTCAATGCTTTATTAAAAATAAAACAATGCACAAAGGTGAAGCTAAATGGACCTTAATTGATTATAAAAGGTAAGAAAGTCATGAAACAGTGACTGAAGTAACATGGAAGCATATAACCTAGTATCCTTGCAACATAGTGGAATACAAAAGCACATTCTCCATATCACTAGATAAAAAGTACTGACAACAGACAGAGCTTTCTTTGCATTGAAAGCAGAAAGAAATGTCAAACACACCAGACAGATATGGAACTGAATAAACGTGTGTCAATGAAAGATTTCCAAATTAGAAAAATGAAATCAAGTTAAATAGACCTATTTAGATAAAGATATGCTACAAGAATGTGGGGTAGAGCACCAAAGGATGGGGCATCGTTCGTTGAAATGGGAATGAAATGGGAGAAAAATTAAAACTATCCTGCTCACAAATAGATAATAGATGGTCACTATTTATAGCCATTTTCCCACACTAAATGAATATTATCAAATGACACTTGCAGCTCCTTCATGCCTTCTGTGATTATTGTGAGGGGGTTCGGGGTTGGATTAGCAGTATTCACAGCTCTAGATTTAGGTTCTGGTCTAGATGTAGATGCTCTGGAAAAACTAGTCAAATTAGATTTGCCCAAAGTTGTCATATTCCTTTCTTTCTTGACCACTGATTTCTGAGCTTCCTTAATGTTATATGGATCCTTTTGTCTTAGATGGACAGCAAGATCTCCACTAAACGCATCTACATGTAAGCTTTGCACTATCTGGTTAAATCTTTTGTTGAACCCTTCCGTTTGCAGTACAAGGCGGCTAACAAATGTCTACTATCGTTGTGTTCTCCCCATTTCTCCATGAAAATATTTTCTAGTTCATCATTATTACTGATATTGTTGTCAAGGAGACTGATGAACCAATCTATGGCATCCTTTTCCAGAGATAAAACAAATAACATCTTATGGACAATGCCTATTGATGCTTAACACCATGTTATTGACAATGCCTATGAACATCTTCCAGTGATCTCTAGTGGTTATAGGATTGTTCCCCTAAAATGAAGGCATCTTGTTTATGGCTTTCTCAGGTATATCATGAGGATACCCAGTTATGTTGGTAAAATCTAAGTGTTTGTATAGTTCATCCAACCAAGGCGTCGTATCTGTAGCCTCAACATTTGTGATGTTATTTTGCTGGCTGGAATGCCCTAGTTTACCAAAAAAACACTTGAATTCTTTCTTCACTGTATTCCAAGTTCTGAGGTTCACAATGTCTCTTGTTCACCCTTCTTCTATAATACCTCTCTGGTGAACAGGGCCTTCAAAAGAACTCCTTCTTGAGTACTTCTTTGTTACAGTTTCTTCAGGTGGAGTCACCAGATGAACTTGTATGAATAGACCCTGTTGTCCGCCGAGATGCACACCAGCAGCGGAATCTTTCGAAAGTTGTTCCCTCACTAGAAGTGGGGAAGGTATGGCCCTGGGGGCAAGCAATGAGCCAGGTACTATCACCTGAATCCCAGCTCCTCCGTTTAGGCAAACTCCTAACGAAGCCAAGGGGGGTTGTCCCTAACAAAGAATTGTCTATGGCTCTATGTTTTTTAAGTGTTTTTTGGTGATGTGATGCAGATGGGTGTTGTTTAAGAGTTTTTTGAAATAGACACAATAAAATTTGAGCAATCCACGTTGCAATTACAAAACACAGTGATAAGATGAACAATATATGAAGACTGGAAATTAAAGCATCCACAGAATAATAATGACTTTAAGCAAATACGAGGGACAAATGGTCCAAATTAAGGTGATGCATAAAAGTTTCAAGACCAATGCCAAATGGAGTCAATAAAGTGCTTGGGAATGCTGAAAAATACAAGTCTCCAGATATGTTTGTGAAATCGTTTTAAAATTGTTCTTGGTAAATTTTATTGTGAATTTTAGGTGTTCTTGATTATTATGGCTAGGGAATTTCCAACCGGTACGCAAGGTACTGGAAATACCTTCAGTGGCTCCATTCGAAGACATGACGGACCACGCGGTTCTCTAGGCTAGGTGTTCAAGGAACTTAACCAGCAAGCTAGAGTCTGACCATGGCTACCCCGCGCCCCCACTTGGAATTTTCCCACATACCTGAGTATTTATCGAATAACGTCGGTTCGTTGGTTATGGAGGTAAAGATTTTATTATGTTTTGAATTTGAGCGATTAGGCAACCAATACCATTTCTGAGTATTCCAACTTTTTTAGGGTTGGGCAGAGCATACATGGTATGGAGAAACGAATAAATTCAAGTTTTAAAAAGGGGAATGTGTGTTGAGAGTGTTTTAACTTAGAGCAAACAAAGACAAAACCTCTACGACAGAGAGTGCTCTTGACCCACCTTAAGGTGAGATTCAAGAGTCTTATCTAATCTATATGAGAATGCAAATGCAACAATGCTCTCCGATAGAGAGTGCTCTTGACTTGTCTTAAGACAAGTTCAAGAGACTTTATGTTCCTTTTAAGAGTTTGACAAATTACAAGCAAGAAACTCAAATGATAGCTCAAAAATGAAATGAAAAGACTAACTAACAATTAGTATTCTAAGCATGGAAATGAGAACTAACTAAACAATTAGTGTTCTAAGAGCAAAATGGAAACTAACTAAACAATTAGTATTCTAAGTAAAAGAATGGAAAACTAATCTAAGCATGAAACCCCACTCAAAGAAAAGGACACTACAAACTTCCCCAAATGGGGGAAGTTGGATGTGGGGGCTTAAAAACCCCACTAACTTTTTTATTATGAGTTACAACTTTTGAGGAATTTCAACCTTTGAAAAATGGAAAAGGAGAAAGTAGAAAACGATTTTAATAAGCTCTTAAGAGCTTTACAAAAGGAGAATGGTCTTTGTGTTTGTCTTCTTGGTTCAAGTCTTCTTATGTTTTGGATCTTGGTTTCAAACTTCTTCTTGGTTTTGCAAACATCTTCTTCAAGCTTTGATGATTTCTTCGTGTTTTCCACTTCTCTTTTGAGCTTGATTCTCTTGAACACCTACAACAAAGATAATCCACTCATGCACCCATTAACCATTAGTTCAAATCAAAAATGAAACTACCTTAAGCTCTAAGATTGCCAAAAAATTCAAACTAAATGAGATTACATGCAAGCATAAAAAGGAACTAGATGCAAACTAGCATGAACTAATATGCAAAACTTAAAGATACTAACTCCTTAAAAAATGAAATGAGATTTAACAAGAACTACAAGCTTCTCTTTTTAAAGTTTTATGAATTTTTTAAAGGACTTTGAAACAAGAAAAGAGGACAAGCGAAAGAGGAGAGAGTAGCAAGAGTTAAGGAGCAAAGAGATCAAGAATAGAAGAATAGAAGACAGAGCAGCAAAGAGGTAAGGAGCAGCAAACAATCAAACAAGAAGACAAACAGCGAATGGTAGAGAAGAAGAAACGAAAGCAAGGAGAAAGAAGGGAAGAAGACGAGAGCTACAAGAAAGTCGAGAGCAAGAGATGAAGTAGGTAATCCAAACAAGGCTAGGGAAAAAAGAGAAGCCAAAGGAGTGCGAAAAAGTGGTTTAGGGCTTCTCAAAGAACCATAAGTAACCGGAAATTGATTTTAGAATTAAGCTTGATGGATGAGGAAAAAGCCGCTGTTGGCTAAGTTTCTTCTCTTGAAAAGGGAAGTTATTTGTAGGTCCTGCAAAGTGAAGATGTTAGATGGCAATAACTCTTGTGTAATGAAGAGGATGTTGATTTGCCAAGTCCTCTCCACCTAAAATGATCCCTGAAAAACACAAATCTCAAACAACAAAATAGATCAAATGCAAGCATGTAAGTCAAACAAAACTCTAAAAGACATTGGTATAACCACTACTTCCTGTCCGATCTAGATGTTTGAGCAACTTAACAAGGATAATAAAATTAAAACTTTAAATGAATACCTTCATGTGCTAGATTGATAGCCTTCTTGAACAAGCATTGAACATAATTGAAATAATGAGAAAAAGGTGATAGAGATAACACCTCACAAAATGAAGCCACAACACCAATAACCCTCGCATGGACCTCCAAAGTCACTTTTATTCCAAGAATTAAACAAATATCACTATTACACTTTTGGGTAGAGTGCTCTTACATTAAATCTCCATTCAAAGAGAGCCCAAATGGCTTCTCTTTATACAAAAACCATAGACTAAACCCCTAATTCGAAATTGGCTTCAAGAGAGAGCCACTACAATAGACATGAAGTCGATTTCCAATCAAAGGAAGCTTGGAGTGCATGATCCATAAGTTAACACGAGTTTGCTGGTTGGTGTGAGTGGGGAGGTGGCCTCCACCTAGGCAAGGCGCCCCCCACTCCACCCTTGATCATATCACCAACCCAATGCGTGAATGCCAAGTCATGAAGTCGTGAGGCATGAGGAGGGCGTGAATCTTAACAAGGAGCGAGCTTGGAGTTGATGGAGAGACAAACTCAAGCTTGGGAGTTAATAACCCTATGATGTGGCCTCCATTTGAGGAAGGAATCCACCTTTTAATCAATGCATAACCACCATACCACTCAAAACCTGCCACTTCATCAAATCGTGAGAGCTTCATGAAGAGTCGTACGGTCAAATGGCTCACGTCATCCCTTTTTTAATTTGTAACTCCAAACTTCAATATAACATGTGCTTCCAACTTTTGATGTAGTCGTACACCTTAGGAAAATAATATTCAACCTTTAAAAATCATTTTTTTAATCAATTTTGACATATTTGATTTTTTGTCATATAGTGTATTTTGTCATTTTTTGGTCATTAAATGCCAAAATAGTGAAAACTGCTCCTAGAGGCGACGTAATCGCCTGAAACTTTAGAAAAGAGGGCGCTAGGGTGAAGAGGACGCTCTGAGCGTCAAAACGGGCTTCCCTACGCCAAAATCCGCCTCCGGATGAGGTTTTTATCACTTTTTGAAATTTTCCATTTAAACCATTAAAAAATGGTCTAAATTACGGAAAACAAAAAAAAAATATATATATATATATATATATATATTTCTCGGAATCAAACGAAACTCCTAGGGGACCTAGTACATGTTCATATGACTCAATCGAGATGGCTAACACGTAAAAAATCCTAGACACAAGACTCTAATAACCACCTTAGGTTTTGACCACCATGGTAAATACTCCAACTTTGGAGGTATGAGTGAAAAATTCAGGGATTATACGCCACTGATGAGTAGCGCATAATTCCTAAGGAAAAAACACTCTAGAGTATCTACCAAATGGCTAAACCTAAGGATAGCTGAGTCTTTTATAAAAGGACCCCGTTTAAACCAACGTTTTACAAATTCCCCATGGGGGTATGAACATGCAGTTATTACAAATGGGGCAAAATTGCCCTGAAAATGACTTCTGAACTTCTGAACACTGGTGATGAACATTGAACATGTACATTAAACTAGCAGCTCACAAGAAATTCAGCTATTGTACAAAATAGCTGGTAACAGACCCTATAGCTTAAGCTCATCAAATTGTTATGAAGCTATGACTTCTAAATGCGAGAAGTCAGTCATTCTCCACAATATGGCGCCAAAATGTTACCAATAAATCTTGCACTTAAGATATAAATCACAAATATCAAGTGCAATCCTATATGTAATTCAAAGAGGGTGCCATTGTCACCACATGGCCCTCTTCTCTGTTTTGACCGGCTCTCCTCATGTACAAGGGGCTATACCTTATAGGACTGTTAAGATGATAGAACAATAAGATTCAAGGTGATCTAGAAATTATCTTAGCAAAACAGAGTTTTATTTTGATTTTATCAAATTAATTTGAGGTGGTCCATGAGTTTAAGACCAGTGACAAAATCAGCAAGGGGCATATGGGATTGATATGAGCTCTATGAGTGCTAAAAAAGAGTGCAAATGAAGCAATCCCTGCTGTAAACACTAGTGGGTGCCTATTTTGCTTCATTTTGAGCTAGTCATCCTCCTTGAAGTAACACCTTTTGCCTTGTTTACCCGCTATATTTCTCCTTAGAATTAGTATCATCTCCAATAGACTTGCACATCTAACGAAGGAATATTGGATTGTTATATTCAAAGATTAGTTAGTTTATTTAGAGAATTTAAACTAATAGTTTGAGTTTGCATTATGATGTCATCTCTAAGGATTGTGCAGATTCAGGTTTAAAAAAGACAAGGTTCAACCTCACAAATTTCTATGAAATCAAGAGAAGCATCAACGCATTGATTGCTACATCAATGAGTTTGGTACCTTATTATTATGAGAGGAGAGCTTCAAACTACTTTCCTAGAATATTGGAACTAATTTCCTAGAACATAGGGAATTAATTGCCTTGGAGCATCTTTTGTAACTAATAGCACACATCTAGGATTTAGTTACAAGTTTGTTATATTTCATTTAATGCAGAATATTCCCTGAACTCTATAAATAAGACGACCAACACTTGTATTGGGAGGTCAATATGGGAGAGATAGACTCCCACGACCATGTATGTAATTTTCAATATATGAATGAAAGCATAGTTGGAATTCTAAGTAGTTCCTTATTGTTGTAGATCATACCTGCACCATGTTCCCATGGAGGCAAGGCCCACTCCATGAGAATAGGTGTTGTGTACTGAAAATAGTTTCTTTCATTTATTTTTTATTTCAGATTATAGTATTCATGTGTTTACTTTTTATAGTATGTTACTTTCTGCAAGTGTGTTTAAATTTCCACCACGCCTTTATCGTAGTTTTCCAACAACGAGGACTTTGATCCAACGAAATAGGAAGTGCCCAATTCATGCAAAGAGATGTCCTACTGACAACAAGGTTCCTGTTATCACCTAAGATGTAGTTGCCCCTATGGATGGATCCAGTCATGGATGGCAATAGGAAAGGGCAACTCAAAAGGTGCAACCACGATCACCTCGACCTCCAAATATGTATGGTTGTCACGCCAGTCGAGGCAACCTTCGCTTTATGTTATCTAGCCCAGACAACAAAGGGGGAGACCCGATCTACTCCCGACAGGAGAGATCAAAACCAAGACACCAAATCTAGGTATTTCTAAGTGATGTTAGGTGTATGGTTTATCCTAGACTAAGGGTAAAGTCACAAGCCAAGTGAGGGGTTCAATAGGTATAGCTTTGATTCATTGTTGATGTAAGAGTGACTTATAATGTTTGTAATGAGATCTAGGGCTAGTGTACTAGGTCAATGTCAAAAGATCTACTGCCTTGGGAACTGTGTCCAATGCAGGATAGTTTTGAGGGATGTATTGGGGCTAACTAGTACATAAGACAAGCTTGACCATGATTCATGATAGCTTTAAGGGTATAGTTCACCATGCAAAAGTCAAACCACAAGTCAATCCAACAATCTAGGAAAGTTGGGTTGTCTTGGAGATAAACCAGTGCCTTGGGAATTGGGAAGTGGAGTCAAAGTGGGGTTGACTTATGGTTTAGGACTCCTACAACATGAGATAAGTGGACAGTATAGGTCTTGATGGTTGAATGTATCTAGATCTAGGTTTAACCCAAGTGGACCACAATCCCTTAAAACAAGGAATGCAGTCCCCAAGGCAAGACTTGACAAAGTGATAGTCTAGACCTAGGTTTTGAATTATTCCGGTTTCAGATCTGCAATAATCTCAAGTACCCAGTTCCTAGAAGTGAGTGAACTCACTTCTCCAAGGTGGTGCGACTTTACCCAAGGAGGCTTCAATTGGGGTTTAGGTGGGTCAAATCATGTCGGATGGCATCCAAACTTTAGATCCTAGTAGATCGGTCAGGTAGGAGTATGGATCTGTAATTTCGTGGCAATCCACTGGTTAGATCTTAGTAGATCTGAGTTTAAGTGTTCCAAGTGGTCCAAAATGGGGATTAAATCCCTTAAAATGTGGAATGGGGCCCACAAGGTCAATTTCAGAAAAGTGACAACCTGGGTGTATGTTATTTGATGTGTAGATGTCAAATCAAGTGGAATCTCAAACACCCATGTACTAGATCTAGGTCAACTTGCTCAAATGGTGAAGTGCGCCTTCCTTGGGAGAAGCTAAGTTGGCTTGGGAGAGGGGTCAAACGGAAGCCAATCCTCACCAAACTATAGATCCGGGATGCCGTGGATGCTATAGAGGTGGGTTTTCAGTATCATGCCCAACAACCCACTAGATCTCAGTAGATCTAAGAAAATGCAAAATTGGGGTTTTAATTAATTAGGGTTTTAAGTGTTTTTGACAATTGGATAGATCATGGAGATAGAACTTACCTTGAGATCATACCTGAATGATGTGGATGAGATGCCTTGATGTTGAGGAAGATTCCCGCAGAGATCAAATGAGAGATTGTTGATTTGCTTGCCAATTTGATGCCCAAGTCCACAAGTGCGCCTTCCTCTACCTGTCAAACCAAGGAATAAAGATTCAATCAGTAAGAGCAAGTATGGAAGAAATACAAGAGAAATGCAAATAGTAACATGAAATAGAAGGTCCTGGGACAGTAATACTCCCTGTTACCAACGAAGAGCTCCAAAGAAGAAGTAGGGAGAGTCTTCCCCTACCAATACCTCCTCCTCCAAGCAAATCGGCCTCCACCTGTAGATGCAAAATCGTGGTACAATAGATATGGCAAACAAGATCTCCAATAACTCAGTGCAAAGGAAGAACCAACGAACGAACACCAAAAACATTCACCACAACATTGGAGATAGATGCAATAATAATTTTCTATTCCAATAATCCAGAGGCTCTCTCCTTTAAATAGGAAGGAGAGGCACCAAAACCCTAACCACTTTTTGAATGAGTGGCTAAGATTATAAGATACAAAAGTCTAATCAATGGTTGAGATGAGCTCAACAATATAATACATGGATCACACATAAAATATAACATAAGTGGACAAAATCGCCCTAGAAGAGGGGAATCCCACCAAATCATGATGATGAAATATCATAAGAGGCTTATGGTGGGTCCAAGGGGTAATTTTATCCCTCCTTGGTCAATCCCCATAGCACAATAACCAACAAATAATCATGAATGTACCAAATCGTGCCTCCATAGTGAAGTCGTGGTCCTCAAAAGACCTCAAAAATCCACAGAAAGTGCCATAAATGATGGATGCGGGCCCCGATGAAGCTGAAACTGCTGGAGGAGGTGTGGAAGGTCCCGATCTATCATCACTGATCATCCCATGCCATAACTTTGCCTCAGTATCCCAAATCGATTTCCTCAATAGCCATTTCTACCAATCCTGAAATGCCTCGGGAAGCGTGAAACTGCCCCAAACAGCGTCCTGGAGGGCTAGCGCTGTCAAGGTGAGGGCACCAATGTGTCCGGGAGGGGGGTAATATGGTAAAAACAAGTGACTGGACCACCCCCTCCATCATCAGCTCCCTAGGTCAACCGGATAAAAGTCATCTCTGCTCCGACAGGGCCTCCAACAGACCAAAACTGCACTGGGGCAGCCTACTGAGGCTCAATCATCACTGTAAGTGCCCAGAACTGAAAACAAACTATCCCATTGGACTCAGAAGGTCCAAATCTATCCAAGATGTGTACTCATACACCATATGAGTCTCTGCATGATCAAAATAAATATCCAATATACCGGAACAGGGCCAATAATAATGCGCTGTACATATACAAATACTGCTGTAACCTCAGAATCATCATCATAACCCTGTAGCTGCTGCATAGAATCACCCTGTATGTGTACATAGACCATATATCATCTATCCATATCATCATAAGGTCTAACATCTCATGTCCCATGGTCCTCCATGGTCAACTAGGTCCAACCATGACCAAATATGACTCAGTCCATCATCCAAGGCTGCTGAAAAGTATCAAGGTTAATACATGCTTTACAATTTATTCAAGTAGCAATTATAACACAGAGTAATCATGACTGGCGATCTAAATCCAAATATATAGTGTCGTTAATTATTATTATTACTCAGACTAGACTTTCAGGATCATACTCACTTCATAGTTGTGATCAATTTGCTAGTGAAGGGTGAAGGCTTAAATTAAATGGCTAGGCCAAGGGATGACTTAAATGCCTTGACTTTGTGACACTTTGGAAAGGGAAAGGGAATACACCATAGTATATACTGAATGAGCAATAACACAGGGAATGGCGGTGTCTCACAAATGGATGAGTTGTTTAAAGAGGGTTTATTCACCTTCACAGATGCGCACAATCCATAATACAAATAAGGCCAGCAATTGTTTAGATATAGCATTTAAGTTTCATTGCTTTTTGGGCCTGAATTTTCCATAGCCTTGATCTATGTGTGTTTACAAACACATTGCATAGATTTACATTTTTTCTTTAGGCTTTCTGCTGCAGGTGTGTTTTTAAGGCACTTGTTTACCTGAGCACTTCTAGGTGTGTCATGGACAACTTGTTTACCTAGGTATTTATTTTCCAAAAGATACAACATTTTATTTTCATTGCCATGTTCATTTGGCATGCCTCTCATTCATGAGTGTTTAGAAACACATTGCATGAATGGGCTTTTCATACAAGATATAGCATTTCATTTTTCCAGATTTTGTATTCATGGCAGCACTAAAAGTTTCAGGTTTAGCCAACACAACTTTAGTGACTAGGGGGAATTCACAAGGAACTCCAACTCACCATAGGCAAGTTTTGTCACCAACTCAGAGCCGAGACACAATAAACAGGGAAGCTCATCCAATACAGAGGCTACAGTGGGGAAAAATCCTCCATGCCACTAGTCAAGTAGTAAGTCAGGGTGATAATCTAAAAGGTAGGCCATGGATGGATGAAGACAATGAAATGATGGAGCCAACACTAGCAAGCCAGAGTATGGTGTAATGATCACCTCTATTCTCCCTAAGGAGGGTATGTACCAATGAGTATGAATAGTGAACTTCTAAGTCTGAGTAGGGACAGTATAATATATATAATAGATCAACCAGGTCCATATATCTATATGATCGCCAGATCATGACACTTAGTGCTAAGACATGCTATAAGAATAAGTATAAAAGCAATCTAACCATAACACCGTAATATACCTGCTGAGTCATATACCTGAATGCACATCAACCTGTACCATCATCTGTCCTCTGGAACTGCTGCTGTAACTCTAGGCACTACTGTCTGCTCTGTACCAATGGTATAATGGCTACATCGGTCATCTCTCTGAGTGTCCTGAAACTCAGTCATGGCATGGGGAATACAACTGCTGTCCACAATCTGATAGTGATCCAATCTAGATGCTCATCTCAGCATCTCAAATGTAAGGGAACTGGCTGAATAGTGTACTGGAATGAGAAAAATAATGTATGGTAGCCCGGCTACTATATATGTGATAACAGTTCCCATTAGCATAATCGGTGATCAAGTAGATGGATCATTGCTAGAGTGATTGAGTGAACTCTGACCTAGCTAGTTTGATTTATGAAGTGTGGTGTGTTTGATCTTTGCAACGTCATTTTATTTCTTAGATAGAAATGCAATTTACTTTCCGTAGAAGCAAGTAGAAAACCAGTTGTAAATAAAGAACTTGGATCCACAAAGAACCTGGATCCTACATATATAGTGCACGATGTTATCACCTATTTTGTACAAATAGTTGAAACCCCATTGACCCGCCAGTGTTGGAACACATCGGTGTTCACTTCCAGAGTATCAGGGTTTCCGATGACAATAATTAGCCAATTTTTGCTAGCTAGTTTTATTTTTCAATCAGAATGACCATGGCCCCACGGGGTTTGTAATAAGTGTGCTAGTAGGATTTTTTGAGTGACTCGGTCCCCCATGACTTGGTTAAGCAACTAAGGTATTCCAGGGAGTTTTTTCCCTTGTCCATTATGCTTTGCCTGTAGCCGAGTTATAATCGACGAGGTTTTCTCCCGCTTCCTCCAAAGCTGGAATGCCCGATTTTGAAAATTTGAGCCTTGGGGGGTTATTAGAGCCCAACTGATGTATATAAGCCTACTAGACAGTGTTAGAATAGACTATGGTAATGTCCTACGTTACTAGGACCCTCAGAAAAAATTTCGAAAAAATTTTACTGGACGCGTTGAATTCGGGTTTTTTATTTTTTAACAAATTAATTACTTTAACCTATGGTTTAATTAATTAATTTCAATTTGTAATATGTCAATCATTCGGGGTCCATTTTCAGAGATTGAAGGCTCAAATCATCAGCCATAAATCATACATGACCCCCGGACCAACTTAGCCTAAGTTTCAGACAATTATTTGGCCTCATAATTAATATTTTCTCAAAAAATCAAAAAATGAGAAATATTAATTAGAATTTTCAAAAAATAATAAATTGGAGATAATTTAAATATCTCCAAAAAAAGCCAAATTAAATAAAGTAAAAGTCTAAATGACATGGCAGAGAGCACTGTTATCACACCATAGTAGCAGGGCTACTATTCTTGTACAGCAGATATCTGCACATTCGAGAGCTTACATTATTCCAGAGCATGGCTATATATTTTGGATCACTCATGATCAGAGCAGTACATTATTCAAATTTGTATATGACCTTGTGTCAAGGCTGAGCCTTGAGAGTTCAGATTTGATGACTGATGTGACTACTTATCCCACACAGTTTCAGTTCAGTGCCTAGAGATGTATTACAGCAGTGTTTCAGATGATACTGGATGATTATTATTATGATGATGTTGTATGATCTATGGATATGTTCTCACTGACTGTGGATTATTATCTTGTTGATTTAGTCATGATCATAGCATGTGCTTGGTATATTATTCCTGATGTGGCAAACTATTTAAAATGAACTGTAAATCTTAAAATGGACAATTGCTTGCACATTTAGGTCATTTAACAAAACTCACTGGTTTTTCACCTTACATAGATATGGTCTTTCCCGACACCAGTTGTCTGCTAGTGTAGGCTCCATATTCACTTGTCTCCATCCATACGTGACCTTCCTATTTGACTTTAAACCCTGACTTGTCTCATTTGACTTTCTGATACCGAGGACTTCCCCATTTTTCTACCTCTGTGTTTGGACCGCATCCCTGTTTATTCAGTGTCTCGGCTCTGAGTTGGTGACAAAACTTGCCTTTGGTGAGTTGGATTGTAGGCCTAAATCATTCTGGTCGGTTGTCCCGATGTTTGGCATTGGCTCGAACTCCCCCTAGTCACTTGAGATGTTGTTGGCTAAAACTGAAAGCTCATGTTCTACCTATGGAAACTTAATAAATTTGCCCATGGAAACAAAACAAAAGGGCAAGAGCGATGAAAAGCTATAAAAAAAATACTCCTCGAAGAGTATAAGAAAGGTCCAAAAAGCAATGGTTCTTAAAAGTTATATCTAAACAATTGCTGACCTTATAAATATTTGAAAAACATGCCCTGGATGCAAGCTGCAACTAGTTGTGCTTCTCAGCACATCTGAAATCCGAAGGGTTATGTAGGCCAAAAAGGCCATGGAATAAAATTGAATGATCCTAATGAACCTGGATCAACTTGATGTAGACATGATGCCTAAGTTGAATAAGCACTCTCTAAACAACTTATCCATTTGTGAGGCACAGCCATTCCCCGTGTTCTTTTGTCCAGTACAGAGTTTGTAGCTTCCCCCTTTTCCCAGTCCAAAGTATTTTTGAGTTAAGTTAGACGAGTCAACCCCTTGGCCCAACCTTGCTCCTAGCCTTCATCCTTCGCTAGCAGTTTGACCATGTCCAATGGGTGAGTTTGTCATTTGAACTATTGTGCAAGTAATTTTATATAACAACGGAATATGCTAACTTAATTCATGCCACTGAATGGATGTTATACTTTGAGCTTAGCTGTGAGAATGATTAGAGAAGCAGTGTCTTAATCTACCGATGTGATTTATCCTTGGTTGTATATTCTTGGGATCCGTGATGATGTGGACCATGTATGGATGATTATTGATGATGATTTATGGGCCCACATGTTTGATGATGATATCATATGATGGACATATGATGCAGATGATGTTTGATCCAGTTCAGCAGGTTTATTACTACTTCAGATCAACAGATTATACATTGTCCATATATGGTGGACCCTACAGCTGGCCCATTAGGGCAACCCAGGGTGTATGAGTACACATTTCTAGTGGATTTGGGTCTTCTGGATCCATTGAGACACTTATCTTTCAGTTCCGGGCACTTCTAACAATGATTGATGCAGTTTTACACTTGATGACCAAATTTGGGGTTGATTTCCCAGCCTGGGCAGCAGGGGCCATGATTGGCCAGTTCACCTAGGGCGCTGATGATGGAGGGGGTGGTCCAGCCACTTGTTTTTACCATTTACCCCCCCTTCTGGAGAGCTTGGTGGGCTCAGATGGACAGCGCTAGCACCCTAGGAGGCAGTTTTGGCACTTTCACAGTTCCCGAGGCAGTTAAAAAATGGGATAAAGTGGTCACTGAGGAAATCGATTTGGGCAATTGAGGCAAGGTTTTGGCATTTGGTCTTCACAGAGGTCTTCCAGGGTGGCATCACTACCTTCCAGTCAGTTTTCACCATGTGGGTATGCCCAGATTGATCACAGGAGGACATTTACTGCTTGACTGTCATGGATTCTGAGGACAGTTTTGGTCATTTACATTACATTGAACATATTTTATTATTTTATTGTGCCTTGGGGATGAGCTAGTAAGGATTGATGCCTCCTAGCCCCACCATGAGCTTATATTGTCATGTCCTAGTCACCATGAGGTGGATTTTGGTGCTTATGTTTCTCTAGTGGATGACATCACCCTCTTATTGTACCACTTAGTGGGGGCGCTATCATGATATTGGGTGATCCATGTGATGTATTGTTATGATTTATTGTTAGCCATTGATTAGATCTTGAGATCTTTTAATCTTAGCCACTCATGTAAAAAGTGGTTAGGATTGTACTCTCTCCCCATCCTATTTAAGGAGGGAGCCTCTCATTGTAAAATTCATCTAGAGATTTTTGGCTCTTGGCTCTTGGAATAAAATTTCTATCTTTTGGAGTACATGCTTGGATTGGAGTGGATGTTGGTTGTTTCGATTGTAAATGCTATTGTCCATTGCACTAGAGGATCTATTGTAGTTATCTTGCATATTTGCCATATTTCATTTACAGGTTAAGAGGGCGATTTTGGACAAGGGCGAATTGGTGGGGAGGCTTGCCCTTCAATCTTGGAAGAAATCATTTTGGTGTAACAGGGAGTGGTTTTTCCTTTGTGTCAACTATTCTATGTTTCTCTCTCTCTCTTGCTTGTATCTACCTTCAATTTGTTAAACTAATTGATGCTTTGCTCCTTGGTTTTGACAGGTTAGAAGGAATCACATGTGGCTTGGGAAAATCGATTTGGCAAGAGGGCTTCAACAATTCTCCATTTGATCTTTGGCAAAGTAATCCTCGTCTCAACTAGCATTCATCTCTTCATCCAGGTATGTTCCAAGAGGTATGATCTTCTACTTCCTTGAATCTTCCATGATTTCTAGATCATAAAAACCCTAATCAATTAAAACCCTTGTTTTTGGTATTTTATTAGATCTAATTAGATCTAGCCTTGCTTTTGAAGAGATATTGAAAACCCACCTCTATAGCATCCTCTCCTAGTTGGATCTACAGTTTGGTGGTGATTGGCTAAAAATTGACCCACTTTTCAAGGCGAAAAGCTCTCCTTGACCCAAATCGCACTTCCTAGTGAGAGGCTTGTTTGGTTAGATCTAGCACATGGGTAGGTGAGATCCCACTTGATTTGCAATCTAGACACTTGGTAACCTACCCCCAGATTCTTACTTTGGTGAAATCTACCTTGTGGACATCTCTCCATGTTTTAAGGGGTTAAAACCCCCTTTTGAATCTCTTGGCACCTCAAAACTCAGATCTACTAAGATCTAGCCCTTGGATTGACTTGATTTTTTGGGCATGCATAGATCGGGGTACTAGCATCTTGGATCTACAATTTGGTAGCCATTAGGCTTGATTTGGTCCACTTAACCCTTGTTTTAGCCCTCCTTGAGCAAAGTCGCACTTCCTTGGGTAAGTGAGTTTGTCCACTTCGAGGAGGTGGGTGTGTAAGATTTTCGTGGTTTTGGACTGCCCATACCTTGAAACCTAGGTCTCGACTGTTTTTCTATCACGATCCGCCTTGGGGGTAGCATTCCTTGTTTCAAGGGATTGTGGTCCACTTAGGGTTATTACTTGAAAACCTAGATCTAGTAAGATCCAACCATTAGATCTCATTTAACCCACTTGATTTGGCTTCTAGGTGTCCCAATCTACACTTTGACATACCTTTTGACCCCATTAGCCCATCCAACAAGGCACTAGTCCTTCTCTAAGCAAGTCGCACTCCTTGGGAATTGTGTCAAACCCTAGATCTAGTACATGGGTACTCCTAGAATCAACCTAGAGTCATAGATCTAGCATTTATCCAACCTATAGTACCAACTTCACACATAACTTCACCTTGTGGGCCTACCTAGAACCATTTCACACTTCCCAAGAAAACAAGACCCACTTGTGTAAACACATGGTACTATACCTAGTCATCATACCCCATCATGTGGCCTAAACCATACATAGGTTGAAACACTAACAATCTCTTACACCACCTTCAACCATTCCTTAACTCTTAGGTCCACTTAGCCTTGCATTGGTTTCCGTAACTCATCATTTACCTACCCTTAGAAACCTTTATTTGGATCCAATCAACTGTGATTGGTTATAGGGTCTCCCCCTTGGTCTATTTACACCTTGACCTAAAGCGAAGAGTGCCTCGGTTGACGTGACTCCCACCTTTCATTGGGAACCGTGGCATCTCTTGGGTCACCTCTTTAGTTGCATGTCTCCTCTACCGTCCCGGATGGGATACCACTAGGGACAACTACAAGTTGCGTGATAACAAGCACTTAAGATGATTCTAATCAACTCCAAGTCATTTCAGTCAAATATCGAAGCATTGTCAGAGCATCTTCATGAAGAAATTCGCTCTCTCCTTTAGCTTGACGTTTTTGGTGATGTGGCATTTGTTTGTTGGTTGGGTGATACAAACTATGAGCTAGGGTGGGCGCCTTGCCTAGGTGGAGGCCACCTCCCCACTCTACATCAATGCAAACTCAAGTTTAATGGTAGATCTAACTCCAAGCTTTGATTTTTTGGAGTTTCTGATTGGAATTTGATTTTCTCAAGGTGCCATTTGTCTCCCACAAGGCAAATTCGAATTAGGGTTTTAGTTGCCTAGTTTTTGTATAACTAAGAGTGCTTTGCTCTCTCTTATTCATGGAGATTTTGTGCACAAAAACTCTGGCAAAATATTGTAAGACTTCTTATGTGGAATAAAGTTTAAAGCTTTAGAGGCTCATCTTGTGTTATTTGGATTAATGCTTATGGAATGAGGTGACGTTGTTTCATTCTTTCATTTTGTTATTCAATATTGGTTAACTAGTTCATGCTTGGGAGGGCTTATTCGAGCACGTAAGTTCAAGTATTTGTAGTCTCAATTTATTTGAATATTCATTATCTTTAGAGATCTAAGAGTACATGCATATCACTAGTTCGTATTTCATGTCTATTGATCTCCATTGATGGATAATACATGACTAATTCCCTATCTTGTTAACATTTGATTGTTTATGCCTACAGATCTTCTCATCCATTTCGAGTAAGCTTGTGGAACTAGGTTGCATCCCCTCTTCTCTAAGCTAGGCAAAAGCTCCAAAACAAACATCAAGTGGACTCCAACTTCTTCAAAAACGATCCAAAAGAACTAAGTATTGCACTTCAATCCATCTCTCAAAATTTCAAATCTATTCTTGGTTACAAGTTCTATAGCTTAAACTTCTTCAAGCTTTGATTTTTGCTCTTTGATCTCTTGTTTTGATTGGCTTATTTTTCATCTTTTTTGCCATTATTGGCTTCCTCTAAGTGTGCCCTAGTTGGGCCATTTCTCCCAAGGTGTTGGGTTTTTTCTACTTCTTCCTTTCTCTGCTTTTCTTCATCATTTCCAGCTTACTTTGCTCACTGTTTGGGCTTCATTTGGCTCACTTTTTGGCCATTCTTTGCCCACTGTTTGCTGCTCTTCTACCCGCTGTTTGGGCTTGCTTTACCCCACTGTTTTCTCCTCCATTTGCAGCCATCCCTTTGCCCACTGTTTTGACTTTTTGCTCACTGTTTTTGCCTTCTTTTCATCACTGCTTGGGCCTCTCTTACCTCTGATTTTTTCGTTGTCCTCTCGCTGCCCTCTAGCTTTGTTTTCTGCCTCCTTTTGTTGACTGTTTTTGCCTTAAGGACAGCCCTAAAACTACCCTAGATCTACCCTTCTATCCCTCCGTCCCTCTTCTCCTCCTCCTTTCCTCTCTCCTCACCCCCTTTTGTCTCCTCTTCTTGCCCTTCTCTAGTCTCTTTTTCTTTGGCTTACAAGCTTAGTTTTCCTTTGCATTTAGTGCATACTTAGTCCAAAGTTTGCATTTCTAGTTTACATCTCATAAGTCTAGTTGGCATCTAGTTTATTTCTAAGTCTCATCTTGCATTTAAAATCGGAAAAATGCATTGCATTTCAAAGTTTGATTTTCATAAATAGATTTAACTTTTTTGCATCTAGTTCCACTTTGATTTATTTCATTTGTTACTTAGCTTGCATTTGGTTCATTTCTAAGTTTAAGTTTGCATTGGGTTGTTTTAGATAATTGCATCTAGTTTTAAATTTTCATTATCATTCAAGACTTGCATCCTTTTTACACATAAAAAGTTGAATCTCTTTTGCATATCAAGTAGATAGTTTGCATTGGTTTTAGAGTCTAGAGTTACTTTGGTTTCATTTAAATTTCATTAATTAGATCTTAAAACTCAAAAGATAAAAAACACTTTGATTCCAGTTTCCATTATGCACTTTCTAGATTTAGTTTTATTTTGGTTTCCTAACTCTAACAAGCTAACAAGTTGTTTGAGTTTTGGTGTGTGAAGAGTTTTCAAACATCCATATAAGAATATTTTAGCCCAAACGCTAGATCCAAGATCAACAACAAGTGCATAAACCAAGCACAAATCAAGCGAACCTTTTTTCTCTTCTCCTTAGTGACTTCAAAAGAACCAAAGAGAGCATTGAAGAGACCATAAGGATGATCTAAACCAAGAAACCATTTACCATTATCCTTTCTAAATGCTCTTAAGAGCTTGCTTCAAGTTTTTCCAAGTTTACTTTTCTCAAAGTCCTTACAAGGGTTTCATTCCCAAAGGCATTTGTACTTAATCATAAAGTTTGATTAGTGGGGTTTTTAATCCCCCACACCCAACTTCCCCCATTTAGGGAAGTCTTGCATTGTCCTTTGAGTGGTTTGTTTCTTCTTTCTTAGTTTAGACTTGCTTTGAGTTTCTAAAATAAATTCATTTTGTGCTTAGATCTTTAATTGTCATTTCAGTTTTGACCTGAGAAGTGTCTTGGGATTTGATCCTGTTGTCCGCCGGATTGCACACCAGCAGCAGAAATCTTTCGAAAGCTGTCTCCCTCACCGTCACCCATACCTTCCTTTTATCTCTGTCCATTTACTTAGCATTTTACAGCTGCCTTTGTCTTCCATTTACAGTCTCTTTCCCTCATTTCTTTGGCCGTCCATTATCTCTGCGTGTGGCTGCCCCATTCTCCATTGTTGGTAGCTGCTCCTTCTAGTTCGTTCATACACAAAAAACTCTGTTAGACATTTGTTTTGGTTAGTAGCAATAAAGTCTGATTGATTAGAGATTAGTTTCATTTGCATTTCTTTAAAAGTTAATATTTAGCTTATAGTTTTAGACTTTGTTTCTTTTGTCAATATATTAGATCTCATTTTTATTTTGTTGCATCTCATATTTAGATCTCGTCCATAGTCATTTTTCTATTCTAAGAAAGAAAGTTTGCATACTTAGTTTTTTTTTTACAAAAGTTTAAGTCTTGCATTGGGTAAAATTTTTGAGCATATAGGATAGCAAAGTTTGGCATTTAGTTTACAGTTTGTTGCGTTTTTTCTTCCCATACAAAAGATAGAAGTTTCTTTTATAGAAAATATTTCAAAAAATTTTGTAATTTAGATTTCATTCCTAGTATTTTCAAGCCAAGCTTGTTCGCTGGTCTGTTTCACTATCTTAGTTTCTTTTCACATTAAAAACTCTTGTTCTTCATGTTCTAGATCTCGTTTTTCAATACTAGACTTACTATTTTTTCATTTTTATTTGATTTGATTAACATCTAATGGGTGCATTGTTGAAGATGGGCTAAGCTTGTGTAGGCTTCCTCAAGAAAGAGAAATACTTGTGAAGACAAGGCTTTAAGAAGATCAAAAGTTAAATCCAAGGAGAAGACAAAAACGAGATTTGAAGACCAAAAATTTGTCTACCATAAGAAAGATCCAAAAAAATTCATTATCCTTTGTAATAACTTGTCAAAGCTAGCTTTGTTTTCCTAGTTACTTCATTTTCGAAAGACCTTTTCAAGGGCCTAAATCCCAAAGGCATTTGTAATCATTCAATAAAGAAGTTAAGTAGAGAAGTCCTCCACTTTTTGGGTTTCTTCCCCATTTGGGGAAGAGTGTTGGGTTTGCTTAGCTTAGATCTTTCAGTTCATGTTTTAGATTAGTCTTTATTTCTTTTTGTCAAACTTCTCTTCCAAGTTTTGACCGAAGGTAGTATCCTTGGGATTTCATCCCAAGGGCAGGACCACATAATTTTGTGGTTACTCCTCTCTCCCCGTTAGTTGCCTTGGTCGAAATCTCAACTAGCTGGGAAGTTCTCAAGTGCTAGCAGTTCTTAGAGGTCGACCTTGTTCGTAGGTTGATCCTACCTTAGAGTAAATCTATTTGGTAGAACACTAGTTTTGCTTTCTGTTATTTGTTGAGGCATCATACTATCTTGTGGTTATCATTTTTTCAGTCACTTTAATCTTCATTTTATTTCTTCAAGTTACAACACAATTGCTTTTACTTGCTTTAAAATAAACAAAGCCTCTTGAACTTGGCCAAATCCAAGTCAAGAGCACTCTCTGTCGGAGAGCATTGTAGATTTGCATTTTTCCCTTGCATTAGGCATTTTAGAATAGAAAGTCTCTTGAACTATGGTCTTAAGACTAAGTCAAGAGCGCTCTTTGTCCGAGGGTTGAACAAGTGCTCTTAATAATTAAAATACTTCAACTCATTTTCCCCCTTAATTAATTTATTTTAGTTATTCGTCCAACACCCGTATGCTCTGCCAACCTACGAAGGTTGGGCTAGTACTCGGAAAGGTGAAGGACTTGCTAAACTTACAAGTGATAACATAATTAAAACTTTACCCAAAACCAAAACCAGCATCAAATCACTGAGGTTGCTTCCTGAAACAGGTGGTGCCGGGAATCCACTGTCAGACTCGAGGGTGGTCAAGCCATTGTGTACACTTATCCTCTCTGCAATCTGGGTGCTCCCGACCTATCATCTAAGAGGTTGTCAGTATTTGTTCATGGTTAAGGTTCTACTCTTTTGATATCCTTGGTTTCAGCCTTAATAATCAAAGACCACTAAAATATTCAATTTACCAAGATAATCTTCATAACGATCTCACAAACAGTATTCTTTCAAGACCCACACATTCAACATCACAATCATCTTTTCTGTAACTCCATAAGGCACTAGTATTTACAATTTATATCTTAATCAGGACCATTTGTCCTTGTGTTAATTTTCATGTTGTGAATGCTTTATTTTAAGTCTTGAAATATACTGTTAGTCTTGCTATTTCATTTTAGCAACATGGATTGCTTTGTTATCTTGTGCTTATCTCATCTTTTAATTGGTCTCTGTTATCACATATATAGTAGTCGGGCTACCATACATTATTTTTCTGATGCCAGTACACAATTCAGCCAGTTCCCTTACATTTGAGATGCTGAGATGAGCATCTATATTGGATCACTATCAGATTGTGGACAGCAGTGTATATTCCCCATGCCATGACTGAGTCTCAGGACACTCAGAGAGATGACCGATGTAGCCATTATACCATTGGTACAAAGCAGTCAGTAGTGCCCAGAGTTGCAGCAGCAGTTTCAGAGGACAGGTGATGGTACAAGTTGATGAGCATTCAGGTATATGACTTAGCAGGTATATCATTGTGTTATGGTTATATTGCTTTTATACTTATTCTTATAGCATGTCTTAGCACTTAGTGTCATGATCTGACGATCATATAGATATGTGGACCTGGTTGATCACATTATATATATTATATTGTCCCTACTCAGACTTAGAAGTTCACTATTCATACTCATTGGTTTTACCCTCCTTAGGGAGAATAGAGGTGATCATTCCACCATACCTTGGCTTGCTAGTGTTGGCTCCACAATTCATTGTCTTCATCCATCCATTACCTACCTTTTAGTTTATCACCCTGACTTACTACTTGACTAGTGGCATGGAGGACTTTTCCCCACTGTAGCCTCTGTATTGGATGAGCTTCCCTGTTTATTGTGTCTCGGCTCTGAGTTGGTGACAAAACTTACCTATGGTGAGTTGGAGTTCCTTGGAATTCCCCCTAGTCACTAAAGTTGTGTTGGCTAAACCTGAAACTTTTAGTGCTGCCATGAATACAAAATCTGGAAAAATGAAATGCTACATCTTGTATGAAAAGCCCATTCATGCAATGTGTTTCTAAACACACATGAATGAAAGGCATGCCAAATGAAAATGGCCATGAAAAATAAAATGTTATATCTTTTGGAAAAATAAATACCTAGTTAAACAAGCTGTCCATGACACACCTAGAAGTGCTCAGGTATACAAGTGCCTTAAAAACACACCTGCAGCAAAAAGCCTAAAATAAATGTAAATCTATACAATGTGTTTATAAACACACATAGATCAAGGCTATGGAAACTTCAGGCCCCAAAAAGCAATGGAACTTAAATGCTATATCTAAACAATTGCTGGCCTTATTTGTATTATGGATTGTGCGCATCTGTGAAGGTGAATAAACCCTCTTTGAACAACTCATCCATTTGTGAGACACCGCCTTTCCCTGTGTTATTGCTCATTCAGTATATACTATGGTGTGTATTTCCTTTCCCTTTGCCAAAGTGTCACAAAGTTAAGTCAGTCAAGTCATCCCTTAGCCTAGCCAGTTATTTTAGCCTTCACCCTTCACTAGCAAATTGATCACAGCTATGAAGTGAGTATGATCTTGAAAGTCTAGTCTGAGTAATAATAATAATTAATGACATTATATATTTGGATTTAGATCGCCAATAATGATTACTTTGTGCTATAATTGTTATTTGAATAAGTTGTAGAGCATGCATTAACCTTGGACACTTTGCAGCAGCTTATGATGATGGTCTGAGTTATATTGGGTCATGTTGACTTGGTTAGGCCTAGTCTGACCATGGTCAACCAGAGGACATGAGATGGTTGGTCCTTATGATGACATGGATAGATGATATATGGTCTATGTATACATACATGATGATTCTATGCAGCAGCTACAAGGTTATGATGATGATTCTTGGTTTACAGCAGTGTTTGGCCATTTACAGATTATTATTATTGGCCCTGTTCTGGTGTATTAGATATATATTTTGATTATGCAAAGACTCATATGGTGTATGAGTACACATTTTGGATGGATTTGGACCTTCTGAGTCCAATGAGACAGTTTGTTTTCAGTTCCGGGCACTTACAGTGATGATTGAGCCTCAGTAGGCTATCCCAGTGCAGTTTTGGTCTGTCGGAGGCCCTGTCAGAGCAGATATGATTTTTATCCGGTTGACCTAGGACGCTGTGCTTGGAGGGGGTGGTCCAGCCACTTGTTTTTACCATATTACTAGCAAATTGATCACAGCTATGAAGTGAGTATGATCTTGAAAGTCTAGTCTGAGTAATAATAATAATTAATGACATTATATATTTGGATTTAGATCGCCAATAATGATTACTTTGTGCTATAATTGTTATTTGAATAAGTTGTAGAGCATGCATTAACCTTGGACACTTTGCAGCAGCTTATGATGATGGTCTGAGTTATATTGGGTCATGTTGACTTGGTTAGGCCTAGTCTGACCATGGTCAACCAGAGGACATGAGATGGTTGGTCCTTATGATGACATGGATAGATGATATATGGTCTATGTATACATACATGATGATTCTATGCAGCAGCTACAAGGTTATGATGATGATTCTTGGTTTACAGCAGTGTTTGGCCATTTACAGATTATTATTATTGGCCCTGTTCTGGTGTATTAGATATATATTTTGATTATGCAAAGACTCATATGGTGTATGAGTACACATTTTGGATGGATTTGGACCTTCTGAGTCCAATGAGACAGTTTGTTTTCAGTTCCGGGCACTTACAGTGATGATTGAGCCTCAGTAGGCTATCCCAGTGCAGTTTTGGTCTGTCGGAGGCCCTGTCAGAGCAGATATGATTTTTATCCGGTTGACCTAGGACGCTGTGCTTGGAGGGGGTGGTCCAGCCACTTGTTTTTACCATATTACCCCCCTCCCGGACACACTGGTGCCCTCACCTTGACAACGCAGGCACTCCAGGAGGCAGTTTGGGGCAGTTTCACGCTTCCCGAGGCATTTCAGGATTGGTAGAAATGGCTATTGAGGAAATCGATTTGGGCTACTGAGGCAATGTTATGGCATGGGATGATCAGTGATGATAGATCGAGGTCTTCCACACCTTCTCCAGCAGTTTCAGCTTCATCGGGGCCCGCATCCATCACTTATGGCACTTTCTGAGGATTTCTGAGGTCTTTTTGAGGCCTACGATTTGACCATGGAGGCACGATTTGGTACATTGATGATTATTTATTGATTATTGTGCTATGGGGATTGACCAAGGAGGGATAAAATTACCCCTTGGACCCACCATAAGCCCCTTATTATATTTTGTCATTATGATTTGGTGGGATTCCCCTCTTCTAGGGCAATTTTGTCCACTCACATAATATTTTATTAGTGATCCATGTATTTTATTGTTGAGCTCATCTCAACCATTGATTAGACATTTGTATCTTTTAATCTTAGCCACTCATTCAAAAAGTGGTTAGGGTTTTGGTGCCTCTCCTTCCTATTTAAAGGAGAGAGCTTCTCATTGTAAGGGACTTTTGGCTCTGGATTATTGGAATAGAAAATTATTATTGCATCTATCTCCAGTGTTGTGGTGAATGTTTTTGGTGTTCGTTCGTTGGTTCTTCCTTTGCACTGAGTTATTGGAGATCTTGTTTGCCATATATTTTGTACCACGATTTTTGCATCTACAGGTGGAGGCCGATTTGCTTTGAGGAGGAAGTATTTGTAGGGGAAGACTCTCCCTACTTCTTCTTTGGATCTCTTCGTTGGTAACAAGGAGTATTACTGTCCCAGGACCTTCTATTTCATGTTACTATTGCATTTCTCTTGTATTTCCTCCATACTTGATCTTACTGATTGAATCGCTATTCCTTTGTTTGATAGGTAGAGGAGGTCGCACTTGTGGGCTAGGGCATCAATTCGGCAAGCAAATCAACAATCTCTCATTTGATCTCTGCGGGAATCTTCCTCAACATCAAGGCATCTCATTCACATCACTCAGGTATGATCTCAAGGTAAGTTCTATCTCCATGATCTATCCAATTGTCAAAAACATTTAAAACCCTAATTAATTAAAACCCCATTTTACATTTTCTCAGATCTACTTAGATCTAGTGGGTTGTTGGGCATAATATTGAAAACCCACCTCTATAGCATCCCGGATCTATAGTTTGGTGAGGATTGGCTTCCGTTTGACCCCCTTCCCATGCCAACTTAGCTCCTCCCAAGCAAAGCGCACTCCCTAGTTTGAGCAAGTTGACCTAGATCTAGTACATGGGTGTTTGAGATCCCGCTTGATCCATAATCTACACATCAAATAACATACACCCAGGTTGTTACTTTTTTGAAATTCACCTTGTGGGCCCTATTCCACATTTTAAGGGATTTAATCCCCATTTTGGACCATTAGGTGCACTTAAACTCAGATCTAGTAAGATCTAGCCGTTGGATTGCCACGAAATTATAGATCCTCACTCCTACCTGACCAACCGACCCGGATCTAAAGTTTGGATGCCATCCGACTTGTCTTGACCTACCTAACCCTCATTTTTGACCTCCTTGGGCAAAGTCGCACCATCTTGGAGAAGTGAGTTAACTCATTTCTAGGACGTGGGTACTTGAGATTTTTGCGGATTTGGAACGGGAATAATTCAAAACCTGAGTCTAGAGTGTTACTTTGTCAAATCTCGCCTTGGGGATAACATTCCTTGTTTTAAGGGATTTTGGTCCACTTGGGTCAAACCTAGATCTAGACACATTTATCCATTAAGACCTCTATTGCCCACTTGTCCCATGTACTAGGAGTCCTACACCACAAGTCAACCCTACTTTGACTCCACTTCCCAATTCCCAAGGCACTGGTTTCTCTACAAGTTAAATCGACTTTCCTAAATTGTTGGATTGACTTGTGGTTTGACCTATGCATGGTGAACTAAACCCTTGAAGCCATCATGTACCATGGTCAAGCTTGTCATATGTACTAGTTAGCCCCAATTCAACCCTTAAACCACCTTGCATTGGACACGGGTCCCAAGGCAGTGTATTTTCCAACATTGAACTAGTACTCTAACCCTAGATCTCACTTCAGACATTTTAAGTCACTTTCACATCAACCATGAACCAAAGCTATACCCATTGAACCCCTCACTTGGCTTGTGACTTCATCCTAAGGTCTAGGATAAACCATACACCTTACTTCATTTAGAAACAACTTGATTTGGTGTCTTGGTTTTCATCTCTCTTGTCGGGAGCAGATCGGGTCTCCCCCTTTGTTGTCTGGGCTAGATAACATAAAGTGAAGGTTGCCTCGACTGGTGTGACAACCATATATTGGAGGTCGAGGTGATCGTGGTTGCACCTTTTGAGTTGCCCTTCCCTATTGCCATCCATGACTGGATACATCCATAGGGGTAACTACAGTTTAGGTGATAACAGTCTCATCATAATAAACTCCTAAACAACACTCATCCGCATCACCCCATACAAAAAACACTTAAAACATTGAGCCATAGTTAAACTCTTTGTAGGGACTACCCCCCTTGGCTTCGTTAGGAGTTTGCCTAAACGGAGGAGTTGGGATTCAGGTGACAATACCTGGCTCGTTGCTTACCCCCAAGGTCACACCTCTCCCCACTTCCAGTCAGGGAGACAGCTTTCGAAAGATTTCTGCTGCTGGTGTGCAATCTGGCGGACAACATCTTTGGCGCCGTTGCCGGGGACAAATCTTTTTGTTCCTGGACGACCTTAGTTTTTTCTAGTTTGTTTTACCTTTTTTGATAGATTCTCAAATCTGTCTAGCGACTCCACTGCCCTTTTTTCCTTTTTGGTAGTTTTTTAGTTTAATCACTCTCAGAAATTAGACTTGGATCCACCTGGCGACTCCACTGTCAGTTAACACCTCAAGGTATTCGACTAGAAGAAACTTTGAAGGCTTGCTTAGTTTTATCCCTAAGCCTGAAAAGGTTTATAGGAGAAGACTAAATAAGCTTGCTTCTCGTAAAATCCTTGAAGAACTTAGATCTCAGTCTATTTCTGACATCCATAGTCTTTTTCAAGAAAATAACTTAGAAAATTTTGAAAACTTTGAAAATAGTAATAATTGTTTTTCCGATACGATGGGTGATTTCTATTCTCCCCTCAACATTACTCAGATAGCAAGTCAACCACATGACATTCCAGACAAAGCTATCGACAAACTCCCCATTTTTACTGGCACTGATGCCATTACTGCCGCTTATCATCTCAAGGCCTTCTCAAAATGTACAAGTGGATATGTCAGAGATCCTGCTCACAAGCATGATGATGTATACATGAAGCTGTTTGCCTTGTCCTTAGATGGGGATGCTGGTGACTGGTTCATCGGCTTGCCAGCTAACTCCTTTGCCACCTTAACTGAGTTCAAAACTGCTTTCACCAACAAGTATGGTGAGAAGAAAGAGCCCCGTCATCAACTTGCTGCTCTAACAAACATCAAAAGAAGTGAGATAGAAACCATGGAAGAGTTCAACAAGAAGTTTACCGACTTATACAATGCAATCCCTATAGATTACAATCCAAATCCACATACTATACTGGTTTACTACATTGAAGCTTTAAGTGGAGAGATGCAGTATGAACTTAGGGATAAAGAGCCCACTATTTTGTTAGAAGCACAGACATTGGCAACTAAGATCGATAAAAACATGCAGTCCTCTGGGAAGTCAAATTTGCCTGGTTATTCAAGAGCTCAAACTCCTTTAAAACCAACTGAGCCTAAAGATAAAGATCCTCTAGCTGCTCTGAAAGATTCATAAGAGAAAAAGATGATGGATATGTGTGAGAGGATGGAAAAAGCTGAACAGAAACATGTAGTCCAAATGAAGGAAGTGCAAAATAAAATCATAAACATAGAAAGAGCACATGTCCAGTGTGTTCAGCAAATTCAGCAAACTCAGCCAATTCAAAGAAACTACCCTCCCAAAAACAACTGGCAGAAAAAAGCTCTCGACAATGAAAAGAGGCCTCCAAGTCAAATAGAGGCTGCTAACACAAATGAGGTATACATTCCATTCTGCAAAGCTTGCAAAGATTTCCATGAGGAATTCGCTTGCTATTTTGCAAAATATGTGCAAGAGCATGGTTATCCTGAGGGGGAGGGTACCAGTAATCCAACATCAAGCGAGCCTGAGTACATAAATGCTGTAGGAGATATCCGCAACGTTCCCAGAGAAAACTGGAAACAGGCCGAGAAATCAAATCATGAGCCAGACAATATGACTAGAAACTATGGAGAAAGACCATCCAATGAACAGCTCCACAATATGCAGAGATTTAAAGGGGTAGGATACCAAAGAAGATCGAATCCTGCACCTGCCATGCAACCTCCAAAGGTAATTATTCCAACTGAAGCAACTGACTCTAGTAGATTAAATTTTGATTGGAATAATTGGTTCAATACTACTAAGGTGCCTATACCCGTAAATGAACTCTATAAAATCCCTGGTCAAAAGGAAAAGTTGTTGAAAACACTGGAAGCACCCATTCCTGCGTGTACTATCAATCCTAGTCCACCCACTCCTCTCACCCCTCAGACCCCTAAGAAGGTCACTTTTTTCAGATAATGTGGAAGAACCTTCAACCAGCTGTGACACAACTTATGAGGACCCTCCTATAATCCTGCATACTAGGGATACAAGAAAAGAAGCTCACCCCCCTTTCTATATATCATTGATGATAGGTGACCTTCTTCTACATAATTTTATGCTGGATTCGGGATCCGGCACAAGTCTGATGACCAAAAGAGTTATGCAACAGCTTAACTTAAGAACCACTAGGCCCTACCAAAATGTATGTGCCATGGATTCTAGACCAGTTAAGGTTGAAGGGATGATAGAAAACATACCTGTTAGATTGGCCAAGTACCCGGATATCCATATTTCCATGGATATCCTTGTCATAGATGTACCAGATAGGTGGGGTATGCTACTCTCTAGAAAGTGGGGTGCAACCTTGGGTGGCTCTATACAGTTGGATTGGTCTTATGCAACAGTTCCTGCTTCTGAAGATTCACTTGTAAAATTGCACACTGAAAAGAAAAAGAGATACCATGTTGAAAATCCGGAGAGACCATCAAATGAGTTTGTCTGCAATATTGGTGAGATAGGAACTTATCAAACCAACTCCACCTTTTTAGATCCAATTCATGAAGAGGTTAAAAGTGAAGAAGCAAATAAGCTATGGAAAATGAACTTTGATGGAGCATGTTCTAGAGCAGGAAAAGGGGCTGGGGTTGTCATCACTTCACCAGAGGGTAAGATTTTCAACTTCGCTTTCAGATTAGAGTTTGAAGCAACTAATAATGTGGCAGAATATGAGGCACTTCTACTAGGCATAGAGATTGCCAAGGACATGGGAATCAAACTCCTAACTATAAAAGGGGACTCTAATTTAATTGTCCAACAGATTAAGGGTCAGTTTGCATGTAAGTGCCAGAGACTTAAAAAGTACCAAAATGCAATCTGGGACACAATGGAATTTTTTGATGCCCTTAATATAGAAGCAATCCCTCGAGACCAGAATAGTGCCGCGGACAAACTTGCAGTTTCAACCTCAACACTTCAACCTTTAGATGAAATGTTAGAAGGACATTGCCCCTTGGAAATAAACTTCAGACCTTCCATTCCTGATAATATAGAACATTGGCAAGTTTTCAGAGATGATGAACAGATACTAAAGTTCATAAATAACATTGATGAGTTCTTGAATTATAAACCAAATGATCAAGAGGAAGGCAAAGTTTATCAGGATGAGGGAAACCGCTCAAACCCTGTTCCACGAAGTTTTGTGGCCTTGGCGAATGTTTTTGACAGACAGGATAGGAGAAAGAGTAATGTGGACCAGATGAAACCAGGTGAGTATATTGAGATCAACATCGGAACAGAAAAAGAACCAAAAATACTGAAAATTGGAAAAGGTATCTCTGATGAAGAAAGAAATGCCCTTATAAACTTGTTAAGTGAATTTAGGGACATATTTGCCTTCACATATGATGAGCTCAAAGCATATAGGGAAGATGTCTTTCAACACACCATTCCCTTAAAACCCGAATGTCAAAAGGGTAAACCTTTCCGGCAAAAGCTGAGACAAATAAATCCTAAACTAGCTCCTATTGTAAAACAGGAATTAGAAAAGATGTTGGCAACAGGCATTATAGCACCTACTCGACATACTTCATGGTGCTCCAACTTGGTGGTAGTCAGAAAGAAGAATGGCAGCTTAAGAATATGTATAGATTTCAGAAATCTAAACATAGCATGTCAAAAAGACAATTACCCCCTTCCAAATATGGAGACCCTCCTCCAACGGGTCACTGGATCAAGCATGATGTCAATGCTGGATGGCTTTTCAGGTTACAATCAGGTAGTCATCAAGGAAGAAGATAGACACAAAACTGCTTTTACAACCCCTTGGGGAACTTTCGAGTATCTAAGAATGCCTTTCGGCCTTACAAATGCTGGGGCCACTTTCCAAAGGGCCATGGATTATGCCTTCAAGGAATTGGTGGGAAAAATCATTGAAATCTACCAAGATGACTTGACTGTATTTTCAAAAGAAAGATCTAGCCATATTGGTCACCTTAGGAAAGTATTTGAAAGATGCAGAGAGTATGGGATTTCTTTAAATCCGGTAAAATCAGTCTTTGGCATTGAAGAAGGTAAACTTTTGGGTCACATTGTTAACAAAGACGGGGTCAAGGTTGACCCCGAAAGAGTAGAAGCTATCCAGAAAATTCCCCTTCCTAGAAATGTTAAAGGTCTCCAATCTTTCAATGGCCATATTAACTTCATAAGAAGATTCATCCCAAATTTAGCCGAGCTAATGAAACCCATGCAACGGTTGTTAAAAAAGGATGCTAAATTTATATGGGATGATGAAGGGAGGGAAGCCGTTGCAACCATCAAAGATGCTATTTCTAGATCACCTGTGTTAATCAGCCCTGACTACACCAAAGAATTCATGATATTCTCTTTCGCCTCTGAGGACACAATTGCCGGGGTGTTGCTTTAGAAGAACTTCGAAGGGTTCGAGCAACCAATTGCATTTATGAGTAGAGCCCTCCAAAATTCGGAATTGAAATATACTATCATGGAGAAGCAAGTCTATGCCTTAGTAAAATCTCTAAAGCACTTCAGGACATACATTGGTTATTCAAGAGTTGTAGGATATGTCCCTCATGCTGCAGTAAAAGACATCCTATCCCAGCAGGATTGCTTAGGAACAAGAGGCACATGGGTATCTAAAATCTAGGAGTATGATCTAGAGATTCGGCCCACTAAAGGGGCAGGGCCTAACTAAGATGCTAACTCAGAAAAATGAAGAAGCCATTGAAATGAGTTGTGCAAACCTTTCATCCGATCCTCGCATGACACCAGCCTTGCAATAACTTGACAATCATTGGTACTTAGACATCATATACTTTCTGCTGCACTTAGATGTCCCAGATCATCTCAAGGGACATAAGAGAAGAGCTCTTAGATTAAAAACCGCTAGGTATTGCCTCACTCAGGAAGGTTTGGGTTGGAGAAACCCTGACGGTGTAATACTTAGATGTGTACATGAGTAGGATTCCAAAAAGATCCTAACTGAGTTCCATTCAGGATTCTGTGGGGGCCACTATGCAACAAATACAACTGCTCATAAAATTCTGAGAGCAGGTTACTATTGGCCGACTATTTTTGCTGATGTTTATAAACATGTCAAGTATTGCCAGGAATGTCAACTTTTCACGGGAAAGCCTAAATTGGCTGCTTTACCTCTCACACCAGTAGTTGTCATTGCCCCCTTTCAGCAATGGGGTCTTGACTTTATTGGGAAGTTCAAAGATAACTCTAGCAATGGATTTTGCTGGATCCTTACTACAACTGATTACTTCACTAAGTGGGTAGAAGCTATACCCACCAAAACAGCCACAGAAAAGGTTATCATGGATTTCATTGAGGACAAGATCATCACCCGATTTGGCACTCCCTTGAAAATAACAACTGACAATGCTAAGGCTTTCAGCTCGGCAGAAATGAATGATTTCTGTTTTAAGTATGGCATTGTTCTATCACACTCCTCTGATTACTATCCTCAGGGTAATGGACTTGCAGAGTCCTCAAACAAAAATTTGATGACCATCCTTAAGAAAACTGTGGGAGATAACAAAAGATCTTGGGATAGCAAAATCAAGTATGCCTTGTGGGCAGATAGGATCACCAAGAAGAATTCCACTGGGAAATCTCCTTTTGAACTTGTTTACGGCATCACGGCAGCATTACCTTTCAACATGCAAATACCCATTTATAAAATGTTGACTGATTATGGTACCGAAAAACTGGAATTAGATGACAGGGCAAATCAAATCATTGAGCTTGATGAGAGCAGAAGGACATCATTGGACAAAATGCTAAGACATCAGGAAAGCATGAAGACCACTTTTGACAAGTCAGCTAAACCTAGAGATTTCCAAGTGGGAGACACTATTCTCTTGTGGGACAAAAGAGGAGAGAAGCCAGGGAAGCATGGAAAATTTGACAGCCTTTGGAAAGGCCCTTTTATCATACGTTGTCAGGTCGGAATACATTCTTTCTTTCTAAATACCATGGATGGAGAGATGATACCATTAGCCAGAAATGGGCAACAGCTGAAACCCTTTTATCGGAACAATATTCAAGATGACCAAGGGGTCATCTCAAGAGATTCCTAAACCTTATCCTTGTTAAAAAAAATTATGCATTTTTATGTACCATATTGATGTATCATAGTTTTCATATGTTAGCTTTTTGTATCATATTTCATATATATGCTGAAAAAAGAAAAGATTTTATTTTTCATGTACCTTTGGAAAAGCAAAAATATTATGTTGGTATTTCGTTTTGGCATTATTTATCATGAAAATGTTGGACTAAGACACTTCCGTCTCTGTGCAGGAAACTGATATTCTGGGGTTCTCGAGTACTCTTTTTGAGCCATAAATCAAACGAGCACCCGTCCTGCAGTTGGAGCCAGATGTTACCAACTTATTTGTACCATAGTTGGATTATCTGAAGAGCCGCCATTTGACAAACATGATGAATGTTTGTACTCCAGTGTATCAGATGATTCAGCATTTGTGACTAGCCAGTTTTGTTTTTTAGTTGACATGACCATGGCCCCATGGGGTTTGTAATAAAGTGTGCTAGTAGGATCTGAGTGTCTCGGTTCCCCATGACTTGATTAAGCAACTAAGGTAATCCAGGGAGTTTTTTCCCTTGTCAATTATACTTTGCCTATAGCCGAGCTATAATCGATGAGGTTTTCTCCCGTTTCCTCCAAAGCTGGAATGCCCGATTTTGAAAATTTTAGCCATGGGGGGTTATTAGAATCCAACTGATGTATATAAACCTACTAGACACTGTTAGAATAAGTGTCGGTCATGTCCTAGGTCCATAAAACCCTCTGAAAAAAAATTCGAAAAAATTTTACCAGGTCCGTCGAATTCGGGTTTTTAATTATTTTTTAAATTTAATAAATTTCTTTATAGTTTAAATAGAGAAATATTAATTTGTAATATGTCAGTCGTCCGGGGTCCGAATTCAGTGATTGATGGCTCGTTTCATAAGCCAAAAATCACACATGACCTATGGACCAGCTAAACCCAACTTTCAGATGCCAATTCAGCCTCGTAATTAATATTTTCTCTAAAAAGCCATTTACAGAGAAATTATTAATTAAATTAATAAATTTGAATATTTTGGAGAAATCCAAATCTCTCCAAAATAATCAGAAATGAATAAAATAAAGGGCTAGTTGACATGGCACCTGGCATTAAAGATGATTCCAATCAACTTCACTGAGCCTCAGTCAACTGTACAGTCAGCACAAGTCAAGTCTCTTCAAGTGAATTCGCCCTCCATGCATGCAAAGTCAAATTGGTGATGTGGAGTATAAATTAAATGAGTTTTGGGTTGGTATGAGGTTGCATTGAATGGAAGTGGGGGCGCCTTTCCTAGGTGGAGGCCACCTCCCACTCCCAACTACCATGATTGCAATCAAATCTTAGTTAACTCCAAGCGTCTACCTCAAAAGCTCACGCTAGCTCCAAGTTGCTCACGTCATACCTCTTTGGAGGCTTGAGTTTGCCACGTGGTATATGTTTATTTGATGGGTGATGTTTCCAATATGGAGATGAGGGGCGCCTTGCCTAGGTGGAGGCCACCTCCTCATCTCATTAACTAAGCTCGACTTTGTAACTCCAAGACTTGCAATTCGATTGGTTGAGGACTAGATGTGATTGGATCTTGATTTGTGTTAGGTGGTATTGGCTTCCCTTGAATGCCAATTCGACTTAGGGTTTAGGTAGTCTTCTATTGCTATATAATGAGGGTCTCTTTCCTCATTCTTCATGGTCTTTTATGCAAAGAAACTCTAAGCAATTGTATTTGGATTTATATTTAATAAAGTTGTGACTTTGGAGGTCAATTTCGTGGGGGCTTTTGGTGGCCATGCTTCATCACATTTCTGAGGTGATATTGTGTCAATTTTTTATATGCTTAGGATTCTTTAGTTTGGATTTATATGCTTAGAAGGCTAACAATCTAGCACAAGCATGTATATCTTCTCTATTCACTTGATCATATGTAATTTGCAGGTATTTCTCAAGGTTTTGTGGGCTTTTGCAGGTTCTCCTTCACTCCACTTTTGGCCAAAGATTTCTCTACTTGTTAAACATTAGCAAAGAAGGACTTTCTTGCTTCACCATCAACTACTTTCAAAACAAACTTTTTGGTGACCCTAGGCTTATATCTTCAAGCATCCACCTTTCCTCCTTGAATCTCTCCTTGCCTTGATCTCCACCATTCTTCTTGCTCTCATTTTCTATACCAAAAGCCCTATTTTCCATTCGTTCACCCAAGATCTATCCCTGCCATCTTTCTCTCCATCCCTGTTTTGCCATCTCTTCATCTAGCTCGCTGCCCTACCTTCACTATCACCCATAACTTCCTTTTATCTCTGTCCATTTACTTAGCATTTTACAGCTGCCTTTGTCTTCCATTTACAGTCTCTTTCCCTCATTTCTTTGGCTGTCCATTATCTCTGCGTGTGGCTGCCCCATTGTCCATTGTTGGCAGCTGCTCCTTCTAGTTCGTTCATACACAAAAAACAAACACAAAAGCAACAAAAAACTCTGTTAGACATTTGTTTTGGTTAGTAGCAATAAAATCTGATTGATTAGAGATTAGTTTCATTTGCATTTCTTTAAAAGTTAATATTTAGCTTATAGTTTTAGACTTTGTTTCTTTTGTCAATATATTAGATCTCATTTTTATTTTGTTGCATCTCATATTTAGATCTCGTCCATAGTCATTTTTCTATTCTAAGAAAGAAAGTTTGCATACTTACTTAGTTTTTTTTTTATAAAAATTTAAGTCTTGCATTGGGTAAAAGTTTTGAGCATATAGGATAGCAAAGTTTGGCATTTAGTTTACAGTTTGTTGCGTTTTTTCTTCCCATACAAAAGATAGAAGTTTCTTTTATAGAAAATATTTCAAAAAATTTTGTAATTTAGATTTCATTCCTAGTATTTTCAAGCCAAGCTTGTTCGCTGGTCTGTTTCACTATCTTAGTTTCTTTTCACATTAAAAACTCTTGTTCTTCATGTTCTAGATCTCATTTTTCAATACTAGACTTACTATTTTTTCATTTTTATTTGATTTGATTAACATCTAATGGGTGCATTGTTGAAAATGGGATAAGCTTGTGTAGGCTTCCTCGAGAAAGAGAAATACTTGTGAAGACAAGGCTTTAAGAAGATCAAAAGTTAAATCCAAGGAGAAGACAAAAACGAGATTTGAAGACCAAAAATTTGTCTTCCATAAGAAAGATCCAAAAATTTTCATTATCCTTTGTAATAGCTTGTCAAAGCTAGCTTTGTTTTCCTAGTTACTTCATTTTCGAAAGACCTTTTCAAGGGCCTAAATCCCAAAGGCATTTGTAATCATTCAATAAAGAAGTTAAGTGGAGAGGTCCTCCACTTTTTGGGTTTCTTCCCCATTTGGGGAAGAGTGTTGGGTTTGCTTAGCTTAGATCTTTCAGTTCATGTTTTAGATTAGTCTTTATTTCTTTTTGTCATACTTCTCTTCCAAGTTTTGACCGGAGGTAGTATCCTTGGGATGGCAGGACCACATAATTTTGTGGTTACTCCTCTCTCCCCGTTAGTTGCCTTGGTCGAAATCTCAGCCAGCTGGGAAGTTCTCAAGTGCTAGCGGTTCTTAGAGATCGACCTTATTCGGAGGTTGATCCTACCTTAGAGTAAATCTGTTTGGTAGAACACTAGTTTTGCTTTCTGTTATCTGTTGAGGCATCATACTATCTTGTGGTTATCATTTTTTCAGTCACTTTAATCTTCATTTTATTTCTTCAAGTTACAACACAATTGCTTTTACTTGCTTTAAAATAAACAAAGCCTCTTGAACTTGGCCAAATCCAAGTCAAGAGCACTCTCTGTCGGAGAGCATTGTAGGTTTGCATTTTTCCCTTGCATTAGGCATTTTAGAATAGAAAGTCTCTTGAACTATGGTCTTAAGACTAAGTCAAGAGCGCTCTCTGTCCGAGGGTTGAACAAGTGCTCTTAATAATTAAAATACTTCAACTCATTTTTCCCCTTAATTAATTTATTTTAGTTATTCGTCCAACACCCGTATGCTCTGCCAACCTGCGAAGGTTGGGCTAGTACTCGGAAAGGTGAAGGACTTGCTAAACTTACAAGTGATAACATAATTAAAACTTTACCCAAAACCAAAACCAGCATCAAATCACTGAGGTTGCTTCCTGAAACAGGTGGTGTCAGGAATCCACTGTCAGACTCGAGGGTGGTCAAGCCATTGTGTACACTTATCCTCTCTGCAATCTGGGTGCTCCCGACCTATCATCTAAGAGGTTGCCAGTATTTGTTCATGGGTAAGGTTCTACTCTTTTGATATCATTGGTTTTAGCCTTAATAATCAAACACCATTAAAATATTCAATTTACCAAAATAATCTTCATAATGATCTCACAAACAGTATTTTTTCAAGACCCACACATTCAACATCACAATCATCTTTTCTGTAACTCCATAAGGCACTGGTATTTACAATTTATATCTTAATCAGGACCATTTGTCCTTGTGTTAATTTTCATGTTGTGAATGCTTTATTTTAAGTCTTGAAATATACTGTTAGTCTTGCTATTTCATTTTAGCAACGTGGATTGCTTTGTTATCTTGTGCTTATCTCATGTTTTAATTGGTCTCATCATAATAAACTCCTAAACAACACTCATCCGCATCACCCCATACAAAAAACACTTAAAACATTGAGCCATAGTTAAACTCTTTGTAGGGACTACCCCCCTTGGCTTCGTTAGGAGTTTTCCTAAACGGAGGAGCTGGGATTCAGGTGACAGTACCTGGCTCATTGCTTGCCCCCAAGGTCACACTTCTCCCCACTTCCAGTGAAGGAGACAACTTTCGAAAGATTTCTGCTGCTGGTGTGCAATCTGGCGGACAACAGATCCCAAGTGCCGCATTGACCTTGCATGCTACTTCTCTTTCCCCACTGTGTACTGCATACGACTAACTAGCTGGAAATTTCATGAACAGTGTGTAGAAGTCATTTTTGTCCTTTGCTAAATTAGTTTCTTTTGTTGTAGAACACTAGTTGCTCATTCAGTTCATTTTTTGCAAGTAGTTTATTCATTTGTTATATCATTGTTTCATTTTTACAAATCTATTGAGCTATCATTTGGTTTATGTTTACAATCTGCTTGATATTCTAAAAAGAACCAAAGTCTCTTGAACTTGCCATAACACAAGTCAAGAGCACTCTCTATCGGAGAGCATTCCCACTGCATTTCCTTGCATCAAGCATATAGATTAGCTAAAGTCTCTTGAACTTCTATCTTAAGACAAAGTCAAGAGCACTCTATGTCAGAGAGTTTAACTGTGTGCTCTTAATAACTTAAAACTTTTCCAACTCACATTCCCCCATTAGAATTTACTTCATTGCTTTCCATCACTTAGTATGCTCTACCAACCTTAAAAAAGTTGGACTCGTACTCAGAACAGTGATTGGAATTGTTAATCTTGAAAATGATAACATAATAAAATTTTCACTCCACAACCAACGAACCGGCGTTGATTTTACGAGAAATACTCAAGTAGTGGGAAAAGTTCCTAACTGGTGGCGCCGAGCAACCCAATCTAGGCACTCGTTGGTTAAGTTCTCAAACAGGTCCGTCATGTCTCCAAGGGGAAGCCACTGAAGGTATACTATTCTAGTTGGACGCATACCTTGCTTTTGCTAGCCTAATAAATCAAGACCACTAAAACTTTTGAATTTACCAAGATAATTTGCACAACGTTCTCACAAACATTATTCTAAGACTTGATCATCAACATCCCCAAGCACTACACATTTTTTACTCCATAAGGCACTGGTCTTTTTACACTTTCATCTATTAATTAATTGGGGCCATTTCTCCTTTTGTTTAAGTTATTTATCTGCGGATGCTACCTTATCTTGCAAGTCTTCATTATACTATTGATCTGTAATCTTGTATCGCAACGTGGATTGCTTCTTATCTTGTGTTCATTTCATTTGTAAAAACTGTGATCTCATCAAAACTCCTAAACAACACCCATCTGCATCACTCAACACCAAAAAACACTCAAAAACACAGAGCCATAGACAACTCTTTGTGTCGGGACAACCCCCCTTGGATTCGTTAGGAGTTAGCCTAAACGGAGGAGCTGGGATTTAGGTGATAGTACCTAGCTCATTGCTTGCCCCCAAGGCCACACTTCTCCCACTTATAGTGAGGAGACAGCTTTCGAAAGATTTATGCTGCTGGTGTGCATCTCGGCAGACAACATTTTTGGCGCCGTTGCCGGGGACAAATCTTTTTGTTCCTAGACGACCTTAGTTTTTTCTAGTTTTTTACCTTTTTGATAGATTTGTTATCTATCTGGCGACTCCACTTCCTTTTATTTTCCTTTTTGGTAGATTTTTAGTCAAATCACTCTCTGAAATTAGACTTGAATCCACCTGGCGACTCCACTGTCAGTAAACACCTCAAGGTATTCTACTAGAAGAAATTCTGAAGGTTTACTCAGTTTCATCCCCGAGCCTGAAAAGGTTTACAGGAGGAGATTGAATAAACTTACTTCTCGTCAGATCCTTGAAGAACTTGGATCTGAGTCTGTATCGGACATCCATACTTTATTTCAAGAGAACTTTGAAAACTTTGAAAATAATAACTATTTATTTACCACAATGGGTGAGTATTTTACTCAACTCAACTTTACTCAGATAGCAGGTCAACCCCATGAGGTTCCTGAGAAGGCTATCGATAAACTCATGACTTTCACTGGCACTGATGCCTCTACCTCCACTGAGCAACATCTCAGAAACTTCTCCAGACATTGTGGTTCCTATGTCAGGGGTACTGACAAACATAAAGATGTATACATGACTCTCTTTGCTTTGTCTTTGGATGGTAAAGCTGGAAACTGGTATGACAACTTGCCGAATAACTCTTTCGCTGCCATAGCAAACTTCAAGACTGCTTTCCTCGACAAATTTGGCAGTAAAAAGGAACCTAGACATCTAGTAGCATCCTTGACCGGTATGAAGAAATCAGATACCGAAACCATGGATGAATTCAACGCTAAGTTTACAGAGTTGTCTAATTCCATCCCTGCTACTTATGCACCTCCTGCAGCTTCCTTATTGGATTATTACATAGAAGCATTAAGTGGCAAGATACAGTACCAGATAAGAGACAAGGAACCCACCACATTACTTCAAGCTCAGAATTTGGCTATCAAAATTGACAAAAACATGCAGTCTTCAGGAGAGTCAAACATCCAAGGTTACTCTAAATCTTCAACACCTCTAAAGATTAATGAACCGAAAGATAAAGATCCTTTATCAGTTATGAAGGATGCTCATGAAAAACAGATGTTGGAAATTAAGAGAAACATGGAAGAAGCTTGTTATCACTCCAGGAGTCTTTCTAGGTTGCAATCGAAAGAGCCTGGTAACTTAACCAATATCTCAATAATATAAAAAGGTGGATCAAGTTGGATGACTCAATCAATCCTCATTCACTCAAAACATATCTAAATGCGCTTAGATGGACAAGGCTTCCAACCACCAATGCTTAGAGGGTTTGTAAATAAATGAATGTGTGGAGAAGTAACTATCATACCAGCAGAATCATACATAAAGGTATATATGAATGGCAGATTACAATAATTACAGAATACTTGCAGAGTTAAGCTTATGAATACATTGATAAGATGACAGTCATCAGGCGTAAATAAACATAACAGCATGAATATAACATTCAAATGCAAGCACAGAATAGATAGAAGATGGAAATCTAAACAACTAATGGCGAAAGAAGCTTGTTTTACTGATATAACATAAGAAGTCCGAGCTTACAACATGTGAAAAAGTCTCCAAAATCGAACCCCTGTTCTACATAAGTCACAGGCCTTATAGCCTTTACAAAAACGTTCAGATCCTAAGAAGCTGGATCGAATTTACTAAAGATAGAAGATCAAAACCGTTTTCAATAAACTAGGGAAAAATCATTTTTAATTTGGCCAAACTGCTGAAAAATGGGGCTCAGAGATGGATTCAGTTCTCCGAATCTGTGACACCTGTGTATAAACCGAAAGAGGTTATTGTAGATTGGTCTGTTTTGAGCAAAACCCTATCTCAGCTTCTTGAGATTTGTTTTCATTTGCTCGAGATCTGTATTTCAAAAACATGTGTCAAACAGGCAAATTCTGGGATCCGAAAATTGGGGCTCAAAGACGGATTCGATTCTCCGAATCTGTGACACCAGTGTATAAACCAAAAGAGGTTATTGTAGATTGGTTTGTTTTGAGCAAAAACCTCTCTCAGTTACTTGAGATTCGTTTTCATTTGCCCGAGATCTGTATTTCAAAAACATGTGTCAAACAAGCAAATTCTGGGATCCAAAAATTGGGGCTCAGAGACGGATTCGATTCTCTCAATCTGCAACACCTATAGGAAAACGGAGAGAGGTTATTGTTCTCTGACATGTTAGGAACAAAAACCTCCGAGCATTTTGCAAAAAGATTCTCCAGACGCTCATAATCATCATTTTAAAATGATGACTCTGCACAGTAAAAACGTCATTTTTGCAGCAAATATCCTTGCCTTTGTCTTCATAGTCTTCATGTTTTCGATAGCTGCAGCAATCTTTGACAAGCTTAACAACCTTCAAGGTGATGACAAGGCACTTTAACTCTTCTTTTGACAGCTGGACATCATCTTGACTAAAAATAGAAAGGCTCTTCAACCTTTATCTCCTTTGTAACAACCTCAAAACTTAAAAGAAAGAGTGATCTCTATCCCTTTTAATTTTATCATTCATTTAGAATCTTCCTCAAATGATTTGGCAGCGAAAACATTTGATCTGGGTGAAAATACCATCATTCTGCCTGTCTTTGTGCTTTCGGTGGCTTGTGAGCCAAAATTCTAACCTGTGCTTTCGGTGGCTAAGGACAGCTGTGCAAACTGAAATAGCCGCCGAAAAGGCAGGCTTTAGCAATCTGAAAACTAATACATTGGCAGAATGCTCCGCATTCAGCAAGTGAAAAGATTGAAATCATGAACATGAAACAGGCCATAATATCACAAGAAAATTGGATCAATGCCATGTTTGGAATTTGTTGAATTTGACGCAAGAAGTCAATGAATAGTTGTTGTCTCCTCTCTTTTGTTATCTGAGTGCTCTGTGGATAACTGAGAACTTAGTGAAGATCCTCTTTTTCTTTGTTATAGTGGTAGCTTCTAAAACGACTTAATTTAGGTAGCCGATGATTTCACCTTTGACCACGTAAAGCTGCCGGAAAAGTGTTGAAAATGCCTCTACTTTCGGTAGCTGTGGACAATTTTGCTTTTGAACTGTAAGCTGCCAAAACAATGTTGAGAATGCCTCTGCTTTCGGTAGCTTCGAACAATTTTGCCTTTGAACTGGAAGCTGCCAGAAACTTACTTTTCAGTGGCTAATGAACAACTGTTGTATCCGCCTAAGCCACCGAAAACTGTTCCACGATACATGACACGTGCCTTTCTTTTCGGTAGCTTTGAGTAATTTTACCTTTACGCTGTGAGCTGCCGAAAGCTGGGTTTTCGGTAGCTAATGAACAATTGCCCTATCCGCCTAAGCTACCGAAACCGAAAAAATCTTTCTCGGAGACAAAGTAGCATCAAATGTTATTTCAAACTTCATTACATACTTCAATCTCTTGAAAAAGAACCTCAAATGCATCTAAAAATAAAAAATTGAAAGACCTCCTATCACCTAGAAACCACAACTAGTCTATGTTTATTTGAGGAGATAACAAAGCTGAACAAAAGCACTTGGCACAACTAAAGGAAATTCAGAATCGGGTCATTAATGTTGAAAGGACTCAACCCCAACCACCTCCTAGAACATTTCCTGCAAAACCAACATGGCAGAGAAAAATTCCCAATCATGAACAGAGGCCTCCTCATCAGCTAGAGGCTGCTAACATGGTTGAGTCATACAAACCATTTTGTAGGGCATGCAAAGACTTCCATGAGGAATTTGGTTGCTATTATGCATGTTATGTTCAAGAACATGGTCATCCAGAAGATTGTGGTCCTAGTAAACCAACAAGCGAGCCTGAATTTATTAATCATGTAGGTGACATTTTTTATATTCCTAGAGAAAGTTGGAGACAAGCTAAACAGTATAGTCAAAAACTTGATAATATGACTAAGTATTTTGGAGAAAGTCCTTCAATTGATCAGGTCAACAATATGCAAAGATACAAGGATGTCACCTACCATAGGAAATCAAGTGATGGACTTCCAACTCAAAGGGCACCTAAAGAAGCAATTTCTGATATTTCCAAAGAAGAAAGTAATCTAAGTTTTGATTTAGGCAATTGGTTGCTCAATTCTAAGGTACCTCTGCATGTGCTAGAGTTATGCAAAATATCTGGACAGAAAGAGAAACTCTTGAAAATCTTAAGTCCTCCTACACCTCCAAATCCTACTCCCCCTAAAAAGGTCACTATTACCAAAACTACAGAACAACCTTCCACGAGCAATTATAGTGCCTTTGAAGACCCCATTATAATTCTACATACCAAGGATCCAAGAACAGAAGATCATCCCCCGTTCTACATATCATTGATGATAGGTGATCTTCTTCTACACAATTGTATGTTAGATTCAGGGTCTTCCGCCAACATCATGACCAAAGCGGTCATGGACCAACTCAACCTGAAAACATCAAGGCCATATCGAAATATTTGTGCCATGGATTCTAGACAGGTTGAAGTCATAGGAATCATTGAAAATCAATCAGTCAGGTTGGCTAAGTATCCGGACATCCATGTAACCATGGACATACGTGTTATAGATGTTCCAGATAAATGGGGAATGCTGCTTTCTAGGAAGTGGGCTGCCACTTTAGGAGGGTGGATCCAAATGGATTGGACTTATGCTACTGTGCCAGCATCTGAGGATTCTGTGGTTAAATTGCATAATGAGAAAGAAAAGAGATATCATGTTGAGAATCCCAAGAAGCCTTATAATCAATATACTTATAATACTGATGATCCTGGGATCTGTGCAATTTACTCTACTTTTCTAGCAGCCATTCAAAGTGAGGATGAAGTTGAGGAGGATAGGCATAACATGGAGGATGACATGAGTGATGATGAATCCATCATGGATGACATGGATATTGGTAATAATGAATGGACATTTTTAGAAAACCCTATCTATGCCATGTCTGAAGAAGTCAACAATGAACAAAATCCCTTGGGAAATTTTGTTGATAATCCCACTTATGAGCATGAAGGTACATATAGCCAGGAATATGACATAATGCATGAAGACTCCCCCATATTTGACAAAGATATGGATGATGACTATTGGACATACATTGGAAAACCTATTTTCGATGTATCTAGAGAAGGGAGTGTAAATTTTGAGCATTTGAACATGGAGGAAGAGCATGTGATTTTCTCATATGAGCAGTCAGAACCACACATCAGCATCAGCAAAGATGACCTAGAAAAACAGTACAGTGAAGGGCCAGTTTGGGTAAAGTCGGTTGAATACATGTCTCAGCCATCGGATGACCCTTGTATATTAGAACAGTTCGAGGCATGCACTTTCATGGAAAATTATTTTCAAAAGAGCCTTTTGGATCAGTATGACAAGGTACCAGAACTGCCTTGTCATCCTAAATTTCTTCACCCTATCCTGTTATGAATAGAGTGTGCCTGCAGAAGGACTTACTATATTGGGAAGCATTTCAAATATCTATCACATGATTTCCCATCCGTCCCTCCCATTCAGAAGACTCAAGCAGGTTTGCACTTTCTGATAAGCATGCCCTTGCTCTGGCTGGTAACCAGAGACAAGGTAAAAAATTGTTTTTTCATTGACTACATGCTTAAATGGTTACATTAGATTTCTGATTATACTTAACAGGTTCTTTTGTATTATGTTAGAATAGGAAAGAATAAACTTGTTTCAGAAAAGATAAGCATTTATTTATTGTATTTAGATTTCTTAGAATTTATTCTCAAAAATAAAATATAGTTGATATTTCATTTTGGTTTTTTCATAACACATGTGCTACTGAAGGTTTTCTGTCAAATTGAGATGTTTTTACAAGTTATGTATATAAACCAGCGATTCTGGTGTTCTCATATCCTCTCCTTGCATGAATTCCAGATCAAGCACACGTCCCACAGTTGGAGCTAGGTGTTATCACCTATTTTGTACAAATAGTTGAAACCTCTTTGAGCCGCCAGTGTTGGAACACATCAGTGTTCACTTCCAGAGTATCAGGGTTTCAGATGACAATAATTAGCAAATTTTGGCTAGCCAATTTTATTTTTTAGTCAGAATGACAATGGCCCCACAGGGTTTGTAATAAGTGTGCTAGTAGGATTTTTTGAGTGGCTCGATCCCCCATGACTTGGTTAAGCAACTAAGGTATTCCAAGGAGTTTTTTCTCTTGTCCATTATGCTTTGCCTGTAGCCGAGTTATAATCGACAAGGTTTTCTCCAGCTTCCTCCAAAGTTGGAATGCCCGATTTTGAAAATTTGAGCCTTGGGGGGTTAATAGAACCCAACTGATGTATATAAGCCTACTAGACACTGTTAGAATAGACTATGGTCATGTCCTAAGTCACTACGACCCTCAGAAAAAATTTTGGAAAAATTTTACCGGACGCGTTGGATTCGGGTTTTTTATTTTTTAATAAATTAATTAATTTAACCTATGGTTTAATTAATTAATTTAACCTATGGTTTAATTAATTAATTTCAATTTGTAATATGTCAATCATCCGGGGTCCGTTTTCAGAGATTGAAGGCTCAAATCATAAGCCAAAAATCATACATGACCCCCGGACCAGCTTAGCCTAAGTTTCAGACGATTATTTGACCTCATAATTTATATTTTCTCAAAAAATCAAAAAATGAGAAATATTAATTAGAATATTCAGAAAATAATAAATTGGAGATAATTTAAATCTCTCCAAAAAAGGCCAAATTAAATAAAGGAAAAGTCTAAATGACATGGCAAAGAGCACTTAAGATGATTCTAATCAACTCCAAGTCATTTCAGTCAAGTATCGGAGCACTGTCAGAGCATCTTCATGAAGAAATTCGCCCTCTCCTTTAGCTTAACGTTTTTGGTGATGTGGCATTTGTTTGTTGGTTGGGTGATACAAACTATGAGCTAGGGTGGGCGCCTTGCCTAAGTGGAGGCCACCTCCCCACTCTACATCAATGCAAACTCAAGTTTAATGGTAGATCTCACTCCAAGCTTTGATTTTTTGGAGTTTGTGATTGGAATTTGATTTTCTCAAGGTGCCATTTGTCTCCCACAAGGCAAATTTGAATTAGGGTTTTAGTTGGCTAGTTTTTGTATAAATAAGAGTGCTTTGCTCTCTCTTATTATGGATATTTTGTGCACAAAAACCCTGGCAAAATATTATAATACTTCTTATGTGGAATAAAGTTTAAAGCTTTGGAGGCTCATCTTGTGTTATTTGGATTAATGCTTACGGAATGAGGTGATGTTGTTTCATTCTTTCATTTTGTTATTCAATATTGGTTAACTAGTTCATGCTTGGGAGGGCTTATTCGAGCACATAAGTTCAAGTATTTGTAGTCTCAATTTATTTGAATATTTATTATCTTTAGAGATCTAAGAGTACATGCATATTACTAGTTCGTATTTCATGTCTTTTGATCTCCATTGATGGATAATACATGACTAATTCCCTATCTTGTTAGCATTTGATTGTTTATGCCTACAGATCTTCTCATCTATTTCTAGTAACCTTGTGGAGCTAGGTTGCATCCCCTCTTCTTTAAGCTAGGCAAAAGATCCAAAACAAACATCAAGTGGACTCCAACTTCTTCAAAAAAAATCCAAAAGAGCTAAGTATTGCACTTCAATCCATCTCTCAAAATTTTAAATCTATTCTTGGTTACAAGTTCTATAGCTTAAACTTCTTCAAGCTTTGATTTTTGCCCTTTGATCTCTTGTTTTGATTGGCTTATTTTTCATCTTTTTTGCCATTATTGGCTTCCTCTAAGTGTGCCCTAGTTGGGCCATTTCTCCCAAGGTGTTGGGTTTTTTCTACCTCTTCCTTTCTCTGCTTTTCTTCATCATTTCCAGCTTACTTTGCTCACTGTTTGGGCTTCATTTGGCTCACTTTTTGGCCATTCTTTGCCCACTGTTTACTGCTCTTCTACCCGCTGTTTGGGCTTGCTTTACGCCACTGTTTTCTCCTCCATTTGCAGCCATCCTTTTGTGTTAAATTTTCTGAATTTACTTCAATCTGATCTAGGATCTTAACTGAGAGAACAACATGTACAACATATCTACATCATATCAATCATGGAGACAATAATGTAAGCACACAAGAGACACAAAGATTTACTTGGGGAAAACCATTAAGGTGAAAAACCCCAATAACTTCCTCAGAGATAGATAGAGCAATGATACAACCAACCATAAGAGATAGACACAACCTAGCAGCAGATCCTCCTCCTCCATAAGTGCGCCACTCCTCCTTGAGTGCATGAGTGAGAAGTGAGTGAGCAAATAGAGTGCCTCCTGCACTCTATTTATACTTGACTTGACTTGCCTTTTTACCTAACTCATGTAGGCTTGAACTTAACCACATAACATAATGTTGACTGGGCCGACCCCCAATAGGGTGGTCTAATAACCCTTCGACCCACATGGCCGACCCCCAATAGGGTGGTCTAATAACCCTTTGACCCACATGACTTATACAGGGCCAACCCCAAACAAGGTGGTATAATAACCCATCAAGTATAAGTTACGACACTTACAATATAAATGACGACACTTCCTTATAGAGGAATAATACCATCTCTATAGGAATACAATATACATATATGTGAAATACATTCCGAAGTTACATATACATCAACACTCCCTCTTAACTAGGAAGGTATTTCTCAGCACAGTTCTTCTAGCACAAGTCATCTTCTCTAGATCATCGTCACTGGATAATCGTCATCGAGTCATCATCATCATCACTGCTGCTGCTATCTCAATCAATCTCTGAATCTAATCGTCATAGGAAGTTCTACAGAGCCAGTCCTTTTTCATACTGGATGTAGGCCCACCACCTGCAGGTCTTCATCATCACTGGCCATACTGTGGAATCCTCAAGACTTATTACGTGCGTCACAAAACCTCGAAAGAGCATCCCGGGATGTTACGGGTACACAACTCCGACCTGTAGGATCTCCCAGGGCGCTATTACATGTGACCCCACCACAAAACCTCGAAAGAGCATCCCAGGATGTTACGGGTACACAACTCCAACCTGAAGGATCTCCCAGGGCACAAATTACATGTGGTCACCACAAAACCTAGCAAGAGCATCTCAGGATGTTACGGGTACACAACTCCAACCTGAAATCTCCCAGGGCACAAATTACATGTGGTCATGGCAAAACCTCGAAAGAGCATCTCAGGATGTTACGAGTACACAACTCCGACCTGAAATCTTTCAGGGCCCAAATTACATGCCATAGGACAAAACCTCGCAAGAACATCCCAGGATGTTACGGGTACACAACTCCGACCTGAAGGATCTCCCAGGGCACAAATTACATGTCCTCCCAGAGCAATGTCTCGAAAGAGCATCCCAGGATGTTACGGGTACACAACTCCGACCTATAGGATCTCCCAGACATGCTCATCTGCACAACCTGATCCACGACCACAGAGTATCAACCTGATACTCAACATACATCATCCTGATGTACTCATGATCATCCTGATCATCATCACTGCAACGTCCTGCTGCATGTCATCTGGAGCAACATCCTGAAGCTCATCATCCATGATCATCCTGATCATCACTGCAACATCCTGTTGCATGTCATCTGGAGCAACATCCTGAAGCTCATCATCCATGATCATCCTGATCATCACTGCAACATCCTGCTGCATGATCTACCTGATCATCAATGCATCTACCTGATGCATACCAAGTATCTACCTGATACATATCATCATCCATGATCATCCTGATCATACAATGTATCCACCTGATACAAATACAAATACATGATACATATCACCATACATGATCCATCTGATCATACAATGTATCCACCTGATACATATACAGATACATGGTCCAAGCATCCAACATGATGCATATACAAAATACATACACATGATCCAACTGATCATATCCAGCATCCAACATGATGCGTACATATAAATGATCCAACTGATCATATCCAGCATCAACATGATGCATACATACATACATAAAAATGATCCAACTGATCATATCCAAGCAGAAACCAGAACATCATCCTAATGCTCATCATCTAGCGCTTACATCCACAGCCATGTGAAGGATCCTCCTTCCAACATGCTTGGAATGGCTTCAGCAAATGTGTCCATCACTTCTTCCTCGAAGTGTCCTCGATCTGAAGAACACCAAGCCTCTCTCTGAAGTACTCGAACTTCACCCTGGCTAGTGGCTTCGTCAGCACATCTGCAATCTGCTCATCCGTCGCAACATACAGAAGCTTCACAACTCCTCTCTGCACCATATCCCTGATATAGTGATATTTGATCTCTATGTGTTTCGACCTGTCATGAAACACTGGGTTCTTGGACAACTTCACACAACTCTGGTTATCACAAAAGATACCAGTAGCATCCAAAAGGAGATCAAATAACTCAAACAGTAGCTTCTGTAGCCATACTGCCTCACAACTAGTTGAACAGGCTGCAACATACTCAGCCTCAGCTGTACTTAGTGCTACGCAGGACTGCTTCCTGCTAAACCAAGAGATCACACCTGATCCCATACTGAAGCAGCACCCAGATGTGCTCTTCCTATCTGCAGCACTGCCAACCCAATCTGAATCAACATAACCCTGTAGGTTAAACTTTTGATTCGCTTCATACTTGAGCCCATAATCCACTGTACCCTTCAGGTACCTCAGAACATGCTTTACAGCAACCAGGTGAACACTCCTCGAATCCGTCAAGAACTGGCTCAATGTGTTCACAGCAAAGCAAATGTCTGGTCTCGTGTTCGTCAGGTACATCAAGGACCCAATCATCTGACGATACAAAGAGACATCAACCGACTCAGATGAAGCATCACATAGAAGCTTCAGATTCGATGCCATAGGTGTGGCCATCTCCTTGCAGTACATCATCCCGAACCTCTTCAGGATCTCTACTACATACTTCCCTTGTCCAAGGAAGATTCCATCTGCACTCTGCCACACCTCCATGCCAAAAACAAATAGTGCATCATCCCCAAGTTCTCAACTCGAACTCGGCAGCAAGCTTCCGCTGCGTGTCGGCAATCAATCTATCCTCACCTGATACAAACAGGTCATCCAAATAGTAGTATCGCTGGATTGCCTTCCTCAACCTTGTAGAAAAGGTTGGAATCCGCTTTATTCTTGGTAAAGCCCAAGCAGGATAGAAAGCTGTCTATCCTACCATATCAAGTTCTGCACACATATATGACTACACCATGCTGTCTTGAAATCCATCTGGTGCATCTTCTATTTCATCACTTTTGTATTTCTCAATGCTGCCATCTGCAACATGCTTGATCTAATAGTTCTATTTGGAAGTCACAACAGACTTCCCTTTAGCTCTTGGGATCGCATCCCAAACATCATTCTTCATGATCGACGGATCATGGAATTCCATTTCTTCATCCCAGATCCTGGGAACTTTAATATCTTCAATAGATATCTTTGTTGCTGGAACAAATGTTGTAGTCCTTTTGTAGGTGAAGATATACGGTCTTTCCTACAAAACAGGTTAAATTGCATGATTAGAAACATCTCATAATTTTCAGAACAAATTCTTACACATAAAGAAATATGTCATACAATCATGCAATTATCTTAGCCAATGCTTCAATACAACATTTATCCATATTCCGTAACTTTCTAGATGCCTTCCAATCTCTACCAGAACATTGTTCAGAGTGTGCACAACTCCCAACATGTCAGCAAAGAGGTTTCATTCTAGATAAGTAGCAATGGAATGTTGTACAGTGCCATAAGCCACTTACCCATGTATATTAGTAATATACTGTTCATCAATGCAACTATTCTAATATGCACAATACATATCCTAAGTCTAGGAACATGAGCATATACATCATTGAACAATTTTATTTAAACAAACAAATATGCAAGAAATTAAAATACTTATCTTTGTTTGTTTGTTGGGTGGACTCCCTCTGAGTCTTTGCTTCCTTACAGGAGCTGCTGGAGTCCTAATCTGAAGTAGCTTCTTCTACACCTTTCTGTTGTGAAAAGATGGTCAACTCCCTCTGAATATCTGCATCCTTGCAGAAACTACTGAAGTGTGTTCCTTTGCTTTCTTGTAGGAACAACTGGAGTGTGCTCCCTCTTGATCTTTGCTTCCTGGATTACCTGTTCTTGAACTCATATTCATCCTTGGTTCCTATGCATGCTTATTAGTATCATGATTGTGTTATCCTTGTGATCTCATATAAAATCATACATTCATTAGTATACTATTAAAACACAATAATCTCAAGCATGTATAGACATGATCATTTCAAACAGAAATAATAAGCATTATCATTCAAGGTTTATGTAGGATTCTTATGGTTAGTCAAATCATAAGAAGCATAACATGTCTAAACCTATAATTACTCAAACCTATGACTCTTCGGGTTAGTTGAATCATCAAACAAGATAAGAGATATAATATGCATAAAACTTGTGATTATTCAAACCTATACCTTCATGATTCTTCTGGTTAGTCATATCATCAATTATGGTAAGAAACATAATATGCATACAACCATGATTATTCAAACCTATGACTCTTCAGGAATAATCATTATCAACAACAGTATAAGATCCTAACACAAGGTAGGATTCTAGCTTGATATAGGAAAAACATACCTGGATTAGCATGCTAGCTATTTATGTCTAACATACCCGTATAATGTCTTTTGTTTCTCTTCAGTGACTTGTGCTAGTAACCTGCATGTCTCATAAGTTAACCATTGTATAAACAAGTTATACATACCTCGTAAATGGATCTTGTATGAGATCCATGACAATGGATGAATCTTTGTCCTCATGTTATCATGATCATATGTTCTTGGACCAGAACATGATTTGTCTTTCTTGGTGTACCTTTCATGTTAGTAGACAACATAAACCTCATACAACACCATAATGCATTAGTACAATAATAAGTGTCAACACCCTAACCAGTGAATGCATTCATAATTTTGTTAAGGTTATACGACAAATCTAAAATCAAAATTGTACTAACCGTAATAACATGAAGACAAACATACCATAAACTTAATCATGGACAAATATCGAAACATACCTCGATGAGTCATACCTGTCAAGATCGCTTGTAATCTTCTTATGTAAGGCCTTATCCTCATCTCCCTCTGAGACAGGAACTTCTTCACTTATGCAGGTGACCAATCCATCTTCTTCTAGGATTAACCCAATCCACTTGATTTGCAAGAACTGGACCTGGAGCTGGATATGGGTTTGTCAGAGAAACCCCAAAAATTCAAACTTTCAATTTTAAACTTCCGAAAGGATAGAAATATGCGCCTTGATGAGTTGATCAAACTGGTATATTTAGAATTTGAAAAATGCAAAGTTTCAATCCTCAATTTTGCCTTTGAAACTTCCGAATTCACTAGACGTGACCCTGAACTGGGGTTTGATGAAGCCCACTCTTCTGCCCAATTAAAATGTTTGATCCAAAGCTCTAAGCTTCTATTTTTCTGAGGAGCTTCCAGCCGTGGTCACAAATTTCAAAAATTCCCATTTTTACAGAAGCCCTAATTTTCCACTTTTCTGATCAAAGTCCCGAACTAGGGTCTAATCAAGCCCGGCCTTCTGCCCAACCAAAAATTCTGATATTGGTCTCTAAATTTCTATTTTGATGAGTAGCATCCAGCCGTGGTCTCCGATTACAAAAATTTCAAATTTCTCCAAAGCCCTAAATTCCGGAAGCCATGAATGAAGGTACTTAAAAATAATTATGTTTTGACAGAAATATGTACCTGATTGTTTATGGTGTAACTCCAAAATTTTTGATCCACAGGATCTGAAAAAGTTTCCTGAGATAGCCTGACCTGTTAGCTTTCCATCTTGACAGGTCTGACCTCAATTGGAGTTTCTGAGAGAGAGTTATGCCAAATGTCGCAACGTGACCTGTTTTGGGATAATACAGGAGAGCGAACTTGTACGGCGTGCCACGTGTCACTGGTTCAACTTCGGCCTCTGCAAAAATTTTCTGAGACAGTACAGTCTGTGTACTACCTGTCACTTTTTACGAAACTTCATTTGAAGCTTCCTAGCCCAAGTTATGACCTTTTTCCCAAGGTCACCTGATTTTGACTCAGATCTGGAAGAGGCAGAAACCCTATATTGCACAGATCATAAATCACAAAGTACAACGAATTAGAGGTTGTCCTTTGGACACAAGGTACCTGGAGATTTAATCTTCGTCCTGTAACAATTTCAGATCCGAAAACTTCGCCAAAACGGATTTATAGCGAAAGTGGTACGATGACTGGTTTTTGCTATATCAAGCCCTAGCATCGTAAGTGCAACAAGTGTCATACATGCCATATCATGCCTTCTTTCAGGCTAGCTCTGATACCATGTTAAATTTTCTGAATTTACTTCAATCTGATCTAGGATCTTAACTGAGAGAACAACATGTACAACATATCTACATCATATCAATCATGGAGACAATAATGCAAGCACACAAGAGACACAAAGATTTACTTGGGGAAAACCATAAAGGTGAAAAACCCCAATAACTTCCTCAGAGATAGATAGAGCAATGATACAACCAACCATAAGAGATAGACACAACCTAGCAGCAGATCCTCCTCCTCCATAAGTGCGCCACTCCTCCTTGAGTGCATGAGTGAGAAGTGAGTGAGCAAATAGAGTGCCTCCCGCACTCTATTTATACTTGACTTGACTTGCCTTTTTACCTAACTCATGTAGGCTCGAACTTAACCACATAACATAATGCTGACTGGGCCGACCCCCAATAGGGTGGTCTAATAACCCTTCGACCCACATGGCCGACCCCCAATAGGGTGGTCTAATAACCCTTTGACCCACATGACTTATACAGGGCCAACCCCAAACAAGGTGGTCTAATAACCCATCAAGTATAAGTTACGACACTTACAATATAAATGACGACACTTCCTTATAGAAGAATAATACCATCTCTATAGGAATACAATATACATATATGTGAAATACATTCCGAAGTTACATATACATCAACATTTTGCCCACTGTTTTGACTTTTTGCTCACTGTTTTTGCCTTCTTTTCATCACTGTTTGGGCCTCTCTTACCTCTGATTTTTTCGTTGTCCTCTCCCTGCCCTCTAGAGCTTTGTTTTTTACCTCCTTTTGTTGACTGTTTTTGCCTTAAGGACAGCCCTAAAACTACCCTAGATCTACCCTTCTATCCCTTCGTCCCTCTTCTCCTCCTCCTTTCCTCTCTCCTCACCCCCTTTTGTCTCCTCTTCTTGCCCTTCTCTAGTCTCTTTTTCTTTGGCTTACAAGCTTAGTTTTCCTTTGCATTTAGTGCATACTTAGCCCAAAGTTTGCATTTCTAGTTTACATCTCATAAGTCTAGTTGGCATCTAGTTTATTTCTAAATCTCGTCTTGCATTTAAAATCATAAAAGTGCATTGCATTTCAAAGTTTGATTTTCATAAATAGATTTAACTTTTTTGCATCTAGTTCCACTTTGATTTATTTCATTGGTTACTTAGCTTGCATTTGGTTCATTTTTAAGTTTAAGTTTGCATTGGGTTGTTTTAGATAATTGCATCTAGTTTTAAATTTTCATTATCATCCAAGACTTGCATCCTTTTTACACATAAAAAGTTGAATCTCTTTTGCATATCAAGTAGATAGTTTGCATTGGTTTTAAAGTCTAGAGTTACTTTGGTTTCATTTAAATTTCATTAACTAGATCTTAAAACTCAAAAGATAAAAAACACTTTGATCCTAGTTTCCATTTTGCACTTTCTAGATTTGGTTTTATTTTGGTTTCCTAACTAACAAGCTAACAAGTTGTTTGAGTTTTGGTGTGTGAAGAGTTTTCAAACATCCATATAAGAATATTTTAGCCCAAAGGCTAGATCCAAGATCAACAACAAGTGCATAAACCAAGCACAAATCAAGCGAACCTTTTTTCTCTTCTCCTTAGTGACTTCAAAAGAACCAAAGAGAGCATTGAAGAGACCATAAAGATGATCTAAACCAAGAAACCATTTACCATTATCCTTTGTAAAAGCTCTTAAGAGCTTGCTTCAAGTTTTTCCAAGTTTACTTTTCTCAAAGTCCTTACAAGGGTTTCATTCCCAAAGGCATTTGTACTTAATAATAAAGTTTGATTAGTGGGGTTTTTAATCCCCCACACCCAACTTCCCCCATTTGGGGAAGTCTTGCATTGTCCTTTGAGTGGTTGGTTTCTTCTTTCTTAGTTTAGACTTGCTTTGAGTTTCTAGAATAAATTCATTTTGTGCTTAGATCTTTAATTGTCATTTCAGTTTTGACATGAGAAGTGTCTTGGGATTTGATCCCAAGTGTCGCATTGACCTTGCGTGCTATTTCTCTTTCCCCACTGTGTACTGCATACGACCAGCTAGATGGAAGTTTCATGAACAGTGTATAGAAGTCATTTTTGACTTCCTTTGCTAGATTAGTTTCTTTTGTTGTAGAACACTAGTTGCTCATTCAATTCATTTTTTGCAAGTAGTTTATTCATTTGTTATATCATTGTTTCGTTTTTACAAATCTATTGAGCTGTCATTTGGTTTATGTTTACAATCTGCTTGATATTCTAAAAAGAACCCAAGTCTCTTGAACTTGCCATAACACAAGTCAAGAGCACTCTCTATCGGAGAGCATTCCCACTGCATTTCCTAGCATCAAGCATATAGATTAGCTAAAGTCTCTTGAACTTCTGTCTTAAGACAAAGTCAAGAGCACTCTATGTTAGAGAGTTTAACTGTGTGCTCTTAATAACTTAAAACTTTTCCAACTCACATTCCCCCATTAAAATTTACTTCGTTGCTTTCCATCACTTAGTATGCTCTGCCAACCTTAAAAAAGTTGAACTCGTACTCAGAACAGTGATTGGAATTGTTAATCTTGAAAGTGATAACATAATAAAATTTTCACCCCACAACCAACGAACCGGCGTTGATTTTACGAGAAATTCTCAGGTAGTGAGCAAAGTTCCTAACTGGTGGCGCCGGGCAACCCAATCTGGGCACTCGTTCGTTAAGTTCTCAAAACACCTAGCTTGTGATCCCAGACAGGTCTGTCATGTCTCCAAGGGGAAGCCACAGAAGGTATACTATTCCGGTTGGACGCATACCTTGCTTTTGCTAACCTAATAAATCAAGACCACTAAAACTTTTGAATGTACCAAGATAATTTGCACAACGTTCTCACAAACATTATTCTAAGATTTGATCATCCGCATCCCCAAGCACTACACATTTTTTACTCCATAAGGCACTGGTCTTTTCACACTTTCATCTATTAATTAATTGGGGCCATTTGTCCTTTTGTTTAAGTTATTTATCTGTGGATGCTACTTTATCTTGCAAGTCTTCATTATACTATTGATCTATAATCTTGTATCGCAACGTGGATTGCTTCTTATCTTGTGTTCATTTCATTTGTAAAAATTGTGATCTCATCAAAACTCCTAAACAACACCCATCTGCATCACTCAACACCAAAAAACACTTTAAAAACACAGAGCCATAGACAACTCTTTGTGTAGGGACAACCCCCCTTGGCTTCGTTAGGAGTTAGCCTAAACGGAGGAGCTAGGATTTAGGTGACAGTACTGTTATCACACAACTTGTAGTTGCCCCTAGAGGTATCCCATCCGGGACGGTAGAGGAGTTAGGCAACTAAAGAGGTGACCCAAGAAATGCCACGGTTCCCAATGCAGTTGGGAGTCACGTCAACCGAGGCACTCTTCGCTTTAGGTCAAGGTGTAACTAGACCAAGGGGGAGACCCTATACCCCAATCATAATTGATTGGGCTCAAACAAAGGTTTCTAAGGGTAGATAAGTAATGAGTTACGGAAACCAATGCAAGGCTAAGTGGACCTAAGGGTTAAGGTATGGTTGAGGGAGGTGTAAGATCTTGTTGATGTTTCAACCTATGTATGGTTTAGGCCACATGATGGGGTATGATAACTAGGTAAAGTACCATGTGTTTACACAAGTGGGTCTAGTTTCTTGGGAAGTGTGAAATGGTTCTAGGTGGACCCACAAGGTGAGTTGGTTCTAGGAGTACCCATGTACTAGATCTAGGGTTTGACACGAATCCCAAGGAGTGCAACTTGCTTGGAGAAGGACTAGTGCCTTGTTGAATGGGCTAATGGAGTCAAGAAGTATGTCAAAGTGTAGATCGGGACACCTAGAAGCCAAGTCAAGTGGGTTGGATGAGATCCAATGGTTGGATCTTACTAGATCTAGGTTTTTAAGTGATTACCCTAAGTGAACCACAATCCCTTGAAACAAGGAATGCAACCCCCAAGGCGGATCGTGACAAAAAGACAGTATAGACCTAGGTTTCAAGGCATGGGGATTCCAAATCCACAAAAAGCTCAAACACCCACCTCCTAGAAGTGGACCAACTCAAAATTTCAAGGGGGTGCGATTTGCCCAAGGAAGGTCAAAAAGTGGGTTTTGGTGGACCAAATCAAGTCCAATGGCCACCAAATTGTAGATCCGGGATGCTAGTACCCCGATCTATGTATCTTCAAAATTTCAAATGAACCCAAGTGCTAGATCTTAGTAGATCTAAGTTTTAAGGTGCCAAGAAAATCAAAAGGGGGTTTTAACTCCTTAAAACATGGAGAGATGTCCACAAGGTAGTTTTCACCAAAGTAAGGATGTGGGGGTAGGTTATCAAGTGTCTAGATTTCAAATCAAGCGGGATCTTACCTACCCATGTGCTAGATCTAACCCAACAAGCCTCTCTTAGGGAAGTGCGATTTGGTTCAAGAGGGCTTTTTGCATTGAAAAGTGTGTCAAATTTTAGCCAATCACCACCAAACTATAGATCCAACTAGGGGTGGATGCTATAGAGGTGGGTTTTCAATTTTTCTTCAAATGCAAGGCTAGATCTAAGTAGATCTAAGAAATACCAAAAACAAGGGTTTTAATTTGATTAGGGTTTTTATGACCAATGAAGATAGAATGGATGAAAGAGGCACATACCTTGTAGATCTTACCTCAATTGCTTGTGGCCACTTTGCAAGTTGATAGCATTCTCCTATGTGTATATTCAAGAGTGAGATCCAAGTGCTCCAACCAAAACGTCCTTCTCCAAGATAGCCAAATCGTCCTCCTCCTACAAGACAAGATCAAAGAAACAAGTCAAGCAAGATGATTATGAAAATGGTAGAAAGATGTAATAGAAAGCATCAACTATGTCACGAAGATACAATAATGATACTCCCTGTCACAAGATCAACCCAAGAGAGAATATGTGGATCCCTCCAACAATAACCCTCATGAAGTCGCCCTCCTCTCTCCAATTCGACTTTCCTGTCAAAAGATTAGTAAAAGCACCAAAATCCACAATGATACATAGAAGAGATACTGTATATTCAATTTGCAAGAGAATCCACAATGCAAGAGAGATGTGCTCCACAAAAAATCTTCTATTCCAATATTCCAGAGCTCCAAAGGTGAGCTTTACAATGGGGGGTCTCCTCCTTATATAGGATAATAAAGACCGAAACCCTATACCACTTCATAATACTACATCAAATGAGTGGTTGAGATTATAAGATCTCATCATACAATCAATGGCTAAGATGACCCATAACAATATATCACATGGATCACTCAAAATAACAAAAGCGCCCTCACTAAATGGTACAATGGAGGGTGACGTCATCCCACTAGAGGGGTAAAAAGTACAATAATCCACCTCATGATGACTAGGACATGATAAAATAAGCTCATGGTGGGGCTAGGAGGTATTAATCCTTACTAGCTCATCCCCAAGGCACAATAAAATAATAAAATATGTCCAATATAATAAAAATGACCAAAACTGTCATCAGAATCCATGACAGTCAAGCAGTAAATGTCCTCCTGTGATCAATCCGGGCATACCCACATGGTGAAAACTGGCTGGAAGATAGTGATGCCATCCTGGAAGAACTCTGTGAAAACCAAATGCCAAAACCTTGCCTCAATTGCCCAAATCGATTTCCTCAGTGACCACTTTATCCCATTTTTTAACTGCCTTGGGAACTGTGAAAGTGCCAAAACTGCCTCCTAGGGTGCTAGCGCTGTCCATCTGAGCCCACCAGGCTCTCCGGAAGGGGGGGTAAATGGTAATAACAAGTGGCTGGACCACCCCCTCCATCATCAGCGCCCTAGGTGAACTGGCCTCTCGGGGCCCCTGCTGCTCAGGCTGGGAAATCAGCCCCCAATCTGGTCAACAAGTGTAAAACTGCATCAATCACTGTCAGAAGTGCCCGGAACTGAAAGATAAGTGTCTCAATGGATCCAGAAGACCCAAATCCACTAGGAATGAGTACTCATACACCCTGGTTTGCCCTAATGGGCCCGCTGTAGGGTCCACCATATATGGACAATGTATAATCTGCTGATCTGAAGTAATAATAAACCCGCTGAACATCATCTGCATCATATGTCCATCATATGATATCATCATCAAACATGTGGGCCCATAAATCATCATCAATAATCATCCATACATGGTCCACATCATCACGGATCCCAAGAATATAAAATCAAGGATAAATCACATCAGTAGACTAAGACAATGCTTCTCTAATCATTCTCACAGCTAAGCTCAAAGTATAAATTCCATTCAGTGGCATTAATCAGTTTAACATATTCCATTGTTATATAAAAATTACTTGCACAATAGTTCAAATGACAAACTCACCCATTGGACATGGTCAAACTGCTAGTGAAGGATGAAGGCTAGGAGCAAGGTTGGGCCAAGGGTTTGACTTGTCTAACTTAACTCAAAAATACTTTGGACTGGGAAAAGGGGGAAACTACAAACTCTGTGCTGGACAAAAGAACACGGGGGATGGTTGTGCCTCACAAATGGATAAGTTGTTTAGAGAGTGCTTATTCAACTTAGGCATCATGTCTACATCAAGTTGATCCAGGTTCATTAGGATCATTCAATTTTATTTCCATGGCCTTTTTGGCCTACATAACCCTTCGGATTTCAGATGTGCTGAGAAGCACAACTAGTTGCAGCTTGCATCCAGGGCATGTTTTTCATATATTTATACAAGGTCAGCAATTGTTTAGATATAGCTTTTAAGAATCATTGCTTTTTGGACCTTTCTTATACTCTTCGAGGAGTATTTTTAGCTTTTCATTGCTCTTGCCCTTTTTGTTTCCATGGGCGAATTTATTTAGTTTCCACAGGTAGAACATGAGCTTTCAGTTTTAGCCAACAACATCTCAAGTGACTAGGGGGAGTTCGAGCCAATGCCAAACATCGGGACAACCGACCAGAATGATTTAGGCCTACAATCCAACTCACCAAAGGCAAGTTCTGTCACCAACTCAGAGCCGAGACACCGAATAAACAGGGATGCGGTCCAAACACAGAGGTAGAAAAATGGGGAAGTCCTCAGTATCAGAAAGTCAAATGAGACGAGTCAGGGTTTAAAGTCAAACAGGAAGGTCATGTATGGATGGAGATAAGTGAATATGGAGCCTACACTAGCAGACAACTGGTGTCGGGGAAAGACCATGTCTATGTAAGGTTAAATACCAGTAAGTTTTGTTAAACGACCTAAAAGTGCAAGCAATTGTCCATTTTATGATTTACAGTTCATTTTAAATAGTTTGCCACATCAGGAATGATATACCAAGCACATGCTATGATCATGACTAAATCAACAAGATAATAATCCACAGTCAGTGAGAACATATCCATAGATCATACAACATCATCATAATAATCATCATCATGCATCATCTGAAACACTGCTGAAATACATCTCTAGGCACTGAACTGAAACTGTAATGGGATAAGTGGTCACATCAGTCATCAAATCCGAACTCTCAAGGCTCAGCCTTGACACAAGGTCATAAAATCTGAATAATGTACTGCTCTGATCATGAGTGATCCAAAATATATAGCCATGCTCTGGAATAAAGGAAGCTCTGGAATGTGCAGATATCTGCTGTACAAAAATAGTAGCCCTGCTACTATGGTGTGATAACAAGTACCTAGCTCATTGCTTGCCCCCAAGGCCACACTTCTCCCACTTATAGTGAGGAGACAGCTTTCGAAAGATTTATGCTATTGGTGTCCATCTCGGCGGACAACACACGACATCTCGCAAGTTTCTCTGGAACTTCGAGTTGATAAGTAAATGCATAGTCTTATTGCTCTTTCTAGAGTAATAAAGTAGCTCATCATTTTGGTGTCGTTGTTAGGGAGATGTCAAAGTTACAATAGTATTTGTTTGCATTGGTTTTAGGAAACACACATGTAAGGGGATCAGCAAGAGGAACTGTCGACTACCCTCTTTGTGGAATTTCATACATTGTGTGATGCATTTAAATTAGGTCATATAGTTGCATGCATAGAATTAGAAGATCCACCAGGAAGATTTCGTGGCACAATAAGAGCCACCCAAAGTACTAAGCATTTTGCAAGAACACCGATAGAGGAGGAGATTCACAAGTACACTTTGGATCTGTTATCACACACACTCTAGCTGCTACTAAATGAATCCCATCCGGGACGGTAAAGGTAGGGCAGCTAGACAGGTGACACCTGCAAACACCAATTCCACTGCTCAAAAGAACAGTTGTCACTCCGGACAAGGTGCTTGTCGATTTGGACAAGGCACGTAGCCAAGTCAAGGGGGAGACCCAATTCAACCAGCCAAGGTTGAGACTCAAAAAATCAGACACCCAACCCCAAAAGAAAAACAAATGAAAATGCAAGGTGAATGCCTAGAGTGTTTGAGGCCTCTTCCAGCCAATGGATCAAGACTCTAGGTTAATAAAGTACTGAATTAAATGATTCCAGATCTGATATAGGCGCAGAAGATGATGTAAAATGAGGAATTAAATGGCTGGAAAATGACTCAAAGAGTAATGATAAGCTAGAAGTGCAAATTAGATTTTCTACCTATGGGGAAATTGACTCAAAATGGTTATGCATACATGGCAAAAGCAAAATTACTGATTTAACTAACACTTCTAGTGGTTTCAGCTTGATTTAAAATGATACTAGAGCAATCCAAAGCAAAACAAGCAATACCCACAACCCAAAATTAACCCAAGCAGTGTGGTAGGGCAAACTGCCCAAGGAGGGCGAATTCATCCCCCACTTGTTGTTGCTTCCTCTAAATTGTTGCAAGAGAGGTTGTTGTTGGGTGTCGGCTTCACTGGAGGCTACGGCAATTCCAGGTAATTATATTTTGTTTCTATTTGTAATGCTTTAGTATAAAAACAAATTTAGAAATATATGAAGGAATGATTTCTGGTTTTCTCTTATTTTTGAAAGATTTTATTTTGTATATATTTTTTTATTACAGATGTAGATTTTTTCATAGCATTGAATTGTTTTACAGTATAGGCTCTACATTCTGGTATCAGAGCGTAGTTTTCAAACATTCAGGCTTAGGGTTTTTATTTTGTTATTTATTTATTTATTTTATGAATTGAAATTGGTAATTAAAATACAAATCCGAAAAATTTGGATTTGATAAACAACGCTTGTTCCCCAAATGTAAAATAATGAAGTAAACCCAATTATTATTCGTAATGTCCGGTGATTTCATCACTACTATTGTGGTGATTTTTGGAGTCGAATATGTTTGACAGCTTTCATTTTTATAGTGCACGGTCCCTGTTGTGATCAATGTGATCAATCTATGGACAGATGGCTTGGCTGACCTTTAAATTGCTCCAGCGACAACTCTCAACTGTTAGTTTAACTTTTTTTTAGGTTGTCTGCACACTACAGCAGTGTTTAATGATTTCTTTGTAAACCTTAATACACAGAGGCTTCTCGCTCTAGTTCTCAAGTGTGTGTTGTTTTTCTGTTCTAGTTAGTATGCTCAGATTTTAGAGGATAGACATGAACTCATTATTTGCACTTCCACACAGTATAAACTATAAATCCAACCTCCTACAACTTCCATTGTTGCCACTAATTTCTGCACTTTTTTCTGGTGCAAATAGTGCCCCATATATATTTTTGTCATGTTATATCTTTATTTATAAAAAATGCGATGTATTGAATAATTTATTTGATATACTAGGATGTTATAAAAAACCTGAAAATATGCCAAGAAATTCAACTTGTAACAATTGTGGAATTGGATTGCAAACATAGTTGTTAGGTTTGAGATTTTCATTATTTGCACTTCCACACAGTATAAACTATAAATCCAACCTCCTACAACTTCCATTGTTGCCACTAATTTCTGCACTTTTTTCTGGTGCAAATAGTGCCCCATATATATTTTTGTCATGTTATATCTTTATTTATAAAAAATGCGATGTATTGAATAATTTATTTGATATACTAGGATGTTATAAAAAAACCTGAAAATATGCCAAGAAATTCAACTTGTAGCAATTGTGGAATTGGATTGCAAACATAGTTGTTAGGTTTGAGAATTTTTTTAAGCGTTTGGGCCCTGTGGGAAATGCTTGGCGTGGCAGTATTATCTCATTGGAACTGTCAGGTTCAGGTAGACTTTGCATAGTATTCATAGGGAGTACAAGTTAGGGTGGCACTATGGTGCCCCTCTCATTTCCTTTTCACATACGTTTTCTTTTCCAGAAATGAATACCAGATTTGGATTTCTTTTGAAGAAAGATGACCTTAATTGCTATTGTGCAATAGAAGTTCTGACTTGTATGATTGAAAGAATGAATTGTTGCTCTAGACCTTGAATGAATAGAAGATATTTCCGCTCAGTTTATCCATGTTGTTTTCTTTTAAAGAGGCATTTGAACGAACTGGTGATCAAAGTATATATGTGCAGTAGAATTCCTTGCATGCAATATTTATGCTTCCTAGCTTTAAGTAGGCTTCCTTGTGAATAACTAGTTGTCAAGGTGCTCTTCTTTTTGAGGATGCTGTAATTCATAATGCTTTTCCCTTTTCAAAATTCCATTCTTACAATTCCCACTAATAGTTGTTGCAAGATCACTAGGAATGACAATGTTCCCTCACAGTAAATATTTATCATGCATGCTAGCTATTTTTCCATATCGGAGTTTCACATTGTGTTCTTGATTTCACATATTGACTTTATCTGAATTTATCAAGAGGCTAGTGATTTTCTCCTAGGAACCATAATATACACGATGAATTGCTTAACAGGTGAGTCCTGAACTTGTCAACAGTTGGGAAACGCCACTGGGTTGTGGGTGCTGGTTTTATCCTTAGGTCTGTGTATGGACTGGGTAAATGTTGAGAAAGGAACTATCAGTTGCATGAACCTTAGGACTGTGTTTATGGACTGTGTAAGGCACTCTGATTGGAATGTGGGCCCATAACCCACAGGTGATAGTTCTCTTATGCGTGCAGTAGAGAGAAGGCAGACCCTACTCATATTATTAGAGGCTTAGAAGCAGGGAGTAGGATAAAAGACAACTAAAACACCCTGCTTTTCCGGTGGATTTTTTTATCAAAACCAGTCAAAATTGCCCCTAAAAATTGCTATTTGAGTAATTATGCAATTTCAGCAATGGCAAATACCTGTCCTAGACTAAATGCCCGATTTTAAAACTACCCAAATCGTCGAAATCGCGATTTGAGTACTCCAAATTGTAATTCCAGCACTTCTTCCTCTGCCGGATTCCGGTGGATAGGGGGTGTTTTGGTTAGTGGATATACTGCTCCTATAAGCAGAACCCTGAATATATTCTTTAAAGGCACAAATATCAAATCGTCACAAAACACCAGATGCTTTTTCTATCCCTGAATCCCTGAAGATTTACAAACACTGCTTTTGATCTTTAAAATCAAATAAATCTGATATCTAATCATATGGGCTAAATACTGCCATATTTGCTCAAGCAAACTTCATGAAGAAATAACTTCATATTCTTTGATATTTAAACACAAAGGTTGGAAATTCTTGGACAAGGGTTAACACAAGCTATTGATGCAAGGTGCAGATATGAGTCCTAACAGTGGCTCCTGCTCAGGGACAACTGCCCCCCTACAGGATGCTGAGAATCCCAGAACTCGACATGCTGCAATAAAATAACAACCTACAAAAATGGAAAGTGGACATTGACTATAACCTTTTGATGCAATTTTCAGATTATAACAGCAGAGGCATCTATAGGCACAAAACCCTAGGAAACCATGCAAGACCAAAATATTTTGCCTCTATGAATCTTCAAGACCACCCAGGACACAACTTATGACATTACTCATGAATTCAAGCAAGAAATCAAATTCTGGTTTCCTTGGAGGTCACAGGTTCAAATCCGGAGGGAGGTAGGGTATATACAACTCCACAGACTAAGCAGTGAAATAGCTAACAAAGGGGGTCTCTTTTCCCACAAACAAGGGGATCTCATACATCAATTTTGTGTCTGGCTAGGTTATACCTTAAGATTATATTATTATTGTTATTATATATCAATGATCAATGTAGTTCTAGTTACTGCACTTTAGTTTCCTGTACTTATGCCAAATGTTTGCTAGTTATTGTTTTCACTTTTATAGGTTTAGCTATGATTGCAATGTCATCAGTGGTAAAAAAGAATAATAGCATCTTCTTGTAAAATTTTGGGATTTTAAGGACAGTGGGAATAGAATCAAATCAATGAAGACGGATTTGTTACTAAAGATGGTTTTGAAATTAATTAATTCAAGTTTTCAAGAAGACAAAGAGTAGCAGATTTGATATTTGTTGGTTCAAGTGTATGGAATGCAGATAGAATTGCGAGGACAAAATAAATAAATAATAGATATAAGGTTCAGCCTCTTCTGCAAACTTCTCTTCATATAAAAAAGTGAAAAGATGGCATACATCCAAGCATTACTTTATTATATTTCCTTACAAGTTCAAGGGCTGTACGGAACACTCGAGAAGCCCTTCGTTTTTCTGGCTCATCAGGAAAAACCTGTGGCAAATAGCAAACCATATAAAACTTCAACATCTGTTACATGAATCAAGCTAACTGCTCTGTCAGACTTATCAAACTTTCTTGGAAATTATGTTTTATTTACTTTGCTTAAACGCTTTTCTTTTCCTTGAAATAAATAGGCGTTCTAACTTCTAACTAAAAAACAGCCTATACAAGCATACTATTCAGTAATTATTGTTTGAAAGGGAAATTAATCCAAAAATAAGTCAAAGTGCATTGTAATATTGACTTCCAGGAAAAAACCAAAAAAGAATTTTCATATATCATGGGTAAGAAAAAAGCAAAACAAAGCTACAGCAATAGTAGAACTTGGATGCAAGATATCTTACTATACGAGATGTCATTCCCCTTGCCTCATTCAACATACGAACCAAGGTTAAAACAAGCTGGATATTAGCATCAATGAACTCATCTGAGGAACCCTATATAAAATGAAAATTCACCACCCTTGATCAGAGGTCAATATAAGTAAAGGATTAACTAACTCCGTAAACAATATCTTGTAAAGAGACAAAATCATATCACATTGGTATGTATCATGAACTACTGTACATGATTGTGAGGCACTCAAGAAAAAGAACATAATTTAGAATCAGATAACCTCCAATCCATCATAGAGATATAACATGAACAAAAAAGGACATAAATTGTCATCACTAATAAGTGTTTATCATCAGAGTAAGTATAAAGAAAACCTATATTTGTCAATAAATGTAGTAGGAGAAGAATCTAAATGCCTTGTGAGATATGTAACTGTTGTGCCACCAGTTGTATGGGGGTATTGAACCTCATTTTTTTTCCAGAGCAGATCAGAGATGGATCAGTCCTTTACATTGAGCACAGAGGTTTTGCATTTGTATATGATGGCTGAGATCATTCTTGGACAGAGCAGAGCTCTAAAACAGTTGCCCATGTTATTTATAAGCCACTTCTGCGGGTCCCCTGCTATATGTTTTTATATATACATATGCTGCTATGCCTTGTGATATTCCTTTTCAGTTCCAGTTATGTATCAGATGCATGCATAGAGGATGTTATATATGGGTTATGTGATTTTATGGACTGATTTATTAGTTGTAGACTCTATTTTACACTTGTGATCTTCTGATGAGCATGGTGAGTAGGATATTTGCATAACATTACATCTAGTAGTAGTTCTTGTTTTATGTACATATCTATATTTATTATTTGGCAGGGTCTCTAAAGTATTGCCTGAATCATAACCTATACGTGATCATTCTAGGAGGTTATTGGATGGCACTTAGGCCTAAAATTGTTATAATATTAAGGTGTCATTTAATGAAAAATGGGATATTTCAATGGATGGTATTGGATGACCCATGGCATTGCCCATGGTATTGAGAGTTCCATGGTATTGGGTGTCCCATGATAGTGCCCATGGTATGGGACTCAAAAAGAAAATAAAAGGGAAAGCATTCATCCATTATGGACATATTGATTTGAATATTGATTTTTTGTCACCGTCTGGGGGTTGTCCAGAGTTTTCGTTTGGGGTTGGCAAACTCCATCCATCCATTGTGGTTTAGTTTCAGTGGTGAGACAAATCCACCCTAGCTAGACAAGGAGGAGGATCCATCCAAGGTCTTCACTTGAGCTTCATCTTTTGGTTTGGCATCACTTCTAGGTTCTTGTTGAGTGTATTTTGGTAGCTGCTATAGCAGCCATAGTTATTGTAGTCTACAATCTATTATTTATAATAAAGGTGCCAACATTATTTCTCCATTTTGGTGTATTCTTGAATGTTGCCAATGTGTTTGACGAAATGTTGATGTGAATGCAAATTGTTTGTGAAAGTTATAAAACAATGTAATATTGTTATCTGTTTGACAAATTCATATGATTTGTGCCCTGTTACCGGATGAACTAGCAAGGCTAGTCTCCGATGAACAAATGTAAGAGGAAGTGACCACTGTCACCTTAGTCACTCCCCCAACTTCTTCGGAGAGTCGGAACCTCCAAAAGGAGAGCCCTCTTGTGATCTACAAAAACACTTAAAAGCTATGCCTTCTTGATAACAATGTTAGTGACCAGTGCCTTAAACAATAAAATTATGCGAATGAAGAAGACATACTATGTAATTATGCACTTAGTGTATCCAGTCAAAGTATGAATAAGAATGTTCAATGACAAATTAGCATAACAATGGTTAACCTCACCATAAGATATAGATCAGTAGCAACTAAGGAATACCAATGCCAATAATGATTTAATGAGGTCAAGGTGATCATGCATTACTATCCAATCATCCAATATAGATGTTCAAGTAAATATAGATGTCAATGAGAAGAGTATGTGATTCAACTCTAATGAATGTAAGTATGCAAATCAAATAGCAAAATCCAATATTTCAACACTTGTTTCAGATCTGTATAAGGATGTATCAGCCACAATATTGCAGTATAGTCAATATAAATTGGTAACAATAGCAAATAGCAAAGTAGGTAATATCAACTATACTACACCAGCATGTAATGACAATGGTACCAGCAGTAGTAAGACAATTACTTGTAAACAATATGTCTATAACAGCAGTAAGATATATTCGTTAAATATCAAGTTTGTAACAAACCAATGTTGAAAGAGATGCTTGCAATGAAGAATTCAAGTTTCAATTTGTTTGACACATGAAAGAGACCAATATAGCAGACTGTAATCACAATTTCAGACCTTTGTTTCAACAGAAACAGATCTTCTTATCACTGTTTACCACCCTCCAACTTGTACAAATGTTTAACACTTATTGTTGTTGTGTGCACAGGTGTATAAAGTGTAAAGATGAAGGTTAATTGGCTCTTGACAGAGGTATGCAGACTTGTAGCAGTATATAACCAGGTCTAATATAAGCAAGCCTAGAGCCTTAGGAAGGCTACAAAGAGAGGACAGAAGCTCCCCAAGCCAAGGTCTAAGGTCAAGGCAACCCAAAAGGGGAGGATCGAGCCTTTTGAAGGAACAACTTGTACAAATGTTTAACACGTGTTGTTGTTGTGTGCACAGGTGTATAAAGTGTAAAGATGAAGGTTAATTGGCTCATGACAGAGGTATGCAGACTTGTAGCAGTAAATAACCAGGTCTGATATAAGCAAGCCCGGGGCCTTAGGAAGGCTACAAAGAGAGGACCGAGGCTCCCCAAGCCAAGGTCTAAGGTCAAGGCAACCTAAAAGGGGAGGATCGAGCCTTTTGAAGGAAGATCGAACCCTCCTTTAGGGTTGGCCGGGATGAAAGGAAGAGCAGGGAAAGAGGAAGAAAGGGAAGGAGGAGGGGGAGGAAAGAAGAGGAGAGGAGGAAGAAGGGATAGGAAGATAGGAGAGAAAGGAAGGGGGAAGAAGGAAAGGGATAGGAGGAAGGTTGAAAAAGGAGAAGAAAAGGGGAAGTGAGCTAAGGAACAAGGGGAGCGAAGGTCTCAAAGGAGGAAAGGAGGGGAGGCGAGCTCAACTATGGAGAGAGCGAAGTTCTAGGAGGAAAATTAGTGAGGCCGCTAGGCCTGTTTAGGATGCTACAGTTAGGGTTTTAGGTTAGGATTTTTATTTGAATAAATTATGTACATAAAACAAAATCAGACCTAAATTACAAAAACAACAAATCAAAGCTAGAATAATAATCACAAATTTACAAACTAGGGTTTATTAAGTGTGGAAAAAGTGTCAACTTAGGGTTTTAATGATAATTACTTCAAACCCTAGCCTTAGAGGAAGGTGACCATCCTTCCTCTTGGAGGGAATTTCTCCTTGTCACTAGATTAGGGCTTCTTGGAACAACCCCAAGGGTTGGTTTCAATAGCCTAAACTAGGGCAAATATTGGAGCTCCAAGGCTAACTATGTAGAAACCTCCTCTTTGGAGCGTTTCTACTATGCTAAGGGATAGAAAAGTAGATAAATGGCCCTATTCAAAGAGAATGCATCCCTAGGGCTACCATTCAATCCTTCAATATACAAAATCTACCTACCATTCAACAAGCAAACCTTCAAAAGAGCAAGACTTACTTGTGCATGAGTTGTCCAACTATTCTAGCATCCACAAAGCATTTGCAAGACAAAGAGTGCATCCAACATTCATCCAAGACACAAGAAAGACTTTCTCCACGAGGTGCGCATCACTCCAAAAAGCCCTTTCTAGGGTAAAAAAGTAACATATGAAGTTTTATTCCATAAGTTGTGTAAAAATGAAGTGAGGAGATTGTATTTATATGATCTCACACTCACTTTACAAAATATACAAGTCTACATGCTTTAAAATGTTAATTTAAAATTAAAACATGTCAACTTAAAATTATAGCATAAAATAATCAAATATGTGAGTAACTTGGGGCATCTTCCCCGGAGTTTACCCAAAAATGACAAATAGCTAAAAATGAACAAATCACTATGAACTAAAGGCTGAAGTGGGGAAGGGGGGGGCGGCATGCCCCATCTAACCCCAACAGTAGTGAAAATCCCTCAACGCCCCCCCATATCAAGCAATGTAGGCCTGGTACAAGGATGACGTCATCATGACTAGGAGCCCAAGGAGAGAGGGCACTGCAGTGTAGAGGGACTAGGAGGGTGTGAATGGTGACCTGGAAGAGAGATATAAGTCTTAGTGCTGAGAGAAATGCCACCAGAATGATAAAACAGGTGGGGGGTCGTGTGACCTAGTGACCCACCCCTAGGAGCCCCGGACACCAACCTTAGGGCTTCAAGCCCTTTCATGAGACATTCAGCAATGCCACTAAGCCATAGTACTCCTAGGAGAAGAACCAAAGGGCCTGGCCATAACCCTCACTCAGAAAATGCTAGAAAGACACCCCTCCTAGTCAAACAAAAAATGACCCTCTCTCCCTAGGGCACATCTGAAGGTGCGCTGGTACTGGTAGTAGGTACCACGTAACACTGGCTCCAATTGCGGAACGAGTGCTCCTCCCGAGGGTGCTCGAGAATCCATGAATCATTTGGGTACCTATAGACCTATACACACATCAAATAGCCAGGGACATCAAAATACCATGAGGCAGACACTTTTGTCCTACCTTGCTCATCATAAAAAAAATATAAAATAGACTAAATAAACAATGAACCTAAAATGATACGAACACGGCAACTAAAACACGACTAAGACAATACTCAAACACAATTAATAAATGCTTAACAACCAACTAACATAAAAATAGTAAGTGTCAGATATCACCTACAAAATACCTCTTCAGTATATGTCCATTGACAGGAAGAGGGATCTTCTCACCATCAAGGTGGCTCAAGCGCAATGTACTTTAACCTGAAATGTCAGTAATCTGGTATGGACCTAACCATAAACTTTCAAATTCACCATGCTTACCTGACTATTCGCCTCTTTTGTTCCACAGGAGTACCAAGTCACCTTTCTGGAAGTTGCAGGGGTGAGCCTTCTTATCAAATTTTCCTTTTAACCTTGTCTTGGTGTTATGTCAGGTGATCAAAGGCTTTCCTTCGGTTCTTGTCCAGTTCTATCAATTTGTTGATTCTTCTCTGGTACTTGTCTGGATCGTCAACGTTTTGTTGGAGTATCTTATATGCAGGCAGCGTCAAGTTGATCGGCAAAGTAGCATCCAATCCATAGACTAGTTCAAACGGACTTTTATTGATAGATTCCTTCACAGTAATTCTATCTGCCCAACTGCATACTTCAACTTACTATCCCAAGATCTCTTGTTGTCACCGACTGTCTTTTTTATAATGTTCATCAAATTCTTATTACTCGACTCGGCAAGTCCATTTCCTTGAAGATAATAGTTCGAAGAATGTGATAGCACAATGCCATACTCAAAGCAAAAAGTAGACAACTCTCCCCCGGTAAAATTTGTTGCATTATCTACCACAATCTTGGTTGGGGTATCAAAGCGGGTAATGATCCTGTCCTCCAGGAAGTCAATAATCACTTGTGCTATAGCTCGCTTTGTTGGAATAGGTTCCACCCATTTGGTGAAGTAGTCTGTAGCAGTCAGTATCCATTTATGACTATTACTTGAATTTTCTTTGAATTCATCGATGAAGTCAAGGCCCCACTACTGGAATGGTGCTTCGATTATAACTGGCTGAAGCAGTAGAGCTGAGAGTTTTTGCTTCCCTGTGAACAACTGGCACGGCTGACAACTTCGTACATACTTGTACCCATCCTGAAAAATACTAGGCCAATAATATCCTGATATGAGAATCTTGTGTGTTGTAGTAGAGGCCACATATTGTCCGCCGCAAAGTTCGTGATGGAATTCCTTCATCAATTCTTCTGCTCTGGGAGGTTCAACACAAGTAAGAATGATCCCATCCGGATTCTTCCACCCGAGACCTTGAACCCATCTGTCAACTAAGTCTATGTCCACAAAGCAGTACTTAGAAGATTTGAATTTCAAGGACCTTTGTTACGTGGTACCAGTACCAATGCACCTTCAGTTGTGCCCCAGGGAGAGAGGGTCAGTTTTTTTTTACCAGGAAGGGTGTCTTCCAGCATTTTATGAGTGGAGGTTATGGCTAGGCCCTTTTTGTTCCTCTCCTGGGAGTACTATGGCTTAGTGGCATTGTTGACTGCCTCATGAAAGGGCTTGAAGCCCTGAGGTTGGTGTCCGAGGCTCCTAGGGATGGGTCACTGGGTCACATGACCCCCCACTTTTTTTATCATTCCGGTGGCATTTCTCTCAGCACTGAGGCTTATGTCTTTCTTCCATGTCACCGCCCACACCCTCCTGGTCCCTATGCACTGCAGTGCCCTCTCTCCTTGGGCTCCTAGTCATGATGATGTCAACCTTGTACCAGGCCTACATTGCTTGATATGGGGTGGCGTTGAGGGATTTTCACCACTGTTGGGGTTAGATGGGGCATGACGCTCCCCCCCTCACTACTCCAGCCTTCAGTTCGGAGTGATTTGCTCATTTTTAACTATTTTAGTCATTTTTGGGTAAACTACGAGGAAAATGCCCCAAGTTACCCACAAATTTGGTTATTTTATGTTATAATTTTAAGTCGACATGTTTTAATTTTAAATTAACATTTTAAAGCATGTAGGCTTGGTTATTTTGTAAAAGTGAGTGTGAGATCATATAAATACAATCTTCTCACTTCATTTTTACACACAACTTATGGGATAAAATTCATTATGCTACTCGTTTACCCTAGAAAGGCCTTATGAAGTGATGTGCACCTCTTGGAGGGATGATCCTTCTTGCTCTTGGATGAAGTTGGATGTTTTCTTTGTCTTGCTAATGCTTTGTGGATGCTAGAATGGTTGGAATAACTCATGCTCAAGTAAGTCTTTTACATTTTTAAGGTTTGCTTGATGAATGGTAGGTCAATTTTGCATCTTGAATGATTGAATGGTAGCCTTAGGGCTATATTCTCTTTGAATAAGGCGTTTGCCTGCTATTTTATCCTCATTGCATACTAAAAACGCTCCCAAGAGGAGGTTTTTTACAAAGTTTGGCCTTGGAGCTCCAACTTTGCCCTAGTTTAGACTCTTGAAACCAACCCTAAAGGATGTTTCAAGAAGCCCTAACCTAGTAGCAAGGAGAATTACCTCCAAGAGGAAGTCTTGTCACCTTCCTCTAAAGCTAGGGTTTGGGGGTAACATCCATTAAAACCCTAAGTTTGTCCATTTTCTCTACGTCAAACCCTAGTTTGAATTTTTGTAAATATTATTGCTAGGTTAAACTTGCATTTTCATGTGTAATTTTGCATTTTCATGGCAGAATTAGGGTTAGAATTAGGCCTACAATTTTATAACAAACCCTAAAAATAAAAATAAAAAAAATCTTCATTTTTTTGGCCTCCCTAAAATATCGGCCCTAAAATTTCAGCCCTAAATTTTTGTGGCCCTAAAATCTCGACCCTAAATTCTCGCGGCCCTAAATTCTCGTGACCCGAAAATTTTGGCCCTAAATTCTCGCGGATATCATCTTTATATCAGATTTCATCATTGTCAAACTTTGACCAAATTTGGTTTTTTCTGTAGTTTGACTTGATCAAACCCAGGTTTTACCTGGTCAACCGGGCCAGCCAGCAATATGGTATCTTCACATTGTCATATTTCATCATGGGAAGCCAATTGGACCCCTCCAAATATCATTTTCAGCTATTATGCATTATTGGGCTATTAATGGTTAATTTTTCCTAAGTTTTCAATAAAATAGCCTAAGTATGGGATTAATTATTTGAAGCAGCCATATATAGCAGATCTCAGATTGGTTTTGGACATGGATTTGATGCTTACCATGCACAATTAGAGGTAAAGGGACTCACTCAAGGTATCAGATTTCAAATTTGACCAAGGGAGCACCAAGATCCAATTAATGTGGAATTATTAATGTGGCAACCTAAGATTAAATTTAAAAAATGACTAAGGTTAAAAACATATGGCAGCGGGACTCCGGATTGGCAAAGTAATGACATGGGTCTTCATGAAATGGGCCCCTAGTGACATCTTGATCATTTCCTAGCCACCACACTTCATTTTTCACATGATTGAGCATGCTACCTCTCAAGGGGGGTGCACCTCATGTTCCAACTTTATGTTTGACGATTATCACATGATGTGGGGTGGAAAAGACCACCAAGGGTTCCCTAGTGACCTCAAGTTGTAACTTAAACTCATCAGTTAGCATTTTTATCATTGTACTTGGGCTCAATGAGGCAATTTGCCCCCCTCTCTCCATGGGTAATTTCCAGCTTGTAAAAAAATGTGACTCTGAAATAAAATCCCAGCCATTGATCTCTCTTGTTCATGTTTTAATCTCAGCCCTCCATCCTTATGGCCTAGGGGTTTTGCTCACTTGTTCTCTATAAAACAAAGTGAGCCTCTCATTGTAAGGACTTTTGGATCATTTTTCAGCAGTGAATAGAAACCAAATTTCAGTTTCTCTTCAAAACCTCGTGTGCCTTGTTTGTAGTGGGAGAATTTTGCTCTTTGCCACCTTCTTTGTGGATTAGATTTGCTGGTACACTCATTTACAAGTAATGATTTTCCTTTCAAGATAGCATATGGAGATTCTCCCAAAGAAGTGACAGAATTTAGGCCTATGCCATTGCCATCATATGCTCATGTCTCCGCTCATCTTGAACAATTAGTAGCAGGAACAATATACTTCCTTGAGCAGATTAAAAAAAGCATTGAACAGCATAATGAATTCTACAAGAATAGAGATGCAATGGATAAAAGAGGAAAACAGAATATCAAATTTGTAATATGGTGAGGGTGTGTTTACATAAAGTCTGGTTTCCTAATGGCCAATATGCTAAATTAAAAATGAAAAGATCTTGGCCCCTGTCGAATTAGGCAACAGTGCTTATCATTTGATAAGAATTGGATACCTCACCTATATTCAATATTGCCAATCTTCGTGATTATACAACGGAAGAAAACATTGGTCAAATATATAATGTAGCAACAGGGCAACTACCAAACTAGGTTAAGGAATCTGCCTAAAATGCTATTCAAGACAGTTAAAAGAATTATGGAGATGAAGTGATTGCATTGCCATCATGGTGATGATCAAAGAATGGTAACTACTCAAATGGAAGACCCAGCCAATGTCTAATGCTACTTCGATAACTAAAACTGGAGAACTAGATAGATTTGAAGTAGTATTGCCGGAAGAATTTTGTCAGAAGAATATGTTTATTGTTAAAGATTGAACCATGAGGTTGAAAACTTTTGAATAAGGAGGGTTTGATACAAGGGCATGCTTTTATTGGAGGGGTTTGCAAAATAAATTTGCTTTTTCAGCTGTTATTAGGGATCTGCTTTTGACGAGCAGATAAAATCGGAATTTTACTTAAATACTGTAGGAAAAAACTGAGCAAAGTTCCCGGTTTAAAGGGCTGAGATGTATCCTTAGGAACAAACAGGATGAATGTCAGATTGTATTTAATGACGTTGGGATTTGTGGAATAAGCCTGTTTCAATATTTGAGCGTGTTTAGGTCTTAGATTCCAGGTATTGTGTTCATGGTTAATTTTAGTGTTGAGCTAGTTTATCTGTTATTTTCTGGTTTCCCCTGCATAGTAGCTCCATGCCAGATAGCAACATTATGTACCTCTTGGTCGCTGGTTGGTACCCTTAGAACAATCACTATAACCATTTTATTATCTCAATGAAGAATCCATGAAACTGTGTGTATGGTCAAATTTGAAGTGGATTAAGCCTTATCCAACCAAATTCATTCTACCATAGACTGAATGCATTACACCTAGCTAAATTCTAAACATTCATAGAATTCAAAATTTACTCCATTCAATTCACACTGGATCGTGATTTGAAATTACAATCAAACATTCATGAAATGTACCTCTTCGCGCAGTAGATGCTATAAATACCTTATATGAAGAAATACTGCTTGGCAGGGGACTGGTTGATTGGTCGAATCCGATTAAGTCGAACCACCACACGTAGTAAAAATGTAAAACAAATCAGGAAACGAATGATAATTTTTCAAATTTAATCTGCAATAGTCATAGTGGGAGGTACAATACTTACGGAAATTCAATTTCAACACGGGTTTTGCCATCATCAAGTGCGTAGATGAGAGCCTTTGCTGCATCACCAATTAGAACTTGATAAGATTTGGGTTTGTACAAAGGAATTCCAGCTCTTGGATCGACTTCTGACCTCTCTTGTAGGCTGCCTCGAACTTTAGATGCGTTCCTTGTCAACCCTCTGTTTGAATGACCACATACGACGGAATGCATGGCTGGAGATGGAAACAAAGGAGCCATTTTGGCAATAACTGCATAAGTTGATACAAATGGTTTCAACATCGACAATGTGGGTATGTAAGGCTTCGTGGTTGGGGCAATAAAACTGGTACAAATGGGAGCCATTTCTTTACAATTGATCACAGAGAGACCTCAAACTCCCAAACAAAAAAATGTAAAGCATGCAGTCGTCCAATCCTGTAATACTGAGAGCCCTCATCCCTCAATTGGATAATGTAAAATATATATATATATATATATATATACGCTCTCAAATGATTATGTTTTGGCTACACAATGTCTGACGTATGGTTTTATGTTTAGCCATTGAACTCCTCCACGTTTATTTGCTTGTTATATTAAATATTTGACATTAGCTTTTAGTTTTTATTAGTCTTAGTAGGGAATATATTTTTTGGGGATAAAGTGAATCAATCGCAAGAAGCATAACAAGAGTGGAGCGGTGAGGATTGAACCTCTCTATGATTTTTTTTTAATCGAATTAAAAAGTGATTTTTATGTTATTAAAAACATATTTTAGAATTGGTTTTATGATTATATTTTATTAAAAATATTTAAAAAACATTTACAGATTCATAATATTATAATTATTTTAATACAGAGTAAAGATAAATATTGTATTATTATTATTTTTATCCTTTTAAATTTATAATTTTGGTGAGGATTGAACCTCTCTATGATTTTTTTTTAATCGAATTAAAAAGTGATTTTTAAATTAATAAAACATATTTTAGAATTGTTTTAATGATTAATTTTTATTGAAAATCTTTTAAAAGCATTTACATATTCATAATAATATTATTATTTTAATACATAATTTGGATAAATATTGTAGTGTTATTTTTATTTTTTTAAATTTATAATTTTCAATTATTTTTTAATTATTGCATATAGATTTTTATATTTTAAATATTAATTATTATAAGTTCACATGTTAAATATTGTTGCACTAAAGTTTATCATATTTAAAAGATAGATTCATTTATAGTGATAAGATATTAGAGAAAATATAAAGAAAATAAAATGATAAAGTGTCTAAAAAATTACCATATTTGTATGGAGTTAGGGTAAATCATTGTCATTATGTTTAGCTAAGTATGGAGCAAGGCGAGGCACTAATAACATAGTTGAATTCTTTGCACTTTGGATATTGTTGAAATACGTTGCACATCAAAGGTATAAGGTACTAGCAGAGGTTAGGAGATTTGAAATTGTTGATTGATCTTTGTAATGAAAAGCATCATATTACAAATTTGCCTTTGGTTCCTATTTGGCTCTAGGCCTTATTATCCATAGAGTAATGGACATAAAATATTAGTTTAGTTTTATCTCCTTCTCACACATCTATAGAGATTTTAACACAAAAGCATATTCATTCACAAAGGATGCTCTTGTCTTACAGGAAGGAACTCTAATCATTCAAGAATTCAAGGGAGAAGTGGCCTCATCTAAAATTATTTTGCCTTTCTTGTGATTATTGAGAAGAGATGCTACAGGTTGGCTAGGAATCTTGAAAATTATGCATGGATAAGTGATGTGAATGATAGGGAACCATTTTGAAGAGACTTAGTTTGATGTATGACTATGGAAGATTGTAATAAGGAGTACATTCCTAGATTTTGGAAGTAGTTGTGAGGCTTGATGGTGTATATTTTGAACTAACAAATATAACGATTTTTTCATTAAAAAATATATAGGTTTCAAGAATTATATGTTTATCATATAAAGAGATCTAGTCATCCTAATTTCTTGGATAAAATATATTTATAATAAAGTTAGAAGATGGCAGCGGAAAGAGAATAAACTTTCATAAGCAATTCGAAAGGTGAATATTGAAAGTGAAGAAACCTCCATGGGCAATTTAAAAAATGAATATAAAGTGCTTGTAACCAATCACATTGGATTAGGTGCTCAACCCTCCCTCCAAGGTTTGTAATGTTAATATGGATTCATTGTGTCCTTTTTCTATGGGGGTGTTTCATTGAACGATCCATCGAGTGGGTTGAAGAGACATAAAAAATTTAGGTCTGGAATGGGAAACAATGTATCCACTCACTTAACACATGCAAGATATTTGAAGTCGACATCATGTACAACAACTACAAATTCATTATCAAATTAGAAAGAAATATGAAAGAGATATGGAAAAATGTAACTATGATGTTTCTTCAAGTCCACAACCTAACCATGTAGAAGCATAACAATCATCTTGTGAAATTGCAAAAGTAGCCATGTGTGGCCTTTACTTAGTCATTGTACACTTTAACTCAAACAAAGGGTTACAAAAAAATATTATCAAACCTATCTTTTGTATTGGAAGGAGTGAAATCATTTATGTATGTCTTATAGTAATGAATGTATCTTTTATGTATGTACCAATTTTTAACAAGGGAATATGAAATTTAAGGTTTTTATTTATCCAAAAAAACATGTTTCTATATTATATAGGGTACAATTGAGTAATGGATATTTTGGAATCCATTTAAAAGGAGAAACCACGGGTGTAAATTGTAGAAGTATAAAAAAAATCCGAAGTAAGTTTGGTGGTTTTTAGAAATTTCATTATGACATTGCATAATAGAAGAACAAAATTCTCATAATTTCACATGTCGATAGATAAATCTATTGGCTCAATTCAAACAAGGGTCTACATTGATGTCTAACAAGGTGGGGGTTCATTGTAGTCTAAGTGTTGGCATTTTCAATCCCCATGAAGGAGAAGGTCTCACCCAAAGTGTTGTGCCGAGACTAAAGTTTGCATGGGGCTCCAACAATATGACTGTCACCATTGACACCCAACCCATTACCATACCTTCACCTTAACTATGCAAGAATTAATCCATCATGTCACAACTAGTATCAAGGTATTCAACAACTGAAATACCAACACCATAAGATCATTATCTTACTTAAGGGTGCAACATAAATATGAGCATATTGTGGTCATTCAATAGTGTAAATAAGGAACTATAATAAAAGCCATCAATGTAGGCCACTGTAATCATACTTGCAACACTTTACAAGCTATGGCCTTACCTTCGTAATGGCCTCCTGCTACCTCATAATGCCTCTACCATACAATTTTGACACATTATTTTCCATCATTTACAACCTGGTTATCCCATCCATGTCCAACTTATATAGTTCACCTACAATCAACTAATAAATCTACTGCTCTTACAACTATCTTCTTCTTTTGTATGGCCAAGTATCTTTATGGTAAGGAAAATGGCGATGTCTCCCAAACAGTCCAATACTGCTTCTATTATGAATGAATTAGAGTTTGGCAATTAGTCATCATGTGACCCTCTAAACTCACCATATTCCACTCTATATAGGTTGTCTATCCCTCATTGGTCCTTCCTGCCAGTACCAATATTGACTTGGCCCAATGATGACAAGAAAGAAAACCTCATCAAGTTATTTTACAATGCATGATGAAGATGTCGGGTTCATGGATGACCATCCTCAAAGTTCAAGTAACTCAAGAGAGTGAGATTGGGTCATGTAGGATAAAAGAACCAGAAGACGAAGAATATCCACCATGTAATTCAGTCTCTGATTAAACGACGGCGTCTCAAAAGGTTTGATATCTACACTCAGTTTGATGAATGACAGAGGATGCAATTTTTGACGGTTCAAATCGCCCTTGATCAAATCAATGGTCCACAGGAGTCTAGGCCTTCAAAGTTTCTCAAGCATTATCTAAAACACATGAGGCTAAATATGAAACTTCCTGGGACGTGTGGCACCTCCACGGATGTTTAGGCCCTGTTGAGGCCCTGGGTGTGTAGGTTGTTGGAATGGGTTCTAGGGCTCACAACAGAGGGTGAAAACACAGACTAAAAGGCTTCAAAAGGTTCTGTGCAAGAACATTTCTATCCCCAACCTATTTGGTGTAGTTAACTCCCAGGGATACAAAGGCCTTCGCTGGCACTTATTGGGTTAGATCCTAAAAGGATCAGTTTTCCTGTGTGAGAAAGATCAAAGTGTCTTAACTCTAAAGTGGATCTAAACCTGGAACAAATCTACTTTAAAGAAAATCTAAACTAAGTCAGATCTAGTCTAAAGGGAGAGTTTTGATCGTGTGCAGGATAACTTGGATGAGTTTAAATAAGTCATTTCACCAACTTAACAAAAATGTAAAATTGGATCTTTTCTTATTACTTCAAAATACAATTAGGCAATGAAAATTAACTGATAATAGCTTAAAGATTGAGTGCATGCAAGATTATCCTGTAGTTCTTATGCTAATTGAAAAATTAACATGAATTATTAATTTCTGTGAATCTTTTGCAGAAATAGATAAATATTTAAATTCAATTTAAAACATAAATACACAAAGACCATGAATTAAGACAAATCCAAATCATAGATCAATGCATTAAGGATCGATTGCAAAAGATAAACAGTATTCATTCAATAACCAAGGTGAAAAAAATCAAATATTATCAAAGAAATTTGATCACACAAACAAAGAGGATGTCAAAAGAAACTAAATTTCATTCATTGGGTCTACAAAAAATTACAAGATCACAAGTGAAGCAGCGTGTCTCCAATCCTTCTCTGGTGATTTTTCCCCCTACCCCATGAGACTTCTACCCTTTAAGTAATAATTACAAAATAGTTACAAAAGGATAAGATTCCCATAAAACAGGGATTACAAAATCAACTTCCACTACTAACCCATCTTCAAGAGCGATTAATACTTAACTTCCCGAAATTCCCACAGGAATTCATTACATATATTTGGAGAAATATCCCGTAGTGAATTGTGAAAGATAACAACAACCCACTATCTGCCTGCGATGAATAACAAGGGAACATAAATATCTTCCTGAGAGGATTCATGATGATCCAAAATGTCCTCGAACACTGAAAAATTGGCCACTTTCTCCTCCTTCAAAGGGATTGGTAGAGTGACAGGTACCTCATTGATTATAAAATCCTGGATAATGGTACCATCTCGATCAACTGGTTTTGCAGTGATCTTCCTTCTCTTTTTTCTGAGGGAGTCGTATGCACATGGATTGAACCTCAAAGTCCTCTTCTTCACTATCACTGCTTTCATCCGAAACATCTGCATCAAAAGGTGGCGACACAGGTTCCTGGTAAAGAAAAGGCTGAAGTTCTTTCTCGTCACAAAATCTGACCAAAGATTCATGACTTCTCTGCATCTTGCTCACAGTATGTAGCTATTAGAAGGAAAACTTCTGAAAATTAACTAACAAGACCTTTCTATTACAATTTGACGACCAACAAATTGCTCATGTTGACGTTTATATTGAAAAGAAAACTATAAAGATTTCAGAAATGACTGAACATAATGAATTGCCATGATTTAAAATCTTATGGTCTAGGACTTGCAATTATCACGTCTGTATTGAAATAACACACAGCATGTGTCGATGAAAATTGGATTAAGACAGGATAAGATTCTTCATTAATTCGCATATGATCCAACGTCAAATCTTATCATTCAACCATTATAATTTAGTTGGATTAATGATTACCCTTTTTCATGCTTGGGCGAAAGTGAAAATCGCAGTCAAGAACCTGGTTGCAATTCGAAAAATGGTGAAGAGAAACAAGAACCGAAATGATTATTCAAAACAAAAACCCAATATCAACCATAGTATGAAGGTGAATCAACAGTTGAGATTAAATCTGCAAGATGCGGGATATATGCCGCGGGTGTTTATTTCACACATATATACATTCTTTCCGCAATCCGCAATCCACAATTGCGGGTTGCGGGTTGCGGAATCGCAACTCTAAGCATTAACAAGCCAAATGTTTCCGCAATCCGAAAACCGCAATTGCGGGTTGCGGGTTGCGGAAATACAAACCACACTAATCAATATAACAATTCTTCCGCAATCCGCAATTGCGGGTTGTGGATATGCAAAACGCAAAACTATTTACAAAGCGTTCTTGCAATCCGCATTGCGGGTTGCGAGTTTCGGATGCAAACAACCACGATTATTTGAAAAAGAATTCCGCGGATTGCAGGTTGCGGAACGAAAACATTTCAAAGCTTTACGCAACTCACAAAAAACACACAAAATCAAAGGAATTTTCAAGCTGGAAAATTACTAACTTAATCAAATCATGATAAAGCAATAAAAGCATGATGAAAAACCCCAAAATGACCGTGGAATTTAATCATTACCTTTGCATAAACAAATCTGGGGCTCCCATGTTTTCAAGAAAACATAGGATTTGTTGTACCTACAACAGGCCCCCAAAAGTGGTTTTCTAAATCCACCTTTTTGAGAGCCTAAAACTGTCAAACTGCCTTCAATATGGAAAAACTCCATGCGGTTTGTCAGCCTGATCTCAAAGTTCGAGGGAGCCAGATGGAAATACAGTGATGTGACATGACATGACATGCTCCTTCCAAAGCCTCATGGTCCATAAGTGATAAGAGCGAGATAGATATGGTGTCAGAGGATATACGGCCCATAGTATTTAAGGCTTTTAAAGCTGCTTGGGTGTTATCTAAAACGCACGAGCCTGAATATAAAACCTCTTGGGACGTATGGAACCTCCACATGCGTCCAGGATTCCAAAAGTGGATTCATGAGATCGCCTTCTCATGATCATGAAACTGCTTATCACCTCGAGGTAGAGGACCAGTCAACATCACAATCGCTAGCAACGGTAGAAAGAGCCCAACAGAAAAAACAGAATTTGTTGCAACAAAAAAGGGTGATCACTAGCTATAAAGAGGAAGAAATACCACAAGCAAAGGATCAACATTTTGTATGAGCAGACTATAACTCCTCATTTGTTGCAACAGAAAATGGTGATCACTAGCTATAAAGAGGAATAAATACGACAAACCCTCTGAGCTCCTACAGCGGTTTACCCGTCGGTCTCCTCTTCGCTACAACTTCTTGACGAGGACACAAATGGTCTCCTTCCAACTGGTGGGACGAATCCAACGGCGGCGCAAACACCCATGGACCACCAGTCTTCTTCCGGGGCCGACATTTCACCAAGCGGTTTCGATCCGGTTATTCAAGCATCGGTTTTCACGGGTCCTCTACTTCAACACCCAAACTCTCCCACCGGTTGTGCACTGGGACACATACCTCCCACCGTCTCCACGATCATCCATGCAGAACCACTTTCGGACACATGGCCACCTGAAAACGCTGCTTTCTCTAAGCTCAGCATTAGTGGTTGGCCTCCTTTCAACTTCTCGGCTCCCTTTCACTACTCCTGCATAGACGCAAACCCCCTCTCCCCTCTTCCTGATGATTTTGTCAATTCCCTACTCAGCACTCCACCACATCCTGGTCCTCCCCTCACTATTCATTGCGCCCATGGCTTTGATACGGGCAGTCGACCTTCTCCTCCGTCCAACAAGGAGATTCCCCCCAACCCTAAATCAAAAGGCAACTTCTTGAAGAGCGCTCAGGATTCCATCAATTTGGTCTGTGGGAAAAACATTTCGGTTGCAAATACTCTACACATGGCGGAGACAGCCATTGTCGGTTGGGCTCAAGGGAAATATCCACGCGCAGAGGATTTGGATGGTTGGGCTATCGCAAATTGGAACCTATTATTCGACTATCATCCTGAGGTAATGGTTTTGTCTCGTGGTTGGTTCGTTTTCAAATTTCGATCTCATGAGGATGCTCGGAGAGTTCTTGCTGCCCACTGGAGCTTGGGAAACACCCCTATTTTGTTCAAAGGCTGGACCCCGATGTTTGATGCGGATACAGAAAAATTTGATCTCATCCTTGTTTGGGTTCGGCTCTCGGGCTTACCCTGGGAGTTTTGGAACAAAGATTCTCTCTGCGACATTGGTAATGCACTGGGAGCGTTCATTGCAGCTGACATGTCTTTTCTCCACACCAGGATTTATTTAGTAGTCTGCATCCTGGTCTCGATTAATGTTCGCGAAGGTCTTCATCCACATATCAATCTTACCTAGGGTTTAGCACGAAGGGAACAGAAGCTGGACTATGAAGGAATTCCATTCCGCTGTCATCGGTGCCATGGGATTGGACACCTTGCTAAGAATTGTCGCCTCTCTTTCCAACCAAGATCTGATAACACTCGTAAATGCTCTATTGGTTCACGTACTGGCTTGGGGGAAAACTTGGAAAAAGAAGGATGTTTTGCTACCACGGGATTGGGGGATTCACAGCCTTTCTCTGTTGGTAGAGTACCAACCAAGGAACCCATGCACACTCTGGACGGCTCCGAGCTACACACACAACTGTCACCTCGGACCATTTCGACATCAGCAAGGGCTTCGACTATGGAACGCTCATTGGTTAATCCTGGAACAACCTCCATGGGTATGACTGAAAAAATTTCTCCTTGTTTCACCACTATTGTTTCTAATTTGTGCTCTCTTCATCTGGATTCTTTGGGCCCTGCTGGCACCCCTCCATCTGCACCGTCTGTTTCACTCGCTACTACCAACTCTCCCTTAAAACCGACCCCTCCTTACCTGGACTGCTCCTCGGAACTTTCACCCATTTTTCTCCCTACATCCCCGATTCGTTTTCACTTACGCACTTGGGACATACCCATTTTGAACACGCATTCCCTAGGTTTGGTTTTGGGCACAAATCCTCCCCCCCGTAAACTCCCCCGTGGTCGTGGTAGACCCTCCCTCTTTACGTCCGCACAACAGCAAGCCATCCTGGACCTTGTGGATGGTAAACAAAAATCTATCCTTGGGGCACTTAGAGTGGTGCACGCCCACCCTGGGGTTCCCCCATGAAGATCTTGTCCTTTAATTGTAGGGGGTTGGCAAGTAAACCCAAAAAAATTTCCCTGCAAAGGATGATTTCTCTATAGCAGCCTGATATATTCTCGTTACAAGAAACCATGGGATCAGATTCTGACATCCTGGCCTTACTCTCCTCTTCCTTCCCTTCCTACGACTTCTCTGCTATCAGCGCTCGCGGTCATTCCGGGGGCCTTGCCACAGGATGGAAACGTTCTATCATCAATGTTCACAATTCCTGGGGCTTCTCCTCAGGACTGGGAATTGAACTCCATCATTCTGGTCTCAACTGGGCTTTCAAGATCATCAACATCTATGGGCCCTACATTGAACGTGCTGCTTATTGGGAAGCCCTCCAAAGAAACTCCATGCTCTCTGGGGATGCTACCATCATTGGGGGTGACCTAAATTTCACTTTGGGCATTCATGAGATTTGGGGCCAACTTGCCTGGGGTGACAAAGTTGCTGGTTTCTTTGCGAACATGTTAATCGACACTCATCTCATTGACTTCAACCCTCCCATTTTGAAACCGACTTGGAACAACCACAGATCTGGGGGAGACTGCATCTCTAAGAGACTGGATCATTTTCTTATTTCTGAAGCGCTAACGATTCAACCTCTTCGGTTGCGACAATGCGTCGACTCTGGGGGAATCTCAGATCATCATCCCATTTGTTTTGAGATTTAGGAGAATACAAGGAAACCACTAAGCCCCTACAAACTATGTGCAGCCTGGCTGAAGGAGGAAGAAGTCACTAACATCATCAAATTGAACTAGGTCCCCTTTCAGCATGACTCGGGTACTCGTGTTGCACCACAATTTGTCAAGAACCTATCTGGGATCAAGAAACTCCTGAAGGATTGGTCTAACAAGAAATTGCAAATTGATACCATGGAACTTTCCAAGGTTGAATTAGAACTGGCCAATCTTCAGGACAACGCAGGGGGAGGTTATGCCACACTCGACTCCACCACACAACTCAAAACCGTGGAAAGTAAGAGAAACAAGATTCTCATTGAGAGGGAGGTTGTCTGGAGACTTAAAAGCAGAGCTCTCTAGCTGAACAATGGGGATGAAAACACAAAGTTCTTCCACGCTTATGCAAAAGGCCGAAAAGCACAAAACACCATTTGGGAACTTTCGAATACAAATGGAGAAACTTTCTCTTCCTTTGAAGACCTATCTTCTTTGGGATCTACACACTTCAAATCTCTTTTCTCGAATGATAATCGGGCAACAATAGTGGAAGTATTCAGAATCTCTCAATTTTTTTCGGGAGCAGTTACAGAGGATGATAACCAGAATCTTATGGTAGAGATCACTATTAAGGAGCTAAAAGCTACACTCTCTAGCTTTCAAAAGGATAAAAGTCCGGGACCGGATGGCTGGACTATTGAATTTTTCATTGAGTATTTTGACATTATTGGAGTGGATTTATTACATCTTGTTGAGGAATCTCGGAGAGGGGGACACATACATCCTCCTCTCAATGCCACATTCATTGCACTTATTCCAAAATCTGACAAACCTGCTACTATGGATGAATTTCGTCTCATCTCACTCTGCAATATCACTAACAAAGTAGTGGCAAAGATCATGGCAAAGCGACTAAAATCTATTCTATCAAATTGTATTTCCAAAGAATAGTTTGGTTTCCTCGACGATAGACAAATTCATGAAGTTATTGGGGTAGCACAAGAAGGTCTTCACTCCCAAAAATCCAAGGGTATCAAGGGGGGCAGTTATCAAAATTGATCTCTCGAAGGCTTTCGACAGAGTAAGCTGGCTCTACCTCCGTCTTCTTATGACTCACCTTGGTTTCGATTATGCTTTCATCAAATGGATTATGAGCTGCATCACCACTGCATCATTTGTGGTACTTATCAATGGTTCACCCACTCACTTCTTCTATGCGGAAAGAGGTCTTCGACAAGGCTGTCCTTTATCCCCTCTCCTCTTCCTCCTGGTGGCCGAGGGTCTCAGCAGAGCTATCAAAGATGCTATTCGGAAAGGCTCCTTCCATGGATTACAACTTACTACTCATTTTCGACTTTCACACCTACTTTTTGTGGATGACATCCTCATACTTTGTGATTTCACTATTGGGGATGCAGAGCTACTCAACTCAATACTCACTCTTTCCCAAGATGCCACGGGTATGACCATCAATATTCAGAAATCCACCATCTCTCTTTTTGGTCTGTCTGTAGCAGAAACTCTCAGGTATACTACCCTCTTCCCATTTGAATGTCTTCTCTTGGACGACAGTATAAAATACTTGGGCTTTCACTTAAAACCAAATGGATACAAAAAAAGTGACTGGAATTGGCTCATTGCCAAACTGGAAAAGAGACTTCTACTATGGAGCCATCGGTGGCTATCCAGGGTTGGTCGACTGGTCCTTGTAAAGTCTGATTTGGAATCCATACCTGTATATTGGATGTCATTGGCCTGGATCCCCAAGGGCATCAAGGACAGGGCTAGGAAACTCTGCTTTCGATTCCTTTGGTCTGGACATGCGGAAAAATCCATCTCCCCATGGGTCAAATGGGAGCGAATAACATTGCCAAAGTCTCTCGGGTGCTGGGGTTTAAAACACATCCATACGTTTGCCACCTCTCTTGCAGCGAAGGCGAGCTGGAGGCTACTTACAACAACAAATCTTTGGACTGAGGTAGTGACTCAAAAATATATAGCTCCATTATCCATGCTCAACTGGATTCAGAATCCATCAAAACCCAAATCAGGGATGTCGGTAATTTGGAAAGCGGTGTTGGATTCTCTACCGCTCATCACTCAAGGTCTTTCCTGGAAAGTGGGGACTGGATCACAGATCCACATTGGCTCTGACCCATGGATTAGATGCCAAAATAGACATATTCTTCCAGCCCCTCTCATCCACTTTCTCCATCGAAATGGTTTTTTCACCTATCTCAAATTGCGGATCCTCTTACTACCAGTTTATGGCAACAAGGCTGGACCACGGCGGAGGACCTAAATTTGCCGGCGGACCTACACAACCATTGGGATCATTACATTCTTACTTTGCGTCTGTCACATGCCCGTATCTTCGACATTCCTGATAAACTTATGTGGATACCAGCCCCAAATGGTAAGTACGCACCAAAACTGGGATACAAATACTTAATGAAACTCAAACAGCAAGCGATGGAGCCGGAATGGTGGTGGAAAACCATTTGGAAAGCACATTGCCCAAACAAGTCAAAAAATTTCATGTGGTGTGCCCTAGCGAATCATATCCCCACCTGGTACCGTATAAAAAATAAACACATTGAAGGGTCGGGATGGTGTATCCTCTGCAAACAGGATGATGAATCCATTACACATCTCTTTCTGGACTGTTGTTTTTCTAAGAATATCTGGTTGGAGTTGAGACACACTCATCCCTCGGCAGACCTCTGGAGGGGGCAAACCTTATAAATTGCATGGAAATCATGGACAGACTCAACAAACACCTTATCTATCAGAGCTCTCCCATTGATTGTCATTTGGGGCATCTGGCTTGCTCGAAACCAATTGATCTTCTGCAACAAAAGTACTGTCCCCTCTGTTCTGATCGGCCACTCACTCTCAATCCTCTCACACTTCCCACAGGTTGATCCCACCCCACCCCTTCATCATCCCATTGCTGAAGTTATCACTCCCAACATCCCCTGGGCATATTTTGACGGTGCGTCCCAAAATAGTATCTGTGGGGGAGGTGCCATTTTGTATCTCTCCACCACACACTACTATAAGATTCAAATGGGCCTCGACAGAGGCACTAACAATTACGCTGAGCTCTATGCGCTCAAACTTCTGCTTCACTTTGCATTGGAAACACGCTGCTCACAATTGCAAGTCTTCAGCGATTCCATGAACATTATAAAATGGATAAAAAAAACACAACAATGCCATCATTTGATACTTCACACAATCCTTGAGGACACTCTCAGAATTGTCACATTGTTTGACAATTTTACTTGCACACATGTTTACAGGGAACACAACATGGATGCAAACCTACTATCTAAGCAGGGGTTGACTCTTCCCCATGGACAATGGCGGATCGTTGAACACCAAAACGACATCTTCCATGAATATTTTCACAGACCTTTCGTCGAAGCTCATAATTAGCATTTTTGAACAACATCTTTCTCTATCATATCGGCAATATCTACAGCAACTCTGAACTATTTCTTATGTTTATTCATAGCAATGTATCTCAGATGGATATGTTATGGATCCCACCGGATCACAACTTATATTTCTACATATTTTTGGACACACAAGCTGAAAAGCTTATTTTTGAAAAAGCTCTCAGAAGCTTTTATACAATATGTAATTTGATTTTGCTTAAATGAAATTACGCTTTTTTCCTTGGAAAAAAAAGAGAGGAATAAATACCACAAGCAAAGGATCAACATTTTGTATGATCAAAGTATAACTCCTCATATTTTTGTTGTATCAAGGTCTATGAGAGATTGTTATCTAGCATTTCCGTAATTGAGCTAGGTGGATTCAAAAAATTTGTTATATCAATATGTCATACTTCTCTCTTCTATTATTTCATATCTTATGTTGTCCATGTAATTGTTCCACAGATGCATATAATGAAAGTCCACGAGGCATCTTTTGTCCCACATTTGGATCAACTAATGTGATGATTGTTTTCTTTTCCTATTAATGTGTTGTGAAGTATTCATCATATATTACACAAGTTGAAAGATGTTGTTTCTATGGGAATATTTATGTATTTGTCATTATATTTCATATTGAACTACTAAATTCTCTTTGCTCGGTATGTTTTCTCCATTATGAAAATAAGATTTACTTGTTAGGGTACCTCATTTCCATTATATTCATTCACTCACTCTTCATTTACATTAAACTAGTTGTCTGATACATCAAGAATAATGTCCATCCGTGCTCATCATATTACATGTCTCCATGATCTTGATCTAGTACTTCAAGCAAATTAAGTAGAAGAAATATCCATGTTCATTGAACAATGAAATCCAAATACAAGTGCAAGTTTACTGATGCCCTGACATAGTTCCAAAACAACCTTGGAACATCTCAAGGACTAACACTTCCCAACTTCCATGCCACTTCAAAGTCGAATTCCTGAAATAATAGTAGCCACCTATAGATACACCCATCCAAAACCAACTTGTTTACCAACTACTTGAGTGCAGAATGGTTTGTGAAGAATTTGAAGTGCCCTCCTATAAAGTAGTGCCTAAATTTCCGCAATGAATACAACATTTTTTGTCCCTCCCTTTCTATGGTGCTATAGTTACACTTGATCACGGATAGATTTATTCTAGCAAAGTAAATCGAATGGTTGTCACTTACGTAGCTACCTCTGTAAGCCTTCGAATCTAAGGGGCACAAAATTCTCTTTTTTATTTCTTCGTCCTTGACCTTTATCAAAACAAAAACATGCTTGCATGTACAATTTTGGAATCATGGCATACTACCTTTATAAGGATTTTTAACGCATCGGGTTACATTATTGGGTTGCTTTGTGCTTGCTCCTTTTTGGAGAGTTACCGATAAACACCTTCTAAAAGTCCTTTATTGAACTTCGGATTTTGGATGCATTCGTGTGTGATCCTTTTCATGGAACCCAAAGAACTATGTCTAATGGTTCTTTCGCACTTCCTAGTAACATGCCTTTAAATATTAAGTCGATACACTTAGATCGAACACCTCATACTCATTTCATTGGTGCTTCCCTTGTACAAGACTTTAAACCTCTTAAGTCGTTACCATTGGCACTGCCTTGTCCACTTCAGGATTTTCATAGGATATGTCACTTGGTAGATTTTGCTTGGAATCTCACCAGGATGAAAAGCTTGATAGGATAATACACTTAGAACTATCCCTTCCACTTCAAGCTTCCTCATAGGCCATGAAACCAGGCTTTTAGCGGGAAAATTGAAACCTATATCTTTCCATGGTTACACTGTATCTCTAGGGCCTTAATGCATTCAAGGAACTCTAAGAGCAATTTCTCAATTACACTACAATGAAAATACAACATGCAATGCTACATACTATTAGCCATTAGCAGCCATTGGTGGGACTACCACATTCAGTTGAACACATGATGTCAAGATTTATAAAGACATCTAAATAGTTGTTTTGCATATTCATAAACAACTTGATACAACAATATATACATACTCATTCATCTCAACATTCATAAACCATTGACTGAAATCAGTCAAACATCAATTAAGTGCATTCAAACAGTAATTAAGTGCTTATGTTTAATGAAGATGTCGTAAACAACTAACTATGCAAGGACATTGTTCCATCCATCCATAAGTTCGTTGTCCAGCATATACTCTTTTCGTTGAGATGTTATCCTCGAGCTAGGAAATTTCCACTAGGACCAGAACCCTCTAGCTCATCCTCAACCATTCAACACATTCCACAAGGTTAAGCCATCCCACAACAATTCACCATGACCCCTGAAACAACAAACAGGTGATAGACAAGGGAGTAGAGGTGAAAGATGGTAAACAAGTTGTTAATAGATCTACTATTTTCCTTACTCCTCATTTTCTAATACTCGATTTAACCATTAAAATTGAGTAAGGGATCACGCATTCAAGTTATGGGAAAGGTAGTTCGAAGCTTGGTTGGATCTACAACACATTGCAACAAGATCAAGTGTTGGGGGCAACTTCTGGTAGAAGGGTCAAACAACAACAATTCCAAGGCGGATTTATAATAGCAGGGCCATCATAATATATTCATGGCATGAATACAATTGGCCTGGAGTTAAATCTTGATCTCCCATAGACAACTCCACAGGGAAAGAAGAAATTTGAGGCTCTCTTTACACCCATAGGGCATGCAATACAAAACTCAACTTTTCTAAGATGAAAACCCACAAGAATGTACAGTCCCTTTGATGGAGAGGTGCCCCAACAAGGAACAAAATTGGATGAATGATAAAAATTGATGCATGCAAGGTCAATTCTCATGAGGAAATGCTCAACAAGGAACAAAACTCCATGAGGGGTAAAAATTGCTTGATTCCTGAATGGATTGGGATTCAAAATCATGGATGCTCTCTTACTTAACAAACAAACCCCAATTTCCAAGATTGCATGGATATTGCCATATGAAATTGACATATATGCCTTCCTTTCCTCAAGGCAATAACTACCTCAACAACCTTCCTTCTTAGAGGCATTGTTGATTGCCAACAAAGTCAACAAGGTAGATGGTTTCTCATCTTGACACTTGGATTGCACTGAATGGCTTTGGTTCCTTTCCCTTCCCCTTTTGGAAATGATGCTCCACTTCTATTTTTTGTTTCCTTTCCATAGTTATCTTGATTATATTAATTTACATGTGTGGTTATTCAATGGTAAGGCCTTGGCCTTGAGATCCTCTCCATGAATTCATCATATTTACATTCATAGACACAGTTACATCATTTATACATTGGGGTCAAAACCAAGTATTACAATGGTCCAATTTACCTCCCTAGGTTGTGGTAGTATTTCTCCCATTATAATTCCTAAGGCATCAACATGCCCATGAAACTTAAGGGTCCAATTTGGGAAAACTCAGATTAGAGCACTTACCAACTTTTCCTTCATATTGTTGAGGGATATTAGCATTCTATATTCTAGTCAAAGTCATAATCCTTCTTCAACAAATGCTCCATTGGTGTTATGGTATTTGCATACCCCTTAATAAATCTTCAATAGTATCCCACATGGAAACACCTCTTCTCCCCTCACCTCCGAAGGAAACACCTCAAATAGCTCCTATTGAAATCCCTCTTCATCAAGATGATACCTAACCTGCTCTCAAACAAAAGGAGATGGGATTCAATCAATAGGTCTAAGTTTGACTCATTAGATGGTGGCTCCCTCCACTAGAGGTAGGAAATCATTTTTGGACTATGCAAAATCTAAAACGAAAAGGGAGATTTGTGTTGGTATACAATCTACGATACTTGGGTCCCTTAGCAAAGTATCCCCCTCCCAGGGTTACAAATGAATGTGTTATCTCATAACATGAGAGGTATTGGGATGACCTCAAAGCAACGATCCCTCAAAATACTAGTACAAAATCATCAACCCTATATTCTTTTAATTCAGGAGACCATGTGTTTCACTAACAATGCAAATAAGATACTGATCAAATGCCTCTCGAATTGGACCTTTCTTCTTATTGATGCTATTGGTAACTCTGGTGGAATGGATCTTGGGTGAAATGGATCACTTGTTCTTCAGTCATCGGTAAGCATCCCACACTATATATTTGCATCACGTTTCTCAAAGTCTCTAAATTTCATTGTGGATATCTGAAATGTTTATGCTCCTTCCCATGATAGACATTTTTTTGGGATGGTTGTGTTAACTCTGCTCTCCTATACCGCCCTCATCTCATCTTAGGCAGCGACCTCCCTCATCTCATATTAGGTGGTGACCTCAATTTCACAATGCTCTGTAGCGAATCCTAGGTCCCTAATGCTATAAATGATATTCTTGCGGATTATTTTACCTATCATATTGACCTATTGTAGCTTGTTGATATTGAACCTATTGTTTCTGGACCCACTTGGTCTAGTAAACATTCTGGAGAGAGCCATATTTAAAAAAGACTCGACTGTTTCCTGCTAAATGAATCCCTCCTTCTGGATCTAAATTCCTACAAACCCTCCATTTTTGAAGTGGGTCATTATGATGACTTTCCCATCCTTATTAAGCATTCCACCTCTTATTAGAATCATCATGCACCATTCAAATTCAATCCACATTGGATGCTATACAAGGATTTCAAATCTTTGGTCTAAGATAACTGGGTAATCCACATGAAGGATTTAGAAATTCATGCAATGGGTGCCTTTCAAAAAAACTTGACAAGAATAAAAAATATTACTAAGGAACGGGCGAAATGAACCTTCTCAGACTCTCATAAAAATACCCTAGAGGTTGAAGGGAAAATTATTGATATTATGGATTCTCTCAAAAATTGACATTTCAGTGATGACTCAAAGGTTGAGCTGGAAACACTGGAAAAGGAAAATTCTAGCCTCCTTTCATGGAAATAAGCAAAATATAGAATGAAAAGTAGAGCTTTTGGCTCTCAGAAGGAGATCAAAACACATCATTCTTCCACCGACAAGCAATGGGTAGGAAGGAATTAAACACGATCTAGAATATCAGAGACCAGACATGGACAAAGTGCACAGACTTCAAATATACTTTGAAGATAGCTACAAATCACTACAAATATTTGTCGAATGAACATCTAAAAGAGAATATAAGAGATATTTTTGCATCATCAACTTTCTTCCAGCGTTGGCTAACTGAAGAACAAGGAGAAGATATCCTTGAACCTGTATCAAAAAAGGAATTTCATAAAGCACTACTCACATTCTATAATTGGAAGTCCCCTGGTCCATATGGTTGGAAAACATAATTTTATGTGGGATTTTGGGATCTAATGGAATATGATTTCACTATTGTGGTCGATGAATACCACTCTACAGGTAATATTTACATGCCTTTCAACTCCACCCTTATTGCAAATATCCCAAAATAAGATTATCCTCTAGGTTTTGATCAATACAGACCTATTTCACTTTGTAATTGTATTTACAAGCTTATTTCCAAAGTCATTTCAAGACGCCTCAAACCTATCATGTCTGCAAATATCTCAATACAATAGTTTGTTTTTCTAGATCAAAGAAACATTCATGATTCCATCATCCTTGCTCACAAATATTTACACTCAATCAAGTCCAAGTCACAACCCTCCTTCATGATAAAATTTGACCTCTCCAAATATTTCGATAGGGTTAACTGGCTCTTTCTCCATCTTATACTCACTCAAGTAGGATTTTCTCACCTATTCATCAATTGGATCGAAGATTGTTTCCAAATTGTCATATACGTTGTCCTCATCAATGGATTTTCTACGTCTTTTTACCACCCCTTCAAAGGTTTACACCAAGCCTGTCCACTTTCACCCTTGCTCTTTCTCACCATTTCAAAATCCCCCCAATAATCCTTTCAACCATGAAAGAAGTCATGGTTCACTCATGGCGATCAATATCATCGCTTCTATGTATTTCTCACACATACTCTTCTTCGATGCCATCCTCCTTTTTAGGAAATCAAACTTGTTAGAAGCAAAGTGAATTGAAAGGGTCCTAAAACATTTCTCCTCCTCTATAAGCATGCAAATGAATCTAAAAATTTCCTCCATCCATTTCTTCCATGTCTCGAAGGCTCCCAAGCCATTGATCCACAAATTCCTTCCCTTTCTCGAATCCTCATCCACGAAATGTTTCAAATACTTGGGATTCCTTCTTAAGGAAAATGACTACAAGTTCACAAATTGGCAATGGCTCATAGAAAAATAAAAAATCGGATTGGATCTTGGTACTATAGGTAGATTTCATTGGCAAGTACAGTAGCTCTGATTAAGAGAATTATTGAGGCAATCCTGTTTTTTTGGATGGATTTGGCATACAAACCAAAGGATATATTAAATACCATTCAAAAGATCTGTGTAGATTATCTTTGGTCTAGGAAAAAATATTAAAAAGGCATTCCCCTCTGCAAATGGGAGACCCTATGCTCTCCATTTTCCAATGGTGGATGGGGTTTAAAAAATATCCATCATTTCTCAAAAGCCTTAGCTGCTAAGCGCTTATGGAGGATGCTCACAAAAAAAGGGCTCTGGTAGACTTGCATGGAACATAAATATATAGCACCATGATTACTAATTTCATGGATCATATCCTATTTGCCTCATGGTCAAGGAAGCTCACTTTTCAGGAGGGATATACAAAGAAGAATTCCATTAATAAGAGAGTATATCGCTTGGCATCCTAGAAACGGTTAGCATATATTGGTTGGTTCAAACCCCATTATATTGAGCATCTGTCAAGAAGATCTGCTTCCTCCGAATTTGGTGGCCTATTTTCATAGTTCAGGACATACATATCTGGCTAATATTCCAATCCGAGAATAGATATTTTTGGAATGGTGGATGGAAGACTGTCAAACAAATTAACCTCTCACATGTGCACACTTTGCATTGGAACAAATACATCCTTGGCCTCAATCCAGCTTCTATCTCTCTCAATGATATGTCTGACAAATTGATATGGGTTCAAAATCAAGATGATGGGGCCTATAGAGTAAATTTAGGCTACAATGATCTATAAGAATATGTAACATATGACAAGGATCCACATTGGTGGAAAGGTATATAGAAATTAGAGGCCCCACCAAAAACAATTTTTTTTGTTGGCTAGCTCTAAAAAATAAAATCCTCACATGAACAACCTCCAAAAGGGGCAGACATGGGTCTAGAATATGTCCGTTATGCTGTGAAAAAGTTGAAAGAGTAAATCATGAATAGAGTAAATCATGAACAGAGTAAATCATCTTTTGGTATCTTGTCACTCCACCAAACAAGTCTAGAGCATGACTCATTCGACGGGGGCATGTCCACATTGGGAAGTGATCTCTTTCCTAGCAGCTTGGAATGACATGTTCTCAAAACAAAAGAAATATATATCTTGTCTCTTCCTCTACATCTATGTTGGAGTATTTGGATCACGAGAAATGAAGCGATCTTCTCTGGTGTCATCCCTCATCCACTCACCTTATTTTATCATTTCAAATACTCCCTTCCAAAGGGTATTTTGAAAACGAAACAAAAAGTTCCATGTGTGATCAACAAGTATATGTTTGATCACACTATACCTCATTGTTTTTGCGATGGAGAATCCCATAGGAATCTGGGTGATAGTGGTGTTGGGGGATACATCAAATATTATGGACAACTATTGACTTTCAAAAGAGGCATAGGTCAAAACATCAACAATTTTGTGGAAATTCTCATTTTGGTTACATCCCTCTCTATGGAACTAGAAACCGATATATCCAACCTACATTTGTTCTCATATTCACAGCTGGTGGTAAATCGGATAAACGATTTAGCAATATGCACAAATTTACGGCTCACACATATGCCCGACATAGGTCTACAGCTGAAACGACTATTCTCTTCCTATACATGCGAGCATATATTCAAGGAACATAACCAGAGAGCGAACTCATTAGAAAAGGTAGAATGTGATCTACAATAGGGGCAAATACAGGTACAACAGATGGACCAGTTCAACCATATTATTGCCAGGAATTTTTACTACAGGTAACATTTAAATGATCGATGCATAGTATGGAATATCAGATCGTTGATAACTCCTATTACAACATATTTTCCCAATACGTTGATTATTGAGATTATATCTCCCTTAATATGTTTTTTTAAACAAAATATAAATGGTTAAATTTGACTCCCTCCTTTTTGTTTGGCTTCAGTATGTTGATTGTTGAGATTTGTCTCCCTAAATTGTATTTCCTTAAACAGATGTGTGTGGGTGAGTTTTAATCCCTCCACTTTTGTTTTTTCAATATCTCTTTCAAAGGGTCGAGACACAGTCTCCCATAGTGGTTTATAACTGAGCAAGTTTCAACTCAATGATTTTATAGAGTGTCTTGGGTTAGTACATATTGTAACTTCTCCAATATATTGTGAATAAAGTTACTGGCCTTTTTCTATACACACACACACAATTTTTTGTGATCCAAATACTCCAACATAGATGCAGAGGAAGAGGCAAGAGATCTATTTCTTTCGTTTTGAGAACATGTCATTCCAATACCATATGTAGAACCCATGCTAAAGATGGATGTTAGTAATATGATAATAGTAATTGAAGTTTATCAACATATAATCTCAATGTAGCTTTTGCATATATAAAATTTGGTGCATGATTTATTCATTCTAGCATGTTAGGTATAATCTTTACAACAATTTCTACTATCTTTTTAGCATATCATAATATCATTTAAATGCTTATAAAATAAATAATATAAACAAGGTATGAATAATAGATTTCCTTAGTAATTATTTGAATTAGCAATCCCAACAGTCTATTCCATAGTCTAGCCTAGCCAAAGTAGTGTTACCAAATTGGGATTAATCCTCCAAACCAACTAGTAGCTAAGTTGTTAGTTCTACAAAACATGTGGGGTTTCCTATCCCTCCATGGTCCCAGCTCCAATAAAAAAACAACAATCTATAAACCTTCCAAGTTCAAGTATCAACCTCTAGGATTAAGTTTCAAGTTCTCAAAGATTATTTCTCTCCTCAACTCCTTCTCTTCCAATTGTCAACAACCAAGCCCCATATCATCCCAAAAAATACTCATTTAACCTCATCTTTCCATTGTCTTCATCCCTTCTCGAGAAGGGCCCTAGGAAGGTCCAAACATCATATAATAATATCTTACCTACCCTCCTAATGGTCTAACAACCCACTTAACAAGGTAGGCTCTCTCATTAACTCAACTCATATGTCATAAATCCAAATTTAATAAAATAATAAAATCTCTACTTATCATAATTATTCTTGGGAAAGTCAAATATCACTCACATCAATGTATGTTTGGAAAGCATTAAATGGATAAATTTATAAACTGACATGCAAAATAGAGATAATGCATACCAAATGAGAATTAAAATGAAATGCAATGGAATCTAATCAATACAAATACAAATGAGATGTAATTAATACTAGGGCAATGCAAATGAACCAACATTAAATGCAATTAATGCAAATGCAAATGAATGTGGATTATAATACTATATTTTAACCCTCATTACGTCCATAAACCATTATTAATAATAAAAATTTCATCACCAATATATATATTAACTAATACCAGTGTACATGTGCAAGGTATGTATGTATGCCCATCGTACACATAGCTTATGTGTGTACTACAAGTAACCATCACCACGTCTAATGCATATTTCTTGAATGACAAGACATCAATAATCACATGCAAGACAAGGTAACCATTCATGCACGGCAATAATCTAGAAATCACAACACTATGGAATCTTATTAACTAAGTCACAATACATCAACACTAATCATACATTATACTCAGGTTTGTCTTAATGAATTAAATAATGATTTATAGGTGAAAGGAACCAAGTACAAACTAAAGTAGCATCTAAAATCCCAAATCATATCCTTATTAATCTAAATCATCCTTCCTTCCTAACCTACTTCCAACTTCCACTTCCTTTTAGTTCCTCTGCGAGAATATCATGGAGCGACAACTATATTGACTTAACCCAAGATATAACATGTAAGAGGAAGTATCGAATAAATCGACCTAACTTCCCCAGTAGGAAATCATAAGCCATCACCACACAACTTGGGGAGCGTGGATTAACACAACCCTCCCATGACTCAATGTTTTGAAGGATAAATGACGGGAAATACCTCCACCCCTTCTAATGGAACTAGAGTCAATTCCCTATTAGTAAGCACACTCTATTGCTATTGTTTTTCGTAGAGTTACATCACCAAAGGACCAATTTGGGAGAGTTGCTTTCCCGCATAAACTTGCACTAGCCCACATATCATAACAATGTATCGAACCAATAAATAATTCCACAAATTAATGACTCAGATTGTAATGTCCCCATCTCTGGTAAAAGTTTTATTTACTCAATTTTTGCCTATCTTACATGACGACACTATCTAAAACCTAAACTAGTTCCCGTAATGCAACCTAGAGTGGAAAAGGGGCATGGTGAACCATAAGGGGGAGAGTATTTAAGTTGTTAAAGTCGCGGGATTCCTTGACTTTGTTTAGCTTTCAAACTTGAATTAAGTTAAATTTATCTAGGATATATGTCTATGTGGCTTTTGAGTAAAGCATGATAACTATTGTTATCGGAATACATAGGTATATGTATTACCTAATATATATAATATATATATGTGTGTGTGTGTGTGTGTGTGCGTGTGTTTTTAAACGAGATAGTATAAATTATGGAAATACATATATGTTATCTATAGATTTATGCTTTTGTATACTATGTAGAAAGGTATATATTTTTTATTTATATGTTGATGCTTTTATATAAGTATATAGAAATGAATATTTTATTCATGTGTATGCTTTTATATATATGTAGAAATGCATATATATATATATATATATATATATATGTTTTCACTGTAATTGCATTTGCAAAATATAGATATAGGGTAAATGAAATGTGTGTTTTTATGAGACAAAAATGCATACATTTTAGCTATATTTTATAATTAAATAAGAAATGCATATATTTTATTTTTCTTCATGCTTCTATAGAAATGCATATATGATGGATATATGTAAGTTTTTATAGGAAAAATGTACATGATTATTTTGGGGCTTTTAACCTAGTTTTGGATGGTTGCGTGGAAGTTTTGGGGGCAGGCAGAGGAAGCCAAAACCCATTTTCCTGCTCTCTGTATTGTGCATTGTATGGAAGGAAAATGTTTTTGCAACTCTGTATTTATTCATTGGATTGAAAAATGTTTTTGCACCTCTGTATTTATTCATTGGATTGGAAAACGTTTTTGGGTAGCTCTGCATTTATTCATTGGATTGAAAAACGTTTTTGCAGCTCTGTATTTATTCATTGGATTGGAAAACATTTATGGGTAGCTCTGCATTTATTCATTGGATTGAAAAACGTTTTTGCAGCTCTGTATTTGTTCATTGTATTGGGGAAAACGTTTTGAATCTCTGTATGGTTCATGGGTTTGAAGAAAAATGTTTTTGAAGACCTGTATTGTTCATTTTATTGCTGAGAAAATTGTGGAGGCTGGAAGAGCTCACATGCTCTACATTTCATTGTATTTATTTGTATTTTTGTTTCTAAGAAAAACGTGGATGCTGGAAGAGCTCACATGCTCGACATTTCATTGTCTTGATGTATGTTATTTAGCTGATAAAAATGATTTTGGGCTCTTCCTATTTCTTGGGTTTGCTAAAAACATTTTGTAGCTTTGTATTGTTCACTGCATTTGATTAAAAATGTTTTGGGTCTCTATATGCTAGAGAAAAATGTTTTGGGTCTCTGTATGTTGGAGAAAAACGTTTTGGGGCTCTGTATGCTAGAGAAAAACGTTTTGGGTCTCTGTATTGCTGGAGAAAAACGTTTTGGGGAGCTCTGCATATATTCATTGGCTGGAAAACGTGTTGGAGCTCTGTATTATGCTATGGGTTTGATTGAAAACGATTTTGGAAGCTCTGTAATGTTCATTGTATTGTTGAAAACGCCTTAGAATCTCGGTATGGTTCATGGGTTTGATTGAAAACGATTTTGGAAGCTCTGTAATGTTCATTGTATTATTGAAAACGTATTTGAATCTTTGTATGGTTCATGGGTTTGATTAAAAACGATTTTGGAAGGTCTGTAATTTCCTTGCGTTGCCATTGAACTTATGAATACTTAATTGGAATCTTTGTATGAGTGCTACAATACTTGTATTTTATTAGTTGGTTTCCATAGGAATCGTGGTTCTGTATGCTACCACTAATATGCTCTGTATTTATTTTGCTGCTGCGCATTTACAGGCCGGAGACATACTCTGTATTTAAATGATTAGAATGCATTGTTTGCACGTTGATTAAGTTTACATATATACGATGGAACAATATGTTTTTTTGGAGGGGCAGCAGATTCATGACGCGGTTGGGGTGGCACAGGAGGTTTTCCATAGTATTAATCAGAAGAAGATGGAGGCTCTCATTCTACAACTGGACCTGGTAAAAGCCTACGACCGTGTTAATTGGACTTTTCTCAAATTGATCCTCATACAAATTGGACTCCCGTGGAAGGTTATGAAGTGGATTATGGCCTGTGTTACGTCTGTCAACTATGCAGTTCTTATTAATGGCCAGCCGACTGATTATTTCAAGGCGTCCAGGGGGCTTCGTCAGGGTTGCCCTCTTTCTCCCCTTTTGTTCCTGTTGATCATTGATGGGCTGAGCCTCTCTATTCACAAAGCATACAGCAAAGGCTCTATTGTTGGAATTGAAGTCTCGACTGGTGTATTAGTTACACATTCTCTGTTCGTGGACGATGTGATGCTTTTTGGGCTTGGAATTCTGGCGGAATGGTTACAGTATAAGAGAATTCTTGATTTTTTCTGTACGGTTACTGGTATGCTCATCAGTTTGAGGAAATGTTTTTTCTTGAAACATTCACTGGAGGTGAATGTGGAACAAAGTGTTAGGTGTATTCTTCCTTTGGAATTTAAGGAGTTATCAGAGGGCACAAAGTATCTCGGCTATTTCCTCAAACCTGCAAAATATCAGACCAATGATTGGCTATGGCTTGTTAAACGTTTTGATTCACGCATTAGTCAGTGGTGCCTGAGATATCTTTCTCTGGGTGGCCGTATTACTTTGGCAAAGTCCGTCCTCCAGAACATGGGAGTATATTGGTTCTCTCTTTGTAAAATTCCGGCTTCTATTATTCGCATTCTTCAGGGGAAATTCTTCCGCTTTATATGGTCTGGTGGGGGTGAGAAGAACAGATTTCATTTAATTAATTGGAAATGTATGGCTCAACCATATTGTCTAGGTGGCTGGAATATAAAGAATCTGGAACTGTTTGTGATGGCACTCCATGCAAAGAGCCTGTGGCGGGTATTGTTTAATAATTCTATGTGGGGTTGTATCACATGGGCCAAGTACCTCAAAAAGGCTCCGGTGGCGTCCTGGTTTCGGTTCGGCAGGCACTCTGTAATTGGCACTTCTAATATTTGGCGCGGGCTTATGGGATCTTATTCTGTGGTGGCAAAGTGGCTCGCGTGGATTCCTGGCAATGGCCGGGAGATCAGGCTTGGTTTAGACCCTATTATGGGGGCTTCACACTTGTATTCTTTCTCGCCTGAATTCCTTACACATCTTCGTGCTAGGGGGTTCTTTAACCTGTCACATGCTGCTGCTTTCAATCGTGGGGGATGGATCTCTGCTCATCAACTTGGCTTACATGGGACGATGGGTATGGAATGGTCAGACTTCTAAGAATCTCTATCAAACAAATATTCATCTGTGTGACTCCCCGGACAGGCTGGTATGGTCTTGGGATGTTGCTCGTGGTATGGTTACTTCAAAACTTGCTTATGATTCATTATTTGCAGACTGTCATTTGAAGGGGGTTTGGTGGCATTCTGTGATCTGGAAGCTTGCCCTTCCTTCGAGGATTAGATGTTTTATTTGGTTGGCTATGGGCAACATGATTCTTACCTGGGATAACCTCTGTCGTCGGGGCTTCCATGGTCCTGGCCGGTGTCCTTTTTGCTGTTCACACTTGGAGACGGTTGACCATCTCTTCTCTTCTTGTCCATTTGTGAGGGAGCTTTGGGTGCATATTTCCAACTCTATGGGAATAACTGCTATTTGGCACTCATCCACATTGCTGGATTGTATGGGTCAGTGGCTCAGCGACTCACGAGCTGCACGATGGCTTGAACTCCTTTGTTATATGGTATGGGAGCTTTAGAGGGCTCGAAACTGCTTTGTATTCGAAGGTACAACCATAAGCATGCACTGGTCAAGCGGCCGCATCATTGCTAATTTTATGGAGAATAACACTGGCCCGGTCTTACAGGGAGGTAGGACTATCTCTTCTGTTAAGCATATTGGGTACCGTAATGCCCCCCGGTTTTATGGTATCCTTGTGGGTTTTTTGATGGGGTTGCGGCTGGGGGGGGTGGAGTTTGTGGGGCGGGTGTGGTGCTCCATACAAACTGCTTCGATACCTATCAGATCCATTTAAATTTGGGTTTTGGAACGAATAAACGCAGCGAATTATGTGCACTCTAGTCAGAATGGTAAACTGCTGTTCGGATATTCATTGGGGACTTCCAGCATATCCACTTTGCCCATGTCTTCCGTGAGATTAATATGGAGGCTGATATCCTCTCCAAGAGGGCACTGAAATCACCGGTGGTATTATTATGTGGGATGAGTGGCATGGGGACCTTCTTTTCTCTTGAGGCTCGATTGACCTGCTTTGGAGCTGACTCTTCTGGTTTGGTCATATAGGACTCTTTTGATATTTTCTTACATGTTGATTTTCGGCTATATATTTGTGCAGGTACATAGTTACTATCTCCAACTTCTTGTTGGATTTTTGTTTCCGGATGGTTTATGCGGCGCTATTTATGCTATTTGACACTAGTGTCCAGGCCTATGGATGTTTTGGACCTTTTTTGGACTTATTTATGTATTTATGACATGGTAGTGTGATACTTTGCCTCTTGGAGGTCTGTTAGCATTTGGTTATGCTGTTGGCGGTTATATGTTTGTTATATGGTGGCATACTATCAGACACTTGGTTGGATATTGGTATGGATCCTGTAGGATGTGATGATATTTGGGGCTCATGCGCCCGTATGTTTCATTTCTTATACCTTGATGGTATGATTGGCCCGATGTATTGTTCCTATTTACTATTTCGCGGTATTAATAGTAAGATATATTTATGTGTGAAAAAAAAGTTTACATATATACTTATGATGCTAGTGGAATTGCAAATCCTGTTTGATGTCAAATGCATTAATTGTATATGCATTGACTAAGTTTACATATATATAATTAATGTTGGTATCACATTACATCTATATGTTGCATGTCGAATGCATTGTATGCATTGATTAAGTTTACATATATACTTATGATGCTAGTGGAATTGCAAATCCTGTTTGATGTCGAATGCATTGTATGCGTTGATTAAGTTTACATATATACTTATGATGCTAGTGGAATTGTAAATCCTGTTTGGTGTCAAATGCATTGATTGTATATGCATTGACTAAGTCTACATATATATATAATTAATGTTGGTATCACATTACATCTATATGTTGCATGTCGAATGCATTGTATGCATTGATTAAGTTTACATATATACTTATGATGCTAGTGGAATTGCAAATCCTGTTTGATGTCAAATGCATTGATTGTATATGCATTGACTAATTTTACATATCTATAATTAATATTGGTATCACATTACATCTATATGTTGCATGTCGAATGCATTGTATGCATTGATTAAGTTTACATATATAGTTATGATGCTAGTGGAATTGCAATTTTGTTTGATGTTGAATGCATTGGTTGCATGTCAAATGCATTGATTATGTTTCCATTGGTTATATTACATATGGGATGACTGCCGTGAACAGAAATCGGTAAACACTTGCATATGCCATAGGGCATAGAAGGTCAATTATGGATTACAGACTTGGGCCCGTAGAGAACAACACCACAGCTATGCAAGAGGTCAGGATACGAGAAGTGTCTAGGTAGGAGCACTACCTTTTGATTTGCAGGAACATTGCAGTAACCTCTAGGGATGTATGTGGTTAGTTCTAGGGAGACGAGACTTAAAAACTCCCTATCCTATTTGTGGATCACCATGGCAAGCTCGGGGGTGGCCTTCAGACGGACTAAGTAGAAGCCGTCGAAGAGCCTACAGTTGGGTGGAGTGTTGCATTGCCCAAAATAGTTCCCCTTAATAAATATTTATGCTTGCAAATCAGTTAGATATATTATGAATAATGGAAAGGCATCTAGAGTTATAGAGTATTTCTTTGTAGTACTGATAAATGTTACAAGCATGATGAATACAGGAAGAAGAAAACGGGAAGAAACTCGTCTCTCACCTCTACCAAATTGGTAAGAAAAGTACGCCTTGTAAAGTTATCATAATCATTGATTAATTATATATATGTCCTTCCATTTATGTAAGTTGCTAGCATAAATGTTTTATCATTATGGTTCAAATGATTAATAACAATGAGTAGCATCAATAAATGTATTTAACTATCTTAATAGCGAATAATGAACCATGATTGAAAGTGGGCATAGCAAGAATGTGGGATAAATTTGAAGGGATCATTGTATACCTCGTGGGAAATATATTAAGTGATGCAAAACATATAAGTACATATTGATGAGCTAGATCTAACTAGTATAATGTGGAATGCTACTTGGAATGGACATACTTTATTAATATGTGTGATGATGAACTATCACCTTTGGGTTTTCATGCTTCTAATGTTGAATATATAAGCCTAATTAGTTGAGTATAATTTATTTTAATGAAGTTAAAGTTATAGTCAAAGGTAAAGGGTTTAAATAGTAAGTTCCTCAAGTAGACTTACAAGTAAAGGTTAGAATTCAACAATCGGTGATTAGAGTCTGGAATTATTATATCTTAAGGGATTTTAATAGACTCTATTTAGACATTTGTCAGTTGTGGAATGCAAGTGGTATGCAATGTACTATAAACTTGTTACATGATCTTCGACATGGTACCTCGATGCTAGCAAAAAGGAAAGTGAAAAGTAATGTAAATGAAGAGTAATTTCATGTGTTGGATGTTGAGAACATGAAATAGAAATTAAGTCTAATGCATGAGCATGTGGTTAGGGGTGCATTAGAGGAATGATTGAACTTCTGTTAAAGTAAATGGTGCACTTGCATGTTCTTTGTGTTTAATTTTTTATGCGGTTAAAGAGTAAGACATTAACCCGCATTTAAAGAGTCAAATAATAGCAAAGCCTATTACCATGATTATACATAAATGTCTCTTACATTAATTTTTACATCAATGTCGAAATATGTAAAAGAATGTGTGAAAAGGGGCATGTTGATGCGATCATGATTATATTTATTTTGATAGAAGGAGGATAGTTATTATAAAATATTAAAATCCTCGTGAACTATATTTACACCATTTGATATCATTGTTGTTGATATAATGTTTAATAGGTGTAAGAGAAAAAGAAAAGTATTACATATCACTATATGGAAAGATAAGTGTATATATTTGCCTATATCTATGGTGAGATTAATGGTACATATGCATACTTCTGATGTTTAGATGACTCTTGCTAAGATGACTTTGTTTAAAGATAACATAGAAGTTATGGAACTAACTTATTGTGTAGAAGGAGTGCTCATCTATGTTTTACCAAGTTCGAAGCTTTGTGCGGTATTTCTTACCCAAGTTTGTACAAGAAGCGGAAAGTGGATTTATACTTAAAAACCTACTTTATAATATTATAAAGAGAAACTTGGTTTGCATGCCTATATTCTTGGAAAGGATTTTCAATATTGCAACAAAGATGTGTACCTAATTGTCTAGATGTTATTCACTTATGGTAGGTGATTAGATGATTGTACAAAAATCGAAAGTATGTTAAGTTAAACAAAAGAAAAAATTCACCCCATTTCCTCTAGAACGTGACAAGGATTTTTGGGTTGTTACATATGGTATCAGAGCGAAGGTTGCTACTCTAGGACCTATAGGCTCATTTATTCTTGATTATGCAACATAGATTTAGAGTTGCAAAAAAAAAAACTATGAATTATGTAAAGTGTTATGTGATTACAAAAAAAATATATCATGGTTATGTTTTTTTTGTGATTAACCATTGATATCCATGAGGCTTTAGCTAATATACATAATTGGTTGATGTGTGTGAGGAATTGAGTGCACAAAGGTAAAGGCTTGGCAGTTAAGAACCAAAGCTAATCAACGGCGAGAGAATCACTAGACCAAAAGGATTTTGCAAAAATCACTGTAAGTGAATGCCTCTATATGGTTGTTAAATTTAATAGATTGTTATGTGTAGTAGGATCAACTTAAAGCTTGTGATGGTCAAGCCGGTTGGCCATGATAGTGGCATTAGAGCCACAAGGAGAAGCAATGGTTCACTAATGCAATGTTATGAGACATTGTTGCATGCACATGAGACATTATGACTAGAGAAGTGGATATCTTGAGAGCATCGAGAGAATTTTAAAAGATAACTCTAAAAATAATAAAACCCTCACATTAATAAGATAAGCAGGAGGGATGAAAAACAAAAAAATAGGGTCGAATGGCGCTCCAAGAAACCTGAATTGGCGGAAATAGAGATGAGTATGGGCGACGGCCTGAGTTTCTGGAGGACCGGCTCTGGTGCCGTGGCTGGACCAGGAGCAGACTGATGTGGGAGGCCTTGGTAGGATTGTGAACGTTCGTATTGAGCTTTGGAAGGAATACCTAATTTGAAAGATGAGGGCTCCAGGAACCCTGGATTTGGCGGAATTAGGGCAGGGTAAGGGTGACGGACTGCGTCTCTGAAGGACCGGCTATTACACTGTGCAGTGGCTGGAACAGGAGCATACTGAAGCGGGTGGCCTTGGTAGGAATGGTTTGAACACCGTTCGTATTGTGCTTACGGGGGCTCCACGAAACCCTGGGGACCGCCTGAGTTCTTTATTGGGCTTTGGTGGTGCGGTCTATATCATTGGGGTCTGGATGTCCCAGCAGATCTGAAGCGTTGTGGATATTGACCGTGTGAGCAGGTGGTCCTTGAACCTGGAGGACGAGTGAAGAGATACTTGCCAGAGCGGTTCAGTGTTTTGTGTGGGGTCTTCTTGACCGGTGGATTGGGGCTTGGGCCCTTTCTGGGGAACCATCCGGTTCTCTGGCCGATTGCTTGGTCGGGGATCGTTTTTGCCTGCTGTGAAGGAACCACTGCAGCGGAATGGAGAGTGGATATGTGCAGGAGGTGGACTACACCTCGGATGGGGACGGGAATAAGGGGATTTTCGATCTTGGAGCGATAAATTCGGCGGGGTTTGGGTCGACTGTCCATTTCTTGTCAGGTCGGGAGACTGGGGATGCATGTGGGCCTGTGGGAGAGATGGATTTGGATGGACACCTCTTTACCCCACCGACTTCTGCAAGAATCACCTCGCCGGTCATCTCACTGGGGTTGGAGGGTTTAGAGGCGGAATTAGCAAGCTTCCGGTCATCTGCAGGCTTTAGAGATAGGCCAGACTTGGCCGGTCTTCTGGGGAGGACGCTGCAACCTCAATTGGGGTCTTACTCAAACTTTCCAATTCCTTCGGCAGACGCTCGCGAGGATAGGATCGAAACTCAGGTTGGATGTGACAACAAGCTGCCGGGAGATGGACTGGCATCATTTTCTGTCGGCAATTTGCTCAAGTCAGTGGAGTGCCGTGATGTCGAGGACCGGGGACAGGCCAGTGGTGGACAGGGCTACTCAACTTGTGGACAAGCAGCGTTGGCTCCTGGGGTTGGGGAAATACCTCCTGATGATGAATCCCTGTTAAGCACAAGAGCAGGGGTTCCTGCACAGGCTGTTATTCATAAAAAACCTGCCAGAAAGGTGAAGGAAAGGCGTCGGAAGGACAAACTAGTGTTGGGTGTGGACGTCTCTATGGAGGAGGCGGTGGACTTCTCTCATATCGCGGTGGTTGGACATGTCCGTGGTAGGAGGATTGGGCAGAATTTTCTCCGGAGATGGGTGGACGAGCACTGGAAGGATTTGATAGTTCCTGCACCAGAGATTAGGATCTTGACGAAAGGCTGGTTCTCCTTTATCCTGTCGAGCCCTGGTGAGGTAGCAGCTGTTTTAGGCCGTCATTGGACGATGATGGGCGTCCCCATTGTGCTGAAAATATGGTCACCTTTCTTTGATTCAAAGACAGAAAAAATAGACAGAGAACCTATATGGGTGAAGCTACCAGGGCTCCCCATGCATCTCTGGAATGAATCACGATTTGCAGCAATTGGGAATTTCCTTGGCGACTATATTTGTGCGGATTATTCTCATACGGTAACTGGCATTTACTCGGTAGCTAAGATTTTGGTCAAGATCGACCTTCGGCAGGGGTTATCGGCTGAGATCATGGTTCAGACGAAGGATGGGGACTTCACACAAATCTTGGACTATGTGGGGGTGCCGTTCCGATGCCATCGCTGTCACGCTCATGGACACCTGGTCGCGGATTGCACGTTACCGTTTCGGGGCAGCCGACCGATGGATATTCCTGTAACAGATGCTTGCACTGTTCCTGTGAAGATGGGGAACCCACTGGTGGTGGGGGTTGGTGGATTAGCGACTGATTTAGACACCGGGGTGGACCAGGTTACGGTGCAACCAGTAGCCCCTTGCGGGAAGCAGGGAACTGGGAGAACAATGGCATTGGTGAATGAGGACCTGGATCTCATTGGGAGTAAGGAGACGGCTGTGGTGGGGACATCATTTGGTACCACGACACCTTTGACGCGGGCAGCTTCCAGAAAGCTACAAGAGCAGGCAATCCTACGTCGGGGTTCATCCTCCAATCCCCCGGGTATGTCTCACAAGATCTCTTCTGATATTTCTTTATATGCTGTCTCTAATGATTTGGGGGGGGTTTGTTTTGAGTCTCACTCTCCCGTCAACTCTGTTTCACTATGCCCTGCTCCTTGTCTATTACCTGTAACTAATTGTGCATACACGCCTCCGATAGTAGCTACTTTACCCTCTCCCAATTCTATGGGTTGTAGTATCCGATATGCCCTTAGAAATAGGGTGATCTCTGATGGACCGGGGGGTAGGGGTCTTCCTGAATTGACTACTTGTACTGTGGGGAAAGGTCGGGGACGAAAATCTCATCTGTCAAAAGCACAAGACCGGGCAAAAGTTGATTTGGTAATGGGCACACAATCCTCTATTGAATGGGCACTTAGAGCTGCGAAAGCCTTGGAAGGGGGATACTCATGAAACTTATGTCATTCAACTGTCGTGGGTTAGCGAGTCCCATTAAAAAATCGTCACTTCGGAGGTTGGTGGATCTAAATCAACCTGATATCTTATTATTACAAGAAACACTGGGCGGCAGTGTGGAGGTTGTTAGGGTTTTGGAAACATTGCTACCTGGCTGGAAGTTCGTGGGTGTGGATGCTCGTGGACGCTCTGGAGGGCTGGCTACAGGATGGAAGTTGAAGAGCTGCAGAGCTGATAGCTCTTGGGGGATCACTTCTGGTATCGGGCTGGAAGTATGGGATGCTGAGATTGGTAGGATGATAACGATTCTCAATGTCTATGGACCCTATCTAAATAGGGCTGGCTTCTGGGACTCCCTGCTAAGCATGGATCTCTTTGACGGAAGGGATGTGATCTTGGGTGGGGATCTCAACCTTTCTCTGGGATCTTCTGAAGTTTGGGGGCCTAGGGATGCTCCGGATCCATTAGCTAACCTTTTCATACAAGCCTTCGCTGGGAAGGATCTACTAGACATTATGCCAAACAAGTTAACCCCTACCTGGAGGAATAAGAGAACAGGGGATCAAAGGGTGGCCAAAAGACTGGATCGGTTCCTGGTAGCTGATGTGTTGGTACTGGGGGTTGATGTAGTCAAGAAATGGGTGGGGTCTGGGGGGGTTTCCGACCACAGTCCCATTCTACTGGAGTTAAGAGGCAGTAGAAACAAACCCCCTAGTCCTTTCAAGTTCAATCCTAGCTGGTTGAAGGATGAGGATTATATCAAATTAGTTCAAAATCTGTGGGTTCATCGACCTTTGGAGTCACTGGAGCATGCGGGCGCACACTTTCAACTCAATCTCAAGCGTATAAAAGAGGCCACTATACTCTGGGCCACTGAGAAAAGGGTCAAAGATGATCAGAACCTGAGGGCTGCTGAGATGAATATTGATAGACTTCTACATTGTCAGGGTATGGGATATCTGGACGAACTGCAGAAAGGTGAGCTGCTGGACTGGGAAAGTAGCAGGAATGTGTTACTGTGTGAGCGAGAAGAGATGTGGAGAATGAAAAGCAGGGCTATTTGGTTACAATGTGGGGATGAGAACACTAAATTTTTTCAAGCATATGCAAAGGGGAGAAAATGCTCAAACTCCATCTGGGAACTATATTCACCTGAAGGGGATAGGGTCTCCAGCTTTGATGGCTTGGCTGAGATGGGTGTTCGACACTTCGAAGACTTATTCACTGCACAACCAGGGGCCTCTATAGCTGAGGTTATCAGGATGGCTCAGCTCTTTCCACGTTTTGTGGGGGAGGAAGAGAACAAACTTTTGATGGAGGAGGTGCTGCCACTTGAGCTCTCGCAGGTAATGCAATCCTTCCAGAAAGACAAAAGCCCAGGGCCGGATGGCTGGCCTATTGAATTTTTCTTGGGCTTCTCTGATTTCTTTGGGGAGGAACTGTTGGCTGTGGTGGAAGAATCAAGAAAGGCTGGATTTGTTCATGGTCCTTTTAACTCGACCTTTATTGCTCTCATACCCAAATCGGAAAATCCTGAGAGTTTTGATGAATTCAGACCAATTTCACTCTGCAATTGCATATATAAGATCATCTCAAAGGTAATGGCGAGGAGACTGAAGATTATCCTGTCTCAGCACATTTCAGGTGAACAGTTTGGATTCTTGGAAGGTCGTCAAATTCATGAGGCCATTGGAGTTGCACAAGAAGGAATACACACTCTGAAGGTGCAGAAGCAGAAGGGTGCTGTTATTAAGATTGACCTCTCTAAAGCATTTGACAGGGTTAGCTGGCTATATATCCGAATGCTTCTCACACACCTGGGCTTCTGCTATGAATTTATTCGATGGATTATGGCCTGCATCACCACAGTGAGTTTTGTTGTCCTGATTAATGGCTCTGCTAGCCCATTCTTCCATGCAGGCCGGGGGCTACGACAAGGTTGCCCACTTTCACCACTGTTATTTCTCCTTGTTGCGGAAGGCCTCAGTCGATTTATCCTGAAAGCAAAAGCTGATGGCTCATTTCGTGGCATCTCCATCTCTCAGGTATTATATATTACCCATCTCCTATTTGTTGACGATATCCTCATTTTTTGTGACGGCTCGAGACAGGATATTGATAAGGTGGACGAAGGACTCAATTTACTGCAAGAAGCCGCGGGTATGCTTGTGAATATAGAAAAATCAACAATCACATGCTCGCATTTAAATGAGCAGGAGATTCACCGAATAGCATTCAGACTCCCCTATCGGACTCTGGATATTGATGATGGCTTAAAGTACCTTGGATTCCACTTAAAACCCAACGCATATTTGAAGGCAGATTGGCATTGGTTAACTGCAAAACTGGAGCAGCGACTACATGGCTGGAGCCATAAATGGCTCTCGCGGGCTGGGAGACTGGTTCTGGTCAAATCAGTATTGGAAGCAATACCTGTTTATTGGATGTCACTTGCCTGGATTCCCAAAGGAGTCTTGGAGCAGATTCGTCGTTTGGTTTTTGCCTTCCTCTGGAAGGGTAAGGGAGTGAACCGTGCCTTGGTGTGGGTTAGATGGGAATTGATCGCAATCCCCAAAGCACTGGGAGGGTGGGGATTAAAGAATATCTTTCTATTTGCCAAAGCGTTGGGAGCAAAGGTTGCATGGCGAATTATACATACACGGAGCCTCTGGACTAGTGTGGTCTATCACAAAGACATTGCTCCCTTAACCCTACTTGATTGGATTAGGCAGGGCAATAAGACGAGGGCAAATTGCTCTGTGGTATGGAAAGCGGTAGTTCAACATTTTCATCTGGTGGGATCAGGATTAGTCTGGAGAATTGGAAATGGGCATTTACTTCGTATTGGCCTGGATCCTTGGGTAGGTAGTAGAGGGGGACATATACTGCCGGTGGATTTAAGGACCTTTCTGGCAGCTAGAGGCTGTCTATTCCTGGCTGATATTGCACACCTGGGTTTATCCACTCTCTGGCACCAGGGGTGGCTCTCTGCCCAGCGTCTTGAGGTACCTGAGGAATTGATCGGAGATTGGGAGGATTATATCCGAAACTTAAGATTCACTAATATACGACTGACACATAGGCCCGATGAACTACTCTGGGATCATCATCCCTCAGGGAGATACACACCTAAACTTGGATATATTCAGCTTAATGTGGAGATGCATAACAGGGCATTGGTGTGGTGGTGGAAAACGCTGTGGAAGTTTAAATGCCCGGGTAAAGCTAAAATACTATTCTGGGCGATATTGGAACAAAAGGCTCCCACCTGGGACATCCTGAAGAGACGATTTTTACAGGGTCCGGGTTTTTGTCCACTCTGTAGGGAGGCGGACGAGACTATCACACATCTTTTTGTTCACTGCCGGTTCACTCAGGCGGTATGGACAAATATCTGCAATTCTTTGAATCTTATTGCGCGATGGTGGGGAGAGAGTGTTAATGATGCATTCCATGATTGGTGGAATGATCAGCAGAAATCAGACATATGTGCGGCCCCATGTATTTTTGCATGGGGAATATGGATCACTCGTAACAGGATCATCTTTCAGAACTGTAGAGTCCCGATAGAGCAAGTTGTGGCTCAAGCTGTGGCTATCATTTTACATTACAAAACTACCCCCAAAGCGATTAGTATTCGTCCAGTGATCGCTGAAACCATTGATAAATCTATACCGTGGGCTTTTTTCGATGGATCTTCACTTGACCATCAATCGGTGTGCGGTGGCGGGATCGTTCTTCACAAATCTGATACACAATATTTCCACATCACGGATGGATTGGGCAGTGGTACAAACAACTATGCTGAAATCCAGTCACTTAGACTATTGCTGTTATTTGCACTAGAACAGAGATGTTATTCACTACAGATTTTTGGAGACTCACTGATTGTTATAAATTGGGTCAATGAGAATACACAATGTAATGTGATGGTTCTCTCACCTATACTGGAAGATGTTTTACGGCTAAAAAGGCATTTTAATCGTATAACATTTACACATGTTTACAGGGAGAGAAATGGCATGGCCGACCTTCTTTCCAAAGAAGCGTCGTAGCAACGTCTGAATTTCGGAACCTGGAGGATCACATCACACTCTACTGCTGGATCTTACAGTTATTATCACAGGCCTTTCAACGAGGTGGTGGAGGATCGGGAGGGAGATTACGGATTCTGACAGCTCTATCTTCATAACAGTTCGAGTATTGGGCTTTGGTATTTTGCTTTTTGGTTATTTTCACAGCCCTGTAAACGGCGCTGGAGGACCGGGAGGAAACATATGGCTCCGGACAGATCAGTCTATCGATATTTTTTTGATATTTGTTTTTGGTATCATCACGGGCCTGTTAAAGAGGCTTTGGTGGATCGGGATGGAGCATTGGCTCCTGCTGATTCTATTTTTTTTTCTGTTTGGTGCTCTGTTTGGACTGAAAGGAACTATTTCATATGGATAATATTTTGATATATGTAACTGGATATTGAGGGCTGTATGGACAGCATAGGTTTGAATATGTATGAGACATTAGATTAGCCAGAAAATTGAATTGATAATATGCGATAATGTAGGAATCCCTGTGATTCTAATACATGTTCAGAATGTAATTTTGTTCAATATATTTGAAATAAAATTACGACTTTTTCTCAGGAAAAAAAAAAGATAAGCAGGAGGGGGAGGGAGGTGCTGTGCATTTTAAAATAAAGCTAACTTAAAATTAAAATAAATCTAAGCAAGAAGAATGAAGAAGAGAAGGCCAAGTCTGGAGCATAGATTTGGGCTAGAAAGGAACACCTACAGTTGGGTATAGAACACGAGATGTGTTCAGGTAGGAGCACTACCAGTTTAATGCACGAGCACTGCAATACCCTGAATAGTTGTTAGAGGTGGTTCCATGTTTTTAATGACGTAAAAGTCCTTGGAGAACTCTATAACTCAGGAGCACTGGGTGAGTGTTGGGTATTGTCCTGTGCGTGATGCACGTCCTGAGGGCATGACACCGAGGAGGTGTTGAGTACCAACCTTGTGCTTGGTGCACGCCGAAAATAGTTTTTCCTGGACTCAAGCGAGAAGGCTTGAGGGGAAAATACTTTTTCCTGGACTCAAGTGAGAAGGATTGAGGGAAAAAATAGTTTTTGCTGGACTCAAGCGAGAAGGCTTGAGGGGAAAAGAGTTTTTCCTGGACTCAATCAAGAAGGCTTGAAGGGAAGAAGAGTTTTTCTTGGACTCAAGCGAGAAGGCTTGAGGGGAAAAGAGTTTTTCCTAGACTCAAGCGAGAAGTGTTGAGGGGAAAAAGAGATCTTGGACTGAAACGAGAAGGTTTGAGGGGAAAAAGAGTTGTCCTAGATTCAAGCGAGAGGGCTTGAGTGGAAAAAATTGAAGTTCACATGCTGATGCAAGTGAAAGATGCTACAATGGTATGGCTATGCCACAGGTATGCAAATGAAATTGCTACAAATATGTGTGTATTTGAATTTATATATTTGTGATGACAATACAGTTATTTTTCAATTAAAAAACTGACATTTTTGAATAAAGCTGCTATTCAATTAAAGGCTACTGCCAAGTATAGTATCTCAGTATGACATGTTTGAAAATTTTATACAGATAGAATTACATCTATGAAAGAATGTATAAATTCTTAGAGTAATGTTCTCTTACGAAATCCAGTTTATGATTTTATTAAAAAAAGAATTGATGTAGCCACTTTATGTAGTACGCATATAGATGACTTTAATGGCTTTGAATAATTATAGACAATGAAAAATATTTGTTAGAATGTGGTCATTCTAAGTGTATGGAATGAAAAGACTTACAGCAGGAAGAGCCCTGTAGAAGTGTTTTGAATGGGAATAGTATGTAGGGTACTGAAAAACACGATATGTGTGATTTCCCTTTTATTTTGCACTGGATGTGTGATAGGCACCTAGAGTGTCGTTCTGTCTTCATCTAATGAATTATTTACTTGTTTGACTATGAAATTAGTGTCTACGTACTCGTGGACCATTCGGTGTGTGATTCATAGTGTTGGATACTAATTTTTTTGAAAAGGGCATGATGTATTTTGGTGAATACATATGTAGCCCGAAGTTGTGTAACTTCAATAAGCATATTGTGAAACTTTGTGTTGGTTTATTAAAAACTAATATGTGGGATGTTAGAAAGACATTGCAGGTGAAATAAACAATCACAGTAAATGTTAAATTTTGAGCATTAATTCACAATACTCTAGGATCTTCACTGAGAGAATAACATATACAGTATATCAATGCATAACAATCACAATAAGCATGACAAGAATCAAAAGCATGAGAGACAAGAGACACAGAGTTTCCGTGGGGAAAACCCTAAGGTGAAAAACCCCACAACTTCCTCAGAGATAGAGAGAGCAATGGCTCAACCAAAGTACAACCAAAATACACTTGAGATAGTCTCCTAGAAGCAGATGATCCTCCTCCTCACTAGTGCGCCACTTTCTGAGTGAGAGAGAGATGAATTTCCAAATTATCTAAATAGAGATCTCCTGATCTCTATTTATACTAACCTATTTTCCTAGTGGCCTTATGGGGCCGACTTGTCTAGCTAGGTTCATCCACAATATAATATATATTTCAGGGCCGACCCCACACATGGTGGTCTAATAACCCATCGGCAAGTACACACACTTGTGACACTTGTCAATCCACATGACGACACTTCCCTATAGAGGAATAACACATCTCTAATAAGGGTACAATAAATATATATGAAATACATAGATGAAATATATTCCGAAGTTACATATACATCAACACTCCCTCTTAACTAGGAAGGTATTTCTCGACACAGATCTGCTAGACAAGTCTTCTTCTCGGGATCATCGTCATCGATGCATTGTCACTGCTGTTGCTATCTCAACCAATCTCTGACTCTACTTGTCATAGGAAGTTCTACAGAGCCAGTAATTTTTCATACTGGATGTAGGCCCACCACCTGCAGATCTTGATCACCACTGGCCATATTGTGGAAATCTCAGGACTTATTACGTGCGTCACAAAACCTTAAAAGAGTCTCTTGACTAGCAAGAACCGTAAAGAGCATCTAAGGCCTTTTTCATCCTGTCCAGATCTCCAGGACTTATTACATGTGACCCCACCACAAAACCTCGAAAGAGAATCCCAAGACTGATTACGAGCACAAGGCTCAACCTATCAGATCTCCCAGGGCACAAATTACATGTGGTCACCACAAAACCTCGAAAGAGCATCCCAGGACTGATTACGAGCACAAGGCTCAACCTATCAGATCTCCCAGGGCACAAATTACATGTGGTCATGGCAAAACCTCGAAAGAGCATCCCAGGACTGATTATGAGCACACGGCTCAACCTATCGGATCTCCCAGGGCACAAATTACATGCCATAGGACAAAACCTCAAAAGAGCATCTCCTAGATATCCCGGGGCACAAATTACATGCCATAGGAAAAACCTCGAAAGACTATCTGCAAATGTCCTAGGGAACAAATTATATTTCCTCCCAAGCAAAACCTTGAAAGAACATTTGCCAGATATCCCAGGGTACAAATTACATGCCGTAGGAAAAACCTCGAAAGACTATCTGCAAATATCCCAGGGCACAAATTACATGCTTATCTGCACAACCTGTTCCACGGCCACAGAGTATCAACCCGATACTCACCATACATCATCCTGATGTACACATGATCATCCTGATCATCATCACTGCAACATCCTGCTGCATGTCATCTAGAGCAACATCCTGAAGCTCGTCATCCATGATCATCCTGATCATACAATGCATCTACCTGATGCATACCAAGTCTATACCTGATACATATCATCATACATGATCCACCTGATCATACAGTGTATCCACCTGATACAAATACAAATACATGATACATATCAACATACATGATCTACCTGATCATACAATGTATCCACCTGATACATATACAGATACATGGTCCAAGCATCCAACATGATGCTTATACAAAATACATACACATGATCCAACCGGTCATATCCAACATCCAACATGATGCGTACATATACATATAAATGATCCAACTGATCATATCCAACATCCAACATGATGCATACATACGTACATATAAAAATGATCCAACTGATCATACAAAGCAGAAACCAGAACATCATCCTGATGCTCATCATCTAGCGCTTACATCCACAGCCATGTGAAGGATCCTCCTTCCAACATGCTTGGAATGGCTTCAGCAAATGTGTCCATCACTTCTTCCTCGAAGTGTCATCAATCCGAAGAACACCAAGCCTCTCTCTGAAGTACTCGAACTTCACCCTGGCTAGTGGCTTTGTCAGTACATCTGCAATCTGCTCGTCCGTCGCAACATACAGGAGCTTCACAACTCCTCTCTGCACCATATCCCTAATATAGTGATATTTGATCTCTATGTGTTTCGACCTATCATGAAACACTGGGTTCTTAGAAAGCTTCACACAACTCTGGTTATCACAGAAGATACCAGTAGCATCCAATGGGAGATCAAATAATTCAGACAGTAGCTTCCGTAGCCATACTGCCTCACAACTAGTTGAACAGGCTGCAACATACTCTGCCTCAGTTGTACTCAGTGCTACACAGGACTACTTCCTGCTAAACCAAGAGATCACACCTGATCCCATACTAAAGCAGCACCCAGATGTGCTCTTCCTATCTGCAGCATTGCCAACCCAATCTGAATCAACATAACCCTGCGGGTTAAACTTTTGATTCGCCTCATACTTGAGCCCATAATCCACTGTACCCTTCAGGTACCTCAGAACATGCTTTACAGCAACCCGATGAACACTCCTCGAATATGTCAGGAACTGACTCAATGTGTTCACCGCAAAGAAAATATCTGGTCTCGTGTTCATCAGGTACATCAAGGACCCAATCATCTGACGATACATAGAGACATCAACCGACTCAGATGAAGCATCACATAGAAGCTTCAGATTCGATGCCATAGGTGTGGCCATGGCCTTGCAATCCATCATCCCGAATCTCTTTAGGATATCTACCGTGTACTTCCCTTGACCAAGGAAGATCCCACCTGTACTCTGCCACACCTCCATACCTAGGAAATAATGCATCATTCCCAAATCTTTCATATCGAACTCGGCAGCAAGCTTTCTCTTAGTATTCGCAATCAATCTGTCATCTCCTGTTACAAATAAGTCATCCACATACAGGAGTAGAATCACAGGATTCCCTTCCTCAACCTTGTAATAAAGGTTGGAATCCGCTTTACTCTTGGTAAAGCCCAAACTAGATAGGAAACTGTCCATCCTACCATACCAAGTTCTGGGAGCTTGTTTCAAGCCATACAAGGCTTTCTTCAATATACACACATGTGAGTCCCTGTCAGGTCTTGGGACTGCATCCCAAACATCATCTTCATGATCTACGGATCATGGCATTCTATTTCTTCATCCCAGATCCTAGGAACTTCAATATCTTCAATAGATATCTTTGTTGCTGGAACAAATGTTGTAGTCCTTCTTTTGTAGGTGAAGGTATCTGGTCTTTCCTACAAAACAAGTTAAATTGCATGATTAGAAACATCTCATAATTTTCAGAACAAATTCTTTACACATAAAGAAATATGTCATGCAGTCATGCAGTTATATTAGCCAATGCTTCAATAAAACATTTATCCATGTTCCACAACTTTCTAGATGCCTTCCAGTCTCTACCAGAACATTGTTAAGAGTTTGCACTACTCCAAACATGTCAGCAAAGAGGTTTCATTCTAGATAAGTAGCACTAGAATGTTGTACAGTGCCATAGGCCACTTACCCATCACATGCATATTAGTAGTATCCTGTTCATTAATGCAATCATTCTAATATGCACAATACATCTCCTAAGCATAATATCATTTAAACAAAAATAGGCAAGATATGATAATTGAAATACTTATCTTTGTTTGTTTGTTGGGTGGTCTCCCTTTGAGTCTTTGCTTCCTGGTAGGAGCTACTGAAGTAGCTTCTTCTACACCTTTCTGTTGTGGAATGTAGGAATATGGTCAACTCCCTCTGAAAATCTTCATCCTTGCAGGAGCTACTGGAGTGTGCTCCCTCTTGATCTTTGCTTCCTGGATTACCTGTCCTTGAACTTATATTCATCCTTGCTGACATCAATCTTCTTGAACCCTGGAAAGTATATTCTGTAAGCCTTCGAGCTTTCACTGTAACCCACATAGATACCCTTCTTTCCTGAAGGATCTAGTTTGGTCCTCTTTTCCTTTGGGACATGAGTGTATACTAGACAACCAAATATTCTGAGATGGATGACTTCAGGTTTCTTATCAGAAAATACCTCTTCTAGTGTCTTGTTATCCAATATCTTGTGGGGTGTTCTGTTATGCACATATACATCTGTTCTAGTTGCTTCTGCCCATAGATGCATAGGTAGATCCTGGTCATGCAGCATTGCCCTTGCTGCTTCCATGATTGTTCTGTTCTTCCTTTATGCAACTCCATTCTGTTGAGGATTATAAGGAGCAGTCAACTCCCTCTTAATCCCTGAATCACTACAAAGCTTCTTGAAGTCACCTGAGGTGAATTCTCCACCATTGTCGGATCAGAATATTTTGATCTTCTTGTCAGTTTGATTCTCCATCAAGGTTTTGAATTCCTTGAATTTATCAAACACCTCATCTTTGCTCTTCAGGAAGTATACCCAAGTCTTCCTGGAGAAGTCATCAATAAATGAGACATAGTAAACATACCCACTCAGAGAACTAGATGACATAGGACCACATACATCTGAGTGGATGATTTCCAGGATGTCTTTTGCCTTGCTTTCACTGCTTGGGAAAGCCTTCTTAATGTTCTTACCTTTTGCACATCCTTTGCAAACACCTTCATGTTTGGTCTTGATTTTAGGAAGACCCTCTACAACCTTGATTGAAATTGGAAGTGTCCTATAGTGCATATGAGCAAGTCTTCTATGCCAAAGTTCACTTGGCTCCATGGATTCATGTACCATGGCATGTTCAGGTTGTCCCTTCAATTTATACAAACCTCCCTCTTGTTCTCCAATCACTACTGCATCATCTATGTTCTTTCCCTTTTGCCACATTAGTACTTGGCCATCCACAAATGCAACCCTCATACCTTTTGCATCCAATGCAGAGATGGAGAGTAAGTTCTTCTTGAGCCCAGGTACATAAAGGACTTCTTTCATCTTCAAAGATTTTCCAGAATCTAGGTTGTAGGAGGCTTCACCACTTCCTTTGATTGGGTATTGATAATCATCCCCAAGTTTCACCTTATGGGGTGATTCATGTTCAGATAGATTCACAAAAGATTCCTTAAACCCAGTCATGTGTTTGGAAGCCCCACTATCAATCAACCAATCATTACAACCATGGGAGATAGTACCCGTGAGAGTAGAAATTAGAACATATTCTTCTTCACTTGATGAGTCATCATCACTATCACTTTCTGCCCTAGCCTTCTTCTTTGGGGGTTCATCATCTTCGATAGCATGAGCATGATATCTTCTTTTGTTATTCTTCTTCTTCTTATTGAAGTTGTTGTTGTTGTCTTTCTTCTTCTTGGGACAATCTAAAGCAAAGTGTCCCTTCTCATTGCAATTGAAGCATCTGAGATCTTTCTTATCTTTATGATAATGGTGGTGTGAGAATCTTCTGTTATGAGATGATTCCTTCTTGGACTTGCCTTTCCTGGCATGTGCTGTGAGAGCTTGATCTTCATTTCCCATCTTTTCTTCTCGGGCCACAAGCCTAGCTTCTTCTTGAGAGCATTCTTCTCGTAATCTATTGAAGGAGATCAACTTCTTCCTTGCACAAATTCCTTGAATAAAGGAATCCCATGACCTAGGTAGGCCATTTAGAGTGGTCATCACCACTTCACCATTCTCCACCATTTCATCCACTGCTTCTAGTTGTTCCTTGATCTGGGAGACCCTTGAAAAATAAGATTGAATGGTTTCTCCATTCTGAAACTTTACTCCTTTCAATTGGTTCCGCAGGGTCATCTTCCGATTTATGTTCTTCCCTTCAAATAGCTTGGTCAAAGAGTCAAACATCTCCTTGGGTGTATTTAGAGAAGACACATGGGGTATGAGATGGTCTTTGATAGAATCAGCAATGATTCTCTTTGCCTTGACCAAGTTTTTCTTATGCAATACCTTAGCCTCTTCATCCTCTGGGATAGGGATGTCTTCTTTTACATATGAGTCCAACTCATTCTTTTCCAGGATTAACCCAATCCTATACTTCCAAGCTCGAAAGTTATCAGCGCCTTCAAGATTATCCTCAAGCTTGGTGTGGTGAGACATCTTAAAGAGTACTTCAAATGGAAATAGAAAAGATTTAGGTCTTACCACTTGAAATGCTGAAAACTGGATCTGGTCCCGGATTAGGGTTTGTCGAAAAAAACCCTAAAAATTCAAAATGTGAATTTCAATTTTTTGAAAGGATAGAAAGATGCGCCTTGATGAGCTGATCATCCTGGTGTATTCAGAATTTTAGATCAGCAAAGCTTTACCCTTCAGATTTTCCTTTTTGTCCTCCCGCGTTCACTAGGGAGAGCCCTGAATTAGGGTTTGAGTTTCCCGGAGATCTACCCAGCCAAAAATCTCGATCCAAAGCTCTAAACTTCGATATTTGCAAGGAGCTTCCAGCTATGTCTTCAGATTTCAGAAATTCCTATTTTTGTGGAAACCCTAATTTTTAGGGCCAAATCTGAAAATGCTCAGAATTGAATTTTGATTGGACAGATAGATTCTCCTTGATGAGTAGAGTCAATCTACTATACTTCTTTTCCAAAATCTGTGGAGAGAAACCCAATAAACAAGAAACTCAAGTTTCCATCATTGCAAAATGTCTTCTTCTCAGGTTAGCTCTGATACCATGTTAAATTTTGAGCATTAATTCACAATACTCTAGGATCTTCACTGAGAGAATAACATATACAGTATATCAATGCATAACAATCACAATAAGCATGGCAAGCATCACAAGAATCAAAAGCACGAGAGACAAGGGACAGAGAGTTTCCGTGGGGAAAACCCTAAGGTGAAAAACCCCACAACTTCCTCAGAGATAGAGAGAGCAATGACGCAACCAAAGTACAACCAAAATACACTTGAGATAGTCTCCTAGAAGCAGATGATCCTCCTCTTCACTAGTGCGCCACTTTCTGAGTGAGAGAGAGATGACTTTCCGAATTATCTAAATAGAGATCTCCTGATCTCTATTTATACTAACCTGTTTTCCCAGTGACCTTATGGGGCCGACTTGTCTAGCTAGGTACATCCACAATATAATACATATTTCAGGGCCGACCCCACACATGGTGGTCTAATAACCCATCGGAAAGTACACACACTTGCGACACTTGTCAATCCACATGACAACACTTCCTTATAGAGAAATAACACATCTCTAATAAGGGTACAATAAATATATATGAAATACATAGATGAGATACATTCCGAAGTTACATATACATCAACAGTAAAACAGTAAGTGATTATGCATAAGAGCATGTGGCTCCGAAGTTTTATGTTTTATATTATGAAACTAACATTTGAACCAGGTAGAATTGGTACCAAAATTGCAAGGTATTTGCAATTTCCCAAGATAGGGAGCAGAGCGATACGAGAGATAAGTATTACATGTATAAAAACCATATCTTTATGATGTTTTTGTTATAAGATTATTGTGTCGTTAATATATATTGGAAAGAGAATGTGTTTGCATATGGTAGAAATGCAGGGAAGGAGGATGAACAAGTGAAGTAGTGCGAAAAGTGGCACAATACCGAGGACGGTGTTCTTCCAAGAGCGAGAGTTTTGTAATGTCCCCATATCTAGTAAAAGTTTTATTTACTTAATTTTTGTCTATCTTACATGACGACACTATCTAAAACCTAAACTAGTTCCCGCAATGCAACCTAGAGTGGAAAAATGGCATGGTGAACCACAAGGGGGAGAGTATTTAAGTTGTTAAAGTTGCGGGATTCCTTGACTTTGTTTAGCTTTCAAACTTGAATTAAGTTAAATTTATCTAGGATATATGTCTATGTGGCTTTTGAGTAAAGTAAGATAACTATTGTTATCGAAATACATAGGTATATGTATTACCTAATATATATATATATATGTGTGTGTGTGTGTGTGTGTGTGTGTTTTTAAATGATATAGTATAAATTATGGAAATACATATATGTTATATATAGATTTATGCTTTTGTATACTATGTGGAAATGTATATATTTTTATTTATATGTTGATGCTTTTATATAAGTATATAAAAATGAATATTTTATTCATGTCTATGCTTTTTTTTTTGTTGGCAAAGTGGTGGAACCTCCTTGACTAGCAAGTTTGCCTTTGGCTAAGTTACCATGAACCAGGGGCTTCTAAGCCGTCAAAATCACCCGGGGATCACACCCGTCCTGGACCGCACCAACCCTTAACATGGTTGGATTTTTTGGTATCCGCGGGATTAGAACCGGCGACCTTTCCGCTTAGGGGGTGTCTTAACCAAACCCTGCCACCAACTGTTCTACATCTCATGGATTATTCATGTGTATGCTTTGATATATATGTAGAAATGCATATATTTTATCGATATATATATATATATATATATATATATATATATATATATATATATATATTTTCCAAATGGAAAATATCTATCACCCTAAATAAAGAGTGATCGTCAACTGTCCACTTAGGACTTACATTAAACATTGTTTATCCAAAATTACATTCATATCTATACAACTAGAAAATATCCAAATATGAGCATCTCAAAGTCTATTGAAAGCTCTATACATTGACTTTTTTCGGTAAAGGTTTGCAAAAATTGTGTACAACAATGGCCTCCCATGTTCCTTGATGTAATCTGATTTTCTGTACCCATCTTCAGACTTCTTTATAAGCCTGAGAGCTGCAAAAATGACTGAAAATCTGAGAGACGACTATCTATAATGGAATGGAAAAGTTGATCACGAGATCGTTGGAGATCTCCTCTCCTTCTATAATTCTGGGCTGTATTGCTAGAGCCTGCTTTGAAAGGGTATCAACTTCAACATTTAGCTCTCTGTATACATGAGAGAAGGAGATTTGTTCAAACACGGTCTTCAGGGCTTGAATTTCTTTTACCAGATTGAGAAGATGTGGCGCCCTAATATTGCAGAACCCATTAACCTTGTCAATCATTGTTTTTGAGTCACCGAAATTGTGTAGTTTTGGGATATGTCTGTCCCTTGCAATTTTTAGGACTGTCCATAGTGAAGAAAGCTCAGCTTTGATATTGGTATCCTGTCCCAAAGCAAGTTTAATCGTGATTTTCCTTGTCTAAAAAAGGTGGATGATGTTGCCAGCTCCTCCGATCTGCGGATCCCCTTGGTTGGCGCCATCAAAGAACACCCAAGGTTGGCTCTTATTAATCACTAAATCGGTTATAAATCGTGCTTTGAGTTGTTTGGGAACCGATTTTAATTCCTGAGTTTTTTGTATCAGCAATGTGGAAGTGATGCCAGCTGGCGTCCATTGATCTTTAAAAATAGCTCTATTGCGAGCTTCCCAAATGCTACAAACAAAGAGTACATGGAAAGCATCAAAGCTGCGTACCCTTGTATGTCACCACCAGTTCTGTGCTTGCTGCTCTATGGGGATAGGGGAATTTGTAATCTGACTGTCTTGGGAGAAGGTCTTAGCTGGGATGGTCCAAACTGCTCCTGCATATGGACACGCATCAAAAGATGAGCAGAGTGTTCCTCGCTTGACTTTCCCAAAACACAGTAGCCAGGACCTTGAAATCCTTGTTTCTTCAAACTGTCCCAAGTTAGGAGTTTGTTGTTCAATTCTAGACAGAAGGTTAAAATGGATTTTAAGGGGCTATTAGTCTTCCACAACTTGCTCCAGAACCAACAAATTTCTCTGTTGGACTGATCCTGCATTAATGTCTCGTAGCCTTTCTTGGCCGAGTAGTCACCATTGACTGAGTTTTTGGTCCATACCAATTTGTCTTGTTCGTCCTCTACTAAATGGACAAAGCTTAATACCAGTCTGTTCACAAAATTACCCCATTCTTCTGCCTCATTTCCACTCGGACTTAAGGTATGTGCATTCTTCCATCCTTCACTTCCTCTAGGCCGGGGATGCTAGGATTGCGCGTCAGCTTGTTTGAAAATTCTTTGAGATTTTAATTGAGACAGCAACGGCCTTGAGAGAAAATAGTTTTCTCCTGCTCCGACCCACAAATCTTCCCCTAGTCTAATACTTTTTCCATTCCCTGCTCTCCATGCAGTCCAGTTGCTTACTAAGGGGAAGTCCAAAACTAGTTCTTTCCCGCCTGCCTAACCATTTTTATGGGATTTGTTTGGGGATCTAAACCATTCGGTTATAGACGAATTGGGGCAGTATTTAGAGCTTAGAACCCGTCCCCATAGGGAGTCAAAATTTTGGGCTAGTCTCCATAAGGTCTTTGCTGCCAAGGCTTTGCAAAAAAGAGGTAAGTTTTTGATACCCCAACCTCCCATCTCTGTTGGAAGCGAGATGTTAGTCCATTTGGCCAAGGGAATCCCATCAGACTATTTGCTAGCTGTCCATAAAAAAGAGAAACACTTCTTTCTTAACTTGGTGAGAATTCCTTTTGGTATATAGGCAATGGACACCCAATAGACTAGGATACTTTGCAATACTTCCTTTAGGAGGAATAGTCTCCCTCCCCTAGATAAGAAGCGATTAGACCAGTTTGAAATTCTTGCTTCAACTTTCTTAAATAGCCAAACCCAATCTTGAAAACCATAGTTGTTTGGTTTAAGGATGAAGCCCAGGTACTTGAAGCCAACAAAGAGAGGGCTAGATGGAAATGGTAAGATCTCTGCTGCCTTCTGAATCAAATCTGAGGAGAACTCATTGTGGTTTAGGCTAGATTTCCTGATGTTTATCATCGTCCCAGTTGCTTTCTTATATTAGTCGAGAAGGAAATCATATGCTATGAGGTTTTGTTCGGATCCCTCACCAAACATAAGAACATCATCTACAAATAGGGTGTGGGTGAGGGCTTCAGAACTGGATACTTTTTCCCCTACTATCCTTCTCTTCTGGCATTGTGAATGAGACGACTGAGAGCATCGACGATAAGAAGAAAAATGAAAGGTGTGTTAATTTTTCGATAATTTCATTCAATATTATCTAGGATGACTAAGAGAATAACATGTACAACATATCAATCATAAACATAAGAGACAATAGACACAGAGTTTCCTCGGGGAAAACCAAGAAGGTGAAAAAACCCCGCAACTTCCTCAGAGATAGAATAAGCCACAATACAAGATCACAATGATCAAACCCAAAGAGATGTCTCTAGCAGATACTCCTCCTCCTCCACTTGTGCGCAACTCTCTCTCTCAACTATGTGAGTTTGAGAAGTGAGTGAATGAATAGAATGAGAGACACAACCTCTCTATTTATACACTGACTTGTCCTGCTAATAAAATAACTGGGCCGACTTCCTAAGGAAGTCTAATAACCCACTCACATAATATAATCAGGGCCGACCCCACACTAGTGGTCTAATAACCCATCAAATATAAGTTGTGGCACTTGCAACACTTGCGACACTTACAAATACAAATGATGACACTTCTAATTGGAGGAATAATACATCTCCATCATACATATAACAAAGTACATGTGTAATACATAGAAGAATATCTTCCGAAGTTACAAATACATCAACAAGGTGACAGGGGACAACCTTTCCTGAGCCCTCTAGTGGGACGAAAAAAGCTAGAGGGAGCTCCATTGATTAAGACTGCGAACGGGGTGGATTGAATACATCCCATTATCCAGTCAACCATATCTACATCCATTCCAATCTTAATCATAAGCAGTTTGACAAAGGTCCATTTGAGTCGTTCACAAGCTTTAGAGAGATCTAATTTTAGCGCAAAGGCGCTCTGTTTGTCTTTCTTAATGTTGTGAATGGCTTCCTGCATTAGAGAGACAACGTCATGTATTTGTTTGTTGTGGAGGAATCCAAATTTCTCTTCAGTTATGATTTCACTCAAGATGGGTTTGATTCTTAAAGCTATAACCTTCGCTATGATTTTTTAAATCATGTTACAACATGAGATTGGTCTGAAGTCGTCGAACGATTCTGGTTTTTGAGTTTTGGGTATCAAAGTTATGAGTGTTGAGTTGAAACTCCCCAGAACTTTCCCAACACGCTGAGATTCCTTCACCACTGCGAAGAGGTCTTCTTTTATTTTTTCGTATAACCCAAGAAAGAATTCCAGTGTGAATCCATCTGGACCGGGATTTTTTCCTTTTTGAAAGGAAAGCAAGACTAACTGGATTTCTGCTTCCGTGACTTCTTTGGTGAGTTCTTTGTTCATTTCATTGGTTATCAGTCTAGGGAATAGATTGATTACCTCCAGAATTTCTGAAATTGGGCATCCTTCAGATTCTTTGAAAATTTTGTGAAAGTGTTTCACTGCTGTTGTTTCCTTTTCTGTGAAGGTCCTAGCCAAGTTGCCTTGCCCTTTTCGGATATCATGTATTGTGTTAATTTTTTTTCGATGGGTTGCATGTCTATGAAAGAATTTAGTGTTTTGATCGCCTTCTTTAATCCAAAGAGCCATGCTCTTGAGTCGCCACAATTGCTCTTCTTTGAGTAGCAATGAGTCTTTTTTCTTTTCCAGTTGCTTTAAGGTTTCGATTTCTTCTGAGGTGAAAACACCTTCTGAGTTTCTGCCAAATATTTCCTCAAGTTTTTCTTCTACCCTTAGAATCTCTTCTTGATGATGTGATTTGTGTTTTTTGTCCCGTTCTTTGGAAAAAAAATCACCAGTGCCATATTGTCATGAAATTGTTGCATAAACGAGTGATTCGAAACTTCCATCGGAGGCTTCCATGCTTCTAAAATCAAGGTTTTATAATCCTCCTCAGACAACCATGATGGATTAAATCTAAAAGGGGGAGGAGGCGTTTTCTCAGGGATCTTTAAATTTAAGCAGATTGGCCTATGATCTGAGTTCCCTCCTGTCTCTATCGAAGAATGCACTATCAAACGATCATTGAGAATATTTTCGGAGAGTAGGAAGAAATCCAATCTCTTGGATATTGCCTGATCTCCACCCCATTTGTTTCTCCATGTAGGCTCCATCTTCAGTGGGGCAATGTCCACCAACCCTTTCTATTCGAATAGATAGCCAAAGAAGGAGCTCAACACATCACCTCTAGCATTCTTGCCCCAAATATCCCTTAAGGAGAGGGTTAGATTAATATCATCACCAATAAATAAGTTTGGTTGGTTCAGTGCACCTGAGATGTCCAATGTTTCCCAAAAGGATTTTCTATTGTAGAAAGGACCGTATACGTTTAAAATTGTGAAACTTAAACATGTCTCCTTATCTTCCAAGAGACTGCCGAGGACTGTGCCATAATGGGAAATTGAAATCAACTTTAGTTCTGGGCTCCATGCCGTGACAACACCACCAGAGTTCTTTTCCGGGTCAATGCTTGCCGAATTCCAATCCTTGACACAATCATTGACCACCTCCTCTGCTTTCTTCCCTTCCGTCATTGTTTCTTGAAGCAACGGAATTGTGGGTTTCTGGATGCCTATCAAAATTTTTAGAGCAACTTTTTTGGAGGTTGCCCTAATCCCCCTAATGTTGAGAGAGAGAAGTAGCATTAGGGATCCCTAATTGGGGTCGTTTCAACTCTAAGAGCCCGAGTTAGAAGTGCTTGTCGTCCCTGTTTCACATCCAAAATCGCCTATTTTTGGGCCTTTGATAATAGAGTTTTTCTTCCAAACCTTATTTTTTGAAGGGAATTTAGGGCTAGACCACCAGATGAATTGCACGTGGCCATGTCCTCGCTGTCTAGTGAAAGATATTTTTTGGATCATATAATCTCTTTTTAGATCCAACTGAGATGAAAAGGTTGGAGATTTAGAAATTTGAGGTTTAGGAGTACTTGGAGGTGACTCAAAATTTTTACCCGGGGAATGGGAGGTATTAGCCGGACTTAATAAACAAAGAGGCTTATTTAAAGATATAACAATATTAGTACCTCTTGTGTTCGACGTAGCCGGTTGAAACTGCTGGGGACCGTTTGATTGTCCAACATCAAATTCCTTCTCCGGTGACAGTGAAGTTCCGTCGGGCTGAGAACTTCCCGAGGGAGTGTCTTTGTCCACCTTCTTTTGTATCAACTTTTCAGCTGAGCCGTATGATTCAAAACCTTCATCTTTGGGCATGTCCGAGTTAGTAACCGAGACCTGCAGACCTTCAACTGACATCGTCCTGTGCTTGACCCCCGAATCTAGAGAGGAGGTGGATTTTTTAACCCAAACTTTTTTGATCTGGAGCGGAATTTTGCAAACAGGACAGTTCTTTTGCAGGTGACCTACCTTACGGCAGGCGAAGCAGTGAAAGGGAAGTTTCCAATACTCTAGACGTTGTGTCCACTTGCTTCCATGCATCTCAATTACTAATTCTTCGTAGAGTCCATCTCAGGTATCTATCTCTACTAAGATTCTTGCGCAACGTCGATCAATTTTGACTTCCCACTCCTTTTCCAGAGCTATGAACTTGCCAATCTTGTTTCCAATATCTTCCCAAATCTGCTCCTTCCAATAGACAAGAGGTATTCCGGGTAGAATAACCCATACTTGTTGGAGATTATGTGGTTTCTTATTGGGGTTAAAGTCCACCCTCCAGTTTTTGAGAATTAGTCCAGAAGGACCCCATTTCCATTGCCTGTTGAGCAGCTTTGAACCATCCTCCTTCTCCCATAATTTGGTAAGGAACCAACCCCGCGGGAGTATGAAGAACTCAGGGGTGTAACCCAGATATTCCGCCCAATTGGACTCCATCCAACGCATAAGCGAGTCTTTTCCTGGATTTTTACCGCAGAACCTCTTAATCAGAGCTAAACTCAGATAATCTGGAATCTTCTCAATGAGAATATCTTTCCCCACTATGAACTCGGAAACGGAATTCTTCGACCGAATACCCTTTGATTTTCCTGGTTTATCTGTGATAGAAGGTTTGTTCGGCATGGTAGATTTATTCCTTAAATATTCATCATGGTCGCCCATGCTGACGCAGGGAGAAACGTTGTCTACGTGATGCGCCATTGAAACCATATTGTCTGGATGATCTAAAGTGCAATGTACATCTTCTGTTGTACAGAAAATGGAATCCTCCGGGTAGTCCGGTTCATAATCTACCTCAGCTATAACCATCGTGATGGCTCTGCGAATGTGTGAAAGGCCTTATCCGCAGTTAAAACCGTTAAAACCACAATCAACAATGATCCAGGTGGGTGACGGAGGGTATGTTGAACCTTTGATGATTCGGGCCTTCGCACGTGGTAGCCGAGCTTTGCACGATCTATTCTCCTGCTCCTGTTCCGTATTGATAATGCTACTGAGTGCCATCTCGAGCTGCGCATCGAAGAATTAAAAACCTACCTTCGCAATTGCACACCTGCTTGTTACACCTAAAATCTACCCATCATCATGATTTAGTGTATACATCCTTAAAGTCATCTGGACCAAGTACTCATTTGGGAGGATTTGTACTCAGTTTGTACAACCTTTTGAGAGGTCGTCGCAGGTTGCACACTAGCAACATGCGACGTCGTAGGTTGCTCCATAGCAAGGTGCGACGAGGTCTGTTAATGGGAAAAAATAGCCATTTCGAGATCTTTCTCGAAACTTGCCCATTTGGGGGCTTATCTCTGATCTCTTGGAGAGCTGGTACTTGACCCCTAACTCATTGGGAAGATCCCCTATCTCTCTCCTACCATCTCTCATCTTATCCTATCCATAACCTCATCCACTTAGTCCTATATATATGAGACTCACTCCCATACCAAAGAGAGGAAGACTATGGTATCTACATGCTGGTGAAATCTCTCTTAGGACACCTTCACTCACCTCTTGGAGAATTCATGCTTCCTTGGAAGGGCTTGGAAATTGTCTTGTGTGGAGAAGGGCTGGTACGTTAAGTCATTGGTTGTAGTTCTATATCTCTATCATGTACTCCTCTATTTGCAGTAATACAAATGCTTTCCACCAATATCGCTCTTATATGTGATGATGTTGTGTTGTTTACCTGCTTAACTATTTACATAGATCTCTTATTGTATAGATGCTCTTTACTCGTTTCTCTTTTCTGTGTCTTAATAGGTCTTGCAGCTCGGATCTGACGACCGTGGGATGTGGAGCAACATTCAGGAGAAAGGATAACGAATCAAAGAGGTAAGACATCTACTACTTGATCCTTAAGTAGATCTAGGAAACGTGTTTGTAGTCTGTTCTATTTGTTCTAGACTCGCATTGAGCTAGGGAGATCCGGCTCGCCTCCGGTCGAGTGGATTGTCCGGTAACAAATCTGGAGACCATACTGGGGAGTATTCTTGTTTAGTGATCGTTAATTTGAGTCATTTTCAGTTGATTACTTGTCACAGGCCTTGTTGTCATTTTTTGCCATTTTTCCTTCTTAGGATTGATTCCATTGTCAGATCTTCACGTTGAAGATCCTGATCTTCTTCCTTTGAGTTTATACAACTCAGTTTCAAACCTGTTGGAGGTTCATTATTAGGAGATCTGATTTATTTTTGTAATCTGGAACTCGCTTGTCGCACCTGGGTAGTGAAAACAGAGCGACACTGTGTTTTTTTGAGTCTTTGTTCTTTGACTGTTGCTTGCTCGTTGCGTCCTGTGTATTAGTAGACTGCGACATCGTCACATCTCTGGTGCAGGTAAACTGCGACGTCGCACTGTCTACAAAGCCAGAGTGCGTCAATTTATCGAGACTTAGATTACAAGCATCCAACCTCTTGTTTGACAGTCTGAGCCTTGTTTTGATGTATGAACTCCCTCTGTGTTGCAACATTTAGCCAGAGATCCCATTTTGATTTGTGTGTTGAGAGGTTGGTTCCATTTGGATTGAGTTTGGGTTCCACTTTGGACAAGTTTTGAATTGGTAGTGTTGGGCACTTTTGTCTCCTTCACCTTCATCCTTTTCACTCTTACATTCCCTTCCTTCCATCCCTGATCTGATCATTGCATTGGATCAACTTCCAGACCTCATTTATTTTTGCTTTGAGCTTTGCTTGCTGCTACTTGATTTTGAGTTAAGTGTGTCTTTTTGCTTGGTTGAGTGCTTATCTTTTCTTGAGTTTTCTGAGTGTATGAGTGCCGCAAGTAACATTTTCTTTTCAGTCATTTAGATCTGAAAGCAAAGTTGTCCTCAAGTTTATTGCTTTGATACATCCATTGAAAAATTAAAAGTGCTTCTCTCCCATTGTTTCTCAAAAAGTTATTGAAGAAAGATCATTGTGCATTGGAATGTTTTGGAAAAGATGAATGGAAATATGATTGATTGTGTTTTTCTTGAATTATGAATTATTCATCTTCTTGAAAAACTCTAGTACATTTCGTTTTCTTTCAAAAGTTGTTTCCATGCTAGGGAAAGATAGGTGCATTTTTTTAAATTTTTGTTGCCTTTAGATCATTGAAAAGAGAAAGTGAAAAGCTTGCATTTCCATTTCAGAATCCTCTCATCTCATTACTTAGTGTTGTTCTGATTTGAAAAAGAAAAGAAAAGAAAAAAATACTTTGATTTGGATAGTAGTGTTGTGTACGTTTGTGTGTTTCGTTGAAAAAGAAAAGAGTATTTTCATTTTCAAATTTGTTTGCATTGGGAATTGTGTTGCATTGAGTTTGTTTGGCAATACCATTGGAAAAGGCTTTCTCCTTACCATAGGTAGAATTCATCGAAAGAAAAGAATATTTCGTGCATGTAGCTAGGGTTGCATTATGTTTCCAATTATGTACTCACCTCATGCATTCACCTAACCGTCCAAGATAAAATTAACGGTAGAACTAGGTAAATTTTTTAGTAACTTGTGTGTAAGTTAGAGACGTGTTCCGACGTCGTTAAGCATGGCAGTTCTCGTTACTTTCCAGCACTGTAGTCCGGGGGTATTGTAGTCTTCCACCTACATCGGTATATCGAGCTCCTTCACGTACCCACCAAGTACGATAATTCGTACTTGGCGTATATCGAAGGGTGTATCACGTACTCGACACGTATATCGGAAGGTCTTGTGCCAACGGCTGTGCATTAGACAGCACCACTACAGATTTGAGCTCCCACGTACCTTGCGTATATCGGGAGACACGATTAGGATTCCTGAAACCAACCGAGTTAACCATTTGGCTGTCTTGGCAAAGCAATACACCGAGAACAGCACTCGGGGAGATTAGCACGCATGTCCTATCCAGGTAGTCGGGTATGCAGGCAAGGGTATGCTCCTAATCCTCCTTGTCACATCATATTGTTGGACCCTGCAGTATATTGCGGTTTGCGATGCTGTAATGTCCCCAGTTTGGCCCCATGGCATTAACATTATAAATGATGTAATCTTGTTATGAAATCATGGTGAGGATCTCAAGGCCAAGGCCCCGCCATCGATTTAGTGATGCATATGGTTGCGTGCTAGCAATGCACATTGGAAATTCAAATATCATGTAATATGCATTTTAATAAAAATACCCACGACTAGCTATTCAATGCAACAAAGATATGGGGGCATGATTTCACAAGGAATTGGGAGGGAAAATATTCAAACCCTTGAGCCACTAGAGTCAAGCCAAATGTCAATGAGAGAACCCATCAAACCCTCAACTACCCATGTTGACTTTTGTACCCAACCATTGATTTCTCCCAAGAGTTGGTTGAGGTAGGTAATGCCTTGGGAATGGAGAGGTATGGCTGTCCAAATTCGGGTATGGGCAAGCCACCCTTTATGGAAAAACGTTTTTGTCTCCTTGGGCAAGAATAGAGCCACGAAATTGCTCTCTAGGCCATTATGCAACCATCAGTCTTGCTCCCTCACGCAGCTCTAGCTGCCTGGGCGTTTTCCTCCATGGTTTTTCTGGGTTTCCCTTCATCTTTCTACCTGGGAAGGGGCGTTTTTGTATTGATTACCAGTGGGGAAGAAAATAGAACGTTTTTGGGTCTTCCTGGAGGCCATTTAGGCCATTGGAAAGGATCCTAACCAGTGGGGAGAAGTCGGTTTGCTCCCTGGGGTTGAAATTGAAATTCCATAGTTCGCTTGGGTGAACCACGAATTGGGAGAGCCAATGTGGATCCTGTTTTGTGAACACCTCTGTTGTAAATGTGTAACCCTGTCAATGATCATTTTTTATGTGAGAAGAAAGAGTATGTTGGGGTATGGGTAATGGGTAATCCATTGTTCTGGCTTGAGCTTGAGAATAAGCATCCATTGTTCAAGTGTAGCTTGATAAACCCAGTTGGTCTGGCTTGGCTGAGATGAAATGGTTAATGGGCTGTGTGTAAGCTGGAATGTTCCCTTTCCTTGTGAAAATCATGCCCAGCTCGGGGGTGGCCTTCGGATGGACTTAGTATAAGCTGTCGAAGAGCCTATGGTTGGGTGGAACGTTGCAGCAACATAGCTAGTTGCTTGGGGCAGTTGCATAATGAAGATAAGTGTTTTATGTCTATGTATTTACTTCTGTAATGTTTAATTAATGATTATTTTGATATGCTGGATGAGCATGAAGTGTGTGTGCGGATTAGTTTTAAATTCCGCTAAGCGTATTGCCTAATTGTATCTGCACACCAATGTTTAAATTCTTATGATTCTAATTAGTGGGCTAAGTTTTATGAAATGCATAGATTTTAGTGCCATGTTCCCTTCCTTGCATTGGGTCAGCAGGTGGGTACATTACAGATGCCTTGATAATCCCGTGAGGTTCCAGACTTTTGAATCCACTCTGTCACATAAGTTTGCTTGTTTCCTTAGTTTGAGTAGGTTTTCTTGGACTGATTTTCTTTTAGAATACCTTTAGGAGAAACGCTGTTTCGGCCTCTTTTGGCTGATTTTCCTGATACTCTGGCGAATTTTCCCTGGAGAAGGTCTCGTAGGATCTTGAACTTGCCACCCGAATTTCCCCTTAATCCGAAGGTTATTTTGAGGGTAAGAATGGATCAGCGTAACGTGGTCGTAGTTATTGAAGCAGGTAACCCCACCTTGAATATTGGCGGACATTTGTTTCCACCAGATTCACCGGCCTCTCATCCCACGCAGGATGAATAAGCTCACACTTCCACTTCTCAAAACCTTCCTCCCGTCATCCCGGGAGAACTTGGATCGTTGGAATGGATAAACCAACCCCAGGACGACCTTGCTGCAGCTGTTGGTGCTTCTGCAGCTTATTGGACATCTTCTACAGACCATCGAGTGGCTCATTTTTCCATTTCATCCTCATCCAGTGAGACTACCCCGAAAGACACTTTAGCTTACTTTCGTGGCCAATTGGTGTTAAATTTTGAGCATTAATTCACAATATTCTAGGATCTTCACTGAGAGAATAACATATATAGTATATCAATGCATAACAATCACAATAAGCATGACAAGCATCACAAGGATCAAAAGCATGAGAGACAAGAGACACAGAGTTTCCGTGGGGAAAACCCTAAGGTGAAAAACCCCACAACTTCCTCAGAGATAGAGAGAGAAATGGCTCAACCAAAGTACAACCAAAATACACTTGAGATAGTCTCCTAGAAGCAGATGATCCTCCTCCTCACTAGTGCGCCACTTTCTCAGTGAGAGAGAGATGACTTTCTGAATGATCTAAATAGAGATCTCCTGATCTCTATTTATACTAACCTATTTTCCCAGTGACCTTATGGGGCCGACTTGTCTAGCTAGGTACATCCACAATATAATATATATTTCAGGGCCGACCCCACACATGGTGGTCTAATAACCCATCGGCAAGTACACACACTTGCAACACTTGTCAATCCACATGACAACACTTCCTTATAGAGGAATAACACATCTCTAATAAGGGTACAATAAATATATATAAAATACATAGATGAAATACATTCCGAAGTTACATATACATCAACACTCCCTCTTAACTAGGAAGGTATTTCTTGACACAGATCTGCTAGACAAGTCTTCTTCTCGGGATCATCGTCATCGATGCATCGTCACTGCTGCTGCTATCTCAACCAATCTCTGACTCTACTCGTCATAGGAAGTTCTACAGAGCCAGTCCTTTTTCATACTGGATGTAGGCCCACCACCTGCAGGTCTTGATCATCACTGGCCATACTGTGGAAATCTCAGGACTTATTACGTGCGTCATAAAACCTTAAAAGAGTCTCTTGACTAGCAAGAACCGTAAAGAGCATCTGAGGCCTTTTTCATCCTATCCAGATCTCCAGGACTTATTACATGTGACCCCACCACAAAAACTCGAAAGAGAATCCCAGGACTGATTACGAGCACAAGGCTCAACCTATCGGATCTCCCAGGGCACAAATTACATGTGGTCACCACAAAACCTCGAAAGAGCATCCTAGGACTGATTACGAGCACAAGGATCAACCTATCGGATCTACCAAGGCACAAATTACATGTGGTCATGGCAAAACCTCGAAAGAGCATCCCAGGACTGATTACGAGCACACGGCTCAACCTATCGGATCTCCCAGGGCACAAATTACATGCCATAGGACAAAACCTCGAAAGAGCATCTGCCAGATATCCCAGGGCACAAATTACATGCCATAGGAAAAACCTCAAAAGACTATCTGCAGATCTCCTAGGGCACAAATTATATGTCCCAAGCAAAACCTTGAAAGAGCATTTTCCAGATATCCCAGGGTACAAATTACATGCCATAGGAAAAACCTCGAAAGACTATCTGCAAATCTCCCAGGGCACAAATTACATGCTTATCTGCACAACCTGTTCCACAGCCACAGAGTATCAACCTGATACTCACCATACATCATCCTGATGTACACATGATCATCTTGATCATCATCACTGCAACATCCTGCTGCATGTCATCTGGAGCAACATCCTGAAGCTCGTCATCCATGATCATCCTGATCATACAATGCATCTACCTGATGCATACCAAGTATCTACCTGATACATATCATCATACATGATCCACCTGATCATACAGTGTATCCACCTGATACAAATACAAATACATGATACATATCAACATACATGATCTACCTGATCATACAATGTATCCACCTGATACATATACAGATACATGGTCCAAGCATCCAACATGATGCTTATACAAAATACATACACATGATCCAACCGATCATATCTAGCATCCAACATGATGCGTACATACATATAAATATAAATGATCCAACTGATCATATCCAGCATCCAACATGATGCATACATACATACATATAAAAATGATCCAACTATTCATACAAAGCAGAAACCAGAACATCATCCTGATGCTCATCATCCAGCGCTTACATCCACAGCCATGTGAAGGATCCTCCTTCCAACATGCTTGGAATGGCTTCAGCAAATGTGTCCATCACTTCTTCCTTGAAGTGTCATCAATCCAAAGAACACCAAGCCTCTCTCTGAAGTACTCGAACTTCACCTTGGCTATTGGCTTCGTCAACACATCTGCAATCTGCTCGTCCGTCGCAACATACAGGAGCTTCACATCTCCTCTCTACACCATATCCCTGATATAGTGATATTTGATCTCTATGTGTTTCGACCTGTCATGAAACACTGGGTTCTCAGACAGATTCACACAACTCTGGTTATCATAGAAGATACCAGTAGCATCCAACGGGAGATCAAATAATTCAGACAGTAGCTTCCGTAGCCATACTGCCTCATAACTAGCTGAACAGGCTGCAACATACTCTGCCTCAGCTGTACTCAGTGCTACACAGGACTGCTTCCTGCTAAACCAAGAGATCACACCTGATCCCATACTAAAGCAGCACCCAGATGTGCTCTTCCTATCTGCAGCACTGCCAGCCCAATCTGAATCAACATAACCCTGCAGGTTAAACTTTTGATTCTCCTCATACTTGAGCCCATAATCCACTGTACCCTTCAGGTACCTCAGAACATGCTTTACATCAACCAGATGAACACTCCTCGAATATGTCAGGAACTGACTCAATGTGTTCACCGCAAAGCAAATATCTGGTCTCATGTTCGTCAGGTACATCAAGGACCCAATCATCTGATGATACATAGAGACATCAACTGGCTCAGATGAAGCATCACATAGAAGCTTCATATTCGATGCCATAGGTGTGGCCATGGCCTTGCAATCCATAATCCCGAATCTCTTCAGGATATCTACTGTGTACTTCCCTTGACCTAGGAAGATTCCACCTGTACTCTGCCACACCTCCATACCTAGGAAATAATGCATCATTCCCAAATCTTTCATATCGAACTCGGCAGCAAGCTTTCTCTTAGTATCTACAATCAATCTGTCATCTCCTGTTACAAATAAGTCATCAACATACAGGAGTAGAATCACAGGATTCCCTTCCTCAACCTTGTAATAAAGGTTGGAATCCGCTTTACTCTTGGTAAAGCCCAAACTAGATAGGAAACTGTCCATCCTACCATACCAAGTTCTAGGAGCTTGTTTCAAGCCATACAAGTCTTTCTTCAATTTGCACACATATGACTCCCTGTCATGTATTTCGAAAACGAGTGGCTTCTCCACATATACTTCCTCTTCAACTACACCATTCAAGAAAGCAGTCTTGACATCCATCTGGTGTATTTTCCATTTCATCGCTGCAGCCAGGGCAAGTACTGTTCTGATGGAAGTATACCTGGCTACAGGTGCAAAAGTTTCTTCATAATCTATTCCCTCTTTCTGAGAGAAGCCACGAGCTACAAATCTTGCTTTGTATTTCTCTACACTGCCATCTGCAGCATGCTTGATTTTGTAGATCCATTTAGAAGTCAAAACAGACTTCTCTTTAGGTCTTGGTACAACATCCCAAACATCATTCTTCATTATTGATTGGTATTCCTCAACCATGGCATCCTTCCATTCTTTCTTTTCCGCTGCTTCTTCATAACTAGAAGGCTCTTTGTTCATAATGTCACAGAGTAAAGCAACATAGCTGGTATGTGATCTGGTTCTCTTCTTTGCTCTGTGTTCTTCTTCTGGAATGCCAAATCTTTCTGCATCTTGAATGAGCTCTCTATCCCATGCAGGTTTCCTCTTGTGAGAGTTATCCTCAAGGGGTGGATCTACAGGTTCTTGCGGATCTTCAAACTCACGAACAACTTCTAGAACTGCTTCAGTCATGGTAGTGTCTTGAAATCTAGTTTCCTTAGGTTCTTCATAAACTTCGATAGGTGCCTTCCTTGATTTGATGAATGCTGAGTTTTCATCAAATGTTACATCCCTGCTGACATCAATCTTCTTGAACCCTGAAAAGTATATTCTGTAAGCCTTCGAGATTTCACTGTAACCCACAAAGATACCCTTCTTTCCTGAAGGTATAGTTTGGTCCTCTTTTCCTTTGGGACATGTGTGTATACTGGACAACCAAATATTCTGAGATGGCTGACTTCAGGTTTCTTACCAGAAAAGACCTCTTTTGGTGTCTTGTTATCCAATATCTTGTGTGGTGTTCTATTCTGCACATATACAGCTGTTCTAGCTGCTTCTGCCCATAGATGCATAGGTAGATCCTGGTCATGCAGCATTGCCCTTGCTGCTTCCATGATTGTTCTTTTCTTCCTTTCTGCAACTCCATTCTGTTGAGAATTATAAGGAGCAGTCAACTCCCTCTTAATCCCTGAATCACTACAAAGCTTCTTGAAGTCACCTGAGGTGAATTCTCCACCATTGTCGGATCTGAATGTTTTGATCTTCTTGTCAGTTTGATTCTCCATCAAGGTTTTGAATTCCTTGAATTTATCAAACACCTTATCTTTGCTCTTTAAGATTTATACCCAAGTCTTCCTGGAGAAGTCATCAATAAATGAGACATAGTAAACATACCCACTCAGAGAACTGGAGGACATAGGACCACATACATCTGAGTGGATGATTTCGAGGATGTCTTTTGCCTTGCTTTCACTGCTTGGGAAAGCCTTCTTAATGTTCTTACCTTTTGCACATCCTTTGCAAACACCTTCATGTTTGGTCTTGATTTCAGAAAGACCCTCTACAGCCTTGCTTGCAATTGGAAGTTCCCTATAGTGCATATGAGCAAGTCTTTTATGCCAAAGTTCACTTGGCTCCATGGATTCATGTACCATGGCATGTTCAGGTTATCCCTTCAATTTATACAAACCTCCCTCTTGCTCTCCAATCACTACTGCATCATCTATGTTCTTTCTTTTAGGCCACATTAGGACTTGGCCATCCACAAATGAAACCCTCATACCTTTTGCATCCAATGCAGAGATGGAGAGTAAGTTCTTCTTGAGCCCAGGTACATAAAGGACTTATTTCATCTTCAAAGATTTTCCAGAATCTAGGTTGTAGGAGGCTTCACCACTTCCTTTGATTGGGTATTGATAATCATGCCCAAGTTTCACCTTATGGGGTGATTCATGTTCAGATAGATTCACAAAAGATTCCTTAAACCCAGTCATGTGTTTGGAAGCCCCACTATCAATCAACCAATCATTACAACCATGGGAGATAGTACCTGTAATAGCAGTAATTAGAACATATTCTTCTTCACTTGATGAGTCATCATTACTATCACTTTCTGCCCTAGCCTTCTTCTTTGGGGGTTCATCATCTTCGGCAGCATGAGCATGATATCTTCTTTTGTTATTCTTCTTCTTCTTATTGAAGTTGTTGTTGTTGTCTTTCTTCTTCTTGGGACAATCTAAAGCAAAGTGTCCCTTCTCATTGCAATTGAAGCATCTGAGATCTTTCTTATCTTTATGATAATGGTGGTGAGAGAATGTTTTGTTATGAGATGATTCCTTCTTGGACTTGCCTTTCCTGTCATGTGTTGTGAGAGCTTGATCTTCATTTCCCATATTTTCTTCTCGGGCCACAATCCTAGCTTCTTCTTGAGAGCATTCTTCCCGCAATCTGTTGAAGGAGATCAACTTCTTCCTTGCACAAATTCCTTGAATAAAGGAATCCCATGACCTGGGTAGGCCATTTAGAGTGGTCATCACCACTTCACCATTCTCCACCATTTCATCCACTGCTTCTAGTTGTTCCTTGATCTGGGAGACCCTTGAAAAATAAGACTGAATGGTTTCTCCATTCTGAAACTTTACTCCTTTCAATTGGTTCCGCAGGGTCATCTTCCGATTTATGTTCTTTCCTTCAAATAGCTTGGTCAAAGAGTCAAACATCTCCTTGGGTGTCTTTAGAGAAGACACATGGGGTATGAGATGGTCTTTGATAGAATCAACAATGATTCTCTTTGCCTTGACCAAGTTTTTCTTATGCAATACCATAGCCTCTTCATCCTCTTGGATAGGGATGTCTTCTTTTACATATGAGTCCAACTCATTCTCTTCCAGGATTAACCCAATCCTATACTTCCAAGATCGGAAGTTATCAGCTCCTTCAAGCTTATCCTCAAGCTTGGTGTGGTGAGACATCTTAAAGAGTACTTCAAATGGAAATAGAAAAGATTTAGGTCTTACCACTTGAAATGCTGAAAACTGGATCTGGTCCCGGATTAGTGTTTGTCGGAAAAACCCTAAAAATTCAAAATGTGAATTTCAATTTTCTGAAAGGATAGAAAGATGCGCCTTGATGAGCTGATCAGCCTGGTGTATTCAGAATTTTAGATCAGCAAAGCTTTACCCTTCAGATTTTCCTTTTTGTCCTCCCGGGTTCACTGGGGAGAGCCCTGAATTAGGGTTTGAGTTTCCCAGAGATCTACCCAGCCAAAATTCTCGATCCAAGGCTCTAAACTTCGATTTTTGCAAGGAGCTTCCAGCTATGTCTTCAGATTTAAGAAATTCCTATTTTTGTGGAAACCCTAATTTTTAGGGCCAAATCTGAAAATGCTCAGAATTGAATTCTGATTGGACAAATAGATTTTCATTGATGAGTAAAGTCAATCTACTATACTTCTTTTCCAAAATCTGTGGAGAGAAACCCAATAAACAAGAAACTCAAGTTTCTGTCACTGCAAAATGTCTTCTTCTCAGGTTAGCTTTGATACCATGTTAAATTTTGAGCATTAATTCACAATACTCTAGGATCTTCACTGAGAGAATAACATATACATTATATCAAAGCATAACAATCACAATAAGCATGACAAGCATCACAAGGATCAAAAGCATGAGAGACTAGAGACACAGAGTTTCCATGGGGAAAACCCTAAGGTGAAAAACCCCACAACTTCCTCAGAGATAGAGAGAGAAATGGCTCAACCAAAGTACAACCAAAATACACTTGAGATAGTCTCCTAGAAGCAAATGATCCTCCTCCTCATGAGTGCGCCACTTTCTGAGTGAGAGAGAGATGACTTTCTGAATGATCTAAATAGAGATCTCCTGATCTCTATTTATACTAACCTGTTTGCCCAGTGACCTTATGGGGCCGACTTTTCTAGCTAGGTACATCCACAATATAATATATATTTCAGGGCCGACCCCACACATGGTGGTCTAATAACCCATCAACAAGTACACACACTTGCGACACTTGTCAATCCACATGACGACACTTCCTTATAGAGGAATAACACATCTCTAATAAGGGTACAATAAATATATATAAAATACATAGATGAAATATATTCCAAAGTTACATATACATCAACAATTGGTTCACTTTCGTTCCATGGATGAAGAGTTTGGTAGTCGAGTCTCCAACGACGAGTTCAGGACCCATCGTTAACTCCTTACCAACCCATCCCAGTTCATTCGATATCTTTCGGATCACCTGAAGCACCCCACCATGTGACCACTAATGAGACTGGTCAACCGTCACAGGAATTGAGTCCTGCACCTCAAGTGAACCAACCGTTGGAAGGACAATGGTCGAACACACTTGTCACTACCACGGTTACTTTTCCAGTTCCTCCCCCACCTAAAAATTCGAGGGGAGGGTACTCCATTCCTACGGATTATCTTATTGGTAATGTTATTACCACGGTAGCTAGTCAACAACCCATGTTGGTTCAACCTTTGAGTAGTGGTCAGCCCATTGTGGCTGGGGGGAAACCCCTGTTTCCTAACTAGCACGTTGGTGGAGTCCCCAACGGGCCTTCCGTTGGACCTACCCAACCCGCTAGACCATCTACCACGGGATTATATCATGTTGGAGGGCCATTAAATGTAACCCAACCCTCATGGAGTCAAGTGTGTCCAGGTTCTTTTAACCCTGTGTCTGGTCAACCTAATCCCGAAAACGCGCCATACGTGATACCTTATCCCGGGAATCCTTACACTCTATGGGGCAACAACCTGTGTTGCAACACGGACCCCAACCGACTATCCCTCAAGTACCACCACCCCCGATCGGTTCTCCCCCACCTCCTGTTGCCCCCACCTAACATTGGCGGAGGCCCACCTTATTTTACCGACAACGCCCCTCACCCCTCAGGTGGTGGGGGGAATGGTCCACCACCTCCTACAAGCGGAGGAGGCGGCGGACCACCTTATCATGGTGGAGGAGGACATTTCCCTTCGGGTGGCGGTGGTGGCCCACCTCCCCCTCCACGTGGAGGACTTAATTACCCTAGTGGCGGTGGTGGTGGCGGAAACCCTCATCCTTCTGGCAGCGGAGGCGGTGGTGGGCCACCTTATTACGGTTATGGACCCCCACCTCGTCCCGGTGGTGGCGGCGGACCTCCACCCCCTCCCGGAGGTGGAGGTGGACCCCCAGCCTATTAGAATGGACCACCTTATGGTGGCGGACCTCCTTACGGTCTGGACGACACACCCCCCTATGGTCAGTTTTATCCTAGTACACCTTACGGTTAGTTTAGTCCTTACATGCCATATCCGTATTATCAATACGCGCAACATAATCCACAGCTGCCCTTTTTGGCTACTTTGGAACTACCTGACCTCTCTCATTTAACCAACGATCCTATTTACCATGGATCTAACTAGCCACCAATTCCAGTGAAACTTCCGTCTGATATCCCCAAGTTTGACGGCAAGTCGGGTGAAGACCCCAAGAACCATGTGATGACATACCATTTATGGTGTTCATCTAATTCCTTAATGGACGATTCAATTCGTCTTAGATTGTTCCAAAGGACTCTCACCGGTTCGGCTGCCAAGTGGTACATCGAGTTGCCACCACACTCTTTTCCTAATTTTGGCTCTCTTGCTATGAACTTTTTGACGCATTTCCAGCTGCCTATACGGTATGAGACAGGTACTGAGATTTTAACCTCGCTCCGTCAGAATACTACCACTCACATTTTAGATCACATCCACGAGTGGTGAAGGAGACGACGTCTCATTAAATCTCCCATTCCAGATCAGCTCCTAGCAAACTGGTTTACAATGTCACTCCTTCCTGTCATAGCAAAAGATGTTGCCATGCGAGGTGCTGTCACCGAAGAACAAGCCATCACGAGTGCTCATCTGTTAGACCTGGTCTATACCCAGTCTAGCACTCTGTTCAATATTTTTCCTGACGCACCCCGGGACGTTAACGATCCCACGAAACCACAGAAGGGACCTGTTATCACATATATAGTAGCCGGGCTACCATACATTATTTTTCTCATTCCAGTACACTGTTCAGCCAGTTCCCTTACATTTGAGATGCTGAGATGAGCATCTATATTGGATCACTATCAGATTGTGGACAGCAGTTGCATTCCCCATGCCATGATTGAGTTTCAGGACACTCAGAGAGATGACCGATGTAGCCATTATATCATTGGTACAGAGCAGACAGTAGTGCCCAGAGTTACAGCAGCAGTTCCAGAGGACAGATGATGGTACAGGTTGATGTGCATTCAGGTATATGACTCAGCAGGTATATTACAGTGTTATGGTTAGATTGCTTTTATACTTATTCTTATAGCATGTCTTAGCACTTAGTGTCATGATCTGGCGATCATATAGATATATGGACCTGGTTGATTTATTATATATATATATTATACTGTCCCTACTCAGACTTAGAAGTTCACTATTCATACTCATTGGTACACACCCTCCTTAGGGAGAATAGAGGTGATCATTACACCATACTCTGGCTTGCTAGTGTTGGCTCCATCATTTCATTGTCTTCATCCATCCATGGGCTACCTTTTAGATTATCACCCTGACTTACTACTTGACTAGTGGCATGGAGGACCTTTCCCCACTGTAGCCTCTGTATTGGATGAGCTTCCTTGTTTATTGTGTCTCGGCTCTGAGTTGGTGACAAAACTTACCTATGGTGAGTTGGAGTTCCTTGGAATTCCCCCTAGTCACTAAAGTTGTGTTGGCTAAACCTGAAACTTTTGGTGCTGCCGTGAATACAAAATCTGGAAAAAATGAAATGTTATATCTTGTATGAAAAGCCCATTCATGCAATGTGTTTTTAAACACACATGAATGAAATGCATGCCAAATGAAAATGGCCATGAAAATAAAATGTTATATCTTTTGGAAAAATAAATACCTAGGTAAACAAGCTGTCCATGACACACCTAGAAGTGCTAAGGTAAACAAGTGCCTTAAAAACACACCTGCAGCAGAAAGCCTAAAGAAAAAATGTAAATCTATGCAATGTGTTTGTAAACACACATAGATCAAGGCTATGGAAACTTCAGGCCCAAAAAGCAATGGAACTTAAAAGCTATATCTAAACAATTGCTGGCCTTATTTGTATTATGGATTGTGCGCATCTGTGAAGGTGAATAAACCCTCTTTAAACAACTCATCCATTTGTGAGACACCGCCATTCCCTGTGTTATTGCTCATTCAGTATATACTATGGTGTATTCCCTTTCCCTTGCCAAAGTGTCACAAAGTCAAGACAGTTGAGTCATCCCATAGCCTAGCCATTTAATTTAGCCTTCACCCTTCACTAGCAAATTGATCACAACTATGAAGTGAGTATGATCCTTAAAGTCTAGTCTGAGTAATAATAATAATTAACGACACTATATATTTGGATGTAGATCGCCAGTTATGATCATTATGTGTTATAATTGCTATTTGAATAAGTTGTAGAGCATGTATTAACTTTGACACTTTGCAGCAGCCTTGGATGATGGTCTGAGTTATATTTGGTCTTGGTTAGACCTAGTTTGACCATGGAGGACCATGGGACATGAGATGTTAGACCTTATGATGATATGGATAGATGATATATGGTCTATGTACACATACATGATGGTTCTATGCAGCAGCTACAGGGTTATGATGATGATTCTTGGGTTACAGCAGTGTTTGGTCATTTACAGATCATTATTATTGGCCTTGTTCCGGTATATTGGGTATTTATTTTGATAATGCAGAGACTCATATGGTGTATGAGTACACATCTTGGATGGATTTGGACCTTCTGAGTCCAATGGGACAGTTTGTTTTCAGTTCCGGGCACTTACAGTGATGATTGAGCCTCAGTAGGCTGTCCCAGTGCAGTTTTGGTCTGTTGGAGGCCCTGTCGGAGCAGAGATGACTTTTATCCGGTTGACCTAGGGCGCTGATGATGGAGGGGGTGGTCCAACCACTTGTTTTTACCATATTACCCCCCTCCCGGACACATTGGTGCCCTCACCTTGACAGCGCTAGCACTCCAGGAGGCTGTTTGGGGCAGTTTCACGCTTCCCGAGGCATTTCAGGATTGGTAGAAATGGCTATTGAGGAAATCGATTTGGGCTACTGAGGAAAAGTTATGGCATGGGATGATCAGTGATGATAGATCGGGACCTTCCACACCTTCTCCAGCAGTTTCAGCTTCATCGGGGCCCGCATCCATCACTTATGGCACTTTCTGTGGATTTTTGAGGTCTTTTGAGGACCACGACTTCAGTATGGAGGCACGATTTGGTACATTCATGATTATTTATTGGTTATTGTGCTATGGGGATTGACCAAGGAGGGATAAAATTACCCCTTGGACCCACCATAAGCCCCTTATGATATTTCATCATCATGATTTGGTGGGATTCCCCTCTTCTAGGGCGATTTTGTCCACTTATGTTATATTTTATGTGTGATCCATGTATTATATTGTTGAGCTCATCTCAACCATTGATTAGACTTTTGTATCTTATAATCTTAGCCACTCATTCAAAAAGTGGTTAGGGTTTTGGTGCCTCTCCTTCCTATTTAAAGGAGAGAGCCTCTCATTGTAAAGGGACTTTTGGCTCTGGATTATTGGAATAGAAAATTATTATTGCATCTATCTCCAATGTTGTGGTGAATGTTTTTGGTGTTCGTTCGTTGGTTCTTCCTTTGCACTGAGTTATTGGAGATCTTGTTTGCCATATCTTTTGTACCACGATTTTGCATCTACAGGTGGAGGCCGATTTGCTTGGAGGAGGAGGTATTGGTAGGGGAAGACTCTCCCTACTTCTTCTTTGGAGCTCTTCGTTGGTAACAGGGAGTATTAATGTCCCAGGACCTTCTATTTCATGTTACTATTTGCATTTCTCTTGCATTTCTTCCATACTTGCTCTTACTGATTGAATCTTCATTCCTTGGTTTGACAGGTAGAGGAAGGCGCACTTGTGGACTAGGGCATCAAATTGGCAAGCAAATCAATAATCTCTCATTTGATCTCTGCGGGAATATTCCTCAACATCAAGGCATCTCATCCACATCATTCAGGTATGATCTCAAGGTAAGTTCTATCTCCATGATCTATCCAATTGTCAAAAACATTTAAAACCCTAATTAATTAAAACCCCAATTTCGCATTTTCTCAGATCTACTTAGATCTATTGGGTTGTTGGGTGTAATATTAAGAACCCACCTCTATAGCATCCACGGCATCCCGGATCTATAGTTTGGTGAGGATTGGCTTCCATTTGACCCCCTTCCCAGGCCAACTTAGCCTCTCCCAAGCAAGGCGCACTTCCTAGTTTGAGCAGGTTGACCTAGATCTAAGCGATGGGTGTTCGAGATTCCACTTGATTTTACATCTACACATCAAATAACATACACCCAGGTTGTCACTTTTCTGAAATTCACCTTGTGGGCCCTATTCCACATTTTAAGGGATTTAATCCCCATTTTGGACCACTTGGTACACTTAAACTCAGATCTACTAAGATCTAACCGGTGGATTGCCACGAAATTACAGATCCATACTCCTACCTGACCGATCTACTCGGATCTAAAGTTTGGATGCCATCTGACTTGATTTGACCCACCTAAACCCCGATTTAAGCTTCCTTGGGCAAAGTCGCACCACCTTGGAGAAGTGAGTTCACTCACTTCTAGGAACTGGGTACTTGAGATTATTGCAGATCTGAAACCGGAATAATTCAAAGCCTAGGTCTAGACTATCACTTTGTCAAATCTTGCCTTGGGGACTGCATTCCTTGTTTTAAGGGATTGTGGTCCACTTGGGTTAAACCTAGATCTAGATACATTCAACCATCAAGACCTATACTGTCCACTTATCTCATATTGTAGGAGTCCTAAACCATAAGTCAACCCCACTTTGACTCCACTTCCCAATTCCCAAGGCACTGGTTTATCTCCAAGACAACCCAACTCTCCTAGATTGTTGGATTGACTTGTGGTTTGACTTTTGCATGGTGAACTATACCCTTAAAGCTATCATGAATCATGGTCAAGCTTGTCTTATGTACTAGTTAGCCCCAATACATCCCTCAAAACTATCCTGCATTGGACACAGTTCCCAAGGCAGTGGATCTTTTGACATTGACCTAGTACACTCATCCTAGATCTCACTTCAAACATTATAAGTCACTCTCACATCAACTATGAACCAAAGCTACATCTATTGAACCCCTCACTTGGCTTGTGACTTCATCCTTAGGTCTAGGATAAACCATACACCTAACTTCACTTAGAAATACCCTGATTTGGTGTCTTGGTTTTGATCTCTCCTGTCGGGAGTTGATCGGGTCTCCCCCTTTGTTGTCTGGGCTAGATAACATAAAGCGAAGGTTGCCTCGACTGGCGTGACAACCATATATATTGGAGGTCGAGGTGATCGGGGTTGCACCTTTTGAGTTGCCCTTCCCTATTGCCATCCATGACTGGATCCATCCATAGGGGTAACTACATCTTAGGTGATGACATTTTGGCGCCGTTGCCGGGGAAGGCATAGGCTTACCCTGGTTCGATATATTATTTTTGCTAAAGCTCTCCTCCCCTTTCTCTTTGCCAAACATTTTGGCGCCGTTGCCGGGGAGGCAATAGCTTGCCCTAGTCCTTCCTGCATATACAACGACACATATCTTGGTAGAAGAGTTAAATCTACCTGGCGACTCCCAATCGTGACTCCGCTGAGGAGCGAGCTCATTTACATCCTTACAACACGAGAAGTAAAGTAAACTTAGATCAAGTTGAAGGAACCCTAATTACATATCGTAAAAGAGATCCTAAAGCACAACCATCTAACTTCCTTTGGAAATTGGTTAACGATTCTCCAAACAGAGCTTCAGGATCCCCTTTGATCAAGTCGGTTCCTCCCTCATCTCCTAGTTCAAACTTAAACACAAACTTACCAAATCCAATGGCCGGAACAAACCCGGGAAACCAGAATGTTCCTCCACCACAAGCCCCTAGGATTTTTGTAAGAAAGGCAAAACCATCTCCTTTAGACTTTTCCCAAATCCAAGGTGCACCCCACGACATGCCTGAAAAGTATTTTGAAAAAGTTCCTAGATTTGATGGAGTATCTGCTATATCAATTGAAGACCACATTGATAAAGTATGGGAACACATGGAAGCATATGGAGCATTTGAGGAAGATGTGTTCATGAGGGGTCTCCTGGCATCCTTGGAAGGAGATGTTAGGAAGTGGTTTGATAGGTTGCCTGCCTCATCCATTGATGGGTATGATAACTTTGTCAACAAGCTAAACAGTGAGTTGTCCCGAAAGTTAGATGGGAAATTTCTCTTACACCAACTTTTTGACATCAAGAAAAGAGAAAATGAAACAGTCCATGAGTTTAACATAAGATTTGACAAGACTGTAGCTGTTATCCCCGAAGAAATTAGACCAAAAGATCAAGCAGTTGTCATTCACTACTTGAATGCTTTCGAGGGATGGGTTGGTTATCAACTAAAGGATAAAAACCCAAATGACTTAAAGACCGCTCAATCAAATGCTAAGATGGCTGAGCAAAATGTAGCATCCATGGGGAAACAAAACTTCTTTGATCAATTTACCCCATCCACTTCCAGATCTGACCCTAGACTCCGAAAACCAAAGGAACCTGTGAGTGTGCCAAAGGAATCCAAGGACACTTTAGAAGTCATGCAAGAAATGATGAAACAATTAACTGTCCTAACTAAGAATGTGGCAAGTTTGAATGACCCTGAGAGACACAGGAATCCTTATGGCCCTAAACCTTACTGGAATAATAATAGAAGGCCTGATGGGGATAGGGATAGGCGACGACTTGAGTATCCAGAGAACTCTGAAAAGAAAGAAGTCAATTGGTGTGATGAAGAAGAAGAGATACCCTCTGACACCATTGACCATGATGACCAACCAGAAAATATCAACTTTATAAATGACTTATCCTATGATGAAGACTTTGGAAGAATCCTTTTAGAAGAAGAGCCATGGGAGCAAGAAGATGATATAGTGGAAGAACCTAGTTCCTCATGTTGTGCCATAGAGCTCCCAAAACCTAAAGAGCAACCAAAGTATCAAATCTATAAACGAGGAAGTACTTCCCAGCCTTCTTTCCTTGATAAACATAAAAAGATTGATGAAGATAAAAAGGAAGAAGAAGATCTTGCCATAGATGATTATGATCTTAAGATCGATATGAAGAAAGAACTAAGCAAGATAATGTGTAACATCCCTGTCACTGAGTTAATGAAGGTGCCCTCTGTTAAATGCCAAGTAGAGGAATTTTTCAATGGTATTGGCCAAGAGAAAACTCCTGAACCGGTCCTAGAATCATGTCACATCCAAAAGCTTAGTGGAACACAACCTAGTGAAACAGAGAAGGATCCACCAATAAATATCCATTCAGCCATTTATGAAAGAAAGAGTGGTGGTCACTCTCCCTTTTACCTTACCCTGCATATTCAAAACATGCTCCTTCATAACTGTATGTTGGATTCTGGAGCAGCAATGAACGTTATGCCTTTACAAGTTATGAAGGAAATGGGACTTGAAGTGACTAGGCCTTATGGAAATGTTTGTGGTATAGATTCCCGACGAGTACCGTCTTATGGCTTGATTGAAAACCTTAGGGCTGATCTTTTCGCATGTTCAGACATTTCTACTATGATGGATGTAGTTGTCATTGACTTACCCCCAGCATATGGAATGCTTTTATCTAGAAAATGGGCAGCTGGTCTAGGTGGATACCTTATGATGGATTTATCATTTATTTGTGTTCCCAACCCTGATGGAGCTTTGATTCGGGTTAACAGAGAGCCTTGTTATAATGAGCATGTTGAATCTTTTGATGAAGGGTTGAAAAACACATATGGGGATGAATTATTAAATAATGCCAAAACTAACCTGGTTGAAGATGAGGATGAGTTATATGAGGTTGATCAAAATATGTGTATGGTCATGGAAGATTCTGATTCTTTTTGGGAAGACAAGCAAATGATTGAAATAACAAGAACAATTGGAAATGAATTTGTTGAGGAAATAGATGAAAATCAACCCCAAGATCACAAACAAAACAATGAAAACATTCAAGAACCTTTTATAGAAGATCACACACTTGAAGGGGTTGAGAATGGCATAAGAAATATAGGAAGAGATGAGAGTTTGCTTGATGACCAAAGCATGGAACAAACTCCCCCAATAGAAAACCTTCATGAGCAAACACACAATGAGGAGAACATTGAAAACCCAATACATGAAGATGAGTTTGATGATATTAGGAGGGGAGAAAGAATTCCTTTCACTGTTAGGGAGTGGTTTGCCTTGACTGATCACAATAGAGAGAGAGAAAGCCAAGGGCTTGCACCTATTTACCCATGGGAAAACAATCTTGCAACATCTACCAGGGTTGAAACAAATGAAGAGCCTGAAGCCACTTATTATTCCGATACAGAAGATTCTTTATCTCATTTATCTCTAGAGGACGGTAATCTAATTCAAGTCCATGATAACTATCTAAGTTGGGAAGAAGAGGCCCTAATTAATGATGCACCCGAAGGAGACTATAATCTAAATAACCTTGCTATTTTTCAAACTCCTTCAGAACCTCAAAGCTATGCTTTATCTGCTTATCCGCATATCCCTAGTTTCCTCTTACCATCCGAGTCACCTAGTCATCACACTTATGATCCTTCTCACATTCCTACTTCCTCTACATTTTATCTTGACTCAGTTTCTCCCAGATTAGAAAACATGGTTGTTCCGGTTCCTTCAGGGGAAGGTTCTAGTCATAATACTGTCATATCTCATGAGCCATCTCCCTCAGAGGAACATAGAGATTTCTGGACTGTAGGTGAGGTTGTTAAAAGAGTAGTATCTCCCCATGAGGAAGAGCCAAATGAGGTAGTCCAAGAAACAAGAAGGGAAGTTAGGGAAGTCCTTGTTGGCACAGTTGCTATTTCCTTAGAGGGTGGTCTACCTAGAATTGATGCAGTTCCTTCTAGGAGAAACTCGAGGATTGTCACACCTCAACCGCAAAACCCTGCTGAAATCCATCCCATGCCTATTCGTAACATTGGAGTTATTCCTGAGTCAGTCAATAGAAATAATTTTCCTACAGGAAGTCAAGTCATCATTCCCAACCATTTATTGCATATAAGATCGGGACAAGATGATGACTTATGGGTTGGACCTTTCACAGTAGAGCGATGCATTGATGGCATGTGCTTTCTGACCACTGGTAGTGGACGACGTATTTTATATCCTGTCCATCAGAGGGATTTGAGGGATCACATCCCTGATCCCACATAGTTGGGATCCCTATGCATTGCATTGCCTGGTAGAGTAGGGTAGGTAGGAAACCAAATAAGCCTACTTAGGCAGTAGTTAGTCTTTTCAGCCATTGAGTCTGGCACCTTATTAGTCTCTAAGCTCCTTTGTAAGCTCCTAGTTTAACTGAGTACCTGTCACTTTTTCTTTTCCTGCACAATAAATTTCAAATTTTGCAAATTATGTTAGTAGTTTAATTTACTTTCTGCATTTATGTTTTATGCATTTATATTTCTGACATAGAGTAGATTTTATCTCAGTTGATTTTATATTTTTCCCACACATGCGGCATGAGGTATTTTTCTAGATGTTTGTGAATGCAGAAAATAGGTTGCAAGAATAAAAGCTGGAAATAAAATGGTAGAGTGCTGATCGTGGATGCGAGTGGCAGAGTTCGAGGACCAGAGATTCTGAGGTTCTCAAGCGCTCATTTCAGCCGAGCACTTGTCCCAGCCGGAGCCAGATGTTATCACATATATAGTAGCCGGGCTACCATACATTATTTTTCTCATTCCAGTACACTGTTCTGCCAGTTCCCTTACATTTGAGATGCTGAGATGATCATCTATATTGGATCACTATCAGATTGTGGACAACAGTTGCATTCCCCATGCCATGAGTGAGTTTCAGGACACTCAGAGAGATGACCGATGTAGCCATTATATCATTGGTACAGAGCAGACAGTAGTGCCCAGAGTTACAACAGCAGTTCCAGAGGACAGATGATGGTACAGGTTGATGTGCATTCAGGTATATGACTCAGCAGGTATATTACAGTGTTATGGTTAGATTGCTTTTATACTTATTCTTATAGCATGTCTTAGCACTTAGTGTCATGATCTGGCGATCATATAGATATATGGACCTGGTTGATTTATTATATATATATATTATACTGTCCCTACTCAGACTTAGAAGTTCACTATTCATACTCATTGGTACACACCCTCCTTAGGGAGAATAGAGGTGATCATTACACCATACTCTGGCTTGCTAGTGTTGGCTCCATCATTTCATTGTCTTCATCCATCCATGGCCTACCTTTTAGATTATCACCCTGACTTACTACTTGACTAGTGGCATGGAGGACCTTTCCCCACTGTAGCCTCTGTATTGGATGAGCTTCCTTGTTTATTGTGTCTCGGCTCTGAGTTGGTGACAAAACTTACCTATGGTGAGTTGGAGTTCCTTGGAATTCCCCCTAGTCACTAAAGTTGTGTTGGCTAAACCTGAAACTTTTGGTGCTGCCGTGAATACAAAATCTGGAAAAAATGAAATGTTATATCTTGTATGAAAAGCCCATTCATGCAATGTGTTTTTAAACACACATGAATGAAATGCATGCCAAATGAAAATGGCCATGAAAATAAAATGTTATATCTTTTGGAAAAATAAATACCTAGGTAAACAAGCTGTCCATGACACACCTAGAAGTGCTAAGGTAAACAAGTGCCTTAAAAACACACCTGCAGCAGAAAGCCTAAAGAAAAAATGTAAATCTATGCAATGTGTTTGTAAACACACATAGATCAAGGCTATGGAAACTTCAGGCCCAAAAAGCAATGGAACTTAAAAGCTATATCTAAACAATTGCTGGCCTTATTTGTATTATGGATTGTGCGCATCTGTGAAGGTGAATAAACCCTCTTTAAACAACTCATCCATTTGTGAGACACCGCCATTCCCTGTGTTATTGCTCATTCAGTATATACTATGGTGTATTCCCTTTCCCTTGCCAAAGTGTCACAAAGTCAAGACAGTTGAGTCATCCCATAGCCTAGCCATTTAATTTAGCCTTCACCCTTCACTAGCAAATTGATCACAACTATGAAGTGAGTATGATCCTTAAAGTCTAGTCTGAGTAATAATAATAATTAACGACACTATATATTTGGATGTAGATCGCCAGTTATGATCATTATGTGTTATAATTGCTATTTGAATAAGTTGTAGAGCATGTATTAACTTTGACACTTTGCAGCAGCCTTGGATGATGGTCTGAGTTATATTTGGTCTTGGTTAGACCTAGTTTGACCATGGAGGACCATGGGACATGAGATGTTAGACCTTATGATGATATGGATAGATGATATATGGTCTATGTACACATACATGATGGTTCTATGCAGCAGCTACAGGGTTATGATGATGATTCTTGGGTTACAGCAGTGTTTGGTCATTTACAGATCATTATTATTGGCCTTGTTCCGGTATATTGGGTATTTATTTTGATCATGCAGAGACTCATATGGTGTATGAGTACACATCTTGGATGGATTTGGACCTTCTGAGTCCAATGGGACAGTTTGTTTTCAGTTCCGGGCACTTACAGTGATGATTGAGCCTCAGTAGGCTGTCCCAGTGCAGTTTTGGTCTGTTGGAGGCCCTGTCGGAGCAGAGATGACTTTTATCCGGTTGACCTAGGGCGCTGATGATGGAGGGGGTGGTCCAGCCACTTTTTTTACCATATTACCCCCCTCCCGGACATATTGGTGCCCTCACCTTGACAGCGCTAGCACTCCAGGAGGCTGTTTGGGGCAGTTTCACGCTTCCCGAGGCATTTCAGGATTGGTAGAAATGGCTATTGAGGAAATCGATTTGGGCTACTGAGGAAAAGTTATGGCATGGGATGATCAGTGATGATAGATCGGGACCTTCCACACATTCTCCAGCAGTTTCAGCTTCATCGGGGCCCGCATCCATCACTTATGGCACTTTCTGTGGATTTTTGAGGTCTTTTGAGGACCACGACTTCACTATGGAGGCACGATTTGGTACATTCATGATTATTTATTGGTTATTGTGCTATGGGGATTGACCAAGGAGGGATAAAATTACCCCTTGGACCCACCATAAGCCCCTTATGATATTTCATCATCATGATTTGGTGGGATTCCCCTCTTCTAGGGCGATTTTGTCCACTTATGTTATATTTTATGTGTGATCCATGTATTATATTGTTGAGCTCATCTCAACCATTGATTAGACTTTTGTATCTTATAATCTTAGCCACTCATTCAAAAAGTGGTTAGGGTTTTGGTGCCTCTCCTTCCTATTTAAAGGAGAGAGCCTCTCATTGTAAAGGGACTTTTGGCTCTGTATTATTGGAATAGAAAATTATTATTCATCTATCTCCAATGTTGTGGTGAATGTTTTTGGTGTTCGTTCGTTGGTTCTTCCTTTGCACTGAGTTATTGGAGATCTTGTTTGCCATATCTTTTGTACCACGATTTTGCATCTACAGGTGGAGGCCGATTTGCTTGGAGGAGGAGGTATTGGTAGGGGAAGACTCTCCCTACTTCTTCTTTGGAGCTCTTCGTTGGTAACATGGAGTATTACTGTCCCAGGACCTTCTATTTCATGTTACTATTTGCATTTCTCTTGTATTTCTTCCATACTTGCTCTTACTGATTGAATCTTCATTCCTTGGTTTGACAGGTAGAGGAAGGCGCAATTGTGGACTAGGGCATCAAATTGGCAAGCAAATCAACAATCTCTCATTTGATCTCTGCGGGAATCTTCCTCAACATCAAGGCATCTCATCCACATCATTCAGGTATGATCTCAAGGTAAGTTCTATCTCCATGATCTATCCAATTGTCAAAAACATTTAAAACCCTAATTAATTAAAACCCCAATTTCGCATTTTCTCAGATCTACTTAGATCTATTGGGTTGTTGGGCGTAATATTAAGAACCCACCTCTATAGCATCCACGGCATCCCGGATCTATAGTTTGGTGAGAATTGGCTTCCATTTGACCCCCTTCCCAGGCCAACTTAGCCTCTCCCAAGCAAGGCGCACTTCCTAGTTTGAGCAGGTTGACCTAGATCTAAGCGATGGGTGTTCGAGATTCCACTTGATTTTACATCTACACATCAAATAACATACACCCAGGTTGTCACTTTTCTGAAATTCACCTTGTGGGCCCTATTCCACATTTTAAGGGATTTAATCCCCATTTTGGACCACTTGGTACACTTAAACTCAGATCTACTAAGATCTAACCGGTGGATTGCCACGAAATTACAGATCCATACTCCTACCTGACCGATCTACCCGGATCTAAAGTTTGGATGCCATCCGACTTGATTTGACCCACCTAAACCCCGATTTAAGCTTCCTTGGGCAAAGTCGCACCACCTTGGAGAAGTGAGTTCACTCACTTCTAGGAACTGGGTACTTGAGATTATTGCAGATCTGAAACCGGAATAATTCAAAGCCTAGGTCTAGACTATCACTTTGTCAAATCTTGCCTTGGGGACTGCATTCCTTGTTTTAAGGGATTGTGGTCCACTTGGGTTAAACCTAGATCTAGATACATTCAACCATCAAGACCTATACTGTCCACTTATCTCATATTGTAGGAGTCCTAAACCATAAGTCAACCCCACTTTGACTCCACTTCCCAATTCCCAAGGCACTGGTTTATCTCCAAGACAACCCAACTCTCCTAGATTGTTGGATTGACTTGTGGTTTGACTTTTGCATGGTGAACTATACCCTTAAAGCTATCATGAATCATGGTCAAGCTTGTCTTATGTACTAGTTAGCCCCAATACATCCCTCAAAACTATCCTGCATTGGACACAGTTCCCAAGGCAGTGGATCTTTTGACATTGACCTAGTACACTCATCCTAGATCTCACTTCAAACATTATAAGTCACTCTCACATCAACTATGAACCAAAGCTACATCTATTGAACCCCTCACTTGGCTTGTGACTTCATCCTTAGGTCTAGGATAAACCATACACCTAACTTCACTTAGAAATACCCTGATTTGGTGTCTTGGTTTTGATCTCTCCTGTCGGGAGTTGATCGGGTCTCCCCCTTTGTTGTCTGGGCTAGATAACATAAAGCGAAGGTTGCCTCGACTGGCGTGACAACCATATATATTGGAGGTCGAGGTGATCGGGGTTGCACCTTTTGAGTTGCCCTTCCCTATTGCCATCCATGACTGGATCCATCCATAGGGGTAACTACATCTTAGGTGATAACAGGACCCCAAACTGATGGAATCATAGGTTCCCTCACCACCCAGCCTGCTGTTAGCACTGTTGGATCATCCAACCCAACTCCGGCTGGTCACAGCACCGCCAAGTCTACTCCTCCTGCTGTAACTGAAGAGGTGAATTCTGTTCAATCAACTTCATCTCAGAAGTTTAATAGCAAAAAGAAAAACAAGGGGAAACCCAAGAAGTCTTTTGCTCAGCAAGAAACGAAGAGCACTCCCGAAGATACTAAGCAGAAAAGGAAATTGAAGTATCCTTGCTTACTGTGTGGAGAAGACCATTTATTTAAAGAGTGTCCCCATAGAGATGAAGTTCAAAAGTTTCTTAGGGGTAAACCGACTCCCGCAGTCCTCAACAATCCGTTTCCTGCTCAAAATCAGCAGATGATTGCTCAAACCCCCCCAGCCCAGGGGGAACCATCCAATACCGCGCATGTTCTCATGTTGTGTAATGAGGTGACCAATTTAACTACTTGCTCGCGATCTTATGAACAGGCCTCTTCGAAGGAACCCATTGGAAGTAATACTGAAATTTTTTTCGACTCTTTACCTGATGTCACTGTACCATCGACTTCTCTCACCATCGAGAGACCCTCTTTAGATTCAATATTGCGTCCGCCCAAAAGCACGATTCGAAAAGCTGTTTTCAATCCTAATGCTCGCGCGGCACAAAATTACAATATCGTAGAAGAACTGGCCCAAGCTCCTTGCGCCATGTCCACCCTGGAAGTTTTGCAGAATTGTCCCAATCAACACAGAAATCTCCTTGCAGCTATTGGTACAGTTGACCCAGATTCCTCGAACACCATCATGTTTCGTCTTGACAACCTCAAGCCGAGGCTCTCACACCAGCTCACATTCCAAGTTACTGCAAACCTTGGTGGAAATATTGTCCATCATACTCTTTTGGATGAAGGAGCCTCCACTTTTGTCATGTCCATCGCTTGTTGGAGAGCCATTGGCTCCCCTGAATTGAATCATTCTCCTACCACGTTGAAAGCATTCGATGGGCGTGGCTTTCAACCTCATGGGCTCTTACAAGCTCTTGCAGTTGAGTTGGGCAGAAAGACCGTAACCATTAACGTGGAAGTGGTCTCGGCCCCGTTAGATTATAATCTCTTGCTCGGTCACAATTGGTTTTATACCATGCAGGCAGTAGCCTCTTCAGTCTTCCGCACAGTACAATTCCCCCACCAAGGACGAATTGTTACTATCGACCAGTTAGATTTTTGTACACCAGACGCCATTACTAATCCTGGTGACCATGTTCCTTCCATTGGATAGACGTCAAAATAGTATGAGAGTGTAGGGGTTGGCCTATTGAAAGATTCATCTCTCATGGGCGTTTTTCCAGCCACGGACCCCCCTAATCATGTTGCCACGCTGAACATGATCTCCACTGAGATTTTATCTCACTCAAACGATGCTTGGCTTGTACCAGATGAAGCCACAACACACCTATTTGGAAACGCGATGCCTCTTTCACCCGCTGAACGTATTTATGAGGCTATCCAAACAGCGCCGAAGGACTGTCCATCCATGGAAATTCCTTCCTGTTCTCTACGACGGACATCCTCTCTACCCGATCTCTTACTTCAGACTTTTCATTCAGACAAGTCCATCATGGAAGTAATGAATGTAGACGACGGTCAGTGGGATGATCTTCATCACAGGTCATCTTTTCTTCCTCATGGGAGTACGTAGAGGACAACATTCACACCCTCTTTTCACTGGATATCTACCCATCTCCTCATTTTCCCATCCTCACATGTCTTACGGACACAGAGGGAAACTTGGCTAACATTGAGCCAACTGCTGAGGTAGACATCTCCGTGAAACCAGGTATAGTGGAACACATTCACATAGGCCAGAAGTGTTCCCCTGAAGAAATCGCTATTAGCACGGCCTTGTTCAAGCAATTCCGAGACGTTTTTGCTTGGGATAGACCCCGCGATTGTTTCTCATGAAATAAAAACCTATCTCGACATCAAGCCTGTGCGTCAAAAGTTGCGACCGGTACACCCCCGGAAGACTGCGGAAATAAAGGCAGAAATTGAAAAGCTCTTAAAGGCTGGCTTTATTTATCCTGTCCCATTGACGGATTGGGTCTCAAACGTCGTTCATGTGAACAAAAAATAGGGCACCATTCGCGTCTGTGTTGATTATCGGGACCTTAATCGGGCTTGTCCAAAAGACAATTACCCGACCCCTTTCATCGACCAGATCATCGACAACTGTGCTAGAAGCGTCATCTTCTCATTCATGGATGGATTTTCTGGTTACAACCAAATTGAGATCAACCCAGTCGACCAACATAAGACAGCTTTCATCTGCCCATGGGGTACATTCTCATATCGCAAGCTCCCATTTGGCCTTAAAAATGCTGGCCCCACTTTTCAGCGGGCTATGTCGTATTCCTTCCATGATATCAAGGACTTTGTGGAACCCTACTTGGATGACCTCCCTGCTCATTCAAAGCAGTGTGAGTTCCACATCGATCATCTGACGACCATTTTCCTCAGATGCAGACGGTACAATATCCGTCTGAATCCTCACAAGTGTATCTTTCGCGTCGAGTCTGGATGCCTCTTAGGATTTATCGTCTCGAAGGATGGGATCCGCATTGATCCCTTAAAGGTGGAGGCCATCATCAACCTACCACACCCGACTGATGTTACGAAACTTCAAAGTCTCCAAGGGAAGGCGACTTACCTAAGACGTTTTGTGTGCAATTTCACGGAGAAAACTGAGGGCTATATGAGACTGCTTAAGAAGGATGTCCCGTTCATTTGGGATGATCAAGCTCAAAAATCCTTCGACAATATCAAACATGCCATCACGCACGCCCCTGTGCTCCAACCACCTAATTATTATCGAGATTACATCTTATATCTCGCCGCTTCTGCTACCACTATCGCCATGGTTTTGGTACAGGAGGATCAAAATGCTCAGGAACATGTGATATACTATGCAAGTAAGGGTCTAGCTGACGCCGAACCTAGATACTCACATGTCGAAAAACTTGCTTTCGTGGCAGTCATTGCCATCCAGAAGTTCCCTCACTACATCTTGCTCCGCACCACCACTATCATTGCCGACTCGAACCCCATGTACCACGTACTGACACGTCAGGTGCTGCTTGGGGAAAGTATTCATGCTGGATTGTGATACTGCAAGAATTCGATCTTCTTTTCGAGAAAGCTAAGTCTAAAAAGTCTTTGGTGTTTGCTGAGCTCATTTGCCACCTTCCCCGTCCTGATGCAGAAGTTGAGCACAATGATTCATTTCCGGATGAATCATTGTTTCTCATCAGTACGACTGACCCCTGGTATGGAGATATTCTGTTGTATCTTCAAACCCAATGCTTCGATCCTCAACTTTCCCGCGATGATCGTCGTAAGGTTCATCACCATGCAAAGTATTACTTAATCATCAATGATACTTTGTATCATCGTGGCGTCAATTCAGTCCTTCGACGTTGTCTCACTCATGATGAGGCTAAACGCGTTTTGAATGACTGCCACGCTGGGGCATGTGGCGGTCATCTCTCTGGGATGGCTACAACCCAGAAGATTTTGCGCACAGGATATTACTGGCCTACTATCTTCAAAGATTGTATTGAGGCCATTAAAAAATGTCCTCCTTGCCAACACTTCCACACGAAGAAGCGCACTCATCCTGCCCCACTACATCCGGTTATTGCCGTTGGCCCATTTGCAAAATGGGGCATCAATTTTTTGCACTGTAAGCCTACCTCGGTCGAGGGGCATAGTTACATCATTGTAGCTGTGGATTACTTCACAAAGTGGGTCGAGGCTATGCCTACATACCAAAACGATGGCAAAACCGCCGTACTCTTCATGTTTAATCATGTGATAGTGCAGTTTGGAGTTCCTCGGGCTATAGTTACCGATCATGGTTCTCACTTTTAGAACCATATGGTTGCTGAATTAAGCGACAGGTTGGGTTTTCTCCATGAAAACTCAACAATCTACTACCCACAATCCAACGGACAGGTCGAGGCAATTAACAAGGTCTTGAAAACTATGATCCAGAGGATGGTAGGGACACAAAAGTCCAACTAGCATAATATGCTCTTTTCAGCATTATGGGCCTACCGAACTACCGTTAAAACTGCCACAGGCTTCACTCCCTTCCAATTGGTATATGGATTGGAGGCTGTTCTGCCGATAGAGTGAAAAATCCCGTCTTTATAGCTCGCGGTCGAACTTCTTCCTAACACTACTGCTGAGGAGGAACGTCTCTTACACCTAGCCCAACTTGACAAGTCTCGCCGTGATGCCGCTCTTGCTACTGAAGTGCATAAGAAACGCATCAAGGCCCAGTACGATAAGTCAGTTGAACCTCGTATCTTTAACGAGGGTGATCTGGTCCTCACTTACGACCAGAAGCACGATAAGCTAGGAGCTGGGAAGTTTGAGTCCATGTGGCATGGACCCTACGTCATAAAACATGTGTTGGAAAAAGGTGCCTACGAGCTTGAAGATTATGATGGGATCTCTTTAGGTGAACCCCACAATGGGCTTTACCTGAAGAGATACTATGCTTGATCTCTCATGCATAGACTTGCTTGTATATACTGTACATGGCGTGTTTTTGTGTGGTGTGACGCATTTCTCTTTTCGAGTGTCTTTTGATCTTGTTTCTGCTTCTCATACCATGTTCTGTCTGCGTGTGCAGATGGCAACGTGCTATGGATTCGCAGACGGCGCCAGTCGGCATACCCTTCACTTTGCTTCGACAGCCCGGGTACTATATTCCCCAATAGGTGAGCTCATTAGCTCAGGAGGAAGTTGCCTAGGGTTTGCGACCAACAATGCCGCAGAATATCAGGCAGTAATCGGAACCCTAACAGATGCCATTTCCTTGGGTATGAACCACATTGTCATCCACATGGATTCTCAATTAGTGGTTTCCCATCTGAACCGGATATATGCCATCTGTGATCCCATCCTACTCCGTCTCTTCAGACGAGTATGTCTCCTAGAAAGGTTATTTGAATCTGTTCAATACCTGCACATTCCACGAGTGTTAAACACAGTTGCTGACTCGATGGCCAATTTCATTCTGGATTGGTACATTGCACACACATAACATCCATAATATGTAAAAGTATTCACAACATGTAAATATAATGTACAGAAGCAAACATGTAAACAAGATCACATCACTAATCATTCCAAAGACACATAATGTATAAATCGCCAATAATGTATATACATAAATCGCTCAAAAGTAGTGCCGGTACAAAATCTGAAGCACGCTGGCTTTCAGTGAGTCTCTACAAAAATCTAAAGCATCATGGATTTCAGTAAGTACAAAAATATGAGGCCTCTAAGCTCTCAATACAAGTCTAAAAGTGCAATCAGGATGGACGCCTGACCCATACACCACCCCTGCCTCCAATAGCTCTCTGATGCTGGGTGAGAAAGCAGTCTACAGTACGATCCACCTTGTGGAGCAAGGCGTTGAAGCGCACGGATGCTCCAACCCCATACCTTTGCATGGGCCTTGGTAGGTCATCGATGGCTGGCTCTGGTACCTCCACAGTCAGCCCTGATAGGTTCCGGTACACCTCCTCCATCTCCTTGATGACAGGATGAGCACCGACGGGAACCACTGCCTCTCCACCTTTGTCTCTCCTCGCCAGAAGAGAGAGACCTACTGGTCTCACAGGACCCACATCTGCACACACATATAGAGTACTTGTCAGCACTACATAAAAAAATAATATAATTCACAAAACTAAAAAGTACAAGGGTTTTGTTCTTACCGATATCACCCTATGCTGCACCCTCTGGCAGCACTAAGTCAGGATCCTCCCAGAAGTCCATGCCACTGTATGGGAATTCCTCGACCATGAGCGTCTGGCCCTCTATCCAGCTGAAGAACTGGGGCCAAAAGTGATGATGGGACCCCCACCATGGAGGGTCATAAGCTCTGCCCACTTGAGCATGTGTGGATCTCTCAGATCCCTGTCATCCAGTACCACCTGCGGGCGCAAGAGAGGAACCCGCACCAAGAGGAACGACACTATGATCGATCCGTATCCAAACTGCTTGAGATCCCCACGCCGACACTTGGTTAGCTGAGCTCAGATGTTGGTGAGGATACCCTCGCACCAGTTGAACACCATGGGAGACATACAGTCTTCCACATACAACATCTGAGTCCGAGTAGCCGTATGTGGAGCTTGGCTACCCGCCACCTTGGTAATAGTAAGCAGTACAGTCCTCAGTGGACGACTCACCACATCTCTGATGAGTATCTTCCTGCTGGAAGGATGAGAAGTAGCAACATAGTGCTGTGACACCATGTCCTCAACTGTACGATCACTGGCCCATGTCCCAGTGAGATGTACAGCGTCCCCTCTTCGGGACAAACCAGTCAGAAAGTATATGTCCTCAATGTCAATATTGAGGATAAGCTCACCTATGACGAAGTACTGTTGGGCTGCATCTCGACTCTGTAGCATGTGTGTCAAGAACGGGATCTGGGCTCTCATTCCCTATACCTGGAAGAACTTGAGCAACCCACAGTTTCACAAAGCAGCCACACATTGTGGATCGTTTGCAGCTTGCTCATCCTCTATCTCGTGTTCTCTCTCTTGTCACTCTAGTACCATCTCGACTTGCTGGGAACTTTCCAAAAGGGGCATTTAAAACATGTTAGGTCCTTCCCCAACTGGCACAAGCTCATTTTTTGAAATATTTTTGATGTTTGACTTGTGGGTTTCTGCTGTTGCACGTCACCTTCAGATACAGGGCGACGTCGTTGCGGGTCCCGTTTTCGAGGCTTGTGACAACTCAGGATCGTCGCATGTCCTGAAAGGGCCACTTGCAATGAGCCGAGGGCGCAATGGCCCCTCCCCAAATCATAAAAAAACTCAAAAAATGAACAAAATGGAAAAACTAAACCACTACAAAGTTGCTGGCTAAGATTTAGGCCTACCTGGTCCAGACAGTTGGTGAAATGGTGGATCGTAGCTCCCGAAATCGGCAAAGGAAGTTTTGGCTCCAAATTGGTACTTCTCCACCCAAATTGGCAATTTGAACAATGTTTCTATTTTTGTCCCATATTTCTATTTATAGAATGGAATGGAATATTCCTTTTCAAATATTTTGATGCTTTTGGGCCATTTACTATAGTTTTGACCGTTTGTCATTATATTTGGGGTTATTTGACACTTTCTCTAGTGTATAGGAGTCGTAAAGTGGTCTTTTGTAGTGTTTCTCGCGTTACCAATGATAATTACGGGTATGAACACTCCTTTGAATGTTTTGTCATTATTATTTTTGGTTAAGTCGTAATTATTGCATGAGGATGAGTTTACTCTTCGTTTGTTCTCGTACTCATCAAATCATGAGAACAAGTACCGAGTTATGATTTATCACTTTTTCGGGCTCGTTAAACTTCTATGTAAAAGGACACCCCCCGGAGTCCATAGTTAAGCTCTTTTCAGACTCCCTAAAATTGAAAAGATTGCCAAGCGAACTTGTCGCGTTCACGCTTGTTAAAGTATTTGAATGGTCGTCTTCTTGGTGATAGTTTACCCCTTTTTCGGACTAGGGGGCACTAATTACGAAAAAGGAATAATCCAGCCAATTATGACCGGAAGAGTCCTCTCCCGCGTTGTTTTACCCTTTTTCGGGCGATGAGGCTAACTTTACAAAAAAGGATTGTTGGAGTCTTCTTTAGTTCTTTTTAGACTCTCTAAATATGAAATGACGACCAATTTTGCCTTCTATGGACTCGTTAAATTTTCACATTGAAGGGTCTGTCATGGGACGAACCCCTCCTATCCTAGGTTCGGAAAATATTTGGGATTGGACTCATCTATGAGATGAGCTATACCGAGCATCTGGTTACCCTCATCAAGCTCGTTAAAAAACACATGAGGCACTCATCGTTCATGATGGGGAAAAAGGAAAGTGTTTGTGTTACATACCTTAGTGGCAGTATATAGTCGTTCTTGAACATGGCACTCATTTGCATTTGCATACCGATACTTGGGTCATCTGTTTGTCTATGAGTCCCCGCTTACTTTCTGAGTCCTGGTACTCCTCTAATTCATTCGGAGAAAGCTTCCACTATCAGTTGCATTATAAGTTTGCGTCATTCTCATGTCAATACTGCCAAGTCATGCCATGCCCATGTTCGAGAACACATTCATCACTCATTATTTTCAGTCAATACACACGTCGTCACGCCGTTGTTACTTTGAGTTAGTCTCACATGTTATTGTACCATCCGATTCCACTCTACACATCTTTTGTCGCATTTCTTGTCGATTGATGGGGGATTCATTATGGCCCTCCTTCGACGGATTCATCCTTGTCGACTTCAACTCATCATCCAGGGATTGAATCTAGAAACTAGTTAAGTACCTTGGTCCTGCATGCCTCAATGGCATGTTACCTCGCTTTCATCATGAGTTTACATCATTGACTCTTGATTGAAAGATTTCATCTTGCATTTGACGTCAACTCATTTATTCACGCTTGACGATATGTACTGTGATACCTTGGGAATCATTGACATTAATGGTGATCTCCCTCGCACTTGTTAACGGTTTACATCAATGACTGCTAATCAAGTGGTTTCTACCATGTTCGACGTCAAGACATTTGTAATCACATGGATAGATTCGTATCATTGCAGGTTCAGCTTGAAGACCTTGGGGAGTCATGTTTTACCCAGGTTGCGATGGAGTTTGTATTGAGTCATATTACACGGATCCACTTTTGTATTGGTCGTGGCTGTGTTATCATCTCATCATGGATCTACGCTTGTGTCTAGTAGCCATGATTGTGTTCAGTCGGTCATTACTCCCATGGATCTGCAATGTATTGGTCGACAGCCATGTTGTACTACATATGAGATTGTCAGTTGTACTGCAGCAGCGTCCTTCATTCGATAAGTCTTTTGCCATTATTTCTATCAAAGCACTTCACCTGTACATCCTTAATAGCTTCATTCTTTGGGGGGCATTCTGTTACACCTAAAATCTACCCATCATCATGATTTAGTGTATACATCCCTAAAGTCATCTGGACCAAGTACTCATTTGGGAGGATTTGTACTCAGTTTGTACAACCTTTTGAGAGGTCGTCGCAGGTTGCACACTAGAAACATGCGACGTCGCAGGTTGCTCCATAGCAAGGTGCGACGAGGTCTGTTAATGGGCAAAAATAGCCATTTCGAGATCTTTCTCGAAACTTGCCCATTTGGGGGCTTATCCCTGATCTCTTGGAGAGCTGGTACTCGACCCCTAACTCATTGGGAAGATCCCCTATCTCTCTCCTACCATCTCTCATCTTATCCTATCCATAACCTCATCCACTTAGTCCTATATATATGAGGCTCACTCCCATAACAAATAGAGGAAGACTATGGTATCTACATGCTGGTGAAATCTCTCTTAGGACACCTTCACTCACCTCTTGGAGAATTCATGCTTCCTTGGAAGGGCTTGGCAATTGGCTTGTGTGGAGAAGGGATGCTACGTTAATTCATTGGTTGTAGTTCTATATCTCTATCATGTACTCCTCTATTTGCAGTAATACAAATTCTTTCCACCAATATCTCTCTCATATGTGATGATGTTGTGTTGTTTACCTGCTTAACTGTTTACATAGATCTCTTATTGTATAGATGCTCTTTACTCATTTCTCTTTTCTGTGTCTTAACAGGTCTTGCAGCTCGGATCTGACGATCGTGGGACATGGAGCAACATTCGGGAGAAAGGATAGCGAATCAAAGAGGTAAGACATATAGAACTTGATCCTTAAGTAGATCTAGGAAACGTGTTTGTAGTCTGTTCTATTTGTTCTAGACTCGCATTGAGCTAGGGATATTCGGCTCGCCTCCGGTCGAGTGGATTGTCCAAAAGACAAGAGGTATTCCGGGTAGAATAACCCATACTTGTTGGAGATTATGTGGTTCCTTATTGGGGTTAAAGTCCACCCTCTAGTTTTTGAGAATTAGTCCAAAAGGACCCCATTTCCATTTCCTGCTGAGCAGCTTTGAACCATCCTCCTTCTCCTGTAATTTGGTAAGGAACCAACCCTGCGGGAGTATGAAGAACTCAGGGGTGTAATCCAGATATTCCACCCAATTGGACTCCATCCAACGCATAAGCGAGTCTTTTCCTGGATTTTTACCGCAGAACCTCCCGATTAGAGCTAAACTCAGATAATTTGGAATCTTCTCAATGAGAATATCTTTCCCCACTATGAACTCAGCAACAATATTCTTCGACCGAATACCCTTTGATTTGCCTGGTTTATCTGTGATAGAAGGTTTGTTTGGGGTGGTAGAGTTCTTCCTTAAATATTCATCATGGTCGCCCATGCTGACGCAGGGAGAAACGTTGTCTACGTGATGCGCCATTGAAACCATATTGTTTGGATGATCTAAAGTGCAATGTACATCTTCTGTCGTACAGAAAATGGAATCCTCCGGGCAGTCCGGTTCATAATCTACCTCAGCTATAACCATCGTGATGGCTCTGCGCATGTTTGAAAGGCCTTATCCACAGTTAAAACCATTAAAACCACAATCAACAATGAGCCAGGTGGGTGACAGAGGGTATGTTGAACCTTTGATGATTCGGGCCTTCGCACGTGGTAGCCGAGATTCGCACGATCTATTCTCCTGCTCCTGTTCCGTATTGATCATGCTACTGAGTGCCATCCCGAGCTGCGCACCAAAGAATTAACAACCTACCTTCGCAATTGCACACTTGCTCCTTCCACCTAGTTTATTAGTTGGTTTCCACAGGAACCCTAGTTCTGTATGCTGCCACTAATATGCTCTGTATTTATTTTGTTGTTGCGCATTTACAGGCTGGAGACATACTCTGTATTTAAATGATTAGAATGCATTGTTTGCATGTTGATTAAGTTTACATATATACTTATGATGCTAGTGGAATTGCAAATCCTGTTTGATGTCAAATGCATTGACTAAGTTTACATATATATAATTAATGTTGGTATCACATTACATCTATATGTTGAATGTCGAATGCATTGTATGCATTGATTAAGTTTACATATATACTTATGATGCTAGTGGAATTGCAAATCCTGTTTGATGTCGAATGCATTGTATGCATTGATTAAGTTTACATATATAGTTATGATGCTAGTGGAATTGCAAATCCTGTTTGGTGTCAAATGCATTGATTGTATATGCATTCACTAAGTTTACATATATATATATATATATATATATATATATATATATATATATATATATATATATATATATAATTAATGTTGGTATCACATTACATCTATATGTTGCATGTCAAATGCATTGTATGCATTGATTAAGTTTACATATATACTTATGATGCTAGTGGAAATGCAAATCCTGTTTGATGTCAAATGCATTGATTGTATATGCATTGACTAAGTTTACATATATATAATTAATGTTGGTATCACATTACATCTATATGTTTCATGTCGAATGCATTGTATGCATTGATTAAGTTTACATATATAGTTATGATGCTAGTGGAATTGCAATTCTGTTTGATGTCGAATGCATTGGTTGCATGTCAAATGCATTGATTATGTTTGCATTGGTTATATTACATATGGGATGACTGTCGTGAACAGAAATCGGTAAACACTTGCATATTCCATGGGGCATAGAAATTCAAGTCTGGATTACAGGCTTGGGCCCACAGAGAACAACACCACAGCTATGAAAGAGGTTAGGCACGAGAAGTGTCCAAGTAGAAGCACTACCTTTTGATTTGCAGGAACACTGCAGTAACCTCTAGGGCTGTGTGTGGTTAGTTCTAGGGTGACGAGACTTAAAAACTCCCTATCCTATTTGTGGATCACCATGCCCAGCTTGGGGGTGGCCTTCAGATGGACTAAGTAGAAGCCATCGAAGAACCTATGGTTGGGTGGAGTGTTGCATTGCCCAAAACAATTCCCCTTAATAAATATTTATGCTTGTAAATCAGTTAGATATATTATGAATAATGGAAAGGCATCTAGAGTTATAGAGTATTTCTTTGTAGTACTGATAAATGTTACAAGCATGATGAATACAGGAAGAAGAAAACGCGAAGAAACTCATCTTTCACCTCTACCAAATTGGTAAGAAAAGTACGCCTTGTAAAGTTATCATATCATTGATTAATTATATATATCTCCTTCCATTTATGTAAGTTGCTAACATAAATGTTTTATCATTATGGTTCAAATGATTAATAACAATGAGTAGCATGAATAAATGTATTTAACTATCTTACTAGTGAATAATGAACCATGATTGAAAGTGGGCATAGCAAGAATGTGGGCTAAATTTGAAGGGATCATTGTATACCTCGTGGGAAATATATTAAGTGATGCAAAACATATAAGTACATATTGATGAGCTATATCTAACTAGTATAATGTGGAATGCTACTTGGAATGGACATACTTTATTAATATGTGTGATGATGAACTATCACCTTTGGGTTTTCATGCTTCTAATGTTGAAACATAAGCCTAATTAGTTGAGTATAATTTACTTTAATGAAGTTAAAGTTATAGTCAAAGGTAAAGGGTTTAAATAGTAAGTTCCTCAAGTAGATTTACAAGTAAAGGTTAGAATTCAACAATCGGTGATTAGAGTCTGGAATTATTATATCTTAAGGGATTTTAATAGACTCTATTTAGACATATATTAGTTGTGGAATGCAAGTGGTATGCAATGTACTATAAACTTGTTACATGATCTTCGACATGGTACCTCGATGCTAGCAAAAAGGAAAGTCAAAAGTAATGTAAATGAAGAGTAATTTCATGTGTTTGATGTTGAGAACATGAAATAGAAATTAAGTCTAATCTATGAGCATGTGGTTAGGGGTGCATTAGAGGAATGATTGAACTTTTGTTAAAGTAAAATGGTGCACTTGCATGTTCTTTGTGTTTAATTTTTTATGCGGTTAAAGAGTAAGACATTAACCCGCATTTAAAGAGTCAAATAATAGCAAGGCCTATTACCATGATTATACATAAATGTCTCTTACATTAAGTTTTACATCAATGTCAAAATATGTAAAAGAATGTGTGAAAAGGGGCATGTTGATGCGATCATGATTATATTTATTTTGATAGAAGGAGGATAGTTATTATAAAATAGTAAAATCCTCGTGAACTGTATTTGCACCATTTGATATCATTGTTGTTGATATATTGTTTAATAGGTGTAAGAGAAAAATAAAAGTATTACATATCATTATATGGAAAGATAAGTGTATATCTTTGTCTATATCTAAGGTGAGATTAATGGTACACATGCATACTTCTGATGTTTAAATGACTCTTGCTAAGATGAATTTGTTTAAAGATAACATCGAAGTTATGGAACTAACTTATTGTGTAGAAGGAGTTCTCATCTATGTTTTACCAAGTTCGAAGCTTTGTGCGGTATTTCTTACCCAAGTTTGTACAGGAAGTGGAAAGTGAATTTCTACTTAAAAACCTACTTTATAATATTATAAAGAGAAAATTGGTTTGCATGCCTCTATGAGCGCATTGGGTAAGCTGTATGAAAAACCCTTAGCCTCCAACAAGGTATTTATAATGAAACGTTTATTTAATATGAAGATGTCTGAAGGTGGATCTGTTGCTGATCATTTAAATGAATTTAATACGGTTACAAATCAACTAAGTTTTGTAAGTGTGAGCTTTGATGATGAGGTTAGGGCTCTTCTAATCTTTTGTTCATTGCCAGAAAGATGGAATGGCTTAGTCATGGCTGTAAGTAACTCTGTCTCTGGTTCAAATACCTTGATATTTGATGATGTTGTTAGTGTTATTCTTAGCGAGGAAATGCGAAGAAAAAACACAAGTGAGACAGTAGGTAATGCGTTGACCATGGAGAGAAGGGGAAGAAAAAAGGAGAGAGGAAAGAGCCAAGGTAATCACAACAAGTCTAAAATGGGCAGATCTAAGTCCAGACTATGAAAAATAGAGTGCTGGAACTGTGGAAAGAAAGGACATCTGAGAAAAGATTGCATATCTATAAAGAATAAAGGAGATGGACAGGAGGAAACTACCTAGGAAGCAAATGTAGCAGGTGATGTGTTACAAGATTCTTTGATTCTTGCATTAGATAATATTAGTGATTATTGGGTAGTAGATTCAGGGGCTTCATGTCATGCTACACCCCATAGGAAATATTTTCATGATTATGTTCCAGACGATTTTGGACATGTTTTATTGGGTGATGATGAGCCATGTAAAATTGTTGGAATGGGTAAGGTATGGATAAAATTTAAGAATGGAACTGACTGGATGATGAAAGATGTAAGGCATATACCTGCTATGAAAAGAAATCTGATCTCAACAGGGGAGTTGGGAGATTGCGGTTGTCTATCTACGTTTGGAGAAATGTGGTGGAAGATCACTAAAGGATCAATGGTGGTAGCAAAAGGAGACATGGTAGGTACGTTGTATTTATGTCCTCATAATACTGACCATTCTATCTCTTTAGCTTCCACAGGAACAGATACAACATTGTGGCATCATAGGTTTGTCCACATGAGTGATAAGGGGATGCAGATTCTCCACTCAAGGAAGTTGCTGCCAGATTTGAAGCAGGTAAGTTTTGAATTCTGTAAGAACCGTGTTTATGGAAAACAAAAGAGAGTAAGATTTCTCAGGGTTGGGAAACATAAGAAGAATGAAAAGTTAGAGCTTGTGCATATAGATGTATGGGGACCAACTCAGGTACAATCTCTTGGTGGCTCTCATGATTATGTTACATTTATTAATGATGCAACTAGAAAAACTTGGGTTTATTGCATTAGAAATAAATATGATGTGTTTGCTACTTTTAAGAAGTGGAAAGCTTTGGTTGAGAATGAGACAGGAAAAATGTTGAAGTGTCTCAGATCTGGTAATGGAGGTGAGTACTGCGGCAAGGAGTTTGATAGTTACTGTTCATACCATGGGATTTGTAGAGAGAAGACAGTACCAGGAACACCACAAGAAAATGGTGTGTCCGAAAGGATGAATAGAACGATCATGGACCGTGTAAGGTGTATGAGATTGCATGCAGGGTTGCCCTTACAGTTTTGGGAAGATGCTGTAAATACTGCTGTTTACTTAATAAACAGAGGGCCGTTAAGTGCTTTGGATGGTGGTATTCCAGAGGAGGCATGGACAGGTAAAAAGGTAAACTACTCATTTCCGAGAACTTTTGGTTGTGAAGCATTTGTCCATATTGATAAAGAAAATAGAACAAAGCTTGAAGCTAAATCCAAGAAATGTACCTTTATTGGATATGGGGTTGATGATTTTGGTTATCGCTTATGGGATTATGAAAATCACAAAATCATTAGGAGTAGAGATGTGATATTCAATGAAAAGGTCATGTATAAAAATCAGTGGTAGGGAAAGAAATAGGAAAAGGAAAACACAGAGTACACAGTACTTGATGAAATTGAAGAAAATGAAGTTCCAAAGTTGCCAAAAAATCAAGAACAACAATAATTACCTGAAACTCCTGCAAGTGTAAGAATATCTACCAGGTTAAGTAGACTCCCTTACTCTCCTTCAATATATTATTTATTGATGACTGATGCTGGTGAACTAGAATGTTATGAAGAAGCAATGCAGGTGGAAACTAGAAAGAAGTGGGAGCAAGGAATGAATGAGGAGATGGACTCATTGGTAGGAAACTAGACTTGGGATTTGGTTTAGTTTCCTGCTGGTAAAAGAGCATTGCAGAACAAATGGATTTACAGGTTGAAGGAAGAAGAAGGAGGTAAGAAGCGGTACAAGTCCAAACTTGTTGTAAGGGGGTTTACACAGAAGAAAGGTATAGATTTTGATGAAATATTTTCTCCTGTTGTTAAGATGACTTCAATTAGGACTAATTTAAGTCTAGTGGCGGTAGAAGATTTGCATCTTGAACAGTTAGATGTAAAAAACAACCTTTCTCCATGGGGTTTTGGAGGAAGAGATATATATGCAGCAGCCACAAGGGTATGAGGTCATAGGGAAGGAGAATTTGGTATGCAGGTTGAAAAAGAGCTTGTATGGCTTGAAGCAAGCTCCAAGGCAGTGGTATTTAAAATTTGCAGGTTTATGACAGAACAAGGTTATAGTAGATGTCATTCTAACCACTGTGTTTATTTCAAGAGGCTAGATAATGGAAGTTCTATTATCTTGTTACTATATGTGGATGACATGCTTGTTGCAGGGTCTAACATGCAGGAAACAAAAGTGCTCAAAAGGAAGTTAGCAAATTCATTTGTGATGAAGGATTTGGGTGCTGCAAAGCAAATCCTTGGTATGAGAATAACAAGAGATAGGAAAAATCGCAAATTGACATTGTCTCAGGGTGAGTACATACAAAAGGTGTTGGAGAGGTTCAGAATGCAGAATGCAAAACCAGTTAGTACACCTTTGGCCAGCCATTTCAAACTAAGTAAGGAAATGTGTCCCAAGACACAGGAAGAGATAGATTAGATGTCCAAGATTCCTTATCAATAAGCAATTGGCAGCTTGATGTATGCCATGGTGTGCACAAGACTAGATATTCCACATGCGGTGGGAGTTGTGAGCAGATATATGAACAATCCAGGTAAAGAACATTGGAAGGCAGTACAGTGGATTCTCAGGCATATGAGAGGTACTACCACTCATGCATTATGTTTTGGAGGTTTAGACACTGTTCTACAGGGATATGTTGATGCAGATATGGCAGGTGATAAGGATAGAAGGATAAGCACCACAGGGTATGTGTTTACTGTAGGTGGAACAACAGTAAGTTGGATTTCGAAACTGCAAAAGGTTGTTGCACATTCAACAACGGAAGCAGAGTATGTTGTTGTTACAGAGGCTAGTAAAGAGATGATTTGGTTGCATAGGTTTATGGAGGAATTGGGTAAGAAGCAGAAGGATAGCAGGTTGTATAGTGGTAGCCAGAGTGCCATTCATCTTGCAAAGAAATCAACATTCCATTCCAGGACTAAACATATACAACTCAAGTACCATTTCATACGCTTTGTTCTGGAAGATGAACTGTTGAAGTTGGAAAATATACGTACTAGCCAGAATCCTGCAGACATGTTCACAAAGGTAATGACCAGAGAGAAACTGAGTTCTTGCTCGGTTTCAGTTGGCCTTCTAGCGTGAAGGTGAAGACGAGAAATTTTCCAAGTCCAAGGTCCAGTAAGTGCAACAGCGGTGGAGTTGTTGTGATCAGTCTCCAAGTGGGAGATTGTTAGTTGTGGCGCCTGATATCCCAGATTCAGAGATATTATTATTCAGCCGTGTTTGTACCCCAGCTTTATATGATATGCAAAAGGACTGTACACTCATCCCAGCAGGGGGGTGAAGCCCCTGAAGGAAATTTTTGGGGTTGTTTTACGGGCCCATGGTTTTGGGTAACCCGTGGTATTTTCCCATGGTATTCCCATTTATAAGAAATACATTGTAATACGGCTAGGGTTGATGTATTATGTATTATGCATTGTAAATATCTCTGAGATCGTCAAGAGAGACAGTGAGAGAGTGTGAAGAGGAAGTGCAACGGATGTGCTGCAGATTGTATCCCTTCACTTTGCTGGATGGTATAATAATAAGGACTGGCAATTTCAGTGTGGACGTAGCCCATCTTGGGTGAACCACGATATATTGGTGTCTCTCTTGTCATGTGTTTGTGTAATTTATATTTGCATCTTGTTTATTGTTATTGCTAGCGATCCTGTTTTTCTAACACATACCACTATGCCTTGATATTCTTACCATGAACTTCTAGTCTTTCATTATTTAAGTACAACCAATTTCTATTTGACACCTTGAATGTTTTCTCAACTTAATTTTGGTCATGTATAGCCTAGTACTTTTCTTGTGACTTGTTCAATGCCTCCTACACTTGCAAATGGATTTGCTTGATCTTAACACTGAATTTTTCATATGTTAATGCTTCATTTGTGGTGTCTTTCCTCACTCCCCCTTGTTTTTCATATAAAACATCTAGAGGTGAAGCTAGTATATATCCAAAAAAAGTTTCAAAAAGGGGGCCTACCAATGGAGGTGTGGAATTCTCTATTAAAATAGTGTTGTATGTATATCAAATTATCATCCAAGGTCTTTGGATGCTTTTGATTATAACCCCTCAAAATTTGAACCAATGTCTTGTTCATCTTTTTTGTTTTCCCATTTGTCTATGGATGGAAAGATGTAGACCTCTTCAACTTAGTGTCCATCTTCTCCCAAATTGTAGTCCAAAAGGCACTGAGAAATATGATATATCTATGTAAGATCATGCTTCTTGGCATCCCAAAGTGCACCTAGACCTTTTCAAAGAAAAAGTTTGTTGCTTCTTGTATTTTGATGTCCTTTGTACAGGCCACGAGAATGCACATCTTACTAAAACTTTCAACTACCACAAATAGATAGTCGTGTCTCTTCCTAGTTGCATACTACGCACAAAATCCATGGATATTATCTACCATGGCCTAGTAGGTATAGGTGAGGGATGGTATAGACCTTTCTTCCTATTACTGGTATTTCTTGTACAACACAATATGCATTCTTTAATAAACCGAGCCACATCTTCTTGTTTTCTAGGCCAATAAGCATACCTTTGTAAGTTGGAAACTATCTTCTTAACACTAAAATGCCCCGCAACATTTTAGGTGTGAGCCTCTCTTATAAGTTGGTTTCACATTTAGGAACACAGAGCTTCTCTAGCTTGTATAGTAACCCATCATGGAGATGAAATTCAATCTTGTAGTCAACTTCTTCTACATGGAGTTGGACTTGCAACTATTGAAATACCTCCTTGAAAAGCTATGATCTTGGTTTTAGGTGGCCTTGAGAGTATGTCTACCAACTTGTTTATATTTCCTTTCTTGTATCTAATGATTAGATTGAATTATTGTAAAAACCCCATCCAATTGTAGTGTTGTATTTGTGTACCTTACTCCGGGGCTACAAATACTACAATGGCTTGTGGTCAATGTGAATGATTGTCTCCTTTCCCATCAGGGTCTTTAAAACCTATTTGATAGGTGCAACATGCTCTTCCCAGGTAGTACCATAAACCAATATATCATCTAAATACATTATTACAAATGAATCTATAAAAGGATTCAATACATCATCCATCAAACACATAAATGATGTTGGTGCATTATACAAACCAAAAGGCATCACTAACCATTCATACAGACCTTGCCTAGTATTGAAGGAAATATTCCATGTGTCTTCTTCCTTCACTCATACCTAGTGGTATCTTGTTTTGGGATCCAACTTCGTGAATTACTTGGCATGTTGTAACTAATCTAGCATACCATCGATCCTAGGAAAAGGGTATCAATTATAGAGGGTGATCTTATTTAGAGATCTATAGTCAATACACATCTTCCAAGTCCCATATTTATTGGGTACTGTGATGATAAGTGACCACAAGGTGATGTTCTTGGTGAGATTACTCCCTACTCCAATAATTGTTGCAATTACTTCTTCACTTATTCCACTTCTAGAATGGACTATCTGCACAATCCGATATTTGGTAACGGGGAATCAAAAAATAGTTGCATCTCATTCTCTAGTTCCATATTAGGAGGTATCCTTTTGGGCTAATGGAATAATTCTATATATGCCTACAAAAGCTTCTCCATATATTGCTTCTTCTCTCTAGTACATCCCTCCAAAGATGCCTTTACTTTTACTGATTCACCTTATTGCTGATTATTTCTTAATAAAATAAATACAAACTTTATACTTGAACTAATCATGTTCTTGGCTTGGTTGGCACTTACCAGAAAGATATTCAATTTATCTTTATACACATTGATGATAAATATTTTCTATCCTTGATCAAGTGGTATTGGTTTGCTCTCCTTTGAAGATTGCATCACTCATATACATGTAGGGGATTCCAAACACTACACCACAAATTTCAAGTGGCACTACATCTACCTCCACTTCATTAATATAATCTTCACTATAGAAAATTTAATCTTGCACTATTTTTTGACCCTAAGTTCTGCATCCTTATTTACCCATCCTAATGGGTAGGGGCTAGGATGATCATGAACTTCTAATTAAAGATTACTTACCAGGTATTCTACTATGAGATTGGCCTATGAAATGGAATCAAATAGAGGATCCACCTTGGTCCTTTTGACTTGAACATGGAAAATTTTAAGAACCCCCCTAAATTTATTTGTAAATAAATGGGCAAATCCCCATGATACATGGGAAAGCGTGAAGGCTATTTTATCAATTATATATATATATATATATATATATACTGGTGATTCTTTCACAAAATTATAAAATCTTGTAAATATGGGTAAATCTTTCACAAATTATAAAATCTTGTAAAATCACGGTGAATCATTTCATAAAATTATAAGACCTTCCAAAATTATTGGTGAATCTTTCACAAAATTAGAAAATCTTGGTGAATCTTTCACTAAACTATAAAAACTTGTAAATTCTTGTCAAATTGGTTGAAATTCAGCTTATAAAATTTCCTAGATGATTTTGTATTCACTTTAGATTTTCCATGTACTCTTGCATTAGAACACCTTGTAAACAAAATCCTACTAATTTGTTGACTTTACTCATCAAACTACTTGTGCGCTACTAAGTTCAAACCTCCTTAGAGATAAAATGTAGAGATGATTTCATAAATGTTTGCAATATCTAATTGAGCACTTGATCAAAGTGTGAAACTCATTTAGCCTACTACACTTAGTGTAAAATCAATTTTAACAAATTATGTTGGACCTAACCATGCCCCTCAATCTAAAAATATATCTACAATAAAACTAGTTATTTGAAGCACTACCTAAAATAGAAGCCTTTACAATCTCTAACTCAATTCTCTCAAAAACTTCAATGGATGGTTGCAATGAGTTCACATTGACCTCAACATCTTCTTTTAAAGGGTGTCCCCATTTTCTAGCATGACATGCAATCAAAGTGAATAAGTTGTGTAAGAGAAACATAATAATCTACCTCTCACAAAACATTAAAATGAAATATAACACCGATCTCGATTTTACAAAATGTCCATATAATATCTATGCTCCTCTTTATCTAATTATGATTCATTGCAGGGAAAATCTTAGAAACACGCAATTCAACATATTCTTTCAAATTTTTCTTCAGATGGTTTACAATCAAGGATGTGTTAGTGACCAATACCAGTTGAGGTTTAACATTATTAGGTGATAAAAGACTAAAGTTTATCAAGGAATTTAAGAATATAGTTAGAATCCTATAGGCTACATGTAATGATATTTTAGTAATGAAATCAAAATTATAACTTCATTAGAGGAATGCCAGTCTCATTGGAAATAGGTCTCCTACGATGAATGCGTATGAACCTAGGAAGTTTTGCATGTACCATTTTTCTCTTTGCTTAGCAAATCAGAGCTCATTTCCCTTTCTGAATACCAACACATATTTTCAAAGAAAATATAAAATAAACGTAATAGATTCGAAATGGTGAATATGCTTAAGTCATGCTACAAAGTGAAAGGAAATACACACATCTTTTCTCGAACCATCAAATATTTAAAGAGAACAATAATTATGAAAAACACATTGAATGCCTAGATCATAACCGAAGCCATATATTAAGCCTAATATAGTATGTTTCTCAAATAAGCATGATAAAAGAGGAACACAAGTTTTTTCTACTTAACAAAGATCTTTAACTCTAACCCAAATGCCATGAATCAATGGAAGTTAGACGAAACCTGTTGATGCTCAACATCAACATGCTTCCATAGTAGTCGGAGCATGACACCAAAGGCGAACCCATTGAACTTTGTCGCAAAATCATTCCATTTTATCCATAATGTCTAGGGAAATGTTCTTGTCATGTCTACAATTTGTCTCACCCATTTCGTTGTCATATGACCTCTTCAACAGATTCACCAAGTTACGTCTTCGAGTCGCCATCAGGTTACTACAGCACAACCTACGCGGGAAGTACTTCCGATGTCTCAGTTTCACCCAAATGAACCTAAGTTTTTGAGAATTGCGTAGAGTTTTGGAAACATCGCTTTCTCAGGGGTTGAACCAGCCGCAGCCTATTGTACTGAATGACTATCAAAATTTCATTTTTAATAAAATCTTATTTAGGCATATCTGCGTCTTCCTCCACTTTTTATCATTCGGCCTTGCTGTTGTTTCTCTTTTTTTACATTATGCAAAACTGTATTTTATGTATAAAAGGACTATAAATACTTTTATCAATTTTGTTTACTGACTTGTAAATAATATTTTCTTTTTTATTTCTGTATTGACATTTGTAAAAAAATCTGATTCTTAATTGTTAGTTGTAGGACTCTCTGGCGCTCTATTTTTCAGGTTAAAATAGTTGCCTTGTACTATTTTTCATAATCTAACATATTATACCATTTGCAAAATTTATTGAGCTTAATTTCACTAAACGTCAAATCCGCCAAGTTTCTTGTTTGTTTATTAATGTTATGGCATTAACAAATTTGATTTTTCAATAGCATTTAAAAATTGCAGATTTGAATGAAATGATAGATTTATTCTTGCATACTAAAAGCTTCTTTTCGAATCTGCTTAGGCATAAAGGAAATACAAGTTACTATTGCAATTTTATACTAACGACAAAAACATATAGTTATTGTTTTACTTGGTGAAGTTATTTCATTAATTGACTTTAGACTTCGAATGCATTCCAAAATTTTGAAATAAAATGAAATTGCATATTTCCTCTTACACATTGAAAGCAACTATTTTAATTTTCTTATGCATCAAAATAGATTCAATTATTGAAGCATTTTCATGCTAACGCCTAACGCGTGAATTTTGGAGAATTTATTACATACTGCTTTCTTATTCCTTTGTAAATATTGCATAATTAATTTCTTTAGTCATTAGTTACCTAATCCTTTTTCATTCCAAAATTAATGCATGCATGCTTAGATAGGTATCATTTAGATTCATGAATGAATTAATGTTCTCATTTTGAAAGCGTACTTGTATTTCGTCAAGCTAATCCAAGATCACCTTCATTTAATTTATGTACTTAATGTTATTAATCAACCTGTTGTATCCTATCTACCCCGGGGCTCTAAACACAACTCGAGCTTCCATACCCTTCCTCCCCTTGAACAACCCTCCAAGGATGTTTACCATGTTGTTCCCCTAACCATGTCATTTTGAGCATCAACATATTTGGAGACTCCACTAGGGAAATTTTCCTAATCCAATTCCGTTAATCATGCCAAATATTTTGTCATTATTATTCAATCATGAACAATTTGTCGACCTTTATAAGCCATCAATAAACTATATGAGTCTTTGATCTTGGTTCAAATCCTTCTCTTACCATGTATTTTTTTGAAATGTTTAGCCATATAATAATGTGACTTGGCCTGTCCCTTCGACTTTGAATCTAGCCCCGATCACTTTGGGGATGTTAAAAACTCAGTCAAGTATTTGAGAATTTTTAACCATATATAATTTGAGGAGAATGAATTTATCAAATCATTTAACCTTGTTATAGCATGATTTTCCACACCCTATGCAACATTCCTTGATATCCTACCTTGTCCCTCTGCATACTCATCATACCCCTTTTGCTCAGGAAAAACCTTGAAAATCACATTTTTGTTGATGTACGCCGATCACTAGCACTACAATATGCATATATGCACCTTGATCCATTACAGCTTGCGTACATCGGGTTCCCTGCTCAAAATTAAAAATATTTCGGATTTTCCTTGCCAAGTAACAAACATTATGATCATTGGCCTTCCATATGCTGGAAAGCACTTCGATTCGACCCTCCACCTCCTTTGAGGGTTATATATTGAGCCATTGTGAAGCATTTGAAGGAAGATAAATTAGAGAGCAAGTAAAATCTCAAGGAATTTTCCCCCATTTCCATTGCCTTGAGTCTGCATCCCTTTGCCCTTGTTTAAAGATTAAACTCTCTTATGCTCATTCCCAATGTCTTCCCTATCTTGTCAAGGAGGAACCCAATTACTCCTTAAACTTGTGAGCTTGCCATTGCATGGAGGGTTGAAGTGATGGAGGCCTAAATGGAGGAACTTAGTTTCTTGGTTCCGATGAGTTGCCGACAGAAGGTTGTCACTATGTACTTATGTTCATTATGTTAATATAAATACTCTTTTCTCATCCACTTTCATGTTGCAAATGTTTATATTATTCTCATTGGGTATATTTGTTAATATGATCACGGATTATGCTAGATTATATGCTAACAATTTATATATATTATATATGCTTGTATGCCTTGGTTGTTGAGGACAAGTTGTAGGTGAGAGCATTGAATTGCGAGCTCAACGGTGGTCTTCTTCGAACATACGATTGAGGTAAGGGTGTTATTCTTTTATTGTTGACATTTCATGTTTATATCACATATTTGGGAATTGAGTTGATTTCTAGTGTCACTCTGTTTGTTGTGGTTCTATCCAATCCATAGGAATATTTTTTCCGTAACAAACCTTAGGTTTATGAAGCTATATAATCAAATTCCCAAAGTTATCTGACCTTTCGAACAAGATGCTCTTGTCTAGTATTGTCAATGTATTTCTCCTCCTTACCGAGACCGATTAAAAGGAAATAATTTAAATTGTCTTGGCTCTACTTTATAGGCATGAATCAAAATTGAAGACCATCACAAAAGGACAAGGTTTCCAATGGACCAATTCACCCCTAATACCAATATGTCCATGCTCTAATTGATGCCTGAAATGCAAGATCAAATGACTTCATTAGATAATAGGCTTATGAAGAAGTCTCATCCAACTCTTTCTCAACCTCCCCACTTTCTAAACCCACATGAGACGAAGCAATCTGCCGAGCTTTCCACACTTCATTGGTTCCTTTTTTGTGACAATGGCCATAACCCTTCTACTTGTGAATGCTATTTGTTGTACCAAGAGCGAGTGAAGAGTGGGAAGCCTGCTATAGTCAACAAGCCTATCGACAATAATTATGCTACCGCAGCCATGTCTTGATCTCAATTTAAACTAAAAGTTTCATTTGATCCCAATATTTTAATCAATAAAGCAAATTTTGATCATGAGATTGTTACACCTTCTATTCTTGATTTGAGACCTATTAGGATTGATCAATCCAATCATTCTAGCGTCGCCTTCCAATATGCACCTATCTTTACCGGAAGTCATGTATCTTATGATATGGCGAGTCCTTTAGTGAGTTTGATGGCCAACATCAGTTATTTTGTTGCCCCTAGAGAGCCTGACCAACATTAGAATATCAATAGTTCTCTCCCTTCCCCTTTTCCATCCACGACTTATCCTAAGACAAACACACAAGATTCTCATGATGTTTTCTCTTTCGACAATGACATCTCTTTGTCTAATTCCAAGTTTCATCCTCAAAAATCTATTCATCACAAAGATGCCATCCTGAATCATAATGCTCCATGTTTACTATATCCACAAAATGAATTCTTAATTAAAGACAAGGCCTATGATTGTCAATACGATGACTCAAAAAATATTAATAATTCGAAAAGGGAAATAAATTCCCATAAGGAGGTGAGTCATAATCCCGAATCTTTAAAATCAGATCTTGTTGTGATTGATAGTTTTGACGAATCTCTCATGGTTCCATCAATTCATGATTTGACTGACGAAGATGCTCCATCTTTTTCAATCACAAGTATGAACAATTCCTTTCACGAACCAATCCTTGATTCAATGCCTTGTGTCTTGGAGGAAATATCTCATCCTGCTCATCATAATGTTTCCAATGCTCTCATCGACGACACTTACCGACTCAATCAAGAGGCTGCAATCACTATGGACATTAATATTAATGATGGAATCCTACCTCAAAGTGGTTCAATTTTCCTATACGACTCTCATCCTATTCGTGGTGATGTTTTTGATGATTTCATATACAACATTCATCATGAAAAGACTATGATCATGGATGATACTATTCTTAATGATCACACTATGTCCAATATTGATGTCTTATTCCAATCTAATTCTCATCCATATCATGACGACATTGTTGATAATGCATGCCAATTTGATGATGAAATTGTTCAAGTCCCTCCTTTTGATAGTTAGATTATGTTTGAGGGTGATTCCATATCTCAAATTGATTCACATCCCATTTACTCGAGTATCTTGAATCTCTTCCTAAAGGATGTGCATTTCTCAATGATGAATCTACGACTAGACAGGATTCCGTTAAGGACGATCATGTCATTCACACTTCATCACAAATTGACATGCATCCTATTGATCAAGCATATCATATATCTCCCCATCGTCAACATGTCATTGATAATTTTTTTAATCATGAAATCAATGTTTCACCTCAAAATGATTTGCATCCACTCTATAACAATTATCTTGAGTTGGTTGATGATGAACAAGGTGTTGTCGTGAGAAGCATGGTTTATAATAAAGTTGATATTGAAAATTTAAATTATGTCAAATGTAAACACGACACCACTTGCTTTGCTCCTAATCTATTTGTAGTCAAATAGGGTGATAATAATATCGATGAGGTCCCAATCAATTCTAGGTCAATTTGTGTCGATGATCCTAAATATTGTATCTCAAAATTCGACATCGTCAATGATGTAGGTATGGAGGTCTCGAGATTAATTTTCAAGAATTATGTTTGGGATGAATGTGTTAATCAATTTTTCAATTATTCCAATACTAACCCTCTTTACTTGCATTTATTTTTATTTTATTAAATTAGGACTAACTTTTCTCTTTTGAGTTTCACGATCAAATCTTTATTTGCTTTGGGTGCTCATGATAAAAAATTTCATAATAAGGGTGCAAGTAATAATAGTCATGGCATTTTAGATGCATTCCTATATAATAAATGGCATCTTGCATGATATGTTTTTCTTCCTTTGTAGGCGTAGACTTTGCATGTTATCCATAGGTCATTTTTCTTTCTCACATGCATTTAGTTTTATTTCATCGCATCGGTTTAGAAGTCTTGAAAATCCAATAGAAAATTTTTAAAACTCCATGCTACAACTGTCAAACTTTGAAATTTTGGGTGCCCTAGCGGTTTTTGATGGTGTTGAATCCATTTCTACCATAACAATCGTCATTAAAACACAGTTAAATTCAAATTTTGCAAAATAAAAAAATGACAGACTCCGACGAAAATCCCCCATCCAGGCCAAATCGTAAAATATTTAAATGGCCTCTAAAAATATATAATGTGAAATATTAAAATGACTGATACTTTATAAACCTTTCCCATTCATCATATTTAAAAAAATAATAATAAATCCCACGAAGACCATTAGTTGCCTTAATATTCTCATTATTCCTTTTCACTTCCCTTCATTATTTCCCAAAAATCAGATATAAAAAATTCAAAAGCCTCTTTGCCCAAGACTTTTTTTGTGCCCTTAAAGGCAAAAATGAACCATTCCAATAAAGTACCCCTTTTTTCATGGACCTTACCCTTTTTCCCTTCCATTTTTCAATCCATGAAAATTAAAATACAAAATAATAAAATATAATCCTTTTAAATTCCCATTCCATTTTTCCACCTATCACCTTTCCTAATTTTCCCAATCTCCTTAAATCTTACCCTTATTTGTAAAGTTTCACCATGTCTTTCCATGTTCACAAAATGCAAAATTCTCTTTCCTTTTTTTTTCTCTCATTTCTCATCTCCAAAGAAATCTTTTTTTCAATCAGATAACGTATGGGTACGTTCTTGGAGGAAAAGGTGCCTCGAGATCACATGGCATAGGTGTTAAGATTCAATATGCTAAGACAGAAAATATCAGCATTACATTCCATTTCACAATAGTACAATATACAGGATGCATAAGCACAAGAGGCACATATTTATCCTGGGAAACCCTCATGGGGAAGAAAACCCAGCAAAGCTTCCTCAATATAGATGACCAACAAATACAAAGATGTAATCCACAACCATGAGCTCCTTCTCCTCCACAACATATCTCTCTCTCACTTATGTGCTATTCACAAGTGAGTGCAATGTGTGTTAAATGAGGAACACACCTCCTCTATTTGTACACAACTCCTACTTGTATTTTATATTAACTAGGTCAGCCCCAACTTAATCACTTGGTTAAACACCCCATTACAACTGACTGGGCCGACCCCTCTAGGGTGGTCTAATAACCCTTTGACCCACATAACACATACTGGGCCGACCTCCACTAGGGAAGTCTAATAACCCAAGTTACCACATTCCGACGGAGGAATAAACATCTTCGGATATACAATAAGGTCTTCACGGAGGAATGAAACATCTCCGGAATAATAAAGTACAAATATAATATTCTTTGAAGTTACAATATTTCAACACTCCCCCTTAATGAGAAGGATATTATAACAACATCCGCACGAGCAAGGAGTGATCAACTACATCATACATGATACATCTATAAATCATTGGAAGCTTTCTCAACATCATCAGTAACTCAAGCAGTTACTGGAACATCTTCAATATTGGAACATCAACATCTTCAGTACCAAGTCTTCATATTCTGCAGCACTCGAACAGCTACAGCAACATCATCATCTGGATCCTCACGATCATCAGCATCGTCATCACACGATCATCAACATCATCATCACATGATCATCGACATCATCATCACACGATCATCAACATCGTCATCACACGATCATCAGTATTGTCATCACATGATCATCATCATCGTCATCACACGATCATCACGATCAACAACATCATAGCAGCATACCCTGCAATACACATGATCCATTTAAGACACCATAACATGTCTAGGGACGATACAGTCCACTCGTCAACTTAGACAAAGTCTAAGGACCACTTTCTCGGAGACATATGTCTACCGATCAATTCAGGGATCGAAGTCTGGGGATGATACAATCCCCTCTCGTCCACTAGGGACCACTTCTTAGAGACATCTGTCTATGGATCAATTTAGGGACCGAAGTCTGGGGATGATACAATCCCCATCACGTACATTTTGAACTAGTGGTTCCGGGATGATGCAATCCCCATCACATACATTTTGAACTAGTGGTTCCGGGATGATGCAATCCCCATCACATACATTTTGAACTAGTGGTTCCGGGATGATGCAATCCCTATCACGTACATTTTGAACTAGTGGTTTTGGGATGATGCAATCCCCGTCACGTACATTTTGAACCAAGCGTTCAGGGACGATGCAATCCCGACCACAGTGCCAGTCCTTTTTCATACTGGATGTGACCTAGATTGAATCTAGGATTTTATCACTTGTGAATGATCACCTGCTGCAGTCCAGGAGTGAACATTACATCATTACAGGACCTGCAAATGATCACCTACTGCTACACTGAGCAGTCCAAGAGTGAAAATTACATCATTCCAGTCAACCATAGAGCCAGTACTATTTCAACTGGGGTGTGACCTAGATCAAATCTAGGATTTACAACCTGTGAATGATCACCTGCTAATCCAGGAGTGAACATTACATCATTACAAGTTTCGTGAATGATCACCCACTGTTGAGCAGTCCAGGAGGGCACATTACATCATTCACCAACATCTTTCTCGAAGACAAGAGTCTACGGATCAATTCAGGGACCGAAATCCAGGGATGATACAATCCCTCCTCATCCACTTAGACAAAGTCTAAGGACCATGCATCGACCTCATCGTCGTAACCGGAAACCTCATCATCGATCTCATCGTCGGAACAGGTAACCTCATCATCAATACAAGTATCCACATCATCAATACAAGTATCCATACCAATACAAGTATACACATCATCAATACAAGTATCCACACCAAGACAAGTATACACATCATCAATACAAGTATCCACACCAATACAAGTATACACATCATCAATACAAGTATCCACACCAATACAAGTATACACATCATCAATACAAGTATCCACACCAATACAAGTATACACATCATCAATACAAGTATCCATACCAATACAAGTATACACATCATCGACCTTATCGTCGATACAGGCAATCTCATCATCAATGACCATATCACTCCCCCTTTCGAGGAGGGTCTTTCTGAACTACACCAAGCTTGTCTCGGAAATACTCAAACTTTACTCAAGACAGAGGTTGGGTCAACACATCAGCAATTTGTTCGTCAGTGCTCATAAACTCGAGCTTGATAGCTCCTTTCTGCACCATATCCCGTATATAGAAATATCAGATCTCTATGTGCTTTGACTTATCATGGAACACTGGATTATCTGTCATCTTGATACAACTCTGGTTGTCACACAGGATCATAGTGAGGTCCATCTCTAAGTCAACCAATCCTTATAACAACTTCCGAAGCCATAGCGCTTCACAACTATCAGAGTAAGCAGCTATATATTCCGCTTCAGTTGTACTGAGAGACACACTATATTGCTTCCTACTAAACCACGAGATCATGGCAGATACCAGACAATAACATCCGCTCGATGTACACTTCCTGCCTAAGCAGCATCTGTGTATCCATACAATCTGAAGTCATGATCTCCAAGATAACATAGACCAAATTCTATCGTACCCTTTAGGTACATCATCACATGCTTTGCAGCTATTAGTTGAACACGCCTAGGTTCCACTAGATACTGACTCAAGGTGTTCACAACAAAGCATATATTTGGCCTTGTACTCGTCAGATACATCAATGACCCAATAATCTGTTTGTACAGAATCACATCCACTAACTCTGTTGATTCATCATCTAACAGCTTGAAGTTGGAACCCATGAGAGTGGCCATTCCAACACATCAAATCTTTTCAAGATTTCTCAGCATACTTTCCCTGGTTGAGAAAGATTCCTTCTGAGCCTTTTCATGCTTTCAGTCCTAAGAAGTAATGCATCAATCCGAGACCATTCATCTCGAACTCTGTAGCTAGCTTCTTCTTTCTTTCCATGATACAATCATAGTATCACAGGTTCATTATCCATAACCTTAAGGTAAAGGTTAGGATCAACTTTAGTTTGGTAAAGCCCAAGCTTGTCAAGAAGCTATCAATTCTTCCTCTGTGACTGAACATCATTCACACTCTGCATTGAGTGATCTTCTGCATATCTGTCCGTGCCATCTCTTGTCAGATGGGTCTACTAATATGTGCCTCAAGATTATTCGAACTCTGTGTTGAGTTCCTTCTGTATATAGATACCATCTTCAACCTTGTAGCAAAGGTTGAAATCTGCATCACCCATGGTGATCATTAAGCTCATCAAACGACTATCGATCCTGGGTACCCGTACAGAGCTTTCTTCAATTGAATCCTCGGAGTTTTCTCGATTCACACTTCTTCTTGAATCACATCATTGAGAGAACAGTATTTATCTAGCTACTTGGAGCAAACATCTCATCATGATCCTCTTCTTCTTTCTAAGAGAATCTTCTAGCCACGAGCCTTCTATAGTATGTTTGATTTGTAAATATTCTTGTTGAACATCCATCACTTGTTCAATGTTCATCATTCTTCATGATCTTTCCTACAAATCAAAATTAAGTACATGATTAGTAATACTTCATAATCATCAAATCATGTTGACATGATAACCTATTATGCATACAGATATGATTTACATAGTTATGCTACTATCTTGACCAATACTTTGGCACAACACTTTTCCATATCCTGTATGCATACAGTGGCTATCTAGATGCCTTCCATCTCTACCAGAACATACTATCGAGAGTGTGCATACCTCTCAGCATGTCAGCAAAGAGGTTTCATTCTAGACAATAAAAAATGGAATGTTTGTCCAACTTACCAATCATATGCATATTAGTAGTATACTGTTCAATGCTATATGCATGCTTACACTTAGCATGATATATTCTAGGAATACAAATATGCACACAACTATTACGGGCAATATCATAGACTATTTAGTAATTCAAATAACAATTCAAATACTTATCTTTTTATGTCTTGTGAGGTTGCATCCTTCTTGGTCTCGACTTCCCTTCCATGTCATGAGCTTCTATCCATCCTTGACCACTATGCATGCTTAAGTGTGCACTGGATTATCAAGCTTGGTTATGTCTTAACATACCCAAACAATATCTTCTTTTGTTCTCTTCAATGATTTAGAGATCTTGTGCTAGAACCTGCATATCTCATAGGTTAAGCATAGTAGAACAAAGTCATACATACCTCGTAAGTAGAACTTATATGTGATCAAGGATTATGGATGAGTCTTTGTCTTCATGTCATCATGGTCATGGAACTTGATTTGTCTTTCTTGATGTACCTATATCTTGTTAGAAGACAACATCAAACTCATACAACACCACAGTGCATTAGTACAATCATATAACCCTAATCAATGAATGTCTTCTATCATTCACATGCATTCATACTTTTACTAGGGTGATAAGACAATTCTAACATTAATCAAGATTGTACTAACCTAAATAATATGAAGACAAACATATTATGAACCTAATCAAGAATCAGATTTCAAAACATACTTGTATCTCCTTAAGTCATACCTGTCGAGATTTCTTGTAGTCTTCTTATGTAAGGCCTTAGCCTCATCTCCCCCTGAAATTGGATCTGGAGCTCGATTAGGGTTTGTTAGAGAAACCCTAAAAAATTCAAACTTTGACTTTCACACTTCTGAATGGATGGAAAGATGCGCCTTGCTGAGCTGATCAAGCTAGCATACTTCAATTTTGAAATCTCCAAAATTTAACCCCTCAAAATTGCCTTTGAAACTTCTGGATCTTCTGAATAGGATCCCGGACTAGGGTTTGATGAAGCCCACCCTTATGCCCAATCAAAAGGTTCGATCCAAAGCTTTAAAATTTGATTTTTCTGAGGAGCTTCTAGTCGTGGTCACAGACTTAAAAAATTCCAACTTTCTCTGAAACCCTAATTTCCCATAGCAGTGAAGATTCAAGAATAAAGGTGCTCAAAATCCAAATTTGTTTTGATAGAAATATGCACCTGATTGTTTCTGGTGTAACTCTAAAATTACGAATCCACAGGGTCTGAAACTTCTTCCTATGGTAGCCCGACCTATCCTCTTTCCAACCCCATAGTTTTGACCTCAATTGGATTCTCTGAGAGAGAGTTATGCCAAGTGTCGCAACGTGACCTGTTTATGGGATAAAATAGGAGAGCGAACTTGTACGGCGTGCCACGTGTCACTAGTTCAACTTCGGCCTCTAAAAACGCTACCTGAGATAGTACAGTCTGTACACTACCTGTCACTTTTTACGAAATTTCATTTAGACCTTCCTAGCCCAAGTTATGACCTTTTTTCCTAGGTCACTTGATTATGACTGAGATCTGGAAGAGGCAGAAACCCTAACTTGTACTGATCATAACTCACAAAGTACAATGAATATGAGGGTTTCCTTTGGAAAAAAGGTACATGGGGATGTTATCTACGACCTGTAAAGGTTTCAGATCCTGAAATATCTCCAAAATGGTTATATAGCGAAAGTTCCACGATGACTGGTTTTTGCTATACAAAACCCTAACCTTCAAATTGTCGCAAGTGAAGCAAGTGTCGTAAGTGCCATACATTGCCTTACTTCAGGTTAGCTCTGATACCATGTTAAGATTCAATATGCTAAGACAGAAAATATCAGCATTAAATTCCATTTCACAATAGTAGCATATACAGGATCATTGAAAGAACTACAAGCATAGCATAAACACAAGAGACACAGATTTATCCTGGGAAACCCTCATGGGGAAGAAAACCCACCAAAGCTTCCTCAATATAGATGACCAGCAAATACAAAGATGTAATCCACAACCATGATCTCCTTCTCCTCCAAAACATATCTCTCTCTCACTTATGCGCTATTCACAAGTGAGTGCAATGTGTGTTAAATGAGGAACATACCTCCTCTATTTATACACAACTCCGACTTGTATTTTATATTAACTAGGTCGGCCACAACTTAACCACTGGGATAAACACCCCATTACAACTGACTGGGCCGACCCCTCTAGGGTGGTCTAATAACCTTTTGACCCACATAATACATACAGGGCTGACCCCCACTAGGGAAGTCTAATAACCCAAGTTACCACATTCCGACGGAGGAATAAACATCTCCGGATATACAATAAGGTCTTCACGGAGGAATGAAACATCTCCGGAATAATAAAGTATAAATATAATATTATTTGAAGTTACAATATTTCAACTGTAGGGTCGATCCAGGGTGGGGACAACCACAACCGACCGCCCCCCGCCACCCCGCCTACAGGTCCCCCTAATATCCAAATAAATCACTAACGAAATAAGGAAGTGGAACGTTCCTTTAATGCATATCAAAAAAAAAAAAAAAGGCGAACTTTCCTATGAAAAAGGTCTATCCACTTCCCATCAATAAAGTTTTAAATGTGAGTGGTTTAAATAAAGATTCAATTAATTATGGATCATTTTCTAAAAGTTGACTGATATGGTCTCACCAAACGAACATGTTTTAAGATATGTCGATGGAAGAGACATATCATGGAGCCGTTGATCCACATGCCATAAGATGGCATGGGAATTTTGAGAACACCAGGCCCGCTTAGGCAGGGCTGACGCAACATTAAAAAAACACATCCTTCTCACCAAATCCCAACGACAAGGGAAATGAATGCAGCCATTGGGCAAAAATCAAGGAAGATTCCAACGCACACTTGGTTACAGAGAGATGGAAAAAGACACGGTGGTTTTCCTTGTTCATTGGAACACCGTAGACACATAGCGGAGAGGAGGACCACATGGGAAACCTGGCTGAGGTTTGTAGAATGCACGTCAGAAGGAGGGAGCCGAAATACATGGAAAACGACCATCCACACATTCGTCCACAGTAAAGATAAAAAACCGCACAACTTAGTCTCAGACACGCAAGCACTGTCAACATTGAGAATGCGCCATTGCAAGCGGGAGTGATCGTTACTTAAAAAAGAAGAATTGAATTGAAGAAATTTTAATGACTTGCACCCTAGCAAGCAGTCTAAGGGACCAAGAGCTCCAAAAAGCAATTACATTTTCAGATTTCTCTCAATTGCAGCTCATTTGTCTGGGAGAGAAAACACATCCACCAAAACCCTAATTACTGTTGAACGTACAATGAGAAACATTGCGGCTTCACTAGGCCAACCTAGCATTGCAATGTAGTATGGCCAATATCCCCAATTTTGGTCATTGAAATGTATTAAATCAGATTACATGAATGATGTAAAAATGTTATTATATATTTCTATTGTGGATGACTCAAAATATATGTAAATATTATGTTATGTTGGAAAATAATAAAATAGTCTAAGTTGGTTGTCTAAAGAGCACTAGAGGGGCTATGATTCTACTAGAGGGGGAGAGAAAGGAGCCTATTGGATATTAAATCATATTTTTTCAAGTGTCATGAGTAAAACTCACCCATTTGTGCCAAGTGACTTAAATAAACCATTTACTTCCTTTTGACTTATTAAATCCAATCATTGTTCATGCATGTGTGAGGTTGGTGGGGAAAGCCTTCTCATGTAGTTATGGAAGCATGGGATGAATATACTTTTATGAAAATTGTAAGAGTCCTTACTTCTATTGTTAGAATAAATTTCAGCTATCTTTTCACCCATCCACTCATATCCATTGGACTCTATCACTCATTTTCCATGTAGAATGCATACACTATGTAGCCTTCATGTTCTTTTCTCCATAACCAATTTACCATACTATGAAAGTAAATAGAAATTAACATTGTGAAGAGGAAATTGTAGACATTAGAGTGAAGATGATGGTTGTAGGTGAGCATAGAGGTTAGGAAAGATAGGAATCCTTATGCCCTATATATTTGTTTCTCTATAATGCTTGAGAAGCCATGAATTGATGTTACAGGAGGTTCTCTAAAGCATATAGCAAGTTGGGCTCTTTTTTCACACACTGAAGAGCACTGTAAGGGTTGGGTACTCTAAGGGATTGTTGAGTAGAGAAAGAGTAGGCCTTCATTGTCTTTTGTGGGCTAGTGGAAGAGAGTTCCATGGCTATGATGGATGATTCAGATGCCTATAGTGCTCAAGGGTGAGAAAATTGGCTAAGCATGAGAGAAAATGGGTTTTGTCCTGATAGAGAGAACAATTTAGGTGTTTCCTTTTCCCTGGTGGCCTCATAGAACAATTTGGGGGTGGTATCTGTAGTTGATACCTACACTTGGGTGGAAATTAGTTCTTACACATCCAGTTGCTTGGATCTTATGTTAAAAGATAGGTATTCATTGTTGTATATGTTTAAGAAATGATTATATTTACTTCCTGCAATGAAGATGTTTATTTATGCATTGTGTGTGTTATTAGTCAGATTGAGACTTCTCCATCCGTGACCACACTGCATTTTCGGTCACACAAAAGGACCTTATGGATGGAAGAGCCTCATTGACTATAAATGAATTTGATCTGAACCTTACAATATCACCTCCAGTTTATCTATTTTTGTGAAGTATTTTTAAGACTTAACCGCGACTCTCACAACTGTCAACTCGCGGGTCACCCGCTAGAGCTACATTTGACTACCCGCAGTTTATACCTAAAAAGTTGCAACCGCTAGTTGTTTGAAAATATACTCGCGAGTCACTCTCCCGTTGTCAAGAGATATAGCCACGGGTATCCCTTAAAATGACAAAAAAATATAATAAAAATCTAATTAAGGATAGTTATGGTAGTTATCCTAACTACCATAACTTCCCTAACCATTTACCTTTCGAGTCTATCCTCTCAGACCTTGCTATAAATACAAGGAGAGGGCATTGAGAAAGGGGAGAACCATTTTGTATAAGGAAATGATGGATAAATATCCATTGAAGGAAAAGGAGCAAGGAGCCCAGGATCAAGTTTCAGCAGTGCACGTTACAGATAAGGTATAGCTTGTTACCATTGATGATTATAATACAAGATATTTTCTTTCCCATAAAACAACTTGTCTACTTTGTGAATCTAGTTAATTGAATCTATCATATCTTTTATATATATGAGTTTCATGCTAGTTTATTCATGTTTATGTAGTCAAAATATTTGAGGAAGGTGTCTTCTCTATTGCAGGTTTATCATTTGGGATCGTGGATCGGAGGAATAAAGCTTAAAGCTTGGATCAAACTTCGTATGTCCAGGTATGTTCTTTGGATTTAAACCCTAGTTTTTCTTGATTAAAAGAACACTTTATGTTGTACTTGTTTGTCATTTAGATTCTGTACCTTAGTAATAGTATGTTGATGATCTCTTTGAACTTCCCAATCATAGGTTAAATTACTGAACAACAGAACTGACAACTTCAGTCGGGAGTTCTTTCTATTGCTCTGGGAGTCCTGGCTTAGTTTTTCTTCAGTTTAATTAGTCCTTTAGTTCCCTGGGAGAGTTTACAGAGTGTTTTGACCCTTGTTTAAGACTCAGACTTGGTCCTTCTTGAGATTTTATTTTTTATTTTTATTTTTTTTGAAGCAGACTCGCGAGCTGTCTTTATTTACAGTCGCGAGTTTTCTCGATACCCGTGAGTTGCTTGTATAGTACTCGTGAGTCACCCGCACGCTGCTACACTTATAGTCGCGGTTTTTTCTGTAGGATTTGATTTCCTTCTAGGGTTTAAAATTTGTGTCTCTGATTTGTTTGTGGAAGAGTTTCTTTGCTTAGTGTTGGATCATTTAGACCTTTTAGTAGGCTGCGATTGAGTCTCTTTTTCTCTTTTATGAGATCTTGTTTGGTTTTCATTTGCTTGTTGAGGGTGTGCCTAGGTATTTCAAGTTCAAATTTTGTTTGGTTGGAACTTGGAATGTTTCTTTCTTATCACTGTCTTGATTAAGAACAGTTTGATTTCTTGAAAATGCCATTGGTTTTCTTCTTTGAGTTGGTTGTTTCCATTAGTGTCTCTTTTCCAAAGTTAGTTACTTCTTTGCTTGGATTGAAGCAACTTATTGAACTTGTTATTTTCAGACTTCATTAAGGGTAGTGTTGTGATTTTTATAGGTTTAGGTACAATTAGTCTACACTTGCATCCTTGAGTGTACTTTTCTTGTTCATAGTTAGTTGTTATTTATTTTTAAAAGAAAATTGCAATAAAGAACAAGTACTTTTTCCCTTAACAAAAGCATTGTTTTTCAAATAGATATTAGTTGCATATACTAATTTTTGAAAAAGAAGAAAATAAAATTTCAAGTTTATTTTAGGTTTACTTTGTAAATTTTTTGATTTGAAAGATATAAGCGAAAAATAAAAGTAGTGAAAGGAATCTTGCGTTTTTATTGTACACTTTAATTTCCAGTCATAACGATCTTACAAACAAACTCGCTCCTTTTGAGTAAACAATATCCCTAAAAAGAACATTAAAAGTTAAAATTGAATAGTAACTTTTTTTTTCTAGGGAACACACACCAACTAGCTTAGGCTAGGGTTTTGGACTAGGTTGCTTAACTATCTAAAGCCATTTAAACTCAAATCGTAGTGGATTATCACTAGGTAAATCCACCTTTGTGGAAGGTGTGTTGGGAAGTTCCACTCAAACTGGAGTCAAGCAAGGGGTCGTGTGAGATTGATTAGTTGGAGATACCCCTCCACTTTTCAATCAAGCATATACTAGAATCGATACGCGTATGGAGATCCACTAGTACCTTTGGTGCTTTTGGATTTCAGGCTTAGTTACCCTACCCATGTGTGTTGGTTCGACTTGTGACTGTCCCCCCGGACTCTTTATACATTGTTGGTAGCCTTAGTATCTTGACCATTAGGGATTTACACATGTGATAATGAAAGGATATTTTCACTTCACTTAGGATAGATTCGGGCGAAAATCCTCTGCAGCTCTTTGGGAAGGTGGTTGGGTGATTCCATCATTTGGCCCCATCGTTACTGTACCGTGGAACCCAGATAACTATTCTTTGTCACTTCACTGGTTTGTTCTGAGCCCTAATCATCCCAGAATTTCCTTTGGGAGTTCATCTGCTTGCCTGGTTTGGATTACTATAGGATTTTTTTAGCGGTGTGCTGTGTGTTTACTGTTTGTTCTAGTCGTCCCTAGGTTGATTACATAGAATATTTTTGTTGTAGCTGTGGAGGACCAACCTCCTCATAGGTCAAGAAGGTTGAGAAACCTTCCTCCACTCACTATGGAGCCCCCACCACAACCTCAGTGGCGTAGAAAAAATTCAGGCGATTATTTTGAACCACCTAGTATGACTGAACCACCTAGGGAGACTAAACTCACCACTCAAACTTCATCGGTCCCAGAGACCATCGAGGTTGAATATTTGTCAACAGAAGACTTTGCAAGACACTTTGACCCTCCTTTAACCGGACTGGAAGATCCCTTGTTAGAAAGAGTTATTTTCTTAGGATTACCTGAGTTAAGTGTATATAGGTTTACTTCTGGACTTAGCATGGACAATATAGGGGATGGATCCGGAGTTACACACACTCCCACATCAGCTATCATTCTGGTAGGTTTGTCTCCCCCACATATAAACACTCTGATACCTAGTTCATTGCAGATGTTTTCTGCTCCGAGCACCTCATTGAGCTTCATTACAGGATCCTTAGTATCGTCTAGCACTCATATTGCGTCAACCTCTATACTTTTTGGATCAGCTATTGGTTCATCTAATGTCCCTTTTACTGGGATACCTACGGTATCGTTTACTTCTTCCCCGCTCCTTCAACAGTTCTAGGGTAACCCTAGTTCAGCTCCTTTTACTCAAGGATTCCCTTGGCATGAAGGGTGTTAAAATTCAATATGCTAAGATAGAAAATAGCAGCATCACATTCCATTTCACAATAATAGCATATACAGGATCACTGAAGAAACAACAAGCATAGCATAAACACAAGAGACACAGATTTATCCTGGGAAACCCTCATGGGGTAGAAAACCCAGCAAAGCTTTCCTCAATAAGATGATAAACCAAAATAAAATATGTGCTCCCTCCTTCTAATCCTCCTTAGCAAATCACCCAGACAAGTGCTCCTCTTTTCAAGTGTGTGAGTGTGTCAAATGAGGAACACACCTCCTCTATTTATACACTACTCTGACATATATTTTACACAAGTACATGTAGGCTCGTATTTAACCATTAGGTTAAATACCCTATTATAACTGACTGGGATGACCCCCACATGGTGGGTCTAATAACCCTAGTTGCCACAACTCCTCGGAGGAATAAACATCTCCGGATACATAATAGAATCACCTCGGAGGGATGGAACATCTCCGGAATAAATAATGTACAAATATAATATTCTTAGAAGTTACAATATTCAACACTCCCCCTTAACGAGAAGGATATTATAACAACATCTGCAGGAGCAAGGAGTCATTGACTACATCATCTATATATCATCGGAAGCTTTCTTCAATTCATCATCATTAGTAACTCAACTAGTTACTGGAACATCAACATCATCAGAGTTGATATTACTCGATCATCATCATCGTCATCACACAATCACATGATCATCAGCATCGTCATCACACGATCATCAGCATCGTCATCACACGATCATCAGCATCGTCATCACACGATCAGCAACATCGTCATCACACGATCAGCAGCATCATCATCATACGATCAACATCGTCATCATACGATTAGCATCGTCATCACACGATCAGCAGCATCATCATCATATGATCAACATCATCATCACATGATCGGAAACATCATCATCACACGATCAGCATCGTCATCATACGATCAGCATCGTCATCACACGATCGACAGCATCATCATCACACGATCATATTACAGGATGATCAATCCTGCTCTCTTTAGGACATAGGTCCATGGATGATGCAATCCAGATCAAGTTCCAGGATGATCAATCCTTATCTCTTTAAGACAAGTCTCATGTCTAGGGACGATCCAATCCCAACCACAGTGCCAGTCCTTTTTCATACTGGATGTGACCTAGATCAGATCTAGGATTTACTGCCACAGAGCCAGTCCTTTTTCATACTGGATGTGTCACATCTACAGAGCCAGCCCTGTTTCATGCTGGATGTATCACATCTATAGAGCCAACCCTGTTTCATGCTGGATGTATCACATCTACAGAGCCAGCCCTGTTTCATGCTGGATGTATCATATCTATAGAGCCAGCCCTGTTTCATGCTGGATGTATCATATCTATAGAGCCAGCCCTGTTTCATGCTGGATGTATCACATCTACAGAGCCAACCCTGTTTCATGCTGGATGTATCACATCTACAGAGCCAGCCCTGTTTCATGCTGGATGTATCACATCTACAGAGCCAGCCGTGTTTCATGCTGGATGTATCACATCTACAGAGCCAGCCCTGTTTCATGCTGGATGTATCACATCTACAGAGCGAGCCCTGTTTCATGCTGGATGTATCACATCTACAGAGCGAGCCCTGTTTCATGCTGGATGTATCACATCTACAGAGCCAGCCCTGTTTCATGCTGGATGTATCACATCTACAGAGCCAGCCCTGTTTCATGCTGGATGTATCACATCTACAGAGCCAGCCCTGTTTCATGCTGGATGTATCACATCTACAGAGCCAGCCCTGTTTCATGCTGGATGTATCATATCTACAGAGCCAGCCCTGTTTCATGCTGGATGTATCATATCTACAGAGCCAGCCCTGTTTCATGCTGGATGTATCACATCTACAGAGCCAGCCCTGTTTCATGCTGGATGTATCATATCTACAGAGCCAGCCCTGTTTCATGCTGGATGTATCATATCTACAGAGCCAACCCTGTTTCATGCTGGATGTATCATATCTACAGAGCCAGCCCTGTTTCATGCTGGATGTATCACATCTACAGAGCCAACCCTATTTCATGCTGTATGTAACCTAGAACAATTCTAGGATTTGTCATGTACATTTTGAACCGAGGTCTAGGGACGATCCAGTCCTATCATGTACCTTTTGAACTGAAGCTCAGGGACGATTCAGTCCTATCATGTACCTTTTGAACCGAAGCTCAGGGACGATCCCGTCTTATTCAATTCTCGGAGACCTCATGTCTACCGTTCAATTCACAGGACCAAAGTTTGAGGACGATCCAATCCCCTTACCTGTTCATTCAGGATTTTGTTCTCGGAGACATCATGTCTACGGCTCTCTTTAGGACTGAAGTCCAGGGATGATCCAATCCCCTCAAGTCCACCAAGGACTTCATTCTCGAAGACATACGTCTACGACTCTCTTTAGGACTGAAGTCCAGGGATGATCCAATCCCCTCAAGTCCACCAAGGACTTCATTCTCGAAGACATATGTCTACGGCTCTTCTTTCGGACTGAAGTCCAGGGATGATCCAATCCCCTCACATGTTCACCAAGAACTTCATTCTCGAAGACATACGTCTACGGCTCTTCTTTCGGACTGAAGTCTAGGGATGATCCAATCCCCTCAAGTCCACCAAGGACTTCATTCTCGAAGAAATACGTCTACGGCTCTCTTTAGGACTGAAGTCCAGGGATGATCCAATCCCCTCAAGTCCACCAAGGGCTTCATTCTCGAAGACATACGTCTACGGCTCTCTTTAGGACTGAAGTCCAGGGATGATCCAATCCCCTCAAGTCCACCAAGGACTTCATTCTCGAAGACATACGTCTACGGCTCTCTTTAGGACTGAAGTCCAGGGATGATCCAATCCCCTCAAGTCCACCAAGGAATTCATTCTCGAAGACATATGTCTACGGCTCTTCTTTCAGACTGCAGTCCAGGGATGATCCAATCCCCTCACATGTTTACCAAGAACTTCATCAAAACATGTGTCAATCATGTATCCTCATCATCAAAACATGTATAACAAAACATGTATCCTCATCATCAAAACATGTATAACAAAACATTGTATCCTCATCATCAGAACATGCATAACATCTATCATCAAAAGCATGTATACATCTATCATCAAAAGCATGTATACATCTATCATCAAAAGTATGTATATCTAACATCAAAAGCATGTATACATCTATCATCAAAACATGTATACATCTATCATCAAAATCATGTATACATCTATCATCAAAAGTATGTATATCTAACATCAAAAGCATGTATACATCTATCATAAAAAACATGTATACATCTATCATCAAAAGAAAAAATATAAGATTCCTAAATCTAAATAATTCTAAGTAACTAGGTGCAGTAAATAGGTAACCTCATCATTGATGAGACAGACTTGTTATCAGATACTATGCTACTCCCCCTTTCGAGGAGGGTCCTTCTGGACTATACCAAGCTTGTCTCGAAAGTATTCAAACTTTACTCGAGACAGAGGTTTAGTCAAGATATCAACAATCTGATCCTCAGTGCTTATATACTCGAGCTTGATATCTCCTCTCTGCACCATATCTCGTATATAGAAGTATCGGATCTCTATGTGTTTTTGACTTATCGTGGAATACAAGATTTTCTATCTTGATGCAGTTTTGAATGTCACACATAATCATAGTGGAATTCATTTCTAAGTCAAACACTCCATATAATAGCTTCTGAAGCCACACTACTTCACAGCTGGCAGAGCAGACATCTATATATATATTCTGCTTCAGCAATACTGAGAGCCACACTAGATTATTCCTTGCTGAACCATGAGATCATGGCAGATTCAAAACTATAACATCCACCTGATGTACTCTTTCTGTCTGAGGCACTTCCTGCCCAATCAGAATTTGAGTAACCATGTAAACGGAGTTCATGACCTCCAAGATAATATAGACCAAAATCTATTGTACCTTTTAGGTACCTCACTACATGCTTTGAGTTATTAAGTGAACCTTTCTAGGTTCTACTAGATACTGACTTAGGGTATTTGCAACAAAGCATATATCTGGCCTAGTATTTGTTAAATACATCAATGACCCAATGATTTGTCTATATAGGGTTAGGTCCACTAAATACGATGAATCATTAACTAACAACTTCAAGTTGGAGTCCATGGGAGTGGCCATGGCTTTATACTCCAACATATCAAATCTTTTAAGAAACTTCACAACATACTTACCTTGAATTAAAAGATTCCTTTTGGATCTTGCCATACTTCTAGACCTAAGAAGTAGTGCATTAATCCGAGATCTTTCATTTTCATTTCTGCAGCCATTTTCATGACCTGTTTCTCATTCCTTGTCAGAAAGAGATCATCGTCATATAATAATGGTATTATAGGTTCATCATCCACAACCTTAAGGTAAAGGTTAGGAATAGCTTTACTTCTGGTAAAGCCCAAACTTTGTCATGAAGCTGTCAATTGTCCATTATTCACACTCAGCATTGAGTGATCTTCTGCATATCTATCTGTGCCATCTCTCGTCAGATGGGTCTACTAATATGAGCCTCAAAATCATTCGAACTCTGTGGTGAGTTACTTCTTGCATCCATGTCATATGTGTATAGAACCCATATTCAACCTTGTAGCAAAGGTTGAGATCCACATCACCCATGATGATCATTAAGCTCATCAATTGACTACCGATCCTGGGAACCCATACAGAACCTGATTACATTATTAAGAGAATGGTCTTATCTAGTCCCTTGGAGCAAAACATCTCATCATGATTCTCTTCCTCTTTCTAAGAGAATCTCTTAACCACAAGCTTTCTATAGTGTGTTTGATTTGTAAATATTTTGTTGAACATCCATCGCTTGTTCAGAGTTCATCATTCATCATGATCTTTCCTACAAATCAAAATTAAGTACATGATTAGTAATACTTCATAATCATCAAATCATATTGACATGATAACCTATTATGCATACAGATATCATTTACATAGTTATGCAACTATTTTGACCAATACTTTGGCACAACACTTTCCCATATCCTGTATGCATACAGTGGCTATCTAGATGCCTTCCATCTCTACCAGAACATACTATCGAGAGTGTGCACAGCTCTCAGCATGTCAGCAAAGAGGTTTCATTCTAGACAAGCAACAATGGAATGTTTGTCCAACTTACCAATCATATGCATATTAGTAGTATACTGTTCAATGCTTTATGAATGTTTACACTCAACATGATATATTCTAGGAATACAAATATGCATACAAGCAATATCATTTACTATTTCTAATAACAACTCAAATACTTATCTTTTATGTTTGTGTGGTTGCCTCCCGCTTGATCTTCTGTATGTCTTCTGGACTTCTATTCATTCTGTACCACTGTGCATGCTCAAGTGTACACTAGTGTCATCCTCATGATCTCATGAGTCTTTGTCTTCATGTTGTCATGGTCATGGAACTTGATTTGTCTTTTGTGATGTACCTGTCGAGACTTTTTGTAGTCTTCTTATGTAAGGCCTTAGCCTCAACTCCCCCTGAAACTTGATCTGCAACTTGATTAGGGTTTGCTAGAGAAACCCTAAAAATTCAATATTTGACTTTCATACTTCTGAATGGATGGAAGAATGTGTCTTGCTGAGCTGATCAACCTAGCATTCTTCAATTTTGAAATCTCCAAAATTTGACCCCTCAAAATTGCCTTCGAAACTTCTGGATCTTCTGGACAGGAACCCGAACTAGGGTTTGATGAAGCCCACCCTTCTGTCCAATCAAAAGGTTCGATCCAAGGCTCTAAACTCTTATTTTTCTGAGGAGCTTCTAGCCGTGGTTACAGACTTAAAAAAATTCCAACTTTCTCCGAAACCCTAAATTCCGGAAGCCATGAATAAAGGTGCTAAAAATAATTCTGTTTTGACAGAAATATGCACCTGATTGCTTCTGCTATAACTCTGAAATTTTTGCTCCACAGGGTTTGAAATTTTTTTCTATAGTAGCCTGACCTGTCATCTTTCCATCCTGACAGGTCTGACCTCAATTGGATTTTCTAAGAGAGAGTTATGCCAAGTGTCGCAACGTGACCTGTTTATGGGATAAAACAGGAGATCGAACTTGTACGGCGTGCCACGTGTCACTGTTTGAACTTCGGCATCTGAAATTTTTTTCTGAGATAGCTCGCCCTGTTATCTTTCCATCTTGACAGGTATGACCTCAATTGGACTCTCTGAGAGAGAGTTATGCCAAGTGTCGCAACGTGACTTGTTTATGGGATAAAACAGGAGATCGAACTTGTACGGCGTGCCACGTGTCACTGGTTCACCTTCGGCCTCTAAAAACGTTTCTTGAGATAGTACAGTCTGTGTACTACTTGTCACTTTTTACGAAATTTCATTTGGATCTTCCTAGCCCATGTTATGACCTTTTTTCCAAGGTCACTTGATTTTGACTGAGATCTGGAAGAGGCAGAAACCCTAACTTGTACTGATCATAACTCATAAAGTACAACGAATATGAGGGTTCCCTTTTGACAAAAGGTACCTGGGGATGTTATCTTTGACCTGTAAACTTTTCAGACCCTGACCCTTCTCAGAAATGGATTTATAGTGAAAGTTCCACGATGACTGGTTTTTGCTATGTAAAACCCTAACCTTCAAATTGTCGTAAGTAAAGCAAGTGTCGTAAGTGCCATACCTTGTCTTCCTTCAGGTTAGCTCTGATACCATGTTAAAATTCAATATGCTAAGATAGAAAATATTAGCATCACATTCCATTTCACAATAATAGCATATACAGGATCACTGAAGAAACAACAAGCATAGCATAAACACAAGAGACACAAATTTATCCTGGGAAACCCTAATGGGGTAGAAAACCCAGCAAAGATTTCCTCAATAAGATGATAAACCAAAATAAAAGATGTGCTCCCTCCTTCTAATCCTCCTTAGCAAATCTCCCAGACAAGTGCTCCTCTTTTCAAGTGTGTGAGTGTGTCAAATGAGGAACACACCTCCTCTATTTATACACTACTCTGACATATATTTTACACAAGTACATGTAGGCTCGTATTTAACCATTAGGTTAAATACCCTATTATAACTGACTGGGCCCACCCCCACATGGTGGGTCTAATAAGCCTAGTTGCCACAACTCCTCGGAGGAATAAACATCTCCGGATACATAATAGAATCACCTTGGAGGGATGGAACATCTCCGGAATAAATAATGTACAAATATACTATTCTTAGAAGTTACAATATTCAACAAAGGGAACATTCCCCCTTAGCACCATTTATAGTCTCGATGCCTATCCCTTCTATTGCATAGTTTCCGAGTTCTAATCCCTTTACAAGCTTTAATGTACAATCCTCAAACGTTCAAACTTCTAACGTGCCTATAGGGAGTACTCCTTTCTCACTTTTCGGTGGAGGAGGAAGTAACATTTATACTCATACTCTGTTTGGAACTGCTTATACTCAGCTGCAATGGACTGGACAACAAGGGAGCAATCCATTGGCTTATGGATGGAGTAATTTCCAAAACTCATTTTCATCACAACCGATGGTTGGGGGCAACCCCAACCAACCTTATGGGGGTTATGGTTTAGGTTCTTCTCCTTACCATATCCCTCAAACTCATATGCCATCGGCGAGGCCTTTCTTGCATTTTTTAGCGATATTGAATTTTCCTGATCTTTCAAAGTTAATGAATGACCCAGTGCGTCATAATCTTGCTTGGCCTCCCATACCAACCAAACCCCCTTCAGACATTCCTAAGTTTGAAATAAAAACTGGTGAAGACCCAGGGGACCATGTCACAACATTTCATCTGCGGTGTTCCTCTAACTTGTTGAATGATGACTCAATTCGATTAAGGCTCTTTCATAGAACCCTAACCAGTTTTGCAGCCAAATGGTATATTGATTTACCGGACGCAACTTATAACAACTTTTATGATTTAGCGACAGTTTTTATGAACCAATTCCAAATTCTCGTCCGGTCTGATGCCAGCATGGACCTTCTATCTACTTTTAGATAGAATAAATCCACTCATATATCTGATCACATTCAGGAGTGGAGAAGACGTAAGTGACTCATTAAAGCCGAGATCCCCTCGGAGTTTCTATTGGAGTGGTTTTTGAAATTACTATTAACCTACATCTCCAAATATGTGTTAACTTCCAGGGTTACTTCTAAAGAGGAAGCCATTTTAAGGACCCAAAAACTAGACTTGATTTATGCACAGCGTCAGGTCTTTTATGAAATTATTCCAGATGCACCCAGGTCAAACATTGATCCTGGTAAACCTAAACCTGGACCACATGCCAATGGAATTGTAGGTTCATCCGATTCATCCACTTTAGAATTTTTGACCAAGCAAGTACATGCACTTTCGATAAAGCATTATGTTGCGGAAGCAGCTACGGTTGCATCCTCCCCTTCGCAAACGGAAACTATACAAAATGTGCAGTCAGATCAAAAGATTCCTCGACAACCCAACAATAAGAAAAAGGGAAAGAAAGGGGAAGGAAACCAACACAATCCCAAAACCACTAAGAATGCCGAGGAGGGAAAAAGAGAAAAGAAGAAGGTGAAGTTTCCTTACAAAATTTGTAAAGAAGATCACCTGACTCATCAATGTACTCTTATTGATGAAGCCCAAAAGTTGTTGAACCAAAAGAAACCAGCCATCCTGAAGGATCCTTTTCCAAAAGGACAAAACCCAACTTCTGGCAGCTCTAATACTGGGGGCACTCATCGTGCCACACAGGATGATCAATCATATATAAATATGGTTAAAGCACATGCTTTACTACAAACGAGAGCCAAGAATCATACCCTGGATTTGCCGCAGAAAGACAAAGAAATCCCCGAGTCATCTGTTCCTCTTCATATAGAGAGACCTGCAGATCCTATGCCGAAGATACCGAAAGGTGTCTATAAGCGGAAAACACACAACCCTAATGCACGGGATGCTCCTAACTACTCAGTTGTAGAGGACCTATCCCAAATTCCATGTGTTATGTCCACTCTAGAAGTTTTGCAAAGTTTCCCATCGCAATGAAATGCACTTTTAGCGGCAATAGGAAGTATGGATTCGTCAATTATGTTGGCTAGATTTGATATGTCTAGTATCAAACCCCCGTTTCCATATCACGTGGCCTTCCAAATCGAAGTAGTCCATGGTTCGAAAACCATTGGATGAACAATAGTAGATGAAGGCACGTCAACATGCGTAATTTCTATGTCTTGTTGGCAAGCCTTAGGCTCTCCAGAGTTATCCCCTTCGGTTACATTACTTACCGTTTTTTATGGGAGATCCTTCCGTCCACATGAATTCTTACCCTCTTTTGAGATCCAGCTAGCAGAAAAAGTAGTGCCAATAGAGGTGGAAGTTGTAGATGCTTCTCTCAATTACAACTTGTTGTTGGGAAGAAGTTGGACGTATGCAATGCAAGCCATTCATTCGTCCATTTTTCGGGTACTTATGTTCCCCCATGAAGGAGAGATCGTCATGATTGACCAACTCTCCTTTTCCTGAAAAAATAATACAACTCCTTCGGATTCTAATATCCTGTGGATTGATCAGGCCCGTCCGCCCAGTGAGAGTTTGGGAGTAGGTATGTATTCATCGTTGATGGGCACCTTTGATTTAACTGCTCCCGTGAATTATATTGGTTCAACGAGTAACTCTAATATCTCATCTAAGTAGGTCTTCACGGTTGTTCAAAAATTTGATCCTTGGATTCTTCCTACTCAAGAGGAACCAATTGTGCCCCTATCCATCGCAGAGGTGGCTTATCTAGATTCACAAAACTCTGCGATAGATTATATCTCGACTCCTTCAGTCTCCATGGAGTCAGATATCAATTATGCACCTGCATGGGAAATAGACTCTACCCATTCCTTCGATTTTTTAGACACTGTCTTACCATCATATGAAGCTATTCTGGAAGCAATGATAGGTCTGGATCAACCTTGGGAACATATGAATCACAGATCCTATTTCCTTCAAGATCTAACAAAAATCGAGAATGGAGAGTTATCCATGAGACCTGGTGAAAATGTTGACTTGACCATAAACACTTTAACTAAACAAGGGATTTTCGCTGAAGGTAATATGGATAAAATTTCAACAACTATCTCGATCAATATTTCCACCAAACTGGACGTCGTGGAAAACATTTTTATTGGTGCAAATTGTTCTCCGCAGGAGGTTAGTTTGTACACCAACTTATTTAAAGAATTCCGTGATGTTTTTGCAGTCACGCCTATTGAATGCGAGATCCCATCATTAAAGTTGTCTATCCAACTGCTACCTAAGACTTCTGCTTTAGAAGAGTGATTGCTTCATTTGAAACATTTGGATGAACAATGCAGAGATGCGTTAATTGCAAATGAAGCTCACAAGAAACGAGTCAAAAATCAATACGAGAAGTCTGTTAAACCTAGGGTATTCTCCGAAGGAGATCTTGTTTTGGTTTATGATCAAGATAAAGATCCCTCGGGGGTAGGAAAGTTTAAGTCTATGTGGCTCGGTCCCTATATTGTTTCTAAATTTTTGAAGAAAGGATCATATGAGTTGATTGATTATGATGGATTTAAGCTGCTCGAGCCCAGAAATGGGCTCTACTTGAAAAAGTATTATGCCCAGAATACATGCTTTTTCTTGTATTATAGCTGTACATTTTTGTAGAGTGTCACATACCCACCTATCTATCCAATGCAAGGGAGAGAACATGGCACTAAAATCTGGGATTTTTAGAACAACTTAGCCAAATTCATCATCAATAAAGGTTATGGCATTACAATAAAATGCCTATGGGTGCAGATGCAACTCACAACAAACATGCACAGCGAAATAGAACTATCCACACACATTTCATACTCATCCAGCATATCAAAATAATCATCAATTAATCATTGCAGAAGGAAAACACAATAAATTACTCATCTTGATGTAATGCTGTCCCAAACAACTAGCTATGTCGCTGCAACGTTCCACCCAACCATAGGTCTCTTCCCAGCCTGTATTCCTTCAGCACTCAGAGACCACCCCCGAGCTGGGCATGACATCTACAAGGAAAAGGGAACCCTCAAGCATAGCACAGCCCAAAGCAATGGATACCCATCTCAACCCCAGCACTCTCTTATACACAAAACTCAGATATGGGCTTGGGAACACACTTTCAGCAATGGGGCTTAGAAACTAGATGGACATGGATTTTCCCCAAAATGTTGGCACACCAAAAATGGATTGTGGGGAGAGGGAATCAACCCCAGGGAAGAAAACCGATTTCCCCCACAGATGTATGAGCATTCAGTGGGCCAAAACGGCCTCAATAAAACCCCAAATCGTTTCCCCCTTCTTCCCCACTGTTAGCCACAACAAAAAAACCCTTCCCAACTAGGAAAATGAAGGAACACACAGGAAATCAATGGAGGAAAACACACAGGTATCTCCAAACTCGTGAGAGAGCAAAAATAGATGGATGAATAATGGCTTGGGGAGCAATTTCGTGGCCCTTTACTTGCCCAAGAAGCCAAACACGAATCTCTAGGAAGGGTGGCTTTCCCATACTTGAATTTGGACAACCATACCTTCCCATTCCCCAAGGCATTAACTACCTCAACCAACTCTTGGGAGAAATGAATGGTTGAGTACAAAAGTCAACATGATTAGTTGAGGGTTCATGGGTTCTCTCATTGACACTTGGTTTGACTTGATTGGATCAAGGGTTTGAATATTTCCCTCCCAATTTCCTTGTAACATCATGCCCCCATCTCTTGTTGCATTGCATAGCTAGTTGTGGGCATTTATATTAAGATACATATTTACAATTCCCATGGTTCACTAGCACATGGGTAGCATAATTTCAAATAATTTCCTCTTCTAGGTCGAGCGTTCACTAGCAGGGCCTTGGCCTTGAGCTCCATGCTAGGAATCATACATAATATGCATACAATATTTACATTATAACCCAAAATATTACAAGGGTCAAAGTGGGGACGTGACATAGAGTTAGTCTTTTTGGTTTTGCTTATGTGTCCTCTGGATGGTGTTTCAGATGGCAACGGAGTGGTTTGTAGGATTTGCCGATGGCGCTAGTCGTCACACTCGCAATTTGGCTTCTACTGCTTGGGTGATCTATGCACCCACAAGCCAACTGGTTTCGTTAGGAGGTGCTTGTTTAGGACCTACGACAAAAAAATAGTTGAGTATAGCGCAATTATTGAGCTACTCCGAGATGCTATTTGCCACAATATTTCATGTTTGGAGGTAAGGATTGATTCACATTTAGTTGTACTCCACTTGACGGGTGAGTATCGGGTTAGAGATCCTTCATTGCTACGTCAGTTTTTGAGGGTTAGGTTACGTGAAAGACATTTTGATTACATTTCATATCAATATATTTCAAGAAATCACAATACATTAGCTGATGCATATGCAAATTATGTAACTGATTGGCATTTGTATCATACACGATAAAATAAACCATCACACACATTAACCAAACATGTATATATAACCGATAGTGTATATATATAAGTCCAAAAAATATATGAGTGTCAGTAAATCTCCGTCAAAGACATATAACAATATACAAAATGGGCATAACATCCTCAAAATAGTATCAATATACCTAAGGAGATCCAGGTGCCTCAACCTGCTCTGCTATGGACTCTCTATAACATATCACTAGCCTAGCTACTTTCCTAAGTATCTGGATCCATGCAGGGGGCACGCCCACCGCATGTTCCTGCATATCTATGGGAATCTGCTCAATGTGGTATGTAGGAATTTCATGTGTTAACCGACCCATCTTCCCCTCAATACTCCGCAACATGGCATCAATACTACTTGGATCTGTTGGTCTCACATATATCCTGGGATGTCCAACTGGCCTCACGGGCCCAATATATGCATAAAATGTATGTTGTTAGCACTCAAACTCATAAAAAAAAAACATGTATATGTTAATACAAAAATCATAAAAATTAAATAATTTTCAAAATAAATTTTTGGTACCTGTATCTCCCCAGGCTGCTCCTGGAGGCAACATGAGCTCGGGATCCCCCCGGAAGTCCATACCAGCATACAAGAACTGTTCGAATGTTGGCTCCTGGAGGCTCCACCATCCGAGATAATCCTCGTCAGCATAAGAAGTACTTGTCTCACCTCCTCCCTTGTTGATGTAATTGTAACTTCGGAATGTATTTCACATATATGTATATTGTATTCCTATAGAGATGTTATTATTCCTCTATACGGAAGTGTCGTAACTTATACTTGATGGGTTATTAGACCACCTTGATGGGGTCGGCCCTGTATAAGTCATGTGGGTTAAAGGGTTATTAGACCACTCTATTGGGGGTCGGACCTGTCAGCATTATGCTATGTGGTTAAGTTGAGGCCGACCTACTAAAGGTTATTAGGCAAGTCAAGTCATGTATAAATAAAGTGCGGGAGGCACTCTATTTGATCATTCTATTCTTCACTCACACACTCATTGGAGAGTGGCGCACTAGTGGAGGAAGAGAAGCTGCTGCTAGGAGGACTATCTCTTGTACTTGGGTTGTATCATTTCTCTATCTATCTCTGAGGAAGTTGCGAGGTTTTTCACCTTCTTGGTTTTCCCCGGTGAAACTCTGTGTCTCTTGTGTGCTTGCATTATTGTGGCCATGATTGATATGCTGTAGATATGCTGTACATGTTATTCTCTCAGTTAAGATCCTAAATCAGATTGAAATTTCTGAAAAACTAACATCCCTGGCGTAGGAAAATATCACCCTATCGAGTCATCATAGGCTCATGGGGGTTGAGAGGTAGGAGATCCACTCCTGGACTCAAGGCAAGGGACTCTCTCTCTCAAAGGTACAAAGTATGCTTCCATAACCAAAATTCTTCTTCTTCCCCATTCTGCACTCTGTAAGTTGGTGTTTCATATTCACCAACAAATCAGAACACCAATCAAATATAACATTGTGTAGAAATTCCACTCCAATCTGCATATAGCTTCAGGATGCTAGATGTTGGGCCACACTGCCATTGATCCTGTTTATGGTACTCGGGATCACTTTCAAAGGAAATCTGTCTACTTGTACAATTGACACTTGACTTCTGCTCTTCTCCATCCCTACTATGCAGTAGGTATTGATATAATATTGCACCGACAAGGCTCCAACACCTCTAAATGTTCCTTTGAGGTTTACTACCTCTCCTCGATGGGATAGTCCAATAATGAAGTAGATATAATCCACCATGATCTCTATCGTCTCCCCTTGGAGATTGAACATCCCCTGATCAGGATCCCAATATTACATTTAAAGTCAATGGGTCCCCCCCCATGGATGTTCTATCCATGGCCTCATCCTCTCTTTCTCTCCAAGTGAGCACCATACCTACATTGCATCCATCATTTTTGCATCAGTTTGAAGCTTTTAAACTTAGTTTGCACCACCCACAAGTCTCCATTTAACACAGGGGCGAGTATCCACGAGTTGAGTTCACTCCAACCCGCGGCTATTTCGCATACCCATGAATTTTAACAGAGCCTACCCGTGGGTACGCAAACCTAATTTTTTAAAACAAAAATGAAGCTTCAAAACACCATTAAAAACCTTTCAAAAAGTATTAAATATGCAAAGCACATAGATATTTGTTACCTGCAAGCAGCGGAATGCGAAATAGTCCTCCGGATCGATCGTACGCAACGTCTAAAGTCGTAGGTTTTTTCCTATTATCCAAAGGGTAAAATGGTAAATATGGGTTATTTTGGGTTTTTGTTACCATTTATACAAGATCTTTTTGATTTTTACCCACTTTCTATAGTTTTTAAACCACTTTTTGTTATTTTTATTAATCGAAAGTGACTAATGAAGTTATTGACTAAGTAAAAGTACAAGAAGGCACTTTTCACACAAATGTGTCCACACTGGTGTTTTAGAAAAGGTTTGGGTTCCCATGGTATGTCGATTAGATCATTACATTGCATCTATAACTCACCATTTTTACGCCCTCGGACTTGCTTTTTCACCATGGAATGCGATTTTTAACCCCATTTTTACCCTCCTTTGTCATTGTTCTTCCATGGTTTGGACCTTCCTTAAACATGGGTAACCCTAGATAGGAAACTATGTCATACCGGTGCCCATGCTGCTACTCGCCATTTTGGGAACTTGTCACTCATTATGCATCATTTTGTTACTCATATCAAGTTCCTGTCCCTATGGAGTTCCTTTATGCTCTTGTTAGACTCCTTAAAATTAACAAGATTGTTGAGCATACTTGTCTTGTTCAGACTCGTTAAAGGAATTGAATAGACATCCACTTAGATATAAGTTTACCCCTTTTCCGGATCTTAGTGGGTTATTTACGAAAAATGTATACTCTAGTTCTTTCGAGTAGAAGAGTCCTCTCTCGTGTACTTTTACATTTTTTTGGGCGAGGAGGCTAACTTTACGAAAAAGTACCTGATGGATTTCTTGTTTAAGTTTTTCAGACTCCCTAAATATGAAAACACTGCGATCACATACCAAATCAGGCTCGATATTAAAATCCATGAGTAGGTGTATGGATTTCTTGTTTAAGTTTTTCAGACTCCTTAAACATGAAAATACCGGCGAGCACGAACAAATCTGGGCTCGATATTAAAATCCATGGATCAATAACCTATCGAGTACTAGTCTATCTCTTCTTCAAACTTGTTAAAAAATGAAGAAGGTCTTGAGTTTCCCTCCCATGGACTCGCTAAATTATACATGGTTGGACCCTTATCAAGCATTCTTCTCTCTCTTCTTTGAGCTTGTTCAAAATGAAGAAGGATTGTTGAGTTTACTTTCTTGGACTCGTTAAAATTTAACAAGAAAGACACTATCGAGCTTCCTTTTCAATCTTTTCATGCTCATTAAAAAAATAAAAGACGTTTAAAAAGAGAAGGGAAAGAAAAACGCCGTCATTCATTCATCATACGACAGCAAGTCTAATCCATCCTTGAATACAACACTTCCGTTGAGGCAATAGGTCTTAGTTTTGGATTTAGGATTTAACTCGATTCCAGATTTGTTTACTCCTCAGATTGGTTATTCTTACGATCATATGGAGAGTTTGTTATGTCTCCTACATGGAAAAATTATATCATGTTTCCTGTCTGTCCAAAGTTGCCTAAGTCACTTTCCTATTGTGCTCAATGTTCAAGGATTATACCTGTGTCGTCCACTCTGCAGTTCATCTTGACTCCTCATGTCGGCCATCGCTTATTTCAGTACATCAATTTTGTTTCAACTCAATCTGTCAATGTTCCTTGTGTGAGATGATGAAGGATACCTTAATGCCTTCCTTCTCACGGGTCTCTTCCTATCGACATCAACACATTTTGCTCTGGGAAGTAGACTTAGAGTCCCTGGATAGTACCTTGATATTTGCAGCCATTAGTGGCAGATTGTCTTGCTGTTGAGTTATGGGAATAGATCAATGGACCTCTTACTCTACAGATTCTTCAAATGTTCGACTTCAAGATCCCTTATTCAAACTTGCAAGAATGTACTAAGTACCTTGGACCCCATTTTCATTATTGGTGGGTGTTCTTTCATTTGTTAATGGTTTTCATCATTGACCGGTAATCAAACGAAATCCTCCATGTTCGACTTCAACTCCTTTATTCACATGGCTTAGGATTTGTACTTTTATCGATGGTTGGTTTGAAGACCTTGGGCCTATGATACAACTCCTTTGTTATCACCCAAGCTACACAAGGCTGAGGCTTACTCATATTGGATCCTCATGATACATAGATCCAGTTTGTTGTTATGGCTATGATCTCATTTTGACATGGATCCACGCTTGTATTTCAGTGGCCATGCTATATACATCTTTTCTATATATGTATTGGAGATCATGTTCTATCATTCTAAACATCTCCTTATTTCAAGATTGTAATTTCCCGCTGACCTTATTTTGTTTCAAGTACTGTTTGAGACTTTGTTCCTATGGCTCTCACGCTCCTCCACTTCTTGGTTTGTAATGCATTTAGGCCATTGTTACCTTTCTGACCTCATGCATTAGGGGGCATCTGTTATTAGTCATATTGACACTTCTCCGTCCGTGACCACACTGCATTGCCGGTCACACAAAAGGACCTTATGGATGGAAGAGCCTTATTGAATATAAATGCATTTGATTTGAACCTTATAATATCACCTCCAGTTTATCTATTTTTTTGAATTATTTTTAATACTTAACCGCGACTCTCACAACTGTCAACTCGCGGGTCACCCGCTAGAGCTACACTCGACTACCCGCAGTTTATACCTAAAAAGTCACACCTGCTAGTTGTTTGACAATATAATCGCGAGTCACTCGCCTGTTGTCAAGAGATATATCCGCGGGTATATCTTAAAATCATGAAAAAAATATAATAAAAATCGAATTAAGGATAGTCATGGTAGTTATCCTAACCACCATAAATTCCCTAACCATTTACCTTTCGAGTCTATCCTCTTAGACCTTGCTATAAATACAAGGAGATGACATTGAGAAAGGGGAGAACCATTTTCTGTAAGGAAATTTTGGAGAAATATCCATTGAAGGAAGAGGGTCAAGGATCCCAAAATCAATTTTCAATAGTGCAAGTTACAGATCAGGTATAGCTTGTTACCATTGATGATTATAATACAAGAGATTTTATTTCCCATAAAATAACTTGTCTCCTCTGTGAATCTAGTTAATTGAATCTATCATATCTTTCCTATATATGAGTTTCATGCTAGTTTATTCATGTTTATGTAGTCAAAATATTGGAGGAAGGTGTCTTTTTTAGTGCAAGTTTATCATTTGGGATCGTGGATCAGAGGAATAAAGCTTAAAGTTTGGATCAAACTTTGTATGTCCAGGTATGTTCTTTGGCTTTAAACTCTAGTTTTTCTTGATTAAAAGAACACTTTATGTTGTACTTGTTTGTCATTTAGATTATGTACCTTAGTAACATTATGTTGATGATCTCTCTGGACTTCCCAATCATAGGTTAAATTACCGAACAACAGTGTGTGTGTGAATATAGTTTTAATTCCACTATGGTTTACATTTATGCAATTTCACGTCCAGTTTTTAGTTATGTTGCCTATGAGAGGCTTAAATTAGTTATGAATCCAAATAATGGCCCATGGGGTGAAATTTATAAACATGAAATTCATAACTGCCCCCTCCTTTAGTCAAGATGATGGATGGGGACACTACATAGTGGTATCAACGATCTTGGTTGTAGCACAAAATGAGTAGTTATAGGCATAAATCAAAGTTTACACATGAAGTGTTTAACATAATGGTTATATGAAAATCGTGGTGTTAGTTATCATATGGTGTTTTGATGGATCCCAAAGACGAAATATTGTGGCTATCAACATGAAGGGTAGATTGGTCTATGGAACATTTCATAAAATTTCAAAATTGATGAAAATCACCATTATGTTAGTTAATAGAGGTTCATAATGACAAGTAGTTGGGTTCATAGTCAGTTTGAGAGTTCAGGGATGATTGACAGTTGAAATAAAATGGGATCACTAGATAAATGGATTTGAACCATTCATGCAAGTGTAAGTGACCATGCTTTAACAAGAGGGGTCATTGTGTGAATGACCCAGATTAAACCAAGTAATTCCCACCAACAAATCATTATCTTTCGCACAAATCCTTTGTGATCAGGAGTTAATATGGGGATCTGACCACAAATGGTTGTGATTTGATCGCTCGATCTTAATTGTTTGTGTAAAAATGAAGTAATCGTGAGTCAATATGGGGGTTCCTCCCGTGAACGACTAAGATATTATCATACAATTGAGAACATTGGATTGTGATAGTTCACTCACGGAGAGGTGAAGGAGATATGGAACGTGTGGGCATCATCACGAATGGTTGAGATTGAACCATGCAAGTTGGACCGATAGATATTATCTATTCACATATTGTTAAATTTTCAGAATTTACTTCAATCTGATCTAGGATCTTAACTGAGAGAACAGCATGTACAGCATATCTACAGCATATCAATCATGGAGACAATAATGCAAGCACACAAGAGACACAAAGATTTACTTGGGGAAAACCATAAAGGTGAAAAACCCCAATAACTTCCTCAGAGATAGATAGAGCAATGATACAACCAACCAAGAGAGATAGCCATAACCTAGCAGCAGATCCTCCTCCTCCATAAGTGCGCTACTCCTCCTTGAGTGCATGTGTGAGAAGTGAGTGAGTAAATAGAGTGCCTCCCGCACTCTATTTATACTTGACTTGACTTGCCTTTTTACCTAACTCATGTAGGCTCGAACTTAACCACATAACATAATGCTGAGTGGGCCGACCCCCAATAGGGTGGTCTAATAACCCTTTGACCCACATGACTTATACAGGGCCGACCCCAAACAAGGTGGTCTAATAACCCATCAAGTATAAGTTACGACACTTACAATATAAATGACGACACTTCCTTATAGAGGAATAATACCATCTCTATAGGAATATAATATACATATATGTGAAATACATTCCGAAGTTACATATACATCAACACTCCCTCTTAACTAGGAAGGTATTTCTCAGCACAGTTCTTCTAGCACAAGTCATCTTCTCTGGATCATCGTCACTGGATAATCGTCATCGAGTCATCATCATCATCGCCACTGCTGCTGCTATCTCAATCAATCTCTGAATCTACTCGTCATAGGAAGTTCTACAGATCCAGTCCTTTTTCATACTGGATGTAGGCCCACCACCTGCAGGTCTTCGTCATCACTGGCCATACTGTGGAATCCTCAGGACTTATTACGTGCGTCACAAAACCTCGAAAGAGCATCCCAGGATGTTACGGGTACACAACTCCGACCTGTAGGATCTCCCAGGGCGCTATTACATGTGACCCCACCACAAAACCTCGAAAGAGCATCTCAGGATGTTACGGGTACACAACTCCGACCTGAAATCTCCCAGGGCAAAAATTACATGTGGTCCACCACAAAACCTCGCAAGAGCATCTCAGGATGTTACGGGTACACAACTCCGACCTGAAATCTCCCAGGGCGCTATTACATGTGGTCATGGCAAAACCTCGAAAGAGCATCTCAGGATGTTACGGGTACACAACTCCGACCTGAAATCTCCCAGGGCCCAAATTACATGCCATAGGACAAAACCTTGCAAGAGCATCTCAGGATGTTACGGGTACACAACTCCGACCTGAGATCTCCCAGGGCACAAATTACTTGTCCTCCCAGAGCAATGTCTCGAAAGAGCATCCCAGGCTGTTACGGGTACACAACTCCGACCTATAGGATCTCCCAGACATGCTCATCTGCACAACCTGATCCACGACCACAGAGTATCAACCTGATACTCACCATACATCATCCTGATGTACTCATGATCGTCCTGATCATCATCACTGCAACGTCCTGCTGCATGTCATCTGGAGAAACATCCTGAAGCTCACCATCCATGATCATCCTGATCATCATCACTGCAACGTCCTGCTGCATGTCATCTGGAGCAACATCCTGAAGCTCATCATCCATGATCATCCTAATCATCACTGCAACATCCTGCTGCATGATCCACCTGATCATCAATGCATCCACCTGATGCATACCAAGTATCTACCTGATACATATCATCATACATGATCCTCCTGATCATACAATGTATCCACCTGATACATGATACATATCACCATACATGATCCACCTGATCATACAATGTATCCACCTGATACATATACAGATACATGGTCCAAGCATCCAACATGATGCATATACAAAAATACATACACATGATCCAACTGATCATATCCAGCATCCAACATGATGCATCCATACATAAATGATCCACCTGATCATATCTAGCATCCAACATGATGCGTACATACATACATAAAAATGATCCAACTGATCATATCCAGCATCCAACATGGTGCGTACATACATAAAAATGATCCAACTGATCATATCCAGCAGAAACCAGAACATCATCCTGATGCCCATCATCCAGCGCTTACATCCACAGCCATGTGAAGGATCCTCCTTCCAACATGCTTGGAATGGCTTCAGCAAATGTGTCCATCACTTCTTCCTCGAAGTGTCCTCGATCTGAAGAACGCCAAGCCTCTCTCTGAAGTACTTGAACTTCACTCTGGCTAGCGGCTTCGTCAGCACATCTGTAATCTGCTCGTCTGTCGCAACATATAGGAGCTTCACAGCTCCTCTCTGCACCATATCCCTGATATAGTGATATTTGATCTCTATGTGTTTCAACCTGTCATGAAACACTGGGTTCTCAGAAAGCTTCACACAACTCTGGTTATCACAGAAGATACCAGTAGCCTCCAATGGGAGATCAAATAACTCAGACAGTAGCTTCCGTAGCCATACTGCCTCACAACTAGCTGAACAGGCTGCAACATACTCTGCCTCAGCTGTACTCAGTGCTACGCAGGACTGCTTCCTGCTAAACCAAGAGATCACCCCTGATCCCATACTGAAGCAACACCCAGATGTGCTCTTCCTATCTGCAGCACTGCCAGCCCAATCTGAATTAGCATAACCCTGCAGGTTAAACTTTTGATTCACCTCATACCTGAGCCCATAATCCACTGTACCCTTCATGTACCTCAGAACATGCTTTACAACAACCAGGTGAACACTCCTCGGATCCGTCAGGAACTGGCTCAATGTGTTCACAGCAAAGCAAATATCTGGTCTCGTGTTCATCAGGTACATCAAGGATCCAATCATCTGATGATACATGGAGACATCAACCAGCTCAGATGAAGCATCACATAGAAGCTTCAGATTCGATGCCATAGGTGTGGCCATAGCCTTGCAGTCCATCATCCCGAACCTCTTCAGGATCTCTACTGCATACCTCCCTTGTCCAAGGAAGATTCCATCACTCTGCCACACCTCCATGCCAAAAACAAATAGTGCATCATTCCCAAGTAACTCGAACTCGGCAGCAAGCTTCCGCTGCATGTCGGCAATCAATCTATTTCCACCTGTAACAAACAGGTTATCTGCATACAAAAGTAGTATCACTGGATTTCCTTCCTCAACCTTGTAGTAAAGGTTGGAATCCGCTTTACTCTTGGTAAAGCCCAAACTGGATAGAAAGCTGTCTATCCTACCATACCAAGTTCTGCACACATATCTGACTACACCATGCTGTCTTGAAATCCATCTGGTGTATCTTCTATTTCATCACTTTTATATTTCTCAATGCTGTCATCTGCAATATGCTTGATTTGATAGTTCCATTTGGAAGTCATAGCAAACTTCCCTTCACATCTTGGGATTACATCCCAAACATCATTCTTCATGATCGACGGATCATGGCATTCTATTTCTTCATCCCAGATCCTGGGAACTTCAATATCTTCAATAAATATCTTTGTTGCTGGAACAAATGTTGTAGTCCTTTTGTAGGAGATGGCATACGATCTTTCCTACACAAAAAGTTAAATTGCATGATTAGAAAACATCTCATAGTTTTCAGAACAAATTCTTACACATAAAGAAATATGTCATACAGTCATGCAATTATCTTATCCAATGCTTCAATACAACATTTATCCATATCCCGTAACTTTCTAGATGCCTTCCAATCTCTACCAGAACATTGTTAAGAGTGTGCACAACTCCCAACATGTCAGCAAAGAGGTTTCATTCTAGATAAGTAGCAATGGAATGTTGTACAGTGCCATAGGCCACTTACCCATGTGTATTAGTAGTATACTGTTCATTAATGCAACTATTCTAATATGCACAATACATATCCTAAGTCTAGGAACATGAGCATATACATCATTGAACAATTTTATTTAAACAAACAAATATGCAAGAAATGATGATTAAAATACTTATCTTTCTTTGTTCGTTGGGTGGACTCCCTCTGAGTCTTTGCTTCCTTGCAGGAGCTGCTGGAGTCCTAATCTGAAGTAGCTTCTTCTATACCTTTCTGTTGTGGAATGTAGAGAGATGGACAAATCCCTCTGAATATCTGCATCCTTGCATAAACTACTGAAGTGTGCTCCTTTTCTTTATTGCAGGAACAACTGAAGTGTGCTCCTTTGCTTTCTGGTAGGAGCAACTGGAGTGTGCTCCCTCTTGATCTTTGCTTCCTGAATTACCTGTTCTTGAACTCATATTCATCCTTGGTTCCTATGCATGCTTATTAGTATCATGATTCATATAAAATCATACATTCATTAGTATACTATTAAAACACAATAATCTCAAGCATGTATACTCATGATCATTTCAATCAGAAATAATAAGCATTAGCATTCAAGGTTTATGTAGGATTCTTATGGTTAGTCAAATCATAAGAAGCATAACATGTCTAAACCTATAATTACTCAAACCTATGACTCTTCGCGTTAGTTGAATCATCAATTAAGATAAGAGATATAATGTGCATAAAACCTGTTATTATTCAAACCTATACCATCATGAATAATCATTATCAACAACACGATAGTATAAGATCCTAACCCAAGGTAGGAATCTAGCTTGATATAGGAAAAACATACCTGGATTATCATGTTAGCTAGTTATGTCTAACATACCCGTATAATGTCTTTTGGTTCTCTTCAGTGACTTGTGCTAGTAACCTGCATGTCTCATAAGTTAACCATTATAAAACCAAGTTATACATACCTCGTGAATGGATCTTGTATGAGATCCATGACAATGGATGAATCTTTGTCCTCATGTTATCATGATCATATGTTCTTGGACCAGAACATGATCTGTCTTTCTTGGTGTACCTTTCATGTTAGTAGACAACATAAACCTCATACAACACCATAATGCATTAGTACAATCATAAGTGTCAACACCCTAACCAATGAATATCTTCTATCATGCATTCATAATTTTGTTAAGGTGATACAACAAATCTAAAATCAAAATTGTACTAACCGTAATAACATGAAGACAAACATACCATAAACTTAATCATGGACAAATATCGAAACATACCTCGATGAGTCATACCTGTCGAGATCGCTTGTAATCTTCTTATGTAAGGCCTTATCCTCATCTCCCTCTGAGACAGGAACTTCTTTCACTTATGCAGGTGATCAATCCATCTTCTTCTAGGATTAACCCAATCCACTTGATTTGCAAGAACTGGACCTTGAGCTGGATATGGGTTTGTCAGAGAAACCCCAAAAATTCAAACTTTGAATTTCAACCTTCCGATAGGATAGGAATATGCGCCTTGATGAACTGATCAAACTGGTATATTCAGAATTTGAAAACTGCAAAGTTTCACTCCTCAATTTTTCCTTTGAAACTTCCGGATTCACTTGACGTGACCCTGAACTGGGGTTTGATGAAGCCCACTCTTTTTCCCCATCAAAATGTTTGATCCAAAGCTCTAAGCTTCTATTTTTCTGAGGAGCTTCCAGCCGTGGTCACAGATTTCAAAAATTCCCATTTTTACAGAAGCCCTAATTTTCCACTTTTCTGATCAAAGTCCCGAACTAGGGTCTAATCAAGCCCGGCCTTCTGCCCAACCAAAAATTCTGATCTTGGTCTCTAAATTTCTATTTTGATGAGTAGCATCCAGCCGTGGTCTCCGATTACAAAAATTCCAACTTTCTCCAAAGCCCTAAATTCCGGAAGCCATGAATGAAGGTACCAAAAAATAATTCTGTTTTGACAGAAATATGTACCTGATTGTTTCTGGTGTAACTCCAAAATTTTTGATCCACAGGGTCTGAAAAAGTTTCCTGAGATATCCTGACCTGTTATCTTTCCATCCTGACAGGTCTGACCTCAATTGGATTCTCTGAGAGAGAGTTATGCCAAATGTCGCAATGTGACCTGTTTTGGGATAAAACAGGAGAGCGAACTTGTACGGCGTGCCACGTGTCACTGTTTTAACTTCGGCCTCTGAAAAAGTTTTCTGAGATATCTCGGCCTGTTAGATTTCCATCCTGACAGGTCTGACCTCAATTGGACTCTCTGAGAGAGAGTTATGCCAAATGTTGCAACGTGACCTGTTTATGGGATAATACAGGAGAGCGAACTTGTACGGCGTGCCACGTGTCACTGGTTCAACTTCGGCCTCTGAAAAAGGTTTCTTAGATAGTGCAGACTGTGTACTACCTGCAACTTTTTACGAAATTTCATTTGGAGCTTCCTACCCCAAGATATGACCTTTTTCCCAAGGTCACCTGATTTTGACTCAGATCTGGAAGAGGCAGAAACCCTATATTGTGCAGATCATAAATCACAAAGTACAACGAATTAAAGGTTGTCCTTTGGACACAAGATACCTGGAGATCTTAGCTTCGGCCTGTAACAATTTCAGATCCGAAAACTTCTCCAAAACGGATTTATAGCGAAAGTGCTACGATGACTGGTTTTTGCTATATCAAGCCCTAGCATCGTAAGTGCAACAAGTGTCATACATGCCATATCATGCCTTCTTTCAGGCTAGCTCTGATACCATGTTAAATTTTCAGAATTTACTTCAATATGATCTAGGATCTTAACTGAGAGAACAACATGTACAGCATATCTACAGCATGTCAATCATGGAGACAATAATGCAAGCACACAAGAGACACAAAGATTTACTTGGGGAAAACCATAAAGGTGAAAAACCCCAATAACTTCCTCAGAGATAGATAGAGCAATGATACAACCAACCAAGAGAGATAGCCATAACCTAGCAGCAGATCCTCCTCCTCCATAAGTGTGCTACTCCTCCTTGAGTGCATGTGTGAGAAGTGAGTGAGTAAATAGAGTGCCTCCCGCACTCTATTTATACTTGACTTGACTTGCCTTTTTACCTAACTCATGTAGGCTCGAACTTAACCACATAACATAATGCTGAGTGGGCCGACCCCCAATAGGGTGGTCTAATAACCCTTTGACCCACATGGCCGACCCCCAATAGGGTGGTCTAATAACCCTTTGACCCACATGACTTATACAGGGCCGACCCCAAACAAGGTGGTCTAATAACCCATCAAGTATAAGTTACGACACTTACAATATAAATGACGACACTTCCTTATAGAGGAATAATACCATCTCTATAGGAATATAATATACATATATGTGAAATACATTCCGAAGTTACATATACATCAACACATATATGGATAAAGGTAAAGGCGATGGACAAAGCACCCTACTACAAATGGACCATATCATTTTGTATGATATTGGTAGATCCTAATTGTTCATGGGATTCCCTCTACAAGAGTTAAAAATTGTGGCATGGGAATATTAGAGAATCATGGTGAAGGGATAGGTTCCCAATTAATGGAATATAACATGGCAAGGCCAGAGGATGCCACATAAATACCTGCCATGTGACATACCATGTAAGTAGTACGAATGTTTTTTTATAAAAAAAAGTCTAGAGACCAAATCTCGTTTTAGCCATAGCAAGAGATTTGTAACTCGGAATCTACTAAAATTTTAATCTTTTTTCCATGGTTAAGAGGAATATAATATTAACAAAGTGGGGCATGGACCTATTCTAGTCCAGTTTCCCTCGAAAAAAAAAAGAAAATAGTGGATTTTGAAGACCAACACCCAATTATTGTACAAGGACCCTATTGGGGATGAAATTTTTATGGTGCAGTAATTGACCAAGAACATGGATATCCCAGGTGCATTTTGGTCAAATTCCAAAGGGTTTGGAGCAGAGGTGCATAAGAAGTCCAAAATACACTATTTAAGAGTGTGCTTTTATGATTTTGGAAAAATTTGAGGTGAAAGTGACCCAAGATGTTGAAACCATACATTTTTATCAAATTAACATTTTACCTCCTCAACAATCTAAACAACTTTTTTAGAGTAGTTTTTCCCAGAAATGCTCAATTTGGAAGATAGTAGTTTTTGAAAAATAATTTAACCCCAAAAGAATTACAAAAAGTAAAAGTAATCAATTTCAAAAAGTAATAGAAATTGGTTGGGGCACTAAATTAGAGATCTAAGGGTTGTGCAGTAATCCTTGTCATGAGTATAATTAGTGCTCGATACAAAAAAATGTTCTCCCTATATTTTCTTCTACACGTGACTAAAGTTGGTGCTTAGACTAAATGCAACTATACGAAAAAAGCATAACTTTTGGCTCCGAGATCATAAATGAGAATGGTTATAGTCATTGGAAATTTTATCCATAGGGGAAAAAATATGTATGATCATATCATTAATAAGTGCTTCATATATTCTTGAAAATTGAATAGAAAAGAACATGTAGCCTTGATTTAACAAAAATAGTTAATATGGGTAGTTTCCAGAAGCATAAAATTTAATTTTAGAATTTTCCAAGGATGTAATGTAGCTAACAAGTGTTCTTATATGAACACTTTTGGATATATTGTACCATATCAAGGACATTTAGGGGTCATCATTCAATATAATGCAATTAGAAAACCTTTGGTCTTGGTTGGGTCAATACCACTATCACCATGAATGATGCACAAAATCCCTATGAAGCTGAAAAAGATGCCATGGGAGAAAATGCATGTGTTGAGAATGCAGAGAAAGAATCTAATGGCCAGATAAACCAAGTAAATCCTCCATATATTGTTGAGACCATGAGAATTCTAAAATTGGAGTTACAAATTTGTAGAGTGAATAATGAAAGGCTTATTAGGGCCGAGGGAGAACAAAACCAACTGAATGTTGATGAAAAATAGGCTTAGAACAACCATCTAAACTCCCAGCATAACCCATATTTCAGATTTAGGTAGTCATTAATTAGATGACAACTCACAAACACTTAAATAATGAACAACAAACTGAAATACTAATGCTGAGACTATTAGCAGCGGAAAAAAGAATATAAAAGTAGTTTGAAAACTGCATGCATAGTGATTTTTGGTCAATATAGACCCTGGAAAAACCCACAAGGGGAAACCAGTTCAAGAGAATATTTTATTAAGCATTCTCAGGCAAAAATTCAGAGTTTACAACAACAGATAAACAACATTAAAGGACTGTACCAGCACCTTAAAAACCATGCATCACCTCGAAAAATGTGCCCAGGCAGTAGTACGACCTGTATGGCCTCCACTATGGTAGCCCCTCCTTGAAAATCGTGCCCAACACTTCCTCAATTTATGTTCCCAGTCAGCATACAACTATATGACCTACCTCAATTTTTGTGCAGCAGATAAACCTCCTCGATCTATGTGCCAATAGAGGAAGTACATCCTAGTAGGTACAAAGTACGACCTCCAGTAATTAATGTAGCAAAGCTTCCTTGGGAATCATGCCCCTCTCTTGGGAATCGTGCCCCCCTCTTGAAAAACTTGCCTCCCTTCTCCAAAACTCAGAAATCTCTAAAAAATGCTCACTCTTTAAAACTGTAGCTTGCACACTACCCTAGGCTTGCTCTTATAATGGTAAAATGATTTTTCACCTTCCCCATACCTAAATACGATGGACAAAATCTAATCTGTGTTATTAAAATATCAAGGGACAAGATTCATGTTGAATATTGTAACTTCAAAGAATATTATATTTGTACTTTATTATTATTCCGGAGATGTTTCATTCCTCCGTGAAGATCTTATTGTATATCCGGAGATGTTTATTCCTCTGTCGGAATGTGGTAACTTGGGTTATTAGACTTCCCTAGTGGGGGTCGGCCCTGTATGTGTTATGTGGGTCAAAGGGTTGTTAGACCACCCTAGTGGGGTCGGCCCAGTCAGTTGTAATGGGGTGTTTAACCCAGTGGTAAAGTTGGGGCCGACCTAGTTAATATAAAGTGCAAGTTGGAGATGTGTATATATAGAGGAGGTGTGTTCCTCATTTGACACACTTCCCTCACTTGAAATGTAGCCCACTTGTGAGAGAGAGGTCTGATATGGAGGAGGAGGAGATCATGTCTTTGGTTTGCATCTTTGTATATTGCTGGTCATCTATATTGAGGAAGCTTTGCTGGGTTTTCTACCCCATGAGGGTTTCCCAGGATAAATCTGTGTCTCTTGTGTTTATGCTGTGCTTGTTGTTTCATCAGTGATCCTGAATATGCTATTATTGTGAAATGGAATGTAATGCTGATATTTTCTGTCTTAGCATATTGAATCTTAACAATTCATTCCCTCCAAAATGAATCGGTTACAATTTTTTAATAAATTAATTTCACTTTATGAAATAAGTGCAGTTTTATCTCATAAAGTCACTTTATAAAAAAAAACTAGGAACATTACATAAAAAGTCACTTTATTAAAGACCCACTTTATTACAACTTTATAAAATTCAAGTGACTAGGTAATGTAAAAGTACGATCACATCCGCATACAAGACAAACATGCAGAGTTCCTCCTGAGCTAAAATATAACACTCCCTCTTAGCGATGGAGGTACTCGCTACCATCATCATCTCCTGGTATGGTCCTCAGGTCCATCACATTGTTCACAGTAGGATCTCCCTTTGAACCTGGATCCAATGCCACCACTTGCACTAAACTTGAATCTAAAGACACCTCCTGGAAGCAACCCTAAACCCTGAGCTCCTAGGAGAATCCCAATCCAATCCTAAGCATCGGTCCTCTCATACCAGATGAGCCTTTTTCCGATACTCAAAAGAGACTCCCTCTCTTCCTCCCGAAATCGAGACTGAACCCTTGGATCCTCTGTAGCCTCAGGAGCCTCCTGCTCCTCTTCTGAATCTGAATCATAGATCATGGGTTGTCCACCTAACTTGTATAGCTGGATCAGTTCTGCTCCCTCTGAGTATTTAGAAACATCTACCAGAACTGCCCTCTCTAGAAAAATGTACACATGTCCCCTTAGGAACAATGTCGAATACCCAACATCCTCTAAGGATGACATAGAGATCAATTTCACACTTGGCCCTAGAACAAACAGAACTCCATCCTGCTTTAGGAGTTCACCCTGTCGAACCTAGAATATGACACTCCCAAATCCATGCACTGCATGTGCCGTTCCCCCTTCACTCTGAACCATTTGGTATGAATCTGTCTCAGTAATGATGCACAATATATGATACTTTCCGATCATGTGATGAGAGGATCCACTGTCAATGAACCAACAACTGTTCGGCACAAATCCATTGCTGTCGGCACTCGATACAATAGAGAACAACAAGAATTATTTCTCAAACTTATCCGCAAATTCATCTATCTCTGTAGTTGCAACAACAGCCACATCCTCCTCCTCCTTCTTCTCAGGACACTAAGAAGCAAGGTGGCCATAGTGGTTGCAAGCAAAGCATCTGACTTTGCTCAAGTCCTTACTGGAATTCTTCTTGCTCTTAGCTGAAAGAGAAACATTTTTTTCATTAGCACCCCCCTTCAATTCACCGTTCTGAGATCCCTCCCGGATCTCTTCCTGAGTGAAATTGTCCCACAATCTGCTCCAATCTGGTAGTTTCTCTCGTCCAACCACACACTTCACGAAGAATTCCCGGTCCTTGGTGAAGTCTTTCAAATCTATCCTCACTAATTCATTATTAGAGATGACCTCCCCAACTGCATCCAACTCATCGTTTACATGTGCCACCCAGGTAATATAGGATACCACACCCTCACCCTTGGTCATCTTGGTTGCATGCAATTTATCCTTGAGTTCCATCTTCGGGTTCTCATTCTTCGTCTCATACAAGTTTTTCAGTGTGTCCCACATCTCATAAGCTGGATTCTTCTTAGCCAAGTGTGGGATGAGATGGTCCTTAACACCATCCAAAATAACCCTATGTGCTCTGGCCTCTTTCACTTCATGAATTTTAAGAGCAATAGGGTCAGTAGTGGGAGGAGTTATCACAGTGCTGACATTAACCCATAATCTGCTTTCTTTAAGCACAATAGTCATCCTAACTTTCCATGGCAAATAGTTGGAAATGCCATCCAACCGGTCCTTAAATATGACACAAACAACCATTTCCTTCTGCTAGTCCAAAATAAAACAAACACAAGTTTTCCCTTGTCTTCCCAACACCTGCAAAGCACTTGTAGATAGAGATTTCCAGTACACAAGTTGTCAAAATCAACAATAACCTTTCCCAACAACTCAATACATTGCTATGACAATAGTCTACTATTATCTCAGAGCTCAAGCTCTGGTACCATGATGAAAAATAGGCTTAGAACAACCATCTAAACTCCTAGCATAACCCAGATTTCAGATTTAGGTAGTCCTTAATTAAATGACAATTCACAGACACTTAAATAATGAACAACAAACTGAAATACTAATGCTCAGACTGTTAGTAGCGGAAAAAAAGAATATAACAGTAGTCTGAAAATTGCATGCAAAGTGATTTTTGGTCAATATAGACCCTAGAAAAACCCACAAGGGGAAAACCAGTTCAAGAGCATATTTTATTAAGCATTCTCAGGAAAAAAATTAGAATTTACAGTAGCAGATAAACAACATTAAAGTACTGTACCAGCACCTCGAAAACTGTGCAGCACCTTAAAAAATGTGCCTAGGTAGCAGTACGCCCTGTACGACCTCCACTACAACAACCCATCCTCGACACTTGTGCTCAACACTTCCTTGATTTCTGTACCCAGTCATCCCGTATAGCTGTACGACCTCCCTCGATTTCTGTGAAGTAGAGAAACATCCTCAATCTATGTGCCAATAGAGGAAGTAATTCCCAACAGGTATAAAGTACGGCCTCTAGCAATTAATGTAGCAGAGATGCCTTGGGAATCGTGACCCTCTCTTGGGAATTGAGCCCCCCTCTTGAGAAACTTGCCTCCCTTCTCCAAAAACTCAGAAATATCACCAAAATGCTCTCTCTTGAAAACTGTATCTTGCACACTACCCTAGGCTTGCTCTTATAACGGTAAAATGAATTTCACCTTCCCCATCCCTAAATCCGACGGACAAGATCTAATCTTGTTATTAAAAGCTCAAGGGACAATATTCATTCCCTCCAAAATGAATCGGTTACAATTTTTTAATAAAGTAATTTCACTTTATGAAATAAAGTGCACTTTTATCTCATAAAGTCACTTTATATAAAACAAAACTAGGAACATTACATAAAAAATCACTTTATTACAACTTTATAAAAGTCAAGTGCCTAGGTAATGTAAAAGTACAGTCACTTCTGCATACAAGACAAACATGCGGGGTGCCTCTTGAGCTAAAAGCTAACAAATGCATCCATGCTTCAAATCTTGACACACATTTAGAGGAAGATGCACCATGGGTAGAACGCCAACAATGATGATGAGAATGAGAGTAGCTTAAGGATACATTCTCGCAAGAGGTCCCATAGCTCAAAAATAATTTTTAGAGGTAGGACATGCACTACGTTTTTTTTTATAGTGAGTCATTTTCCTCTAAGGACTCCACTGACAATACAATTTCTTCATCTCACAAGAATAAGAGGAAAATTCCTTTTAGGTACATCTTTCATAGATAATTTCAGAAGACCAAACCCACTACCTTTGATGGTGAAGTGAAATCTAGGAAGGAAGCTGAGGCTTGGATTCTTGGGATGAAGAAGTATTTCCAAGTCCATGAATACTCTGGAACCATGAAGGAAAAGGTGGCCACATTAATTTGAATGGAAAACCATTGATATGGTGATATCATCATAGGCAATTCAAGAAGATCAATGAACAAAAAATTGTTTGGAAGTATTTCAAAAAGTATTTCTCGCAAAAGTATCTCTCTAATAGGTACTATGATGACAAAATCAAGGAATTCTGAGTTAAATTTGGGGTAAATGACCATGGATGACATGTCAATAAATTCTTGTAGTTGCTAAGGTATGTTAAATATATCAGAGATGATAAGGTCAAAATTCAACATTTTCTAAGTGGACTACCTTAGTCATACAAGGATTGAATTGAATTTGATGAATCTCAATTTCTAGATAAGACTATAAGGAAGGGTAAGTATTGTTATGTTCAAAACAAAAGAAAGCCAAAATTTGTTAAAGTTACGACATCATGAGTCATTCTCCAGGTCAATCTTGTCTGTCAAGATTGAGCCTCATATGTCGAGGTAGTGCCTTATAGGATCCTGAGTTGGACTCAGGAAACTTGGAGAAGAATCTTGAGTTGGACTCAAGAATGGTTAAGCTTCATGTGTTGAGGCAAGTGCTTTGTATGTCAAAGTGATGATGTTGTATAGTCTTGCTAGTCAAGGCTAAGGTCTTGTGTGTCAAGACATAGCCTCATGTGTTGAGGTGATGCTTTGCATGTCAAAGCATGTATGATGTGTGATGTACTACTAACCATGATTGAGCTATTAAGTCTCCTCTAGAGACTGAACACCTCTAGAGTGAATTAATTTAGCATATAACCACTTGGAATGACAGTAGACCAATATGATCACATCACTTGGAAAATATCCTTAGTATATTTGATATGATAATTAAGCTGGCACATGCGTACCATGCAAATAAGACAAGATATAAACATAAGATGTGATAATATATGAGAGAATTCGAATTGCACATAAAGAATTAATTAAGAGAGAATTCGAATTGCTAAACTTCAGTGATATTAATAAAGAAGACTTCAGTGAATCAAAGGAGAACTCGAATTGATCACTACAGTGATGTTAACAAGAAATATTCTAGTTAAGAGAGTTAACTAAGTGTTATTGCATGACGAAACTTATGTTAAACTAATAGACGACACTTGTGTTAACCTAAAAGAAGACATTTGAGTTGTGACACTTGCACAACAATACATAATTTATCCACCTAAGTAAGTGGGAAAGCTTTTAGTTAAGGGGTTAGTTCATCCCGAAGTCAGTTCAGTGAGTTCATGCATTGCATGAGAAGTGAGGCGCACTTATCCATGCAATATTGATGTCTCCAAGTTTGGAGCGAATTTCTATGAAGTATTTTTGTGCATGTGACTATTATTAGCGAGTTGGTTGATTGGTGAATTATTCTCATGAGTCTCTCTTCTATATCTATGTTTTTCTTTCTCTGTAATTGCACTGAGGGTGCTTGATGTAAAAGACATTCTCTTCTATCTATAAATATACTAAGGAAGGTTTTGCTGGGGTTTTCTCCCTCAAGTTATAGAGGGTTTCCCCAGGGTAAATTCATGTGTCGAATGTGATTGCTTATATGTATGATTGTTATTTGATTTCAAGTACTATTACATTTCTGAATTAAAGATAAAAGATTAACATGGTATCAAAGATTAGGGCATGAAAGATCTAAGTTCAACAATCAAGCTTAAGCCTATGTAGATCCTGAGTGAGCACATTACTTGAAGAATTATGGTTTCAATCTTAGTAAGACCGGAAGACTGTCTTGAAGGAACTTCGAACTTCAATACTTGGAAGGAAAATATCTTGAATATCCTTTAAGAGAATGATTTGGATGGATATGTATCAAGTGTTATTGAAGAGCCTACTTCTATTGCAGGGCGCATTACCTTCAAGAAGAATCAATCCAAAGCAAAGAGAATCTTTTATGATTTCGTGAAAGACAACTTGATGCCCATGATTACTCCATTGAAGACCGCAAAGGAATGATTCAACACTTTGACAAATCTTTATGAGAAGAAGGCGCCTAGTCAAAAGAGATCATTGATGAACAAGATTCGAAATCTGAAGATGGAAAAGGATGAATCCGTGGATTCATTTTTCACAAATATTTCTCAAGTAAGAGATCAACTCATGAGCATTGGTGTGGCGGTCAATGATGATGATATCATATAAACCGTTGTCGATGTTCTTCCACCCTCATGGGAGAAATTCTTGGCTGCAGTAAATGGTCGAGAAGTGCAACCCAACTTTGAGAGACTTTGTCATGATTTCCTACAAGAAGAAGGGTGAATCTAGAGCGAACATACTGCCTTCAAAGAAGAGAACCTCTCTCTTGCAACACAGATGAAGAGGTAAGAAATATCACAGGCAATTCTCTCATCAAAAGGAGAATGATTTCAAGAACTTTGATAGGTATAAAGTTAAATGTTTCAATTGCAATAAGAAGGGTCATTATGTAAGAGAATTCTATGCAAATCAAAAAGGAAAGTTCAAGGGTAGGTTTCATGCTTCTACTGCTACAGAATATGAACCTACAAGAAAGAATTCATCAAATGATCAAGAGATGAGGAAGGAGTACTATCTTGTCTCATCCCTTTCTGGATCCATTACCACTAGTGATGAGACATGGCTGGTGGACAATGGTGCATCCATGTTAAATTTTCAGAATTTACTTCAATCTGATCTAGAATCTTAACTGAGAGAACAACATGTACAACAAATCTACAACATATCAATCATGGACACAATAATGCAAGCACACAAGAGACATAGAGTTTACTTGGGGAAAACCATAAAGGTGAAAAACCCAATAACTTCCTCAGAGATAGATAGAGCAATGATACAACCAGAATACAAGAGATAGTCTTCTCCTAGCAGCAGAGCCTCCTCCTCCACAAGTGCGCCACTCTCCCAATTTTGAGTGAGAGAATAGAATGAATGAAATGAGAGAGACACACTCTCTATTTATACACTAACTTGACTTGACCTTTACTATACTAGGTCGGTCTCAACTTAACCACTTAACATAATGCTGACTGGGCCGACCCCCACTAGGGTGGTCTAATAACCCTTTGACCCACATGGCCGACCCCCAATAGGGTGGTCTAATAACCCTTTGACCCACATGACTTATACAGGGCCGACCCCAACAAGGTGTTCTAATAACCCATCAAGTATAAGTTACAACACTTACAATATAAATGACGACACTTCCGTATAGAGGAATAATAACATCTCTATAGGAATATAATATACATATATGTGAAATACATTCCGAAGTTATATATACATCAACACTCCCTCTTAACTAGGAAGGTATTTCTCGACACAGGTCTTCTAGCACAAGTCATCTTCTCTGGATCATCGTCACTGCTGCTGCTATCTCAATCAATCTCTGAATCTACTCGTCATAGGAAGTTCTACAGAGCCAGTCCTTTTTCATACTGGATGTAGGCTGACCACCTGCAGGTCTTCGTCATCACTGGCCATACTGTGGAAATCTCAGGACTTATTATGTGTGTCACAAAACCTTAAAAGAGTCTCTTGACTAACAAGAACCCTAAAGAGCATCTGAGGCCTTTTTCATCCTGTCCAGATCTCCAGGACTTATTACATGTGACCCCACCACAAAACCTCGAAAGAGAATCCCAGGACTGATTATGAGCACAAGGCTCAACCTATCAGATCTCCCAGGGCACAAATTACATGTGGTCACCACAAAACCTTGAAAGAGCATCCCAGGACTGATTACGAGCACAAGGCTCAACCTATTGGATCTCCCAGGGAACAAATTACATGTGGTCATGGCAAAACCTCGAAAGAGAATCCCAGGACTGATTACGAGCACACGGCTCAACCTATTGGATCTCCCAGGGCACAAATTACATGCCATAGGACAAAACCTTGAAAGAGCATCTGCCAGATATCCCAGGGCACAAATTTCATGCCATAGTGAAAACATCGAAAGACTATCTGCAGATCTCCCAGGGCACAAATTATATGTCCTCCCAAGCAAAACCTTGAAAGAGCATTTTCCAGATATCCCAGGGTACAAATTACATGCCATAGGCAAAACCTCAAAAGACTATCTGCAAATCTCCCAGGGCACAAATTACATGCTTATATGCACAACCTGTTCCATGGCCACAGAGTATCAACCTGATACTCACCATACATCATCCTGATGTACACATGATCATCCTGATGATCATCACTGCAACATCTTGCTGCATGTCATTTGGAGCAACATCATGAAGCTCGTCATCCATGATCATCCTGATCATACAATGCATCTACCTGATACATATAATCATACATGATCCACCTGATCATACAGTGTATCCACCTGATACATATCATCATACATGATCCACCTGATCATACAGTGTATCCACCTGATACAAATACAAATAAATGATACATATCACCATACATGATCCACTTGATCATACAATGTATCCACCTGATACATATACAGATACATGGTCCAAGCATCCAACATGATGCATATACAAAATACATACAAATGATCCAACTGATCATATCCAGCATCCAACATGATGCGTACATACATATACATATAAATGATCCAACTGATCATATCCAACATCCAACATGATTCATACATATATAAATGATCCAACTGATCATATCCAGCATCCAACATGATGCGTATACAGAGCAGTAACTGGAGCATCGTCCTGATGCTCATCATCCAGCTCTTACATCCACAGCCATGTGAAGGATCCTCCTTCCAACATGCTTGGAATGGATTTTTCAAATGTGTCCATCACTTCTTCCTCGAAGTGTCATCAATCCGAAGAACACCAAGCCTCTCCCTGAAGTACTCGAACTTCACCCTGGCTAGTGGCTTCGTCAGCACATCTGCAATCTGCTCGTCCGTCGCAATGTCCAGGAGCTTCACAGCTCCTCTCTGCACCATATCCCTGATATAGTGATATTTGATCTCTATGTATTTTGACCTATCATGAAACACTGGGTTCTCGGACAGCTTCACACAACTTTAGTTATCACAAAAGATACCAGTAGCATCCAACGGGAGATCAAATAAGTCAGACAGTAGCTTCCGTAGCCATACTGCCTCACAACTAGCTAAACAGGCTGCAAAAACTCTGCCTCAACTGTACTCAGTGCTACGCAGGACTGCTTCCTGCTGAACCAAGAGATCACACCTGATCCCATACTGAAGCAACACCCATATGTGCTCTTCCTATCTGCAGCACTGCCTGCCCAATCTGAATCAACATAACCCTGCAGGTTAAAATTTTGATTCGCTTCATACTTGAGCCCATAATCCACTGTACCTTTCAGGTACCTCAGAATATGCTTTACATCAACCAGGTGAACACTCCTCAGATCTGTCAGGAACTGGCTCAATGTGTTCACCGCAAAGCAAATATCTGGTCTCATGTTCGTCAGGTACATCAAGGACCCAATCATTTGACGATACATAGTGACATCAACTGGTTCAGATGAAGCAACACACAGAAGCTTCAGGTTCGATGCCATAGCCTCGTAGTCCATCATCCCGAACCTCTTCAGGATCTCTACTGCATACTTCCCTTGTCCAAGGAAGATTCCATCTACACTCTTCCACACCTCCATACCTAGAAAGTGGTGCATCATACCCAAGTTCTGCACATATATGACTCCCTGTCATTTGTCTCAGAACCAAGTGGCTGCTCCACATATACTTCTTCTTCAACTACACCATTCAAGAAAGCTATCTTGAAATCCATTTGGTGTATCTTCTCTTTCATCACTTTTATATTTCTCTATGCTGCCATCTGCAGCATGCTTGATCTTGATAGATCCATATGGAAGTCATAACAAACTTCCCTTCAGGTCTTGGGACTACATCCCAAACATCATTCTTCATGATCGACGGATCATGGCATTCTTCCCATATCCTGGGAACTTCAATATCTTCAATAGATAATTTTGTTGCTGAACAAATGTTGTAGTTCTTCTTTTGTAGGTGATGGCATACGATCTTTCCTACATAAGTTAAATTGCATGATTAGAAAACATCTCATAGTTTTCAGAACAAATTCTTACACATAAAGAAATATGTCATACAGTCATGCAATTATCTTAGCCAATGCTGCAATACAACATTTATCCATATCACGTAACTTTCTAGATGCCTTCCAATCTCTACCAGAACATTGTTAAGAGTGTGCACAACTCCCAACATGTCAGCAAAGAGGTTTCATTCTAGATAAGTAGCAATGGAATGTTGTACAATGCCATAGGCCACTTACCCATGCATATTAGTAGTATACTGTTCATCAATGCAACTATTCTAATATGCATAATACACAACCTAATTCTAGGAACATCAGTATATACATTATTGAACAGTATTACTTAAACAATAAAATATGCAAGTAATGACAATTCAAATACTTATCTTTGTTTGTTTGTTGGGTTGACTCCCTCTCAGTCTTCGCTTCTTTTTTGCAACTCCATTCTTATGTGGATTGTGAGAAGTGGTCAACTCCCTCTGAATATCTGCATCCTTGCAGAAACTACTGAAGTGTGCTCCTTTGCTTTCTTGCAGGAACAATTGGAGTGTGCTCCCTCTTGATCTTTGCTTCCTGGATTACCTATCCTTGAACTTACATCCATCCTTAATCACTATGCATGCTTATTAGTATCATCATTGTGTTATCCTTGAGGTCTCATACATAATCACACATTTATTAGTATAATCTTAATACTATCAAAACACAATAATCTTAAACATGTATATTCATGATCATTCACAGATAATAAGCATTAGTATTCAAGGTTTCAGGGAAGTCTTATTTTACTCATACACATTCTTATTTGATCATAGGACTCTTCTGGTTAGTTGAATCATCAATCAAGATAAGAGATATAATATGCATAAAAACATGATTATTCAAACCTATGACTTGATGAATAATCATTATCAACAACACAACAGTATAAGATCCTAACACAAGGTAGGATTCTAGCTTTTGATATAGGAAAAACATACCTGGATTAGCATGCTAGCTAGTTATGTCTAACATACCTGCATAATGTCTTCTAGTTCTCTTCAGTGACTTGTGCTAGTAACCTGCATGTCTCATAAGTTAACCATTGTAGAACCAAGTTATACATACCTCGAAAGTAGATCTTCTATGTGATCCATGACAATGGATGAATCTTTGTCTTCATGTCACCATGAGCATATGTTCTTGAAGTAGAACATGATTTGACTTTCTTGGTGTACCTTTTGTGTTAGCAAACAACATAAACCTCGTACAACATCACAATGCATTAGTACAATCATAAGTGTCAAAACCTTAATCAATGAATATCTTCTATTAAGGTGATATGACAAGTCCAGTAATTAATCAAGATTGTACTGTAATGATATGAAGACAAACATATGATAAACTTAACCATGAAACATACCTGTAAGCCATACCTGTCAAGATTGCTTGTAATCTTCTTATGGAAGGCCTTAGCCTCATCTCCCTCTGAGACAGGAACTTCTTCACTTATGCAGGTGACCAATCCATCTTCTTCTAGGATCAACCCAATCCACTTGATTTGCAAGAACTAGACCTGGAGCTGGATTAGGGTTTGTCAAAGAAACCCCAAAAATTCAAACTTTGAATTTCAAACTTCTGAAAGGATAGAAATATGCACCTTGATGAGTTGATCAAGTTGGTATATTCAGAATTTGAAAACTGCAAAGTTTCACCCCTCAAAATTGCCTTTTAGATTTTTGGATTCACTCGAGAGGACCCTGAATTAGGGTTTGATTTTCCCGGAGCTTCACCCAACCAAAATATTTGATTCAAAACTCTAAGCTTCGATTTTTCTGAGGATCTTCCAGCCGTGGTCACAGATTTCCAAAATTCCAATTTTTGCAGAAGCCCTAATTTTCCATCTTTCCGATCAAAGTCCCGAACTAGGGTTTGATCAAGCCCGACCTTCTGCCCAACCAAAAAATCTGATCTTGGACTCTAAATTTCAATTTTGATGAGTAGCATCCAGCCGTGGTCTCCGATTACAAAAATTCGAACTTTCTTCAAAGCCCTAAATTCCGGAAGCCATGAATGAAGGTACTAAAAAATAGTTCTGTTTTGATAGAATGTACCTGATTGTTTCTGGTGTAACTCTGAACTTTTTGATCCACAGGGTCTGAAAATTTTTTCTGGGATAACCCAACCTATTATCTTTCCATCCCAACAGGTCTGACCTCAATTGGATTCTCTAAGAGAGAGTTATGCCAAGTGTCGTAACGTGACCTGTTTATGGGATAATACAGGAGAGCAAACTTGTACGGAGTGCCACGTGTCACCGTTTCAACTTCGACCTCTAAAACGTTTTCCTGAGATAGCTCGACCTGTTATCTTTCCATCCCGACAGGTCTGACCTCAATTGGATTCTTTGAGAGAGAGTTATGCCAAGTGTCATAACGTGACCTGTTTATGGGATAATACAAAAGAGTGAACTTGTATGGCATGCCATGTGTCATTGGTTCAACTTCGGCCTTTGAAAATGTTTCTTGCGATAGTAAAATCTGTGTAATACCTATCACTTTTTACGAAATTTCATTTGGAGCTTCCTAGCCCAAGTTATGACCTTTTTCCCAAGGTCACTTGATTTTGACTAAGATCTGGAAGAGGCAGAAACCCTATATTGTACAGATCATAAATCACAAAGTAAAACGAATTAGAGGTTGTCCTTTGGACACAAGGTACATGGGGATCTGATCTTAGACTTGTAAAAGTTTTAGATCTGAAAAAGTCGCCAAAATGGATTTATAGCGAAAGTGCTACGATGACTGGTTTTTGCTATATCAAGCCCTAGCATCGTAAGTGCAACAAGTGTCATACATGCCATATCATGCCTTCTTTCAGGCTAGCTCTGATACCATGTTAAATTTTCAGAATTTACTTCAATATGATCTAGGATCTTAATTGAGAGAACAACATGTACAGCAAATCTACAGCATATCAATCATGGACACAATAATGCAAGCACACAAGAGACACAGAGTTTACTTGGGGAAAACCATGAAGGTGAAAAACCCCAATAACTTCCTCAGAGATAGATAGAGCAATGATACAACCAGAATACAAGAGATAGTCTTCTCCTAGTAGCAGAGCCTCCTCGTCCACAAGTGCGCCACTCTCCCAAGTTTGAGTGAGAGAATAGAATGAATAAAATGAGAGAGACACACTCTCTATTTATACACTAACTTGACTTGACCTTTACTCAACTAGGTCGGCCTCAACTTAACCACTTAACATAATGCTGACTGGGCCGACCCCCACTAGGGTGGTCTAATAACCCTTTGACCCACATGGCCGACCCCCAATAGGGTGGTCTAATAACCCTTTGACCCACATGACTTATACAGGGCCGACCCCAACAAGGTGGTCTAATAACCCATCAAGTATAAGTTACGACACTTACAATATAAATGACGACACTTCCGTATAGAGGAATAATAACATCTCTATAGGAATATAATATACATATATGTGAAATACATTCTGAAGTTACATATACATCAACAATCCAAGCATATGATTGGATATATGAGCGCTATCACAGATCTGAAGGAAAATAATTTTTCTTGTAAAGTGGATTTTGGAGACAATACAACCTATTCAATCCAAGTAATTGGATCCACTTCTTTTCAGTTGGATTCAAGAGATGTACTGCATGTGGATGAAATTTGTTTTGTCCTTAGATTGAAGAAGAACCTCCTATCTATTTTGGTTCTAGAATATAAAGGATTTAAAGTCATCTTTATGGACAACAAAGCACTCCTGTGGCTTAAGCATTAAGACTTGAACTCTACATCTATGATTGGAGTTAGAGAGGGAGGTCTCTACAAAGTTCTTGGAAAATTCATTCAAGCCATGATCCATGACACAGTCAGTCCTTGTGAGCCATGGCATAGAATGCTTGGTCATATCCATTTCAAAGCACTAACTGGATTGCAGAAGATGGTGAAAGGTATGCCCATATTTAAATCTGATTTTGATAGTGTTTGTAGAGGTTGCAGTCTTGGAAAGAACATTAAGAATAGTTTTCCAAGTAGTACCAAAAGATACGAAGGGATCCTTGAATTGATTCATTCTGATCTATGTGGTCCCATGTATTCACCCTCCTTGAGTGGTTATTTGTATTATGTGCTTTTCATAGATGACTTCTCTCGCAAGTCATGATTTTATTTTCTGAAGGAAAAGAGTGAAACTTTCAACAAGTTTCAAGAGTTTAAAGCATTGGTTGAGAATCAGATTGGAAATCACATTCGTGCTTTGAGATCTGATAATGGAGGAGAGTTTGAGTCTCATGAATTCAATGACTTATGTCGAGATGCAGGAATAAAAAAATGGCTGACTATACCCTACAACCCCCAACAAAATGGAGTTGCTGAAAGAAAGAACATAACAATATGTGAGGCTGCAAAATCCATCATGTGTGATCAGGATCTGCCCACATCCTTAAGGGAAGAAGCCTCCAACACTCCTGTCTATATTCAGAACATAATCCCTCATGCTATCTTGGGAGAAAAGACTCCTAAAGAGGTTTTCACTGGTGAAAAACCAGATGTTGGACACTTGAATATTTGTAGTTGTCCTGTCTACATTCATTTACCAAAAGAGAAGAGGGAAAAGATGGAGCCATCTGGAAAAAAAAAGAAAATTGGTTGGATATGGTGAATCCTCCAAATATTACAGAATCGATGTTCCAGGACAAAGAAACATTTAATTCAACATAGATGTAAAATTTCATGAAGAGGCTGCCTTCAAATGCTCTAAAGAAATTAGAGCACTTGAAGGCATGAGACTCCCTTGATGGAGGATCCAGATTATGATTCTCCAGTTTCAGATGTTGAGAGGGAGAAGGCAGAAGAGTCTGTAGATCTGCTTGATCCCGAAGAGCCAGAAGACTTGATAGAAATATCACTTGATGAACCTCCTACTAAGAGGAGATATGCATGGTGTTGAGACATTCTGCATGAGGTAGAAAAACATGGAGCTCCTCAAGGATCATCCCAAGAGAGAAAGAGACTCGAAATATTTCAGAATATGCAGCACATATGAGTCACATCAGTGATTCAAAACCCTCTACCTATGAGGAATTTTAAAAGAAGCAAATATGGAAATATGTCATGGTAGAAGAATTCAAATCTATCAGGAAGAATGATGTGTGGGAAGTGGTTCCTAAACCTGACGAGAAGTCAATAGTAACTTCCAAGTGGCTTTATAAAATCAAGCATGCAACTGATGGAAGTATTGAAAAGTATAAAGAAAGATTTGTGGCCTGTGGTTTCTCATAGAAAGAAGGGATAGAATATGATGAGACATTCACTCCTGTGGCCAGGTACACTACTATTCGAACCATAATTTTCGTTGCTTCAGTTTTGGGTTGGAAACTTGACCAGATGGATGTGAAAACAACCTTCCTCAATGGTGAGGTTGAGGAAGAGGTTTACATGCAACAACCTGAGGGGTTTGTAGTTCATGGGAAGGGGTCCCATGTATGAAAACTTAAGAAATCCTTATATGGGATTAAGCAGTCCCCAAGGACTTAGTATTCAAGGATTGATAACTATCTTCTAAGCTTGGGATTATCCAAAAGTGAATCTAACCCCAACCTATACTTCAAGGTTGTGAAGAACCATCCATTGATCTTGGTTCTCTATGTTGATGACTTGTTCCTTACTAGAGAGGAGCAATAGATATCTCGATGCAAGATGGATCTCACTTATGATATTGAAATGAAAGACTTAGGTCTTATGCACTATTTTCTTTGTCTAGAAGTTTGGCAAAGGAAAGATGAAATCTTCCTTTCCCACGAAAAGTACACAGTTGATGTATTGCGGATATTTGGTATGATGGATTGTAAGCCCATGTCTACTCCTTTGATGTCTAATCTAAAGAAGCTACATGAGTCAAATTCTCGATCGGATCTAAATTATGGATCCTACCATGTTTAGACAACTCATTGGTTCCTTGATGTATTTGATACATAATAGACCAGACATATGTTATGCAGTGAGTATATTGAGTCAGTTCATGTCTACTATTGCTTATGGACTCAGATATTATTCAAGTGGTGGTGTGATGCTACTTGGATATGCCGACTCCGATTGGGGTGGCAGAATTGTGGACTGAAAGAGTACATCCAAATTTTGTTTTAGCTTGGGATCAACTATTATCTTTTAGTCTAGTAGGAAGTAGGGATCCGTAGCCCAGAGTACTATAGAAGTAGAGTATATTGTAGCTAGTACCACCTGCTGAGAAGATGCATGGCTTACGAAGCTACTTGCTGGGTTGTTCGGTGAGAAGATTGAGACTATTGTCATTCGCTCTGACAATAAAAGCTACATTTATCTCTCAGAAAACCCTGTGTTTCATGATAGATTGAAACACATTGAGATGAAGTATCACTACATTAGAGACATGGTCCAGAGAGTTTCCATAATAATTCAGTACATTTCTACTGGTGAGCAAATTGTAGATATGTTGACTAAGCCTCTGTTTGTGACGAAGTATAGGTACTTTTGAGACAAGCTTGGCATGGTTGAGAATGCCTCCCTTGCTGAGAGGGAGTGTTAAAGTTACAACATCATGAGTCATTTTCCGAGTCAATCTTGTGTGTCAATATTGAGCTTGGTGTGTTGAGATAGTTCCTTATAGCATCCTGAGTTGGAATCAGGAAACATGGAGAAGAATATTGAGTTGGAATCAAGAATGGTTAAGCTTCATGTGTTGAGGCAAGTGCTTTGTATGTCAACGTTATGATATTGTATAGTCTTGCTAGTCAATTCTAAGGTCTTGTGTGTCAAGATAGATAGTCATGTGTTGAGGTGGTGCCCCATGTGTTGAGGTGATGCTTTTCCTGTCGAAGCATGTATGATGTGCGATGTAATACTAACCATGGTTGAGCTATTATGTCTCCTCTAGAGATTGGCCACCTCTAGAGTGAATTACTTTAGCATATAACCACTTGGAACAATAGTAAAACAATATGATCTCATCATTGGGAAAATATCCTTAGTATATTTGATATGATAATGAAGCTAGCACATGTGGACCATGCAAATAAGACAAGAGATAAAGATAATATGTGATAATATATGAGAGAATTCAAATTGTACATAAAGAATTAATTAAGAGAGAATTCGAATCGTTAAAATTCAGTGATATTAACAAAGAAGACTTCAGTAAATCAAAGGAGAACTCGAATTGATCACTTCAGTGATGTTAACAAGAAATATTTCAGTTAAGAGAGTTAACTAAGTGTTATTGCATGACGACACTTATGTTAAACTTAAAGATGACACTTTTGTTAAACTAAAATATGACACTTGAGTTGCGACACTTGCATGACGACACTTAAGTTAGCCACCTAACAAGTGGGAAAGCTTTCAATTAAGGGGTAATTTCATCATAAAGTCAGTTTAGTGAGTTAATGCATTGCATGAGAAGAGAGGTGCACTGCTCCATGCAATATTTATGTCTCCAAGATTGGAGCGAATTTCTATGAAGCATTTTTGTGCTTGTGACTATTATTAGCGAGTTGGTTGATTGGAGAATTATTCTCCTGAGTCTCTCTTCTATATCTATCTTTCTCTTGCTCTGTAATTGCACCGAGGGTGCTTGATGTAAAAGACATTCTCTGCTATCTATCAATATACTAAGGAAGGTTTTGTTGGGGTTTTCTCCCTCAAGTTATAGAGGGTTGCCCCAGGGTAATTTCATGTGTCGAATGTGATTGCTTATGTGTATGATTTTTATTTGATTTCAAGTACTATTACATTTTCAAATTAAAGATAAAAAATTAACAAAATTGAATAAGGTATGGAACAACAAGAATATGCATAATTTTGAACAAAGGAGGAAGCAATTCAAGCCTCCTCATTGTAGAAATCAACAAAGGAATCCATCACATGGTGAGGCTAAGCCAACAAAATGTATGAGAGATAAGTGAGGGGGTCCCTTCGGTGTTGGGGATGTGGAGAGGAGCACTTACTTAGAAATTATCCATGTTGGAATCAAAGTTCCAAACATGTTCACAACATCCAATAGGTTGAAACTGTAGGTGATGTAGTAAGGATTGTCCCTAGAATCTATGCTACACTAGAGGACCACCAAGTAGTCCATCAAATAGTTTTCATTGAGGTTGAGGGTAAGATTGCTAAGAAATCTATTTACATTTTAACTAACCCTCGATCTACTCACATTTATGTTACTCCTAGAATTGTTGAGATTTGTGTTTTTGAGATAAGAAAGCATAATAATTCATGGTTGATCCAACTAGCCACTGGATCCAAGAAAACAGTTTGTGAAATGGTGTAAAAATGTCTGTTAGAGATGAATGCAATCTTCACATGGGAAAATATAAATATTTTTACACTTGGTTCCTATCTCATTGGAATGGATTGGTTGGAAGCACATCGAGTTAAAATTGATTGCTAAAGAATACTTTTGAATGCATTGATGAAGAACGAAACCAAGGATAGTAATGGGCATTTCGAAGATGGTTTATATTCACTAGATAGTCATGTTCTCACCACGCTTTCTCGGATTCATCCTAATGATGCTTTCCAAGCACACATCCTCTACAAAATCCATCAGGTGGAATAGTCTTTTGGGAGAATAGTAACCATATTATTTGTTACCATTATCTTTAAACTTTGAAAGTTCATATGTCCAAGTCATTCATGGGAAATTCAAATTTTGTCTTCAGTTTGAGAAATGAATGCAGTTGATCCAATCGATCCAGTCGGTCCAGTCAACCGAAAATCATGCATGAGAGAATCATATAACTTGTAAAGTATATCTTTGGTATCTAAATATCCTGAAGCAACAATCGACCCCCCAAGCCTGAGATCCTTTACAACAAAACAATCTGACCAAAACTCAACAATCTTCTTAGTATGTGTAAGTTGTGCAACCTGTTAGTCCCTAAGATGTTCTAGGATGAAATTAGGACACACCATGGCATGATGAGGCTCATTTTTATAATATTTAGATCTTAATTTGTTGGACTGAGAAGTAACTTTGATATTCTTGAAAACATTCGCAAGTGTGACAATATTGGACTAACTTTGATACAAAAAAAATATTTCATAGGAATTTAATGGTTTGCTTTCAATATTGCAACTATATATGAAAATAAATTCAACAGATGAAACAAATGGAATTGTATGAGGAGTATTGAGAAAAAATTATACCTTCAGTGGAGGCAAACATACTGAGCTTTGAGAAAGAATGCAACAGTTTATACAAAGTTCAAACTATTATTGAGGTTTTACTAAATCAATGGCAGCATTGATACACACATATTAAACCATAAAAGAAGACTTCAATTATGTTTAATCACATGAGCATAAGAAGAATGAACAAAGTTCATGTAAACTGAATCTTAGATTCAATCCTACTACTCAACCATACATCCATATCATAGATACAAATACAGTGGAAAGGCGCTGCTCAAAAAACTTTTATTACTCTCAATAAAGGTCGACACAGATACAAATTAGTTATGGAAATAATAGTCGAGACAAATTTACAAAGGAGGTAAACATCTCTGAAGACACATCAAAATATTAATCTTTGGAACAATCCCTATATATAAAATAGTACAATCGACTAAACAATTGTCTTTATATAACAGAGGGATGAGTAACCACTTTCAATTTGTTCTAACTGATTTCTAACAGTATTTAATTATGTCATTATCATCCTTTTCAATATACTCTTAGAATCAGATCGCTATCTAATTTTAATTTTTATTACTCGAACCCTTTCTAGTTCCTTTCTTCTGAGCTAGAGGTGTGACTGTCTGTCTACTTGATTGTCCACTTGTTGGTACAATTGGCTGCCTAATTGGTCTGACCACTGTCTGTCCTAAAAAATGATACATCATTTGGAAAGTTGCATTCCCTATTGGTGGCATAAAATATTGATGACTTGGCTGCATCGATGCTTGTCCAGCTTGCTCGCTTAACTGCCCTAATGGATTCCCTGCTGGCTGTCTAGATGTCTCTCCTTGTGGAGGAAAAATTGGTTTATTATATTTGGACACAAAGTGCCACTCCTTCCTTATAGGATATTGGTGCATTTTTAGGGCATCTAGGGATATCTCAGCATTAGTGTTCTTCTCATAAGATATAGGCTATAATATTCTTAGCAGATTTTTCAGATTTATCCATATTTTGAACTCATCCTTTAATTCTTCAACTGTAACATCTCCCCCTAATTCTCCTTCCAGCTCTTCAAATTTTGTTTTTTAATTTTTCTTCTATATCAAGAGTCTTTGATACTCTTCTCTCTTATACATATCTACATTTCCATCCCATAAGTGTGGTAGGCCCATTTCTTTGACATCATTGAAAAAACCCTTGAAAGATGAAACTTCTGAAGTTAAAGTTTTTACTTTGCTTTGAGTTCTATTTAACAGATTTTGCTTGGTTATCATCTGGTTAGCTAATTTTATCAAGTGAGTTCTATTCAGAATTTGCAATTCCTCCAGCTGTATTTTAGTCCCGTTGTTTATATAATCAATCATTTCTACTACTTCCTTGGGCTTATCCCCAAGTTCCTTCAATTTTCTCTTTATCGCCTCAATAGTTGCTCTGGCCATTTTAATTCATCATGTATTAGATCATAGTGGTCTCATCTGCTGAATATTTCTTGTGCTATATTTTCCCATAATACCCTTTTGGCTCCTCTTAAGATTTCTCCCCCTTGTAGTGCATCTATTAGCTTGGAGACTTTGTTTTTCAACTCATTTCTTTCACTTTCCAAGTCCTCTATAAGCTCATCCTTTTCATTTAACTCATCCTCAATATATTTAATCATATTATCTCTTTTATCAATCTTCTCGGTAGGAGCATCTTCCTCCATTTCCTCTGCTACTGGCTTTATTGAGGTCTACTTCTCTGGATCCTTTGGAATTTTCTCTTTCTCTCCTATGTAATAAGTAGTCTCCTGAGCTATAGACGATGATGCTTGGGGAATATATTCTGTGGACAAAGATGTATTTTTAGCTTCATAACAGAAATCTATAATTCCAAATCATTCGCCCTTTATTCATACTCCTCTTCCTGATAAATGTACTACTTTATGCTTTAAAATATATTTTCTTTCTTTTCTTGCACCTTTAGAAATTACGGGGTTTCTAATGGCTTTGCACCATGCATATTCAATTTATTTTTGAGGTGATCAATTTCATTGTCTCTCTACTACAAGAGAGACTTGGAATGGAAAATTTTAGTTGGATCTACTCCTAGAGTTACACTTTTTCTCTCTAGCTCTTTAATAGTTAGTTGCTTTGCTTTGACAATTTCTCTCTCTGATTTTAACAATTGTTCAAATTTTTGTAGTGCCATTCTTAGTTTCTTTTCACTGGAAAAAGAGTGCAATACATCCTTACTCATCATGTCACTACCCTTCTTATAGAAGTCCACCTTGTCTAACTTACTGAACTTCTTGAAATCTACCTTATGATCATTAGCTCTCCAATCATTAAATGATGTAGGCATAGGAACCTTAGGCTCCAAGATATCTATTCTGAGTGTATTTTCCCTATGATATACCAATGTTTTGATCCTTTTATCTTCTATGCTTATCTCTCCTCTGAGATATTTAACCATGTCTACACTCTGTTTTCTTATGCTTATGTATTTGGAATGTATATTTGGATTTACCTGTGTTGGTCCTATAGAGGGGGATGCCTGTTGCATTTGAGGCACCTGGAACTCCAAGGAAGGTTAATGGGTTAATGTAATAGGTGGAAGGTCCCTCCTAACTAGAGGTTTCTCCAAAATTTGAGCCAATTCTCTTGGTAGCTCATTACTTTCCTCTTATTCAACCAATGTTTGTTTTGCCTCTTTTTCCACTTCATATCTTTCCTTTTTACTTGGTGGATTATACTCAACATCATCAATGTCAATATCTGTGTGCGATTCCTCAACTCCCCTTTTATGTCCTATTTGTGACTATATGTTACCTTGGTTTGTCTCATTGCATTGAATTGCCAAGACTTTCTCCCAGCTTTGCAGATTAGCTATTTCCTCCCAATTAGGGCTAGACACACAATTGTAAGCATAATTTCTTTTTTCATTCCTCAACTTAGAGATGACCCGATGAGGGTCATAAGGCCCTTTTTTTCTCCTTCTCTAGACTAAGCTGCTTCAAGGTATTTTCCATGGAATGGATGGCATTTCTATTTTTTACCGAGAAAGGCCTCATATCCTTGGGTAGCAGGAAGGTGATAGGATGCTTGTATTTCACAAAATGAAGGTGATCAGAGATGAATTTATTCCTCACATATTCCATGAAAAAGACACTTGGGGAGAGGAAAGCAGGTAACTTATATGGTTCATCTTCAAATCCATATATCTTGAGAACAACGTAATATTCATATAAAAACCAGTCCCCTACTCTCATATCTGGGATCAATTGAAAAATATTTTGATTTCCAGGGAACATTTTGGGAGGAGATGCATCATGCATCAAATAATATGTTATTTCCATGATGTCGTTTACAAATTATTTAAAATTATGGTTGTCAGGATTCCTCAAGATCAGATCAGTCCAAGCATACATAGGCAATTGGTTTCCTAATGCATATCTAACTCTCAGGTTCATAATTTTAAAGTGTTCATAGTTTTGATATAAAAACATGCATAAAAGGTAGGAGGGGCATCACAATCACTCAATAATGAGGAATTCTTACAATTGATTGTGAATGGATTCAGATATGTATCTACATAGGTTGAATTTAGGGGGCATGTCCCTGAAAACAGGGGTTAAGAGGCTTACAACACTCATAACAGTTTCATCCACAGCTCTATCATCGTCATACTATAATATGGTGTAGATTAGGGTTATGGCCTTCCTAGAATAATTTGATAAATTCACAACTTCATAAGGAGGAGGTGAGGTGGGGGTTTGAAAACATTCCTTCAGGTGCAGGTATAAAACATGGTTTCCTTTAAGGGGCTTCATGGCTTGATATGACATGGAAAGGGAATATTCGTCCATGGTTTGTAAGGCAAGAAGATCTAGGAAGCGTAACATATTCTCAAGGGAATCTCCAGATACTATACATAGGATATTGGAGTAGTTTGCATATAGGATAAATCACCTATCTAATTTGTACCGAATTGTGTACCAAGTGATGAATTCAGGAAAATACACAGTATGGGAGAAAACAACTCAGGCCAGATTTGTTTCCCAGAGATAGCAGGGATCTTGGTTAGTAGAGGATTTGGATTGGGCCTCATGTATAGTGCATATGAGGTTTGAAATAGTTACCATGGTGTCAAAAATGTCAGCATCATGGTCGTAAAGGTGTTCATCCCCTGCACTTCGAGGCTTTGGAGGTGTATTTTTGGATAAGGAGGCCATAAGTAAAAACTGTTGGGAGCGGTGGGTAAATGAGTATATGTAGAAAGATACCAAGAAGGTAGAGCTTATTATTTATGCAATGGTAAAATTTAAAGAGAACAGTGGAAAATTACCCATAGGGTAAAAGGATCGCAGTCGTCTTTGTGTACCATGCACTGATGCTGACTTTGTTTCCCAATATGCACATGTGGCTCTCTTCTCCTTCTCCACAAGGATAAAATAAAATAACCATTTGAATATCTATCTTTAACAATCGATCCCAAATTTGAATTTTTATAGTTGGCATGTAATTATTGGGTGGTTCTATTTGATGTCACATGAGGTTTTTGGACCCCACCTGACACATGTCGATCTATGGGTGGTCCATGTGCGTGCCATCTCACCTTCTCTTTTCTCCCTGGAATCCTCCTTGGTGTGTTCATGCTTCTTAGGTGGAAACCAATATTAGCATACTATGGTGGAAATGACTCAAAGCTTGAGTGGTTTGAAGAATGCTTTGGGGATCCATTACCAATCAAATGCACCCACACATCCTTAATGGTTTTGAGCCAACAAATATTTGGGGCATGCTTAAGTCCCTCGCATATCCATGGTGCACTATACATATCTTTTGTTGATCCATTGGGCCCTCGATGTGATCTACTTGATCACTTTCCATAACTTCTTCGCATCTTCCCAATGTGTTGGATTTATTTGTCATTGATTTATCGCACCCTCCCCATGATCTGCTTGATCACATTGTAGCTCGTTAACTACTCTAGCTCTTGGTTTTTCTCGTGGTCCTATACTCTTCTTTCTTTATGTTCCTGGTCACCTCTCTTTTTAGCTCTTGGTTCTTAGCACTTGGTCACCACACCACATGTATTTAGTTCTCTTGAGCACATTTTTGGCTTACAACCTCCACTTAAGCTCCCACATGCTTATAAATAGACTTGCTTGGTCCATATTTTACATTTATGTAGCTCTCCTAAGCTTAGAAAATTTGAGGGTTGAGATGCACCACCTTATGCCTGCAAAAATAAAGATAAAAAATCCCACAGTACGTAGGGAATATGCCCATAGGCCACCATGAAATTCCCACAAAAGCTATGAAAATTTTAGGTGTTAAAATTTGTTCCCGTGGGGACAAAGTTTTATGTCATAAACAATTGAGAATTGTAGATTAGTTCTTTCTTCATTGGTCTATGGAGTCCTTATCTTTTGAGTAAATCTTCATACATTGAGCATACTTTTGAGCTTTGCATATTATTTACAGTCATTACAAAAATACAAAATTGGAAATGCTTAAGTAAAATGAAAACATGAATATGAGTAAAGTTTAAAATGTTGATATTCTACTATGAACATAGCTGTAGAATGTCTTGAATTTTCAGTACAACATAAAGCACTTGAGAAACCTTCTTTTCACAGCTACCTCCATGATCTTTCCATCAAGTTGAGCAAGGATATGAGTGTTGTTGCATTGGATAGTTGAGATGTGATAAGGTCCTACCCAGAGATTATGAAGCTTACCATGTTTTCCTTTGTCTTCCCTGCTAGCATCCCATTTGAAGACTGAATCTCCTGGTTGAAGATCTCTTTCTATTGCTTTTTTTATCAAAGTTTTCTTTCATTCTCCTTTGGGGCTCCTGTAATTTCAGACTAAATTGCTCTATGTCTTGTTGTAAATCTATTAGTTGATAAATCCTCCTCACCATATCATTTGGTTCTTAGATTTTATTTTGGATTAGCTTCATCAAATGAATCTCCAATTGGATTGGGAAGACTGCTTCTTTCCCTTAGACCAAATAAAATGGGGAAGTTCCAATAGACCTCTTGATGCTTATTCTATCATTCCACAATCCATACCTCAAATTAGTATCCCATACTCTTTTGTTTTCTGATAGCATCTTCTTGATTACCCTAATTAGGATATTTTTATAAGAGTATGCCAATCCATTTCCTTGTGGAAAATAAGGGCTTGAATGCCCCAGCTCAATGTTATATGTTTGAAAAAATTCCATTAGTTTGACTGATTTGAATGCCTGTGAATTATCAACAATAACATTTTTGGGGCATTCAAATATGGACAATATGTTTTCTTCCAAAAAATTGATGATCACTACATCATTTTCTAATCTGGTTGGGATGGCCTCCACCCACTTGGTAAAGTAATCAATGACTGTCAGAATCCACTTGCATTGGCCACTAGAGTTGGGGTTTATTTCACCAATAAACTTTATAATCCACACTGTTGGAAAGGAGATGATGTTTTTATGGGCTTCAAAGGAAATGGATTTAGCTTTTGTTTCCTTGCAAATAGCTAGCACTTTGTGCTTGATATTACCATGTGGTTAACATCAGCAAATAACTTTGGCCAATAATATGCTTCTTTGATAATTTTATAGGATATGTCCCTCCATGCACGGTGTCCTCCACAAATTCCCTTATGAAATTATGTGATCATTCCCTCTATTTCTTCTTCCACCACACAATTTAACAATATACCCAAAGGGTCTTCCCAACATAGATACTCTTCCAAAATGTAGTACTTGACATCTTGGAGCTTTAAATATCTATCTTGGGCCTTAATCAGGTCACATGAAAACTCAATGTGGAACAAGTAGAAAATAATGTCCTTGTACCATTGAGACACTATAAAATTGGGATTTACTGTTATGATCCTCCCTTAAAGATCTCCTTTATTTTCTTCCCTTTCTTCTTCTGTCATTTCAGCCAGCAAATTCAAGTCTAATGCCTCACAATTAGATTCAACCAATAGATTTTCTATCCATTGTCCTTTCACCAGTTTAGTGGGCTTGATCTCCAGGACATAGTCTTGGACTTTGGCAATCCACTTCCCTCTTCTACCTTCACTGCCTATTTTGCTAAGAATTTCCTTCACTCTACTATGTGGCACATAAGCAATCAAATGGGAGTGTAGAACATAGCATCTAAAATATTTGAGAGCTTTCACCATGGCATAGGCTTTCTTTTCCAATGAATTGTACTTTAAATCAACATCTATCAAAGCCTTGTTGAAAAAAACTATGGGTTGCTCATGTCCTCCTTGGTTCTTCTACAAGAGCACAGTTGCAATAATATTTGTTGAAGAAAAATAAAAAACCAAGAAAGGTTTAGTATAATCAGGGATTATTAAAAAAATGGCTTTTCCTAAGGATATTTTGAGCTGCTAGAAAGCTTCCTTAGATTCTTTGGTACATTTAACATAATTACCTTTTTTTAGCATGTTGCAAATGTTCTTTATCAATTCTACCAAGTTAGGAATAAATCTCTTGATAAAGTTTATTTTTCCCATGAAATATTTAACCTCCTTCTTAATCCTAGGGATATATATCAATTGTATTACAACCACCCTCCCTAGATCAATTCTAACCCCATCTTTGTAAATATTGTGTCCTAACAACTTGCCTTGTTGCAAAGCAAAATGTGACTTCCTGACATTTAAGGACAATCCATATCTCCTGCATTTGTTGAATGTTTGCTTTAGGTGTGACAAATGTTTGAACACCATCGGTTTTGGAAAAAAATATCATGTCATCTAAGTATATGACAATGAACTTGTCTCTTTCCCCTCCAAAGGCTATATCCATGGCCCTATGAAATGTCACTCCTGCATTCATCAATCCAAATGGAATTTTATCATACATAAATATACCCCATGGAGTTGTGAATGTTGTCTTTTCTCCATCATCTTTGTGCACTGACACTTGATTATAACCTAAGAATCCATCCATCATAGATATCATGTTATCCCCTACCACTTTCTGTAAGATTTGGTCCATCCTAGGAAAGGGGTATTTGTCCTTCAAGGAGAACTTGTTGAGATTTCTAAAGTCGACACACAACCTGATTTCCCCACTTTTATTTCTGATTGGTACTAATTTTTCTACCCACTCTGAGTATCTTAAAGGAATTATTATTTTGGCATCTAATAGCTTCCTCATTTCCTTTTCAATTTTAGGTAGCAATATGGGATTAGTTTGCCTCGACTTCTTTTTGAAAGGTTTTAATCCAGGATTTAGGGGTATCTTGTGCTGTATTATAGATGTGTCATAGTTTCTACTATATTCATGTTTCCATGCAAATACATCTATAAATTCTTTAAAAAGTTTCAAGTACCCGTGCTTGACTTCTGCAGGAAACAATTTAGACAATTTGTTATACTTGGGGTCCTCTGCTATACCAATGTTTACATCTTCAACATCTTCTTCTTTTGGCTGTACAATAGTATTGACAAGAGTATCATTTTTGTGAAAGAATTTTTCTAATGGTACTAAGCCTTTAGGGATGAAGTTATTTTTCAGCTATAATATCTTATGATTTGTAATTTTACTGCTGAATTTTGGGGATAATTTTTCATCATCCTGACCCATTTCTTCCTCATTTTCACTTTCATCTTGATGTATACAGGAGTTTGAGAATTCACCTATAATTTACACGAATCTCTTTATCTATTGGTCATCCCTTTCTTCTTCTACTAGAGGGCCCACTGAAATAGAAACCTTTTCATCTGCAAGATTGAGGGTGTCAGGCTGGATAGTTTGCCTTGCTAGGTTCAATACTTGTTCTTTTCATCTCATGATCAATATAAAAAGGAATGGAAAATATATCTTGTTCTTTCTTTTCAGGATCAATATTTTTGGGCTGGGAAACTTCAGTTATGGCAGCGAAAAATTCCCCCCGCGGATAGGTAAAACTTCTCTTGGACCAAGAGTTCTATGACCCAATATAGAAAGTTAACAAATGGTGAATAACATCCTCCTATACCTATCCTATATGCATACAACAAAGCATCAAAAGAAGAGTGTAGAGAGGGTAGATGACCTACCTCTATCTTGATGGTTGTCCTAATTGCTCCAACCTTTGAACTTGATGTCAAAGATCCAAGTGCTAGAAAGACCTGTAGATACAAAACAAAGCTTCCTTCCTTCTACAATATGTTGTTATGCATAAGGAAAAATATATCTATATTGAATGCAACAACACAGACATACATGCCATAAATGAACAAATAGGGGATAAATAGGTAAAGTTATCTATTAATTGGAAATCAATAAAGAAGCACTTACATCCATCATCTTGATCTTGTTGCAACTCCTTCCAAGCTTTCACTCCATCCCCTTGAGAGTTACAAAACCATATGCTTGATTCCTTCAAGCTCACTACCTCATCTTCCTCCATGGAATGAATTCAATTTATATGGTTTGAGGATACAACCACCATGGAGAAGAGAATGGATCAAGGGAGGATATGGTGGATCATGAAGTATTAGGTTACTTGGAATGGAAAGGAGAGAGGATTCAAAGGGGAGGCCCAACCAACCAAGATCATATCCAAATCTAGATCCTACATCCATGTTTGACCCATTAGACCAAGATCAATGCTCCCCCAACACTGACTACAAAGCATTGATAAGGGGAATCAACCCTCCCCCAACATTGGACTCTAGGATTCAACTCTCCCTATACAAGGAAAGGGAGGCGTTGATCCATACAAAGAGGCTTAAACCAAGGTTTCAGGGATTGGATTTCGAACTCCAACTCATGGATTTGACTCCCAAACTTGGCTAGGGAGTGGACCAAGAATACGATCATCCTTCTTACCATGATTAAAGAGAAAAACAACCAAACTTCTAGTGTGACACTTAAGGATGGGGTTAGTGTGACAATTTGGTGTCTAACAGCTGCCCCCTAAAGTATGAGGTCAAAAGGAAACTGAAATACGAAACACTTTACAAAAATACATGTATACGGGTGTTAAAAGGGGAAATATGGATGGAAGCTGCAACAAAAGATCAAACAGTATACAAGTATCATCCCTGAGGTAGGCATGCCCATGCTCGAAACAATCTGACTCAAAGCATGGACACCGACCAATATATTGCGGATCCATGAAAGTATTGACTAAGGATATGGCCACCAAACATACAATGTGGATCCATATTGTTTGACTTGAACAAATCACGGTCACAAAAGAATACAAAGTGGATCCACGATACAATAATGACATATCCATAGACCAATACAAAGTGGATATGTGCAATAGTATATACATCAGTGAGATCAACAGTATAATATCTATACCAAAACCTATGCGAAGAACATAGGAAAGTTAGGTGCAACAAATGTTCCTAGGGTCTTCGTCCTGTATTCCAAAATGGTACGATTATATCCACGCGAATAAATGTGTTGACGCCGAACATGGTAGAAACAACTTGATGACCAGTCAATGGCGTAAACGATTAACAAGTGCGAGGGAAATCGCTAATGATAATCGAGGAGGCCTACCATTGAGGCATGCAGGTCCCAAGGTACTAACTAGTTTCTAAGTCTAATTCTTGAATGATGTGTTGGAGTCAACAGGAACAAACCCGTCGAAGGAGGGACATGATGTATCCCACATCATCGACATGAAACCAACACAGGAAAGTGATGTAATATGGTAGATCAATTGAAATCAAATTGACATGAGGATTAAAGTACACAACACCACATAAAGGATGACTTGGGATAATACATCCCTTGAACATCGGGTGGCACAACAAAAGACTTGGTAACATTTACTCAACTAGATATTAACCAAAACATAGTGCAACGATGAACGAGGCACCATTTGGATGAGACAAAGGAGTAAAATGACTTATGGGCTTGGTAAAACCCAGAGGCAAGTAGATTACCCAATTGTAAGACAAGACACAAACAAGTTCCATGTTCAAGGGCGACAATGAATAGCTGCCATAATATTTTCCAACAAAATTGACCCATTTTTCCCGAATTCCCCCCCCCCCCCCCCCAACTATGAATGAAGATTACCTATTTGTTTTTTATTGATCTTGAGGAGGATAACAAATGCTCAGTATAGTTCATCATAGATGAGTCCCTCATCATATTTTTAATGAGCCTAAAGAAGGAGAGGTTTTGGTGCCATATGGGTCCTTCACTGCATAATTTTACGAGTCCAAAGAAGGTAAACTCGATGACCTTTTCATATTTAGAGAGTCTTAAAAGAATCTAAAGAAGACACTAGGATGATTCTTTTTCGTAAATTTAGTCTCCTACATCCAAAAAATGACAAAAACATACGAGGGAGAACTCTTCTAGTCAAGGTTGACTAGAGTATATCTTTTTCGTATTTAGTCCACGTGGTCCAAAAAAGGGTAAATTAATACCATATAGATGTCCTCTCAAATCCTTTTATGAGCATGAAAGAAAACAACCTTGCTCGGAAATATTTTCACTCATAACTAGGGAGTAAAAAAAGAGCTTAAAGGAGACTCCAAAGAGTTCTTTTTTCATAACTAGTCTCATGAGGCCAGAAAAGGGGTAAAGTATCACTCAAAAGACACCTTTTTCATGGTTGATAACCAAGTACGACAAAGAAAAAAAGTAAACTCGGCACAATTTTCTTTTTTTAAATAACCTACCTAGCTGTAAAAGAAGAGAGAATAATACTAGGCAGATACTTCCTCATTGTTTTACGAGTACAGGAAAAGCGTACTAGACTCGACACTTTTTTCACTTGATCTTAACAAGAACGCCTATGGTATCAACAACGCTCAGAATCATTTTCATGCTTCAATCTAGAGCACGAAAAAGGAAAAAGTAAGATCAAATGAATAAGGTCACTAAGAACATAGAGAGTCCATTCTTCATAGAATCTTGTAACTTGGACAACAATGTGTCAGAGAGCTTGATTAATCTCCTAATCAAGACAATAATTGAGATGAAATAACCCAAACAAAAGGGACCTCAATGTCAAAAGGGATCAAGTAAATAGTTTTCATAAGTAAAAAGAGGATACAGTAAAAACATAACTCATTTTTACCTCTCAATTTCACTTGAAGGAGTTTTTTCCCCCTTTCGAAGGATAATTTGGAGTGTTGATTCCAAGCGATCTAGGGAATCAATTAATGAACTACCAGAAGCAGGTATGTCTCCTCACTGTGCTCTTTCATTTGATTATTTAATAATTTCTCAATTTCATGCATGTTTGGGTTAGATTTGGGCAAAACTAGGGCCTTAATGGCGCCTCTCAAGATCAACGCTCCCCTAACAAGTAGAAAGGGGCGTTGATATAGGATATCAACAATACCCTAACATTGGGAAGCTAGGACCAATGCCCTGTAACCTTCTTCAGAGGGCATTGGGCATAATTTTGAGGGATGTTTTGCCTGTTTCTCATCCAAAAAGCATGGGATTGAGCTCCAAATTTGACCATTTGTTTCTCTTGTGATGTAAAGGAGATATTTGGCCAATAAAAGCACAATGATTGAGTGGAAAGAGAATGAACATGAAGCCAAATATATGGCTTCCCTACTTGACCCAAACACCATGGCTGTGCTTAGAAACTGCAGGTTACTCAAGTTCTTTAAAAAAAAGGAATGAGGAAGCAAGTGGTTCTATGAAACCACTGAGTCAACATGTGGAATGTGGAAGATGAAGATTTTCATGTTGGTCCTCATGTTCTTGAAATAGAATGAGAGGACATTGAATTCCTCATGGGGATCTCCAAAAGTGGAGCACCAATCACATTAGTTGGAAACCGGGGAACGGAATTGTCTATTGAGGAATATATGGCCTGATTTTGCAGAGCGAGGGCTGAGAAAAAGAGTGGAAAGGTTTCAATTAAATATATTACCACACACACAAAAGAAGAAAAACCACACCACTCCAAAACACACCATTATTTTAGGTACAATTATGTACAAAGTAAAAATGAAGGATGATCCTAGGAATAGTAATTATTCAGATAGAGCCCAGTCTAAGGATCTCCTAATGATATTCCATCATGATCAACTAGCTCATATGCACCTTTTTCTAACACTCATTTGATAATGTAAGGAATGTGCTACACAGATTTGAACTTTCCTGCCCCCTGTTTATCATGGATTTGATTGCAAACTAAAACTAGGTCACCTTCATTGAACACATGAGGTTGGACATATTTATTGTATTAAGATTTGATGTGATTCTTAATAATGATAAGAAGAAATTAAAATCAAACAAGAAGGCATACCAACTTCAAGTAATCAAGCAACAAACAAAGTGGTATAAGGATGTAAAATGCTAGGGAAAGTCTGTTAAAATTCAATATGCTAAGACAGAAAATAGCAGCATTACATTCCATTTCACAATAATAGCATATACAGGATCACTGAAGAAACAACAAGCATAGCATAAACACAAGAGACACAGATTTATCCTGGGAAACCCTCATGGGGTAGAAAACCCAGCAAAGCTTTCCTCAATAAGATGATAAACCAAAATACAAGATGTGCTCCCTCCTTCTAATCCTCCTTAGCAAATCTCCCAGACAAGTGCTCCTCTTTTCAAGTGTGTGAGTTTGTCAAATGAGGAACACACCTCCTCTATTTATACACTACTCTGACATATATTTTACACAAGTACATGTAGGCTCGTATTTAACCATTAGGTTAAATACCCTATTATAACTGACTGGGTCGACCCCCACATGGTGGGTCTAATAACCCTAGTTGCCACAACTCCTCGGAGGAATAAACATCTCCGGATACATAATAGAGTCACCTCGGAGGGATGGAAAATCTCCGGAATAAATAATGTACAAATATAATATTTTTAGAAGTTACAATATTCAACAAAGTCCTGAGTAGAGTTGTCAATTTTTGGCGGTAGAAAATTCCCCCTACGGATAGGTGAAACTTCTCTTGGACCAAGCGTTCTATGACCCAAGACAAAAATCTAACAAATGGTGACTAACATCCTCCTATACCTATCCTATATGCATACAACAAAGCAAGAAAAGAAGAGTGTAGAGAGGGTAGATGACCTACCTCTGTCCTGACGGTTGTCCTGGATGCTCTAACCTTTGAACTTGATGTCCAAGCTCCAAGTTATAGAGAGACTTGTAGAGATAAGACAAAGCTTCCCTCCTTCTACAACATGTTGTTAGGCATAAGGATAAATCTATCTATACTGAATGAAACAATATAGACATACATGCCATAAAAGAACAAATATGGGAGAAATAGGCCAAGTTATCTATTAATTGGAAAGCAATAAAGAAGCACTTACATCCATCATCTTGAGTTTGTTGCAGCTCCTTCCAAGATTTCACTCCATCCCCTTGAGAATTACACAACCATAGGTTTGATGCCTTCAAGCTTACTACCTCCTCTTCCTCCATGGAATGACTTCAATTTATAGGGTTTGAGGGTACAACCACCACAGAGAAGATAATGGATCAAGGGAGGATATGGTGGATCATGAAGGATTAGGTTACTTGGAATGGAAAGGAGAGAGGATTCGAAGGGGAGGCCCAACCAACCAAGATCGGATCTAAATCTAGATCCTACATCCATGTTTGATCCATTATACCAAGATCAATTCTCCCCCAACACTAGCTACATAGCATTGATAAGGGGAATCAACCTCCCCCAGCAATGTACTCTAGGAGTCAATTCTCCCTATACAAGTCAAGGGAGGCATTGATCCCCACAAGGAGGATTAAACCAAGGTTTTAGAGATTGGATTTCGACCTCCAACTCATGGATTTGACTCCCAAACTTGGATAGAGAGTGGACCAAGAATAAGATCATCGATATTACCATGCTTATGGATAAAACCAACCACACTTATAGTGTGACACTTAAGGATGGGGTAAGTGTGACAATTTGGTGTATAAAAAGTTACCCTTTGTACAACTGGGGATGTAGGTTTACAAATTCCGTCTTTAGGGACAACGAGTTTTTTAATAGAGGTTTCCAATATAAAGAACTTTATCACTTTTGGGATTTGAAGATGTATTTTTAGCAGGAGGATTTTGATTTTGATTTACTGAAGGGTTTCTAGGTCTAAGATCATACTTTCTTTGCAACTTTTCCTAAACATTGTCAGCATACGACCTATACTGATTTGGGGATTTTTCATTTTCTCTCTGTTTTGATCCTTGCTCATATGTGTTTTCTTGTAAATAATTTTCAAAATATTATTGTGTTAAATGGATCATATCCTCCTCATATTGCATCCATAACATCTCCTCTGGTGGTTCAATATATTCTTCATCTTGTGGGAGGTCTGCAGAATTGTTGTTGTTATTTTCTCTCATAGGGGGCTGTATGGGTGGATCTTCATTTCTCCTCTCCTTATTTATGATCTGTGGATTAAAAGGTCTTCTATAATGATTAGGATTTCTCTTCCCTCTAGATTGAGTATTTCTATTAGAGTTTTTTCCTTCCACCTCCAGTTTGGTAAGTTTATTTGATAAGCCTTTAAGTAATCTGGACATTTATTCCATCTTTACATCTTGTGTGTCCTTATCTTTCCCAGAAGTGCCAATATATTCTTTTGACCTTTTCTTATCTGAATCATGCTTGTATATCATCTTGCATGAGTTTGTCACGTTTCCTTCCACATCTACTGCATCATCTTACATATTTAGTAGAGTTAAAGATCTCCTCTCTCTAAGTATCATTGCAAATTCATGTTCACAATCCCCTGTATAATTGACCTTTGCAGGTGATTATGAAGGTTTTATGTCTTGAGGGATCTTATTATAGATTTTATTAAATTTCTTATTAAACTCTCCAGATGTTTCCCCATTCATTTTCTTTAATGCAACAAACTTAGTCAAGTAGTATAGTTGATCTCTTTTCTCACTCCACTGCCTCATAAATATGGTCTCAAGGACAAGCCAGGAGTTTATAGAGGCTTTCGGGAGGGACTTAAACCATTTTCTAACTTCTCCTTCTAAAGTCTGGACAAAGAGTCTCATAAAGACATCATCATGCTCAATATACAGGTTATCAGTGAAATCCTAAAATTTAGCCGTATGCCCTTCAGTTGTAACCTCCCTTTATCCATCATACTTAGGAAGTATTTTCAAGTAGCTATTTAGCAGGTCATGGAGATTATTGGGAAGTTTTAATGGGACATACCTGGTAGAGACCAAGGGATTTATAGGTGTCGATGGAGGTCCACCTCTACCTCTTGCGTTGGCTATTATATGCCGCAAGATCATATTCCTAACCTATGGGGTTGCAGGGGTTCTTTGATGTCTCGATTCAGGTTGTAAAGTATGAGAAGAACTTGCATAAGCAAATAAGGGAGAGTTCTGAGGTTCTAATAAAGGATTAACTGGAGTTCCAGGCATAGGTCATGGATTCTCTTGAATATTAAAATCCTCAGAAGTTTCTTGATTTTGAAAATCACAAGTAAATGATGGAGGATCTCTATTAGGAATACCTTTCTCCTGAGTAGCTTGATTTGTACGAAAATTCCTCCAGGGATTTCTTGAATATTGCAACCTCTAGAATTTGTTGGACATTGGATTTTCTCTCATATGTCACTTTCCAGATGCCAACCTCACATCAGTGGATTTGTTAGGTGAAGTTCAACGCGAGATCTAATCCATGCTCACAGATTTGGAATTAGATCTTTATCATTCTCATGCATAGGGAAACATCACTTTCTAATTCTTTGCTCCCCGACAATGGTGTTATTTTTCATGTTAGTCCCTGAGATGTTCCAGGTTGGAAACGCCATGGAAATATGAGGTTCAATTTTTTAATATTTAGAGCTTAATATATTGGACTAAGAAGTAACTTTGATATTCTTGAAAATATTACTAGGTGTGACAATATTGGACTATGATACATAAAATTTATTTCAGAGGAATTCAATGGTGTGCTTTCAATATTGCAAGTATATATGAAAATGAATTTAGCAAATGAAACAAATGGAAGTGTACGAGGTGTATTAAGGACAAATCCCATACATTCAATGGAAGAAAATGTACTAAGATTTGAGAAAGATTTCAACTGTTTATACAAAGTGCAACCTATTACAAAGGTTTTACTAAATCAATGGCAGCGTTGATACACACATATTAAACCATAAAAGACACCTTCATTTATGTTTAATCACATGAACACCAGAAGAATGAACAAACATAATGTAAAATGAAATATTATATTCTATCCTACTACTCAACCATACATCCATATCAGAGATACAAATATAGTGGAAAGGCGCTACTAAAAAAACTGTTATTACTCTCAATAAAGGTTGACACAAATACATATTAGCTAAGGAAATAACCGTGGAGACAAATTTAAAAAGAAGGAAAACATCTCTGAAGACACATCAAAATATTAATCTCTAGAACAATCCATGTATACAAAATAGTACAATCGAGTCAACAACTCCCAGAGGCCCTCTCAAAACTACCATCTTTTAATTCTGAAACCGAGTTGTCTTTATATATCAAAGGGATGAGTAACCACTTTATGTTGGTTCGAACTAATTTCTAACAGTATTTAATGATGTCATTATCATCCTTTTCAATATATTGTTAAAATCGACGAGTCACTATCTAAGTTTACTTTTTCTTACTTGAACCTTTTTTAGTGCCTTTCTTATAAGATGGAGGTGTGACTGTCTATCTACTTGGTTGTCCACTTGTTGGTATAGTTGGTTGTACAATTGGTTTGACAACTTTCTATCCTAAAAATTGATGCATCATTAGGAGAGATGCGTACCCACTAGTGGCATACAATCCTGATGACCTGGATGCATGGATGCTTGTCCAGCTTGCTCACTTGACTTCCCTGTTGGTTGTCCAGATGTCTCTCCTTGTGGAGGAAACATTAGATTATGATATTTGGACACAGAGTGCCACTCCTTCCCTATAGGATATTGGTGCATTTTTAGGGCATATAGGGTTATCTCAGCATTAGTGGCCTTCTCATAATATATAGGCTTTAATATTCTTAGCATATTTTTCAGATTGATCCATATTCAAACTCAGCCTTTAATTCTTCAATTGTAACATCTCTCCTAATGATCCTTCAAGTTCTTCAAATTCTGTTTTTTCATTTTTATTCTGTATCAAGAGTCTTTGATACTCTTCTCTCTTATACACATCTCCATTTCCATCCCATAAGTGTGGTAGGCCTATTTCTATAACATCATTGAATAAACCCTTGAAATATCAAACTTCTAAAGTTAAAGATTTTAATCTATTTTGAGTTCTATTTAGTAGATTCTACTTGGTTATCATCTAGTTAGCTAATTTTATCATGTGAGTTCTATTCAAAATTTTCAATTCCTCCAACTATCTTTTACTCCTGCTATTTAGATAATCAATCATTTATGTCGTTTCCTTGGGCTTCTACCCAAGTTCTTTCTCTATTCTCTTTGTCTCTTCAATAGCTACTCTGGCCATATCTAATTCATCCTGTATTACATCACAATGGTCCTATCTGCTGAGGATTTATCGTGCTATATTTTCCCATAATACCCTTTTGGATTCTCTTAAGATTTCTCCCCCCTATAGTTCATCTAATAGATTGGAGAATTGGTTTTTCAACTCATTTATTTAACTTTCCAAGTCCTCTATAAGCTCATACTTTTCATTTAACTCGTCCTCAATCTCTTTAATCATACAATCTCTTTTATCAATATGCTCAGTAGGAGCATATTCCTCCATTTCCTCTACTATTGGCTCTATTGAAGCCTTCTTCTATTGATCCAGTAGAATCTGCTATGTATCTCCTGTGTGCTAATTATTCTCCTGATCTATAGGGGATGATGCTCGGGGAACAAATTCAATGGACAGAGATGTATTTTTCAGCTTCATAGAAAAAATCTGTAATTCCAAATTATTCACCCTTTTTTCATACTCCTATGCCTGATACCTGTACTGCTTCATGCTTTCATGTATATTTTCTTTCTCTTCCGACACCTTTATAAATTATAGGGTTTGGACTAGATCTGCACTAAGCATATTCAATTTCTTTCCGAGGTGAGCAATTTCATTGTCTTTCTATTGTAGGAGAAACTTGGAATGGGAAATTTCAGCTGGATCTACTCCTAGAGCTACAATTTTTCTCTCTAACTCTTTTATAGTCAATTGATTTTTTTTAATAGTTACTCTCTCTACTTTTAAAATTTGTTCAAATTGTTGCAGTTCCATTCTTAGTTTCTTTTCAATGGAAAAATAGTGCGCTACATCCTTGCACATCATGGCATTGGCCTTCTTATAGAAGTACACCTTTTCCAACTTACTTAACTACTTGAAATATACCTTATACTCATTCGCTCTCCAATCATTAAATGAAGTAGGAATAGGAACCTTAGGCTCTAGGATAGTCATTCTAAGTGTATATTCCCTATGATCTGCAATTGTTACGAGCCTTTTCTCTTATGTTCCCAACTCTCCTAGGAGATCTTTAACCATGTCTACACTTCGTTTCCTTGTGATTATGTATTTGGCATGCAGATTTGGCTTTACCTGTGCTGGTACTGCATAGGGGGATTCCTGTTGGATCTGAGGCACCTGAAGCTCCAAGGAAGGATAATGAGTTAGTGTAACAGGTGGAAGGTCCCTCCTCACTAGAGGTTTCTCCAAAATTTCATCCAATTCTCTTGGTAGCTCAACACTTTCCTCTTTTTCAATTAGTATCTATTCTGCCTCTTTTTCCACTTTAGCTCTTTCATTTTTACTTGGTGGCTTCTACTCAACATCATCAATGTCCATCTTTGTGTGCAATTCTTCAGCTGCCTTTTTTTTTTTTTCTATCTATGACTCTGTGGTACCCTGGTCTGTCTCACTGCACTAAACTTCCAGGACTTGCTCCCAAGTTTGTAGGTTAGCTATCTTCTCCCAATTAGGCCTGGGCACACAATTGTAAGTAGAATTTCTGTTTTCAATCCTCAACTTAGATATGACTTGATGAAGGTCATAAGGCCCTTTTTTTTCCTTTCTAGACTAATCTGCTTCAAGAGCTCTTCCTTGTAATGGAGGGAATTTCTAGTTTTTACCAAGAAAGGCCCCATATCCTTGGGAAGCAGGAAAGTGATATGATGCTTGTATTTCACAAAATGAAGTTGATCAAAGATGAATTTATGCCTCACATATTCCATGACAAAGACTCTTGGGGTGAGGAAAGAAGGTAACTTTTATGGTTCATCTTCAAATCCATATATCCTGAGAACATTGTAAACTTCATATAAAAACCAATCCCCTACTCTCATATTTGGGCTCAATTGCATAAGCTTTTGATTTTTCAGGGAACATTCTGGGATGAGATGTATCATGCATCAAAGAATATGTTATCTCCATGAACTTGTTTGCAAATTATTTAAAATTATGGTTGGCATGCTTCCTCAGGATCAAATCAGTCCAAGCATACACAGGAAATTGGTTTCCTATTTCATCTCTAACTCTCAGGTTCATACTTTTAAAGTGTTCATAGTTTGGATATAAAAACATGTAGAAAAGGTAGGAGGGATATCAAAATTACTCAATAACGGGGACTTCTGAAAATTGATTGTGAATAGCTTCAGATAGGTAGATACATAGGTCGAATTTAGCAGGCATGACCTCGGCTGCAAGGGTTAGGATGCTTAAAACACCCATAACAATTTCATCCACAACTCTATCATCGTCATACCCTAATATGGTGCATATTAGGGTTATGACCTTCTTAGAAATACAACTTCATAAGGAGGAGATGAGGCGAGGGTTGGAAACCCTTCCTTCAGGTGCTAGGATAAAACATGGTTTCTCTCAAGGGGATTCATGGATTGATAGGACATGGAAAGGGATTCTTCATCCAGGATTTGTAAGGCAAGAAGATCTGGGAAGCATATCATATTCTCTAGGGAATATCTGGATACTATGCATAGGGTCTTGTAGTAGTATGAAGATAGGATAATTCGCCTATTTGATGAGTACCGAATTGTGCACCATAGTGATGAATTTAGGAAAATACAAAGTATGGGGGCAAATAGCTTGGATCATATTTGTTTCCGAGAGACAACATGGATCTTGGTTAGTAGCGGATTTGGATTGGACCTCATGGATAGTGTTTTTGAGGTTTGAAACAGTTACCACGGTGTCAAAAATGTCGGCATCGTGGTCGTACATGTGTTCATCCTCTGCACTTTTCCAATATATCTAGTTTAACTATGGTGATTCTATATACTTGGCCAACTAAGGTAACTGAATCTGGGTTTTGATTATTTAATTGAATGATATCATATAAAATGGAATACTTATTTGAATGATATAATATAAAACGGCCAAACAGATAAACCACGGGTTTTTGCTCTAACAATGACTTGATGAATATATCATAGATGTCATTCTACTCAACTAAATGTGGTAATTTAATCAGATAAGGGTTTTGACTATTTCATTGAATGATTTTATACAAAATGCAATATCACCAAAATCAATGCATCTTAATAATACTATTAATCATATTTATTTCTGAATGCACATATTTCAAATTAAAGAGATGTTAGATCAAAGTGCAAATCTCCAACTAAATACATAGTTAAGTAGATCAGAGATGTCCCTTAGTGTAACTGAATCATCTTAGGATTTCAACCATTTAATCATGTTGATTCTAACTACTCGGCTAACTATGGAAATTGAATCAGATTAGTGTTTTGAATATTTAACTAATTGATATCATACAAAATGTCAAGAACTGAATGATATCATACAAAATGGATAGAATGGATGGATGAAAAGCATTGGCTAGAACAAATGGATCAACTGAGGGTTTTTCAGCTCCAATAATCACTTCACGATATGTCGAACTAGTGGATTTTTCTAATGAGTGTCGTTTATGTTAATTATATTATAGTCTCAACTAGTTAACTAAGGTGATTATATCTACAATTGTAGGTAGTGATTTATATTCTTTTTTAATTTGTATAGGATGAAGATACCCAACCATAATTACTTCAAGTAAAACATTTAATGTACAAACTTTGACTAGTGAATTACCACATTATAATATTAAATGCAAATATATAGTAAAAAAAATAATTGAATTAGATCAGGGTTTTGAGTGTGATGATTCTATCTACTCAACTAACTATGGTAAATTAAATTTGGGTTTCAACTATTTAAGTGTTGTGATTCTATCTACTCAAATAAGATTAGGGTTTTGACTATTTGACTCTTGTGATTTTATCTACTTGACTAACTATGAGAATCCAAACATATTAGGGTTTTGTAACATCATTGAAATCAATGCATCTTAACAATACTAATTAGAGAGATGTTAAATCATAACACAAATATCCATCTAAAGACAGATCAGATCAATGCAATGCAAGAATTATATGATACAGAATGTAATACCAATCAAATCAATGCATCTTAACAATACTATTGGATCATATTGCATTTCCCAATGCACATATTTTAAATTAGGGAGATATTTGATCATAACACAAATCTCCATCTCAAGACATAAATCAATACACCATAAATTTACCCAATTATTGATTAATATGCAATTATTACAAAAATTAATATCTAAGCATTTGGATCATGACAAATAGGCCAAAGTTGCATTATTAATTAATTATGAAGTAAAATACTTATTTACCCTTGTGAATACTAACACATAAATCCTACAAATAAAGAAAAGTATTGGGGAGATGTGTAATGTAATGTAACCACATTATGTACCTAAAATAAAAAGTAATTAAATTACTTTATGTCCTCTCATAAAAAAAAAAAAAAAAAAAAAAAATAAATAAAAAATAAATAAAAAAATCCATATCCATTCATAAAATAAAAATTTAAAACCAAACATGATTCTGGTTTAGGATCCACTTTGAATTAAATTTTGAAATTGAAATATGATATTATATATTTATATAAATGTGATTGTTTTATGGATTACATTTTAGAAATTTTAATTCTTTTTCTCATTTTTTATTTTATTTAATTTTTTTTTTACAACAAATTATAAACTTTAAAAATACTAAGAATTTGTATTCAATACTAATTACATGTTGAGGTATAGCTTGGGATAAGAGGCAGGGTTGAAATTTGACGAGTAAATAGGTGTTATTCACCATTTTACAGAATGTGAATTTTAATTTTACCCATCATTTTGAAGTCCATTTTTATTTTATTTTAACATCATTGATATCTATATCCCAAGCCCACACACACACACACACACACACACACACACACACACACACATATATATATATATATATTCTCTTTATATTTCTATTTCTAATATGGAAATTTTTTATTTTTGTCATAGTCTAGTTGTCTCCCCTTGCTAGGTAAACTTGATTAGGTAATGGTTTTTTGGTCCCATGGTATTTGGTGGCCCATGGTAATGTTACATTGTATTGCTTTTGATGCAACCTATTTAAAGGTAGGATAAACCTTCTTTGCCATTATGTGTGTGTTTGGTTTAATCATTATGTTTATTATGTTTTTTTGTTTATTATATTTTTGTAAACTTTTTATTTTTGTATTATATGAGGCAAAATCAACTGTTATTATCATAGGTAAAATTAAGATCTAAAAGTCAAAAGAAATACAATATTAATATTAAAATGTCATATAAAAATTTAGTTACGTGTAAAGTAAGACTTCAAATTTCAAACACACACTTACATATCTAAATAAAAATCACTTTCACTTTATCTTAAGTCAAAATTTCATTTTAATAAACTTTGTTTTATTTATTTATTTATTTTAATTTCAATATAGAAATGAAATATTAAAAATATCTTCAAATTTAAAAAAAATATATATATAATGAAATTACTATATTAAATTTTATCTTTATTATTGAAAATTTTACTTATGAAATTTTGTTTTTGAAATTTTCACTAAAGAATAATAAAATTGTTTTTGAATTTTTCATCGGATTTCCTAAAGAATAATAAAAATAAAAACTTTATCCATGATTGCACTCTGCTTCTCCTTATTCCTTTCACACATTCATTGCACGCTTTGTTTGATAGTTTTGTGTGCTTCCTAGCAGCGTTGCATGAAATCTTCGTATGTGTCTTGCACATAGTTTTAACCCAACATTTATGTTTTTTCTGCGTGAGTTACTTCTCGACAAATTTTCAATTGTCTCCATGTTTTACAGTCGCGGTTGCTAGCGTGGTATACATCTATATTTTCTTCATTTTTATTATTAGCACAACCACATTTTTAAAAGTGGTTGATATACGTTGATCAATGCATATCAACCATGGTCACACATTTAAAAGTGGTTGATATACGTCGATCGGCATATATCAACTATTTTTAAAAATGTGGTTGTTCTAGTTGACCACCGGCATGCGGGAAGGAATGCTCAATTATTATTATAAAAAATTTAAGAAAAAGTATTTATAAATGAAAACATAATAAATAAATAAATAAATAAAATTTAAATAATTTAGAATAATATAACGTCAATTATTTATATGATGTCTTGGCATGGTTGACTTTAACACATAGTTGAAGTTAAACCAAAGTAGAGTTTGAACTATGGTTGACCATTATTTAGGAATGGTTAAATTTAGTTCAACATGGTTGACATAACCAAGAAAACATGGTTAACATTAACCATGGTTGACATAACTTAGAGAACATGGCCAACCATTATTTGACCATATTAAGAAAACATAACCATGGTTGACTTTAATCCATAGTTGACTTTGAAGCAAGAATGACGTTAATCCATAGTGAACTTTGAATCATGGTTGAATTCAAACCATAGTTGAATTTTAAGCAGGTTGACTTTGAACCATGGTTAACTTTAATCCATAGATAATGATATTTCATGGTTGATTTCGGTCCATGGTTGAATTCAAGCCATGGTTGAATGTAATCCAAGGTTAATTTTAAGGTTGACTTCAATCCAAGGTTCTCTTCAATCTAAGGTTGACTTCAATTCAAGGTTTAACTATATCCAAGGTAGATGCGAATCCAAGGTTGACTTCAATCCATGGTGGAATTCAATCCAAGGTCGAATCCAATATGAGTTTGACTTTAATCCAAGTTTGACTTCAAGGTTGAATTCAATCCATGGTTGAATTCAAGGTTGACTTTGATCCAAGGATGGATTCAATCCAAGGTTGACTTCAATGCAATGGTTGACTTCAATCCATTAATAATATTAACAATAATGACTTCAATCCATGGTTGACTTCAATTCATTGTTGACATAAATCAAAGGTTGACTTCAATCCATAATTGACTTCAGTTCAAGGTTGACTTCAATCCATTAATAATATTAACAATATTGAATTCAATCCATGGTTGACTTCAATGCATTGTTGACATAAATCCAAGGTTGACTTCAATCCAAGGTTGACTTCAATCCATGGGAAACTTCAATCCAAGTATGAGATCAATCTAAGGTTGACTTCAATCCATGGTTTTCTTCAATCCAAGGTTGATTACAATCCATAATTGACTTCAATCTAAGATTGAATTCAATCCAAGTTTGACTTTAATACATGGATGACTTTAATCCTTAGTTGACTTCAATCCAAGGTTATCTTTAATCCATGGGTGAATTCAATCCAAGGTTGAATTCATTCCATATTTGACTTCAATCCAATGATTTACTTTACTTTATTAATAATATTAACATTAAAGACTTCAATATCCATATTTGACTTTGAATCATGGTTGAAATTAAACCATGCTTGAATTCATTCCATTATTGAATTCAAACCATAGTTTACTGTGAACCATGGTTGACTTCAATCCATAGATAATATTAGTTCATGGTTGACTTTGATCCATGGTTGAATTCAAGCCAAGGTTGAATTCAATCAAAGGGTGGCTTCAAAGTTGACTTCAATCCAAGGTTGACTTCAATTCAAGGTTGAACTCAATCCAAGTTTGACTTCAATCTAAGGTTGACTACAATGCAAGGTTGGCTTTAATCTAAGGTTGACTGCAATCCATGATTGACTTCAAGGTTGACTGCAATCCATGGTTGACTTCAATCAAAGGTTGACCTCAAGTTTGACTTCAATCCAAGGCTGATTTCAAAGTTGAATTCAATCCAAATTTGACTTCAGTGCATGGTTGACTTCAATCCAAGGTTGACTTTAATCTAATGGCTGACTTCATTCCATTAATAATATTAACATTAATGACTTTAATCCATGGTTTACCTCAATCCATAATTGAATTTAATTAATGATTGAATTCATACCACAGTTGAATTTGAATCATGGTTCACTTTGAACCATGGTTGACTTTAATCCATAGTTTAATTCAATCAACAGTTGACTTCAATCCAAGGCTAGCTTCAATCCAACGTTGACTTCAATCCATGGGTGAATTAAATCCAAGGTTGAATTAAAGGTTGACTTCAACCCAAGGTTGAATGCAATCAAGGTTTCCTTCAAGCCAAGGTTGACTACAATCCAAGGTTGATTGGAATCAAGGTTTCCTTCGATCCATGGTTGACTTCAATCACTGGTTGAATGTAATGCAAGGTTGAATTCAAGGTTGAATTCAATCCAAGGTTGTCTTCAATCAAAGGTTGACCTCAATCCAAGGTAGATGTCAATCCAAGGTTGACTTCAATCCATGGTGGACTTCAATCTGAGGTCGACTCTAATCTAAGGTTGACTTTAATCCAAGTTTGACTTCAATCCATGGTTGACTTCAAGGTTGACTTCAATCCAAGGATAGCTTCAATCCAAGGTTGAATTCAATCCATTAATAATATTAATAATAATGACTTCAATCCATGGTTGACTTCAATGCATTGTTGACATAAATCGAAGGTTGACTTCAATTCATCATTGGCTTTAATCCAAGGTTGAATTCAAGCCAAGATTGACTGCAAGGTTGATTTCAATCAAAGGCTGACTTCAATCAAAGGTTGGATTTAAACCATGGTTGAATTCAATCCGTAGTTGAGTTCAATGTAAGGTTGACTTTAATCCATATTTGAATTCAATCCATAGTTGACTGTCAAGCAAGATTAACTTCAATCTAAGATTTACTTCAATCCAAGGTTGACTTTAATACAAGGTTGACGTCAATAAAAGGTTGAATTTAATCCATGGTTGAATTCACTCCATAGTTGACTTCTATCTAAGGTTGACTTCAATCCATTGTTGAATTCACTCCAATGTTGATTTCAACCCATATTTGACTTCAATCCATATTTGACTTTTAAGCAAGGTTGACGTCAATCCAATGTTCACTTCAATCCAAGGTTTACTTTAATCAAAGGTTGAATTGAATCCATAGTTGAGTTGAATCCATAGTTGAATTCAATTTAAGTTTGACTTCAATCCAAGGTTGACCTCAATCCATGGTTGAATTCAATCCATGGTTGGCTCCAATCAAAGGTTGACTTAAATACATATAGGTGAATTTTACGAGAGGTTGAATTCAATCCAAGGTTGACTTCAATACATGGTTGAATTCAATTCAAGGATGACTTCAATCCAAGGTTGACTTCAATCAAGGTTGACTTCAATCCAAGGTTAACTATAATCCATGGGTGACTTTAATCTAAGGTTGACTTTAATCCATAGGTGTCTTTTAAGTAAAGTTGAATTCAATCCATGGTTTCTTCATGGCTGACTTTGGTCGACTATGCTTGCATCATGGGTGACTTCAACCCAAGGCTGACTTCAATCCATGGGTGACTTCAATCCAAGGTTGAGTATCAATGACTATTATTAATGATGGTTAACATTATTAATAAAATATCATTATGATATCAAATAGTGGAAATGAAAGAGTAATAATTTGACAAGGTGATCTTATGTCTAAGGTTGATATTAAAGTTTTCTAATATTCATATTAATTTTATTAATGTTATCAATGTTAATAATAATGTTGTTAAAGTTAATATTATTAATGATAATTATTAAATTTAATAATATTAATTTTAAAATTAATATTAATGTTTGTTAACATTGTGTTATTATTAATATTAAAACTATATATTAAAACAATTGTTAATAAAAATAATCATACTAATGTCAATGAACTAGTGTTGTCCATTGGCTGTAGCTTGGGTGGTTGGGAGGAATAATTGTTTCCCTCTCCACCTAGGTTCAATTCTTGTAAGTGACATGATGCTCTTCTTGATAAGAATAATCACATCAATATTAATAAGAATAATCACATTAAAATATCATATATATAATTTATTCAAATGAAAAGAATAAAATAATAATATAATATATAAAATTTATTTAAATGAAAAATTAAAATAATAATATAATGTAATTGAAACTCATATGTAATGTGGGTGTAAGCAGACCACTTTAAGAGAAAGTGATTTTTATCCTCAATATTTATAGAGCTCATAAAAATGATTTTTAATCTTGGATATATATATTCATTAAAATTAAAATGTATGTAAAATAAATTTATTTAAATAGAAGAATAAAATGTTAATATAATCTAAATTTGTAAAAAACAAATAAATATATAATAATAATCATCATCATAATATATATTTTATATTATTTATTTTATATATTATTTGAAGTAATAATGCGAAATAATGATAATGTTAAGATAATTTATAAACTTCATATACAGTAATTTTAAATTATATATAAATGATTTCATAGTTGGAAATCATGCAAACCCCCCCACCATATATATATATATATAATCAATCAAAATACAATATAATTTCATTAAAATTAAAATGTATATAAAATAAATTTATTTAAATAGAAAAATAAAATGTTAATATAATCTAAATTTAAAAAAAAACCAAACAAATATATAATAATAATCATCATCATAATAAAACTAGCAACAACCACATTAATAATATTATTAATGTGTTCGAATACGTCGAAAACCACATTAATATGAAAAGTATGTGCCCAATTTACGCCTATCAGCGTATTCAAACACATTAATAATATTATTAATGTGGCTGTTGCTAGTAACGGGTGTGCGCATACACATATCTCCGAAATATTAATAGAATAATATTGTTTAGTAATATTAATGAAATACATAATTTAATTATTTAATTAATAACATTGTTTAATTAAGAAATATTATTATTTTATAATAATTAATTAAACATAAAAATTATAAAATAATTTAATTCATATTATAGTTATTTAGTTAATAATAATATTAGTTAATTAGTTAATTAATTATTATTTAATTAATAATATTAATAGATTAATATTATTTAATGATTTTAATGAAATCCATACTTTCATCAGTATCTTCAGGTTTTAGGGCTGTCTACTTTGAATAAAATTCAAGAATAATGCTACGTGGATCTCTGCTAGAGATCTTGGCCTTTCTGGTTTTTTAGCTCGGACTTGGGATGCTTACATCATGAACTTAAATTCAACTGGTGTCAAACTGAACCATGATACAGATCATCTTGTTTGGGGTGGAAACCCTGCTTGCTTATGGTATTGTATCAACACAAGCCGCTTATTCTAGAATTGTTCAAGACAAGTTCATCTTCCCTCAGGATTGGTGGTATAAGAGGGTATGGCATTGGTCTATTCCTTTAAAACTGAAATGTTTTATTTGGTTAGTTTTGCAAGATAAACTGAAGACATGGGAAAATCTGTGTAAACGGGGATGGATTGGACCTAGTTTATGTGTTCTTTGCAAAAGTGCAGCTGAAACAAAACAACACCTATTTGTCCAATGCAGTTTTACTAGTAAGATCTGGGATGTGGCTTCATCAAGTCTTAATATCTCATAGTGCTGGGATGTGGGGGATTTTAATAAGTGCTTATTAAACTGGTTCAGGCATTGCAAACAACATTTTTATATTGCTATATGCATCTCGTGGGCAATTTGGTTTACCAGAAACTGTGCCATCTTTCGGAATTCTACACCTGATACTTTGCAATGTAGCATGATTGCATTAAAAATGTTTTCAACATGTGAGGTTGATGAACTTAAGTTGAAGACTGACATCATTAGTTTTTTTAATCTCAAAGTGGATCAACCTGTTCTCTTCTTCGATGGAGCTTCACAATATGGTTTATGTGCAGTTGGGGGTGTCATATATCTGAATGATTCTCATTATTTTTCTGTTAGACTCAATTGTGGTACAGGAACAAACATGAAAGCTGAGTTAATGGCTCTCTGGTGTGTACTTAAAGTTGCTAATATCTTTGGTTTGGTTAATATCAAGGTATATGGTGACTCCAGGGTTACCATTAAATGGGTTGCAGGTGACTTCAAGCTTAATGTAATGAACCTGAGGCACTGGGCTCTTAGAACTCATTTTGAAATCTCAAAGCATCAGAATATCAAGTTCGAGCATATTTATAGAGAACATAATTCTCTTGCAGACAAGCTATCAAAACAAGCGCTATCTGGTATGGAAGGGCAACTGATTTGGGAGGAATGGTGCGACAACTGCATTCTGGATAGTGGGTCCACTTATTTTTTTGATTGACCCTAGTTGGTGCTAGATTCTGGGACTTTTTGAATCGGTTGATTCCTTATTTTGCTTTTTGACAATATGTATTGGTGTTTGTATCTTACGAACCATAATGGTTGTTTTGAGACCATGAGTGGATCCTGAAACTTTTTGCTGTGCAGATCTTCCATGAAAAATATTGTAAATGATTCGGCGGTTAAATCATGAACTTCATTGTACTATTTGATTCGTTTGAATATCAAAAGTAGGTTTTTTTTCGCTGGAAAAAAATTATAATATATATTTTATATTATTTATTTTATATATTATTTTAAGTAATAATGCGAGATAATGGTAATGTTAAGATAATTTAGAGAACTTCATATACAATAATTTTAAATTGAATATTTAAATTGTATATAAATGATTTCATAGTTGGAAGTCATGCAAACCCGCACATAAATATGATATACAATAATTAAATTTTAAAGTGCAAGCTTAAATTGTATATAAATGATTTCAGAGTTGGAAGTCATGCAAACCCGCACATAAATATGATATACAATAATTAAATTTTAAAGTGCAAGCTTAAATTGTATATAAATGATTTCAGAGTTGGAAGTACTGCAAGTTTAAATCGACACATAAAATAAATTTTAAAGGCATATACAATACCACACATTAACTAATTTTAAACTCCATATACAATAAATTCATAGCTAAATCCTAAACCACATAGCTAATAAAATCCATGCTTTAAGCATTACACTGTGAATCCCTGCAGAAAATCCATACATTAAGCGTTACCACCGTGACTATACAATTGAGGCATATTAATTGTAAATCAGTTAATTTGAAATCTTGAAAGCTATAATAGAGTAGATATTTTAAAAAATTGTAAACATTGTTTTACCAAATTCTCTCCATAATATGTTTTAAAAAATAATAAAGACTTAAAAAAAATTCAGGATTCGTACCGTAAATGACTCGGAAAGAAATATGAGTAATAGATACACAAATTTTATGAAAAAGAGACGCAAACCAATAGAGTCATTTAAAGTGGTAATGGCTCCATCCACTACAAATTTCTAGTATCTTACAATCTGAGGCTCATTCTTGGGCTTCTCTCCAAATTATGGCCGTTTACATACTCAGAGTAGGCAAGTTGCAGGGATGCTTCAACCGTCTTTGGCTCAAAGAGTTCGACTTTTAAAACAACGAACATAAAGTGAAATATTTATCGGGGAATGAAGCAATTATCGATAGATCAGATACCCTTCTGGTTCATTTTTCAAAACTCCACCACCTGCACTCTCATTTAACACATTAAAAGTTATTATATTTTAACATTTGAAATGAGAAAAACAACATACAGGTAAATTTAACAACGACCAAAACTTAATACTTTTTTAAAATCTTAATAGATGAGAGTTTTGTTCACATTCTCAAAAATACTATGCATACCTGGATAGGGATACCATACTTTGCTCATTTTATAGCATGTTTTGTTGCCGCATGGATAGTATGCCTTTTATTTGACAGCGTTTGAAGGGTTCTTTTAAATGAATTCCAAACCATGGCTCGGACTGCTTCACAATTAAATATTTTGCAAAAAAATCTCTAAATCTATCACAAATCAAATTCATGGTTAAGGGTAAAAAAAAATACTGAGCAGCGCAAGCTAGAAACATTCAAAGTTAGGGAGAACGAAATATCCCACTTCCCATTCCCATTCCCGTCATTTTCGCCATTTCCAATCCTGTTCTTAGAATAGCCAGCCATTGTAAACATAAAACCTGGTTGAACGCCATTAGAACTCTATAAGAGTTCCTCCTTGTCTACAAAGATCACAATTTATCATTCCGCCCATATTAACCATATGGTCGTCTTGTTTAATAAATTCCATTCATTTGAACGCCTTGTTTATAGAGATCATGAGAAATAAAAATGCATTGTTTATAGAGATCATGAGAAATAAAAATGCATTCTGCCTTGTTTACAGAGATCATGAAAAATAAAATGCAAAAATAAGTGGCTCGTTTCCTAATTCGCAGTGCCCGCGAACCTTCTCCATTCTGCCTTGTTTACAGATATCACAAAAAAATAAAAACGCTAAGCCCCATGGTGAGAGTGAACTATTGAAATAACTTAACTTTTTAAAATAACTATTAAGAAACTCTTCGATTTTGCAAATAATCCTTTAGAATAGATTACAACATCTCCCCTATAGTGAGTTGTAAGCACCTCACTCTCTACGGTCTCACTCTATGGGATGGCTGCAACTAGGGTTTTGCAGGGTTCAAGCCAAGGATGTGGAAGGGAGAGGCGTTTCTTGAGTTATTCAACTACTTGGAGTAAAGCTGGTTCGACGAGAACTGGCCTAGTACCAGCCAAGTATAAAAAAAGTGGGAATAATGCACGTTGAAGCTCTCGAAACGCCTTTTTTCTATTTCTATTCCTTGGATTTGATTTGGTGCTAGATTTAAGGTGTATGTGGTGGTTGTTTTTTTGCTGTGGGGTTTTTTTTTTTGCTGTGGGGGTCCACTTTTAGGTATTGGATACGTGGAGAGTTGATTAGCACTGCCACTATCTACAGGGACAGGTGGAGAGTTGTTGACCTGTTCGACCGGTATTAGGGTTATGTCTTTCCCTACTCCTTGAGCTGGAGTGCCCTCTTTTCATTCTCCCAAGGGTTCTGCTGGGGATTGCTTGGTGGGATGCTCTCCTTTCGTCTGCGGTCCTTTGAAAAACCCTAACCTTTTCGGTGCCAGAGCAAAGAAAAGGAGGTGGGCTAAGACCCTTAAAGCTAGGGAAAAGGTTGACAGGTTTGTGATCTTGGCTGGCTCAAATTTAGATAGGGTTGAGATGCTTGCTGGCCGAGCTCTGGTGGGCAGGCTTGAATTTGCCTGTGGTTCGAAATCTGAGATAGTGGAATGGGTCAATAAGTTCTGGCTGCCTGTTTTAGGTAATACCCATCAGATAAATCTGTTAGTTAACCGTTGGATATTATTCATTTTCCCAAATCAGGAGTCTTTGGCTCAGATTTTGGGTGGAACCTGGTTATTCAAAGAAGGGTCTTCGATTCTTAAGCGCTGGCATGTCTCATTTGACCCTATTCGTGAACGGCAAGGCATTCGGCACCTTTGGATGATAATTCTGGGACTTCCCATTGAATTATGGACGAAAGAAATTGTGGTGGGTCTGGCAAACTCGGTGGGGAAGTTCATTCGTGTGGATAAGAATTCCATTTATGGCATTGACATAAGATATGCTAAGGTGATGGTGGATCTGGATCTGAGCCCAGGGCTCCCTGCCGTCATAGAAATTGTCGGGAGGGACAGAACATGGCATCAACGGCTGGATTTTTTTAGAACCCCTTTCAGGTGTTTTCCATTGCCGTGATATTGGACATATTCAAGCTAAATGTCCTTCTCTACTGTCCAGAAAGGAGTCTACTGGACGCGTGAAGGAGTACATTCCTCCTACTCTTGGCAATGATGCTCCGGTTTCTTCTGTAAAAGGTAAGACAAAAATCTCTTCGGAATCTGCTTATTCTGTTTTGTCAAAAGCTGAATTGGACTATATTTCTGATTGGGAATTGGATTTAGATAGGAGGATTTCTAGAGGAGAAGTTCAGTTGAGGCATGGTTTATCTAACAAACCCAAGGACTTGTCGTCCTCCTTAGATTTAGATTCTGGGCCCCCACTGGTTGTTAGATGTCTAGATAGTGAGCTTGCGAAGGAGGGTTTGGTTGTCAGTTCTCCATGGATGTGTCCTGAACCTCTTCCTTCTGTTTTACCAGTTCGAGGTTACCAATTGTTTCTGACCCTACTCCATTTCTTAAACTTGCCCCTGTGGAGACTCCCCTGGAGTTAGAAATAGCTCCGAGAGAGGTTGAGGCTGAAGCCGTTGAATCATTAAGCTTGTGTGTTAATGGATCAAAGGATGTTAATGCTTTCTCACCTCTTCCTATTTTTTCCAAAAATCCATCCCTGGATTCGGCCGTTTTTCCTATCCTTCCTCCAAAATTCCAAAATGTCACAATTTGCAAGGGTAGGAAGAAGAAGCTTGCTCTTGATCCTGACACTTCGGCAGATGAGGGTTTGACTGTTGTCGAAAGGGTAAATATTGATGATTTTTCTGAGTTGGGCCTTAGAGCAAAGATGCCCGTGGTGGATGGTTCTTGATGTCATTTCTCTCCCTGAATGTTCGTGGGTTGGGTAGGGCTTCTCGGGCTAGGGCCCTAACCAACCTCATCCAAACTACTTGCCCGGGAATTATTTTATTTCAAGAAACCATGTGTTCCAGTTGTGATGCTATTTCAAAAATTGGGGGTATTCTGCCATGCTGGGAGGTTACGGCCACGAGTTCTTCTGGGTTATCTGGAGGGCTAGCTGTTTCCTGGAACCCATTGTTGTTCTCTTTCAAAGTTTTTAGAACGGATTGGGGGATTTTAATGGATGGTGTTTGTATTGGTTTAAATTTAAAGTTGTTTGTTTTTAACTGTTATGCTCCCTATTCAGACATAAAAAGATTTTGGGATTCCCTAAATTGTTCAGGGATTTTAAGATCTGAGAATCTAATTTTTGCAGGTGACTTAAATTTCACCAAGTCACCTTCGGAAATTTGGGGACAAAGAGTTACATTGGATCCATTGGCAGATTATTTCTCAAAGCTGCTGATGGATAACGAACTAATTGATGTTTTACCAGTTAAGATGCTCCCCTCCTGGACAAATGGCAGAAGTGGTGGAGAGGGAGTTCATAAAAGGCTAGATAGATTTTTGGTAAAGGTTTCATTATTGAGAAAGATTCAGAAATATAGATCATGGGTGCATGAAACCAAATTTTCCAATCATTGGCCAATTGTCTTTCAACTCGCAGAATATGGGTCGAAAATTCAAGTTCCTTTTAAGTTTAACAGTTCCTGGTTGCTACAAGAAGATTTTTGCAAATTGGTTAAAGATTTCTGGAAATCTGTGAATGCTGAAGGAGACAACCCTTTAGATTTGTTTTGTAACAAAATGAGAATGCTTAAGAGGGAGGTTGTTGGTTGGATAAAGGCTCGGAAAGAAGCTGATAAAAAAGAGTTGGCTCAGTTGGAAGCGGAAATTCAGAAGAATCACTTGGAATTTTTTTTTGGAGGGTTGAATGAGGAAGGCTTTGAGGTAGTTAAGAAGTTTGAGAAGAAAAAAGAGGAGATCCTTCTTCAGGAGGAAATGGAATGGAGATTGAAGAGTAGGGCACTGTGGATTCAGCATGGTGATTGCAATACAAAGTTTTTCCATTCCTTTGCTTCGGCACACTGTAATTTGAATTCTATTTGGGAATTGGAAGATGTGGGGGGGAATCAAATCTTTGGTGGTGATTCACTGAAAAGTGAAGCTGTCAAATATTTTGGAAAAATCTACAAGGATGAGGGCAATAGTGAACTTTTGGATTAGATTAGAGTGGCAGGACTTTTCCCTAGGTTCTTTGATGAACAAGAGGCTGCAGAGCTGGGGAAAGAAGTTACACTTGAGGAGGTGGAGAAAACATTGAAACTTTATGCTACTGAAAAAAGTCCTGGACCGGACGGTTGGCCAGCAGAGATTTACACTCATTTTTTTGATATAATGGGTTTGGATATTCTGAGAATGGTGGAATATACTAGGTTGCATGGTTTTTCTTCTGGAGCTCCGAATTCTACTTTTGTTACTTTGATACCAAAAAGGAATAAACCTGCTACCTTTGGAGACTTCAGACCTATTGCGCTCTGCAATTTAGCTTATAAATTAATTTCCAAAATCATTGCTCAAAGAATCAAGTCTGCTCTCTCTTTGCACATTACTGAAGAACAGTTCGGCTTCTTGCATAACCGCCAAATCCATGATGCCATTGGGTATCTCAGGAACTCTTAAATACCATCAAATATCGGAAACACCAGGCAATGTTGCTTAAAATGGACCTAGAAAAGGCCTATGACCGGGTCAATTGGAATTTTTTAAGACTTATATTGATTCAGATAGGGTTTCCTCCATTGGTACTTAATTGGATTATGGTCTGTGTCTCAACGGCCAGTATTGTTGTTTTGGTTAATGGTTCGCCCTCAGCTTTTTTTCAGTGCTCCAGGGGACTCCGTCAAGGTTGTCCATTATCTCCGTTATTGTTCTTGTTAGTTATTGATGGTCTCAGCAGGATGGTGAATTTTGCCAAGAATGAAGGTTTGATTAAAGGTATTGAGATGGGAACTGGTTGTGGTTTATCTCTTCTGATTTTTGTTGATGATGTGTTGTTGGCGGGCTTAGCAACAGTTGCAGAATGGATGGTTTTTAGGAACATTATTAACTCCTTTTGCAGTGTCTCTGGGATGAAGGTAAGCACCACAAAATCTAGTTTCCATTATTATAATGTGGACTTAGATAGAAGGAGAGAAATCACAAGTTTTCTGCCTTATATTTGTTGTCCTTTAGATGATGGGCTTAAATATTTGGGTTTTTTTTTTAAACCTAACAATTACCTGATAAAAGACTGGTGGGGGCTTATTCGAAAGGTCGAATAAGCACGTATTGCACATTGGGCTTACATGATGCTTTCAGTTGGTGGGAAACTTATCTTGGTTAAAGCTATTTTATTGGGGATACCGGTCTATTGGATGTCACTGCTGGAGGTACCAGCCTTCATTATCAATGTCATAAGAAAGTTAATTTTCAATTTTATGTGGACTGGTGGTTCTGGTCGAGCTAATTTGGTAATGACCGGGTTGGAGACTCTTTCAAGGCCTGAAAAATTTGGGGGATGGGGGATAAAAGATCTTAATACCTTTAGCATGGCACTTAGAACCAAGAGTTTGTGGAGGGGTTTATTTAACAACACACTCTGATCCATGGTTATTAGTGTTAAGTATATAAAAATGAATGTGATATCCTAGATAAGAAATCCGGTGCATAATGGAGGAGGTATTTCACTTATGTGGCGTGGTCTGTTAAAAGTCTCTGGATGGATTACAAGTGACCTGAAGTGGCAGGTTGGGAATGGTGAGGATATTAGAATTGGTACGGATAAAATTATGGGTATGGAGGATACCTATTATTTTCCTGACAGATTGCTAGATTATTTAAGGATATATGGGATGACTACTTTAAATAGTATCAGAAATCATGTTGGTGGAACTTATTGGCTTAGGTCTATAGATCTGGGTTTGGTTGGGAATGATGCTTTTGTATGGGACAATTATGTAAAATCTCTTTCATCTGCAGGTTGTAATTTGTCTACTCAAGCTGATAAAGTGGTTTGGAGCGGGAATGGAAAAGCGGGGATAGTTACTGCAAAAACAACATATGCAAGAATTTTGCAGGAAAAATATATTTTTCCTCAAAATTGGTGGTATAAGAAGATTTGGAAGTGGGAGTTTCCTTTAAAAATCAAATGTTTTTTATGGCATGCACTTCAGGGTACTCTGAAAACATGGGATAATCTAGTGAAGCGTGGATGGTGCGGCCCAAACTGGTGCATACTGTGTAAGGAAAACTCAGAAAATATTAGTCATCTGTTTGTTTATTGCCCCTTTGGAAAGAGAGTTTGGAATTTATGTTGTGCAGAGTTGAAAGTATACAATGTGTGGGAAGTGGGTGATTTTGGACAGTCTCTCCTTAATTGGTATAGAAATTCAAAGGGATTTTTACTGCTGCCCATATTTGTATCATGGGCTCTTTGGTATGTTAGAAACTGTGTTAATTTCCAAGGGAAAGATCCGGAGACCAAGGCATGCAGGATCATTGCTTTAAAATTAGCTCAGCAGTTTAAATTTGAGAATGAATTTTATGGTGCTAGAAGGATTGGTCAGTTTTCCTTTAAAGTTGAGCAACCTATTCTCTTTTTTGATGGGGCGGCTCAGCATGGTATTTGTGCAGCTGGTGGTGTGATACATTTGAATGAGAATCATTATTTCACTCTACGTCTTAATTGCGGCTTGGGAACCAACATGAAGGCAGAGCTGCTTTCTTTGTGGTGTATATTGAAATGTGCTAACATTTTTGGCTTAGTAAATTTGAAGGTTTTTATAGACTCACGTGTTACTATAAAATGGGCAGCTGGTGAGTATGAGCTAAATGTATTGGCTCTAAGTCACTGGTGTATGTGCATTAGGGATGAGATTGATAAGCATGAGTACATCTCTTTCAATCATCTTTATAGGGAGCACAATGATATGGCAGATAATCTTTCAAAGCAAGCACTCCAAGGTTCAGAAGGCCACTTGCTTTGGGAAGAGTGGATGAACTCCACTATGCTGGATATGGGAGATGTTTTTTTCTTTAATTAAGCTACAACAGACTTTCTTCTGTAGATAGTTTTTTGAGAAGGGAATACTGGACTGTCTAGTATATTTATTTTGTAATGTAATTTTGAACTGATAGGGGATTTTGAACTCACTGGTTTGCAGCCAAGAATATGGTGATGAAAACCTTGACTTACAAGGTTGATCTATCTTTGTACTATTTGATTCTATGAATAGCAATAGTATGTTTTTTTTTTCGGTTGAAAAAAAAATCCTTTAGAATAACTCATACGCACAAAAACATGCAAGGATGATAAACCCTAACATCTAATCCTCCTCAATGTGACTAGGGGTTTATTTAATCCTAGCTATTTATTATGTTTTTGTAAACTTTTTATTTTTGTATTATATGAGACAAGATATGATAATTCAATGTTTCGTATAGTTATTATAAATGTTCTTTAAAAAAAATTGTTATTATGATAGGTAAAATTAAGAGATAAACGTCAAATGAAAGACAATATTAAAATTAAAATGTCGTTGTCGCTAGCATCCAGATTCCCTTCATTTTTATTACTAGCACAAACACATTTTTAAAAGTGGTTGATATACGCCCATGGACGTATATCAACCATGGACACACATATCAACTACTTTTAAAAATGTGGTTGTGCTAGTTGACGGAAGGCGTGCGGGGAAGGAATGATCAAATTTAAACAATTAACAATACCATACGGTCAATTATTTATATGATGTCTTGGCATGGTTGACTTTATTACATAGTTGAAGTTAAACCAAAGTAGAATTTGAACTATGGTTGACCATTATTTAGGAATGGTTGAATTTAGTTCAACATGCTTGACATAACCAAGAAAACATGGTTAACATTAACCATGGTTGGCATAACCTAGAGAACATGGCCAATCATTATTTGACCATATTAAGAAAAGATAACCATGGTTGACTTTAATCCATATTTGACTTTGAAGCAAGAATGACGCCAATCCATAGTGAAATTTGAATCATGGGTGACTTCAAACCATAGTTTGATTTTAAGCAAGGTTGACTTTGAACCATGGTTAACTTTAATACAAAGATAATAATATTTCATGGTTGATTTCGATCCATGGTTGACTTTGTTACGGAGAAAAACTTCACATGGCTTGGGGTAGACCACAATAGACAAATGACTACCAGAAATCAACTCAATTCCCAATGCATGCTATATAAATGTAAATGCTAAGAAGTGGAATAAAAGACCAACCTTCAACCAGATGTTTGATGTAGATCCCCGTTGAGTTTTCCAATCACCACACCTGAACCTGTAGCTTAGTCTCAACAATAAACACAAGCAAGTGCATATGATATATGAAATTTGTTAGCATAAACAATAGCATAGTCCATTATATATGTAAGCAAATGTACCCAATGATAATAAACCATTTACAACATCAATTGGACGAGAGAATGAGTATTTCTATTAAATTGAACAAGAAGTACAAGATACAACCTCTTGACGGAAACTCATATGAACCAAGAACTAGGTCCCTCCACTTGTGTCTCCACCACTTCAATCCCCCATGCAATGTAAAAGTCATGAGTAAATGAATGAATCCTTCACATGATATGGAAGAGTTTGGTAGGTGAACATAAAGGGTTCACAACAACTAGGATCAATGGATGTAGACTCAAGCTATAGAAAAAATCCAATAGAGTTTCGATGCTCTCTCCTTCTCCTTCCACCCCTTATATGCACCATATGATCTCAATATATAATCCTCCAAAGGTAGGTGAAAGGTCAAATCGATTCGTTTCGGGATACATGGATGGCCAAAGCTCACAATGGCCGCTTTTTGGAGTGAAAAAATAGAGTTTTTACTATTATTTACCAATTAACTCGATGTAAGCGGGCTATAGTGGTACAATAAGCGTATGTGTGAGTTGCAGTGAATCAACTCGTGTACATGAACAAAAATAGGGAAACAAGGGTTCCTGGAGGACAAAAAGTGGTTCTGAGTCAACCAAATGAATAATGGAGGCCAATGAGTGCTAATGCTCACAAGGTGGAAAAATACGTTGTAACATTAACAAAGGATGGAAGAGAACATAGAGAATGGATCGTCCCCCATTAGTGATCCTTACACCATACAAGTTCTTTGAATGGAAGCCTAAAGTTCTCCTTCTCCTACGAAGAAAAGGACTTTATCGAATCACAATGGGAACCAAAATCGAGCCAAATCTAGATGAGGAAAATAATATATGGTTGAATTGTATGGATGAAGCTATTGGATTACTATATTGATCAATTTCTCCCAACCTCCAATGTCACATCAATACGGAATATTCTGTCAATGAATTCTGGACCAATATATAAAGACTCATGGCAATCAAGATGAGATGAGAGGAAATCAGATGGAGAATGAGCTCAACAATTTGAGTCTGATAACTATCCAAGACTTCTTAACAGAGTATGAATCATGCTCTCCCATATTAATGGGAGATAATGCACTAGTTCAAATCATACATTTAGATAAGGGAGAGCTTGCTACAAATCTAATTCTCATTAATGAAGATCTCATGAATGTCTAGACTTCAGTTACCTTAGGTAACGTTTCATAGTTTCCTGTAGAATTTGATACCATGGATGGAAAGGCTGTTATAGATCAAGTACCCATACCACCTTGGACATAACAAAATATTAATGCAACAAGTTATCTAGTTAGTTATCCAACAAACATCGGGTGGACCCACACACAATATCAAACCTCTCCTCATGCACTCGCACTCCTTAATACATATTAATACATAAGTATAGGAGATCCATAGTCCTTTTCACAGGATGCTTGAAATCCAAATTGAGATATTACCATGAAGGAGGAGCATTAGTCCCCGATGAAGAACCAAACTTGTCAACCACATCCCATACTAATAGGTAGGAAAATTTCATAGCTCAAGTGGAAATATCAATCAAAGTTGGAAACAGATGATGCTGAGAATGATCATGGTTAAATATGACTACAAAAGTCTCTTCTACATCACCCTAAGTTTTCTATCCCATGTATGAGGATGCACTTGATATCACTTGGTCCAATATATTCTCTCTTGGATGAGAATATTCTTCTCCTAGATTAGGGAACACCTCTTCTTGAATCATGCTTTAGTTGCACTTCAGTTACATCAATGGATTCTAGTCATGCATGCCCACCTTGAATCATCACCAAGAGTGCCTATCTACCTTGGAATCATTACTAGGAGGGTGAATTCATGTAGAAATTCTAAATAGGTTCAAGACCTTGCAATAATTTACACAAGCTTGGATCTAGAAACAAAGAAGTCCTCACAAGAATTCATTCATAGATATGAAAAAATAAGAAGAAATAATGAAGTAGAGCCATGAGAGACATAAATCAATTGATGTAAATATCATCTCTATATTATTCAAAAATTAGAATACAATATATTATACATCCTCAAGAGAGAATTCGAATGCCTTGGAGGCATGTTTGAAAAGCTCACAAAATGCAAGCTTACTAAAAGCTAAACAACCCCAAGGTGGCAAAATGATTTTCCAAATCAATCAAGGACCTCACGAATTAGCTAAATCAGGTATGGAAGCTAATGACTGATAAAAAATGAATGTGATGATGAATTTTGGAGAGAAAAATGTGGAGGATGAGTTGTCCAAAAAGAAGACAACTTTCCAAGTCCATAAAAGCACCTAGCTTTATCCTTCTCCACTAAAAAGAAGAAAAACCAGGACAAAACTGTGGAAAGGTAGGAATGCACTCTTACTATTATGGACGGTCATAAAAGAAGCTAAATCTTATCCAAAATATTTCTAACTGTGCTCCTGTGGATAATGATGGCAAGTGTGAGCCTAAAAAGGAAATAGGTGTTCAATTACCTAGTCAAAAGACCAGGTAAGTATTAAAATGAATAATATTTTATATCCTAAGTCTAAATGGGTTTTTAATATTCTAACACGCCCCTAAATCCTGACTTAGAGTGAGTAAAATATGATGAGGGACCAGGAAACTATGGCCTATGGTCACCCTGTACAAAAAATTATTAGTCCATGTAGGTGAGGAAAGAAGGAAACCCACTTGGGAAGAAAACCTTCCCTCAAAATCAACATGGAATATACCATAATAAGTATCTCCAAACTAAAATCAGGTGAGAACTTGGTCAAATGTCTAGAGGAATATTCTTCTTGGGAAGAAGTGGAATGTGCTCACTAGACTTGAAATTCCTTAGATCAGGTCCAAATGAGTCTTAATGATGTCCTCCAAGTTCTATGCAACTCTAAGAGTAGGTTCCAATCATAATCATGCAGTGGATGAGAAGCATGACAGAGAAAGTGAATCCAACCATGCCAAACTGTAATTCTGCCTCTATAACATCTAATGACACACAAAAAAGAAAACAAAATATAGGTTATGAGTGTGTATGAGCTTCAACAACTAAATGATGATCTTCAGAATTTGAATCAGAAGACATATGAGAGAACTGAGAGATGTCTCCAACTTCTTGAGAAAATGTGTTGGCAATCATGTAGGAACTGGCAGGAGCATGGAAAGTGGAAGTGAGATCGCAACTAACAACATCACACTGTATAATGGACTTCCAAATAACCATTAGATCACCTTATTGGATACCAATGACTGGAAAATGATCCTCAATATCCGAATTGTAAGAGGAGAACAATGATGAGAGATGGAAAGATCAGAGTTCTTCTTCAACAATATATTTATGCCTTTTGATCTTTAGTACGTGCAAAACAAACTCTCTGAAACCTTATACTGGAAGATTAATTTGATTAAGCTCCCTAAGCTCTAATATCATGTATAAATTTTAAATATGTTCAATACCTTGCAATAATTTACAAAAGCTTGGATCTAGAAACAAAGAAGTCCTCACAAGAATTTATTCAAAGATATGCAAAAATAAGAAGAAATATTGAAGTAGAGCCATGAGAGACATAACTCAATTGATGTAAATATCATCTCTATATTATTCAACAATTAGAATACAATATATAATACATCCTCAAGAGAGAATTTGAATGCCTTGGAGGCAAGTTTGAAAAGCTTACAAAAGGCAGGCTTAATAAAAGCTAAAAAACCCCAAGGTGGAAAAATCACTTTCCAAATCAGTCAAGGACCTCACGAATTAGCTAAATCATGTATGGAAACTAATGAGCGATTAAAAGGGAATGTGATGATGGCTTTTGGACAGAAAAAGATGGAGGATTAGTTGCCCAAAAAGAAGACAGCTTTTCAAGTCCATAAAAGCACCTAGGTTTATCTTTATCCACTGAAAAGCATAAAAAGTAGGACAAAACTATGCAAAGGAAGGAATGCGCTCTTTCTATTCTAGACAGTCATAAAAGCAGCAGAATCTTATCCAAAATATTTCCATGTGCACTCTTGTGGATAATGATGACAAGTGTGAGCCTAAAAAGGCAATAGATAACCAAGTACCTAGTCAACACACCTAGAAAAATATTACAATAAATAGTACTTTATATCCTAAGTCTAAATGAAATTTAAATATTCTAACAATTCATGTACGTGGGACTAGAAAAACACCTTATTTTATCAACTAACTTATATCTTTTCAATTATATTTACTTATTTTGAAATACAATGTTTCATCATTTTAAAAGGCCAAGCCACATGTTAAATGAACTCAACTTACTTTCACAATGTTATGTATTAAAGTTTAATGCGATAAAATCATATTGCATTAAAGTGAGTTTAATAAATATTTCTTAATCATGAAATGCCATTATTTATGAATATTTAGAAGAGGTAGATATAATAAACTACCTCATAAGAAACATATAAAGGAGTCTCCCACATTGTATTCAATATTGCTTTGAATAATTAATAATCTATCTTATCTTTCATAATTGGTGTTTATCATCAAAAGCACAACATGGTATTAGCACGGGAGAGTCATTGAACTTATGAATATTATATTCAATATTTTTTTGAGTGCATGAACAAAGGAAAGATTATTTGAAGAATAAGTTCCAAAGAGATCTCATAAATTAAAATCTGAAAGAAAATAGTTTACTCATGATTATGATTATGAAGAAGTTGAAAGCCATATTAAGGTTCAATTTATAAACATAAATAGTTTTACACATTTTTACGGAGAGAATAATGTCTAATATATAAATCTTTAAAATTTAACTTTAAAATAATTAAAATTTGGAAAGATTTCATGTAATTTTTCACAAGATAAGCTCAAGAAGTATTCTTTCATAGGAATGCTATGCAAATCTGCATGCAGGTAAGAACACATCACTGCAACAAAATCTTTCTTGAGACTAATGTATTTTTTTGTTTTAGTGATTTTTTTTTAGTTTTACCAGAAAAAATGACAATATTTTATGAGTTGGTGCTAAAATTGGTGCAAATGTTAATGTTATTAGTGTTGTTAGTTTTAGTGCTAAGAATAGATTTACTTTTAGCATAAACTTTAGTACTCATTTTAGCACTGAGTTTAGCTTTCTTTTTAGTGTCTACTTTAGGTAAAATTGATGCTAAAATTAGTGTTAATAGTACCAACCTTAGTGTTAGGAATAGCTTCATTTTTAACTCTAACTTTAGTGTCAAGTCTCTTGAGTAACCAACTAAAAGAGGACAAACTTTTTAATTTTTTTTAAAGAAATATTAAGGGCTAAAAATAAACCACTTTCCTCATTCATCATGATTGTGACGGAATTTATATTATTTTAATTAAAATATCTTATTTTCTCTCATAAAAAACCCCAATACCTAGTCTTTCATTCTTTTATCATTTCCTCTCTTTCTATCTTCCCTTCTCATTTTTCCTTTAGGGTTTCATCCTCATAAAGGCTTTGGTTTTAGTTTCATGGAGGAACCTCCATGAGGAAGGTAGTGGTTTCTCCCTTCCTTTTTCCTTCTCCATTCCACTTTTACTTTGATTTTCCTTTATTGATTTGCCAATTTTTATTGTGTTTTATTGTTTGGATTTTTGGTTTCATGCACAAAGGCTAAGATTTCATGGAATAAAATTTATAATTAAGGTAATGACTCCTCCCTTCCCTTCACCTCCTTCCTGCCTTACTCTTTTACTTTAGTTTTACTTTATTGATTTGCTAATGTTTATTATTTTTTTTGTTACATGTTTAGCGTTTCATGCATGGAGGCTAGGGTTTGATGGAGGAACCTTCATAAGTATGGTAATGACTTTTATTTTCCCTTCTTATCCTTCCTTCATATTTTAATTTTTTTTCCTTTACTCATATGTTAATGTTTATTATTTTTTTGTTATTGTAGGTTTAATGAAGAAAAAAGAAAAATAATATTTTTGTGGTTCTATTTAATGCATAGTCTAGTTCATAGGTGTGACCTAAGGAAGGCCCTTGCATTCCTATAATGAGATATAGTTTCAAATCCTAACACCCATATATTTCTATTACATAGTTCTTCGGTTCTATTAAATGATGATAGTTATCTAAGATCTACAATATTCACTTGTTGGCATGCATAGGTTAGGCTAGTTTCAATTCAAATCTACGTTTTTAATTGTATATTTATGTGGTAATGTAGCTCAAGTAGAGTTATTTCCTTTTGGAAAGTGATCTAGGTTCAAATCCTAGCATTCCCTTACCATTTTGATTTTCTATTTTCATTTTTTACCTTTTCCTAATATGTTTTTTTAAATTCTAGTTTTCACTAGCTTAGTCTACTTCCAATTCAAATCTTCACTTTTAATGGTAGATTTTTGTGTGAATGCAGCTCAAGTAGAGCTCTTTCCTTTTGGAAAGTGATCTAGGTTAAAATACCACCATTCCTTTACCAATTTTTCATTTATTGTTTTCCCCTTTTTACTTTTTTTAATGTAAAATTTAATCTATAGATAGTTGGTTCTAAACCTAGTTCTAAAAAGGAATCTAAACTTGGACTTGAAAAGCAATCTAAACTTGACAATAAAAAGGAAGCTAAACTTGGCACTAAAAAGGAAGGTAAGCCAAACACTAAAAAGGAAGCTGAACCTAGTGCTAAAAAGGAAGCTATAGTTGGTGTTAAAAATGAAGTTGAACCTAGGGGTAGCAGGTTTGGGGGGTTGGGGCACTTGTTGACCCTAGAGGAAATGCACAACAGACCTATGCCCAGTGTTTAGTAACTTCCACAAATAATTAAGTAGAGGATCTCTCATTTTTGAAAGGGTTAATCCATGTCAAAGAAATAAGGATTGGGAATATTTTCATCGTGGGATACTCAATGCTGCTAATTCAACATCTAGGCCTCAAGACGCTCCCCAAGGATCTGACTCTCTACTGATTGCTCCATATAATCCATCGATTGATAAACAGTCTCATGGAAGTTCAAGTTTATCATCTTTACCAAAAGATAAATAAAAAGGTCGATTCCCATGCAAACCATGCATGCAACCCATCACAAGGAACATTGGATAAAAGTTGGGGGGAGCAATACATCTCCATCATCTCCTAAGTCGTGTTAATTTCTAGATCTCAAGTATTAATGAATATAATATACAAGTGTCAAGGAAAACACATGCTCGCAAGTGATGAGGCTCTCCAAGTACTAACTATCACCATTGGAAACTGGGAGGCAATTATGGTGAATCCTCTCGAATTCCTTCAGGTGTGTGGTGATAAAATCAAGCATGGGATTGGCTACTTGTTCTCACAAACAAGCATGGATTTCCCATTTTCTCTGATTCAAGCCATCATCTCTGAGGTGAATGAATAATTCTTTCTTTAGGAGATTGCATAGACAAACGATTTTCATGCACATATAGTTAATTCAATGAGGCCCCTTAGTGGTCTTGCAAACTAGAACTGGGCATAAGGTTTCTTCCTTGTCAAGCCAAAGAGGACCCTTAGTAGTTGTGCAAACTTTGGTTGGGATTATCATACCGTGGATAACTCTTATGAGAATCTTGAGAATATAGTTTGAAGGTGTGAGACACTCCAAGATGAAGGACAAGAAACAATGGCCAAAGCTATGCAAAGAATGGAGCAATGGCATAAGATCTGGGAAACAAGCTATGCACGCAACTTATCAGTTTCTAGAAGGCACTATGAAGTGATGAAAGCCCAGATTAATAGAGTTAAAATAAAGCTAGTAATGACCAAGATAGAGGAGTATGTCTTAAAAGAAAGGAACGATGAACACATGGATCAAATCATAGTCTTGTGGGATAACGCGACTTGAAAAATTTCCTATATTTGCAGCTAACAGAAAAGCTCTAGCACCGGAAGGGTATGTATTCTTTTGGACTTGAGCAGCAATTGGATTATGATGATAACACTGTGGAGCGAGTCTAGGTTGACATTCAACAGAGACATACTTCCTATCTCTCCTCAATTGTTGAATGTATGGAGGATGCTCCCAAGGAGCTAGGTACTAATCATGGTTAATGTGATTGGTCTACACGTGTATTTTTTAATAGGTCAGTTTATCAGGAATTACTCTAGTAGATACATTACTAGTAGCTATAAAAATATAGGGTATGGACAAACGGAACTTGAAGTTTTGCAAGTCTTAATCAGTTAGGTTAATTTATATATCAAACATTTTCAAACGGTTGTATTAAAAGGTTGTACGGTTTGGACACAACCTCTTTTTTGATATATAATACAAAATAGTAACTGTTTTTGTGAAAAAATAAATAAAAAAGAAGCTAAACCAACTAGTATTTTGAAATGTTGTCTAACACCAACTTTAGCATTGAGCAACTTCCCCAAATTGAAAAAAAACAATTAACACTAAAATCCAGTGCGAAAATAGATGCTAATGGCTTATTTTGTTGTAATGCATATTACTCAGATCAAAAATAGATGTTGATGGCCTATTTTGTTGTAATGCATATTAATCAGATCAAAGAGTGGTGTAAATAGTTGTAGAGCATAGTCAAACCCATGAGTGTTGAACTATCTCTACATGCATGCAAATAGAATGTTGACTTGAAAAGAAAGCTTATACCAGCTTGAATGTTGTGTTATTAATATATGCCCCATAGAAATGGAAATAGAGCAACCCTGAAACAATTATACCCTAGATGCGATGGATGGAAACATAAAGATGGCATATAAAGTAGCATGGATGTAACAAATATATAGAGAAGTTGTCACATACCCAAATTCTGAACATTTTATGTTGTGAGAAAACATTATGTTTTATGTTATTGTAAAGTTTTATGATTATTGACCAAGTGGGGTCAAGGATGACTGTAATTAATTACTCTAAATATTTTATTATTTATAAATAAAAGAGGAGACAAATATCCAAGGGAGGCTGTTGAATGAGTTTTCATTGACCCACCAGGAGGAATGGAATAGGGTGAGAGCAAACTGACACTTGGCAGCATCATCAATTCACTTCTAGCTATTGCATGGGGCCAACTTTCCTATTTTTATGGTCATGTTTCCCCAAGAAAGTGGAACTGAGCAGGTGGCTCAATAACTAAGAAATTGACCAAAATACCTAGGCATGCTATATCACCCATCGAATTCAACAGTAGGCTATTCATTTCTTCCTTGTGACAATTTTGCTAAAGAGTAAAATAAGACATCACAAGAGATTCGATGAGGGGAAAGCTAGGAAGTGATTGAGTGAGTTAAGTCTGCATTCTGAATTAGTACAGCTTTAAGCTGAGTTCAATATTGCTAAAGGCATAAGTATTATTGTTTAATACTGCTGCTGAGTTGTAGAGGAATTTATTCCATTCTCCACACAGCATCTTCATCCTGGTGGTTCAGTGAACATGCTCGAGGGTCCTAAGGCAAGTGATTTGGTTGTCTTCAGGAGCAGGTTGGGTGGAACGGGCTCCTTTAGATATTTGACACCCTCTACAGTTAACATGTTTCTTATTATGTTATCTTATTTACTTACTGTCAAAATAGTTTTTCTCAATGATTAAATTTTGGACTCTTATCTATTTTTGAAAATTGTTTAACTGTTAGATTGATAGTTCATTTCTGATTGAATGTAGTATGAATGAAGGAAATGCTCCCCTTTATTTTTCCACACGCTGGTTTAGTGTCGTACTCTAGTACATAGGAGTTGAATTATAAATAGATCAGCATGATTGGAATTATCTCAGATAGAACTGTTTTTATCAAGATCTGTATAAATGAATTTTATTTTATTGTAAAACCAAAAAAATATTACTTACTTTAGGTCTGTACAAATATTTCAATTATCGAAGATATCTGTATTACATATATTTGATCTTTTATGAAACCGAAAATAGAGTTTACTTACAACCACATAGGATATTTTATTATACAAAATCATTAAACAAAACCCTAGAATTCATTATAATATTCTAGTCTAGGTTAAACATTATATACTAACTCGGTATTATTACAAGTACCTTTTTTTTACAATATTCTATAAGTATATGTATATGAGCATCGATTTCCTTCTAAGTAAAGAGTATATAATTGAGCCAAATCAAAGTATTATATTTGCAGAAATATACACGAACAACTATAATGTATTATGGGTTTCAAACCCTAAACTATATAATTATTAATATACCTTATTAACTATAAATAGAAATGCTGCCAGAATCATTAAGATTAGATTTTAAATAATCCTTAAAATATTTAGGTCTTGAATACACTTCTGAATCCTTAATAAGATACCTAACATCCAACCTCTGATTGATTTCATGCATGTAATGATTCGTATTCAGTTTTGTATATCTATTCTACATTGTAAACAAAAGTATAAACATTCAATATACTTTACAAATAATATTTTACAATCCAAGAGATTTAGCTAGGGTATAATCCCGAATAATTCATAACTTCAACGAAGAATACTAAGTTACCCAATATCATTATTTATACTATGAGTATTTATCAAGGTTCCTCAGTTTTTAAAACTTACGCTTTCAACCTAGAAGCTAGGGTTTGAACAGAGTTTAACTCTGCGTAAGCAAAATCATAAATATAAAAATTTTCAATTGCGAAACTAAGCTCAGTAACCATATAACTAGTATGAGAATCAGTATACTAAAAACATATTTAAGACATCTTTTTAATTACACAACAAAATTAATGCAGAGACCTGGTCTTTCCAAATACGTTCCATAATGCTAAAGCATTTGTGTGTTCACAGTCAGACATTAAATTACAGAGCTTTCAAGCTCGACATAAACCTCGAATGCCAAAACTTTATCTTTTCGAATTAAATTTTAAAAACTGTACAGAATGCCAGGTTTTATAAGGGTCAGCTCATGCCCAGTAAACCAAAACACAAACATTAAAATACAGGACTCAACCCGAAGGGTTTCAAGTTCCTTACGCTAACATTTTAATAAACTACCGAATTCATTTTCCATTACCAAATAGTTTTCCCAAGCAGGAATTTCATGAGTTACAGTTCGAGGGTTTGATACCCTATAAACTCATTACAGAGTTTCCATAAGGCATATAGTGGCCAAACAAACATTAAAACCAATTTATAAATGATTTTTGCTTCTCGACGAAACCACTCAGACCGTCTTCCATCACCATTGTGTCAAGAACTACGATTTTAGGGTGTCCATGGGAATCACCAGGGCTTACCAGAGCCATAGAGTTCCTTAGAATTTTCCCTCGCAGTCTCCCTAACTCCAACAATGGCGTGAGGCAAAACCTAACAGAAAAACATACGACCACGGGTTAAAAGAGTTAAGAAAAGAAATCTTAATGCAAATAAGAACGAAGTTACCAATCAAAAACCCTGTCAAGGTTTGGAAGGGATAACGTACCTTCAATTCCAGGTATCATAAACCGAAGCAGCGCCCTGAACTTCTCCATTAAAACTTGTAAATATGCTTACAGACAACGAAAACTTGGAATGGATGAGAGTCACCATCGAACCCTGGGAGGGTTAAAGAAAGTGCAAAAACCCGATAGTTTCGAGAGCTTGTCGGCTCATACATCAAACGTGCAAATGAAATGAGTTAACACTACACAGTGGTGTATCAATGCACAGCTAGGGTTTTACACAAAACCCAAAGCCATCACATGGTTCAACAACGCAGGGATTGCCACAACGCACTTCACTTTGAATTGCATTTAAGTAATTACCCTGTCGAGGTTCAGTCCTTCCAACAGTGCATTCCACCATGGTTCCATTGGTGTACTTTGCATGCAATCAAATCTCTTTTCCATCGTTTAGACTTATACGTAACCATGCCATGAGAGTGCCACTAGGAAATCCACTAAGGGTGCATTAAATAGCTGTAAATATCAACGCAGTCGAGTTTCATTACTCCTGCCAGCCTTGCATTCCACCACCATTGAAATCTTGGATCATGATTATAGTTTAGGGCTCGTCCATTGCTAAGTTTCGCATAACTTTACCGTGTATCTTTGGACAAATAACATATTTATGTATTGCATAGTTTATGGTGTAGAAAAATTGTATTACATCCTAGAACTATCACTTATTATGATACAAGTCCATATTCGTGGTCATGGGTTTAAGGCCCTGCTACAATTAATATAAAATATATGTATATGCTTAAAAAAACTATAGTGATGGGAATTGGAAAGTCTATGCATTAAATCATGTTCAGATTATGATGTAAATAAAACAATAATCTCCTATAATCTTAAGTATTAATCATTATTTAGGCCATGGTTTAATGTTTCATTACCATGTTAAAAAGCCACAGCTTTATTATCACATTATCATATTAATAGTGTAACTAGGGCATGTCTCTAAGCATTAAGTCTTTAATTCACATGCATGCCAAGGGCGTTGTATCTGACATAATAATTCCAGGATGAAATGGTCATACACTTTGAATTCTCGACCTTTAAAACGTATAAACCATGAAGTACCATTACTCACCTGCAAAGTTTGTAAAGGAGTATTATGATGCGTTAGCTATCTAGTAGCTAAGTAAGCCACTGGTACCCTTAGGAACCCTTCATGCAAAACAATAAAAGTATTAAATTCACATTCATAGTTATAGCTATAAATTATGTTTACAACATTTAAAAAGTAAATGTTTTGCTCACACAAACTTTCAGACAACAAAGACAATGCATGGAACTAAAAGCAGTTACTACATAACGAAGATTTACAAGCAATAATATAGTTAGTATATGTATTAAATCAGTTGCATACTTTAAAAGACGGTTACGATAAAGTATAATAATCACTGAATGAAAACGAGGTAACGCCTTTAAACACTGATGACCATTGAAGTAGGTGTTGACATAAGAAGATAATCAGTCTGTTGCTAAATGAATTAAATTATCATTAATGATACTTTCCGCATAACAAATATAAGCATTTAATTCTATCTAGAAAATTTTAAATTTTTGCGAAATTTTGGGGATGTTACATATGGTATCAGAGCGCAAGTTCAAATACTAGGCCTGAAGTGGCTCAACTCACGCAATTAAAATTTTAAAACAGAATTGCAATTACTGATTTTTTATTTTTTATTTTTTATTTTATTTTTATGTTCAACACTTCATAAATTAGTTTACAGGTATGGAAGGACCAGAAGAGTCAGCTGAGGACAGGTCCCATAATAATGAACATAATAATAATGAACAAGGACATATTAATGCAAAAAATTTATTTGTTGAACATAACGATAATTCATCTGAATCACTAAGGACAGTTAAAGATTTAAAAATAGAGATAAAAACTATTAAGGAGGAGAATGAACGAATCCTAAAAGCTCAAGAGGAGATAAATCAAATCCTGTTGGATTTATTCCATAATAACGATAGGGATAAAAGAACATAAGAAAATTCCGAATCTGGAACCATGTCCTACCAATGTAAGGATAAAAAGTTAAAACTTACTAATTATGACAATAGCTCTTCTTCTGAATTTTATGAAAAAGTACGTAGGAAAAAGCACAAGTATTCCAGCGATAGTAGTGAAAGTGATTACTACACTAAAAAGAAGAAGTACAAGCCATACGAAGAAGTTTCTGGAGAATTCAAGAAGATTAAACCACCAACTTTTAATCGAGAAACATAAAAGAGTGATGAAGCCGAAGCATGGCTGTCCGGTATGAATAAGTACTTTCAAATTTAAAACTACTCAAGTCATTTAAAAACTAGAATGGCAATTTATAATCTGACTGGAAAAGAAGTCATTTGGTGGCAAGATTTGAAACGAGTAAAAGGCTTACAAGAGAAAAACATAATTCGAGTAATTTTAAGAAGTATTTTAAAAGAAAGTTTCTGTCAGAACGGTATTATGATGAACGAGCTAAAGAAGTTTATGAATTAAAGTTAGGTTCCATGGATATGAAGGAATTAAGCAACAAGTTTTTAAACTTGTTAAGGTATGTGCCTTACATTACTGAAAAAAGCCTAAGGTACAGAGATTTCTGCGATGTTTACCCTCTCATATAAATGACAGAATTGAGTATGATGATCCTAGAACTCTTGAAGAGGCCATGAGAAAAGAAAATATCTGTTATGAACATAACAAGAAAAGGGAAGGCATACCAAGCTAGAAAGTAAAGAGGCCTAATAATTTTGAGCAAAGGAAAAATCATTTTTATTTTAATCGCAACTTTGAAAATAACAATTCACGTAATTTCTCTAACAGAAAATTTCAAGGGAATAATTCAAGAGGTAATGTATAGTCAAGTTTTACAGTTGCAAGAAACCGAGATCCACCTAAACATTTTGTTAAAAATAATGAACAGAAAGAACCTGTTAAATGTTGGGACTGTCAGGGACCTCACTATGGATCAAACTACCCACTTAGAAACAGGACCATCAACAGAAACAGGACCGTCAACAACATACACACAGTACAGGAGGAGGCTATTGTTGGTGACCTAGCGAGGGAAATGCTAGGAACAATGAAACTTTGGAAAACAAATAGGATGATCATCAAACATCAATGGTTGAAGTCGAAGGTATGCTGAAAGATAAATCGATTTCTATTTTAATTGATCTAGGGGCAAGTCTTAGCTATGTGTCACCTGATTTAGTAAAATGTTGCAATCTGAAAGTATAAAAGTTTGACAATTCATGGTTGGTTCAATTAACTACTGGAACTAAAAGAAAGGTAATTGATTATGTAAAAGATTGTGAATTATTGATGAATCAGTTTAGGACTCATGTTAAGCTGAATGTATTACCATTAGGTTCTTACAATGTTTTGATTGGAATGGATTGGATAGAAAAGCATAGGGTAGTGTTAAATTTTTTTGAGAAGACTTTTACTTGTTTGAATGATAAATGTGAAATGTTAACAATAAAAGGAATTGCTAGAAAAACTTCAGTTAGACAAATTTCTACTTTACAAGTTAAAAAGGTTGTTCGTAAAGGGTGTAAGTTGTTTGCTGTAAATGTAATTAATGACGAACAATCAACTAAGGAATATAAGTTAAAGTTGGAAGACATACCCATTCTAAAGGAATTTTCTGATGTATTCCCAAAAGAAATTCCAGGACTATCTCCGAAAAGGGAATTAGATTTCACCATTGAGCTAGTACCGGGAGCGGTACCAAACTCAAAGGCTCCTTATCGAACGAACATTCTGGAACTTAATGAACTTAAATCACAGTTAAAGGAACTAATTGATAAAAATACATAAGGCCAAGTGTGTCTCTGTGGGGAGCACCTATCATTTTTGTCAAAAAGAAGGACAAAACTTTGCATTTATGCATAGATTACCAATAGTTAAATAAAATGACCGTAAAGAATAGATATCCTTTGCCCCGCATTGATGATATGTTTGATCAACTGCGCGGTGCAACAATATCTTCTAAGATAGACTTGAGGTCAGGGTACCATCAAGTCAGGATTAAAGATGATGACATCTTTAAGACTGCCTTCAGAACCCGTTACGGGCATTACGAGTTTGTGGTTATGCCTTTTGGGATAACCAATGCTCTTGTAGGTTTCATGTGTCTAATGAATAATGTTTTACATAATTACTTGGATAAATTTGTAGTGGTATTTATTAATGACATCTTAATATATTTTAAGACTAAAGAGGAACACGATGAACACTTAAAGATAATTTTACAAGTGTTAAGAGAACACCAACTTTACGCTCAATATAGCAAATGTGATTTCTTCAAAGATAAAATACAGTATCTAGGGTATGTGATATCCAAGGATGGAATCACCATAGAACCGGACAAGATAAAAGCAATTAATGAATGGCCTGCCCCTAAAGACGTAACTGGTGTATGATCTTTTATGGGAATTACAGGTTACTACCGGAATTTTATAGAAGGATTCTCACGAATCGTGAATCCTATAACTTCTTCACAAAAGAAGGGTAAGAAGTTTGTTTGGGATCAAAAGTGTGAAGAAAATTTTAAGAAATTAAAAGAATTGTTAACAAACACACCTATTTTAAAAATAGCATACCCAAACAAGGAATTTGTTGTATGCACGGATGCATGCAATGATGGTCTTGGTGGAGTCTTAACATAAGAAGGTCATGTAATAGCGTATGAGTTTAGAAAGCTAAAAATTGACGAAAAGGACTACGCTACTTATGACTTAGAGTTGTATGTTGTGATACATGCATTAAAGATGTGGTGCCATCATCTAATTGGAAGGAAGTTTTCATTAATGACAGATAATAAAGGTTTAAAATATTTGCTGGATCAACCAAATCTGAACGCAAGGAAAGCTAGGTGACTAGATTTCCTTAGCAAATATGATTTCGAGATTCAACACATCAAAGGTAAATAAAATAAAGTTGTTGATGCCTTAAGCAGAAATGCAAGACTACATTTTGTATCAGTAATCAACACTTATAAAACAGATTTGGAAAATGAGCTTGAAGAAGGAATAAAATTGGATGAAAATTACCTTAAATTACAGCAAAGGGTTGATGAAAATATATCAGAAAATTTAATAACAAATTACAGTGTGAATGAAAAAGGTTTAATGATGTATAAAAATAGACTTTATGTACCAAATGTACCTAAAGTTAAGCTGATGATTTTAAATGAAGTACATAAAAGTCCTCATTCAGGACATCCTGGTTACCAAAAGATGATAACCATGCTGAGGAAGGATAACTTTTGTTCAAATATGAAAAATGAGGTAGTTGAATACATTGCTAGGTGTATGGAATGTCAGCAAATAAAGGTTGAGCATCAACACCCAATGCGATTATTGCAGCCATTACTAATTCCGTATTGGAAGGGAGAAATAATTAGTATTGATTTTATAACTGGTTTACCTAAAAATCAGAAACATAATGATTCCATAATGGTTGTTGTGGATAAGCTTAGTAAAGCAGCCCATTTTATACCTGTTAAAAAAACTTACAAGGCTACTAACATTGCTGAAATTTTTATGAAACAAATTTTTCGCTTGCATGGGATTACAAAAGTTATAATTTCTGACAGAGACTCTAAGTTTACAGGAAATTTCTGGAAGTATCTATTTAAAGGTTTAGATACTAATTTAAATTTCAGTACATCATTTCATCCGCAAACGAATGGGAAGATAGAAAGAGTCAATCAGATTCTTGAAGATATGTTAAGAATGTATGTTAGAGATCAGCCAGGTAAGTGGTATGAATATTTACATCTTGCTGAGTTTGCTTATAATAATCATTACCAAGCTTCAGCAAAACTTAGTCCATTTGAAATTTTGTATGGTATAAATTGTAACACATCTATTTCATGGAGTAATCTAGTTGATAGGTTGATGTTAGGACCTGAGTTATTAAAAGAAATGGAACTAACAGTGAAACAGGTTCAAGGCAATTTGAAAATTCCATAAGATAGACAAAAAATTTATGCAGATCTCAAAAGAACTCAGAAAGAGTTTCAGGTTGGTGAACATGTATTCATCAAGGTAAAACCTAAAATGAGCTCCTTAAAGTTAGGAAGTTGTGCTAAACTAGCACCAAGGTATTGTGGACCTTTTGAAATACTGTCCAAGGTAGGACCAATGGCATATCAGTTGGCCTTTCCACCAAATATTAAAGTACTTAATGTATTTCACATCTCTCTTTTGAAGAAGAATGTGCATGATGCTACTCATGTGATTAATTGGAATGATGTATAGGTGGAACCAGAAGGAGATTTTCTGGTGGAACCGGATTGTATCCTCGACAAGAGGGAAATTTTGCTTTGTAATCGTACCATTGGATAGGTAAATGTGCAATGGAAGCACCTTAATCTAGATGAAGCAACCTGGGAATTGGAAAGTAATATGTGGGCGGCATATCCAATTCTATTCCAGTAAGACTTGGAGGATGATGAATAAAGCAACATCGAGGACGATGTTGAACTTAAGAGGGGGTGTTTGTCACATACACAAATTCTGAACATTTTATGTTGTGAGAAAAACATTATGTTTTATGTTATTGTAAATTTTTATGATTATTGACCAAGTGGGGTCAAGGATGACTGTAATTAATTACTCTAAATATTTTATTATTTTTAAATAAAAGAGGAGACAAATATCCAAGGGAGGCTGTTGAATTAGTGTTCATTGAACCACTAGGAGAAATGGACTGGGGTGAGAGAAAACTAACACTTGGCAGCATCATCAATTCACTTCTAGTTGTTGCAGGGGGAAACTTCCCTATTTTTATGGTCATGTTTCCCCAAGAAAGTGGAACTGAGCAGGTGGGTCAATAACTAATAAACTGACCAAAAGACCTAGGCATGCTATTTCACCCATTGAATTCAGCAGGAGGCTGTTCAGTTCTTCCTTGTGATAATTTTGCTGAAGAGTAAAATAAGAGAGCACAAGATATTCGATGAGGGGAAAGCTAGGAAGTGATTGAGTGAGTTAAGACTACATTCTGAACTAGTACAGCTTTAAGCTGAGTTCAATATTGCTAAATACAGAAGTATTATTGTTTAGTACTGCTGCTGAGTTGCAGAGGAATTTATTCCATTCTCCACACATCATCTTCGTCCTGGTGGTTCAGTGAACAGGCTCGGGGGTCCTAAGGCAAGTGATTTGTATGTCTTCAGGAGTAGGTTGGGTGGAACGGTCTCCTTTGGATATTTGTCACCCTCTACAGTTAACAGGTTTCTTATTGTGTTATCTTATTTACTTTATGTCAAATAGGTTTTTCTGAATGATTAAATTCTGGACTGTTATCTATTTCTGAAAAATGTTTAACTGTTAGATTGATAGTTCTTTTCTGATTGAATGTAGTATGAATGAAGGAAATACTCCCCTTTATTTTTCCACACATTGGTTTAGTGTCGTACTCTAGTACAGAGGAGTGGAATTATAAATAGATCAGCATGATTGCATTTATCTCAGATAGAATTGTTTTTATACAGATCCGTATAAATCAATTTTATTTTATTGTAAAACCAGAAAAATACTACTTACTATAGGTTTGTACAAATATTTCAGTTATCGAAGATATATGTATTACATATATTTGATCTTTTATGAAACTGAAAACAGAGTTTACTTACAGCCATATAGGATATTTTATTATACATATTCATTATAAAAACCCTAGAATTCATTATAATATTCTAGTCTAGGTTAAACATTATATACTAACTCGGTATTATTACAAGTACCTTTTTTTTACAATATTCTATAAGTATATGTATATGAGCATCGATTTCCTTCTAAGCAAAGATTATATAATTATGCCAAATCAAAGTATTATATTTGCAGTAATATACACGAACAACTAGAATGTATTATGGGTTTCAAACCCTAAACTATGTAATTATTAATATACCTTATTAACTATAAATAACAATGCTGCTAGAATCATTAAGATTAGATTTTAAATAATCAATCAAATATTTAGGTCTTGAATACACTTCTGAATCCTTAATAAGATACCTAACATCCAACCTCCGATTGATTTCATGCATGTAATGATTCGTATTCAGTTTTGTATATCTTTTCTACATTGTAAACAAAAGTATAAACATTCAATATACTTTAGAAATAATATTTTACAATCCAATAGATTTAGCTAGGGTTTAACCTTGAATAATTCATAACTTCAACAAAGAATATTAATTTACCCAATATCATTAAATACTATGAGTATTTATCAAGGTTCCTCAGTTTTTATAACTTACGCTTCAACCTAGAAGCTAGGGTTTGAACAGAGTTTAACTCCGTGTAAGAAAAATCATAAATATAACAATTTTCAATTGTGAAACTAATCTCTATAACCATATAACCAATATGAGAATCAGTAAACTAAAAACATATTTAAGACATCTTTTTAATTACACAGCAAAATTAACGCAGAGACCTAGTCTTGCCAAATACGTTCCATAATGCTAAAGCATTTGTGTGTTCATAGTCAAACATTAAATTACAGAGCTTTCAAGCTCGGCATAAACCTCCAATGCCAAAACTCTCTCTTTTCAAATTAAATTTTAAAAACTGTACAAACTGCCAAGTTTTATAAGGGTCGGATCATGCCCAGTAAACCAAAACACAAACATTAAAATACAGGACTCAACCCGAAGGGTTTCAAGTTCCTTACTGTTGTGAATATTGAATTAATATTATTATTTATAAATTAATAGATTATTAGGTTACTAGTGAAAGGGCGTAACCCTTCACTATGCTTGCTCAAGCCCTATAAAGGCGATCTTATTGTAATTTTAGCATCATCATCTAATATATTATTCTTATTTATCATTCAATATGAAAGTAGGATACGACTATTAAAAGTCCAACCGGATATGGTTGCTGCATTTGGTATCCGTTCAAATATGTCAGTTACATTGTCCAGTAGTTCCAATCCACCATCAAACCATAAAGCAAAAGGAAATCAATATCACCCTTACATAGTATACCCACCTAAGGCAAAAATAGAGTTGTCGAAATACAATGGAAGTGAAGACCAATGCGTTGTTTGGCTAAACAAAGTGGAAGAATACTTCGCCATTTACAATATTCAATCTGACGAGGAGAAGGTGAAATATGCATCAATACATATGGAAGGGTACACCTATAATTGGTATTTATGGTGGAAGAGAGACAATTTTGCCTACACCTGGAACTTGTTCAAAAATGAATTTTTTAATAGGTTTCAAGGAATCAAAGAAGATGAATTTTTCAGTAAACTTACCAAATTACAACAGGTTGGAAGCGTGGAGGAATTTACAGATCAGTGGGAATCCTTATCGACACGAGTATTTGGTTTGTTTGAAAAGCAAAGACTCGAAACCTATTTAGGAGGTCTTAAACCATACCTCCAAAAAGAGTTGAAGTTACAGGACATACCTACCGTAGAAGTAGCAAGACATAAAGCAAAAGCCGCATAACGCAAATTGGAAGGAATAAAAACAAGAGGCAATAACCATTATCGACAAGAAAAAGAGACACAATGTAGGTACTGTGTAGATACTTGGTCAGCGGGCCATCAATGCCACAAACCTCAATCATATGCCTATGAAATGGAAAATAGATCAAAGTCATCTAACAGTTACTCTGATAATAGAAAAAACAAGAAAAACATATGTCATCGATGTGGTGATGACTGGACCCCAGGCCATAAATGTAGGAACAATCAGACAATACAGTGCAGAATCACCAATGGAGAGGAAGTGGAAGTCTTTGCACAAGAAATCTCGTACAATTCTAATACTGACATCGAATCTGAATGAAGGACGATAGTAGGAAAATACTCAAGCTTTGAGGACAAAGCTTTCATAAGGGGAAGGCAATGTTGTGAATATTTAATTAATATTATTATTTATAAATTAATAGATTATTATGTTACTAGTGAAAGGGCGTAACCCTTCACTATGCTTGCTCAAGCCCTATAAAGGTGATCTTATTGTAATTTTACCATTATCATCTAATATATTATTCTTATTTATCATTCAATATGAAAGTCAGATATGACTATTAAGAGTCCAACCGGATACGGTTGCTGCGCTTACGCTAACATTTTAATAAACTACCGAATTCATTTTCCATTACCAAAGCTTTTTTCCAAGCAAGAATTTCATGAGTTACAGTTTGAGGGTTTGATACCCTATAAACTCATTACAGAGTTTCCATAAGGCATACAGTGGCCAAACAAACATTAAATCCAATTTATAAATGATTTTCACTTCTCGACGAAACCACTCAGACCGTCTTCCATCACCATTGTGTCAAGAGCTACGATTTTAGGGTGTCCATGGGAATCACCGGGGCTTACTAGAGTCGTAGAGTTCCTTAGAATTTTCCCTCGTAGTCTCCCTAACTCCAACAATGGTGTGAGGCAAAACCTAACAACAAAACATACGACCACGGGTTAAAAGAGTTAGGAAGAGAAATCTTAATGCAAATAAGAACGAAGCTGTTGGGCTCCGAAATTGTCTTTTATATTGATATTATTTACATTAATTTCTCATCTTATCTACCATGATTTAATACATTTATGTTAAATGAGGTTATCTTTTACTTTGTTTTATTAATAAAATCTCGTAAATGAAAAAATGCCTAATCTCTTATTTTTAATGTATTAAATGCAATAATTGTGTAAATCGTAAGCATTTCGGTACTCCATCCGGTCCTTCATCTGACTTTTCTTTCGGTCCTAATTTCTGCACTGGTTTGATGGCATGTTTCAATATTGGATTATTGGTTTGGTCTATCCTCATCTTCTACTTCTCATTGATCTCGTAATCCCATTATCTTTCGATTTTTGCTAAATTCCATAACACCTGCGTATGCATAACTAGAATCATGGGTTGGTATTAAGATTTTGTCTCATTAATTTGCGATGTCTTAGATTGAAAGTAATTAAAAAGAGAATACATTTAAATATTATCATTTTACTTTTTTAATTCAAAATATCTATAATTACACTTGATATTAATTATGGAAAATGAAAACGTTGGTTATTCAAGAGAATTAAAATAATGACAAATTAATAAAACATGAAATATGGAAAATGGAAAAGTTAATTAAATAATGGATATATTTTCGAACTCATATAGGTCCATTGACCAAGCTACATAAAACCAAACCAACGACATTCATTAATATCAATTCAAAACAAAAACCTTAAAAAGTGTAAAGGCATTTTAAACATTAAACAAATGTGTAATGGCATATTCATTAAAAATGGCATGGCATATTATTTAAATATTGTTAAATAATATTAACTTCAAAAATGGCATGGCATATTATTTAAATATTGTGTAATGTGTAAATATTGTTAAATAATATTAACTTTGAGCCACTCCACACATCCGTTTCCTTTTTTTTATATATATGCTGTGGATTTATACAATATGAACGCTTACGTTTCTTTTTGTTATGAGTTAATTTAATGGAACATTTGTCATATACAGGCACACAAATATGGAAATCAACGCACTGTGAAGGAGGGAGCGCATGCCACGAGATGAGAAGCCAATAGAACCCACCATACAACCAATAAAAATCAGCCATGAACTAAACCTAGCAGCCAACAGTTAATTCATGCAACAACCCAATAGAAATTCCGCTCAGAAACCGGATTTACGAACTAAATTCCGTTACAGGTCATCTGGACGCTCATTCGGATGCCCATTCAAATTTATGTCGAAAAGGTATTTTAACAGACAACAAAATTTCGGGCTGAATCTGGGGGCAAACAGAGACAAAATTAAAAATTCGGGCACATGGTTTTTGTGCGGAATAGGACCATTTAGGTCAGTGGAAGGATTTTTTCCATAATTCGAAGCCATTTGGGAGCAGTTCGCGTTTCCTTAAAACGGATTTTCCCAGAAAACGTCAAAACGTAGTTGGCCATTTTCTAAATTTAGAAATTAGTTGTAACAGCTCAGGAATTTGGGGGATTCGACTCTATCCTTCTCCACTGGGTTGTTGATGTATAAATAGAGCCCCATAGGGCTGAGAAATAATTTAATCTATGCTCTACGTTTTTATAATGGAATTTCTGCTCTATTCCCGGGTTAAACTCGTTTTTATGCTCTGGTGATCGAGTAGTTCATGAAGCTTTGGCCACTGCTACCTAGGAGGGCCCCTCAGCTGCAGTGGGTTTCATTGTGTTTTGTTTCTACTTCTATTTTTCAGCTAAGTTATTGTATTTTCTCTGTTTTAATTATTGTATAAACATTTTTCCTTCTGCTTCCTGTATAAAACATAAACGCCCATGTTTTAATTTCATACGTTTTCTGCTCATATGAGCTCACTATGTATGCATAACGAGATCTCTGTCCGTTTATCCATTTTTTTTATTATGTTAATACTTTTAGTTTAGCTAAGGTTTGAAATTTCATTTGTCTTTCAAAGCACTTAAATTTGTTTGCCATTTATGCGTAGTAGAAGTAGTTTATTGATGTCATAATTCATGTCAAAAGAATTAGTTCTATTTCAAACTTCATTTGTTTACTATGCATTAGAAAATAGATCTCTTCTTAAATGTATTTCGTAGGTAGTGTTTAGTTATTCTCGTGCAACAATATTATTGCTTATAGCATTGGTTAGGGTTTGAAATACAATTTATTTTACACGCATTTGAATTCGTTTTCCATTTGTTGCATATTGGATCAAAGAGTCAGTCATTCTTGCTGTAGTTTTCAGTTCCAATAGATAGTTGCATTGCTGTAGCTTTCACTAATTAGAAAGAATTTCATTTTCAATTTCATTCAGTTAATTAATAAAAGAAATTAGTCTTTAGGTTGAATGCAATTAAGTAGTTTCTTTTTACATAGAATAATAAGCTCTAGTTAATCAAATAGACTTTCATTTCAATAGCTAGTTTCCTTTCATGTTATAGTTAGCTTTGATTTTGCTAAATAGTTATAGTTTGAGTTCGTATAGTGTAATTGTCTTTTAATTCTTAATGTAATAATCTTTAATTTATCTAGATCATATAATAGATAGATTTTGAGTTGTTCAATAGTTGTAATTATTTTGTTGTTTATAAAATACAGTTTTCTTTTGTTTTCATGTAATATTGCATTTTCATAATCTAGAACGAGCGGTCATTCATTGTAATGCCCGCCTCGGTACTTTAACTGATTAGACTAATGAGGTACTAGTTTTGAAATGAACCGGCTAAGTAAAACACGAACCATTTGAATTTATTTTGATAATGCTTTAAAATGAAAATGAAGAATAGTGTAGCAGCTCAACTAATTGAAATAGAATGACTCAATGTTAGATATGCTCGAGTCATTGAGATAGAATGACTGAATGCTAGATATACTCGACTGATTGAGATAGAATGATTGAATGTTGGATATGCTTGACTGATTGAGATAGAATGACTGAATGTTGGATATGCTCGACTGATTGAGATAGAATGACTGAATGTTGGATATGCTCGACTGATTGAGATAGAATGATTGAATGTTAGATATGCTAGACTGATTGAGATAGAATGACTGAATGTTAGATATGCTAGACTGATTGAGATAGAATGACTGAATGTTAGATATGCTCGACTGATTGAGATAGAATGACTGAATGTTAGACATGCTTGACTGATTGAGATAGAATGACTTAATGTTAGATATGCTCGACTCATTGAGATAGAATGACTGAATGCTAGATATGCTCGACTGATTGAGATAGAATGACTTAATGTTAGATATGCTTGACTGATTGAGATAGGATGACTGAATGTTACATATGCTTGACTGATTGAGATAGAACGACTGAATGTTAGATATGCTCGACTGATGGAGATAGAATGACTAAATGTTAGATATGCTCGATTGATTGAGATATGATGACTGAATGTTACATATGCTCAACTGATTGAGATAGAATGATGAACGATAGATATGATTTACTAATTGAGAGAAAAGGATGAATGAAATATATGCTCGATTGACTGAGATATTATGATGGATGATGAAATATTTCATAGTGCAACGCTACTAATGTGCGCTTGAGTGTGTGTGTGTGTGGTAAGATGATTTACCGACTGACCCACAATGGAATTATAGGGTTCGTAAGAACAGAAAGAACACATAGGGGTACGACGACTGAATGTTGACCCTGGATTAGCAATCCACGCATAGGTGAAGCCGTTTCAGCTCACCCGGGGAAGCGTATGTCGTACGGGCAAGGCCATAATGATTTGGTCGTGTACGATGAATTGAGGGGCGCGCAATAAGGAGAGCCTTATCCCTCAACATCCCTTAATCTCCAAGGAGCGTAGTTGAGAGATCGCGGTAATGGTTCCCGGTCGCTACGCAGTACTCCCCATAAGAAGGAAGAAATAAAATTGTCAGAAGGGCCTGCCGAAGAGGTACCTAGACAAGAACAAGAGGAAGGAAATTAATCAATGGTATAAATGAAAATTTCACATACGATTTAAGAAATACTTTATTTCATTTTGTTCTATTTTATTAATTTGAATAATTTTATTCAAGATTTTATTTTTAATTGATTTCATTAATTTGAATTATTCATTTTAATTGATTTTATTAACTTGAAAAAGAATTGAAGAGATTGATTTTATTCAATATTAAATTTGATTAATTATGCTGATTGAAAAAGATTAATAATAAGAGAATTATTTTTTCAAAGATTTTAATTTTATGGATTTTATTATTTTAAATCATTCTATTAAAGACTCTATTTAATTGACTTCATTATTTTGAGAAAGAATTGAATTAGGTCATTCATAAAAGAATTGTTTTTCTTTTATTATTATTCAAGATTTTGTTTTAATTAATTTTATTATTCATTTAAATTATTTTATAAAGAGGAAATTTAAAATATATTATACTTTTAGTAAAATGAATCATCTTTTAATTCAATCTTAATATTAGGAAAAGAAAGAAAAGTAGAAAGCAATACGTCTAACTAAAAGATTGTTAAGTAAACTAAATGAGAACCAAAAGAGAAGTAGAACTCTTCTACACCTAACTCCCACTGATCTAGGGATTTAGGTGCACATTAAAAACATTAAGAGGACACATGTATTTGAGAATTTTGGAAATTAAAATATTAAATTAAATCAAATATGTGCATGGACAGACACATGACACACAAGCTTTTGCTATATAATGAGGGAGGAGAAGGAGAGAAAGACATCTCTTGCTCCCTAATGCTGGATGGTCATCATAATATCAGATAATGTTATGATCCTTGGAGTTGGGATTAGCCGAAACAGGGATTGGGAGATCCTTTCGGGAGGCTAGCTTGTGTGTTATTACGACCCCATTAGCTCGGGGGTTCGGGGTGAAGGAGAGTAACCCCGATACGGTAGGGAGGTCAACCGAGGGGTCACTTGGTATTTCGTCAGGAAATTGGACTGGATCGTGGGGAAACCACTTCGAGGACTCCATCGATTCACTGGACCAACAGTCGAAAACAGGTTGGAAGGATTTAGTTTATTTATTTTGCTAACTCTTGTGGTGGAACGAATAAATCTGGGTATATAGTTTTATTTATTGAAATTCATGTACTACAATAGATAGAATTAGATCTGTGGCCTCTATATCTTCTTCTGAAAAATCGTACTGGAAATTCTGAAATTAATTATACTTATATGTTCAAATTCTGTGGAAGTCTTTTTTTTGGGGAACCCGAAATAGGGGTCCCTACATTTGGTATTAGAGCCAGTCGAGCTTTGAGGGCACCGAACTTATATTTTTTAAAACAGGGGTCTTTGGTGAATTGTCATTCAAGGATTGGTACGGATCAGACGTTGTTCCAACGCGCTCGCCATTGTACGACCGACCGTCAAAAGCAGGTTTATTTTATTCAATGTATTTATATTTGTTAAAACTTTTGTGGCTGAGTAGGTAGATATGAATGCATGGATTTATTTTAAGAGATTTCGTATGTTATAACTAAGCTGGAATATTTAGATACAGATCTATGCCAATTCTAAATTGCTTAAACGATTCAATTAGTTATTTTTTTAGAATTCAGTTTTCATGCCCCACCGACTATTCGACATGCGCTGTTCATTATCTAAGTATAACTCCGTTTTACCCGGCTAGGGAAACGGATCTCTGCGTGCTTGTTTTAAACAATTGTTTTCTGTGTATAACTTTTATTTAAAGATCTCAGTTGGTGAGATCGTGTTTCTGAGAAAAAAAAAAAGAGAAGGGGAAACGGATCTCTGCGTGCTTGTTTAAACAATTGTGTATCTGTGTATAAATTTTAATTACAGATCTCAGTTTGTGAGATCGTGGGTAGCCTGCGTCTGATCTCCATTTCAGTCTTACTGTTCCGTGCTAGTATAACCATTTATGATCTGTCTTTTGTTTTAATAATTTGAAACCATTACAACCCCTTGGGCAGCCTAAAGGCTCCAGATCCTTGAACAGAGTTGATCACTGGTATTTCGATTGTCATGCTCTGTTAACACTAGTTTGAGCCGATACATTCAGCGTTATATCTCTGAGTATTACCCTCCTTTGATCTCTGTCGTTTGACCCTTAAAAACTCTTTTGCCTTTAAAATTCTGAGGTGTGAATTACAATCCCGATCTCTTGATAAGAATCAGATCTTGGTTGATTTGATCTTTAACCTCTGTTGCCTTTAAATTTTGAAGTCGAATTAAGTCTCAGAGCTAATCTCACTCGATTGGTTTGGAACTCCATTGCATTTATTTTGAAGTCGATCTGCGTTCCATAAGTTGTAATCGGTTCGGATCTTTGTCAATGATCCTTAAACCTTATTACATTTTATTTAAAGTGGAATCGCGTCTCCAGAAATTGTAATCGGTTTGGATCTCTGTCAATGATCCTTAAACTTAATTTCATTTATTTTGAAGTTAAATTGCATTTCCAGAAACTTTAAAGTGGTTCTGTCAATGATCCTTAAACTCTATAGCTTTTAGTTTGAGGTATGATTTGTGTTTCAGATCCCTTGATAAGAATCGGGTATTGGGTGAATAAATCTTAAATCTTAGTCAAAATTATGTTTCTGAACTCAGCTCTATCCAAGATCCTTAACGTTTCCAACAATGGGTATAATTTTCTATAAAGCTCTGTCTCCCATTTGATTTTGTTCTTACTCTGTTGCTTTTCCATCTAATGTTTTAGCGATGGGGTAAATTTTGTTTAAAGATTGTTACATCCGACTTGATTAATCTCATGTGTTGATCTTTTTTTTTACCCTTGCCCGCAAAGGGTAGAGATTCCGACGAATTCCAGACTTAGATTGAGAAGTCGATCTCTGGTTCTTGAGTGGTTGAATAAACCTCTGTTTATTTAGTATCTATGCCATCAGGGATCTGAACTGCCTTTGGAATTCGTCTTTAACTGGTCTGAGTCTTTATGTCTCTTTTAAACCTAGCTTAGATCCACCCTACACCTTTTCAATGCGATCGCAGCCTGCTTAAAATCAAATCCAAACCCATGAAACAAATCCCATCCTGTGCGTCAATGCATAACTTGTACCCTGTTCGGTTTCCGTCTTTTCAAGAACAGTAACGGAATGAATTTCTTTTTACATTGATGTAATGTGAATTGTTAAGTGCATGTGTGATCTCCAACTTTTACCTTATCTCAGTTCTTTTAAAAATTAAAATCTCCAGATGGATCCTTTAACAAGCATCTCGGCTGTGAATGCGTTGATCTACAAAACACCCTTAATCCCTGTTCGATTAAGCAGTAACCTTCAGATACCCTTAAATAATAATTCTCTGCATCTTACCTTAATTATTAAATCAAATCTTTGTTACTTTATTTTTTTGAAATCATATTACATTCCAGATGACAATTTTGGCTATCAAGCTCTTAACACTCTATTGCTATGATATTCGAAATCATTTTTTTCCTTTTCAATCCTTGCTGAGGATCAAATCGTGACTGTGTAGATCTGAAACTCTGTTTGGGCATCCACAGGCCATTATCATACTTTCAGCAAGACCGAATCTCAGTGCATGCTTCATTTTACTCTGTCTTCGATTTCAACGTTTACAAAAAAATCTGTGATCCATTTTATTACAACGCCCAGATCGAGGCATCCCGAAACCATTAGCGTTCCCAGGATTCTTATTTTGAATTGAAATTTTGACATATAAAATTCCTGCGTTCTTTCTTATTTGCATCGAGAAATTGGTGTATTGCTTTGGCAATTTCTCTGTGTTTTAAATTTCCAATTGAGAAGGCTTCTAATGGCTATCTTCATGTTATGTTTCGATTCCTTCATTAACGTTCCAAAATTTATAATTGAAATGCATTTGCCTTGTTATTCCCTGCAATTTGATTCTTAGGACAACGTTCCAGAATTTATAATTTGAGATGAATTTGACTTGATATTCTCTGCAATTGATTCTTGAAGCAACGTTTCCAGAATTTATGATTTCGACATGAAATTTCCCCTTTCCAATCTTGTGCTTCGATTATTGATTGCGTATCGTTTTGTCATCTAAATTATAATTTGATTACTAAAAGGATCTGTGGCTTTACTTCGGAAGAAAAAATTGAGTCTTCAAGATTTGTAATATGAAATATATTGTGATTATTAATATATGAGCAATTATAAATGAACAGTCGACTTCGAAGATGACAGTCGTATTTTAATTTTAATATTGAGTAAATGAACAATCGACTTCGAAGATGGCATTCATATTCTTATTTTAATATTGTGTTTTTAGATTTACTATGGCAATAATATTTTACTTTCACACGGAAAGAGAGAATGGAACGATTGAGATTAAGAATTCAAAATATGTATTTTATTTGAAGTATGTTTTAATATGTAATATACATTTTCCTTTAATTAAAGCAATAGTCGACTTAGGATTGATACTTCCTATTTAAAAACCTAGTAATTGTTCTAAGTATATAAGTTATAATAAACGTTGGAAGGACTCAGAATAGAAAATAGGAGTTCTCATAGAGTCATTGCTTTTAATCTACATACAAAACTTGTATTTAGTTGATGTTTTATTTTTGCATGAATTTATATATATAGTAGTACATGTAGTTATGTGCACATTTCAAGAATAGGATAGAAACTTACTTTAATCAATGCTTTGAAATGGAATTACTTTTATACATATATAATAGGACTACAAATTTAGTTCCACGAAAAGCAATGGGAAGTAATCAATTATTCCTAGTCATATAATTATTATTATCTTTAGAATATAAGAAGAAATATGATATTAGTTAAGTAATGAAAGTCAATATGTGTATCCTTATTTCAATAGTTAGATTAAGAATTGAGAGATAATGTATGTATCATTATATAAATAATAGCTAAGGAGTGGAAGTTAACATGAGTGTCTTTATGAGCAAGATAAGTAGCTCAATTGGAGAGAAGGCACCCAGCTATATGGAGTGGGGATAGGGTTCAATTCCCCTGGATCACAAAAAAAAATAAAGTGTCTTTATATCATTAATTAGTTAATGAAATAAAAGTAAATGTATGTTTGTACCTTATTTTGGAAAAAGATTTTATTTAAAAAAAAAAAATTTGTTTCAGGATTATATCATATTTGTCTTATACATGATTTGGAAATGAATTTATTAAAATATCTCAAGAATGGTTCAGGATTATATCATATTTGTCTTATACATGATTTGGAAATGACTTTATTAAAATGTCTTTAGAATAGTTTTATTATGTAACTGTGTTAGATTATATGTGTATGGTCTCAATAGAAAGGATAGATTTTGATAAACACGTTTTTTTTTAATATTGACATATATGTGGTTTTCAATAAAGTAATAAAGTAAGAAGAGAGGTGTGTCATTAAATTATATTCTGTGTATATTAAGAATGGATTATGAATTTATACTTAGTATGAAAGTTAAATACTACAAAAAAAAAATAAAATAAAAAAAAAAAATATTTGTTTTGGACAAAGTCCCTATATTTGGTATTAATTTTTCAGTAATGGGTTAGTACTTATTCATGGTGAAAGAAAATGCATCAAATATGGTTGGAAGTTGAACTAATGAAAGCTACATGGTGTCAACAATAGAATGAGAAACCTAAAGGATTATTTAGATGGATTTTAGTAAACTAAAGGATAAGAGATGGTATGTGTATTAAATGAATTGTTTGAAGTTAAGGCTTAAAGTAATTAAATCATGAGATATGATTGTTATTATCATTCTATAATAATATTGGATACGAATGGTGATAACTATCTTCTAAGCTAAGTTTATGACATAGTTGCTACGAAGATCGATGTAGAAAAACCGAAGCTGCGGTTTTTACTTCTTCTCCTTCGACAAGGATACTTCCAGCTTCTCAAACAGGTTAGAATTATTCTCCTCTAAATTTGATAGTATGTAAGTTGAATGGTATTCAGGGTGCATATACTTTGATGATGGGTTATGCGTCAAGAATTTTATCGATTGGTTGTAAATGCTTATTTTCTGAAATCAAGGCGATGGCTTCGCAGGTATGCACTACTAGTTTGTAATCGTGCTTTGAATTGTGAAAAGAGAGAAGTTAAACTTGAATTATAGAATCTTAACTGTGCTTAAGTTAGGAAGAGAAGAAAACTTTGCATGACGTTGTTTATAAAAATATGAGATTATACTAAGTAAATGACACTCTAGTATTTAATTATACTTGGATTATGAAAAGAGAGAGGTTGCATGTAAGATTAGTTTAGGAATGGATACAGTATGTATTGAAGAATAGAATTCGAAAGTGTTAATTCTCATTTTGAAATTCAAATATTGTTTAAAATATATGATAGTTATACGTAACCATATAAAAGGAAGTTGGAATTGAAGGTTTTATCCCTTATGTTGAAATGTGTCAGTGCTTTAAGGATTTTCGGAAATGATGTACTTAATAGTTTTGTTGAATGGAAAGAATTTGTCGTAGACGATTTCAATCTTGGTTACAATTAGCAATGTCAAGGGAGAACTGCTGTGGGGATTGCTACACTATGAAAGGTACGATTTAGGGATATGATCAATTATGCGATTTATACTTATATGAGGGTAGAAAAGAAGAAATGAAATTTTATTATCAATTATGTTGAATAAATGAATGTGAAAAGAAAGTGAAAACTCACCGTGGAAGCACATGAGACTTAACTTTGGGACGAAGTTTTAATAAGAGGGGGTGTATGTAATGCCCGCCTCGGTACTTTAACTGATTAGACTAATGAGGTACTAGTTTTGAAATGAACTGGCTAAGTAAAACACGAACCATTTGAATTTACTTTGAGAATGCTTTAAAATGAAAATGAAGAATAGTGTATATGCTCGACTAATTGAGATAGAATGACTTAATGTTAGATATGTTCGACTCATTGGGATAGAAAGACTAAAGGCTAGATATACTCGACTGATTGAGATAGAATGACTGAATGTTGGATATGCTCGACTGATTGAGATAGAATGACTGAATGTTGGATATGCTAGACTGATTGAGATAGAATGACTGAATGTTAGATATGCTCGACTGATTGAGATAGAATGACTGAATGTTGGATATGCTCGACTGATTGAGATAGAATGACTGAATGTTAGACATGCTCGATTAATTGAGATAGAATGAATTAATGTTAGATATGCTCGACTCATTGAGATAGAATGACTGAATGCTAGATATACTCGACTGATTGAGATAGAATGACTGAATGTTAGATATGCTCGACTGATTGAGATAGGATGACTAAATGTTACATATGCTCGACTGATTGAGATAGAATGACTGAATGTTAGATATGCTCGACTGATTGAGATAGAATGACTAAATGTTAGATATGCTCGACGGACTGAGATAGGATGATTGAATATTACATATGCTCGACTGATTGAGATAGAATGATGAATGATAGAGATGATTTACTGATTGAGAGAAAATGATGAATGAAATATATGCTCGACTGACTGAGATATTATGATGGATGATGAAATATTTCATAGTGAAGCGCTACTAATGTGCGCTTGAGTGTGTGTGTGTGCAGTGGCAGGTAAGATGATTTACCGATTGACCCACAATGGAATTATAGAGGTCGTAATAATGGAAAGAACACGTAGGGGTACGATGATTGACTGTCGACCCTGTATTAGCAATCCACGCACGGGTGAAGCCGTTTCAGCTCACCCATGGAAGCGTATGCCGTACGGGCAAGGCCATAATGATTTGGTCGCGTACGATGAGTTGAGTGGCGCGCAATAAGGAGAGCCTTATCCCTCAACATCCCTTAGTCTCCAAGGAGAGTAGTTGAGAGATCGCGGTAACGGTTCCCGGTCGCTACGCAGTACTCCCCATAAGAAGGAAGAAATGAAACTGTTAGAAGGGCTCGCCGAAGAGGTACCTAGAAAAGAACGAGAGGAAGGAAATTAATCAATGGTATAAATGAAAATTTCACATAAGATTTAAGAAATACTTTATTTCATTTTGTTCTATTTTATTAATTTGAATAATTCTATTCAAGATTTTATTTTTAATTGATTTCATTAATTTGAATTATTCATTTTAATTGATTTTGTTAGCTTGAAAAAGAATTGAAGAGATTGATTTTATTCAATATTAAATTTGATTAATTATGCTAATTGAAAAAGGTTAATAATAAGAGAATTATTTTTTCAAAGATTTTAATTTTATGGATTTCATTATTTTAAATCATTCTATTTAATTGATTTCATTATTTTGAGAAAGAATTGAATTAGGTCATTAATAAAAGAATTGTTTTTCTTTTATTATTATTCAAGATTTTACTTTAATTAATTTTATTATTTATTTAAATTATTTTATAAAGAGGAAATTTAAAATAGATTATACTTTTAGTAAAATGAATCATCTTTTAATTCAATCTTAATATTAGGAAAAGAAAGAAAAGTAGAAAGCAATAAGTCTAACTAAAAGATTGTTAAGTAAACTAAATGAGAACCAAAAGAGAAGTATAACTCTTCTACACCTAACTCCCACTGATTTAGGGATTTAGGTGCACATTAAAGACATTAAGAAGACACATGTATTTGAGAATTTTAGAAATTAAAATATTAAATTAAATCAAATATGCGCATGGACAGACACATGGCACACAGGCTTTTGCTATATAATGAGGGAGGAGAAGGAGAGAAAGACATCTCTTGCTCCCTAATGCTGGATGGTCATCATAATGTCGGATTATGTTATGATCCTTGGAGTTGGGATTAGCTGGAACGGGGATTGGGAGATCCTTTCGGGAGGCTAGCTTGTGTGTTGTTACAACCCCATTAGCTCGGGGGTTCAGGGTGAAGGAGAGTAACCCCGATACGGTACGGAGGTCAACTAAGGGGTCACTCGGTACTTCGTCAGAAAATTGGATTGGATCGTGTGGAAACCACTTCGAGGACTCCATCGATTCATTGGACCAACCGTCGAAAACAGGTTTGAAGTATTTAGTTTATTTATTTTGCTAACTCTTGTGGTGGAATGAATAAATCTGGGTATATAGTTTTATTTATTGACATTCATGTACTGCAATAGATAGAATTAGATCTGTGGCCTCTATATCTTCTTCTGAAAAATTGTACTGGAAGTCTTGAAATTAATTATACTTATATGTTCAAATTTTGTAGAAGTCTTTTTTTTTGGTAACCCGAAATAGGGGTCCCTACATTCATAGCTATTCTTAGTTTGATTTCAGTCTTTCTTTTTGCAACTAGATAAAGTTAACTAGTTAATGTTTCAAGTTCAATTCATAGTTAGAATTAGTTCTGTTAATTTTTCCTGTAGCTATAGATTAGTTCCATTTACATTTAAGCCTTGTCTTATTATGCAATAGACATAGTTCGTTTCTTTAGACAATGATTAGTATAGGTTGCTTGTTGTTCTCTTAGCTTCTAAACAGTTTATTGACTACTTCCCTTGCATTGTAGGTTCATATGCATCAACCAACTGGCGTTAAGATTATCCAATTTGCTTCTTTCCTTAGTTTAAATCATTTTCTTCCATCAGGACTGTCATTCAGACCGTCTTTCAAACTGTCATCCGAATCGTCATATGGACCTTAATATTTTCTACATTGTTTTTATGCTTATTTAGAATCCATTTTTCTTAGGTTTTCGAAATGTAATATTTCCTGTGATTGATCAACATTTATATATATTATTAGGACCTTGTTCTACACCACAAAGAGTTTAATTAAAACTTCATATTCATTCTTAGTTTTCATTCCATTTCCTTAACTTTGCTTTAGATGTTTCTCAAATAATGTCTCTTGTTTTTCAGCTTGTACTTGGATTTGTAGTCAATACTTTACCTTTGTTTTTATAGCTTGTTAATTGCATTAGAACTTGTTGATTCCACCTTTAGCTTAGATTAGTTCAAGCCTTTGATCCTGCACATATAGTGTTTGCATCTCATAAGCTACCTTCCACCTTTTGACGCCGTTGTCGGGGAGGTGCTAAAGGGATTGAAGTCTAGGTAGATAGGGGTAGATAGGTTGTTTTTTCATTCCACAACAAGGGGGAGGGGAGAATGGTAAGACGAGAGGTAAGAACCTACGCATCCACTATAGTGGGGTGTCCCAAATTCTTGTTCTTCCTTTCCACACAAGTGTGATTTCCTTTCTGTATGTCTGAGTGTTTAATTTTTCGCAATTTATTTCGTAAAGTTTGCCTTCCTTCTTTTCAAGTGTGTTATTCTTTCAGCAAGTGTGGTGTGTTTAATTTGCAAATTTCTTTTAGTAGGCTTTAAAAAAAAAACACAAACACATAATTTTTTTTTGGGTGCTGTAAGAACCCTAGACACTAACCCATGTGTGAGGCAGAACCTATCAGTCAATGACATGGATTCAAAGGTGCTTATTAGTATGAGTGAACTCTCTCAAATCCTAGCAGCAGCTGGGATCTCAATTTCTTCTTCTCAAGAAGAACATATCTTGATAGAAGTCAAGAATTTATCTACCTCTCCAGGAATAATAGAAGAACCATAGTTCCATGAGCTACAAACCGACTCTCCTTGCCAAACTACCAAGGAAACCTGAATCTAGGAAACTACATTTGATGGAGAGAGACCTAAAATTGAAGAGTTCTCCACATATCTATTGACAGATCTTTCATGTACTCAAGCAATTGAACATTCAGAAGAAGAGGATCTGCATGGTATGAGGAAGGAAGGTGAGTATCAGGATTACATCGAAATATGTTCCCAAGAGGTAATGAGGCCAAAATACCATTCCTTCCTTTGATACCTTCCGTTGCAAAAGCAAGTAAGTCGGTTGATTCTCCACATCCAGATAATCACTGTTTTAACTTTTTCATATGTGGATATAGGTACGTTTTTCATTTTGCTTCGCACATGGTTACATTGGAAAAGTTCTTACACTTGAATAATGAGTTTTTCTTTCTTTTAGATAGCATAAGATAGTATGCATATATATAAAAAGTTGTATGTGATTAGTTAGCTTTAGATATTCATACAACTTCACTTTCTCTTCCTTTAAAATAAAAGAACTAAGAATAAGATCATATTAATGACTAAACCAAAGCAATCTTACATCATTATTCATTTTCATACATGCACATTTCTTATTATACTAGTTACTCAAAACCAACTTTAAACATCATGGCGATTTGTCATAAATTTGGGTCTATCTATAACCTAGAGGTCACTTGTACATCCCAGCTTCATTAGCAGGGCTTGTTATTTAAGCATCTCTAGTACACAGTAGCATAAGGGTGAATGAAGTTCCTAGTTTGTGGGGAACACTACTATAACTCTATTTGAAAGAGGCAAGCTTTGGGACTAGAGACACCTTTCATTCATTATCTTATGGCTCCATCCACTTCACATTAAAAAACTCAGCCATCTATGTCTTTGATCTAGTTAGCTCACTTGCAGTATCCAATGTATTGGGAGAAATATATTTATTTGGTTAAAAAAAGAAGGTTTTAAATAAATTATCCTCCAACTCATATACCAACCCATCCTGTAGCATAGTTTTCAGAGATGCTCCCCCATTCACTCCTTCATAGGTAAATTTAATTGCCGAAAATCTATAAGGAGTGGAAACACTGGGACAAGAGCATTTGATGCAAAATGGGTTTAAGAGGTTGACCCACCGGAGTATTGAACAAGCTTGTTGGCAGCGGGTACTAGACTGTGGTATGAATAGGTAAACCCGATAGGGTACTGAACAAGCCTAGCTGAAAGAGGGGAATCTACTTCGAGAGTATAATTTATGCAAAGTATATGGTTCTTATATGCCTCAATATATTGAACTGTTTGTGAGTTTAGCTAGAAATGAGTATATATGGTTAAGTTATGGTAAATGAACTTCATCTATATGCCATTTGAGAATGTTTGTAAGTTGCACTTAAGACCCTGTCGTCTAATTCATACTATACCTATGATGTCACTATCCTGGAAGTGGGACCCATAAACTTAGGAACCTAATGCACTCAAATGAAAACGATGTCCATAATTACTTGAATAACAATATGAGAAGTAGCAGGGAGGACTAGTCTCGTATAGGATTTACAGACTATCTATACCATCATGTTTTCTATTTTGGGAGACATGAGGAAAATACCCTATCATAGCTTATGCGTGGTTTTCGTGAGCATAAACTGATGAATTTGCATGTATTAAAGAATGTTCCTTAGTATAATATTACCTGCTGAGTGTTGTTGATCCAGAGTGTTAACATAAGAGAACACAACCCAGTCTTAATTCATTCATGGCACAAGAACGTGCCCTACCTTTGGTCTGGGGGAGAGAGTCTCAATTTATATGATCTTCATAATTATGAATTATTACTAGTTGGCGCAATTGTATGTATTAAGAAATCTTAAATAATATGAAGTTGTTTTTGTCTTCTCATAACATAACAGTAATAATTTTTTTTTCTAAGTTCTAGTTTTTCATGCATTAATAAAGTTGGCTTAGTTTTGTTGAAAATTGCCTATAAACTATTGACGATCAAAGAGAGTTTTTGAATAAATGAAAGACCACTTCCAATTCATTCATGGCACGCGGATGTGCCATACCTTTGGTCTGGGGGAGTGTTGGGATCCGAAATTGTCTTTTATAATGATATTATTTACATTAATTTTTCATCTTATCTACCATGATTTAATACATTTATGTTCAATAAGGTTATCTTTTACTTTGTTTTATTAATAAAATCTTGTAAATGAAAAAATGCTTAATCTCTGATTTTTAATGTATTAAATGCAATAATTGTGCAAATCGTAAGCATTTCGGTACTCCATCTGGTCCTTCATCTGGCCTTTCTTTCGGTCCTAAGTTCTGCACTGGTTTGATGGCATGTTTCAATATTGGGTTATTGGTTTGGTCTATCCTCATCTTCTACTTCTCATTGATCTCGTAATCCCATTATCTTCCGATTCTTACTAAATTCCATAACACTTGCGTATGCATAACTAGAATCATGGGTTGGTATTAAGATTTTGTCTCATTAATTTGCGATGTCTTAGATTAAAAGTAATTAAAAAGGGAATACTTTTAAATATTATCATTTTACCTTTTTAATTCAAAATATCTATAAATACAGTTGATATTAATTATGGAAAATGAAAAAGTTGGTTATTCAAGTGAATTAAAATAATGACAAATTAATAAAACATGAAATATGGAAAATGGAAAAGTTAATTAAATAATGGATATATTTTCAAACTCATATAGGTCCATTGACCAAGCTACATAAAACCAAACCTGCGACATTCATTAATATCAATTCAAAACAAAACCTTAAAAAGTGTAAACACATTTTAAACATTCAACAAATGTGTAATGGTATATTCATTAAAAATGGCATGGCATATTATTTAAATATTGTGTAATGTGTAAATATTGTTAAATAATATTAACTTTGAGCCACTCCACACATACGTTTCCATATATATATATATATATATATATATATATATATATATATATATGTTGTTGATTAATGCAATATGAAGACTTACGGTTCTTTTTGTTATGAGTTAATTTAATGGAACGTTTGTAATATATAGGCATGCGAATATGGAAATCAACGCACCGTGAAGGAGGGAGCGCACACCACGGGATGAGAAGCCAATAGAACCCAGCATACAACCAATAAAAATCAGCCATGAACTAAACCTAGTAGCCAATAGTTAATTCATGCGACAACCGAGCATAAATTCCGCTCAGAAATTGGATTTACGAACTAAATTCTATTACAGGTCATCTGGACGCTCATTTAGATGCCCATTCAGATTTCTGTCAAAAACGTTTTTTAACAGACAACAAAATTTCGGGTTGAATTTGCGAGAAAACGGAGGCGAAACTAAAAATTCCGGCACATGGGTTTTTTGCAGAATAGGCCGATATAGGTCATGTGAGAAATTTTGCCAAACTTCGAAGCCATTTGGGAGTAGTTCGCGGTTCCTTAAAACAAATTTTCCCAGAAAATGTCAAAACGTGGTTGACCATTTTCTAAATTTAGAAATTAGTTGCAACAGCTCATGAATTTGGGGGATTCGACTCTATCCTTCCCCATTGGGTTGTTGATGTATAAATAGAGCCCCATAGGGCTGAGAAATAATGTAATTTATGCTCTACATTTTTATAATGGAATTTATGCTCTATTCCCGGGTTAAACTTGTTTTTATGCTTTGGTGATTGAGTAGTTCATGGAGCTTTGGCCCCTGCTACCTGAGAGGGCCCCTCAGCTGTAGTGGGTTTCATTTGGTTTTGTTTCTACTTCTATTGTTCAGCTAAGTTATTGTATTTTCTTTGTTTTCATTACTGTATAAATGTTTTTCCTTCTACTTCCTATATAAAACATAAATGCCCATGTTTTAATTTCATACGTTTTCTGCCCATATGAGCTCATTGTGTATGCATAACGCGATCTTTATCCGTTTATCCATTTTTTTATTATGTTAATACTTTTAGTTTAGCTAAGGTTTGAAATTTCATTTGTCTTTCAAAGCACTTAAATTTGTTTTCCATTTATGCATGGTAGAATTAGTTTATTGATGTCATGATTCATGTCAAAAGAATTAGTTCTATTTCAAACTTCATTTGTTTACTATGCATTAGAAAAGAGATCTCTGCTTAAGTGTATTTCGTAGGTAGCGTTTAGTTTATCTCATGCAACAACATTATTCCTTATAGCATAGGTTAGGTTTTGAAATACAATTTATTTTACATGCATTTGAATTCGTTTTCCATTTGTTGCATATTGGATCCAAGAGTCAGTCATTCTTGCCGTAGTTTTCAGTTCCAATAGATATTTGCATTGCTGTAGCTTTCACTAATTAGAAAGAATTTCATTTTCAATTTCATTCAGTTAATTAATAAAAGAAATTAGTCTTTAGGTTGAATGCAATTAAGTAGTTCTTTTTTACATAGAATAGTAAGCTCTAGTTAGTCAAATAGACTTTCATTTCAATAACTAGTTTCCTTTCATATTATAGTTAGCTTTGCTTTTGCTAAATAGTTATAGTTTGAGTTCGTATAGTGTAATTGTATTTTAATTCTTAATGCAATAATATTTAATTTATCTAGATCATAGAATAGATAGATTTTGAGTTGTTCAATAGTTGTAATTATTTTGTTGTTTATAAAATACCATTTTTTTTTCATGTATTAAATATTGCATTTTCATAATCTAGAACGACCGGTCATGCATAGCTCTTCTTAGTTTGATTTTAGTCTTTCTTTTTGCAACTAGATAAAGTTAACTAGTTAATGTTTCAAGTTCAACTCATAGTTAGAATTAGTTTTGTTAATTTTTTCTGTAGTTGTAGATTAGTTTCATTTACATTTCAACCTTGTCTTATCATGCAATAGACATAATTCGTTTCTTTAGACAATGATTAGTATAGGTTGCTTGTTGTTCTTTTAGCTTCTAAACAGTCTATTCACTGCTTCCCTTGCAGTGTAGGTTCATTTGCATCAACCAGCTGACATTAAGATTATCCAATCTGCTTCTTTCCTTAGTTTAAATCATTTTCTTCCATCCGGACTGTCATTTAGACCATATTTCAGACTGTCATCCGAATCGTCATACGAACCTTAATATTTTTCTGCATTGTTTTTATGCTTATTTAGAATCCATATTTCTTAGGTTTTCGAAATGTAATGTTTCTTGTGATTGATCAACATTTATATATATAGTTAGGACCTTGTTCTACACCACAAAGAGTTTAATTAAACCTTCATATTCATTCTTAGTTTTCATTCCATTTCCTTAACTTTGCTTTAGTTGTTTCACAAATAATGTCTCTTGTTTTTCAGCTTGTACTTGGATTTGCAGTTAATATGTTACCTTTGTTTTTATAGCTTGTTAATTTCCTTATAACTTGTTGATTCCACCTTTAGCTTAGATTAGTTCAAGCCTTCAATCTTGCACATATAGTGTTTGCATCTCATAAGCTACCTTCCTGGGTTGACAATTTAAGTGTTGGCTTAAATAACATATATTTTACCCAACATTTTGGCGTCGTTGTCAGCGGGTGCTAGAGGGATTGGAGTCTAGGTAGATAGGGGTAGATAGGTTGTTTTTTCATTCCACAACAAGGGGGAGGGGAGAACGGTAAGACGAGAGGTAAGAACCTGCACATCCACTATAGTGGGGTGCCCCAAATCCTTGTTGTTCCTTTACGCACAAGTGTGATTTATTTTCTGTACGTCTGAGTGTTTAATTTTCCACAATTTATTTCATAAAGTTTACCTTCCTTCTTTTCAAGTGTGTTATTCTTTCAGCAAGTGTGGTGTGTTTAATTTGCAAATTTATTTTAGTAGTTTAAAAAAAAAAAAACAGATAATTTTTTTTGGGTGCTGTAAGAACCCTAGACACTAACCCATGTGTGAGGCAGAACCTACCAGCCGATGACATGGATTCAAAGGTGCTTATTAGTATGAGAGAACTCTCTCAAATCCTAGCAGCAGCTAGGATCTCAATTTCTTCTTCTCAAAAAGAACATATCTTGACAAAAGTCAAGAATTTATCTACCTCTCCAAGAATAATAGAAGAACCACAGTTCCATGAGCTACAAACCGACTCTCCTTTCCAACCTACTAAGGAAACCGGAAACTTGGAAACTACATTTGATGGAGAGAGACCTGAAATTGAAGAGTTCTCCACATATCTATCGACAGATCTTTCATGTACTCAAGTAATTGAACATTTAGAAGAAGAGGATCTGCATGGCATGAGGAAGGAAGGTGAGTATCAGGATTACATTGAAATATGGTCCCAAGAGGTAATGAGGCCACAATACCATTCCTTCCTTCGATACCTTCTGTTGCAAAAGCAAGTAAGTCTGTTGATTCTCCACATCTAGGTAATCACTGTTTTAACTTTTTCATATGTGGATATAGGTATGTTTTTCATTTTGCTTCGCACATGGTTACATTGGAAAAGTTCTTACACTTGAATAATGAGTTTTTCTTTCTTTTAGATAGCATAGGATAGTATGTATATAAATAAAAAGTTGTATGTGGTTAGTTAGCTTTAGATATTCATACAACCTCACTTTCTCTTTTCCTTTAAACTGAAAGAACTAAGAATAAGATCATGTTAATGACTAAACCAAAGCAATCTTACATCATTATTCATTTTCATACATGCATATTTCTTATTATACTAGTTAATCGAGACCAACGTTCTACATCATGGGGATTTTTCATAAATTATGGTCTATCGAAAACCTAGAGGTCACTCGTACATCCTAGCCTCATTATCAGGGCTTGTTATTTAAGCATCTCTAGTACATAGTAGCATAATGGTGAATGAACTTCCTAGTTTGTGAGGAACACTACTATAACTCTATTTGAAAGAGCTGAGCTTTGGGACTAGAGACACCTTTCATTCATTATCTTATGGCTCCATCCACTTCACATTAATAAACTTAACCATCTATATCTTTGATCTGGTTAGCTCACTTGCAGTATCCAATATATTGGGAGAAATATATTTATTTGGTTCAAAAAAAAAGTTTTAAATAAATTATCCTCCAACCCATATACCACCCCATCCTGTAGCACGATTTTCAGAGCTGCTCCCCCATTCACTCCTTCATAGGAAAATTTAATAGTAAAAAATCTATAAGGAGTGGAAACACTGGGACAAGAGCCTCTGATGCAAAACGTGTTTAAGAGGTTGACCCGTCGAAGTACTAAACATGCTTGTTGGCAACGGGTATCGGACTATGGTATGACTAGGTAAACCCGACGGGTTACTGAACAAGCCTGGTTGAAAGAGGGGAATCTACCTAGAGAGGATAATTTATGCAAAGTATATGGTTCTTCTATGCGTCAATATATGGAACTGTTTGTGAGTTTAGCTAGAAAGGAGTATATATGGTTAAGTTATGGTAAATGAACTTCATCTATCTGCCATTTGAGAATGTTTGTAAGTTGCACTTAAGACCCTGTCGTCTAATTCATACTATACCTAGGATGTCACTATCCTAGAAGTGGGACCCATAAACTTAGGAGCCTAATGCACTCAAATGAAAACGTTGTCCATAATTACTTGAATAACAATATGAGAAGTAGCAGGGATGACTAGTCTCCTATAGGCTTTACAGACTATCTATACCCTCATGTTTTCTATTTTGGGAGACATGAGGAAAATCCCCTATCATAGCTTATATATGGTCTTCATGGGCATAAATGGATGAATTTGCATGTATTAAAGAATCCGCCTTAGTATAATATTACCTATTAAGTGTTGTTGATCCAAAGTTTTAACATAAGAGAACACAACCCAATCTTAATTCATTCATGGCACGAGGATGTGCCATACCTTTGGTCTAGGGGAGAGAGTCTCAATTTATATGGTCTTCATAATTATGAATTATTACTAGTTGGCAGAATTGTATGTATTAAGAAATCTTAAATAATATGAAAGTTGTTTTTGTCTTCTCATAACATAACATTAATAAATTATTTTTCTAAGTTCTAGTTTTTCATGCATTAATAAAGTTGGCTTAGTTTTGCTGAAAAATTGCCTACAAACTAACGATGATCAAAGAGAGTTTTTGAATAAATGAAAGACCACTTCCAATTCATTCATGGCACGCGGATGTGCCATACCTTTGGTCTGGGGGAGTGTTGGGCTCCGAAATTGTCTTTTATAATGATATTATTTACATTAATTTCTCATCTTATCTACCATGATTTAATACATTTATGTTCAATAAGGTTATCTTTTACTTTTTTTTATTAATAAAATCTCGTAAATGAAAAAATGCCTAATCTCTTATTTTTAATGTATTAAATGCAATAATTGTGCAAATCGTAAGCATTTCGGTACTCCATCCGGTCCTTCATCTGGCCTTTCTTTCAGTCCTAAGTTCTGCACTGGTTTGATGGCATGTTTCAATATTGGGTTATTGGTTTGGTCTATCATCATCTTTTACTTCTCGTTGATCTCGTAATCTCATTATCTTTCGATTCTTGCTAAATTCCATAACACGTGCGTATGCATAACTAGAATCATGGGTTGGTATTAAGATTTTGTCTCATTAATTTGCAATGTGTTAGATTGAAAGTAATTAAAAAGGGAATACATTTAAATATTATCAATTTACCTTTTTAATTTAAAATATCTATAAATACAGTTAATATTAATTATGGAAAATGAAAAAGTTGGTTATTCAAGTGAATTGAAATAATGACAAATTAATAAAACATGAAATATGGAAAATGGAAAAGTTAATTAAATAATGGATACATTTTCGAACTCATATAGGTCCATTGACCAAGCTACATAAAACCAAACCAACGACATTCATTAATATCAATTCAAAACAAAAACCTTAAAAAGTGTAAAGGCATTTTAAACATTAAACAAATGTGTAATGGCATATTCATTAAAAATGGCATGGCATATTATTTAAATATTGTTAAATAATATTAACTTCAAAAATGGCATGGCATATTATTTAAATATTGTGTAATGTGTAAATATTGTTAAATAATATTAACTCTGAGCCACTCCACACATACGTTTCTTTTTATATATATATGTCGTGGATTAATACAATATGAACACTTACATTTCATTTTGTTATGAGTTAATTTAATGGAACGTTTGTTATATACAGGCACACGAATATGGAAATCAACGCACCGTGAAGGAGGGATCACACGCCACGAGATGAGAAGCCAATAGAACCCAGCATACAACCAATACAAATCAGCCATGAACTAAACCTAGCAGCGAGCAGTTCATTGATGCAACAACCCAATAGAAATTCCACTCAGAAACCGGATTTACGAACTAAATTCCGTTACAGGTCATCTGAACGCTCATTTGGACGCCCATTTGTATTTTTGTCAAATACATGTTTTAATAGACAACAAAATTTTGGGCTGAATCTGCGGGCAAACGGAGGAGAAATTAAAAATTCTGGCGCATGGGTTTTGTTCGGAATAGGCCCAGTTAGGTCATCATGGGGAATTTTGCCGAAATTCGAAACCATTTGGGAGTAGTTCGCGGTTCCCTAAAACGGATTTTCCCAGAAAACATCAAAACATGGTTGGTCGTTTTTTTAACTTTAGAAATTAGTTGTAACATCTCAAAAATTTGGGGGATTCGACTCTATCCTTCACTACTGGGTTGTTGATGTATAAATAGAGCCCCATATGGCTGAGAAATAATGTAATTTATGCACTGCGTTTTTATAATGGAAGTTTTGCTATAATCCTGGGTTAAACTCGTTTTTATGCTCTGGTGATTGAGTAGTTCGTGAAGCTTTGGCCACTGCTACCTGGGAGGGCCACTCAGCTGCAGTGGGTTTCATTGTGTTTTGTTTCTACTTCTATTGTTCAACTAAGTTATTGTATTTTATATGTTTTCATTACTTTATAAATGTTTTTCCTTCTGCTTCCTGTATAAAACATAAACGACCATGTTTTAATTTCATACGTTTTCTGCCCATATGAGCTCACTGTGTATGCATAACAAGATCTCTGTCCATTTATCCATTTTTTTTATTATGTTAATACTTTTAGTTTAGCTAAGGTTTGAAAATTCATTTGTCTTTCAAAGCACTTAAATTTGTTTACCATTTATGCGTGGTAGTAGTTTATTGATGTCATAATTCATGTCAAAAGAATTAGTTCTATTTCAAACTTCATTTGTTTACTATGCATTAGAAAATAGATCTGTGCTTAAATGTATTTCGTAGGTAGCATTTAGTTTATCTCATGCAACAATATTATTCCTTATAGCGTAGGTTAGGGTTTGAAATACAATTTATTTTACATGCATTTGAATTCGTTTTCCATTTGTTGCATATTGGATCCAAGAGTCAGTCATTCTTCCTGTAGTTTTCAGTTCCAATAGATAATTAAATTGCTATAGCTTTCACTAATTAGAAAGAATTTCATTTTCAATTTCATTCAGTTAATTAATAAAATAAATTAGTCTTTAAGTTGAATGCAATTAAGTAGTTCCTTTTTACATAGAATAGTAAGCTCTAGTTAGTCAAATAGACTTTCATTTCAATAGCTAGTTTCCTTTCATATTATAGATAGCTTTGCTTTTGCTAAATAGTTATAGTTTGAGTTCGTATAGTGTAATTGTATTTTAATTCTTAATGCAATAATCTTTAATTTATCTAGATCATAGAATAGATAGATTTTGAGTTGTTCAATAGTTGTAATTATTTTGTTGTTTATAAAATACAATTTCCTTTTGTTTTCATGTAATATTGCATTTTCATAATCTAGAACGGCCGGTCATGCATAGCTCTTCTTAGTTTGATTTCAGTATTTCTTTTTGCAACTAGATAAAGTTAACTAGTTAATGTTTCAAGTTCAATTCATTGTTAGAATTAGTTTTGTTAATTTTTCCTGTAGCTATAGATTAGTTCCATTTACATTTTAGCCTTGTCTCATCATGCAATAGACATAGTTTGTTTCTTTAGACAATGATTAGTATAGGTTGCTTGCTGTTCTCTTAGCTTCTAAACAGTCTATTCACTGCTTCCCTTGCACTGTAGGTTCATTTTCATCAACTAGCTGGGGTTAAGATCATCCAATATACTTCTTTCCTTAGTTTAAATCATTTTCTTCCATCCAGACTGTCATTCGGACCGTCTTTCAGACTGTCATCCGAATCGTCATACGGACCTTAATATTTTCTGCATTATTTTTATGCTTATTTAGAATCTAGTTTTCTTAGGTTTTCGAAATGTAATATTTCTTGTGATTGATCAACATTTATATATATATAATTAGGACCTTGTTCTACACCACAAATAGTTTAATAAAGCTTCATATTCATTCTTAGTTTTCATTCCATTTCCTTAACTTTGCTTTAGTTGTTTCTCAAATAATGTCTCTTGTTTTTCAGCTTGTACTTGGATTTGTTTTTATAGCTTGTTAATTTCTTTAGAACTTGTTGATTCCACCTTTAGCTTAGATTAGTTCAAGCCTTTAATCCTGCACATATAGTGTTTGCATCTCATAAGCTACCTTCCCGGGTTGACAATTTAAGTGTTGAATTAGATAGCATATATTTCCCCAACATAAGCTACCAATAAAAAACCCTGTCAAGATTTGGAAGGGCTAGCATACCTTCAGTTCTAGGTATCATAAACCGAAGCAACGCCCCGAACTTCTCCATTAAAACTTGTAAACATGCTTACAAACAACAAAAACCTGGAATGGATGAGATTCACCATCAAACCCTCGGAGGGTTAAAGAAAGTGGAAAAACCTGATAGTTTCGAGAGCCTGTCAACTCATACTTGAAATGTCCAAATGAAAGGAGTTAACAGTACACGGTGGTGTATCAATATGTAGCTAGGGTTTTACACAAAACCCAAATACATCACGTGGTTCAACAACGCAGGGATTTACACGACGCACTTCACTTTGAATTGCATTTAAGTAATTACCCTGTCAAGGTTCAGTCCTGCCAACAGTGCATTCCACCATCGTTCCATTGGTGTACTTTGCATGCAGTCAAATCCCTTTGCCATTGTTTAGACTTCTATGTAACCATGCCACGAGAGTGCCACTAGGAAATCCACTAAGGGTGCATTAAGGAGCTGTAAATATCAACGTAGTCGAGTTTCATTACTCCTGCCAACCTTGCATTCCACCACCATTGAAATCTTGGATCACGATTATAGTTTAGGGCTTGGCCATTGCTAAGTTTCTCCTATATACAAATTCATTCATCCAATATTTAAAACAATTGTTATGGCATAACCTTATCGTGCACCTTTGGACAAATAACATATTAATGTATTGCATAGTTTATGGTATAGAAAAATTGTATTACATCCTAGAACTATCACTTATTATGATACAAGCCCATATTCGTGGTCATGGGTTTAAGGCCCTGCTACAATTAATATAAAATATATGTATATGCTTAAAAAAACTATAGTGATGGGAATTGGAAAGTCTACGAATTAAATCATGATCAGATTATGTCGTAAATAAAACAATAATCTCCTATAATCCTAAGTATTAATCATTATTTAGGCCATGGTTTAATGTCGCATTACCATGTTTAAAAGCCACAATTTTATTATCACATTATCATATTAATAGTGTAACTAGGGCATGTCTCTAAGCATTAAGTCTTTAATTCACATGCATGCTAAGGGTGTTGTATCTGACATAATAATTCTAGGATGAAATGGTCATACACTTTGAATTCTCGACCTTTAAAACGTGTAAACCTGGAAGTACCATTGCTCACCTACAAAGTCTGTAAAGGAGTATTACGATGCGTTAGTTAGCTAGTAGCTAAGTAAGCCATAGGTACCCTTAGGAACCCTTCATGCAAAACAATAAAAGTATTAAATTCACATTCATGGTTATAGCTATAAATTCTGTTTACGACATTTAAAAAGTAAATGTTTTGCTCACACAAAATTTCAGACAACAAAGACAATGCATGGAACTAAAAGAAGTTACTACATAACGAAGATCTACAAGCAATAATACAATTAGTACATGTATTCAATCAGTTGCATACTTTAAAAGATGGTTATGATAAAGTATAATAATCACTGAATGAAAACGACGTAAAACCTTTAAACACTGATGACCATTAAAGTAGGTGTCGTCATAGAAGATAATCAGTCTTTTGCAAAATGAATTAAATTATCATTAATGATACTTTCCGCATAACAAATATAAGCATTTAATGCTATCTAGAAAATTTTAAATTTTTGCAAAATTTTAAGAATGTTATAGAAATAGTGTGGTAGAAACATATTTTTGTGGATTACAAACAAACCTACACTCCTAATCCAACCACTTCTAGAAGAGCATAAACATCATATAACCCTATCCCAACCTAAATAAAACATACTAGAGCGAAATCGAACGAAATGGAGGATGAAGAGGAGAGGTGAACTATTTGGTTAAAAAGCAATAACCCTCAAAATATGGACAAATCCAATAAATTCGTCTTAAATAGCTATAAAAAAAAAGAGTGCATTGAAATGCCAAACTTTAATATGTAATAGAATGTGATATGGCCTTAGATTAAATAATATTTATTATATGTACTTATTTTTAAGCGGGTGGAGGCACAGTTGGATTTTTTTTATAATACTGAAGGTATTGGTAAAAATTTTATTGGTCACATTTTTCTACACGACTTGTATCAGATATGCCCACAATAATTTTAAAAAAGTATATGAAAGGCTACCCCATGTGTGAAAGAAGAATGGAAAACTAACGATAATGTGGACAAACATGATAATATGAAACAACAAAGAAATGTTGTTTGTTTAAATCGTCAACTCAAATCTCCCAAAAGGTACATTAGTTGAGTACGTCGATTCTCAAAGTGAATTATTGTTGTTACAATAGTGATGAAAACAAGGTTGTTTTGGTGGTTTCTTATACCTAAAAAGAAGATATGGATTTTTTCTCTAAAAAGTAGAGATGTGAAAATGATTGCTTAGGTGGAAGTTACTACTTTCACAGTGGAGGAGATGATAATTTGAGCAATAAGATAAGTTAGATACAAAAACATGAAAAGTTAAAAAATAAAACAGTGATTTATTTTATCTTTATAATCAACTTTATATCTTTATAATCGTTTATGTGCCAACGTAATATGCTTTATTTGTTTATAATCTTTTGTGTCATGGTAATGTGTAACAATAATATTGTCGTACCAAGATCAATTTTCTCAATTTTCGAGTACTAACACTCTAATACCGAATAAAGTCAAATATGTTAAAAGTGACTTTAAAAAAAGTTATCAATCATAAACATTACTACTTTATTAGTTAAGAATAATGAGATAAAAAGTAGATACGTTAAACTATATTATTGTTGTTCTATCAAAAACCGCTATAACAATAATATTGTAGCATTAAAAGTAATTTTGAAATATTAATACTTTAATATTATAATTAATGAATTCAAATCATAATACATTAAAATAATTTTCAAAAAAGTGATTATTATAGTTAAATATAAATATAATTAAAGAAGGGAAATAATAAAATATTAAATTTTATGATAATAATGATGGTTTTTAATTTCCACTAAGATTAAATTTGAGCAATTAGACCTTAGGAAAAAACACAAGATAAATATTATTTGATTTGCTTTAAAATACTATTCCTATACTCAAAAAAAACTTAAAGAGTATAAGCTTTTTTATAACTATATATTTATATATAAATACTCATTTAAATAAGTATTTAAACATTATATTTTAAAATTAATTTTTAATTTTAATTATAAATTTCATCACTCTTTTATATTATATTTTAATAAATATATAAATATTTGTTTTGTAATAAAAATTAGTTTAATTTTTTTTAATTGTAAATTTTATTAATTTTCAATATGATATATTATATATTTTTAATTTTTTTATAAGTTTTTAAATTCTTTATCATACTTAAAAGTAACACTAATTTTAATTTGGATATTATTATTATTTTTTAATAAATATAAAAATATTTGTTTTGTATTAAAAATTAGGTTATTTTTTTTAATTGTAAATTTTATTAATTTTCAATATGATATACTATGTATTTTTTTTATTTTATAAGTTTTTAAATTCTTTATCATACTTAAAATAATAATAATTTTAGTTTGTATAGTTAAAATTTTTAATTTTTTTTATATAAAAATAATTTATTAATATATAAATATCTACTTTGAATGAAAAATGTTAATAAATAAAATAATATAAATATTTGTTTAAAATAAAAATTGTTTATATTTTTTTTATTATATGATCTTCGTTTGCATATTTACGCCCTAGGTCTTTTTTACAATGAGAATTCATCTCACGATCACTATTTCAGATTCCTCGTCTTTTGAGCGAATCGGAACCTACCATGTGTCTATACCGATTTTTTGTTGTTGTTGGTATGTTCTTTGTCTTGCGTTCGTGTTTGTGGCGTGTAAGTAAAGTTTCCTCGACCAATGACGGATATGTGCAGAGGCACCGAAACAACAACAAAACAAGGATTTTACCAAGAAAATCGCAAGCTCATGTTTATCTGGATCGAGGTTTTCGGGTTTCCTATCACTTCGCCACTTTCCCACTCCTAGTTTTGGTTTCTGTTTGAATCCTTCCTGGTTTCTCTTTGGATCCTCCCCAGTTTCGTCACTTGGCACGGTTTTCCCATTCCAAGTATGGTTGCAATCGCCTTTGACAATATGCATAGCGGGATGATGAATGGTTTATGTTCACATCCTCCATGGTCTCTCTCTGGATCCTCGTGAGTCCAGTCACTTAGCACGGCTTTCCCATTCCAAGTCATGTTGCAACCTCCTTTGACAATATGCAATAGCCAAATGATAAATAAATAAACCTTCTCCTCTCCCTCTATATTGAAACCACTGCTCAGAACTCCTGCTATCATGGAAATGATATTTCTATGTGTGGAGATGAATCCCTTGCTATTGCCCATTGTCCCTAATGAGTAGAGAAGTGTCGTAGTGTCCTACTTCGAATTCAAGGCCCCTAGTGAGCAGCGGGGTATTTGTTTATGGGCCTCTAGAGAGGGTATTTCCGTGAGGGCCCTTGGAGAGGTTATTTGCATTTGGGCCTCTGGATAGGAGTTACAAATTAGGTCATATAGAGTCAACAGAGCAGTCTGGGCCGCTTGGATGCTAGAGGAAATTGAGAAGAAACCACTCGGTGTCTAGAGCATTGAAATATATGAACGGGCCCTTGAAGAAGTTCATGTCAAGAACGATGTCAAATACTGTAATGCTATTCTTTTTCGAATCCTCAAGGGTTACTTGGTCATAACCTCTTCGGTGGAAGGAAGAGAATGGGTGGTTGGGGATGTTACCAGTACTAGTTCCAATGGATATATCATCTTGGATGACACATCATCAGTTTCGTTCAACAACGAGAATGTTCAATAGGGTCAAGGTAAGCCTAGTGAAAATAGAGTTCATGTTGTGATATCTGAGGAGCATGGTTGGTTCTTTGTGGGTATCTATGATAGTTTAAATGGCCCTGATTACCTTCTTAGTAACTTCTATACTTCGATTTCTGTAGAATTTAGAGGATTGATCTAGGATTGTCTAGGTTTCGAAAAATATAATACTGAAATTGATAATACATAGGAGAGGGAATCAGAAGAATTTCATTGCCAGAACTGTGATCGGGATTCTACAGGATCTGTGAGGGTAAAGGAGACATGCCACTTATTCAATTCCTAAAAGGGGGATGGTGAAACAATGCCCCATGTAGAGGATGATTACCACAATATTATTGAACTCCCACAACACTTAAGGTTTTCTTTCACGCTTTCTTGAAAGTGGCCTCCTATTTCCTCTTATTTCTCTACATGTAGTTATTACTTAGTTTTATTTACTGTTTTGGCCACACAATCAATACTGTACTGGGATACATTGAAGATAAGATCTCTTTCTATTTTACATTCAGTATTGTTTGCTTCATCCACCCATGATTTTTGTTTTTCATCGGAGTAGTGGGGATGAGGCTTGATGAACTGATAAATGGGGTGAATTTCCAATTGCAGGAGTATGTTGTTGCACTTGTTTTTAATGGAAAGGAACAAGATCGGGAAAAGAGAGACCTGGATGCATTACTCGGTGATCACAGTGGTGCATTTGTGGCATGGTATTTCAATCTTTTTAAATAAGTTTCATGCTTTCTCTCTTTAGGATGATGAGGGCTTAATGCTTTTATCTCTACAAGAATAGAATGAAATAATTTTTTTAATATTTTTCCAATATAATGCTCAGAATGTACAATTCTTAAAATATAACAGAGATGGGTTCATGTTTTCTTCTTCTACACCTGAGGGCATTCATACCTCTGGCCTTTATTTTGTTTTGAACTAGCTTCCTCTTCTCTCAACGAGGCTAACATGCTCATATTTAAAAGTACAGGGGAACCATTATGGGGAACCATCAACTCCTTACTAGGGAACTGCTTTAAATTTGCATCGACTATGCTTCATTTTGTGTCTGCTCTTCACATTTTGAAATCCATCTTTGTTAGTATTTTGGGGGGGATTAAATGTATGTCTAGTTCCTCTTCGATTTGTTGCTCCTTTTGACACATTGTCAATAGGGGGATTGTGGTTTAACAAATGAGACATCCAAAGGATGTGGTTGCATAGTATGGAGGTTGGACCTAATGAAATCCTCTGCAATCTATGATTATCATGTATAACAATCCTTTGCTTAACTCCAATTCTACACAAAGCTTGGTGTAAGTGCTAATACCTTCATCAAGTTTTCTTTTGTCAATAAGAGAAATTTACCCTTGTAATAGTGGATATATTACATGTAACAACCCTTCTTCACAGGGTGGTGCTACCATCTTAGCATAATAATTTCTTGCAAGAATTCAAGCAAGTAACTTGGATTCAATTGAATCCATTTGTATGCACTTACTCTTATTGCTATAACTCTGGAATGTTTATTTTTTCCTGTAAAATACACAACTTATCCATGGTTGTAACGATTTTCCATTGAACTACTATGCACAGTGATGAATATTTTCAAAGAGACACGCAATATTGTGTTCAAAGCATAACTTCATTAAAATTGTGACAAACTTCTCATTTGAACATGTTCCTTATCTATTTGATGGTATGCTTGTGAATCTTACTACCATATAACTAATTGTTTCTGGTGCATGTTTATTAATGATGTTTTAGTAGTATATGAGGCATCTATTCTTTTTTTTGATATTATAGATGTAGCTTCCTATGAATGAAGTGGATTCCTAAAATGCTAAATTGAAGGCAATTATTAGTTTTGATTGTGCGTGTCAATGGAAATTCATCTTTGAGGCCTATGTTTATAGGGTGTACATTGCTTCTCAATAAAAAAGAAACAATTAGAGATGGAATGTTGAGTACAAAGGCACAATCAGATATGGCATGTGGATCAATACTATTCCAGTTGGTGAGTTCAAGCATGTTGGCTTCAATAAGTTCTTATTTTTAATGCTGCATAAACTCTTTTTGTTTTATTTTCAAGTGTTTGGGTCAAGGTTTCATCTTACTACCATTCTACAAATAATATTGTCTTTCCTTTTCATAACAGTGAAGTCGATGAAAGGATATGGACAGTTAATTGCTTCTAAAGTGGTCCTCTTTCATTATGAAGACGTAGGGATACCCAAAGTGTTTGCCAATTTTGCATTCCACCAAAGAATGTGGATACATGTTCAGAAAACATGTTAGGGAATGTATGTCTGTAAAATCTTACAAATGTCAGGGGCTCCCCTATCACATAATGCATCCATGGCTTGATTTAATAGAAAGATATCTCCTGATTGCTTAAGGACCTTGGGATTATGCTCAAATAAGGAGGAGGTAAATTGGATGAATGGAAAATAACATTTTTATTACAACAAAATAGCCATCATAATGGTACTCCAATTGTACATATGGATGTGGCCAACAACTTGAAAATACAACAAACGCACTAGCCTGCATGTAGGTCTGGTACCTTCAAATGTGAGACTTGTTACTACGTTTAGAAGCTAAGCAGTTGACATGTGACTGTATGACGTTGTATTTTTTTTTATTCTTCATTTTTTCTCAGAGGTAATAGGGGGATCAAGGGACATTTGCATGGAACAACCCACCTTGCAGTTAGGAAACCTCTTTGTGAAGAACTAAAAGTATTCAAAGTGGGGTTGTTCAATTAATGAATTTTGCAACATGCGATGTTATGGAGTTGGATCATTTGCGACATGAGAAATGCGATGGAGTTGAATTTTGCGACATGCGATGTTATGGAGCTGGATTTTGAGAAAATTTTGATGATTTTCTAGTTTATCTGACTAATACAAATGTTCTTATGATGATTGATCTTTAAGTTTGAGCGAAAACCATTTCAATTTTTTTCACAATAAGAGGAAAATTTTCAAATCATAAAATTTCCCTTGCATACTGGCCCATATTCCATGCAAGAGACCAATATATTTTAGGAGGGTAGATACTGATCTAAATATTTATGGTCATACATAGGACCACTATTACATCCATGGGAATTTAAATCCTTTTAGATAGTAAGGAAAAATTGTTTTTTACATACTTTTATTTGACCATTTTTTCATTTATGTTGGATGATCACTTACCATTGCTATGATAGGTTGTTGTCATGTCCCCTCCCATTGATCCAACTCAAGGAAGGGAACATGACACTAAGTCTGGGATTCTAGCCCCCATGATCATTAACAAATTCATGTAAACATATAAAACACATGTGTGCAGATGCATAATCAAAATAAACACAACGAAATAAAATATTATCCACACACATCTATCATACATTCAACTTTTTAATGACAGTCATCAAATAAAGACATTGCATAATCAGTACAAGGGAATAATTATCTTGGTATGAAGTTATCTCGAGCAACTAGCTATGCAACTTTAATGTTCCACCTAGCCATAGGCCAACTATGCTCATCAATCTCTCAACACCATTGCCACCCCCGAGATGAACATGATTTCCACAAGGAGAAAGGGAACACCGACTAACACATAGCCAAGTAATACTTCATAATTAATCCAAGCCAATCCACAGTTTGGTTTATAAGGTTGCTAAGGAAGTAGAAAGGAATAAATTACTAAGCTAGTGATCTCAACCACAGAGTTATTGGCACCTCTACAAGATCTAGCTATCTTGGCACCCAAAATACCTACACACCCAACACAAGGAAGTATTCCCTTCATTGATACACATTCCTGCAGGCCATACTTTCCCTTCTAGTGCTCTTCAGGGTGTGCATAGAAAATTAACCAATAGGCCTTTGATCTTTGGTGAGGTTACACTCTTCACTAGGTTTATCAAGCTAATTTTAATCCTCTTCTACTCCTGATTTCTTACACATGGTTCAATCAAAAACAAGGATGCACATAACAGCAAGACACAATTATTGGGAATGGGAAAAGGTTTTAACTATGGGAGGATTAAAACAATATTTCCATGGGTTCCTCCCATTCGTGGCACCCCAAAAAATTCTTTGGAGATCGAAAAACTACCACTAAAAGTTACATGTTGAATTCCCAACATGTACAAGAGAAATTGAGCAACAAAAATGGATCACATAGACCCCCAACTCATTTTTCCTTCTTCCCAATCAATTTAAAACACAAAAACGACTTCCCAACTATGGAAAATGAGGGAATGCTCAACAAAAACGTAGAGGAAAATGCCCAACAAGCTTAGACTACGTGAGAGAGAAGGACCAATGCATGAATAATGGCTTGGGGATCAATTTCGTGGGTCCTTTCTTGCCTAGGAAGCGGAAACATGATTTTCAAAATTGATGGTTTGCCCATACACAAAATTGGGCCGCCATACCTCTCCATTCCCCAAAGCATTATCTACCTCAACCAACTGTTGGAAGAATTAAATTATTGGGTGCATAAGTCAAAATGGGTGGTTAATGGTTTATGATTTCTCTCATTGACACTTGGATTGACACTATTGGATCAAGGGTTTGAATATTTTCCCTCCCTATTCCTTGTAAAAATCATTCCCCCGTACTTTTGTTGCATTGCATAGATAGTTGTGGGTATTTTATTAAAATACATATTTATATGATATTTGTAATTTTCATTGTTCCATGATAGCACGCAATCCATAGGCATTGATATTTAATTTTCGATACATAAAATGCTAAATCGATGGCAGGGCCTTGGCCTTGAGCTCCTCACCACGATCTTTATAACGACATTACATTATTTACAATTTTAATGCAACAGGGTCAAAATTGGGATATTACAGTTGTTCATTGATTGATATGGAAATGATTCATGTTCTTTATCAAACCATATTTCCATCCACTCATCATATTCTTATTGCGTGTTAAATGGTTTCTCTAACTATGAGAAAATTGTATTTTGATAGAAACTGTTGTCTTGTTATGGTTCCATTTCTCACTTGACCGCATTTTGGTGTCTGTATGAAAAGAGAAAGTAACCGAGTCTTATTTTGTGTTGCATAATACTATACATATATAAACCCATGAGTCACACTCCTTCGAGTTGGGTGGTTATTAAGGTATTAGAGCACTTAACCTGCAAGTGTCATGTTTGCTAAAAAGTGTTGATAATGCATCTCATGATTGAATTCTTAAGTAGATTAGCTTGCAACCATGGAATTCCTGGAGACTTTTTGAAGTATTGCTAAATGAAACCCAGTTGTAGTGTTTGTGTAACAACTAAACTATGGGACAACATAGTAAATGAATCATAAAGAAAAGGTAGGCTTGGAAAATTATTAATCAATCCTAATTTCCTTTGCACCATTAGATCGAGAAAGAAATTAAGAAAAAAAGAAGAAAAAGAAGAAAAAAAGTAGAATCATGCATGTGATGAAAATGTGTCTTCATAGGCATGCATCGAATACAAAATGAAGAATTATATTGCTCTTTTTCTCATGATAGATTTTAACCATTAGTAGTTCAACACTATTCACTCAAATTTAATTGTTAAGATGAGACTATTCATAAAATTACTATCACATGATGCCACATTTGAACTACAACTACTTATACAATAAGGGAATATTTGTCTGTATTTTCCATTAAGAAAAATCATCTAATTTCATGTTACAATATCTAAGTTTTTCCTTCCAATCAATTGCAAAGATAATTCCAGGTATAGATGAACATTGAAAACAATATACACTAAGTATAGATGAAAATCTGGTGTTTATTGAACACGTAAAGCTTGTGATTGTCCTCCTATTCTAAGTACATGGCTATAAATAATATAATCTATCAAATGGTCATTCTCTGTTTTACATCTATTCCCACTTCCTATGAATGAAGGACGACGCAAAATGGTATGTACTAGATATTTAACACTATAACACACTTTACTATTCAAAACATTAAGTTGTTTGGATTGAAAAACCAAAAATATATTTGAAGCTCTTATTTTATATGTTATGGTCTCTTGATATACTAAGATACCAAAGAATATCTTGACTACACATGGCTGGTCTATTTACATCATTTACACATGAGATCATTTATTTAAACTTGCATGGCTCAACACCAATCTTTCTGACCTCTTATCTACAATTTACACATAATTTGATCTAACATATCGAAATGGTTAAAGATGGGGCATTACACTTCCCAAAGTTATCTATTCAAAATTGATAAAGATAGAAACTGCCAAGCCAAAATCAAAAGAATAAAGCCTAGAATATGACATTTTCAAGAAATCGTAAAGTTTGACTTTGGAAGAAAAAGAATCAAGACAAATTTAAAAGTTGTTAAACAAAACAACTCAATCTATACCTTGTGCTCCACATTGAAGCAACCATTCTCCAGTGTTGTAGCTATTGACTAGATACCTGTCATAGAGTGTAGATAAGAGACGGGTTTGAAACATGATCATCCTGAACTCTTGAATGACTGGTGTAACAAGAATTATACAAAGTCCCGAAATCCTGATATTGGACCAATAGAAATATGTTGAACTTTTTGGTTTTTTCTACATGTCCAAAATTGCCAGATGCAAGGCCAATGCGTGTATGTGTTCGTGGAAATAATATAGCACCTATTTCATGCAATCGGTTGGATTAATGAAAAAAAATATGGACTAGCTAGTTCAATTGTTGCAAAGGATTAATTAATTTGAACTCATGAAGGAGCTACATTTTGAAAAAAAAATCATACAACCAAGTGTTGAGCATCCAAAAGACACAACGAACACTGGAAATGAGATTGTATTTATTGGGTATATATAGACAATTCTATACCCCCGAACAGTTGACAATGGACCTGATACGGGACCTGAAACATAAAACACATTTTGGGTCAATCAGGAACCCGACAGCCCTGCTTGAAATTCCCATTACCATTTCAGTCCAATTTTTGGTCCAGTTCTCAAAAACATAGTAGTGTCATCACTTTCCTTGTAGATATGCCACATGTGACAGAAACAATCCCAATTCATGAATGACTGATTATAGAAACAAATAAAATTGACAAAGAAAATAGCATGCTATATCAATAATATTGTTGACTGCTTGATTATCATGCCACTTAAATAATACACTTTATTAAGTTGAATCTAACACACACAAAAAAAAAAAGAACTTGTGGATTAATGGGTAATTTTTAAATGCCATTTGAACTTGTGGCACAAAAGAAAAAAACACTATATCTCTAAGTTCTCATAAGAAAAGATGAATTCTCTGTTTTAGGACTATACTTTCTGCCAGCCAACATAATGACTTAGCAATATGAGGCCAAATAATATTCAATTACCTCAGGAAGTCATATAATAGTATGAACTCAAACTAATCATGTTTTTTTTTTTGTATCCAGTAACTTCAATTTCTATACAATATTAACCACATAATAGGGCCATATCATTTCTAGGTTCTTATCCATAACCAATAATTACCATAATCAAATTCTGCATATCCAAAATTTCCATACACAAGGACAATGCTTGTATGTGTTCCTGGAAATAATATAGCACCTCTTTCATGCAATCATTTGGATTAGTAAACAAAAAAGATGGACTATCCAGTTCAATTGTTGCAAGAGATTAAATCATGTGAACTTATGATGGAACTATGTTTTGCAAAAAAATTACAAAGTTCATAGCAACCAAGTGTTGGAAATCCAACAGAACCAAACATAACCAAAAAACATTGGCAATGAACTTGCAATTATGGGGTATACAGACAATCCTATACTCCATAACAACTTCCAATGGGTTTGAAAATGTCCCCACAACATGAAATAGATTTTGGGTCAGTCATGAACCTAACAGCCCTGTTTCAAATGGTTATTACTATTTTAGCCCAATTTTTGGGCTAGTTCTCTAGAAACAGAGCAATTTGTCATCACGTTTCTAGTAGATATGCCACAAGTGACATATCTGCAGTCCCCCATGGAATTTGTGAGGTAGTTTTGGTAGTCTGTGTCTTTTAATATTGACATTTTGGAAAGTTTTTATAATCTTGACTTATTTTTTTACAATGATTTCTTCAATCAATTTTGTGGCTTGGCATTTAACATGGTGTCCAAGTGAGAATATACAACACGAGGGTTTTCATTGGTAACTAAAATCCATATCCGTAAGAAAAATAATCCCAAAAGTTTAGATACCATTCAGCCTGTGGGCCTTCTTGAATTTCTGAGCACATTGAAGAATGATGTGCCAAATTTTGAAGTAGCAGCTTCGAAGTTTTAACATTTATTTTTCATTCAATATGTAAATTCATGTAATTTGATCATTTCTTTGGGACTTTGTTCATCTATAATTTCTAGATCTATTTCCATTGTTTGTAAAGTGTTTGATATTGTCATTTTTATTAGAGAATTCTCATAAAAATTTTCTTTCATTGGATCCTTATGGTAGAATCATTCATGGTTTACATCCATTTGCAGTATACATTGCTTTTAACTGATGCGCTTGTTTGTTAATTACATTTGAAAAAAGCATTAGTTGTTTATAATTTTTTTTAATATTGTAAATAAAATAATTATATTTTATATTAAAGTATAATTAAGTTTGAAAAATATTAGTTTTTTAGAAAAATGTTGAATTTATTCATGATAGTAATGATGATTAATATTCACTTAGATTAACTTTGTTTTCTCAAATTTGATTTATCCAATGGTATTTATATTGAAGTAATTTGGGATTGAAAAATTTGAGTCCCTTTTCTTTTCCATTGGCTTGGATCCTCTTGAAACGCTCAATGCATTTTCCGCTTCTAATGACATTACGTTATCTTATTCAAACTATCTCATGCACATCTTTCTATTGACTCCCATTTCAAAAACCCGTCAAGCTCGATCCAAAGATTCACTTCGATTCATCTTTTGAAGTCTAGACCCATTGGGTCTCTTTGAAACAACATCCTTCGAAATCCCCAATAGACCATCAAGCTTATTCAAAGGAATACCTTTTGAAAGGCCCTAATCGACCATTAGGATTCTTCAAAAGTTCTAAACTCTTCAAAGGATTTGCTTGATGGAAAAATCCATTGGGCCTCTTTCGAAATAACATCATTTGAAATCCCCCGATAGATTATGGAACCTCTTTGAAAGGGCATCTTTCAAAAGGATTCACCTCATGGAAAAGCCATTGGGTCTATTTGAAAGTGTATTTTTTGAAAATTAACCCAATGGAAAATCCATTAGGCCTCTCCAAAAGTACTTCTTTTGAAAGGACTATATAGTGATCATTTGGCCTCTTCAAAAGAACAACTTTTGAAAGGCCTCGATAGTCCATAAAGTCTCCTTGAAAGATTGAACCCCATTCAAAACAAAATAATAAAGGCCAAATTGCCCTCCATTCGAAACTATCACTTCAAATTTGGTAAATGGCTTGGACATTAAATGATAAACAATCCCATAGGCTTTGACTGTACCTCAGACTCTAAGGATTGAAGACTTAGAAGGGACATTCTCAATCATGTTATTTGGCATTTGGCCACACTATCATACATACTTTAACTCGAATTGTCCATACCTTTGACAACCGATCTTGAATGCATAACAAATAGTTGAACCTAATAATTATGTGGTTGTTCAAATATGTACAGAAACATGCATCTATCTATTTCAACAAAGCTAGCATGCAACATCTGCATTCACGAATTCCATTCAAAATTTACACAAGCAAAACATAATTTAACTTTAGAATTATGAATAAGAATTCAATATAGAGATGGAACACTTCTCTTTGAACAAGTTGGTCCAAGGAATATGGCCACTAACCAACAATTTTCCAACAAACAATATTGTAAACATTTGTGGATGATTTGTCACACGAACAACATTCATATGTAATTGTTCAGTCATTCAAAAGTTTCGGGTTAATGCTTGAATGAAAAAGTATTTAAAAAGCGTTTTTCAATAATGGACAAAGCAAAACCATCTACCAAATAACCCATATGTTTAAACCATCTCAAAAAACACTACACATACATAATTCAGAGTCCATGATACAACAAACATGCTAGCACTAGAATCATAAACAAAGAGTTATCGAGTTGTGTGACATTGGGTGGAAGATCATCACGGGGTTGGATTCCAACCTATACCAATTATTCATAAGAAAATCATTGTTATCTTTTTCACTTTATCACATCTACTTTACTTTTCTTTTTTAACCTTTCGGACATTTCTTTGCACCTCATGGAACAATTGCTAGTTTATATATTTCTTTCCAACTTGAAATATAAAAGAGGATATATATATACATATTAGATGATACAAATGTTTCATTACATTTTAGAAATAAAATTACGTTACATAATCTCAAGTTACATCATCTCAAATATCTAAGTAATAACCATTTATTAATGATTTATTATATTAAATATTTCATTATCATATTAATGTTAATGTTACTTTATTATGATGTATAATCAATTTGACTTTATTATTATGTTATAAAACCTTTCTCTTCAATGTGGCACTAAGACCTTATGAGATTACACACAAGTTGATAGCACATAAAAAGGGCAAGTCAAATCCTATCCATGAATTAGAGAAATCATGAGGGCGTTTGCTGACGTTGTGTGAGATGCTCGAGCCACATCGGAGAAGCCAAAAGTAAAGCCTAATCAGAGCAAGTCGTAGCCACCGCTATGAGAAGTAGAGCCATCGTCATGTGAAGCGTGGACATCGATTAAAAAAATAAAAGAGAAGTCACCATTGGTTGTAAAAGAGGCCATGAGGAGTAAGGGAATTGAAGCGAGTCGTTGTTTCTATGAGCCATACGATTTTTTTAAAGCAATCGTCGTATGCATGGAAAGTGCCATACAAAGTGTCTATGAATTTCCATAATCATTCCAATGCAGAATTACTTGATTAGTAAGAGATTCTGAGTTTATTATTTCTTTGACTTAGAAATAGATGTGAACATTTGTACAACACATTTATTTAAGTTTGTAATCCAAAAAGATTTGATTATTTTGTGAAATAATTTTGGTTTACTATGTGGTAAGAACTATATATGGGTTAATTGTGGCATGAAATGAGTATATTTGAAATTTGTGTGATGTATTGAAACCTCATAAAGATAGTCATTTTATTTTCATTAGGAGCAAGAAAAGTATACTGTAAGAATCAACACATTGCAATGTTTATAATTTTTAGGTAACAAATGAGATTTTTATTGAAGTTCAAGATGGTAATGATGTATTTGTTATGAGGGATCTATAAAATATAAAAAATTATTGAAGTTTAAGATAGTAATGATGTATAGTTGTTATGAGGGACCTACAAAATATGTATGAAACATTAGTAATGATGTATAGTTGTTATGAGGGATCTACAAAATATGCATGAAACATTAAGAAGAAATATTTTTTTTAAAATACGTTATTTTCAATTTAATTCAAGGAATTTCAATCCTTCCTATATCATTTTCTAAAATTCAAGGAGGTTAGATGTCAATTGACAATACAATAAAATAAGATATGATAGTTATAACTTTAAAATGTATTGCTTCTTCCACTAGAAATTGTATTAAGACCTTGAGCATTACTAGTACTAGTAAAAAAGATATGATATTTGAGTAATTGAACCCAAAGCTCTTGTAGCAAGATAGATGGACAAAACAATTTGAGAATATCCATATTAATTTACAAGAGAAATGAAGATAAACAAAGTGAAGAGAAGGATGATAAAAATAGAAAAGCATCTAAATGATTTTACTATGAAAAATTATGGCATATAAGAAGAGTTTTCATTTTAGGTTGAAAAAGACAACTCAGAGTGCATTCATTTTTTGATCAATCCAAAAATAAACATATTAATGTGGTTGAACACAACGAGGAATATTTCTATGTGTTCATGGATAGAAACAAGGATTCAAAGTGTGGTAAGGTTGATTGGTATTTTGATTGAAGGCAATCTAGACATTTTATTATTGATAATGATTACTATGTTTATTTTGTAAAGGAAAAATCTCAATATGTTTTGGTTGGGTTGAGTGATGTAGAAAAATTCAAGGAACTTAGAGGAATGGGAAATGATTTAGTTTTTCTAAGAGGTGAAAAAGAAATGATTAAACATGTCTATTGTGTTCCTTCTTTGGGAAAAAACCTACTTTCAATAAGTAGTATAATGAAGCATAACTCACACTTAAAAGAGCTCAACATCAATAGGTGTTTTATCGTTGAAATGAATAGCAAAAGCATGGTTTCTATGGGTGTTGAACAACATGGTTTATTATGGCTTCTAGATAATGAGATTATGGGGATAGCTCAACAAAAAGATAGTTTTATTTTCATTGAAAAATCTTGACCATAATGCCTAGGCTAGAGAGGTGGCATATGAGTCAAATCTCATAAAATGAGGCCCTAGAAGATGTTGTTACTAAAATAAGTTCAAATTAACAAATAAGAGAAAAAAAATTAAGTATATTATGCATCATCTATTATAATTCATAAAAAGAAGACCCTTAGAAAGGGTGAAGAAGAAGGAATAAAAAAGAATACCTTCGAGGAGTGTGAAGATGATGGGCTTCCTTAAGAAGAAGAAAAAAAATCTTAATATATTAGACTGCTAAGATGATGGAGAGGTGAGTTAAGTTAACAAGCCAAGTTCCATGTCGTAGGTATTGGAAAGGTTGAATATTCAACCAACATTAACTCTCACTAAGTTGGTGAGTTAATGGTCAGACAAAAGGATGGTAACATAAAGTGTTCTTCATCAACCTTGTTTATTTAACCGACATTAACTCTCACCTAGTTGGTGAGTCAATGGTCAGACAAAAGGATGGTGACATAAAGTGTTCTTCATCAACCTTATTGAATACAATTCACAATTCACTTTTAGTTACTATTTTAAATATATTTTCTTAATTCACTTTTAGTTACTATTTTAAATATATTTTCTTAATTCACTTTTAGTTACTATTTTAAATATATTTTTTTAATTCACTTTTAGTTACTATTTTAAATATATTTTCTTAATTCACTTTTAGTTACTATTTTAAATATATTTTCTTAAGTAGATTACGTACACCTTAATTGTCTAAGGATTTTGTCCTTTTGTATCTTAAACAAGTATATAAAACGACCATTATGGAAGGGTGTTATTGACAACATATTAGGACTTGAGTAGATGGGAACTAATATGTTAGAAAATATAGAGTGACAAACCACTCTTGCATATAATGGTAATATATATTTAAAACTTGGATGTATCGAGACCTATATAATGGTAATATATATTTAAAACTTGAATGTATTAAAACCTATATTATAGGTAATAATAAAGTCTTACTAATAAATTGATTTAATATGAAGCATTTATTATATTAAAGTAATCTATGTAGTGGTGATTAATTAAGTATTAAGTTGGAAGTTATGTAACTTCTAAATATCTAACAAATAGGTTATCATTATTACATCAATTTATTAGCAAAACTTTATTATTACATCGAGTCTAAGTTTTAATACACATAAGTTCTAAATATGAGGAATATCTCTGGTTTGTCACTCTATATTTTCTATGATATTAATTTCTATCTTTCAATTTTTACAACTTATATATATAACTACATTTAAGGATGTTAAATTTTTTAAAATTTATATTAAAACAATTTAAATGTTTTAATGTTTGAGTGGGAGAAAAGCAATATGTCATTTCATATTTTTTTCCCATTAAGAGTATGGTTATCACTAAGTACCTAATATACAAGCATAAGGAAATTAACTTGAATAACAAGGGGCTTCCCAGGGTTGCTTAGAACTCTAGCTAAAGTCATTGTTGCTTAAAAGGTTGTTAGTTAACCCATTGGAAAATAAATACATTAATATACTATCATATCTAAATTTAAAGATAAATTGCACTATAACAACGAAATAAAAGATAAATAAATTTAAGATACTATGAAATATTATTAACCCTAATCTAGAAGATCAAAAGTATCTATAATAACTTAATAAGAAAATTAACAATGCTAAAATAAGAATGAATTCTCCTAAATAATGAAAGACAAAATTAGATAATCCCTTATATATTAAATGCCATATGATTAAAAGAGTTGTCATTTTTTATAATATACTAAAATTGTAATTAATAAAAAATACTTTCTTTTTTTAATTCATTAATTTATAAAAATTATAAAAATTAAAAAATATATATATTTTCAATCTTTACCAATATAACAATTAAAATTACACAACAAACTTTTTAATTTTTCAATATAACAATTAAAATTACACAACAAACTTTTTAATTTTTCATAATTATTATACGATAAGATAAAAAAATTAATCATGAAGTAATAACAAAGTGATATAATATCATCATAATAAAGATTAATATAATTATAAAATAAATTTATTAATTTTTTATAATTGTTATAAGATAAGGTAAACAAAAATTGATCTTGACGTAATACCAAAGTGATATCTATAACATAATAATAATAAAGATTAATAAATAAGAGGGAATTTTAACGTTTTAAATTTATATTAAAATATCAAATATTTGAAAGTGATATCTATAACATAATAATATAAAGATTAATATAATAATAGGAGATTTTAAATTTTTAAATTTATATTAAAATATTAAATATTTTAATTTAAAATATAAAGTCTTTGAATGTTGTAGTGGAAAAAATTAAGTATAACTTAAATATGGATATCCATAAAATAATAGAGAAGAAAATGATATACGATATAATTAAGAGAAGCTTATGTTTTATAATTATTATTAAAATATTAAATAGTAGAATGCTATGATAATTGAAGGAATTAAGTATAACTTAAATATGGAAATCAATAGAGGAAAAAATGAAATACTATATAAGAAAGACCTATATTGTTTATGATTATTATGATTATTATTAATATTTATAACATTAATTTTAATTTTTAATTTATTTATTAATTTATAAATTTTTGATAAAAAATGATAATTATAGATATATATAGAAAATCTTTACCATAATTTTATTGCTGGTCGTTCATTAACAAATTTTTTTATGGAAGTCTCGGTTAATAAGAGAGATAGTAGAAGCAATCTTTGGTATGATCAAAAGTGTAAGAATGAGAGAAAAGAAATTAAGCAAGCTACTACATAATCAATAAAAATGGACAAGATAAATCACTGCAAAACCCTAATTAAAAGAAGAAAAAAAATGCACTATCTTAGTAAACGACAATAAAATCTCTTACACTTCTCCAAGGTGGCTCCTAAGAAATTCTAGAGGCAAATTCTAACTCGTAAAACAATTTAGAAGATAATAAGATTGCTTTAAAAGATTGGAATTCCTATCTTAAAAAGCTTTACGAATCGTGGGATATCAAAGATAACATTCAAACCCTTCTGACAACGAAATAAGTTTTCTCGTTAGAAGACATAGATTTCTTGGTTAAGCACTTAGTAAATGGAAAAGCCAAAGACATCGAAGGCTACCAAGCATAAATCTTAAAAATTGGGGGGCTTATCATCATCCCACACATCCACAAATGCTTTAATTTGGCGGTCAAGCAAGGGTTCCCTACACCTTGGAATCAGAGCCTCATTATTCCTATTTTCGAAAGTGGCGATAAAAATAACCCCTCTAATTATTGGACCATTATGATTAATGTTCTCCTAGCCAAGTTATACGTATTATCTTAGAAAAAAAGATCAACAATTGGCTAGAAATGGAAGGTAAGCGAGCTAAAGGCCAAGAAGGTTTTAGAAGCAGTCATTCAACCATAGACCACCTCGTTACACTTAGGATCATTGCAGAGGAATGTTGTAATAACAAGTCTGACCTTTTTTGTTGCTTTGTGGACTTTAGGAAAGCTTTTGATATAGTGCCTAGAAATAACCCGTGGAATGGGCTAGAGGAGCTTAATGTTCATTTTGAGTTGAGAGTTGTCGCGATAAGGTTATAAGAAAAGGTCATCGCCAAATTTAAGAATAATGAGGGCTGGTTAATGGATATAAACTATAATATTGGAGTTAAGCAAGGTTTCCCCCTTTCTCCTACCCTTTTTGGCATTTACATCGATAAACTAGGAAGATGTTTACAAGAAGTAGGTTGTGTCACCACGATCTTAGCTAGGATAGTTATCATCCTCCTTTATGCTAATGATACTGTTCTTATGGCAAGGTGTCCCTTTGATCTCGATAAACAATTAAGAATTCTCAAAGATTTCTTCTCTAACATGGGTATGAATGTTAACATTGACAAGACAAAAGTTATGATTATAAAATCTAAGAAAGGAACCTACGCGAATTTTATTTATGATAACAGTAAATTGGAGGAAGTGACGTCTTACAAATATCTTGGAATTGATATTGACCACAAGTTCAATTGGAACCATAGCATTGAGAAAATGATTAATGGAGGTTGGAAAGCTTATTTTTGTCTTGAAAGTAATTGTAAATTAGCCAACGTGGTCATGTGGGATAAAAAAAAATTCATCTTTGAAACTCTTGTCATCCTTGTTATCTTATACGGTTGTGAAGTATGGGGGTGCAACATTTCTAGAGAATATTGGAGAAAGATTGAGCAAATCCAAAAGCGGTTTATAACTTATAACCTCAAAATTAAAAGCAATATGGTTTATCCTATTCTCCTCATAAAAGTGGGTATTTCCCCATCCAAAGCATGGTTATGACTAGGTACGTGATGTACAAGCACAAGATAAATAACATGGGAAATGAGAGACTTCCTAAAGTTGCTTTAAATTCAAGTCAAAACCAACTAGCCTCAAGCGGAGTTGGTGTAAAGGAATATCGATGATGTCAAAAATATTATTACCTTTAAGTTTAAAGAGAGAAATTGTGGTGCCAGGAAAATTTAGGGGTTAAGAGAAAACTAAGATACTATAAGGAGGTCATTAACCATAATTTGGAAGATCACAAATATCTCTCAATAGTAACTAGTTCAAAGAAGAAAATTAATATAGCCAAGATTAGAACGAATTCACATGAGCTTCATAGCGAAACAGGGCATTAATGGTCTATTCCCAAAACTCCGTGGGAGAAAATGGTTTTACATCTTTGTGAGTCTATGAGTGTTGAGGATGAAAATCATTTTCTCTTAGAGTGTGTTTATACCCACATTAAATATGAGTTTCATAGTATTTGCTACAATACAAACCTTGCTAACCTCCTAACTTGCCAAAACTATAGTAAGTTTGGAAAGATTATTACCAAGCTTTTTGAGCATAGGAACAAAAATTTAAAACAAAACAAGTAATAATCTTTTTAAGATTCTATAAACCAAATTTGGTCTAAGTGAACATTAATCATCATCATCATTATAAATTTTAAATAAAAATATATAAATATATTTATAATGATACTTTTTCATCATAAAAAATTATAATAATTAATTATTTATTATTATCAAAATAATCTATTATATTTTTTAATTTTATATATAAACTTTAATTTTTCATTCCTGGAAAAAATATATTTATTAAAATATCTATAATTTATTATAAAGTTGATTGAAAATGGCACCTATCACAGATTCCTCCACCTTTGTACCTCTATCATAGATTCCTCCACCTTTCTAATTCCAGCAGAGGCGATTCTCATATATTCACCTGCCATTCAGTTTGAAATCCCATAATTTGACCCGGAAGAAAATGACGAGTGCATCCATGGAGGTTCACACTGTAAGGATCAAGGTAGCGCAAACAACAAGAAAAGCTCACTACCACAGTGAATGATTTGTCGTTTCACCGGCGGTGGAGGTTTCCAGGCTGCATCTTGAATACCTAATCAATTGCAAAGACAGATATACATTCTAATTCCTGCAAGGCTGGAATTTCAAATAAACTATATTAGTCAAAATGACTGGTTGAAAGTTTGAATTAGATAGTGCAAACTAACGGGGCAAAATACGTTCACATCATCCAGCCCAAGAATTTTAAGTTTACTTCAACAGGTGACTCGTGAGTATGATGAAAATTATATTGTAAGACATCAGAAATATACCTTATACGTCCTGCCATTCAGCATCCTCTGCCATTACTTTAAACGCTGAAATACAAAACCGTAGACCTAGTTGGTGGAGAGTCTCTGAAAATGCAATGCAGTCATTTTCGTTTAGTCGGTTGATTTGATCTTCATGAGGGCCCATTTAATTGAAAACCAGTGAACGGATTATGTTGCTTTGAGTGCAGGGCTGGGCTATGATATTATTTATACTGCCAATTCCGAAGTAGAGTCTCAGTCTCAGATCTGAACTCATGAAACCTGAGTCTGAATCTGTGTAGAAGTGAATATTGTAGTCCTTTTCCATTGGAAGCAAGTGAAGTTCAAGTCCGGGTCTGAGCAATGGATTCAAAACATGTTGGAGTGAGAATAATCGCAAGTAGATGGTTCGTGGTATTTGCGTCTTTTCTGATAATGTCTGCCGCTGGTGCGACCTACATCTTCAGTATTTATTCGGAAGCATTGAAAGCTTCTCTGGGTTATGATCAGCAAACACTGGCTACTTTAGGGTTTTTCAAGGATCTGGGCGCAAACGTAGGTCTTTTGTCAGGGCTTATTAATGAGATTACTCCTCCGTGGGTAGTGCTTGGAATGGGAGCTGCCATGAATCTGTCTGGATATTTGATGATATGGCTTGCTGTTACGCATCGTATTGATAAGCCTCAGAAATGGCAGATGTACTTGTACATGTGCATCGGAGCCAATTCTCAAACGTTTGCAAATACTGGAGCTTTGGTTACTTGTGTCAAGAATTTCCCTGAAAGCCGTGGTGTTGTTATAGGTCTGCTCAAGGGCTTTGTGGGACTCAGCGGAGCAATTTTTACTCAAGTCTATCATGCATTATATGGACATGATTCCAGAGCCTTGATTCTTCTTGTTGGTTGGTTACCTTCACTTACTTCTCTGCTTTTCATGTTTATTATACGCCCTGTAAGAGCTTCAATACGGGACGAGAATGAGCTGCGTCGGTTCTATCATTTTCTGTATATAGCCTTGTTTCTCGCAGGATTTCTTATGGTTTTCATTATCATTGAGAACCAGGTCAGATTTTCCACGGGCAAATACAGAATTGTCACTGGAATCATCGTTGTTTTTCTGTTGCTTCCATTAGTTGTTGTGGCCAAGGCGGAGCGAGATGAGTATCGAGAACGTCAAGTTAAGTACTCCTCCATGGAAGCTGGAAAGTGCTTAGAAATTGAGGCTGCAAAACCCTCCACTGATTCTCCGAAAAAACAGTATTCAATTAAATCTCCTGAGACTTCATTGTCAGATGTGAAGATTGAGTTAAAAGAGGTCACTGATACAAATTTAGACAAAGATTCTGGACAAGCATCTCAGAACCAAATTTCTAATGTCAAGCAGAGAAATGCTGCCATGTTTGTTAAAATTAGGTCAAAAATTACAAGTCTGTTTGGCATTAAAGTTGGTCGTTGCCAGAGTTTCTGTGGCTGCATCAGATTCAGCAGGCTAGGAAAAATCTTCAAAGGGCCAAAGAGAGGTGAGGATTTCACTATACCCCAAGCTCTGGCAAGTCTAGATATGTGGATTATATTTATAGCGACAACTTGTGGTGTGGGAGGAACTTTAACTGCAATTGACAATATGGGTCAGATTGGAAAAGCGCTTGGATTCGATCCAGTGGGCATAAGCACCTTTGTATCTCTCATAAGCATCTGGAATTTTCTAGGTCGAGTGGCATCAGGGTTTCTGTCAGAGATAATCTTGAAAAAGTATAATCTCCCCAGGCCTTTGATATTCTCGGCTGTTCTAGCACTAGCATGTGTAGGCCATCTCTTCATTGCATTTGCATTGCCTGGTTCATTATATGTGGCTTCTGTAATCATTGGTCTCTGCTTTGGAGCTCAGTGGCCTGTAATATTTGCTGTAATCTCTGAACTTTTTGGTCTCAAGTATTACTCTACTCTATATAACTTTGGGGCAGCTGCAAGTCCACTTGGATCCTACCTTCTCTCTGTTAAGGTGGCTGGATATCTGTATGACAAAGAAGCAAAGTTACAGCATGCCCATCGAGTCACGCAGGGATTGGCTGACCCTTCTCAGCATTCCAACCATCAACTGACATGCATCGGAGTTCATTGTTTTCGCCTCACATTTATTATCATGACGATTGTAACCATGTTTGGTTCTCTCGTTTCTCTCATTCTTGTGTTCAGAACAAGGGAATTCTATAGAGGAGATATTTACGCTAAATTCCGTCAAGAAGAAATGCCCCACCTGGAAATGGAAGCAGATGCTGAGGGAACTAATTCTGAAACTAGCAAATCATTGGGCGTGACTCAACAAGCTTCAAAACCAGAGGCAGCCATCGTAAAATGAACTTGAAATTCAGGTAAATAGATTCATGGAGTTACGACTGGTTTCTCTGGCTTCATTGTCAATCTTGTTACAGAAATGAAGAGATAAGCCTCGTTCATGTTGTTGTAATCAGAGGATTGGTCACGGGATTCCCCGAGGAAAGCATCTTTTACTACATATTTTCATATCAGTACGTTTGATTGTCCAGACGTGATATTGATTTTAATCCACTAAAAAGTGTACCCACGATTCTCGATGTCCGGATATTAGAGTCACGTTTTACTGTCGTAGTCGTGAAGACAAATGGCACAACATTTTGGATCGCACTTAGGCTGTATTGTTATTTTCAAATAGTGTTAGCATTAATATTTTACATGTAATTATTTTAAATAAAAAATAGAGCATGAGGTTCTTTTGTTTCTATGTGAACTGTTCACTCTTTTTTTTCTCTTAAAATTTGTCAACCAATACATGGAAAATGAATTCCATCTAACACATGAGGCCCACAATTTCACTTTGAAATAAATTATAATTTCATTCCTCATGCTTTGGCTTCAATTGGTCGCAAAGAGACCAAATGATGGCATAGTATCATATCCAACCCTATAAAATGGAATAGGAGAAATGATTATAAAAACTAGAAAATTTGTGAAACCTCCATTATCACATATTTTTTAATGCAATTGCTCTTATAATTGAATATTATATGGTAAAATAAGAAAGGATGCTCACATAGTATTTTATAGTTATATTTTTTCAAAAAATAAATCTATTAAATAGTTTTTTTGCTTTATAAATAATCATATATTTTTATAATATTTATTATTAATAATAGTAAATAAATTATATGTTTCTTATCAAAAAATGTTTTAACCTAGAGCATTGGAAAACTGCCACATACCATGTTCCCATGATTTCCAAAATGCCACATACCATGTGCCCATGATTTCCAACCAAGGTGGTGCTCGGCAAGATTTAGGAGGAGTTTTAACAAGGATGAAGCATAAGTCCCACTTCTAGGCGTATGGATGTATATTGTATGCACACATATTACATGAGAAAAAGGAAAAAGTCCAACTAGAACAAGTATGAAATGCATTTTCTTAGGATGTGCCTAAGGTATGAAGGCTTATTATGTTGTAAAATGGTTGATGATGGGTAACATCATGAGAATTTAAGGGATCATGATGTAGTGGGAGATAATTATCATATTATAGTTAGTGAGAATTTTCATTTATTGATTAAGAAGAGGATGATATATAGTTTGGATCCATGGATTCTAGTAGTGATGTTTGGAAGACGAATTTTACATGGGATCTATCTACATTAGCTAAAGCTACTTTATTAATAATTGATGAAAAGAGGTAGTTGCAAGGTATATTGGACAACTATCGTGATCTTTCTGAGTACTTTGGGAATGTTGAAGGTAGTCATTGAATAAATTGGAGACAATGCCAAGAGAAATTAGGCAAGGAACTATTAGATGGTCAAACAATGCAAAGAACCGTAGGAAGAGGGAAGAATGGTAGAGTTTTGGTGGGGAAAAGTAAGAGATCTAGGGGAGTTTCCAACTTTATAATAGAGGATCTAATTCTAACAAAGGGAACAAATAATTGAGAGCTCAACAAAGATAGGCAAGAGTATTAGCAATGTTGGAAGGAACCATCAACAACGAAACTTTTAGGATGAAATTTAGCTTATGGGTTAATTTTTTATGTTTTCACTTTGATTTTTTCATTTGTTTAAAATCATTTGCCCAAATTCCACACCATAAAAATATTTTACTCTAAACATAACCAAAAATTTCCAAAAACTATATAAAATCGTTAGAAATTTGAATATTTTTACCAAAATATCACCAAACATTTTATGGTTGGAAATTTAAGAATTAGTAAAAATTTGCAAGGTTTCTACACTTTTAGAAAATTTTGGGTCCTTGAATTTTTGCCAAGCTAGTGTAAACCCAGGCTTCACTTGATGAACCAATGACATTGCATGTGAGTTCAACGGATATTAAATAATACCCCTAATTTCATTAAATATTGAGGAATACTTTTAAAAATCCTTTTATTGAAACCTCCTCCTATATGTGTGAAGATTTGTTACTAGCAAATCATGTTATGCATCATTGTTTATGTATTTTATGACCTATGTAGGGGATGCTACATTATTATACTTGCACATGTTTATACAATTTAATGTGAGTAATCCTAGGATAAGATTTTGTGTGTGTTTGTGTGTGTGTGTGGTTTTAGTGGAGACATGACAATGGTAAAGGTGCACATGTTTATATGAACTAACAATAACATTATGAAATCTACAATATTCATATCAAAATATTGTTAAGTTTAAACTAATTTGACTAGCAAGATCACTGAAAGAAACATAATCACAAGATAGACAGAGATTTTACTCTGGGAAACCCTCATGGGGTAGAAAACCCAGCAAAGCTTTCCTCAATAAGATGATCAACCAAAATACAAGATGTGCTCCAAGACTTGACCTCCTTCTCTACCTCCTATGCAGATCTCTCAGACACAAGTGCGCTACTTTCTGAGCTGAGTTAGTGTGTGATAAGTGAGGAGCATTCTCCTCTACTTCTACTAGTTTCCTGACTGACTATTTACCTTATGGGGCCGACCTCTCCCAATGAAGTCTAATAACCCCTAATTAATTAACTCAGGGCCGACCCCCACATGGTGGATCTAATAACCTTGGTTACCACAATTCATCGGAGGAATAAACATCTCCGGATACATAATAGGATCACCTCGGAGGGATGAAACATCTCCGGAATAATAACGTACAAATATAATATTCTTAGAAGTTACAATATTCAACACTCCCCCTTAATGAGAAGGATATTATAACAACATCTGCAGGAGCACGGAGTCATCGACTACATCATACATGATACATCTATAAATCATCGGAAGCTTTCTTCAATACATAATCATCAGTAACTCAAGCAGTTACTGGAACATAATCGATACTGGAACATCAGCATCATCAGTATTGAGTCTTCATCTTCTGCAGCATCTATAACATCATCTCGATCTACAGCATCATCATTATCATTGTCATCACACGATCATCAGCATCGTCATCACACGATTATCAGCATCGTCATCATCATCGTCATCACATGATCATCAACATCATCATCACACGATCATCAGCATTGTCATCATCATCGTCATCACACGATCATCAGCATCGTCATCACATGATCATCAGCATCGTCATCACACGATCATATTATAGGATGATCAATCCTGCTCTCTTTGGGACACAGGTCCATGGATGATACAATCTAGTGAGATCGAGTTCCAGGATGATCAATCCTAATCATGTACCTTTTGGATCGAGGTCCAGCGACGATCCAGTCCTATCATGTACCTTTTGAATCGAGGTCTAGGGACGATCCAGTCCTCTCATGTACCTTTTGAACCGAGGTCCAGGGATGATCCAGTCCTATCAACCAATTCTCGGAGACCTCTGTCTATGGCTCAATTCAAGAGACCGTAAATCCATGGATGATCCAATCCCATTAATCAATTCTCGGAGACATCATGTCTACGGCTCAATTCAAGGGACCATAAATCCAGGGACGATCCAATCCCATCCTGTCCACTAGGGACTTCATTCTCGGAGACATCATGTCTACGGCTCACTTTAGGATTGAAGTCCATGGATGATCCAATCCCCACTTGTCCACTAAGGACTTCATTTTCGAAGACATGTGTCTACGGCTCAGTTTAGGACTGAAGTCCAGGGATGATCCAATCCCCACTTGTCCACATCAATATAAGTACAAGTATCTTCATCCATACAAGTACATCAATCAATACATGTACACATACCATCAATACAAGTATCCTTATCAATACATCACTACATGTATAATACAAGTATTCTCATCAATACATCACTACATGTAACAATACAAGTATTCTCATCAATACATCAGTACATGTATCAATACATCACTACATGTATATATATCAGTAATACAAGTGCATAAATCATAAATACAAGTAATATAAGTATTCTAAGTATAGGTATCTTAAATATAAGTATCTTAAGTATACATATAAATGTCTAGGTGTAATAAACAGGTATCCTCATCATCGACCTTGCTGTCGATGTGGGCAATCTCATCATTAGTGACTATATCACTCCCCCTTTCGAGGAGGGTCCTTTTGAACTACACCAAGGTTGTCTCATAAATACTCAAATTTCACTCGAGACAAAGGTTTGGTCAATATATCAGCAATTTGTTCCTCAGTGCTCACATACTCGAGCTTAATAGCTCCTCTCTGCACCATATCTCGTATATAAAAATATCGGATCTCTATGTGTTTTGACTTATCGTGGAATATTGGATTTTCTGTCATCTTAATACAACTTTGATTGTCACACATGATCACAGTGGGATCCATCTCTAAGTCAAACACTCCAGATAATAGTTTCCGAAGCCACACTGCTTCACAACTAGCAGAGCAAGCAGCTATATATTCTGCTTCAGTAGTACTGAGGGCCACACTAGATTGTTTCTTGCTGAACCATGAGATCATGGCAGATCCAAGACCATAACATCCACCTGATGTACTTTTCCTATCTGAAACACTTCCTGCCTAATCGGAATCTGAGTAACCATATAATCTGAGTTCATCACTTCCAAGATAATATAGACCAAAATCTAAAGTACCCTTTAGATACCTCATCACATGCTTTGCAGCTATTAAGTGAACCTTTCTAGGTTCTACTAGATATTGACTCAAGGTATTTATAGCAAAGCATATGTCTAGTCTGGTATTTGTTAAATACATCAGTGACCCAATGATTTGTCTATATAGAGTCACATCTACTAATTCTGAAGAGTCATCAACTAATAACTTCAAGTTGGAGTCCATGGGAGTGGCCATGGCTTTACACTCCAACATATTGAATCTTTTCAGAATCTCCACAGCATACTTACCTTGATTTAGAAAGATTCGTTTTGGTTCTTGCCATACTTCTAGACCTAGGAAGTAGTGCATTAATCCGAGATCTTTCATCTCGAATTCTGATGAAAGCTTCTTTTTGCATTCGATAATTTGTTTCTCATTTCCAATCAGAAACAGATCATCTACATATAACAATAGTATAACAGGTTCATCATCCATCACTTTGAGATAAAGATTAGGGTGAGCTTTACTCTTGGTAAAGCCCATGTTTGTTAAGAAATTGTCAATCCTCCCATACCAAGCTCTGGGAGCTTGCTTCAATCCATATAAGGCCTTTTTCAGCTTGCATACATGTGTTCTCCCATCTTTAACCTCAAACCCTTGTGGTTGTTCTATGTACACTTCTTCTTCAATCACACCATTCAGGAAGGATGTCTTAACATACATTTGGTGTAATTTCCATTTCATCATAGATGCAAGTGCCATGATAGTTCTAATTGAAGTGTACCTAGCAACTGGTGCAAATGTTTCTTCATAGTCAATTCCCTCTTTTTGAGAGAATCCTCTGGCTACAAATCTTGCTTTATATTTTTCAATGCTACCATCTGCAGCATGTTTTATCTTGAATATCCATTTGGAAGATACCACACTTTTGTCTTTTGGTTTGGGAACTATATCCCAAACATCATTTTTCAATATTGATTGGTATTCTTCTGTCATTGCTTCTACCCACTCTTTCTTCTAAGCTGCCTCTTCATAGCTAGTAGGTTGTTGATTCACAAGGTCACACATCAAGGCCACATAGTTGGATACTAGATTTGGTTTCTTTCTTTCTCTAATGGAGCCTTCAGGAGCTCCATATTTTTCAACTCCTTGAATAATGTCTCTAGCCCATGCGGGCCTTCTTTTCTTAGATAATCTTGTAATGGGGGGTTCTTGTGGTTCCAACATGTCATGATCTTCAGGTGAATCATCTTCAGGGATGGGCACAGCCTCTGTAACTCTAGAAGGTGTATCTTCTTCATAGAATTCTTCACGTTGGCACTTCCTAGATTTCTTGAGAGCTTCTTCTTCATCAAATGTCACATCTCTACTTATTTCCATATGATGAAAACCTAGTATGTAAATTCTGAAAGCTTTGAATGATTCACAATATCCAACAAATATTCCCTTCTTACCAGAAGGATCCAACTTGGTTCTCTTTTCTTTTGGAATGTGAATGTACACTGGACATCCAAATATTTTGAGATGACTTACCTCAGGCTTCTTTCCTGTGAACACTTCTTCTAGAGTCTTGAATTCAAGAGCACTATGGGATAATCTATTTTGTACATAGACTGTTGTCCTAGCTACTTTAGCCCATAGATACATGGGTAGATCTTGGTCCTGTATCATAGTCTTTACAGCTTCCATGATGGTTCTATTCTTTCTTTCAGCAACCCCATTTTGTTGGGGATTGTAGGGAGTGGTTAGTTCCCTCTTGATTCCAACTTCTTTACAAAAGTCTTCAAAGTCCTTTGAAGTATATTCTCCGCCATTATCTGTTCTGAGAATCTTGATTTTCTTTTCTGAGTGATTTTCTATTAAGGCCTTGAACTCTTTGAATTTTCCAAAGACTTCATTCTTTCCTTTTAGAAAGTATATCCAAGTCTTCCTTGAATAATCATCAATGAATGTGAGATAGTATTCAAAGCTACTTAGGGATGTGGTGGGCATTGGTCCACATACATCTGAATGTATTAACTCCAGAATGTTCTTAGTCTTTGTTTCACTCTTTGGAAAAGGGTTCTTGACATTCTTCCCCTTTTCACATCCTTTGCATGTGCCATTATGATCAACCTTCAAGTCTGGTAATCCTATGACCACCTTGCTCACATAGGGTAGGGCTTTATAGTTAATGTGAGCAAGCCTTCTATGCCATAGCTCACTGGGGCTAGTGGTTTCATGGACACGAGCAACTTCTGGGTGACCCTTTTGTTTGTAAAGACCTCCTTCTTCTTCACCAATAACAATTGCATCCTCAATTGATTTTCCTTTGGGCCACATAAGTACTTGTCCATCAATAAATGAAATTCTAAAGCCTTTCTTATCTAGAGATGAGATGGAAAGTAGGTTCTTCTTTAAACCTGGTACATATAAAATTTCTTTCATCTTTAAAGGTGTTCCAGAATCAAGCTTGTAGCTTGCTTCACCAATTCCCTTGATGGGATATTGATAATCATCTCCTAGAGATACCTTTTGTGGAGAAGACTTTTCTTCAAGTCTTGAGAGAGTTTTCTTTTGACCTGTCATGTGCTTTGAAGCACCACTATCAATGAGCCATGTATCTTCTCCAGGAGACACAGATCCAGAGAGTACAGAAAATAGGACATATTCTTCTGGATCTTCTTTCTTTACTTTAGATCTTTTCTTTCGAGGCCTTTCTTCTTCTTCTTCTTCTTCTTCTTCTTCTCCACTATCATCTTCTACCATATGTGCATGATGTCTTTTGTGAACAAACTTCTTCTTTTGTGAAGTACAAAATCTGGCAATGTGTCCTAGTTTAAGACACTTATAACATTGGACTGAGGAGAGATCTCCTCCTGGTTTTGGTCCTCCTCTCCTTTTAAATCTATGGAAGGGTCGAGACCCTTTGTGGTCAACTTTCTTGAAGTGACCCTTTCTTTTTCCTTTGGTGTGAGTAGCCAAGGCTTGGTCATCCTCCTTGAGAAGGGCTTCCCTAGTGGCTACCCTAGCTTCTTCTTGAACACAATCCTCCCATACTGTATCAAACTTCATACTTTCTTTTCTAGCACACAGAGTTTGTGTGAATGACTCCCAAGGTCTAGTGAGACCATTTAGAGCAATCATTACAAGTTCATCTTCATCAAGGGTATCTCCAATGGCATCTAGTTGTTCCTTGATTTGGGAAACCCTTGTGAAGTAGTCTTGAATGGATTCTCCCTTGTTCATCTTGGTACTCTTCAACTGAGTTCTTAGGTTCATCTTCCTATTGATGTTCCTCCCTTCATACATTCTTCCTAGGTCATCATACATTTCCTTTGGAGTCTTCTTGGATGCCACTTGGGGAATCAAGTGGTCCTTGATAGAATCAGCAATGATTCTCTTTGCCCTAATTAGATCCTTTCTATGCTTTTATTTGGCTTCATGTTCAGCGAGTTCTACAACTTCATCCTTGATATATTGAGCAAGATCATTCTCTTCAAGAATGAGACCAATTCTGTATTTCCATGCCCAGAAATTCTCTATACCTTCTAGCTTGTCTTCAAGCTTAGTGCTTGGAGCCATCTTCTCTTGGGGGAGTCCAAGATATTGGAGTTTCAAAAGATAGAGTCACACTTACCAAAAGATGTGCTTCCTTTTGCTTTCCGGATCTGCAACAGAATTTCTGGTTTGTCACACTTTTGGTAAAACAAGGGTTTGACTTTCCCGAAGTTTCACCCAACCAAAAATCTTGATCTAGGGCTCAAAACTTTGATTTTGAGAAGGGCTATTCAGCCATGCAACCAGAATCCAAAAATACTAACTTTTGCAGAAACCGTAATTTTGGGAGAGAGAGAAAGATAATTTTTCCTTGTGAAAGATGTTCTATTCAGGCTAGCTCTAATACCATGTTAAGTTTAAACTAATTTGACTAGCAAGATCACTGAAAGAAACATAATCACAAGATAAACATAGATTTTACCCTGGGAAACCCTCATGGGGTAGAAAACCCAACAAAGCTTTCATCAATAAGATGATCAACCAAAATACAAGATGTGCTCCAAGACTTGACCTCCTTCTCTACCTCCTATGCATATCTCTCAAACACAAGTGCACTACTTTCTGAGCTAAGTTAGTGTGTGATAAGTGAGGAGCATTCTCCTCTACTTATACTAGTTTCCCGACTGACTATTTCCCTTATGGGGCATACCTCTCCCAATGAAGTCTAATAACCCCTAATTAATTAACTCAGGGCCAACCCCACATGGTGGATCTAATAACTCTGGTTACCACAATTCATCAGAGGAATAAACATCTCCGGATACATAATAGGATCACCTCGAAGGGATGAAACATCTCCGGAATAATAAAGTACAAATATAATATTCTTAGAAGTTACAATATTCAACAAATATCACTAGCAAGGATTCAATTATATATTGGTGCTTATATGGCAATATCCATAGCAAGGATACTATCACATATTGGAGTTATATGCAATATTGATAGTAACTCAGGCTATTCAAATATAATGGTTTTTTATTTTAATTTTAATATATGAGGTGTGATGCACACTAAAAGTTGTTTTCCCAATGGTATCATGCAAAATATAGGGAATTTCCCAAGAAACCATTATTTTTTATGTAGATGGATGCATATTGAACATAGAGTGAGGGTGGTTAGAGGGCTTTCAAGGGAGATCCAATTCTAGTAATGAGATAACTAGTAGGGGTGGAGTTCCATTCCCATCGAGTTCTTTTATTATTCATCCACCAACCTTGGGGTTGTGAGATTGGGCGAGAAGGTTTGTTTCCATTTATTCAAGTGGTCAAATCCATGATTCCCATCATGGACCACGAGGACGTAATGGCCTTCTCCCACTTCATATTCTATCAAATAAAGGAGTTGTACATGGACAAGAAGAATTTGTATGTTTTGGGAAGGTTACACATATTTTTTAAGTTGTCCAAATGGTATGGATCAGCATGGTGTGTCTTATCTCTCCCTATAGTTTCTAAAGTTATGTGAGATAAGGATGTAAGTCTTTATTAGGTAGTTGTATGATGTGATTAATTGTGGTTTATTTATGTACACTATGTGTGAATCGCTATCCTAGTAATTTTTTTAATGAGAATGGTTAGGTTTGTATTTATAAAAGGTTGAAAAAAGATTCAATAGAACGATACAAAATTTTCCCTTATAATATCAAAGGTTCATGAAAAATATGGAGATTATTTACAGGCATCCAAGAGAGAATATGCTTTAAACAAAAAAATTATTTCCATAAGATGTTATAGATTCTAACATACCGTGCTAAGAGCGGCCTACAAAAAATATTCATGCAGAATCAAACTAGGAACTAGTATATTGTCCATGACCTGGACATCTTGAGTATTCTCTTCTTCATCCTCAGGGTTGTTCTCGACATCATCTTCTTTACTCTCAGCATCATCATCCTAGTTCTCTTCCATGGTCTCCTCAACACCATCATATTAGTTCTCTCGACTCTCTCCTATTTTTTCCTCACTTTCCATAACCTAGATGCCTTGACTATCTTCAATATTTCATTTATCTCCTAAAATTGGTGATATTCACAGTTGAAGTAACAAGATGGTGAATTGCAATATCCTCAATTTCTTTGCTACTTGAATAATAGACTCTAGACTTTTTGGATGCACAAAGGCTTCGTGGAAATCCATAGTGACCTCGATTGCATTAATTTGAGCCTCATGAGTGTGGACCTTCCCTTTGACCTCATCCAGATAGGGGCCTAAAATAGACACAAGAGGTTATCTAGCAGATTGCAATGAGCAGACCCTCCATTTGGGAGTTCAACCACCTCATTTGGATGTGTATATCGTGAATGTTAGCTCTAGTTTCATGCATACCATCATAAATATCTTGTAACTTTCCTTCAATATCAACTGGTGACAACTTGCCTTCTACATCATCCAGTGAGTTCATGTCTAGAAGAAAGACTGGTCCTTCCCACTCTCCTGAATCCCATAGATCCCAAATAATCGCAGTACCATTTAACTTGGTCTGAAATTATTTTCTTGGATATCCTCATGCCCAATAGACTTGGAATCCAAAGGCCATACCCCTCAAGCATACGGGAAATCAACAAGAAAATCCTCTTCCAAAAACACTGTAACCATGCAACTCCAAACCTTGTTCTTTCATTTGGCTCTCACGAGATGACAAATTGCAATGAAACATGAATGAGAAGTTTCGTCCACCTTCATGAAGTATTTCATGCAAGGGATTAGACACCTCACGTCAAACTTTAACACTTGGAAGTTGAGAGCACTAAATGTTGATAAGACTTGAATTTGTGTGCGACGGCCCAACTCCGTAGCCATCATAAACATTATGTCAACCTTATGGATACAATAAGGGTTAAAAGTTATTAGGGGCATTGAAAGACTTGTTGACCCCCATTGATGACCATCTTCCCAATTGAATGACAAGAGGTTGAGTTTGCATAATGATCAACTTGCAATTATTCCCCCCCTTCACATGGAATATTTGAACCTTAGGAACATGATTGAGAAGCATATTGATTCTCTTTTGCAATCTATTAGCTATCCTTACCTCTAGATCCTTCTTCTTTCTAATTTGAGCTAGAACTAATAATGAGTCTCTAATAATTACAATCAATTCAATTCCCTTGGAGACAACATTAACCATTCCTTGATAGAGAGCAAATTAAGCGCTTAGCTTAATTGTTTGTATCCACACCTAGGCCCCATTCAAAGGTTAATATTGTATGCCCTCCAGAATCCAAAAGGATCCCTCATGTACCTGCCTCCCCACACCATCCTAGTATTATTATTCACCGTGTTGTGATTTATTTAAGTGATGAGTCATTGCATGCATATATTATTAGGATGTGTGTCTCTCACAGACACATATGATACATCTGAAATTAATTTTGTTATAATGTATGTAAATGTAATCTTGAATATATTACACACACAATCTAGTGTACCTTTTGATTGTGAATTAGGTTTAGAAGTTATTTGGATAAAAGAGGGTTATTGTGCATCTAGTAGTCTAAGTGTCGCTAAAGAAGTGGTTATGTATATGCTTATAGGATAATGTTTAATTTGTGAAAAACATTTGTGCGCTTAATAAATATCTTGCATTGATTAAAGGGGGTGACCTACTTTCCCTTACATAAATAACAATTAGAATAGTTTTTTGTTCATTTTATTTATTTATTATTATTATTATTATTGAGTCATTTATGAGTGTTTTGAAGATATTACTATTTGATATTAGAATAGTTTTTTTGTTCATTTTATTTATTTATTATTATTATTATTGTTTTTTTTTGTCATTTATGAGTGTTTTTACTTTTTGTTATAAATTAAGAACAAGTGGAAGTAGAGGGGGAGTTAGTGTTTTACTCCTTTTTATTGAGTTTTTTCCTTTAATATTTTATTTGAGAAATGTATTATCATATGATTTTGGATGTGGGTAGGGAAGCACGCGAAGAGATAGAGAGTAGGAGTAGCAATGAGAGCCATATTACATGGTAAGTTCATGTAACCCACTACCACATTTACGGTAGAAAAATGACATTTATAAGGTGTTGTTTCAAGATTTACATATTAAAATTAGGATTTTTAAGAAAATTATTCCATTCTAATTTATGTTAGGTTTTATGTTGTTTTATAAATCTCACTATATCAATGTTAGTGGTGAGGAATGTGAATATACCTATGTTTTTGCATGTCAATAGGTATATAAGTATAGGATTTCCATCTCTCTGAAAATGTTTATATAATGATGCCTTGAAATGTTGTTCAAATGTTGGAATGAAGCAACTTCATACATGATGGAATGAAGCAACTTCATACTGTAGGAATTGGGCCTGAGATTGACACCACCATAATCAAAACAATGTTATTAGGTATCAATTTATTGATGAAAAATCAATTGAAATTCCATTGAAATGTCGATATATCAATGTTTGTGGGGACATTGTTCTATGCAACCCCCACCCTGTAACTCTACATTTCTAGCCTCTAGAAAACACTACCAATGATGTAGAGGAGTGTGGCCATTATCTCATCTTGGAAACATACAACATTATCAATATTTTGACAGTGTTAAGCTATTATGGCCATGAGTCATCACCATTATCCAATTCAAATTCAAAATTATAAACAACAATGTTATACACCATTAGTATGGTTCAATGGTTCATTTTCAAAGGAAAAAGCACATAGCTATGAGATGGATATCACATAACAAAACACACATGGAAATAAATATAAGTGCATCTATCTCATCTCAATAAATATGATTAGAATTAGAAAGACAATATTACATTAAATCATGGCTCATTCATGTCAATATTATTATAATTTCCTACATGGAAGCAAACCAAAACTCATCACATTTTTTTGGCACAATAGTGTATAAAACATTGGTAGGTGAAAAGATTAGGAAGTATAGTATCATGAATTAACTATGATGTGCATAATTACTATTACCATCCAAAATTGCATGGTTATTTTTGCATGTTTTAATGAATTTTTTTTCTTAAGAAGCATAGTGGATGGTGTGTTAACCCATTTGAGATTAGTGATAATCAGAAGTTATAAGCAAAAATATTAGAATACGCATTTAGGTTATTAGGTATCACTCATTCTTAATAAAGGTAGTAGATTGTAAGTAAGGATGAGGGTGAAAATTCACTTGCGACCCCATTCACATGATACATCAAGGTATTGTCACATATTTTGAAGAGTTTCCATACATTTAGAGGTACTTGTATTTATTTTAAGGCATATATTTCCATTAAGGTTTATTTGGGTGTCATTACACATTATTCAAGGCACTTTACATATTTGCAGGCATGGTTCACCGTTGGAGAGTTGATGTATATCCTTTAACATATTTCACAAGAGATTCTGCACTCACCTAGAATAAACCTCCTTTGAAGGTGGTTACAATGGGATTCCATGTGACTTTATATTAGTTTTCATAATGTTAAAACAATTTCTTTATAGTCCAGCATCCAACATTGGAGTTGGATTGTGGACTCAAGTGTACTATTCATATGTAGAGATATTTAATCAATTTTATGGGTTGTGATGTATCAATCCTATCATGCATGGAATAGTCACATAGAAATTTATTTTTCCAACCAAACCTAAACATACAAATGTTACATGGATATGGTATTATTCTTAAATAAAATCATAGACTAGTCCAACACATCCAATAGAATTACTATATAGTTTAAACTAGCATAGATCCATCTTAAACACGGATCTATCAAACACTTGAGAAGAATAAAATTTCTTGAGGTGTCTATTTTTTTTTGTGTAACAAAATTAAGACAAAAAATATTTACACCTCAAGAAAATTAAGACAAACAATTTTAAGTTTTTGTGTAAAATTTAAAATTTAGAAAATATATGTTGTTAAATAACTTTATTTAATTTTGTATTGTCATATACATTATGTTCATAAAAACATCCACCTGTACTAGGTTTTAGAACACATTTCTATTATCAATGCAATAATCCAACACTAAGACTATAGATCCATTCAATAAATTCACTAGAATTATACATATCTTATAATTAACCTCTAAAATTATTACATAAAGTAATCTATAAAGATTGAATGGAAAAGCATCGATATACACACTCGTGATAAAGTGTGTTATACAGGACAATAATGCCATTATGTAATAATTCAAACAAGATCAAATTATTAACTATTAAAAATATAATCTATTAATAATTATTCCCTTTCACTTATTTTTATCATTACACAGACCACCTACTAATTTCCTTCACACCCAAACAAAAAACTGTACCTTTTGTTCATGGTATTTGGGTGTGGACTATTTATAAATTTAACAACGTTTCTTGAGGTTGTTGGTTTTCCATCAATAGAGATATATATGCTCTTTTCTTTTGTTTCATGATTTTGTTTTCACTTTATTTCTCGAGTCAACATCATCCAATATTCATATTTATAAAATGAGGTAAAATAATCCATTCGCTCAACCTCAAATATATATAAAACTTTTACATCATCAATGTAAAACAGTGCCAACCCAAATATTGATGATCAAGCGATATGATCATCTATCGTCCATGGTTTTCCATCTATCGTCCATGGTTTTCCATGTATTATTGCTAAACTAGCCTCAAAATAGCTAATACTCTACCAAGTACTTTTATTTTAATGCCCACCCTATAAAACAATGACTTGTGTTATTTAAATGAATATGCCTATAGCTAATTTTTTTTCATAAGAGATGAATGCATATTTTAAGTTGATTGTGTCGATTTAGAAGATATGCACTAATGTTGATGGGTAAAAATGATTTTTTTGCAACAATGGTTAAAAAGTTTGGAAATTAATTTCATGGTCGTATATCTTTTTTCTTTTTTCTATAAAGAAAAAGTAGTAACTTGTTATTTCATTTACAAATTAAAGTCACAAAAATATACATATAATGTTCAGACGTATATGTCTTTCATCACTTATCCTCTAGACTTCCAATAATACCATATCATTGTATATCCATACTACATCCTATTGTAAAGGCCGATAACCACTATCCTTGAAATACAATTAATAAAGGAACACCGATCAAAACACTACATAATAGTATCTAAAAGGAAGATATATTGCCTATGCCAACTAAGTCCCCATCAACCCATTATTCAAAAGTGATAGTTCCATTCAATGGACCAATGGCATCTTTAGAAAGACAGTCAGCATTAGAACTAAACACCTTGTAGATGTGTTGAAAAGTGATCACCCCAAAAGTCTTGATGAGCTTGGATGTTTGGTTTAGCTAGGGAAGCGAATGAATAACATGAATATCATGTTTCCCTGCAGTCCAATCAATTATAACTTTGGAGTACCCAAATATGTTAATACTGAAAATGCCTCTTTTAGAAGCAAACCACAACAATCCCCATAGAGCTAAGAGCTCAAATTTCATGTTTGTACCCAATCCTACCCCCATATTCAGGAAAAATGTTATGGTCCTCTTTGAACCCAAGAATCATTCCATCCCCACAACAATCTCTTTTAAAAGCTCAATAAAAAAAACCATAAGATGAACCATAATCTATCTTAGGGGCTCTGCAAATCCTCCTTGGAGTAGATTTAACTTGAGAAGGATACTCATTCATTAAGGTCAATATTTTCTTACATATGATGAAATTGGAAGGCTCACAGTCTTCAATTTTTTTCTTGTTTCTATCGTTCCATATAACCCATATGGTGAATAAGACTATCATCTAGGTTCAACCCATACCAATCATTTGATATACCCATTATGTGTTTAAGCTCATTCCATATATTCCTGAAATATGGGAAAAAATAAACAAATGAGGATTATCCTCCTCATCATTCATACACAAAGTACAAATGTTTGTCCCATAAAAACCTCTTTTCAACAAATTAGACCAAGTTAAAATTTTATTATGTAAAAATATCCAAATGAAGCATTTGATCTTCATTGGGATCCTCCAACGCCATAACTGCAGATGCCACCAGTTAGAAACTGGATGCACTTGATTATCAATAATCGATTCATAAACCGTTTTAATCGTAAGGTTTCCATTTGCATTCGGATAATCCCATACTAATAAGTCATGTTCTTTAGATGGGATTATACCTGATAAAGATAGTTGTCTGATGCACCTGTTCCGCTCAACCACCTTGGCATCCACAAGTCCCAATTCATCAGCTGATAACCAGTGTATCAAGTTGTTTTGGTCCCCTCTATGAAGATCTTGTTCCAGAAACATAATACTCTTATTATTTAACCACTCCACCAAAGACTGAAAAAGAATATAGTTACCGAAACCAACCATGGGATCAATACCCACATGTACCCATACACCATTGCCAACTTTCCAACTTAAAAATTTACTTATATAAGGGAAGGTTAATATAATACTTCTCCAAATAATCGAGGCATTCTTGTAGTGATAGGATGGATTTGTGATCCATTGCAGTGATGAGAATGCTTTTAGGTACTTGGTTCTTATCATAGTGCCCCATAGTCCTTGAATCGTTAAAGCCTGCCATACGCTCTTGGTCCAAAGTGCCTGACTAAACAAGTTGAGATTAAGTAATCCCCAAACACCAAGTTTTTTGGGCCAAGAGATGGAGTCCCAACTGGTTAGATGAAATTTCCCAGATAGTTGATTGCCAGCCCAGATGAAGTGGAAAATTTTGCTGCAAATGACGTTGAGTATAAATTCTGGTGGTTTCATCAAACCAAGCCAATAAATTGGAATGCTCATCAAAACCGAATGTGCTAGAATAAGTCTCCCACCCAATGAAAGCCGCCAGTAATCCCACATATTAATCCTACGATCTATTTTCTTCATAAGCCAACCCCAATCCTCAGACCTGTAGTTGTTTGGTTTGAGGTAATACCCAAGGTAATTTATACATTGCTCCAAACAAACCATATTATAAGGAAAGAAGGCCATAATAGAACTAAGACAAGTCTCATCTAAGCAATGGTGCAGAAAATTTGATTTATGAACACTGATGGCCATCCCATAGGATTTACAAAAGACATCAAAATTTCCTTTGTAAATCTTCCATTCAGAAACAACCGCTGCACCAAAAATTAGTACATCATCAACAAAGAGTATGTGAGTAAGGGTTAAATTCCTGGATATTTTATACCTTTAATCTTGTTTTCCAACTTCGCTTCCCTAATTAATCTGCTAAGTCCCTCAATTGCCAAAATTAAGAGCAATCGCAACAATGTACATCCTTTTCGAATCCCTCTGCTTCCTGCAAATTGCTTAGTTGGGGTACCATTTACCAGTATAGAAAATGAAGCCGTTGAAATACATTCCATTATCCAATTTGTCACATCCACTGGAATAACAACCTGAATAAGGATCAACCGAAGATATGTCCAATCAATCCGATCGTAGGACTTTATCAGATCAAATTTCAGAATCAAAGCTTGAATATTTTTATCTTTGATTGAATGTAATCCGTTATGTGCCAGACCTACAACATCTAAGATTTGTCGGTTGTACAAGAAACCAAATTGCTCAATTGAAATATATTTGGCCAGGATCGACTTGACTATGTTTGAGAGTAATTTGGTAATGAATTTATAGAGTAGGTTGAACAAAGAGATAGGTCAGAAGTCATTAAATTCCTCCGTCTTATCTTTATTTGGTATGAGAGTGATGTAACTGGAATTGATCACTTTTGGAAGAAACTAAGTCACTCTATATTCTTCAACAATTACGTGGATTTCACTTCCAAATAGGTCAAAAAAGTGTAAGAAGAATTCCATAGTCCAACCATCTGGACCAGGACTCTTTTCCTTCACAAAATCCTTCAAGATTTCTTTAATTTATTCCAAATATATCATGTTTCCAAGCATGTTTCCCTCCTCATCAGTGAAGAATTTTGGAAAGAGTTTAACAATCTGTAGTTGTTCAACCAAATTCTAAGATTGGTCCTATTTATAAATATTGGAGAAATATGAGACCGTTGAGCTCATAATAGAACCTCGATCCTTCAAAATATTTCCATCCACACTGTGAATATCCCACATGGAATTGTTATTCCTACGATGAGATGCAAATCGCTGGAAAAAATTAGTATTTTGATCACCACATGCTACCCATAAAGCCCGACTTTTCAATCTCTAGATGCTTTCCTATTCATTAAGGATGGATGCTTTTTTCTTCACCAGATTTAAAAGTTCCAGCTTCCTCGATGTAGAGAAAAGATCATCACCCAGATTATTTTCAATATCCAGTATCTGCTCTTCAATTTTAGATAAGTCTTCATTGATATATTTTCTCTTTGCCTTATCCCATTTAATTCCTTCATACTGCAGGTTATTGAGTTTTAAAATTAGCTATTGGAAGGGTGAATGATGTTTAATCTTATCCAATTTATTCCAATGATCTTTGAAAAAATCACAAAATAAAATCTCTTCGAACCAAGTACTATTGAACTTGAAAGGGTAAATGTAGTGTTCACTCTCAAAATCCACCTGAATAGATACAACCTTGTGACTTGAAATCCTTGTAGATTTTCTCCATGAGGTATATCTACCAAAATGACTTGTCAACTACTCATTTATCAAAAACTGATCAATCCTTTTGGCTACCCCAACATTCCCAGTCCTCCCATTAGACCAAGTTGGAACCATAGCAACCAGGACAATGTCAATTAGTCCAACATTGTTAAATACATCTTTGAAATAATAATCCAAAGGATCCATAACATTCTTAGATCCCCATATCTCCATCTGAGGCAATGTAAGGTTAAGATCACCACCGATAATGAAGAAAGGATATTTGAGAATACCTGTAATGGTAAAAATCCCTTTACTAAAACTTCTCAAACTTCCACTTTCGAAAATACAAATAATCCATGAATATATATAAAAGTTGATAAAATAGATATGGTCTTTTACAAGATAGACTTTCCCATATTTATAATTGTTGAAAGGATGTCTAATGCAACTCTTCATAAAGAGTTACACCATTTCACTAATTAATTATATTATTATATTATTCTTGTTTGTTGTTATTATTATTATTATTATTTCTATTTATATATATATTGATGTTTATTTTATTATTATTTTATTCATAACATTGCCTCTCTATTAGAAAGGCTTTGTCCTGAAAGCCTTATAACATTGTTGCACCATTCCTTGTGATGTCGTAGCTGACAAACATGTCGATACGAACTTCTAAGTGTAGAACATAACTTCCGATATGTTGACGAATCAATCCAGCCAAAATTGATTTGTTGATGACTGTTGGGATTCTCTATTGATCTGTCGTCAGGAGATTTGAGCACATTAGTACCATTAATTTTTGACAATTCCCACTTTTTAGGATACTAGTTTATATGGTTGGGGTGTCGATAGGGAGTTATTGTTGTTTGTTTTTCTGTTGGTTTTAATTCTTTTTGAATTGCGGCAAAGACTGAATTTGAATTTATTTCTTCTTCCTCAACTTGATTTTTTTTTTCTGGAGAGTCTGGATGCTTTCTTCTGTATTTGTGCTACTTTATTCTCCAGTAGATTGTTATTACTTTGAATTTTCTTGAACCTTTCGTCTTGTGACTTTTTGTCCTCTTTTAACTTCTTGACTTGTTCCTCTAGTTCTTATTTAAACTTTCTGAGGTGTTGGTTTTATTCTTGCTTCTCTAGTATTCTTCCTTCAAGGTCTTCATTTGAATGCTCCGTCTTCCGACTATGTTTCAGCTTCTTGATTTTCGTAAGTAATGTCTTGTTATGACTTCTTAGTTGAAATAGTTCTTCAGTATTGCTTGCTAATTCATCCTTAATTTTCTTAATTTCCAGCTTATATGTCTTCTTAATGTTGTCATACTCTTGCTGAAGTTTTTCCCTCTGTTGTTGATGTTGACATCTCTCCGATTCTTGATTTCTAGCTTTCTCTAGGTTTGCATTAATTCTGTATTTTTATCCATGACAAGCTTGTTTAAGCGCTTTATGTCATCTTCTAAATCATTATTACTTCCATACGAAGATTCTTCGACATTTTCGAAGTTTCTGATTTTATCTTCCAGGTTTTGATTGTGGCTTCTTAGATGTGAAATTTTCTTATCCTTATCTAATAACCTATTCTGAAGATCTCGTTTTTTATTTGTTAATCTTTGATTCTTGTGTTCTGCTAAATGATTTCACATTTCTAGCTTTATAATTTCGAATTGAAAATCAATATTGGTTTTAGATTTCTGTAATTCATTCAATGTTGCTTGTGACTGTGATGTCATTTCCAATTTTGAATTCGCCATAATTCGTGACTTTGTCTTTGCTTCAAGTTCTTCTTTGACTTGGTCTTATTTGATAAGGGGGTCTTCCTTGATTTTGTCTTCTTCCCTTTCGAATTTTGGAAAGAATACTCCTTGATTTTTTTATATTTTTTTTAATAGCAATGTTCAATATGATTCTTCTTGTAAAAATTATTTGTGTTGATGCTCTTCTAATTTAATTTCCCCTTAATTTTTGTAAAATGGTGTAGAATGGTTGGTTGGGAGGAATGATTGTAACCTCCCACCCAAGTTCAAATCTCACTTTTGGTTTGTTGTTAGGGAATAAAACCAAACCCACTTCTCACAAAACCACGTGCACTTTAAAACCATGTGTGGTTTTACTTCTTCTTCTTTTTTTTTTTCTTTTTTTACTTTTTTTTTTTTTTTTTACTTCTTTTTTATGTCTTTTTTTTTTAGGCTAATAGCCTGATCTGCAACTAAGCTCTGATACCATTGTAACGGTAAAAATCCGTTTAGTGGAACTTCTCGAACTTCCACTTTTGAAAATACAAATAATCCATGAATATATAAAAAAGTTGATAAAATAGATATGGTATTTTACAAGATAGACTTTCCCATATTTATAATTGTTTAAAGGATGTCTAATGCAACTCTTCATAAAGAGTTACACCATTTCACTAATTAATTATATTATTATATTATTCTTGTTTGTTGTTATTATTATTATTATTTCTATTTATATATATTGATGTTTATTTTATTATTATTTTATTCATAACACCTGTGCATTGAGTTTATCCCAGAATGACACCCTATTATTATAGGGACCATAAATTTTGATAATGTTGATTTGTTGGTTGAAACCCCTGATTCTACCAGTCAGCTTGATACCTGCGGCCGTATTGTAAGAAATAAAATTAGAGACCAGAGGGTTCCATGCAACCAAAAGTCCACCTAAATTTCCATTGGCATCCACCCCACTACAAATCCAATTTGGCCTCAATTTGAGAAAAAAATCACAAGCAACTACACCATAAGACATTGTCTCCGAAATCATAATAATATCCATACTTGTTTGATCTAAAAGTATTCTAAAGGAAATCCTTTTAGGCTGACTACCGATCTGTCTTATATTGAAAGAAAAAATAATCACTGTGAAACCAAGTCATGGCCCGAAACCTCTCTAACAGGCTAGGAAGGAGACACATAATCAATCATAGCAGAAATAGAGGAAATATCAGAGGCCTTAGGATTTACCCATTTTTGTTCCTCAGTGGAATAATTCCCTTTATCCAATTTAGAATTACCCTTCTTCTTTCTAATAGTGACATTATGGTGTCAAATGGAGTTAATAGGAATGATTTTTTCAGAGTTTTCGCCTTCATTACCAAAGACCATTAAGGGTTTTAATTGGCTGGGGGAGTTCATGTTTGTGTTCATCTGAGCCAAATTAAAATTATCCAAAGCTAAGTCATTGTAAAACTGAATGGAACCAACTTGAAAAGAAGTAGGGACTTCTGAAACCCTAAGTGAACTAGAATCTAGAAGCTCATTAGTATCCTTCAAAGGGGAATGTGAGATATTAATCCCCAGATCATTGGGTGTTACATCCAGGATACCATAACCCAATGTCAAAGAATCATCAACAATTGTCGGACTTGGGGTTTCTACTAGAACGACCTCCCTAGAAGTAGGGTTTGTCGGCTCAGGGTTAGAAGGGGAAAGACACAGCTGTGCAGAGTTCGGAGAAATCAAGGAATCCTTAGGGGTAATAACAACCAATTTCATCGATTCTAAAATATCATCAGCAGTAAGGGATTTTAAGAGCATAGGAAGCAAGATATTATACTTACCCATGAATTCCTTGGTTGAAGGTTCATCCATAGGAAGTGGAAATGAAATGATCTGAGCTAGATCCTCTGCTTCCTCTGAGGCCCCACAGTTTGATGTATCTTCTTCCTTCTCAAAAACTTTTCAGGAATGAAATTTGTCACAGTCCTATCAAATATGACATGTAGCATGGAACTTGAAACATCTAAAAGGAAATCCCCAGTAGTCCAACTATTGAGCAAAAACCCCCTCCGACCACCTAACCTCAATTTCCGATGGAATTCCTTCAGATGTGTCAAATTCAACAAGAAACCTAGGGAATCGACTATCATTTGACAATAATGTAGCTTCTTCAATGAGGATAAATATACCAATGGAGTTTTCCAGAGCCATGAAGGTTTGGAGAGACCAATAGAATAGAGGAAACCCTGGTAACTTTACCCATAAGTGTCATTTTTTTAACTTATCCTTCCAAGGTTCAAACGTCGTATGCCATTGGCATAGGACAAGTGAACCCATACCATAAACCCAAAACCTGGACTGAATACACTACAAAGAGTCCTCTAAAAGAAAATGAAAAAATACCCAACCATTGACAAGCATGATGACCCTTGGGACATAATGGATCGAGGGTTTCCAAACCCTAATAATCTAGTCGGTAATCTCATCTTGTTGTAGTTTAGTGTATTCAAAATTTCCAATGAGGGCTCGAGAAGACATACTTTGCACCATGTCCATAGTTATTTCCTTTCCCAAGACACATAAATCCCTTTCTTTCTTATCCTTCTCGGATTTGTATTTCCTGCATTTTCTGGTGAGGTGCCTCTTTAGTTTTTGTCAATGGACATGAAAAACCTGGCAAGAATTCTCAGTTCGAGATGAAACCTGCAAAGTTGAACCCAATATCGGTCCTTCACATAAAATTTCTTTAGGATCCGGTGAACAATATACCACCTCGCATAGAGGATTTACCTTGACACATGTAAGTGTAGTGTTAGGAGTGTTCACCAACGTCTCTCCCCGGCTTGACAACTACTGAGATGAACACGTGGTTTCAGATCATGACATCTTACGACAAATCGAAAAATAAAGAAAAACCCCATACAATATAGTCAACAATCCCATCAAAGGGTTTGGAGAACACGAGGAAGAAACTTAACCTAACCAAGATTGAAAACTAGGATCTGAAGAAAACTAGAATAAACTGCTGCAGATTAAAAAAACAAAAATCCCACTTTTTGACTTGGTTGGTACTAATCCATTCTATTTGAATGGCGGAATCCAAGTCTGCAGTAGATTCTAGCTCCTTGATCGCAGTTTCTAGCAAGGCCAAACCCTATCCAAGCCATCATCCTATTTTTTAATTCCTTCCAAGTCCAATCTCCAAGATTCGATGGTATTGTGTGATTTGTGGTATCTCAATTCCATGGACGCATATCAAAAGGGGGTTCAACCCTTTTATAAATGTTCCATATTTATAAATCCTTAATCATCTTAGCTATGTAACAAGGAAGGATACATACAAGGGATCGTGCCATTTTTATTTATGGAGGTGACTACACCAAATTTCGTAACACAAGGATATATTATTTGATTCATGAATATCTTGATCCACTGCAAGGAAAACAAATTTTAGTGTTGTTTTTTTATTGAACCTTAAAAAAAATGTCTTTCTTATATGTTTATCGCAGAGGTTATTAGAAAAGCTGAGCAACCGGAGGCTTTAGAAGAGGATTTTGTTTCAGTGCTCCTAAATTATGATAATGCACTGATGTGTGGGCATATAGGATCGCGAGTGCACCGAAGTACATCACACACCGAACATCAAAATACCTCGTCACTAGAGGAAAGAATATGTTTATTTTTACTCTCTAGTACATTTAACATGACATAACACACTGGGGCATTGCAATGTATAATGCATCGACTACTATCAAATAATTATTTATAAATATAGGTTTTCATACTTAAAAAAATCTAAAATTGAATGATGCATTAAATGGACATAAACACATCGATGTGCCATTATACATGATTCATTGTTTTTGAATGTTCACATGGCTAAAACATTGTGCTATAGATACAATAATGCGCTAGTAATTCTAATTCCATGGAGCGCCAAAGTAGGATAGAATATTTAATAATTAAACATAGATTTTTTATTTTAATAAAATTAAAAAGATCATTTGGAGTGTTTATTACTTATAAACACCCAGTGTGCATCTATATATGATGCACTGTAAAGTTCAACTGTTGGACATAAAATATAGTTATTTTATTTTTAAAATTTCCACAAACATCCTGGTGCTTTGAGGTGTGATCACTACACTAGGGTTTAGTCAAATGATACACTGAGCTATGCAATTTTAAATGTATTCATTGTGTTCTTAGTAATAGCAATGCAATGGTACGACATACTATCATACCCAATGGGGTAGGATGAAAAAAAAAAAAAATCCAAATGGTAATTTCATTTTTTATTAATTTCAGTGCTACAGAACATAGCAACACCAATTCTTAACATTAATATTGCATGGATGTGTCATCATTAGTGCCATTGAGTTGTCAAATTCTCCCTTTGATTCACCAGTAGATCTTATTTTTTTTTTAAATTTTGGAAAATGATTCTATAACTTCATTCTTTGTTTACACAAAAATTGTTGTTTGGTAAATTTACCCATGATTGGGAAGTTTAGATATCACCAACATACTGTTATTAAGTTACAGAATCTAGATGACAAACAAGTACAACATAAAGAGTTTCTTTAGTTAAGAAAGGTTAGGGTTTAAAGCCAAAGAACATACATGGACATACGAAGTTTGATCCAAGGTTTAAGCTTTCTTCCTCCGATCCACGATACCAGATGATAAACCTGCAACACAGAAGAAACCTTCCTCAAATATTTTGACTATAGAAAACATGAATAAACTAGCATGAAAATCATATATAATGGAGATATGGCAGATTCAATCAACTAGATTCACAAGGTATACAAGCAATTTTATGGGAATGAAAACTTCTTATATTATAATCATCAATGGAAACTAGCTATACCTGATATGTAACCTACACATTTGAAAACTTGATCTAGGTTCCTTGCTCCTCTTTCGTCAATGGATATTTCTCCATCATTTCCTTATAAAAAATGGTTCTCCCTTTCTCAAGGCCCTCTCCTTGTATTTATAGAAAGGCTGGGAGGATAGGCTCGAAAGGTAAATGGTTGGGGAATTTATGGTAGTTAGGATAACTACCATAACTAATCACTAATCAATCTTTTAATAGTTTTTTTCATGATTTGGAGGTACTCACAGGTATATCTCTTGACAATAGGTGAGTGACTCGTGGGTCTAGTGTCAAGCAACTAGCAGGTGCAAATGTTTAGGTGATAACTGCGAGTTGTCAGTGTAAACTCTAGTGGGTCACTTGTGAGTTGATTGATATAAGGGTTGCGGTTATAGCTCAAAGTACTTCACAAAAATAGCTATGCCGAAGAAGGTATTGTAAGATTTGGATCCAAAGCATTTATAGTCAATGAGGCTCTTCCATCCATAAGGTCCTTTTGTGTGACCGACAATGCAGTGTGGTCACAGACGAAGAAGTGCCAATCTAAGTGATAACAAATTCCCCCTAATGTATGAGTTTAGAAGGTAATGATGGCTGAAATGTGATTACAAACCAAGAAGTGGAGGAGTATGGAATCCACAGGAACAAAGTATCAAATAGTACCTGAAAGAAAACAAGGTCAACGAGCAATTACAACCTTGATATCAGGAGATGTTTAGAATGATAGAACATGATCTCCAATACATAACATAGAAGATGTATATAGAATGGCCACTGAAATACAAATGTGGATCCATGTCAAAAGGATATCATATCCATAACAACAACTGGATCTATGTCTCATGAGGATCCAATATAAGTAGGGATTGGTCTTGCGTAGCTTGGGCAATAACAAAGAAATTGTATCATAAGCCCGAGGTCTTCAAACCAACCACCAATAAATAGTACAAACCCTAAACCATGTGAATAATGGAGTTGAATTAAAACATGGAGGATTTCGTTTGATTAGCGGTCAATAATGAAAATCATTAACAAACACAAGGATGCCCACCAAGTATAAAAATGGGGTCCAAGGTACCTATTACATTCTTACAAGTGTGAATAATAGGTCTTGAAGTCAAACACTTGAAGAATATGTCGATTAAGGGACATTAATGTATTCCCATAACGCAAGAGCGAGAGGATCTTCCACTCATGACTGCAAATCTCAAGGTATTGATCGAGAACTCTAAGTCTGCTTCCTAGAGCAATATTTGTTTATGTCGATAGGAAGAGACCCATGAGAAGGAAGGCATTAAGGTATCCTTCATCATCTCACACGAGGAATATTGAAATATTGAGTTGAAACAAGATTGATATAAGGGATGGCCGACATGAGAGGTCAAGATGAATTGTAGAATGGACTACACATGGATAATGCTTGAACATTGAGCACCGGAGGAAAGTGACTTAGGAAGCTTGGACAGAAAGGGAACATGATATAAGTTTTCCATGTAGGAGACATAAAAAACTCTCCATATGATCAGAAGAGTAACCAATCAGAGGAGTAAACAATTCTAGAATCAGGTTAAATCTTAAAGCCAAAACTAATACCCATTGACTTTAACAAAAGTGATATGTTCAAGGAAGGATTGGATTTGCTGTTGTGTGATGAATGAATGACAAAGGTTTTATTTCCCTTCTCTTTTTAAATTTATTTTCCTATTTTAACGAGCATGAAAAGGTTGAAAATGAAGATCAATAGTATCTCGCTTGTTAAGGTTTAACGAGTCCAAGAAATTAATCTCGAAAGACCTTCTTCATTTTCAACAAGCTCGAAGAAGAGAGATAAGAATGATTGATACAAGTCCAACCATGTGTGATTTAACGAGTCCATGGGAGGGAAAATCGGGACCTTCTTCATGTTTTAACGAGTTTCAAGAAGAGATAGACTAGTACTCGATAGGTTACGGATTCGTGGATTTTAGTATCAAGCCTGGATCTATTTGTGCTCACATGTGTTTTCATGTTTAAGGAGTTTGAAAAACTTAAACAAGAACTCCATACACCTACTCATGGATTTTAATATCGATCCCAAGTTGGTATGTGCTCGCCGATGTTTTCATATTTAGGGAGTCTGAAAAACTTTAAACAAGAACTCCATAATTTATTTTTTCGTAAAGTTATCGTCCTCACCCAAAAAGTGTAAAAGTATACGAGAGAGGACTCTTTTAGACGAAATAAATAGAGTATACCTTTTTCGTAAATAATCCACAAAGATCCGGAAAAGGGATAAACTTATATCTAAGTGGATGTATGTTCAATTCTTTTAACGAGTTTGAACAAGACAAGTATCCTCGGCAATATTTTTAATTTTAAAGAGTCTAACAAAAGCATGAAAGAAATCCATAGGGATGGGAAATTGACATGAGTGAAAAAATGCATGATGAATGACCAAGTCCCCAAAATGGTAAATGATGGCATGGGCACCAGTGTAACACAATTTCCTATCTAGGGTGATCCATGTGAAGGAAAATCCTAGCCATGGAAGAACAATGACAATGGAGGGTAAAAATCATAGTCCATGGTGAAAAAGGAAATCCTAAGGCATAAAATGATGAGGTATAGATGCAATGCAATGATCTAATCAACATGTCATAGGAAATCAAACCTTTTAAGGGGACACCAATATGGACATAGTAGTGAGAAAGCGCCTTCTTATATTTTTACCTAATCAAAAGAACTTCATTAGTCACTTTAGATTAATAAAAATAACAAAAGTTGGTTTAAGAACTATAGAAAATGGGTAAAAATAAAAAAATATTTTATATAAATAGTAACAAAAACAAAAAATTACCCACATTTACCATTTTACCATTGGAGAAGAGGAAAAAACCTATGACTTCAGATGTTTTTTACGATCAATCCAGAGGACCAATTCAGAATCCGTCACTTGGAGGTAACCAATCTCACTCTACTTTGCATGTTTAATCCTTTTTTAAAGTTTTTAAATGGATTTTTGAAGCTTTTATTTGAGGTTAAAAAATTAGGTCTGCGTACCCACAAGTAGGCCTTCTTGAAATTCGTGGGTATGTGGAATAGCCGCGAGTTAGAATAAACTCAACTCGCGGGCACCTGCTCCTTTGTTAAAAGAGAAACCATGGGTGGCGCAAACAAAAAATGAAAAAAACTTCAAACTAATGAAAAAATTGATGAATGCAATGTAGGATGGTGCTCCCTTGAAGGTAGATATCACGGGGGATGATATATATTTCATTATTGGACTATCTCGTCGAGGTGAGGTTGTAAAACTCAAAGGAACATTCATAGGTGTTGGAGCTTTATTAGTACTAGCATAGATCCCAATCCTAGGCTCTATCAAGCACCGAGAGGGATCAAATTTCCCGAGGTGCAAACCTCTCCTTGAATAGCTCCTTGAGTTGAATACTTGAGCCACCTAATCATAAGCTCTAAATTCTCTAGTTTAAGTCTCATATTTACTTTTTACTTTGTATTATTCTTTTTTGTTTATGTCCAACATAATATTTATTACTTTTTACTTTGTATTGTTTTTTTGGTTTACTTTGTATTATTTTGTTACTCGACAAACACTCTAAAATCTCATATTTACATTTTACTTTGTATTAAAAGTAAAAAGTAAAGTCTCAAGTTTAAGTCTCATATTTCTTTTTTACTTTGAATTATTCTTTTTTGTTTATGACCGACATAATATTTATCACCTAATCCTAAGCTCTAAAGTCTCTAGTTTAAGTCTCATATTTACTTTTTACTTTGTATTATTCTTTTTTGTTTATGGCCGACATAATATTTATTGCTTTTTACTTTGTATTATTCTTTTTTGTTTACTTTGTATTATTTTGTTACTAGACAAACACTCAACAAACTCGACAGACACTCACATGTTACAAGATCTCCCTCATACTAGGTTGTTGAGCGCCTCTCGGTGCAACAAGATCATATCAATACCTATTGCATAACAGGAACGAAAAAGAGTGGTAGCCAAGTGCCGATTGAGAAAATAGCCATTTTTTCTTTGAAGGTGATACTGATTACCATAAACAAGATCGGTGGCATTGCGGCCCAACATTTATATTCCTTAAGCTACATGCAAATTGGCATGGAATGTCTATGTAATGTCATATTTGATTGGTGTTCCGGTCTGTTGGTGAATATGAAACACCAACTTACAGAGTGCAAAACGGGGAAGAAGAAGAACTTTGGATACGAAAACATACTTTGTACCTTCTTCTTCAAGATATTCCCTACCCTGAGTCCAAGAATGTCTCTTCCACCACTCAACCCCCGTGAGCCACTGATGACTTGATGGAGTGATATCTCCCTATAATAGAGAGGAGGTGAGACTAATGTTTCTTACTCTGATGAGGATTATCGTGGATGGTGGAGCTGCTAGGTGCCACATTTGAATAATTTCCATATGCCGGAATGGACTTTCGGGGTGATCTCGAGCTTATGTTTCCTCTAAGAGCATCTTGGGGAGACATAGGTATCAAAATTCATTTTAAAATCTATTTAATTTTTATGGTTTTTTTCCATATACATGTGTTTTTCATGAGTATGAGTGCTGACGACATACATTTTATGAAGATGTGGGGCTAGTAAGGCCTGCTGGACATCCCAGGATATATGTGTGACCGACAGAACCAGATGGTATGGATTCCATGCTATGGAGTATTGAGGGAAATATGGGCCAATTGACACATGAAATTCCCACATACCAGATTTAGCGGATGCCCCTATATATTGAGGAATATGTGGTGGGAGTGCCCCATGCATGAATCCGACTACTTAGGAAAGTAGCTAGGCTAGTGATCTGTTATAGTGATGTCGTAGCATAGTAGGCTGAGGCACATGCCTCTCCTTAGGGAGAGTGACACTTATTTTGAGGCTGTTATGCATGCTTTATATATTGTTATATTTTGACAGAGGTTGACTGAGGCTCATATATTTTTTGACCTTATATATATACAATATCGATTATATATACATATTTTCTTAATGTGTGTGAATGTTTTATCTTATCATGTATAATACAAATGCCAATCAAGTACATAATTTGCATATGCATCAACTAATGAATTGTGATTTCTGGAAATATGTTGATATGAAATGTAATCAAAATGTCTTTCAAGTAACCTAACTCTCAAAAAATGATGTAGCAAAGAAGGATCTCTAACCCAATACTCACCCATCAACTAGAGTACAATTAGCTGTGAATTCAGTCGCACTTCCAAACATGAAATGCCGTGATGAATAGCATCTCGGAGTAGCTCAATAAACGCTCTATACTCAGCTATAATGTTCGTTGTAGGGCCTATAAAAGCACCTCCCAAGGAAACAAGTTGGCCTGTGGGTGAATAGATCACCCAAGCAGCTAAAGCCAAGTAAGAGTGTGATGACTAAAGCCATCGACGAATCCTACAAAACACTCAGTTTCCATCTTAAAACACCATCTAGAGGACACATAAGCAAATCTAAAAAGACTAACTCTACAAAAATGTACAACTATAGTACAATAAAAATAAAATAAGCTAGGCGTAATAATTTTTCAAATAGATCTAATTTCTGGGCTCAGGCAGCTTAAAACCATCATAATCCATCAACTTGTATGATCCTTTCTTCAAAACTTTAGAAAAAATATACGGACCAATCCACATAGACTTGAAATTTAATTCTCCCAGGGGATCCTTATCTTGATCATAAACCAAAACAAGATCTCCTTCAGAGAATATCCTAGGTTTTACAGACTTGTCATATTGATGTTTGACTCGTTTCTTATGAGCTTCATTCGCAATGAGCACATCTCAGCGTTATTCATCCAAATGTTCTAAATGAAGAAATCACTCTTCCAAAGAAGAAGTATTAGGTAGTAGTTGGATAGCCAAATTTAATGATGGAATATCGCATTGAATAGGTGTGTCTGACTCCAACCAGTGAATAAGTTGGAATGGTGAAAAACCAGTAGCAGTCTTGACATTGGAACAATATGTCCAAAGAGCCGGATACAACATGATGTGCCAGTTTGACCTACTGGCATTGACGATATGTTGAAGAATGGTTTTCAAATTTTTGTTGACTGCTTCAACTTGACCATTATCCTATAGATAGAAAGGATACGAGTGCTCTTGTCGAGAACCTGGCATAGTGGTCAACTCTATCATCATGTAGTTCTAGAAATTTCTACCATGGTCAACGACTATCTAGTTAGGTATTCCAAACTTGGAAATGATTCGATTGAATACGAAACAGGCTGCAATTTCACCATCCGGTTTCATAGTCGGTATTTCCTCGGCCCACTTCGTAAAGTAGTCGACGACGACGATAATTTACTGATGCCCCCCAGCCGAGACTGGGTTGCAAGTCATAGTCATATAATCTACGCACCATTTTGTGAATGGAACGACTATGATAACGGGGTGAAGGGGAACCAGGTGTGCTCTCATTTTCTTTGTGAATAGCAGACAGGAGTGATAGCGCTTCACGGCTTCCACACAATCTTTGAAGATGGTGGGCCAAAAATACCCAGCACGAAGTATTTTCTGGGTTGTTTCCAACCCATAAAGATGACCCCCACAGGATACACTGTTAGCATCATTCAATATTGACTTGGCTTCATCCATCTTTTAACAACAATGTAATATCGAATCCACCCCACGTCTGTATAATGTATTAGAAATAATGAGGTAGTTCTTGGCATGATGCCTAAGTTTTCGTTGTTCCTCTCTAGAGAAATCCAAAGGACACTTCAAAGTCTAGAGATATATTAAAAGGTATCCATACCACGGGTCATAATTTGCAATGAGGAAGGTATGTTCATCAGGGAATGAAGTATATTCTTCTTCGAAATATATGCCACTAGGGAATTCAGATATTAGTTCCGCGAACACTAATGACTTCTTTGACTTAGCGGATTGGAAGGTAAGATCAAACTCTTGCAGAATGACAATTTGTTTGTTTAATTTTCCCGCGATAATACGTCGAGTTAAAACATATTGGAAAGGATTGAGATCCACAATTACTGTAGTAGTGCGCAGTGAAATATAGTGATGTAATCTCTAAATGGCATACACCGCGGCTAGTGCAAATTTCTTGATGTGTGAGTACTTTAGTTCAGGTGTTACAAGCACGCGAGACAGATAATAAATGACATGCTCTTGGAGTATGTTATCCTCCTGAACCAATACTATGCCAACTGTGGAATCTGATGCGACCAGATATAATATAAAATCCTGTGTGTAATATGGTGGGATCAACAAGGGATCTGACAATAATTCTTTTTTCAAAGCCTCAAATGACTTTTGCGAAGCTTCGTCGCAAAATAATTGGGTATCTTGTTTAAGCAGTCACATAAAACCTTTAGTAATCTTTTCATTGTTAATGATAAAACGTCTAAGAAAATTGGATATGCCTTGTAAAATTTGAAGTTGCCTGATAATGCTAGGAGGAGGAAATTTGACTATGGCCTCGAATTTCAACGGATTTACCATAATCCCCCAATTTGACACAATGAAACCTAATAGTCATCCAGACTTGACGCATAATACATATTTGTTGGGATTTAACCAAATCTTGTAGTATTAGCATCGTTCAAACACAAGCCGTAAGTTTTCAGGATGATCTCTTCTCTTTCAATATCACGCAGGTAGATCATCCAAGTAAGGTTCAACCACATGTTTTATGTCATGAAAAGAAAATTTCATAGCTTGTTGGAAAGTGGGTCCAACATTCTTCAATCCGAACGACATTTTCCCATATGCAAAAGTACCCCAGGGGCATATGAAAGTTGTCTTATGCTGTTCTTCAGGTTTGATTTGAATTTGGTTATATCCCGAGAAACCATCCATAAAAGAACAAATTTCATGTTCCACACACACATCTATGATTTGGTCGATAAATGGTGTGGTAGAGTTATCTTTCGGACAATATTTATTAAGGTCCTTGAAAACTGTGCACACATATATGGTACCTTTCTTTTTATCAACTGGGACTAGGTTAGATACCCATTCCATCATGTAGATAGGGTAAATGAAGCCGGATTTGAGGAGCTTTTCAACCTCATCCTTGATGGTCGTATCATTTCTATGGTTAACTGGACGGAGCTTTATCCGAACTGGTTTCACGTTAGGATATGTCGTGATGAGGTGTTCAATGATGGAAGGATCGATGCCTAGCATCTCCTCGTATGAGACTGACGGAGTTGAGATATAATCTATCGCGAAGTTTTTTGAAGCTTGATAAGCCACCTCTGCGATAGATAGGGGCAAAATTGGTTTCTCTTTAGTAGGAAGAATCTAAGGATCGGTTGTTTGAGCAACCGTGAATACCTCCTTAGACGGCATATTAAAGTTACTGGTTGAACCAATATGTTTCATGGGAGCGGGTAAATCAAAGGTTCCCCATCAATGATGAGTACATACCTACTCCTAAAATATCATTAGGAGGACAGGCCTGATCAATCCACTGGATATTGGAATTTGAAGGAGTTGTATTTTTTTTCCAGGCAAAGGAGAGTTGGTCAATCATGACGATCTTTCGTTCATGGGGGAACATAAATACCCGAAAAATAGATGACGGAATGGCTTACATTGCATACGTCCAACTTCTTCCCAGCAACAAGTTGTAATCAAGAGAAGCATATATAACTTCCACCTCTAGTGACACTACTTTTCCCACTAGTTGGATCTCAAATGAGGGTAAGATTCCATGCGGACGGAAGGATATCCCATCAAAAGAGGTAAGTAATGTAACTGAAGGAGATAACGATGGATATCCTAAGGCATTCCAACAAGAGATAAACATTACGCATGTTGACGTGCCTTGATCTACTACTATTATTCCAATGTTTTTCGAACCATGGACTAATTCGATTTGGAAGGCCACGTGGTAGGGAAAATGGGGTTTAATATTTGACATATCAAATCTAGGCAGCATACTTGACGAATCCATACTACCTATTGCCGCTAAAAGTGCATTTCACTGCAATCAACAGCATTGAAAAAATTCTAGAGTGGACATAGCACACGACGTTTGGGCTACGTCATCCACAACTGAGTATTTAGGAGCAGTTCGTGCATTAGGGTTGTGTGTTTCCCATTTATAGACACCTTTTGGTATCTTTGGCATAGGATCTATAGGTACCTCTATATGAAGAGGAACATATGACTCATGGATTTCTTTGTCTATCTGCGGAAAATCCAGGGTATAATTCCTGGCTCTCGTTTGCAATAAATCACGTGAGTTAACCATATTTATATAGGATTGATCAGCCTGTGTGGCACGATGAGTGTCTTTGGTATTAGAGCTTCTAGAAGCTGGGATTTGTCCTTTGGGGAAAGGATCCTTTAGGAAGGATGGTTTCTTTTGGTTCAACAGCTTCTAGGATTTGTCTATAAGAGGACACTAATGAGTCAAATGATCTTCTTTACAAATTTCGCAAGGAAACTTCACCTTCTTCTTTTCTCTTTTTACCTCCTAGGAATTCTCAGTGAGTTTTGGGATTTTGCTGGTTTCATTCACCTTTCTTTCCCATTTTCTTATTGTTCGGTTTCTAAGGACCCTTTTGATTTGACTGCACATTTTGTATAGTTTCTATTTGCAAAGGGGATGATGCAACTATAGTTGCTTCCATAGCAGAAAGATTTATCAAAAGTCCATGGAATTGCTTAGTCAAAGCTTCTAAAGTGGATGAGTCTGTTGAACCTACAATTCCATCGGCATGAGGTCCAGGTTTAGGTTTACCAAGATCAATGTTTGACCTAGGTGCATCTAGAATAATTTCATAAAGGATCTCGGACTGAGCATAAATCAGGTCGAGTTGTTGGGTCCTTAAAATGGCTTCCTCTTCATAAGTTACTCCAGAAATTGACACATATTTGGATATGTAGGGTAACAGTGATTTCAAAAACCACCCTGATAGAAACTTCAGGGGAATATAAGCTTCAATGAGTCGTTTCCTTCTTCTACACTCCTGAATGTGATTAGATATATGAGTGGCTTTATTCTGTCTAAATGTAGATAGAAGGTCCGTGTCGGCATCATATCGAACGGGAAGTTGGAAATGGTTCATAAAAACTATCACTAAATCATAAAAGTTATTATAAGATGCGACTGGTAGCTCGATATACCATTTGGCCACAACACTAATCAAGGTTATTTGAAAGAGCCTCAATTGGTTTGAGTCATCATTTAACAAGTTAGAGGATCACCATAGGTGAAATGTTGTGACATGGTCCCCTAGGTCTTAACCAGTTTTTCCTTCAAACTTTAGAATGTCTGAAGGGATTTTGCTTAGGACCGAAGGCCAAGTAGGATTATGTCGCACTGGGTCATTTATTAACTTTAAAATATCTAGAAGATTCAAATTTGGCATAAAAGGTAAGCGAGGTCTTGCCGATGGCATCTTATTTTGAGGAATATGGTATGGAGAAGAACCTGAACCATGACCTCCAAAAGGTTGGTTGTGGTTCCCCCCAGCCATCAGTTGTGATGAAAATAAGTTTTAAAAATTACTCCATCCATAAGCCAATGGATTGCTCCCTTTTGGCTCAGTGCATTGCGGTTGAGTATAAGTACTTCCAAATGGAGTATGAGTATAAGTGTTACTGCTTCCTCCACTAAAAAGTGAGAAAGGAGTACTCCCTACAAGCATATTAGAGGTTTGAACGTTTGAAGATTGTACATTAAATCCTGTAAAGGGATTAGAACTCGGTAATTTTGCAATGGAAGGGATAAGAATTAAGCCTATAAATGGTGTTGAAGGGGGAATGTGCCCTCCAAGACAAGGGAATCCTTGAGTAAAAGGAGTTGAAACAAGGTTACCCTGGAACTATTGAAGGAATGGGAGGAAGTAAATGATACCGTAGGTATCCTAGTAAAAGGGACATTAGATGACCCAATAGCTATCCAAAAGGTGAAGAGGTTGAAGCAATATGAGTGCTAGATGACCCTAAGGATCCCGTATTGAAGTTCAAAGAGGTGCTCAAAGTAGGAAAAATATGCAATGAACTAGGTATTAGAGTGTTTATATGTGGGGGACTCAAACCTTCCAATCTGATAGCCGATGTGGGAGTATGTGGAACTCCCGATCCATCCCCTATGTTGTCCATACTAAGTCCAGAAGTAAACCTATATACAATTAATTCGGGTAGTCCTAAAGAAACAACTCTTTCTAACAAAGGATTTTTCATCCCTATTAAAGGAGGGTTGAAGTGTCTTGCAAAGTCTTATGTTGGAAAATATTCAACCTCGATGGCATGTGGGACTGATGAAGTTTTAGAAATGATTTGGGGTTCTCTAAGGGGTTCAGTCGTGCCAGTTGGTTCAAAAGAACCACTTGAATTTGTTCTTCCCCTCTAAGGTTGCGGTGGGGGATCCATAGTGAGTGGAGGAAGGTTTCTCAACATTATTGACCTACGAGGAGGTTGGTCCTCCACGGCTACAACAAAATATATTCTATGTAAACAACCTAGGGCCAACTAGAAAAAAAGTGAATACTCAACACACCGCTAAAAAAATCCTATAGTAGTCCAAACAAGGAAAACATATGAATTCCCAAAGGAAAGTATAGAATGATTAGGGCCCAGAACTAACCACTGAAGTGATGAAGAAAAGTTATGTAGGGTCCACGGTACAGTCACGATGGGTCCAAGTGATGGAATCACACAACCACCATCCAAAAGAGTTGCAAAGGATTTCTGCCCAGATCTGTCCTAGGTGAAGTGAAAATATCCTTTCATTATCACCTGTGTAGAGCCCTAATGGTTAAGATACTAAGACTACCATCAATGGAGAAAGAGTCTGGGCGGATAGTCGTAGGTCGAACTAACACGCATGGGCATGGTAACTAATCCCGAAATCCAAAAGCACCAAAGGTATTGGTGGATCCCCATACACATATCAGTTCTGGTAGATGCTTGATTGATAAGTTGAGGGGTATCCCCAACTAATCAACCTCACACATCCTCGTTCTTGACTTCGATTTGAGTGGAGCTTCCCGACACACCTTTTGCAAAGGTGGATTTACATTGTGATAGTCCACTACGATTTTAGTTTAAAATGGTTTTGGATAGTTAAAAGAACCTAATCCAAAACCCTAGCCTAAGCTAGTTGAGGTATGTTCCCTAGAAATAAAAGTTGCTATTAAATTTTAACTTTAAATGTTCTTTTTAGGGATTTTGTTTACTCAAAAGGGGCGTGTGTGTGTGTAAGATGGTTACAACTAAAAAGTAAAGTGTATATATACAAATGTAAGTTCCTTTCACTATTTTTTTCCGCTTATCTTTCAAAATCAAGAATTTTGCAAAGTAAACCTAAAATTAACTTGAAATGTTTTTTTTTTACATTTTCAAAGAATTAGCATATACAACTAAAATCTACTTTGAAAAAAGAATGCTCTTTCTTAAAACAAAAGTACTTGTTCTTTTTGGTTTTTCTTTTAAATGAAAGAAATAAAATCTAAATATGAACAAGACAAGAACAATCAATAATGCAAGTGTAATATGACTGTACCTAAACCTATAAAACTCAGAAATCTACCCTCAAAAGAGTCCGAAAACAACAAATCCAAGAAGTTTCTTCAATCAAACAAAGAAGTAACTAAGTTTGGTATAGAGACACTATAAAATCAATTGACATAAAGAAGAAAGCACGGATTCAATAAAGACATCAAACTAATCTTCCAAAAAACAGTGACCATAAGGTAATTATTCAAGCATCTGCCAAACAAAAATGGACTTGAAATACCTAGGCACCCATAACAAGCAAATGAAAACCAAACAAATTCTCAAAAAAGAGCCAAAAGGACTCAGTGAAAACCTACAAATAGGTCCAAATGATCTAGGACTAAAAAAATAAACTATTTCATAAACAAAGCAAAGATCCAAAGCTTAAACCCTAGGAGGAAGTCAAAACCTACAGGAAAAAACCATGACTGCTAGTGCAACATCATGTGGGTAAGGGGAAAAATCCATGACTGTAACTAACTACAACTCGCGGGTATGCTTTGATAAAAAAAAAAGATATTAATAAAGACCAAGTCTGAGTCACAAACAAGGGTCTAAACACCCTATAAACTCTCCCATAGAACTAAAGGACTTATTAAATTGAAGAAAAACTACCCCAGGAATGCCAAAGAAACAGAAAGAACTCCCTGGTGGAGTCACCAATTCTATTTTTTGGTAAATTTAACTATGATTGGGAAGTTCAAATATCACCAACATACTATTATTAAGTTACAAAATATAGATGACAAACAAGTACAACATAAAGAGTTTCTTTAATTAAGAAATGTTAGGGTTTAAAGCCAAAGAACATACCTGGACATACAAAGTTTGATCTAAGCATTAAGATTTATTCCTCTAATCCATGATCCTAGATGATAAACCTGCAACACATAAGAAACCTTCCTCAAATATTTTGAATACATAAAACATGAATAAACTAGCATGAAACTCATATATAATAGAGATATGACAGATTCAATTAACTAGATTCACAAGGTAGACAAACAATTTTACGGGAAATAAAAATTCTTATATTATAATCATCAATGGAAACCAGCTATAACTAATTTGTAACTTGCACTGTTGAAAACTTGATCCTGGGTTCTTTGCTCCTCTTTCTTCAATGGATATTTCTCCGACATTTCCTAATAAAAAATGGTTCTCCCTTTCTCAAGTCCCTCTCCTTGTATTTATAGCAAGGTTGAGAGGATAGGATCGAAAGATAAATGGTTGGGGAAGTCATGGTAGTTAGGATAACTTCCATAACTAATCCCTAATAAATATTTTAATATTTTTTTTCGTGATTTGGAGGTACCTGCGGGTATATATCTTGACAACATGCGAGTGAATCACGGGTCTAGTGTCAAACAACTAGCGGGTGCGACTTTTTAGGTGATAACCATGGGTTGTCAGTGTAAAATCTAGTGGGTCACCCGTGAGTTGACTGATATAAGATTCGTGGTTATAGCTCAAAGTACTTCGCAAAAATAGCTAATATGTTGAAGAAGGTATGCTAATATTTGGATCCAAAGCATCTATAGTCAATGAGGCTCTTCCATCCATAAGGTTCTTTTGTGTGACTAATAATGTAGTATGGTCACGGACGGAGAGATTCCAATACAATAGGTAGATTGTTTGTTACCTCATCATTTACATTTTTAACATATTGGAATTAAGAATTTAACTTTATTTGCCATTTTTTCATGTTTTTAAAATTCCATTTGGTGCCTTGAAGTCATTTACCTTGAAATGGAATGTGCAATGTTCCCTATGAATATACATGGTGCACCATAATTAGTGCATTATGTGGAAACACAAGGCACATTGTCATTTGTGGGTTGCCATTTTTACAATGCACTATTAGCAAGGATATTTAAAACCTCACGTGTTTAGCTAGTGCACTATATAATATATGGCTTCACCATTAATAATGCTTCCTACTATTAGAAATGCACCAATCAAAATGTACAAATATGGCATACACATCTAGTTGTGCGATGCATTGTATAATACATATGCATTGCATGTGGTCATATTCTCTTCATTAATGCAATGATCATGGTTTTTTTTTTTTTTTTTTTTGATATCCGAGGAACTAGCCGATATCCCCCAGTGAGCATCGTCGACCGGGCGGGGCGGGTACAAACCTCGGGCCAGGGTCAACCTTAATTTGGAACCGGATCACCACCATCTGGGAAGGTATAGCCCGTTCAGAGAAGACAGAGACAAGACCTGCGATTGAACCATGAAGGGGGCAGGAGTAGAACCCTGGTCTCTGGCGTAGGGACCATCTGGACCAGTCGTTGGGTCCGGAGCCTCAATGATCATGGTTTTATACGTAGGGTCAAATATATTGATGTGCTTTGAGATGTGTGGAGGTATTGTTTCCGATGCATTCACATATAATAAGTGCACCGCTAATAGTTAGAAATCAATAAAATTTATGAAGTAATCATAGTAGTCTGAAGTGTTTGGAGTCTCTATATGCAGTGCATCCATTTTTTTAGGTGCATTAGTGAGTTCGGTGCACATAATGATGGATCATTCGGCATATTTTGTTTTTAAAGATGCACCTATGTGATCAATGTGCATAAAATACAGAGAATCAATAATATTACTAAACCCCACATGGATTAATGGTGTGCTATGTTTTTATGGAACACTGATTATGGTGTGTTGTTTGTTGTTGGGAACTGCTTACTGTGTGTTCTATTTTTCAAAGGTGCGCCACTAAACTTAGATAGTTTTTTTGCAAAAAAAATAAAATTTCAATAAATAAAAATTGTTTTTTTTGTTATGTATGTGTACTTATAATAAAAATTTTATGTGAATCAAAGAAAAGGGCGATGATGGAAGAAAGAGTAGTATAAGAAGTGGTTCAACCGATACAATGTTTTATGGGAGTTGGAGACCCTAGAGAGGGACATGGATTTGTACCCTCACCTTATTACACCACATAATCGTCTCCTCTTGAATAATGTTTCCCTCAATTTTTATGAGGAGGATACATCCCTTACGGGGAACATGCTTTTCTAGAAGAAGTTCATCCATTGTGGGGACCATGCCAGGAAGGAACTTAGTGTCTATCCCAACCTATTGTAACAACCCATTGAGGAGGAAATATACTTCATTACTAGATTGTCCATGAGAGTGGAGGATTTTCCCTAGTTCTCTCATCTCTTGCCAGACATTGCAAGAGTGGATGAACTTGCATACATTTAGAAATATGTTAGTGAGGACATTAATGATGCTTGTGACTTCTAGGTTGTTGGTGACCAGTTGTATTTACATGCATTTTTTTCAAATGAGGTTAAGTGCATACCATTTATGGTCTCAAAAGTGACAAAATACACCTATGATGGGAAGAGCAGTAGTTACACTTTATTGTACTATGTTGATTCATCATTGAAGAGACCTATATGTATTAATTGGTCTACAATTTTTTTGTGAAAATTTTGTTTAGCTCTAGATTTTCATTATTTCATGTTTTAGCATAGGATTGTCTTCCCATTTGGTTCACAATTATTATTTTTAGAGGTTTTCGACCACTAGGACATCATTCAATTTCCTCCCTCCTTATATGACAAATAATGTGCATGTGCACATGTGGAAGTAGATGTTTCCCATAGTGGCAAGTCAGATTCGCCATGTAGGATTTATCTAGAGGTACTACAAATGCTTTCTAGTAAGGATGATAAACACATAGATCTTATGTAGTACCCCTATGTAGGACTAGACTAGAGAGGATGTGAAAACATCCTATTTTCCTAGAATGAGCCATCAGGTGCCAGAGATAACATTGAAATTATGTTTTGATTAATCTAGTTGTATTTTTTTGGTCTTATTTAATACACATGTAATTTATTGTAACATTTTCTTTAAATTGTCTAATTATTATTTTTTATTATTTTGTATATATTGTCACATATGTTGGGGAGGTTCCTTCCCAAAATGAAGAGGATATGGATGAGATAGATGACCTACCTTGTATATAGAGATACAATGTACAATGTAATCCAGATCATTGATTCTGTCAAGAGATGGAAAATCAATTATGTGGAGTGATAACCTTGTATAAAGAAAAAATTTATGTATGAGTTACCTAGATCGTATAATACCTTGATCTTGCATGTATATGGATTAGGTCCTTGTACGTGATATGCCACTATTGAAGTGTCATAATGTTGGTGGGGCTCGACTACTTGAGAGGAGGAGGGATCTACAATGTCATTATCCTTCTTCTTTTAACTCATTTTATAAGGATGTTAATCCCCCATATCCTCCACACCCTCCTCCTCCCCCTCCTCGAAAATTCAACCAACCACCCTCTCCTCCTCTACAAGTTGATCAGTCACCCTCTCCTCCTCATCGAGCTCACCCAACCACCATATCCTCCTTCCATAGATAACCAAACACTGAATCCTCTTCTACAAGTCGTCTCACTACCCTCTCTTCCTCCACAATCCAACTGAACATGTCCTTTCCTCCTCCATAATCCAATCAACCACCCTCTCCTCCTTTCCTAGCTGATCAACCATCATTTTCTCATCTGCTGGCCAACAAACCATCATATCCTCTTCCAATTATTGACCAACCTAATGTTATGCTCACTACACTCACTGGTGCTATAAATGAGGTAGTTGCATTGGGTGATATAGCTTTTGGTGGAGAAATATACTAGATGCTTCATTCTACATTTTTATCTATCGAAGCTATTAATGCCTCTTACACAGGTGGTGGAGGTATTGATGCCTTTGGCACCATTGGTGAATTAGCTAGCTTATAATTATATATATTTGATTATTGTGATGTATCTTTTAAATATTTATTTTACTTGAGTTGTATATTTGAAATATATATTAATTATGATAATATCATTCATATATATTATGAATTTCAATCCATGTTGATGTTGATGTTGTTTTATTTACATAACATATTACATGTACATAACTGATTTATATTATTAGGGATTTCTTTGTTTTTAAATTAATTTTGAGATTTTATTAGCATTAACCTATATTATGTCTTTTCATAGAACATTCATGATAAATGTTTTTATAAAATGTATTATATATGTCAATGTATAACATCATTAATGATTTATTTATTTTTAAATAAAATTTGATATTTATTAGTGATTTAAATTAGAAATTCCATATAATATTTAAGTGTTGTAATTGTTGAAGTTTATATTCATACTCTTGGTTGTTGTAATGATTCGAGTTTAGTTAATTGTGAAAATAATGAATGATAAGCTATTAGATTACCAAGTTTGTATTATGCTCTTCATTGATGTTAATTAAATATTTTATTTTATTTTATTATCTTTCCTAGGTAATTTAGTAAAAATATGTCAAATTTTAATTCAGATTTTGATTCATCAAAATAAACATAATATTTATTTTTTTCAAAATGTTTGCAAGAATAGATTTAGACATACTAAGTTCATTGTAAATACTTTGAGATTGAATGCCAAATTTTATAGGTGATGGAATTCATTTTATTGAGATAATTCATTTTCCATTGCATACCAAACAATGGGATAAAATGGAGAGCATGTCCTTCAACTAAATTAAATTCTTTTTTAAATCAACCCTTTCATACAATCACAAAGTACTAGATAAATAACCCTTTCGTACAATCACAATGTACTAGATAAGTAAACTTAGACATTACACATTAAATTTATTTTTAACCAACTAAAATAGTTTAAAATGTCATCAACAATATTCTTAGTATACCTTATAAAAAATTATTTATAATATTTGATGAACAATTTAAATAAAATATAACAATGCTTAGTATTAATGGTGTGTGTGTGGAGAGAGAGAGAGAGAGAGAGAGAGAGAGAGAGAGTTACAACATTTTCTTGAAATATGCCTTTAAAATATTCAAAAACATATAGGTAATTATAGTTAGAATATTTTAACTTAATCATAATTTATATAAATATAAACCTCATTCATTAAATAATAGGGTTATAGGTTATGAAGAACAACACTCTATACTAAATTTGGTTCAATTATATCTTTATTTATATGGTGTCTAACTTAGTTGGAATTATAGTAAACATAAATAGTTTTTTTTGTAAATAAGAGAGGGACCTTTCTATTAAATCATAAAAAATAGATATACAATGTTTATCTTGATTACAAACTTCATCCTTCCTTGAGGAGAGACTAGGTTACAAAACCAAGCTTGCATGCCAAGAGTGTCTACAAAATTTTTGATATTACGAGCTAAGGATTGATTATGTTGTCTAGTTATATGATTCTTCCTAATTGATTCTAAAATGCCCGAGTCTGGGTAACAACTTAAGACTTAAAAAAAAAAACCTCATGAGAAAGAAGTAAAAAAAACCCGAGGCTTAAGAGTCTAGAGGAAATTTTTCATGTTGTTGGTTGAACTAGGCCATCATCAATTATTATTGGGGTGTCACTGGTGTCGTCGGTCGCCATGGATACCCAAGCTTTCTTTGAATCAAGATGGTTTGCCATGATTATTATTTTCCGAGCCATAACATTGTTCAGTATCCGTTGATCCTTCATTACTGCATACTTTTTCTTGAGGGTGAACAAAAGAGGGTTATCCTATGTTAGAACCCTTGTTATCATTTTAATAACCCAATGGAGAACCATTGAATTCTCATAGAGCATTACTCATTTCCTTATTCCTCCTAGGTTCTGAATCCATTCGACTAACAAATTAAGAGTGACCTCATACTGTAGAACAAGGTTTCTTTGGACCAAACCCCAGGTTGCTCTATCACCATTTTCTTCACTCTCTGCTTATCTAGGGTTGGCATGAGACAATGCTTGATGGGGAATGAAATCAATGCCTAGGTGATGACCTAGCTTCATGAGATTGGCATTGAGAATTTTTGTATCATTGTGGAGGTCCTCCAGAATCTTCAAATTTTTGTTTTGGACATCCAAGTAATTTCCCTGATCATCCATAATGATATCGAGAGTAATTTTCCTTGTCCAGAAGGAGATGAGATTTATCTGATAAAGAACATTTTAACACGAGAGCTCCCTGGGTCAACAACATAGTTTGTTATCACATGATATTCCTCCGCATGGTGAAAGATGACAGTTTCTTGCCATACCTCAACCTCCTTGCTTTCAATATTAATCCCAAGGTTCTTTAGGATGAAATCTCTATAGTAATTGGTAGCCTCTACTACCCACAACTAGTTTGTCATCAGTTTTCTCCTTTCTACATCCTTGTTTTTAGACCCCCTCCCTCTCACCATGAGAATGCTCCGTGATATTTCTTGATAATTTTTTCTCGTTCCTTATCGTCTGCGACCCACCATCAATATGATGTAAATGTCCCAATCCATTTCCAATTTGATAAACCTAAAATATACCATAATTGGCATGTCTAAAATCACACCATTGTACTCTAAGTGCGAAATGGTTTTGTATTGATTCCTTGCATTTTGTGCCCTGCAAAATCCTCCATAGTACATGTCCATAGGGCTCCTAAGATCGAGCGTGTAGAACATTAATAACCACATTCCTCCTCCATGTGCTATGCATGGTTGGAAACCACCGTGTGTCCCATTCTTTCCATTCACCTTATGTAGGGAGTTTGGCCCATGATTCGACTACTCTTATCATAATATGGGATGGCTAAGGTGGGCCCTCAATCCACCTTGCTTAGCCCATGTGTGAAAACATAAATAGTTAAAATGAATAAAAAATATTTATTTTGAATATGAGATTATCTATTTTAACCTTTACTTGCCCTTTTAAAGATTTTAAACATGAAAGTTAACATATTGTTTTGATTTTTTTATAATCTTTTGATATCATAATCATTTAATGTCACTATATAATTTGTTTAATAATTTTTCAATATGAAATATTTCTTGTGAATTTTCAAATTTCTTTGGTAAGGTTCTGGAAATAATAACAATATTCATCCGGTTAACTGGAAGAGAGTCTCACAACCCAAGTCCTTAGGTGGATGGGGCATTAAACATGTAAATTGGTTCAATGTAGCTCCATGTTTGAAGAGCTTCTGAAGAGGTATTCTTGGAAATGGCTTGTGGACTAAGGTCCTTAAGGAGTAATATCTTAAAGGTAGTTATGTCACTCATTAGATTAGAAATCCCGTGAAATCCATTTCTAGTGTCTCAAAATTTTGGAATTCCTTTCTCGGAGCCTTTACTTGGATTAATAGATGGATTTTTTGGTAGGTTGGTAAAGGGTCCAACATTCTTATAAGGTTTTATCCTTTCATTGGTGGAGAGGAAAATTATTTACTTTCCAGCTCCCTCTTGGAGTACTTAGCTGAATTTGGGTTCTGTACACTAGAACATATCAGAAGACCTTGTTGGATGAGGAACTTTAGTCACTATTGGATTCAAGTAGATGATTTGGGACTTCATGGTCAGTGACCTATTGAATGGACTACTTCTAATATGTCCCTTAATAGAGTTGGCATCAGAATGAATGATTATGAAGACTCCCTGGTGTGGAGTTGGAACAAATCTAATGGGAAGGTTACTGCTAAATCAACATATGATGCTATCTCTCAATCCTACTTCTACAACATAATTAAGTGGTGGTGTGGAAGGATATGGAAGTGGAACTTCCCGTTGAAAGCGAAATGTTTCTTTTGGTTGTTCTTACATAATTGCATTTTAACATGGGACAATGTGGAAAGGAGAGGGTGGTATGGCCATAACATGTGTGCTCTTTGTAGAAGGAATAATGAATCTGTTATCCACTTGTTTATTCATTGTCCATTCAACAAATTGGTATGGCAGGGAATTTGCAATGATCTCCATTTATCAGAGGAGTGGGGCCTTAGCTCTTTAGATGTGAACTTGAACAATTGGGTACAAAAGGTTCAAGATCATAAACTCGTGCATATTTTTGCTTATTGGAGCATTTGGAATACGAGAAATAAGATTATCTTTGAAGGAAATTCCTCAAATCTTGATCTTTATTATTTAAAATGCTCGGGAATTTACAAAGAATATGATATTGGTGGGAATTCAAAGAGAATATATATATATATATATATATATATATATAAACTTGATTAAATCAATTTAATATTTTTTGGATTAAATTATATGTTTTAAAATTATTCTAAAATACTTTTATTAAACTTTTCATTATTTTTTATAATTTAAAATTATTATAGTTAAATCTAACCAAATCTTTATCTTTTCAATTTTTTTTAGATATTAAATCATAAAAACAATCTAGATCACATTAGATTAACCTCTTATAACAATTTGTTTTAAATATTTTTTTAAATCATTAAAATAACTCTAAAATTTTATATTAAATATGCAATGAGATAAAAAAACTTTCAACTAAACTAACCTTGATGATAATAATTATTTATAAATAATAAATTACCCAATCAAATAAAATAGTCTCAAAACCTCGTTTTAAAATAAAATTGTACATTTTTTTCTCATATTTTGATTTTTATTTGAATATTTTCTTTTACCATAAAATTTTTATTTAAAAATACTTTTAACATCTTTTAATTGAATATTCATTTTATAAATATTATTGGTTAAATATATATAATTATATCATTTTGATTTTGATTATAAATGTAAATATTGAAATTTTATTCATTCAATTGCATTTGAATAATTTGTATTTATATGTAATCTAAAAAATTATAACACAATTTTAATAATATTTTTTTTTATATTTATATTGGAAATGTATTTTTAATTATTTATGATATTTTTTTTCGATACTTACAAATTATCATAAATATTTTATTTTAAAAAAAATTACAATTTATATATTTTTAAATCAAAATTAATAAAACCATTAATTTATATGAACATAAAACAATAAATATATTTAAAAATCATAAACCTTTTATTTAACGAGAGAGAGTGAACACCAAATTTTAACATCACTTCGACAAATTAATATTAAATGAATACATCAATTGGACCCCCCTCCCACCAACTTCCTAATGAAGCAAGGATGGCTTAGTACGTCATGGTATTTGTGTTTCTTAATCGTTTACTTAAAACCAGGTTTATCAGCCAAAATCTTCGATAATCTTGATGCAATTTGAAGTCATGAAATGGGGGAGTTGTATAAGGGTTAATTAAAATGTCTTTGACTTTTGAAATTTGGTAGAGGATTTCTTACTATAATTATAATTTGGAGTGCTCAGATCGTAATTTTGATGATCTCGATAGTTTTAAAATTGAGCAATTAATATAGAACAGACAATCTCAATTGCTGAACCTACAAAAATACTATAATAACAATTTCCAACAATAATTTTTACCAATTTATATCCCAAAATCACAAAAAAAAATAGGACATTTTGGTTGTTGTTTATCCTATGCTTGAAATGAGTCACTAAATTAAGGGAATAGTTTATTTTTTAAATGTGAGAAAAGAAAATTTCTACGTTGGATATTGAATGCTAATTCTATTTCATGTGGATGTGGTGTGATGAGATGTATAGGGTTATTTATAAAGTGGATATTGGTAGTTATCCATCTTTTCTACTAATTCAAAATTATTTATATTTTAAAAGTTTTACTATAGGTTTTTAGGTAACAAACTTTTTGTTTTGGCATTTTCCTACTCAATTAAGTAAGAGGATAGTTTAGTTTTTTACATGTGATAAAGAAAATTTTTACTATGGATATTGGGTGTTGCATTATATTTCATGTGGATGTGGTGTGGTAAGATATATAGGGTTATTTATAAAGCGGATATTAGTGGTTATCTATTTTTTCTACTAATTTATAATTATTTAAAATTTGGTAGTTTTGTAATATTTTTCTTTTTTGGGAGTGTTTTATTATTTTTTATATTTGACATAGGTCACATGATCAAAGATTGAGTTGTTTGTAAACAAATAGAACATGGATTAATTTTTGTAACCGTGCAAGAAACACCCTAAATGGAGTTTGTTAGAAAAAGCTGTAGTTATAAAAACTAGCTTTTTAGAGCTTGTATTGCATCATATGTTTTTTTTCATATGATAGGGTATTATACTTTTTATTAAAACACAATTTGTCATTTTGGAATATATTTTTTTTCAAATGAGTGTATCCTATAGATCTCTCTTCAAAGATTAGCTACCACCATTTCACCTAGTTTGTATTGCTTTACATTTTGTAATGGTTTTCTATTTCATTTTTTAATAGAATTAAGGTTTTGTTGTATTACTATTATCTCTGCGATATATTTATATGTGTTTCCATTTATATTTATGAACTCAATTTTTTCTCTACATAATCCAAATTAAAGGTATTAGAGAAATCTTATATTTGTTGTTTCTTTGTGCATATTTCTGACGAGGTCAAGATATATGAAATTAAGTCTCAAACTAACTAATCTTGGGGATGACCACTCTTTCCAACCCAAGAGACCAGCTCTCGTGGTGGAAAAAACGAGAGATGTAGAGCAAGAGATCCTATTAATTTGCTGCTTGCGGAAGCCCTAACATGATACAAGAATGAGTTATGGATAATTTCACCTAGATCCTTCAATGATTACTAGTGGTTGTAGAGATACCTTCAACAAATAGTCATTTTAGAGGTGGGAAACACTTCAAGGTACAAGTTAATTTTGACATTCCTTTAATTGAAGTCCATATCAATGAATATTTTTTTGGAGAAAATGATAAAACTATTAGAGAGTTATTACTCTAATAAAAAAATGGGCAATGGAAAGATCAACTTTGCACCCCTTAAATCCATTCCCTATGGGTGTTCCCATGAAGATGGGTAACAATTTTTGGCAAGAAGCGGCCATAGATTGCCTAAAACATGAGCTCGAACAAGGGTTATTTAAGCCCTCTATCGAGCTTTAAACAATCCCTTGATTGAGGTTTTTCAATAGCTCGATCGAGAGTTTAAATCCTTTGATTGTTATATTTTTAATTTCGTTTTAAACATGCTAATAATACATTACATTTAAAACCTAACTATTTCAAATATTTTTGAATCTGTCTAATTTTGTTAACATTAAAAAATAACATTATATAATAATACATAATTTTTACAAACATATCTATTTCAAATATTTTTTAATTTAACATGATTTATTGCCCATGGTTTTCCTAACCCATGGTATCACAACACCTCAAATACCATGAGTAAATTAACCACCGGTTACCAAATCCCAAATAGTAATTAGCTTAAAGTGATACCATGTTAAGCTAATTAGTATTTGGGTTTTGGTAACCCATGGTAAATTTGCACATGGTATTTAATGTGTAGTGATACCATGGGAATATTTACCATGGATTAACAAAACCACTGGCCATAAATCATGTTAGATTAAAAAAGATTTGAAATATGAATGTTTGTAGACATTATCACTTATTATATAATGTTTAAACAAAATTAATAAAAACAATCATAATATATGGAAAAGTTTAAACTTTATAAGTAAAAAATAAAGTATATTAATTTAAATAGCTAATTGCTCGATCGAACTATTTAAATTAATAAATTTTAATTTTTACGTATAAAGGTTAATTTTTAAAAATTAAATAGCTTGATCGAGCTATTTAAATCGCTTGCTCGAGCTTTTATTTTAACCACACTTTAACCCTCGATCGAGATATTTAAAAAATGTATGTAAAACCTAGATCGAGGGTTTTAAAGACCTCGATGGAGCTATTAAACCTGATTGAGAGCTTTAAAACAAGCTTTTAGCCCCATTTTTATGCAAATTTTTTTTACTGACCTCTTTGCTAGGCAAAAACCTTGTCATAGGATTCACCTTAGGTGGAAGACTTCATATCGATGAATTCGTCAACGAATCGTTTATCCAACGGCATATAATTTGCAGGTTTTTGAGTTCATATGATATTTTTTTTAATTTTCTTTTCAAACTTACACTTACAAAACCATGTCCACAACTTCGAATCAGCGCAAAGAAAAATCAATAACATAAAAAGTACACAATCAAAAAATTTCAAAAAATATATATGCCCCACATCAATGCGTCTTCTTCAAAAGTGTATATTTTTTGTGTAACTAGTAAAACAAAATTTTACATGCACACACATGTCTACGAAATGCGATTAAAATTTTCAACAGTAATTTTTGAAAATTAATAAAAAATTCAAAAATTCAAAATAAATTAAAAAAATATGTGCACTCGAGTGCATTTTATGTAAATTATGTTCATATATATATTTTTTCAAACATGATGCAATTATCACTAAATTATTTTACGTGCACACAAATCACTCGTTAAATTTTTCTGAAATTTACAAGAACAAACCTATCACTAAATGCAATTTTGACATATTAACTTATTTTTAATTTTTTTTAAATATATGTGGAAAGACAACATAATTCTCTACAATTTTTATTTTTGTCATGCATATCAGAATTCACAAGGCATGCATGAGTTTTGAGGGCTTCAATTTAACAAATGAGTCAAAAATCAAATCTTCATTGTCACTTTTTGCCAAAAAGTGTTACCCATATTCATGGATTCACCCCTATATAAAATATTATTTGTACAATTACTGGAGATACAAGCCAAACATGAGTGTGTAACATTTAGAATAGAACCCAATTGGGCACCCTTTGTTGATGCCCTCAAAGATAAATCATACCCTACTAGAAACTAAGATTACTGTAATACATGAGATGAGCAACTTTGTGCTAGGAAAAATACTAGGCATTGTTAGAATACACCAATATATTCCATACATTACACTAAAAGCTAGGCATCAAAGACTTCATGTGGCAATTGGTCCTAAAGTAACACAGAGGCCTGCAAAGGTATATCAAAATAGATATGAATTTCCTAGACATATCCTCATTGAGCACATCTCATCGTGTCGAAATTAAGCAAAAAATTAAATAGAATAATATGTAGGAGTTTGTATTTGCAAGTCCATCACAATAGAAGCATCGTAAAGGTGGCCCTGATGAAAAATAAAAAAGAAAAATGGAGGACAAGAAAACTCAATACAATTAGTCCAAGATGCAAGAAAATAAGGGTAATGTGAATTCAAAGAAGGACACTAGAAAGTGTCTGGATTTCAAAAAAATCCCTTAGGATGACATTGGTGAATGCCTCTCAAAATAGTCATTGTTGGTTGAGATGAAAGATTCATAATCCGAATCTAGCATGGAATTTGATTTAGACCAATATAATGGAAAGTGGATCATTGAAACAAAACACAATGTTACATTTACAACCACAAAGATCCAACTAGAAGATCTAGAGGAGCTTAAGGAAGGCGAGTTCTTCTTTAATTCATAGATGTGGATGAATAATAATCTGCTACATTTCATTGTTGATAGTAAGATCTAGAAGAACTTCATCTCATTTGAGGTCATCAAGAGATTGAAGTTTCTAGCATCACCACACTCTCAGTCATTTATTGTTAGTTGGTTCATCTAAGGATGAGACATCTACATTATTCAGCGATGCAACCTACCTTATGACATTAATTCCTTCAAAGATAAGGTATTGTGTGATGTTTTCCACTTGAAAATTTTAATGTTATTTTAGGAAAACCTTATGTGTGGAAATGAAATGATGCTTGTGAGTCTAGGTCCCATAGTGTCATTATTAATTTGGGAGGTCATCTTTACAGAGTAGTAGTGGTATTTCTGAGCACCATAAATTCCATAATCTTCACAAAGTAGTGGGAAAAGGTAATTTCCCATACTGAGATATTTTTCTTATTCATGATTTGGTTAGAATTTGAATGGGATATCATTGCATTCATTGAATCCTTTGCATGAGGTCACTCTACAAAATAGAAGTAGCTGGAACAAATAGTGGAAGGATACAAAAATATCTTCACTTTGCTTGTAGAGGTTACTCCACACTACTCGATGAAGCATTTAATTGATTTAATACATTGTTCTCCTTTATATAATGAGCCAATATATAAATGATCTCTTATATAGAATGAAGAAAGAAAAAGTTACATTCAAGATCTGATTCAAAATTGTGACATTCAATCAAGATCCTCACCTTATGGGAGCCCAATTTCGTCATGTAGTAGCAGTATGGGAAATTGTGATTATGTTTGGATTATAAAAATATAAACAAAATCATACTGAATAACCAATATCCAATCCCTTGTATTGGAAATCTTCTTGATGAATTGAAGGTTTCCAAGTGTTTTAGTAAGATTGGTTGGAAGTGAGGTTACCTCAAGGTATCAATTTAACAAATCGATGTATGGAAGTTTTCCTTCAAGTATAAAGAAAGTCTTTTTGAGTGGTTGGTGATATGGCTTTTGGCTTAACTAATGCTCTATTAATGTTCACGAGGATGATGGAAAATATATTATGTTCGTTCACAAATTATTTATATTCATATATTTGGATGATATGGTCATCTATAGAAAAAATTTAGCAAAACATTTGCAATACATTCAACAAATTATGAGCACCTATAACAATGCAATTTTACCAATATAGAGAAATGTGCATTAAACACACACAAAATTCAGTATCTAAGATACATCATGGATGAACATCGCGTGTATGCTGATCTAATGTGGATCCAAGTCATTCATCATTAGCTAGCCTGATGAGTCTAACAAAGATCAACAATTTCTTAAGTCCCTTGGGATTCTGTCATGTCTCTTTGTAACACCCTGGCATAAAAAATATCAATATTAATTGCACTAACAATGTTATTCTCATTTTAAACACATATGCATTAATATCAACCAAAATATTATTGGATAAACTGACATGACACAATATGATGTGAGATTCCCACCTAAAAGATTAAGTGGAAATATACTTACAATATAGGTGAAGGTATTACCATTGCACGCCATCTTGTTGCTCTGACCAATCACATTCAACTAAGAAATGAAGTGTCACATAACTTTTTTTTTTTTTTAAGAAAAGAGATTTGAAAATAAAAGAGTGAAAGAAAAGAAAATGATATATGTAAAAATAAAGTTTAAAAGTGAAATTATTTTTATAATTTTATAAATAGTAAATAGTAACCAAAATCATTCTTTTTTTTGTTATATAATCTTTCTTTTGCTATTTATTTGGAAGGGAGGCTAATATATAGGGGAAGGAAGGAAACATTAAATGAAGATCGTGACAAGATAGGAATCCTTTGACTAAGGTCGTTCAAAAAAACAAAACAATGAGGAAATAAGAAAAAAATGATCTTGATCTTGATCTTGTTATCTTATATGGTTGTGAAGTATGGTGGTGCAACTTTTCTAGAGAATCTTGGAGAAAGACTCAACAAATCCAGAAGCAGTTTATAACTTATAACCTCAAAATTAAAAGCAATACGCCTTATCCTATTCTCCTCATAGAAGTGGGTCTTTCCCCCATCGAGAGCATGGTTATGACTAGGTACCTAATGTACAAGCACACGATAAATAACATGGGAAACGAGAGACTTCCTAAAATTTCTTTAAATTCAAGTCAAAACCAACTAAGCCTCGTATTTGGTGTAAAGATACGATGGCTTGGTTAGACCATTGGGGCATTGATGAAAATGACACTTTACAGAATATCGATAATGTCAAAAATATTATTACCTTTAAGTTTAAAGATAAATTGTGGTGTGAGCAAAATTTAGCGGTTAAGAGAAAACTAAGATACTATAATGAGGTCATTAACCCTAATTTGGAAGATCAGAAATATCTCTCGATGGTAACTAGTTCAAAGAAGAAAATTAATATAGCCAAGATTAGAACGAACTCCCATGAGCTTCATAGCGAAACAGGGCATTGGTCTATTCCCAAAACTCCGCGGGAGAAAAGGGTTTTTCATCTTTGTGAGTCTATGAGCGTTGATGATGAAAAACACTTTCTCTTAGAGTGCACTGCTTACATCCACATTAGATATGAGTTTCATAGTATTTGCTAGAATACAAACCTTGCTAACCTCATAACTTGCCAAAACTATAGTGAGCTTGGAAAGCTTCTTACCAAGCTTTTTGAACATAGGAACAAAATTTTAAAGCAAACCATGTAATAACCTTCTTAAGGTCCGATAAACCAAAGTTGGTCTCAGTGGACGTTAATCATCATCATCATCACAATCTCTCTTACTATAAGAGTGACGTTAATCATCATCATCATCACAATCTCTCTTACTATAAGAGTTATTACGTTATTAATACTGCAAAACTTATAATGTATAGAAAAGAATGATAAGATAGCCACTCATCAAACTCATTGGTTTACCTGCAAATCTGCCTGAAAATAGCGCACCAATCACTTACTTCTTTATTTTTTTCCTTGGTACTTCCTTATTTATTTATTTTTATTTTCTGATTAACAAATATAAAATTTCAGTATTATAAAAATCTTTTGGATATATTAGTTTTTAATGAGCATCTCCCCGAAAATACAACCCGAGTTTCCATAACAAGAATTAATAAAAAGAACTTATTATGAACCAGATCTTGGGACTGTGTCTCCTCGGAGGGTCACCAAAAATTCAACCTTGAACTATTATCATAAAATTATTTTACATGCATTTAAATCCATAAAATTTTAAATCCGTAACCTTTGTTTTTCTATTCTATTCAGCCTTTGGTTTAAAGTTAAAATTATTTTACATGCATTTAAATCCATAAAATTTTAAATCCGTAACTTTGTTTTTCTATTCTATTCAGCCTTTGGTTTAAAGTTTTAAGGAAAGATTCAATCTTAGACTATTTTATAGTAAAATGATTTTAAATGCATTTAAATTACTAACTTTCTTTTTGTTTCTATTCAGCCCTTGGTTTACAGTTTAAGGTAGTAGCTAGTGGATTGTGAAAATGTAACACGGCCTAGGTATATCATTATATAATGAATGGATGTCCAAATGAAAATACAAACAAATGACTTTATTTAAAGGGAAACTTTTTATTTAAAGAATTTTGGGATTGCCTTGGGGCTTAATCATTATGTGAACTTGATGGAAATATTAGTAGTAATTAATCTCTGGGTCGTCGAGTTACTGATGTTGTTGTTCTGTTTATGTTTTGGTCTGGATCTGGGTCTTTTTTGGGTTTCACCGATGTCATCTTCTATTTTCTACTTTCTCGACTGTATTCTGTTTAAGTTTAGTCATAGATGTTGCATGCTTGGGTGTTTAAGGATGCATTGTGTTTTTTTCGGGATTATGGGGCTATACCTGGTTAAGCCTTGAACTTCCGAGCTGATTGATGGTTTTGGTGATTGTACTCAGTTGGGTTCTTTATGGTTGCTATGTTGCGTATCTCAAGTTGCTATGTACTTCTGGTCGTAAAGACAACTATGATGAAAATGATTATGTCGTCCGAACTGTAAATGTAATTTCTCTCTTAATGGAATATAATGGTTTCACTTTTTTTGCTTAAAAAATAATAGTAATAATTATTCTATAAGATAAGTGACTTAACCATTATGTGAATTTTAATAGGGACTTAACCGTTTTGTGAATTTAATGGAAATATTAGTACTAATTGTTTTATAAGATAAAGGATTTAATCATTATGTGAACTTAATGAAAAATAATAGTAATAATTATTCTAAAAGATGTAAACACAATAATATATAAAGATATATTGTAAGAAAAATTATTGAAATAAAAACAAGAATAAGAGATATATGAAATTTAATATTTTTTTAATATTCAATATCATATATTGTCAATATTAATATAACTATATTCAATAGAATACATGGTATTGAAAACAATTGAAAAGCAAATATAAAAACAATGAAAACAAATTCCCATAAATCTTTACCTAACTACATTCAATTCAATACACTACATGGTATTGAAAACAATTGAAAAGCAAATATGAAAACAATGGAAACCAATTCCCATAAATCTTTGGCTATCGTTGATTTTCCTCAACATTCCTCAACATTGGGAACCACTCCCCATAGCTAAGAGGGAAAACATTAAGTACTACATTCAATTCAATACACTACATGGTATTGAAAACAATTGAAAAGCAAATATGAAAACAATGGAAACCAATTCCCATAAATCTTTGGCTATCGTTGATTTTCCTCAACATTCCTCAACATTGGGAACCACTCCCCATAGCTAAGAGGGAAAACATTAAGTAGATAAACACTAAAACATGCCAAACTTCTAATTTTTTTAGATTGATAATATCATTGGAGGAATCATGCAAATTTAGGTTCATTGGATCATTATAAGTATTTGTAATACATAGGGAAAGTCCTAATTAAAAAATCCTTATCTAGTTCAAGTTATAGGTTTGAAGCTATGATTTATGTATTATGTCTTAAGTTATTATTAAACCATCATAGATCCATCTTAAATCTGGCTTTATCAAGCACTAAGAGGGATCAAATCCCTGAGGTGCAAGCCCTTTTAGAATCCTAAATTTGATGAAAGGTTTGCAACTCAAGGGTTTGATCCCTCTCGACACTTGATAAAGCAAGAGTTAAGATGGATCTATGCTAGTTCCAATCGCATTTTGCGCATAAAAACAATGTTGCTAAAATAAAAAAAAAATTACCATATTTGAAATAATTCCATGCAAAATAAAAAATAAAATATTAACACGAAGAAAATGATTAATGATAATAAATTAATAATCAAATTATCTCATAACACATTGCAAGAATGTAATGATAAGACTCCATAACAAAAAAATACCAAAGAAAATAGAAGTAAACATTGAAATCAATGTACTAAAGATAATAAAACAAGAGCTGCGTGCAGCTTAGTCCCTGCCTTCTAGGTTAAAATATAAAGAAAATACGAAGAACAAATTATTGAATAACAATAATGCAGCAATGTTCAAATATATTTCCCAATAAACACCATCTTGTTCCGGTTAAAACCAATTCTCATTTCATTTCAGATCACGTATTCCATATAAGACTCGCCATCAGAGAGACACACTAGAGAAAACTTGTTGTACCTAGACCTTGTAGCATTGGCTCTTAAACCTTCATGCCAATAGTCGGAGGACATGCAGGTGTTGCAACATCAACAACATCAACAGCTCGAGGACATGCAAGTTTCCAATTGACAATTAAAGTAGTGTTCTACCTGCCTGGAAAGCCCCGGAAGTGAGTTTTGGGATACTTTAACCGCATTGCTAGAGGACAAGTATCCAGCTGGAGGACATGCAAATTTCTAGTCCGCAATTAAAGCAGTGTTCTACGTGCCTAAAAAACCTTGAAACTGAGTGTTGGAATACCTTCACAACATTGCTAGAGAGCTTATAATAAACCAATTCCTCGAAAAAAGGCCATATACCTTCAAAATCATGATTGGACCAAGTATGAAATGAGACAAAAAAAACTTAGAATAAATTGTATTGAGAAAAGTGTTGAACTAATGCAAAAGCTAAAAATCGATTTCTATAATCCCTAGGGACTAATAACACCCATTTTGACTTCATGATCACGAAGAGACACAAAGAGCCATCACAAAATTCAATTTATCATAAAAACAATAACAACTCCTAGGTTTCATAAACTTTACTCACCTTTCACATTTCAAAATACAAAATCAAATTAAGAAAAATCAAATTCTAATCTCACCAACTTTCCACTATATCACTTTACAAATTACATGGTATTTGTAACATTCCACTATATCAGTTTAATAATTACATGGTATTTGTAGCACAGAGCATGAAAACCAACACCAGACCAATTCATGGTATTTACAAATTATGAAATATAAAATTTATTAAATATATCCAAACTATGAAATATACAAAATTTATTAAATTACAAAATACTAAATATTTACAAATTACTAAATATATAAAATTTATTAAATTATAAATACTTACAAATTATTAAATATATAAAACAAATTACAAAATATAAAATTTATTAAATATTTACAAATTACAAAATATAAAATTTATTAAATATTTACAAATTACAAAATATGAAATTGATTATATATATATAATTTACAAAATAAGCAAATTATAAAATACAATTTTTTTATTATTAAATTGCAAAATACAAATATATATATATATATATATATATATATATATATATATATATTCAAAATTTTGAAAAGCACTTATTAACCTGAAAAGTAGATTATATACAACAATGCATAGTTAAAATAGCGAAAAGCACAAACCAAATTATGTAATTATAAAACAAATTTAACATATACAAAAGATTGCCAATGATAACATTTTAAAAATATGGAAATTACTATTGGAAAGAATGCTACATTAGCTTTGAAAGGAGGTGGTTGAAACAAAGTGATGTCATTTATCCAAAGAATTATATTCTATACAATTTCAGAATGAAAGTGCAATGAACGGAGATGCGATTAGTTCGAGAGGAAGTTTGATACAGTTTGAAGAATTTAATGGGCGCAACCAACCCAGTATAGAATAGATGGACATAAATCAATAAATATATCATGAACGGTAGTTCTGCAATTGATTCGGGTGGCAAATAAATTGAATTAATGGATGTAAACTGGAGTAGGATAAACACAATCTTAGAGTAGGAATTTCAACTTAAAAGAAATGACACAGACAATCACATTATTGAACAAAATATGTACATGATCCGGATCTTGGCGGCTGAGACCCGGAAGGCTTGAATGCCGAGAGAGGAGGAGATTAAGCATGCAAATCTATCATAAAATTCACATGAAAACCCTAATATTGCATAAGAATAAGCATGAACAAAAACACATGAAGTGAATGGGAGGTGAGGCTCAAAGAGAAGCCCCACCTCTAAAACTAATTACCAATAACTCACTCAGACCTAAATAATCTCACAATGAACAATAGAAAATATGAGAGAAACCAAATGAGTAACTTGATATCATGAGAAGGCTTGCTAGGCCTTTATATAGCATTATTACAATGTGTTTTGAGGCTATACCATGGGCCAAAACTATGTGCTACTAAATACCATGGATGAGAGAGGGTGGCCTCTCTATTTAATACTTTTATGGCTTATACATCCGAATTTAGACCATATGCCCCCTAAAATTCGGATCAGTACATGAGCGAAGGATATACTCTGAGCATTTGAAAATCTAAGTTAAACTGCAATTTCATGCAAACTAGAGATTGAAAATGTGAAACATAAATAAATATAAAGATTGAAAATGTGAAACATAAATAAATATAGAAAGAAACATAAAAATGCATATACAAATAGAGGAACATAAATCTATATATTCAACTATCTAATCTATTCTACATGATCTCGTACGGTGGGCCCGTACCGTTCAAGACCCCGTGAGCCAAGTTTTACACCAGAAGGGAGCTAGAAATGAAATTTGTCACAATCTTTTAGTAAACGAAATTCATTGAGATGTAGAAATATAATATAACATCAACACATAGATATGCAACAACGATGATGTATCACATTTTTATTATTCTATCTATGTGAAGATTGTTTTCGAGACCCGTGAGGTCGAATTTATTTATCTGTTACCTAGGATTTGTATAGGAGTGTAGGTCTACTAACCATGATCTAAAATTTAAATTAGGCTATCAAAAAACAAAAATCTAAGCTACACCCAACAGAGGACATTTCCATTCCTCGTAAGCATGTTTCAGCATTTTCTTGGGTCTCTTCAAGGCATGCACCTGCAAGGGTTCAAAATGCATTGATATGTTAGCAAAGCAAATGAATTGACACAATCCATGACCATCTATTTATAAAATTCCCATATCGCAAAGGTCATTACATACATGGTGCACCTTTGTAGCCATGTATGTTACTAATAGCATCCGACAAGATTTAGATAAAAACAGCGGGGAGGAGAAAAAAAGTCCTCTATGAAATCTACCTCTAGTCCATCTTCATCATCAATTGACTTGCTGCAACTATCATATTCGTGCCTTCTTTTGCTTGGAAATGCATCTAAAAGCTCTGCAAGCCAAACTCAAATCACTCAGGTACAAAATTATTCTTTTGCTCGGCAATGCATCTGAAAGCTCTGCAAAATTGCCTCAACTACAAAATTAAAGGAATGGTCATCCAAAATCAAGGGTTTCATCTTTACCATCTATGTTCTGCTCTACATCCTACATCAAAATAAAATTTCCCAGCAAACAATGCAACATACAGGTAAAAAATAAAAAATAAATATCATCCAAAAGCACCCAATTGTACCTACAGGATGAAGACCCATAAGCCTATTATATTCTTCTCGCCATATGTCTGCCAACATAGCAGCAGTACTCTGAGGGCTCGTAGCAGAAGTATTCGTAGCAATGACTTCATCCAATAGCTCAAAAAGATAGCGTTGCTCTTAGGGCTCTATGCATACTAATGCAGGCCATTATTTAGCACGAAAAACAATATATAGGTATCTATCTCTATATCATATTACATAGATCTTTGTATAAAATTGTAAGCCATATCAAAGAAATTGATAAACACAATGAGCACAGAGGATAACATTTTTCGCTCTTGTGACCAAATATTGAGATTACAGAAACACAATATTGCATAAATAAATGGTATTTCTCTTGCATACTTGTTGGTTTACTTCCTCGTAAAGCTCTCACCTAGGGAATCCCAGTTCTCCACATCAAACAGAGAGGTAGATTATTGCATCCTTGTCAGTGTGTTAGTATGCACAGGTTATGTAAAGTTGACAGTCCACTAAACAAAAAATATTTTTGTATGTAAAAGTATAGCTAAAGTAAGTTGTGTTTTTATTTTATTTTTAATTTTTTTAATCCTTGCCAATGAGAATATTAGTCTAATCAAAGACTTTGGTCCAATAAAACTTCAACAAGTATAAATATAATTATAATTATATTTTAAATTAACATTATAGATTTGAAAATGTGTTCAAAATATTTGTACAAATTAATGGAGAAAAGCGGAACATATAGTCTATGCCTACGGCATGGACTAAAAAACCAATGCACAAAAAATTATAAAAATCTTGATTCACCTAACAAAATTATGGAAATCATACACCATGAAAAAAAAAAAATGTACACCTTGTTGAGTGATAGTGTCCGAAAAAGGTTACAATTTATACTATATCTTTATAATTCAAATGGCATAAAACTTTTGACATAAAGTTCAACACACACCATCATTAAAACTACCTTAGTAAACATACATAATCAAAAGCATTATCTTTAATTTTGAGTAAGTAATACAACCAAAATATTTATAGTAGTATATAAGTTATACCCATATACCATTGATCTAATATTTTTGTGTCAATTTTTACATTCTTATCTAAAATTATAATCATATATTCTGTTCGGTTTTGAAATTCAATACCATTGACAATGAATAAAAGTATTACTATTTAAAACTTTTACAATCACGATTGAAAAGATGTCAATTTCAAAGACAATGATCATTAATATAACAAGGTTGCATGGCAGCGAATACCTGTTGAATTGGTAATGGGTAAGTTTGGTGGGTTGAACTGTAGGTTTGTTGGATTATACTCGCGGATTTCAGAACTATATTTGGTAGATTAGTTAATAATTGCATACGATGGATTGGCTCAGTAAAATACTCATTTTGACAAACTGGTGTAGATCATTGTGCAGTGATCTTGCCCATGTTGCTCTGGACCAAGCCATTAATTACAATCAATTGCTTTAGCTCATGGTTGTATGGTTGTAGATCCCCGTGTATAGGAGCACCTAGAGATCCGCGAAGAATTTATTTTATTGCGATGCCGTATTTATGGCAACATCATATAGTAACTTGATACGCTGAGAAATGCCAAGCTACTTGGACTCTAATGTGATTAGTCATGATCCAATGCGATAGACTTTAATGAATACATCATTATGAACATAAGGTGTGGACATAGAAGGAGAGGTCGTGGAGGATAAAGCAAGGTGTTCGCTATTCGTGATGAGTAGCAATTTTTAGTTCTATCTTAATAACAAGAAGGTAACCCTCACCTACATTGCTACGTGATGTGGATGGTGAGTCACCCTCACCTCCACCGCATGACCTATTTTCTTTGCCAAGTGTTGGTCTATGTAACATCTCCCAAATATTGAGGTGAGGATTTAGTGAATATAAAACTTTCTTTTCACAGCACATAATAAAGATAAATAAACCCCATGGAGTGCTTTGTAGCATTCCACTAAGTAACATTTTCTATTGATTTCTTATTCTTTCACTACATACATTAAACTGGACAAGATTTTATCACATACATCTAAATACAACATTTATAATTTTTCAGATACATTTAGATGCAACATTTATAATTTATCACATACATCTAAATACAACATTTATAATTTGTCAGATACATTTATATGCAACATTTATTATTTATCACATACATATAGAAGAGGACATACAAGTAATTGACACAACATCCCAATCGAGAAAACAATAAGCCAAATTTAAACACACATGATCGAGACAAGGATATAGGTGGTTCACCCCGGCTGGGCTACGTCCACAAAGGCAGGTCAATTCTTGTAATATTCAAAGTCAACGGATACATTATGCAACTCAATGTTGCTATTCTTCCAGCTTCTCCTCTAGAGGGAGATCAATCTCAACAATAATCAAATTATATTCTTCTCGAAAGAGATTACATCTTGCGACACAGTTGTCGCCATAATTAATTGCCACTCTCATCAAGAGCATATCCAATACATAAAATTGTTTTCTTGTGGGTTTTTTTCAAGCCTATCATTCAAACTATAAATACTAAACAAACATTGCACTATTGCTTACCCATTCCACTATACATAAATAAAATTGATCTTTTAATACCTCTAACCATTTACAAGGTCATGCCCCTTACACACGCACTACCTACAATCACTAAGCACAAGCTATAAGAGTCTTAGGTAAATTATTCATGGACTCTACCCATAATATAAAATGAGTATCCCCTAGTAGCCTTATTCTATTGGAGAGGAGTATCTAAATTACAAGTCCGTGTAAGTTCCTATACAATTATGTATATATACATATATTTATGTTTCTATACATATTTTGAAAACCCGGTTATTGCAACTTTCATCTGTCTCAAAGTCTCTCTAATAGAGAGTACCAAAGCATTCTAGGGTCTACACATCCTTTTGAAGTATGAGACGTCATATATCAAACATCGTTCACAGGGATCGAGTTTCCTCGACCGTCCCTAGATTAAAATCAACACATGTATCATGAATCAACACAAGTATCAAAATGTCAACCGAACCCTAAAGGGATCTTTTCCTATACCATCTATACAGTCACTAACTAAAACGAGGATCAACAACTACGCATACACTAGCCACTTAAACAAAAAGGTGTGTGTAATCAGAACTCTAACTCTAGATTATACAAGGCATTGTAAACAACTACTTAAAAACGTACCTTACATAATCCAGGGAGGATAACAGTCCTAGACTTTTCCTTCAGTTGTTAAGGCAAATACATATACATTCTTCAACCTTTCATAAATTCTATAGCTTACTTTTAACTTACCAGTACACACGTTAAACCTTTTCCTTCACCACTCACACTAAGTACTAGGGAAGGGAATAATACGGTTACACATGGAACAACATTCTATCTACAACAAGGAATGTAATGGAACATGGAAAGCAATGTTTACGTAAGAAGTGGCACTCTGTCCACCACAAGATAATCACTGTGGAAAGGTTAATACAACTCGAATGAAAAAAAGATATACAGTAGACAAGATCACACCCTGCCTAATATACAGAGAACACGATGGCCATAAGGTAAGGAGAGGAAAATTATGCCAGAAATTTAGCAATCTGTCTGGAGATCGTTGTGGCAAAATAATACAGAGTATTACACATTAACCCTTTGTCATGGCTTGTAGTAAGGAAATACAGAGTAATACGCAGCATACAATAAATTTAACCACGAAAAGGGGATTACACACAACCTTAGATACAGAGATTGAAAACGGTTCTCTATGAAAGATTCACAGGCATACATAACACACAATCCATCAAGATCGATACAACAAAAATAGAAGACACATGCCTTAGGAATCATGCATACCTGAACACCGAGATTTAAACAGGGAGTTTCTCCAAAAACGCAGGTATACATAAGACTCTCTACATTAGGATAGATTTAGCAAAAAATATAGAAGTCACATACCTGTGGTCAATATCGAAGAAGCAGGGATCTTTGATCTACTAGGAAAGAAGTTGGGCATAATGCAGAGACCATATTAAGCGATCCTTTCCAGCGTTCACTCTAAGAAAGAAGACTAAGCACCGATTCTTCTACAGAGATCCGGAGTCTTATTACAGTAATCCAAATAGCTAAAATGCAGCCCAGAGAACCCGAATAGTTTTGCTATCCAAGGTGTCATTCATTTCTTGCTCCGCCCCACTAAGTCTTCTGCTATTGCAGAGATCTAAACACATGATCCTAATCTCCAAGGTAGGTTGAGTCCTTCCTCTTCTCCTTCTCCCTTTCTCCCCCATCTTGCTGCGTTCTCTTTTCTTAAAGCATAGCAGAGTGCGCCTCCACCTCGATGAGTCCGCTCGACCCAGAGCTAAGACCTCGGATACCCTCCACTTGGAAGGCGGTGCCCGTAGTGGTGTCAAATGTGAACTCATGAGTCTCCTCTATGCGCTCTGGTGGATGACACGTCCAGCTTTAAAATATATGTATTCAAATGTTTTTTTTAACTAATGTGAGTTCTCCCCTTTCATGAAATAACCAAGTCGTGTTTTTCTCTCATTCGCGAGTCCACCTTGGAGCGAGAGATTCCCCTGCCAAGTGGAGTGCCATGCCATAATTTACGTGAAGTTCGCTAAGTGGCGACAAGGAAAGAGTTTCTCTAAGATTTCCCTACCTACCCGGGTAGGTAGTTTAGAACTCGATAACACTCACTTAATCATTCAAGACTCAACTTCTATAGGCCATAGTCTATACATTTCAAATTCACACTTAACAAGTATATATAAGTACTACATATTTTGTATATATATATATATATACTTCTTTAGATATGATTATATAATTCATTCCCTTACACTGGCCGTGGAGAGTCTAAGTAACTTAAGGTGTAGTTCTTAACACATAAAAGGAATCATAACTTGATTCCCCCTTTATAATAAGAATGTTTCTATACTTTATTCTTATTAGTTTAAAAGGTTTTTAACCCTTTTTTTTTTGAAAGGACTTTATGTTCTTTTCTTTTTATAATTAGATAAGGATTGGCATCCTTGTCATACCTCTCTATATATATATGGGTAAGGAACCATGACTACCTTTTAGTAGATTATTTAACCTTTTTCCTTATGATAGGTTAGATGCTTACACATAGTATGTAACTTAGTAATTAAATATTTGTCCAAGCAAATATTAGCTAGATGGGATATATCACTTGATCTTCTTTTCCCTCCTTATTTCAATGGTGATAATAACATAGTTGTTACTTTCATTCGTTTTTTGGTGTTCTTAGGGCGAGTCTTCGGCACCCCCTACCACTTATTATGGTTATAATACTAGTTGAGTCTACTATCAGTGTTTCGTCTGACTTAGGTTATCCAGAGGACAAATTTAGTTTACTCTTCACGCAATGCGTGAGGCACTATGATGACACCTGCCATCCATTCATGGTGTAATTACCCCTTTTCTCTCCCTTAGTAGATTAAGTTTTCTTTGATTAAATGTGTTGTCGTCGTTAGCCTTCTAAGGTTACGATTTTTGAACTTAGGAGTTGAATCACACGAGTTACCAGGTTTTACTGGTGGGGCCTTGGCCTTGAGCTCCTCACTAAAACCAGTACAACAATCAATTATATTGATAGAAAAAAAATAGGGCTTAAAGGAGGGATATTACAGTCTATGTCCATGCATTATTGGCCTAGATTGATGCCTGATGTAGAGCATTTGTCACCCTCGCCTGCTTCACATGACATGTTTGTTGTGCCAAGTGTTGGTCTATTTCTATGCATTATTGCTACCAAATTACATGGTTAACGAAGTCCCTAGATTCTCGAAACGTGCTTTCTTAAGTCCCAATTAAGAATTTGGAGAGGAGGAAATGCAGAGCACAAAGGCTCACACAACACACAGAAGGAGATGCACACTCAACTCATTGTATTACTGAAATGAAACTTACATAAATAGGCAAACCCAAACCCAAAGCCAAACCTAGATCCTAGAATAATGGATCAAATCCTCTACAGAAGGAACTAACAAACCACTTAGTCTATCAATAGAAGATCTCCAATAAACATTTCTACATTATCTCTAACATCCTTGCTTCATCATTCTTGAAATGATGAATGGTGGAGAAGGTTCATTATCCGCTGAATGTAATGGGGATGTCAATGCCATAAATATTGTTGAAACACCGAAATCTAAGATTGCAGTTGAAAGCAACCATGTTGATGCTGTAAGTGAAGAAGGGGACATCATTCATGATAATATTGAAGAAAAAAATGTTGAAGTTTACTATGAGCTAATGCTGCATCTAGGTTACAGAATGAAAAGGAGAAGAATGGAGATTAAATGGGGAAACACAACAAGGTGTGAAGACTTCAAGATGTGAAGCAGGAAACGCAAAAAGACAAATAAATACTATCTCACAGCAATAAAGGTTAAGATGAAGGAAAAAGCAGGAGGAGTGAAGAGTACAAAGGCTCGCACAACACACAGGAGGAGATACACACTCAACTCATTGTATTACTTAAATGAAACTTACATAAATAGGCAAACCCAAAGCCAAACCTAGATCCAAGAATAATGGATCAAATCCTCTAAAGAAGGAACTAACAAACTACTTAGTCTATCAATAGAAGATCTCCAATAACCATTTCTACATTATCTCTAACAGTCCCAAGATTCTAGTGTACATTGAACTCCTGAAACCAATTGTTAGTTCGAATGCAAACCTGCTGGTCCAGATGGTGATACAGAGGCGGTGATACAGAGGCTTCACAGCTTCTTGTAATGTATTCTTCACATCCTGAAAACCCATGTTCAGGTCTTAAACTCTCGAAATTTAGGAATTTTCCATATGCGACAGGTGCACTTGCATGAATTTTCCTAGAGAGGAGGGATTTGAAAGAAATGTGGAGATTGACCAATAATCGGATTTGTGATCATCATGTTTTTATGCTTTTTACCCACCTGTTTACCCGATTAATTAATCTGCTATTGCATAAAAAACATGATTATACAAGGTGGAGCACGGATAGATAGTTTGATTGCATAATTGGCTGACATTGCTAGTCATGCAAAACCGGTCACTTATAGGTTTGTTGCAGATCCATCAGGTTGCTATGTATCTATTGCAGACCTCTAAGTTATTGTAAGTGGCCATGAGATGAAATTTATGAACAAAATGACGAATTATTTTGTATATGATGAACTGATGCTTTCTTAACATAGTGGAAAATTATTCAGTATTGAGAATTCACATATTTGGATGACCACATACAATGGAGTGCATTTCCGGCCATATGCTCTAGAATTCACAGATTGTCAAATTCTGGCCGCATCGGCTCTTAAATGTAAAGAATATTTTTACATTTATAACATTCACAGCTTGTTCTGCCCAAGGAGTGTCTGCCACACACTCCAAATCTGCAGGTATAATAATTACATATATAAGGAAATTACATATTTTAAATTAATGGGATATTTAAATTATAAAAATAATGTTTAAAAGTTTCTTGAATTTCATTTATGGTTTTATTCAAATTTGAGAGAATTTTCAATAGTAAAGTAAAGTAATTATTTTTTTATGGTTCTTTTTATTGAATAAGAACAAGATAATAAAACAATCTTTATTCGTATTGAAATAGTTATATTTCATTAACAAAGCAGGAAGAGATGAGTAAATATTGGTTTATGATCACGCAATCCTGGTTTATATTGAAATAGTTATATTCCATTAACAAAGCAATACGAGATGAATAAATATTGATTTATGAATGCATTATTACAGTAGTATAATTGTTAAAAGCTTGATGAGAGCTTAAATTGTAACAATTTTGTCTAACGTTTTGAAGAAAAGCTTAGTAACTTTTGTTAATAAGTAACTCATATTTAAATAACAAATATTTTAAATTATAAAAAAAAAATCTAAAAGTTACTTAAATTTCATTTATAAAAAAAACATTTACCTATTGTTTTCATTTATAAAAATAACATTTATCTTTTGTTGCCAATAAAATCATATAGAAAAGATGTTAGCACCTTTAATCCTGTCACAAATGTAATGTAATGCGATTTAACATAAATATATGTATAAAAGTTTAGCTAATGTATATATGTATATATATATCTATATATATATATATATATATAGAACTTAGAAAGAGATGTAATGTAATGTGATTTAACATAAATATATGTATAAAAGTTTAGCTTATATTTATATATATATATATTATATGTATACACACATGGTGGTTCGTTGGTATGAATAGATGGATTTCATTCCATCCACTCGGGTTCAATTCCGTTGAGACATCTTCTCGCTTGGATATCCGGTTGATAGTTTGCTCGACCTACCATCCACCATATGTGAGGAAGTTTGTTGAGGCTGAAAAAAAATATATAAGCGTAGGTAGAACATAGGAAGGGATAGCACATTGATAGAATTTTACCATTGATACCATAGATACAATATTCTGTAGCATTTGACTGTTGAGTGTTATAAAATAATACCGAATCAACTGATAAATTGATCAACGGAGGTTTCTCTACCGAAATCTCACTCTGTTAAAGTGAACCTGTGCGTGCTTGAGGAGACAGAGATCCAATGCAAGGCTTAAGAATGGATTTTTATATAAAGGGATTCTTGTAATTGAAGAATTTCATACTTAATTTTGAAAGTTTGACATTATTTTTGTAATTTTCAAAAACAATTCATTTATGCCTTATAGAAATTACAATAAAGAAAAATTTAGATACCAACAGAGTTGCTGCCTTGTTTGCAACTTGGTTATATGTGGTTTTCCTTCAATTTGGGCAGCTTCGAGCGTAGAAAATGATTACATGAATTAAAAATGCCATGGAAGTAATTATATAATATGAGATTGAAGATTCACAAGGTAGCTGGTTGCACATGAATTTTAACATTAAGAAATACTTGACTTGACTTGACTAACTTAAGGGAATATTTTCTGGAGATAGCTCGACTAATGTAGTCTCAAAAAGTCTATGTTTAATAATATATTTCAGGATTTTAGGTGGCACGGTGATTGACTCTTAACTTCTTATACTCAGAAGGATAGAAGAAGATTGGAGGGGCAATAGTTGAGTGGATTCCAAATATGGATTTCACAGATCTCGTTGTTTATAATTGAACCTGAGCATTATTGCACAAATAATGGGTAGAGACACCTATATTAGAGATAGAATTATGATGTTGTATTACAAATTCTGCAAACAGGGAAAACCTCACATCCTAATTCTCTACCTCTAACATGGATGCTAATTAGTTTAATAGTCCATAAATTTAATTCATAGATTTTAATGATTATCGTGAGCTAACATGCCACAATGTTAGATTAAAGTAGATAAAATACGTATCTAGATCATTGACCACATCAGTCCAAAAATTTAATTCGGAAACAAAGCTCACTTCTTCCTATGCCAAAATATAACTCATCTCTCTAAAAGAGAAAGCCTAGACGTACTGTGGATCCTTCAAACAAAAATATTGTAAAATAGTGTTTGAGATAACAACAACAACACACCGTAGAAAACAATCCACTTTTAGAATTATCCCAAATATTCTTTCAATATGCCCACATATACTTACAATCTTTGCTAGCTAAGAAGCTTCCTTAAAGTTTGAATTTGTTTTGGTATTGAATTAAAATTAGAAATTGAAATTCATATATATATTAAATGTGGTTTACAAATATATATATATATATTTTTGTGAGCTGACATGTGACACACATGACACATCTGACCCAATTTCTTTTGGAGCCTACATGTGACAGACGTGACACAACTGACCCAATTGTTTTTGGAGCTTACATGTGACAGAAGTGAGACATCTAACCCATTTTTTTTGGAGCCGACATGTGCCACCTCTGCGTGACAGACGTGACACATCTCACCCACTTTGGGTTGTAGAAAGTGCCTCTCGGCGCAATGAACTTATTAAGAGTTAATTATCATATCATGATGTTCTAATATTTGAGACAAAAAGATGGAATAGAGGTCAGAGTTTCTCCAACGATGGAGAAATTTTAAAAAATTTCTAATGGGGGTGAGTGCATGTAAATTATATGACAAAATCAATACATATAAATTGATACTTTGACCACTCTATATAATTCGATCATTTAGAAAAAAAATAGGAGTCATGGAAGTTGTCTAAGGAAAAAGGAAATTATCTTGTTTAGGATTTAGAATTGTTGGTTGTCATATATGCTTTAAAAATTTGGAGACATTATTTACTAGGAAGCAAATTTGTTTCGAAAATAGATCATCGAAGTTTACAACATATTTTTTATCAACCCCAACTCAATGCAATACAATGTCTATGGATGGAATCGATATCATAATACGGCTTTGATATACAATATGTCTTGGGTAAGGAAAATAGAGTGGAAGATGCTCCTAGTCAAAGATGCATTTATGCAAATGCCATCTCTCTCACTTGAATGGAGTTGGAGGAATTAATTAGAGAACATTTTCCCAATGACCCTTACTTTGGAGTAATATATTAACACTTAAAGAATCCATTAGATAATTTTCATCTTGTTGAAAAATCTATGAATTATGTCTTGGGAAATAATAGATTACTATATTACAAACAAAATCTCTACATCCCTGACATTCTTGATGTTAAGAACATGATTTTGAAAAACTCATGACATACCTATATCTGGTCATTGTGGATTATGTAAGCAATATTCATTAATCAAAAAGACTTTATTCTGGCCAAAAATTAAGGAAGATATACGAGACTATGTACAAAAATGTTTTTTGTATCAACAAGCCAAGGAAAAACAATGTGGAATTTAGGGACTTTTGCAACCCTTCAGTGTTCCTACATGGAAGTGGGGATCAATAAGCATGGATTTTATCATGGGAATTTTCAAAAAATAAGAAGGGGAACGATGCCATATTAGTTGTGGTGGATTGGATTACAAAAATGGCCCATTTATTCCCACAAAAATAAAGTCTACAACTTTAGAAATATCCCATATTTTTTCAAAGGATGTCTTTAGGATTCAGGGGGTTCCTAAGGATACAGTCTCATATATGGATCCTTTTTTTACTTATTCGTTTTGGAAACCATTCTTCAAAGAATCAGGAACATACATAAGATTGAGTACTGTATATCATCTAGAATAAGATGTAAAAATAGAAAGGGTAAATAGAGTTGTGGAATATATATTAAGGATGTATGCCTTTGAAAAGCCCAATAGCTTGGAAGATTATTTACATTTAATTAAATTTGCTTATAATCAGAGTTACCATTATTTCATCAAGATGTCTCATTTTGAGGTCGCGTATGGTAGGAATTTTAATACTCGTTATCATGGCCATAGCTAGTTCATAGGAAATGGTACCTGAATGAGAATATACAAGAAACGAATTAACAATTAAAAAGGAAAAAGCTAATATGAAAGTATCACAAGATAGGTTTAAAAGTTGGGATGACTTTAAATGGTCAATTCGATAGTTTCAATGTCATGTCCCAAATTTGGCATTGGGTCACAATGGCCTAATCACATTGGCCATATTCATTAGAGTTTGTCAAATTGATGCTAAAGGTCAAATAATTGCCAAGGAGGAAAATTACTAGTTTCCTAGGTTTGGGGTGGAAGCTTTGGGATTTGGAATAATGGGGATAATAAATGATGTTTGAACATTAGAATGGAATAAATATTTAATAAAGGAGCTAAATAAATATATACAAGTTAAAATCAAAGTGGCATTTGATCATGAAGACACATGGAGGAAGTGGGACCCACATATGGCTAGATTTCCCCACTACACTTGGCATCATTCTCTCACCAATTCGAATTCAAGGTGAATGGTAACATACTTTGGGGAGTCCAAAAGGTATTATTCATGGCATGACTCATCCAATTTCTAAATATAGAGGAGGAGTAACTCCCATGGAAGAGGAAGAGGCAATTTGGAGCTAGTGAGACACTTGGACTAGATTCCCTAGCTCTATGACAACAATGATGAAGATGCTATGACACCTATGACACAAATCAGACCTGAAGGCTGACATATGACATATATGACATGTCAGGGCTAAAAATAGACTCCAAGAGGGCGCTCAAGGGTGTTAGGGCAGCTAAGATGCTTCCACATGTGATTTGGTGGAAGTAGGAGACTAGGAATTGTTGTACAAGTGGCGTTCTTTGGAATCTCTTCCCAACTTGAGTTGGCATGAGTCTCTTGGAAGGAATTCAACCCATGGAGGGCATTAGAACTTTATAAATCTCAATAAAAAAGAATGAAACCATCTTTTTATCATTTGTAGAATTTGCAATTGCATTTGTGTAGAGGGAGAGCTAGTGGATGACTAGTTTATTGCCTTAGCCAATTTCGAGGGTGAAAGATTCCCATCCAAGTTGGTAATTGGAAAGGCCATTCATACCTTTCATTTGGAGATTTAATGGAGTCTTTATTTGCAGGTGAAATCTATAGGGCAGCTCATGGTTTCTTCTATTGCATCTCACTCCTTCAACCATTTCCAGTTTTGATGGCATATTCTTGATCCTTGAGGGAGGACGTTTTTGGTGAGCTATTGTACTCTTTGGGGGAGCTTCTAATACCCCATTTCTTTTTTAATATGAATTAAATACTTTGTTATTCATCTACAGAAATTTTCAGGTCGAAATTCCAAGTAGAAATGTATAAATCTCATTTTTAATGAAAGAACAGTGCCATTTCCCCACTACCTTGTTGTGAATCAATGTAATGCTGATGATTTCGAATGAATGGGTGATTATATGATGAATTTGTGATTAATGGACTACCATGGATGTATTTTACAAGTTTCATGTACTTTAATTGAGCATTTGAAGTATTTTTACTCAGTTTAATTGCATTGGGAGAAGAAATAGTGCCATTTCCCCAAGGGTCGAATTGGATATTTTTGCAGCTGAATGGGAGAGGGTTGGAATAGATATAATAATCAATTAATGGTGCACATGAGACCTTAATAACATCCGTAATACATTCCCTATCTCTGTTCATAAATTTGAGTGGGTTTGGAGGCATTTGGGAAGCCATTTTCAGTACTTACCCCAGGGGGATTTGAACCCCAAATTACTAGTAAAATTGCATACTGGGTCCAGAATATTAAGAGAGTTTACAGAGGTCTTTTGGTGGCCATATATCATACCTGAACATCATATTCAAGTCCTAATATCATTCATACACCTTCCTTGAAGATTTGAAGGCATTTGGAGTCAATTTGAGACCTAGAGACCAATACTAGTCAAAGGGAAATTACTAGTAAAGTTCCCTACATTGGCCAGAATTGAAATAGGATTTGAAGAAGTATTTTAAAGGTCCAAAAGCATCCATGAAATACATATTTATGTTCTAACATCATCCATATACCTTCTCAGAAGATTTGGGAGCAATTGGAGCAATTTGGGGACCTGGAGCTCAAAACTAGTCAAAGGTCAAACTAGGGAAAAAAGTGAAAATTTGAAATTTTAATAAAATTCCTAACAAGGGAAATTACATTCAAGTAGGTGACAAGGTCTTTGTTAGAATTAGGCCCAAAAAGATTTCTTTTACATTTAAGAGAAATACCAAATTGCCTCGACATTATTGTGGTCCTTTTGAAGTTATTTACAAAATATAAAATTTGGTCTAAGATATTTAGTTACCCTCTCAATTAAGTAGAATTCATAATGTATTTCATGTTACCATTCTAAATAAATACATCCTTGATCCTAATCATGTCCTAGAATGGGATAATATTAAATTAGAACTTGGGTGTGAATTAACGATGGAACTTGAAAAAAAATGTAGATGTAAGAATTAAACAATTAAGAAAGAGAAACATTAAATAAGTAAAAGTTAAATGGACATATTTTGAAGAAAATAATGCTGCATGGGAAAATTTTGATATGATTACTAAGCACTATCCTTCTTTGTTATTTGAATTTATTAATGATTGTTTTGATGGAGATGAGAGAAGGTTGTCGAGGGAATTATCAATTAAAGGAGGGGAGAATGTCACAAAGCTATTTTTACATGAAATAAAAGAGATTTGAAAAGAAAAGAGTGAAAGAAAAGAAAATAATATATGTAAAAATAAAGTTTAAAGGGGAAATTATTTTTGTAATTTTATAAATAGTGAAGGGTAATGTCATTACCTTTTTTTATGCAACCTTTCATTTTTAAATTATTTGAAAGGGAGGATAATGTCTAGGGAGGGAGAAAGGAAATATCAGGAGAAGCCGGTGGCAAGTAGAAAAGTCATGACAAGGGCTATATGTAGATGAATACCGCTTAATCGAGATTCGGTATAGTGGGGATCTTGTTTGATAAGGCATTGCATAGTTCTTCCATAGGGATCCTTCTACGACCGTAGACAAGCCATGAACTAGATAAATTCTATAAATTGTACTAATGTTTTTATGTACAAGTAAAGTACATTCTTTTCAAGTAAATATTTTAAATGTTGCATATGTATATTAATAAAAGTTGGTTATTATGTTTATCATTTCCAAGCAAATGCTCTAAATTTTATATATGCATATTAATAAAAAACTATCATTATAAAAAAAATTGTATGTTATTATTATTTTTCTTTTGCAATTAAGAAACTCTAAACAAATAAGAATCCATTACATTTCAAATGATATAAAAGAAAAAAATGTTGTTTAACCAAGTGTGTGGGAAGACTCTCCTCCCAACCAACCTCTCAGTCAATATAACTAAGAAATACAAACTCCTCAATCAAGAGTCTACTCTAGCCTCTATTCCTATCTTTTTCTAGTTGAATCCCAAGCTCTAGAGAAAACCCTCAAGGGTCAAAATGCTCCAAGAAAAAATATGTCTTCACCACCTCCTCAAACTCCATTGCATAGTTATTATTCATATTGATCCATGCATAGGCTCCACTTGTCATCAAGTAATTAACTCTTATCTTTATTCATACAACTTTGAGTTAGTTTTTTATTTATTTAGTTTTTCCCCTTATTTCATTTTAGTAATTTCTCTCCTTTTTAATTTTTCTTGTGTAATAAATTATTAAATTTATCATCCTCACTATTATTGTTATCATCACTATTAATCATTACTTTAATATTATCATCATTGTTATTACTCATTTTTTTTCCCACAAAAAAAAGCATACTACTGCTATTCAATTATTTGAATCAAGTAGTACAAATGTTCATCATAAGATTTTACAATATCTCTCAGAAAGACCATTAAGAATGGTACTTTCTAGCACTCCAAAATACAAATAAAAACAAAATGGACTATATCCAAAGTTCAAAATACTGTCATACAAAAACCCCAGAGCCAACTAGTGAAGAAAATAAAAGGAACCGGAATCCAACACCACATCTTCACAGACATCTTCCCAAAATAAAATGCCTTCATCACCATCAATCTCCAGCTTTGATAACTTATCAAATTGAGAGTTAAACTCTCGATAAATATGTTCAAGTGTGGTAGAACTAAAAGAGCTCAAATCCCGCTGAATACGTTTGCACCTATAGACAAGATTCAGAACCTGCAAATCTAATTCACCCCGAGCCCACTTTATAGTGACTCTAGAATCACCAAATTTTTTTACCTTAGTCAATCCAAAGTAAATAGCCACCCTGACGACGCACCAAAGAGCTAAAAGCTCAGCTTTCATATTAGTCCCACAACCAATATGCATGCGAAGTGTATAAAAATGATCAGAGTTAAGAAAAATAACTCTGCCAATACCACATTTCCCCAAAGTTGCTACCCCATCAAAAAAGAGCACAGGATCATCAACAGTAAGCCGAAATCTACCAATATTCCTCCCAGCATTTTTGTTACCCTCCTTTTGAAATTTTAGATAATGGCTAAGAGCTTCACAATAAACTATATCAGTATTAGGCTTGATATTCTAAAAAACGGCCTTATTCCTAGCCCTCCAAATAGCCCAACATATAAAAACAGGCAGAGTAATATGATTATTACAATTTTTTACCCATGTATGCATACTTGTCTCCACAATACTCCCATCCCACTTATGTGATAGAACCAGATTTTTGCTGAAATTCTCCCAAACCCTGATAGTAAAGCCACAGTCAATAAATAAATGTAGAGCTGATTCAGACTCCAGTCTACAAAGTGCGCATTGACTTGGCCCAATCCACCCCAACATTGCCAAATTGTCCCACATTTTAAGTCTGTTCATCAAAACAAACCATATGAAACATTGCAGCTTCAACGGGAGATACCACTTCTAGATAAGTTTGTACCACCAGTGTGAAGGGAATAGACGTCTACGCTTAATGATGTAATCATATACAGAATACACAATAATTCTACCCGAAGACAGATTTCCAGCCCACCGGATTTCATCCTCCCGCTCAAAACAACGGATGCCTGCAGCAGAAAGTGATCTTATATATTGCTCCCATTCCATAGCAGCCTGTCGTGGCAAGTGAAGATCAGAAGACCCCAACCAATATCCCTATGCATCATTTTTTACAATAGTATTGAGAGTAACAAGTCCTTTGTCCCTCAATAAATGTAGTGATTCCGGAGACAATGACATTTGGTCATTCAAGCCAACAATTGGATCAACCCCCACTGCCACCTCAACACCATTACCCACTTTCCAGCAGAGTCCATCTACCAACCAACAATATACCTTCATGAACCCATTCCAAATGGGAGAAACTCCCCGAACCACTTTCTTCGGCTTCCTCAACCAGTGAGAAAAATCAATTTTGATATACTTTTGGTGTATCACATGAGACCAGAGAGTGTTGCCAAATAAAGCCCTCCAAAAGCTTTTCAGCCTAAGAGCAGCACTAAAAACAGAAAGATCTTTAATCCCCTAGCCTCTAGCATCAACCGGTAATGAAATCCTTTCCCAACCTATCATAGACAGATAAGTTTTCTTCAACCCACCAGACCATAAAAAATTAAACACCATTTTTCTCAAAGTATTAATGACAGAACATGGCACCGAAAGAAGTGACATCCAATACACCAAAGTCCCAGTTAATACTGCCTTCACCAGAGTTAGTTCCCTCCTATAGAAAGTAGGCGATAGGTCCAATGTCTAATCCTAGTTTCAAACTTTTTAATAAGCCACTGCCAGTCCTTAACCAAGTAACCATTTAGCTTCAACTGAAAGCCAAGATACGTAAAACCATCCCCAATTTTAGAACAATTATAAGGAAGCAAAAATTTTAAAAGTCTCAGTCTATCTATACTTACCAAATTCTCATAAATAAATGATTTTTTAAGATTGACTTTCATGCTAGAAGCACATCAAAATATATTAATAATCCTCTGATATACTCTCCATTCCTCCACAGAATCATTGCCCGCTAGTAATACATCATCGACAAATAATGCATGGGAAACTGATAAGTTTTTTGATCATTTCAAACCTTTAATGTTTCCTTCCTCAACAACACCCTTCATTAGCCAACTGAGTCCATCAATCACCAACAGAAATAACAATGGAGACAAGGAACATCCTTGGCAGAGCCCCCTTGAGCAGCTGAAAAAAGAAGATGGAGCACCATTCACAAGTACAACAATATTCGTTGTGTTTACACATGCCATAATCCACCGTAGAGCAAGTGCTAGAACCCCAATATGAATCAATACTAGTCTGAGAAAATCCGAACTAACACGATCATAAGCCTTTTCCAAGTCCATTTTAAGGATGATGGCCTTTAGGTTTTTACACTTGATGGTATGAAGAAGTTCTTTTGTTATACCAACAGCATCATGGATCTCTCGATCCTATAGAAAGCCGAATTGCTCTTGAGAAATGTATTTAGAAAATACAGGTTTCGGACGTCCCACAATAATCTTGGATACAAACTTATAGATAAGATTACATAAGGCAATAGGCCTGAATTCACCAAATTCCTTTGGGTCATTAACTTTCAGAATAAGAGTGATAAATGTAGCATTTAAGGCCCTCGAGACATAACCCTGTAGCCAAGTAAACTCCACCATCTGTAATATTTCCTCACCCATAATGTCAACAAATTTTAAAAAGAGCTCCACCGTCCAGCCATCTGGCCTAGGACTCTTCTCCTTAGCAAATGATTTCAAAGTTCCTTCCACCTCCTCCAAGGTAACTTCCTTGCAAAGATCAGCGGCTTCCCTATCTTCAAAGTATTTAGGATATAATCTGGCAACCTGCAATTGTGACAGGAGATCACACCTATGGTTATCCGAATAAATATTGCTAAAATATTTCTTAGCCAATCCCTGTAATTCTTGTGCATCAAAAACCAAATTACCAGCCTCATCAACCATTCTCCAAATGGTATTACTATTTCTCCTAGCAGAAGCATATGAATGAAAAAAACGGGTGTTCTTATCCCCAGATTTCACCCACAGTGCACGACTTTTCAGTCGCCACTCCTTTTCCTCCATAGTATAAAAGCATTATCTTTCCTCCTCTAATTTTTTCAAAAGACAAAAATTAGAATCATCTAACGGTGCCCCAAGAGAATGCAAATATAAATCTTGCAGCTGTGATTCAATCATTAACAATTTCTGCTTATCCACTTTTTTCTTATCATGTATCCATTTCGAAACTTTTGCTTTCAACATCCTCTATTTAAAGCACAAATGGTCCACTGGATTTAAATCCTCCTCCGGAGTTATATGTTTCCAAACATAAGAAACATAGCTAACAAATTCAGTATTATCATTCCAAGAACAATCAAATTTAAAGGGGTAACATAGGCACTGTTTACAATCCTCCAACTGCAGAAATATGGGCCAGTGATCGGAAATCTTAGAGTTTCCAACCCATGTATGATACTTGTCACAAGACCCCATTAGTGAACTCTTAATGAGAAACTTATCTTCTTAATGGCATCGTGTCCCCCTCTTCCATTAGACCAGGTAGGAAGGTAGACACCTGTGCACACATCAATCAAATCATTAATAATCAAATAATCAGAAAAATATTCAGCCAAAACATCCATTTTAGCAGAAGGACCCCAAATCTCCTAGGATAGCCTAGTAAAATTTAGGTCACCCATCACAATTTTATTATCTCTATCTAGCAAACCAGTAGCTTGTAATCCATTCTAGAATATTTCACAGTTTTTATATGGAGCATAACAATTCAATATAATGAGCGAAAAGTCATCAGATCTGCGAAACCCTTCCATCAGAGTACCCCAAACAGACTTAAAAACCTTAAAAGTGTAAGCCCGAGGATCCCAAGCCACAAGAAGACCCCTGACATTCCATTTGAGCTACACACAGTGACCTCCCACCTTCCCTGTAGCCCAACAAATTTTGATATAGCAAAAATCAGAACACATTGTTTCGTGTAATAATAAAATACATGGCCGAGTAGTAGCCAAAAGATCAACAAGGGCTATGACTCAGACAACTTCCCCCAATCCCCAAATATTAAGGAGTAATTGGACATTAAGTCACCATCCTCTCCACGGATTTAGCTCTAAGACCCCACAAATGTACAGTTTCATTCATGGCTTTTTCCAGCAAATCAATACGATTCGAAACAAGAATATGACCCTGTAGAGTGTCACATGCCTTTTTCCGACCACCATACCCTTTTCTTCGAGATTTCCGAATAGTAACATTCTGGAATCTCTCCAAATGAACAGACTGAACCAGAGGGTTAGTGCTAGAGTTTTTAGAATAAATGGAGAGTGGCATAAAAGTACTTTCCCCTCCAGTATCTTCACATTCAGTCATCCCCAAGGTCTCTAAATTAGAAGGAGCTATCACACCTAGGTTCACTGTCTCAGACCTTAACAATTCCCCCCCATCATCCACATTATCCAAATAATTAACACTCGGTTCTGTATGAGAGGGAGAAATGATAACAGGAACATCCCCCACCATGACAGGATTATCCCCCCCGAACCCAAATTATCCCCAAATAAAACCCGACAAGCTGAAGCTTTAGCCAACTGGACATCGACCCCAGAATTAGGATGCATAGTCTCCATATTAGTTGTGACTTTCATCTTAAGGGAGATATTAGAATCAAATATGTCATTTATCTCAGCATCCGAAAAGTCAGGAATAGAGGGTTTGGGAGAAACGTATTACTTACCTACATCAACATGTCCATCCAGAGATCCAACAGAGTGCCCCATCACAGGAGGAGTCAAAACTTTAGTAGGACCCCGATTCTTCATAATAGGAAAAATAGAGGCAACATCCAGACATTGAGCCCTAATATGTCCAGTACGATGACAGTGGAAACATTGAAATGGAACCTATAGATAATCCAGTCATTGTTGCCAGGTTTTGGAACCCCATACAAGTTCAATTTCCTCTGGGAGACCCTTCGCCATCTCAAATGAAACCATAACTTTTGCCGACCTCCTATCAAATCCACACAATGAACGATTGTCGAGCTGAACAAATTTCCCAACTGTATTAGCTATCCCCATCAATATATTCTCTGTCCATAATTCGATTGGAAACCCAGGAATGAGCAGCCAAAGGTGGCGAATACTCTAGACTTCCTTCAATGGATCAAATGCCAAGTACCATTTCTTCAAAAAAAGAGACCCATCCTTAAAACACCAAAATATTTTCAAGATTAGTCCAACATGCTCTGGTTTTGAAAAAACGAACATGAACCACCCATTAATCAACTGCATAACTCGTGGCATATCCCCAACAATAGGCATCCATTTCCGCCAAACCCAATCCAGCATATCTTTCTGAGCCCCTGAAGTAAATTCGAGTAGACCCACGATAGCCCTAGAGGATAACATTTGAATACGGTCTAGATTTGTCTTTTCAGGAATAACAAATATGTCAAGACCCTCACGAACCTTTAGCGCCTTAGTTTGCTACCTCTTACGAGATTTGATACCCGTGAAACGTTGCATCCAAGCCTTACCAAAGTCATGTAACCCTCCACTTGACAATGACGGTAAACCCCCAAATCCATCCCCAACACTATCCACCGGACTAGAACCTCCCCGGACCCCCTCCTCAAGTGGAAAAAGACTATTACCTCCAGCCATCAATGATTGAATCCCACACCAATTAGGTCGAGAACCCTCCAAAACCATCTGTAACCGGCACCTGTCTCATCCACACACCCCATAAAAAGTGGTCCAAAACCCTAGCAATCTAATAGTGAAAAACAACTGTCCTCCAACAAATAATACCAAATCTAGAATGACAAATCAGTCACAAGCACTGACAATAACCCCATCCAAAAATAGAAAGGGCCACAAATAGAGAAAAGAGCTGTAAAAAGGAGAAAATAGCGCAGAAAGTACTGAAAAAAACTAGTAAAAACGGACATTCCGAGAATAACCATCGAAAACCACTGGTCCCACTTTTTTTAACCTTGGCTGGTACTGGGATGGTTCTAAGAGAACCATCTTGACTCCAAGTTGATGATTATTCAAGAAGATATCGTGCCTACCAGAGTTCACAGCCCATATCTGTAGACAGTTGAGCCCTCCCCCTTCTCTTCATTCGCGCTATTACCATAATCAACATTACTATTACAGTTTTCCCTCAAAGAAATAATAACTCTCTACCATGTGGTTGGACATGGATCTAAACTTACGTGCTTGGGTGTGTCATCATTTTTATTACTTTTAAGACCACTTACTTATTTTCATCACTAAATAATAGGGGATTTCATACTCCCCCTTCAAGGAAATTCACCCCAAAGTTAATTTTAAAATTATGTTTCTTATGTGTTTCTTTCTAATTATTTATTCCATGCCACCCTTTGTTGCAACTAGTATAAGATCCAACCAAATAGCCATATTAGGAATAAAATTCCACATCACAACTACAAGGAAGTTTCGACACAACTCTAAGTATATTTCTCACTTATGGAATCATGATTAGGTCTGATTAACCTAACAAGGGCGCAAGGCCTCATATTCCTAAGAAGGGATCTGATTTGGTACACTAATGCATGTATCATAGGCATCTCAAATGATTGAATTAAATTCCTCTCTGACACCTACCAAGTACTCAACCATAAGAATTGAACTCCACACAACTCCCCCGATGAGTACAACTCCAACACTTCCTTTGGACTTCAACATCGCAAGTACAATTTCAAGCACTATACCCTTCTCAAGACGGTGCCATTTCCATCAAGCATCTAGAAATAAAAAAAGCCATTGACATAAAGCCATTGACATAGGTTATTGATTGATTTTTTCCTCAACCCATAAGTTATTACTCTATAAATATTCTCCTCCCTAGATATGGGATCCCATAAGATTATTAAATTAAATTCAAACAATGTTACCAAACACATTTTATAATGTACTAAAAATATGTAAATAAAATTTGAGAATAATAAATCTAGTTTTCTCACTGTATACAAGCTCTTATTCCAATGTAAAAGCAACCCCCTTTTTTACATTAGAATATTCTACATTAACTGTTTTATACATTTATCTATTTTGACTTGTAATAGAGCTAATATGGTTTTATAATATTTTTGTTTCCTTACGTGCAAGGAAAACCTTTGATTCAAAATAAATAATCACAACAAATGGTTTAATTAGGGAATTTTTTATAAACATTTATCTTTAATAATGGAAAATTTGTTAGATAGATTACATTTGATTTTTTCCTTTTCTTAACATAAATTGTTCTTTTATCTTAAGATCATTGCTTCATTAACACAAATTGTATATTAAACTTACTTTTGACATCCAATGTAATGTTTCCATGATTTTATATTGTAGTGCTCTGGTTTTTACAACAGAGCACTAAGTAAAATTTCAACCATACACTCGTGTTTTAAAATAAACAAACATATCAATATTTTCTTTTCAACAATTTGTTCCAGCAAAAGAATATGTTTCACAGTAGTAAATCAGTAAATAGCAAGTTATATGCATGTTTAGAGTACGTTTTAGCATAATAATCAAATAACGTAAATAACAAGGAAATTACCTGGTGCTGATGCTAGTAGACCGTAGGTTGTAGCAGGTTTTATATTCTCTTAGTCATCCAAGATGATGTGTCCACCCTACCGACCAGATATTATCTTGCTGGCCCTTGGAAATCAAAGGATTTCCAAGCCCCCGAGCTCACAATCTGATAATCCCGAGAGCAACGTTTACTTCGGTTCTCAAAACCTTTCCCCGTTCTTAAACTGTTTCTGTTCTCCAACCTCCCCCCTCACTTCAAGCTATCTCCCCCTCTATATACATTTCCATCCTCGGGAAGACCTTGGGCTTACTCCACCTCCCCGAACTCCCCCTCTCGAGCCCCTCAAACATTTACTCCTTTCACTAGTTCATTCATCCACGTCTCATTATAAAAATGTACTTTTCACACTCAATGTACCGAATAATTAATTACACTCATGGTAAATTTATTTGATTTTGATTGACAGTCATAAGTATTTATTACGATGGGAATCATTACCCAAAGGTTATCCATTCGAGACAAGGTTTATTAATTACAAGTCTATTCACCAACTTTGTATTCAATGTTATTAATGTAATTAATAAAATATTATATAAATAGTTGACCCTTTTCAACTTGGACATGGTGTGTCCTAATGGTCTACCTCAACTATCGAGATCACCTATCTTGAGATTTAAATTCTAAGATTTGTATTGAATAATTAAATAGTAATCAACTATTTTCCATCACATCACGTTCATTCCAAAATTGTTATCCTATTATGTCTAACTTAGAAATGTAAAATAATCACACTCTAATCATTCATTAATCAATATTTAAATTTTACCTATATTGCAATTGTTATGACATGGGTAGTAATATTATTAAAATAAAATTAACTAAGTAATAATATTAATTAAATCACCACAAAGTAATAATAAATGGGGAATTTAATAAAAATGTCTTTTAAATCATTTGTTTATCATATGAGTACCCTAACATCTACATAGTATCGTCGTTCTTCTAAACAAAGCACCCTTAAGGGCTTAAACAATCTTACTAATTAATTAGACAGTACCATTACCTTATTTACAATAATTCTCAGACCACAATGTTAACTGATGACACTTGTCTCAATTGTATATTACGATGTTTACCAACGAGTAATACATAGCTTAATTGACTTGTTTTACACATCTTAAATAACTTTATATTCATTATCTGAATTCGATCAATGCGTGATTAACCTAATTACTTATGACAACTTATACATTTATTCAATATGTTAAGTGTTTGTATATCGATACTAGTGTACATGTGCAAGGTGTGCATGCGTGGCCAGCGTATGCACAAATCATAAATGTATGATAGACAAACCCCATCCTGCCTATGCATACCTACTAACTAATAGTAGTATTTACCCCCATGTAGAAGAACAAACATAATATAAATAGTACAATTACTTTAACATTCTCAGTTATTTAACAGTTAATTCTTTACGATTTCACATCATTATCTTTATCTTTACATTAGTTTAATCAATCATGTACAAGGAAGGGTACCTACTACCACTAACTCGGAATCAAGGAATACTAAACCCTCAAGAGTACTAACTAACACATCCTCCCATCATAACCTACGTCCAGCATCCTCCCTATCCTTCCTCTGCTAGTACAAAAGTGGATGTCAGACTCACCGATCTGACCACATAGAACTTGAGAGCGATAGCGTCGGCTAAACAGCGGACCTATCCTCCCCTAGCAGGCATCCCACCATCGTCATCACAACTACATGGGGAGTGTGTCTCAGCACGGCCCTCCCACGACCTCGGGTCTCATGGAAACATAGGGTGGGAAACACATCCATCCCTCTCAACATACTCGGCCTACACCCTTATTGACTTATACTCTGCTGCTATCGGGATTATCAGTTTGTGTTATCGTATCATCATTTTGGCGGCTAAGGTTTACTGTACGAACATGTTTTCTTTTCCAGTATATCAGATCAAGTAACTGGCTATCCCTTAGCCCTTGTGCCCTGTAGGTTAGTATTTTGCAAAATACACTTTATAGAAGGCATTTCCCATTGATCGCCAATTGATCCATGTTATAAAAAAAAATCATTTTATTTCGTGTAACCTTTTTAGTTCATCATAGATGCATATGACATATAACACTTCAATAATTCATATAAGAAGATGGTATCCACGTACCGAATCATATATTTCACATCTCATTAATAAAAACATTTAAACATATACTGTAATCGTAAAATAAAGAAATCATATGATAATCATGACATCATAACCGCATAACATAGTAACATCATATAATGAGGTCCATCATATCGTAATATAGTTTACTCAGTCGAGCTGAGTTCAACAGAATATATAAGAAAATAAAGTATGGTGTGTCTAACTGATAAATATGCCTAATCAAAATATGGGCGTTACATACACCCACCCTTCGGGAAACTTCGTCTCGAAGTCATGGTCAAAATAGTGAGGGAAAATCTCGACGCATGGTCTCTGCATCCTCCCAGGTAGCAGACCCTGGGCTATACTTGTACCATTGGACCTTAACTTGGTCCACATGGCGACTATGGAGCTGTCGAACACTACGATCAAGTATACGTAATGGTTCGACCCTGAATGTTCCCTCCTCCGAGACCTGCAATTCCTTCCAATGAATTTTGTGAGTCTCATCAGCTATGTAATGTCATAATACAGAAACATGAAATACATTATGAGTTTTATGCAAGTGGGGTGGCAGCGCAAGACAATAAGCAACTGGTCCGATTTTCTCAAGAATCTCAAATGGACCTATAAAGCGAGGTGACAACTTGGTACCCTTCCCAAACCGAATGGTACTTTTATTTGGTCTGATGCGAATAAATACACGATCCCCTACTTCATAAGTTCTATCTGATCTGTGTGCATCAACGTAACTCTTTTGCCTATCCTGTGCTTCCTTCAGCCACTGCCTAATCTGTAACACTTGCTCCTCCATTTCCTGAATCAATTCAGGCCCAATTAAAACTCGATCCTCTGGGCATGGCAAGTAATACATAGCTTAATTGACTTGTTTTACACATCTTAAATAACTTTATATTCATTATCTGAATTCGATCAATGCGTGATTAACCTAATAACTTATGACAACTTATACATTTATTCAATATGTTAAGTGTTTGTATATCGATACTAGTATACATGTGCAAGGTGTGCATGCGTGGGCAGCGTATGCACAGATCATAAATGTACTATAGACAAACCCCATCCTGCCTATGCATACCTGCTAACTAATAGTAGTATTTACCCCCATGTAGAAGAACAAACATAATATAAAGAGTATAATTACTTCAACATTCTCACTTATTTAAGAGTTAATTCTTTACGATTTCACATCATTATCTTTATCTTTACATTAGTTTAATCAATCATGTACAAGGAAGGGTACCTACTACCACTAACTCGGAATCAAGGAATACTAAACCCTCAACAGTACTAACTAACACATCCTCCCATCATAACTTATGTCCAGCATCCTCCCTATCCTTCCTCTGCTAGTACAAAAGTGGATGTAGGACTCACCAATCTGACCACATAGAACTTGAGAGCAATAGCGTCGGCTGAACAACGGACCTATCCTCCCCTAGGAGGCATCCGACCATTGTCATCACAACTACATGGGGAGCGTGTCTTAGCACGGCCCTCCCACGACCTCGGGTCTCATGGAAACATAGGGTGGGAAACACATCCATCCCTCTCAACATACTGGGCCTACGCCCTTATCGACTCATCTGCTGCTATCGGGATTATCAGTTTGTGTTATCGTATCATCATTTTGGCTGCTAAGGTTTACTGTACGAACATGTTTTCTTTTCGAGTAGTATATCAGATCAAGTAACTCACTATCCCTTAGCCCTTGTGCCCTGTAAGTTAGTATTTTGCAAAATACACTTTATAGAAAGCATTTCCCATTGATCGCCAATTGATCCATGTTATAAAAAAAAATCATTTTATTTAGTGTAAGATTTTTAGTTCATCATAGATGAGTATGACATATAACACTTCAATAATTCATATAAGAAGATGGTATCCACGTACGGAATCATATATTTCACATCTCATTAATAAAAACATATAAACATATATTGTAATCATAAAATAAAGAAATCATATGATAATCATGACATCATAACCGCATAACATAGTAACATGGTGAAATCATAAAACAGAGTAACATCATATAATGAGGTCCATCAACAGAATATATAAGAAAATAAAGTATGGTGTGTCTAACTGATAAATATGCCTAATCAAAATATGGGCGTTACATATATAATCTACCATTCTTGAAAATTTTCTCTGGAAACGAATTTACTAAATACGGTTAACTTGTCTACATTAAACACATTAAACACTGAACCAAAACCAAAAAAAGGTAGGGAATAGGGCTAATCCTTATTAGTCCTTTCCTGCCTCCATACATCAGGAACTATCGAAATTATTTAGCAAAATTAGCATTAGTTTGGCATTGTTTCTATGCCATTTATCCTAAGTTTTTAACTATATTTATAAGTCTTATCTTACGGCTAAGAAAGTTTAAGTTGGACACCTTACCAGTGAGGAGAATTGGAACTAAGGATCATTGAAAGGGTGGCAGGCTGCATGCAAAGGACTAGTTGCCATGACCACGACACCTTCCGACCTAGTCTCCCCCTTAGGGCGGGGTGGTGGCTGTCGTGCCTCCAAATGTTCTTTCCATCGCCAAGAATGCCTTCTTGGAAAGGTAAGATGTTATGTTCTTTCCATTTCCAAGATAATTGTAGAAGAGGTATGAAATAATCTCTAACTACATACAACCTTAATTCTTGCTTACCAGTAGAAGCTAAGATTTTGCATGAAAACTAATGGCAGACCGACTTGAAACAAAATACTATTTTGCATCTAGAACCTGTGCGTATGACTATAGTGGTTTCATAACTTAGTTAAATTTGTATTTTGTTTTTTATTTAACTGGAAGCTAATACTCTGCATGAAAACTATTGGCAGACCGGATTGAAACAAAAAAACCAGAGCTTCCCCAGTGGAGCCTCCTCGAGTTCATCCTAAACAGAATCCCAAGCCACGCTTTGTCAACCTTCAACCAAGTAATTATCATCAACCGCAGCCACATCCTTCAGTTCGTCCTCAACAGAATTCACAACAACCCATTGGCATGCCTCAAATGGGAGCGTGGACGACAGAGCTCTTATCCTGCCATGAAGATGCCACCAACTGTATTGCTTCCTATTCCTTAAAGGATTTTATTTGTTTTTGTGTATATGGGTATCTTACTTTTGAAATCGATTTATAGGATTTTTGGTCCCATTATATTAAGGGTTTTTTATCGCATTGTAAATATATGGTGGTTTGACAGGTATCGTGATAGCGTTCTGTCCTTGTATTACATTCGATTGCAGAGATTGTGGACCAGGGACACACCTGTGAGTCTCCATAAATTTATAATAACTCATTTTCTCTGTCTGATCTCTCCCTGATAGAAATAACTCAAGTGGTATATTTGTGGTGCAGCCTGTGGCACGGATGCGTTGATATACTCAACCATATTATGTTGTTGTTGGGTTCCTTGCATATATTCGTGCTCTTATAGAACCAAGCTGAGGGCCAAATTCAATCTGGATGGAACTCCTTTCATTCATACGCTTCTTCATTGTGTTTTTTTGCCTTTCCCACTGTGCCAACGATACAGAGAACTTGCAAATCGGGGGACTGGATCCAGCTATTGGTACATTCTCTTCTTTGCAAATTATTTATAGAAAACACTGTATAATTTCTAGTTTCATTTATGTTCTAATTAAGTAATTTTTTTTTTCCTCAGGATGGGTGGGAAACCTTGAAAGGTATCAGCAGCAACAACAAGCTGCAATGGTGCCTCCATCGAGCCAAGCCATGTACAAGTGATGAAAAATGCATGTAGAAGTCTGATCCATTGCCGGAGAATTTTCATGAAATCTTCTCAGGCTGAAATCAGAATAATAAAGCTGTGACATAGAGTGTGAGCGCAAAACAAATTACCAACAATAATACGTAAATATTGAAAGATTCTTATTCCTCACGCAATCAACTAACCCATGAAACGCAACTGAAACTAAAAACACTTATCCATGAATATTTACATACTTATATGCACACACTGACATGCAAATGAAACTCAAACAAAATAAAGCCTTTGCATTGACAATCTAAATTATGTTCTTATTTATCTAAAATAATATGAAAATCTAAATTATGTTCTTATTTATCTAAAATAATAGATAAGATGGATGAATTTATAGCCCTTTATAAGATGGATGAATTATGTTCTTTTTTTCTTTTATGTTTTTAAATTTTAGTTTGTTTTATACGACTTCGTTTTATAAATAAAGATGAAAATTTGATTAACTTAAAACAAGAGGCGTTTAGCAAACCCAGTTGCATCATCGTTAGCAATAATGGAAGCAACAGATTGTATTAGTTTCATAACTCATTTAAATTTGTTTTTTGTTTTTTATTTAACTGTTTGATTGATTAAAATACATTTAGCAGGAGGCCTACCGCCAGATGTTGATAAATTACCATTTAGAGCTATCTAATCCATTCAAAGAAGCGAAAACCTTTCTGAAAAAGATGGAGACACAGCTAAATTGCTTGAGCAACGGAGCTATGAGAGGTTTCCCTTCAGGTATGCTTGGTTTCCCATTATTTTTACCTAAAATTTTATAATCTTCTTTGTTTGAGTGGCCAGATGTTAGAACCCTGAAAATTTCAATGATAACTATCATGGATACACTGTGAAGCTTCTTGTTGCAAGCAGCGTAAAGGTATGACTAAGACCACCAATTAAAGAAAAACATCCATACTTCACTACTTTTTTGTTTAAAAGAAAATTATGAAGCAACAGAAGGATGTTAATTTGTGAGACTACATTAAAGGATATTACACATCATTAAATATTGATATAGAAATAAACAAATTAAAATTAAAACTGATTCAACTACCCTAGAAATTGCTTAATATCAATTTCCTTTTCAATGTCACCATGAGCAGATGTTCCATAAATGAGAAGGCATTCTCTGCACCGTTTTCTGGAAAAGTGGAAGGAGAGGTACCATAATTCTTCCTGTATTTTCTTTATTTTTCTTTAATTACGTCGTTTTCTAATGAAGTTATACTCTGCCATTGACACCCACAACTCGAAAAAATAATAATAAAATTGCGGTTTCTGCTATTCCGAGCAGGATTTATGCAAACAAAAAAAATCCATATATGATATCCGAAGTAATCAATACTGAGCCTCCACAACATCCATGGTCATCGTCATCTCGAATGCCCATGCACTCGAATTCTCATCCATAATGGATCCTAATCCGCTGTGAAAATCCCTCCTAAATCTTCGAAAAAATTTGTTTATTAAGTAATATGACATCCAATCTGACTGTATGATGGACGACAATTGTCACTATGGATCTCAATCTATTCTAAGAAATAAAATAAATATATTTGCGTTTTGGATATTTATTCCATTGCTCATATTGCAGCAATCTTCATGTTGTAAATGTCAAGCACGAATTTGTCATGCTTGTCAATTGAGTGTAGATCGTGTGGTTGGGAGGAATGTTGTTATCCTCCCCACCCAGGTTCAAATCTTGCTTTGTGACACTTGCTCCTTGGGAGCCGACTTTCTATGTAATGATTGTAAATCTGGCCATACCTTGATTCTTTCAGAATAAGTGTTGGTCATTGTTGCCTTAATATGAATAGCTTTACCAATATTTACCTGCACGTTACGTTTACAATCATTATTGTTTGACGGATTTGATGAACTCAATGTCTCCCGTTGTTACAAAATTCTTCACGTGCTATGATTCTTTAGTACATAAAAATAATATGGTTGAGTAGTCAGGAGTCCATAATTTCGTGTGGAAAATGTAATAAAAAACGGTTTGTGAATTAGTGGTGAGGGTAATGCTGCCAAGCGGTATTGTCACCAGCTTCAATAGGTATTGTCATTAGCTGCCATTTTTTTATGAAGACAGGTTTCGAAAGCTACCTTTGTTTGGGAGCAGGTGCCAAGTGGCTCTGTATTGCTTGTCTACCCGCGACATCTGTCATACATGCATGTGGTATATCTTTATAAAATCGGTCATACATGGTATTCACCTCCACATCATAGGTATTGTCACCAACGGCCATATTATTTTTTATGGAGATAGGTTTTGAAAGCTAGATTTCTTTGGGAGTAGGTGCCAAGCGACTATGTATTACATGCTTTTCTGCATGCGACATATGTCATACATGCATATAGTATATATTTAATTTATAAATAAAAATGACACTAAATTTTAACGTTGAATGCGCGAGGTAGAAAGGTGCCTTATCATTGAGACATTTCCTTACACCCGGTCCTTCCATTCGATAGAATAGCACTGGTATTGCTTATGCGAACAAATGATAGTTTTCATAATGAAGCAGTGGGATGCTGAAATATGCTATGATCCTTACATTTTCTCCCTTTTTCTTTTCCGATACCTTTTCAATTTGCAGATATGTCTACGACAGATAAAAGAGAAGCTACGACAGATAGAAGAGAAGTGAGTAGTGGAAAATAAAAACAAAAACACCATAGGAGACTCAACTTCAAGTCCTCCTCTACAATTCATTTAGGCATGGACTTGAAGCTTTGCTTCTTTAAATCTTGTTTCATATTATTTCTCATAGTACCAGCTATTTGTTAGAAATAGTAATTACTTCAGTTAACTTAGCTTTTACATTTAGTTCCTATTTAGGCGTTCAGTTAATAAATGCAAGAGCATGCTTTGCATACATGCAAAAGCTAGGTTAGAGCTTTTAGGGTTTTCCATAAGTGTTTAAATACACATTAGATTATTGTTTGTATTACATCAGTTGATCTCCGTTTATGAATAAAGATTAAAGAGCCGTAGCTCATTCCGCATTATCTTTGTTTATTTTCTGCCTCCAACCTTCAGTTTGGTATCAGAGCTTAGGAGAAGATCAAATTGGTAGCATAAATTTCCGAAGAAGCCAAAGCCATAGCTTTGAAGAATTTGTAAGTTTTTTGAAGAATTTTCACAGAAATTTGTTTTTTGGAGAAATTATTAAATTTTTTTTTTTTGAAGTACCGCACCCTCCCTATAGTCCAAAGTGCGGTAGTTTAGGGACTTACGAGTTAAAAAAAAATTTAGGGATTATTGCGGCCTCCCTATAGGCCAAAGTGCGGTAGTAAGTGAAGCCTCGTGGAAATTAGGGCAAGAGAAGATATTTTTTTTACAAAGATATTTTTTTCATGAGAGTGAAATTTTTTTACTTTCACGAAGTTGTTTTCTTTTACAAGATTCTTTGAGTAAGAATTTTTCTTTTTACAAAAGAAGAAGATATTTTCCAAATCATGTTTAAGAGGGAGACATTATTTTGAAAAAAGAGGAAGGAGACTATTTTGAAAAAGCCACTGAAGGACACCGCAGCGTCTATGGCTTCTAGCAGCAATCAATCTCAGATTTCTCCTATTACAGGGAAAAATGACTATGATGTTTGGTCCACGAGGATGGCGGTTTATCTCAGGTCAGAATATGCATTGGAATATGTCGTGTATGGCTATTCCGAATCTGCAGATGATACATCTTTTCAAGCCCTTTCAATGCAGAAAAGGATGTCCTGCGAGCGCACAGGAAGAACTCATAACGAATGCTTTGGATAACAACATATTTCCAAAGATATCAGCGTCATTTCATGCCACACCAGCATGGGATACCTTGGCGACTGGTTATCAGGGTGCTGATAAGGTACAGACAGCTACACTCCAAAATCTGAGAAGAGATTTTGAAGATCTGAAGATGAAAGAATCAGACTCAGTAAATTCGTTCATGACCAAAGTCATGGGTATTGTTAATCAGCTTAATATCTATGGTGAAAAGAAGGAAGATCAAAGGGTGATTGAAAGGGTTCTGAGATCCCTACCCCACAAATTTGAGTCGAAAGTTTCAGCGATTGAAGAAGTAAAGGATCTGAGTACTCTCTCTATAGACGAGTTGACCGGATCTTTACTTTCATTCGAATCCTCTGTAGAGAATGCTTTCAAAGCACATGTCTCATTTTCAAGAGGCAGAGGCAGAGGAGGATCAAGAGAAAAAAGAAGAAGTGGCCGAAGTAATGGAAATAAAGATCAAGATCACCATCATAACCATGAAGGAAGAAACTGCGACAAAAAAAGGTCAGATAAATCTAATATTCAGTGTTATTATTGCAATAAATTTGGGCATTATGCTCATGAATGCAAAAAGAAAAAGGTTGATCAAGCAAATCATAATGCTAATGTGACTAATACCTCTAAGGATAAAGATGATATGCTATTTCGTACATGTCATGCTGCACATGAAATCCCAAAGGTACTTTGGCTTTTAGATAGTGGCTGCAGTAACCATATGACATGTGTCAGAGGTCTAATTGCAGACCTAGATGAATCAGTGAGGGAAGAGGTCAAAGTTGGCACGGATGAGGTAGTTCCAGTTCTTGGCAAAGCAGTTGTCAACATTTTGACCAAACAAAGCCAACAAAAGAAAATCTTAGATGTCTATTATGCTCTAGGATTGAAGCATAATCTGCTTAGCATTGGGCAACTCACTGAAAAGAAATACATACTTGTCTTTGATGGATCTGACTATGAAATTTATGACAAACCCCCAAATCGACAGTTGATCATCAAAATACAAGTGACTAGGAACAGGATGTATCCACTAGTCATGAATTGCAGAAGCAAGGTAACCTCTTATGCTCAAAAATCCACTTGCATGGATGATTACTAGTTATGGCAGTTTAGATATGGACATCTTCACTTTGGTGGTCTCAAGTTTTTGCAGCAGAAAGAGATGGTAAAGGGATTACCTCCTATGAAGGAGCGAGAAAGAAGTTGTGAGTGTTGCATCATTGTAAAGAAGCACAGGGATAGCTTTCCTAAAGGTATGTCTCGAAGGGCACATGCACCTTTAGATCTTATTCGACTAATCTGGTTGGACCAATGCAAACTCAATCGATTGGTGGAAGCTATTATTTTCTTACATTTATTGATGATTTCAGTAGAAAAACATGGGTGTATTTCCTTCGTCAGAAGTCTAAAACTTTTGGCAAGTTCAAGGAATTTAGGGCTCTGGTTGAAAAACATAGTGGTTATCAACTCAAAGTATTGAGATCTGATGGAGGGGGAGAGTATGAGTTAAAAGAATTTCATGATTACTGCAAACATCAAGGAATCAAGAGGAAATTCACTACAAGATATACACCTTAGTAGAATGGTATTGCAAAATGCAAGAATAGAACCATCATGAATATGGCAAGGAGCATGCTGAAAGGAAGAAATTTGTCCCATGAATTTTGGGGAGATGCAGTGGCTTGTGTTGTTCATGTGATGAATAGATCTCCCACCAAAATTGTGAAGAACAGAGTACCAGAGAAAGCATGGTTAGGTATGAGTTGTAATGTTTCTCATTTCATAATATTTGGTTGTGTTGCTTATTCTCATGTTCCTAAACAGCTAAGAAAAAAGCTAGACGACAACAGTGAGAAATGTATATTTCTTGGATACTGTGAACAAACTAAAGCCTACAAGCTGTATAACCCTATTACCAAAAAGGTTAAATCCTCAGCAGAGATGTTTTGTTCAAGGAGAAAGAGTCGTGGAATGGAACCATAGACAAGGGTGTGGGAGCTGCAATACCCAAACCAGAAGATGGAGAAGATGAGGAACTGATTGGACAACAAGATCCAGTAGCATCTTCACTAGTAGCAAATAATCCAGAAAGAACACCTAGAAACTCAATTCGAGGTGAAGCATCAAGTTCGAAATCAGGTAATGAATCTGATCACAGTAATAAAAAGACTAGAAGATTGACATATATTTATGATGAATTGGATGCAAATACCAAATATGTTTTTATTGCTAGTGAACCTGTGTTTTATGAAGAGGCTGTAAAACAAGAGCATTGGGTAAATGCTATGGACGGAGAGATAGATTCCATTGAGAGAAATGATACATGGGATCTAGTTGACCTGCCAAAGAATAAGAAACCCATTGGTGTGAAGTGGGTCTATAAGACCAAACTCAATGAAAAAGGTGAGATTGATAGGTACAAGGCAAGGTTAGTAGCAAAAGGTTTCTCGCAACAACCAAGAATCGATTTTGGAGAAAATTTTGCACCAGTGGCAAGATTGGACACAGTAAGAGCAGTCCTAGCAATTGCAGCCCAGAATAAATGGAAAGTGTATAAGATGGATGTCAAGTCGGCATTCTTGAAGAAGAAATTTATGTGGAGCAGCCACATGGGTATGAAATAAAAGAACGTGAAGATACAATTTACAAGTTGAAGAAAGCTCTATATGAGCTCAAGCAAGCTCCAAGAGCTTGGTACAACATAATTGATTCTTATCTGATCAAAAATGGTTTTAGCAGAAGCAACAATGAACCAACACTTTACACAAAGGTAAATCAACAAGGACAAATTTTAATAGTTTGTTTGTATGTTGATGATATGATTTTTACAGGTGACCTATCAGTATATGAGTTCAAGGCAGATATGAAGAAAGAGTTCGATATGACAGACCTTGGATTGATGAGTTTCTTTCTTGGCCTAGAAGTAGAATAGTCAAAAAAAGGTATATTTATCTCTCAAAATAAATATGCTAATGAAGTTCTTAAGCGATTCAGAATGCTTAATTGGAAAACAACACCTACACCAGTGGCAATAGGTACTAAGTTGAGCAAAGAAGATGGCAGTCCCAATGTAGATCCAACAATGTATAAGAGACTTGTAGGAAGTCTCATGTATCTCACAACTATGAGACCTGATATTATGTTTGCTGTCAGCTTGATTTCGAGGTTCATGGAGTCTCCCAAAGACTCGCATTGGCAAGTTGGCAAAATGATCTTACGATATGTTGCAGGGACTTCAAGCTATTGAATTTTATACTCAAGCACTGAGTATGATGTTTTGACAGGTTTCACTGACAGTGATTTTGTAGGAAGTTTGGATGACAGGAAGAGCACTTCCGGTCATGTTTTTAATCTTGGATCAGGGGTGATTTCATGGGAATCCAAGAAGCATCCCATTGTGACACTTTCATCGGAAAAAGCAGAGTATGTAGTAGCGACATCAGCAGCATGTCAAGCAGTCTGGTTATGCAAATTTTTAGAAGGTCTTCAACAGAAACAAGAAGGACCAACCATAGTTTATTGTGACAACAATTCAGCAATCGCTCTATCCAAGAACCATGTTTTTCACCAGAAAAGTAAGCACATTGATACCAGATATCACTTCATAAGAGAACTTGTGAACAATAGTGAATTTTGTGTTGAGCATTGTAAATCAATTGACCAATTGGCTGACATATTCACAAAGCCATTGGCAAAAGATATTTTTGAAATTCATAGAAATAATTTAGGCGTTGTAAAAGCTGCAGTAGTAATTAAGAGGGAGTGTTAGAAATAGTAATTACTTCAGTTAACTTAGCTTTTACATTCAGTTTCTATTTAGACGTTCAGTTAATAAATGCAACAGCATGCTTTGCATGCTAGAAAAAGCTAGGTTAGAGCTTTTAGGGTTTTCCATAAGTGTTTAAATACACATTAGATTATTGTTTGTATTACATCAGTTGATCTCCGTTTATGAATAAAGATTGAAGAGCCGTAGCTCATTCCGCATTATCTTTGTTTATTTTCTGCCTCCAACCTTCACTATTAATGTTAAATTCCTTCACCACACCTATGCAATTTCAAGGTTCCAATGATTATAATAAAGGACTATTTATCCTATAGAAAGATTTAGGTCCTTAGTTTTAGAATCTAACTCTGATACCATATGTAAAACCCATCATGAAAAATATTAACATAAATTGAATCAATAATGTTAGCCTTATTTTAGGCACATATGCATTAATATCAATTGATTTATAAGTGCACAAATCAAAATGAGACAACATATTGTGAGACTCATACCTAAAATATTAAATGAGAATCTACTTACAATCCAAGTGATTGTAGAATTCTTGAGCTTCAGCCGCTTTCGCTCTCCAACCACATCCAACAAGAAAACAAAGTGTAGGGAATGAATATTCTTCCAACCAACCTATCAATCAATATGAATGAGAACCATTTGGTCCTCAATCAATAGCCTACGCCATCTTCTATTCTTATGTTTCTCTTTCTTTTGAAGCTCAGGTTCCAAAGAAAATCCTGAAGGGTTAATATGATCCAAGCAAAAAGTGTCTTCACCACCTCCTCAATATCCATTAAATAGTTACTCTTCATATACATCCATGCAATAATCCACATGCATAAACTCCACATGTCATCAAGTAATTAACTCTTATATTTAGTCATGGAACTTGTAGTTATCTTTTGCTTTATTTATTTTTTCTTGTTATTTCATTTTAGTATACATACATATTGCAATGGAATCCCTCTACCCTTGACCCAAATTTTCCATTTTGCTTCTATGACATGGAATCTTGTGGCAATCCCGACCTAAGTGGATCGAGAGGTTTCTTAATTGATGGAGAAACATGCTTTTATTCTCAACAGGATTTGGGAGTCAATACCAACAAATTTGCAGAGATGACAAGTATCTACATATATCTAAAGTTGGCACAGATTTATACTATCCAGAACATGGTGATATTATCAGAATCCAGACTTATAGTTACATCGGAAAACCAAGACGCAAATTGTTCCAACATATATCTTCAGCCACTACTAGAAAATATCATACGCCTATAGAAAACACTCTCAAATGTCAGCATAGAACATACATACAAAGAATATAATCAAAAGGTAGAGTCCCAAGGAAAAGAAGCATGTCATATGGATACGATTCAGGTAATCATTCTAATGAAATATCTTTATGGACATCAATCGATAATGGAAATGTAGATCAATTGATAAAAAAATTGTAATGTGAGACAACAATTGTCAAAAGTTGTGTTTTAAACCGAGCAGGTTGAGAATATCTGCCCATCCTTATTTTTTTTGTACTGTACATAATCCTTAAATTTTTTGGACATGAATTTTGGGTTGAGATTACTCCCCGATACTTATCTGTGAGAGATATCTCAGATCAAGTCCTAACATGGACATCTTACTAGATGCAACTTTTATCTTGATAAGAATAAATCTACTGATGTGTTTTCCTTGTAATATATATATATATAGATAGATAGATAGATAGTTAATTTTATTATCATCAATATTATTGTTAACATCACTATTATTTATTACTATTATTATTACCTATTATTATTACTTTTAAAACCACTTATTTATTTTCATTAGCAAAGTATGTGGTTAATTCAAAATATGTGGCAGTACATGCTTGAACCCTAAGTTAAGTGACTAAGGTTGGGGCCAAATCCAAGTTCATCTGGTGCAAGTCACAATTCTTTTCGAGGATTTGAAGCACCACCTTTGTTTGACACTAGTCACTCACCACACATGATTTGCAAAAAACCTTACAAATTCAGATAGATGGTTCACATTATTTTGTCGGTGTATTTCTGACTCAACATGGACATCTTATGGCCTATCACAATGATGCATTCTCCAATTTTTTTTAAACGTATCCCACCCATGTCAAGGAGATATACTCCATTATGTAGGAAAGTCACCAATGGAATAATTGCACTCTATGGAAGGAGATTATCATCCACACTAATCATAAGCTCTTTTAGTTTATGCAGAGGAAATAAAAGTTACATAAAAAACACCATTAAAAGTGGTACATGTACTTGAAATAGTTCCACATGAACATTAAGTACAACAAGGGAAACACAAATTATGTTGCGAACTATCTTAGTTGACCATAATACTCAACATTTGTGGACACAAGACCTTTAGGTGGCCCTAGTTGTATGGAAATGAACCTAGCTTCATTGTTACCTATAAAATATAGGGTGTAGGAAAACTAGTCCCATACTTTCATCTCCAAGATGAACTTTTATTACACCTAGCCCATATCTATGTTCCTTCAAGTAACTGTGAGAAGCTGATCTAGGAAGTACATTACAATTGAGTGGATGGACACTTTGGCATGGAGAATATAATGGAAGTGTTGCAAAATTACTTCTATTGGCCAAATATTTGACATGATATCAACAAGAATATATGATCATACTATATTTTTATCATTGTGAAACTTTCCATGAAGAAGAAAGGGTTGTACACTCCTCTACCTACTTCAAACATACCCCAAGATTCAACCTGCATGGACTGCATGTCTAGCTTACCTTGAACTAAGAATCATAATCATTGTGTATTTGTGGTTGTTGAGTGGTTCTCTAAGGTGACCATTTTAACACAGTGTAAGAAGAGTTGCATATCAATAGACATTGATAAGATATTTTTTGAGTTGGTTTGAGTTCATTTTGAGATACCACGAACCATTATTTTAGGTAGGGATAATAGGATCCTATGTAACTCTTTGTATTTCCTATGGTTGATGATGGACACTATCAATACAAGGAAAAGGCCCTCTAGCAAAGGTTATAACAGAAGCCCCTAAAAAGGGGCCAAAAATCCGTTTATAGCGGAGGTTTCTAGCAGAGATGAGCGGGCAGAGGTTTTAGCAGATTTTTTTTCTTCAGTGCATTTACCACACAAAGACATTGGTGAATTTACCACATAAACACACCGGTGCATTTATCAACATAATGCACCACTGCGTCATGAAATTCCACCGCACCGTGACAGAGAAAAGCTATAGATTAAAAAAAAAATTAAAAAACTCGCATTATTTTAATACCCATTTCGCAGTTTGTTAATCGTTACTACACGCACTAGGGTGTTATACGATAAATTCCCTGGTGCATTTAATTGATTATAACACACTGCATTATCAATATATTTTTAATATCAAATTTAATAAACAGTGTGCTAGATAACCATAAATGCACCAGTTCGTGTTTAATCCACAAACACACTGCTTGTTCCTTTAAACACAGTCATTGCAAATCAATTAAATTTTTATTTAAAAACCCTACTTTATGATGTGTTTAGTTAATATGAGCACTGGTGCACTTTATTGTAGTCCGCACTGTGACATAAATATCGTAAACAGTGCACTAGATAATAGTAACACACTAGTGCTTTTCAGTTTAAGAAACACACTGGTTGTTATTATAAAAACAATCAATGCAAAACCCGTTAATAAAAAAAAAACCTACTATTCGGTGTGTTGTGTTTATTGTGCGCACTGGTGTGCTTTATTATCGGGCACACCGAAATAAGGTTTAATAAAAAAACGAACTGCATGGTAAAAATCATTTTTACCCCTTCTTAGTGAGTTTTCTCCCAAGTGCACCGGTGAGAAACCTTACCCACTTGGATGCCCTGATATCCGTGGTCCATGTGGACACATTCTTCATACATGTTGGTTGTTGTTGATAGTTTGAATTTTGAAAAATGGTGGTCAAAATTAAAATTTTCCATACATCACCAGGATGCCTCCCCGACATGCTGTTTAGCAAGTAAATTTTTTTTTACTTCATAATTTATTTTTTTAATGAATTAATTTTTAAAATTAAGCCTTAATTTGTTTTATTTTTGAAAAACAAAAATCTGCATTGTGCATTCGAGCCATTTGTCTCGCACCAGCGTGCAGTGCACCTTGTAAATTGTTACAGGCCACACCGCCCACAGTGTGAGCTAAATGGCTTGAACTGACCGGTCCACGTAAAATCTATAAGAAAAACATAAAATTTGTAAATGGTGTGTTCAATATATTGAGCATCGGTCATCCATTGTAGTTATATTTATTGAACGCACCAGTAAACAATTCCTAATAAATGACAATTAATTTATATGGTGTGCCTAGGGAATGTCACGACAAGGGTACCTATGATCTCACCTGGCATAGGCTCACTAAAAAGAAACACACCGCTACACATTCAAATTCATATAGAATGTAAAAAAGGTGATCGATGCATTCAATATTTTAGAGCACCGGTTAGCTAGTGCGCTAAAATAGAAATAATGCATTGATTAATAAATCCTTATAAATGAACAATTAAATTGTACGTTGTGCCTAGGGAATGTAATGGAACTGACGCGTATGCTATTACGTGACATAGGTGCACCAGAAATATATTTCAATTTCACAATGACATTTGTTAATAACTACTGTGTTTGGTTGACGTAAACACACCTTTAACGTTGCACTTACTTGAACTGAACGCACTGACACTGTTTCATTTAACGATTTTCGAAAAATATAATGACGATGTTCCCATGTCATGTCAATACACCAGTGTTGATGCTCTGACGTGACATGGGCACAAAGTCATTATATTTTTCCAAAATAATTAACGGTACATTAAGGTAATTTTTTGTATTAGAGGAATCGAAAACTGGAGTTGGGTTCGTACTCGCGTGACATGGGGTCTAGGGATCCAATATTGCTACCGCTATACCCCTAGGTGCACCACAAGGCTTGAACCATGGCGCACGACAATATTGGGGGTATTTGAACATGTGACCTTCCATTTACAACCAATTACAACTTCTCATCTTTACCACTTGAACTGCCCCCCACGGGCGCATTAAGGTCATTAGAAGCACCAATGCGCTAACATTATTTAGGTGCACCGTTAAGTACATTTTATAAATTGTTCCAGTGCATCGGATAGTTGGCACACCATTTAAATAAATTTTAAATATAGTAACAGTGAAGTAGGATTATTGTAGCGCATTGTTAGTGGTGCATTTGGACAACTTAACCACCATGTGCGGTGCATGTATGTTATTTAAGCACACTGGTAGTAACAATTTATTTTTTTGCAGAAAAAAATTATTATTGATGTTATTAAATATTATTATAATTGTATGAAATATGTAAAACATAGACATGAGTGATGGAAAGATTCTCAACAGGAGTGTGCACAGTTGGACCGATACAACATGGTCAAATAGTGGGAGGCTAGGGAGAGGGAGAGATATTTGTACCCTCGCCCCATTACTGCTCAAACTAGAGAGATCATGAGGATTGCTGGCCTCCTGAAGTTCTATCAGGAGGCTACATCCCTTAAGGGTAACTCTTCATTATTAGGTCGGTTCATCCAATGTTGGGATCATCATAGGCACACATTTTGTGTCTGGTACTGATCAGTGGTTCCAACCCATTGATGAGGATATTTATTTCATCACTTGGATATCTAGGATAAGGGAGGATTTACCCCAATTCCCCGATGTCCCAACTTGTGTTGTAGAAGAGAGTCAACTAGCTTACTCTCTGAGATATATCAGTGATGCGATCTTCCACCCATATGATTTTTAGGTGAGTGGTGGGAAGCTTCAAATATATTCTTTTGGTCGAGAGGAGGTTAGGTGCTTCTCTCTTTTGATTACGATGTTGGTGCACTCCACTAGTGATGGGAAGTGAATTAGTTTCCCTCTACTATATTGTGTTGACTCTTTAGTGTAGAGACCTAGATGCATTAGATGGTATGCCATTATTTTGTGGAATTTTTGTTATGCTTTGGATAGATGTCCTGCACTCATTGATGGGAGGTCCAACTTCCCTTTTGGTTCAAATATTTTTTGTTTATTTTTTTAGATGTTTCTGACCTAGGCCATCATTTGAGTGCCTACCTCCTAGGATGATGACTGAGGTGTGTATGCACATGTGGGGGAAGATGATTCCTAAGAGGGGGAATCCTATGTTCCCAACTAGAGTCACCTTAGATGTGTTGGAGATGTTGGGTAGTGAAGAGGGCCATGCACTAGTGATGGCGCCATATCCATATGTTGACTTGGAATGGAGAGGGTGCCCCGATATCTTCTTCACACCAGATGAGCCACCTGATGAGAGTGGTAATATTACCATTATGTTTAAATCACTCTCGTTTCTTTTTATTTTCTTTATACTTAATGCAAATGAAATATCTTATAATTTTTTTTGTAATGAAATTGTTGGATTATTATTGTGTACTATATATTTTGTATAAATTGGCACATTTGATGTTGAGGTTGGGCTGCCTCCTCCTGCTCATGAGGATGAAGATATGGAGGAGGCACACGATCAGGCCGGGCCACAGTTGGTTGGTATACATCATGGCCACCGTCCACATAGGCCCCAGGATAGGTATCAACAAGATGCGACATATATGTTGGCCACATTGTTGGAAGATGTGGGTTTTCAGCTTGTGCGGGTATAATATTCTTCAACAGCCTCATCTTGCAGAGATATGGACGATTCTTCCTTGTCATATGATTATTTTGATGTAGCATGTTGTCGGTGTAGGAATTCAGTTGGATGCTAAGATGGATGACCATCAACCTCCTACTCCACCTCCTCCACCTCCACCCCCTCTGTCATCGTCGATGTCTACTACTCCAACTTCTCTTTCGAATGCTAACATAGACTCCACATCCCATGCACCTCCTCCTCAACATCCACCTCCTCCTCCACCTCCAACATCTCATCCACTTCCTCCTAATCCTCCTTTATCATCTCAGACATCTCCTCCACCACCTCCTCCTCCACCCGCCCTCCTTCGACCGATCCAACTTTTGATGTGACGTTATACCTATCCGACCGGCCAACCTCTATAGATCCATCAGATCTCCATGATCCTCATCCACTAGTCCCCTTAGATTTGGAGAGGATTCTCAGATCGGGTGAGATGATCCAGATTCCTAGAGATATATTTTTTGCTAATCTACATGCTAGTTTATTTCCTAGCAGAGGTACTAATCATGCCTCTATCTCTACTATTGGAGGCGTTGATATATCTAGTGGGTCGACAGATGGTGATGATAATATGGTTTCGGGGGTGGACTAGACATGCATATTTGACATTTATCATTAGTTTGATGTTATATATATATATATATATATACACACACACACACACATGTCATTTTCCATATTGTAGATGTTGATGTTGATGATTATGTTTATGGTCATGATGTGTATGTTAGGTTTGTTAGGATAATTAATACTCCATCCTGGTCCTACATAGCATTATTTTCTTTTTCCTAGTAGTTGATGATGTTATTTTCCCACTAGTGGTGTGCATATGTCATCTAGTGCCCATTATCCACATAATGCACCCTGCATGCATCATTTTAGGACCACTAGAGTCATTTCCTTACATTTTAGGAGCCAAATTAGTGATCTGGTTCAGTCCACCTGAGTTAGTTGATTCTTGTGGGGAGTTTGTGCTCCGATTTCTACTGTTTGCGATCTAATGCACCCTTTTCTGAGTGATTTGCATGAAAAAATCACTAATGTTTCCTTCTTGGTCAGTTAAATGAGTTTTGGATGAGTTGAGTTGAGTTTGGGTCTTCTGGAGCACTCCAGTGGTGACAATTCTTATGCTAGATAGACCGAGACTTGAATTCTCCTAGTATATTCGAATTCTCTCTATTGTAACATATTTTTGAACTATATTTATTAATGGATAATTTTACACATTTCTGCTTCCATCTGAGTTCCAATGCATGATTAATTTTACTAATCTTTTCACTGTAATTCACCCTTTCTGCTCATTTTTCACTATGAGGTATTCGCAGCTCTATGATATGCTGCGATTTAGAATTTCACATGGTATCAGAGCTCATAGAGAATAGGTTGAGTAGATACTTTCAGCAGTGCACCAGAAGCCTATGGATTTCCACAACAAATCTTGGTGCCATTGTATTGAATTCAATGGAGAAATCCTTTGAGGTCTGTTGAAATATTGTAACTTCTAAGAATATTATATTTGTACTTTATTATTCCGGAGATGTTTCATTCCTCTGTGAAGACCATATTGTATATCTGGAGATGTTTATTCCTTCGTCGGGATGTGGTAACTTGGGCTATTAAACTTCCCTAGTGGGGGCCGGCCCTGTATGTGTTATGTGGGTCAAAGGGTTATTAGACCACCCTACAGGGGTCGGCCCAGTCAATTGTAATGGGTGTTTAAACCAGTGGTTAACTTGGGGTCGACTTAGTTAATGTAAAAGACAAGTCAGAGATGTGTATAAATAGAGGAGGTGTGTTCCTCATTTAACAGACATTGCACTCACTTGTGAATAGTGCATAAGTGAGAGAGAGATATGCTATGGAGGAGAAGGAGCTCATGGTTGTGGATTACATCTTTGTATTTGCTGGTCATCTATATTGAGGAAGCTTTGCTAGGTTTTCTTCCCCATGAGGGTTTCCCAGGATAAATCTGTGTCTCTTGTGTTTATGCTGTGCTTGTTGTTCTTTCAATGATCCTGTATATGCTATTATTGTGAAATGGAAAATAATGATGATATTTTTTGTCTTAGCATATTAAATCTTAACATGGTATCAGAGCTAACCTAAAGGAAGGCAATGTATGGCACTTACTTCACTTGCGATAATTTGAAGGTTAGGGTTTTTGTATAGCAAAAACCAGTCATCGTGGAACTTTCGCTATAAATACATTTTGGAGAAGGTTCAGGATCTGAAACCATTACATGTCGTATATAAAATACCCATGTAACTTGTGTCCAAAGGACACCCTTCGATTCATTGTACTTTGTGAGTTATGATCAGTACAAGTTAGGGTTTCTGCCTCTTCCAGATCTCAGTCATAATCAGGTGACCTAGGAACAAAGGTCATAACTTGGGCTAGGAAGCTCCAAATGAAATTTCGTAAAAAGCGAAAGGTAGTGCACGGGATGTAATATCTCAGGTAATGTTTTGAGAGTCCCAAGTTGAACCAGTGACATGTGGAACACCGTACAAGTTCGCTCTCTTGTTTTATCCCATAAACAGGTCACATTGCAACACTTGGCATAACTCTCTCTCTCTCAGAGAATCCAATTGAGGTCAGACCTATGGGGTTGGAAAGAGGACAGGTTGGGATATCACAAGCAGAAGTTTCAGACCTGTGGATTCATAACTTCATATTTACACCAGAAACAATAAGGTGCATATTTCTGTCAAAACATATTTGGATTTTGAGCACCTTCATTCTTGAATCGTCACTACTGTGGAAAATTAGGGTTTCGGAGAAAGTTGGAATGTTTGGAATCAGAGTCCACGGCTGAATGCTACTTAGAAAAATCAAAATTTAGAGACCAAGATTGAATTTTTTGGTTGGTTAGAAGGATGGGCTTGATCAAACCCTAGTTCGGGACCTTGATCGGAAAGGTGGAAAATTAGGGCTTTTGCAAAAGTTGGAATTTTTTGAAGTCTGCGACCATAGCTGGAAGCTCCTCAGAAAAATAGAGTTTTAGAGCTTTGGATCGAACCTTTTGATTGTGCAGAAGGGTGGGCTTCATCAAACCCTAGTTTGGAATCCTGTCTAGAAGATCCAGAAGTTTCAAAGGCAATTTTGAGGGGTCAAATTTTGGAGATTTCAAAATTGAAGTATGCTAACTTGATCAGCTCAGCAAGGTACATCTTTCCATCCATTCAGAAGTGTGAAATTCAAAGTTTGAATTTTTATGGTTTCTCTGACAAACCCTAATCGAGCTCTAGATCCAGTTTTAGGGGGAGATGAGGCTAAGGCCTTACATAAGAAGACTACAAGAATTCCCTGACAGGTATGACTTGAGGAGATACAGGTATGTGTTGAAATATGTTCTTGATTAATCTTAGAATTGTCTTATCACCCTAGTAAAAGTATGAATGCATGTGAATGATAGAAGACATTCTTTGATCAAGTTTATATGATTGTACTAATGCACCTATGGTGTTGTATGAGGATGATGTTGTCTGCTAACAAAAGACAGGTACATCAAGAAAGACAAATCAAGTTCTACGACCATGATGACATAAAGACGAAAGACTTATCCATAGTCTTTAGAAGCTCTACTTACGAGGTATGTATGATTTATTTCTACTATCCTTAACTTATGAGGTATGCAGGTTACTAGCACAAGGTCTCTAAATCATTGAAGAGAATAAATATATTGTTTGGGTATGTTAGACATAACTAAGCATGTATACTAATCCAGGTATGTTTTCCTATGTCAAGTTAGAATCCTACTTTGTGCTAGGATCTTAGTATACCCATATATTGAATGATCATGACCATACATATTCAAGATTACTTAGAATCATAATGTTGTGATAATATTGAGTTTATACTAATCAATGTATGATTATGTATGAGATCATGATGATGACACTAGTGCACACTTAAGCATGCATAGTGGTCAAGGATGGATAGAAGCTCATGACATGGAAGGGAAGTCAAGACCAAGAAGGATGCAACCTCACAAGACATAAAAATATAAGTATTTGAATTACTGAATAGTCTATGATATTGCTCATAATAGTTGTATGCATATTTGTATTCCTAGAATATATCATGCTAAGTGTAAGCATTCATATAGCATTGAACAATATACTACTAATATGCATATGATTGGTAAGTTGGACAAACATTCCATTGTTGATTGTCTAGAATGAAACCTCTTTGTTGACATGCTGAGAGCTGTGCACGCTCTCGATAGTATGTTCTAGTAGAGATGGAAGGCATCTAGATAGCCATTGTATGCATACAGGATATGGAAAAGTGTTGTGCCAAAGTATTGGTCAAGATAGTAGCATAACTATGTAAATCATATCTGTATGTATAATAGGTTATCATGTCAACATGATTTGATGATTATGAAGTATTACTAATCATGTACTTAATTTTGATTTGTAGGAAAGATCATGAAGAATGATGAGCACTGAACAAGTGATGGATGTTCAATAAGAAGATTTACAAATCAAACATACTATAGAAGGCTCGTGGCTAGAAGATTCTCTTAGAAAGAGGAAGAGGATCATGACGAGATGTTTTCTCCAAGTAGCTTGATAAATACTATTCTCTAAATGGTGTGATTGAAGAAGAAGTGTGAATCGAGAAAACTCCCAAGATTCAATTGAAGCAAGCTTTGTACGGGTACCCAGAATTGATAGTCATTTGATGAGCTTAATGACCACCATGGGTGATGTAGATTTCAACCTTTGCTACAAGGTTGAAGATGGTATCTATATATAGAAGGAACTCACCACAGAGTTTGAATGATCTTGAGGCGCATATCAGTAGACCCATCTGGCGAGAGATGGCAGAGATAGATATGCAGAAGATCACTCAATGCAGAGTGTGAATGATGTTCAGTCATAGAGGGAGAATTGACAATTTCTTGAAAAGCTTGGGCTTTACCAGAAGTAAAGTTGATCGTAACATTTACCTTAAGGTTATGGATGATACTATTATTATGCGGATGATCTCTTTCTTCTAGGGAATGAGAAACAGATCATGGAAAACAAGAAGAAGCTAGCTACAGAACTTGAGATGAAAGATCTCGGATTGATGCAGGTCTTGAAGTATGGCAAGGCCCAAAATAAATCTTTCTCAACCAGGGAAAGTATGCTGAGAAATATTGAAAAGATTTGATGTGTTGGAATGGCCACTCTTATGGGTTCCAACTTGAAGCTGTTAGCTGATGAATCATCAGAGTTAGTGGATGTGACTCTGTACAGATAGATTATTGGGTCATTGATGTATCTGACGAATACCAGGCTAGATATATGCTTTTCTATGAACACCTTGAGTCAATATCTAGTGGAAACTAGATGTGTTCACCTGATAGTTGCAAAGCATGTGATGAGGTACCTAAAGGGTACGATAGACTTTGATCTATGTTGTCTTGGAGATCATGACTTCAGATTGTATGGATACACAAGATGATGATTGGGCAGGAAGTGTATCAGACGGGAAGAGCACATCGGGTGGATGTTATTGTCTGGGATCTGCCATGATCTCGTGGTCTAGCAAGAAGCAGTCTAGTGTGGCTCTCAGCATAGCTAAAGCAGAATATATATAGTTGCTTTCTCTACTAGTTGTAAAGCGATATGGCTTCAGAAGTTGTTATCAGGATTGTTTGACTTAGAGATGGAATCCACTATGATCCTATGTGACAACCAAAGTTGTATCAAGATGACAGAGAATCCAATGTTCCATGATAAGTCAAAACACATAGAGATCCGATATTTCTATATACGGGATATGGTCCAGAAAGGAGCTACCAAGCTCAAGTATGTAGGCACTGATGAACAAGTTGTTGATGTGTTGACCAAACCTCTGTCTCGAGTAAAGTTGAGTATTTTCGAGATAAGATTGGTGTAGTTCAAAAGGACCCTCCTCGAAAGGGGGAGTGATATGGTCGATAAAGATATCTTTGGATACTGGTATTGATGTGGATACTTGTATCGATGATGAGATTGCCTATATTGATGGTAAGGTCAATGATAAGGATACATGTGTATACTTGTATTGGTGTGGATACTTGTATTGATGACGTGTATACTTGTATTGGTGTGGATACTTGTATTGATTACTTGTATTGGTGTGGATACTTGTATTGATGATGTGTATACTTGTATTGGTGTGGATACTTGTATTGATGATGTGTATACTTGTATTGATGTGGATACTTGTATTGATGATGTGGATACTTGTATTGATGATGTGGATACTTGTATTGTTGATTTGGATACTATATCAATGATGAGGATACTTGTATCGATGATGAGGATACTTGTTCTGACGATGAGGTTAGTATATGGTACCTAGTTGATATGATAGGACTGTATCGTCCTTGAACGCCTAGTTCAAAATGTACATGATGGGGATTGCATCATCCCAGAACCACTAGTTCAAAATGTACATGATGGGGATTGCATCATCCCGAAACAACTAGTTCAAAATGTACGTGATGGGGATTGCATCACTCGGAACCACTAGTTCAAAATGTACATGATGGGGATTGAATCTTCCCGAAACCACTAGTTCAAAATGTATGTGATGGGGATTGCATCATCCCGGAACCACTAGTTCAAAATGTATGTGATGGGGATTGCATCATCCCGGAACCACTAGCTCAAAATGTACGAGAGGGGATTGCATCGTCCCCGGACTTTAGTCCCTGAATTGATCTGTAGACAGATGTCTCCGAGAAGTGGTCCCTAGTGGATGAGAGGGGATTGTATCGTCCCTGAAATTCGGTCCCTGAATTGATTCGTAGACAGATGTCTCCGAGAAGTGGTCCCTAGTGGACGAGAGGGGATTGTATCGTCCCCAGACTTTGGTCCTTGAATTGATCCGTAGAGATATGTCTTCAAAAAATGGTCCTTAGACTTTGTCTAAGTTGACGAGTGGACTGCATCGTCCCTAGACATGTTATGGTGTCTTAAATGGATCATGCGTTTTGCAGGGTATGATGCTAATGATCATGTGATGACGATGTTGATGATCATGAGACGACGATGCTGTTGATCGTGATGATCTAGATGACAATGATGTTGATCGTGATCATCTAGATGCCGATGATGTTGATCGTGATGAGCTAGATGAAGATGCTTCTGATCATGATGGTCTAGATGACGATGTTGCTGATCATGATGGTCTAGATGACGATGCTGCTGATTGTGATGATCTAGATGACGATGCAGCTAACTGTGATGATCTAGATGACGATGATGATGATCGTGTGATGACAATGCTGATGATCATGAGATGACGATGCCATTGATCATGATGATCTAGATGACAATGCTGTTGATCGTGATGATCTAGATGACGATGATGTTGATCGTGATGAGCTAGATGATGATGCTGCTGATCGTGATGATCTAGATGACGATGTTGCTGATCGTGATGGTCTAGATGACAATGCTACTGATCGTGATGGTCTAGATGATGATGCTGCTGATCGTGATGATCTAGATGACGATGCTACTGATCGTGATGATCTAGATGATGTTGCTGATGATCATGTGATGACGATGTTGATGATTATGTGATCACAATGCTAATGATCGTGTGATGATGATGTTGATAATCGTGCGATGACGATGCTGATGATCGTGTGATGACGATGCTGATTATCGTGAGGATCCAGATGATGATGTTGATGTTTCTGTGGCTGTTCGAGTGCTGCAGAATATGAAGACTCAGTACTGAATATGTTGATGTTCCAGTAACTGCTTGAGTTACTGATGTTGTTGAGAAAGCTTCCAATGATTTATAGATGTATCATGTATGATGTTGATGACTCCTTGCTCCTGTAGATGTTGTTATAATATCCTTCTTGTTAAGGGGGAGTGTTGAAATATTGTAACTTCTAATAATATTATATTTGTACTTTATTATTCCAGAGATCTTTCATTCCTCCGTGGAGACCTTATTGTATATCCGGAGATGTTTATTCCTCCATCGGAATGTGGTAAGTTGGGTTATTAGACTTCCCTAGTGGGGGTCGGCCCTGTATGTGTTATGTGGGTCAAAGGGTTATTAGACCACCCTAGAGGGGTCATCCTAGTCAGTTGTAATGGGGTGCTTAACCCAGTGGTTAAATTGGGGCCGACCTAGTTAATGTAAAAGACAAGTCGGAGATGTGTATAAATAGAGGAGGTGTGTTCCTCATTTAACACACATTGCACTCACTTGTGAATAGCGCATAAGTGAGAGAGAGATCTGCTGTGGAGGAGAAGGAGCTCATGGTTGTGGATTACATCTTTGTATTTGCTAGTCATCTATATTGAGGAAGCTTTGCTGGGTTTTCTTTCCCATGAGGGTTTCCCAGGATAAATCTGTGTCTCTTGTGTTTATGTTGTGCTTGTTCTTTCAGTGATCCTGTATATGCTATTATTGTGAAATGGAATATAATGCTGATATTTTCTGTCTTAGCATATTAAATCTTAACAAGGTCTATCCAGGTGTGAAGGATCCGGATAAAAGTTCCTATTTTCCTAAAGTAGTTCCCAGTAGTATTTTATCTCAAAAACTGAGATTTTTTTGTAGGATATTGAAGGTTTTTCAGTGCAGCAATAGCAATAGTTTCGGTTTCTATTCACTCCAACAGTTTCTCATGGAGAATTTGAATGTTACTTTGTCTCCAAGGATCCTGAGACCCTTCAATTATATTGATTGGATGGATGATATGAAGATGGTATTGCACAACAAGAGTCTATACAGGGTCACAATGGGAAAGGAGGTCGAACCTTAGGCAATTGTTGAGAAGGCCAAGTATCTAAACATATTAGATGAAGCTTTTGGTTTCATGTGTATTCATATTTCCAAAGATTTTCTCTTCTACCCTTATGGATTGAAGACTACAAGAGAGATTTGGTTGAAGCTTGAGACCCATTTCGGAAAGCAATATGAACTGAAGGGCCATATTTTGGAGACTAAGTTAATTTCTCTTCAAGCCAGCAGTTTCGAAACCATACAAAATTTCTTCTCTAAATTCAAATCCTTGGTCATGCAGTGCAAACAATGTGGTATAGAGAAGAAGGTTGAGCAGCTGAAACTATCCATTCTAATCAATCTTGTTCCGGAGTTTCCAATTTTTGTTTCTACCTTCCATTCAAGGATATTTTCAATCCCCAATTGGAAAATTCCTTCCTTAGATAAGTGATATGAAGATGGTATTGCAAAACAAGAGTCTATACAGGGTCACAATGGGAAAGGAGGTTGAACCTTAGGCAATTGTTGAGAAGGCCAAGTATCTAAACAGATTAGATGAAGCTTTTGGTTTCATGTGTATTCATATTTCCAAAGATTTTCTCTTCTACCCTTATGGATTGAAGACTACAAGAGAGATTTGGTTGAATCTTGAGACCCATTTCAGAAAGCAATATGAACTGAGGGGCCATATTTTGGAGACTAAGTTAATTTCTCTTCAAGCCAGTAGTTTCGAAACCATACAAAATTTCTTCTCTAAATTCAAATCCTTGGTCATGCAGTGCAAACAATGTGGTATAGAGAAGAAGGTTGAGCAGCTGAAACTATCCATTCTAATCAATCTTGTTCTGGAGTTTCCAATTTTTGTTTCTACCTTCCATTCAAGGATATTTTCAATCCCCAATTGGAAAATTCCTTCCTTAGATGCATTCACTGAATCTCTCCTCCAAGAACAAGACAAATTGATTCAGATGGGTTCCTTGAAGGCCTCCAAAACTCAATCTCTTATGGATGGAGAGTCAAAAAGTGCGAATGCTAAAGGGAAGAACAAAGGTAAAGAGAAGAAGAAATTTGAAACCAAGAAGAATGAAAAGTCTAATCCATCAGAAGGAGCCTACAACTCCAAGAAGGATAAGGAAAATGGCTTTGAGAAGACCAAGTGTTCCTATTGCAAGAAAGGAAACCATCTAGAGAGATCTTGCATGAAGAAGAATATAGATCAAATGACCAAACTCCTTGAACATCACAACATTTCCATCCTAGAAGGCGCAAGGGAGACTGATTCTAGAAGCGAGACAAATGATCATGAGAGATGCCATGCACTGAAGGATGCATTCTCACAATCACAAGACTTCCTCATAGATTCTGGAGCCTCCAACCACATGGTTTCCTCCAAAGAACATTTTTATTCTCTAGATCTCAATGATGTTCCTAGTATTCACATGGGAGATAATTCAAATATCTTTGCTGAAGGGAAAGACACAATACAACTGGAGCATGGAAAGTTAAAAAATGTTATGTATGTGCCTTCTTTGAGAACAAACTTCATTATATGTTTATCAGATGACACACACAAGTTCACCAAAGAAAGTTATTTTTGGACCTGACATAGTTGAGATAGCAGATATATCATTTAGGAAGATGGTAGCGATAGGGGTTGCAAGCCATTCCTTAAAGGCATATGAATTATCTCACTTTTTTCCATACTCTCTGCCTACTCCATTGGAATCTGATGAAGATCATGATGATGTCTCTTCTGATGATCCGGTTTCAAATTCTGGAGATGAGGACCAAGATCTTGATGTTGAGTATGAAGTTCAAGTAGATCCATATCCAGATCCAGTGCTTGATCCCAATCCATGGCCAAGGACAATATGGACTCACAAAGTCCTTGAAGCTGCTAGGAACATAAATGGGGATCCATATGACCATAGGAGAACTAAATATCAGTATCAATATGCAAACCTTGCACTATGCGATACATATCTGCTTCTCTCAGAGAGGTGCTACATGATGGTGGGGTATGATCCACAATATTTCAAAGAGAATTACCATGATGGATCTACAAACAAGAAAAAATATCGGTTGGTTGAAAAACGGTGCTCAAAGGTTCATCATTTGGACTACAATGAGCTATTCGCTCCAGTAGCAAATATGGTTTCTAAAATACTTGTTTTGGAAAAAACAACTTCGACATAGTGGGAGGTACATCAAAGGAGCAGTTTCAAATCCATATCCATATCCAGCATCTGCATTACTATCCTACACAGGAGAATATTGCCTACATTTTTACAAAGTCTTTCACTCAGAAAATTGTGTCCTTCTCTGCTTAGTGTGAAGGCTTCTTGAGTTCCATGCTAATCTTTTTTGAGGGGGGGTATTTTTCCCATGAGGGTTTTTCCCTATTTTCTTAGTTTCATGAAAATTTATATTTTTATCATTTATTTGATTGTATGGGTGACCTTTGGTCTCAGTAACCAGGGCCCAGGATGCCCAAGTTTGGATTAAAGGGGGGGGTGGGGGGTGTTAGGATAATTAATACTTCATCATTGTCCTACTTAACATTTTTTTCTAGTAGTTGATTGTGTCATTTCCCCCTAGTGGTGTGCAGATGTCATATAAGACCCATTAACCACCTAATGAACCCTACATGCATCATTTTAGGACCACTAGAGTCAGTTCCCTACATTTTAGGAGACAACTCAGTGATATGGCTCATTCCACTTAAGTTAGATGACTATTGTGGGGAGTTTGTGCTCCGATTTCCACTGTTTGTGATCTAATGCGCCCTTTTCAGAGTGATTTGCATGAAAAACTTACTAATGCACCCTTCTTGGTTAGTTAACTGACAATAGATTCAATTAAACGAGTTTTGGTTGAGTTGAGTTGAGTTTGGGTCTTACGGAACACTCCAGTGGTGATAATTCCTATGATAGACAGACTGAGACTCGAATTCTCCTAGGATATTGGAATTCTCTCTATTATAACATATTTGTGAACTATAATGATTAATGGATAATGTTACACATTTATGCTTCCATATGATTTCCAATGCATGATTAATTTTACTGCTCTTTTCACTGTAATTCACCTTTTTCAACACCAGCTCATTCTTTCGCTGTGAGGTATTCTCAGCTCTATGATCTGATGTGATATAGAATTTAAAAAGGTTAGGTTCAATGATGTTCATTAGATGTTTTTTGTTTCCATTTTGAAAATGTTGATGTTGATGTTTATTTATATGTTGATGGTCATGTTATGTATGTTATGTTAGAAAATGGAACTTGTGTTTTATTACATGTTATTGTTAGATCGTATGTGTGTTAGATGATGTTTAAATATGTAATATGTATATGCTAGATGAATGTGTAACGTAATGTTTATGATGGTACGTTCATGCTTATTTTTATTAGTTTTATGTTAGTGATGGTATGATGGTGTTTATTTTTATGTTTGTTAGATGGTGACAATGATAATGATTGTATGTTTATGCTAGATGGTGATAATGATAATGATAGTGTTTAAAATTATCATGCATGCCCATTTCCCCTTTGCATGTTTTTAAATGTTATGAAATATTTGAGCTATTTTCTATTGCAATATATATATTATAACTAATTGATTAATGAAGGGGAAGAAACATATTACATTTCCAACTATTTGTTTATCATATTAACATTTAATTAGTCAAAATCAATTTTTATATTGAAGATTAAATTTATATAAATTGGATTAACTATTAATAAATATTAATCAAATTAATTATATATAAATGATTGAAAATTTATATTAATTCAATTAATTATTGATGTTTTATTACTTTGTTAACGTTATTATATTTAAAGGATTGTTTTATTACTTTGTTAATACTATTATTTATTATTTAATATTTAATAACATTAAAATATATGTGTATTGAATAATAATTTCAAAAATATTCAAGATTTAGGATATCAAATATTCATGTTTGAGTTTTTCAAAGAATATATCTAATTTCTAAAATAGTATAGATTCATATTAGTTATATAAATGAGATTAACATAATATTATGTTATTATAAATTTACATTAATAAAATCTAAATCAATGATTATATATTGATACATTTATGAAACGTTTTTAGTCAAATATAAAACCATGGATTTAATTTACAAATCAAAACTATGTAATTATTTACAAACCATAAAATATGGTGAATAAATACTAAGCATATATACATATTGTTAATTGCTCCATCTAAATCCTTATTGTCTCAACCAATTCTAAGATGGATTTTAAACTCCTAGAAATAGAGAGATGAATAAATTAAATCCAACTTAATTAATATAAGATATTTAATTATTTTATTACAAAGGGAAAAGAAGATTCTCTCTGAAAGCCATTTTTTCTCCTAAAGAAGATTGGAGACCTACACCTTCATCCTTAAAGCCATTTTTCTCTCTTATAGCCATTCAAAAAACATTTGCAAACATTATAACAAAAGTGTCATAAATTAATGCAATTATAATTCTTAGTATTATTTATAATGAAAACATCATGAAATACAAACATTCAAATATTGGTGGAGAAATTAGAGAGAACCATAAATTTTGTTGTAAATTTCATTTTTATCAAGGCCATAAATTAAGTCACTGTAGAGCTCAACAATAATAAAAATATTGTTGAATTTTCAATCTCCATCAAGGTTAGAAATGTGTCATTTTCTATGTTGGAGTTAACATTAAAAATACAATCAAATTTAAAAAAAAAAACATTACATTATAAAAAAATTCAATTTAATTGAATAATTTGATAAAAGAACATTACATTCTAACAGAAATGTCATAAATTAATGCAATTATAATTCTTAACATTATTTATAACAAAAACATAATAAAATACAAGCATTGAAATATGAATATAGAAATTAGAGACCACCTTCAAGTCAAGAAGAATATGTTAGCCTTTACATTCAAAAAAATAAAATTGAATCATGTAAGTTTTTTTGGTGGTGTATTTATATGTATACACAATACATAATATGAGAAATTTGGACAATGACATATAATCATTCCATACACTCAAAAATTACTTCATAGACATTAAAGTATATATATTTCACATCATATTAGTTTTTAACGAACTAAAATTATTTAAACACTGCATCCAATAATCAAATTTCCATTTCCACTGTCATAACATTAGGAAAAACCATATAATTAGACAATTAAAGATAACAGTAACAAAATCATATCTCAATCTGTAAATGATGAAAAAAACATCTACATATCACTATATGTTTTCATCACCCTCATTATCATCCTTGGTTGGTATGATAGCACTGTTGTTCTCATAAACATGTTTAGATCTAGGGTCATGTCTTAATATGAACCACCAATTTCTATCCAACACATCAAGGTAAAAGATCACTTGGTTGCAGTGTTTTGGGAAAACATAAGGCTCCTTAATTTCGTCCTACATCTTTCTAGAGTTGATATATATCAACCCACAATCATGATATTCCTTTACATTATTCTTGTCGAATGTGTACCACCATCTGGACCTAAAAATAACACATTGGAAAGATGAGAAGTCCACTTAAATTATCTCTTGTATCGTTCCAACATAACCCAACAACTCTCCTATCAAGTTTCGATCTTGGTGGCTAGCATGACTAGGTTGGTCGAACTTGACTCCCTCTCCATAATATTATGTAACACACCCATCATCAACATCCTTGGCGTGAAAATGATGTCCATAATCCCACATAGATGGGAATGAATGCACCTGTAATAAAATTTAACAAATGATGGTGTCAGATGTCTTATAACCCAACCGTTAATATATTAAACATAGATTTTATAATGCAAAGTTGCATTATAAAGTTAGAAATGTACATAAATATTTTATTACCAAGTTGTTTCACCCAATCCCAAAGTTTAGTGCATCCTCCTCTTCAAGAGGGCAATGATCGGATGCACCATATTTCTCTCTGACTTGTTCTGAAACCCAATTGTCGGGGTTTATCATTGGTATATTTTATTTTAAATGATCTAGAAAATGCATGCTTCTACCATGCAACCTCCTGAATTATTTGATGTCAATGTGCATTTTCCTCTTCTTCTCTTCATACAATGTGACCCACGACTGTGTCTCCTCCGCGTTCTAAAGAATGAATTTATTGATTGCATCAATTTTTGAATTTGTTGTTGTTTTCATGGAAACAAAACCACATTCAGTTCGTATGGGGTAAAATATATTAGATTTTTAAGTTTGTTGTGAATAGTTACTATGTGGAAATTTGAATATTGAGATATAAGTGACTTACTCTTTATCATGCACCTTTTTCCATTCGTCTCTGTTACCTCCCCTTTTTTTTTCTCCTTATCATGTTTATCATCCCAAATCGTTGTGCCTAGTGTGTGGTCAATTCTTTTGTTGTACTCATTGGCATAATAGAATGACTCATATACTATGTACCCCTCTACCATATACCCCTCGGGTTTTTCCCTTTGTCGAAAAAATCCCTTCACTTTTTTCATGAACCTCTCCAAGAAGAACATCCAGTGACATGAGAGCACCCCCACTAATTCAACCTCATCGACTAGGTGAATTAGAAGATGAACCTGCAAGTCCATGAAACTCAACGGTAATTCCTTCTCAAACATATAAACAATATTATATATCTCTTGACGCCACTTTGGAATGCTAGCGGTGTAAATATCCTTTTATGTGATCCACTGTACAAAATAAAGTAGTTATGTATGGCACATCACAGGTCATCGGGAAAGTCGTGGTTCACACACCCACGCACAAACAATAGATAATGACACTACAAAGTAGACACAAAAAGTGAACTTCATTTTAACTTGTGTGGTAAAACATATAAATAAAAGTAAAAACAAAATTTTGACATTATATGTACCCTTAGTAGGTTGATATGGTCATGTGATTTCAAACCCGAAAACTCTTCATTTCCAGTGAAGCAGAGTCGTGGAGTACACCCATAAAAAAAAAGGTGCCTTCACACCCAATATAAATTCCTTTGCCAAATTAAAATCATATTTCTTCAAAATCCATGGGAAATCCCCTTTTTTAAATGAAAAAGAGGGACCAACCTCTCCTCTATTTTCTTGTCTTGGCCAATGCTTGTTTTTAGTATTTGAAGAAATAAGATATTTCCTGAAAGTCAACTTGTCACTTTTTTTGGATGATATGTGACGCCAAAAAGAACATGAAACATTTTCAAATATATGCATGGGATCTAGTAAGTGGGAAATATTAAGATGATCCCAGTATGGGAGCTCATAAAATATCAATTTCCTTTTCATCCCTTTGGAAATTTTCTCGACATATGTGTCAAAGAATTCAAAATCATCGATCACAAATTGCACATTTGAATAGGATATCTATATGTATTCCTTCTCCTTCTCTCTGTCATATGCCCTAATCCAGTCATCCAATGTCATTATTTCAGGCCTTTGGGTTCTCTCTTGCTTACCATTGAAAGCGGATCTTGCTCTTCTATAAGAGTGGTTTTCTGGGAGGAATACCCTAGATACGTTGTACACTATATTTCGTAGGGTTTTGGACCACCTAGCATTCATATAAGGTACATAAAATTTACATCCATAATAACCTTTTGTGAAAAGACCTGCGATGTTATAGTAAAGAGAGAACCTTAGTTTTGAAGATCAAGATAGTTACACCAAATTAAATATGCCAAAAATTAGTGCTTTGAATATAAACAAATCAAAGAACATATTTACTTGATCAAACTCCTAACCCAGGATAATCATTTGTAGTGTATGCACATATTCCATACAACATAAAACTCCTCTCTGATGGGATGGGTCTCGACACATCATATTCCTGTATCCCTTTCGATAATTCCTTGAAATCATCGATCAATGGTTGTAGGTAAAAATCCATATCCTTCAGTTGTCTTTTACTAGGGGCTACAAGATCCAACATAAGATTTTCATTCTTCCCAAAAAAGCATGGGGGATATTGTTATTGATCACTACTATAGGCCAAATAGTATAAATGTTGTTTGGTTGGAAATATGGGTTGACATCATCAATGGCTATGCTCAATCAGAGGCTGCATACTTCATCCTTGAATTTATCAGGCCATGTATCCTCTATATGCCTCACGGTGATTAAATTTGTTGGGATCCACATAAGTCCTTCCACACTTTGGTTCGATGCATGCCATCCTTGCAACTAGATAATTCTTTGCAATGAAATAGCCTTTGAATACTTGGGATTATAGGCATGTGCCTCAATATCTTATTAGGAGGACCATATGCTTTAGCATTCTTTTTTTATTCTTTGTACCTTCCATGCCCACATTTTGGACATATCTCTTTGTCTGCATATTCACCTCTATATAGAACACAATCATTGGGGCACGCATGATATGATATGTACTCTACACCCAACATTTTCAACATTTGCTTTTCCTCTGCACAGCTGCCGGCCAATACATTATCATTCAGAAGTACCTTGTCTTTGAATAAACTACATTTCATGGGAAATACAAATGTACAATGTCATTTAAAATTCATAAAATCGACCATTTTCAATGATGATTGTGTCACAAGATTCCTCAAAATATAATGTAGTTGATGGTCAGTTACCTCAACCTTACCAAGAAACATCCGTCTGACATGCCATACTTTTCTTTCAAGTTGTACAGTAACATTGTTGTCCCAAACTATGTAGACCTTTATCAGCCAGGTCCGAATAGAGGCGTGGTGGAATCCAATCTAAGGTTTTCAAAGAAGAATTAAGTAATATGAGCGTCATCCCCTAGCTCATTGTTCTGGAATGTATGGAACAACATTGCATCCATCGAACTCCTTTGTCGTAATAAATCATCCATACCAATCTCTACTTCATTACTTCCATTGCCAACATGTAAAGAACTACTATTACTATAGGCATTCCTGATCGGTGAGGATGTATGCAGTGGAAATTGAATAGGTGGTTGATTCAACCATGATTGGTATGCTACCTCTCCAAGTTGTGCTATTTTTTTAGCGTTCTCTTGATTTGAAATTGTACTGGGTGCAATGAAATATTGTAGGTAGGTCTCTCATCATTATAATCATGATTTCAAAAATATTGAACTTTACATCAATTATGTTAGTAAGAACAATGCAATTGGTTTGATCTAGCATTATAGAAAAGAATTATTACAGAAGCACAAGAATCACTTCCAATAGAAATTGTTAAGATGCAAACAATTTATAAAGAAGACGTTCAGATTGAGCGATAAATTAACATCAATTCCACACTAAATATGAAAATTTAAAATTGAGCAACTCATTTTCAAATCGAATTTATAAATTAAATTAAAAATTTATAAAACATAATTTCGGAATGAGCAATACATTAACATGAACCCATTGAAAATTAACAAATACAATTAATAAATGTTTTTTTTTCTTACGCCCCAAGGGAACATTTGAAGGTAATCCCAATGCAAGGCATCTCTGATGAGCAGTTGGTGGTCTACGGAAGTTGTAGTTTATAAACAACTCATCGCTAGGAGACAAACTACGTATTGCATGTACAACAACAAAACTGGATGCTTCCCTTTTCATAAAGGACTTATGGTCATTGAAGTGTTCCTCAAATGAACAATTTGGAGAAAATAAAGAGCACCTAGAACTATTTATGAACCCTGCAATGTTCCTATGAGTGCATGGACGACCATCTATATACAATAGGTTCTTCCTATTAAAGTTTCCAGAAACATAACCATTCATGCACATACTGCACATGGAAATGGTGTGCTTGTACGTAACAATATTAAAGTAATTAGAACGACAATAGATAGGACCACAAAATGGAATAATTTCTACTGATTGTTTGGGAGGAACGAGTACATGTAAAAGGATAGATGAGCAACATCTATAATAGACTTGGTAATCATAAAACTATTACCACAAAAGGAGAATTCAGTTCCAACATCAGGCACAGGTAGAGAAGATGGGAAAGCACCATATAAAGTGCGGTTGTAAGAAGTTTGATATTTACTTTCAAAATTCACAGGAAGGGATAAATCATTGCTACCCTCCAACAATTGGACGAACCTCGGTGTGTAGTTGGATAGTTTTTCTCTCAACTCATGCAACCTTTTGGATCTTCTAGTAGATATGGGTTGGGTGGCATTCATATCATACTTTGGATCACTAGAAATTTCAATTGACTGAACATAAGCAGAGGGATTCGTCACTTTAGGATGAGACATAGTTTTTTTGGATTCCAATTTTTTCAAAAATGAGCATAGGGAAGTGTTCCTGCGTGTCTTTTCTATGTCACCTATTGTATTTTTTTACTGCAGTTGGGGGAATTAGACCATCAAAATTGGTAATATATCATTGGTGTAATGGGTGAGTGTGACATGCTGAGGGTTATCCTTCAACCCTTGACATTTTGAACAACCAAAAACTACTAAGGTGTCATAAAAGAGTTCCATATCATGAAAAAGTACCCTCGATGAACCAGGATGGCAGCTTGAAGATGGCATGTTACAATTGGCGTGGTAAAGCGACTACCCATTTTCATCCATGAACTGCTTGTGGTATCTTTCTCCTTATAAGACCTCACGACATTTTGAAACTGGTGGAATGTCTTGTGCATTTAAACTCGAACATGAATCGTGATCCTACAATATAGAATAAATCTATATTCATATTCACATGGATAAGTAACATAAATTCAAATAAGTAGTCTAAATATAAATAAAACCTTAAATTACTAGGGATGGAAAGGGAGAACTTGTCGAACTTTGAACAAGATGGAATGAGCTGGAATCTGAAGAATTGGCCATTTGATACTACAAACTTTTCTTCTTGCATTTGAGACAAATTAGAAATCAATATATGTCTCTATATGTTAGGATATTCCTATACTCCATCCTATTCCTAACAACATTTTCATTATTTGCATTTTCAGTCATGCATGCACTTTTAGGGTTTGCATGCATTATTTAGGGTTTGCATGCATTTGCATGCATCCCAGTCATCAGTACAGCACCTAGCCCTCAGTTATCCAGCCCCGAGAAGCTTCTCTCAGATAAATTTTAGCCCTCCTAGTGCTTAGTGCACCCCTTCATGCAATTGCATGCATCTCATGCGCCCTCTCTCACCTACCACTCAGTTGCACTTTAGTTAATTGAGTTATCATCAGTTCTTTCCCTGATTTAAGGCTAGAATGACTCTCAACTGACTGTATCACTCCAATGGATCTCCAATGAGACTAGACTTCCCATTCTGACTCCAGTTTGCTCCTCATGCACCCTCCACTAAGCCTCCTTCATTCAGTTAGTGCCAGTTACACTCAGTTACACCTACCACACTCAGTTAGACTCAGTTTGACTAATGGTTGATAGTTACTTGAGCATTGATGACTCCACTGATGAAGAGATAGACTACTAGTTGTGCTTCGATGACACTCCAGTGATCTTTTGATCACTCCATGAAAGCTAATTCGAATTGCCACCTTAGGAATTCGAATCCTCATGCATTGTACTATTTATTTGTCCATATTGTGATTAATGAATTAGTGTGTGTGAAGTATTTTTTCTTCTATCTAAGTTCTACTGTATTATTATTCTGTTGCTCATTATACTGCATTTACCACTCTTCTTCTATTTTCCTGCTTAATCATAATTATTCTCTTGTGAGGTATACATCATCTCTTAGATCTACTGTGAGGATTTTCACACTATAGTCCTAAGATATTTTCAAAAACCATATCACATCTAACTTCCAATATAGTTTGGAAACCATTTTGTAATAATAAGGTGAGTTTAAGCAACATATATACACTACAAAATATTGTAATTGGTTTGGTTAAATACTAAAAGAACATTTCAGATGAATATATAATTTTAAGTGGACACATAAAACCATAAAGTTTTCAAATTAAACTGGTGCATTTATTCATATATAAACGCATTGGTGTGCTCACATATATAAACGCATTGGTGTACTCACATATACAAAACGCACTGGTGCGCAACAACTATAAATGCACCATCAAGAACATCCTCAAAAGCCCCCGCAGTGTAAAATATCTGTTAAATTTGGTATTGGATATTTCTATATGCATTTTTACAACATAATTTATTCAGGTACGTTTCCTACACATAGGCACACCAGGGAGTCTGAACTTTACACGCATAGACACACAAGTTTTTAAATTGTTGTTCGGACACTGCATTTTACATATGTATGCACCTATGCGACTTGACAACATGCGCACCGAAAATGTTGAAAATCAAAATTTTAAAAAAATTTCACAAACTATTTTTTCCTTAAATAAAAAAAGGGAGGAAATTTTAAGTTCGAAAAGTAGTTATAAATAGTGTTTAAAATCCAAAAACCTAAACATTAATTCATTATTTTGCTGAAATTTTCAAGGGAGAGTTTTGGAAGAGAGACTTACATGGAAGGAGTTTGGAGAAACTGGAAGGAGTTTTGAGGTTCAATGTTAAGATTATATGCTACCATAGACTAGATTGCAAATTCATTAGCGTTCAATACATTATTCACAATAGTAGCAAAATCACGATCTCTAAAAGATACACAATCAAAAAGCACAACAACAATATACCCTGGGAACCCTCAAGGGGAAGAAAACCCAGAAAGAACCTCCTCAATATAGATGATCAAGAACAATGCCCCAAAAATATGTCTCACAAATAAGAGAGACAAAAAGACCAAACTCTAGACTCAAACCACTCCTTCTCCTTTGTAGATATCTCTCTCTCTCTCCACTAATGAGAATTGCACAAGTGAGTGAATGAATAAATTAAGGAGTCTATCCTTCGATTTATACATTACTTTTGACCTAACCTTTAACTCAGCTAGGTCGGACCCAATAATCCTAACTGGGCCCACTTCTCTAGAGAGACTCAATTACCACTTATATTACATATACTTGGGTGCTAACGACCCGACTTACAATGGAGGTTTAACCTCATGACATTTACATGACCAAATGTAATAATGGCATCCCCGACAGAGGTAAAACATCCCCGACGGAGTTACAATAATAAAGTACAAGTACATTATACTTCGAAGTTAGATTAAATTAACACTCCCCCTTAACAAGAAGGGTATTCTACTGATAATAATATATGCATTTGTAACTCTACACAATATCATCAGAGAAAGGAGGGAATCATCATCAACATTGATACATCTATAAATCATTGGAAGTTCTTCAACATCTCATCTTCAGCATTGGAGCATCCTCATCTTCATCACTGGAACATCAACTTCTTTAGCACTGGAACATCAACTTCTTTAGCACTGGAGCATCCTCCTCTTCACTACAAGAACATAACCTGCATCACTGGAGCATCCTCATCTTTACTACTAGAATATCATCTAGAGCACTGGATCATCCTCATCTTCAGTACTGGAACATCATCATCTTCAGCACTGGAGCATCCTGGCACCTCATCTTCTGCAAAACTAGAGCATCCTCATATTCAGTACTAGAATATCATCAGGAGCATCACTTGCAGTACACATATGATCCTTCTTTTCAGAACTAGGGATCATGGACAATCCTTCCTTTCCAAACCAGGGAATAATTCCAACACTAGATCAACATTTAAGACTATCCTTCCTTTCAGAACTCAGGAACTTTGTCTAGGGATGATCAATCCTACCACAATCATTTAATACTATCTCAATCTAGGGATGATCGGACCCAACACAATCACTTAAGACTATCTCTGTCTAGGGATGATCGGACCCAACACAATCACTTAAGACATCTTTTCTAGCGACGATCGATCCCAAAACAATTATTTAAGACATCTCGGTTTAGGGACAATCGAACCCAACACAATTATTTAAGACATCTTTGTCTAGGGACAATCGAACCCAACACAATTATTTAAGACATCTCTGTCTAGGGACAATCGAACCCAACACAATTATTTAAGACATCTCTATCTAGGAAAAATCAACCCCAACACAATTATTTAAGACATCTTTGTCTAGGGACAATCGATCCCAACACAATTATTTAAGACATCTCTGTCTAGGGACAATCAAACCCAACACAAATGATTTAGTACATCTTTGTCTAGGGACAATCGAACCCGACACAATTATTTAATTCATCTCTATCTAGGGACAATCGAACCCAACACAATTATTTAAGACATCTCTTTCTAAGGAAAATCGAACCCTCCACAACTCAAGATCAACATTTAAGAAAATATATGTATAGGGATGATCAATCCCATTGCAACTCATGATCAAAATTTAAGACAATCTTTGTCTAGGGATGATCAATCCCACTGCACCACAGTATCATCAGCACTACTCCCCCTTTCGACGGAAGTCCTTTCGGACTATAACAATCTTGTCACGGAAGTTCTCAAACTTCACTCGAGACAGAAGCTTAGTGAACACATCTGCAACCTACTCATCCGTGCTCACGTACTGGAGATTTATAGATCCCCTCTGCACCATATCACAGATGTATAAATACCGTATTTCTATGTGTTTTGACCTCTCATGGAACACAGGGTTCTCTGTCATTTTTATTCAACTCTGATTGTCACATAGAATAATTGTGGTATCCAACTCCATATCAAACAGACCCGATAACAACTTCCGAAGCCGTATGGCTTCACAACTCGCGAAAAAAGTTGCAATATACTCTGTCTCTGCAATGTTGAGAGCCACACTGGATTTCTTCCTACTTATCCATGAGATCATGGCTGACCCCAGACTGTAAAATCCACTTGAAGTGCTCTTCATGTCCGAGACACTTCCATCCCAATCGAAATCCATATAACCATACAGTCTAAACTCATGGTCTTGAGTATAATTGCAACCATAGTCTATTGTACCTTTTAGGTACCTCATCACATGATTTGAAGCTACAATGTGCACCCGTCTGGGATCAACCAAAGACTAACTCAAGGTGTTCACAACAAAGCATGTATATGGCCTCGTATTCGTCAAATACATCAGTGACCCAATAATATTCATGTATAGAGTCACATCCACTAATTCTGATGAAGTATCAAATAATAACTTCAACTTGGTATCCATGGGTGTGGCCATGGCTTTGCACTCCAACATATCAAATATTTTCAATATTTCCACTGTATAATTCCCTTGGTTAAGGAAGATTCCCTCTAGGCTGTGCCATAACTCGAGACCTAGAAAATAATGCATTAAGCCAAGGTATTTCATCTCGAATTCTGCAGCGAGTTTCTCTTTGCACTTTGATATTATCTTCTCATTACCTGTCAGGAACAAGTCATCCACATATAGCAATAATATGACTGGTTCATCATCCATAACCTTGAATTAAATGTTAGGATCAACTTTACTCTTAGTAAAGCCCAAGATCGTTATAAAACTGTCAATCCTTCCATACCAAGCTCTTGGAGCTTTGTTTAACCCATACAGAGCCTTCTTCAATTTGTAGACGTGCGTCTCTTTGTTTTCAAACTCAAAACCATGTGGTTGTTCTATGTACACTTCCTCCTCAATAACACTATTCAAGAAAGTTGTTTTCACATCCATCTGGTGTAACTTCCACTTCATCGTGGCTTCTAGTGTCATGATGGTTCTGATAGAAGTGTACCTTTCTATAGGAGAAAAAGTTTCCTCATAATCAATTTATTCCTTTTGAGAGAATCCTTGAGCCACAAACCTAGCTTTGTATTTCTCAATACTTCCATCCGCAACATGTTTTATCTTGTATATCCATTTGGAAGATACCACACTTTTACCTTCTTGTTTGGGAACTATGTCCCATACATCATTCTTAATTATTGACTGGTATTCTTTCATCATATATTCTACCCATTCTTTCTTTTGAATGGCCTCTTCGAAGCAGGTAGGTTTTGTATCTACAAGATCGCACATCAAATCCACATAACTGGAAAATGGCTTTGGCCTCTTGATTTCTCTTGTGGAGCCTTCTGAATCTCCATACCTGTCTGCATTTTGAATAATTTCACAAACCCAATATGGTTTTCGCTTGTGAGAAATATAGTCATGGATGGAGGTTCTTGGGGCTCCAACATATCATGATCTTTTGAAGTCTCATCATTGTGAGAGGGTGCAACCTATGTGTAGCTATGGTTTTCACCCTAGCTCGTGCAAAAGAGCACCTACTAAGGGTCAAGGAACCCTTAGTAGCAGTTCAATAAACTATAAAAAACTAAATGTAAAAACAGTAAAAGAATAAGCTAGCATGTGCATAAAATAAACAATGAATCTAAGATAAAACAATGAACAACAAATGAAATTTACACTTTTTATTAATGAGAAAACTAGGGTTTGCAAATGTTTTACCTCAAATGATGAGGTTGGTGAAGCCCTTGCAGCAATACAAGAGTAGTGCACTGGAGCTCCACAGTTCCCTTCTCTTCTCCAAAATGCATCAAGGGTGGCTAAAAATCCATGAGGTGGGCTCAAGCTCAAAGTGGATGGCTAGGGCTCAATGGGAATTTTAGCAGCATAAGGTTAGAGTGGGTAGTGGATGAGAAATGGGGGGCCTCCATCACCTATTTAAAGAAATTTTGGGTGGTGGAGTGCTAACCCATGGTTTTAGGCACCAAGTGGTTTAGGTTAATGGCTTTAGGGTTTTTTCCCTCTTTTTCGTTTTTTGAATTCATTTTTGAATTTATTCCCTTTTGGGGGGGGGATTTTGGACCTTTTTTTAGGGTTTTTGGCATGTTTTGAAGGAATTTAATTAATTTTAGGAGGGAAAACGTGATTTTCTGCCTTTTGGATAACCATTTGAGGGTTTTTTAGGTTTTGGAGGCCACAATGATAGGAAAAATGGTAAACAGAGTCATGTGACTAGGGTGATGAGCTAGTGAGCATTTTTTGGGTGTTAACAAATTGCCCCCTGATGTGTGAGGGAAGGAGCTCATCGTATGGTTGATAGACATCATAGGTTTTGTCATTTTCCATGGGTATGAGCATTGTGATGGAAAAGAGAAGAAACTGGTTGGAGACTGGAACACGAGCTCCATACGAACTGCAAAAAACTTAAGGTACATGGCCTCAATAATGGATGAGGAATAATATGAAATATGTGGATGAGGCGGGCATACCCATGCTTGTATCAAGATATACAAATAATAATGAGGCCCAAAAGAGTACCTGAACAATACATGGAGAACTGTTGTGTACATCATAATGGTCCAAAGGGGACACAAATATGGGACATACTCATGATTTGATCATGACTAATCTGAAGAACTGATACATGGAAACAATGGCAGTCATACTGAATGTGGTACCATAACAACTGATGCTCTGCTGGATCTGAAGGTGTCCAACAACTAGATGGACTCAATGCCTAAGAGTCAGAATCTCAAAGGTACACTGAATTGTAGCTGAACTGGGTACTCTATGAAGTATATACCTGGAATGCTTCCGAATACCGTCGCCAAGCGCAGCCCGGATATCTGTGGGAACATACAATTGGGGGGATCCAAATAGACTCACTAATGTGCTAGAGTCAAGGAAAATCCGGGGTCTTCGACCAATAACTGAAGGGACCAATACCCTGCACAAATCTCACCGGTGTGATCAAGGTGTTAAAGTCGAGCACATGAGAAACAACCATTCGGAGAGGCACTAAGGACGCCTCTCAAAATAGTCCGTAGGCACTCACCACTGATGGTAATGAGTCCAAGGCATAGGGACCTTTGGGTCTATCCTCTGGAATAGATGGGTTGGCATCTACAGAGGGAGACCTCCAACTACCAAGGCAATGATGTTTCCTTGTTAGGAGCGCGAGGTGTATAACCAAGAGGTGATAGTACTGGATGTGATCTTGACATACTGTGGGAGGGATACAAGGTTCGCAGAGTGTGGGGGACTCAAACTCCTTTCTTCAGAGTATGACAACAAGGTTGACCTGGAAGCATATGAAAATGACTTCGAGGAAGGGGATCATAGTGTAAGGGACCAGGGATTGTGAGTGCAATTGGGGAGACTCAAGGGGGGGACTGATGAGTGATATCCAGAGACTCAAAGGGTGACACATCGCAGAATACTCTGAACAAAGGTGACCATACTAGGTAGGATTCCATAATAGTGGGACTAGATATGATCTGTCATGGCATCGAAAAACACCTTTGGGGCCTTCTACATGGTTTAAGGAGCTCAAAGAAGGGACATAAATGTGCTAAAAAATGAACTGTCGTGTAGATTTGAATGAGCCCAAAACAGTGCATGCTCATGTGTGCTTTCAATTTTAAGGAGCCTGAAAGCGATAAGAAGACTTTGAAGTGGTGGAGAGGTACCGTTGTGTGGATTTGTACGAGCCTAGGATGGTGAATGCTTGTGGTTGCTTTCAACTTTAGAGAGTTAGAGAGCAAATAAGAAGATTCCAAGGTGGTTCTTTTTCATGTGTTAGTCTCCAAGGCCCAAAAAAGCATAAAAGTATGCAATGAAGAACTCTTCTAGCTGATGTGACTAGAGTATTACTTTTTCGTAATTAGTCTACTAGGTCTGGAAAAGGGGTAAACTTATACCAGATAAACGCCCTTTCAAATACTTTTAATGAGCATGAAAGGAAGCAACATTGGTCGACGATCTTTTCAGTGTTTTAGGAGTCAGAAAAGAGCTTAACAAAGACTCCCTAAGTGCCTTTTTCGTAAAGGAATTGCTCGGCCCGAAAAAGGGGTAAAAGTATACCGAACAAAAGAAATGACCAAGCAAGGAGGAAGTGTTCAATTCGATGGACAATTATGAGAACCAAGAATGAATGCTAGGGGGGAAACATTGATGGGGCCTCCTTGCGGGTTGATTAATAGTGGCAAAATAACACAGTGATTGCAGTGTGGATGGTATGGTGATGCATTTTTATGGTTTACGCCCTACACATTGTGATTTATGTGCTAGTTTAGAACATTGTTAGCCATTTGGTGTACTACACTATTTTGATTTCTTAGGACATGAGTGAATGTAATAGATTCAATTTGTCTGATCATTTGTTTAGTGCGCAGGAACTTTCTAAAGAGGCAAGGATCCTGTAACTGGTAAAAGTTGTCGAGTTGGGAGACAAGTAGCTGGGATTCAAGAAACACACAAAGGTGACGTATGCCCATTTGAAGGGAAGTGGTCAATAGACCGGACACAACATCGTACTCATCCTGGTTGTTAGTAGCAGCACCTATGCACACTCCATCGAGGTGGATTAAATCGTGTGAGGGGGAATATAATACCCAAGTTGCGAAGGCAAGGTTTGGAGACCAACGACTTGCACTATTGGCAAAACTGACATATGGTGGTGGAGCAAGATCCATCTGTGGTTATGCAAGGGAAATAAAATGTGAGGTTTTAGATGTAAAAAAAAAAAAAAAAAAAACAAAAACAAATGAAACTGTACAACATGGATGAGTGGGTCCAGAACTGTTAAGGGTAAAAGCATTTGAGATACAACCCATTGCGGGGGTTGCGTAGGGGGTTTTCATCAAAGTCGATGAGGATGTATGCCCCATGTCCTAGGAAAGTGTGGACGATATATGGACCTTTCCACATGGACTCAAAATTTCCTTTCCCAGTCTTGGCATGTGCTTGGTCATAAACCAAGACTAGGTCTCCTTCTCGGAAATTACGATGGTGGATATGCTTATCATAGCCATCTTTGGAGCGATTCTTAGTGGCATTGATGGTTTGTAAGGCTGTGCGGCAATATTCATTGGCTTGATCCAAAATGATTAAGCGTTGTTCAAGTGGTGATGTGTCCAAGAGGAGTTTGACAGTGATGTGTAAGATGGGATTTGACACTTGATGGGCAGAAAAAATTCGACATCATGGACTAAGTGGAAAGGGGTAAAACCCGTGGAGGTCTTGGTAGACATGCGGTAGGCCCAAAGTGCGGGGAATAGCATATGATGCCAATTGGACTTATGGCGGTCTACTGTGCGCTGAAGGATGGTCTTCAGGATTTTGTTAATAGCCTCCACTTGGTCATTCCCTTAAGGGTAATAGGCGGAGGCGTATTCGTGCTTAAATTTGAGAAGGGTTGACAACTCTTTCCAAACAGAGACTTCAAAGTGTGTGTCATGGTTGGAAACGAGTTATTTTGGGACACCGAACCAAGTGATAACATGGTTTAAAAAGAAAAAGAAACGGGCTATAGTCTCACTCGTGCAATTGATCGTTTGCATGGCCTCAGCCCACTTAGTGAAGTAGTCACCAACCACAATGATGTATTTGTGGCCACTTGCCAAGGTTGGGTTGCACGTCATAAAATTTATGTCCCACTTGTAGAAATGGCCAACGGTGATGACTGGATGGAGTGGGGCGGGAGGGGTTCTCTCCTTGGGGGAAAAAAGCTGGCAGTTTCGGCAATGTTTGACTACAGTGATGCAATCAATGAATAGGGTGGGCCAAAAGTATCCAGCACGGATAACCTTTTGGGAAGTAGCCATCCTTGAAAAATGGCCACTGCAGGCTCCCCTATGACAATCATTGAGGACTTGTTCTTCCTTGTCTCGGGTGAGGCATCGACATAATATGGTGTCAATACCGTGCTGGTAGAGGACATCTCCCAAGAGGAGGTATCGCGAGGCATGATGGCGTATGCATCGGTGATCGTCGCGCCCGATGTTGGGTCAAAACTTTTGTGTACCTAGGTACACAAGGATGTCGTCGTACTAGTGGTCATCCGATGAAATGATAAACGAGTGGTCATCGGGGAGGCTAGCATTGATGGATGGTGAAGTAGACGAAGATGTTAATTCCGACATGTGTTGTGCCAATGCAAGGTATTTGGTACTCTTAGGTGTCATGAGTGTAACGTCATAATCTTGGAGTATGATAACCCATTTGGCCATGCAACCCTGAAGAAGGCGGCGACTCAAGACGTAGACCATAGGGTTGGAATCGGCTACGACTGTGGTCTGGCTTAATAGAATGTAGTGGCGAACCTTTTGAACTGAGAAAACGACGGCAAGGGCCAACGTTTCCTCATAGGGATAACGCAGTTGTGGTCCAAATAAGGTTTGACTCATGTAGAAGATTACATGCTCCTTTCGCGCGTTATCCTTTTGAACAAGTACCCCTGAGATGACATGGTCAGATGCCAAAATGTAAAGGATAAAATCCTTGGAGAAATTCAGAGGTGAAATCAAGGGGGCGTTGGTCAAGGCTATTTTAAGGGATTCAAAATCCGCTTGCACTTGTTCGTCCCAAACAAAACGAATGCGGGTACGAAGTAGGCGAAGAAAACCATGAACAAATGTAGAATATTCTAGAACAAAGCGACGGAGGAAGTTGGCTCTCCCTTGCAAGCTCTGTAATTTCCATACTGTATGTGGGGATGGGAGGTCCAAGATGGCTTGAACCTTTAAAGGGTTGACGATTATCCAGTTTTTGGAAACGATGAATCCCAACAATTGGCCTATAGAAAAAAAAAAGACGCACTTGAGAGGGTTCAAGCAGATTCTATAATTGCGACAACGCAGAAAGACTTTCTGGAGGTCATTTAGATGATCAGATCGTTTCTTTGATTGGGTCATGAGGTCGTCAAGGTAAACCAGGATTATATGGGCCAAGTCGTGGAAACAATATGTCATGGCCCACTGGAAGGTGGCACCATCACTTTTAAGATCGAATGGCATGACCCGGTAGGAAAAGGTGCCCCATGGGGTAGTGAATGCGGTTTTGTATTGGTCTTCTTTCTGGATGTGGATTTGATTGTATCAGGAGAAGCCATCCATGAAGGAGAGAACTTCATGTCCCGCACAAGCGTCAACGAGTTGATCGATGAAGGGTGTGGTGAAATTATCTTTGGGACAAGCGCGATTGAGATTGTGAAAATCTGTATAGACACAGAGTGTGCCCTATTTTTTGTTGACAGGTATAGGATTGGATACCCAGGTGGTGTAAGCGATGGGATAGATGAACCCGGCTTTTCGCTGTTTCTCAATTTCGATTTTGACTGCAGGGAGCTTAGACGGGTGAATGGGTCTCTGTTTCTGGTGGACTGGTGGGACCTCCAGCCACTTATCAATGTGGTGTTCAACTATGGCAGGGTCTAAGCCAGACATCTCTGTATAGGACCAAGAAAATATATCGCTGAACTCATGGAAGAGCTTCTTGTACTCCCTAATTTCGTATTCTGTACAAGAAGCACCTAATGTGATGAGTTCGAGTGTACCGGGTGTGGTGGAAATATCAACCTGTATGGTAGGTGATATGTTGGCCATGTTTCCTTCCTCAAAGGCATCAGGGGCTAGAATGGGGTTTTTGAACCAGTCTACCTTCTCTGGGAGGAAGTCCTTTGTCTCGATGGAGAGTTGTTTGGTCGTGGTAGTGGTGGCCTCTTCAGGAATAAAGTAGGATCGATGGTGCATATCGTCCCAAGGGTAATCAGGTGCAGTAAGTGCTTCGAGTATTTCTTCGTCACTTTGAAAGCACTGTGTGGACAAATCAATGGAGGAGAGACTCGATGTCGGGGATGTCATATGTTCACCGGTCGAGGAGATCATATAAATGGTGTTGATCTCTTCCGAGGAGGAGGATGTTGGAGGATGAATCTCCTCAACGGTGGTAATTGATGACTCTAGAGAGGGTTGAGTTAACTCGTGTAGGACCAATCTGTACTCCGGGAGATCTCAGAAATGGTGTGAGTAATGGTCGTATATTCCACATATGGCACAAGCATGGTTGGTGGGCTGGTGGATTTAGCTCGACTACCGAAATGTTGGGGTCGTCATCCAAAGTCGTCATGTGTTGTTGGAGACTAGGTAGTTGTGGGAAGTTATGGGTAACACTTAGGGGGTGTGCAGAGTGGTGGTTGAGGTACCATGGGTTTCTTTGTTGGCGGAGCTGTGTAGGTTTGTGGGCCTCTGCCCCCACTGTTTCGGGGTGGTGTAGGGGAAAGGTTTGTTGTAGATGTGGACGTTGCATCGAGGGGTGGGCGATTAGGGGTGGTTGCCACGCCGAGAGGTGGGTGGTTGGAGGTGTTGATTGGTTGGACCAGTTGTAGAACAACCTGTGGTGTTGGGGGTGTGGGGGCTTGTAGATACCACACAGGTAGTTCTATAGTTAACCCTAGGAGATTCAACATAGCCATAACTAGGGTGCTTATTACTCTTGAAGGTTGGAATAAGAATGGGATCGTATGGATAGGTGTTGCTCCAACGTAACTAGGTACCATTGGAGGTTGTGGAAGCAAGGGTGGTTGTGGGTTGGGAACTATTTGGTTAGACAAAATTGTGCATAGATCGGATACATCTAATGTCGGAGGGGGGTGTGGAATGGACCTAAAGGTGGATGTCATGGGAGTTTCAGAATACATTCCGAGTCCAAGCGAAGATACTAGCGAAGTGGGTGCACTCAGGACAGGTTGTTTAACCATGGGGAGAACATTTTCTCTTGCGGTGGGGGCATTTGGGTCGTAGTACGTGAGTTGGTCAATTTTAACCACCCATCCCTCATGGGGGAGCATCATAATATGGAAAATAGATGAAGCAATGGCTTTCATGGTGTACATATAACTACGACAAAGCAGGAGGTTGTAGTCCAATTATGCATTGATAACTTCAATGTCTATGATGATGGTTTTCCTAGCTAACTGGAGTAGAACATTGGGAAAAAGACCCTGAGGTTGAGCAAAACGACCGTTGTATGCTCTCAGGGTGGTTGTGGATGGTTGTAGTGTAGGTAAGCTAAGCTTCTGCCACACGAATGTCGACATGACACATGTAGAGGCACCTCATCGATGATGCATCGATGGATAACAAGATTTCATACTGACACCGAAACTTGAAATGCTAATGTATAAGGCATGCACGGTTTGGATTGTTCCAAGTTGAATGCCATCATCCATGGGTCAGAGGGGTCTATTGTCCCAATAGCAGATACCAATGTCTTGCATTGTGCAAGAAAAATTTTTAATACCTCAAGGGCTGACATAGCAGCGGGTGAATGAGCTAGGTCATCCACAATGTTGTAATTAGGGGAAGCATGCACATTAGGGTTATTGTTAATGCATCGTAAGGGGAAGCGAGAAGATTTAGGGGCCCCATCGCACGGTTCCTGTGGTATGCATAATGACTGATCGATGGGAAGAGTGTTCGCAGCCTTATTGGCATGGATGGTTTCAGAGGTGGAACCATACTTATTGTGGCATGTTTGAAGGTTGAAGTCATTCGATGACATCATGAGAAGGTGGTGGGTACCTGAGTCAATGTATTGATTAATAGGTGCAACATAGGTGATTTGTTGTTGGAGTGCTGCGGGTCCTTGAGGGGGAGCCAACGGTTGAGTGTTCACCACTCCTTGTGTGGGAAAGGGATTCTATAACACCATAGGTTGTGTCTAAGGTGGCAGGGGGTTAGGAGATTCTTGTGGAGTAGCACGTTCTTGGCATTGGGATTCATCGATCCAAAGTTGGCGAGCTTGCTCCAAATGGGGACAAGTGTGTGTATAGTGGCCATATACCCTGCATATGGAACATGGGTGGTTAGTTCATAAATTGGGGTTCTTCCCCAAACAAAGTGGTCTGTCAGGGTTTTGATTGGTTGGGGCGGCGTTTTTATTATTTGGGGGGTTGGGTTGTTGACCACCTTGGTCTTGGGGTTGGTTGTTCCCGCGGTTACATCCTCTTCCCCGGTTTTGCTGGCCTTGTTGGTTTCGTTGAGCAGGATGATTTTGTTGTCGGTTTTGTTGGGCGTAAACTTTCCCTTGGGGGTTTGGAGGATTTTGTGGTTGAGCAGGTGCTGGGGCTTCCTGCTGAGGATAGTAAACATGAGGGGCTTGGGGTTGAGCAAGTGCTAGTGGGGCCTGCGGTGGATGGTAAGCTGAAGGAGCTTGTGGTTGCGTAAGTGGTCCCTGCAGGGGATAATAAGCCAGAGGGGCTTAGGGTTGTGTGTGAGTGGGAGGAGCATGCTGATGGTAATAAGCGATGGGTACCACAAGAGGGTTGTAAGTTGGAGGTGCGTGGCCATAACACTGCAGTGGACACGATGGTCGATGGATATGAGGGGGTTGAGCCATGGGGGCATATGATGTTGATGCTCCTGAGTGGGTCGTGGCACGCGAAATGTCGGGGCCACTAGTAGTGGGCATAGCCGTGCAAGGTTGACTATGAGATGCCACATGCCCGATGATGTCGTCAGCAGCATGGGATTCCCTAAGCATGTCGCTCCGGGAGCAGTCAGCGCAGGGAGCATCGGGTAAAATGAAATATAAAACCGGAATGGGCATAGATAATATCAAAGTGTTGGGATTTAAGGATAGCCTCTTCCTCAAATTGTGGTCGTTCAGATGCCACATCCTTAGCGATGAATTGTATAATAGATTTCAGGAACCAATCTAAAAAGATGCGATCGTCCAATTTAAGCTTACACAAACTATGTCATTTGCACCATTCATGGATATGGTCTGTGATATGGCTGGCCGTGTTTTGTCTAGAAGATAAGAGTATCTCAACACCAGCATCATAATGAACTGGTAATTGGAAGAACTACAAGAAATTGGAGGCAAGGGATGTAAATGTGAAATGGGTCCCATGTGGCTGGTCAATGTACCACTTGACTGCAGCACCAGTGAAGGTTCGTTGTAATCACCGTAAGCAGATAGAGTCATCCACAATGGAGTTAGAGGAACACCAAAGGTGGAAGGACATGATGTGGTTTTGGCGGTCCTCCCCTCCCTTCCCCTCGAATTTGGGTATGTCTGATGGGAGTTTGGTGGGAATAGGAGGCCATGTGGGGCTATATCGTATGGGGTCATTGGTCAATTTGGTGAGGTCAGGGAGGTTGAGGCTAGCCATGAATGGAAAACTAGTAGAAAGATGTGGCATGGATGGAGGGGGAAATGTGGTAGTCGTGGCGGAAATAGTGGGGCCACTACCCCCAATGTGGGGGGCAATGGTATGTGCCATGATGGGGATTGTGGGACCTCTAGTCACAGGTGGGGGAATCATGTAGGAAGGGCTTGTGCCACCGATTGTACTACTAGTCACTAATAGAGCCATAGTAGTAACCAATCCACTAACCATAGGTATGGATGTAGTGAGAGGAATAGTAGGTGTAGTGAGAGGAATAGTAGGTGTAGGGCCTATAGATGGTATAGAGGGGATGGATACTGAAGTGGTAGCTCAACTAGTGGTGGACCCACCACCAACGACCCCACCGTAAAAGGGGATGGAATTCATGCCAGCCATAGGGCTAGACGGAGCAGTGAATATAGGGTTCTTTGGTTTAGAATCAGACATGAAGTAATGAGTGTCTGGATCAAGAGACAAGGCTCTATGGCTGTGGCGAGTGGTGCCAAGTAAACCATGTTGTGGGGACTAGCCCCATAGGTACTGAGACTGTCTCGGGGAATCAATGGTGACAATGAAAATAAAACTAGTGAGTTGTGGTGAGTGAAAAGCTTAAAAATCCTGATGAAGCCGTGTGTGCAAAAGGAGAGCATGAAAAAATATGGCACTCAGGACAATAAAAAGCTCAAAATTCTTACTATAACAGCTGTGCTACAACAAGCGGGGTGACAAGAAAAGTGGTCAGAAAACCAACAAGAAAAGGCTCCTAAAAAAGAAAAAAGGGTATACCCGCTAAACCAGGGGGGTAAGCGAGCATGCAAACACATAACTAAAAGATCTGGAATCTCACACAAATCGTATCCTCTGCAGGGTGGTGAAATCCGCAGTCAGACGATACAAAATGGAGAACTGAGTAGGTGGGGGATATCCCTCTACCGAGATGGATCCCGGGTAAAAGAATCCTAGGAGAATGGAAACTAGGCTACCCCGTTCATGGCACATCTAGAAAAATAAATCGGCATGTCAGTCCTCTGGTCACTACACCCTAAAAATTGAAGTGCAACAAGGAAAGCAACTAGGTGTCATCCGGAACTAGGTGGAGTGCGGCACTCCACGTAGTCCTCCAGAACCAGTCTCACGACTTACCCTATTAAGGGAGAGGCGTTTTCTCACAAATCGATGTATAACTGTACCAACAAATAGTAGGAGATTTCGGTACCCTATTGGACAACTTCTATGTCTCAAGTGTAAGTGACGAAGGGGTGTTGTTTGGATGCTTATCCCCAGTGTCCTACCTAACTAAAATATTCTTTTGTGTTCCCCAAATAGGGTTAAGTGTTGGTTGAGTTAGGTAAATTTTAAGGCTATCTTGAGTTAATGTGACTGAATGTGTGCACAGGTGGTGTTGGAAACTAACTACAAATGTAAAGGCTGAACTTTAAATGCAAAAATTTAAATGCTGAACTTTTAATCTGCTATGTAAAACTTTGCTTAACTTGCTGAAATGTAAAGGTTGAAATTTGTTAATTTTTAATTTTTTTAATAAAAAAACAAGCAAATAAGAGAAAAAGACAGCTCAATAACAAGGGGTGTTACTGGAAATAGGTGGCTATTTGCATTTTTACAGGAAGAGAGTAGAAAAAATGCTAAAACTGAGCGCAACTGTCAAACTGGACTACGCGCCCTGGAGCGCAGGTTTCAGGATGACAAACGCGGCCTGGAGCGCAATTGTCAGGATGGACTACGAGGCCTAGGGCACATATTTCAAGCTGATAGGTGCGTCCTGGAGTGCAACTGTCAGGTTGGACAACACGACCTGGGGCGTTGATTTCTAGCTAACAGATGCGGCGTCGGATTGGTGCTGGGGCGGGGGCCCCAAGAGGTGGCGGGGATTCCGTGGAAAAGGTCACGGGGACGGCAACAGAACTTGCGGCAGAAGCCATGGGGAGGCATACAAAAGCTGCGGTTGGGGCGGACGGCAGGCCGCTAAGGTCACGGCCGCGAAGGATCGCGGGGATGTGATGGTAGAGGTCGTGGGGAGGGAGGGATGCATTGCGGCTAGGGCCGCAGAGATGGAATGTGTACTCGTGGTTGGGTCCGCGAGTTGGAGGATAGAAAGTGTAGTTAACAGTGTTGGGGATGGCCGGGAAATGTGGCCATGGGGGTAGCAAGGGAAACTGCAGCTAGGACTGCAACGGAGGGTGCAGGAGGTTGCATCTGGGACCGCAGAGATGGGGAAAAGGGTTGTGGTCGAAGTAGTAGATGGGGTTTGGGGCCGCGGGTAGGGTGCAAGAGTTCGTGGCCGAGGAGGCGTATATGAGAAACTAACCTGCCCTGTAGGCCACTTGTAACGTCTGGACAACTGCGCTTCAGGCTATGGCCATGGGCTAGAAACCTGTGCTTTTTCGCGCAAAGAACAGGTGAAAAAAATGGTAGTCGACCAGGGAAAAGAGGGTTCCAGGAGTTTACAGACGTGCAACTAACCAAAGAAAACAAAATAAAAACTAAAAAACCAGAGGTTCAACAAGTGTAGTCGCCAATCTGTAGCTATGGTTTTCACCCTAGCTCATGCAAAAGAGCACCTAGTAAGGCTCAAGGAACCCTTAGTAGTAGTTCAATAAACTATAAAAAACTAAATGTAAAAACAATAAAATATTAAGCTAGCATGTGCATAAAATAAACAATGAATCTAAAATAAAACAATGAACAACAAATGAAATTTACACTTTTTATTAACGGGCAAACTAGGTTTTGCAAATGTTTTACCTCAAATGATGAGGTTGGTGAATCCCTTGCAGCAGTACAAGAGTAGTGCACCAAAGCTCCACACAGTTCCCATCTCTTCTCCAAAATGCATCAAGGGTGGATAAAACTCCATGAAAATGGTGGGCTCAAGCTCAAAGTGGATGGCTAGGGCTCAATGAGAATTTCGACAGCATAAGGTTCGAGTGGGTAGTGAATGAGAAATGGCGGGCCTCCATCACCTATTTAAAGAAAATTTGGGTGGTGGAGTGCTAACCCATGGTTTTAGGCACCAAGTGGTTTAAGTTAATGGTTTTAGGGTTTTTTCCCTCTTTTTCCCTCTTTTTCCTTTTTTGAATTTATTCCCTTTTTGGGGGGGGGGGATTTTGGACCCTTTTTTAGGGTTTTTGGTATGTCTTGAAGGAATTTAATTAATTTGAGGAGGGAAAAAGTGATTTTCTTCCTTTTGTATAACAATTTGAGGGTTGTTTAGGTTTAATTGGAGGCCAGAATGATAGAAAAAATGGTAAACAGAGTCATGTGACTAGGGTGATGAGCTAGTGAGCATTTTTTGGGTTTTAACACTATGCAACTCTATGAGCTACATCTTATTCATATACTTCGATCACACCATGAGTCTGGATATCTCGTCATAGTCGACTTCCTCTACTTGATTTCACAAGTCTTGTTTATATTTGAACCATTGTCCCTTGTTCTACAGAACAAGTCTCATCATTCTTCGTTTGTAGGTGATCGTTGTACGACACTTCCTACAAATCAAATTCAATAGCATGGTTAGAAACATTTCATAGTTTGCAAAAACATATGCATAAATCATAAGTCACACTGTCATAATGCTATCAATAATACAACATTTATTCATACCCCACATTCATATGGTAACATTCTAGATGCCTTCCATCTCTACCACTACATCAGTAAGAGTGTGCACTACTCCCAATATGTCAGCAAATAGGTTTCATTCTATATAAGTAGAAATGGAATTTTGTATAGAACCATAGGATACTTACCTATCACATGCATCAAAAAATTCTAACATGCATAACACACATCCTAAATAAATGTGTACACAACTGGACACTATGACAATTCAAATACTTATCTTTGTTTGTTTGGTAGGATCTCTTTTTTAATCCTAGTCTTCTTGCAGGGATTAATGGAATGTCTGATGGTGAGATCTACTTCATCATTAAAGTTCATGAACCAATATTTTATGTTTCTTCTCCTATTCTCTTAGAGAAAATTTCTAAGGGGAGTCCTTTTCTTCAAGATTGGAGAGAGAGTGCTTTGAAGCATCACTATTACAGGACATATTCTTCGAATTCTTCCTTTAGTATCTTCATGGGAGGTTCTTCTTCTTCGTCTTATTTTTCTTCATCTTCAAAAAAGTGAGCATGATGTCTTTTTTTTCTCTTCTTCTTGACTTCTTCTTTTCTCTCAGGACAATCTTTGGCAATATGTCCCATCTTATCACAACGGAAACATTGGAAAGAAGACTAGTCTCTTCGCTTGTAGTTTCCTTTCTTATACTTTTGAAACTTCTTTGGAGGATGGAACTCCTTATGATTTTCCTTCTTGAAATTAGGTTTTCCTTTTCCTCTCTTTATATGGGTAGCTAGATCTTGATCATCATCCCTAAGTAGTGCTTCTTGATTTGCTACTCTAGCTTCCTCCTAGACACAATCTTCCCATACAACTTCGAATAGTAGACTTTCCTTTCTTGCACACATGGTCTGGATAAAGGAGTCCCATGGTCTAGTAAGACCATTGAGAGTAGTCATTAACAACTCAACTTAGTCAAGGGTGTCTCCAATATCTTCTAGTTGTTCCTTGAATTGGGAAACCCTTTTAAAGTATTCTTGAATGGATTCTCCTTGGCTCATCTTTCTACTCTTGAGTTGAGTTCTCAAGTTCATCTTCCGATTTATGTTTCTTCCTTCATACATTCTAGTTAGGGCATCAAACATCTCTTTTGGAATCTTCTTAGAGGACACTTTAGGAATCAAGTGATCTTTAATGGAGTCTGCTATGATCCTCATAGCCCTAATCATATCCTTCTTCTACTTCTCCTTAGCTTCAAATTCTTTGGGTTCAGGTACAACTTCTTTAACAAACTTGGTAAGTTCATTCTCTTCTATAATGAGACCAATACTATTATTCCAAGCACGAAATTTCTCTATGCCTTCCAACTTTTCATCGAGATTGGTGCTTGGTGTCATCGCAACCTAGGGAGTAGAAAATAATAAAAAATAAAAATTTCTCAAAATGAAAAACTGAACTCACCAAAATATGTGCTTGAATGAGGCGAGTATGCTGGTGTACTTGGATTTTGGAAATTCCAAAATTGTACCCTTCAAAATTAACTTGCAAATTTCGGATCTACAGTTTTCTGGCTTTTTCTGGTTTTTTGTTTTTTCTGGTCCAAAGTCAAACTAGGGTTTGACTTTTCGGGAGTTTTACCCACTCAAAAATTTCAATCTTGGTACCAAAATTGCCCTTTTGGAGAGGCACACTTCCCTATTCCTATTGCACTCAAAAATTCCACTTATGTGAAAAGCCCTAATTTTTCACTTTCAGAGAGAGAGAGAGAGAGAGTTTTACCTTATGAAAGTTGCTCTTTTCAAGTTAGCTCTGATACCATGTTAAGATTATATGCTACCATAGACTAGATTGCAAATTCATTAGAATTCAATACATTATTCACAATAGAAGCATAATAAGGATCTATGAAAGATACACAATCACAAAGCACAAAAACAATATACCTTGGGAAACCCTCAAGGGGAAGAAAACCCAGCAAGAACTTCCTCAATATAGTTGATTAAGTGCAATGCCCCAAAAATATGTCTCATAAATAAGAGAGACAAAAAGACAAAACTCTGGACTCAAGGCACTCTTTCTTCTCCTTCGCAGATATCTCTCTCTCTCCACTAATGCGAATTGCACAAGTGAGAGAATGAATAAATGAAGGAGTCTCTCCTTCTATTTATACATTACTTTTGACCTAACGTTTAACTCATCTAGGTCGGCGCCAGTAATCCTAACTAGGCCTATACTTCTCTAGAGAGATTCAATTACCACTTATATTACATTTACATGGGTGCTAACGAACCGACTTACAATGGAGGGTTAAACTCATGACCTTTACATGAAAAATGTAATAATGACATCCCCGGCGGAGGTAAAACATCCCCCATGGAGTTACAATAATAAAGTACAAGTAGAATATAATTCGAAGTTACATTAAATTAACAGCCAAAATTTGTTAAGTATGGTGAATCAAACAAAACCCTGCATAATAGAAATTTCAAGTATTTAAATACTAATGTTGATCTTATTATATTATTTAGAGTTTAACTAGATTTAGAAAAAAAACTCCATACTTACCTTCAATGTTGCAACCCGTATTCTCGCTGCTTCTTTTCGTTTTATTTGTGGCTGCAAAATTTTACATTAGGGTTTAAATGCCTCCATTGTTATACTGAATTATGATTTCACCTTTTCGGTATTTTGGATTTACCGAGCTTGTGATTATCTATAAAAAGGATAGGGTTATATGGGGCCACTTTCTTGGTTGAATTCGTAACCATGTCAACCCTGTTAATTTTTTTTTCTATTTTTTTTATTTTTATTAAAAATGCATGCATCAATATCGATGCGTTTGTATTACATGAACACACCGGTGCGGCCATCAACATAACGCACCGGATATGACCTGCGTAGCGTTATTTTTTATTATTTTATAAAAAGGCAAAAGTCAATTTTCATATCTCAGTTCTCTCTTCCTAGTGCATCGTATTTACTATAATGTATCAGTGCGTTGTTATTACGAATGCACCAGGGCATTTCACATATTCAAGCACACCAATATCTATTTATTCCTTTTTTCTAATATTATTTTTTTTGTCATATTTTGAAGGTTTATAATTTGTTTGTATAATATATTGATAGCTTATGTATTTAATAGTATAGGTTTTTTATTGATATAAAATGCATGCTATGAATTCAATGAAAACAACTTTAATCAACATGATGGGAGCACATCCAAAATTATGAAGAAGCAAAGTGATTTTAATTAATTTTTGTATTTAAATTATTTTTTTTGAATTATTTGTAAAGTTAACTAATATGTATTGGTTAGTGTGTGACATGCAGAGCCAAAAACTGAGGAAGCTCAATAAGATTCTTACCAAACTAAGTCTAGTAAAGCGTAAATAGTTGATGTAAAAGTTGTAGAGGGATGAATCAAATGAATTAAAAATAATTCAATATGAATTACCTATTCAAATTTGAGTAATAATATACTTAAGAATATTCACTAATATGTTTCAAATAACGTAATTCACATATGTTGAATGTTATGCAAGGACTAACAACAACAAAATTCAATGTCATCATAAGAAAAAAAATATGGAAGATGCAAATGATGATCAATTGGTCCTTAGCTCATATGGAGTGGTGCTGGATAATACTATGAGGGATTTAGTGGAAATAATGTACAAACGTACATTTCACTTACAATATAGAAACCAAACAAATGATTCGAAGAATCGGGTCATATGTAAACTATAAGAGGTGTTCCCAGAGAAATGGTCAATGAGACCTGTCAGGATTTCAATAGAGAAAACATACAATTACAAAAAGAATCATTCAAAAAGTAATATTGCTAAACATGTTTATGTAGAATATGTATCTATAACTATTACAAAGCGTCATTCATTCAATAATTTTAATTCTGCTATATTTATTTTTCATATCAACATAAAAATAATTTAATGTAATTTTACATTTTCAAGAAGAATATGAGAATCCCAAAGAATGAACAAGGCGATATGCGAAATGTGTCAGTAGGGATGTCCAAAAAAGTGTACAAAGATATGTTCAAGGAAATGGACATAATTGCATCACAGAAGGATCCATCTCAACATCAATTTGCTTCAAATGTATGAAATCATTGGTTTTTAGGTTTATGTTATACATCTCATCAATTAATTAAACATTAAATATTAATTTTCAATTGTATTGTTGTAGAAAAAAATGGAACCCAGTCAACACATAAGACAGGATGACAAGAAAAAAAGGGGTTTATAGTAAATTTTGTGAGTATTTGTGATTTCATTGTAAGAAATAAATATTTTGTAGTGGTTGTGATTGGTATTTTTTTTTTCACTGGAAATCCTTGCATGTATTCAAATAGGTGTTAACATACAAAGAGAAGCCAATAGAAGAATTTATTGATATTGGGCTAAGCAAGGGTTGTGAGTATATGTTGGTGTATCAAAAATTAATTGTGGATTTTGTAAGTCTCTATGTTGTTTTACTTCTGCCATTTTATAATTAATAGAACAACAAAAATATTTGATACTAAATCTATAATTTTTGGTGGGGCATAACACTTTCAAGAAACAAAGAATGGAGTGGAGCCAACATAAGACTTGTTGATAGAAGGCAAAGGATTTGATTTTGAGAGAATGTGTATCATTCATGAGTTATTTATTTCTATGGTACGTCGCTTTTCAATTTATATTCATGTATACTATATATTTATTTTTCATTATTCCCGTTGGTAATGTAGATACACTCAGTACACTTTATTTTTATGTTTGCGGATGGGAGATGAAGAAGAGGAAAACAATCGAGTCAGTCATAAAAACATTCAGCCAAATAACCCAATTGATGCAAGTGGCTTGAGCACCGATAATAGTTCCAGTGAAGAATGATGCTTCGTATTTAATTTTGATGTTAATGCAAGATGTTGTAGCTTGTTGTATATTTTGAAATAATTTTGAAATAATTTTCGGACACTATGTATTGGACATAGTGTCCGAATTCAAAAACAAGTTACCAATAAGTGTAACAATAATTACATGCATGTTGACATTTTGATTATTGTTGTCTCTATGTTGTTGTATTTACTATGACAAAGGAAATCTTATTGATATATAATATAATAAGCGTTTTATTCTATTGCATTCTTCAATATTATTGTCAAATGTTACATGTGAAAAGGTACATTGGTAAAAAAAATTCCAAGAAAAAAAAAGTATTTTCATTCAAGATGGAGCAAAAATATATTCTTTAGTGCCATACAGCACTAGTAAATGGTACATTAGTAAAAATGTATGGATGATTAAATATTACAATAGATTCTTGCATCTATGATATAATAATTTAATCCAAACAAACAATTTCAATAATTAAAATTGAAATGAATTTTACTATAAACAAATATTTCAATTTCAGATGAATAATGGAATATATATATATATATATTTGACTAAAATATAAGTATACATTCTTCAAAGAATCATATGTGGTGCTTTTACTAATTTATGTCACACCAGTGTGTATAGAACATTAAGCACCGGTGCATTTCATTCTCTGAATCACACCGGTTCATGTAGATGGCTTATGCACACTGAGAATAATCAAAGCTTATGCCCACCAGTTTTTAGTTTTTAAACCTGACGGTGCATTTGATGTGTTAAAATGCACTGGATCATGTTGATAGTTTGTAAGCACCGGTGCGCCCTGGTAAATGTACAACACCGGTAAAATTAAAAATACTAAAATAATGTACGTCGTGTATGATGTAAAATATAGGACCAATGTGTTTAGGTTGTAAAGATGCACCGATGCGTATATTCTATATGCAAGCACCTGTGCTGCGTTGAAATTTGATTATTTCAGATGCTTGTTCTGGTTGAGTGCATTGGTGCATATTTTCTAATCGTACAACACCGGTGCGTCCTAGTAAGAGATGCATTGGGGCGCATAATTTCAATTATGCGCATCAATGAATAAACATCTGTTAAAAAATCCAGCCATTGAATATTTTTTAGTTATAAAATATATCTGTTATGACCTCCATAAAAACATCTTATACCATTGGCAAAGGTCTTAGCGGATTTTTTTTTTGTCAATTTTTTCCAATCTTGTAACATTAAAAACCTCCACTATGACCTCAGCTACGACCTCCACCAATGATGGCAGAAGTTTAACAAACTTACTGCTTTCCACTACAAAACAAATGGACTAACAACATGATGGTTGTGCATATACCAAGAATTTGCAACTCCAAACAACCATACAAATGCACTGTGATCCTTCCTTATGTTCAAAATAGCTAAAATAGATCCTACCATAACTCTATTGGACATAACTCGTTTTAGGTGTTATTAGGTTTCTAGTCATTGAATCCATTCAACGTAGATCTACCCATTTCATTTACATATGAATAATACTCCCATGCTCAAAATAAGGATGGAAAATTATCCAAATTTGTTGAATGAATCCAATAAATCTAGCAAGATGTTCATGATTTTGCAAAATGCTAATGTGAAGTACAAGAATTTCCATGATCATCATTGGGTTCCACACAAATTTGTAGTGAGAAATAACGCATGGTTACAATTATAGAAAGAGTGCTTCACACAACTCCATTGGAATATATACCCACTATAATATGGGCCTCACTCCATAGCCAAGGTTGTGGGTGATTTTTTTTTTAATTAAGTATTCCTCTTTTCCCTATATTACACTTTGTATTTAATGTGGAGCTAATGTGGAGCTACATGAATCAATATTGAAAAAATTGAGTAAGTGATAACTCACTTGATTATGGATACCAAGAGGAAATACACCTTTCAATATAAGATCCAAATCTATTGGATTGTCAAAGTAGAGAAACTCCACCGGGAAAGTCTCATTAGGAATTAGATTCATCGAAATTTTTCCCATCTAATGGAGGAACTTGATGCAATGGTAATAATTTATTCCTCGAGGGGAATAGCTAATACATGTGTATATTGGTGTCCACCTACCTATTCCACTGACTCAAAATGGTTCCACATATTGGTTGTTTAGCTACAATTTTTCCAAGTCCCAAAATTTTGATGAATTTTTGGAAATTAATATAGGCCATATAATCTACCAAACACATAGAGCATGGATTAAGCATTGTAACAATCCATAAAACACTTTTAATGGATTTTTTTATGTCTTAGTCCCATAGGTAGACTAGGTTGAAATAAAATACGCCCAGGCATGATAGAAGCTCAAATTTGATAGATATTAGAGCTATATCTTATGTAAAATGTATTTTGATTTCATTCTTTGCGATTTAGTTTAATGGAAAAGGTTATGGATAGCTTTTGGAAATGTAACTTGATAAAATTGTAGAGGAAATTTACAGATTGTCATAGAATATATGAAAGGATGATGGTGAATTTAACAAATGGAATGCTAGGGTTATTTAAGAAGTGCCTGCAAAGACAAATTTCTTAAATCCAAGCTGACATGAACGTACTGAGTCTCATGATAAGGAATTCAGTCATTCTTACACAACTGAAAAGAAAACATGAGAATAAAAAGAATGCAGCAATACATTTATGTGTACAATACACACATGAAATTCCTTGTACTACTGAACAAACATAAAATATTTAAAAGTAATAGCAAAGGCCAAAAAAAAATTAGAATCTTTGATATAAGCTTTAATTTTCAATAGCCACAAGCATCATCGACACTATAATGGAATCAAAACTGCTACATCATGCTTATATGTATCTCATGAATATTTCCATATGCAAATATATGAGGTAATGATAGATTTACATAATAGAGGAACAACTTCTCTGAAACAGTACTGTATCTTTAATCTCATGCAAAGAATATTACAGGGAAAAATTTGACCATCGACTCTACAAAACTAGATAGAGACCCTCTATTATAAAATTGTCAGCCCTTTATGATTGAATACGAGTTACATTATATAGAATACTTTTGTAACTGAATTCAATTTATACATTCTAACTGAATTGTAAAAAGATTTGATTTACATTTTACAAATTTGACTTTTACATCTTCCTTTCAAAATTCCTCATTGAACTCAACATCTTCAATTTATTTTGTTGGGAGTCTTCTTTTCCCTCTCATGCAAATATTTGGTTTAGGAGAATTCCCCATTAGAATTAATTGAGGAATACCATCTTGATTCATTTGATACGTCATTTTGTTGATGTATTTGTAACTTCAGAATATATTCACTTGTATATTGTATTTGTACTTTATTGTATCCCCAATGGAGATGTATCATTCCTCCGATTGGAAGTGTCATCATGTGTACTTGCAAGTGTCGCAAGTTATATTGTAAGTGTTGTAACTTATACTTGATGGCGTCGGCCCTGTATGAGTCATGTGGGTCAAAGGGTTATTAGACCACCCTAGTAGGGGTTGGCCCAATCATTATTATGTTAAGTGGTTAAGTTGAGGCCGACCTAGTTGAGTAAAGGTCAAGTGAAAGTTAGTTTATAAATAGAGAGTGTGTCTCTCTCATTTTGCACATTCTATTATTCACTCACTTCGCATTAGTGAGAGATAGGAGGAGTGCGCACAAGGGGAGGAGGAGCATGCTGCTGAATTTATCTATCTCTTGGGTTTGATCATTTTTATCCTTGTATTGATGCTTATTTTATCTCTGAGGAAGTTGCGGGGTTTTTCACCTTCTTGGTTTTCCCCGGTGAAATGTTTTGTGTTTCTTGTCTCTTATCTCTTATGCTTGATATGATGTACATGTTATTCGTTCAGTTAATATCCTAGATATATTGAATTAAATGATGAAAATATAACATGGAATCAGAGCTATCTTGAAGGAAGGCATGCTATGGCATTTATGAGACTTGTTTCACTTGCGACAAATCGGAAGCTAGGGCTTGATATAGCAAAAACCAATCATCGTAGAACTTTCGCTATAAATCCATTTTGGAGAAGGTTAAAGATATGAAACTTTTACAAGATGAAAGTAACATCCCCATGTACCTTATGTTCGAAGAACAACATATGATTCACTGTAAATTGTGTGATATGATATGTACAATATAGGGTTTCTGCCTCTTCTAGATCTCAGTCATAAACATGTGACCTAGGAAAAAAGGTCACAACTTGGGCTAGTAAGCTCCAAATGAAATTCTGTGAAAAGTGACAATAAGCGCACAGATGATAGTTTCTCAGGTAAGTTTTTAAGAGGCCGAATTTAAACCAGTGACACGTGGCACGCCATACAATTTTTCTCTCTTGTTTTATCCCATAAACAGGTCACGTTGCGACACTTGTCATAAATCTCTCTCAGAGAATCCAATTGAGGTCAGACCTATGGGGTTGGAAAGATGACAGGTCAGGCTACACCAGGCCAATGTTTCAGACCCTGTGGATTCATAATTTCAGATATGTACTAGAAACAATAAGGCACATATTTCTGTCAAAACAGAATTGGATTCTGAGCACCTTCATTCTTGGCTTGTCATTGCTGCGGGAATTTAGGGCTTCAGATAAAGTTGGAATTTTTTGAATCAGAGACCACGACTGAATGATCCTCATCAAAATAAAAATTTAGAGACCAAGATCAAATTTTTTGGTTGGGTAGAAGGTCGGGCTTGATCAAACCCTAGTTCAGGATTTTGATCGGAAAGGTGCAAAATTAGGGCTTTTGCAAAAGTTGGAATATTTGAAATTTGTGACCACGGCTGGAAGCTCCTTAGAAAAATCAAAGTTTAGAACACAAGTTCGAACCTTTTGTATGGGTAGAATACCGAGCTTTATCAAACCCTAGTTCATGATCCTGTCTAGAAGATCCAAAAGTTTCAAAGGAAATTTTTAGGGGTCAAATTTTGCAGTTTTAAAAATTGAAGTATACCAGCTTGATCAGCTCAACAAGACACATCTTTCCATCCATTCAGAAGTTTGAAATTCAAAATTTGAATTTTTAGGGTTTCTCTAACAAACCCTAATCCAGCTCTAGATCTAATCTCAGCAAATCAAAGTGGATTGGGTTGATCCAAGAAGAAAATGAATTGGACACCTACATAAGTGAAGAAGTTCCAGTTCCAGAGGAACATAAGGCTAAGGCCTTACATAAGAAGTCTACAAGCAATCCCGGTAGGTATGACTTGAAGAGATACAGCTATGTTTGTGAAATCTGTTCATGATTAAGTTTATGATATGTTTGTCTTCATATTATTAGTACAACCTTGATTAATCTTAGACTTGTCTTATCACCTTAGTAAAAGTATGAATGCTTGTAGACATTCATTGATTAGGGTTATGACACTTATGATTATACTAATGCACCATGATGTTGTATGAGGTTGATGTTGTCTTCTAACATGAAAGGTACATCAAGAAAGACAGATCAAGTTCTAGATCAAGAACATATGACCATGGTGACATGAAGACAAAGACTCATCCATAGTCATGGATCACATAGAGCTCTGTTGAGATATTGTAACTTTTAAGAATATTATATTTGTACTTCATTAATCCAAAGATGTTTCATTCCTCCATGAAGAGCTTATTGTATATCCGGAGATGTTTTATTCCTCCGTGGAGAATGTCGTAACTTGGGTTATTAGACTTCCCTAGTGGGGGTCGGCCCTGTATGAGTCATGTGGGTTAAAGCGTTATTAGACCACCCTAGTGGGGTCGGCCCTGTCACATTATGTTAAGTGGTTAAGTTGGGGCTGACCTAGTTAATATAAAAGACAAGTCGGAGTAGTGTATAAATAGAGGAGGTGTGTTCCTCATTTATCACACTCACACACTATTCACTCACTTGTGAATGGCGCATAGTGAGAGAGAGAGATCTTTTATGGAGGAGAAGGAGCTCATGTTTGGGATATACATCTCTGTATTGTTGAGCATCTATATTGAGGAATCTTTGATGGGTTTTCTACCCCATGAGGGTTTCCCAGGATAAATCATTGTCTCTTGTGTTTATTTTGTGCTTGTTGTTCTATCAGTGATCCAGTATATGCTAATGTTGTGAAATGGAATGTAATGCTGATATTTTTCGTCTTATCATATTGAATCTTAACATGGTATCAGAGCTAACCTGAAGGAAGGCATTTTAATTTTTCATAATTTACTTCAATATGATCTAGGATCTTAACTGAGAGAACAACATGTACATCATATCTACACGATATCAATCATGGACACAATAATGCAAGCACAGAAGAGACACGGAGTTTACTTGGGGAAAACCATAAAGGTAAAAAACCCCAATAACTTCCTCAGAGATAGATAGAGAAATGATACAACCCAAGCATAAGATCTAGACATCTCCTAGCAGTAGCTTCTCCTCCTCCACAAGTGCGCCACTCTCCCAAGAGTGTGAGAGAGAATAGAAATGATGAAATAGAGTGCCTCCGGCACTCTACTTATACTTGACTTGACTTGCCTAATAACCTTTACTAGGTCGGCCTTAACTTAATCACATAACATAATGCTGACTGGGCCGACACCTAATAGGGTGGTCTAATAACCCTTTGAACCACATGGACGACCCCCAATAGGGTGGTCTAATGACCCTTCGACCTAGATGACTTATACATGGCCGACCCCAACAAGGTGGTTTAATAACCCATCAAGTATAAGTTACGACACTTACAATATAAATGACGACACTTCCGTATAGAGGAATAATAATATCTCTATAGGAATAAAATATACATATATGAAATACATTCTGAAGTTACATATACATAAACACTCCCTCTTAACTAGGAAGGTATTTCTCGACATAGGTCTTCTAGCACAAGTCCTCTTCTCTGGATCATCGTCACTAGATAATTGTCATCGTCATTGCTGCTGCTATCTCAATCAATCTCTGAATCTACTTGTCATAGGAAGTTCTACAGAGCCAGTCCTTTTTCATACTGGATGTAGGACCACCACCTGCAGGTCCTCATCATCACTCGCCATACTGTGGAATCCTCAGGACTTATTACGTGCATCACAAAACCTAGCGGTAGCATCCCAGGTTGTTACGAGCACACAGATCTACCTGTCGGATCTCCCAGGAGCACATTACATGTGACCCATCACAAAACCTAGCTGAAGCATCCCAGGCTATTATGAGCACACAGCTCTACCTATCGGATCTCCCAGGAGCACATTACATGTGATCTCACCACAAAACCTGGCTGAAGCATCCTAGACTATTACGAGCACGCAACTCTACCTATCGGATCTCCCAGGAGCACATTACATGTGGTCCACCACAAAACCTAGTTGAAGCATTTGAGGCCTTTTTCATCCTATCCAGATCTCCCAGGTCTACTTACATGTCCTCCTAGAGCAATGCCTCGAAAGAGCATCTGAGGGCTTTTTCATCTTGTCCAGATCTCCCAGGTCCACTTACATGCCATAGGACAATACCTTGAAAGAGAATCTGAGGCCTTTTTCATCATGTCCAGATCTCCCAGGTCTACTTACATGTCCTCCTAGAGCAATGCCTCGAAAGAGCATCTGAGGCCTTTTTCATCCTATCCAAATCTCCAAGGTCTACTTACATGCTCATCTGCACAACCTGTCCATGGCCATATAGTATCAACCTGATACTCTCCATACATCATCCTGATGTACACATGATCATCCTGATCATCATCACTGCATCGTCTCAATGCATGTCATCTGGAGAAGCTCGTCATCCACAATCATACAATGCATCTACCTGATGCATACCAAGTATCTACCTGATACATATCACCATACACTGTGTATCCACTTGATACATACATAGATACATGATCCACACAATGTATCTACCTGATCATACAACGTATCCACCTGATACATATACAGATACATGGTCCAAGCATCCAACATGATGCATACATACATAAATGATTCAACTAATCATATTCAGCATCCAACATGATGCGTATATACATAAATGATCCAACTGATCATACAGAGCAGAAACTAGAACAGCATCCTGATACTCATCATCCAACGCTTACATCCACATCCATGTGAAGGATCCCCCTTCCTCCATGCTACGAATGGCTACAACAAATGTCTCCATCACTTCTTCCTCGAAGTTTTGTCGATCTGAAGAACACCAAGCCTTTCTTTGAAGTACTCGAACTTCACTCTGGCTAGTGGCTTCATCAACACATCTCCAATCTGTTCGTCCATCGCAACATACAAAAGCTTCACTGCTCCTCTCTGTTGATGTATATGTAAATTCGGAATATATTTCACATATATCTATATTGTATTCCTATAGAGATGTTATTATTCCTCTATACGGAAGTGGTTGTATTCCTATAGAGATGTTATTATTCCTCTATATGGAAGTGTTGTCATTTATATTGTAAGTGTCGTAACTTATACTTGATGGGTTATTAGACCACCTTGTTGGGGTCGGCCCTGTATAAGTCATGTGGGTCAAAGGGTTATTAGACCACCCTATTGGGGGTCGTCCATGTGGGTTAAAGGGTTATTAGACCACCCTAGTGGGGGTCGGCCAGTCAGCATTATGTTAAGTGGTTAAGTTGAGGCCGACCTAGTTGAGTAAAGGTCAAGTCAAGTTAGTGTATAAATAGAGAGTGTGTCTCTCTCATTTTACACATTCTATTCTCTCACTCACACTTGGGAGAGTGGTGCACTTGTGGATGAGGAGGCTCTGCTGCTAGGAGAAGACTATCTCTTGTATTCTGGTTGTATCATTGCTCTATCTATCTCTGAGGAAGTTATTGGGGTTTTTCACCTTTATGGTTTTCCCCAAGTAAACTCTGTGTCTCTTGTGTGCTTGCATTATTATGTCCATGATTGATATGTTGTAGATTTGTTGTACATGTTGTTCTCTCAGTTAAGATCTTAGATCAGATTGAAGTAAATTCTGAAAATTTAACATGGTATCAGAGCTAGCCTGAAAGAAGGCATGATATGGCATGTATGACACTTGTTGCACTTACGATGCTAGGGCTTGATATAGAAAAACCAGTCATCGTAGCACTTTTGCTATAAATCCATTTTGGAGAAGTTTTTAAATATGAAACATTCACAGGTCAAAGATCAGATCCCCATGTACCTTGTGTCTAAAGGAAACCCTCTAATTCGTTGTACTTTGTGATTTATGATCTGTACAATATAGGGTTTCTGCCTCTTCTATATCTGAGTCAAAATCAGGTGACCTTGGGAAAAAGGTCATAACTTGGGATAGGAAGCTCCAAATTCAATTTCGTAGAATGTGATAGGTAGTACGCAGACTGTACTATCTCAAGAAAAAATTTCAGAGGCCGAAGTTGAACCAGGGACATCTGGAACGCCATACAAGTTCGCTCTCTTGTATTATCCCATAAACAGGTCACGTTACGACACTTGGCATAACTCTCTCTCAGAGAATCCAATTGAGGTCAAACCTGTCGGGATGGAAAGATAATAGGTCGGGCTATCTCAAGAAAAAAATTCGGAGGCCGAAGTTGAAACAGTGACACGTGGAACTCCATACAAGTTTGCTCTCCTGTATTATCCCATAAACAGGTCACGTTGCGACACTTGGCATAACTCTCTCTCAAAGAATCCAATTGAGGTCAAACCTGTCGGGATGGAAAGATAACAGGTCGGGTTATCTCAAAAAACATTTTCAGACCCTGTGGATCAAAAAGTATTGGAGTTACACCAAAAACAATAAGGTACATATTTCTGTCAAAACAGAATTATTTTTTAGTACCTTCATTCATGGCTTCCGGAATTTAGGGCTTCGAAGAAAGTTGGAATTTTTGTAATTGGAGACCACGGCTAGATGATACTCATCAAAATTGAAATTTAGAGACCAAGATCATATTTTTTGGTTGGACAGAAGGCCGGGCTTGATCAAACCCCAGTTCGGGACTTTGATCGAAAAGATGGAAAATTAGGGCTTCTGCAAAAATTGGAATTTTGGAAATCTGTGACCACGGCCGGAAGCTCCTCAGAAAAATCGAAGCTTAGAGTTTTGAATCAAATATTTTGGTTGGGTGAAGCTCCGAGAAACTCAAACCCTAATTCAGGGTCCTCCCTAGTGAATCCAGAAATCTAAAAGGCAATTTTGAGGGGTGAAACTTTGCAGTTTTCAAATTCTGAATATACCAACTTGATCAGCTCATCAAGGCGCATATTTTTATCCTTTCGAAAGTTTGAATTTTTGCGGTTTCTTTGACAAACCCTAATCCAGCTCCAGGTCTAGTTCTTGCAAATCAAGTGGATTGGGTTGATCCTAGAAGAAGATGGATTGGTCACCTGCATAAGTGAAGAAGTTCCTGTCTCAGAGGGAGATGAGGCTAAGGCCTTCCATAAGAAGATTACAAGCAATCTTGACAGGTATGGCTTACAAGTATGTTTCATGGTTAAGTTTATCATATGTTTGTCTTCATATCATTACAGTACAATCTTGATTAATTACTGGACTTGTCGTATCACTTTAATAGAAGATATTCATTGATTAATGTTTTGACACGTATGATTCCACTAATGCATTGTGATGTTGTATGAGGTTTATGTTGTTTGCTAACACAAAAAGTACACCAAGAAAGTCAAATCATGTTCTACTTCAAGAACATATGCTCATGGTGACATGAAGACAAAGATTCATCCATTGTCATGGATCACATAGAAGATCTACTTTCGAGGTATGTATAACTTGGTTCTACAATGGTTAACATATGAGACATGCAGGTTACTAGCACAAGTCACTGAAGAGAACCAGAAGACATTATGCGGGTATGTTAGACATAACTAGCTAGCATGCTAATCTAGGTATGTTTTTCCTATATCAAGCTAGAATCCTACCTTGTGTTAGGATCTTATATTGTTGTGTTGTTGATAATAATTATTCATGAAGTCATAGGTTTGAATAATCATGGTTGTATGCATATTATGTTTCTTACCATAATTGATGATATGACTCACCAAAAGAATCATGAAGGTATAGGTTTGAATAATCACAGGTTTTATGCATATTATATCTCTTATCTTGATTGATGATTCAACTAACCAGAAGAGTCCTATGATCAAATAAGAATATGTATGAGTAAAAGAAGACTTCCTTGAAACCTTGAATGCTAATGTTTATTATCTGTGAATGATCATGAATATAAATGTTTAAGATTATTGTGTTTTGATAGTATTAACATTATACTAATAAATGTGTGATTATGTATGAGACCTCAAGGATAACACAATGATGATACTAATAAGCATGCATAGTGATTAAGGATGGATGTAAGTTCAAGGACAGGTAATCCAGGAAGCAAAGATCAAGACAGAGCACACTCTAGTTGTTCCTGCAAGAAAGCAAAGGAGCACACTTCAACAGTTTCTGCAAGGATGCAGATATTCAGAGGGAGTTGACCACTTCTCACAATCCACATAAGAATGGAGTTGCAGAAAAGAAGCAAAGACTGAGAGGGAGTCAACCCAACAAACAAACAAAGATAAGTATTTGAATTGTCATTACTTGTATATTTTATTGTTTAAATAATACTGTTCAATAATGTATATACTGATGTTCCTAGAATTAGGTTGGGTATTATGCATATTAGAATAGTTGCATTGATGAACAGTATACTACTAATATGCATGGGTAAGTGGCCTATGGCACTGTACAACATTCCATTGCTACTTATCTAGAATGAAACCTCTTTGCTAACATGTTGGGAGTTGTGCATACTCTTAACAATGTTCTAGTAGAGATTGGAAGGCATCTAGAAAGTTACGGGATATGGATAAATGTTGTATTGAAGCATTGGCTAAGATAATTGCATGAATGTATGGCATATTTCATTATGTGTAAGAATTTGTTCTGAAAACTATGAGATGTTTTCTAATCATGCAATTTAACTTGTTGTGTAGGAAAGATCGTATGCCATCACCTATAAAAGAAGAACTACAACATTTGTTCAACAACAAAATTATCTATTGAAGATATTGAAGTTCCCAGGATATGGGAAGAATGCCATGATCCGTCGATCATGAAGAATGATGTTTGGGATGTAGTCCCAAGACCTGAAGAGAAGTTTGTTATGACTTCCATATGGATCTATCAAGATCAAGCATGCTGCAGATGGCAGCATAGAGAAATATAAAAGTGATGAAATAGAAGATACACCAGATGGATTTCAAGACAGCTTTCTTGAATCGTGTAGTTGAAGAAGAAGTGTATGTGGAGCAGCCACTTGGTTCTGAGACACATGACAGGAAGTCATATATGTGCAGAACTTGAGTATGATGCACCACTTTCTAGGTATGGAGGTGTGGCAGAGTGCAGATGGAATATTCCTTGGACAAGGGAAGTATGCAGTAGAGATCCTGAAGAGGTTCGGGATGATGGACTGCGAGGCTATGGGATCGAACTTGAAGCTTCTGTGTGATGCTTCATCTGAACCAGTTGATGTCACTATGTATCATCAGATGATTAGGTCCTTGATGTACCTGATGAACATGAAACCATATATTTGCTTTGCGGTGAACACATTGAGCTAGTTCCTGACAAATCTGAGGAGTGTTCACCTGGTTGCTATAAAGCATATTGTGAGGTACCTGAAAGGTACAGTGGATTATGGGATCAAGTATGAAGTGAATCAAAATTTAACCTACAGGGTTATGTTGATTCAGATTGGGCAGGCAGTGCTGCAGATAGGAGAGCACATCTGGGTGCTGCTTCAGTATGGGATCAGGTGTGATCTCTTGGTTCAACAGGAAGCAGTCCTGCGTAGCACTGAGTACAGCTGAGGCAGAGTATGTTGCAGCCTGTTCAGCTAGTTGTGAGGCAGTATGGCTACGGAAGCTACTGTATGAGTTATTTGATCTCCCATTGGATGCTACTGGTATCTTTTGTGATAACCAGAGTTGTGTGAAGTTGTCTGAGAACCCATTGTTTCATGACAGGTCGAAACACATAGAGATCAAATATCACTATATCAGGGATATGGTGCAGAGAGGAGCTGTGAAGCTCCTGTACATTGCGACGGACGAGCAGATTCCAGATGTGCTGACGAAGCCACTAGCCAGGGTGAAGTTCGAGTACTTCAGGGAGAGGCTTGGTGTTCTTTAGATTGATGACACTTCGAGGAAGAAGTGATGGACACATTTGCAGAAGCCATTCCAAGCATGTTGGAAGGAGGATCCTTCACATGGCTGTGGATGTAAGCACTGGATAATGAGCATCAGGACGATGCTCCAGTTACTGCTATGTATACGCATCATGTTGGATGCTGGATATGATCAATTGGATCATTTATATATGTATGCATCATGTTGGATATTGGATATGATCAGTTGGATCATTTATATGTATATGTATGTACGCATCATGTTGGATGCTGGATATGATCGGTTGGTTCATTTGTATGTATTCTGTATATGCATCATGTTGGATGCTTGGACCATGTATCTGTATATGTATCAGGTGGATACATTGTATGATCAGGTGGATCATGTATGGTGATATGTATCATGTATTTGTATTTGTATCAGGTGGATACACTGTATGATGATATGTATCAGGTAGATGCATTGTATGATCAGGTGGATCATGTATGGTGATATGTATCATGTATTTGTATTTGTATCAGGTGGATACACTGTATGATCAGGTGGATCATGTATGATGATATGTATCAGGTAGATACTTGGTATGCATCAGGTAGATGCATTGTATGATCAGGATGATAATGGATGACAAGCTTCAGGATGTTGCTTCAGATGACATGCAGCAGGATGTTGCAGTGATGATGATCAGGATGATGATGTGTACATCAGGATGATGTATGGTGAGTATCAGGTTGATACTCAGTGGCCGTGGAACAGGTTTTGCAGATAAGCATGTAATTTGTGCCTTGGGAGATTTGTAGATAGTCTTTCGAGGTTTTTCCTATGGCATGTAATTTGTACCCTGGGATATCTGGCAAATGCTCTTTCGAGGTTTTGCTTAGGAGGACATATAATTTGTGCCCTGGGAGATCTGTAGATAGTCTTTCGAGGTTTTTCCTATGGCATGTAATTTGTGCCCTAGGATATTTGGCAGATGCTCTTTCGAGGTTTTGTCCTATGGCATGTAATGTGTGCCCTGGGAGATCCAATGGGTTGAGCCGTGTGCTCGTAATCAGTCCTAGGATGCTCTCTCGAGGTTTTTCCAGGACCACATGTAATTTTTGCCTTGGGAGATCCGATAGGTTGAGCCTTGTTCTCGTAATCAGTCCTGGGATGCTCTTTTGAGGTTTTGTGGTGACCACATGTAATTTGTGCCTTGGGAGATCCGATAGGTTGAGCCTTGTGCTCGTAATCAGTCCTGGGATTCTCTTTCAAGGTTTTGTGGTGGAGTCACATGTAACAAGTCCTGGAGATCTGGATAGGATGAAAAAGGCCTCAGATTCTCTTTAGGGTTCTTGCTAGTCAAGAGACTCTTTTAAGGTTTTGTGACGCATGTAATAAGTCCTGAGATTTCCACAGTATGGCCAGTGATGACGAAGACCTGCAGTTGGTGGGCCTACATCTAGTATGAAAAAGGACTGGCTCTGTAGAACTTCCTATGACGAGTAGATTCAGAGATTGATTGAGATAACAGCAGCAGTGACGATGATCTAGAGAAGATGACTTGTGCTAAAAGACCTGTGTCGAGAAATACCTTCCTAGTTAAGAGGGAGTGTTGATGTATATGTAACTTTGGAATGTATTTCACATATATGTATATTGTATTCCTATAGAGATGTTATTATTCCTCTATATGGAAGTGGTTGTATTCCTATAGAGATGTTATTATTTCTCTATATGGAAGTGTCGTCATTTATATTGTAAGTGTCGTAACTTATACTTGATGGGTTATTAGACCACCTTGTTGGGGTCGGCCCTATATAAGTCATGTGGGTCAAAGGGTTATTAGACCACCCTATTGGGGGTCGGCCATGTGGGTCAAAGGGTTATTAGACCACCCTAGTGGGGGTCGGCCCAGTCATCATTATGTTAAGTGGTTAAGTTGAGGCCGACCTAGTTGAGTAAAAGTCAAGTCAAGTTAATGTATAAATAGAGAGTGTGTCTCTCTCATTTTACACATTCTATTCTCTCACTCACACTTGGGAGAGTGGCGCACTTGTGGAGGAAGAGGCTCTGCTACTAGGAGAAGACTATCTCTTGTATTCTGGTTGTATCATTGCTCTATCTATCTCTGAGGAAGTTATTGGGGTTTTTCACCTTTATGGTTTTCCCCAAGTAAACTCTGTGTCTCTTGTGTGCTTGCATTATTGTGTCCATGATTGATATGCTGTAGATTTGCTGTACATGTTTTTCTCTCAGTTAATATCCTAGATCAGATTGAAGTAAATTCTGAAAATTTAACACTCTCTGCACCATATCCTTGATATAGTGATATTTGATCTCTATGTGTTTCGACCTGTCATGGAACACCGGGTTCTCAGGTAGCTTCACACAATTCTAGTTGTCACAAAATATACCAGTAGCCTCCAGCGGTAGATCAAATAACTCAGACAGTAGCTTCCAAAGCCATACTGCCTCACAACTAGTCGAACATGCTGCAACATACTCTGCTTCGGCTGTACTCAGTGCTACACAGGACTGCTTCTTGCTAAACCAAGAGATCATACCTGATCCCATATTGAAGCAGCACCCAGAAGTGCTCTTCCTATCTGTAGCACTTCCTGCTCAATCTGAATCAACATAACCCTGCAGGTTAAAATTTTGATTCCCATCATACTTGAGCCCATAATCAACTGTACCCTTCAGGTACCTCACAATATGCTTTATAGAAACCAGGTGAACACTCCTCGGATCCGTTAGGAACTGGCTCAATGTGTTCACCGCAAAGCAAATATCTGGTCTCGTGTTCGTCAGGTACATCAAGGACTCAATCATCTGACGATACATAGTGATATCAACCGGCTCAGATGAATCATCACACAGAAGATTTATGTTTGATGCCATAGGTGTGGCCATGGCCTTGCAGTCCATCATCCTGAACCTCTTTAGGATCTCTACTGCATACTTCCCTTGTCCAAGGAAGATTCCATCTGCACTCTGCCACACCTCCATACCTGGAAAATAGTGCATCATCCACAAGTTCTTCATCTCGAACTCGGCAGCAAGCTTCTGCTGCGTGTTGGCAATCAATCTATCTTCACCTGTAATAAATAGGTCATCCATATACAATAGTAGTATCACTGGATTTCCTTCCTCAACCTTGTAGTAAAGGTTGGAATCCACTTTACTCTTGGTAAAGCCCAAACTGGATAGAAAGCTGTCTATCCTACCATACCAAGTTCTGCACGTATATGACTCCCTGTCATGTGTCTCAAAACCAAGTGGCTACTCCACATACACTTCTTCTTCAACAACATCATTCAAGAAAGCTGTCTTGACATCCATCTGGTGTATCTTCCATTTCATCACTGCAGCCAGAGCAAGTATAGATCTAATGGAAGTGTATCTGGCTACAGGAGAAAAAGTCTCTATGCTACCATCTGTAGCATGCTTGATCTTGTAAATACTCTTGGAAGTCACTACAAACTCCCCTTTAGGTCTTGGGACTCCATCCCAAACATCTTCATGATAGACTGGTACTCCTCGATCATGGCATTCTTCCCAGATCCTGGGAACTTCAATATCTTCAATATTTTCAATAGATAACTTTGTTGCTGAACAAATGTTGTAGTCCTTTTGTAGGTGATGGTATACGATCTTTCCTACACAAGAAGTTAAATTGCATGATTAGAAAACATCTCATAGTTTTCAGAATAAATTCTTACACATAAAGAAATATGTCATACAGTCATGCAATTATCTTATCCAATGCTTCAATACAACATTTATCCATATCCCATAGCTTTCTAGATGCCTTCCAATCTCTACCAGAACATTGTTAAGAGTGTGCACAACTCCCAACATGTCAGCAAAGAGGTTTTATTCTAGATAAGTAGCAATGGAATGTTGTACAGTGCCATAGGCCACTTACCCATGTATATTAGTAGTGTATTGTTCATCAATGCAACTATGCAAAATACACAACCTAATTCTAGGAACATGAGTATATACATTATTGAACAATATTATTTAAACAATAAAATATGCAAGGAATGATAATTCAAATACTTATCTTTGTTTGTTTGTTGGGTTGAATCCCTCACAGTCTTTTCTTCTTTTTTGCAACTCCATTCTGATGTGGATTGTGAGAAGTGGTCAACTCCCTCTGAATATTTGCATCCTTGCAGAAACTACTAAAGTGTGCTCCTTCTTGATCTTTGCTTCCTTGCAGGAACAACTGGAGTGTGCTCCCTCTTGATATTTGCTTCCTGGATTACCTGTCCTTGAACTTATATCCATCACTATGCATGCTTATTAGTATCATCATTGTGTTATCCTTGAGGTCTCATACATAATCACACATTCATTAGTATAATCTTAATACTATCAAAACACAATAATCTTAAACATGTATAGTCATGATCATTTCAAACACAGATAATAAACATTAGTATTCAAGGTTTCAGGGAAGTCTTCTTTTATTCATGCATATTCTTATTTGATCATAGGTTAGTTAATTCATCAATCAAGATAAGAGACATAAAATGCATAAACCCTTGATTACTTACATTTCTAACTTTATGAATAAACATAACCAATCATACCAAGTATACTTATATAAGGGATCCTAACACAAGGTAGGATTCTAACTTGATATAGGAAAAACATACCTGGATTGGTATGTTAGCTAGTTATGTCTAACATACCCACATGATGTCTTCTTGTTCTCTTCAATGACTTGTTCTAGTAACCTGCATATCTCATAGGTTAATCATTATAGAACCCAGTTATACATACCTCGTAAGTAGATCTTCTAAGTGATCCATGAAAATGGATGAATCTTTGTCTTCATGTCATCATGATCATATGTTCTTGAACTATAACATGATTTGTCTTTCTTGGTGTACCTTTCATGTTAGCGGACAACATAAACCTCATACAACACCATAATGCATTAGCACAATCATAAGTGTCAACACCCTAATCAATGAATATCTTCTATCATGCATTTATAATTTTATTAAGGTGATATGACAAGTCTAAATTTAATCAAGATTATACTAACCGTAATAACATGAAGAAAAACATACCATAAACTTAATCATGAACAAATCTTGAAACATACCTGGATAAGTCATACCTGTCACGATTGCTTGTAATCTTCTTATGTAAGGTCTTAACCTCATCTCCCTCTGAAACAGGAACTTCTTCACTTATGCAGATGACCAATCCATTCTCTTCTAGGATTAACCCAATCCACTTGATTTGCAGGAACTGGATCTGGAGCTAGATTAGGGTTTGTCAGAGAAACCCTAAAAATTCAAACTTTGAATTTCAAACTTCTAAAAGGATAGAAATATGTGCCTTGATGAGCTGATCAAGCTAGTATACTCAGAATTTGAAAACTGCAAAGTTTCACCCCTCAAATTTGCCTTTGAAACTTCCAGATTCACTAGACATGATCCCGAACTAGGGTTTGATAAATCCCACCCTTCTGCCCAATCAAAAGGTTCAATCCAATGCTCAAAGCTTCTAGTTTTCTGAGGAGCTTCCAGCCGTGTCACAGATTTCAAAAATTCTCATTTTTGCAGAAGCCCTAATTTTCCACTTTTCCGATCAAAGTCCCAAACTAGGGTCTGATCAAGCCCGGCCTTCTGCCCAACTGAAAATTCTGATCTTGGTCTCTAAATTTCGATTTTGATGAGTAGCATTCAGCCGTAGTCTCCGATTACAAAAATTCCAACTTTCTCTGAAACCATGAATGAAGGTGCTCAAAACTAATTTTGTTTTGACAGAAATATGTACCTGATTGTTTCTAGTGTAACTCTGACTTTTTCGATCCACAGGGTCTGAAAATTTTTCTTGCGATAGCCCAACCTATCATCTTTCCAACCCCATAGGTCTAACCTCAAATGGATTCTCTGAGAGAGAGTTATGCCAAGTGTCGCAACGTGACCTGTTTATGGGATAAAACAGGAGAGCGAACTTGTACAGAGTTCCACGTGTCATTGGTTCAGTTTCGGCCTCTGAAAAAGTTACCGGAGAAAGTAAAGTTAGTGCACTACTTGTCACTATTTATGAAATTTTATTTGGAGCTTCCTATCCCACGTTAGGACCTTTTTACGAAGGTCACCTGTTTATGACTGAGATTTGGAAGAGGCAGAAACCCTATATTGTACAAATCATAAATCACAAAGTACAATGAATTATAGGTTTTCCTTTGGACACAAGGTACATGGGGATCTTACCTCCACCCTGTATGATTTTTCAGACCCTGAAACATCGCCAAAATTTATTTATAGCTAAAGTTCTACGATGACTGGTTTTTGCTATATCAAGCCCTAGCATCGCAAGTGCAACAAGTGTCATACATGCCATACCATGCCTTCTTTCAGGATAGCTCTGATACCATGTCAACTTTTCAGAATTTACTTCAATATGATCTAGGATCTTAACTGAGAGAACAACATGTACAACATATCTGCAGCATATCAATCATGAACACAATAATGCAAGCACACAAGAGACACAGAGTTTACTTGGGGAAAACCATAAAGGTGAAAAACCCCAATAACTTCCTTAGAGATAGATAGAGAAATGATACAACCCAAGCATAAGAGATAGACATCTCCTAGCAGCATATTCTCCTCCTCCACAAGTGCACCCCTCTCCCAAGAGTGTGAGAGAGAATATAAATGATGAAATAGAGTGCCTCCCGCACTCTATTTATACTTGACTTGACTTTCCTAATAACCTTTACTAGGTCGGCCTTAACTTAACCACATAACATAATGCTGAATGGGATGACAACCAATAGGGTGATCTAATAACCCTATGAACCACATGGCTGACCCCCAATAGAGTGGTCTAATAACCCTTCGACCCACATGACTTATACAGGTCCGACCCCAACAAGGTGGTCTAATAACTCATCAAGTATAAGTTACGACACTTACAATATAAGTGACGACACTTCTGTATAGAGGAATAATAACATCTCTATAGGAATGCAATATACATATATGAAATACATTCCGAAGTTACATATACATCAACAAGGCATTGTATGGCACTTACGACACTTGATTCACTTGCGACAATTTGAAGGTTAGGGTTTTATATAGAAAAAACCAGTCATCGTGGAACTTTCTCTATAAATCCATTTTGGCGAAGGTTCAAGATCTAAAACCTTTACAGTTCGTCTATAGCATCCCCCTGTACCTTGTTTGCAAAGGAAAAACTCAGATTCCTTGTACTTTGTGAGTTATGATCAGTGCAAGTTAGGGTTTTTGCCTCTTCTAGATCTCAGTCATAAATAAGTGACCTAGGAAAAAAGGTCACAACTTGGGCTAGGAAGCTCCAAATGAAATTTCGTAAAAAGTGACAAGTAGAGCACGGACTTCCATTTCGTAGGTAAGTATTTCAGAGGCCGAAGTTAAACCAATGACACGTGGCATGCCTCACAAGTTCGCTCTCCTGTTTTATCCCATAAACAGGTCACGTTGCGACAATTGGAATAACTCTCTCTCAGAAACTCCAATTGAGGTCAGACCTGTGGGGTTGGAAAGAAGACATGTCATGCTACCACAAGCCAAACTTTAAGACCCTGTGTCTTTGTAATTTAATAGATGCACTAGAAACAATCAGGTGTATATTTCTGTCAATATAGAATTGTTTTCTGAGCACCTTCATTCTTGGCTTATCACTGCTGTAGGAATTTAGGGCTTCGGAGAAAGTTGGAATTTTTAGAATCGGAGTCCACAGCTGAATAATCCTCATCAAATTCAAAATTTAGAGACCAATATCGAATTTTTTGGTTGGGAAGAAGGTCAAGCTTGATCAAACCCTAGTTCGGGATTTTGATCAGAAAGGTGGAAAATTAGGGTTCTGCAAAAGTTGGAATTTTTAAAGTCTGTGACCACGGCTGGAAGCTCCTCAGAAAAATTGAAGCTTAGAGATTTGGATCGAACCTTTTGATTGGGCAGAAGGGTGGGCTTTATCAAACCCTAGTTCGGGGTCCTGTAAAGTGAATCTAGAAGTTTGAAAGGCAATTTTGAGGGGTCAAATTTTGCAGTTTTCAAAATTGAAGTATACCAGCTTGATCAGCTCAGCAAGGCACATCTTTGCATCCATTCAGAAGTTTGAAATTCAAAGTTTGAATATTTAGGGTTTCTCTGACAAACCCTAATGCATCTCCAGATCCAGTTTCAACAAATCAAAGTGGATTGGGTTAATCCTAGAAGAGAATGAATTGGACACCTGCATAAGTGAAGAAGTTCAAGTTCTAGAGGGAGATGAGGCTAAGGCCTTACATAAGAAGACTACAATAAATCTCAACAGGTATGACTTGAGGAGATACATGTATGTGTTGAAATTTGTTCATGATTAAGTTTATGATATGTTTGTTTTCATACTATTGAGGTTAGTACAATATTGATTAATATTAGAATTGTCTTATCACCCTAGTAAAAGTATGAATGCATGTGAATGATAGAAGACATTCATTGATTAGGGTTATATGATTGTACTAATGCACCTATGGTGTTGTATGAGGATGATTTTGTTTGCTAACAAGATACAGGTACATCAAGAAAGACAAATCAAGTTTTATGACCATGATGACATGAAAAAAAAGACTCATCCATAATATTTGATCACATAGAAGCTCTACTTACGAGGTATGTATGACTTTGTTCTACTATACTTAACCTATGAGATATCTCTAAATCATTGAAGAGAACAAAGAAGATATTGTTTGGGTATGTTAAGACATAACCAAGTTTGATAATCCAGGTATGTTTTCCTATATCAAGTTAGAATCCTACTTTGTTAGGATCTTAGGTAAGTATACCTATGTATGAAAAGATCATGACCATACATAATGTTTTGATAGTATTGATATTATACTAATGAATGTATGTTTATGTATGAGATCATGAGGATGTCACCAGTGCACACTTAAACATGCATAGTGGTGCAGAATGAATAGAAGTTCAAAGACATATAGAAGTAGGAGGAAACCACATAAACATAAAAGATAAGTATTTGAGTTGTTATTTGAATCTCTGAAATAGTAAATGATATTGCTTGTAATAGTTGTATGCATATTTGTATTCCTATAATATATCATGCATAGTGTAAGCATTCATACATCATTGAAGAGTATACTACTAATATGCATATGATGGGTAAGTTGGACAAACATTCCATTGTTGCTTGTCTAGAATGAAACCTCTTTGCTGACATGCTGAGAGTTGTGCATGCTCTCGATAGTATGTTCTGGTAGAGATGGAAGGCATCTAGATAACCACTGTATGCATACAGGATATGGAAAAGTGTTGTGCCAAAGTATTGGTCAAGATAGTTTCATAACCATGTGAATCATATTTGTATGCATAATAGGTTATCATGTCAACATGATTTGATGATTATGAAGTATTACTAATCATGTAATTAACTTTGATTTGTAGGAAAGATCATGAAGAATGAAGAACACCAAACAAGTGATGGATGTTCAACAAGAAGACTTACAAATCAAACTATAGAAGGCTTGTGGCTAGAAGATTCTCTTGGAAAGAGGAAGAGGATCATGACGAGCTGTTTGCTCCAAGTGGCTAGATAAGACCATTCTCTTAATGGTATAATTGAAGAAGAAGTACGAATTGAGAAAACTCCCAGGATTCAATTGAAGAAATCTTTGTACGGGTACCCAATATCGATAGTCAATTGATGAGCTTAATGATCACCATGGCTGATGTGGATTTCAACCTTTGCTACAAGGTTGAAGATGGTGTCTATATACAGATGACATTCTTCTCTTAGATGGATGCAAGAAGGAACTCACCACAGAGTTTGAATTATCTTGAGGCCCATATCAGTAGACCCATCTGATGGGAGATGGCATAGATAGATATGCAGAAGATCACTTAGAGTAGGAATGATGTTCAGTCACAGAGGGAGATTTGATAGCTTCTTGACAAGCTTGGGCATTACCAGAAGTAAATTTGATCCTAACCTTTACCTTAAGGTTATGGATGATACTATTATTGTATGTGGATGATCTCTTTCTGACAAGGAATGAGAGAGAGATCATGGAATGCAAGAAGAAGCTAGCTACAGAGTTTGAGATAAAAGATCTCGAATTGATGCATTACTTCCTAGGTATGGAAGTATAGCAAGGCTCAGAAGGAATCTTTCTCAAACATTGAAAGTATGTTGTGGAAATCTTGAGAAGATTTCATATATTGGAATGTACAACCATGGCCACTCTCATGGGTTCCGACTTGAAGTTGTTAGTTGATGACTTCTCAGAGTTAGTGGATGTGACTCTGTACAGATAGATTATTGGGTCATTGATGTATCTGACGAATACTAGGCCAAATATATGCTTTGCTATGAACACCTTGAGTCAATACCTAGAAGAACCTAGGCGTGTTAACCTAATAGTTGCAAAGCATGTGATGAGGTACCTAAAGGGTATGATAGACTTTGGTCTATGTTATCATGGAGATCGTGACTTCAAATTGTATGGCTACACAGATGCTGATTGGGCAGGAAGTCTATCAGACAGGAAGAGTACATCAGGTGGATGTTATTATCTAGGATCTGCCATGATCTCATGGTTTAGCAGGAAGTAGTATAGTGTGGCTCTCAGTACAACTGAAGTTGAATATATAGCTGCTTGCTCTACTAGTTGTGAAGCAATATGGCTTTGGAAGTTGTTATCAGGATTGTTTTGGAGATGGACCCAAATGTGATCCTGTGTGACAACCAGAGTTGTATCAAGATGGAAGAGAATCCAGTGTTCTATGATAAGTCAAAGCACATAGAGATCCGATGTTTTTATATATGGGATATGGTGCAGAAAGGAGATATCAAGCTCTAGTATGTGAGCACTAACAAACAAGTTGTTGATGTATTGACCAAACCTCTGTCTCAAGTAATGGTTGAGTATTTCTGAGACAAGCTTGGTGTAGTTCAGAAGGACCCTCCCCGAAAGGGGGAGTGATATGGTCGATGATGATATTTGGATATTGATATCATTGTGGATACATGTATCGATGATGTGATTTCCTATATCGACGGTAAGGTCAATGATAAGGATACCTGTATTGATATGGATACTTGTATTGATGATGTGGATACTTGTATCAATGACGAGGATACTTGTGTCAATGATGAGGATATTGTATCGATGACGAGGATACTATATCAATGACGAGGATACTTGTATCGATGACGAGGATACCTGTATTGATGATGTGGATACTTGTATCGATGATGAGTATACATGTATCAATGATGAGGATACTTGTATCAATGATGAGGTTACCTGTTCCGATGATGAGGTCGATGATGAGGCTACCTATTCTGACGATGAGGTCATTGTGTGGTCTCTATTGGACATGATAGGACTGCATCGTTCGTGAACGTTTGGTTCAAAATTTACATGATAGAACTGCATCATCCCTGAACGTTTAGTTCAAAATGTACATGATGGGATTGCATCATCCCTAGACTTATGTCCTAAAGTAATAGGGATTGATCATCCCGTAAGTATATCGGGATTGCATCGTCCTTGGACTTATGTCCTAAAGTGATAGGGATTGATCATCCCGTAAGTGGATCAGGATTGCATTGTCCTTGGACTTATGTCCTAAAGTGATAGGGATTGATCATCTGGTAAGTAGATTAGGATTGCATCGTCTTTAGACTTATGTCCTAAAGTGATAAGTACTAATCTTGTAAGTTGATTCGGGATTGCATCGTCCCTAGACATGGTGAGATGTCTTAAAGTGATAAGGACTAATCATCCTGTATGCTGATTCGGGATTGCATCATCCCTAGACATGGTGAGATGTCTTAAAGTGATAAGGACTAATCATCATGTAAGATGATTCAGGATTGCATCGTCCTTGGACTTATGTCCTAAAGTGATAAGGATTAATCATCCTGTAAGCTGATTCGGGATTGCATTGTTCCTAGACATGGTGAGATGTCTTAAAGTGATAAGGACTAATCATCCTATAAGTTGATTCGGGATTGCATCATCCCTAGACATGGTGAGATGTCTTAAAGTGATAAGGACTAATCATCCTGTAATCTGATTCAGGATTGCATCATCCTTGGACTTATGTTCTAAAGTGATAAGGACTAATCATCCTGTAAGCTGATTCAGGATTGCATCGTCCCTAGACATGGTGAGATGTCTTAAAGTGATAAGGACTAATCATCCTGTAAGCTTATTCGGGATTGCATCGTCCCTAGACATGGTGATATGTCTTAAAGTGATAAGGATTAATCATCCTGTAAGTTGATTCGGGATTGCATCATCCCTAGACATGGCGACGTGTCTTAAAGAAATAAGGATTGATCATCTTGTAAGTTGATCTGGATTGCATCGTCCATAGACATGAGAGATGTCTTAAATTGAGAGGGATTGATCATCCCATAAGCAGATCAGGATTGTATCATCCTTGGACCTATGTCCTAAAGTGAGAGGGATTGATCATCCCGTAATAGGATCTTGTACATTGCAGAGTATGCTTCTATGTTGATGTTGTTGATCGAGAGGATCCAGATGTTGATCGTGATGATCTAGATGACGATGTTGTTGATTTGGATGATCTAGATGATGATGATGTTAATCATGATGATCTAGATGATGATGTTGTTGATCGTGATGATCTAGATGACGATGTTTTTGATAATGATGATCTAGATGATGATGTTGTTGATCATGATGATCTAGATGACAAAGCTGTTGATCGTGATGGTTTAGATGACGATGTTGTTGATCATGGTGATCTAGATGATGATGTTGTTGATCGTGATGATTTGGATGACGATCTTGTTGATCGTGATGGTCTAGATGGCGATGCTACTGATCGTGATGGTCTAGATGACGATGCTATTGATCATGATGGTCTAGCTGACGATGCTACTGATCGAGATGGTCTAGATGATGATGCTACTGATCGTGATGGTCTAAATGACGATGATGTTAGATCCATATGATGAGGCTGTTGATCGGGTGATCTAGATGATGATGATGTTGTAGCTGATCGAGTGTAGAAGATGAAGACTCAATACTGGCAATGCTGATGTTCCAATATTGATTATGTTCTAGTAACTGAATGAGTTACTGATGATGATGTATAAAGAAAGATTCCAATGATTTATAGATGTATCATGTATCATATGGTTGATGACTCATTGCTTGTGCAGATGTTGTTATAATATGCTTCACGTTAACGGGGAGTGTTGAGATATTGTAACTTCTAATAATATTATATTTGTACTTTATTATTCCGGATATTTTTCATTCCTCCGTGAAGACCTTATTGTATATCCGGAGATGTTTCATTCCTCCATGAAGACCTTATTGTATATCAAGAGATGTTGTATTCCTCCGTGAAGAATGTGATAACTTGGGTTATTAGACTTCCCTAGTGGTGGTCGGCCCTATATGAGTCATGTGGGTTAAAGGGTTATTAGACCACCCTAGTGGGGTCGGCCCTGTCACATTATGTTAAGTGGTTAAGTTGGGGCTGACCTAGTTAATGTAAAAGACAAGTCGGAGTAGTGTATAAATAGAGGAGGTGTGTTCCTCATTTATCGCACTCACACATTATTCACTCACTTATGAATGGCGCATAGGTGAGAGAGAGAGAGATTTGCTATGGAGGAGAAGGAGCTCATGTTTGGGATATACATCTCTGTATTGTTGATTATTTATATTGAGGAAGCTTTGCTGGGTTTTCTACCCCATGAGGGTTTCTTAAGATAAATCTGTGTCTCTTGTGTTTATGCTGTGCTTGTTGTTCTTTCAGTGATCCTGTATATGGTAATGTTGTGAAATGGAATGTAATGCTGATATTTTATGTCTTAGCATATTGAATCTTAACAAGATCTACTTACGAGGTATGTATAATTTTGGTTCTACAATGATTAACTTATGATTTATGTAGGTTACTAAGCACAAGTCATTGAAGAGAACAAGAAGACATTGTTTGGGTATGTTAAACATAACTAGCTAACATGATATTCCATATATGTTTTTCCTATATCAAGTTAGAATCCTACCTTGCATTAGGATATTATACTTTTGTATGAATGATAATGAAAGTTAGAAGTTTAAGTAATCAAGGGTTTATGCATATTATGTTTCTTACTTTGATTGATGATATGACTAACCAGAAGAGTCCTATGGTCAAATAAGATTATGCATGAATAAAAGAAGTCTTCTCTGAAACCTTGAATACTAATGCTTGTGATAAATTACCTGTGTGTGAAATAATCATGACCATACATGATACATGTTAAGTTTATTTAGGTTGATAATGTTTTGATAGTATTGAGATTATACTAATGGATGTATGATCATGTATGAGATCTTGAGGATGACATTAGTGCACACTTAAGAATGCATAGTGGCCCAGGATGAATATAAGTTCAAGGACAGGTAATCGAGGAAGCAAATATCAAGAGGGAGCACACTCAAGTAGTTCCTGCAAGGAAGCAAAGATTGAGAGGGAGTCCACCCTACAACTAAACAAAGATAAGTATTTGAATTTTCATTTATCATATGATTACTTAAATGATGTTGTCCAGTCATATACATACTTATGTTCCTAGATTTAGGATGTACATTTTTCATTTTAGAAAAGTTGTATTAATGAACAGTATACTACTAATATGCATGTAATGGGTAAGTGGCCTATGGAACTTTACAACATTCCATTGCTACTTATCTAGAATGAAACCTCTTTGCTGACATGTTAGGAGTAGTGCAAACTCTTAACAATGTTCTGGTAGAGATGGAAGGCATCTGGAAAGTTACGGGATATGGATAAACGTTGTATTGAAGCATTGGCTAAATATAATTGCATGATTGTATGACATATGTCTTTATGCATAAGAATGTGTTTTTTGAAAAACTATGAGAAGTTTCTAATCATGCAATTGAATCTGACTTGTAGGAAAGATCGTGTACAATCACCTACAAAAGAAGGACAACAACATTTGTTCCAACAACAATGTTCAAGAAAACTATCTATTGAAGACATTGAAGAATCTGAAGTTCCCAAGATCCGGGATGCAGTAATGGAATAATTCCATGATCGAGGAATACCAATCGATCATAAAGAATGATGTCTGGGATGTGGTCCCGATACCAGAAGGGAAGTCTATTGTGACTTGGAAGTGTATCTATAAGATCAAGTATGCTGCAGATGGTAGCATAGAGAAATACAAGGCAAGGTTTGTGGCTCGTGGCTTCTCCCAGAAAGAGGGGATAGATTATGAAAAGACTTTTTCACCTGTAGCCAGATACACTTCCATCAGAACAGTACTTTCTCTGGCTGCAGTGATGAAGTGGAAGATACACCAGATGGATGTCAAGACAACTTTCTTGAATGGTGTAGTCGAAGAGGAAGTGTATGTGGAGAAGCCACTCGAATTTGAGACACATGATAGGGATTCATATATGTGCAGATTGAAGAAATCCTTGTATGGCTTGAAGCAAGCTCCTAGGACTTGGTATGGTCGGATAGATAGCTTTATATCTAGTTTGGGCTTTACCAAGAGTAAAGCGGATTCCAACCTTTACTACAAGGTTGAGGAAGGAAATCTAGTGATACTCCTATTGTATGTGGATGACCTATTTGTGACAGGTGAGGATAGATTGATTTTCAACACGAAGAGGAAGCTTGCTGCCGAGTTTGAGATGAAGGACTTGGGGATGATGCACTACTTTCTAGGCATGGAGGTGTGGCAGAGTGCAGACGGAATCTTCCTTGGACAAGGGAAGTATGCAGTAGAGATCCTGAAATAGTTTGGGATGATGGACTGCAAGGCCATGGCCACACCTATGGCATTGAACCTGAAGATTTTGTGTGATGCTTCATCTGATTCAGTTGATGTCATGGTGTATTGTCAGATGATTGGGTCCTTGATGTACCTGACGGACATGAGACTAGATATTTGCTTTGCGGTGAACACATTGAGCCAGTTCCTGACGGATCCCAAAACTGTTCATCTGGTTGTTGTAAAGCATATTCTGAGGTACTTGAAGGGTACAATTGATTATGGGCTCAAGTATGATGTGAATAAAAAGTTTAACCTAGAGGGTTATGTTGATTCAGATTGGGAAGGCAGTGTTGCAAATAGGAAGAGCACTTCTGGGTGCTTCTTTAGTATGGGATCAGGTGTGATCTCTTAGTTTAGGAGGAAGCAATCCTGCGTAGCACTGAGTACAGTCGAAGCAGAGTATGTCGCAACTTGTTCGGCTAGTTGTGAGGCAGTATGGCTTAGGAAGCTAATGTCTGAGTTATTTGATCTCCCATTGAATGCTACTGGTATCTTTTGTGACAACCAGAGTTGTGTGAAGTTGTTTGAGAACCCAATGTTCCATGACAGATCGAAGAACATTGAGATCAAATATCACTATATCAGGGATATGGTGCAGAGAGGAGCAATGAAGCTCCTATATGTTGTGACGGATGAGAAGGTTGCAGATGTGTTGACGAAACCACTAGCCAAAGTGAAGTTTGAGTACTTCAAAGAGAGGCTTGGTGTTCTTCAGATAGAAGATACTTCGAGAAAGAAGTGATGGGATACATTTGTAGGAGCCATTCCAAGCATGGTGATAGGAGGATCCTTCCATGGCTGTGGATGCAAACGTTGTGTGATGAGCATCAGGATGATGTTATGACGATGATCAGGATGATCATGTGTGATGAGTATCAAGATGATACTCTTGATAATATGCATCAAGACGATGTCATGATGATGATCAGGATGATCATGTGTGATGAGTATCGGGATGATACTCTGGATGATATGCATCAGGATGATGTTATGACGATGATCAGGATGATCATGTGTGATGGGTATCAGGATGATACTATGGATGATATGCATTAGGATGATGCTATGATGATGATCATGTGTGATGGGTATCAGGATGATACTCTGGATGATATGCATCAGGACGATTCCATGATGATGATCAGGATGATCATGTGATGATGTACATCATGATGATGTATGGTGAGTATCAGGTTGATACTCTGTGGCCGTGGACAGGTTGTGCATATGAGCATTTAAATTGACCTGGGAGATCTTGCCGGTCGTGCTTCAACACATAAAGGATCCTGGGATACTCTTTCGAGGTTTTTCTCTAGGAGAACATGTAATATTGCCCTCGAAGATCTTGTTGGTCATGATGTGGCACATAAAGGATCCTGGGATACTCTTTCGAGGTTTTGTCTTATGGCATATAATAGCACCCTAGGAGATCCAGTAGGTTGAGAAGTATGCTCATAATCATCCCTGGGATGCTCTTTCGAGGTTTTTCCATGACCACATGTAAGTAGACCTAGGAGACCTTATTAGTCGCGCTTTGGGACATAAAGGATCTTGGGATACTTTGTCAAGGCTTTGTGGTGACCACATGTAAGTAGACCTGGGAGATCTTGTCGGTCGTGCTTCGGCACATAAAGGATCCTAGGATACTCTTTCGAGGCTTTGTGGTGGGGGTCACATGTAAGTTGACCTGGGAGATCTTGCCGGTCGTGCTTCGGCACATAAAGGATCCTGGGATACTCTTTCGAGGCATTGTGACGCACGTAATAAGTCCTGAGGATTCCACAGTATGGCCAATGTTGATGAAGACCTACAGGTGGTGGGCCTACATCCAGCATGAAAAAGGGTTGGCTTTGTAGAACTTCCTATGATGAGAATAATTATGAGATAGCCCAGTGATCGAGATGTCAAGTATAGCAGCAGCGATGATGATGATGCTCCGTGATCAAGTGACGATGATCTAGCTCCAGAATTGAAGGCTTCTGCCTATATGTATTGATGACTTGTGTCAAGAGAATACCTTCCTAGTTAAGAGGGAGTGTTGATGTATTTGTAACTTCGGAAGATATTCACTTGTATATTGTATTTGTACTTTATTGTATCCCCAACGGATATGTATCATTCCTTCGATTGGAAGTGTCATCATGTGTACTTGCAAGTGTCGCAAGTTATATTGTAAATGTTGTAACTTTAACTTGATGTGTTATTAGACCACCTTGATGGGGTCGGCCCTGTATGAGTCATGTGGGTCAAAGGGTTATTAGACCACCCTAGTAGGGGTCAGCCCAGTCAGCATTATGTTAAGTGGTTAAGTTGAGGCCGACCTAGTTGAGTAAATGTCAAGTGAAAGATAGTGTATAAATAGAGAGTGTGTCTCTCTCATTTTACACATTCTATTATTCACTCACTTCGCATTAGTGAGAGAGAGGAGGAGTGTGCACAAGTGGAGGAGGAGCATGCTACTGAAGTTATCTATCTCTTGGGTTTGATCAATGTGATCCTTGTATTGATGCTTATTCTATTTTTGAGGAAGTTGCGGGGTTTTTCACTTTCTTGGTTTTCCCCAGTGAAATGTTTTGTGTTTCTTGTCTCTTGTCTCTTATGCTTGATATGTTGTACATGTTATTCGTTTAGTTAAGATCTTAGATCTATTGAATTAAATGATTAAAATCTAACACATTTGTACGTTGGCTAGTCCTGAAGGTGGCATAAAAGAAATTGGGGTTGGTTGATTAGCAAACTGCCCTAGCACTTGTGTTGATGATTGGCCTGCTACTTGACTAGACTATTGACTTGAATATTGGCATGAAGGTTTCCCTGTTGATGTATTAGGTGGAAATACATGTTTTTAATACTGTATTACCATCTACCATTCCTTTTCCAATGGGTTCTTGTGAGCGTTCAGGGATTCCAAAGAGATTTATTCATTTTTTTTCTTTTCTTAACAGATTGGTCCCAATCTCTTGGAAATATCTTTTAGTCCAACCCATATTTCAAAACAGGTTTTTAGTCTATCCACTGCCTGCTCCCCATCAATTTCTCCTTCCAATGGTTCTGGGGATATCTCTTCCCTCTTATGATCTAGATGTTCTTTATAAGTATCTTTAGGATAAGATTCTCCATTACCATCCCAGGGGGAAGGCATTACCAGACTTAACGCATCCTTGAATAAGGCTTTGAATCTACTTATTTCATTTGTCAACTACGTAATGTTGTCTTTCATTCTAAGTACATGTGTTTGCTTCATTATCATATATATAGCTATCTTGATAATTTTTGCTTTGTTATCAATTCTGTTCTAAGACAATAGCCTTTTGGTTCTGTTATTCAAATAATCTATTACTTCACTTGATTGTTTGGGAATGTTTCCTAGTTTTTTTCCACTAATTTGACTTCTACATTAGCTGATGCTACCATTTATAGTTCAACTTGAATGAATTCAAAATAATCTCATTTCTGCATGAACTATTCAGTAATTTTATTCCAAACATTCTGTGCTATCCTCCTTAACAACTTATCTCCTTGAACATTCATTTGCAACAAGGTTATTTGACTCTTTAATCCCCCCATATCTTTATCCAAATCTATCATTCCATTCCCCTTTTTACTAACCTCATTCTCTAATTCTAGGATCCTTCTATCCCTTATCTCTAGCTCATTTTCAACCTCTTCGAGCTTGCCACTTTGGTCATTTTCCTCTTGAATGGGATGAGGACTTGACCTCTGATTTTCTTGATCTTCCTCCATAGCATCTATGTCTATGGATTATGGAGGGATAGTTGGCTTCTCATCTGTTGCTTCTACAACATTTGTTGATGTGGACTTATTTGCTACAGGGATTGTAGGGGTTGGTGCTCCAGTATCTTCTCCAGTAGATATTTTAGTCGTTTATAATTTCAAGTTGGTTATCTTCCAATTTATATCATCAATCTTCTTCCTTACTTCTTCAGACTATTTATGGTATTCTATCATGCGAACATCCTCAATCCTCTCTCTATGATGCTCTTGTAACCAGACTGGAGATCTATCTTCACTGGAACTGGCTCTACCGAGGATGATCCTTTCATCTTCTAAGGGATTGTGAACTCTATAGAAGGATAGATGATATTTTTAATAGGGGTTCCTCTTGGGAGTATTGGTTTGTCTGTTAATTCAATTATTTCTGTAGGAATTTCAATTGAATCTGGTACCTCTATCAATGTCTAATCATCCCCTTCATTCTCTATTCTAGCCCTCTTTGGATTTGAGTCATGTTCAGCCTCATCAATTTCCATCCCTTTAGATTCTTCAACTTTTTTTTGTCTTATCAACTGCACTTCTTTTTCATTTTCTTAAAAAAAATTCAAATCTTTTTGGACCTCTTCCTAGGTCTCCTTATTTGCTATCTTTTCCTAGACTGTTTTGGCTTCACATATGTAGGCTGGAATTTTTATTCTCTAGCCTATGCTCTGAGATAATTTGACGTGGGTCATATGATACCTTTTCATCCTTCTCAGTATTAAGATAACTCAAATATACCTCAATGTATTGAGAGTAATTCCACCCCCTTATGATGAGAGGTCCTATTTCCTTAGGTAATAAAACATATCTATGCTTCCTGAAATGTCTAAAATGCAGCTCATCCAATGAAAATCTCAGTCTTACACACTCCATGGAAAAAATCCTTGGAGTTAGAAAAGTGGGAAGTTTGTATGGTTCTTCCTCAAAGTTATAAAATATGATGACTATATGGTCCTCATAGAGGAACCAGTCCCCTCTTTGAACACCTGGTGTGAATTGTAAATGCTTCTTGTTTTCTGGAAGCATCCTTGGAGGTGATATGCCAAAAATCAAACTATAGGCTATGCTCATCACTTGATCTGTGAAATCCGAAAAAAATGGAATTATCAGCTCTCCTTAGGAATATTTATGACCATTCATATAATGGGACTTGGATTCCTTGTTCAGCAGTTGTCTTCAGACCCAGGTTATTGAAGCTATGAAAATTTTGATAGAAAAACATGAAGAATAAGTAGGATGGATATATGAAGTATTCAATGCTAGGAAACTCTTCCAACTGCTCATGTATTATCTCTGCTAGATGACTACCAATGTAAAAATGAGGAGGGTTTTTACTAGGTTCTGTGGTCAGCTTGAGTAGATCTCTAAAATCACCTCATCTATAGATTTATCGCTTTCCAAACCTACAATAGTACAGATGATGGGAATGAATTTCCTAGAATTCTGAGAAAAACAATGGTATCATAAGGAGGTGGGATGGTAGGTATTTCCATACTAGGTTCCAAGTGTTGAGACAAAAATTTGTGATGTTCATATGGGGCAAGACTGTGAAAGGCACTTGCTAGGGATTTCTCATTGAAAGGGTAAGTCGCTAAGAATTCGGGAATGCAAAACATCTGCCTGAGTGCATATGGAGTAATGTAGCATAGGTGTTTTGACATGTTATAGGAGAATATTGCTCGTTTGGTGGGGGAATACTGTTTCGAGCACCAGGTTATGAACTCATGAAAAACTACAGATCTAGAGCAAGTTGTTCGAGCAAAATTTGAATTTCACGGGTTGAGGTTGTCCTAGTCAGAAAAATCTAGGGTTTTATCCTCTTCGATGGTTTCATTTAAGTATGAGTTGGTGATTATGGTATCGAAAACATCAAATTCATGATCGTATACATGCTTTACACCTACGAAACAGGGCTTTAGGAGATTGAAATTGGGTTTAGAATTCATTTTAGGTTCATTATTGGTTTAGTAAAATCCATTGGTTATTAGGGAGAATTCACATAAATTAGGGCTTTTCAGACTAAGTAACAAGGAGGGTTATAAGCATAAATGTTGGATAAAAATGACTAGAAAATACCTGGATGTTGGATGATGACTGAGTTGGAACGATTCAGATGTTGATGTGGACTGGTCAGCTTCGTGCAGATGGTATACTTGGTACACTTGGATGTCAGGAGCACATTAAAGTTTGACACATAAATGACTTTTAAAAAGAGGGAAATATCCATTTATTCTTTAGGGAGTACAACTTTCCACATCGGATTTCACGACTGAAGATACGAGGAAAAAGTTTTGGGACCCGCTTGATAGATGGACGATGGAGAAAGGATGAGCTGTAAAGTGCTTCAGGTTTCATCATGGGCGGATGCCATTTATGGTTTCCCAAAGTGGTAACATGCCAATGACAAGTGGTAAGAGAAAATATCTCTCAAGGAGGTGCAGTCAATCAGCGATAAGCATGTGTCCTTGGTGGTTTTGAGGACAACTGCGCTCATGTAATTTTTTAGAAGGGTGCATCTTATCAACGCGTTTTAGTTATCAACCATCGATCTTTACTGTGCTACTATGTACTTGCACGTACACTTTTCTACTTTTAACTGACTTGCACTTTATGTGCACACCCGATCTCTAGGACATCAGATTTTTCTTGATCTAGTGGTTCAACACTTCTAATGCTTAAGCGCTCTTTGTTGGGCCCTTGATTACTGGCTTCTAGTCACATTGAAGAATTCACTCTCCTTTTCTTTGATATTTTAGCTCCTGAGGGATGAGTAAAATGGGTGGACCATCTTCTGTGATTTCAAGGAAGTATTTTTAAAGACTGAAAATATCAGTACTAATAGTATGCAACAATTGTTCCTTTAACAAAAATTGATGTACCAATTAGCATCCTTAGGGATCACATTCCTTTCGCTACATCTTTTCCTAGGGTTAGGTTTGTATTATTGTATTAGAACATCATACTTTAGGTTAAAATGGAAATTTAACCTCTTGTAATGTATTTTGGTGGATGAGAGTAGCCATCACATCTCTCAACAAAAATAAGCTACCACTATTCTAGCTAATTTGTTTTTATCTGCAATTTACAATTTGTTTCCATTTCATTTGCATATAGAATTTGTGTTTCTTTGTATTATTGTTCTCTATGCCATATCTATATTTTATTTTTAATTTATATTCCTTCCCTCATTTTTTCTTTACATAATACAGATCAATTATGGAATGGGAAACAAGGCACTTCACGTTATCTTTCTATTAATTTTAAATAAGAGGGCACACTTAAGAAACTACCTCTCATTAATGATTCAATAAATTTAAAGTGCATAGTATTTAAATTGGTTATGTGATGATGCTATCCAAGTACATAATATCATTCTTCTATTTATCCTATGCTTTTATTACATTCATTTATAATTAATGGTGTGTGTGTGTGTGTGTGTTCATTCCTATGTAAGAAAAAAACAAGAAATCAAGATATTTCAATTTGAATCATATAAAATGGATATGTGGAATGCGATGGGGGAATGGGGAAATCAAAACAATTTTCAATTCAAATTGAGATAACCTAACATGTACAATTCTAAGAATAAATAGCATGAATAGTTGGAATTTTCTTTATTAGTCCTTGCATACCTTGTCTAGGGACTTTCAATAATTGATTTGTGTCTATTTATGAGTATTTATGGTGAATACCATTATCTCTGCTTAATTGTTTTGCAATTATTCAATGTCTAACTTCAGATATATGTCAAATTTTTTTTTTATGCATGTTGTTGTTTGAGGTGATATTCCATGCCTTTTTCTAAAATACTTTCATTCACCTATGTTATACTTCCTATTATGCTCAGCTTGGCCTCATGATATGCTATTGAGATCTATAGGATCTAGTCAAAGAGATTTCCTGAGGTGATTTAGGTATATTGGGGTAGTTCCTTATTTAATGTCACTAATAAACCAAATTAATATTTAATTATTGCATTGATTAAACCATAGCAGTGGCTATGGCCATTGGAAAACCATGGCAATGATGCTAACCATTGGTTAATGCATCGATGGTGACTAATTTATGAATCTCCACCTTCTCATCTTTCCTTAAACAACATTACTAAACATGATCTAACTATGCCATATCCATGCAACCTCTAGGACATGGAAAATTAAATTAGGGGCTAATCTTATCCCATGGGCTAAATTTAGGGGTTTTAAATTTGTAATGGGATAATTTTTTACTAGACACCGATTAGGTATGATTAGCCCACAATTTATTTATTTATTTTTAATGAATAGAAGGTTAGCCCCTTCGAATTTAAAAAGGGGATTCAAGATAAAACAATTTTGCTCCTCTAAAAATCGATTTAAACCTCTGTTCGCCCATGAAAATTGCTAGGAATCTCCAATTCACCCCTAATTTCTAGTAATGGAAGTTGCTAGGGGATATTTCGCCTTCTATCAATCATGGAAATTGAAGTCATAGTTACATTTGTCCATATTTTATGGGTTGAATGTTGTTTTGAAAGTTTCTTAATGTACACATGAGAAGGGAAATTAATATTTACTATAAGGTATTATAGTGACCCATTTGCATCTAAGCGAGTTTTGAATCCCACCACCTCAAATCCAAAGTTGCCCCAAGAAACATGGGGATTGTGAAGCTTGTGATCGGTGATGCAGAAATAACGTTTTTGTGGGTGTTTGGGGTATCATGCCTGAGGACTGAGAATTCATTCATAGCTGCATATTTAGGTGTGCAGGGGGCCATGATGTTGCTTATAGCCTATGCCATTTTGTTTCTACTTGTGTTTATGTTCTCCTTTCTGGGACAGGTCATGGGTGGATCAATCTGGAATCCTACTCTCTTTGTTGCTTCTTTTTATTTGGGCGTTGTCAGTTATTTTGACATGTTTCTTGTTTTGTTTACTAAATTTTATGCTTCTCAAAGGATTTTTGTAGGGTTGAAATTGTATTTTGTTGTTGGTTAGCCTACTATTGGATGTTGTTATTTTAGTAATGGGGAATACATTAAATTGGGACTTACAAAGCTGGAAAAATGCATATGTGAAGCATCATAGAAGGTATGAAATGTGTAAGTTTGTTTTTCTGACTGCCATGTAGAAAGGTGTATATGATAATACGTCAGAATTGATGATATTGTGCATTATTTGACCGACTCTTCCTAAATTCAGTATGCAGGGAAGTCTTGGGATGAATTAATATACGTAAGGAAAGTTTTTAGTTTCTTGGTAATATTTTCCCACACTCCTAATTCATTAAAAGCATACCTATATGCATTGGTATTTCTCTCTTAAAATTATCTTCGGTAAGGTGTGTGCATAATGAGGTGTAGGTGGGCCCTTGTAATAACATGGAGAGCTAAATGAGGATCGAGGTGTTGGTGGTCCCTCATATTAACATTGATTCTATTTTTCGTGGTTATGAATAGTTTCATTGTTGTTTTCCAATAATATTCCTAGAGTATCATGAATTTCTATGTATTGCGATAGTTAGAGTGAGGAACCAAACTACCACCAAAAGAGGGCTTGTTATGTGATTGTTTATTAAGGTTTATCTCCTACTTAGTATTTTTTTGTATATGTTTTCCTATTATTATATATGATTTTATACTTTATCAAAAAATTCACCATGCCTTCGAAATATTTTATAATTTACTAGAACATTCACCAAGACTTTACAAGGTTTTATAATTTAGTGAACGATTCGCGAAGATTTTACAAGGTTTTATAATTTAGTAAAATATTTGCCAATATTTTACAAGATTATATAATTCGATGATATATTCTCCATTAAATTATGTATACATAATGTAACATTGATAAAATAGCCTTCATATTTTCCTATATATCATGGGGATTCACCCATTTATTATACATAGAAATTTAGGGGGGGTTCTTAAAATTTTCCCTTCTATGGGATACTAGTTGATGGTGGTATCTACCTAAGGATATGTTGGTAGTGGATGGAGATGGTCCTTTATGTGGTAACCCTTTGGCTCTAGCAATCAAACCTAGTATTCTTAGAGAAATATGACCTTTGACCTTTATTATATCTTTGGTTATATCATATCACCTCATAGAAACAAAAATAAGTAAGAAAAAAAATACTTCTCACTGGAAAGATAAGAGACATGCCTAAAATAAAAGGTAGGAACAAGATCGAGGTAGAGTAGCCAAAGACGGAATGGTACAATGAAGAGAAATACATTGTTGTAGAGACAAGATAGAGTTGTGAAAATTTTGTGAGTCCAAGAACAAGATGAAAGCAACCTCTTGTTGTAAATACCTTTTGTTGCATTTAATCATTTCTCTATTCAATTTTCAAATACCATTATCTTTTGGAATAACTCCATAAATTTAGTTGAATCTCTCTAGGTACGCTTGAAGGAGAAATTGAATATGGGGATACATTCGGATCTAGAAGCATGCTAGCATAAGAAATGGAAAAGACAAGAGAAACATGGATAGAAGTAGTAGATAAGAAAACATTAGTACAAGAAATATTGATGGTAATCCAAATCCATTCTCAGGAAAAGTTACCACTGCAAATTAAGAAATTGATTTCAATAATGAATCAACTACAAGAATATATCAAAGAGCATGAGATATGCATCTAATTCTTACTTTATGCACTACTTTTGATTATATATTTGATTTTTCCTTCTCTTTTACCTTTTCCCCTATCTATGTGTGCCTGTAGTTCCTTTGTTTCTATAATATACCTAGGTGTGTATTACCACTATTTACATATTAGTAGATATATTTTAATAAGATAGGTTAATTATTATTTAATTGATGAATACTATACATCATGTCTATTAATAACAAACATGAATTTTCCCTATCGGTCCTTATATAATTGGGCTACTATCAATGTAACCGCCATAAATTTGTAAATTCTATAATTATTATCAATAATACCAAGCATGTAAGACTTTTCATCTTACAAGTGGTATCAGAGCATTGATTCTTGCTTGTGGCCAAAATTACGAAAGTTTACTTGAATTTAGGTCGCTGACCTCAAGTTGGATTTTAGCCATTAAATTCAAAGTTTCTAGAAAACATTTTTGACCACATCGAGCACTCAATCTTCCCCAATCAATAAAAAGGAAAAATAATAAAATTCAAAAAAAGGAGGAAAGAAGATTCAATAGAAAAGGAAAAAAGAAAAAGAAGTAAAAATAAATTAAGGATATTTAACCCAATAAAGTAAAAAAACGAAAGAAAGAACAAATATATATATATATATATATATATATATATATTAAACCAATACATGGTTTTTTGAAACCACACATGGTTTTATGAAATCGCACATGGTTTTATGAAACAACACATGGTTTTATTTAATATATTAAAATTATAAAGGAATTTTATAAGCTATATACAAGGAAAAGATAAAGTAATTTAAGAAGTGTTCCGAAGATTATAAAGTGGTTTAAGAAGTGATTAAGAACTGTTCCAAAATAAATCACTAAAGAAGGTTTTTTTTGTCATCAAGCTTGGCCTCTCTGATGTCATGGTTAATTAAGTAGAACCCAAGATTAATGGATGAATCTTTTCAAGGCATGGTGACTTGCAATATACCTAGGTGTATATTACCACTATTTACATATTAGTAAATATATTTTAATAAGCTAGGTTAATTATTATTTAATTGATAAATACTATATGTCTTGTCTATTTATTAATAGACATTACTTTTCCCTATCGAGCCTTATATAATTGGCCTAGTATCAATGTAACCATCATAAATTCATATATTCAATAATTATTATCAATAATACCAAACATATAAGACTTTTCATCTTACATTTTCTATGGATTCTCCATAATAATCTTAAACTTGAGTTATTAGGTTTAACTTTGTTGAATCAATGGGTTAAACTACCAATGTTGGCATTTCTTATAATGGATAAATAAGGTAAGATGATGGTAGGTAATATACTTACTCTAGAAGAAAAGGAACTTAAATTGGTTATTGAACTACCTCTTCATTTCTTCTCGTTGCTAAATACATCTCTACATTTTCCTATAAAGCTTTATATGGATTCCATTTGAAACATCAATATATATTGATGTTTGTGGTGATTTATTGACCTATACCCATGCACCTACATGACTAATGATGCATGGAATTCATTTCCACATTAGCAAATTCACTAAAATCAACATAAACCATACATATTTATGTTGCAATGCATAAATCTCTTTTAAACTTACTATGCTCTAGAACTCCTATTTCATTAAATTTGGATTTATTCTAGTCCAAGTCCCTTCGAAGTCAAGTCAAAAACAATATTTCTAAACCTCAAAATCAAGGTTTCCAAAGCACGAAATTTGGTTCCAAAAGTGCCCATTTCAGGTTTCAAAAGTGTACATTTTCCTTTGATATTACCACTTTTTAAATTATTTTCCGCAGTTTTAGAACCTGATTTTTCGCTTTTGAAATGCTATCTTTTACACTTTCAATACTGAAATTTGCGATTTTGAAAACTGATTTTGGAACTTTGAATTTATAATTATCTTGCATTTTTGAAAACCAAACTCGACACTTTACAAGTATTGTAATCACACAATTGAATATACAAAAACCCAAAGATTTTATTTGTGACAAACAAATTAAACTATATTATTTAACAAAATAGTTCTATATTTTTTACAATTGGCCTCACACCATTCAAGTGCAACAATCAAGGCCACAATTGATCTAACAAGAATGTGTCTTTGACATCGTGATAAGTATATTTTTTTTTATAATACAATTCCCTTCCTTGTTACAAACATGTTTTTCTTTCGATTCATCTACAATCACTGTATTTCTAGAATCGTAAACATGGATCAAAATCTCCCAAATTTTAATTAAAGGTTTGAGAAATACATAAGGATTCCAAAGACCATCAAAATCATCTTTGTCTATCCGAGAACAATTATCTTGTGTTAATACAAATCTAAATTGTTCCATTTTCAACCCTGTCCTTTCGAATAACAATGGAAAAAAATCATCCTCATTTTTTTTTGTGAATTCCCATACACCCACTTCAAATATACTAAAGCATTTTTCAAAATATTCCCTAAATCTTGGACGTATGAAATAAGTCTTTGTTTTTTATTCGATATCTGGTATTCATGGAAATGTAAATTTCTTTTGTAGTGATTTTTTATGTATTTCATGTAACATAACTCCATTGAAATCAAATACAATAAATGGTTTAAATGCTAATCCTCTAGTATCTGCAAACAAAAAACAACACACACAACCCAATCAATGAAAATTTGTGCTTCGATGTTTCTATTTTTACATAAGCATACATGTATGATATGCAAGTTTTGAAACACATCAACAGACATGTGATATTACATCCACAAATATGAGAACTTTCCAAATATACAAAATTGTTTTTACATTGTCGAAGTTGTCAAATTATACAAATCATTAAATCAAATTTTGTCTCTATAATTTGAAGTTCCTTTGAAGTTGGATTTTTTTAACCAATGCTCCATATTCGAATGAGGCCCTAGATGATTCAACAGAGAACACAACATTTTTTTTATATTTATTTCCCTTTCTTGTGAACCATCAAATTCCCAACTAGATGGCATTTTGAATAAATTTTCCTACTATTATCTTCTAAATGATATTGTCCTTCATCTATAAACAACATGTCTGATTATTGATATATATCTCCATATTGTATAAACACGTGCTTGAATGAATTTTTGTATATATGCACTAATTCACCAATATATGCATATATTGAGGAATTATAAATAGTACTATGTTTACATTGCTCTCGACCCCAAATAAATACAAAGTTCTCATTCTTCAACCATTCAAATCTATCAACAAATGTTTTAATTTCCATTTTTTCCAATGAAAAAAACCATAGAGCAATGTCAAGAATATTTTCTTGCATCAATATCGATAATTTAGCATTAAATATCCGCGCATAATAATGGTAGCAATTATAGACAAAATGAGGTTCTTTGAAAAATGATTCTCTTTTGGAAATCATCTGAACTCCAAAGAGAAATCCCTCTACTCCCAAGAACAATAATTTCTTTTGGGTTGATATTTGGATTGCATACAAAAACTATAACTAGATATATAAATAGAACGACAATATTTTTTTCATAAATTTAAGAAAGATACTAATCACAAACATACACCTGTAAATGCATATCTTAGATTTAGAAGAAACACAAACATCACCCAACAAGCCAAAAACACTCATATATTATTTAAAATCTTCATAGGGTACATTTAATGTTCCACGCTCTTGAACGAGGAAATGAAATTTTTGATATCAATTGATCCATCTATTTTACTTAAATCTTGTATCATTCTCTTCCTTATTGGATGATATATTGAAGGTATTATGCAAAATACAATTTTTAGATGGGTGTACTTGCATGTCATCACCCTCGAAAACAAACATTGATGTATTTCTTTTTGAAGATATCATTGGGAACTCCTCCCACACTTTGTCCATGTTTTTGTGCATATTTCTTTCTTCATCCATGATACATCTCCCTTGAAACCATATAAATAAAATTCGTTCCCCAATTTGTTTTTCATTTGTCCCAAAAAATTTCATAGACAATGGTTTCCCTTCATTTACTCCACATTTAGATGGCCAAATTCCAACATTGAATTTTGAAATACATACTTCTAAAAATTGTATCGCATTTGGTCTTGATTTATATAATTTTCCATTGTACTTAAATTCGAATTCCTCAACATTATTTTCATTCACTCTTTTTCCTTTTTGGGAGGGTTTCTCATAAAATAGAAAACCTTCCATTTCAAATATCAATAATAGTTTTGTATGGGAACTTGCATATAAAGAATGCATGTCATATATTCTATAATAATTTTTTTTTTCCAAAAGGATAGAAAATAATCATTTTATGTTACTTGGCAATGACAAGGAAACATTTGATTGGAGAGGAATAGCATTAGAGGTACTGCCTTTTTCTCCCAGATCCCTATGTGGTTCGTTATTCTCCAAGGATCCAGACTCTATGCTTGGTTGGACAATATCCACAGATCTCCTAGATCCTTTCTCTTGCGTTGGAAAACCCACATGTTCATAATCAATCCAATTGTCTTGACCTACAAATTACCATTTATGCATTTTTTATTTTTTATTTTTATTTTGAAAACATAACACCATCCTAGAACAATAGTAAAACATTGATCGAAACATAGATAGTTACCTTCTTGTTTTATGTACTCCACTCATGCACATATTTGGTAATTCTTTGTGCATTCTCCATCACCCTCAACATCTTCATTGGTATTTTTTTAATGGATGATTCATTAGTGTCCTCTATCCTTGAATCTAGTAGATAAGTAGATAAGGAATTCAAAAAAGTTAGTGAACAAAAGCAATCTCAAAAACAAAATAAATGAAATAATATAATTGAAAACATCAGTTCAAATACATTGCTTTAATATAGGCAATTCATGATAGAAATTGTTGATATACAATTCCTGATGTATCTCCATAATAGAAATAATTATTCTATTTGGTGACTTAGTCAAAGAACGAAAAACCCTACTTCTTGCATACAATGATAGAATCGTCCCTTGAAAATAGATCAATTTGGAAACCATGTGATCCCAAAATTCCTATATCCTTTTTTTTCAAAAAAATGGTTTCTCAAGCCAACATTAAAAACCTTCAACAGAGGTAAATTAATAAGTGGTAATTTCTCATCCTTCCAAACCATCTCCATATGAAGGGTGGGAACACTATTCCCTTCCAATCTAATTATCCAATATTGTATAACATATAATCCTATAAAGGAATCCTTTGAGTAATCCCTATAAATTCCCTTTGTAGGATACTCCTTTACTACTTTTTTTTATTTCTTGTAGGATTGAGTGAATGCTTTAGAAACCATACATGAATTTTTCATATTGGCTATAAAAACATAAGTACATATCCCTATATTTTATTCCAGGTAGTATAATAAGGAAACCCTATCTGCTTCTATCCTAGAAACAACACAATTACATGGCATATCAATAATAACAAGTTCAAAACAAAAAAGGAAATGGTTCTTAGTGTTTTGACCAATGAGGATGAATAACAACATTGGCAAAAAAAATTGAAATATCTTTGTAGGATTCAATGACATACCAATATCCTCTCTCTTGATATATATATAAGTTCAAAATATTCTCAACATCCTTTGGTAATTTGGTATCATTATCCTCTTCTTCTTTCTTTCTCTTCTTCCTAAGATATTTTTCTTGTTTATTTGAGCCTAAAATATTGCACAGTTGACGGAAATATTTGGAGAAACCCTATATTTTTCAATGGAATTCTTGTCACCAAGTCCCTTCGAATGAGCAAGATCAGTATCATGAACTTTTAAATATTCACAAAACAAATTCTTGGTTGATCTCTCATTCTTGATCCACTTGCAATATTGAAGCAAAGTATCTGTGGCAACATTTTTGTCAAATGACATGCTCATCCAAACCAATCCTTTGATTATATTGTCCACCACTGTGGTCAATTCTTCTTCGCCTAGATCACACAATGGTATAAAACAATTTGATCCATGATGCTTTATTTTATTATGAATGAAACCATCTTGTCTGGTTCTCTTGGGGGAGCATGGAAAGGAACCAATTTTGTAAAGTTCGAATACAAAACACCATTTGTTCCATAATCTATTAGTTGTCAAAACAAAAGTCACCTTGTATTTAATGATGTCCTTGGTTGAAACAACAAAGATATCCATACATTTCTTTTGGAAAACCTACAAAGATATAATATTGAAGAGTAATTGTTAGTAAGGAGATATTAGTAATTACAGAACACAAACAACAATTTCCATGCATTGATTGTTAAGAAGAAAACATTTATACCTACCACTCTTCGGTGGAAACATTTCCCTCTCCCAAAAGGGATGGCTTACAGATGTATATCCATTTCGACCTTTCTTTCATGACTTGATCAATGAAGGGAGTGTTAGAAAATTCCTTGTTTGACAAATTTTGTTGTTTTCACAATTTGGTAATAATGTATTCAGGAACATATTTGTGTAATAGATGATCTTTATAAAGACGATATCTTGCGATGTATTCTGCTACTTCATCTTTCATTCTGGGCCAATAGTATTCTTTTCTCAGCATAGTGATGGCCTTTTGATATCCTGGATGACCAGAATAGTGACTTTTATGCATCTCATTTAATACCGGAAATTTTATTTCTGGTTTATCTGGTACATACAATCTATTTTTATACAGTAATAGACCATTTTCCTTAATTTTGTAATTTGCCATACAATTTTCAAAACTGTTATTTGCTGTCTTTTCCTTCATTTTTTTGTATTCTTCATTTGTTTCACCTTTTTCCAGAATTTGATTTTCCAAATCAGTTGAATAATTACTAATTGCTGAAATGAAATTTAGTTTTTCCTTGCGACTCAAGGCATCTGCAACTTTATTCTCCTTTCCTTTGATATGCTGAATTTCAAAATCATACTCAATTAAGAATGTCAACCATCTAGCTTGTCTAGTGTTCAGGTTTGTCTGATCCAATAAATATTTCAGACCCATGTTATCTGTTAATAATGTAAAATTTCTGCCAATAAGGTGATGACGCCACATTTTTAAGGCATGAATAACTGTTAATAACTCTAAATCATAAGTAGAGTAATTCTTTTCATGTAATTTCAACTTTCTAGATTCATATGCTATCGCATGCCCTTCCTGTGTCAAGACTCCACCGAGTCCATAATTGCATGCGTCTGTACAAACTACAAAATCCTTGTTGGGGTCAACTATCTTCAAGATAGGTGCTATCGTCAATAGTTCCTTTAATTTCTTAAAACTCTCAGCACATTTCTGATCCCAAACAAATTTCTTCCCTTTCTTCTACAAGGAAGTTATGGGGTTGGCAATTTTTGAGAAATTTTCTATAAACTTTCTGTAATACCCCATAATTCCCATAAATGATCTTACATCCAACACATCTTTGGGAACTAGCCAGTCATTAATGGCCCTTATCTTGTCGAGGTCAACCGAGATTCCTTCTGCTGAAATTATGTGTCCTAGATACTGAATTTTGTCTTTGTGAAAGTCACATTTACTAAATTTGGCATACAATTGATGATCTCTTAATACTTGTAAGATAATCCGTAAATGTTCATCATGCTCTTCTTTCCTTTTTGAGTACACTAAAATATTTTCTATAAACACAACAACAAACTTATCTAAGTACTTATGCAAAATATTATTCATCAAACACATAAATACAGCCGGGGCATTAGTTAAGCCAAATGGCATGACTACAAACTCGTAATGTCCATACGAAGTTCGGAAAGCTGTTTTGAAAATATCTTCGTCTTTAACCCTTACTTGATGATACCCTGATCTTAAATCAATCTTCGAAAATACTGTTGCTCCACACAGCTGATCAAATAGATCATCTATGCGGGGAAACGGGTATCTATTCTCAATCATCATCTTATTAAGCTGGCAATAATCTATGCACAGTCTTAATGTTCCATCTATCTTCTTAAGGAAGATGACAGGTGCTCCCCAAGGAGACACACTGGGTCTAATATACTTCTTGTCAATAAGTTCCTTCAACTGAGATTTTAATTCGTTTAATTCCAGTATATTCACCCTGTACGGAGCTTTTGAATTTGGTACTGCTCCTGGTATCAACTCTATAGTAAAATCTAAATCTCTTTTGGGTGGTAATCCTGGGATCTCCTCAGGAAATACATTTTTAAAATCCTTTAGGACAGGTATGTCCTCTAATTTTAGTTTATCCTGTTTATCCATAATCTCATCATTTATCACGTTTACTGCAAACATTTGGCATCCCTTCCTAACTGCTCTCTTAATTTGCATGGCTGAAATTTGTCTAAGAGTTACCTTCCTTGGAATGCCTTTTATTTCTACAGTTTTCCCTTCATCATTTAAGCATGTAAAACGTTTTCCATAATAGTCTAGGATGACATGATGGGCTTCCAACCAGTCCATCCCAACTATAATATCATAAGAACCTAAAGGTAAAATATTCAACTTGATTTTTGTTTGCAAAAGATTCATGGATAAAATACAGTTCTCTATAAAATCTGAAACTTTCCTCTTCGTTCCAGTTGCTAGTCTAACTAGCCAAGATTTACTAAACTTTTCAGTTTTCAGTTTAAGACTTTCTACAACATCTGGTGATATATAACTTAAATTAGCACCTGGGTCAATTAAAACAATAACAGGATGGTCATGTATCATACCTTCAATCTCTACCATGGAGATTTGATGATCTACTTGCATGTTTTCAAGTGCTACGTTAATTCTTGGCATCTCCCTTGCTACGTCTCCAACAGTAGGTTCAGTCTGAATAGAGTTGATGTTGTTTGCTTTCCGCTTTTGTAAGGGACATTCGGATGGGTAATGAGGGCCTTGACATTCAAAACATTTAATATGTGTCTTTGGCTCACTGGTCTTAGCAGTATTATATGCATTTTTCGGTGCTGTAGAATTCTGCTGTGAATTATTTCTAGCATTATTCCCTTGGGAATTTCGATTCTAAAATTTTTTCCTTTGGAATCTGGAATTCCCACTGAATCTGAAATTTTCCTTCTTCTGTTCAAATTTGTATCATAACAGAAAAACTGCCTTCCTCATAGCCTCCTCTAATGTTTTAGGACTGTCATACTCAATTCTGTCTTTAATGCTGAAAGGTAAACAAATTAAGTGCCTTTGAATTTTTGGTTTTTCTTCTATGAAGTAGGATACATATCTTAGTAATTTCAGAAACTTACTGTTCAGTTCCTTCATGTTCATACCTCCCAACTTCAAATCGTAGAACTATTTAGATTTTTCTCCGTAGTATTGTTCAGATAGATACTTCTTTTTGAAATATCATTTGAAAGCACTCTAGCTTACATCTTTATCCTTGATGCCCTTTACCCTTTTGACATCCTGCCACCAGATATCCACTTTTTCGGTTAAGTTATATATGGCCATTTTTGCTTTTAAGAACTCTAAATAGTTGTACATATGGAAGTATTTCTTCATCCCTGACAGCCAAGCTTCAGCTATTTCGCCTTTCTTAGTTTCTCCATTGAAAGTTGGAGGTCTTATCTTCTTGAATTCTCCAGAAATCTGCTCATATTCTTTATGATTTTTCCTCCTTGGTTTGGAGTCTCCTTAACTTTTGTCACTGGTATAGTTACGCTTCCTTTTGCATTCTGCAATAGCATCTCCGGATGAGGTTGAGTTGTCCTTTACTTCGTTGATTTTGATGTTCTGCTTTTTATCAGTGTGAGGCATATTGTCAACTTTGGAAATATCTTGATTGTTTCTCTCTTGTTCCTCTGTTTGGCTGTGTTTAAACAACACTTGATTGAGCTGTTCTTGTGCTTGCAGAATCCTCTCATTATCTTGTTTCACAGATTTGATTTCTACTTTTAATTCTTGAAAGGCATGTAACAGTTCCATTGAACTGTTATTTAATTCTCCGTGACCTTCCTCTACAAAGTGTTGTCCCAAACTGTGACTGTTTGGCTGAAATCTGTCACTTAAATGTTCAGCTGACTTCTCCATACCTGTAACTGAAAATAATTTCTAAAGATAACATAATAATAAAATTCTCAAATTAGTATAATTTTCTACTATAAAAAAAAATATATCTTCTGCTGCGTGTTTTTGGACCTCATTCAGGCCTAGAGTTTGAATCTGTGCTCTGATACCACATGTAACATCCCATATTTTCATAAAAATTTAATTTTTTTGTAAATAGCAACAATTAGCTTAATTTAGGATAATTTATAATTGCGGAAAATAATAATTACTAAATGTAACAATGTTAACTAAACCGATGTTGTACTAAACATAAATAAAATTCTATTATAACTAATGTGACAGTGACAACTTAATTACATTTATACCAACTATCATTAAGATAGTTAAATACATGAATAGATCAGACTTTTGATGCAACACCTTTCAAATGCAACGATATGTATGATTGATGTAATAATGAAATGCCAGGTTAGAAATGTGATATACTATTTTTTCTTTGAGATGATATTGATAGTTTGCTTCTTTATTGTCCAAGGGAGTCCTATGAGGGACCCCGAAGCTTACTTAGCTGCAACGCTAAAACATTTGAACCTGTTCTATGTGCAGTTGACAGGTAAGAAGTTTCATAATTGCAATAAATTCCAGTTTTCGTGTAAAGCTCAATTCAACGTCGTAAATAAAATAGCATGTCTAGAGATTGTTGCAACTATAAAAACGTATAGGTATGACTCGCATACTTACACCTTTGCTTTCCAAGGTTCATCTTATAACTGAGTAAACTCAACCCAAGTTAACTATCGAACAAGTATCTTATTAACAGCATTGTTGCTGGTGTCGTCATTGTTCTAGCTGGTTGTAGTGATAGCTATCTTGTCGTCATCATTTAGAATGATAGGACCAAAATGGATGTAAAAGTTATGAGCTTGTAAGCTCTTACAACCAATATTATTCAATATATATGAAAAGATAAAAACAATAATATATAAACATGACTAAACCAAATGTTATGTGAATATAGTGCAATTAAGCTTTAGACTATATATATAATTGTTATTCTGTTTATAAACAAAACACAACCTATCCAAAGTCTTTATGAAAACAATAGTGTGACTATACCTATTTTCAATTTAATGTCAATATTAAAACATATATCGGAGATGTTGGCAACATATGCATCGTTAGAATCATGACAATACTATGCAAGTATTTGTAAATTAAATACAACATTATAATGTATGAAAGCGATGACAATAAAGTGCAAACCTTGGAGTTATAATCATGTATTTGCATATACGTTATTACTACTATGACAATTACGACATTGTTAAATATTTTTATGTTAACAAATGAAGCATGTAATGTTTGTTATCACATCGAGGTACTGACAAGCATTAAATTGGATTTGGCAGGTCGATGGCTCATCAATTTGGCGCCGGTCTCGAGCTGTGGTAGAGATCACATATCCAATCTTACAATAAAAGCTTGGTATTGTCTCCCTGCCGAGTTATAAACCCATAGATCCACGTAGACGTGAATGCCTCCATGCTTGTTGATGTGTAAGGGTTATATGCCAAGCGTTGATCGTACTTGCTCCACTGTGTTCCATAGTGGAAATGTCTAAAGGTATTGCAGAGTGGGCATTAAATTCTATATGGGACAGGCCGTTGAATCACTTAAGTTGGCATGTGTCGCGAACTGTAAAAGAGATCATGCAACGATCTTCCATTAACAAGTTGGTGCCATATCCCTGCTGAGTTGGATAGCCCATGTTCCATGTAGGTGTGCTTTCCTTATTCCTTGCTATTGTGGCAGAATAATGCACCCTGGTACTGGTTGTTGCTGACTTAAGTGTTTGCTAAGGTGGCAATGTCAAACAGTAATGGAGGATGGCATTAAATGTTTATTTTGTTGATACCAAAGTGGACATAGCTGGCATTGTTGTAACCGTTGATGATCGTGAGTCTAAACCGTCGGATGGTAACCCTAAAATCTACCTTGTAATGGAGTTAAGAACTTGGAAAAAGTGGTTCATTGTGGTTTTTTTTTGCTGGAGGTGGCCGACAGGCTGCCGCGATTTTGGTAGGAACTTTTGCAAGGGTTTCGAACCCGAGATATGTAAACTGGTGTAGCAAAATTGCAGGTTTTAACCTCTGTAATGTTGTTGTAACTTTAGATGGAGTTCAAGGTTCAGAGTGATAAAGTGTTGAAGTTTTTAAAGTTCTTCGTTGTATGGTACAAATGCGGTGCAACTACAAGTGCTTGCGTTCTCTCGTCGAGACTGGAACGAACCCTTTATCATCACCCTGATGTACGCCAAGAACTGGCCACAAAGCGATGAAGGTAAGCGTCAAAGATGATATAATGTTTCTTTTACTATACTTCGATTCTTAGTTTTGAAAGTATCATGAGTCTAACTCAGAACTATTGTTTGTTAGGTACAGGGTTTTGGAAAGGTTTTTTGAGGGTTTGACGAAAGGGAAAACTCATGCTCTTACACCGGTAAGCTTCAGGTATTCCATACCCTCGTAGTGTTCCTCATCTTTGAATGCAAAGTTCCACGAGATGAAAAACGACCTACCAAGACCTGTCGAAGCTTTGTCGTTGATGGTGTTTGAAGATGTTTTTAAAATGCGTTTACTGTTTGATACTCCGGTTCTCAAACGTTTATTTGACACTTTGGTTTCTATACTTTGCAAGTTGATGTTTGACACTGGAGTTGAAAATCGACAATGTTGGAGTGTTTGAGCTCTTTCGGCTACAGGGTTTAGGAGAATCCCTGTGTACTTGTTTTGCAAACCTGTTTTTAAAACATTTGTTTAAAAGCATCGACTTCGTTTGAGGTTGCTCTAATGTAATGTTTAAGACTCTGTGAGATTCGACTTGTTTTTGTATTCGTTTGTGACAGTAAGAAAGAGAGACGAGGGCTCGATCTCTGTGTAAGATAATACTCCTTTTGGTAACACAATGTATGTTAAAACATTTGTATAGATATCTGTTTTGTTTGTCTGGATACTGTAAGTTGATGTCGTAATTCCTTGTTTGGTAATGTTAATAAATAATAGAGTGAAATGTCGAAATGGTTTACAATAATATGTACATTGGAAACGAATATTATTAAAACCTACATTCGTGTTTTATTTGTATCTGGATGTAATAAAGATAATAATGGAAAACTAAACCTAACTAGGGTTGAAATGAAAACTGACAGAAACGAATGACACTAACATCTTTGCAATAGAATAGGCGAGTATAAACAAAGTGATGTTTATAGAGCTTCTATTGTTTTTTAGGATGATAATTAACACGATGCTTATAATAGGAGATAGAAAGTTATTTCTTATCAGCAACAGAATATTTCTATTTAATCTATATTCTGTTTGAACTGTAAGTTTATGAAATTGATAAATAAGCAATAAAAGAAAAATGGTGTGTGTATGAGTGTATTGTAGAAACTTGAAAATTATAGAATGACTGTGAAAAGCTTTTGCTTACAGCATGTAATTCAAGATAATAGTACAGAAAGATAATAACCTTGAAAAACATTTAATAGAGATAATGAAATCAAGTGTCTATAAACAATATGAAAACTGGTAATGATTGTTATGTACCAACTTATTTTGATGATCGCTATCATTTAATTGTTACTCTGTTATGATACATGTATACTTGTGATCTCTATATTTTTCTTTTATACATAATATTTATAAGAATGCAGAAATTATACATTATTTAAATTCTCAGAAGGCTCTGATACTTATAATACATACATAAATATTATGCAGAATCTTTCTACTATTATTTAACTTGGGAACAGAAAAACTGAAACATAAATAATTACTATCTATTTATCGAATTTAAATGGCAATTTTCCTATCTTCTAATCTATTTTAATTTTCCTATCTCTACTAGAGTACGATGCTCCCAAACAGCATGAGGAAAAATGGGGATATTTATTTATCAATTTAACATTCAGACTTAAACATTTCCAGAATTAGATTCTTTTCGAAAGCAAATAAACAAAATAATACTAGATAAATAGAACATAATTATTTACTGAGAATAAGTTAGGAAATATTTTAAGAACCTGAGAAACTCTATAAGGAAACAAACAACTCAGGAAGACTATTCCACCCAACCAAACTCCTGAAAATAGTCAAATGTTGTCTTAGGACCCCCGAGCCTGTTCGCTGAACCACCAGGTGGAAGAAGCTTCAGAAATTAGGACTTCTTCTTGTTGTAGCAGTAATCTTCTAAATCTTCAATAGGTAGCAATCCAAAAGACTTGCTCCTACAACTCTGTTTCTCCTCAATAATAAGAAAAACTCAGTTTTCAATCACCACTAACCTCCCTTATTTGAATCTCTCTTGAAACCACCTGATATACAAGAGGAAAATATTCTGCAGAAATATCGATTAAGGGCTGCCTACCCAATTCAAATTTGCCTTTATAGGCTGCCTAGGCCTTTTCAAATGTTACTGGGTCATTAAATGAGCTGCCTGCTCACTCCCTCCACCCGGGGGATAATGCCCTATTTTAGGGGAAGTTGTCCCATAACCAACAGTTAGTGGTGTGATGTAACTGCTGCCATGTGTCCCATATCTTCCAACAACTTCCATTCCTCCTAGTGGGTCAGTGAACACTAATTCAACAGTCCTCTTGAGTGTTTGTCTCCTAATTAATTTATTTAAATAATAATATTTAGTAATTACATTCATCCATGATCAAAACTGATCATAATTACAAAACTTGTAATTAAATTTAACATAAGGTATTTTTGCAAATAAATAATAATGTTCAGAAATTTGGGTAGGTGACAATACAGGAAGGGTTGTTTGAGAAGGCTTCTTGTGTTCACTATTATAGATATATCTACAATATAGGAAGGGTCGGATGACCCTTTGAAGGTTTAATATTCATATATTTCTATAAGAGAGAAAGGGGCGGTTGAACGTTCTTATTTTTAATATTTTTGATATTTATATCATACAAAAGGGGATAGACGATCCTTCTTGTATCATATAAATCATAGGAATAATGATCACAACAAGGGACATCTAATTCTTCTTATCCTTGCTAGTCTTGATATTTGAAGCATATAAGAAGGATCGACCAATCCTCCTCATGTATCCAAAAAAAAAAAGACCAATGATCCCAAGAGACAATAGGATCAAAGAAATATTGTCCTATATTTTCCATGAGAACTAATTGAAAATAGAAAGTGTGGTTTCTCTTCCATTGTGGAATGTTATGTGATTGTCGTGCATGGGGTAGGGTCGACCCATCCTTATTGCATTCACTATTCTTGATATTTCTATAATATAAGAAGGGTCGACTCAGGCTTCTTGTTTTCACTATTATCGATATATATACAATACAAGAAGGGTTGGCCGACCCTTCGTAGGTTCAATATTATTTTTATTTTTATAATAGAGGAAGGGGCAACTGACCCTTATTACATTCACTATTCTTAATATGTTTATCATACAGGAAGGGACAACTGACCCTTCTTGTATCGTAGAATAGAAATAATAGGACTAGTGATCACAACAAGGGTCAATTGATTCCAGGAAAAAAAACAAGGGTCAGTTGATACTTCTTGTCCTCGCTATTCTTGATATTTGTGGGATATAAAAGAAGGACCGACCAAACCTTAAGGATCCAAATAATAGATCCCATTGAGATCGAGAAACAATAGGATATAAATTATGGATTTAAATAATAGATCCCATTAATCTCGAGAAACAATAAGATCGAATAAATATTGGCCTCTCATGTCAATCGAAACTGTTTGAAAAGAGAATGTGTAGTTTTCCTTCCCTTCTGTAATGTTATGTGATTGTTACACATAGGATAGGGTTGGCTAATCCTTCTCATGTACACTATTCTTGATAATTCTATATTATAGGAAGGGTCAGATGAGCCTTCTTGTGTTCACTATTATTGATATATATAAGATACAAGAAGGGTCAACCAACCCTTTGTAGGTTCAATATTTTCAATATTTCTATAATAGAGGAAGGGGTGGTCGACCCTTCTTGTGTTCATTATTCTTGATATTTCTATAATACATGAAGGGACAATACCCTAAGGCTTAATTCAAGTCAAAAAAGTATTTCCAAGTTTAGCGAATGGTCACATATTATAGGAACAGAGGGCCACAAATATGCTCACCGAGGTGGAGGATAAATTGGTTTGTATTGCTGATTGATTCTATGATCAATGACTCAAAATGATTTCTGTTGGATCATTAATTCATATGAATGTATCGAAACCAAATCTAACCATTGATCATCACAGGAGATCAACAGTTGAGGATGACTCTGGGGAATCAAATTAATCAGGGGATACCTCATGTTGGCACCCTCAAAACTGAAACCTCCAATGGAGGATGGCTTGTTCTCTAGTGTTTTTTGGGGCACAAAAGCAGTTTTCAAAACCAGCATGGGATGCCCCCGAAACCACTCATTTTCTCCTTTGAAAGATTCCTTCTAGCACACATGCTAATGGGGTTACAACAAGGCCACAAGGATGAATTAGAGGTGTAAAAGTGTCCAGGGGAAAATAACGAGGAAGCGCACAATGTGGTAGTTTTCAGAGATTGTAAACAATTTGAAGAGAAATATTTTATTTATAATATTTCTTCTTAAATCATACACTTGGTTGCACAATCCTTTTTATCTTTTAATGGTGGAAGGTTTGGATGAATGTATACCCTTCAAATGAAATTAAGAGTAATATCTTAAAATTTGATCAATGGTCGTCATTATTTGAGCACGTGTGGCCTGTACCAATCATCATTACCTATAAGCAAGTCAACTATAATACATGTTGGTCCTTTTTCGCTCAGGTAGGTGCTATCCTTTCCACCTAGTCACTTTATAACCATACCCTTTTTACTTTTTTATGTTACAAAATGACCACCCACATTAAAACTAGGGCATCCAAACCCCCCATAAATGTTAACCCTATTGATGAGCCTCTCGTTGACCATGGAAAGTAATGTTTTGACACTAATCTATATTTTCTTGATGTGTACTAGCTTATAAAGGATGCCCAAGTGAGTTTTATGATTGCACAAGGAAATTTTTATTTCTGGGAATCGAACCTTGTCCCTACAATGATACCTTAAACCTACCATTTCCAGGAAATATTGACCTAGTTCTCATCCAACTATGCCATCCAGAATAGAGTAGTCTTGGTAGCAGATGGAGCTAGTATCATTTGCTCAGTCTCCAAAGAATCCATTGCTAAAATGCTTCAGTTCCCCTTGTTCTAGGAAATTCTTCCTTTTACTAATGATTTACTTGGAGATCAATACCATAGTCTTTTATAGGAGGACAAGGATCAACTACTTGTCAAATGTTCACCTCAAGGCACCCCCTTGCTTACAGAACCATTTCCCTACAAATCCTCCATGTTTAGTGAGCCTTCTAGACGTACCCTTTCTATTATGTATCATGTCCTAGGGGGGAGATAATGATGAACAAGTTGAATATATTCACCTTGTGTCTCTATCACTTTTTCTTTCTGGGGAGGGTAGTATATTCCCTAGGTTTGACTATTTCTAGTTCCTTTCATATTCAATGCATCAACAGCTGGTGGATTTCCATGGTACCAAATGTTTTAGATATCAATCATAGCTAGTGTACCTCATTCTATTTCAAAATTAGGCCTTTTTCAACCACCATGATATTCATCTTGTAGATTTTATAGGTAATCCTTGGACAGTTCATGAATGGACCCATTTCCTTGGATGAATCCAAACAATCAAGGTCTCATCTTTTGTATAGATCAATCATGAGATCATTTCATGTATTTCATATACTATGTGATCAATAATGCCCTTCCTCTCAAAATTTTCCCTGAATCAATATTATCAATGTAGGTATGTCTAGAGTTCAGGTTCGATACTGTTTGGTTTACGATTAACACCCATTAACCTTCATCATCTCTCTTGCATCACACAATATAGTTCCTATGAGATTCATAATCAAATTTTCAAATATGAAATTTAAATCTACCTCTATATAATCATATTCATTCAACCATGAGGCCCTCCTCATGCTATTTGGATTTTGAATGCCATAGCACATGGTATTCTTTATGGACTTACACTCACTGCAGTGTCCAAGAATGTCATACCTACAAGATGTCTTCTCGACACCCTTTATAACAACAAAACAGACAATAACATGATATAATCAAAACTCAATGTTGATTTACAATTCTGTCTCCTACATAAAATCAGATTTAATTTAACCATGAGGATTTCCTCATGTGAGAATTTAGATTGCCTAGATCTAGACTCAATTAGGCAATTTCACTTGGAATATTTTCAGAGCATATGAGAAGAATAATAAAGAAGGTAACTTGATTAAAAATAGTTGTATTTTATTCATAAATATGTTTACAATATATAATACATCCTCAATAGATAATTTGAGTTCCTTTGAGGCAAGTTCGAAAATCTCAAAAAGGAATGCTTACTAAAAGCATAAAACCCCCAAGGTAGCAAAATCACCTTCCAAATCAGTCAAGAGGATCACGAATTAGCTAAATAATTAATGGAATCTAACGTGTGATGAAAAATGAATATGATGATGGATTTTTCAGAGAAGAAAAAAATGAAGGGCGATTTTTCCAAAAAGATCCAATTGCCAAGTCAAACTAGCTTTCTCCTTATCCACCAAAAGAAGAAAAAGAAGGACAAAGCAGTCTAAGGAAAGAAAGCACACTACTATTCAAGGAATAACATAAAATCAAACAGAATCAGACAATATATTATCCATAATATATCCAAGTGTTCCCCTATGACTCATGATGGCATTTGGTGTCATAGGAAGCCAAAATTAGGCCAACTACCTAGTCAACGCCTAGGAAATTAATAAAATATATCCTAAGTATGAAGTCAGTTTTTAAATGTTATAAAAACCCCCCTTAAGTGTAACTTAGATTGATATGAAATAAAAATTAGGGACCAAGCAACGAAGGGTTATGGTCACCCTTTACAAAAAAAAAAATTCTCCATATAAAACGAGGAAAGAGGGAAAACCACTTGGGAAGAAAACCACACCTAAAGAATCAACATGGCACAAAAATAATCAGAATGTATAAAAAATGTCTTTTTCTTCACTTGAATTAGCTTAATGAACTTATTATGGGTAACAAATTTGATAATATGTTGTGGATGCCAAGATCATGCACTAATGTATCAATGCAGTGTAGGAAAAAAACATGTGCAGAGGCCCCATGAAACTCATCATCTAGTGATGGAGGAGAGCATATGAATGATCTTTGTTGTTAAAACATACATTATATTATATGAATACATAATCAATTATGGAAAAGAGACATGTGCAAACTCCTTCCCAAAGAGAATCAATGGACTCAAGATGATTAATTTCTTGTGCAGTTGCAATATGGTGAATCAAACCATGTACCTTCTTTTCAAACTGATGTAGAACCTTCATAACACTATAAAGGAGATCATGCATCTTTTAAATATAAGAATATAACTCATGTGTACCATCAAACAACAAAGGTATAGTGTCTCCATGATTGGATAGGGTCACAATAGGAAAAGAGTGAGCAACTAGATCACACTGATGGTTGAGCGAGTCTGGAGGGCTTGAGGAATTGAAATTTGAACCACGAGTGGTGAGATTAGGTCCATACATGTGGGAAAAAAATAAATTATGTAAAAATACATTGCTCTCCAACCAATGAAATATATGAAAGACATAAGAACAACAACAACAAGTGACACAGTGTAGGAAACCATGGAATTGTGTGGTTTCTCAACTATAAATCTTGGGGGTTGTAGGGTATTTTGTGAATACCATGGTTGATAAAATGGTGTGTAATGTGTCACGAACTACATATCAGTATGTATATCATCTTCCAAATCAGAATATGAAATATTTTAATGGAGGTGGAAGGACCTTTTAGAAGACAAATAAGAAACTAGTGAACATTGACTAGGTTTTGGAGACTTTGGTGAACTGATTGGAGATTCTTCCAAGGAATGGATGAAGGTTTCTTATTTTTATATATCATAATGTGAATAAAAATTAGATACATGGGAAATATTTTTGACTTGATAACTCAGGGCATAGAAATTATTACCTTTGTGAGTAGGACGAAGACATTGTTCTTGTTCGACAAAAAGTTTTCCTTCTTCTATTCTTGCAAAATCATGAACATCAATATTATGTTATTCAACCATATTGGTCATGATGTCCAATTTATTCCTGAAAAAACATTGCTCATAATGGGTTCCTTTTCATCAATAAGAACACTTGGACATCTCTTTCTTTTTCTTCATCTTCTTGACCTTGGAATCTTCCTTAGTTGAATTGGAGTCCTCTTCATCTGACAACATCTTTTACTTCATATTTTTCTTTTCCTTTGGATTTTAAATTATTGGAACTCTTTGCTCCATGAGAAGCTAGTGCATGGTCATTGAAGGGAATTAGAGCACCCATTTGAACTAGCTTTTCCTTCTCTTTAGTGAGCAATTATATGAATGCATCCAAGGTTGGCATCTTCCAGTTGGAAACTATAAGCTTTGCATCATGAAATGTAGAAACAAATATTGAGTAATCAAGACTCAATTTTGACGGAATTGAAAGGATTAGGTGCTCATCTTTCTTCTCAACACCACATTGGTTGATCTGAAGCACTAGGTTCTTAAACCTTGAGATTAATTCTTCCATTGTATTGAAGTTTCTTGAACTCGGTGAAAGAAACTCAATTTCCAATAGATTACCTCTCATCTCATCTTGCTTTCCAAAAATAAACTCTAGCTTTGTCCATACTTGATTTGGAGTGGTAAGAGTATTAATATGGAATAGAATATCTAGAGATACAGAGAGGTAAAGAAAACCATAAGCTTCGTAAATCCTATTGAACCACTTAGATTTTTGTGCAACAAATCCTAGCTCAGTTTCAAGCCCTATAGTGACTCTATAAAGTCCTTTACTTCGAAAATGGATGATCATGTGGGCCTTCCAGTCAAAGTAATTGAAGGGAGTAAGAATCATAGCTTGATTTTGATCCATGTTGGTGCACTCCTGGTGATGGAAATAACTTGCAAAAAAAAAATTGGAAATTGCTTTGAATCATACTAGCTCTGATACAATGTGAGAATTTAGATTGCCTAAATCTAGATTCAATAAGACAATTTCACTTGGAATATTTTCAGAGAATATGAGAAGAAGAATAGAGAAGGTAACTTGAGTAAAACTCATTGTATTTTATTCACCAATATGTTTACAATATATAATACATCCTAAAGAGATAATTTGAGTGCCTTTGAGGAAATTTTGAAAATCTCAAAAATGCAGGCTTACTAAAAGCATAAAAACCCCCAAGGCAGCAAAATCACCTTCCAAATCATTCAAGAGGCTCACAAATTAGATAAATAAGGAATGGAAGCTAATGAATGATGAAAAATGAATATGATTATGGATTTTGGAGAGAAGAAAAATATAAAGGGCGATTTGGAAAAAAAGATCCCGTTTCCAAGTCAAACTAGCTTTCTCCTTATCCACTAAAAGAAGAAAACGTAGGACAAAGTAGTCTAAGTCAAGAAAGTGCACTACTATTCTAGGAATATAATAAAATCAGAAAAAATTAGACAAGACTCATTATCCAAAATCTATCCATGTGTGCACCTATGACTCATAATGGCATGTGGTGGAATGAGAATCCAAAATTTGGCCAACTAGCTAGTCAACACCTAGTAAATTAATCAAAGATGACTAATAAAATATATCCTAAGTATAAAGTGGGTTTTTAAATGTTCTAACACCTCATATATTATTGTTTGTCTCTTTTAAGTGGAATTTATTTGTCCCCTTATGGTGTTACACCTGTTTCCATAACCTAGACATCTATCTATAGCTTGTCTTCCTGACACAAGTCTCAACAACCAAACAATCAATATCATTTTTAGCAGTTACAATTCTATTGCAAAATCATGCAAAGTCAAGAATTCTTCAAATGCATACAATACTCATGTCAAATCATAGTGTGAAAATTTTCATTAACCATTCTTGCGGCCTTGAGAGGGATCTTAGACCCACTAGGTCAATCATTCTAGCTTCTATTTCACCCAACAATGTCAAGTATACTAACATTAATTGAATTCCACTTCATTCACTGCTAAATAGAATTTGAGGAGAATAGAAAACCTCTTCCCAATCGATTTAATTCAATGCACATAATTCACTTATGCACATGTACCCAATGCATTCCATCATTGCTCTAAACACCATTGTGCCTTCCTAATGGGTTGACCATCATGACAGTAGTCGCATCGACATTATCAATCCTTGGTTCACATTTAAATAAAAAACTAGGTTACACCAGGCCATAATCATTGTGTATAGAAAATAAGTCATCCACAACCATTATGCAGTAGTATCATCACTCAATGCTCAGCAATTACATACATGTATTATGCCTCAATATGCCTACTAATGCATAGGAGTCCCAATCATTCATTCTCTTACATACAATACAATGTAATACCTCCATTTTGACCTTTAGGATATTTTGGACTATAATGTAAATATTGTATGCATATTATGTATTATTCCTAGCATGGAGCTCAAGGCCAAGGCTCCGCTAGTGAATGCTCGACCTTGAAGAGGCAAGTGATTGGTATTATGCTACCCATGTGCTAATAAGCCATGGAAATTGTAAATATGCATTTTAATAGAAATGTTGTGATATCCCGAGTTTGACCCCATTGCATTAAAATGTAAATGATGTAATATTGTTATAAAATCATGGTGAGGAGCTCAAGGCCAAGGCCCCGCCACCGATTTATTGATGCATATGGTTTACGTGCTAGCCATGCACATTGGAATTGTAAATATGCATTTTAATAAAATACCCACAACTAGCTATGCAATGCAACAAGATATAGGGGTATGATTTTACAAGGAATTGGGAGGGAAAACATTCAAACCCTTGAGCCAATCAAGTCAAGCCAAGTGTCAATGAGAGAACCCATCAAACCCTCAACTACCCATGTTGACTTTTGTACCCAATCATTCATTTCTCCCAAAAAGTTGGTTGAGGTAGTTAGTGCCTTGGGGAATGAGAGGTATGGTTGTCCAAAATTCGAGTATGGGCAACCACCCTGCATGGAAAAATGTGTTTGGCTTCCTTGGCAAGAAAAGAGCCATGAATTTGCCTCCCAAGCCATAACCCATCAAGCAGTTTTGCCTCTCTCACGTTTTTGGGGACTGCTCAGCGTTTTTCCTCCATGTTTTCCTGTGTCTTCCTGGTTTTCAGTGGGAAAAGAGGGCGTTTTTGTGTTGCAGAGTGGTTGGGGAGTATGGGAGCTTGATTTGGGGTTTCATTGGGGCCGTTTTGGCCATTTAGATGCCCAAAATGCCCATGGGAAAATCGGGTTGGTTCCCTGTGGACGATTTTCTCACCTCCAATCCGTTTTTGGTGTGCCCACGTTTTTGGGAAAACCTATGGCCATTGTATTTGCGAATCCCATTGCTGAAAATGGGTATCCATGCCCATTTGGATTTGTTGTGTGTAAAAGAAGGTTGGGGATGAGATAAGTTTCTATTGCTTTGGCTGTGAATGAGCTGGAATGTTCCCTTTTCCTTGTAAGAATCATGCCCAGCTTGGGGGTGGCAGTTGTGTTGAGAGATCTATGAACACAACTGGGCTATGGTTGGGTGGAACGTTGTAGCAACATAGCTAGTTGTTTGGGGGCAATTGCACAATGAAGATAAGTGTTCTCTATGTGCATTTTACTTCTGCAATGTTTTAATTTGATGTTTATTATTGATATGTTGAATGCATATGAAAGATGTGTGTGGGTGATGTTCTTATTCCGCTGTGCATATATGTTTGATTTGCATCTGCACACATTAATTATATAACTATGAGTCTAATGAATAGGCTGAGTTTTTGTGAAAGCCCCATAGATTGGCATCATGTTCCCTTACCGGATTTGGATCCGCTAAAGGGGACATTACAATGTGGTGTCAGAGCTTAAGGTTCAACACTACGGTTGTTGGGCCCTTCATAGAGATATAAATTCTTGTGTGTATATGCATGTAGTATTTGAAGTTAAATGAATTAGAGAAACCTGAAGATCTCATAGCTTCTATTTGATTAAGATGGGAAATCATTTCCATGACTGTTTTGGAGATTCTTGCAAAATTGCTTGCATTGATTTCATGCTATGAAATTGAGGAAGGAGGGAGAAAATCCCTTTTCAGGTTGAATGCTTGCTTTAAATTGTCCCCAATACAGTAGCATTCAGTTTTGTATTTGTCTGTTTGTCTCCATGGAGGAGAGAAAGGAGGCGCCTCTGCCTTCTTATATTATTTTGTTGTTAATTGCTGTGCATATGAGATAACGCATCATGTGCTTGAGGCCTTGATTAATTATGACTCCTTGTCCCTTGGATGTCCATGATGCTTTGAATGCATGAAATTGAATGTTGGGCATGGCTGGTATGAGTTTTTGTGTGTTAATTTCATGATTTAAAGCCTAAACAATTGGTTGTTACAGCCCCATATCTCAATGATGTTTGTTAATTACAATGAACCAACATTTATGTGGCCGATTGATGGTTTTCGGAAGCGAGGAAAGCTTGCGAATTATGCCCTCATGCTCATGATTTTTCCTTGCCCATGCTTGTTGGGTGCGTGAAGATTGATTGTGAATCCATTGGTTGGATTGTTGAATTTGAAATGAAAGGAAAAATGTTGAATTTTTTTTTACTGTCTTTGAAAATTGCAAAAAAAATTCTAACTATTTTCTAAGTTTTTTGCCTAAAGGGCTGTGGCGGTGGCGAAAGTTAATCTCGCTTTCTGTGCACGCGGCGGCGAAATTTAGGCTAACTTTATGCGTGTGCGGCGGAGAAAGTTAAACTAATTTTTTCACACGCAATGGCAAAAATTTAGTCGACGAAATAATTGTTACTTCGACGCCGAAAGACAGAAACAAATTTCAGAATTTTACCTAAAGGGCTGTGGTGGTGGCGAAAAATAGGTTACCTCTGTGCGCGCGAGAGGGAAGCGATCGGCGGTGGCAGGGTTGGCGGTCGGAGGATTAACGATAATTTTGGGCAACAGTCGGCGGAGAAATTGGTAATTCTGCGTCGAAAGGGAGAGAAAATCTCAAAAATTTTCTAAGTGTTTGAAACTTTTCCTAAAGGCTGTGTCGGCACTTTTTAATCTAAAATCAGCACGACACAACGGCACTTTTTACTCTAAATCAGCGCGACACAAACGGCGAGTTAAGCTCAATTCCAACGACGCACTTTGGCTAAATTTTGCGAAAGTTGCGACACAGGAAGCAATTTTAGCCCTAAAGTTGCGACGCGGGCGGCAATTTTAGCCCTAAAGTTTGCGGCGTGGGCAGCGACTTTAGCCCTAAAGTTTGCGATGCGGGTGGCAACTTTATCCCTAAAGTTTGAGATGCAGGCGGCAACTTTAGCCCTAAAGTTGTGACGTGGGCAACGAATTTAGCCTTAGTGGTTGTGACACAGTCAGGGAAGAAGATGCTAAGTCCGCCGAAAATAGGGGAAAATACGGCAGCTTTTTGTTGAGATTTCAGGTGCCGAAAATGGAAAATCGCCATGAAGTGCAGAAGTAGGAATTGCATAGAAAGTTTGTGGAAATGCATTGCAGAAAGGCAATGGGAGCAGTAAGGCAATGCTGATGAAAGGGAAATCTCTCACCTTAAATTATTTATTTTTATAACATAATAATTGTATTATTGGAAAGTAGCAAAAATGAATGATATACATATATGTGTATATTGAATTTCTACTTTGTGAGAAGATCATAGATAATAATTGCTTGTGTGCATGGTAGAGAGCCCATGAAATTGGATCAACTATGATGTGGAAGAAGAAACTCCATGTTATGATGAGGAATGGGAAAGGGAGAATTCCTTAACTCCTCCATTGTTATTATATTTATATTCCCTAAGTTTATATACTGAAAATTATGGCATAGGGATGCTGAAAATGCAAGAGAATAATGCATGTGAATTTCTTATGCATGAGCATGATGTTGCATATGGGTAAAGGTAGTGAAGTTACACATGCAATAGTCCACTAATGGTATTGCCTATGGTTGATGACAACTAGTGCTATAGGAAACAGACCATAGATGTATGACTGAAAATGCAAGGGATTATATAGATAAGATGAATATGCACTAGATGGCATATTAATAAACATTGCGCAGTGCATGTGAAAATGTTTTTGAATGTATATGATATTGCATATCGGTAAAATAGTGAGGTTTTGCATATGCAATGAGCCACTTAAGATAATGATTGTGGTTGCTAATAATTAGTTGTGTTTGCATTGGTTATAGTACCAAAAGAAACTGAAGCATGGCTAAAGATGAGGATGATGTTGTTGCACGTGACCAACGACCTTATGAAGAGAGGATGGTGCAACAAGTTTGTGATCATGATGTTGGCAAAAGGACTGAGTAGCCTTGGTAAGAGGCCAACTAATCAGGTAACATCAAGCGATGTTAATAACGGCCATGCAGGTAATGGTTATTTGTGCTTAATTGCATGAATGTTGAAAGAGGATTTGGTAAGATCCCTTCAACTATGTTTTGAACTATGATGATTTGGTTTGCATATGGTATTGAATGCCCGAATGGGACTTTTAACCTACCAAGTATGGTGAGGTATGGGTAAGTGAAGGCAATGATCCTTACACCCTATAATTGCTTAGAAATCTCAATGCATTCATATGAAATTATGTCATGCCATGACGATGGTGAGTTTAACAACCAAAGCAAGTGAGGACTTATGGCCCTATCATGGTAGTACACGGTTAGGCCATAATATGTTTGAATGCATGGTACTCATAAATTAATGCAGGGTTGCATTGAGGAGATGTGCATTAAAATATTATGTAAATCTTGTGGATGTGCATGCATATGTGCGGGTGCACATGTTGAGATACGTTGTGTGAATGCATGGTCGTGATATCTATATATATATATATATATATATATATATATATATATATATATATAAGGATGAATAGGAGTGTGATGGAGCCGGTCGGAGGGATAAGGTGTGCATCTTTGCGAAGAAATCTCGGGGTGGCACAGTTTTTCGTGTAAGAAGCGAAGGCCATGATGAAGGCAGGTGAGTTACATCGCTCGGCTCGTTCAGGTGATTTCACACGCTCCTCCTTACATGCACATTCATTAGAATGTCAGTCAACTTGGTGGATTATGATTCATACTCCCCGAATCTGGCCATTTTTTGCACGAAAAGTGAGGTGCACAGCTCTTTTGCGGAGGTGGAATCCTCCATTATGACATCACAGAAGGCTCGCACAACCCAAACTAATGAGATGACAAAACCCACTAAAATTCATGATGCTCCTCAAACTTCTGACCACCCTCCGGTTACTAAGCCTGGCTCAAGAAAACAACGTAGCATTCGTCCTAAGAAACAGTGTGCATAATTAATCATCGGGAAGGATATTCAGTTACAAGAAATTCCAGAGTACCTTAAGCTTGCACTAGTAGGCATATTTTGCAAGAAAAACACGGGACAAGCAGCATTGGAAAACTGGATGGAGGATAATTGGAGATCTTTTCTAGGTTATAAACCTAACTTCCATATTCTCCCTCGAGATTGGTTCTTGCTGAAGCTGTGACATCAAGAAGACGGGCCCAAGCTTTTAAACCAAAATTGGAGATGAGGACCCTCAGGCCTTTTATTGGAGAATTGGAGAATAGACTTTGACGCTAAAAGAGAGCCACATAATAAACAAGAAGTTTGGGTAATCTTGCCATGACTCTCAATGTTTCTATGGAAACACGCATTGCTTGAAGCAATAGGAAACAAACTTGGAAATTTCATTGCTGTGGAGGACAAATGGAAAACCAAACAAGACAGAAGAAGTATCAGGATACTGGTCGAATTGGACTTAAGAGAAGGACTCTATGAAGAAGTTAAAATACAGATGTTTGGGAGTACCTGGAGTCTGGACGCAGAAGCTTGATTATTGGAATTTGTCGTTTCGTTGTTTTTGATGCCACATGGTTGGTCATTTGCAACAGGACTGCGTAGCTCTGAAAGCCCAAACCTTTTCTAAAAAAGTATGGGTTAAAAAAACCTATACCATCCCAAAATTGACTACATACCCTGCTGACACGGTGGATGACAATAAAAAGGTGGCAACCTTGCAGCAGCAGGTGGTGGTCAACACTGACTGTTCAGGGTTTAACGTAACTAAAGTGATAGTTGGTGAAAAGTTAGGTGGCACTAGTCTTACCAAGGCTTTCCAAACCCTAACCAAGGACGATGGGCCTGAGCAAGAAATCGGCCATAGCATGGAGTTTACCATTGCACGTATGGCCCCACTGAGGAATTCTCTTTATTCGCTACTGGTGACCGAACATTCAGTTTCTGAGCCTCTGAGTTTATTCTCTAGTGCAGGACCAGTGCTCCCTCTAGATACAACGACTTCGTTGTTACAAGGTATGAATTCCTCCTTACCCATTGCAATGTTTCCTTCCTCCCCTTTAGCACGACTTTCTTCCTCTAAGACTTTGGCTTCTACTCCAGCTCCCATTATTGTTGATCCCCCTAAACCCCCCCCAACCCTAAAAGAAAGGTCTACAATCTTCGGTCCCTTTCGAACTCTCTGGGAGAAGAGGAATTATCCTCTGTAGGAGGCCTAGCCTTGGATCCGCCACCCAAAATCCTGCTAGGAAGAACCTCACTCCTATCCAAAGCTCAAAATAAAGCAGTTGCAGACATTAAAAATTGTAAGCAGACTACAATTACTTGGGCACTTAGAGTAAAATCCCCAGATAGGGGCCCCTAATGCTTATTCTGTCACTAAAGATAAGGGGGCTAGGGGGATCCTCCAAACAAATATCCCTCAAAAGGGTGCTGAACAACCTTAAACCGTATGTTCTTCTACTACAAGAAACAATGCTGGAGGGGAAGAGGGCGGAAGAAATCATACATACCTTGTGTAAAGATTGGAAGATGGTTAGTCTGGACGCTGATGGGAATTTGGGAGGTCTGGTAACTGTCTGGAGCTCTGAACTCGCCTTTCTTAACTCGTTACAACTCGACTCAGCTTTAGGTACAAATTTTGAAGCTCGGTCTCTACGGCTCAACTTTTCTTTACTAAACATTTATGGGCCCTTTTACAATAGGAAACCCTACTGGGATTCTCTCTCAAGTTCAAGATTTTTCTCCAACCCTAACCTAATTATAGGGGGTGATCTAAATTTAACACTGTCCAACGTAGAATGTTGGGGCAAGAAGGTGAGGGCAGACTCTTTAATCCCATTCTTTATTAATCTGTTTGAACAGAAAGAACTTGTGGACATCGCCTGTTTAAAACTTGAGCCAACCTGGAGGAATAAGAGAGGAGGGGATCAGGCCATTTCCAAGAGATTGGATAGATTCCTAGTCAGCGAAGAGTTGGTGAATGATCATCTGATTTTAAAATCCTCAGTCAAAACAGGCAGATCCTCAGATCACCTCCCAATAACCTTGGAAATTTCCACCTCTAAAGTTAAACCCCCTGCGCCATTTAGATATAATCCAATTTCGGAAGATGATGAAAATTACAAGAAGTTAGTTACTGCAACTTGGAAACCATTAACTGGGATCAGAGGTCTGTCCTTCATGCAACAATTTATGGATAATCTAAAGCAGATCAAGAAGGTCTCTAAAGAATGGGACAAATATTTTAAACTGAATTCCCAGAAGGAATTGAACATTGTCGAAACTGATATAGAGACCTTGTACCAAAGTAACGATGAAGGGGTCTTCACTACAGAAGAAGTAGAAAGATTAGAAAACTTGGAAACAAAAAAAAGGCACTCCTACTTCAAGAAGAAAGAAAATGGAGATTGAAAAGAAGAGCCTTATGACTGCCCGAAGGAGATGGAAATACTAAATTCTTCCATAAATTTGCATCCTTCAGACGCAACATTAACACTATCACTGAAATTAAGACCAGAGAAGGTCACATGGTCTCTTCCTTTAATGATAAAGCCAGGGAAGCAGAAAAACAATTCTCTGCCATCTTTAGAGATAACCATGGTAGCTCTATCTCGGATATACTGGAAGTACTGAAAACCTTCCCTCGATTGTTCGCTGATGACATGAATGAGGAATTATTAAAAGAAGTCACGAAGGAAGAACTAAAACGCATACTTTTCTCCTTCCAAAAAGGAAAGAGCCCAGGTCCTGATGGTTTCTCGGTGTATTTTTTCCATTTCTTCTATGACTTGTTGAAAGAAGATATCTTGAAAGTAGTCCAAGAATCCCAGAAGGTAGGCAAGGTTTAAGGTTCTTTGAACTCTACCTTCATTACTTTAATCCCCCCCAAAAAAGGCCTCCACTTTTGATGAATTTAGACCGATCTCTTGCTGCAACCTCATATACAAAGTAATCTCTAAAACCATAGCTCAAAGGTTGAATCCTTTCCTGAGTGAAATTATCTCTGAAGAACAGTTCAGTTTCCTCAATAACAGACAAATCCATGACGCAGTTTCTCTAGCGCAAGAAGCTCTGCACACCATCAACAAAGACAAAACTAGCGCTTTTTCCCTAAAGCTTGATCTTTCAAAGGCCTATGACAGAGTGGATTGGACCTTTTTAAGAATTTTTCTTATTCAGTTAGGTATGAACCTGGGAATGGTTAACTGGATAATGGGTTGCTTACTCTCCTCCAACCTAGCTATCTTCATAAATGGCTCCCCTACTAATTTCATTTTCCCCACCAGAGGCCTCGGGCAGGGTTGTCCACTGTCCCCCTTTCTTTTCTTACTAGTTGTAGAAGCACTGAGCCATTTAATTTTGGATGCTAGAACAAAAAGAAAAATAGAAGGTGTCTAGGTCTCAAGTAGTGCAGAACTTACCCATACCCTGTTTGTAGATGATGTTTTATTATTTGGGAAGGGCACTGCTAGAAACCTAAGAACCTATGCAACAATTCTTGAAACATATAAGAAGGCCACTGGTATGGAGATCAACATCCACAAGTACAACCTAGCATAAAACAATTTTCTGAATGATTTGATTCAGTCCTTTGCTGCTATACTCCCATGCCCCAGTTCCCCTTTAAAAGACGGTTTCAAGTATCTGGGTTTTTTTCTTAAACCCAATAACTATTCCTTTCAAGACTGGATGTGGCTAATCAAGAAGGTAGAATCCAGAATTGATTCGTGGTCCAACCGCTTTCTGTCTCGAGGAGGAAGATTGGTATTGGTGAAGTCAGTTTTGCAAAGTATCCCGGTCTATTGGGCTATGATAACCTATATCCCTAAAGGCATTGTCACGAAATTAAGGAAAAAATGTTTCTCCTTCCTTTGGACAGCTAGCAAAAAAAAGAAGGAATCCCCCTTGTAAAATGGACAACCCTAGCGTTACCCAAGGAAATCGGAGGCTGGGGTTTAAAAAATCCTACTCTGTTCTATAAAGCTTTGGAAGCTAGATCCCTTTGGAGGCTAACCCAATTCCCTGAATCATTATGGGGGAGAGTCATGATTTCTAAATATTGCCCAAACTCCTCCATTTATAGCTGGTTTAGGAGCACTGATAAGTCATATAAAAATAGTTCATTAGGTTGGAAAGCGTTGGTAATCTCATTTCCCTTTATCGGCAATTGGATAGCATGGAAGATCGGAAATGGGAAAAGAGTAAGAGTAGGAGAGGATCCATGGTCAGGAAGCGGAAATCTTTTTAAATTATCCGATTCCCTGTTTCTTAAGATGAGGTCTCAAAGAATTTTTTACTTATGTGATGCACTTGATAATAGTCATTATGGTTGGAAAACTGGTAGGGACATAGCACTAAACAAAGTAGAAGGAGCAGAATGGGACGATTATATCCATATCTTGAACGCTAATTAGATACACCTGTCTGACGATGTCGAGGACACACTAATTTGGACAAAAAATGCTAGCACTGGTGACTATACAGCAAAACTTGGCTACGAAGTAGGAAGTCTCGATCTCCTCACAGAAACAAAGAAATGGTGGTGGCGAAAACTCTGGCAAATCCACAGCCCTCTCAAAACGAAAATTACCCTATGGTTGGCACTGAATAATAAACTTCTCATCTGGGAGGTCTTGAAAAAAAGAGGTTTCGAGGGTCCCGGCATGTGTGTCCTTTGCAAAAATTGTGATGAAACCTCTTCTCACCTTTTCGAAACTTGCCCTTATGCAGGCTCAGTATGGAATTCAGTCATCAAGGATATCAATGGCCCCTCACTCCCAGATTCATTGTCTTTGGAACAGGGTGCAAAAAATTGGTGGAACGATGCAGGGGTTCGCAACTTCGATGCCTTGCTAGCTCAGTTTGTTTACAGTACTTGGAATGCTAGGACTAGTGCAATCTTCCAAAACATTTTTATGTCTCCTGGTCTCACCAGCGCTCTTCTTTTGAAAAACTTACAGGAGCAGAGATTCGTACCTAAGGAAAAGAAACCCAAAGAACTCATTGCACCATAAATAGACAAGAACATCCCCTTGGCATACTTCAATGGAGCAAGCCAAGGCAACCCCCATCTAGGAGGTGCTGGTGGTCTTATTTTCCAGAACGACACCAAAAAAATATGCTTTAAGTATGCCACAGGAAGAGCTACAAACAGCAAAGCAGAGCTAGCTGCGCTTTGGGCAGTCTTAAAAATTGCCAAGAATGCTCAGCTAAAGAAACTTCAAATCTTTGGAGACTCAAAGATGGTAATCAACTGGGTGAACGAAATAATTGATATCAAAGTACCAAATCTTCAAAACCTCTTGAGAAAAATCAGGGATTTAAAAGCCAGCTTCGAAGCAGTCACTTTTCAACACATCTACAGAGAATTAAATTCTGAGGCTGACTCTTTATCCAAACTAGCTCTTGCGGTTCAACCTGGTTTTATGGAAATTGAATGCCATGGAGACAACCAAAACTCCAGGTCCTTTGTAAAACATTATTGAAGGGCCAACTATCAGATCTATAGGTAGTTAGGCAGATTGATGAATTTTGGTATAAACTTAGTGAGTAGTAATGAAATTTTTTGAAAATCTCCTATGAGCAGCTCCATGTAATCAAGCTGATAGCCTTCTTGATGTAAGCTCGAAAGAGAAGTACTATGTTTTGTTCGAATGAATAAAAAGATTTGTTTCCTTGGAAAAAAAATATATATATATATATATATATATATATGTTTCAATACAGTTAGATAATAGATGAAATGGTGAACTATTGTTAATACTGAGACCATTCCATGAGCTGCTGTGAATGCAGGAGAATGATTGCATGAAGAAGGTAGACATGTGATGGACTACCAGAGTGCTCTGTTGGAAGGACAGAATTTCATGGAATGTGAAGTAATGAGTATTTACAGTTATTTAAATTGCATGGATAATGTGACGATGTCTTGCAATTTTATTGTGACAATGAAAGGATCATATGCATAGACACTCACAACGTGTTTGGCTGATTGAAGTTTCAGTTTTCAGGTAGAAAAGTCTTACATATGGCAATGAGGATAAGTCCATAGTAAAGACTGGGATCTACCATGTGCAGAAGCCAAAGGCTATGAGAACGTTCTCATGGTTGTAAAGTATGCATGAAACAAATATGAAAATTTTATGGTTTAAATTTATGAGAACAATCTCATGATTGCAAATCAATTTCTGTAGGAAAACAGATTTGAGAATTTGCTTATAATTGCTAATCATTGTTTGGCTTATATAAATTGTGTCAGGAGGACATGTTGTAGGTGGGTGTTCATGTATGGTAACAAGTGTAAAACCATAATGGACAGAGTGATACCACTTACGAGAGCCAAACAATATGAGGATGGCCTCATGGTTAAACAAATCAATTTATGTAGGATACAGAGCTACAAATTCATGTCGAATTAAATATTAATGCTAATGATTGGTTATGGAACAATCATACTTGAAGCTTATTGCTATATGTTGCTAATTGTTTGTCTATTTGATAAATGTGCCAGGAAGACACATTGCAGGAAGACCAGGAGTGATGGCCTGCAAAATCCAAACTAGATGGGAAGGACCACATGCTTTGGAAATGGGTTTCGGGTGAAATGCCATTGACAATATCTCAGCTAAACCGCATGTCGGTAAACCATGAGAGTGAGATGGTAAAGCTATGCCTAGACAAGAACATGCATGTCTTCAAAATGAATGAGTATTCTGTGACCCTAGACAAGAACATGCATGTCTAAATCATTAGGGTTAATATGCAGAGCATGCTCTATCTTATTTATATCATTGCAGACTGCTTGAGTATCATTAGGGTCTACATGGTGCACATCGGAAAGGGGGTTCACACCTTTTCATGTTCTGGGTCATGATAGGGTTTTCAATATTTACTACACCCTAAGGGAATGGATGCATTCCTGGTGTTTCAATACTTGATAGTGAATGATATGGATTATGGTTAAAAAATTGAACAACAATATTGATGAGCTTGCTTATCCTTCTTGTGTTGTCAGCCTACACAGATGCACTCTAGTGTTGCACGTAAGAGGCAAAGTTAAGAAGGGTGCTCGAGAGGACTGTATGGGCAGTGGTAACCTTTCTAAGCTCACACTGAAGGACACTAGAAGAGATGGATGGGCCCGAGGAGCTGTGTAACAGGAAAAGGGGCATCATCCTTGTGTAGTGTGAGTAGGGTATTGTGGGGCCATGTTAGCCTACAATCAAGTGAGTCACCTATAGAGTTCCTAAAGGGAACCGCTGGTTTACATAGGAGAAGGAGTGCCATCCTTGTGTGGATGAAGAATTATTGGATGCCTGACAAACCCAGTCGTTGTACTGGCTTGGCATTAGTTATTTGCATATTGTTGAGGTATTGGTGAAGGGTTTTATTTCCTGACAAACCCAGTCGGAGAACTGGCTTGGAAATGGTTATTGTATGCTTGATAAACCCAGTTGGCATACTGGCTTAGCATACTAATTTTTGAAATGCTTGATAAACCCAGACGCCGTACTGGCTTAGCATACTGATTTTTGAAATGCTTGATAAACCTAGTCGGCGTACTGGCTTAGCATATTGATTTTTGAAATTCTTGATAAACCCAGTCGGCGTACTGGCTTAGCATACTGATTTTTGAAATGATTGATAAACCCAGCCGGCATACTGGCTTAGCATACTGATTTTTGAAATGCTTGATAAACTCAGTCGGCATACTGGCTTAGCATACTGATCTCAGGAATGCCTGATAAACCCAGTCGGCGTACTGGCTTGGCATTGCCTATTCGGATGATGATGTGGAGCAGCATGTTTGCTGGCCAAGCATCCACCCCACAGGTGATCCAAGGCTTGTAAAGCAGAGAAGGAAACCTGTGGAGTAGCGAGGAAAATGCACAATACAAATAAGTATTCATTTTCATTTATTTCTTGTTGGAATAATGAAGATTTCAGTAAGTCTTATGACAACCAAGCTAATACACTGTTGTTTCTTTGTTGGAAACCTTGGCCATTGCAGGAAGTAAGGACCCTGAAAGAGACACAAACGCTTGGTAAGCCAGAGAGTAACTAGTTGTGCACTATAAAATTCTTGATAAAGCCAGAGAGTAACTGGTTGTGCACTATGAAATTCTTGATAAAACCGAAGAGTAACTGGTTGTGCACTATAAATTCTTGGTAAATCCAAAGAGCAATTGATGCTCGATAAATTCAGAGAATATTTGGTGGGGGCATTAACCACTTGATGTTGTGGAGAAGCCGGCGTGCTGGCCAAACATTCTTTAATTAATTAATAAAACCAGTCGGAGCATTGGCCTAGCATATTGCTAAATGAGATGATTGATGAAACCCAGTCGGTGTACTAGCTGGGTATTTCCTATTCGAATGGTTGTGGAGTAGCCTGCGTACTGGCCCAACATTCATTATTGCATCCACGGGCAATCCAAGGCTTATAAAGCGAAGAAGGAGCCTATGGAATAAAGTGAAGACATCCAATGTAGATAAGTATTTGGTTACATTGCAGCTTCTTGCTTATAAAATACGTGTGTATATGATTTCTTAAACTCCTATTTGGAGACAAACCCTATGGAAATGAAGTAAACATATGAATTGTGTAAGGGTTCTCGTCTTGAGTTAGTGAATTTTTTTTTTTTTGTACAGAATTAAATCGTAATACTAAAAGGGAAAGAAATATAAATTAGAATCGTAGGGAAAATTTTCTGAAGGTACCATGAAACTGGGAACAGTCGCACAGAGAACGAAATTCTCTGCACAATAATTGGAAACGCTCATTCGTGATCGGAAATAGATATTTAAAGAAAATTCATAGGTTGTTTCACAATTGGATTCTGAACCTAGGATACACCCATACACTTCGAAAGGATACATAGGGAAATTGAAAGACAATCCGATCTTAATATTTCATTAACTGGCGTTTGAAAATGTATCGATTTAATCCTGAATTGGTAGATCCAAATTACTCTTGTAATTTAATGTTGAGATTTACTCTGTAACTTTTGGATCCCCAGCCCATAGTGATACTATTTAACTCCACCTACTATCATTACTCTGGTAATAGAGATCTACTTTGTTATCCTCTGCAATAATTCAGGAGTCAAGATATCCGATCTGATATTTGTAAATTCTTTCTGAAACTCAGGATGAGAACCCTTACAAATTGACTCAATGTTTGAGTGTAGGTATTGCTGGAAGCAAGGACTATGAAAGCATCTGGATGATGCATGTAGACATGTGACTCTCCTAAAGAGATCAGTATGAGCAGTAATGAAAGATGGTGCTAGTGGACATGTGTGGGTTGTAGCAGCCAAAGGTCTTGTAGGCAACAATGGGAAGGGATCCCACGTTGAAAATCCTTAGACAGACCTTAGACACTAAGTGTCATAGCCAAGAAAGGGCAAGTCAAGCATTCACATTGAAGTGAAAGAGGCTAAGGAGCATGAAACCACAGTGATGGTGTGGCTCCAGATTGGAACACTACTAAGAGGGGGAAACTCTTACTCTTCTCTTTCATTTTTGATTGATGTATTTTAGAAACAAAGGATTGTTGAATGCATGTTGTGACTGGAAGTTGATTGTGTTTATTGCTTGAAATGAATTGTGAATGTTGAAATAGTTATTTCCCTGTGAAAGGATGAACATGAACGAGTTCATGTGTATGTTGGGAAAGCATGAAATGTGTGGAAGTCTCATGGGTAAATCATGGACGTTCCATGTCAATAGAGAAATTAATTGACTAATTTTAATATTGTGTTATGCTTGTCCTAACAAGAATTGCCATGATGAATCTCACAGGTGAGATAGTGGAAGCCATTTGTTTTGGCTAAAAATATTCCTCAAGTAGTTTCCAGGACAACAAGAAAGATGGCAGCCATGAAAATTCCAGACTTGTAGATCAGCTGGAAGGTGAATAAAAGGAAGGGATTGCTGTGGAGCGATGCCTGCCTGCAGAGATGGAAAATCAAAGCCAGCAGGAGCAGCTTGACGAAGCAAAGGGACTTGATCCTGAAATTTCAAATTCAAGAGATGAATGCAGGACAGACCTGGCACCATTTGCGAATTCTGAGGCATGTGTAAAGTGGGTATTATTCCTAAGTGTTGGAACACCAAGGACGGTGTTATTCCAAGGGGGAGAGGATTGTGATATCCCGAGTTTGACCCCATTGCATTAAAATGTAAATGATGTAATATTGTTATAAAATTGTGGTGAGGAGCTCAAGGCCAAGGCCCCACCACCGATTTATTGATGCATATGGTTTATGTGCTAGCCATGCACACTGGAATTGTAAATATGCATTTTAATAAAATACCCACAACTAGCTATGCAATGCAACAAGAGATAGGGGCATGATTTTACAAGGAATTGGGAGGGAAAACATTCAAACCCTTGAGCCAATCAAGTCAAGCCAAGTGTCAATGAGAGAACCCCTCAAACCCTCAACTACCCATGTTGGCTTTTGTACCCAATCATTCATTTCTCCCAAAACGTTGGTTGAGGTAGTTAGTGCCTTGGGGAATGAGAGGTATGGCTGTCCAAAATTCAAGTATGGGCAACCACCCTGCATGGAAAAATGTGTTTGGCTTCCTTGGCAAGAAAAGAGCCATGAATTTGCCTCCCAAGCCATAACCCATCAAGCAGTTTTGCCTCTCTCACGTTTTTGGGGACTGCTCAGCGTTTTTCCTCCATGTTTTCCTGTGTCTTCCTGGTTTTCAGTGGGAAAAGAAGGTGTTTTTGTGTTGCAGAGTGGTTGGGGAGTATGGGAGCTTGATTTGGAGTTTCATTGGGGCCGTTTTGGCCATTTAGATGCCCAAAATGCCCATGGAAAAATCGGGTTGGTTCCCTGTGGACGATTTTCTCACCCCCAATCCGTTTTTGGTGTGCCCACGTTTTTGGGAAAACCTATGGCCATTGTATTTGCAAATCCCATTGCTGAAAATGGTTATCCATGCCCAGTTGGAGTGGTTGTGTGTAAAAGAAGGTTGGGGATGAGATGGGTTTCTATTGCTTTGGCTGTGAATGAGCTGGAATGTTCCCTTTTCCTTGTAAGAATCATGCCCAGCTCGGGGGTGGCAGTTGTGTTGAGAGATCTATGAACACAACTGGCCTATGGTTGGGTGGAATGTTGCAGCAACATAGCTAGTTGTTGGGAGGAAATTGCACAATGAAGATAAGTGTTCTCTATGTGCATTTTACTTCTGCAATGTTTTAATTTGATGTTTATTATTCATATGTTGAATGCATATGAAAGATGTGTGTGAGTGATGTTCTTATTCCGCTGTGCATATATGTTTGATTTGCATCTACACTCATTAATTTTATGGCTATGAGTCTAATGAATGGGCTGGGTTTTTATGAAAGCCCCGTAGATTGGCATCATGTTCCCTTACCAGAGTTGGACCCGCAGAAGGGGACATTACAAATTCCCACAACTAGCTATGCAATGCAACAAGAGATGGTGGCATGATGTTTACAAGGAATTGGGAGGGAAATATTCAAACCCTTGAGCCAATCAAGTCAAGCCAAGTGTCAATGAGAGAACCCATCAACCCTCAACTACCCATGTTGACTTTTGTGCCCAAACATTCATTTGTCCCAAGAGTTGGTTGAGGTAGTTAATGCCTTGGGAAATGGAGAGGTATGGTGGACCAAATTCGGGTATGGGAAAGCCACCCTTCATGGAAATTCATATTTTTACTTCTTGGTCAAGAAAAGAGCCATGAAATTTCTCCCCAATCCATTCTTCATCCATCATTTTTGCTCCCTCACACAGTCTGAGCTAGCTGGGGTGTTTCCTTTACATTTTCCTTAATTTTTTGTTAAAATTTTGAGCATTAATTCACGATACTCTTGGATCTTTACTGAGAGAATAAAATATACAGTATATCAATGCATAACAATCACAATAAGCATGACAAGCATCACAAGAATCAAAAGCATGAGAGACAAGAGACACAGAGTTTCTGTGGGGAAAACCCTAAGGTGAAAAACCCCACAACTTCCTCAGAGATAGAGAGAGCAATGGCTCAACCAAAGTACAACCAAAATACACTTGAGATAGTCTCCTAGAGCAGATGATCCTCCGCCTCACTAGTGCGCCACTTTCTGAGTGATAGAAGTGTGTCTTTCCGAATGATCCAAATAGAGATCTCCCAATCTCTATTTATACTTAACCCGTTTGCCCAGTTACACTATGGGGCCGACTTGTCTCTCTAGATACATCCATAATATAATATATATTTCAGGGTCGACCCCACACATGGTGGTCTAATAACCCATTGGAAAGTACACACACTTGCGACACTTGTCAATCCACATGATGACACTTCCTTATAGAGGAATAACACATCTCTTATAAGGGTACAATAAATATATATGAAATACATAGATGAAATACATTCCGAAGTTACATATACATCAACACTCCGTCTTAACTAGGAAGGTATTTCTCGACACAGTTCTGCTAGACAAGTCTTCTTCTCGAGATCATCGTCATCGATGCATCGTCATCATCATCGTCACTGTTGCTGCTATCTCAACCAATCTCTGACTCTACTCGTCATAGGAAGTTCTACAGAGCCATTCCTTTTTCATACTGAATGTAGGCCCACCATCTGCAGGTCTTCATCATATGTACGAACGGTCTCATAGAGGTGGCCTCTCAGGACTAATTTTATGTGTGGATGCAATACCGAAAAGAGTATCCCAGGAACATTTATGTGCCTAAGCACGACCGACAAGATCTCCCAGGATTGATTACATGCATCTCCTCCACAATACCTTTAAAGAGCATCTCAGGAACATTTATGTGCCACAGCACGACCGGCAAGATCTCTAAAGAGCATCCCAAGACTTATTACAAGCATACAGCTCAACCTCTCGGATCTCCGGGACTGATTACATGTGGATAGAAAAAACCTTTAAGGAGCATCCCAGGAACATTTATGTGCCACAGCACGACCGGCAAGATCTCTAAAGAGCATCCCAGGACTAATTACGAGCACACAGCTCAACCTCTCGGATCTCCAGGACTGATTACATGTCTCTGTAGTAATACCTCATCCCAGGACTGATTACGAGCACACAGCTCAACCTATCGGATATCTGAGGACTGATTACATACTACATAGCAATACCGGAAAGAGTACCCCAGGAACATTTATGTGTCGCAGCACGACTGGCAAGATCTCCCAAGACTGATTACATGCTATTTGCACAACCTGCCACATATCATCTCTAACCTCCAAGTATCAACTTGATACTCATGATCCAACGGATCATCATCACACGAGGCATCATCCTGATGCCCATGATCATACTGATCATCATCACTTGTACCATCCTGGTACATATCATCTAGAGCAACATCCTGAAGCTCATCATCATGATCAACCTGATCATACAATGCATCCACCTAATGCACACCAAGTATCTACCTGATACATATCATCATACATGATCCACCTGATCATATAGTGTATCCACCTGATACAAATACAAATACATGATACATATCAACATACATGATCTACCTGATCATACAATGTATCCACCTAATACAGATACATGGTCCAAGCATCCAACATGATGCATATACAAATACATACAAATGATCCAACCGATCATATCCAGCATCCAACATGATGCGTACATACATACAAATATAAATGATCCAACTAATCATATCCAGCATCAACATGATGCATACAAACATACAAATATAAATGATCCAACTGATCATATTGTAATGTCCCTTGTTAGGAATTTTATCAAAATGGCAATTTTTCACTTTTTTCCCTAGTTAGACCTTTGACTAGTTTTGATCTCTAGGTCTCAAATTTGCTCCAAATGATCCCAAATATTCTGATAAGGTATATGAATGATATTAGAACATAAATATGTGTTTCAGGGATGCCTTTGGACCTTTAAAATACTTCTGCAAATGCTCTTTCAATTCTGATCAATGTTGGTAACTTTACTAGTGATTTTCCTTTTACTAGTATTGGTCTCTAGGTCTCAAATTGACTCCAAATGCCTTCAAATCTTCAAGGAAGGTGTATGAATGATATTAGAACTTGAATATGATGTTTATGGATGACATATTTCCACCAAAATACCTCTGCAAACTCTCTTAATATTCTGGACCAAGTATGCAATTTTACTAGTAATTTGGGGTTCAAATCCCCCTAAGGTAAGTACTGAAAATGGCTTCCCAAATGCCTCCAAAACCACTCAAATTTATGAACAGAGGTATGTAATGTGTTAATTATGTTATTAAGGTCTCATATGCACCATTAATGGTTTATTACAACTGTTCTCACCCTCTCCCATTCAACTACAAAAATCACCAATTCGACCCTTGGGGAAATGGCACTATTTCTTCTCCCAATGCAATTAAACCGAGTAAAAATACTTCAAATGCTCAAGTACAGTACATGAAACTTGTAAAATACATCCATGGCAGTCCATTAATCACAAATTCATCAGAGAATCATCCATTCATTCGAAATCATCATTAATACATTGGTTCACAACAAGGTAGTGGGGAAATGGCATTGTTCTTCCATTAAAAATGAGATTTATACATTTCTACTTGGAATTTCGACCTGAAACTTTCTGGAGATGAAGAACAGAGTATTTACTTCATATTACAAAAGAAATGGGGCATTAGAAGCTCCCCCAAAGAGTACAATAGCTCACCAAAAACGCCCTCCCTCAAGGATCAAGAATATGCCATCAAAACTGGAAATGGTTGAAGGAGCGAGCTGCAATAGAAGAAACCATGAGCTTCCCTGTAGCTTAAACCTGCAAATAAAGACTCCATTAAATATCCAAATGAAAGGTCTGAATGGCCTTTCCAATTTCCAACTTGGATGGGAATCTTTCACCCTCGAAATTGGCTAAGGCAAGAAACTAGTCATCCACTAGCTCTCCCTCTTCACAAATGCAATTGCAAATTCTACAAATGATCAAAAGCTGCTTTCATTCTTTGTTATTGAAATTTATAAAGTTCTAATGGCCTCCATGGGTCGAATTCCTTCCAAGAGACTCATGCCAACTCAAGTTGGGAAGAGATTCCAAAGAACGCCACTTGTACAACAATTCCTAGTCTCCCACTTCCACCAAATCACATGTGGAAGCATTTTAGCTGCCCTAACACCCTTGAGCGCCCTCTTGGAGTCTATTTTTAGCCCTGACATGTCATATATGTCATATGTCAGCCTTCAGGTCTGATTTGTGTCATAGGTGTCATAGCATCTTCATCATTGTTGTCATAGAGCTAGAGAATCTAGCCCAAGTGTCTCACTAGCTCCAAATTGCCTCTTCCTCTTCCATGGGAGTTACTCTTCCTCTATATTTCGACCTTGGATGAGTCATGCCATGAATAATACCTTTTGGACTCCCCCAAGTATGTTACCATTCACCTTGAATTCGAATTGGTGAGATAATGAAGCCAAATGTAGTGGGGAAATCTAGCCATATGTGGGTCCCACTTCCTCCATGTGTCTTCATGATCAAATGCCACTTTTATTTTCACTTGTATATATTTATTTAGGTCCTTTATTAAATATTTATTCCATTCTAATGTTCAAACATCATTTATTATCTCCATTATTCCAAATCCCAAAGCTTCCACCCCAAACCTAGGAAACTAGTAATTTTTCTCCTTGGCAATTATTTGACCCTTAACATCAATTTTACAAACTCTAATGAATATGGCTAATGTGATTAGGCCATTGTGACCCAATTCCAAATTTGGGACATGACACATATCCAGCATCAACACGATGCGTACATACATACAAATATAAATTATCCAACTGATCATGTCCAGCATCCAACATGATGCATATACAGAGCAGTAACTGGAGCATCGTCCTGATACTCATCATCCAGTGCTTACATCCACAGCCATGTGAAGGATCGTCCTTCCAACATGCTTGGGATGGCTTCATCAAATGTTTCCATCACTTCTTCCTCGAAGTGTCGTCGATCTGAAGAACACCAAGCCTCTCCCTGAAGTACTCGAACTTCACCCTGGCTAGTGGCTTCATCAGCACATCTACAATCTGCTCGTCCGTCACAAAATACAGGAGCTTCATGGCTCCTCTCTGCACCATATCCCTGATATAGTGATATTTGATCTCTATGTGTTTCAACCTGTCATGAAACAATGGGTTCTCAGATAGCTTCACACAACTCTGGTTATCGTAGAATATACCAGTAGCATCTAATGGGAGATCAAATAACTCAGACAGTAGCTTCCGCAGCCATACTGCCTCACAACTAGCTGAACAGGCTGCAACATACTCTGCCTCAGCTATACTCAGTGCTACGCAGGACTGCTTCCTACTGAACCAAGAGATCACACCTAATCAGATACTGAAGCAGCACTCAGATGTGCTCTTCCTATCTGCAGCACTGCCAGCCCAATCTGAATCAACATAACCCTGCAGGTTAAACTTTTGATTCACTTCATACTTGAGCCCATAATCCACTGTACCCTTCAGGTACCTCAGAACATGCTTTACAGCAACCAGATGAACACTCCTCGGATCCGTCAGGAACTGGCTCAATGTGTTCACTGCAAAGCAAATATCTGGTCTCGTGTTCATCAGGTACATCAAGGACCCAATCATCTGACGATACATAGAGACATCAACCGGCTCAGATGAAGCATCACATAGAAGCTTTAGATTCGATTCCATGGGTGTGGCCATGGCCTTGTAATCCATGATCCCAAATCTCTTCAGAATATCTATTGTGTACTTCCGGAACTAGACCAAGGAAGATCCCACCTGAATTCTGCCACACCTCCATACCTAGGAAATAATGCATCATTCCCAAATCTTTCATATCGAACTCAGTAGCAAGCTTCCTCTTAGTATCTACAATCAATCTATCATCTCCTGTTACAAATAAGTCATCCACATACAGGAGTAGAATCACAAGATTCCCTTCCTCAACCTTGTAGTAGAGGTTGGAATCCGCTTTACTCTTGGTAAAGCCCAAGCTAGATAGGAAACTGTCCATCCTACCATACCAAGTTCTCGGAGCTTGCTTCAAGCCATACAAGGCTTTCTTCAATCTGCACACATATGACTCCCTGTTGTGTATTTCAAAATCGAGTGGCTACTCCACGTATACTTCCTCTTCAACTACACCATTCAAGAAAGTAGTCTTGACATCCATCTGGTGTATTTTCCATTTCATTGTTGCATCCAGGGCAAGTAATGTTTTGATGGAAGTATACCTAGCTACAGGTGCAAAAGTTTCTTCATAATCTATTCCCTCTTTCTAAGAGAAGCCACGAGCTACGAATCTTGCTTTGTATTTCTCTACACTGCCATCTGCAACATGCTTGATTTTGTAGATCCATTTGGAAGTCACAACAGACTTCTCTTTAGGTCTTGGGACAACATCCCAAACATCATTCTTCATTATTGATTGGTATTCCTCAACCATGGCATCCTTCCATTCTTTGTTTTCCGCTGCTTCTTCATAACTTGAAGGTTCTTTGTTCATAATGTCACAGAGTAAAGCAACATAGCTGGTATGTGATCTAGTTCTCTTCTTTGCTCTGTGTTCTTCTTATGAAATGCCAAATCTTTCTGCATCTTGAACGAGCTCTCTAGCCCATGCAGGTTTCCTCTTGTGAGAGTTATCCTCACGGGGGTTATCTACAGGTTCTTGCGGATCTTCAAACTCATGAACAACTTCTGGAATTGCTTCAATCATGGTAGTGTCTTGAAATCTAGTTTCCTTAGGTTCTTCATAAACTTCGATAGGTGCCTTCCTTGATTTGATGAATGCTGAGTTTTCATCAAATGTTACATCCCTGCTAACATCAATCTTCTTGAACCCTGGAAAGTATATTATGTAAGCCTTCGAGCTTTCACTGTAACCCACAAAGATACCCTTCTTTTCTGAAGGATCTAGTTTGGTCCTCTTTTCCTTTGGGACATGAGTGTATACTGGAAAACCAAATATTCTGAAATGGCTGACTTCAGGTTTCTTACCAGAAAAGACCTCTTATGGTGTCTTGTTGTCCAATATCTTGTGGGGTGTTATGTTCTGCACATATACAGCTGTTCTAGCTGCTTCTGCCCATAGATGCATAGGTAGATCCTGGTCATGCAGCATTGCTCTTGCTGCTTCCATGATTGTTCTGTTCTTCCTTTCTGCAACTCCATTCTATTGAGGATTATAAGGAGCAGTCAACTCCCTCTTAATCCCTGAATCACTACAAAGCTTCTTGAAGTCACCTGAGGTGAATTCTCCACCATTGTCGGATCTGAATTCTCCATCAAGGTTTTGAATTCCTTGAACTTATCAAACACCTCATCTTTGTTTTTCAAGAAGTATACCCAAGTCTTCCTAGAGAAGTCATCAATAAATGAGACATAGTAAACATACCCACTTAGAGAACTAGATGACATAAGACCACATACATCTAAGTGGATGATTTCCAGGATATCTTTTGGCTTGCTTTCACTGCTTGGGAAAGCCTTCTTAATATTCTTACCTTTTTCACATCCTTTGCAAACACCTTCATGTTTGGTCTTGATTTCAGGAAGACCCTCTATAGCCTTGCTTGCAATTGGAAGTGCCCTATAGTGCATATGAGCAATTCTTCTATGCCAAAGTTCACTTGGCTCCATGGATTCATGCACCATGGCATGTTCAGGTTGTCCTTTTAATTTATACAAACCTCCCTCTTGCTCTCCAATCACAACTGCATCATCTATGGTCTTTCCCTTTGGCCACATTAGGACTTGGCCATCCACAAATGCAACCCTCATACCTTTTGTATCCAATGCAGAGATAGAGAGTAAGTTCTTCTTGAGCCCAGGTACATAAAGGACTTCTTTCATCTTCAAAGATTTTCCAGAATCTAGGTTGTAGGAGGCTTCGCCACTTCCTTTGATGGGATATTGATAATCATCCTTAAGTTTCACTTTATGGGGTGATTCATGTTCAGACAGATTTACAAAGGATTCTTTAAACCCAGTCATGTGTTTGGAAGCCCCATTATCAATTAACCAATCATTACAACCATGAGAGATAGTACCTATGAGAGCAGAGATTAGAACATACTCTTCTTCACTTGATGAGTCATCATTACTATCATCACTTTCTGCCCTATCGTTCTTCTTTGGAGGTTCATCATCTTCGGCGGCATGAGCATGGTACCTTCTTTTGTTACCCTTCTTCTTCTTGCTGGAGTTGTTGTTTTTGTGTTTGTCCCTTTTGTTCTTGGGACAATCTGAAGCAAAGTGACCCTGCTCATTACAAGTGAAACACCTTAGATCTTTCTTGTCTTTGTGAAAATGATGAGAAGATTTCTTCTTGTGATGGGATGGCTCCCTCTTGAACTTGCCCTTCTTAGTGTGAGCTGTGAGAGCTTGATCTTCATTTCCCATCTTCTCTTCTCTTGTCATAAGCCTTGCTTCTTATTGAGAACATTCCTCCCATAATCTACTGAAGGAGATTAACTTCTTTCTGGCACATATCCCCCGGATAAAAGAGTCCCATGACCTAGGTAGGCCATTCAAAGTAGTCATAACAATTTCACCATTCTCCACTATTTCATCTATAGCTTCAAGTTGTTCCTTGATCTGAGAGACCTTGGAGAAATAGGATTGAATGGTTTCTCCATTCGACATCTTGACCCCTTTCAATTGATTCTATAGGGTCATCTTCCTATTTATGTTCTTTCCTTCAAATAGCTTGGTCAAAGAGTCAAACATAGCCATGGGTGTCTTTAGAGAAGACACATGGGGTATGAGATGGTCTTTGATAGAATCAGCAATGATTCTCTTTGCCTTGACCAAGTTCTTCTTATGCAATACCTTAGCCTCTTCATCCTCTGGGATAGGGATGTCTTCTTTTATATATGAGTCCAACTCATTCTCTTCCAGGATTAACCCAATCCTATACTTCCAAGCTCAGAAGTTATCAGCCCCTTCAAGCTTATACTCGAGCTTGGTGTGGTGAGACATCTTAAAGAGCACTTCAAATGAAATAGAAAAGATTTAGGTCTTACCACTTGAAATGTTGAAAACTGGATCTGGTCCCGGATTAGGGTTTGTCGAAAAAACCCTAAAAATTCAAAATGTGAATTTCAACTTTCTGAAAAGATAGAAAGATGCGCCTTGATGAGCTGATCAGCCTGGTGTATTCAGAATTTGAGATCAGCAAAACTTTACCCTTCAGATTTTCCTTTTTGTCCTCCCAGGTTCACTAGGGAGAGCCCTGAATTAGGGTTTGAGTTTCCCAGAGATCTACACAGCCAAAAATCTCGATCCAAATCTCTAAACTTCGATTTTTGCAAGGAGCTTCCAACTATGGCTTCCGATTTCAGAAATTCCTATTTTGTGGATACCCTAATGTTTAGGGCCAAATCTGAAAATGCTCAAAATTGAATTCTGATTGGATAGATAGATTCTCCTTGATGAGTAGAGTCAATCTACTATACTTCTTTTCCAAAAACTGTGGAGAGAAACCCAATAAACAAGAAACTCAAGTTTCTGTCACTGCAAAATGTCTTCTTCTCAGGTTAGCTCTGATACCATGTTAAAATTTTGAGCATTAATTCACAATACGCTTGGATCTTTACTGAGAGAATAACATATACAGTATATCAATGCATAACAATCACAATAAGCATCACAAGCATCACAAGAATCAAAAGCATGAGAGACAAGAGACACAGAGTTTCCGTGGGGAAAACCCTAAGGTGAAAAACCCCACAACTTCCTCAAAGATAGAGAGAGCAATGGCTCAACCAAAGTACAACCAAAATACACTTGAGATAGTCTCCTAAAGCAGATGATCCTCCTCCTCACTAGTGCGCCACTTTCTGAGTGAGAGAAGTGTGTCTTTCCGAATGATCCAAATAGAGATCTCCCGATCTCTATTTATACTTAACCTGTTTTCCTAGTTACACTATGGGGCCGACTTGTCTATCTAGATACATCCATAATATAATATATATTTCAGGACCGACCCCACACATGGTGGTCTAATAACCGATCGGCAAGCACACACACTTGCGACACTTGTCAATCCACATGACGACACTTCCATATAGAGGAATAACACATCTCTTATAAGGGTACAATAAATATATATGAAATACATAGATGAAATACATTCCGAAGTTACATATACATCAACATTTTTCCATAGCTGGGAACTCATTTTTGTGTTGCACAGTGGCTGGGAGGAAGAGAGTCACGATTTGGGGGTTAATAGAGGCCGTTTATTCCCTTGAATGCTGATAAACATTTTCTGAAATCGATTTTCTCTCCCAGGGTTGATTCCACATCTACTATTTTTTTTTTTGGGTGTGCCATGATTTGGGGGGAAAACTCATGGACTCTGTTTTGTGAATTCCATTGTTGAATGTTGGGGTTGAGATGGGTATCCATTGATTTGGGCTTTGCTAAGCTTGAGAGTCCCATTTTCTTGTAGATATCATGCCCAGCTCGGGGGTGGTCTCTGAGTGTTGAAAGAATATAGGTTGGGCAGAGACCTATGGTTGGGTGGAACATTGCAGCGACATAGCTAATTGATTGGGACCATTTCACAATAAATATAAGTGTTTTTCTATCTATGTGTTTTACTTCTCCAAATGTTTTTAAATTGGTGCATGTTTATCCATAAGCTGGAAATTGCATGCTATATGTGTGTGTAGAATATTACTTCTGCTGTGTTAAATTGAATGTCAACTGCAGGAATTTGTTTTATTGCTATGAATTTGATGAATGGGGATGAGTATTGTGTAAAAGCACAGATCTTAGTGTCATGATCCATTCCTTTTGTTTGACCGATGGGAGGGGACGTGACATACAACAACATTCATATGCTTCTATCATTCATAGACTACAAACTTCCCTACTCTAGAAAACTGAAATCAATTAAAGCAAGAGAAGAAAGGGTAGGGATTTATCCATCTTGATCCTCCATCTTATCTTGGAATTCCATAGTCATGGCTACCTGCTCACTATCCTTCTTTATGTTAAGATTCAATATGCTAAGATAGATAACATCAGTATTCAATTCAATTTCACAACAATAGCATATACAGGATCACTGAAAGAATAACAAGCACAACATAAACACAAGAGAAACATATTTATCCTGGGAAACCCTCATGGGTTAGAAAACCCAACAAAACTTCCTCAATATAGATGATCAACAAGAACAAAGATGAAATCCCCAAAAAATGGCTCCTTCTCCTCCTTTACAAATCTCTCTCTCTCCTATGTGAGTTCACAAGTGAGTGTGTGTGTGTGTTAAATGAGGAGCACACCTCCTCTATTTATACTTTACTTCACTTGAATTTTAACCCTAACTAGGTCGGCCCCAACAACTTAACCACTCAACTTAATGTTGACTGGGCCGACCCCTCTAGGGGACTTAAACACCCCATTACAAATGACACTTAGGGGATCTATTTCCCCAACTTACATGGGAGGATTTACCTCAATGAATTTACATAATAATAACATCCTGAAGGAGGAATAAAACATCTCCGGATGAATAATAATAAAGTACAAATAGAATATTCTTTGAAGTTACAATATTTCAACACTCCCCCTTAATGAGAAGGATATTCTAACAACAACTGGAGGAGCAAGGAGTCATCAACTACATCGCAGTGATACATCTATAAATCATTGGAAGTTTTCTTTAAACATCATTAGTAACTCAAAACAGCTACTGGAACATCTTCAATATCTTCAATACTGGAACATCAATATCTTTAGTACTGAGTCTTCATCTTTTGCAGCACTTGATCAGCTACATCAACGACATCATCTAGATCTCCCGATCAACAACATCATCTGGATCTCTAGATCAACAGCATCATCATCTGGATCTCCCGATCAACAGCATCATATGGATCTCTTGATCAACAGCAGCATCACCTGGATCTCCCGATCAACAGCATCATCATCTGGATCTCTCGATCAACAGCATCATCATTTGGATCTCTCAATCAACAACATCATCATCTGGATCTCTCGATCAACAACATCATCAACTGGATCTCTCAATTAATAGCATCATCATCTGGATATCTCGATCAACAGCATCATCATCTGGATCTCTCGATCAATAGCATCATCATCTATATCTCTCGATCAACAACATCATCATCTGGATCTCTTGATCAATAGCGTCATCATCTGGATCTCTTGATCAACAACCTCATCATCTGCATCTCTTGATCAACAGCATCATAATCTACAACACACATGATCCAATTACGGGATGGTCAATCCCTATCAATTTAGGACATAAATCCAAGGGCGATGCAATCCTGATACACTTATGGGATGATCAATCCCTATAAATTTAAGACACCATAACATGTCTAAGGATGATGCAATCCAGATATACTTACAGGATGATCAATCCTTATCAATTAAAGACACCACAACATGTTTATGGATGATACAATCCAGATCTACTTACAGGATGATCAATCCTTATCAATTTAAGACACCACAACATGCCTAGGGACGATGCAATCCATATCTACTTACAGGATGATCAATCCTTATCAATTTAAGACACCACAACATGTCTATGGATGACGCAATCCATATCTACTTACAAGACAATCAATCCTTATCAATTTAAGACACCACAACATGTCTAGGGATGATGCAATCCAGATCTACTTACAGGATGATACAATCCTAATCCACTTATGGGATGATCAATCCCTATCAATTTAAGACACCATATCATTTCTAGGGACGATAAAATCCACTCGTCAACTTAGACAAATTCTAATGACCATTTCTCGAATACGCAAGTCTCCGGATCCATTTAGGAGTAAATTCCAGGGATGATGCAATCCACTTGTCCACTTAGACAAAGTCTAAGGACCACTTCTCAAAGACACAAGTCTCTAGATCCATTTAGGACTAAAGTCCAGGGATGATGCAATCCACTCGCCCACTTAGACAAAGTCTAAGGACCACTTCTCGAAGACACGGGTATCCAGATCCATTTAGGACTAAATTCTAGGGATGATACAATCCACTCATCCACTTAGACAAAGTATAAGGACCACTTCTCGAAGACACAGGTCTCTAGATCCATTTAGGACTAAATTCCATGGATGATACAATCCACTCGTCCACTTAGACAAAGTCTAAGGACCACTTCTCAAATACACAGGTCTTCGGATCCATTTAGGACTAAAGTATGTTAAGGTACAATATGCTAATATAGATATTATCGGTATTCCATTAGATTTCACAACAATATCATATATAGGATCACTAAAAGAACAACAAGCACAGCATAAACACAAGAGACACAATTTATCCTGGGAAACCCTCATGGGGTAGAAAACCCAGCAAATCTTCCTCAATATAGATGAACAACAAATACATAGATGCAATCCCCAAACATGAGCTCCTTCTCCTCCTTTGCATATCTCTCCCTCTCCTATGCAATTTTCACAAGTGAGTGTGTGAGTGAGATAAATGAGGAACACGCCTCCTCTATTTATACACTACCTCACTTGAATTTTAACCCTAACTAGGTCATCTCCAACTTAACCACTCAACATAATGTTGACTGGGCCGAACCCACTAGGGGACTTAAATAGCCCATTAAAACTGACTCTGGGGCGACCCCACTAGGGAAGTCTAATAACCCAATTTACCACATTCCAATGGAGGAATAAACATCTCCGGATATACAGTAAGGTCTCGACGGAGGAATGAAAAATCTCTAGATAAAGTACAAATAGAATATTCTTAGAAGTTACAATATTTCAACAAAGTCCAGGATGATACAATACAGACCCACTTACAGGATGGTCAATCCCGATCTCTTTAGTACATAAAGCCACGGATGATGCAATCCAGACCGCAGTGCTAATCCTTTTTCATACTAGATGTGACCTAGATCAAATCTAGGATTTACCACCACAGAGCTAGTCCTTTTTCATACTGGTGTGACCTAGATCAAATCTAGGATTTACCACCACAGAGCTAGTCCTTTTTCATACTGGATGTGACCTATATCAAATCTAGGATTTACCACACAACATCATCACATTATCGGAGACAAGAGTCTACAAATCTCTTTTAGGACATATGTCCAGGGATGATACAATCCCACTACAACATCATCAATATCTTTCATGGAGACAAGAGTCTACGGATCCCTTTAGGACATGTGTCAAGGATAATACCATCCCACTTGTCAACTTAGATAAATTCTAAGGACCACTCGTCGAACTCATTGTCGTTACAGGTATCCCGATCATCAACCTCATCATCGGTACAGGAATCCTCATCATCGACCTCATCATCGGTACAGGAAACCTCATCATCGACCTTAGCATTGGTACAAGCATCCTCATCATCAATACAGGTATCCTCATCATCGATACAAGTATCAGCATCGACCATATCGTCGATATAGCTATCATCGACCTCATCGTCGATCCAAAATATCATCATCGACCATATCACTCCCCCTTTCGAGGAGGGTCCTTTTGAAATGCACCAAGCTTGTCTCGGAAATACTCAAACTTTACTCGAAACAGAGGTTTTGTCAATACATCAGCAACTTGCTCATCAATGCTCACATACTTGAGCTTTATAGCTCCTTTCTACACCATATCCCGTATATAGAAATATCAGATCTCTATGTGCTTTGACTTATCATGGAACACTGAATTCTCCTTCACCTTGATACAACTCTCATTGTCACACAGGATCACAGTGGATTCCATCTCTAAGTCAAATACTCCTAACAACAGCTTTCGAAGCCATATGTATTCACAACTAGCAGATCAAGATACTATATATTATGCTCTAGCTGTGCTGAGAGCCACATTGGACTACTTCCTGCTAAACCATGAGATCATAGCAGATCCCAGACAATAACATCCACCCGATGTGCTCTTTCTGTCTGAGACACTTCCAACCCAATCTGAATCTATATAACCATACAGTCTGAAGTCATGATCTCCAACATAGTATAGACCAAAGTCTACCGTACCTCTCAGGTACCTCATCACATGCTTTGCAGCTACTAGGTGAACACATCTAGGCTCAACTAGGTACTAACTCAGAGTGTTCACAACAAAGCATATATCTGGCCTAGTATTCGTTAGATACAACAATGAACCAGTCATCTGCCTGTAAACTGTAGAAACCACTATCCATCATCCCAGATCTCTACTTCACATTTTTCTTAGCTAAGGAAAAATCTCATCTGATCTCAGCCACATATCTAATCACAAGAATCATGCCAAGATTCTTTAACTCTGATATCTACTCCCTCTAAAGTGGAGTATTGTCCTCCCTCTATGACTGAACATCATGCACACTCTTCATTGAGTGATCTTCTGCATATATATTTGTGCCATCTCTCGTCAGATGGGTCTACTGATATGAACCTAATATCACTCGTACTCTATGTTGAGTTCCTTCTTTCCTCCATTTGAGAGAAGCATTTCATCTGTATATAGAAACCCTCTTCAACCGTGTAGCAAAGGTTGAAATCCGTAACACCTGTGGTGATCATCAAGCTCATCAAATGACTATCGATCCTAGGTACCTGATGAACCCATACAAAGCCTTCTTCAATCATGTGATTCTCTATCGAATCCTGGGAGTTTGCTCAATATGCACTTCTTCTTCAATAACAACAGAATGATCTTGTCATCCATGGGTGTAATCTTTCTCTGGAAGTGTGTCTAGCCACCTAGATAAAACATCTCGTCGTGATCCTCTCCCTCTTTCTAAGAGAATCCTCTAGCCATGAGCATTCCTTTGTACTTCTATAGTATGTTTGATTTGTAAGTCTTCTTGTTGAACAATCGTCACTTGTTCTTCGGAACAAGTGTTCATCATCCTTCTTTTGTAGATCATAGCACATGATCTTTCCTACAAATCAAATTTAATTACATGATTAGTAACACTTCATAATTATTAGATCATGTTGACATTTCAATGATAACCTATTATGCATAGTGATATGATTCACATAGTTATGCAACTATCTTGACCAATACTTTGGAACAACACTTTTCCATATCCGGTATGCATACAGTGTCTATCTAGATGCCTTCCATCTCTATCAAAACACACTATCAAGAGCGTGCTCAACTCCCATCATGTTAGCAGAGAGGTTTCATTCTAGACAAGCAACAATGGAATGTTTTTCCAACTTACCCCATCATATGCATATTAGTAGTATATTGTTCAATGCTATATGAATGCTTACACTATGCATGATATATTTCCTGATTCTAGGAATACAAATATGCATACAACTATTACGAGCAATATCATTAAGGGTGAAAACAAAAAGATCGGAAACAATTCCGTGACAACGGAGTGAAAAAAAAAGAGGGTGCACAGTTGAACAGAGGAAAAAAAGTCAACCTCAAACTCTCGGCCTAGAGTTTTTTAAACTCTAGGCCGAGAGTTTTGAGAGTTCAAACTCTAGGCTGAGAGTTTAAAAAAACTCTAGGCCGAGTGTTTGAACCAATCTACGCACTATATTTTAAAAAAAAATCTTGGATGATAGTTTGAACTAAACTCTCCACCGAGAGTTTGGAAGACATTTTCTTGCCCGAGAGTTTTTGGTCAACAATTCCAACACAATTTCTATAGAATTCAGAAATGTGTCACTTTAACAAGGTTGGACCACTGTAAAACATGAGAATTACATGGCGGAGTTTATACTAGTAGATTCATCATTCAATCTACTTTCTCATAATATAATTTTTTTTTAATTTCATTTAGGATTACTCTTTTTTTACTAAACTTTATCATTAAAAAATTTAGTGACTGAAACATCAGTCACAACGAAAATTCAATATCATCACAATGACGAAGCCAAAAAAATTAAAAAAAATACAAGGATGTTCCTTGAAGTGTCCTCTTCAATGGGTTGGTTTTAGTTTGTTTTATAAGAGTCACATTTGAAATAAAATGCGAAGGCAAAAACATGTGACGATAATGTACCATTTTCTGAACATATGTCGTTTCAATAAATAATAAAAAATAATTCACATGTCCAGGAACAAGTTTAGTGTGTGTAGATTATGAGCCTACAATTTTGTTCCCTGAAATGAATAACCATCTATGAAACAAACGTTGTCAACACAGGTCACTCATTATCCGTACCTAAACGTTTCAAGTATATGTCGTTGGTTGACAACAAATTTGTCCCACGATATGTCCATAAAATAAATTAATAAAAAATACGAGTAGAAATCTAATTCAATTCTCTAAAACCTTTGTGTTTACTTCAAGTTGAAATTCCTAAGGGAGATATGGGTTTGAAGAGGTCGAAGCTGAAAAACATAAAAATTAGCAGTTTTTTTTGTCAAAAACAAGCCAAAATAGTTTCCCAACTTCATGTTTTCACCCTTAACTATTCAAGAACTCAAATACTTATATTTTATGTTTGTGTGGTTTCCTCCCTCACTATCTCTATTTTCCCTTTATGATAGCATCGTGATTATATGTATTTGAACTTCTATCCATCCTGGACCACTATGCATGCTTAAGTGTGCACTAGTGTCATCATTGTGTCATCCTCAAGATCTCGTAAGTAGAGCTTCTATGTGATCAAATACTATGGATGATTCTTTGTCATCATGGTCATATGGATTTGTCTTTCTTGATGTACCTTTCATGTTAACAGACAACATCGCCCTCATACAACACCACAAGTGCATTAGTACAATCATAAGTGTCATAACCCTAATCAATGAATGTCTTCTATTATTCACATGCATTCATACTTTTACTAAGGTTATCAGACAATATAAAATTAATCATGATTGTACTAACCTCAATAATATGAAGCCAAACATATCATGAACTTAATCATGAAGCAAATTTCAAAACATACCTGTATCTCCTCAAGTCATACCTGTCAAGATTGCTTGTAGTCTTCTCTATAAATTGAAACCCTAACCATACAAGGTAGATCACTTGTAAACATATTATATAGGTTCATGGTGCTAGGATGATAAAATATCAGTGCCATTTAAACCTCCTTCATTGCTTCCCTATGAGTCTCCCAACTTTGCTAGGGTTTCTTCTTACTTGGAAACCCTAATTTTCAATCTCCTTCCTTCCACAACATTTTGATGGAAGACTAATATCTATGATGAATGGATTCCAAATTCATATTCAAAGTTTCCAATGTTGCATCAGGTGTCTCCAACATTTTATTAGGTCATTCCATACCTAAAAACTGAAAAACCTAAGTGAGAGCTTCTTCCTCCTCTTCTTTGATTTCCTCCGTTGAGCCATTTCAGATGTGTCGTATTATTTCTGGTGTATCTCTGAAATTTCAGAGTTGCAAGGTCTGAAACTTCGTACTGTGGTAGCCAGACCTATCATATTTCCAACCCCGTGTGTTTGAGCTTCATTGGATTCTCCATCATAGAGATATGCTCAGTTTCCCAACATGACCTGTTTAAGGGATGGAACAACATATTGAACTTGTACGGAGTGCCACGTGTCATTTTTTAAACTTCGGCCTCTGAAACTAAGACCTATGAAACTATCATTCGTTCCCTAACTGTCACATTTTATGGAATTCCATTTGGAGCTTCCTATCCTGATATATGACCTTTTTACCTAGGTCACATGTTTAGGGATTCATTCTGGAAGAGGCAGAAACCCTAACTTGTACAGATCATATCTCAGAAATTACAATAAATCTGAGGTTGAAACTCAGACACAAGGTACAGGAACATTTCATCTTCGTCTTTTCCAAGTTTTGATCCTGAACCTTCACCAAAACTGATTTATAGGTAAATTTCCATGATGACTAGGTTTTTTCTATACAAAGCCCTAACTTTCAAATTGTCGCAAGTGAAACAAGTGTCGTAAGTTCCATACATTTCCTTCCTCCAGGATAGCTCTGATACCATGTTAATATTCAATATGATAAGATAGATAACATCAGTATTCAATTCAATTTCACAACAATAGCATATACAGGATCACCGAAAGAATAACAAGCACAACATAAACACAAGAGAAATAGATTTATCTTGGGAAACCCTCATGGGGTAGAAAACCCAGCAAAACTTCCTCAATATAGATTATCAACAAGTACAAAGATGAAATCCCCAAACAAGAGTTGCTTCTCCTCCTTTTCATATCTCTCTTTCTCCTATGTGAGTTCACAAGTGAGTGTGTGTGTGTTAAATGAGAAACACACCTCCTCTATTTATACTTTACTTCACTTGACTTTTAACCCTAACTAGGTCGGCCCCAACAACTTAACCACTCAACTTAATGCTGACTGGGCCGACCCCTCTAGGGTACTTAAACACCCCATTACAAATTACTCTTAGGGGATCTATTGCCCTGACTTACATGGGAGGATTTACCTCAATGACTTTACATAATAATAACATCCCGACGTAGGAATAAAACATCTCCGGATGAATAATAATAAAGTACAAATAGAATATTATTTGAAGTTGCAATATTTCAACACTTACATTCACCTTCAAGCATTAGTCAGAACAATCCTTAAACAATTCAAGGAAATTACACCAGGGGACTTCGTTCTTGCATTAGAACAACACCAATACCATTTCTTGAGGCATCACATTGCACAATAAAGGTTTTTGTAAAGTCTAGTGTGTTCAAGATAGGGGCTTTGCACATTTCCTCTTAAAGTTGTTCAAAAGCTTGAGGTGCCTCTAGAGTCCAAGAGAATCAATCTTTCTTCAATAATGTTGTTAGAGGTGTTGTTAGTGTTCCATAGTTCTGAACAAACTTGCGGTAGTACTTTGTCAAACCTAAGAATCCTCTAAGATTCTTCAAGGTTTTTGGAATCAACCAATCCATCATGAATTTAATTTTGTTATGGTCTACCTTGACACCTTCATGAGATACAATATGACCCAAATACTATACCTCCTTTACCCCAAAGAAACATTTGGAAGGTTTTGCATATAGTTGTTGATCATTTAGTAGTTGTAGCACCTTGTCAACATGTTGAACATGTTCTTCCCAAGGGTTTCTTTAGATTAGTATATCATCAAAAAATACTAACAAAAATATTCTAAGGAAGGGCTTCAAAATGGAATTCATCAAACCTTGAAATGTGGAAGGTGAATTCGTAAGGAAAAAAAGAATGACTATAAATTCATAATGACCTTCATGAGTTTTGAATGTTTTTTGGGAAATTTCTTCTTCCTTCATTCTAATTTGATGATACCTTGAATGAAGATCTAAATTTGTGAAGTAAACTTCTCCATGTAGTTCATCTAAAAATTAATCAATGACAGGAATGCAAAAATTATTTTTAATGGTGATCTTGTTGATCTCTCTATAATATGGATAAATACGCCATGAGCCCTCCTTCCTGTGTAACATTACCACTGGTGCAGAGTAAAGACTTTTTCTAGGCCTAATTACACCAACCTATAACATTTCTTCAACCATTTATGCTCATTTTTTCTTTTCTATCCATAAGGGTATCTATAAGGTATGATGTTAGGAAGAACACTTCGTGGAATCAAGTGAATAACATGATCATGATCTCAAAGAGGTGGAAGAAATTTTGGAATATTGTCAAATACCTTGGAATGCTTATAAATGAACCTTTGGAGATCTAGGGGGATAGGAGGATTAGATGTTTGAGCCTCTAGTAATCATACTTGTAAAATTACACCTTGATGTACCTTTTTCAGCATTTTTTTAATTCCATTAGACCTTATTACCTTTCTTGTTTTCCTTGTGATACCCCTTAACTCAATTTATTTTCCCTCCTAGGAAAAGTTCATGAAAAGTTCCTGAAAATTGAAATCCATTGTTCCCAATGATTGTACCCATTGTACCCCTAAGACAACATAAACACCACCCATTGGAGTAGCAATCATTGGAATATTCAATACATATTACCCCATATAAAAGTGATCTTATGGAATTTCCCTGAGTAATTGATAGTTCCTCCATTTGCAATCATTACTTGAAACTCTAGTGCTGGACATATAAAGTAATTGAGAGCTTTGACTAATTTGCAGTGAATGAAATTATGAGTTCTACCATAATCAATAAACATTGTTACCTTTCTCTTTTTGATATATCCTTCGTTCTTGAGAGTTTGAGGATTGCTGATTCTAGCCAATGCATGACAAGATATGGTGGGAGTAATCTCATCAGGAGTATCTCTTCTATTTATTTAGCTTGAGATGGTTCTTGTTCTTTTGCTTCTTCTTCTTCTTATTCACAATCTATGAAGAATAATTTATTCTCACCACAGTTGTGTCCCTTGCTATACTTGTTGTCACTATTAAAGCATAGACCATTTGCTCTTTTTTAATCCATTTGTTGAGGTGATCACCTTGTAGGTTGAGGTGGATCAGAAGAAGGAACATTAATCTCTCTATAGGTGTTAGAGGTGGTCCTTTTAGTAGTCATCACCATGTTTTCACTTTCAGCCTTCCTTGCTGTTAGATTTTAAATGCAATAAAAATAAGGATCACTGAAAGATAAATAAACAAGGCATATACAATACTACACAATAATTTTATCTTGGTAAAACCCTCTCGTGGTAGAAAAACCCAACAAAATTATTCTATATATATTCGACAAAATTTACAATAGTATTCCTCGTGCAAAGACCCAAAACAAGAAGACTCCAAAAGCAGTTATTCACTTGATTGTATATCTCCTATTCATGCAAGCTGAATGAGTGAATGAGGTATGAAATGAGGAGGGCGAGTAATATCATTGGGAGTATCTCTTCTATTTATTTAGCTTGAGATGGTTCTTGTTCTGGTGGGAGTAATCTCATCGGGAGTATCTCTTCCATTTATTTAGCTTGAGATGGTTCTTGTTCTTTTGCTTCTTCTTCTTCTTATTCACAATCTATGTAGAATAATTTCTTCTCACCACAGTTGTGTCCCTTGCTATACTTGTTGTCACAATTAAAGCATAGACCATTTTCTCTTTTTTAATCCATTTGTTTAGGTGACAACCTTGTAGGTTGAGGTGGACCAGAAGAAGGAACATTAATCTCTCTATAGGTGTTAGAGGTGGTCCTTTTAGTAGTCATCACCATGTTTTCACTTTCATCCTTCCTTGCTGTTAGATTTTAAATGCAATAAAAATAAGGATCACTGAAAGATAAATAAACAAGGCATATACAATACTACACAATAATTTTATCTTGGTAAAACCTTCTCGTGGTAGAAAAACCCAACAAAATTATTCTATATATATTCGGCAAAATTTACAATAGTATTCCTCGTGCAAAGCCCCAAAACAAGAAGACTCCAAAAGCAGTTATTCACTTGACTCTATATCTCCTATTCATGCAAGCTGAATGAGTGAATGAGGTACAAAATGAGGAGGGCGAGATCCTCATTTTTACTAATCAACTGACTTGACCTTTTACCAAATAGGTTTGACTTGACTGTCCTAACTGGGCCGACTTGTCCAAGACGACCTAATAGTTAGGGTTTACATTGAATCTTTAAATGACTTTTACATGATCAATTACAACTATAATAATCCATATAGGGTGTACAACAAAAATGATACAAATAATACAAATAATATTATCTTATGAAGTTACATTCTTCAACACTTCCTCTTAACAAGGAAGGTATTCGTCTGACATCATCACCATCATCTTCTAACTGCTACACTTCTTGTACATAGAATATTGACATATGATATCTCTTGAATCTATATATAATAAGAATTTTCACAGAGCCAACCCTTTTTCATGCTGGATATGCCTTACAGTGCCAGCCCTTTTCCATGCTAGATGCAACTCTCCACAGATCCAACCCTTTTTCATGTTGGATGTGACCTAAATCCAATCTAGGAATTTAACATCCACATTGGGATATCCCCTTGGTGATACGATCAGACATACTGGGATCCAACTCCTGGAGATACAACCAACCACACTGGAATCCACTAGTCAACATGCAATCGCTCAATTCATTCCGTCGAAGAGCCTACTGCACCAATTCAGCCCATTCCATCGAGGAACCTGAAATGGGATCTCCCCTGGTGATACCACCAACCATGTTGGGATATACCCCTAGAGATACGACCATTAACTCAGAGATACAACCAGTCAAGATGGGATCATCCCATACAGTGACCAGTCCTTTTTAATACTGGGTGTACACCACTTGAGAGCTAGTCCTTTTTCATACTGGATGTAGATATCCTGTAGAGCCAGTTTTTTTTCATACTGGATGCACACCACTATAGAGCCAGTCATGTTTCATACTAGATGTAGATATCCTGTAGAGCCAATCCTATTTCATACTAGATGCACACCACTACAGAGCCAATCCTATTTCATACTGGATGTAGATATCCTGCAGAGCTAGTCATTTTTCATACTATATGCAACTGTCCTGCAAAGCTTCTCCTTTTCATACCAGATGCAACTGTCCTACAAAGCTAGCCCTTTTTCATACCAGATGAAACTGTCCTGTAGAGATGGTCCCTTTTAATACCAGATGAAATTGTCTTGCAGATTTGATCCTTTTGCATACTAGATGCAACTGTCCTGTAGAGATGGTCCTTTTTCATACCATATGAAATTGTCCTCTTCCACGAACTAATCAATCCATCGAATGGGTTCAACCTAGGAGCTCCATTACGTTGCACACAACAACTACCTGCATTACCTCACCACTTGTCCATATCCTCTTGTATCCTAGGAGACTCAATTATGCCACATGACCTGTGACTACCTGCTACCTCATTTGAGCTCATCACTCCTTCTTGATATAGACCACTCCAAGATTGTCCCTAAAGTAATCGAACTTCACCCTCGACAGAGGCTTGGTCAACACATCGTCTATCTTCTCCTCAGTTTTTATATACTGGAGCCTCACTACTCCCTTCTGCACCATATCCCAAATATAGTGATACCTGATATCGATTTGCTTCGACTTATCATGGAACATTGGTTTTTTCGACAACTTTACACAACTCTGATTATCACAGAAGACACAAGTCGCCTCTAAATCGAGATCAAACAATTCTGATAGAAACTTCCGAAGCCACACTGCCTCGCAACTTTTCAAACAAGATTCCATATACTCGACTTCGATAGTACTGAGTTCCACACTCGTATGCTTCCTACTAAACCATGAGATCATACCAAATCCCAAACTGAAGCAACACCCTAATGTGCTCTTTTTATCCATGACACTCCCGACCCAATCCGCATCAACATAACCTTGTAGGTTAATATTCTGATCTGATGCATACCTGAGGCCATAATAAACTTTACCTTCAGGTACCTCAGCACATGCTTTGCCACAACCAGGTGAACATGTATCAGGTCTATGATATACTAACTCAAAGTGTTCACCTCAAAGCATAAATACAGCCTCGTGTTTGTTAAATACATCAAGGAACCAATCATTTTCCTATACACTATGGAATCCACCATTTCTGAAGATGTATCACTCAACAACTTCAGATTTGATGCCATAGGTGTGGCCATGGCCTTACAATCCATTATCCCGAATACCTTAAGGATCTCTACCACATACTTTCATTGACTCGGGAAAAGTTCCTTTGGATTCTGCCACACCTCAAGACCTAAGAAATAATGCATCATAGCCAGATATTTCATCTCAAACTTTGCGGAAAGCTTCCTTCTTGTTTCTGCTATGATATTCTCATCACTTGCGAAGAACAAGTTATCTACATATAACAGTAGAATCATAGTATTTCCTTCTTCAACATTGTTTTAAAGGTTGGAATCTGATTTACTCTCAGTAAATTCCAAGCTCGTTAGAGATCCATCTATCTTGTAGTATCCTGTTCTAGGTACCTGTCTCAAACTGCACCAAATATACTTCCTCTTAATGAGGGGATACATCTAGTATCACTCTGAGCATATCCCTGATATACTGAGGAAAACAACCTTTTCCATGGATAGAGGCTAAGTGATCATGTCTCTCAATCTGTGATGTAGTCACTCCCTCTGAAGCAGATCTTTCCTTGTCTCTCTGTAACTGAGCACTATCCTCCCTTTTCATCTTGTAATCTCTACATCGGGACATTCTACACTAGAGTGACTAGTAGCCTTCTCTTCTATTTATCTTATGTGTATCCATCTATGTCATCTCTCTAGGTCACTAGATACCAAGATCTCGAACTTTGTTGCAAGTTTTCTCTTGCACCCATCTATGAGCTCCTCATCTTCAACCTTGTAGCAAAGGTTGATATCTCATCACTCTAGGTGATCCTCAAGATCATCATGTTATCCCATGGGTGCCTTCTAAGCCCATACAAACCCTTCTTCAATCTGCGCACATGTGGTTCTTTGTAGAGAGTCCCGAATCATGTAGGTTGATCGATATACACTTCTACTTCGATTACACCATCTATTTAGTGTAATATCCACCACTAAAGAAGTGTGTCTGGACACGAGAGAAATGTATCATCATAGTTGATTCCCTATTTCTGAGAGAACCCTCGATTTGTACTTTTGTAGTATGCTTTATTTAGTAAATATCAATGTCCTAGCTAAATAGTCGTCACTTGTTCTTCTGAACAAGTCTCATCATTATTCTCTTGTAGGTGATTGTACATGATATTTCCTACAAGTCAAATTTAGTTGCATGATAAGAAACATTTCATAATTTTCATAACATATTAATAATGACAAATTCTTGTGCATAAATACATAGGTCACACAGTGATGCAACTATCTTATCCAAGGATTCAACACAGCATTCATCCATATCCCGCATTCATATGGTAACTTTCTAGATTCCTTCCATCTTTACCAGAACATTATTAAGAGCGTGCATTACTCCCAACATGTCAGCAACGGGGTTTCATTATAGATAAGTAGCAATGGAATGTTGAACAACACTATAGGCCACTTACCCATCACATGCATATTACTAGTATATTGTTCATCAATGCAAAAACTCTAACATGCACAATACACTTCCTAAATCTAGGAACATAAATATGTACACAACTTAACAATATCATTTAAGCAATTAGATATACCAAAAATGACAATTCAAATACTTATTTTTTTTTGTTTGGTAGGATACCTCTTGATCCTTGTCTCCTTGCAGGAATTAATGGAGTTTCTGAAAGTGTGCTCTACTCCATTTGATTTCAAGGACCTATTCCTTTCTTGCTTATGATAAACAATGCCGAGTGTTAACACCCAAAAAGTGCTCACTACCTCATCTACGCCATTACATGACTCATTTGTCCATATTTCCTACCATATTTGCCTCCAAAACCTTAAAATCCCATTAAAAAGCCTCCAAAAGGCCACAAAAACCATTAAAAAAACCTCCAAAAGGCCAAAAAACCCCTTTTTCCCTCAAAATAATCCAAAATTCCTCCAAAATAGCAAAAACCCTCTAAAAAGGGAATAAAAAATACAAAAAAGAGGAAAAAGAGGGGAAAATGAAGCAAAAACCCTATACAGCTGACCTAAACCATATGGTGCCCAAAACCATGGGCCAGCACTCCACCACTAAAAACCTATAAATAGGTGATAGAGGCCCCTCATTTCATATCCACAGTCAAACGCACCCTTACTCTGCCAAAATCACTCTTGAAACCCTAGCTCACCCTTGAGCTACTTTCACACTTGAGTGCCCCTTTGGCTCATTTCCAACCCTTTGGAGAAAGAGAAAGGAGCAAAACTGGAAGCTTGGAAGCAACCCTCTTGGACTGCTGCAAGAGCTTCACCAACCTTCACATTGGAGGTATAATCTTTAACAAAAAGAGAAATCTTTTGTCATATTTTCATGTTTTATTATTTATGTTAATGCTCATGCTAGGTTAAATTTCATACTGTTTTATTGCTTTAATTTACTATTTATTGAACTGCTACTAAGGAGTCCCTTCTCCTTAGTAGGTGCTCATTTGCACAAGCTGGGGTGAAAACCCTAGCTACAGTTTTGGTGACTCCCCTTGTGTTCCTTTGAATTTCTGGTTATAGTTTTAAAGTTTTAAACGTTTTTAATTTTCTGCAATATTTTTCTGTTTTTTCCTTTCGGCTGCCGTAAACCGCGTCTTTTACCCCCCGCAGTTGCATTCCGACCACGTCTTTCAGGAATTTACCTGCGATCTGACCGCGACTCTCAAACTGTTTCCGACGACCTACCGGCGTTTTCCAGTCTGTTACCTGCAATCTGACCGCGGCTATCAGCTTGTTTTGTGCGGTCCGACTGCGGCTATTAACCAATTTTCCCGCGTCCCGCTTGTGGTGTTCAGCCCTTTTCCTGCAACCTGCCTGCATCTTTCGGCCTTTTTCCCGCGTCCCGCTTGCAGCTTTCAGCCATTTTCCTGCAACCCGCCTGCATTTTTCGACCTTTTTCCCACATCGGGCTTGCGGCTTTCAGCCATTTTCCTGCAACCTGCCTACGCCTTTCGGCCTTTTTCCTGCGTCCCGCTTGCGGCTTTCAGCCATTTTCCTGCAACCCGCTTGCATCTTTCGGCCTTTTCCCGCGTCCCGCTTGCGGCTTTCAGCCATTTTCCTGCAACCCACCTGTGACTTTCGACCTTTTTCCCGCGGTCCGACTGCGTCTTTCGGCCAAAATCCCGCAACCCGTCCGTGACTGTTGAGCTGTTTCCCGCGGTCCGACCACCCAGATTTGCCACAGACCCGCGGTCTTTTTTCTGCACTTTTTTCTCTGTTTTGAACCCAGCACTTTGCTGCAATATTTTCTGCACCTGCACAGCCATCGGTGCTATCTGCAGCCATACTTCCCTATAGCCTTTTTTCTGCAGTATTATTTCTGTTCCATTTACAATATATTTTTTAAATTTCAGCATTTTAATTGAAAAGAGAAAATTTTGCATTTCAAAGTTTAAATTCTGTATTGTTATTTTTAGTTAGAAAGTTGCCCACCCCATGGCACTTTTACTTGGGTTCATCATCTCACACACACACACTCTGTCACCTAATTCAAGTGAGCTCTAAAATACTACTTAACACAACCAACATTCTAACCCCACTTGGGGAACACATAAGAATTTTTGTAGTTAGGTAGGATCGGGGGGATAGGAATCCAAATAAGACCCCTCGGTTGCTTACACTTGAGACATAGCTATTGTCCATTAGGGAACCAAAATCCCCTAGTATTTTTTGACACGGTTTAAAACCAATTTATCGGGAAGGCCTCTCCCCTAGGAGGGTTGAAGTCGCCAGACTGGTTTCGGAAGCCTGAGTGGAATACTGCAATCCATTCAGTAACCGAAGGATACCTTTCATAGTTTTCGGTGTATCACCCGTATGGGGATATAGCAATGATAGAACCAAACGACAGATTCACCCAACCGAACGTGTCATGAACGGGGTATCTTAGTTTCTTTTCTTCTAGGATTGACTACCAGGTGTCCCTCCCGGTAGGGGGATATCTTTAGCCACTTGGCTCTACTATCCATATTGTCTGACTTCGATTTCATCACCTTGCAGAGGATATGACTAGTTGAGTCAGAATACTATTTAGCTAGGTGTTTGCATGCTCCCTTACCTCCTTTTGGTCTAGCGAGTCCACTATTTTTATTTTTTAGGAAACCTGCTGCTTGTTGGTATTCTGACCATTTCTGTTGATACTCCACTTATTGTAGCACAGCTATTACAGTAAGTGTTTTGAGTTGGTTGTTGGCCTGAGTGCCATATTTTTTGAGCTCTCCTTCTGCACACTCAGTTGCATTAGGGTTTTTTGAGTTGTTTTTCACTCAACACAACCCCCAGATATTTGACACCATCTGTCACCATTGAGTCCCCGAGACATTCTTGGTGCCTCCGAGGTGAGCCCCCACAGCACGGTTCACTTGACATCACCCGTCATAGACATAGATATTCATCACTTGATACCACTCATCATAGATCTTGAGCCTTGTCACTTGACTCCACTCGTCAATGGCATAGAACTCCATCACCCGATCTAGACGCCCCTTATTTTACCTCTGATTCTAAGGCAGAGTCCGAGAACCCCATTTACACTGCACCAACCAGCCCCATGGCTGGCATGACTTCCACCCCTTTCATTGTAGGGACCATTGGTGGAACATCCACCACCACACCAGCTACCACACCTGCTTTGGGTATGCCCTCGATGGGGCCCACGTCTACCATTCTGATCACTGTACCCATTCTAGTAGCTGTCATACCTATCGCCACTCCATCAGTGACTCACACTACCCTTGGCGGTGCAGGACCATCCCATACCACTTTCATTCCTCCACTTGGGGGAAACATCCCAAACCCAGCCCGTCCACTTGGGGGCATTCGCCCCAACATGGTCACACCCACTAGTATGTCACATCCTTCTACTAGTTTTCCATTCATGGCTAGTCTCAACCTTCCTGACCTAGCTCGACTGACTAATGATCCCATCAGACACGACCCTGCGTGGCCTCACATGCCCACCAAGCTCCCCTCCGACATCCCTAAGTTTGAGGGCAAGGCAGGTGAGGACCCCCAGAACCATATTGTATCCTTCCATCTATGGTGTTCCTCCAACTCCATAGTGGACGACTCTGTCTGCCTCCGTCTGTTACAGCACACCCTCACTGGCTCTGCAGCTAAGTGGTACATCGAGCAGCCCCATGGGACCCATTCCACCTTTACTTTCCTTGCCTCGACTTTCCTGCAGTTCTTTCAGTTACCTGTCCGCTATGACGAGGGAGTTGAGACCCTACTATCCTGCAGACAGAACACGGCTACCCACATCACTGACCACATTCATGAGTGGTGTCGACGCCGCATCCTCTGCAAAATCAAGTTAGACGACCGTATCTTCTTAGATTGGTTTCTAAAATCCCTCCTACCTGTCATTGCCAAGGATGTGGCATCCGAACGACCCTAGTCCGAAGAAGAGGCCATCCTCAAAGCCCAGCAATTTGACCTCATTTACGCCCAGTCGGGTTATCTGTATTCCATCATACCTAATGCCCCTCGTGGCGATTCCTCCCGTCACAATGTGTTGGGGGCATCCCATGCCGCAGATGGCATCATTGGCCGTGTTTCCTCGCATCCCCAAACCTTTTCTATAGCACGTCCTAGCCATGGCCCCGACCTTTCGCGGGATACATCTCAATCCGGAGCAACCAATTCGTATGCTCCCATGGCACATCACCACCATTCCCACGGACCCTTTTGTCCACCTCAGTGCTTTGGTCATGCATCCCCCGCTTACGCCCCCCCAGTCGCACCTCAGCCATATTACCACACACAGGCTGCACCAGCTCCTGTGTCCTCTCAAGACCAACCTGCTTATTACCCGCCACAGGTAGCCCTTGCGGAAAACCCACAACCCATTCCGCAGACGTATCAGCAACCCCCACAAGGTTCAGCACCTGCGCATCCTCCACCTACTAATTATCCACTGCATCCTGCTCCCGCACCTGCACAACCCCAGAACCCACCTGCTACCCAAGGGCAAGTATACGCCCAACAGAATCTGCAGAAGAACCAAAATAACCAGTTCCAACAGGGCCAGCAAAACCGTGGCAAAGGTCGTAACCGTGGAAACAACCCCCCTCCAGACCAAGCCGGTCAACCTCCCAATCCCCCAAACAACAATAACATGGCACCTGCCAACCAGAACCCTGATCGGCCGCTCAAGCAGGCCAAAAATCCTAATTTGCGAACAAACCATCCTTGTTCTATTTGCGGGTTCTATGGCCACTACACACATGCTTGCCCACATTTGGAGCGAGCTCAGCAACTTTGGACTGATGATGCCCATCGCCAAGGGCACGCGGCTCCTCAGATGCCACCCAACCCCCCACCCCCTCAGCATCAACCTTTGGTGCTACAAAACCCCTTACCAACCCAAGGCGTAGTGAACACTTAGCCATTGGCTCTCCCTCAAGACAATGCACCACCACAACAATAGATCACTTATGCTGCTCCTGATCAACCCATGTTAGACTCAGGTACCCACCACTTGTTAATGATGTCATCCGTCGATGTCAACCTCCAAACCCGTCGGAACCAATATCGCTCCACCCCTGAAGCCTCTCCCACCGACAAAAACACTAACGCTCATCCCACTGATCAGACATTACGTATACCTCCAGCTCCACTCGATGGCGCCTCTAAAGCACCTCACTTCCCACTTCGTCACATCAACAATAACCCCAATGCTCTCGCTGCATCAAATTACAACATTTTAGATGACTTATCCCAATCTCCTGCAGCTATGTCTGTGTTAGAAGTCTTAAAAAGTTGTCCTTCACAGCGCAAGACTTTGCTCTCCGCCATTGGTGCTATTGACCCAAATGATTCACGACTGATGGCCTTCGATTTGGACCAGTTCGAACCATGCCTACCTTCCACTTTAGCGTTCCAAGTTTCTGTTTCCATTCGGAATCTTGTCATCCATCGGTGCATTATCAATGAAGGTGCCTCTACATGCATTATGTCCACATTCATTTGGAAAAATTTGGGATCCGCTACTCTCCAGCAGTCCACCATTGCGTTGCGAGCCTACGACGGTCGTTCGGCTCAACCCCAAGGTCTCTTAGCTAATGTCCCCGTCCAGTTGGTTGGTAAAACCGTGCTCATTGACATAGAGGTCATCAATGCCCAACTTGATTATAACTTCTTACTTGGCCGCAGCTACATGTATGCCATGCGGGCGGTTGCCTCATCCATTTTTCATACCATGATGTTCCCCCATGACAGACGCGTGGTCAAGGTCGACCAACTCACCTATTACGATCCCAATGCCCCCACTGCACCCGAGAATGTTCTCCCCATGGTTGAACAACCTGTTTGTGGTACAACTACCTCGTTTGTTTCCTCTGTGGGACCCATAGTTTACTTCAATACACCGATGACCTCCACATTCCAATCCATTCCAACCCCGTCACCCGCGACCGAAGTATTTGACCTATGTACCCTTTCCCACAATACACAAACACCCAACAATCAACCACCCTTGTTACCTAAACCACCATTAGTACCTAGTCACATTGGTGTTACACCCATCCACACAATCCCCTTCCTATTCCCTCCCTCGGGAGTAGTAAGCGCCCCGGTTATGGCTACTCTCAGCCTTCCCGGGTTAACCTTAGGATTACCCGTGTGGTATATTTCGCCTCCCGTTCCCCCGCCGACACCAAATTTCATCCTACAACCGGTGCAACCCATTGCCACTACTAGTCAACCACCTCCTGGTCTCACTACCCCTTCGTCCTCTACGAATCCCCCCCCTCTTATCAAGCACACTGGGGGCAGAGCCCCACAACCATACACTGCTGTACCCCTGCCCAAAATAGTTAAACCCCCCCCCCCATGTTTCGTGCTCCCCCCAAATGCTCATTGTGTGATGAGTTAGGCCATCCGACTCATCAATGTCCACAATTACCTGCATTACAGGAACACATGCAAATGCTTGATGACGACCCCAACCTCTCGGTTGTCGAACTCGATCCAACCCCTAAGCATCGTGATAAATCACTATGTACCAACCACCCTTGTGCAATATGTGGTATTTACGGCCATTACTCACATCACTGTCCTGATCTCCCAGATTATAGAGCAGCTCTCTACGAGATGAATAATTTGGACCTTGAGATGGCACCCCCCACAATCGAGGAGATCCACCCCCCAATATCACCCTCATCCGGAGAGATTAACACCATCTATATGATCTCTTCGACTACCATTTCCTCGTCAATCGATTTGACAACTCAAAGTTTCCACAATGATGAGGAGATTCTAGAGGCTCTCACTGCCCCGGATTATCCCTGGGACGACATCCACCATCGTTCCTATTTCCTCCTAGAAGAATCCTCCTCTACCAAAGCTACCCAATTTGTGGTTGAATCCCATCCCCACTCCTGATGCCTTTGAGGAGGGTAACATGGGAAACATCTCACCTGTCATCCACATAGATATCTCTGACCCACCTGGTGCTCTTGAAATCATTACATTAGGAGCCTCCTGCAGTGAGTATGAGATTGGAGAGTACAAAAAACTTTTCCAAGAGTTCCATGATGTCTTTGCCTAGTCCTATACCGAAATGCCTGGTCTTGACCCTGCTATCATAGAGCACCACCTTGACACCTCTGAGTCAAGGGGCATAATAGATTACCTCGACCCTGGGATAGGGGGCATGATCAATCATTTTGACCCTACCCCATCACATTTATCTCACCATGTCAATGAACCCATCATTCAAACCAACACATATGTGATCCACAATCATAAACCCCATGCACATAGCATAGGGGCAAGTCATTAACCCTGCTCACTTTTTCACATGCGTGATCTCAACCATTTTTGAGGTCACATGTCACTTGTATATATGATTTGATTCGATACACCTAGTATTCTGCCCCCGCGGGCCATCATTTCTCCCCACCACTGCATCCTTGGCTTGGTGGGCTCACCTTTATTTATAACCATTTTTTAACCTAGTTATTTCCTTTGACCATTCCGGAGTCCTTATGACCTCCGTTTTTTGCACAATTTGCACCGCTGGATTCATTTTTCCGCGCTTGTGACGATGCTTGAGATCATTTCTCGCTCTCACCAAGACCAATATCAACATTGTGTCCCGACACCTTATCGCCCCGGTTTACATGCCACATCGGCCGTAGCCCGTTTTTGATATACTTTATATCATCAGATTCATTTTTTCAAGCCTGTGATGATGCTTGAGATCATTTCTCGCTCTCACCCCCATATTTTTTGGGTATTTTTTCCAAAACGCCCCCCGTCGCCTCGGTTTGCGTGCCACTTCAGCCGTTCTCCATTTTTGACACTTTTTATATCACCGGATGCATTTTTTCGAGCTCGTGATGATGCTTGAGATCATTTCTCGCTCTCACCAGGTACAGCTTCCACATTGTGTCCTGACACCTTGCTGCCTCTGTTTGCGCACCACATCGCTGCCATCGGATTGTTCCACATTTTTACATGAGCCCTTCACTCATGTCATACTGCAATTATTTCATTATTTTGCCACCATTCATTACCCCGCAAGGAGACCCACCAGTGTTCCCCCCTACCCTCGTTCTTGGTCATCATTAATGTTCCTTGATTGAGCACTTCCTCCTTGCCTGACCATTCCTTTTGTTGGGTATAATTTTATCCCTTTTTCGGGCCGGACAAGTCCTTTACGAAAAAGGCACTTAGGGAGTTTCTGTTAAGATCTTTTCTGACTCCTAAAACAATGAAAAGATCGTCGAGCAATCTTGATTCCTTTCATGCTCGTTAAAGTACCTGAAAGGGCGTCTATCTGGTATAAGTTTAACCATTTTCCGGACCTGGTAGACTAATTACGAAAAAGGAATACTCTAGTCACACCAGCTAGAAGAGTTCTTCATTGCATCCTTTTATGATTCTTCGGGCCTTGGAGACTAACACACAAAAATGCACCCCCCTGGAGTCTTCTTATTTGCTTTCCAACTCTCTAAAATTGAAAGCAACCACAAGCACGCACCGTCCTGGGCTCGTACAAATCCACACGATGGTACCATTCCATTATTTCAGAGTCTTCTTATCGCTTTCAGACTCCTTAAAATTGAAAGCACTCATGAGAATGAACTATCCTGGGCTTGTATAAATCCACACGACAGTACCATTTTATACACACTTCTTCTAGTTCCTTAACCCGTGAAGAAGTCCCCCCGTGCCTCTTGGCACTATGATCGATCATCTCGGTAGCACCCCCAATCAAGTCACCTTTGTTCAGAGTAGTCTGCAATCTCCTGCCATTTTACACCAGCTTGAGTATCACTCATCCCAGTCACTATCCTTGATCCAGTACAACTATCATCCCTTTCCCACCAGTTAGTTTCATATGCTGCCCGATCGTCCCCACCATCATACTCTGAACAAAGGAAGTTTGAGTCCACCCACTCTACTTGCCCAGTTATCCCCCACAGTATGTCAATCCTACCATCAGTACTCTCACACTTTGGTTCTCCACCTCGCGCTCCTATCAAGGAAACATCATTTCCTCGATAGTTCCAGGTCTCCCTCTTTCGACGACAGCCCCTCTATTCCAGAGGAGAGACCCAGAGGTCCCTGCTCCTTGGACCCATCACCATTTGTGGTGAGTGCCTATGGACCATTTTGAGAGGAGTCATCATTGCCTCTTCGAGTGGTTGTTTCTCACATGCTCGACTTCAACACCTTGATCACATCGTTGAGAATCGTGCAGGGTTTATATCCCTTCAATTCTTGGTCGAAGACCCCAGATTTCCCCCGACTCTAGCCCATTGGTGAGTCACTTCGGAACGCCCAGTTATATGTTCCCGTGGATGTCTAGGTTACGTTGGCGATTGTATTCGGAGTCCATCCAGTTCTATGCTTCCTTGAGTACCTAGTTCAGTTCCAGTTCAGTGTACCATTGAGGATATGACTCCCCGTCACTATGATCCAGTAGCTCATCAGTTCCTCTGGTATCCCACTCAGCAGCATTGTTGTTATTCTAGTATATCAGTTCTTCAGCTCAGACATGGTCAACCCAGTAGTATGTACCAGATTTGTGTCCCCTCTGGACCCTTATGATGTACACAGTGGTTCTCTATGTATCCTACAGATTCCCCTTTTTCGGGCCTCACTGTTATTTTTTATGTATCTTGATACGAGCATGGGTATTCCCGCCTCGTCCATATTTTGAGATTCTTCCTCATTCATTAGTTGAGGCCATGTATATTTCAGGTCCCCATATTTTGGACCCCATTGTTATTATTATTCTATATCTTGATACAAGCATGGGAATGCCCACCTCGTCCATATGTTCAGATTATTCCTCATTCATTATTGAGGTCATGTACTTTCAGTTTTTGCAGTTTGTTCGGGACCGTTGTTCCAGGCTCTAGTTCGTTTCTTCTCTTCTCCACACCCCCAGAAAACCATAAAATACTTATGATGTCTATCGGCCATACGATGAGCTCCTTCCCTCACACATCAGGGAGCAATCTGTTAACACCCAAAAAGTGCTCACTACCTCATCTACCCCATTACATGACTCATTTGTCCATATGTCCTACCATATTTGCCTCCAAAACCTTAAAATCCCATTAAAAAGCGTCCAAAAGGCCAAAAAAACAATTCTTCTACATCATATATCACATGGAACTTTGTACTGGTGTTGAATTTATGTGTCCCTTCTTGTTAATCACCAATCACAACTGCATCCCTTCTTATCCAATGATGAAATGGATAAGAGGTTCTTCCATATTCCCAGTTTGAATCCTTCTGGATCAAAATTCATGTTCCTCATCACTAACTAAATCTTCTTTAGCTTTATTTTTTATTGGTTCATCATCTTATGTGATGTGAGTATGGTGTCTCTTCTTCTTTCCTTTCTTCTTGGGACAATCTTTTGCAAAGTTTCCTTTCTTCTCACAAGTGAAACATCTGAGATGTGAGAGGTCCTTATGAAATATTTTATTCTTGTGATAATGTTCTTTATTATTGTTCTTTCTCTTCTTGACGTGAGATGTTAGGGCTTAATTTCCATCTTTGCCCATCTTCTCTTCTCTTTCTATCAATCGAGCTTCTTCTTGCATACACTGTATCTGAATCATGCTCTTCTAGTATAAGAAATATTCTATAATTCCATGACCAGAAGTTATTATCTCCGTCAAGGTTATCCTCAATCATGGTACTATTTGTAATTTTGAAAAAATGAGAACCTAAAATGAAAATAGAGAGAGTAGGACTTACCAATGAGAGTGCTTCAACTGGATGCTTCCTTCAATTCTTTTCTGGAAGACTTCTTCTGGTGGGCCTAGGGTTTGATAGAGAAACCCTAATTTTTAAAATTTGGTGACTTGAAAATATGATTGTATAGAAATATGTGTACCCTCAAGGCAATTTGACAAATTCACTACTTTTCCAAAATATGTGGACAAAACTGCAAAATATTTGATGCCCTAGTTTCTTCAATTTCTTTTGTTGAATTGTCCAGTATTAATTCTGATGTATCTCAAAAATTTATGGTCCTGAAGATCTAAAACATTTTCTGGATGTATTATCATCTTTATTCTATATAACCCCATGGGTTATATCAATATTGGATTCACCAAGTGGAACTTATGCTAAGTTTTCGAAGGTGACATGTTTATGGACTGTTTCTGTATAACGAACTTGTACGAGATTCCACATATCACTGTTTAGACTTCAAGTTATGAAACGCATACTCGAGTAACTACATTCAGTTATGTTTCTGGAAAATCTTACGAAATTCTATTTGGATCTTCATAGCCCGTGATATAGAATTTCTCCCTAGGTCACCTGTTTAAAACTAAATTCTAGAAAAGGTTGGAACCGTGATTTGCAGGGATCATATATCCTAAATTAAAGCGAATGTGAGGCTAAGAAAACACAAGGTACATAAACATTTCATATTTAGCATTTCCTAGTTTCAACTCCTGGATCTTCACCAAAAGTGAGTTGTAGCGAAAATTCCCAGATGACTAGATTTTGCCTTCTAGGGTTTCAAGCATGAATCCCAAATCTCCAACAATTGTAGTTGTAGCAGGTGCACAAAGTTCTCTTTCAGGCCTACTCTGAAACCATGTTAGATTTTAATTTCAATAAAAATAAGGATCATTGAAATATAAACAAGCACAACATAGACAATAGTACATAATAATTTTATCCTGGGAAAACCCTCTCGGGGCAGAAAAACCCAGCAAACTTCTTCTATATAGATTCATTAGCATGCATAATAGTATTCCTTGTGCAAAGTCCCAAAACAAGAAGAATCCAAAATTATATATTCACTTGAATCTATCTCTCCTAATCATGCAAGCTCAATGATTTGAGGTGACCAAATGAGGAGGGTGACCTCCTCATTTATACTAATCAACTGACATGACCTTTTACCAAGCAGGGTCGACTTGACTCTCCTAACTAGTCTGACTTGTCTAATTCACAATAAAATATTCTTTTCTAGATATTTCCAAGACGACCTAACAGTTAGGGTTTACATTGACTCTTTCAATGACTTTTGCATGATCAATTACATCAAATAACTCTTTCAAATAATACAAATAAGAATATCTTCAAAAGTTACATTCTTCAACACTTGCCAACATGAAAGCCATCTCTAAGGATGTTGGTTCAAACAACTACAATAAATTTTACAATAAGAATATTAAACTCTTATTGTAGTCACAATATTATCAAACATTTCAAATTTTAGGTTTCATTGTACAATGATATCATCATGGCTGTGCCTCCAAATGGTCATGTTCGTCAATCTTATCACTAATTCTGACAATGTTTTATACAACAATCACCTCCAAATGTTCATATTAATGTCGCTTTAATTTTAATTATATGCAATTTGAAAACAATTGCTAGATTCTAGAATAACCTTGCAATACGATCTTAATCTCATATATTTCTATTGCAACATTGCAATACCCCAGTTTGGACCTCGTAATGTAAATTTGTAAATATTGATGTAAAAGGGTAGAAGCTAGAAAAAAATGGTTGAGGGTGACCAAGACTATGTAAATGTGTACACTTTGATATTAATTGCACCAAGAGGAGTGAGTTTCTCTACTACCCAGTATGAGGGAGATATTGTCACGTAACATTATGTAACTTGACACTACCAAAAATAAAAAGTAATTAAAATAATTCATGTCGGCTCACAAAATAAAAAAAAATAAAAACCAAACCAAAAGTAATTACAAAAATTTATGTTGGCCTATAAAATAAAAAAAATAAAACCACCATATATCCATCTTAAATATGGTGCTTATCAAGCATGGAGAGGGATCAAATTTCTCAAGATGTGAATTTTTCTGAACATGTAAAAAATTAAGGTAAAAAAAATTACACCTCAAGAAATTGGATCCAATCTCGATGCTTGATAGTTCTGGGTTTAAAGTGGATTTATGATTGTATAAAGTCTCTAATAGTTGCAGAGGAATAAGGACAGAGAATATATTGGGGGATATGATTCCACAAGTGGGGAAGTGATAGTGGGCTAGTGGAAATAACCCTAGTGGTATTAGCTTATATACTTAGCCTTAGCCATTTATCCCAAAGTTCCTAAACCTTGATTAAAAGTCACAATTTAAATAAAACAATACTTCATCATCTTAAGAGGAAATTAAGTGGGAAAATTGATTCCATTTGGAGTGGTCACATGGAAATCTAAAATATGCTTATAAAATTCATATATCAAGCTTGGGAGGTGTTCGTTCCTCATTCATATTCCAATCATTCAAATTTTATTCATCTTCCTTGCCATCACCTTGGATTTCCATTGCTTAGTACATGTGACAAAGGACTTAGATGCCACTGTTGAAAATAAAAAGATTCATTCCAATAGCCCTAGTAGACTGGGGCATGAGAGGAGATTGTCCTACAACTTGTGCCTTGGAATCCCAATTTAAGGACTTCCTATCTATCCTGTGCTGGAGTGCTATAAGGGAACTAGAGGTCGCTGGAGGGTCTGTTACCTTAGAGAAGGGGGCTTGTTCCTAGCCTTCCAAAGTAAGATATTGCTTGACAGTTCCTTTGGTTGGGAGGAATGTCCATCACCTATAGCTAGTTGGAGAACAATTGTTTTAAAATATAATTCTCTAGGTGGGTATAGTATTTTCATGAATATATCTCTCTTTTTATATAGTTTAAATATGTTTCTATAATGATTAATTTACTATTTATAATGGTACAAATGCATGGAATTTCTTGGTATGGTATGTTCATTTGTTCATTCTTGAATTTCCTATAAATTATAATGAATGCATGAGATATTTGGGAGACAGTATATGTTTTTATTCCACTATGTAATTGCATGAAATCCATGGTGTGAGTTGGATATTATTGATAGAATGGGTATCATATGTGTAAAATGGGTTCCCCATCAGATCAATAGTATCACAGGGGTGGTTGTGTACATTATAGAGTGGTATCAGAGCCATGGTTTTTAGCACTGGGACTGCATTGGTTGAAATTTGGCTTTACGAGAAAAATCAGAGATTACACATGAAATAGTTAAGTGTGTATGAGGAAAAACCAATGTGAAACACTCTAATGGTTAAGTTTTGGATTTCATTGAATAATGGAGTATTTATTCAAATGGATTAGGATATATTAGAGGGGTATGGATAAAATTTCACAACTTCAGAGAGGTTTTTGTGCAATTTGGTTAAAGATTACAGTTGAAATACCAACTATTCGAAAAAAGGAGCCTATGGAATTGTGGTTTCAAGCACCCAATTATATCCTAAGAAATGGAAGAGGAGCCTACATAAATTTGACTGTAAGAATTCATATCAAATAAATTCCAGCCTAAGGAAATTTTGGTGAAATTCAAACATGTGCCAAGGTTACAAACTCTGTTGTTGGACATTAAATTTGTAGTCAATATTATTGATGGAAATATTTCCATCAGAAGGAAATCTTGGTGTATTTTTCTATTTTCCAAGTGTGAGTTTGGGGAACATATGTTGATGGGAGAATTCCAAGTGTAACACCATTATAACCATATGTTCACATGTGTGTGTGTGTGTGTGTGTATTTGAAATTTAAGTGTTACTTTATGAAAATGAAAAAAAAATTCAGGAAATTTCAGGTGTGCCCCACATTTTCCACATGGGAATTTGTGACGTGGATATATATATATATATATATATATATTCAAAATTTAAGTGTTACTTGATGAAAATGTACAAAAATTTCATGTGTTCCCCACATTTTCCATGTGGGCATGTGTGACGTCGATCAGCCATGCAGGAAGGAAGATATAACATGCACCAATGACGTGGACTCAGAGCACATGTGTTGGCATTAGAAGGGATCATATGCATGGGTGGCATCCGTGTAGGATAGACAGAATTATGTATAAGCCATGGATGGCAAAAATCGCATTCAGCATGTAAGATCATTAGATCTGAACCATTCGTGTAGAATGGAGGTGATCACACTTTATGGAAAGTGGTATGCCGCAAACATCTCATATCATATCGTACAAGTTGGAAATTTTAATATGATTCATTCGTGCACAATAAATGTGTCTAAGATTCAATCTAAGGGTCATGTCACCAACGACCCAGATGAATCTTGCAAGTTGGATCGGGCAAGATATAACCATTGGTGCAATTCAAGGTGCACGAGAGATCATGAGGAACCCCTGCCGCCAATGGAAAGGATTAAATCGTGCATTCCTCAACATGTAATCTTGAACATCCATGTAAGGGGATGTGATCATGTCTTATCTGAGAGGAAGCCGCACTAGCTTCCGAGATTTATTTTGGTCCCTCAATGAAAAGAGTGTTAAGATTTAATATGCTAAGACAGAAAATATCAACATTACATTTCATTTCACAATAATAGCATATACAGGATCACTGAAGAAACAACAAGCACAACATAAATACAAGAGACACAGATTTATCCTGGGAAACCCTCATGGGGTAGAAAACCCAGCAAAGCTTCCTCAATATAGATGACCAACAATATACAAAGATGCAAACCAAAGACATGATCTCCTCCTCCTCCATAGCAAACCTCTCTCTCACAAGTGCGCTACATTTCAAGTGAGGGAAGTGTGTCAAATGAGGAGCTCACCTCCTCTATTTATACACATCTCCGACTTGTACAATATATTAACTAGGTCGGACCCAACTTTACCATTGGGTTAAACACCCCACTACAATTGACTGGGACGACCCCTCTAGGGTGGTCTAGCAACCCTTTGACCCACATAACACATACAGGGTCGACCCCCACTAGGGAAGTCTAATAACCCAAGTTACCACATTCCGACGAAGGAATAAACATCTCTGGATATACAATAAGATCTCCAAGGAGAAATGAAACATCTTCGGAATAATAAAGTACAAATATAATATTCTTTGAAGTTACAATATTTCAACACTCCCCCTTAACGAGAAGGATATTATAACAGCATCTTCATGAGCAAGGAGTCATCAACATCATATATGATACATCTATAAATCATTGGAAGCTTTCTCAACATCATCAGTAACTCAAGTAGTTACTGGAACATCTTCAATACTGGAACATCAACATCTTCAGTACTGAGTCTTTATATTCTGCAGCACTCGAACAACTACATCAACATCAACATCTGGATCCTCACGATCATTAGCATCGTCATCACACGATCATCGGCATCGTCATCACATGATCATCAGCATTGTCGTCACACGATCATCAACATCGTCATCATACGATCATCAGCATCGTCATCACACGATCATCAACATCGTCATCTAGACCATCACGATCAGCAGCATCATCATCTAGACCATCACGATCAGTATCATCACCATCTAGACCATCACGATCAGCAACATCGTCATCTAGATCATCACGATCAACAGCATCATCATCTAGACCATCATGATCAGTAGCATTGTCATCTATACCATCACGATCAGCAACATCATCATCTAGATCATCAGTATTAGTATCCACACCAATACAAGTATACACATCATCAATACAAGTATCCTCATCAATACAAGTATACATATCATCAATACAAGTATCCTCATCAATACAAGTATACATACAAGTATCCTCATCAATACATATCCTCATCAATACATATCATCAATATCAATACAAGTATCCTCATCAATACAAGTATACATATCATCAATACAAGTATCCTCATCAATACATATCATCAATATCAGTACAAGTATCCTCATCAATACAAGTATCCTCATCAGTCAAGTATACACAATAGTAGCATACTCTGCAATACACATGATCCTTCCTTTCGGAATTACGGGATCAATCTTATCACAATCATGTTTAAGACTATCCTTACTATCCTTCCTTTCGGACCTACGGAATTTACGGTCTAAGGATGATTAATCCACACCATTCATTTAGGACTATGTCCAAGGATGATTTAATCCCCACTGTACATTTAGGACTATGTCCAAGGATGATTTAATCCCCACCATACATTTAGGACTATCTCCAAGGATGACTTAATCCCCTCCGTACATTTAGGACTATATCCAAGGATGACTTAATCCCCTCCATACATTGAGGACTATATCCAAGGATGACTTAATCCCCTCCGTATATTTAGGACTATGTCGAAGGATGACTTAATCCCCTCCGTACATTTAGGACTATGTCCAAGGATGACTTAATCCCCTCCGTACATTTAGGACTATGTCCAAGGATTACTTAATCCCCACCGTACATTTAGGACTATGTCCAAGGATGACTTAATCCCCACCGTACATTTAGGACTATGTCCAAGGATGACTTAATCCCCACCGTACATTTAGGACTATGTCCAAGGATGACTTAATCCCCACTGTACATTTAGGACTATGTCCAAGTATGACTTAATCCCCACCGTACATTTAGGACTATGTCCAAGGATGACTTAATCCCCACCGTACATTTAGGACTATGTCCAAGGATGACTTAATCCTCACCTATCCATCAAGGACTTCATTCTCGAAGACCATATGTCTACGGATCAATTCAAGGGACCGAAGTCCGGGGATGATACAATCCCCACTTGTCCACTAAGGACTTCATTCTCAGAGACCATACGTCTACGGATCAATTCAAGGGACCGAAGTCCAGGGACGATACAATCCCCACTTGTCCACTAAGGACTTCATTCTCGGAGACATATGTTTACGGCTCACTTTAGGACTGAAGTCCAGGGATGATCCAATCCCCACCTGTCCACTAAGGACTTCATTCTCGAAGACATATGTCTACGAATCAATTTAGAACATGTTTTCAAGGATGATGTAATCCCCTCGTCAACTTAGACCCTATCTAAGGACCATCCACCAACCTCTCTATCGGCATCACCAATATAGGTATCCACATCATCGACCTCACTGTCGATGCAGGCAATCTCATCATAAGTGACCACATCACTCCCCCTCTTGAGGAGGGTCCTACCAAGCTTGTCTCGAAAAATACTCAAACTTTACTTGAGGTAGAGGTTTGGTTAGTACATCGGTAACTTGTTTACTTGAGGTAGAGGTTTGGTTAGTACATCGACAACTTGTTACAAATTCGAACTTTATAGTTCCTTTCTGCGTCATATCATGGAACACTGGATTCTCTGCCATCTTGATACAACTCTGTTTGTCACATAGGATCACAGTTGGGTCTATCTCTAAGTCAAACAATCCAGAATCCATACTGCTTCACAACTAGCAGAGCAACCAGCCATATATTCCACTTGTGCTGAGAGCCACACTAGACTGCTTCCAACTAAACCACGAGATCATGGCTGATCCCAGACAATAACATCCTCTCGATGTGTTCTTCATGTCTGATACACTTTCTGCCCAATCAACATCTGTGTAGCCATCTGAATTCATGATCTCGAAGATAGCATAGATCAAAGTCTATCGTATCCTTTAGGTACCTCATCACATGCTTTGCAACTATCAGGTGAACACATCTAGTTTCCACTAGATATTGACTCAAGGTGTTCACTGCAAAGCATACGTCTGACCTAGTATTTGATAGATACATCAATGACCCAATAATTTGTCTGTACAGAGTTATATACACTAACTCTGATGAGTCATTCGCTAACAACTTCAAGTTGGAATCCATGAGAGTGGCCATTCCAACATATCAAGTCCTTTTAATATTTCTCGGCATACTTTCCCTGGTTGAGAAATATTCCTTCTGAGCCTTTCCATACTTCCAGACCTAGGAAGTAATGCATCAATCTAAGATCTTTCGTTTTCATTTCTGCAGCCATCTATCTATGCCATCTCTCGTCAGATGGGTCTACTGATATGAGCCTCAACATCATTCGAACTCTGTGGTGAATTACTTCTTGTATCCATCTCATCTGTGTATAGAAACCATATTCAACCTTGTATCAAAGGTTGAGATCCACATCACCCATGGTGATCACTATCAATCCTGGGTACCCGAACAGAGCTTTCTTCAATTACATTATTAAGATAATGTTTTTATCTAGCCACTTGGAGCAAACATCTCATCATGATTCTCTTCCTCTTTCTAAGCGAATCTTCTAGCCACGAGCCTTCTATAGTGTGTTTGATTTGTAAATCCTTTTGTTGAACATCCATCGCTTGTCTAGTGTTCATCATTCGTCATGATCTTTCCTACAAATCAAAATTAAGTACATGATTAGTAATACTTCATAATCATCAAATCATATTGATATGATAACCTATTATGCATACAGATATCATTTACATAGTTATGCAACTATCTTGACCAATACTTTGGCACAACACTTTTCCATATCATGTATGCATACAGTGGCTATCTAGATGCCTTCCATCTCTACCAGAACATACTATCGAGAGTGTGCACAGCTCTCAGCATGTCAGCAAAGAGGTTTCATTCTAGACAAGCAACAATGGAATGTTTGTCCAATTTACCAATCATATGCATATTAGTAGCATACTGTTCAATGCTATATGAATGTTTACACTCAGCATGATATATTCTAGGAATACAAATATGTATACAACTATTACAAGCAATATCATTTACTATTTCAAGTAACAACTCAAATACTTATCTTTTATGTTTGTGTGGTTGTCTCTCGCTTGATCTTCTATATGTCTTTTGAACTTCTATTCATTATGTACCACTGTGCATGCTCAACTGTGCACTAGTGTCATCCTCATGATCTCATACACAAACATACATTCATTAGTATATTCTCAATATTATCAAAACATTATAATTCTAAATAATCTTGAATATGTATAGTCATGATCATAGATAATAAACATTAGTATTCAAGGTTTCAAGAAAGTATTCTTTTACTCATGCATATTCTTGTTTGATCATAGGACTCTTCTGGTTAGTTAAATCATCAATCAAGATAAGAGACATAATATGCATAAATCCTTAATTACTAGCTTTATGAATAAGCATAACCAATCATACCAAGTATACTTATATAAGGGATCCTAACACAAGGTAAGATTCTAACTTGACATAGGAAAACATACCTGGATTAGTATACCTGCTTAGTTATGTCTAACATACCTAAACAATATCTTCTTTGTTCTCTTCAATGATTTAGAGATCCTGTGCTAGAACCTGCATATCTCATAGGTTAAGCATAATATAACAAAGTCATACATACCTCGTAAGTAGAACAAAGATTATGGATGAGTCTTTGTCTTCATGTTGTCATGGTCATGGAACTTGATTTGTCTTTCGTGATGTACCTGTTTCTTGTTAGCAGACAACATCAACCTCATACAACACCACAGTGCATTAGTACAATCATATAGCCCTAATCAATGAATGTCTTCTATCATTTACATGCATTCATACTGTTACTAAGGTGATAAGACAATTCTAACATTAATCAAGATTGTACTAATAAATAATATGAAGACAAACATATTATGAACTTAATCAGGAATCAGATTTCAAGACATACCTGAACCTCCTTAAGTCATACCTATCGAGACTTCTTGTAGTCTTCTTATGTAAGGCCTTAGCCTCAACTCCCCCTAAAACTTTATCTAGAGCTTGATTAGGGTTTGCTAGAGAAACCCTAAAAATTCAATCTTTGACTTTCACACTTCTGAATGGATGGAAGGATGTGTCTTGTTGAGCTGATCAAGCTAGCATACTTCAATTTTGAAATCTCCAAAATTTGACCCCTCAAAATTGCCTTTGAAACTTCTGGATCTTCTCGACATGATCCCGAACTAGGGTTTGATGAAGCCCACCCTTCTGCCCAATCAAAAGGTTTTATTCAAGGCTCTAAACTCTTATTTTTCTGAGGAGCTTCCAGTCGTGGTCACAGACTTCAAAAATTCCGACTTTTGCTCAAGCCCTAATTTTCCATCTTTCCGATCAAAATCCTGAACTGGGGTTTGATCAAGCCCGGTCTTCTACCCAACCAAAATATTTGATCTTGGTCTCTAAATTTTTATTTTCCTAAGTAGCATTCATCCGTGGACTCCGATTCCAAAAATTCTAACTTTCTCCAAAACCCTAAATTCTGAAAGCCATGAATGAAGGTGCTCCAAAAATAATTCGGTTTTGACAAAAATATGTACCTGATTGTTTCTGCTGTAACTCTGAACTTTTTGATCCATAGGGTCTGGAACCTTTTTTTGTGGTATCCTGACCTGTCATCTTTCCATCTCGACAAGTCTGACCTCAATTGGATTTTCTGAGAGATATTTATGCCAAGTGTCGCAACGTGACCTGTTTATGGGATAAAACAGGAGAGCAAACTTGTACGGTGTTTCACGTGTCACTGGTTCAATGTCAGCCTCTGAAAACGTTTCCTAAGATATTAAAAGATGTGCACTACCTGTCACATTTTACGAAATTTCATTTGGAGCTTCCTATCCCAAGTTATGACCTTTTTTCCTAGGTCACCTGATTTTGACTGAGATCTGGAAGAGGCAGAAACCCTAACTTGTATTGATCATAACTCACAAAGCACAACGAATCTGAGGGTGTCCTTTGGACACAAGGTACCTAGGGATGTTATCTACAACCTGTAAAGGTTTTAGATCCTGAACCTTCGCAAAAATGGATTTATAGCGAAAGTTCCATGATGACTTGTTGTTTCTATACAAAACCCAAACCTTGAAATTGTCGCAAGTGAAGCAAGTGTCGTAAGTGCCATACATTGCCTTCCTTTAGGTTAGATCTGATACCATGTTAAGATTTAATATGCTAAGACAGAAAATATCAGCATTACATTTCATTTCACAATAATATCATATACAGGATCACTAAAGAAACAACAAGCACAGCATAAATACAAGACACATAGATTTATCCTGGGAAACCCTCATGGGGTAGAAAACCCAGCAAAGCTTCCTCAATATAGATGACCAGCAATATACAAAGATGCAAACCAAATACATGATCTCCTCCTCCTCCATAGCATACCTCTCTCTCACAAGTGCGCTACATTTCAAGTGAGGGAAATGTGTCAAATGAGGAGCTCACCTCCTCTATTTATACACATCTCTGACTTGTACAATATATTAACTAGGTTGGCCCCAACTTTACCATTGGGTTAAACACCCCACTACAATTGACTGGGCCGACCCCTCCAGGGTGGTCTAACAACCCTTTGACCCACATAACACATACAGGGCCGACCCCCACTAGGGAAGTCTAATAACCCAAGTTACCACATTCCGACGGAGGAATAAACATCTCTGGATATACAATAAGATCTCCAAGGAGGAATGAAACATCTCAGGAATAATAAAGTACAAATATAATATTCTTTGAAGTTACAATATTTCAACAAAGAGATCAACCATTCTAGATGATTTAGGGGGCGTGAAACAACCTTGAGATAATAAAGTAGGGTTCCCTAGAAACCGACACTACTAAATAATAGTGGTTTTCCCTGTAGTTTTTTCAAAGGCACAAATGTGGTTTTCAAACCCCTATCGAGCATCCCTGAAACCATTACGCCAATAGGGTTCCACCAGGGCCATGGAAAGATAGGTAAGTGACATGGGGACCAATCAAGAGACTTTATGTGTGCATGGGACCACTATTACATAATGATGAAGTCATATAATTTTTGGGAAAATTTTGTCAATGTATAGGAATGAATAGAAAATAGTAGTAATTTCAGACATTCAAACATGGTACTAGTACTATTACTATTACTATCACTATTATGATAGATACATGGGGTTGTATTTTGATTATGGTAATAACTGTCATCGTTATTATTCCAATATCATTGGCATATATATGGCAGTGTAATTTGGAGGGAAATATTAAATTGAAAATGGAACCGTGGGATCGAACTTGCACATTCTAAAATCAACTTCTATTTGTGATCTGTAGCAATGTCTGGACAATTTTGAATACCCAAGAGGACTCTATGTTTAAAAAAATTCGATTGATTAGGATAAATCCATTTTTAATAGAGTCTAATTTCTTGCATATCGGGTTTAGGGATACAGTCTACCTTAGGTGCTTTGCATCATAAACTAGGTACAAGATCTCATTTTCATATTTGGAATTGAAGAAAGTTAAATAGTTGAGCATACTATAATAGTAATGGACCGCATTATAATCACATTAACCTTCATGCAAAATCTAGTAGTTATATTAATCCACACCTAAGACATCCAAATCCCCATGGGAATTAACACTAACCATTCATTAAAAAAGTTTCCATTCTTTCGATATAATGTCATGTATTCATGTTTTCTAAAATGGACTCAAAAAAATGAGATTTAAGTTTTGTTTTGAAGGAAAATTTGTACTTAGCACTTATGGGATGGGACAAAAACCCCTTGGAAGGGTAGGGAAGGGTTCAAATTTGATCATCCCTTGGAAGGGTAGGGAAGGGTTCAAATTTGATCATGAAATCTAACTGCCTCATCCAAATTACTTCCACATTGTTGGAGCTCCATGCTAGTTAATCCCAATTTCCCATCAGTTGTTAAAGCACCTAATTTTGAACCCACGAACTCTTGAGGAATATACTTAATACTTTTTTCCCAGTTCACTTCCCAATTCCTCGTATTAGGATGCATTTTTGGATGGAGGAAGGAAATAAAAAACAGAGATATGAAGGGGACAAATTCAAGGTTGTTTTGGTTTTTCGTGGTTTCATGGTTTTATGATTCATATGTATTCCATTTTCAAAGGCATTTGTGGTGTGTGGGGTGGGGTTTCTGAATGGATTTTATGTGTGGGGTGGGGTTGTGGTGTGTAGTATGGGGCCTCTGATTTATTACCTTGCGTGATCACAGTTTCAAAACCATTGAATGACGTGCACCATGTTGCAGTATTAAAAGTTTACAACTTTCATGGTATTTAAGGTTCGTTGTTGAATTCTCTGGTGACATGACTGTATTGTTTCATTTTGTTCTCAATAGAAGGCGATGAATTGGATATTTGGATGAACCAATATAGGCTTGAACTTTGATGTAACTAGATACCGTCTTCAGGTATGTCTTCCATGTTTAAATGTGCGTGAGTTTATTCTATGGATTTTTTTTAGTTTTTCTCTTTTGGTTGCATTTTGACCCATGAAAGTCTTTCATTAGTTGTATTTGTTTCATTATATTTATGTTTAGTTGGATTTTAATATTTTAGTTTTTAAATTTAGTTGTAATTTCCCCCTCTATTTTAGTTATTAAATTTATATGTATTTCCTAAGTTTATATTTATGTTTAAGTTATTAAATTTATTTCTGGTTATTTTCCAAACAAATCCAGCAGGATCTATTTGCATTATACCCATCACATTGAATTTTCAATTGACAGGAAATAATAATTTGAAATTCAAGGCCTCACCCAATTTCAAATTCACAGCTTGACTAGTAGACACGATCAAATCCCGTAGCAACAATAATTTGAACATTGTCAAATTCCAAGCCTATCGTGCAACTATATCCCTCTGGAAAATTTGGCAGAAAGTATTAAATTGCAGGTGTAAAATGTTATTCCATTGACATAAAATTACATAATAGATTGGATTCATTCCAAAAACATAAATGTTAAAGCACACAAGTGGTCGTATTGGATTCATCAAACATTGACAAAAGAGCTATTAATAGGTGAGGCTACGTACAATATCGATTTGTGTGAACCCAGGCCGAATTGAATCCAATACCTATCCATCAGAACACCCCAATTCTGACAATTCTCCAGAATCCATCAAACTAAAAATTCTTGAAATTGCAGATTTTAGTTGGTCAAGTTGCGATTTTGTGCATCTAGGTAGCTTCATAACATATATTTTAAATTTCAATTTGTTGAGAATGCAATTTAATTCTACCGAGATTTCCAGGGGGGGATTTTGATCTCTTTCATGTCAGAAGTGGGGCGAAATGACTGCTCCTTATCCCATGTCAGTAAATGATGAAATGTGGAACCCTAAGAGTTAATTAGACCCATCCGTCCATATATATATAATTTTATTTTTTTAAATCCATTATTCATTTAAAATTGAAATATTTGTTTATAGTACTATTCATTTCATTTTTAATTATTGCATTTGTTTAGATTAATTTCTTATATCATATATGCAAACATCTATTGTAATATTTAATCATCCATACATTTAATTACGAATTTATCGTTTCACATGTAACATTTGACAATAACATTGAAGAATACAATATAATAGAAATTTGTATTTTATTGTATGTCAATAAGAGTGCCTTTGTCATACAAAATACGACAACATATAAACAACAATAATCAAAATGTCAACATGCATGTAATTATTATTACACTTATTGGTAACCCATTTTTTCAATTGGGACACTATGTCTAGTACATTATTATACAAAATGATTGATTTTCACAGACAATTATTTCAAAATATACAACAAGCTACATCAACTTGCATTAATATCAAAATTTAATATGGATCATCATTCTTCATTGGAATTGTTATTGGTGCTAGAGCCACTTGCATCAATTGGGTTATTTGGCCAAATGTTTTGTTGATTGGCTCAATTGTTTTCCTCTTCAACTTCCATCTACAAACATAAAAATAAAGCGTACTAAGTGTATCTACATTACCGGCGAGAATAATGAAAAATAAATAGATAGTATACATGAATGTAAATTGAAAAGAGACGTACCATAGAAATAATTGACTCGTGAATGATAAGCATTCTCTCAAAACCAAATATCGTGCCTTCTATCAACAAGTCTTATGTTGCCTCAACTCCATACTTTGTTCCTTGCAAGTCTTATGCCCCTTCACAAATCATAGATTTAATATATATAAGGAATTTTTGTAGTTTTATTAATTATAAAATGAGATAATTAAAACAACATATATAAATACTTACAAAATATACAATTAATTTTTGGTACACCAACATATACTCACAACCCTTGCTTAATCCAATGTCAATCAATTCTTCTTATTGCTCCTCTTTTTATGTTAACACATGTTTCAAGACATCCAAGGATTTCCAATGAAAATTAAAAATATATATATACAAATCACAACCACTATGAAATCTTAATTTCTTATCAGGAAATCACAAATACTCACAAACTTTGCTATCAACCCATTTTTTCCTTGTTGTCTTGTCTTGTGCATTGACTGGGTTCCATTTTGTTTTCTTTTCTACAACAAAACAATTGAAAAGTAATATTTAATGTTGAATTAATTAATGAGACGTATAACCTAATCCTAAAAATTAATGATTTCATACATTTGAAGCATGTTGTTGTTGAGATGGCTCCTCCCACGATGAAATTATGTCCATTTCCTTGACCATCTCCTTCTATAGTTTTTTGGACATCCCTACTGGAACATTTTGCATATCACCTCATTCATCCTTTGGGATTTTCATAATCTTCCTGAAAATGTAAAATGACAGTAAACTATTTTTTGGTTGATATGAAAAATAAATATAGTAGAATTAAAATTATTGAATGAATGACGCTTTGTAGTAGTTATAGATACATATTCTACATAAACATGTTTAGGAATATTACTTTTTTGAATGATTATTTTTTTTGTTGTATGTTTTTACTATTGCAAGTATGACAAGTTTCAGTGACCATTGCTCTGGGAATGCCTCTTGTAGTTTACATATAACCTGATTCTTCAAATCATTTGATTGGTTTATGTATTGTAAGTGAAAAGTACGTATGTATGTTCTTTCCACTATTTCCCTCCTAGTATTATAAAATTCTTTGCCCTTTCTATTAACTTCCAACACCACTCCGGATGAGCTAAGGACCAATTGATCATTATTTGCATCTTCCATATTTTTTTCTTATGATGATATTGACTTCTGTTGTCACCAGTGCCTGCATAACATTCAACATATGTAAGGTCCTCGTAGTTAAGTATTTTTTATTTTTAGTTTTTACTTATAAATCTAATCCTAATCCTTAGCCACTTAATACACCCTTATATATCTGGCTATATACCATGTATTTAGCTATATATAATACTTCGATATATCATTCTAGTCCATTAAAGAACCATAATTGACACTTCTATATATAAATAAGTGTTTCTCGTGTTAACTATACTAACACATTAAATTATATGTATATATATATTCATTCCATTTCACAACCATTCTGGACATACTTAAATACATTCCAATTCGCATTTTTAATTGAAATATAACATAATTCCATCCTATTCCTAATCCAATTATTATTCTAATACCGCGACGATATTAAATTTCCAAGAAGAATTAAAATAGAGAATTTAATTTCGTCTATCCTTTCAAATATAACACTTCTATTGAATGGTATTGATAGCACTTTTCACAATGTACAATTTCAATTCAATCTAATTCATTTATTATTCCAATATCACGATATTACTTTTCCAATAAGAAATTAAATGGAGGATTTTATTTAACCTACCCTTTAGTATATATACTTCTATAAAATAGTATTGATAACAATTAGAATCATTTTACAAATTTCAAATTAATCTAAGAAATTAAATGGAGAATTTAATTTCACTATTTCACTATTTCACCTATCTTTTCAACATATACTTCAATAAAATAGAATTGATAGCATTTTCCAAAATGAGGATCATTTTAATGAATGAGTCTCTCTTTTGATGAACGTATAAAGGAATCCTAGTGTTCACTTTTGGTAATGCATCAATCCTAGTTTTGATGTATTTATAAAAAGAATTATAATCATAAAACAAGAGTTTTTCTTTTGGCACATACATACATAAACAGAAATATAATATTCCTTCCTAATGATTGTATAAGTGCTTCTCTTTTGTTGTATTAAAGGAAAAGAGTATAATCATAAACATGGGATGCATTAATAACAGAAACATAATCATAAGTATGAGACGTATTAGTAAGAGGATTATAATCGCAAGTATGAGAATTACAATCTTAAGTGTGAGATATGTTAATAAAAGAATTATATTTACAAGTATGAGATAGGTTAGTAAAAGAATTATAATCACGATACATGAGTTAACTTGATGTCTACTATCCTGCTCCAGGTATAAACTAAGTCTTGCGTCACCCACGACGACCGAAAGAAGGGAGGGTCGACCCATCGATACGCTCAACCAAGAGTTAGAAGGCGAGTTGCGAATTAAATGATACACATGGAAATCATTCATAATACTGGAATTTACACCAAGTAATTTATAAAGGGTTATGCAATCCTCAAGGCCCACTCCAACGTGATTTACACAGGTTAAAAATTTAATTATACAGAGTTCAAGTGACAGCTACAGAACTTTGAATAGCATCGTGATCATAGGTAGATAGATTTATACGCTGTGTAAATGGTCAACAACCAGTACAAGAATCAGTTTAATTACCACCGAATTCAATTTCAAGCTTATGCATAAGCTATGACAGAAATCAACAGGATGATCGCGCGGAGTAATGGCTACGCCGAATTCGATTACAAGCTATTCCCTAAATTACAACAGGAAATAAATGATGAAAAGAATTAGAAGAGGCATGGATACGCCGATATGGGCGGTTATAATTGTTTCATAAATTATAACAGGAAATAAATAATGAAAATATGTGCATATAGGAACACAGATCCGAATATGTCGATCCTCGTAAGTGATCCCGGAATAACTGAGGTACAGATCGGTGTTCAGTAATTAAATGAGACGATATCAGTAAACAAGAAATACATACATTGATCTATATTTTCGCAAAAAGGCTCGCATATCATAAAATTAAATAAAGGATTGAGGTAAATACTCTGTTCTTTTCTTCCTTCATTCCCTTAAACAAAACAGGGATAAGTAAAATTATCAAGCAGTTAAATCCAGTAGATTCATACGGTAAGCAATACCAACGATCAATGGTTGATCCAGATTGGTTTGGATTATAATAAAACCATATATCAGGTGTGAATTCTTCAACTTCGGAATCGTTCAACTTACATCAAGGAACTTCCAAGTAAGAGATATAAACATACATTCGTAGCAGATTTTTATTAGATCTCAAGAAAGAGTTCAGGAAATACTCAATAACAAAGCACAATGGCGGATCACAAATTGAAGTCCACTTGAAATAGTGATCCGCTCGAATTCATAAAAAAAACGATATGAACTAGTAAAACAGAAATATAAATTCTCAAATTATGGAAACAAATATTACACAACACAGTGGTAAATCATAAATTGAAAACCACTTCGGAATGGTAATCCGTTCGATCTCATATAGAAATGGCATCTGTAAATATACAAATAGTAAAACAGAAATTTAAATTATAGAATTGTAATCTCTCTGAAGAGAGATCTATTTGTACAACATATACATCTCAGATTTACTTATCCTCTCCATTGCAAATATTTTCTATCAATGAAAGTAATTCGAAACATAAATTTCAGATTTATATTATACATCTCAGATTTACCGTCCTTCCTCATCGCACATAAAATAAAATAATACAACTTACAAATTTTATATTTACCCTCTACTCAAAATACCGATATGAAATAAATTCATAATAATTACTTGTCTCGACGAGTATGGCCGAGCTTGACGTAACTTCAATCCCACCGTTGATCCCTACGAATCACCAGTGAACACCTCGGTTGGCCTCCCTTCCATATCGGGAGTACTCTCCTTCCTCCCAAACCCCTCAGAAAATAGGTCGTAGAGCTCACACACAATTCTAGAGACTCATAAATGGATTTCCCGCCCACCAAAATCTCTTTCCAAACTCCAATATCAACAAATCAATGTCTTACAAAAAATTACGATAACCATCCTGCCATAAGGTCTCTTTCCCTTTCCTCAAGCCTTCCTTAAATAGGAAAATTCATTGCAACACATATCGCTTCATGCAAAAATGCCTAATTTTTAATTATTCAAATGCAATTTAGTTCACCCATCCATGTGTCATATTTCCAATAGAGTACGCCTACCTTTCCTAAATTAACTCATGTTTTTGCCCTTCGATGTTCAATCTATTTTCTATATTTGTGCTTGCAAGTAGTGTTAACTAAATGTTAAAGTTTAGTATTCCATTTGCTCCTAAAATAATATTTTCTATTATTTTAATTACAAAAATGTATTTCATTTGCAAATGGTCTAAATGCAATTTATATGTTTCATGCATAAATTTCATCAATTGTTTCCATCTAGGATCTAGGTACCACACCGGTGGGTCCATCCATCCTTTATGTCCTTTCATCGATATGGTACCACACCGTCAGGTCCATTCGTCCGTTATTTCCATTTATGAACAAGGTACCACATCTTATTTAGTAGGTTGGAAATCCCTGTTCAAGTCTTCACAGCCAATGGATACCACAAACAAGAAATTAGGAAATCCCTCCAACAAAACCAAAAAAGATCACAACCCAAACACTCAAACATTGTCCCCAAATCCTCCCTACCATACATCAAAGGTACAATAGACCGAATCGCCAGCATCCTCAAAAAACACAACATTCAACTAGCTTTCACATCACTCACCACCATTAGGAAGATAGTCGACTCAGCCAAAGACGCTCTAGACCCAAACCTACAAAAAGGGGTTTACATGGTGCCATGTTCTTGCGAGAAAGAGTACATAGGTGAGATAGGGAGATCGTTGAAGACAAGACTTAAAGAGCACGCAGCAGACATAAACAAAGAAAGAGCCTCAAGATCGGCTCTAGCGGAGCATGCATGCAAAACCTCTCATCACATTTTCATAGAAAAGGAACGTATAATCAACAAGGAAGAGCACTACATAAAAAGGAAGGTTAAAGAGGCCATAGAAATATAAAAACGTAACAACACCCTAAAGAGAGACGATGGCTTAAAACTAAGTGACTCCTGGAAGCTGGTGATCAAACAAATGAAGAAAACACCAACATCCTTATCACACAATAAACATGTATCGTCCACATAAGTTAGCCTAATCATTAAGAGAATACTCCACCTCTAAAACACACAATTAAAAATCATTATTAAAAAATAATAATAATAATTGTATAATCAAAATCTACAATTAATATTAATAAGAATAATAATTATAACTATAATTATAATATACATTCATTATACATTATTTAATACATTAATATTAATTATAAATTTATTAATACATTAATATTAATTATGAAGTTATTAATACATTAATATCAATTATAAAGTTATCAATACTTTAATATTTAGTAATTAATACATTAAATTAATTAATACATAATTATACATTAATTAATGTATTAATTAATACATCACCTAATACATCACTTAAATACATTAATTAATACACTATTTAATACACATGACCTAAATTATTCACCAAAACCTAAACCTAGCCGACTCTCTCTCAAAACCTAACATCACACATCACATTTACCTATAACTACTCTATTATACCATTTCTCATAATAGTACCAAGCTCACATGTGATGATGGACTCACTTTGAAGTCCGAAACGTTGGGTTTAATAAACCGTGAACAGGTATTTCCAACCTACTAAATAAGGTACCACATCGTTGGGTCCTTTCGTCTGTCATTTCCATTTATCGACAAGGTATCACATCCTTGGGTCCTTTCGTCTGTCATTTCCATTTATCGACAAGGTACCACATCGTTGGGTTCTTCCGTCGACACTTCTTCATTGCATCTGATTTGCGGGAACTTCATGTAGAGATTTAGGATCCGTTACCTTTAATCTTTCGTCTACACGCTGATGGAGAATAATGGTGTTGAGGAGTATGTTTGTTCTTACTGCGCTCCCCCCAACTCGTACGTAACCAACTATGCCATGGTCCACTTCGCACAACCTCACGCTTCCTCGAGTAAGCGGATAGGGGCTTTTCAACTCATGCATGGAATTCCGTAGGAAGTCTACACTGTCGTCGTTCTTCCGTGTGTGATTTATTCGTACTCTACGACCCTTTATTTCCTTTGTGTGTCCCATCGGTGAACCATTTCACCTGTCGCTACACACATGCTCAAAAGCACACATTAATAGCTCCATTCTCATTTATCATAATTTATTTCATAACCCGCTATTCGTTAAGCATTATAATCCATTCATAAATATTGTAATTCAATTCATTAATTGCTAATCATTTAAGCAACCATAATTTATTCATAACATCATATATTTCGTCATTCTTTTATTCATAAAGTAAATCATGTATTTCTTTCATTTGCATCTTATCTTTCATAACATAGCTAATCGTATAAGCAGAATATTCATGTATACACATTATATTTTCCATAAAACTGCTAGTCGTTAAGCTATCATGCATTTATTCAGATAAATATATGTTTCCACAATTTTCCATTTAATTCATTGTTTCCATTTATCAATTTTTTCATCATGCTCATACTTAGGTGTTCTTCAATTATTCATAAATATAAAGTTAAAGGGTTATTTTATTGAAGTTCCAATCAGCTGGGTCACTCGACAAGTTCCCTCCAAGTCTACAACAGTCTAGGGGCACTACATACACCCCTTCTTATATAAAACTTCATCCCAAAGTTAAGTCTTATTGTACTTCCATGGCGAGTTTCACTTTCTTTTCAAAACCATGTCTTTTTCCATCATCTTCCAATTTCATTAGTAATTTAATGTACTGTAATTCTTGTAATATTTTGCCCAATAATTTCCACTAATGACTTCGGTTTCTAACACTTCTCAAAGGTGTCGTGAGTTAGTGATCTAGTATACTTATATAATTTATACCTTTCATTCATTTTCGTCAATAACATCATGTCTTTGTCGAGGGGATCCGTTGTTCATTGATATTTTGTTCTCCAAATTTCATGTATGTTTCACTCTCTCGGCCTTTTACCCAAGAAATGGCGAAAGGAAGCTTTTGGTGTCTTTCTAATTAGCCTTTGCATGATGATAACTAAAAATTCCCCAAGTTTGATTCCTTCACCATAATGCATTCTCCATTCTTTTCCTAAGATCCCCATCCTATATAGATTCTTCCATCATATTGGTATTCACTTCTTAATTGAATTCCGTCTAGAGCTCTCCTAACTGCGAATTTTGTGAGGTCTATTCTATAATGCATACCATTCCATGAATAACATCCTTCTTATATAGATATTCATATGCAAAAAAATTCACAAGCATATACCATTTCCTTTTTGAAGTAGCTAATATATTGTCATAATTCTTGAAACTTACCCAATTATAATAGTATATTTATATCATTTCCTCTTCCCGAATTATAAACATGCATACAGGTTCCATGACATGGCCATGACGTTCACCTAATCCTGTCATTCCTCCTTTATAAGCTTCCAATTGTATTATGCATACAATGTGATTCCCTCTCACATAACTTGATTTCATATGAAAACATATAGTTCACAATATTAGTGGAAAATTTCTTAATCATCCTCTCCTTAGGTTTTATCCCACATTTTATGATAAGCATTAAACATAGTTTCCATTCATCCTAGACATCGCTACCCTTTCTATACTTAAGGGTATACAATTATCCGTCCCTTCTTTTTCTAAAGTGTTTGTGTATTCATTCACATCGTAGATATATGCTTACATCTTATTTACTAGGTGATCAAATGCTTTGATGTGTATATGCACATATGCAATAATCTCTTTTGTATTACAATAACAATTAGAGTTCCCATAATAGGCCTGTAACCTTAATAATTTTATGAATCAATAATGTAGATCATCCATCTAAAGTATAAGTGCAATAATGATCTTTATTTCTTTTTTGGCATCCCATGCAATATAAAAATCTCATTAATAAGAACTTTTAAATCCAAAATATCTTTTAATTCTGGGATGAGTGTTGTAAACCGCTCTGTGAGCTTCTGACGATCCCAACTTTGGGTCTCTTTGTTATTCCATACATCAGTATGGTTGTTATATATCCGTAATCTGTCTGTATCTATGGAGTATTCCTCATATTTGGGTATCTCCCTTTCCATTTCCTAATTCTTTTTTACTTCCTGATACTATGTACCGTTGGTTGTGGGGTTTGTATCTCTTCTCTTTGTTTGGTTTCCATAGGAATTATCAAGGATATCCTTTTCATTCAGTTGAGTGTATCAACCTCTTTATCCTAAGTTTTCCTTTCATAGGTTATGTCAAATCATACTCACTGATTATCTTCGACCATATCCCTTGTCTTTCTTTTAAGTTTCTTAGGGTAAGTATATTTAGTAATCCACAATGGTCGGTTTTCATTTCGAACTCCCTTTTTTTACCTCTGATAGAATGAATACTTCCATAAATCTTCGTATATAAGGTTTTATTTTAAGCATTGTGGTACGGTTCTTAAGCGTTCCTCATATTCTTCTGGTGTCCAGGAATAGATCGACATATACTCACAACGCACTTCATTTCCAAAATTATAGGGGCCCTTATAAAGTAACCATTCAAAATTGAATTCTTAATAGTTGATCCGTCCATATGTATATCCTTTTATATATATATTTATATATATCAAAAATCATAATCTATAATTCCTCCCAAGAATGAGAGTTCTTAATTTCTTCATATCTTTAATATATATGCAGCTCATTATATATTAAAATAATGTAAATTTTAAATAAGTTCTAGCGTTTCTTCTTTCCTTTATTTCCTTTACCTCTACCCAATATATATATAATAGCAAAAATGCTATAATACATAGAGTGGCCAATCCCATGCCTTCCTTTCCAAATTATATATATATATATATATAACCTTCCAATGTCCATCATTTATAAAAAGAACTTTTTCTTTTTCATGCTACCTCATTTTTTTCATAAGTTAGGTTTACCACTTATTTAACCCTTGGGCATATCATGCCCACCTTTCCCTTAAGTAGTAGTTTCCCTAGGAGTTCATCCTAAGAGAGATCAACATAGGGATTTAATTGTAATTATTAATATAAGATGACGGACAAAATAAATGTTACAATATGATATATGTAAGATTTGTAATTCTCAACAATTGTACTGTGTATACATATAATTCACAATTCATTTATTAATTCTTTGTAAATAAATAGGGTAGGTGTAGATATATAATTTCCACTAATTATATTGTACATATATACTATTCTTGAATACCATAATATACATATAATTATCACGAGTAACTCTTAGTTCCAAGTAGTTAGGACTCTCCTTTTAGGTCGATGCTTCATAAGTGTCATTTGTCGAATGTTTTGCAAAACAACACAATAGTTTTTCTGGTTTGGTTAAGGTTCGACACACTTTGATACCAAATGTAAGGTCCCAATAGTTAAGTTTTCTTTTTTTTTTACTTATAAATCTAATCCTTAGCCACTTAATACACCCTTATATATCTCGATATATACCATTTATCTAGATATATATAATACTTCGATATATCATTCTAGTCTATTAAATAACCATAATTGACACTTCTATATATAAATAAGTGTTTCTTGTTTTAACTATATTAACCCATTAAATTATATGTATATATATTCATTCCATTTCAAAACCATTGGTGACATAATTAAATACATTCCAATTTGCATTCTTAATTGAACTATAACATAATTCTATCCTAATCCTAATCCAATTATTATTCTAATACCGCAACGATATTAAATTTCCAATAAGAATTAAAATAGAGAATTAAATTTATTCTATCCTTTCAAATATAACACTTCTATTAAATGGTACTGGTAGCACTTTTCACAATGTACAATTTCAATTCAATCTAATTCATTTATTATTCCAATATCACGATATTAATTTTCCAATAAGAAATTAAATGGGGGATTTAATTTAACCTATCCTTTAAAATATATACTTCTATAAAATAGTATTGATAAAAATTTCCAGAATGAGAATCATTTTACAAATCTCGAATTAATCTAAGAGATTAAATGGAGAATTTAATTTCACCATTTCACCTATATTTTCAACATATACTTCAATAAAATCGTATTGATAGCATTTTCCAGAATGAGGATCATTTTAATGAATGAATCTCTCTTTTGATGAACGTATAAAGGAATCCTAGTGTTCACTTTTGGTAATACATCAATCCTAGTTTTGATGTATTTATAGAAATAATTATAATCATAAAACAAGAGTTTTTCTTTTGGCACAAACATACATAAACATAAATATAATACTCCTTCCTAATGATTGTATAAGTGCTTCTCTTTTGTTGTATTAAAGGAAAAGAGTATAATCATAAACATGGGATGTATTAACAACAGAAGCATAATCATAAGTATGAGATGTATTAGTAAGAGAACTATATTCGCAAGTATGAGATCTATATAAATAAGGAAATATAATCAAAAGTATGAGAATTACAATCTCAAGTGTGAGATATGTTAATAAAATAATTATATTCACAAGTATGTAATAGGTTAATAAAAGAAGTATGTAATAGGTTAATAAAAGAATTATAATCACAATACATGAGTTAAATTTATGTCTACTATCCTGCTCCGGGTATAAAATAAGCCTTTCGTCACCCACGACGACCGAAAGAAGGGAGAGCCGACCCGTCGATATGCTCAACCGGGAGTTAGAAGGTGAGTCTGCGAATTAAATGGTACACATGTAAACCATTCATAATACTAGAATTTACACCAAGTAATTTACAAAAATGGTTATGTGATCCTCAGTTCCCACTCCTACGTGATTTATGCAGGTTAAAAATATAATTATACAGAGTTCAACTGACAGCTACAGAACTTTGACTGGCATCGTGATCATAGGTAGATAGATTTATACACTGTGGCAATGGTCAACAACCAGTACATGAATCAATTTAATTACCACCGAATTTGATTTCTAGCTTATGCATAAGCTATGACAGAAATGACAGAAATCAACAGGATGATCGTGCAGAGTAATCATAACATTCTACCCTCTTCTAAAATGTATCCTAAATAAGGAAAAGGTAGAGAGAGATAAGCAAAAAGGAGACAGAAAAGAGAATATTATAGTATGTTTGTGATAAGTGTTGATTCCAAACTCAGATTTGGGTGCACTTGGTACCATTGGAAATATCTCATCGAGGGATAAAACTTTCATGCTTTGAGATTTGCAAGATTCCTCATGGTTTGTCCTCGGAGGACATTTTAGTAAACCTAGGCATAAGGAATCTTAAAAAGCATCTTTCAAAATATGCTTTTCGAAAAACATCTTTTAAAGTATCTTTTGAAAGATGCTTTAAAAGATGTTTTTTGAAAAGAATCTTTTGAAATATGCTTTTTAAGATTCCTTATGCCTAGGTGTACTAAAATGCCCTCCCTGGCCAAACCATGAGGAGTATTGCGAAGCTCAAAACATGAAAGTTGTATCCCTCAAAGAGAGATTTCCAATGGTACCAAGTGCGCCAGAATCCGAGTTCGGGATCAAACGTTATCGCAAAAATACTATAATATTATCTTTTTCTCTCTCCTTTTTGCTTATCTCTCTCTACCTTTTTCTTATTTAGAATACATTTTGGCCTTGGTAATTCCTTATGATAGCTACGCCGAATTCGATTACAAGCTATTCCCTAAATTACAACAAGAAATAAATAATGAAAAGAATGAGCAGAGGCCTGGATACGTTGATCTGGACAGTTATAATTCTTTCATAAATTTTACTAGGAAATAAATAATGAAAATATGTGTAGATAGGAACACGGAGTCGAATATGTCGATCCCCGTAAGTGATCCCAGAATAACTAAGTTACAGATCGGTGTTCATTAATTAAATGAGACGAGATCAGTAAACAATAAATACATACATTGATCTATCGTTTCCCAAAAAGGCTCGCAGATCATAAAATTAAATAAAGGATCGAGGTAAATACTTTGTTCTTTTCTTCCTTCATTCCCTTAAACATAACAGGGATAAGTAAGATTATCAAGCAGTTAAATCTAGTAGATTCATATGGTAAGCAATACCAATGATCAGTGGTTGATCCAAATTGGTTTGGATTATAATAAAACCATATATCAGGTGTGAATTCTTCAACTTCAGAATCGTTCAACTTACATCAAGGAACTTCTAGAGAAGAGATATAAACATACATTCCTAGCAGATTTTTATTATATCTCAAGAAAGAGTTCCGGAAATACTCAATAATAAAGCACAATGGCGGATCACAAATTGAAGTCCACTTGAAATAGTGATCCGCTCGAATTCATAAAAAAAAATGATATGTAAATATACAAATAGTAAAACAGAAATAGAAATTCTCGAATAGGAGTATCTCGAAATCTGGAAACACATATTACACAATACAGTGGTAAATCATAAATTGAAAACCACTTCGGAATGGTAATCCGTTCGATCTCATACAGAAATAAGATCTGCAAATATACAAATAGTAAAACAGAAATGTAAATTCCAGAATTGTAATCTCTCGGAACATAGATCTATTTGATATTATAAAGGAAATGAAATTTTGAAAAATACATTGATAGAGCAGTACATCATATACATCTCAGATTTACTTATCCTCTCCATTGCACAAATTTTCTATCAATGAAAGTAATTCGATACATAAATTTCAGATTTATATTATACATCTCAGATTTACCGTCCTTCCTCATCGCACAGAAAATAAAATAACACAACAGTTTATAAATTTCATATTTACCCTCTACTCAAAATACCGATATGAAAGAAATTCATAATAATTACCTTTCCGGACGAGTATGGTCGAGCTTGACGCAGCTTCAATCCCACCATTGATCCCGATGAATCACCGACAAACACCTCGGTTGGCCTCCCTTCCTTATCGAGAGTACTCTCCTTCCTCCTGAACCCCCAAGCAAATAGGCCGTAGAGCTCACACACAATTCTAGAGACTTAGAAATGGGTTCCCCCCCCACCAAAATATCTTGCAAAACTCCAATAGCAGCAAATCAATGTATTACCAAAAATTATGATAACCATCTAGCCATAGAGTCCCTTTCCCTTTCCTCAAGCCTTCCTTAAATAGGAAAATTCATTGCAACACATGTCGCTTCATGCAAAAATACCTAATTTTTAATTATTCAAATGAAATTTAGTTCACCCATCCATGTGTCATATTTCCAAGAGAGTGCACCTACCTTTCCTAGATTTGATCACGTTTGTCCCCTTTGATGTTCAATCTATTTTCTATCTTTGTGGGTGCAAGTAGTGTTAACTAAATGCTAAAGTTTAGTATTCCATTTGCTCCTAAAATAATATTTTCTATTTTTTTAATTACAAAAATGTATTTCATGTGCAAATGGTCTAAATGCAATTGATATGTTTCATGCATAAAGTTCATCAATTGTTTCCATCTAGGATCTAGGTACCACACCATTGGGTCCATCCATCCTTTATGTCCTTTCGTCGATATGGTACCACACCGTCGGGTCCATTCGTCCGTAATTTTCGTTTATCAACAAGGTACCACATCGTCAGGTCCTTACATCCCTCATTTCCGTTTATCAACAAGGTACCACATCGGTAGGTCCTTAAAAATTTAATTATACAGATTTCAAGTGACAACTACAGAACTTTGACTAGCATCGTGATCATAGGTAGACATATTTATACATTGTGGCAATGGTCAACAACCAGTATAGGAATCAATTTAATTACCACTGAATTCGATTTCAATCTTATGCATAAGCTATGACAGAAATCAACAGGATGATCATGCAGAGTAATGGCTATGCCAAATTCGATTACAAGTTATTCCCTAAATTACAATAGGAAATAAATGATGAAAAGAATGAGCAAAGGCCTGGATACGTCGATCTGGATAGTTATAATTGTTTGATAAATTATAACAGGAAATAAATAATGAAAATATGTGCAGAGAGGAACACAGAATTGAATCTGTAGATCCCCGTAAGTGATCCCAGAATAAATGAGGTACACATTATTTGAAACATATTAGTGAATATTATTAAGTACATTATTGCTCAAATTTGAAGAAATAATCATATTGACTTACTTTTTATTCACCTGATTCATCCCTCTACAACTTTTCCATCAATGTTTTACACTCTTCTGGACTTAGTTTGGTAAGAATATTATTGAGATTTCTCAAGTTTTGGCTGTGCATGTCACACATTAGCCAATACATATTAGTTAACTTTACAAATAATTAAAACAAATTAATTTAAATATAGAAATTAATTAAAATCACTTTCCTTCTTCGTAATTTTGGATGTGCTCCCATCATGTTGACTAAAGTTGTTGTTCATTGAACTCATACCATGCAGTTTATATCAATAAAAAACCTAGACCATTAAATACATAAGCTAACAATATATTATACAAATAAATTAAAGACCTTCAAAATACAAAAATAAATAAATAAATCTGATATGTGTGTGGTTAAATATGTGAAAGTCCTCAGTGCGTTAGTAACAACAATGCACTGGTGCGTTAAAATAAAACAGATGCATCACTAACAGATATCCGAGAAACAAAAATCATTTTTTGCATTTTTATAAAATAAGATACTACGTGTTGCATGTCATATTTGGTGCGCTATGTTTATGAATGCACCGATGCATTCTTGTAATACAAACACACCGAAATTGACATATGCATTTTTAATAGAAAAATTAAAAATTAAAAAAAAAAACTTAACAAGGCCGACCTGGTTATAGATTCAAACTAAAAAGTGGCCCCATATCACCCTACGCTTTCTATATATAATCACAAGCTCGGAAAATCCAAAATCCCTAAAAGATGAAATCGTAATTCTGTATAACAATAGAGGGATTTAAATCCTAATGTAAAATTTTGCAGCCATATAAAATGAAAAGAAGCAGAGAGAAAATAAGGGTTGCAACATTGAAGGTAAGTATGAATTTTTTTTTCTAAATCTAGTTAAACTCTAAATAATATAATAAGATCAACAATAATATTTACATACTTGAAATTTCTATTATGCAGGGTTTTGCTTGATTCACCATACCTAACAAATCTCGACCCTCAAAACTCCTTCTAGTTGCTCCAAACTCCTTCCAGTTGCTCCAAACTCCTTCCACGTAAGTCTCTATTCCAAATCCCTCCCCTGAAATTTTTGGCAAAAGAATGAATTAATGTTTAGTTTTTTTTATTTTAAACACTATTTAGAATTACTTTCCGAACTTAAAATTGCCGACCTTTTTTAAGTTTAGGGAAAAAATAGCTTGTGTGTTTTCTTTATAATTTTTATTTTCTGCATTTCGGTGCGCTTGTTTTCATGCTCCACTAGTGCATAAATATGTACAACGCACCGGGAAAACAACAATTTAAAAAACTCGTGCCGCAGTGCGTGTATAGTCTGGATTCCCTGGTGCGCTTGTGTGTAAGAAACACACCATAATGAATTATGTTCTAAAAATGCATGTAGAAACATCTTCTACGTGTATAGTTTCCACTGTGGGGGATTTTGCAGATGTTCTTTCATGGTGCATTTATAGTTGAAGCATACTAGTGCGTTTTGTATATGTGAGCACCGATGCGTGTATATATGAATAGATGCACCGGTTTAATTTGAAAATCCTTTGGTTTTATGTATCCAGCTAAAATTATATATTCATCCCAAATGTTCTTTTAATATTTAACTACACCAGTTACAATATTTCATAGTATATATATGTTTGTTAAACTCACTTTATTTTTACAAAATGGTTTCCAAACTATATTAGAAGTTAGATTGTGATATAGTTCTTGAAAATATTTTAGGACTGTAGAGATGTATATTTATTGTTTATTTGGCTCAAATGCAGGGAGAAACGTTTTTAGTATCAAATGACCAATTCTTCAAATTCTAGCTCATTCCATCTTGTTCAAAGTTCGACGAGTTCTCCCTTTCCATCCCTAGCAAGTTCAGGTTTTATTTATAATTTGACTATTTATTTGAATTTATGTTACTTATCCATGTGAATCCGAATATCGATTTATTATTTATTGCAAGATCCCAATCCAGGTTTGAGTTCGGATGCACAAGATATTCCACTAGTTTCAAAATGTTGTAAGATGTTATCATGAGCAACATACTGCAAGCAGTTTGTGGATGAAAATGGGTAGCTGCTTTACCCTGTCAATTGTAACATGCCATCTTTAATCTTCCATCCTGGTTCATCGATGGTAATTCGTCGTGAGCTGGAACGATTTCTCCTTCCTCAAAGAGACCTATCTTGGGGTTTGTGGATGACATGTACCTTGTATGATTAGGAATTACTCACTTGTGCGATATATCTTTTTTCAATAAAAGTCCATATATGTATGGATCCTTTGAGAAAATAATCTTTAGTCATTCTCATAATGATCACTTTCTACAAAACAAAACAAAGGAAAATTTTAGGGAGACTACTTGTTATCATGGATTTGGATTTTTTTAACCTCTTCAAGAAGGAACAATCACTCTTTCTTCATCGATCCATTTTAATAAAAGAATAACATATTACTACAGAATGTAGATATTAATAATCTATAGTGGAGAATATTATTCTATTTTTAAATTAATTTTTTTACAATTATATGTATTTTCATTATGTCGTTATTCTGTATTTTAGAAATGTATTCTAAAATGGATTTGGGTTCTCGGCAATGTGTGCACCTACTTTTGAATGGATTAAAAGTTGATGAGGGAATGTCTTTTCTAGAAAGAAATATATTGCATAATATTGGCATTCATGATGGATGTATCGTTATAAACATTACAAAGGTTTTAAATGTAGATCTTCTATTTCTCTATCCATCCAAAGGTGCAAATACATTGTCAGAGGTAGTTGGTGCTTAAATTCAATGGCATGCATCTAAGATTGTTAACCATATTGGATCTTCTCTTCAACATAATGAAATGAATGATATGCCAGTTTCCACTTCCAGGAGTGGAGAACAGATTATTCTAAGTGGATATAGATCTTCTTTTATCTTGAGAAAATTTAAGTTCCTACATAAGTGTTCTTAATGCAAGGATTGCATTTCCATAGGTCTCATAAAAAATGTCAATGAGAAATATTTTTTTGGAGGAATGTTTTTGGGTGCTTTCTCCTTCATTTTTCTAGTGGATGAATTGGTGTTTTATTTTATATCCTACTCTCCAAGATTAAGTAGTGGAAGTCTTGTACTATGGTTAATTAAAAAAATTGAATATTTTAATACATGTACATTCTTATATGTTGAAGACAATAATAGGTTTGAAGATGTACAGAAAGTATCAATTCAAAATCACAATAACAAGTTTTTGAGTAGGAAGGTTAATTTGATGCATCAATGTTCTTTAAGTCCAAATTACATTGCTTGGGAAATAGTGTCAAGTGTTCTTGAAGGAGATATAGTACAATTTAAACCACTAGATTATAATGAATTTGGTATTTTAGTTTAGAAAGTCTTTTTCAATTGTGAGGATTGTAGTTTATTTGAAGGATCTCTTGTAAGATGGCCTATAGACCATTTGTTTGACCTCAATGATGTTCCCTTATATGTCATACTAAAGATGAACACATAAGAAGACATGGTTAATTTTTGGAATATTGTTGAAGAATGTCCTTTGCAAATGGCGCTTCTAGGTACTTACAATTGTGAATATACATATGTCAAAGTTAAGACAACAAGGACATACAATTATGCAAAGCAAGAAGCTAGAACTGTAATTTATAAATTAAATTCAAGCTCACGTTATGGGATTGGAATTGATGAAGTTGCATTCTTTGCGAAAATTGGTACTGAACATTGTTGTTCAAATATTTGTATATCAAAAATTTCACTTCAATCGATGTTGAATGTGTAAATAAATTTCATCGTATGAATGGAAATTTAAGAAGAGAGTATGTTTTAAATTCTATGGCATCAAATGCTCCTATTTCCAAAGAAGGAGACGAGAAAAGAATAAGCTTATTTACAATGAGATTGGAAACAATAGTTGTTTTTGAAAATGAATGGTATAAATTCCATGGAATAAAAAGGAGTAATTTTTACAATCATAAAAATATGTTCTTGAATGGTGATGTGAGAGTTGTGCAAGGTAATAGTGGATTGGAAAAACTAGGTCAACTACTATTGCACTAGTAGCTACTATTAATAAAATTGTAGAGGAAAATTAAGATAAATCTCCACATATTACATGATTAATCAGTGAAGATGGAACAATGACAAACTTGAAATTATTTCCATCTAATATGGTCCATGGTTTTCTACAAAAAATGGCAAATGAAGAAATCGAACCTATTGGTTTGCATCTAGTATCACAATCCTCCTTTAGCAAGGTGATGCAAGAATATTTTATAGATGTTAATATATCTAAAATCAACTCCTTTGCAAGGTGTAATGAGTGAATTACAATACATGATAAGTTAAAGGGGATCACTGATCTAGCTGATGTGGAAAGGTTTCGAGGACATCGGAATCCCATAATAAATATATTGCAAGTTGTCACCAAGTGTATTATTCTCATAGATTGGATTCACAAAAAAATCCAAAGTGTTACCTCAATATTGTCCATGAAAAAATGGATAATTCAAAGACTTCCATTCCAAGAATTGGTAAGTAGGAAAAGGATTTTAGTAATGTTATGAATCTTCCCATATTATTGACTGATATGTTGAATCATGGACAAAAGACTAGGGAAATTGGTCATTTCAGACTTTTATTTTTATAGATGGGATCAAATTTCACTGTGACATTCTTGGCTAAATGCTTAAGGAGTCTTGATGAACCAATGGTTGATATATATGGAGATTTTCTTTACAAAAGCGGAACATATAAGCACCAATTGCATGATGCTATGATGCAATCAGAGTCATATGAAAATTGTGTGATCTACAAACAAGATGTTATGGAATGTGTTGATGATACAAATAAATGTATGCCAAAATAAAATAAAAAATACCAACCATATTATTGTTTCCAATGGATAATTGTTTGAGAGATAACAAAATTTTGTCTGCATTTTTATCTCTTTTAATGGCAAGGAGAGTGTTTGATATTGTTGAAGTTTAATTCCTCCCGATTGGACACACCCATGAAAACATAGATGGAACTTATGGAAGGTTATCAACAAAGCTTTAACTCGCAAGGATATATTTTCACTGTCAGAGATTATGGATATGTCTAGGACATGTGAAGATCAAAATTTCTATATACCTTATCTAATTGATGAATTTTTTATTTTAAGAATTTTATGAAACCACACATTTTGGATGACACTGCCAAGATCGTCGGTATTAAAAAATGCCAATTTTTTAGATTTTAGCTCATAGATAACATTCCAGTCGTGCAATTTAGGGCATCACTTTCGGGATGAAAAGTGGTCATATCTTATTCATTTGTGGTTGTCGGATGGTAGTGCAGAATTACCAATGGGGCAGCCTAGGTTATTAAATTTGCAAATAAAAAGACCTTCAGACATGGATGAAAATAAAAAAAGGAATAGAAACATATATTTCATTATGGAAACCAAGGATTGAGAAGGGGGGCGAACAATTTTTGTGTCCCAAGTTAAGTTATTGGGAGTCTATATATAAATATTTGGATAGTCCCTTTGAGAGTGTTGATATGTCAACAACTAATTTTTGGCTATCAACAAGCCAGGATATACATAATAGTGCACCAACAAAATATTCACATGAAATTATGCATTCCTACTTGAAGGAAAATGTTATTGCATTTGAGGATTGCTATGTTGGACCTGCGTGTAAAAAGACTAGAGATGAATTCATTCCAAAATTGGATGTTGTAAAGGGACAAATGGTCATTGTGAAATCATCAAATCCAAATTGTGCAATATGGTTGGGTAGGGAATTAAGTGATATTTATCAAGATTCAAATGCTACTCTTGAGTATTACTAAGTAGAGCTACAATGGTGTAATCCAACGAGAGCATCAAAGGACCTCAATGTGTTGTATAAAAAATGTTTAAGTAAAAACCAACAATGGGTTGTTGGTGCAGAAGAAAATATGATCATTGATGTAAATAAATTCATATTGGCATGGTCACCAAGGGTAGGATGGACTGGAGAAAGAATAAAAATAAACGAGAAGGGCCTTGCAGCTGTTAAGGCACAACAAGAGAATATGTGGGATAATGTTGAGAGTGGGATGGATGTTCATATGGATAGAGGTTGATGTTTTCTTATCCCAACAAACTATTTCAATTGTTTTATTACTATATAAATAAAATTATTTTAAATTATGTGTTCAATTGTTTCCAAATTTACTATTTTCAAAAATTAGCTTAAGACATGTGAAGATCACAATTACAATGTACCTTATATAATTGATGAATTTTTGGAATCCGTGTGTTTCAATTTTACTGTTTCTAATTTTTTTATTCGATGTGTTTTTATTTTGTTGTTTCTAATTTTTTGAATCCATATGTTTATGTGTTTGCTATTTCGTTGTGTTTAGGTATTGGAATCCCCCCACTATTGGTGTTATGGCACCCCATGGTAGAAAGTCCCACCCTTCAATGGTTGGTTCGACTCATGCGGCCGATAATGCTATGGAAGAGACAAATTTATACAGCACAGAAGTCTCGGACACGAAGCAGGTGGCTATGTATGTGATGGAAGAGGAGGTTAATCCCATAATGTCCTACCAAGAAGATGATGAGATTGAGAGGAAGCTTCAAGGGATAATTTCGAACTTGGGTTGCACTACAATCAGATAATATTCGTTCTATAGGACTCTAGAGATCTATTGGCACAAAAAATCTATGGCAGAATTGCGTATCCAGCAGAAGGATGAAGAATTCCATCAACTGAAGCAACGAATGGATACATCAGAGGAGAAGACTGCCTACCTCCTGAAATTCGTTAGATGGATGGATGACCGATTGGGGGGATCATTCAAACATCTGACTGATATGGTTGACTGATTGGGGGGGCTATTATAACATGATGTTGATAGGAAGATGCCCTCATAAGCTTCTTTCTTGAACGCTTCAAACCAACCTCCTTCCGAGGTTCCACTACCCCATGACTAGAATAAATCTAGTTTTCTATGTTTCAGTGCTAAGATATTTTAGTTTCTTTCATATATAAATCTAGTTTTTTATGTTTCAGTTTCTCTGGATATTTTAAGACGTTTTGTTATAAATTAATATAGTTACTCCTACTTAAAAAGAGTTATGTGTGAAATAAATGAAGTATTGAGGTTTATTGTATACAATGTTTCTTCTTCTCCAAACAACATATTTTATCGTTTTCCTATTATAATATTAATGTACAGTTTGACAATACAAGTTATTTCATCAATGGGAACATGCTACGAAAGAATCCTTGACAAAATGGTTTAGGAAGCACACTAATATAGACACTGCTAAGTAAAAATATGGATGTTGAATATTATAGATATTGCATTGTTTAGATTCAAAGATCACACATTTGGAAATGAAAAATACACAGTTCGAATTGAAATTCACATTTTTTTAATTGAAATTCACACTTTTTAAATTGAAATTCACAATTTCAAAATAAATAAATAAATGTATTTTTAGAGTTCAGAAGTAATAAAAAAACACACTTTTCAAACTCATTATTGTCACTTTCAAAACCCAATTTTACACTTTAGAAAGGTTGATATTGACACTTTGAAATGCTAAATTCACACTTTTTTAATCTAGATTTTGCCTAAATTATTCAAATTTAATGAAATAATCATTCCAATTTAATACCACTATCGGGCACACATATAAATCAAGCCTTGGGTATAATCTAATCCTTGGGTATAATCTAAAACATATGGGAGCACATTGGCACACTAAAATGTGATATCAAAGTGCAATTATTGTGTATACTGAAAGATGTTAATAAAGCACATTGAATTGCATTACTGATTTTGTGCATACATGCTAAGAATCATGTCGGCCCAAGAAGAACTACTATAAGGAATAACTAAAATGATTTGAGGATCAATTTGGAACTAGTAGAGCCATGGAGATTCTGTTGTCATCTAAACATGGTTTGGGGGTGGCGGGAGCTCTCGAGGGCATGGGCTATTGGCTCTCTCTATTTTTGTAGTATTAATACATAGTGCAGGCTTGGAGTTAGCCATCCCCTGTGGATGTTCAGTACCAACCAAGTAAAAATAAGGGGGAAGTGGTTGCTTTGTTAATTCTGCATTTTTACCTAGGTGGTTTTTCTATTTACAACCTGATGGGAAGTCCTATTCTATGGTTTCCTGCTGCATGTGATTGCATGTGTTCTTGTCCTTTCGCATGTTGACGGGGACAACTAGAGGAGAGTCCTCGGATCCCGCGGCCTCAGTTGGGGTAAACCCAAATGCTGCGGTTGTTTTTCAGTCTTCGTGCATTATGGTTCTTTCCACTGAGTGCAGTAAGAGGACGTGTGTTGAGGAAGTTGGGGATTTTGATGTTGATTCTTCTAGTTCTCTTTCTGACCAGACTCCAAATCCCACAAAATATCATGTCGAGGGTTCCTATAAGCAACGATCGAGGTATAGGAGGGGTATTAAGGCAGAAAAGGCCCGGAGGCAATGTGTTCATTACACTCTTTGTAGGGACGTGACATTGGAAATGGTACAAAACCTATCCACGAAGGCTCTAGTAGGAAAACTGGAATATCTTAGAATGATACGTGAGGAGGTTGTGGACTGGATATCCAGATGCTTGAAGCCTTTGATTCATTACGTTCCTAGGGTCATTTCACTATATGATGGTTGCTTATATTTTCATTTTATGTCGGAGGAATCCTTACAAGCTATTCTTTCTAGGTTTTGGGTCTTCGGTACTAGTCCGTTGGTCCTTATGTGTTGGCACTCTACCTTCGACCCTAGAAAGGAGAAGCTCTCCAAGCGCCACGTCTGGGTCCTCTTCCCTGGCTACCCTCTCTTATGTTGGAGCTTTCATGCATTTATGGGTATTGACAATGCCTTAGGCCGCTTCATTGTAATTGAGGAAAGCACTATTCTTTCGAATGAGCGCAAGTGTCCTAGGGTTTTTATTGAAATGGATGTGGCTGATGGATTTCCTGAGGAAATAGAGGTTTTTTGGGAGCACGGGGTTTTTGTGTAGTAGTTGGATTACAAGCATCTACCATTTCGTTGTTTTAGGTGCCATTGAACTGATCATTTATGCCAGGATTTCAAAGGAACCTTTGTGTCCAATGACATGTGCTCGGTGGATCCCTTGGATGGTGATGACCATGTTATGTTCCTCTCAGTACCTATCCCTTTTGAAGTTGATTCTGCGACGGAGTTCTTGGGTAAGTTCAAATCCTTCCTTCCGCTATTGTTGAAATATTTTTGATTGAGGATATCTGGAATTCATTGGTTTATGGAGAAGCTTATTTATCTGGTTTTGGTGCATCTATCATTCCTAGATCCTTGTTTTCCCCTTCGTTTGGGGGGGTTAATGGCCTTGATAGAGATTGTGTGGGTTCTGTTGGGGACCCTATGGAGAGAGCCCAGGGGATGGGACTTGTTATTCATTTAACTTAATCTCCTGTTAAGGATGCCCCGGACCTAACACCTTGTTTGGATATTGATGCCCCCGCTACACCATTTCCTTCTAGGGGGGAGTTAGAGGATTATTCTCTCTCAGATATTTAGGGTTTGGGCGTGCCGGACCCTTCAGGTCATAGCACTCCTGAGCCAGTTAAGGTTCCCTTACCAATATTTGGGGGTATTGGTCTGGTCGATGAACCTGAGCTAGGGGTTTATTTTTGGCTCTATTCTCTTTGCTAACGTTACCACCCCTAAAAAACCTAACAAGAAGAAGATTAAAGAAGCCAGTTGTTGTGGGGGCGAGGAGGGGAGGTGGGTAAACCTTAAATTGTCTTGTATCTCTGACACTTCGTTGTCCTTGAATTCTATACCAACATCTGGGTCACTTAGAGAAAGTGTAGACCCCTCTATGGTTTAGTGATGATTATGGCAACCCTAAGCATTAGAGGGACAGGAAGCCATCCCAAAAAGGCATCCTTACGAAGGTTACTTGAATCTGTCAATCTGTGTGTCATATTGTTACAGGATACTATGCATTCGGGCCCTGATGCTTGCGAGTTCTTCTTAAAGATTCGGTTGAATTGGAGATGCTGTGGATTAGATTCAAATGGTTTCTCGAGTGTCCTTCTGACTGCCTGGCACCCACAATTGGTTGATTTTGTGGCCTACAAAAATTGTGCAGGAATTAAGCTGGAAGGACATATCTAGGGAATGGATCGGTATGTTAGCATTTCAAATTGTTATGGCCCCTACAGGGATTTTCAACTTTATTGGGACTCCATCTTTTCCAATACTATATTACAGGAACAGGGGCTCATTATTGGATGTGACTTGAATCTTACGATTTATTCTGATGAAATTTGGGGCTCCATCTTTTTGGAGAATCCTTTAGCTTCTTATTTCTTGGACCATTTTGAAAACTTGGGGTTATTGATATACAACTGTCTCATCTGGTACCAAATTGGAACAATGGAGGTTCTGGAAAGGATGGCATAGCTAAACGATTGGATCATTTTCTGGCTCATGAATCCCTTGTTGGTTTTTGGAACAAGATTAGAACATGGAGTGAGCCCACGGGTATATTGGACCATAAAGTTGTTTTATTGCGCATTCGACTTTCAGACTTCACAGATGGTGCATATGTTCCAATTCAATAACACGTGGCTAGAGGAGGAAGCTTTCTGTGAGATGGTCAGGAATAATCAGATGGCTCTGCTGCTGAATGAACATCGGTCACTCCTGCAAAACCTGCTGCATAAGTTAACAACTCTTAAGGTGGAGGTGGTTGCGTGGGATCGTGCGAAGAAAAATCCATTTCAGTTGAGTTGTGTTCTATTAAGGATCAACTTCTGGAGATGGAGTATTATTTGGAGGGTGATTATTTTTCGACTGAGCAGAAGAATGTTATGATGGGGATTTTCAAGAGGAAGGATAACCTGCTTATCCAACAAGAAAATACTTGTTCTTTAAAGAGTCTGGCGATATGGATTGGTAAAGGAGATCATAATACCAAATTTTTCCAAAACTTTGCTAATCAGAGGAGGATTGGCAACTCGATATGGGAGATCAAAGGTGGTGATGGCATTGTTAGATCAGATTAGAGATCTATCAAATTGGTTGTGGAGGAGCATTTTCGGGGGTCTTTTATACAAGCCCAGGCTAGCAACTTAGAAGCCCAATTGAATATTGTTAAGTTATTTCCTAAATTTCTTAGTGAAGAAGAGGCTAGGAATATTGGTGAAGGGGTGTCTCTGGAAGAATTTTTGTTGGTTCTGAGGTATTTTGTCAAATAAAAAAGCTTCAGTAAAGATGGATGGACGGTGGAGTTCTTCTTTCATTTCTTTGATTTGATGGGGCAAGAAATACTCCTTGTTGTGGAGGAATCTATATTAAAAGCTACCATTCCCAAAAGATTAAATTCTACCTATATTTATCTAATTCCGAAGAAGGATAGGCCTGAGGACTTCAATGATTATCGTCCTATTTCATTGTGCAACATCCTCTATAATTTAATATCAAAAATCAGTGCTCGCCCAATGAAACCTTTCTTGGCTAAGCACATATATACGGAGCAGTTTGGTTTTCTCTACATAGGAAATTTTCTCTAAATAGGAAAATACTTGATGATGTTTGGGTGGCACAAGAATGTTTACATTCTGTTAAAGTCAAGGATATCCAATCCCTCATCCTAAAGATGGATATGATTAAGGCTTACGATGATCTGTATTGGACCTTTCTGCATTTTATTCTCATTTAGATTGGTATGTTGATAAATGTGGTACAGTGGATCATGGCATGTATTTCTTCTAACAGCTTTGTTGTGTTGATTAATGGTTCCCAATTGGATGCCATTCCTTGTAGTAGGGGTTTCATACAAGGTTTCCCTCTCTCTCCATTTTTATTTATACTGGTCATAGAAGGATTAAGTAGGCTTATAAATGCTGCTAAATCAAAGAGGAAACTCAAAGGTATTAACTTATCACATGCTTTGGCTATCACACACTTGTTGTTCGTTGACGATGTGTTAATACTTGGGGCTGCTTCTCTAAATGAATGGTTGGTATACAAAAGCATCTTTGATGAATTCTGTCTAGCCTCGGGTATGGCTATCAGTATTTGTAAGTCTTTGTTTCTTTATAATTGTAATGATCAGGATGTGATTGAAGCATTAAAATTTATTTTTCCCTACAAATTTGATCCTTTGGACAGTGGGTTCAAGTACTTACTATACTTCCTTAAATCGATTTGCTACAGGGTGGAGGATTGAAGATGGATACTAATCGAATCAGTAATTGGGCTCACCATTGATTATCCATTGGCGGTAAGATAATCCTTGCACAATCGGTTATTTAGATCCTATGGGTATACTGGTTCGGTTTGAGGAAGGTACCTGTGTCTATTATTAATAATATACGTAGCAAGATGTTCCATTTTATTTGGGCCGAAAAACATCACCTGAAGAAATTCCACCTGCCTTCTTGGTAGAGTCTATCATGGATTACGTTAAGTGGAGGATGGGGACTGAAGAACCTAGAATGTTTCAATTTGGACATGAGAACAAAAGGCTTGTGGATGGATCTGGTTGATGTGGGTGTTTGGAGCAATGTTATATGCTTAAAATATTTAAAAATGCCCTCGGTGCTTCAGTGGGTCCATAAGCATGTTTTTTCCTTTTACCAAGCCTCTATTGTCTGGCACGGCCTCATTAGCACTTTCAAATATATTGGTCCTTGGATAAAATGGAAGGTGGGTTTTGGAAAGGATTTTTTCATTGGTATTGACTCTTATATCGGCGATGAAGATTATTATTTTCTTCCTAATAGCCTGGTAAAGGGGCTTCATGACCGTAAAATGGTGGTTCATGCCCAGATTTATCAAGAGGGGTCAGCTTCCGGTAATCCTCGATGGTTGTCTTCCAAGGATTTGGATCTCCCTTATCATTGGGATCCTGTTTGGGATAGATATATAGATCAACTCAATTTTGTAGGCATTCACCTCATAGCATCCGATGATAGATTGGAATGGGATAGCCCTGGATTAAATGGGGTGTTGACAGTTGCTCAGGTCTGTAAGATGGTGTTACAAGATTAGGTTGCATCACCGAAACAAAAATGGTGGCATACTAAGCTTTGGAAATGGGAGATTCCATTAAAGATGAAATTTTTCTTGTGGTTGTGCCTTCAGGATAAAATCCTTACCTGGGAGAATCTGCAATCTAGAGGTTTTCAAGGTTTGGGTTTTTGTTCTCTATGCAGATCGGATTTTGAAGACATACAACATCTTTTTTTCAATTGTAGTTTTATACAGGAGGTATGGGGAGAATTGAAAAGGTGGGTTCACTTTAACGAGGAATGGAGTAGTGACTCTCTCAATGATTGCTTTTCAAAGCAGATCTGTAATGTTGCTTCCATTGTTCATGATAAATATCATATAGAGGATGAGGAATGAATTCATTCGAAAACATATCCCCATCTGTTATTGGTACCTGTAAATGAATTCTGAGGTTTTACAGTGTATCCAGAATGATAAGAAGCCTAAAAAGTACAGGCATGTCACTTATCCTATTATTGAAAATGAAGGAATATGTGGGTTCTTTGATGGGGCTTCAAAGTTGGGGATGTGTGGTGTTGGGGTCATCATCTATCTTCATAAGAATCACATTATTCGTATCAAAATGGGAATTGGTAAGGTAGATTGCATAAAAGATGAGCTTTTAGCGGCTCACTGCCTTCATTGGTTTGCATCAAGGAGGGGATATTTTTAGTTTTCCATGTTTGGTGATTCACAGGTTATTACTAATTGGATCAATGGGAAGTCAAAATTTGATGTCTTGATACTTGAGCCATGGATTAAGGATGTGGAGCGTTTGGTGGCCTCCTTCGCACAGATCTATTGCAAGCATATCTACTGGGAAGCAAATATGGAGGCGGAAAACTTATCGAAGGATGTCATGGGCCCAATGGATGGGTATCTGCATTTTGAGGAATCCTTGGATAACATGGTTATTGATCAAGGAACCATGTGGGCGATTTAAATATGTGGGTTTCTTGTTTTCGGTTTTACTATTGTAATTGGGTAACAATATTTGATTGGGCTGGTTTTTTGGACACTTGTTTCCATATTTGCAGCTCTTTAGATGCTTTGTATTCCATTGTTGTTATGTTTGCAGGCGGATGTCCTTCAGCTCCCATATTCAGGGGATAGAACACTAATTTTTTTATCGATTATGCATTTTGTTGGAACTACTACTATAACTTTGATTTTTCTACGAAAAATAACAAGTTATAGTTTTTTTCATTGAAAAAAAAAGGAATGACTAAAATGTGTTATTGGAAAGAGTTCACTCTACTTAAATCATATTATTGTTACACATTATATGTGTTATTATGAAGCATTAGTCTCCCATTAAAATTTTGAAATACGTTAGCATACGGAAGAATGGTTTGCATATAAAGTGGTAGTAAGAGATGTTTAAATCTACATAGGTCCTAAGATATTCTCCAAATCGCCTCCCTCACTTTATACTTTTAGTGCTCTTGAAAGCAAGCACTATGAGTGCACTTTTCAGTCACTTTTTTCCCACTTTTTTAATCACTCACTCATATTGAAAGAATCCACTATATAATATTATTCCTAGAAAACAATTCCTAGATGAATCTTAAAGATATGGACAAAATTATTCTTAATACAGATGATGATAAGATTGTTTGGTCTGGCAATGCAAAAATGGATAGATTACTGCAAAATCTGCTTATAATTTTTTTATTGAACACGATAACTTACAGGTTTCTAAATGGTGGTTTGGAAAGTTGTGGAAATGGAAAATTCCATAGAAATTTTTTTTTATATGGTTGGTATTAGAGAACACTATCTTCACTTGGGATAACCTGATAAAGTGGGGATGGACGGGACCAAACAAATGTGTGCTTTGCAGATCAGAAGCGGAATCAGTGGATCACATTTTCTGTGTTTGTCCATTTTCAATTGATCTCTGAAATAAAGTTTGTGAGGCTTTGAATGTCCAGACATCTTGGGGTAAGGACACATTTGGAACCAATTTTTTGAATTGGTATAAGTCTGAGAAAACTCACAAGATCTTTCCAGCTTATGTTATATGGAAATTTGGAAGAAAAAAAACTTGACTATATATGAAGATAAAATTCCTAATGCTATTCCTGGCACGATCAAGATTGTTAACTACTACAAGGAGTTACATGCAGGTGTTGTCAAGAAGAAGAAGCAAAAATTGGTGAAATATTTATCTCATGAGATTGGTCCTCTTAGTTTCTTCGATGGCGCAACTGCTAATGGTATATGTGATGTGATTGTTGTTCTAAAATTAAATGGTGAACACCACTTTAACTTGCACTTTAGGTTTTGATGAGATTTACAGGTTTATTGGGTATTGATACTATTAAAGCATTTGGGGATTCTCAGGTCATTGTAAATTGGGCACTACATAATTATAATCTACAATCGCTTGATCTTTCACAATGGGACTTGAGGACGAGGAAGCTTCTTGAAATTTTCCATGAATGGGAAATTTCTCATATTTACAGAGATCATAATAGCAGTGCAGATTTCCTATCAAAGGAGGCTTTGAAGCTTTGCGTGGGTGTAATTTTTTGGGAAGAATATATTCATGACAGTGTGGAGATGAAGGGGTCTGTCCCTTTCTTTCTCTGATCTTTGGATACTTGCTCTATCCATATTTGAATCTTCTGGTTAATTTCTGCTTTGTTTGTACTGGTATTTTGAATTTTTTGGAAGGCTTGATTTCTCCACGGTTTGTTTTTTGAATTTTCTTCAGTCTCTTTAATAGCACTGTATGACATGGTTATGTACTTTTTTATTCCTATGGAATAACAAAAGTATGGTTTTTTTATGCTTGGAAAAAGAAGCTTAAATATATAAGATGATTTTTGTATCTAATTGATTAGATTGTTTAAATATTTTTGTTGGTTAAAGGTTATATTTAAGAACAATCAAGATTTGCAAAATTATTAATCTTACGAACTGATTCTCAAATATCCACAGAATCAAACCTTCGAACCTTCGAACTTTCAATGTTCATATTTGTACATGGAAAAGCTTTATTTGTTCAAGAAATTAAAAAAAAAACACATACTTAATTTCATAATATCAACCACTAACTCACTCACTTTATCACTTAATATTCATACTATTACACAAAATCTTTCATTTATAAATTATAAAATGACGAAGATATTATCAAACTTAATGATTGATACGTAAAGTTTTGATGGAAATGTTGGTGATTGTAAAGGTTGTACATCTATATTCACATCTAATAAAAGTGATAGAGATTTTGACCCAAATACTCATAACTAAATGGAAGTGAGTTATGTGGTGAATATCACTAGATGGAAAGTGAATTATGTGGTGAATATAATTCAATGTGTTAAAAAAAAACATTGACTTGGACCCAAATACTTATTAAAGAGATTAATGTGGACCTAAATATTTATTGACATATAGCGATAAGAAACATTTAATAGGTTGGGGATTTTTAATAATATTGATATTTTCAATAAAGTGAAGATAATAGTAGAGTTTTCAATAGAGTGAAAAGGATATTAAGTGTTTTAATCAAATACAAGAACGTCGTTTCATGATTGTGTTTTAAAAAAATTATCACTTTGTACTCAAACTGTTAATGATTTGTCTTATTATTATATTAGTGTTATTAGTAAGTATAAATTAAAGTATAGAATGATATAAATAAATAAAATATAGAATGGAATAAATAAATAGTAATTTGTTTCAATTATTTTATCCTGAGTATAGTCTTTAATGAGGAATACAACTAAGAGATGTGTTTATTTATATTTGGACTTTTTGTAAATGTTTTTTATTTTATTTTAAAGTTCATGTTTCTTTTTGGGGGTTGATGATTGAAATTTCAGTATTTAAGCAAATTGTTTTGCAACTAAGTTGGTGCAATGTTTAAGGATTTAAGGTTTCTTTATGATATAAGTGATGAAAATGACAAAATTGTGGAGATAATATTAAAATATTTAATAAATGAAAAATAGATATTATTATGTACCAAATTCATAAAAGAGTATAAAATAATAAAGAGAGAACAATCAAATGCTTTAAGAATTAAGAAAGAGATAAATAAGAAACCTTTTCGAGGGGACAACTTCCTTATACAATGTATCCAATATACAAGGCAAATGAAATAATCTTAAGATTGGATCTATTTGGTGTGTATGTGTGTGTGTGTGTGTGTGTGTTACAAGGGGTACTTAACATGCTCCTGTTTTTCAAAAAAGTATTGTCCTCAACACTTGAATAATTGTGGATCTTTCAGCTTGAAAAACTCATCTTCCCATGTCACCTCTTCTATTAGCAAGTTCTTCCACTTGATGATGTATTCAGTAATTGCATGATCCGTGTTTCAATGATTTTTTCATGTTCTAGTATTATTTTCCCTTCATCATCAATCTCTTATAAAATAGTATGAACTGAGATTTTGTCATCAGTTACATTGTTTAGGAAAGAAACATGGAAGACTAGATGTACATGTGAATATGGAGGGAACTCCAATTTGTAATCCATACTTCCAATCCTCTACAACACTTTATAGGGACCATAGTACTTGGGTTCTAATTTATTTTCCTTCTTTTCTTTCTTGAGGGAAATCTATTTGTATTGTTGTAGCCTCAAAAATACCAAATCCCCCACTTCAAATTTCCTTTCATTGTGTTGTTGATTTGCTTACTATTTCATCATATTTTGTGCTATGGCCAAATTGTCTTTCAATAGTTTGGGAACCTCTTGTTGGTTCTCTATGCGATCCTCCACAACTTGAACCTTAGCTTTCTCTTTCAAGGGTGATGTGATGGATCAAGGTTGATAGCCATAAAGTGCCATAAATGGTGACATTTTTTAATAAGTATGGAAGTATGCATTGTACCACCATTCTGCTAAGTGAAACCACTTGAACAATTATGTTTGATTATCACATGCAAAAAAATGAAGATATCTTTCTAAAATTTAATTCACAATCTCAATTTGCCCATCGGATTAAGGATGGTAAGAGAAGGTATGAGCCAATTGAGTACCCAAACAACAAAATATTTCCTTCCAAAATTTCCCAGTGGAAATATGATATTGTAGGGACCCCCTTTTCGGCGTCCCCAAATAATACTTCCACGGAATTGGAAAATATAAGTATAATTAAGTTTATAACTTCCAGTACGATTTTTCAAAAGAAGATATAGAAGCCACAGATCTAGATCCATCTTTTGTAGTACATGAATTTCAATATATAAAACTATATACTCAGATTTATTCATTCTCAAAAACATTTAGCAAAATAAATAAAATAAAAAAATACTTCAAACCTATTTTCGACGGTTGGTCTAGCGAATCGATGGAGTCCTCGAAGTGGTTTCTGCATGATCCAATCCAATCTCCTGACGAAGTACCAAGTGACCCCTCGGTTGACCTCCCTACCGTATCGGTGTTATTCTTCTTCACCCCGAACCCCCGAGCTAATGGGGTCGTAAGAACACACAATCTAGCCTCCCGAAAGGATCTCCCAATCCCCGTTCCGGCTAATCCCAACTCCAAGGATCATAACATAATCCGAGATTATGATAACCATCCAGCATTAGGGAGAAAGAGATGTCTTTCTCTCCTTCTCCTCCCTCATTATATAGCAAAAGCCTATGTGCCATGTGTTTGTCCATGCACATATTTAATTTAATTTAATATTTTAATTTCCAATATTCTCAAATACATGTGTCTTCTTAATGTCTTTAATGTGCACCTAAATCCCTAGATCAGTGGGAGTTAGGTGTAGAAGAGTTCTACTTCTCTTTTGGTTCTCATTTAGTTTACTTAACAATCTTTTAGTTAGACTTATTGCTTTCTACTTTTCTTTCTTTTCCTAAAATTTAGATTAAATTAAAAGATGATTCCCTTTACTAAAAGTATAATCTATTTTAAATTTCCTCTTTATAAAATATTTTAAATGAATAATAAAATTAATTAAAGTAAAATCTTGAATAATAATAAAAGAAAAACAATTCTTTTATTAATGATCTATTTCAATTCTTTCTCAAAATAATGAAGTCAAATAAATAGAATTTTTAATAGAATGATTTAAAGTAATAAAATCCATTAAAATCTTTGAATAAAAATAATTCTCTCATTATTAATCTTTTTCATTCAGCATAATTAATCAAATTTAATATTGAATAATATCAATCTCTTCAATTGTTTTTCAAGTTAATAAAATCAATTAAAATGAATAATTCAAAATAATGGAATCAATTAAAAATAGAATGATTTAAAGTAATAAAATCCATTAAAATCATTGAATAAAAATAATTCTCTTATTATTAATCTTTTTCAATCAGCATAATTAATCAAATTTAATATTGAATAAAATCAATCTCTTCAATTATTTTTCAAGTTAATAAAATCAATTAAAATGAATAATTCAAAATAATGGAATCAATTAAAAATAGAATCTTGAATAGAATTATTCAAATTAATAAAATAGAACAAAATGAAAAAAAGTATTTCTTTATGTAAAATTTTCATTTATACCATTTATTAATTTTCTTCCTCTCGTTCTTGTCTAGGTACCTCTTCGGCGGGCCTTTCTGACAGTTTCATTTCTTCCTTCTTATGGGGAGTACTGCGTAGCAACCGGGAATCGTTACCGTGATATCTCAACTACGCTCCTTGGAGACTAAGGGATGTTGAGGGATAAGACTCTCCTTAGTGCACGCCCCTCAACTCATCGTACGCAACCAAATCATTATGGCCTTCCCCGTACGGCATACGCTTCCCCGGGTGAGCTGAAACGGCTTCACCCGTGCGTGGATTGCTAATCCAAGGTCGAAAGTCAGTCGTCGTACCCCTATGTGTTTTTTCTGTTCTTACGACCCCTTTAATTCCATTGTGGGTCAGTCGGTAAATCATCTTACCTACCACTGCACACACACACACTCAAGCGTACATTAGTAGCGATGCACTGTAAAATATTTCATCATCCATCCAAATATCTCAGTCAGTCGAGCATATATTTCATTCATCCTTTCCTCTCAATCAGTAAATCATATCTATCATTCATTATTCTATCTCAATCAGTCGAGCATGTGTAACATTCAGTCATCCTATCTCAATCAGTTGAGCATATCTAACATTAGTCATTCTATCTCAATCAGTCGAGCATATCTAACATTCAATCGTTCTATCGCAATCAGTTGAGCATATCTAACATGTATTCATTCTATCTCAATCAGTCGAGCATATCTAACATTCAATCAATCGAGCATTCATTTATTAAGTAAAGTAATAGTTTCTATAACTGTCCTTCAAGCATTTTCAAAGTAAATTCAAATGGTTTGTGTTTTACTTAGTCGGTTCATTTCAAAACTAGTACCTCATTATTCTAAACAGTTAAGGTACAAAGGCAGGCATTACATACACCCCCTCTTATTAAAACTTCGTCCCGAAGTTAAGTCTCATGTGTTTCCACGGTGAGTTTTCACTTTCTTTTCAAATTCATTTCTTCAACATAACTACAATTGATAATGAAATTTCATTTCCTCTTTTCTACCATCATAAAAGTATAAATTGCATAATTGATAATATCCCTAAATCGTACCTTTCATAGTGTAGCAATTTTTATTTTATTTTTTAAAGAAGAAGAATTCTAACCTATTCGAGAAGCTGGGAGTATCCTTACCGAAGGAGAAGAAGTAAAACCGCAGCTCTAATTTTTCTACGTCGATCTCCAAGAATTCTTTATTCATCCTTTACTATTACAACTATGTTCAAAGTATACTCTTCTTATCAAGTATTAGGTATATGCAACACACATGTGCGTTGACAAAAATGTTTCTATCTATACTAACATGGTAATGCAATTACAATGTAAATCGTTTCCCCTTTAAGCACAACTAACAACTTTACCTTGTAATTCTAACAATGATTGTATCCCAAATATATATACAGAGTTGAAATCCCTTATGTACAGAATATCTACTTATGTGTTGCTACTATTTTGAGAATTACAATTCAAGTATAAGGGGGTTTATCCAATATCAATTTTATTTCAATACTTCAAAAATAAGGACCTTCCTTTCGACGTATAAATGTAGCACTTATTTTATTTCAACTTTTTAATATAAACATTCCTCCTTTTCAATATAAAACTTCTCTCTAACATTCAACTATGAGCACCCTTTCTTTAATATTTGAATCATGAGGAAAATTCTTTTCTTGAACATCATTTCTTTTTAATACAAAATCCTTTTTCTTTCAACATCTAACTAAAATTCTTTTAATATTTAAAGACAATAGAATTTCCGATTCCAAATCCTTTTCTTATATATATATATATATATATATATATATATATATATATTATAATTTAAAACATGCAAATTATAATAGCCCTTTTCAAAATCTTCCCTCTTACAAAAATATGTAACTATTAATCATTAACTACATTATAACGTTCATTTCATTGAGTTAATCTATTGTATCCATATATGTTTCTCAAACATATATATATATATATAGTTTTATCAACTGACTCGAACACCATAACCATCGTTTCAATAATCATATAACTTCCTATAGTTAGACTATCTTAAGCTTATACATAATCTATGCATTTTCATTAAGTTATCATACGTTTTCATTAATATTTTGAATAGATTACAACTAACCTTTCATTCGGTGGTAAATGTTCTAGGAAGTAATGATAGCGTAAGCTCTTGTGAGATTCTTCCTACTATATATTACATTTAGAGATACCTTATCTGACAAGTTCTATCTTAGAAGAACAATAAATTAAATACTAAGAAAAGTGTAGAAAAAAAAAAGTCATGAAGATACTTAGCCCCTTTCTAATCTCCATACGGTCCCATGCAATGCATATATGTGTGTGTGTATCAACAGTACATTACTAACATTATAATGTACCCAACTAATATTGTAAATACTTATCTCAAACTCAAGTTTCCTAATACAAATCTATATAATTCCTTAAATTCCTCTAATCTACAATTACCGTCAATACATAAACATATACCAAGTGTCAAATGTATGGATTGCTACTCACACGATCTTGCAAAGAAAAATAAAACTGAATAGACATATATGAAGTGTCAATATTCATTCTTAATGAAATATACATGACTTATGGCACAATCACCGAAAGCTTGCATCCTTCAAAAGGTATATAACCTATGTAAGGTGGCAATCTTCAATATTAGTAACACATATAACTTATGGTACACTCAACTTTCTATATTTTTTCTTCTTCTTTTCAAACTATACATAGACATATATATAAGTGTTAATTTTGATTATTAACGAAACGTACATAACTTAAGACACATTACGAGCTTACACTTTTTCATATGTATAATCATACATCATCCCTTATTAGAATTAAAACGCAAATTGCCATAGTGGCGCAGAAATAGTCGAGTTGACACACCCAGGTTTAAAGGGTTTAACATCTACAAATTGTATTAAAGTTATGGAACACCAATAACCCTTGAAATAAGTGTATGGAGATTAATAATACAATTTGTATCCAGCAATCTGGGATGCTAATGAACTTTCAAATAGATACTTAGAAATTTTAGGATTTGCTTTACAATCTAAGAATTCGAGGGATGCCAGTAAACATGCAATCAGATTCTCAGAAGGAGAATTTTAAAGCTAAATTATAATTCATTTCATAATCTGGAAACGTCAATCGCAATGGATCAATGCAGACATTTAAGAGCAATTGTAATCTAATTTATTTGACTTGGAAATGCTCCAAAGAAATGGATCAACGCAAACATCATTTAAATAACCATTACAAATTCTGAACACGCCCCAAATAATAGATCCCCACAGAGAAAATACAAATCGTTTCGTAAATTTAGGATTTGCCAAAGGGATGGATCTACGCATAGCCTTAAGGGAGCAATTTATAAATCAAATGATGAGATCGAAAAGTAAACGCAGAGATTTACATAGAAATCATGGATCCGATAATGCTTTTCTGATTCGAAAATATAACACAAAGGTTTTGTCCAACACAAAGTTATCAAGGCACCAAAGGCTAGTTTCCCAGAGTGTCTTGCGCCGGGTTTCAATACCCCTCACTCCCAATCGGTGATTTAAATAAAGTATGGTTTTGAGATAAGATTTAAGATGAGTAAGACTGGAATTTGAGGTTTTTCTTAACAGGTAGATCCAGAGTTGAAGTGCATTCCTATCTTTTAATATATATATATATATATATATAAAGAATTGTAGCCGCAGCTAAACAGCGATACCACCATGATCATATCGCAGCATCTCAGGGGTTGTTGTGACAGATGTAGGCATGCAGATTTATATGACTTCCGCATGAACTACAAACAGGTAACAGGAAGGCTGCTAATAAGGTAGCGATGGTTAAAAAAATTACAGCAGTACCAAAAACAGAGGGTAGATACAGTATAAATAATATAAATACAAGGAAAAATCATATATTAAACTACCATACTCAAATAACTTTCAAAGCTTTTATTTCCTTCATAATACATACTCAAAATTAATTTAAAGAATATCAATATCCATGTATGGGAATTATCCATAAAATAATATCGTTATGTTTTCAATTTATTTCTTCATAACATGAGCTCAATGCAGGTTTCCTCAATCTTAACTTAACTCAACAATTTTAAAACATTGGTTGATATTCTAGATCGGAATGCAAAACTCTTATTATAATGATATGATCCAAGGGTAAGTTCTAAATGTACCTCTAAACTAAACCCCATAAATTATATCTTGCATGAACTATCGTTAAGTTAGTGGTACATGAACCACACAATCACCAAAGGAACATGAGATTTATTATTTTTGTTGGCTACACATTCATATACAATATTCCAAGTCATCAATTATGAAAATTACACCACTCTGTTGTATTTCATAGTTATTACCACTAATATATCGGATCTTTAGGCTTTGGGTTTGGGATATTCATTCTCTGAACGTATATAAATTTATAAAAGAAAATCTGTCTCTCACTGTTATTCACAGCTAGTAGTTTAAAGGGATGAAGAGATTTTAATGTTGGCGAACAAAGCATTCTTTTAAAAGGTTTGCCTTAAGTTCAACCACTAATTGCAGGTATTCATTCTCTTAACATAATATACTATAATTTAATTATGAATAAAATAGAGAATATAAAATCCAACCAGGTTTTGACTCTAAGTAATTTGAGGACCGCAATTCCTATCATAATTAAAATATTGACTTATAGTACAGTTAAGTTTCATTACGCAGGTTCGTTGGTTATGCAGGTTCGTTGGTTATGCATAGTCGGACAACAGTTTTAAGAATTGGTCGTGCGATCCAAGTTAGATCCATGACAATCTTTATCATGGTTTAATACTACCAGGTGAGGGCGTTCTTTTTCATTAAGAATTCAATTTAAGAACTAGTACAGGGCTAACTAAGTCATAGACATGAATGTATCCTCCAGATAATCGAGTAGAATTTAACGGTAATGTGATAGATCCGCAAGCGAGCACGTGGTTGGATTCCTTTAGTAATAGACAAGATATTACCCATATCAACCAAAACGAGTTAAGTGAACATACCCATCTTTAAGATGGACTCTCGAGTTGGTCACCACAGATGTGAGCAGTCCATGCTGTCCTCGTCGTGCTCGTTCCCGATAATGGCGTTAGTTGTTTTATTTTTATATCCATGCGGCATCATAAGTGGTGTGGGTCACAAAGGGCGGACTGGGCGATGAAAAAAAAAAAAAACAAATGTGAAAAATAAAATAATAAAAAAAGACGACTAAGAGTCAATCTCTACAGTTGCATCTCCACGGTGATTTTTAACACCGATTTAATAGTTTAACAGAAAGTGAATCCCTATCACTGACGTTTCCTTCTTAATTCATACAAATGGATTATTTAATAGAGGGATCGAGGTGGAGGCCAGAACAGATGCATTCGACTGGTTAGAGCAAGATAGAGCTGTTAAGTATGGAAACATTAATGGAACTCAATTGCATGCAATAGGTAGCTCACAGTTACGATGGGACAAAAATCAATTTGATAGTCATTCCACAAATAAGGAGGAGAGGTTGTCTGGCGCAGGATAAACAAGGATCTATACGTGCTTTTTGACGTCGATGCTCCAGGTCGTTAGTCTAGCTCAAAGATAAAAGATTCCACAATTGAAGGATGAGCTAACAGCCGACGGATGCTTCGCTCGAGTCATTAGGAGTTTCAATCGGGGTTAACTATTAATGATATTCATATCTCTCTGTTCAGGTAGAGCGATCTATCTCTACCAGAGAACTGAACCTTTATTACAAGGGTTTAAATCCTTATAGTTATTTAACACTATGCGCACACACACATATATATATATATACCTTCGAAATCTTGTTTGATGAAGCAATCGGTCTCTGTGAGAGAAGCAAAATGTATTCATAGATATTTAAAATTTGTATTTATTTATTATCCTATGTAAATGTGTATAATCTGAAATTATGTTCGATTTTATTTTCATTACCGAAACAATTTATCTCTATCAGACAAAATCAGATTAGTGTTACACAACTATAAATCACACGATTTGTTGTCAACCCTGTGCAAGAGGAGAGAATTGAGATTTGGTTCGATCTGTGGGTTTTTTGTTTGTTGAGAAGAATCTTATTGAATCCTATGACCAAATTAATGTTCAGATAAATCCTTTGTACTATACATAGCAAGCGATTTGCACATTGATTGCTATAACGTTGTCCTATGAGAGCTTTGCAATCCGGAATAGCTAGTTACAAGTCTGTTGGGCGTTATAAACGTCCGGTTAAAATTTGGGGGCAGTACAATCGACCAGAGATATGCTCTGTGCGTTATCAAATAGAAGCATTGTATCTATCGCTTATGATCCGATCTCAGGAGACCACCGATCTCTCAATCGATCTATGCGCAAAGTTCATTGTGAAAAAGCACAAAGTTTAAACGACTCTGTATAGTTTTTATTATAAATTCTTAGATATTTGTTGCAGATTCAAATCTGATTTATGACTCTGTACAATTTTATTTTATTTTTTTTAAATGATTCTATGGATAAGATCATATTGAAGGAAGTTGAATCAAAACTTATTAAGTAGATGAAATCTGGGTAGCAAAAAATTAATAACCAATGGTAAATGCAAAAGATCGGTACAGGCAAGGTTCGATGGTTTCAAAATCAATGAAAACACAGTAGATCTAAGCTGTGGAGGTTCATTAATTTCCAAAAACGTTGTAATCACAAATTTATAGATCGGATTATCCCATAATTTGACTTTAATTGAATCTACGAAGAAAAAGGGCATGCAAACGGAAGTAATGTTTCTGGTTCCGTCTAGATTCGAGTCTAGATTCGAGTCTCACTCTGATACCAAATGTAGGGACCTCCTTTTCAACGTCCCCAAATAATACTTCCACGGAATTGGAAAATATAAGTATAATTAAGTTTATAACTCCTAGTACGATTTTTCAAAAGAAGATATAGAAGCCACAGATCTAGTTCCATCTTTTGTAGTACATGAATGTCAATATATAAAACTATATACTCAGATTTATTCATTCTCAAAAAGATTTAGCAAAATAAATAAAATAAAAAATACTTCAAACCTGTTTTCAACGATTGGTCCACCGAATCGATGGAGTCCTCGAAGTGGTTTCCGCACGATCCAATCCAATCTCCTGACGAAGTACCGAGTGACCCCTCGGTTGACCTCCCTACCGTATCGGGGTTATTCTTCTTCACCGCGAACCCTTGAGCTAATGGGGTCGTAAGAACACACTATCTAGCCTCCCGAAAGGATCTCCCAATCCCCGTTTCGGCTAATCCCAACTCCAAGGATAATAGCATAATCCGAGATTATGATGACCATCCAGCATTAGGGAGCAAGAGATGCCTTTCTCTCCTTCTCCTCCCTCATTATATAGCAAAAGCCTGTGTGCCATGTGTCTGTCCATGCACATATTTAATTTAATTTAATATTCTAATTTCCAATATTCTCAAATACATGTGTTCTTAATGTCTTTAATGTGCACCTAAATCCCTAGATCAGTGGGAGTTAGGTGTAGAAGAGTTCTACTTCTCTTTTGGTTCTCATTTAGTTAACAATCTTTTAATTAAACTTATTGCTTTCTACTTTTCTTTCTTTTCCTAAAATTTAGATTGAATTAAAAGATGATTCTCTTTACTAAAAGTAAAATCTATTTTCAATTTCCTCTTTATAAAATATTTTAAATGAATAAATATTAATTAATGTAAAATCTTGAATAATAATAAAAGAAAAACAATTCTTTTATTAATGATCTTTTTCAATTCTTTTTCAAAATAATGAAGTCAATTAAATAGAATCTTTAATAGAATGATTTAAAGTAATAAAATCCATTAAAATCTTTGAATAAAAATAATTCTTTCATTATTAATTTTTTTCAATCAGCATGATTAATCAAATTTAATATTGAATAAAATCAATCTCTTCAATTCTTTTTCAAGTTAATAAAATCAATTAAAATGAATAATTCAAAATAATGAAATCAATTAAAAATAGAATCTTTAATAGAATGATTTAAAGTAATAAAATCCATTAAAATCTTTGAATAAAAATAATTTTCTTATTATTAATCTTTTTCAATCAGCATAATTAATCAAATTTAATATTGAATAAAATCAATCTCTTCAATTATTTTTCAAGTTAATAAAATCAATTAAAATGAATAATTCAAAATAATGGAATCAATTAAAAATAGAATCTTGAATAGAATTCTTCAAATTAATAAAATAGAACAAAATGAAATAAAGTATTTCTTTATGTGAAATTTTCATTTATACCATTGATTAATTTTCTTCCTCTCGTTCTTGTCTAGGCACCTCTTTGGAGGGCCCTTCTGACAGTTTCATTTCTTTCTTCTTATGGGGAGTACTGCGTAGCGACTGGGAATCGTTACCGCGATCTCTCAACTACGCTCCTTGGAGACTGAGGGATGTTGAGGGATAAGGCTCTCCTTATTACGCACCCCTCAACTCATCGTACGTGACCAAATCATTATGGCCTTGCCTGTACGGCATACGCTTCCTCGGGTGAGCTGAAACGACTTCACCCGTGCGTGGATTGCTAATCCAGGGTCGACAGTCAGTCGTCGTACCCCTATGTGTTCTTTCCGTTCTTACGACCCCTATAATTCCATTATGGGTCAGTCGGTAAATCATCTTACCTGCCACTGTACACACACACACTCAAGAGTACATTAGAAGCGCTGCACTATGAAATATTTCATCATCCATCATAATATCTCAATCAGTCGAGCATATATTTCATTCATTATTTTCTCTCAATCAGTAAATCATATCTATCATTCATCATTTTATCTCAATCAGTTGAGCATATGTAACATTTAGTCATCCTATCTCAATCAGTCAAGCATAGCTAACATTTAGTCATTGTATCTCAATCAGTCGAGCATATCTAACATTCAGTCATTCTATCTCAATCAGTCGAGCATATCTAACATTTAGTCATTCTATCACAATCAGTCGAGCATATCTAACATTTAGTCATTCTATCTCAATCAGTCGAGCATATGTAACATTCAATCATTCTATCTCAATCAATCGAGCATTCATTTATTAAGTAACAGTTTCTATAACTGTCATTCAAGCATTTTCAAAGTAAATTCAAATGGTTCGTGTTTTAATTAGTCGGTTCATTTCAAAACTAGTACCTCATTATTCTAAACAGTTAAGGTACCGAGGCGGGCATTACAGATATGCACACTTACAATAATCTTGCGGATTCCATGTAGCTTTTAAACTGTTTTCATGAATGTCGTGGCTATTGTACTTGCTTTAAAAGGATAAGAAAGAGAGAATAAATGGGCATACTTTGGGAGTCTATCCACCACTACCATGGTAACATTTTTTCATTTTGAGACTGTAATGCCCGCCTCGATACCTTAACTGTTTAGAATAATGAGGTACTAGTTTTAAAATGAACCAGCTAAGTAAAACATGAACCATTTGAATTTACTTTGAAAATGCTTGAACGACGGTTATAGAAACTATTACTCGATCGATTGATATTAAATGATTGAATGTTAGATATGCTCGACTGATTGAGATAGGATGATTGATGATAGATACGATTTACTGATTGAAAGAAAAGGATGAATGAGATATATGCTCGACTGACTAAGATATTATGATGGATGATGAAATATTACATAGTGCAACGCTACTAATGTGCGCTTGAGTGTGTATGTGTGTGCAGTCGCAGGTAAGATGAGTTACCGACTGACCCACAATGGAATTATAGGGGTCATTAGAATGGAAAGAAAACATAGGGGTACGACGACTGACTGTCGACCCTGGATTAACAATCCATGCACAGGTGAAGCCATTTCAGCTCACCCGGGGAAGCGTATGCCGTACGGGAAAGACCATAATGATATGGTCGCATACGATGAGTTGAGGGGAGCGCAATAAGGAGAGCCTTATCCCTCAACATCCCTTAGTCTCCAAGGAGCGTAGTTGAGAGATCGAGGTAATGACTCCCGATCACTACGCAGTACTCCCCATAAGAAGAAAGAAAGATACTGTCAGAAGGGCCAGTCGAAGAGGTACCTAGATGAAAGAAGAATGGAAAAAGAAAACTACTCATGAATACATAATTAAATAATATACATTCGGAAGTTTTAGAGAATTTAATAATAAATTATTCAATATTCTATTATTATTATTATCATGATGTCGTGCTGGCCATGATGCATGGGATTGAAAGCTTTGGTGGGCCATAACCCACAGTTGTAACTATTTTTGTTTGTTTGTCAGGATCCTTGCTTTCCGTAAAAGTTGTGTTGATTTGGGTCCCCATATGTCACTGACCACTAAGGGACGAGATAACAATCATGACAGTCCCCGTGATTGCCCCGAATCTTTGCTTTTGACCGACGTCTACCGGTCCTTCCTGCTATTATGGTTGAGAAATTAATTTTAAAATTTTAAAAGTTGATGTTCTCTTCTTTTATAAATTAATGGAAATATATATATTAAAATTATTTCAAAAAGAAAATATTTTTTTAAATGGAATAAAGAATTATTTTAAATACTTCCTTATTACTATAAAAGAAAAAGAAAAGACTGTAGATAGAATAAAGTATTATTTGAATAAAGTATTTTATTTAAAATTAAAAGAATATATATATTGATATATATATTAATCTTTTAATCTCTCAAAAATCAAAAATTCAGATGTTATTTCATTAAAAGAAACTAATCTTGTTATAAAGTTTTTATTATTTAAAAGAATTTGAATAATTAAAAACAACTAGTTACTAAAAGATATTGAGAAAACTAATTGAGAATCAAAAGAGAAGTAGAACTCTCCTACACCTAACTCCCACTAATCTAGGGAATTAGGTGCACCTTGAAGACATTGAGACACATGTATTTGAGAATATTGTTAATTAAAATATTAAATTAAATTAAATAATGTGCATGGACAAACACATGGCATAGGAGCTTTTCCTATATAAAGAGAGAGGGATCTATTGCTCCCTAATGCTAGATGGTCATCATAATCTCGGATTATGTTATGATCCTTGGAGTTGGGATTAGCTAGAACGAGGATTGGGAGATCCTTTTGGGAGGCTAGCTAAGTGTGTTCTTACGGCCCCAATGGATCGGGGGTTCAAGGTGAAGAAGATTAGCCTCGATACGGTAGGGTGGTCAAATGAGGGGTCACTCGGTACTTCATCAGGAAATTGGATTGGATCGTGCGGAAACCACTTCGAGGACTCCATCGATTCGTTGGACCAACCGTCGAAAACAGGTTTGAAGTATTTTTATTTTAACTATTTTGCTAAATCTTTTTGAGAATGAATAAATATGAGTATATAGTTTCAGATTTTGACATTCATGTACTACAAGAGATAGAACTAGATCTATGGCTGCTATATCTTTTACTGAAAAATCGTTTTGGAAGTTTTTTTTTTTGGACCCCGAAAAGGGGGTCCCTACAGAGACCTATGATAAAATCCATTAAAACCTCTTCCCAACACTGACTTGGTGTGGATAATGGTTGTAGAATACCTGGTGCGTTGATTTTCTCTCCCTTATTTGGTTGACAAACCAAAAATTATACCACAAATTTTTGGACATCATTTTTAGGACAATCCCAAAAGAAATCCTTCTTGATCCTATGGTAAGTTTTTAAGAACCCGGAATGCCATCCTATAGTAGGAGTGTGCAATTCAGAAAAGACCTTCTATTTGAGTTGGGAATCCTTACATAAATATAGGTGATCCTAGTATCATAGCGAATCATTCTTCCAAATAAATTTATCTAATGAACTAGGGTCCTGTTGTAGTTGTTGAATTATCTTGCATGGCTTCTAATCCTATTTCCATTTTATCCTTGTTTCTTTCACTCAATCAAATCGAACAATGGAAATAACGCATAGTAAGTCGTCTATGTCATCTTCTTTCTTTGAAAGTGTGTTGCCAGGCGGTTAGGATGGGTCATTATTGCAGCACCACGGGTGCTGTGATACCGCGAAAAGCGCATAGTCGAGCACAAATGATGCTACTTTTTGTAATTTTTGGTCAATTGTACCACGGTATGCGGATTTTTGGGTCATTTTGGACCATGTCAGTTAGTTTTGGGTCATGTTGGACCATGTCAGTAGATATTGGGTCGTTTGCTCCAAGTGTCGATTAGGAAGTTGTTAGTAAGTGGACAAGCAATGTAAAGGCAGAAGCCTATATATAGACATAAGTTGTATGTGTTGAATCATCTTGGAGTATGTATCTTGGATGTATGTGTCTTTGAGCATGTATCTGAGATCAAGAGACATTGGTGAGATTTGTCTTTTGCGGAGATATTGTGTCTGGGTTTTTGCGGAGGTAATATGATATGACGAAGTTGTTTTTGCGCAATCCTTGTGTCTCTTCTTTTCGTCTATGGTAATGCATGTTGCGATATGAATCTTTGAATGATGTAATGTTTCCTTGATGCAATTAATGCTTTACTGTCATATTTACTGCGATGATGAATGTTTCTGTTGAAAGATGCTATGAATATAAATAATGCCTAAATCAATTGCATAAGATGTATTTTATGAGATGTTGCAACAAGTTAAGTAATTGAGCCGCAACCATCCTCCTTCATTCGACGGAAACATGGTTCTGTCAACTCTCCCTTGAACATCTCGGGTGAGACTTCATCTGCTCTGCAGGTGTTGCTGGACGGGGTTAAACCTATCTGGACCGGTGCTCAGGAAGATTGCAGTGCTCTGTATGTGTTGACACCGAGTGGAACCCCTGTCGCCTGGGTTTGTGTCAAAAAATGGTTTCGTTGCCAGGATCGAAGTGAAAGGAGGATATGTTGTGGCATCCGACACAACCGGATATCCAGAAATGGTTTGATTAGAAGCTGCAGGAGTTTGCTAAAGAAGAAAGTCGAAACACTTGGCTGATGGTAAATCAGTGGGTGGGAAGATATATTCACGACGGTCCGCATGAATTGTTTTTCTGTGAATTACCACTCATTTTGTACGAGTGGTTGGCGAAGTTGACCTTCCAAAAGAGGAACTTACAAGGTGGTGAACCGACGAACTAGACCTCAGAGCTGATCCAGGAGCTACAGGAAGTTGACAATAAAGCATCGCAGGATGTCAAAGTTTGGCTCGATAGTATATTGGAAGGTTATATCACTAAATTTGCGGTTGATACCCAAAAATATTATAGTGAAGCTAAAATATATTTCTTCCACGGACCCCGGGGAAGGTTTATGTTGTCGCTACAACTGTCCATTAGGATGCTTATTTGCGAGAAGGGTATATTGAAGATTCATCTGGATCAATAAACAACCTAGTGGGTGGAGTTCGTGGGTATCACAATAGCGGGGGGGCGGTACATGGAATGATAAGGGGTAGATGGGTGCAATTCATGACGAGACTGTGAGTGAAGTCAAGGAAGAGAGTGGTATTACAAGGGGAGTAGAAAGTTTTTGACAGGAGAAGAGGCAGAGGATAGTATAAGGTCCTGTTGCAATCAAACCGCAAGGCCCCGAAGGAATACCACACGGGACGAAGCGACCTCATAGTCCGGACAAGGACAACTAGGCTATGCCTAGGATAGAGGAAGACCCAAACCCCAGTGAAAACATACCCACACCTCTGCTCACTATCTTTCAACCAGTGAGAAACATAACCGCGACACCACCGTGTCAACAAAACTTGATTGCTAGTAGTTCAGCAACTGTGGGAAGGAATCCCAGAATGGCGGGCAAGGATACGAAGTTGTCGCTGTTCCATGGAAATGGGACAGACAATCTTGAAGAATACTCGTTCTTATGTGAGGCAATATGGACGGTAAAACAGATTACTGATGATAATGCTAAGAAAGGATAGTTAGCGACAACTCTACGATATCGCGCATTAGATTGGTTTATGAAGTTTGTTCTAGTCCTGACAGGAGCTCTGGAGAAAATGCTAGATGATATCAGGAAGGATTGATTGCGGAATTCAAAAAACCCAAGTCAGAAGCACAGTACATTACAGAGATGAAAGAGATTAAGCAGTAAATCATTGAAACAGTGTGGGACTTTGACGAGCGATTCAAAAAGTTGATGGAAAGGGTTAGTTTTGATATGAGCACTGTCCAACATAAATAATGGTTCATCGCAGCACTACTTCCGCACATTCGACTACCACTGATGCAACAGAACATTACAACGCCCAGCGAAGCTCTGGAGATTGCAATGCGATTGGAACGTCACCAATTAGTGAAAATGCAACTTGGATGTCACAGATTCAAAAGCAACTGGCTAACCTGACCATATAGCTGCAAGATATTAAGAAGGGCAAGGAGCAGCATGAAGAAGTATGGTGTATGCGATGTCGAAGAGAAGGACATACTAAGGATAATTGCCCTGACTTCCGCAATTATCTAGTTTCAGGAGCACCAAATCCGATGAATGGTGGTGGCATGGCGTGGTGTCGTGTTTGTCAAGTATATGGGCACTGCCATGAGGAATGCCAATACATGCACAAGATGGTCACCAAACCAATGAACCTATATTGTACATTCTGTAAATCTGTGGGACACAAAGACAAAGATTGTCATGCATATGGGTTGCTAAATGAGAGAATGTACGATGCATTCTATGTGAAGGAAGACTAGCACGTTGTACAACAACTGCAACCGTAGCCACATGTAGTCTAGCCACTACCTCAGCTGCAGGTATAGTTTGTACCACAGCAACAAACACAGCAGTTTATGCCGCAATATGCTCCGATGCAAATGGCTCCACAGAAGCCATATTACGTTCAACAAATGCAATATGTATAGCAAGGGCAAGGCATGCAACCGAATCCTATGTAGCAACAGTACAATCAACCGCAATACTAGAGGCAGGGAGGATTCTATGGAGGATACTGAGGTGGATGCAGTGGAGGATTTGGTCGCGGAGGAGGACGAGGAGTGTTGACCAACGCAACCTCGGTCAACAAGAGTTCGCCTCACTGTCAACACATACCGTAGTCGTCCTAGGCACCTTCCCGGGCAGGTTTGAGCCCACCCAGCAACACCCGCAGAGTGGATGAGGTCTTACCCGAGGTGTCCAGGAAGAGCAGATGGAACCATGTTTCTGTCGAGGGGGGAGGAGAGTTGTGGCTGCACGGACTAACTCTATTGCAATACTTAAACATAAAATTTAAGCATTCAACATGGATTTATAACATATTACTTAATCTCAGCATTTATCATCACATTCGGCATAGAACATATTACTTAATCATAGCATTTATCATCACATTCGGCATAGAACATATTACTTAATCATAGCATTTATCATCACAGCAACAGTATCAAACAACATTCATATATCGCAACATTGCACAAAGATCATACCCAAACATCATTATATTACTGTCGCGGTCATATACCAGAAGCAAAACATAGATCTCCATACACATACATCTACTGCTATTCCTTCTGTCTTCTATCTCTTTCTGTCTCTCTTCTATATGTATATATCTAACACTTGCAACTCTCGTCTATTTATAGGCTTCTGCCATTACAATAATTGTCCACTTATAAACGACTTCCTAACCAATTTATGGACAAATGACCCTATATCTAACTGACTTGGTCCAAATGACCCCAAAAACCCGCATACCATGGTACAACTGACTCACTATTACATAACATATGGTCCAAGTGACCAAAAACTCTCCAACTGCGGTATCTTTTAACACAAAATACTCCTTTCACGCCCTCATCAGATGTGTCGCACTGTCGGCGGTACCGCGACATTTCCTCATCGAACCGCTTGCCAACAAGCCCCCAACACAATCTTATGGCTTTCCCTCGAGCCACGTCAACTACTGGACACAGTGCACATCATGGTCTTTGCCTTGAACTCTGCATACGGCTGTTTGACATTTCGTACCAGCTCCTGAGCATCCTTAGCTGCTTCCTGACTGCTGATCACATCGTCGACTGATGCGTGATCGGTAAGCTTGTCCATGACCTGCTGTTGATACTTCTGTACTGCTTGTAGAGCTTCACTGTCCTGCAGCATTAGTTTCCCGCCAATGTCCTGGAATTCTTCCAACTGGGCTGCACGTGTCTTCTGTCGTTCATCTGCCTTGACGACCCATTGTTGCAATTCCTTCAGCTCGTGTGACTTGGAAACTTGCTCCATTGGTGGCAGGGTTCTCATCACAGCCTTCAATGTGGCCACCTGGCCCTCCGCTTCGTGCCGGCATTTAGTGAGCTATTCAACTTGCTCATTGTGAACGATACAGCCCCAAAATTGTACCGTGTCAGTGATGAGCCTGGCTGCCTATGTTTCTAGCTCCTCCGTCTGGGTGGAAACTTCCTCAAGTGCCCTTTTTCATTCATCCACCCCGGCCTGAGGCGTACCTGGTTTCAACTGGGCCTTCAACATGTCATTCTCTTGTCGCAACTGAACAATGGTAGTTCCCAGTCGCTGCACCCATTGGAGCACGTCGATCTCAGGAATGGACTCTGGCGTATGCTGGCATACATCACAAATCCTCATCTCTAACTTCACGCTATAGTCCCACAGATAGGTCTTCTCTATGATCAGAAAATCCTGATGCTTTGTAAGTTCTTCTAATGCATGAGCCTTCTCAGCCCGCTCCTTCTTAATGTCGGCTTCAAGGTCATCCACTACTTTTCGCACTGTAGCAGCCCTACTAGTAAGCTCTTCAATAGCAATGGTTGCAGCTGCCTCGCTTGCGTGCAATTGTTGATAGCTCTTGTTGATTTCATGCATTCTATCCACCATTTATTGGGAGGCGACCTTCTGCATTGTCGCCAGCGCCATTGCTGGAAATTCATTAACATTGATAGTCACCTGGGAAACCGTCTGCAGCACATTTTGCAAAGCCTCATTGTCGTTCACAACCATAGTCGGGGGAATGTTGATATTCTGGACGCGGGGCGTGGTGCGGATTGTGACCGTTTCCTGCATGGGTACATTACCGAGTTCCTTTTGTAACACTGCATTACACAAAGAATCCATACGAGCAGTAATCACAGAGAATCCCTCCTCCATTTTAACAGACATCTTGTCGGAAGCCGCTGTGGCGGCATGGTTAAGGGATATCATTAACCATCCCAACTGCGCCTCCACTATTAAATACATCCCACTGATCGTCGCATGCTCGTGGTGCCGTTTTGATCGTTTTCTTCAAGAGCGCGGTCGCTGTCATCTGCAGTTGGTGTTCTGGTCGAATCGTGATCAGAATCATGATGACTTTGTTGATCCTGCGCTGATACGCGATCCGTAGGAACCAACGACATACCTCCAGCATCAATCTTTGCTGAACCCATCGGTTGTCGCTAGGCCTCCGGCCACTCATTCACAATAACCTCCAAATATTCCGCTGTCACCTTATACTTTGTCTGCAACCACTGTTGATCAGTATCCCAGCAAGCTTGGATATGTATGACACCGGGCCGTATTGCAAATGCCATGACGGGTTTGAACCGTGCCATAGTATCTTCAGATATTTGTGGGACCTGTGTCGGTGCATCACAAATCATTTTTGAATACATCCAAAACTACAATTGGCACTCTCGGATTTGCTTGGGCTCGTGTACATACCATAGATTCTGATAACACGCCCCTCGTCATTTCGCTGCAGCCGGGCAGTCCATACCCTGGTAGGTGTCGGGCTCTTTCCATGCAACTAGAGTAATCAGCAGCAACAGCCAACTATATGATAAATCGCTTCTACCCACTTGGACCGCTACGACGTCCTTCATTAGTTTATTCAAGAGATATAGGGACCAGTTCATCTAGATGCCTTCCGCACATTTCTCTACATAAGAAACTATTCCCGAATTACATTGGTTAGGGCGACCTCCCCTAATCACTTTACAAGACATGATCTTAATGCCTGTGGGTACCGCCTAATCACTGCAGCTACTGGTGCGATACCCACGCCCATCTGATTCCAACCCATACTTCTATGCCAACTGAAGCGCTCACTTCTTCTCATTTTCCTTTCCTTGAATAAACAGCGTCGGATCAACGCAATTCTTAGGAAAGCCCGTAATGAAAGAAATCAAGTCAATAGTGACCAGGACCTCTCTGTCCAACCACAACGAACCCCCATGGAAGCATGACAAGAGCTGCTTTACACAGGCACCAACTTCCAATAGACGCCCAAAATGCAGCATGTTAATTAGCCCTAACAAGCCGGCCTGATGCAACCCTCGTGTTCAGTTGTATATCTCTGGAACCGATGAATGGCATGTCTAAGGCACATATGGTGCTAATGCAATGTCGGGGTAGGCCACCATGTCATGGTCCTCATAGTGCAGGTGCATCAGCGCCGGCCCAATATCCACAGAGCACTCCATCCCAACCGGGAGTGCGGGCATCTTCACACTATATTTCTGTTACGGGTTTATCGTACGCAGGGTGGCATCCATCCTAATAGGAGGGATGTAACCAAGGATATTACTAGCTGACTGTCCCATCCATTGAGCAGATGGATGAATGGTGCGACTCGACTGCCCCACCTACTCCAGAGCTTCGCCAGCTGCCGCAGACCGCAGCAACCTCTTACTCTGCGGGGATTCAGAAGGCTAACTTCCTCGGTGCTTCTTAGCAACTTTGGATGCTCCCACCGGCATGTTGGCAACCTTGGCTCCAAGATCAACAGTGTCCGAGGACACAGCTTCTCGTTCGATAGCAACCGGATTGAATGGAGACTCCACTTCACTGCTAATGTCCACTGTCTCCAGTTTTCCTAGCATACCTCACCACTCCTCATTATATACTTAACCGCAACTGGCTCAAATCACTACAACACTCCTCAATAACACTTCTTACTAATTCCTCAATGTCTTCCAACCGACGCTAGGCCATACTTATAGCATCTACCCAAATCCACCGTAATCATGACTAAATCATGCATTAACTCAACAAAATCCTGTATTAATGACGCAAATCCATCGTTGATCCTGTCTACTGATCGGTCGGATCCACCATTAATGCTCATCATTCGAACAGCGCCATTAACTAACTGTCTAAACTTTTGGCATTTATTATTGATTTGACCGGGTCGTAATGGAACCATTTGTTGACCAACGTGACCTCGGTCGAAAGGGGTTCACCTCACTGTCGACACATACCGCAGTCTCCCTAAGCACCAGCCCAAGCAAGTTTGAGCCCACCTAGCAACACCCGCAAAGCAAATGAGGTCTCACCAGAGGCATCCAGGAAGAGCAGACGGAACCATGTTTCCGCTGAGGGAGGAGGAGAGTTGTGGCTGCACGGACTAACTCTATTGCTGTACTTAAACGTAAACTTTAAGCATTCAACATGGAGTTATAAGATATTACTTAATCGTAGCATTTATCATCACATTCGGCATAGAACATATTACTTAATCACAGCATTTATCATCACAACAACAGTATCAAACAACATTCATATATCGCAACATTGCACAAAGATCATACCCAAACATCATTATATTACTGTCGCGGTCATATACCAAAAGCAAAACATAGATCTCCATACACATACATCTCCTGCTATTCCTTCTGTCTTCTATCTCTCTCTGTCTCTCTTCTATATGTATATATCTAACACTTGCAACTCTCATGTATTTATAGGCTTCTGCCATTACAATATTTGTCCACTTACAAACAACTTCCTAACCGACTTATGGACAAATGAACCTATATCTAACTTACTCGATCCAAATGACCCCAAAAACTCGCATACCGCGGTACAACTGACTCACTATTACATAACATATGGTCCAAGTGACCCAAAACCCTCCAACTGCGATATCTTTTAACACAAAATACTCCTTTCGTGCCCTCATCCGATATGTCACAGCGTCGGCAGTACCGCGACATTTCCTCATCGAACCACCTACCAATAGACCCCCAACACAATCTTATGGCTCACCCTCGAGCCATGTCAACTGCTAGACATAGTGCATTCGAACTGAACTATGTTCCGGTAACTGTTCTTGCTGTCTGGATCACGCAGTGTTGTCCTACTCTTTCTGCTACACTGATCGTTGACTCATTGTCATGTATTTTTAACCCAAAATGGTCATCGTCCGACTTGCTACCATGTACTTCTCAAACTCATCCTCCAGTCTCTTGGAATGGTACTGACGGGAAGAAAAAGAGGATGAACAGTACCAAGGTGCGAAATTAGCAGATGACTCTGGCACATCTGTTTTGCACTAGCAAATGGCTCCTACTATGGGTGGGGAGCTACCGCCCCAACCATCTCAGGGGTCGAGAAGAGAACAATCCTTCGAACAACTACTGCATACTTAACCATGCTGGACCAGCCCTCGGCTTGGGTATAACACAGTGTAAGTGCACTCACCATATCAATGCACTCAAGGACACTCGTCGTTCAGGCTCGCAGGGCCCCTGGGGTGCTTCCACGGGAAACAAAGTGAAGCATTTCCACAGCCTCCTTGGAATTCCTCACAACTCAACTCGCAAATTGATCAAACAGCATAGCCACTCTATGTCAGAACAACTACTTGATAGCGAACTACTAGCTACCTCAGCTACTTATAGCCGGACCATTCTCGGGTCACGACAATGGGAATGATGCCCCACTACCTCTCATCTGCGTGTGTGAACCCACCGACTTACACGGCGGGGGGAGACCATGCTGTCATCGAAGATCCCACGTGCTGACGTGTGAGAAATCTCCTCACATCTTGCTGATCATACCGGCCCAGCGTGCCATGTGCAAAACATGCCATCGTCATGTGGTAATCTAGCCAAATCTGTCAGGCACAATCATGTAGAGGATGATGGGAAGTGGTCAGAAGATGTTAGCGCGATAGTAGTCACAACACTGCCCTGTACCCCCCAAATCTTTCGTAATCATCACAAAACCAAATCCTCCGTTGATCCTGGTCGCAATGCTTCCATGAGTCTCCAACTGCTCCAAACTTGCGGCACAAGCCTCCCTGCTTGCGCATACCTTCTTCTGTTGGTGCACCATCTGCCACCAAGCAACCTGCAGCGCACCTTTTTTTTTTTCAATGCGTCTCAAACATCGCACTATTCCAAGCCCAAGCGATAGGGCTTCAACCTGTGACCATTTACCAGCTTGGGGAGCATCGCCCCATCCAACCACTGCAACTGAACCACTCCACCTAAAGTAATACTATTGATGTGATATGGACCCAGCCAATGCATCTGCAATTTTCCTGGATGTTTCATAAACTTGCTGTCGTATAATAACACCAAGTCGCCTTGCTGAAACTATTTACTTTTGATGTGGTGATCATGCCATGCCTTCTGGCGATCCTTCTCCACCCCTTGGTGAAAGCCAGCGATAAATTGATCCTCTTCCAGCTGCACCAATTGCGCTAGATGCTCATCTAAGGCTGCGACATCGTCCATGCCCATAATAGTCACAATTTGTAGACTCGGAACAATGTACTCCATTGGCATAATCGCTTCCTTCCCATATACCAACTTAAAAGGTGTCTGACCAGTCAACCTTTTACATGTGGTGCGATAGGCCCACAACACTGCTGGAATTATCAGATCCCAGTCGTCGCGGTTCGCATTGCACACCTTTGTCAACGCATGCTCCAATACCTTGTTAAACGCCTCCACCGTTCCATTCGCCTATGGGTGATAGGGTGTACTCTTCTTATGCTGTATCTGCAACTCCTCCGTCAATGTGCTGATAGTGCAATTAAGAAAGTGGCTGCCTTGATCACTCAGCAATATCTTGGGGTAGTCGAAACGAGTGATAATGTGATCAAACAAAAATCGCGCAACCTTTGCGGCGAAGCAATCAATTACAGGTGCCTCCTCATCCCATCGGGTCAAGTACTCTGTCGTCATGACAATATACCGCACACCTGTGCATTTCCCTGGTGGATGGATCGGTCCGACAAAATCCACAGCCCATTTCTCGAATGGTTGCAGTGTCACTTGAGGTAGCAACGGCATCTCGTCGCGTCTGGACGGCTTGCCAGTTCACTGACAAACATCACAAGACCGCGCATAGTTTGTTGCATCATTATGTAATGTGGGCCACCAAATCCCTGCACGCCCTACCTTCCGAGAAGTCGCCCGACTGCCATAGTGTCCTCCCACTACTCCACCATGTGCCTCAACCAATATCTGTGCTTTCTCATGCAGCAAGACACATCTATGCAATATCTCATCGGCGCCCAATTTATACAACTCTCCCGCAATTAGCTGAAAGTAAGTAGCCTTGACAACCAACTACTTCTTCTGAGTAGTGGTAAAGTCAGCGGGCACGTTGCCAGTCACCAGAAACTTAAGGATGTCATCAAAATATTGATTAGCGGTGGCAACTTTAAATAGTTGGGAATCCAGCAACCCGTCTTCGATATTAGTCGGTTCCTCCCCTGTGTCAATCCGTGCTAAATGATCTGGTCCAGCATTCAATCGCCCTGGTTTCACAATGACTTCAAAATCAAATTCCTGAAACAAAAGTAGCCAACGGCATATCTTCCCCCCCAACACAGGCTTATTGACCAAGTATTTCAAGGTAGAATGATCAGTGAACATTTTAAAGTGGCCACCCAACAAATAATGCCTGAATTTCTGGAGCGCGTAAACCATGGACAGACCTTCTCGTTCTGTGGTAGTGTAATTGCGTTCCGCAGAGGACATCTTCCGACTGGCAAAAGAAATGGGATGATCAAGGTTGCCTTCTCCAGGTCGAGCCAACACAACACCTAGTGCAACCGATGAAGCATTCACATGGACATGGAATTCCCTACTCCAGTCCGGAAAGACCAAGATTGGTGTCGACGCCATCTTCGCCTTGAGCATTTCGAAGCTATCCTAACATTCCGGGCTCCACTGGAATGACACGTCCTTCTTCAACAAATTTTCCATAGGGGCAGTAATCGCAGCGTAACCCCTGATAAACTTGCGATAGTATCCCGTATGACCCAAGGTCGCGCGCAAATGCTTAACAATAGTTGGTGGTTGCAACCCCAAAATGAGCGCAATTTTGGCTGGGTCAACGAGCAATCCCTTCTTACACACGATATGACCCAGCAATATCCCAAACGGTGCACATAAAATACATTTCTTCAAATTTAGCGATATCTGGTGCTGTCGGCATCGCTCAAGCATTAACTGTAGATTGGCCAGATGATCATGAATCAATCCATAAACAGTCCAATCATCCATATATACCTGCAAAAACTTCTGAATAAAATCTTTGAATGCTGCAACAACAACCTGGGATAATATCGCAGGTGCATTCTTCAAACCAAACGGCATTACCGTGTACTAAAAGCAACCCCATTCAGTAACGAAAGTTGTCTTATGGCGATCTTCCTTGGCAATGTGAATCTGATGGTAGCCAGAGAATCCATCAGTGAAGGATACATCTCCTGGCCACCCACTCCTTCAAGTACTTCATCAGTAAACGGGTTCGGAAAAGGGTCATGTAAGCAAGCATCATTCAACCTCCGTAAGTCGACCTAAATACGCACTTCGCCTGTTTTCTTGTCCTGCACCACCATAGGACTGATCCATTTGGACTCTTCCACAGGTTCAATAATACCAGCATCCAACATGCGATCAAGTTCCGCCTTGACCTTTTCTTTATGTGGCAGATTCAGCCAATAAGGTCGTTGTCAGACTGGCTTAGCATCTGGTTTTAATGGAATCTTCATCTCTCCTAAATCACCCAGGATTCCCTTCATTTCGAAAAACTTCATGGGAAACACATCTTGAAACTCATGAAGTAACTCAGTAACCTTACTCATCATCTCATTGTCCCAATAATCCCCAACATTAGCAAACTTGGGAGTAGCCTCTGTGCAGATATTCATCTTGCAAAGCTGCAATGGTTGACTGAATTGAGTACTTGGCATTTATTACTGATTTGACCGGGTCGCAACGGAACCATTTGTTGACCAACGCGACCTCGATCGACAGGGGTTCGCCTCACTGTCGACACATACCGCAGTCTCCCTGGGCACCGGCCCGAGCAGGTTTGAGCCCACCCAGCAACACCCGCAAAGAGGATGAGGTCTCACCCAAGGCGTCCAGGAAGAGCAGACGGAACCATGTTTACGCCGAGGGAGGAGGAGAGTTTTGGCTGCATGGACTAACTCTATTGCAGTACTTAAACGTAAACTTTAAGCATTCAACATGGAGTTATAACATATTACTTAATCGCAGCATTTATCATCACATTCGACATAGAACATATTACTTAATCACAACATTTATCATCACAGCAATAGTATCAAACAACATTCATATATCGCAACATTGCACAAAGATCATACCCAAACATCATTATATTACTGTCGCAGTCATATACCAGAAGCAAAACATAAATCTTCGTACACATACATCTCCTGCTATTCCTTTTGTCTTCTATCTCTCTCTATCTCTCTTCTATATGTATATATCTAACACTTGCAACTCTCATCTATTTATAGGCTTCTTCCATTACAATATTTGTCCACTTACAAACGACTTCCTAACCAACTTATGGAAAAATGACCCTATATCTAACTGACTCGATCCAAATGACCCCAAAAACCCGCATACCGTGGTACAACTGACTCACTATTACATAACATATGGTCCAAGTGACCCAAAACCCACCAACTGCGGTATCTCTTAACACAAAATACTCCATTTGCGCTCTCATCCGATGTGTCGCAGCATCAGCGGTACCGTGACATTTCCTCATTGAACCACCTGCCAACAAGGAGGTCGCAGACCTATTCAGTGTTATCACTGTGCGGTGTGGGGACACTATCAGCGAGATTGCCCACTATTGCAGGAACAATGTACATTTTGCTTTGTTACAGACCATACAGTAGAAAACTGCCCATAGTTGATTGCAGGATGGTAGGCAAGAAATGTTCCACAATTGCAAAATTAAAATCAGGAACAGCAGCTGGTACAGAATCAGGTGCAGCAACCGACGCAGAACGAGAATCAATGCCCAAATCAGAATTCTAATCAGAATGTGAACCAACCTAGGAATCTGCTACAGAATCAGAATCAGGGTGTGAGTCTTGCGACAATTTCTGCAGAGCCCCGACCACAAGATGCGGCTGTTGCAGTTATCACACGTGGAGGTGCAGCAACCAAAGGGGATAGCTCACATCTGCTCATTCGATTAGCAGAGCAGAATAAGGTGTCATTTGGCATTGATTCGGAGAGCGATACATTCCTTCAGGCACGACGGGTGCTGGAAAAAGCTCAAGGTAAGATCATGGTCTGTGACATGCCCCCTATCTTTGATGCCACTTCAGAGGTAGGTCCATCGGCACAGTCTGGCACCTTGCAGAAATTTTTTGATAGCTGTCTATTGTGGGCCAGAGATCCCACGGCCCTTGCCAAGATCGAAGGATTGTTGCAGCGACCCACTAAGGGACGGCAGGAGTCCGTAGTAAACTCCTTACAACGATGGAATACCGGTAAGGAGATGCGAATGAATATCCAAATTGGGGACTATGATGTTGATTCGATTATTCATGATTTTGGCTCGGATGTCAACATCTTAACCAAGCAGGCATGGAAAAAAATGGGGAGTCCCCCATTGAGGTGGTCTCCTGTACAGCTCCGGCTAGCTAATCACGCCAAGGTGACGCCGACTGGGAGATTTCCACGCCTGGTGGTGGACATTGAGGGCATGAAGACTTATGTTGACTTTGATTTCATCGAAGTAGTTGAGGGGCGAAGCTCTTATCCCGCTTTGTTGGGGATTGGATGGGCTAATGACAGTGGATTGGTAATCAACTTCAAGCGACAAATGATGAATTTTGAAAACTACTATCTCAAAGTCATAGCTCAATTGGATCCGGTTGAAGGATGCAGATACATTGAGCCAGTGAAGGACGAAGATCCCAGTGGATGGGACCATGCATTCAATATTTCAGAAGATTATATTCATCCAACTTCCAACGGTGAGCTTGGATGGCGCAGTGACAGCTCTACGTCTTCTGACTCTGATGACGCATTAGAACATTGGCAGAACAGCTTGCATGAGGTGTCACTCCGCAAGTGTGGGTTAATCACATAGTCATTATGCCGTGTTGCGACTGAAACGGTTACACTACCAGTGTATGAATGACTTTCGGGCTTGTCTGACTTTTTGGCGGTGTTCGAGGAAAAATTCTCAAAACCATAGCGACTGCTAGCATAAGAGGAAGCACTGAAGGCTGCTCCAACGCACTGGTGGGTGACACATAAGAAATTGATTGCAGGATGGCCGCAGTGTTGGCATTTGATGACGGTTCACTTCGGCAATGCCGAGGTTTAGCACACAGGGAAATTTGATGGTCAGAATGACCCTGGCAATCATTGAATCCACACACGCACTACCAAATGCAATCCATGATGGAATGTTATAATATCACTAGTGGGACCGAAGATGGTGATTATCCACGGAATGTCAATATTCCGGAATCTGAAGGAAGTCGCGATGTAGTAGCACCTGATGCGCCAAGTGATCTGATCATCCAGCCCTTGAGGCTCCGTAAAGTCAACATTGGGACAGAGGCCAGTCCCAAGTTCGCGAATGTTGGGGATTATTGGGATGATGAGATGATGGGCAAGGTCACTGACTTGCCACATGAATTCCAAGACCTCTTTCCTACGAAGTTTTCTGAGATGAAAGGTATTTTGCGCGATTTAGGGGAGATGAAGATCCCATTGAAACTAGATGCTAAACCGATCCGGCAGCGACCCTACCGGCTAAATCCGTGCCATAAGGAGAGGGTGAAGGTAGAACTGGATCGCATGTTAGATGTTGGTATCATTGAACCAGTTGAGGAGTTGAAATGGATCAGTCCTATGGTGGTGCAGGACAAGAAGACTGGTGAGGTGCACATTTGTGTCGATTTGCGGAAATTGAATGACGCTTGCTTGCATGATCCCTTTCCGACCCCGTTTACTGATGAGGTGCTTGAAGGCATTGGCAGCCAAGAGATGTATTCTTCAGGGATGGGTTCTCAAGCTATCATCAGATCCGCATTGCAAAAGAAGACCGCCACAAGAAGACTTTTGTGACAGAATGGGGTTGTTTTCAGTACACAATGATGTCGTTTGGGTTGAAGAATGCACCTGCGATCTTCTCACGGGTTGTCGTTGCTGCATTCAAGGATTTCATACAAAAAATTTTACAGGTATACATGTATGACTGGACAGTCTATGGTTTGATCCGTGATCATTTGGAAAACCTACGATTAATGCTGGAGTGCTGTCGCCAACATCAGATATTACTGAACTTGAAGAATGGCATCTTTTGTGCACCGTTTGGCATACTAATGGGTCACATTGTGTGCAAGCAGGGGTTGTTAGTCAACCCGGCCAAGATTGCGCTTATTCTAAGCTTGACACCTCCAACTAACGTTAAGCAATTGAGAGTGACATTGGGCCACACCGGGTATTATCGCAAATTCATCAGGGGTTATGCAGCGATCACCGCCCCTATGGAGAAGCTATTGAAGAAAGATGCGGTATTTCACTGGAGACCCAAATGTCAGGATAGTTTTGAGCAGCTGAATGCTAAGATGGCTTCGGTGCCAATACTATTATTTCCAGACTGGAGTAAGGAATGTCATGTCCATGTCGATGCCTCATCGATCGCCCTGGGAGTGGTGCTTTCCCAAACAGGAGAGGGGGATCTAGATCACCCCATTGATTTCACGAATCGGAAGTTGTCATCAATAGACGGAAACTATACCACTACGGAAAGGGAAGGCCTGGCGATGGTCTATGCACTGCAGAATTTTCGACACTATTTATTGGGAGGACATTTTAAGATTTTTACAGACCACTCTGCATTGAAGTACCTTGGTCAATAAGACTGTGTTGGGGGGCAAGATATTTCGATGGCTACTTCTTTTTCAGGAGTTTGATTTTGAAGTCATTGTGAAGCCAGGGCGGTTGAATGTTGGCCCTGATCATCTGTCGCGGATTGAAACAGGAGAGGAGCCAACTAACATTGAAGATAGTTGCCTGATGTGAAACTCTTTAAGGTTGAAATCATTGATGGCTGCTTTGAAGAAATCATTCAGTTTCTGGAAATAGGTACCACACCAGAAGAGTTCACCACTAGTCAGAAGAAGCAGCTAGTAGTCAAGGCTACAGATTTCCAGCTCATTGCAGGCGAATTATACAAATTGGGCTCCGATAAGATACTGTGGCATTGTGTTTTGCCTCATGAGTAGGGGCATATCTTGGCAGAAGCGCATGCAGGAGTGGTTGGGGGGAACTATGGCGGTCATGCGACTGCCAGGAATGCTCTGTGCGGGGCTCTGGTGGCCCACGCTACACAATGATGCAACAGACTATGTGCGGTCTTGCGATGTTTGTCAGCGAACTGAAAAGCCATCCAGGAGGGGTGAGATGTCGATGATGCCTCAGCTCACCCTGTAGCCATTTGACAAATGGGAAGTGGATTTTGTGTGACCAATCAATCCACCTGGGAAGCTCGCTGGTGCAAGATACATCCTCACGGTGACAAATTATTTGACACTATGGGCGGAGGCTACACCAGTCATTGATTGTTCCGTGGCCATGGCTGCACGTTTCCTGTTCGACAACATTGTCATTCGCTTTGGCTGCCCCAAGATATTGTTGAGTGATCAAGGCAGCCAGTTTCTCAATCGTACCATTAGCGCATTGACTGAGGAGTTGCAGATACAGCACAAGCAGAGTACGCCCTATCATCTGCAAGAAAATGGCACAGTGGAGGCTTTCAACAAGATATTGGAACATGCACTGACAAAGGTGTGCAATATGAACCGCAATGACTGGGATCTAAAAATCCCATCAGTGTTGTGGGCATATCGCACCACATGTAAACGGTTGATAGGACAGACACCATTTAGGTTGGTTTATGGGAAAGAAGCGATTATGCCTATGGAGAACATCGTTCCAATTCTGCGTATAGCGTCAGCGATAGGTATGGATGTTGCAATAACATTAGAAGAATGTCTAGCGCAGTTAGTACAGCTGGAGGAAGATCGCTTTATTGCAGGATTCCACCAGAGTGTGGAGAAGAATCGCCAGAAGGCTTGGCATGACCACCACATCAAAAACAAACAATTTCGGTAGGGTGACTTGGTGCTATTGTATGACAGCAAGTTTATGAAACACCCAGGAAAATTATAGGTGCATTAGTTGTGTCCATATCGCATCAGTAGCATCACTTCAGGAGGCGCAGTACAGTTACAGCAGTTGGAAGGAGCAATGCTCCCAAAGTTGATTAATGGCAGTAGGTTGAAGCCCTATCGGTCGGGCTTGGAGCAGCGCGATTCCTAAGTCGCATTAGGTAACAAAAAAAAAAATTGCAAGTTGATCGGTGGCAGCTTAGCACACCGACAGGAACAACCTGCGCAAGCAGGGAGGCTTGTGCCACAAGTTAGCAGTGTTCCGCGAAGATGGCAGGGTCGTGACTAGGTCAAATCAGCAATAAATGTCAAAATTTAAGACAGTTAATTAACGACGCTCGTTCAAATGATGGGCATTAATGGCGGATCCATCCGATCGGCTGGCAGGATCGACGGCGTATTTGGGTCATTAATACAGAATTTAGGTCTATTTAATGCAGGATTTCATTATGATTACGAGGGATTGCATTGGATGCTATAAGAACAGGTCGAGGCTGTTCGGAAGGCACCAAGAGAATTGAGTTGCTAAGTGTGCAAGATTGTGCAGTGTTACAGAGTGTCGTTGCTGACTGTGGAGAGAATTTGTGAGTCGGGAAAGGGTCAGTTCAACTTGCGGGGTATGGTTGTTATGCATTGAGCTAGGATTATGAGTGGCGTTGTGCCATCCCTTGAAGTTTTAATGAGTTGAGTATGCGAGGGGAGCTAGAGACAGTTGAAATCTCCAGCGAAGTAGAGTATCCCCTCATTCCTTTTTCTTTTGAGGAAGAAGTAGATATTGACGAGGAAGTTTCCAACATGTTGGTTGGAGTGTCAATTATTGCCAAGAAGCGTCGGGGAATTCAGCATTCTAAGTCCCCGCAGAGCAAGCAACAACTTAGATCATCCACTGTGGTGGTGGAAGAGGTTCAAGTGCATACAAGAAAATCCAGCCGAAGAATTGACGAGTCCACTACGTGGGAGGGGCTATCTACTCTCGACATCCCTAGGTATGTCCCCCCCACTCAGTCGGATGCAACCCCTCGCAAGATGAACAGAAACCATAAGTATACATTGAGGATGATCACGCTCCCTACTGGAATGGAGTGCTCTGTCGATATTGGGTCGGCATTGATGCGCCTAAGGTATGATGATCATGATATGGTGGCCTATCTAGAAATTGTGTCAGACCCCTATGTGTTAGGGTCACAACTCACTGGGAAGCCGATTCCACAAGACTGGGAATGGGGGTTGAACCAGGCTAGATTGTTGGGGCTCATCAAGATGCCGCATTTCGGGTGATTGCAGGAAATTAATTCTTGCGTGAAGCAGCTGCTGGCCTGCTTCCACGGTGGTTCATTGTGGCTGGACAAATAAATTACGGTCACTGTCGATCTAATTGCGAGCATTACCGAGTTTCCCAAAAATGGGGTAGACCCATCACAATACTTCCGCGGGAAGGAGAACGACAAGAAGAGGGTGAAGCAGTTGGTTCAACACTCTGGGTTGGAACGAAACGGTCATGGTTATAGCACCAGCAGTATCAACGATAAGGCGGTTCTCACCGGCACAAATATTTTATCCTGCAAGGTGGTCTGGGGCGGTCGACCTAATCACTGCAATTCGGGGATCGTGGCATGTGTAGAGTAATGCACTGCAGGCGTCCAAATGAATTGGTCCTTGTTTTTGTTGAACCAGTTGGTAGAGGATGCCATCATTGTCCAAGATGGGAAAGGCTCCTTCACGTATATATGACTTTTAATTTTGATCGTACTTATTGTCTGGAAGGATCCCACCACTTACCAAGGTATGGAGGTTGCGGCTGCGACTGAGCGTCTGGGCGCGTGATATCAAAATTTGTGGTGGGTACGCGAGAAAGAGTGACTTCAGGACTTGTATTGCAGTTCTGGATTATTGGGAGATGCTCTATGATGCAGCAACAAAGGTGCCCCGGTTATCTGAGGAAACTATGGCAAAGTATAAACCAATCATGGTGTTTGTGATTCGGCTGCATGCTATTTATGTGCAAGCCAGACGTGATCCAGCCAAGCAGTGGTTGATGACCTCGTATAAGATGACGACGGAAGAACTGGATGCTATTGTGAAGGATTGCCTGAATGAATGGTGAGAACCCGTGGGGTTGCTAGAGATTGACACTAGAGTACTGGCTATAGGCCCCGACGATCGCCTATCGACGCAGGACCTGCAGAGTCACCATGACTCAGATCAAGTATTGACAAGGACATCGACAGATGATGAAAGTGATCGAGACCTTGAGGAAAACAGAACAAAAGGGCACCAGGATCAGGCGACAATCCAAAGTAGTAACATCATCATATATATTAATTTTCCATGAAAGATCATCGACAACTTCCAATATATATATAAATTTATAATATAATAATGATAACATCACCATTGTCTTTCATCAAAAGAAGTGAAATTATAAAACATCATCACATCAATAACCTATCATACGGATCATCATATTGAGGTTAAAAGAACAAGTGAATGATATATATAGTGAAAATACCAATATCAGAAGAAATAGTTTTTTTGGTATCCATATCTACAAATGTCAAAATGATCAAGGGTAATCAAATTTTATATGTCAACATTAATCCACCATACAAATCAAAATGACCTAGAATGTAATATGAACTTGGATCATCACAAAATAACAATACATGTCTAGTAGGATGGAGAAAGAAATAAACATCCACAATCTCAATAGTAGCATCAATGGCTACCATCATCATCATCATCATCATCATCCTCATCCTCATCATCCTCATATATCCAAACATCATATCCATCATCATTTTCATCTGATCCATCTGCATCATTATCAACAATATATTTCTCTAGTACATTGGTGACAACATAATTTGGATCATCATCTACAAAGTCATCTTCACCATTTTTCTACAAACAACAAGAAATAATCAATTTAAAGCATTAGTATTGATTTCATTACATAATTCATATTTTGTGTTATATTGAAAATATTACTGTGATAATTTATGCATTCTAATGAGTTTTCCAACCATGAATATAAACATCATCTCATAAATAGATAGTAACCACACAAATCAAGTGTATCCACAACCATGCACACACTCACGCATACACACACATGTACACCATAAATTTTCATATCACAATAGAACAATACATAGAGGCAAGGAAAAATAGGCATCCGATTGATTATATATAAAGTGAATAAAAATATGATATCACATATATTATTCGCTTCGAACCATTTTTTTTCCTAAAGCCATTATATCATTAAATATATATATTTAAGAACATATTAACCATGGTTTTCATCTCTCGATCAAGTTCATGAATTGTTTACATTGTAATCTAAAAGTAAATTTAATATAACATGCTTAATAATATCCCCTCATAAACATGACTAAAAGAATATTACCATAAATATAGTTTTTAATATATTAATTGTATCATTAGTATAACAACCACAATGCTTACAAAGATTCATTGGAATTGTGTTATCCAAGTACCTGCAGGAAATAGCAAACTCAATTTCGTTGCTTGGATTGGATTTTATGCCCCCGATTGAATTTCCACCTGGTATCCCTGAATGGCCTTGGGGCAAGTTGAAATTTGAAATAAATTGAAAGCCAAGGATTTAATGGACAAACCATCATTTTCGATGGATTGTTAACATCTAAATACCTCTAGGGAAACCCCTGTCCGGTGAATTCATGAACCAGACATTGTTTATTTTGATGGTTTACTACACTAGGGTTTTGAGATATGTGTAGTGCAATTTATGCACGATAGGATAAGATGTTATAAATTTTCCGAGTGAGTACGTGGGAATCATGGTCCTCTCTCCATTTCCCAAACAAACCTACAAGAGGTAACGGAACTCAATTTTGTTTCTCAATTTGGTTTTTATGCTTCCAGTTGAAATTTTCTTGGTGTCCCATAATGGCTTTAGGAAGTGAGATGAAACTCTACATAAATAAAAAAAATTGAGGATCAGAAGGACAAACCATCAATTCTGTTGGATTTTTGACATCCGATTATCGCTAGAGACACCTCTGTTTGGTCATTTATGGAACGAACGTTGTCTATTTTAACAGTTTTCTAAACTAGGGTTTTGTTAAGTGACGTGTAGTGCAATTTATGCACGATAGGATAATATTTGGAAAAATGTTCCAAGTGAGTGCATGGGCATCGCATTCATACCTCCCTTTCCCAAACATGCCTGCAAGAGGCAACAAAACTCAATTCCGTTGCTCGGTTTGGTTTTTATGCCCCCAGTTGAAATTTCCATGGTGTCCCAGAATGGCCTTGGGAAGCGAGATGAAACTCGCCATAAATAAATAAAAACATGGCTCTGATGGAAATACCATTAGTACTATTGGATTCATGACATCCGAATACTGATAGGGACACCCCTGTTTGGTGGCTTCATGGACCAAAAGTTGTCAATTTTGACGATTTTCTAAAATAGAGTTTTGCTTAGTGATGTGCAGTGCAATTTATGCACCATAGGCTAAGATTCTAAGAAATGTTGGGAGCCAGTGTGTGGGCATTGTGGTAATCTCTCCCTTTCCAAAAAAAAAACCTGTAGGAGGCAACAAACTTAATTCCATTGCACGGTTTGTTTTTTATGCCCCCAGTTGAAATTTGTCCGGTGTCCCTGAATGGCCTTGGAAAGCAAGATGAAACTTGCCATAACTCGAAAATCGTGGCTCTGGTGGACAAAAATTCAGTTCCATTGGATTCATGACATATGAGTACCTCTAAGGACACCCTTTTATGATGGCTTAATTGACCCAAAGTTGTCTGTTTTGATGGTTTTCTAAACTAGGGTTTTGTTGAGTGACGTGTAGTGCAATTTATGCACGATAGGATAATATTTTGTAAAATGTGCCAAGTGAGTGCATGGGAATTTCAATCATCTCGCCCTTGATAAAACACAACTGCAGGAGGAAACAAAACTCAATTTTGTTGCTTGGTCTGGTTTTTATGCCCATGGTTCAAATTTTCCTAGTGTCACTGAATGGCCTTAGGAAGCGAAATGAAACTCTTCATAACTCGAAAACCGAGGCTCCAATGGAAAAATCATTAGTTTTGTTGGATTCATGACATCCGAGTACCACTAGGGACACCCCTTTACAATGGATTGATTGATCGAAAGTTGTCTATTGTGATAGTTTTCTAAACTAGGGTTTGGCTCAGTGGCGTGCAGTGCAATTTCTACACGATAGGATAAGATTTGAAAAATGTGCCAAGTGAGTGCATGGGAAACACAATCATCTCGCCCTCACCCAAACACACTTGCAGGAGGAAATGTAACTCAATTCCATTGCTCAATTTGGTTTTTATTCCTTGGGTTTAAATTTTTTCGGTGTCCCTGAATGGCCTTGGGAAGCGAGATGAAACTCACCATAACTTGAAAACCGAGGATCCAATGGACAAACTCTCTATTTTTTTGGATTCATGATATCTGAGTACCGCTAGGGACACCCCTTTGTGGTGTCTTCATTGACTAAATGTTTTCTATTTTGATGGTTTTCTAAACTAGGGTTTGGCTTAGTGATGTGTAGTGCAATTTATGCACTATAGTCCAAGATTTTGGAAAATGTGGGAAGCGAGTGTATGGACATCGTGGTCATATTTCCCTTGTGGAAACACACCTATAGGAGGAAATATAACTCAATTATGTTGCTCAGTTTGGTTTTTATGCCTCCAGTTGAAATTTTCCTGGTGTCGCTGAATGGCCTTGGGAAGCAAGATGAAACTCACCACAAATCGAAAATCGTAGCTCCGATGGAAAAACCATCAGTTCCATTAGATTCATGACATCCGAGTATTGTTAGGGACACCCCTTTCTAGTGTCTTCATGGACAATAAGTTCTATATTTTGATGGTTTTCTAAACTAGGGTTTTGTTAAGTGACGTGCAGTGCAATTTTTGCACAATAGGCTAATATTTTGAAAAATGTGTTGAGCGAGTGCAAGGGAATCATAGTCATATTTACGTTGCCAAAAAATACTTGCAGGAGGAAACGAAACTCAATTACGTTGCTCATTTTGGTTTTTATGCCCCAAGTTGAAATTTGCTTGGTGTCCTTGAATGGACTTGGGAAGCAAGATGAAACTCGCCATAACTCGAAAACCATGGCTCCAATAGAAAAACCGTTAGTTCTACTAGATTTGTGACATATGAGTACTGCTTGGGACACCCCTGTCTGATGGATTCATGACAGAATTTTGTCTATTTTGATGGTTTTCTAATATAGGCATTTTCTTAGTGATGTGCAGTGCAATTTCTGCACTAGAGGCCAATATTTCAAAACATGTGGGGAGGGAGTGTGTGGGAATTGTGTTCATATCTCCCTTTCTGAAACACACCTGAGGAGACATAATCGAACTCAATTTTGTAGCTCATTTTGGTTTGTATTCCCTTGATTGAAATTTTCCTGGTGTCCCTGAATGGCCTTGTGAAGTGAGATGAAATTCACCATAAATCAAAAACCAAGGATCCAATGGAAAAAAACTCAGTTTCATTGGATTCCTAGAATCCTAGTACCGCTAGGGAGACCCATGTCCAATGGATTCATTGACCGAATGTTGTCTATTTTGACGGTTTCCTAAACTAGGGTTTCGCTCAGTGACGTGAAGTGCAATTTCTGCACTATAGTCCAAGATTTTAGAAAATGTGGGGAGAAGTTGTGTGGGCATCATGGTAATCCCCTTTCCCAAACACACCTACAGGACCTAACGGAACTCAATTTCATTGCTCGGTTTGGTTTTTATGTTGTTGGTTGAAATTTTCCTAGTGTCCCCGAATGGCCTTGGAAAGCAAGATGAAACTCAACATAACATGAAAACCGAGGCCCCTATAGAAAAATTGTCAGTTCTTTTGGATTCGTGACATCCGAGTACCACTAGGGACTCCCATGTCTAGTGGCTTCACGGATCGAACACTATCTATTTTGATAGTTATGTAAACTAGGGTTTGGATCAGTGATGTGCAATACAATTTCTGCACTAGAGGCTAAGATTTTAAAAAATGTGGGGAGAGAGTGTGTGGGAATCACGTTCATCTCACCCTTTCTCAAACACACCTGTGGAGGTAACGGAACTCAAATTCGTTGCATGGTTTGGTTTCTATGCCCTTAGTTGAAATTTTCCTGGTGTCCCTAAATGGCCTTGGGAAGTGAGATGAAACTCATCATAACTTGAAAACTGAGTCTCCAATGGATAAACCATCAATTTCTTTGGATTCATTACATCTGAGTACCACTACGGACACCCCTTTCTAGTGTCTTCATTTACCGAACGTTGTCTATTTTGACGGTTTTCTAAATTAGGGTTTGGCTTGATGATGTGTAGTGCAATTTATGCACTATAGTCCAAGATTTTGGAAAATGTGGGGAGCGATTGTGAGGGCATTGTGGTCATATCACCCTTTCTAAAACACACCTGCAGGATCTAATGAAACTCAATTCCATTGCTTGGTTTGGTTTTTATGTCCTCAGTTGAAATTTGCCTAGTGTCCTTGAATGGCCTTGGGAAGTGAGATGAAACTCGCCATAACTCGAAAACTAAGGCTTCGATGGACAAATTGTCAATTTCCTTGGATTCGTGACATTTGAGTGCTGCTAGGGACACCCATTTCTAGTGGCTTCATGGACCAAAAGTTGTCTATTTTGATGGTTTTCTAGACTAGGGTTTTGTTAAGTGACGTGCAGTGCAATTTCTGCACGATAGGATAATATTTTGAAAAAAGAACCAAGCGAGTGCATGGGAATCACAATAATATCTCCCTTGTCGAAACACACATGTAGGAGGCAAAGAAACTCAATTTTGTTGCTCGGTTTGATTTTTATGCCCCTGGTTGAAATTTTCCTAGTGTCCTAGAATGGCCTTAAGAAAGGAGATGAAACTCACCATACCTTGAAACTCATGGTTTAGATGGACAAACTGTCAGTTCTGTTGGATTCATGGCATCCGAGTTAGGGGTGATTTTAAGAAACCCCCCCAAATTTATATGTATAAAAAATGGGTGAATCTCCCCGATATATAGGAAAATTTGAAGGCGATTTTATCAATAATATAATATGTATATATAATTTTTTGGCAAATCTTTCATTTTATTATATGATGTTGTAAAATCTTGGCGAATATTTCACTAAATTATAAGATATTGTAAAATCTTGGCGAATATTTCACCGAATTATAAAATATTGTAAAAACTTGGCGAATATTTCACTAAATTATAATTTTTTGTAAAAAAATGGCGAATCTTTCACTGATTTATAGAACACATTGAATGACACTCTTCTTGTTAATTATGACTTCAAGGCTTCTTCAAATGTTGAGTTCAATTTCTCTATTTCAATTTTTGGTCTCAATACCAAATGGTAGTGGCCTTAATGATGCCTTCATATCCAATCAAATTCGAGTGGATCTTGTAGACATGTATTCTAAATGTGGATGTTTGGAGGATGGACATAAAGTGTTTGACCAAGTGCTAGAGTGAAATACGGTCTCATGGAATGCAATGATTTTAGGATATTCTCAACATGGACATGGTAGGGAGGAACATTATTAGAGGGATTCTTGGGGTGGATATTTCCATTCATAGCTCAAATGATGATAGCAATTGCCTCTTCTTCTTACTTACAATTTTTTCCTCTACTACTTGAGTTTCTATTTGTAGTTTTCTCCCTACAATTAGTAGAGTTTTCTTCTTTTTCTCCTTTAATTGTCTTGGGAGACTAATTTTTTTTATTTGCTTAGATCAACAAACTGATAGAATCAGACATTGTGCCCAATCTTGGCCTCCACTGGAAAATTATGCTTGTGGAAGCTAAGACAATTATGCATTGTAACTATATGGTCTCCCAATCCATATGTGGGATATTTTCAGCTAAGAGCCTTGTGCACTAGATGAGTCATGAGGAAGCAACGGCCAAGGATATGTGGGAGTATAAAAGTAAAAAACATATATTGAACTATGTATTAGGGTAGAGGTAGCCAAACTAGAGTAGGTTATAAATAGTTATGAAACACTAGTGGTTGATGAAGAACTCGTCCCCATATTGGAGGAAAAATAAACAAGGGAAACTATCCATTTTGAGAATAAGTTTAAGGAGAGCAAAGAAAACAAATTGATGGCCTATGAGTAGGTGGATGGAACTCTCCCTAAGGCTCCAATATATGGAGCTGCATTCCCCTCAAAATCTACAGGCTACCATGTTCAAGGCGTAGTTATGCAAGGACACCCTAAGGAGAATTAAGCTGAATTGGATTTGACTTAAGGTCAGTCCACCTTTTTTCCTTCACCTATCAACGGGAAGTAAATTAGATGAGAAAAAAAAAGATAGTGGAAGGAATCCACACTTATTATGTAGGATATGTGATTTTTGGGATAAGGTGGATTAGGAAAAGAATGCCAAGGCATCACTCTTCTTTGAAATAAATTCATTACTTTTCATCAAATATGGGCATACCTCTAGGTTCTAACAATGATGTTGCCAGGCACATAAAATATACACTTCCAAACATTTGTAGGGACTGCATGTTTTTCCATTAGACCTAATGACCAAGGCATTCTGACAAACGAAGGCCTTATGGCTACTTCAAGGTGGTGTCCTAAGATCACCTCTATACTATGATATTTGTTGTAAAACAAATGCAACGTTGGTCTTTTTTATTTTATTCAGAGTGCTAAATTGTTATTGTTATTAAAAAGTAAAATAGTTAAAATCATTATAATAAAATTATTTTTATAATAGATTTTGTTTTAATAATTTTTAATTTGTTTTATTAAAAAACTTTGCCAATTGTTCTTGTTATTAAAAGGAAAAATAGTTAAAATTATTGTAATAAAATCATTTTTATAATTTATTTTGTTTTAATATTTTTTAATTTGTTTTATTAAAAAGCGTCTGGTTATTAAAAGGAAAAATAGTTAAACTTATTGTAATAAAATCATTTTTATAATTGATTTTGTTTTAATATTTTTTTATTTGTTTTATTAAAAAGCTTTTCCAAATTAAAAAAATTGACCTTAGAACCCAATCTCCAAGTCAAATTCCAAATCCACGTTTCATGTCACGTTCAAGTCATAAGTCAAGCTTTTACCACATCAACCAAGTGTCAAGTTGAGCATGCAAGCACCAAGAAAAACGCCTAGAAGGAGAGCACAAGGGGAGCATTAGTAGTGCAGAATGCATCAAAACCTGGAAACATCGTTGTATATAAACATATGAATTATGTTTGTCCTCATGTATGTGGGATAATATATCCCATTGCATTAAAATCTGAAATCACCATCCAATCATAGTAGAAGCAACAGTGTGCTAGCAAGTGTCTAAAGGATGTGCCAATAGCTGTTGATTGCATCAACAAGTGTGTGAAGGAGGTAAGATCACTAAGGTGGTGAGAATACAAAGAAAAACTCCAAATTTAAACACCAATAGTCACCTCCATTCCGCCTTAAAATGTAGATGGAAGTGTGATCATTAATGAGCGATGCAAAGATGAAATATTTTGCAGTCTCACGATGGGAAAATTATTTATTAAAAGGTTTTGGTAGGGGGGATTTGCTTGTGTAATTTTGGACATCAGCTGAAAAACAAATATTTTCTTTCAAGACAACGTCAATGTTTACAGTCCATAATATAGATGCTACCATATTCATGAATACTTTTTCAGATACAGTCACAAAGTCATGAGTTTCAGATTCAAATTTGCAGAGTGTTATATTTGTCTTCATCAAATACAAGGGTATAAACAATGCCAAGTGATAGTGAACCTAAATACAGGTATAGCAGGGCATCTAGGGCCGTATTCACTTCTACATATCTTGATATGGAAATTGGCATGCATGGGCTCGATTTTAGTGTTTGCTTCTCTAAGCTCTTGCTATCTACGATGGAAAGAGACTTTGATAATTATCAAAATGGGTTTCCATTGTGTGTCGATGGTGGACTTGATGTTATAATGGTTTTTCATAAACACGTAAGTTGCATCACAGGATAAACTTGGGTGTCCTGAACTTCAATTTGGAGTTATCCCTAGTTTTGATGGTATACAATAGCTGGTCATATGTGTTTATTGAATCCTATTTCACTAGAGGAAAATCATTTACTATGTACAAAGAACAAGGCCTTTTGTCAAAAGCTTCATAGACGTGGATATTACAACTATTGAAAATTTTGGGGAAGTGATTGGATGCAGGTTTCAAACATTTCTATCATACCTGAGGATGCTTGGAAGTCACCTAATTCAAAAGGACCAGATAAGAAGAAGTCCTTCTTGAAGGTTGCTACACAGTTGAAAGTGGAAGAAGCTTTTTGTTGATGGTTTTATGATCCAAGAGTGGGAAGAATATCAGGAACCATGGAGGAAATTGGTTTTTTCCTTGATGCACATTAAAGACTAAGAAATCAAGCATGTTCTTGTCAATATAATTACAAATTATATTTACAAGTCGGATCTCGAAGAAGAAGAGGGATCTGTATGATAAGTTGATGTGGAGACAAATCCAGTGTATAGGTGAACTTAGTGGGCTCATGAACACCCATATGGCACTTTATGGAACCAGCCAGTTCCGTAAGAAATCAATCATTTTCACTTTGAATGGAAAGTTCCACCCATAAACCCCCCATAACTAGTCTGATCAGTAGGTTCAACCGATTTTGTTAAGGTTTTGATAACATTGCTCAATTACACCTGGAAGCTTTCCAATAAGACGTGAAAGGAGCACCCATATATACAGACACCATACCAATGACATAACCAACATCAAGACTAGTGGTAGTAAAAAAAATCAGATTTTCCACTAACTGCCTATAAAAAGTAGCATCAAAAATCTTTCCATCTATCTCCTTAGCAAATTTGATACTTTCTTCCATGGGAGTAATCCATCGGCTTACAATCCTCTATATGAAATTCTTTTCGACCAATCATATGCATACTTAGATTATGATACAAAATTTTTGCTACTCTTTTGCCACATCTCCATGCCAATACTATATTTACTATATTAATGAAGACCCAAATTTGACATCTCAAAAGATTCACAAAGTTGCCTTTTATGAGAGTTGATCTTTGAAGTATCACTATCTGTAATGCTAAGATTGTCAACACGTACAATTACAATAATTTCATCATCCTCATGCTTTACATACAAATCGTGCTCAAATTCACATCTAGTTATAAATGAAGGAATACAATGCCCTTGGTGCTTGCTTCAAATTTCAACCTATAGAAAACTTTCTAAAACTTGAAGACAAGATGCTCCTTTCCAACTTCAACAAAGCCTTCATGTTGATCCATGTTGACCTCCTCTTCTAGTATGTCAGTAAGAAAAGCACCCTTTACCTACATTTGATACAATTCCAAACCAAATTGAGATGCAAGATTAATTAACATTTCGATGCTAGTTATCTTAGCCACAAGTGTAATTCTTTCTTCGGAATCCACACTCTCAATGACCAAGCACCACTTTTGTCTAGAGAATTTTCAAATCGTTGTGAAAGAGGAGCATAATTTTACACGTGGGTTAGGTGAGGCCCTAAAAATAGTTAAGAATCCAAAGACTATGAATAAAGATGGAGGCCTAGAAGTAAGTGAAAAATGGGCTCTCAAATTCCATCAACAAATAAACTTGCAAACAGAGCATCAAACTAACACCATATAAGTTTAGTGTTTGATTATCCCACAATGAATGTTTGAAGCTAACGTAAGTTGCAGTTTTAGGATACACTACTATTTATAAAATGGTTGGCTCCTCTTTCAAAATTGATTCATTTCCTTGAAGATGAATTGTGAGGAAAGTTTGAGACATTGAGAAGAATATTGAATACTAGGAAAATTCTAGAAAACTCTCACAATGGAATTACATTTCATACACATAAATTGTATGGAGAAATTGAACCATCACTCATAAACATGCTTATTAATAAAACTCTCACCATTCTACCAACTACATTAAATTAATTTCACGTCAATAAGGAATTCGTTGATAAAGTAAAAAACATAGATAAGCCATAGAAAGATAGATGAATACTTATCTTATCTCATTTATTTATCCACCAAATTGATTGCAGAGGAGCGAATCGCCTTCGTGCCATAGATATTGGCTATAGAGGTCAGCTGCAATTTGCACCATGAGACAATGAGGGTAAAGGAAGCTACTAGGAGTTATTTCCCACCCAATTTGATCTGTAAATCTATACTAAGCCAATTCTCTCACTACATATTACTTTGAGCACCTCACCAAATTTTCATCAAGCATAAACATCTTACTCAACAAATCACCACATTAACATGGGAATTTCCTTTGCTACACAACTAGTTAGAAAAATAAACACAACCAACTTTCTCATGTAGGAAAGTAGAGTCCAACTACGGATTTTCCTCTAGGAAAAATTTACATGGTCTTAGCTCATATTCTAGTAAAAAAACAACAAAATCATGTGGGTAAACTTGTTTCCTTCTCAATTCCATTTACTCTAAAAACATGGATTTATCACTAATATTAGTGCAGTCCCATCATACAGGTAGGGTACTTGCTAAAAGGGAAAGTAGGAAGGGTACTTGCTAAAAGGGAAAGTAGGCAAGGTACTTGCTAAAAAGGAAAGTAAGGCTTCCCATCATACACTGTACATGGATCTAATAACATAGCCTGAAACTTGAAGGATCTATGTATGCATCCCCAAGAAACTTCATGGAACAGTTCCAAACATGTGGACTTAAACAAGCAAAGCATATGACATATAAACAGTTCTAACAGTCTTATGGAAGCATCCACAAAGAAATCAAGACAAGATCACATTTTCAACCTCATTCATTCTTATAATGTAAAATCCATGAATCTGTGACTCTATGGTGCTACATTTTGATCTTATTCCTCTCTTTCCTACTGCTAAATTTTTAGAAGTTGATTCCTTCCCATACCTAGTGTTTATAGTACTACATCTTCCTCCTTGCATCATGGTTTGGATTCACTTCCGCTTGTAAGTAGATACTCATTTCCTTCTTCCATGGGTTCCATCTCTTCAATCCGCTACTTTGTTAGTGGAACTGTTCCATCAACCTGTTGCACTACTTATTCTTCCAGAGCATTTCATCTATTATGTTATATGCATTTTTTAATTATATGATTTTTTTTCGCTACTCTCGGTGCAAACATAATTTATAATGTTACCTTACGTGAAAACATCTCCCCCATTCAGGGATGTAGAGCAAGCACCTCACTACTCTTGGTGCAACTAGACGGGGTTCATTAATTTGGGAAATTGGCAAATTAGAGAAAATATTGGCAAAAAAATCAACAAAACTTTGGAAAGCATAAACTTCCTGGAAGACTTGGAAAATACCATGACATGAAAAACTAGAAAACTTGCAAGAGATCAGATAATTTTGCAACACTAATATGAAGTGTTGGTAAACCTTCTAATTGTTAGTCCAGTTTCCCTTATTTTACAACCAAATCCAATTTCAACTTAATTTCAACTAGAATTACTAAGCTTTGAAATTTCCTACTTATCCTTCTTTAGAGAATTTAGGACAAGGTTGAGGTTGTTTTCATTGATGTCAGTTTGAAGGATTAAATGATGACGAACATATGAAGTTGATTAAAGAGTCTAATCAAATTTGAATTCAATTGACTCAGTTGATTGACAACCCAAGCAAACAATATTACAAGGCCATGTTCTTAGGAAAGAGGTATTAGTTGAATGATTGAAATATAGGGATATGCTAAGTTTTGTCTATAATTATGCAATTTAGTTTCAGTGTAAATTTGGTATTATATACTGGAAGCTCTGAGTATTATTATAGTTGGGTTATTAGACTGGTAGGGAAAGAAATTTTAGTTTCATGAAGTCGTTACCTGGCTGCCAGTAAAGGAGCAACATGTGGGGTACACCACAGAACCAAACTGATTTTTTATGGGTGTTTTTCTAATAAATTATATGGAATGCACAACATTTATTAGTAGTTCCATGCAACTCTTTTCTGAAAATGTATTTAGGTTCCAAATGTAATTTTGATTCAGTGATATTTTTTCATGGTTGGGAGTCCACACAGCTCAAACCAATTCAAGGTAATGAAACCATTAGGCTCATTGATTAGACTTCTCAAGTGGGGGGATGTGTGTTATGGTATCATACAAGGAACAATATTTTCATTTCAAGCCCTGCAAGCAAACCAAATTAACAAGTTTGTTTTCTTTCAACATGAGTACATCTACACAACTTGATCTATTTGCTAAAACCTAAAGTATAAAGGATTCATGAGTTTCCAAATCCCATAAAATCTTTAATAAAGAAAAGAACCTGGAAAGGCTTTCCCTCGATAATCTTCTTTTTGGAAGTTTTGCAACTCTCAATTCATGCTTCCAAGTCCATGTTGTTGAATTTCTATTCAATTAAACCATAACTCTCTTTCCTGCTTGATTCGTTTTATTAAAGTGGTTCACGAAAATCAAAAGCTTTTATGAGATTGTAGTCTCCCCTAGAAAACACACAAGCTATTTGAAAATTTAATGAGAGCCTCATAAAATACTTGAAAATGGGGTCTTTATTCATGAGAAAATATAACACAACAATAGATAACATGGCATGCAAAATGAGATATAAGGTGCATCATGAAGGTTGCAAAAATGTGAGATCTAATGATCCAATGACAAGCAATCTAGTTAGTGGATTCACTAAGTCATATGTCCATCATCGGTAATTAGATAATTATAAATTCACCTATGGCCTATTATATAATATAATAATGGATTCATCTTTGAATTGCTGGTAGAAAGTGAGGGGGTGATTGCATCCATAGTTGGATTGTCGTCCTGTCCTCAGTTTGGATAAACATGGGGACTAACTCTAGTCAAGCTATGCCTTCATTTGTTCTTTTGGTTCTCTTCACGATGTCACATTCATCGTTCATACTTTCAGATCATCTTGTTTGAGCATCCATGCTAATTTTTTATTCATGTTTTTTCATATATTTGATGAATTCAGTTTCAGATTTTAGATATTTCCCAGTTTGTACTTGCTTCTCTTTTTTCCCAAGGAAAACCCTGTAGCATCCACCCCTCTGCTGGAATATTCAGATGGAGGGTGGCTTAGCTGTCAGCCACAATAGCGGCTTGAAACCCTGAGGAACTTGATATGATTTGAATCTATGACCTTATGGCCTCCCCATTGGAAACATGCCTTGGGAAGATGGTTCCACCAAATTGAACTAAACCATGGGGCTAGTTTGTAAGTTTGTAACTTTGTGCTTACATATGTTCAGACATGTCATTATAAGTTTTTCTAGCATTCCTCAAGGGAGACACTATACATACTACTGTTTCTTTTGAATGATTTTACATGTTTCATTATTCTTGTTTACCGGTTCCATTTTTGTTTATAATTCTGATTCATATTTTAGTATATTGGTTTAGTGCATGTACTTCCATCATTGCATGCCGACAAGTTGTTGTTTTTGTATGTATGCCCTATGTTAAATTGAGCAAAGGCAAGCTCAAATCATTCCTTTTGTATGAATAGAGTAGTTTCCACTCTCTGTTGTCTAATAACTATCATTTGATAGTTGAGACCTTGTGAGAAGGCTTGTGGTTGTAATGAAGTCCAAGAGACCATAAGGAAAGAATTGAACTCATATTGGATGAATGTTGGAGTTAAGGATTGTGCACTACTCTGTTTTTGGGACAGACTTAGAACCATGAAGCCCTGAAATCATGAAGTCTTGAATCCATGAAGTCAAGTATAGAATCTCTCTAAAGCAATGACGATGAGTCCATATGAAGTGTCCTAAAGAGCTTTGTAATACCCTAAAGAAGCAATTTACCCTCCGCTTACTTATAATCCTTTAATACATATTTTCTTAGTGTTATGCTCGGCATTGATGATCTCCTTGCTCTTCAACCATTTTATCTTGGTCCTATCTATCAACAACTCCTCACTTCTTTAGTTTATTTCCATCCTCATGTAGCATATGGATATCAAGTTCCACCATCATTTTTGTGGGACTTGGGACTTGTAGTTGCTCATGCATTGCTCAATGCCACATAACTTATATTGGCATGGGAATATTTAACTAACAATTTGGAACTTCAAATATATCAATTTTTTATCTAGGGCAATGGAATGGAAGGCCCGACTTGCAATGAAAACGAGTATGGGGAATGGAAAAAAGAACATGGAATGGAAGGCCCAACTTACTAGGAGACAAAAACTGTTGCGGTGAAAATTATCTTCCCAAGTTAGTAATAGTAAGCACTCTTTCATCTAGATAAGTCACATACATGAGCAAATACTAACTTTAAATATTAAACGTCCAAGTAATAGCAGACGACTACACATTAGGCTTTCAAAATATGCCCATCATTATATTGTCAATCTTACTTGATTGCATTTTACAATTAATTTTTGTTAAGGACTTTTTATGGGAATCACTAAATTGTCTTCTTAGAATGGCCTGGGTTGTATCATCTCTTGGTACAGACAGCAATCAACTTGGAAATGAATAGGATGGAAAATAGGAAATGAATACTGATTAATCAGTATGGGAAATTAATACTAATCAATCCATTCATCTATCTATATCCTTCCCTTTAGGATTTAATCTTTCCTACCAAAAGTATGGGGAATGGGGAATAGTTGTGAAATAGAAGCCCAGTCTGTTAAGTGCAAGACTACAATTTTGTGCATTGTTTACTTGCAATGAAAACAAGTATGGGGAATGGAAAAAAGAACATGGAATGGAAGGCCCAACTTACTAGGAGACAAAAATTGCTGTGGTGAAAATTATCTGCCCAAGTTAGTAAGCACTCTTTCATCTAGATAAGTCACATACATGATCAAATACAAACTTTAAATATGGAACATACAAGTAATAGCGAATGACTACACATTAGGCTTTCAAAATATGCCCAACATTATATTGTCAAGCTTACTTGATTGCATTTTACAATTAATTTTTGTTAAGGACTTCTTATGGGAATCACTAAATTTTCTTCTTAGAATGGCCTGGGTTGTATCAACTCTCGGTACAGACAGCAATCAACTGGGAAATGAACAGTATGGAAAATGGGAAATGAAAAGTACATTGCATGGAAGTACTAAATACAAGTTGAACGTGTGCACACTGACTCTTTGGACCCATGAACACAATCTCTAGGAAATAAAATATATTTCAGAGCATTTGTAGATGATATCTCTAGGAAAGTTTGGGCCTAGTTTTTGTAAATTAAGTATGAACTTAGGGTCTAGAGACAACAGGAGGAAATGAAAAAATACTCATTCACGGATGTTAAACTAGCAGCCACAGCCAGTCCTACATTTATAGCAAGCATCTTGAGCTTAGATTGCACATTGGCTTGTACATTCCTGTTTGGAAGGACTTAGTGTGATGAGATAGTTCCCATGTCTTCTGAAAGGTGTAGTTTCTACTAACAACAGAATTTACAGGAATGACAACAGGGGTATATCAAGCAATGAAGAAGGAAACAAAAGCTTAAAAACATTTGGAGAACCGAGTTAGATAGTTCTCTAACAGCTATGCCAATGAGCATAAAATTGTGTAGTACAATTTAACCAGTGGAAATTATAGCAGTGTGGATTCATGGAATCAGTTAAGAGTGTCATTGGAACTATAGAAGGGCTAGGAAAACTTGGCATATGTTGCAGTCCCATTTATAATTTCATTGGAAGGGGAAAATTTACTACAGTTACTTGAACCCATCTCCAAAGAGACATATGCAGACTTTTCAATGTCAATGTTGTTTATGGAATCTCTTCCATGTGTTGCTTTTAGGCAGCTCTGTTCTGCTCACATTTGATTGCAAGTGTAACACAGTATCATGATACCAATTTGCAAATGAGTTTGGTGATTGCAAACCAGTACAGTGCAAATTTAATAGGGTAACATGGTCTGCAAATGAGTTTGGTGACTGCAATTTTTTATACTATGGATAGAGCTTTAGCTTTGCAAGTATATTTGCAGTTTTTAGATATGAGCATTATTTTTCTCTTTTGGTAGAGGTTATTTTCTACTGAGCAGAGAGTGTTTCACTCATGTATAATGAACTTCACAGTTCACAGCGCTAATGAGCATGTGCATGTACAATTCGGCTTTACAACGTTTTTTTTTTTTAGCACGCACAATTAAGATTTTTCTATGTATATTACATATTATTTCAATGTTCAGGTTTCCCTTTCTTTCTGTATTTGTGGTTATAATATGGACCGATTTATCTATAACATCCAATCTCATCTTATCTTGGCCTCTAAAGGGTTGGAAAACGATTAACTGTATCAAAACAATAATCGCAAAAATTTTCGTAAGTAATTTTTGAAGCTCAAGGGATCTTCGCCAATCTATAACAACTCAATACTCGCAAAAACTTTCATAGGTAAGTTATCAAGCTCTAGGATCCTCAGCAATTCATAATAACTTTGTTTATGTTGAATTTTTTCTTATAAACCCCAAATATAATATCCAACGCTGGACAAACTTTCTATGTATTTGCTTGCATTTTGTGGTCCTAAAGAGTTCTCAATAAGGTCTCCCATTATTGCAGAAGCATCTTTCAAAAAAACAAAATGTCAATATGGGAGAATAATAATATCAAAAGTTTCACCTTATTTATTAATTACACCAGCTTAAATCTATTCAAACTTTATATGTAGTCAAATTTGACTGTATAGTAGATTTATGGTTAAGTCTGATCTAGTCAAACTTGATATATAAGTTTACTGACTTTAGACTTCTAATGTGTGTCATCGTTTTGTGGGTACATAATGCTCCTTTGAAGCCACACCTTCAAAATGGATGTCTCACATAAACTCTGTATAAATACATAACTTAAGCTCTCATATGTATCTCCTCATCTTGTGATTTTCTTGATCTAAATATAGAGTGTTATAAGCCTAAAGCACTTAATTTTGACATTTTTCTCTCATGATTGGCATTATTTTTTTGACGCAATTGTGTATTTATGTGATCAGCACTTGTGCTTAGCTTTTGCACTATTTTCTCAAGTGCACTAAACCTATCTCTCTCTAACACACTAGACCTGTCTCTTTTAGCACACTTGTGACAAGGCATGGAATTTGGGTGAAATTTGGTTCCACTGATTCCTTGATTGACCCTTATAAATATTGATATGCTATTAAAGCTAGTGAAAACCTTATTATCTCAATTATTTTCATTGATCCTAATATTATTGGTTGGTGACATCTTTATTACAATGCAAAACTAGATATTTCTTGGATCTTTCTCTAGGGGTTGTAGAGATATAAACCCTAATTAAAACTGACTAATTAAAAAAAACTCTTCTAAAAACATAAGAGCAGATGTCTACATGCTACATGCATGTAAAGATCCCAGCTCCAAACTAGAATACCATGTATGCTTTTGTTGAACCATGATCTCTTTAGCTACCCACTTTCGATAAATCTAGATTTGAAGCCATTGATATCAATCTCCTCTAGTGGTGAGTATGTTTTGGCCTTTGAATTGGCAATATATCTATCAGTAGCATGCCAAGGGACTAGGCCTTCTAATCCTACTCTTAGAATATTTCAAGTCATAAATCTAATTATGTATGACATTATCCTTGGTAATTGTACCTGGCTATCAGTTGGGAAAACAACTTAAAATAGGGAGTACCTGATTGTTGTGTTTGGCATTCACAAACACAACTTCGTCTACACTTATATATTAATCTTGTCTTCTAAGTTTTCATATCTTGAACTATCACTAGGTAGACCCGACAATGTGAAAAACTACAAATAAAATCTATTGAGTTGTAGTTTTTGGGTTTAGAACTTTATGTAGGATGATTTAACAAGCCCAAATTCCAACTGCGATATCACAAAGAAGGGAGAATATTCAAAGAAAATAAGTGGGAGGCTTGCATAATATATAGATCTAGTCCTTTGGATACACCCGATGATGTAGATGCACACTCTGTTGTGGATGAAAATCTGAAAACAGACTGCCGGTAGTCTAAAACCTGCTAAAACGTCAGACTGAAATAGATGGACTGTGATAATAGAGGTGAAGCTGGTTGTTGTGGACTGTGTCTTATAAATACTCCCAAGAGCTAGACCCTACAAACATGATTACTCTTGGCAAGAAAAAGTTGGATTGACAGAGACAGGGGTTCTTTGTTTCTGCAACACTCATAAAAACCAAGGGATCTTAGTTGTTGAATTATTCAGTATAGAGAGGCTCAAAACACAGAAACATGATTGCCAATATTTGGTTCGTGAGCTATATTTGTCTCTTTTCATGTTCCAAGCAAGACATACTTGAGCTGCAATCATTGCGATTCATTGCTTATGTGCCTACACCATGTCAAATTATGTCACTATATATCCATTTAAGTTCATCACACGTGCCCTTTGTAAGACGAAGTCAATCTATTGGGCAAGATTTTCTCTCTGTTGACTAGCCTAGATATTGAACATGATTTTAACTAGCTTAGGCAACCATCTCTCATGAGCAATATTATTGTTCTCATGGTCATCAAGGATATGTTTTAATACTTGTGCCACTAACTAAGAAAGGACACAAAATCAAGTAGTTATATTACACCTCCCTCAAGGCTTATGATGCTTCACTCCAATGCCATATATGATGTTCAATCAAAAGCATGCAATACGGCTTATGCTTGGATGGCTTCTAGTTTGGCACTAAGATTGTTTAGCACCCAAATTATGACCATGCCACTTTAGTTAAAGGTCATGTCAACACTCATTGGATTTCCATTGGCATTATCACCCCTTTTGAGTCATTCCAACCTGAGTGGCTCCTCCCTCTATCAAAGTGCCTAGAGTTCCTAGCCTTGTTTAAGTGAAACACTAGGCATCACAAGTAATATCATTCCCAGATGAAAGCACCACAGAGATCCACATGGGGCATCCATGGGGCCTACACTTCCACTAAAGCATGTGGAAAATAGATACATGCCATTAGCCAACGTGTAGCCAGCACCAACTCCAGGCTTATAGAAAGCAATAACCTCAAAAAGCATGGCAAGGACAATAACAAAACTTTTCTTATCCCCATGTGGCCCAACACTTTATTGCATCAATTAACTCCAACATGACCTTGTTTACTAATATCATTTCACTTATTCATCTAAATTAGGGCACCGATATAAATCAACCAAACACACATCATGTTTTGCATGACAAACCCCTTAACACAGCCAACACATCCATCCAGGAAGAACTCCAACACATTCATCCCCACCTAAACTTTAGAATAACATCATTGAAAATGTATTGAACCCCAACTTCCCTCATGGTTTTATGCTTTGCTCTCCTAGTTCACATCTTCTCTCGCACTCTATCACATATTTGCCACTATTTTGGCTCCACCCTTCCTTTTGCTTAAAAATACACTCCTTGATATCTATATCAAATTTACTAAACATTGTTAAGTCATTATTTAATAACTAAACCACAAAATCATCTTATAAATTATTATAATAATCAACATTTAAATAATAATTTTCCATATCAAATAAAAAGTGATAATAATTATCTCTCATTATAAACAAAATAATGAAACCAAATATTTTTTAATAAAATTGACTTGGTATAAATATCACCTCCTATAACTTCTATATGTTATACATAATTTAATTTTAGTACTAGACTAATAAAACATCAATTTTGTACTTTATGTACATTTGCCACCAAGCTTTATGCACTTATATGTTGCTCATGAGAAACTTTGCACATTTGCAAGATTCTAAATAATTCAAAAGTGTGCATAAGACCAACCTTTCCCATGATCCTTTGAACACTTGCAATCATATCAGTCAGCTGCTAACATTTTGTTATTCACTGTAATCCTAAAGGCCAAAGTGATTCTTTTATTGTGCTTATCCTCCCAGGGTGATTTTCTTTGGGCTTGTCTTTCACCAATGCTTAAGAACAAGACAGCTAGATGTTTAGAGCACTCAAATTGGCTAAAGTCCTTGATGGTCTTATGGAGAACAACATGATTTTAGTGGTTGATAATGGAAGTATAGGTGAGTTTGTGCAAGAGGGTGCCTTGAAAAAAGGTAAGTAGATAAGATAAGGTAACATAATTTTATTAATGTCCAACAAATGACCACAAAAGTAGGTCAATGGGACTGTTAGGTACCAGGATATCAATACAAAATGGATATCTATGTAGAGGTTGCAAACTGATGATGGAACTTACAGCTCACTGCAGAAGTAGAGGCGATGCCTGGAACAAAATATATTTAACTAAACATTGAATTCAGTGCTATTTTTAGACTCGTGCAAATAGGATGCCAACAACAATCACAGAGGTTGAGGATGCATGCATCACTTGGTTGTTATCTTGAGTTATTATTCATGCAAAGAGGCAGATCTAAAGTAAAGTGAAGTTACTTTCTGCTTATGAACAGCAATCAATTAGGTGCATGCATAATTAAAGGGTACTCTATATTTTTAAACATGCAGGGAGCATCTAGTAAATGAACCAATTATTACCATTACATGCTTCAATCTGTTGTATAAATCAGCATTCCAAACAGGTTATATTTGGCATTTAACAAGAAGTAAGCTAGAACTTTTGTCCCTAAATCCATGACCCCTAATAACTTTTGTCCCTAAATCGAGATCTTGTATAGGACCTTCCCTACTATTTATGCCACACTAGCTCTATTTTTCACCTCTTCCCTCACATCATCTAGGTATCTCCTTACCTACTTTTCAAAGACATTGAACTTCAAAAATATTGCATGTGGCCTCTTAGCTTGGGGATGTCATCAAACTCATATCCCCAAACTATGCTCTTAATGGTCTTCAATGTTCATTGTGGCTAGCAATTTGGCATCTACCAAGGTTTCTTAATACCTCTTTCTCTAAGAATCTCTTTATTCAACTAGTGTTGTTGTTTTCTTATTTTCCTGATTCCATTCTTTTGGACTTCATCCAGCTTTTCCTTTGCTTAGCTATCTCTTATTTTCTTTTATCTACTAGGCTTTGAGAAATGGTAGTTGCAAGTAGGATTTCCTAATGCTTTGTAAGTTTGTTCTCCACTCTCCAATATCCTTCAAGAGTTGCTCAACCTTCTATTATGACTTTTCATCATTGTCTTTTACAATCTCCTCTATTAAAGAACTAGAAGCAATATCTTTCCTTAAATTCTCTCGCATGAGCTCAAACTATATTTTTTTATGATTTCATTTGCCTCTTCCAATTTTGAGGGAAAATCTTCTCAATGTGGATTGAAAAGAGAGGGAGGCTAAGAAGCATTCTTGATAAGTAGCCAAAGAACATAATTTGATAGTAGAGATGGGTGGAGGAATAAAAATGTGTGAAGTTGCAAAATAGAACTTGTCCACACCAATCCCATAGTATTTTGGATTTTTGAGAAAGTAGAATCAACGACATTTTTCAAGTGGCTTCAGGGATACAATTGTCAAATTGCTCTAGAATTTTCCTAGAAGATTCGTAGCAACATTTCCATAGTTCAAGAGTTGTTCATGGGGGTCACTGAGGAGTCATAAGTTGTTTCCCTCTCCCACTAGGGTCTCAATATTAGGGCATAATGTGCAGAAGCACCTTCCCATGCCACTTTAGGCCGTTAATCTTGTCCCCGGGACAAGGGTTAATCTTGCTTATCCTAAAGTTATATACCTTAGTATGTCACCCTAGAATGATGTTTATATATGATGCTTCAATCAAGTTTATTACAAAGACAAATGAAGCATGAAAACAATCCATAAAACTATGACGATTCATGTTTGGTTTATAAATAGTGAATAGCACTTAGAGGGAGGCAACAAACAAGGGAATTCTTAAACCAGTATATAAAATCAAACCCATATTGAGTCCAGAAAGAGTTGGGAAAATTGGAAATGGTAGAGCTTGGAGAACTGATGATGTTTCTCATTTTGTCTCACTGCTCAGTCTCTAAAATAACAACTTACCCACATACTCTGAGAGGCTATCCCCATGGGAGTCAACTTATAGGAATGGACCTAACTCTATTCCTTCCACAATATCCCCTTTGTTCCCAATCTGCTATGAGGATCTTGACGCAACCTATTCAAACTTGGTGCCTTGTGCAATGTGCATATAGATTTCACTTGTGCCCATTCTATCACAAAAGAATTTTTGAACAAGATGGTTGTTTCCCAACCTACAGAAAACAATGTGTTCCCACTGATGTGGGTATTAGAATTTTCATATTGATGTGTCATCATTTTTTATGTTATCCCATTCTTGTAATGTGATATCCAATGCCAAGGAAAATAGGTGTAGATTGTGTTTTGGATGTTAATGATGTTGATTGGCATTGTGTAATTAAGAATGATATCCATATATATATGGTCTGAATAATTGCATGTATGCTTCCTTGCAAATTATGAATACGAGAAAGACTACACAAGCAAAGAAAACACCGCAAATAGAGTTTCAGCTTGCAGAAAGTCGTTGATAGGTCTAGGACAAAATTGTCTAGGTCAATAGAGAAGAAGCGAAGTGTCTGCTTTGAAGACTAGTGAGATCCATATGAATTCAATAATTGGCACCCATGCAAGCGAAAAAGAAACTTGTGTTAATGGTGTTTTCTTACAAGGTGGAGACAATGCTCAATTCAGTAGTAAAGGAATCCAAATTATGGTGAGTTTGTGAAAGAGGGTTCCTTGAAAAGGGTAAGTAGATAAGATAAGGTAAGATAATTTTATTAATGTCCAACAAATTACCACAAAAGTAGGTCAATGGGACTGTTAGGTAACAGGATGTCAATACAAAATGGGATTACCATGTAGAGGTTGCAAACTAATGATGGAAATTACGGTTCACTGCAGAAGTAGAGGCAATGCCTCGAACAAAATATATTTAACTAAACATTGACTTCAGTGCTATTTTTAGACTCATGCAAATAGGAGGCCAACAACAATCACACAGGTTGAGGATGCATGCATCACTTGGTTTTTATCTTGAGTTATTATTCTTGCAAAGAGGCAGAGCTAAAGTAAAGTGAAGTTACTTTCTGCTTATGAACAACATTCAATTAAGTGCATGCATAATTAAAGGGTAATCTCTATTTTTAAACATGCAGGGAGCATCTAGTAAAGGAACCAACTATTATCGTTACATGCTTCAATCTGTTGTACAAATCAGCATTCCAAACAAGTTATATTTGGTATTTAACAAGAAGTAATCCAAAAAATTTGTCCCTAAATCCCTGACACAAAATAACTTTTGTCCCTAAATCGAGATCTGGTATAGCACCTTCCCTACTATTTATGCCACACTGGCTCTATTTTTCACCTCTTCCCTCACATCATGAAAGCAAGATAATCTTCCATCCTTTGTTCCTAACATTCTAGGTTGCTTATGTACAAATTATACAAAATACATGGGGCTAACCACAATTATTCAGCTTACTATGTACTAAAATTGAACTACTATAGGTAGCAGATTTTGGCCTTGCACATGCTACACCAAGTGGAGCACTTAAATTTGAACCAATCAACACAGATATTTGTGGAACTCCTAATAACTTTTTCTCTCTAAGAAAGCTAACAAGGACAAAAAAAATTGTCAAGCCAATGGAGCTTATGATTATTTTTTAAATATTGTCCCACTTGTAAGGTATATGGACCCTGAATATGTTACCACTCAAGAGTTGACGGAAAAGAGTGATATGTACAAATATGGGGTGTTGCTTCTAGAACTTATTACAACTAGGCGGGAAGCACACAAACAAAAAATATTGTAGAATTGGCCCAACAATTTATTGCAACGTGTTCTAGATTGCTTGAAATTGTAGATCCTAATTTGGCAGATAGTTACAACTTTGAACAGCTTCAGTGTCTCATTAGCATTGTAAAATTGTGTACCCAAAAAGAAGGTAAAGCAAGGCCTTCAATAAAGCAAGTTCTCTGACTTCTATATAATAAACTAAACATAGAAAACCATAACCTCGTTATTGCAACTTGAGGTAAAGACGTAGGTAACAACAATTATTTTAAGACAGTGATTAAGGGGAAAGTAGACATTGAGGTCTTCGAATGGAGACTTCAGTGGTGATTAACTACTCGTCATTCATCCTCTACTACAACAACCAACAACTGTTGCCACCCCTTCAATACCTTCTATTAGTTATTCCTCGACTCCATAAATGAAAGAAATATTGTCGAGGATATAAAAAAGATTAGAACCAACATTGGTGACTTTCGAAATTTATCATCACAATGTACACAATTAGCTTCTCGTTACGATTTAGTCTAGATGTAGCCTATTTGGCTATGAGGATGGCCAACAAAATAAACTACATCATCAACATCTTAATCAATGGCTTAACCAAACTCCTATGACCTTAGTAACCTTAATGATGGCGTTTAATAATGGCATTAGTAATAGGTTAGATGGTGGCACTGGTTCTACTGGGGAAACAATAGATGCTTGCATTCTTCTCATAGTACTCATTCAACATATTGCAAAAAATAAACAAAATAAATACTTGTATAGTGTAATCTCTGACTATGTCCGTCCAATGCAAGCCCCAACCCCAAGGAACGTTGATTCTTGAACTGTGAACAAAACGGGATTAAGTGATTAACCATGAACCCCAATTCTCGAATCTCTACAAGCTATGTGTGACTGGGTGATACATTGAGTGCCTACGCATTTTATAGGGATGAAAATGTCCCCCTCAATTTGGATTCCATGAAATGTGGACGGATTTAGGATTAAAAAAATCTATAAACAAGGAATTCGGGCATAAACTTAACCGTAAAGGAGATTTACACCAAAGATGTAGGGCGAAATAGCCACTACACTTCGACATTACTGGAAATCGAGGGTCAACCAGGGATCCGAGTCAAAATATGTTGGAAATTGGGGGCGAACCAAGGATTTGAGTCAAAACTTGGTAGAAATTGAGGGCGATATCCACGATTTTAAGGGAATTTTACTAGAATTTGGGGGCAAGAAAAGGATCCGACTCAAAGTTTGTTAGAAATCAAAGGCGATTCGAGCATTTTCGGGGAATTTCAGAGGACGAAAAATGTATTTTTCGATTTTTTTCATAAATATAAGAGAGGGCTATTTGGTTTTAAGAAAATATTTTAATAATAAAAGGGGTACGAATTATTTATTTTATAGAAAATCGATTTAATATACAAAATTCGCCCATTAAATAATTCAAACCCCTTTAATTTCTCCATTGGGATAAATTTCACCCCTAAAATCATCCATGATCCGAGTACTGCTAGGAACACCCCTTTCAGGTGGCTTCATGGACCTAAAGTTGTCTATTTTGATGGTTTTCTAAAATACAGTTTTGCTTAGTGGCGTGCAGTGCAATTTCTGCACCATAGGATAGGATTTTGAAAAATGTGGGGAGCGAATGTGTGGGCTTTGTGGTCATATCTACCTTTCCCAAACAAACCTGCAGGAGGCAAGAGATCTCAATTCCATTGCTCGGTTTGGTTTGTATGCCCACGGTTGAAATTTGTTTGGTGTCCCTTAATGGCCTTGGGAAGCGAGATGAAACTAGCCATAACTCAAAATCCATGGATCCGATGGAAAAAATCAATTTCATTGGATTCGTGACATATGAGTCCCACTAGGGACACCCCTTTCTAGTGGCTTCATGGACCAAAAGTTGTCTATTTTGAGGGTTTTCTAAACTAGGGTTTTTCTAAGTGACATGCAATGCAATTTATGCACGATAGGAATTAATATTTTGAAAAAATTTCCAAGTGAGTGAATGGGAATCAAAATCATATATCCATTTCCCAAACACACCTATAGGGAGAAACATAACTCAATTCTGTTACTCAGTTTGCTTTTTATCTCCCTGATTGAAATTTTCCTGGTGTCCCCGAATGGCCTTGGGAAGTGAGATGAAACTCATTGTAACTTGAAAACCAAGGCTCCAATGGACAAACCATCAATTTTGTTGGATTCGTGATATCCGAGTACCTCTAGGGACACCCCTTTCTGGTGGCTTCATTGACTGAACATTGTCTATTTTAACGGTTTTCTAAACTAGGGTTTGGCTCCGTGACGTGCAGTGCAGTTTTTGCACGATAGGCTAAGATATTTAAAAATGTTCCAAGCGAGTGCATGGGAATTGCAATCATCTCGCCCTCACCCAAACACACCTATAGGAGGAAACAAAACTTAATTTCGTTTCTTGGTTTGGTTTTTATGCCCTTAGTTGAAATTTGCCCAGTGTCCCTAATGGCCTTGGGAAGTGACATGAAACTCGTCATAACTCAAAAAATTAGACTCCAATGGAAAAACCGTTATTTTTGTTGGATTTGTGACATCTAATTACCACTAGGGACACCTCTGTATTTTGGCTTCATTTACCGAACGTTGTCTATTTTGACAGTTTTCTAAACTAGGGTTTGGCTCAGTGACATGCAATGCAGTTTCTGCACTATAGTCCAATATTTTGGAAAATGAGGGAAGCGAGTGTGTGGGGATCATGTTCATATCGAACTTCCCAAAAAACACCTACAAGAAGCAACAAAACTCAATTCCATTTCTTGGTTTTGTTTTTATGCCTTTGGTTGAAATTTGTTTTGTGTCCGTCAATGGCCTTGGGAAGTGAGATGAAACTCACCATAACTCAAAAACCGTGGCTCCAATGGTCAAAACATCGGTTCCTTTGGATTCGTGACATCTGATTACCACTAGGGACACCCCTGTCCATTGGATTCATGGACTAGAAGTTCTATATTTTGACGGTTTTCTAAACTACGGTTTTGATAAGTGATGTGTAGCGCAATTTCTGCATAGTAAGCTAAGATTTGGAAAGATGTGTTGAGCGAGTGTGGTGGTATCTTGAAATTATTACCTTTTTATCGGTCTCAATTCAAGAACCTAACTTTAAATATCAACCAGGGATCGTACAAACTTCAGAGGTACTATGAACTGTATGTGCACTACTAAGAGAATCCTAACCTAGAATGATAGAATTTGGGAATTAAAAAAAGGAAGTATATGAATCTTTTGTGTTATGAAAGCATAAAAATATTTTAATGAAATCATATGTCTAAGGTTTGAAAGCATGAATCTATTCCAATGAAAGAAAAATCATACATCTATTTACTAAAAGCATAAATTTGTTCTAATGAAAGAAAAAATCTATTCTAATGAAAGCAAAAGCATACATCTATTTACTGAAAGCATAAATATGTTCTAATGAAAGAAAAAGCATACATCTATTTACTAAAGGAATAAATCTTTTCTAATGAAAGCAAACACATACATATATTTACTGAAATCATAAATCTATTCTAATGAAATGATTTGGAAAACTGACCTAAGAGAAATAACTATTGATGCAAACAGAAATGTGCTAATCTATAAATTCCCAAGACAAATCGAGTCTTTTTGCGCATTTGGGTACGCAACTAAACTTTAGCACCTCATACCATCCTCAAACGACGAACAAACAGAAAGAATAAATCGGGTGCTTGAATACATGCTTCGTATGTATGTAATGGACAAACCATCCAAGTGGGAGGATTATATACACTTAGTAGAGTTTGCATATGATAACGGGAAACAAGCATCATTAGGCATGAGTCCATTTGAGGCTTTGTATGGTCGGAAGTGCAGGACACCAGCGACGTGGGATAATCTAGTGAACAGAATTGTACTTGGGCCAGAATTTCTTAAGGAAATGCAACAAGAGGTTGCAAAGATCAGGCAGAATTTAAAAGTAGCCCAAGATAGACAGAAAATCTATGCATATAAGCATAGAGCGCATAGGGAGTTCAGTGTTGGGGATCATGTTTACCTTAGAGTGAGGCCAAGGAAGAGTTCCTTGAAACTTGGGAGTTGTGCCAAGCTATCACCCAAATATTGTGGGCCATTTGAAGTGCTTAAAAGAATAGGACCAGTTGCATATAGACTTGCATTTCCTGCTAACACTAGAGCTCATAATGTTTTTCATGTTTCTTTGCTTAAGAAATATGTACATGATCCCAACCATGTGATTAATTGGGATGTGATCCAGTTGGAACCCAAGGGAGAGTTCCAAACAAATCAGACAGGAAGGTAACATTGCTCCGGAACCGATCCATCATAAAGGTGAAGGTGCAATGGAAGCACTACGTACCCAATGAGGATACATGGGAGTTGGAGGATGCCATGAGAGTGGCATATCCATTTTTGTTTAATTTTGAAGAGCACTGAGGACATTTCTAATTTAAGGAGGAGGGGAATGTAACACCCCAATTTTGACATCGTTGCATTAAACTTGTGAATGATGTAATATCATTATAAAAATTGTGGTGAGGAGCTCAAGGCCAAGGCCCCACCATCGATCTGTCGTTTATGTATCAGCAATTAAAAATCGATGCATGTGGATCATGTGCTAGCCTAGCACAATGGAAATTACAAATATCATGTAAATATGTATTTTAATAAAATACCCACAACTAGATATGCAATGCAACAAGAATATGGGGGCATGATTTTTACTAGGAATAGGGAGGGAAATATTCAAACCCTTGAAACAATCATTTCAAGCCAAGTTTCAATGAGAGAACCCATAAACCATTAACTACCCATTTTGACTTATGCACCCAATCATTTAATTCTTACAAGAGGTGGTTGAGGTAGTTATTATTTTGGGAAATAGAGAGTATGGATGTCCCAATTTCATGTATGGGAAAGCCATCAATTTTGAAAATCGTGTTTGGCTTATTGGGAAAGAAAACACCCACGAATTTGCTTCCCAAGCCATTATTCATCAGCCAGTTTGGCTCTCTCACGTCATTCTAACTTGTGGGGCATTTTTCCTTCACGTTTTTCCTGTGTTTCCTTGATTTCTAGCTGGGAAAAGGGCATTTTTGGTGTTGCAAAATGACTAGGAGGAAGGAAGTTCGATTTGAGGGTCCATAGAGGTCGTTTTTGGCCATTTGAATGCTCATGTACCTATGGGATAAATTATTTTCTTCCTTGTGATTGATGTTTTCTTCTCGCAACTCGTTTTTTTGGGTGCCACGATTTGGGAAATCCATGGACATCTTTTTTTGTTCATTCCACAATTAAAAACATTTTTCCATGCCCAACATATGTGCTTGATGGGTGTGTGGGGAGATAATGTTGTGATGTGATTTGTGTGTATCCATTGTTTTGGATTGAACTTGGGTGTAAGTAACCAGGAGTAGAAGAGGATTCAGAATTAGCTTGAGAAACCTAGTGAAGAGTCTAACCTCACTAAAGATGAAGGGGCTTTGGCCACTTTTCTATGCACACCCTGAAGAGCACTAGAGGGAAAGGTATGGCCTGAGGGACTGTGGATCAATGAAGGGAATACTTCCTTATGTTGGGTGTGTAGGTATTGTGGGTGCCAAGATAGCTGAATCTTGTAGAGGTTCCAACAGCTATGTGGTTGAGCTCACTATCTTAGCAATTATTTCCTTTCTAATTCCTTAATAGCCTGATAAACCGAATTGTAGACTGGCTTGGTTGATATGTGTATAGAATTGGTTATGTGTTAGTTGGTGTTCCCTTTTCCTTGTGGAAATCATGCCCATCTTGGGGGTGGTAGTTTTTTTGATATATTTATGAGAACAACTGGCCTATGGTTGGGTGGAACGTTGCAGTTGCATAGCCATTTTGTCGAGACTACTTCATTTCAAGATAAGTACTCTCTTGTGTTAATTCTACAATGTCTCTATTTGATGATTGTTATGAATGTGATAAATGCATGTTAAATGTATGTGGATATAGTTTTGTTTACTTGTATTATGCATCTGCATGCATGTAAATTTGTTTGCATTTTACTTGTTTATGAATTTGATGATGGGGCTAGAGTCTCAAAAAGCCCATATTTTTAGTCATGTTCTATTCCTTGAGTGGGATTGATGGAAGGGAACGTGACAAGAGCTAAGTCAAAAATGAAATTTGGAATTTGGAAAATTTGATTCCACAAGTGGATGCGCCCTCCTAGTGCAAATTGAGTAGCCCTCCTTTTCTTTTGGATCTGTGGATAGAACGGCTCGCAAACTGAAACCCTAATTTCTGCAGTTTTTGTAGTTTCTGCGGAATTTAGGTCAAAACAAAAATTTCTCTGAATGAATATATTCCTCCACAAATAGTTGCACCCTCCTAGGGCGATTTCCAATATGGTCTTTATGGATCAATTGTGTGGTTGGAGACCCTGGAATCAAGAATCCCTAGTTTTTGATACCAGTCTCTTTTAGGACTACTCCGATCCCATGTTATATTTTAATGAACCATCCTCAGTTTCGCAGCAGAAGCATGGTGTGGGCCCATAACCTGTTATATTTTAATAATATAGTAGTATAATTTTCATCTCTTTCTACTTTAACTACTCATAAGGATTACTAAAAGAATAACCATCCACATAAACACAAGAAACACAATAGTTTACCTTGGGAAAACCCAAACTTGGGAAAAACCCATCCAACCTTTCTTATTCATAGATTCAATACAAAATACAAGTACATAAAATATAGAAGTGATATGGAACAAGAGAGATCACATAGGAAGATAATATCAAAGAAAGAACCCCTTAAAAACAGTCTTATTCAACCCTTGAGCGAACTTCTCCTTGCTTGAGCGAACTTGCTTAATTGGTGCAAATGAGGAGGACGAAACCCTTTATTTATACTTGATTTTGTCTGACTTTTTTCACTAGGTCCAATTTGTCTATTTTCAATGGGCCGACTTGTCATAGGAGAAACATAATAATTGTTTACTATTTATTTCTAGGCCGACTTAGCTAGTGAGGATACCTCATGTAGCTACAACATCAACAGGGTTTCCCTCTGTCTCCATATCTCTTCCTTTAGGTAGTTGAGGGACTTAGTAGAGCCATTATTTATGATAGAGGTAAATGAATATTGCATGGCATTTTGTTAGTGAGAAATGTATTGATTTCCCATCTACTTTTTGTAGATTATGTTTTACTATTTTGTTTTAGTACAGAGAGAGATGGGTTTTGGTTGTCAGTGGTATTTTTCACCTATAATGTAGTGCCACTGGGATGGAAGTTAACGAAAGTAAATCAACACTTTATAATATCAATCTTACCTTTCAACAGAATACTTCCTTCCATTATCATTTTCCTTTTCAATGGCATAGCTCGGATGGTGGTATCAAGTATCTTGGTTTTATCCTCAAACCCATTTATTAACAAAGTGATTGGTTATGGTTGATTAACAAAGTGGAAAGAATAATTTCACTTTGGTTTAACAAGTGGCTATCTCATGGTGGTAGCCTAATCTTGGTAAAATATGTTCTTGAATCTATCCCTATGTACTAGAATACCTTGTCTTACATTCCTAAAGTGCTTTTGGAAAATATTAGGAATCCCTTTTTTTTTTTGTGGCAAGGTAGTCATGAATACAAAAGCATACATTGGGTTAGATGGAAGAAGTTGGTTGCTCCAAAAATGTTGGGGGAATGTTTCATTAAGGATATTCACCTTGTTTGTCTCTCTTTATCATCTAATTCCTTGTGGAATGTAAATACCAAATAAGATCTCTAGAAGAGGATCCTTGCTCAAAATTATATAGATCTTTTTAACATTCTAGATTGGATTAGAAGGGAGAGAAAAAGTATTCAAAATGTCTCCAATCAGTGGAAGGCATTGATCTTTGTTTTTTCTTATTTTGAGGCATTACTTAGCTTGAAAAGTTAGGAGTGGAAAAAAAGACTTTGTGGGATCATATGCTATTATGGGGTGTAACATAATATATTCCTTCCTGGATAAATTTGAAACATTTGAGGGCTATTGGTAAATCATTGCTTAATCAAGTGGCTAACCTAGATGCAACAACACTTAGGAGATAGGGGTGGCTTTCAACTAGTGCTCTAGGTCTTGAGGCTCGTTTGGCACCAACTTGGGATCAATTCTTTTTTTAATTACATAAATATCATACCAGATTGTCAGAAGATGAGTATGAACATATTTGGTCTTTTAATCAAGTTGGGGGTATCTACTCTACAAAATAGGGATACTCCTCTTTGATCTCACAAGTTGTAGATCCAATATGGTGGTGGAACAAGCTTTGGAAATTCAAATCTCCAACCAAAACCAAATTACTAATGTGGCTAGCTCTTAACGAAAAATTTCTAACTTAGGATCAATTGCAAAGAAGAGGTAAAGTTGGCCCTGGTATTTGTATGCTATGTAAAGATCATGAAGATACTAATGAACAATTGTTTTTACACCGCTCTTACATGGATCAAGTTTGGTCCAATTTGGAAGACTTCCTTGATCTTATATCTCTTTTGCTAGGCAACTCATTGGATTATTGTTTTCATACTTAATTTGACAAGAGGTAAATCAAGAAGTAGAGAGCCCTTCCTTACTTAACTCTTTGGGGGCTCTGGATTGCAAGGAACAATATGGTCTTTGAAGAGAAATTTGTCCTCCTTACCAGTCTACAACTCAGATTTGGTCAATTTTGTTTTACTTTTCATTTGTATCCCCTCCAAAATGTCCCAAGTCTAAAGGAGCTAGGTATTGATAATTATATAGTGGTATTTCTTCCATGATCCTAGTGCCTTCCATGATCCTAGTACAATGGTGGGAGTAGGGTTTGTACTTAATCTTTCTAAGCATAAGAAATTCCATTTCAAGGCTAGTCATGGCAAGGGTACTAATAACACTAGTGAATTACATGCTTTGTATTATTTTCTGAAGTTTGCTCTTGATAAGAATATTGGTCACATAGATTTTTGGTGACTCTTTGCTCATTATCAACTGGATGAAAGGTCACTCCCAAATTCACAATATTGCCCTCTCCTCACTGGCTATTCATTTTAGATAGGTGGCTACACCGTTTCAGCACATTGGCTTTGAAAATATCTACATGGAGCAAAATTGCAATGATGATTTTCTTTCAAAGGAAGGTCTTGGTCTTTCTAAGCATACTTTTTCACTTGATACATTTCATGAGGGTCTTCTGGTTGACAAAAGGTCATTTGCTCTAGCTGAATTTTCATTCTTTTATTGGTTATATATTTGGGGTGATTGTATATTGTCTTAGCTTACATAGTGCTTCTAATAGCACTATTTGGTCCATGGTTTTGGGAAAAATTTCGGTACCTTGTGCATCTTCCTTGTCATATTTTTACTTTTGCTCTATACTATAAGCACCTAATGAATGTATTTTGGTTCTACCTGAATATAAAATATGTTTTTTCCCAAGAAAAAAAAAGTAAAAGAGCATGCCATGAATGCTGGTTATGAGTATATAACTAAGGAAAGTCATGACTTATGATCCAAATGTGGTAGTGAATGTCGCGTGAGACAGTCATGAGTGAATCCATAGCATTGTTGGATATGGAAAGGCTATAGTGCTACACTAGTGTCCAATGGTCTCCCTATTTGTTTCAGTGCCTCGCATTGTAACCTTCTTGTCAACGTAGAGCCACCATTAGAAGGGAAGGATTTTCTAAGGGGCTGGTGAGAAAAGAAAGGAAATGCTTTCTAGTATTCATGTGGGGCTATTTAGCAAAGAAAGAGTATATTCCTTGTGTGTGTTGGGTTGAAGAAGGTGTTCAGATGGTTTTGAAAGTATTAAGGAGGTGGTTGGATGATGTGTCAGGGAATCATTGGATAGACCTTCTAATTCATCATAGTGGAATGCATGACATGAGAATATAGTATTTCTAAATCAATGCAAGGACGCATTGAGCCTAGATGTGCATGAATAAATTGTGTAAATTTTGTGGTTATGCACGCGTATATGTGGGCACATATGTTTTAATGCATTATGTGAATGTATGCATATGCCATATTTCATTGCATTTAGTATGATAATATTTGAAATGATGGAGTTTTTGGTGAATCATAATTATGAGATCATTTCAAGAGATGTTGTGGATGCGGTGAAAGATTTGCATGAAAGGTAGTAATGTTTTAATGAACTACAAGAATGTTGTGTCAAGGGGATAGAGTTGTACGAAATATGATTATGATCAAGAATGTGATGATGTAACCATGAGTATTGGCACATTTGTTTAATTGCATAGACAATATGATTGCATTATGTAATTTTAATTTTGCTAAGTGATGCATATATAGTGAATGTATTTCCTTGCATTTGAGATATTGACAATTGGTAGTGATTGAATTATTTATGTGTTATAATTCTGAGATCACTTTACGGGATGTTATAAATGTTACAATGAAGAATTATATGCATGGATACTCACAAATTGTTTGATTGACTAAGGAGATCAGATTGCAGACAGAATTTCCTTGGATATGGCAATGAGTGTAAGTCCATAAGGAAGATTGGGTGTTACCACCTACAAAGGTCAAACATTATTTGAAAAGAATCTCATACTTGTGAAATATGGTTTCTATATGAAACGGATTTGAAAATTTTCTGATTGAAATTATTATGATGATATCTCATGGTAACTATGTGTATAATACATGTGAGAAGATGAATCAGTCTAGTGAGGACAGATGGTGGTTACTGAAAGCTTGCGAGCAAACTTGATCACCATGAGTTATGTTATATTAGAGCTTGCTAGAGGGAATCCCTAACAGTGAGACTCTATAAGTATGTTCTCTTCTTGTGCAAGAAATCTTTATCAAATGATGGATTTCTGAAGGAATTGTTTAGAAAAGAAGGGGATGCTTGACCTTGGATGGTGAGTGACTACAAGGAAGAGGCACCTTGAATGAATCCATTGTAAAAGATTCATATTATATTAGTTGGGATCAAGAAGGCAGTATATGTGTATATATCTTGGGTGTGTAGAAGAAGATAGTGAGTTAAATCTCACACATGGAAGCCATGTGGAGCAAAGATATATTTACACAAATTATTGGGTTTATTTGCATACTTATCTTGTGTTATGAATAGATATGCTTCAATTATGAAATTTGAATCTTTGTTAATGGATTAATTGTTGCTTAAAATGGCTATGATAAGCATGTTTTTCCTTTGATGATTGTAATAGGCTTATGCTGAAGTGATAAATGCCTTGGAGGTATTCCAAGGTAATCCAAAGGAATGATTGAACATTGTTGTCCAAGATAACTACCAATGAGACAAAGTGGTTTTTTAAAAAAGAGGCATTGCAGAGGCAAGTGGAAAATAAGGGAGTAGAACCTTGCTAAAAAGGAAGAAAACAATGAGGATGGTATTATTCCAATGGGAGAGGGGGATGTAATATCCCATTTTTTACCCTTGGAATGTATTAAATCATATTATATAAAATGATATAAATACATTAGTAAACTATTCATAGTGTAGACCTCAAAATCAAGGCCCAACTAGTGAATGGTTGGGCATGTATAATGTAAATATTTCTATATGGGACATGGATTAGGGTTGTCATAATGACTCAAAAGTTATGTAAATATTATGATGGAAAATAATAAAATGGTCTGAGATGGTTGTGTAAAGAGAACTGGAGGGGCTATGATTACACTAGAGGGGAAGAGGAAAAGGGGCCTATGGGAAAGTAAATCTTGTTTTTCCAAGTGTCATTCTTAGAACTCATCCATTATTTGACATGTGCCTTAAATGAGCCATTTACTTCATTTGACTTATCAAATCCAATCATTAAATGCATGTCTGAGGGTGGTGGGAAAATATTCTCTTCAAGTTATAGAAGCATTGGATGAATATACTTTTTATGGAAAGTGTCATTCATCTTGTGGTCAAAAGTAATGTTAGTTGTCTTTTCGTTGATCCTCTAATCTCCATTTGGATTCTATCACTCATTTTCCATGAGACTTCATACACTACGTAGCCTTCATGTTGTTATATCTGTTTCCAATGACCAAATTGATAAAATAACCAAAAATTAGCACTATGAAGAGAAAATTGCAGATAGTAGAGTGAATATGATGGTTGTAGGTGAGCATATTGGGTGGGAAGGATATGAAATTTGTACCCCATTGTTTATTTGTTTCTCCAAGATGCTTAAGAAGCCATGAATTGATTTTACATGAGGTTCTCTAAAAGCATACAGCAAGTTGGACTCTTATTGCACACACTAAAGAGCATTGTAAAGGTTGGGTACTCTAAAGGACTGTTGAGTAGAGAAACAGTAGGCCTTCCTTGTGTTGTGTGGGGCAGTGTAAGAGAATTCCATGGTTGAGATGGTTGAGTAAGATTCATGTAATTTCTCAGTGATGAGAAAATTGGCTAAGCATGAGAGCAAATGGGTTAGACTAAGAGAGAGTGAAACCTGTAGGTGCTCCCTTCACCCTAGTGGCCTTATAGCCCAACTTGAGGGTGGTATCTGCAACTAGAATCTACAATTGGATAGTAAATTGCTCTTACATAGCCAATGTCTCATATCTTTATCATTTAAAATATAAGTATTTCATGACTTGGTGGTCAGCACCTCCTTCAAGACTCGTGACATGGTTTAATAGCCTCTTGTGGATCTATTAACTCTGGTGGTTGTATTGGAAACTAATAGATCAGCCTTTTGGTTTAACGAAAAACATGGGCCAATAATTGGTATCATAGCCAAAAAGCCACAAGTTTGAGTCTACTCGGTTGTTGTTGTTGAGTACCTCAATTGGTTCTGAGGAGGACATTGTTGACTTGGTGGTTAGCACCTCCTTCAGGACTGGTGACATGGTTTAACAGCCTCCCATGGATCCATTAACTATGGAAATTGTATCAAAAACTAGCAAGTCGACCTTTTGGTTTAACGACAAATGTGGGCCAACAGTATTCATTGTTGTCTATGAATATGCAATGATTATATTTCCCTCCTTTTATGAATATAATATTTATGCATGTTTTTGTGTGAATATAGTTGTTACTTCCACTATGATTTATGTTTATCCACCTGAATATGTATTTCTAAATTTATTATGCTCATGGGAGGCTTAAATTAGTTCTTAGTTCGAATAATGGCCTCCACATAGTAAAAATTTAATGTGGGGAGTATGTAACTACCCATTTAGAGGTTAAAATCATGGATGGGAACACTAACTCCTTGCATTTGTGCCTGGGAGAATATTTATCATCACAATTGTAGCAGAGGCGTTTAATTTTGTGTTTCACCATTTCAACTTTGGTTAACTTTTGGATCTTGAGAGGTGGAGAGGATGGTGAGGGATTAGTGGAAGCGAAGATAGGTGGATGGTGATATAGAATAAATGAGACCATTTTTATTTGAGAATTTATCGCCTTTTGGGATTCCCAGACTCTTTGAGTGACTTCCAACCAAGTAGTAGGACAAGACATAAAGACCTATGCACATCTCTTCTTTCAAACGACTAATGAAACATTTTTTGAAAAAAATATCAAACATGTCTTTGAACAAATGGCCAGCTACTAAAAAGTAAAGATAAAATCTTGATTGTGTCAAATTATTTGAGCTTGGTTAGTGGCCCGAGTGTTGGTTTCAAAACATTCATAGATTTCTAAGACAAATTGTGTCCAATCAATATAACCCTTGTGATATTATGGTGCCATCACCACCATTGTCAACATTCTAGATCCAAATATAAGAATCCTAGTCAAATTTTTATCAAATCATCAATGATGCCATGCAAGGTAAAGTAATGTTCCATCTGAGTGACCCACCAGATGGGATCAAACCCATCAAATTTGTTGAGATCTACTTTAGGAAGAATATAGCAGATATGATTCATTTGATCATGGACATGGAGTGGATTGAGGCCTAGTGGGTTTGGGTTATTCACCCCCTTCCTTGTGGAAGGGTTGGTTTTCCTTTAGGTGACCGAAATTTGGTGGAGTGAGGAATGACATGAGAAGGGACAACTGGTTAGGTAATGACTCCAATTTGGTCAGCTTGGAAAGGATGTCATCAAAATTTTTCCAAGCATAAGAGTGGTTTTTATCTATCTTATGTCACAACTCATCACAATATCTTTTCAGGTGGGAAAATTTGTGGGAGAGATCTACTCCTCAAGTGTTATCCATAGAGGGATGGGAGAGTGTTAGCAATGTTGTTAGCATGGCCCAAGGATTATATTAACAATGGAATCAAATAAGGGTGTAGTGAAGACTAGAGTTGTGGGTCCATAGAAAGGGTTACTATCGAGTGGTACCAATGCAATCAACTTGGAAAAGGATTCTATTGAGATAGGTCTGAAATAAATGTGGACAGTACTAGAGATGTGGGTCCACGAAAGGTGTCACATTCCCTCCCAACCGTCCAATTTCTGTAAGGGAACATGACGGTTGGGAGGGAATGTGACAAATTGATATTAGAGCTTATGGTTTAACACTACGGCTGTTGGGCCCTTCATAGAGATATAAATCATTGCGTGCATATATATTTAGTATTTGGAATTAAAATGAATTAAAGAAACCTGAAGATCTCATAGCTTCTATTGGTTAGAATAGGAAATCATTTCCATGACTGTTTTGGGGATTCTTGCAAAATTGCTTGCATTGATTTCATGCTATGAAAGTGAGGAAGGAGGGATAAAATCCCTTTTCAGGTTGAATGCTTACTTACATTGTTTCTAATGCAGTAGCATTTTTTTTTTTGTATTTGTTGATTGCCCCATGAAGGAGAGAAGGAGGCGCAACCTCTTGGTATCCTTATACTATTTTGTTGTTTTATTTTGGCATAGCAGAGGTGCAAGTTCTTGGAATTCTTTTACTGTTTTATGCAAGTTTGATCTGTAAGTAGCTCAACTCTGTAAGGAAATGAAGGACATATTTCAAGAAAAGCATTCTAACTATCTTTGAAAATTTGCAAAAAAAATTCTAACTGTTTTTGGAAATTTGAAAATTTTCTAAGTGTTTGTTGCTAAGGCTGCGGTGGCGAAATTAACGTTAATTTTTGCAACGCGCGGCGGCGGCAATTTTAACGCTAAAATTTGCGATGCACGCGGCGAAAGTAATGTTAAAAGTAGTGACACTGGCGGTGGATTTTAGGCTTAAAAGTTGTGATGGAGGCTTGCGCGCGGCGGCGATTTTAGCCTTAAAATCTGTGATGCAGCCGCAGTGACGAAGGCTTGCGGGCGTAGAAGTTAAGGTTAACTTTGTGACACGGTCGGTGGTCGCAGGGTTAGTGATCGAAGATTTTAACCTTATCTCTTGTGACACGGTCGGCGAAGAAGTTAGTAATTCTGCGCCAAAAGGAAGAGAAAATTCCAAAAATTTTCTATGTGTTTCAAAATTTTGTCGAAGGCTGTGTCGGTGAAGTTAAGGTTAAATTTTGCGCACGGCGGTAGAATTAACGTTAACTTCTACGTGCGCGGCAGCAGAATTTGCGTTAATATCTGCGACATTCACGACGAAGTTAAGGATAAATTTTGCGCGCGCGGCAACAAAATTAGTGATAAGAGAGGCGCCACCCGCGGCAATTATAATCTTAACATCCGTGCCAACCGCAGCAATTTTAACCTCAATATCTGCGATGCGGTCGGAGGAGAGATCGATAAGTCCGCCAAACGGGGAAAATGCAGCATCTTTTCACTGAAATTTTCAAGTGCTGAAAATGGAAAATCGTCATGAAATTTATGCACCAGATTGCGCGAAATGGCAAGCCCCCTTGACCCCCGTCGTCCCCCGGAGACAATCGCTGAAAGTATGAAGTGCAGAAGCAGGAATTGCATAGAAAGTCTATGGAATTGCATTGTGGAAAAGCAATGGGAGCAGTAAGGCAACGCTGATGAAAGGGAAATCTCTCACCTTAAACCATTTATGTTTATAACATAATAATTGTATGCTTGGAAAATATCATGAATTAATTTTATAGACGTGAATACATATATTGAATTTCTACTTTGTGAGAAGATCATAGCTAATAATTGCTTGTGTGCACGGTAGAGAGCTCATGAAATTGGATCAGCTATGATGTGGACGAGGAAATTCCATGCTACAATGAGGAATTGGAAGGGAGAATTCCTCCACTACCCTCTTGATATTGTATTTATAATTTTGAAGTGGTCGTGCATATAAATTATGGCATAGGAATGTGGAAATGCAAGAGATTAGATAGATGATATGACTATGCACTAGTAGGCATATTAAGAAACATTGCACAGTGCATGTGAAATGTTTGTGCATGAATAGGACATTGCATATTGGTAAAATAGTGAGGTTTCACATATGCAATGAACCAATTGATATAATTATGGTGGTTGCTAATAATTAGTTGTGTCCGCATTGGTTGTAGGACAAATACAATCAAAACATGGCTAAAGAAGTTGATGATGTTGTTGCACGTGACCAACGACCTTATGAAGAGAGGATGATGCAACAAGTCCATGATCACGATGTTGGAAAAAGGACTGAGTAGCCTTGGTAAGAGGCCAACTAACTAGGTAACATCAAGCGATGTTAATAACAGCCATGCAGGTAATGGTTATTTGTGCTTAATTGCATGAATGTTGAAAGAGGATTTGGTGAGATCCCTTCAACTCTGATTAAACTATGTTGATTTAGTTTTCATTTGGTACTGAGTGTCGAATGGGAATGTTAACGTACCGAGTATGGTGAGGTATGGGTAAGTGAAGGCAATGATCCTTACACCCTATAATTGCTTAGAAATCTCAATGCATTCATATGAAATTATGTCATGCCATGACGGTTGTGAACCAAAGCAAGTGAGGACTTATGGCCTTGTCATGGTAGTACATGGTTAGGCCATAATATGTTTGAATGCATAGTACTCATAAATTAATGTAGGGTTGCATTGAGGAGATGTGCATTAAAATATTATGTACAATCTTGTGGTTATACATTGAGTGATTGCACACTAAAATATTATGTGAGTGATGTAAAAGTGCATGCATATGTATAGGTGCACATGTTGAGATGCATTGTGTGAATGCATGGTTGTGATATATATATATATATATATGATTCAATGCAGTTAGATAATAGATGAAATGGTGGACTATTGTTAATCCTGATACCATTTCATGAGCTGCTATGAATGCAAGGAAAAGACTGCATGAAGAAGGTGGACATGCGATGGGCTACCAGAGCACTCTGTTGGAAGGACAGAATTGCATGGAATGTGAAGTAATGAGTATTTACAGTTTATTTAAATTGCATGGATAGTGTGACTGTGTCTTGCAATTTTATTGTGATAATGATGCATATATAGAAATGTATATATTTCATTGCATTTCAAATGTTAACAGCTGAAGATGTTTGAATTATCGAGTGTTATAATTCTGAGATCACTTCAGTGACTGTTGTAGCAATGAAAGGATTATATGCATAAAATACTCACAACGTGTTTGGCTGATTGAAGTTTCAGATTCCAGGTAGGAAAGTCTTACGTATGGCAATGAGGATAAGTCCATAGTAGAGACCGGGATCTACCATGTGCAGAAGCCAAAGGTTATGAGAAGATTCTCATGGGTGTAACTTATGCATGAAACAAATCTGAAAATTTTATGGTTTATAAATTTGTGAGAATAATCCCATGGTGGTAAATCTAATTTCTATAGGAAAACAGATTTACAAATTTCAGATTTGAGAATCACTTATAATTGCTAATCAATGTTTGGCGTATATAAAAATTGTGTCAGGAGGACATGTTGTAGATGGATGTTCATGTATGGTAGCAAGGATGAACCATAATGGACAGAGTGATACCACTTACGAGAGCCAAACAATATGAGGATAGCCTCATTGCTAAACAAATCAATTTATGTAGGAGACAGAATTGTAAATTCATGTTGAATTAATTATTAATGCTAATGATTGGTTATGGAACAATCATACTTGAAGCTTATTGCTAAATGTTGTTGACTGTTTGGCTATTTGATAAATGTGCCAGGAAGACACATTGCAGGAATACCAGAAGTGATGGCCTGCAAAAGCCAAACTAGATGGGAAAGACCCCATGCTTTGGAAATGGTTTTCGGGTGAAACGCCATTGATAATATCTCAGCCAAACCGCATGTCAGTAAACCATGAGAGTGAGATGGTAAAGCTATGCCCATAAGGCATGTGAGATACATCTGCAAAATGAATGAGTATTCTGTGACCCTAGACAAGAACATGCATGTCTAAATTATTAGGGTTAATATGCAGAGCATGCTCTATCTTATGTATATCATTGCAGACTGCTTGAGTATGATTAGGGCCTACATGGCGCACATCGGAAAGGGGGTGCATACCTTTTCTGGTGTTGGGTCATGATTGGGTTTTCAATATTGACTACACCCTAAGGGAATGGACGCATTCCTGGTGTTTCAATACTTGACAGTGAATGATATGGATTATGGTTACAAAATTGAACAACAATATTGATGAGCTTGCTTATCCTTCTTGTGTTGTTAGCCTACACATATGCAGATTGATATTGCACATTAAGAGGAAAAGTGAAGAAGGGTACGCAAAAGGACTGTATAGGAATTGGTAACCTTTCTATGCTCACATGAAATATTACCCGAAGGGATGGACAGGCCCAAAGAACTATGTAATAAGAAGAGGTATCATCCTTGTGTGAGTGGGGTCATGCTAACCTACAGTCAAGAAAGTCACCTATAAAGTTCCTAAAAGGAACCACCGATTTGCACCAGAGAAGGAGTGACGTCCTTGTATGAATGAAGAGGTGTGGTGACATTGGTGAAGGCATAAAATCTCTTTTGGGACAGCAGTAGGAGGACGAGTGCCAAGACTAACTAGAAACCCCGAGATGCCTATGGCTCCATAGTAGAGCCTTGACCTATAATGGTCAGGTGGCGCAGTTTCCTTCCATTGGTCGATGACCCAGACGAATGTGCTAGCTCGGCAATGGAGAGGGCCAACCAGGTATGGGACTAGTTGGGCACCACCAAATGCTTGGGTAAATCTAGTCGGCGTGAAGGTGTACTGGTGAAGCATTAATTACATCAAATTCCATAGGTGATCCCAAGGCTTGCAAAGCGAAGCAAGATCCTGTGGACCAAAGGGGAAATGCACAATACAGATAAGTATTCAGTTTCATTTATGTCTTGTTTGGAATAATGAATATTTCAGGTATAAGTCATATAACAATTAAGCTGATACACTAATGTTTCTTTGTTGGAAACCTTGGTCATTGCAGGAGAGAAAGACCCTGAACGCGCTATAAAATTACTGGTAAATCCAGAGATTAAATGAGTGGGCAATATGAAATTATTGATAAATCCAGAGAGTAACTGGTTGGGCATTCACTACTTAATATTGTGAAATAGCATATATGCTGGCCCAATACCCCTTAAACAATTGATAAAACTAGTCAACGTACTGGTCTGGCATTGCCTATTCGAATGATTGTGGAGTAGCCTACGTGCTGGCCCAACATTCATAATTGTGTCCACGGGAAATCCAAGGCTCGTAAAGCAAAGAAGGATCCTGTGGACTAAAGTGAAGACATCCCATACAGATAAGTATTTGGTTATCTTGCAACTTCTTGCTTATGAATAGACATGTGTATATGATTTGGTTATGATTTCTCAGACTCTTGTTTAGAGAAAAACCTTATGAAATAAACTAAACATGTGAATTGATTCAATGTTTGAGTGTAGGTATTGTTGGAAGCAAGGACCAGGAAGGCATCATAGGGATGCATATGGACATATGACTATCCTAAAGAGCTCAATATGAGCAGTAATAAAAGATGGTGCTAGTGAACATGAGTGGGTCCTAGCAACCAGAGGTTCTGTAAGCAAAATGGGAAGGGGTACCCAAGTTGAAAAGCATTAGACAGACCTTAGACACTAAGTGTCATAGCCAATAAAGCGCAATTCAAGCATTCACATTAAAGTGAAAGAGACTAAGGAGCATGAAACCATAGTGATGGCATAGCTCCGTAATAACACAAGACTAAGAGGGAGAAACTCTTACTCTTCTCTTTCCTTTTTATTGATGCATTTATAAAACAAAGAATTGTTGAATGCATGTCATGACTAGAAGAAGAATGTGTTTACTTGCTTGAATTAAATTGTGAATGCTAAAATAGTTATTTCATTGTGAAAGGATGAACATGAAAGAGATCATGTGTATGTTGGGAAAGCATGAAAAAATTTGGAAGTCGCATGAGTGAAGCATGGACGTTCCATGTCAATTGGGAAATAATTGACTAATTTTAATGTTTATATTATGCTTGTCCTAACAAAGAGTTTCCATGATAAATTTCACAGAGAGAAATTGAAACAATTGGTTGCAGCCGACACAAGCAAGTGTTGCTAGTGAGAAAAGTGAAGAGCCAGTTGTGCGCATTGATCATGGCAGCAGACCAAAAGCTATTGTTTTGGTTGAAAATCTTCCTCAAATAGTTTTCAGGACAACAATAAAGATGGTAGCCATGAAAATTCCAGACTTGTAGATCAACTAGAAGGTGAATAAAAGGAAGGGATTGTTATGGATCAATGCCCACCTATAAAGCTGGAAGATCAAAGCCAGCAGGAGCAGCTTGAGGAAGCCAAAGGACTTAATCCTGAAAGTTCAAAATAGAGAGATGAACATAGGATGGACCTGCCACATTTTGTGAATTTTGAGACATGTGTAAAGTGGGTATATATTCCTAAGTGTTGGAACACTGAGGACGGTGTTATTCCAAGGGGGAGGGGATTGTAATGTCCCGATTTTGACCCCATTGCATTAAAATGTAAATGATGTAATATTGCTATAAAATCGTGGCGAGGAGCTCAAGGCCAAGGCCCCGCCATCAATTTATTGAAGCATATGGTTTACGTGCTAGCCAGGCACATTGGAATTGTAAATATGCATTTTAATCAAATACCCACAACTAGCTATGCAGTGCAACAAGAGATGGGGGCATGATATTACAAGGAATTGGGAGGGAAATATTCAAACCCTTGAGCCAATGAATTCAAGCCAAGTGTCAATGAGAGAACCCATCAACCATCAACTACCCATGTTGACTTTGGTGCCCAATCATTCATTTCTCCCAAGAGCTGGGTGAAGTAGTTAATGCCTTGGGGATTAGGGAGGTATGGCTGTCCAAATTCGAGTATGGGCAAGCCACCCTCATGGAAAATCATGTTTTTCCTTCTTCGGCAAGAAAACACCCACGAATTGCCTTCCCAAGTCATTATTCATGAGCAGACTTCACTCTCCCACGTTTTGGGAAGCTTGTTGGGCGTTTCTCTCAGGGAAGTACGTTGTAAATTCACTGGTTTTCAAGCTAAGAATCCCATTTTTTTGTGCTAGCTGGACTGTGGGAAAAGAGGAGAAGCCATTGGGAAGCATTAGATAAGTTTTAATAGCTTGTTGTTTCCCCTTATTGTTGTGAAATCGTTTTTGAATTTCCAGATTTGGTTTTCATTATGGAAAAATCATTTTTGTGAACCCAGCAGTTATCTCCTACCTCATAAATCATTTTTGAATGTTCCCATCAATTGTGTGACTGTGTATGTGCCAATTTCGAGTGCCAACCTGTCACGGTTTTGCCCAAAAATTGTGTTGGTTCCCTACTACCAGTTAATGACTGTGTGAAGGTCGTTTTGGCCCTTGAATGCCCAAGCCTTTTTCCTCTCATGCAATCTGAGCTAGCTGGGGATTTTTCCCATCACGTTTTTCATCTATCTCCTGCATTTTCCATGCCTGGGAACTCATTTTTGTATTGCACAATGGTTGGGAAGGAGAGAGCACGATTTGGGGGTTTGTAGAGACCATTGCGGCTCTTTGAATGCCCATGGACATTTTCTGAAAACGAATTTGCTTTCCCTGGCTTGATTCACCATCTATCACTTCATTTTGGCTGCCCACATTTTTCCTCATACCCAGCACTTGGGATTTTGCTGTTATGAGTGTCCATGCTCAATTTTGAGTTGTTGTGTGTTAAGAAATGTTGGGGTTGAGATGGGTATCCATTGCTTTGGGCTGTGATGAGCTTGAGAGTCCCCTTTTCCTTGTAGATATCATGCCCAGCTCGAGGGTGGTCTCTGAGTGCTGAAATAATACAGGTTGGGCAGAGACCTACGGTTGAGAGGAACGTTGCAGCGACATAGCTAGTTGTTGGGGACAACATTACAGTGAGATAAGTATATTCTCTGTTTATATTTAATGCTGCAATGTGTTAAATTGAATGGAAATTGTGAATTGTGTGTGGATGGTGTTTATTCCGCTATGCATGTTAAATTGATTTGCATCTACACACCTTTGAATTTTATGACTATGAATTAAATGAATGGGATGAGTTAGTTTAAAAATCCCCATAGATTGGCATCATGTTCCCTTACAGAAATTGGATAGATGGGAGGGAATGTGACAGAAGGTTAGTGGAGATTAGTACTAATGTGATCAACTTAGTGAAAGGATTATGTTGAGATAGATCAAAATATGGATGCATGAAAGTCCAGTTTTTATTTCTCTACCATTAGCAGAGTTGTGCTCCCACCCTAATATTACTACATTTATAAAATTATCAAATTCTTAACACTACATATTATGTAGAAATTTCATGGACTATCAATAGAAGACTAGGTTTTCAAGATCCCAATTTTTGGGACTAACGAGTCTTAAGGACAAGCGAGTGTCAAGGGCTATAGCTCTCTAATATACTTGCAAGGTCCAACAATTTACTCAACCCAATCTCTCAAAGAGATAACTAAGGATGCTTGATTGTACCCTTAGTTGTACTACCCTACTAACTAAGTATTAGAGAGTAATATTCCTGAGTGTTGTGCTCGATGCCACTATAGTATCAAGATGGATGATCGAATTATCTAAATATGGTGTTTTAGGTATCTTAGGGAACTTTCGATATACCCAAGGGTACATGGAAGTGAAATTTCATATGCATATGTTGTCTAGCACAATACTACTCGAATTGGTACCAACAAGGGTTACAAGGGCATCCAACCAGGAGAAACTTCTTGTATTTCCTGCATGTATTTTTCTCGAATAGCAAATTTACCCGTTGAATGACAAATCATTTTGTTATTTATAGATGTTGGAACATGTCTCTAGCCCAAAAGAAAATATAAAAATCTCATCTCAAGAAAGTGCTTTGATATCAAATGTTATGTACCTTATTAATAGAGCAAAAAATTGAAAGCATAAATCATTAAAAATAGCAAGATTTTGAATGAAAATGATCGAATTACCACAACAATAGACAATTGCAAAGCTTGGAAAAACCACAAATAGCAATATATTTACTGATGAAAGAAAATTTCAGTTACCTCTTCGAAGGGGAAACCTCCAACTAAGCATAGCTCCAATTACAATTATGCTTCACAAGACATCCCACTACATTGCTTCTACTTCTTTATATAGTTTCTATCCTCCTAGGAACTCTCTAATGAAAAGAACTTTCTAATAATCAAACCTTCTAGTGAGACTTCTTACAAATATCTACTTCATGGGCCTTGAGATGGTCTCAATACAAGCAACCTATCTATTGAATTAAGGGATTTAGGGTAGGATCTTAATTGTAATCAAGTGCACTTGAAATAGGGCATCCCTTCATAACAATGACGATTTTCTTTTGGAATATTTCATTCCTTTATAAAGGTGATTCTATTTATTCTTTGAAAAAAAAGGTGTATGCAATGTAACGATATGGATGGGGAACAACTCCACTACCAACATTAATAACAAAAATATAAGAGAGTGGAATCACCACTCAATTTTATGAAAAATCAATAAACCCTAGGAAAAGGAGAAAAGGAGAAAAGAAGGAAAGAGAAGACATCTAGCCTTTAAGTATGATTTCACTAATTAGTTATTTAGAATTATAATAACTAAGTTTTCTAACAAGTAATTAAAATAATATTAAGAAAGGAAGCGCAAACTAATCTATGGTTTATTCTCAAATTCTTTTAATGAACGAATTACGCTATCATAAGTGAAGGAAAGAAGAGGAAAATAATCACATGAATGAACCTTGTTGTAATGTATTGAAAATGAGCATTGTAATAGGTCTCTAAAAAGAATGTTCGACTTTCTAAATGACCATCCACGCACAACTCCATCCTCCTGCGAAAAAGACCTGCACAAATCTCTAATACAAAGTAACAAAACACTAAATCTGCCACATATAATAATATAATATGCAGTGAATGGAGACCCAAGTCTCCTCAAAAAAGTTTCAAAACCTCATTAACCTAGTTGTGTTGGATCCTCCCTTGATTTTTTAAGGTTGGGTCTAAGGTATAATAGGATTGAGCATTTTGAGATGCCCTAAAATGAAACAATAAACCTGCAAACTATCAAGATGACCTAAGATGAAACAATAACCTACAAAGTAACATTAAGAGGTCTTTGTTGAGTTTTTGGAGAATACAAGCAACCCAAGCATCAAGTAAGAGAATTAGGAACCAAGGTCAAGATTTGAGATGAATCCAAGTGTCACTACAAGATAGGTTTCAACAATTGAAGAGTTTAAAAGAGAGGAAGAGACTCCAAAAAGATTAATTAAATGGTATAAAAAGGGGATAAAAGGACATTTAGGCATAAGTGAACATCAAAGACTTTGTTAAAAGGTAAAACCTTCAATAAATGTCAAACCACAATATTTGACCCTATATCACAAATTTCTCAAGTCATGAAAGAGATTTTTCCCCTCAAACAAGTTATATGTTCCACACACTACAATACACAATGGTACTACAACAAGTAGATCCATGGTATGCTTAGAGCATTCAAATAAACAAGGTTTAAATAAATATTTAACCCATTTGACTCCATACATAATTGTCAAGGATCTATAGTGAGGCATTATAACTATGGGCCCAATCGAAAGCTTGCACCCCACACTCAATCCATCAAGTAAAAAAATACCTTGAACAGTTGTCTCAAGTGTCAAAGTGAACCAAGCTAACAATATACACATAAAGATCAAAGAGAGAGAGAGTGGCAATGGACCCTAAGCACTAAACATCTTGAGAAATCATACATCTAATGTAAGGTAAAAAGAACTCAAAAAATAGCCCAATGCAAAAGAAGGTAGAAAGATATCAAGTCATCATTGAAAAGGTCACGCATGAACATAGTTCAAAAGAGGATCATGTTTCGACATCCCTAATGGATAAGCATATGTATGTTAAAGTGCAAAATCCATACACTACAATTGAACATCTCTTTTGAAATTATAGGGCAACAAATGAAGTAGATAGTTTGTAAAGTTCAAAATATATTTTTGAAATTGATTCTTTATGAGGTTCAAAGTATATTTATTAATCAAATCCCCTAGAAAGTTCCAATATGGATTACTACACCTTTGTAATCATGTGCATCACTTTACAACAATGACTATTTGCTCTTTGGAATATTGCAACCCTTTATAGAGGTGATAATTGTTCTTTGAAAATAGGTGTATGTCCCCATTGTAACAACACAATCTAGTGTGAGCCAAAAAGAGGGTGGTTACTTGATGAAAATATCCATGCAAATCTAAACAAAAATCCAAGAATCAAAATACTACTAATCTCTAGTAAAGACTTCATTTAGCAATGGAATTACTTCGCATACCTTAATTCACTCGCCTTGGTGAAGACCAAATGATAAGTGCATACCAATGTTGCAATGCAACAACCATAAATGTGGGTCAAACACACACCCAAATGTCAAATTTCCTTCCAACTAATGAAATTCTTTTTAACACACAACGACAACAATAGTACCCAAAATCCAACCAAACACAACGATTGTGCGGTGGACAAACCACTAGTTTACTGCCCCACCAATCTTCTCAAGGCTACAATTTTTAAGAAGACTACTACTCTTTCTCTTTACACCACAATACCTCCAATTGAGGGGTTCTTCTAAATAAATGATAAGCTCAATGTTGGACCTTAGTACCGCCCTCATGCTAGATACAACTCCTACATCCCCTTACCGACATGGACAATGCTTTAGCAATGTTCCAACTGCTCCAATTACCAACATAGACTAGTAACCATAACCTTCTTATCAAGGCAAATAAACAATCAATAACAAAGTGACAAGACTCCTCATGGAAATTATCCTAATATTCCCTCCTTTTCTAAGCCCCCTCCAAGATTAATTAACTCATCAAAACAAGCTTAAGATAAAATTAGAGCTAAGGTTAAAAATACTCATGTCATATGATGTATATGTAGTAGGTTAAATCAATGTTTTCCTTATCAAGTGTCATGAGGTACTAACATCTAAGTCAGTCAAGTATCCTCATTGATCAAAATCCCTTTCCCAAATTGTAATTTGCACTACTAAATTAGTACTCATTCATGTTTCTCACCACATACAAACTAAGTCAATGTGTCCCCAAGGTATAAATATATACTCATCATCTCTTTAATAAACTTGATAATTCCATAGAGATCATCATTTACCATTCAATCCATAAATGATATCAACTAGCATTCCACCAAACATGGTGATAAACATATCATATATTGAGTCAACAATATACATTCCATAATCGCAAATATATATCCTAAACAAATGACAAAAGTAAATACATGTAAAAGTGATTTAAAATTTAGTCATTGTTTCAACATATAAGTTTTTCCACAACAATGACAATGTCCACAAAGAGATCCATCGTAACAATATGCATTAAATGGAATGTTACATCCATTTTCTACAAAATTACCCATCATAGTTGAGGCCAATTTTAATTCTTAGTGAAAGATGCATAAGTTTATAACTTCTCATCTTTAAACTATAATAACCAAAAAATAATAGTATCATATATTGATTTAACAATATACATCCCATAAATCACAAATATATATTCTAATCAAATGACACAAGTAACTGCATGTGAAGTTGATTTAAATTTTATTCAATGTTTCAACATATAATTCAATTTTTTTCACAACAATGACAATGTCCACAAAGAGATATCAAAATACATGAGTTAGCAAAGAGATCCACCGTAAACAATATGCACAAAATGGAATGTTACATCCATTTTCTACAAAATTAGCTATCATACTTAGACCAATTATAAAACTTAATGAAAGATGCACAAGTCTATAACTTTGATCCATTTCTCCAACATAATAATACACAAAAAATAGTAGTATCATATATTTATTCAACAATATACATCCCATAATCGCAAATATATATCCTAATCAAATGACATAAGTAATAGTACTTCTCCAGGAGACAAAAATGCAAGGCGTGGATGTTTTAGTGCTCTCACGTCATTTTTGGAAGAGCAGCCAAGGCCAAGCTAATAATTCTAAAGGAACGTCGGGGGGGATTGCTACTTTCCTCTCTAGCAATTTCATTATCAAGTCTTATAAAGAAAGTCGGCAATGGATTTTACTAGAAATACAAAATAAAAACAATCATCTATCCACCTACATTTGCAACGTCTACGGTCCAACACATTACAGGGACAAGGAGACGTTCCGGGATGATCTATCAAATCTTAAAAACGATATTCAGGGAAAGGATGTAATCATTGCAAGAGATTTCAATACCACTGGAAACTGTTGAGTATATGTAACTTCGGAATGTATTTCACCCATGTATTTCATCTATGTATATTGTACTCCTATAGAGATGTTATTATTCCTCTATACGGAAGTGTCGTCATTTGTATTCACAAGTGTCGCAAGTGTCATAACTTTCCGATGGGTTATTAGACCACCATGTGTGGGGTCGGCCCTGATTAAGTTAACATTGGGTTATTGTGCTAAGCTAGACAAGTCGGCCCCATAAGTTTATTGGGCAGTCAGGACAAGTATAAATAGAGATCTCCCGATCTCTATTTGGATCACTTCACAACTCACTCTTCCATCACTCAGAAAGTGGCGCACATGTGAGGAGGAGGATCAGCTGCTAGGAGTCTATTTCTGTGTACTTTGGTTGTACTATTGCTCTATCTATCTCTGAGGAAGATGTGGGGTTTTTCACCTAAGGGTTTTCCCCACTGAAACTCTGTGTGTCTATTGTCTCTTATATTTGCATCTTATGATGATTGATATGCTTGCTATGATTGATATACTGTACATGTTATTCTTTCAGTAAAGATCCTAGAGTATATTGAATTAATGCTCAAAAATTAACATGGTATCAAAGCTAACTTGAGAAGAAGACATTGTGCAGTGACGGAAACCAAGGTTTCTTGCTTATTGGGTTTCTCTCCACAGATTTTGGAAAAGTAATATGATAGATTGACTCTCCTCAGTAAGGTGAATCTAGCTGTCCAATCAGAATTCAATTCTGAGCACTTTCAATTTTGGCCCTAAACATTAGGGTTTCCTAAAAAATAGGAATTTCTGAAATCTGAAGACACAACTGAAAGCTCCTTGGAAAAATCGAAGTTTAGAGATTTGGATCAAGATTTTTGGCTGGGTAAAACTCCGGGAAACTCAAACCCTAATTCAGGGTCCTCCTCAGTGAATCCAGAAAGACTAAAAGGCATTTTTGAAGGGTGAAACTTTGCAAAACTCAAATTCTGAGTATACCAGGCTGATCAGCTCATCAAGGCACATCTTTCTATCCTTTCAGAAAGTTGAAATTCACATTTTGAATTTTTAGGGTTTCTCTGACAAACCCTAATCCAGGACCAGATCCAGTTTTCAGCAAATCAAGTGGTTAGACCTAAATCTTTTCTATTTCCATTTGAAGTACTCTTTAAAGATGTCTCCCCACACCAATATTGAGTATAAGCTTGAAGGGGCTGATAACTTCCGAGCCTGGAAGTATAGGATTGGGTTAATCCTAGAAGAAAATGAATTGGATACATATATCAGTTCTGAAGTCCCCGTCCCAGAGGATGAAGAAGATAAAGCATTGCATAAGAAGAACTTGGCCAAGGAAAAGAGAATCATTGTTGATTCTGTCAAATACCATCTCATACCACATGTGTCATCTCTGAAGACACCCAAGGAGATGTTTGACTCTTTGACCAAGCTATTTGAAGGGAAGAACATAAATCAAAAGATGACTCTGTGGAACCAATTGAAAGGGGTCAAGCTGTTGAATGGAGAGACCATTCAATCTTATTTCTCCAAGGTCTCTCGGATCAAGGAACAACTTGAAGCTGTCGATGAAGTAGTAGATAATGGTGAAGTGGTTATGACCACTCTGAATGGCCTACCTAGGTCATGGGATTCCTTTATTCAAGGAATCTGTGCAAGAAAGAAATTGATCTCCTTCAGTAGACTATGAGAGAAATGTTCTCAAGAAGAAGCTAGGCTGGTGGCCCAAGAAGAAAAGATGGGAAATGAAGATCAAGCCCTCACAGCACACACTAAGAAAGGAAGGTCAAAGAGGGAGCACTCTCATGCCAAGAAATATTCACACCACCATCAACATAAAGATAAGAAAGATCTCAGATGCTTCACATGTAATGAGAAGGGTCATTTTGCTTCAGAATGTCCTAAGAACAAAAGGAACAACAACAACAATTTCAACAAGAAGAAGAAGGGCAGCAGGAAAAGATATCATGCTCATGCTGCTGAAGATGATGAACCACCCAAGAAGAAGGCTAGAGCAGAAAGTAATGATGATGACTCATCAAGCGAAGAAGAGTATGTTCTAATCTCTGCTCTCACGGGTACTATTTCTCACAGTTGTAATGATTGGCTTATTGACAATGGAGCTTCAAAGCACATGACTAGGTTTAAAGAATCCTTTGCTAATCTATCTGAACATGAGTCACCCCATAAGGTGAAACTTGGGGATGACTACCAATACCCTATCAAAGGAAGTGGTGAGGCCTCCTACAATCTAGACTCTGGAAAGTCTTTGAAGATGAAAGAAGTTCTATATGTACCTAGGCTCAAGAAGAACCTACTCTCCATATCTGCTTTGGATGCAAAAGGAATGAGGGTTGCCTTTTTGGATGGCCAAGTACTTATGTGGCCAAAGGGTAAGACCATAGATGATGCAGTGGTGATTAGAGAGCAAGAGGGAGGATTATACAAATTGAAGGGACAACCTGAACATGCCATGGTGCATGAATTCATGGAGCCAAGTGAACTTTGGCATAGAAGACTTGCACATGTGCACTATAGAGCTCTACCAATTGCAAGCAAAGTTGTAGAGGGTCTTCCTGAAATCAAGACCAAACATGAAGGTGTTTGCAAAGGATGTGCAAAAGGAAAGAACATAAAGAAGGAATTTCCAAGCAGTGAAAGTAAGGCAAAAGATATCTTGGAAATTATCCACTCCGATGTATGTGGTCCGATGTCATCCAGTTCTCTGAGTGGGTATGTTTACTATGTCTCTTTCATTGATGAATTCTCTAGGAAGACTTGGGTTTACTTCTTAAAGAACAAAGATGAAGTGTTTGATAAGTTCAAGGAATTCAAAACCTTGATGGAGAACCAAATCGATAAGAAGATCAAGACATTTAGATCCGACAATGGCAGAGAATTCACGTTAGGATATTTCAAGAAGTTATGCAGTGATTTAGGGATTAAGAGGGAGTTGACTGCTCCCTACAATCCACAACAAAATGGAGTTGCAGAAAGGAAGAATCGAACAATCATGGAAGCAGCACGGGGAATGCTGCATGACCAGGATCTACCTATGCATCTATGGGAAGAAGCAGCTAGGACAGCTATATATGTGCATAACAGAACACCCCACAAGATATTGGACAATAAGACACCAGAATAGGTCTTCTCTGGTAAGAAACCTAAAGTCAGCCATCTCAGAATATTTGGTTGTCCAGTATACACTCATGTCCCAAAGGAAAAGAGGACCAAGCTAGATCCTTTAGGAAAGAAGGGTATCTTTGTGGGTTACAGTGAAAGCTCGAAGGCTTACAGAATATACTTTCCAAGGTTCAAGAAGATTGATGTCAGCAGGGATGTAACATTTGATGAAAACTCAGCATTTATCAAATCAAGGAAGACACCTGTTGAAGATCATGAAGAACCAAAGGAAACCAAATTTCAAGACACTACTATGACTGAAGCAATTCCAGATGCAGATTGTGAAATTGAAGATCCACAAGAACCTGTAGATCCACCCCGTGAGAAGGATTCTCACAAGAGGAAACCTGCATGGGCTAGAGAGCTCATTCAAGATGCAGAAAGATATGGCATTCCAGAAGAAGAACACAGAGCAAAGAAGAGAACTAGATCTCATACTAGCTATGTTGCTTTACTCTATGATATTATGAACAAAGAACCTTCCAGCTATGAAGAAGCAGTGGAAAAGAAAGAATGGAATGATTCCATGGTCGAGGAATACCAATTAATAATGAAAAATGATGTTTGGGATGTGGTCCCAAGACCTAAAGGGAAGTCTGTTGTGACTTCCAAATGGATCTACAAGATCAAGCATGCTGCAGATGGAAGCATAGAGAAAAACAAAGCGAGATTTGTAGCTCGTGGCTTCTCACAGAAAGAAGGAATCGACTATGAAGAAACTTTTGCTTTTGTAGCCACATACACTTCCATTAGATCAGTACTTGCTTTGGCTGCAGTGATGAAATAGAAGATACACCAGATGGATGTCAAGACTGCTTTCTTGAATGGTGTGGTCGAGGAGGAAGTGTATGTGGAGCAGCCACTTGGTTTAGAGACACATGACAGGAAGTCATATGTGTATAGGTTGAAGAAAGCCTTGTATGGCTTGAAGGAAGCCCCTAGGACTTGGTATGGTAGGATGGACAGTTTCCTATCTAGTTTGGGCTTTACCAAGAGTAAAGCGGATTCCAACCTTTACTACAAGGTTGAGGAAGGAAATCCTGTGATACTACTCCTGTATGTGGATGATCTGTTTGTAACAGGTAATGATAGTTTGATTGCCGATACCAAGAGGAAGCTTGCAGCTGAGTTCGAGATGAATGACTTGGGGATGATGCATTATTTTCTAGGCATGGAAGTGTGGCAGAGTGCAGATGGGATCTTCCTTGGACAAGGGAAGTATGCAGTAGAGATCCTAAAGAGGTTCAGGATGATGGACTGCAAGGCCATGGCTACACCTATGGCATCGAACCTAAAGCTTTTGTGTGATGCTTCATCTGAGCCAGTTGATGTCACTATGTATCGTCAGATGATTGGGTCCTTGATGTACCTGACGAACATGAGACCAGATATTTGCTTTGCGGTGAACACGTTGAGCCAATTCCTGACGGATCCGAGGAGTGTTCACCTAGTTGCTGTAAAGCATATTCTAAGATACCTGAAGGGTACAGTTGATTATGGGCTCAAATATGATGTGAATCAAAAGTTTAACCTGCAGGGTTATGTTGATTCAGATTGGACAGGCAGTGCTACAGATAGGAAGAGCACTTCTGGGTGTTGCTTCAGTATGGGATCAGGTGTGATCTCTTGGTTTAGCAGGAAGCAGTCCTGCATAGCACTGAATACAGCTGAAGCAGAGTATGTTGCAGCTTGTTCAGCTAGTTGTGAGGCAGTATGGCTTCGGAAGCTACTGTCTGAGTTATTTGATCTCCCGCTGGAGGCTACTGGTATATTTTGTGACAACCAGAGTTGTGTGAAGCTGTCTAAGAATCCGGTGTTCCACGACAGGTCGAAACTTATTGAGATCAAATATCACTATATCATGGATATGGTGCAGAGAGGAGCAGTGAATCTCCTGTATTTTGCGACAGATGAGCAGGTTGCAGATGTGCTGAAAAAGCCACTAGCCAGAGTGAAGTTCGAGTACTTCAGAGAGAGGCTTGGTGTTCTTCAGATTGATGACACTTCGAGGAAGAAGTGATGGACACATTTGCAGGAGCCATTCCAAGCATGGTGAGAGGAGGATCCTTCCCATGGCTGTGGATATAAGTGCTGTATGATGAGCATCAGGACAATGCTCCAGTTACTGCTCTGTATATGCATCAGGTGGATGCTGGAGATGATCAGTTGGATCATTTATATGTATGTACGCATCATGTTGGATGTTGGATATGATCAGTTGGATCATATGTATGTATCTGTAGATGTATCAGGTGGATACATTGTATGATCAGGTAGATCATGTATGTTGATATGTATCAGGTATGATCAGGTGGATCATTTATTTGTATATGTATCAGATGGATACATTGTATGATCAAGTAGATCATGTATGATGATATGTATCATGCAGATACTATGTATGCATCAGGTGGATGCATTGTATAATCAGGATGATCATGGATGACAAGCTTCAGGATGTTGCTCCAGACATGCATCAGGATGATGTAGTGATGAGTATCAGGACGATACTCTAGATGATATGCATCAGAATGATGCTATGATGATGATCAGGATGATCATATGTATCAAGTGGATACATTACATAATCAATTGGATTATGTGTGATGAGTTCCGAAGACATAGATGCACAGTGCCTTTCCGACATGGTGGTAGATGTGTTCTCACATGTGCATTGATGTAAGTGCAGTGCCTTTCCGACATGGTGGCAGATGTGTTCTCCCATGTGTGTTGATGTAAGCGCAAAGCCTTTCCGACATGGTGGTAGATGTGTTCTCCCATGTGCGTTGATGTAAGTGTAGTTCCTTTCCGACATGGTGGTAGATGTGTTCTCCCATGTGCGTTGATGTAAGTGCAAAGCCTTTCCGACATGGTGGCAGATGTGTTCTCCCATGTGTGTTGATGTGAGTGCTAAGCCTTTCTCAAATGGTCAAAGGAAAGTCCTTCCATGCCGGTGAATGTAAGTGTTGTGTTTTGTGCATCTGGATTGTGCTTCGTGGATGATGATCAGTATGATTATGAGTATCAAGATGATACTCCGTGGTCATGGACAGGTTGTGCAGTTACATGTAAAAGATCCTGGGAGATCCGATAGGTTGAGTAGTATGCTCGTAATCAGTCCCGGGATGCTCTTTCGAGGTTTTATTGATGCATGTAATCAGTCATGAGGATTCTACAGTATGGCCAGTGATGATGAATACCTACAGGTGGTGGGCCTACATCTAGTATGAAAAAGGAATGGCTCTGTAGATCTTCCTATGACGAGTAGATTCAGAGATTGATTGAGATAGCAGCAGCCGTGACAATGATGATGATTCGCTGATGACGATCCAGAGAAGGAGACTTGTGCTAGTAGATCTGTGTCGAGAAATACCTTCCTAGTTAAGAGGGAGTGTTGATGTATATGTAACTTCGAAATGTATTTCACCCATGTATTTCATCTATGTATATTGTACTCCTATAGAGATGTTATTATTCCTCTATACGGAAGTGTCGTCATTTGTATTGACAAGTGTCACAATTGTCGTAACTTGCCGATGGGTTATTAGAACACCATGTGTGGGGTTGGCCCTGATTAAGTTAACATTGGGTTATTGTGCTAAGCTAGACAAGTCGGCCCCATAAGTTTATTGGGCAGTTAGGACAAGTATAAATACATTACATAATCAGTTGGTTGCTCCCATAATGATCATAAGATGCAAACATAAGAGACAATAGACACACAGAGTTTCCGTGGGGAAAACCCTAAGGTGAAAAACCCCACAACTTCCTCAGAGATAGATAGAGCAATAGTACAACCAAAGTACACAGAGATAGACTCCTCCTAGCAGTTGATCCTCCTCCTCACATGTGCGCCACTTTCCGAGTGATGGAAGAGTGAGTTGTGAAGTTATCCAAATGGAGATCGGGAGCAACCAACTCTTCCTTTTTAGCTCTCATGCCGAAAGATAGTAACCCCAGCTCTATTGAAAGATTCAGGCCTATTTCCCTTTGCAACACCTCTTACAAGATTCTTTCAAAGATCATAGCCACTCGAATGAAAAAATTAATGGCTAAGATTATCTCAGACTCACAAGGCAGTTTCAATGGTCGGCGTCAAATTTTGAATAATATAATCATTGTGCAGTAGGCTATATACACTCTAGTATGGAGAAAAAGCAACAGAGAATGGAAATTAAGATGGACATGGAAAATGCTTTCGATAGAGTGAATCGGTTCTTCTTATTTGAGATCATGAAGAGATTCGGATTCTCCAGCAGGTTTATTAGATGGGTGAAGGCTTGTATAAGCAAGCCATGGATTGCTCTGCTAATTAATGGCAGGCCTAATTCTTTCTTTCAAGCCACTAGAGGGCTAAGTCAGGGGTGTCCAATGTCCCCCTTTCTCTATCTCTTGGTGGTCGAGTCTCTGAGTCGCAAGTTAAGTCATATTCAAAGGTTGGGGGAGTTAAAGGGGTTGAAGATTGCAAGAGGAGTTCGAGCTGTTAACCATGCCCAGTTCGCAGACGACACAATTCTGCTGAGAGGGGCTTCAACTATCATAGTAGAGAGATACAAAAGTGCCTTAACCATCTTTCTCAAAGCTTCTGACGGAAAAGTCAATTCCATGAAATCCAAAATTTATGGATGGAACTGTCCTAAGGAAACTTTAGCCAGAATTTCCAGGATCCTGTGTTTTGAAGGATGCCCCTCATGGAATTCTTTTATTTACCTTGGTATCCCTATCTTCAAAGGTGACAAGAAATCTATGGACTGGTAGGGCCTGATTGACAAGATCAAAGCTAAAATCACCTCGTGGGGATTCAGGTGACTTAACTTAGCTGGAAAACTAGTATTGATTAAGTCGGTTCTCTCTGCCTACCACATTTATATCAGCTCTATATCTTTAGCTACCAAAAGTGTCATCCAAAAGATAACAAAAGAACTTCGTAGATTTTTGTGGCAAGGAGGGAAGTCCAATGGAGTTAAAAAATTCCATCTTTTAAACTGGGATAAGGTGTGCAGAATGAAAGATGCCGATGGTGCAAGTATACGTGATCCCTCGCTCATGAATATAGCTTTAGGTGCCAAGATCTTATGGAGAGCTGTCACAGGCAAGAAAGCCTGGTGGAAAGAGATCCTTTGCAAGAAATATATGATGGGGAATAAAATGCATTGTTTGGAGAATATTGATCAAAATAAAGTCAAAACACCCATTTGGAACCTGTGTAAAAAGGCAGCACCAACCCTATAAATTCTCTTATTCCAGCAATGGTAAGAAGATCAAGCTCTGGGGTGATAGACTAGTACCGGAACCAAGATCCCCTATTAGTTTTCTACAAAATTTGAATGATCTCAAAGAATGGATGGACCGAAGCAACATCTCAACCTTGTATGACCTCTTGGAGTGGTCCGAGAAAGGTAGATGGGTAGGATGGCGCATTCTGGATTTCCCGCACCATCTCCAGCGGGACTATGAAACTCTACTAGATCTCTTACATGAATCTACCCCTATGCACAAGAAAATGTTGGACAAAAGAGGGTGGAGCAAGACGGGTGCTTATACTGTCAAAGCCAGGTACCAACTTTTGGACAGCAACAGTAGGGTCAAAGATAAAAAAGAAAATGGGCCAAAGTTTGGAGTAAGGATAGTCTCCTGAAGATAAATGCTTTCACTTGGACTTTAGCTCATAAGAAAATCCTTACTGCAGAGAATCTTAAAAAGAGAGGTATCAAGGGTCCTGCGAGATACATCCTCTGCAAAACCTCGGAGGAAGCACCTGCACATTTATTTTTAGACTGCAAATTCGCTCAAGAAGTCTGGCACAAGGCTTTCTTCGAACTGAATATTGAAGTGATCCTTCCAACAAATTGGAACGACCTCTTTGCTAATTGGAGGGATTACTACACGAGATCTCTCCACAACAAGCCTGGCTTGAAGAGAGCCTGGGAAGCCCTTCCAAAGTTTATCTGTTGGAGACTCTGGACAACAAGAAATAAGGAAGTGTTCGATGGAGTTATCTCTACCCCTGCATGAGTTCTTGCGTCGGCTAAAGTGTTGATGTATATGTAACTTCGGAATGTATTTCACCTATGTATATTGTACTCCTATAGAGATGTTATTATTCCTCTATATGGAAGTGTCGTCATTTGTATTGAAAAGTGTCGCAAGTGTCACAACTTGCATGTGATGGGTTATTAGACCACCAAGTGTGGGGTCAACCCTGATTAGTATTACCATGGGTTATTAGACTGAGTTAGACAAGTTGGCCCTGCTAGTTTATTAGGCAGGTCAGGTCATGTATAAATAGAGTGCGGGAGGCACTCTATTTGATCATCTCATTATTCACTTCTACACTACTCGGAAAGTGGCACACTAGTGGAGGAGGAGGTTCAGCTGCTAGGAGGACTATCTCTGTGTACTTGGGTTGTATCATTGCTCTTTCTATCTCTGAGGAAGTTGTGGGGTTTTTCACCTTTATGGTTTTCCCCAGTGAAACTCTGTGTGTTTATAATCTCATGTGATTGCTTGGTGTGATTGATATGCATTGTTATACTTGATATGCTGTACATGTTATTCTCTCGGTAAAGATCCTAGAGTATGTTGAATTAATGCTCAAAAATTAACATGTTATCAGAGCTAACCTGAGAAGAAGACACTCTGCAGTTGCAGAAACTAGGGTTTCATGTTTGTTGGGTTTCTCTTCACGGATCTTGAAAGGCGGTAGGGTATTTTGACTCTCCTCAGCAAGGCGCATCTTTTTATCCAATTAGAATTCAATTCTGGGCACTTTCATTTTTGGCCCTAAAACATAGGGTTTCCACACAAATAGGAATTTCTGAAATCTGAGGACATAGCTGGAAGCTCCTTGGAAAAATCGAAGTTTAGAGCTTTGGATCAAACTTTTTGGTTGAGTGAAGCTCTAGGAAACTCAAACCCTAATTCAGGGTCCTCCCTGGTGAATCTGGAAGATTGAAAAGCATTTATGAAGGGAAAAACTTTGCAGTTTTCAAATTCTGAGTATATTAGGCTGATCAGCTCATCAAGGCGCATCTTTCTATCCTTTCAGAAAGTTGAAATTTACATTTTGAATTTTTAGGGTTTCTCTGACAAACCCTAATCCGGCACCAGATCTAGATTTCTGCAAATCAAGTGGTAAGACCTAAATCTTTTTTATTTCCATTTGAAGTACTCTTTAAGATGTCTCACCACACCAAGCTTGAGGATAAGCTTGAAGGGAATGATAACTTCCGAGCATGAAAGTATAGGATTGGGTTAATCCTAGAAGAAAATGAATTGGACACCTACATAAGTTATGAGGTCCATGTCCCAAAGGAAGAAGAGGCTAAGGCCTTACATAAGAACTTGGTCAAGGCAAAGAGAATCATTGTTGATTTTATTAAAGACCATCTCATACCACATGTGTCATCTCTAAAGACACCCAAGGAGATGTTTGACTCCTTGACCAAGCTATTTGAAGGGAAGAACATAAATCAGAAGATGACTCTGCGGAACTAATTGAAAGGAGTAAAGCTTCAGAATGGAGAGACCATTCAATCTTATTTCTCTAAGGTCTCTCAGATCAAGGAACAACTTGAAGTTGTGGATGAAGTGGTGGATAATGGTGAAGTTGTCATGGGATTCCTTCATTCAAGGAATATGTGCAAGAAGGAAGTTGATCTCCTTCAGTAGACTGTGGGAGGAATGTTCACAAGAAGAGGCTAGGGTTGTGGCCCGAGAAGAAAAGATGGGGAATGAAGATCAAGCTCTCACAGCACATACCAGGAAAGGTAAGTTCAAGGAGTCATCTCATAACAGAAGACCTTCACACCACCATCATAAGAAAGATCTCAGATGCTTCACTTGCAATGAGAAGGGACACTTTGCTATAGATTGTCCCAAGAAGAAGAAAGACAACAACAACTTCTTCAACAAGAAGAAGAAGAACAATAAGAAGAGATATCATGCTCATGCTGCTGAGGATGATGAACCTCCCAAGAAGAACGCTAGAGCAGAAAGTGATGATTCATCAAGTGAAGATGAATATGTTCTAATATCTGCTCTCACATGTACTATCTCTCATGGATGTAATGATTGGCTTATTGATAGTGAGGCTTCCAAACACATGACTGTGTTTAAAGAATCTTTTGTAAATCTATCTGAACATGAGTCACCCCATAAAGTAAAACTTGGGGATGACTATCAATATCCCATCAAGGGAAGTGGTGAAGCCTCCTACAACCTAGACTCTGGAAAGTCTTTGAAGATGAAAAATGTACTATATGTACCTGGGATCAAGAAGAACCTACTCTCCATATCTGCATTGGATGCAAAAGGTATGAGGGTTGCATTTGTAGATTGCCAAGTCCTAATGTGGCCATAGGGTAAAGCTATAGATAATGCAGTAGTGATTGGAGAACAAGAGGGAGGATTGTACAAATTGAAGAGACAACCTGAACATGCCATGGTACATGAATCCATGGAGCCAAGTGAACTTTGGCATAGAAGGCTTGCACATGTGCACTATAGGGCACTACCAATTGCAAGCAAAGTTGTAGAGGGTTTTCTTGAAATCAAGACAAAGCATGAAGGTGTTTGCAAAGGATGTGCAAAAGGAAAGAACATTAAGAAAGCATTTCCAAGCAATGAAAGCAAAGCAAAAGGAATCTTGGAGATTATCCACTCTGATGTATGCAGGCCGATGTCATCCAATTCTCTGAGTGGGTATGTATATTGTCTCTTTCATTGATGATTTCTATAGGAAGACTTGGGTTTATTTCTTGAAGAACAAAGATGAAGTGTTTGATAAGTTCAAGGAATTCAAAGCCTTGATGGAAAATCAAACTGATAAGAAGATCAAGACATTCAGATCTGACAATGGCAGAGAATTCACTTTAGGTGATTTCAAGAAGTTATGCAGTGATTCAGGGATTAAGAGGGAGTTGACTGCTCCCTACAATCCACAACAGAATGGGGTTGCAGAAAGAAAGAATAGAACAATCATGGAAACAGCACGGACAATGTTGCATGACCAAGATCTGCCTATGCATCTATGGGCAGAAGCAGCTAGGACAACTGTATATGTGCAGAACATAACACCTCACAAGATATTGGACAACAAGACACCAGAAGAGGTATTCTCTGGTAAGAAACCTGAAGTCAGCCATTTCAGAATATTTGGTTCTCCAGTATACACACATGTTCCAAAGAAAAAGAGGACAAAGCTAGATCCTTCAGGAAAGAAGAGCATCTTTGTGAGGTACAGTGAAAGCTCAAAGGCTTACAGAATATACTTCCCAAGGTTTAAGAAGATTGATGTCAGCAGGGATGTAACATTTGATAAGGACTCGGCATACATCAAATCAAATAAGACACATGTTGAAGATCATGAAGGACCAAAGGAAACCAGATTTCAAGACACCACCATGATTGAAACAATTCCAAATGCAGATCATGAAATGGAAGATCTGCAAGAACTTGTAAATCCACCTCATGAGAAGAACTCTCACAAGAGGAAACCTGCATGGGCTAGAGAGCTCATTTAAGATGCATAAAGATATGGAATTCCAGAAGAAGAACACAGAGAAAGGAAGAGGACTAGATCACACACCAGTTATGCTGCCTTACTTTGTGACATTATGAACAAAAAACCTTCCAGTTATGAAAAAGCAGCAGAGAAGAAAGAATGGAAGGATGCCATGGTCGAGGAATACCAGTCGATCATGAAGAATGATGTTTGGGATGTCGTCCCAAGACCTGAAGAGAAGTATGTGGTGACTTCCAAATGGATCTACAAGATCAAGCATGCTGCAGATGGCAGCATAGAGAAATACAAAGCAAGATTTGTAGCTCGTGGCTTCTCCCAGAAAGAGGGGATAGACTATGAAGAGACCTTTGCTCCTATAGCCAGGTACACTTCCATCAGATCAGTACTTGCCCTGGCCGCAGTGATGAAATGGAAGATACACCAGATGGATGTCAAGACGGCTTTCTTGAATGGTGTAGTCGAGAAGGAAGTGTATGTGGAGCAGCCACTTGGTTTTGAGACACATGACAGGGAGTCATATGTGTGCAAGTTGAAGAAAGCCTTGTATGGCTTGAAGCAAGCTCCTAGGACTTGGTATGGTAGGATAGACAGCTTTCTATCCAGTTTGGGCTTTACCAAGAATAAAGCGAATTCCAACCTTTAGTACAAGGTTGAGGAAGGCAATCCTGTAATACTACTATTGTATGTGGATGACCTGTTTGTAACAGGTGAGGATGGATTGATTGCCGATACCAAGAGGAAGCTTGTTGCCGAGTTCAAGATGAAGGACTTGAGGATGATGCACTATTTTCTAGGCATGGAGGTGTGGCAAAGTGCAAATGGGATCTTCCTTGGACAAGGGAAATATGCAGTAGAGATCCTGAAGAGGTTCGGGATGATGGACTACAAGGCCATGGCCACACCTATGGCATCGAACCTGAAGCTTCTATGTGATGCTTCATCTAAGCCGGTTGATGTTACGGTGTATCGTCAGATGATTGGGTCCTTGATGTACCTGACGAACACGAGACTAGATATTTGCTTTGCGGTGAACACATTGAGCCAGTTCCTGACGGATCCCAGAGGTGTTCACCTGGTTGCTATAAAGCATATTCTAAGGTACCTGAAGGGTACAATTGACTATGGGCTCAAGTATGATGCGAATCAAAAGTTTAACCTGCGGGGTTATGTTGATTCGATCTTGGCAGATAGTGCTACAGATAGGAAAAGCACTTTTGGGTGTTGCTTCAGTATGGGATCAGGTGTGATCTCTTGGTTTAGCAGGAAGTAGTCCTGCGTAGCACTAAGTAAAGCCGAAGCAGAGTATGTTGCAGCTTGTTCGGCTAGTTGTGAGGCAGTATGGCTGAGGAAGCTGCTATCTAAGTTATTTGATCTCCTGTTGGATGCTACTGGTATCTTTTGTGACAACCAAGGTTGTGTGAAGCTGTCTATGAACCCAGTGTTCCACAACAGGTCGAAGCACATTGAGATCAAATATCACTATATCAGGGATATGGTGCAGAGAGGAGCAGTGAAGCTCCTGTATGTTGCGACGGATGAGCAGGTTGCAAATGTGTTGACGAAACCACTAGTCAGAGTGAAGTTTGAGTACTTCAGAGAGAGGCTTGGTGTTCTTCAGATTGATGACACTTCGAGGAAGAAGTGATGGACACATCTGTTGGAGCCATTCCAAGCATGGTGAGAGGAGGATCCTTCCTATGGTTGTGGATGTAAGCGCTGGATGATGAGCATCAGGACGATGCTCTAGTTACTACTCTGTATATGTATCATGTTGGATGCTTGTTATGATCAATTGGATCATGTATATGTATATGCATCATGTTGGATGTTGGATATGATCCGTTGGATCATGTATTATGTTGGATGCTAGATATGATCAGTTGGATCATGTGTATGATGATATGTATCAGGTAGATTCATTGTATGATCAGGTAGATCATGTATGATGATATGTATCAAGTAGATACATTATACACATCAGGTAGATACTTGGTATGCATCAGGTGGATACACTGTATGATCAGGATGATCATGGATGATAAGCTTCAGGATGTTGCTCCGGATGATATGCATCATGATGATGCTATGATGATCAGGATGATCATGTGATGATGTATGGTGAGTATTAAGTTGATACTATGTGGCCGTGAACAGGTTGTGCAGATGAGCATATAAGTAGACCTGGGAGATCCGATAGGTTGAGCTGTGTGCCCGTAATCAGTCTTGGGATTCTCTTTCGAGGCATTGCTCTGGGAGGACATATAAGGAGACTTGAGAGATCCGATAGGTTGGGGTGTGTGCCCGTAATAAGTCCTAGGATGTTGTTTCAAGGCATTATCCTATGGCATATAAGTAGACCTAGGAGATCCGACAGGTTGGGCTGTGTGCCCGTAATAAGTCCTGGGATTCTCTTTCGAGGCCTTGCCATGACCACATATAAGTAGACCTGGGAGATCCGATAGGCTGGGCTATGTGCCCATAATAAGTCCTGGGATGCTCTTTCGAGGCGTTGTGGTGACCACATGTAAGTAGACCTAGGAGATCTGATAGGTTGGGCTGTGTGCCCGTAATAAGTCCTGGGATGCTCTTTCGAGGCATTGTGGTGGGGGTCACATATAAGTAGACATGGGAGATCCGATAGGTTTGGCTGTGTGCCCGTAATAAGTCCTGGGATACTCTTTCGAGGTATTGTGACGCACGTAATAAGTCCTGAGGATTCCACAGTATGGCCAGTGATGATGAAGACCTACAGGTGGTGGACCTACATCCAGTGTGAAAAATCACTGGCTCTGTAGAACTTCCTATGACGAGTAAATCGGAGATTGATGAGATAGCAGCAACAGTGATGATGATTCGATGACAATGATCCAGAGACGATGATCCAGAGAAGAAGATTTGTGCTAGCAAATCTGTGTCGAAAAATACCTTCGTAATTAAGAGGGAGTGTTGATGTATATGTAACTTCGGAATGTATTTCACCTATGTATATTGTACTCCTATAGAGATGTTATTATTCCTCTATACGAAAGTGTCATCATTTGTATTGACAAGTGTCGCAAGTGTCGCAACTTGCATGTGATGGGTTATTAGACCACCAAGTGTGGGGTCGACCCTGATTAGTATTACCATGGGTTATTAGACTGAGTTAGACAAGTCAGCCCTGCTAGTTTATTAGGCAAGTCAAGTCATGTATAAATAGACTGCAGGAGGCACTCTATTTGATCATCTCATTATTCACTTCTACAATACTCGGAAAGTGGCGCACTAGTGGAGGAGGAGGTTCAGCTGCTAGGAGGACTATCTCTATGTACTTGGGTTATATCATTGCTCTTTCTATCTCTGAGGAAGTTGGGTTTTTCACCTTTATGGTTTTCCCCAGTGAAACTGTGTGTGTCTATTGTCTCATGTGATTGCTTGGTGTGATTGATATGCATTGTTATACTTGATATGATGTACATGTTATTCTCTCAGTAAAGATCCTAGAGTATGTTGAATTAATGCTCAAAAATTAACATAAAGCACTCTGAATTGAAACCTTGCTAACTCAGGGGATGAAAAATATCAATAAGGAACCCCTCACTGTGGAAGAAAAAATTTGGGCATCGGACTTTTTATCCCCAAACCCCTCACTCTGTCTATCGGTCATGAGAAAGAGGCCCAACTCACAGAATTAGCATCTTAGGTTAAGTACTGAGGACCTTCAAATCTGGAAGGAAAACATTGGATGCAACACCCTCTTCTTCGATGGAGCCTCGAAAGGCAACCCTGGGTTGGTAGGTGCAGGAGGAGTTCTCTATGACTCCACTGGAAATAAGATGAAGGACTATGCCTGGGGTATAGGTAGAAACACGAACAATAGTGCAGAATCGCTAGCGCTAACAAAAGGTCTGGAGATTGCAAGGGAGGATGGCATCATCAATTTAGCGATTTGTGGCGACTCAATGTTAGTCATCAGGGAGGTAAGGAATCTGATTATGAACAAAAAAAGTCACACCTCCAAAATCCATAGCCTTCTTAAGTACCTCGTCAGTGAATATGAATCTATCAGCTTCTATGCTTCTAAACCATGGGGAATTGTCTAGGTCTCAACCCCTCGCAGATTTCGATCTTCGTCAATTTTTAGGCTATGGTTATAAACCCAACTGGGTTTTACGAGGCAAGGACGCTCGCACGAAGGCTTCACATGGTGTCCACATGGGGCGCATGCAATCTGCCTCTTCGAAAGGTCGTCGCAACTCCAGCTATATCATTCAACTGGGTGAAAGGTAGACATCATCTCGAGTTATTCCGTGTTTGTAGCTCCAGTGTCCAAGTAGCTTTGCAAAAATGGCAAATTCTGGTTTTCCTCATCGCATGAGTACCATTCCCATTCTCGGCAGTGCTTCTCTCGATTTTCGAAAGCAATTTCCCTCCTGGCCAGCGAATCTCAACGGTTTGTAGTACAGTGAGCAAGTTCGAGGAACTGTGAAGGAAGGTGGTGGAGTTGTTTACAGGAAGCATAAATATTCCTCGTTTGGAGAAATTGATGGTGTGACTTCTGGTTTGGGCATGGAGCCATCTCAAGGATATGGTCCATTTGAAAAGCAGGGTTATGCGGCCTCCATAAGTGTCATGGATGACCGACTGGCAATCTTAGAAGCGCAGGTACATGTTCTAAGAATTAAGGCAACAGAATTGAAGAAAGCTGTGTACCACATGTCTAAATCGGAACAGGCAACAAAGTTAGAGGTTCATGAGCTTAAGGAGAAATTAGAAGCCTTGGTAATGGCCATGGAGAAAGGAGAAATTCGGGATTCAACTCAACTCAAGGGGATATGAGGCATTGCAAAATAGATTGACAAAAACGTCAACCAAATCTGTGACGAGAGCACAGAATTGAAGCAACTTCTGCTAAACAAGTTTGGTAGGAACGACAAGCTCTAAAGTGAATTCTAGGAATCTTTCTCATCTAAAACTTCTAGTAGATTTTTTGTATGTTGTGTGATTAAGAAGACTTCTGAATGTAATTTCCTTTTCCAGAACCGAATGTTGTATCCTAGACCGGTCAAGAACTTTTAGGTAGTCATAGTACCGAGGCTATATGTCTGCAAGTCTGTAAGTCTGTTAGAGTAACTGAGGCTATATGTCTGCAAATCTATATGTCTGTTAGATGGCTATATGTTAGCATTTTGGACAAAAATGATGGTAGAGTAGTGGCCACTCAACGTTGTTGGAGTGCAGGCCTGCCCATATACTATGTATTTCGGTTTCTTATCCTTAAAAAGAATAAATTAAAAAAAATAGAAACAAAAAATAAAAATAAAAAAAAAATCTCAACCATTTATGTTAAAAAAAATGACATAAATAAACACATGTGAATGTGATTTAAAATTTAGTCATTATTTCATCATATAATTCAAATTTTACCACAACAATGAGAATGTCCACAAAGAAATGTCAAAATGCATGAGTTAACAAAAAAATCCACCATAAACACAAAATGGAATGTCACATCCATTTTCTACAAAATTAGCTATATGAGTTAACAAAAAAAATCCACCATAAACACAAAATGGAATGTCACATCCATTTTCTACAAAATTAGCTATCATAGTTAAATCCAATTATAAGACTTTGTGAAAGATGCATAAGTCTATAACTTTGACTCATTTTTTTCAACATAATAATACACAAAAAAAAAAAAAAAAAAAATAGTAATATCATATATTGATTCAACAATATACATCCCATAATCATATATATATCCTAATCAACTAACATAAATAAATACATGTGAAAATGATTTGAAATTTAATCATCATTTTAACATATAATTCAAGTTTTTCCTCATTGATAATGTCCACAAAATCTCAAAATGCAGGAATTAACGAAGAGATCCACCGTAAACAATATGCACAAACTGGAATGTTATATCTCTTTTCTACTAAATTAGCTAAGATTAATTTTAAGATTTAGTGAAATATATATAAATCTATAATTTAACTTATTTTTTCAACATAATAATAATAGATAATAAAGTAATAATAGTTTAAATCAACATTGATAATAACAATCAAACATTTAAGATTAATTTTAAGATTTAGTGAAATATATATAAATCTATAATTTAACTTATTTTTCCAACATAATTAAACATCTAAGATTAATTTTAAAATTAAGTGAAATATATATAAATCTATAATTTAACTTATTTTTTCAACATAATAATAAATAATAATGTAATAATAGTTTAAATCAACATTGATAATAACAATCAAACATCCAAGAATATAGAGATATAACAAAATAAATCTGCTTAAACCACTAACTAAAATAGAATGTAACATGAAGCAACCAATAACTACCAAACAAACAAAAAGGAAAAATCTCATAATTTATTAATATATAAAGATTGACCAAAATTGTTAATTATAACTAAAGTATCTTAATATGTGAAGCTTGACCTAAATTGTTAATTATAACCATCGAGTACCTTAATTCCACAAAAGAACATTAAATATTATCATTCAATCCATAACTAACTCAATACTTTTTTTTTTTTTCAAGTGATGGTTCACCATTTGTTAGAGGGCTACCACAAAAGAACATTACATATTATCATTCAATCCATAACTAGCTCATAATAAATAAATAAAAATTCAAGTGATGGTTCACCATTTGTTAAAGGGCTACATGAATCAAGGTCTGACCAGTATTACAATCATTACATAGTCAAAGTCAGCTCCCAAGGAGCAAGTGTAACAAAGCAATTTCCTAATCTACAACTCAATTGACAAGCTCATAATAATATATAATAAAATAATAATAATTTAAAAACATTGATAATAACAAACATCCAAAAATATAGGGATATAACAAAATAAATCTGCTTAAACCACTAACCAAAATAGAATGTAACAAACAAACAAAAAGGAAAATTTTCATAATTTATTAATATACAAAGCTCCACCTAAATTGTTAATTATAACCAAAGTACCTTCATATATGACCTAAATTGTTAATTATAACCAAAATACCTTAATATATGAAACTTAACCTAAATTGGTAATTATAACCATTAAAATACTTAATTCCACAAAAAAACATTACATATTATTATTCAATCCATAACTAGCTCATAAATGAGCTTAAATTGATAATAAACAAATCATAAATTAATTGAACTATATAAATACCAAGCAATTAATATAAACAATGTATATAAATTAATTCAACTATAACAAACAATTAATATAAACAATCACAAATATATGGAGACATATAAAATAACAAGCATTCCATAGTCAAAATACTGTACACAAACATATTTTATAAGCAATCACTAATATATAAAAAGATAAAATGACACGCATTCCATAATCAAAATGCTTTACACAAACATATTTTATAGGCAATCACTAATATTTTTTTTCCATGAAGCAATCACTAACCAGCACAATCCCTGAAGCAATCACTAATATATAAAGAGATAAAATGACAAGCATTTTATAGTCATAAGATATTGACAATAATATGAATTTAAAATTTCCACAAAAATACAATTGTCCAATCTATAAATTAACAAAAAAAATCCAAAATGAAATAACATATGTAACATGTATGTACACCAAATAACAAAAAATTCCAAAATGAAATAAAATACAATTGTCCAATCTATAAATTAACAAAAAAAAAAAAATCCAAAATGAAATATAATTGTCCAGTCTAAAAAAATACACAATACACAATATACTAGTAAAAAGAACTACATAATTATAAATATATTTCATGTCTTTTTAATAATTTTTATTTTAAAAAATAATTTAAATTAATATATTAATACACAACAAAATCTGCTTAAACCACTTACTTTATCCCAGCTCAAAATAAAGACTCTCAAGCACCTAACAACCATCAAATGACTTTATCCCAACTCCAAAAAACAGGACTATCAAGCACCTAACAACCATCAAAACAAAAGGGAAAATCCGATCTACTTAAACCATTGACTTTATCCCGACTCCAAAAATAAAATCTACTATCAAGCACCTAACAAGTATCAAAACAAAAGAGACCCAACTCCAAAAATGATGACGATTATCAAGCACCTAACAAATGGACTGATCTAACCCACTTCCTTAGCCAGATATATCTAGAGAGGCCTAAATAGGCTGTTCCTCAACCTAATGATGAGACACGATAGGTTGCCCCAGCCCCTGTGCATCTTACTGGGAGCCTCCTTTCCAGCTCTCAACGGTAAACTTCAAAGGAAGCAACTAATTTGATCATAACGTTGACCGCTGGAAGGGGCATCAAATGTATCGTCCACTGTTTACATATAACAAGCCAAGCATCAAATAATCCCCTTCACCTATTCAACAATGCTGGGTCCAAACGCTGGAGGCTTTGATGCCAACCATTTAGAAAAAATGCCCAATTTCGGCTACAGACAAAATGGTCAGAATCCATGCCATAACAATTATTCCCCACTCTTCCGATTCCCGGCCGGCAAACATAACTTACGGGTGTCAAAAGTTTATAACCATGCAATACGATTAGGTTACTATTTTTTACGCCCATTTCATGATCTTAGTGATTAAAAACGAGCTTTATACAGAAGCATCAGATCAGGTTCTCATAACATCTGTTAATGAGCCGAGTCCTTGGAACTGAGAAGATTTATCAGTCACGAATTGTCACAAATCGCAGTATCCCATGCCCTGGTAGAGATACTCTTGGGAAATTAACAAAAAATTACTGAAGAGATAAGATTGCCAACTTTAGTAATACATTAAATTTGAAGCGCATCCATAACAGAGACAGAGGCAAGGCAATGCCATCTACTGACCAAAGCTCACTAAATGATGGGATCAATGCACAAGACATGTCCAGACAGTAACTAAAGATTTATATAGAAAAAAACATTCCATCAAGTGACCTTACCAATACATAAATAATACCCATAACTCTAATAAATGTGCAGAAACAGAGTATAGCAAGGCCAGGAAAATAATATTATTACAAATGCCTAAGCCAGATAATATTGGTAAATGCAATGCCTTGATCGAAATGTGAAGCTGAATGCTAGAGATCGCTTCATCTTGGCATGCGAGAGCAACTACTAAGACCGCTGACATTACATCTCAGTCAAACGATTCAACCACATGAATTTTCCTTGGCTAAAATATAAAACAGAGTTGTGGCATTTGAATATGAAACAGATGAGCGAAGAATTATAATACTAACAAATAACAATTGCAAATGACCTAGCCAGGGAAAATGAAAACTCATAACATAATCAAAGTTTCAGATTGCCTGCCGAATCAAATAAACGTAAGTAACTGCTCATCATAGTATACAAGTTCAGTTTAAAAAACACAAAAACCAGAAAAACAGTAAATGATACAACAAAAATGTTAAGAAAAACAAAATGAAAAAACAGTACATATTTCTAACCCTTTCCTAACACAGTCTGCATTATAATCAAAATAATTCATTTTCTCATCAAAACCCTTTCCTACATGCAATCACGATTAGGTTAGTATGTTTTACGCCCATTTCATGATCTTTGAGAATAGTGATTAAAAACGAGCTTATACAGAACCGTCAGATCATGTTCATAACATCTGTGAATAAGCCAAGTACTCGGAACTGAGAAGATTTATGACAGTCGCGAATTTGTCACAAATCACAGTATCCTATGCCCTGGTAGAGTTTACTCTTGGGAAATTAACAAAAATTACTGAAGAGATAAGATTGCCAACTTTAGTTATACATTAAATTTGAAGCGCATCCATAACAGAGACAGAGCCAAGGCAATGCCATCTACTGACCAATGCTCACTAAATGATGGGATCACTGCATAAGACACGTCCCGAAGGACAGTAACTAAAGATTATATAGAAAGAAACATTCCATCAAGTGACCTTACCAATACATAAATAATACCCATAACTCTACTAAATGTGCAGAAACAGAGTATAACAAGGCCAGGAAAATAATATTATTACAAAATGCCTAAGCCAGATAATATTGGTAAATGCAATGCCTTTATCGAAATTTGAAGTTGAATGCTAGAGATCGCTTCATCTTGGCATGCGACAGCAATTACTAGGACCACTGACAATACATCTCAGTCAAACGATTCAACCACATGAATTTTCCTTAGCTAAAATATAAAACAGAGTTGTGCCATTTGAATATGAAACAGATGAGCGAAGAATTATAATACAAACAAATAACAATTGCAAATGACCTAGCCAGGGAACAATGAAAACTCACAACATAATCAAAGTTTCAGATTGGCTGCCGAATCAAATAAACGTAAGTAACTGCTCACCATAGTATACATGTTCAGTTTAAAAAACACAAAAACAAGAAAAACAGTAACATGATGCCGTCCAAAAATGTTAAGAAAAACAAAATGAAAAAACAGTACATATTTCTAACCCTTTCTTAACACACAGTCTGCATTATAATCAAAATAATTCATTTTCTCATCAAAACCCTTTCCTACATGCAATCACGATTAGGTTAGTATGTTTTATGCCCATTTCATGATCTTTGAGAATAGTGATTAAAAACGAGCTCATACAGAACCGTCAGATCATGTTATGTTTTACGCCCATTTCATGATCTTTAAAAATAGTGATTAAAAACGAGCTTATACAGAACCGTCAGATCATGTTCATAATATCTGTTAATAAGCCAAGTCCTCGGAACTGAGAAGATTTATGACAGTCGCAAATTGTCACAAATCACAGTATCCTATGCCCTGGTAGAGTTACTCTTGGGAAATTATTAATTAACAAAAATTACTGAAGAGATAAGAATGCCAACTTTAGTTATACATTAAATTTGAAGCGCATCCATAACAGAGACAGAGCCAAGGCAATGCCATCTACTGACCAAAGCTCACTAAATGATCGGATCCTTGCATAAGACATGTCCAGAAGGACAGTAACTAAAGATTATGTAGAAAGAAACATTCCATCAAGTGACCTTACCAATACATAAATAAGACACGAAACAGAGTATAACAAGGCCAGGAAAATAATATTATTACAAAATGCCTACGCCAGATAATATTGGTAAATGCAATGCCTTTATCGAAATTTGAAGTTGAATGCTAGAGATCGCTTCATCTTGGCATGCGACAGCAACTACTAGGACCACTGACAATACATCTCAGTCAAACGATTCAACCACATGAACTTTCCTTAGCTAAAATATAAAACAGAGTTGTGGCATTTGAATATGAAACAGATGAGCAAAGAATAATAATACCAACAAATAACAATTGCAAATGACCTAGCCAGGGAACAATGAAAACTCACAACATAATCAAAGTTTCAGATTGGCTGCCGAATCAAATAAAAATAAGTAACTGCTCATCATAGTATCCATGTTCAGTTTAAACAACACACAAAAACAAGAAAAACAGTAACATGACGCACTCCAAAAATGTTGAGAAAAACAAAATGAAAAAATAGTTCATATTTTTAACCCTTTCCTAACACACAGTCTGCATTATAATCAAAATAATTCATTTTCTCATCAAAACCCTTTCCTCCTTGCAATAAAAATACCTATATCTCTTTGTTCATAATCTGATTCTTCTGACACATTTTTGCAATAGAAAAAGGGAAAATGTAGCTCCTCTTTAGAAGAAATATGACTAGCGGCTAAGGGTTTACTTTTGGACATCAGTAAATGGCAGGATATTTGAATTGTGGACTGCTACACTTAAGATTTGTTAATAGAAGCCGATGTTTAGAGTACCATCAACATCTACCATGACTGATAAAAAGGACTGTTGGCAATATGCACTTCAAAAAGAACTTAAGATCTGAATGTACTTTTACATTGGTATTATTTTCCTACTATGCTGTTAACAAATCAACCACATTATATTGGATGAACAAAATTGATACAACTAACCACACATGGATGTTGCGTTTGCTTGTCACAAACCTGAATCAGTTTGGCATGTTATGTGGAATTGCAAAGTTGCCAGAGCATTTTTTGGCCCAACATGAAGAGTATCATAACCGTTCTTTAAAATGGCATTCCTGGTAGAGATCTATATAGCCAGACCCAACCTATATGTGAAGAATTATCTTTATTTGACTGTCTATCTCCTAAAAGACTGCTTGGCAGTGTTCTTTCCTTGAGAAAGAGATGACTGATCATGTGACACATATGCCTGTATGCTGATGGACACTCCATTCCCCCCCATGGGCATACTAGATGTCCTTGTTTATATTGCAAGGGTATGTCTCAGTGCTCTTTGGCTCCTTCACATGTAGCTTTCTTAACATACATCCAATTACAAATGACCTAGCCAGGGAACAATGAAAACTCATAACATAATCAAAGTTTCAGATTGGCTGCCAAATCAAATAAAAATAAGTAACTGCTATCATAGTATCCATATTCAGTTTAAAAAACACACAAAAACAAGAAAAACAGTAACATACGCAGTCCAAAAAATGTTGAGAAAAACAAAATGAAAAAACAGTACATATTTTTAACCCTTTCCTAACACACAGCCTGCATTATAATCAAAATAATTCATTTTCTCATCAAAACCCTTTCCTCCTTGCAATAAAAATACCTATATCTCTTTGTTCATAATCTGATTCTCGTGACACATTTTTGCAATAGAAAAAGGGAAAATGTAGCTCCTCTTTAGAAGAAATAAGACTAGAGACCAAGGGTTACTTTTAGACATCAGTAAATGGCAGGAAATTTGAATTGTGGACTGCTACACTTACGATTTGTTAATAGAAGCCGATGTTTAGAGTACCATCAATATTACCATGACTGAAAAAATGAACTGTTGGCAATATGCACTTCAAAAAGAACTTAAGGTCTGAATGTACTTTTACATTGGTGTTATTTTCCTACTATGCTGTTAACAAATCAACCACATTATATTGCATGAACAAATTGATACAACTAACCACACATTGTCACAAACCTGAATCAGTTTGGCATGTTATGTGGAATTGCAAAGTTGCCAGAGCATTTTTGGCCCAGATTGCTGCTGGTGAGAGTGTTTTCTTCGTTTCTCCTCACTAAAAAAGGCCATTTTGGGGGGGAATGGAGTGTCCATCAGCATACAGGCATATGTGTCACATGATCAGTCATCTCTTTCTCAAGGAAAGAACACTCACTGCCAAGCAGTCTTTTAGGAGGTAGACAGTCGATTACAGATAATTCTTCAATATAGGTCGGGTCTGGCTATACAGATCTCTACCAGGAATGCCATTTTAAAGAACGGTTATGATACTCTTCATGTTGGGCCCAACATGGGCATACTAGATGTCCTTGTTTATATTGCAAAGGGTATGTCTCAGTGCTCTTTGGCTCCTTCACATGTAGCTTTCTCAACATACATCCAATAAGGACGATTCAAGGCAAACTATTGACATTATTATATTGATTGATGGGCTTCTGTCTACCAAACCATATTGTGCCTCCTACCCAGAAACAACTTCCAGGAGCTCACTCTAGTCTCTAGCAATCTCAGAAGAGACTGAAAAGCCTCTCAAGCTCAACCAAGGCAATGATGGGTAGGGAGCCCATAATCCCTGATCCAGAGCATGCATTGAACGGATGGTGATCACCCCTCAAGGATAGATATGACCCACCGCTCGTTAATGGCATGATTCCTACTGCTGTTGTGTTTCTTTATGTATGGACTGTAAGGGCCAGATAGGCCTGGACTTCATTAAATTTATGATGTAGTTGTTTTGTAAGCCTTCAAAACATTTGTAACCGTATTAAGCTACCTAGGCCTATAGGTTCCAAAAGATACTAACTTGTGGTGGATGTCAGGCACAGCCCATTTTTCTATAGCATGCCCAGTATGTTCATATATGCCTAAAGGTTCCAAAAGTTACTAACTTGTAGTCAATGTCAGATAGAGCCCATTTTTCTATAGCATGCCCAGTATATGCAGGATGCCTTAGGTTCCAAAGGTTACAACCTTGTGGTAAATGACCATTTTTCAATAGCATGCCCAGTATGTGCATATTTTGTTCAATTTTATAGTTAAGGAAGCATTTTGTTCAAAACAGCCCAAAAAATATCCTCACCTTAAGTCAGATCAAGATCCTCATATTCAACCAGATCACTGGTCAACCAATTTTTAGATGAGCTTTCCTGTACATCTTGAAATCGATCTCAATCGTGGCACAGATTTAAATCCAAGGCTCGATAATAACCAAACCTGCTAAACGCTGCTTAAGACCATCAATGCAGTTGAGCAAGGGAAAATTACCATAATTACCAATACCATCAAAGCAAATACATAAGGCATGAAATTGAGTAGATCAAGAAACTTTTAAACACAGCAAATTAAGTTTTCAAAAAATCTACTATATTCTTATCATATGCCAACATAATAGGTCTCCATCAACGATTTGACAAAGTGAAGAGAATCACAACTGTTGTTTGTTTCCAACAAGGTTAGCTAAAATTGTGCGGTTTCATTCTGATTATTATTGTCATTATTATCAGTATTGCTCTCCACTCCCAAACCATACAAGACACCAGCATATTTGTCGGCAGCCCCTTTGAAGAAGGACTCTCTGAGCTTTCTAAATGTACAAGAGGTGAGCAAGCTATCTGAACCCGCTTGGTGGCAAGCACCGAACCTCTCAACCTCGAGCAACTCGGCCAGACGATTCAATCCACCGTGCAGACTGTTGCAGAACTTCATGAGGTGCTTGATGTCATATAGATTGGGGAAATACATCCTGATGAGGTAGAAGAAGCCACCTGGAGTGGGCGGCAGGCTCCGATTCATGACGAGTTTTAGTAGGTAACCGAAATCGTAGCCGCTGTGGAATGTGATCCATCGAACGTTATCATTCAAAACGATCCCGGAAGACATGAGCAACTCTGCGAAGCGGTGAGAGTCCACGCCCATTTCACTGTTTTTCTTGAAATCGATGCCGCTCTGGCGCAGCAACTCGATAGAATCGGTGGCGTAGGCATCCTCCCAGATGTTGAATTCCCTGAAATTGAACTGCCACACGCAATATCTGTCCGTACCACAGTTAGGGATGTTGCCGTCTTCGTCCGAAAAAGTGAGCCCCAGTTGTATTAGCTTCAGTACATCTACATTCGACCTTAGGGTTTCATAATTGTATTCCTGGACAGTCTTGAATTTACCGACAGGTCGCACGACTATCCCAGGGAACTCTGTGTCCATGGCTATCAGAGGATAGTCATCCACAATTTCCCTTATGAGGTTGAACTCCTCTTCCAGATTATCGGCCCATACCTCCCTTATATGAATGGAATCTGATTTGGGTAATATCGACATCTATGGCAAGCAGCAGATCCTGAGCTCCAAAGCTTTCAGAATCGAAAAACAACACAGATCTAAGTCAAGATCCCAAGCCTCCACCTCGGCGTAGCAGAAACCCTTAGGGCTTCTCTTCTTATAGATACAGGAATACAAGATCGCTGGTTCCTCTGGTTCGGCAGCACACACCATGTGCAAATCCGCAAGAAGACGAGTTGTGTTATATATGAGAAGCAGCCAAGGGCTTCAGGGAGCGAACGGGCTGAATCTAACCCAAGACCTCGTATGAAAAGAAGTGAACCGGGACATGCAATACAATGGATTTGATTGAATGAATGACAAGATCTTATAGAGCTACTGAAAGCAGGGTGGATCCATGAATGAAAGACCTACCAGGAACCAAGATTTGTTGTTGGCAATGGAATTCCTGGCACCCTCAATCTTAAAACAACGGCCTCCCCACTTCTTCCTCCTTCCGAGTCCCAACACCAGTAATAATAATGATACCTCCCTGCTCCCTCGAAAACAGCCCACTCCACTCGGTAAATGCGGAATAAAAGGAATATTTGAAATAAAGCCGTGTTTCATTTGAAATATTAGGAATAGAAATGAGAAAAAAAGGAGGAATCTGAGGGCGGGAGGGCCCACTCTAACCGAAAGCGTGGGTTTTTATTGAGGATGGGACCGTTCAGACAGGCTGCAGATGATGATGTGGCTTCGCTATCATTATCTGGTGTCTGACGTCGCGTGTTCGAGTATACCTAATACCTACTATCCCATGCCCATCCCATCATGGGTAGACGCGTATACGGTCCACGGGAGGCCATTTAATGCACCCACCATCCGTCCATGTTCCCATTCATAGGTAGCTAGACCCACCAGCGGTTTCTTCGTCCCCAAGTAAGGAACGAAGATTTTTTTTAATTGAAAACCATTTTTGGGTCAAGAAAGAATAGACCGACGGCCCGCCTCACAGTATTCGCGTTCAAGTCGGTGACTCGGTGGGTGGTTTTCTGATGGTTGGTGCCAGAAATACAATATGCTCCTTTCAATCATTGGACTTGAACCTAATTGTTGTTATTTCAAAACAAATTACCATATAAAATGGAAGAAGTAGGTTAAAAAACAAATTACCATATAAAATGGAAGGAGTAGGTGAATTGATTAGAACGACAGATACTCTTCAGTCATCAGTGGCATTGGATGGGCTTTGGTATTTTTGGCTTGATGATCATGAGACTTATTTATATTATGGTTTTTACGTATTAGCTTGATGAGGCATATTTTGCTGGTCATCTACAAGATGTTTTCCTGTTTTGTTTATTGGATCTTTTAGTGACTTGTGGCACTATGTATATGGGACTCTTCTGAACTAGTTGTTGACACTTTGTTGTCTATTCGACAGTTTTTTCCCTGGTCTTACTATTGACAGGGATTGTTTGCCTATGTACGGATTGACAGCTGGATATATTTACTATTCCGCATATTAATAGTAAGTTGAATTTTTCTATGGAAAAAAAGGTCAAAAAAGTTAATGTGTGCATCTGTTATGTGGTAATTTTGTAGTTAAAAATAGGTGGAAATGGTTGAAACTGCAGTTTTGAGTTGTTGGAATTGTATAATCGGGGTACTCTATGTGTAATCTAGGTGGCTAATCCATTTTTGTAATCAAAATTGCAATTCTAACAACCAAAATCGTGATTTTAGAAAAAATCTTGTTGCCGGATTCCAACAAAAATTACTTGAAAGGTGCAAATCGTCCCTCTTTTAGCTTACTCCTAAAATGAAAACAATATATTTGAGTAATTAGAAAATCCAAATGAAATACATTAATAGTTATATGATTTTGACACCTTTTTAGGCAATTTTTCCAACAAAAATCCAGTTGAAATTGTTGGACTAGAAAAGTCAAAATCCTAGAAAGATTACTATAATCCCATGGAAATTATGAACTTGAAAATGGAAATTTGAGATTTGAGACTTTCCCAACATTGCAAATGGATTCATGCATCTTATTATCATTGTAAAAAAAATTAAAAAGTTAAATGAGTAAAGCTTGTAATTATTTGTTTTCAAATAATAATAATGAGTATTTTGTATTAAAAAGAAATTGAAATAGAGTCAAACCTAGCTTGCATGGTTGGTTTTGATGGGTCTCATTTTGCATGGTGATCCAAGTTCAAACCTCGAAAGGTAGCCAAGAGGAGACACTTAAAAATCCATTCATGTTAAAAGTTGATGTGGTCCAAGCTGCCTATAGTTGCTTATACCATATTCCAAATAGCAAGGATACTACCTCACAAATTGTCCTACTAAAAATTGAAATTTACATGGCATTACTATAAAAATAGATTTAGAGATGGGCATTTCCATGACGAGCTATTGTTGTACCTCTTGTCTTTGAGAGTTGAGCTTTTGATTGATTTTTGTAGCATGTTAAGTCGTTTCTTCCATGGATTTTTGCATCTCTAAGCTATAGATGTCTCTTAAGTGAGTAGGAGAAGAGTGGCAAGATGCCATCTCTTTTGCTAGTTTCTTACACTGCTCCATTTGTTCAATTTTTCCATCATCTCCTTGTGTTTCTCTTCAATGTCATCAAGTGTATTGTTAGTATTGTTTGTTGCTATCTCATTCTTATGTTGTTTCATCTTCAACTTCATATCTGGTCACATCTCCAGAGACCAAATATGTCTTCATCTTATGGACTACTCATGAAAGTTTGTTCTGCCACCTCTTGCATATATCTTCATATAGTTGCTTATACCATATTCAAAATAGCAAGGATATTGCCTCACAAATTGTCCTACTTGGAAAAGAAATTTACATAGCATTACTATAAAACGGATTTTAAAAGGGCTATTTCCATGACGAGTTATTGTTGTACCTCTTGTCTTGGAGAGTTGAGCTTCTTCTGAATGATTTTTTGTGGCATGTTGAATCGATGTGTCTTCCTTGGATTTATGCATCTCTAAGCCATAGATGTATGTTGAGTGAATAAGAGAAGAGTGAGAAGATGCCATCTATTTTGGTAGTTTCTTACTCTACTCCATTTGTTGAATTATTTCCATCGTCTCCTTGTATTTCTCTTCAATGTTAACAAGTGTATTTTTAGTATTGTTTGTTGATATCTATTGGAGGGACTCTTTAGGTCCTTAATAATCATCGTCATCTTGTATGTTTGTATTTAACAAATGAGCGGTTGAGAGTGGGTAACTGCTCCAACCTCTTTATCTATGTATAAATAACTATTTCAAGAATTAATAATGCAGTTGAAAGCATTCGACTCAATACTTGTTCATCTTCTTGATTTGTTGTGTGTGCTTGAATCTCTGCTTGGATGATGAGTTGAATCTATGCATTCAACATCTGGCGTCGTTTTCATTCTCCATTCAGTCTGGGTGACAGCAGCAGTGAATGGGGACCAGTTCGAACTCGTAAGAAGTCGTGAGATGCTCATGAAGAACCTACAAATTGAAATATTTGCTCGTAAATAAAGAATAAGAGATTGTTGATTTGCAATTGAAGATACTCAAGGGATGATACACCATTGAATCCGCTCGTGGAAAGAAAGGGACTTGCAATAATCGATTCACGTGGTGATTCAACCCCAATTGATAAGTTTGTAGAAATGTATCACAAAGTTATGGTGGAAGCATCACCCGATAATATATTAAGTGCCTTCCTTTTTTTTATATTGTTGACACAAACCCAGTCGACAGGGGTTCCTCACTCTGTCGACACCCAAACCATTGCGATCTCCCTGAGCACCGGCCCAGACAGGTTTTACCCTGTCCAACAACACCTACAGAGCAGATGAAGTCTCACCTGAGATGTTCGAGGGAGAGCTGATGGAACCACGCCGAATGAAGGAGGACCCTTGTGCATCTACCTATCGACTTAATGCAACATTATGCAACAGATATAACTATTCAGCTTATGCATTAACCATAATCGCATCATTATTCAACATATCTTATTATCAGCAAAACCATAATGCGCAAGTAGATCTAACAGTATAACATTAATTAGAGCATGGAAACATTGCATCATTCACTTATCGCATATCACATCCATAACAGGGAAACAGAAAGAGACACAATGATTATGCTCAAGATCCGTCATGTCATATTAACCTTCGCAACAAAACCCAGATACATCAACACAAATCTTCTGTCGCATACCCAGATTCAAAAAGACCAAAACATGCGCAATTCTTCTCTCATCATCGGTGCTTCTAACACTTGCAATTCTACATCTATTTATAGGCTTGCACCTTTACATTCATGGTCCACTTAGACAACCGCCTAACTACTTCTTAACAAACTCTACAAAAGAATGACCCTAACCCGCACAATGCGGTCCAAAATGACCCAAAAATACATAAAATAGTATCATTTCTGACTTATGTGCGGTTTTCCTCCTTGCACGGCATCTTTGACCTTGCGCAACATCCGCAATGCTGCGCAGCTGACTCATCCAAACCCACCCACCAACAGGCTCCCAACACAATCTTGTGGCTCGCCCTCGAGCCACGTCAGCTGGACATGGTGTACTCGTTGATCTTTAGCCTGAAATCTTCGTACTCCTGACTGATCTCCCTGGCTTGCTCCTTGTCCATCGCAATGATTTCCTGACACTCTGTCAAGTTCTTCGTTAATGGGTGTTCCACCAGCTTATCAACAATAGCCTTCTTACCGTCCTGCACGGTCTTCAGCCCAGAAAATGCCTTAACAGAAAGCTATGCTCTAATATCTTGGAACTCATCTAACTGAGTACTGCACTTCCGTTGACACTCTTGTGCCCTTGCAACTCGCTAGTGTAACTCCTTCAGCTCGGAGGACTTGGTGACCTGAACCGCTAGTGGCAGCACTCTCAACAAAGCCTTCATTGTTTCTAGCTGTCCTTCTGCCTCATGCACTAGCTGGGTCAATTGCTCCAATTGCTCATCCTGGACTATGCTGCCCCAAAATTGCACAATCGCTTCAGTGACTTTTGTCACTTCTTGCTCCAACTCTCCTAGCTGGGTCACCAACTCCTCCATGGTGCTTTTCCTTTCTGCTACTTTCTCCGGCGGTGTGCTTGGTTGTACCAAAGCCAGTAAGTCGACATTGTCTCACTGCAACTGGGAAATGACAGCCCCAAGTCGCTATGCTCGTTCGACCGCATCTAACTACGCAGTGGGCTCCAATACATACTGTCAGGCATCAAAAATTGCCTCTTCCAGCAGCACTCTGTTATCCCAGAGGGTTGCTCTCTCCACCGTCAAGCGGTCCTGTTCCTTCTTCAACTCCTTGATTGCTCGAGCATTCTCTGCAATCGGCTGCTCTTGCTTGTTCTCCAATTCTTCTACCACTTCCTGCGCTGCTACTGCCTTCTCCTGTAATTCCTCTACCTCTTTCTGGGCCACTGCTACATTCTCCCGCAATCGCAAGAATTGACCGCTGATATCCTGCTCCCTATCTTCCAATTCCTGGCTGGCGACCGTCTGCATATGCACCAACGTCTGTGTGGACATCCCATTAATGTTAATGGACAAAACTTGTAACTGCTGTGGGGAGGCATGGAGATCCTCGTTGTTGGCCGCAATCGCAGTCGATGGAATTTGTACATTCCGAACCCACATCCCAATGTTGATTGAGCCAACGTCCTGCACAGTCGCTACCTCCGGTGCCTTCTTCAAAACAACATCAAATAAAGAATCAAGCCAAGCTTTTACCTCGTCAAAGCCTTCTGCCGCCTGCGTCTTCATTGCTTCAGCTGAAGTCGTCGTGGCGTGTGCGATGGCCTCAGTAAGTCAATTCAATTGTGCTTCCATTCCTGGTCTTGCGCCACTTGTCATACCCTGCTCATGTCACGTCTTCGTTCTGGCCTCCTAAAATGTGTGCTCTTCTTCCTCGTTAGTGGGTGTCCGCGACGACTCTTGGTCCGAGTCATGGTTACTCTACTGGTCCATTTGATCATTTGGTGCATCTGTTGGTAGGCCCGTCGATTCTTCTGCCAGGCTAACTGGTTCCCTCCATTCGACGGGCCAATCATCATCCAGCTCTTCGTCAGACAACTTGTATGGTGTCGGCAACCACCGCTTCTCTGGGTTGCGTCACGCTTGCACATGAATGGCGTGTGGCCCAATTGCAAACCGAGCAATTCATTGATATTTTGTTACGGCTGCTTGAGACAATCGTGGAACTCACTTAGCTACTACCTGCAGTGCCTCCCAATAGAACCAGAACTGTGCCGCGCAGTCCTTAAGCCGCTCAAGTTCCTTCACCCACCAAAGGTTCTGGTAGCGTGCGCCCTTACAAACCTTTACCGCATCCACTTTCATACCTTGGTAGTCATCTGGCTCCATCCAAGCTACAAGCGCAATTAAGATCAACAACCAACTGTATGCGAATGGTCACTTTCTCGCCTGGACCGCCACCGCATCCTCTGTCAACTGGTTCAACAAGAAGAGCGACCAGTTCATTTGTACCCCTTGCACACACAGTTCAGCGCATGCAATGACCCCTGAGTTGCCTTGGTTGGGTCAGTTATTCCTGACTAGTTTAGTATCCAAAATTCGTGCCCCAATGCGCACCACTTGATCATTGATGCTGTCAATGCGGTATGCCCGTCCATCACGATGCAAATCATAGCGCGTCCTCAACCTCGCCGTGAGCTTCTTATCATTATTTTTCCCCTGAAAATATTGCGAGGGGTCTGGCCCATCCTTAAGCAACCTCATTATTTATGAAATGAGGTCAACCGTGACTGTGACCGATCTGTCCAGCCATAAAATCCTGCTGTGGAAACATGCCAAAAGATGCTTTACGTAGGCATTTGCCTCTGTCAACCGCCCAAAATGCGGCATGTTGATCAATCCCAACAGTCCTACTTTATCCAATCCGCGCGCCCAATCGTGTGGGATACGTGGTGTCGAGCCACCTCCAGCTGCTGCCCTTGGCACATATGGTTCCACCATAACATCCCTCAGCACCAGAGATCATGGTCATCATACTTCATCTGCATCAGCGCAAGCACAATGTCTGCGGTGCATACCATGCCTTGTGGTATCGCCGGCATCCTCACTTGGTATCATTGATTCTTGGTAAGCTTCCAGGGCTATACACTGGGTCGGTAAGGAGGTACATACCCAAGGATATCCGCATCGGATACCCCAGCGCAAAGTATTGATTCCACAACTCCTGGGCTTGATGGACCCGTCTGGGCAGGTACTTCCTCCTGTAATTTTGTGGATGCTCTTGTCTGCCTCTTTTGTGGCCCCAAAGAGCTAGGCTGTTGCCCCCCCTCCTCTTCTTCGGGATTGACGATGACCCGACTGGCATACTGGCAACTTCCTCCTTAATGGTTACAGGGACGACTAGTGATTCCTATTCACTCAAAATCTCAACCGTGTCTAGTTCACTCTACATGCCGCACCAGTGCCCCGCAATGCCCAACGGTTTCTCAACCTCACCTCACTTGGCAAACTCCGCTCTGCAACTCTACTCAGCTTGGCCCAATTCAACTCACTGCTACTGAACTCAATTCACACTTTGCATAATGGTGACTTCCTACCGGATTCGACCCCTTCTTATAGTGCTAAATCAGTCCCTCCGCCATCATGACCAAATCAAGCCGATCATCATGACCAAATCATGCATTAACTGCCCGAATCTGCCATCGATCTTGTCAATCTAACGGTCGGATCCGCCATAAATACATATCACTTCATCGAGCGTCGTTGGTTAACTGCTTTTAACTGTCTGCATTTATTGTTGATTTGACTAAGGCGTGGCCCTGCGGCCGCCGCAGCATGGCTTCCTAACTGCGATACCATCTCTCTAACTAGCGCATCCCATCCCTATTGGTGCGCCATCCTTCCACCTAACATCCCATCTCTTCTTTTTTTTCTTGCGCAATGCCTTAAGCATCGCGCAGCTCCGGGCTCGTCTTGTAGGGCTTCAACCAGCTACCGTTCACTAGCTTGGGTAGCAGTGCTCCTTCTAACTGCTGCAGTTGTACCATGCCTCCTGAAGTAATGAAACAATGCGATATGGACCTAGCCAATGCATTCATAACTTACCTAGATGCTTCATGAACTTGCTATCATACAACAACACCAAGTCGCCTTGTTGAAATTGCTTGTTTTTAATATGGCGATCATGCCAAGCTTTTTGTCAATCCTTCTCGACGCGTTGGTGAAAACCTGTGACAAAACGGTCTTCCTCAAGCTGCACCAACTACGCCAGTCGTTCCTCTAATGCGGCTTCATCGTCCATGCTTGTCGCTGGCGCTATGCGCAAACTCGGAACAATGTACTCCATAGGCATGACTGCCTATTGCCCATACACCAATTTGAACGGTGTTTGTCCCATCAATATTTTACAAGTGGTGCGATATGCCCACAAGACTGTTGGAATCTTCAAATCCCAGTCATCGCGGTTCACGTTACACACCTTTGTAAGCGCATGCTCCAACACTTTGTTGAAAGCCTCCATTGTGCCATTTTCTTGCAGATGATACGGGGTACTCTTTTGATGTTGTATCTAAAGCTCTTCTGTCAATGCGCTGAGTGTGCGATTGATGAAGTGAATCCCCTGGTCACTCATCAATATCTTCGGGCATCCAAACCGCATAACAATATTATCAAACAAGAATCGCAATGTTATCGCAGCGTTGCAATCGATAATAGGTGCGGCCTCCACCCACCTCGTTAAATAATTTGTCGCTGTAATGATGTACGGTGCACCAATTTTCTTTCCAAGTGGGTTGATTGGTCCCACGAAATCCACAGCCCATTTATCAAATGGTTGCAATGTCACTTGAGGTACCAACGGTATCTCATCCCTTCTTGATGGTTTTCCATTTCTTTGATATACATCGCAAGCTCGCGCATAATCCGTCGCATCATTATGAAGAGTGGGCCACCAGAGCCCTGCGCGAAGCACCTTCCTAGTAGTAGCGCGACCTCCATAGTGTCCACCAGCCACTCCCGCATGTGCCTCTACCAATATCTGCCCTTGTTCATGAGGTAGGACGCATCACCGCAAGAACTCATTCGGTCCTAGTTTATAAAGCTATCCAGCAATCAACTGGAAATCCGCGGCCTTAACCACCAACTGCTTCTTTTGACTTGAGGTAAACTCCTCTGGTACGGTTCCCGTTGCTAAAACCTGAATTATGTCTTCATAGTGGTCGTCAGCTACCTCAACTCTGAATAGTTGCGCGTTTGGCAACCCATCTTCAATGTTGGTTGGTTCCTCACTTGTCTCAATTCGTGATAAATGATCTAGCCCCACCTTCAAGCGGCCGGGCTTTACAATTACCTCAAAATCAAACTCCTGAAAGAGAAGTAGCCAACGACATATCTTCCCTCCCAACACGGGATTATTAACCAGGTATTTCAAAGCAGAATGGTCTGTGAACATTTTGAAATGACCCCCCAACAGGTAATGCCTAAACTTCTATAGCGCATATACCATCGCCAGACCTTCCCTCTTTGTAGTCGTATAATTTTTCTCCGCAGATGACAGCTTCTGACTCGCGAAAGCAATTGGGTGGTCAAGATCTCCTTCACCTGGTTGCACGAGCACCACACCCAGCGCAATCGAGTATGCATCCACATGGACATGGAATTCCTTGCTCCAATCAGGAAATACCAAGATCGGTGCAAAAGCCATCTTAGCCTTCAGCGTCTCGAAACTTACTTGACATTCTGGGCTCCATAAGAATACCGCATCCTTCTTCAACAACCTCTCCATAGGAGCCGTGATCCCAGCATAACCACGAATAAACTTGCGGTAGTACCCCGTGTGCCCCGGCGTCGCTCTCAACTGCTTTACATTTGTAAGCGGTGTCAAGCTCAAAATCAGTGCAATCTTTGCTGGGTCAACCAACAATCCTTGCTTGCAAACAATGCGACCCAACAACATTCCAAAAGGTGCACAGAAAATACACTTCTTAAAGTTCAGTGAGATCTGATGCTATCTACATCGCTCCAACATCAGTCGTAGGTTTGCAAGATGATCACTGATCAATCCATAAATTGTCCAGTCATCCATATAGACTTGCAAAAATTTCTAAATAAAATCTCTGAATGCAGCAACAACAATGCGGGAGAATATCGCAGGTGCGTTCTTTAGACCAAAGGGCATCATAGTATACTGGAAACAACCCCATTCAGTCACAAATGTTGTCTTGTGACGATCCTCTTTTGCGATCCTGATCTGGTGATAACTAGAAAAACCATCCATGAAGGAATAAATTTCTTGACCGCCCACTCCTTCTAGCACCTCATCAGTGAATGGCGTCGGAAATGGATCATGCATACATGCATCATTCAACTTCCTCAAGTCGACACAAATCCGAACCTCACCTATCTTCTTATCCTGAACCACCATGGGACTAATCCATTCCGATTCTTCAACCGGCTCAATTATTCCAGCATCCAACATTCTGTCAAGTTCAGTTTTGACCCTTTCCTTGTGTCGTGGATTCAGTCGATACAATCGCTGCCTTATTGGCTTCGCATCTAGCTTCAACAGAATCTTCATCTCTCCTAGATCCCCCAATATTCCCTTCATTTCAGAAAACTTCGTAGGGAACAAATCTTGGAACTCATGCAACAGGTCGGTGACCTTTGCCATCATTTCTTCATCCCAGTAGTCCCCGACATTCGCAAACTTTGGGTTCTCCTCCGTCCCAATGTTGACCTTCCTAAGTTTCAACGGCTTATTTATCGGATCTGTCGGTGCGCCAAGTGCTACGACATCCCGAATCCCTTCTGTTTCTGGGATATTGATATTCCGCAAGTCGTCACCATCCTCTGGCCCTCCAGTAATATTGTAGCATTCCATCATCGACTGCATCTGACAATGCGTATGTGGATCCATGGGGTATGCAACTGGAACCACCTTCAGAACAACATCGCGGATGAGCTGCAGGGCATTATGAACATCTGGATTGGCATCCGCGAAACTGAAGGTATGAGTGAAGCAAACCGTCAACTCTAACCAAGTGGTAATCTCCCTGTGCAACTCAGCTGAGGCATACCAAGATCGTGGCATTTCATCCAAAGTGTGGACAAAGGCATGGACCCATTCGTCCTTTGGTCATGAGGCCCACAAAGTCTCATATTCAATCAGATGACCGCCAGGGTCAGTCCGCCCATCATACTTTCCAGTGTGGTATACTTCTGCGTTGCCAAAGCGAACCATCATCAATCTTCGACACTGCGACCACCCAGTAATCGACTTCTTGTGGGTCGCCCACCAACGTGCTGGAGCAGCCTTCAGCGCCTCCTCCAATGCCAGCAACCGCTGTGGTTCGGAAACCTTGTCTTCAAATGCCACTAGAAATTCAGACAACCCGAGCAGTCCTTCGTATATTGGTAATTCAACAATCTCAGTCGTGACACAGCACAGTGACTGCGTGATCAAACCGCACTTCCTGAACGACACCTCATGCATGCGATTCTGCCAATTCTCTACTGCATCATCAGAGTCGGAAGACGCAGAGCTAGAGCTGCACCAACCGAGTTCACCGTTGTCAGTCTGATGGATGTAGTCTTCTGAAATGTTATATGCGTGATCCCATCCTCTTACAACTTCATCCTTTACTAGTTCAACATACCTTCTCCCTTCAGTCAGATCCAATGGAGCTATGACTTTGAGGTCTTGATTTTCAAAGGTCATCACCCACTTTTTGAAATTGATTACTGCCATACTGTCATTGGCCCATCCAATCCCCAGCAACGCGGGATAGGAGCCTCCACCATCGACAACTTCAATAACATCAAAATCACCATAGATTTTCATCGCCTCAATTTCCACAACAAGGCGCAAAACTCTCCCAATTGGTGTTACTTTGGCTTGATTAGCCAATCGCAGCTGCATGGGAGACTAGCTCAGCGTTGGGCTCCCCATCTTTTGCCATGTCTACTTTGTTAGAATATTGACATCTGAGCCTAGATCCAGAATGAGTGAATCTACCTTGTAGTCCCCAATCTAGATAGTCATGCGCATCTCTTTTCTTGTCTTCTTCCTCTGTAAAGAGTTCACTGCGGACTCTTTCTGTCGCTTGGCCGGTCGATACAACAGACTCTCAATTTCGGCAAGAGCATCGGAATCTCTTGCCAGCGACAAGCAAATTTCAAAGAAGTTCTGCAAAGTACCATACTGTCGTGATGGTCCTGCTTCCGAAGTTGAGTCAAAAGCAGTGGGCATGTCATAAGTAATTAACTTACCAAGATTTCTTCCTATCGCATCACGTGCTTCAAAGAATGTGTCTCACTCAGCATCAATATAAAACTGCACCTTCTTCGTTCCAACCAGCTAGATGAGTGGGTGCGAACCATCTTAACCTGTCGTCGCACCTCCGCGAGTGATAACAACAACGTCAACATATTGCGTCTTCGGTTCTGTTGAAATCGTCGCGACAATTGATCCCTAAGTCTGGTTCAGCGGTGGATTCACAGGTTGATTCACATTTTGATTCACGTTCCGATTCTGACGCTGATTTTGGTTCGGCAACTAATTCTAATTCGACAATTGGTTCTGATTCTAAAACTGGTTCGACAACTAGTTCTGATTCTGCAATTGATTTTGATTCTGAAACTAGTTCTGGTTCTGCAACTGTGGAACATTTCCTGCCTGCCATCTCATGATCAGCCGTGGAAAGTTCTCAACAGTGTGATCAACAATGATACAATACATACACTGTGCTTGCAACTACGGGTAATCTCTCTGATAGTGTCCAAATACGCCGCAATTGTAACATTGCATCGGTTCGCGACCCCGTCCTCCTCCTCGACCAAAGTCTCCACTGCGTCCTCCTCGAAATCCTCCGTGAAATCCTCCTTGTTGTTGATAATGCGGTTGATTAAATTGTTGTTGCAGGGGATTCGGTTGCAGCTGAACACACTACCCTGGCTGAACATACTGCGCTGGCCGAACCTACTGTGGCTGCTGCGGAGCCAGCTACATCTGATTATATGGCGGTTGTGGCACAAACTGCTATTGTGGTTGTGGTACAAATTGCATCTGCGGTTGAGGTGGCGGCTGGGCCACCTGTGGCTGCAGATGCGGTTGCTGCACTGCACGATGGTCGTCTCCCTTGATGTAGTATGAGTCGTACGTTCATTCCTGCAGTAGGACATATGCGTGGCAATCATTATCTTCATGCCCGACAGACCAACATAATGTACAGTATAAATTCATCGGCTTCGTGACCATCTCCTGCATGTATGCACACTCTTCATGTTGATGCCCATAAACTTGACAAATGCGACACCATGGCATACCTCCACCACTAAGCGGGTTCGACGCTCCTGATAATAGGTAGTTTCGGAAATCTGGATAGTTATCCTTGGTATGTCCCTCTACATGAAATCGAGTACACCAAACCTCTTCGTGGTGCTCTTTACCCTTCTTGAGATCTTGCAACTGAATTGTCAGATTAGCCAGCTGCGTCTGGATCTAAGACATGCCGACTGCATTCTCACCAACTTTTGACTCAGACCCAGTCGATAGGGGTTCCCATCGCTGTCGACACCAACCCACCGCGATCTCCCTAAGCACCGGCCCAGACGGGTTTTACCTCGTCCAGCAACGCTTGTAGAGCAGATGAGGTCTCACCCGAGGCGTTCAAGGGAGAGTGGATGGAACCATGTTTCCTCCGAATGAAGGAGGATGGTTGTGGCAGTAATTACTCAACTTATCACGACATTCAAAGATAGATCTATGCATTTAACTTCAACAACATTGTATTCATAGCATTTATTCAAGAGAAACATTCATTGCGACAAATATAACATTAAAGCATTAGCTGTACCAAGAAAACATAGCATCATTCATGAATCGCAACATGCATTACCATAACAGGTACTAAGGGGATTTCACCAAATAGTTCCATCATGTCATATTACTTCAGCAAAACCCTGATACAATATCTCCGCAAAACACAGACCTCGCAGATATCTCTTGATCACAACTACAAACGCATTCAGCTCCAGCTCCAGATCAAGGTATCCAACACATATGACTCTATGACTATAAATAGGATTTCTCCTTTACAATGCTTGTCCACTTACTAACAACTTCCTAACCAACATTTAGACAATTGACCTGAAATCTAACTGATGTGGTCCAAATGACCCAAAAACCCGCATACTGTGGTACAAATGACTCAAAAATGCACAAAATGATCCAGCCTTCTACCTTTAGCGACCTCTTTTGACGTGTTGCAGCATCAGCGATGCTGTGATTCTTCCTTACCAAACTGCCTGCCAACAGGCCCCCAACACAATCTTGTGGCTCACCCTCGAGCCACATCAATAGGACATAGTGTACTATGTGGTTTTGACTTAGAAATCCTCGTACTGCTACGCGATTGTCGTCACCATTTCCTTTGCTACCGTAGCTACCTCCTGACTGTCGATGACATCCTAGGGTGAGGGGTGCTGGGTAAGTTTCACAGCCACTTGTTGATGATGTCCCTGTACTGCTTGGAGAGCTTCGCCAGCCTTGGTCATGAACTGACTGCCAGTGTCTTGGAATTCCTCCAGCTGCGCAGCGTGCTTTTTCTGTCGCTCGTCGGCCTTGGCGATGCGCTACTGTAGGTCTTTTAAATTCGCAAACTTAGCAACTTGCTCCATGGGTGGCATTACTCGCATCGATGCCTTTAGTGTCGCCAACTGCCCCTCCGCTTCCTGCCGAACCTTCATTAGATGTTCAACCTGCTCGTCCTGAACGATCCGGCCCCAAAATTGCACAGTGTCGGCTGTGAGCTTCATTGCTACTGCTTCCATCTCCGCCAGCTTTGTTTTTATCTCCTCAATAGCTCGTTTGCGGTCATCCACTTCTACTTGAGGGGTACTGAGATTCACCTGAGCTTTTAACTCCTGATTCTCATGCCGCAACTGGATAATGACAGCCCCCATTTGTTGCACTTGTTGAAGCATATCCAACCCTTCAATGGGCTCCAACACATGGTGATAAGCCTCTGTAATGGCCTGGTCTACGCAATGAGGTGGTCCTGTTCTTTCTTTAGTTCTTCAATCTCTCAAGCCTTCTCAGCTCGTTCTTTCTTGATGTCCTCCTCTAGCTCATCCACAGCCTGTCGCGCTGCAGCGGCCCTTCCTGTCAAATCTGCAATGGCGGCTTGTGCAGCTGCCTCATGCTCCTGCAACCTTATGCACTTACCACTGATCTCGTGCATTTTGTTAGCCATTTCTCGGCTAGCAACAGTCTACACAGTTGTCAATCCTTGCGTTGGAAACACATTAACATTGATGGTCACCTTCTTCGACTATTGCAGCAAGGTGTGCATAGCCTCATCGTCAGTCATAATCGCAGTCGGGGGAACCTCCACGTTCCTGACCTGTGGCTCAGTGTTGATTGTGCCAACTGGCGGTGCCACTACTTCTTTAGGTGCCTTCCTCGAAACCATCTCACACAAGGAGTCCATACGAGTAGTGAGCACATGGAAACCTTCATCTGTCTTCATTGTCATTTTGTGAGCTGCTGTGGTGGATGCATCAGCGATTGCTTTTATGAGTCGGCCCAACTGCGCTTCCATCTACAGGGCCAGCCCACTAATTGTTGTAGGGTCTTGGTGTCCTTTGGTTCTCTTTTCTTCAAGGGCCTGGTCACTGTCGTCATTTGTTGGTGTCTTTATGGATTCTTGATCAGAATCACGATGACTCCGCTGGTCCTGCATCGATATGCGATCATCTGGGCCTTCCGCCGGTTCTCTAGCCTCAATCTCCGCCAACCCCATGGGTTCACACCATTCTGCTGGCCAGTCATTCACGATAGCCTCCAACTCCGCCGTCGTCACCTTATATGGCGTCAACAACCATTGCCTATCTGGGTCACGGCAGGCTTGGACATAAATTGCATGCGGTCGAATTGCAAACACCATGACCGGCTTAAACTGTGCTGCGATTTCTTCGGTCAATCGGGGCACCTTTGTCATAGCTGCACAGAGCATCTCCCAGTATAACCAGAACAACAACGTACATTCCCTATTCCATTCTTGTTCCCAGACAAACCACAGGTTTTGATACCGCGCACCGCGACGCTCTTGCACAGTGTCAATCTCCATACCCTGGTACACGTCGGGCTCCTTCCAGGCCACGAATGTAATCAATAGCAAAAGCTAGCTATATGTGAATGAGCCCTTACTTGATTGAACTGCCACAACATCCTCTGCCAATTGATTCAATAGAAATAATGACCAGTTCATCTGCACTCCGGCTGCACACTGCTCGACACACGCCATAATGCCCGAATTACATTGGTTGGGTCGACCACCCCGTACTACTTTACAGGAAAGTATCTTGGTGTTGGTGAGCACTGCCTTATCATTGATGTTGCTGGTGCGGTACCCATGACCATCCTTCTCCAAAGCATAACAATTGACCAACTGCGCGGCCAGCTTTTTGTCGCTCTCCTTTCCTCTGAAATACTGCGACTGGTCGACCCCATCCTTGGGCAACCCGGTAATCTCTGTAATTAAGTGCACCGTGATGGGGATTGCGTCATCCATCCACAACGTACCGTCGTGAAATCAGGCCAACAGCTGCTTCACACATGCATTGACCTCCGGCAGTCGTCCAAAATGGGGCATATTGATAAGGCCTAACAGGCCTGCCTGTTTCAAACCCCGTACCCAATCACGCGGAACCGGCTTACCGCTCAATTGTGATCCTGGCTCATAAAGGGCCGACGCAATCTCCTTATACGCCACCATGTCGTGGTCGTCATATTTGAGATGCATCAACGCCAGCGTAATGTCAGTAGAGCACTCCATCCCAATAGGGAGCACTGGCATCTTCAGTGGGTACTTTTGATTCCTCTGCATCTTCTAGGAAGGTACCCCGGGTCGACTGGGGGGGACATACCTCGAGATATCAGTGGTCGAGAGTCCTTCCCATGCGGCGGACTCATCAACCCGGCAAGTGGATGGCCCTGCTTCCCCTTGAGCTTCTCCCGCCACAGCAGTGGAGCACCAAAGCTGACGCTTGCTCTGTGGCGACTCAGAATGCTGACCTCCCCGATGCTTCTTAGCGATCATCGACGCTCCAACCGACATGTTTGCAACTTCTGCCTCAAGATTGACATCTCTTGTAGACTCGACTTCTTCTTCAACGACAATGGGGATGAAGGGAGACTCTACTTCACTGCTAATCTCAACTGTTTCCAGCATACCTCACCCGACGTTCTCAACTGATCACCGGCATAATTGGCAGACCCACTCAACACTTAACAATGACACTCTGCAATTTCAACCGAACCTTGCCCAACTCACAACTGCACACACTAGGCAATAACAACACTCTGTAACCCTTCACAAGCTCACTGAATCAACTGAATTCTCTGTGCCTTCTGACCAACTTTGACCCGGTCTTATAGCGTCCAACCCGATCCTTCCTAATCATTACTAAATCCAGCATTAACTCGACCAAAATTCTGTATTAATGAAGCGAATTCAACGTCGATCCTATCAGTCGATCAGCCGGATTCGCCATTAATGCCCATCATGCGAACCCGCTTCGTTAATTAACTCTCTACTTTTGGCATTTATTACTGATTTGACCTGGTCGCAACACTGCCATTTATCGCGGACCGCTCCTAACTTACAACACAAGCCTCCTTGCCTGCACATTCTCGTCTCTGTCGGTGTACCACCCTGCCACCAACCAACCTGCATTTTTTTTTCAATGCAACTCAGGCATCGTGCTGTTCCAAGCCCGACCGATAGAGCTTCAACCTACTACCGTTAATCAACTTTGGGAGCATCGCTCTGTCCAACTGCTGCAACTGCACTGCGCCTCCTGAAGTGATGCTACTTATGTGATACGGACCAAGCCAATGCATCTGCAATTTTCCTGGATGTTTCATAAACTTGTTGTCATACAACAACACTAAGTCACCCTGCTGAAACTGTTTGTTTTTGATGTGGTGATCATGCCACGCCTTCTAGCGATCCTTCTCCACCCCCTGGTGGTATCCTGTAATAAAGCGATCTTCCTCCAACTGTACTAACTGCGCTAGACGTTCTTCTAATGCTACTGCATCATCCATACCTGTCACTGTGGCTATGCGCAGACTTGGAACGATGTACTCCATTGGCATAATCACTTCTTGTCCATACACTAACTTGAATGGTGTCTGACCTATCAACCTTTTACATGTGGTGCGATAGGACCACAACACTACTGGGATTTTCAGATCCTAGTCATCGTGGTTCGCATTGCACACCTTTGTCAGCGCATGCTCCAATACTTTGTTGAAAGTTTCCACTGTGCCATTTTCCTGTGGATGATATGGCATACTCTTCTTATGCTGTATCTGCAGTTCCTCCGTCAATGCGCTAATGGTGCGATTGAGAAAGTGGATGCCTTGATCACTCAGCAATATCTTCGGGCAGTCGAAGCAGGTGATAATGTTATCAAACAAGAACCGCATTGTCGTGGCTGCGAAACAATCAACAATTGGTGCTGCCTCCACCCATCTTGTCAAATAATATGTCATGGTAATGATGTATCTTGCAACAGTGCACTTCCCTGGTGGATTGATTGGTCCTACGAAATCCACTGCTAATTTGTTGAATGGCTGCAGTGTTAATTGAGGCACCAGTGGCATCTCATCCCGCCTGGATGGCTTCTCGGTTCTCTGACAAACATCGTAGAGTCACGCATAGTCTATCGCATCATTATGCAGTGTGGGCCACCAAAGCCCCGCACGAAGCACCTTCCTGGCAGTTGCCCGACTGCTGTAGTGCCCTCCAGCCACTCCTTCATGTGCCTCTGCCAATATCTGCGCTTGCTCATGTGGCAAGACACACCGGTGCAATATATCATCTACGCCCATCTTATATAACTCTCTTGCGATTAGCTGAAAATCTGCAGCCTTGACCACTAGTTGCTTCTTCTGACTAGTAGTGAACTCTTCTGGTGTAGTACCTGTCGACAGAAATTGAATGATTTCTTCAAAATAACCATCGGCTACTCCAACCTTAAACAGTTGTGCATCAGGCAACCTGTCTTCAATGTTAGTTGGCTCCTCACCTGTTTCAATCCGCGATAGATGATCAGGGCCAGCATTCAACCACCCTGGCTTCACAATTACTTCAAAATCAAACTCCTGAAAAAGAAGTAACCATCGGCAGATCTTCCCCCCCAACACAGGCTTATTGACCAGGTATTTCAATGCAGAGTGGTCTGTGAACATCTTAAAATGTCTTCCTAATAAGTAGTTTCAGAACTTCTGCAGCGCATAGACCATCGCCAAGCCTTCCCTCTCGGTAGTGGTGTAGTTCTTTTCTGCGGATGACAGCTTCCGACTAGCAAAAGCAATAGGGTGATCAAGATCCCCCTCGCTTGGTTGCGCTAGCACCACACTGAGTGCAATCGACAATGCATCAACATGGACATGGAACTCCTTACTCTAGTCTGTGTAATGTCCCCACCTGCTGACCACTGCGAAGCAAGGGACATACTACCAATCGATGGGGCTCTTAATCAAAATTTAGCCCACTCATTTCATTACAAGAAATAAGATATGAATGTGCAGATGTAAACAATCAATCATGCACAGCGGAAACAACATCCACACAATCATTCGAATACATTCAAGATTTCAGGCATTAATAAAAGCATTTCATAAATAAATACATAGGCAGAAACACTTATCTTCATTTCAATTGTCCCAAGCAACTAGCTATGTCGCTGCAACGTTCCACCCAACCGTAGGCTCTTCGACAGCTTATACTGAGTCCGTCCGAAGGCCACCCCCGAGCTGGGCATGATTCTCACAAGGACAAAGGGGGCATTCCAGCTCAACCACTGCCCAATAACCATTTTTATCTCAGCCAAGCCAGAATAATGGATTACCCATCACCCATACCCAACATACTCTTTCTTCTCACAACAAAACGACTATTGACAGGGTTACACATTTATAACAGAGGTGTTCACAAAACAGGGTCCACATTGGTTCCCCCAGCTCGTGGTTCACCCAATGAACTGTGGAATTTCGATTTCAACCCCAGGGAGCAAAACTGATTTCTCTCCACGGGTTAGGATCCCTTCCAATGGCCTAAACGACCCCCAGGAAGACCCAAAACGTTCTGTTTTCTTTCCCCACGGGTAACCAACACAAAAACGCCCCTTCCCAGCTAAAAGATGAAGGGAGACACAGAAAAACAAGGGAGGAAAACGCCCAGGCAGCTTGAGCTGCGTGAGAGAGCAAGGCCATGGTGAATAATGGCTTAGGCAGCCATTTCGTGGCTCTATTCTTGCCCAAAAAGACCAACACGTTTTTCCATGAAGGGTGGCTTGCCCATACCCGATTTTGGACAGCCATACCTTCCCATTCCCAAGGCAATAACTTCCCCAACCAACTCTTGGTAGAAATCAATGGTTGGGTACAAAAGTCAACATGGGTAGTTGAGGGTTTGATGGGTTCTCTCATTGACACTTGGCTTGACTCTAGTGGCTCAAGGGTTTGAATGTTTTTCCCTCCCAATTCCTTGTGAAATCATGCCCCCATCTCTTTGTTGCATTGCATAGCTAGTTGTGGGTATTTTTATTAAAATGCATATTACATGATATTTGAATTTCCACTGTGCATTGCTAGCACGCAAACCATATGCATCACGAAATCGATGGCGGGGCCTTGGCCTTGAGCTCCTCACCATGATTTCATAACAATATTACATCATTTATAATGTTAATGCCATGGGTCAAACCGGGGACATTACATTCCCCTCCCCTTGGAATAACACCGTCCTCGGTGTTTCAACACTTCGGACTATATACCCACTTTACACATGATTCACAATTCACAGATGGTGGCAGGTCTGTCCTGCAATTCATCTCTTTACTTTGATCTTTCACGATCAAGTCCCCTAGCTTCCACAAGTTCCTCCTGCTAGCTTTGGTCTTCCAGCTCTACAGGTGGGCATCGCTCCAAAGCAATCCCTTCCATTTGTTTATCTTCCAGCTGATCTACAAGTCTGGAATTTCATGGATGCCATCTTTCTTGTTGTCCCGACAACTATCTGTGAGACTTATCGTGGCAATTCCTGTTAGGACAAGCATAACACAATAATAAAATTAGTCAATTATTTTCCTAATTGACTTGGAACGTCCATGCTTTACTCACGAGACTTCCACACATTTCATGCTTTCCCACATACACATGAACTCATTCATGTTCATCCTTTCACAAGAAAATAACTATTTCAGCATTCACAATTCATTTCAAGCAATTAAACACAAATTATTCTCATTTATGACATGCACTCAATAGTCTTTTGTTTCTGAGATGCATCAGTCAAAAGGAAAGAGAAAAGTAAGAGTTTCCCTCTCTTAGTCTTGTTCCAAACCGGAACCACACCATCACTGGTGGTTCTATGCTCCTTAGCCTCTTTCACTTCAATGTGAATGCTTGACTTGCCCTTTCTTGGCTATGACACTTAGTGTCTAAGGTTTGCATGTGGATTTCAACTAGGAAACCCTTCCCCATTGTTGTTTACAGAACCTTTGGCTGCTAGGACCCACACAGTTCCACTAGCACCATCTTTCATTACCGCTCATACCGAGCTCTCTTTAGGATGGTCACATGTCCACATGCATCCCCCAGATGCTTTCATAGTCCTTGCTTCCAGCAATACCCAAATACTTATCTTTATAGGATGTCTTCACTTTATCCCACAGGATCCTTCTTCGCTTTCCAAGCATTGGATTTCCCGTGGATACAACAATGAATGTTGGGCCAGCACGCAGGCTACTCCACAACCATTCAAATAGGCAATGCCAGGCCAGTACGCTGACTGGTTTTATCAATTGTTTAAGGGAATGTTTGGCCAGCACGCCAGCTGCTCCACAACATCGAGTGGTTACTATTCCCACCAACTATTCTCTGAATTTACCAAGAATTTTATAGCTCCAACCAGTTACTCTCTGGATTTACCAAGCATTTATAGCTCCAACCAGTTATTCTCTGCTTCCTGTAACGGCCAAGGTTTCCAACAAGAAACAACAGTGTATTAGCTTGGTTGTCATAAGACTTATACCTGAAGTCTTCATTATTCCAAATAAGAAATAAATGAAAATGAATACTTATCTGTATTGTGCATTTTCCTCGCTGCTCCACAGGTTTCCTTCTCTGCTTTACAAGCCTTGGATCACCTGTGGGGTGGATGCTTGGCCAGCACACATGCTGCTCCACAACATCATCCGAATAGGCAATGCTAAGCCAGTGCGCCGACTGGGTTTATCAGGCATCCCACCAATCAGTATGCTAAGCCAGTACTCCGACTGGGTTTATCAAGCATTTCAAAAATCAGTATGCTAAGCCAGTACGCCGACTGGGTTTATCAAGCATTTCAAAAATCAGTATGCTAAGCCAGTACGCCGACTGGGTTTATCAAGCATTTCAAAAATCAGTATGCTAAGCCAGTACGCCGACTGGGTTTATCAAGCATTTCAAAAATCAGTATGCTAAGCCAGTACGCCGACTGGGTTTATCAAGCATTTCAAAAATCAGTATGCTAAGCCAGTACGCCGACTGGGTTTATCAAGCATTTCAAAAATCAGTATGCTAAGCCAATACGCCGACTGGGTTTATCAAGCATTTCAAAAATTAGTATGCTAAGCCAATACGCCGACTGGGTTTATCAAGCATTCAATAACCATTTCACGGCCAGCTCTCCGACTGGGTTTGTCAGGAAATAACACCTTTTCACCAATACTTCCACATCATGCAAGTAACCGATGCCAAGCCAGTACACCGACTGGGTTTATCAGGCATCCAGCAACCATTCGTCACAACTCCCAAATAACCAATGCCAAGCCAGTACGCCGACTGGGTTTATCAGGCATACAACAACCATTGCCAAGCCAGTACGCCGACTGGGTTTATCAGGCAATATGAACAACATAATATGATTACATGGCTCCTTCCCTTGTGCAACCAGCGGTTCCCTCCAGGAACTCCATAGGTGACTCACTTGACTGCAGGCTAGCATGGCCCCACAATACCCACTCACACTACACAAGGATGATACCCCTTTTCTGCAACACAGCTCCTCGGGCCTATCCATCCCTTCTAGTGTCCTTTAGTGTGAGCGTAGAAAGGTTACCACTGCCCATACAGTCCTCTTTGAGCACCCTTCTTCACTTGCCTCTTACGTGCAACACCAAGTTGCATTTGTGTAAGCTGTTAGCACAAGAAGGATAAGCAGGCTCATCAGTATTACTGCCCAAAAATTGTAATCATATTTCATATCATTCACTATCAAGTATTGAAACACCGGGAATGCGTCCATTCCATTAGGGTGTAGTCAATATTGAAAACCCTACCATGACCCAGCACCAGAAAAGGTGTGCACCCCTTTTCTGATGTGCGCCATGTAGGCCCTAATCATACTCAAGCAGTCTGGAACAATAATGAAATAATAAAACATGCTCTGCATATTAAATCTAATAATTTAGACATGCATGTTCTTGTTTAGGGTCACAGAATACTCATTCATTTTGCATATGTGTCTCACATGACTTCTGGGCATAGCTTTACCATCTCACTTTCATGGTTTACCGACATGCTGTTTGGTTGAGACAATGGCGTTTCACCCGAAACCCATTTCCAAAGCATGGAATCCTTCCTATCTAGTTTGGCTTCTGCAGGCCATCACACATGATCTTCCTGCAATGTGTCATCCTGGCACACTTTATCAAATAGCCAAACAATCAGCAACATTTAGCAATAAGCTTCAAATATGATTGTTCCATAACCAATCAATAGCATTAATAATCAAATTCCATATGAATTTACAATTCTGTCTACTACAGAAATTGGTTTTCTTATCCATGAGGCTATCCTCATATTGTTTGGCTCCTGTAAGGGACACCACTCTACCCGTTATGGTCTTGTGTCCTGCTGCCATACATGAGCATCCACTTACAGCATGTCCTCCTGACACATTTTCATATAAGCCAAACAGTCATTAGCAATTATTAGCAAAATTTCAAATCCGAAATATTTACCAATCTGAGATTTACAACTGTTCTTACTAACAGAACTTAGAGCTCTCAACCATGAGATTCCTTCTCATAAGCTCTAGATCCAATTTCACAGTCATATCATTCATACAACTCTGTCTTTCCACAGAGCATTCTAGCAGCCCATCGATCATGATTGGGATTTTCATGCACTTACTATTCTGCATTCATAACAACCCATGAAATGGTCCTAGAATTATCATCAATTCATCATTTCATTCATTATTTATTTTGCAATGACATGTGTATCATCCCTATGCATTCATACAATGCATCACGAGATCTATAAAATCTCTAAATGCACATCTACTCAATGTTATCTTGCATTGTTTCATGAGTACTAAGCATTCCAGCCTATTATGATCGAAACATGACTATCTCATATAACTTGCATTATCATAATCAGGACCACCAGTCCTCACTTGCTTTGGTTATTAAGCACATAACCAACATACACATGGCATGATATAAATTCATATGAATGCATTGAGATTTTTAAACAATCATAGGGTGTAAGGATCATTTCCTTCACTTACCCACACCTCACCAAGCTTGGTAGGTTAACAGTTCCAATTGGTATTCAATATCACAAGCAAACTAACTCAACATAGCTCAAACATAGTTGAAGGGATCTTACCAAATCCTCTTTCAACATTCATGCAATTTGGCACCAATAATCATTACCTGCATGGCTACCATTAACATCGCCTGATGTTACCTGATCAGTTGGCCTCTTACCAAGGCTGCTCGGTCCTTTTGCCAACTTTATGATCATAGATTTGTTGCACCATCCTTTCTGCATAAGGTTGCTGGCTTCATGCAACAACATCCTCATCACATTTGGCCATGCTCTTTGTTATCTTTGGTCCTTTTCGATCCCTCCTCGTATCATGGAATTTCTCTTCCATATCCTGCAATTGTAGAAATTGCCCACATTGACAACAAAATTTCTTTGTCAAAAACAGCCGCTGGCACTCTTCTGCACTAAATAATTATGATATCTGTAGACCTCATTCAAACTCTGGTCATGTATCATCGTTCCCTGCTGGACAAGCTTTCCAATGCCTGTTTTCATGCTCCATTCCGACATCGGGTGCGAAAACTGCATCCCTTCAAAAATGACAACTTTCACTTCAGTTTTGCACATTTTACACAGTTGCATTTTGGTCCCAACTGCCAACTTCAACCACCTGTGGAAGAAAATCTATGAGGAATCACAAAAACTTATCTATCGGGCGAAGTTAGTCCATATAACAAGGAACACTCAGCAATTCACGGATTTCAATTCCGATGCACCATTCATCTTCTATGAATTTCTGGATTTCACTACTTCCCACTTTTCACATTTTCCCAAAATTCCAAATTTTGGGCCAAAAACGGCTATCTCCCAAACGGTGCATTTCTGGAAAATCTTCGTCTAACAGAAACTGTCCGTATTAATGAGAATATGAAATGTCTAGTTCAGTAAAATTTCTGATTCCCACATCAGGGGTCACTTTCACTGCCCACAAGCTTTTCAAAATCCCGAAAAAGTGGCCCGGAACAGTGCTTTTTGGCCTTCTTGCTCACCCCGACTCCACATCCTTTGGAGTTTGGCTCCAAGATTCGGAACTTAACATTGTGCCTGCTTCATGGCCGTGCCTGATCAATTTCGGCTCAAACCGACCTTCTGTCAATCCCCGGGACTCTGTCCTTCAAAAGTCACTATTATCCAATTTCTGTCAAATCGGAGTGTAATGGACTTGGGGTCTTCACTGGTTCTTTCATGGCCTTCGTCAATGGCCTTCGAGCCCCACAGAAATCATCCCATTCTGAGCCCCGGTGCTCCTGCTATTCAGAAATCAAGTTTTCGTCACTTTTTTTTTTTTTTTTTCTTCTCGGGCGCGCGGGCCGGTTCTCCGAACGCTTCCGCAATGCGGAGCAGTTCGGCGAACGCTTCCGCAATGGCGGAGCGATTCGCTGAACTCTCCCGCACTGCGGAGCCATTCGGCGAATGCTCCCGCAACTGCGGAGCCATTTGGCGAAGGCTTCCGTTGCGGAGCCATTCGGCGAATGCTCCCGCAACTGCGGAGCCATTCGGCGAAGGCTTCCGTTGCGGAGCCATTCGGCGAATGCTCCCGCAATTGCGGAGCCATTCGGCGAAGGCTTCCGCCGTTTCGGAAGACTTTCCCGAAGCCTCCCGCGATTTCGGAGTCCTTCACGGAATCCTTCCGCCGTTTCGGAAAGCTTTCTCGAACCCTTCCGCAATTTCGGAACCGTTCGCGGAATCCTTCCGCAGTTTCGGAGGACTTTCCCGAACTCTTCCGCAGTTTCGGAACCGTTCACGGAATCCTTCTGCAGTTTCGGAAGACTTTCCCGAACTCCTTCCGAAACAAACTTTAAACAAAATTTTTGAAAACACTTAGAAAAATTTCCTTCTTTTCGGAGCATTTTGCCGAATTTTTCCGCGTTGCGGGACAACTCGCGGAATCCTTCCGCAAATTTCGGAAGAGAATTCCTTCCACAATTTCGGAAGGGAATTCCTTCCACAAATTTCGGGCGACTTCCCGAACTCTTCCGCGTTGCGGAAAAACTCGCGGAATGCTTCCGCAGTTTCGGAGCAATTCGCCGAATGCTTCCGCAACTGCGGAAGTCATTCGGGAATTCTTTCCGAAACAGACTTAAACGGATTTTCAAAAACACTTAGGAAATTTTAACAAACAGAGATCATTATTTTTGCAACAACACAGTATTCCAAGAAACGAAAATTGCACTTCTTTAAGCATGAAACAGCAATTCAAAACAGCATAAGATGGCAGAGGTTGCCCAAGTTCCTTTCTCTATTTCATAGAATGCACTCAATGCAATCAAATGCAAGCAATTTGCAAAAATCCCCAACAGTGATGCGATCTTAAGGTTTCTCTAATGCATTTTTGTTTCAAATACAAAATGCATGTACACACACAATGACTTAAATTTCTGTGAAGGGCCCAACAGCCGTAGTGTTGAACCCAGGGCTCTGATACCACAATATAATGTCCCCACCTGCTGACCACTGCGAAGCAAGGGACATACTACCAATCGATGGGGCTCTTAATCAAAATTTAGCCCACTCATTTCATTACAAGAAATAAGATATGAATGTGCAGATGTAAACAATCAATCATGCACAGCGGAAACAACATCCACACAATCATTCGAATACATTCAAGATTTCAGGCATTAATAAAAGCATTTCATAAATAAATACATAGGCAGAAACACTTATCTTCATTTCAATTGTCCCAAGCAACTAGCTATGTCGCTGCAACGTTCCACCCAACCGTAGGCTCTTCGACAGCTTATACTGAGTCCGTCCGAAGGCCACCCCCGAGCTGGGCATGATTCTCACAAGGACAAAGGGGGCATTCCAGCTCAACCACTGCCCAATAACCATTTTTATCTCAGCCAAGCCAGAATAATGGATTACCCATCACCCATACCCAACATACTCTTTCTTCTCACAACAAAACGACTATTGACAGGGTTACACATTTATAACAGAGGTGTTCACAAAACAGGGTCCACATTGGTTCCCCCAGCTCGTGGTTCACCCAATGAACTGTGGAATTTCGATTTCAACCCCAGGGAGCAAAACCGATTTCTCTCCACGGGTTAGGATCCCTTCCAATGGCCTAAACGACCCCCAGGAAGACCCAAAACGTTCTGTTTTCTTTCCCCACGGGTAACCAACACAAAAACGCCCCTTCCCAGCTAAAAGATGAAGGGAGACACAGAAAAACAAGGGAGGAAAACGCCCAGGCAGCTTGAGCTGCGTGAGAGAGCAAGGCCATGGTGAATAATGGCTTAGGCAGCCATTTCGTGGCTCTATTCTTGCCCAAAAAGACCAACACGTTTTTCCATGAAGGGTGGCTTGCCCATACCCGATTTTGGACAGCCATACCTTCCCATTCCCAAGGCAATAACTTCCCCAACCAACTCTTGGTAGAAATCAATGGTTGGGTACAAAAGTCAACATGGGTAGTTGAGGGTTTGATGGGTTCTCTCATTGACACTTGGCTTGACTCTAGTGGCTCAAGGGTTTGAATGTTTTTCCCTCCCAATTCCTTGTGAAATCATGCCCCCATCTCTTTGTTGCATTGCATAGCTAGTTGTGGGTATTTTTATTAAAATGCATATTACATGATATTTGAATTTCCACTGTGCATTGCTAGCACGCAAACCATATGCATCACGAAATCGATGGCGGGGCCTTGGCCTTGAGCTCCTCACCATGATTTCATAACAATATTACATCATTTATAATGTTAATGCCATGGGTCAAACTGGGGACATTACAGTCTGGAAAGACCAGTATCGGTGCCAAAGCCATCTTTGCCTTCAACTGCTCAAAACTATGCTAACATTCAGGGCTCCATTGAAATACTGCATCTTTATTCAATAGCTTCTCCATAGGGGCGGTGATCGCTGCATATCCCTTGATGAACTTGCGGTAATACCCAGTATGCCCCAAAGTCACCCTCAACTTCTTAACAGTAGTCAGTGGTGTTAAGCTCAAAATGAGCGCAATCTTTGCTGGATCGACTAACAACCCTTGTTTACATACAATGTGCCCTAGCAATATCCCAAACGGTGCACAAAAGATGCATTTCTTCAAATTCAGCGATATCTGATGCTGTAAGCATTGCTCAAGCATCAATCGCAGATTGGCCAGATGATCGCGGATCAAACCATAGACTGTCCAATCATCCATGTAGACTTGTAAAAACTTCCGAATAATGTCCCGGAACGGAGCAACAACAACCCGCGAAAAGATCACAGGTGCATTCTTCAACCCAAACGGCATCATGGTATACTGAAAACAGCCCCATTCCATCACAAAAGTCATCTTGTGGCAGTCTTCCTTCGCAATGCGGAGCTGATGATAACCCGAGAACCCATCCGTGAACGAATACATCTCCTGGCCGCCCACACCTTCGAGTACTTCATTAGTAAATGGGGTCGGAAAGGGATCATGCAAGAAGGCATCATTCAACTTTCGCAAATCAAGACAAATGTGCACCTCGCCAGTCTTCTTGTCTTGCACCACCATAGGACTGATCCATTCTGACTCTTCGACCGGTTCAATGATACCAACATCCAACATGCGATCAAGTTCTGCCTTGATCTTCTCCTTATGTCACAGATTTAGCCGATAGGGTCGCTGCCTGATCGATTTAGCATCTGGTTTCAAAGGAATCTTCATCTCACCTAAATCACTCAAAATACCTTTCATCTTAGAGAACTTCGTAGGAAAAAGGTCTTGGAACTCGTGCAGCAAATCAGTGACCTTTCCCATCATCTCATCATCCCAATAATATCCAACATTCGCAAACTTGGGAATGGCCTCCATCCCAATATTGATGTTACGAAGCTTCAAGGGCTGACTGAACAGATCACTGGGCACATCGGGTGGTACCACATCGCGACTTCCTTCAGACTCGGGAATATTGACATTCCGTGGATCGTCACCCTCTTCAGGCCCGCTAGTGATATTGTAACATTCCATCAGGGATTGCATCTGGCAGTGCACATGCAGATATGCTAGATATGCTTTGGGGACAACCTTCAAAACGACATCGCGGATGAGTTGCAAAGCATTATTGACATCAGGGTTGGCATCCGCGAAAGTAACGTATGAATGAAGCAGACAATCAACTCCACCCAAGTGGTAATTTCTCTTCGCAACTCAGCTGCGGTGTACCACGACAGTGACATCTCATCTAAAGTATGGATAAAGGCATGGACCCACTCATCTCGCGGTCGCGATGCGCATAGTGTCTGACACTCCCTCAGATGACTTCCTGAGTTATTCCAACCATCATATTTCCCTGCGTGGTAGACCTTGGTATCGCTGAAACGAACGATCATCAATCTTCTGCACTGTGACCATTCATTAATTGATTTCTTGTGTGTTGCCGACCAGCGTGCTGGAGCAGCCTTCAGTGCTTCCTCCAACGCAAGCAATCACTGTGGTTTTGAAACTCGTTCCTCAAATTCTGTCAAAAAGTCGGTCAAGCCAGGCAACCCCTCATAGATTGGTAGTGTGACCATTTCCGTCGCAACGTGGCATAACGATTCCATGACTAATCCACATTTACGGAGCGACACCTCATGCAAGTGGTTTTGCCAGTGTTCTAACGCATCATCAGAGTCAGAAGATGCAGAGCTCTCACTGCACCATCCCAGCTCATCGTTGGCAGTCGGATGAATATAGTCTTCAAAAATGTTGAATGCATGGTCCCATCCACTGGGATCTTCGTCCTTCACTGGCTTAATGTATCGGCGTCCTTTAGTCGGATCCAACGGAGCTATGACTCTGAGATCGCGATTTTTGAAAGTCATCATCCGCTTCTTGAAGTTGATTGCCGCTCCACTGTCATTAGCCCAACTGATCCCTAGCAATGCGGGATATGAGCTTCCTCCTTCAACTACTTCGATGACATTGAATTTAGCATAGGTCTTCATGCCCTCAATGTCCACCACCACTCGTGGGACTCGCCCAATCAGTGTCACTTTAGTGTGATCAGCTAACCAGAGCTGTACATGAGACCAACTCAATGGGGGGCTCCCCATTTTTTGCCATGCCTGCTTGGTCAAGATGTTGACATCCAAACCAAGATCCAAAATAACTGAATCAACATCATAGTCCCCAATTTGTATATTCATTCGCATCTCCTTACCTGTCTTCCGACGCTGTAAGGAGTTTACCGCGGACTCCTAGCATCCCCTAGCTGGACGCTGCAACAACCCTTCAATCTCGGCTAGAGTAGCAGGATCCCTTTCCAATAATAAGCAGCTCTCAAGAAAATTCTGCAAGGTTCCCGACTGCGCTGATGGTCCTACCTCTGAAGTAGTATTAAAAACAGGGGGCATGTCGCAAACTACAGCTTTACCGCGATCTTGGTCTAGCGCACAATGTGCCTGAAAGAACGTATCACGCTCAGACTCAACATCAAATGATACCTTCTTATGCCCGGCCTTTCGAATGTCCCCTCCTGTTGCTACACCTCCCCTAGTGATGACTGCGATAGCCGCATCTTGTGGTCTTGGCTCCGCAGAAATTGTCGCAACATTCGCACCCTGATTCTGAGTTGGTGCTGGGTTCCCTGGTTGGTTTACATTAGCATTCTGAATTGGACGTTGGTTCTGGTTCTGCACCAGTTGCTGTGCCTTATTCGGTACTGGCTGTTGTGCCTGGTTCTGATTCTGCAAGTGTGGAACATTCCCTGCCTGCCATCGTGCAATCAACTATGGGCAGTTTTCCACTGTGTGGTCTATAACAAAGAAAAATGTACATTGCGACTACAGTAATGGGAAATCGTGTTGATAGTATCCCCATACCGCACAGTGATAGCATTGTATAGGTACACAACCTCCTTTTCCTCCTCCGTGACCAAATCCTCCACCGCGTCCACCCCGGAATCCTCCACGAAATCCACCCTGCTGTTGGTACTGCAGTTGATTGTACTGTTGCTACATCGGAGCTGGTTGCATGCCCTGCCTTGGCTGTACATACTGCGGTTTTTGAACGTACTGTGGCTACTATGGAGCCATTTGCATCAGAGCATATTGTGGCACGAACTGCTATGGTTGCTGCTGCGGTACAAACTGTACCTGTGGTTGAGGTAGCAGCTGGGATACCTGCGGCTGCGGTTGCGGTTGTTGTACGGTACACTAGTCATCCTTTACATAGAATGCACCGTACATTCTCTCATGAAGCAACCCATATGCCCAGCAATATTTGTCGTCATGTCCCACAAACTTACAGAAAGTGCAATATAGATTCATCGGTTTGGTGACCATCTTCTGCATGTATGGGCATTCCTCATGGTGGTGCCCAAATACCTTACAAACGCGACACCATGGCATGCCACGACCATTCAACGGGTTGGGTGCCCCGGAAACCAAATAGTTGCGGAAGTCAGGGCAATTGTCCTTAGTATGTCCTTCCCCTCAACATCGCGTACACCATACTTCTTCGCACTGCTCCTTGCCCTTCTTCAGATCTTGCAGCTGTATGGTAAAGTTAGCCAGCTGCGTCTGTATCTGCGACATCCCAGCTGCATTTTCCCCAACCGACGACGCTTCCAACCGCATCGCAATCTCCAAAGCTTCACTGGGCGTCGAGATGTTTTGTTGCATCAGTGGTAGTCGAATATGTGGGAGCAGTGTTGCGATGAACCACTCTTTGTGTTGGACAATGCTCATATCAAAACTAACCTTCCCCATCAGCGTCTTAAACCGCTGATCAAAATCCCACACCGTCTCATTGGGATACTGCTTAATATCTTTTAATTTTGTAATATATTGTGCTTCAGACTTGGGTTTTATGAATTCTGCAATCAAACCATCCCTGATGTCGTCTAGTGTCTTCACTGGAGCTCCTGTAGGGACTAGAACAAACTTCATAAACCAATCTAATGCGCGACCTCGCAGAGTTGTCACTAACTATCCTTTCTTAGCATTATCATCGGTAATCTGTTTTATGGTCCATACTACCTTACATAAGAACCAATATTGTTCAGGATTGTCTTTTCCATCTCCATGGAACAGTGGCAACTTAGCATCCTCGCCCGCCATCCTGGGCTTTCTTCCTGCAGTCATTGAACTACTAGAAATCAAATTTTGTCCACCTGGTGGGGTTGAAGTTGTATTTCTTACCAGTTGACAGATAGTGAGCGGAGGTGTGGGTACGTTGCTGTCGGGTTTTGGTCCTACCTCTATCCTGGGCGTAGCCTGTTTGTCCTTGTCCGGACTATGAAGTCGCTTCGTCCCGTGTGGTCTTCCTTCGCGAACTTGCGGTTTGATTGCAACAAGACCTTCTCCTATCCTCTGCCTCTTTTCCCACCGAAACCTCGCTCCTCCCCTTGTAATACCACTCTCTTCCTCGACTTCTCTCACAGTCCCGTCATGACCTGCACCCATCTACTCCTTATTAGTCCATGTACTGCCCCCCAGCCGTCACGATACCCACGGCCTCCTCCCACCAGGATTTTTACTGATCTATATGCATCTTCAATATACCCTTCTCGCAAATAAGCATCTTAATGGACAGTTGAAGCAACAGCAGAAACTTTCCCCGAGGTTCACGGAAGAAATATCTTTCAGCTTCACTATAGGACTTCTACGTATCAACCGTGAATTCAGTGATATATCCTTCCAAGATGCTATCAAGCCACACTTCGACAACCCGTGATGTTTTGTTGTCGACCTCCTGTAGTTCTTGGATCAACTCTGGGGTCCAAGTCGTCGGCTCACCACCTTGGTGGTTCCTCTTCTGAAATGTCAACTTCGCCAACCACTCGAACAAAAGGACCGGGAATTCACATAAAAACCATTCGTGCGGACCGTCGTGAATATATCTGTCCATCCACTGATCTACTATCAGTCGAGTGTTTCGGCTTTCTTCTTCGGAAAACTTCTACAACTTCTAATCAAGCCAACTTTGTATTTCCAGTTGCGTCGGATGCCACAACATGTCCTCCTTTCACTTCGTACACAGTCCCGACAACGGAACCATTTGTTGACTTAGACCCAGTCGACAGGGGATCCCATTGCTGTCGACACCAACCCACCGCGATCTCCCTGAGCATCGACCCAGACGGGTTTTACCCCGTCCAGCAACACCTGCAGAGCAGATGAGGTCTCACCCGAGGCGTTCAAGGGAGAGTGGATAGAACCATGTTTCCGTTGAATGAAGGAGGATGGTTGTGGCAGTAATTACTCAACTTATCGCGACATTCAAAGATAGATCTATGCATTTAACTTCAACAACATTGTATTCATAGCATTTATTCAAGATAAACATTCATTGCGACAAATATAACATTAAAGCATTAGCTGTACCAAGAAAACATAGCATCATTCATGAATCGCAACATGCATTACCATAATAGTTACTTAAGGGATTTCACCAAATAGTTCCATCATGTCATATTACTTCAGCAAAACCCTGATACAATATCTCCGCAAAACACAGACCTTGCAGATAACTCTTGATCACAACTACAAATGCATTTAGCTCCAGCTCCAGATCAAGGTATCCAACACATATGACTCTATGACTATAAATAGGCTTTCGCCTTTACAATGCTTGTCCACTTACTAACAACTTCCTAACCGACATTTAGACAATTGATCTGAAATCTAACTGACGCGATCCAAACGATCCAAAAACCTGCATACTGCAGTACAAATGACTCAAAAATGCACAAAATGATCCAGCCTTTTGCCTTCCACGACCTCTTCTGACATGTCGCAGCATCAGCGATGCTATGATTCTTCCTTACCAAACTGCCTACCAACACCAACAAGTGAAGCTTCTAACTTCATCGCAATCTTTAGAGCCTCGCTCTATGTTGCAATTTTTTGCTGCATCAATGAGAGTCTGATATGAGGCAATAACACCGCGATGAACCATTCCTTATGTTGAATGTCGCTCATCTCAAACCTGACTCTTGCCATTAGCGTTTTAAACCTTTGGTCAAAATCCCAAACAGTTTCATTCGGATACTGCTTGATCTCCTTCAGTTCCGTAATGTATTGCGCCTCAGACTTCAATTTTCTGAACTCTTCAATTAATCCTTTTCTAACTTCAGCCAATGTCTTCTCTGGTCTCCCCGCAGGAACTTGCACAAATTTCATGAACCAATCCAGTGCGTGACCCCGAAGAGTTGTCGCCAAATGACCTTTCTTGACACGATCATCTGCAGTTTGTTTAACAGTCCACACAGCTTCACATAAGAACCAATATTGCTCTGGGTCCTCAGTTCCATTTGCATGGAATAGAGGTAACTTCGCATCATTGCCGCCATCCTGGGATTTCTTCCTATAGTCATTGATCCGCTAGTAATTGAGTGTTGTTGACACGTTGAACACGGCAGTGTCAAATTTGGGTTTCTTCTTGGTTGTGATATAGTGAGCGTAGGTGTAGGTATGTTACTGCTGGGGGTTGGTCTTGCCTCTACCTTGGGCGTAGCCTGGATTTCCTTGTCAGCACTGTGGGGTCGCTTCGTCCTGTGTGGTCTTCCTTCGCGGTTTTGCGTTTCGACCGCAGCAGTACCTTCTCCTGTCCTCTGACTCTTCTCTTGTCAAAACCTTGCTCCTCCCCTCGTAAGACCACTCTCTTCCTCGGCTTCCTTCACAGTCTTGTCGTAACTTGCACCCATCTACCCCGTATCATTCCATTCACCTCCACCTGCCTTCGCGGTATCCACAACCTCCACCCACCAGGGTTCTTTTACTCGAGGTTCATCTTCAGTATGCCCTTTTCACAAATGAGCATCTTAATGGACAATTGCAACAACAACAAGAACCTGCCTCTTGGTCCGTTGAAGAATTCTCTTTCATCTTCGCTATAAGATTTCGTTGTGTCAACCGCAAACTCAGTGATATAGCCCTCCAATACACTGTCTAGCCAGAATTCAATAGCCCGCGATGCTCAGTTGTCTACCTCCTGCAACTCCTAGATCAATTCCGGGGTCCAGGACATTGACTCACCGCCTTGGAAATTTACCTTGCGAAAGGTCAATTGTGCTAACCACTCATACAAGATGATCGTGAATTCACAGAAAAAATACTCGTGTGGACCATAGTGTATGTGCCTTTCCAGCCACCTATCTGTCGTCAGTCCCGGGGTCTGATTCTCTTTCTCAGCAAACTCTCACAACTTTTCGTCGAACCAATCTTGAATTTCTGGTTTCGTCGGATGCCACAACATGTCTTCCCTCCACTTCGCGCTAGGGTCCTGGCAACAGAACCATTTGTTGACACAAACCCAGTCGACAGGGTTTCCTCACTCTGTCGACACCCAAACCACCACGATCTCCCTGAGCACCGGCCCAGACAGGTTTTACCTTGTCCAGCAACACCTGCAGAGCAGATGAAGTCTCACCCGAGATGTTCGAGGGAGAGCTGACGGAACCACGTTTCCGTCGAATGAAGGAGGACCCTTGTGCATCTACTTATCGACTTAACGCAACATTATGAAACAGATCTAACTATTCAGCTTATGCATTAACCAGAATCGCATCATTATTCAATAGATCTTATTATCAGCAAAACCATAATGTGCAAGTAGATCTAACAGTATAACATTAATTAGAGCATGGAAACATCTCATCATTCACTTATCGCATATCACATTTATAACAGGGAAACAGAAAGAGACACAATGATTCTGCTCAAGATCCGTCATGTCATATTAACCTTCGCAACAAAACCCAGATACATCAACACAGTTCTTCTGTCGCATACCCAAATTCAAAAAGACCAAAACATGCGCAATTCTTCTCTCATCATCGGTGCTTCTAACACTTGCAATTCTACATATATTTATAGGCTTGTGCCTTTACATTCATCGTCCACTTAGACAACCGCCTAACTACTTCTTAACAAAATCTACAAAAGAATGACCCTAACCCGCACAATGCGGTCCAAAATGACCCAAAAATACACAAAATAGTATCATTTCTGACTTATGTGCAGTTTTCCTCCTTGCGCGACATCTTTGACCTTGCACAGCATCCGCGATGCTGCGTAGCTGACTCATCCAAACCCACTTGCCAACATATATGTATGCATCTTGTTATTTTTTTAAGACTATTGTTTAGAGATTATTGTGCAACACCGGCTAGATCAACTCTGAGCCGAGTTTCAAGTCAATATAGTTTCCAACAAAGAAGATTGAACGACCGATTGCACTATGCAATTGGGGTTACTTCCCAGTGTCAATTAAAGACTTGTCATAAATATGGAGAAGTTCATGCTAAAACACTTTGATTGAGCTATAACAATTGGAGAGAAAAGACGGGGATTGATATATTTGTGATGTTGCCTAAAAGATTATGCATTCTGATTGAGGATTGATGGTCCATTTTTTGGTTACTACAGATACATAGACCGAGGCAAAGTCCAACCGGTATTATTTTATCAAAGTTTCGTCCATTGATAGCCATCGTCAACCAAAGTGTCTTATCATGATTATGGTTCTCATATGCAGTGCTCTCCCATTGACTGAGATATGCATCTGATCAGAATCATACTGGAGTATCGGACTACTGATTCTCATCGACCAAAGCACTAGTCGATTGTATCATGAGGAGTCTAGTGAGAACTTGTTGAAAACCAACTACATAAGTCGAACTGCCTATCGATAAGAGCTTTTGTCGATGGCCAAATGCAAGCATCGATCAATAGTTGAAAACCTAGACGGTTTAGCACACACCTTGGGTCATTTTTTTCGCAATTCTTTGACAAATACAAGAGCAGGGCATCTCATACTTATCAAAATTGAATAATATAGCCGGTGAAACTAATGACCCATGGCCACCAACATTTATCAACTAGTTTAATCAGCAACTAGATTAACTAGCTACCTATTGACATCGACTAGGCATCATTATCAAATGCTGGAGAAGTCAACTAGAGTAGTCACCAATATGTTGACACCAACAATTACAAATGGACAAGATAGGTATACATGTTTGTCTATTATTGTCGACTAGTTAGTAGTACATAAATGTTCATGCAAAATTCTTTTACTATTATCGATTCTTAATTTTACCGTTGAATCAAGCAAAGTGCATCCTTGATATTTTTGTATGGTCGGTCTCACTTTCATCGACAAGTTCCTTTAGTTGGTCGATACGCTTTTGGTTGACTTCACCATGTGGTCGACATTAAAGATTTGGTTGGTATTACTTTTGGGTATTTGTTTGTAAAATAATAGTCAAATTTTATGTGGTCGATCTCTAGTTTGCTCGACGATTGAAATGGGTCGATGTTATATGGTCGATTTGGAATTTTGGTCTATACACAATTGTAATGGTCGGTCATCGATTCAATTTATTTTATCTTATCTTGGTCAACACTTGTTGTATATATGTGTCTATAAGTTAAATATTTGAGTTGGATGAGTCATGGGTCAACAAGTGACTTTACTTTAAACTTTTGAGTCGAGAGAGGGTGAAGCGTGAGTCTTGTCAAGAAACGGGATCCCCTCCGCTTTGTAATTCAGTCTGTCTCTAGCTGACTTCGTAAGTCAAGTTGAGTCGAGTTAGTCAGGTCTAAAGCAGTCGGCCATGACCATGATTCGCAAGTAGTCGGCCCCAACCATGATCAACAAACACATGTACAGAGCATATACATTTTAAACTTGCAGGCATCATCACGACAGAAGAAGTCGACAAAGACCACATTCAAGCAGAAGACATCTTACATCGCACATGACAAAGCTTAAACAAAAATATGATGGAATAAAGAACACCTAAATTGATCGAGCCCCCTAGTGTGGAAATGCAGAAGCAACTCTTGAATTGTGACCTCATATGTTGAAGGCAGATAACTAGTACGGAAAGCAGAGCCAAAAGACCTCCATTCGGAGCCGTTGAAAATGAGTCCACCTAGATGTTTAAAGGGTGAGGCTTTGATCAAATTTTCCCAGATTGAAGATGGATGTTGACGAGTCACAAGTCATGACTACTTTCTGCATACTTGCTCTCTTCGGGACGAAGAAGAGTTTTGTTGGTGGGGGAGATGTTGGAGGGACTCTTTAGGTCCTTAATAATCATCATTATCTTGTATGTTTATATTTAACGAATGAGTGGTTGAGAACGTGTAACTGCTCCAACCTCTTTATTTATGCATAAATAACTATTTCAAGAACAATAAAACAGTTGAAAGCATTCGACTCAATACTTGTTCATCTTCTTGATTTGTTGTGTGTGCTTGAATCTCTACTTGGATGATGAGTTGAATTTGTGCGTTCAACAATATCTCATTCCATTATTGTTTCAATTTCATTACTTCCAATTGAGACTTAAGTTCTTCAATTTCTTGATCCCAATATTATTTCCCCCCTTTGTGGCCTTGTTGCCAATTCTTCCTCCATTTGTTTAAATTTCTTACAAGCAATCCATGACATTCCTACTACCCTTCCATGTGCCCATCACATCTCCAGAGACCATGTCCCACCTCAAAAGTATCACAGATTGCACACCTATTGTTGTGTTGATGCTCCATTGTTCTAAAGAGAGTCTCGAATCTATTCATTGTTTTGGAACTGGGTCCTCCATGTAGCAAGTTCAAACTATCCCCTATGTTTTGTAGCTGCTTGAGACCCTTCGCAATGAATTTGTTTGAGAGTTGGAGTTCTCTTCTATCTGATAAAGCACCACAAGAAAAAGCCCTCATAGCAGAGGTTATAGCAGATGCTCCTCTAAAAAGAGCCCAAATATATATTTATAGTGGAGGAGGAAAGCGGGCAAAGGTTTTAGCAGTTGTTTTTTTCCAGTGCTTTTACACATACCAAATGCATTAATGGGTAACCAACACGAACGCATCGGTGTGGATGTAAATCATGTGGCACTATGATTGGAAACACCACCAAGAGAAAAAAAATTCTAAAATTTTACAACCGGTGCGTTTATATTACTCAAGCACACTGGTCCGTGTTGATGTATATGTAACTTCGGAATGTATTTCACATATATGTATATTGTATTCCTATAGAGATGGTATTATTCCTCTATAAGGAAGTGTCGTCATTCATATTGTAAGTGTCGTAACTTATACTTGATGGGTTATTAGACCACCTTGTTTGGGGTCGGCCCTGTATAAGTCATGTGGGTCAAAGGGTTATTAGACCACCCTATTGGGGGTCGGCCATGTGGGTCAAAGGGTTATTAGACCACCCTATTAGGGGTCGGCCCACTCAGCATTATGTTATGTGGTTAAGTTCGAGCCTACATGAGTTAGGTAAAAAGGCAAGTCAAGTCAAGTATAAATAGAGTGCGGGAGGCACTCTATTTACTCACTCACTTCTCACACATGCACTCAAGGAGGAGTGGTGCACTTATGGAGGAGGAGGATTTGCTGCTAGGTTATGGCTATCTCTCTTGGTTGGTTGTATCATTGCTCTATCTATCTCTGAGGAAGTTATTGGGGTTTTTCACCTTTATGGTTTTCCCCAAGTAAATCTTTGTGTCTTTTGTGTGCTTGCATTATTGTCTCCATGATTGATATGCTGTACATGTTGTTCTCTCAGTTAAGATCCTAGATCAGATTGAAGTAAATTCTGAAAATTCAACAGTCCGCAACCGATTTGAAAGCACCGAAGTAGGATAAACAAATAGTGGAGGGCATTGGATTGGATTAGTTTCTTATTTTTAATTTGTATTTTCGGTGCGGTAGTTCTAAATAACAGCACCGAGGCATTCAACATTAGGGCGCACCGTATTAGGGTTAAAAAATATCGAATTAAAAAAACCATAGATTTGATTAATTTTTTATTTTTAATTTACATTTCCAATGCGGTTGTTCTCACTACCCGCACCTGTTAGGATATTCCTATAATCCATCCTAGTCCTACCAGCATTTTCATTATTTGCATTTACAGTCTTGCATGCATTCTGCATGCATGCATGCAATTGCATGCATCCCAGTCATTAGTCCCAGCACCTAGCCTCAGTTAGCCAGCCCCCGGGAGCTTCTCTCATATCATTTTTAGCCCTCCTGGAGCTTAGTGTGCCCTTCCTCCTTGATTTAAGGAAGCCACTTGTCCTCTATCACCTACCACTCAGTTGCACTTCAATTAATTGAGTTATCATCAGTTCTTTCCTTGATTTAAGGCTAGACTGACTCTCAACTGACTGTATCACTTCGATGGACCTCCAGTGAGACTAGACTGCCCATTCTGACTCCAGTTAGCTCCTCATGCGACCTCCACTGAGCCTCCTTCATTCAGTTAGTTCCAGTTACACTTAGTTATACTCAATTTGATTGATGGTTGACAGTTACTTGAGCATTGATGACTCCACTGATGATGAGATATACTTCTAGTTGTGCTCCGATGACACTCCAGTGATCTTTTGATCACTCCATGAAGGCTATTTCTAATTGCCACCTTGGCATTCGAATCCTCATGCATTGTACTACTTATTTGTCCATATTGTGATTAATGAATTAGTGTGTGTGAAGTTATTTTTCTTCTATCCAAGTTCTACTGTATTATTATTCTGTTGCTCATTTTACTGCATTGACCACTCTTAATCTTATTCCTAAATTCTTTCATTGTGAGGTATACATCAACTCTTAGATCTGTTGTGAGGATTTTCACATGGTATCAGAGCATGTTGAGAGTATTGTTTATCTCCATTCCTGAGAGTTTTTTGCAGGTTATTATCAAGATTTCGAGTGCAGCAGTTGCAACAGTTTCTGCATTTTTGCAGCAGTAGCAGTTGCAGACATTTTCTATTGTTTTTGCAGGTCTTCTACAGCTTCCATGTATTCAGAAGAAATCTATCCTCCTCCATTCAACTATGATCCTCTTTCTCCATTCAACTATGATGAATGGAAACCAAAGATGAAAGCACATTTGAAGAGAAATGGTCTCTTTGATTATTGTTTTGAAATAGAGTTCGAATCCTCTGAAGAAGAGATTGACTAGTTAAATAAAGGTGACAGACCCATGGGAACCATGATGTTTGCTATGTCTCGATGCTTGGTACACCAATTCATTGATGATGTTGAATCTCCAAAAGAGCTATGGGCCCATTTGGATGAAAGACTTGGCAAGCATAATGAAGGGATTGGTCCAAACCCTTTCGAGAGCAAGCAAAGTGATGCATTCGCCCTCCTTGATGATCTCATTGATCATGAATCAGTATCAAACATATCTCATATTGAAGTTGTCCAAAAAGAAGAAGAACTTGCAGATTCTACATTCATGATCCAAATTTCTTCTATTTTGAATTCTGTGCCAGCTCACACTTTAGAAATTGCAGAAGGTCCTAAATCCTCTCTTGCACCAGATTTTGTTGGTTTGCATCATGATCTATTGAATGTTTCGGAGGTAAAATCAGCCATTGGAGGTAATGCATTCGCTCTCCTTGATCACTCACCTCTTATGTACTACTATATGATCAATATTTCATGCTTTCAAAAGGTTATTGAAGATAATGGCCATTGCCATTCGCTTGGGATAATTTCTTATGCACTTACTGGTTTTGATCTCACCTCTAATGGTTCAAAGGAGATCTCAAGAAACCGTGTTTCAAGTCTTGGAGCTGATTTAAAATCCAAGAAATCACTACTTGGGATAATTTCTCATGCATATGATGGTTTTGATCTCACGCCTACTGGTTCAAAGGAGATCTCAAGAAACCATTTATCAAGTCTTGGAGCTGATTTGGATTCCAAGCAATCACTATTATTTGATGGTTCTTTTTGGCATAATCTCACCCATGATGGTTCGAAGGAGAAGACAAAAGACTATTTGCACATTCATAGATTTGATCCTACCTCAGCTGATTCGAATCACAGGTTCAAGGATCATCCTCATATTTTTGGATTTTTTCTCATCACTTTCGATCTGAAGAGCAAGTACAAGCACATGCCTTTTGAGCATGATCCACTTCTTCCCAAGAAGAAGATACCTCCAGAAATATGACCAAGCATCACACCTACTTGAGTTTGGAGCATTTATTTTTGTGTGTGCCTTACAGTCTATTTTGAGGGGGGGTATTTTTCCCATGAGGTTTTCCTCATTTCCTCGGTTTATTGACTGTTATTAATCATTGTATTGGGTGACCTTTAGTCTTAGTTACCAGGGCCCAGGATGGATTAAGGGGGGGTGTTAGGATATTCCTATATTCCATCCTAGTCCTACCATCATTTTCATTATTTGCATTTACAATCTTGCATGCATCCCAGTCATCAATCCCAGCACCTAGCCTCAGTTAGCCAGCCCCCAGGAGCTTCTCTCAAATCAGTTTTAGCCCTCCTGGAGCTTAGTGCGCTCTTCCTCCTTGATTTAAGAAAGCCACTCATCCTCTCTCACCTACCACTCAGTTGCACTTCAGTTAATTGAGTTATCATCAGTTCTTTCCTTGATTTAAGGCTAGAATGACTCTCAATTGACTATATCACTTCGATGGACCTCCAGTGAGACTAGACTGCCCATTTTGACTCTAGTTAGCTGCTCATGCACCCTCCACTGAGCCTCTTTCATTCAGTTAGTTCCAGTTACACTCAGTTACACCTACCACACTCAGTTAGACTCAGTTTGATTGATGGTTGACAGTTACTTGAGCATTGATGACTCCACTGATGATGAGATATACTTCTAGTTGTGCTCCGATGACACTCCAGTGATCTTTTGATCACTCCATGAAGGCTAATTCGAATTTCCACCTTGGCATTCGAATCCTCATGCATTGTACTACTTATTTGTCCATATTGTGATTAAGGAATTAGTGTGTGTGAAGTTATTTTGCTTCTATCCGAGTTCTACTGTATCATTATTCTGTTGCTCATTTTATTGCATTGACCACTCTTAATCTTATTCCTAAATTCTTTCATTGTGAGGTATACATTAGCTCTTAGATCTGCAGTGAGGATTTTCACAACACCAGGGCGTTCAAGTTTCTAGCGCACCATGAAAGGGTTAAAAAAAAACTTAACGAAATAAAAAAAACCACCTATTTATTCAATTTTTAATTTTTATTTCCATTGTCGGTGCAGTTGCTCTCGATAAACACATCGAGGAAGTAGAATTTCGGGCGCACTGTGTTAGGGTTAATACAAAATTCCGAATAAAAAAACAACAGATTAGATTAGTTTTTTATTTTTAATTTTTATTATCGGTGCGATGCTATGAATATTATATGTATGTTAATTAAAGTTATTAATTATTAAGTGAAAGGGTGTAACCCCACTATACATGCTCAAGCCTATAAAAGCGAGCTTCATTGTAAATTATTAATCATCCATTATCTAATATAATATTTATTTTACTCCATATTTATGGCTTATCGTATATACCAGATCTTCTGGTAAAGTTATTTGCGGCATTTGGTATCAGAGTGCTCCGATTCTCGGACACTTATTGATTCTGGCCCTTGGCCATATTTTTGGCTTGTAGACAAACTTTCAAGGATTCCTTGAACCCGGATCTGTGATCTAGGCTTTTATCCATCCATACTCAGATTTTCTGAACTCTGCTCAACTCTGCAAGCTTCCACTCACCCAATCCACTCCAATCTGCCTCCTGCACTCCCTCACGCACTCTGCTTCAACCACACCCTACTCACTCTCCATACTCCTTCCTCAACGCGCTTTTCCCATCACTCATACCTCACATATCTCCCTTCCACATTCGCCACTCCCATCCACTCTCTTCTCCTCTCGTCCACACGCCACACGCCACACTCACCTCTCCTCAACTCATCGCCAGCTCTCCCTCTTCCTCCTGCTGCACCTCCGCGTGCCCTTCTTCCTTCCGCCAATCCCATTCCCTGCATTCCCCCACGCAGCCTTCCCTCACAACACTCCCACTCCACTCCCACGCTTTTTCCCTTCACGCCACTACCTTATCCTCCATTCCCTCACGCTCTCCCTGCCAGTCCATGCACACTCCATCCACGCGTCCTCTTGCTCAAACCCCGCGCCCTCCTTCTACTTCCCTCCACTCCCACTCCCTCACCCTCACCTTCTGCATATCCAGTTTATTCGTTGTTCTTACTTCACCCGCTCCCCTCGTGTCTCACATCCTTTCCTGCATCCACCTCTCCACTTCCGCCAGCCTTCCCTCGCGCCTTCCCCTCATGCCCTCTACATCCTCCATCTCCCTCTCGCATCCCTCCCCTCCCACGGCGCAGCTGCCATCTACCTCCGCTCTCGCATCTCTCCCCCACCCCTTGTCCACGCTCCGTCTACCACCACGCCACACCTCCCTCCCTGCGCATGTCCATCTCCACGCCCACGTTAGCCTTCTCCTCCAAGCCGCCCTCCTTGCTCCACGTCAGCCCTGCAACCAAAAAAAAAAACCAAACAAAAGTTAAATATATTATATAATAATAATATATAATATATATAGCTTTTAACCCTAAGTTCCAATATTTCAAAATATATATATATATATATATATATATATATATATATATATATATAATAATAATAATTTTTGGAAAACAAAAACTATATATATAGTTTATAAAAAGTTAATATAATAATATTATTAATTAATTAATTAATAATTATTATTATAAATATATATATATATTAATAATAATATTATTATTAAATTTTAATAATAATTATTATTATCAAAGAAAAAAAAAATCAATTCTTTTGAAATAAGAATTGTTTGAAAAAACAAAGCAAATTCAAGTCAAAGAAGACATTAAAGACAAAGTCCAAGCAAGACTCCTTATTATCAAAGAAGTCGAAGGACACTTATCATCGAAGATTTCAAGTCAAGGACAATCATTTATCATTGAAGAAGTCAAAGTAAAGGAAGGCTTATCAAGAAGTCGAGACGTGTTAACGACAAGGACGACCAAGTTTAAGAAAGACTCATCAAAGAAATAAAAAAAGATCATTCCACCGTCAAAGAAGACAGAAACCATGGAAGCCGATTTGCGAGAGAAATTAGAAGCCAAGTTAAAGCGCTATAGAAAAGACAATGAAGAATTACGAGACATTAATATACAATCAGAAGTAAAGATTGAACTACATAAGATACAAGAACGGTTCAATGAACAAACAATGTTCAACCAGAAAAATCACATAGAAAAATTATGTGCACAAATCAAGGAATTAAAAGATGAAAGTGATTTCAATCAGAGATTGAAAAATCAAGACATAAAGAAGGAAATAAATAATTACGAAGCAGAAATAATACGCTTGAACAAAATCATTAGCAACAAAGATGAAGAACTAATGCAGTTACGACATAAATTAGAAAGTCAAGAATCAGAGGTCGGCCAGTGTCGACAACAGATAAAAGTTCTTCAACAACAAAATGACGACTCTAAAAAGACACATAAGTCAGAGATCGCGAAGAGTAATAAAGCATTATCTAACAATGCTGAAGAAATTTTTAGACTAAGAAATCATAACAAGATACTAGTCACAAAAATTAAGAAGTTGAAAAATAGCCGAAAGATAGAACAATCTATGGACGACATTGAAGGGAAACTTCTAGACAAACAGGAAGAAAATAGTTGTATCAGAAGTCATAATGAAGATCTTAAGGAACAACTTAAGACATCTGAAGATGACAAAAAATCGCAAGTCGAATTGATTAAGAAGTTTCAAAATGATAATAGGCAGTTAGAAAACAAGTTGGAAAAGATACAGAACAAAAACTTAAATCCTCAAGAGACGAAAATACAACTTCCAACTCAGATCAATGCTCTAAAGGCGACATTCGTAAACGAAAATGACATCGTGAAAGTTCCTTATCGACACCCCCAACCATAAAAACCGATATTTGAAAAAGTGGGAAATGTCGAAAGATAATGGTACTAATGTGATCAAATCTCCTGACGACACATCAGTAGGGAATCCCATCAGTCCACAACAAATCAATTTGGGATGGATTCATCCGTTGACGTATCGAAAGTTATGCTCTACACTTAGCAGTTCGTATCGACATGTTTCATCAGCCATGACATCGCAAAGAACAATGCGACAAAATTATAAGGCTTTGAGGACAAAGCCTTTCTAAGAGAGTGGCAATGCTATGAATATTATATGTATGTTAATTAAAGTTATTAATTATTAAGTGAAAGGGTGTAACCCTTCACTATACACGCTCAAGCCTATAAAAGCGAGCTTCATTGTAAATTATTAATCATCTTCTTATCTATTAAAAATATATATATAAGTTCGCCTATCAATGGCTTATTTGATTTACCAGGTCTTTTGGTAACTATTATTGTATGAGCGAATAGTTTTTCGCTGCATGCGATAGCACTCACTAACCGCACCAGGGCATTTGGGTTTCGGGAACACCATTAAAAGGTTAAATAAAAAAAATCACCGAATTGAAAAAACCATTTTACTATCTCTACAGTGCTTTTGACCCCTTGAGCACCAGTGTCATACCTTCCTTGCTAAGATGCCCTGTCATCGGTGATCCACATAGTGGCATTAGTCGCTTTTGTTGCTTACTGAGTGGATTTTGGATTTTTCCAAACAGTGGGAAAATTTTGAAATTTGGTGTATATTGCAGCGATGCCTCCCCAATGTGCAAGTGGCCAAGTAGACCCTTTGTTACCTCCTAATTTGAATTTTCAGCAGATAATTAAAAATGAGCTTTATTTGTTATTATTTTAAAAATAAATTCAAAAAACCTGCGCGGTACGTTCGATCCGTTCGGATTGCACCACTACACGGTGCACCATGTAAATTTACAGTGTGCACCGTGACCGATGCGTTTACATGTGTAGTGCACTGTAACCACGGTGCGCTATAATTTTCATAATGCACCGCTAAACTAAATTAAAAAAAAATCACAACATTAACTGGTGCGCATTGTAAACAAGAACACACTGACATGACAGTGCGCTGAATTTTACAGGCGCACTGTGATCTCGATCAAAAAAGTTATAAAATTCACAAAGAGCTGCTTCTACTATGATGCGCTCTATAAATATTTGCGCACCTTTTACAGTGTGATGACGTACCGGTGCTTCCTATTGATGGACGCATCACCACACTAAATATATTTAAAAAAAGCCACCACATTAACGAGTGCGCTTTGTTAACATATCCACACCAAATATTTGGTGCACTAATGTGTAACAAGCACATTGTTATGCTGATAAAAAATAATTATAAAACTCAAAAAGAGGTGCTTCTATTACGGTTCACTTTAAAAAGTGTTGAGCACTATTAATAGTGCGAGGACATGTCAAAACTGCACTGGTGATTCCTATTGATGGAAGCACCGTTTTTAATATTTAGAAAATATTATCGCTTCATTTTAAAATAATACACGCACCAATGCATTGTCCATAAAAGTGCACCGCCAAACTAAATATATTTAAAAAAATCGCCACGTTAACTGGTGTGCTTTGTTAACATGTCGCCACCGAGAATTTGAAGCGCTATTGTGTAACAGGTGCACCACTATGCCGATCAAAAATAATTTTAAAAATAAAAAATACTTGCTCCTATTACGGTGCACCTTAAAAAGGTTTGAGCATCGTTGACGCTACGTAGATAGGTCGGTACTACACTGATGTTTTTTATTGATGGAAGCATTGTTTTTAAGATTTACAAAATATGGCCGGTGTATCTTAAAAGCATACACGCACCGGTGCGTTGAATGTAAAAGCGCACCGGTTAGTTTTAAAAAATAAATAAGCACATGATGTGTTAGGGTCCATGTAACGCATTGTTCATGGTGCTTCTATTATTGTAACACACTAGTTATCCATATGATTTAAATTTTAGTATATTTTATTTACATAACCAGTACATTTGTTTTATTGTAGCACACCATTTGTGGTGCACTTGTAACACAAGAGCACCGGTCATGGTGCATTACTGTAATTTAGTCACACCTCTTATCAAATTCATTTATTTTGAGAAAAAAATTATTATTTGATATTAATAAATAACATGCTCATTTAATGAAATATTTAATGTTTTTAATGTCTATTTATGAGACTAATTGATGTTATATGTGAATTAAAGACGTCAGCGGTGAGAGGTCGATCAACAACAACATGCACAAGTTGACCACTACAACTTTGTGCGTGAGTGGGAGGCCAAAGAAAGGGATTTGTACCATCACCCCATTACTGATCAGACACGAGACCTCTTGATGGTTTTCGGTCTCCTAAAGTTCTATGAGGAGGTTAAATCTCTCAAAGGGAACTCGGACTTATTAGCACAGTTGATCCGTTGTTGGTATCACTGCAGGAAGGCCTTTTGCATTGGTCCCGATAAGTGATTCCATCCCACTAAAGAGGACATTTACTTCATCATAGGCTATCCAAGAGAGGGGACGATTTTCCCTAGTTCCCTAATGTGCCAGCTGATGTTGCAACAAAGAGTCAGCTCGCTTACTCTTCGAGATATATCGCTAATCACGTCATTGATCCTACTCATTTTCACTTTCATGTTGGACAACTACGGATTTATGCTTTTGGTGCAGAGAAAATTAGGTGCCTTTCACTGTTGGTGACAACCATCGTGCAACTCACCACTGATGAGAAGAGCATTAGTTCTAATCTTTTATTTAATGTAGATTCGTTAGTGCGGAGACCTACATGCATTAAGTGGTCCGCCATTTTTTTGCGTCAGTTTTGTGTTGCTTTGGATCGATGTTGTGCATATATTGATGGGAGGGTCAATTTCCCTTTTGATTCGGAGCTTTTTTTTTTAGAGGATTATAGCCACGAGGCCATCATTTGACCGCCACCCTCGTAGGTCGATGATGGAGGTGCATATGCACATGTGGGGACAGATTATGCCCAAGAGAGGGCAACTTGAGTTCCTAACTAGGATCACTTCAGAGGTGTTGGAGATGCTAGCCAGCAAGGAGGACCATGCATTGAATCTTGTTCCATATTCGTACGCGGGGTTGGACCGGAGAGCATGTCACAACATATTTTTCACCTAGGTTGAGCCACATGATTATAGATATAATATTAGCGTTATGCCTAAATTAATCTAGTTTCATTTTATTGTCGTAGTTAATGCAAATGGAATATATTCTAAATTGCTTAATGAAATTGTCTAATTATTGTTGTGTAGTATATATTTTGCATACTTTTTCACATTCGATGGGGAGGGTCTCCACCCATTTAGGATGATGAGGATATGCAGGAGCCTGAGGTTCCTGCTTTGCATATACCTGACCTATGACACAGGGTATATGATAGGTTTCGATAGGATGTGGCAGACAAGTTGTCCACATTGTTGGCTCGATGGGGCGTCTATCCTATATGGGAACAGGAGATCATGTGAGACCTTGTTCTTGTAGAGTTATGGAGGATTCTTCCTCGCGATCTGAGGTATTTGATGTAGTATGTCGTCATTGCATCCATCCTTCTAGATGCTTGGAGGCCGAAAAATGATTCTGCATCTGATGAGGGTGGCGATCCTCATCCTCCTCCTCATCATGACAAGGAAGCATTGACATCTCATAATCCACCTCCTCCTCCTCCTCCTCCTCCTCCTTACCATGACAAGGAAGCATCGACATCTCATAATCCACCACCACCTCTTCCTCCTCCTCAACATGACCAACAACTAATATTTATAACTCCTCTACATCGAACTAACCCACCACCATCTCCAACTCATGACCCATAGGTCGATCGATCAACCTCTCCTCCTCATCGACCCGACCATCCACCATCTCCTACTCTACCCATCTCCTAGGCTCCAAATACAATGACCACAGTAGTGGGTGAGATACATCATCAGGGAGATATCGACTATGTTTCTCTCCATGCTGTTTTTTTCCCGACAGAGGTATTGATGCCTCTGGCTCTTCTCATTGAAATGTCAATGCCTTTGGCTCTGTTGGCAGAGATAGTGATGCCTTTGGCTCTGTTGGCAGAGATAGTGATGCCTTTGGTTCTGGAGGTATTTTTTTTAATGTGTGTAAGATGGTGCTTATGTTTGATAGGTGATGATAGATGTGTATGTTAGATGATGTTTGTCACACATGTGTGATGGTTATGTTAGATGATGCTTGTCACACGTGTGTGATGGTTATGTTAGATAATGTTTATGTTTAGTAGGTGGTTGTGATGATGATAATGGTACGTTACAATATGTTAGGTGATAGTGGTGGTGGTCATTGATTTGATGACCACATTGTAATATCTTTATTGGTATGTATATATGGACTTATTTTTTATGAACTCAATGGGCTGTCAAATTATTTTATGATAGTTATCTTCATTCTCAATGGGCTGTCAACTTATTTTATGATAGTTATCTTCATTTGTATGATGTATTTTGTTTATGTCGATGAGTATGATTCATGTGCATGATGCAATTTATTTATTTATGTCAATATCTTTTATATTAACTATAATTATAATTACAAATTGTGCAAAATCTCAATTATAATTGCAAATTACAATTTCAATTATAATTACAATTTATAATCATTATTACAATTTATAATCATTATTACAATTTCACAACTACAAATTACAATTACAATTACAATACGAAATTACAAATTAGATTTACAAATTACAAATTGGACAATTACAACTACAAATGTACAATCACAAATTGCAATTACAATTACAATCAGAGCTTGCAAACTACAATTACAAATTTGCAATTACACTTACAAATTAATTTACAAAATTGAAAAATTACAAAATAATTTACAAAATTGCAAAATTACAATTAAAAAATACAAATTTCAGTTTCGATTACAAGTGTACAGTCACACAATTCTCTTACAATTACAATTTTGCAATAACAAGATACATAGGGCAATAAGAAATGGAAATATCAAGTTCATGGTGATTTTGGTAAGGAGAATGAGAAACCAATATATAAATCTAAGTAAAGTTTCTTGTTACATTATTAAATGTGGCCATGTGAAAATGATATTATGTTATTTTATCACCTCCTATTTGTCACAAATTTTACAAAATCAATCATCCCAGTCTGTTGTTTTTTTGTTATATTATTGAGTAGTTTCATTATGGAGGTTATGAGTCTCATTGGTTCTATTTTTGACAATATTAATTTTATTCTTTATGCACATAAAATTGAAAAAATAGTTTTGATCAGTAAATTAAGGATTTATAAAATCTTTGTAGTATCCATGATCTTTTTATTAATCATTTCACTATTGTCCTTCTATTTTAAATGACAATTTAAATTGAGCCTATGTAGGTTGTTACCACCATAGAAAATAAGATGATATTTTTTCTCTTCAATTTAATTATCATAATCTTGATTTTATCCATCTTAATGTTAAGTTTATAAAAATTGTAAAATGATTGAGAAGGTTGAGTTTCTTATTCATGAAGAGATTTAAAAGTTTAAATATAAAATTGTTTAAAAATATCTGGTAATCAACTTTCCATTTCCATCGTCATGACGTGAAAAATAAACAATATAAATAGAAAATTAAAGATAACAATAATAAAATGATATATTAACATTGTAAATGGTGAAATAAAACATGTACATATCACTCTTTGTTTCCATCACCTTGATTATCTTCATTGCTTGGAATGATGGCATTGTTGTTCTCAAAAATATGTTTAGATCTAGGGTTGTGTCTTAATACGAACCACCAATCCCTATCCAACACATCCGGGTAAAAAAAACATTTGATTACAGTGTTTTGGGAAAACATAAGGCTCCTTAGTTTCATCCCACATCTTTCTAGAGTTGATACATATCAACCCACTATCACGATCTTCCTTTACATTATTCATGTCGAATGTGCCCCAACACTTGCACCAAAAAATAACACATTAGAAACATGAGAAGTTCACTTGAATGATCTCTTGTATCTTTCCGACATAACCCAACTTCCCCTCCTATTAGGTTTTGATCAGGGTGGCTAGCATGGCTAGATTGGTCAAACTCGACTTACACTCCACAATCTTGTGTAAGACGTCCATCATCAACATCCTCAGTGTGAAAATGATGCCCATATGCCCACATAGATGGGAATAAATGCACCTATAAAAAAGTGAACAAATGATGGTGTCATATGTCTAATAACCTGACCATTAATATATAAAATATAGATGTTATAATTCAAAGGTGCATTATAAAGTTAGAAATGTACAGAAAGAGATTCTTACCGAGTTGCTGCACCTGATCTCTATGTTTAGCAAATCCTCCTCAGCATGCGGGTAATGACCAGATGCACCATATTTCTCTATGACTTGGTCAACAACCCAACTGTTGGGACAGATCATTGGCATATTATATTTTAAATGATTAGGATAAGACATACTTCTACCATTCAACCGTCTAAATTATTTCATGTTAATGTCTCATTTATTCCTCTTATCTTCATACAATGTGACCCACGGTAGTGTTTCCTCCACGTTGTAAAGAATGAATTTATTAATGGCATCAATTTCTAGATTTGTTGGTGTATTCATGAAATCAAATCGACATATAGTACGCATGAGATCAAATATAGATTATGAAGTTTATTGTGAATAGTTACTATGTGGAAATGTAATGAAAGATAAGTGACTTACTCTTTATTATGCACCTTTTTTCCGTTCATTTGGAGTAGTTGCCATTCCCTTTTGTCCTCATCGCGTTCATCATCCCAAATCACTATGCCTAGTGTGTGGTCGATTTGCTTGATGTACTCATCGGCATAATAGAACGACTCATATACTATGTAACTCTCTGCCATAGACCCATCAATTTTTTCCCTTTATCAAACAAATCCTTTCAATTTTTTCATGTACCTCTCTAAGAGGAACATCCAACGACATGAGACAACACTGATTAATTCAACCTCATCCAATAGGTGAATTAGAAGATTAACCTGCAAGTCCATGAAACTCATTGACGGTTCCTTCTCAAACATACAAACAATCTCAGCTATGTGTTGATGCCACCATGGAATGCTAGCCATGTGAGTCTCCTTTAATGTGATCCACCGTACAAATGAAAATAGTTTAGATATGGCACGATGTAGGTCCTTGGGAAAGTCATGGTTCACCTACCCACGCACAAGCAAAGGATAATGACACTACAAAGTGAACACGAAATTTAATTGTTTTTTAACTTGCAGGGTAAAAGATAAAAACAAAAAAACAAGAACATTTTTTTTTACATATATACCCCTAGAAGGTTCAGATGGTCATGTGATTTCAAACCTAACAAATGCTCGTTTACAGTGAAGCAACGCCGTATATTATACCCATATAAAGAAGGCACCTTCACACCCAATATAACTTCCTTTTCCAAACAAATATCATATTTATTCAAAACCCATGGGACATCACCTTCTTTAAACAACTAAGAGGGACCATCCTCTCCTCTATTTTCTTATCTTGGACAATGATTCTTTTTAGTATTTGAAGAAATAAGATCTCTTAACAGCCAATGTGTCACTTTATTTCAATGATATGTGCCTCCACAAATAAGATGAAACATTTGTAAATATATGCATGGGATCTAATAAGTGGACAATCTTTAGATGCTCCCAATATGGGAGCTCATAAACTACCGATTTCCTTTTCATCTCGATGGAAATTTTCTCACTATAGTTGTTGAAGAATTCAGGATCATCAAACATAGGTTCCCCATTTGAATCGAACATATATGTAATTTCCTTCTCCTTCTTTCTGTCATATGCCCTAAGCTAGTGAGCCGATGTCATTATTTCAAGCCTTTGGGTTCTCTCTAGTTTACCATTGAAAGCAAATGTTGCTCTTATATAAGGGTGGTTTTCTGGGAGGAATACCCTCGAGCAGTCGTACACTGGATTTCGTAAGTGGCTAGACCACCTATCCTCCATATAAGGTACACACCATTTACATCCATGATACCCTTTTGTTACAAGACCTGTGGTGTTATGGTATACATAGCACTTTAGTGTTGAAGATCAATACAGTCGCACCGAATTAAATATGCCAAAAAATATTGCTATGAATATAAACAAATCAAAAAACATATTTACCAGATCAAAATCCTAATCCCAGATAATCATGTGTGGTGTACGCACATATGCCATACAATGTAAAACTCCTCTCTATTGGGATGGGTCTTGATACATTGAATACCTATATCCCTTCCCATAATTCCTTCAATTCATCGATCAATGGTTGTAGGTAAATATTTATATTCTTCACTTGTCTTCTACCAGGGACTATAAGAGCCAACATAAGATGTTCATTCTTCACGGATAACCATGGGGGGATATTGTTATTGATCACTACTACATGCCAAACATAATAGTTGGTGTTTTGGATGGAATATGGGTTGATGCCATCCATGGATATGCTCAATTGAAGGATTTGTACTTCATCCTTGAATTTATCAGGCATGGATGTATCCTCTATGTGCTTCATGGCTATTAAATCTATTGGGATTCGCATAAGTACCACCTCACTTCGGTGTGAGGCATGCCATCCCTACAACATAGCTAATTATTTTCAATAAAAGAGCCTTTGAATCCTTGGGATTATAAGCATGTTCCTTAATATATTATGAGGAGTACAATGTGCTTTAGCCTTGTTTATTGATTTATGGTACTTGTCATGCCCACATTTTGGACATATCTATTTGTATGCATATTCTCCTCTATATAGAATACAATCATTCGAGCATGCATGATATGATATGTATTCAACACCCAACATTTTCAACATTTGCTTTGCTTCTTTGCAGCTGTCAGGAAAGACATTATCACTCATAAGTACCTTATCTTTGAATAACCTACAATTAGTGGGAAATATAAATGTACAATTTCATTTAATGTTCATAAAATCAATCACCCGGATGTGAGTGGTTGAGTTGAAGGGACACATGGAAATGCCATGCAACATGGACTCCCGAGCCAATGAGCTAGCGAGAACACTCATTGCGGAGTAAATGAGGCTGCAGTTAATGCAGTTGGGAGTGATGGCGGAATTATAGAGCCAGGGTGGGTGGGCTTGCAGCTGGACATGAATGTCTCTTCATCATTGCGAATCGATACTCCAAGGTACCATCAAAATTAATTTCGCAGGTGAGACTGCGAAGCTCCCTCGTGCTACTTCCCCTAGCATCATCCCCAAGCAGATTGATATGGTGAAAAGGAGTGATAACGTCCTCATTTGTAATTGTAGCTAGGTGGTTGTAGTTGGTTTCATTGGTCAACAGTTTCCAGTTCTGTTAAGAGAAGCATTCACAATGTCGTGATCACGAGGTATTTCTAGGAGAGGTGTTGGCCACAGCGTCGGGCGTGGAACTGAAAAAATAGGCAAAGAGAAGGCGTCCATGAGCAGGTATGCGGAAAATGTCTCAGGTCCAGTTTGTTTCCTAATTGACGACTAGGAATCCAGCAGATTTGTTGAGATCCTAGCCTCGAGCAGCCATGGAAACCAGATAAATTAGTACTGGTTGGTTAAAAACATGATGGGGACTCTAGTGGAAGAGATGATAGCTAATTGGAACACGACCAAAAAATCAATCCTGGACATCAGATCCAGCCTGGTCCACTTGGATGAAAACCTTGTGGACTTGGACTCCAGCGTTGCAGGGGGGAAATATTTCGTGGAGCGTTGCACCGTCATGCATGCAAGCACTGCATGTGACAGTGCTGCAAAGAACGTGGAGGCCTCTGCAGCTGGCGGGGTTGCAAGAACTGTTGAGGTCTCGGCTGTTGCTGGTGTTGTTGCATTGAATGTCAAGGAATTTGTAGCCGCTGAAGCAAAACCATCGGAGGCCAAGGCCACTCCAGAGGGCCCTTCCTTCCCGACTGCCTTCCCTGTATCGTCTACCATCGACCCCCTACAGTACAAGTGAGGTTGGGAGCATGAAGAAGGTAGCATCTCAGCCCATCGCAAAGCCGAGCCTCTGTCGCCCAAGCTCCTCCCTCCTCAAGGCTGGGACGATTACTTCTTTGGAAGTTGCCCAATTCTGGAAGAAAAACCTAATTCTCCACATGCAGAAGCAAGCTTTGTTGAGATATTGTAACTTCCAAGAATATTAGATTTGTACTTTATTATTTTGGAGATGTTTCATTCCTCCGTAGATATCTTATTGTATATCCGGAGATGTTTATTCCTCTGTCGAAATGTGGTAACTTGGGTTATTAGACTTCCCTAGTGGGGTCAGTCTAGAGTCAGTTGTATGGGGTGCTTAAGTCCCCTAGTGGGGTCGGCCCAGTCATCATTATGTTGAGTGGTTAAGTTGGGGCCGACCTAGCTAAGGTTAAAAGACAAGTGAAGTAGTGTATAAATAGAGGAGGTGTGTTCCTCATTTAACACACACACTCACTTGTGAAACTCGCATAGGAGAGGGATAGCTATGCAAAGGAGGAGAAGGAGCTCATGTTTGGGGATTACATACTTGTATTTTCAGGTCATCTATATTGAGGAAGCTTTTCTAGGTTTTCTACCCCATGAGGGTTTCCCAGGATAAACCTGTGTCTCTTGTGTTTATGCTGTGCTTGTTGTTCTTTCAGTGATCCTGTATATGCTATTGTTGTGAAATAGAATGTAATACTGATGTCATCTATCTTATCATATTGAATCTTAACATGGTATCAGAGCTAGCCTGAAGGAAGGCAACTTATGGCACTTACAACACTTGTCTCACTTGCGACAATTTGAAAGTTAGGGTTTTGTATAGCAAAACCTAGTCATCGTTGCACTGTCGCTATAAATCCATTTTGGCAAAAGTTCAAGATCTGAAACTTTTACAGGATGAATATAACATCCCCATGTACCTTGTTTCCAAAGATTAGCCTCATATTCATTGTACTTTGTGATTTATGATCCGTACAAGTTAGGGTTTCTACCTCTTCCAGAATGCATTCCTAAACATGTGACCTAGGGAAAAAGGTCATATCTTGGGCTAGGAAGCTCCAAATGAAATTATGTAAAAAGTGGAAGTTAGGGAACATAATGCAGTTTGACAGGTCTGCGTTTCAGAGGCCGAAGTTGAAATAGTGACATGTGGCACTCCGTACAAGTTCGCTATGTTGTTTCATCCCATAAACATGTCATGTTGCAACACTTGGAATAAATCTCTCTCAGAGAATCCATTAAATCTCAGACATATGGGGTTATGACAGGTCAGTCTACCACAGGCCAAAGTTTCAGACCCTACATATCCAAAATTTCAGAGATGCACCAGAAACAATATGGCACATCTGAAATGGCTCAATGGTGGAAATATAAGAAGAGGAGGAAGAAGCTCTCACTTAGGGTTTTTTAGTTTTTAGGTTTGAAAGGACCTGATACAATGTTGGAGACACATGATACAACATTGGAAGCTTTGATAATGGATTTGGAATCCATTCATCATAGATATTGATCCTCCATCAAAATGTTGTGGGGGGAAGGAGATTGAAAATTAGGGTTTCCAAGTAAGAAGAAACCCTAGCAAAGTTGGGAGACTCATAGGGAAGCAATAAAGGAGGTTTAAATGGCACCGATATTTATCATCCTAGCACCATGAACCTATACAAGATTTTTTACAAGTAATATACCTTGGATGGTTAGGGTTTTACCCCTATAGAGAAGACTACTCGTATGACTTGAGAAGACATAGGTATGTTTTGAAATATGATTCTTGATTAAGTTCATAATATGTTTATCTTCATTTTATTGAGGTTAGTACAATTATGATTGGTTGATAATGAATGCATGTGAGTGATATAAGACATTCATTGATTAGGGTTATGACACTTATGATTGTACTAATGCACCTATGAGGATGATGTTGTCTGCTAACAAGATATAGGTACATCAAGAAAGACAAATCAAGTTCTATGACCATGATAACATGAAGACAAAGACTCATCCATAGTCTTTGACCACATAGAAGCTCTACTTACGAGGTATGTATGACTTTGTTCTACTATGCTTAACTTATGAGATATGTAGGTTCTAGCACAAGGTCTCTAAATTATTGAAGAGAACAAAGAAGATATTGTTTGGGTATGTTAAGACATAACCAAGCATGATAATCCAGGTATGTTTTCCTATATAAATTTTGAATCCTACTTTGTGTTAGGATATTAGGTAATAATGTAATTAACTTTGACTTGTAGGAAAGATCATGTGGTATGATCTACAAAAGAAGGATGATGAACACCGAACAAGTGATTGATGTTCAACAAGAAGACTTACAAATCAAACATACTATAGAAGGCTCATGGCTAGAAGATTCTCTTAGAAGGAGGAAGAGGATCATGACAAGATGTTTGCTCCAAGTGGCTAGATAAGACCATTCTCTTAATGGTGTAATTGAAGAATAAGTATGAATCGAGAAAACTCCCAGGATTCAATTGAAGAAATCTCTGTACAGATACCCAGGATCGATAGCCATTTGATGAGCTTAATGATCACCATGGGTGATGCGGATTTCAACCTTTGCTACAAGGTTGAAGATGGTGTCTATATATAGATGACATTATTCTCTTAGATGGATGCAAGAAGGAACTCACCACAGAGTTCGAATGATCTTGAGGCTCATATCAGTAGATCCATCTGACAAGAGATGGCATAGATAGATATGCAGAAGATCACTCAATGTAGAGTGTGAATGATGTTCAGGCACAGAGGGAGAATTGATAGCTTCTTAACAAGCTGATCCTAACCTTTACCTTAAGGTTATGGATGATGAACCTGTCATACTATTACTGTATGTGGATGATCTCTTTCTGTCAGGGAATGAGAAACAAATCATGGAAAAGAAGAAGAAGCTATCTACATAATTTGAGATGAAAGATCTCAGATTGATGCATTACTTCCTAGGTCTGGAAGTATGGCAAGGCCCAGAAGGAATCTTTCTCAACCAGGGAAAGTATGCTGTGGAAATCTTGAAAAGATTTGATATGTTGGAATGCAAAGCCATGGCCACTCCCATGGATTCCAACTTGAAGTTGTTAGCTGATGACTCATCAGAGTTAGTGGATGTGACTCTGTATAGACAGATTATTGGGTCATTGATGTATCTGACGTATACCAAGCTAGATATATGCTTTGCTGTGAACACCTTGAGTCAGTATCTAGTAGAACCTAGATGTGTTCACATGATTGCTGCAAAGCATGTGATGAGGTACCTAAAGGGTACGGTAGACTTTGGTCTATGTTATCTTGGAGATCATGACTTCAGATTGTATGGCTACATAGATGTTGATTGGGAAGGAAGTGTATCAGATAGGAAGAGCACATCAATAGGATGTTATTGTCTAGGATCTACCATGATATCATGATTTAGCAAGAAGCAGTCTAGTGTGGCTCTCAGCACAGCTGAAGTGGAATATATTGTTGCTTGCTCTGCTAGTTGTGAAGCGATATGGCTTCGGAAGTTGTTATCAAGATTATTTGACTTAGAGATGGACCCCACTATGATCCTGTGTGACAACCAAAGTTGTATCAAGATGACAGAGAATCTAGTGTTCCATGATAAGAGCACATAGAGATCCGATATTTTTATATACGGGATATGGTGTAGAAAGGAGCTATCAAGCTCGAGTATGTGAGAACTGACGAACAAGTTGCTGATATATTGACCAAACCTCTGTCTCAAGTAAAGTTTGAATATTTCCGAGACAAGCTTGCTGATATGGTCAATGATGACATTTGGATACTGGTATCGATGTTGATACCTGTATCGATGATGAGATTTCCTATATCGACGATGAGGTCGATAGTGAGGATACCTGTACTGATGAGAATATTGTATGAGGTTACCTATTTCGACGATGAGGTCGATGATGAGGTTACCTGTTCCGATGATTAGGTCGATGTGTGGTCCTTAGAATTTTTCTAAGTGGACAAGAGGACTGCATCGTCCTTGAACAGTTAGTTCAAAATGTACGTGATAGGACTGCATCGTCCTTGAACAGTTAGTTCAAAATGTACGTGATAGGACTGCATCATCCCTAAACAGTTAGTTCAAAATGTACGTGATAGGACTGCATTGTCCCTGAACAGTTAGTTCAAAATGTGCATGATAGGACTGCATCGTCCTTGAACAGTTAATTCAAAATGTACGTGATAGGACTACATCGTCCCTGAACAGTTGGTTCAAAATGTACGTGATCTGGACTGCATCGTCCATAGACATGAGAGGTGTCTTAAATTGATCAGGATTGATCATCATGTAAGTAGATATGGACTGCATCGTCCATAGACATGAGAGGTGTCTTAAATTGATTAGGATTGATCATCCTGTAAGTAGATCTGGATTGCATCATCCATAGACATGAGAGGTGTCTTAAATTGATCAAGATTGATCATCTTGTAAGTAGATATGGATTGCATCGTCCATAGACATGAGAGGCGTCTTAAATTGATCAAGATTGATCATCCTGTAAGTAGATATGGACTGCATCGTCCATAGACATGAGAGGTGTCTTAAATTGATCAGGATTGATCATCCTATAAGTAGATCTGGACTGCATCGTACATAGACATGAGAGGTGTCTTAAATTGATCAGGATTGATCATCCTGTAAGTAGATCTGGACTGCATCGTCCATAGACATGAGAGGTGTCTTAAATTGATCAGGATTGATCATCCCGTAAGTGGATCTGGACTGCATCATCCATAGACATGAGAGGTGTCTTAAATTAAGAGGGATTGATCATCCCGTAAGTGGATTAGGATTGTATCATCCTTGGACCTATGTCCTAAAATGAGAGGGATTGATCATCCCGTAATTGGATCATGTGTATTGCAGAGTATGCTACTATGATGATGATGTTGATCGAGAGGATCCAGACGATGATACTGTTGATCGAGAGGATCCAGATGATGATACTGTTGATCGAGAGGATCCAGATGATGATGTTGTTGATCGAGAGAAGATCCAGATGATGATGCTGTTGATCGAGAAGATCTAGATGATGATGTTGCTGATCGAGGAGATACAGATGATGATACTGTTGATCGAGAGGATCCAGATGATGATAATGTTGATTAAGAGGATCCAGATGATGATACTGTTGATCGAGAGGATCCAGATGATGATACTGTTGATCGAGAGGATCCAGATGATGATACTGTTGATTGAGAGGATCCAGATGATGATATTATTGATCAAGAGGATCTAGATGATGATATTGTTGATCGAGAGGATCCAGATGATGATACTGTTGATCGAGAGGATCCAAATGATGATATTGTTGATCGAGAGGATCCAGATGGTCAAACTGTTGATCAAGAAGATCCAAATTATGATGTTGTTGATCAAGAAGATCCATATGATCGAGGAGATCCAGATGATGATGCTGTTGATCGAGAGATCCAGATGACGATGCTGTTGATCAGGAGATCCAGATGATGATGTTGATTAAGAGATCTAGATGATGTTGTTTATCGGGAGATCTAGATGATGATGCTATTGATCGAGAGATCCATATGATGCTATTGATCAAGAGATCCATATTATGATGTTGCTGTAGCTGTTCGAGTGCTGCAGAAGATGAAGACTTAGTACTGAAGATGTTGATGTTCCAGTATTGAAGATCTTGAAGATGTTCCAGTAACTGTTTGAGTTACTGATGATGTATGAAGAAAGCTTCCAATGATTTATAGATGTATCATGTATCATGTAGTTGATGACTCCTTGCTCCTGCAGATGTTGTTATAATATCTTTCTCGTTAAGGGGGAGTGTTGAGATATTGTAACTTCTAAGAATATTATATTTGTACTTTATTATTCCGGAGATGTTTCATTCCTCCGTAGAGATCTTATTATATATCTGGAGATGTTTATTCCTCCGTTGGAAGGTGGTAACTTGGGTTATTAGACTTCCCTAGTGGGGTCGTCCCAGATTCAATTGTATGGGGTGTTTAAGTCCCCTAGTGGGGTTGGCCCAGTCAGCATTATGTTGAGTGGTTAAGTTGGGGCCGACCTAGCTAAGGTTAAAAGACAAGTGAAGTAGTGTATAAATAGAGGAGGTGTGTTCCTCATTTAACACACACACTCACTTGTGAAACTCGCATAGAAGAGGGATAGATCTGCAAAGGAGGATAAGGAGCTCACGTTTGGGGATTACATACTTGTATTTGCTGGTCATCTATATTGAGGAAGCTTTGCTGGGTTTTCTACCCCATGAGGGTTTCCCAGGATAAATCTGTGTCTCTTGTGTTTATGCGGTGCTTGTTGTTCTTTCATTTATCCTGTATATGCTATTGTTGTGAAATGGAATGTAATACTGATGTTATCTATCTTAGCATATTGAATCTTAACAAGCTCCTAGGTTGGCCATGATGGTTCCAAGATCTTGCTATTTTTTTTTTTAGTTTTTTTGTTTACTTTGGCTCCACAATTTGTTTCTTTGTTCTTATTCTCTCTACATTCTATTTTGTTGGGACTCTCACATTGCCTGGTCTCCTTGCACATGCTCTTTTTGTAAAGATAATAGTTTTTTCTAGCATTTTTGAGCACTTGGGGTGGTGGTTTCACTACCTCAGACCGCCTAAGCTTGTAAACAGATATGCACTTTTTGGTTCTCTTTCTTAATATATAGTTGTAGTATTAAAAAAAAAATTGTTCATAAAATCAATCATTTTCAATGTTGATTGTGTGACAAGATTCCTGAAAATATAAGGGAGTTGATGGTTAGTTACCTCAAAAGTGTTGAGAAACACACGTTTGACATGCCATATATTTCTTTCAAGTTGTATAGTAACATTGTTGTCCCTATATGGGTAGCCTTTGACTGGACAAATCCAAAGAGAGGGGTGGTGGAAGTCGATTTAAGGCTTTGGAAGAAGGTGTCAGTGATATGATCGTTGTCACCTAGCTTATTGTCCTAGAATGCATCTAACAACATTGCGTCCATGACACTCGCATGTCATAAGAACTCATCCATACCGACCTCTATTTCATTTTCTCCATTGCCAACATGTGAAGAACTACTATTATTGTAGGCATTCCTAATTGGTGAGTCTAGACGTAGTGGGAATTCAATAGGTGGTTGATTGGTGAGTCTAGATGCAGTTTCCACTTGTTGAGCAATATCCTAGCACATGAGTTTATATTGCGGGTTTTAAAATTGACAAAAATAATGTCAATATAGTGTAGGTATTGAGGGGGGATGAAGGGTTTAGGGTGGGGAGTAGGGGGGTTTATAATGATTGGGGTATAAAAAAGGGTGGGGGGAGGTTTTAGGTATTGGGAGGGGGTTTCAACCAAAGGAGTTTGGGTCAATATATTCAAAAATTAAGGGTATTCTTTAATATCCCATGACTGCAAATGCTATGTGAGAGGTTCACCGAGTGAATTCCTCGTGGATTCAACCATGCTTGGTATGCTTCCTCTTCAAGTTGCTCTTTTTGCAGCCTTCTCTCGATTTGACATTGTAATGGGGTGCAATGGAATATGGTAGATAGGTTGCTCATCAGAATACCGTTTTCAAAAGTATTGAACATTACATCGATGATATTAGTAAGTACAATGGAATTCGTTTGTTCCAACATTATACCAAACAAATATTACAGAAGCATGAGAATTTTTTCCAATAGTAAATGTTCAACCATAAACAATTTATAAAACAAAAGTTTAAATTGAGCAATACATTAACATCAATCCCATTGAAAATTAAAAAAATACAATTAATTTTTTAATTTTAATATGAATTTTTAGTGTGGTCGTTCTCATTAACAACATCAGGGCGTTCTAGTTTCAGACGCACTGTAGCAGGGTTAAATAAAAAAATATCGAAAAAATGTATTATTTTTTTTTTAATTTTTAATTCTCACTTTCAGTGCGGTAGTTCTCAAAAACACATCGAGGTGTTCTAGTTTCAAGCGCACCATGAAAGAATTAAATAAAAAAATACCGAATTAAAAAAAACCATGTATTAGATTTTTTATTTTATTTTTAGTTTTCATTTGCGGTGCAGTTGTTCTCAATAAACGCACTGGGGTGTTATAGCTTCTAGCACACCATGAAAGGGTTAAATTAAAAAAATTCCGAATAAAAAAACCATAGATTAGATCAATTTTTTATTTTTTATTTTCATTTACGGTGCGGTAGTGCTCCATAACTGCATTGGGGCGTTCTAGTTTCTGGCACACTGGAAAAAGGTTAAATAAAAAAAAATACCGAACTAAAAAAACCATCTTTAGCTGAGCTAGAGTTGAAGCCAATATTTAGTTGAGCTAGAGTTGAAGCCATTATTATTTTTCCATTGTCTACAACAGGGAAGAGCAAGTCAGGTGTTTGAAGTTGGGTGTGCAATTGAATAAACACACAATTGAATGTCAACAATATTAAAATTCAAACTAATATATTTTGTGTACAAATCTTAAACCCTAGACACCCTAATCCCCAAACCATGATATACCATTATCCAGAGCAGGCCATATTTCTATATACCTAGGTTCTAAAAGTGGTGTTGTATGGTTCAACAACCCATCTAGCCTCTTCCTCCAAAGCTTGAAGAACCTCATTAATGCCCGCTTGAGGAGGGAGATTGTATCCTCCATGTTTTCTGAGACACTGAAATATTTTGATCATGATAGCTCGCATGTTTCACTCTCTCAACTTCATCTTCTCCCTCTTGCTTGCACTGAGTATACCCATTTTCCCTTTCAAATTTTGTAAAATTAGGCTTTCTGTGAAATTTCCAAAGAAGCTGTTGATTCCAAGAGCAATAATAGATGAGAGGGAAAGAAAGACATGGGATAAATGTCAGAATTTGATGCAAGACCCGGGGATTCTGTCCCTCATTGCAATCAAAAACCAAAATTATCATTTGATTCATCGCATTCATCACACTAATCCCACATGCCTTGTTCCTCATTCAATTGTAAATGAGTACGAATAGCGAGAAATTTCATATAATAGAAATGGCGGCTATCATTAAATACCATGGTCATTGCTAATGATTTTCTCAATGCTGGGAGTTAGAATTTAGGTAAATCCAAATGCAAATGACGGCCTGAAAGGCAATGTGATGTGAAGGTGGCTGCTAAAATATTTTTCCCATTTATTTTAAACACAACGACTCCAACGACCCACAGTTTTGACTATTGCTCATTATCACATTTATTTTATCTCTCATTTTTTTCTCGAGAGTGAATCAAGATCTCAAAGTTTGAGATTTCTAAATATGGAATAATACCTACTCTGAGCTTCCTAAATAAGGAATAAAATCTTACAATAAAATGAATATGATAAATAAAAGGCATTGCTATTAAAATTCTTGTAGAGAGGAGTTTAGGGAAAATCCCTTGTTTTGGCCATAAAATAGGGGGTATTGCTATTAAGATAGATGCAAATAAATTTTATAGGGTTGGGAAGTAAGCCTCTAATTTTGGTTGATAAAAATAGTATTACTATTACAAAATAAAAAGATTCTTCACTGTCTACGATAAGAGAGGAGGAAGAGACCAAATATTATACTAGTAGGAGACTGCACCACTACTATGTTGTAGTTGTCTCTATTTGAACCATAAGATTGTTAGGAGTGATATGATAGAATCATTCTTAATCTTGAGATGAGCACAACTACAAAGATGAAGTTTAAGAGAAAATGATTCTCTTAGTGAAGTTCAAGTGTACCTAATATATGACGTTTGGACCTTCTCCATAATCAATACTCCATACATATCTCTTTTAGATATCATAGATGGGGGAAAAGATAATGGGCACACAATTTTTTTTGTAATATTAAAAAGATATACTCTGCATTTCATGCATAAGATGGAGCTTTTGTTCCAACATTATACCAAACAATTATTACAGAAGCATGACAATTTTTTCCAATAGTAAATGTTCAACCACAAACAATTCATAAAACAAAAGTTCAAATTGAACAATACATTAACATTAATCCCATTGAAAATTAAAAAACACAATTAATCAATGTTTTTTGTCTTACACCCCGAGGTGACATCTAAAGGTAGTCCCAATGCAAGTTGTCTCTGACGAGTGGTTGGTGGTCTACAAAATGTATAGTTTATTAGCAACTCATCACTAGGAGACAAAATACATATTGCATGCACAACAATAAATTTGGACACTTTCCTTTTCATAAAGAACTCTTGGTCATTGAAGTGTTCCTCAAATGAACAATTTACAGAAAATAAAAAGCACCTAGAACTATTTATGAACCCTGCAATGTCCCCATGAGTGCATGGATGATCGTTGATATATAACAGGTTCTTCCTGTTAAAGTTTCCATAAACATAACCATTCATGCACATACTATACATGGAAATGCTATGTTTGTATTTAAAAATATTCAAGTAATCTGACTAACAATAGATAGAATCACAAAATGGCGTAAGTGCTCCTGACTATTTGGGAGGAACCAGTACATGTGAAAGGCTAAACAACCCAAGATTTGCAACATCTATATTAGACTTAGCAATCATAAAAATATTACCACAAAAGGATAATTCGGTTCCAACATCAGGTACAGGTAGACCAGATAGCCAAGCACAATAAAGAGCGTGGTTGTAACAAGTTTGATATTTACTTTACAAATTCATAGGAAGAGAGAATTCATCACTACCCTCCAATATTAGACCGACCTTGGTGTGTACTTGGATATTTTTGCTCTCAACTCATGCAAATTTTTGGATCTCCTAGTAGATATTTTTTGGATGGCATTGATATCATACTTTGGATCACTAGAAATTTCAGTTGGCTAAACAGAAGCAGAGGGGTTGGTTAATTTAGGACAAAACATAGTTGTTTTGGCTTCCAACTTTTCCAAAAATGAGCATAGGGAAGTGTTCCTACATGTCTTTTCTATATCACCTATTAGATTTGTTACTATAGTAGGGTGTATTAGACCATCAACATTGGTTAGTCGATCATTAATATAATGGGTGAGTGTGACACGCTGAGGGTTCTCCTTCAACCCTTGACATTTTGAACAAACACATGTACTACTCGGGTGTCATAAAATATATCTAGCTTACAGTGAATTACCGCTGATGACCCATGATTGTGGCAGGAAGATGGGATGTTACAATTGGAGGGGTAAAGTGGCTGTTCATTTTTATCTACCAACTGCTTGCGGTATCTTTCTCCTAGTAAGAGCTTACGATGTTTTGCAGCTGGTGGAATATCTTGTGCATCCGAACTAGATCCTGAATCGGGATCCTACAAAATAGAATACATTGTTATTCAGATTCATATAGATACGTAACATAAATTCAATTAGATAATAAAAATATAAATCAAATCTGAACTTACTTGAGATGGAAAGGGAGAACTCGTTGAACTTTGAGCAATATGCAATGAGCTACAATTTGAAGAATTGGTCATTTGATAGTATAACATTTTCTCACTGCATTTGAGCCAAATCAACAATCAATACGTGTCTATGGTCCTAAAAGAAAATTTGAGAACCATATCACAATCTAACTTCCAATATAGTTTCGAAACCATTTTGTAAGAATAAGGTGAGTTTAAGCAGCATATGTATACTATGAAGTATTGTAATTGGTGTGGTTGAATCCTAAAAGAACATTTGAGATGAATATATCATTTTAAGTTGAAACAAAAATTCATAGGGATTTTTAATTAAATCGGTGCGCCATAATAAGACAACCACACCGATGCGTCTTGAGTAACTGGATGCACTAGTGTGGCTAAACAACATATGCACTGTGTTGGAACATCCGCAAGAAAAACTGCAAAAGAAAATATCCACTATATTTGATAGCGGATATTTATCTATGCAATTTTCAATATTGTTGACCTTAGTGTGCTTTGTATATAAAGGCGCACCAGTGCAGCCGTATTTTTAATATGCACCACAATATGATATTTTTTTTGTATGCCAACACGATGCGTCATGAAAATATTAGCGCACCGGTGTGTTCATGTCTTTCTAGCGCACCGCTATTATAGATTTTTTTTTAGAAATATATATTTACGGTGCATTTCCTACTATGACACATTGGTGCACTTGTGTAAATAGTGCACCGATGTCTATAAAATAAAAAATAAAAAATCGCATGAATTATTTTCCCTTAAACTGAAAAAGGAGCGGGAATTTCAATTTCAAAAACTATTTCTATAAGGTATTTTAAAAAAATCTAATCACTATTTCATTATTTTGCCGAAAGTTCGAGGGGAGAGTTTTGGAAGAGAGACTTACTGTGGGGGAGTTGGGAGCAACCATATTATTCTAAAGATCGAAATTTGTAAAGTATGATGAATCAAACAAAGCTCTACATAGTATAAATTTCAAGTATGTAAATTATCACTATTGATCACAATGCATGATTTATTTATTTTCCTATTTAGATTTTAAATAAATTAAAAAAAATTCATAACTACTTTCAATGTTGGAATCATTGTTTTCTTGTTTCTTCCTTTCGTTTTATGTGGCTACAAAATTTTACATTATGGTTTAAATCCCTCTATTGTTTCACAATTATGATTTTTCCTTTTACAGATTTTAGATTTAATGGGTTTGTATTTTTAATATAAGGCATTGGGTGCAATGGGACCACTTCTTGGGTTGAATTCGAAACCCTATCGACCCTATTAGTTTTTTTGTTAAAGGCTTACGTAGTTTTCGGTGCGGTGGAGTTGTTTAAACGCACTGGTGTGTTTATAATAATAGCGCACTGGTAATGTCAGGCCTATCATTTTTTACTTTCTTTCTTAAAAAATGCTTACGCATTTTTCGATGCGATTGAGTTGTTTTAACACATTGATGCATTAATTATAAAAGCACATTGTTTTGATTACCAGTGCTTTATGATAAATAAATCACATCGACAAATGCGTATATGGATTTTTTTTATTTTGTTCTAGTTAAAGGGTGCGTTCAAGTATGATGCACTGGTGCGTTGAAGTATGACAAGCACTGATGCGTTCTGTATAATGAAACACACTGAAATGGAAGACTACTTTTTTATTTTGAATATATGTAATTTATTTGTATAATATACCTAATATCTTCTCTATTTAATGGTATAGGTTGTTTATTGATAAAAACTGCATGATAAGAGTTCAATGAACAACAATTCTAGTCGACATGATAAGATCGCATCCAAAATTGTGAAGAAGACAATTCTTTGTAATTTTTGTATTAATTAATAAGTTTGAATTGTTTATAAATTTAACTAATATGTATTGGTTAATGTGTGGCATGTAGAGCCAAAAAATGAGGAAGTTTGATAAGATTCTTTGCAATCTAAGTGCAGAAGAGCGTAAAACCTTGATGGAAAAGTTGTTGAAGGATGAATCAAGTGAATAAAAAAGAAATCAATATGATTTTTTTATTGAATTTTGAGTAATATTGTACTTAAGAATATTCGCTAATATGTTTCAAACAATCTAATTCACATATGTTGAATGTTATGCAAGGACTGACAACAACATAAGGGAATGCCATCATAAGGAACAATAAATTATGGAAGATGTAAATGATGATGAATTGGTCCTTAGCTCATCTAGAGTGGTGTCGGAAGTTAATGAAAGGGGGAGGGACTTTTATAAAATTATGAGGGATATAGTGGAAATAATGTAAATACATACTTTCTGCTTACAATACACAAATCAATCCAATGATTCCAAGAATCATGTTATATCTAAACTACAGGAGGCGTTTCCAGAGCAATGGTCAATGAGACTTATGAAAATTGCAATAGCAAAAACATACAACAACAAAAAATAATCATTCAAAAGTAATATTCCTAAACATGTTTTAATAGAATATGTATCTATCGCTACAAACCATTCCTTTATTAATATTAATTCTGCCATTTTTTTATTAGCATAAAAATAGTTTAATGTCATTTTACATTTTCAGGAAGATTATGAAAATCCAAAATGATAAATGAGGTGATATCTGAAATATGCTAGTAGGGATTTCCAAAAAAGTATACAAGGAGATGGGCATAATTGCATCACAGGAGGAGCCATCTCAACAACATTGTGCTTCAAATGTATGAAATCATTGAATTTTTTTATTATGTACATCTAATTAATTAATTTAGCATTAAATATTAATATTGAATTGTTTGTTGCAAAAAAGAAAACAAAATGGAACCCATTTAACACATAAGACATGATGAAAAGAAAAAAAAGGGTTGATAGCAAATTTTGTGAGTAGTTATGATTTCTTTATAACAACTTAAGATTTCATATTGGTTGTGATCTTTATATTTTATTTTTTTTTTACATCGGTCATCCTTGTATGTCTTCAAAGAGGTGTTAACATACAAAGAATAGCCATCAAAAGAATTGATTGGCATTGGGTTAAGTAAGGGTTGTGAGTATATGTTGGTGTATGAAAAATTAATTGTGGAATTTGTAAGTATCTATGTTGTTTTTGGAAACAAAGTATGGAGTGGAGCCAACATAAGAGTTGTTGTGAGAAGGCATGAGATTTGGTTTTGAAAGAATGTGTATCATTCATGACTCAATTCTTTCTATGGTACGTCTCTTTTCAATTTACATTCATGCATATTATCTATTTTAATTTTCATTATCCCCAACAATGTATATATAGTCATTATGCTTTATTTTTATGTTTGTAAATGGAAGCCAAAGAAGATGAAAACAATCGAAGAAATCAACAAAACATTCGGCCAAATAAATCAATTCATGCAAGTATCTCGAGCACTAACAATAGTTCCATAGAAGAATGGAGATCCATATATTTTGGATGTTAATGCAAGTTGTCGTATAGTTTGAAATAGTTGTCTATGAAAATCAGACATTTTTTATAATGTACTAGACATAGTGTCCTAATTGAAAGACAACGAGTTACCATTAAGTGTAACAATTACATGCATGTTGACATTTTTATTATTGTGTGTTGGCCCCAAGTGATACTGAGAGGGGGAGTGAATCAGTATCACATGCTTTTTATCCTTTCAAACATTTTTTATATCATGTAATCATTCATTAACACATATACCATGTATCAGAATCAATTTTCAATACAAAGAACATTGCACAAATAATATGTAGAAAAATATTATATATAAATAATCTTCTTATTACAAATAATGTTAGGAGACACCAATATCCAATACAAGTGTGAGCACCCACTCACTAATTTTGATGACACCAATAAGACAGGAACACCAATCCCTTGCAAGCAGCAACTTGTTGTTTTACAGGCACCAACATGTGAGGATACCAATCCTCTCATGAGCACCAACTCATAGTCAACAAGCACCAACTTGCACAGTTAGGCACCCACCTGAACTGTCAGGCACCAACCTATGGAAGACACCAATCTTTTTTCCTTGCCCCGTCCTACCACCTAGATATAGATTTGTCATTGTATTCCTCAATCACAATCCACTTTACACTTTATGATTCCTCCATTCTGCACAAACTACTGAGCATATTATATTTCACATTTCCAACTCTTTCTGTGCGACCATTCCTTGTATCCTTTTGTTCAAATACTCCTTGTATAAATTCTCCTTGAGCTCTTCACAAATGCTCCTTATATTTTTGCGCGAATGTGCCTTGTATTTCTCCTTGTCCTATAATTTCATGCACTTCCTCAATTCATACAGTCATTGATTCCCCTGAGCATTTCATCCGGTCCTTGAAGCTTGCAATTTCAGAATACTACATATTTTGTGCCCAAGCTTAACAAAACACTTCAACCTTTTTTTTTATTTGTACCATTCCTTCTTTTCTTTGTTCAATTGATTTATCCATAAGAAAAGGATTTTCTATGTCGATTGCATCCCTTCTATCTTTCTTCACCAATAAGTCTACCCACAGATTTGTCTTGAACGAACCTCATTTCTTATTCCTTTGTTGGCTTGTAGCATGTGGAATTTAATATTTTGGCTTGACTAGCACACAAACTATTGCACGGTGTATTGCACAACATACTTGTGTTGAGACCTGCACAAATAAATCTAATGGGACATTGGGCAGACTTCTTGCACACGTTTAGTGGGGCTTGCTAAGACTTGCACACATATTTTCTATATACTTCTTCAAACTGGCTTTAAGAATTCAATGCCATTACCAAGTTCAATAATCTCTTTGAAATCAATGACAACAACAATCTTAACAAACTCCCCCTTTGGCATTGATGTCAATACTAAGTAAAGTTGAGCTCCTTTTGAATACTAGCTCTTCAATGAAGTCTTGTGTTGCGCAATCTTGTTTGCAATTTTACTTGCTACTTTCTCCCCCTTTGACATCAATGGAAAAGGAATATTTGATTATCAACAAACATGTATCCTCCCCCTACATTGTTTCAAGTTATCCCCCTGGATTTATGCTTATGTTCCTGTCTTCTGCTGCTCCTTTGGTTTCACCATTTCTAACTTCCTCGAGGTTGCTCAAGTACATTTGCAACCTTTCCTTCATTTATGCTTCTTTAATTAAAATTGCCTCTTCTACTTGTTTATTGATATTTAGCTTCAAGTGTGCATCCCTTTTCTCCTGTGCGCATTATTCATCTTCCTTCATAGCTTCACCTTGTAATGCTATCTTTTATTTCGGATTTTAATGCACATGTAAATCCAAATTACATATGATAAGATGATTGTTGAAACCAAGCGTGGCTTCACATCATTATTAATTAAATAATCTCTCATATGTATAGCATAGATCTTAGCATGACGCAAGCATGGAAACTCTATCCTAGAAAATTTAATTCGCATGAGATAAAGTTGATCATGTTATTTATGTTCAAATAAATGTCATCCTTTCATTTCGTTTCAGCTATCGCGGACACATGAGATGGTAAATATTTTGATTTTTCTTATGGTTATGAGTTGATTTGTCCCTTTTTAAATCTGGTAGAACTCAACTATTAAGTTTTTTGATTAATTCTACAATGTCAGGACTTCAGTTCCTCCATAAAACAATTCAAACTCAATGCAGTGACTTTTCCAAACTACAAGAAAAGGTGGAGGTCCAAAAACAAAAAATGAGGAAAACAATTTGAAAGAGTGGTATGCCCAGACAATAACTAATTGAAATCATGCCACTGATATTTTATTTATCAAGGATCACGTGGACAGGATGCAGCAACAACAACAACAAATCCTGGGTCTATTGAAGTAGATTTAGTCAAACTTGAAAAAGCCTCAGAATACTCCATATTGAGTTGTGGTTATGAACACAAGGTTCTATTCCTCAATTTTGATCTTATCATTGTCTTCAAAAGTTTTGAATATTTCATAGTTGGTTAGCCATATTGTTAATTTCATCAAGACTATGACAAGTATAAACTTATTTTGTAAGCATATGTCCTGTAGTAATGTTGCTTTCCCTCCTTTTTGGACAAATTGTGATTTTGTAATATGTGAATTTCAAATGATGCAATATACATTATCAGACTTCCCTGTATACACAATTAGTGTTCTAAAGGTGGTTTACAATTTTCTGCTTCACTGAATATTTCTTTTAAAAGATGATGCAACCTTATAGTCCAAATTGGTTCTTTGATTTTAAATGAATGACTTGAATGTCCATTGTCTACATCGATGTTGATATTTAGTTGAAATTTGTGTAGCTTCTGGATTCATTGTTATTTACTTATGTTCTTTGTCGCAATATTTTTCTACGCAAATTCTTCTGCGACTTCTGCCATCTCAACCCTCCAAATAATTGCTTTCATTAGTAGAAGAAGAAGTTTTCATGCGCTTACATTCTGCTTTATTTAATCCTCCGTTTCATTTTCAATGTTTTACTGCACGAATCATCCCTATCATCCTGTTTGTTTCTCTTGCACTGATCATACTGGAGCTCGTCCTCTGTTTATGGCTAGGGTTTGAATTTAGCCTTGAATGATTTTGAATGATGTTTCCTCTTCTTGTCTTGTCTTTTCCAATTTTTCAATATTTAGTGTTTCCCTTGTATCTTCTTGCAGTCTGCCATGGTTCCTTTCTACGCACAACTCCTTCTGCGACATGTCTTGTTTTCTTGATTGCTTATTGTCTCTTTTCTACCTTTGTAAGTCTATAAGCTTTCCTTTATCTTATGTCATATGTCTAGAACATCCATTATCAATATACCAATGATCCTTATGCAAGGCTAGATTACATTCTTCTTGGCATTGTTCTTTGGTATTTTTCCGCCAAATCTTTGTATGATCTTTCTTGTAGAAGGAACTTTTGATTTCATCCTCGTGCATAATTACTGTCTGGTTTTTGCAGTCTCTAGCTTTATGACCATATTTGTGACATTGATAGCATTCGATGTCCATTTCCAAAAGACTAAATGGATTGATGACTTCATTAAACTTTATGGTTTCTTTGTTCATATTGTCATCTCTAAAGTTCTTGAGAATACTTCTATTTCTCTCAAAATTGTTGTTTGCAAATGCTTTGCAATTTGTAGCCTTATGACCAAAATTATTGCAAAAATAACAATGCCCCAAAAAGATAGTTTGATATCTGGTAGTGAGAGGTATTCTAGACTGTATAGCTCCTTTGTTTTAATAATCAGATTGTTGGCCATTATTGATGTTGTCTTTCTCTTTGATATGATTCTTAACTACATTTGCAAAGATCTTTGTACCTACTTCATAGTTAGGTGTAATTGAACTTGAGTTCTTATCATCGTTGTCTTGCTCATATCCCAACCTAGACCTGTCTGAAATTGATCTTTGATTGTTGATGACTACGTCCAATACTTTAGAGATTCTGTCAAACTTTTGTTGATACCCTAAGTGAGTGCTAATTACCTTTTATAGCTACCTCTTTAAGGAGATATTTTCCTTCTCCAATTCCTCACACGTTGTTTCTTTCTCTTTCAGCTTTCCTGCTAAATCTTCTTCTATTCTTTTGACCTTTTTCTACTTTTTCTTCATACTTTAGTAGTTGTTCCTTTAAATACTTATTCTTCTTTCTTGGGTTTTTCAAATCCTCTAAAGCACTTATAAGTTCTCCTTCAAAGTCTACCTCGGCACTTACTTCATCTTCAAAGTTCTCATTTTCACATTCTTCTTCTATTTCCATAAAGAGCACTTCTCTTTCATCATCATAACTGTCATCTTCATCTCTGGAGCTATTGTCCTCTTTGGAGTATAGACTTTTCTTTTGTTTTCCAAACCTTCTATAATTTTAAGGTCTAATTCCTTTGTATATCTTTGTCTTTTCTTCATTATCATGATCCTCCTCCTCATCACTATCTCTATTCTCTTTATAAATACATTTAGAAGCAAAATGACCTATTTTACCACATTCAAAGCATTTGAAAGGAAGCTTACCTTTGTACTTTCCACGACCTTTCTGAACTTTCTTCACAAATTTTGCTTCTTTAAGATTAGATTCATTAGAAGAACTCTTACTGGAATCTTGCTTGCTTCCTTTTGTCTACTTGGAGGCCTTGAAGGCTGCTTCCCTTCTGGAAGGATTTTCTTTTTCAGTTCTCATTTCATAGGTAGTGATAATTCCATGAATTTCATCCATTGTTAGCTTGCCAATATTATTTCTATCTTCTAGGACTGATACTTTAGAATCAAATCTCATAGGTAGAGATCTTAGCACCTTCTATACAATTGCTTCTTCAGGAACTATTTACCCAAGACCTTTGAGAGTATTGACTATTTCATCTACATGGAGAAAGTATGATGCAATGTTCTCATATTCCTTCCTCTTTAGGCTCTCAAAGTGACCTCTATAATTTTGTAGCTTTGCATTTTTCACTGTGACATCTCCTTATAAATGCTCTGAATTTTATCCCATGTCGCTTTTGTTGAGCTACACTGCATGACCTTTGTAAATTCTAAGTCTTCTAGGCCACTTAGTATTGCATTTTTGGCTTTTGCATTGCATTCATATAGATTTTTATCGGCAACATCATTTGGAGGAGTATCTAGAACTTTATAACCATTTACAACTGCCAACCAAATATCAGTTCCAAGTGACTATATGAAGAATTTCATTCTTATACTCCAGAAAGCATAATTAGACCCATCAAAACGTGGTGCTTGGTTTGTTAAGAGACGTTCCTATCTATCCATATTTGCACAAAAATCTAGATTGCACAATGATCTTCCTTCTAGTGGTTACACTATCTCTAAAGGAACCTGCTCTAATCCCAATTGTTGGATCCCAGGTGATACTGAGAGGGGGGGTGAATTAGTATCACATACTTTTTATCCTTTCAAACATTTGTTATACCATGTAATCATTCATTAACACATATACCATGTATCAAAATCAATTTTCAATACAAAGAACACTGCGCAAAGAATATGTAGAGAAATCTTATATATAAAAATCTTCTTATTACAAATAATTTTAGGATACACCAATCTCCAATACACGTGTGAGCACCCACTCACTGATTTTGCTGACACCAATAATATAGAAACACCAATCCCTTGCAAGCACCAACTTGTTTGTTTACAAACACCAACATGTGAGGACACCAATCCTCTTATGAATACCAAGTTATAGTCAACAAGCACCAACTTGTGTAGTCATAAACCCACTTGATCTGTTAAGAACCAACCTGTGGAAGACATCAATCTTCTGTCCTTGCCCTGTCCTACCACCCAGATATAGATTTGTCATTGTATTCCTTGATCACAATTCACTTTGCATTTTTGATTTGTTTTCTTTGTTCTGCGCAAATTGTTGAGCATACTATATTTCACATTTCCAACTCTTTTTGTGCGACCATTCCTTGTATGCTTCTGTTCAAATACTCCTTGTATAAATGATACTTGTACAAATGCTCCTTGATCTCTTCACAAATTCTCCTTATATTTCTGCGCAACCGCTCCTTGTATGTCTCCTTGTCCTGTAATCTTGTGCACTTCCTCAAGTCATATAGTCATTGATTCCCCTGAGCATTTCATCTGGTCCCCGAATCTTGCAATTTTAGAATACTACACCTTTTGTGCCCAGCTTAACAAATAACTTCAACCCTTTGCTTATTTATACCATTCCTTCTTTTCTTTGTTCAATTGATCTATCCATAAGCAAATGCTTTTGTATGTCGGTTGCGTCCCTTCTACCTTTCTTCACAAATAAATTTACCCACACATTTGTCTTGAAAACACCTCATTTCTTATTCTTTTTTCAACTTGTAGCTTGTGGACTATAATATTTTGGCTTGATTAGCACACAAAATATTGCGCGGTGTATTGCGCAACATACTTGTGTTGGGACCTGCGTAGATAAATCTAGTGGGACTGTGCGCATACTTCTTGTGCATGTTTGGTGGGGCTTACTGAGACTTGTGCACATATTTTCTATATACTTCTTCAAATTGGCTTTAAGACTTTGTGCCATCACCAAGTTCAACAATCTATTTGAAGTTTGGTGGGGCTTGCTGAGACTTGCGCACATATTTTCTATATTCTTTGTAATACCCCCAGTTTTGGATTGGAATGTATTTAATCAAAATTATGTAAATGATGTAAATTGCTAGTATGGATTCCTAGTGCGGAGCTCAAGGCCAAGGCCCGATTAGAGAATGGCTAGGCATGTATGATGTATATATTTCTATTTGGACCATATGGTTAGCTTACTATGCTAATTCAAAATGCATGTAAATATTATGTTGGAAATTAATAAAATGGTCCAAGATGGATATGTAAAGAGCACTAGAGGGGAAGAGGAAAGGGGGCCTATGGGGAAAATAAATCCTATGTTGCCAAGTGTCAACCTTAGAACTCATCCAAATTTTTCCATGTGCCTTAAATGAGACACTTACCTTCTTTTGACTATTAAACCCAATGATTGAATGCATATGTGAGGTTGGTGGGAAAAGTCACTTCATGTAGATATTGAAGCATGGGGGTTGTGACAGTTATGTTAATTTCCAATAGTCCTATTTCTTCTATGGTCAGAAGCTATGTCAATTGTATTTTTACCCTTACCTCATACCCTTGGAGTCAACACTCTTTTGATCATTCTCTCATACATGTTCCTACATTGTTATTCATAACCACTACCAGACTGTGTTTAAACCAAAATATTCGAATTTGGAGACAGAGCTACACTTTTTGGAAAGGAAAATAGATGGTTGTAGGTGAGCATGGAGGTTCGGAAAGCTAGGAACCTTTATCCATTGAGTTCTTCTATTGTTGGATGCTTGAGAAGCCATGGATTAATGTTGTAGGAGGTTCTCCAATAGCTTACAATGGGTTCGACTCTTATTGCACACACTGGTAAGCACTGTAAGGGTTGGATTTACTGAGGGAACTATGAATTAGTGAAGGGAAATGCCTTCCTTATGTTGTGTGGGGCAATTGGAAGGAGTTCCATGGCTGTGAAGGTTAGTGAGACCCCTGTAGAGCTCTGTTGGAGCTTTTGGCTAAGCATAGAGAGCAGAGTGGGTTGTGGGCTGAGATAGAGAAGCCTATAGGTGTTTCCTTCACCCTGGTGTCCTCATAGTGTAGATTTGGGGTGGCTGCTTAGCAGAAAGAGTATATGTTGGATAGAGTGCCTTTGGATGGGTGAAAAATCACTCTTACACAGCCAATTGCTTCGATCTTCTTTGTTTAAAGATAAGTATTCTTTGTATCTAATGTGCAATGCTTTATTTTATATGCCTGTGATAATTATGCTTGAATTTGCATGTTGTGTGTATGGATTGATTTATTCCGCTGTGTTTTTATTTGCATGTCTGCACATGCATTCTAGATGTTGTAAATTCGCAATTATGGTTATGGGGCGAAATTTTGAGGCCTTAGTTTAGTTAATGTCCCCTCTTGCTGGCTGGATTGAGGGATGGAGACGTTACATACTTCTTCAAACTGGATTTAGGACTTCAATGCCATTACCAAGTTCAACAATATCTTTGACATCAATGACAACACCAAGCTCAATATTGTGGATTTTATGTTGTCCCATTTTGTATGACAAAGGGCCTCTTATTGATATATAATAAAACAAAGTTTTTATTCTATTGCATTCTCCAATGTTGTTGTGAAATATTACATCACTAATTAAATATATGGATGATTAAATATTACAATAGATGTGAAAATTTATGACAGAACAAATTAATCTAAACATCATATCCAAATGCAATAGTTAACATTCAAATGAATACTACTATAAAAAATATTTCAATTTTTGATGAATAATAGAATTAAACAAAATAAAAATAAAATATAGATATTCCAGCGCGATGTCAGTAGTCACTATTCACCAAAAAAAAAAAATCGGTGCTTTCGATCATTTCAATAGCATCGTTGCATTTGAGATAATGTAGCATTGGTGCGTTTGAGACAATGTAGCATCGGTGTGCTCAAAACAACAGAGACCTGGTGCAACATAATACTCATTGCATGCCTCGGTGCTTTTTTTATTATTACGCCCTAATGTGCTATTGTATATTAACCACACCATTAAATTATAAAAATATAGTGATAGTCAACATCTCATTCTACTTTACCGATGTGTTTTCCTTCACTTATCGCACCGGTGCTTTGTAATAGTTAGTAAGCACCGGTGTTTTTTAATAGTTTGTAAGCATTGGTGCATTTTAATAGTTAGTAAGCACTGGTGCTATTTTTGGTATAATGCACCAGTGCATATATTGTTATAAAGCACTGGTTTGGTTTAAAATTTTGGTGTGCACCGGTGCTATATGTATTATCAAGCATTGGTGCATATAATGCTTTCAATTTTTTTTGCACACTAGTGCATATGTTGCTTTTCAAAGTACTGGTGTGCTTTTCATTTGTTAGCACCAGTGCATTTGTTTGAATAAAGTGCACTGATAAGAAACCTCCGCTAAAGCCTCCAGGCACTGATTTTTTTCAGTTATAATAAATTTTCGTAAAAACCTCCGCTAAAACATTCGTTAGCATTTACGGAGGTTGTAGTAGAGTTTTTTTTGACAATTTTGGTAAATCTTGTAACACTAAAAACCTTCGCTACGACCTCCACCATAGGCTCTTTTCCTTGTAGTGAATGGTTCTCTACCTCCTAAGAGATCTCGAATCCTTGTCTAGTTGTGACATTTGGGAGATATCTCGCATGTTCCTTAATCCTTCTTGCGACCAAGTGTTTATCTATTGTATGGTCATTGAGGGTAACTTGATAGTGTACCTAGTAGTGGATCCATCTAGTGTAGATTAAATGTTGATGTTGTGTTTCAAATGTGCATGGGATTGCACATGATTGCTTCATGTGTTGCATTCATTCCCTATTATATCCTTACATGTGGTAGGGAGTAAATTTACAGGAGTCAACAAGTTTTTGAATCTCCCCCTTTTCCATAAGATTCATATTTCAAGGCATGTGGCTTAGCTGGCTTGATAGTCGACTTCCTTGTTTTGATGTCGTAAAACTTGGAAGTAGGATATTTTGATGAATGATTTGTAAGTGAGTTTCACCCTCTAAACTAGTATGGAGAACATCGCATCTTTGGGATTTGGTAACAAGCACAAATTGCCCATTTCCTCACTTAGTAATAGACCTTGGTAGAGAGCTAATATTTTTTATTCATTATCGATTGCCTCCCTAATGCCCCATACATAGATTTGTACCTATATTCATCTAGAATAAATTATGATCCCCCCTCTTGCCACCACTAGATTTCCTTTAGAGGCATCATCAAAGCATAGAATATGTTCATTTCTTTATCTCTTCCTGTTATGAAGAACCTGATCATCCAATTTGAGTTGTCATTGTTTGATTTTCCTTGGTATTCCCATCCGTTTGTTTTTTTACTTGGCTCTCTCCCCCCCATGTTATCAAAACCTTGAGCCAAAGCTTCTCCTTTGTTCCAAGCTGAGTAAGATCTTGTTCCACCCTTCCTTTGATTCAATTTTTTTAGATATGAGTCCTTGCACTTGTGCTACTACTTGGGGAGGGGTTGTGGTTTTATTGCAGAACATTTCCTTATTTATCACTAACCAAAATTTCCAGCAAATGTAGAGTGGGGTTGTTGTTTATACTTGTTTTAAGAGGGTATTTTTTGCAAGCGTTCCTATGTATTTTTGTGCCAATGCTGAAACATATCCTTCCAATTATTAGAAGGGCATATGTCTAGGTCTATCTTAGTAGAGGTAGAGGCCTAGACGGACTGAGTGAATTCACATATTTGAAACTGATGCTCTATTGTCTCTTCTTCCTTGGCACAAAGAAAAGATTTTGAGGGGCCTTGGATGCCTCTCTTTTTGAAGTTCTTGGTTTTTAGGATATTACTATGGGCCAAAGTCCAACAAAGACTTGGAATTTTGGGAGGGATTCACCTTCCCAAATTCTTTTCCATATTTTTTCTCTAGGGGGGTTTATGTGTTCATTTATTTTCATCTTGTAGCCTAGTTTAACTGTATAATCATTGACATGTAGTAACCATCCTCATTTGTCTTGAGCATCTCTAGAAATTTGATTTGCTCCTCTTAATTTTATTAGATGTTTTTCCCACTATTGATGTAGGTGCTCTCGGAGAATTGGATTTCTCCATTCTATCAATCTTCCTTGTTGAAAGTACCAATATGAAATGCCACTTAAAATGATTAAATTGTTCTCTTTTGTCCATGTTTTTAAATCATTTATTTCTTGATAGAGATAGAGAGTAGGTTGCTTAGAATACTATCATACCATAAGTTTATGTCGCCACCATTGCCAGGAACCCAAGTGAGGCTTCTCTAAATGAAACTACTCATTACCTTGCATAGTTTCCATATTGATGAACCTTTGATTTCTTGAATGGGCTTGTCCAAACATCTTAGACAAGTGGAATGAGGGTATTTGTTTTGTAGTAATGATTTCCAACACGATTCTTCATTGGATATAAGTTTCCACGGAATCTTGGATCCCATCGCTTGAGTATATTTTATCTCCAGACCTTCATATTCCTATGGAGCTCATACCGTGTTCCAATTTATTAGATGGAATTTTTTGATATTGTTTCTCCCCTTCCAAAGAAACTTATGAATGAGTTGTGTTATTTGATTCATGATCCTCACTAAGACTAGCGATGTCGATCCTTGGAAGATATGCATTGTTGTTATTACAGACTTGATGAGGACGATACGACCAACTAGATTTAACCAAAACATTCCCCATTGTTGCATTTGTTTTTAATTTTTTGAATAATATGTTGTTGGTCAAGAGATTTGGATTGATTTAGCACTATTGGAATCCCCAAATATCTAAAATTTATCCAACTTTATTTCATAGACAATTCCAAGGTTCAAGAAAGGTTGCAACAAGGATAAATTTACATTTCATCCATAGATATTACTTTTTATCTTGTTGATTTCCCCACCTGAAACTGTGATGAAAATATTTAGAATCCTTTTGAATATTTATACTATGGAGAGTGAGGCTCCTCCTAGAAGTAGAGTGTTGTCTATAAATTAAGTGATTGATTTCTTTAACACCCCCAACCATAGGGGTACTTGGCATTACCTTTGATTCTCTCATTTTCCAATTTTATGATGAATGAGTCAGCCATAATGATGTAGAGAAAATGGGAGAGGGGGAAACATTGTATTAACCCCCTGCTACAGAAAAAATGGGTATGCCTCCCATTAACTAAAGGAGATTCAATGCATGATTTTATCCAATTTATGAAATTGATTGAAAAACATTTTTTCTCCATAATTGAAAAGAGATATGAATGTCTTACCCTGTCAAATGCATTGGCCATGTTGAGTTTAATATCCATTCATATTATTTATTGCATCTACTAGAATGGATAGCCTCTTGAAATAATAAAATATTTTCTATTATTTTTTGTTGCTGGACAAACCCACCTTGGTTCTATGAAATTAGCTTGTGTAGAATAGTTTTCACTTTATTTGCTATTATCTTGGTCAATATTTTATACACAACATTGCATAAGGATATTGGCTTGAATCTGGTAAAGGAAGTGGGGTTTGTTTCTCGATGCGGGTAAGATCTAAATGCACCTCTATTTCATAGAGCGAGCGGCTCGTATCCTCGCTCCTACCCCGACTATTTAGGAAAAGAGTGACGTCGGGACAATGGATTTTCTTTTGAGAATAAAGCAATAAAGGAGGTCTTTGGTTTGTACCTACTTTATCTCAGCATTTGGCACAAGTCATGCTTGATTATCCCCTATCATGCTCTAAAGAAGTGGGTACAAAAATTATCTAGCCTTAGTGACTTGTCTTGGGCAAGAGTTCATATGGCTTCTTTCACTTCTTCATCCTCAATCTCATTTTTCATTTCTAAGTTCTCTTCTTGGGTGATCAATATGGGGATCTCTTGCATCATTTTTTGGATTGTTGTTTGATCAACCTCCTCCTCATTGTTTAGTAGATTCTAAAAGTGCTCATAGGTGTATTGCTTAATCTTTCCAAAGTGTGTATTCTTTTCCCCTTTTGTATTTATTATCTCTTTTACATTATTCCTCACTTGCCTAGCTTTGCTTGTTTGTGGAAGAAAGATGTGTTATGATCCCCTCATTTTAACCATAGGCTATGGGACTTGAGTCTCCAATGTTCTTCTTTCTTCCTATATGTTGAGAAAAGTGTCTTGTAAAGCATTTTTTCTTCCACTAGCTACCGAGATGTCATTTATTGATCCTCCATCCTTTGTTGTAGGTCAACAAGTGAGTGAAGTATATCTTTCTTTGTTCCTACTAGATATTTGTATTTCCATTTAGATTTCTCTTTCAAAGCTTTCTTTGATCTCTTAAGTTTTTATTCATATGCAAAGAAGGTTGGTCCTGGAATATAACTCTTTTAGATCTCTTCTATAATTTCAAGTTCTTCTACATTTTTTAACAATAGAGGATTGAACTAAAATGGGGGAGGCGCATAATCAAGGGAGTGATGAAGAGAAAGAGAAACCAGTTTGTGATCCTCGAGGGGATGATCTTAGAGGTTATCTTTGTGTCCTCGAGGAGAAGCTCAAGGTTGACTAGAAATATATTTGAATTAGAAGCAATGTGTCCAAATCATGTTCTCTTAGTTGTCCACACATACTTCCTTTTCTTGGGTTTGATATCCATCAAGTCCCAATCCTACATCAAATCCTCCAATGTTTCCCTGAATGGGTCACATATTGGGATCCCTCCGTGTTTTTCAAACACGTCCATAACAATGTTTACATCTCTAGCTAAGATACATCCTTGTATGGTGATTTAATCCCTCATTTGCATTATAGTTTTCCAACATACCATTGTTTCCCTATAGTTAATCAAGGAATATATGTTGAAGATTTTATAATAATTCCCATTGTCCTAGTTTTCCAAATCTATGTAGATCCAATGATGTGTTACTTTCAAGTGTCTTCATAAAAGTTGATCTTGTAACCAAAAGGTGATTGTTCCCCATGATGCGCCTCTCAATCTAACTATTATTCCTACACTTGCCTTCCAAATTTATGCCCTACTTCTAATGCCCATGTTTATGATAATTTTGTCTCATTGATGGGTGGGACAATCAGATTCTATTCTTTAATAAGATTGTCCATTGCTTCCATTTAAATTTGTTGTCCATTCCTCTACAATTCCAAGAGACCACTGTCATTATTTACCTAGATTTGGTTTGGGAGCTCCTTCTTTTCCTCCTTCTATATCCATGGCATTATTTTTTGGCATTTTAATTGCCTAACCACTTCCACTTGCACCAAGAGAGAGATATATAGTGGTTTGTAATCCCAGTAAATTTTCCTTGTTTTCCAATTCGTCCCCTTTTCCCAAGCAAGATTCCTACCATCTTTCTGAGATAGCCTTTCCTCTTATGCCTCATCTTCATCCTACTATTGTTGGGTTTTTTTTGTAAGGCCCCTACTAGGTCTATTGGGTGTCTGTAATAGTTATATATTATCCTTTAGGATAACTATGTGTAGCAAACTATGATTTCAACACAAATGATTTATTTTAGCATATATCCTAATAAAATTCATCCTAAGTTTACAACTAACAAACTTATTCATGTTGTTTCTTTTCACAACATAATCTATATATTTTTCACAACATAATCATAAGCTGGATATTTTTGCAATTTTCATTATAGTTCATTAACCTAAATCAAGTAGGAATCTATATATTACCTCATGAATATTTTTGAATTTACCATCCAATTGTGGCCTTCTCTACTCCTTTACCCAAATTGAGATTAACCTCCCATCCAAATAGGAGCAACCTATTTGTGAGAAAAACAGGATCGCAGAGCAATAACAATAAACAAAAATGCAAATATAATCACACACACATTACAAGAGAGACATAGATATATCGTGGTTCACCCAACTTGGGCTACGTCCACACTGAAGTTGCTAGTCCTTATTGTTATTCCGTCCAGCAAAGTGAAGGGATACAACCTGCAGCACAGCCGCTGCACTTCCTCTTCATTGTCTCACAGTCTCTCTTCTTGATCTCAGAGATCTTTACAATGCATAAAACCTAATACATCAACCCTAGTCGTGTTACAATGACTTTCTTTTATAAGGGAAATACAATGGGAAAATACCACGGGTTACCCAAAACCATGGGCCCGAAAACTGGTGGCGAAAACAGCCCCAAAAATTTTCCTCGGGGGCTACTCCCCTGAACCCCTGTAACTTGGGGGCGTTTCCCCCAAACCCCCTTTCTCGGGGGAGCTGGCCCCCACGCCCCTAGACTCCCCGGGGATCGTGTCGGGATCATAAGAAAACTTGGGGTATGGACACAGTTGAACAATAATATCTTTGAATCTGGAGATCAGGCTCCACAACCAACACTATTCGACTTCCTAGTTCCAAGAGACTATATGTTCCTCATACCTAAAATCTTTTTCCCCGCCTTTCCTGAAGTTCCAAGTACAACAACTGTAACCAATATCCATTACATAAATGATCAGTGTCATAGTTAAGTTGCAATAGTTCTCTTTTCCTCTCCCCCATCTCCCTTTTTTCCTTTTCGTCCTCATATTTATCTAATTACCTATCCATCATCCCAAAATTACCTCCACCACCTTACTAAATGGGCCAACCACTGCCCCTTCCTCGATCTTAGGGATAATGTTAGGTTAATGCAACAATCATGAGTTTAATTATAATAATGCTTTTAAAGATATGTGCAAAAATTCATTTATTGTTTCAAGAAGTTTTAACCCCCTTCCCCAAGTTTGACAATTCAACATACTCATTAATTTTACTCACAAACCATAAATTAAGTAACATTAATAATATTATATATTTATTAATATTCACATATACTTACTACAACCATTAATCACGAATGAATTATTTAATAATCCAATCTATAATTGCTATGTATAATACTTGTACTAGTGCGCATGTGCAACATATGTATGTGTAGCTAGTGCATACATATCTTGTGAGTGTACTAATGATGATAAGTCACATCCTCTAAAGCTTAATTCATGTATGCTCGCATTCTAGCATGCAATACAACAATCAATAATTTCAACATCTAACAATCTCACTAATTGGTTCACAACAATACAATACAATACAAGTTGCACAACATATTAAGATAATCGCACATGAATAAAGCAAGAGTATTAACAAACACTAGTAATCAAGTTGTTCTAACTAAATACAAACAACATGCTAAACTAATATGGACATCATTCCTCCTTGAAGCGTTAACTATATTTACCTAACCCCAGATAGAACCCATAAGAATAAGTGCCAACTATATCAACCAAGCATCCTCAACTAGAGACTGGTGTAATGTCCCTAGTTTTGATCCCTTGGCATAACTATGTGAATGATTTAATATTGTTGATTGTGGTAAGGAACATGGTGAGGAGCTTAGTGCCAAGGCCCTACCATGTACATCTCGGATATATATATATATAAGCAAGTAATATGGTCAATGAACCATGCACTGGTCAAGTGCAATAGAATTGTAAATGTGATGTACATATGCATGATATTAGTAAAGAAAACCCACAACTGACTGTGAAAGGAAACAAGAGCAGGGAGCATGGTTTTCCTAGGTTTAGGGAGGGATGTATTAAACCTATGAAGTTGATAGATGGAATCCAAGTGTCCAAGAGAGGATTGATGAGCCATAAACTATCAAGTTAACTCATGCGCCCCAATCATTTAATGTTTTCAAGAGATAGGTAGTTGAGGGATTTATTGTCTTGGGGAAAGGAAGGCATGGGTTTGAGTTTCTTGTGCCAGTCGTCTGTAGAATTGGGACTAGGCGTTGCTTATTGGGTAAGCGATCAGTGGAATCAATGTCATCCTTAAATTATTCGTTAGTTGGAAGTCAATGCAGACAGTTTTCTTGGTATAAGTAACTCGACCTTTCATGACTAGGATTCGAACCCTATGGAAGTGGGGCATCCAACTATCTCTTGTTTTTGAGCGATCTGAGAGTGGTTTTGTGTTTTGGTTTGTGTTCATGAATGGATATCAAAGAAGAAGTATGTGAGCAATTTCCTTATGTATTTACCTTATTGTCTATGTATAGAGTGGACATCGTAGATTGCCCCAACTATTGAACTTGTGCTCTTGCACCTAGAAACCATGATTGTATGCCAGTAATTGTAAGATTGTTCCAATAGTGTTTGAGTAAGTCTATTAGTAGTGAAGTTGGTCTATGAATCCTCTGTAGTGAGGCCAATTATCGTAAGCATACCTGGACTTGTTGAATCCTTTCCCAGTATCCTTTGCATGCCATATTCCCTTCTCCTCATTGTAGATATCATACTGAGTATGGTCGCTTGCTAATATTGTGATAACCTATGTGTTCAGTTGGACAATGATTGGAGTGAATCCCTGGAAGCTATTTGGTTGTGCACAACCAATATTTGTAATCCTTGGAAGAAAGAACCTCTTGGTAGATGATACGGGGTTTGGGTGGTCTTTATATGCACACACTGAATTGTATCTAGAAGACGGTGACGTCCGAGGGATTGTTGAGAAGTGAAGGGGTAAATTCTTAGTGTTGTGTAGGGTAGGTATTGTGGACCCCAAGCTAGTCGAGTCTACGTGAGGTGCCTAAGATTTTGAAAGTAAAACGTATTCTATTTTTTCTTTCTTTCCTGAACTGTTGTCTAAACCTATGTGGTGTTGAATGAGAGGTATTGAGTACCATAGTGGTATGGAGCACAGAATTGGCTGATAAGACTAGTGAAGCTGGAGATATCCTAGCAGATAATCGGGTTTGGGTAGTCTTTACACACACACACACTGAATAGAACCCAGAGGAAGGTGATGCCTGGGGGACTGTTGAGCAGTGAAGGGTTACCTTCTTGTTGTTGTGTAGGGTGGGTATTGTAGACCCCAAACTGGCCGAGTCTAATATAGGTCCTTGCAACTCTATGGTGAGTTCACTAGATAGCATTTCCCCCTCTATTACCTTGATAACTTGTTAACCCATCTGTGCGTTGGCTTGGCTTGAGCTTGAGTCTATGTGAACGTGGATATCTTTGTTAACCCAGTTGTGTGCTAGCTTGGCTATGGAATTGTGCCTATTTGATTGTGAGTGATATCTGAATAGTTCCCCCTTTCCTTAAGGAAATCATGCCCGATGCGAGGGTGGCCTCTTAGCAGAAATAATATATGCTAGATAGAGTTCCTCTAGCTGGGTCAAACATTGATATTGCATAGTCAGTTTCTTGGAGAATCTAAATTCAAGATAAGTGTTTACTTGATGTCTCATTGTTGTTGGTCCAATTCCATTGTATGAATGTTGATCTAAACAATGAATGATGCATGTTGTAATTAGTATATGTGAATATGAATTATCCTAGTAAAAGTGATCATGATTATGAATATCTAAGTGTTGTATATATGATATTGCACTACATGAAATGCTTGAATATAGATGTAAGTATTGTGTGAAGTCCCATTGTGTATACAACGCTAACTCTGCAGGAATTCAATGACTAGCCGTTAGCAGTTAAAGTTGCCACTAAGTATGTTGTGCGTGACAGTTGTGACGTAGTGGATCCTGTGATGGTCAGACTTAATGCGCGCAGTGTATCTGCATGATAGATAATTTGATAAGCACAGAACTTGTAAAAGGGATAAAATTAGTGCGCACAATATTGTGCTTAGACTAAGGTATGATGCTCATAGTGCGTCAGGAAGATCAAGATAAATGTCTGGCGGAGCCTACTGCCCATTAATAAACTTAAGAACAAGGATTTTTTGTCTAGAAAAAAAGGTAAATGCATCCCCTGTGGTCCCAATGTGCCACTAAGGACGATGGGGATGTGACAGAGTGGTATCAGAGAAATGGTCTCAACACTTGGCCTTTGAGTGTAGAAAGAATCTAGCATGGTAATGTTAAAGTAACTATCAATATTTATTAATGTGTTATCTAATAAAACTTCCCTTTTTGCACAACTCTAGTAGAAAGGGTAAGAACATTGTAGCAGAAGAACTAGGAAGTTAGCAAATGAAATAATCATCATGGATGATGTGGAAGATCCCTATGAACATGAAGAAGATGTTATGGGAGAAGATGTGTAAGGTGGTAATGTAGAAATGGAATCCAATGGAAGTGGGGCACAAATCACACCTCTGAAAATGGTTGAGACTATGAGAAGTTTCAATGAAAGATTGACTAAGGTGCAGGAAAAGAAGCATGAGATCAATGTTTCCATAATGCAAAGCCTAACAGACCTTCAGCAGGAGGCTAATGTAGGATTAAATCGTAACAATGGAAGTAAGGACGAGGAGAGTGCAATGTAATGCCCCATATATTGATAGTCATTAATTAAAAACTCTAATGTGAATTAGCTTAGCATTGTATTTGCTTATTATCTATTTGACGAAGATAGATTGATTAAGATGATTGTTATGTGCACATGTGGACTCCAATGAGGTTGTATGGTAAATGGAATTTACCATTTAATTTATTAATGGCAATGGATATGTTACTTCATATTGAACATACAAATTGAATATAGAATATCCATATGTTGAATGCTAATTTAGTTGTTTGCAAAAGTACTTACATGATTATTTGTAAATGTTGTATTAGTGATATGGATTAACACTTGAAAGAGTTGGGTATGGATATATATATGTTTCATGTTAATGATGAACTATTCCACATGTTTATTGGTTATGAGATAGGCGGTTTCCTATATTTCCAAGGGGCACAAGATGTATTGAACATCATGAGTATAATGATGTTATATCAAATTTCATGCTATTTAATTGTGAATTCCAATATTTCTATGACTTGTGGGTAAGTGTGGGTTTTAACAGGAACTACGACTTGCCCAAAGTGGTTATTCGATGACGAGACCCCTTAGATCAGTGATGGCACAGTATGGTTGATGTAGGGTGTTGACCCTAGTACTATCAGGAGGGGTGGAGGCATTTCCCACCATTGAACCTCCGAAACCCAGAGTCGTGGGAGGGCTGTGCTGAGCACGCTCCCGTGGATGTGTGATGACAACTAGTGGGTGCCTGCTGGGGAAGCTTGGTCGATGTGGTCGATCGACACTTCTGCTTATGGGTTCTATACATGGTCATACGCGTAGTCGAGATTCCATGGTATATTCTAGTAGAGGATGGGATGGTGAGGTCAGGAGCTGGAAGTAGTGGTGATTAGGTGGTTGGAGTACTAATGGAATGGATGGGACCAATGATGGATTGGATGGTGTTCTTGATTGTTATTAACCATCGTGATTATATGCTTGATTTCATCATTATGTTTATGTAATTTTGTCTTATTGATTATGTATGAATGATTATGAATGATGAATGATGCATGGTTTAATTATACTTCTATATGTTGTTTGAGAGCATGTAATAATGATATATTAGGAGAATTAAATGTGATTATTAGTACCCACGCTTAAGACGTTTGCACTGGCCATGCATACGCCAATTCGTGAGTACAATACTATGATTGGTTGATCGATGAATAAATTAATATGGTTATATTAGCTAATAGTATATTGGTTGATGAATTGTTGAAAGTATTACTTGTGTGTTGAAAGTATGAGTTTGTTGACTTGTCAAATATGTTTTAGATTTACATAAATTGATTGTATTATTGAATTACATATATAATTATATACATTTAATATAAATTATGTCATAGTATAATATAGTATATGAAAATATCTTATTTGACTTATGAATCAAAGGATAATATAAATAAATGGATAGATAGGATTTGCACAAATTTTTAGAAAATAGTTGTCATAGTTGCATTAAGAAGGGAGCATGACAAGTAAGACTTTGCAACCATGTTTATTAATATTTTAATTATTTAAATAAAATTGCTATGTTTTTTAGAAAATGAATTTATTGATTGTTGACTATTATTTTTGGAATTTATTGATGGATGAGGAGGATGATGAGGAGTTTTTATATACATAGGAGACTTGAGATTGGAAGAGGGGAGTCTTTTCTCTTGAAGGATATTTTGGTAAGAGTTTTGATAGGAAGAGGTATTTTTGGATAATTTGGGGTATGAGAAGTTGAGAAGAGTTGGAAGAGTTTGAGAACTTTTGGAAGATTTGATACATAGCCTACTAGTGCATAATTGTTCTGTTCTTTGGGGGTCTCGGGCATGGACGGCCAGGAGGCCATTTGGATGGGACCGTTCAATGGCTTCCTGGGGCTAGGGAGCCGGCTAGGCTCCTAGTTGGCTGGGAGGTAAAACCGTGGTCCCGCTTTGGGCAATGAAGATGGAAGCAACTCGAGGAGAAGAGGGAAGCTTGCTCAATTTGGACTCCGTCACCATTCTTATAAGGAGGTATTTTTCTTGTGATTTTAAATTGTTTATATGTTGTTGTAAACTTCTCATATGATGTTATTGCTACATGATTTGTGATGTTAATTTATGTTGTGTGAATCACCAATGAAGTTTTAAAAATTCTAAGTTATTTGATGCTATTGCAAAATGGTTATACGCTGTTTATATGTTGTTATGGTTACACTTTGATTATATGTTGTTTAGTCACAAAATATCTGTTTAATTAGATTAAAATTTATAATGCCAATGGTAGCATTACACATGGTATCAAATCTCTTGGTTCAAAAACTGGAACTTGAAGGGCTTGCATAATAGTTTAAATTGTTTTTGGGTATATTAATATTTATGGGTTCTAAGTACTTTTAAGCCTATAATTTTTTTTAGTTTTATGAGGACAGAGAATAAATATTTATGGATTCTGAGTACTAAGTCTCTAAAACCTTTTGGTATATTCTCCATTACGAGGTAAGAGTTGGAAGGAATAACAAGGTTTACTTGCCTTAACAACAAAATATATAATACATAATAAATGCTTATTTGTTATGTTTGAAATTCCAACAAACAGAAATGCGGCAATCTTCCTTGTGAAATAAAACTTGAATCAGACAAACAAATTTTGTGTTTGAAATGTTGACGGGAGCCTATAAAACCTATGATCATGTGGTGATACAGACAAAATCCTTACGGGTTCTCTAGATGAAGTACTTAAACTTTTGGTTATATGTATTTGTGAAGTATGAATATACCCACAAACATATACAACAACATTCTTCGCGGTGAAATCAGAGTTGGATCAGAGTAACAAGGTTTATGTGTGTAATATTTAAGGATCCTTAGTACTGATAAACATGAGTTTCCTACGTGAAGTAGTGGAAAATATTCAATAAAACAGAACCTCATGCTCTACAATAGTCTTCAATGATTGCTCTCTAATACCAATAAACTTTCTGTTACATTAAGAGTAGATGGAATGAATTTTTTGAATTTCTATGAGTCTTCTAGTCTCATCATTTTCTTATAAAGAGTGGCTTCAGCACCAACCCCTAAACTTTGAAGTCATTGCCAAGAAAGCCCGACGCAGATGGCTAGCAGGGACTGCCAAAAACCTCGCAGCCGCCTCCTGGGTTAGCGTCTACTGCACTGTGCTTAGTCCTACTCGCATTATTGCCGATAAAAAAAAACTTGATTGATAAGTAGATCAATCTTTCTCTAAATCTCTGTTAACTGAGCAAAATGAATTCTCAATGAGAGACTTCAAATTCAATCATACAGTCTTTGATTCCTAACATCCCAATAAGCTTTCGGTGCAATTAAATTTAACTCGTGCTATCTTTGACACTCCCGTAGGGTTTTCATCATTCCCATATATATCTTTTCGTTTTGATGATGATTCCCATGCCGTCTAGAGTCTGATATAACTCCAAAAAAAAAAATTGTCTCCCACTGTGGGAAATCGCAAAGTTCCTTCATTCCCAACAATCTGCCAAATAAATAGCTTCTTCTTCCAAGTATTTCCAATGTTATGCCATTCAAGTGCGGAATTCATCCAGAGCAAGTGCGGAGTTCATTTGCAGCATTAGCTTATTTATTTAAATCCTTACTGGCACTATACTTTTTTTTCTTTGCTCCTGGGTTATCTCTTATTTCCTCGCCTTGAATTGCCAGAATTAATTGACAGAGATAAGGTCACCGATAGAAGCACAACAATTTGATGTAGTAATTAAGCACAGAAAGGAAAAGCCAACGCAGTCCTTGACTGCCTTAGTCGACCTCCAGTCGCTTCACTTCTTATAGTGTGGGATTATGCACGATTATGATGCCCATAAAACAAGGGGAAGCTGATTGTGCCAATCCCGTACATTGACTTTGACGGTGCCTTGATGCCTAATGAATGAAGCCTGAAACCGAACGAATTGTAGTGAGCGACGACTACTTACTTATCAATTGAATTAGAATGGACTGGAACAGCAGAATGAGTACTGCACTCCTTTCCAATTACCATAATACTTAGAGGAACAATATTAAAATGTTTCAACAACACTAATTATCCCACCAGCTCGAACATGAGTTTTAACAGGGTTGGAAGCACATCCCTGAGCACATTTTAGCAAAGGGTAAGAGACTAATTAGACCGTGCTCACGTGGAGGTCACCATTATCTATGGGTTCGCGTCTCCTCCCAGGTCCAAATAGGCCAAGAGTCAGAGAAACTTCATGGTGTAGTATCGGCATGGGAGGGATTGTATAAATTCCTGGCATTAATAACATATGACGTCCCTGGATCTAGTAGCATACCAATAATTAATGGACGCACGCTATGTGATTATTCTGTTTTAAAGATACCAATGATTCCATACTTGGCAGCTCTTCTTCCTTTTTCCCCAATGTCCATGTGGAAGAGCTATTTTAGGGAATCGTACCACCCAGATAATAGGGTAAAGGGTGCTAAGTACTACTCTCTTGTCAAAGCAAGGCGATTAAGTATATTATTGATTGTTAGTAGCTATAGTATTAGATCTCACTCCCATCGAGGCTCACATGTTATAGGAACAACAATAGTGGAGTTCAGATGAGTGATGTGGGTAATGGGTAGTGTATGTGCAGAGAAGTGAATAAATATGTTGTTGGACAACAATATGGTTGATGTGATGTATTTCAGGATTATGTTTTACACAAAATCAATAAGATTGTATCCACAGTCCAATCCAAGAAGAATTGCTGCGCACAGCTATCAGTATGGGGTTGCGCCCGTTACATCAGAGGGGCTTTCCCAGTGAAAAGAAAAATAATAATAGTATAATCCAAAAAGATATATATATTGTCAACTCATTAAAGTGAAACAACGGAAGAGTCCATGAAACCCTCTGTAGAGGTCCCATGTTTCCATTAGTCATTAGTTAAAATCCTGGTAGAAGTCGCAGTTGTAAAAGTAGTGCGAATCTTATTCCATAGTTACTTTATTTTATTTGTTCATTACTTTTATTTTAGTATGTAACACCTACCCGGAAGCTCTAGAACTCTTAAACTTCATTGTGAAATGGTAGTACTGATGATTGTTGTGGATGATTCTGCAAGCACAGTGACACCATAGTTTTGAGAGTGACATGAAAGAATAAAAATTTGAGAAGAATCAAACATAATTGCTTGTAAGAGACGCCATCCTTACTTAGGAAAGGAAATCTTATAGATATTTACTTATCACATATAAGTGTGCGCATGCAACTCAGGTGGAAGTTGGAACTATTTTGTCTCAATTTTCCAGTGAATTGAATATTGGAAATAAGGTATAATAAAAAATATAAAAATAAAACCACTATTTATTAAATATTATATTTATGCAACTAGCTAGTTTAATATATCACATCACTGCTTCAGCCGGCATTGCTTTCTGGTTATCTGAAATAGGGTATAAACAAAACTAAGAAATAAAAAGGGTTATAGTAATGTAGTATGCAAGGCGAAACCTGTCCAATATATCACTGTATATAGTAGATTACTATTTATGAGCATGACATTGGGCTGATAGTAAAAAAAAAAAAATCTGCTCCTCATGGTTAAAAAAAAATAAAATAAGACATTTATGTCATTATTATTTTTATGCTAACCTAAAGAAGAAAGAAAAAGAAAAAAACAGAAAAAAAAAATTAGATATATTTATTTTATTGAACTTAATAGATTAAAACAAATAAACTAAATCTCATGGCTACTTAATTGTCTCTATTTTGTGACCGTCACTTTACCAAATAAAGTATTATGACCTACCATTCAATAGATAGTCGGTCGAATCTAGGGTCCTGTGGGAGATCTAAAGGAGAAAATATTTCTTTTAATTTGTTTACCAGATTGGTAAGGACAAAGAAAAAATGTCTCCTGAAAAAAAAAGGACAAAAATAAATAAATGCATAAAGGAATAACTACGAGGAATAAAAATACTAAGAGCATTAATTATCAAAGTAAAACACATTAATTACTAAATTGAAAATTTGTATTTTGAAGTTAAATATTGGAGTGCATTCATTTCAGGCAACATGAATAGACACCTGACAACTTACCCTATCTACCATTTAGATATTTTGAGTCAATAAAATCTACCGTATCCATCACTCAAGCTTGGTTGTGTTATATACCATTGCTCAGAATAATCTGTAGATCTAGTTAATTAATGCCATTAATAGCTTGTACAAAAAAATATTGAAGAGGAACCCTCATCACGAATTCTGTTGCGTACCAAATAGTTATGGCTGCCATGATTTGGGATGCTATTATGAGACCATTATGGATTTTGTTGGTGGGTTAAAATAAATAAATAAATTGCATTTCAAACCATAAATGTTAAGTGAAAAATGCATTCCGAAATAAGTTGGGAAAGTTAAAATGAGTAACTATTAAATTCTTTTGTTTCTTTATTAGAAAATATATTATAAATATTTAATTATTATTATTTTTAAATATTTTCATCTTAGGACATTTTTACTTTTCTTAGTGCATATTACTAATGAAAATAAATATTAACTACTTAAATTGATATTTAAAAGTACAACGTATCTATAATTGTTATGGAAAAATATATATAACAAATATGATTGCAATATATATACAACAAATATGTGTGTATTAGGAAGCCAAATAAAGTGTTATAGTACATGGTATATAGTTCTAATTAATTAATGAATAGCAAATTAACTTAAAAATAAAAACCACTATAATGTTACCTTTGGAAAATAAATAAAAATATACAATTACATTATATATATAATATGTATCAATCCTCCTAAGTAGCACATTCCAATTTCATAATTGACTTTGTTCTAGTCATTATTGTATATATATTAATGTCCAGTGTGAAAAAAGAAAAAGAAAAAGAAGAATAAGAAGAAGAAGACGAAGTATATTTCTTGGAAAGCACCTATAAATATTTATATGTGATGCTTCTCTATGTGATTGATACACAAACAACTTACCTCATTATTTAAAATTTCTTACTTTATATTTTAATTGTTTGAGGACATTAAGTTAAATTAGATATAAATAAAATTCATATTTAAAAAATGGAACATAAAAAGATTATACATGTATATCAAAATATGAGGTGGCCCTTTTAGATATATGAGCTTCAAAATAAGAGGAGATGACATATGAGACAAACTAGTGCACAAACAATTGTTAAATTGCAAGCATTAGAAGAAGACAAATTAGGTGAATAGCAAATATAAACAATAAATTGTAATTTATATTTATTTTATTGTCCAGACTAATTTTGCATTCTTAATAGGTATGAAACTTAAAAAAATAAAATAAAAAAAATGGGTGTGAAAAAAAAATAATACCATAAAGAAGGTAAAAATTATATGTATAACTTTACACGGATAATAATATGTAAATGTAAACATGAAGCATGTGGCATTAAATAAGATTTATGTGGAACAAAATTCATGGAAATTTTAGTCAATTAAGCAGAGGCATGTGAATAATAACACAACCACATGAGTAATAATCATTTATCTAAGTAGAATTATAGTGAGGACTACATAACAATATGAGTATAAGTAATGAATGTACTCATAAAAATTGTAAGGAATGATAACGGTCTATGTGACTAAGGAAATTTCCTTTACAAATTGTGTATGAATGACCTAGTGGTTAAAATAAAGATTGATACAAAGACATGCATAATGAGTGCAAAAGCTATATTATTCATGTCCTAGAAGACATGTATATAAATATCCTAACTTGAAAATGAAATGTTGAGGGAAAGCGAATAAGGGTGTAATAATTACCAAGTAGGAATTATGGATCGTAGTAATGAACCCCTATAAGAAATTGATTCTTGAACAATTATGCATCATGTAATACTTTTGTTGGCAAGGGGCATGCTCTTCATTAGCTATGACAAAGAAGACCCTAGATCTCACATTGACCATGTTTGGATCTAATCATATCAGGTAATAAGTAAACAAGGTCAATAGTAATGACCGTGAAACCAATAAGCATATATATATTCTTAGACAGTACTTAATAAAATTTTAGTAAATATTCCTAATTGGAGGAAACTGTGGCATGCCAATCCCTTGATGGGTGGTGAACATATAACACCAATCAAGATGTAGTGATAATTAAAATTAAAGTATAAATTGACTATAATTAATAAGACTTGAAATAATGGGATAAGGTCATGAATAGTCGACTCACGAATGAGTTATACTTTAAAATCAGAATTAGGAGAGGGGATCATAAAGGGAAACATGTCTTGCATTAACCAAGTTATGAGTAGACGAAGATTAACTTCCTATGGGGATCATATTTGAGCAATGCCTTGGGCTTGATAGAAAATTTATTTTACCCACATTAAGGTATGAGGAGGTTAGTTATGTGGGAACATGTGTATTTTACCCAAACCATTGAATACGTAAGTAGGATGAGTATGTGTATAGCATTTCTAAGTCATATGCATCATGGTGGGTATACATATCCGATCAATTGCATTAAGTAAAGAAGCACCCTTCACATTGTGAAAATAGACTAAGGTATTGTTGATAATGTGGAAGCCTTGTCATATAACTTATAGCTATATGATGTACCTATGTATTTATGTAGGTCGAGATTCATGATGTTCATGAGTTGATCACACTATTAGACAAATTAGTTAAAACTACAAGGTTGGAAACGATCTATGCGTTAAAATTGAAATCGTAAGTATTTTGTGGATAACGTGAGACTCACGTGTAAGAGATGTCCTTTCAATGTTAATTGATAAAGTGTACTTGGAAGATAGATATAGCACTACTAAGTTATTATATAGTAATTCATTAAAATACCGTGGAACTTTGGATATCATTAAAATTATTAATGAGGAAGTAAATGGCGTTTATTAGAAAATATTCAATGAAGCTAAGAATCAATAAATTAGTCATAAAAATACACCTTGAACCTAAGGAAATGCGATATGGGAGACAAGGTATTCTTATGAACTGTGATATAGAAAACAACAACAAATTATGATTATATGTTAACTAACTAGGACTAAATGAATTGATAAACCTTGATGAAGTTAGATCAATTGTGCGTATAAACATGTAAAGCGTAACTTGATAACGCATCCTATGTGATGGAAGATGTAAAACTATATAATAACGACATGTTGATCATGTGAAGGTCTCATGGGACTAGCATGGCTAAGGTATTTTAGTCGGAAAGAATAGATATATGGTGTTGATATTTTTCTTAAAATTCTGAATGACCATAACTTCGGGACGAAGTTTCTTGAAGGGTGGGTGTATGTAATGCCCCATATATTGATAGTCATTAATTAAAAACTCTAATGTGAATTAGCTTAGCATTGTATTTGCTTATTATCTGTTTGACGAAGATAGATTGATTAAGATGATTGTTATGTGTACATGTGGACTCCAATGAGGTTGTATGGTAAATGGAATTTACTATTTAATTTATTAATGGCAATGGATATGTTACTTCATATTGAACATACAAATTGAATATAGAATATCCATATGTGGAATGCTAATTTAGTTGTTTGCAAAATCACTTACACGATTATTTGTAAATGTTGTATTAGTGATATGGATTAACACTTGAAAGAGTTGGGTATGGATAGATATATGTTTCATGTTAATGATGAACTATTCCACATGTTGATTGGCTATGAGATAGGCGGATTCCTATATTGCCAAGGGGCACAAGATGTATTGAACATCATGAGTATAATGATGTTATATCAAATTTCATGCTATTTAATTGTGAATTCCAATATTTCTATGACTTGTGGGTAAGTGTGGGTTTTAACAGGAACTACGACTTGCCCAAAGTGGTTGTTCGATGACGAGACCCCTTAGATCAGTGATGGCACATTATGGTTGATGTAGGGTGTTGACCCTATTACTATCAGGAGGGGTGGAGGCATTTCCCACCATCGAACCTCCGAAACCCAGAGTCGTGGGAGGGCTGTGCTGAGCACGCTCCTGTGGATGTGTGATGACGACTAGTGGGTGCCTGCTGGGGAATCTTGGTCGATGTGGTCGATCGACACTTTCGCTTACGGGTTCTATACATGGTCATACGCGTAGTCGAGATTCCATGGTATATTCTAGTAAAGGATGGGATGGTGAGGTCAGGAGCTGGAAGTAGTGGTGATTAGGTGGTTGGAGTACTAATGGGATGGATGGGACCAATGATGGATTGGATGGTGTTCTTGATTATTATTAACCATCGTGATTATATGCTTGATTTCATCATTATGTTTATGTAATTTTGTCTTATTGATTATGTATGAATGATGAATGATGCATGGTTTAATTATACTTCTATATGTTGTTTGAGAGCATGTAATAATGATCTATTAGGAGAATTAAATGTGATTATTAGTACCCACGCTTAAGACGTTTGCATTGGCCATGCATACGCCAATTCGTGAGTACAATACTATGATTGGTCGATCGATGAATAAATTAATATGGTTATATCAGCTAATAGTATATTGGTTGATGAATTGTTGAAAGTATTACTTGTGTGTTGAAAGTATGAGTTTGTTGACTTGTCAAATATGTTTTAGATTTACATAAATTGATTGTATTATTGAATTACATATATAATTATATACATTTAATATAAATTATGTCATAGTATAATATAGTATATGATAATATCTTATTTGACTTATGAATGGAAGGATAATATAAATAAATGGACAGATAGGATTTGCACAATTTTTAGAAAATAGTTGTCATAGTTGCATTAAGAAGGGAGCATGACAAGTAAGACTTTGCAACCATGTTTATTAATATTTTAATTATTTAAATAAAATTGCTATGTTTTTTAGAAAATGAATTTATTGATTGTTGACTATTATTTTTGGAATTTATTGATGGATGAGGAGGATGATGAGGAGTTTTTATATAAATAGGAGACTTGAGATTGGAAGAGGGGAGTCTTTTCTCTTGAAGGATATTTTGGTAAGAGTTTTGATAGGAAGAGGTATTTTTGGATAATTTGGGGTATGAGAAGTTGAGAAGAGTTGGAAGAGTTTGAGAACTCTTGGAAGATTTGATACATAGCCTACTAGTGCATCATTGTTCTGTTCTTTGGGGGTCTCGGGCACGGAGGGCCAGGAGGCCATTTGGATGGGACCGTTCAATGGCTTCCTGGGGCTAGGGAGCCGGCTAGGCTCCTAGTTGGCTGGGAGGTAAAACCGTGGTCCCGCTTTGGGCAATGAAGATGGAAGCAACTCGAGGAGAAGAGGGAAGCTTGCTCAATTAGGACTCCGTCACCATTCTTATAACGAGGTATTTTTCTTGTGATTTTAAATTGTTTATATGTTGTTGTAAACTTCTCATATGATGCTATTTCTACATGATTTATGATGTTAATTTATGTTGTGTGAATCACCAATGAAGTTTTAAAAATTCTAAGTTATTTGATGCTATTGCGAAATGGTTATATGTTGTGTATATGTTGTTATGGTTACACTTTGATTATATGTTGTTTAGTCACAAAATCTGTGTTTAATTAGATTAAAATTTATAATGCCAATGGTAGCATTACATGCAAGCAGTCACTCTAGAGGAAGATTTTGATGCCAAGAAAGATGTTCGTATAGGAGGATAACAAGCATGTCTACATCAGACACCTTGGGTAGTAGATTAAGTAGATCAAGAAACTCGTCAGATAGTTCAGAGGGATTAGAATGAAGATCTAAGAGAATGAAGCCTAGTAAAGAGGGTTCCCCTAGATAATTCAAGAAATTAAGGCCACGTACATTGAATGAAGAAAGTAAGATGGTACATGAGGATGAAACATGGTTTCTTGGTATGAAGAAGTACTTCATGATCCATTAATACTCTGAGAATGAGAAGGCCAGGATCGCCATTTTTAACTTGAATGACATAGCTTCAACCTAGTGGGAGCACCCCCGACAAGTGAAGTTCCTCAAGGAAAGGAAGATGGACTTGAAGAAGTTTGAAAAGTATTTCAAATATAAATAATTTTTCGAAAGGTACTACAATAATAAGAGTAAGGAGTTTCATGAGCTAAAGCTAGAACAAATGACAATGGATGAATATGTGAATAAATTCATATAACTATTATAGTATGTGAATTACCTCATAAATGAGAAGGTAAATATTTAGAGATTCTTAAGTGGATTGCCCCAGAATTACAGAGACATAATTGAATTTGTGGAGCCCAAGACCTTGGATGATGCTATCTAGAAGGCCATGCATTGCTATGAGAAAAACAAGGACATATTCGAGAAGCATCTAGCAGGAAGAGGAAATCCCAAAGGAAAGTTTGATCCAAGAAAGAAGGAATTTAGGCCTGCACACTACATAAATAAAGCAAGGAATGTTCGACAAGAACAACCATCTCAAGGAAGCTTCAAGCAAGTTATGCCAGTTGAAGGAAGACCCAGGGAACCAATTTAGTGTTGGGGATGTGGAGAGAATCATAAGTTGTATGATTTCCCCCACTGGAAGGTTGAACAACCTCGAAGGATACATAGCATTGAAGAAGTTTTTATTGTGGAGGACATGGCCAGATCAACTCCTAGAATCTATGCATCTTTGGATGATCATTAGGTAGATCACCAAAAAGTAGTGGTTGAAGTTGGAGGTAATATTGTCACACAGTCTGTCCCTATTTTGATTGACCTAGGGTCCATTCATAGTTATATTCATCCTAATATTGTTGGAGTTTGCGCTCTTAAGAGAAGTAAACATGGAAAGTCATGGCTAGTTCAATTAGCCACATGGACAAAGAGGAAAGTAAGTGAGGTAGTGGAAAGATGTCCAATAATGTTGGATGATCTCTCAAGCGTAGTAGACATGAATATCCTACCACTAGGATCATACGATGTTCTCATTGGCATGGATTGGATAGAAAAGCATCCCACCAAGCTTGACTGTTATAATAAGTTTCCTGAATTCCTTGATGACGAGGGAAGGCCTCAGCTAGTAAAAGGTGTGTTGAAGAAGGTTTCGATAATGAAAGTTATAGCATTGCAATTGGGAAGGTACTTCAAGAAGAACTGTCAAATATATGCAGTTCATGTATCAAATTATACAGAAGAAAGAGGACCAACATTAGAAGATTACCCAGCGCTACAGAAATATAGGGATGTATTTCCAGAAGAGATGTCAGGGCTACCACCTAAAAGAGATATCGATTTTACATATAATCTAGCGCTAGGTGCCACCCCATGCCCCTTACAAAATGAGCACTCCAGATTTGGTAGAGTTGAAAATGCAGCTTCAGGAAATGATGGATAATAACTACATTAGACCAAGCGTGTCCTCGCGGGGTTCATCATTGTTGTTCATTAAGAAGAAGGATGGAACATTGTGATTGTGTATTGAATATAGGAAGCTTAATAAGGTAATATTCAAGAACATGTATCCAATGACCATGATAGACGATATATTTAATCAAATAAAGGGGGCCGACATATTTTCCAAGATTGACTTAAGGTCAGGATACCATCAGGTCAGAATTAGAGAAGAGGACATACATAAGAAAACTTTCATAAGTCATTATGGCCACTATGAATTCAGAGTTGTGCCATTCGGCCTCACCAATGTGCTAACCACTTTCTTGTGCCTCATGAACAATGTGTTCATCTTGTATTTGGATAAGTTTTTGTTGGTATTCCTAGATGGAATACTCATCTATTCCAAGAAAGAGGAAGAGCACGCAGAGCATCTAAGAATGGTACTGTAGGTGCTTAAGGCGCATAAGTTGTATGCCAAACTAAGTAAATGCGAATTTTATCAAAAGAAGATTCAATATTTGGATCATGTTATTTCAATGGATGGAATTTCAATGGATCCTGAGAAGATTGAGGCTATAATGAATTGGTCTATGCCCAAGAATGTGGCATATGTTCAATATTTTATGGGCTTAATAGGATATTATAGTAGATTCATCAAAGGTTTCTCCAAGGTGGTACATCCTATCACATCATTGCAAAGGAAGAATATAAAGTTCGCATGGTCTAAAAAATGTGAAAAGAGTTTCGAGTGCCTAAAGGAATTACTCACCAGTGCTTCTATTTTGAAGATTGCATATCCAAATAAAGTTTTTTTGGTATGCACAGACGCTTGTATTGAAGGGTTGGGAGGAGTACTTATGTAGGAAGGACATGTGATATGTTTTGAGTCCAATAATTTAAAGGAAAATGAAAAGAATTATGCGACACATGATTTAGAGCTAGATTCCATTGTGCATGCCTTGAAGATGTAGAGACACTACCTGCTTGGAAGAAAATTTGTGTTGCACACTGATCACATGAGTTTGAAGTATTTGTTTGATCAGTCGAATCTAAATGCTCGATAGGCCAATTGGTTAGAATTTGTAAGTGAGTTTTAACTTGAAATCAAGCATGCCAGGGGTAAAGAGAACATAGTTTCTGACACGCTCAACAAAAAATTTCATGTAGAAACCATGGTCTTATGCAGCACTGACCTTAGAGAACGAGTCAGTAAATTCTTAGCTGAAGCTGAGAAGTAAGCACAAGTGACTACAAGACTTAGACAAGGAGAACCATATAAGAAGTATGAGGGATTTTAGTTGGAAGAAGACATAATTCTTATTTTCCAAGGATGGTTGCACATTCTAGATAGAGTTGAATTAAAGAAGTTATTAATGGATGAAATCCATCGACGCCCTACTCAGGTCACTTAGGTTATCAGAAGACTGTGATAGTATCTAGGAAGCAATATTTTTTCCCACTAATGTAGAGGGATATAGCGAAGTACATATCTAGATATCAGAAGTGTGTTGACACAGATCTGTCGACAGGGGTTCACTTCGCACAGTGTCAACAAATTTCGACACAAACACCCATAGATACCGACCCAGAAAGGGTTTAGCCTTTCCAGCAACACCCGCAAAGCGAGTGAGGTCTCACCTGAGGCACCTAAGGGAGCTGCAGGAACCAACATTCCGCAGGTATAAGAGGACATGCATCATTAACAATTAATCGCAACATAACTCATACATTGACATAGTTAGCAATTGCATCATAACACCATTATCGCATCATAGACATACTAATCAGATCTACACAGTAACATATTATAGAAAAATATTTAACAGATCTGCGATACATATAAAAAATGTGACATAACAGATCTAATCATACCGCGACATAACAGATCTTCTCATACTGTGACACAACACATGAGAGACAAAGTCATGGACAAAACATTCCTTCTCATTAAAAGCAGACTTCATACATCAAATCTGTCTTACAAACCACATAAATGACAGAGATATAGATCCGCGAAACCCATCCTCAAAAACTCAGATCAAATTCAATCACAAAGATAAGATCACACGATCTCATTCGATGCCCAAAGGCTTACAATGTGACTTATATTTATAGGCTCAGTGGCCGTTACAAAATTGGTCCACTTAGCAAAGTGGACATATTCTAACCACTAAGTCTAACTAACTCCTAACTCCGCTTTAACCGCTTTGCTTCGCTCCACGATCACTCTTGTTGTCCACTTATCTTCCTTGTCACTGTTTGTACCAAAAATTCTATGAACTAGCCCCATGCCAACAAAGTGCCAACAAGTTAAGGTTGAGCACCAACACCCAACAAGATGATTACATCTACTGCCCATCCCTGAGTGAAGTGGGAATAAATATTTATGGATTTTTCTATAGGAATTCCAATGACAGCAAAACAACATGACTCAATTATGGTGGTGGTGGACAATTTGACCAAATCAGTGCACTTTATACCAGTCAAGTCCACCCAGAAGATTGCTGACATTGCACATATTTTCATGAAGTATATTTTCAAGTTGTATCGATTTCCTAAAGCAATAATCTTCAATAGGGATACAAAATTCACATAAAATATTTTGAAGGTATTGTTCAAGGATTTAGGAACTCAACTCAATTTTAGCACAACATACCATCCTTAAACAAATAGTTAGACATAGAGGGTAAACCAAGTGTTGGAAGATATGTTAAGGGTGTAGGTGATGCATAAGCCATCCAAGTGGGTGGATTACTTACATATGGTTGAATTTGCTTACAACAATGTCACTAGGCATCATTGGGAATGAGTCCATTTGAATCCATGTATAGAAGGAAATGCAAGACTCCAGTAATTTGGTAAAACCCAATCGATAGAATGGTGTTGGGGCTTTAAATGCTCAAATAAATGGAGCAGAAAATAGTTAAAATTGGGTAGAATTTGAAATCAGCACAGGATAGGAAAAAGAGATATGCAAATATGAAAAGAGTGCATAGATAATTTAGGGTTAGATTCCATGTTTATTTGAGAGTAAAGCCAAATAAGAGCTCTCTAAAGCTTGGAGGTTGTGCCAAGTTGTCACCAAGATATTGTGGGCCTTTTGAAGTCCTTGATAGGATGGGACTAGTTGCATATAGAATTGCATTGCCTGCGCATATGAAAGCTCATAAGGTTTTCCATGTATCATTGCTTAAAAAGTATATACATGATCCTAATCATGTTATTGATTGGAATGTGATTCAGATGAAACTTGGGGGAGAGTTCCAAGTGGAGCCTATGCGCATATTAGGCAGGAAGGAGACTATGCTCTGGAATTGAGCCATCGGATAGGTAAAGGTGTAGTGGAGGCACTTCGGTCTAGAGGAGGATAGATGGGAGCTAGAGGATTCCATGAGAAAAACATACCCATTTTTGTTTACTTTTGAAGAGCACCGAGGACAATGTTGTTTTAAGGGGGAGGGTATTGTAATGTCCCTAGTTTTGATCCCTTGGCATAACTATGTGAATGAGGTAATATTTTTGAATGTGGTAAGGAACATGGTGAGGATCTCAACGCTAAGTCCCTTCTTGGATGATGTCAGTAAGACCTAGGGTTCAACAAGATTTTCCAACAAACACCCTATAAGCACTGGCATATTCAATACCTTGCAAGCAAGATAAGTTCTCACCTAAAATGTGTGCATGAATTACTGAGACCATTACATAGGTTTCCTAGAGGAGGATGGGGTGGTGTTTTCCATATCCTTACACATCCATTAACTTACTTATGCATGCTACAATAATGAAAAACCTAGCATTCATTCCTTATAACAAACGAGACATTCATTCCAAAACATAGACATAAATAGATTGCGCAGAATAGGAATTGAACCAAATTCATATTATTACTTGGCAAAACTTAGTGCAAACTACAACCATAATAGGAAATATCATAAGGTTTCACATGTAGCTCACCAACTTACATAATACAACAAAAATTCCATTACAGTCAAAACCTTAGCACAACCCATAAGAACCATCATCTCATCGACTATCTGAACATTCAAACCCAAAACATTACAAAATATGCCTCTAAATAGGCTTCTTTTTATGTTTCCACGTTGTTAGCATGTGCGCGGTTTGATGGGAATGTAACATGCCACATGTAGGTTGTTGTTGATGCACGATGTGATCTTCCCTCGCGTTTTCTCCTGAGTTTTTGTATGCCTTGTCACCTAGATTCTTCGATGCCCGTCCACATATGCCAAAATTTTTGCACCAATAGGACCCCAACGCTATGACATGGCTCGTCTTAAGCCACGAACCTAGGGATCTAAGGTTTCCATTGAGGGCGGATATGTGCACAACTTGTTGGCAACATCATGGAACTTGGTCGTTATTCCCTCAAAATCACTAGTGATGTCACTGAGCTGAATGTTGAACGAATCCATATCTTCCTTTGAGCTTTTCCCTACTTCCAGTTTAACCTTCTCAGCGAGGGTAAGGAATTATATTACTTTGGTCTGGAGTTCTGTGAGGTTGTCAAAATGTTTATGCGCCTCCTCTTATGCATCAGTAACAATTGACACAACCACCTGTTGTTCAGTCTAGCTTGCGGTGATCTAGTTTGTTAAGCCTGAGATGTCTGTCATGGCTTCTTTCTGCGTGGAGGGAGGCAATTATACCATACTCTGGTCCTTAGCGCTTACTCAGACCTCCTAGTATCTGATATGCTTATCCACTTGTTGCAGCTTAGGGACATCCTGCAGGTGGTTCCAAACGTTGAAGTTATAATATATGATCCCTCCTAAGAGGTCACAATTCCCTATTTCGCATGTTCCAGAACTGGCACGGCTTCCTCAATTTTTTGCACAAGATTAATCTCCCTAGGGGGATGGAATTGGATTGATCTATGCTATGAGTTCCTCTTTTTCATGTTGAAGCATGGTCACTATATCCTTGATCCGAGCCACTATCTAGACATGTAGTAGCTGGCTGTTAGTCGAGGAACTTGCGACTGGAAACATGGAATAAGTCGTTTCCACTGATGATTCTAACTACTTTTGCTCCTTCACCACCTCAACATGCCATTGCTTCAACCTAGCATAGGAATTGTTACATTGTAATCTTCCACCCTGTGAGCATCAGCATTACTTGGCCTGTAGGATCCATTTCAGTGACTCAGATCCATATATATCCTTCAGAGATACTAATTTTCCCTATTTTTGTTCCTACCCGCATGTTGCATCACTATAGCATGCGTACCCGCGAGTTGCATCACTATAGCCCGTAGGTATCAAGTAAAATGGTAAAAACCACTATTAATTACTTTTTACTCCCAAAAAAGCGATCACTGGGTGACCTTTGGCTCTCCATCTTCCCGAGTAACGCCTCGATGTGTCCTTTCACCTACCTTTGAGAGGACTATATATTGAGCACATATGGCTTATGGACGGGAGGAAGAAGAGAATAACAAGAAAACTCTAGTGGATTTTTTCCCTATCTTGAGTCTGCACTCATTGATCCTTGTAGTTGTGAACCCCTTATGTTCACCTTCCAAACTCCTATCTAGTTTGAGTTTTCCATTCATGGAGGATTGAAGTGGTGGAGGCACAAGTGGATTGATCTAGATCTTGGTTCAGATTGGTTGCCGGCAAGAGGTCGTATCACTTTGTACTTCTTCTTGTTCATTAATAGAAATACTCATATTCTCGTCCATTCATGGTGTGAATGTCATTTATTATACATTGGGTTACATTTGCTTATGATATTATGGACCATTGTTATTGATAATGTTAATGTCATTTATATATTATATGTACTTATTGGATATTGGTTGTCAAGACTAACTTGCAGATTTCAAGTGCATGGATTGAAAGCTCCAACGGGGATCTACATCAAACGTTTGGATCGAGGTTGGTTACATTTCTCCATTATTTTAACATTGTCATTTATAATAGCATTGTTTTGAGAATTGAGTTGATTTCTGGTAGTCAGCTGTCTATTGTGGTATTCCCAAGCCATAGTGAGTTTTCTCCAATACAAGAATGGCTCAATTGAGCATGGCAGTCATCTAGTTCACCAAAAATCTGGGTGATGAAGTATTGCAAGTCATTTTTTGGGACTAGATGTAGGTCCAACTCATTGTAGGAAAAAGGTTGTGTATTTGATAACTTTAGGGGTTGAACCACTGTGATCGCCAGAGGATTCAACCGGATCTTCCTATGCGAAAAGGCCTCTTGTGCATGCTATTGTAGCTCCTGTGCCCGGATAGTACATGTTGCTTCCAAAGTCTACACTGCTACTATGGCAGGGTTGATATGCAACACCATCCTCAACTCATGCAAGTGTTCTTTACTGTCTTTTTGGAGGATCTGAGTTACCTCCATATTCGATTACGGTTTCTCCAGGATGCCAGGAATCATTATGGAGGATTTAGTTCTTTATGGCTGTGATGTGGTGTGCTACTCCTCTACTCGTTTTTATCTTATTCATGTTTCCTCTAGTGCTTTCTCGTGCTCTTGGTCCTATCCCGCTTTGAAATCCATAAAGACGTTGTGCCTTACCAAAGCAAGTGGCCTCATGCCAAGGGTTGTTGCTGGTGAGGTTTGTTCCTTTGGATCTTCTTCTATTTTCTGGTATGGATCCAGAGAAGGATACTTCTTCCATTTCTTCTTTGGGTCCTCTGTCTATTGTGTGGGGACTAAGGATGTGTTCTAATTTATTGTTCTATTTACTTCACTTTTCTGTGTACGATCTTGAAAACATATGGGAAAGTTTGAGCTTTCTTTGGTCCAAGCCTTCGCAAGGGATTGTAGAACATTATCATAATGAAAGGCTCTTGTGGAATCTTTCCATTTTAATAAAATATACTACTGGGTACTTGCATTTTCGTGACATTTCTCTCTCTTAAATTTCCTATTCAATTTTAGTTTTTTTTTTGTTTCTTTTTCTTGTTTGATAGCTACAACTATGCTTGATGTCCCTTGGTGTATACCTATGTAAGTAATGCATGTATTGGGTGTTTTATTTTAGCAATCCGAGTATGCCTTTTTCTAAGCATAAATATTTCCAAATGAAAATATCATGTAAATTATTGTAGTTGTAATGTATTTTGTTTCTCTTTCTGTTCGTTTATAGCATCTAGCTTCACTTGTTATGTCTGTTAATAAATTTTTTGTTTTGTTTTGTTTTAGTTAGTTCTTGCAAATTTTAATATAAAAGCACAAAAAATCATATATAACGGCTTATTACACATCCTAAGAGGCTTAATTTTTAAGGGTTACATTCCCACCTCTTCCCGCCTAGCCTGATGAGAGGTTGGGTTTGCTAATCTCAATAAAACCATTTTCAAGATCAACAAGGGTTAGATTGAGAATTGATGTTTGGGATTCCAAAAAGACTTAGTTTGCTTGGGTACTCCTCAACTTGCATGAGGTTATTTTCTTTAAATGTCTTGCCTTTTAGCATGATGGTTAGAAAGAGGCACCTTGCCACCATAAGAATGGAGGCCCAATCTTGATCATGTGGAAGGGAAGTGGAGTTGTCACTTAATGTTTGGGAGAAACAAAGAAATTAAGGAAGGGGAAAAAGGAGAAGAAGACAAAGGTAGGAGGCTATTAAATTGATTGGGGTTTAATAGTTGATTATGAGTGATCTAGGGATGTATGTTAATGTGTTGTGTTTTAGGTTCAATTATATATTCAACGTTGACAAATAATTATGTGGAAAATGAAATAAAGCAAGGAAAGGTAAAGTTGATATATTAAGTTTTTTACTTTATGTGAGCTCATTCACTACATGCATGGAAACAAAAAGAGAGATAAAAGAGAGTGTGTAACTGATATAACCCTTGATTTAATGCAAACACATCAAACGCCAAGCATCAAATCAATGAACCCCTTTACATATGGTGAACAAGCACATATGAGGGACCCTAGGGTTTGTTAATCACCCTAAGAGAGTTAGAGCTCTTAGTTAGATTATGTAAGCAAATGAACTAATTGATTAACAATACGAAAATCTAATCATACTAAGAAAAATGAACACATAACAAATAGTGAAGGAAAGTGACAAACCCTACTTAAGATACTTGGATAGTGTTGGTATCCTCCCACAAAACAAGTTTGGATATACTATCTCCATGTACATCCATGAAATGAACCACACAAATAATTAGACATACATATCAAGAAGAAACCCTAGATGTATGTATGATGACTAGTGCCCTCAACAAGATGGGACATTTCTCATATGAGTTGTGTTGGAATTTCCCTTAAGGTGGTGATGTTGATTGACCAATATGCAGGAAAGGGATAGAGTTGAAGACACCCAAAAGAAATGAATTGATCCAAAAAGTAGAGAGGAAGTTCATGAAGAAGAGAACTCATTGAGGAAACCTCCTACTAATAAAGGGTTGAAGAAGGCAATAGATCCAAGTAGTCCAAGGGCATGAAAGGAGAGAGAAAGAGTGTTAGCTCATAGGTTAGGTGTCAATGTTGTAGGTGCTTGATGTGTAAAGGAAGGGAATTTTGAACTATTGAGAAAGAGGAAAATAATGACTTAAATAGATTTGGGAATGCCCTAATGGCTTAGACTAGCATTGCCCTAATTATTAGATAAGTTGAGTTTTTGTTTGAAGTTACCTACATGTTTTGAATGAGGAACCATTGGTTTTAATACTATACCACATGTATTTTTGGGGAAAACACCTCTTAGATCGAAAAGAGGGGCACAAAACAAATGTTGAGTACAAAAAAACCCTTGGTTCACAACATCTAAAACTAATGAATAATAAGGCGAGTTTTACCAAGTGGACCCCTTAAAAGCATGCCCAAATGAATTTGGGATGCTAAGACCCAAATAAGGAATTCTCAACTAATTAGAGATAAAGTCAAAGCCACAAAGCTTGAGACTAACCTAGTTACCTAGAATATGTCCCAAATTGAGAGCCCAAAGGGTTTAGCACCAAAGTTAAAACATGCAACCAAATGCCAAAAACAAAACATGAGAAAGGCAAAGGGAACCCTATCATAGCACCAGACCTCAAGTGGAAGGACCAAAATCATGTATCTAGACTATGACAATGTGACTCAAAGGAAGGGATCATGATATAAATGAATTGTTGTGAGGACAAATGGAAAGCCCTTGTTGCCATCCATGAGTAGGTTTGTTTATGGTGATGCATGACTAGAGACCCACACAATATTGTTCTAAGTGACTATCTATTTGTGATTACATAATATGGAATTTATACATTAAACTTTCTATAAAGTCCATTATATTCTTGGATATCCTCTCTTACCTTTATTAGAGAGACATTCTATTATTAGGAAATATCTCATTTTTAGAGTCTATCTAGATGTTCCAAGTTACCATTCTTGGAATAGTAAACCACATCTTGATTCAAAACTCTCATTTGGCCATGTACTAAAAGACTTTGTTATCTCTTAGATTATAAAATATCTGCAATTAATGTTTGTCATGATTTTCCTATGGGGCCTTAATGTCTAGTAATATGTTAATATAGAAATTAATAATATGCATGGTCTTTATAATGCTTATTAATGCCATTAATAAGCATGGATTAGAGCTTGATAAAGAAATACTATTTTAAAATAAATTATATAGAGCAAGTCAAATATTATTATAGGTCTCTTTCCCATAAATATTAGTCAAAATAACTAATTTTCTATCAACTTGCAATTGATCATTCTAACTTGTAATCATAAAAAATGAGTCATGCATTAATAACTCAATCATGAAAGATGAATCATGCATTAATGACTTATTCTTCGGAATGATCCCAAATTCATATTTCTTTTGTTACACTACATAAACGGTTGACTACCTAGCCATAGTTAATTACTATTAGACTACTTTAATAACATTGGTTAGGTCTTTTAAGGGCTATCATAATCATCTACAAGCAAATGATGATTAAGCTATATATCACGTCCCACCAAAGGCCCTCTCCATGTTCTAAGCTATACCAAACCAAAGGATATGGACGTTTTAAGATAGGAAGAATTGTACCATAGACCAAACCAAGATCTCTACTTAAAGGATATTGGCGTTTTTGGATATTCTCGTCGATGAACCCTAGTTTAGTTGTTTCCTACAATTTCCATGGCTCAATGGGGGCTTTGGGAATATTTTCTTACCTTCATGCCTTTAAGGATTGTAATTTTAGATTTATGTAACGTGAATATATATATATTATATATATATATTTTTAATAGGTGATGAGTTTTATTTTATTTTTGTTGGTAATGGATTGTAATATTTTATGTATTGGAGTATTTTGGATAGTATTATTCATATTGGGATAAAAGATTGGCAGGAAATATTGGCGTGGATTTATTTAATATTAAGTTTATAAGTTTATAGAAGAATACAAAGAAATTAAGATGCAAATATTTGAGTGTTTAAAAGATCTTAATTTAAAATGAATTTACATAGTTTGTACGCATTTATGGATGATGTTTGTAATAAGCTTGTTGACATACACTGGTATGTCTCACTCTTCAAGGCCTAGTTGTAGACTTTTGTCTTCATCGTCACTTATCACTAAAGTTGTTGATCCTTATTAAAAGAATTGAACCTAAGTTAACAATATGATAATATGGTACTTACATTTGGAACTATATGTGTATGTAAGAGTGCGTGTAATGTATTGATTAATGATTATAATATTTCTTAAACTTTATTTTTGTATTAGAGAATTTTAAAACTATATATTTCGAATTATAAATAAGAATGTTACACGTCACATTTTTATTATATAACTATTTTTATTTCTTTTAAATATTTTAATGACATATACCATGTGCCACAACCACATTAAATACTTATTATACATTTCATTCATATTGTACTGCAAAATACACCTTAGTTTTTTCTAAAGAATCAAATCCACTTTATTTTATTTTAAGAACTCCCCATCTTAATTTTTTTTATTCTCAGACCACACAATTATCTAAACGTGCATATAATAATCCCAACTACATTTTAACAATAACCACGCCACTTTACTAATTAAAAGTTACGAAAGAAGATCAATAAAGGTGAGGACATGATTATCTAAATGTGCATATAATAATTCCAACTATATTTGAACAATAAGCACATCACTTCACTAATTAAAAGTTAAGAAAGAAGATCAATAAAGCTACTTGTTGTGCTTTTTTTTATAACCAAAACGAGTAAAAGGATTTGTATTGAAATAACCAAGGATAATTAGCTAGAAATTTACATGCTAGAGATAGTTCAAAAGACTATAACTTGTAAATCCTAGCCAAGAAACCCAAGTTACTAACCTTATTCACAAGAGAGACATAAACGTAATTTGATCCAGTTAAACATATTATTCAACAGGAAAATATATTTTAGGACAAATCCAGGTAAATCTATTTATTTTATGAGAAAATAACATCCAATTTAACATTCTTAATTTAATCAATTAATTTAAGTGAATTGACTAAGGTTGAGGCATACTTGTAAAAAGATGAATTTGAATGACACTTACGACAATCCGAACAACAACCCAACAACAACAATAGTAGACAATGAGATACAAGGAACAACTCTCCACCCAACCTAACCCTTAGTCAAATATTGAGATCCCCTCAGCCCTCAATCAATAAAACTATGCTAGACAAACAACTCCTCACAATTAAGATCAAACAACCCACACACAATAACAAGCATACAAATTCCTATTCTCTCATGAAGCCCCCTTAAACAAAACAAAAAAAAAACCTAAAACAATCCCCTTCTCCTCCTTAAAAGCCCTCATTTTCCATGTTAAAATGATAAGGTCTATTTGCATGGATGACTCAACTTGTCATCCATGCACTTAACCCCCTTTAATTTAATGAAAATGGTAAATTAACTTAATCAAATCCCTTTACTTGAATATTGCCTATTATACAACTATGTTATAACTATGTTATATGTATAATTTATTTTTTATGCATTTATAGGTATAATTTGATTATATATATACTTTAATTTACCAAATGAGCATTACATAATTATTGTAGAAATACATCACAAAACTTCTCTTCCTTGTACATCCTTAAGACCATGACTATAAACTTCACAGAAAATTGATAGTTGTATATTTGGATATATTGTCCTAATAACTTAATACAAATAAAAAACATGAAAACATAGATTTAGGAAAAGCATGGTCGCTATGGCCTTCTTCTGACTACTGTTCATCTTTACCAGTGTACTTGGAGCTAGAAATTTCTATGATAACATTGGTCAACTGTTGTACAATGTCCTCTTCCATCAGCTTAGAGCTCACAGAGTGAGCTTTTTAAGATTGAGCATCCCGAGACATACCCAAAATAATATTGAAATGCATCTTTGTGTTACTAATCAACTTAGTAATTTTCTCCTCCTACTCCTTCACTTTGCTTTCAATAGCCTCCTTCCTAGTGTCATGGTGAGCAATATGAGTGTTTATACCATCCATAAACCCCCTCAAACCATCCATCTATGATTTTAGATGCCTCATCATCCTCTTTATCTCTTTGATATCATTCTTCCCACCCCTCGAGAGTCGTGCCCCAATTCAAGGGGTTAGCCATACCAGAGTGCAGAGAAAACCGAGGAAAAATCTTGTTCCCCACCCAAGGTATAAAATGATCACCCCACACAGAAGACAAGCCATAATAGTCAGAATCTGACTGACAAAAAACATAGACCTCCCCACAATCAACAATAAGAGAAAAAGCCTTGCTCCTTTACTGCCCAAACGAGACATAAATGAGGTGGGTTTCCTTACTGTTTTCTCTACCTAGCAAGGAAAAGTTGAGCTTGCACAAACAAAACTAGAATTGTCTTGTCACTTATGCATGCCAAGACTTACTTCGTCCTTGGTATTGCCTACCAAAGATATCCCATCATCACTGGAGAGTAATCATAAGAGGGCCATATAGGAAATTATGCTCAAGAAAGGAAACATCCAGAGGGAGCCAATGCATAGGGGAGTGCTATGCTCCCCTTGCTTGCCATGAAGATTAAGTGATGGCTCACACGAGGAAGAATACGCCAGTTGTATGCCATGTCGCTAATTCCCCTGTTCATTAACTTGTGATTTGATATATGGTATCTACCACCCTCCATAATATAAAAACTGGGGGAGGTATCGAGGATCATGTTGGCCCCCATTTTGAATAAAAACCCCTTATCCAACTTTGTTGTTTCATTGGCCATTTGATCAACAATAGTATTATTGTACCTTCAAATATGCAAGATTTCTTCTTGTACTCAGTTAAGATGACAATTGATCATTTCAAAGATTCTTAATAGAATTATGTTATCTTTAACATTTTTCTACTTTACTTACTTGATAACCAAGAAAGAATCACCCGTAATAAGAAAATCACCCATAATAAGAAAATTTTGGATCTATATACCGTGGATGATCTCCAATCCCATGCATAATGAGTATAATTCAGCTTGGTTGTTAGTTGCCTTGCGAATGCCCATGAAAAAGGTAATATTGGTTTTCCTTTGAAATCCAAAGGGACTCCACGTACCTATCGCTTCATGTTTGTCATGCTTCTTTAAATATCGAGTTAAAATAGGATTAGTGCACTTTCAACTTTGACCCATGTTATTTATGTAGGGTTTGGAGGCGAGGTGTTATGAATGCATATCTCACCTTTATTTTCATTTTACCAATAAAGATAAAGGTGTAAAGTAAATACATTAATATGTTGTACAAGATATACAAGGTGAAGATAGAGTATGCATTTTTTATAAAAGGTAAAGGTGGAGAGTAAATACATAAATATGCTATAGAGGGTGAAGAATATGTTATAGAGTAGAAAGATAAAGGTGGAGTGTAAATCGGATGAAAAAGTGCCTAGTCTGAATGGCTTCCCATGTGAGTTCTACAAGGCTACGTGGGCATTTGTCAAGCCATACCTTTAACAGGTAAACAAAGAAGCCTTGAGCAAACAAATCAATAATACAAGGTGAAAATAGAGTATGCATTTTTTATAAAAGATAAAGGTGGAGAGTAAATACATATCATATGTTATAGAGGGTGAAGATAGAGTATGCATTTTCACTAACAAAAAAAATCAAAATATAACATGTTACAGAGGGTGGAGATAGAGTATGCATTTTCATTAAAATATATATATATATATATATATATATAAATTTTGTTATAAAATATTTTTTATTTCTTACTTAATTTTTTATAAAATAAATAAATAAATAAATATTACAAATATATATCTACCCACCCTCTCATTAAAAATAAATAATAATCATTACAAATATATCCACCCTCTCATCAAAGAAAAAGAAAATAAAAACGCACAACCAACTACACTACTATCTACAAATAAAAAAATTAAACAATAAATGATTACAAATATATACCACCCACCTTCTCATTAAAAATAAATAAGTAATCATTACAAATATATACACCCCACCCTCTCATTAAAGAAAAAGTGGAAATAAAATCACACCACTATTGTTTATAGTCTACAAATAAAAAACAATAAAACAATAGTAAACTAGTGTAGTGTATACATAGTGAATACATGAAGAATTCCATCAACATCAAGATTGCTTGTAGTTGGAAATTCGTTTTCTTATGTGAAGCGGGGAATGATTCTAAAGTGGAGAAGTACCTAGACTGAAAGTGAGAGTGTTTCCCATTAATATATATACATATTTTTTACAAAATATTAAAGAATAATATTTTATAAAGGTATGCAATTATAATTATGATTATGATATTTTCATTATGTTTGAATAGCTAATTGATTAGATTCATATTTTAAGATGATTAGTTATTATAATATTTTCATCATAAATGTTTAACATTCATGGTTGCATTTTTTTATATATTTATTTTAATTCAATTAAATTATATATATATTTTTATTTAATTAAATGATGTGAGATTAGTGGAACTCTAGTAAAATTAATTATTTGAGTTTGATATAAATATATAGGGAATATTTCCTTTTCATATTTAAGTTGTATGGTTCACGTAACCTCTTCATCCCCTCTAGGGGTCCTGCTAACAGGTGGGGTGGCGAGGGCAGTCGACTGTGGTCGTTCCCACCCCGGATCGAACCCCATGCCGAGGCTTTTACAACGTCCCCGCATTATCGGGCGTTAGTTACATTGTATTAAAAAAAAAAAAACTCTTCATCCCCTCTATCGATCCTAATAATTTGTATCTGAAGTGCTGTCTTTTTTCATGTGATTATATTCATATGTAGATCCTATTTTTCGTATGGTTGAAAGAGTGGGACCTCTCTGGATGTACTAGGATATGAGTGGGTACATCCTTTTTGAAGTTTCCCTAGGATTCATCTAAGAGTGATTTCGACATTGAAGTTTGCTTTTTTTACATTTTTTACCGAATGAGACCTTAGCCTTTTGAAATACACCCTTCAAACACTATGTTGTTCAACATGCTTTATACCTCAAAATTGTAGTTTCATAATCCAATGCTTGGATCCAACTAGAATCATTCCACTCCAAAACTATCTTATTTAGTAGATTTTGACTCAAGTCAAATTCTGTATATATTCAAGTATAGGTAATGATCCTCTTTTTGGATCTAGTTTATAGGTAATGATCCTCTTTTTGGATCTAGTTTATGTCACACTTCAAAATACATTTCCAAAATATTTTCAATTTTTTCACATTTACAAAGTTCATTAAAGGAGGGATAGATTTGACAATAACATCCATTTTCAAAGTAGTGAAAAGTTTGATTGAAATTGAAGAACCATATTTTGATGAAGATGCAAGTTAAATTCCAAAATCACAAACCCTCTTCCAAAACCTTTTTATGAACATCAATTTTTTAAAGGAGTAGTCTATTTATTCTACGTTTTCGACTTTAGAATCTGGTAATTTTTTTTGGGTAAAACCCAAATTTCTACATGTTTAAATTGTATTTTTGAATCCATAAATAGATTTAGCACCATCGAATACCCCCATGGCACCCAAATTATGCATTTTCCATAGCTAATATATGCGATTATAAAATTTTCTAAAGATTTCCAATCGGAATACGAACAAAACTAAACGGAAAATATGCTCGCAAAAGATTGAAAACATAGAATATTTAAACTACACCTTTTTTAAAAACTAATAATGATTATCTAACCTTACTAGCAAAAAGCAAAAATTAGTCATTTAAGAAAATATCCTCCTTAAATATTCATCTTTAGCTTTAAAACAACACTGAAACACCTTTTGATATCCATCTTTCGCTTTAACAAAACAATGAAGCACCCTTTCACTTCTTTATAAAAAGAAGCATCCCCAAAAGGGGTGGCTTAATCACTCGAATAATATGTGAATGTAAAATGAAATGTATAACAAATAAACATAGGTATGGTTAAAAGGAACGTCTGTCCTTATCTGTGTTATATTTTACATTTTTTCCAAGAAATAAAAATCACAGTCTATTATTGGAGAAATAAATCATTTTTTACAAAGATCGTGTAAGATCTTGCTTTTAGTTGAATTGGCACTATCATCACAACATATAACATAAAACTATTTTCAACCAATTACAATAATTATCTATCAAAAAGTTCCTTCATAAAGAGGTGTATTCTTTTCAGTCAGATATACAAAAAATTGACAATACGAGATTCTCCAAGAGAAGGGTCCATAATCACCAGAAGAGAGAAGTGACTCATGTTGCAGAAAAACTGTTTAAAAAATGAAGGCATACCAAAAATAGATAGTTGTGCCTTCAATTCAGGAAGCCCTTAAAGGGACTTGGGTCCAACTCTAATTCCAGTTCATTTATATGCTCCCACATGTGCGAAACATCCTCTTCGAGTAGTAGACCTCTTTTTGAGAGATGATTAACTACATAATTCCTTTCCTAGTACATATGTTGGAAAGAGACTGTTTGAAATAGATCCAATAATATGTTAATTTCCTCATATATAGGAGCTAGATGAAATTTTTTTGGTCTTCTTCTATTATTCAACCAATCTATAACCAGTTTGGAGTCGCAAAAAATTTGTACCTATTGCACCCTATACTGCACTGGTAATGAAAGGGACAACCTTAAAGCCTCTAACTTAGTATTGTTGTTTGTAACATGAACCAACCCAACATCAAAAGACATTTGATGAGAATATGTAAGATGCAAAAGGCCACCTGCACCCCTAGCAAGAGGTTGTTGTCAAGCTTCTCCATCGGGGAAAATCCAAGGAAAATTTTTATCTATAGATTCAATTTCAATTCTTCTTGCATTTTGATGGCGATTCACCTAAGGAAACAAGTTAAATATAGAAAGACCCTTTGATGCACAAATGCGGGGAGGGATCTTTTTACCCTCAAATATATCTTGATTCCTAGAGGTCCAAATACACCAAATGATGATAACTGGCAAGGCACTGAACATAATGTTTACATGATTAGAGATCCAATGATGAAAATCCTACAGTATGGTCTCACCTTCCCATTCAAACAATATTCCCTTCAGGTATGATAGATGATCCCAAACTTGCCTTGAGCGGCTACATGTTAGAAATAAATGATCTATGCTTTCATTGTTTACTTGACAGAGAGTGCATCTCCATGGACCTACCCAAATTTTCTTCATCAAAAATCCCATACTGGCACTTTATTTGATAAGACCAACCAAAGGAAAATTCTGCATTTTAAAGGACATTTTAATAGCCAGATAACAGAATGCCACCAACTCCGTGGAGGGTGTTCTTGATTTGATCTCAAGACTTGGTAAACAAGCCTGGGGGAGTATGACCCAAAATTTGGATTTTGAACCCATAATAACTCATCCACTCTGTTGGTAAGCTTGACATGAGAGTCTTTTAAGGATTTTGTGTAGATGTCCCAAGCAATTATGAAGTCCCTTCTAACAATGCCCAGTTGATCTGCACTGAGCCATTCTTTAGTGAAGTATGTAGTATTGATAGGATCACTAACCCGATCCAAATATATATAGCCCTATTCTCTGAGGTCATCCACTAATTAAATAGGTATTCTATGGTTCCCACGTCCACCAATTGAAGGATCGTGACCAATTTTGACCTTGCTCCCACTTCCAATTTTCCTTTCCAACTAGTCTCCTATGAGATCAAAAGCATGTAGCATTGTTTTTCACATTATGGATATATTCCTTTGATTCTTATCTCTGACTTGAAACCATTCTTCAACATTTTTTTCCACATTATGGAGATGTACTTATTTATAACAACAACTGACCACAGTCCCTCATCTTTTAAGATTCTCTAGACACCTTTTCCCACCAGTGCTTTTGAGAAGCAATACAGATTCTTTATGCCCCATCCTCCCATTGATTTTGTCCATGAAATGGAGGACCAAGCTGCCCAATGAAAAGGGGTTCCTTCTTGAGAACCATTCCAGATAAAATTGAAGCATATCTTTATGATTTGATCAAGGATTCCACTAGGAACATATGCCAATGATACCCAGTATACTGGGATTGCTTCTAGAACAGAATTTACCAGAATTAGTCTGCCACCTCTGCTAAGACATTTATTACACCATAGCATAAGTATTTTTTTCAATTTTTGCAATGAGCCATGCCCAATCCCTTTTTAGATAGGCATTTGACTTGAGAACAAAACCTAGGTAGCAGAGGCCTTCTTCAACTTCAACCAAGGGGAAGTTCAACTAAGAGCTAATCCAATTCGACTCTTCTTAGTTAATGTTCAAAATAGATATGAAATGTTTAATGACATTAAGAACCATACTTGCAGCTACAGAAAAAAGGTCCAAAAAACCTTGTAAGAGTAGAATCTCTCTCTTTCTACCATTTCAGAAGATGAGATTGTCACAAAAAAAATGAGAGATATAAACATTTTCTCTGACATGTATGCTTTTAAAGGAGCCATTTTTCCTAGCCTGATGGATGAGTCTGCCCAGCCCCTCCACCACCGATAGAAAGAGCAAGGGGGATAATGGAAAAACTTGTCTTAGGCCCTAACCAGGTCTGGAAAAAGGAGATCCGAGCCATTAATCACACAATAAAAGAAACAATTCTAACACATGTCATTATCCAATTGACAATCTGTAAGTGTAAGCAAATTTGTTGCAAGATAAGTCTCAGATAGAGCCACTTAACTCTATAATATGCCTTTGATAGGTCTTCTTTTACAATCATAGTAGGGAGATGTTTTATCTTATCTGAGTGGAGGACTTCTTGAGTAGTTCCTACTGCATCATGGATTTGTCTTCCAGCCAGGAAAGCAAATTGCTCTTGGGATATAGAATTGGAAAGTTTACCTTTTATCCTAATAGCAAGGATCGTTGAAATGATATTATATATGCATTTACATAAGGAGATTGGTCTATAGTTCTCTAGCTCTTAGAGTTGTCAGACTTTGGTATCAAAGTGATTAAAGTAGTATTGAAAGAAGCTAGAATATTACTTGATATTCTCGAGTCTTCCACCACTCTGATAAGATCTAACTAAAAAAGGTACAAGAAGGCAGAGAAGAAGTCAGTTGTCCAACCATCAGGGCTCATACTTTTATCTTTCTGCAGAGATTTAACAGCCTCCACAAGTTCCCCCAATGTCACTTCTTCCATCAACTCCTGATTTTGTTCTTTATTAACATAGGATGGGAAAAGGGCAATAATTTCCATCATCTATGCAATGGGAGCAGATTCATCCTCTTTAAAAAGACAATTTAAATGCAGAACACCAATTGTAGCCAGGTTTCCAAATCCAAATCCTCCAACTTCCATATAGAATTCACACTCTTCTTGTGATTAATGAAATGGTGGAAACTTTTTGTATTTTCATCAACTTTTTGCATCCATGTAGCTCTGCTATTAAGTCTTCATATCTCCTCATTATCAACTAAAATCTTCTTTTTCTTTGTTTCCCGCTCAACAAATTCTTTCTTCATTGATAGAGTGCCAAAACCAGAAGTATTTGACAGATAAAGGTGTTGTAAGCCTTCTCTCCACATATTCTAGCTCAACATTTCTTTCCATTAGTTTTTTAGTTGTCCATTTTACATATATTGTATTATATTAAAATTTGTACCGTATGTAGTCCATGGTAAGGAATATAGGCAAAACTCTATATATGTAATTCTCATATCAACATTTCTTTCCATTCTTTTTTTAGTTGTCCATTTTACATATATTGTATTATATTAAAATTTGTACCGTATGTAGTCCACAGTAAGGAATATAGGCACAACCCTTTTTTTTCAAATGGTGGTTCACCATTTGTTAGAGGGCTAGTCCACCGGAAGAATGCCAACGCCTGCTATTCGAGCTAGAGAATCAAGGTATGGCCATAAATATAGTCTTACAATTGGGACTCAACAAGAGCATTATGTCACTTAAGATAATTGAACCTGGGTGGGGAGGGTAACAATCATTCCACCCAACCACCCAAGCTACAACCAAAGGACAATATAAGCACAACTCTATATATTTAATTCTCATACCAAGCTTAATTTTACTGGTTTATTATCAATATTGTTTTTTTTTTGTGTGAAAAAAAATCTCATATCGAAACTTAATTTTACTTATTTATTATATGCAATGATCTTAAACCACAACATAACCAAGATTTTGTAGTTTTTGTAATTAATTTTTGAAATTTTAAATGTTGTCAATTAAAGTTATTGTCTAATAGATGCTTTTTCAATTCATGTGAGTGATATGACATTTCACATTGCAATGCACATTGATTAAATAAAACTAATCAATATAAAAAATAAATATGATGTAAACTTACAAATATATGTAAAATTAGAACAACCTAGATATACTTAAATTCACAGACTTATGGCTTTGGGCTAAGAAGAAACTCCTCTTTGAGACACTTGTCATTCTTGTTATCTTATATGGTTGTGAAGTTTGGGGTTGCAATATCTCTAAAGAATCTCGGGGAAGGATAGAGCAAATCCAAAAATGCTTTATAATATATAATATCAAAATTAAAGGCAATACACCCTATCTATCCCCCTCATAGAAGTGAGTCTCTACTCGATTGAAAGCATGTCTATGACTAGGTACCTAATGTACAAGAACAATGTAATGCTTCTCAAGGGCATTAAGAATTTTAAACTAATTAAGTATCTATTTTTATTTATTTTTGAAATGTATAAGAGTGTCAATACAAGCTCAATATACATCATGAAACCATAGCAGCATATAAACAACACATAAGCATTTCACAATAGCATCTAACAAAATTTACAACATTATATAAACAATTTGAAACCACAAGAAAAATACCTCGTTATAAGAATGGTGACGGAGTCCAAACTGAGCAAGCTTCCCTCTTCCATTCGAGTTGCTTCCATCTTCATTGCCCAAAAGCGGGACCATGGTTTTACTTCCCATCCAACTAGGGGCCTAGCCGGCTCCCTAGCCCCAGGAAGCCATTGAACGGTCCCATCCAAATGGCCTCCTGGCCCTCCGTGACCGAGACCCCCAGAGAACAGAACAGTGATGCACCAGTAGGCTATGTATCAAATCTTCCAAGAGTTCTCAAACTCTTCCAACTCTTCAAAACTTCTCATACCCCAAAATACCCAAAATTCTCCATCCTAGAATACTCTCACCAAAATAATCTTCAAGAGAAAAAGAACCTCCCTCCTTCCACTCTCAAGTCTCATATTTATATCCAAAAATCCTCATCCATCAATAAGTTCCCATAAATAATAGTCATCCATCAATAAGTTCCCATAAATAATAGTCATCCATCAATAAATTCATTTTCTCCAAATAAATAGAAATTTGATTTAAATAATTAAAATATTAATAAACATGGTTTCAAAGTCTCACTTGTCATGCTTCTATATTAATGCAACTATGACAACCAATTTCTAAAAATTTGTGCAAATCCTATCTATCCATTTATTTATATTATCCTTTCATTCATAAGTCAAATAAGATATTTTCATATACTATATTATATTATGACATATTTTATATTATATGTATATAATTATATATGTTATTTAATAATCCAATCAATTTATATAAATCTAAATCATTTTAAACAAGTCAACAAACTCATACTTTCAACACATAAGTAATGATTTCATCAATTCGTCAACCCAGTTACTAATAGATAATATAACCATATTAACTTATTCATCGATCGACCAATCATAGTAATGTAATCACGAATTGACGTATGCGTGGCCAGTACACACGTCTTAAGCGTGCGTACTAATAATCACATTTAATGCTCCTAATAAATCATTATTACATCCTCTCAAACAACATATAGAAGAACAATTAAACACTGCATCATTCATCATTCATAATCATTCATACAGAAACAATAAGAAAAAATTAGATAAACATAATGGTGAAATCAAAGATATAATCATGATGGTTAATAACAATCAAGAACACCATCCAATCCATCATTGGTACCATCCATCTCATCAGTAATCCAGCCCCTAAATCACCACTACTTCCATCTCCTGACCTCACCATCCCGTCCTCTGCTGCAATATACTGTGGCGTCGACTGCAGGACCTAACCACATATAGAACCCGTAAGCGGAAGTGTTGATCGACCACATCGACCAAGCTTCCCCAGCAGGCATCCGCGAGTGGTCATCACACGTCTAGGGGAGTGCGCTACACAAACCTCCCACGACTCTAGGTTTCGGGGGATAAACGGTGGAAATTTCTTCCACCCCCCCTAATAGTACTAGGGTCAACACCCTACATCAACCATACTATGCCATCAATGTTCTAAGGGGTCCCGTCATTGAAAAACCACTTTGGGCAAGTCACAATTCCTGTCAAAACTCACACTCACCCACAAGTCATAGAAATATTGGAATTCACAATTAAATAGCATGAAATTTGATATAACGTCATTATACTCATGATGTTCAATACATCTCATGGGCCTTGGCAATATAGGAATCCACCTATCTCATAGCCAATTAACATGTGGAATAGTTCATCATTAACATGAAACATATATATAGCCATAACCAACTCTTTCAAGTGCCAATCTATATCACTAATACAACATTTACAAATACTCATGTAAGTTATTTTTGCAAACAACTAAATTAGCATTCTACATATGGATATTCTACATTCAATTTTGCATGTTCAAATGAAATAACATATTCATTGTCATTAATAAATTAAAACAATATTTCAAATTACCATACATGCCTCAGAGGAGTCCACATGTCCACATAACAATCATCTTGATCAATCTATCTTAGTAAAACAGATAATAAGCAAATGCATTGCTAAGCTAATTCACATTAGAGTTTTTAATTAAAGACTATCAAAATATGGGGCGTTACAAACAAAACAAACAACATGGAGGACAAGAGTCTTCCTAAGATTGCTTCATAATCTAGTCAAAACCACCTGGGACTTAACTGAGGTTGGCATAAAGATTCAAAGTCTTGGCTAAACCATTGGAGAGACGAGGAAGACGCCACTTTGGAAAATAACAATAATATTAAAAGTATTATTACATCTAAATTTAAGGAAAATATGTGGTGTGACAAAGAGTTAGAGGATAAGATAAAATTAAGATATTATAAGGAGGTGATCAACCCTAACATAGAATATCAAAAGTATTTTTTATTTTATTTTAACTAGTGGAAAGAAGAAATGAACATTGCTAAATTAAGAACAAAATCTCATGAGCTCCATAATGAAACATGGAGTTGGACAATTCCTGAAACACTATGGGATGAAAAAATCTGTCATCTTTGTGACACAAAGAGGGTTGAAGACGAAAATCACTTTATCATAGAATGTCCTGCATACACTCACATTAGAGCACACTTTCAAAACATTTGCTACAATAGTGACCTTCATAACCTTTTAACTCATCATAACTAGTGATTTAGGAATGTTTCTCTTAAAGCTTTTTGATCATAAAAATAAATTTTTAAATAAAACCAAGTGACTCCTTTCATTTTTAAGGTTTGATATACCAAAGTTGATCTTAATAGATGTTAGAAACCGTCATCATCATATATATATATAAGAATAATATTACACAATCCTATATTAAAGAGATTGCACAATCTCTTTCTATATGTTAATTCAATATAATAATTTTCAAATTAAAAATTAAAATTAAAAATAAGGATTCATTATAATAAAATAAATTTACAAAAATACACTTTTTTAATTTTTTAATCAAAATCCAAATAAAAAATATAAATATTAAATTAAGTAAACATCAATACACTAATTAAATAAATTAATACTACAATTCAATATTAAAAATATTATAACATTCAAAACTTATTTATAACTCAATTATAATTAAAACCAATAATAATATTATTTAAGATTAATACTTTAAATACTAATATATATATTTCATAAGATCTTGAGATGTTAGGTTTTCTTGTAATGTTTTTTTTTTTTTTTTTTTTTTTTTTTTCTTCTATCGAAAAATTTATCTTACTATTAAGATTTTCTTGTAATGTTATATGCGTAAACAAACATTTTATATTATTTTAAAATATGAATGGTGTGTGTTTAAGATATTATGTAGCTTTCGCAATTTTTTTTTTTAATAAAATTTTGGGATAAGATTGTATCACTCGGTGGTTGAGCGACTTGGGCAGTTGAAGATGATAAGGCATAACAACTTTGTTAAGAAAATCCATAGAAGTGAATGGATACTTTGCATCGATCAAGTAAAGCCAATCTCCAAAATCTACCAACTTTTAAAAATATGAAGAATTGAAGTTCACCCTGGAATAAAACATTTATTTAATATTTTTATTTATTTAGTGAATATACATATTTTTAGTTTCCCTAAACAGAGACTATATATTCCGTTTTGTGCTATTAGTCTATCTATTTCTAAAATATGACTATACATTGTTCAATGTGGAATGAAACTTTTTATTCATTTGTATTTATTTAATAAAATATATTAACAAGTGTGTAAGTTTTATAGGTGGGAAGTGTTTGAAAAGACAATTTTATCATTGGCATGAATTAAGAAAAATAAAAAATAAAATAAAAATAGAACATGACTTTAATCTTTCTAATGTAACATCTAAATATTTACTTTCTAGTGAACTGACATATTGAAGGTCAAGTTGACACTCATGGAGACATTATGTCTGTTGGCTATGGACATCAACGCCTACACTGGCATGTTCTAGTCCATTCTAAATCTGCATTACACTCTCAACTCTTATGCTAATCTCTATCTGTTTGTTGTGCAGATGCCTTCGTCTCACATTCAGGGAAATCTCTACCTGTTGTGCAAAGAGAATGTCATTCTGCATATAATGGTATGTTAATCCACAATTTGGTCTCTTTTATTTTATTTTATTTATTTATTTTTTATTTTTCAGTTCAATCTTGAATTTTTCTTAATCTGACTATTTCTATTTTTTGTCTAATAATGTTGGGTATTATTTAATCCAATTATTCATACTCTTTTATGCATTTTCCAGATCTGCTTATGATTGTATTTCAAAACACCGGTAATCCAGAAAACAATCAGCACCAGAGTTTTTATGGACTTGCGGTAGTCCTTACATTAGACAGGTAGAAAGGGTTTTACTCTCATCGCTTTCGTTTTCCAGCTTATGGACATAATATTCAAATATATAGTAACCATATTGATTTTTGGTTATTCCTTTTCCATGAATCATGAGCTAGAATGCTGACACTTGTTCAATGCCGTCTAAGACTTTCTTAGAGGATTCTAGGATTGCAGTAAGTCCAAACTTACCAGAAAAGCTCTATCTTCCTTGAGCTGGGGATTTTTATGCAACCCTGTGATTTGATTTGATTCTTGGACTTTGAGATCCCTCTTGGCACTAAGTCTTAGAATAAGTTGCAGAAGAATTGGGTTTTAGCTCTTTTTATTCATAAATTGCTATGGTTATTTTTCTGCTTTTCCCTGTGTACATCTCTATATCCAGGTTTTTCCTATTTGCGTCTCTGTATCCGGTCTATAAGAGATTAAATATTGCATTTTCTTTGTTTACCCTATTTCAAATATACAGAGGAATTACCAAAATCAATTTGAAAGCTTCCATTTATAAGAGCATTAATAATGGAATATTATTCGAGTTTAATACACTTGCCAAATTTATAATCATTGAATTCTTTGCAAGAACTCAATTTGCAAGCTTCCGAACTCCCTCAGGGTATCAGAAACTTAACATCACTTTTTAACTTGTCTTCACTAACTTTTCTAGTCTAAGAAGCATTCCAAAAAGCATTGGAGGATTGAAGTCATCGATGTTCTCAATGGACATGTCATGTTGCTCATAAGAGAATTTCTGGATTTATCTGCTGAATTAGGAAATCTATTAAGAGAGCTGAACCTGTGTGAATGTTGTAGATTAGAGAAGCTTCCCAAAATTTTCAGTGAACTCAATTGTTTGGTAAAGCTAAATTTATCAAAGTGCATCTCACTTGAAAAATTATGTAATGAGTTCCATTGCTTCTCATCATTGGAAATTCTAGATTTGGGTGGTTGTCAACGCTTCCAAGAACTCCCTTGAGATTTCCATTTCCTCACCTCATTACAAAATCTATACTTGATTGAGTGTTGGAGGATAAAATACCTCTCTCAAAATTTACATTGCCTCCCTTCATTGCAACATCTGTACCTATGTAATTGCCATTGGCTGGAAGGGAAATGGATGGACAAATGGTGAAGATAAAAAGATTACAGATTCTGATCATTCAAAGAAGGTATGGGCTAGTAACAAGATGGGGAGAAATTCAAAGAGAATGTAATCAATGGTGGTATTTTGCAGTGTATACAGCGCAGGTGAACATAATGTCCATCTATCCATATTTATCATAGGTACACTAATGATTTCATTGTTTGTCTATCCATATTTATTATACCCACCAATTATGTCTTTTCATGAACTATAAGTTAACTTTTATAATAAGATGGAAGATACATACAATCTGCCCCCTATCATTTCCCAGTATTTACAGGTATTAGGACTGTCTACATTGAATAAAATCCAGCTGAACAGATTTGGGGATGAGGGGAATGCTGTGTGGATGTCTGCTAGAGATCTTGGTCTTTTTGGTTTTTTAGCTCGGACTTGGGATGCTTACATCAGGAATTTGAATGCAACTGGTGTCAAATTGAATCATGATACATACCAGCTTGTTTGGGGAGGAAATCCTGCTTCTGGTATTGTATCGGCAAAAACTGCATACTCAAGAATTGTTCAAGACAAGTATATCTTTCCACAAGATTGGTGGTACAAGAGACTTTGGAATTGGACTATTCCTTTAAAGATGAAATGTTTTATTTGGTTAGTTTTGCAAGACAAGCTGAAAACTTGGGAAAATCTGTGTAAACGTGGATGGACTGGTCCTAGTTTCTGTAGTCTCTGCAAGAATGCAGCTGAAACAAAACAACACTTATTTGTCAATTGCAGTTTTACTCATAAAACCTGGGAATTGGTATCAAAAAGTCTGAATATTTCTCAACTCTAGGATGTTGGTGATTTTAATTCATGTCTATTAACCTGGTACAGGCATTGCAAACAACATTTTTATATTGCCATATGCATCACTTGGGCAATCTAGTTCTCTAGAAACTGTGCCATTTTTCAAAATATCCTCGTGATATTATGCATTGCTGTTGATGTATATGTAACTTCGGAATGTATTTCATCTTTGTATTTAATATATATTTATTGTACCCTTATAAGAGATGTGTCATTCCTCTATAAGGAAGTGTCGTCATGTGGATTGACAAGTGTCGCAAGTGTGTGTACTTGCCGATGGGTTATTAGACCACCATGTGGGGTCGGCCCTGAATTATATATATTATAATGTGGATGTACCTAGCTAGACAAGTCAGCCCCATAAGGTCACTGGGAAAAATGGTTAATATAAATAGAGATCGGAGATCTCTATTTTACACACTCGGAAAAGTAACTCACTCTCACTCAGAAAGTGGTGCACTAGTGAGGAGGAGGATCATCTGCTTCTAGGAGACTATCTCAGTGTTATTTGGTTGTACTTTGGTTGAGCCATTTCTCTCTCTATCTCTGAGGAAGTTGTGGGGTTTTTCACCTTAGGGTTTTCCCCACGGAAACTCTGTGTCTCTTGTCTCTTATGCTTTTGATTCTTGTGATGCTTGTCATATTGTGATTGTCATGCATTGATATACTGTATATGTTATTCTCTCAGCAAAGATCCTAGAGTATTGTGAATTAATGCTCAAAATTTAACATGGTATCAGAGCTAACCTGAGAAGAAGACATTTTGCAGTGACGGAAGCTTGAGTTCCTTGTTTATTGGGTTTCTCTCCACATATTTTTGAAAATCAGTATAGTAGATTGACTCTACTCATCAAGGCGCATCTATCTGTCCAGTTAGAATTCAATTCCGAGCATTTTCATATTTGGCCCTAAAAATTAGGGTTTCCACAAAATAAGAATTTCTGAAATCTGAAGACATAGCTGGAAGATCCTTGCAAAAATCGAAGTTTAGAGCTTTGGATCGAGATTTTTGGCTGGGTAGATCTCTGGGAAACTCAAACCCTAATTCAGGGCTCTCCCTAGTGAACCCGGGAGGACAAAAAGGCAATTCTGAAGGGCAAAACTTTGCTGATCTAAAATTCTGAATGCACCAGGCTGATCATCTCATCAAGATGCATCTTTCTATCCTTTCAGAAATTTGAAATTCACATTTTGAATTTTTAGGGTTTTTCTGACAAACTCTAATCCGGGACTAGATCCAGTTTTCAGCATTTCAAGTGGTAAGATCTAAATCTTTTCTATTTCCATTTGAAGTACTCTTTAAGATGTCTCACCACACCAAGATTGAGGATAAGCTTGAAGGAGCTGATAACTTCCGAGCTTGGAAGTATAGGATTGGGTTAATCCTGGAAGAAATGAGTTGGACTCATATGTGAAAGAAGACATCCCTATCCCAGAGGATGAAGAAGCCAAGGTATTGCATAAGAAGAACTTGGTCAAGGAAAAGAGAATCATTGCTGATTCCATTAAAGATCATCTCATACCCCATGTGTCCTCTCTAAAGACACCCAAGGAGATGTTTGACTCTTTGACCAAGCTATTTGAAGGGAAGAACATAACTCGGAAGATGACCCTGCGGAACCAATTGAAAGGAGTAAAGTTTCAGAATGGGGAAACCATTCAATCTTATTTTTCAAGGGTCTCCCAGATCAAGGAACAACTAGAAGCAGTGGATGAAATGGTGGAGAATGGTGAAGTGGTGATGACCACTCTAAATGGCCTACCTAGGTCATGGGATTCCTTTATCCAAGGAATTTGTGCAAGGAAGAAGTTGATTTCCTTCAGTAGACTACGGGAAAAATGCTCACAAGAAGAAGCAAGGCTTGTGGTACAAGAAGAAAAGATGGGGAATGAAGATCAAGCTCTCACAGCTCACACCAAGAAAGGGAAGTCCAAGAGAGATCCATCTCACTCCAAGAAATCTTCACATCACTTTAAAGAAAGAAGAATATGCTTCACCTGTAATGAGAAAGGACATATTGCTATAAATTGTTCCAAGAACAAGAAGGACAGCAACAACTCCAACAACAAGAAGAAGGGCAGCAAAAGAAGGTTTCATGCTCATGCTGCCGAGGATGATGAACCACCCAAGAAGAAGGCTAGGGAAGAAAGTGATGATAACTCATCAAGTGAAGAAGAGTATGTTCTAATCTCTGCTCTCACAGGTACCATCTCCCATGGTTGTAATGATTGGTTGATTGATAGTGGGGCTTCCAAACACATGACTGGGTTTAAGGAATCTTTTGTGAATCTATCTGAACATGAATCACCCCATAAGGTGAAACTTGGGGATGACTATCAATACCCAATCAAAGGAAGTGGTGAAGCCTCCTACAACCTAGATTCTAGAAAATATTTGAAGATGAAAGAGGTTCTTTATGTACTTGGGCTCAAGAAGAACTTACTCTCAATCTCTGCATTGGATGCAAAAGGTATGAGGGTTGCATTTGTGGATGGTCAAGTCCTAATGTGGCCAAAGGGAAAGACCATAGATGATGCAGTAGTGATTGGAGAGCAAGATGGAGGTTTGTATAAATTAAAGGGACAACCTGAACATGCCATGGTGCATGAATCCATGGAGCCAAGTGAACTTTGGCATAGAAGACTTGCTCATATGCACTATAGGGCACTTCCAATTGCAAGCAAAGCTATAGAGGGTCTTCCTGAAATCAAGACCAAACATGAAGGTGTTTGCAAAGGATGTGCAAAAGGTAAGAACATTAAGAAGGCTTTCCCAAGCAGTGAAAGCAAGGCAAAAGACATTCTGGAAATCATCCACTCAGATGTATGTGGTCCTATGTCATCCAGTTCTCTAAGCGGGTATGTTTACTATGTCTCATTTATTGATGACTTCTCCAGGAAGACTTGGGTATACTTCTTGAAGAACAAAGATGAGGTGTTTGATAAGTTTAAGGAATTCAAAACTTTGATGGAGAATCAAACTGACAAGAAGATCAAAACATTCAGATCAGACAATGGTGGAGAATTCACCTCAGGTGACTTCAAGAAGCTTTGCAGTGATTCAGGGATTAAGAGGGAGTTGACTACTCCTTACAATCCACAACAGAATGGAGTTGCAGAAAGGAAGAACAGAACAATCATGGAAGCAGCAAGAGCAATGCTCCATGACCAGGATCTACCTATGCATCTATGGGCAGAAGCAGCTAGAACAGCTGTATATGTGCAGAACAGAACACCCCACAAGATATTGGACAACAAGACACCAAAAGAGGTCTTTTCTGGTAAGAAACCTGAAGTCATCCATCTCAGAATATTTGGTTGTCCAGTATACATTCATGTCCCAAAAGAAAAGAGGACTAAACTATATCCTCCAGGAAAGAAGGGTATCTTTGTGGGTTACAGTGAAAGCTCGAAGGCTTACAGAATATATTTTCCAGGGTTCAAGAAGATTGATGTCAGCAGGGATGTAACATTTGATGAAAACTCAGCATTCATCAAATCAAGGAAGGCACCTATCGAAGTTTATGAAGAACCTAAGGAAACTAGATTTCAAGACACTACCATGACTGAAGCAGTTCCAGAAGTTGTTCGTGAGTTTGAAGATCCGCAAGAACCTGTAGATCCACCCCGCGAGGATAACTCTCACAAGAGGAAACCTGCATGGGCCAGAGAGCTCATTCAAGATGCATAAAGATTTGGCATTCCAGAAGAAGAACACAGAGCAAAGAAGAGAACCAGATCACATACCAGCTATGTTGCTTTACTCTGTGACATTATGAACAAAGAGCCTTCCAGTTATGAAGAAGCAGTGGAAAAGAAAGAATGGAAGGATGCCATGGTTGAGGAATACCAATCAATAATGAAGAATGATGTTTGGGATGTTGTCCCAAGACGTAAAGAGAAGTCTGTTGTGACTTCTAAATGGATCTTCAAAATCAAGCATGCTGCAGATGGCAGTGTAGAGAAATACAAGGCAAGATTCGTAGCTCGTGGCTTCTCTCAGAAAGAGGGAATAGATTATGAAGAAACTTTTGCACCTGTAGCCAGGTATACTTCCATCAGAACAGTACTTGCCCTAGCTGCAGCTATGAAATGGAAAATACACCAGATGGATGTCAAGAATGCTTTCTTGAATGGTGTAGTTGAAGAGGAAGTATATGTGGAGCAACCACTCGGTTTTGAAATACATGATAGGGAGTTATATGTGTGCAGATTGAAGAAAGCCTTGTATGGTTTGAAACAAGCTCCCAGAACTTGGTATGGTAGGATGGACAGTTTCCTATCTAGTTTGGGATTTAGCAAGAGTAAAGCGGATTCCAACCTTTACTACAAGGTTGAGGAAGGGAATCCTGTGATTCTACTCCTGTATGTGGATGACTTATTTGTAACAGGAGATGACAGACTGATCGCAGATACTAAGAGGAATCTTGCTACTGAATTCGATATGAAAGATTTGGGAATGATGCACTATTTCCTAGGTATGGAGGTGTGGCAGAGTGCAGGTGGGATCTTCCTTGGTCAAGGGAAGTACACAGTAGATATCCTGAAGAGATTTGGGATGATGGATTGCAAGGCCATGGCCATACCTATGGAATCGAATCTGAAGCTTCTATGCGATGCTTCATCTGAGCCGATTGATGTTTCTATGTATCGTCAGATGATTGGGTCCTTGATGTACCTGACGAACACGAGACCGAACATTTGCTTTGCTGTGAACACATTGAGCCAGTTCGTGACGGGCTCAAGTACGAAGCAAATCAAAAGTTTAACCTGCAAGGTTATGTTGATTCATATTGGGCTGGTAGTGCTGCAGATAGGAAGAGCACATCTGGGTGTTGTTTCAGTATGGGATCAGGTGTGATCTCTTGGTTTAGCAGGAATCAGTCCTACGTAGCACTGAGTACAGCTGAGGCAGAGTATGTTGCAGCCTGTTCAGCTAGTTGTGAGGAAGTATGGCTACATAAGCTACTGTCTGAGTTATTTGATCTCCCATTGGATGCTACCGGTATCTTCTGTGATAACCATAGTTGTGTGAAGCTGTCCGAGAACCCAGTGTTTCATGACAGGTCGAAACACATAGAGATAAAATATCACTATATCAGGGATATGGTGCAGAGAGGAGCTGTGAAGCTCCTGTATGTTGCGACGGACGAGCAGATTGCAGATGTGCTGACGAAGCCATTAGCCAGGGTGAAGTTCGAGTACTTCAGAGAGAGGCTTGGCGTTCTTTAGATCGAGGACACTTCGAGGAAGAAGTGATGGACACATTTGCTGAAGCCATTCCAAGCATGTTGGAAGGAGGATCCTTCACATGGCTGTGGATGTAAGCGCTGAATGATGAGCATCAGGATGATGTTCTGGTTTCTGCTGGATATGATCAGTTGGATCATTTTTATGTATGTATGTACGCATCATGTTGGACGCTGGATATGATCAGTTGGATCATTTTTGTATATGTATGTATGCATCATGTTGGATGCTGGATATGATCAGTTGGATCATTTTTATGTATGTATGTATGCATCATGTTGGATGCTGGATATGATCAGATGGATCATGTGTATGTATTTTGTATATGCATCATGTTGGATGCTTGGACCATGTATCTGTATATGTATCAGGTGGATACATTGTATGATCAGGTAGATCATGTATATTGATATGTATCAGGTATGATCAGGTAGATCATTTTGATGGATACATTGTGTGGATCATGTATCTATGTATCAGGGGATACACTATGTATGATGATATGTATCAGGTAGATACGTGGTGTGCATCAGATGGATGTATTGTATGATCAGGATGATCATGGATGATGAGCTTCTCCAGATGACATGTAGCAGGATGTTGCAGTGATGATGATCAGGGTGATCATGTGTACATCAGGATGATGTATGATGAGTATCAGATGATACTCTGTGGCCGTGGAACAGGTTGTGCAGATGAGCATATAATTCGTTGCCTTGGGAGATTTGCAGATAGTCTTTCGAGGTTTTGCCTATGGCATGTAATTTGGTGCCCTGGGATATCTGACAAATGCTCTTTCGAGGTTTTGCTCTAGGAGGACATATAATTTGGCCCTGGGAGATCTACAGATAGTCTTTCGAGGTTTTGCCTATGGCATGTAATTCGGTGCCCTGGGATATCTGGCAGATGCTCTTTCGAGGTTTTGTCCTATGGCATGTAATTTGCTCCTGGGGGATCTGGACAGGATGAAAAAGGCCTCAGATGCTTCAACCAGGTTTTGCCATGACCACATGTAATTTGCTCCTGGGAGATCTGGACAGGATGAAAAAGGCCTCAGATGCTTCAGCCAGGTTTTGTGGTGGACCACATGTAATGTGCTCCTGGGAGATCCGACAAGTAGAGCCGTGTGCTCGTAACAGCCTGGGATGCTTCAGCCAGGTTTTGTGGTGAGATCACATGTAATGTGCTCTTGGGAGATCCAGCAGGTAGAGTCGTGTGCTCGTAACAACCTAGGATGCTTCAGCCAGGTTTTGTGATAGGTCACATGTAATGTGCTCCTGGGAGATCCTATAGCTAGATCTGTGTGCTTGTAATAGCCTGGGATGATGCAGCCAAGTTTTGTGACGCATGTAATAAGTCCCGAGGTTTCCACAGTATGGCCAGTGATGATGAAGACCTGCAGGTGGTGGGCCTACATCCAGTATGAAAAAGGACTGGTTCTGTAGAACTTCCTATGACGAGTAGAGTCAGAGATTGGTTGAGATAGCAGCAGCAGTGACGATGATGATAACGATGCATCGATGACGATGATCTCGAGAAGAAGACTTGTCTAGCAGATCTGTGTCGAGAAATACCTTCCTAGTTAAGAGGGAGTGTTGATGTATATGTAACTTCGGAATGTATTTCATCTGTGTATTTTATATATATTTATTGTACCCTTATAAGAGATGTGTCATTCCTCTATAAGGAAGTGTCGTCATGTGGATTGACAAGTGTCGCAAGTGTGTGTACTTGTCGATGCTTTATTAGACCACCATGTGGGGTCGGCCCTGAATTATATATATTATAATGTGGATGTACCTAGCTAGACAAGTCGGTCCCATAAGGTCACTGGGCAAAAAGGTTAGTATAAATAGAGATCGGAGATCTCTATTTTACACACTCGGAAAAGTAACTCACTCTGACTCAGAAATTGGCGCACTAGTGAGGAGGAGGATCATCTGCTTCTAGGAGACTATCTCAGTGTTATTTGGTTGTACTTTGGTTGAGCCATTGCTCTCTCTATCTCTGAGGAAGTTGTGGGGTTTTTCACCTTAGGGTTTTCCCCACGGAAACTCTGCGTCTCTTGTCTCTTATGCTTTTGGTTCTTGTGATGCTTGTCATATTGTGATTGTCATGCATTGATATACTGTATATGTTATTCTCTCAACAAAGATCCTAGAGTATTGTGAATTAATGCTCAAAATTTAACAATTGCAACATGACTGCATTAAAAATGTTTTCAACATGTGAGGTTGATGAATATAATCTAAAGACTGACAGAGTTAGTCTTTTTGCATTCAAAGTGGACCAGCCTGTTATTTTCTTCGACGGAGCTTCACAAAATGGGTTGTGTGCAGTGGGGGGTGTCATATATCTGAATGACTCTCATTATTTTACCATTAGGCTCAATTGTGGTACAGGAAGCAACATGAAAGCAGAACTTATGGCTCTTTGGTGTGTTCTAAAAGTGGCAAACATCTTTGGCTTGGTTAATATCAAGGTTTATGGTGATTCCAGGGTTACAATCAAATGGGTTGCAGGTGAATTTAAGCTTAATGTCATGAATCTGAGACATTGGGCTCTTAGAACACATAATGAAATTGCAAAACTACAGAATATCATGTTCGAGCATATTTACAGAGAACATAATTCGCTCGTGGATAAGTTATCAAAACAAGCTCTTTCTGGTATGGAAGGACAGTTGATTTGGGAGGAATGGTGTGATAATTGCATCTTGGATAGTGGTATCACATATTTTTTTGATTGACTCTTGGGGGTGCTGGTTACAATTGTCATCTGAAATCTGATGCTTCTCTTTTTTGCATTTTGTCAGTATGTAATGGTGGATTGTGCCTTTGTGAACCTTAATGGTTTTTTTTTATCATGGATGGATCCTGTAGTTCTTTTTGTAGAGCAGAATTCTCATGAAAAATATTGTAAATGATTCGGACATAGAATCATGAACTTCTTTGTACTATTTGATTCTCTTGAATATCAATAGTAGTATTTTTTTCTCTGGAAAAATAATACCATTGAATTTGGATTTCTCTTCAGGATTTGTCCAAAGAGGAGATGGAGAATATACTCCAAAAATTGTTAGCAGAACTGGATTCCCTTCTTATTGATAAGTGAGGATTCTTATTAATAAGTGAGGAGAGCCATTCCATATTCGTGATCTTCCTACAAACACCCTCTCACATGTCCTGTTTCATATCGATCCAAATGATGATTTACCTTGTCCTTTAATTGAGGAGACCGTAGATGACATAAGAGTAAATTTTCAACTAATTTCTCTTGGCAGACATTTTAATCAGTTTCCTAGGAAATTCAAAGACAGTTTTGGGCTATAGTCATGAAATTTCGGAACTTGGATTGATGGTGGCTAAATTGTTATTAACATAACATCATTGTTCACCGAGAAGGAAGAATATCGCCCTACATTGAAAGTCTTACAATTCCTTCTTATAGATTGAATATCATTGCACTACATTAAAAGCCTCAAAATGAAAGGCAATGAGTCACGATGCAATAACTCGAAACAACTCTAGATGTATAGTAAAAGGCATCAATCTCGATCTCAAACTACTAGCTACAACAAGGGATAACAAGGACAAATGTTGAGAAAAAGTCGTCTCTTCCACTCTCAATAGCCTTTTGTTGCAGGTTTGTACAAAAGGAGTTCAATTACTTGTTGCTGCCTCTTAAGATCTAGTTGAGAGACTAAGAGACATGATAATCCTCCTCAAACTCCTCATCGATTTCCTCCGCTACTTTACATGTCCAATGCTCCTCAAATTGTATATCAACGTAAGTAAGAGCATGTGTTATATGTTTCTTGGTTGAAGATATGCTTGGTGTGAAGGTGTGGTGTGTCTGTTGAATATGTAGGCAGATTGGTGTGCTTGGCTAATGTCTTCTGGCTGAAGATGCTTGGGAAAAGGTTCGAGGCTACAACTAAGACGGAAAGCAACAAGTACATGTTTCTGAACTCATAAGCTCTAATAGTTATTATAGTGCATAGACAAAGGGCATAAAGCTAGTAGTGTCCAGAGACCTACTATATAGGTCCTACTCTTACGCAATAGAAGATCCTTTGTAAAGCAAGCTCCATGCCCAAAGAAGAATGAATAAAAGAGGATGGTAAACAAAATGTGTAACCAAGCAATGAATGTGGAAACAACACAATTTCCAGCCAAAGGGAAACGTAAGGCATGCTCAAGAATGAAAGTGTTGGAAGTATGCCCTTAAAGCCCCGTATGGATGACTTACTTTTAAACTAGGATTTGGGCTTATTTAAGGGGAAGGGAAAGGTATTGGATAGGGCAAAGTCTGGTGGGTAAGGCCTTGGAGGCAAGGTGAAGGATACGATTGGCTTTGTCTCTGTATCTATTTATGGATACGACTATTCTTTTATCTAAGTATCTCTTCCTTAAGACACCGCTGTGCTTTCCTAATTATATAGATTTAGTTTGTTAATGATAAAATAAGCAGAGACACAGAATAGAGCAGAAACAGAAATGGGCATATTGATTGCATTCTGATTATTAAGCACACATATATATATTTTCACATAACACCAAAACCACTGGCTAATACTATGGGCCAGTGTAAACCATGGGTCCACTAATGACCTAACTCAACTAACTTAGGATCATTGACTCAACTAACTAACCAAATTAGGACCATTGAGATTACAACTCTTAACACACCCCCTTAATCTCAAGTGGGATGGTGTGGTTAGCACTATCAATGACTAAGTGTTGTGCCTGCTGGTCTATGTCTCAGCTAGGCATACATTGCATTTAAATAAACTTAAGCTTTACTTTCTTCTTTGATGTGTACTTGGATTGCTTCTTCTTTGTCTTCTTGAACTTGATGCTAAGTAGGTGTTCTTCAACATCTTCTTTGTCTTCTGCACAATAAACAGTGTTATTGCTTTTCATTGGTCTTGGAATATAGTGCAAGTCTTCTTCTTCTTCTTCTGTTTCAACATATTGTATGTTGCTGTCCATTTTACCTACACATTCAAAAATTTTGTCAGAAAAAAGATTAATATATCTCAGCTCTTCTTGGAGATCACTCACATCTTCTTCTTCTGGTGTTTCAATATGTTTCAGCTCTTCTTGGATAGCATTCACATCTTCTTCTTCTTCTGTTTCAACAACAGCTACATCACAATTAACTGTTGCATCTTGTGCACAATGTGCATCCTTCACTGCTTCCTCAAAAACTGTGGGGTGACACAGAAACATAGCATACTCATACTGCTCATCAATAATGGGAGTCTACTCATATAGCTCCCTTAGACTTCTGGTTTTCTGGTTCTTTGATGAACTCTCTGCTGGTGCAACTTCTATGCTTCTATCAACTGTCTCTTTCTGTGAGAGACTTTCACTGCTGCTATCAATTGTCTCTTTTTGTGAGAGACTTTCACTGCTTCCATCAACTGTCTCTTTCTGTGAGAGACTTCATGCACGTCACTAGGGACTTCAACATTGAAAGGTTTGATTTCACTGTCATCAGTAAACAGAGCTAGATCAATAAGCTTTGCTGAGCATACTTGATCATTGGTTGCATCATAAACAAAGTCTTCTTGGCTATCTTCCACTTCACTGTGGGATTCCTGGTGCTTTGCATGGCTTGCAAAATCTACAGGTTCTTCTTCACTGAACTCTACTTCATCTTCTTCTACATCACGTTCTTCTTCATTGAACTCTGCTACATCTTCTTTAGGTTCCTCTTCAGAGAACTCTGCTTCATCTTTTTCTAGAGGTTCCTCTTCACTGAGCTCTGCTTTCAATATATCCCAAGCTTCTTTGGGAGTAGAAGCATTTGAAATGCTATGAAAGATGGAATAGTCTATACCATTTTGTATGATACTTAAGATAAAAACTTGCCTTCTTTCCTTTTGATACTCTGTCAAATTATGAAATGCAGCTAGATCTATATGATCATTCTCAGCTACAAAATGCCACAAATCTTGTGACCTTAACAGATCCCTAATTTTCAATGACCATAAATCATAATTATCTCCATCAAAGGTTTGCCATGAACCTATTGAGGTTAACAGATTTCTTACCTCTTCGATTTCTTCTGGTAGCTCTTCTACGACCATCTTTGTTTTCTTCAAGATCAATGTTCCTTCAGTCTTCAGATCTACTCTACCCTTTTTCTACAGAGGGTCTTCTTGGATCGATCTCTGCAAGACTCGATTTTCTGCAATCAAAGCTGGAACGTTGTCCAATATTTTGGCTCAACGTTAGCAATACCTTCTCTTTAAAAACTAGATCTGCTCCGAGATCTAGCCGTTCAGCATTGGATCTGAGATCGGCTTCATGTTCATGCTTGCCATGGAGTATGACAGTTGTTAAACTGATTGTCGCACTTTACTAACTGACACAGTGCGTCGAGGGGTGTGACGGACAAAATGTAACTGATCGTCGCACTTTACTAACTGACACAGTGCGTCAGGGGCTGCGACGGACAAAATGTAATTGATCGTCGCACTTTACTGACTGACACAATGCGTTGGGGGGTGCGACGGACAAAATGTGATACATCCACGACTGATTGTCACACTTTTCCACTGAGCAAGCTTGCGACAATCATCGCAGTTTGCCTTCAACCAAGGTGCGACACCGTCGCACTTTTCCTTTAGGCAGGGTGAGACGTCGCACTTTTCCTTCAGGCAGGGTGCGACAGCCTCCCTCAGGGTCGAATTTATTTTTTTTTTTTCGCCAATTTTTTTTTTTTTCGTGGGAAAAAAAAAATGTTACCTTGTCGTGGCCCGAGTGTTTCTCTCCGTCTGTGCTGCAACTTCTAGTTGTGCGTGTGTGCTCTCCAGCTTCTGAAAAGGCTTACCCAAAAACAAGATCGTGTGTGCTTTCCACTATGTGAAAAGGCTTACCCAATAGCAACAGGCCTGGATCACGCCATACGCTCTGATACCATGATAAAGTTTGCAATACACAGAACATGAACATAGAGCAGAAATACAAAGGGCATATTTATTGCCTGGGCATATTGATTGCCTTCTGATTATTAAGCGCACATATATATAGTTTCACATAACACCAAAACCACTAACTAATACTATGGGCCAGTGTAAACCATGGGTCAACTAATGATCTAACTCAACTAACTTAGGACCATTGACTCAACTAACTAACCAACTTAGGACCATTGAGATTACAACTCTTAACAGTTAAATGGGGATTGAAAGGCTGGTGATACCTGCCTCCAAGCTAGATAAAGGTCTTAAAGCCCGTGTCCTTATCAGATCTACACAAGGAAAAGTACTTGCCATTCGTTGGTTATTAGGGGCATCTCGAAAACATCCAGGTCAAAATATGGATTTCAAATTGAGCCACGAATTAATGAGCTAATGAGCTAATATGCTGATGTATGGTATAAATTTTATAGATAAACTAGTGATGTTTAGCTAATCCTTTAATGAGCTAATATGCTGATGTATTTGTCCATACGGTATAAATTTTATAGATAAACTAGTGATGTTTAGCTAATCCTTTATGTTTAAAGAAGTAATGTTCCGGTCCTTAGTTTAGTGCTGCCTGCCCCCACCACTTGCTAAATATAAATGAATGCTTAGGGGTAAACAACTACTATTGATCTTCTTGGGGACGACGAGCTTAAAACCCGGCCAGCCAGATAAAACTTATGAATTTAGACAGACTGCATTGATGGGATATGCTTGCCTTTACTCTTATTAGTACCTTTTACTAACCAAGGATCGGTTGTTAGTGGCCAATTCCTTCACTTCCAATTCTGTCATTGTTTACAGCCCACAATAAGAGTTCATCCTATCCCTTCTTGGTATGCGCATACCATACCATATTGTTTCACTTCATCATTCTATATGATGTCAATGGTGGTGAGTGAACAATCCCTGTAGATGTTCAAGATTCATGATTTTTAAAATGAGGGAGAAATGTTCGAGAATCGAGGATGGAAGCATAATATATATATATATATGGAAGAAGATACAAAATGATAGCAGATTGAAAGGAAAAAATTATGAGGTTGATATTCAAAGACAACAAAAGGGAAAAGAGATTGATACAACTCTTGTTCAAGGTTTCAGGGAAGGAAAGAAAACAAATTGATCATAACTCCAATTTCTCTGATCTTACAAAGAACATGAAAACTCTTGGAACATTGGAATCCAGGCAGGTAAAGCAGATGACTTTGAGCTTTGCACATAATTTTTCATGTGCGCATATGAGTTTTACCGTGCTCTCGAGGATTCGATTGAAGATTTAAGAATGATGTCAATCTCTAATTCTGGCAGTCTAGCATTGCTTGCTGCTCAGAAGAAAGATAGTAATTGTTTGACGGAGACCCTTTTGCATTCCGAAAAGGCTAAAATGGTATGGAAAGAATTGAACTTTTTCATGTGATTATATTAAATAATGCAAAATCTTTTTCATTTTTAGTATAGTTTGAAATGCCTCCATAATGTGTTATAATGTACAATCTTTTTTATTACCCTCACGAGGGTCTAACAAACGACAAGGGTTTTGGAGTTGTTTGTTTGGTCCATGAAAGTACATGAGTGCTCGGCATGCATAAATCTTGATTTTGATAAGCAGGATCTCTGTTTAGGGTTGCCCAGTTTTTTTGAAGGGAAGCTGAAACAGAGAATTTATCTTATACCTGTTAAGAATATTTATTAATAATATTTGAAGTAAACGAAAATATATAAATAGATCTCTATGTGGAATATATAACCCTTAATGATATTTGAAGTAAGCAGAAATATATAAATAGATCTCTATGTGGAATATATAACCTTACTTGGGCTTGGCGTTTCACTTTGACATATCTAAGCTCCACATTTTAGAACTCCAGCATGCATATTATATTTGGCCTGTTGCTACCATTTAAATACACACTCTCTCTGATATTTTCATTAATATACAGTCTAGAGTCTATATTTTTGGAGAGTTTTACTTAATATAGAAAACTGAATAAACTAACGAGTGTCTAGCTGGAGCTCTAAGAGCTTTTGTACAACATTCTTGGGTAAATATATCAGATTTGCCATGATCCAAGAAGTGATTATAATTTAAGTAAAAATCTAGAAAACTAAGAGCTTTTGTACAACATTTTTTGGTAAATATATCAGATTTACCATGATCCAAAGGGTGAATATAATTTAAACAAAAATCTAGAAAACTAAAAACTGTAGATACTTACCCATCTCAAAATTTTCTATCTTCTTGACTTGGTTTGGTTACTAGAATAGACAAGTCACAAAACATCCAGTATTAGGAGGGATGACCAGTTCTATGCATTGCATAGTGGTTTTTCTCAAGCTCTCATACGTCAGACGTCACCAGGTTTAGTAGCCAATGGAATTTCAAATTTCAAATTATTCATTGTTCTCTTAAAAGTCAGAGGAGGAATGGGAGGACATTCCGGCCTCGTTATTTTTTTAATATTGCAATTTGAATTGTTATTTTAAGGCACTGAGACCAATAAACATCTTCATGAGCATCTAAATTGTCATTTGTTTTATTGATGGTATCCTCTGTGATTGGTACTCCTATTGACTTGGCTGATAATGATCTTCTCATAGGTTTTAGACATCATACATGGATTTGTTTTTCCACACTTAAACTAATGAATCTGAACCAAGGAGCTCAGCGACGATGTTATGATGTGTCATTAACATATTCTGTTAAGAAACATTTTGTGTAATTGTTTCTACTCTTTTAAAAGCATTTTGAACTTTTTCTTACTATTTTGTGGCATACTATTTGTCAATAATACTAAGTAGTATCTTATTTATTAAGGGCCGCAATAACTTGGTTGTATATGATAAATGGATCACAATACTTTGTGAACATTTTTTTAATCTACGCAAATGTTATAGTGATTCTATTGGACTGTTAAGTTCCCACAGATTTCACAAAGCATTGAGTAGTGGATCTCATAGATATGATGTTAAATTCTTTTTGAACAATAATTATCCATTCCATAAATGAAAATACAAAAAGATGGTGAAAAGTCTCAATATTCAACAAATTAATAAGAAAAATATTAATTTCATGGTGATAGATTTGGCATTTTCTAGAACATCCTAAATAGGATACATGTAAAATCATCAAATCATATTTATATAAGTTAGATATTGCTATTGTAAGGAACATTTTAATGGAGAGTCTTTTTTTGGGATTTCATCACATTTGAAAGATGTTGTTAAAATAAAGTTATGTTAACTAAATTTTAAATTTTATTGAAAAGCTTAAAAAAATGGTATATGAGATTTTAGAGTGTTTGTCGAGTAACAAAATAATACAAAGTAAACAAAAAAGAATAATACAAAGTAAACAAAAAAGAATAATACAAAGTAAAAAGTAATAAATATTATGTTGGACATAAACAAAAAAGAATAATACAAAGTAAAAAGTAAATATGAGACTTAAACTAGAGACTTTAGAGCGTAGGATTGGGTGGCTCACGTATTGCACTCACGGAGCTATTCAAGGAGAGATTTGCACCTCGGGAGATTAGATCCCTCTCGGGGCTTGATAAAGCCTAGGATTTGGATCTATGCTGGTTTATCTCAAACCATTTGAAAATATAAATATCTAAATAAAACTTAATATTTTGATTAATTTTATTAATCTTAGAATGATTTCCACTCATGATTTGTTCCTTAATGTAACTAGACTATCTTTTAACCAGTACGACAAACCAAGATTTACTATAAGTATTCGCACAAATCTTAAATTCACCAAATTATGATTTGGCATTTAATACACAAGAGTGTAGACTATGGGTACGTAATGCTTTGTAGATATTCAAATTCATAGTCTATCTTAAGATCATTAAAATATTTGTGAGATAATTCAACATCAAATCAAATTTATGGATAATATGATGTAAATGCTCTGGATCGTCTTGTTTATTTTAAGTAAATGTTCTTCAATTATTAATCCTTATATGTTCTACCCTATTTTATTAATTTGTAAAGTTGTATAATAAAATTATAGATATAAATAAAGTTGTATTAAAAAACTCTTGATATGAAAAGTTTATTATCTTTGCTAATCCAAAAACATCACAAAATTATCTCACTTTTTTCATAAAAAAAAATAACAAAAACTCTAGCAACTACTATAATTAGAGTGTAAGTTAGGTTGAAGTGAGAGTATCTTTGTTCAATTAGTAATAAACATCAGAAAAATGATATATTTGAAAGATGTCCTATAACTTTTCCTATACATTTTTTTCATTTAAATTTATTTTGAAGTTTAAAAAGATTTATATTGAGAGTTTATTATTTATATTTATTATGAAATTTAAAATAATTTATATTTGTAATTGTTTTTTAAAGTAATAGAAAGGTATATATACAATTTATGGTCGTGGAGTAAGATTTAAAATTATTTCTAATTAACTAAGAGTTTGTATTTCTCAAATACAAGGAAATAAGTTTATGACCCAAGACCCAAAGGTATTTGGTACTAGTGAAAGTCTACCCCCTTAGGACCTATTAGTGGGTTATTTCAGGTGACATAGTTTTTTTTAAATAATGTGATGAGCCATTTCACATTTGCAGATAACAACTAAGGATAGGTGTCATCATTGCCAATTGACAACTCAATTATGATAGGTTTTGCCATCTTCGAAATTTAGGGAACAAATTATTAATGTAGTTTTGAAATAATAAAGAAATTAATATTTTAAAACACTCTTAAAAAAGAATAAGAGAAGATAAAAAGATATAAAATATACAAATATAAAATCAAGTTGACAAAGAAAATGAAAAAATATGGACCTTAAGTAAAGCTTATGCTCTGTACTATATATAAGATCCGATTTGAATTGCTATAAGATCCGATAAAATATATGTATTTCTTTTGAAATGCCTGGACAATGAGTAGCAATACAAGAGGTCCCAGGGGCTAGCTCTTTAGGGTATGTAATAACTTTTCCTAAAAATAAGTAAACTCTTTAATATAAGGGGTGACACACTTTTAGTCTTTATAGTCTTTATAAGGAATTTATGGTCAAAAAGTGTAAATATATATAAAGAGATAATAATATTTACAATGGATCTCATAATAAAAAAAGAGAGAAAATGAAACATTCTTTGGATTCCGAGAACATATTGCATATCTAAGATATAAGATATATGTTGATTATGGTGTATGTGATTGTTTGTATCCATTTTAGTTAGTGAGAGCATCTTTGAACTCCAATATGATAGTCAAGGCTATTAGAAAGCTAATCCATAAGTCACATTGTAAAATAAAAACTACTTTAAAATTTCAATAAATTATTATCAAAACTTTAATATAAATTTTCTACTATATAATTAAATAAGAAATAGCTAAATAAAATTAAATGAACTTAAATAAGATTGTTTGTATTTTCTAGCTGAAAGAATTGGGGGCTTTTTTTGTTAACAGGTTTTAACTCACACATCTAAAAAAATTTAGTAAATAAGGAGAAGAACCTCTACTTATTTGATTGATGAGTAGCTTAACCAATTGTGCAAGTAGACCTTGGATGGCCTATGTCAGTCACCAGCTCCATTATCAACAACAACATTTGGAGGGGACAACTCTCCACCCAACCAAAATCCTAGTAGAATCTGAGGTCCCCGAGCCGTCAACAATTAACTCTATGCCAAACCAGGTAAGACCTTACTCTCTGTTTTCTCAACCTTAGTACATCAATCTCCTCCTCCTTAGCCTCCCTCTCAAATAGGTGAACTCGCAATAACTAGAAAACCAACATAAAAGCAAACAAACCCCAAATTCAACCAGTAAGGCCTGAGCCCTTTCCCCTTGATATTGCCCCCATTTTATTACTTAATTTTCAAATTTTAATCAATTTCATAACTTTGCATGGATGTCACTATTTGTCATCCATGCACCTGATACCAATCTAAGGTTAATTAAACTCACTTGATAGCTTACCTAAATTTAATTACAGTGCACATATATATATATTATAGGACTTAATCAATTATATAGTTAACTAGCACTATTGTGAAGATGAGAGATTTACACATGTGACCACCATGTAGAAATTTCCCTCCTGCACTAATACAATCATGGTTCCCTAGGTAATGACATGCTCTAAGTTAGTCATTAGGTTTAAGGAAGAAACCATGGTATTTCACCTCTTGATCTATGTCAATAGTTTTAAGATGAAATAGAGTGATGATTCGAGGAGAGCAAGCGAGGTTGAAAATTTGGTTAGGGTTTTTAGTTTTGTAGAGTTAGGGCTCCTTCTTTTTGCGTCTATGTCTTGATGTTTATGGTATGTCGAGGGTAGTGCATCAATGACTGAGGGTATGGGATTATCCGCCCCACATCTCCCCGCTGTTGGAGGTAGCTGCTTTTATGCAGCTTATCATTGCGTAAGTATTAATTTCATGAAGATGGGTAACTCTTTTTGGCCAAATATGACGGTGAAAAATGGAAATTTTACCCATGTATTAAATTGAAGCCATCGAAACTCATATTTGCCACATGAATTTTGACATGCGCTTGAAAAACGAAATGTAGAGAATTATGTTATTTTTCCAATGATATTTTTTTCGAAATATACCAATGTCATTTATTGTGCCGAATTTTCATTTAATGAAACGTGTGTACTTAAAAATTTGAAGAGCAATTAACAAGTGGTTTGTGTTCGTGCACAATAATTTAATGTTAAAGTAATAATTTTAAAAAATGAAATATGTGAACATGATCTAGACAGAATGCACTAGTGCTTACTTATTTTTCTTTTATTTTTTCTTGAAAAATTATATTTATTATTATTTTTCAAAACTGACCAATGAATATTTCAGTAGCATTTTGCACACATGTGTGTTTGTGCACCAAATCTTTTGATTTTTTACATAATTCACAAAACTAAAAATACCATTTTGAAGAGGATGCGTTTATCTAGTGCTTGTGTATTTTTTCAATTTTTTTGGATGTGTATTTTGAATGTTGTGGATTTATCTTTGAGCTCAATCGAAGTTGTCGGCAAGGTTTTTTAGGGCAAGTTTTAGTAGAAATTAAAAAACAAAAGACATACGAAGATAAAAATTCATAAATTTTATGTATCTGGATAGAGGATTCATTGACGAATCCAATGGTATCAAGTCCGCCCATTAATGGGCATTTAATGACATGGTTTAACCCTCTAGAAGTCAGACAAAACTTTCATTCTGTAGTGAAAAGGGCTCTCGACGTGTTTTTAGGCCCTCGAACGAGCTATTTAAAATGCCTTGATCGAGGGTTAAATAGGACCTCGATCGAGGGTTTTTATCTAGACCTCGATCGAGGTATTTTAAAACCCTCGATCGAGGGCCTAAAACGAGCCTTTTTATATTTTTCAAAAGCTAGATCGAGGTCTTGTTTCAACCCTTGATTGAGGTCTTTTAAAACCCTCTATCGAGGTATTTTAAAACCCTCGATCGAGATTTTAAAACCTCAATCGAGGGCTTCAAAAGACTTCAATTTTTTTTTTTTTTAGCTTCCATCCGCCAAAAATGGTGAACCACCTTCGTGGAATCACTTAACTTGGTAAGCGATCAACGTTTGTAGTTTCCTCCCGCTTCATGAAAAAATTGGATTCGATCCTGGTTATTGTCCTCCCTCCCGACCAACCTCGCAAGGCATCTCTATTGCTTGAAAATAAAGGCTTGGTTGGTTAGTTTATATGATTATGATCTTCCCCCAAATTGATGGATTCTTGGATTCAAATAAATTGGAGTCCGTTGAACTTTCAAGGAGCCACCTCTTACTTGGTAGGAAAAGAGTTTTTCGTGTTTGAATTCATTTGAAAAGAAGATCCTGATATCATATTTAGAAATGGCCCTTATTTCATGGGCCCTCGAGGTCTCTATCTAAATAAATGGAGTCAATATTTCAACCCCTCCCATGATTATACCTAAGGTCGTTCCTTTATAGTTCAAGCTCCCCTAACTCCCCATCCATTGTTGGATCAATGATACTCTAAGGGCCTCCCGAAATCCATCACTCTAACTATCGATGACTGGTTCCATGTCTAGCCCCTGGATTAGGAGAATATTCCATTCAAATGTCACATTTTCCATGAACATGGGCACTTCGAAAAAGATTGTAAGAAAAATCCAAAATCCATTATGGATCCATCCCTAGTGGAGAAATGACATGTAGTTAAGAAAGCAAACATGCCTAAAAATCCCAGATCGGGTTTGATTAGAGAAAAAAAAAAGCCTATTGTCTCCCCAATAAGAAATACATATACTCTAAACGGAAATCACTTCCAAATTATTAGCAATTTTGAAGATCCCAAAGAAGAACGATATCATGAAGCTCAGGAAGAGCTAGCCTTGTCCAATGCGGGGGGGTCTATTCCGGATGTAAAACACCAAAACATTTATTACATTTATTAAAACATATTAGGTTATTTATTAGGTTTATTAAGTCATTAATTATTAATTAGTTTTCAACTGACATGTCTATTATTAATAAACATGTCCCTTCACCACGGGCCATACAGAACATTAGCCATTTATCGTTGTAATACACCCTCAATTATTATAAAAACATTAGCCATTTATCGTTGTAAATACATCCTCAATTATTATAAAAAAATTATTAAATATTATTTGAAATATTTTATCTTTCAATGGTTTAAGAGCCTTCAATCCTCCATACCTCACACCTCCTTTCGCTGCATGCCATCTCCATTCAGCTCACCTCCTTCTTCTCCCTCCTAATTCCTTCCCCTTACTGCATTTCCTCCTCACCATCCTCCATCGCTTCTCACTCCTCATCACACTCCCAGACCATGCGACATCCTCACTCATTTCCCTTCACTTATTTCCCCTCATGTTATTCTACCCACTCATCTCTACCCGTCCACACCTCTATAGCCTACCCTCGACCCATTTCCTCATCATTTTCTCCTCACACTAATCCCTCACACTCCCCACGCTTTATACCTCTCATCATTTACGCATGCCCTCATACCTCTCCACCCCCACTCCCTACTTGCTATGTGATCCTTTTTCCCACACTCCCCATCTCCCTTATCCCTGCGCACCCTCCCTCAAATTCCTCACAACCCTCACCTCTCATTCCTTTCCATTGTGCCCATCCCACAATTGTTGCTCCCATCCTCCATTTTCCATCACCCCTACTGCGCACTCTCCCCCCATCACATTCCCCTCACACTCCACTAATCCACCCCATCCATTACACTCCCACTTCACTAGGAAAACCCTCCCTGTGAATCCTACACACTCTGCATACTTTAGACCAACGATCTCCCTATGCATCTCACATGCCATTCACCGCACCCTTCACCTCAGGCCACACTCTACAACCAACGCCACGCTCTGCTCCCACACTACGCCCATCATTCCTCCTCCTTGCACTCTTCACCAACCTCTCCCTCATGCACGGATTCCATTGCTCACTCATACTAGTCATAGTCTTCCCGCATACTCCACCCCTCCCCCATATCCGTCCATCCCCTCTCTTCTAAACCCACATTCCGTCCAATCATACTTTTTTTATAAAAACCTAATTTCATTCATTCCCCCCCCAAAAATTAAAATATTATTATTATAAATAATAATAATTATTATACTTTTTAAAATTTCCTAAAAAACTATTGAAATAATACAAATTATAAGACAATAAAACTATTATTTTTATAACAATAGTTATTATTGTTATTATAACTATTATTATTATTTTTGTTAAGCCCTAAATGGGGGCACATTCCCCTCTATATTGTGGTGCATTACATTAGTTTTGATTTCGACTTTGGTCCATTAGTGGTAATTTTCATTAGTATGGTTATATTAGTTATGTCGACTAGGGTCAATGAGTTGTAATTGTACCTCTCAATCTCCTATATATAGGAATGAGATCTTTTCATTTGAGTGTCTTGTCTTGTCTTGTCTTGTCTTGTGTACTCCATACATTGTATAAGGATGTTGCCCCTTGAATAGGATTTCTATTCATATTTGTTCTGCATTGTTAAGGCATGGATTACTCTCTTCTGGTCTATTTGTGCTCTTTTTATGGGTTTTCTGGGAATTTATTGCATAACATTTGGTATCAGAGCTCTTTCCTCAAGATTGGCTTCTTCAAAACAAGTCATCTTAGTAATTTCACTATAATTTTTTTTTCTAGAATGTTTTAGACCGCGATACTCAGAATCCATCTCAAGAAAAGGCCTAGCTATATGTGGTCCAATATTTAGATCCCGAGACATTACAGGTTCAGATATATTAGCCTTGGAAGCTACAATTTTTTACTAGTCCAAAAACTAGTCTAAAACATGTGTTCTAGGGAAAAAGGTCATATATGGGGAATGCGAGATCCAATTTGAGTGAGACCTACTGCATCAGAAATAATATGGAACACATTATATGTGGTAGGTTTTTCAACCTCATATCCAAAATATTGGACACGTGGAAGACCATACAAGTTCGATCTTTTGGAAAAACAAAAAATAAGAAGTGTTGGGAGATTCACAATAACTTCTTATTGGTGCATCAAAATTATGTTATACCTATGGCATTGGAAAAATGACACATCAGGATATAAGAGGCCAAAGTTTCAGACCCACAGGAGCATAAATTTCAAATTTACCTTAGTTTCAAGTCGACCATAAAATAGAATTCCAATCAGGGTTTGAAAAAGGTACGCCATTTTAAATTTGAATAACTTTGAGTAGAAGGATCTAATTGTGGTGAAACCTAGGGTGTGATATCTATTTATATTTTTTAAAATGCCACCAAAATGAAGAGTAAAAACTCACACTCCACTCAAACTACTAGAGGACCCATACCCAACGTACAATGAAAGGGAAGACCTATCTTTTCGAGTGTCCTAGTTGGAAGATATGATTAAAGGGCCTATGAAAAAAGTTGATTTAGTTAATTTAGAGGATAAGTTGAATAAAATTGAGGAAAATATGAAAGGTTCGGTGAGAAAAAACTGATTTACTCGATTTAGAGGATAAGTTTATGGGAAATATGAAAAATATTTCTAATCTCATACAAAATTCAAGGGATACTCCCCCTACAGGTGATGATGTGGTCCAGGATACTTAGGAAGATAAAGGTAATTTCCATGTTGAGAAACATTCCATGAATAAGAATATTCCAAGAGGAAATGATTATAGTAATGGAATTCATCAGGGATGGTCATCAAGGGGTACCCAAATTCCCAAGATTGACATGATAAATTTGGATGGAAATGATCCAATAACATGGATATTCCAAATGGAGCAATTATTTGATCTACACTAGGTTCCAAATTTGCAAAAGGTAACTATCGCATCATTAGACTTAGAGCCCGATCAATTTGTATGGTACCAATGCCTTTGTGACTGTAAAAAGGACTCTATTTTATCTTGGTCTATATTCACCGAATAATTGATTGCACATTTTGGGATATTAATAGCAACACCTTTTTTAGCCAGTTAATAAATATCAAGCAAAAAGGTCCAGTTACAAAGCACATCAAGCGGTTTCAAAAGCTAAGTATTAGATTGAAGAACATTTCAGAAGATAATCTATTGGATCTCTTAATTGGAACCTTGAAGGATAACATTCAACATGAGGTGTGTATCTTTGAACCACCATCCTTGGAGAAGGATTTCATGATGGAAAGGAAGGTTGAAAGTAAAAATATTATGATGTCTACTAGAAATACCACCTCCAACAAATACCTAGAGAATAACGTTCCTTCTTCTAACCCACCTCAAAGGTTGACACCTCAACAACTAGAGGAAATAAGAGAAAAAGGCCTATGCTTTAATTGCGACAACAAGTATAGTAAGGGACATAAGTGTGGTGAGAAGAAATTATTCTACATAGATTGTGAAGAGGAAGAACCAAAAGAACATGAAACGTCTCACACTAGCATTTTTGAACCCAAAATCTAACGACATATATGTCCGATTTTCGACATCATGCTGTCGATCATCCGACAAGCTTCTCCTTTTTTAAACGTCGGTTTCACTTCAACGGATATCCGAGAACAAAATGGCCACGTCGGATATTCGACACATTCCTGTCGATATCCGACAAGAACTCTTTGAATATACCCATCGAATATTCGACCCCCATTACTTTATAGGGGGTCGGATATCCGACACCCATTAATTTAATGGTGGTCGGACATCCGACAACATGCCAGTCGGATATCCGACATGCATTACATCAAATATTGTAGGACATCCGACGCAGATACCTAGAAATACCGACGACGTTTGGCGTTGGTGGTTTGACAGGCTTGTTGGATTCTTTTGAAGGGGGCGTCAGATATCTGACTGAAATTACATTATAAGAAGTTTGATATCTGACGGCTCTTGCCATCGGTGCTATGGCGATGTCGTTGGATTCTTTGGAAGGGAACATCGGATATCTGATGAATATGGGGAATTTAAAAAAAAAATACAAAGATATTCGATGCCCATCATCCATAGCATTGATTCTAATAGGAATAGCTAGTATAAGGACTCACCTAAGAACTCACCAAGCTATACATTTCAACATATCCAGATAAACATACAAATTCTATCCCTTTCACGAAGATTTGGTATACATAAGTTAAGCAAATGAATATTGTCAATTGCTTTGTGAACTATTTTATCTTGTGTTGTATTGTAATTCCTTCCCATCATGATCAGCATGGTGATTAACAATGATGAATTCACTATCTTAGTTCATTTTGGTATTTCATTTTGCATGTTGTAATTAAGAAAAAAAATTCTTGGAATCACAACAATCCTTGGCAAAATACACTCATAAAATTAAGATAATCAAGGCATGGAACAAGATACACATGAAACTATAGCTTAATTGTTATAAGAAAAAGTACACAACTTCTATGTTGGAAGTGCCTTGACTTATTTTGCCAAGCTATTCTTAATTGCAATTTGTAAAATATATTTTTCAAAGACAATCAAACCTTCTAAGCATGACATCCTATCCTACTTATCACGACCACAACAATTAATTTTTATATCTTAATATTAAAACATGAATTGTGACATATTTGTAAATTCATTGTTGCTTGCATGATTCTCTCACAATTTCATATTAGTTGCAACAAATCCTATAACTTGTAAGTATCTACACAACCAACAAAACTTCAATGTTCAATACAAACTTAGCATAGTTGTCCACAACCAACATACAGATCCATTGATCAGTCCACAAACAATCAAGCCGAGATGACTATAATCAATCCAATCTACTCAATAGTAACCAATGTTGGTCTAGTTGTAACTCTTTATGCAATGATATAATGTAGCTGCCATATCCATACTAAATGAAATTTAAAACTTGAAAATTCATCTCCCTGTAGTTTCCCTTTTAATATATTTGTAAAAATTAGGAAAAATTGCAATTTTTGGCCAATTCGACCCTTCGACTAGTAATGACTCAAATGCTTCCAAATGGCTCCAAATGCTTCCAAATTGGGTTTGAATGTGTTTGGAAGCTGTTAATACATAAAAATGAGGCTTATAGATTCTTGGACACTCTCAAAATACTTCTGTAGCATTCATTTACAATTAGGGAAATATAGGGAAATTTGTTAGTCAAATCGAGGTTCAAAACCCCCAAGGGTAGGGGACAAAGATGGATTTCCAAATGCTGTAAGACCTTCAAAATTTCAGAACAGAGATATGGTACTGTTAAATTACTTCAATGGGCTCCCAAATGCATCATCAATCAACTTCTATAGGCTTCTGCAACTCCCATAAATCAGAGGTTTGTGGACATGTCTTCACATAGGGGGAAATGATAGGAAACTTCACTATTTGCGATGAAATTTGAGATTTATGTTCCAAAGGATTAGGAAATGTATATGAATCTTATTCAAGACATTAATTAACCTCCATACATCATAAAAATCATAGATATGAGATGATACAAGTCAAAATAAAGTAACTTCAAGCTTTCATAACAAGAAAAGAGGAAAATGGCACCATTTACACATTGTTTGGTATTTTGACATAGTTTCAAGTGTTATTCCAACTTGAGGATCTTATGAGAATAAAATACAGAGTAAATACATCATATTAAAAATAAATGGGCCACAAGAGCTCCCCCAAATAGATCAACATCTCACCAAGTGCGCCCTTCCTCCAAGAGCCAAAATATGAAGAGAAAAGTGAGAAAGGTGTGGAAGCAAGTTAAGGATGAGAATGTCACAAGCAGCCCCGTAGCTTCAACCTGAAACAAATGAATCCATTGTATCTCCAAATGAAAGGTCTGAATGGTCTCTCCAATTCCAATTAGGATGGGAATCTTTCACCCTCGAAATTGGTACTAAGGCAAGTAGAGTAAACACTCCACAAGCATGGACAAGATATGCTCTCCAATATGAAAAATGAGAAATGATCAAAAGACCCTATCCTTCTTTGTTATTATATTTTATAAACTTCTCAAGTCCTCCATGGGTTGAATTCCTTCCAAAAGCCTCATGCCAACTCAAGTTGGGAAGAGATTCCAATGTGTGCCACTTGTCCAACAATATTCCTAGTCTCCATCTTCCCTCAATTCGAATGAGTGTCTCTTTGGATGCCCTAAATACCTTGTGTGCCTTCTTGGATGCTACTTTTAGCCTTGACATGTCATATATGTCAAATGTCAGCATTCAGGTCTAATTTGTGTCATAAGTGTCATAGCATCTTCATCATTGTTTTCATAGAAGCTAGGGAATCTAGCCCAAGTGTCCCACTAACTCCAAAATTCCTCTTCCTCTTCCATGGGAGTTACTCTTCCTCTACATTTCGACCTCATTGAGTCATGCCAAGTATTATTCCCTTCCAACTCCCCCAATAACATTGGAATCCACCTTGGATTCGAATGGGTGAGAGTGGAATGCCATGTGGCATGGGGAATCTAGCTTTCTGTGGGTCCCACACCACATGTGTCTCCATGACCAAGTGCCACCTTATTTTACTATCATAAATATTTATTTAACCCCTTTTAATATATTTATATCAAGCTAATGTAAATTTGGGTTTTATTAGTCTCCTTATTCCAAATCTAATGTTTCCACCCCAACCTAGGAAACTAGTAGATTGGTGGAATTTTCTCTTCTTGCGATTTTTTTGAATGGGGACATTACAATCCTCCCCACCCAAGATTGCTTTCCCTCAATAAATTACAAATTGTGATGCTGCAAAATTTGTTCCTCCTCCCATGTGGCATCCTCACTTGGAAAATCTTTCCATTGTACCAAATACTCCCTTATGGTTTTGCTCCTCAATTTCCTTTCTCTTGCCTTCAACTTTTTTTCTAGGATAAGTACGAGTTGTCCTTCATCATCTAATGGAGGGAGGGTTTTTGAAATAAATATTTTCTGACCAATAGCCTTATTAAGGCATTAAACATGAAATACATTATGGATTTTGCTCCCTTCTGGAAGTTCCAACTGATAAGCCACCTCCCTAACTTTTCGAACTACCTTATATGGACCATAATATATTGCTTTGAGATTTTCTGATCCTTTCACTTTCAAGGATGTTTGTTTATATGATTGTAGCCTCAAATAGACCAAATCATTCACTTGAAAAGTTCTTTCCACCCTATGTTGATCCACATACTGTTTCTGTTGATTTTGGGCAACCTGCAAATTGTTTTTTAGAAGTTTTAAAATCTCTTGACTTTCCTCCACCCAATCCTTAGATTTTGGGGATCTACTATCACCAAAGATGTGCTCAACAAATGTGAGTTCTTCATAACCATACATTGCTTTTAAAGGAGACATGCCAATGGACACATGGAAAGTAGTGTTGTAGCATAACTCACCCAGATGTAGCCATTTCACCCATGTTTTCTGCTTCTCACCAACATAGTTCCTCAAGCACCCGTCCAACCATTGATTCACTCTTTCTGTTTCGCCATCAGTTTGAGGATGATAGCTTGTTATTGGAGTCAATTGAGTGCCAACCAACTTGAAAATTTCTTGCCAAAAGGCACTCATAAATCTGCTATCTCTATCACTCACAATGTTCTTGGGAAGTCCATGCAATCTGAAAATTTCTCTAAAGAATAGATCAGCCACTTGTGCAGTGATAAAAGATGATGTAACAACAAATAAATGAGAAAATTTGTTGAGTCTATCCACCACAATATAAATTCAATCCTTACCCAAAGCCTTGGGAAATGTTAGATTTTCAGAATTTACTTCAATCTGATCTAGGATCTTAACTGAGAGAACAGCATTTACAACATATCTACAGCATATCAATCATGAACACAATAATGAAAGCACACAAGAGACACAGAGTTTACTTGGGGAAAACCATAAAGGTGAAAAAACCCAATAACTTCCTCAGAGATAGATAGAGCAATGATACAACCAGAATACAAGAGATAGTCTTCTCCTAGCAGCAGAGCCTCCTCCTCACAAGTGCGCCACTTTTCGAATGAGAGAAGTGTGTGTAATGAGTGATCAAATAGAGATCTCCCGATCTCTATTTATACTTGTCTTGTCCTTCCCAATAAACTAATGGGGCCTACATGTCTAACTTAACCCATGGTTAACTTAATCCGGGCCGACCCCACACTTAGTGGTCTAATAACCCTTTTAGCCACATGACCCATACAGGGCCGACCCCATCAAGGTGGTATAATAACCCATCGACAAGTTAACACACTTGCGACACTTGTCAATACAAATGACGACACTTCCTTATAGAGGAATAACACATCTCTATAAGGGTACAATAAATATATATATATGAAATACATTCTGAAGTTACATATTCATCAACACTCCCTCTTAACTAGGAAGGTATTTCTCGACACAGATCTGCTAGTACAAGTCTTCTTCTCTTGATCATAATCAGCGAATCATCATCCTCGAATCATTGTCATTGTCACTGCTGTTGCTATCTCAATCAATCTCTGAATCTACTCGTCATAGGAAGTTCTACAAAGCCAGTCCTTTTTCATACTGGATGTAGGCCCACCACTTGTAGGTCTTCATCATCACTGGTCATACTGTGGAATCCTCAGAACTCATCACGTGCATCTGCAAAAACTCGCAAGAGCATCCCAGGCCTTTTATGAGCACACAGCTCAACCTCTTGAATCTCTCAGGATCTTTTACATGCCACTGCACAACCTGTCCACGACCACAAAGTATCCACCTGATACTCACCATACATCCAACTGATGTATATCATCACATGATCAACCTGATCATCATCATCTTTGCGAGCAAGCCATCAAGTAGGTACACCTCAGGACTGATTACACTGCCTTTGCAAAACTTGCAAGATCTCTCAGGACTGATTATATTGCCTCGGCAAAACCTGCAAGAGCATCTCAGGACTGATTATATGCCTCTGTAAAACTTGTGTACCAAACTGTCACATCAATGTCTTCAGATCACCACAAAGTCCACGGAGCACAACCCAAATGCACACACACAGCACTTACACTCACCATGGGAGGACTAACCTGCCACCATGTGAAAGGCTCACAGCACTTACACTCACCAGCATGGGAGGACCAACCTACTACCATCTGGGAAAGGCTAACAGCACTTACATCAACGACCATGGGAGGAACAACCTACCACCATGTCGGAAAGGCACATCACTTACATCAACGACCATGGGAGGACCAACCTACCACCATGTTGGAAAGGCCCAACACTTACATCATGATCATGAGAGGACTAACCTACCATCATGTCAGAATGGCCCAACACTTACATCTCACCACAGGAGGACTAACCTGCCACTATGTGAGAATTGCCTAGCCCTTACATCTTACCATGGGAGGACCAACCTACCACCATGTAAGAATGGCTCAGCCCTTACATCTTACCATGGGAGGACCAACCTACCACCATGTAAGAATGGCTCGGCCCTTACATCCTGCCATGGGAGGACTAACCTGCCACCATGCAAGAATGGCCCAGTGTGCATCTGTGTCTCCGGACTCATCACTTCCCTCTGGAAGGAATCTCGATCTGAAGTACACCAAGTCTCCCTCTGAAGTATTCAAACTTCACTTTGGAAAGTGGCTTGGTCAACACATCGGCTATCTACTCATCTGTTTCAACATATAGGAGCTTCACAGCTCCCCTCTACACCATATACCTGATATAGTGGAACTTGATCTCAATGTGCTTCGACCTGTCATGGAACACTAGGTTCTCTGACAACTTCACACAACTCTGGTTGTCGCAATATATACAGGTAGCACTCAACTGGAGATCAAACAAATCAAACAGTAGATTCCTAAGCCATACTGCCTCACAACTAGCTGAACAAGCTGCGACATACTCTGCTTCAGCTGTACTCAGTGCCACACAGGACTGCTTCCTGCTAAACCAAGAGATCACACCTGATACCATACTGAAGCAGCACCCCGAGGTGCTCTTCCGATCAATGGCACTGCCTACCCAATCCAAATAAACATAACCCTCTAGGTTAAACTTTTGATTCACCTCATACTTGAGCCCATAATCCACTGTACCCTTCAGGTACCTCAGAACATGCTTTGCAGCTATTAGGTGAACATGTCTCGGATTTGTCAGATACTGGTTCAAGGTGTTCACTGCAAAGCAAATATCTGGTCTCGTGTTCGTCAGGTACATCAAGGACCCAATCATTTGACGATACATTGTGACATCAATTGGATCAGATGGAGCATCACACAGAAGCTTCAAGTTCGATGCCATAGGTGTGGCCATAGCCTTGCAGTCCATCATCCCGAACCTCTTCAGGATCTCTACTGCATACTTCCCTTGTCCAAGGAAGATTCTATCTGTACTCTGCCACACCTCCATGCCAAAAACAAATAGTGCATCATCCCCAAGTTCTTCATCTCGAACTCGGCAGCAAGCTTCTGCTGCATGTTGGCAGTCAATCTATCTTCACCTGTAATAAACAGGTCATCCACATACAAAAGTAGTATCACTGGATTGCCTTCCTCAACCTTGTAGTAAAGGTTGGAATTCGCTTTACTCTTGGTCAAGCCCAAACTGGATAGAACGCTGTCTATCCTACCATACCAAGTTCTACACTTATATGACTCCCTGTCATGTGTCTCAGAACCAAGTGGTTGCTCCACATACACTTCTTCTTCAACCACACCATTCAAGAAAGCTGTCTTGAAATCCATTTGATGTATCTTCCACTTCATCACTGCAGCCAGAGCAAGTACTGATCTAATGGAAGTGTATCTGGATACAGGAGCAAAAAGTCTCTATGCTACCACCTGCAGCATGCTTGATCTTGTAGATCCTCTTGGAAGTCACTATAGACTCCCCTTCAGGTCTTGGGACTGCATCCCAAACATCTTCATGATTGACTGGTACTTCTCGATCATGGCAGTCTTCCCAGATCTTGGGAACTTCAATATCTTCAATAATTTTAATATCGAACTTTGTTGCTGAACAAATGTTGTAGTCCTTCTTTTGTAGGTGATGGTATACGATCTTTCCTACACAAAAAGTTAAATTGCATGATTAGAAAACATCTCATAGTTTTCAGAACAAATTCTTATACATAAAGAAATAAGTCATACAGTCATGCAATTATCTTAGCCAATGCTTCAATACAAAATTTATCCATATCCCATAACTTTCTAGATGCCTTCCAATCTCTACCAGAACATTGTTAAGAGTGTGCACAACTCCCAACATGTCAGCAAAGAGGTTTCATTCTAGATAAGTAGCAATGGAATGTTGTGCAGTGCCATAGGCCACTTACCCATGTATATTAGTAGTATATTGTTCATCAATGCAACTATTCTAATATGCATAATACACAACCTAATTCTAGGAACATCAGTATATACATTATTGAACAGTATTATTTAAACAATAAAATATGCAAGTAATGACAATTCAAATACTTATCTTTGTTTGTTTGTTGGGTTGACTCCCTCTCAGTTTTTGCTTCTTTTCTGCAACTCCATTCTGATGTGGATTGTGAGAAGTGGTCAACTCCCTCTGAATATCTGCATCCTTGCAGAAACTACTGGAGTGTGCTCCTTTTTGATCTTTGCTTCCTTGCAAGAACAACTGGAGTGTGCTCCCTCTTGATCTTTGCTTCCTGGATTACCTGTCCTTGAACTTATATCCATCACTATGCATGCTTATTAGTATCATCATTGTGTTATCCTCGAGGTCTCATACATAATCACACATTCATTAGTATAATCTTAATACTATTAAAACACAATAATCTTAAGCATGTATAGTCATGATCATTTCAAACATAAATAATAAGCATTAGTATTCAAGGTTTATATAGGGTTCTTATGGTTAGTCATATCATCAATTATGGTAAGAAACATAATATGCATACAACCATGACTATTCAAACCTATGACTTCATGAATAATCATTATCAACAACACAACAATATAAGATCCTAACACAAGGTAGGATTCTAACTTGATACAGGAAAACATACCTGGATTAGTATACTTGCTTAGTTATGTCTAACATACCTAAACAATATCTTCTTTGTTCTCTTCAATGATTTGGAGATCCTGTGCTAGAACCTTCATATCTCATAGGTTAAGCATAACAGAACAAAGTTATACATACCTCAGAAGTAGAACTTCTATGTGATCAAAGATTATGGATGAGTCTTTGTCTTCATGTTGTCATGGAACTTGATTTGTCTTTCGTGATGTACCTGTATCTTGTTAGTAGACAACATCAACCTCATACAACACCATAGTGCATTAGTACAATCATATAACCCTAATCAATGAATGTCTTCTATCATTCACATGCATTCATATTTTTACTAGGGTGATAAGACAATTCTAACATTACTCAAGATTGTACTAACCTAAATAATATGAAGACAAACATATTATGAACTTAATCAGGAATCAGATTTTAAGACATACCTGTATCTCCTTAAGTCATACCTGTCGAGATTTCTTGTAGTCTTCTTATGTAAGGCCTTAGCCTCAACTCCCCCTAAAACTGGATCTGGAGCTCGATTAGGGTTTGTTAGAGAAACCCTAAAAATTCAAACTTTGAATTTCAAACTTCCGAAAGGATAGAAATATGCGCCTTGATGAGCTGATCAAGCTGGTATGTTCAAAATTTGAAAACTGCAAAGTTTCACTCCTCAATTTTTCCTTTGAAACTTCCGGATTCACTAGATGTGACCCTGAACTAGGGTTTTATGAAGCCCACTCTTCTACCCAATCAAAATGTTTAATCCAATCTCTAAGCTTCTATTTTTCTAAGGAGCTTCCAGCCGTGGTCACAGATTCAAAAATTCCCATTTTTACAGAAGCCCTAATTTTCCACTTTTCCGATCAAAGTCCCGAACTAGGGTCTGATCAAGCCCGGTCTTCTGCCCAACCAAAAATTCTGATCTTGGTCTCTAAATTTCTATTTTGATGAGTAGCATTCAGCCGTAGTCTCTGATTACAAAAATTCCAACTTTCTCTGAAACCCTAGATTCCGGAAGCCATGAATGAAGGTGCTAAAAAATAATTCTATTTTGATAGAAATATGTACCTGATTGTTTCTGGTGTAACTCCAAACTTTTCGATCCACATGGTCTAAAAGGTTTTTCTGAGATAGCTCGACCTATCATCTTTCCATCTCGATAGGTCTTACCTCAATTGGATTCTCTGAGAGAGAGTTATTCCAAGTGTCGCAACGTGACCTGTTTATGGGATAAAACAGGAGAGAAAACTTGTACAGCGTGCCATGTGTCATTGGTTCAACTTCGGCCTCTGCAAATTTTTTTTGAGATATTGCAGTCTGTGTACTACCTATCACTTTTTATGAAATTTCATTTGGAGCTTCCTAGCCCAAGTTATGACCTTTTTTCCAAGGTCACCTGTTTTTGACTGAGATCTGGAAGAGGTAGAAACCCTATATTGTACAAATCATAAATCACAAAGTACGACGAATTAGAAGTTGTCCTTTGGAAACAAGATACATAAGGATTTGATCTTCTACCTGTAAAAGTTTCAGATCTGAAAATTTCGTGAAAATGGATTTATAGCGAAAGTGCTACGATGATTGGTTTTTTCTATATCAAGCCCTAGCATCGCAAGTGCAACAAGTGTCATACATGCCATACCATGCCTTCTTTCAGGCTAACTCTGATACCATGTTAGATTTTCAGAATTTACTTCAATCTGATCTAGGATCTTAACTGAGAGAACAACATGTACAACATATCTACAGCATATCAATCATGGACACAATAATGCAAGCACACAAGAGACACAGAGTTTACTTGGGGAAAACCATAAAGGTGAAAAACCCCAATAACTTCCTCAGAGATAGATAGAGCAATGATACAACCAGAATACAAGAGATAGTCTTCTCCTAGCAGCAGAGCCTCCTCCTCACAAGTGCGCCACTTTCTGAATGAGAGAAGTGGGTGTAATGAGTGATCAAATAGAGTGTTAAGTTTAAACCAAATAGCCAAGCAAGATCACTGAAAGAAGCATAATCACAAGATAGACACACAATATATCCTGGGAAACCCTCATGGGGTAGAAAACCCAGTAAAGCTTTCCTCAATAAGATCATCAACCAAAATACAAGATGTGCTCCTCCTTCCTTTGACTCCTTAGCTGATCTCCCAGACAAGTGCGCACTCTTCCACAAGTGAGTGAATGATGTAATGAGGAGTTCACCTCCTCTATTTATACATGACTCTCAACTGACTAAAAGACCTGTTGGGGCCGACCTCACCTGGAGAAGTATAATAACCCCTAAAATATAACTACAGGGCCGACCCACACATGGTGGGTCTAATAACCCTAGTTAATACCAACCCCTGGAGGAATAAACATCTCCAGATACATAGTAGGGTTGCCTCGGAGGAATGAAACATCTCCGGAATAAATAATGTACAAATATAATATTCTTAGAAGTTACAATATTCAACACTCCCCCTTAACGAGAAGGATATTATAACAACATCTGTAGGAGCAAGGAGTCATTTACTACATCATCTATATATCATCGGAAGCTTTCTTCAATTCATCATCATCAGTAACTTGACTAGTTACTGGAACATCAACATCGTCATCAGCATCGTCATACGATCATCAGCATCGTCATCACACGATCATCATCATCATCATCACACGATCATCAACATCGTCATCACACGATCATCAGCATCGTCATCACACGATCATCATCATCGTCATCATACGATCATCAGCATCGTCATCACACGATCATCAGCATCGTCATCACACGATCAGCAGCATCGTCATCACACGATCAGCAGCATCGTCATCATACGATCATCAGCATCGTCATCACACGATCATCAGCATCGTCATCATACGATCAGCAGCATCGTCATCACACGATCATCAGCATCGTCATCACACGATCATCAGCATCGTCATCACACGATCAGATTTACAGGATGATCAATCCTGCTCTCTTTAGGACATGAGTCCATGGATGATGCAATCCAGATCAAGTTCCAGGATGATCAATCCCTATCACAACTACAGAGCCAGCCCTGTTTCATGCTGGATATATCACAACTACAGAGCCAGCCCTATTTCATGCTGGATGTATCACAACTACAGAGCCAGCCCTGTTTCATGCTGGATGTATCACAACTACAGAGCCAGCCCTGTTTCATGCTGGATGTATCACAACTACAGAGCCAGCCCTGTTTCATGATGGATGTATCACAACTACAGAGCCAGCCCTGTTTCATGCTGGATGTAACACAACTACAGAGCCAGCCCTGTTTCATGCTGGATGTAACACAACTACAGAGCCATCCCTGTTTCATGCTGGATGTATCACAACTACAGAGCCAGCCCTGTTTCATGCTGGATGTAACCTAGAGTAATTCTAGGATTTGTCACGTACATTTTGAACCGAGGTCCAGGGACGATTCAGTCCTGTCGTTCAGTTATCGGAGACCTCATGTCTACGGCTCTTCTTTAGGACTGAAGTCCGGGAATGATCCAATCCCCTCACATGTTCACCAAGAACTTCATTATCGAAGACATACGTCTACGGCGCTTCTTTCGGACTGAAGTCCAGGAATGATCCAATCCCTTCACATGTTCACCAAGAACTTCATTATCGAAGACATACGTCTACGGCTCTTCTTTCGGACTGAAGTCCAGGAATGATCCAATCCCTTCACATGTTCACCAAGAACAGAACATGTATCCTCATCATCAAAACATGTATAACCACAACATGTATCATCATCATCAAGACATGTACAACCACAACATGTATCATCATCATCAAAACATGTACAACCACAACATGTATCATCATCATCAAAACATGTATACATCTATCATCAAAAGCATGTATGCATCTATCATCAAAACCATGTATACATCTATCATCAAAAGCATGTATACATCTAACCATCAGAAGTATCTAGCATGTATACATCTATCATCAAAAGCATGTATACATCTAACCATCAGAAGTATCTAGCATGTATACATCTATCATCAAAAGCATGTATACATCTAACCATCAAAAGTATCTAGCATGTATACATCTATCATCAAAAGCACGTATACATCTAACCATCAAAATAAAGAATATAAGAGTCCTAAATCTAAATAATTCTAGGTGAATAAGAGCAGAAAAAAAATAGGTAACCTCATCATTGATGAGATAGGCTTGTTTGTCAGATACTGAGCTACTCCCCCTTTCGAGGAGGGTTCTTCTAAACTACACCAAGCTTGTCTCGGAAGTGTTCAAACTTTACTCGAGACAGGGGCTTAGTCAGGATATCAGCAATTTGATCCTCAGTGCTTATGTACTCCAACTTGATAGCTCCTTTCTGCACCATATCTCGTATATAAAAGTATCGGATCTCTATGTGTTTTGACTTATCATGAAATACAGGATTTTCAGTCATCTTGATGCAGCTTTGATTATCACACATAATCACAGTGGGGTCCATTTCTAAGTCAAACACTCCAGATAAAAGTTTCCGAAGCCATATTGCTTCACAGCTAGCAGAGCAGGCAGCTATATATTCTGCTTCAGCAGTACTGAGAGCCACACTGGATTGTTTCTTGCTGAACCAGGAAATCATGGCAGATCCAAGACCATAACATCCACCAGAGGTACTTTTTCTGTCTGAGACACTTCCTGCCCAATCAGAATCTGAGTAACCATGTAATCTGAGTTCATGATTTCCAACATAAAATAGGCCAAAATCTAATGTACCTTTTAGGTACCTCATTACATGCTTTGCAGCTATTAAGTGAACCTTTCTAGGTTCTACTAGATACTGACTTAGGGTATTTACAGCAAAGCATATATCAGGCCTAGTATTAGTTAAGTACATCAATGATCCAATGATTTGTCTATATAAAGTTATGTCCACTAGTTCTGATGAATCATTAACTAATAACTTTAAGTTGGAGTCCATGGGAGTGGCCATGGCTTTACACTCCAACATATCAAATCTTTTGAGAATCTCCACAGTGTACTTACCTTGATTTAGAAAGATTCCTTTTGGATCTTGCCATACTTCTAAGCCTAAGAAGTAGTGCATCAGTCCGAGATCTTTCATCTCGAATTCTGAAGAAAGCTTCTTCTTGCTTTCAATAATCTGTTTCTCATCTCCAGTTAGAAAAAGATCATCTACATATAACAGCAATATAACTGGTTCATCATCCATCACCTTGAGATAAAGATTTGGGTCAGCTTTACTTTTGGTAAAGCCCATGCTAGTTAAGAAATTGTCAATCCTTCCGTACCAAGCCCTTGGAGCTTGTTTCAACCCATATAATGCCTTCTTCAATTTGCATACATGAGTTCTTCCATCATTAACCTCAAACCCTTGAGGTTGCTCTATGTATACTTCTTCTTCAATTACACCATTCAGAAAAGCTGTCTTAACATCCATTTGGTGTAATTTCCACTTCATCATGGATGCAAGTGCCATGATAGTTCTAATTGAAGTATACCTGGCAACAGGTGCAAATGTTTCTTCATAGTCAATTCCCTCCTTCTGAGAGAATCCTCTGGCTACAAATCTTGCTTTGTATTTTTCAATGCTTCCATCCGCGGCATGTTTTATTTTGAAAATCCATTTGGAAGAAACCACACTTTTATCTTTCGGTTTGGGAACAATATCCCAAACATCATTTTTCATTATTGACTGGTATTCTTCAGTCATTGCTTCTACCCATTCTTTCTTTTGAGCTGCTTCTTCATAGCTAGTAGGTAGTTGATCCACAAGGTCACACATTAAGGCCATGTAGTTGGATACCAATTTTGGCTTCTTCCTTTCTCTAGTGGAGCCTTCAGGAGCACCATATCTTTCAGCTCCTTGAATAATATCTCTAGCCCATGCTGGTCTTCTTTTCCTGGATAATTCTGCAACAGGGGGTTCTTGTGGTTCCAGCATGTCATGATCCTCTGGTGTAACTTCTTCAGGGATGTGAACAGTCTCTGAGATCCTGGGTGATGAATCTTCTTCATAAACTTCTTCAAGTTGACACTTTCTGGATTTCTTGAGAGCTGCTTCCTCATCAAAGGTTACATCTCTACTTATTTCTATATGATGGAAACCTGGTATGTAGATTCTAAAGGCTTTGGAAGTTTCACAATAACCAACAAACATTCCCTTCTTACCTGAGGGATCCAACTTGGTTCTCTTTTCTTTTGGAATGTGGATGTACACAGGACACCCAAATATTTTAAGATGACTTACCTCAGGCTTCTTACCTGTAAACACTTCCTCTGGAGTTTTGAATTCAAGAGCACTGTGAGATAACCTATTTTGCACATAAACTGCTGTTTTGGCTGCTTCAGCCCATAAGTACATGGGAAGATCTTGGTCATGTATCATGGTCTTCACAGCTTCCATGATTGTTCTATTTTTCCTTTCAGCCACCCCATTTTGTTGGGGATTGTATGGAGTAGTTAGTTCCCTTCTAATTCCAGCTTCTTTGCAAAAGTCCTCAAATTCCTTTGAGGTGAATTCTCCGCCATTATCTGTTCTGAGAGTTTTGATTTTCTTGTCTGATAGATTTTCTATTAGAGCCTTGAACTCTTTGAATTTTCCAAAGACTTCATTCTTACCTTTCAGGAAGTATATCCAAGTTTTCCTTGAATAGTCATCAATGAATGAAATATAGTATTCAAACCCACTTAAGGAAGTGGTGGGCATAGGTCCACATACATCTGAGTGTATAAGCTCTAAAATGTTCTTAGTCTTTGTTTCACTCTTTGGAAAGGGGTTCTTGATATTTTTCCCTTTCTTACATCCTTTACATGAGCCATCATGATCAGCTTTCAATTCTGGTAATCCTATGACTACCTTGCTTACATAGGGTAAGGCTTTATAATTGATGTGAGCTAATCTTCTATGCCATAGCTCACTGGGGCTAGAGATCTCATGTGCAAGGGCAGCTTCTGGATGGACCTTGAGTTTATAGAGACCTCCTTCTTCTTCACCAATAACAACTGCATCTTTAATTGTCTTTCCTTTGGACCACATGAGTACTTGTCCATCTATGAAGGCTACTCTAAAACCTTTCTTATCTAGTGCTGAAATAGAGAGAAGGTTCTTCTTTAAACCTGGTACATATAAGATGTCTTTCATCTTCAAGGGTGTTCCAGAATCTAGCTTGTAGCTAGCTTCACCAATTCCTTTGATGGGATATTGGTAGTCATCTCGTAGAGATACCTTTTGTGAGGAAGACTTTTCTTCAAGACTTGAGAAAGTCTTCCTTTGACCTGTCATGTGCTTGGAAGCACCACTGTCAATGAGCCATGTATCTTCTCCAGGAGATACAGATCCAGAGAGTGCAGAGAATAGAACATATTCTTCTGGATCTTCTTTCTTCACCTTATTTCTTTTCCTTTTAGGCTTTACCTCTACCTCTTCTTCTTCTTCATCTTCTTCCCCTTCTTCTTCTTCACTATCATTTTCTGCCATATGAGCATGGTGTCTTTTGTGGACAAACTTCTTCTTTTGTGAGGGACAAAATCTGGAGATGTGTCCTAGCTTATCACAGTTATAGCATTTGACTGTGGAAAAATCTCTTACTGGAAATGGTCCTTTTCTCTTTCTAGAGAAGTGTTGAGATCCTTTGTGGTCAACCTTCTTGAGATGACCTGTTCTTCTTCTTCTGGTATGGGTGGCCAAAGCTTGGTCATCTTCTTTGAGAAGAGCTTCTCTGTTGGCAACCCTAGCTTCTTCTTGAACACAATCCTCCCATACTATATCAAACTTCATGCTTTCTTTCCTAGCACACATGGTTTGTATGAAGGATTCCCAAGATCTAGTGAGGCCATTAAGAGCAGTCATCACTAGTTCATCCTCATCAAGAGTATCACCAATTGCATCTAGTTGTTCCTTGATTTGTGAAACCCTTGAGAAGTAGTCTTGAATGGATTCTCCTTTGTGCATCTTGGTACTCTTCAATTGAGTCCTTAGATTCATCTTCCTATTGATGTTCTTTCCTTCATACATTCTTCCTAGGGCATCATACATTTCCTTTGGAGTCTTCTTGGAGGCCACTTGGGGAATCAAGTGGTCTTTAATGGAATCAGCTATGATTCTCTTTGCCCTAATCAAATCCTTCCTATGCTTTTCTTTGGTTTCATCTCCTTCTGGTTCTGCAACTTCTTCCTTGATATACTGAGCAAGATCATTCTCCTCAAGAATGAGACCAATTCTGTATTTCCATGCTCGGAAATTTTCTATACCTTCTAGCTTGTCTTCAAGCTTAGTGTTTGGAGCCATATTCTCTTGGGGGAGTCCAAGAGACAGAGCAGACTTACCTGAAAAGTTGCTTTTCACTTTTCCGGAATCTGGAACAGAATTTTATCGCACTTTTGGTAGAATTAGGGTTTGACTTTCCCGGAGTTCTACTCAACCAAAAAGTTCGATCTATAGCTCAAAAGAATGCTCTTGAGAAGGGCTACTCAGCCATGTAATCAGAATTCAAAAATTCCAACTTTTTTCTGAAACCAAAATCTGACGTATCGCACTTTTGGTAGAATTAGGGTTTGGGATTCCCAGAGTTCTACCCAACCAAAAAGTTCGATCTAGGGCTTAAAAGAAAGGTAATGAGAAGGGCTATCCAGCCATGCAACCAAAAATCAATAATACCAACTTTGGGCTGAAACCCTAACTTCACCAAAAGAGAGAGAGAGAGGTACTCTTACCTTGTGAAAGATGTCCTATTCAGTCTAGCTCTGATACCATGTTAAGTTTAAACCAAATAGCCAAGCAAGATCACTGAAAGAAGCATAATCACAAGATAGACACACAATATATCCTGGGAAACCCTCATGGGGTAGAAAACCCAGTAAAGCTTTCCTCAATAAGATCATCAACCAAAATACAAGATGTGCTCCTCCTTCCTTTGACTCCTTAGCTGATCTCCCAGACAAGTGCGCACTCTTCCACAAGTGAGTGAATGATGTAATGAGGAGTTCACCTCCTCTATTTATACATGACTCTCAACTGACTAAAAGACCTGTTGGGGCCGACCTCACCTGGAGAAGTATAATAACCCCTAAAATATAACTACAGGGCCGACCCACACATGGTGGGTCTAATAACCCTAGTTAATACCAACCCCTGGAGGAATAAACATCTCCAGATACATAGTAGGGTTGCCTCGGAGGAATGAAACATCTCCGGAATAAATAATGTACAAATATAATATTCTTAGAAGTTACAATATTCAACATAGAGATCTCTCGATCTCTATTTATACTTGTCCTGTCCTGCCCAATAAACTAATGGGGCCTACATGTCTAGCTTAACCCAAGGTTAACTTATTCTAGGCCAACCCCACACTTGGTGGTCTAATAACCCTTTTACCCACATGACTCATACAGGGCCGACCCCATCAAGGTGGTCTAATAACCCATCGGCAAGTTAACACACTTGCGGCACTTGTCAATACAAATGACCACACTTCCTTATAGAGGAATAACACATCTCTATAACGGTACAATAAATATATATATGAAATACATTCCGAAGTTACATATACATCAACAGGAAAACCTGTGATGAAATCCATGGAGATACTTTCCCATTTTTGTTGTGGAATGGGCAATGGTTGCAATAGACCAACAGGATGTGTATGTTCAGATTTGTTTTGCTGACATAACTTGCATTCATTCACATATTTTAGAAAATCTTCTTTCTTCCCTTTCCAAAAGAACCTTTCCCTTAGTTGCCTATATGTTTTGAAAAAACCAGGATGGCCTGCTAAAGGAGAATCATGAGCTTCCTTCAAAATCTTGTGCTTGAGATTTGAACCATGAACCAAGTATATTCTATCCTTATAGTATATTATACCATCCAAAACCTTGTACCTATCATCACCTTTGACCCAATCTAACACATCACAAGAAAAAATATCTTTGGCATATTCAACTATTAGCATATTTTTCCAATCTTTCGAAATGTCCATAAGAGAAATTGATGGTTTTCTAGATAATGCATCTGCTACAATATTATTCTTCCCCTTAACATATTCAATGTCAAAATCAAAATAAAAATCTTGGACTTTGCTTACCCACTTTTGTTGCCTTTCATTGAGGTCCTTTTGTGTGAGAAAATGCTTCAAATTGTTATGATCAGTTTTGACCACAAACTTGTTTCCCACCAAGTATTGTCTAAACTTCGCCAAGGCATGCATGATGGATAACATTTATTTGTCATAAATGGAGTAGAGATTCTCATGTGGCTGCAAATTTCTGCTCTCAAAATCTATGGGGTGTTGATTTTGCTTTAGGATTGCCCCTATCCCTTCTCCTGATGCTTACATTCCAAGACAAATGGTTTAGAAAAATTAGGTAATGCAAGTACTGGACAACTACTCATTACCTCTCTCATTATTTGGAAAGCCTTTTCAGCCTCTTCATCCCACTTTAAAGCATCCTTCTTGTTCAAATTAGTGAGTGGAGCAGTCAATTTAGAGAACCCTTTCACAAATTTTCTATAGTAAGCGCATATTCCAATGAAACCTCTCAATGCTGTGATGTTTTTGGGTGATGGCCATTCAAGAATAGATCTTATTTTTTCCAAGTGCACCTTCACTCCATCTTTCCCAATGATGTGCCCAAGAGATAAAACTTCTTTCAACTCAAATTCACACTTGGACAACTTAGCAAACAAAGATTGTTCATGCAAAATTTTCAAGACAACTTCTAGATGGTGCAAGTGTTCCTCCCATGTTTTGCTGTAAATTAAAATGTCATCAAAGAAAACCAAAAAACAATTACGGAGCTGTTTGCAAAATATTTGATTCATGCAAGATTGAAATGTGGCTGGAGCATTGGTCAAACCAAAGGGCATGACAAGAAACTCAAAATGGCCATAGTGCCATATGAAAGCTGTTTTCTGCACATCCTCCTCCTTCATTCGAATTTGATGGGAACCAGATCTAAGATCAATTTTTGAGAAGAATTTTTCTCCATGTAGCTCATCCATGAGCTCATCTATTCTTGGGATGGGATACATTCTTAATTGTCTTATTGTTTAGAGCTCTAAAATCAATGCACAGTCTCAAGTTCCCATCTTTTTTCTTCACCAAAACAACTGAAGAAGCATAGGGACTAGAGCTTGGTCTAATGAGTCCCAATTCCAAGATTTCTTGAATAGACTTCTCAATCCCTCTCTGAAATTTTTGGGATGTCTATATGGTGGGATTTGTATAGGTGAAGTTCCCACCTCCAAAACAATGTTGTGCTCAACTCCTCTATCAGGTTTCCTTCCAGGAGGAAGGTCTTCAAAAACTGTTTCATATTTATGTAGTAGATGCCTTATATCCTTTGGATGTTTTGAAATATTTATTTTTGGTTTGGGTGAAGTTATGAAATATTAAACATCCCATTCAATATCTCCATGCCTCAATATGGACCTCATACCGTGGGAAGTCACTACTTGATTCGGATAGGTGTGCATTCCTCTAACAACCCTTTGTTTTCCTTCCTATCTTTGAATCTCATTTCAGGAATTTAATAGTTCATTGTATGTTACCCTACAGAGTACATCCATTGCACTCCTAAGACCACATTAGTATCAACAACATCAAACACATAAAATCTATAAAAAAAGTGTAATTACCTATGGTCAGTTCTAGCTTTCGAATCCATGTTTTTCACTCCATAGTATTGTGACCTAAAATGATGACTGTGAAGCCATCGAATGGTTCAATAGGTAGATTTATCCTCTCCACCATGGATACATCAATGAAGTTATGTGTGGCTCCTCCATATACCAATACCGAGACCCTTTGTCCTTGTACCACTCGCTTGCATCGAATAGTATGAAAACGAGGCACTCCTGAAAGCACTGCCATTCTCCCTTTGTCCGGTGAAGGATGATATTATTCTTGTTTCCCTTCTTCTACTATGTCATATCCCTCTTCTTGGTCTGAAATATGTCCTTCTTCCTCCATACCCCCTTCATACTCATCATTATCATAAAATACTTCAATGTATTGTGCTTTCCCCTTAGCACATTTATTCCCTAGTACCCATTGTTGGAAGCATGTGTAACATAGTTTATTTCTTCTGAGTTCTTCCTTGTTTGGTCCCTCTTTATTATATTTTCCAAATTCATATTTTTTCCATGGCTTCTTTTCAAATCTGAACTTGGAAGGGAAGTTGGGCTTGGGAGGAAACCTTGTCCTAGGTAGCACATCTTGCAGATCTCTTGCCAAGTTCATGGCATCTTTCAATGAAGTAGGCTTGTGGGCCTTAACTAAAACCTTAAAAGGTTCAACAAAAACTTCAGTGAAGAGAAATACTAATCTTACCATAGATATATTAGCCACCTTAACTGATAGTTTTTGGAATTCCAACATGTACTCAACAGGGGTTCCAACTTGCTTCAATTGGGCTAGTTCTTTGAAAGGCATTTTTGGGTCTTTTTGCTCAAATATTTCCAATACCCTATAAAAAAATTATTCTTATATTGTAAACTTATCATGTCCCAAGATTTTAATTCCATGGAACCACCAATCATTGGCTTCTCCTTCGAGATGCAAAATGGCCATTTTTAGAGCATCCTCTTCAACCATTGGATTCAACTGAAAATACACATCTAGTTTTTGTACCCAAGTATTTGTAGAACTTTGAGATGAGCCATCAAAAGTAGGAAGGGGCATTTTACCTATGGAATAATTCAATTCTTTATTCTTAAAGGGAGTCATAGTACCTTCCCTCATTTTGAGTTTGTTTGAGACATTGAAGTAATGATCAAGTGGTAGAGTCCTTCTACAACCTTCACTCAACTTTTGCCATTCTGTTATAACTTCCAACATGTCATGTTGGGTGTTAGGTTCTTCTTTGGCCTCAATAAATTTAGGTGTATTAGGCCTTGATGAACTCTGAAATTCATGAAGTCTATTATGAGGTCCTATCTTTGAGAAAATACTTTCACCCATTGCTTTCTTTTCCTCGAAAGAAGAACTACTGCTGCCTCCTATTGCCCCTTTGCTTCCAAGTTGACTAGCCAACAATTCAAACCCTTTCATTATCTATTTTTTCATGTCTTCAAAGAATGGTTTCATGAATTTCCTAAACTCCTCATTCTCCTCTGAGGTTCCCTTCTCATCCCTAGCCATAGTTTCAACAAAATGCTCTTCTTCTCCTACTTCTTCCTCTTCAACAAAAGTGCTTTTAGTTTCACTTCCTAAGGGTGGTCCCTAACTTCGTGTACTCATTAATGGTCAGCCACATCAGGTGCAAGGACCATGCTCTGATACCACTTGTAGTGTCCCTTTTAATGAATTTGTAAAGATTAAGAAAATTTTCAATTTTTGGCCAATTCGACCCTTAGACTAGTAATGACTCAAATGCTTTTGAATTGGGTTTGAATGTGTTTGTACGGTGTTAAGACATACAAATGAGGATTATGGATGCTTGGAAACTCTCAAAATACTTCTGCAACATTCATTTACAATAAGGGAAATATAGAGAAATTTGCTAGTCAAATTGAGGTTCAAAACCTCCAAGGGTAGGGGACAAAAATGGATTTCCAAATGCTATACGACCTTCCCACATTTCATAATAGAGACATGGTATTGTTAAAGGACTTCAATTGGCTCCCAAATTATTCATAAATCAGTTTCTATAGGCTTCTTCAACTCCCATAAATCAGAGGATTGTGGACATATCTTCACATAGGGGGAAATGATAGGAAACTTCACTATTTGCTATGAAATTCGTGATTTATGTTCCAAAGGATTATGAAATGTATATGAAACTTTTTCAAGACATTAATGACCCTCCATATATCATACAAATCACATATATGAGCCGATACAAGTCAAAATAAATCAACTTCAAGCTTTCATAACATGATATGAGGAAAATGGCACCATTTACACATTGTTTGGTATTTTGGCATAGTTTCAAGTGGTATTTCGACTTGAGGATCTTATGAGAAGAAAATAAAGAGTAAATACATCATATTAAAAATAAATGGGGCCAAAAGAGCTCCCCCAAAGAGGTCATCATCTCACCAAGTGCGCCCTTCCTCCAAGAGCCAAAATATGAAGATAAAAGTGAGGAAGGTGTGGAAGCAAGTTGAGGATGAGAATGTCACAAACATGCCTATAGCTTCAACCTACAAAAAATGACTCCATTGTATCTCCAAATGAAAGGTATGAATGGCCTCTCCAATTTCCAATTAGGATGGGAATCTTTCACCCTCGAAATTGGTACTAAGGTAAGTAGAGTAAACACTCCACAAGCATGGACACGCTATGCTCTCCAATATACAAAATGAGAAGTGATAAAAAGCCCCTATCCTTATTTGTTATTTTATTTTTATAAAATTCTTAAGTCCTTTATGGGTCGAATTCCTTCCAAAATCCTCATGCCAACTCAATTTGGGAAGAGATTCCAATGTGTGCCACTTGTCCAACAATTCTTAGTCTCCATCTTCCCTCAATTCAAATGGGTGTCTCTTTGGCTGCCATAACTCCCTTGTGCGCCTTCTTGGAGGCTATTTTTAGCCTTGATATGTCATATATGTCAGATGTCAGCATTCAGGTCTAATTTGTGTCATTAGTATCATAGCATCTTCATCATTTTTGTCATAGAAGCTAGGGAATCTAGCCCAAGTGTCCCACTAGCTATAAAATGCCTCTTCCTCTTTCATGGGAGTTACTCTTCCTCTACATTTAGACCTCATTGAGTCATTCCAAGTATTATTCCCTTCCAAATCCCCCAAGAACATTGGACTCCACCTTGGATTTGAATGGGTGAGTGATCCGAAAACAAGATCTTTGCTAGTCTATGACGTTAACATGAATTGAATAAAGAGCATGAATGAAGCTCACAAATCCATAAGAGAGAACCAAAGAGCATAGACAATACGCACATAGAGACAACAAGTTGATAACGGAGTTCATCCAGGATGGACTACGTCTCCGAGCTTGCTTCTCAATAGGAGGGCCGATCTATAATCTCAGCATAAAGGCAAAATACATAGTAATGATACAATCATACCTTGGCGACAATGGCCAGGAAGAGAACCGCTGCCCAAAACACAACAAGACTGCTTCCAGCAACTTTGAAGCCTGAAGACGGTGTAAAACCAGTATAAACACTCGTACCTTCCTCCTGCAGAGCTATGCAATCTCCCTTCTCTCCTTTAGCTACAAAGTCTCTACTCCAAAGCATGCTTGACAATGGCAAATGAGAGAGTTTATATAGGCTTGTATGGATTCCTCTCACATGATCCTCATGGTTTCTCAAGTTACAACAATTTTTCCTAAATAGGCATATGGTTACAACTCCATGTTTGGTTATCATGTGGTTGGGCTCTTTATTAAATAATAAACAAACATATTTAAAAATACCCTTTAAAAAAAAAAAGGCATACCCTTTTGTTGGCTTTTCATATGGTTAAAACCATATTATGATAATAACCATACCAACCCACTTTTTAAAACTTTAGCCCAAAGTTTGTTATGCAAGTGGTGGCGCTCCAACATATATTAGGTGGCATGTAACGTTTAAAAGTTTGTTATAACACATGTGTTTAAGGAGTGGCGTGTCCCACGTGATTTTCGTGGGTTGTAACAACCTTGTCACGTTGAAAACCATGGGTCGGGGCTTGCCCCGGCCCCTTTTTGCGCCATTATGAACATCCTCTAGTTTAAATATAAGAACCTTAACACACATACCAATAACCACATGTAGCCCGAGTGGTGAAGGCGCTTAGTTTTCTTTACCGAGGTCATGGGGTCGAACCCCGCGAAGGCCATAATTCTGCATCTAACCATTTTGGCCAATTCAGGGCTGCGACGTGGCAGCCACTGATTGGTCCAACTCGTCGGCCAGCTCAGTTGAGTCATCTGCCACATCGTCGAGCCGTACTGCCACGTCACCATCCGTACGCCCAGTCAGCAGTATGCCAGCTCAGATCTGTACTTCCACGTGTCACCTTGTGATTGGTCCGTACTGTAAGGATGCCACGTGTCATCCTCTGAGTGATGCCACGTGTCATATTTTGGTTGGTCCGTACACCTGCCATGTCATCTTGTCCGTACCGTATGGATTCCATGTGTCAACCTGTCAGTGGTTCCATGTCATCAGGTTTGTACAGTACAGATGCCACGTGTCACCCTGTCAGTGGTGCCACGTGGCACCTCTTTTTGCCAAATTTGCCTATTGACCTTATAGAATAGAACGCGATAACTTTCTCATATGGAGTCCGTTTGAGGTGAAACGAACGCCGTTGGAATCGTCTCGATGAGCCCTTCGATCTGGTGCTGGTTTTGCTGAGATTGGAGGACTTCAAAATTTTTTCCCTCTTGGATCCTCTTGGATCATTCCTCCCCACTGAGAAGCTTTTGGCCTCCAAAAGCCTTTACTAATCAATAGATAGGTGAGGGAATTGCTCCCTCACTTTCTCGTTCTCGATCCACTTGGCTTTGCTTGGATGAGTGCCTCTGATGCCTACTCGAAAATAATCAACATGACCTCTGCGAGAAGTCCTTGTCCTTCTGTCCAGGATGACATCTTCCTGTAGCTTATCCATGATCATGGGAGGCTCATAGAGTTTCAAGTTCTCCACATTCACCACTGAGTAGATCTGCATGTATGGCGGTAGCTCTAAGCAAAAGGAATTCATCCCAATCTTCTCCAAGATGGTGAAGGGACCATATCTGATGGGCTTGAGCTTATTGCCTTCTCCATTCATCCTCTCCTTGCTGATGTGAAGCCACACTTGATCTCCCACCTGGAACTGATGATCAACTCTATGCTTGTCATGGGGAGCCTTGTACTGGGCTTGACTCTTCTCCAACTGCTCTTGCACTGCTTGATGTACCTGTTGAACTCTCTGAATGAACCCGCGGGCTTTGTCTTCATCCTTGGAAGTGTTTGAACCAACCTCTCTCCCATAAGTCAAGTCCAATGGAGTCTTTAGCAAGTACCCAAAGCATGTCTCAAATGGCGAGCTCTGAGTGGAAGAATGCATAGCCCTGTTGTAGGCATGCTGCACATACTGGATCTGTTCGTCCCATAACTTAGGATGCTTGTTTCAATAGCCTCGAAGCAAATGGACAACTATCCTGTTGACTACCTTTGTCTATCCGTTCGTCTGTGGATGGAAAGCGATGCTCCTCTTCAGCTTGGTGTCCATCATACACCATAACTTTGTCCAAAACTCTCCAAGGAATCATGAGTCTCATTCCGAGATAATGGACGTAGGAAGTCCAAAGTGAACCCATACATGCTGAAAGAAAAGAGAAGCAGCCTGCTCTACAGTGATCTGCTTTTTACATGGCATAAGAATACACATCTTGCTAAACCTATCCACGGCCTCATACAATTAGTCATGACCCCTCCTAGACATAGGCAAACCCCCCACAAAATCCATGGAAATGCTTTTCCAATGATGGGAAGGAACAGGAAGTGGTGAGTACAGCCCCAATTTTCTATTAGTGGGCTTACAAGTAGAGCACATCACACACCCCTTTACATATTTTGTTACAATGTCTTTCATGCAAGGCCAATACACAAGTCTTTGCAAATGAGCCAAAGTCTTACCTACCCCAAAATGCCCTAATACAAGAGAAGTATGAGCTTCTTGTATTACATGGACTCTTTCATTGATAGGAACACATAGCTTGCCCAAATGATAGAGCAACTTTCTTTGCAAATAGTAGTCTTCCACCTGTGTGCCATTGGTCAGCTTTTCATAAATCTCCTTGAAATCATCATCAGTAGCATACTGCTCAATATAACTTTCATGGGATAAAGAAGCATTTTTCAAAACAATAGATGCGACAATAGGAGGTCTAGAAAGCACATCTGCCACTTTGTTACTAGTACCCTTCTTGTACTTGATAACTGCGGACAACCTGTACATGCCCACATTAGGAAGAGGGGCATCCTGCTGGAGATGAATCTCATGTTGAATCTCCTTTTGGGGAGGCAAACCTGTAGGTTCCTGCAATATTTCATCATAGTTAGCCACAATATCAATCATAGCCTTTTTGTGAGAAGGATCACAACCTTTGAAAGCATCGGATGCCTCAACATCTTTTGCTCTCACAACCATGAGCATGTATCTCTTATTAGTGTTGATGAGCCACTTCATCTGTCCTGCACTAACAAGAGTGGTGTTAGCCTTCATACTGTGAGCTCTCACAATGTACTCCACCCCATTTTTGGTGAGATGGTACTTGTTCTCATGATGGAAGAATACTGCTTTTCAATCATACAAGTATGGGCTTCCCAATACGATACCGTAGATGTCAAGAGGAACAACATCTAAGTCCACCTCATCGATCAACTTTGAAGCAATAGCAAACCTTAACCTGCATTGCTTAGTCACCTGTAGCTTAGCATTATCACATACCCATCCAAGAGGATAAGGCTTGGGGTGAGGTTTAGTCTGTATGCCCAACTTCTTAACAACTGATTCTGAGATCAAATTTACTTGAGAACCTGGATCAAATAATGTTTCAATCTTTGTATGCTTAGACACAACTCTGATGTGAAACAACTCACTTCTTCTTTTATCATTTTCTTTAGACACATGAGTAGAACTTGAACCAGTATGAGGAGTTTTGTTACCTTGCATTCCCACGGCTGTAATCATGGTTTCGTCACCTGAGTCGGAACCCAAATCTCGTTGCGCTGTTGCAAAGGTCTTTTTCTTCTTTTTGCCTCCATAATTCTTTGGCCTCTGTTCAGGATGCAACTTCCAACAACTTTATTCATCATGCCCATCAGTATCGCAATGTTTGCAATGGAGCTTTCCTCCTTCCTTCTTGGCAGTAGCTGTCTTCTTGCTCTTGTCTTTTTTTCTTGAACTTGTGGTTGTTGTTGGGCTTGAAAGGCTTCTTCTGATGGTCTTCTTGCAAATGCTCCCCCCTGTTCTCAAGATGGGTAGCCTGAACACTTGCTTCATCCACACTAGTAGGATTCAACAACAACAAAGTATGGCATAGATAATGATGAAGAGCACCAATGTACTTCAAAAGAGTGTTAGGAGAATCTAAAGCAACATTCAATTCTAAAGCTTTCTTTCTAAATTCTTCAGTAAAACTTTGAACACTCTGACCCTTGCCTTGTCTAAAAATTTGCCAATCCATCATTGCCTTCTGAACATAACCCAACGGATAAAATTGCTTACATAAAGTAGAAATAAAAGCAGACCATGATGAGAGAAGATTACCCATTTGTTTGCTACCTTGCTGAAGCTTGCTTTCCTACCATACAAGTGTAATGCCTGTCAGCCAAAGTGAAGCCAACTGAATCTTCACATCTTATTCTTCGATCTGCTGGACTCGGCAATAGACCTCTATTTGCCTTATCCAATTGTTTAAATTCTCTGCATTCGCTTCCCCATTGAACATGGGCAAATCAAACTTCACATCGAGCTTCAATAAGGGCTTCTTTTGAGGCTCTTTGCGAGGAACCTTGGAATGCTGAGAATGAGATGAGGAAGAAGCACTTGAACTTGTGCTTGAAGCTGAAGGTGAAGAGGGAGGCTCAGGAGGCTCTTCGCCACCTCCTCCTTGGTTAACTGAAGCGTTGCCTTCGTCCTTCACTTCTTCGTCTTCCTTCACTTCACTTCCTTTTCTTTCTTTTGCCATGCATTCTTCATAGTCTGCAAACAACTTGTCTACCTTGTTAGCCATCATGTAGAAGACCTTGTGAAAGTTTGCCTCCATCTCGATGCGGGCATCATTAGCATCCATCTTCCTCCTTCGGGGTGCACATCTGATCTCAGAATTGTAAGGCTCTAATGTACCCTCACTAGCTTGCAGTTTAGCCCTCGTGAGCATCCACACTCACAATCCAACGTCAAATAGACCTGCTCTGATACCACATGATCCGAAAACAAGATCTTTGCTACTCTATGACGTTAACATGAATTGCATAAAGAGCATGAATGAAGCTCACAAATCCATAAGAAGAGAACCAAATAGCATAGACAATACGCACATAAAGACAACAAGTTGATAACGGAGTTCGTCCAGGATGGACTACGTCTCCGGGCCTGCTTCTCAATAGGAGGGCCGATCTATAATCTTAGCATAAAGGCAAAATACATAGTAATGATACAATGATACCTTGGTGAAGGTTCTTAGCTTTCTTTACCGAGGTCATGGGGTTGAACCCCGTGAAGGCCATAATTCTGCATCTGACCATTTTGGCCAATTCGGGCCTGCCACGTGGCAGGCACCGATTGGTCCAACTCGTCGGTCAGCTCAGCTGAGTCATCTACCACGTTATCAAGCCGTACTGCCACGTCACCATCTGTATGCCCAGTCAGCAGTATGTCAGCTCGGATCCGTACTGCCACATGTCACCTTGTGATTCGTCCGTACTGTACAGATGCCACATGTCATCCTCTGAGTGATGCCACGTGTTGTCTTTTGGTTGGTCTGTACACCTGCCATGTCATCTTGTTCGTACCATATGGATGACACATGTCACCCTATCAGTGGTGCCACATCAGCAGGTTTGTACAGTATGGATGCCACGTGTCACCCTGTCAGTGGTGCCACGTGGCACCTCTTTTTGCCAAATTTTGCTTGTTGACTTATAGAACAGAACGCGATAACTTTCTCATACGGAGTCCGTTTGAGATGAAACAAATGCCGTTGGAATCATCTCGACAAGCCCTTCGATCTGGTGCTGGTTTTACTGAGATTGGAGGACTTCAAAAAATTTTCCTTCTTGGATCCTCCTGGATCAGTGAGAGTGGAATGCCATGTGGCATGGGGAATCTAGCTTTGTGTGGGTCCCACACCACCAATGTGTCTCCATGACCAAGTGCCACCTTATTTTCCTATCATAAATATTTATTTAACCCCTTTTAAATATATTTATGTCAATATAATGTCCATTTGGGGTTTATTAGTCTCCTTATTCCAAATCTAATGTTTCCACCCCAACCTAGGAAACTAGTAGATTGGTGGAATTTTCTCTTCTTGAGATTTATTTGAATGGGGACATTACACTCCCCTAGAAAAAAATATTTCAAATTCCATTAGTGGAGATCATATTAGGACTAATATCATCAATGGCACTCCACAAGGTAAACAAGGGTGTACAAAATCATCCATGCAAACCTTGATTCTCATCCTTCCAAGTTACAAATCGACCTTCTAAAGCATATAAAAATATTGGGAAGCTTGTAAACCTTTCCTGAGGTGGGAAATCCATGAACTTAGTAAATGATATTCTATTAATATGCAAACTTTGTGGTATCATGGGGCATTTAATCATAAAAAACAAGTGGTGGGTAAAATACCTTGTATAATGCCAAAATATATGATAGAAAGAACATACACCATTGTTGATCTATGCATAACTAATCATAGGAAATAATTAGGTTGACGTGAGTTTAAAACCAACTTCAAGTGGAAAATGATGATAAAATACTATAGAGAAAATGCAATATTTGACCACAGAATCTTTGCAACACAAGCCATGTGTCAAGCAACTTATCAACTAGCGGAGAGATTGGATTAGAATGGCTCAACTTCCATAATAAAAGTAGTTACATCTTTTGCCAGTACATGAGAAGAAGTGGCAGATAGTCAATTTGGAATCTGACTAGGTTGTGAGTCTTATATTAGATTATTATTATTGTCCACCATGTATTCGCCACCATGGAAATACTTGCTAAACTTAGTTTCTCTACTGATCACTTTCATGGATGAGAAGATGAAAAGTATCATGGCATCTAATTTGGTAGTGTTCCAAGGCCAAATAAATTTTGTAGTATGTCATGTCATTCACTATACATAATCCTAGAAACATATTTAGTTATGATTATACTCTATTAGGAGATCTAGGATTTTGGTTAGACACCTTTCAAGAAGGATAGCAATTACTTAGGATGCAAGATGTAGGAGCCACACATTCGATATCTAAAGTGGATTTATACATTTATGTTGTAACTTGTACTAATTCCACTGGGAAAGAGAGCAAGATATTCCATTGATGAATGAAGATTGAAGAGACATCCATTTCCTCTATGAATGAAGCAACAACTGCAAGTAGGTGAGTCCCAATCTTATGTAGTTTTTATTTTCCCCCAAAATAGACACTTTGGTTCAAATCGAGACTCAAAAGAAAAATGAAATCTTTATTTCTTCCTTACTTCTCATCCCAATTTAGGAACTAGGGGCTGGATATTTTCCCTAGTGAATGCATACAAGTCTATATAGTGAATATCATCCAATCATGCATACAAAACACATGAAGAAGACAAAGCACAAAACCAATCAAGCAGAAGAAGCATACAAAGCACAAAATCAATATCAATCATTGCAAGAGTATGTGCAACCCCACAAGAAACACAAAAAAAGTGAAGTTCACATGTTCCTTTAATAATTTGAGGCAAAATAACATCAACAACACCACCAACATATTTGTGTCCCAGTTGACCAAGGTCTGTTGCACCCCATGACACCAGCGCTCCAACATCTGAAACACCAAACTTTATTAGATCAAGCTTATGATCAGAATACAACAAAATTGAAAGAAAGAGGTTATGGTCATCCTTTATCAACTCCTCCAAATACTACAACCAATGATATGGAAATTCACATTAGATTTCTTAACCATAACTTCTATATGGAACTTCACATCAGATTTCCTAATCAACCCTTCCTAGTGTAGGAAAAATCTCCAAATTCTACCACCTATAGCATGGCTTATGTTTGGTTAATTTGCTATTGCTCAAGATTATCTACAACCTATGAAATGGGTATCCATGGGTGTTAATTTCAATTCAATATTCCACTTAAATTTTTTTTTTTTTGAAAACAAGATCAACCCAAGATTCAGACCAGAGATCTTTGTACAGAAAAGGATAAATATTTGCAATGAACACCACACTTCAAAGAAAATATAGATAATTTTTAATATATATATATATATATATAAAATAGATGTAGTACCTGTGACAACAATACTCTGATCTTGGCCATAAGCTACGTGTGAGATGCGATATGTGTCCAAAGTAGAAACCTAAACAAAAGATAACTGTGATGGCGAGGAAAGGAAAGGAAACACCAATTATCCTATGATATACCGTGATGGAAGCACATTGTAGATTCATGATAATTGAAAGGACATCAAAAGGAATGATGTCTGAAGTTTATAGGATGAAGAAATACTCTAGCAGGAATCACTTCAGAAATCAAAGTTTATATGCAACATTGGTTTCTTGATAAGGAAGATTTGTTTGCTTTAGTTGGGCAATTCCTGGTTCTGGAGGTCTGGTTGTTCACTCTTCTCAAGAAAACATAGAAGATATCCATACTTATCGTAGAATGCCTTGGTTGATATTTATTTGCTACTAGATATCCCTTGGTGTGGGGTTATTGAAATTTTTGATGTCAATGAGTGAAGCTGGCTGAATCAAGAGGCTGCTAATTTGACAATGGACAAAACCAAAGACAAGTTTCCTCCAGTAATCAAATATGATTCCAACAAGCTGGAGTGGATAGAGCGTACTCATTTTGAATATGCAGACGTATATGTTGTTTCATAAAAGGAGATAGATCAATGTTGTAAAACTCGGACTAGGCCAAGGGTCAACTTGGACTCAGCTATGACTTAGACCAATTTGAATTTTATGACTCAGTTCACTAAAATATACCGAAAATATTAAATTGATAATGAAAATAACATATTTTAAAGATCCAAATCACTAGAGACAAAATATTCAAAGTCTTCTCATGTGTATATCATGTAAGGGTGAATATATCAAAATGTTAGAGTGAAAAACATATGTGAAACAAAATACATAATCAACAAGGCTCTAAATGGATTCTAGAATCTAAAACATGACATGCCTACTACATATCATTGATCAGAATGATCAATCATGAAAATATAACACCACTGTTGGAAATGGGATCCTTAGCATGAGCTACAGGACCATCCTTTGTCATTCCTATTTTTTAGCATATCTATATTTCACAGGTGGCATGTATTTGAAGAGTAGGGTGACATTTGGCATCTTTTGATGGTTTAGTGGAATTTTCTTTGGTTCTGTGCATTTTTGTAAATGTTGTAAGTGCAACAGATGGACTAGACTAACCTTGGTTTCCACTTTGAAGAGGAGAAACCATAACATGAGACCCAATGATCAACAGACTAACAAGAAAGTAAATGTGAATCTATAACCCTTACTGGCAGGGTTAAGCTTAGAAACCTGTCTCCTTTTTTCAAAACCATAACATGAGACCCAACGATGAATGCAGGAATAAGAAAGAAAATGCAAACATAACACCCTAGCTTGCAGTGTTAAGCTTAGACATCCATCTCATAGACATCCATCTCATAGACATCGTATTTTCCTCCTTCCTTTTGTTTGGGAGGATATTTTGGCTGTACTTAAGCAAGAGAAAAGATTCTCATGATAAATTCATGACTTAAGACACCATAATGAATACCTTCCACAATATCAAGCAAGCATAATAGTTGGGATAAACCCTCGTCTCTATCAACCACCAATTTATATGTTTTAGTTCCATGAGCGACATTTAATATCCCCTTCTTATTCAATTTAGTTTTCAACTGAAATAAAGGACCTTGAACACCATTTAACATACAATTTCTAACTTGATGGGTTGTGGGAAGCATGTGGTATACTCCGTGAGAGGTAGTGATTTCCATTGCAGGGAAGAACAAACCATTCTGAAACCAAATTTCTACTTAATAGGAAATTATCTTCTCCCGATATAGAGACAACTTCTATCTGTTAGGGATTCCAATAGAGTCTACCAGTTGTGTGGAACCCTATAGATTACCCTTTTCAGAACCATTTAACTTGGTCTAAGGCTTAGAAAATGATGTCTTTCTAGGTCCTGATACATTGACAAATATCTCAATTATTCTTGAATGAACATCTTTTCAAATTTCAAGTCTATGAGGCACTTAGATAACACAGTTGGCCATGTTAGCACAACAACTTTCCTTACCTTGTCAGAGGCTTGGAAAGTAGGATAACATGCTTTAGTTTCATAACAAGCCCAAAGAAATTGTCAAAATTTAGATGACACGCGAGTGGGTTGTAGAAAGGCAGCACCATAGCCATTCATTGAGCTCCTCTTTGTTTCGAGAATAGTTTAATATTCTCTACTGAAAAGGGCCAACCACGTGAAGGTGGAATCTCTTATGGCCCCTCCCCCCCCTCACATCACTCTCAATTCCCCATACCCAATGCATGTACTTGAAAAAAAATTACGTGCAAGCATGCAGATTTTATCATAAACAAACATTTACCATTCATTCAATAAAAGATAACATTCATTAAACCATTCATTCATTTAATCTACACATTCATTCGATAACAACTAACATTCATTAAACCATTCATTCATTCAATAGGAAAAAAATCATGCATGACATTATATTATAAAAAATAATTATACAATATTTCTTTAGTCACTTCTTTCTAATTTTTTTTCTCTTTAAAAAATCAACAAGAAGCTCATATTCTGGAACTTGTTGTTCAGTTCTTGGTGCTTCATCAACTTGCCGTGATGTTTGCCTAGTAGATTACTCGCGATGTTGATTTTGCGGCAAGGGGTCAGGATTTGCCGCAATAATGTGAAAATTACATCGATATTTTTTGTTATTATAATGACAAGTATTTCATTTAAAAAAAATTACAAAGTTGTTTTTTTACCTGTTGTGGCCACATCATGTTCTTCATATTCCTGTCCAGGCTCAACCTGTACAGTGTGACCCTCTACATGATCTGTAGTTGAAACATGGACAAGTTCAATTAATGTTCACCATCTGCAATGCTATATATACAATCACAACATATGGATAAATTCATTACCAGGATTCGAAGCATGATCTTCGATTGGTTGTTGTCCATCCTCGAAATTAAGGGGATTATTGCTTTCCTTCTCAAAACAGAGTCAATATTTTATGTCACTTATTTATAACGAATAGATTGCACAAGTAATAAATCTTCATTAAACTATATATATTTTATATACCTATGCAGCAGATGGATCACCATAAGACTGTGTTTTCCCAGACAAGCTTTTTCGACGTTCAACAACAGCTCCAAAGCCGTGCTGGAAGCCAAGCTTCAAGTCTTCCTCAGTGGGAACTTATTTGAATCGGTCGGACTGCATATTTGCATAACATCATTAATTTACATTTTGAGGTGCAATAAAACGAAAATAATTTTCAATTTATTATTTGGATGCATTATTGGTTTTTCTATACTTACAATTCGTGCCACCAGATTCGAATAATCACCAGGCCCAAGCTTGTGCTAACCAATTTTTTCTAGTCTTTCCTTTGTGGCCTTTGATGTGTCTGACAATCTATGCAAGTGTTGAAATACATTATATGTTCCAAATTCAGTATAAAAATTAATAATAATAAGGTTTAGAATTACATTGTGGAAGTATTGCATACCTCCCTCTGCCTGGTGGTATCTTTCATTCTTTTCTCAGAGCCCTCTCCTTTCCATCTTCCACTAGGGATTTCCACTCTCTTTCTGGAATCATCGGAGGGTGCTCATACCTAGGGTTCCTTTCTAGGTGAACCCTATATTGGTCCCGAACAATATTCATATGTTGTCCAACCTTCTTTAGGACCACGGTTCGATCGAAGGTATCATTGCCGAACAGGCCAACCAACCGATTAGTGAGCTCATCTATTAAATTTTTCATTTGTTTATCCCACCTTGTGTGGATTGTGGGCCCGAATATCTCCAACGACAAATCATTTAGATGTTTATAAAAAACATCATTTCCTGCAAAACGATCATGCCATCACAAGTTGAAAAAAATGTTTTATCGGTATATTACAATCAAATTATAAACATTAACTTGAACAATGTATAATTACCTAGGATCTTCTCTATATTTATTGGAACAAGATCTTCGTCCACAAAAAATGTTGCCTATATTGTACCCATGCTAGTGACATGGGAAGATCCAGGAAATGCTGCTTCAACAATATCAATACTAGCAGGCTCTGCATCGACCTCTTCTTCTGCATGACTTGGTGTGCATCGGTCACTAGCGGGTGCACTCACAACTGGCCTCGGGGGTGTTACGGAACGTGTTTCTAACTGTTCAGCCGAGAACAATGGTGCATGAGTCGATGTACGTGGATTCATTTTCTCATGTGACGTCTCTCCACGAGCATCACTGGGGCCAACACCGCCTTGACCAATAGTGTGTGGTTGCAGAAAATCCTGTAAATACAAACCATAGTTTATAAGTTCACTATCATATAAAAGTAAAAATTATAAAGTTCTAAATGAATTTATATTATGATTCAAGATTCCGCAACTTACTTGCAAGGCATGAGTTCTCTTTACCAAAACATCAACCTTGGATTTAATCTCATCTGTCCGTGGCATAATGAATAGCAGACAAAGGATATCCTCATTAATTTTTTTCAAGGTCTTCTCTATCATCTTAACCGGGTCTAGAGAAGAACCAATGTCAACTTCACGCATCAACTCATACACATCAAAAGCTATTGATTGCTGTGATGCTGTTTCATACACCAAATCATTGGTCTGCAACAAAAATATATAAAACATTACTGACGTGAAAGCAATAGACTGAGGAAAAAAGTATATTAACAAAACATATCTATCATGAAAAATTCCTAAAATTACAACTAGGTTTACTTGATGCCTCGATGATGGTGTTGTATGATCCACAGTTGGGGACTTGCCCCGATCATCCCCCTACAAAAAAGAAGTAGAAAACATTATCATAACGAAACCAATATACACACGAAAAATATATAACAAAAAAACATTATGCTACATATTATATTGGTACAATTCCAATAAATTATATCTGCTGCCTCGAGGATCGTCTACTCATCGGATCAATGGTTATAGGTGACCTACCCCGATCTACTAATAGGGTGGTGCCCCTTACAGAACCCTGCATAAAAAACATAGAAAAAATTATCTAAACGAAACCAAAATACTCACTGAAACAATACAATAACAAAACATTTTGACGTATTTAAATTATACAATTACAATCAGGTTTACCTGTTTCCCCGAGGTTGCTGCCATCTAATCAACATTCGAGTGGATTCCTTGATCAACACTCTGCATCAAATATAGATAACATTATATAAACCAAACGAATATACTCATGAAAAAACACAACAAAAAAACTTTTTGTACATATTAAATTTGTATAATGGAATCGATGTATACCTACTGCCTCGAGGCAGGTCTGGTATCATCTACTACTAGGGAGGTGTCCCTTACAGAACCCTGCATAAAAAACATAGAAAAAATTACCTAAACGAAACCAAAATACTCACTGAAACAATATAATAACAAAACATTTTGACGTATTTAAATTGTACAATTACAATCAGGTTTACCTGTTGCCCCGAGGCTGCTGTCATCTGATCAACAACCAAGTGGCTTCTCTGATCAACAGTATACATCAAATATATATAAAATTATATATACCAAATGAATATACTAATGAAAAAACACAACAAAAAAACTCTTTTTTCATATTATATTTTTATTATTACAAAGATGTATACCTGCTACCTCGAGGAAGTTGTACTCCTTTGACCAGCTGCTGGGGAGATGCCCCGATCACTATCCTGCGAAGTAAATATAGAAAATTTAAATGAAATTATAACAATAAACTAACGAGAAATCCTTAAGATGTTAAATTCATTAATAAAAGGTTGGGTAAATTGTTAGATGTACCACTCCCATAGTAACCGTGTTTGTATCTACTCGATTCAAATTGTAATTAATAAGCAACTCTTCCCCTGCAACTATTGATTTAATGGTACATACAAAAAAATGGTTTCCTTCATGCCCCTCAAATTTACAGTTGGATTGCTTAATTGTAGAACCTAGTTGTGTACTGTTTATAAACTCCGCAATATTCCCTGTGGCCTTTGGCCTTCCGTTAATGTACAACATTGCTCCTTTATTTTGATCTTTGTCTTTCAGCTATAAATAATTTGCTGACAACCCATATCTACGCATACTTCATGTATATTGGACATGTGCATCCAAGCTTTGTAGTTGTAACAGGGTCCAACATACTCCACCAATTTTGTACATCTGTCGTAACTCACCTTTATGCCATCCATGAAAAACAACCCCACACCATGTAATGACGACGGTGCAATTCGATATATCCTCTCGTTCACACAAAAATCTATGTTCAGTTGAGGAAGATCCTTGGGTACCCATTGTTTCACTAGATGTTTGTACCCTAAGGGCACCTCGATGTCACCTATTGTCTCATCATCATAGGAACATGACCCCCCTTCAGCGAGAAAAAAATCCATGCGTTTATGAAATTTTCTTCTAATATTTTGACATCTAGTTGGTATAACTCTTGTAGGCCTACTGGATGTCTCACTTTCCTCTAGCCTTCCTAAGCTCCCCTCGCTCAAGGAAGACAAATTTGAAAAATACCTGTTTGGTTCTACCTACACCATGGGAAAAAAGTTCAAATAGGACCTTGTTGGGTATGCATAATTCATATTAGAAAATTACAAGGCATTAAGGCATTCATTTTCCACTATCATCATACATAGTTAGCATGCCTCCACCAAATGTAAAATCCTTTCTTTTATTACATCTAATAAACAAGTACTTATGAAACTAAATAGAACAATAGTAAAAAGACATAATTTTCATCTCTTTCGACTTTTCCACATTAACAATACAAGTTGGCTAATTGTGTTAAAGTAATCTTCAGTAACATGTAATTACTAACAATAGTTAATCAACATTAATATGAGTAAAGAAGATAGGTTTAGGGTACTTACACCGTAATGTGGAACCTTCTTGTCGGACACTCATAATTATTACTTTCAGTGAAAACTGTACCTCTCAAAGGTCAGCCAACACTAGGAACCCACTGACCCTACTAAAGGGTAAGTTCAAATCAGAGAGAGAGAGAGAGAGAGAGAGAGAGAGAGGTTGTATGCAACAATAGTTAGGCAAAGATAGTTACATTCATAACAAAAGTTAAATAAAGCACAAAGAATGATTACAATAAAAGTCTTAGTGCAAGTAAAAGCTTAACAGAAAAACACATATCTGATCACCAACAATTTTTTCTGAGAGGACAAGTCTTAACTACTTAATACAAAAAATAAAAAATAAAAATAAAAATAAAAATAAAAATAAAAATAAAAGATTAAAAATTAAAAGTAAAATAATAAAATAACAAATAAAATAAAAAGGAGTCATGAATAATAACATAAGTATAAGTGGGGTATTAGAGTCATTTAGGTGACAAACAACCATAGTACCCAAAGGACCAAAAACATTAAAGGGTGGTACGAACAACTCAAGATGGGCGAAATGACCCTATCAACCACACGCCGAGGGCAAGGCACCACAAGACTAATAAACAACAGCGTGTAAGGACCAAAAGTAAATCAACCACTGTGGGAAAGGTACAACCAGTCATCTCTCTCTCAAAATGTAATACCCCAATTTTGGACTTTAACACCTTTTATATTTCTGCTAAGTATTATTTCATTATACTTAGGTGACATTAGAAATTTGGAGAGTTAATTTCTGATGATCAACTTGAACAACACATTAATGAGATAGGAGTCGTGCAGTCCCCTATGGTTTGGAGGGTAAATGCCAATTAAAATAATAATGATAAATTATTATTGGAGAAAATGGTGAACCTTAAAGAAACGTTTAGGGAAAATATTGAAATTAAAGAATTAAGAAGATGAGAGAATCCACTCCTAAGAAAATAAAAAGTGAAAAAGAGGAGGTTCTCATAACCATTATAACACTAAGAGAATTGGGGGTTGGGAATAAGAATAACTGGAGCTAAATGAAGGCAAGGAAAATGGGGACAGTTTTGGAGCACAAAATTGAACCAGAATACGAGAAATCATGGCAGTTGGGTATAGCTTGGAACATTGGTTGTGTTCAGGTAGGAGATATGCCCCAAGCTTGCAGGAGCACTGCAATTACGCTGAATAGGCTGTATCCGATTGATTCTCTTGTTGGCTGAGACTTAAAATCCCCTGGAGCATCCTAGAGCTCAGGAGCACTGAGTTGGATGTTGGGTTGTCTGTTTCTACAGTAATCTTTATATGTAACTCGGGGAACAAGTTAATGTAAGTAAAATTATAAAATCTGAACTAGAAGGGGCTATGAAATCAGCTCGGGGGTGACCTGATAGCAAAAAGAACTTGCTGGTCAAAGGATGGGAGGTTTGTGGCTAGGCTCCACTGGTTATCAGAAATACAGATAAGTTTATATGCTGCATTTTTATGATGATTTCCATGGCACAGTTGCTAGGGTTTGCTTATGTGTAATTTCTGAATTATATTTGAGGATTTGTTTTTACCAAATTTGATCAGTTTATATGTTCATACTAAACCTTGAGCATGGATGTGTTTTTGTTATTATTTATCTACAACATAGTACATATGGAGGATCTAATTAAGTTATCCTCAGAAATTGTGATGTATATATGTTTAAATGCGAACTGAATATGTTATGTGGTTAAGATGTAAACCCATTGCAATACAAATATGGATATACCATCCTCAGACAGAAATCATTTGATATTCTCTGTTTATGTTATCTGTTTGAGATGCATTAAGTGTATTTATCTAGAATAGCTCTTGCTGTAGCAACACTAGATTATAATAGAGAATGTATATCTATATCTATGTTTGTGGCAGAAGGAGAGTAGACATGTAAACCATAGGTGTACATGTCATGTTTTTGCAATTGATAAACTATTGTTCTATTATGTGGTTGTGAACAAATAGATTACTGTGAAAAGATTGTTTTATATGTTATTGATAAACAAAAAGGATCACTACAAACAAAGTATATCCTATCTTTTACAGTTACACAAATCATATTTTTTGTATTGACTTATATCTACAGTTAAATGATTGCGTTATTGGACAGGGTCCACACCTTCATCATGATGTCGTTTATAAGCGATCTATTACGCCAACAAGGGATAGATCTATTTGTAGCTACTCTGTTTATGAGTCACAACAAAAATGCAAGTAGGGAACTCGATGTGGTTCCAACCAAACAGGGTAAAACCTTATTTAATAATTCTATGAATGCATTATACTGTCGGATGCATCATATATCAAATGCGCTGCATCTATATATTTATGCATGCCTTAGTTTTGTCCTAGGAGCTCGACTCCAGGGTCGAGTCTGCGACCTAATTCTTAAACCACACTGTGGTTAGGGAATACATCAATTACAGATTTAGTGGTGTTTGTAATTCACACACAGACCCTAGTCTTTTGGCCGAAAGCAAACCCTGTTCGCAGTGATTGGCTAAGGTTCAAGTCTCATTGAGGCATTATGTTATATGTTTTATCCATACGTTATGGAATGCTAAACTTAAAATCTACTTATGGCTATGAAGCCCGCATGCTAAATGCATGGTAATCTAAGTTTATTGCACAACGAGGTCATTCGGTGATCTTTCATATTAATTATGTTATACATTCATTGCAATGAAAATCTACATGAAATTGAATTGACATATTGCTGTGTGGTTAAATGGCATCACAATTTCATTACTGGAATCATCTTATCGAAGTATGGATTTAACCCATACAAAGAACCAAACAATTTTCACACGAAATTATTCAACTCAGCATTGCAGTATGGCACAAGATCTGAAAGGCTGTTCAAACCATACAAATATATATATATATATATTGTATTAATGCCCGATAACAAAACATTAGACCAAGTAGTTGTATTACAGACTTTGGACTGTGCCCATTTAAAAGCATAACTGAAATAATTATAGAGTCTATACAACCGGCAACCCAAGCAATATGGTCGACTAAACTCCAAAAAGGTGACTAAGTAATTTAAATTATAGTGATCCAAGTTCATTAACACTTTCAACCACATGCTGCGAATGCCTTGCAAAAGGGTTTGACACAGTCGGTTTAAAAAGGATGAGAACATGACTGAAGGCCAAGGGTTCGAATCGTGTCCAACCATTGTCCAAGTAACCCAGCTGGAACCGTTGGGTAGAGTTCACCGAGACCCAAGGGAGATGACGGGTTACCTCTTGATGCAGCAAATCCTTCATTCCCTTGACGTGGAGCTTGCCGAGGGCAGTGTACAGCACGTCCTCCACGATCGGTCTACCTGCACACAAAGGCCCCAACGAATAGTTAGTGTCATGGCCAATGAAAGGTGGGCGAATAACAAACTTGTTCGGTAAAACAAACTACCGAGAGAGAAGTTACTCGTGGTTAGGCATGAGCGAGAACCAAGTCGTGGAAGCGGGTGCAAGCTTAACCCCGAAGGCTTCCTTAACCTGCTTCTGTCACTACCTGCACAGTAAAATAGTGGGGAGGTAAATCCTCTAGCATAACGAAGTAAACCATTGATGTTGCAAATTTACTAGCATTTGGTTAAATGTTACCTATGGGAAGAAGAAGGTGAACAAGCTGGCGGTAGTCTAGCGCACACCTGCAACCAACAAGAAACACATTAGATGTTTTCCAGTATATATATAAAACCATAAAGGAAATGATAAAATGCAGTAGGGAAGCGTTGTTACTTACCGAGTGTGGCGTGGAGCAGCCCACATATTTTTCCTTAACGTTCATCAACTGCCGGGCGAGGTTGAGCCTCGAGCTCGATGGGGGAACCTCCTCCACCAGCAGGAGAGCTCTGCAAAGAGCGTGAACAAACAAATGAAGTGGGTAGAAGGAAACTAGAGGTTTTTCCAACTTAGTTCCCGGTTGAAGGTCACCCTGACCTCTGTCATCGGTGAACCCCGACTTTAATGGCGACGTACAGTGGGTAGGGTGGCGCCAAAACCCAAACCAAGGATCGACGATGTAGCGTGAGTCCTTCACCCAAGATTTTAACGTTGGATCATCATTGACGATCACAAGCGAGCTCAGCTTCATGGTGCAGTAGGTAAGTATTTATTGCAAGAGCTTTGGAGTTGGCACAAAACTCATGTGGTAGTTTTGTTGTGGCCAAGATGGAGCCCAATCGTAGTACCCATGGCTGAACAACAATCGTGGAGGAGGCCAAGTTGCAATTACCTGCCAGCAGGGCAGCCCACACAGGGGTTAAAACAATGGAATGTGCATAGTGGCTTCCTGGCAGTGTTATGTCATCAATATAGTCATACCATCCTACGTGGTAGGTGCTTTGACTTAGTGCCAAGTTAAACCATTTTATCGTGTTAGCAAATGGACTATGGTCGTGGTGTTTAAGGTTTCATTATCGACATGGGCCTTATATATAGTGTTGATACTATATCATATTATACATAGTGTATTATGAAACCATATCCCGATTTTGATATGGTTTCACCTTGTTGCATTTTCATTTATATTTGCATAGTATGGGATTCATACTATATGACTCTTTTGTTAATCAAACGCCCAAACTCTATGTAGAGTGGGTATTCACATAGGGTTTGTTTATTAATGAAATGTTTATGTTATATGACATACTATATAGTATAGTGTATTCGCAGAACCTTGAATGGACTAGGTTTAGTCTATAGGTTATAAAAAGGATTTAATACTTGTGTGGATAGTCCTTAGGACTACAACACTTAGTCAATCAAAGTATTTGCATAATAATGTATATATAAACATTGGTTCACATAACATGGTAATAGATTAGATATTAATCTATATGTTCTAAGGTGAGCACAATAATATTTGTGATTATAGTCTTAGGACTCTGATACATGGTTTTGTTTAATATGTTTATATATAGGAAAAGCAAAAGAAATCATGTTACATCATATTGCATCTGGATACACTAGGGTAAGTCTAGTGTTGGAGTCATAATATTAACATAGTTTGTGCATGTTAGTATTAGGACTTAAAATATAACTGTATGTTATTTGTTGAGCATTAATATAAAACATGAATGTTTATATTTTATTATCGTAACACTTAGAATCGTAATTATAGTTATGTAATTAATTTTATAACAACAATGGTTGCGCTCTAGATGTCTTAGAGGCGCATAATCTCTAGCACTAATCTGACTTACAGTTCGTGTGTATTTAAGCATGTTACACCTACCTTGAATAGGACACATAAGAATGTTTGTAAGTGACATTTATATGTGCAAGGATTAAATCACGTAAGTTTCAGTTTGAGTTAGTGCGCATGATGGTAAAGGATAAGTGATGTTATAAGCGGTTACTTAGCTAACTTATGGTAACGAGTTTACTAGCTAGTGTAGTTTGTATTAAAAAACAAATTGCGTAGAAGAGACGTGACACAAATGTACAAATGTTCCATATAAACTGAAAGTTCATCATCACTATATGAAGAAGGTTCCACACGGATAATTTGGTCATGATGAGGTATATGTGTGATGAGGTATATCGGCCATGGGAATGACTATGACGCTAAACAAACAAATCTCATACATTAATGCCCATAATTGATGGCACACAATTTGGAAAAGAATTAAGGTTTGAGTCTATCAAGCACACCCAATATCTAGAGTATGAGCAATATAACATCTAAACTAACATATTGGATGCCAATTTTATATAAAGTCATGACAATGTGGGGTAACCATGAATCCATGCATCCATGCAATAGCTCCTTGTGACTACCTCTTATTTGACCTGCCAAAGAGATGGGAGGTCAAATAAGGTCAAAAATATGCAATAGCTCCTTGTAAGTACCTCTTATATGCAATAGATCCTTCTAACTACCTCTTATTTGACATGCCAAAGATATAGAAGGTCAAATATGGCCAAATATATGCAATAGATCCTTGTAACTACCTCTTATATGCAACAACTCCTTGTAACTACCTCTTATTTGACATGCCAAAGAGATAGAAGGTCAGATTAGGTCAAATATATGCAATAGCTCTTTGTAACTAATTATTATCAGTGATGGATGCTTGCATAATAAAAATAATTATTCTTCCGAGGAAAAAAATAAAAATAATTATTGTCTAGACATGACATTAAGATTACTATTTATTCCAGATACCTATAAAATGTAAGAATGCAGTACAATTGAGGGTCAATTAAGATATCATGAAGAGTCAGGAAAGAAGTAGTTAGAATATTTCCTAATTAAAATCCAAAATACAATTATTATCGACACAAATTCAAATTTCCATTCATTCTAGAGCAAAGATCGGTTTGTAGTTTTTTGGCATGTTGTGTTATGTTTATTATATATATATATATATATATATATATATATATATATATATATATCTTCCGTAAGGAAAATATCTATCAGTCTAAATAAAGAGTGATCATAAACTTCCCATGAAGAGCTATCCATTTATATTCAGAAGGTTTACATCATATTGCATAATTCTGTCCATTACATCGGATCATAATCATTCTAAGATACTATTCTGTCCTGATATCATTTTCATAAAAACAATTGCTACATGTGAGTACAAAGATATCCAAATCAAGAAGAATCAGTTTTAACTAACTGCATGTCTTAGACATGCGTCTCAAGACAAAATAGTTTCACCTTAAAATTGAATTTCATCTCCAGATTAAGAGTGAGGAAGATGAAATTCCACTCTTATTTCTCTCGGTGGAATCAACAAATCTTTTTTTGAGAGTAGATCAGCCTCTGAGTTGAGTTCCCTGTACACATGATTGAATGAGATTTTGCTGAAGCAGGAGATTAGGTTCTGAATTTGTGTCAGAAAGGACTAAAGATGCGGAGCTCTAATCTGAAGCTTATGATTTTCCGATTCAATAACCATTTTTGAATCTCCAAATACTTGAAGATTTGTTATCTGATGCCTTGAGAAGTATGGAGTACTGCCCAGAGCATTGTTAATTCAGCTTTGCTATTAGTGCCATGCCCTAGACCATAGAGGATGATTATTTTATTGTGATCATTTAGATATATAACTCCTCCTGAGCCTCCTAATTGTGGGTTACCTTGGATGGCCGCGTCGAAGTAATCCCATGGAAAACTGTTGTCTATGGTTGGATGGATCAAAATTCTCTGTTTTTTCTGAATCTCTTCTTGTTTGTGTTCATTATCCCACTGCACAATTAGGGCCGATGTAGCTTCAGCAGGGATTCTGTTTTCGAGAAAAATGACAGAGTTCCTTGTCCACCAGATGCCATATATGAAAAAGGAAGGGAATGCATCGAAATTGTGTACCAATGGGTTCTTCCACCAATTGTGACAACAAATTTCCATAGTTGAGTCCATAGGGATTTCAGCGTCCACGAGCTTCTTTGTGGCGTGCTTCTAGACTATTTCTGCATAAACACATGATGAGAATAAATGGGCTGAGGTTTCATCATAAGCATGACACATAGAGAAACGACTGGAACCTTTCCAACCTCGTTTAATAAAGTTATCCCAAGTAAGAAGCTTGTCACTTAGGACTAGCCACAGTACAATATTAACTTTCAAGGTGCCCTCGTTTTCCATACCATGGACCACCACCATTTATTTTCTCCTCTAAAATGATTTTTGTTGAATGCTTCGTAGCTAAGTTTGGCTGTATAGTCTCCATTTAAGCTATCCAAGGTCCAAACTAGCTTATCTTCAGAGTCTTCAAATAGAATAACAAAATTCAACCTAAGTAGATTTAGGTAATTCGACCATTCTGTGGCTTCTTCGCTACCCAGGCCTATCTCATCCGCCGTGATCCATCTATCATATTGGGTGTCAATTACCTTCGGATCTGCTAACACATGGATATTAGATCTCTTAAGCCTCTGAACTAGTCCTTCCGAAAGACAATATCCATCTCCCGCCCTGACCCAAGGGTCTGAGCCTATTCAGACCTGTCTTCCATTACCTATTCTCCATGCAGTCTAATTCCCAATAAGAGGAAAGGATATAACCAAAGCTTTCCACCCAATTGAGCCTCCCTTATATGATTTATTTATGCTTCTAAACCAGTCCACAATAGAGGCATTTGTAAAATATTTGGAGATGAGAGTTTGTCCCCATAAAGTTGTAGTAGAGTGTTGTGCTAATCTCCACAGAGATTTGGATGCTAGTGCTTGAAAAAAAGTAAGAGGATTTTTTATCCCCAAACCCCCTAGCTCTTTTAGATTTTCTACCGTGGTCCATTTTTCCGGAGGAATACCTTCTCTTTTTTTACTTGATGTCCATAGAAATGATAGGCATTTCTTCTTGATCTTGACTAGAATCCCCTTGGGAATGTAAGCTATTGCTTCCCAATATGCAGGGATGCTATGCAGAACCGCTTTTAAAAGTGTTAACATTCCTCCTCTAGACAGGAACCTGTTTTCCCAACAGGAGATTCGAGCTTCCACTTTCTTAACAAGCCATATCCAATCTTTGAACGAGTAAGCATTAGGCTTTAAAATGAAGCCTAGATATTTGAAACCATCCTGAAAAAAGGATAGAGGGACTGACAGGAGAGTAACCGCTCTTTGACTAAGTTCTTCAGGAAAATCATGAACTACTAGGTTTGATTTTTCAAGATTGATCTCCATTCTCATAGCCTGTTGATATAATGAGAGAATGTTGGCTAGAGCACTTAAATTATCCTAGGTTACTTTACCAAAGAGTATTACATCATCCAGGAAAAGTAAGTGAGTCAGAATAGAGCTCTCTGATACCTGAATCCGCTGGAAGGAACCTAATATCCTTGCTTGCTGCATTAGATTGCTAAGGGCTTCCGCAATAAAGAGAAAAAGAAAAGGGGACAACAAGCACCCTTGTCTCAGTCCTCTGGAAGAACGGAAGGAAGGAGAAGGAGAACCATTGATAAGGATTGCAAAGGAGGCTGAGTTTACACAACCCATTATCTAATTCACCAGGTGCACCGAGAAGCAAACTTGAATAAGAAGGAGTCTAATAAGGGTCCAATTGAATCTATCATATGCCTTGGAAGGTCCAATTTTAGGGCGAAAGCTATTTTTTTTTTTAATGATAGAATGAATCATTTCCTGAGCCAGATATACAACATCGTGAATCTTGAGATTATACAGTAAACCAAACTATTCCTCTGATATGATTTTGCTTAATATAGGCTTCAACCAAAGAACAATGACTTTCAGTATAAGTTTATAAATCAGGTTGCATCATGATATTGGCCTAAAATCAACAAAGGATTGGGCCTTCTGTTTGTTTGGAATGAGAGCTAGAAAAGTGGAATTTAGGGATCCTAAGACTTTCCCAGATTTTTGTGATTCCTGTACTGCCAATAATAAGTCTGTTTTCATCAAATCGTAAAAGCCCAAGAAGAATTCCACTGTGAACTCATCAGGACCTGGACTCTTACCTTTCTGGAATGATGGTAAAGTAGATTTTAGTTCCTCCTCTGTGACTTCCTTCATTAAGGAGTCATTCATTTCTTCTGTAATAGATATGGGAAATAGTCTGAGAACTTTTAACATCTCTTGGATTTGGCACCCCTCCTTTTCTTTGAAAAGAGAGCTAAAGAAAGAGATTCCTACTGCTGCTTTGTCCTGAAAATTTGATACTCATACTCCTTCTTCATTTTGGATTTCACTTATTGTGTTTAGATTACGCCGATATTTGTGAAAAACTTAGTATTATTATCCCCTTCTGCTATTCAAACTGCTCGGATTTTTAATCTCCATAAAGAATCCTCTTTGGCTAGAAGGTTCGATCTTGTTAGTTCCAGAGCCTTTAATTTCTCCGTCTCTTCTAAGGAGAAAACACCCAGATGATTATTTTTGTAAAGAGCAGAGATTTCCTCTTCCACTTTTTTTAAACGAGCTTATTGATTTTTGTTATGATTGATGGACCATTTCCTAGAAGCCTCCTTTGCTTTAGCTAGAATGTCCCTTAATTGCTTCATACAATAGTCATGCGAGGAAGGGTTTACTGGAGTCCAACGCTCCTTAATCAACTGTAGGTAACTTTCATCTTTAAGCCATAACGGGTTGAAACAGAAAGGAGCTTTTGGCTTGTTTTCCTGAAGCAATTCAAGGAGGATGGGATGATGATATGAGAGTCCCCCTTCCTCAACCCAAGAAGAGATAGATAGGTGGCTATCTATGATGTGGTATGAGACAAGAAATATATCCAATCTCTTCGAGATGGCATAGTCACCGCTTCTTCTATTTCTCCATGTTGGTTCTAGTTTGCAGGGGGCGACATCAACAAGGTTGTTGGCTTCAAACAGAGAGATGAAGAAATTACTTAGGGAATCTGGTCTTGCAAGGTTTCCCCAAATTTCTCTGTCTGAGACCGTAATATTTAGATCTCCCCCTAAGATTAAATGTTGGTCCTCCAAAATTCCAAGGGAGGCCAAATTTTCCCAAAAGGTTGTTCAATTTATAAAAGGACCATAAACATTCAATAAGGAAAAGGATAAACCTGTTGTAGAGTCCTTTAAAACTGTTTTTAATATTGAGTCGAAGCATTCAGATGCTAATTTTTCCAACATAGGGCTCCATCCTATTAATAAACCCCCTGAGTGTCCATCCGCATCCTAAGAGATAAAAGTCCAATCTTTGAACCAATGTCCAAGTAAATCTATGGCCTTGGAGCCTTCTGTCATAGTTTCCTGAAGGAGGATTACGGTTGGTTTCATGGTTTTTATCAACCTTTTGAGGGAATTTTGTTTGGGGGGGTCCCTAACCCCCTATAATTAAAGGAGAGAAGACACATTAAAGAACCTTGAGCTGGGCACCGCCTGCTCTAAGGGCCCTATTAATGGTGGACTGTTTACCCGCCTTAATCTACAGAACTGCTTGATTTTTTGCCTTTGTCAGGAAAGACTTCTTTCCAAGAGAAATTTTGGGAGTTGGATCCATTTCTAGACCTCCCGTTATCACTTCAACATTTTTCTCTAAAAAACCATTTTTTCCAGCGAAGTGGTTCTAGACCGGGTATTGTAAACTTCAGGAGGAAGCAGTTTTGTAGAGAAAGGAGGCGTGGTAGAGGGTTTCCCTTTCTTAGGAGACGATGACGGTGAGGACCTGTGCAAAGGAGAAGGAAGGGAACTATGTTGAATCAGAGGGACTGACACATCAGATATAATGACATCAGGAGAAACCAAAGTAGGGGAAAAAATAAGTGAGGTGTCAATCTTACTGGGAGAGGACGCCGAGCATCCAGAAACAACTTCCAGCTTGCTATCCGACAAGGCTGCATTTTCTGGGAGAATAATATCGGTCTCCACTGTTCCGGGTTCCGAAAATTCACGGCCTGTACTTGGACTGTTAATTCCTGCTTGCACCACCTTCTTCACCCAGACTCTTTTCTTGCTAATCGGATAAACTGGAGAAGGAAAGTCCCGAGCCAAATGGCCTACCTTCCTGCACCCATAGCATCTGAAAGGGATTTTCCAGTAATCCAACCTCTGGTTCCAGATGCTTCTAAACATTTCAATTTTCAATTCCTCATAGATACCATCTCGCAGGTCTAATTCTACTAGAATTCGGGTGCATCTTCTATCAACCTTACACTCCCAGTTTTCCTCCAACGAGATAAAACGACCCAGTTTTCCTCCAATGGTTTCTAAGATCTGTTTTTTCCATAACATCATTGGTAAGCCAGGAAGAATTACCCATACCTGTTGAACATTCTGTGGTTCCCTTCTTTCATCAAAATCCATTTTCCATTCTTTTAAAATAAGACCTGACGGGCCCCAATTCCAACTATGGTTTAAGAGGTATTGCTTGTCAAATTCTGAGTGTAATCGAAAGAGTATACAGCCTCTTGATAAAATGTGAATGGTTGGAAATTGTTCCAACGAATCTCTCCAATTGATCTCCATCCAACTTCTCAGGGCGAGTTCGCTAATAAGCTTGCCACATAACCTACCCACCAATGTTGAAGAAAGGTATGCAGGATATTCTTCGATGGCAATTTCTTTACCGACCACAAGCGAGGCCACCACCTTTTAGACAGAGATCCTCTCTTACTACGCCCATATTTCACGCTAGAGGTTTTAGAAGTACTGTTATCATTATTAAAGAATGTGGTTGTAGGTCCAGTCTCAATAAAAGACTGGTGCAAGATCAATTGTTCCGTCACTTCAGCCCGTCTTTTCTAAACTGCACTTAAAACCATTATCGTCTGGGAAAATGTTACCATGAACAGGGGAGGGTTGTAAAGTCCCCTCCCATCAAACCGAGCCAAGGAGAGAACATGGCACTAAAACTGGGCATCTAGCCCCATGATTATTAAGTAAAAATCATTGATAAGAAAAGACACACATATATATGCATATTGTAGAAACACAACGGAATTAAAATCATCTAAATATCTAAAATACATTCAACATTTTCATGACAACCATTAAATAAAGACATTGCCAAATTTATAAAAGAAAGTACTTATCTTGAAACGAAGTAGTCACGAGCAACTGGCTATTCAACTACAACGTTCCACCCAACCATAGGCCGGTTGTGCTCATCAATCTCTCAACACAACGACCACCCCCGAGCTGGGCATGATTTCTACAAGGAAAAAGGGAACAACAGACTCAGACATAGCCAAAATACACCAAAATCATCCAAGCCAATCCACAGTTGGGTTTATCAGGCTACTAAGGCAATGGAAAGGAAGAATTGTTAAGCTAGTGAGCTCAACCACAGATACATGGATGCCCTCTACAAGATCTATCTAGCTTGGTCCCCACAATACCTACACACCCAGCACAAGGAAGTATTCCCTTAACTACTGCACAGTCCCTCAGGCCATACCTCCCATTCTAGTGTTCTTCCAGGTGTGCATAGAAGAGTAGCCAACCCTTTTGATTTTCTTGAGAGGTTACCTTCTTCACTAGGTTTATCAAGCCAATTCTGGTCCACTTCCACTCCAAATTTCTTGCTCACAGGTTCAAACCAAAACAGGGATGCACATAACAGCAAAATTACAAGTGTTGGGCATGCAGGGAAACGTTTTTACAGTGGGATGCCAAAAATGAGGTTTCCATTAGTTTCAGAAAAACGTGGGCAACCAAAAAGGAATTGGTAGATGGGGAATTTAGCCATGGGAGGGAAAATCGAGTTCAAAAAACGTTTATGGGTATTCAAGGGACATAAGCGACCTCCATAAACCCCCAAATCGTGACTCCCTTCCTCCTAGCCACTGTGTAATACAAAAATGAGTTCCCAGCCACGGAAAAATGTAGGAAAATGATGGAAAATGTGAAGGAGAAAACCCCATCTAGCTTAGACTGCATGAGAGAGCAAAGGCCATGGGTGAAGAATGGCTTTGGGCACAATTTCGTGGGTGTTTTCTTTCCCAAGAAGCAAAAATACAATTTCCCAGATTGATGGCTTTCCCATGCACGAAATTGGTTGCCATAACTCTCCATTCCCAAGGCATTAGCTACCTCAACCAACTCTTGGAAGAATTAAATGATTGGGTGCATAAGTCAAAATGGGTAGTTGAGGGTTTATGGGTTTTCTCATTGACACATGGATTGACTCTATTGGCTCAAGGGTTTGAATATTTTCCGTCCCTATTCCTTGTGAAATCATGCCCCCATATCTTGTTGCATTGCATATCTAGTTGTGGGTATTTCATTAAAATTTGTATTTACATGATGTCTTAATTTACATTGTGTCTGTCTAGCACAAGAACCGTAGGAATCTATTTTTAATTGTCGATACATAAAATGATAAATCGATGGCGAGGCCTTGGACTTGAGCTCCCCACCATGATTTAATAACGATATTTACATCATTTACAATTTTAATGCAATAGGGTCAAAATTGGGAGTTTACATTCCCCTCCCCCTTACATTAGCACTGTCCTCAGTGCTGATCAAAATTGAACAAAAATGGATATGCCACTCTCATGGCATCCTCCAACTCCCATGTAGCCTCATCGGGACCGTAGTGCTTCCATTGCACCTTTACCTGTCCAATGGCTCGGTTCCGGAGCAATGTTACCTTCTTGTCTAGGATGCATAATGGATCAGTTTGGGAAATCTCCCTTGGGTTCCACCTGGATCACATCCCAATTAATCACATGGTTAGGATCATGTACATATTTCTTAAGCAAAGAGACATGAAAAACATTATGAGCTCTAGTGCTAGCAGGAAATGCAAGTCTATATGCAACTGGCCCTATTCTTTCAAGCACTTCAAATGGCACACAATATCTAGGTGATAGCTTGGCATAAATCCCAAGCTTCAAGGAACTCTTCCTTGGCCTCTCTCTAGGATACACATGATCCCCAACACTGAAATCTCTATGCACTCTGTGCTTATCTGCATATCTTTTCTGTCTATCCTGGGATGCTTTTAAATTCTGCCTGATCTTTGCAACCTCTTGTTCCATTTCCTCAAGCAATTCCGGCCCAAGTACAATTTTGTTCATTGGATTATCCCAAGTCACTGGTGTCCTACACCTTCTGCCGTACAAAGCCTCATATGGACTTATTCCCAATGATGCTTGTTTCCCATTGTTATATGCAAACTCTACCAAGTGTAGATAATCCTCCCACTTGGATGGTTTGTCCATAACATACATGTGAAGCATGTCTTCAAGCACCTGATTTACTCTTTGTGTTTTCCCATCTGTTTGAGGATGGTATGCGGTACTAAAGTTCAACTGTGTACCCAAATATGCAAAGAAACCCTTCCAAAAATTGGAAGTGAACTTGGTATCCCTGTCAGAAATTATTGCCTTAGGAAATCCATGTAATCTGAAAATTTCCTTCATGAAAATATTTGCAATGGCATTGGATTTATATGTGGACTTAACCGGTATAAAATGTGCTTCCTTTGTTAACTTGTCCACCATCACCATGATGGAATCATGTTGTCTCACCATCATTGGAAACCCTGTAATAAAATCCATGGAAATTACTTCCCACTTCCATTATGGAATTGGAAATGGATGCAATAAACCTGCTGGGTGTTGGTGTTCAACCTTCACCTGCTGACATTTCATGCACCTAGAAATGTACTCAGCGATGTCCTTATTCATCCCCGGCCAGAAATAATGTTTTCTTGCTATAGAAATAGTTTTCTGATATCCTGGGTGACCGGAGTATGGATCTTTATGGATTTCATCCATAACAATCCTCCTCAAATCTGCCACATTTGGAATATAGGCTCTATTCTTATAAGTAAGAAGTCCGTCTTCTTCCAAATGGTATCCTTCATACTTCTTTTCAAGGTCTTGCTGTTGCAATTTGTCCTTTATCTGCACATACACTTCATCTTCAACCATATGGTTAAAAATCTGCTACCTCAAATCTGGTTGGCAAGTACTAAGCACTGCCACATGTATTTCATGTAATTTCCTGCTGAGTGCATCAGCCACCTTGTTTTCTTTCCCTTTTATGTGTTTGATTTCAAAATCAAGTTCACACAAAAATTTCAACCATCTAGCTTGCATAGCATTCAAATTTGGCTGATCAAATAAGTATTTTAGACCACAATGGTTTGTCCTTAGCTCAAATTTCCTTCCCATTAAGTAATTCCTCCACATCTTTAAAGCATGTACCATCGCTGCAAGTTCTAAATCATGAGTAGCATAGTTTTTCTCATGATCCTTCAAATTTCTCGACTCATAGCATACCACGTGGTTGTCTTGCATAATAACTCCTCCAAGTCCTTGATGGCATGCATCGGTACATACCACAAAGTCTTTTTCTGGGTCTGCAATTTTTAAGATTGGTGCACTCGTAAGAAGATTCTTCAACCATTGGAAACTTTCCTCACATCTTGGTGACCATTCAAACTTCATCCCTTTATTTTGCAAAGAAGTGATTGAATGTGTGACCTTGGAGAATCCTTCAATGAACCTCCTATAGTACCCAACAAGTCCCATAAAGGATCTCACATCTGTCACATTCCTTGGAGTTGGCCAATTCATAATGGATTCAATCTTCTCAGGTCCATAGATATTCCTTCGTTTGAGATGATGTGACCCAAATAATGAATTATATCTTTATAAAAGTCACATTTGCTCAACTTTGCATACAACTTATGCTCCCTTAGCAATTGCAGTGTCATTCTCAAATGTTCTTCATGCTCCTCTTCATTCTTAGAATAGATAAGAATGTCATCTAGAAAAACAAGAACAAACTTGTCCAAATACTTGCTAAAAACACTATTCATGAGACACATGAATGTAGCTGGTGCATTTGTTAGGCCAAATGGTGCCACCACAAACTCATAGTGTCCATACCTCGTTCTAAAGGTTGTCTTATGAATATCTTCCTCTTTGATTCTTACCTGATGGTAACCAGACCTCAAGTTGATCTTTGAAAATACCTTTGCTCCTTTCATTTGGTCAAAAAGGTCATCAATTCAGGGCAATGGGAATTTGTTCTTCACAGTGACCTTGTTCAATTGCCTGTAGTCAATACATAACCTGAGTGTTCCATCTTTCTTTTTCACAAATAGAACAGGTGCTCCCTGTTAGGTGAGTTATATGTCGTAATAATTACGTTGCAGTGCGGTTGCCCAACTATTTACTTGTCAATCCGGGGTACGTAAACTGACGAAGCACGTGCACTGTTTGTGCAGGACTGAAGTAGATCTAATCTAACTTAATCTAATTTGCTGAAATCAAATTAATCTAGGAAAGCATGGAAACACTAACTAGGAAAGCATTGAAATTGCGTAAGAGAAATACAACATGTGAAGAGTTAACAACAATGACATAAGTGAGCTCACATCTATAAATCCATAATCAATGGCAAACATGAAAGCATAACAATGGAAGCTTAAATCACATTAAGAATCTCAAATCAAAGACTAATCTAACAAGTACAAAATCCAATCCAATCCAACTTCATTACAATCCTCTTACAAGCTTAATCTAACCTAATTCCAACCTAATGGAATGGAGAAGGAGCACTCTCCTTTATACATGAGAGTCCTTAAGAAAAAGATAAGAATGCATTAATTACAGATCCATTATTCTCTCAACTACTCTCAACCACTTTCCTATTATTACAAGATATGGTGCCTTCAAATCCTCCACATATCTCTCATGAATCCTAGATAAGATATGCCAACCAAATCTTCCATGATCTTCTCCTTAAGAATAGGCTTGAATAACTATCTCCTTTGGAATGGTGTAAGAGATATTTGAGAAGTCTCTTTGATTTAATCATTCACATATTCCTACACATTACAAAGCTCACACATAATTGAGATATATATGAAAACATGTATATTTTCTAATATTTAATCATAAATTCACTCTTAATACTAAAATGAATAAAGTGGAAAATAATAATGTGAAACCCAAATGTATTTATGCAAATGATATGATGAAGGTTTAATAGGGCGATGAAATGTAAGGAATAGTGAAGGGAAAGGTGGATGAAAATACGACATTTCTGAGTCCTAACATCCTCCCCAACTGAAGGTGTTGCATGTCCTCATGCAACCATGCATGGATCTGCTGAAGAACCTTTGGCATCTAAACTTTGGCTTTGATTGATGATGTCTTTTTAATGATGAATGTTTCCAAGATATGTGGGAGACATGAGTAACAGCTGGCATTTTCCTATGGTTGGTTCTTGTGCAACAACCATGAATATAAGAATGTTGGTTCTTGTGTTAACAACATTCATTTTTTTTTTTAATTAATTAATTTATTTATTTTTTCGCTTACTGTTATGATAATAATTGTAACCACACACTTCATTGGAAATCATAAGCTATCAATGTGCATAAGAGAGCACCACTGAGTATAAGAAAGCCATTTCTCAATTTGGTATGAATCATGCCAATGTATATTAATGCATGAAGTAAAGTGCATCAGGGGATTGTTGGAAAAGAAATTTTTGGGAATGGTAAATGGGATGAAAATTGAATGATGATAAAGGAAAAATGTGCTTATTATGACAATAGTTCCCCCCCCCCCCCCAACTGAATCGATTGCATGCCCTCATGCAACATAGTGTAGGTCATGGAAGGGAAAACGAAATGAAGTGTGGTGAGGGAATTTTCCAAAATATTCAAGTCAGCATAGAAGGAATTCCATGATCAGAGCTTAGAAAACAACATACCTTCACTCACCCAAAATGTAGATGAACTATGCAATAGGAATGTAGTTGTTGCAGCTGCTGGAGTAGAAAATTGTGACTAATACTGTAGCTGCAACTACTGTAACGGCTGGCAGAAAGAATATGGGATTGCGACGGCTGGAAGATGGAAGGTGTCACTGCTGTAGGATCATAAAAATGTAGCTGTGAATGGTGTCGTTGCTGTAACGTGAAAGACGACACTGTTGTAGGAACATGTGAAAGGTGACTGCTATTGTAGCAGCACTACTGTAACAACAAGTGCTGGACCTGCTAAAACAACAACCGCCGGAACTGATGTAACTGCCGTAACAGCAACTGCTATAACAATGATGGTTGTAACAGCAACTGCGGGAACTGCAAGGACTATCACTGCTGAATCAGAGAATGGGAGGTGGAGGCATCTGAACTGGTGCTGTGGAACTGTCAAACTCTCATAGATGAATTCAAGCTGTTGTAACTGCTGAGGGAATCAGGAAAAAGTGTATAGTCTTCATCCGCTACAAACTTGATGGTACAATTCTAATCATGCGAATGGATGTGTCGATGTCGAGCATGAAGAGAAATCAATGGATTACCGACCATTGATGAATGTTGTTAACCAGTGCGAGGAAACTCACCATTGATGTCAATGAGTGCCAAGGTACCCGAGTACATCTTGCGAAGTGCGAATGGATGTGCTGAGGTTGAGCCACTTGCAAGATCTGATGATCAAGGGACATTGATGTATTCCCATGATCGTCAGCGAGAGAACTTGCCATTAAGGCATGCAAGCTTCTAGGTACTCAAAATGGACTCTAGTCTATATCCTAGATGAGGTGTTGAGGTCGATGGGGCAAGACTTGTTGAAAGGTAGGCCTTAAGGAATCCTACATCAGTCAACGCGAGTTTTTACAAAAAGATTGGTAGGACTATAGGAAAGATCTCAGTAGCAACAGTGCTTATGGAAAGGGAATGTAATTATGGAGAGGGAGCGGAATGGTTTTATTTGCGAGGAAAAAGATGAACTGAAAAATGGGGTAAATTGTATGCAATTCAGAAAAATAGGCATGTGTGAAGTCATGACAGATAAGGCAATGGAATATTGGACTCCAACATGGATGACTAATGTGCTTTGAAGGAGAAATGTGGGTAAACAAATCATGACGCAATTGGTTTATGTGTAACTGCAAATGTCATGAAATGTGCGATGAGAAGCAGCTCTTTCAAGCTATCAACAAATCATGTTTTCTCTGATTTGTTTTTTTTTAGAATCACTGCAGCATTAAAAATGATCGTCTGTGAATCTGAAAAGAAACTTAGTACCAATTCTGCATGAAAACTGTCAGAGTTTCGAAAATATAACATGCAGAAATAAGTATTAATGCGGCAAATTAAAAATAAAAGACATTGTTACCTGTTTCCGTTGTGCTTGCGCAGTTGTTCAATGTGCAGTTGTTCAATATGCAGCTGTTCAATCCGCAGCTATACTGAAATGGCTATTCAATGCGCAGCTATTTAACGCGCAGCTGTTCAACGCGCAACTATACTCAAATGGCTGTTCAATGCACAGCTGTTTAATGCGCAGTTGTTCAACGCGCAGCTGTTCAAGACGTAGCTGTTCAATGCGCAGCTATACAATGCGCAGCTGTTCAACGCGCAGCTGTTCAATGCGCAGCTATACTCAAATGGCTGTTCAATGTGCAGCTGTTCAATGCGTAGCTATACAATGCGCAGTTGTTCAATGCGCAGCTGTTCAATGCGCAGCTATACTCAAATGGCTGTTCAATACGCAGCTGTTCAACGTGCAGTTATTCAATGCGCAGCTATACTCAAATGGCTGTTCAATGCGCAGCTGTTTAACGTGCAGCTGTTCAACGTGCAGCTGTTCAATACGCAGCTGTTCAACGCGCGGCTGTTCAATACGCAACTGTTTAACATGCAGCTGTTCAACGCGCAGCTGTTCAACGCGCAGCTGTTCAATACGCAGCTGTTCAACGCGCAGCTATTCAATACGCAGCTGTTCAATGCGCAGCTATACAATGCGCAGCTGTTCAACGCGCAGCTATACTCAAATGGCTGTTTAATCAAAGCATGTGTATTTGAAAATTTTTGTGATTTTCAAAAATCATTTTGGCATGAAATGTGATTGTCTCCGAAACTTGGCGGTCGTGGCGAATCTAGTTTCTTTGTTGATTCCTGTTTGAAGTGACTTGAGAAAAACAAATTAGCGTGAAGCGTAAATAACCATGCATTTGTATTGTTTTCAGGAATGATAGAATGTCCATTTGCAATTTCTATAATTTTACAATTTTTTATTATTTTTATTTTACACACCAAAAGAAAACTTAAAAACTGATGCAAAAGGAAAGAAAAGATGTCAAACAAAATACTAAAAATCAAAGAACTAACAGATCTGCAAACCTGCATGCCGTCACATCTTCATAGCATTACTTGTCTCAGCTTCATCAAATCTTCCCATGTGCATGAGTAACAGTTTGTTGATACCTATCACTAAAGTTCTGGAATTCAAGCTTTGAAAATTGTGCCAAGTATGATCCTCATCGATTGCTGCATTAATTCGATTTTTTTTAGTATTTTTTTTATTGCATGATCAACCCTGTAAATCGTTAGATATAATTCAGAGCATACAATTCTAGTGCAACAAATAACAACTCGGAAGGAAACAGAAACATCGATCCTGACTAGAGCGACATGCTGCTTGCAAAAACACATCGATCATGGATGCCGAGGGCAGAAATATGTCACAAAATTTTTATTATCTCCTGCAACCTGTACGTTGTTCCATTCTGCTCCCATGTCTATGCTTAATTCTCATCCTCGTAAATTGAGGTTCTTGTTATGACACCTGCGAAAGATGGATCAATTTGATAATTACAAATGACTAATGGTGACATTTGATCCATACATATTGTGACCCATGAATTCCTTCGCATTGCATGGAAATCCTGTACTTTCCAAATGCTAAGTCAAGCTTGTAGTGGCAGTAGTATGCAAAAAATCAAGCAAGCAATTTTTTTTTTTATATTTGTTTATTTGTTTTTCAAATTGCAATGGGCAAATCACACAAAACTGAAGTTATAAATTTCAATCACTTGATATAATGTTGTCATCGGTCCGAGATGATTTGTATCCTCTTTGATCCTATAGGTAGATGTCGACAGTAAAACCCGGATCAGTATGAACACTAATCTCGATGACATAGTCATTGTTGTACAAGATTTCAACGTAAAACATTTCCAAATTCTCGTTTGTCAATTCCTTCCTGCAAAGAACTTTAGAACAAATTCTCATTTGTCAATTCACACTTATTTCAAATGGAAGTGGTACCGTCTGAATTAGAACAAATTCCCAGCTATTTTTAAAAAGGGCCCAGCATTGACCGAGTTAGCAAAGCAACGAGTTTTAAGATGATTCAGGGTCAGTTGCATTAATTAAGATATTTTATATGTCATCAATATGCACCAGAGAGTGAAAGAAAAACCATTGGAACTACTGCTAGTTATAGTGCTCTTGATTATGCCGCTGAAAGTGCTCTTGGTGTTGTTCTTGGAACTATTGGTTATGCTGTTCCTTCTTAATCGTGCACCTGCTTCTGTCTTTTGTTTGCATGACAACCGGTTCTGCCCCTTGTTCTTATGATGCGGCCTATGAAACTTGGTATACGAGCGTGCCAATGAGATCGATCATGCATGCCACCGACTTGGGAAACATTTCTCTTTGACAGGCTTTTCCCTGCATGGTAACGTTACATTATGTATCTGCAATGAAAAAAAACATCAGTTTTGTTTTTATCTATAGCAAACATTTGGATGTCAAATGCTCGTCTGTAACTGTAAATATTTTGCTCCATTCACAGCTCATTTGATGCGAGGCACTCATTAACAAGTTGCAAAAGATTGGGATTTTTCAAAGCTGCAAGAACTCGTTCTTTGTCATTCAATTGCTTGTTGACGGAAGCCTCAAAGGCATGGGAACCAACAGCAAGATAGATGCCAACCTTGTAATGTGCAGGGAAATTTTGCGTCAATTTAACTCGTAAACACAAACCAATAATTGCTGCCATACTACAATGCTACATAGTGGGTGTGAAGGTTATCAATATGCGTCCAAGTTTTTTTTTTTATCCATTATAACAGATTCCTCAGATAGAACGCTAAGCTGTTTGAGCGAGTAAGGGTGCTCGAGATCCCTAATGTCTCTCGCCATATATGTCGAGGGCATCGAAATCATTGGAATTGGTGTCTTGGACGAGTCGCTCTCGTTTTTTCGATTGCATGCACTACAGGGTTTGCATTGATCAATATCCAGCAAATGCCACTACTGGTCTCATCATCATCGTATTGCCCAGATCTCATCTCTCTCGCAGAGGTCTTTTCTTCCTCCTGCGCACTTCACTCATCCTTTTGACATGCCTGAGAGTGAAACCAACACGAAATCACACTCTTGTCTCATTTGCAATCTAAATGGGTAGATCCATGCTTACACTTTGTGTTATGCCAGAGACTTGTGAATGCTAAGGACTCAACCATGCATATTTTCTAGATTTGAGCTCCTTATTTAGTGTTTTCTGCAGATAACAAATGATGGAATAAATCCAGCGCATCCTCACTCTGTATGGCAGTTTATACGGCTGAGAGGTGGGGATTGAAAGATACAAGGATCGAAACTATGCCGTTGATGATAGTCTGGCTTTTGTTCAGGCTTTGGTCGTCATGGTTTAGGTTACAATGGTGGCGATGGCTTTTAGGTCGTGATCGACTTCTGTTAATTTAGCATCACTTGATTAGGGTTTTCAGCAGAAAGGGTGAATGACTGTGAGTGTAATGCAATCCAAGCACGTCCACCAGATAGGGATATGGTCCACATGGATAATCACAATTCAACAACAAGGATCCTCATAAATGCAATGGCCCGCAAATAGTGGAGTGTGGGCGATAATTAGTGGCTTGAAGCCATAAAACTTGGAAACATATCCAGAGAAAATCACGTCTAGCTTATAATGGAAAGTGGTTGTGATTCAGCCCGAAAATTTTTGGTCAAATGAGATGGATGGTTCCCAACCCAACTTAACAGATACGTGAAGAATTGCGGGCAGTTGAAACCGCCATGAAAAGGGTGAAGCATGGATGGAATTAGACACACAGATCATGCCTATCTTGGCTGTTTATTAATAAAGGACAATGCGTATTGAACAATCGATTTCCATCCCGTCCGATTTTTGGTGGACTATCAGCAACTATTTTTAGCAGATGCGGCCTTCAAGGAGGATGCTTAGGATTGTAATGATGAGTTTTGGTTTGGCAACGTCCATCATTCATTGCTCTGATATTATGACGAATTGACTAAAATTTTCTAAGGAAAGATCCCAGGAGCAGATTACCGTGAAAAGATAAGGATAGACAAATTAAATCGACTGCAAAGACGCGTTGGATGATAGTGCATGGCATTTGAAGTCGTAGAGATTTAAGCTAGATTAGATTTGCCCATAATTTCCAGTTGGCTATCCCTGCTGGACTAAGAGTTTTGACGATCAGAAAATAGTAGCTTCAGGATTCAAGATTCAGTTGAAGACAAATAATCGAAGATCTAGTTCCAAACAAATCCATACCGATTTCGAGATTTATTTTGGACAACCTAATGATTAGAGAAATTGATCCCTTATCCCTTTATACTCTCATTCATAGTTTCCTGTCACATTCTTTACGTTTTAATTGTTGTTTTATTCCGCTCATAGTTTTATTCAATTGTTTGTTGCAGAATTAATGTTTCATGTTTTGTTGCAGGCTTAGTTCCAGGCATCGACAGAACAAAAGCAAAAATATGGCATTGCTGTGACTCCAACCGACAAGAAGCTTATAGACATGACATTGTTGGGCATTGTTTCAGCTACAGCTGTAACAGCATGATTTTTACAGTTTCAGCATGTAGTTTTTGCAGGCCAAATTTTTTTTTTTTTTTTTTAGCAAATGGAGATCTAAAAAAGATTAGAGCATCATTATTCTTTCTGAAAATCGTTATAGCCATCCTATTTCTGATCCTCAGATCGCATGAAGCGCGGAGGAGAGCATACTTATTGAAAACTTAAAAAAAACTGAAAATCTACCTATTCTATGCTAATTAAAATTTAGAATTATGTTAAGTGTACTCAACTATCCAATGTAGCCAGGCACGTAACAGTAACAACAATATGTTCTCTTTCAAGTTCGTAAATAATAATAATCGGAAATATGTATAAACATGCGAAATTTGCTGAAACACTAAATTAACAAAATAAAAACTAAATGTGTCTAACCTGGTGCGTGCTTGAAACCATTGTTCGATAAGACTTTCATAAGCGCAATTCGCCTTGCTCAGATCATGTTGCAGCTCCTCATTATATTCCTCGATTTCCTGTTCTAATGCATAAGAATTCTCATTCGTTGGTGGAGGAGTAATTAAACTCTCGGCCGCTATCAAGATCTCTTCCTCGTGAGAGGAGGAGATCCTGACTTTTGCAAGGATCTGAGTGAGTTGTTCCAAGCGGATACTCATGGTTAAACCATATTGTAAAAGGGATTCTTACAGCACCCAAATCAAAATCTGAAAATCACTCTTGCTGAAAACAAAACACTCTTGCTGAAACACATGAAAACCTCTTCACAGTTGCAGAAATTGAAATTGCAAAAACATGCTTGCAGAAATTGAAATTTATGCTAAATTGCAGAAATTGAAATTTACACTAGATTGCAGAAATTGAAACACACTTGCAGAAATTGAAATTTACTCTAAATTGCAGAAATTGAAATTTACTCTAAATTGCAGAAATTGAAACACACCCTTCATGCCCTTACCCATATGTCACCTCAGAGTTAGGAGCATGAATAATCACACTTGCATAAAAAAAATTAATACCTCAATTCCTTGTGCTTCCTCGGCAACGACGCCCAAATGTTAGGTGAGTTATATGTCGTAATAATTACGTTGCAGTGTGGTTGCCCAACTATTTACTTGTCAATCTGGGGTACGTAAACTGACGAAGCACGTGCACTGTTTGTGCAGGACTGAAGTAGATCTAATCTAACTTAATCTAATTAGCTGAAATCAAATTAATCTAGGAAAGCATGGAAACACTAACTAGGAAAGCATTGAAATTGCGTAAGAGAAATACAACATGTGAAGAGTTAACAACAATGACATAAGTGAGCTCACATCTATAAATCCATAATCAATGGAAAACATGAAAGCATAACAATGGAAGCTTAAATCACATTAAGAATCTCAAATCAAAGACTAATCTAACAAGTACAAAATCCAATCCAATCCAACTTCATTACAATCCTCTTACAAGCTTAATCTAACCTAATTCCAACCTAATGGAATGGAGAAGGAGCACTCTCATTTATACATGAGAGTCCTTAAGAAAAAGATAAGAATGCATTAATTACAGATCCATTATTCTCTCAACTACTCTCAACCACTTTCCTATTATTACAAGATATGGTGCCTTCAAATCCTCCACATATCTCTCATGAATCCTAGATAAGATATGCCAACCAAATCTTCCATGATCTTCTCCTTAAGAATAGGCTTGAATAACTATCTCCTTTGGAATGGTGTAAGAGATATTTGAGAAGTCTCTTTGATTTAATCATTCACATATTCCTACACATTACAAAGCTCACACATAATTGAGATATATATGAAAACATGTATATTTTCTAATATTTAATCATAAATTCACTCTTAATACTAAAATGAATAAAGTGGAAAATAATAATGTGAAACCCAAATGTATTTATGCAAATGATATGATGAAGGTTTAATAGGGTGATGAAATGTAAGGAATAGTGAAGGGAAAGGTGGATGAAAATACGACATTTCTAAGTCCTAACACTCCCCACGGGGACACACTTGGCCTGATATATTTCTTTTCCAACAACTCTTATAATTGCATTTTCAATTCTAGCAATTCCAGTGTACTCATCCTGTAGGGTGTCTTAGACACTGGTGCAGCTCCTGGAACAACTTCAATTGTAAAATCAATGTCTCTCTTTGGAGGAAGTCCAGGAACCTCATCAGGAAAAACATCCATGAATTCTTGCAATACATGATAGTCCTCCAACCTAAGAGTTTCATTCTCTGTTGACTCCAAAACATGGGCCACATACAATTGACAACCCTTTCTATAGAACTTCTTCAGCTGCATGGCTGAAACCTGTTTAACAGAAATCACATTTGGAATGCCTTTTACAACCCTTGGGTTTCCTTCTTCATCCATGCATTCAAAAGTCTTATTGTAGCAGTCAAGTTTAACCTTGTGTGCTTCTAACCAATCCATTCCAATGAGAATATCATAGGAACCAAGTGGCAAAATATTTAGATCTGCATAAGTGAATATCCCATCCATCTCTAATGGACATTTCTCTACAATTTCAAAAACTTTTCTCCTAGTTTCAGTGGCTAGTTGAACTAACCAAGATTTACTATTCTTTAATTTCATAAAAGCACAAATATCAACAATTTTAGGAGTGACATAACTGTGAGTAGATCCAGGATCAATCAAAATAGAAACAGATTGCTTAGCTATCTTACCTTCAACTTGAACCACAGTTGATTGATGATCTGCCTGGAGGTCATCTAGTGCTGCATAGATTCTAGGGATTGTCCTCGCCACCTGACCCACAGTTTAGGCTCCTTGGATGTTGTGAAATTGATTTGCATTCCCATTCCGATGTGGACAATTCCTAAGCATGTGGTCTCCTCCACAACCCCAACATTGAAGTGGTTGTCTTGGCTCCTTTGGATCTCGTGGCTTGTATCCCATCATCCTAGTTGGCTTAGTCACAACTTGTGATGGCTGCCTTTGCTAATTTCTAGGATGAGGAGGTTTGAAACCTTTCTTCCTTTAGTCAAAATTCTCATTTTTCTTGTCCTTCCATGCCTTATGGAAATCAGTTTTGCTTTTGTTTTGATCATAGCAATACTTGGCCTTCCCTATTGCCTCATCTAGAGTTCGAGGTTCATCAAATTAAATCCTATCTTTATATGAATGAGGTATCCCACCTAGGAAACGCTGAATTTTCACCTTATCATCTCGAATATACCTGACATATCTCAGCAGTTCCAAGAACTTGTTTGCATACTCTTCCATGGTCAATTGTCCCAATTTCAGCTCATGAAACACTTTGATCTTATCATCATAGTACTTGTCAGAGAGGTACTTCTGCTTGAAATATTTCTTGAACTGCTTCCACACAATATTTCTTTCATTGATCTTCCTCACTTGCCTGATGTGATACCACCATATAGATGCTCTTCCATTTAAGTTGAAGATGGCGACCCTTGCCTTCATATTTTCAGAGTAGTCTTGGACTTGGAAATACTTTCTCATTCCAAGAATCCAAGCTTCAGCTTCTTGACCAGACTTTACCTCTCCATCAAATGTAGGAGGTTTTTCCTTCTTAAATTCCCCATGTGAGTTGTTCTTGTGATGTATCTTCCTTTTGCTCATGTGAGATGAAGATCTTGAACCCTCAATGGATCCTTCAGAGTCAGATGATCCACTAGAATAGATTTATGGAGTATAGGTTTTGTCTCTAGAAACTCTTCTTGAGATATTGGACCTCTTGCGAGAATTTCTCCTTGAACTACTCCGACTCCTTTCTGGATTTTCTGACTGATGCCCAGGATTAATTTTCCTCTGGATATCTGTCAAACTCTACAACATGGCTGCATTTAACTGATTTTGTTCTTCCTGAGCTTTAATCATCCTTTCATTATCTTCTCTATAACTTTGCAACTCCACCCTTAGGCTCCTCATGGTGGCTGCAATATCTGCGGGAGTCTCTTGATTTCTTCTCCCATTAGACTCTGTCTCAGCATTCTCAACATGTATGTTTTCCCCCATGGCATCTGTCTTAGGCTCATAGGGATCCTGTGCATCATCCATGATGTTGATATTCTTGTCCCAACCAAGACCAAAACTTTCCAACTGCACTATCTGGAATTGTTGCTTTGATGTGACTATTATTCTACAAAATGTGTCTATAGACACAATTGTTAGCTGCATTATAATATCATAAATTATTTGCGTGTATATGGGAAAATCCTATATTGACAACTTTGTCCAATCATAGACTTTTCTCACAATCAATGATTGTCTCAGGGGGATGACGGGGGTTAAGGGGGCTTCCCCCCTTGTGGGCGGGTCGAGGGAAGCGCCCTCGTTTTTTTTTTGTAACTCCTTTGATTTCGCGCAATCTTGCGCATAAGTTTCATGGCAATTTTTCCATTTTCGGCACCTGAAAATCTCACTGAAAAGCTGTTGTATTTTCCCCATTTCGACGGACTTAGCAATTTCTCCCCCGACCGTGTTGCAAAAATTAAGGCTAAAATCGCCGACCAATCTCCTCCGACCATGTCGCGACAATTAAGGTTAAAATTTTCGATCGTCGAACGTTAAGCGAAAAATCGTCGACCGCGTTGCAGAAAAATACCATAATTTTTGCCGACTGCATCGCATAAAATTAGCATAATTTTTTCCAACTGTGTCGCAGAAAATTAGCATAATGTTTGCTAGCTGTGTTGCAGAAATTAGCATAACTTTTGCCGACTGCATCGCAGAAAATTAGCATAATTTTTGCCAACCGTGTCGCAGAAAATTACCATAATTTTTTCCGACCGCGTCGAAGAAATTAGCATAATTTCTGCCGACTGCGTTGCAAAAAATTAGCATAATTTTCACCGACACAGCCTTAGGAAAAATTTTAAAAACACTTAGAAATTTTTTGAGATTTGTCCTTCTTTCTGTGATGATCAATACTCAACAGGAGGTGACCTTACCTCTGCAAACTATTCAACTTAGCCCATTTAGGCCCAACGTTGTAACCTGTGGTGATAAGGAATGGGTCTTCCCTGTGTAACTCTGATTAGATTTGGCCCATAGAGGTCCAATGCTGTAGCCTATGGCTTTGATAACACACTGTCAAATACCCTCCCATCAGACCGAACCAAGGAGAGAACATGGCACTAAAACTGGGCATCTAGCCCCATGATTATTAAGTAAAACTCACTGATAATAAAAGACACACATATATATGCATATTGTAGAAACACATCGGAATTAAAATCATCTAAATATCTAACATACATTCAACATTTTCATGACAACCATTAAATATAGACATTGCAGAATTTATAAAATAAAGTACTTATCTTGAAACAAAGTAGTCCCGAGCAACTGGTTATGCAACTGCAACGTTCCACCCAACCATAGGCCAGTTGTGCTCATCAATATCTCAACAAAATGGCCACCCCCGAGATGGCATGATTTCAACAAGGAAAAAGGGAACAACAAACTCACACATAGCCAAAATACACTAAAATCATCCAAGCCAATCCATAGTTGGGTTTATCAGGCTACTAAGGCAATGGAAAGGAAGAATTGCTAAGCTAGTGATCTCAACCATAGAGATATGGATGCCCTCTATAAGGTCTATCTAGCTTGGTCCCCATAATACCTACACACCCAGCACAAGGAAGTATTCTCTTCACTACTGCACAGTCCCTCAGGCCATACCTCCCATTCTAGTGTTCTTCCAGGTGTGCATAGAAGAGTAGCTGTAACGTCCCCTCCCGTGGACCCAATTCTAGCAAGGGAACATGATACCAAAATGTGGGCTTTTACGTAAACTCATCCCATTCATTAGATTAATACAAATAAAATCAAAAGTGTGTAGATGCAAATTAAACAAATATGTACAGTGGAATAACATCATCCACACACATTTCATGCACATCCAACATATCAAAATAATCATCAAATTATTCATTGCAGAATTACATACACATAAGAATATACACATCTTCATTGTGCAATTGTCCCAAGCAATTAGCTATGTTGCTGCAACATTCCACCCAACCATAGGCCAGTTGTGTTCATCAATCTCTCAACACAACTGCCACCCCTAAGCTGGGCATGATTTCTATAAGGAAAAGGGGACATTCAAGCTCAGGCACAACCAAACAAACATTGCATCTAAGCCAAGCCAGTCCACAACTGGGTTTATCAGGCTAAAGTTGAACCTTGGATGCTTACACTCAAGCTCAAGCCAAAGCAATAGATACCCATAACCCATACCCCAACATACTCTTACACACAACAAACTCAAACACTGGGCATGGATACACATTTCCAACAATGGGATTTACAAACAGCATGGCCATGGGTTTTCCCCAAATCGTGGCTCACCCAAAACGAACTGTGGGAAGGGAAATTTGTCCCCAGGGAGAAACCCAATTTCTTCCACAAGTTATGAGCATTCAAATGGCTAGAACGACATCGTTGTAACCCCAAATTGATCTGTTCTCTTCCCCATTGGTAACCAAAACAAAAATGCCCTTCCCAGCTTGAAAGACGAAGGAAAACATAGGAAATCTATGGAGAAAAATGCCCACGTAGCTCCAAACTCGTGGGAGAGCAAAGCTGGTTCATGGGTAATGGCTTGGGGAGCAATTCATGGCTCTTTTCTTGCCAAGGAAGCCAAACATGTTTTTCCATGAAGGGTGGCTTTCCCATACTCTAATTTGGACAACCATACCTCTCCATTCCCAAGGAATTAACTACCTCAACCAACTCTTGGGAGAAATGAATGATTGGGTACAAAAGTCAACATGGGTAGTTGAGGGTTTGATGGGTTCTCTCATTGACACTTGGCTTGACTTGGTTGGCTCCAAGGGTTTGAATATTTCCATCCCAATTCCTTGTAAAATCATGCCCCCATCTCTTGTTGCATTGCATAGCTAGCTGTGGGTATTTTATTAAAATGCATATTTACATGATATTTGAAATTCCAATGTGCCTAGCTAGCACGTAAACCATATGCATCACTAAATCGATGGTGGGGCCTTGGAATTGAGCTCCTCACCACAATTTTATAACAATATTACATCATTTACATTTTTAATGCAATAGGATCAAGATGGGGATGTGACATACCCTCCCCCTTGGAATAACACCGTCCTCGATGTTCCAATACTTAGGAATAAATACCCACTTTACACATGCCTCAAAATTTGCAAATGGTGGCAAGCTTGTCCTACGTTTCATCTCTTTACCTTGAACTTTCAGGATCAAGTCTTTTGGCTTCCACAAGCTGCTCCTGCTGGCTTTGATCTTCCAGCTCTGCAGGAGGGCATCGCTCCACAGCAATCCCTTCCTTTTATTTACCTTCCAACTGATCTACAAGTTTGGAATTTAATGGATGCCATCTTTCTTGCTGTCTTAGCAACTATTTGAGGAATATTTTAAGCCAAAACAAATAGCTTTTGGTCTGCTTCCATGATCAATGTGCACAACTGGCTCTCACTTTTCTCACCAGCAACACTTGGCTAGTACTAGTTGCACTCAATGGCTTCGAGTTTCTCACCTGTGAGATTCATCATGGAAATTCCTATTAGGACAAGCATAACATAATATTAAAATTAGTCAATTATTTTCCCAATTGACATGGAGAGTCCATTTTTCACTAATGAGACTTCCACATTTTTCATGCTTTCCCAACATACACATGAACTCATTCATGTTCATCCTTTCACGGGGAAATAACTATTTCAACATTCACAATTCATTTCAAGCAATTCAACACAATCTGTTTTCATCTATGACATGCACTCAACAATCTTTTGTTTCTAAGATGCATCAGTCAAAAAGAAAAGAGAAGAGTAAGAGTTCCCCCCTCTTAGTATTGTTCCAATCCGGAGCCACACCATCACTGTAGTTTCATGTTCCTTAGCCTCTTTCACTTCAATGCGAATGCTTGACTTGCCCTCTCTTGGCTATGACACTTAGTGTCTAAGGTATGTCTAAGGATCTTCAACTAGGGAACTCTTCCCCATTTTTTCCTTCAGAACCTTTGGCTGCTAGGACCCACACAGTTCCACTAGCACCATCTTTCATTACTGCTCATACTCAGCTCTTTAGGACGATTAGACATCCACCTGCATCCTATGATGCCTTCATAGTCCTTGCTTCCAGCAATACCTGCACTCAAACATTGAATCAATTCACATGTTTAGTTTATTTTCATAGGGTTTATCTCTAAACAAGAGTCTGAGAAATAATAAACAATAATATACACAAGTATATTCATAAGTAAGAAGCTGCAAGATAACCAAATACCTATCTGTATTGGATGTCTTCACTTTATTCCACAGGGTCCTTCTTTGCTTTACAAGCATTGGATTTCCCGTGGATACAATAATGAATGTTGGGCCAGCACGCAGGCTACTCCACAACCATTTGAATAGGCAATGCCCGGCCAGTATGCCGACTGGGTTTTATCAATGTCAACATCAAGTGGTTAATGCCCCCACCAATTATTCTCTGAATTTATCATGCATCAATTACTCTCTAGATTTACCAAGAATTTTATAGAGTTCGACCAGTTACTCTCTGGTTTACCAAGAATTTTATAGCCCCCGACCAGTTACTCTCTGGTTCTATCAAGAATTTTATAACTCTTTCAGGGTCCTTGCTTTCGTGCAATGACCAAGGTTTCCAACAAAGAAACAATAGTGTATCAGCTTAGCTGTTAGAAGACTTATACCTGAAATTTTCATTATTCCAAACAGGAACTAAACGAAAAATGAATACTTATCTGTATTGTGCATTTCCTTTCTAGTCCACAGGGTCCTGATTCGCTTTGCAAGCCTTGGGATTGCCTATGGACTTGGATGTTTGGTCAACACGCATGCTGCTCCATAACATCAAGTAGTTAATGCCCAACTAGTACACCTTTATGCCGACTGGATTTACCAAGCATTTGTGGTGCCCAACCAGTCACATACCTGGTTGGCCCTCTCCATTGCTGAGCCAACACATCCGTATGGGTCATCATCCAATGGAAGGAAACTGCTCCACCAACCATTATAGGTTAAGGCTCTACCACTCTGCCTTAGGATTGCATTAGCCTTTCACATGTGTCACAACCCTTCATGCGCATAACAATTCTTCATACACACAAGGATGGCACTCCTTCTCCCGGGAAAACCAACGGTTCCCTTTAGGATCTCTATAGGTGAATTTCTTGACTATAGGCTATCATGACCCCATGATACCCACTCACACTACACAAAGGTTACCATTGCTCATACAGTCCTCTTGAGTACCCTTTCTTCACTTTTCCTTTTAATGTGCAACACCAAATTGCATCTGTGTAAGCTGATAGCACAAGAAGGATAAGCAGACTCATCAGTATTGCTACTCTAAAATTGTAACCATATTTCATAACATTCACTATCAAGTATTGAAACACCAGGAATGCGTCCATTCCTTTGGGTGTAGTCAATATTGACAACCCTTATATAACCCAGCACCAGAAAGGTGTGCACTCCCTTTCAGATGTGAGACATGTAGGCCCTAATCATACTCAAGCAGTCTGGAATAATAACGAAATAATAAAACATGCTCTGCATATTAAATCTAATAACCAGACATGTATATTCTGAGTTAGGGTTACAGGATACTTATCCCTTTTCAGATGTATCTTTCCTTCATTTGCGAAGAATGGGGCTCCCTTCTCCAAGTCAACAGTACTTCGGTTTTCCACCCCAATATTTTCACGTTCCATAACCCACACATGCCTTCTTGGTATAATTTCACTGTCTCACTCACATGCTTTACCAACATGCAGTTCGGTTGAGACATTATCAACATTTACAATGGCGTTTCACCCGAAACCCATTCCAAAGCATGGGATCCTTCCCATCTAGTTTTCCTTCTGTAGGCCATCACACATGGTCTTCCTGCAATGTGTCATCCTGGCACACTTATCAAATAGTGAAACAGTCAGCAACAATTATCCATAAGCTTCAAATCTGATTGTTTCGTAACCAATCAATGTCATTAATAATTAAATTCAATATGCATTTGCAATTCTGTCTATTACAAAAATTGATTTGTTTAGAAATGAGGCTATCCTCATATTGTTTGGCTCTCGTAAGTGGTATCATTCTGTCCATTATGGTTTCACCCTTGCTACCATACATGAACATCCACCTACAACATGTCCTTCTAACACAATTTTATATAAGCCAAACAGTGATTAGCAATTATAAGCAAATTCTCAAATCTGAAATCTACAAATCTGTTTTCCTACAGAAATTAGATTTGCAACCATGAGATTATTCTCATAAATTTTAATCAGACAATTTTCAGATTTGTTTCATGCATAAGTTACAACCATGAGAACCTTCTCATAACCTTTGGCTTCTGCACATGGTAGATCCCAGTCTTTACTATGGAATTATCCTCATTGCCATACGCAAGACTTTTCTACCTGAAAACTGAAACTTCAATCAGTCAAACACGTTGTGAGTATTTATGCATATAATCCTTTCATTGCCACAACAATCACTGAAGTGATCTCAGAATTATAACACTCAATAATTCAAACACCTTCAGCTGTTAACATTTGAAATGCAATGAAATATATACATTTCTATATATGCATCATTATCACAATAAAATTGCAAGACACAGTCACACTATCCATGCAATTTAAATAAACTGTAATTACTCATTACTTCACATTCCATGCAACTCTGTCCTTCCAACAGAGTGCTCTGGTAGCCCATCACATGTCTACCTTCTCCATGCAGTCTTTCTCCTGTATTCATAGCAGCTCATGAAATGGTCTCAGGATTAACAATAGTCCACCATTCATCTATTATCTAACTGCATTGAAACATATATATGTCACACCCATGCATTCACACAATGCATCTCAACATGTGCACCCACGCATATGCATGCACATTCACAACATTTACATAATCTTTTAATGTGTATTTACTCAATGCATAACTCCTCAATACAACCTTGCATTAATCCATGAATACTATGCATTCCAACATATTATGGCCTAACCATGCCTATGTCATATGGCATACACTAAGAAAGAACTATAAGTCATCACTTGCTTTGGTTGTTAAACTCACAACCAACATACACAAATGGCATGATATAATTTCATATGAATGCATTGAGGTTCTTAAGAAACTATAGGGTGTAAGGCTCCTTGCCTTCACTTACCCACTCTTGACCATACTTGGTAGGATTATATTCACATTCATGCACTCAGTCTCACATGCAAACAATTCAACATAGTTTAAACATAGTTGAAGGGATCTCACCAAATCCTCTTTCAACATTCATGCAATTAAGCACAATTAACCATTACCTGCATGGCTGTTATTAACATCACTTGATGTTACCAGATCAGTTGGCCTCTTACCAATGCTACACAATCCTTTTTCCAACCTCATGATCATAGATTTGTTGCACCATCCCTTCCTCATAAGGTTGTTGGTCACATGCAACTTCATCTTGTACATCTTTAACCATGCTTCAGTTGTCTTTGGTCCTACAACCAATGCGAACACCACTAATTATTAGCAACTACCATAATTATCTTAAGTAGGTCATTGCATATGTAAAACATCACTATTTTACCAATATGCAATATCATACACGTGTACAAACATTTTCACATCATGTGCTAAGCAATGTTTATCAGTATGCCATCTGATGCATATTCATTTCATCTATCTAATCTCTTGCATTTTCAATCATGCTTCTATGGTCTGATTCCCACAACCATTATCAACAACATTAATTGTCATCAACCATAGGGAATACCATTAATGGGCTATTGCATGTGTAACCTCACTACCTTTACCCATATGCAACATCATGCTCATGCATAAGCAATTCACATGCACTATGCAATGACTCTTTAATCATACCCACTAATTCATATGCATTGTTCTCTTGTTTTTCTAGCATTCCTATGCCGTAATTTTTAGTATATAAAACTTAGGAAATATAAATATAACAACAATGGAGGAGTTAAGGAATTCTCCCTTTCCAATTCCTCATCATGACATGGAGTTCCTCCTCCACATCATAGCTGATCCTTTTCTTGGCTTTCCTACAAAGCATACAAGCAATCATTAGCTATGATCTTCTCATGAATTAGCAATTCAACATATACATACGTGTAATCATTCATTCTTGATATTTTCCAATTATGCAATTCTTATGCTATAAACAGAAATAGTTTAAGGTGAGGAATTTCCCTTTCATCCTCCATAATGGGTATTACAACCCATTACTCTTACTGAGATTCCACAACCCCTTCTATGCAATATCTGATTCTCATTCCAAGCATAGAGAATGAATTTCACACTTTCAACGACTGTCTCCGGGGGATGACGGGGTTCAAGGGGGCTTTACCTCTGATCGCTGGTCGCAGCTCAATCTATGCTACCATCGATGGTCTTAACCTTAACTCCGTCGACCTTTGTCGCTGGATTTAACTCTAAATTGCCGTCGCATCGCTGGTTTTAACCATAACTTCTTGGATCGTTTCACTAGTGTCGCCACCGACCTTTGTTGGTTTTAACCCTAACTTCTACGACCATTTCGGCGGTTCTGGACTTATCTCCGCCGACCACAAGCCTCCGTCGCTGCGACTGTGTCCCATATTTTAACTTAATTTCCGCCGACTACCGCATATTTTAAGCCTAAAATTGTCGACCGAGTTGCAGCTTTTAAGCCTAAAATCGCCGACCGCGTCGCAGCTTTTAAGCCTAAAATTGCCGACCGAGTCGTAGCTTTTAAGCCTAAAATCGCCAACCGCATCATAGCTTTTAAGCGTAAAATTGCCGACTGAGTCGCAGCTTTTAAGCCTAAAATCGTCGACTGTTTCGGCATTTTCTGGCTTATCTTTGTCAACAGAGTCTTGGCAGAAAACTCAGAAACACTTAGGAAATTTTCAAAAATAGTTAGTTTTTTTTGAAATATTTCCTTCTTTTATGATGATTAGTGCTGGACAGGGAGCATACTTACCTCTACAACTGTGATAGGTATCTCATGAAGGCCCAAATGTTGCAACCAACAGATTTGATACCAAAACATAACGTCCCCTCCCGTGGACCCGATTCTAGCAAGGAAACATGATACCAAAATGTGGGCTTTTACATAAACTCAGCCCATTCATTAGATTCATACAAATAAAATCAAAAGTGTGTAGATGCAAATTAAGCAAATATGCACAGTGGAATAACATCATCCACACACATTTCATGCACATCCAGCATATCAAAATAATCATCAAATTATTCATTGCAGAATTAAATACACATAAGAATATACTCATCTTCATTGTGCAATTGTCCCAAGCAACTAGCTATGTCGCTGTAACATTCCACCCAACCATAGGCCAGTTGTGTTCATCAATGTCTCAACACAACTGCCACCCCCGAGCTGGGCATGATTTCTACAAAGAAAAGGAGACATTCAAGCTCAGGCACAACCAAACAAACATTGCATCTAAGCCAAGCCAGTCCATAGCTGGGTTTATCAGGCTAAAGCTGAACCTTGGATGCTTACACTCAAGCTCAAGCCAAAGCAATAGATACCCATAACCCATACTCCAACATACTCTTACACACATCAAACTCAAACACTGGGCATGGATACACATTTCGAGCAATGGGATTTACAAACAGCATGGCCATGGGTTTTCCCCAAATTGTGGCTCACCCAAAACAAACTGTTGGAAGGGAAATTCGTCCCCAGGGAGAAACCCAAATTCTTCCACAAGTTATCAACGTTCAAATGGCCAGAATGGCCTTGTTGTAACCCCAAATCGATCTGTTCTCTTCCCCATTGGTGACCAAAACAAAAAAGGCCTTCCCAGCTTGAAAGACGAAGGAAAACACAGGAAATCCATGGAGAAAAACGCCCAAGTAGCTCCAAACTGGTGGGAGAGAAAAGCTAGTTCATGGGTAATGTCTTGGAGAGAAATTTCTGGCTCTTTTCTTTCCAAGGAAGCCAAACATGTTTTTCCATGAAGGGTGGCTTTCCCATACTCGAATTTGGACAACCATACCTCTCCATTCCCAAGGCATTAACTACCTCAACCAACTCTTGGGAGAAATGAATGATTGGGTACAAAAGTCAATATCGATAGTTGAGGGTTTGATGGGTTCTCTCATTGACACTTGGCTTGACTTGGTTGGCTCCAAGGGTTTGAATATTTCCCTCCAAATTTCTTGTAAAATCATGTCCCCATCTCTTGTTTCATTGCATAACTAGTTGTGGGTATTTTATTAAAATGCATATTTACATGATATTTGAAATTCCAATGTGCTTGGGTAGCACGTAAACCATATGCATCACTAAATCGATGGTGGGGCCTTGGCCTTGAGCTCCTCACCACAATTTTATAACAATATTACATCATTTACATTTTTAATGCAATAGGATCAAGATGGGGAAGTGATAGTAGCCATCCCTTTTGATCTTCTTGAGAGGTTACCTTCCTCACTAGGTTTATCAAGCCAATTCTGGTCCACTTCCACTCCAAATTTCTTGCTCATAGGTTCAAACCAAAACAGGGATGCACATAACAACAAAATCACAAGTGTTGGGCATGCAGGGAAATTTTTTTATAGTGGGATGCCCAAAATGGGGTTTCCATTAGTTTCGGAAAAACGTGGGCAACCAAAATCGAATTGGTAGATGGGGAATTTAGCCATGGGAGGGAAAATTGAGTTCAGAAAACGTTTATGGGTATGCAAGGGACAGAAATGGCCTCCATAAACCCCCAAATCATGACTCCCTTCCTCCCAGCCACTGTGTAATACAAAAACGAGTTCCCAGCCATGGAAAAATGCAGGAAAATGATGGAAAACGTGAAGGAGAAAGCCCCAACTAGCTCAGACTGCGTGAGAGAGAAAATGCCATGGGTGAAGAATGGATTTGGGCATAATTTCGTGGGTGTTTTCTTTCCCAAGAAGCAAAAATACAATTTCCCGGATTGATGGCTTGCCCATGCATGGAATTGGTTGCAATAACTCTCCATTCCCAAGGCATTAACTACCTCAACCAACTCTTGGAATAATTAAATGATTGGGTGCATAAGTCAAAATGGGTAGTTGAGGGTTTATGGGTTTTCTCATTGACACATGGATTGACTCTATTGGCTCAAGGGTTTGCATATTTTCCCTCCCTATTACTTGTGAAATCATGCCCCCATCTCTTGTTGCATTGCATAGCTAGCTGTGGGTATGTCATTAAAATTTGTATTTACATGATGTCTTAATTTACATTGTGCATGTCTAGCACAAGAACCATAGGAATCTATTTTTAATTGTCAATACATAAAACGATAAATTGATGGCGGGGCCTTGGCCTTGAGCTCCTCACCATGATTTAATAATGATATTTACATCATTTACAATTTTAATGCAATAGGGTCAAAATCGAGATATTACAAGGGTTCATAGTTAACCTCATCAATTTCCATGATGTAGGTTGTGCGAAGAAGTACAAAGTGTGATGTAGCCTTTGGAGAAAGGGATAGGCTACATGGAACGAATGGTGACATTGAGACACGATTTTGTGAGGAGGGGAGACATGTGTTTAAGGAGAGAGTTAAAGGAGGAGGATGGCGCAGAAGGGGATTAGGGAGACACGTCAAGGTGAGGAGAGGAAACCTTACGTCGTGGATATGAAATGACAGGAGTTAGGGGACGCTTGTTAAAAACAACACGGACAAAAATTTTTGGAGAAAAAAACCTTCTAAACTTCGTACCTTCGCGTTTCGCAATTCTGACCCCCCCGAAAGAAAATAACCCCCCCCCCCCCCAATATCATATGATATATATATATATATATATATATAATAAACATAAAACATAAACCATAATAAACATAATAATATAATGCATTAAACATTAAACATAAACCATATATATAATAATAATATAATGCTATAGTTGTGATGAGATATGACATATCTCAAGAAATTATCTACTCTTAAGAAGGCCAAGTTGTGGGTATTGAAAAAGCATTAACCATGTCATGGATGATATATCCCTAACCTATATGCAAAATGATATCCCTAGCCATGTGAGCCGTCCCTATTATTACATATCTTAAAATGGGCAAAATTTACAAGCAAAATATTCTGTATACAAGGATAGTATGATGTCCTTTGGCTATGTACCTAGTGCATGAGGCTCAAAGTCAAATGTAACGACCAAACATTATATATTTATACTATGGACCATGGAATGGTTTGTGCGAATGATACTAAGAGTGCATAATCCTAACCAAACTTATATCTTGGTTGGGATTTTTGTGCCAAATAAACTCATATAACCTTATGATTTGCAAGCTAACATCATGGCCAAAAACACTTCATATTAATGAAGTATTTGCAAATCAACAAAGAAGAGATTCAAGATTATAAGATAATTTCTTTTAGAGGTTCAACATAGATAATAAGGATTCCAGTGATATGGGATTATAATGCAACATTAGATCCCTTTTTGATAGATTATTTGATGTGTTTTAACCTTGTCATATTGTATAAGTTGAACTACAATGTATGAGTGCTTTCCAATACAAAGTAGTAGAATTAAAATCTTGTATGATAGTGTGTGGGGACTATGCCTTTCACAATATGAAACAGAGCATTAGGTATCTTAGAAAATGAAGTTATGATGCAAGTTTTAAGTCACTATTTGACACTAGAGAAGACTTGATTTTGACAACCAAATCTGCAAAACTATTGGCACAAATGGTAAACGATTTCATTTTAAAAGGATGCAATAGGACTTGCAAAATATACAAAGTAATATCAAAATTCATATTAATACATAGTGACTAAGGCATTTTTTTATATCGACTAGGGGTTCTAATTAAGGTTTGGGATATCTCTATTGGTGTTAGGGGATGACGCTTCCATTGAATTTTCTGAGTCCACTTGCATAGAGGGTTGTGGGGGAGGGCCTATTACACGATTCTTCAAAATATGATTGAGTAATGTCCCATTAAACTTGCAGCTGCTATTGACCTTACTTATGCTCTCCTAGAATATATAGGGAGTTCTCTTTTAATCCTAAAATTGTTTGTCTAAAATGTAAGCCTCCAACTATTGCAACTATTTCAACTAATCTCCAAGTGCTTCTGCACTGATTCTGCTCTTACAGAGAGGAATGAATGATTAAAAAGGACTCAAAACAAACTATGTGGGAAGCTCAATGGTGTTGCAAAATATCAACTATATGGATCAAAACTGCACTAATGCATCCAAACACTAGATTTTGTACAAATCTTTAGGTTTCATGGACCAAAACAACACTGTATTATTGATGACACACCTTGTCACTGACGCCAAAGCAAAAATGACCTCCACACAAATTACATTATCTATAGCTTCATCAGAGCTATGTTGAGATTTTCACTGAAGTTGTTTCTTATAAACTATTAACTCCATTAAAATAAAGCACAGTTGCACTCATAGGTTTGCACTTGTATTTGAGATTTCTACAATCTCAAAGAACAGTGATACTCAGTAAACATAATCTATCACAAATTATTGTTCTAAACTCATTTTCCCCAAATTAGTAACTTTATTATATTACTTTAAAAGAAGTACAATAGAAAATACAATAGCTCCAATGTTGTGTACAACTGGAAGGCCAATTTCACTCAAACTGTGTAAGCTAAAATGATTTATTAAAATGTGTATGGTTGTATGGCCCATTACAAGGCTTCGTCTCTATAGAGTCTAGACTTAACAATTCAGTCCATTGTCTCTATAATCTGGCCAACCTAAAGCATTACGTAGCATATATATTTATAAATCACAATTGATTGGTAGAGTTTGTTTTCTCATTTCCTTCACTTCTCTATACCTACACTCTTGTACCCGTGTGTTGCTCAATCTCCAAAGTTGAGCTAAAGTGTGATCTATTTAATTTCTTTTTTGTTTTTAGGTAGACATTACACTTCCAGTAATAAAAGTTGACTAAATAATTGATCAATGTTCACTAAGGCAAGTTATGTTCTCTCACCATCACCATGTTGCAATTGACAATAGATTATGCATTTGTATGATTGTGCCCTCAAAGGACAATACTTGAGCTTTGACACACTACACCAAAATGTTTGGATCGATAGGGAGGTCAGTCAATTATTTAGTTTAAATGGTATTAAATTAAAGAATTTGATTATATTTTGCAGTGGGTTACAAATACAGTCATGCTGAGAATAATCTTGTAACTGCAACTATAGTGAAACCGAATATAATCTTTTTTTTTAATGTTTTTACCTGATTTGTTTTAGTTTTCAGTAAAAAATATCTCTTTTATAACAATTAAAAAGTGACAAAATAGTTATATTCAGAGGAAAATTGTATTCTTTGAAATATTCCCTTCAACATGTAAACATAGAACGGGTTACCAGATCTTTAGACATTCTGAATAATATCAAACAGAGGGCCTTCTAGATAGAGCTAACACTTGACCCTAGGATTAGTCGGCCACTGTCATCTAATCAAAGGCTATTTCTGAAGTACTTCAACAAATTATGTTGATTGATAGTTGACGGAAATAAACAGAGGGTAAGAGAAATTAGATGAAGTAGCCTCTCACTTCAACATTCATGTTCCTAAGCACACATTGGAGGAGTGAACTCAGGTCCTTGTTTCAGTTGCTTCTACATGACCTCCACCTTTGATAACTATCAAATAAGCCAACAAATTTCCCACTTCCACTTGGAAATCCTTTGGCAGTCTTGTTTCCACTATCAAGGATTTGGATCAACAACATTGCCTTCTTCCTTTGGGATGCCATTTATCTTATCTAAAACATCAATATTTTATTTCTCAAAGATGCATTTTTCCAAGGGCAGAGCCTTGTTTGCAATTCCAAATAAACGAGGCCCAGAGGAGCTATCTATACTTCCCAGAAACTCCAGACACATACGCTTAATAAAATTACGATTAGCCAGGCTCTTATGGATTAACCAACTATAAAATGCCCTTGCGTAAAATAAATATGATATTATTAATTAATAAAACTCCCACCCACCCTGCCTATGAGGTTTCTATCTATTGAGGAAAAATATAGGTAGGTATTTCAAATAACTGAAGTACAGAAGAAGAGGAAGCCACCCTCAATTCTGCCTAGGGTGTTAACCAGTGATAGCCCCCCAAAAAGGGTCAGGATTGTGTTTACTCCTCCTCCACCTGAAAGTACTGAGCCCCTCTGTTAGCCATTCACCTAGAAACCTCATTACGTAGTTCAAGTATATTTCCAAGAACCCAACGTCATACCCCTAACAAAAAACACACAATATACTGAATGGGACACACATGTAAACACAAGACAAATTTATAAGCAGGTACTTGGAATTCGATTTTCTCATCGATTTAGGGGGCATTCTCTCCTTTGCTTGGCGAATGTGGCCTCCTCTGTGACCTCCAGATCACACAACAAGTTCAGAATGCGACCGGTTTGTGGGTAAAGCGCCCAGAGTAGGAATGCCAATTGGTTTTTGGCTAGTAAATGCGTTGGAATTCTAGAGCAAAGAGAAAATATTGGCTTTGTTTCTCTTCGCGACGCAAGAGAAAATGGAAAATATCGGTCGGCAACAAATTGTGTCATGTTTATTATATATATAATATATATATAATAACATAGAAACATATTAATATATATATATATTATATATAATATATTATATTATTATTATATATAAATATATATATAATAAACATATAACATTAAACCATTAAACATTAAACATAAAATATAAACCATAATAAACATAATAATATAATGCATTAAACATTAAACATAAACCATATTTATAAAAATACAATGCTATAGTTGTGATGAGATATGACATATCTCAAGAAATCATCCACTCCTAAGAAGGCCAAGATGTGGGTTATAGTGGAGAATAGACCTAGGGTTATGGACTTAGTCCCTTGGAGGAGTGTTAGGGGAGACACATGCCACCATTTGATTGGTGCAGGTTATAAAGTAGTGTGCCCAAGGAGTGAGGCCCTGTGGACCTACTACAATCTTAATCATTTGTTATTAATGATCGACCATGTAAGAAAATTTCAAGGGAAATTTGTAGGGTTAATAGCCTTAATTGGTTGTGGATGAAAGTGGAAGCATGCCATATCCTTATTGGTGTGGGATATGAAATTGTGCACCAGTACGAAGGGGCCTTTTGGACCTACAATAATCTTGATTCCCAATCATATTTTAGATCGTTGATGGATATAATCCCAAGCAAATCCATATGGGAATAATTGTTATATGATGGAGAGGTCCATTAGACCCAACATTAATCTAGACCATTGGATTGTTGAGATAAATGGTGGATATATCCTTTCAACATAACAATTGATTTTGTTGTGGTTGGTGGAGGAACACATGGCGATTTCTCATTGTGCATGTTTTAAAGTTAAGCAATGATATAGTGGGGGTCTTACAACCCACAAAGATTTATGCCATCGATAGGATTTGTGACCAATGGTTAGGTTTAACCCATTGAGAAATATATGATCAATGGTTAGTTCCTTTTGTTGTTGACATTGAATGGGACACTTGACAATTAATGAATGGTGCATCTTGCAAACCCGCACCAAAGGATAGGAGTCCCTTTGGACCTAGGGTGATCACTGCAATTGATTGATTATGTGATCAACCACAAGGAACCCACCCATTGTAGAGAGGCTTGAAGATTAGCCTATAGGAGCTAGTCCCTTCCATTCGATTAAAGGTTGCGATGTGGTAGGTCTCTTGAGGCCAATGAGTCTTAAAGCTAAATAGAAGAAACAAAGTAAAGGAACATAACAGGTTGGGTACTCTTGCATAACAGTTCAAAGGCTTGAGAAAAGAGTAATTTCCACTATCATCATGATGATGAAGATGATGATGAAGATGATAATGATGATGATGATGGTGGTGATGACGATGACAACGATGATGATGATGATGATGATGATGATGATGATGATGATGATGATGGTGACGACGATGATGATGACGGTGAAGATGATGATGAAGATGATGATGATGATGATGAAGATGATGGTGATGACGATGATGAAGATCATGATGATGATGATGGAGATGGCGATGATGATGATGATGATGAATCCACTACAACAAATCCTGGAATTAGCGTCCCTTTTTAGTGTTAATTTTTTTTTCATTGAGTGGTCAAAGTAGACGCTAAATGGGATGTGTCATGGTCAAAATGTAAAGAGTCTAAAATAACGTCTTTTTTGCTTCCTAGATAGCATCCTTTACGATGTCTAAAATAGCGCCCATTTTTTTGCTTCCAGAATAGTGTCCAATTTTGCTTCCTAAATGACATCGAGGTTTGATTCCTAAATAACATCCTATTTTTCTTCCTAGAAATCATCCTCTTTTACTTCCTAAATGACATCCCCATAAGCACCCTATTTGCATCCTTAAAAGCGCCATCTTAGCATTTATGTTTGCATCTACATTCGTGCCATAATTGCATCCAAATTAGCATCCAATTTTGCATCCATATGTGCTACCACTTTAGCATTCCATTTTGTACCACATTTTACTTCCACTATGCACCAATTTTCGCATCTAATTTTGCACCAATTTTTGCTTCCTTTTTTGCATCGTGTTTTGCTACCAAGATGGAGCCAAATTTTTCTTCTATTGTTGCACCATATTTTTCTTCATATGTAGTGCCATGTTTTGCATCCAAAGTAACATCTTATTTTGCTACCATATCAACACCATGTTTGGCTTCCTCATTAGCGTCAAGTGTTGGGCCTCTTTTTAATGCCTAATTTTGCATCTCTGTTGATTTCAACATTAGCACCATGTTTTGCCACCACTTTAGCTCCTAATTTATCGTCCATTTTTACTCCCACACTAGCGCCACATTTTGTTTCCCATTTAGCTCCTTGAATTTCTTCTTGTTTTGCTTCCTCATGAACGCCGCATTTAGCTTCCCATTAAGCATCTAATTTGGTTTCTTTGTTGGCCACTAGTTTAGCTTCTAGTCTGGCTTCTAGTTTGGCGTCCAAAATAGCATCAGAATTGACTTCCAACTCAGCGCTAGGTATTGCATCCAATGTTGCTTCTAGATCTATGACATAGTGGGCTTCCATTTTAGCTCTTAGTTTTGCTTCCTATTATGGTTCCTTATTAGCACCACATTAGGATTGTTATTTAACACCTAAAACTATATCCAATTGTGTGCTAATATATTTATTATATCAAATTATTATAATTATTTCATTAATTTCAATAGTTCTCATATATCATTTACTTCAAAGTTCTGAAATAACATAATGAAACATTCAAATTAATTGTAGATACCATTATTGAAATTAATTTCATAGCATTTATGAAGAAAATTTAACACAAAAAGACAACATTTATCCAAATTAGTAACATCATCATATATATTAATTTTACATGAAAAGATCATCGACAACTTCCAATATAGATAAATTTACAATATAATAACGATAACATCACCATTATCATTCATCAAAAGAAGTGAATTTATAAAACATCATCACATCAATAACCTATCATACAGATCATCATATTAAGGTTAAAAGAACAAGTGAACGATATATATAGTGAAAATACCAATATCACAAGAAATATCTTTTTTAATATCCATATCTAGAAATGTCCAAATGATCAAGGGTAATCAAAGTTTATATGTCAACATAAATCCACCATACAAATCAAAATGACCCAGAATTTAATATGAACTTGGATCATCACAAAAATAAGAATATGTGTCTAGTAGTATCGAGAAAGCAATAAACATCCACAATCTCAATAGTAGCATCAATGGCTACCATCATCATCATCATCATCATCATCACCACCATTATCATCATCATCCTCATCCTCACCCTCATCCTCATCATCCTCATCTATCCCAACATCATATTCATCATCATTTTCATCTAATCCATTTGCATCATTATCAATAATATCTTTCTCTGGTACATTGGTGACAACATAATCTAGATCATCTAAGGAGTCATCTTCACCATTTTTCTGCAAACAACAAGAAATAATCAATTTAAAACACTAGTATTAATTTCATTACATAATGCATATTTTGTGTTATATTGCAAATATTAGTGTGATAATTTATTCATTCTCACGAGTTTTCCAACCACGAATATAAACATCATCTCATCAACAGATAAAGTATCATCAACAAGTATGTGCTTTTTTAATCATCAACAATCTACTTTCTCCTTTTGGAATCTATAGTTGTCTAGATTAGAACATCAAACCATCTTCTAAATCAATGTTTCTCATTGAAGTAGTTTTCCATCCATTTTGAAACAAGTTTAACTTTTATTTGAAATCTACATCATTAGCATATGTGTCCCTAAATATGTAAAGTGAAAAATGTTCTAACTCTTACCACTTATGCCAATTTGAGAGGTGGCTAGGAAAGCACGTCTATAAGCTTAATAAGTTTCCCTTTCTTATATTTGATAAGAAAACAAAATTATTAAAATGCCTAGATTTCTAAAACTTACTTTGTATCTATAAGTACTACTATTTATTGACCCAACAAGTAATGATGCGACTTCTTAACTACTTGCACTAGAGAAAACAAGTCTTCTTCATATGTAATATACTTTAATATAGCATTATAAAATGTTTAATAATGATTACATATAGGTTTACTGTTGGTAGTAAGATTACTCCCATGGCATAGCCCAAATCATCTATATCAATCTAAAAAGGCATCCTCATATTATCCATGGCTATAACTAGTGCATTACACACTTTGTTCAAAAGGTTATGAAATGTTGCTTGTTGTTGTACACCCCATTGCATAGTATTTTTTTATTAAGAATTTTCAACAATGGTGTTGCTATAAAAGAAAAGTTTTTGAATTTCAAGTATTACATAACTCCAATAAAGCTATGCATCATCTATGCCACATTCTTAGGCTATGGCGATTGAAGAATTGTAACCACCTTGGTAGGATATATTTTCATTTCTCCAGTACTAATGATATGTCTCAATCAAACAACAAAATTCTTTCCAAACTCGCATCTCTAGAAAATCACTTGAACTAATGTTCTATAGTAATAAGAGCACCAAATGCCAATCTTGTATGTGTTATTCCCATGTTCTACTAAAAACCAAACCACATATGAGCAAATTGACTTATGCCTAAAATATGATATGAAGAAAAAGGACAATAGATATGATATATAATCTATTAATTATTTTCTAGTTATTGTTAATACTAAAACTTGCCTATCAAAATTTTTCATTTTTCCAAGTTCTCTATTATCAAAATTTCATCAAGTGAATTTTATTTTTGCTGAGAGTTACCTTTTGGTCATATCCCTATCCTATTACATTGTAATTTTTAATAATTATTATTATTTTATGAAATACTATTTATATTTTTTTATTAAAAATGTGAAGCCATTATTTATTTTTTATTAAAAATGTAAAAGCCATTATTTCTTCACCCAACTAATGCATAAACCTTTTGCTTTATACACGTGAGCTTTTATTCTAATCCTCACTTTATCCAAGGTCAAACATTAATAGTTTAAGGTGAGATTTATTTTAATAGTTTTATTACAATAAAAACCTACCTTTTTAATATGCAAAGTTTGGGCTAATAAAAATTAAGGCTTTAAGCCCAATCTCCAAGTTGAAATCCACGTTTTGTTTCATATTCAAGTCCAAGCTTTAAAGTCTCAAGCCGGCATAGTTTCCACCAACCATTGCAATATCATATCACACACGTGTGAACCCCAAGTCAAAATTATATGTCATTGCTTACAAATTGCGCCCATCGAACCACAAGCCTTGATTCGAAGTCAAGTCATAGTCATAAACACCGAGTCTCAAAGTCCAACCACCTGTCGAAGATGTCAAGTCCAAGTTTAATGTTTCCAAGTTCCAAAGCATGCTCGTGAAAGCGAGAGGAGAGCCCACAATTCCATAGTGCACAACGCGTCAAGAGTCCATCCACACTCTTGCTTATATATCAGGGGTGTGGGGGGTCTGCCCAAACAATTGGTCCTTAAGAGAGTTATTCATATTATAAATCTGGATTTAGTCTTTCTACAAGAAACGAAGGTTTGTGGGGAGAAGGCATGTGCTTTCTTTAACAAAATTAAGTCGGGTTGGTTGATGTGCACGGTTGATGCAGTGGGTCTTTTTGGTGGGATTTTAGCGGTTTGGAACCTTGGGGTTCTGAGGTTAAATCCTTTTATTATATCTTTGGGTATATTTCTGTCTGGCAACTTTAGAGGCTTGGAAAAAGACATAAACATTGTGAATTGTTATGGTCTGTAACATCCCAAAAATCGCAAAATAATTTCTTTTTTGATATAGCCTATTTTATAAGATAAATGCTATCTGCGGAATGATAATTAATTAACTAACAGATGATAACTGCTTCATAAAATTGCCGTATTTATTTTAAACATGAAAATGTACTTGGTTGTAAGTAAGATGCGATAGAACAAGGTTTATTTCGTTATGTGTAATGATCTGGTGACATTACTGATGAATTGTTTGCATATTTCTGAAGGGGTTCCTACCGGGTGCCCTTAGGTTTACTTAGCTTTGAAAGCTAAAGCATTGGATTCTTTCTTTCGCAGATCTGCAGGTAAGGTAATCGAGTAATTCCAGTTTTTACAAGACAAGTTGTAAGCTTCAGCTTGTCGTCTCTATGTTTAAGATAATTGTATAATCTGCCGTGCATGAAGATGTCGATGGTATGAAACTTTGGTTTAACTTTATCAACTTGTATCGTCTTTATGATAATATTATTATGTATCGCTAGCAATGTTATACACTATACTCATTATATCTGTTGGTAGAATCAGTGGTATTACAGCTTAGTTTATCAGTCTGAAATTGTGACAAGTTTGATCTTATGTATGACCCCGAGAAGATAGTGTCACCATTAGAATTAAGTGAATCTCCTGGAAATGACAGCTGCAATGTAATAAGTCTTGAAATACTTAAAGTGATGATGTTCTGCTGTGTCAACTTGTGAACAAGGTGCTACTAGACATAATCGCATGTGATACATAGGATTGGTGTCAAATCCTAGCTTTCTAAACAGTGTGAGGGTTATGTTTTCACTACACTAACCTTATGCAAAGTGACCTAGCTATTATGATCATAACGTGACCTAGATATTATGAATGTAATGCATGTTGTTTAAATACATGAGTTGAATGTTAAACTTTGTGGTAGTTCCTACAATACTATGGCATTGTATTATTTTCTATTACATGCTTGATATATAAAATATATCGATTCCTTTGTTTTGATAACCTATGGAAACTACGTGAATAACATTGTTGAAATATTATATGTAAACCCTATGGTTCAAATGTGCAATACATATATGCTATGTAAACTTAGAACAAAGTTAATGCTCTTAGCGTGAATGAAATGTCGTGATAATGTTTAAGGTTGGGACTATGCATCGTTGTGTTATGGTATCGATATATACATACTATGGTTTGATAACTTATATCATGGTTGCAATACAGTTGTATGGCAGTGATACTTGTTAAGTTTAAACCAAATAGACAAACAAGATCTCTGAAAGAAACACAATCACAAGATAGACACACAATATACCCTGGGAAACCCTCATGGGGTAGAAAACCCAGCAAAGCTTTCCTCAATAAGATGATCAACCAAAATACAAGATGTGCTCCTTCTCCTTGACTCCTTAGCAGATCTCCTCAACTAGTGCGCACTCTTCCACAAGTGAGTGAATGATCTAATGAGGAGTTCACCTCCTCTATTTATACTTGACTCTCAACTGACTAAAAGACCTGTTGGGGCCGACCTCACCTGGAGAAGTCTAATAACCCCTAAAATATAACTACAGGGCCGACCCACACATGGTGGGTCTAATAACCCTAGTTAATACTAACCCTCGGAGGAATAAACATCTCCGGATACATAATAGGGTTACCTCGGAGGGATGAAACATCTCCGGAATAATAAAGTACAAATATAATATTCTTTGAAGTTACAATATTCAACACTCCCCCTTAACGAGAAGGATATTATAACAGCATCTGCAGGAACAAGGAGTCACTACACATGATACATCTATAAATCATCAGAAGCTTTCTTCAATTTGTCTTCATCAGTAACTCAAACAGTTACTGGTACATCACTGTCAACATCAATATCACGATCAGCAGCATCATCATCACACGATCAGCAGCATCGTCATCACACGATCAGCAGCATCGTCATCACACGATCAGCAGCATCATCATCACACGATCAGCAGCATCGTCATCACACGATCAGCAGCATCGTCATCACACGATCAGCAGCATCATCATCACACGATCAGCAGCATCGTTATCACACGATCAGCAGCACAATCACTTTCTCGGAGACCACTCGTCTACGGATCAATTCAGGGACCGAAGTCCGGGGATGATACAATCCCCATCACGTACATTTTGAACTATCAGTTCCGGGATGATGCAATCCCCATCACGTACATTTTGAACTATCAGTTCCGGGATGATGCAATCCCCATCACGTACATTTTGAACTATCAGTTCCGGGATGATGCAATCCCCATCACGTACATTTTGAACTATCAGTTCCGGGATGATGCAATCCCCATCACGTACATTTTGAACTATCATTTCCGGGATGATGCAATCCCCATCACGTACATTTTGAACTAAGGTCCAGGGACGATGCAGTCCTATCCTCTATTCTCGGAGACCTCACGTCTACGGCTCTCTTTAGGACTGAAAGTCCAGGGATGATCCAATCCCCTCAAGTCCACCAAGGACTTCATTCTCGGAGACCTCTCGTCTACGGCTCTCTTTAGGACTGAAAGTCCAGGGATGATCCAATCCCCTCAAGTCCACCAAGGACTTCATTCTCGGAGACCTCTCGTCTACGGCTCTCTTTAGGACTGAAAGTCCAGGGATGATCCAATCCCCTCAACTGTCCACTAAGGACTTCATTCTCGGAGACCTCACGTCTACGGCTCTCTTTAGGACTGAAAGTCCAGGGATGATCCAATCCCCTCAACTGTCCACTAAGGACTTCATTCTCGGAGACCTCACGTCTACGGCTCTCTTTAGGACTGAAAGTCCAGGGATGATCCAATCCCCTCAACTGTATTCTCATCCATACAGGTACAATCATGTATCACATCAAAACATGTATACATCTCATCAAAACATGTGTACATCAAAAACATGTATACATCACATCAAAACATGTGTACATCAAAACATGTATACATCACATCAAAACATGTATACATCACTTAATCAACACATGTACACATCACATCAAAACATGTGTACATCAAAACATGTATACATCACATCAAAACATGTGTACATCAAAACATGTATTCATCACTTAATCAACACATGTACACATCACATCAAGACATGTGTACAACAAAACATGTATACATCACTAATCAAAACATGTACACATCACATCAAAACATGTATACATCACTAATCAAAACATGTACACATCACATCAAAACATGTATACATCACTAGCATGTATATCAAAACAAAACATGTATACATCAGACATGTATTCTCACTAATACATCATATCAAATCATGTATACATCTAGCATAAACGATATGTAAGAGTTCTAAATCTAAATAATCGTAAGTAGCTAACAAAACAGAAAATAAGCGACAGAAATACTATACTACTCCCCCTTTCGAGGAGGGTCCTTCTGGACTATACCAAGCTTGTCTCGGAAGTACTCAAACTTCACTCGAGACAGAGGTTTAGTCAAGATATCAGCAACCTGATCCTCAGTGCTTATACACTCGAGCTTGATGGCTCCTCTCTGCACCATGTCTCGTATATAGAAGTAACGGATCTCAATGTGTTTTGACTTATCATGGAACACAGGATTTTCAGTCATCTTAATGCAGCTTTGATTATCACACATAATCACAGTGGGATCCATTTCTAAGTCAAAGATTCCAGATAAGAGTTTCCGAAGCCACACCGCTTCACAGCTGGCAGAGCAAGCAGCTATATATTCTGCTTCAGCGGTACTGAGGGCCACACTAGATTGTTTCTTGCTGAACCAGGAGATCATGGCAGATCCAAGACCATAACATCCACCTGAAGTACTTTTTCTGTCTGAGACACTACCTGCCCAATCAGAATCTGAGAAACCATGCAACTTGAGTTCATTGTCTCCAAGATAGTAAAGGCCAAAGTCCACTGTACCTTTTAGGTACCTCATGATATGCTTTGCAGCTATAAGGTGAACCTTTCTAGGTTCTACTTGAAACTGACTTAGGGTATTTACAGCAAAGCATATATCAGGCCTAGTATTTGTCAAGTACATCAATGATCCAATGATTTGTCTATATAGGGTTATGTCCACTAGTTCTGATGAATCATTAGCTAGCAGTTTTAGTTTGGAGTCCATGGGAGTGGCCATAGCTTTACACTCCAACATATCAAATCTTTTGAGGATCTCCACAGTATACTTACCTTGATTTAGAAAGATCCCTTTTGGCTCTTGCCACACTTCTAGGCCTAAGAAGTAGTGCATTAATCCGAGATCTTTCATTTCGAATTCTGAAGAAAGCTTCTTCTTGCTTTCAATGATTTGTTTCTCATTTCCTGTTAGAAATAGATCATCTACATATAATAGCAATATAACAGGTTCATCATTCATTACTTTAAGATAGAGATTGGGGTCAGCTTTACTTTTGGTAAAGCCCATGCTTAATAAGAAATTGTCAATTCTTCCATACCAAGCTCTGGGAGCTTGCTTCAAACCATATAATGCCTTCTTCAGTTTGCATACATGGGTCCTTCCGTCTTTGACCTCAAAACCTTGAGGTTGTTCTATGTATACTTCTTCTTCAATTACACCATTCAGGAAGGCTGTCTTAACATCCATTTGATGTAATTTCCATTTCATCATGGATGCAAGTGCCATGATAGTTCTAATTGAAGTATACCTAGCGACAGGTGCAAATGTTTCTTCATAGTCAATTCCTTCCTTCTGAGAGAATCCTTTGGCAACAAATCTTGCCTTGTATTTTTCAATGCTACCATCTGCAGCATGTTTTATCTTGAAAATCCATTTGGAAGAAACCACACTTTATCTTTGGGTTTGGGGACTATATCCCAAACATCATTTTTCATTATTGACTGATATTCTTCTGTCATTGCTTCTACCCATTCTTTCTTCTGAGCTGCCTCTTCATAGCTGGTAGGTAGTTGATCCACAAGATCACACATCAAGGCCATATAGTTGGACACTAGTTTTGGTTTCTTCCTTTCTCTAGTGGAGCCTTCGGGGGCACCATATATTTCAGCTCCTTGAATAATATCTCTAGCCCATGCTGGTCTTCTTTTCCTAGATAATTCTGCTACAGGAGGTTCTTGTGGTTCTAGCATGTCATGATCCTCTGGTGTATCTTCTTTAGGGACATGAACAGTCTCTGAGATTTTGGGAGATGTATCTTCTTCATAAACTTCTTCAAGTTGACACTTTCTGGATTTCTTGAGAGCTGCTTCCTCATCAAAGGTTACATCTCTACTTATTTCTATATGATGGAAACCTGGTATGTAGATTCTGAAGGCTTTGGAAGTTTCACAATAACCAACAAACATTCCCTTCTTACCTGAGGGATCCAACTTGGTTCTCTTTTCTTTTGGAATGTGGATGTACACAGGACACCCAAATATTTTAAGATGGCTTACTTCAGGCTTCTTACCTGTAAACACTTCTTCTGGAGTTTTGAATTCAAGAGCACTGTGAGATAATCTATTTTGCACATAAACTGCTGTCTTGGCTGCTTCAGCCCATAGATACATGGGAAGATCTTGGTCATGTATCATAGTCTTCACAGCTTCCATGATGGTTCTATTTTTCCTTTCTGCAACCCCATTTTGTTGGGGATTGTAGGGAGTGGTTAGCTCTCTCTTGATTCCAGCTTCTTTACAAAATTCTTCAAATTCTTTTGAAGTATATTCTCCACCATTGTCTGTCCTGAGAATCTTGATTTTCTTATCTGAGAGATTCTCTATTAAGGCCTTGAATTCTTTGAACTTTCCAAAGACTTCATTCTTACCTTTTAGAAAGTAAATCCAAGTTTTCCTTGAATGATCATCAATGAATGAAAGATAGTATTACAAACCACTTAGAGAGGTGGTGGGCATTGGACCACATACATCTGAGTGTATTAACTCCAAGATACCCTTAGTCTTTGTTTCACTCTTCGGAAAGGGGTTCTTGACATTCTTGCCTTTCTTACATCCTTTACATGAGCCATCATGGTCAACCTTTAAATCTGGTAGTCCTATGACCACCTTGCTTACATAAGGTAAGGCTTTGTAGTTGATGTGAGCTAGTCTTCTATGCCATAGCTCACTGGGGCTGGAGGTTTCATGAACAAGAGCAGCTTCCGGATAACCCTTGAGTTTATATAAACCTCCTTCCTCTTCACCAATAAGAATTGCATCCTTAATGGTTTTGCCTTTGGACCACATTAACACTTGTCCATCAATGAAAGCAACTCTGTAGCCTTTCTTGTCCAAAGCTGAGATTGAAAGCAAATTCTTCTTCAATCCTGGAACATATAGAACTTCCTTCATCTTCATGGGAGTTCCAGAATCGAGTTTGTAGTTTGCTTCACCAATTCCCTTAATGGGATATTGATAGTCATCTCCTAGAGATACCTTTTGGGGAGAAGTCTTTTCTTCAAATTTTGAGAGAGTCCTTTTCTGTCCTGTCATGTGCTTTGAAGCACCACTGTCAATAAGCCATGTACCTTCTTCAGGGGTTATGGATCCAGAGAGTGCGGAGAAGAGAACATATTCTTCTGCATCTTCTTCTGTATTTCTCCTTGTCCTTCTTTTGGAGAAGGCCCTTTCTTCTTCCTCCCCTTCATCTCTAGGCCTTTTATTGTGAGACCTTTCTTCCTCCACTTCTTCTTCTTCACTGTCATCTTCTGCAAGATGTGCTTGGTGTCTTTTGTAGTAAGAACCCTTCTTCTTTTGTAGAGGACAATCTTTAGCAATGTGTCCTAATTTGTGGCAAGAATAGCACTGGAAGGAAGAGTAATCCCTTCTTTGAGTAGATCCTCTTTTCTTCTGAAATCTGTGAGGAGGATGAGACTCCTTGTGACTACCCTTCTTGGAGTAGGATTGACTCCTTCTTCTTTTGGTGTGTGTGGCCAAGGCTTGGTCATCTTCTTTGAGTAGGGCTTCTCTATTTGCAACCCTAGCCTCCTCTTGCACACAATCCTCCCAAACTACATCAAACTTCATACTTTCTTTTCTGGCACACATAGTTTGAATGAATGACTCCCAAGGTCTAGTGAGACCATTTAGAGCTGTCATCACAAGTTCATCCTCATCAAGAGTATCACCAATGGCATCTAGTTGCTCTTTGATTAGAGAGACTCTTGAGAAGTAGTCTTGAATGGATTCTCCTTTGTGCATCTTGGTACTCTTCAACTGAGTCCTTAGATTCATCTTCCTATTGATGTTCTTCCCTTCATACATTCTTCCTAGGGCATCATACATTTCTTTTGGAGTCTTCTTGGAAGCCACTTGGGGAATCAAGTGGTCTTTAATAGAATCTGCTATGATTCTCTTTGCCCTAATCAAATCCTTCCTGTGTTTTTCTTTGGCTTCATCTTCTTCTGGTTCTGCAACTTCCTCCTTGATATAATGAGCAAGATCATTCTCTTCAAGAATGAGACCAATTCTGTATTTCCATGCCCGGAAATTTTCTATGCCTTCTAGCTTGTCTTCAAGCTTAGTATTTGGAGCCATCTTCTCTTGGGGGAGTCCAAGAGACAGAGTAGACTAACTTGGAAAGTTACTTTTCACTTTTCCAGAAACTGAAACAGAATTTTATCGCACTTTTGGTAGAATTAGGGTTTGCAATTCCCGGAGTTCTACCCAACCAAAAAGTTCGATCTATAGCTTAAAAGAATTCTCTTGATAAGGGCTATCCAACCATGTAAACAGAAATAAAAAATTCCAACTTTTTTCTGAAACCAAAATCTGACGTATCGCACTTTTGGTAGAATTAGGGTTTGCAATTCCCGGAGTTCTACCCAACCAAAAAGTTCGATCTAGGGCTTAAAAGAAAGGTATTGATGAGAGCTATCCAGCCATGCAACCAAAAATCAATAATACCAACGTTGGGCTGAAAACCCTAACTTCACCAAAGAGAGAGAAAGAGGTATTCTTACCTTGTGAAAGATGTCCTATTCAGTCTAGCTCTGATACCATGTTAAGTTTAAACCAAATAGACAAACAAGATCTCTGAAAGAAACACAATCACAAGATAGACACACAATATACCCTGGGAAACCCTCATGGGGTAGAAAACCCAGCAAAGCTTTCCTCAATAAGATGATCAACCAAAATACAAGATGTGCTCCTTCTCCTTGACTCCTTAGCAGATCTCCTCAACTAGTGCGCACTCTTCCACAAGTGAGTGAATGATCTAATGAGGAGTTCACCTCCTCTATTTATACTTGACTCTCAACTGACTAAAAGACCTGTTGGGGCCGACCTCACCTGGAGAAGTCTAATAACCCCTAAAATATAACTACAGGGCCGACCCACACATGGTGGGTCTAATAACCCTAGTTAATACTAACCCTCGGAGGAATAAACATCTCCGGATACATAATAGGGTTACCTCGGAGGGATGAAACATCTCCGGAATAATAATTCGTGGCAAACGTTTGTAACACCTGTTCTGGAAATCGTGGTTGAAAATATGGGTTGTTTCTTAGTTTGCAGAATCGATGTAATAGTTGATATGTTAATGTACAGGGTTTGGGTTCTGGGTTTTGAACTTGGCAACGTTTCTTCGTTTAAGTAGGGTTTCAGACTCTATTGAGTTGATAATATAAAAGATCTTTTTGCAAAACTATGTGGTCGTGACTGTTTTGTGTTTGTAGTTTTGGGGCTTGGCCCGTGAACGAAACTTGTCACTCGTCGATTCATAAAATGGAAAGAGTTTATATTTTAATAGACCTATGCTTTTGAATTTAATGTAAAAAGGAAAATGGTTATGCAACTAGGTTTGAATCACACCTGTTGTTTTCGTTTCTTTAGGGACTGTGAACTCATGAAAATGTTTAAACATTTGGGAAAAGAATCGTATGCTAAGTGTATAATGAAGAATGCTGCTACTGTTATTTAATCAATGGTTATGTGTTGAAAATATGAGATAGACTTCGGCCTAAAAGCCTCGTCGTCAATTTGTATGAAATGCTTGTGTTTTCGATTTAAAAACTTGTCAAGGGTTTAGGGTTTTGGATATGCTTAGGATGTACGGAATGATGATGATCGTTGATACGTTTCGGCATCAACTAGAGTTTGTGTTTTCTGCTTGACTTTGCTCCTATAGTCATATAATCTCTTAAACCTTGGAGATGATGTTTGAAATCTATCTATTTGACCTACAGTAATGATAAATAACAACAAACTATAGTTAATCTTTGAGATTGAAAAATGTAGAAACTATAACTTTGATTTGAAAACTTAACTGACATAACAGTCTTGTATGATTTTAATTTCTGTATCAGCAATAAATTTCAATAATAAATGTAAGTCATTGTAGAAATCTTTTTAAGACAATGAACCTCTGTTTGATAAAAATAATAGAAATAAGAATAGTACTATGAGTAAAATGCAGTAGATAATACTAATTAATATCAGCAGATAATTTAACAGAATATATAAAATGTTACTTCCATCATCTTGGCAGTTTGCCTATCATATCTATCTACCTTAATCTGTCTTTGTACTGGAGTACGATGCTATTCCTTTTTGCATGGGGAAAAATACAGAGACTATTTTATTCAATCAAATCAAATTTATACAGAATCATTAATTTACATAGGAACTGAAATAAACTTATAAAATAAACAATGAAAGTTAAATAAACAACAGAACTGTAAATATACAAAAATAGATAACAAAACTTAAAAATAAAATAGATAAGACAATAAAACCTGTAAAAGACGATAGGGCCGATAAACACCCAAGGAGGCCCGTTCCTCCCAACCTGCTTTAGAAGAAGCAACTCAACTGCTGACTTCTAGTGAACCCCCGAGCCTGATTACTGATCCAATAAGTGGGTGGAATCTGTGTAGAAGCAAGGCACTCAAAATGCCTTCTCCACTCGACATCAACCTCCTAAAATAAAATTCCTTCTCCACTCAGCATCAACCTCTTGAACTCAATAAGAGTTTGGCAGACTCACAACATAATCAACAACATAGCATATCCCCTCATCAAATCTCTTGGGTGCAAACACAGCAAAACCCCAAGGTAAATTTCCTCGTCAGGAAAAGTGATGAACCTCAGTTCAATATTTGATGGCTATTATATAGACTGCCTAGGTCTTTTAGTGGTTAGTTTGGAATAAATGAGCCTCAAGCTCCAGTCCCATCTTTCAGGGCACTATGACCACATTTTAAGGGAGTTGTCCCATACCAATATCTAGTTAGTTGCATCATGATGCTGCCACTTGTCCATTGCCTTCTACCCCAGATTCCATTCCACCTAGTGGATCAGTAACCACTCTTTCAACAGTCCTCTTAGGTGTTTGTCTCCTATTTTATTTATTTAATAATAATATATTGTGCAAATTACAGTCATCCTTGGACACCTGTCGAACATAAAACTTTACAATAAAAGTTATAATAATGTTTTCTAACACAAAATGTTTTCCAGCTAAAAGGGTATGTTACATGGTCCCTATTGTGATAGGGAGGCTTTCTGGAATCTTGCATGTTCGGGGCACTTATTGGAGTTGAAAAATTTGATACTTGCAGGTGATTTGAATTTTTCATGGGGGGCTGAGGAAATTTGGGGCCAAGCGGCCAGAAGGGACCCTCTTGGGACATATTTCAGGAATCTCTTTTCTACATATTTTCTCATTGATGTGGAACCACGTCCTTTGGCTCCAATGTAGTCTAATGGTAGGAAGGATGGAAACCATATTTATAAACGCATTGATCACTTCTTGATATTAGCGTCTCTTTTAAACTCTTTCCAGAATTATAGGTCATGGATTCAACAGATACATATTAGTGACCATCTCCCCATTGTTCTACAATTTGACAATGAAGTAACACATCATCCTTACCCCTTTAAATTCAACTCCGTATGGTTAACTGATTAGGATTTTAATGTGGGTGTGAGAACTCACTGGATGAATATAGATGTCTCGAGGGAGAGAACTGCAATGGATAAGCTGGTCGTGAAATTAAAATCATTGAAAGACTTCACTATTCAGTGGGAAAGATCCAAGAAATTTGTGATGGATGCGGAACTCGTAGAGGTGGAAAAGGAAATTGGTAATTTGATGGACCAATCTTTGAGGAATGGGCTTTCCCACATGGGACGTGCCAGACTCACAGAATTGGAAGAAAGGAAATTGAAAATCCTTCTCATCCATGAAGAAACCTGGCGATTAAAAAGTCGAGCAATTTGGCTCAAAGCTGGTGATTTGAATACAAAGTTTTTTCACCGCTTTGCGGAATCCTGCAGAATACAAAACAATATTTGGGATCTTAATGATCACGCTGGTCGGCGTATTAGAGGAGATAAGGAACTGATGTCTGAGGCAACCCAACACTTTCAGGACTATTATTGTGATCCCAAAAATACATCTTTGCCGGAACAATTTAAGATTATTAAGGAATACCCTCGGATGTTCAATGACATGGAGGGGGACAATATTTTTGAGGCCATATCCCTATTGGAGGTACAAAATACCCTACGAGGTTTTGCTAAGGATAAATCACCTGGCCCCGATCGGTGGTCGGTGGAGCTTTTCTACCACTTTTTTGATATTATGGGGGATGACCTCAGGGATGCTGTGGATGAATCCAGGACCATGGGGCTGGTCTTTGGGGCACTTAATTCTACCTATCTGGCACTCATTCCAAAATTATCACATCCTAAGAATTTTAATGATTTTCGGCCCATTGCCCTGTATAATTTAGTCTACAAGATTATATCCAAGATTATTGCTCTGCGAATCAAGCCGATCCTTTCGAGGCACATTTCTATGGAACAATATAGTTTTTTGGAGGGTTGGCAGATACTTGATGCGATAGGTGTGGCTCAGGAGGTCTTTCACAACATTAAACAAAAGAAACTTGATGCTCTCATACTCCAATTGGACTTAATTAAAGCATATGACCGGGTTGACTGGACTCTTCTTAGATTGATTCTCATACAAATTGGCCTGCCATGGAAGGTGATGAAGTGGATTATGGCGTGTGTTACTTCAGTAAACTTTGATGTTCTTTTAAATGGCTAGCCGACAGATTTCTTTAAGGCATCCAGGGGCCTCAGACAGGGCTGCCCTCTCTCGCCCCTTTTGTTCCTCTTGGTTATTGAGGGTTTGAGCCTCACCATCCATAAAGCAAAATGTGAGGGCTCTCCTGTGAGTATCAAGGTAATTACTTGTATATCTATTACACACACACTGTTTGTGGATGATGTAATGCTCTTTGGTCTGGGCATTCTGGATGAATGGTTACATTATAAGAAAATTCTAGACTTCTTTTGCTCTGTAACAAGTATGATCATTAGTTTGGTTAAATATTTTTTCTTGAAGCACTCTTTGGAGGAGAATGTGGAACGGTCAATCCGCCTGCTACTACCTTTGGAATTCAAAGATTTGTCTAAAGGCACGAAGTACCTCGGTTACTTTGTCAAACCTTCAAATTACAGGTTGAATGATTGGTCTTGGCTTATCAGGCATTTTGATTTACGTATTAGCCATTGGAGTTTGCGATATCTATCCATGGGTGGCAGACTTACGCTGGCAAAAGTGGTTCTTCAGAACCTGGGGGTCTACTGGTTTTTTCTCTGCAAAACTCCAAAGTCCATTCTGCGACTTATAGGAAGGAAATTCTTCAGATTCTTATGGTCGGCTGGGGTGGAGAAGGACAAATTCCATTTGATTAAATGGACATCGTTGGCTCAACCCTGGGCTTTGGGGGGTTGGAATGTAAAAATTTTGGACCTTTTCATAATGGCCCTTCATGCAAAGAGCTTATGGTGGGCCTTATTCATCAATTCAGTTTGGGGCAAGATCATTCGGGCTAAGTATCTAAAACATTCTTCGGTTGCGAACTGGATTCAAAAAGGCCAACCTTCGACCATTGGTGCCTCAAATATATGGAATGGACTCTTGGGTTCATTCACTATCATTGCATAGTGGCTCTCATGGAAACCTGGAGATGGTCGGGAAATCAAACTCGATATTGATCCTGTACTGGGGGGGTCCTCTTCATACCAATTGTCTCCTGAATTATTGGCTCATCTACGGGCCAGGGGGTTTTGTATGATTGCACATGCGTCTTGTCTTAATGGTGATGTGGGTAACAGGTGGATCACTACTGCTCAGCTGGGAATCAGTGGTGTTTTGGGGATTGAATGGACTGAGTATATCCAGCCCCTCTGTCGGGCCAATATTCATTTATTGGAGACACCTGTTCGATTGGTTTGGTCGTGGGATGTGGCACATGGCGCAGTTACTGCAAAGCTAGCATATGTTTCGTTATTTGCTGATAAACAGCCTGAGAATATATGGTGGCACAACACCATTTGGAAACTTGCTCTACCACTGAAAATCAAATGTTTCATTTGGATGGCTTTGAGTAATAAAATCCTCACATGGGATAATCTTTGCCACTGTGGATTCAGTGGTCCTAGTTGGTGTCCTTTATGTTGCTTACAAATGGAATCGGTAGACCACTTATTATCCAACTGCTCATTCATTCAAGACCTTTGGATTTTAGTTGCATCAACCTTTGGTATCCAGGTTATCTGGCGATCATCCTCATTGATCGATTGTCGTGGATCGTGGATTCAGGACTCTCATTCTTGGGCAGAGCTTCCCTGCTTTATGATGTGGGAAATATGGAAAGCCCGAAATAGGCGAATCTTTGAGGGTACCATTCCTCACCTGGATTGGATTTGTAGTCGGACTATTGCTGCTTATAATGAATACATTACTTTGTCTGATCCTCCCGGTGGTCGTCATAATTTGAATTTTAGAAGACCTAGAAGTCAGGTGGCTCCACTGGTATTGGTATACCCCTGTGGGTTCTTTGATGGTGCTGCGGTTGGGGGCCCGGGTGTTAGTGGGGCTGGTGTGGTTTTTCACCTACCCAACACATGTTGCTTTCACATCCATCTTAATCTGGGGATCAGTTCAAACACCCGCAGTGAATTATGTGCTCTATGGATCCTTTTACACTTTACTCGAATCAAACATGTATCATCTCTCTTTATTTTGGGTGACTCTTCATCCATCATTTCTTGGGAAAAGGGTGATTCTCCAATCAATGTGATGCTTCTTATGCACTGGTTGGCTGCAGTTAGAAAGTACATCAACGATTTCGAGCATATTCATTTTTCTCATATTTTTCGAGAGGTGAATATGGAGGCTGACCTTCTCTCCAAGAAGGCTTTGAATACTTTGGATGGGATCATCATGTGGGAGGAATGGCACGGGGATATTTTTATCTCTTGGGGCTCGATAGATTTGCATTGGTCTTGATACCTGTGGATTGGCCTTTCTGTTTATGAGTTTTTGGTATTATTAGCGGATATATGATATTTATATGCGGCATATCTATTTTGCAGGTTCATAGACTCTTCTCCACCAAATACTTGTTGGTCTTATGATCTTCTTCAGTTTTTGTGGCACTATTTATCTTGGTTATGTATGTCTTCTGTGACAGATCCTCGATCCATAGCCCCATGGGGTCTCGGTGCTATTTACTATGCTGTTGTTTTATTTTGGGCAGATCCTCTGTCATGTATAGATGCTCTGATATGGCGAATGTTTGCGCCCCGTACGCTGTGGCCTAGTTTCTGGCACTTTTAGTCAATGGGTTTTGGGTTGTTTTTTTCACCCGTGATATGTATCTCTCTCTTAAACATGTTGGGATTTTTTTTCCCTGTGTTCTTTGATGTAATTGGATCTATTTACTATTTCGCGGTATTAATAGTAAGCTATATTTTTCGATGGAAAAAAAAATCCTACAGCATAAATAAAGCGTCTAGCACCTGAGTGCCCGAGTGTCAAGAGTGCCAAGGAAAGAAGACAAAGGAACACGATGTCGTTTAAATTTGGAACAAGGAATTGGAGACCTGGAGATGTTGTAAAAGGACAAGATAGCCTATATACAAACAAATATGCTTTGGGACTATATGTTCCAGGTTGCTTTTATAAGATCCTTTCCATTAAAAACTGTTTATTGCAACATAAAATTGCAAATCGGGTACTAGTAATCGTGCATGAGTGTTGATAGCATGCAACATCAATAGTAACAATAATTATAGAATTATCTGCAAAATGGAGATTCGAGGTTTAGGTAAATGAAACTACTAGAATACTGTAGTTGGTTTGTATTTGAATTGAATCTCTGTTAGGGGATTCTATCTACAATAATAGGAATGCTCTCCAAGAATAGGAATGCTCTCCAAGACACGGTAAGTTTTTTTTTTCCATGGAAAACATCACGAGGAAACCCTTGGGCACTTCCCTGCATTTTGCAGATGGAAACCAATGTAAACTTGTTGGTATTGATTAAAGTGCCTATGTATCCATTGGTTTTGATCCCTGGAATGTATTGGATTAGATTATGTATAAGTTGTATGCATGAGTTTATTGAGGTTGCCCTTTCCCTTAGTCATCATATGCTTCAATATCTTTCTGATCTCTTCTACTGAAGCATTTATTTTGCTAGTTAGGAACCGTCTTAACATTTCAATTTTGAATACCGTAATTTATCAAGAAACATTGGGAGTTTCATCTTGTCAAGAACTGAAATGCCCTGATATGGATCATTGGCCCCAATAAACCAATTCTATTACTGACATAACAAAGGAAAGTTGAACCATGTCAAAAAATTAGACAAACAAGTTGCAAAAATTAAAATGAGAACCAAATAGATTTGAGGAGAACAAGGAAAAAGGTCCAAGTAGAATATCAACAGCATACAAAAACTATGTTGCATGTAACAAGAAGCACATAGAGCATAATGATGTGTATTATGCAAACACTTTTAAAGCCTCAAACCTAAAAAATAAATGGAAATAAGGTGAATATGTATAGGCTAGTGCACCTCCTTTCTGATAGTGTCTTGATATTTATTCTGAATTGCTCCTTGTAGGATGCATTAGGACCACAACATTATAAATAACAACTTGATAACTATTAATGATGACATAACTTGGTTCTAGTAAACATGATGATTTATGGCATTAGCACTAACATCAATAGAATGACATTATGCTTAACATTAAACTTAATATTTACCAAGCACAAAACAGGCTATCATTCCCCATCAATTCCTCGCATTTTCAAAAGCATTGATCCTCCAATGCATCCCGGTATTTAATAGTGGGAGTATCATTTGTTTGATGAATTGGATACAAGTTAAAAACAAGACTCCAGTGGACATTACTATTAATGGATCTCAATGGAACCAGAAAGCAAGTTCTGCAATGGAAAAACCAAGATTAAGGACTCAACCACATCCAAACCCCTACCATCATCCAAAGAAAGACTAGTGAAAACAGAAAATATGTTTTCCTTCAGTGTAAGTTCAATTTGCTATTATTTCTAAAGACAACAACTTATGTGAGACACCATGGAGTAGCTTGGACTGTTCAAGCATTTTCTTTAGCAGTTGCTTCAAAGAAATGAAGGCTAAAAAATACACTGCCAAAGATAAGGTTTTTTAATAATGTGCTTCTTCTCTTCTATGGTCGGTCCCAATATCCATGCATTATGCACTTGTAACAAATTCTCAGTCAAGGACACATGTCATATTCCTCAGAAGAGACGCTTTTGATTATGATTAGGTGTAAGAGACTAAATTACTACAACCTAAAAGTATTTGAGCCCAATATGTCCTAGAGACTACCTCAAAACAAGCTTGCATTGATTTATCAGTCTTTCATTTTCCAATGTGGTGTTGTCTTTCATTTTCCAATGTGGTGTTGTACTGCATGCCTCTATTGGAGCATGAAGAAATACTAAGACAATTAGAAGAGTAGTTTTACTTTCTTGAAAGGATGGTTCAAGGTGCTCGTATTGAGTATCAAGCCATCAACAAAAATTACAAGTCAACAACATCTATCTTGCCTTAATGATTTGATGGATTCATTATCCTGTGCAAAGTATTTCAGAAAACTAGGCTTGTCACCATAAAGTGTGCATAATGGAGGAGGATACTTCAAAAATACTTTGAAAACAAAACAAGAATTCACAAATATTGAAGCCTTGTCTGTCAACTACACAATTTCTTTTTTTCCAAGATGTGGTTTACAAATTTCCTTTAGCTAAGCAGCCGTGCTATGGGGGGTTTTTCTAAGCCATCAAAATCACCTAGTAATTGCACCTGGGCTCCTCCACACCCACTTGCAGGGTTTTAAATCCACGTGTTAGTGTTAGTACCTTATGATTGATGATAAGGGCCTTTCTTGATGATTTGTCTTGGTAGACTTGGACATATATTCTCAAGTCATACAAAAGAGGAACATCATCATATTTGTCAAGGCCTAGAAAGGTCAATAAGGAAAGCTTCATATAAACATGAAATAATTTTCATTTTCAATGATTTTTATTTTCTATTTGGGGTATATTTAGGGTATATCACAAGTTCATCCTAAAAAGGTTAAGGTTGTTGTGGATTGGTCAGAATATGCATGACCTTTGATAGTTTCTTGGACCTGAAAACTAAAATTTAAAGTTTGTACAAGGATCTTCTGAAACAACATATCACTTGCATAAGCTCAGTTAAGTGAAGAATACCTTTTTATGGATTTCAGAACAGTAGGTTGCTATGATTGCCCCTTTACATAACCTACTACACTCTGCAACCAAAGGAGATGCATCGAAAACATGCATTTGGAATTATTAATCAACACAATAGACCTACAACCTTTCATTCAAAGTCTTATACATATACTATATAGAATTATAGCCATCATCACCATAGTAACAAGACCTAGAAAAGACTCACAAAAACTTGGCAAGTCAACTCTGCTTGGCTAGATGATCCACCTCTTACAAGACAAATCCACTCATTCAAGTTGTCTTCATGTTTGTTTTAATACAACTAAAACACTCACATCAACCAACAAAGATTGATAGATATGTATGAAGAAAACGAAGAAAAAGTGCAAATTTCTATTCGACGATTCACACATTATCAATGTACGTTAGAAAGCTTTCATGCCTCTAACCAGCTCTAGAATCTCTGAAAACAATCAGATTTAATTGGAAGGAATTATGTTCCCATATCCTACCTGACATCAAAATCATGTGTGCTCCTATGCATCTCTAGTATCGAAGCATAAGAACCTCGAGAACCTTGAGAACCTTGAGAACCAATACACTATTTTTGGAGTTCAATAAACTATAGGAAAAGTTGTTCGTTAATTACAACAGACACACACCTCCCATAGAAAATCAGTTAAGGTTTCTTTGTCAGATTCCTGAGGCTATTGCCACTGACCTGTTCTCGGAACAACTAGCAGTGCCTCTTTGTGGGTTCATCATCTCAATAGTGTTTCCTTGTGAGTATTTGGTTATACAACACCGAGTTGCAGGATCGCTACTTTTGCAGTGTTGGGTTTAAAGTTTTCCTGCTTCTCCAAGATTGGACTGTGGGCCTGCTATTTCTACAGATTGAGTTGCATGTCTTAAGATTGTGTTGCAGATATTCAGCCGCAACCACTCATTTAGTCACCTTGGTATTCCCCCCCTTGCACTGTACTAAGGTTGTGGATGCTTCCATTTCTACAAACTCCTGCAAATACACTCCGCAAACTCTTACTTTTGTGCACCATATATTGTGCACTAGGAATTGCATATCATATATTGCACACAATGCACCGCATAATGTTTGTTGCACAATGTGGCCTGGGCACTTATCAGTCTTCCCATTTTTTAAGATTATGGTCCTCCATCATCTTCCTCATTAAATGAGGATACTCTTTGAACATTATATTTTTAGTTAGCTACCTCTGCAAGGTTGGTTTGTAGTTTTGTTGCTTCTGTGAGGTTGGGTTACAAGTCCACTACTGTAAAGTTGGGTTGCAAGTCGATTGATTCTACAAGGTTGAATTGCATACCTGCTACTTCAGTTGGTTGGGTTTCAAGTTTCAACAATGTGTTGCATATTGTCAAATTCCACTTCTCTTTGAATCCCACTAATCTTGCACTACTTGCATTATGTCAAGGTTATGGATCCAACAATTTGCACAAGCTCCTGTAAATACACTCCACAAACTCTTCCTTCTATGTTCCATATATCATGCAAAGGCATTGCTTACCATGTATTTCACACCATGCACTATGCAATGTTTGCTACATGACGTGATCTGTTAGGCCTCCCCTTTAGGAAAATGATGGCCCTCCATCATCTTGCAGATTAAATTACAATATTCTTAGAAGATTAGATCTTCAGTCAGCCACTTAATTGGCTTGAGAGAGTTTCTTTATTTTCCAACTTAACATAGCTCCTATCTGTTGTTTTTGGTTTGTTTCTCTTCAACTTGTAAAAAGTGTCCTAAAATGGTTGATCAACCTTTGGAATGTAATATTCCATATCCAAATCAATTAATTAATGCATCAATGGCCCAACCACCTTGAGCTTGTCTAGATTAACATTGGATAGGTACTGAAGTACAGTGGTAAATCAAATAATGACATACAAAACTTCCATTGATGAAGAAGTGGGAAGCAACACTACTCTCCGACATTCACTCTCAAAACAAAGACACAACCAAAAATACCCCCCACCCCTGGCATACTAACTCATATATCGACCATTGCATCCACCTACATCATGGCAAAGAAATATATATTTAAATAACATACAACCAACTAAATCAAATGGTAAAATGTGTGTGTTGTGGCATTCTCCTATCCATGAGATGACTATAGTACCCCATCTCTTTCATTTTTGTCTTCAAAAAAATTAAAACCCTTTATTTTTATCACTTTTCCAATGAAAAACAAAATATTATTGCACATTCTAGTATAATTCCTTCTATGTAACCTCCAAGTTTTAACTGAATCTCTTTGATAGTAATAAGATAAGATAAGATAAGATAATTTTATTAATGTCCAACGAATGGCCACAAAAGTAGGTCAATGGGACTAGGTGATACATCTAGTATGAGTACAATGTGGGAGTGCAAACACAACTCCTAGAAAGTGTCGAAACTAGGATAAAATAATATAAAATATTTTTAAAAAGTGAATATTCCATATCAGGATATATATGTGTGTGTGCAATAATATTTTATTTAAATATTCCAATAGAAAAGGTGCATGCAGATGAACATTCCCAAAGCTTATTTCATTACTATGAAGCTGAAAAGATAGTTTCAACTTTCCAGCACCTGTCAAACACAAAAGAATGATCATTAAAGGTCCACTTTTCTTCATTTGCTTAATTGACCGGCACAATCACATAGAATATGGTTGATATACACTGATAGGATATAGAAAGTCGGAATAAAGAGAAACATCAGGACTAGGGATGGAAGAGAAAATCCATGCAAGAATGGACAACCTCCCAATTAATCTGTCATGAACCTCCTTAATCCAAAATGCTGGGAATTAGTAAGAAGGCCATACGAATCGCCATCAATCTCTTTCATCCATCTCTGGTTACAACTACATATTCCCACCCAAGATCGTACATTCAGATCCCACCATGGTACCTGGTGAGCTCTTAGAATGGATGCCTAATGAGGGCATCTAGACTAGGATCCTACTTTAATTATCAACTCGGGGGACGTACAAACTTCAGAGGTGCAGGCACTATATGTGCTCTTATATGATAGTCTTTGTCGTGGTTGGGTGTTGGTATCAATGTTTAAAGGTTTGCCTAAAAAGGAAATTGAATAAGCTATGAAAGGATTGCCTAATCTATGAATAAAAAATACCTATGCCGAGAAGTTTTGAATGCTGAAAACAGTAAACCTATGTTTAAGAAGTTTAAATGCTGAAAACAGTAAATATACCTTAAGAATTAAATTGTAGAAAGCAGTAAACCTATACTATGAATTTGAATGCTGAAACTTGACAGATCTATTCTAGAATACAGAAAGTTGGATCTCTAATTGAAGAAGTAAATACTACAATTCAAATACATAAACTGGAGATCTGATCTAGAATATTCAAATGCCAAAAACTAAGTTCAGAATGCAATCATCTAATGCTGTGAATTAATCATCAATTAACCAAAGTGCTGAAAGTAATCAATCTTTATGAGCAACTATAATAATGGGAAAGTGCATAGCACACAGGAAAATAAGTGTCGAAATATGTCTTGGCAGAATGATGCTACAGGACTACAGAAACAACGTTACTGAACTACAGAAACAACGTTACTGAACTACAGAATGCACTATAAACTACTATGGAATCAGACTGGTCGCTTTACTACATAAATCAAATCGTGCTATTTGAATGTCATCAAGAATACTTTGACATGCAATATAGATTAAGTCAAGACAAAGCAAATAATGAAAAATACCCGAACAGTAAAATCTCTTGACTTGCGTGTTGAAGGGGCCCTCTCCAACCCGTACTTAGGAGTGGAGAAAACTTATAGATGACGAATTGAAAGCAACATCAAATCTTTATTCAAAATAGTAACTTCATGGTTTGATAAAAGTCTGTAACAGAAATTGTCTTAGCAGTATAAAAACGTAAAATGATGGTTCTCAAAAATGGCAATAGGACCCTCTCCCTAACCGAGAGGCCTGTATATATATGCCTCTAATGCTTAACCTAACTATATGTCTAATTGCCGATTCTGTTTGAACAGGAGTTCTTTCCAGAAATCAGGAAAAAGGCATTGAGCTTTGTATGATCTTTCAGTCCTTCGCTTGATTTGCGTGTTTGTCCCTTAGTGTACCTGGACCTGCTCAATCATACCTGATTTTCATATAATTAGTTTATTGAACACGCATTCAAACATACAAGAATAATCTTTAAAACAACGTCATTAAATAATCAAGGTAAATCATTTCTCCCACAAAACAAGTGTATTTTTTCACCCTTTCTTGTGCTTTACTGTGGGGAAAAAGGCTATCAGATACATGTAACTTGGACTCATCAAACATGTAAGTCAGGAGATTTGACTGTTTAGGTATTTTTCATTATGTGCTTTGTCTTGACTTAATCTATATTGCATGTGAAAGTATTCTTGATGACATTCAAATAGCACAATTTGATTTTTGTAGTAAAGCGACCAGTCTAATTCCGTAGTAGTTTATAGCGCATTCTGTAGTTTGGTAACGCTGTTTCTGTAGTCCTGTAGAAGCATTCTGTCAAGACATATTTCGACACTTATTTTCCTGTGTGCTTGCATTACTTATGAAACAGTGATCCAGATCTTGAAGCTCATGCACTTTCCCATTATTATGGTTTCTCATAAAGATTGATTACTTTCATCACTTTGGTTAATTGATGATTAATTTGCAGCATTAGATGATTGCATTCTGAACTTAGTTTTTGGCATTTGAATATTCTTGATCAGATCTCCAATTTATGTATTTGAATTGCAGTATTTACTTCTTCAATTAGAGATCCAGCTTTCAGTATTTTAGAATAGATCTGTAATGTCCCCGTCTTGACCCTATTGCATTAAAATTGTAAATGATGTAATATTGTTATAAAGTCGTGGTGAGGAGCTCAGGCCAAGGCCCCTCCATTGATTTATTGATGCATATGGTTTACGTGCTATCCAGGAACAGTGGAATTGTAAATATCATGTAAATATGCATTTTAATAAAATACCCACAACTAGCTATGCAATGCAACAAGAGATGGGGGCATGATCTTACAACGGATTAGGAGGGAAAACATTCAAACCATTGAGCCAATCAGGTCAAGCCAAGTGTCAATGAGATAACCCATCAAACCCTCAACTACCCATGTTGACTTTTGTACCCAATCATTCATTTCTCCCAAGAGTTGGGTGAAGTAGTTAATGCCTTGGGGAATGGGGAGGTATGGCTGTCCAAAATTTGAGTATGGGAAACCACCCTACATGGAAAAACGTGTTTCTGGCTTCCTTGGCAAGAAAAGAGCCATGAATTTGCCTCCCAAGCCATTACCCATCAACCAGTTTTGCCTCTCTCACGTTTTTAGAGCTGCCTGGGCATTTTCCAGCCATGTTTTCCTGGTTTTTCTTTGTTCTCTAGCTAGGAAGAGGGCGTTTTTGTGTTGCAGAACTGCTGGGGAAAGATGGAGTTCGATTTGGGGTTTCAATGGATCCGTTTTGGCCATTGGAAACGCCCATAACCTGTGGAAGAAATTGGGTTTCTCCCTGGGGACGATTTTCCCTTTTTACAGTTCGTTTGGTGAGCCACGATTTGGGGAAAACCCATGGCCTTTGCCCTCTCACACAGTCTTAGATAGCTGGGCTTTACCTATCACGTTTTTCACCATTTTCTTGCATTTTCCATGCCTGGGAACTCGTTTTTGTATTGCACAATGGATGGGAGGAAGGGAGCCACGATTTTGGGGTTTATGGAGGCCGTTTTTGTCCCTTGAAAGCCCAGAAACGTTTTCTGAAAATGATTTTGCTCTCCCAGGGTTGATTCCCCAATTGCCATTTCGTTTTTGGTGTGCCCACGATTTGGGAAAGTCCATGGCCATCTTATTTGTAAAATCCCATTGCTAAAAATGGGTATCCATGCCTAGTTGGAGTTGCTGTGTGTAAAAGAAGGTTGGGGTTGAGATGGGTTTCTATTGCTTTGGCTGTGAATGAGCTGGAATGTTCCCTTTTCCTTGTAAGAATCATGCCCAGCTCGGGGGTGGCAGTTGTGTTGAGAGATCTATGAACACAACTGGCCTATGGTTGGGTGGAACGTTGCAGCAACATAGCTAGTTGTTTGGGGGCAATTGCACAAATGAAGATAAGTGTTCTCTATGTGCATTTTACTTCTGCAATGTTTTAATTTGATGTTTATTATTGATATTTTGAATGCATATGAAGATGTGTGTGGGTGATGTTCTTATTCGGCTGTGCATATATGTTTGATTTGCATCTGCACGCATTAGTTTTATGGCTATGAGTCTAATGAATGGGCTGAGTTTTTGTGAAAGCCCCGTAGATTGGCATCATGTTCCCTTACTGGAGTTGGATCCGCAGGAGGGGACGTTACAATATCTGTTAAGTTTCAACATTCAAATTCATATTATAGGTTTACTGCTTTCTGCAATTTAATTCATAAGGTATATTTATTGTTTTCAACATCTAAACTTCTTAAACATAGGTTTACTGTTTTCAGCATTCAAAACTTCTCGGCATAGGTATTTCTCATCCATAGATTAGGCAATCCTTTCACACATTAGAGAAATTTTGAGGTTAAAAAATGGCCTCAAAACAAATAAAATGTACTGTAAAAAACAACCAATCACATTCTAGTAGATGACATCATCCTCCTTGGTTGAATTGGCATTGCATAAGTTAAAAATGCTTATTTGTCAAATTTTCTATGGTGGATGAAAACACATAGTTAACCAAGATAGTGGTGTAAGTACTTTTAAATCATAAAGTAAAGTATTCATAATGATAGTCTTTTCATAAAATAATATTATTGTCATTTTCAAGTAAATTACTCATAATGAATGTCTTTTCACACTTTTTCATAAAATAATATTATTATCATTTTCAAGTGAAGTACTCTTAATTCATAAAGAAAGTTCTTTCACTTTTTTTATAAAATAATATATTATCATTTTTATGTTTTTAATTTTAAATTATATATTCACTCCATTCTATTTAATAACATAATGTCAAACTAATAAAGAATAATAATAGATTTAATAAATAATAATAACAACAATAATAATGGGGGTCCTGCTAACAGGTGGGGTGGCTGGGGCGGTCGGCTGTGGCCGTCCCCACCCCGGATCGAACCCCCACGCCCTCGTTCTAAGGCGTCCCCGCGTTATCGGGCGCCAGCTACATTGGCCCTAAAAAAAACAAAAAAAAAAACAATAATAATGCAATGTGGATTATAATAATATTATTAACATTTTACATGTAAATAAATTCTCAATTAAATTACATTATATTAAATTCATGAGAAAAGTAGTAAATATAAAAAGTCAACATAAAATTAAAAAAATAGCTCTTAAAAATATTTTTTATTATTTAATTTTATTTGCAAGTTCAAGACAAATAAATGCTAAAGGACAATAAATTTTTGGGAATTTACAATGAATCTTAGTCACATCAATGTAGACATATTTTATTAATTTTATTTCTAGTGAATTTTGAAAAGTAACTCAACCATGGTTATTTATATTGTGCATAGAAAATAGTGTGGGAGGTGACTTGTCATATATACCTACCCCATAAAACCCCCAATTCATAATATTTTAATATATCTCATATTTTTCTAGTACATCTCTTAAGAGGCCATTTTTTGACCTCAAAATCTCTCTAATGGCTTATTCAATTTCCTTTTTAGGAAAACCTTTAAACATTGATACCAACACCCAACCATGACAAAGACTATCATATAAGAGCACATATAGTGCCTGTACCTCTGAAGTTTGTATGTCCCCCGGGTTGATAATTAAAGTAGGCTCCTAGTCTAGCAGCCCTCATTAGGCATCCATTCTAAGAGCTCACCAGTACCTGAGGACTCCAACAACGAGCCAATGCCATGGTTTATCCCCCCTTTTCAATCATCAAGTCCAAGAGATCTTGACATCATCCTCAGATTGATCACTCTCTTGATCAACATCAAGATGTCCAGTTTCCAGTCTCAGACTCTCACTTTATATCACCACACCTATGATATTGTTTATGTATATGTTTTGGTCTTGGTTAGACCTAATGATTAGCTTAGTTAGATAGTTATCTCTGCTCCAATTTATCTTGCTTTCATCATTACCTAGGAGTTGCTTTTGCACCCCACATTGTATTCACACTAGATGTATCTTCTAGTCCCATTGACGTACTTTTGTGGTCATTTGTTGGACATTGATTAAAATAATCTTCTCTTTACTTATCTTATGTTATCTCCAAAATGCAATCATAACATTAAATGATTATTTAGTGCAGGGAAGCATTGATATAGTATACACATATTGGCATAATTAAAGAACATTGATATTTTCCTAGAAATATAATGCCGCCAGATGCCATCTTATACATTGAGGCATTGATATATTCCTAGATATCGGTTTGCTTGAATACTGTCTATGCATTGATGTGTCTAGACCCTAGCCAACTAGTTACTTCATCGCCAATGGAGGTTACATAGGCTTTCCCATACATGAAAAGATTATCATTTAGGATGCAAACTTAGGTTGCTTCTCTTTCTTTGGATGAATATAAAACCTGTAGAAGAATGTCTAGGAAATGCCAATACATGCTATAGTTCATTGCACCAATGAATAGTTATGAATGGCTGATCCTGTTATTTGTTTGCTTATGCCAATTTCTTTACTGCCTTGCCAGTTTTATAGTACAAGAATGGGCGACAACAAACTATGTAAAGGAGTTCCCTAGCCTCACAAAAATATGCAAAAACATTATAGAACTGAATATTGAGCAAGCTCAGGTATAAAATTGCATTCAAACAAGAAAAGGATAAAACCTCAAGTAGATAGTAGAGAATGATAAGAAATTAAAGAACCTTACTGTAATACCCCATTTTGCCCTTGATGTAAATACTGCTTATGTACAGTATGTGTAAATGCCCTAGTGTGGAGCTCAAAGCCAAGGCCCCACTAGTGGATGTTTCGGTTTATTGCTTAGGCAAATATTGATGCAGTTTGATTATTCATGGGCTGCTAAGCCATGAAGAATGTAAACGATGTAATTATTACTGAATGAATAAAATAACCAAGAAGCTGGCTAAGGAGGCAACAAACGAGAAAGGGGGTTGTGTGTATCCACTAGGGAGAGGCGAGGGGGTTTGGGATTGGTTGACCATGTTGCCACATGTTTGACTGAGAACCCATTTGAATTTCCTGCTGACATTAATGCGATTTCGTATGGCAGGGCGTGGCTCTGATCACTTGTGCGTGAAGGCATCAAAATACCTGGGACAACTCATAGAACCTGTTGTGAACCTGGGGGGGGAGGAAATGCTCGCGCTACCAAGATGGATACCATTGACCCTCGTAGAGGATTCACCTGCGTGTTTTCCTGTAAGTAGCGTGCCCCTGCATGTGAGAACTACCTAAGAACGAGCAGCCGTGACACCCTGTGTGTAGAACCGTGGTGTAGCGACGAGTAAAGTCAATAGAGAAGGTTGCAAAGCGGATGTGCAGAGCAACCGTGGGAAAACCCCAAGCCGGGATAGGTCTTGTGGTAAATTGTGGGAGAAGGGTTGGATTGCTGGAGAAACTCAGTGAAGGCTATAGTCTCAATGAACTAGTGACTGGACCTTTCTATGCCCATCCTGGAATATCACTGGAAGGGAAGCACCTCGTGAGACTGTACAACAGTGTTAGGATATTCCTTGTGTTGGATGTGGTAGGTATTGTGGGTGCTAGGTCGGCTGTGAGCGACTAGACCTTTCTATTCCCATCCTGGAATAGCACTGGAAGGGAAGATGCCTTGAGAGTCTTTGTGATTGTGCAGTAGGTCTTCCTTGTGTTGGATGTGGTAGGTATTGTGGGTGCCAGGTCAACTGAGTGCTGAGATGCCTGCAGTTCTATGGTTGAACTCACTGGTTTAGAAATGCCTCCTTGTTACCCCTGTGTGCTGAAGAACCCCTGTAGGTTGGCTTAGCATGGGTAGGTGCCCTGGAATGCTTGGTAAACCCAACTACATACTGGTTTAGCATGTGAATGGAGCCTTGACTGTGAGAGAACCTATTATCCCTCCTTAGTGGATACACTGCCCAGCTCGGGGGTGATCTCTCAGCTGAAAGAGTATAGGCTGGACAGAGATCTAAGCTTGGGTGGAACGTTGCTCTCACTTAGCCAGTTGCTTCGGAATTCAAAGATAAGTATTCTATTATGATAAATGATGTGGTTTCATTATTATGATAAATGCTTGTATAGTCATGGAATTGTTGTATGTATGGTTATATGAATGGTTGACGTGAAGTCATGTACAGGCCTGAGTAATAGGCTGAATCCACTGTGTGTATTTATCTTGTATTGCAGGAACTAATGCTTGTAATTCTTGCATATGATAGATGTGTGAGTTAAGTCTGTGGATGCATTTTATATGTGTTGATGTATGATAGAGTTCCATTGTTTTGGTAATGAATGGGTATGTATACTAACCCTGTGAAGGAAATGTATGTTATCATCTGATCCTTGGGAAAAGGGGAAGCCTGGGAGTGTTTCAGAACCCTCTGCGGTCAGATGGATGAGGAAGATATTCTGATAGAATGGTATAAGGTTGGAATGTTTAAGTGTAAGTAAGAACAGAACTTCAGAGAAGGAAATGAGAAGGTTAGATGCCTTACTTGGTCAAGGGGATGTCATCATTGGATAGGGCTCTCCAAGATCTTTCCAACGGTACCAACCTTACCCCATTTGGACACTGGAGGGAGGAGCTATGCCCCTTGGAAGATTGATGAGGTTACCCTTGCAGAAGCGGGGTTCCACATGCATGATTCCGCGGGTTGCGTGTATGCCAAATCCGCGTTGAGAGTTTTGGGCCTCCCGTAATCCCGAACCTGAGAGTAGCGGGTTTCAGGTTCGTCAAAGCTCGCACGACGGGATTTAGGATTCTCGCAACCCCGCACCCGACATTGGCGGGTTTCGAGTTGCGGGTTTGTCAAACTCGCGCTACGGGATTTAGACTTTCCACAACCCCGCACCCAACTCTGTGGGTTTCAGGTTTCGGGGTGACCACCCCCGTGGTGGAGCAGCTGGGATCGGGTTTCGGGTTGCGGGTTCATCAAACTTTCACCAGGTGTTTGGACTTTCCGCAATCCCAAACCCAAAACTGTGGGATCCATTGTTACGGGATTCACATTTCAGGAATCGTTGTGCGGGATGTGCATTTTGGGATTCATTGTTGCGGATTTGAGTTCTCCGACTGAGTGTATGGGCACTCAGTCAATGGTTTTGGAGAAAAAAAAGGGATCACGGTCTCCAGCCGGCTAGGTGGGTCGGAGGGGACGTGACACTTACCAAAGATATTGATGCCTAATCTCACATATATCGGTTTGAAGAAGCCATCAACAAACTGAATAAACCACCATGTGATGTAGAAAGTTATTGCAACCAGAAATAGAACCACACTACAGAGTTACAATCCGCATATCAAGCTCATATAAACAACTAGATTACACTTCCAATATAAATGAGCACAAAACAAGGCCCTGTTATAAGAAACAAAATTTCCACAAAGAAACAATAAATGATAGAAATCATTTTTGTGCAATGCACCAGATAAGAGAACAATGTTCTTACCATCCAGTCATGAAATTTTTTTAAACCCAACTCTGAAGGACAACATAAAAAGCCTGGTCAATTTGACACCACCCATTAATTACGAGTGGATATAAAATAAGGTGCAAGTACAAAAAATATGTTAGAAACTGGTGAGCCTCAATGCTGAGAAAAAGAGAGATGTCAAGGCCAGTTGGAGCTAAAGCTAGCTGCTAAGGATGAGTGAGGGGACCACAATACAAGCAGATCATTGGAGTCCTCAATAACTATGAAAGGGCCAATGCATTGGCAGATGATATCCTCCAAGGAGTGCTTGGGACCAAGAGGCCCTGGCTACATAATCCTAGGGGGGCATAGGAGTGAGAGCTCTAGGCTTGATACCACCAGGTTCATGATTGATTTTCTTCAGTCTCTCTCGGTGGTAGGAGGCACCAAGCCACATGCTGACCCTCCATCCATGGAAGTAGCCTGTCATATCTGTGAGGAAATGGACTTCCTCTCACTTAGCTGGTAGACATATCTCATAAAACACATGTAGAAGCCGATGAAGAGAACCACAACGAAAATGATTAACCCATGTTCTCAAAAATTGCAATAAAGTGATGAGCCTAAAATCAATCACTTAAAGCTATCAACGGAATTATATAATGAATATAATTCAATCACAAATCAAGTATCTAATATTCAAGACCAAAAGTTGATTTACAGTCTCAGGAGCAATCTTTTAAGGTCAACTTGAAGAACCACTGAAATCCAGGTGGTAGAAGTTAGGGAATTTATCCATCCTGGCACAAGGCCCTTCACAGAAAGATATTTTTTCTTGAGGTCTTGCAAACTTTGCGCCACACTACATTGATCATCCATTTTAATTTGTGGAGGCAAAATTTCCGAATCTTTGGAGCCATTAGGGCATACAACTCCTTGAAACTCATCATATGGGGATGTTGAACATGTAACATGTTCACAATCTTCTTTTCACAGTGGAAGTCATACCTACAAAATTCAACTCTTACATTCTCAGTGATCCAATTGCCCGGGTGTAGGCTCAGGGGACAAACAAGGAATTCAGGGGAATCCAAAGGTTATGGAGGGGGCAATGCTTTCTACAGATAAGTGTGAATACTGTGTTATCTGTGGTGGCATATACCATGTTTGTAATGGTGAGTCTAGCGGTGTATATTCTTGTAGATTGAGATATTCCATTTTTTGAGTCCATAATAGCAGCTATTTTTATTATGTTTAACATAGCGAGATTTTAATGCGATTCCTTATGTTTTCCTTACTCTAAACTGAGTAAACTTCTCAGATATTTGAATATAGAGGCTACAAGAAAAGATTTCAATATTCTAGAATCTAAATCCATATTCAGTGATGTTTGTTGTACAAATCATAATGCAATGAAAAATTGGTTGTCTTTTTCTTTATTTCAATTCAATATACATGGGGTTTGTTGTTTCTTGTGCCTAGGAAGGTATAGGATGCCTATAATTGTCCTCAGAACTACCCATAATTCATATTCATCGTTGTGTTGGGTTAAACAAGGCTACAAACACACCCAGAACTTGCCTAAAACATGCCTAGAATTGGATTTTAGGCTCCCTTGCTATTTCAATGCACGCATAAATCTCTAGAACAGTACCGAGATTTGCTCCATAGTCTTCTTTTAAAATGAAAAGTGCCCAGAACTGTTGTACATGATTCCAAAGTTACTAAGAATTTATCTATACTACATAGATCATCCTAAACTGTGCCGATATTCACTTTTCAATCCACAGAACTAACCACGAATGGCTCCTCTGAAAAATTTAGTGAACACCTTATGCAAATAAGGGTGTAACAACTTGCAGAACAAACATTATTTTTATTGGTTATTACCAGTATTTAATTGGAAGGCCCAACGTCTTGTATGGTCTCTCAAAGAATCTCAAATTTGAAAGTTGAATCTTTATGATTTTAAGTTATCATTAAGTCAACAACTTGGAGGAATGGGCCTGTTAAAGAAGTACCATTGTTTTGATGTAGACAACTACTGATATTTTCCCACCTCTCCTCTAAAATATAAAATCCTACCTTCACAAGTTACTTCCATCTCCTCTATTTGTAATTTTAATCATGGGAACCTATTTTCCCTATAGTGATCTCCTAAAATTATTCCCACTTGATGGCATATAGGAAGGAAAATCATCACATACAACATCATACATGATGGGTTGGTTGCTTCACAAACCAATATTCCAAAAGCTTATTATGCTTATACCCTTGAATATAAGTGGGTGTAAGGGGTTCCTTTGCATGATGTCTTAAATATGTTTCACAGTTATTGTTGAATCTCCTAGCTTCATTCCCAAGACCTAGTCCCCTGTCCTATAATTTATCCATCCATACCAAGTAATTTTGTTGCACCAATTTCATTGTGATAAATGAGGACTTCATCTCAGATTCCATTTCTAACATAGCTAAAATTCCTTTGTTGGGATGGTGGTTTCTAAATTATTTTAGATTTCAAGGTTGTCCCCTGCTAACCTATTCCCAATGCTTTAATTAAAGTCTCTTAGAGGTATATTGTAGTGCTACATGAGTGGCCTGGGCAATTTCCTACCTAACCAATTCATTTAGGTAGTAATGTAGAAAACCAAGGTTTTTGGGAGGAGAGCTATCACATTGTTCAATATGCATGATTTATTTTTTAGATTTGGGCATTATGGTGCATGGTGGGGACCCAACCTTTTGAGGGGCATTCCAAAACATAATGCATCCAAAGAACCGGATGAACCATCTTACTGGTCTAGTGGTTCAACCCCTCTCTGGTGTGAATTGGTCTGGACCAGTGGGTTTTGATAACACTCTTGTCATTGCTAAATCTTTTATAGGTTCATCTGGAATTTTTAGAAGTTGTCACTGTATTGCAAAGTGCAGTACTAACGTTTCTAGTCACTCTTCAACAACAATTGGTTTGTGCTCGTGACACATTCTATGGAATAGGAGAACCTTATTTCATATTAGATATGAAGGTTGTGCAAGCCTTATAACTTGCATTGGGATCAGGGCTAACGTGTTTGGGTGCGTTTATCAGAGATAATGCACAATGCACCGAAAAAGGGAGACAAGTTAGTTTTGGTGGGAAAACAAATAGGAGCAAAGTCGAGAGAGATTATGAGGTATCATTAAACTTAATAAATAGGGTATAAGCATAGAGACAGTTGCATGTTCTCTATCTCTTTGGGTTATATGAAAAAATAGGCAGAATAATGTTGAAAATTGAAAATATGGTGTAATCTTTACATAAGGTCATGAGCCAACCTGTCTTGTGTTTATGGTTCATGCTGAATTAGGGTTTGCTGAAGCCTTGTAGGTTATATTCGATCCTTATATATTTATTGTGATCTAAACAAGTAATTCATCTTGGATCAAAAACTTGTGGCACCAACTAACAGGCATCAACTTCAACAATCCACTTTGATTTCAACAACATACTGAAAGATGAACATTCGTATCAATATTTGTAAGTTGAAACCTGTCAAATATATGGAAGTTATAACTACTTATAATTGACAATCATTATCCTATATAAATAGATAACTGAAATTCTAGTTAGGTTAAGAAACAGAGGCAGGCACAACAGAAATGGGGGCTACAAAAAAGATAAGAAGTAGAAAGGATAATAGTTCTTGTTCCATGACCTGATTTTTTCTCTTAGAAGCTACAGACTTTGGATGAAGTAAAAAATGTTCTGTTAACCCTGTTTCAGAAACTAAGAATCACAGAGCACTACAACATGAATTAATGGTATGGACTAGGAACCGACATTCCACTTTTGGAAAAGACTCAATCATAAGACCCTTAATTATAGAAGTATAACGAATAACATTAGGCTAGAAGTCATGGCTAACAACGAAGAATTCTCTGGGGAAAAGAAAAAACCTTAAAGTGCAAGTTAAAAAACATATCAGAATTCCATGCAACTACAGGTACTTTTAAAGATAAGTTCAATATACAAACTCAATTAATGTTGTCTAATATAGGGAATGACCCTTCCAGTAGAGTTACATAAATCCATACAGCTGCAGGTACTTATGAAAGATAAGTTCGATATACAAACTCAATTAATGTTGTCTAATATTATAGGGAATGACCCTTCCAGTAGAGTAACATAAATCCCTCTTCCAAAGGACTAGACAACAATATTAATGCCAATAATGCCAATAATGCCTATCATAATGAATGTTACAAATCAAGTGAATTGTGGAGGTAAACGTGGAAGGACCTCAACAAGAAGAACCAGACAACTAGCTGAGGTAATTAGGCACATTTTTTTAAAAGATGACTTAACAGGCAACAAGAAAACAGTCACATTCTAGAAAGACTACAAACCTAAACGACTAGTGTAGGCTGAACACATAAGTAGATACATGTCATTTCATATCAGAAATTGACAACGAGTAGATTTACACCCTATGCATGAAAAGTTATGAATGATGCTTAAAAATGTGGATCAAGTCCTAAAAAGTGCACCTCATAAACCTTTGGCACAAAATAAGAAAATCAAGATAAGATATCCAAAAAACAGGTTGAAGTTGAACACAACATGCTAAGCATAGTAACAAAAAACATCCATTTTGTTTGCTAACACCATTCTTTTTCCTTCTTTTCCTTGAACGCTCTGGTGAATAGACCATAATTCAAACTAAGGTTAAAAAATCAATGGTGTCAATGAATTTTTTTGGTTTATGCTTGTATGGACAAACTGTACTCTTCACTCATCATCAGGGAAAATAGATCTAAAAAGATAGAGAGCAAGAGATGATTTGTTGGATGTTGAGTTTGGAAATGTCAGGCATTCAAATTTTGTTGTAAACATGTGTTTCATTTGAGGAATATTCATAATATTGCTGAAATTATCATAATTTTTTATTTTTTTTAGATTGTTTAAATTATAGTCCATTTTTCCATATTTGAGGTCCACCATATTGAATGTATCTACTGAAAGTTATGAATATGATAATAGGATATGAGAAATAAAACCTATCTTGACACCGAGAACCTAAAGAACTAGCAGAAGCAGTTGGACACACATATTATTGGTTGAGATTGGTGCCCCTACATTAATGACCCAGGTTCAAACCCTAGAGGAATGGCCCAGGTTCCAACCCCAAAGGAAGAGAAATGTTCAGATTTTTCTGAGTTTCAAATGCAACATTAATACAAAACCAAACACTGAAACAAATACACCCATCTAAAAAACACATCAATATCAATATTTGTAAATAAGCCACCCAATTGTAACAAATATTAATATAGAAAAATAAATAAAAAGAACCTAAATTGCACATCGATGATTTGCCTCAGAGAAGACGCTATACAAATAAATTTGAAATTTTTACTATCCTGAATGAAAAGGAATAAAGGACCCATTTGTAAAAATTGGCAATGAAATCCCCATCTATGAAAGATTGTAAAACTAAATATTATGATTATAACTTCATTCGGATTTCAAATACCCTGAAACACTTGACTATGAAAAATGAGAAGATCACAGATAAAAATATAAAAATAAAACCTACCTGTGAAGAACTGGGGGAACTTGACAGGTAGGATGAAAGATTCCTGCAAGGCCTACTTGGAACTCTCCAGGCCTGCCATGTCAGTCCACTTGGCATTGGGTTTCTCCCGAATTATGGTCGAATTGAGCCCTGATCGGAGCTTGGCCTGCTCTGGATCCTCTCCATCCCCATCTCCATTCCCTTTGGCTCCCAGCTTCGATTTGGGTTTGGTGGCCACAACGGCATCCTAGTTGGCAGTAGGCCTCAAACTCAACCCCTCGTCCAACATAACTTGGATCTCCTCCACCCTCCTCATCTAATCTGTGAATTTCTGGGTGATGGCCTCTTTGATCTTGGGGTTTTCTCATATTTGAGACGGTTTCTAAAATATTCAAAGGCATAATTGTCAACACTGTCTTCCTGCACTGCCTGCCAAACACACTCTATGGTCCGCTCCTTGAAATTTCTATACATTATGATTGATTAAAAGGCTTCCGATGCTCTCCCAAATCGGACGAATCCCTGCTGTTTTATGCAATCTATGAGTCCTGTCCAGGGAATTAAAGGAAATTAGCTTCCCTGGATGTCAAGATACTGAAATTTTCTTGATGTATTTGAGGTTATTACAGGATCAAACTAAATGCTTGACAAATTACTATCCCTCTTTTGCTTCTTTGTTGCTCGATGGTATATTGTATTCTAATTGTGTGGGTCCAATTTAACGCTAATATCACAATGTGAGAATCTGGTTATTGAACCATTTTTGTAGCTTGAGAGGAGTGACATGTTTAGAAAGTTGATTTGTGGAAAGTGAGTGGGTCAAATTTGGCGCTAATAACACAATGTGAGAAGAACTGGTTATTGAACCATTTCTCTAGCTTGAGAGGAGTGACGTATTTAGAAAGTTGATTTGTTGAATGGTTAGTGTTTTTTCCTAACAAATCAATTGTTTAGAAGGAAAATAAATAACACATGATAGTTAATTTGTAAGATTTTGCATAAATGGTGATAAATATCATAAAGATTGCGTATTTAACAAATTATATCATAAAAATTAATGTTTTGATTAAAGACAAAAATCAATAATACAATGCAACAAGCCTGTATTGTGAGGAGAGTTTTAGCTTTGAATTATAGAAGAAATGTGATTCTTGAGTGATTTTGTGAACTACAATGAGATTATATTCTTAGTGCTTTTGTGAACCACAATGATATTCTCTCACCCTATTTGTGTGATTAATGAGGTAATAAGAAAATAACACAAATTATATCATAAAAATTGTGTATTTTGTTAAAAATTAAATCAAATACATAAAGATACTTTAAAACTAGATGTAAATCATACAAATAAAGAGAATCATAAAAAAGAATGGGTGCACCATGTATATAATAAAAAACATATTGAAAGCAAAATCACTTTTGTGAAACTACATTGTACTCTTACCTCTGGGCCTATTGCAATGACAGATGATCCTTCTTTAATATATATATATATATATATATATATAGATAGATAGATAGATAGATAGAGAGAGAGAGAGAGAGAGAGAGAGATGGGGTATAATATGATCTAGATTTGAACCTCGTACTACTACTCGTAAATTATAGATTCATAGTCACAACAAAAGGCTCAATGGAATTACCCTCACTGGTCATAGTTAGATGGATATGCACCTGCAAATTGCATACAATGCTAGACATATGTTCATAACTTATATTGGAGTTTGAATAACTTGATCTTATACATAGTCATGGAATTTGTGAAACGAAGTAGATGACATGTGCATGTCCAAAACTTATTCACTCTTTAAATCAAGGTGCACGATCAATAAAGTATTGGTCATAAGCTAAAAAATCATGTGGTTGTGTTGATGTATATGTAACTTCGGAATGTATTTCATCTATGTATTTTATATATATTTATTGTACCCTTATTAGAGATGAGTTATTCCTCTATAAGGAAGTGTCGTCATGTGGATTGACAAGTGTTGCAAGTGTGTGTACTTGCCGATGGGTTATTAGACCACCATGTGGGGTCGGCCCTGAATTATATATATTATAATGTGGATGTACCTAGCTAGACAAGTCGGCCCCATAAGGTCACTGGGAAAAAAGGTTAGTATAAATAGAGATCGGAGATCTCTATTTTATACACTCGGAAAAGTAACTCACTCTCACTCAGAAAGTGGCGCACTAGTGAGGAGGAGGATCATCTGCTACTAGGAGACTATCTCAGTGTATTTTGGTTATACTTTGGTTGAGCCATTGCTCTCTCTATCTCTGAGGAAGTTGTGGGGTTTTTCACCTTAGGGTTTTTCCCACGGAAACTTTGTGTCTCTTGTCTCTTATGCTTTTGATTCTTGTGATGCTTGTCATATTGTGATTGTCATGCATTGATATACTGTATATTTTATTCTCTCAGCAAAGATCCTAGAGTATTGTGAATTAATGCTCAAAATCTAACATGGTATCAGAGCTAACCTGAGAAGAAGACATTTTGTAGTGACGGAAACTTGAATTTCTTGTTTATTGGGTTTCTCTCCACAGATTTCTGAAAATCAGTATAGTAGATTGAATCTACTCATCACGACACATCTATCTGTCCAATCAGAATTCAATTCCAAGCATTTTTCAGATTTGGCCCTAAAAATTAGGGTTTCCACAAAAATAGGAATTTCTGGAATCTGAAGGCACAGCTGGAAGCGCCTTGCAAAAATCGAAGTTTAGAGCTTTGGATCGAGATTTTTGGCTGGGTAGATCTCCGGGAAACTCAAACCCTAATTCAGGGCTCTCCCGAGTGAACCCGGGAGGACAAAAAGGCTAATCTGAAGGGTAAAGCTTTGCTGATCTCAAATTCTGAATACACTAGGCTGATCAGCTCATCAAAGCGCATCTTTCTGTCCTTTCAGAAATTTGAAATTCACATTTTGAATTTTTAGGGTTTTTTCGACAAACCCTAATCCGGGACCAGATCCAGTTTTCAGCATTTCAAGTGGTAAGATCTAAATCTTTTCCATTTCCATTTGAAGTACTCTTTAAGATGTCTCACCACACCAAGCTTGAGGATAAGCTTGAAGGAGATGATAACTTCCGAGCTTGGAAGTATAAGATTGGGTTAATCCTGGAAGAGAATGAGTTGGACTCATATGTGAAAGAAGACATCCCTATCCCAGAGGATGAAGAGGCCAAGGTATTGCATAAGAAGAACTTGGTCAAGGCAAAGAGAATCATTGCTGAATCTATCAAAGAACATCTCATACCCCATGTGTCTTCTCTTAAGACACCCAAGGAGATGTTTGAATCTTTGACCAAGCTATTTGAAGGAAAGAACATAAATCGGAAGATGACCCTGCAGAACCAATTGAAAGGAGTAATGTTTCAGAATGGAGAAACCATTCAATCTTATTTTTCAAGGGTCTCCCAGATCAAGGAACAACTAGAAACAGTGGATGAAATGGTGGAGAATGGTGAAGTGGTGATGACCACTCTAAATGGCCTACCCAGGTCATGGGATTCCTTTATTCAAGGAATTTTTGCAAGGAAGAAGTTGATCTCCTTCAACAGATTGCGGGAAGAATGCTCTCAAGAAGAATCTAGACTTATAGCTCGTGAGGAAAAGATGGGAGGTGAAGATCAAGCTCTTGCAGCTCACACCAAAAGAAGCAAGCCCAAGAAGGAGCACTCTCGCCACAAGAGATCCTATCAAAAGAATAAGAAGGATCTAAGATGCTTCACATGCAATGAGAAGGGTCACTTTGCTTCAGATTGTCCCAAGAACAAAAGGGATAATAACAACAACTCCAGCAAGAACAAGAAGGGCAGCAAAAGAAAGTTTCATGCTCATGCTGCTGAGGATGATAGACCTCCAAAGAAGAAGGCTAGGGCAGAAAGTGATGATAGTGATGTTGACTCATCAAGTGAAGAAGAGTATGTTCTAATCTTTGCTCTCACAGGTACTATCTCCCATGGTTGTAATGATTGGTTGATTGACAGTGGGGCTTCCAAACACATGACTGGGTTTAAGGAATCTTTTGTGAATCTATCTGAACATGAATCACCCCATAAGGTGAAACTTAGGGATGACTATCAATACCCAATCAAAGGAAGTGGTGAAGCCTCCTACAACCTAGATTCTGAAAAATCTTTGAAGATGAAAAAAGTCCTTTATGTACCTGGGCTTAAGAAGAACTTACTCTCCATCTCTGCATTGGATGCAAAATGTATGAGGGTTGCATTTGTGGATGGCCAAGTCCTAATGTGGCCAAAGGGTAAAACAATCGATGATGCAGTAGTGATTGGAGAGCAAGAGGGAGGTTTGTATAAATTGAAGGGACAACTTGAGCATGCCATGGTGCATGAATCCATGGATTCAAGTGAACTTTGGCATAGAAGACTTGCTCATATGCACTATAGGGCACTTCCAATTGCAAGCAAGGCTGTAGAGGGTCTTCCTGAAATCAAGACCAAACATGAAGGTGTTTGCAAAGGATGTGCAAAAGGTAAGAACATTAAGAAGGCTTTCCCAAGTAGTGAAAGCAAGGCAAAAGATATCCTGAAAATCATCCACTCAGATGTATGTGGTCCTATGTCATCCAGTTCTCTTAGTGGGTATGTTTACTATGTCTCATTTATTGATGACTTCTCCAGGAAGACTTGGGTATACTTCTTGAAGAACAAAGATGAGGTGTTTGATAAGTTCAAGGAATTTAAAACCTTGATGGAGAATCAAACTGACAAGAAGATAAAAACATTCAGATCCGACAATGGTGGAGAATTCACCTCAGGTGACTTCAAGAAGCTTTGAAGTGATTCAGGGATTAAGAGGGAGTTGACTGCTCCTTATAATCCTCAACAAAATGGAGTTGCAGAAAGGAAGAACATAACTATCATGGAAGCAGCAAGGGAAATGCTGCATGACCAAGATCTACCTATGCATCTATGGGCAGAAGCAGCTAGAACAGCTGTATATGTGCAGAACAGAACACCCCACAAGATATTGGACAACAAGACACCAGAAGAGGTCTTTTCTGGTAAGAAACCCAAAGTCAGCCATCTCAGAATATTTGGTTGTCCAGTATACACTCATGTCCCAAAGGAAAAGAGGACTAAACTAGATCCTTCAGGAAAGAAGGGTATCTTTGTGGGTTACAGTGAAAGTTCGAAGGCCTACAGAATATATTTTCTAGGATTAAAGAAGATTGATGTCAGTAGGGATGTAACATTTGATGAAAACTTAGCATTCATCAAATCAAGGAAGGCACCTATCGAATTTTATGAAGAACCTAAGGAAACTAGATTTCAAGACACTACCATGACTGAAGCAGTTCCAGAAGTTGTTCGTGAGTTTGAAGATCCGCAAGAACCTGTAGATCCACCTCGTGAGGATAACTCTCACAAGAGGAAACCTGCATGGGCTAGAGAGCTCATTCAAGATGCATAAAGATTTGGCAATCCAGAAGAACAACACAGAGCAAAGAAGAGAACCAGATCACATACCAGCTATGTTGCTTTACTTTGTGACATTATGAACAAAGATCCTTCCAGTTATGAAGAAGCAGCGGAAAATAAAGAATGGAAGGATGCCATGGTTGAGGAATACCAATCAATAATGAAGAATGATGTTTGGGATGTTGTCCCAAGACCTTAAGAGAAGTCTGTTGTGACTTCTAAATGGATATTCAAAATCAAGCATGCTGCAGATGGCAGTGTAGAGAAATACAAGGCAAGATTCATAGCTCGTGGCTTCTCTCAGAAAGAGGGAATAGATTATGAAGAGACTTTTGCACCTGTAGCTAGGTATACTTCCATCAGAACAGTACTTGCCCTGGCTGCAGCAATGAAATGGAAAATACACTAGATGGATGTCAAGACTGCTTTCTTGAATGGTGTAGTTGAAGAGGAAGTATATGTGGAGCAGCCACTCGGTTTTGAAATACATGATAGGGAGTCATATGTATGAAGATTGAAGAAAGCCTTATATGGCTTGAAACAAACTCCCAGAACTTGGTATGGTAGGATGGATAGTTTCCTATCTAGTTTGGGCTTTACCAAGAGTAAAGCGGATTCCAACCTTTACTATAAGGTTGAGGAAGGGAATCCTATAATTCTACTCCTGTATGTGGATGACTTATTTGTAACAGGAGATGACAGACTGATTGCAGATACTAAGAGGAAGCTTGCTGCTGAATTCGATATGAAAGATTTGGGAATGATGCACTATTTCTGATCCGAATTTTAGGGGGCATATGGTGTAAATTCAGATATATAAGCCATAAAAGTATTAAATTGAGAGGCCACCCTCTCTCATCCATGGTATTTGGTAGCACATAGTTTTGGTCCATGGTATGGTCTCAAGACACATTGTAATAATGCTATATAAAGCCCTAGCAAGCCTTCTCATAACAACAAGTTACTCATTTGGTTTCTCTCCTATTTTCTATTGTTCATTGTGAGATTAATTAGATCTGAGTGACTTATTGGTAATTAGTTTTAGAGGTGGGGCTCCTATTTGAGCCTCACCTCCCATTCATTTCATATTTTTTTGTTCATGCTTATTCTCATGCATGATTAGTGTTTTTCATGTGAATTTTATGATAGATTTGCATGCTTAACTTCCTCCTCTCTCGGCATTCAAGCCCTCCGGTTCTCAGCTCTCAAGATCTGGATCAGTGGTATCAGAGTGGGTACGCTCTCCATCGAGACAAGATTTTGAAGCATTATGCGGGTTCAACGGAGGTTCCACAACCTCTACAACAACCCATGCTTCTCTACAAACCCTTGGCATCTCTATACTCAACACTCTCACATTCAGAAAACTTTGAATAGATTCCATGGGCTTCACATGACATTTTAGAGGCTCTACCATATCTCATTAGAAAGGTATTTCCATCAGCTCAAATGGGTATTTCACGGAATTTCTTTTCGTTTCCCGGTTTGTGAGATATGCTTGTTTGAAGTAGCACGTGTTTGTGCATAATGCGGCCGGTCGTACAACAACTTTAAACAAGTGCTACAGACTCCACAGAATGTCTCAAAGGCTCTTCCATATCTCATTGGAAATCTCTTTTCGTCATCTAAAATGGGTATTTCACGGAATTTCATTTCGTTTTTCGGTTTGTGAGATATGTTTGTTTGAAGTAGTACATATTTGTACACAATGCGGCCGGACGTACAAGAACTTTAAACAAGTGCTACAGATTCCATAAAATGTCTTTGAGGCTCTACCATAGCTCATTGGAAAGCTCTTTCCATCAGCTAAAATGGGTATTTCATGGTTTTCCATTTGGCTTTTTGGTTTGAGAGATATCATCGACTGAAGCAACATATTTCTACAAAATAGTGTGCGCGCATCTCTTAAACTTCAACAAACATTTTCTCAATCTCTGGGCCACCCCAGAGCAAGTATGTTATATGGATGGAAATGTCTCTTCGAGATCTCAAATGGGTCTTCAATAGAATTCAATTTCAGTACATGCGTCAGAAGCTATGAATGGATTTGCAGCAAGACATCAACTGCATCAAAGATCATGAATTTTTGATTTTTTAAAAATCTTAATGTAATCACGGTTATGGGTCAACCACAAAAAACCCATGGTTATGGGTTAACCACACAAAACTCATAGTTATGTATTGTAATCATGGTTGTGTGTCAACCACACAAAACCCACGGTTATGGGTTAACCACACAAAACCCTTCTCTTCAGTGGAAACAAGCTTGTCATTGCCACCATGGTTATGGGTCAACCACATAAAACCCACAGTTATGGGTCAACCACACAAAACCCATAGTTTTGAGTCAACCACACAAAACTCTTCTCTTCATTGGAATCAAGCTTGTTATTGCCATCATGGTTATGGGTCACCCTTGAAAAACCCACGGTTATGGGCCAACCTCGCAAAACCCACGGTTATGGGTCAACAACACAAAACCCTTCTCTTTATTGGTAACTAGCACATTGTAATCATGGGTCTCTTTTTAGCATGAAATGATAGGGACCATCATTTTCTAATGGGGGAGCAATGATCCGAATTTTAGGGGGCATATGGTGTAAATTTGGATGTATAAGCCATAAAGTATTAAATTGAAAGGCCACCCTCTCTCATCCATGGTATTTGGTAGCACATAGTTTTGGCCCATGGTATGGTCTCAAGACACATTGTAATAATGCTATATAAAGCCTTAGCAAGCCTTCTCATAACAACAAGTTACTCATTTGGTTTCTCTCCTATTTTCTATTGTTCATTGTGAGATTAATTAGATCTGAGTGACTTATTGGTAATTAGTTTAAGAGGTGGGGCCCCTCTTTGAGCCTCACCTCCTATTCACTTCATATGTTTTTGTTCATGCTTATTCTTATGCAATATTAGGGTTTTCATGTGAATTTTATGACAGATTTGCATGCTTAATCTTCTCCTCTCTCGGCATTCAAGCATTCCGGTTCTCAGCTCCCAAGATCCGGATCAATTTCCTAGGTATGGAGGTGTGGTAGAGTGCAGGTGGGATCTTCCTTGGTCAAGGGAAGTACACAGTAGATATCCTGAAGAGATTCAGGATGATGGATTGCAAGGCCATGGCCACACCTATGGCATCGAATCTGAAGCTTCTATGTGATGCTTCATCTGAGCTGGTTGATGTCTCTATGTATCGTCAGATGATTGGGTCCTTGATGTACTTGACGAACACAAGACCTGACATTTGCTTTGCTGTGAACACATTGAGTCAGTTCCTGACAGATCCGAGGACTGTTCACCTGGTTGCTGTAAAGCATGTTCTGAGGTACCTGAAGGGTACAATGGATTATGGGCTCAAGTATGAGGCGAATCAAAAGTTTAACCTGCAGGGTTATGTTGATTCAGATTGGGCTGGCAGTGCTGCAGATAGGAAGAGCACATCTGGGTGCTACTTCAGTATGGGATCAGGTGTGATATCTTGGTTTAGCAAGAAGCAGTCCTACGTAGCATTGAGCACAGCTGAGGCAGAGTATGTTGCAGCCTGTTCAGCTAGTTGTGAGGTAGTATGGCTACGGAAGCTACTGTCTGAGTTATTTGATCTCCTGTTGGAGGCTACTGGTATCTTCTGTGATAACCAGAGTTGTGTGAAGCTGTCCGAGAACCCAGTGTTTCATGACAGGTCGAAACACATAGAGATCAAATATCACTATATCAGGTATATGGTGCAGAGAGGAGCTGTGAAGCTCCTGTATGTTGCGACGGACGATCAGATTGCAGATGTGCTGACGAAGCCACTAGCCAGGGTGAAGTTTGAGTACTTCAGAGAGAGGCTTGGCATTCTTTAGATCGAGGACACTTCGAGGAAGAAGTGATGGACACATTTGTTGAAGCCATTCCAAGCATGTTGGAAGAAGGATCCTTCACATGGCTGTGGATGTAAGCGCTGGATGATGAGCATCAGGATGATGTTTTGGTTTCTGCTTGGATATGATAAGTTGGATCATTTTTATATGTATGTATGCATCATGTTGGATGCTGGATATGATCAGTTGGATCATTTTTATATGTATGTATGCATCATGTTGGATGCTGGATATGATCAGTTGGATCATTTTTATGTATGTATGTATGCATCATGTTGGATGTTGGATATGATCAGTTGGATCATTTATATGTATGTACGCATCATGTTGGATGCTGGATATGATCGATTGGATCATGTGTATGTATTTTTTGTATATGCATCATGTTGGATGCTCGGACCATGTATCTGTATATGTATCAGGTGGATACATTGTATGTATCAGGTGGATACATTGTATGATTAGGTGGATCATGTATGGTGATATGTATCATGTATTTGTATTTGTATCAGGTGGATACATTGTATGATCAAGTGGATCATGTATGATGATATATATCAGGTAGATACTTGGTTTGCATCAGGAAGATGCATTATATGATCAGGATGATCGTGGATGACAAGCTTCAGGATGTTGCTCCAAATGACATGTAGTAGGATGTTGCAGTGATGATGATCAGGATGATCATGTGTACATCAGGATGATGTATGGTGAGTATCAGGTTGATACTCTATGGCTGTGGATCAGGTTGTGCAGATGAGCATATAATTTGGCCCTGGGAGATTTGCAGATAGTCTTTCGAGGTTTTTCCTATGGCATGTAATTCATTGCCCTGGGATATCTAGCAAATTCTCTTTCAAGGTTTTGCTCTGGGAGGACATATAATTTGGCCCTGGGAGATCTGCAGATAGTTGTTCGAGGTTTTGCCTATGGCATGTAATTCGTTTCCCTGGGATATTTGGCAGATGCTCTTTCGAGGTTTTGTCCTATGGCATATAATTTGTCCCTAGGAGATCCGATAGGTTGGGCTGTGTGCCCGTAATCAGTCCTGGGATGCTCTTGCGAGGTTTTGCCATGACCACATGTAATTCGTTCCCTGGGAGATCCTATAGGTAGAGCTGTGTGCTCGTAACATCCTGGGATGCTCTTGCGAGGTTTTGTGGTGACCACATGTAATTCGTGCCCTGGGAGATCCTATAGGTAGAGCTGTGTGCTCGTAACAGCCTGGGATGCTCTTGCGAGGTTTTGGGGTGAGGTCACATATAATATGGCCCTGGGAGATCCTATAGGTAGAGCCGTGTGCTCGTAACATCCTGGGATGCTCTTTTGAGGTTTTGTGACGCACGTAATAAGTCCTAAGGATTCCATAGTATGGCCAGTGATGATGAAGACCTGCAGGTGGTGGGCCTACATCCAGTATGAAAAAGGTCTGGCTCTGTAGAACTTCCTATGACGAGTAGAGTCAGAGATTGGTTGAGATAGCAGCAGCAGTGACGATGACGATGACGATGACGATGACGATGCATCGATGATGATGACCCTGAGAAGAAGACTTGTCTAGCAGATCTGTGTCGAGAAATACCTTCCTAGTTAAGAGGGAGTGTTGATGTATATGTAACTTCGGAATGTATTTCATCTATGTATTTTATATATATTTATTGTACCCTTATTAGAGATGAGTTATTCCTCTATAAGGAAGTGTCGTCATGTGGATTGACAAGTGTCGCAAGTGTGTGTACTTGCCGATGGGTTATTAGACCACCATGTGGGGTCGGCCCTGAATTGTATATATTATAATGTGGATGTACCTAGCTAGACAAGTCGGCCCCATAAGGTCACTGGGAAAAAAGGTTAGTATAAATAGAGATCGGAGATCTCTATTTTACACACTCGGAAAAGTAACTCACTCTCACTCAGAAAGTGGTGCACTAGTGAGGAGGATGATCATCTGCTACTAGGAGACTATCTCAGTGTATTTTGGTTGTACTTTGGTTGAGCCATTGCTCTTTCTATCTCTGAGGAAGTTGTGGGGTTTTTCACCTTAGGGTTTTTCCCACGGAAACTCTGTGTCTCTTGTCTCTTATGCTTTTGATTCTTGTGATGCTTGTCATATTGTGATTGTCATGCATTGATATACTGTATATGTTATTCTCTCTGCAAAGATCCTCAAGTATTGTGAATTAATGCTCAAAATTTAACAGGTTGCTGTAATGGGGGAGATGTTGTAACGTTTGTTCCTAACAAAATAATTAAAAAAATTCATGTCGGCTCATAAAATAAAAAATTATGAAAAGTATTTAAAAAAAATCCATGCTGGCTCATAAATAAAATATTATGAAAAGTAATTAAAAAATCGATGTTCGTCTATAAAATAAAAACTTAAAACTTAAACCCGGATCTATCAATCAAGAGAGAGAAAATTTCTTGAGTTTAAATTGCAAGTAGAGTACTAAAATGGAGAGACAACGCGATGAAAGAAATGATAGAGACATAAATGATGGATATATTTCCCACAAAGCTCCAACCTTGCACATAAGTACACATATCACCTATGAACCTAACTCGTGTGATAAAAAACTCCTAATGGCAGACATATCTTAACTTGAGGGAAAACATACCTTTGAATGTTTAATGAAAGGAGTTTGTATTGTTATTTGATTTTATTCCTTCAAACACTGCATAAAACATTTCACATCATTACAAAATACTTTTGTTATTTCTAGTTTGTATTGAGAATTGTAATCTAAGGATTCTTTGTGTGGGACTCATGTGATGGTTAGGTGCCCTATGCTTGGCCCATGATCCATAAAGAAAAATATTAAGGTGTAATACTTTGTATTTTGACCCCGGATCATGGCTTGGACTGTCCTAATAACCTAGATAATTTCCTTTTCTAATAACCTATATTTTGATCTAACACCATAGATTAGGCTCCAAGAACCATCCTTAATGTTGTAAATATCAAAATGGCTATCATGCCCCACTTGTAATCTAAGGATTCTTTACTCAGGAATCATGTGATGTTTAGGGGCCATATGGATGGCCCATGATCCATAAAGAAAATTGTTATGGTGTATGACTCTATATTTTGACCTTGGATCATGGCTTGGACTGTGGGAACCAACTTAATTGGTTTGAAAAACCTCAACAACGATGATGATGATGATGAAAATGACGATGACAATGATGATGATAGTAAGGACGGTGGTACCAATGATGAGGATGATGATGATGATAAGGAATGGTGAGGAAGTGGATGAGAATGATGAGGATCGAGCATCCATGTCTTGGACACTTAAAATAGTCCCTATGTAGGGCCTATATAGTGTTTTAGGGTGTTGTAATGGCCCATGAGCCCCTTAGGAAATTCATATGGCCTTAGACCGTATGTTTGCTTAAAATCTATGGTCCAATATCACCACACATACCTCTAAAGAGAATATTTGTCCTACAAGTGATGCATGGTTGCGATTACAAGTTTTTAAGCATCAAGGATGGTTCTCGATGTATTGGGCATGGTTCAAGGGGGGACACTGATTTCTTAGGGCCTAGAAGAGGTTTTTAATGCTCATGGACCATGCACACTGTATGTTTTAAGTGAGATGGAAGAGGATTGGGCCAATTATGTTTATTTGCTCAATCATAGTACACTAAACTTTCAAAGGAGGAGGACTACCTCAATGGTCAAGGAACAAAGGTCACTACATGGTTTTGTACATCAGGGATGGTTTTAGGGTCATGAAAATGGTTCAAGGAGGAAAAAAATGTACTAGGGCCTAAAAGAGGCTTTTATTGTTCACAAATCATGAACACAATAAAAAACCACCACACATTGCATATATAGTGAATAATTGTCCTACATGGATCATACGATTGTTGTTGAAATATTTCAAATGCCATGGATGGTTCTTAGGGCCTTTTGCAAGGTTTAGGAATAAAAAATGAGGTTGCAGGCCCTAAAATATTAATATTTATGTGTTATGGATATTTCCACCCCGTGGAAAGATGGGAACTCCCTTGGATCACTTTCCCATGACCTAAGACAGACAGGGGCAGTATACCAATATGTTTCCATCACCAGATCTAATCAATCACATAAAACACATGAGAAAATAAGGAAGAAAGATTAACTTACCTTAGCTTATGAGCACTCCTTTGATGATGGCCACTATTGATGTAGATCAGGTTGAATTGGCTCCAGCTCCACTTGATGATCAACCTACACACATATAGACAAAGAAAAACCTTCCACAAACCTTTCTATAAACATGTATAAAATATGCATGTAATTGACATAAAATACTATATCTATACTAGATCTAAGCTAGATCTACCAATTGACTATTCATTATTGCTATGATACTTGATGTGTGGTCAATCACACTAGCATTGTTTCATGTAATACTTTATTCGTTTAACCTCGAATACAAATTTGGAATCTAGGTGCTGCTTATGTCAACATGCCTCGTGCTTTCCCTGACGCAACATTGGAGTTTTCCTGGTGCAATTCCTTTCAAAATTATTGGCGCAATTCCTCGTGCTATACTTGGCTCTATACCTAGCGCTATGTCAGATGATTTTCCTGGCGTAATTCCTAGCGTAATCCTTGGCTCTGGACCTTGTGCTATGTCTGGTGCTATTCTGGAAGGTATGCCTGGCACTATTCTAGAAGCTATGTTGGACGTTATTCTGGAAGCTATTATGGACGATATTCTAGACGTTAATTGGGATGCTAATTAGCATCTAAAATAATGTCTACTTTAAAAAAAAAGATGCAAAAAATTCCATTAAAAGTGCCATCCCATGGAAAAGCACCAATTTTGTCCAAAAAATGATGAAAAATACACTAAAAGTGTTAGTGGATGCAAAAAAGGGAGCTAAAAGAGACGCTAAACACATGTTTTGTTGTAGTGATCCGACGACCTCACCATACCAACGACGAAAAGAGGCATTAGATATCAGACTTCTTATAATGTAATTTCGGTCGGATATTCGACGCCCCCTTCAAAAGAATTTGATGATCTTGCCAAACCATCGACGCTAAACGCCGTCGGTCTTTCTAGGTATCTGCATCGAATATCCTACAACGATGATGATGATGATGATGATGATGATGATGGTGATGATGATGAAGATGAAGATGATGATGAAGATGGTGATGATGATGATGATGATGATGATGATGATGAAGATCATGATGAAGATGGTGATGACAACAACGATGACGATGATGATGAAGATGATGATGATGATGATGAAGATGAAGATGATGGTGATGAAGATGATGAAGACGATGATGAGGATGATGATGAATATGACGACGACGACGACGACGACGACGATGATGATGATGATGATGATGACGATGAAGATGGTGATGACGATGATGATGATGATGATGAAGAAGATGATGATGATGAATATGTTGATGAGGAAGAGGGTGATGATGACGACGACGACGACGACAACGATGATGATGGTGGTGATGATGATGTTGATGATGATGTTGATGATAATGAAGACGATAAATATGATGATGATGATGATGATGATGATGATGGTGATTATGGTGATGATGATGATGATGAATATGACGGTGATGATGATGATGATGAAGATGATGATGATGATGGTGGTGGTGGTGGTGATGACGATGAAAACGACAATGACGACGACGGCGACGATGATGATGATGATGATGAAGAAGAAGAAGATGATGATGATGATGATGGTGATGACGACGGCAACGATGATGATGATGATGATGAAGATGGTGATGATGATGATGATGATGATGAGGAAGATGATGATGATGGTGGTGATGATGACAAAAACGACAACGATGATGATGAAGATGATTATGATGATGATGATGAAGAAGATGATGATTATGAATATGTTGATGAGGAAGAGGGTGATGATGATGATGATGATGAAGATGATGATGATGATGATGATGATGATGAAGACAATAAAGATGAAGATGATGATGTAGGTCTTTTCCTGGCCCTTTTTCAAAAGGGCTGTAAGTAAAGTTTCTATTTTTACTGTGTTTCTTTAGATCCACACGGTAACGTGTATCAGTTTTGTTATTCACTTTTTTCTCTTGTCATTTCTAGCATTTGGGTTTCTTGTCCATATTTCTATCATTATGAATTCATAAGTAGTTTCTTTTCCTGAACTTGTTGGTCCTAACTATATTGCATGGAAAAGAAAAATGATTGATGTTCTCAGGAGTAAGAATCTCTGGAGGATTGTTAATGGTGAACACCAAAAACCTACTGATGCTAAATATGTGGCTATATGGGAAGATAAATGTGATCAAGGAAGAGGGCTCAATGGTCAAATGATTGCAGATAGTCTTCAGGTAAGTATTGAGGCAAAAGACAGCCCAGTTGAGGTATGAAAAATTCTTGCTTCTTTATTTGATAAATCTGATGATGATTCTGCTTATTAACTTGAAAATAAGATTTTTAAGTTAGATCCTACTAACTTTGAAAGAGTAGAATTATATCTTGCTGAAGTGAAAACTTTAAATGAAAAGTTAAATAATTGTGGCAAATATTACAAGAAAACAGACACTTCTCTTATAATTATTGTACAACAAAAATTGCCATCTTGTTTTTATATGTTCATCCAAACTAGGAATAGGGCTCTTGAATTATCTCAAAACACCACGAAACCTACTTTTGATGATTTTTGTAAAGAGTTGATAAATGAGCAAGAAAGGTTGATTGTTTCAGGACAAGTCTGACCTAATAAGTCTCTTATGGCACATAATAGGAATCCTAAGAAAAGTTGTAATAATGTTAAAGGTTCTAGTTCACACACTTCAAATCATACTAATAAATTTGGTAATGCTTCTCATGCACATCATGAACATAGTAAGAAGAGGAATGTGTATGATCCTTGTAAAAATTGTGGTAAAACTAACCATCCTGAAAAGAATTTCTTTAAAGCAAAACATTTAATGGCTAAGGATAAAAAGAAAGGTTATGATGAATCACAAGTAGCTTTATATGCATCTGTTGTTTCGTCTAGTAGTTCTTCTTCTAATGTGGAATGGATAATGGATTCTGGTGCTTCTAAACCTATGACTGGTAATGCTACTTTATTTACATCTTATGACAATAATAAAAACAAATCTCAGAAAGTATCTATAAGTGACGGTAAACAAATTTCTGTAATTGGTTCTGGTAATGTTAATGTTGCTAATGGTCAATTGGAGGATGTTTTTCATGTTGAACACATGCCCATCAACTTGATTTCTATTTATCACGCATGTAAAAAAGGATACAAATTTGAAGCTTGGCCTGATCAATATGTTCTTAAAGATATCAATCAAAATTTTAAAGTAGTTTCTTCTGGTCTTGTTGATCATACTGTTGGTTTATATAAATTTGCCGGTCTTAATTCAACTAAAAGAAAACCTTTTTATTCCTATGTTGCTCATGCTGATGAACTAAGTAAATTATGGCATGAATTATTAGGTCATTTGAATTATGGTAAAATGAAAATGCTAACGACAATGGTACTTGGATTGCCTAATATTTCGTCTACTAACGATATTTGTGAAGGTTGTGTACTTGGTAAACATCATAGAGAAATGTTTGATAAAGGTAAAGCTTGGCGTGCTAAAGAACCCTTGCAATTAATTCATAGTGACATTTGTGGTCCTATTGAAGTTCCTTCTATATCTCATGCAGTCTATTTTCTTACTTTTATCAATGACTTTAGTAGAAAATCATGGGTTTATTTTTTGAAAAATTAAAGTGACACTTTTTTTAAGTTTCAAGTATTTAAATCCTTGGTTGAAAATGAGTCTGGTAAAAGAATTAAGACTTTAAGAACTGATAATGGGGGGGGGAATTTGTTAAGAAATAATTTGATGTATTTTTATCTAAAGATGGAATTCAACATCAAAAGACTGTTCCTTACACACCTCAACAAAATGTTGTTGCTGAAAGGAAAAACAAAACTTTAGTTGAAGTGGGTAGATGTATGCTTTATTCTAAAGGATTACACAAAATTTTTTGGGCTGAATCCATAAGTTGTTCTAAATTTATTTTAAATAGAGTTCCTAGAAAAGTTGTTAAGCATGTTACCCCTAAGGAAAAATGGAATGATAGAAAACTAGATATTAGTAACTTTAAGGTGTTTGGTTATGAATGTTGGGCTCATATTCCTGATGAAAAGTAGAAAAATTTAGAACCCAAGTCTCACAAGTGTGTATTCATTGGTTATGCTGAGGATTCCAAGGATTATAGGTTATTTGATCCTTCTAATCAGAGTGTCATAATCCGAAGAGATGTTCAATTTTCTGAAGTCTTTCCACCACCTGATTCTGTAGAACCTCATGTTACCCTGAATATTCCATTGTCTACTATTACTCCTATCTCTGTTGCTCCTTCCAATACTATGCCTGTTGTTCCACCTAAAAGTCTTGAAGCTCCTAGAGTGGCTTCTGTTCCTTCTAACCTTCCTGTTTGGGCCCGAAAAACTCTTGAATCTGCAGGAAGTGAGATCAGTAACCCTTTCGATACCCGTAGAACTAGATCTAAGTTTTCTCTTATGACCAAAGTTTTTGCCACAAACGATCCTACTTCTTATGCTCAAGATAAGGGTAAGCCTCATTGGGAACAACCTATGCCTGCTGAGTATGATTCTTTTATGAAGAACAAGACTTGGTCTCTTGTTCCTCTTCCTTCGGGAAATAATTTAGTTGGTTTTAAATGGATTTATAAAACTAAGTTTCCTGCAGAAGGAAATATTGAAAAATATAAAGCTAGATTAGTTGCAAAAGGTTTTAATCAACTTGAAGGTATTGATTATAATGAAACTTTTGCTCCTGTTGCTAAAATGAATACAATAAGAACCATCTTATCTCTTGCTGCATCTTATAAATGGGAAATACACCAAATGGATGCTAAAAGTGTTTTTTTAAATGGTAATCTTAATGAAGACATTTATATGCAACAAGATCCTGGTTTTATTAATGTTGAATCATCAAGTTTTGTATGCAAATTACACAAGTCTTTATATGGTCTCAAACAAGCACCTAGAGTTTGGTATGAAAAAATTGATACATATTTCTTGAATAATGGTTTTAAGCGTTGTATATTTGATCCAAATATGTATGTTAAGAACTTTGGTGATCATGTCCTCATTATTGTGTTATATGTGGATGATCTTATTATCACTAGAAGACAACTTGTTTTAATTCAAAATATGAAAATTGATCTTCAAAAGCAGTTTGAAATGATTGATCTCGGTATATTGCACTATTTCTAGGGTCTTCAAATATGGAATATGGCAGATGGTATTTTTCTCTTACAACTGAAGTATGCTACATAATTATTGGCTCGTTTCCATATGAGTGATTGTAAACCTGATACTACGCCATTCCAGTCCGGTGTAAAATTAGCTGTTGAGTGTACTACTCCTCTTGTTGATTATACTCTTTATCATCAGAGCGTCGGCAGTTTGATATATTTAACTCACAATAGACCAAATCTCTCTTTTTCTGTCAGTATGGTTTCTCGGTTCATGCATCAACATCATGAAAGTCATTGGAAAGCAGCAAAGAGAATTCTGAGATATTTATAGGGGAAATTGCACTATGGTGTCTTTTATTCGAGCAGTGATACAATTTCACTTTCTGGATATATAGATTATGACTGGGCAGGTGACAGTGTTGATCGATGGTCAACTGCTGGTTATATATTTCAACTTGGTTCGGGTCCAATTTCTTGGTCCATCAAGAAGGTGAAGTCTCTTTCTTTATCTTCATGTGAAGCAGAGTACAGAGAAGCCAAAGAAGAAGCTAAAGAAGTAGTTTGGTTACAGCATGTTCTCACTGATCTTGGTCGGGTTCCGAAATCATCCACTATGTTAAAATGTGATAATCACGGTGCAATTCAACTTGCTTATAATCCGGTATATCACTCCAAGACAAAGCATATCGACCTTGATGATCATTACATTTGAGGTCTTGTCGTAGATGGTATTCTTTCTCTTAAGTATTGTCCTACCAAGCAACAAGAAACCAATATCTTCACCAAATCCTTAACAAGAACGAAGTATGTGCATCTTCGTTCTTTACTTGGGATGAGGTAAGTTGTCATCAAGGGGGAGTAGTAATGAATCCTTCCTTTCATTAGTGTTAGTGAGGGCCTTTCTCCCAACCATTATTAAGGGGGAGTCTTGGAATATATTAATTATATTCCTTGGAAGGTAATAATGTCTTTGTATTATGTCGAAATTTATCCACAATCTTATGTAAACGAGTAATACATTATATCCCATATTCATTATGGTAAAGTATACTCTTGATATCCATCATTATATAAATAGATGTTATTATGGAGAATTATATTGTCCCACATGCAATATGTGAGAGTAATTCCTCCCCATCTCTTGGTATATAATAGGGTCAAGGGAGTCACATCCATCACATCACGTGATACTATTACAACACATTGTATTGTGCTCATAAGCTCTCTGCTATATTGTATTGGGGTTATTTGTAGTTGCTCTCTTGTAAGATTGGAGGATATTTCTGGAGATAATAGAAGAAAACCTTCCCATGGACGTAGCCCAATTAGGTGAACCACGTATATCTGGTGTATTATTTTCCTTGTTCTCTTTATGTTCTTATTTATATTGATATGTTATTGATTGCTAAGATATGTAATCTAGTTTAGCTAGATCTGTAGTTCTGACATTTGGGTCATTTTGTATCTCATGAAGGTGTCAACATAGATCCCAACAAAATTAAGTCCATAATAGACTGGTCAATTCCCAAAACCTTGAAGAATGTTTGAGGATTCCTAGGTTTGACAGGGTACTACTGCAATTTTGTTCGGAACTATGGAAGAATAGAAGCACCTCTAATAGAATTATTGAAGAAGGATGCATTTTCTTGGACTCCATAGGAAACTCAAGCTTTTGAACAACTTAAAGAGGCAATGTGAAAAGATCTTGTTCTGGCCACACCAGACTTCACAAAAACCTTTATTGTGGAATATGATGCTTCAGGAAATGGCATTGGTGTTGTTCTAATGAAAGAAGGACACCTGATTGATTTCACAAGTCATCCAATCAAGGTAAAGCACTTACATAAGCCCATTTATGAGAATTAAATGTTGGAAATACTAAATGCTCTTAAGAAATGGCGTCATTACCTAATAGGTAGGCACTTCAAGGTCAAAACCGATCATGATAGTATTAAATACTTCTTAGAACAAAGACGATCTTTAGAAGAACAACAAAAATGGGTAACCAAGATGTTGGGATATGAATTTGAAATCATGTATCGAAAAGGGAAACAAAATGTGGTGGAACACGTGCTTTCCATAAAATATGAATATGTCTGGGCATTACTTTGTGCAATTTCTATTCTACAACCCGATTGGGTAGTAGTAGCAAGAGAAGAATGGAAAAATGGCCTATCTATGTGGATGCTCATTCAAAAGCTACATAAATATACCAGTGTATCATATACTTTTGTGTGGAAAAATGATTCAGTATGGTATAAGGATCGCTTATATTTATGCAAAAAATCCCAACTCAAACAAAAGGTCCTCTCGAAATTACACACCTCTCCTGTAGGTGGGCAATCTGGAATCCTGAAACTTCGCACAGGGTCAAGAAGGAATTTTTTTGGGGAAGGTATTAAATTTGATGTTCAAAGGTTCGTGGCCGAATTTTTGGTTTTCCAATAGAATAAGGTTGAAACAGTTAAGACCCCATGAATTCTACAACCATTATACATACCTTGCCAACGTTGGGAGGAAGTCTCAATGGATTTTATCACATGACTACCCAAGCAAGAAGGAAATAATGTTATTATGGTGGTTGTTGATAGACTCATGAACTATGCACATTTTTTTGCACTCTCTCACCCTTTTAATGTAATTACAGTAGCTGCATACTTTATGGAAACATTTTAGAAGTTACATGGAAATATGAAGATTATTGTAAGTGATAGAGATCCAATTTTTACTAGAAAATTTTGGATTGAATCGTTTTCTTGTTTGGTTACCCAATTGGAACACATTTCATCTTATCATCCTCAATCTGATGGGAAAACTGAGATAGTGAACAAATGTTTGGAGGGCTATATTCGTTGCTTCGCATTTGATAAACAAACACAGTGGGTGAAATGGTTTTATTTGGAATAATGGTGGTACAATACTTCCTTCCATACATCATAAAAAATGTCTCCACTTATGGCACTTTATGGGTACGAGCATCCCTCTATCACATTTCCATTAAAAGGAAAATCTAAAGTTCAAGCCGTGGAATATCACATAGAGAACCAACAAGAAATTCTCCAAATACTTAAGTACAAACTGGCTATGTCACAAAACATGATGAAACGACAAGCTGATCAACATCATAGTGTAAGGAGTTTCGAAGAAGGGGATTGTGTATTTTTGAGGCTACAACCTTGCAAGCAGATGTCCCTTAAGAAACTAAATAAGGACAATAAATTAGCACCCAAGTATTATGGTCCTTATAAAGTGTTGGAGAAGATTGGTAGTATGGCTTACAAATTGGAACTCCCTTCATCATTAAGAGTGCATCCAGTTTTCCATGTTTCTTGCTTAAAGTGTTGATGTATATGTAACTTTCAAAATGTATTTCACGTATATGTATATTGTATTCCTATACAAATGTTATTAATCCTCTATACAGAAGGGTTTGTATTCCTATAGAGATGTTATTATTCCTCTATACGGAAGTGTCGTCACTTATATTGTAAGTGTCGTAACTTATACTTGATGGGTTATTATACCACCTTGTTGGGGTCAGCCCTGTATAAGTCATGTGGGTCAAAGGGTTATTAGACCACCCTATTGGGGGTCGGCCATGTGGGTCAAAGGGTTATTAAACAACTATTGGGGGTCGGCCCAGTCAGCATTATGTTATGTGGTTAAGTTAAGGCCAACCTAGTAAAGGTTATTAGGCAAGTCAAGTCAAGTATAAATAGAGTGCAGGAGGCACTCTATTTGATCATTCTATTCTCACACACACTCTTTGGAGAGTGGCGCACTTGTGGAGGAGGAGAAGCTACTGCTAGGAGATATCTATCTCTTATGCTTGGGTTGTATCATTTCTCTATCTATCTCTGTGGAAGTTATTAGGGTTTTTCACCTTTATGGTTTTCCCCAAGTAAACTCTGTGTCTCTTGTGTGCTTGCATTATTGTGTCCATGATTGATATGCTGTAGATATGTTGTACATGTTGTTATATAAGTTAAGATCCTATATCAAATTGAAGTAAATTCTGAAAAGAATAACATGGTATCAGAGCTAGCCTGAAAGAAGGCATGGTATGGCATGTATGACACTTGTTGCACTTGCGATGCTAGGGCTTGATATAGAAAAAACTAGTCATCGTAGCACTTTCGCTATAAATACATTTAGGTGACATTTTCGGATCTGAAACTTTTACAGGTCGAAGATACGATCCCCATGTACCTTGTGTCCAAAGGAAAACTTCTAATTCGTTGTAATTTGTGTTTTATGATCTATACAATCTAGGGTTTTTGCCTCTTCCAGATCTGAGTCATAAACATGTGACCTAGGAAAAAAGGTCATAAATTGGGCTAGGAAGCTCCAAATGAAATTTCATAAAATGTGATAGGTAGTGCACAGACTTTACTTTCTCAGGTAACTTGTTCAGAGGCCTAAACTGAACTAGTGACACGCGGCATGCCGTACAAGTTCGCTTTCCTATTTTATCCCATAAATAGGCCACGTTGCGACACTTGGCATAACTCTCTCTCAGAGAATCCATTTGAGGTCAGACCTGTGGGGTTGGAAAGATCACAAGTCAGGATACCACAAGACAACTTTTCATACCCTGTGGATCGAAAAGTTCCATGTTACACTATAAACAATCAGGTGCATATTTCTATCAATAGAATGATTTTTGAGCACCTTCATTCATGGCTCCGGGAATTAGGGTTTCGGAGAAAGTTGGTATTTTTGTAATCAGAGACCACGGCTGAATGCTACTCATCAAAATAGAACTTTAGAGACCAAGATCAAATTTTTTGGTTGGGTAGAAGGCCGGGCTTGATCAAACCCTAGTTCGGGACTTTGATTGGAAAAGTGAAAAATTAGGGCTTCTACAAGAATTGGAATTTTTGAAGTCTGTGACCACGGCTGGAAGCTCCTTAGACAAATCAAATTTTAGAGCTTTGGATCGAACCTTTTGGTTGGGCAGAAGGGTGGGATTTATGAAACCCTTGTTCGGGATCCTGTCCAGAAGATCCGAAAGTTTCAAAGGCAATTTTGAGGGGTGAAACTTTGCAGTTTTCAAATTCTGAGTATACTAGCTTGATCAGCTCATCAAGGCGCATATTTCTATCCTTTCAGAAGTTTGAAATTCAAATTTTGAATTTTTAGGGTTTCTCTGACAAACCCTAATCTAGCTCCAGATCCAGTTCCTGCAAATCAAGTGGATTGTGTTAATCCTATAAGAGAATGGATTGGTCACTTGCATAAGTGAAGAAGTTCCTATTTCAGAGGGAGATGAGGCTAAGGCCTTACATAAAAAGATTACAAGCAATCTCGACAGGTATGACTTACCCATGTATGTTTTGAGATTTGTTCATGATTAAGTTTATGGTATGTTTGTCTTCATATTATTACGGTTAGTACAATCTTGGTTAAATTTAGACTTGTCATATCACCTTAATAAAATTATGAATGCATGATAGAAAATAATCATTGATTAGGGTGTTGACACTTATGATTGTACTAATGCATTATGGTGTTGTATGAGGTTTATGTTGTCCGCTAACATGAAAGGTACACCAAGAAAGACAAATCATGTTCTAGTTCACGAACATATGATCATGGTGACATGAATACAAAGATTCATCCATTGTCATGGATCACTTAGAAGATCTATTTATGAGGTATGTATAACTTAGTTCTATAATGGTTAACTTATGAGATATGTAGGTTACTAGCACAAATCATTGAAGAGAACAAGAAGACATCATGTGGGTATGTTAGATATAACTAGCTAACATACTAATCCAGGTATGTTTTTCCTATATCAAGTTAGAATCCTACCTTTTGATAGGATCTCTTATATAAGTATACATAGCATGATTGATAATGATTATTCATAGGTTTGAATAATCATGGGTGTATGCATATTATGTTTCTTACCTTAATTGATGATATGACTAACCAGAAGAGTCATGAAAGTATAGGTTTGAGTAATCATGGGTTTAGGCATATTATGTTTCTTACTTTAATTTATGATATGACTAACCATAAGAGTCCTTGAATACTAATGCTTATTATTTCTGTTTGAAATGATTATGACTATACATGCTTAAGATTATTGTGTTTTGATAGTATTGGGAATATACTAATAAATGTATGATTATGTATGAGATCTCGAGGATATCACAATAATGATAGTTGTAAGCATGCATAGTGATCGAGGATGGATATAAGTTCAAGGACAGGTAATCCAGGAAGAAAAGATCAAGAGGGAGCACACTCCAGTAGTTTCTACAAGGATGCAGATATTCAGAGGGAGTCAACCACTTCTCACAATCCACATCAGAATAGAGTTGCAAAGATTCAGAGGGAGTCCACCCAACAGCCAAACAAAGATAAGTATTTTAATTGTCATTTCTTGCATATTTGTTTGTTTAAATAATATTGTTCAATGATGTATATGCTTATGTTCCTAGAATTAGGGTGTGTTATGCATATTAGAATAATTGCATTAATGAATAGTATACTACTATTTTGCATATGATGGGTAAGTGGCCTATGGCACTGTACAACATTCCATTGCTACTTATCTAGAATTAAACCTCTTTGCTGACATATTGGGAGTTGTGCACACTCTTAACAATGTTCTGGTAGAGATTGGAAGGCATCTAGAAAGTTACGGGATATGCATAAATGTTGTATTGAAGCATTGGCTAAAGATAATTGCATGACTGTATGACATATTTCTTCAGATGTAAGAATTTGTTCTGAAAAATATGAGATGTTTCTAATCATGCAATTTAACTTTTTTTGTAGAAAAGATTGTATACCTTCACCTACAAAAAAAGGACTACAACATTTGTTCCAGTAACAAAGATATCTATTGAAGATATTGAAGTTCCCAGGATCTGGGATGAAGTAATGGAAGAATGCCATGTTCAGTCGATCATGAAGAACGATGTTTGGGATGCAGTCCCAAGACCTGAAGGGAAGTTTGTTGTGACTTCCAAATGGATCTATAAGATCAAGCATGCTGCATATGGTAGCATGGAGAAATACAAAGTGAGGTTTGTAGCTCGTGGCTTCTCCCAGAAAAAGGGATTGAGTATGAAGAGACTTCTACACCTATAGCCAGGCACACTTCCATCAGATCAATACTTTCTCTGGCTGCAGTTATGAAATGGAAGGTACACCAGATGGATGTTGTTGGTAGAATTTTTCCCTACGGATAAGTCAAAATTATCTTAGATTAAAGTAGACTCTTACTGACTCTAAACTAAGACAAAACTAAACAAATGCTACCTTGAATTCCTATATCTTAACAGACATCTCAAGATTAAAGTGCTAAAAGAAGTAGAAGAGATCTAACTGACCTTCAATCCAATCGCTTGTCCTTATGGTTGCTCCAATTTCCAAGTCCTCGCAAATGAACCTATCAAAATGATAACCAAGATACAAGCATATACAATTCTCTAGCAACTTGAAATATGAGTCAGGATCTAAATCTACAATAGATACAAATCATATCATTGAAACAAGATCAACACATGTGATTTGGGAAACAAGACAAGTTATATTCTATTATCAACTTGAAGTTACTTACAAAGGTTGCTTGATGTCTAAGCCAATCTTCCAACTCCAAGTGCTTCCTCCTCTAGCTATCTCCACAAAGCTACAAGATCATAAGTTTGATATCTCCAAGCGTCCTCCCATTTTCTCATGGAATGCCTCTCTCTTATAGTGTGTGGTAGGGTTAACCAACAAGAGAGAAGGGTGGATCTTGGGAGAGTTAAGTGGATCGGGCCTACTAATCACAGAAAGTGAGTTAGGATCCAATCAGGGACACCAATCCTCAAAAATATCTCGAAAATCAAAATCCCACAAGCCATGGCAAAAAGGCTAAAAAAAGTGTACCATGCCTCTAGAACAGAGCATAATGCGGTAGTACTGCATGGCAAAAAAATAGCATAGCATGGTAGTACAGACTACCGCGCACCTAAAACTGAGAAAGGTGCGGTAGTGTAGGTAAATGAAGTCTTGGCTAGGTTGATTCTTGACAGGGTAGGTTTTCCTTCAAGGATCACTCATCATTTTTCTCTTCTGGGTGTTTTAAGCAGTAGGGGAAGTGTCGTCAACTCTTCTTGTGGTGGAGATGCAACACTGTGAAATATGGAGGTATAACAGATGCCCCCTAAAGTGTGAGGTCAGAAGGGACTGATGGCCGAAAGACTTTACAAATACTGTGTGGAGATAGCATCAAGGAGAGTGACAAGGAGCTGAAACAGAAACAAGATGTTAGATATACCACCGTGGCGGGCATCCCCATGCTCGGAAACAAATGACTCAAAGCATGGCTGCCGACCAATACATTGTTGATCCATGAGTACTGAGATGATATAGATTGTGGACAAATCATGGCTACTATGAACAAGCGTAGATCCATGAGACAGTAATGACACAGCCACGACCAATACAAAAAGTGGATCTGTGTGACAATACAAAGGATATATCCAACGCAACCTGGACGCAATCAAGATACAAAGGTGTGCCCAGGCCCCAGGGTCTTCTACCCGATTGCAAATGATACGAATCTAGCCATGTGATTACAAAGTGTTGAAGTCGAACATGGTAGAAACCATTTGATTACCGGTCAATTATGTGAACCGTTAACAAATGCGAGGGAAATCACCAATGATGACAATGATCCCTAAGGTATCTGAAGTACATCTCAACGAAATGTGAATAGATGAGTTGATGTCGAGCATTCGAGAGATCGTTTGATTAGAGGTCAGTGATGTAAACCTGCTGTCGAACACGAGGAAACCTGCCATTGAGGCATGCAGGTGCCAAGGTACTAATGGTTGATCCCTAAGTCCAATTCCTGGATAGTGATTTGACGTCGACGGGAATAGACTCATCGAAGGTGGGCCATAATGATTCCCACATCATCGACATGAAATCGGAGCAAAAGATAGTATAAGATGGCGAAACAATGGAGTATGTACTGACACAGCGGAGGTCTGACACAATGAACAACTCTGAACAATGCAACCCTTTGAACATATAACGGCATGTAACAAGACTTGGTAGCAGGGATTATTGATAGCAGAGGATAGACACCGAATGAGTAGGCTCGTGGCCAGAGAGACGACTCATGATGATGACCATAACTCAGTGACGATACCCAAAATAGACAAGGGACAAACGCATGTCATGTTCAAAGGTAACGAATGACAAGCTGCCAAAACAAACTTGACTTGTTCCCCATATTCCCCCGACATGATAGATGAGTACCTCTTTGTTGTTTTTCAAGCTTGAAGAGGATAACAGATGCTCGGTATAGCTAATCTCATAGATGAGTCCAATCTCACATGTTTTACAAACCTGAGAAAGGTAGGGTTTGTCCCAAAGTGGGTCCTTCGATGTTAAATTTTAACGAGTCCAAGGAAGGAAAACTCGGTAGTTTTTCACATTTAGAGAGCCTGAAAAACTTAAAGGAGGCTCCATAGTGTACTTTTTCGTAAATTTAGTCCCTTGATCCCGAAAAAGTGTAAAAAAATTCCCGAGAGAACTCTCCCGGCCAAAATTGATCGAGGTATACCTTTCTCGTAAATAGTCTAGATGGGCCGAAAAAGGGGTAACCTATCACCGAATAGACGACCTTTCAAATACTTTTACAAGTGTGAAAGAGTCAAGATCACTTGGCAATCTTTTCAATTTTAGGGAGTCTGAAAGAGCTTAACTATGGACTCCAAATGGTCTTTTTCATAATTTTTAATTATTCTGGTCCGAAAAGAGAATAAAATACAACCAGGATAATACTTTCCTCATCGTTTAATGAGCATGAGTAAAGCTGACCAAACTCGACACCATTTACTTGAGTTTGACAAGCACGAGATGGGTGTAAAAGCGCTTGGAATCTTTTTCAAGTTTTAATCCAGAGCACGAAAAAGATAAAGTAGGCTCAAAATGAAGGTCAAACAATGAATGAACGCCAGTGTGAATATATCGTCTTTAAAGGAGATCCTGTCAATAAGTGCTCATGAAACCAGATATTAGTAATGTGAAATGGGTTTTATTTTAACTAGATAAAATAATGAGTAAAAAATAAATAAAAAAGTTATATAAAGGATGGGTAAAAATATAAAGTTACCATTTCACTTGTGCATTTACCAAAAGAGGATATTTTACCCATTTGAGGAGCAAAAACTTCAAGAGTTCATATCTGGAGATTCGAGGCACCATTTCAACAGCCGTTTGCACCAGGTAAGAGATTTTAAGCCTCTTTTTCATTTCATGTATGAATAACTTGTTTTCAGTAGGAAAAAGTAATTTTTTGGGCAAGCCCTATTGGGCAATTTTCGCCCTTCACAGCACCGCGCGGGAGACGTATCGGGAAGTGCGGTATTATGCAACAGTACTGCGCTGTGAGGTTAAACAGGGGCGCGGTACTGTGCAGTACCGCGCAGTCAAGTTCCTCCCAGGCGCGATAGAGGCAAAATTTAAGATGGAAAAATTATTTTTTCTCAAATTCTTAGCTGAGATCAAGTTGTTAAATAATTACTGAATGTTTCCCATGACCTTTTGCAGGTGTCTGAAACTTGTTTGGAGCAAAATGGTCCATTGGAAAGAAAGAGAACATGAAGCGGATGATTTGCTGGCTGAAAATGACCAAGAGACTTTGACTGCACTGCGGGAATGTGGTTTGTTAAAATTCTTCAAGACCAAGGGTATTCGTAAGCAGGCAAAGCTTCTCACCCACATTATTCAAATGTGGGACCCTGACATTCAGGCTTTCCGAGTAGAAGAACACATCCTTGAAATTCAACTCGAGGACATTTACTTTCTCACAGGCCTCTCAAAAAGAGGAGCCCAGGTGAATCTTACTGGATACGCAACCTCGGGGGCAAGCACAGATGCTTTGATTGCTTGTTACTGCCGTCAGGGTTTGGGGAAGAAAAGCGGTAAGGTGGTCATCAAAGACATTATAGAACTCCCTATAAAAACCGTGTTGTTCACCATCACACGTGCAACGAAGAGGACGGGTCCCCATCAGGCGTCCCGTACACAGATGAATCTTGCAGTGGATTGTATGGCGGGAACAGTATTCAACTGGTGTGAGGCAGTGTTGACCAACCTCAAAGAGCAAGTGAGCAAGTGCAGGCTTGGAGAGAATTCCCAATTTGGTTATGGGAGCATCTTAGTCACCTTCTTTTTGGCGAGGGTGACATTGTTGCGCCCACAGATAGCTATGCCCCCCTGTCCACCTACCGAGTCATGGATGGATCGATGGAGTGATTATGCAGGACATCTTGGGGGACCTCAGCGTTTGGCTTTTGGTGAGGATTTCTTCTCGTGGCTCGAGGAACAGATAGTGATGATCGATGACTACCCCTATGCAGGGGTGAACTTCCGTGAGGACATAGAGTTGGCACTACCGGAAGATGAGGATTGGGACAACTCAGGTATGACCTTCATGTACATATTTTTCTTTTTTGAATATATAATTTTTCTTTTTGTTTAGAATGTGTAAAAGACCTTAATGTATGTACGTGTGCATGTCGCAGATCGTGGGCCACAGAGACCGGCAGGGTACTCGCCATTACGCTAAGGTGGTGTTGATCGCTAAGCCTCTCTAGACGAGGAAGAAGACAAAGATGAAGCAGGAGGGGTCCAAGAAATAGAGAGAAATTTGCAAGGTTTGACTCACGGTATTCCTGCTATGAGGGTGGACGACATCCCTTTGCATCTCCAGCAACATACTATAGGTGTGCCTAGGCGTATTGGTCGACTCCTTCGTAGGGTGGTTCGAGCTATAGTGTGTTACCACCAGCAGCGTGAGGAATCTGATGAGGGACATGATAGATCTCCTAGATCTCCCTAGATGGCAAATTTTATCTTTTTGCGGCATGTATACGATATGTAGGCTTTGAGAGCCAAATTTTTGTATGGGATTTGGTCCCAAATTTTTTCTTTAAACACAAACTTTATGTATTTGGAAAAACACTTTATATACAGTGATGTGGACCTATTTTTATGATCTATTTATTTACAATGACTTGTGTGTTTATTGTGATGTGTTTTTATGTATGGGAAAGATGCCGATCCAAAATGTAATTAGCTAATGAATCATCTATACAATTGAATTCCCTTGGTACGTGTTGATATGAAATGAAATTAAAAGATCGTTCCAAGAGGCGTACCCTCCAAAATAAACGAAGTAGGATAGGCTCGCGAACTGTGTAAACACGATTCAGATGAGAAACCACGAGTTGGGAGTCTAAAAATACTGATAGGGAGTCAATTCCGAGTGAAGCAACCTCCGTCAAGAGTCCGATGACTGCATGGTACTCTGCAATATTGTTGGTTGCAGGACCCAAACAATTGGCTCTTGAAGATATCAACTCGCCAGTGGGAGAATAGATTACCCATGCTGTGGAAGCGAGATTCCGAGTATGCCGGCTTGCACCGTCGGCGAATCCGAAGTAGGTAGACATATGCGCATAAAATCACGAGTCAAAGTAAGAATGGATACATGAGGTCCGTGCGCACACCAAAAAGATGACTGAAAACAAGCTAAGTACATTATGTACAAAAAGTGACCAGCTTAGGGTAACCTTACGCGTAGAAGAGTTTGAGGCATAGCCCATTGCGGGGATGTGCCAGTGGCGTGCCATCACAATCGACGAGTTCATAGGCTCCTTTCTCCAAGACACGTTTTACAACAAAGGGGCCGTACCACATAGATTCTAGTTTTCCTTTTCCGAGTTTATCGTGCATTTGATCATATGTGAGTACGAGGTCACCTTCATTGAAAATCCGAGGTTGAACGGATTTGTCATATTGAGCTTTGACGCGTTTTTTATGAGCTTTGTTGGCTAAAGCAGCGTCGCGGCGGGTTTCATCTAACTTGGCTAGGTATAGAAACTGTTCCTCTTCGGAAGTGGTGTGGGGAAGTAGCTCTATGGCTATCTTAAGTGATGGAATTTCACATTCAATCGGTAAAATGGCTTCTAGGCCATACACCAGTTGGAATGGTGTAAACCCAGTAGCACTTTTTACTGAGGTTCGATATGCCCATAGTGCTGAAAATAGAGCTGAGTGCTAGTTGGATTTCTGAGTACCCACAATACGCTGAATCATTCGTTTCAGGACTTTGTTAATGGCTTCAACTTGGCCATTGGCTTGTGGGTAGTATGGGGTTGAGTTTTCATGGTGAAAACCCAATTTGGCACTTAGTTCCTCGATCATATGGTTCCTAAAGTGGGAGCCATGATCGGTCACAATGGATTGTGGGACACCAAATCTAGCTATAATGTGATTGAATATGAATTGTGATGCTGTTTTGCCGTCCTCAGCATAAGTAGGCATTGCTTCAGCCCATTTTATGAAATAGTCGACAGCTACTATGACATAGGTATGCCCCCCAGCTGAAGTGGGCTTACAGTGCATGAAATCTATGCCCCATTTGGAAAAAGGGCCGACGGCAATAACAGGATGGAGTGGAGCAGGGTGCGAGCATGTTTTACTATGAAAGAATTGACATGGTGGACATTTCTTGACTGTTTCAATGCAGTCTTTGAAAATTGAGGGCCAGAAATATCCTGCTCGCAGTATTTTCTAGGCTGTAGCCATCCCAGAGAGATGACCACCACATGCTCCAGCGTGGCAGTCAGTGAGAATGCGTTCCGCCTCATCAAGGGTCAAACATCGTCGAAGAATGGTGTCGACACCGCGTCGATAAAGAGTATCGTTGACTATGAGGTAGTATTTGGCATGATGTCGGATGCATCGACGTTCATCGCGAGTGAGGTCGGGGCAGAAGCGTTGGGTTTGGAGATATAATAGAATATCCCCATACCACGGATCAAACGTGCTAATGAGGAACAACGATTCATCAGGAAGAGAATCGATGGGCTTGGATTGTTCGGTAGCACGGGGCAAGTTACAAATCAACTCAACAAAGACCAAAGATTTCTTGGACTTGGCTTTGACAAATTCCAAGTCAAACTCTTGAAGGATGACGATCCAACGAGAATATTTGCCCCCAAGCACTTGACGCGTGAGGATATAATACATTGGATTGAAATCGTCTATAACAGTGGTCCGACGGAGTAGAATGTAATGACGGAATCTCTGGACAGCGAAAACTATTGCCAGAGCCAGTTTTTCAACATGTGAATAACGAGTTTCGGAGTCGATAAGACTCTTACTAAGATAGTATACCACATGTTCTATGCCGTTGTGGTCTTCCTGGACTAGCACCATACCGATGGTGGAAGTCGAAGCTGCGAGATAAAGAATGTAATCCCGTGTGTAATCGGGGGGTTGGATCACAGGATCTTTAGTTAAGGTTGCCTTTAGATTGTCAAAGGAACATTGGGCTTCGTCGTCCCAGATGAAGGGAGTATTCTTCTTGAGAAGCCTCATATAGCCTTTTTTTATCTCGAAAAGATTACAAATGAAACGGCGTAGAAAGTTTGCATGCCCTTGCAAACTTTGAAGTTCTGGAATGTTTGTGGGGGAAGGCAGGGATAAGATAGCTTCTACCTTCGTAGGATCTAAGCATATCCCGCTTTTGGAGATTATGAATCCCAAAATTTTTCCGGCTTCTACGCAAAAGATGCACTTATGCGGATTCAAACGTATATTGTAGCGATGGCACCTTTCGAAAATGGCACTTAAGTGATCAGGATGGTCATCTCGGGTCTGAGAGTGAGCGGGGAGATCATCAAGATATGGTTCTACAATATGTTTGATGTCGTGAAATGCATATGCCATCGACCGTTGGAAAGTTGCCCCAGTGTTTTTAAGGCCAAAAGGTAACTTTCGATATGCGAAAATCCCCCAAGGGCAGATAAAGGTTGTTTTGTGCTGGTCAGCTGGGAGGATATCGATCTGATTATAGCCAGAAAATCCATCCATAAATGAAAAGATGACACTCCCAACACAGTTATCGATGATCTGGTCGATGAACGGAGTTGGGTAGTTGTCCTTTGGACAAGCTTTGTTCAAGTCGCGGTAATTGACACAGACTCTGATCGTTCCCTGTTTCTTGGCTACGGGAACAATGTTAGATACCCATTCTGTCAATGGGACAGGATAGATAAAACCAGCACGCAAAAATTTTTCAACTTCTGCTTTAATAGTGGCTTCCTTACGAGGATGGACGGGCCGAAGTTTCTGCCGAACAGGTCGGGTGCCAGGGAAGGTTGGAATTTCATGGACCACAATCGAGGGATCTATTCCTGGCATTTCTTCATAACTCCAAGCAAAAACATCGTGGAAAGTTTTGAAGTAGGCACTATAGAACTCCATTTCGAGGGGAGTACATGTTTTGCCAATATGTATGTTTTCCACGATACCAGGCTTCACTGAAATATCGATGGGAGTGGTTGCCATAAGGTTAGCCAAGTTTCCTTCAGAAAATACTTCGTCGAGGGAAGTGGGAAACTTGGTTTGAACCATCCCAAGTGAAGTACTGGGTTTTATATCGGGCTCAAGTGTCTGAATGGTGGGGAATGAAGATCGATGATGAAAATCTCCCCATGGTGGCTCATCACCGCACATAACCTCCATAATTGATTCGTCAGTGGGAAAAATCAAATTGAGAGGATTGATAAGTGGTGGGTATGAATGAGTCTCAGATGAGAGTTGTGCCACGGTGTGATGGGTAGGACAGTCGACCCAATCAGTGGCTGATTGGATTGCTTCGTACACTGTGAGGTTTCTATTCAAAGGCATGGATTTTCCGTAGTCTTCAATCTCAGCGGGATTCAGAATCACCCATGAATCATTGGAAGGGGTGACATTTGATGAAATCATGTTGATTGGTTGAACATGGGTCCCCAGCTCTGGAAAAACTCCAATAAGGGAAGAATCCTTCATGAGACCAACATCGATGTCTTGGAACCGGTACCGAGGTTGATCCAATAACGTGACGGTGTTGGCGGAGTTCGGATGAGAGTCTGGGATACAGTAATCAAGTTGATCAATGGTGACAATTTTCCCTTCATGAGGAAATTGCACAATCTAGAAGACTGTAGATGCTATGGCGGTCATGGCGTAAAACCAGTTCCGACCAATTAAAAGATTGTAATCTAATGGTGCATCTACGACTTCAATGTGTACGGATACTGTTTTGCCCCCCAGTTCAACACCAATTGAGGGAATGAGTCCATAAGGTTGAAAACCGTGTCCATCAAATGCCCTGAGAGTAGTGGGAGAAGTCATGACTTCGGGTGAGCCTAAGGCTCTCCAGCAATTCAAAGACATGATTGACGTGGAGGCACCTTCATCTAACACAGTGCGATGGATGCTATTTCCATGGATTTTTGTATGAACCTGGAAGGCTAACTGGTGAGAAAGCCGAGGTTTGGCGTGTTCCATGTTAAACATAATAGAGTTTGAAGTATCTGGGTCCATTGTCCCCAGTGCTGAAAGTAAGGTTCTACGCTGCGTGGGGCAGTGTTGAAGAACCTCGAGAGTCGACATGGCACAAGGTGCTTGAGCTAAATCCTCAACAATGTTGTAATTTTGGGCAGCTCGCGCATTGGGATTAAATGTCGCCTTTCGTATGGTGCCCATGGGTGGGCGTAGCACTGTGTCGGTAAGCGGTCTCTCGATATGGAGATGGCCGGTAGGGGGAGGGATAGGAGTCAGATCTTCAACAGGAGATTTTCCTTTGGCTATCTTGGATTGTTTGTTTGAACTTGGAGGGTTTTCATATGTCTTTGAACGAGTGGTTATATGAATCTCCTCATTACTCGTCATCAGGATTTCGCGATTTGTGGACGTCTCTCTACGAGTTGGGTTGGTCGAGTTGCCCCCCTGTGGGGTTTCTTGGGCAACCATCTGCTGTTTCTGTTGAGGGAAAGGGTCAGTTAACACTACCGGGTGAGAGGATCCTTTGACGAACTTGTTGACTTTGTCCTTGTAGGAACAGTCACGTGTGTAGTGATCGTCTTGACAAATTAGGTAGGGAAACTTAGCCTTTCAACGTGGTTTCTGGTCATTGTGGGTGGGTTGTGGCTTGGGGTTCTCCTGCTGGTTCTTTTTAGATTTACCACGATTGTTTTTCTTCTTCCTCCGGATGGTTGTGACGTAGATTGAAATGCATTCACTTCGAAGGAGATAGCAGGAGAAGTAGTGGTTTTTGAAGCAGCCTGAGGTAGAGCGGGGGAAGCAGAAGTTTGTTGTCCCGTCGAGTTGGTAGTAGGTTGGGCCTTGATTGAACCGACAATACCGTCAATGGGGGGTTCAGTGGTAGGTTTCGTTGGATCAGTGGTAACGTGGGCGGCATGGGGAAGAAGTTCGTGTAAAGTGCCGGATTGGGTGTATACCAAATCCATGTACTGAGCTGCTGAGATGGCTTGTTCTTTTGTAACCGGCTCACGCATAGCAATATCCCTGGCTATGGGAGGCAAAAAGGATTTCATGAACCAATCAACGAGTAGCTGATCCGAAATGGGTTCCTTGATTAGCCTACGGCGTCGACGCCACTCATGGATGTGATCCGAAATGTGTGTAGAAGTGGTTTGACGCAGTGAGGTTAACAGTTCTGTTCCAGTCTCATACCGGATGGGGAGCTAGAAATGGGTCAAAAACTGCATAGCCAAGGTGTTGAAATCGTGGAAAGAGTGTTGTGGCAGCTCAATGTACCATTTTTCTGTCGTGCCGGTAAGCGTGCGTTGGAAGAGCCGTCGTCAAATGGAATCGTCCATCAAGGAGTTGGATGAGCACCAACGATGGAAGTTCATTACGTGGTTTTTGGGGTCTTCCCCGGGCTTAGCATCGAACTTGGGAATGTCCGATGGGAGTTTGGCTAGAATGGGTGGCCAGTGAGGTTCATGCCATATGGTATCGTTAATGAGCCTCGACAAATCAGGTAATTCTAGCGTGGCCAAAAAGGGAAGTTGACGATTAGTCTGTGGGTATGAGTAATAACCGTGTGGTGCAGAGAAACCTGGGGGGCCCTGCATAGCATACTGTTGTGTGTTATACCCATATGTGTTTCCCGGGGGATACTGCTGGAATTTCTGTGGGTAGTAAGCCATCTGGTTAACCGGTTGAGTGTTGGCAACCGGTTGGTGGATGTTCTGCTAAGTGGGGATGGTAGGTATGGTACCTTGGGGTTGCTAAAACCCAGGAATGGTTGCTGCTCCTGGTTGGGGAAAATTTCCTTGGAGTTTTTGTGTTCCAGGAATGTTACCACTATATTGAGTAAGTGGAGGGTTTCCCATAGCAGGGTTGGGGGGTGGCTGCGACAATGGTGTCCATGGAAGGTTTGTTCCTCCTTGAGGGATGAGTGGAAATTGGAGGGATGGGTTCCATGGAGTTGTAGCAGCTGAAGGATAAGGGAAGTCAGAGTTCGGGTTGGGGGGAATCTGAGATTTCCCCCCAGCTGGGTTCCAGTTTCCAAATAATGAGTACCCCCCACTCTGTGGGATTTGAGGTTCCCAAGAAGGAAGCATAACTGACGGGGGATGTTGAGGATGAGGTCCGGTTGGAAAACCGGTATAAGGTTGTCCACTGCCAGGTGTGTTGTACATACCATACTGAGCATATGCTGCTAGTTGGGAGGGTTGTTGGATGGAACCAATGGGTTGTCCTCCAGCAGATGGGTTGGATGGCCCTATAGGAGGAGGTTGTTGACTAGGAATGGGGTTCCCATTCATGACACGTTGGAAAAGGTTTTGGGCACTTCTGCCTTACAAAGAAGATAATGATCGATGTTGCCTTAGGGATAAGTGGAGTGCGGCATTCCACAGAGTCCGTCCGGTTCTCAATCTCGCGGCCGTTTAACCCCTGAAAGTTAAAAACAGTTAGGAGGCCCCTCCACAAACTGGATGTGACCGTGTCAATAAATACTAGAGGATTTTAGTTCCCTAGAGGACAACAACTATGTCTCAGATGAAAATGACAAGGGGGAATTATTTTGATGCCTATCCTGGTGTCCTACCTAACTACCAAATTCTTTTGATTTCCTCAAGTGAGGTTAATGTTGGTTCAGTTAGGGAGATTAATTTTAGTGGTTGTATTACTCAATCGGGTAAATGTACGTGAAACTTGGTGGTGTTATGACGACCCAAACCATGCAAGTGAGAATGAATCGAAATAAGCCTTGTATTTGATGAAAACTAGCTATGGAAGAGAGAGAGTTCTTCGATCATAAATGCATGAAACTTTCACAAACAATTAAAAACTAAAACAAAAAATTTTGTTTTGTTTTTCCTTTTGTAAATAGAGCCAAACTGAAATAAACACTTCTTTCCAATTCACTGATCTTACAACTAAGTTGCTTCAAAAATGAGAATTTCTGTGGCAAATTTCAATGGTTCACTTCCTAATGCACAATGATGCTGCTAGACCATTTTAATCAAAATAACACAAATGTTTTCCAATGATAACTTCAATATGGATTTTAATGATAATAATGGAAACAATGTGACTATGAAAGCTACACAATTCAGTAACAGAGAACAGTAGTAATGCTCTGGTTGTGATGGGAAGATCAAGCCAATGCAATCAAACTGAAGGGGTGACCCAATGTGCCAATAATGCCACTAACTCGCAAAATAATCAAGCTCACAAAAAAGAAATAAACATATCGTAAAGACTGTGTAATGAACAGGATGGTAACAACAAACATAAAATACCAACTAAGACAGAGGAAGATGAAAATGACTGAGAAAACCAAGCAGGGGAGAAAAAATTAATAGTATGCAGACACTACCGCGTGGCAGAAGAAGACTATAGCGCGGTACTGTTATACTACCGCTCTAGTACTAATGTAGGATACGCGGTACTACCGCGCTGTGGTCAATGCAGAGGGCGCGGTACTGTTGCAAAGTATGGAAAAGCGCAACTTTTGAAAAGAAAAATGAAATTTTCAGGGTTGCTGCAGACCCAGAGGACTCACTGATCACACAGGGAGGATAAATACAAAGAGGGGGGGTGAATGAAGGTCAAAGAGACCAAAATTCAATACTGGTTTGAAGAGAAAGAAAAAGTCACAATCAAAAGATGGATGACAGTGAACTCAATCAATCAGATGGAGTTCAAACCAGCAGAGTCGCCATTCTTGTTGGTAGAATTTTTCCCTACAGATAAGTCAAAATTCTCTTAGATTAAAGTAGACTCTTTCTGACTCTAAACTAAGACAAAACTAAACAAATGCTACCTTGAATTCCTAGATCTTAATAGACATCTCAAGATTAAAGTGCTAAAAGAAGTAGAAGAGATCTAACTGACCTTCAATCCAATCGCTTGTCCTTATGGTTGCTCCAATTTCCAAGTCCCGCGAATGAACTTGTCAAAATGATAACCAAGATACAAGCATATACAATTCTCTATCAACTTGAAATATGAGTCAGGATCTAAATCTACAATAGATACAAATCATATCATTGAAACAAGATCAACACATGTGATTTGGGAAACAAGACAAGTTATATTCTATTATCAACTTGAAGTTACTTACAAAGGTTGCTTGATGTCTAAGACAATCTTCCAACTCCAAGTGCTTCCTCCTCTAGCTATCTCCACAAAGCTGCAAGATCATAAGTTTGATATCTCCAAGAGTCCTCCCCTTTGCTCATGGAATGCCTCTCTCTTATAGTGTGTGGTAGGGTTAACCAACAAGAGAGAAGGGTGGATCTTGGGAGAGTTAAGTGGATTAGGCCTACTAATCACAGAAAGTGAGTTAGGATCGAATCAGGGACACCAATCCTAAAAAATATCTCGAAAATCAATATCCCACAAGCCATGGAAAAAAGGCTAAAAAAAGTGTACCGCTCCTCCAGAACTGAGCATAACGCGGTAGTACCGCATGGCAGAGAAATAGCATAGCGCTGTAGTACGGACTACCGCACACCTAAAAATGAGCAAGGCGCGGTAGTGTAGGTAAATGAAGTCTTGGCTAGGTTGATTCTTGACAGGGTAGGTTTTCCTTCAAGGATCACTCATCATTTTTCTCTTCTGGGTGTTTTAAGCAGTAGGGGAAGTGTCGTCAACTCTTCTTGTGGTGGAGATGCGACACTGTGAAATATGGAGGTATAACAGATGTCAAGAAAGTCTTCTTGAATGGTGTAGTGGAAGAGGAAGTGTATGTGGAGCAACCACTCGGGTTTGAGACACATGACCGAGGGTCACATGTGTGCAAATTGAAGAAAGCGCTGTATGGTTTGAAATGGGCACCTAGGACTTGGTATGGTAGGATGGACAACTTTCTATCCAGTTTGGGCTTTACCAAGAGTAAAGCAGATTCCAACCTTTACTAGTAGGACTTGGTATGGTAGGATGGAAAACTTTCTATCCAGTTTGGGCTTTACCAAGAGTAAAGTAGATTCCAACCTTTAATACAAGGTTGATGAAGGCAATCCAGTGATACTACTTTTGTATGCGGATGACTTGTTTGTTACAAGAGATGATAGATTGATTTCCGACATGCAGTAGAAGCTTGCTGCCGAGTTCGAGATGAAGAACTTGGAGATGATGCACTACTTTCTAGGCATGGAGGTGTGGCAGAGTGCAGATGGAATCTTCCTTGGACAAGGGAAGTATGCAGTAGAGATCCTGAAGAGGTTCGAGATGATGGATTGCAAGGCCATGGCCACACCTATGGCATCGAACCTGAAGCTTCTGTGTGATGCTTCATCTGATCTGGTTGATGTCACTGTGTATCGCCAGATGAATGGGTCCTTGATGTACCTGACGAACATGAGACCAGATGTTTGCTTTGCGGTGAGCACATTGAGCCAGTTCCTGACGGATCCAAGAGATGTTCACTTGGTTGCTATAAAGCATATTCTGATGTACCTGAAGGGTATGGTTGATTATGGGCTCAAGTATGATGCGAATCAAAAGTTTAACCTGTAGGGTTATGTTGATTCAGATTGGGTAGGTTGTGCTGAAGATAGGAAGAGCACTTTTGGGTGCTGCTTCAGTAAGGGATCAAGTGTGATCTCTTGGTTTAGCAGGAAGCAGTCCTGCGTAGCACTGAGTATAGCCAAAGCAGAGTATGTTGCAGCTTGTTCAGCTAGTTGTGAGGCAGTATGGCTCTGGAAGCTACTGTCTGAGTTATTTGATCTTCCGTTGGATGCTACCGGTATCTATTGTGACAACTAGAGTTGTGTGAAGCTGTCTAAGAACCCAGTGTTCCATGATAGGTCGAAGCACATTGAGATCAAATATCACTATATCAGGGATATGGTGTAGGGAGGAGCAGTGAAGCTCCTGTATGTTGCGACGGATGAGCAGGTTGCAGATGTGCTGACGAAACCACTAGCCAGAGTGAAGTTCGAGTACTTTAGAGAGAGGCTTGGTGTTCTTCAGATTGATGACACTTCAAGGAAGAAGTGTTGGAGACATTTGTTGGATCCATTCCAAGCATGGTGAGAGGAGGATCCTTCCCATGGCTGTGGATATAAGTGCTGGATGATGAGCATCAGGACAATGCTCCAGTTATTGCTCTGTATATGTAATATGCTCCTAGGAGATCCGACAGGTAGAGCTGAGTGCTCGTAATAGCTTGGGATGCTATAGCCAGGTTTTTCCATGATCACATGTAATAAGTCCTAGAGATATGGACAGGATGAAAAAGGCCTTATATGCTCTTTAGGGTTCTTTCTTGACAAGACACTTTTTTAAGGTTTTGTGGTGGGGGTCACATGTAATAAGTCCTGGAGATCTGGACAGGATGAAAATGGCCTCAGATGCTCTTTAGGGTTCTTTCTAGTCAAGAGACTCTTTTAAGGTTTTGTGACAGTCACATGTAATGTGCTCCTGGGAGATATGACAGGTAGAGCTTTGTGCTCGTAACAGCTTGGGATCCTGTAGCCAGGTTTTGTGACACACGTAAAAAGTCTTGAGGATTCCACAGTATGGGCAGTGATGATGAAGACCTGTAGGTAGTGGGCCTACATCCAATATGAAAAAGGAATGGCTCTGTAGAACTTCCTATGACGAGTAGATTCAGAGATTGATTGAGATAGCAGCAACAGTGATAATGACGATGATTCGATGACGATGATCTAGAGAAGAAGACTTGTGCTAGAAGATCTGTGTCGAGAAATACCTTCCTAGTGAAGAGGGAGTGTTGATGTATATGTAACTTTGGAATGTATTTCACATATATGTATATTGTATTCCTATAGAGATGTTATTATTCCTCTATATGGAAGTGTTTGTATTCCTATAGAGATGTTATTATTCCTTTATACGGAAGTGTCGTCATTTATATTGTAAGTGTCGTAACTTATACTTGATGGGTTATTAGACCACCTTGTTGGGGTCGGCCTGTATAAGTCATGTGGGTAAAAGGGTTATTAGACCACCCTATTGGGGGTCGTCCATGTGGGTCAAAGGGTTATTAGACCACCCTATTGGGGGTCGGCCCAGTCAGTATTATGTTATGTGGTTAAGTTAAGGCTGACCTAGTAAAGGTTATTAGGCAAGTCAAGTCAAGTATAAATAGAGTGCGGGAGGCACTCTATTTGATCATTCTATTCTCACACACACTCTTTGGAGAGTGGTGCACTTGTGGAGGAGGAGAAGCTGCTGCTAGGATATGTCTATCTCTTATGCTTGGGTTGTATCATTGCTCTATCTATCTCTGAGGAAGTTATTGGGGTTTTCACCTTTATAGTTTTCCCCAAGTAAACCCTGTGTCTCTTGTGTGCTTGCATTATTGTGTCCATGATTGATATGCTATAGATATGCTGTACATGTTGTTCTCTTAGTTAAGATCCTAGATCAGATTGAAGTAAATTCTGAAAAAAAACTAACATAAAGAAGGCAATAGGAGACAAGATCCCAATTCAAACAATATTTCTCGAGCTTGATGAAGAAGGAAAAGTCATATTGGAACCTGAACAAATCATTGAAACACATACCAAACAACTACAAAATCAGGCTATTAATGAGTACCTCATCAAGTGGAAGAACCTTCCAGTGTAAGATTCGACATGGGAAGATGAGTCATTTATACATAAGCATCCACAACTAATCAAGCGTTGATGACAACACTTGTATGAAGGGGAGGGGCATGTTAATCCCTAAATGGGGGCACATTCCCCCCTATATTGTGGTGCATTACATTAGTTTTGAGGTCGAATTTGGTCCATTAGTGGTAATTGTCATTAGTATGGTTATATTAGTTATGTCGGCTTGGGTTAGTGAGTTATAATTGTACCTCTTAATATACTATATATAGGAAGGAGATCTTTTCATTTGAGTGTCTTTTCTTGTCTTATCATTTCTTGTGTACTCCGTACATTGTATAAGGAGGTTTCCCCCTCAAAGAGGCTTGCTATTAATCTTTGTTCTTCATTATTAAGGCGTAGATTACTCTTTTCTAGTCTATTTATGCTATTTTTATGGTTTTTCTGGGAATTTATTACATAATAAATTTTAATATTTTTTTCTTCGAAAAATCCAAATATTTTTTGAATAATTTTATAAACTGGAATCACCATGGCATCAACTTTTGATGAGAGAATTAATGGGCTCTGTGAAAGAGTTAAAAGATTTGAAGAATTTAAAATAGAAATAAAAATATACTTTGAAGAATTGAAAACACTTCTAAGACAATTACAAGAAGAACAAATTAATAATAATGATGATAGTGATTAAGAAAAAGAAAGGGAAAAATGAAACAACCAAGAAACTAGCCAAGAACCAAACGAGGGAAAAATGGTTGATGATGATGTAGCCAAGGAAGATGTTAAATTCATCACAGTAAAAATGGGTGATCACAAAGACAAAAAATAATACAAGGCAAATCATATGAAAAAAAAGAGAGCATGAGAAATAAAGGATGATGATCAAACAATTCACCCTCATTATGACACAGGGCATTTCAAAATCTCTACTACACCCACAATCGAAGAAAAACTATGTTGACTGTCTCCCTATATCCCACGTCACCAAAGGATCGCCACTATACACATGATAAAAGACACACAAAAACCATATCAACCGACTCCTTATATTTTCCCTCACCAAAGGATTGTGCCAACAAATACAAGGAAGGATAAAAATTGACATTTTAAACACCATTATTCAAATGCAATGGCATGTTATAAATATGAATATGTACTAGAAATTAGTTGCAGCTTCATACAAGGAATAGAAATGAGTTGTATAAATGGTTTAGCTGTAAAATCTATAAAAATGTCTAGTGAAACTCTAGATCAAAGATGATTCAGATGTTGGTTGTGGAGCTCGATCTTCCTGATTTCGAGGTCGTGTTTCAGCTGTGTATGGATCCCAACACATGATGGGGAGTGTGTGGGGGATTCCCCCCCACTATAGTTTCCATGGGGGGTCGAGGTGGGGTGGTGACTACTTTTGGGAGCCCCCCCTCTAGAAGGGGTTAGGGGGTATGTAATATCCCTTTTTCAAATTTTATTAAAATGCCCAATTTTCTACTTTTTTTCCCAATTTCGACCTTTGACTAGTTTTACTGTTTTGACCTCCAAATCAACCCAAATGCTCCCAAATATTCTGTAGGAGTGTATGAATGGTATTTATACTTGAATATAAGGTTCAGGGATGTTTTATGGCCCTCCAAATACTGCTGCAAACTTGATTTGTATTCTGATCAATATATGTAATTTTGACTAGTAATTTGTGCATCAAATCCCCCTCGGGTAACACTGCAAATGGCCTTCCAAATGCCTCCAAAATCCCACAAATTTATGAACAGAGGTATATAATGTGTTAAGTATGTGATTAAGGTCTCATATGCACCATTAATTGATTTTTAATACTGTTCTAACTCTCTCACATTCAACAGCAAAACCCCCAATTCGACACTTGGGGAAATGGCACTATTTCACCTCCCAATACAACTAAACTGAGTAAAAATGCTTCAAATGCTCAAGTATAGTACATGAAACTTGTAGAAGACATCCATGGCAATATATTTATCACAAATATATCAGAGAATCATCCATACATTCGAAATCATCATCAATACATTGGCTCACAACAAGGTAGTGGGGAAATGGCATTGTTCTTCCATTAAAAATGAGATTTATACATTTCTACTTGGAATTTTGACCTGAAACTTTTTGGAGATGAAGAATAGAGTATTTAATTCATATTACAAAAGAAATGGGGCATTAGAAGCTCCCCCAAAGAGTACAATAGCTCACCAAAAACGCCCTCCCTCAAGGAGCACGAATATGCCTTCAAAACTGGAAACGGTGGAGAGAAAGTGCTGCACTAAACCAAACCATGAAACTTCCTGTAGCTTCTACCTGCAAATACAAACTCCATTAAAGCACCATGAAAGACTTGAGTGGCCTCTCCAAACACCAACTTGGATGGGAATCTTTCACCCTCGAAATTGGCTAAGGCAAGAAACTAGTCATCCACTAGCTCTCTCTTCACAAATGCAATTTTTCTCAAATCATCAAAAGCCATTCTCATACTTGATTTCTACATTTTATAACCAACATTATCCTTCAAGGGGTCGAAATCCTCTCAATATATTCAATAATTTTCCATTTAGAAAATATTCCTCATTTGCCACTTGTCTCCTAGTTCCAACCTTCCATCTTCTCCCAAATTCGAATTTGAGTCTCTTTAGATTCCTCCAACTCCATGAGCGCCTTCTTGAGCCTATTTTTGGGGCTGACATGTCATAATGGTCAGGTGTAAGAAGTCAGGTCTGAATTTTGTCATAAAATGTCATAGATGCTTCATTATTGTTGTCATAAAACTAGGGAATCTAGCCCATGTGTCCACTAGTCTCCAATTTGACTCTTCCTCTCCCATGGAGGTTACTATTCTTTCCCATTTCGACCTAATATGCTCAATGCCATGTGTTATGACTTACCAACTCACCCAAGAGTGTTCACCTTCCCATGAATTCGAATTGGCAAAAGAAAGCTACCATGTGTCATTGAAAAATCAAGCTAGTGTGGGTCCCACCACCTCCACATGTCTCCAAAACCACTTGCCACCTAGAATTTCTCTTGAATTTATTTATTCATCATATTTATTAAATTCTTGAACCCTTCTAATGTCTAAATATCATTTATTAGTTTCCTTATTACCATCCCACATGTGCCCATCCAACCTAGGAAACTAGTAGGATTGATGAGATTGTCTTACTATGCACTTATTTGAATGGGGACATTACAGTCCTCCCCACCCAAGATTGCTTGTCCTCAAGCAATTTCAAATTTGGATGCTGCAAGATCTTCTCCTCTTCCCATGTGGCATCTTCATTTGGTAAGTCCTTCCATTGCACTAAATATTCTTTGATGATTCTACTCCTCAACTTTCTTTCCCGTGTCTTCAAAATCTTTTCCGGAACAAGTGTGAGATGACCTTCATCATCCAAAGGAGGAAGTATTTCTGAAGTGATGATTTTCTGACCAAGAGCTTTATTAAGACAAGAAACATGAAATACATTGTGGATTTTACTCCCTTCCGGAAGTTCTAGTTCATATGCTACTTCTCCAACTTTCCACACCACCTTGTATGGCCCATAGTACCTTGGTTTTAATTTTTCTGCTCCATTCTTTTTGAGAGATGTTTGTTTATAGGGCTGCAACCTTAAATATACTAAATCATTGACTTGAAAGGTTCTCTCTTCTCTATGTCTATCAGCATATTGTTTTTGTTGATTTTGAGCAACCTACAAATTGTCTTTCAAGAGCTTTAAAATTTCTTGGTTCTGTTCCACCCAATCTTTAGCCTTTGGGGCTCTATTATCACCAAATATAATGTCAGCAAATGTAAGTGCATCATAACCATATAATGCTTTGAAAGGAGACATTCCTATTGACATATGATAAGTGGTGTTGTAGCAAAACTCACCCAAGTGTAGCCATTTCGCCCATGCTTTTTGCTGCCCTCCCACATAGTTTCTTAGGTATCCTTCCAACCATTGGTTTACCCTCTCTGTTTGTCCATAAGTTTGTGGATGATAGCTGGTACTTGGAGTCAATTGAGTGCCTACCAATCTAAAAATTTCTTGCCAAAAAGCACCCATGAATCTACTATCTCTATCACTGACAATGCTCTTGGGGAGCCCATGCAATCTGAAGATTTCTTTGAAAAAAATATCAGCCACTTGTGCAGCACTAAAAGATGATGTAACAGCAAATAAATGAGCAAATTTTGTCAACCTATCAACTACCACATAGATGCAATCCTTACCTAAGGATTTAGGCAATCCGGTGATGAAATCCATGGAAATACTGTCCCATTTTTGCTCCGGAATGGGCAATGGTTGTAATAGGCCGGCTGGACATGTAAGTTCTGATTTGTTTTGTTGACATGCTTTACATTCATTCACATACTTCTGAACATCTTCCTTCAGCCCCTTCCAAAAAAATCTTTGCCTCAACTGTCTATAAGTTTTGAAGATCCCCGGATGGCCCGCTAGTGGGGAATCATGTGCTTCTTACAAAATTCGGTACTTGAGCTTGGAGTTATGAACTAAATAAATTCTTCCCTTATAATATATCATCCCATTCAAAATCCTATAATTATCATCCCCTTTGATTCCATCCAACACATCACAAGCAAATTTGTCTTTGGCATATTCAACTAGTAGCATGTTTTTCCAATCCTTGGCAATATCCATGAGAGAAAATGAAGGCCTTCTTGACAAAGCATCTGCTACTATATTATTCTTTCCTTTGACATATTCAATATCAAAATCATAAGCTTGAATCTTGCTTACCCATTTTTGTTGCCTTTCATTTAGATCCTTTTGGGTGAGAAAGTGTCTTAGACTATTACGGTCAGTTTTCACCACAAACTTGCTGCCCACCAAGTATTGTCTGAATTTGGCCAATGCATGCATAATGGCCAGCATTTCTTTATCATAGATGGAGTAAAGTTTTTCATGAGGCTGCAACTTTCTGCTCTCAAAGGCTATGGGGTGTTGGCCTTGCTTTAGGACAGCCCCTATTCCTCCACCTGAAGCATCACATTCCACAACAAAAGGTTTAGTAAAATCAGGAAGTGCAAGTATGGGACAACTACTCATTACCTCTTTCATTTTTTCGAATGCTTTTTCAGCCTCTTCATCCCACTTGAAAGCATCCTTCTTAGTCAAATCAGTGAGTGGAGAAGTCAACTTGGAGAACCCTTTCACAAATTTTCTGTAGTAGGTGCATATGCCAATAAAGCCTCTCAATTCGGTAATATTTTTTGGTGATGGCCATTCCAAGATAGCCCTGATTTTTTCCATGTGTACCTTCACTCCTTATTGCCCAATAATGTGCCCAAGATACAGTAGTTCTTTCATCCCAAACTCACATTTTGATAATTTAGCAAATAAGGACTCTTCTTGCAAGATTTTCAACACAATCTCTAACTGTTGCAAATGCTCTTCCCATGTTTTACTGTAAATGAGAATATCATCAAAGAAAACCAAAACAAACCTTCTTAGTTGCTTGCAAAATATCCTATTCATACATGCTTGAAAGGTGGCTGGAGCATTAGTTAACCCAAAAGGCATGACAAGAAATTCAAAGTGGCCAAAATGACATCGAAAAGTGGTCTTTTGCACATCTTCATCTTTCATTCGAATTTGGTGATACCCTGATCTAAGGTCAATTTTTGAGAAGTATTTGGCCCCATGTAGCTCATCAATCCTAGGAATAGTATACCTATTCTTGATAGTCTTTTTGTTCAAGGCTCTGAAATCTATGCACATTCTCAATGTTCCATATTTTTTCTTCACTAGCACTACTGAAGAAGCATAAGGGCTAGAGCTTGGTCTAATGAGACCCAACTCTAGGAGTTCTTGGATAGCTTTTTCAATATCATCTCTAAACCTTTTAGGATTTCTATAAGGTGGTATTTGAATGGGTGAAGTACCCTCCTCCAAAACAATACTGTGCTCAACCCCCCTATCTGGTGGCCTACCATGTGGAAGGTCTCTAAAAACCTTTTCATATTTTTGCAAAAGTCTCTCTATCTCCTTTGGGTGTTTGACAATATTTATAGTTGGCTTGGGAGATGTAATATGACATTCAGCAGCCCATTCTATATCCCCATGCCTCAATATAGATCTCATGCTATTGCAAGTCACTACTTGATTTGGATAAGTGTGTTGCCCTCTCACAACTCTTTGTACTCCTTTTGAATCTTGGAATTTCATTTCGGGAATTTGATAATTTACTGTATGCTCTCCTATTGAATACAACCATTTCACTCCCAAAACCACATTAGTATCAGCAACATCAACCACATAAAAACTATCAACAAAAGTATAGTTACCTACGGTGACTTGCAGCTTTGGAACCCATGTTTTGCATTGCATTGTGTTGTGACCGGGAATGACAACTGTGAAGCCATCAAATGGTTCAATAGGTATCTTTATTTTCTCTACCATCTCCGCATCAATGAAGTTATGAGTGGCTCCTCCATCTACCAAAACTGAAGTTCTTTGTCCTTGTACCACACCTTTGCATCGGATAGTATGATAGCGAGGTACTGCTGAAAGCACTGCCATTCTTGCTTTGTCCGGTGAAGGCTGATTTTCTTCTTGTCTTTCCTCTTCTACTGCTGTCTCATATGCCTCTTCTTGATCTGAAATATGTCCATCTTCATCCATGCCCCCATCATACCCCTCATTATCAGAAAATACTTCTATGTATTGAGCCTTTCCTTTGGTACATTTGTGCCCCGGTGTCCATGGTTGGAAGCATGTGAAGCATAGTTTCTTTTTTCTAAGTTCATCCCTGTTTAGTCCCTCTTTTTTATTCCTCTCAAATGACTCTCTTTGCCAAGGTTTCTTATCATATCCATCCCTTTTCCAAGGTTTCTTTTCAAATTTATAGCTAGGCTTAGGAGGAAATCTCGTTCTAGGAAGCACATTTTGGAGATCCCTAGTCAAGCTCATTGCATCTTTTAATGTAGTTGGCTTGTGGGATTTGACCAAACCTCTTAAGGGTTCATCCAAACCTTCAGTGAACATCAATACTAATCTTCCCATAGATACATCAGCCACCTTGACTGATAATTTTTGAAAGTCCAACATATATTCGGTAGGGGACCCAGTTTGCTTCAATTGAGCTAGTTCTTTGAAAGGCAATTCTGGATCTTTTTGTTCAAATCTTTCTAGTACCCTGTCAACAAATTCTCCATATGTTTTAACCTCATTATGACCCAAGGTTTTCAGCCCATGAAACCACCATTCATTGGCATCTCCTTCCAAATGCAAAATGGCCATTTTTAATGCATCCTCTTCCAACATAGGATTCAGCTGAAAATATACATCCAATTTTTGCACCCAAGTGTTAGCAGAATTTTGAGAAGAACCATCAAAAGTAGGAAGTGACATTTTTCCAATAGCACTATTCAATTCTTTGTTTTGGAATGGACTCCTATTGTCTCCCTTCATTTTAATCTTTTGCATAGCATCAATGTAGTCACTGAGTGGTACATCTCTTTTACACTCTTCATTCAAATCATTCCAATCATTTACTAGTTTCTTGTAATCCAATTCAAGATTGGGTTCTTCTTTGGGTGTGAGAAATTTAGGTGCAGTATGCCTTTCTGTGCTTTGAAATTCATCAGGTCTATTATGAGGTCTTGTACTTGAGAAAATATGCTCATTCCCTTTCATCTTTTCCCCTGAGTGTGAACCACTATTATCTCCTATCATCCCTTTGCCTGAAAGTTGGCTACCCAACAATTCGAAACCTTTCATCATTTGTTTATTCATATCTAGCATAACCATGGTAAGTCCTTCAAAACATGGTTTTAAGGCTTCAATAAATTCCTCCTTATGTCTTAATTTTTCCTCCTCCTCTCTACCCATTGTTTTAGAAAAGAACTCTTTTTCTGCTACTATCTCTTCTTCAACCAAAACTTCTTCAACTATTGATTCAAAGGGTGGTGTTTTATTTGTTTGGCTTCTTGTTAATACCATCAGGTGCCAAGACCATGCTCTGATACCACTTGTAATATCCCTTTTTCAAATTTTATTAAAATGCCCAATTTTCCACTTTTTTTTCCCAATTTCGACCTTTGACTAGTTTTACTGTTTTGACCTCCAAATCAACTCAAATGCTCCCAAATATTCTGTAGGAGTGTATGAATGGTATTTATACTTGAATATAAGGTTCAGGGATGTTTTATGGCCCTCCAAATATTGCTGCAAACTTGATTTGTATTCTGATCAATATATGTAATTTTGACTAGTAATTTATGCATCAAATCCCCCTCGGGTAACACTGCAAATGGCCTTCCAAATGCCTCCAAAATCCCACAAATTTATGAACAGAGGTATATAATGTGTTAAGTATGTGATTAAGGTCTCATATGCACCATTAATTGATTTTTAATACTGTTCTAACTCTCTCACATTCAACAGCATGTTAGGATATTTAGACACTTAGGAGTTAGTTAAGATCAACTTGTGTAATATATCCGTTAGGGATAGTGTGTTTCTTTAGTATGCATTAGTATGCATTTGTATATACTTAATCCGACGGTCACGATATGTTTCCGACATAGAGTGATCCGACGGCTCAACTTCTCTTAGATCAAACCTAACCTTGATCCGTGGCTTAACACCCGATTGGTCCATGATCTCTATTTAAAGAGCATGGAGGGTCATTGTTTAGTTGATCGATTATGAGAAGCTCATTTGTAACTTTCTTTCTTTGCATAATAAATTGTCCCATAGAAGCTATTTGGCCGGGGCCGTGGAGTGTTTCCCTCAAGAGGGTTTAAACCACGTCAAAACATCGGTGTGTTGATCTGTGATCTGTTTGTGTGAAGTGGTAGCTCTTGGTGTTCGGTCCTTTGGTAGTACCCTGTGTACCCGAACATGGTATCAGAGCTTTTATGAAGTGCCGCTTCCGGTTATGATCTAGATCTTGAACTGCTGTTGCTGAAACTCGAAAGGGTTTCTAGTTCTGGTATTTCTGTGCATTTCTGGGCTGTGGGAGGTGTTCCATTGCGTCCGGAGCGTCATTTCCATTGAAAAATAGTTTTCGTTTGATTGAAAACGGTTCCCGGTTGCTCCAGAAACGCGTATTTCATCAGATCTGAAGGTATAATGTTACAGTGACGCATTTCTTTTATTTCGTTTTTGAAAAGAAAAAATCTCATATTTCATTTTTTTTACTGTTAGATTTTTTTTGGTTCGGATTGTTGCTTTCCCGTCTGCGTATGCTCTTTGCCGTGCACCTTGAGCGATCTCGGCAAATCAGAAACAGAAAGGGAAAGGGTTTTTTCGGCTGCGTATGCTCTTTGCCGTGCACTTTGCGCGATCTCGGCAAATCAGAAACAGAGAGAAAACGTAGACTTTCCGGGCAAGCTAACAAGATCTAACTCCACAAGTGTGGAAAAGTTTTTTTGTTTCGTTTTTTGGTTTGTTTTGAAGGAAAAAGGGCAAGCACGCAAACCGAGCAAGAAGAGTAGTTAAAAAAAAAAAAAAAAAAAAAAAAAAAAAAAAAAAAAAAGAAAAAAAGAAAGAAGAAGAAAAAAAAAGCCCCCTTCCTCATTTCCATATTTTACATACCTTTTAAACTAGCTCACTTAGTCCAAAGTTGCTTTATTCCTTAATAGGTCTTGAGTTCAAGTCTTAGGAAGTTACTTTTAAAAAGAAAAGTGCATGCAATTTCTATTTTCAAGTTACTTTATTGTAAAAGTGCATCTCACTTAAATAATAAAAAATAAAAATACAAGTGAGTCACTTAAGCTTTTTATTTATCGTTGCACTATTTAAAAGTAATATCATTGTAAAAGTGAAATCACTTATTTTACAAAAGTGATTCACTTAAAAACAACTTTTTTGTAAAGTGATTGTCAAAAGGTTCATCTTGGGAAGAGGGGGGTTCTTTTTTTTGCTGGACATTCTCTAGCTGCCACGTCACTATTGGGACATCTTCAACAGTTTCTTTGTTCAAGCATAACTTCATCATACAGAGTCCGTTTTCAGTGCCGTTTTTTTTTGAAACCGCCTATTTTTTCAAGCTCTTCACATCCAGACTATTGGTTTTTGCTTTTACAGCCATTAAATTACAAATATGGCCGCCCTTTGTGATATTCTACTTAACAGTTCCAACTATTTCTCATGGAAATCTCGTATGGAGGATGTTCTAAGAAGTAGGGGACTTTTCAGAATTACAACAGGGAAAGAAAAAGAACCCACTGATGATGATAAGAAAATAAAATGGGCAAATAGATGTGATGAAGCTCGTGGATTGATTGGGATGTCAATCTCTACTGATTTGCGATTCCACATATCTGGAATTGATGAACCTAATGCTGCTTCGGACAAGTTGGAAACTGTGTTTGGTAAACACAATGAAATTCGAGGTCACCAACTCGAAAATGAGTTGATTTCTTTAAATCCAAGTGACTTTTCATGCATTCAAGATTATTTATCTAAGTACAAAACTCTCAAGCTCTTATGTGCAGAATGTAAAATTGAGAGGGAAGACAAACAATGCATTTATCATATTCTTTCCAAACTTGGACCTGCATACTCTGTTTTTACATTTTACTCCATGAAAGCGTCATTGAATGCAGCTAGCTATCAAGAGCCTAGTCTTGAATCCTTTTGTGATTCCTTGATTAGAGAACAGGATAAACTCATTCATCTTGGAATAATCAACAATGCAGATACATCTGGGAAAGCCTTATTGTCCCAACAGAAAGAAAAGTCCAAGCCTCCCAAGAAACAAAATTTTCGCAATAATAAGTCAAACAAGGGTCCAAAACCCTCTCAGTCAGCTCCTTCTTTAAAAAATGACAAAGGATCCAAGCCAAAAGGCAAGAAGACTGAGCGTCATTGCAACTATTGCGGGAAAGATAATCATGATGAATCTAAGTGTTTCAAGAAGATGGCAGCCTTGGAAGCAGCAATGAAGAAGCACCACATCAGCCTAGATTCACCTTCAGAATCTGCCTCTCATGGACATGCACTTTGTGCTTCTGGTTATTCTTATAATGCATCTTCTTCTTCTACTTCAAATGAATGGCTCATTGATTCTGGAGCATCTTATCATATGGCTAAGGATCAAGCCATCTTTTCTACTATGCATGAATGTAACACCAAACAAATATTTGTTGGTGATGATAGATCTCTAAGTGTTGTAGGAGCTGGAACAGTTCCAGTAGATAACGGTCATTTTAGTGATGTACTATGTGTTCCAAGAATTTCCTGCAATTTGTTATCAGTCTATCAGATCACTCATTCTGGTGAAGGTAAAACTGTGACCTTTACACCTCACCAAGTTGTAATCAAGGATTTTAAAGATCCTCAACAGGTTCTAGCTACCGGAATTGTTGATGATATTACCAGGTTGTACAAGTTTAACAACTTTGGGTCATCACCTTTCCCTTCAGTTTTTGTTGCTCATAGTGATAACTTGAGCAAACTTTGGCATGAGCGATTTGGTCACTTAAATTATCGCTCATTGCAACAACTATGTAAAGAAAATATGGTGACAGGTCTTCCGATGGTATCTTGCAAGGATGGTGTTTGCTCCGGTTGTGTACTCGGAAAACATCATCGGGACAGTTTTGACAAACGTGCCTCTTGGCACGCCTCGGTTCCCTTGGAGCTTGTGCATAGTGACTTGTGTGGTCCTCTTCCATCTGCTTCCTTTTCTGGTTTCAAATATTTCTTAACTTTCATTGATGATTACACCAGACGCACTTGGGTTTATTTCCTAAAACTTAAGAGCGAAGTATTTAACATGTTCTTGGCCTACAAGGCCCTTGTTGAAAAACAATCTGGTCATCAAATTATCAAGTTAAGATCTAACAATGGAGGAGAATATGTTAACAAACAGTTCACTACTTTCTGCACTGAACAAGGCATCCAACAACAACACACTATTCCATATACACCGCAACAAAATGGTGTAGCTGAGCGGAAGAACCGCACTTTAAAAGAAATGGCAAATTGTATGATCCAATCTAAGGGACTAAGTCTTCAATTTTGGGCTGAAGCCATAAATTGTGCAAATTACATAGTTAATCGCACCCCCACAAAAGCATTACAAGGTATAACACCGGAAGAAGCATGGAGTAAAGTTAAACCTGATGTAAGTCACTTTCGTGTGTTTGGTAGTGAAGCATGGGCTCACATTCCGGATGAAAAACGGAAAGCATTGCAGCCTAAAAGTGAAAAGTGCATATTTGTTGGATATTCTGAAGATGTAAAAGGTTATAGAATTCTTCAACCACATTCTCATGCTATAATCATTAGAAGAGATGTTAAATTTGATGAAAATATCTTGGCCTACGAGCCTAACTCGGCGAGTATGCCATCTTTGGCCTGCGAGCCTGATTCGGCGTTTGTGCCTTCTTCTTCTTCTTCCAACTTCCTTGACAGGTTTCCAACTCCAGTTTCTGATGATGACAGTGAGGATGAAAATCCACCTCCGCCTGCTCATGTTCCTCCAGTTGCACCAGCACAAGTGCTTCCTCGATGGGTCCGTTCAACATGTGAAGCAGCTGGTGATCTTGCCGGTGATCCTAGAGATCAACGTCGAACACGTTCTCAGTTTCAGCGAGCCTCTTCTCTTTTGGCTCAAGTTTCCGAGAATCATGATCCAGAAACTTTTGCAGAAGCTTCAGGGAATCCAGATTGGGATGCAGCCATGGATGAAGAATATCGTTCCTTAATGGCGAACGATACTTGGGATCTTGTACCTCTTCCAAAAGGAAGAAAACTTGTAAGATGTAAATGGGTCTACAGAACTAAGTATGCATCAGATGGAAGTGTTGAAAGACTTAAGGCAAGGTTAGTTGCTAAAGGTTTTTCCCAAGTTAAAGGGATTGACTACAATGAAACCTTTGCTCCCGTCGCCAAAATGAACTCCATCCGCCTTGTTCTTTCCCTTGCAGCCTTACACAACTGGGAAGTCCATCAAATGGATGTCAAGTCTGCCTTCATACATGGTGATTTACAGGAGGAAATTTACATGGAACAACCTCCTGGCTATGTTCAGAATAACTCTAGCCTTGTCTGCCGCCTTAAAAAATCGTTATATGGCCTTAAGCAAGCTCCTAGAGCTTGGTATGCCAAAATGGATAACTTTCTCCTTGACACTGGTTTTTCTAGATGCCATTCTGACCCCAATGTCTATACCAAGAAAGTAGAAAACCATCTCATCATACTTGTTCTATATGTTGATGACCTTATTCTTACTGGTAGTGACCCTAAGCTTATAACCCATGTGAAATCCAGTCTTAAACAAACTTTTGAAATGTCAGACTTAGGACATTTGCATTATTTTCTTGGTCTCCAAGTTCTGCAAACCAAAGAAGGAATCTTTCTTTCTCAGTCTAAGTATGCTTGTGACCTTCTTCGTCGCTTTCACATGGAAGATTGTAAACCAGCCCCTTCTCCCTTCCAGTCTGGAGTCAAACTTTCTGCCACTTGTACTTCACCTGAAGTAGATGCCACATTGTATCGTCAGCTTGTTGGTAGTCTTTTATACTTGACTCATTTCCGTCCTGACCTTTCCTTTGCCGTTGGTTGTGTTGCCCGTTATATGCAGACACCTCATGAAAGTCACTGGAAAGCAGCTAAAAGAATACTTCGATATATTCGAGGTACAGTTCAGTTTGGGATTCATTACAGTACAGGGGGAAACCTTTGTTGGTTGGTTTCACTAATTCAGATTGGGCCGGCGATCCTGATGATCGAAAGTCTACTGCAGGTTATGTTTTCAGTCTTGGATCTGGACCTATTACTTGGGCTTGTAAGAAACAACAAGCTCTTGCTCTTTCTTCAGCAGAGGCAGAATATCGAGCAGCCGTCAATGCCAGTCAGGAAGCTTTATGGCTTCGACAGATCCTTTCAGAGTTTGGATTCGAGCAGCAGCAGCCTACTCCACTTTGGTGCGACAATCAAAGTGCCATCAAGCTTGCCAAAGATCCAGTTCTACATCAACGCAGCAAACACATTGAGCTACATATGCACTTCATCAGAAATCTTGTTCATGATCGTGTTGTCGAAGTACTCTTTTTCCCTACAGATGATCAAGTTGCAGACATTTTCACCAAGTCTCTTACAGAAGCGAAGTTTTCTAAACTTCGATCTATGTTAGGAGTTCAGGAACTTGTCATTAAGGGGGGATAGGCTCTAATGCCTCCTTCCTTCTCCTAATAGTGTCACTTTTGTAAATCCTTCAATCCTATCCCAAGTTGTTCTTAAGGGGGGGTGTTAGGATATTTAGACACTTAGGAGTTAGTTAAGATCAACTTGTGTAATATATCCGTTAGGGATAGTGTGTTTCTTTAGTATGCATTAGTATGCATTTGTATATACTTAATCCGACGGTCACGATATGTTTCCGACATAGAGTGATCCGACGGCTCAACTTCTCTTAGATCAAACCTAACCTTGATCTGTGGCTTAACACCCGATTGGTCCATGATCTCTATTTAAAGAGAATGGAGGGTCATTGTTTAGTTGATCGATTATGAGAAGCTCATTTGTAACTTTCTTTCTTTGCATAATAAATTGTCCCGTAGAAGCTATTTGGCCGGGGCCGTGGAGTGTTTCCCTCAAGAGGGTTTAAACCACGTCAAAACATCGGTGTGTTGATCTGTGATCTGTTTGTGTGAAGTGGTAGCTCTTGGTGTTCGGTCCTTTGGTAGTACCCTGTGTACCCGAACACAGCAAAAACCCCCAATTCGACCCTTGGGGAAATGGCACTATTTCACCTCCCAATACAACTAAACTGAGTAAAAATGCTTCAAATGCTCAAGTACAGTACATGAAACTTGTAGAAGACATCCATGGCAATATATTTATCACAAATATATCAGAGAATCATCCGTACATTCGAAATCATCATCAATACATTGGCTCACAACAAGGTAGTGGGGAAATGGCATTGTTCTTCCATTAAAAATTAGATTTATACATTTCTACTTGGAATTTCGACCTGAAACTTTTTGGAGATGAAGAACAGAGTATTTAATTCATATTACAAAAGAAATGGGGCATTAGAATCTCCCCCAAATAGTACAATAGCTCACCAAAAACGCCCTCCCTCAAGGAGCACGAATATGCCTTCAAAACTAGAAACGGTGGAGAGAAAGTGCTGCACTAAACCAAACCATGAAACTTCCTGTAGCTGCTACCTGCAAATACAAACTCCATTAAAGCACCATGAAAGACCTGAGTGGCCTCTCCAAACACCAACTTGGATGGGAATCTTTCACCCTCGAAATTGGCTAAGGCAAGAAACTAGTCATCCACTAGCTCTCTCTTCACAAATGCAATTTTTATCAAATCATCAAAAGCCATTCTCATACTTGATTTCTACATTTTATAACCAACATTATCCTTCAAGGGGTCGAAATCCTCTCAATAGATTCAATAATTTTCCATTTAGAAAATATTCCTCATTTGCCACTTGTCTCCTAGTTCCAACCTTCCATCTTCTCCCAAATTCGAATTTGAGTCTCTTTAGATTCCTCCAACTCCATGAGCTCCTTCTTGAGCCTATTTTTGGGGCTGACATGTCATAATGGTCAGGTGTAAGAAGTCAGGTCTGAATTTTGTCATAAAATGTCATAGATGCTTCATTATTGTTGTCATAAAACTAGGGAATCTAGCCCATGTGTCCACTAGTCTCCAATTTGACTCTTCCTCTCCCATGGAGGTTACTATTCTTTCCCATTTCGACCTAATATGCTCAATGCCATGTGTTATGACTTACCAACTCACCCAAGAGTGTTCACCTTCCCATGAATTCGAATTGGCAAGAGAGAACTGCCATGTGTCATTGAAAAATCAAGCTAGTGTGGGTCCCACCACCTCCATATGTCTCCAAAACCACTTGCCACCTAGAATTTCTCTTGAATTTATTTATTCATTATATTTATTAAATTCTTGAACCCTTCTAATGTCTAAATATCATTTATTAGTTTCCTTATTACCATCCCACATGTGCCCATCCAACCTAGGAAACTAGTAGGATTGATGGGATTGTCTTACTATGCACTTATTTGAATGGGGACATTACAGGGTAGTGCTCCCATAGCGAAAATTTTGGAAAAAAATCCTTGTAAAATGTTGTAACTTCATAGTCATGATTTGGTCAATAATGGGTAATTTATGGGTCCATGGTATTGGGTATCCCGTGGTATTTTCCCACGGTAAACCAACTTTAAAAGGAAGGCATTGTAATGTGAATTTGTATTGTAAAGATATATGTGATTGTGTGAGAGAGACTGAAGATGAATTTGCAATGGATGTGTTGTGGGTTGTATCCCTTCATTTGCTGGACAATATAATAAAACAGACTGGAAATTTCTCTGTGGACGTAGCCCATATTAGGTGAACCACGTATATTGATGTCTCTCTTGTATTTTGTTTTTGTGTTTTATTTATGCATCTTATTTTTTGCTAATGTTATGCAATTATGTTTTTTTTTACAATTGGTATCAGAGCCAAAGGGCTATTTGGTGCATAAACTTGTAGGAAAGAAGGGTTCATGGTTCAAGTGGGAGCAATGGAGGAAGAAGAAAAGTTTAGGGTTGAAAAAATTAACGACCAAAACTACTAGTTATGGAAGACGCAAATGGAGGACTATATGTATCAAAATGATCTATTCCTACCATTGGAGGAAAATAAAAAAACCAGCGGCTACGAAGGATGAATAATGGGAGGTTATTGATAGAAAGGTACTAGGAACAATATGGATGTTCCTAGATTTGTCGGTGGATTTCAATATTTCAAAAGAAAATACAACGGAGGGTCTGACAAGCGCATTGGATAAAATATATGAAAACCCTCTTCCTCCAATAAGGTATGTCTAATGAAGCGTTTATTTAATATGAAGATGTTATAAGGTGGGTCTATTGTTGACTATTTAAATGAATTTAATACGATTACTAATAAGATAAGTTTTGTAAAAGAGGACTTTGAAGATGAGGTTAGGGTTCTTCTAATCTTGTGCTCATTGCCAGAAAACTGGAACGGATTGGTCATGGTTGTAAGTAAATATGTCTTCGGTTCAACCACTTTGAAATTTTATGATGTTGTTGGAATTATTCTTTGCAAGGAAATGTGAAGGAAAATCATAGGTGAGACATCAAGTAATGCATTGGCCATGGGGAGCAGGGGAAGACAAAAGCAGAGAGGAAAGAGCCCAAGTAATCATGGGAAGTCTAGGAAGGGAAGATTTAATTCCATACTGGGAAATATAGAGTGCTGGAATTGTGGAAATAAATGACATCTAAAGAAAGAATAAAAATCTCTAAAGAATAAAGGAGATGGACAACAAGAGACCACTCATGAATCAAATGTAGCGGGTGATGTGTTACAAGATGGTTTGATTCTTGCATTAGATAGTACTAGTGATTACTAGGTACTATATTCAAGGGCTTCATGTCATGCTACACCCCATAGGAAATTCTTTCATGATTATGTTCTAGGTGATTTCTAACATGTTTTATTGGGTGATTATGAACCATGTAAAATTGTTGGAATGAGTAAGGTATGAATAAAGTTAAAGAATGGAGGTGAATGGCTATTGAAAGATGTAAGGAATATTCCTGCTATGAAAATAAATCTGATCTCAACAGGGAAGTTGGGAGATGGCGACTATTTATCTATGTTTGAAGAAATGTGGTGGAAGATCACTAAAGGAGCACTGGTAATAGCAAAAGGATATATGATAGGTACGTTGTATTTATGTCCTTATAATACTAATTCTTCTATCTTTGTATATTCCATAGAAACAAATATAACATTGTGCCATCATAGGCTTGGTCACATGCATGATAAGGGGATGCATATTCTCCACTCAAGGAAGTTGCTACCAAATCTGAAGCAGGTAATTTTGGAATTCTATAAGAACCATGCTTATGGAAAACAAAATAGAGTTAGATTTCTCAGAGTTGAGAAGCAAAAGAAGAGTAAAAATTTAGAGCTTGTGCATATAGATGTATGGGGACCAGCTCAGGTACAATGTCTTGGTGGCTCTCATTATTACGTTACTTTGATTGATGATAAAACTAGAAAAAATTGGGTTTCTTACATTTGACAAAAATATGATGTTTTTTCTACTTTTAAGAAATGGAAAGCTTTGATTGAGAATGAGATAGGAAAAAGGTTAAAGTGTCTCACATCTGATAATGGAGGTTAATACCGCGGCAATGCGTTTGATAGTTACTGCTCATACTGTTATCTCCCCAAATAAATTTGTCAAGTTGATCATTTTTAGATGATAGGATGTCATTGGAAAATTCATTTCTAAATTTCTTAAGGCTCATTGTTGATAGCTTTATGCATGTAATAAAGTTTGAAAAACATTAGATTGGGTTCTCATTTAAAAAATCTCAAAAGATAGGTTTCGGTAGCTAAGCACTTATTTAAAACGGTTCCTAAGCCACCGAAAGCTCTGCTTTCGACAACTTGAAGGAAATTTTTAGGGCTCTCCTAGCCACCGAAAGTGAAAAGAAATTTTAAAATGAAAGCAGATCAAATAAGGAGATACCCGTACCATTGCAATTTTTTAAAAACAAAGCTTATGATTTTGATTGCCTTGGAGAGGATCCGCAAGTGAAAGCTATCATACAATTGTCAAGTCAAGTTTTCCTAGCTGCGTGCAAGAGTAAATACAGTGGCACCGTGTGACTGTAAATACAATAGCAGAAAATGACTACTATGTTCATGAAGAATTGCAGTAGTTTCAATCAGGAAAATGAAGAATGTTCTAGAGATGGTAAATTTGCAGAAGCTACCACTCTAACAAAGAAAAGAGGACCTTCCCTCTGTTTATGTCTTGCATTCCAAAAACACACATTATTAGGAGCAAAGGAATTTTCTGCCACATGCTAAGATGATCTAGAAAGGAGTTTTTTTTCTCTATTTACAACTTGGTTTTCAGAAAATGCCATGGATATTTCAAGAAAATAGACTGCTGCAAGAGAAGTATTAAAACATCAAACAGACCAAATGACTCTCAGAAAACTACAAAAAATGTAGATTTGTTTCGGTAGCTTAGGCGGACATGGAAATTGCTCATTAGCTACCAAAAACCCAGCTTTTGGTAGCTTACAGTATGGAAGAAAATTGTCCACAGCTACCGAAAGCAGAGAGACAAGCATAATGATGATATTTTTGCTCTGATCGAATGTTTTCACTACCAAATCATTTGAGGAATATTTTAAGTGCCTTTTCATCACGTGGAATATTGCTGCAGATGTCAAAGACACAAAGACTAACAAGATGGAGGCAAGGATATTTGCTGCAAAAATGGCGTTTTTACTGTGCAGAGTCATCATTTTAAAATGATGATTCTGAGCGTCTGTAGAATCTTTTTGCAAAACGCTCGAACATTTTTGTTCCTAACATGTCAGAGCACAATAAAATCTCTCCATTTTCCTACAGGTGTTTCAGATTGAGAGAATCGAATCCGTCACTGAGCCCCATTTTTTGGATCCCAGAATATGCCTGTTTGACACATATTTTTGAAATGCAGATCTCTAGCAAATGAAAACTAATTTCAAAGATCCAAGAGAGGTTTTTTCTCACAACAAATCAATGTACAATAACCTCTTTCAGTTTATACACAGGTGTCACATATCTGGAGAACTGAACCCATCTATGAGCCTCTTTTTTTCAGCAGTTTCAGCGAAAATGGTGTTTTCACTATGTAGAGTCATCATTTTAAAATGATGATTCTGAGCGACTGGAGAATCCTTCTGCAAAACGGGCGGAGGTTTTTGTGCCTAACACATCAGAGAACAATAAAATCTCTCATTTTTCCTACAGGTGTCACATATTGGGAGAATCGGATCCATCTCTAAGCCTCATTTTTCAGCAGTTTGGTCAAATTAAAGAGAATTTTTCCCCTAGTTTATTGAAAAGGGTTTTGATTTTCTATTTTTAGTGATTTCGACCCAGCTTCTTAGGATCTGGGAAGATGTTGTAAAGGCTATAAAGCCTAGAACTTGAGAGCAAAAAAAGGTTGGACTTTGAAGACTCTAAGACACTCTTTTTTGTAGAAAGACCTCTTTTTAATATATTTAGTAATACAAGCTTCTTTCACTGTTGTTTTCAGACCATTATCTTCTTCTTTCTATGCTTATGAGCAGAGGTTCTCTTGTTTATGTTTACTTTAAAGCTGATGATTGTCATCTCACTTTCATATCAGTAAACTAGGATAATAAGTAACTACTGCTAGTTCTATTGACCCTTCATATGTATGTTTCTGGTTAATATAGTTAGTTTTTCTCCACCCATCTAATTCGGCAAAACTATCTGATTAATGGGTTTTGAAGGCCTTGTCCTATCTGGATATTACTAAGTTGTATTGAGTGTGGAAATCGGTGAGTGAGTCATTCATTCATCTTGATCCGATTATACACCCATCATTGAAGATAATATTAAGTTACTAGGCTCTTTCGACTACAACCTAGAAAGACTCCCGAAGAGCTAACAAATTGGTGCCATTGCCGGGGAGAGGAGATTGAAGCTCATCTTCCTTGGGAGAACAACATAGATCCAGCTTCGATGATAGACAAAGCCTAGACATTTTCTTGGTTGTAATCATTTATCTGGTGACTCCATGAAGGATAGATTCAATGGCAGCTCCATTGCCCATAAATATGTTGGCGACTCCATTGGTATGACATGAACAAAATCTTAGCTAAGAGGCATGCTTTCTGCGATTTTTCAAAGATCGTTGGTTTCCCTAATCCAGTGCCTAGTAGAGATGAATGGGATGGCAGCCTTCCCAGATTTTGAGGAGAAGAATGGGAAGTTCTAGTTGAACATTTTCTTGACTTTCATGATTGCATTCATTGGTTGGAAATTGTACATGAATATGTTAGGATTAAGCTCTTCTGGTTTTCATTAGAGGGGATTGCGCGTGATTGGTTCCGATCTTTTCCTATTGCAAGTATCAATTCTCTGGCAAGCTTTCATGCTGCATTTCATTCAGTTTGTAAAGAAAACTTTCCAGTCGATCTTTTATACCCTGCATGTTGTCACGAATTTAGTTTGTTGAATAAAGGTTCAGATTGTAATGAAGGACATGCTGAAATAGGGGACACCTCTTATTGTGATCAAAATATCAATGAACTTCAGGATGATATTCATATTACAGATGTTCTTGACATTGCATCAAATATATATACTGACTTAGGGTGTCATGAAATTGAGATTGTCCCCTTTGAAGACTTGAAAGATGATGAGCAGATTGACAGAACATCAGGTGAAAGTATTGAATCTCCAGTAAATGCTGAGGGCAGCTCACATTTTTCTGATTTACAAACAAAGAAATATTGTAGCATATACGAAGAGGGAGAGGGTGTGCTAAAAATTTCTGATCAGCAGTCCATTTTTTATGACTCTCTAACAGAGGTTGAGCAGTACATATTCAGCATTGAAGGCATCCAGCATCACTTCAATTTTCAGTCGAATCAACAGTTCAAAGAGGTATTCTTTTATGGTTTTAATGACCCTATCACAAAATTTTTTGAACTCATGAACAACATATATGTTAAAGTATTTTGGTCAGATGAAAATTGGCTTTGTCATCAGTTCAAACTACTTTTTTGTTGGCTATGCATTCCATTATTTTTTGGGTCAAAATCAAGAAATACTTCAGTGAATAAATTTCAGATATGGCTTCATTGGAAGCATGAGTTTACTTGATTAAGCATCGGTACAATGGTTAGAGTAGGGTAGCATAGATGAATAAGCTCATAGCTGAGCATTTCAAGTTTGCATAATGCATGATGCTTGCATTTAGTATTGTAGTTGCAGTTTTGAAATAAAGACTCCATGCCCAATGGATGTAAGGCGTTGCTAGCAGGTTTACAGTTGAACATTTGTGGACAGATTGCAGAGATTTGGGGGCAGTTTAAATGACTCCATGCCCAATGGAACACTAGACTAGGTTCTGTATTTTGTTTATCTAGGAAAGGCATCAGATCTGTGGTTCTTGAAACCTCACAGGGAGGTTTTCATCCCCGAGTAGGAGCCAGATGTTATCTCCCCAAATAAATTTGTCAAGTTGATCATTTTTAGATGATAGGATGTCATTGGAAAATTCATTTCTAAATTTCTTAAGGCTCATTGCTGATAGCTTTATGCATGTAATAACGTTTGAAAAACATTAGATTGGGTTCTTGTTTCAAAAATCTCAAAAGACAGGTTTCGGTAGCTAACTGCTTATTTAAAATGGTTCCTAAGCCACTGAAAGCTCTGCTTTCGGCAGCTTAAACAGAATTTTTAGGGCTCTCCTAGCCACCGAAAGTGAAAGGAAATTTTAAAATGAAAGTAGATCAGATAAGAAGATACCCGTACCATTGCAATTTTTTAAAAACAAAGCTTATGATTTTGATTTCCTTGGAGAGAATCTGCAAGTGAAAGCTATCATACAATTGTCAAGTCAAGTTTCTCTAGCTGTGCGCAAGAGTAAATACAGTGGCACCATGTGACTGTAAATACAATAGCAGAAAATGACTACTCTGTACATGAAGAATTGCAACAGTTTCAATCAGGAAAATGAAGAATGTTCTAGAGATGGTAAATTTGCAGAAGCTACCACTCTAACAAAGAAAAGAGGACCTTCCCTCCATTTTTGTCTTGCATTCCAAAAACACACATTATTAGGAGCAAAGGAATTTTCTGCCACATGCTGAGATGATCTAGAAAGGAGTTTTTTTTCTCTATTTACAACTTGGTTTTTGGAAAATGCCATGGGTATTTCAAGCAAATAGACTGCTGCAAGAGAAGTATTAAAACATCAAACAGACCAAATGACTCTCAGAAAACTACAAAAATGTAGATTTGTTTCGGTAGCTTAGGCGGACATGGAAATTGCTCATTAGCTACCAAAAACCCAGCTTTCGGCAACTTACAGTATGGAAGAAAATTGTCCACAGCTACTGAAAGCATAGAGACAAGCAGAATTATGATATTTTTGCTCTGATCGAATGTTTTCACTACCAAATCATTTGAGGAAGATTTTAAGTGCCTTGTCATCACTTGGAATATTGCTGCAGATGTCAAAGACACAAAGACTAGCAAGATGGAGGCAAGGATATTTGCCGCAAAAATGGCATTTTTACTGTGCAGAGTCATCATTTTAAAATGATGATTCTGAGCGTCTGTAGAATCTTTTTGCAAAAATCTCGGACATTTTTGTTCCCAACATGTCAGAGAACAATAAGCTCTCTCCGTTTTCCTACAGGTGTTGCAGATTGAGAGAATCGAATCCGTCACTGAGCCCCAGTTTTTGGATCCCAGAATCTGCCTGTTTGACACATATTTTTGAAATGCAGATCTCTGGCAAATGAAAACTAATTTCAAAGATCCGAGAGAGGGTTTTTCTCACAACAAATCAATGTACAATAACCTCTTTCATTGTATACACAGGTGTCACATATCTGGAGAACTGAACCCATCTCTGAGCCTCTTTTTAAGTAGTTTCAGCAAAAATGACGTTTTTACTGTGCAGAGTCATCATTTTAAAATGATGATTCTGAGGGACGGGAGAATCATTCTGTAAAACGAGCGGAGGTGTTTGTGCCTAACACGTCAGAGAACAATATCCTCTCCCAGTTTTCCTACAGGTGTCACATATTGGGAGAATCGAATCCATATGTGAGCCCCATTTTTCAGCAGTTTGGCCAAATTAAAGAGGATTTTTCCCCTAGTTTATTGAAAAGGGTTTTGATTTTCTATTTTTAGTGATTTCGACCTAGCTTCTTAGGATCTGGGAAGATGTTGTAAAGGCTATAAATCCTAGAACTTGAGAGCAAAAAAAGGTTGGACTTTGAAGACTCTAAGACACTCTTTTTTGTAGAAAGACCTCTTTTTAATATATTCAGTAATACAAGCTTCTTTCACTGTTGTTTTCAGACCATTATCTTCTTGTTTCTGTGCTTATGAGCAGAAGTTCTCTTGTCTATGTTTACTTTAAAGCTGGTCACTGTCATCTCACTCTCATATCAGTAAACTAGGATCATAAGTAACTACTGCTAGTTCTATTGACCCTTCATATGTATTGTTTTATATATGTATGTTTTTGGTTAATATAGTTAGTTTTTGTCCACCCATCTAATTCAACAAAACTATCTGATTAATGGGTTTTGAAGGCCTTGTCCTATCTGGATATTACTGAGTTGTCTTGAGTGTGGAAATCAGTGAGTGAGTCATTCATCTTGATCCAATTATACACCCATCATTGAAGATAAGATTAAGTTACCAGGCTCTTTCGACTGCAACCTAGAAAGACTCCTGGAGAGCTAACACATACCATGGGATTCGTAGAGAGTGTTGATGTATATGTAACTTCGGAATGTATTTCACCCATGTATTTCATCTATGTATATTGTACTCCTATAGAGATGTTATCATTCATCTATACGGAAGTGTTTGTATTCTTATAGAGATGTTATTATTCCTCTATACGGAAGTGTCGTCATTTATATTGTAAGTGTCGTAACTTATACTTGATGGGTTATTAGACATTCTTGGTGGGGTCGGACCTGTATAAATCATGTGGGTCAAAGGGTTATTAGAACACCCTATTGGGGGTCGACCCAGTCAGCATTATGTTATGTGGTTAAATTAAGGCCGACCTAGTAAAGGTTATTAGGCAAGTCAAGTCAAGTATAAATAGAGTGCGGGAGGCACTCTATTTGATCATTCACTTTCTCACTCACACACTCATTGGAGGGTGGCGCACTAGTGGAGGCGGAGAAGCTGCTGCTAGGAGAGGACTATCTCTCATGCTTGGGTTGTATGATTGCTCTATCTATCTCTGAGGAAGTTATGGGGTTTTTCACCTTCTTGGTTTTCCCCGGTGAAACTCTGTCTCTTGTGTGCTTGCATTATTGTGTCCATGATTGATATGCTGTAGATATGTTGTACATGTTATTCTCTCAGTTAAGATCTTAGATCAGATTGAAAATTTTGAAAAACTAACATGGTATCAGAGCTAGCCTGAAAGAAGGCATGGTATGGCATTTATGACACTTGTTGCATTTGCGAAGCTAGGGCTTGATATAGCAAAACCCAGTCATCAGAGAACTTTCGCTATAAATACATTTAGGCATGGTTTCAGGATCTAAAACTCTTACAGGTCGAATATAAGATCCCCATGTAGCTTGTGTCCGAAGCACAACTTCTAATTCGTTGTACTTTGTGTTTTATGATCTGTACAATATAGGGTTTTTGCCTCTTCCAGATCTTAGTCATAATTAGGTGACCAAGGAAAAAGGGTCACAACATGGGCCAGGAAGCTCCAAATGAAATTTAGTAAAAAGTGATAGGTAGGGAACAGACTGTAGTTTTTCAGGTAAGGCTTTCAGAGTCCGAAGTTGAACTAGTGACACGTGGCACGCCGTACAAGTTCGCTCTCCTGTTTTATCCCATAAACAGGTCATGTTGCGACACTTGGCATAAATATCTCTCTCAAAGAATTCATTTGAGGTCAGACCTATGGGGTTGGAAAGATAACAGGTCATGATACCATAGGAAAAATTTTCAGATCCTGTAGATCTGAAACTTCAGAGTTACACCAGAAACAATCAGGTGCATATTTCTGTCAAGACAAAATTGGATTTTGAGCACCTTCATTCATGGCTCCGGGAATTTAGGGTTTCAGAGAATGTTGGAATTTTTTGTATCGGAGACCACGGCTGGATGTTCCTCATCAAAATCAAAATTTAGAGACCAAGATCAAATTTTTTTATTGCGTAGAAGGCCGGTCTTGATCAAACCCTAGTTCGGGATTTTGATCGGAAAGGTGGAAAATTAGGGCTTCTGAAAATTTGGAATTTCTGAAGTCTGTAACCACGGCTGGAATCTCCTCAAAAAAATCAAAGTTTAGAGCTTTGGATCGAACCTTTTGGTTGGCAGAAGGGTGGGCTTTATCAAACCCTAGTTTGGGATCCTGTCGAGAAGATCGAGAAGTTTCAAAGGCAATTTTGAGGGGTGAAATTTTGTAGTTTTCAAATTCCGAGTATACCAGCTTGATCATCTCATCAAGGCACATTTTTCTATCCTTTCAGAAGTTTGAAATTCAAAGTTTGAATTTTTAGGGTTTCTCTGACAAACGCTAATCCAGCTCCATATCCAGTTTTCGCAAATCAAGTGGATTGGGTTAATTCTAGAAGAGAATGGATTGGTCACCTGCATAAGTGAAGAAGTTCCTGTTTCGAAGAGAGATGAGGCTAAGGCCTTACATAAGAAGATTACAAGCAATCTCGACAGGTATGACTTATTAGGTATGTTTCGAGATATGTTCATGATTAAGCTTATGGTATGTTTGTCTTCATTAAGGTTAGTACAATCTTGATTAACTTTAGACTTGTTGTATCACCTTAATAAAATATGAATGCATGATAGAAGATATTCATTGATTAGGGTTTTGACACTTATGATTGTACTAATGCATCGTGGTGTTGTATGAGGTTGATGTTGCCCACTAACATGAAAGGTACATCAAGAAAGACAAATCATGTTCTAGTTCAAAAGCATATGACCATGGTGACATGAAGACAAATATTCATCCATTGTCATGGATCACATAGAAGATCTACTTACGAGGTATGTATAACTTGGTTCTATAATGGTTAGCCTATGAGATATGCAGGTTACTAGAACAAGTCATTGAAGAGAACAAAAAGACATTATGCGGTTATGTTAGACATAACTAGCTAGCATGCTAATCCAGGTTTGTTTTTCCTATATCAATTTAGAATCCTAACTTGTGTTAGGATATCTTATATATGTATACATGGCATGATTGATAATGATTATTCATTGAAGATAGTAATCATGGGTTTAGGCATATTATGCTTCTTACTTTGATTGATGATATGACTAACCAGAAAAGTCCTTTGGTCAAATAAGAATATGCATGAGTAAAAGAAGTATTCCCTGAAACCTTGAATACTAATGTTTATTATCTGTGTTTGAAATGATCATGACTATACATGTTTAAGATTATTGTGTTTTGATTATACTAATTAATGTATGATTATGTATGAGATCTCGAGGGAAACACAATGATGATACTAGTAAGCATGCATAGTGATCAAGGATGGATATAAGTTCAAGGACAGGTAATCCAGGAAGAAAATATTAAGAGGGAGCACACTCCAGTAGTTTCTGCAAGGATGCAAACATTCAGAGGGATTTGATCACTTCTCACAATCCACATCAGAATGGAGTTGCAGAAAGGAAGGAAAGACTAAGAGGGAGTCCACCCTACAACCAAACAAAGATAAGTATTTGAATTGTCATTTCTTGCATATTTGTTTGTTTAAATAATATTGTTCAATGATGTATATGCTTATGTTCCTAGACTTAGGGTGTGTATTATGCATATTAGAATAATTGCATTAATGAACAATATACTACTAATATGCATATGATGGGTAAGTGGCCTATGGCACTGTACAACATTCCATTGCTACTTATCTAGAATGAAACCTCTTTGCTGACATGTTGGGAGTTGTGCACACTCTTAACAATGTTCTGGTAGAGATTAGAAGGCATCTAGAAAGTTACAGGATATGGATAAATGTTGTATTGAAGCATTGGCTAAGATAATTGCATGACTGTATGACATATTTATTTATGTGTAAGAATTTGTTCTGAAAACTATGAGATGTTTTCTAATCATGCAATTTAACTTGTTTTGTAGGAAAGATCGTATACCATCACCTACAAAAGAAGGACTACGACATTTGTTCAATAACAAAGTTATCTATTGAGGATATTGAATATATTGAAGTTCCCAGGATTCGGGAAGAACGCCATGATCGAGGAGTACCAGTCGATCATGAAGAATGATGTTTGGGATGCAGTCCCAAGATCTGAAGGGAAGTATGTTGTGACTTGCAAATGGATCTACAAGATCAAGCATGATAGAGATGGTAGCATAGAAAAATACAAAGCTAGGTTTGTAGCTCGTGGCTTCTCCCAGAAAGAAGGGATTGATTATGAAGAGACCTTTGCTGCTATGGCCAGATACACTTCCATTAGATCAGTACTTGCTCTGGTGATAGTGATGAAATGGAAGGTACACCAGATGGATGTCAAGACAGCTTTCTTGAATGGTGTAGTTGAAGAGAAAGTGTATGTGGAGCAGCCACTCGGGTTTGAGACACATGACAAAGAGACACATGTGTGAAAACTGAAGAAAGCCCTGTATGGTTTGAAACAGGCACCCAAGACTTGGTATGGTAGGATAGATGGATTCCTATCCAGTTTGGGATTTACCAAGAGTAAAGTGGATTCCAACCTTTACTACAAAGTTAAGGAAGGAAATCCCGTGATTCTAATATTGTATGTGGATGACCTGTTTGTAACAGGTGAGGATAGATTGATTGCCGATACGAAGAGGAAGCTTGCTGCCGAGTGCGAGATGAAGGACTTGGGTATGATGCACTATTTTCTTGGTATGGAGGTGTGGCAGAGTGCAGATGGAATCTTCCTTGGACAAGGGAAGTATGCAGTAGAGATCCTGAAGAGGTTCGGGATGATGGACTGCAAGGCCATGGCCACACCTATGGCATCTAACCTGAAGCTTCTGTGCGATGCTTCTTCTGAGCCGGTTGATGCTACAATGTATCGTCAGATGATTAGGTCCTTGATGTACTTGATGAATACGAGACTAGATATATGCTTTGCAATGAAAACCTTGAGCCAGTACTTGACAGATCCAAGACATGTTCACCTGATAGCTGCAAAGCATATTCTGAGGTACCTGAAGGGTACAGTTGACTATGGGCTCAAGTATGAGGTGAATCAGAAGTTTAACCTGGAGGGTTATGTTGATTCAGCAGGTAGTGCTAATGATCGGAAGAGCACTTCGGGGTGCTTCTTCAGTATGGGATCCAGTATGATCTCTTGGTTTAGCAGGAAGCAGTCCTGTGTGGCACTGAGTACAACTGAAGCAGAGTATGTTGCAGCTTGTTCGACCAGTTGTGACGCAGTATGGCTTAGGAAGCTACTGTCTGATTTTTTTGATCTCCAGCTGAGTGTTACTTGTATATATTGCAACAACCAGAGTTGTGTGAAGTTGTCGGAGAACCCAGTGTTCCATGACAAGTCGAAGCACATTGAGATCAAGTATCACTATATCAGGGATATGGTGCAGAGAGGAGCAGTGAAGCTCCTATATGTTGTGACGGACGAGTAGATAGCTGATGTATTGACCAAGCCACTTGCCAGAGTGAAGTTTGAATACTTCAGAGGGAGACTTGGTGTACTTCAGATCGAGATACCTTCCAAGGGGAAGTGATGAGTCCGGAGACACAGATGCACACAGGGCCATTCTCACATGGTTAGAGGAAAGTTCTTCCATGGTGAGATGTAAGGGCTGGGCCATTTTCACATGGTTAGAGGAAAGTCCTTCCATGGTGAAATGTAAGGGTTGGGAAAAGCCATTCTCACATAGTCAGAGGAAAGTCCTTCCATGCTGGTGAGTGTAAGTGTTGAGCCTTTCCTGGATGGTCAGAGGAAAGTCCTTTCATGCCAGTGAGTGTAAGTGTTGTGTGTGTGCATCTGGGTTGTGCTCCATGGACGATGACGATGATCTGAAGACGATGATGTGACAGTATGGTACAGAGGTTTTGCAGAGGCATATGATCAGTCCTGATGCTCTTGCAGGTTTTGCAGAGGCAGTGTAATCAGTCCTGGTATATCTTGCAGGTTTTGCAGAAGCAGTGTAATCAGTACTGAGGTGTACATAATTGATGGCTTGCTCGCAGATATGCTGATGATGTACATCCAGCATGAAAAAGGGCTGGCTCTATAGATGATGAAGATATGCAGGTGGCGGGCCTACATCTAGTATGAAAAAGGACTGGCTCTGTAGAACTTCCTATGATGAGTAGATTCAGAGATTGGTTGAGATAGCAGCAGTGATGACAATGACGATGATTCGAGGACGATGATGCCGAGAAGAAGACTTGTGCTAGTAGATATGTGTAGAGAAATACCTTCCTAGTTAAGAGGGAGTGTTGATGTATATGTAAATTTGGAATGTATTTCACCCATGTATTTCATCTATGTATATTGTACTCCTATAGAGATGTTATCATTCATCTATACAGAAGTGTTTGTATTCCTATAGAGATGTTATTATTCCTCTATACGAAAGTGTCGTCATTTATATTGTAACTGTCGTAGCTTATACTTGATGGGTTATTAGACCACCTTGGTGGGGTTGACCCTGTATAAGTCATGTGGGTCAAAGGGTTATTAGACCACCCTATTGGGGGTAGGCCCAGTAAGGATTATGTTATGTGGTTAAGTTAAGGCCGACCTAGTAAAGGTTATTAGGCAAGTCAAGTCAAGTATAAATAGAGTGTGGGAGGCACTCTATTTGATCATTCACTTTCTCACTCACACACTCATTCGAGAGTGGCGCACTAGTGGAGGAGGAGAAGCTGCTGCTAGGAGAGGACTATCTCTTATGCTTGGCTTGTATCATTGCTCTATCTATATCTGAGGAGGTTGCGGGGTTTTTCACCTTCTTGGTTTTCCCCGGTGAAACTTTGTGTCTCTTGTGTGCTTGCATTATTATGTCCATGATTGATATGCTGTAGATATGTTGTACATGTTATTCTCTCAGTTAAGATCTTAGATCAGATTGAAAATTCTAAAAAACTAACAGAGAGATGATTGTTCACCACAATAAAATGGTGTGTCAGAAAGGATGAACAATACAATCATGGAACGTGCAAGGTGTATGAGATTGCATGCAGGGTTTCCCTTACAGTTTTTGGAATCTACTATAGATACTGCTATTCACTTAATAAATAGAGGGCCTTGAGGGGATTTGGATTGTGAGATCCCATAGAAGGAATGGATAGGTAAAAAGGTAAACTAATAATTTATGAGAACTTTTTATTGTGAAGCATTTATCCATATTGATAAAGAAAACAAAACAAAGCTTGAGGCTAAATCCAATAAATGTACCTTTATTGGATACGGGGTTGATGATTTTGGTATCGCTTATGGGATTACGAAAATGACAAAATCATTAGGAGTAGAGATGTGGTTTTCAATGAAAAAGTCATGTATAAAGATCAATTGCAGGGAAATAAATAGGAAAAGGAAAACACATAGTACACAGTGCTTGATGAAATCAAAGAAAATGAAATTCCAAAAGTGCCAGAAAATCAAGAACAACATCAGGTACCTCAAACTACTGCAAGTGTAGAAGATCTTATAGATCAAGTAGAGCCCCTGAACAATACTCTCCTTCACTATATTATTTATTGATGACTGAATCTGGTGAAGCAGAATGTTATGAAGAAGCAATGCAGGTGGAAACTAGAAAGAAGTGGGAGTAATGCATGAATGAAGAGATGGACTCATTGGTAAGATACTAGACTTGTGATTTGGTTTAGTTTCCTGTAGGTAAAAGAGCATTGAAAAATAAATGGGTTTATAGGTTGAAGGAAGAATATGGAGGAAATAAGTGGTACAAGGCCAGACTTGTTGTAAAGGGGCTTGCATAAAAGAAAGGTATATATTTTGATGAAATATTTCTCCTGTTGCTAAAATGACTTCAATTAGAACTATTTGAAGTCTTGTGGTGGCATAATATTTGAATCTTGAACAATTATATGTAAAAACAACCTTTCTCCATGGGGATTTGGAGGAAGAGATTTATGTGCAGGAGCCATAGGGGTATGAGGTCAATGGGAAGCATAATTTAGTATGCAGGTTGAAGAAGAGCTTGTATGGCCTGAAACAAGATCCAAGGCAATGATATTTAAAATTTGATAGGTTTATGACATAACAAGGTTATAGTAGATTTCATTCCGACCATTGTGTTTATTTCAAGAAGTTCGATAATGGAAGATATATGATCTTGTTATTGTATGTAGATGACATGCTTGTTGCAGGGTCTAACTTGCAAGATATAAATGTGCTCAAAAGGAAATTAGCCAATTCATTTGTGATGAAGGATTTGGGTGCTACAAAGCAAATCCTTGGTATGAGAATAACAAGAGACAAGGAAAATTGCAAATTGACATTATCTCAGGGTGAGTACATAAAAACTATGATGAAGAGATTTAGAATGTAGGATGCAAAACTAGTTAGTACACCTTTGGCCAACCATTTCAAACTAAGTAAGGGGATGTGCACCAAGACACATGAGGAGATATAATACATGTCCAAGGTTCCCTATTCATCAACAGTTGGAATCTTGATGTATGCCATGGTGTGCACAAGACTACATATTTCACATGTAGTGGGAGTCGTGAGAAGGTATATGAGCAATCCAGGAAAAGGACATTGGAAGGCAGTTAAGTGGATTCTCAGGTATTTGAGAGGTACTACTATTCATGCATTATGTTTTGGAGGTTTAGACATTGTTATGTAGGGATATGTTGATGCAGATATTGCCTGTGATAAAGATAGCGGGAGGAGCACAACATGGTATATTTTTACTGTAGGTGGAACAACAGTAAGTTGGATTTCAAAACTGCAAAAGGTTGTTGCACTTTCAACAACAGAAGCAGAGTATGTTGTTGCTACATAGGCTAGTAAAGAGATGATTTGGCTATAGAGGTTCATGGAGGAATTGGGTAAGAAGAAGGAGAATATAAAGTTGTACAGTGAAAACTAAAGTGCCATTCATCTTGAAAATAAATCATCCTTTCATTCTACGACTAAACATATACAATTCAAGTAGCATTTCATATGATCTATTCTGGAAGATGAACTGTTGACATTGGAAAAGATACATACTAGCCAAAATCCCGTAGAAATTTTCACAAAGGTAGTAACCAGAAAGAAACTAAGTTCCTACTTAGTTTCAGTTGACCTTCAAGCATGAAGGTGAAGATGATAAATTTTCTAGGTCCAAGGTTTGGATCATATTCCAACAGATGCATTAGAGGTGGAGTTGTTGTGATCAGTCTCCAAGTGGGAGATTGTTGGTTGTGGAGCCCGATCTTCCTGATTCAGAGGTCGTGTTTCAGTCATGTGTGGATCCCATCCAATGACGGGGGGCGGGGGGTGTGCGGGGAATTCTCCCCAACTATAGTCACCATGGGGGTCACGAATACTTTTGGGATCCCCCCCGGCGAGGGTTCGAGGGAAGTGTCCCCGCAGCTAAAATTTTAAAAAAATGCCTTGTAAAATGTTGTAATTTCATAGTCATGACTTGGAAAATAATTGGTAATTTATGGTCCCATGGTATTGGGTATCCTATGGTATTTTCCCATGGTAATCCCTCTTTCAAAGGAAGGCATTATAATAAACCTGTGTATTGCATTGTAGTATTGTAAAGATCTCTATGATTGTGTGAGAGAGACTGTGAGAGAGTGAAGAGAAAATTGTAGTAGATGTGCTATAGGTTGTATTCCTTCATTTGTTGGATGGTATAATAAAAGGACTGAAAATTTCTCTATGGACATAGCCTTGATTGGGTGAACCACGTATATTGGTGTCTCTCTTGTATTGTGTTTATGTGTTTTATTTCTGCATCTTATTTTATGCTATTGTTCCGTGATCCTGTTTTTTTAACATCAGAAGAAATGTTGGGGTTCCAAACCAAAGCTAAGAACATTATAAGGAATATGATAGCAATGTCGATGAAAAGAAAGATGTAGAGGAAAAGAATAAAGTCTAGAGTATGGAAGATCAAGGAAGCACTAAAGAAGAGTTTTGTGAAAATGGCAATAACAAAAACAAAGATATAGATACATTGTATATTGATGAACATGATGTCGACATCTCGATTGTAAAGAAGATGAACATATCAAAGATTATAATGACGAAGGACAAAATATTAATGAATATCAAGATAAATCCAATAACAATTGCGAAGGAAATGAAGGTGTAGAAGAGTATAATGATGAAAATAAAGACAAGAAAACTAATCCTAATCATGACATTGTAAAAGGTGAAAGTACAAAAGAACATACTGATGGAAATAAAAGCAATATGAATAAATTTGATGACGGTGAATTCAAAGATTTCGAAGTTTTAAAACTAGAAAGAATTAAGAAGAAACACAAAGACATGTTGCAAACCAAGATTTTGATTCCTCAATCAATGTCAAATTGTCCTCCTTACCAATTACCATTGTTCAAAATTCTTCTCAAGTATGGTCACCAATACAAGTCTAATGTCTCCGAAATGTGTCATCCCTTCGCATCCTTGTGAATATTGTGGAATTTTATGCACACAATGCATGGAGAAATATGAACAATTGTTTCAATAATTACTGAATCATGGAACTATTATCAGAGATAAACTATTGAACAAAGTTTGCATGTCAAAGAGAATATCATCAACCTTAGTAACTTCCATGAAGTCACAATCAATTAAGAAAAGTCTAAGCTTTGAGGACGGATCCTTTCAGGGCAGGATGACTTGTAATATACCAAAAAGTATATTACATTTATTAAAACATATTAGTTTATTTATTAGGTTTATTAAGTCATTAATTAGTTTTTAATCGACATGTATATGATTAATAGACATGTCCCTTCACCATGGGACACATAAAACATTGACCATTTATCGTTGTAAATGCATCATCGATTATTATAAAAACATTATTAAATATATTTGAAATATTTTCTCTTTCACCAGACCTAATCTCAGAAGAAGATATTTAGATCCTGAAGGAATCCCAAATTATTTCAAGAACAAAAAATCGTAGGTCAATAGGAGAAGTAGGCTACAATGGAAACACAGGAAGATTCCCTTGAGAAGGAAGGGGAAGTGGCTTAGGAATACCACATAAATAAAGGAAGAAAGAATGAAAAATAAAAAAGGAAGGAGGAATCCAAAAGGGAAAAAAATATGGAATATCATCCCATGATTGAGAAGGTCATCTAAATAAGTAGTAGAAATGTAGGAAAAAATAAGACCTAAGATTGGTTGTCGAAAGGCACCCACCCCTTCTCTTCATCTAATAAATGAAGCCGATATCTTATAATATCAAAGAAATGGCCAATAGGCCTAAAGAAGAATGTATTATGGTTTTAATTTCAATATAAAAACCAACACCCTTCTGATCCAAGAGATAGAGTTACACGAAGAAGAATTTTAAAAAGCAAGCCAAAAAATATAGTTAAGAAGTTCATGAACAATAGTCAGTTAAAGAGGGGGATATAGAGGCATAGGAACTATGTGGGTTTCCTCTAAATTCAAGCTCCCACATTCATTTAGCTCCCAACACTAAAATTTCATCTACCTCCTCCACACAGTCTCTCAAAAGAACATTTTCAATTTGTATGTCCTGACATTTTTTTCAGAAAAAGAGAGTGTTGGTTGTCTTTGTAGGAATTCAAAAGTAATATTGATCTGGATAATATAATTGTTTCCAGAGATCTAAACATAACCCTCCATAAAAAAGAGAAAAAGGGTGGTTCGCTGGTGACAGATCCTCTAAGAGAATTTGGAAGCAACCAAATAGATAAATATATATTTTTATTAATAATTATTATTCAAGTCTATATTACATGATGTGCGGCTCACACATTTATACAACATGATGACATGGAAATTTTTTTTAGGGAGTTTTCTTTTCAATATTAATTATACTATTATTTTACCTAATACATATTAAACCTAAATACTAATTATACATTATTATAGGTATATTACAAGTCATACCCTCTCAAAATGATTCATCCTCAAAGCAAGTAAGATTTAAGAATTTATGATATTGTTTGCTTCATGTGTTGCAACATTCAACTTCTTCTTCAATCCCCAAATACTTGATATCCCCATGGGTGTCATTATTTGTACGTGGTTCACTAGAGTAATGTATCAATGCATGAATCAATCTCCCTGGGTTCAAATTATTTGCAAGCATCCATTCCTCAATAGTCTCATAAGGATCTAGCATAATCAGATCTAGTGCAAACTTGTACTACAATTCAGGAGAAACATCTGGTTTTTGCAATAGTTCCAAAGCTTTCCTTGCCTCTCCTTGCTGAATGTAATGATGGATAATAGTTTCATGCTTCTCTTTAAGACTCACAAAAAATACAAGCACTACTACATTTGCACCCCAAATATGACATTTCCATCGACTTTTGAAGAAAATTCACCTACTGAAGTTGAAATGAAGTCGAATAAGCATAAAGTTCAGTCAAAATTTTGGGAATGGATTTGACACATGTCACTTAAGAGACATTGAGTAAATTACACTTTCTGACGTTGACTAATACATCATTTGGTATGGAATAAAACATTGTTTATGGAAAATTGGGAGAAGGAGAGATTATACAAAAGGAGATAAATTTCATCATCAAGATTTTTCTACCTTTCAATTGTTTTATAAACATAATTTTATCTATCTTTGAATAGATCTACCTTAACCTTCCTACTATAGATCCACATCACTCACTTAATTCTTTGCAAATTATGTGTTGGACAACATTTTGTTTGCTCAAACATTGATATAAGAATCATACACTACCTTCTTTTGTTGGGATATTTGGTGATCTTATATCTCTGTTTTACATCCTCAAAAAGGGGAAGCCTTTAAGCCTCATTACATAGTTCCATAAGCATTATGAGTGAGAGGTTAACTTGAGACTAAGATGCCAACTTAAGTTATATCATGATTTCAAGTTTTGATGGCACTTTAACTTTGTTTTATAAATTCTTATGAAACTTATGAATCCATCTCTTTACTGTGGGCTACTTCTTTTTGCAGATTTGAATGTGTGGTTTATATCATTAAAACATAAAGTAAAAATCTGAATTAATCTACCATTTCATTATAATTATCCATACCAAACTATCACAAATTGCAAGACTATTGGTGTTTTAAACAATGTTTCAAATTATGTTTTTGATCTCAGATTTGAGGACCTATACTTTGTTTTGCTCATACTATATGTTGCAAGTTCATTGTTTGAAATTGTCTATGATTTTGTGAAAGGGAGGTGGAATTCTATGCAAATTTGTTTCCAAATCAAGTGAGAATTCATGAAAGCATGCTCATCAATGTGATAGAGGGAAAAAATGATTAGGCATACAATCCTCTTCTTGAGAAAAACTCTATTTGTTATCCAAGTTAAAAATTTTCTCTTCTAGTTTGTTGAACCACTTCTTGGCTCCTCCATGAATCTATGATTTCTGTCCTTGTCCTAAGTTAGAGTTTGGTTAGTGATTGAGTATAGAGGAACCAAGGCTCAAGTGATGAATTTCTTCCTGTTTTTATTATAAATGTTTCCATTGATGGAAATTAATGTTTCCATTGAGAATTCAATTCATTGAAATAAAGAACAATGTCAGACAATGTTGTTCGTCGATTTCTTGGTAGATCCAGACGAGTTGTTTCTATGTAGGAAAATATCAACTCTATATACGGTGGAACAAGAAGCAACCATATTGGTAATACGAAAGATCATAATCAAGCCTTTAATGTTGAATATTTAATCTAAGATGGAAATTTTTATGGCCCTTGTACGCAATGGAGAGGAATGAAAAGAAGAAGAGTTATTAGGGAAACAACTAGGAAATAATCCTTACAGTATGGGAACTTGGAAGGTGGAAAACAATATCATCCCGTGGCAAGATATCAAAAACTGTTTTTTTTTTCTGATTTTGCAATACTATTATTATTGATGTCTATTTCGATACTAATTGGATATATTTTTCCGTAATTGTTGTATAGACAAGAGCACCAATGCTTTCCAATCCACTTGTTGCAATTCACACTAGTGATGGCGAGGGTGGTGACATTGAGGTTGATACAATGGAAGAAAATGACCAAAACATTATTGAGAATGAAGGGATAAATAGGTTGATCCATGATACATTTGTTTCCATGATGAGAATTCACCTACGGATGAGATCTAGGAAAACATTCATGACATACCTCTTATGGATAAGGAAAAAAAACTTATACAAAGACTCAAAGACAAGTCTTCTTACTTCTCTTTTGTTTCCAGTCAACTTGAAGGTCATGAATGGTATTTCAAACACAACAATGACACAATTGTTAAGGTATGCAATATTTATCTATTTGTAATTGCAATTGCTTGTTTTTTATTCATCATTGTCATGATATATAAGCTAGTAATTACGATTTTCCCATTAATTGTTTTTTAGGTTGTTAGGTGATACTCTTCTACCACTGTCAAATACTTTACCTCACACATACAGAAAAATGTGTGTTGTTTTGAAATATTTAGGAATGGATTATAACATAATCGATGCATGTCCTAATGATCATATCATATATTACAGACAACATGCATGAAAGAGTGAGTGTCATGAACATGGAATTAGTAGACATCGTACTGATCAAGTAACATATAAGGTTCCCCATAAAGTTCGTCATCATATCCCAATAATTCCACGTTCTCAATGACTGTTCAGGTGTAAAAAAATTGTAGAATTTATGGATTACCATGCACAAAATAGAAGTGAAGATGGTGTCATGTGAATGCCTGGAGATGGTTATGGATTCAGAGACATTGAGGAAATATGTCCAATTTTTAAAGGATATCCACGTAATGTTAGACTTTCATTAGAAGATGATGGTGTCAATCCATTTGGAGAGATCAAAACCAATTACTCAGTTTGGCTATTTTTTGTTATAACAGTAACCTTCCTTCATGGATGATAATTAAAAGGGAGTATGTCATGTTGTCATTAATTGTTCCAAGTACTTATTTTTAAGAATGTTAACACAATATAAGCAATCCTTTTTTTTCATTGTTGCATGATCGAGAAATTATTAATTATGTACGTTACTTTTCAAATAACTACTAAGTAAGAACCAAGTTAAATATATTGATGTATATCACGAGCCTCTTATAGATGGAATTTTAAAATTATGGGCCGACATCAATATGTACAACATCTCCAAACCTGTAGGCCAAAAAAAATTTTAGTTCCATGGAATACTTACATGGACAATTCATGATGCACCTAGTATTACATATTTTTGTGGTATGTAAATTTCCCATGTATCTCTATGCATCATTTATTATTCAACCTCTTTTTATAATTTATGGAATTCTATATATTAACACTATTCCATAACTTGCAGGGATTCAAACAATGGGAAAATAAGCATGTTTGGTATGTGTTCCAAGAACAATATCTAAATGTTCAAGAAGTTTAGAAAAGGAGGTGTACAATGAGTTTAGGCAATTTCTCCATAAGGACCATAGGTATCCAATTACCGAAAAAATAACTTTAATGGGAAGGAAGAGAGTGGAAAAAAACCACGAAGAATGACACCTCAAATATGGAAAAAGGCATTTCAGAAGATCCATGGTAAGCAATATTTTTTTCTAGTTAGTATTTCGTTCTTAGCCACTTGTATTTATTTTTAGATTTCCGTACTTACCACCATGATTAATAAAAAATATTAACATTTCATTGATACTTCTCAAAGGTCATCATGGTTAGAGTCCACAAGGTTTGAGACAATATACTCTTCCCAATTCAGTTGATTTCCATACTATGAGCACCTACAAGTAGCTCATTTGTTTGACATAATGCATATTAGAAATAATGTCACAAAGTGCTTGTGGAAAATTATATATGGGAGGAATAACAAGGAAACCATTGCAAAAATTATAAGTGAGAGGCAGGAATCCAACTCATTGCAACATTTGGATCATTGCTATGGTAGTGGGAATTCCACCAATCTTCCATTGTTATTAATAGAGCAAGAGAGCATTGTTGTAAACCAGGTTGTACGGAAGATACAATTTCCCACTAGTTTTTCTTCAAACATAAGTAATATATTAACAAAGCGAGATGATTTCGGTGGGGCTAAAACTAATGATTGTCATACATTTATCAAGGTTCGACGTTTTGCAACTTCAATGATTTTATGATATATACATTATTTGTTAGTAATTCATGTTTATCTCTATTCAAATTATATGTAATGATATATACCTTATTTGTTAGTAATATACATTGCGTCCTTATTGTACTATGTTCTACCTCTATATCTACCTAATAGATTTGACAACAACATAAAGAAGGTTATTTATGATCTCAGTAAGTACATGAGGTATATATAAAGTTATAGTTGAATTAGTTATCATTTACACTGTCAATACTTGATTTAATTTCCTTATATATTTTAGTGTTGACGCATCAAATTTATTTGCACTTGTAGGTGGTTTTCATTTAAAGAAATACATAAAGAATATATCAAGTATTGGTAAAGAGAAATTCCCCAACTAATGTGTGAGATGCAAATAAGGTCAATGTGGTTGGTGGAGAGGCACTTGAAAGCATTGAAGGCCTTTGTTAGACAAATATTACGTCCAGAAGGCTCGATGGTTGAAGGATAAATGCTATATCAATCCAATGTATATTTTAGTTGGTGATATGGATGTGCTTCTCCTTTGGGATTCCAATTCCAACAACAAATTTAAAGGGGATGTGTTGTTGGGGAAATGTATATGGAGAAACGTGAAAGATAAAATCTTGTATTGTATTTAATATCTCTAGACATGCTTCTAGTAGATTGGTTAGTAGCTTGGTTGTTTAAGTAAATAATTTTTTTTGTCATTGTTCTAGGTAGTATAGAGTGGGATGCAATTCATTTATATGTTGCAAATAATCTTAATTGGATGAAGAGATGGATAGAATGATGTGAATAAGTTATAATGTCTTATCATGGAATAGGGTGGCAGAGTTGATAATCAAAGCTTATTTGGATCAGGATACAGATTTGACCCAACAAGAAATTTATAATATAGCATATGGTGCAAAAGATAGAAATGTAAGCAATATCTAACTTTTGTTTTTATATTTCAAATCCCATAATTTTTTTTTTATCGTGAATTATCTTATACATATACTTACCAATTCCTGAAAATCCATTTATAACACATTGAGAATGTAGGTGAAAAATCATAAGGCTATGTGGTGCAATGGCATAAAATATCGCACCAAACAGTTGGATGATGGGAGGAAAACATGTGATAGTGGTATATTTCCAATTTTCCGGGTTACTAATATTTCCCACAGGGGAGATAGACATCTAGTCACATCGTATTTGATGTACTATGGATATTTGGAAGACTATTGGATATAGACTTTAAATCCTTCAAAGTGGTTCTCTTTAAAGTGAGGTGGTATAGATTGTTGATGCAATGTGTCGAAAGGACGATGATTGATCATGACAATGAATTTAACATGATTAATACTAATAGGTATGAGCCAAATATAGATCCCTATGTACTTCCAAGTCAATGTGAGCAGTTTTTTTTTTTTATCTGAGGTACCAAGTAGAGAAGGTTGGTGATTTGTTGTTAGATTTGATCCAAGAGGATAGCTTGTAAAGTATACTTTTCCTAACGATCAAGATGTTCATGATCAAGAAGAAGAAGACATGGCTAGAGAGATGGAGGAAGAAGTGTACTTAGAAAAAGGGGGGAATCAAGCTGACCAGACAATCACTGACTCACATCTTGATGATGATGACTATATCAATGATGACTTAATGATAGATGGTCCATATGCTATTTAGGACAATATTTACAATGGTTCCAAAGGGTTAGATACAAATTATGATCTTCATGACTTAGTTGTCAACTTGGACGAAGTGCAAGATCAATATGATATGGAATTGTAACAAATCTTGTTCAATGGATATCTCCTTGGAAATTATTAATGGAATTAATAATTTGAAAGGAAATTTATGTTATTGTATATGCAAATGGATCAATTTCATGGAAGATTATTCTCTATTATGTGTTGTTAATTCTATTTCATATATTTATTTTTAATTCATCAATTTTGTAAAATAATTTAGTTATGAGTTTTTTAAGCATAAGTGTGCTTATGAATTTATATGGGTTTCTCTTATTGTTGTTTTCCATGCAATGGAAATTCAATTTTTTATTTTGTACATGAAATCTAAGTGTTGATGTTATAGACCAACTTGTGGTTCAAACTAGCTTATCCAATTGGAAAATGAAGAAGAAATTTTGAATTGGAGTTCCTTGATGGCTAAGGGTGGTGACGAGCTTAATTAATAAAAAAAATAATGTTATTTTGTTGGGACAAGATACCAACAAAGGTGTTGTATATGAACCTTACCTTAAATCACCAACCCATGGATTCATACAAACTTATGAGGGTCCTGCACAATATGTGCAACTACAAAGAAAATTCTAATGATGCATAGTAGTATTCTAAAATAGAAAAACATAGATAAAAAGAAAAGAGAGATTCTAATCTATGACCTAAGGGTTGCAAGGGACATGGATCCCATCATCTAGTTAGGTACCTATTCCTTTATCAATGGTTTATGAACTAGTTTAAGGACAGTCCTTGCCGGGTTTTAGACAAACCTTTTAAATAATGATTCCTGATATACCTTCTGATTTACACATTAAGTCTAGGTGTTTTGGTGACATAAAAATCTAAGTAAGTAATTAAACACGCTTGGAATTATCATGCTTAACCGAAATCATATAATGATTGTTACAACGTAATTTTCCACCTTGTGAGCATCAACACTCTTTGGCCTGCAGGATCCATTTTACTGTCTCAGATCCACTTTATATCCTTCATACACACCATTTCCCTATTTTTTCCCTTGTACACTAGCTGTATCACTTCAGTGGATGTACCCGCGAGTTGCATCACTATAGCTCACTGGTAGCATGTAAAATGGTAAAAATCACTAGTTAATTACTTTTTACTCCCAAAAAGCAGTCATAGGGTGACCTTTGGACCTCCATTTGCCCCGAAACGCCTCGATGTGTCCTTTCGGACGGGAGGAGAAAGAGAGAGCAAGATAAATCTAGTGGATTTTTTCCCTATATACATGCTACCCGCGGGCTATAGTGATGCAACTCGCGAGTACGCCCACTGAAGTGATACAGCTAGCGTACAAGGGAAAAAATAGGGAAATAGTGTGTCTGAAGGATATAAAGTGGATTTGAGTTAGTAAAATGGATCCTGCAAGTCAAAGAGTGCTGATGCTCACAAGGTGGAAAATTACGTTGTAACAATGATATACCATGTCTTTATAAAATAAATGCTGAATTGAGAAATTGCAAAAATAAGAAGCATTCAAACTAAATTCAAGATGCAGAAATAATCTACTTAACACTACTCTGTCAACATTTTGTAAATTTCCTACAAACTGTAATGAATCTACTATGTTCTAAATTAACCTATCTCATTCATTCGAAAGAAAATAAATCTAATCTAACTCAAATGCCCTTGTGATTTCCTATGAATGGGCCCTTACCCATGGCAATACAGGAACACAAACTTCACTCAATAAGATGGGACAAAAAAGTCTTCATTACTTAAAAATCATTGTTAAACATAATAAGTCTCAAACTGTATGATACTCTCCCTAAAATGATGAAAATATAACTGTGCTTATACAAAATACGATCCTACTTTGTGAGCCAGGAGATATTGTTAAAATACACCTATTCTAATGCTAAACTACTAGTATCTAAATCATAACTGCATGTGGCACTCTATGAAGAAAAACACATAGTGGCAGTCTAACTAAGATTAGCCCATTCCTCAGGGACTAGGCCTTGATTGAATATGTTGTTGATGTATATGTAACTTCAGAATGTATTTCATATATATTTATTGTACCCTTATTAGAGATGTGTTATTCCTCTATAAGGAAGTGTCGTCATGTGGATTGACAAGTGTCGCAAGTGTGTGTACTTGCCGATGGGTTATTAGACCACCATGTGTGGGGTCGGCCTTGAAATATATATATTATAATGTGGATGTACCTAGATAGACAAGTCGTCCCCATAAGGTCACTAGGAAAACAGGTTAGCATAAATAGAGATCAGGTGATCTCTATTTAGATCATTCGGAAAGTCATCTCTCTCTCACTCAGAAAGTGGCGCACTAGTGAGGAGGAGGATCATCTGCTACTAGGAGACTGTCTCAGTGTATTTTGGTTGTACTTTGGTTGAGCCATTGCTCTCTCTATCTCTAAGGAAGTTGTGGGGTTTTTCACCTTAGGGTTTTCCCCACGGAAACTCTATGTCTCTTGTCTCTCAAGCTTTTGATTCTTGTGATGCTTGTCATGCTTATTGTGATTGTCATGCATTGATATACTGTATATGTTATTCTCTCAGTAAATATCCTAGAGTATTGTGAATTAATGCTCAAAATTCAACATATGTCTTCATAATCGTTGAGCACTGGAACTGTACTTAGTAATGGAAACTTATCTTTTGGATCTCACTTGTCCTGCACACTAGTCCATACAAAAATACTGCTATTTCAAATTCCCTCGAACTGCGCCAACTAACTGTAAGTAAAACTGCTTCTCTTTCATGCTGTTATAGAAAAATTGGCTCAATGTCTTAGTTATGAACCTATGGAAAAAAGGGTACTACTAACAACCAACCATATTAGTGTCACATGTGTATTTTAAGTTAGAAAGGAAGACTACAACATCCATAATATGTAAATTGAAATATTGTACTAATCTAACTAGGATGCATCCATATTTTACCAACTTGATACCATAATACTTTCTTTATGAAGCAATTCGATTAATTGAGAAAATGATTTATATGCCTTTTCTTACCTATTGATGGGGGCTGTCATCTCCCCCCAAGTGTCTCAATTGCACGTCTCTGTCCAACCAATTGTTGACTTTGTATGCTTTGTGGGATCAGGTACTTCTACAGGTATGATCTTAGAAGCATAACAACTGCTAATGGCTCCTGATTGATGAAATCCCCTGTCCTTTCTAATATGTTCCCAGCTGGATGCTTCATACTCCTGCTTCCATTCTTGATTATCATTGGATAGAAGTAGTGGTGGGGCGAATCTTAGTCCAACCCATTGTAGTCCCATTTTTTCTATGTGGAAAGATACAGAGTGGACTCGAAGAGGGATTTTTTGATGTTAGAGGGTGAGTGTATCTCTAGCTTTTGGAGCTTGAGAGGGATGCATTTCCATCTCTTTGTGATGAGGTGTAGGATCCAGTTCTTATCCTCCTTATCTTTTATGTCTTTAAAATGAGAAATGGAAGCATTCTGTTTCTCTTTTAGGACTGGTACCATATCCTTGTCATGGATCATAAGCCGATGGGAAGTGAGGACAACGTCTACTATGGGTTCCTTTGCTCTCATCCACAATTAGTTGTCCATATCTGTCTCGAAGTAATGAAGCATTTAAGTGTCTCTTTTATCCTCATTGGAGAGCCAAGATCCTAGTGATATGAGTTGCACATCTCCGATATAGGGATTTGGTGACCATCTGTAGGGGTTAGGAAGGATAAAGTTATGGAGATATAACTCATTGAAATGGTCTTTTCCAAGCTCTCCTACTCACTGACAAGTGTCTATGAAGTCCTTAGGGGAATCCAAATCTTTTGATCTCCCATTTTGTATCATCTTGAGATGATACCAAAGAAACCACTCTTTCAAAAAGACCAAATATAGCCTCCATGGTGGCCTACATCGAATGATTTATTTCATAATGTTAAATCTTGTTTTACATTTTCATCTGATTTGGATTTTTCTCTGATTTCATACATCAGTTCGGTTTCACAGCCTTCCAAATCCCTTTTGATCAAGATGTTTGCATTCATTATATGCTAATTTTCCTCTTCGTACTTCATTTTAATGACTTGGAGTTTTTCATCCAAGGGATGTAGTTCATATTCTTGGTGTCCCTGCGTGTTAGAAGAGGAAGCTTTTAAATTTTCTACTATATGGGAACTTTTCTTCCATTTTAACACTTCCTGCTCCATCTCCTTGATATGAACATGGAGATTTGCAATATCCTTATCCTTTTCACTGAGTATCTTATGAAGTCTGGTGCTAGTCGTTTTGTCATTGGCTGGTGGAGAACTAGGAAAGTTTGCTAGATCTTCAGTCTTTTCTACATCATACTGACCTCCAACAAAAATATCCCTTGCATCCTTCTGACATGGGGGAGAGGTTCTTCCTTCCACTTTTTGAGCATCCTTTTCTGGGATGACTTCCTCCACGTCTCCATCATCTGAATTAGAAGTCTTCTTCTCCTGAGAAGAGTCAGTCTTTGAAATTTGCACAGCTTGGGGTTCTTCTGTCCTTTTTCCCTTCTCAATATTTTCCTGGTCACTGGTTTGCAAGGTCCTCATTTTAGAGGAGCTTTTTCCCTTATTTCCTAGGATGAGGAGGGTATCTGCAATGGTTTTCTCCTCTTCTTATTCCCTAAGTCATTCTTCTTCAGGTTTGTATTCCTCATAATCACTTATCACCCTTCTACTACTAGCTCGGGTCCTGTGAGAAACATAACCATTTTTCTTTGAGACACTTTTCTTTTGAGACCCCTTGTTCTACTGTGTCGCTTGTCCGACTGAGGGTTTATTTTTTGGAGTGGTCTGTTCTTCGTGAGGGACCTATTATTTTTTATGAAATACTTGTATTTCAACTTGACTAATATTCAAGAATGTATCCCAAGTTAGGGGAATATATTCTCTTGTCATTGTATCACAAATGATCAATTTAACTAACCCATGGTGGGATAGAGTGTATGGTTTTCCTAGATGAAACTTGATAATCATTGAGGTTAGGGATTTAAAGAAAATCCATGGAAGAATGATGTTCTGTTCTTCTCTCTGCCACCTAAGGTTTCTCAAAAGTTTTAAGATGCGAAAATGGTAGGCATGCACTTGGGCATGCCGACCATCACAAGTGATGTATTTCATGACTACAAGAAACACCTCATCCCATGGGGATGGAAGTGACTTTCTATGTATAGTCCCCTTTGATTAATCATATTTCTCAATAAAACGAAAGAATTTTTTTTGTCCTTCTGGGCCAACTCCCTGTCGTCTTTATCCCATCTAATTCCTTTAGGGATATTGGTAACCCTTCTCAACACATCCTCATTGAGTTCAATAGTAACCCCCCTTAATTCTATTTGATAGTTATCCTCATCAATATTCTTCATCTTGTTAGCAAATTCATCCATTAGTCCCTCATAATAGCCATCAATTTTTTGAAAATACTAGTCCCATCCTACGTCTTGGAAATACTTCAGGGCCTTTGGAGTTTTAAATAACTTGGAATGGTCTATGAGCTCTCTCTTAACAAAACCCCCAGTCATTCTAATGATAACCCTCTTTTAACTATACACAGAGTTTGAAGGAGGATTTTTTTAACTATACAGAGCAATTATGGGATTTCGAATTACCTGTTCTTTCTCGACTTCTGGACATCTTAGCCTTTGCACTGCTCATTTCTCAGGTTGCTGCTTTCCCAGGAGTTCCTCAATGTTGATTCTGATTTCGGGTGGTGAATTGTGATCGTTAAATTTTCTTGTCATGTTATAATTCCCTATTCATGATAAGGCAATATGTGGTTTTGAATTTTTCCAATCTCATTTTCCTATCATAATTTCCCACTTTTCCCTTAGATTGTGTTGATTGTCTCATCTGTCCTTTTCATTGGAGGTGGAAGACGATGACCTTTAGATCCTTTTCATGCATCTCATCGATCCTTGCCACGCTCATATACTCACTTGTTTTCCTCTAATGTGGCATGTGACACATATTTATGATTTCGGCATTGTTGAAGCCCCGGGTATGTAATTGCTAGAATGTTTTCCAAGGCTAGCAAGAAAGGGTGACAACTCAATCTGAAAGGATTTAAACAACTCTGCGCAAGAGCAGTTCTATCCCCAAACTATTTGGTATGGTTGACTCCCATGGATATTAGACCTCCGCTGGAACTCAAGTGTGTTGATCCTGATGGATCTGTCTTCCTGTGAAGGAAGATCAATAGATGTTCTATCTCTAGGAGTGAGTAGTCTTTGCTTTAAAGGAAATCTAAAATAATTTAGATCTAAATTAAAGGAATGTGTTTTAATGTGCATGATAACCTGTTCTGGAAATTAATAAGTGTTTCAACAATTGATAGACATGTGAAGTGGATCTTTACTTATTAGCTTAAGACACAGTCAAACAATAACAATTGAATGATTATAGCTTAAGGGTTGACGCGCATGCAATATTATCATGTTATAACATGCTAATTGAAAAATTGGCATTAATTTAATAATATTTGTTTATAATTTGCAGAAATAGATAAATGAGTTACATAAATAAATAAATTCATTTAACACACGAGACGCATAGATTGCAAGTTAAGACAAATATAACCTTACAGATTGATGTATTAATTATGATTGCAAAATAAAACAGTGTTCATTCATGAGCTAAAGCGAAAATCAAAATCCGTCAAACAAATTTGATAAATTGAACAAAAGAGATAGCAAGAGAAAACTAACTGTATTTCGTTAAGCTTCCAAAAAATTACAAAGTCTCAATGACACAGAGTATCTCCAATCCTCTTTCGGTGATTCCCCCCCCCCTCAACTATGAGATCTCCACCCCTTTAATAATAATTACATAAATATACAAAGGGTAAACTTCCCATAAAATAGGGATTACAAAATCAAACTAATCTAAGAATAGCCAAGGACACCTCGCCAATTGTCCCAAAGTTCTAACAACTCATCCACATCAGGATACTTAGCCAATTCGAGTCCCAACTGGGCATAACACATGAAGGATTCAATCTCATTCTTGCTTAGTTTGTGCCAAGTACACATAAAAATATGGATCTTGTTCTCTAGACTGACAGGTTTCTTGATCAATTTCTCGAATTCTGAAATCTTTATGTGCTCGGGCTACTGAATCTGCTCTTTTACCTGCGCACACCTACTATCAACCTGATCAATCATCAGCTTTGGTGGACAATCCTTCTCAATAAGTTTCAGAGTGGGAAATTCTAGCATGACCATGATATTGTCTGCAACATACCATCTTCTACCACAAATTCCTCGTGCCTCTTAATAATTTATTCAACTAACTCACAAGCATTTTTCCAGGAATCCAAAGATGTTCTTATTCTCCTGAACTTGAATCTATCTAAAACTGGGAGATCCTTAGGTTTGTCCTTAATATACCTTTGCCAGTCAACAATGTCTTCAATGGCCTTGGAAGCTTGTTTCCTTTTTTCAATGTGCTGCTCAAGGACAATTGAAAGTCGCTCAAAATCATTATGAGTTTCCTGAATATCATCCAGGGAACTAAATAAATCAGCCAAGAGTTTGTGATGCTCTTCATTTATTTTAATAGCCAAGTTCTTGAACTCTTCCTCAGAAAACCTAGAGAAAGAAGAAGTGGTTGCATTCGAAGCTGCATCCTTCAGCTGCTGTTCCAATACTGCTATCTTCTCAACATTGCTAGTATTTTGGACTTGTGCATCTTGCAGTTGAAGCTAGAGAGAAGTGTTATGTGCTTGTAGATCCTTGAGCTGACTTTCATACTCATTCCTTAATTCATGAAGCTGAGATTCATGTTCTTCATTAATTTAATCTGCTCCTCTTGGAGCTTCTTCAATTATTCTTTCTTGGTGTCAATATCCTTATTCAGTGAAGTCACTGAATCATAATTGGCTCCAACAAATGCCCCCATAGATGTAGCAGCGTCTAATGCCTCTTGCTGGATGTTAGCAGACTGGTTTTACGAAATTATTTGATTGGGGACAGGTGCTTGCAGCATAGTTGGTTCCTTTCTTCTCTTATTACCTCTTTTCACCACTTATTTGGTTGATCTACTGTAAACGTATTCCCCAAGGGAAACCACAACATCATATCCATAGTCAGCTATCAACTCTATTGAAGGTGTAGATATATTACATGTTGCAACTAGTGGGGCTATTTGGGTGACAATAGAGTTTGAGATGGACATGGTGATTTGGGAGGTAGATATGGAGGAAGTAGCAATAACAGAAATTGAAGGTACATAAGTAGAAGAAGTAGTCAAAGTGAGAACCTGAGGGAGAGAAGTAAAAGCAATGGTAATTGATGGTTGCAGAGAAACAGTTGGGTCTTGTATCTTAGTAACTTGTGGCAGTAAGGTGATAAGCAGAGTTAACAAGGTTGGTTGAGAAGTAATGGTGGAAGAAGCAAGTATTTCAGCTAAGGTAGATGGTGGAAGGGAAACATCAACATATGAGGTGAAAGAGAGCTCAATAGAAGTGAGTGAGGATGAAGGAGTTGATGTATCTATAGTGGTGGTAACTTCAGGAAAATGAACATCTGGAGTGACATCATCTATCACAATGCTATCAAACAAATCAACAATAGTTTGAGAAACTTCAATGACCTATTGTATGACAGGCATAGAAGGGAAAATAGATCTGATTGGAAGCCTTTCATCTTTCGTTTCACTGTCTTCAATGTTTAATGTGGGTATCTAAGACACAAGGGTTTGAATCTTCTACCTTTTTGCTGGGGTGCTTGCAACAATCACCTAAGTATCAACCATTGGGATCATGTGTGCTAGTTCCTTCTTTGGCTCATCAGCTGATTGAATTAAAATATTCTTGGCTTGTAGAATATCCTCCACAAGGCCTTTTCCTTTTCCTTCATCCTGATAAGTTAACAACAAGGGATTTTTTTTCCTTTTTTGCATCTTTCTCTTCCCTGTCCCTTTTGGCCTATTCTTCAAGTGATAGTTCCATTTTCCTGTAACTCAAAACTTTGGACTTGAGCTCTTGTTGGTATTGAAGAATGAAACATTGTTCTTATTTGGTTTTAGCCCTAATCAGGACTTCAGAAAACAAATTTACTCCCTGGTAAATAGAATCATCAGGGGCAGTCTCATGAGCATAGGTAGTCTTCATATTTTCCTGGGCAAAGTGGTTAGCCACGAATTCCTTGGGATCATGCATCCTTTTGGGAGCTTTTCCCAGCTTTAGGGAAACAATTTTATTTCCCAACACTGCAACATGTGTTGAGTCTTGAATGACCATAGGCCCAAGGTTCAATTGGAATTTGGGCCATCCTTTTCTTTTAGGTCCAGTTAAATTCAGGAACACTACATTAGTGACAGTCTGGTAAGCAATTTCTTCCGACAAAAACTTATTTGGGACTATTCTTGGAAACAATTGAACTGTATTACTTCCACAAAACCTAATATAGGAGAAGGATTCTCCTACAAACCAATCACCAATAGTGGGGATAAGTGTTTTTGCGTGAGCAGAGAAGGTAGGTGCATCCTCTTTGAATATCTGGTGATAAATTATTCCAAATAAATGATCACAGATGTCATACAGTAGAGGCACATAATTATTTTCCCATAATGCTGAACAATTATGTGAACTAGAGGAGCTGAAAGGGTCCAATTCCATCCCATGGAGGGGAACTGGAAGGCCAAAAAGAACACATCAATAACATAATCCGAATAGAAAAAAGGAGGTTTCCTCGAGGCCAGTGTTTTCTCGTAACATTCAATTGCTAATTTTAAATCGGCTGAAATAATTTGAGCCCAATTAAATGATTCCCCTATTGTGAGAACATGATGAGCCACATGTGCCCATTCAACTTTAAACATAGAACAGTTTGGTAGGTCGTATAGCCTGCAAAGCATGGATGCTAGGAGAGAAAAGGGTTCCTTGAACCATGAAATAGGGTAGGAATTATTGACTTTGGGTATGAAGGTGGCTAGGTTGTTCATCCGGGATTTTATCATCTCATCGAAGTTAAAACGGGTCTTTACAAATTCTAGGAAAGCAGCAATGAGAAATTGGGTGGCTGGCCTGAGGGCATATGCTCTGACAAAAACTTCTGAGTGGAAAGAAGCCAATTGGGACCCTGCATTGTCATTGAAAGAAAGGTATTTGGGGTCTGCATGATCAATTATCCATTTTACGATGTCTGTGTATGGGAGGAGAAATGGTCTATCTGCTATGTCATGCAATTGGGAATTTCTGATATTCTCATAACTAGACTGGTTATCTTGAATTTTCGACAGGTCGTCATTGTCAAAGATAGCGTAAATTTATGACCAATCCGACTGATAGGTTTCAGACAGTCTATCTCTAGTATCGGTGAGAATGCCAAAATTAGGGTCTTTGTTTATCAAGTCTTTCTAGGCTGTCTTGGAATGGGTATTTCTCGACATGGTGGGGATTGAAAATTCTGATAAATAAATTAAAAACCAATCAATAAACAGTTTGAAAATGAGGAAAATCCGTAATCAACCAATGGGAAAAGAAAGAAAACCAACTTGTGCTGACAAAAATGACAAGAAAACAACCCCTGTAAAAATCGGTAGTAAAATCCTAGTCCAAGGTGAAATTTATGAAATTGAAAAATGGTAAAAGAAAATAGAAAATTCGAAATATTTAACAAATTCGTGGGATGAAATTTGGATCGTAGGATCAAAACAAATCGACGACTAAGATCTAAAATGCAGAATGTGGAAGAAGAGTTGCGGAATTTATTTTTTCAAAACTGTACATCCTTTCTGTAATCCGCAATGCGGGTTGCAGGTTGCGGAAACACAACTCTAAATATAAATGAACCAAAAGTTCCCGCAATCCGCAATTGTGGGTTGCAAATGACACAATTTAAAATGATGTTCTTTCCGCATTCCACATTCCGCAATTTATTTTTCAAATGCTTTCTGCAATCCGGAAACATAAAGCCGAAATTTAGTTTTCAAACGCTTTCTGCAATCCGCAATTGCGGGTTGCGGGTTGCGGACACACAAAGTGTGAACTTATCTTTTTAAAATCTTTCCGCAATCCACAATTACAGGTTGCAGAAAAGAAAAACGAATTTATTCAAAGTCATTTTCGACATCCGCAATCCGCAATCCGCATTTCTGGATTGCAGGTTGCGGAAAGAAGAAATTTCAAATCCGAAAAACCAAGCATCCGTAATCTGCATTGCGGATTGTGGGTTGCAGAAATGACAAACTTTGGAGAAAATTTATGCTTTCTGCAAATCACAAAAAACACACAAAATCAATGATTTTTCGAAGGAAAAATTATTAATTGGATTGATTCATGACAAAGAAATAAAATGCCATCCATTTCCTTGCGGATAGTAATTGGAAGAATATTTCATTTTTATCCCTTTTTCAAGGGCGCATTGGGTAAGTTCGATAGAGGATAAATAGGAAGCGTTTTCAAAAACCAAAAACTCGGGTGGTCCGAACCTGGTGACTATATGACTCTCGAGAAAGGATATTACTGAATTGGTGTTGGAAACTCTGAGAGGAACTGCCTCTACCCATCTGGTAAAGTAGTCCATGTCTATCAGGATATATTTATGTTGCAAGGAAGAGGTAGGGGTAATAGGTCCAACAAAATCCAGACCCCATTGTTGGAATGTAAATTGGATGAAGGGGAAATGCAGGCTTCTTGACTTTTCCATCACATTTCTAACATGCTTCACATTTCCTGGTAAAAGCATAAGCATCTATGAATAAAGTTGTCCAGTAGTAGTATGCTCTCAGGATCTTGTGGGAAGTAGTTTCCCCTTAGAAGTGTCCTCCTGTAGGTCCTGCATGAAATTCCAACAAAATTTTATCAGTTTCAGTTCTCTCCAAACATTTGAGAAACACACCATCATAGTTTTTCCTAAACAGTACACCATCGATGAGCTGAAACGGTGCAACCTTTAATCTTAAGGCCCTACGCTTTTTAAAATCAAGGGTTTCAGGAGCATACACATGTGTTAGGAAAAAATTAATGTCATCATACCATTCAGACGTTTGAGTTGTAATAAAATTTACAGAACCTTCTGATGTGCTTTCTTCTTGATCCCACTCAAGTTGTTGCTGTACAGGGTCATTGGACTAAGCAGTGAGTAAGCACAAGCCTTGGCCTTTTACAATTTTAGCCGGTGTGATCTCAAGGTCGTATTATTGGAGAGCTGTTATCCAGTGAGTGCATTTTTCACCCGACTCCTTTTGGATCAGAACATTCCCAATGGCTACATAGGGAACAATAACCTTAGTCTGATATTTGAGAAGATAAGGTCTATAGTGTTTTACCGACTTATAGACCGCATAGGCTTGTTTATCAATCTGGGAATAGTTTAGCTCAACCCCTTTAAACGTGGAGCTCATGAAGGAGATCGAAATCTCAACATCATCAGGATGTTTCTGCGTGAGAACAGATGCATACGAGAAGTTAGTGGCGAATGTATATAGAATGAAATCTTTGGTGAAATCGGGAGAGATCAGAGTAGGAGCTTCCGCAATGGCCTTCTGAATTTTAGCAAAGGCGTTTCTCTGTTCATCAGAACATTTGAATTGTGCATATTTTTTAATCAACTATTGTAATGGTTTGACAATCTGCGCAAAATTTGGAGCAAATCTTCTAACAAAATTGATCTTACCTAAGAGAGACTACATGGCTTTTCGAGAACTAGGAAGCCTCGATCTTGGCAATAGCTTCTGTGCATTCTAGGTCAATAATCATGCCATGTTTTGAAACAATGAAACCTAACAGCTTACCTTCAGTGACAACAAAGATGGATTTCTTCAGATTCAATGAAATCCCGTATTTCCTGCACCGCTTGAATACCTGTTTAAGAGCAGAAAAATGTTCATGCCTCTTTTTAGAATAAATCATAATGTCATCCAAATAAACAACAACAAAATTATGCATTAATCCCCTGAAATCTATGTCCATAGCTCTCTGGAAAGTGGCACCTGCATTTATCAATCCAAAAGGAATTCGTCTGTAGGAAAAAGTTCCCCAAGGGGTTTTGAAAGCTGGTTTCAACTAGTCAGCTTGGGAAACTAAAACTTGATTGTACCCTGAGAATCCATATAGCAGAGATAACATCTCAGCACCAGTGACCTTTTGTAAAATCTTCTCCATAGGGGGAACACGATAATTATCTTTTTTCAGAAGCTTTATTAAGGTTCCTGAAATCAACACACAGTCTAATTTCCCCATTCTTATTTTGAACAGGTACCAAGTTTGCAATCCACTGTTTGTGTATGACTGGGAAAACAATTCTTGTTGCTAACAGTTTCTCAAGCTCCTTTTTGACAGATGGTTCTAGGTTGGGATGCATCTTCCTTAGTTTTTGTTGGTAAGGTTTAACATCAGGTTTCATGGGTATGTTGTGATGCATGATATTGGTGTCAAAGGTTTTTAGCTGATCATATGTCCTGGAGAACACATCTTTGAACTCTTTGCACAATTTAATGAAAGATTTATTCTCCTCAGGAGAGCAGTCAATCCCTAAATTAATTAACCGAGGATTTTGATCAGTTCCCAGGTTGACAGGTTCAAGTTCAGGGATGAGCTTTGAGTTTTGCAGTTTGTCTTATGTTTGAATTTGTCTTGCAAATCATAATATTTTTCCAAATTGATAACTGACTTGGGAATGAGATTAGAAGGGAGGTTGGGATCAGATAAAGACTTCTCATGCTCAGCTTCATCTATTTCTACGTCTTGAAAAGTATCTTGGGATGTGAGAAAATATAAAATTTGTTGATCATCATAAAAAACATTCCAACTAGTTACATTGTCAGGGATAAAAGGTCTGTAGATTAACTAAATAGAAAAAGTGTTAGGAGACAAACCTTCTGGAGGAATCAATATGGATGTAGTGTTAGCCAACATGCTTGCATAAAAATTCTGGGACCTAGGGACTGAATTAATATTGAATGTAGAAAAAGAATTAATCAAATCCCTTACACGATTCTGATAATTAATCAAACGGGGAGATATGCAATGGATTTTATTTCTCACCTATTTTACAATAATTTCAAAATCTCCATAAGATTCAATTACCTGGACGCCCAAATCAATTGCTTTCCTGAGTCCCTAAACCAGAGCCTCGTATTCAATAATGTTATTGGTGCACTCGAATTCAAGTCTATAGGAAATCATTATTTTGGTCCCCTTTGGGTCTATTAAGACACATCCTGCACCAGCTCCATCTTTAGATCTAGACCCATCAAAGAACATAGTCCATGCATTTGAATCTATCCTAAAATTAGTATTTACATTATATACATTATATGCAACAACACCAGAGAATGGGACAGAAGTAAGATTAACAATTCGGGATTGGTTCTGAGCATTCTCAACAGGTGATGAATCTGCAAGAAGATCCCCAAACAATGTATCAAAAGTGCAGTGTTCTACATGTGAGCTAAAATAAGCAGCAGGCTCACTAGAATCATTCAAATCAGTGATAGTTTGTTTCATGTAAGGTTCTCTACTTATTTTGATTCTATTTGGTCTCCCATTATAAGGAAGCCATAAATGGGACCAGTCAGTAGAAAAATAGCCTTTGATATTTTCTAACCAATCCCTACTCAGCCACATTCCATACATTTCAAGGATATCAACCACAACAATATCTACATTTTGGTGGATTCTTGGGTCAGCAGACAGTGTCAAAAGAACATTCTCCAGTTCTCCCACTACCTTAACTTTGGATCGATCAGGTTGAACTATTTGGGTAGGGAAAGGATCCCAAGATGCATTCAACTTTTTGCAGACAGATAAGGGCATCACATTAGATGAACCCCCTGAGTCTATCATGCAATTATGGATATTCCTATTGAAAATCTCAAAAGTGATCAAGAAAGGAGGTGTTTTCTTACTACCTGGTTTCTGGTTTCCAAGTTTAGAATATGTCTCTAAATTGTTGTTCTGAGCTTCCCTAGGTTTGTTTACAATCATGCTTTTAGGAAGACTGTCTCTCAAGGCAGGGATTTTCAAAAGTTCAAAAAGAGATATGTTGGCTTTCATTCTTTTCAGGTCATCAATTAAACTATATTCTATTTCAGGAATGACATTTTCTTTTTGTGTTACTGCTTTGCTTTCCTTTGGGGTGGATGTTGAAGGGGAAGCTTCCTGTGTGGGTTGTCCTTTTCGCCTTGTATTATAAGGATGTTGGACATTAAAAACAACCTCAGGCTCATATTCCTCTTCAGCCATGGGGAGTTCTGAAAAGCAACTGATAGTGTTGACCTGTTGGTCCTCTTCTTCATCTGGTGGTTCAGGCTCTTGATTCTATTTGGGGATTTCATCAGGGTGATCAGGAGGATTGTGAGATTCAGAAACCAAAGCTTTAAAAATTGAAATAATTTCTTCAGAATTTAACCCCTCATCAAGATTAGGTGGGACTTGCTTCTGTTGGGGTTGATACGGCCTCCTAAAAGGTGGTCTATTGAATCCTATGTTGTTGTTTTGGTTTTCTTTAAGTCTACCATGTCATTAGAGATATTTTGAAGAAATTTTTTCATGTCATTCACTTCAAAAGGATACTCGTTTTGCGCAGTGGGTTTAGGAGGATTATCTTGTTTCTTGTGAGAGGTAGAAGGTTGTTCAGATGAAGCATCAGGGTTATCTTTTAAGCAGAACATGTCCTTTTCTACCTGGATGGCTTCAACAAAAGCCTCTTGCATGTTATCCTTATGTGCTCTTTTGAACCACATAGCAATGGGGATAGGTAAACCTTTAACATAATATGCAACCAATAGTTCTTTTGTAGGAATAAAAGTGGCAAGGATTCTATTCTATAGGAGAGAAAATATTTGGTTATAATCTTTAACCCTTTCTTTCCCCTTAATTTTCATTGAAGACAAAACTATGACTAGATCTTCGGGGGTTTTGTCATCTCCAAATTTTTGGATAAAAAGTTTTTCAAAATCATCCCAAGAAGAAATGTATCGGGATTCTAGGGCAAAGTACCATGTAGATGCTTTCCCCTCAAATGTGTAAGGGAACAACCTACAAGATACATCTTCATGTATGACACTCCTAAGTCTAATGGCCTGCATAAAGGTTTTAATATGGTCTAGTGTAGGTGATTTATCATCCGAGTTAAACTTAGAGAGCCACTTTTCAGGGTTCTTTGGCAGTCTATGTTGATCCCCAACAATACATACAAGATATTGGTCTAGCCAAGGTCTGTTTTGGCCTTGTACCATGGGTATATCCTTTGAAGAAGAATTGGAGGTTGTCTGACTGTTTGATGATTCCTGGGATGAGGACAATGATGATCATGAAGGAGGTGTTGGTGGTGGTCCACCTGTTGCAACGTTGGGTTGTGGGATTTGCAGATCTTGATCTGTTTCTTCAAATAAAGATGAGATTTGGATATCAGGAAACAGTTCCTGTCGAGCTGTGTTCAAGTTATCTGTGTTTTGATTGTTAGAATCAGTAACAATCTCAGAATTACTGGTCTGTTCGTGTTGGGATAACCTGTGTCTCGAGATCCTATTTTATTCAATTCTCTGGTTAACCCTAGCAATACTATCATGTGTAATTTTTCTTAATTTCTCAAGGGTTAGAGGTCCCCTAGTAGGTGAGAAGAATATAATTTTAGTTCTAGGGGTTTCTAGTCCCGTTATTGGTGTAGAAGGTACTATGGTTGGATCTTGTACTGGTTGTTCTGTAGGCATGGATTCTTGAGTTTGTCTCCTTGTAACAACCGGTATTCTTGCTGGAGGAGGTCTATTGGTGTTTTGTCTAGGAATGACTAGTCATGGCCCTCCTTCTAGCACCATTTGTTGAAGCCCCAGGTATGTAAGTGCTGGAATATTTTCCAGGGCTAGCAACAGAGGGTGACAACCCAATCTGAAAGGCTTCAAACAACTCTGCAACACCTATTTCAAGAAATCTAGAAAAATTCTATTACAAGGACTTCTATGACATTGAATTTTTTTGTAAACATTTTATTTATTTCATTTAATTTGTAAAAATTATGCATTAAAGAAATATTCCATTAAAATTGGAAAAACTAATCCTAGAAAGAATGTTTTTTATTGATCACAAATTTTATTTACTCCAAGTGTTTTTAATATACAATCATAAAAAATGAAATGTTGTATCATTTATAATTAGTTCGGTATGCCATAAATTAGGAGGAGTATATGAAAATCTGTAATTTGTTGAATCGTGAGAAAAAATATTCATGAAGATATAAAATGTAGGATTAATGAAGTTAAGTTGCACACATAATTGCATGTTTTATTACAAGAAGATCTCTATCTATATTTGAAGTGAACAAAGTATCATATTAAATATTTTTATTGTTAAATAACATATTATAATATAGCATGATTGGAAGGAAATCACAATATTAAATTAAAATAAAATAAATTATAAGAAATGTATTGATGTCGAACCAAATAATAACTATAAATTTGTCAAAATTGGGATAGTTGTTAGGTACAACATTATACATACACAATGAAAGTGTGAAGAAATTGAATTAAGAAATCATGGCCGAGAATTACTTTCACCAAAAGGCAAAGAAAATGATAAGATTTTTAAATGTCGAAGAAATAGATGTTGAAACATATTTTTCAAATCTTTTAGTTGAACTTTATATATGACCCCATGCTCTTTTGAATTTATTTATGGCACATATCGAATGAGTCTAAATAGTCCACTTAGTACTCATTATCAATTAATTATATGGTTTTACATTGTATTTTATTCCAAAAATTACATACCACATTTATACATTCATTTAATGCATATAAGAAGATAAAAGATAGAACATATCTCATGCTTTGTTGGCCTGTAAGAGATTATTTCAGTTAATCATAATTGAGTTAGTAATACAAACTTACAAAAAAATGAATTGAGAAATCAAATTTCTTATAGTTCAATGTCACTCACTTATGACCAATCACGTACTACCCTTAATACCACTTAGCACTCATTAGCAATAAATTTTGTGTTTTTAAACAATTGCGACTTTAATTATATGGGGCTTTATTTCAAAAATTACATACTGCATTGATAAATTCCTCTTATTAATGAATATACACAAATAAAAGTCAATAATTTATTTCATGCCTTGTTGGCTTATATGAGATTATTGCAATTATAAACTATTAACTTAAGAATACACATTTACAAAACTTTGTGCGTGCCTTGTTGGCTTTTATGAGATGATTTTAATTACAAATATTTGATTTAAGAACGCAAATTAAAAAAATATTTTGAATGGGGAAATCAAGTGGTGTATGATGCAAAAAAATGTCAAACTAAAGGCAATCATAAATAATATTAATAATTGTATTTAAATATTATTGTTAATTCTCATCTATCTATAAAAGTTTTAAAAACATACAAATTAATTCATCAAAAAATGTGTCCAACTTGTATTGAAATATTGCAATGTACGCGTTAACAAATTTCTAAAAATTAATATCTTCACCTACTATAAAGAACTCAATGTTCTATTGAACATTCGAATGTAGTTGCGTTTCTCTTTGATACGATGACGTGTCTTAAAAAGGGGGAATAGAATTTGGACAAGCCAAGTATCAGGTTCATGTCCTATATAAGCCTTTGTTAAGATACAATTTGACCGGTATCCGGGGAATTGAGAAGTAAGCTTTGATGTATCTATTAGCAATATATTTGATTTTTCGTACATATTTCCATATTTGGACCACACATCACTTAACATTTTCTCATAAAATTGTATCACACTACATTATTTGAATTTTGTTTGCAAGTGACAATGCGACCTGTCCCATATGAATTCAAAGTCACTTGTATCGGTATTTGATTTTTCAACTACTTGTTGAATGTTTTTACATTGTATTTTATTCCAAAAAATACATATCACATTTATACATTCATTTAATGCATTCATTTGTTGGCTATTATGAGATTATTTCAATTAATCGTAATTGAGTTAATAATACAAACTTACAAAAAAATGAAATGAGAAATAAAATTTCTTATAGTTCAATGTCACTCACTTATGACCAATCTCGTACTACCCTTAATACCACTTAGCACTCATTAGCAATTAATTTTGTGTTTTAAAAAAATTGCAACTTCAATTATATGGGGTTTTATTTCAAAAATTACATATTTCATTGATAAACTCCTCATATTAATGAATATAGGCTAATAACAGTCAATAATTTATTTCATGTCTTGTTGGCTTATATGAGATTATTGCAATTATAAACTATTAACTTAAGAATACACATTTACAATAAGTTATAGATTGGGAAATCAAATGCCTATACCTTTCAAAATCATTCATCTATGACTCATCATGCTTTAATCTAAATTCTAGTACACTTAGCACTCATTATCATTGAAGTAATATTTTTTGTAAGAAATGTGCTTTTATATAGATGGAGGTTTAATTCAAAATTTGTGTGTCACTTGTATTAATGCATATAGATCAATAAAACTAAAGAGAACTTCATTCCTTGTTGGCTTTTGTGAGATGATTTAAATTAAAAATAATTGATTTAAGAATATTATATTTGTATATTATTTATTCCGGAGATGTTCCATACCTCCGATGTGATTATACTATGAATCCGGAGATGTTTATTCCTCCGAATTGGTTGTGGTAACTAGGGTTATTAGACCCACCATGTGGGGGTCGGCCCAGTCAGTTATAATAGGGTATTTAACCTAATGGTTAAATACGAGCCTACATGTACTTGTGTAAAATACATGTCAGTGTAGTGTATAAATAGAGGAGGTATGTTCCTCATTTGATACACTCACTCACTTGAGAGAGGCGCACTTGTGGAGGAGAGGTCTGCTATGGTGGAGGAGGAGATCATGTCTTTGGTTTGCATCTTTGTATATTGCTGGTCATCTATATTGAGGAAGCTTTACTGGGTTTTCTACCCCATGAGGGTTTCCCAGGATAAATCTGTGTCTCTTGTGTTTATGCTATGCTTGTTGTTTCTTCAGTGATCCTGTATATGCTATTATTGAGAAATGGAATGTAATGCTGCTATTTTCTGTCTTAGCATATTAAATCTTAACATGGTATCAGAGCTAACCTGAAGGAAGACAAGGTATGGCACTAACGACACTTGCTTTACTTACGACAATTTGAAGGTTAGGGTTTTACATAGCAAAAACCAGTCATCGTAGCACTTTCGCTATAAATCCATTTTGGCGAATTTTTAGGATCTGAAATTGTTACCGGACGAAGAATAAATCTCCAGGTACCTTGTGTCCAGAGGGAACCCTCAGATTCATTGTACTTTGTGAGTTATGATCAGTACAAGTTAGGGTTTCTTCCTCTTCCAGATCTCAGTCAAAATCAGGTGACCTTGGCAAAAAGGTCATAACTTGGGCTAGGAAGCTCCAAATGAAATTTCATAAAAATTTATAGGTAGTACACAGACTGTACTATCTCAAAAAACTTTTTCAGAGGCCGAAGGTGAACCAGTGACACGTGGCACGCCGTACAAGTGCGCTCTCCTGTTTTATCCCATAAACAGGTCACGTTGCGACACTTGGAATAACTTTCTCTCAGAAAACCCAATTGAGGTCAGACCTATCAGGATGGAAAGATGAAAGGTCAGGCTACTGTAGAAAAAGGGTTTCAGACCCTGTGGAGCAAAAATTTCAGATTTATAGCAGAAACAATCAGGTGCATATTTTTGTCAAAACAGAATTATTTTTGGAGCACCTTTATTCATGGCTTCCGGAATTTAGGGTTTCCGAGAAAGTTAGAATTGTTGAAATCGGAGTCCACGACTGAATGATACTCAGGAAAATCAAAATTTAGAGACCAATATTGAATTTTTTGGTTGGGTAGAAGACCGGGCTTGATTAAACCCTAGCTCGGGATTTTGATCAGAAAGATGAAAAATTAGGGCTTCAACAAAAGTTGGAATTTTTGAAGTCTGTAACCATGGCTGGAAGCTCCTCAGAAAAATAAGAGTTTAGAGCCTTGGATCGAACCTTTTGATTGGACAGAAAGGTGGGCTTCATCAAACCCTAGTTCGGGTTCCTGTCCAGAAGATCCAGAAGTTTCGAAGGCAATTTCGAGGGGTCAAATTTTGGAGATTTCAAAATTGAAGTATGCTAGTTTGATCAACTTAGAAAGTCACATCCTTCCATCCATTCAGAAGTGTGAAAGTCAAAGATTGAATTTTTAGGGTTTCTCTAGCAAACCCTAATCAAGATCCAGATCAAGTTTCAGGGGGAGTTGAGGCTAAGGCCCTACATAAGAAGACTACAAGAAGTCTCAATAGGTATGACTTAAGAAGGTTCAGGTATGTCTTGAAATCTGATTCTTGATTAAGTTCATAATGTGTTTGTCTTCATATTATTTGTTAGTACAATCTTGATTAATGTTAGACTTATCTTATCACCCTAGTAACAGTATGAATGCATGTGAATGATCGAAGACATTCATTGATTAGGGTTATATGATTGTACTAATGCATTATGGTGTTGTGTGAGGTTGATGATGTCTACTAACAAGATTCAGATACATCACGAAAGACAAATCAAGTTCAACATGAAGATAAAGACTCATCCATAATCTTTCTTCTACTTACGAGGTATGTATGACTTTGATATATTGTGCTTAACCTATGAGACATGCAGGTTCTAGCTCAGGATCTCTAAATCATTGAAGAGATTATTTAGGTATGTTGTACATAACTAAGCAGGTATACTAATCCAGGTATGTTTTCCTATGTCAAGGATCCCCTATATAAGTATACTTGGCATGATTAGATATGCTTATTCATAAAGTTAGTAATCAAGGGATTATGCATATTATGTCTTTTATCTTGATTGATGATATGCATGAGTAAAAGAAGACTTCCCTGAAATTTTGAATACTAATGTTTATTAACTATAATCATGACTATACATTCTCAAGATTATTTAGAACTATAATGTTTTGATAACATTTAGAACATACTAATGGGTGTATGTTTGTGTATGATATCATGAGGATGACACTTGAACATGCACAGTGGTACATAATGAATAGAAGTTCAAAAGACATACAGAAGATCAAGCGGGAGGCAACCACACAAACATAAAAGATAAGTATTTGAGTTGTTATTTAAAATAGTAAATGATATTGCCTGTAATAGGTTGTATGCATATTTGTATTCCTATAATATATCATGCTAAGTGTAAATATTCATAGAACATTGAACAGTATACTACTAATATGCATATGATTGGTAAGTTGGACAAACATTCCATTGTTGCTTGTCTAGAATGAAACCTCTTTGCTGACATGCTGAGAGTTGTGCACACTCTCGATAGTATGTTCTGGTAGAGATGGAAGGCATCTAGATAGCCACTGTATGCATACAGGATATGGAAAAGTGTTGTGCCAAAGTATTGGTCAAGATAGTTGCATAACTATGTAAATGATATCTGTATGCATAATAGGTTTTCATGTCAATATGATTTGATGATTATGAAGTATTACTAATCATGTACTTAATTTTGATTTGTAGGAAAGATCATGATGAATGATGAACTCTGAACAAGCGATGATGTTCAACAAAAGATTTACAAATCAAACACACTATATAAAGCTTGTGGTTAAGAGATTCTCTTAGAAAGAGGAAGAGAATCATGATGAGATGTTTTGCTCCAAGGGACTAGATAAGACCATTCTCGTAATAATGTAATCAGGTTTTGTATGGGTTCCCAGGATCGGTAGTCAATTGATGAGCTTAATGATCATCATGGGTGATGTGGATCTCAACCTTTGCTACAAGGTTGAATATGGGTTCTATACACATATGACATGGATGCAAGAAGGAACTCACCACAGAGTTCGAATGATTTTTGAGGCTCATATTAGTAGACCCATCTAACGAGAGATGGCACAGCTAGATATGCAGAAGATCATTCAATGCTGAGTGTGAATAATGGACAATTGACAGCTTCATGACAAAGCTTGGGCTTTACCATAAGTAAAGTTGTTCCTAACCTTTACCTTAAGGTTGTGGATGATGAATCTTTCATACCATTATTGTATGACGATGATCTCTTTCTGACAAGGAATGAGAAACAGGTCATGAAAATGGCTGCAGAAATGAAAATGAAAGATCTCGGATTAATGCACTACTTCTAGAAGTATGGCAAAAAGGAATCTTTTAATTCAAGGTAAGTATGCTGTGAAGTTTCTAAAAAGATTTGATATGTTGGAGTATAAAGCCATGGCCACTCCCATGGACTCCAACTTGAAGTTGTTAGTTAATGACTCATCGTATTTAGTGGACCTAACCCTATATAGACAAATCGTTGGGTCATTGATGTATACTAGGCCATATATACGCTTTGCTGCAAATACCCTAAGTCAGTATCTAGTAGAACCTAGAAAGGTTCACTTAATAACTACAAAGCATGTAGTGAGGTACCTAAAAGGTACAATAGATTTTGGTCTATATTATCTTGGAGGTCATGAACTCTGTTTACATGGTTACTCAGATTCTGATTGGACAGGAAGTGCCTTAGACAGAAAGAGTACATCAGGTGGATGTTATAGTCTTGAATCTGCCATGATCTCATGGTTCAGCAAGGAACAATCTAGTGTGGCTCTCAATACTGCTGAAGCAGTATATATATATAGCTGTCTGCTCTGCTAGCCGTGAAGCAGTGTGGCTTCAGAAGCTATTATATGGAGTGTTTGACTTAGAAATGAATTCCACTATGATTATGTGTGACATTCAAAACTGCATCAAGATAGAAAATATTGTATTCCACGATAAGTCAAAAACACATAGAGATCCGATACTTCTATATACGAGATATGGTGCAGAGAGGAGCTATTAAGCTCGAGTATATAAGCACTGAGGATCAGATTACTAATATCTTGACTAAAACTCTGTCTCGAGTAAAGTTTGAATACTTCCGAGACAATCTTGGTATAGTCCAGAAGGGCCCTCCTCGAGAGGGGGAGTAGCATATTATCTGATAACAACTTTGTCTCATCAATGATGAGGTTACCTTTTACTGCACCTAGTTACTTAGAATTATTTAGATTTAGGACTCTTATATTCTTTCTTTTGATGATAGATGTATACATGTTTTTTTTTTTTATGTTAGTTTTTGATGATAGATGTATACATGCTTTGATGATACATGTTTTGATGATGATGATACATGTGAAGGGATTGGATCATTCCTGGACTTCAGTCCGAAAGAAGAGCCGTAGACGTATGTCTTCGAAAATGAAGTTCTTGGTGAACATGTGAATGGATTGGATCATTCCTCGACTTCAGTCCGAAAGAAGAGCCGTAGACGTATGTCTTCGAAAATGAAGTTCTTGGTGAACATGTGAAGGGATTGGATCATTCCTGGACTTCAGTCCGAAAGAAGAGCCGTAGACGTATGTCTTCGAAAATGAAGTTCTTAGTGAACATGTGAAGGGATTGGATCATTCCTGGACTTCAGTCCGAAAGAAGAGCCGTAGACGTATGTCTTCGAAAATGAAGTTCTTGGTGAACATGTGAAGGGATTGGATCATTCCTGGACTTCAGTCCGAAAGAAGAGCCGTAGACGTATGTCTTCGAAAATGAAGTTCTTGGTGAACATGTGAAGGGATTGGATCATTCCTCGACTTCAGTCCAAAAGAAGAGCCGTAGACCTATGTCTTCGAAAATGAAGTTCTTGGTGAACATGTGAAGGGATTGGATCATTCCTGGACTTCAGTCCGAAAGAAGAGCCGTAGACGTATGTCTTCGAAAATGAAGTTCTTAGTGAACATGTGAGGGGATTGGATCATTCCCGGACTTCAGTCCTAAAGAAGAGCCGTAGACATGAGGTCTCCGATAACTGAACGATAGGACTGGATCGTCCCTGGACCTCGGTTCAAAATGTACGTGACAAATCCTAGAATTGCTCTAGGTTACATCCGGCATGAAACAGGGCTGGCTCTGTAGTTGTGATACATCCAGCATGAAACAGGGCTGGCTCTGTAGTTGTGATACATCCAGCATGAAACAGGGCTGGCTCTGTAGTTGTGATACATCCAGCATGAAACAGGGTTGGCTCTGTAGTTGTGATACATCTAGCATGAAACGGGGCTGGCTCTGTAGTTGTGATACATCCAACATGAAACAGGGCTGGCTCTGTAGTTGTGATACATCCAGCATGAAACAGGGCTGGCTCTGTAGTTGTGATACATCCAACATGAAACAGGGCTGGCTCTGTAGATGTGATACATCTAGCATGAAACAGGGCTGGCTCTGTAGTTGTGATACATCCAGCATGAAACAGGGCTGGCTCTGTAGTTGTGATACATCCAGCATGAAACAGGGTTGGCTCTGTAGATGTGATACATCCAGCATGAAACAGGGCTGGCACTGTAGATGTGACACATCCATTATGAAAAAGGACTGGCTCTATGGCGGTAAATCCTAGATCTGATCTAGGTCACATCCAGTATGAAAAAGGACTGGCACTGTGGTTGGGATTGGATCATCCCTAGACATGAGACTTGTCTTAAAGAGATAAGGATTGATCATCCTGGAACTTGATCTGGATTGCATCATCCATGTACCTATGTCCTAAAGAGAGCAGGATTGATCATCCTGTAATATGATCATATGATGACGATGCTGCTGATCGTGTGATGACGATGTTGATCGTGCAATGATGATGTTGATGATCGTGAGATGACGATGCTGATGATCATATGATGACGATGTTGCTGATCGTGATGGTCTAGATGATGATGTTGATGATCGTGTGATGACAATGTTGATGATCGTATGATGATGATGATGCTGATCGTGATGGTCTAGATGACGATGTTGATGATCGTGAGGATCCATACATTGATGTTGCTATAGTTGTTCGAGTGCTGCAGAAGATAAAGACTCAGTACTGAAGATGTTGATGTTCCAGTAACTAGTTGAGTTACTGATGATGTTGAGAAAGCTTCCAATGATTTATAGATGTATCATGTATGATGTATGACTCATTGCTCCTGCGGATGTTGTTATAATATCCTTCTCGTTAAGAGGGAGTGTTGAATATTGTAACTTCTAAGAATATTATATTTGTATATTATTTATTCCGGAGATGTTCCATACCTCCGATGTGATTATACTATGAATCCGGAGATGTTTATTCCTCCGAATTGGTTGTGGTAACTAGGGTTATTAGACCCACCATGTGGGGGTCGGCCCAGTCAGTTATAATAGGGTATTTAACCTAATGGTTAAATACGAGCCTACATGTACTTGTGTAAAATACATGTCAGTGTAGTGTATAAATAGAGGAGGTATGTTCCTCATTTGATACACTCACTCACTTGAGAGAGGCGCACTTGTGGAGGAGAGGTCTGCTATGGTGGAGGAGGAGATCATGTATTTGGTTTGCATCTTTGTATATTGCTGGTCATCTATATTGAGGAAGCTTTACTGGGTTTTCTACCACATGAGGGTTTCCCAGGATAAATCTGTGTCTCTTGTGTTTATGCTATGCTTGTTGTTTCTTCAGTGATCCTGTATATGCTATTATTGAGAAATGGAATGTAATGCTGCTATTTTCTGTCTTAGCATATTAAATCTTAACACTTAGCACTCATTAGCAATTAATTTTGTGTTTTAAAAAAATTGCAACTTCAATTATATGGGGTTTTATTTCAAAAATTACATATTTCATTGATAAACTCCTCATATTAATGAATATAGGCTAATAACAGTCAATAATTTATTTCATGTCTTGTTGGCTTATATGAGATTATTGCAATTATAAACTATTAACTTAAGAATACACATTTACAATAAGTTATAGATTGGGAAATCAAATGCCTATACCTTTCAAAATCATTCATCTATGACTCATCATGCTTTAATCAAAATTCTAGTACACTTAGCACTCATTATCATTGAAGTAATATTTTTTGTAAGAAATGTGCTTTTATATAGATGGAGGTTTAATTCAAAATTTGTGTGTCACTTGTATTAATGCATATAGATCAATAAAACTAAAGAGAACTTCATTCCTTGTTGGCTTTTGTGAGATGATTTAAATTAAAAATAATTGATTTAAGAGTATGTAATTTAAAAAATATTTTGAATAGAGAAATCAAGTGTTGTAATGCACTTGTATTAATACATATAGATAAATAAAACTAAAGAGAGTTTCTTGCATGCCTTGTTGGCTTTTATGAGATGATTTAAATTACAAATAGTTGATTTAAGAGCACAAATTTAGAAAATATTTTGAATGGGGAAATCAAGTGTTGTATGATGCAAAAACTTGTCAATCTAAAAGCAATCATAAATAATACTAATAATTGTATTTATATATCATTGTCAATTATCATCTATCTATAAAAGTTATAAAATCATACAAATTAATTCACCAAAAAATGTGTCCAACTTGTATTGAAATATTGCAATGTAATCGTCAACAAATTTCCATAAAATAATATCTTCACTTAATACAAAGAACTCAATGTTCTATTGAACATTCGAATGTAGTTGCGTTTCTGTTTGATGCGATGAAGTGTCTTTAAAAAGGGGAATAGAAATTGCACAAGCCAAGTATCGTGTTCATGTCCTATATAAGCCTTTATTAAGATACAATTTGACCGATATCCGAGGAATTGAGAAGTTGGCTTTGATGTATCTATTAGCAATACATTTGATTCTGTGTACTTATTTCCATATTGGGACCACACGTCGCTTATCCTTTTCCCATAAAACTGTATCATACTACATGATTTGGATTTTGTTTGCAAGTGACAATGGGACCTATCCCATATGAATTCAAAGTCACTTGCATCAATATTTGATTTTTCAAGTACTTGTCGAATGTACTTGTTAGTAACATTTGATGTCCATATCGCAACATCATAATGTTTTAGGCAGTATTTTAATACTTCTAATTGAAAAGGCCTACAAAAGTAGGATCTATCACCAAGCTCCCAATCTGGTTTTCTTTGAATTTGACAACTCGTTTCATCTTTGGAATACGACGAGAAGAATAATCCTTCCATTTCAAAGATCAACAAGATCTTCCGACTGATATTAACTCCCATCTGCATTGCTGCCACATATATAACATTAACATATTTTCACTTCAAAACTTCATTGCTTAATGGCATCAAAACATATCCAATTTATTTCCACTCCCAAACAAACAACTCAATAAAAAAAATAAAAGTAATTTCCGTGGAATAGTTTTTTTATACAAACACATTCAACTACTACTCAAATCACTATTTTTTAAGAATTGTAATGAGATAAACTACAATTTAAAATATAATTACAATAGTCGAATTCATTTGAACTAATTATATGTTAATATCTACATACTACCTAAATTTACAGTTTTTAAGTTTAAATCAAGCAAACTACTTATATGTTCATTTTTACATACAACCTCATACGATAATTTAATTTTCAAGAAATTATAAGAAAAATTCATATAAGCACATTGCAATGAAATTCAAATCACAATTTAAAAATATAGTTACAATGGTCCAATTCAAACCAATTATATGTTAATTTATACACACCACCTAGATTTACAATTTTTTAAATTTCAATTAAACAAGCTAATTATAGGTAATTTTTACATACAACCTGATATGATTTTCCATTTTTTTAATTTCTAAGAAATAAGAAAATTTCATATGATAACATTGAACTAACATTCAAATCATTGATTTGTAAGAGTTATAATGATCAATTAAGACGCAATTGATAAATAAACTGCAATTGCTCAAACATAGTAATTGTACGTTAATTTATACATACAACCTAATACAATTATTTAATTAATATGGAATACTACATTTTTATGCAAACACATAAGACTATTATTCAAATCACTAACTTTTTATAACTCAATATCTCAATATAAATAAACAAAATAATAATATGTTAATTTATAATAATGACACAACAACAATCCTTATATGAGTATTATGAAATAATATTGACATTAAATTGATAATAAAATAAAACACAGTAATAACACATCACATGTAGAATTAAGTCATCAAATGTACAATGACCAAGAATTTATATTATAAACTTCAAGATTTTGTTTATAGAGGAAATGAATAACAGTCATCTTAATGTACTATTAAAAGTCATTGAAGATTCTTCAAAATATCTCGAACATTGGGTGCCTTGTAGAATTTATTCAATAAGCTCCACAGATCAGCGATCAACCATTTATCCTCATTCTTTCCATCAAACGAAGGGGCAATAATCACATTTTCTTTGGGATTTTCTTTCTTTGTCTCCATTGAACAATCCACTAGAATAGTGTTAGTAGCATCATATTGAGAATACATTCTCCACACTTTTTTCAGATGTTTTTTGTATATAACTTGTGTTGAATTATCAATGTCATTTTTTCCCTTTTGTTGTTTGCAATCTGAAGCAGTCCATGTAAACAAAAATTTAGCTTGTAATGTTTCTGAAACCAGCTTTTTCATAACTCTTGTTGTGTTTTGTTTCAAAGATGTCCAAATTGCAATGTCAAGAGATTCTTTTCTAGAACACATTTCAAGAAATGTTTTTGCATGTGGACGAAACCAAAATGATTTTTTCTCTATCGTGTAATCTGCGGCCCTTCCCATTTTCTCGATAAATTCTTTTTGTGATGCATCACCATCAACGCTCTGATAGAAAATGTTATTCGATTAAAAAATAACTAATTTCTTTTGACTTATAATAGCTGCAAAACAATAATGGATATCATAGTAAATTCATTTTATTCATGCTACATAAATTATTATTAAAAAAAATTGTTGAAGAAATACACTCACTTTGAGTATTTTTTGTACTAGTTATTGATAAGCCACACTTCTCTTGTATTGTCTTCATAGAACCTAGAGCCAAAATAACAAACCTTCAATCAAATACCAATAATACTTCTTTAAATCAATTTTTTTTTTATAAGACATATTTTATGTTTAATTGAAAATAAGAGACATGTGAAGTACCTGATATGATATCATGTTCTTGACTATGGCTTTCTGTCACATTCCCTTGATCACTGTCTTTTTTCTCCTCATTTTCCACTGTAATAAACATATGAAATGTTATAAAATGTATCAACGAATGAAATTCATTAAATAAATAGGCATAGAATCCAAAGAATCACTAGAGAAAGAACAAAACAAGTACAATACAACAAAAGAAACAAAATAAATTATGTACCTGGTATGGTATTTTCTTCGTCTTGTATTTGCATCTCGAAAACTTCTTCGACATTGTGCACACTATGTTGATCATTGCTTTGTTGCAAAGTGTCGTCGTTGTTTTCTTTACAATTTCCGCCATTAGTAGTTATAGTAAACATCTTGTTAATCAAGATTTATAAATAGCATAGAATCCAAAGAATCAATAGAGAAAGAACAAAATAAGTACAATACCTGGATATTCCAACAGCAATATATTAGACATTGGTTTTTGCAATTGGAAGGATTCTTGATTAGTCAGCATGGTAGTCCTTTGTAACTCGTTTTCTACGACACATGCCATTCTTCTTCCATATGTACAGCAAGCCTGCTGTAAATTTGTCCCCGCATAAAGAGAAATAATCAAATTTAGATCACTATGTTGTTGATGCATTTGCAATAATTCTTCCCAGAATTCAAAATCTCTCTCCTTTTCATCAAATATGTCTCTAAAACTGTGAGAGTATCTTGAGGCCTCTAAACTTTTTGACTCTTCACTATAGAAATGTATAGTTAAAACTTTATCATAACTATAGTTATTTTGTTCTTTATATTCATAAAGACCGGTAGCCATTTTATAGTTGACATTTGAGTCCTTGACAACAATCTCTAGAGCTTGGCGTACATCCTTACAAGACCAAATTTCTACTAAGATAATCATATTAAAATCTTTCAACTCATTTTTTTCGATTAAAAATCGAAACAATTCAATATAGTGGTCCTTAAGGAATGATTCATCTTTCAAAGCCAATGTATCCAACACAACAAAGTCAGTGTATAACATTGGTTGAAACTGACAAGGAAAAGAGTGCAAAAGTGTTGACAAGAGGCTAGGACCCCCATACTGACAACCGAATTCAAAACTGTTCTCAATTTCCTGTATATCTGTCGATGCATCAATTATTCTATCAAGGACCACACAGGCTTGTGGAGAAAGGGACTCTATTTTTGTATTTCGTGATCCTTTTACATATTTACACCCTTCCATTGTCTTATAGAAGTTGGCAAATATGATATCAGTAATTCCATAATGCTCAAGAATATTGGATATTGTAAGAATCTTATCATTCAGATTCTTATCATGACTTTTGCAATATGTTACCATTGCCTCCAAAATTGTTCTTTTGGTTTTCAATTGTGAACAATAATCTTTCATTTTTATGGCATTGGTTGGATGGTTCACTGGAATAGAAAACCAGACAGTTCCATCCAATAGTTTATCTGCTACAGAATACATTTCTTCAGTGGTTAGTCCCTGAAGGGGACGGAAAGAACTTGATACCAAACTGTTCAGACTATTTGTCTTATAGTTTGGATCCTTAGGTTGGTTTGGAGAACACATTAATGTCCCTAGTTTGTAACAATTAAAAACAACTTCCCATTTATCCCAAGTAGTATCATCAAGATATAACAAGACTTTTTTTTCAGCAAAGTTTGTTAGTGGACAATCGAAGAAAGAGCACAACATTTCATCATCAACCTGTTAAAAAATAACAAATATAAATTAGTAAGAATGTGATATCATAAATAAAATAGCCATGAATTTAGTTATAACAATATAAATTAAGTGCAAAAAAAAAAAAATTGCATACCTTGTCTTCAGCCGTCTTAGAATTCCCACATTTTTGTTTCTTTAATTTATTTGTGGCAATTAGGAATTGTCTTGCAGATCGCACAGAATCAATGAATGGAGTTTTGAAGAACACTGTGTTTGCAGAATTTAACTGGCAGCAAATACGAATCACCACACTGGGAGCAACTAATGGATCTAAGAATCAAGCATTACGTTTTTTGTACTTCTGTTTTGCCTCCCCAGATAGACTGAATTTAGGATTTGATAATATTTATTTTGCTGCTTGAATGGTGTGTTGCCCATCAACTATCCAAAAATTGATGTTCTTGGCATTTATATCCATTTCATTCATGATTTTCACAGGGTTTCCAATCGGATCAGACTCTTTTGTGTCAAATGGAATCAGAAGAGCATCAGGCAATGATGCTTGAAATTTCTGTAGGAATGATTTTACTAATACTCGAACATTTAAATCATCCCGTGATCTCAATTTATATAACTTGGGTGCTTCTACACATCTTCGAACATCCACCTTCATGGTAAAAGAGCTTGAAAATAAATAACTGTCCTTAAAATTTTCATGGATTTCATCGCATTGGTCAGCAAGCTTCTCTATCTGAGAGTCTTCTTTTTGGGATTTTACAAACTCTGTAGTAGGCATGAACTCACTTTCTTTAATGCTCTGTTCTAGCTCAGCTAAATATACCCTTCTCAAAGCAAGCATTTGAGCCTCGAGTTTATCATCTGGTATTTTATCAAGTAGTTTACCTCTTTGTTGCAAATAAAGAAACACGGATGATGTTTTCTTACATCTCACATAGCGATATTTCATAACATTGGTAATACGTTGTACAAGATCATCACAACTCTTTAGACCAGATTCATTGAAGCTCTCAAAACTGTCCAACTTAAACTGTGACTTTTTTATTGACTCTGGAAATTCTGTATTAGTATCAATCAAATCTGGTCTAAATTTTGTGTAATCAACTTGGAAAGAAAATAATTTCACTTCATTTTCTTCAATTACCTCCATTTGAAAATCGATCTGACTATGATTGAGAGCATAGCAACTAACAATTATCCCTAGCCTTTGTATATCATTTCCATCCATGGATCCAAATAGATACATATCTGGAAACATATTCATGGGACTTTCAATCTCAACATACCAATCTTCGACATACTCATATGCAGCAGATGTTTTGAACTTTTTAATCATTTCAAAATTAGAACCCATTGTTGAATTTATAATCTGAGTTGAATGACGCTTTTGTTTTTTGAATGTTGATTGTGGCATTTTACTTGCTTTGGAGACGACAGCTTCTAAAAACAATAATAAGCAATTATTACTATAAATAAAATGAAATCAAAATCACAAAATATTACCATATAGTCTTCTAGTCTAACCATTTAGAAATGAGAGAATAATATTTAAAACCACCATACCACATGGGGGAGACGTTGTTTGTGTGTCACTTGCAATTCGTTTTTTCTTCAAATTATTCCTTGGAATTGTCATTGCACCAGAGTCCATAGCTTCTAAAAACAATAATAAATAGTCGACTATAAGTTTAAATTGTTTTAAAAATACATGAAATAATGAGCATTATCAAACAATATTCTATTACATGTCTTTTATTCACATGCACAAGAATAATAAGGGTCATGTGTTATGGAAACATATTAAATACTTAGAGATAAATAAAAATCCATTGCATCTAGCACAAGTAGAGACTCATTAAAAACAAAAGTTTTCCTTCTCAAAAATGCTAGAAGGAAACGCTTATGCTAGAAAGAAAGCTAGCAGTCGCTAGCTTTCCTTGATCTTTTGCCATGTGCTTATTTCAAAATGGAGCACATGGCACAAGCTCAAGGGATAAGCTAGCAACCACCAATCACCATGGACAGGATTTTTCTATTGGAAAGCTAGCGACTGCTAGCTTTCTTTCTAGCATAGGTATGTGTTATTATCCTATAAGTAAATGCTTATGCTAGAAGGAAAGCTAGCAGTCGCTAGCTTTCCTTGATCTTATGCCATATGCTTATTTGAAAATAGAGTACATGGCACAAGTTCAAGGCTTTCCTTGATCTTCTGCCATGTGCTTATTTGAAAATAGAGTACATGGCACAAGTTCAAGGTATAAGCTAGAAACCACCAATCACCATGCCTAAGGTTTTTCTATTGGAAAGCTAGCGACTGCTAGCTTTCCTTCTACCATAAGCATGTGTGACATGCTAGAAAAAAATGTTTATGCTAGAATGAAATGTAGCATTCGTTCAAAATAGAGTACATGGCACAAGCTCAAGGTATAAGCTAGCAATCACCAATCACCATGGACAGGGTTTTTCTATTGGAAAGCTAGCGACTGTTAGCTTTCCTTCTAGCATAAGCATATGTGTTTATGCTAGAAGGAAATGCTTATGCTAGAAGGAAAGCTAGCAGTCGCTAGCTTTCCTTGATCTTTTGCCATGTGCTTATTTCAAAATAGAGCACATGGCACAAGCTCAAGGTATAAGCTAGCAACCACCAATCAGAATGGACATGATTTTTCTATTGGAAAGCTAGCGATGACTAGCTTTCCTTCTAGCATAAGTATGTGTTATTATCCTAGAAGGAAATGCTTATGTTAGAAGGAAAGCTAGCAGTCGCTAGCTTTCCTTGATCTTGTACCATGTGCTTATTTGAAAATAGAATACATGGCACAAGCTCAAGGTATAAACTAGCAACCACCAATCACCATGTCCAGGGTTTTCTATTGGAAAGCTAGCGACTGCTAGCTTTCATTCTAACATAAGCATGTGGGTTATTCTAAAAGGAAATGCTTATGCTAGAAAGGAAGCTAGCATTCGTTCAAAATAGAGCACATGGCACAAATTCAAGGTATAAGCGAGCAACCACCAATCACCATGTAAAGCTAGCGACTGCTAGCTTTCCTTCTAACATAAACACGTGTGTTATGCTATAAGGAAATATTTATGCTAGAAGAAAAGCTAGCATTCGTTCAAAATAGAGCACATGGCACAAGCTCAAGGTATAAGCTAACAACCACCAATCACTATGGACAGGGTTTTTCTATTGGAAAGCTAGCGACTGTTAGCTTTCCTTCTAGCATAAGCATGTGTGTTTATGCTAGAAGGAAATGATTATGCTAGAAGGAAAGCTAGCAGTTGCTAGCTTTCCTTGATATTTTTCCATGTGCCTATTTCAAAATAGATCACATGACACAAGATCAAGGTATCAGCTAGCAACCACCAATCACCATGGACATGATTTTTCTATTGGAAAGCTAGCGACTGCTAGCTTTCATTCTAACATAAGTATGTGTTATTATCCTAGAAGGAAAGCTAGCAGTCGCTAGCTTTCCTTGATCTTGTGCCATGTGCTTATTTGAAAATAGAGTACATGGCACAAGCTCAAGGTATAAGCTAGCAACCACCAATCACCATGCTCAGGGTTTTTATATTGGAAAGCTAGCAACTGATAGCTTTTCTTCTAACATAAGCATGTGTGTTATGTTAGAAGGAAATGCTTATGCTAGAAGGAGAGCTAGCATTCGTTCAAAATAGAGCACATGGCAAAATAGAGCCCATTGTATTTCATGTAGGCTCGAAATGGAAAGTCATGACTTAAATGAAAAGACATGTGAGTTTTCACTATACTTATGGAGAAATATATGATTAATATCATGTGAATCATTTAGAGAGGACTTGTGCCGAGTTCATTAATATGTTTGGGGTGTTCACGAACCCTCTTTCTTAAACAAAGGAGATAAATAATCAAGAGGAGGATGAGAATGAGACGAAGAGAAAAAAAGATTGACGAGTAGTGAATCTCCAATGGGATGTACTTCCATGGATTTTTCAATATAAGTACTTGATATTGAATCACTCATAATATTTGAAATTGTAAAAAATAAAATGTAAAATTTAAAAACCTTTGTTGTTAGAAATTCTTATCAACTTCTACAAGAAGACCTTCCAAATGATTATAAGGATGTGGGGACTTGATAAACATGCAATTATGTTTGTCCAAAGTTTCACGATTTAAAAGCAAAACAAAAAAACAACTTCAAGTGCATGTTTACCCAGCTCTTCAAAACTGCACATATTGTGTGGGTAAAGAATTCTACTACGAATTTGTATTGTTCCCACTCTAATCTATCGTGGTTAATGGACTATGAACAAGACAAATCACAAGCTACAAATAAGTGTAAAAGGTGCAACAAGTGAGTGATATGTTCAAAGTTGGTTTAGTGAAAGAGTCACAAAATGTAGATTATGTTTAATTATGAGTTTGGTAGGTTGAATATATAAATATAAAAAAAGTGTATGGTTTTCTGCGGATATGTAACTGGGCCTTCCAAAAGCACAATTGATGGTGACAATGGAGTCCACACACCAATTGACTAGTGAAGGTAAGAAAGAGGCAGTTCTACTGGCGATGGGGCAAATGTTCCAATCTAGAAGACTTGGCAACACCTCCCAACGGCAATAGCTGACTTCAGGAGTCAATTGCACCCACAAGTGCTCCTTGGTGATTTCCTAACTTTGGCCACTAAGATACCTTGCATCAAGTGTGGATCAGTGGTTCAGCCTGTACGGTATAGTGTCGTCTCCCTACAACGAGTTGGGTGACTCGTAGGGGAGAGTAGGGCAACTATACCTCGGCTTTAACCTCCTTGGGCACGACGCACTTCTGATTCGGGTTTTCTTTTAACACTTTCTTATAGCAGGATTTATAAAGCACCCTATAAGTCAACAATGCTATGTTTCAAAATATACCTAATGAAAGTAGATTGGAGGGCATTAATGGATGCCTAGCCCAATCAATCCTACCTAACTAATTTATGTTTTGTGACCTCATGTGAAGCTTGGAGGCTACACCAAGAATATAATTTTTGAGATAATTTCTATTGCTAATAACAAGTAAATTATACAAAGACACTACCTCTAGTTTTCTATTGCTAATAACAATTAAATGTTACATATAGATTACCTCTAATGATAAAATAAGCATAAACATAGTAAAATATACATAAAGAAGACCTCCTTCATTATATCTTTTATACCAAATTAAGTTTATTGGTTTACTTAAAGACCTGTGAACAAAAAAATAAATAAATTGAACCCATATAAATGATCCAGGTTTTCTTTTAACACTTGCTTATAGCAGGATTTATAAAGCACCCTAAGGACAACAACTATGTTTTTGGATGCCTAGCCCCAAAATTCTACCTAAACTACAAGATTCTTTTGTGCCCTCCTATGGAGGTATTAAGTGAGTAGATTTAAGCTATTTTTGAACTTAGTGAGTGACGAGAGAGTTTCTTGTGTGTGTGTGTGTGAATCAAAGAAAGTGACGGTTTTGAGCGCACATGAGATATTGCATATAAATGAAAAGGCTTTTCTTTTAAAATGAAAATAATGCAACTCAACCTAATAGAAAAACAACTAAATAAACCATGTAAACCATGTAAAAAAAACTAAATAAAATAAATTGTAAAAAAAAATAAAAATCTATAAACAAAATTGTAAAAGTAAAAAAAAATCTATAAACTTACCAAGATTTTCAACCTCTTTTTAATCCAGTCTTCTTCTTTACTTTTTGTTTGGCTAAGACTAAAGCTAATGCCAATGCCAATGCCATTTTTTCCCATAACTTCATCTTCATCTTAGTTGGTCTTGCTTCTTTTATAGACAATAATCTAGAAGCTATGAAGCCAAGACTACTTGAATGGAAACTGTACAATATATTGAAACTATCTGTAAGTTACAAACTTATATCAAATAATTAAATATAAAAAACACTAGCTATTTAGCTATTTTTATATCCAAGTAATGCTATATATTACATCTTATATACATTCATAGAGTTGATAACTATTTTTATGTACAAGTAATGCCATATACTTATATACATTCATAGAGTTGATAGCTATTTTTATGTACAAGTAATGCCATATATTACATCCTACATACATTCATAGAGTTGATTATACCATGTAGGTTTACAAAATGAAATTTAGAAATACAACATTCAAATAAATGATTGGCAATTATTTAAAATAGTTATTTAGGTCACCAATATTACCGGTTCAGTACTTGGGGAAAACCGGAAAACTTAGAATGGGTCACTAATGTGTTAAAAGATGCCCTCCTCTATCCCATAGGAAATATATATATATATATATCACAAAAAAGAGGTAGTTATATATTTATAAAAAGGTTGTTGACAAACCAAATAACATAAAAAGTACAAAAATTTCAAAAAACATTATAGTATTCTTGTATAAATATTTTCAACAAATATGTTAATTGGTCATGATGCTTTTTATTTCTTACAATACCTACCTTATGAATTTCAAATTTAGTGCTATACTGCTTTACATAATTACTAATAAACAAGACAAGTAAAATGCATATATGAGAAGTTTAAGACCAAGATAATTTCCATTGAGGCCTTCTTCCATTTGTTGTCCTGCTTTAATTTTCCCTTGATCTTTTTGATTCATGTTGTTCTCATTGAGTGCTAAAGTTGTTTGTTGGAATGTCTTCATAAATAATATGCCCCTTCGTTAAAGCAATTGAAACACTAGGAAATCATGTATCTGGTCGAGAATCTCTTGCAAAACCCAATATGATATTGTAATGCATCTATGAGTTTGACGCAATTTTATCATAATCAATATTTAGTTCTTGGAATTTAGATTTCATGTTTTCCTTCTTGGATTCATGTTTTTCAATGTGAATACTTAAGTATTCTATGCATGTTTCATGCCCACAAGCTAGCAGGTCATTTGTCTGAGGATCTTCTTAATTTCATTGACACTATCATTGGCCATTTTAGTGAGATGGGGAATGTCAAAAATACAAATCAAAGGCTCTATGTGATACATGCATCTAGTAGCAGAGCAAGTATATTATAAATTCATGAGGTTTCTTAAATGAAGACTACAAATAAAGTTTAAAGAAAAATTCCAACACAAGACCAGACATAAAATCATAACCCAGACTCCTTCTTACAATAATGGACATAATGATTCCAAAAATTTAAAGCTTACCCGATATATGTTCACTGCATCAATTGTATTCTATTTCGGGGTCAAGCTCAATACCTGCTTCTTGTGTTATACCCAGTCCCCTGTTCCATACCAACAAAAAAGATAACCTATAAACCAATTATCCCAAATGTGATTTGTGTCGAATTCAATTTTGGGATTAAGTTGAGTCCACCATCATGGTGGACAGTATTGAGGAGAAGATCCTGCAGACAAGGAATTTAAATGCACGTCTATGAAATGTCTTGTCTTAGTACATATGTTTACGCTTGAGGAACGATTAACATGCATTGACAGTGTTGGATTCTTTCCTTGGTGTACAACTCAATTCATGATATCTATGGTAACAAAACCACTTTGGGGGTGTCCCCATTTTCCACTAGTTTCCCCTTTGGTAACCATGCAACCTTATTTGCAAACATGTTTTCTCAACTATTGTTTCTCCATCAAGTATAAAACAATTAGAAGAATTCAAAGGAATCAATCATACTCTAGATTCTCATTTTCATACGCTCAAGAACTACATCTTTGAGTTGAGGATTTCTTTTTATTATTCCTATAATTAAAGATGAATATTTAATGATAGTAGCAATCGTATTTAAGGGTAAACAAGGGAGTCTCATACACCAACAAGATAGCTAACCGACATATATGAGGTAACTTGTATCCTTTTAAACCTAAATTAAACCCACCCAATTCTTTGGATTAAAAAAGGATCTGATATATGACCTGACATGTAACGTCTTTAAAAAAAATTAACCCCAGCAGATTATCTATAAATACTGTTTAAATTTATTGGTTTCAAACACGTTGAGACACGTTGAACTTCTTCCGAAGCTCTATCATTTTCTGAGCGTGTTGTTATCTCAATAACATTCTTACTGTACTCAGTTTTAAGGGGACGGGAAAAATGGCAGCAGAGAACTCCATAGTGTTGCACGCTCTTTCAGATTTGTCACAGGTAAACACTTTATATTTTGTTTATCATCTAAATCAATCCTTCCGCTATGTAAACGACGCAAAGGTCAAGGTAAATTACCATGAATTTTGCAAGGGATTTATAGAAGCTCTCCGAAGGGATGTACTCCCAAGCTTTATTATAGCATGTTTGATATAGGTAATTCAAGGTTCCAAAAAAATAAAAGACAATAACCTACAGAATTAAGAAGAGGTTCTATCAGTAGCCTTATTAAATGATGAAGATCATCTTTTGGAATAGTATGGATATGGGAAGAAGGAAAAAAAATGTGTAACGCCCCATATTTTGACTAGGCATGTTTATGAGTTAGGCACCTTTCAATTTATTGCTTGTTATCTGTTTGACTCAGCTAGACAGAGTGAACTATATTTTCGGCATGTTAGACATGATGATATGTTGCTACTGTGTTAATGATGTTACTATATTCATGCAGTTATTAAAGTTATGATTATCATGAGATTCTTTTATTTCATAATGACAGTGTATGTTTGATAATCGTCCTGGAGGAAATGTGATATATATGATGTGGTCATTATGCTGTGATCGATTTGATGATTATATGTGATGAAATAAATGATGCTGACAAAAAGGATCAGACAATGATAGGATGGAAAATATATGTTTTAGCGTTTTCATTGATGAAATGTGAAATATATGGCATTGTACGTGGATGCCATCCTATGATGAAATTGATAGAACTGTTATATTCCATGCATGCCTGTGATGGAATTGTGACGTGAAATAAAATGATGTTGATGATATGGATCAATTGGTGATCGAATGGAAATGCTTGTTATAAAAGGTGTATCTTGCGGAATACTAACCTACAGGACATGAGGGCTATGGGATAGCCGGGTACTTGATCTGATATACGGAGAAGAACCTATCCAAGCAGTAAACCTTAGCAACCGAAATTGATGAAATGATGACATGGACCGATAATCTCGAGAGCAACAGAGTATGATTTGATAAGGGCGTAGGCCCAGTATGTTGAGAGGGATGGATGTGTTGCCCACCCTATGTTCCTATGATACCCGAAGTCGTGGGAGGGCCGTGCTGAGACACGCTCCCCATGTAGTTGTGATGACGACGGTCGGATTCCTGCTAGGGGAGGATAGGTCCGCTGTACAGCCGACGCTATTTCTCTCAAGTTCTATGTGGTCAGGTCGTTGAGTCCGACATCCACTTTTGTACTAGCAGAGGAAGGATAGGGAGGATGTGGCAGTAGGTTAGGATGGGAGGATATGATAGTTAGTACTGTTGAGGGTTGGGTATTCGTTGACCTGGAATTAGTGGTAGTAGGTAGCTTTCCTTGCACCTGAAATCATAAGAATAATGAAATGTAATCATAAGAATAATGAAATGAAATCTTAAAGGTTAACTGATAAAATAACCGATGATGTTTTAGTAATATTATGAGGAATGTATACTTGTTCAGTTGCATAGAGTATTATTTGTATTAGTTAGCTGTTATGCATAGGAAATATGACGTATGTCTATAGTACATGTCCGTCCTGTGCATACGCTGGCCACGCACGCACATTATGCACATGCGCAATAATATTGGTTTACAACCTACTTATCAAGATTTAACAATGATATAAGTTATCATGGATAAGTCAATTAAGTGTTTAGTGGATGACTTAATTAGTAAAAGATTATCAAGTTCTCATGTGTAAAATAAATGTCATTAATTGTAAGTATCCTCAAGTAAAGGTGTCTTCAAGGTGAAGTATAAAAGTTAAACATTAATAATAGAGGAGTGTGCTATATAATTGTTGATCATGATTAATTAAATCATTAATTATATTTCATTGTTTATACACAGAGGTACTATGTTGACACTTATCCATTAACCAAATAAATATTTTAAATTACTATTCACAATTTAAATTAATTACTATTATTATTAATTGTTATTGTTATTATTATTATATTATTAATATTATTTAATTAATAATAATAATGATAATAATCCCTTTTATAAAGTATAGTGGGTTGAATAATAATGAATTTATTAAATAAATTATTAATTTAATTAACGGACGAAATCATCCCAAGTAAATTAAAAGGATATGTTTGAATAAATTATTGAATAATTCCATTACTAGAGAGAAATTGGGATGATATAAAAGAATATATAATCCACCTTATTACCTCAAAAGGGGATGCATTAATGATATGTACTTCCAAGATCACGACAGCTAGGGTGGTGGAGTGATAAGGAAGTTGACTTTTGAAGGAGGTGGATTCCTATAAAGAGGAGAATTAACAAAGTAGTAAGGGGGTTATTGTAGGAGAATTGTGAGGATTTTTGTGAAAAAGGAGGAATGCCGAGGAGGGGGTTAACTCGAAGCTTTGAGGAGGTGGAAAACTCAAAATAAAAGACTGAGGAGGGGGATAACTCAGCGGATGATTACCATGGAAAGTGGCTGTCGGGATTATCGGTCTGTGGGCTCGGGGGCTAGGAAATCCGTTGATTTCCTAGGGTCAGCACGATAATAGCTGATCGGCAGGGTGGACACATCATTTTGGGGTTGTTAAGGTAACTTATAGAATCCATTCCAGAAATCTTCTTATCTTACTGCAATCGACGGTTTTAGGTATTTTTCTGAACCAGCTTAATTAGAATGTATTTTCTTTTATTTCCAAGCTATGCATGTCAAACAAACAGAATTAAATGGAAAGTTTTAGGATTATGTTTATTTAACTGCAGAGACATGTAAACATATAGAAAACAAACAGTTAAACATTTAAAGAAACATAAATATAGATGGTTGAATCTCTTGTTTTCTTCTAACAATAATTAAGGGAAAAACTATGTATAACCTGATAACCTGGAATAGACCCAGTGCCTAGATAGGGCACTACAGTTGGTATCAGAGCGCAAGGCTCAGACACTGAGACCTTAGGGCCTAACTACACCTGGAACTTTAGTGAAATTTACTAGAAAATAACAAACCAGTATGATGGCTGCAAAAAGATAATTTGAAGAGCCTTTTCCCATTTATTCGTAAGGCGTAACAGAAACAAAATTTGAATGATATATATATATATATAACTGCTTATTTAGGGCTCAGTCTAGACCCCATTAAACAAACCTTTCCAGAAAAACAACAACATTTCTATATACACTCTTTTAATATTCAAACCCTAATATTAATCCAATGCTAAAGCATTTGGGATAAACAATGTTTTTAAACAAATAAATAAATACATATAAACCAAGTTACAACACTATATATATTACCATTATAATATTTAGATCTAAAATTTAATACTAACAAAAAAAAAACACTTCATTGCATTTAGATAAAGAAATTGTATTCATAATAAATACGAAACAATGAGTCTCGCACAGGATTTACAGAGGGTTCTCCAAATTTCAGACCTGCAGCCAAAGTGATCAGTTTTCATTTCCTATTATTTTAATGCAAATCTGCCTTCTTGCCTGTAACATTTTGTTTTAAACATTCATTTCAATAAATGTGGCATAAAACAAATATTCAAATAATATTGTTGCCTGCAATATTGTTTATAATACAAGCATCGCAGCAAATCCAACTAATGTAGTTGGAGAGATTATTTCCACGATGGAGTTGGATTTATAAATAATATACATAAAATTAAAGCTTAGTTTCCTGGAAGAGGATTAGCTTTTTAGTTAACAAATATTATCCCCATGAAAACCTATTTTGGGATTATGTAATATAACCTTACATTTATAATTTCAGACAGTTTCAAATCTGTGTGATATTTTTCTTCACTTTGTTTTATAATCTGTATAGATGGTACTCCTTCACATCTTAAATTTAAAATAATTAAAATTAAATTTATATAAAAAAAATAAAGCTCAATGTCAAAACATTAAAAATATTTAATTATGATATCATTTTCAAAAGCTTTCATCTACTAAAGATATTTAAATTTGGCATCTTTTCCAAAAGCTTTCATATATTTAATTATGATATCTTTTCCAAAAGCTTTCATATAGAGCAATCACGGGATTAATGCGTATCCATTTTATTTATTCTTAAATGCCATTATTTTCCTTTATAAAGACCATAATTTAATCTTCGAATTCCTTCACAGAACCGTGCGGACACCAATCCCGTCTTCAATCCTTTAAATTTCCACGCAGAAATCGTTTCATTTGAGCTCGATATGATCCATTTTGACCAATAACTAAGCAGATTTACAAGCATGGCAAATGCATGAAACAATTTCCATACTGCTCTCTATTGTTGCTGCTTGTTTTGTCCGAAACGAATTTCATACAAAATGTTGCTTCCTTTGAAACCCTAGCGCTCAAGCCAGGTGTACCAAGCGCCCGAATCCCAACGCCACATCAATTGTCCTCCAAGCGTTTTTCTTCTTTCCTTTGTGCCCAGCCCGAACTCAACAACTAGAGCCAATTGGCCCACGCACTTAACACATCAATGCCCACCATCGAATCCCATGCACTGAGTTCACATAAGAGGACGGGAATATATAAAAGATGCGTTGTGCTCAACGCCGAGGACTCATCAGGGAACCGAATGCCAAGCCAGGAGGGTCCCATGGATATGATATCTCCCATCGTCCATGAGATTACCCACATATCTGCCCAGCACCAAGGCTCTTACATGAAACCAAGAGCCAAGTCGAAGAGACCCCATGAAATTCTCCATCACCCCAGCGGCCAACGCCAAAGACTCAGCTGCCAGGCCGACTGGAGATCCACGTACACCACCGCAGCTCGAACCCCAAGTTCGAGCTCACCACAGAGATCCGGTTGCAGAGTCAGATGTGGGTCGCACACACCATTACGTCCAACCGCCAAGCTTACACATGAGCACTCCTTTTTATTGCCCAGGTAATAAAAAGTTTATTGGGCCAAGCCCTATCGCTCAACACCAAGAGCATTTCAGATGACCGAAGGCCAATCCTGAAGGGGGCCCTCACGCACCAGTACACCCACGGGGGCTGCCACGCATCTCAACCACCCTGCAAGCGCCAGAGTAATCCTTTCCAAGGCCAGCCTATGCGCTCAGCTCCAAGACAACCAGCTACCAAGACGAGTCGGAACCACGCACTCCATCGAATTTCAAGCGCAGAGATCTCACAAGAGCATTACCTTCTTGGGTCTACGTACTCAACACATCACGCACACCCTTAAACCCTAGCGCTCAGCACTGCGAGCTCTCCATGCGAGAAGCAGCCCTACAATGCCAAATAAAACCTTATTTCCTCCTTAAATAGGCATACTTTTGATGGCACGTGAGACGGTTTCCGCGTTGCCCATGAGCGGTTTACTATACCGCTTTATTGGTATGCGGACGAGTAAGGAATGAACACGTGGGATGGTGGTTTCCTTTCCGCGACCACCAACCACCCTTACCATGAGTGCATGTTGCCGACGCGGAATAAGGAGAGCCGTCGATCCTGCCTTGGCGTCAATCCCCATGCGAAAAAGAAAAGGTTTTTTTTTGCGTTTTATATTGTTTTAATTTTTTTAATTATTATTTTAAATTAATGTTTTTTAAATATTAATTTAATTTTATTAATTTAATGTAGTGTCTCTTAACATTCATTTAATTTAATTCGTTTAATTTAATTTAATTAATTTAATTTAATGACTTTTAATTTAATTTGATTTAATTAATTTAATTTAATGTCATTTAATTAATTAATTTAATTTAATTAATTCAATTTTTTTTTTTTTTAATTAATTCAATTTAATTTAATTTATTTTATTTTATTTTATTAATTATTATTTAATTTAATTTAATTTAGTTGTTGATAAGAATTAAAAATAAAAAATAAAAAAAATACCATGTAAAAAAAAAAGGGGTTTCGGCAAAATTTCTTATATAATTATATAATGCTAGTGTTATTTTATTTATATTTAATTAAATTTCGTATATATTTTTATTTAAATTTCGTGTATAATTATATAGCGCTAGTATTATTTTATTTAAATTTAATTAGATTCCATATAATGTTATAACATAGGTTTGTTAAAAAATTAAAAGTTAATATTTAAAAATATAAAGCTACTCACGAACTTTCAATTTAAAAGTTCTTCATAGATTTAAAGTTTTAAGGTCAATTATAGTAAGGTTGAAGTGGTTGGTGAAGTTATATTTAAATTATCATAGATAAAATTTAAATTATAATTTATATTTAAGGGAGAAATTTAAAATATTTAAATTTAATATATATAAATATTTAAAATTTTGGAAAAGAAATAAATAAATAAATATATATAAATAAATAATAAAGAGTGGTTTAAGTGGTTTGGTGAAGATCTAGGGTTTAATAAATCCATGTATTTAATCAAATTGTCTTAGTATTTATTATATTTAACATCCTACATAAAATTAAATTCAAAAAATATGTAGGTGTAATTATATAATGATAAAAAAAAAGGAGAGAGTTAGTGTTCCATATACAAAGCTTATTTAAATATACGGTTTCAAGTATTTTTCTGAACCAGCTTAATTAGAATGTATTTTCTTTTATTTCCAAGCTATGCATGTCAAACGAACAGAATTAAATGGAAAGTTTTAGGATTATGTTTATTTAACTGTAGAGACATGTAAACATATAGAAAATAGACAGTTAAACATTTACAGAAACAGAAATATAGATGGTTGAATCTCTTGTTTTCTTCTAACAATAATTAAGGGAAAAACTAGGTATAACCTGATAACCTGGAATAGACCCAGTGCCTAGATAGGGCACTACAAAATGAATCCCTAAAATACCTCATTAGGATGGGAAAACCAAATGTCCTATTGATTCAAAAGACAAAACAAGAAGAACATGAGGTCCTAAAAAAGATGGAAATATTATGGAAAAGAAATCAAGGTGTTGTAGTCAGTTCTATAGGGGCCTCAAGAGGAATGGAAACCCTTTGGGATGCCTTAGTTTCAAAATTGTCACTCCTAAGCCACTCAACATTGGATCTTGAGTTCATTGGTGAATATCCATACCCAACGAAAGGTATCAATTTCAATGTTTATATGTCAGTTGTTTATTTAGAAAAAAATGAATGTTGGAACTCCCTAAAGAATTTGGATAATCATGATCAAAACCCAAATATTATTATTCCTATGGAATTTAACATCACTATAGCCTCAAATGAAAAAAAGGAAGGCTTGAAGATTAGGGATTCATTCAGAGAATTTGCAGAAGACCTCATACCACAATGCGGCCTAGTAGGTATCAGACCAAAGAGGAGACTCTTTACATGGACTAATAAAAGGCCAAAACCTAAACACATGGCATCCAAGTTGAACGGATTTCTTATGCATAGATCTTTCCTAATGGAAGACCTCGCATTGTCTCCAAAAATTTTCAACTCGAGTGTCTATGATCATAAACAAATTTATCTTGCTATGACAAAAGCTCAAAACCTAGGACCTATCTACTTCACAATTAATCCAGCATGGGGGAAAAATAAAATTTCCAACAAATAGTGGCATAGGCATGGTTAAATATGTGTGTACATCCCCCTTTAATTGGAAGAAAAAATCAGGAACACTAAGTGGAGCCTAGATGTTTCGGAAAAAAACTAGCAAATCTTTGGTCATTGGAGAGAAGCAGAAGCAATAAGAACTAGAAACCTTCCAAGCATCCCTCAAATAAAAATAAATCTTAGAAGAGGATTTGAAAACTGAAAAACATATTGAAGTAGAACTCCACATAGACCGACACCAAGAAGAGGATTCGAGGCTTAAGTCTCGAAGCTTATGGCTTGAGGAAAGAAACATAAATACCCATTTTGTCCACAAAAAAACTTGGATGAGATTTCACAGGAAGATGGTAAATGAAATCCAAAGGGAAAATGTGGAAAAACTAATCGAGTTTGATCAAATAAAAGAGTTCAATAAGTTGTATTGAGAATTTACTTAGGGAGATGGGCCTAAATCAATTCTACTTATTAAAATTGTGAATTTGTAATTGACAAAATTACATTTTCTCTTGGATCTCTTTATTGTTGAATTTGTAATTGTTCAAATTGCAGTAATTTTGATAATTGTTGAAATTGCAATTTTTGGATGGTCACATTACAATTTCTCATAAAAAATTACAATATCTTTAATTTTTCAATTCTTGGTTCATTGCATTTCATGATCGTTGAAATTGCATTTTCATTTTACAGAATGTGAGTTATTCTCAATTATACTTGTTGAAATTCTAAAACTTGTAATTATCAAAATGCCAAAATTGCATTTTCCTACATAATAATTCTAAAGTTGAAATTGAAATTTTAACAATTCTTTACCTCTCTTAACCATGTTATGGCCTAGATGCCCATATTTAATTGAAAGTTAATTAGGTGAATTGAAAGTTGAATGGCTTGTGTTAAACAATACCAAGATGAAATAACAAATAGCAAATTATATTGAAGATGAAAAGAAGTTCATCATCATGGAATTTTGGGTTTTTCAAAGATGGGGTAATATGAACTATTGGATGCTTCATTTCATGTTTTGAATGTAAGTAAATTAGAAAAAGGTTTACTACTGTATTAAGCTTAATAAATGAAACTCAATTTTATTGCAAAAAAACATTCATTACTTATGGATTTATTATTATTTTTTAAATATATCCAATTGAAAATTTTAAATCAATTTTAACTAATGGTATACTTTTAAAATCAATATTTCGAAAATAGAAAAACACCTAATGGCTCTATTTGAACAATGTAAACTATTTCCTAGAAATTTATCTATATTTTAAAGAAAATTAAGGATTCCAAAACCTCAAGAATAAGAGAGGGTTCCAAGACCAAAGACTGGTGGATTGTTATTAAATCCTTTTACAAATTTTTTATTAAATCACTCAACTATTCCATTTGCTTATGGATGACAAGGGGAACACTTCCTATTTCTATCATAAATTTAGACGTAATAATATTTATACACTCATAATAACATGTTCTATGTTAGCCCTTCATTTTTAAGTAAGTGTTATGGAAAGTAGAAAGTCAAAAAAATCCTTGGGATGAGTAGAAAATATGTGGCAAGAAGATGAAGGAGATGTGGTACAAGTCATATGCCAATAATTGAGATGATATAATGCAATCAATGCATTGATCAAGGGTAGTGGAAAAACAAAATCATTAAATGATGTAATGTAATTCAAGTCAACAAAATCATTAAATGTTTTTTCAAAAACATAATCATAAAATATTTTGATAATTCTAATGACAAATATTTATTTTTTAAACAAGCTCATAAAATAAACAATCCAAACCAAAATCATAAAATGTTTTGATAATTTAGATAATTTTTTTTTAATTAAGATAAACATCAATGATAATGTGATAATGTGAATGGTTTAAAAGTAATTAACATAAATATTAAATTCCATTAAAATATCATTAATAATTTAAAAAATACTAAAAAAATCCAAACAATAGACACTTTCATATGGAGTTACAAACTTTTACAATTCGGCCTACTGATATGGAGTTACAAACTTTTACAATTCAACCCAGTCATATGCCGTTAGTTTGGAACACAAGAATAAGTATATATTTCTTTTACAAATCAGCCTACTCATATGAAGTTACAAACTTTTACAATTCAATCGACTCATATAAAGTTAGTTTGGAGCACAACAATAAGTATATATTTCAATTGAGAAGAGGTTATGCTTAATATAGATCCATTATATTAAGAAAACCTAATAACGGCCTATATTAAATGCAATTGTGAAATTACTATCATGTTATCATGTTAGTACCATTTGTCAAAAACCCAGATTCATGGTATTATAAAATTGAAGTTTTCACAATTTATAACATCTACATTTTTTAAATTTGATAAATAAAAAATAAATTATCTAAAAATAAAATACATTTTTATTTTTGACATTAAAAGTTTCCAACCATGTTAATGTCAAAAGAGTTGTAACCAAAACTTGCATTGAGTTGGCAGAATAATCAAATAAGTCTATAGTTCTACACCTGAGTGAACCCTTTCTTAATATATTTTCACGGAAGAACGCTACACTAGTACCATTTTACTCCCATTTACAAAACCTGTAAAGGTTGGTGGTAAAGATTCATCATGCTGGAAAATTGAGTCGGATGGTAACTACCTAAATTTGCATAGTCACGACAGCAGAGTGAGAGAGGTGTAAATGCAAATCGTAATGACAGTGGTGTAAAATGAAAATAGTAATATCAGTGTCATTATTTAGACATGAAGTAGGGAGAAATCCCCCGCAAAAGTCTCCACAAAGAGAATTATATAACCTCTTACTCTCAATTTGGGCTTCTCATCATCATTTGAGGAGGCAGATTTTCATAAGATAGTAAGCAGCTCAACCATACAAATAGGCTTTTATAGGCTTTAGGTCAGCCATGGCTGTGAATTAAACTCCAGGCCAGTGACAAAAAAATATCGTGTGCTCCTATCTATGAATATGTTCGAACTCAAGCGAGGGCGGGAAGCGGCAATGTCACTTGTATCTGGTAGTAAGGCGGAACAAAAAAATTCAAAATTCAAAATTCAAATGGGCATGGCTGCGCGAGCATGTCAGACAGTTGCATTAATACTGAGTGTTTCTCCACCAAATCATAATGAATTTCCCAAGTTGGAAAAGATTACTCAAACAAATAACATTTATGACAAAATTATCTGAAGCGACGATCGCACAGTCGAGCAGGGTGTTAAAGGTTGTTTACCATTCATCACATTGCCTACATACTTGGAATCCACCATCTGATGCTTGGATGCAGGGTGATACTGATGGATGCCAGGGTTATATTGATGGACATCCATCAGAGCAAATGTTTCAGTGTGATACAGGAAAACGGTTTCATGGAAAACGACGTTAATATAGACATTTGCAGATAGATTTAGGCCCATCTCCCTCTACAACGTTTAATACAAGATCCTCAAAAAGATAATTGCAATCAAGTTATGGAAAATCATCCCTTCCATCGTATCGATTAACCAAGGATGATTTGTCTTTTATTTTTTTGGAACCTTGAATTACCTTTAATTCTTTAGGTTTCGATATCAGAGATTGCTACTGCAAAAAAGGTTTTTATATTTGAGATGGTGAATTTATTTAACAAAGAACCAGGTGCACTGGACTTGTGCCTTAAAGCTATATTTCATTCAACTAGCATTTTGAAGTTAGGGTATGCTTTGCACTCTGACCTGAAGCGTCTTTCTGATTCCTATGGAGAGCTGGAGTGTTTTCTCTACTATGAAGCGCCTAAATTAGACCTTCAAAAGGTTTTTCCATCTGTTCCAGGGGGGCTTTCCGACCTTGCAAAGACTGTGCTGGGAAGTGCTTTAAACAAAAGTACTAGGATGAGTGACTGGAGGGAGCGTCCCTTGAGCAATAGTCAGGTACACTAAATATAAATCCATGCTACGGTATAACAACCACTACAAAGTATAAGAACCAATACAAACCTCTAAAAACTGATAAAGCTTGAAATAAGAACATACAAACTACAAAACGTTGCTACGAAATTTATATGGGAATGTTCAGATCAAGATTTTCAAGCATACAACAGACTCGCAGATATCTCCAGTAACTGAAATATGCAACCTCTTATAACTTGAAGAAGGCACAAAAATACCCATACCCCATGGGCCTTGTACAAAATCTAGACACTAAACTAAATGGATGAGAATGATAGGAATTTGTAGGACGAGGAGTACCTGAAGTTCTAATTTACAGGAGGACGATTCAGCCGCTCCAGCTGCTCGCAATAGGATTCAGGCTCTAATTTGTAGAGGACAAGAACAATGTTTCAGCAGCTCCAGCTATAGGAATTTGCAGGACGAGAATGAGGACCAGGTCTCTTGGCATTTTGCAATGGACTGCACTTCCTTGAATGCAGGTAGATGGGTGTTGAATGCAGGTAGATGGGCGTTGAACCTTGAGGATATGGCAGCAGCGAGACTGTGTACGATGAGATCTCCAGGATATGGCTGCAGCTGGCTCATGATCAACCTGCAGGTTCGATGGGACTGTCAAAAATTCGAGGTTTTCAATTTTAAAATTTTCATTCAATTATTTCAAATCACATAACCCATGGTGTGGCACTTCGTGTGGTACTACGTCAATAATTATAATACATTATTATAATTATAAAAACTATTTGAATGATATTGCAATATTTCTCATTTATGCAATGACATGAAATGGATGATAATGTATGGTATGTTCTTATTTCATATTCCTTTATGGCATGTTCTTATTTCATATTTCTTTATGGCATGGATGAAAAGTTAATGTATTATTATATTTTATAATACCTTATTATAATTATAAGATTTAGTTGAAAGATATTGTAATATTTTTTATTTATGCATGATAGTATAAAGTAGTGTGATATTACATATTTTTTTGGGGATAACTGGAAGTAGAAGAAAGATTAATATTTTGTCTATATTTTGTACTTTCTTATGTAATTTGAAAAGTTAAATGTATAATTATATTATATTTTATATTACGTTTATGTGATGAAATGAATTAGGTAAATTTAGGATAATGCATCACCATATTTCATATTTCGTTAATGGGATAGCAAGATGTAAAGGAAAGGTTAATGCCTTGTTTATAGTTCATAATTATTTTATGGGATTCTATGAAAGGCTAATGTATTATTATATTTATACTACGTTTATATGATAATATGAACGGGTTGAAAGATAAGATACTGTTATGATATTTCTTGATGTTATAAAATGAACTAGATGAAAAGTTAACACATGCCTATATTTCACAGTTCACTTAGGGGATTGTAGGTTGTAAGATTAAAGACATAGCCTTCCTTTTTGTCAAATTGTACCCTTAGGGTTTCCATTTGCAAGTTTTACTTATTTAAGATATATTTCAACTATGATAGAGATCCTTGCCAATTCACATATGGAATAATTGTTCCAGAACAAATGCTTTGGAAAGCCAAAGAACTATAACTTAGGAGTAGACACTTATAGTATAAAATAAAATAAATAAAAGAAGAAGAAGAAGAACAAAAAAAAATCATTCACTAACTACGAGCATTAAATAGTCGAATAGAGATGGTATCAATAACGTAAAATTGTATTTTAAGAAAAATCTACTCGGAGAAAGGTGTTAGGATATTCCTATACTCCATCCTAGTCCCACCAGTATTTTGATCATTTACATTTTCAGTCATGCATGCACCTTTTAGGGTTTGCATGCATTCTAGGGTTTGCATGCATTCTGCATGCATCCCAGTCATCAGTCCAGCACCTAGCCCTCAGTTAGCCAGCCCCCAGGAGCTTCTCACTATTCAGTTTTAGCCCTCCAGTTGCTTAGTGCGCCCTTCTTCCTTGATTTTAGGGAGCAACTCGCCCTTCTTAACCTACCAGTCAGTTACACTCAGTTACATTCAGTTACATTCAGTTACACTCAGTTACATTGAGTTACACTCAGTTACACCTACCAGAGTTAGTTTGACTAATGGTTGACAGTTACTTGAGCATTGATGACTCCACTGATGATGATGAAGACTTCCAGTTGCGCTCCGATGATCATGAGGACACCTAGTTGTGCTCCGATGACACTCCAGTGATCCTTTGATCACTCCATGAAGGCTAATTCGAATTTCCACCTTAGGCATTCGAATTCCTCATGCATTGTATTATTTATATGTCCATTTGTGATTAATAATTCAGTATGACCGAAGTATTATTGCCTCTATCTGAGTTCTACTGTACCATATTATTCTGTTGCTCATTATACTGCATGTATCACTCTTCTTCTATTTTCTTGCTTAATCATAATTATTCTCTTGTGAGATACATCATCTCTTAGATCTGCTGTGAGGATTTTCACATGGTATCAAAGCATGTTGAGAGTATTGTTTATCCCCATTCTTGAGCGTTTTTTGCAGGTTATTACCAAGATTTCGAGTGCAGCTGTTGTAGCAGAATCTGCATTTTTGCAGCAGTAGCAGTTGCAGTGATTCTATATTGTTTTTGCAGGTCCTCTACATCTTCAATGAATTTAGAAGAAATCCCTCCTCTTTCTCTATTCAACTATGATGAAACAAAAAATAATAGCATATTTGAAGAGCCATGATCTCTTTGATTGCTATTTTGAAAGAGAGTTCGAATCCTCTACAAAGAAGATTAAATGGTTGAATAAAGGTGACATGCACATTGGAAGAATAATGCTTGCTATGACTGATTACATATTGTACCTGACCATCATTGATATTGAAACTCCAAAAGAGTTATGGGCTCATCTAGATGAAAGATTCGGCAAAAAGAATGATGGATTTGGTCCAAATCCCTTCAAAAGCAAGCAAGGTGATGCATTCGCTCCACTTGATGGTCTCTCAGATCATGATGCATTCGCTCCTCCTGATGGTCTCTCAGATCATGAACCGGTATCATATCATATTGAAGTTGTTGACAAAGAACTTGCAGATTCTCCGCTCATGCTCAAACTTTCTTCTCTTTCTGTGCCAGCTCACACTCTAGATATTGCAGAATGTCCTAAATCCTCTCTTGCACCAGAGTTTGTCGGTTTGCATCATGATCACATGATTATTTCGGAGGTAACATCAACTATTGGAGGTAATGCATTCACTCCTCTTCAGCAAACATCTCTTATTTACTACTATATGATCATTAGCACATGCTTTCAGAAGGTTATTGAAGAATATGGCCATTGCACCCCGCTTGAGATAATTTCTCATGCATATGATAGTTTTGATCTCACCCTTGCTGGTTCAAAGGAGATCTCAAGAAACTGTTTTGAAAGTCTTAAATCTGATTTTGATTTCAAGCAAACATGTAATAGTTATTTTTGGCATAATCTCACCCATGGTGGTTCAAAGGAGAAGACAAAAGACTATATGCACTTTCACAGATTTGATCCTACCTCAGCTGATTCGAATCACAGGTTCAAGGATCATTCTCATACTATTGGATTTGTTCTCATCACATTCGATCTGAAGAGCAAGTACAAGCACATGATTTTTGAGCATGATCCACTTCTTCCCAAGAAGAAGATACCTCCAGACATATGACCAAGCATCACACATGCTTGAGTTTGGAGCATTTATTTTTATGTGTGCCTTACAGTCTATTTTTTAAGGAGGGGGTATGTTTCCCATGAAATTTTCCCACTTCCTTGGTTTATTGATTGTTATTATTCATTGTATTGGGTGACCTTTGGTCTTAGTTACCAGGGCCTAGGATGGATTAAGGGGGGGTGTTAGGATATTCCTATACTCCATCCTAGTCCCACTAGTATTTTGATCATTTACATTTTCAGTCATGCATGCACCTTTTAGGGTTTGCATGCATTCTAGGGTTTGCATGCATTCTTCATGCATCCCAATCATCAGTCCAGCACCTAGCCCTCAGTTAGCCAGCCCCCAGGAGCTTCTCACTATTCAGTTTTAGCCCTCCAGTTGCTTAGTGCGCCCTTCTTCCTTGATTTTAGGGAGAAACTCGCCCTTCTTCACCTACCAGTCAGTTACACTTATTTACACTCAGTTACAGTCAGTTACAGTCAGTTACAGTCAGTTACACTCAGTTACACTTAGTCACACTCAGTTACATTGAGTTACATTGAGTTACATTCAGTTACACTCAGTTACACTCAGTTACACTCAGTTACATTGAGTTACACTCAGTTACACCTACCAGAGTTAGTTTGACTGATGGTTGACAGTTACTTGAGCATTGATGACTCCACTGATGATGATGAAGACTTCCAGTTGTGCTCCGATGATCATGAGGACACCTAGTTGTGCTCCGATGACACTCCAGTGATCCTTTGATCACTCCATGAAGGCTAATTCGAATTGCCACCTTAGGCATTCGAATTCCTCATGCATTGTATTATTTATATGTCCATTTGTGATTAATAATTCAGTATGACTGAAGTATTATTGCTTCTATCTGAGTTCTACTGTACCATATTATTCTGTTGCTCATTATACTGTATGTATCACTCTTCTTCTATTTTCTTGCTTAATCATAATTATTATCTTGTGAGATACATCATCTCTTAGATCTGCTGTGAGGATTTTCACAAAAGGAACAAAGACCAACGATATTTTAAACCTTTTTCTACATAGCCATGATGAGAAAACAAGTGGACGGATATAATCGATGGATTTGCTGAATGACAAAAAATTGATCAATTTTAAATGATAAGACACCAAGATGCTCAGATTGACGAGACTTTGACAGATTGTCGAGGAAGAGAAACCAACTTAAAATTTGAAAACGAGATATCAATGTGATTGGTATGATGAGCTGAACTCAACGACATGCATTTTGCATTACGACAAAACCATTTATGAAAACTCATGACTACGAACTTGAAATTTAACCATGGTATCGAAATGGTTAAATGAAGGCAATGTTTCGTAAAAAGAAGTATGGAGACGATTAGCATAATAAATAGAACGCAATGAAGCTAACCTTAGGTCATAATCAAACATGATAAAATGAAAACTAGCCCTCGAGATGGAACTTGATGGGGTTAATAAGACACTTTGTGCGACAGAGGATAGAAGGTAACGACTCCTGAAATCCCTACATTAAGTTCCCACAAGTCAAAACGAAAGGATGATGGCAGAAGGGCCCGACGGTGCGGTACCCTGTCGAGAACGGAAAGAGTGGACGCAAGGACCCAATGACGTGGTACCTTGCCGAAGAATGGATACTACGAATGACTGGACCCGACGGAGTGGTGCCATGTCGGGGAAATGAAATTAAGGAACAGGGAAGCCCAACGACGTGGCACTGGGGTCCTAGTGAAAATGCTTGTTAAACTTAACTGCATAAAAACATATAAGTTTGCACCTAGAGCATTACTTAGAAATGCATTTGAGTACTTTAGGCATTTTCACATAAAAGAATATTTTGAGCATTTAAAATAATATAAATCCTTATTTTAGGAGCAAAGTAGAATCCTAAGCATGGACTCCTAGTCAACTCCACTTACACCTCAAAACTAGGAGTTAAGTAAAATATCTAGGGGACAAACATGAGCAATATTAGGACTGATGGTGCAACTCTTAGAAAAACTGACACATGGATGGGTGAGTATTATTAAATTGAAAATTTAATAAAATATGTATTTATGCATGAAGCGACATGTGTCGCATGGAATGTTCCTTTAAAAGGAAGGCTTTGGGAATGGGTAAAGCACCCAGACCCTGGATGACTATCGTAATATTGAGTTACCTCACGACTTGCTGCTATTGAGGGTTTGGCTGGAAACTTTGGTGGCGGGAATCCCAAGCTGAGTTTCCCAAGTGACTGTGTGAGCTCTACGACCCGAAGCTCGGGGGAGGCCATGCGACTGAAAGCATGAGCCTATGGTTGGGTGGCGAAGCTAACGGTTGCTTCGCCAATGGTTAAACGAGCTTCTGCTGGAGGGGCACAACAAGCGAAGCGGACGTCAAGGGCAAGCGGGATCAGACTGACAACGACAACTACTCCTCCAACAACAGATTCAAGTATTGTATTTTTGTTAGTTCTAGAATTTGACAAGTTTTATTAATAATTATGCATCATAATGGTTATATTGTGTTTTAAGTTTTTAATAATTTTTAAGTAAGTAAGTCCAAAAAGGGGGTCCCTACATTTGGTAGGAGGAGTTGTCAGTTCGTCAGTAAAATAAATATATCCCGACCGGGTGAGTGAAGGGGGGGGGGTTGCCCAGTTGCCAGTTATTGCCAGTTAATACCACGTGCAGAGATGTCATGTCACCTGGCTTATCACTTAAAGCATAAACCATATTAAAGCTAACATAAAGCATAAGCTAAGCAGATGAAATCCAACCTACCTCGCTACTCGCCTAGAACCTGCCATTATAGTCATTATAAAGCTAAGGATATTAAATACCACCTGCGGAGATGTCATGTCACCTGGCTTATCACTTAAGCTCCAACTTGGCTGGAAATAAGCATTATGGGGAAAGTTTGGTCTCTGTCCAATAGTTCAAATTTAGAGGAAGGATATTGATTTAGAGTAGTGCTTAAGGAAACTGCTTATAGTTAAGGAAATAGAATGCGCGGGATAACTAGAATGGGTGGGATAACCAGTCTTCTTTAGCCGGTATACTATTATTGGGATTATTATTAGGCATCATAAAAGAGATTTTCAATTTTAAAATATTCATTCAATTATTTCAAAATTTTACAGGAAAAAGATTTTCGATCATGAACATAAAATATATATTATTAAATTTATTATATAAAAATATAGTAATATCCATATGTAATATAAAACAAACCTAAGGATGTTAATGTTTTGTAAAACAGACCGAAGTTATCAAAATTATAAAAAATTAAAAATAAATGTAAAGACTTGAGAATTAAAAGCTTCTCAAAATATGATAAAAGTATTTAATAAATAGAATATGAAGAGATGTGTCAAATTATTTATAAAAATAATATTAAGGTTCAAAGCATGTAAATTTACACACTTAACCATGTAAATTGTGGTGAGCTGTTGTTGGGATTAAACTATGTATATACATTTTGAAATGCAACACTATAAAACTATGTAAGATAAAACAAAGTGAAGATGTGGGTGGAATATTTCAATGAAATGCAAAAAGATATGGCAAACATTATGCCTTAAAAGAGAAACATTTAACACCATTGTAAACATGGAGGGCACTTTCTTTGTAACCCCATTTATAATCTATTACAAGAAATCAAAATTGACTTTGACTTGTGAATACATATTCTTTATTTTTTACATTAAAATTTAAGAAATCAACTATACATCTTAATACGATTTCAATGATTCCCATCAATGTTTATGAAAATAGATACATCTTAATACGGAAATTATTTCCTATACCTACTTATGAATGTATATGAATTCTTAGAAATCGAGGCTGTCGACTTGACTCTTTGTACCATTCTAGATGTTTTAGAGAAATCAAGATTACAAGTTGGCTAGTCTTATCCAAAGTCTTATCCTCTGCTTGAAGGTTTGGTGTCTAGTGGAAGTTAGAGTCCTTTTAATGTGTAAATCTTACCTGATTCTTTAATGCATATGGACTTGAGCGTCTATCTAATCAATTACATGTTGACTTTACATGCAAAGACATGGTCTTTCTTTGCTGGTTGGTAGTGGGCATTGGAAATCAAGATTGGCTGGCTAGTCCATGTTTCAAAGTCTTATCCTCGTGCTTTAGGGCATGGAGTCTAGTGGGGCTCACTTCTTCCATGTGGTAACTGAGTATTTTTCTTTTTAAAGCTGACCCTTCTATTAATGCGTGTCCGTAGACCATATGCAGTTGATGATAATGAAGAATGATGACGATGACCACGATGATGACGATGTTGAGCATTATGAATATGATGATGATGATGACCACGATGATGACGATGATGATGATGATGATGTTGAGCATGATGACAATGACCACGACAATGATGATGATGATGATGATATTGAGCATGATGACTATGATGATGATGATGATGATGACCACGATGAAAATGAAGAATGATGATTATGATGATGACCACGATGCTGTAGTTTGTGTAAACGATTTAAACTCTGTGTTCTAATTTCTAACTAGACTGGGCTTCAATCATGAACAGATATCTAAATGCATATCATCAGCAGTTTTATTGCTTCATCTAGAACTGAATATTCATGGCTATACTGGCAACCACAAGATTAAATACTTCATCTCTACACTATTAACCAACAAACCTCCAACGATTTGGTAAAAATAATGGCAAGAACAGATCCGTGTTAACAATGATTCAGGAATTTGTTTTGTTAGGTTTGGTTCTACTATGTAACATGATTGAACTATACACTATAATGTGCTTTAATGGATATAGCTTGGCCTCCCAAGGGTATAATCTATTCATATTGCCAGCCAGGACTTTGCATAGAACTCACAGGCAACAACTCGTAAAGAGTTTCAGTGAACTTAATTGTATGATGTAGGATGTAGGATGTAGGATGTGAGAGAAAGAAAAACCGTCAACTCCCTTAACTGTCCCTAGGCAGAGTTGTCGCTCCAATCCTTTACAGATTTTTGGCTCCGACTATCATCCTAATTATCTATTTATTCAGTTATCTAAACAGAGAAGGTTGAAACATGTATATCTAAACATAAACAATCATTGGAGAATGTTGTGGCAAATTATTACATCGTCGATCTACTACGTTGGAAGGCCACATTTTCCTTTTTTAGTGATTCAGAGCTTCTTTGCAATACAACAGTTTCCTCCTTCGATTGACATATTTGCTTGAGTTTAAACTTCACATTAGCTTGATTGTGCCTATTTCATTAAGTTGGGTATTTATATGATGCTCCTATATCTGAAGTACACGTAAAAACCACCTGATTATCCCCTCTTGCATGTCTAGTAAGTTAAGCATGTATAGGAGCTTTGACATAATTGAAAATTCCTTAAGGTGACACCAATTCTCTTAGAGTCTTAGGCTTGATACATACATCCCATGTTCCCTAGCTATATCCAAACACCTAACCCGCAATTGTTCCCCTCAACCATTGATATGCGAAATGGTAATATTAATGGTTTTTTCTAATTTCACACAAATGATTATAAGAGGGGCGTGCTTGCGATACCTAAGGTAGACTTATAAAGACCATTTCAACTCACTTGGAGGGTACTTTTCTTCATGAGAGTATTTTCATATTGTGTGAGAGTTGTGTGAGGAGTTACCGTAAATGCATCATTCTCACCTTCACATTTTGGTCCTAAGACTTCATACTTCCAATCTAATTGTTGGAGGGTTCCCTACTCTATTTTCTTATTGCTGTTGGTAGAATTATTGCACATGTTATTTATTCTTGTTGATTTGTGTCATAAAATTCCTTAGTTTTTTTTGTTCTTACATAAAAGACAAATTTGGTTAAACTTAAAACAAGCAAATGTGGTTTACTATCTAACTTGTAAGTCTTGGGGTTAAGAAGGTCTCCGACCAAAAGTGTCAAACCACCTCTGACCTGCAAATGGTTAAATAACTATAACATAGGCTAAGATGAGAAACAATCACACATTGATTGAGAGAGACTTGAAAGAGAAGTACCTATTTATACATACACTGAACATAACTTAACCGAATATTTAGGGACACCTAAAATTGAAGTTATTGACATTTAGACACTGACCCATTATAATCCTCCCTTAACCCAACCTGACGATCATGTCTTGATACAACTAGATGTACCTTTTCCCATAGATCCCTTTAAATTTGTTCAAAATGTACAACATAATATGTCTAGAACCAAATTATGGTTAATCTAACAAGCATGGGATGTACTTCCACTACACCTAGTGTCTTTTGAGGAAACATTAATGCTTCTTATGTATATTTAGTTATCAAAATCATTTCTTCTACCCATATGCCACATGTTCCCAATGTCTCTTCATTCATAATGCCATCTATTAGCAAACACATTCCAACCCTACGTTTTCCTAGTCTTGGAATACCTTCCACAAGTAATTTTATGCCTAGTTCGAGCTTCTCCTTTGGCGTATGTAATAATCTATTGATCCCTCAACAACTCCCCAAGTTATGTGATGTGGGGCCCCACCTGAAATTTTGAGCTAAAGGCCACTGATCCAAGTGTTGTTACTCTTTAATGATGTCTATACAACTACAATTTGGACGGAGTCCTTATAAGGTATGTTTTATCATACCATGTCTAATATTTCTCCTTTACAGGTTTTTTTCATATCATGCCATACACTTGGATATAGTAAACCCCCCCTGCCCTTGCTGTCTATTCTTTCTGTACAAGCAATTCATCCTTGAAAAGTTTGACAAAATATGAGTGAGAAAACTATCCCTGATTCCATAAGCTTAAATTCCACTTGATGAAAACCCTCAGTTTATTTCACCCCTAAACCATCCAAAGAGTGAACCTAAAAGAAAAATAAGAAAAGACTTAGTTTTTTCGAAGAAGCGTCCTTCGAAAAATAATTTTGGAAAAATAGCTTTATACACCCATGTAACATATCGGAAATGGCATATGAAAAGTGGTGAAAAACGATGAAATGTTACATGGGTTATATCATATGGTATATCATACGTTTTGTGCGTCCAATCTTATTTGCAACATCATGTGACGAGAGCTTGCACAAAGTACGAAGCAAAGTTTGTGCACCCTCTTAAGACCAGTCACATATTATGATGGTGAGCTCGCACAAATCGCCTTTGCACTGGCCAATGTGTATATGATGAGCCCGCAATACCATGTTGCAACCATCAAATGTGTATCGTCGCATGTAGAGTCGAGCTTGCACATGGGACAACGAGTTTAGTTTTGTGCACAGATCATGGTCTTGACTCTTGGCATTGTGGAGGGGCTGCACAACGTACCATTTTGTTCACCCTCCAAGGACTAGTCTCCAATCATAACCGTGAGCCCGCACAAAACGATACAATGTGACTCTATGCATTATCAAACAACTTTTGGTTGAATGGTCGATGCAGCCTGAACATTGTTATGTAACATTGGTTGAATGGTCGATGGAGCCCGCACATCGTCATGTAACATTGGTTGAATGGTCGATGGATCTCGCACGGTTGATGAGTCAATAGCTCGATGCTTGAAGTCATTTTCTCACGCTCCTTTGGCTTCTGTCTCCATGAATATTGGTTGTTGGAACAGTGGAAACCTATTGGAACACAACCAGTATTCCAATGAATCAGATCCCTTTTTTGTTTCCACGAACACCAATGTCAAAGAATGCTTGCCTGCATGAATTTCAAACATAGTTGTAACAACAAGGGGACTAGGACTACTTAAGCGACTTGGTACAGGCTTCAAGGAAGTACAGTACTTAGCATGTACCAGTACTTGGTACATGCTAGTGTTACACAAGCAAGTTTGATACAAAAGAAAACATAGAAGATATAATGTGGTACGGCAAGAGAAAATAACATAATGTCGATCATGCATGGATTAACAAAAAAAAACATGCGATACTTTGAGGGGTGTGCTCAAGTGGAATGTGCATCCAAGGAGGATGCAAGTTAGTTATTCCAACTATGAGTCAAGTGACTTCATATGTCATGCACAGTTACCCCATGCTCATCATGTGCACTCATTGTAGTCATATGGAAGTGCACTAAGGGAAGATGAAATATCAATGTGGAATTTGAAGTGACAAAGATGTGCTCAAGTAGTCATATGGAAGTTAAAGAGTAGTTGAAGATGGATGAAGCGTAGGGGAAGTTGCACCATGAGTAAACATGAATAATAAAAAAATGGTTGTCATTTGAGAGGGGTTAGCTAGATGGTCTTGAGACATGGCAATTGAGAGAGTCTACCATGGACCTCAAACATAGTGGTAAGGCAAATGTTGTAAATGTGTATATATATATTGTTATGTTTGAGTAATGAAAATGAGTAGAGAAATTCCCTTATTATAATTTGGTTTCGTATGCCCTCTAAAATTGTTTCAACTTTTATGTTTGTAGTGCTTTTCTATTTTCAACTTATATCTTTCGAAGCATTGTACTTAGTCTGCATAAATATGATTTCATAGAATTATGCCCATCAACTCTTTAGTTTGCTGTAATAATAACCAACTTCACAGATTTAGTTCATTTAATATATTGTTAGCACTCTAAAGTCTGAGCTAGTTCAATTAAAAAATTTGTAACTCAATCTTATTTTGATCCTATATTTGAAGAAGAAATAAATATATAAAAAATAAAATAATCTTATATCAAAATAACCTATTTTGACCACAAATTTATTAAGAATCTAATGTATGTCATATACCAAGTCCATGCATATAATGCATAATATATATATCCTGTCCCTTCAATGTTCAGACACGGTGTTCAAAAAAGCGAATTTGAATTTCAAATCTCAAATGCCCGCGCTCCACGAAAGTTACCAAAGGATGGTTCCTCACCAATTTCCTCCATTCTTCGCCATGGCAGAAGATCCATCAAGGATACCTCAGAAAACTCACCATCGGGACTCGGTAGTTCAAATCTTGTGCATTGGAGGAGCGCCTTCAGGGCTTGCAAGTTTCTTAGAAGGAAATGGGTGAAAGGATGTTGTTCTCTCCATACTAAGGCTATGATGAAGGCGGTGAGCATTTTGAAACAGTTCATAAGATTTTTGGGGCGAGCATTGTCTGGAAATATTTGCTATATATTCTCATAATCTAGCGCTACCAAACAGTTGTCACACATCCTACAAGGCACATGATCAACTACGAGATCCAGTCTATGCCTGCTTAGGGCACATTTCCTCCTTGCACCAACTGGTATATAAACTAAATAGCCTCAGCGTATGCATTATTTGTTGTTATTTCCATAAATTGCTTCTGTTGGTATCTCCAGCTCTCAAGATATGTGTAATGAATTTTTTACAGGAGTTGGCAGGCCGAAATAACCTTCACGAGCGTGGGTGGCCAGCAACATTTCATTCGGTGTTTCATCCATCTCCATGAATCATCCTGACAGCACCACATTAGTTCCAGGTACATCTCTCTGCCATGTCATCCTATCTCCTAGTGCTACAAGGCATTCTTGTCTCATCAAATTCTCTAGCATTTTCTTAACAAAATTTCAGTCCCTAAACCAAATACTATCCAATTTTTGGTCTAGTCGGGTTTAGTGCGTGGAATGTTCATAGAAACAACTGCAACATCTCATGGAAAATACCTGCGCACTTTGCCATCCTGCTTTCCCTTATATATTAACTCTAGCTAGCACATGAATTCATTCAAATTTTATTATTCAGTGTAATTCTTTGTGTATGATCATGTTAATCCTCTTGGATATGGTTACAATCAAGAATTGTTATCTATGTTCAATCCTTTCGTTCGCCTCCCTGTCTGTATATTCAAGAAACTAAGTATGTGAAATGCAGGAAGCGAGCCCTAGACCGATCTATCAAAAGATTGTGAAATGTGTCAGGGACCTCGATTTAAAGGTTGGAGGGTTAAGTCGATTATTTTATATATTTGAAGTGATTGTGTGTTAAGTACCAAGTGAATTGTGGTATTAAGGCCTGTGTAATACGTTTGTGGAGTGCATGCGATGTGCAGATGGTCATGGTCTGCAAATAACTGTTAAATTTCGTGAACTTACTGTTAAGTGACAGACAAGAACCCTCAATAACTTTTTGGAATGTTTCCCTACTTGTCAACTCGGCATTTTCATGTTCTTCCTTGTGAGATCCGCCCATTATTTTTGGGTTGTGATGTAGCAGTTGAGTGATGTGTTTTGGGCAGAAAACAATCAGTCTATTATGGTGATGGTGCGATATAGTTGGGAATTAATACCCCCTCAGTTCTCGATCGTAGATCTTGTGGTAGAATCTTCATAATATTTGAAGGTTGACCCTAGCGGAGAAAAACAGTTTGGTTAACTCCCTTGAGCGATCGCTCATTTATGTGACAACTCTTTTCTGCTTGACGTCTGCCTCTCACATTTTCTTGTTGAATCTTAGAGTCCATATGTACTTTAAGGGTTTAGTTGTCACCTTTGTCTCCTATGCCAAATTCCTGTTGAATATCCAAGCTGAAATGCTAACGAAATTCAATAATCCATATGGCTTGGAATGAAAATTTATGTTAATTACATACAAATTGTATTTATTAAAATGTTATGATGACACTATATTTTGTCTTGCTCTTGATAAAAGAATATGAGTTTTGATTCTCACGAGGGTTGCATGGTTTATTATGGATACATATGGAAGTAGAGAATTTTGTATATGTTTAAAATGGAAGGTTGTGGAGTTTATATATATATATATGATTACCGATAATCTATTTATAGTTTATGTTTATTTACTTTTGATCAATGAAAATTACATATGGTTTTGGGTATATTTTTCTCATAAATCTAGATATGCAGATATATAGTGTGAGCATTGGTTTTTCATAGATATGTATACTTTGGGATTGTTGAAAAAGAAACAAATGTTAGAACTTATCGTAATTACTCATATATTTGTAGAGGTGTTTATGACATTGTTTATAGTTACAACAAATTGTTATGATAATTTCACAATGAATTATTGTGGGCAGTTGTCCATTATAAAATGATAATACTAACGAAATAAGCAATAGGATATGTTGCCTATGTCAAAATGAAGACATTATCTTGCGACAAATCAAAGGACTTTTAAACAGGTGAAAAGTCACATTTGGTTTTCAGCCACAGAATTTACTTACAAGAGATAGGAGTTTCCAATGAGTCTCATATATATCATTTTTATATAATTGGCTTAGGTTATGAGTGTATGAGTATGATCCTTGAAAAGGGAAAGAAGTATAACTCTCAAATTTTAAATCATGGTAGGGAAAGATGTATGTTGTTGATTTTAAATCATAAATATACTCAAAATAAAATCATAGGGTTATTTTATTAATGTTTCAAACAGTCGGGTCACTCAATAGGTCCTCTCAATGTCTACAGTAGTCTAGGGGCACTACAGTATCGTAGGTATGAAACATCGATAAACCCCTCCTTAACACAATGAATCCAGAAATAATGGAGAATAAATATAAGGATTTATTATTTAATTCATCTCTATTATAACTTTAGGATTTATGTTTCACTCTCATATTTGGTGTACATTGGTTTATACACTATTTTATTAAGCTATTTTATTTACAAAATCCGTAACATGCTTCTTGAAAAACCTCCCACAAAATGCATTGTTCTCCCATGGTCTAGTACTTATATGTATATGTTTATATAAACCTTCCTTCCCATTGTTGGTCTTAGTAGTGCAATGGCGTATGTATCCTCTAATGAACCAATCTACATCTTCCTGAATTTGGCACAAGACACATATCTACAAGTTATTATTTGTTTTCTAAAAACCAAAATGGCCTCCAACATCAGAGTTATGGGCCTCTGTTATTAGTTTTTTTCTCTCACCTATATAGGTGTATAACACTTATATATCTTGTTGAGAAATGCATCTTGGAGATGATACTAAATCTTGCTGTCACTTTAATTGATTCTTCATGACTTTGGCCTTGTATCCATGAAATATCTTCATGAAATTGTAATCTTATGTTCTTTCCTCTTTGTATGAATCATGAGTAAAAGGATCCATGTGCACCAAATTAGCTAAAGATATGATCTTCAATGCACATAGAATCAATAGGATGTCTTCCTATGTGTTATATTTCCATTTTTATAAATGATTATGAGATAAAGTTTTGCAAACATCCCATCCATTTCTAGTGTCTTAATTGTTGAAGGTCAATATGAACCTACAAATATTACAAAGTCTAGTGATTAGTGTTATTGATGGCCTTTTTCAGTTTATATGGTTCTTCCACTTCATAAGATCATTCATTAGAGGATATAGCACATTGCTTACTTGTCTACATTAAGATAACTTCCATAATGTATCCACTTCCATCTATCCTCACTTGAAAGTGATTCTTAATATTATGAAATATGAGAATTGGTGCTTATCTTGCATTTTAGGTTTTCAAATTTCTTTTAATAATTTCCTTTCCCCATAAAACCCTCTCCACTTTATTTTAGGGCATTCCAAAACTATCCTAAATTCAATGAAATTGGTAGGAAATATCCATTTAATGAAAGATTGTAAAGAAAATCACATTTCTTAAGTTGAAGGTTTTTATGTATATAATTTTATATATCCAATTGATTTGATGCTTAACTTGACTGTAATTTTAAAATTAACTTAATATTAATTTATCTCTCTTTTCAATTATTTAATGGTCAAAATATATTTAGAAGGGGATAGTAAAATCACTGATATCTATTGAGATATGATTTTAAATCTATGAGGCATTAACCATAAAGATATGGTTTAACACATTATAAGTTGCAAAAAGATGGCATTTAGAGTAGAATATTTTTATTTCCTCTCATGGAAACCCCATATAAAACCTATGCGACATTAACCGTTTAAAATATATGGGACATTAGCCATTTAAAATCTATGGTTCACTGACCATTAGATCCCTCCGGACGTTACATTATGGATCAATCGACCTAGATGGAAAAGTTTAGTGTCGGGTCATAATAGTTTAGTCCTACCTATTAAGTTTATAGAGAGATTTAGGATTGATCGCCAATTTGGTGTGTAACTTGTAGTTGTTTGCCTTGCATTGGAAATGCTATGCAACTATAAAACAAAAGTAGAACAGAACATGGAGTAGAATAGAACCTGCTCGAGCAGCAGATGCAGGGGTCTCGCTGCAGAAGGGTGAGATGTCTGGTTGAGAAGCAAATGCAGGGGATGGGCTTCCACAACGGAAGAATGAACAAGAAGAGGCAAGATGCCAATTTTAATTCACCAACCCACTACCTTGAACAAGTAATGAGGTTTGAAGTCCTGATAACATTTATGACAATGTGAAAAGTGCATACTGAGGAAACTGACATGTCATACTTAGTTGGAGATTGGAATGCTTGGAGTTTGAAATGCCAAAAATAGGTACAAAAGTTGAGAGTGGTGTAATGATCAAAGCATAATTATTGGACAAAAATTAATTAGACTAAGGCAAAGAAATGTAATGATCAAATCATAATTATTGGATAAAAATTAATTAACCTAAAGTAGATTAATGATTGCTGCTGTCTTCTATTAGGAGAACTAATCACTGAGCTGCATAGCATTAAATGCAGCAGCTCAGTGCTTGAGTCGGTTGGATCTGGAGAATCTCAAAATCCAAGGGACCCTAACAACTGAGCTGCTGCATTTAATACTCTGCAGCTGAATGGTTAGCTTTTAGGCTTCGCACATGAGCATGGAAAGCACGAGGCCCCTCAAATGACAATTATGACCCTCCATGGTAATTATGATTAAGGCTGATAGAAAATAAGGATAAAGGTTGATAATTGTCCTGTAAAGACTGACAACTATTTTTGTATCCAATAAAATTATTCTAAATGTTTAAAATTTAAATTTTTACTCCGCTGGAATTTAGAATGCCTCTGCTTTGCAATGTTTCATGTGAGCAGGACAGGGGTTTTGGCCTCTGCAATGTCAGCGAAGCTGAGCTACAGGGCCGCCCCTCTTTTCTCCATGTGCGGAGTCTAAGAGTTTTAAGTTGTTATCTACTAAGAGCGAACAGAGCTGACACTAACGAAAGAAGACAAATTATTTCTACACAGAATTCACACGATACAACGCTCTTGGAAAAATATATTCTAAGTGGACAAAGCTTCCATAAATCGCGGACAAATTATTTCGACACAGATTTCACAATATAAGTAGGGATCAATATATTTGAAGGAGAGGTCTCGCATCTCTTTCATAGCCCCAAAAGTCCCATCCTTGAGGTGAACAACACCTTTCAACGACTGTAGACATATGAGTTTCGATATTCCAGCAGGCAGCGACTTCAAATTTTTGCAGCCCTTCACATTCAGATATACCATAGACTTATGTTCACCTATGCCCGAATGTAGCTCACATAGATGTTTGCACCCACTAACATCAAGAAACAGGAGGCTTCGTACATGAGCCAATGATTTAGGTAACTTCTCTATCTCTGTCTGGGATAAATTCAAGAATCTCAAATGTTTCAAATTCCCTACACTTTCCGGCAATGAAACTCAATGTTCCTATTGCGAGAGGGTAACATGTAGAGACGAGTATCTAAGTGTGGAGGTACAACAACATTATTATTTGTTGAGCTATCTCAGTTCTTTCAGCGCCGTGGAGAAACTGAGTGGGAAAAGCAAGTGCTGGTGTGACAACTGCTGCCATTTGCAAGATGCCAAGAAGAAGTTGGAGGTCAAATCTGCACCTCAAGTTCTCACTTGCCAGCTAAAAGGTTTCAAATACACAGTACATGAAGGTGAAATGGAGGGATTCAAGAAGTTTTTCTATCATGTTGCATTCCCCATGGAGTACATACTGCTAATTAACAATTGTGGAGATGGAGAAGTAGATGATTTTTTGTATTCTTCATTTGATGTTGTGGTGCATGTGGGATGCACGGTTAATGATGGGAATTACATTTCTATAGTGAAGAGAGGTGACCAATGGCTCATGTTTTATGATGAGAAGGTGGAAAACATCACATCCACTGCTTCAAAGCAGCTTGTAGAGGATCCATGTGGTCGAGAAAGAGTGAAGGTAGAAGCCAAACTTCCAGCCACACCCCCAGAAATATCCTGTGATTTAGCACCTAAAACATAACGGTTTGCTCTAGTAAAATATTATATGGACATGTTGAAGTAGAGTGTTATGAGAATCTATATTTGAATTCAACGTGGACTCAAGCAATGGATGGTACTCTAGGCATTGCAAGGTATTTTCCTCATTACAATGTAAAAATGAATAATTATGGAAAACAAGGTTTAGTAATGACCACAACTGAAGCGACACAACTTTTCACTCCCTGCAAACTCTCGGTGGAGGATTTATCAAATCAACAACAATAATCAGCGCCTTTGGGATCAGTCTGGAATCGTGCAGGAACTTGGGACGAAATAAATTTAAGCACCTGGGCCAATAGTAGGATAAAGGAATTTCTCATTGATTTAGGTTCTTTAGAATTCGATATTTGTAAAGATAATATTTTGAAGGTCTCAAGCGGCATAGGTGAAGTATTGATGGTGACAGTGCGCAACAAGAAGCGAATTTGTGACTCTTACTCGATGGACTTGAAGTTTCAATGGGATTGGTTAATTGAAGAAAAAATGAAGCAAATTTTGGGCACTTTAAATATTCCATAGGCTTCTTCTGGTGATTTGAAAGATATGTAGTTGAACGTGGCTTTGAATACAGACCAACGAATCCCATACTCGAAAAGAAGTACACTTATTCAATATCTTATGTCCTTCTTGTCTCCCATTCACGATCTTGAATCTTTGGATTTTTTTCAATCTTGAAGCCAAGAGACAATTAGTATGGCTAATAAATATTTAGTGCAGTTAGGTGTAATGATTTGTGGCCAGGAAGTTCTGAAATTAACTGAATTATGTTTGAAACTTGTGAAGTTGGTTATCCAACCTTGATTAGGAACGATTACTTTGGACAATTTTTATCAGGGTTTATGTAAGGAGGGCCTTGTACTTGGAGCTTTGATGGAAATTGCAAGAAGGATATTTTTTAAGGTTGGTACAGAGGTAGAAAAATCAGAGTTTGATTGTTTAAAACTTTGTTTCTTCCATCTCGATGGAGACCTTTTTACTCTTCTCTCAGTTTACAAGAAGTGGGAGGATAAACGAAAATTCAGAAGGAAGAAATGGTGCTGGGAAAATAAGATTAATGCCAAATCCATGGTAAGATGTAAAGATGATATCATAAAAACTTCAAGTTTTCTCTTGAAGAGGTTCCGTGGAAAGAATAATTACAATTTGCATTCCCTTGTTGCTACAATTCAACAAACTTGCAACATCTACCGGCTTGGTTTAGAGGTAGACCATCATAAAAGAGAAATCCAATTTTTTTAGATATAGAGAAAATACACCAGGAATTTGAGAGGATGGAAGATGTATTGAACTATGAAATGCAGATGGGTGCTAAAATAATCACTAACACAAAGCGCATTGAACTATACATTGTGTTTGGACATAATTCTCATGTAACAAGAGAAAAGATTGGCATTATATGTAATGGGAAGTTTTATTATGAGGTGAATGTGGAAGAAGACGCTGAGTTTTTAAAGCTTGTCATTTATAAACACTTATTCTCTCATGTTGACATGTCCAAAAGTTATTCATCTAACAAGTTAAATGATGGTCTCTATGGGATAGGCTATTATGAATCTTTAGGAAATGTGAACTTAAAGAGATTCTTATTATTTTTCTATTGGAAAGCTAGCGACTGCTAGCTTTCCTTGTAGCATAAGCATGTGTGCAGTCGCTAGAAGAAAAATTCTTATGCTACAAGTAAAGCTAGCAGTCGCTGGCTTTCCTTGATCTTTTGTCATGTGTTTATTTCAAAATAGAGCACATGGCACAAGCTCAAGGTATAAGCTAGCAACCACCAATCACCATGGACAAGATTTTTCTATTGGAAAGCTAGCGACTGCTAGCTTTCTTTCTAGCATAAGTATGTGTTATTATCCTAGAAGGAAATGCTTATGATAGAAGGAAAGCTAGCAGTTGCTAGCTTTCCTTGATCTTGTGCCATGTGCTTATTTGAAAATAGAGTACATGATACAAGTTCAAAGTATAAGCTAGCAACCACCAATCACCATGCCCAGGATTTTTCTATTGGAAAGCTAGCGACTGCTAGCTTTCTTTCTAACATAAGCATGTGTGTCATGCTAAAAGGAAATGCATTTGCTAGAAGGAAAGGTAGCATTCGTTAAAAATAGAGTACATGGCACAAGCTCAAGGTATAAGCTAACAACCACCAATCACCATGGACAGGGTTTTTGTATTGGAAAGCTAGCGACTGTTAGCTTTCCTTCTTGCATAAGCATGTGTGTTTATGATAGAAGGAAATTCTTATGCTACAAGGAAAGCTAGCAGTCGCCAGCTTTCTTTGATCTGTTGCCATGTTCTTATTTCAAAATAGAGCACATGACACAAGCTCAAAGTATAATCTAGCAACCACCAATCACCATGGACAAGATTTTTCTATTGGAAAGCTAGCGACTGCTAGCTTTCCTTCTAGCATAAGTATGTGTTATTATCCTAGAAGGAAATGCTTATGCTAGGAGGAAATCTAGCAGTCGCTAGCTTTCCTTGATCTTGTGCCATGTGTTTATTTCAAAATAGAGCACATGGCGCAAGCTGAAAGTATAAGCTAGCAACCACCAATCACCATGGACAGTGTTATCAATTGGAAAGCTAACAACTGCTAGCTTTCCTTCATGGCTAGAGTTTTTCTATTAGAAAGCTAGCAATTGTTATCTTTCCTTCTATCATAAGCACATGTGTGCTTATGCTTATGCTAGAAGGAAATGCTTATGCTAGAAAGAAAGCTAGCAGTCGCTAGCTTTCCTTTATCTTGTGCCATGTGCTTCTTTCAAAATAGAGCACATGGCACAAGCTCAAGGTATAAGCTAGCAACCACCAATCACCATGGCTAGGGTTTTTCTATTGGAAAGCTAGCGATTGATAATTTTCCTTCTAGCATAAGAATGTGTGGTTATGCCAGAAGGAAATGCTCATGCTAGCTTTCCTTGATCTTGTTCCGTGTTCTTCTTTCAAAATAGAGCACATGGCACAAGATCAACGTATAACCTATCAACCACCAATCACCATGCCCAGGGTTTTTTTATTGGAAAGCTAGTGATTTCTAGCTTTCCAATAACATAAGCATGTGTGCTTATGCTAGAAGGAAATGCTTATTCTAGAAGGAAAAATAGCAGTCGCTAGCTTTCCTTGATCCTGTGCCACGTGCTGATTTCAAAATATAGTACATGACACAAGCTCTAGGTATAAGCTAGCAACCAACAATCACCATGCCCAAGGTTTTTCTATTGGAAAGCTAGCGACTACTAGCTTTCCTTCTAGCATAAGCATGTGTGCTTATGCTAGAAGGAAATGCTTATGTTAGAAGGAAAGCGAGCAGTCGCTAGCTTTCCTTGATCTTGTGCCATGTGCTTATTTCAAAATAGAGGACATGGCACAAGATTACGGTATAAGTTAGCAACCACCAATCACCATGGCTAGGGTTTTTCTATTGGAAAGCTAGCGATTGATAACTTTCCTTCTAGCATAAGCATGTGTGCTTATGCTAGAAGGAAATGCTTATGTTAGAAAGAAAGCTAGCAGTTGATAGCTTTTTTTGATCTTGTGCCATGTGTTTCTTTCAAAATAGAGCACATGGCATAAGCTCAAGGTATAAGCTAGCAACCACCAATCACCATGCCCAGGGTTTATCTATTAGAAAGCTAGCGACTACTAGCTTTCATTCTAGCATAAATATGTGTGCTTCTGCTATAAGGAAATGCTTAGGCTAGAACGAAAGCTAGGAGTCACTAGCTTTCCTTGATTTTGTGCCATGTGCTTATTTCCAAATAGAGTACATGGCACAAGACCAAGGTATAACCTAGCAACCACCAATCACCATGCCCAGGGTTTTTCTTCTGGAAAGATAATGTGTGCTAGCTTTTCTTCTAGCATAAGCATGTGTGCTTATGCTAGAAGGAAATGCTTATGCTAGAAGGAAAGCTAGTAGTCGCTATGTATTAGTAGTCGCTAAGCTAGGAGTCGCTTATAATTCAAAAAACTTCTACTATGTATTAGTATACTAATAGTGGCATCAAGTAGCATTGCTTGGGATTTTGTATTACTCTAGTTCCATATAGATGTTATTCTTCACTAATCTACAATATAGGTTTAGATGACACCAAATAACTATTTTCGGGAGAACTTAAAATAGGGATGACTCCAATCAAGGATATTTGAATTTACTTTGAACAATTGATACAAAAAATAAATCTCAGTGAGCCATGATTATACAAACTTGCATGATCAATCATGGTTGGATTCCAACCTACTTAATAACTACCTTCAATACTATTACAAGTTCCATGATTATACAAACTTGCATGATCGATCATGGCTGGATTCCAACCTACTTAATAACTACCTTCAATACTATTACAAGTTCTTAAGTATGGAAAATTTTTAGACATTTTTACAAGTTTTTCTAAGAATAGTTTTGTGTTTGTATTAAGATTATATACATTGATAACCAATCTTGTTTTGATTACGCTTTGTAGCTCCATCATAATTTATATGTAAAGTCCCTTTTGGCGGTGGGGACTAAATGGTGGGGAACAATGTTTAATTTGCACAACAAAATGATGCCATACCCTTTTTAGCTATTACAAGTACATTATTTTTTTGTAGATTGTGTTTTGCCTAAAATATAAGAGCACACTTTACATGGTTTAACCTTAACTACAAATTATAATTCAATTGTGTGTTACAGAATTTGTAGGAGCGACAATGGAAAGTATAATTTTCACAAAAGGGGACTATGTTGACCTCCTGGTTAATGGTCAAGTTATTGGGCTAGGAAAGGTTGAATCTACAGAAGTTGGAACTTATTATGGTGGAGGAAGGGTTGTTGCAGGTTATGTTATGGTTTTGATAATTGATGTCACTCAACCACATTTGATTGTGGAATATGTTGATGAAGGGGACACACATCCATGGAGGACTACAGATTTGAGGCACACCATAGGTAAATCAAATACCAAAGCATGTGTTAATAATTATTCATAGTTTATTGAATGTTTTTTTGAGAAAATACTAAGTTTGTTATGTTTGGTGTACAGGTGCAAATGTTTGTTCAACATTTTCTATTGGAGACAAAGTAGATCTTTTACAACATGGAGTGAAGGTGGGTGAGGGCTCCATATTCAATACAGAGCTTGGGAATAAGGTTCATGGAAAGATTGTAAAGAAAGGATGCATAGTGGTTAGAATTGAGAAGGTGTTAAAAAATGATGCTCCTTTACCACATCCAACTAGATTTGAGGAAACACTAGGGGGTGCAATAGAATCTTATGAGATTTGGCCAAAAATAGATTTGAAACCTCATTGTGAAGATCAACCCATAAATATTCCACAAGATAGGGCTGCATTCACATGTACAAGGGTTTCTCTTACACATGGATGCATAGGAACAATTATGTGCATTGCCAAAGGAATGATAGTTAATGTCCATGAGGATGACATGGTTGTGGGTGAAACACTAGGTGAAGATAACTTTGGTGTTTTTGTGGAAGAGATACATGGGTATTGTGAAAGATGCAAGATTGGGGATAAGTCTATACATGGATTGGTTAGATGGCCAATACATAAATTGGTGGACAACATAGGTGAGATGTTAAGGGTCAACACAAAGTACAAAGAGCCACCCATGGAAATGCTGATATGGGATGTTATAGAGGATACAAGTCCTTTATACCAATGGGATGGGGATCATTATAATAAAAAAGATCAAGATGTCAATGTTCTTAATGCATCAAGGCCATATAAAAAGATTAAACGAGCTATGACAAGAGAAAAAGTTGCAAAACGTCAAACCAAGATAGATAAAGAGAAAGAAGTCCGACTTTTGGCTGTAGATGAATGTTGTAAACAAGATTGTCTTCAACATGTGGATAGGAATGCCATTGCAAATGCTAGAAGGGATATGGAATGCAAAGACAAAAATGGTATCAGGGAATTTGTATTGAATTCACTTGTTTCAAACACTATCATGTAAAAGAGCCATGGCCATGGCCTACCTCCTATTATTAGAAAAGTAAAGGACATGAGATTTGATGGTAATGTTATTTGTAAGAAAGCATGGTACAAGATACATAAGATTCCTCAAAGCACCTTCTATAGCTACCAACATAATTTTGAACAAGGACATATGGAATCCATTCATGGTAACACCAATACATGTAAAGCACGTGCACATACTGTGGCGGCCATAGAAATACTGCATAAAATTGTAATGGACAATTCAGATTTTTCGCCAAACCAAACACGTCAAGTCGAAGCAGATGGAACTTCTTCTCCTCTAAGATTGTTGCCTTCGACTTACACACAAAGCTCTTTGTTAAAAGAGATCAATGTGGGTTTGGAAAAGCTCAATTGTCCATTAATATCACAACCAACAATGAGAAATATTTGGAATACTCATTTTCGAGACGTGGCATTCTCAAAGAACACCAACTTCAGTAAATGTAGTGAATGTATTGTGTTGAAAGCACAAATGAAGTCAGCAACTACAAAAGAGTTGGAAGAAACGGCACGCGCTAGATTGAACAAACATAACAAGATCGTTATGTGTGGAAGACATTGCTACTATGCCCACAGAATCATGTCAGAGAGGTTTCCAAAGGAGTATTTGGGTATTATCCATGATAAAATGGATAAAAAAAAGACTTCAATTCCAAGGCTACGCGTCAAATCAAAATCTATTGTAGGAATAAACTTGGGTTTGTCATTGACAGGTATGCTAACACATGGGCATAAGACAGGAGGTTTTGGTCATTTCTCCCTACCATTTGTACATATGGGATCACAATTTACCATTACATCACTTGCTAAGTGCTTAAGGGACCTTGAAGACCCACATCTTGATATGTATGGTGATCTTCTTTATGAGAGTGGAAGTTCAAGAAACCCACTTTCAAATGCATTACTTGACACCTCTATTTACTCAAAATGTAGAGTGTACAAGGATGAATTTTTATCTCATGGAAGATTAGAAAATCAAGATATCGATTTTAAACCTCTTCCTCCACATTTATTGCTACAATTGGATAATGCAGCAAGTGATAATAAAAATCGTTATCTTTTCATGTTTCTATCACTTCTCACTGCACTTGGTGTCTTCATCACTATTGAGGTTGGGTTCTTGCTCGTGGGACACACCCATGAAGACATAGACGGAACCTATGGGAGAATGTCTTCCATCTTGAAAAGTAAAGATATATATTCTCTACCTGAGATGATGGATACATATCGCAAAATTGAAGAAAAAAGAGTGTTTCCACCTAAACTGATTGATAAGGTGTATGACTTCAAAAGCTTCCTTAATGGATACATCAAGGAAGGAAAAAATGCACTAGTTGGACATCTTAAAGTTCAGTACTTCCAATTTCTTGTACTCAATGATGTTCCGGTATTAAGGTATAAAGAATCCATAAGAGATGTTGAGTGGTCAGAACCAGTTGAGTTATGGAATACAGACGATGAAGGTCGATCTAAACTGCCCATAGGGAAGCCATCTTTCTTACATCCCAAAGAGAATGAAATCTATTTAAAAGAACTAAAAGAAGGAATAACATCATACATAAAAATGTGGAAAGACACAATGGGTGGTGAGGATTTGCCAATTGTTACACCAGAATGGAAAAATAAGGTAGAGTATTGGGAAAGAGTTCTTGATACTTTATATGAAGATTAAAATGATCATACAATAGTGGATGCAAGTGATTCATCTTCTGAGGATTTCTGGCCCAAGACAAGGCAAACTCCAGATGTTGGTCGTAATGTGCTTCATGCAATCTCAAATATTATGGATGGGGATTTTGATACTATGACAGGTGAACCCGTGTATGTTGGGCCCAAGTGCAATAAGCCAAAGACAACATTCAACCCTATTAATGATGTTGAGAAAGGAAAGATGTTGCTAGTTAGATCAGGAAACGAGGATGAAGGGGAGATGATTTGGATGGCAAAAGCCACCTCAAATATATTTCAAGATGATGAAAGTGATACTCTTCATGTTAAAGTTGATTGGTGGAAGCCCGGTTCAGGGAAATACAATGGAAAAGTATTAGAAGAATATTGGTTACCAAATCCTAATGACATAGAGCTTGGATCTATTCCAATTGATACCATAGTTTGGGCATGGATGGCTAAGAAAGAACATTGCAAGAAGGCCAAGATAAATAAACATGGTGTACAAGCTGTCCTTGACCTACTTGAACGAATAACATGAGATTAGGTGGAGATGATTCATGGATGTAATTTTGTTCTTTGGAGGACCAATTAATACATGAAGAAACATTTTTCAATTTTTCTTGTATATTGAATATTCTCTTCAAATTTATTTGAGGAGTTTTATATTATTTGGTACAAATATGAAAATTTTGTTTAAATTGCAATGTATTCATGTGACGATACTTCATGCAAATTACATGACACCATGAAATATTAAACTTTCAATGATTTGTTTATATTAACATAAATTCTCCCATAACTTGGATAATCAAGTCCAATAATGCACTTAAAATCAATATCTTCTAGTTTTGGCCTATTAAAACTACATTGGAGTTAATTTGGCATATTAAAACTATATTGGAGTTAATTAGCATTGTTTTCAATGTAATACATTCAAACACCAAACAATATCTAACATGGAAATTACAAATTCCAATGCTTTGTCTAGATCGACATAACTTCTCACTCCATCAAACTTGGATAATCAATTTCAATAATACATTTAAAAGCATCATCTTCTAGATACGATCTATTAAAACGATAATGTTGGGCTAGCTAATTCGTATTCTTTTCAATATAATACATTCAAACACTTCATGAATATATATTATAATAAAATAAATTAAATTGTACTACTTTGTTTCTATTCCAATTCATAACAAAATTATTTATTTTGATCATTAAAAAGCACGCCTAGACTTATAAAATATTTTCTTTTGACATCTGTAAAATGTTTCCAATAAAAATTACCAATAAAAGTTCATAATAATTTGATTTTGATTGTTAAATGACACACAAATACTTATAAAATATTTTGATTGTTAAATGCACTACCAATAAAAATTCATAATAATTTGATTTTGATTGTTAAATGACACACAGATACTTATAAAAAAAATTGATTGTTAAATGCACTTTTAATAAGTTTAGTGGGTTTTCACTTTTGTATTTGTAAGAAACAAAAATGTACTTCAATGTTTCTATTCTAATTCATTGATTTCAAATGTACCACACTTCTCGATCCATCAAACTTGGTTAATGGAGTCTAGTAAAGCACTTACAAGCAACATATTATAGACTGTCTATAAAAACTTTATTATGGGAATAGCTAATTAATGTTTTTTAATGTAATATGTTCAAACATTTCAAAAATAAATACTGGACATACAACATATTATAGACTTTGTCTATAAAAACTTTACTATGGGAGTAGCTAGTTAATGTTTTTTCAATGTAATATGTTCAAACATTTCAAAAATAAATAGTGGACACTTGCAATAACTAGAATGGGTTTTTCCTCTTTCTTCATGTATTTGAAAAAAAATCAATTGTACTATAAAATTTATATTATAATTAATAATTTTTTTTGACCTTAATTGGTATACTTAGACTTTATCCAATATAATATTTTCTCTTGTTGGCTCTAAAATAGTGCCAACCACATATCATAATATATAGTATTGAATAATGAATATTTCTTTAAATGTTAGATGATTATATTTATATTATAAAAAGGAATCTAGGCTTAACCAATCAACATAATCCAAAGTAATAATTGATAGTTAACAATGTCCAAAACATATAGAAACTTGTGGGCTCATAATAATCCCATAAAATGAAGGGAAAAAGTGAAGTGCCTAAGTACCTATTGTGCTATATACTTGACAAAAATGTCCTAAGGCATACAATAGACAATACATATAAAGGGAAGAAAATAAAATAGAGTATGACCTAATTTTCCATGTTGTTGCTCGTAGATATGTTATTGATTATTTTTCTAGTCAATATTCTAAAGATTATTAGGGGTAGTGTCATCATCCACAAGTACAATATTACAATGACTATAGGAGCTAATACGTCTTCATGGTATTAGAGGTTTCACCTAATTCCTAGACATTTCCAGTTCTCGTTGTCTCTTGAAGTTGAGCAAAACCCCCCATGTTCTAGCCACCCATTATCAAGATTGAGAATTACTAAGTTATTATGCCAATACATAAATTTGTTATAGTAACAAACACATTGACTGTTATGTCATTAAATAGCTTTCTAGGTCACTTTAAAATGGCGACAATCTCTTACTAATATGGTAATTCAACACATGCACAATATATGCTTTATCAAATTATAAATAAAATGGTTAATACTTTCAACATACAAATAATGCCATTAGATAAATTAATAGGTAAGAAATATTAATACAAATTACAAATTATAATAATAAAATAATGTAAAGAATCTAAGTTTAAGCATAGGAAGATATGCTTCAACTTAATATAAATTTGATTTTATATAGCTTATAATGATAATATTGTAAAAAAAATGGTGAATATATAGATTGAAATGAGTGAATTAAGTAATTTTTAGGTTTTTCATTTTTTGAAAACTCAATCTTGTTGAAGTTCTAAATTCTAGATCCATACTCGACAATACATATAAAGGGAAGAAAATAAAATAGAGTATGACCTAGTTTTCCATGTTGTTGCTTGTGTATATGTTACTAATTGTTTTTCTAGTCAATATTCTAAATATGATTAGGGGTAGTGTCCTCATCCATAGGTTCAATATTACAGTGACTATATGAGCTAATAATTTTTCATGGTATTAGAGGTTTCAGCCAATTCCTAGGCATTTCCAGTTCTTGTTGTTTCTTGAAGTTGAGAAAAAATCCCCATGTTCTAGCCACCCATTATCAAGATTGGGAATTAATAAGTTAATATGCCAATACATAAATTTGTTACAGTAACAAACACATTGACTGCTATATCATTAAATAACTTTGTAGGTCACTCTAAAATGGAGACAATCTCTTACTAATATGGTAATTCAACACATGCACAATATATGCTTTATCAAATTATAAATAAAATGGTTAATAATTTCAACATACAAATAATGCCATTAGATAACTTAATAGGTAAGAAATTTCTTGCAACATCTATTGTTCATGAGATGAGGTAAACCTTGATCAACTCAAATATTAATACAAATTAAAAAATTATAATAATAAAATAATGTAAGGAATCTAAGTTTAATATTAGGAAGATATGCTTCAACTTTATATAAATTTGATTTTATATAGCTTATATTGATAATATTATAAAAAAATGGTGAATATAAAGATTGAAATCAGTGAATTAAGTAATTTTTTGGTTTTTCATTTTTTGAAAACTCAATCTTGTTGAAGTTCTAAATTCTAGATCCCTTGTATAATTCCAAATTTAATGAAATATGTGTTCTACGCAAGAGCAGTTCTATCCCCAGGTTGTTTGGTATGGTTGACTCCCACGGATATTAGACCTCCACTGGCACTCAAGTGGGTTGATCCTAATGGATCTGTCTTCATGTGAAGGAATATCAATATATGTTCTATCTCTAGGAGTGAGTAGTCTTTGCTTTAAAGGGAATCTAAAATAAGTTAGATCTAAATTAAAGGAATGTGTTTTAATGTGTAGGATAACCTGATCTGGAAATTAGTAAGTGTTTCACCAATTGACAGACATGTGAAGTGGATATTTACTTGTTAGCTTAAGACACAATCAAACAATAACAATTGAATGATTATAGATTAAGGGTTGAAGCACATGCAAGATTATACTGTTATAACATGCTAATTGAAAAATTGGCATTAATTTAATAATATATGTTTATCATTTGCAGAAATAGATAAATGAGTTAAATAAATAAATTCATTTAAAACATGAGACACATAGATTGCAAGTTAAGACAAATATAACCTCACAGATCGATGTATTAATTATGATTGCAAAATAAAACAGTGTTCATTCATGAGCTGAAGCGAAAATCAGAATCTGTCAAACAAATTTGATAAATTGAACAATAGAGATAGCAAGAGAAAACTAATTGTATTTCGTTAAGCCTACAAAAAATTACAAAGTCTCAATGACACAAAGTATCTCCAGTCCTCTTTCGATGATTTTATTCCCCCCCCTCTCCTATGATATGTCTACCCCTTTAATAATAATTACATAAAGATACAAAGGGTAAAATTCCCATAAAACAAGGATTACAAAATCAAATTAATCTAAGAATAGCCAAGGGCACCTTGCCACTTGTCCCAAAATTCTAACAACTCATCCACATTAGGATACTTAGCCAATTCGAGTCCCAACTGGGAATCACACATGAAGGATTCAATCACATTCTTGCTTAGTTTGTATCAAGTACGCAGAAAAATGTGGATCTTGTTCTCCAGACTGACAGGTTGCTTGATCAATTTCTCAACTTCTGAAATCTTTAAGTGCTCGAGCTGCTGAATCTACTCTTTGAACTGCGCACACTTACTATCAACTTGCTCAATCATACGCTTTGGTGGAAAATCCTTCTCAATAAGTTCCAGAGTGGGAAACTCTAGCATGGCCATGATATTGTCTGCATCATACCATCTTCTACCACAAATTGCTTGTGCCTTCTTAATAATTTCTTCAACTAATTCACAAGTATTTTTCCACGCATCCAAATATGTTCTTATTCTCCTAAACTTGAAGCTATCTAAAACTAGGATATCCTCAGGTTTTTCCTTAATATACCTTTTCTAGTCAACAATGTCTTGAATGGACTTGGAAGCTGGTTGCCTTTTTTCAATATGCTGCTTAAGGACAATTGAAAGTCGCTCAAAATTATTATGAGTTTCCTAAATATCATTTAGGGAACTAAATAACTCAACCAAGAGTTTGTGATGATCTTCATTTATTTTAATAGCCAAGTCCTTGAACTCTTCCTCATAAAACCTAGAGAAAAAAGAAGTGGCTGCATTGGCAGCTGTATTCTTCAGCTGCTGTTCCAGTACTGCTATCTTCTCAACATTGCCAGTATTTTGGACTTGTGCATCCTGCAGTTGAAGTTGCAGAGAATGTTATGTGCTTGTAGATCCTTGAGCTTACTTTCATACTCATTCCCTAATTCATGAAGCTGAGATTCATGTTCTTCATTAATTTTGATCTGCTGCTCCTAGAGCTTCTTCAATTATTATTTCTTGGTGTCAATCTCCTTATTCAGTGAATTCATTGAATCATAATTGGCTCCAACAAATGCCCCCATAGTTGCAGCAGTGTCTAATGCATCCCGCTGGATGTCAGCAGATTGTTTTGCCCAATTTATTTGATTGGGGACAGGCACTTGCAGCATAGTTGGTTCCCTGCTTCTCTTATTACCTCTTTTCACCACTGCTTTGGTTGATCTACTGTAAAATTATTCTACAAGGGAAACCACAACATCATATCCACAGTCAGCTATCAACTGTGTTGAAGGTGTAGCTATATTACATGTTGCAACTAGTGGGGTTGTTTGGGTGATAGTAGAATTTGGGATGGATATGGTGGTTTGGGAGGTAGCTATGGAGGAGGTAGCAGTAGCAGAAATTGAAGGTACAGAAGTAGGAGAGGTAGTCAAAGTGACAACCTGAGGGAGAGAAGTAAAAGCAATGGTAACTGATGGTTGCAATGAAACAATTGGGTCTTGCATCTCAGTAACTTGTGGGAGTAAGGTGATAGGTTGAGTTAACAAGGTTGGTTGACAAGTAATGGTGGAAGAAGCAAGTATTTCAGCTAAGGTAAATGGTGGAAGGGAAACATCAACATATGAGGTGAATACGATCTCAATAGAAGTGAGTGGGGATGAAGGAGTTGATGTAGCTATAGTGGTGGTAACTTCAGGAAAATGAACCTCTGGAGTGCAATCATCTATCACAATGCTATCAAACAAATCAACAATAGCCTGAGAAACTTCAGTGACCTATTGTATGACAGGCATAGGAGGGAAAAGAGATCCGATTGGAAGCCTTTCATCTTCTGCATCAATGTATTCAATGTTTAATGTGGGTATATGAGACACAGGGGTTTGAATCTTCTTCCTTTTTGCTGGGGTGCTTGCAGCAATCACCCGAGTATCAACCATTGCGGTCATGTGTGCCAGTTCCTTCTTTAGCTCATTAGCTGATTGAATTAAAATCTTCTTGCTTATTGAACATACTCCACAAGGCCTTTTCCTTTTCCTTCATCCTGATAAGTTAACAACAAGGGAGTGTTTTCCTTTTGTGCATATTTCTCTTCCCTATCCCTTTTGGCCTGTTCTTCAAGTGATAGTTCCATTTTCGTGTAGCTCAAAATTTGGACTTGAGCTCCTGTTGGTATTGAAGAATGAAACTTTGTTCATCTTTGGTCTTAGCCCTAATCAGGAATTCAGAAAACAAATTTACTCCCTGGTAAATAGAATCATCATGGGTAGTCTCATGAGCATAGGTAGTCTTCATATGTTCTTGGGAAAAGTGGTTAGCCAGGAATGCCTTGGGATCATGCATCCTTTTGGGATATTTTCCTAGCTTTAGGGAAACAATTTTCTTTCCCAACACTGCAGCATGTGTTGAGTTATGAATGACCAGAGGCCCAAGGTTCAATGGGAATTTGGGCCATCCTTTTCTTTTAGGTCCAGTTAACTTCAGGAACAATCCATCAGTGACAGTCTGGTAAGCAATTTCTTTCGAAAGCGTAGCTCGGGTTTTCACCCAAGCTTGTGCAAATGTGCACCTACTAACTTCGTAGTAGCAATCTCGATTAAAACAGTAAAAACAAATGTAATCAAGCATGGAATCTCCATGACAATTGGGAAAATAATTAACTGAATTTAATGTTTATTTTATGCTTGGCCTAACAGGAATTGCTATGGTGAATTTCACAACTGAGAAATTGAAAGCAATTAATTGCGGCTATTACAATCCAAGTGTTGCTAGTGAGCAAAGTGAGAGCCAGCTATGCACATTTTCCATGGAAGTAGAACAATGGCTATTAGATTTGGTTGAAAATATTCTTCAAACAATTTCCAAGACCCAAGAAAATCTTGGATAGATGCTCAAGCTACAAAAGCAGTAGAATGAGATTAACCACAAGGTTTTGTAGGACTCTGTTTGTATGCAAAGGCATGTAAAAATAATTCTGGAAGCAACCAACAGTGGACAGGGAAATGGACCAATGAAGAGGCATTCATCCAATCATTCCACTAAGAAACACTCCAAGAGTAATACTCAAAGGAAATTGAGTAGGAAAATATAAACCAACCACTGAAATGTTGGAAATGTGGAGGAAATCATTGCCTCTGCAACTGCCCAACAAGGAACAACAAGAGAGATAGCAGCTATGAAGTTTCCAAAATTGTAGATCAACTAGAAGATCAAATCCAACAAGAGTAGCTTGTGGAATCCAAAGGACTTGGTCCTGAAAGTTCAAAGTAAAGGCTAAAAGGAAGGGCAGACATGAAACATTTTTTGTAATTTTGGATATGTGTAGATTGTATATGTATTGCTAAGTATTTGAACACCGAGGACACTATTATTCTAAGGGGGGGAGGATGTAATGTCCCTCATTTTGACCCTCAGGATATTTTGTGTGTAATGTAAATATTATATGCATGATTTCTAGAATGGAGCTCAAGGCCAAGGCCTTGCTAGTGAATGCTCAGCCTTGAAGGGGCAAGTATTTGGTATTATGCTATCCATGTGTTAGCAAGCCATGGAAAAATTGCAAATGATGTAAATGATACAATGTAAATAAAAATACCAAGGGATGGCTATGGACTGAAACTAAATGAGGGGGAACTATGTATCCACTAGGGAGATGTGAGGGGGTGTCAAATGGAACCCTAGACTGCCATATGTCACCTAGAGAACCCTTTTGACCTATCCTAGCTTCCATTGAATACTGCTGTAAGGATGTGGGTGAAGAACTATGTTCATGAGGTCGATGGGTATGGGACAACCCTGGTATTGCCACCTGTTGATGCCCCAAAATTTGCAGCACCAGCAGTTAGGGATTCTCCCTAGTAAGAAATCCCAATTAGATTGTTCACCGTTTGGTGTGGGAATCCATTTGGTTAACGGCTCGGCTACCGTGTGTGATTTAAAGTTTGGTTTTACGGGTTGCGTCCCGATCCACCATTTATGTATTTTTTAATTAAAGATGAGATGCAAGTGCTCTAATTAAATGAATGTAATCTAATCTTATCTATCTGATCTATCTAAATTAATCTAAATTATCCTTGCAGGGAGCAAATTTGAATTAAGAGTAATAACTGGAAATGCACATAAAAGCCTCATAGATAGTTGTTTTAACATAATAAACACATTTACAGCAGAAATAAAGATACCACAACTAACTCTGATATAATTAAAGCATTCTATTACTCATAATCACATCAACATTTACATAGGAAAATAAATCATTCACAACCATGAAGTAATTCAAGACAATTTAGAACAATCTCACAGTATGCATATGAATGTATGAAGAATTAGTTCCACAATGACATTCCACATATTCTGGGCAAAAATTTAAGTGCTAGCTTTCCCCGGGCAACAAATCCTTCTTTATTAAGCAAAAAGTAGTTCTCATACAAAATAGTCCAACTTTATTGTACCTTCCAAAAGTCCTTTCTAAACTATTCTCTTCTCATATTTATAACTCTAGGGATTAGTCTTCTAGTGACTTCTCCATCTAACCTAACCCTAAGATTCTCCAAAAATGTCTTTAATTTTTTATACAATAGAAAATACAAAATTAGCTTCCAGCTGCCTTTTATACAATAGAAAATACAAAATTGGATTTCAGCTGGCTTTTCCACCTCAGAGATGTATTTGTCCCACATGCCAGTTTCTCTTGAAATAATATCACTTCGTACAGGGGTCATCATCTTTAGAGAGATCTCATGGGCACACATATATGTTTCTATATTTTTTACTCCTATTGTCGTTGCCTTGTAGCTTTCCTCTAGAAAGTAGGCATGAATGGAAAATTTTCCAATGAACTGATGGAGGTCTTCTGCTATTAGTATGTCTAGCTTCTTTATGTAGTCCATATTTGTACTTAGCTCGTTCTGTAGTTCTCACAAGTGCTGGTCTCTGTTAGGAAAATATTCTATTGTCGGAGGTATAACTATCTGATACTTCTCATGGAGTTCACAGATTTTCAGGTAGAAGCCGACACATTGCTCAATGCTTTTCGGGATTCTACTATTTATTCATATACCAGACATTCTGTAAAACTCAATGAGACCTAAATCCAATTGTGAATCTTCCATGGTCTTGTGAGGTAGTTTCCCAGGGAATTTTGATTTTCCTTCTCTCCATTCAATTTGTTTTTTGATATATTCCATGGTGCGTACAAACTTCCTTCTTATTCTCAGAGCTTCAACATCGATTTGCTTCATCCTTAAAATCATCACTTTCATCTTGCAGACTTCTTCAGTGATGAGCTCTTGTACATGATATATCTTATTATGAATTCCACAGGATTTCTTATGAAATAGAGTCAAGTCTTGCTTCTTTTCGTCTACAACTTTCAATTGCCCCATCAGAAACTCATTTTCCTCTAGCATCCTTTCAAACTGGAACTTATAGTTCCTAACCTGTTTCCTACTATCTGCCTCTTTATCCTCCAACTCTTTGATGTGAGTTTCTAAGTCCTTTTTCTCGCCCTTTGTGATTACCAACTGCATAGTCAGTGCATCCTTGTCAGCTTCAATCTTTTGGTTCTCTTCTGCTATCCTTTCTTTTATATACAGGAGGGCGTCATGTTTTCTTTTCAACTCAAATACCTACTCTCACTCCTTCATCAATTTATATTTTACTTTGAAGAGATTTTCCTTCTTCTTTGCCACGTCGTCCATCGACTTATTGATATTGTCTGCACTTGCTTGTGCTGTAGCTGTATTGGCTATTGCCACAAGATGGGGATCCTTCTTAGTACCTTCGAAAATCACATTTTCTGTTATTGTAACGACATCTTCGTAGGCTGGACATTTCATTCTCTTTTCTGACTTCCTCATGATAGTATTCCTTTTAGAGTAAAAAAAAATTGTATCCAATCTTGCCACCGTGTACAGCTTTGAAGGGGTAAATGGGGTGAGAGTGAGCTCTGGAAGTGGGGAGTGTCCTCCGGTACTTGTCTTTGGTATGTCTATGTCCATATCCTGCGTTCTCGGGCTTCTTTGTTCCATAGCTTCCTTGGAATTTTCTTCTTATTCCTTTTGCCTCTTCTATTCTGCAGCTTCCTTTTCTGTTCTTTCTTCGACAACTTCCTTTTCATCTCTTTCTTTCACCTCTTGTATCCTTGTGGCCTCGTCCATTTGGATCCTCTCAGCCTCGTCCCTTTGGATCTTTTCATCTTCCTCTTTTTGGAGCCTTTCGGACTCTTATTTCTGTATCTTCTTAGCTTGCACCTTCTGAATTCTATCAGTCTCTGCATCCTGATGCTACTTTTCTGCTTCCTCTTTTTTCCTTTGATGTTCAGCCTCCTTAGCAGTGTTAGCCTTGGAACTGGAACTAGCTCCACTTTTGGGGCAATAATGCTTTCCAATTCGGTCATGTTCTTCGTGCTCTGAAAGAATGCCTCATCTTTGTCAAAAAAATGTGCGTAATTGAAAGTGATCCGTGTTAACATCCAAAAAGTGCTCACTAGCTCATTCCCTTATTCACATGACCCATTTGTCCACTGTTTCCACCATTTGAGCCTCTAAAACCATCAAAAGGTCACCAAAAAGACCATAATACACCCTTTTCCCCTCAAATTATGTATTTTTCCTCAAAAAACACAAAAAACCCTAAAAAAGGGTCCAAAATTCCCAAAAAATATTAAAAGGGAATAACAATATAAAAAATATTCAGAAAGGAAAAAGAGGGAAAAATAGACCTACACCATGTTGGTTAATTCCATTGGTTTCCTTAAAACCATAATGGTATTCCCCATCACCAAAAACTATAAAAAGGTGATAGGGGCTCCTCACTTTTCATCCACATTTCATCCTATCCTTATGTTGCCAAATTCCCTTTGAGAGCCATTGCCTCCCATTTCGAGTTTGAAAATCCCCATTGAAGCATTGTAGAAGAAGAGACCATTGGACATTAGAGCTTCTCAACCTTGGAGCTGCTCAAAACTCACCATCCTCACCATTTGAGGTAATATAAAATCAATTTTTTTAAATTTCTTGTTTTTCTCATAGATCTTATTGCTTATGTTCTTAAATCTAGTTTTTTATTTTCTTTGCACATGTTAATGTTAGATCATATTAAATTAATTTTTACATATCTTTATTGAGACTACTGCTACTAGTTAGCAGGTGCATCCTTGCACATGCCTGGTTGAAAACCAAGCAACAATTTTTGGCGACTCTGCTATTTTTTGAATTTTAAATTTTTGTTTTAAATCTTTATTTTAGTTGTTTTTCGCATTTAAAACTGTAGATCTGCCATACTAGTCAGCTTCTTGATAGCTTCCCTAGCCATTGGCCCTTTCTACAGCTCGAAACAGCCTTTCGAGTTCGTTTTTAGCCGGTTGTTTTTTGTTCGTACATCGCGACTTCCGGCACCCACAGTCACGCGGTCCATCGCGACTGTGAGCCCTTTTTCCACGTGATCCATCGTGACTTTTTGGCTTTTTCCCGCGCGGCTGGGCAACCTTTTCCCACACGGTCCATCGCGACTGTTTCGCATTTTCCTGCGCGGTCCATCTTGACTGTTTGGCATTTTTCTGCACGGTTCATCGTGATTTTTGACCAACGCGCCATGATTCACATCGTGGCTTTTGCCCACATCACGGTGCGGCTCATCGCAGGTTTTGACCCGACAACAGCGATATTTCTTGTTTTGTTTCGGCCAATTTTTTCAAAAAAATTTCGCCTAATCAACTCATTTTTCCAGCATCAATTTCTGCAATTTTTTACAGCCCAGTGCGTCATTATTGAAACATTATTAAATTGATATTCGTTAGATACTTAATTTATCTTTTTGAAAATTTTCAGTTAATTGAAAGAAAGTTTTTTTAACTATTTATGAGATTCTAAGTTTTATACATTGCAAAGTTAGAACCATATTTCTAAAAAATTGCTCAATATTTTGCCTAAGAACGACTCTAAAATCCATTTATTTTCACATCTGTTATTTGCTTTACTTTTTAAAGAATCCATATTTTTTGAAAAGGTTATTAAAACATTTACATTTGAAACATCTTTCATTTTTTTTCGCAAATTAGAATCCTTATTTTAGTTTGTGATGAAATCACCCATGCGAGGCACATTGTTTTGGTATACACCTACACCAGCACATAATTTGTCACAATAATTTCAAGTGATCCTTAAAAGTTACCTTAACTCAACCAACATTCTAACCCCACTTAGGGAACACAAAAATAATTTTGTAGCTAGGTAGGAATGAGGGGATAAGTATCCAAATAACACCCCTCACTCATTTTTCATGTTGAGACATAGTGATTGACATTTAGGGTACCAAAATACCTTATTATTTGTTGACATGATTTAACACCAATTCATCGGGAAGGCCTCTCCCTTAGGAGGGTTGACGTATCCATACTGGTTCCAGAAGCCTGAGTGGAATACCGCAATCCATTCAGTAACCAAAGGATACCTTTCGTAGTTCCTGTTTTACCACCCTTGTGGGAGTACAGCGGCGATAGAACCAAACTGTAGATTCACCCAACCGAACGTGTCATGAGCAGGGTATCTTAGTGGCCAAACTTTTAGGATTGTCTACCCGGTGTCCCTCCCGGTAGGGGGATATCTAGCCTTTGATTCTACAATTTATATTGTCCGACGTGAATTTCATCACCTTGCAGAGGATATACCTTGTCGAGTCATAATACTTTTTAGTTAGGTGTTTGCATTCTCCATTACCTCCCTTTGGTCCTAGAGTACACCTTTTTCTATTTTTAGGAGCTGTTTGCATGTTGGTTTCCTGACCACATTTCTTGATTACTCCACTTACTATAGCACAGCTGTTATAGTAAGTGTTTTTGAGGTTGGTTATTTTTTGGCCTGAGTGCCGTTTATTTTTTACGCTCCCCTCTTGCACACACGGTTGCATTAGGGCTTTACAACTTTCCACTCACCACCACCTAGTAGTTTTTATTCACCAACTTTCACCATTGATTCCCCGAGAAGTTCTCGGTGCTTCCGGGGAGAAACCCCATAATACGGTTCCCTTGACTCCACACGTCATCAAAATAGAGCCACGTCATCCGATTCTGACGTGCCTCATTTCACATCTGATTTTGAGGAAGAATCCGAAAATCCCACATACACCACACCCACTAGCCCCATGGTTGGTTCGCATTACGACAACCTTTTCATAGGGGTTGTTGGTGGAACATCATCCACCCCCGCCACCACAACGACCACCACGGTAGCCACAGCTACCACACCTCCCTTAGTGATGCCAAATATGGGACCTACACCTACATTAGGTATGCCTACCATGGGACCCCTGCCCAATACAAGACCCCCACCTAACTTATGCATGCCCACTATGGAAACTATACCTACTATCCCCGCTACCACTCAGATTCCAACACCTCTTGGACATATTCCCAACCCATCTGTGACTCCCATTGCACTTGGTGGCGTGGGCCCCTCCCACACTCTTATGGGTGGAGGGAACATACCTCCCATGACAAATATCCCCCTAGGGGGCAGTGGCCTAATACATAACGTCACCACCAGCACTTATGCCCCCATGACAACATTACAACCCTCGACCAGTCTGCCATTTATGGCTAGCCTTAACCTACCATACTTGGCTAGGCTAACAAATGATCCCATCCGACATGACCCTACTTGGCACCCCATGCCCACAAAGCTCCCCTCAGACATCCCAAAATTTGAAGGAAAATCTGGGGAAGACCCCCAAAACCATATCATGTTGTTTCACCTATGGTGTTCCTCAAACTCCATAGTATATGATTCTATTCGACTCAGAATTTTACAAAGAACTTTCACTCGCTCTGCAGCCAAATGGTACATTGAGTAGCCAAATGGGACGCACCCCACATTTACATCCCTCGCTTCAAATTTGCTTCAGTTCTTTCAACTACCTGTACGCTATGATGCATGAGTGGAAATACTTTTGTCTTGTAGACATAACACCGCTACACACATCACCAATCATATCCATGAGTGGCGTAAGCGCTGTAGTCTCTGCAAGATAAAGCTTGACGACCGTATCTTTTTGGATTGGTTCCTCAAATCACTCCTCCCTCTCATAGCCAAGGATGTAGCTTCTGAATGACCCCAGTCGGAAGAAGAAGCCAACTTAAAAGCTCAGCAGTTCGACATCATATATGCCCAGTCTGGATATCTATACACCATTTTACCCGACGCCCCGCGCGGCGATCCGTCCCGAAATGACGTGTCGGGGTGTTGTCTTGGTTTTGCAACCAAGCTTTGTGCAATGGGAACCTATCAACAATGTGATAGTAGTTTCAATATTGAAAGCAAAAACAATTATAAATTAAATCTAAATCTAAACTAGCATGTGCATATAACAAATAATATTTTTTTTAAAAATGATTCAAGAACAATAAATAAAAGAATAGGTGTTTTGTATTAAGGTACCTCAAATGGTGAGGATTTGTGTTGAGCAACTCCCAAGGTGAGTATCTCCAAGCTCCAAAGGTCTCTTCTCCAAGATGTTGAAAATGGCCAAAAGTCTCATGAGAGATTTTGATAGCATGAGGATAGGATGATGGATGGATGGAAAGTGAGGAGCCCCTACCACCTTTTTATAGTTTTTGGTGGTGGAGAATACCATTATGGTTTTGAGGAAACCAATGGTATTGACCAACATGGTTTAGGCACCTTTTCCCTCCTTTTTCTTTTTTTGAATATTTTGAATATTTTTATTCCCTTTTTAATTTTGGGAATTCTGGACCCTTTTTGAGGGTTTTTTATGCTTTTTGAGGAAAAATATTCATTTCGAGGGGAAAAAAGGGTGTATTATGGTCTTTTGGTGACCTTTTGATGGCTTTAGAGGCTCAAATGGTGGAAAAGTGGACAAATGGGTTATGTGAATAAGGAAATGAGCTAGTGAGCACTTTTTGGGTGTTAACAGATTGCCCCCTGATGTGTGAGGGCAGGAGCTCATTGTATGGCCGATAGACATCATAGTTCCTTTGTCTTTTTTTGGGGTTTTGGGGAAGAGAAGAGACCGGTTGGAGACTGGATCCACGGCCCTTGGAAGCTGCAGAAACAAATAATATTACATGGCCTCAATATGAATGAGGAATAATCTCTGATAATGGACGAGGCGGGCATACCCATGCTCGTATCAAGACATATACATAACAATTAGTCCCAAGAAGGGGACCTAAATAAAAAATCTGCTAGTACATCATAATGGTCCAAAGGGGACACTATTTTTGGATGTACTCATGATCATGACATGATTGATATCAATAACTGATACACTGGAATAAAGCGACAACCGTTCTGAACAAGGTCTCAGAAGGGTTGATGAACTACTGAATCTAAAGGTGTCCAACATATGTAGGGACTCAATGACTCTGAGTCAACTCTGAGGAGTATATGTAACTATATACTCGAGGGAGTATAAAACTGGGGTACATCTGAATACTGTCGCCATGCGCAACCCGGATATCTATAGAAAAAATGTAACTGGTTGTTTCCATAGGTAGACTCTTAAATGTGGAAGAGTCAGGTTGTATCCGGGTCTTCAACCAATAACTGAAAGGACCAATACCCTATGCGAGTCTCAACGATGCGATCAAGGTGTTTAAGTCGAGCATGTGAGAAACAATCATTTGGAGAGGTACTGAGGACTCTTCTTGAAATGATTCATAGGCACTCATCATAAATGGTGATGAGTCCAAGACACAGGGACCTCTAGGTCTATCCTCTGGAATAAATTTGGTTGTCGTCGACAGAGGGAGACCAGCAATTGACAAGGCAATGATGTTTCCTTGATAGGAGCATGAGGTGTAGAACTGAAGTGTGGTAGTACTGATGGTAGGAATGACATACTTGTGGGGATGGGAAGTAACTGGGGTTATAGAGTGGGTAGACTCAAACTTCCTTTGTTCAAAGCATGATGACATGGTTGACCTGGCAGCGTAGGGAACAGATTTGTAGGTGTGGGGATCATAGCTTTTACGGACTGAAGGGTATGTATTGACTCTGGGGGGTCAAGCTGATGGGTGTTGTTGAGGGATTCTCAGGGTGACATACTGCAGAATACTCTGAACAAAGGCGACCAAAATGGGAAGCTGCCATATGAGTAGACGTGATCTGTTGTGGCACTGAGAAGCACCATTGGGTCCTTCTTCGTAGTTTTAATGAGCTCCAAGAAGGGATAAAAGTGTGCTCTGAAATGGTACTATCCTGTGTATTTTGTGAGCCCAAGACTGTTCGTGCTCATGGGTGCTTTCATTTTTAAGGAGTCTGAAAATGATAAGAAGACTCTGCAGTGGTTGTGAGTACCATCCTGTGGGTTTTTACGAGCCCAGGATGGTGATTGCTCGTGGTCGCTTTCATGTTTAGAGAGTCTGAAAGTGGTAAGTGGATTCCATTGGTGTTCTTTTTCGTAAGTTAGTCTCCAAGGCCCGAAAAAGAATAAAATGATGCAAATGGAGAACTCTTCTAGCCGATGTGACTAGGGTATTGCTTTTTCGTAATTAGTCTACAAGGTCCAAAAAATGGGTAAACTTATACCAGGTAGACGCCCTTTCAGATACGTTTAGCGAGCATGAAAGGAAGCAAGGTTGCTTGGCGATCTTTTCATTTTTTTAGGAGTCAGAAAAGAGCTTAACAGAAACTCCCTAAGTGCCTTTTTTGTAAAAGGGATTGATGAGAGCGAGAAAAGGTCTCAAGCATCGTCATGAGTGCGGAATATTGAATCCGGTGACATAAAGATTGTCAAAAAGGGGCAACGGCCAATGTGGTACGCAAACCGAGGTGATGAGTGGAATTTTGAAAAAATGCCCGAAAAGTATGGGGTGAGAGCGAGAAATTATCTCAAGCATCATCACGAGCGCGAAAAACTGAATCCAACGATATCAAACTTGTCAAAAACAAACGACGGCCTATGTGGCACGTAAACCGAGGCAACAAGGGGGCATGGGAAAAATGCCCGAAAAATCAGGAGGTGAGAGCGAGAAATGATCTCAAGTGTCATCACGAGCGCAAAAAATTGAATCTGGCGATATGAGACTTCTAAAAAACTGAGGACGACCGATGTGGCATGCAAACCGAGGTGATAAGTGGCATTTTGAAAAAATGCTCGAAAATTATGTGTGTGAGAGTAAGAAATGGTCTCAAGCATCATCACGGGCATGGAAATATGAATCCTGTGGTGCAAATGGTGTGAAAAATGGAGGTCATAAGGACTCCGGAATGGTCAAAGGAAATAACTTGTTTAAAAAATGGCAACAAATGAAGGTGACCCCACTAATCCAAGGATGTAGTGGTGGGGAGAAATGATGACCCGCGGGGGTGAAATACTATGTGTATCAAATCAACTCAAATATGCAAGTGACACGTGACCTCAAAAATGGTTGAGATCACGAATGTGAAAAAGTGAGCAGGGTTAATGACCTGCCCCCATATGATGTGCATGGGGTTTGTGATTGTGGATCACATATGTGTTGGTTTGAACAATGTGCTCATTGAGGTGTTGAGATAGAGGTGATGGGGTAGGGTCAAAATGATTGATCATGCCCTCTATCCCAGGTTTGAGGTAATCTATTATGTCCCCGAACTTAGAGGTGTCAATGCGGTGCAGATGCTGTCTTAGAGAGGGATCAAGAGGGCATTGACCAACTACTGGAGGGGGGGTGTACCATGAGGCTGTGGGCCATGGTGGCATACTGAAGTGATGATATGATGATGGGGGATTCCCCTTATGGGGTGGATGCCCCCAGTATCTCCGATGAGAATCATGATGATGATGAGTAGGCAAGGTTTTGGGCCTATCCCCATGTTGTGGACATGTGGTTTCCTCATCGATTTGAAAGGTTTGAACATGTGTGTCAAAGGGATCAGTGGAAGGGGCTGACCGGACAGAGGGGTATCCAGTGGAAATCGTGTAAATGGTGTTAATTTCTTCTGAGGAGGAAGATGGTGGAAGATGAATTTCCTCAATGAGAAGAGGGGATATCTCTAGGTCGATGTTATTCAACTCGTACAGTGCTGCTCTGTAATTTGAGAGATCGGGGCAGTGATGTGAATAATGGCCGTAGGTTCCGCATATTGCACAAGGATGGTTTGTGTGCAATGATTTATCACGAGGCTGAGGGGGGATTTCTAGTTTGACTATTGGAACGTTGGTGTCGTCATCCAACATATTCATGTGTTCTTGAAGTGCTAGTAACTGTGGACATTGATGGGTGGCATGGCCTATGTTGTCGCACAAAGATCACTTGGGGGGTATGCGATTTGTTGGGGGATTCTTTGCCAACTTGGGGGTCGCTGGGGGGGTGCGAGTTATGGGTCCAGTGGTGTAGGTTTGTGGACCTCTACCCCCAGTGTTTCGAAGTGGTGGGGGAGTATAATTGGATGTTGATGCGGTGGCCGCTGTTGGAGGTGGTCGATTCTGGATGTTTGCTACACCAGGGGGTGGACAGTTAGAAGTATTGATGGGTTGCACCAGTTGTAAAATGACATTCGGTGTCGGAGGAGAGGTTGGGGCAGGTAGGTACCACACAGGTAGTCCTAATGTTAATCCTGGGAGATTAAGTGTAGCCATGATTGGTGTGCTGATGGCGCCTAAAGGGGGAAGTAAGAATGGGATAGTATGAGTTGGTGTGGCTCCTACATGAGTTGGCACTAAGGGTGGTCGTGGGAGTAAAGGGGGCTTTTGGTTTGGTACCTGTGTGTTCTGCGAGAGGGTGAACAAATCAGATATCTCAGTTATATTCAAAGGGGGTGGGATGGATTGGAATGTGGAAGTCATAGGTGATTCCAAGTATAATCCGGGTCTAACTGTGGAGATGAACGATGTAGGTGCATTCTGAACTGGTTGTTCAATCATAGGGAGAATATTTTTAGGTGCAGTGGGGGTGTATTGGTTTCAATGCGTTTGGAGATTCATGTTGGACGATGACATCATAAGGAGATGATGACTACATGAATCCATCGGTTGGTTTGTGTGTGCAGCATATGTGGTTTGCTATTGTGGTGCTGTGGTTCCTTGAGGAGGATCCAACGGACGAGTGTTCTCCACTCCTTGTGTGGGCAAAGGATTCTGCAGCACCATGGGTTGTGGTTGAGGAGGTGGCGCTGGTTGTGCCGCGTGCCCTTGGCGTTGGGCATCATCAGACCACAATTGGCGTGCTCGCCCCAAATGGGGGCAAGTGTGTGTATAATGGCTGTATACCCCGCATATGGAACATGGGTGGTTTGTTCGTAAATTGGGGTTCCTACCTTGTTTCGGTGGTCGATCAGGGTTTTGGTTGGCGGGGGGTAGCGTTGTTGTTGTTTGGAGGATAAGTCTGAGCGATTGAAGGTTGTGGTGCAGTAAGGACTACCTGTGGTAAGAAATAAGCCGTTGGGGATTGTGAGTGAACAGGAGCATGTGTGTCCTGCTGATGGTAATACGTAGGGGGTGCAACCAGAGGTGGATAGGCTGAAGGTGTGTGACCATAACACTGTGGTGGACATGGGGGTCCGTGAGTGTGGTGGGGGTGGGCTATGGTAGCATACGAAGTTGTAGCTCCGGAGTGAGATGTGGCCCATGAAAGATCGGGGCCGTTATTATTGCACATAATGGAAAATGGTTGGTTGTGGGACGCAAATTGTCCAATGATGCCGTCGACGGCTTAGGATGCCTCCGGTGTGTCAGTCCGGGAGGAATCACCACGAGGAGTGTCAAGTAAAATGGTATACAGGTAGCCACACTAGGCGTAGATCAGATCAAACTGCTGGGATTTTAGAATGGCTTCTTCTTCCGACTAGGGTCATTTAGAAGCTACATTCTTGGCTATGAGGGGTAGGAGTGATTTGAGAAACCATTGCAAAAATATACGGTCATCCAGTTTTATCTTGCAGAGGCTATGGTGCTTGCGCCACTCATGGATATGGTCGGTGATGTGGGTAGCTATGTTTTGTCTACAAGACAACAATATTTCAACTCCTGCATCATAGCGTACAGGTAGCTGAAAAAACTGAAGGAAAGTGGAGGCGAGGGACATAAATGTATGGTGGGTCCCATGTGGTTTTTCAATGTACCACTTGGCTGCAGATCTAGTGAACGTTCATTGCAACAGTCTTAGTCTAATGGAGTCATCCAGTATGGAGTTAGATGAACACCATAGGTGAAATGCCATTATGTGGTTTTGGGGATCTTCCCCAGGTTTTCCTTCAAACTTTGGGATGTTCGAGGGAATCTTTGTGGGCATGGGGGGCCAAGTGGGGTCATGTCTAATAGGAACATTAGTTAGTTTTACCAAGTCTGGCAAATTCAAACTTGCCAGAAATGGTAGACTGGCCGAGGGGTGTGATGTAGTGGCTGGGACATAACTGTTAATGGTAGCATTATGTAGTGGTCCAGTGGCCCCTAAGGGTATGCTAGGTATGGAAGGTATGTGTGCTCCAACCGATGTGGTGTGGGAAAGTCCAGCGCTCCCAAGTGCAACATGGGTTGCAGAGGGGTTAGGAATAGTGCCAGGAATTCCTGGGATCTGGGTTGTGGTAATGAGAGGGGGTGTGACCCCTATGTTGGGCATACCCATAACAGGTGGTGGCCCTATGTTGGGCATACCTAAAGGGGGAATGGCCCCTATATTAGGCATGCCTAATGGGGTTGTTGTTACCATGGGTGGCACAGTAGTAGTAGGGTTTGTCGATGTATCTCCAATAGTATTGGTGAAAAGGGGATCGTATGGTAATCTAGCCATGGGGTTGGTTGGTGATATTTCAGTAGGGTTTTCGGATTCAGCCTCAGAATCAGATGTGAAGTGAGGCATGTCAAAATTGGATGACTTTGTGTTTGGCCGATGACATGTCGAGTCAAGGGATAAGGCTCTACGTCTATGACGTGTAGAGCCAAGTGTACCGAACTGAGGGGGTTGACCCTGAAGACGACAAGATCGTCTTAAATTCTCAATGGTGAGAAATATTTAAAAATTTCAGTGTAAGGTGGTGATGTAAAAAACTCGAAACCCTAATGCAACAATGAGTGCAAGAGGGGAGTGAAAAAATAAAGGCTCTCAGGCCAACAACCAACCTCAAAAAGCACTTATTATAGCAGTTGTGCTATAATAAGTGGAGGGATACAACAAAATTGGTCAGAATACCAAAAGTCAAACGGTTCCTAGAAAAACGTGGTGTTACTAGACCAAAGGTGGGTATTGTATCATGCAAACACCTAACTAGAAGTATTATGAGTCAACAAACGATATCCTCTACAAGGTGATGAAATCCAAGTAAGACAATATAGAGTGTTGAATCAACGGCTAGATATATCCCTACCGGGAGGGATACCGAGTAGACAATCCTAAAGAGTGGCAACTAGGATACCCCGTTCATGACATGTTCGGTTGGGTGAATCTGCAGTTTGGTTCTATCGCCGCTGTACACCCTCTTGGGTGTACACCGAGAACTTCGAAAGGTATCCTTCGGTTACTGAATGGATTGCGGTATTCCACTCAGACTTCCGGAACCAGTCTGGCTACTTCAACCCTCCTAAGGGAGAGGCCTTCCCAATAAATTGGTTGATAACCATGTCAAAATTATAAGAGATTTTTGGACCCTAAAGACAACCACTATGTCTCAAATGTAAATAATTGAGAGGTGTTATTGGTAGACCTATCCTCTCAATTCTACCTAACTACAAGATTCTTTTAAGTGCTCCCCAAGTGGGGTTAAAAGTTTGTTGAGTTAAGGTAAATTTTAAGGCTCAGTTTAAATTATGTGCCAAAGTGGGTGCAAGTGTGGTATTTAAACTGAAATTTATTTGCCTCGCTTGGGTGATTGATTACAAATGAAAGAAAAGGCGCTTCCAGATTTGCAAAAAATAAAGGCATTTTTGAAATGTAAATGCTTGAAAAAACTATTCAAAAATAATGGATCTTTGAAATAATTTGAAGGAAAGCAAATAACATAAATATTTCAATAAATAAATGGATCTCTTAAAAATTGCTTGGGCAAAGTATTGAGCAAATAAATAGTAAAACCTTGATCTAAATAAAATGCAGAAAATATTTCTTTCAATTGCTGAAATTTTTTAAAAAGAATTTTAATGGAGCATATATAAATAGTAAAAGATTTAGTATACTGTAAAAAAGCAGAAAAATTAATGCTGTAAAATATTCTAAATGGGCAAAGAATATTTTCAAAAAATTGGTTGAATTCAAAAAAATTGCATCACGGGTTTTGGGAAAACAGTCGCAATGTGTAGTGCGGGTTTCGGCCGCACAATCGCGATGTACAGTGCGAGATTCAGCCGTGAAGCCGCGATGTGCAGCGCGGGTTTCAGTCACACAGTCGCGATGTGTAGCGCGGCAAATGGCTGCGAAGCTGTGATGTGCAGTGCGTAAAATGGCCACGAAGCCGCGGTGCACCGCGCGGAAAAAAGCCACGAGGTCACGATGAGCCGCGCGACTGTCAGGCGAAAAGCCGCGAGGCGAAAGCCGTAAAATAGACGCCAAAAAATGAACTCGAAAATGGTAATTTCAGGATGTTAATGGCAATAGAAACGGCCAACATCTAGAACAGCAATGGATTTGCTGTCTAGGATGGCAGATCTATGAATTAAAATGATTAAAACTAACAAAAACTAATATCTAAAGCAAAAAACTGAGATCTAAGAATTCGAAGCCAGCGTAGTCGCCAAAAACTGTTGGCTTGGTTTTGCAACCAAGCTTTGTGCAATGGGCACCTATCAACAATGTGATAGTAGTTTCAATATTGAAAGCAAAAACAATTATAAATTAAATCTAAATCTAAACTAGCATGTGCATATAACAAATATTTTTTTTTTTTTAAATGATTCAAGAACAAGAAATAAAAGAATAGGTGTTTTGTATTAAGGTACCTCAAATGGTGAGGATTTGTGTTGAGCAACTCCCAAGGTGAGTAGCTCCAAGCTCCAAAGGTCTCTTCTCCAAGATGCTGAAAATGGCCAAAAGTCTCATGAGAGATTTTGACAGCGTGAGGATAGGATGATGGATGGATGGAAAGTGAGGAGCCCCTGCCACCTTTTTATAGTTTTTGGTGGTGGGGAATACCATTATGGTTTTGAGGAAACCAATGGTATTGACCAACATGGTTTAGGTACCTTTTCCCTCCTTTTTTCTTTTTTGAATATTTTGAATATTTTTATTCCCTTTTTAATTTTGGGAATTCTGGACCCTTTTTGAGGGTTTTTTATGCTTTTTGAGGAAAAATATTCATTTTGAGGGGAAAAAGGGGTGTATTATGGTCTTTTGGTGACCTTTTGATGGCTTTAGAGGCTCAAATGGTGGAAAAGTGGACAAATGGGTCATGTGAATAAGGAAATGAGCTAGTGAGCACTTTTTGGGTGTTAACACGGGGGCATCCCATGTCGCCGACGTTATTATCGGCCAGGTTATGGTGCAAAACAAACCTTTTACCATGATGAGTACAAACAACGCCCCAGACGTTTCTAGGCCTACATCTCATTCTGGAGCTACAACTTCGTATGTTCCAGTAATGCACACCCACCACACTCATGGACCCTCATGTCCGCTACAGTGTTATGGGAAAGCACCATCAGCTTATGCACCATATCCATATTATAACAAGCAGGCCCATCAGACTTTGGTTCAGCCACAAGCTCATTCAGCTTATTATCCTCAACGGACAGCACCTATTGCTCCAACATTTTCAGTAGCTCAAGGTTACCGACAACTGCAACAAGCACCATGTCCACCTCATAACTCTCTAACTTACTACCCACCGCTGCCTACTCTGGAGCCTGCAATACCTCAAAACCCACCTACTGCCCAAGGACATGTATCCACACAGCAAAACCAACCTCAAAACTAGAACATCCAGCGTAATCAAGGAGGTCAACAGAATCGCAGAAGAGGAAGAAACCGCAGAAATAACCAACAAAAAAACCAAGGAGGACAACCACCTAATCCTCCCAATAATAATAACGCTGCTCTTGCAAATCAAAACCCTGATCACCCACCAAAATAGGGAAAAAACCCTAATTTACAAACAAACCACCCGTGTTCCATATGTGGAGTCTACGACCATTACACACACAATTGCCCCCATTTGGATAGAGTGCGTCAACTCTGGACTGACGATGCTCAATGACAAGGACATGCTGCACAACCAAGACCTCCTCCTCAGCCACAACCCATGATATTGCAAAATCCCCTACCAAACCAAGGCATGGTAAACACTCGTCCAAATGATCCCCCTCAAGGATCCGTTGCAACACAACAGCAAATTACCTATGCAACAGCCGATTACCAACATACAGAGTCCAACACTCACCATTTGCTAATGATCTCATCAAATGATGTCAATCTTCAAACCCGTCGAAATCAATACGGCTTAGCCCCTGAGGCCACATCTACAAATCCATCTTCGAGTACTCTCCCAACTGATCAACCACTTCGCATACATAATATACCCATGGACGGGGGTCCAAAAGCACCTCGCATCCCTTTAAGACGAATCAACAATAACCCTAATGCTCGTGCAGCTTCGAACTACAACATTGTAGAAGACTTAGCCCAGTCCCCTGCCGCTATGTCTGCTCTAGAAATCCTAAAAAATTATCCTGCACAGAGAAAATTGTTGTTATCTGCCATCGGTGCCATATACCCTAACGACTCCAACATGATGGATTTCAACTTAGACCAAGTCGAACCTTGTCTGCCTTCATCTCTAGCTTTTTAGGCTTTTGTGTCCATTCGCAACCTTGTCGTTCATTGATGCATAATCGATGAAGGTGCCTCCACCTGTGTTATTTCGACTTTCGTATGGCAGAAACTTGGATCCCCAATGCTACAACCGTCAACTACCACATTGCGAGCTTATGATGGCTGTGCAACTCAACCTCAGGGTTTGTTAGTGAACATACCCATACAACTTCGGGGAAAACTGTTTCTCATAGATATAGAGGTCATTAACGCCCAACTTGATTACAATCTCCTTCTGGGACAAAGATACATGTAGAAAATGAAAGCTATCACTTCTTCAGTTTTCCATCTCATGATGTTCCCCCATGAAGGACGTGTAGTCAAAATCGACCAGATTACATACTATGATCCCAATGCCCCCACAGTGTCTGAAAATGTTCTTTCCATGATCAAACAACCCGTTTAGAGTGCATGCACATCATTTGTCTCCTCAGCCGGACCCGAGCTATATTTGGACACTCCCATGTCCACCACTTTCCCTTCTATCCCACACCCTCTCTGGGTAATTGAAATATCCTATTTATTCACCCTCTCACACAATGAACAACAACATACTCAACAACCTCAACCACCCATAGTGCCTAGTCATATCGGAACAACACCGATTCACACTATCCCATTCTTGTTTCCTTTTTCAGGAGTTGTCAACACACCAGTAATGGCTACACTTAACCTTCCAGGGATAACGATAGGATTACCTGTATGGTACCTGCCTGCCCCAACCCCTCCACCGACTCCGACCGTTGTTTTACAACCGGTACAACCCATTAATATTTCAAGCCACCCACCACCTAGCATAACGAACCCCCAAAACCGTCCACCACCTGGTATACCGAACCCCCAAAATTGACCACCTCCAACAGGGGCCACTACATTAACATCTAGTTATGTGCCCCCTCAATCCTGTTACCATGGGGGTAGAGGACCTCAAACCTACACCACTGGACCCACCAACCTCACCCCACCAACAACTCCAAAGTTGGAAAAGAATCCCCCAACAATCCGTGTTCCCCCTAAGTGCTCCCTGTGCGACGATATAGGCCATGCTACCCATCTATGTCCACATCTACTGGCACTTCAAGAACACATGAATATGTTGGATGATGACACCAATGTTCCAGTTGTCAAACTAGAACTACCCCCTTAGCCTCATGATAAATCATTGCGCACAAACCACCCTTGTGCAATATGCGGCATCTATGGCCATTATTCACATCACTGCCCCGATCTCCCAGATTACAGAGCAACACTATACGAGTTGAATAATGCCGACCTAAGGATATCCCCTCCGCTTATTGAGGAAATATTCCCCCCAGAATCTTCCCGTTAATAAGAAATCAATACCATTTATATGATTTCAACTACCTATAAACCTGAACCAATTGATTTAATGACAAACTACTTCTGGACTGATGAGGAAATTCTAGAAACACTCACTACACCGGACTACCCTTGGGATGATATGCACCATTGATCATACTTCATCCCCAAGGCATCTACGTCCACCATGGAAAACCAACTATCCATTGAAGCCAAGGACTTCTTACTAACCAAGGTCGATTGGTTTAAAGATCCAATCCCAGCTCCAGAATCCTTTGAAGAAGGTAACATGGCTAACATTTCACCCATTATAAAAATCGACATTTCCACCACCCCCGGAAAACCTAGGCTTATCTTTAGGCGCATCATGCACTGAAAAATAAACCCAAGCTTATAAGAAACTCTTCCAAGAATTTCAAGATGTCTTCGCCTGGTCTTATATCAAGATGCCTGGTCTTGATCCTACCATCGTAGAACATCACATAGACACTTGGCCCAACATATCACTAGTCCGCTAGAAACAACGTCCCATTCACCCATCCAAGCTTCCAACCATCAAAGCAGAAATTGAGAAGCTTCTAGCAGTAGGTTTCATATACTCGATTGCATACACCACCTGGGTTTCAAACCCAGTACCAGTCAATAAGAAAGTCGGCACCGTCCACGTCTGTACTGACTTCCATGACCTCAACCTAGCTTGTCCCAAAGACAACTTCCCAACACCATTTATTGACCAACTAATAGAAGCATGTGCGGGGCATGAGGTAATTTCTCTTATGGATGGTTTCTCCGGATACAACCAAATCAAAATCCATAAAGAAGATCAATACAAGACCGCTTTTACTACCCCATGGGGCACCTTCACCTATCGCGTCATGCCTTTCGGTCTCAAGAACGCTGGAGCTACTTTCCAACAAGCTATGACTTATTGTTTTCACGACCTAAATAACATCATATTAGTTTATCTAGATGACCTCACGGTTCGATCTAAGAAATTATATGACCATTTAGATGATCTTCGACAAGTCTTCTTGCGTTGTCGAAAATACAAAATCTTCTTGAACCCACTCAAGTGTGTCTTTTGCATTCCAGCAGGCCGTTTGCTGGGTTTTATCATTTCAGAAAAAGGGATCACCATCGACCCTCTAAAAGTCCAAGCCATAGTAGACCTACCGTCACCTCGTACATTAAGATAGCTACAAAGCCTCCAGGGGAAATCCAACTTCCTTCGTCACTTTTGTCCTAGACTATGCCACCATAGTACATGGTTTCCTCCATTTGCTACGCCTTCATACCCATTTTAATTGGGATGACCAAGCAGAAGGGGCCTTCACAAACCTGAAAAAAGCACTTATAAGTGCCCCCTTGTTTCTCCTTCAGATTTCACAACAGACTTTACTCTTTACATTTTGGCATCCGATTACACCATCTCTAGAGTACTCGTCCAAGAAGACTCCGCTCACCAAGAGCATGTTATTTACTATGTGAGCCAAACTTTATCAGGCCCACCACTACACTACCCACATGAAGAGAAAATGGCCCTTGCCGTCATTTTTTCTGTACAGAAGCTACGACATTATATTCTCCTCAGCTATACCATGGTTGTGGAAAATTCCGACCCAATGGTCTATCTCTTGAATCTCCGCCTTCTACAAGGCCGTGTTGCCAAATGGGTGATTATCTTACAAGAATATGACCTAAATTTTAAAACCCCGAAGAGCACCAAAGCATTAGCACTCACTCAACTCATTACGGACCTACCATCTTCATCATCATCACCAGCTATCCATACTAGTATAATTGACGAACATTTGTTCATCATCTCATCTGACGACCCTTGTTACGGCAACATTTTGGTATACCTCCGCACGCAGAAGTTTTGACCCAATATCGACCGTGACGAATGCCATCGCATTCGTCACCATGCCCCCCGTTATCTCCTCTTGGGTGATGTCCTCTATCGACTTGGCGTTGACACAATCCTACGACGATGCCTTTCCCAAGACGAAGCAGAACAAGTCCTTAACGACTGTCATAGCGGTGCCTGCGGCAACCATTTCTCTGGAATGACCACCCCCCAAAAGGTAATTCGCGCAGGTTATTTTTGGCCATCACTATTCACTGATTGTATCACAAGACTCAAACATTGCCAAAATTGCCAACTGTTTTCCCCCAAGGCGAGAACCCCCCCCACCCCCCTTCATCCAGTGGTCACCGTTGGACCATTTTGTAAATGGGCCATCGACTTCATTGATTGCAATCCCATATCAGTGGGTGACCATAAACAAATTATTGTGGTTGTTGATTAATTTACTAAATGGGCAGAAGCCATGCCTACTTACAATTGCAAAGCCGACACTGCGCCCATTTTTTCCTCAACCATGTTATCGCTCGTTTCGGAGTACCAAAGCAACTCGTCTCATACCACGACTCTCACTTCGAGGACTCCATTTGGAGAGAATTGTCAATACTCCTTAAGTTTGAACATCATTTCTCCTTTGCCTACTACCCCCAAGGGAATGACCAAGTCGAAGTTGTTAACAAAATTTTGAAGACTATCCTCTAGCGCACTGTTGACAAACATAAATCCAATTGGCATGACATACTGTTTCCTGCATTATGGGCTTACCACATGTCGACCAAAATCGCCACTGACTTTACCCCATTCCATTTAGTTCACGACGTGGAATCTATCCTCCCCATTGAATGCCAGATACCGACATTACAAATATCCGTAGAACTTCTCCCCGATACTTCACTACTTGAAAAACGCTTACTTCTTTTAAAGCAGGCCGATGAAGATCGACGCGCAGCTCTCCAAACAATCGAAGCCGCAAAGAACAGATCTAAACTTCATTACGATAAACATGTTCACCCACGAGCATTTAGTGAAGGAGACCTGGTACTTGTTTATGACCAAGCCCATGACAAAACAGGCAAATGAAAGTTCCAATTTATGTGGCAAGGCCCATATATCATACAGACTTGCCTTGGACATGGGGCATACATTTTGACCAACTCGGAAGGAAATCCCATGTGCAACCCCCATAATGGGTTGTACCTCAAAAGATTCTACCCATAAAAAACTCCTGGACACCATAGTCCATATTGTACAGTTTTTTAATTTATTTTTTCACTATAAACTTTCAAAACCTTACATTTTCATTTTTTCCTCCATGAACACAGATGGATCTTGTTCCACTCTACCACATCGGTTTTACCGATGGCACAAGTCCCTGGTCTCTAAATCTCCCTTCAGCAACTTGGGTAATTTATTCCCCTTCACATGAGTTGATCCACCTCAACGGAGTGTGCATAGGTGCTGCTACAAACAACCAAGCTGAGTATGATGCCGTAACCGGTCTACTGGCCGCTGCTCTCCAAATGGGCATAAGTCACCTTAATGTTTACCTGGACTCCCAGCTCCTTGTTTCCCAACTCAACAACTATTACCAGGTACGCGATCCCTGTTTATTTAGAAAATTTCTGCGCACTAAACAAATGATTCAACACTTTGAATCCATTTCGTTCACTCATGTCCCAAGAAATCAAAACAATGTAGTAGACCAAATGGATAACAACATTTTAGATTGGCACATCAACCAACACATGTAGGACATCACGACATGCATCACATAGGCATCAAAAAATCAAATAAAACAAAATAAATAGATCATAACATTGCATCCATGTGCATAAACAAGTGCCTCCACGGGCAGATAAAAATCATAATATTGCATCCACGTGCAACCTAGACATAAAAGAAAAGACAAGATGTGCATCCACGTGCATACATGACTATATACCAAAAATGCATATCTATATATATATATATCATCATAAGCGTCACAATGTCAAGAGTGCCCTCAGCACCCAAATATACAAAAGGTACACTAGCCGTACAAAAAATGTGTATCAACAAAATACATCCCCATATGCTCATCAGCATTTGGGGGTAGGTACATGATAACCTAATCATCACAATCATTGGGCTCCTCTGGTTCCTCCTCCTTTGGCTCCTTCGGATCATACTGATCTTGAGCCCTCCTCTCAACCATCATCACAGCTACTCTCAACAGGATTGACCGCCACTCATGGGGAGCATTGAAACAACGGTTGAGAACATGCCGATCTAGATCCCTCCAACCATCATCTGGTGCATCCAAGGTATCATGTACGTCCTCTAAGGTATCATCTCGCTGACGCAAAAATCCTTGTACATGAGGTGGTGGTGTCGCTACCGGTGGAGGTACCACCATCATCATCCATCCCCGACGTCCTATATGGTCCACTGGAGGCCTCAGACCAACATCTGCAGTGACCCACAGTGAAACAAGTCAGTATCATATAAACATCTCTAGCTATACTCATAACAAAACATCTAAACATGATATAATAGAGAAACAAAAACAAAGATGTACCGTCTAACCCCCAAGCCTATCCCTGAGCTCGAGGCATCTCAGGGTCTCCCCAGAAGTCCATACCCACATATGGATAGTCATCAATAACAATGGGCATCTACTCCCACTGGTCATACATCTCTGACAAAAAGAACCAGCGGATGCCACCACCACCCGGGGGCATCATCTCCCCCCACTGCACCATCCCCGGATCACTCCTTAGTCCCTCCAGAACCAGCACATGTGGCCGCAAGGTAGGTACCCGCTCAAAAAAGAAACAACAGAGGAAAGAAGCATAACTGAACTCTCCTCCCTCTCGGCTAACCTTGTTCAGCTCCCACCAAACACAGGACAGAAACATCTGCCCCCAAGCAAAGTAGGTCCCTCTCAAGACACTATGAACCATCATCGTTTCCCCCCCAGACAAACGATGGGGTACCTATGCACCAAGCACCTGCAAAACACAAGCCACCACCGCCTGCATCACCGACTCCTGCAGATCTGAGATACTCAATGCGCTGTTCTGCACACAGGCGCCTGGAATGCAGAATATCTCTAGGAGATCCTCAATATCCATACGAGCCGAAATCCTAAGCTAGGTGTCGCCTATCTCACCCAAACAGGGCAAGCCAATAAGAAAGTACACATTAGTCAAGGTGATCTCTAGTCGCTCACCTTAAACTATGAAAGCCACCTCCTCCGGATCCCAGAAGTCAACCAACTTGTTCAACAGATCTCTGACTGAATGCATGATAGGAATCTGAGCAAACTTTAGTAGTATGCCCAAATCCAAGGCCGCCCGCACATCTGGGTCATCCCGAATACCGCCCATCAGTCCCACATCAATGTCCCTCTCCCTCCATGATACCAGCGGCCTCCTCAGCATCCTGCCAAAACACCACAAATTTTTTTTAGGAAAATAAAACAAATTTTTTTCTTGACCCAAGCAATCCCCATCGCCACCTTCGGGCCCCTAGCCACGATGAACATCGTGACTTTCATCCTCACAGCCGCGATGAACATTGTGGGTATTAGCCCTCAGAGCTGCGATGTGCATCGCAGCTGTAAGCCCTCACAACCGCGATGAGCATCGTAACTATAGGACCCACAGCCGCGATGCACATCGTGACTGTAAGCACCCACAGCCGCGATGAACATCGCGGCTGTAAGAACCCACAACCGCGATGAACATTGTGATTGTAGGACCCACAGCCGTGATGCACATTGCGGTTGTCCAGCCCATACCCATGATGTGCATTGCAGAAAATGACCTAAAACCCACGATCTTCCGCATTGGCAAGCTAACGTGGAATATTTGCAGCTTCTGAGATCCCGACGCCCAACAAAAGTAAATAATTTGAAAGGCTAAGGAACATAGGCTTACCTGAAACTCGAAGAATGAATAACCAACGGTTGAATCTCCCACAAATCAAGAAAATGCTCTAACCCAACTAAATTGTGCTGTGAAAGTCAATGGTGAAAATGACACTTGTCACATTGGGTCCACTTGCTATTTATAGAAATTTTACTATTTTCAATCAACCATTTCGGCATCATACAACGTCCATTTTCCAAACCATTGGTACCATTGGAATTAGTGCAGCGAGAACTTCATGGTAGTCCACTCCTTTTCCTGATTCCACCAAGTCCTATTTTTGGGCATTTTTTACATGCCCCTCATCGCCTCGATTTGTGTGCCACATTGGCCGTTGCCCATTTTTAACGATATTTATGTCACCGGATTCCATTTTTTGTGCTCATGACGATGCTTGAGACCATTTCTCACTCTTACCACTAGATTTTTTGGGCATTTTTTGCATGCCCCTTGTAGCCTCGATTTGCGTGCCACATCGGCCGCTATCCGTTTTGAACAAATTTTATATCGTCGAATTCAATTTTCTACACTCATGATGATGCTTGAGATCATTTCTTGCTCTCACCCCCATAATTTTTGGGCATTTTTTCAAAATACCACTCATCGCCTCGGTTTGCGTGCCACATTAGCCATTGCCCGTTTTTAACGATCTTTATGTCACCGGATTCAGTTTTCCGCGCTCATGACGATGCTCAAGACAATTCCTCGCTCTCACCAATTCCTTTGTGTTTGGTATAATTTTATCCCTTTTTTGGGTCGAGCAATTCTTTTACGAAAAAGGCACTTAGGGAGTTTCTGTTAAGCTCTTTTCTGACTCCTAAAAGAATGAAAAGATCGCTGAGCAATCTTGCTTCCTTTCATGCTCGCTAAAAGTATTTGAAAGGGCGTCTACCTGGTATAAGTTTACCCCTTTTCTGGACCTTGTAGACTAATTACAAAAAAGGAATACTTTAGTCACATTGGCTAGAAGAGTTCTCCATTTGCATCATTTTATGCTTTTTCAGGCCTTGGAGACTAACATACGAAAAAGAACACCATTGGAGTATACTTACTATTTTCAGACTCTCTAAAACTGAAAGCAACCACGAGCATGAACAGTCCCAAGCTCGCATAAATCCACGGGATAGTACCATTTTAGAGCACACTTTTATCCCTTCTTGGAGCTCATTAAAACCACGAAGAGGGACCCAATGGTGCTTTTCGGTGCCACAACAAATCATGTCTACTCATAAGGAAGCTTCCCCATTATAGTCACCTTTGTTCAGAGCATTCTGCAGTATGTCACCTTGAGAGTCTCCCAATAGCATCCATCAACTTGTTCCCCCAGAGTCTCTCCAGTCTGATACATACCCCTGAGCTATGATCCCCACACCTAAAATTCATTTTAATATGCTGCCAGGTCAACCATGTCATCATGCTCTGAACAAAGGAAGTTTGAGTCCACCCACTCTATGACCCCAGTTATTCCCCATCCCCACAGTATGTCAGTCCTACCATTAGTACTATCACATATCAGTTGTGCACCTCGCGCTCCTATCAAGGAAACATCATTACCTTGGTAGTTGCTAGTCTCCCTCTGTCGACGCCAACCAAATCTATTCCAGAGGATAGACCTAGAGGTCCCTATACCTTGGACTCATCACCATTAGTGATGAGTGCCTACGGATCATTTTGAATGGATTCCTCAGTGCCTCTCCAAATTATTGTTTCTCACGTGCTTGACTTCAACACCTTGATCGCATTGTTGAGACTCGTACAGGGTATCAGTCCTTTTAGTTATTTGTTGAAGACCCGGGATATCACTTGACTCTACCACATTTAAGAGCTTAATTGAGGAAACAACCAGTTACATTTTCCTATGGGTATCCGGGGTAGCGCTTCACGACAGTATTCAGATGTACCCTAGTTTTATACTCCCTCGAGTATACAGCTACAAATAATTCTCAGAAGTTGACTCATTTACTGACTCTACCACATTTGAGAGTCTAATTGAGTCCCTACAGATGTTGGACACCTTCAGCTCCAGCAGTTCATCCACCCTTTTGAAACCTTATTCAGAATTGTTGTTGCTCTTTTCCAGTGTATCAGTTATTGAGATGAGTCATGGTATGACCATGAGTACGTCCCAGAATTGTGTCCCCTCTGGACCATTATGTTGTACCAACAAATTTTTATGTATTATTCAGGTCCCCCTTCTTCGGCCTAATTGTTATGTATATGTCTTGATACGAGCATGGGTATGCCTGCCTTGTCCATAAGCAGAGATTATTCCTCATTCATTTTGAGGCCATATATTTTTTTTCAGTTTTTTGTAGCTTCCAAGGGGCCGTTGTTCCAGTCTCCAATCGGTCTCTTCTCTTCTCCAAACCCCAGGAAAAAAGACAAAAGAACTATGATGTCTATCGGCCATACGATGAGCTCCTACCCTCACACATCAGGGGGCAATCTGTTAACACCCAAAAAGTGCTCACTAGATCATTCCCTTATTCACATGACCCATTTGTCCACTTTTTCCACCATTTGAGCTTCTAAAACAATGAAAATGTCACCAAAATGACCATAATAAACCCTTTTCCCCTCAAAATATGTATATTTCCTCAAAAAACCCTAAAAAAGGGTCCAAAATTCCCCAAAAATATTAAAAGGGAATAAAAATATAAAAAATATTCAAAAAGGAAAAAGAGGGAAAAATAGACCTAAACCATGTTGGTTAATACCATTGGTTTCCTTAAAACCATAATGGTATTCCCCATCACCAAAAACTATAAAAAGGTGATAGGGGCTCCTCACTTTTCATCCACATTTCATCCTATCCTTATGCTGCCAAATTCCCTTTGAGAGCCACTGACTCCCATTTCAAGTTTGAAGATCCCCATTGAAGCATTGGAGAAGAAGAGACCACTGGACATTGGAGGTTCTCAACCTTGGACCTGCTCAAAACTCATCATCCTCACCATTTGAGGTAATATAAAATCAAATTTTTAAAATTTCTTGTTTTTCTCATAGATCTTATTGCTTATGCTAAATATTTTTATTTTCTTTGCACATGTTAATGTTAGATCAGATTACATTAGTTTTTACATATCTTTATTGAGACTGTTGCTACTAGTTAGCAGGTGCATCCTTGCACATGCTTGGTTGAAAAACCAAGCAACAATCCGGCATGAAGCATAGTCGGCAACAACTTTACCTTCAGGATCATGTCTTCTGAAACTCTTCGTTCCAAAATGGAAAGACTCTAAATCTCTAGCAAAGTCTTCACCATCCTTTGCCTTGTGAAGCTTGTATGCACCAATACTAAATGGAATCTATGGGTAGGCATCCTTCTTCTTGTCATGAAGAACCTTACTAACCCCATTTATGAAGAGCTGTCTCACGGCCTCTTTACGTACAACATAGTCAGTGGCATACTGAGGCAACAGAGAAGGGGGTTGAGTTCCTCTACTCATTCTGATATATGTCCCTTCAAAGGAGAAGTAAGAATCTCTGTGATATTTGATAAATGGCATAGCATTCTTTGACATGCAATTGGGTTCCTCTTGGAATATTAGCTGATATAATGGCATAATGAACCTTTCGCAAATCCGGGTGTAGTGGCTTGTGTACTTGTGGGCCCACATCATCTGGTAGGACACGTGGAGGGGAGATTCATTATGTTTCCAGACGCATCCCAAATCAGGGAAAGAGTGTTTGATTAGCAGGAAATCCACCAGATAAGAGGCCATAAAGAAATCAAATTTCTTTTGATTTAATCCTCCTTTTGCTGCAGCTATATGGGATGGCATACTATTCGAGATTATATCTGCCCAGTTGAATACTGTACCGTGTGTGGCAATGTGGAATATCACCGACACCCAGCCAAGTTTATACATGTTTCCATTTGCCAAGCCAAACACTCAGCTCAACATTAGGGCTATGATCCTGTATGGGGTCCTTAGGTGATGACTCTCGTATTCTCCACTGGTCGTCAATATCATTTATCTTTCAGAGATCCTCATCCTTTTTGCGCAATCTAAAGGATCCATTTTGAGCCCTGTCACCCAATCATTATCCATTAGGACTTTAGGGGAGGACAAATTATATGCTGCAACGGTATGGTTTGGTTGAAAAGACACAAGCCCTGCCCTGCCTACATCTAAGACAATTCTGGTGTCAGTATTTAGCTGGGGTAGGATCGAACCAATGACTTTCGAGCACAGAAACAACTCTGGGCATGTGGTTTCCTTATGAAGACCGTACTTCTTGATGTTTTTCTAAACCATTAATTTTTTGATAGTCGTGTTAGGGAAATTTGTATCCCTGATGGCTCTATATAACTCACCCCATTGAAATTCTAAGGTGGCTCCTGTCACAAATTTTGTGTCTCCGAACATTGTTTCGAGCGCAGTGTCCATCCGTATTTCTATGTTCGAGTCCGATTCAACCAGCTTAGCTTTACTCCTGGCGAAACGTATGTGCATATCAAGTCTGCTAGGCCACATGAAAAACAAATGAGGAACAATGTTTACACATAACATGATTAAAACAGTTGTTTCAATGTTGTGAGTGTCCACTTGTTTCAGGATACAAAACTGTTCACAACAAAATTTATCCCCTTTTGATGAAAAACAACAGTAAACGATGCAACTATGGGGAGTGCAAACAATTAAATAGAAACTGATTTTCATGCTGGCATAGAGATCTAATTAAGCTCTTTGAATGTGTGTGAATGTGAGGAACCACAAAGTAACTAGAGGACATCGTTGAACTAGAGAAGACTCCCACTATTGGAAAAGGAAATCAACTCCTGCTCGGCTCAAAATGACTCGACGGACATAGTGAGAAAATATTGCAACAACATGAGATGGCATGCGAGTCCTACTGACGGAAAAAAAAATGGCGGTACAAATTTCTTAGTGGGGTTTCTTGGAGTTCAAACCTCGATAATGTAGGAGACAAAATTTGTGAAAAAATAGCCAATAGAAACCCAAAAACTCGATGGCTAGCGTGAGTATAAAAGCTATGGGTGTCCGGGATCAAAAGAAACAACACGGGTGACTATGGGCGGGAGAGTGTTTTCCTCTGGGGGTCCTGGGTGACATTTAAAACAAAGCACTAAGACCAAAATGAAAGGGAAAGTTGCTCCTCGAAACCCTCGAGACCAACTAACGGCTGAAAAGCACTAAAAATGATACTTTCAGTAGCTAAAAAGATAAACGAGACGGTGTTAAGAACACCTACATATCAACAACAGAGAGGTTGGGCTAGCTGCGTGAGCCTAGCAGTGAGCTACCTAGTATCCAGCGACTGGTGGTGTCTTGAGAAACTCTCAACGGAGTTGTTTTCATTTTGCAAATAACAATAGAGAGAAAAGACCCCATTTTCTATATATAAGCATCTAACCATTAATGCACACAGGGTTCGGTAGGTGGGCATTGAATGGCCCAGCCTGTACGTCTACTTTACGTTATTGCACTTCCCAAGAAAAACCTATGCCGACCGTTTCGACAATTTTGCCATATATTCCGCAAAATGGTCGACAAGTTTATTCCAAATGTAGCGACCCTATCAGCGCAAAATTGACTAAAATGTCGCGATAAACTTTTCAGAGTGTAAAGGTTGGCGGGCTTAAGCCAGATGACAACAAACCGTAGGAGAGTTCTGGGCTAGTTTGTAGCAAAAAGTATGGCAAGTAAAGGCTTGTTCGGAGCGAGGTGGACGATGCGTTAAACTGAATCGACAACGAAACGGTCAGCGAAATAGATTAAAACCCGCACATTAGTCCGAGAAAAATAGTTCATCGAACTGTGACAAGTTGGTGACTTAAACCGAAAGCTGTGGCTAGGGTCGACAAAGATAAATCAAAATCAGCGAAACGGTCGACGGTAACTAGCTCAAGGAACTGCGACTGGTCGAAAAAAATGATCGAAAGGTTGCAACCACTTTGGGGAGAGAAAAACAAAAGATGCGACTATTTCGACAAAAAATAAACTAAAAGCCGTGAAAATGTCAGCCAAAAATAAACAAAACTCTGCGACCAGTTCGGCGAAGGAAACTTGAGTTTTTCCTTAGCCAAAAAGACAACTTTTCTTGAATATTTTCTAAGAAAAACTAAGGGTCAAAAAGCTAGACTTTTCAGAGACTACAAACTCTAAAAAATAAAAGGAGGGGCCCTCTAACTTTTTGAAAATTATGGGGATTAGGTTGTAGCAGCAACAATTGACGATTCTCTGGTGAACACAGATCTATGAAAAATCTCTTTCCAAGGTCAGAAAACTTACATGTTATTGGCCCCATATGTAACAATTTGCTTACACAGTCCATATTTTTGCAAGGGGAGTGACCACGTTTATCATATTTTCCATTGGGGGTGAAGGAAAATTTGAATCAGACTTCTTCATCACTCTCCTAGGGCCAAAATGTGGAGTTCATTTTAAATCCATCCTTCGGATGCCCACTAAATAGGACTCCACAGGATCGTAACAAAATCCCACGGACGCATTCGTTTGTTCCTCATTCCCATGTTGTCAGCATTTCTTTAGATGCTTTCTTTATTGATGAATTTTTGTCATCTTAGTTCTCCATGATAGCTTTCTTCAATCTTCAACATTTGACTTAGGTTCTTCCATCCATGATGTCCTTTTGTGTGAGCAAGAGATTTATTTGATTTCCATGCTCATGGATGGAGAAGAACCTTGTTGGGTTGACCATTAGAACAACTTTCTTGATTGGATGTCTTTCCTTTCTGTTTGTAGAAAATTCTCCCTACGGATAAGTAGAAATTCCCTTAGTATAAAGCAAGATGCACTAACTCTATACTAAGGCAAAAGGAAACAAATGCTACCTTGAGTTCCTGAACTAACCTTCACAATAAGATCAAATGCATTCAGAAGAGATGAGAGACATGACTCACCTTTCAATTCGACGTTTGTCCCGCTTCTAACTCTTGATCCAAAGCTCCAATGTAGAACCTATTGAAATCAAACAAAGGACAAGCATGCAAGCTTCCAAATACCTTGAAGCAAAGATTAAGTTCAAATCTAAACTAGATACATTTCATATCAAAGATTTATACAATGCACATGAAATGGGAAAAACAAGACAAGTTATTTCTATTACAAACTTTAAGAGTGCTTACAAAGGTTGCTTGATGTCCAAGCTAATCCTCTAGCTCCAAGTGCTTCCTCCTCTAGCTATCTCCACAAAGCTGCAAGATCATAAGTTTGATGTCTCCAAGAGTCTTCCCCTTTTCTCATGGAATGCCTCTCTCTTATAGTGTGTGGTAGGGTTAACCAACCAGAGAGAAGGGTGGATCTTGGGAGAGTTTAGTGGATCAAGCCTACTAATCACAGAAAGTGAGTTAGGATCGAATCAGGGACACCAATCCTCAAAAATATCTCGAAAATCAAAATCCCATAAGCCATGGCAAAAAGGCTAAAAAAGGTGTACCGCGCCTCTAAAGTAGAGCATAACGCGGTAGTACCGCGTGGCAGAGAAAGAGCATAGTGCGGTCGTACGGACTACCGCACTCCTAATATGGAGCAAGGCGCGGTAGTGAGGGTAAATGAAGTCTCATCTTGGTTGATTCTTGTCAGGGTAGGTTTGCCTTCAAGGATCACTCATCATTTTTTATCTTCTGGGTGTTTTAAGCAGTGGGGGAAGTGTCGTCAACTCTTTTTGTGGTGAAGATGCGACACTATGAAATATGGAGGTATAACAGATGCCCCCTAAAGTGTGAGGTCAGAAGGGACTGATGGACGAAAGACTTTACAAATACCGTGCAGAGATAGCATCGAGGAGAGCAACAAGGAGCTGAAATAGAGACAAAATGTCAGATATACCACCGAGGCGGGCATCCCCATGCTCGGAAACAAATGACTCAAAGCATGGCTGCCGACCAATACATTGCAGATCCATGAGTACTGAGATGATGTAGACTGTGGACAAATCATGGCTACTATGAACAAGCATAGATCCATGAGACAGTAATGACATAGCCACGACCAATACAAAAAGTGGATCTGTGTGACAATACAAAGGATATCTCCAACGCAACCTGGACGTAATCAAGATACAAAGGTGCACCGAGGGTCTTCTACCTGATCGCAAATGATACAAATCGAGCCATGTGATTACAAAGTGTTGAAGTCGAACATGGTAGAAACCATTTGATTACCGGTCAATAATGTGAACCGTTAACAAATGCGAGGAAAATCACCAATGATGACGATGATCCCCAAGGTATCTGAAGTACATCTCAACGAAATGTGAATAGATGAGTTGATGTTGAGCATTCGAGAGATCGTTCGATCAGAGGTCAGTGATGTAAACCTACTGTCGGACACGAGGAAACCTACCATTGAGGCATGCAGGTACCAAGGTACTAAGGGTTGATTCCTAAGTCCAATTCTCGGATAGTGGTTTGACGTCGATAGGAATAGACTCATCGAAGGTGGGCCATAATGATTCCCACATCATCGACATGAAATCGGAACGAAAGATAGTATAGGATGACGAAACAATGGAGTATGTACTGTCACAACGGAGGCCTGACACAATGAATGACTCTAAACAATTCAACCCTTTGAACATATAACGGCATGTAACAGGACTTGGCAGTAGGGATTATTGATAGCAGAGGACAGACACTGAACGAGTAGGCTCGTGGACAGAGAGATGACTCAGGATGATGACCCTAAATCAGTGAAATAGATACCCAAAATAGACAAGGGACAGATGCATGCCATGTTCAAAGGTAACGACTGACAAGCTGCCAAAACAAACTTGACTTGTTTCCCATATTCCCCCGACATGATAGACGAGTACCTCTTTGTTGTTTTTTCGAGCTTGAAGAGGATAACAGATGCTTGGTATAGCTCATCTCATAGATGAGTCGAATCTCACATGTTTTACAAACCTGAGAAAGGAGGGGTTCGTCCCAAAGTGGGTCTTTCGATGTTAAATTTTAACGAGTCCAAGGAAGGAAAACTCGGTAGTTTTTCACATTTAGAGAGCCTGAAAAACTTAAAGGAAGCTCCACAGTGTAATTTTTCATAAATTTAGTCCCTCGATCCCGAAAAAGTGTAAAACAATTCCCGAGAGAATTCTCCCAGCCAAAAATTGACCGAGGTATACCTTTCTCGTAAGTAGTCTAGACAGGCCGAAAAAGGGGTAACCTATCACCGAATAGATGACCTTTCAAATACTTTAACAAGTGTGAAAGAGTCAAGATCACTTGGCAATCTTTTCAATTTTAAGGAGTCTGAAAAGAGCTTAACTATGGACTCCAATGGTCTTTTTCATAATTTTTAATTATTCTGGTCCGAAAAGAGAATAAAATACAACCAGGATAATACTTTCCTCATCGTTTTAACGAGCATGAGTAAAGCTGACCAAACTCGACACCATTTACTTAAGTTTGACAATCATGACATGGGTGTAAAAGCGCTTGGAATCTCTTTCAAGTTTTAATCCAAAGCACAAAAAAGATAAAGTGGGCTCAAAATGAAGGTCAAACAATAAATGAACGCCAGTGTGAAAATACTATCTTTAAAGGAGGTCCTGTCAATAAGTGCTCCTGAAACCAGATATTAGTAATGTGAAATGGGTTTTATTTTAACTAGATAAAATGATGAGTAAAAAAAAATAAGTGAAAAAGTTATATAAAGGATGGGTAAATATAGAAAGTTACCATTTCACTTGTGCATTTACCAAAAGAGGAGATTTTACCCATTTGAGGAGCAAAACTTCAAGAGTTCATATCTGGAGATTTGGGGCACCATTTCAACAGCCGTCTGTGCTAGGTAATAGCTTTCAAGCCCCTCTTTCATTTCATGTATGAATAACTTGTTTTCAGTAGAAAAGAATAATTTTTTGGGTAAGCCCTATTGGGAAAAAATTGCCCTTCACAGTACCGCGCGGGGGACATATCGGGAAGCGCGGTATTGTGCAATAGTACCGCGCTATAAGATAAAACCGGGGGCGCGGTACTGTGCAATATCGCGCAGTCAGTCTTCTCCCGGGCATGATAGAAGCAAAATTTAAGATGAAAAAATCATTTTTTCTCAAACTTTCGGCTGAGAGCAAGTTGTTAAATAATCACTGAATGTTTCCTATGACCTTTTGCAGGTGTTTGAAACTTGTCTCGAGCAAAATGGTTCATTGGAAAGAAAGAGAGCACGAAGCGGATGATTTGATAGCCGAAAATGACCAAAGGACTGTGACTGCACCGCGGGAATGTGGTCTGCTAAAATTCTTCAAGACCAAGGGTATTCATAAACAAGCAAAGCTTCTCACCCATATCATTCAAATGTGGGACCCCGACATTCAGGCTTTCCAAGTAGGGGAACACATCCTCGAAATTCAACTCGAGGACATTTATTTCCTCACAGGCCTCTAAAAAAGAGGAGCTCGGGTGAGTTTTACTAGATACACAGCCTCGAAGGCGAGCACAGATGCTTTGATTGCTCATTACTGTCGTCAGGGTTCGGGGAAGAAAAGCGGCAAGGTGGTCATTAAAGACATTATAGAACTTCCTATAAAAACGGTGTTGTTCACCATCACATGTGTAGTAGGGAGTACGAGTCCCCATCAGGCGTCTCGTACACAGATGAATCTTGCAGTGGATTGTATGGTAGGAACAGTGTTCAACTGGTGTGAGGCAGTGTTGACCAACCTCAAAGAGCAAGTGAACAAGTGCAGGCTCGGAGAGAATTCTCAATTTGGTTATGGGAGCATCCTAGTCACCTTCTTTTTGGCGAGGGTGCCGTTGTTGCACCCACAGATAGCCATGCCCCCCCATGCACCTACCGAGCCATGGATGGCTCGATGGAGTGACTACGCAGGACGACTTGGAGGGCCACAACGTTTGGATTTTGGTGAGGATTTCTTCTCGTGGCTCGAGGAACAGATAGTGATGATCGATGACTACCCCTATGCAGGGGTGGATTTCTGTGAGGACATAGACTTGGCACTGCCAGAAGATGAGGATTGGGACAACTCAGGTATGACCTTCATGGATATTTTTTCTTTTTTGAATATATAATTTTTATTGTTTTTTAGAATGTGTAAAAGACTCTAATATATGTATGTGTGCATGTAACAGATCGTGGACCACAGAGACCGGCTGGGTACTCGCCATTACGTCGAGGTGGTGTTGATCATCAAACCGCTCTGGTCGAGGTAGAAGATGAGGACGAGGTGGGAGGGGTCCAAGAGATAGAGAGGAACTTACAGGGTTTAACCCATGGTATCCCTACTATGAGGGTGGACGACATCCCTTTACATCTCCAGCAGCATACCGTAGGTGTGCCTAGGCATATTGGCCGACTCCTCCGTAGGGTGGTTCGAGCTATAGTGTGTTATCACCAGCAGCGTGAGGAATCTGATGAGGGACATGATAGATCTCCCAGATCTCCTTAGATGGTGGCTTTTGTATTTTTGCGGCATGTATACGATATGTAGGCTTTGAGAGCCAAATTTTTGTATGGGATTTGGTCCCAAATTTTGTCTTTAACACAGACTTTATGTATTTGGAAAAACACTTTTATATACAGTGATATACATGTGGACCTATTTTTATGATCTATTTATTTACAATGACTTGTGTCTTTATTTTTTGTGATGTGTTCTTATGTATGGGCAAGATGCCAATCCAAAATGTAATTAGCTAATGAATCAGCTATACAATTGAATTCCCTTGGTATGTGCTGATATGAAATGAAATTAAAAGATTGTTCCAAGAGGCATACCCTCCGAAATAAACGAAGTAGGATAGGATCGCAAACTGTGTAAACACGATTCAGATGAGAAACCACGAGTTGGGAGTCTAAAAAGACTGATAGGGAGTCAATTTCGAGTGAAACAACCTCCGTCAAGAGTCCGATGACTGCATGGTACTCTGCGATATTGTTGGTTGCAGGACCCAAACAATTGGCTCCTGAGGATATCAGATCGCCAGTGGGAGAATAGATTACCCATGCTGCGGAAGCGAGGTTCCGGGTATGCCGGCTTGCACCATCGGTGAATCTGGAAGTAGGAAGACATCTGTGCATAAAATCACAAGTCGAAGTAAGAATGGATACATGAGGTCCGTGCGCACACCAAAAAGATGAGTGAAACAAGCTAAGTACATTATGTACAAAAAGTAACCCGAATAGGGTAACCTCACGTGTAGAAGCGTTTGAGGTATAGCCCATTGCGGGGGCCATGCCAATTGCGTGCCATCACAATCGACGAGTTCATAGGCTCCTTTCTCCAAGACACGCTTTACAACAAAGGGGCCGTACTGTAATATCCCTTTTTCAAATTTTATTAAAATGCCCAATTTTCCACTTTTTTTCCCAATTTCGACCTTTGACTAGTTTTACTGTTTTGACCTCCAAATCAACCCAAATGCTCCCAAATTTCCTGTAGGAGTGTATGAATGGTATTTAGACTTGAATATAAGGTCCAGGGATGTTTTATGGCCCTCCAAATACTGCTGCAAACTTGATTTGTATTCTGATCAATATATGTAATTTTGACTAGTAATTTGTGCATCAAATCCCCCTCGAGTAACACTGCAAATGGCCTTCCAAATGCCTCCAAAATCCCACAAATTTATGAACAGAGGTATATAATGTGTTAAGTATGTGATTAAGGTCTCATATGCAGCATTAATTGATTTTTAATACTGTTCTAACTCTCTCACATTTAACAGCAAAAATCCCCAATTCGACCCTTGGGGAAATGACACTATTTCACCTCCCAATACAACTAAACTAAGTAAAAATGCTTCAAATGCTCAAGTACAGTACATGAAACTTGTAGAAGAAATCCATGGTAGTATATTTATCACAACTATATCAGAGAATCATCCATCCATTTGAAATAATCAACATTATAGTGTCATACATCAATGCATTGGGGAAATGGACATTGTTTGCTCATTAATCAATAGTTTTGCATAGAACCAGTGGGTATTTCGACCTAAGAATTTCTGAATATGAATAATAGAGGATATGAAGCTATTTCAATCATAAATATATAATTATAATCTCTCTCAAGAAGCACAAGTGCTCACCAAAAACGCCCCTCCCTCAAGGAGCACGAATATGCCTTCAAAACTGGAAACGGTGGAGAGAAAGTGCTGCACTAAACCAAACCATGAAACTTCCTGTAGCTGCTACCTACAAATACAAACTCCATTAAAGCACCATGAAATACCTGAGTGGCCTCTCCAAACACCAACTTGGATGGGAATCTTTCACCCTCGAAATTGGCTAAGGCAAGAAACTAGTCATCCACTAGCTCTCTCTTCACAAATGCAATTTTTCTCAAATCATCAAAAGCCATTCTCATACTTGATTTCTACATTTTATAACCAACATTAGCCTTCAAGGGGTTGAAATCCTCTCAATAGATTCAATAATTTTCCATTTAGAAAATATTCCTCATTTGCCACTTGTCTCCTAGTTCCAACCTTCCATCTTCTCCCAAATTCGAATTTGAGTCTCTTTAGATTCCTCCAACTCCATGAGCGCCTTCTTGAGCCTATTTTTGGGGCTGACATGTCATAATGGTCAGGTGTAAGAAGTCAGGTCTGAATTTTGTCATAAAATGTCATAGATGCTTCATTATTGTTGTCATAAAACTAGGGAATCTAGCCCATGTGTCCACTAGTCTCCAATTTGACTCTTCCTCTCCCATGGAGGTTACTATTCCTTCCCATTTAGACCTAATATGCTCAATGCCATGTGTAATGACTTACCAACTCACCCAAGAGTGTTCACCTTCCCATGAATTCGAATTGGCAAGAGAGAGCTGCCATGTGTCATTGAAAAATCAAGCTAGTGTGGGTCCCACCACCTCCATATGTCTCCAAAACCACTTGCCACCTAGAATTTCTCTTGAATTTATTTATTCATCATATTTATTAAATGCTTGAACCCTTCTAATGTCTAAATATCATTTATTAGTTTCCTTATTACCATCCCACATGTGCCCATCCAACCTAGGAAACTAGTAGGATTGATGGGATTGTCTTACTATGCACTTATTTGAATGGGGACATTACAGTCCTCCCCACCCAATATTGCTTGTCCTCAAGCAATTTCAAATTTGGATGCTACAAAATCTTCTCCTCTTCCCATGTGGCATCTTCATTTGGTAAGTCCTTCCATTGCACTAAATATTCTTTGATGATTCTACTCCTCAACCTTCTTTCCCGTATCTTCAAAATCTTTTCCGGAACAAGTGTGAGCTGACCTTCATCATCCAAAGGAGGAAGTATTTCTGAAGTGATGATTTGCTGACCAAGAGCTTTCTTAAGACAAGAAACATGAAATACATTGTGGATTTTACTCCCTTCCGGAAGTTCTAGTTCATATGCTACTTCTCCAACCTTCCGCACTACCTTGTATGGCCCATAGTACCTTGGTTTTAATTTTTCTGCTCCATTCTTTTTGAGAGATGTTTGTTTATAGGGATGCAACCTTAAATATACTAAATCATTGACTTGAAAGGTTCTCTCTTCTCTATGTCTATCAGCATATTGTTTTTGCTGATTTTGAGCAACCTGCAAATTGTCTTTCAAGAGCTTTAAAATTGCTTGGCTCTCTTCCACCCAATCTTTAGCCTTTGGGGCTCTACTATCACCAAATATAATGTCAGCAAATGTAAGTGCATCATAACCATATAATGCTTTGAAAGGAGACATCCCTATTGACATATGATAAGTGGTGTTGTAGCAAAACTCACCCAAGTGTAGCCATTTTGCCCATGCTTTTTGCTGCCCTCCCACATAGTTTCTTAGGTATCCTTCCAACCATTGGTTTACCCTCTCTGTTTGTCCATCAGTTTGTGGATGATAGCTGGTACTTGGAGTCAATTGAGTGCCTACCAATCTAAAAAGTTCTTGCCAAAAAGCACCCATGAATCTACTATCTCTATCACTGACAATGCTCTTGGGGAGCCCATGCAATCTGAAGATTTCTTTGAAAAAAATATCAGCCACTTGTGCAGCACTAAAAGATGATGTAACAGCAAAGAAATGAGCAAATTTTTTCAACCTATCAACTACCACATAGATGCAATCCTTACCTAAGGATTTAGGCAATCCGGTGATGAAATCCATGGAAATACTGTCCCATTTTTGCTCCGGAATGGGAAATGGTTGTAATAGGCCGGCTGGACATGTAAGTTCTGATTTGTTTTGTTGACATGCTTTACGTTCATTCACATACTTCTGAACATCTTCCTTCAGCCCCTTCCAAAAAAATCTTTGCCTCAACTGTCTATAAGTTTTGAAGATCCCCGAATGGCCTGCTAGTGGGGAGTCATGTGCTTCTTGCAAAATTCGGTACTTGAGCTTAGAGTTATGAGCTAAATAAATTCTTCCCTTATAATATATCAGCCCATTCAAAATCCTATAATTATCATCCCCTTTGATTCCATCCAACACATCACAAGCAAATTTGTCTTTGGCATATTCAACTAGTAGCATGTTTTTCCACTCCTTGGCAATATCCATAAGAGAGAAGGAAGGCCTTCTTGACAAAGCATCTGCTACTATATTATTCTTTCCTTTGACATATTCAATATCAAAATCATAAGCTTGAATCTTGATTACCCACTTTTGTTGCCTTTCATTTAGATCTTTTTGGGTGAGAAAGTGTCTTAGACTATTATGGTCAGTTTTCACCACAAACTTGCTGCCCACCAAGTATTGTCTGAATTTGGCCAATGCATGCATAATGGCCAGCATTTCTTTATCATAGATGGAGTAAAGTTTTTCATGAGGCTGCAACTTTCTGCTCTCAAAGGCTATGGGGTGTTGGCCTTGCTTTAGGACAGCCCCTATTCCTCCACCTGAAGCATCACATTCCACAACAAAAGGTTTAGTAAAATCAGGAAGTGCAAGTATGGGACAACTACTCATTACCTCTTTCATTTTTTGGAATGCTTTTTCAGCCTCTTCATCCCACTTGAAAGCATCCTTCTTAGTCAAATCAGTGAGTGGAGAAGTCAACTTGGAGAACCCTTTCACAAATTTTCTGTAGTAGGTGCATATGCCAATAAAGCCTCTCAATTCGGTAATATTTTTTGGTGATGGCCATTCCAAGATAGCCCTGATTTTTTCCATGTGTACCTTCACTCCTTCTTGCCCAATAATGTGCCCAAGATACAGTAGTTCTTTCATCCCAAACTCACATTTTGATAATTTAGCAAATAAGGACTCTTCTTGCAAGATTTTCAACACAATCTCTAACTGTTGCAAATGCTCTTCCCATGTTTTACTGTAAATGAGAATATCATCAAAGAAAACCAAAACAAACCTTCTTAGTTGCTTGCAAAATATCCTATTCATACATGCTTGAAAGGTGGCTGGAGCATTAGTTAACCCAAAAGGCATGACAAGAAATTCAAAGTGGCCAAAATGACATCGATAAGCGGTCTTTTGCACATCTTCATCTTTCATTCGAATTTGGTGATACCCTGATCTAAGGTAAATTTTTGAGAAGTATTTAGCCCCATGTAGCTCATCCATGAGCTCATCAATCCTAGGAATAGGATACCTATTCTTGATAGTCTTTTTGTTCAAGGCTCTAAAATCTATGCACATTCTCAATGTTCCATCTTTTTTCTTCACTAGCACTACTGAAGAAGCATAAGGGCTAAAGCTTGGTCTAATGAGCCCCAACTCTAGGAGTTCTTGGATAGCTTTTTCAATCTCATCTCTAAACCTTTTAGGATGTCTATAAGGTGGTATCTGAATGGGTGAAGTACCCTCCTCCAAAACAATACTGTGCTCAACCCCCCTATCTGGTGGCCTACCATGTGGAAGGTCTCTAAAAACCTTTTCATATTTTTGCAAAAGTCTCTCTATCTCCTTTGGGTGTTTGACAATATTTATAGTTGGCTTGGGAGATGTAATATGACATTCAGCAGCCCATTCTATATCCCCATGCCTCAATATAGATCTCATGCTATTGCAAGTCACTACTTGATTTGGATAAGTGTGTTTCCCTCTCACAACTCTTTGTACTCCTTTTGAATCTTGGAATTTTATTTCGGGAATTTGATAATTTACTGTATGCTCTCCTATTGAATACAACCATTGCACTCCCAAAACCACATTAGTATCATCAACATCAACCACATAAAAACTATCAACAAAAGTATAGTTACCTATGGTGACTTGTAGCTTTGGAACCCATGTTTTGCATTGCATTGTGTTGTGACCGGGAATGACAACTGTGAAGCCATCAAATGGTTCAATAGGTATCTTTATTTTCTCTACCATCTCTGCATCAATGAAGTTATGAGTGGCTCCTCCATCTACCAAAACTGAAGTTCTTTGTCCTTGTACCACACCTTTGCATCGGATAGTATGATAGCGAGGTACTGTTGAAAGCACTGCCATTCTTGCTTTGTCTGGTGAAGGCTGATTTTCTTCTTGTCTTTCCTCTTCTACTGCTGTCTCATATGCCTCTTCTTGATCTGAAATATGTCCATCTTCATCCATGCCCCCATCATACCCCTCATTATCAAAAAATACTTCTATGTATTGAGCCTTTCCTTTGGTACATTTGTGCCCCGGTGTCCATGGTTGGAAGCATGTGAAGCATAGTTTCTTTTTTCTAAGTTCATCCTTGTTTAGTCCCTCTTTTTTATTCCTCTCAAATGAATCTCTTTTCCAAGGTTTCTTATCATATCCATCCCTTTGCCAAGGTTTCTTTTTAAATTTATAGCTAGGCTTAGGAGGAAATCTCGTTCTAGGAAGCACATTTTGGAGATCCCTAGTCAAGCTCATTGCATCTTTTAATGTAGTTGGCTTGTGGGCTTTGACCAAACCTCTTAAGGGTTCAGCCAAACCTTCAGTGAACAACAATACTAATCTTCCCATAGATACATCAGCCACCTTGACTGATAATTTTTGAAAGTCCAACATATATTCGGTAGGGGACCTAGTTTGCTTCAATTGAGCTAGTTCTTTGAAAGGCAATTCTGGATCTTTTTGTTCAAATCTTTCTAGTACCCTGTCAACAAATTATCCATATGTTTTAACCTCATTATGACCCAAGGTTTTCAGCCCATGAAACCACCATTCATTGGCATCTCCTTACAAATGCAAAATGGCCATTTTTAATGCATCCTCTTCCAACATAGGATTCAGCGGAAAATATACATCCAATTTTTGCACCCAAGTGTTAGCAGAATTTTGAGAAGAACCATCACAAGTAGGAAGTGACATTTTTCCAATAGCACTATTCAATTCTTTGTTTTGGAATAGACTCCTATTGTCTCCCTTCATTTTAATCTTTTGCATAGCATCAATGTAGTCACTGAGTGGTACACCTCTTTTACACTCTTCATTCAAATCATTCCAATCATTTACTAGTTTCTTGTAATCCAATTCAAGATTGGGCTCTTCTTTGGGTGTGAGAAATTTAGGTGCAGTATGCCTTTGTGTGCTTTGAAATTCATCAGGTCTATTATGAGGTCCTGTACTTGAGAAAATATGCTCATTCCCTTTCATCTTTTCCCCTGAGTGTGAACCACTATTATCTCCTATCATCCCTTTGCCTGAAAGTTGGCTACCCAACAATTCGAAACCTTTAATCATTTGTTTATTCATATCTAGCATAACCATGGTAAGTCCTTCAAAACATGGTTTTAAGGCTTCAATAAATTCCTCCTTATGTCTTAATTTTTCCTCCTCCTCTCTACCCATTGTTTTAGAAAAAAACTCTTTTTCTGCTACTATCTCTTCTTCAACCAAAACTTATTCAACTACTGATTCAAAGGGTGGTGTTTTATTTGTTTGGATTCTTGTTAATACCATAAGGTGCCAAGACCATGCTCTGATACCACTTGTAATATCCCTTTTTCAAATTTTATTAAAATGCCCAATTTTTCACTTTTTTTCCCAATTTCGACCTTTGACTAGTTTTAATGTTTTGACCTCCAAATCAACCCAAATGCTCCCAAATCTTCTGTAGGAGTGTATGAATGGTATTTAGACTTGAATATAAGGTTCAGGGATGTTTTATGGCCCTCCAAATACTGCTGCAAACTTGATTTGTATTCTGATCAATATATGTAATTTTGACTAGTAATTTGTGCATCAAATCCCCCTCGGGTAACACTGCAAATGGCCTTCCAAATGCCTCCAAAATCCCACAAATTTATGAACAGAGGTATATAATTTGTTAAGTATGTGATTAAGGTCTCATATGCACCATTAATTGATTTTTAATACTGTTCTAACTCTCTCACATTTAACAGCAAAAACCCCCAATTCGACCATTGGGGAAATGGCACTATTTCACCTCCCAATACAACTAAACTGAGTAAAAATGCTTCAAATGATCAAGTACAGTACATGAAACTTGTAGAAGACATCCATGGCAGTATATTTATCACAAATATATCAGAGAATCATCCATCCATTCGAAATAATCAACATTATAGTGTCATACATCAATGCATTGGGGAAATGGACATTGTTTGCTCATTAATGAATAATTTTGCATACAACCAGTGGGTATTTCGACCTGAGACTTTCTGAATATGAATAACAGAGGATATGAAGCTATTAAAATCATAAATATATAATGAGAATCTCTCTCAAGAAGCACAAGTGCTCACCAAAAACGCCCTCCCTCAAGGAGCACGAATATGCCTTCAAAACTGGAAACGGTGGAGAGAAAGTGCTGCACTAAACCAAACCATGAAACTTCCTGTAGCTGCTACCTGAAAATAAAAACTCCATTAAAGCACCATGAAAGACCTGAGTGGCCTCTCCAAACACCAACTTGGATGGGAATCTTTCACCCTCAAAATTGGCTAAGGCAAGAAACTAGTCATCCACTAGCTCTCTCTTCACAAATGCAATTTTTCTCAAATCATCAAAAGCCATTCTCATACTTGATTTCTACATTTTATAACCAACATTAGCCTTCAAGGGGTTGAAATCCTCTCAATAGATTCAATAATTTTCCATTTAGAAAATATTCCTCATTTGCCACTTGTCTCCTAGTTCCAACCTTCCATCTTCTCCCAAATTCGAATTTGAGTCTCTTTAGATTCCTCCAACTCCATGAGCGCCTTCTTGAGCCTATTTTTGGGGCTGACATGTCATAATGGTCAGGTGTAAGAAGTCAGGTCTGAATTTTGTCATAAAATGTCATAGATGCTTCATTATTGTTGTCATAAAACTAGGGAATCTAGCCCATGTGTCCACTAGTCTCCAATTTGACTCTTCCTCTCCCATGGAGGTTACTATTCCTTCCCATTTAGACCTAATATGCTCAATGCCATGTGTTATGACTTACCAACTCACCCAAGAGTGTTCACCTTCCCATGAATTCGAATTGGCAAGAGAGAGCTGCCATGTGTCATTGAAAAATCAAGCTAGTGTGGGTCCCACCACCTCCATATGTCTCCAAAACCACTTGCCACCTAGAATTTCTCTTGAATTTATTTATTCATCATATTTATTAAATGCTTGAACCCTTCTAATGTCTAAATATCATTTATTAGTTTCCTTATTACCATCCCACATGTTCCCATCCAACCTAGGAAACTAGTAGGATTGATGGGATTGTCTTACTATGCACTTATTTGAATGGGGACATTACACGTACCACATAGATTCTAGTTTTCCTTTTCTGAGTTTATCGTGCATTTGATCATATGTGAGTACGAGGTCACCTTCATTGAAAATCCGAGGTTGAACGGATTTGTCATACTGAGCTTTGACGCGTTTTTTATGAGCTTCGTTGGCTAGAGTAGCATCGCGGCGGGTTTCATCTAGCTTGGCTAGGTATAGAAACCGTTCCTCTTTGGAAGTGGTGTGGGGAAGTAGCTCTATGGCTATCTTAAGTGATGGAATTTCACATTCAATCGGTAAAATGGCTTCTAGGCCATACACCAGTTGGAATGGTGTAAACCCAGTAGCACTTTTTACTGAGGTTTGGTATGCCCATAGTGCTGAAAAAAGAGCTGAGTGCCAGTTGGATTTATGAGTACCCACAATACGCTGAATCATTCGTTTCAGAATTTTGTTAATGGCTTCAACTTGGCCATTAGCTTGTGGGTAGTATGGGGTTGAGTTTTCATGGCGAAAACCCAACTTGGCACTTAGTTCCTCAATCATATGGTTCCTGAAGTGGGAGCCATGATCGGTTACAATGGACTGTGGGACGCCAAATCTAGCTATAATGTGATTGAATATGAATTGTGCTGCTATTTTTCCATCCTCAGCATAAGTAGGCATCGCTTCAGCCCATTTCGTGAAATAGTCGATAGCTACTATGACATGGCTATGCCCCCCGACTGAAGTGGGATTACAGTGCATGAAATCTATGCCCCATTTAGAAAAGGGGCCGACGGTAATAACATGATGGAGTGGAGTAGGGTGCGAGCGTGTTTTACTATGAAATAATTGACATAGTGGAAATTTCTTGACCGTTTCAATGCAGTCTTTGAAAATCGAGGGCCAGAAATATCCTCCTCGCAGTAGTTTTTGGGCCGTAGCCATCCCAGAAAGATGACCACCACATGCTCCAACGTGGCAGTCATTAAGAACGCGTTCCGCCTCATCTAGGGTCAAACAGCATCGAAGAACGGTGTCGACACCACGTCGATAAAGAGTATCGTTGACTATGAGGTAGTACTTGGCGTGATGTTGAATGCATCGACGTTCATCGCGAGTGAGATCAAGGCGGAAACGTTGTGTTTGGAGATATAATAAAATATCCCCGTACCACAGATTAGACGTGCTAATGAGGAACAACGATTCATCAGGAAGAGAATCGATGGGCTAAGATTGCTTGGTAGCACGGGGCAAAGTACAAATCAACTCAGCGAGGACCAAAGACTTCTTGGACTTCGCTTTGACAAATTCCAAGTCAAACTCTTGAAGGATGACGATCCAACGAGAATATTTTCCACCAAGCATTTGATGCGTGAGGATATAATACATTGGATTGAAATCGGTTATAACAGTGGTCCGGCGGAGTAGAATGTAATGACGGAAGCTCTGGACAGCGAAAACCGTTGGCAGAGCCAGTTTTTCAACATGTGAATAACGAGTTTCGGAGTTGAGAAGACTCTTACTAAGATAGTATACCACATGTTCTATGCCGTTGTGGTCTTCCTAGACTAGTACCATACCAATGGTGGAAGTCGAAGCTGCGAGATAAAGAATGTAATCCCATGTGTAATCGGGGGGTTGGATCATAGGATCTTTAGTTAAGGATGTCTTTAGATTGTCAAAGGAATGTTGGGCTTCATCGTCCCAAAGAAAGGGAGTATTCTTCTTGAGAAGCCTCATATAGCCTTTTGTTATCTCGAAAAGATTACAGATGAAACGACGTAGAAATTTTGCATGCCCTTGCAAACATTGAAGTTCTAGAACATTCGTAGGGGAAGGCAGGGCTAAGATAGCTTCTACCTTCGCAGGATCTAAGCATATCCCGCTTTTGGAGATTATGAATCCCAAAAAAAATTCGGCTTCTACGCAAAAGATGCACTTGTGTGGATTCAAACGTATATTGTAGCGACGACACCTTTCGAAAATGGCACCTAAGTGATTAGGATGGTCAGCCCGGGTCTGAGAGTGAGCGGGAAGGTCATAAAGATATGGTTATACGATATGTTTGATGTCATGAAATCCGTATGACATCACCTGTTGGAAAGTTGCCCCAGCATTTTTAAGGCCAAAAGGTAACTTTCGATATGCAAAAATACCCCAATGGCAGATAAAGGTTGTTTTGTGCTGGTCGGCTGGGAGGATATCGATCTGATTATAGCCAGAAAAGCCATCCATGAATGAAAAGATGACACTCCCGGCATAGTTATCGATAATCTGGTCGATGAACGGAGTTGGGTAGTTGTCCTTTGGACAAGCTTTGTTCAAGTCACGGTAATCGACACAGACTCTAATCTTTCCCTGTTTCTTGGATACGGGAACAATGTTAGATACCCATTCTGTCAATGGGACAGGATAGATAAAACTAGTACGCAAAAGTTTTTCAACTTCTGCTTTAATAGCGGCTGCCTTACGAGGATGGACGGGTCGAAGTTTCTACCGAACAAGTTGGGTTCTAGGGAAGGTTGTAATTTCATGGACCACAATCGAGGGATCTATTCCTGGCATTTATTCATAACTCCAAGCAAAAACATCGCGGAAGGTTTTGAAGTAGGCACTGTAGAACTCCATTTCGAGGGGAGTACATGTTTTGCCAATGTGTATGTTTTCCACGATACCAGGCATCACTGAAATATCAATGGGAGTGGTTGCCATAAGGTTAGCTAGGTTTCCTTCGAAAAATAATTTGTCGAGGGAGGTAGGAAACTTGGTTTGAACCATCCCAAGTGAAGAGCTGGGTTGTGTATTGGGCTCAAGCGTCTGAATGGTGGGGAATGATGATCGATGATGAAAATCTCCCCATGGTGGCTCATCACCGCACATAACCTCCATAATTGATTCGTCGGTGGGAAAAATCAAATTGAGAGGATCAATGAGTGGTTGGGATGAATGAGTCTCAGACGAGAGCTGTGCCACGGTGTGACATGTGGAACAATTGACCCAATTGGTGGCTGATTGGATTGCTTCGTACACTGCGAGGTTTCTATTCAAAGGCATGGAGTTGTCGTAGTCTTCAATCTCAGCGGGACTCGGAATCACCCATGAATCATTGGAAGGGGTGACCTTTGATGAAATCATGTTGACTGGTTGAACATGGGTCCCCAGCTCGGGAAAAAATCCAATAAGGGAAGAATCCTTCATGAGACCAACACCAATGTCTTGGAACCGGTATCGAGGCTGATCCAATAACGAGACGGTGTTGGCGGAGTTCGGATGAGAGTCTGGGATACAGTAATCAAGTTGATCAATAGTGACAATTTTCCCTTCATGAGGAAATTACACAATCCGGAAGACGATAGATGCTATGGCGGTCATGGCATAAAACCAGTTCCGACCAAGTAGAAGATTGTAATCTAATGGTGCATCCATGACTTCAATGTGTACGGATACTGTTTGCCCCCCAATTCAACACCAATTGAGGGAATGAGTCCATAAGGTTGAAAACCATGTCCATCAGATGCCCTGAGGGTAGTGGGATAGGTTGTGACTTCGGGTGAGCCTAAATCTCTCCAGCAATTCAAAGACATGATCGGCATGGAGGCACCTTCATCCAAAACAGTGCGATGGATGCTATTTCCATGGATTTTTGTATGAACCTGGAAGGCTAACTGGTGAGAAAGCCGAGGTTTGGCGTGCTCCAAGTTAAACATAATAGAGTTTGAATTATCTGCGTCCATTGCCCCCAGTGCTGAAAGTAAGGTTCTATGCTGCGTGGGGCATTGTTGAAGAACTTCGAGAGTCGACATGGCACAAGGTGCATGAGCTAAATTCTCAACAATGTTGTAATTTTGGGCAGCTCGCACATTGGGATTGAATGTCGCCTTTCATATGGTGCCCTTGGGTGGGCGTAGCACTGTGTCCATAAGCAATCTCTCGATATGGAGATGGCAAGTAGGGGGAGGGATAGGAGTCGGATCTTCAACAGGAGATTTTCCTTTGGCTATCTCTGATTGTTTGTTTGAACTTGGAGGGTTCTCATATGTCTTTGAATGAGTGGTTATATGAATCTCCTCATTACTCGTAATCAAGATTTCGCGATTTGTGGACATCTCTTCACGAGTTGGGTTGCTCGAGTTGCCCCCCTGTAGGGTTTCTTGGGCAACCATCTGCTATTGCTGTTGAGGGAAAGGGTCAGTTAATACTGCCAGGCCAGAGGATCCTTTAACGAATTTGTTGACCTCATCCTTGTAGGGACAGTCACATGTGTAGTGATCATCTTGACAAATTAGGTAGGGAAACTTAGCCTTTCGACGTGGTTTCTGGTCGTTGTGGGTGGGTTGTGGCTTGGGATTCTCTTGCTGGTTCTTCTTAGATTTACCACGATTGTTTTTCTTCTTTCCTCCGGATGGTTGTGACATAGATTGAACTGCGTTCACTTCAGAGGAGATAGCAGGAGAAGTAGTAACTTTTGAAGCAGCCTGAGGTAGAGCGGGCGAAGCAAAAGCTTGTTGTCCCATCGAGTTGGTAGTAGGTTGGGCCTTGACTGAAATGACAATACCATCAATGGGGGGTTCAGTGGTAGGTTTCGTTGGATCAGTGGTAACGAGGGCGGCATGAGGAAGAAGTTCGTGTAAAGTGCCAGATTGGGTGTATACCAAATCCATGTACTAAGCTACCGAGATGGCTTGTTCTTCTGTGACCGGCCCGCGCATAGCGATATCCCTGGCTATGGGAGGTAGAAAGGACTTTGTGAACCAATCAGTGAGTAGCTGATCCGGAATGGGTGCCTTGATTAGCCTACGGCGTTGACGCCACTCATGGATGTGATCCGAAATGTGTGTAGAAGTGGTTTGACGCAGTGAGGTTAACAGTTCTGTTCCAGTCTCATACCGGATGGGGAGCTGGAAATGGGTCAGAAACTGCATAGCCAGGGTGTTGAAATCGTGGAAAGAGTGTTGTGGCAGCTCGATGTACCATTTTGCTTCCGTGCCGGTAAGCATACGCTGGAAGAGCCGTAGTCGAATGGAATCGTCCATCAAGGAGTTGGATGAACACCAAAGATGGAAGGTCATTAAGTGATTCTTGGGGTCTTCCCCGGGCTTGACATCGAACTTAGGAATGTCTGATGGAAGTTTGGCTGGAATGGGTGGCCAGTGAGGTTCATGCCATATGGGATCGTTAATGAGCCTCGACAAATTAGGTAATTCCAGCGTGGCCAAAAAGGGAAGTTGACGATTAGTCTACGGGTATGAGTAATAACCTTATGGTGCAGAGAAACCTAGGGGGCCCTGCATAGCATACTGTTGCATGTTATACCCATATGTGTTTCTCAGGGGGCACTGCTGGAAGTTCTGCGGGTAGTAGGCCATCTGGTTAACCGGTTGAGTGTTGGTAACCGGTTGGTGGATGTTCTGCTGAGTGGGGATGGTAGGTATGGGACCCCGTGGTTGCTGAAACCCAGGAATGGTTGCTGCTCCTGGTTGGGGAAGAGTTCCCTGGAGTTGTTGTGTTCCAGGAATGTTACCACTATATTGAGTAAGTGGAGGGTTTCCCATAGCATGGTTGGGGGATGGCTGCGGCAGTGATGTCCATGGAAGGTTCGTTCCTCCTTGAGGAACGTGTGGGAATTGAAGGGATGGGTTCCATGGAGTTGTAGCAGCCGAAGGATAAGGGAAGCCGGAGTTCAGGTTGGGGGGAATTTGAGATTTCCCCCCAGCTAGGTTCCAGTTTCCAAATAGTGAGTACCCCCCACTCTGTGGGATTTGAGGTTCCCAAGAAGGAAGCATACCTGACGGGGGATGTTGAGAATGAGGCCCAGTTGGAAAACCGGTATAAGGTTGTCCGCTTCCAGGTGTGTTGTACATACCATACTGAGCAGATGATGCTAGTTGGGAGGGTTATTGGATGGAGCCAATGGGTTGTCCTCCAGCAGATGGGTTGGATGGCCCTATAGGGGGAGGTTGTTGACTAGGAATGGGGTTACCAACAAAGGATTGTCCTTCAGCTGGTTGGGTTGATGGCCCACCAGGAGGATTTTGGTTGTTGGAGTTGGGGACCACGGCAGTCGGTTGTCCACCTCCTGAGATAGTGTAGAAAGTGGCCGAAGGTGAACCTCCGATCAAAATGGAAGATCCAGCAGTATGACTTGGTGTTCTTCCGCCGCTAGCCAAATATGATAGTGTCGATTGGCCAATGACGCCAAAAGTGTTGATTTGTGGAGGGGGTCTTCCGTATCTGGCAAGCGAGGACGGAGAAAAAACTGGGTTATCTCTCATAGAATGTGCGCCAAACATGGGTGATGGCAACAAATGTGGGGAATTTAACCGAGGGGTATCGGGGGTATCATCCATAGTGTGTTCAACGATAGGAGGACCATCGAAGACTGGGTCCAAGTTCATGTCCTGGAAAGGGTTTTCGGGGTCCAATGGGAACCTAGGTATAGTAATGTCTGAAGGTCCGGAGCCGTCTGCATAGGAGTGATGAAACTTTGTGCTAGACGGGAGGTTGGGATCTCGATAGTCAGGAGGACGGGTAACAGGGGGATATCTGGAAGCTGTCGAGAGCATTTGCTCTGTGTCGCATTTAAACTGTGCCGACGCTAATGGGGAATTTGCTAGACTAACCATACTAGACTAAATGGAGGCCATGATCTCATGTCTCAGAGGGAGGTTGGGGAGAGATATGGAATGAGGTACATTACTGGAAGAACTAGTTTCCTGCGGATGAACACTGGATGGCGTGGTGATAATAGGTGGAAGTTCCACCTGGGAAGCAATAAAGCCATAATCAGGTTCAAAAGGTGTGTCAGGAAGTCGAGTATCTTCAATAATTTTGATGTACCCGCCTGGGACTGAAATCAAGCCAAGTATATCTTGGTCGGATCCTTCGGTGGTGCCAACAGATCCATCTGTGTCATCGTGGAAAGTTTCTGGTGGAAGGGAGGTGTTGACATCAGGTAGGAGGATGGCTTATGGTCTAGTATTTTGGGTTGTACTAGATTCAGCCACTGTAATGTTGTCCACTGTGGCAGATATATCTGGAATAACAGTGGGTGAAGTGACAGTGGGAATCTCAGATATACTAGTGGTTGCAGAAGCTGCAAGAGATTCTGAGATTGTGCTGTGAGTAACGGTATAGACAGAACTGAAGATGTAGTATGTATCGGCAGTGGAATGTTCCCTCGACCAGCACCACGGCCAGGAGGAGCGGGAATGCATGATGCAGGTGGACCGGAGGTCCGTGGTGGTGGAGGGATTTTTCCCTGTACTCGTCGTGATCTACGTGGTGGTTCTGACATGATGACAAGAAAATGAAATCCGGGGGTAGTTTCGTAACAAATAACTCAAAAACTCTAATGTAGCCGAGTGTGCAGAAGAGGAGCTAGAAAAAGCAAGGTTCGCAGGCCAAAAAAAAGCAAGCTCTAAAATCTATACTGAGACCGGTGTCTCAGTAAGCAAGCTGAGAAAAATAATGGCCAGAATGCCAACAAGCAGTCCCTAAAAAGAAAAAAAAATGACCCTCTATAAAGATGAGATAATAAGCAAACTCATAACTAAGAGCTGGAGACCTCAACAAGCTGTATCCTTCGCAAGGTGATGAAATCCAAGTCGAACAATACAACGTGAAAGACCAATATGAGAAGGATATCCCTCTACCGAAAGGGATCCTGGGTAAAAGAGCCCTAGTAGAAAAGTCACTAAGCTACCTCGTTCATGACACGTTGGAAAAGGTTTTGGGCGCTTTTTCCTTATCACCCTTGCATTACTATGAATTACAAGGAAGACAATGATCGATGTTGCCTTAGGGCTAAGTGGAGTGCGGCATTCCATAGAGTCCGTTCGGTTCTCAATATTGCGACCGTTTAACCCCTGAAAGTTAAAAACAGTCAGGAGGCCCCTCCATAAACTGGCTGTGACCGTGTCAATAAATACTAGAGGATTTTAGTTCCCTAGAGGACAACAACTATGTGTCAGATGAGAATGACAAGGGGGAATTATTTTGATTCCTATCCCCGGTGTCCTACCCAACTACCAAATTCTTTTGATTTCCTCAAGTGAGGTTAATGTTGGTTTAGTTAGGGAGATTAACTTTAGTGGTTGTATTACTCAATTGAGTAAATGGACATGAAACTTGGTGGTGTTGTGACGACCCAAACCATGGAAGTGAGAATGAATCGAAATAAGCCTTGTATTCGATGAAAACTAGCTATGGAAGAGAGAGAGTTCTTCGATCATAAATGCATGAAATTTTCACAAGCAATTAAAATCAAAAACAAAATTTATTTATTTTATTTTCTTTTTGTAAATAGAGCCAAACTGAAATAAACACTTCTTTCCAATTCACTGATCTTACAACTAAGATGCTTAAAAAAAATGAGAATTTCTGTGGCAAATTTCAATGGTTCACTTCCTAATGCACCATAATACTGCTAGACCATTTTAATCAAAACAACACAAATGTTTTCCAATGATAATTTTCAATATGGGTTTTAATGATAACAATGGAAACAATGTGACTATGAAAGCTACACAATTCAGTAACAGAGAACAGTAGTAATGGCCTGGTTGTGATGGGAAGATTAAGCCAATGCAATAAAACTGAAGGGGTGACCCAATGTGCAAATAATGCCACTAACTCACAAAATAATCAAGCTCACAAAAGAAATAAACACACCACAGAGACTGTAAGATGAACAAAGTAGTAACAGGAAACAACAAACACCAACTAAGGCAGAGAGAATAAAAAAATGACACAGTAAACCAAGCAGGCAAGAAAAATTTGGAAAAATGCAGACACTACCGCGTGGCAGAAGAATACTAGAGCATGGTACTGTTACATTACTGCTCTGGTAACAATGCAGGTTGTGCGGTACTACCGCGCTGTGGTCAATGTTGAAGGCACGGTACTGTTGCAAAGTATGGAAAAGCGCAACTTTTGAAAAGAAAGATGAAATTTTCAGGGTTGCTGCAAACCCAAAGGACTCATGGATCATACAGGGAGGAAAAATACAGATAGGAGGGGTGAATAAAGGTCAAAGAGACCAAAATTCAATACTGGTTTGAAGAGAAAGAAACAAAATCATAATCAAAAAATGGGTGAAAGTGAACTAAATCAATCAAATGGGGTTCAAACCAGCGGAGTCGCCATTTTTGTTTGTAGAAATTTCTCCCTACGGATAAGTAGAAATTCCCTTAGTATAAAGCAGGATGCACTAAATCTATACTAAGACAAAAGGAAACAAATGCTACCTTGAGTTCCTGAACTAACCTTCATAATAAGATCAAATGCATTCAGAAGAGATGAGAGACATGACTCACCTTTTAATTCGACGTTTGTCCCACTTCTAACTCTTGATCCAAAGCTCCAATGTAGAACCTGTTGAAATCAAACAAAGGACAAGCATGCAAGCTTCCAAATACCTTGAAGCAAAGATTAAGTTCAAATATAAACTAGATACATTTCATATCAAAGATTTATACAATGCACATGAAATGGGAAAAACAAGACAAGTTATTTCTATTACAAACTTGAAGAGTGCTTACAAAGGTTGCTTGATGTCCAAGCTAATACTCTAGCTCCAAGTGCTTCCTCCTCTAGCTATCTCCACAAAGCTGCAAGATCATAAGTTTGATGTCTCCAAGAGTCTTCCCCTTTGCTCATGGAATGCCCCTCTCTTATAGTGTGTGGTAGGGTTAACCAACCAGAGAGAAGGGTGGATCTTGGGAGAGTTTAGTGGATCAGGCCTACTAATCACAGAAAGTGAGTTAGGATCGAATCAGGGACACTAATCCTCAAAAATCTCTCGAAAATCAAAATCCCATAAGCCATGGCAAAAAGGCTAAAAAAGGTGTACCGCGCCTCTAAAGTAGAGCATAGCGCGGTAGTACCGTGTGGCAGAGAAAGAGCATAGCGCGGTAGTACGGACTACCACGCTCCTAATATGGAGCAAGGCGCGGTAGTGAGGGTAAATGAAGTCTCAGCTAGGTTGATTCTTGTCAGGGTAGGTTTGCCTTCAAGGATCACTCATCATTTTTTCTCTTCTGGGTGTTTTAAGCAGTGGGGGAAGTGTCGTCAACTCTTTTTGTGGTGAAGATGCGACACTGTGAAATATGGAGGTATAACACTTTCTCAACCATGCTTTAATAGAGTCGGGATTTTCTGGAAAATAGACTCTTGCATCTTAGTAACTTGTGGGAGTAAGGTGATAGGTTGAGTTAACAAGGTTGGTTGAGAAGTAATGGTGGAAGAAGCAAGTATTTCAACTAAGGTACATGATGGAAGGGAAACATCAACATATGAGGTGAAAGAGATCTCAATAGAAGTGAGTGGGGATGAAGGAGTTGATGTAGCTATAGTGGTGGTAACTTCGGGAAAATGAACCTCTGGAGTGCAATCATCTATCACAATGCTATCAAACAAATCAACAATAGCCTGAGAAACTATTAACACCCAAAAAGTGCTCACTACCTCATCTACCCATCACATGACTCATTTGTCCATATTTCCTACCATATTTACCTTCAGAACCCTAAAATCCCACTAAAAAGCCTCCAAAAGGCCTAAAAAGCCTCCAAAAGGTCACAAAACCATCAAAAAAGCCTCAAAAAGGCTAAAAAACCCCTTTTCCCTCCAAAAATATCCAAAATTCCTCCAAAATAGCAAAAACCCTCTAAAAAGGGAATAAAAAATATAAAATAATGAGAAAAAAGAGGAAAAAGGAGGAAAAAACCCTATACAGCTGACCTAAACCATATGGTTCCCAAAACCATGGGCCAGCACTCCACCACCAAAAACCTATAAATAGGTGATGGAGACCCCTCATTTTATATCAACAATCAAGTATACCCTTACTCTGCCAAAATCTCTCTTGAAACCCTAGCTCACCCTTGAGCTACTTTCCCATTGAGAGCCCCTTTTGGCCCATTTCCACCATTGGAGAAAGAGAAGGAGCAAAGTTGGAGTTTGGAGCAACCCTCTTGGATCATTGCAAGAACTTCACCAACCTCTACACTTGAGGTAAAATTTTAATACAAAGAAAACCATTTATTATTTCTTGTCTCTTATGTTTCATGCACATGTTTAGAATAATTTCCATTTCAATGTATTGTCTTTTAATTACTGTTTATTGAACTGCTACTAAGGAGTCCCTTCTCCTTAGTAGGTGCTCATTTGCACAAGCTAGGGTGAAAACCCTAGCTATAGTTTTGGCGACTCCCCTTGGTTTGAATTTCTGGTTATAGTTTTTAAATATTTTCCTGTCTTTTTCTATTCGGCTATCCCTTTCGGCGGCCGTAAACCGTATCTTTTACCCCTTGCAGTAGCATTCCGACCGCGTCTTTCAGGCACTTACCTGCGATCCGACCGTGGCTCTCAGACTGTTTTCGGCGACCTGCCGTCCGTTTTTAGTCTGTTACCTGCGATCTGATCGCGGCTATTAGCCTGTTTGGGACAGTCCGACTGCGGCTATTAACCCTTTTTTTGCGTCCCGCTTGCGGCTTTCGGCCATTTTCCTGCGACCCGTCGGCGCCTTTCAACGTTTTTCCTGCATCCCGCCTGCTGCTTTCGGCCATTTTCCCTTGACCCGCTGGCGCCTTTCGGCGTTTTTCCTACGTCCTACCTGCGGCTTTTGGCCATTTTCCCGCAACCCGCCTGCGACTTTCGGCATTTTTCCTTCATCCCGACTGCGTTTTTCAGCCTAAAACCCGCAACCCGACTGCGACTGTTGAGCTGTTTTCCGCGGTCCGACTGCCCAGATTTACCAAAAACCTGCGGTCTGTTTTCTGCATTTTTATCTGTTTTGAACCCAGCACTTTGTTGCACTAATTTCTGCACCAGCACAGCCATCTGTCCTACCTGCAGCCACCCTTCCTTACAGCCTTTTTCTGCAGTTTTATTTCTGTTTCATTTACAGAATCGTTTTTACATTTTCAGCATTTTAAATGAAAAAAGAAAATTGTGCATTTCAAAGGTTAATTTCTATCTTGTTATTGCTAGTCAGAAAGTTGCCCACCCTAGTGGCACTTTTTACTTGGGTTCATCATCATCTCACACGCACACACTCTGTCACCTAATTCAAGTGAGCCTTAAAAAGTACTTAACACAACCAACATTCTAACCCCACTTGGGGAACACATAAAATTTTTTGTAGTTAGGTAGGATCGGGGGGATAGGCATCCAATAACACCCCTCGGTTGCTTACACTTGAGACATAGTTGTTGTCCATTAGGGAACCAAAATCCCCTAGCATTTTTTGGCACGGTCACAACCAATTTATCAGAGGGCCTCTCCCCTAGGAAGGTTGAAGTCGCCAGACTGGTTCCGGAGGCCTGAATGGAATACCGCACTCCATTCAGTAACCGAAGGGCTACCTTTCGCAGTTCTCGGAGTATCCCTGTATGGGGGTACTGCGGTAAAAGGACCAAACGGCAGATTCACCTTTCTGGACGTGTCATGAATGGGGTATCTTTGTTGCCTTTCTTCTAGGATTGACTACCCGGTGTCCCTCCCGGTAGGGGGATATCTTTAGCCACTTGGCTCTCCTATCCATATTATTTTACTTGGATTTCATCACCTTGCAAGGGATATGTCTAGTTGAGTCAGAATACTATTTAGTTAGGTGTTTGCATGCTCCCTTACCTCCTTTTGGTCTAGTGAGTCCACTATTTTTATTTTCTAGGAAACCTGCTGCTTGTTGGTATTCTGACCATTTCTGTTGTTACTCCACTTATTGTAGCATAGCTGTTACAGTAGGTGTTTTGAGTTGGTTTTTGGCCTGAGTGCCATATTTTTTGAGCTCTCCTTCTGCACACTCGGTTGCATTAGGGTTTTTGAGCTATTTTTCACTCAACACAACCCCCAGATACTTGACACCATTTGTCGCCATTGAGTCCCCGAGACATTCTCAGTGCCTCAGGGGTGAGCCCCCACAGCACGGTTCACTTGACACCACCCATCATAGACATAGATCTTCATCACTTGATACCACTTATCATAGATCTCGAGCCTTGTCACTTGACTCCACTCGTCAATGGCATAGGACTCCGTCACCAGATATTGACGCCCCTTACTTTACCTCCGATTTTGAGGCAGAGTCTGAGAACCCCATTTACACTGCCCCTACTAGCCCCATGGCTGGCGTGACATCCACTCCTTTCTTTGTAGGGACCATTGGTGGCACATCCACCACTACACCAGTTACCACACCTGCTTTGGGTATGCCCTCGATGGGGGCCACGTCCACCATTCCGGTCACCGTACCCATTCCAGTAGCTGGCATACCTATCACCACTCCACCAATGACTCACACTACCCTTGGTGGTGCAGGACCATCCTATACCACCTTCATTCCCCCCCTTGGGGGCAACATCCCGAACCCTGCCCCTCCACTTGGGGGCATTGGCCCCAACTCGGTCACATCCGCTAGTATGTCACATCCTTCTACTAGTTTGTCGTTCATGGCTAGCCTCAACCTACCTGACCTAGCCAGACTGACTAATGATCCCATTAGACACGACCCTGCGTGGCCTCACATGCCCACCAAGCTTCCCTCCGACATCCCTAAGTTTGAGGGAAAGGCCGGTGAGGACCCCCATAACCATATTATGTCCTTCCATTTATGGTGTTCCTCTAACTCCATAGTGGACGACTCTGTCCGCCTCCATCTGTTACAGTGCACCTTCACTGGCTCTGCAGCTAAGTGGTACATCGAGCAGCCCCACCGGATCCATGCCACCTTTACTTCCCTTGCCTCGACTTTCCTGCAGTTCTTTCAGTTACCTGTCCGCTATGATGCGGGAGTAAAGATCCTACTATCTTGTAGACAGAACACGGCTACCCACATCACTGACCACATTCATGAGTGGCGTCGACGCCGCAGCCTCTGCAAGATCAAGTTAGACGACCGTATCTTCCTAGATTGGTTCCTAAAATCCCTCCTTCCTGTCATTGCCAAGGATGTGGCATCCGAATGACCCCAGTCTGAAGAAGAGGCCATCCTCAAAGCCCAGCAATTTGACCTCATTTATGCCCAGTCGGGTTACCTCTATACCATTATACCTGACGCCCCTTGCGGCGATTCCTCCCAGCACGATGCGTCGGGGGCATCCCATGCCGCAGACGGCATCATTGACTGTGTCGCCTCGCATCCCCAACCCTTTTCCATAGCACGTCCCAGCCATGGCCCCGACCTTTCACGAGCTACATCACATTCTGGTGCGACCAATTCGTATGCTCCCATGGCACATCACCACCACTCCCATGGACCCTCATGTCCACCTCAGTGCTTTGGGCACGCATCCACTGCCTATGCCCCCCCGGTTGCACCTCAGCCGTATTACCATCCATAAGCTGCACCAGCTCCTGTGACCTCTCAAGCCCAACCTGCTTATTACCCACCACAGGCAGCCCCTGCAGCCAACCCACAACCCGCTCCACAGATGTATTAGCAACCCCCACAAGGTTCAGCACTTGCGCAGCCTCCACCTACATATTATCCTCCACAGCCTGCTCCAGCACCTGTGCAACCCCAGAACCCACCTGCTGCCCAAGGGCAAGTATACGCCCAACAAAATCAACAGCAAAACCAAAACAACCAGCGCCAATAGGGCCAACAAAACTTTGGCAAAGGCCGTAACCGTGGGAACAACTCTCCGCCAGACCAAGGTGGTCAACCTCCCAATCCCCCAGACAACAATAATGCAGCACCTGCCAACCAAAACCCTGATCGGCCACCCAAGCAGGCCAAAAACCCCAACTTGTGAACTAACCATCCTTGTTCTATTTGCAGGGTCTATGGCCACTACACACATGCTTGCCCTCATTTGGAACGAGCTCGACAACTCTGGGTTGATGATGCCCATCGCCAAGGGCATGCAGCTCCTCAAGTGTCGCCCAACCCTCCAACCCGTCAGCAGCCACCTTTGGTATTGCAAAACCCCTTACCAACTCAAGGCGTAGTGAACACTCAGCCATTGGCTCCCCCTCAGGGCAACGCACCACCACAACAACAGATCACTTATGTCGGTCCTGATCAACCCATGTTTGACTCAGGTACTCACCACTTGTTGATGATGTCGTCCACTGATGTCAACCTCCAAACCCGTCGGAACCAATATGGCTCCACCTCTGAAGCCCCTCCCGCCAACAAACCCACTAACGCTCATCCCACAGATCAGACATTACGTATACCCCCGACTCCCCTCGATGGCGCCTCCAAAGCACCTCGCTTTCCACTTCGTCATCTTAACAATAACCCCAATGCTCGCGCCGCGTCAAATTACAACATTGTAGATGACTTAGCCCAATCTCCCACAGCCATGTCTGCGTTGGAAGTCTTGAAAAACTGTCCTTCACAGCGCAAGACTTTGCTCTCCACCATTGGTGCTATTGACCCAAATGATTCACAACTGATGGCATTCGATTTGGACCACTCCGAACCACACCTGCCTTCCACTTTAGCATTCCAAGTTTCTGTTTCCGTTTGGAATCTTGTCATCCATTGGTGCATTATCGATGAAGGTGCCTCTACATGCATTATGTCCACATTCATTTGGCAGAAGTTGGGATCCCCTACTCTTCAGCAGTCCACTACTGCGTTGCGAGCCTATGACGGGCGTTCGGCTCAACCCCAAGGCCTATTAGCTAACGTCCCCATCCAGCTGGCTGGTAAAACCATTCTCATTGAAGGCGGTTGCCTCCTCCATTTTTCGTATCATGATGTTCCCCCATGATGGACGCGTGGTCAAGGTCGACCAACTCACCTAATACGATCCAAATGCCCCCGCTGCACCCGAAAATGTTCTCCCCATGGTTGAACAACCTGTTAGTGGTGCCGCTACCTCGTTTGTTTCCTCCTTGGGACCTGGAGTTTACTCAGATCCGCTGATGACATCCACCTTCCAATCCATTCCTCCCCCGTCATCTGCGCCCGAAGTTTCTGACTTATGTACCCTTTCCCACGATACACAAACACCTAACAATCAACCGCCCTTGTTTCCTAAACCACTGTTGGTACCTAGCCACATTGGTGTTACACCTATCCACACAATCCCCTTCCTAGTCCCTCCCTCGGGAGTAGTAAGAACCCCGGTCATGGATACCCTTAGCCTCCCTGGGTTAACCTTGGGATTACCCGTGTGGTATCTTTCGCCTCCCGTTCCCCCGCCGACACCAAACGTCGTCCTACAACCAGTGCAACCCATGGCTACTACTAGTCAACCACCTCCCGGTGTTAATACCCTTTCGTCCTCTACGAATTCCACCCCTCTTATCAAGCACACTGGGGGCAGAGGCCCACAACCATACACTATTGTACCTCCTCCCAAGACAGTTAAAATCCCTCCCATTTTTCGTGCTCCCCCCAAATGCTCGTTGTGCAATGAGTTAAACCATCTGACTCACCAATGTCCACAGTTACCTGCATTATAGGAACACATGCAGATGCTTGACGATGACCCCAATATCCCGGTTGTCAAACTAGATCCAACCCCTAAGCCTCGTGATAAATCATTACGCACTAACCACCCTTGTGCAATATGCGGTGTTTACGACCATTATTCACATCACTGTCCTGATCTCCCCGATTACAGGGAAACTCTCTACGAGATGAATAATGTGGATTTTGAGACAGCACCTCCCACCATTGAGGAGATTCACCCACCGATCTCACCCCCATCCGGAGAGATCAACACCATTTATATGATCTCTTCAACTACCATTCCCTCGTCAACCGATTTGACAGCCCACACTTTCCATACTGATGAGAAGATCCTAGAGGCTCTGACTGCCCTGGATTATCCCTGGGATGACATGCGCCATCATTCGTATTTCCTCCTAGAAGACTCCTCCTCCACCACAGCTACCCAATTCGCGGTTGAGTCCAAAGATTTTCTTCCCACTAAAGTCGACTGGTTTAAGGATCCTATTCCTGCTCCTGATGCCTTTGAGGAAGGTAACATGGCCAACATTTCTCCTGTTATCCACATAGATATCTCTGCCCCTAGAGGTGCCCCTGAACTCATCACTTTAGGAGCCTCTTGCAGCGAGTCTGAGATTGAGAAGTACAAAAAACTCTTCCAAGAATTCCGTGATGTCTTTTCCTGGTCCTATACCGAAATGCCCGGTCTTGACCCCGCCATTATAGAGCACCACATTGACACATGGCCTGATGTACCCCCATTCGTCAGAAACAACGTCCCATTCATCCTTCGAAGCTACCCGTTGTTAAAGCCGAGGTCGAGAAACTTTGTAAAGCAGGATTCATTTATCCTATTGCTTATACCACCTGGGTTTCAAACCCCGTTCCAATTAACAAAAAACAAGGCACCATTAGAGTATGCACTGACTTTCGCGATTTAAACCGAGCTTGTCCCAAGGACAACTTCCCCACGCCATTTATTGACCAACTCATCGATGCATGTGCGGGGCATGAAGTCCTCTCGTTCATGGATGGTTTTTCTGGATACAACCAAATTTAGATCCGAAAGGAGGATCAGTACAAGACTGCCTTTACCACCCCATGGGGCACCTTTGCCTACCGCGTCATGCCTTTCGGCCTCAAAAATGCTGGTGCCACCTTCCAGCGGGCCATGACCTATTGTTTTCATGACTTAGTCCATATCCTGCTAATCTATCTTGATGACCTTACAACCTGTTCCCGAAAACGATCGGACCACCTTAAAGACCTCCAGCAAGTTTTCTGCGTTGTCGCAAATATAAAATCTGCTTGAACCCACACAAGTGTGTCTTTTTCATTCCGGCAAGCTGGTTGTTAGGTTTCATTATTTCCCAAAAAGGAATTGCTGTCGATCCCCTGAAGGTTCAAGCCATTTTAGACCTTCCCTCTCCTCGCACGCTTCGGCAACTCCAGAGTCTGAAGGGGCGGTCCAATTTCCTTCGACGCTTTGTTCTTGATTACGCCACTAAAGTTCATGGATTTTTACGCCTGCTTCATACCCACGTACCCTTTGTTTGGGATGATGAAGCAGAAGCTGCGTTCGAAGCCCTTAAGAAAGCTCTCACACAAGCCCCTTTGATTTCCCCTCCGGATTTCTCTTAGGACTTCATCCTTTACGTCTCGGCATCTGAACATGCCGTGTCCGGAGTCTTGGTTCAAGAAGATGATTCTCACCAAGAGCATGTCATTTATTATGTTAGCCATACCTTGTCTGGCCCACCCCTACGTTACCCATATGAGGAAAGGTTAGCCCTAACTGTCGTCTTTTCCGTCCAAAAATTGCGACACTACATTCTGCTCAGTCATACCAAAGTCGTCGCCGAATCCAACCCTATGGTCTATCTCTTAACCCGGCGACTACTGCAGGGTCGTGTTGCTAAATGGGTCATCATCCTCTAGGAATATGACCTCACTTTCAGAACCCCTAAGAGCACCAAAGCCCTCGTGCTTTCCTATCTCATCACCGATCTCCCATCCCTTCTGCCGTCCCCCCAAATATTCGATGAGTTACCCGACAACCACTTGTTCACCATCTCATCTGATGACCCATGGTACGGTGACATTTTGTTATACCTTCGCACACAAAAGTTTAGACCCAACATTACTCGTGTAGGACGCCGTTGTATCTGCCACCAGGCCTCTCGCTATCTCCTCTTAGGAGATGTCCTTTACCGGCGAGGGGTCGACACGATTCTTCGTCGTTGCCTTACACACGAGGAAGCTAAACATGTCCTCAATGACTGTCATAGCGGTGCCTGCGGTGGCCATTTCTCTGGGATGGTCACCACGCAAAAGGTCATCCGCGCCGGATACTTCTGGCCCACACTTTTCCCCGAATGCATCACTACGGTCAAGCACTGCCATAATTGCCAACTTTTTGCCCCCAAGGCCCGGACACCACCTGCTCCTTTACACCCAGTTGTCACTGTTGGTCCATTTTGCAAATGGGCCATCGACTTCATGGAGTGCAGACCCCCATCTGCCAACGGCCATAAATACATCATTGTCGTCGTCGATTACTTCACCAAATGGGCCGAAGCCATGCCTATTTTCAATTGTACCGCTGACACTGCTGCCCATTTCTTTTTTAACCACGTTATCACTAGATTCGGGGTTCCAAAACAGTTGGTCTCAGACCATGGTTCACACTTCGAAGATTCTGTTTGGCGTGATTTATCCACCCTCCTCAAGTTTGAACATCAATTTTCCTCTGCTTAATACCCCTAAGGGAACGGCCAAGTAGAGGCCATTAACAAAATTCTCAAAACCATTCTTCAACGCACTGTTGACCGGCATAAGTCCAATTGGCACCACATGTTGTTCCCCGCCTTATGGGCTTACCGTACCTCTACCAAGACTGCCAATGGTTTTACCCCGTTTCATTTAGTTCACGGTGTAGAGTCTGTTCTCCCTATCGAGTGTCAGATACCTGCCTTACACATCGCCATCAAGATTCTCCCTGATACCTCCCCACTTGAGCAATGTCTACTATCCCTTGAACAAGCTGATGAAGACCGTCGTGCCACTCTCCAGACCATTGAAGCCGCCAAGAACCGCTCCAAGGCTGGTTACGACAAACATGTACACCCTAGAACTTTCCATGAAGGGGACCTCGTCCTCACTTATGACCAAGCCCACGACAAAACTGGAAAAGGAAAGTTTGAATCCATGTGGCAAGGCCCTTACATCGTGTAGACCTACCTCGGAAAGGGGGCATACATTTTAACTGACTCCGAAGGTCACCTTTTGCGCAACCCCCGTAATGGGTTGTATCTTAAGCATTTCTATCCCTAGAATAACTCGCGGCCCCATTGGTTCACATTGTACAGTTTGCTCTCTTTTTGTTTTTCACCTTTTTTACAGCGATCTTACATTCATCATTTTTGCATGATCACAGATGGACCCTCTTCCACCTCATTACATTGGCTTCACTGATGGAGCGAGCCGCTGGTCTCCAAACCTGGCTTCTGCAGCATGGGTCTTATATTCCCCTTCACACGACTTGATTCACCTTGACGGAATATGTATAGGCGCTGCTACCAATAACCAGGAGGAGTATGATGCTGTGACCGGTCTCCTAACTGCTACCCTCCAGATGGGAATATGTCACCTTCATGTGTTCCTTGACTCCCAGCTACTTGTCTCCCAGCTCAACAACTGCTACCAGGTGCGTGATCCCTGTCTCTTTAGAAAATTCCTGTTCACAAAACAACTCAGCCGACATTTTGAATCCATAACATTCACCCATGTTCCAAGAGCTCAAAATAGTGTCGCAGATCAAATGGCCAACAACATCCTAGATTGGCACATCAATCACACCATGTAAAACCTTCATCATGCATCATCATCCCATAGCATCTCATAAAAAATCTACGAAAACCCAAAAAGATTGCAAGGGGCATCCACGTGCCTATCATCACATCAACATTTGCATCCATGTGCAATAAAAATAAAAACACATAACATACACAAGGGGCATCCATGTGCCCATCACCCTATGCTACTTGCATCCACGTGCAATACAAACATACAACAAACCATAAGTGCATCCACGTGCATACAACTAAAACATCATTGTAAAAAGGTGCATCCACGTGCATATATATATATCAAAAAATACATGTTCATCGGCTATACATGTTCTGAGTACCCCCGTACTCATCTATACAAAAAAAATATCTATACATCTCATAAGATACATGCCGGAGCTACAAAAATCGGGGGGAGTCCCCTACACTCCCTAATGAGAGTCATACCCTGCATCACTGCCTGCATCACCTACCTCTGATTCCTCCCCCTGCTCCTCCTCCGGTAGCTCCTCATCCCCTGCGGGCTCCTGTTCCCGATCCCTGTCCGTCGGGATAGCCACCCGGATCGCAATCGACCAGAATTCCCGGGGCGCCCTCATACAATCCTGTATCACATCTAGATCCACGTCCCGCCATCCCTCATCGGTCACTCCAACTAGTAACCGATCCAGCAACACTCGTACAGACTCCAAAGTCCCCTCTGTGTCCCGTCGACGCACCTCGCCTCGGCCGGGCAGGGCTGGTACCGCCACATGTCCCCTGTGCGCTACATGCCCTGGCGGTGGTCTCGAACCCACATCTGCAGATCACACATCAGTCAGTAACAGTATATATCATAACACACATCATGCATAAATCTTGGCATCCATAACATGCAAGTAAATCAATACATACCATTCGGTCCCCATGCCTGTCTTGGTGCCCGTGGTGCCTCTGGGTCCACGGTGTAGTCCATATCCCTATACGGGTAGTCATCCAGTGGCAGCGGCATCTGTAACCACTACAGGTACAACTCCTGGGTAAAGTACCTTACAACTCCTGGGTAAAGTACCTACCCACCTCACCGCCACCCCAGTGGTGCATCATCTCCCCCCACCGCACCATGTGCGGCTCCCTCAGCCCTCCTACCCGGACCGGTACCCGCGGCCGCAGTGTCGATACCTGCTCCATAAAGAACGCACAAAGAAAGGACCTGTAGCAGAATCCCTTCCTAGATTCCTTCACCGATGTCAGCTGCCGCTGCACACGGGTGAGGAACTGTCATGTCCCAAATTTGGTATTGGGTCACAATGGCCTAATCACATTGGCTCTATTCATTAGAGTTTGTCAAATTGATGCTAAAGGTCAAATAATTGCCAAGGAGGAAAATTACTAGTTTCCTAGGTTTGGGGTGGAAGCTTTGGGATTTGGAATAATGGGGATAATAAATTATGTTTGAACATTAGAGTGGAATAAATATTTAATAAAGGAGCTAAATAAATATATACAAGTGAAAATCAAAGTGGCATTTGATCATGAAGACACATGGAGGAAGTGGGACCCACATATGGCTAGATTTCCCCACTACATTTGGCATCATTCTCTCACCAATTCGAATTCAAGGTGAATGGTAACATACTTGGGGGAGTCCAAAAGGTATTATTCATTGCATGACTCATCCAAGGTCGAAATATAGAGGAAGAGTAACTCCCATGGAAGAGGAAGAGGCAATTTGGAGCTAGTGAGACACTTGGGCTAGATTCCCTAGCTCTATGACAACAATGATGAAGATGCTATGACACCTATGACAAAAATCAGACCCGAAGGCTGACATATGACATATATGACATGTCAGGGCTAAAAATAGACTCCAAGAGGGCGCTCAAGGGTGTTAGGGCAGCTAAGATGCTTCCACATGTGATTTGGTGGAAGTGGGAGACTAGGAATTGTTGTACAAGTGGCGTTCTTTGGAATCTCTTCCCAACATGAGTTGGCATGAGTCTCTTGGAAGGAATTTGACCCATGGAGGACATTAGAAGTTTATAAATGTCAATAACAAAGAATGAAACCAGCTTTTGATCATTTGTAGAATTTGCAATTGCATTTGTGAAGAGGGAGAGCTAGTGGATGACTAGTTTCTTGCCTTAGCCAATTTCGAGGGTGAAAGATTCCCATCCAAGTTGGTAATTGGAAAGGCCATTCAGACCTTTCATTTGGAGCTTTAATGGAGTCTTTATTTGCAGGTGTAAGCTACAGGGCAGCTCATGGTTTCTTCTATTGCAGCTCACTCCTTCAACCATTTCCAGTTTTGATGGCATATTCTTGATCCTTGAGGGAGGGTGTTTTTGGTGAGATATTGTACTCTCTAGGGAAGCTTTTAATGCCCCATTTATTTTGTAATATGAATTAAATACTCTTTTCTTCATCTCCAAAATGTTTCAGGTCGAAATTCCACGTAGAAATGTATAAATCTCATTTTTAATGGAAGAACAATGCCATTTCCCCACTACCTTGTTGTGAGCCAATGTATTGATGATGATTTCGAATGAATGGATGATTCTATGATATATTTGTGATCAATATACTGCCATGGATGTCTTCTACAATTTTCATGTACTGTACTTGAGCATTTGAAGCATTTTTACTCAGTTTAGTTGTATTGGGAGGTGAAATAGTGCCATTTCCCCAAGGGTCGAATTGGGGATTTTTGCAGTTGAATGGAAGAGGGTGAGAACAGTTGTAATAATCCATTAATGGTGCATATGAGACTTTAATAACATACTTAACACATTACATACCTCTGTTCATAAATTTGAGTGGGTTTGGAGGCATTTGGGAAGCCATTTTCATTGTTTACCCCAGGGGGATTTGAACCCCAAATTACTAGTAAAATTGCATAATTGGTCCAGAATATTAAGAGAGTTTGCAGAGGTCTTTTGGTGGCCATATGTCATACATAACATCATATTCAAGTTCTAATATCATTCATACACCTTCCTTGAAGATTTAAAGGCATTTGGAGTCAATTTGAGACCTAGAGACCAATACTAGTCAAAGGAAAATCACTAGTAAAGTTACCTACATTGATCAGAATTGAAAGAGGATTTGTAGAAGTATTTTAAAGGTACAAAGGCATCCCTGAAACACATATTTATGTTCTAATATCATTCATACACCTTCTCAGAAGATTTGGGATCAATTGGGGAAAATTTGGGACCTAGAGATCGAAACTAGTCAAAGGTCGAACCAAGGAAAAAAGTAGAAAATTGCAATTTTAATAAAATTCCTAACAAGGGACATTACAGTGGTATCAGAGAATGGTTCTTGCACCTGTGTATTAGGTACATAAATTCAAGAATAATTGGCAGCCATGTCTTACTATTATGATGAATCATATGAGTACAATTCTTATGAGGAATATGCAGATGCTTATGAGCAATATGAAGCAGAATGTGAGTGGTATGAGGAAGAGGTGCCATCATGCAACACTTATTACAATTTCAAGAGAAATGAAGATTATTCTTATGACTTTAGATCTAATGAAATGAGTGTGTCACACCAACCAAGGATAATTCTATGAGCGAGTTCCAAAGATGGAGAGAAAAATATAAAACCTTGCCCCAACAATATCAAAAATATCAAGAATATCTTGCTTCGAGCAAAAATACAAAAAATGCCATGTCTTTTGAGTACTATGCTGAACATGTTTTTGAAAATAGGCCCAAAAATGAAGATGTGGAGTTAGTGAAGAAAGGTTTATGCCCTTCTTGTGAAAACCCTTGGAGTGAGTATCATATATGTGTGCATGAAATGATGTCCTCCTTGAGGAGAGCTTTTGAGATTTATTCAAGAAGAGATTCCAAATATACTGATCCTAAGGAAGACAAGGGGAAAAATGCATCAGCTTGCTTTAAAGATCAAAAGGAAGAGACATCACAAGAGCATGAAGAAGATTCTATTGAAAATATGGAAGACCATTTTGAGACGCTTTCTAGCTTAGACATGAACCAAAGAGCATCTACTGATGGATGCTTAAACTATGAAGGAGTACCTACTGATGGGTGCTCACACCTCTATGTTGGTGACATAGAGATCACTCTTGAAAGTGTTTCTACAAGTAAAAGTTTCATTAAGCATGATAATGAAGACCTTGTAGCAGTTGAAGAAGAACCAAGATCAACTTCCCCATCACCACTTGAGCTTCATGAAGTTGGTCCAAGAAAAAATGAAGAATATGAGGAGGTTCATTTGCAAGAACCTCATTTTCTTGAAGGGTCCTTAAAGATGAATGAAAATAAGATCCAAGAGTCCCTCAGCATTCTCCATGACACTCAAGCATTGGTGTTAAATTCTTGTTGGAGAGCTACTTCATTGGAGGAAACATCCTTCCTTGAAGACATGGAGAAGATTCAAAGAGCAATGTGCCACATCAAAGGTGATTTCATGTCTTTGCTTTTTGATAGAAACCATTTGTTTGAGCTTAATGAATTGTTACATGATGCATACTTGAAGAATAATGAGGATAATCATAAGCTCACAATTCAAAATGAGCAACTCCTTAAAAAGTTGCAAGATACTTGTTTTTCCTCCTATGTTTCAGATTGTCAAATGGTAGATTGTTTGGAGGATTCTCATGACATGGTGGATGATGAGAAATGTGGAAATTTGAATGTGCTTAATGTGTTTGAAGATGAACTTGAAGAGATCCAAACAATTGATGTGGTGGAAGAGGAACTTGAATTGTCTCTTGATGAAACTTATGCAATTTTTAAAGAAGAGCATGATTCCTCTACATTGGAACCAATATATGACAAAGGTTTCCCACTTTTGAAGGAGCTGCATGATACTACCCACATGGATCCTTCCCATGATGAAACTTCTACACTTTTTGATCATTTGGGTGATTTAGTTCATTCTCCTACATCCTACAATTCCATGTTTTGCAACATTAGTCTCAATGAAGTATGGGTGAAAGGGTTCTTTTTGATGGTGCCACATGAGGAGTACGGAACTCCTAGATTTAACTTTCATGATGACATGGTTGGAGCACATTCTTATTCACATTTGCAGCAGCATAATTTGTCACTTTATGATGATTCACATCTACATGGATGCACCTATGATATGGATTTGAGTCACTTGAAGACTCATGGTTTTTCTTGCTCAACACTGGGTTCATTCGATGTTAGAGGAACTTCATCCAACACTTGGGTGAATAGATTTATGATGGGAGAACATTTTTGTTGGCAGCCACATACTTTGTTACATTTTTATGATTCTCACATTCATGGATGTCTGGGTGAGACTTCTTTGAGTCATTTGAAGTCTCCTTGTTTTTTCTGCTCATTATTTGGTTCAGATTTTAGTGGAGATTCTTCATTCACTTCTTGGATGAAAGAATACATGGTTGAATATTTTGATGCATATCACATCCTTTTGGAGCAGCATTATAGGACATGGGATCCTCACCTATGTCATTGGAGCAGATTTTATTGGTCACTTGAAGATTGTATGCATTTGGAAAATCGTGGTCTACTTGCTTGGAGGTACAAGCACTTTCATGATTCTTTGATGAAGCACCTCCTTGATGTACATTTTCATTATGTAGTTATGTACTTTGATGATATATATTTTGTACTCATGATGTTTGGAAGAATGCATACAAGAAAATGGGATCCAGGAATCATATTATCTGATGGTATGGGTTGGAGAGCACTCTTCATTGTTGGGGTGCAATACAAGCAATGGGACCCTGGAATAATTTTTATCTCATGGGTTTCATATTTTTTGGGGAAGCAAGCAGTATGGGAGATGGATTCCCCACTTAATAAAGTGATTTTAATCAGATTAGTGCAGCAGCAAGCATGGTGGTTTCTCTCTAAAATCTCCATGGAAACTCAAAGACTCAAGGTTGGGCAATTCAATGGCAACTTCAAAGAATTATACAGAAAGCAGGTTCTTCAACACCCACATTTAAAATTGCTTGAGGACAAGCAATATTGGGAAGGGAGGATTTTTCATGTCCCAAATTTGGTATTGGGTCACAATGGCCTAATCACATTGGCCCTATTCATTAGAGTTTGTCAAATTGATGCTAAAGGTCAAATAATTGCCAAGGAGGAAAATTACTAGTTTCCTAGGTTTGGGGTGGAAGCTTTGGGATTTGGAATAATGGGGATAATAAATTATGTTTGAACATTAGAGTGGCATAAATATTTAATAAAGGAGCTAAATAAATATATACAAGTGAAAATCAAAGTGGCATTTGATCATAAAGACACATGGAGGAAGTGGGACCCACATATGGCTAGATTTCTCCACTACATTTGGCATCATTCTCTCACCAATTCGAATTCAAGGTGAATGGTAACATACTTGGGGGAGTCCAAAAGGTATTATTCATTGCATGACTCATCCAAGGTCGAAATATAGAGGAAGATTAACTCCCATGGAAGAGGAAGAGGCAATTTGGAGCTAGTGAGACACTTGGGCTAGATTCCCTAGCTCTATGACAACAATGATGAAGATGCTATGACACCTATGACAAAAATCAGACCTGAAGGCTGACATATGACATATATGACATGTCAGGGCTAAAAATAGACTCCAAGAGGGCGCTCAAGGGTGTTAGGGCAGCTAAGATGCTTCCACATGTGATTTGGTGGAAGTGGGAGACTAGGAATTGTTGTACAAGTGGCGTTCTTTGGAATCTCTTCCCAACATGAGTTGGCATGAGTCTCTTGGAAGGAATTCGACCCATGGAGGACATTAGAAGTTTATAAATGTCAATAACAAAGAATGAAACCAGCTTTTGATCATTTGTAGAATTTGCAATTGCATTTGTGAAGAGGGAGAGCTAGTGGATGACTAGTTTCTTGCCTTAGCCAACTTCGAGGGTGAAAGATTTCCATCCAAGTTGGTAATTGGAAAGGCCATTCAGAACTTTCATTTGGAGCTTTAATGGAGTCTTTATTTGCAGGTGTAAGCTACAGGGCAGCTCATGGTTTATTCTATTGCAGCTCACTCCTTCAACCATTTCCAGTTTTGATGGCATATTCTTGATCCTTGAGGGAGGGCGTTTTTGGTGAGATATTGTACTCTTTGGGGAAGCTTTTAATGCCCCATTTATTTTGTAATATGAATTAAATACTCTGTTCTTCATATCCAAAAATTTTCAGGTCGAAATTCCACGTAGAAATGTATAAATCTCATTTTTAATGGAAGAACAATGCCATTTCCCCACTACCTTGTTGTGAGCCAATGTATTGATGATGATTTCGAATGAATGGATGATTCTATGATATATTTGTGATCAATATACTGCCATGGATGTCTTCTACAATTTTCATGTACTGTACTTGAGCATTTGAAGCATTTTTACTCAGTTTAGTTGTATTGGGAGGTGAAATAGTGCCATTTCCCCAAGGGTCGAATTGGGGATTTTTGCAGTTGAATGGAAGAGGGTGAGAATAGTTGTAATAATCCATTAATGGTGCATATGAGACTTTAATAACATACTTAACACATTACATACCTCTGTTCATAAATTTGAGTGGGTTTGGAGGCATTTGGGAAGCCATTTTCATTGTTTACCCCAGGGGGATTTGAACCCCAAATTACTAGTAAAATTGCATAATTGGTCCAGAATATTAAGAAAGTTTTCAGAGGTCTTTTGGTGGCCATATATCATCCATAACATCATATTCAAGTTCTAATATCATTCATACACCTTCCTTGAATATTTGAAGGCATTTGGAGTCAATTTGAGACCTAGAGACCAATACTAGTCAAAGGAAAATCACTAGTAAAGTTACCTACATTGATCAGAATTGAAAGAGGATTTGCAGAAGTATTTTAAAGGTCCAAAGGCATCCCTGAAACACATATTTATGTTCTAATATAATTCATACACCTTCTCAGAAGATTTGGGATCAATTGGGGCAAATTTGGGACCTAGAGATCGAAACTAGTCAAAGGTCGAACCAAGGAAAAAAGTGGAAAATTGCAATTTTAATAAAATTCCTAACAAGGGACATTACAGGAACATCTAGCCCCATGCATAGTAGACACCATCCAATACATGCTCCACCAGCTGCATCTGACCCCCAGACACCTTCTCCGGTGACTGGGACCCCAACACACGAACCACGCATGCTGCAATAGCCTGCACTGCCGGCTCCTGTAGGTCTATCACCCAGAGTGCATTGCTATGCACCCTATCCTCTGGAACACAGTACCGCTCCAGCATGTCCTCCATATCTACATTGGAGGATACTTGCGGCTGCGTATCCGCCACCCTACCCAGACAGGGAAACCCCGTTAGGAAATATACATCTGTCAGGGTGAGGTCCACCCTCTCACCCTGCACCCTGAACGCTTGTATGTCTAGCTCCCAGAAACTCACTAACCTGTTCAGCAGCAACCCTGCCGAACGCATCATAGGTACCTGAGTGAACTTCAACAGTCCGCACAACCCCAATACTGACTGTACATGATGCTCCTCCCAGATGACAGTCACTATTTCATCTGGGATCTCCCGCTCCCTCCACAGTACCAGCGGCATCCTGTCAAACACGCAAGGCAAACTCATCAGACTCATGTCAAAGAAATAAACCCTGCCCCCCCCGGGGAAGTCCTAATAGCTCGCTCCAAAACGCAGCTTTAGGCCCCCTTGCCGCAGTTTCCAACCGCGGCTGTCTTGCCCATAGTCGCGGTCCAAAACCGCGACTGTCGGGGCCAAACACGCGGTACCAAACTGTAATGTCCCCATTCAAATAAGTGCATAGTAAGACAATCCCATCAATCCTACTAGTTTTCTAGGTTGGATGGGCACATGTGGGATGGTAATAAGGAAACTAATAAATAATATTTAGACATTAGAAGGGTTCAAGAATTTAATAAATATGATGAATAAATAAATTCAAGAGAAATTCTAGGTGGCAAGTGGTTTTGGAGACATATGGAGATGGTGGGACCCACACTAGCTTGATTTTTCAATGACACATGGCAGCTCTCTCTTGCCAATTCGAATTCATGGGAAGGTGAACAGTCTTGGGTGAGTTGGTAAGTCATAACACATGGCATTGAGCATCTTAGGTCGAAATGGGATGGAATAGTAACCTCCATGGGAGAGGAAGAGTCAAATTAGAGACTAGTGGCCACTTGGGCTAGATTCCCTAGTTTTATGACAACAATAATGAAGCATCTATGACATTTATGACAAAATTCAGACCTGACTTCTTACACCTGACCATTATGACATTTCAGCCCCAAAAATAGGCTCAAGAAGGCACTCATGGAGTTGGAGGAATCTAAAGAGACTCAAATTCGAATTTGGGAGAATATGGAAGGTTGGAAATAGGACACAAGTGGCAAATGAGGAATATTTTCTAAATGGAAAATTATTGAATATATTGAGAGGATTTCGACCCCTTGAAGGATAATGTTGGTTATAAAATGTAGAAATCAAGTATGAGAATGGCTTTTGATGATTTGAGAAAAATTGCATTTGTGAAGAGAGAGCTAGTGGATGACTAGTTTCTTGCCTTAGCCAATTTCGAGGGTGAAAGATTCCCATCCAAGTTGGTGTTTGGAGAGGCCACTCAGGTCTTTCATGGTGCTTTAATGGAGTTTGTATTTCCAGGTAGCAGCTACAGGAAGTTTCATGGTTTTGTTTAGTGCAGCACTTTCTCTCCACCGTTTCCAGTTTTGAAGGCATATTCGTGCTCCTTGAGGGAGGGCGTTTTTGGTGAGCACTTTTGCTTCTTGAGAGAGATTCTCATCATATATTTATGATTGTAATAGCTTCATATCCTTTTTTATTAATATTTAGAAAGTATCAGGTCGAAATACCCACTGGTTGTATGCAAAACTATTGATTAATGAGCAAACAATGTCCATTTCCCCAATGCATTGATGTATGACACTATAATGTTGATTATTTCGAATGGATGGATGATTCTCTGATATATTTGTGATCAATATAATGCCATGGATGTCTTTGACAAGTTTCATGTACTGTACTTGAGAATTTGAAGCATTTTTACTCAGTTTAGTTGTATTGGGAGGTGAAATAGTGCCATTCCCCCAAGGGTTGAATTGGGGGTTTTTGCTGTTGAATGTGAGAGAGTTAGAACAGTATTAAAAATCAATTAATGGTGCATATGAGACCTTAATCACATACTTAACACATTATATACTTCTGTTCATAAATTTGTGGGATTTTGGAGGCATTTGGAAGGCCATTTACAGTGTTACCCAGGGGGGATTTGATGCACAAATTACTAGTCAAAATTACATATATTGATCAGAATACAAATCAAGTTTTAAGTAGTATTTGGAGGGCCATAAAAAATCCTTGAACCTGATATTCAAGTCTAAATACCATTCATACACTCCTACAGAATATTTGGGAGCATTTGGGTTGATTTGGAGGTCAAAACAGTAAAACTAGTCAAAGGTCGAAATTGGGAAAAAAAAGTGAAAAATTGAGCATTTTAATAAAATTTGAAAAAGGGATAGTACAAGTGGTATCAGAGCATTTTCTTGGCACCTGATGGTCTTAACAAGAAGTCAAAAGAATAATCCACCACCCTTTGAACCAGTAGTTGAAGAGGTTTTTGTTGAAGAAGAGGTAGTAGAAAAAGAGGAGTCTTTCGTTGGAACCATGGGTAGAGAGGAGGATGACAAATTAAAACATAAGGAGGAACTTATTGCAACCTTAGATCCATGTTTGTCTAAACTTTTATCAAACATGGATAGGATAGGTGATAAGTTGTTGCAAGGATTCGAATTGTTGATTAGCCAGCTTCAAAGTAAAGGGATAATAGGAGATAATAGTGGTTCACACTCAGGAGAAAAGATGAAAGGGAATGAGCATATTTTCTCAAGTACAGGACCTCATAATAGACCTGATGAATTTCAAAGCACACAAAGGCCTACTCACCTAAATTTCTCACACCCAAAGAAGAGCCCAATCTTGAATTGGATTACAAGAAACTAGTAAATGATTGGAATGATTTGAATGAAGAGTGTAAAAGAGGTGTACCACTCAGTGACTACATTGATGCTATGAAAAAGATTAATAGGAAGGGAGACAATAGGAGTCCATTCCAAAACAAAGAATTAAATAGTGCTATTGGAAAAATGTCACTTCCTACTTTTGATGGTTCTTCTCAAAATTCTGCTAACACTTGGGTGCAAAAATTGGATGTATATTTTAAGCTGAATCCTATGTTGGAAGAGGATGCATTAAAAATGGCCATTTTGCATTTGGAAGGAGATGCCAATGAATGGTGGTTTCATGGGCTGAAAACCTTGGGTCATAATTAGGTTAAAACATATGGACAATTTGTTGACAGGGTACTAGAAAGATTTGAACAAAAAGATCTAGAATTGCCTTTCAAAGAACTAGCTCAATTGAAGCAAACTGGGTCCCCTACTGAATATATGATGGACTTTCAAAAATTATCAGTCAAGGTGGATGATGTATCTATGGGAAGATTAGTATTTCTATTCACTGAAGGTTTGGCTGAACCCTTAAGAGGTTTGGTCAAAGCCCACAAGCCAGCTACATTAAAAGATGCAATCAGCTTGACTAGGGATCTCCAAAATGTGCTTCCTAGAACGAGATTTCCTCCTAAGCCTAGCTATAAATTTGAAAAGAAACCTTGGAAAAGGAATGGATATGATAAGAAACCTTGGAAAAGAGAGTCATTTGAGAGGAATAAAAAAGAGGGACTAAACAGGGATGAACTTAGAAAAAAGAAACTATGCTTCACATGCTTCCAACCATGGACACTGGGGCACAAATGTACCAAAGGAAAGGCTCAATACATAGAAGTATTTTCTGATAATGAGGGGTATGATGGGGGCATGGATGAAGATGGACATATTTTAGATCAAGAAGAGGCATATGAGACAGCAGTAGAAGAGGAAAGACAAGAAGAAAATCAGCCTTCACCGGACAAAGAAAGAATGGCAGTGCTTTCAGCAGTACCTCGCTATCATACTATCTGATGCAAAGGTGTGGTACAAGGACAAAGAACTTCAGTTTTGATAGATGGAGGAGCCACTCATAACTTCATTGATGCAGAGATGGTAGAGAAAATAAATATACCTATTGAACCATTTGATGGCTTCACAGTTGTCATTCCCGGTCACAACACAATGCAATGCAAAACATGAGTTCCAAAGCTGCAAGTCACCATAGGTAACTATACTTTTGTTGATAGTTTTTATGTGGTTGATGTTGCTGATACTAATGTGGTTTTGGGAGTGCAATGGTTGTATTCAATAGGATAGCATACAGTAAATTATCAAATTCCCGAAATGAAATTCCAAGATTCAAAGGGAGTACAAAGAGTTTGAGAGGGCAACACACTTATCCAAATCAAGTAGTGTCTTGCAATAGCATGAGATCTATATTGAGGCATGGGGATATAGAATGGGCTGCTGAATGTCATATTACATCTCCCAAGCCAACTATAAATATTGTCAAACACCCAAAGGAGATAGAGAGACTTTTGCAAAAATATGAAAAGGTTTTTAGAGACCTTCCACATGTTAGGCCACCGGATAGGGGGGTTGAGCACAGTATTGTTTTGGAGGAGGGTACTTCACCCATTCAGATACCACCTTATAGACATCCTAAAAGGTTTAGAGATGAGATTGAAAAAGCTATCCAAGAACTCCTAGAGTTGGGGCTCATTAGACCAAGCTCTAGCCCTTATGCTTCTTCAGTAGTGCTAGTGAAGAAAAAAGATGGAACATTGAGAATGTGCATAGATTTTAGAGCCTTGAACAAAAAGACTATAAAGAATAGGTATCCTATTCCTAGGAATGATGAGCTACATGGGGCGAAATACTTCTCAAAAATTGACCTTAGATCAGGGTATCACCAAATTCGAATGAAAGATGAAGATGTGCAAAAGACCGCTTTTCGAAGTCATTTTGGCCACTTTGAATTTTTTGTCATGCCTTTTGGGTTAACCAATGCTCCAGCCACCTTTAAAGCATGTATGAATAGGATATTTTGCAAGCAACTAAGAAGGTTTGTTCTGGTTTTCTTTGATGATATTCTCATTTACAGTAAAACATGGGAAGAGCATTTGCAGCAGTTAGATATTGTGTTGAAAATCTTGCAAGAAGAGTCCTTATTTGCTAAATTATCAAAATGTGAATTTGGAATGAAAGAACTACTATATCTTGGGCACATTATTGGGAAAGAAGGAGTGAATGTACACATGGAAAAAATTAGGGCTATCTTGGAATGGCCATCACCAAAAAATATTACCGAATTGAGAGGCTTTATTGGCATATGCACCTACTACAGAAAATTTTTGAAAGGGTTCTCCAAGTTGACTTCTCCACTCACTGATTTGACTAAGAAGGATGCTTTCAAGTGGGATGAAGAGGCTGAAAAGGCCTTCCAAAAAATGAAAGAGGTAATGAGTAGTTGTCCCATACTTGCACTTCCTGATTTTACTAAACCTTTTGTTGTGGAATGTGATGCTTCAGGTGGAGGAATAGGGGCTGTCCTAAAGCAAGGCCAACACCCCATAGGCTTTGAGAGCAGAAAGTTGCAGCCTCATGAAAAAATTTACTCCATCTATGATAAAGAAATGCTGGACATTATGCATGCATTGGCCAAATTCAGACAATACTTGGTGGGCAGCAAGTTTGTGGTGAAAACTGACCACAATAGTCTAAGACACTTTCTCACCCAAAAAAATCTAAATGAAAGGCAACAAAAGTGGGTAAGCAAGATTCAAGCTTATGATTTTGATATTGAATATTTCAAAGGAAATAATAATATATTAGCAGATGCTTTGTCAAGAAGGCCTTCTTTTTCTCTCATGGATATTGCTAAGGATTGGAAAAACATGCTACTAGTTGAATATGCCAAAGATAAATTTGCTTGTGATGTGTTGGATGGAATCAAAGGGGATGATAATTATAGGATTTTGAATGGGCTGATATATTATAAAGGAAGAATTTATTTAGTTCATAACTCCAAGCTCAAGTACCGAATTTTGCAAGAAGCACATGATTCCTCACTAGCGGGCCATCCGAGGATCTTCAAAACTTATAGACAGTTGAGGCAAATATTTTTTTGGAAGGGGCTGAAGGAAGATGTTCAGAAGTATGTGAATGAATGCAAAGCATGTCAACAAAACAAATCAGAACTTACATGTCCAGTTGGCCTATTACAACCATTGCCCATTCCAGAGCAAAAATGGGACAGTATTTCCATGGATTTCATCACCGGATTGCCTAAATCCTTGGGTAAAGATTGTATCTATGTGGTAGTTGATAGGTTGACAAAATTTGCTCATTTTTTTGCTATTACATCATCTTTTAGTGCTGCACAAGTGGCTGATATTTTTTTCAAAGAAATCTTCAGATTGCACGGGCTTCCCAAGAGCATTGTCAGTGATAGAGATAGTAGATTCATGGGTGCTTTTTGGAAAGAAATATTTAGATTGGTAGGCACTCAATTGACTCCAAATACCAGCTATCATCCACAAACTGATGGACAAACAGAGAGGGTAAACCAATGGTTGGAAGGATACATAAGAAACTATTTGGGAGGGTAGCAAAAAGCATGGGCAAAATGGCTACACTTGGGTGAGTTTTGCTACAACACCACTTATCATATGTCAATAGGAATGTCTCCTTTCAAAGCATTATATGGTTATGATGCACTTACATTTGCTAACATTATATTTGGTGATAGTAGAGCCCCAAAGGCTAAAGATTGGGTGGAAGAGAGCCAAGAAATTTTAAAGCTCTTGAAAGACAATTTGCAGGTTGCTCAAAATCAGCAAAAACAATATGTTGATAGACATAGAGAAGAGAGAAACTTTCAAGTCAATGATTTAGTTTATTTAAGGTTGCATCCCTATAAACAAACATCTCTCAAAAAGAATGGAGAAGAAAAATTAAAACCAAGGTACTATGGGCCATACAAGGTAGTGCGGAAGGTTGGAGAAGTAGCATATGAACTAGAAATTCCGGAAGGGAGTAAAATCCACAATGTATTTCATGTTTCTTGTCTTAAGAAAGCTCTTGGTCAGAAAATCATCACTTCATAAATACTTCCTCCTTTGGATGATGAAGGTCAGCTCACACTTGTTTCGGAAAAGATTTTGAAAACACGGGAAAGAAGGTTGAGGAGTAGAATCATCAAAGAATATTTAGTGCAATGGAAGGACTTACCAAATGAAGATGCCACATGGGAAGAGGAGAAGATTTTGTAGCATCCAAATTTGAAATTGCTTGAGGACAAGCAATCTTGGGTGGGGAGGACTGTAATGTCCCCATTCAAATAAGTGCATAGTAAGACAATCCCATCAATCCTACTAGTTTCCTAGGTTGGATGGGCACATGTGGGATGGTAATAAGGAAACTAATAAATGATATTTAGACATTAGAAGGGTTCAAGAATTTAATAAATATGATGAATAAATAAATTCAAGAGAAATTCTAGGTGGCAAGTGGTTTTGGAGACATATGGAGGTGGTGGGACCCACACTAGCTTGATTTTTCAATGACACATGGCAACTCTCTCTTGCCAATTCAAATTCATGGGAAGGTGAATAGTCTTGGGTGAGTTGGTAAGTCATAACACATGGCATTGAGCATATTAGGTCGAAATGGGATGGAATAGTAACCTCCATGGGAGAGGAAGAGTCAAATTAGAGACTAGTGGACACTTGGGCTAGATTCCCTAGTTTTATGACAACAATAATTACGCATCTATGACATTTATGACAAAATTCAGAACTGACTTCTTACACCTGACCATTATGACATGTCATCCCCAAAAATAGGCTCAAGAAGGCGCTCATGGAGTTGGAGGAATCTAAAGAGACTCAAATTCGAATTTGGGAGAAGATGGAAGGTTGGAACTAGGAGACAAGTGGCAAATGAGGAATATTTTCTAAATGAAAAATTATTGAATAGATTGAGAGGATTTCGACCCCTTGAAGGCTAATGTTGGTTATAAAATGTAGAAATCAAGTATGATAATGGATTTTGATGATTTGAGAAAATTTGCATTTGTGAAGAGAGAGCTAGTGGATGACTAGTTTCTTGCCTTAGCCAATTTCGAGGGTGAAAGATTCCCATCCAAGTTGGTGTTTGGAGAGGCCACTCAGGTCTTTCATGGTGCTTTAATGGAGTTTGTATTTGTAGGTAGAAGCTACAGGAAGTTTCATGGTTTTTTTTAGTGCAGCACTTTCTCTCCACCGTTTCCAGTTTTGAAGGCATATTCGTGCTCCTTGAGGGAGGGCGTTTTTGGTGAGCACTTGTGCTTATTGAGAGAGATTATCATCATATATTTATGATTGTAATAGCTTCATATCCTCTTTTATTAATATTTAGAAAGTATCAGGTCGAAATACCCACTGGTTGTATGCAAAACTATTGATTAATGAGCAAACAATGTCCATTTCCCCAATGCATTGATGTATGACACTATAATGTTGATTATTTCGAATGGATGGATGATTCTCTGATATATTTGTGATAAATATACTGCCATGGATGTATTCTACAAGTTTCATGTACTGTACTTGAGCATTTGAATCATTTTTACTCAGTTTAGTTGTATTGGGAGGTGAAATAGTGCCATTTCCCCAAGGGTCGAATTGGGGGCTTTTGCTGTTGAATGTGAGAGAGTTAGAACAGTAGTAAAAATCAATTAATAGTGCATATGAGACCTTAATCACATAATTAACACATTATATACCTCTGTTCACAAATTTGTGGGATTTTGGAGGCATTTGGAAGGCCATTTGCAGTGTTACCCGGGGGGGATTTGATGCACAAATTACTAGTCAAAATTACATATATTGATCAGAATACAAATCAAGTTTGCAGCAGTATTTGGAGGGCCATAAAACATCACTGAACCTGATATTCAAGTCTAAATACCATTCATACACTCCTACAGAATATTTGGGAGCATTTGGGTTGATTTGGAGGTCAAAATAGTAAAACTAGTCAAAGGTCGAAATTGGGAAAAAAAGTGAAAAATTGGGCATTTTAATAAAATTTGAAAAAGGGATAGTACACAAACCGCGTGTTCAGCCTTGGAACACGCGGTCCCAGATCGTGTGTTCCGACCTGAGCCCCGCGGTATCCACGCGCGTCATCCACCGTGGAACCCGCGGTCTCCGACCGCGGCTCCCTCCTGCAAACCCATGGTCCACCCCACGTGGACCGTACAAATACCCCCTGGGATGCACTACCCACCCCCCCGAACCTAAAAAACGTGTAGGTATGAGTTTGATGGAACACCTGTATCTCCCAGGTCTGAAATCGGCCGGTCGGATCTTCCAAAAACACCAACTCAGCTCTGGTCAACTCTGATCACTAGTCAAATTCAATAAGTACAAATGACACTTGTCATGTTGGCCCCACTCACTATTTATAGTCTGTTGACTTTTTCTTGTTTTGGCCATTCTGATCCCATACGGAGTCCATTTTTTGAACCGTTTCCACCACTAGAATCAGCACGACGAGACCGTCATGATGGTCAACTCGTTTTGTTATTTTTTCCATGTCATTTTTTGCACATTTTTTTGATGCCACTAGTCGCCTCGGTTTGCGTGCCACTTCGGCTGCTCTCCATTTTTCGCATATTTGATCTCATCGGATTCATTTTTCTGATCTGGTGATGATGCTTGAGATCATTTCTCGCTCTCACGCCCAAATTTTTAGGGTATTTTTTCCAAAACGCCCCCCGTCGCCTCGGTTTGCGTGCCACATTGGTCGTTATCCATTTTTGACACTCTTTATATCGCCGGATTCATTTTCCCGAGCTCGTGATGATGCTTGAGATCATTTCTCACTCTCACTTGGTACAGTTTCAACATTGTGTCCCGACACCTTGCTGCCTTGGTTAGTGTGCCACATCGGTCGCCATCGGATTGTTCCACATTTTTACATGAGCCATTCACTCCTGTCATACTGCAATTATTTCATTATTTTTCCACCATTCATTACCCCGCAAGGAGGCCCACTAGTGTTCCCCCCCTACCCTTGTTCTTGGTCATCATAAATGTCCCTTGATTGAGCACTTCCTCCTTGCCTGGACATTCCTTTTGTTCGGTATAATTTTATCCCTTTTTCGGGCCAGACAAGTCCTTTACGAAAAAGGCACTTAGGGAGTTTTTGTTAAGCTCTTTTTTGACTCCTAAAACAATGAAAAGATCGTCGAGCAATCTTGCTTCCTTTCATGCTCGTTAAAGTACCTAAAAGGGCGTCTATCTGGTATAAGTTTACCCCTTTTCCAGACCTGGTAGACTAATTACGAAAAAGGAATACTCTAGTCACACCGGCTAGAAGAGTTCTTCATTGCATCTTTTTATGCTTCTTTGGGCCTTGGAGACTAACACACGAAAAAGCAACCCCCTGGAGTCTTCTTATCACTTTCAGACTCTCTAAAATTGAAAGCAACCACGAGCATGAACTGTCCTGGGCTCGTACAAATCCACACGACAGTACCATTCCATTATTTTAGAGTCTTCTTATCGCTTTCAGACTCCTTAAAATTGAAAGCAATCATGATCATGAACTATCCTGGGCTCGTCTAAATCCACACGACAGTACCATTTTTCACACACTTCTTCTAGTTCCTTAACCCATGAAGAAGTTACCCCGTGCCTCCTGGCACCATGATCGATCATCTCGGCAGCACCCCCAATCAGGTCGCCTTTGTTCAGAGTAGTCTACAGTCTCCTGCCATGTTACACCAACTTGAGTCTCCCTCATCCCAGTTACTATCCTTGATCCATTATAGCTATGATCCCTTTCCCATCAGTCAGTTTCATCTGTTTCCCGATCATACCTGCCATCATACTCTAAACAAAGGAAGTTTGAGTCCACCCCCTCTACTTGCCCAGTTATCCCCCACAGTATGTCAGTCCTACCATCAGTACTCTCACACCTCGATTCTCCACCTTGTGCTCCTATCAAGGAAACAACATTGCCTTGCTAGTTGCAGGTCTCCCTCTGTCGACGACAGCCCCTCTATTCCAGAGGATAGACCCAGAGGTCCCTGCACCTTGGACCCATCACCATCTGTGGTGAGTTCCTACGGACCATTTTGAGAGGAGTCATCATTGCCTCTCCGAATGGTTGTTTCTCACATGCTCGACTTCAACACCTTGATCGCATCGTTGAGAATCGCGCAGGGCTTATATCCCTTCAGTTATTGGTCGAAGACCCCGGATTTCCCCCTGACTCTAGCACATTGAGTCACTTCGGAACGCCCAGTTATATGTTCCCGTGGATGTCCGGGTTGCGTTGGTGATTGTATTCGGAAGCCATCCAGTTCTATGCTTCCTTGAGTACCCAGTTCGGGCCTCACAGTTATTTTTATGTATCTTGATACGAGCATGGGTATGCCCGCCTCATCCATATATTGAGATTCTTCCTCATTCATTCTTTGAGGTCATGTATATGTCAAGTCCCCATATTTTGGACCCCATTGTTATTATTGTTCTATATATTGATACGAGCATGGGAATTCCCGCCTCGTCCATATGATCAGATTATTCCTCATCCATTATTGAGGTTATGTACTTTTAGTTTTTGCAGTTGGTTCGGGACCGTTGTTCCAGGCTCCAGTTTGTTTCTTCTCTTCTCCACACCCCAGGAAAACCATTTAAAGACTTATGATGTCTATCGGCCATACGATGAGCTCCTGCCCTCACACATCATGGGGCAATCTGTTAACACCCCAAAAGTGCTCACTACCTCATCTACCCATCACATGACTCATTTGTCCATATTTCCTACCATATTTACCTTCAGAACCCTAAAATCCCACTAAAAAGCCTCCAAAAGGCCACAAAACCATCAAAAAAGCCTCAAAAAGGCTAAAATCCCCATTTTCCCTCCAAAAATATCCAAAATTCCTCCAAAATAGCAAAAACCCTCTAAAAAGGGAATAAAAAATATAAAATAATGAGAAAAAAGAGGAAAAAGGAGGAAAAAACCCTATACAGCTGACCTAAATCATATGGTTCCCAAAACCATGGGCCAGCATTCCACCACCAAAAACCTATAAATAGGTGATGGAGACCCCTCATTTCATATCCACAATCAAGTATACCCTTACTCTGCCAAAATCTCTCTTGAAACCCTAGCTCACCCTTGAGCTACTTTCACCATTGAGAGCCCCTTTTGGCCCATTTCCACCATTGGAGAAAGAGAAGGAGCAAAGTTGGAGTTTGGAGCAACCCTCTTGGATCATTGCAAGAACTTCACCAACCTCTACACTTGAGGTAAAATTTTAATACAAAGAAAACCATTTATTATTTCTTGTCTCTTATGTTTCATGCACATGTTTAGAATAATTTCCATTTCAATGTATTGTCTTTTAATTACTGTTTATTGAACTTCTACTAAGGAGTCCCTTCTCCTTAGTAGGTGCTCATTTGCACAAGCTAGGGTGAAAACCCTAGCTACAGAAACTTTAGTGACCTATTGTATGACAGACATAGGAGGGAAAAGAGATCTGATTGGAAGCCTTTCATCTTCTGCATCATTGTATTCAATGTTTAATGTGGGTATCTGAGACGCAGGGGTTTGAATCTTCTTCCTTTTTGCCAGGGTGCTTGCAGCAATCACCCAAGTATCAACCATTGTAGTCATGTGTGCCAGTTCCTTCTTTAGCTCATCAGCTGATTGAATTAAAATCTTCTTGGCTTGTTGAACATCCTCCACAAGGCCTTTTCCTTTTCCTTCATCCTGATAAGTTAACAACAAGGGAGTGTTTCCTTTTGTGCATATTTCTCTTCCTTGTCCCTTTTGGCATGTTCTTCAAGTGATAGTTCCATTTTCCTGTAACTCAAAAATTTGGACTTGAGCTCTTGTTGGTATTGAAGAATGAAACTTTGTTCATCTTTGGTCTTAGCCTTAATCAGGACTTCAGAAAACAAATTTACTCCCTGGTAAATAAAATCATCAAGGGCAGTCTCATGAGCATAGGAAGTCTTCATATGTTCTTGGGAAAAGTGGTTAGCCAGGAATGCCTTGGGATCATGCATCCTTTTGGGAGATTTTCCCAGCTTTAGGGAAACAATTTTCTTTCCCAACACTACAGCATGTGTTGAGTTCTGAATGACTAGAGAACTAACGTTCAATGGGAATTTGGGCCATCCTTTTCTTTTAGGTCCAGTTAACTTCAGGAACACTCCATCAGTGACAGTCTGGTAAGCAACTTCTTCTGAAAGTGTAGCTCGGGTTTTAACCCAAGCTTGTGCAAATGTGCACCTACTAACTTCGTTGTAGCAATCTCGATTCAAATAGTAAAAAAAATGTAAAAATTTAATATCAGTCTAACATGTGCAAGAAAGTAAATCTATATTAAGAACAGTAAAAAACTAGATCCATGAGAGAAACAATAAAAAACTTGATATTTTATATTAATGAGCAAACAATGGTTTGCAATGGTTTACCTCAATGCTGAGGTAGTTGGAATTCTTTCACTAGTACAAGAGTAGTGCTCCAATGCTCCAATAGTCTCTCTCTTCTCCAAGATGCTTCAAGGGTGGGCCAAAGGTTCACTCTCAATGAAGAACTTCAAGCTCAAAAAGAATGGGAAAAGCTCAAGAGGAATTTTGGCAGCATGGGATAGAATGAATGTGGATGAATAATGGAGAGCCTCTATCACCTTTTTATAGCTTTTGGGTGATGGCAAATACAACCATGGTTTAAGGTAACCAATGGCATTGGTAAAAATGGTTTAGGTTTCTTTTCCTCTTTTTCCCTCTATTTTACCTTTTTGAATATATTTTTGAATTTTATTCCCTTTTAATTGATTTTTGGGAATTTTGGATCCCTTTGGACGGTTTTTGGTATTTTTTGTGGAAAATTAAATATTTTGAGGAGAAAAAGATGGATTTTGGCCTTTTTGGTGGCCTTTGAGGGTTTTTTGAGGTTTTTAGAGGAAAAAATGGTAGGAAAAGTGGAAAAATGGGTCATGTGATTAGGGAGATGAGCTAGTGAGTATTTTTTGGGCGTCAACAACTATCATGCCCACCAAGATACAAGATGGAAAACCTCCATGGATGAAGAGTACAATTCTCTTCAGAAAAAAAATGCTACATGGGAGCTAGTTTCTCTTCCACCTGGGAGGAAATTATTCCAATGAAATTGGTCTACCGCACAAAGGTTGCTAGTGATGGATCAACTTGAAAATACAAAGCTAGGTTGGTTGTAAACGGATTCTCTCAATTCAAAGGAGTGGACTACACCGATACCTTTGCACCAGTTGTAAAGATGGATTCTATCCGCCTAATTTTGGCAATTTCTGCATCTAAGCACTGGGAAGTGCACCAAATGGATGTGAAGAGTGCATTTCTTCATGGAGATATGAAAGAAGAAATTTACATGAAGCAGCCTGAAGAATACATATCAGATCTGACATTAGTGTGCAGACTGAAGAAATCATTATATGGTTTAAAACAGGACCCAAGAGCTTGGTATGCAAAGATGGACTCCTTCTTCCCGTCACAGAATTTTGCAAGATGAAAATCAAATCCAAATGTGTACCTACAGCAACATGAAGGTAATTTGCTTATTATTTTCCTTTATGTTGATGATCTTTTGATAACTGGAAGCAATCTTGCTTCAATCGGAAACCCAAAATCTGCTATAAATCTAGCTTTTGACATGAGTGATTTGGGCTTGTTGAAGCAATTCCTTGGGTTAGAGATAGCTCAAAATTTTTATGGGATCATCATATCTCAGAAAAAATATGTTTCATACCTGCTAAATAAATTTAGTATGTCATATTGTAAGCAACACCATTCTCATTCCTCTCGGGAATATGACTAGAGGATGGTGATTCCACACCATTGGTGGATTCGACACTTTATCGACAATTGATTGGAAGTCTTCTATACTCGACACACTCTAGGCCTAATATTTCTTATGCCGTGAGTGTCGTGTCAAGATATATGAAACAGCCCCATGAGATTCATTTGAGGGAAGCAAAGAGAATCTTGCACTATGTGCACGGCACTAGACACTTTGGCATACACTATGCTGCAGATTCTGAGCTAGATTTAGCGGGATTCATTGACTCATCTTGGGCGGGTGATAGCATTGATAGGAATTCCACTTACGGATATGTTTTCATGATTGGAACAGGGCCTATTTTCTGGTCAAGAGAAAACAAGGAAGCCATTGCCTTATCTTCAACATAGGCAGAATATCGAGGAGCGGTCAACGCTTGCATTCATGTAGTTTGGTTGCAGGGTATTCTAGCAGAGTTTGATATTGGTAGCACCACTTTGACTATCATATTTTGTGAAAATCAAAGTGCTATCAAGATCTCGATGGATCTAGTTCATAGACATAGGACCAAGCATATCGATATCCACATGCACTACATCTGAGAGCTTGTGCATGACAGAACCATTGTTTTGCAATATTTCCTTACAAAAGAGCAAATTGCAGACATCTTTCCCAAGAGCTTCACTGAGAAGAATTTATCTTACCTCCGTTCACTGTTGGGGGTGAGTTATAATATGGTGGAGACAGATTAGATCTTTCAGTGTTCATCTTGAGGGGGGGCTTTCTTCCCACTGGGTTTTCCCTCTTTCCTCACTTATATTTTTTCTATCATTTTTGGATTATTTTATGTATTGGTGACCTTTGGTATCAGTAACTAGGGCCCTATATTTTATTTTTACCTCATAGTATAGATTGTGGGGGGGTGTTAGGATATTCTCACCATCATCTTTATGTTTGCATGCATCATGCAGGCATTCAGGCATGCATTTGCATGCATCCCAGTCATCAGTGAGGTGTCCCCCAACACGTAGTTCCTAGTTTGCTATCCCCAAGAGCTTATTTATGTTTAGTTCCAACCCTCCTAGTCCATGATGCGCCTTGTTTTCATCTCTTGATACAAACTGCTCCCTCTCTCACCTACCACCAGTGACACACTCAGTTAGTTTCTTGATTTGTGGATTTGTTCCTTAATTTGAGGACAGATTGACTAGTTAACTGACTAAAGCACTCCGATGGACACCCAAAGAGACTAGTTTGACTATTCTGACTCCAGAAAGCTCCTCATGCGCCCTACTTGGATTCTTCTTCACTACATTATTTCTCCATGTGCCAGTTACATCTACCTACACTCAGTTAGACTCAGTTTGAAACCTGGTTGGCCGTTACTTGTGCATTGATGACACCACTGATCTGATGATGAGGACTCCTAGTGGAGACATGCTACACCATGTAGGCTATTGAATGACCTCCTTGGTTAATTCGAATTATTTAGTCATTGTTACTGTGTATTGTATTGTATTCATCTTCTGAGTTCAATAGAGCACTACTGCAAGTCTTTTGCACATTTTTCACATACTATTCTTTATGCATCTCTAGTAATTGTTTCTCTTGTTCCATAGATCTGTTGTGTTGAATTTCATACTATTAGTCTTGGCATTTGCTGGCCTCCTGAATTTTTTCTGTAAATCAAACATTCCTTCAAGACTCCTTACTCCTTTCGGCATAAATTTCCCTTTAGTCGCATCCTTGTTATGCAAATTCAAATTATGTTTATCTTCATCGATTATAGATTTTTGGAAGGCATGTTCATTTGTTAAGAAACTGATAATATGATCATCATCATCAAAAACTCTTAGATTTGTAATGTTATCAGGTATGGATGGCCTGAAAATCAATTCAATAGAGCATTTGTTATCTCTTGGCACTAATCTGGAAGCGGAAGTAGCTAATAAATCAGTTGTAGCATTCTGTAATCTAGGAACAACATTTATATTGAAAGCATCAAAATGCGAAATTAAACTCCATACTTCAGATTGATATCCTTTTAAGTGTGGTGATAGACAATGAATTGTATTTCTCACCTGTCTGACAACTATTTCATAATCACTAAAGGCTTTTAAATATTTGACATTCAAACTAATACTCTTCTTTAAACCTTGAACTAGAGCTTCATATTCTGTTGTGTTATTCATGCATTCAAACTCTAGTCTACAAGATAAAATATGTTTGTTTCCTTCAGGATCAATCAGAACACAACCGACTCCGGATCCTTCCTGTGTTTTAGAACCATCGAAGAATAAAACCCAACATTTATTTTCTGTTTTAACTAAGTTAGCATTGTCACCTAAGTCAGTAACTAATTCTACTATGTTACATTCAATATCATCAGCCCGTGAAAATTGAAGTAGATCGGACTGCTTGTCTGAGTCATGGATAACAGCTTCTGATTGATAATTTCCTAGTTCAATTTCTAAAAAGTAATTCCCTAATACTGAAGACAAAAAAATTACAGGTTCATTCTTTTCTTCTAACTAAGTCATATTTTGTTTCATATGAGGCTCTCTCAGTATTTTGATTTGATTCTGTTTTTTTGGGTATGGCAACCACAAGTGGGATCAGTCTGTTGCAAAATAACCATTCAGTTTCGTAGACTAGTCCCTGATCAATATTAATCCATAAGCTTTAGGTATATCTACCACCATAATATCTATAAATTGACACAGTCTAGGATATGCAGATAGTCTAATAAGTACGTCTTTCATTTCCCCAATTACTTTAACATCAAACCTATCTAACTGTATGATTTGAGAAGTATATGGTATTGGTTGTACATTAATTTTCTTGCAAATTGATAGTGGCATAACATTGGAGTAAGCTCCGGAATCTACCAAGCAATTGTGCACATTATGATTAAAAATTTCGAAGGTTAACAAGAAAGGAAAGGTCTAAGATTTTGATTTTCCACCAATACTAGCTTCATTTATCTCAGTGTCAGATCCAATGTTTTCTACGGTACTGCTATATTGTGGGTCAAAATATTCTAACAATTTCTTTCTTTGTTGGGGCAGATTATATAATTCAAACAAAGAAATATTTGCTTTAGTCTTATTGATATATTCAACAATGTAATATCCCATGTTGTATTCTTTCGGTCTTTTCCTACCATTCCCTGTTTTATTCACTGTGATCTTTTCCTTTTCATTAATTACTAGGGTTGCTTTTTTTACCACCACAGGATTTTCCTTGGGTTGTGGTTGAGAGACACTTATGTTCTTCTTTGGCATTACATTTGCGATCTTTGATTTAGGCACAACTGGGCTTTGATCAACAACTGACCCTTTACTCTGAATAGTGATATTCATTGATGAAACTTGGATTTCTTCAGCATGAGCTTCTTTAGTCAACCCCTATGTAGGTGCCCAATCCCATAATATCATCGTGGTGTCTTGAGTGGGATCTTCTTATTCGAAAGTATGATCTTCTTGGGGGTCTTCTTGGTATGTTATTTGTGCATATAATAGTTGATTTTTGACCAAACTCATCGAATTTATCCACTGTGCGAAGCTTTTTTCAGAATGTTGTTCTTGATGAAAAGTGCAGAAATGATCCATGCCTACTTTGTGTAGATTTAGAACAGCATAGTTATTTATAGGAGGAAGAGATTGTCCACCTTCTTCCCTTTTCTTGTATAAGGGTTTGAATGGTTTTCTAGACGTACTAGCTGCCTTATCCATTTCCCAATCTACAATTTTATTGGACAATTTCCGAATCATTTTGACCACATTTTCTAATTCGGTTGATGATTCTTACTTAGTCCTGGACAATAGCAGAGGCTTCTTGCTGGTTGTTGGTTTTGCTTCCAAATCAAGTGAGTGTTTAGAAATACTATCGGCCTCAACTTACACTTTCTTGGCATCTTCATAGTTTTCTATTAGTGTAGCCTTAAGTGCTCTTTTCAAAAACATAGCTATGGGTGGATCTAGTGTTGTAGTATAATATTCTACCATGAATTATTTAGTGGGCTTTGTTGCAGCACTAAAATTTTTCAACGGGGTAGTAAATATCTGATTAAACTCCTCCACCTTTTCTTTCTTTTCTATCCTCATAGATAGCAGTTCTTTCATAAGCGTGGCAATGGTCTTTTGATTTCCAAATTTACTCAGAAAACATTTCTCGAAACTGTCCCAATATGCTATTGAATTAGCTTGCAAACTAAAATACTAGGAAGATGCCTTAGGTTCGAATGTGTAGGGAAACAGTCTGCAAAATACATCTTCATGCTCTACGTTTAAGAGATTCAGAGCCAAATAGAAACTCTTAATGTGATCTTCAGCATAAATGCCTTTTCTAGGATCATACTTAGGCAACACCCTTTCTGGATGTTTGGGTAGATCGTGTAGAGGAGTGGCCAGATTGAGTGGTCCTATGGCTCTCCACGCAGGCATAGCTATAAATTGTGGTGGTGGATGCGGTGGTGGCTGTGGTGGAGTATGAGGATCTTCTCGAGTCGGAGGAGTACTGGGTCTTAATTGATCAAGGGGATCTGTGATTTCTTGCAAAGAAATATCCAATAATTCTTCCAAACTTTCCACGAGTACCGAATCTCTTGTGCACTATGGCTCTCTCCTAGGGGCTCTCCTTCTGAGTAAAAGAGGAGTTACGTTCAAACCCCCAAGTCTCCTCACATAAGAATGTGTGTGTCTTTTGAAGTGATATACTTCTTCAAAGGGGACAGTGTATAATAATTCTTGATGTTCACCTCCAGAATTGGGATTTTCTTGATTTTGTGATTCCAGAAAGAAATCTTCTGGGATAGCTGTTTTAAGTGGGTATTCAGAAGAATTTCTTCTAACAAATGGGTTTCCTATGCTAGCCATGCAATGTGGCCCTCCTTCTAGCACCAAAAACTATTGATGCCCTGAAATTCGCAGCACCAACAGTTAGGGATTCTCGCCGGTAAGCAAACCCAATTAGATCGCTCACTGTTTGGTGTGGGGAATCCGTCTGGTTAACAACCCAACTACCGTGTGTGCTTTAAATTTTGGTTTTACTGGTTGCGTCCCCATCCACCGTTTATGTATTTTTTAATTAAAGATGAGATGCAAGTGATCTAATTAAATGCATGTAATCTAATCTGATCTATTTGATCTATCTAAATTAATCTAAACTATCCCTGCAGGGAGCAAATATGAATTAAGAGTAATAACGGGAAATGCACATAAAAGCCTCGCAGATACCTGTTTCAACATAATAAGCACATTTATAGAAGAAAGAAAGATACCAAAGATAACTTTGATATAATTAAAGCATTCTATTACTCATAAGAACTTCAATATTTACATAGGAAAATAAATCATTCACAACCATGAAGTAATTCAAGAAAGTTTAGAACAATCTCAAAGTATGCATATGAATGTATGAAGGATTAGTTCAACAATGACATTCCATATATTTCAGGCAAAAAATTCCGTGCTACTTGTAACGTCCCAAAAATTTACAAAAATTTAAAAATTTAAAAATAGAAATAAATACTGAAATTGCTAATGCAGAAATAAATAAAATAATAATCTTTTAATCGATGTCAAATTACGATAACGACTATTTATACTTCCTAGCATAAAATACATCATTAGTTAGGCTTGTGTTTAATTTTAATCTATATGTTGTACTTAAGTTTGTTGTGTAATATAATTTATTGATAAAGTACTGACGGTTTGATTTTGGGTGATGACGGAGGGGTCCTACGAGGTACCCTGAGGTTTACTTAGCTATGTTAGCTAAAGCATTTGAACTTGTCTCTTTGTGCAGAAACGCAGGTAAGAGTATTACGCAAATTCAAGTGTTAAGAGTAATTCTAATTATGTTTTTCAGTTAGCCGTCAATGCTTATAGTAACTCTAAGTACTTCCATACAAGAGAGTTGTTAATGGTATGCATCTCTGTCCTATTTCTGTAAGTGTTACCTTGACTATACTTGCAGTCACAGAAGTCGTAACTAAAAGTAACTGCACTAGACTCTTTACTGAAACTTCCAAGAAGATACTTATACTATGATATCTCTGATGCATACTAGATTACCATGTGTCAGTGCTATTTTGATCCTGTCATTATTTCACCATTTTGCAACGGTTGGTAAAATCGTGAATGTTTTAACTTGTATAATGCTATATATTATAGAATCATGAAACAAATAGTTTATTTTGAATACATGAATACAATTGAAATTATAAATATAAATAAAGTATTTTTATGCATTTCCCATTTTATATATGCATGAAAAATCATATTATTATAGCAATGTTTACTATCATCCTAACATCATATTTATGATGATTATAATGTGAATTTACCACCCTATAGGATTTGAACCTTTATAACTATAGGATTATACACTTCTAATTTACTATTTGTGGATCGTGATATATTATGTAACTTTGTAGAAGGGATTGTAACATGATGACATATCATGATGTGCATATTAATGAAATCTAAATTATGTACTAAGTATCAAAGAACCCTTATATGAAATGCGACCCTAGTCATATATATATATATATATATATATATATATATAACCATGCATTCGATGACCAATACTTTGGAATGAGCTGAACTTTAGAAAGTAACCCTAAGTCTTTGTACTGACATTTAATATTGACAGGGGTAATGAATGTGATGGTGTTTTCGTACTGGCAGTCTATCGAAACCTGGTCATAGCATTAAATTTGCCTACCTGTTGAGTGTAGTGGAAGTCTTAGGTGGATGCCTTCATGGCTGAAGGTCACATGAAAGAGTTCACAATTACTATTACGATGTTGAGCTATGCCATACTTTAACCCTTGGTTAGGTGATTTGGTGACGTGGTGGTTGTGATAATCAATAGGGTATTCAATGCAGTGGTTTCCCAAACTTCAACGTGCCTGGTTGGCATCTCCTCCATCGTTGATCTCTCACGATCTTGGGATTTGGAATGAAACCCTATTCTTTCGTTGTAAGTATCGTTGAAGTGTTTCTTGGCCTTCATTTTGTGTGTTAATGGAAAAGTAGAGAGGCCGATAGCCTGCTACAATGTAGGGTTTGGAAGTTGGTTGCTTGGAGGACTCCTTCCTTGATTTCAATCCTTGGACCTGTAAGGGAAAATTTATATTTTTCCAGGCTCTGTATTCTTTGTAGAGCCGAGCCACGATATAGTATTAAAGTAGTTTGAAAGGTTTTTCTGTCAGTTTCTTTGAGTGCAAGGTCGGGCCGGAGTTTGATTCTCCTAGCTACAAGTGGTGGTCCCTTGAGTTCTAAACCCTTATTCTCTGCATTTATTAGATGGCTCCGTCATCTTGTTTGCATAAGGCGTCTCAATCCAGGAGCTTCGTCATTGAGGTAATGTTTCAATAAATGAAAAGATAATGTTATTTGGAATGTTCAAGTTGAACTCTGCATTTTCATGGTTTAACCTTTCAACATTTTTTATGGCAGGTGTAACTTCGTTGAATGGTTAACTTGTTTGAATCTTGGTGGAGGAAATGCTGCTCAACCACCTGGTAAGCCTCGGTGGCTCTTAAACCCTCGTAGGTTCTCTTGGCAGAGTTTGGTTGATGTTTACTATTTGATGAGAGTTGGGAAAACTGTCCCTTATCAAGGGTGATGTCCAAAGTTATGATGTTTGTTAGAGAAAAATGCTGCAAGAGGATAAATCCTCAGCATGCTTTGCTATTTGGCCCAGTAGTGTTTTACTGTGGCATTGGCTTAAATGTGAACTTGTTTACGATAAAATTAGTAAAGGGATGACCCTATGATGTTTATAGTGTTAGGAAAACTTGAAATGTTTCAGTACAATCTCTGTATTTATTAGGGTCAACATTTTGACTTAAATAATATAATGTGAAAACTAGCCGAGAGCCAAGGGCTAACTCGTTTCTGCGAAACATGGATAATACTGTGTTATAATGTTTATACTTTTGTTTGAGTGATGATGTGGAATTGAGTTTATAATGAAACATAACCCTAGATGGTTTTCTGAACTATTTCTATGTTTATATAAGTTGATATTACAGTGTTGATTTAGGCCAAGAGCCGTGGTTAACTTACTTCATAAAAGTGAAACTCTAAGTTTGAGTCGATAGAGTTTGGAATGGTATTACGACTTAGTTTTGGTATTGATCCTCCATTAGATAAATATTACTGTTAATAAAATAAAAGCTCTTGTATGAGTTTGATTGTACAATAGATAGCTATCGTGAATGTAAATGTTGAATGATAGTAATGTTTTTGGTTCTGGAAATTTGACATAAGGGTTTTGATGTTTATGTTTTTAGGTGCTTGGCCTTAAACTGGCTGTATTAAAGTCTTAGGGTTTTTAAGAAGAATACTACAAGTGTCTACAAACTTTGCTGATAATTAATCTTAGTAGAACGATAAGATTTTGGAAATAAAACCTAGAATAAATCGATTCTGCAAAATTTGAAATATAGCAGATTGTTTAAATAATGGGAAATGATGCTATGTTTAAACCATGAATGTTGAAAGAAAGAAATGAAATGAGAGTAAAATGCATGTATCAATTTTGTATAAAAGAATATATGCAGTTGTTAAATTTCTAGAAATAATAATGTCTGAAATAAGTGGAAATATAACATCTTATTATTGGAAAGAAAATAATAGAATGCATGGTATTAGCTTTCAAAAATAGATAGTAATAATTTGAAAACCTAGTTCTGTGCAGAGATAAAATGTTTTACTTTTCTTACTAAGTACATAAAATGCTATATATCTGTTTATGATATGTTGTTCTATTTATGAGTTTTAAACATGTATAATTGAAATTGCAGAATTAAAAGAAACACTACAGTGCTAGTCCATCTATTCACTTGGAATTTTGCCCATAAATCATTTGACTTAATTCTACTTCTCTATACTAGAGTACTATACAGAAAATAGTATGGGAAAAAATACAGAAAAATATTTTTAATCCATCATCTTATTTACTTAACCATCACTATACAAATCATAATTCGGTCAAAAACTGAAAACAATCACTTATGTATGCTATTAACTGTAATTACTAAATTCACAAATACAGAAAATCATTTAACTGAAAAATAAACAAGACAGAATAGTAGAACCTGGTGAATGTAGGAGAAACAAACAACCCAAGGAGCCTATTCCACCCAACCTATTCCCGAAGACAGCCAAATTACTTTCCTTAGGACCCCCGATCCTGTTCACTAAACCACTAGGAAAAATAATATGTAGAAGCTTTAGTTCATCTCCTTGCAGCAACAAAGTAGTTCATCCAGTCATATAGACTTAGCAGTCAAAGAGACCTGAACCAACACCTCTGGTTTCCTTCTCAGAATCAATTCAGCAGACTCACAATGCACATTCACTTAGACTCCCTATTCGAATATCTCAGTGATCACTTGATACACTTGAGGAATTATTTCTGTAGAAAAAAATGTAGATCTCCCTGCCCAATTCGAATTTCCTTATCTAGGCTTCCAAGGATTTTTTAGTGGTTAATCTGGTCATTAATGAGCTAACAGCTCTGCTCCACCCACCTAGGGGATAATGCCACATATTTAGGGGTTGTTGTCCCATAACCAACAGCTAGTGGTGGAGTGCAAATGCTGACATCTATCCCATGCCTTCTAATAGCTTCCATTTCTCCTAGTGGGTCAGTGAACACTCATTTAATAGTTCCCTTGGGTGTTTGTCTCCTGTTTTAATTTATTAAATAATAAAAATATGTTTATTACAATCATCCTTGACCAGATTTGGTCATAATTACAAAAAATTGTAATTATAATTTAACATAATGTTTTTGCAATTAAAATAAATAGTCTCAAAATTTGGGTAAGTGACATACACCCCCCCTTATGTCTCAACATCGTCCTCGATGTTGTTCATTCATTTTCAGAGTATTCCTGAAATAGAGCTGGGTATGCTACCCGCATACTACTCTCCAACTCCCAGGTTGCCTCTTCTGGGCTAAGGTGCTTCCACTGCACCTTTACCTGCCTAATGGTGCGATTCTGGAGTAGAGTTTCCCTCCTTTTGAGGGTACAGTCTGGTTCCACCTGAAAATCACTGTCTTGTTTCACCTATACATCATTCCAATTTATAACATGAGTAGCATCGTGTACATATTTCTTTAAAACTGAAATGTGAAAAACACTATGTATTTTTAGATTTGGTGGCAAAGCTAATTGATATGCCATGGGTCCTACCCTTGACAAAATTTCTAAAGGACCACAATACATGGGTGCCAGTTTGGCACAGCTTCCCAATTTTAATGAACTCTTCTTCGGTATTACCTTAATGAAAACATGCTCACCAACTTGGAACTTTTTATGAGTCCTTTTAAGATTTTCTTGACTCTTTTTCCTATCTTGGGCAGCTTTAAGATTTCTTTGTACCTGTTGCACAGTTAGTTCTATTTCCTTCAACAATTCAGGTCCTAATATAACTTTATTAAATGAGTCATTCCAAGAAACTGGTGTATTACATTTCCTACCATAAATAATTTCAAAAGGGCTAAGCCTGGATGATGCATTGTAATGGTTGTTATATGCAAATTCTACTAAATGCAAGTAGTCCTCCCACTTACCAGGCTGGTCCTTAACATACATCCTTAGCATGTCTTCCAATATCTGATTCACTCTTTCTGTTTGTCCATCCGTTTGTGGATGAAATGCTGTGCTGAAGTTTAAGGTTGTATTCAACCCTTTAAACAAAGATCTCCAGAATTTTCCAGTAAACTTAGAATCACAGTCTGAAACTATCATTTTTGGTATTCCATGTAATCGAGAAATTTGTTTCATAAATATTTATGCAATATCTGGGGCCTTATAAGTAGTTTTTACTGGTATAAAATGTGTTTCCTTGCTGAGTTTTTCCACCACCACCATGTTGGAATCATTTTGTTTCTGATTCTTGGGTAATCCAATAATAAATTCTATGCTTATGATCTCCCATTTCCAACTAGGTATAGGTAATGGCTGTAACAGTCCAGCCAGATGCTGATGTTCAACCTTTACTCTTTGACAGTCAAAGCATTTAGCTATATATTATACTACTTCATCCTTCATCCTGGGCCAATGATAATCTTTCCATATCATAGTTATGGTTTTCTGATAACCTGGATGACCAGCATAATGACTTTTGTGCATCTCATCTAAAATCAGAATTTTTATCTTTGGTACGTTGGGCACATATAATCTATTTTTGTACAGCAACAAGCCATTTTCTGTTAACCTGAAATCTGCCATAGAATTTTCAAAATTACTTTATGTTGTCTTTTCATGTAAATTTATGTATTCTTCATCTGTTTTAATCCCTTTGAAAATCTGATTTTCTAAATCTGTTGTGTATGTACTGATGGCTGAAATAAAATTTAACTTTGCATTACGACTTAAAGCATTAGCGACTTTGTTCTCTTTACCCTTTATATGCTGAATTTCAAAATCATATTCACTTAGAAAGGTTATCCATCTAGCTTGTCTAGCATTCAAGTTCGTTTCATCTAGTAAATACTTCAGCCCCATGTTATATGTCATTAAAGTAAATTTTCTACCAATAAGATGGTGATGCCGCATTTTTAAGGTGTGTATTACTGCTAATAATTCCAGATCATATGTAGAGTAATTTTTCTCATGTATTTTCAGCTTTCTAGACTCATATGCAACAGCATGTCCCTCTTGTTGCACCGAGTGAAACGAGGTGCTCTACAACCTAGTATGGGGGAGATGTTGTAACATGTGTGAGTGTGGCATATAACGTTACTAACAAAATAATTAAAAAAATTCATATCGGCTCATAAAATAAATTCATGAGCCGACATGAATTTTTTTAATTATTTTGTTAGTAACGTTATATGAGACACTCACACATGTTACAACATATCCCCCATACTGGGTTGTAGAGCACCTCGTTTCACTCGGTGCAAAAATCCATGTTTGTTCATAAAATAAAATACTATGAAAAGTAATTAAAAATTAGATGTTCGTTTATAAAATAAAAATTTAAAACTTAAACCCAGATCTATCAATTAAGAGAGATCAAATTTCTTGACTTTAAATTTAAAAATGAAATACACCTCAAGAAATTGGATCCCTCTTGGTGCTTGATAGATACGGATTTAAGATGGATCTATGCTGGTGTTAGGACTCCACCGAGTCCGTCATTACATGCGTCGGTGCATACTATAAAATCCTTATTAGGATCTGTAATTCTCAGAATAGGTGTTGTAGTTAGTAATTCCTTCAACTTCTTAAAACTGTCTATGCACTTTTGATCCCATAATAACTTCTTCCCCTTCTTCTGTAAGGAGGTTATGGGGTTTTCAATCTTCGAAAAACCTTCTATGAATTTTCTATAATATCCTGTAATCCCCATAAACGATCTTACGCCTGACACATCCTTAGGAGTCAGCCATTGATTAATGGCTTTTATCTTATCGAGATCAATCGAAATTCCTTCCTTAGAGATTATGTGTCCTAAATACTGAATCTTATCCTTGTGAAAGTCACACTTACTAAACTTAGCATATAACTGATGATCTCTCAGAACTTGTAAAATAATACACAGATGTTTGTCATGTTCTTCCTTACTTTTAGAATATACCAGAATGTCATCTATGAACACAATGACAAACTTATCCAAATATTTGTGCAGAATATTGTTCATTAAGAACATAAAAAATACCAGGGAATTAGTCAACCCAAATGGCATGACCACGAACTCATAATGCCCATAGCGAGTTCTAAAGGTTGTTTTAAAAATATCCTCATCTTTCACACGAACTTGATGATATCCTGACCTTAAATCAATCTTTGAAAATATTGTTGCTCCAAGCAGTTGATCAAATAGATCATCTATGCGGGGAAACGGATATCGATTCTTGATTGTCATCTTATTCAGTTGGCGATAATCTATACAAAGCCTTAAAGTGACATCCTTCTTCTTAACAAAAATAACAGGTGCTCCCCAAGGAGACACGCTGGGTCTTATATACTTTTTATTAATCAGTTCCTTCAATTGTGATTTTAACTCATTTAATTCCAATATATTCATCCTATATGAAGCTTTGGAGTTCGGTACCGCACCCGGTATCAACTCAATGGTTAAATCTAGATCTCTCTTCGGGGGTAATCCTGGAATCTCTTCTGGAAAAACATCCAGAAATTCTTTTAGGACAGGTATATCTTCTAGTTTCAGTTTGTCCTCTTTTGTAATTAACTCCTCATGTACTACATTCACTGCGAACATCTTACATCCTTTTCTAACTTCTCTTTTTACTTGCATCGCTGAAATCTGTCTAAGTGATGTCTTTCTAGGAATACCCTTTACTTCTACTATTTCTCCTTCATCATTTAGACAGGTAAAATTTTTCTCATAACAATTCAAAATAACATGATGTGATTCTAACCAGTCCATTCCAATTAAGATGTCATAGGATTCTAAAGGTAAAACATTTAACTTGGTTCGTGTCTTTAGCTGATTCATAGATAAAACATAACTTTCAACAAAATCAGACACTTTTATTTTTGTTCTTGTTGCTAGTCTAACTAACCAGGATTTATTAAATTTTTCTGTTTTCAGATTAAAATTTTCTACAATATCTGGAGATATATAACTCAGGCTAGTGCCCGAATCTATCAAAATAGAAACTGGGTGGTTTTGTTGCATACCTTCAATCTCTATAATAGAGACTTGATGCTTCGCTTGCCTATTGTCTAGAGCTGCATTAATTCTAGGCATATCTCTTACCAAGTCTCCCACAGTAGGTTCAGCTTGTATGGAATGAATATTATTGGCTTTCCGCTTCTTATTGGGACAGTTTGACGCAAAATGACGACCTTGACACTCAAAAAATTTTATAGGTGTCCTCTGGTCATTAGTTCTAGTAGCATTGGGTGTATTTCTAGGAGCTATAAAATTCTGCTGCTGATTAGTTTTGGGACTGTTTCCTTGGAAATTTCGATTTGGAAAGTTTTTCATTTGAAAACCAGAATTTCCACTGAACCTGAAATTTTTCTTCTTCAACTCAATGTTGTTGGGTTTCTGATTTTTCCAGTTAGATATCCCTTCTCTTTTCCAGTTCGTATCATAGCAGAAAGTTGCTTTCCTCGTGGCTTCTTCTAAGTTCTTTGGATTTTCATACTCTATTCTGTCCTTGATGTTGAAAGGTAGACAACTTAGATATCTTTGAATCTTTGGTTTCTCTTCCACAAGGAATGGCACATACCTCAGCAAATTCAGAAATTTGTTGTTCAACTCTTTCATGTTCATGGCTCCCAATCTTAGATCATAAAATTCCTTGGAATTTTCTTCGTAATATTGTTCATATAGGAATTTCTTCTTGAAGTACCGTTTAAAAGTGCTACAATTCACATCCTTCTCCTCGATGCCCTTCACTCTTTTTGGGTGAGAAAGTGTCTTAGACTGTTGTGGTCAGTTTTCACCACAAACTTGTTGCCCACAAAGTATTGTCTGAATTTGGCCAATGCATGAATAATGATCAGCATTTCTTTATCATAGATGGAGTAAAGTTTTTCATGAGGCTGCAACTTTCTGCTCTCAAAGGCTATGGGATGTTGGCCTTGCTTTATGATAGCCCCTATTCCTCCACCTGAAGCATCACATTCCACAACAAAAGGTTTAGTAAAATCAGGAAGTGCAAGTATGGGACAACTACTCATTACCTCTTTCATTTTTTGGAAGGCCTTTTCAGCCTCTTCATCCCACTTGAAAGCATCCTTCTTAGTGAAATAAGTGAGTGGAGAAGTCAACTTGGAGAACCCTTTCACAAATTTTCTGTAGTAGGTGCATATGCCAATAAAGCCTCTCAATTCAATAATATTTTTTGGTGATGGCCATTCCAATATAGCCCTGATTTTTTCCATGTGTACCTTCACTCCTTCCTACCCAATAATGTGCCCAAGATATAGTAGTTCTTTCATCCAAAATTCACATTTTGATAACTTAGCAAATAAGGACTCTTCTTGCAAAATTTTCAACACAATCTCTAACTGCTGCAAATGCTCTTCCCATGTTTTACTGTAAATGAGAATGTCATCAAAGAAAACAAAAACAAACCTTCTTAGTTGCTTGCAAAAGATCCTATTCATACATGCTTGAAATTTAGCTGGAGCATTAGTTAACCCAAGAGGCATGACAAGAAATTCAAAGTCACCAAAATGACATCGAAAAGCAGTCTTTTGCACATCTTCATCTTTCATTCGAATTTGGTGATACCCTGAACTAAGGTCAATTTTTGAAAAGTATTTGGCCCCATGTAGCTCATCCATGAGCTCATCAATCCTAGGAATAGGATACCTATTCTTGATAGTCTTTTTGTTCAAGGCTCTAAAATCTATGCACATTCTTAATGTTCCATCTTTTTTCTTCACTAGCACTACTGAAGAAGCATAAGGGCTAGAGCTTGGTCTAATGAGTCCCAACTATAGGATTTCTTGGATGGATTTTTCAATATCATATATGAACCTTTTAGGATGTCTACAAGGTGGTATTTGAATGGGTGAGGTACCCTCCTCCAAAATAATACTGTGCTCAACCCCCCTATCCGGTGGTCTACCATGTGGAAGGTCTCTAAAAACCTTTTCATATTTTTGCAAAAGTCTCTCTATCTCCTTTGGGTGTTCAAAAATCTTTATATTTGGATTGGGAGATGTAATATGACATTCAACAGTCCATTCTATATCCTCTTTCCTCAATATAGATCTCATACTATTGCAAGTCACTACTTGATTTCGATAAGTGTGTTGCCCTCTCACAACTCTTTGTACTCCTTTCGAATCTTGGAATTTCATTTCGGGAATTTGATAATTTACTGTATGCTCTCCTATTGAATACAGAAATTGCACTCCCGAAACCACATTAGTATCAGCAACATCAACCACATAAAAAATATTAACAAAATTATAGTTACCTACGGTGACTTGCAGCTTTGGAACCCATGTTTTGCATTGCATTGTGTTGTGACCGGGAATGACAACTATGAAGCCATCGAATGGTTCAATAGGTATCTTTATTTTCTCCACCATCTCTGCATCAATGAATTTATGGGTGTCTCCTCCATCTACCAAAACTGAAGTTCTTTGTCCTTGTACCACACCTTTGCATCAGATAGTATGATAGCGAGGTACTACTGAAAGTACTTCCATTCTTGCTTTGTCCAGTGAAAGTTGATTTTCTTCTTGTCTTTCCTCTTCTACTACTGTCTCATATGCCTCTTCTTGATCTGAAATATGTCCATCTTCATCCATGCCCCCATCATACCCCTCATTATCAGAAAATACTTCTATGTATTGAGCCTTTCCTTTAGTACATTTGTGCCCCGGTGTCCATGGTTGGAAGCATGTGAAGCACAGTTTCTTTTTTCTAAGCTCATCCCTATTTAGTCCTTCTTTTTTCTTCCTTTCAAATGACTCTCTTTTCCAAGGTTTCTTTTCAAATTTGTAGCTAGGCTTGGGAGGAAATCTCGTTCTAGGAAGCACATTTTGGAGATCCCTAGTCAAGCTCATTGCATCTTTTAATGTAGTTGGCTTGTGGGCTTTGACCAAACCTCTTAAGGGTTCAGCCAAACCTTCAGTGAAGAGCAATACTAATCTTCCCATATATACATCAGCCAGATTGACTGATAATTTTTGAATGTCCAACATATATTCAGTAGGGGACACAGTTTGCTTAAATTTGGCTAGTTCTTTGAAAGGCGATTCTGGATCTTTTTGTTCAAATCTTTCTAGTACCCTGTCAACAAATTCTCCATATGTTTTAACCTGATTATGACCCAACGTTTTCAACCCATGAAACCACCATTCATTGGCATCTCCTTCCAAATGCAAAATGGCCATTTTTAATGCATCCTCTTCCAACATAGGATTCAACTGAAAATATACATCCAATTTTTGCACCCAAGTGTTAGCAGAATTTTGAGAAGAACCATCAAAAGTAGGAAGTGACATTTTTCCAATAGCACTATTTAATTTTTTGTTTTGGAATCAATTCCTATTGTCTTCGCTCCTTTTAATTTTTTGTATAGCATCAATGTAGTCACTGAGTGGTACACCACTTTTACACTCTTCATTCAAATCATTCCAATCATTTACTAGTTTCTTATAATCCACCTCAATATTGGGCTCTTCTTTTGGTGTGAGAAATTTAGGTCCAGTATGCCTTTGTGTGCTTTGGAATTCATCAGGTCTATTATGTGGTCTCGTGCTTGAAAAAATATGCTCACTCCCTTTTATCTTTTCCCCTGAATGTGAACCACTATTATCTCCTATCATCCCTTTGCCTGAAAGTTGGCTACCCCTTCATCATTTGTTTATTCATCTCTAGCATAACCATGGTAATTCCTTCAAAACATGGTTTTAAGGCTTCAATAAATTCCTCCTTATGTCTTAATTTTTCCTCCTCCTCTCTACCCATTGTTTTAGAAAAAAACTATTTTTCTGCTACTATCTCTTCTTCAACCAAAACTTCTTCAACTACTGATTCAAAGGGTGGTGGTTTATTTGTTTGGATTCTTGTTAATACCATCAGGTTCCAAGACTATGCTCTGATACCACTTGTAATATCCCTTTTTTAAAATTTTAAGAAAATGCCCAATTTTCCACGTTTTTACCAATTTCGACGTTTGACTAGTTTTACTGTTTTGACCTCCAAATCAACCCAAATGCTCCCAAATATTCTGTATGAGTGTATGAATGATATTTATAATTGAATATTAGGTTCAGGGATTTTTTATGGTCCTCCAAAGACTTCTGAAAACTTGATTTATATTCTGACCAATATATGCAATTTTGACTAGTAATTTGTGCATCAAATCCCCCGGGGGTAACATTGAAAAGGGCCTCCCAAATGCCTCTAAAATCCCTCAAATTTCTGAAAAGAGGTATGTAATGTGTTAATTATATTATTAAGGTCTCATATGCACCATTAATGGATTATTACTACTATTCTCTCCCTCTCCCATTCAATTGCAAAAATCCTCAATTCAACCCTTGGGGAAATGGCACTATTTCACCTCCCAATACAACTAAACTGAGTAAAAATGCTTAAAATGCTCAAGTAAAGTACATGAAACTTGTAGAAGACATCCATGGAAGTATATTGATCACAAATATATCATATAATCATCCATCCATTCAAAATAATCAACATTATAGTGTCATACATCAATGCATTGGGGAAATGGACATTGTTTGCTCATTAGTCAATATTTTTTCATACAACCAGTGGGTATTTCGACCTGATACTTTTTGAATATTAATAAAATAGGATATTAAACTATTACAATCATAAATATATAATGATAAGCGCTCCCAAGAAGCATAAGAGCTCACCAAAAACGCCCTCCCCCAAGGAGCATGAATATGCCTTCAAAACTGGAAACGGTGGAGAGAAAGTGCTGCACTAAACCAAACCATGAAACTTCCTGTAGCTGCTACCTGAAAATACAAACTCCATTAAATCACCATGAAATACTTGAGTGGCCTCTCCAAACACCAACTTGGATGGGAATCTTTCACCCTCGAAATTGGCTAGGGCAAGAAACTAGTCATCCACTAGCTCTCTCTTCACTAATGCAATTTTTCTCAAATCATCAAAATCCATTCTCATACTTGATTTCTACATTTTATAACCAAAATTATCCTTCTATGGGTCGAAATCCTCTCAATAGATTCAAGAGATTTCCACTTAGGAAATATTCCACATTTGCCACTTGTCTCCTAGTTCCAACCTTCCATCTTCTCCCAAATTCGAATTTGAGTCTCTTTGGCTTCTTCCACTCCCATGAGCGCCTTAATTGAGCCTATTTTTGGGGATGAAATTTCATAATGGTCAGATGCCAGAGGTCAGGTCTGCAATTTTTCGTAGTTGTCATAGATTCTCCATCATTGGTGTCATAGGGGCTAGGAAATCTAGCCCAAGTGTCCACAAACTTCCAATTTGACTCTTTATCTTCCATGGAGGTTACCAATACATCCGAATTTGACCTAGTATTCTCAATGCCATGTGTTATGAATTACCAACTCACCCAAGAGTGTTCACCTTCCCATGAATTCGAATTGGCAAGAGAGAGATGCCATGTGTCATTGAAAAATCAAGCTAGTGTGGGTCCCACACCCTCCATATGTCTCCAAAACCACTTGTCACCTAGAATTTATCTTGAATTTATTTATTCACCATATTTATTAAATATTTGAACCCTTCTAATGTCTAAACATCATTTATTAGCTTCCTTATTACAATTCCACATGTGCCCATCCAACCTAGGAAACTAGTAGGATTGATGGGATTGTCTTACTATGCAATTATTTGAATGGGGAGATTACAGTCCTCTCCACCCAAGATTGCTTGTCCTCAAGCAATTTCAAATTTGAATGCTGCAAAATCTTGTCCTTTTCCCATGTGGCATCTTCATTTGGTAAGTCCTTCCTTTGCACTAAATATTCTTTGATAATTCTACTCCTCAACCTTCTTTCCCATGTCTTCAAAATCTTTTCCAGAACAAGTGTGAGCTAACCTTCATCATCCAAAGGAAGAAGTATTTCTGAAGTGATGATTTGTGGACCAAGGGATTTCTTGAGATAGGAAACATGAAATACATTGTGGATTTTACTCCCTTCCGTCTGTTCTAGTTCATATGCTACTTCTCCTACCTTCCGCACTATCTTGTATGGCCCATAGTACCTTGGTTTTAATTTTTCTGCTCCATTCTTTTTGAGAGATGTTTGTTTATATGGATGCAACCTTAAATATACTAAATCATTGACTTGAAAGGTTCTTTCTTCTCTATGTCTATCAGCATATTTTTTTTGCTGATTTTGAGCAACTTGCAAATTGTATTTCAAGAGCTTTAAAATTTCTTGGCTCTCTTCCACCCAATCTTTAGCCTTTGGGGCTCTACTATCACCAAATATAATTTCATCAAATGTATGTGCATCATAACCATATAATGCCTTGAAAGGAGACATTCCTATTGACATATGATAAGTGGTGTTGTAGCAAAACTCACCCAAGTGTAGCCATTTTGCCCATGCTTTTTGCTACTCTCCCACATAGTTTCTTAGGTATCCTTCCAACCATTGATTTACCCTCTTTGTTTGTCAATCAGTTTGTGGATGATAGATGGTACTTGGAGTCAATTGAGTACCTACCAATCTAAAAAGTTCTTGCCAAAAAGCACCCATGAATCTACTATCTTTATCACTGACAATGCTCTTGGGGAGCCCATGCAATCTGAAGATTTCTTTGAAAAAAATACTAGCCAATTGTGCAGCACTAAAAGATGATGTAACAACAAAGAAATGAGAAAAAAATTTCAACCTATCAACTACCACATAGATGCAATCCTTACCCAAATATTTAGGCAACTCGGTGATGAAATCCATGGAGATACTGTCCCATTTTTGCTCCGGAATGGGAAAGGGTTGTAATAGGCCGGCTGGACATGTAAGTTCTGATTTGTTTTGTTGACATACTTTATATTCATTCAGATACTCCTGAACATCTTCCTTCAACCCCTTCCAAAAAAATCTTTGCCTCGACTGTCTATAAGTTTTGAAGATCCCCGGATGTCCTGCTAGTGGGGAATCATGTGCTTCTTGCAAAATTCAGTACTTGAGCTTGGAGTTATGAACTAAATAAATTATTCCCTTATAATCCATCAGCCCATTCAAAATCTTGTATTTATCATCCCCTTTGATTCCATCCAACACATCACGAGGAAAGTTGTCTTTATCATATTCAACTAGTAGCATGTTTTTCCAATCCTTGGCAATGTCCATGAGAGAAAAAGAAGGTCTTCTTGACAAAGCATCTGCTACTATATTATTCTTTCCTTTGACATATTCAATATCAAAATCATAAGCTTGAATCTTGCTTACCCACTTTTGTTTCCTTTCATTTATATCTTTTTGGGTGAAAAAGTGTCTTAGACTGTTGTGGTGAGTTTTCACCACAAACTTGCTGCCCACCAAGTATTGTCTGAATTTGGCCAATGCATGCATAATGGCCAGCATTTCTTTATCATAGATGGAGTAAATGTTTTCATGAGACTGCAACTTTATGCTCTCAAAGGCTATGGGATGTTGGCCTTGCTTTAGAATAGCCCCTATTCCTCCACCTGAAGCATCACATTCCACAACAAAAGGTTTAGTAAAATCAGGAAGTGCAAGTATGGGAAAACTACTCATTACCTCTTCATTTTTTGGAAGGACTTTTCAACCTCTTCATCCCACTTGAAAGCATCATTCTTAGTGAAATCAGTGAGTGGATAAGTCAATTTGGAGAACCCTTTCACAAATTTTCTGTAGTAGGTGCATATGCCAATAAAGCTTCTCAATTCAGTAATATTTTTTGGTGATGGTCATTCCAATATAGCCCTGATTTTTTCCATGTGTACCTTCACTCCTTCCTACCCAATAATGTGCCCAAGATACAATAGTTCTTTCATCCCAAATTCGCATTTTGATAACTTAGCAAATAAGGACTCTTCTTGCAAAATTTTCAACACAATCTCTAATTGTTGCAAATGCTCTTCCCATGTTTTACTGTAAATGAGAATGTCATCAAAGAAAACCAAAACAAACCTTCTTAGTTGCTTGCAAAAGATCCTATTCATACATGCTTGAAATGTGTCTAGAGCATTAGTTTACCCAAAAGGCATGACAAGAAATTCAAAGTGGCCAAAATGACATCGAAAAGCGATCTTTTGCACATCCTCATCTTTCATTCGAATTTGGTGATACCTTGATCTAAGGTCAATTTTTGAGAAGTATTTGGCTCCATGTAGCTCATCCATGATCTCATCAATCCTAGGAATAGGATACCTATTCTTGATAGTCTTTTTGTTCAAGGCTCTAAAATCTATGCGCATTCTCAATGTTCCATCTTTTTTTTCACTAGCACTTCTGAAGAAGCATAAGGGCTAGAGCTTGGTCTAATGAGTCCCAACTCTAGTAGTTCTTGGATGGATTTTTCAATCTCATCTATGAAATTTTTAGGATGTCTATAAGGTGGTATCTGAATGGGTGAAATACCCTCCTCCAAAATAATATTGTGCTCAACCCCCCTATCTGGTGCTCTACCACGTGGAAGGTCTCTAAAAACCTTTTCATATTTTTGCAAAAGTCTCTCTATCTACTTTGGGTGTTCAACAATCTTTATATTTGGCTTGGGATATGTAATATGACATTCAGCAGCCCATTCTATATCCCTATGCCTCAATATAGATCTCATACTATTGCAAGTCACTACTTTATTTGGATAATTGTGTTGCCCTCTCACAACTCTTTGTACTCTTTTTGAATCTTGGAATTTCATTTTGGGAATTTGATAATTTATTGTATGCTCTCCTATTAAATACAACCATTTCACTCCCAAAACCACATTAGTATCAGCAACATCAACCACATAAAAACTATCAACAAAAGTATAGTTACCTACAATGACTTGCAGCTTTGGAACCCATGTTTTGCATTGCATTGTGTTGTGAACGGGAACGACAACTGTGAAGCCATCAAATGGTTCAATGGGTATCTTTCTTTTCTCCACCATCTCTGCATCAATGAATTTATGGGTGGCTCCGCCATCTACCAAAACTGAATTTCTTTGTCCTTGTACCACACCTTTGCATCGGATAGTATGATAGCGAGGTACTACTGAAAGTACTGCCATTCTTGCTTTGTCCGGTGAAGGCTGATTTTCTTCTTGGCTTTCCTCTTCTATTGCTGTCTCATATGCCTCTTCTTGATCTGAAATCTGTCCATCTTCATCCATTCCCCCATCATACTATTGATGTATATGTAACTTCAAAATGTATTTCACATATATGTATATTGTATTCCTATAGAGACGTTATTATTCCTCTATATGGAAGTGTTGTCATTTATATTGTAAGTGTCGTAACTTATACTTGATGGGTTATTAGACCACCTTGTTGGGGTCGGCCCTATATAAGTCATGTGGGTCGAAGGGTTATTATACCATCCTATTGGGGATCGGTCATGTGGGTCAAGGGGTTATTAGACCACCCTATTGGGTGTCGGCCCAGTCAACATTATGTTAAGTGGTTAAGTTGAGGCCGACCTAGTTGAGTAAAGGTCAAGTCAAGTTACTTTATAAATAGAGAGTGTGTCTCTCTCATTTTACACATTCTATTCTCTCACTCACCCTGTGGAGAGTGGCACACTTGTGGAGGAGGAGGCTCTGCTATTAGGAGAAGACTATATCTTTTATTCTGGTTGTATCATTGCTCTATCTATCTCTAAGGAAGTTATTGGGGTTTTTCACCTTTATGGTTTTCCCCAAGTAAAATCTGTGTCTCTTGTGTGCTTGCATTATTATGTCCGTGATTGATATGTTGTACATGTTGTTCTCTCAGTTAAGATCTTAGATTAGATTGAAGTAAATTCTGAAAATCTAACATGGTATCAGAGCTAGCCTGAAAGAAAGCATGATATGGCATGTATGGCACTTGTTGCACTTACGATGTTAGGGCTTGATATAGAAAAAACCAGTCATCGTATAACTTTCGCTATAAATCCATTTTGGAAAACTTTTTGGATCTGAAACTTTTACCGGTCAAAGATCAGATCCCCATGTACCTTGTGTCCAAAGGAAAACTTATAATTACTTGTAATTTGTGATTTATGATCTGTACAATATAGGGTTTCCGCCTCTTCCAGATCTCAGTCATAAACAGGTGACCTTGGAAAGAAGGTCATAACATGGGCTAGCAAGCTCCAAATGAAATTTAGTAAAAAGTGACAGGTAGTACACAAATTGGACTATCTCAGGAAACATTTTCAGAGGCTGAAGTTGAACCAGTGACACATGGAATTCCGTACAAGTTCGCTCTCCTTTTTTATCCCATAAACAGGTCACGTTGCGACACTTGGCATAACTCTCTCTCAGAGAATGAAATTGAGGTCAGACTTGTCGGGATGGAAAGATGATAGGTCGGGCTATCTCAGGAAAATGTTTTAGACCTTGTGGATTAAAAGGTTCAGAGTTACACCAGAAACAATCAAGTACATATTTCTATCATAACATAATTATTTTTTAGCACCTTCATTCATGGCTTCCAGAATTTAGGGTTTCAGAGAAAGTTGGAATTCTTGTAATCAAAGACTACAATTGAATGCTACTCATCAAAATAGAAATTTAGAGACCAAGATCAGAATTTTTGGTTGGGTAGAAGACCGGGCTTGATCAGACCCTAGTTCGACACTTTGGTTGGAAAAGTGGAAAATTAGGGCTTCTGCAAAAATGGGAATTTTTGAAATCTGTGACCACGGCTGGAAGCTCCTTAGAAAAACAGAAGCTTAGAGCTTTGGATCAAACCTTTTGATTGGGAAGAAGAGTGGGCTTCATCAAACCCCATTTTGGGGTCACGTTCAGTGAATCCGGAAGTTTCAAAGGCAAAATTGAGGAGTGAAACTTTGCAGTTTTCAAATTCTGAATATACCAGCTTGATTAGCTCATCAAGGCACATATTTCTATCCTTTCGAAAGTTTGAAATTCAAAGTTTGAATTTTTGGGGTTTCTCTGACAAACCCTATTACAGCTCCTCATCAAGTTCCTGCAAATCAAGTGGATTGGTTTAATCCTAGAAGAGGATGAATTGGTCACCTGCATAAGTGAAGAAGTTCCTGTTTCAAAGGGAGATGAGGCTAAGGCCTTACATAAGAAGATTACAAGCAATATCGACAGGTATGACTTATCCATGTATGTTTCAAGATTTGCTCATGATTAAGTCTATGGTATGTTTGTCTTCATATTATTACGGTTAGTACAATCTTGTTTAAATTTAGACTTGTCGTATCACCTTAATAAAATTATGAATGCATGATAGAAGATATTCATTGGTTAGGGTGTTGACACTTATGATTGTACTAATGCATTATGGTGTTTTATGAGGTTTATGTTGTCCGCTAACATGAAAGGTACACCAAGAAAGAAAAATCATGTTCTAGTTCAAGAACATATGATCATGATGACATGAAGACCAAGATTCATCCATTGTCATGGATCTCTTAGAAGATCTACTTATGAGGTATGTATAACTTGGTTCTACAATGGATAACTTATGAGACATGTAGGTTACTAGCACAAGTCATTGAAGAGAACTGGAAGACATTATGCGGGTATGTTAGACATAACCAGCTAGCATGCTAATCCAGGTATGTTTTTCCTCTATCAAGCTAGAATCCTACCTTGTGTTAGGATCTTATACTGTTGTGTTGTTGATAATGATTATTCATAAAGTCATAGGTTTGAATAGTCATGGCTATATGCATATTATGTTTCTTACCATAATTGATGATATGACTAACCAGAAGAATCATAAAGCTATAGGTTTGAGTAATCATGGGTTTATGCATTGATGATTTAACTAATTAGAAGAGTCCTATGATCAAATACGAATATGCATGAGTAAAAGAAGACTTCCCTGAAACCTTGAATACTAATGTCTATTATCTGTGAATGATCATGACTATACATGTTTAAGATTATTGTGTTTTGATAGTATTAAGATTATACTAATAAATGTGTGATTATGTATGAGACCTCAAGGATAACACAATGATGATACTAATAAGCATGCATAGTGATTAAGGATGGATGTAAGTTCAAGGACAGGTAATCCATGAAGCAAAGATCAAGAGGGAGCACACTCCAGTTGTTCTTGCAAGAAAGCAAAGGAGCACACTTCAGTAGTTTCTGCAAGGATGCAGATATTCAGAGGGAGTTGACCACTTCTCACAATCCATTTCAAAATGGAGTTGCAAAGATTCAGAGGGAGTCCACCCAGCAACCAAACAAAGATAAGTATTTGAATTGTCATTTCTTACATAATGTTATTGAATGATGTATATGCTTATGTTCCTAGAATTAGGTTGTGTATTATGCGCCATATTAGAATAGTTGCACAGTATACTACTAATATACATGGGTAAGTGGCCTATGGCACTATACAACATTCCATTGCTACTTATCTAGAATGAAACCTCTTTGCTGACATGTTAGGAGTTGTGCAGACTCTTAACAATGTTCTGGTAGAGATTGGAAGGCATCTAGAAAGTTACGGGATATGGATAAATGTTGTATTGAAGCATTGGCTAAGATAATTGCATGATTGTATGACATATTTCTTTATGTGTAAGAATTTGTTTTGAAAACTATAAGATGTTTTCTAATCATACAATTTAACTTGTTGTGTAGGAAAGATCGTATACCACCACCTACAAAAGAAGGACTACAACATTTGTTCAGCAACAAAGTTATCTATTGAAAATATTGAAGATATTGAAGTTCCCAGGATCTGGGAAGAATGCCATGATCGAGGAGTACCAGTCGATCATGAAGATGTTTGGGATGCAGTCCCAAGACCTGAAGGGTAGTCTATAGTGACTTCCAAGAGGATCTACAAGATCAAGCATGCTGCAGGTGGTAGCATAGAGACTTTTTCTCTTGTAGCCAGATACACTTCCATTAGATCCGTACTTGCTCTGGCTATAGTGATGAAATGAAAGATACACCATATGGATTTCAAGACAGCTTTATTGAATGGTGTAGTTGAAGAAGAAGTGTATGTGGAGCAGCCACTTGGTTCTGAGACACATGACAGGGAGTCATATATGTGCAGAACTTGGTATGGTAGGATAGACAGCTATCTATCCAGTTTGGGCTTTACCAAGAGTAAAGAGGATTCCAAACTTCACTACAAGGTTGAGGAAGGCAATCCAGTGATACTACTATGTGGATGACCTGTTCGTAACAGGTGAGGATAGATTGATTGCCGACATGCAGAGGAAGATTGCTGCCGAATTCGATATGAAGAACTTGGAGATGATGCACTATTTATTTCCTAGGTATGGAGGTGTGACAGAGTGCAGATGGAATCTCCCTTGGACAAGGGAAGTATGTAGTAGAAATCCTAAAGAGGTTCGGGATGATGGACTGCAAGGATATGGCCACACCTATGGCATCGAACCTGAAGCTTCTGTGTGATGCTTCATCTGATCCGGTTGATGTCACGATGTATCGTCAAATGATTGGGTCCTCTATGTACCTGACGAACACGATACCAGATATTTGCTTTGCGGTGAACACATTGAGCCAGTTCCTAACGGATCCGAGAGATGTTCACCTGGTTCTTGTAAAGCATATTCTGAGGTACCTAAAGGGTACAGTTGATTATGGGCTCAAGTATGATACGAATCAAAATTTTAACCTGCAGGGTTATGTTGATTCAGATTGGGCAGGCAGTGCTGCAGATAGGGATCAAGTGTGATCTCTTGGTTTAGCAGGAAGTAGTCCTGCGTAGCACTGAGTACAGCTGAAGCAGAGTATGTTGCGATGGATGAGCAAGTTGCAGATGTATTGACCAAGCCGTTGGCCAGAGTGCAGTTTGAGTACTTCAAAGAGAGGCTTGGTGCACTTCAGATCGAGGTTCCTTCCAAAGGGAAGTGATGAGTCCAGAAGATGCAGATGCACATGAGATTTTCTGACATGGTTGATGTGTTCTCCCTTGGTCATGATGTAATTGCTGAGCCATTTTTCACATGGTGGTAGATGTGTTCTCCCATGGTGAAAAAGTAAGGGCTGGAGCCTTCCCTGAATGGTGGTAGATGTGTTCTCCCATGTCGGTGGTGTAACTGCTGGATGATGTGCATCTGGGCCGTGCTTCATGGACTATGAGATGATCTGAAGAGGACGATGCTTGTTATGATCAGTTGGATCATTTATGTATATATGCATCATGTTGGATGTTGGATATGATCAGTTGAATCATTTATGTATGTATGCATCATGTTGGATGCTGGATATGATCAGTTGGATCATTTGTATGTATTTTGTATATGCATCATGTTGGATGCTTGGACCATGTATCTGTATATGTATCAGGTGGATACTGAGATCATGTACGTTGATATGTATCAGGTGGATACATTGTGTGGATCATGTATCTGTGTATGTATCAGGTGGATACATTGTATGATCAAGTAGATCATGTATGATGATATGTATCAGGTAGATACTTGGTATGCATCAGGTGGATGCAGTGTATGATCAGGATGATCATAGATGATGAGCTTCAGGATGCTTCTCCATATGACATGCATCAGGACGATGCAGTGATGATGATCAGGATGATCATGTGTACATCAGGATGATGTATGGTGAGTATCAGGATGATACTTTGTGGCCGTGGATCAGGTTGTCTAGATGAGCATGTCTGGGAGATCCTATAGGTCGGAGTTGTGTACCCGTAATAGCCTGGGATGATCTTTCGAGACATTGCTCTAGGAGGACATGTAATTTGTACCCTGGGAAATCTTCAGGTCAGAGTTGTGTACCCGTAACATCCTAAGATGCTCTTGCGAGGTTTTGTCCTATGGCATGTAATTTTCTCCTGGGAGATCTGCATAGGATGAAAAAGGCCTCAGATGCTTTAGCCAGGTTTTGCCATGACCACAAGTAATTTGCTCCTGGGAGATCTGGACAGGATGAAAAAGGCCTTAGATGCTTCAACCAGGTTTTGTGGTGGACCACATGTAATGTGCTCTTAGGAGATCCGATAGGTAGAGTTGTGTGCTCGTAACAACCTGGAATGCTTCAGCCAAGTTTTGTGGTGAGATCACATGTAATGTGCTCCTGGGAGATCCGACAGGTAGAGCTGTGTGCTCGTAACAGCCTGGGATGCTTTAGCCAGGTTTTGTGATGGGTCACATGTAATGTGCTCCTGGGAGATCCTACAGGTAGAGCTGTGTGCTCATAATAGCCTAGGATGCTGCAGCCAGGTTTTGTGATGCACATAATAAGTCCTGAGGATTCCACAGTATGGCCGGTGATGATGAAGACATGCAGGTGGTGGGCCTACATCCAGTATGAAAAAGCATTGACTCTGTAGAACTTCCTATGACGAGTAGATTCAGAGATTGATTGAGATAGCAGCAGTAGTGATGATGACGATGACTCGATGACGATTATCCAGTGACGATGATCCAGAGAAGAAGACTTGTGCTAGAAGACTTGTGTCGAGAAATACCTTCCTAGTTAAGAGGGGGTGTTGATGTATATGTAAGTTCAGAATGTATTTCACATATATGTATATTGTATTCCTATAGAGACGTTATTATTCCTCTATATGGAAGTGTTGTCATTTATATTGTAAGTGTCGTAACTTATACTTGATGGGTTATTAGACCACCTTGTTGGGGTTGGCCCTGCATAAGTCATGTGGGTCAAAGGGTTATTAGGCCACCCTATTGGGGGTCGGCCATGTGGGTCAAAGGGTTATTAGACCACCCTATTGGGTGTCGGCCCAGTCAGCATTATGTTAAGTGGTTAAGTTGAGGCCGACCTAGTTGAGTAAAGGTCAAGTCAAGTTAGTGTATAAATAGAGAGTGTGTCTCTCTCATTTTACACATTCTATTCTCTCACTCACCCTGTGGAGAGTGCCGCAGTTGTGGAGGAGGAGGCTCTGTTGTTAGGAGAAGACTATCTCTTGTATTCTAGTTGTATCATTGCTCTATCTATCTCTGAGGAAGTTATTGGGGTTTTTCACCTTTATGGTTTTCCCCAAGTAAAATCTGTGTCTCTTGTGTGCTTGCATTATTGTGTCCATGATTGATATGTTGTAGATATGTTGTACATGTTGTTCTCTCAGTTAATATTATAGATCAGATTGAAGTAAATTCTAAAAATCTAACACATACCCCTCATTATCAGAAAATACTTCTATGTATTGAGCCTTTCCTTTAGTACATTTGTGCCCCGGTGTCCATGGTTGGAAGCATGTGAAGCACAGTTTCTTTTTTCTAAGCTCATCCCTGTTTAGTCCTTCTTTTTTATTCATTTAAAATGACTCTCTTTTCCAAGGTTTCTTATCATATCCATCCCTTTGCCAAGGTTTCTTTTCAAATTTGTAGCTAGGCTTGGGAGGAAATCTCGTTCTAGGAAGCACATTTTGGAGATCCCTAGTCAAGCTCATTGCATCTTTTAATGTAGTTGGCTTGTGGGATTTGACCAAACCTCTTAAGGGTTCAGCCAAACCTTTAGTGAAAAGCAATACTAATCTTCCCATATATACATCATCCAGCTTGACTGATAATTTTTGAAAGTCCAACATATATTCAGTAGGGGACCTAGTTTGCTTCAATTGAGGTAGTTCTTTGAAAGGCATTTCTGAATCTTTTTCTTCAAATCTTTATAGTACCCTGTCAACAAATTCTCCATATGTTTTAACCTGATTATGAACCAATATTTTCGGCCCATGGAACCACCATTCATTGGCATCTCCTTCCAAATGCAAAATGGCCATTTTTAATGCATCCTCTTCCAACATAGGATTCAGCTGAAAATATACATCCAACTTTTGCACCTAAGTGTTAGCAGAATTTTGAGAAGAACCATCAAAAGTAGGAAGTGACATTTTTCCAATAGCACTATTTAATTCTTTGTTTTGGAATGGACTCCTATTTTCTTCCCTCCTTTTAATTTTTTTGTATAGCATCAATGTAGTCACTGAGTGGTACACCTCTTTTACACTCTTCACTCAAATCATTCCAATCATTTACTAGTTTCTTATAATCCACGTCAATATTGGGCTCTCCTTTGGGTGTGAGAAATTTAGGTGCAGTATGCCTTTGCATGATTTGGAATTCATCAGGTATATTATGTGGTCCTGTGCTTGAAAAAATATGCTCACTCCCTTTTATCTTTTCCCCTGAATGTGAACCACTGTTATCTCCTATCATCCCTTTGCCTGTTGGCTACCCAACAATTCCAAACTTTTAATCATTTGTTTATTCATCTCTAGCATAACCATGGTAATTCCTTCAAAACATGGTTTTAAGGCTTCAATAAATTCCTCCTTATGTCTTAATTTTTCCCCCTCCTCTCTACCCATTGTTTTAGAAAAAAACTATTTTTCTGCTACTATGTCTTCTTCAACCAAATCTTCTTCAACTATTGATTCAAAGGGTGGTGGTTTGTTTGTTTGGATTCTTGTTAATACCATCAGGTGCCATGACCATGCTCTAATACCACTTGTAATATCCCTTTTTTAAAATTTTAAGAAAATGCGCAATTTTCCACTTTTTTACCAATTTCGACCTTTGACTAGTTTTATTGTTTTGACCTCCAAATGCTCCCAAATATTTTGTATGAGTGTATGAATGATATTTATAATTGAATATTAGGTTCAGGGATGTTTTATGGTCCTCCAAATACTTCTAAAAACTTGATTTATATTCTGACCAATACATGCAATTTTGACTAGTAATTTGTGCATCAAATCCCCCCGGAGTAACACTAAAAAGGGTGTCCCAAATGCCTCTCAAATCCATCAATATTATGAAAATAGGTATGTAATGTGTTAAGTATGTTATTAAGGACTCATATGCACCATTAATGGATTATTAAAAAATTTCTCACCCTCTCCCATTCAACTGCAAAATTCCCCAATTCAACCCTTGGGGAAATGGCACTATTTCACCTCCCAATACAACTAAACTGAGTAAAAATGCTTCAAATTCTCAAGTAAAGTACATGAAACTTGTAGAAGACATCCATTTCAGTATAGTTATCACAAATATATCATAGAATCATCCATCCATTCAAAATAATCAACATTATAGTGTCATACATCAATGCATTGGGGAAATGGACATTGTTTGCTCATTAATCAATATTTTTGCATACAACCAGTGGGTATTTCGACCTGAGACTTTATGAACATTAATAACAGAGGATATGAAGCTATTACAATCAGAAATATTTAATGATAATCTCTCCCAAGAAGCACAATAGCTCACCAAAAACGCCCTCCCTCAAGGAGCATGAATATGCCTTCAAATCTGGAAACGGTGGAGAGAAAGTGCTGCACTAAACCAAACCATGAAACTTCCTGTAGCTGCTACCTGAAAATACAAAATCCATTAAAACACCATGAAAGACCTGAGTGGCCTCTGCAAACACCAACTTGGATGGGAATCTTTCACCCTCGAAATGGGCTAAGGCAAGAAACTAATCATCCACTAGCTCTCTCTTCACAAATGCAATTTTTCTCAAATCATCAAATGCCATTCTCATACTTGATTTCTACATTTTATAACCAAAATTATACTTATATGGGTCGAAATCCTCTCAATAGCTTCAAGATATTTCCCCTTAGGAAATATTCCACATTTGCCACTTGTCTCCTAGTTCCAACCTTCCATCTTCTCCCAAATTCGAATTTGAGTCTCTTTGGCTTCTTCCACTCCCATGAGCGCCTTCCTTGAGACTATTTTTGGGGCTGACATTTCATAATGGCCAGATGTCAGAGGTCAGTTCTGCAATTTGTCATAGTTGTCATAGATTCTCCATCATTGGTGTCATAGGGGCTAGGGAATCTAGCCCAAGTGTCCACAAACTTCCAATTTGACTCTTTATCTTCTATGGAGGTTACCAATCCATCCCAATTCGACCTAAGATGCTCAATTCCATTTGTTATGACTTACCAAATCACCCAAGAGTGTTCACCTTCCCATGAATTCGAATTGGCAAGAGAGAGATGCCATGTGTCATTGAAAAATCAAGCTAGTGTGGGTCCCACACCCTCCATATGTCTCCAAAACCACTTGCCACCTAGAATTTCTCTTGAATTTATTTATTCACTATATTTATTAAATACTTGAACCCTTCTAATGTCTAAACATCATTTATTAGCTTCCTTATTACAATTCCACATGTGCCCATCCAAACTAGGAAACTAGTAGGATTGATGGGATTGTCTTACTATGCAATTATTTGAATGGGGACATTAAATCTTTGGACCTTTTCAGGCCGAGAGTTCAAACATGAGCTTTGGTACCACATGTAACGTCCCGAAAATTTACAAAAATTTAAAAATTTAAAAATAGCAGTAAATACTGAAATTGCTAATGCGGAAATAAAATAAAATACTAATCTTTTAACTAATGTCAAATTACGATAATGACTATTTATACGTCCTAGCACAAAATACATCATTAATTCTGCTTGTGTTTAATTTTAATCTACATGCGGTACTTAAGTTTGTCTTGTAATATAATTTCTTGATAAAGTACTGACGGTTTGCTTTTGGGTGATGACGAAGGGGTCCTACGAGGTACCCTGAGGTTTACTTAGCTATGTTAGCTAAAGCATTTGAACCTGTCTCTTTGTGTAGAAACGCATGTAAGAGTATTACGACAATTCAAGTGTTAAGAGTAATTCTAATTATGTTTTTTAGTTAGCCGTCAATGCTTATACTAACTCTAAGTACTTCCATACAAGAGAGTTGTTAATGGTATGCATCTTTGTCCTATTTCTGTAAGTGTTACCTTGACTATACTTGTAGTCACAGAAGTTGTAACTAAAAGTAACTACACTAGACTCTTTACTGAAACTTCCAAGAAGATACTTATACTATGAATTCTTTGATGCATACTAGATTACCATGTGTCAGTGCTATTTTGATCCTGTCGTCATTTCACCATTTTGCAATGGTTGGTAAAATCGTGAATGTTTTAACTTGTATAATGCTCTATCTTATAGAATCATGAAACAAATGGTTTATTTTGAATACATGAATACAATTGAAATTATAAATATAACTAAAGTATTTTTATGCATTTCTCATTTCATATATGCATGAAAAATCATATTATTATAGCAATGTTTACTATCATCCTACCATCACATTTATGATGATTATAATGTGAATTTACCACCCTATAAGAGTTTAACCTTTCTAACTATAGGATTATACACTTCTAATTTATTAGTTGTGGATCGTGATATGTTATGTAACTTTGTAGAAGGGATTGTAACGTGATTACATATCATGATGTGCATCTTAATGAAATCTAAACTATGTACTAAGTATCAAAGAACCCTTCTATGAAATGCGACCCTATTCATATATATATAACCATGCATTCGATGACCAATACTTTGGAATGAAATGAACTTTACAAAGTAACCCTAAGTCTTTGTACTGACATTTAATATTGACAAGGGTAATGAATGTGATGGTGTTTTCATACTGGTAGTCTATCGAAACCTGGTCATAGCATTAAATTCGCCTACATGTTGAGTGTAGCGGAAGTATTAGGTGGATGCCTTCGTGACTGAAGGTCACGTGAAAGAGTTCACAATTACTATTACGATGTTGAGCTGTGCCATACTTTAACCCTTGGTCTGGTGATTTGGCGACATGGTGGATGTGATAATCAATAGGGTATTCAATGTAGTGGTTTCCCGAACTTCAACGTGCCTGGCTGGCATCTCCTCCATCGTTGATCTCTCACGATCTTGGGCTTTGGAATGAAACCCTATTCTTTCGTTGTAACTATCATTTTAATGTTTCTTGGCCTTAATTTTGCATGTTAGTGGCAAAGTAGAGAGGCCGATAGCCTGCTACAATGTAGGGTTTGGAAGTTGGTTTCTTGGAGGACTCCTTCCTCGGTTTTGATCCTTGGACCTGTAAGGGAAAATTTATATGTTTCCGGGATCTATATTCTTTATAGAGCGGAGCCACGATACAATATTTGAAGTAGTTTGCAAGGTTTTTCTATCAGTTTCTTTGAGTGCAAGGTCGAGCCAGAGTTCGATTCTCCTAGCTACAAGTGGTGGTCCTTTGAATTCTGAACCCTTATTCTCTGCATTTATTAGATGGATCCGTCATCTTGTTTGCGTAAGGTGTCTCAATCTAGGAGCTTCCTTGTTGAGGTAATGTTTCAATAAATGAAAAGATAATGTTATTTGGAATGTTCAAGTTGAACTCTGCGTTTTCATGGTTTAACTTTTCAACAGTTTTTATGGTAGGTGTAACTTCGTTGAATGGTTAACTTGTTTGAATATTGGTGGAGGAAATGCTGCTCAACCACCTGGTAAGCCTCTGTGGTTCTTAAACCCTCATAGGTTCTCTTGGCATAGTTTGGCCGATGTTTATTGTTTGACGAGAGTTGGGAAAATTGTCCCTTAGCAAGGGTGATGGCCGAAGTTATGATGTTTGTTAGAGAAATATGATGCAAGAGGATAAATCCTCAACTTACTTTTCTATTTGGCCCAGTAGTGTTTTACTGTGGCATTGGTTTAAATGTGAAATTGTTTATGATAAAGTTAGTAAAGGGATGACCCTATGATGTTTATAACATTAGGAAAACTTGAAATGTTTCTGTACAATCTCTGTATTTATCAGGGTCGACATTTTGACTAAAATAATATAATATGAAAACTAGCCGAGAGCCAAGGGCTAACTCATTTCTGCGAAACATGGATAGTACTATGTTATAATGTTTATACTTTTGTTTGAGTGATGATATAGAATTGAGTTTATAATGAAACATAACCCTAAATGGTTTTCTGAACTGTTTCTATGTTTATATAAGTTGATATTACAGTGTTGATTTAGGCCAAGAGTTGTGGTTAACTTACTTCATAAAAGTGAAACTCTAAGTTTGAGTTGATAGAGTTTGGATTGGTATTACGACTTAGTTTTGGTATTGATACTTCATTAGATAAATATTATGGTTAATAAAATAAAATATCTTGTCTGAGTTTGATTGTACAATAGATAGCTATCGTGAATGTAAATGTTGAACGATAGCAATGTTTTTGGTTTTAAAAATTTGACATAAGGGTTTTAATGTTTATGTTTTTAGGTGCTTGGCCTTAAACTGGCTGTATTAAAGTCTTAGGGTTTTTAAAAATAATATTGCAAGTGTCTACAAATTTTGCTGATAATTAATATTAGTAGAACGATAAGATTTTGGAAATAAAACCTAGAATAAATCGATTATGCAAAAATTGAAATATAGCAGATTGTTTAAATAATGGGAAATAATGCTACGTTTGAACCATGAATGCTGAAAGAAAGAAATGAAATGAGAATAAAATGCATGTATCAATTTTGTATAAAATAATATATGCAACTGTTAAATTTCTAGAAATAATAATGTCTAAAATAAGTGGAAATATAACAACTTATTATTGGAAAGAAAATAATAGAATGCATAGTATTAGCTTTCAAAAATAGATAGTAATAATTTGAAAACCTAGTTCTGTGCAGAGATAAATTGTTTTACTTTTCTTACTAAGTACAGAAAATGCTATATATATGTTTATGATATGTTGTTCTAGTTCTGAGTTTTAAACATGTATAATTGAAATTGCAGAATTAAAAGAAACACTACAGTGTTAGTCCATCTATTCACTTGGCGTTCTGCCCATCAATCATCTGACTTAATTCTACTTCTCTATACTAGAGTACTATACAGAAAACAGTATGGGAAAAAATACATAAAATATTTTTAATCCATCATCTTATTTACTTAACCATCATTATACAAAATCATACTTAGGTCAGAAACTAAAAACAATCACTTCTGTATGCTATTAACTGTAATTACTAAATTCACAAATACAGGAAATCATTTAACTGAAAAATAAACAAGACATAATAGTAGAACCTGGTGAATGTAGGAGAAACAAACAACCCAAGGAGCCTGCTCCACCCAACCTATTCCTGAAGACAACCAAATTACTTTCCTTAGGACCCCCGAGCCTATTCACTAAACCACTAGGAAGAAGAATCTATAGAAGCTTTAGGTCATCTCCTTGCAGCAACAAAGTAGTTCATCCAGTCATATAGACTAAGCAGTCAAAGAGACCTGCACCAACACCTCTGGTTTCCTTCTTAGAATCAATTCAGTAGACTCACAATGCATATTCACTTAGCCTCCCTATTCGAATCTCTCAGTGATCACCTGATACACTTGAGGAATTATTTTTGTAGAAAATAATGTAGAGTTCTCTGCCCAATTCGAATTGCCTTATCTAGGATGCCTAGGCCTTTTTAGTGGTTAAACTGGTCATTAATGAGCTAACAGCTCTGCTCCACCCACCTGGGGGATAATGCCACAATTTTAGGGGTTGTTGTCCTGTAACCAACAACTAGTGGTGGAATGCAAATGCTGACATCTGTTCGATGCCTTCTAACAACTTCCATTCTTCCTAGTGGGTCAGTGAGCACTCATTTAATAGTTCCCTTTGGTGTTTGTCTCCTATTTTAATTTATTAAATAATAAAAATATGTTTATTACAATCATCCTTGACCAGATTTGGTCATAATTACAAAACTTTGTAATTATAATTTAACATAATGTTTTTGCAATTAAAATAAATAGTCTCAAAATTTGGGTAGGTGACACTACCTTTCCCTAGGAAAAAGATCCTTCGTTATTAAGCAGAAAATTATTTCTCATACAAAATAGTCTAACTCTATTGTACCTTCCAAAAGTTCTTTCTAAACTATTCTCTTCTCCTATTTATAAATCTAGGGATTTGACTTCTAGTGACTTCTCCATCTAACCTAACCCTAAGATTCTCCAAAAATGTATTTAATTTTTTATACAATAGAAATTAAAAAATTAGCTTCTAGCTGAATTTAATACAATAGGAAATACAAAATTAGCTTTCAACTGGCTTTTCCACCTCAAAGATGTATCTTGAAATAATATTACTTCGTACAGGGGTCATCATCTTTAAAGAGATCTCATGGGCACTCAGATATGCTTATATACTTTTTATTCCTGCTGTCGTTGCCTGGTAGTTGTCCTCTAGAAAGTAGGCATGAATGGAAGCTTTTCCAATGAACTAATGGAGGTATTCTGCTGTTAGTATGTCTAGCTTCTTTATGTAGTCCATATTTGTACTCAGCTCGTTCTGTAGTTATGACAAGCACTAGTCTCTGTCAAGAAAATATTCTATGGTCGGAGGTATAACCATCTGACACTTCTCGTGGTTTTCACGGATTTTCAAGTAGAAGCTGACACATTGCTCAATGATTTTCGGGATTCTACTATTTATTCGTATACCAGACTATCTGCAAAACTCGATGAGACCTAAATCCAGCTGTGAATTTGCCATGGTCTTGTGAGGTAGGTGCCGAGGGAATTTTGATTTCCTTTCTCTCCATTCAATTTTTTTCTGATATCTTCCATGGTACGTACGAACTTCCTTCTTAGTCTCAGAGCTTCAGTGTCGATTTCCTTCATCCTTAAAATCATTACTTTCATCTTGCAGACTTCTTCAGTGATGAGATCTTGTACATGATATATCTTATTCTGAATTCCACAGGCTTGCTCATGAAACAAAGTCAAGTCATGCTTCTTTTCGTTTGCAACTTTCAGTTGCCCCATTAAAAACTCGTTTTCCTCTAGCAACCTTTCGAGATGGAACTTATAGTTCCCAAACTGTTTCCTACTTTCTACCTCTTTATCCTCCAACTCTTTGATGTGAGTTTCTAAGTCCCTTTTCTCGCCCTCTGTGATTACCAACTACACAGTGAGTGCATCCTTTTCAGCTTCAATCTTTTGGTTCTCTTCTTCTATCCTTTCTTTTATAGACAAGAGGGCATGATGTTTTATTTTCAGCTCCAAACCCCACTCTCGCTCCTTCATCAAGGTATCTTTACTTTCAAGAGATTTTCCTTCTTCTTCACCACATTGTCCATCAGCTTGTTGATATTGTCTGCACTTTCTTGTGATGTAGCTATATTGACTGCTGCCATGAGCTGGGGATCCTTTTGAGTACCTTCGAAGATTACGTTTTCTGTTATTGTAATGACATCTTTATAGGCTGGACATTTCATTCTCTTCTCTGAATTTCTCATGATAGTTTTTCATTTTAGAGTAAAAGAAAATTGTATCCAATCTTGCTACCGTGTGCTGCTTTGAAGGGGTAAATGGGGTGAGAGCGAGATCTGGAAGTGGGGAATTTCCTCCGGTAGTTGTCTTTGGTATGTCTATGTCCATATCGTGTGTACCCAGGCTTCCTTGTTCCACAGTTTCCTTGGACTTTTCTTCTTCTTCCTTTTGCCTCTATTGTTCTGTAGCTTCCCTTTCTGCTCTTTCTTTCACCTCTTGTTTCCTTGAGGCCTCTTCCCTTTGTATCCTCTTAGCCTCCTCCCTTTGGATCTTTTATGCTTCCTCTTTTTGGAGACTTTCGGTCTCTTCTTTCTGTATCTTCTCAGCTTGCTCCTTCTAAATTCTGTTAATCTCTACATCTTGACGCTGCTTTTCTGCTTCCTCTTTTTTCCTTTGCTGTTCAGCCTTCTTAGCAGTGTTAGCCTTGGAACTGGAACCAGCTACGCTTTTGGGGCAATAGCGCTTTTCCAACTCGGCCATGTTCTTCACGCTCCGAAAGAAGGCCTCATCTTTGTCAAAAATATGTGCGTAATCGAAAGTGATCTGACAAGAAACACAGTGGACAACAACTTTACCTTCGGGATCATGTCTTCTGAAACTCTTCTTTCCAAAATGGAAAGACTCTAAATCTATAGCAAGGCTTCACCACCCTTTTCCTTGTGAAGCTTGTATGCACCAATACTAAATGGAATATGTGGGTAGGCATCCTTCTTCTTGTCATGAAGAACCTTACTAACCCCATTTATGAAGAGCTATCTCACGGCCTCTTTATGTACGACATAGTCAGTGGCATACCCAGGAAACAAAGAAGGGGGTTGAATTCCTCCATTCATTCTGATATATGTCCCTTTGGAGGAGAAGTAATAATATTTGTGCTCTTCGATGACTGGCATAGCATTCTATGACATGCAATTGGGTTTCTCTTGGAAGATTAGCTGATATAATGACATCATTTCAAACTATATGCAGAATCTATATAATCAACCAACCGCTAGTAGAAAACATTTACCACTTGGTGAATTAGATATAGAGCAGCACATTTGGAAAAATCTCCATCTCATGGAAGGAACAAAGACCTATGTCAAAACTATAGAAATTGCTCCCAATAGAACATTACAGATTAGTGATCACTTATTACCAGAACAGGAACAAAAATTGATTCACCTTCTTAGAAACTATCAAGTAGCTTTCGCATGGACCTATCCTGACATGAAATTAATAGTGCCAACTATTTTCCAACATCACATATATATCAAAGAAGGAGAAACCCCTATTAGGAAGCCACAATGCATAATCAACCCCTCATTGAGTGAAATTGTTAAAATAGAATTACAAAAAATCCTTGAAGCAGGATTCATATACCCAATTTCAGATAGTGAATGGGTATCACCATTAGTATTTTTTTCCAAATGGAGAATATGCATACAATACAGAGAGTTGAATAAAGCTACAAAGAAGGATCACTTCCCTTTACCATTTATTGACCAAGTTCTGGATACCCAAGTTGGAAAGAAGTTATTTTCCTTCTTAGATGGATCTAGTGGATACAACCACATCCAAATTCATCCAACAGACCAAGAAAAGACCACCTTTACCTGTCCATGGGGAACCTTCGCCTATAGAGTCCTTCATTGTGGGATTTGCAATGCCCTTGCGACTTTCCAAAGGGAAGCTTTAGGTATCTTTGCCGATTTCATCCATGATCGTATGGAAATATACATGGATGAATTTACTCATTACGAAGAATATTTTGAAGAATATCTCACCAAATAGAAAAAATTCTTAAAAATAGCATTGAAACAAACCTCTTCTTAAGCAATGACAAGTGTCACCTAATGATGGATGAAGGGGTAGTGTTAGGATATTATGTCTCTAAAAAGGGAGTAACATTGGACCCTGCAAAAATTCAAGTAATAATCAACCCGTCCCCACCACAGAAAGTAAGATATGTTAGAAGTTTCATAAGGAAATCAAGGTATTATGGAAGATTCATACAGAATTATAGTAAAATAGTTGCACCAATGTTTTCTTTGATGACTAAAGAAGCGAAATTTCAATGGAGTGATAGTTGGAATCAAGCATTTGAGCATATCAAGCAAAAAATCATGGAGGCACTTTCCTTACAAGGGCCAAATTGGAAGCTTCCTTTCCACATCCATTATGATTCCTTGGACAGAGAAATAGGTGTAGTTCTCGGTTAAGAGGACAATAAAGTCCCTTATGTCATCTACTATATGAGTAAGAACCAGAGGTCAACTACACCGAACTACAAAAAATGAATTTCTTGCAGTCATTTACTCAATCAATAAGTTCAAACACTACATCACTGGATATTGGGTATTCATTCACACAGATCACTCAGCAATCAAATATTTAATGAACACACCAGATGTTAGTTGTAGAGTGATTAGATGGATTTTGTTATTACAAGAATTTGATATAAACATTGTACATAAACCATGGAAACGTAATGTTGTGGCATATTTTTTGTCCATACTAACACATGTTACAGATAAGGATATAATAGATGACACATTTCCAGATGAACACTTATTTGTCATCTCTGCACACACCCCATGGTTTGCTTACATTTCAAATTATTTGGCCACGGGGGGATTTCCCAAACACTTCACCTACAACCAAAGATCCAATATAATAAAAAAAAGTGTTCCATTATAATGGATCCAAGGATATATTTTTAGAAGGGGAGCAAATCACATCCTCAGAAGATGCATTAGAGAAGACGAAGTTCATGACATACTTCATGCTTGTCATAATGAACCATGTGGTGGCCATTATGTAGCTAAAATGTCAACCTACAAATTTTTGAAAACGAGATACTATTGGCCAACCTTGCATAAGGATGTAGCCAACTACGTTTCCAAATGTGATGAATGTCAAAGAATGGGGAAACCAACTCAAAGAGATGAGATGTTACTCCATCCCCAGATTATAGTGGAACCATTTGAGAAATGGGGAATGGATTTTGTTGGACCCATTGATCCTCCATCCAATGTGAAAAGTCACATTCTTGTCTGCATAGACTACCTTTCTAAATAGGTAGAAGTTAAGGCATTAAGATTGGCAAATGAAGAAGTAGTATCAAATTTCTTAACTGAGGAGATTTTCACCAGATTTGGAGCACCAAAAGATCTTGTCACAGACAAAGGAACATAGTTTGCATCAAATATTATAGAAAGCATCCTCAAAATCAACAAATTCAAACATAGACAATCAACATCATACCATCCTCAAGGCAATGGCTAAGCAGTAGTTACCAACAGGGAGATAGAAAGGATTTTGACTAAGACAATGCAAAATCACAGAAGAGATTGGGTAGATAGACTCTATTGTTAGATATTTTACCTGATAGTAGGGGATAGAAACTACCAATGTACAGGGGTGTAAGACGAACATACAAGGTTCTGCACATACATATACTTAATCAAATAAGTTAGAGGTTAGAAAGTCATGCACCTTATTCTGAAGTGTGATCCTAGCTTTCTCCTCCTTTGCTCCTTAATGAATTAGCTTGCAAAACAACCCTAGACCTTCCTCAAACCAATTTGGTCACATATAAACAAATTGACATTTATAATAGTGTGAAGCATCAATTCATAACCAAATTTACAACATATAAGACAAATTATGTTGGGAAAGGAAGAATGCCCACTCTTATTAATCAATGAATGAAGCAAGTACAAATTATACCTGACTTCTGTATGAGGCACCTTCGTAACCAAGCCCTGGGCTCCTGCTCCTCTCTCTTGACTTGGAATTTCTTTAGCATAACAATAGCTCTTCAATTGGTGGTCCCTTTCTCATGCCTTGCCCTTGTATTTATGGCAAGGTAGGGAGGATTGGTTCAAAAGTTAGTTAAATTGGGAATTTGGGGAAGTTAGAATATCTGACTCAACTAATCCCAATTCGTGTTTTTTATATATTTTTTCAAGTTTCCTTAATATACCTGTGACTATTGGACATAGGAACTTGCGAGTGACTCACGGCATGTGGGTTCAGCAACTCGCGAGTGCAGATTTTAATTGCGACCCGTGAGTTGTCAATATATAAACCTGCGTGTGACTCGCAATGTGTCAAGTATAGGAGTCAAGGCTTTATGGTGAAGGTGTCAAAAAAATAATTTTTTAAGCTAAACGAGTAAGGATTCAACTCCAAATCATCCAAGGTGAACTAAGCTCTTCCATCCATAGTGTCCTTTGTGTGATCGACAAGGCGATGTGATCACAGATGGAGAAGTGCTAATTTGACCGATAACAGACTCCATGATCCTGGGCCTACAACAGATCCCATGTTTTTATTAAACATGGGAGCCCCAATTTTTATTTACAAAGGTAATGTTTAATTTCCTTATTCATTTTGGGGTTTCATGATGTTCATCATGCATTTTATTTCTTTGTCAAGAATCAATCCAATTAATAATTTTTCCTTTGAAAATTCATTGATTTTGTGTGTTTTTTGTGAGTTGCAGAAAGCATAAATTTTCTCCAAAGTTTGTCCTTTCCGCAACCCGCAATCTGAAATCCGCAATACGGATTGCGGATGCTTGGTTATTCGGATTTGAAATTTATTCTTTCCGCAACCCGCAAAAAAATAAAATCGCACTTTGTGTGTCTGCAACTCGCAACCCGCAATTGTGAATTGTGGAACGCGTTTGAAAAATAAATTTGCGCTTTGTGTTTCCGCAATCCGCAACCTGCAATTGTGGATTGCGGAATGCAAAAAGAACATCGTTTTAAATTGTGTCATTTGCAACCCGCAACCCGCAAGTGCGGATTGCAAGAACTTTTGGGTCATTTATATTTAGAGTTGTGTTTCCGCAACCCGCAACCCACATTGTGGATTGCGGATAGGATGTACATTTTTGCAAAAATAAATTATGCATTCTACATTTTAGATATTAGTCATCAATTTGTTTTGATCCTACAATCAAAATTTCATCCCAAGAATTTGTTAAATATTTCGAATTTTCTATTTTCTTTTACCATTTTTCAATTTCGTGAATTTCACTTGCGACAAGGATTTTACTGCCGGTTTTTACTAGGGTTGTTTTCCTTCCATTTTCGTCAGCACGAGTTGGTATTCATTCTTTTTCCATTGGTCGTTTATGGATTTTCCTCATTTTCAAATTATTTATTGATTGGTTTTTTATTTATTTATCAGAATTTACTAATCTCCCACCATGTCGAGAAATACCCGTTCCAAGACATCCCAGAAAGACTTGATAAACAAAGACCCTAATTTTTGCATTCTCACTGATACCAGTGATAGAGTGTCTGAAACCTATCAATTGGATTGGTCACATATTTATGCTATATTTGACAATAATGACCTATCGGAAATTCAGGATAACCAATCTAGTTATGCGAATATCAGAGATTCCCAATTGCATGCCATAGAAGCTAGACCATCTCTCCTCCCATACACAGACGCCGTAAAATGGATAATTGAATGCAAACCCCAAATACCGTTCTTTCAACGACAATGCAGGGTCCCAATTGGCTTCTTTCCACTCAGAAGTTTTTGTCAGAGCATATGCCCTCAGGACGGACACCCAATTTCTCAATGCAACTTTCCTAGACTTTGTAAAGACCCGGTTTAACTTTGACGAGATGATAAAATACTGGATGAACAACCCAGCCAGCTTCATGCCCAAAGCTAATAATTCCTACCATATTTCATTGTTCAAGGAACCCTTTTATCTCCTAGCAGGTATGCTTTGTAGGCTATACGACCTACCAAACTGTTCTGTGTTTAAAGCTGAATGGGCACCTGTGGCTCATCATGTTCTCACAACAGGGGAATCATTTAATTAGGCTCAGATTCTTTCAGCTGAGTTAAAATAAGCAATTGAACGTTACCAGAAAACATCATCCTTGAGGAAACCTCCTTTTTTCTATTTGGCTTATGTTCGTGATGTGTTCTTTTCGGCCTTCCAGTTCCCCTCCATGGTATGGAATTGGACCCTTTTAGCTCCTCCAGTTCACATATATTGTTCGTCATTATGGGAAAATAACTATGTGCCTTTACTGTATGACATATGTGATCATTTCTTTGGAACAATTTATCACCGAATATTCAAAGAGGATTCACCTTCCTTCTCTGTTCATGCCAAAACACTTATCCCCACTATTGGTGATTGGTATGTAGGAGAATCCTTCTCATGTATTAGGGTTTGGGGAAGTAATACAATTCATTTGTTTCCAAAAATAGTCCTAGATAAGTTGCTTTCTGTTGACACCCAAAAAATGCTCACTAGCTCATCTCCCTAGTCACATGACCCATTTGTCCACTTTTCCTACCATTTTTGCCTCTAAAAACCTCAAAAGACCCTCAAAGGCCACCAAAAATGCCAAAATCCATCTTTTTCTCCTCAAATTATTTAATTTTCCTCAAAAAATACAAAAAACCCTCCAAAGGGGTCCAAAATTACCAAAAATCAATTAAAAGGGAACATTAGAGGAAATGTGGGTAAAAAATGGGCCTCCTAAGGAAAATAATAAGAAAATAATAAAATAATAGTAGAGAGAGAGTAAAAAACTACTGTTTGGATCATATTTTTAACTTATCTCCTTATAGGTTTACTCAAATTTCAAGCGGGAGGACTCGTTGGATGCATAATTAAATTATGCATTGAACGAGTACCCATGTTGCATACTTTTAACAACATCCACACCATGAAAAATTGAAAATACATTTAAAAACGTGTTTCTAGTGAGAGAAAACACGTTTTTAAATGTATTTTCAATTTTTCATGGTGTGGATGTTGTTAAAAGTATGCAACATGGGTACTCGTTAGATGCATAATTAAATTATGCATCCAACGAGTCCTCCAGCTTGAAATTTGAGTAAACCTACAAGGAGATAAGTTAAAAATACGATCCAAAAAGTAGTTTTTATTTTTTCCCTCCAATTTTTTTAGGTGCTCCCTTTTTTAATTTTAAAGCATTTTGATTGGCTAACACATGATGACATGGAATTTGTATTATTTTTGGAAGGCCCATTTTAAATTTAAATTTCCTCTAATGTAAAATTCAAAAATATATTCAAGAAAAGAAAAAAGAGGGAAAAGGAGGAAAATAAAACCTAAACCATTTTTACCAATACCATTGGTTACCTTAAACCATGGTTGTATTTGCCATCACCCAAAAGCTATAAAAAGGTGATAGAGGCTCCCCATTATTCATCCACATTCATCCTATTCTCATGCTGCCAAAATTCCTCTTGAGCTTTGCCCATCCTTTTTGAGCTTGAAGTTCTTCATTGAGAGTGAACCTTTGGCCCACCCTTGAAGCATCTTGGAGAAGAGAGAGACTATTGGAGCATTGGAGCACTACTCCTGTGCTACTGCAAGAATTCCAGCTACCTCACCATTGAGGTAAACCATTGCAAACCATTGTTTTCTCATTAATATAAAATATCAAGTTTTTTATTGTTTCTCTCATGGATCTAGTTTTTTACTATTCTTAATCTAGATTTAATTTCTTGGACATGTTAGATTAATATTTAATTTTTACATTTTTTTTTACTGTATTAATCGAGACTGCTACTACGAAGTTAGTAGGTGCACATTTGCACAAGCTTGGGTGAAAACCCAAGCTATGGCGACTCTGCTTTACTTTGAATCTTTGAATCTTTGGTTAGATCTAGTTTTCTTCTTATTTTTGTTGTTATTTAGCCTTATGATTGTAGATCTAGTTTACCACTAAGCCTATAGCTTGCTGCCCTAGCCATTGGCCTTTTCTGCAGCCTCTATAGTCCCATTTTTTAAATTTCGTCTTTCATTTTTGGTGACTTATTTTGTCCCTAAATCGTAGGTTTTTTAACCCACAATTGTGATCCAAATCGAGGCTGTTTAGCTGAAAGCCGCGATTCCAAAACTCTATGTTTTGACCCGAAATAGTGCGTTTTTCTTAGTTAACTACTATCCATATCGCGGGTTTCCGACCCATAGCCGCGATTCCAAATCGCGACTTACAGCCCCTCAACCACGACTCAGATCTCGAGATTTGCACAGATAGCCACGATCCAGATCGCGAGTCTTTCCTCAGACAATCGCGATTTCAACCTGAACCTTGCGATTCGTCTTTCGAGTTTTCGTCACCCATTTCGGCCCATATTCTTCTGCAATCTCCCCTGCACTTTGACAACCCACTTTTTTACTTCCAGCCCTAGATATTCATTTACTTTTTCTGTTATTTCATTTACCATATCATTTTGGAAAAAAATTTAGTGTTTTTATTAAAAAGAAAATTGTTAAGCATTTACAGTTAATTTTTCATACTTGCAAGTTAAAATCAGCATTTTAATTTGATAAATATTTTCCCAAGCTAGGCATTTTATTTTGGTACATAACCACAGTTACACACACTCTGTCACCATTAATCAAAGTGAGCCATAAAAGTTTTACTTAACTCAACCAATTTTCTAACCCCACTTAGGGAACATCAAAAGAACATTGTAGTTAGGTAGGATTGAGGGGATAGGTATCCAAATAACACCCTTCACTCACTTTCATTTGACACATGTTTGTTTTCTATTAGGGTATGGAAATCCCTTAGTACTTATTGGCACGATTATACACCAACTTGTGGGAAATACCTCTCCCTTAGGAGGGTCGAAGTAGAAAGATTGGTTCCGGAGGCCTGAGTGGACTACCGCAATCCATTCAGTCACCAAAGGATACCTACTCGTTGTTCTCGGTGTACTACCCGTATGGGAGTACAATATTGATAGAACATGAGATGCAGATTCACCTTTCTGGACGTCTCATGAATGGGGTATCTTAGTGGCCTTTCTTCTAGGATTGTCTACCCAGTGTCCCTCCCGGTAGGGGGATATCATTAGCCTCTGGTTCTACATTTCGTATCGTCTGACTTGGATTTCATCACCTTGCAAAGGATATGTCTTTTTGGAATCATAATACCTTTCTAGTTAGGTGTTTGCATGCTCTCTTACCTTCCCTTGGTTTAGCGAGTACACCATTTTTATTGTTAGGAGCCGTTTGCTTTTTAGTATTTTGACCACCTTTTTTTATCACTCCACTTACCATAGCACAGCTGTTACCGTAAGTGTTTTGATTTTGGTTGTTGTCCTGAGTGCCATATTTTTTTGCGCTCCCCTCTTTCACACATAGTTGCATTAGGTTTTTCGAGCTTTTTCACTCCCCACTACCTACTAGTTTTACTAGCCGTATGTCACCATTGAGTCCCCGAGACGTTCTCGACGCTTCTGGGGTGAACCCCCGCAGTACGGTTCACTTGACACCACTCATCACAGATGTACAACCTTGTCAGTTGTCTCCACACGTCATCGACATAGAGCCTCGTCACCCGATTCTGACGCCCCTTATTTTACATTTGACTCTGAGGCAGAATCAGAAAATCCTACATACACAGCACCAAATAGAGCCATGGATGGCATGACTTCCAACCCCTTCTTTACAGGGACTGCTGGTGGAACATCTACCACCACCCCTGCCACCACAATGGCCACCACAGTAGCCATAACTACAACAAATACCCTAGGTATGCCCTCAATGGGACCCACACCTACCTTCGGCATGCCCTCAATGGGACCCACACCTACTATCCCCGCCACTACTCAGATTCCAACAGCTACTAGACCCAATCTGAACCCATTTGTAACCCACGTTACACTTGGAGGTGCAGGCCCCTCTCACACCAACCAAACAACTCTATTTTGGGGTCATATCCCCCCATGACTAATATTCCCTTTGGGGGCAGTGGCCTACTTAACAATGCTACTACCAACACATATGCCCCAACGACCATGTCGCACTCTTATCCCAGTTTTCCATTTATGGCTAGTATCAACCTACTGGACCTAGAAATATTAACAACCGATCCCATTAGACATGATCCTACTTGGCCTCACATTCCTACCAAACTCCCATCAGACATCCCTAATTTTGAGGGGAAGGCTGGTGAGGACCTGTAGAATCATATTATGTCTTTTCATCTATGGTGTTCCTCCAAATCCATAGTAGATGACTCCATTCGCCTGCACTTGTTGCAAAGGACTTTCACTGGCTCGGCAGCCAAGTGGTATATCGAGTAGCCTCGTGGAACCCACCCCACATTCACAACCCTTTCCTCAACCTTTCTGCAGTTCTTTCATCTACCTGTTCATTATGATGCGGGAGTGCAAATCCTTTTGTCTTGTAGACATAACATAGCTACCCATATCACAGATCACATTCACGAGTGGCGTAAACACCGTAGTTTGTGCAAAATCAAGTTGGATGACCGTATTTTCCTGGATTGTTTCCTAAAATATCTCCTTCCAGCCATAGCCAAAGATGTGGCGTCTGAACGACCATAGTCAGAAGAAGAAGCAATTCTCAAAGCCCAACAATTTGATTTAATCTATGCCCAATATGGCTATTTGTACACCATCTTACCTAACGCCCCCCGCGATGATCCATCCCGGAGTGAAGCACCGGGGGCATCCCATGCCGTCGATGGTATCATTGGTTAGGTTGTGTCACAAAACAAACCCTTTACTATTATCAGCAACAATAATGGCCCCTGCCTTTTAAGGGATACATCTCATTCCGGAGCCACAACTTCGTATGCTCCCATGGCACATGTCACGTCCCCTCCCATCATACTAGTGCAATGGAGAGGATCGTGATGCTAAAACCGGGCATCTAGCCCCATATCCATTAAGTAAGAACTCATTGATAAAAAGACATATACATGTGCAGGTTATAGAAACACAGCGGAATTAAAAATCATGTTTAATATCTAACATACATTCAACATTTATGTGACAGCCATTAAATAAAGACATTGCAGAATTTATAAAAGAGAATACTTATCTTAACAAAGTAGTCCCAAGCAACTGGCTATGCAACTGCAACATTCCACCCAAACATAGGCCAGTTGTGATCATCAATATCTCAACACACGGCCACCCCCGATCTGGGCATGATCTCTACAAGGAATCAGGGAATAGCAAACTCACACATAGCCAAGCATACACTAAGATGAGCCAAGCCAATCTACAATTGGGTTTATCAGGCCGCTAGGAAATGGAAAGGAAGAGTGGCTAAGCTAGTGAGCTCAAGCACAGAGCCAGGGGTAACCTTACAAGAGCTATCTAGCTTGGCACCCACAATACCTACACACCCAGCACAAGGAAGTATTCTTTTCAATGTTGTACAGTCCCTCAAGCCATACCTTTCCCATCTAGTGCTCTCAAGGTGTGCATAAAAGAGTAGCCAAATCCCTTTTGATCTTCTTGAGAGGTTGCCTCCCCCACTAGGTTTATCAAGCCCTCTCTGTCCACTACCACTCCAATCTCTTGCTCACAGATTCAAACCAAAACAAGGATGCACATAACAGTAGAACCACAATTATTAGGCATGATAAAAATGTTTTAACAGTGAGATGCCCAAAGATGGGGTTTCTACCAGCCTAGAAAAATGTGGGAAGACCCAAAACGAAATGGCAACTGGGGATTCAACCCTGGAGAGCAAAGAACATTTTTAGAAAAATTTCCATGGGTATTTTGGGGAAAAAACAACCTCTATAAACCCCCAAAACGTGACTCCTTTCTCCCAGCCACTGTGTAGCACAAAAATGAGCTCCCAGCTATGGTAAAATGCAGGAAATTGGTAAAACATGATGGGGAAAGACCCAGTAGTTCAGACTGCGTGAGAGAGGAAAGACTGTGGGTTTAGAATGTCTTTTGGGCACCATTTCGTGGGTGTTTTCTTGCCCAAGAAGCAAAAATATGAATTTTCAGGTTGATGGCTTGCCCATGCACGAAATTGGCTGCCATACCTCTTCATTCCCAAGGCATTAACTGCCTCAACCAATTTATGGAAGAATTAAATGATTGGGTCCATAACCCAAAATGGGTAGTTGGTGGTTTATGGGTTTTGTCATTGACACATGGATTAACACCATTGGCTCAAGGGTTTGAATAATTTCCCTCTCTATTCCTTGTAGAATCATGCCCCCATCTCTTTGTTGCATTGCATAGCTAGTTGTGGGTTTTTCATTAAAATTCGTATTTACATGATGTCTTAATTTACATTGTGCCTATCTAGCACAAGAACCATATGCATCTATTTTTAATTTCCGATACATAAAATGCTAAATCAATGGTGGGGCCTTGTCCTTGAGCTCCTCACCATGATTAAATATCAATATTTACATCATTTACGATTTAATGAAAAAGGGGTCAAAATGGGGACGTGACATTCCCCTCCCCATACATCAGCACTGTCCTCAATGCTCATCAAAACTGAACAAAAATGGATATGCCACCCTCATGGCATCCTCCAGCTCCCATGTAGCTTCATCGGGACCGTAGTGCTTCCATTGCACCTTTACCTATCCGATGGCTCGGTTCTGGAGCAATGCTACCTTCTTGTCTAGGATGCGCAATGGATCGGCTTAGAATTCTCCCTCGGGTTCCACCTGGATCACATCCCAATTAATCACATGGTTAGGATCATGTACATATTTCTTAAGTAAAGCGACATGAAAAACATTATGAGCTTTAGTGCTAGCAAGCAATGCAAGTCTATATGCAACTGGCCCTATTCTTTCAAGCACTTTGAATGGCCCACAATATCTAGGTGATAGCTTGGCACAACTCCCAAGCTTCAAGGAATCCTTCCTTGGCCTCACTCTAAGATACACATGATCCCCAACACTTAATTCCCTATGGATCCTATGCTTATCTGCATAGCTTTTGTGTCTATCCTGGGCTACTTTTAAATTTTGCTGGATCTTGGCAACCTCTTGTTCCATTTCCTTAAGCAATTCTGGCCCAAGTACAATTCTGTTCACTAGATTGTCCCAAGCCACTGGTGTCCTACACCTTCTGCCATACAAAGCCTCATATGGACTCATTCCCAATGATTCTTGCTGCCCATTATTATATGCAAACTCTACCAGGTGTAGATAATCCTCCCACTTGGATGGCTTGTCCATTACATACATGTGAAGCATGCCTTCAAGCACCTAATTTACTCTTTCTGTTTGCCCGTCTGTTTGAGGATGGTACGTGGTGCTAAAGTTCAACTGTGTACCCAAATCTGCAAAGAGACCTTTCCAAAAATTGGAAGTGAACTTGGTATCCCTGTCAGAAATTATTGCCTTAGGCAACCCATGTAATCTGAAAATTTCCTTCATGAAAATATTTGCAATGGCATCGGCTTTATGTGTGGACTTAACTGGTATAAAATGTGCTGCCTTTGTTAACTTGTCCACCACAACCATGATGGAATAATGTTGTCTCATAGTCATTGGCAATCCTGTAATAAAATCCATGGAAATTATTTCCCATTTCCATTCTGGAATTGGCACTGGGTGAAATAAACCTGCGGGGTGTTGGTGTTCAACCTTCACCTACTGACATTTCATGCACTTAGAGATGTATTCAGCGACATCCTTCTTCATCCCTGGCCAGAAATAATATTTTCTTGCTGTAGCAATTGTTTTCTAATATCCTGGGTGACCAGAGTATGGAGCTTTATGGATTTCATCCATAACAATTCTCCTCAAATCTGCCACATTTGGAATATAGACTCTATTTTTATAAGTAAGAATTCCATCATCCTCCAAATGATAACCCTCATACCTCTTGCCAAGGTCTTGCTGCTGCAATTTGTCCTTTATCTGCACGTACACTTCATCTTCAACAATATGGTTAACAATCTGCTGCTTCAAATCTGGTTGGCAAGTACTAAGTGCTTCCACATGCATTTCATGTACCTTCCTGCTGAGTGCATCAGCCACCTTGTTTTCTTTCTCTTTTATGTGTTTGATTTCAAAATCAAATTCACACAAAAATTCCAACCATCTAGCTTGCCTAGCATTTAAAGTTGGCTGATCAAACAAGTATTTCAGACCACAATGGTCTGTCCTTAACTCAAATTTTCTTCCCATTAAGTAATGCCTCCACATCTTTAAAGCATGTACTATGGCTGCAAGTTCTATATCATGAGTAACATAGTTCTTCTCATGCTCCTTCAACTTTCTTGACTCATAGCATATTACGTGGTTGTCTTGCATAAGAACTCCTCCAAGTCCTTGATTGCATGCATCGGTACACACCACAAAGCCTTTTTCTGGGTCTGCAATTTTTCAAAATTGGTGCACTTGTAAGAAGATTCTTCAACCGTTGAACACTGTCCTCACATCTTGGTGACCATTCAAACTTTATCCCCTTCTTTTGAAAAGAAGTGATCGGGTTTGCAACCTTGGAGAATCCTTCGATAAACCTCCTGTAGTAACTAGCAAGGCCCACAAAAGATATCACATCAATCACATTCCTTGGAGTTGGCCAATTCATAATGGCTTCAATCTTCTCAGGGTCTACAGATATTCCTTCGTCGGAGATGATGTGACTCAAATAATGAATTCTATCTTTATAAAAGTCACATTTGCTTAACTTTGCATACAGCTTATGCTCCCTTAGTAATTGCATTGTCATTCTCAAATGTTCTTCATGCTCTTCTTCATTCTTAGAATAGATGAGAATGTCGTCTAGGAATACAAGAACAAACTTGTCCAAATACTTGCTAAAAACATTATTCATGAGACACATGAATGTAGCTGGTGCTTTTGTGAGACCGAATGGTACCACTACAAACTCATAGTGTCCATACCTTGTTCTAAAGGCTGTATTATGAATGTCTTCTTCCTTGATTCTTACCTGATGGTAACCAGACCTCAAGTCAATCTTTGAAAATACCTTTGCTCCTCTCATTTGGTCGAAAAGGTCATCAATTCAGGGCAATGGGTATTTGTTTTTCACAGTGACTTTGTTCAACTGCCTATAGTCAATACATAACCTGAGTGTTCCATCTTTCTTTTTCACAAATAGAACAGGTGCTCCCCACGGGGACACACTTGGCCTAATATATTTCTTTTCCAGCAACTCTTGTAATTGCATTTTCAATTCTAGCAATTCCGGTGTACTCATCCTGTAGGGTGTCTTAGACACTGGTGCCACTCCTGGCACAAGTTCAATTGTAAAGTAAATGTCTCTCTTTGGAGGGAGTCCTGGAATCTCATCAGGAAAAACATCCCTGAATTCTTGCAATACTTGATAGTCCTCTAATTTAAGAGTTTCGTTCTCTGCTGCCTCTAAAATGTGGGCTGCATACAATTGACATCCCTTCCTACATAACTTCTTCAGCTGCATAACTGAAGCCTGTCTAACAGAAGTCACCTTTGGAATGCCTTTTACAACCCTCGGGTTTCCTTCTTCGTCCATGCACTCAATTGTCTTATTGTAGCAATCAAGTTTAACTCTGTGTGCTTCTAACCAATCCATTCCAATGAGAATATCATAGGAAACCAGTGGCAAAATATTCAGATCTGCATAAGTGAATAGCCCATCCATCTCTATTGGACATTTCTCTATTATTTCACTAACTTTTCTCTTGGTTCCAGTGGCTAGTTGAACTAACCATGATTTACTATGCTTTAATTTCTTGAAAGCACAAACCTCAACAATTCTAGGGGTGACATAACTGTGAGTAGATCCAGGATCAATCAAAATAGAAATAGATTGCTTAGCAATCTTACCTTCAACTTCAACCACAGTTGACTAATGATCTACCTGGCGGTCATCTAGAGCTACATAGATTCTAGGGATTGTCCTTGCCACTTGGCCCACAGTTTCAGCTCCTTGGATGTTGTGAACTTGATTTGGATTCCCATTCTGATGTGGACAGTTCCTAAGCATGTGGTCTCCTCCACAACCCCAACATTGAAGTGGTTCTCTTGGCTCCTTTGGATCTCTTGGCTTGTCTCCCGTCATCCTAGTTGGCTTAGTCACAACCTATGATGGTTGCCTTTGCTGATTCCAGAATTGAGGAGGCTTGAACCCCTTCTTCCTTTGATCAAACTTTTCGTTTTTCCTATCCTTCCATGCCTTATGGAATTCTGGTTTGCTTCTGTTTTGATCAAAACAATACTTGGCCTTTCTTATGGCCTCCTCTAGAGTTCAAGGTTCATCAAACTCAATTTGATCTTTATATGACTGGGGCAGTCCACTTAGGAAACGCTGAATTTTCACCTTATCATTTAGAATGTACTTGACATACCTCAGCAGCTCCAAGAACTTGTTTTCATATTCTTCCATGGTCAATTGTCCCAATCTCGGCTCATGGAACTCTTCGATCTTATCATCATAGTACCTATCAGAGAGGTACTTCTGCTTGAAGTATTTCTTGAACTGCTCCCACACAATCTTCCTTTCGTTGATCTTCTTCACTTGCCTAATGTGTTCCCACCATATAGATGCTCTTCCATTCAAGTTGAAGATGGCAATCCTTGCCTTCATATTTCTCGAGTAGTCTTGGACTTGGAAATACTTTCTCATCCCAAGAAGCCAAGCTTCGGCTTCTTGACCAGACTTTATCTCTCCATCAAATGTAGGAGGTTTTGCCTTCTTAAACTCCCCATGTGAATTGTTCTTGTAGTGCCTCTTCCTCTTGCTTCTGCGAGATGAAGAGATTGAACCCTCAATGGATTCCTCAGAGACAGATGATTCATTAGAAGATATTTCTGGAGTATACGTCCTGTCTATAGAAACTCTTCTTAGGCTGCTGGCCCTCTTGCGGGAATTCCTCCTAGAACTACTTCCACCCTTTTCTAGATTTGATGTTTTATGCCCAGAGTTTATTTGCCTTTGAATGTCTGTCAAACTATGTAGCATGGCTGCATTCAACTAATTTTGTTCTTCTTGAGCTTTGATCATCCTTTCATTATCTTCCCTATAGCTTTGCAACTCCACCCTTAGGCTTCTCATGGTGGCTGCAATACCTGGAGGAGTTTCTTGATTTCTTCTCCCATTAGATTTTGTTTCAGCATTCTCAACATGTATGTTCTCCCCCATGGCATCTGCCTCAGGCTCATAGGGATCCTGTGCATCATCCATGATGTTCATTTTCTTGGCCCAACCAAGATCCCAAAATTTTCCAACTGTACTATCTAGAGTGCTGCCCTGATGTAAATGTGATTCTGCAAAATGTGTTCATCCACACAATTGTCAGCTGCATTATATTCTCAGAAATTCATAAATTACTTTCATGCATGTGGAAAAATATTATATTGACAATTTGTCAAATCATAGAATTTTCTCACAATCAATGACATATGAGGGGGGACGATGGGGGTCAAGGGGGCTTGCCCCCTTGTGGCTGAAATTCCATGTTTCGGAGCAACTTGTGGAGTTCTTCTGCAATTCTGGAGTTCTTCTACAATTTCGGAAGAGAATAACTTCCGCAGTTTCGGAAGACACTGGGAAATTCTTTCCACAGTTTCCAGGCGGTTTGCCGAATGCTTCCACAATTGCGGGGTGGTTTTCCGAATGCTTCCTCAATTGCGGGGCGATTGGCGGAATGCTTCCGCAATTGCTGGGCGATTTGCTGAGTGCTTCCACAATTTGGGGGCGGTTTGTGGAATGCTTATGCAATTGTGGGGCGATTTGTGGAATGCTTCCGCAATTGCGGGGCGATTTGCCGAATGCTTCCGCAATTGCAGGGCGGTTTGCAGAATGCTTCCGCAATTGCGGGGCAACTCGCAGAATCCTTCTACAATTTCGGGCCAACTTGCCGAACTCTTCTGCAATTTCGAAACGATTCTCCGAACTCTTCCGCAATTGCAGGACAATTCACCGAAAACACTTAGAAAATTTTTCTTCCCTTCCCCGGGCACTTCCGCAACTTCGGGCCAACTTGTCGAGTTCTTCCGCCATTTCGGAACAACTCGCTAAGTTCTTCCACAGTTTCGGAAGAGAATTCCTTCCACAGTTTCATAAGAGAATTCCTTCTGCAGTTGTGGAAGATAATTCCTTCTGCAGTTTCGGAGCAATTCGCCGAATTCTCCCACGGTTTCATCGAAGATTTCTGAGTTCTTCCTGAAACAAACTTAAACAAAAATTTTCAAAAACACTTAAAACAAATTTTGAGTTCCTTCTTTTCTTCTTCCTGTGATGACTACTGCTCAGCAGGAGGTAACCTTACCTTTGTAAACTATCCAACTTAGCCAGTTTAGGCCCGATGCTGAGACCTGTGGTGATTAGGAAGGGACCATCCCATGTGACTGTAATTGGATTTGGCCCATAGAGGTCCAATGCTGCAACCAGCAGCTCTGATACCATTATTTCATGTCCCCTCCCATCATACTAGTGAAATGGAGAGGATCGTGATGCTAAAACCGGGCATCTATCCCCATATCCATTAAGTAAGAAGAGTGGCTAAGCTAGTGAGCTCAAGCACAGAGCCAGGGGTAACCTTACAAGATCTATCTAGCTTGGCACCCACAATACCTACACACCCAGCACAAGGAAGCATTCTTTTCACTGATGTACAGTCCCTCAAGCCATACCTTTCCCATCTAGTGCTCTCAGGGTGTGCATAGAAGAGTAGCCAAAGCCCTCTTGATCTTCTTGAGAGGTTGTCTCCCCCACTAGGTTTATCAAGCCCTCTCTGTCCACTACCATTCCAATCTCTTTCTCACAGATTCAAACCAAAACAAGGATGCACATAATAGCAGAACCACAATTATTAGGCATGATAAAAATGTTTTAACAGTGAGATGCCCAAAGATGGGGTTTCTACCAGCCTAGAAAAATGTGGGAAGACCCAAAACGAAATGGCAATTGGGGATTCAACCCTGGAGAGCAAAGACCATTTTTAGAAAAACGCCCATGGGTATTTTGGGGCAAAAACGACCTCTATAAACCCCCAAAACGTGACTCCCTTTCTCCCAGCCACTGTGTAGCACAAAAACGAGCTCCCAGCTATGGTAAAATGCAGGAAATTGGTAAAAACGTGATGGAGAAAGATCCAGTAGTTCAGACTGCGTGAGAGAGGAAAGACTGTGGGTTTAGAATGGCTTTTGGGCACCATTTCATGGGTGTTTTCTTGCCCAAGAAGCAAAAATACGAATTCCTAGGTTGATGGCTTGCCCATGCATGAAATTGGCTGCCATACCTCTTCATTCCCAAGGCATTAATTGCCTCAACCAATTTATGGAAGAATTAAATGATTGGGTCCATAACCCAAAATGGGTAGTTGGTGGTTTATGGGTCTTGTCATTGACACATGGATTAACACCATTGGCTCAAGGGTTCGAATAATTTCCCTCCTTATTCCTTGTAGAATCATGCCCCCATCTCTTTGTTGCATTGCATAGCTAGTTGTGAGTTTTTCATTAAAATTTGTATTTACATGATGTCTTAATTTACATTGTGCCTATCTAGCACAAGAACCATAGGCATCTATTTTTAATTGCCGATACATAAAATGCTAAATCAATGGTGGGGCCTTGTCCTTGAGCTCCTCACCATGATTAAATATCAATATTTACATCATTTACGATTTAATGAAAAAGGGGTAAAAATGGGGACATGACAGCACACACCAACCACACTCATGGACCCTCATGTCCACCATAGTGTTATGGGCACACACCTTCAATTTATGAACCTCCCACATATTATCAGCAACATGCCACTCATGTTTCTATTCACTCACAAGCCCCATTGGCTTATTACCCTCCGCAGGAATCACCTTCTACCCCAACACTTCCAATAGCTCAAAGTTATCAGCAAACAAAATAAGCACCTAGACCACCTCCAAACCCTCCCGCTTACTATCCACCACAGCCTGCTCCAGCACCTGCACAACCTCAAAGTCCCCCTACTTCCCAAGGGCAAGTGCATGCACAACAGAACCAGCCCCAAAACCAGAACAACTAACGTAATCAAGGAGGTCAACAGAACCGTGGAAGAGGACACAACTGAGGGAACAATCAACCTCAAAACCAAGGCGGTCAGCCACCCAATCCTCCGAATAATAATAACGCTACTCCCGCCAACCAAAACTCTGATCGTCCACCGAAACATGGTAAAAATCCTCATTTAAGAACAAACCATCTGTGTTCCATATGTGGGGTATATGGCCATTACACACACTCATGCCCCCATTTGGAGCAAGCGCGCCAACTCTAGACTGATGACGCCAAATGTCAAGGGAACGCGGCACAGCCAGTGCCACCTCCTCAACTGCAACCCGTGGTATTACAGAATCCTTTACCCTCCCAAGGAGTACTGAACACCCGTTTGATGGATCCCCCACAAGGAACCGCGGCACCACAGCAGTAAATCACTTATGCTGCAACTGATAACCAACACACGGATTCAGGTACTCACCATCTATTAATGATGTCATCAGCTGATGTCCACCTCCAAACACACTGAAACCAATATGGCCCCACCCCTGAGGCCATGCCCACTGATCCAGCTACTACCACCATTCCAATTGATCAACCATTACATATATCCACTATACCGTTGGATGGGGGTCCTAAAGCCCCTCGCTTCCCCCTACGACGGATCAACAATAATCCTAACGCTCGTGCAACCTCAAATTAGAATATTGTGGAATCCTTATACGAGTCCCCCGCTGCTATGTCTGCCCTGGAAGTCATAAAAAATTGTCCTTCATAGAGGAAAATATTGTTATTCGCCATTGGTGTGATAGACCCTAACGATTCACTAATGATGGCATTCAACTTGGACCAAGCCGAACCACGTTTTCCTTCCACATTAGCATTCCAATTTTCTGTGTCCATTCGAATCCTTGCCATTCATCGATGCATCATCGATGAAGGTGCCTCCACTTGCATGATGTCTACATTTTCCTGGAAGAAACTCGGATCCCCCACACTGCAACCATCCACCACCACATTACGAGCTTACGATGGCCATTCAAATCAACCACAAGGCCTTTTGGATAACGTGCCCATCCAATTAGGTGGAAAAACGGTTCTCATAGACATAGAGGTCATCAATTCCCAGCTTGATTCCAACCTCTTACTAGGACGAAGTTACGTGTATGCCATGAAAGTTGTTGCTTCATCCGTATTCCGCATCATGATGTTTCCCCATGAGGGACGTGTGGTCAAAATCGATCAATTGACATATTATGATCCTAATGCCCCCGTCGCACCTGAAAATGTTCTACCTATGATTGAACAACCCATTAAGAGCACACCCACATCATTCATCTCCATAATCGGACCCGGGATATACTTAGATACTCCCATCACTTCCAAGTTCCAAGCCATTCCACCCACTTTGCGGATAATCAAAATATATGATTTGTGCACCCTCTCACACCATACACAAGCACCTAAACAACAACCCCCTTTACTGTCGTAACCACCCTTAGTGCCCAGCACCCTAGTAATGGCCACGCTCAATCTTCCAAGGTTAAATTTAGGACTACTTATGTCGTACCTTCCTGTCCCAACCCCTCCCCCGACACCGAATGTCATTCTACAACCGATGCAACCCATCAATACCTCTAATCATCTACCCCCTGCTGTAGCGAACATTCAAAACCGACCACCTCCAACAGTGGCAACTGCATCAACATCCATTAATGCTCCCCCTCCACTCCGCTACACTGATGCACCTGCAACCCGCACCGCCCCATCGACTCCAAAGCTGGCGAAGAATCCCCCAACAATTCGTGCTCCCCCCAAATGCTCTTTGTGCGACGATTTAGGCCATGCTACCCATCAATGTCCACAATTACCAGCACTTCAGGAACACATGCAAATGTTATATGACGACGCTAACATCCCAGTTGTTAAACTTGACACTACCCCTCAGCCTCGCGATAAATCCCTGCGTACCAATCACCCTTGTGCAATATGCGGCATTTACGGCCATTACTCACATCACTGCCCTAATCTCCCAGATTACAGAGTATATCTATACGAACTGAATAATGTCGACCTTGAGACATACCCTCCTCTTATTGAGGAAATACATTCCCTAACATCTTCTTCCTCGGAAGAAATTAACACCATTTACATGGTTTCCACTGGAGACCCCTCTATCCGGTCGACCCCTTCTACTGATCCCTCTGACACATATGTTCAACCTTTTCAAATCGACGAGGAAACCACATGTCCACAACATGGGGGCAAGCCCAAAACCTTGCCTACTCATCATCATCGTCATTCTCATTAGAGATATTGGGGGCATCAACCCCGCAAGGAGAATCCCCCATCATCATATCATCACTTCAGTATGCCACCATGGTCCACAGCCTCATGGTACACCCCCCAGCCAGCAGTTTCTCAATGCCCTGTTGATCCCTCTCTGAGACAAAATCTGCACCACATTGACACCCCTGAGTTAGGGGGCATAATAGATTACCTTGAACCTGGGATAGGGGGCATGATCAATCAGTTTGACCCTACCCCATCACATCTGTCTCAACACTTCAATTATACCATCGTTCAAACCAACACATATGTGATCCACAATCACAAACCCCATGCACATAGCACGGGGGCAGGTCATTAACCCTGCTCACTTTTTCACATTCGTGATCTCAACCATTTTTGAGGTCACGTGTCACTTGTATATTTGATTTGATTTGATAAGCCTAGTATTTCGCCCCCGGGGGTAATCATTTCTCCCCACCACTACATCCTTGGCTTGGTGGGCTCACCTTTATTTATAGCCATTTTTTAACCTCATTTTTTCCTTTGACCATTCCAGAGTCATTTGAACTCCATTTTTTGCACCTTTTGCACCACCAGATTCAGATATTCGTGCCTGTGATGATGCTTGAGATCATTTCTTGCTCTCACCACCATATTCTTAGGGAACTTTTCACATGCCCCTCGTTGCCTCAGTTTGCGTGCCACATCGCTTGGTTTCTGTTTTTGATGATTTTTATATCGCCAGATTCAGTTTTCCGCGCTCGTGATGATGCTTGAGATCATTTATCGCTCTCACCACAAACCCTTTTTGACATTATGTCCTCACACCTTTCTGCCTCGATTTGCATGCCACATCGACAGCTATCGGATTTTACAAATTTGTGCATCATAACTTATACATGAGCCCCTCACTCCATCCATACTGCAATTATGGCATTGTTTTTCTATCAGTCATCAACCCGCAAGGAGGCCCCATCAATGTTCCCCCCTATCACTGTGCTTGATCCCCATACTTGTCCCTTGATTGAACACTTCCTCCTTGTCTCACCATTATTTTTGTTTGATATAATTTTATCCCTTTTTCAGGCCGATCATTTCCTTTATGAAAAGGAACTTAGGGAGTTTCTGTTAAGCTCTTTTCTGACTCCTAAAACAATGAAAATATCATTGAGCAATCTTGCTTCCTTTCATGCTCGTTAAATATATTTGAAATGACGTCTACCTGGTATAAGTTTACCCCTTTTCTGTACCCTGTAGACTAATTACGAAAAAAGAATACTCTAGTCACATCGGCTAGAAGATTTCTTCATTGCATCCTTTTATGCTTTTTCGGGCCTTGGAGACTAACACATGAAAAAGAACCCCCTTGGAGTCTACTTACTGCTTTCAGACTCTCTAAAAATGAAATCAACCACGAGCATGAACTGTCCTGGGCTCGTACAAATCCACACGACAGTGCCATTGTTGACCACACTTCTATCCCTTCTTTGAGCTCCTTAAACCATGAAGAAGGCCCCAACAGTGTCTCTTGGCGCCACAACAAATCATATATAATCACACCATCATGGAAGGTTCCCCAATTTGGTCTCCTTTGTTCAGAGTATTATGCAATATGCCACCTTGAGAGTTTCCCGATATCATACATCAGTTTACCCTCAGCCTATCCCATTCCAGTACATACCCCTGATCCCTTAAGCTAAGATGCCAATACCTAAAGTTAGATGCTAGGTCATCCATGTCATCATGCTCTGAACAAAGGAAGTTTGAGTCCCCCCACTCTATCACCCTAGTTATTCCCCATCCCCACAGTATGTCAGTACCACTATCAACACTATCACCTCTTGGTTGTACACTCGCACTCCTATTATGGAACCATCATTGCCTTGATAGTTGTAGGTCTCCCTCTATCGACGCCAACCAATCTATTCCAGAGGATAGACCCAGAGGTCCCTGTGCCTTGGATTCATCACAATTAGTGGTAAGTGACTACAGATCATTTTGAAAGGAGTCCTTAGTGCCTGTCAAAATGATTGTTTCTCACATGCTCGACGTCAACACCTTGATCGCATCATTGAGATTCATACAGGGTATCGGTCCTTTCAGTTATTAGTTGAAGACCCTAGATGTCACCTGACTCTAACACATTGGTGATTCTACTTTAGGAATAACTAGATATATGTTCATGTGGATATCCGGGCTGCGCTTGGTGACAGTATTTGGAAGCACCCCAGCTGTATGCTTCTTTGAGTGCACATTAAGATACAGTTCAGTGTACCCTTGAGACTCTGACTCACAGTTACTGAATCCATCTAGTTGTTGGATACCTTCAGATCCAACAGTTCATCAGCCCTTCTGACACCTCATTCAAAACAATTGTTGCTCTTTTCCAGTGCATCGGTTCTTCATATCAATCATGGTATGACCATGAGTATATCCCAGCATTGTGTCCCCTCTGGACCATTATGATGTACACAGTAGGTTTATATGTATTGTTCAGGTCCCCTTTTTTGGGCCTCATTGTTATTTATATGTCTTGATACAAGCATGTGTATGCCCGCCTTGTCCATTATCAGAGATTATTCCTCATTCATTTTGAGGCCATGTCTTTTCAGTTTTTGCAGTTTGTATGGGACCGTTGTTGCAGTCTCCAATCAGTCTCTTCTCTCCTCCAAATCCCAGGAAAAAGATAAAATAACTATGATGTCTATTGTCCATATGATGAGCTCCTTCCCTCACACATCAGGGGGCAATATGTTGACAGCCGAAAAATGCTCACTAGCTCATCTCCCTAGTCACATGACCCATTTGTCCACTTTTCGTACCATTTTTGCCTCTAAAAACCCTCAAAGGCCACCAAAAAGGCCAAAATCCATCTTTTTCTCCTCAAAATATTTAATTTTCCTCAAAAAATACAAAAAACCCTCCAAAGGGGTCCAAAATTCCCAATAATCAATTAAAAGGGAATAAAATTCAAAAATATATTCAAAAAAGGAAAAAAAAAAAGGAAACGAGGAAAATAAAACCTGAACCATCTTTACCAATACCATTGGTTATCTTAAACCATGGTTGTATTTTCCATTACCCAAAAGCTATAAAAAGGTGATAGAGACTCCCCATTATTCATCCACATTCATCCTATCCTCATGCTGCCAAAATTCCTCTTGAGCTTTTCCCATCCTTTTTGATCTTGAAGTTCTTCATTGAGAGTGAACCTTTGGCCCACCCTTGAAGCATCTTGGAGAAGAGAGAGACTATTGGAGCATTGGAGCACTACTCTTGTACTGCTGCAAGAATTCCAGCTACCTCACCACTGAGGTAAACCATTGCAAACCATTGTTTGCTCATTAATATAAAATATCAAGTTTTTTATTGTTTCTCTCATGGATCTAGTTTTTTACTGTTCTTAATCTAGATTTACTTTCTTGCACATGTTATATTAATATTTACTTTTTACATTTGTTTTTACTGTTTTAATCGAGACTGCCACTACGAAGTTAGTAGGTGCACATTTGCACAAGCTTGGGTTAAAACCCAAGCTACAACAGTATGATTTATGATCTGAACCTATCATCAAAAAATATTTCTCAAACAGCAATGGATCATAATATGAAAGAGCCATACCTTCTCTTCGAAAATTTGCTCGAGTTCTCCTTGGATCGATAGGATTTCCCATGTTAGAACGAGAAGATTGGAGAGTATTTTGGGCCCACTTTGGCAACTTTTGGGGCACATATGGATCTTCCTCTAAACCTGATATTTCATGTTCATCAAAGTCTGATAAAAGATCAGAAATATCATAGCACAAACTATCATCATCTTCTTTTGGAGGCGGCAATTCAGTAATTTCTTCCTCGACTAGTTTTAGATCTTGAAGCGGTTCTTCAAATATGACACTTCGCTCAATGAATATCTTTTTGGATATGATATACGTGAGTTTTTAGCCTTTTGATACTTTAGCATATCCAATTAGGATGCACTCAACACTTTGTGGATCCAAATATTTTCTCTTCTTAGACAGAATTCTAGTCCATGCAGTTGAGCCAAAAACTCTGAGATTGGACACATCCAGCTTGTGACCAGTATAGGCTTTGAAAGGAGTAGAATATTTTACGGATGAATGTGGAACTCGGTTTTGAATGTATGCATCAACATTCATGGCCTCAGCCCAAATATTTGCATCCAAACCTTTTGACTTAAGCATACAGGTTGCCATTTCTTTCAGAGATCGGTTCTTCCTTTTCTCTACACCATTCTGCTAAGGTGTGTAGGGAACAGTGTGCTAGATCTGAATTCCATTTTCTGCACAAAGTTGAAGCAGATTTGATTTGATATATTCACCTCCATTATCATATCTAAGACCTTTGATCTTGATCTCGGTGGCAGTCTCAACATAAGCCTTGAAAATCTTAAATTTTTCTAGCACTTCCGACTTGTTTTTGAGAAAGTAGACCCAAGTGAATATGGAGAAGTCATCAATAAATGTCAGAACATACCTTCAGCCATTCATGGAGGTATGTGGCAGTGGACCCCTGATATCAGAATGAATCAGCCCCAAAATACAAGAAGCTCTGCTAGTTTTTCCTCAGTCAAACTTGTGCTCGGGGTGCTTCCCAATGATGCAACCTTTGCATATTCCTTTCTAGGATTTGATGCTCGGAAGGCCCTCAGCCATGGAATTTTTTTGTAGAAGCTGCAAATATTTATAATTTAGGTGTCCAAACCTCTCATGTCATAGTCTACTAACCTCATTTCCATGAGTCAGAAGGGCACTTGGCTTTTCATGTCGCAAGAAGTGAGAAAACTCATATGCTTTTGTAGCATGATTGGCTTTTCCTACCACAATGAGTTTTCCGCTTGCAATATCAGAAATTTAAACATTATTGGGGCTGAATACAACCTTCTTTGGTAAACCAGTATGTGTCATTTGATACACAGAAAGCAGGTTTATAGCTAGAGAAGGAACATAAAGAACATTATGGAAACTTCCATGCTCTAAATGAATAGTGCCTTTGCCATTTGAAGAAATTTCTGAGTCATCTCCCATGTGGATGGAGATGGTGTTGTTGGAGTCCAATGATGAAAAATAATATTTTTTTGCAGCCATGTGATTCGAAGCTCCTAAATCTATGAGAAGAGTGGTGGAATTCGAAACACTAGCCATGAGTGCATGACCTCTTTCTGTATGCTCATTGTTGTCCTTCTTCCTTGTGCCATTAGTAAGAGCAATGTTTTTTTTCTCCAAGAGAAGGGCCATATGATCTATGGTATTTTTCATACATGAGCTTTCAGGATGAAAGCCCTTGCTGCAATAAGAACATTTAGTCTTCTCTTTGCCCTTTTGTTTGTCTTTTCTTGAACCGGATGGCTCATGTGACTGATTTGTCTTCTCCTTTTTCTTTGGAAGATCAAGCTTTGGCTTCTCTTTCTTTTGCTTCCCTTTGCCATTTGTAGCTTTGGATCCTCCAGCAAAAAGGGATTGATATTTTGAGGTTTTTATGGTCCCTACTTGAACAAGCTTATCAAGCTCTTTTTTCAAGGATTCAATGAAGGCATTCAAGGTAGGCATCTTCCAATTAGGAATTGTGAGATTTCCCATATTGAAAGTTGAAACAAAAACTGAATAGTCTCTTCCTAGATTTCGCAAGGATTGACATAATGAATTGCTTATCTTCCTTTTCCACTCCACATTGCTTCAATAGCATAACCAAGTTCTTAAACTTAGTGAAGAAGTCATTGATGGTCTCGAAATTCTCAGGATTGAGGGCAATCAACTCATTCTCATTTCATCCTGCTTGCCAAAGAGTGTGGCAAGTTTTTCCCATACCTCTTTCGGAGTAGTCAATCCATTGAGATGGAAAACAAGATCCTTAGAGATGCTGAGACAAAGGAAACCATAAGCTTCATCAAGCTTATTGAAGTATTTTTCCTTCTCTACTGTAGATGTAGCTTCGAATTCTAGGCCCATGGTGACTCTATAAAATCCTTTAGAGCACAATATTATCTCCATATCAACCTTCCACTGATAACAGTTGAAGGGAGTGAGGATATTTGATCAAGAACTGTCCATCTTCAAGAAGAGCGAATGCAATAGGCGGAGGAAAGAACCTGTAAATCACAAAACAAAAGGGAAATCTTAGGTCGACAACTTGCACTTTTCAAGTTGCATCACACCCGGAATAGGAAAATCAAGCAAGCTTGAAGATCCAATGATCAATATCCAGGAATTATGTGGAAACTCTTGGCTTCAGGTGTAGAGTTGGAAATAGATGCAAGTGTAGAATATGCATGCAGTGCATAAAACTGCTGCAATGTGAGCAAACTTGCTCAATCTTCATGAATAATCCCTACAGAAAATTAGTCTTGTCCCTTCCATGGCTCTGATACCAAATAAAATTCAACACAACAGATCTATGGAACAAGAGAAACAATTACTAGAGATGCATAAAGAATAATATGTGAAAACTGTGCAAAAGACTTGCAGCAGTGCTCTATTGAACTCAAAAGATGAATACAATACAATACATAGTAACAATGACTGGATAATTCGAATTAACCAATGATATCATTCAAATAGCCTGCATGGTGTAGCATGCATCCACTAGGAGTCCTCATCATCAGATCAATGGTGTCCTCAATGCACAAGTAATGGTCAACCAGGTGTCAAACTGAGTCTAATTGAATGTAGGTAGATGTAACGGGTGCATGGAGAACTAATGTAGTGGAGGAGAATCCAGGGAGGGAGCATGAGGAGCTATCTGGAGTCAGAATAGTCAAACTAGTCTCTGTGGGTGTCCATCGGAGTGTTTCAGTTAGTTAACTAATCAATCGATCCTCAAATCAAGGAACAGATCCACAAATCAAGCAACTAACTGAGTGTGTCACTGTTGGTAGGTGACAGAGGGCGCAGTTTGTCTCAAGAGATGAAAACAAGGCGCATCATGGACTAGGAGGGCTGGAACTGAATAGAAATAAGCTCCCGGGGCTAATAAACTAGGGACTAGGTGCTGGGGTACACCTCACTGATGACTGGGATGCATGCAAATGCATGCCTGCATGATACATGAAAACATAAATATGATGGTGAGAATATCCTAACACTCATCGATGCAACATGAGTTGGTAAACTTGGGTGCAAAAGCTGAGCCCAAATTTGTTAATCTGGGTAAATGTTGTTCGCCAGGCGAGAGGTATAAGTTCATCCAACTTTTCCAGCAATACAAAGTTGTTTTTGCATGGACCTATGAAGACTTGAAGACCAATGACACGCATATCCCACAACATGTTATACCCATGAATCCATGCATGAAAGCATTTCAGCAACAGTTACGAAGGATGCATCCAACACTCGAACCATTAATACAAAAAGAGTTGAAAAAAATGTTGGATGCTAAGATCATCTTTAAAGTTTGACACTCCGAGTGGGTGGCTAATTTAGTCCCTGTGCAGAATAAATCGAAAGAAATAAGATTGTGTCTAGACTTTTGGAATTTGAACAGAGCATCTGATAAAGACAACTACCCTGTGCCACCAATGGAACAGATTTTACAAATGGTATAAGGATCAGAGCTATTCTCCCTGCTAGATGGATTTTCGGGATACAATCAAGTATTAATGGCAGAAGAAGACCGAATCAAGACCACTTTCCATACGAAATGGGGAACGTTTTCATATCGAAGAATGCCATTCGGCCTAATAAATGATGGAGCTACCTTTCAGAGGGCCATGGACATCGTGTTCCGAGGTTTGGTTGGCCACTGCATGGTCATTTACTTAGATGATGTGACAGTTTTATCAAAGAAAAGGGAAGACCATGTTTTCCACCTAAAACGGATTTTTGATCGCTATAGAAAATATGGTATATCTCTAAATCCTAAGAAGAGTGTCTTTGTTGTTCTTGAAGGTAAAATTTTAGGTCGTATCATCTCAAAGAAGGGAATCTCAATAGATCAAGAGAGAGTGCAAGCTATAAGCCAGATTCCCATGCCCCATAACAAAAGAGAAATACAACCATTTATGGGCACTATAAATTTTTTTCGAAGGTTTGCACCTGATTTCGCCCAGATTGTTAAACCTTTGCAGCAAATGGCGAAGCAAAGTGTGCAATTTAAATGGACTGACATAGAGAAGATTGCGTTTAAATACATTAAAACTGCCATAGCCAATGCCCCTTCTTTAAGGAGTCCATACTTTGAGAAAGATTTTATCATGTACACCTTTGCTTCGGATAACTCTCTCGTGGCAGTTCTCACTCAGAAAGGAGAATCTGGAGACGAATATCCAATATCTTTCATGAGCACTAGATTGCAGGGTGCTGAACTGAATTATCCCACCGTTGATAAGCAAACGTATGCAGTGCTTAAAGCAGTAAAAGAGTCCAGGCCGTATATCTTAAAAAACAGAACAAAAGTCATAGTACCTCACCCCGCTGTCAGATCATTGTTTGTGCAAAAGTAGCTGGGGGGAAGAAGAGGAAATTGGGTAACCGCACTTCAAGAGTATGATATGGAATTCAAACCAGCCACCATCATTAAAGGTCAAAGTTTGTGTAAGTTACTCACTGCAAATCCAACCAGCGAAGAGCAGGAGTGGGAAAAAGAAGTTGAGTTGAATCTCACTGAGGTATGTCGTATTTTCACTACTCCAGAGTCTTGGTACATAGATTTGGTGTACTATTTGCAACAAGGATATCTACCAGAACAATGGAGTTCGAAGAAGATAAGGCCACTCCGATTAAAATCAGCATCTTATCAAATAATTGATGGACTACTCTTCAGAAAAAATTATGATGGGATATGTCTCATATTTCTTGAGAAAGAGGACGTTGAAAATGTGGTTAAAGAATTACATGATGGTCCTTTGGGGGGACATTCTTATAGAGATACTACTGCCCACAAAATACTGAGGGAAGGATACGATTGGCCTACTCTTTTTAAAGACTCCCATGCTCATTCAAGGAAGTGTGATGTATGTCAAACAAGTGCTGGAAGATTGCCAAAAGCAGCAGGACCATTGCATCCAGTTATTACCTCTCAACCATTCGAGCAATGGGGCATATATGTTATTGGATAAATAAATCTGAATTCCTTGTTGTAACACCAGTATATCCTAATGGATACGGATTATTTCACCCACTAGACATAAGCTATCTCGCTACGTAAAGTGAACGAAGATGCAGTTATCAAGTTCATGTAAGAGGATATCATAACTAGGTTTGGGGATCCAATTTCTTTAGTTTTTGATAATGCAACTTACTTTTCATTAGTAAAATTAAATGCATTTGTTTATGAAAGAGGAATTAAATTGCATTATTCAGCAAATTATTATCCCCCAGGAAATGGACTAGTTGAATCCACTAATAAGAATATCATCTGAATTCTTAAGAAGACTGTTATTGAAAATCAGAGAAATTGGCATGCAGCCCTTCCAAACGCCTTGTGGGAAGATAGGGTTAACCCAAAGAATGTCGTAGGAGTTTCCCCTTACACCCTGGTCTATGGGAAAGAAGCCATACTCCCACCTAATATACTACTCCCATCCTTACAATTAGCCCAAGCTTCTTGAGGTTCTAGTAGTCAAGTCCTACAGTCACGAATTGATACCCTGTTGAAGCTTGAAGAATCCCGACAGAAGGCCAAAGATAGGTTCCATGAACAACAAGATATTGCCAAAAGGTGGTTCGATAAATGGAAGTGTGGAAAAATGAGTTTTGAAGTAGGTGACTTGGTTCTGAAGTGGGATCACCCACATGATGATAAGGGAAAGCACACAAAATCTCAACAATTATGGCTTGGCCCTTACCAAATTTCCGACAAGCTCGGTCCGTCGACATAAAAACTGAAAGATTTATAAGGAGAGGAAGAAAATCTCCCTGTCAACGGCTTTGCGCTCAATCAGCATTTATCATAGGTCTAGGATCACTTTTGTACATAAATAAACCTTGTTTTACTGTTTTCTATTTTGAGTAGTCTGCTTTGTTTCGATTGCTTTCATTAGATTCAGTCGTTTGCTTATTGTTCGATTTCTTTATTTTGTGTCAAGTAAATCCCAACCCAACTTCTTAGTAAAGTGGAAAGATAGGGCTCTGAGCAAATCTCAAAGGTTTTGAAAGGGAAGAATCCAATTATAAAAGAAAGCTTCTCTATGTGACGTTTTTTTGCTGACTAGTTTTTAGAAAAAGGGGATCCTCTTCAGTTTCATACTTGGGTCACGATAATCCCTATTAAATAACTGAGACTTATGATTTATGTATTACTATTTTGGGGCTCCATTCACTCTCACATTAATGACTGTCTTGGGTAGTTCACTATGATGGACCCACAGAGAGGAAGCATGGTATTTAAAATGATCCCATGTTGCAAATCAAAAGCCAAAAGAGCTTGTATCAAAGAGTCTATTTTCCAGAAAATCCCACCTCTATTAAAGCATGGTTGAGAAAGAAAAGACATCCAATCAAGAAAGTTGTTCTAATGGTTAGCCCAGCAAGGTTCTTCTCTGTCCATGAGAATGATAATCAAATAAACCTCTTGCTCACACAAAAGGACATCATGGATGGAAGAACCTAAGTCAAATCTTGAAGATTGAAGAAAGCTATCATGGAGGACTGAGACGACAAAAAATCGTCAATAAAGAAAGAATCTAAAGAAATATTGACAGCATGGGAATGAGGAACAAACAAATGCGTCCATGGGATTTTGTTACGATCTTGTGGAGTCCTATTTAGTGGGAATCCGAAGGACAGATTTAAAATGAACTCCACATTTTGGCCCTAGGAGAGTGGTGAAGAAGTCTAATTCAAAGTTTCCTTCATCCCCAATGGAAAATATGATAAAAGTGGTCACTCCCCTTGGAAAAATCTGGACTGTGTAAGCAAATTGTTACATATGGGGCCAATAACATGTAAGTTTTCTGACCTTGGAAAGAGATTTTTCAGAGATCTGTGTTTTCCAGCGAATCGCCAATTGTTGCTGCTGCAACCTGATCCCCATAATTTTCAAAAAATTATAGGGCCCCTCTTTTATTTATTAGAGTTTGTAGTCTCTCGAAAGTCTATCTTTTTGACCCTTAGTTTTTATAGAAAATATTCAAGAAAAGTTGTCTTTTTGGCTAAGGCAAAACTCAAGTTTCCTTCACCGAAATGGTCGCAGAGTTTTGTTTATTTTTGGCCGACAGTTTCGTGGATTTTAGTTTATTTTTTGTCGAAACGGTCGCATCTTTTGTTTTTCGCTCCCCAAAGTGGTTGCAACCTTTCGATCATTTTTTTACGACCAGTCGTAGTTCCTTGAGCTAGTTACCGCCGATCGTTTAGCTGATTTTGATTTATCTTTGTCGACCCTGGTCGCAGCTTTCGGTTTGACGCACCAACTGATCACAGTTCAATGAACTATTTTTTGCTGATTGTTGCGCGGGTTATGGTCTATTTTCGCTGACTATTTCGTTGTCGACTGAGTTTAAAGCGTCGGTCGCCTTGCTCCGAACAAGCCTTTCCTTGCCAGACTTTTCACTACAAACTAGCCTAGAACTCATCGACGGTTCACTGTGATTTGGCTTAATCCCGCCGATCTTTACACTCCGAAAAGTTTATCGCGGCATTTTAGTTAGTTTTGCACCGATAGGGTCGCTACATTTTGAATAAACTTGCCAACCATTTCGTGGAATATATGGCAAAACTGTCGAAACGGTCGGCATAGGTTTTTCTTGGGAAGCGCGATAGCATAAAGTAGACATACAGACTGGGCCATTCAATGCCCACCTACCAAACCCCGTGTGCATTAATGGTTAGATGCTTATATATAGAAAATGGGCTCTTTTCTCTCTATTGTTATTTGCAAAACGAAAACAACTCTGTTGGAAGTTTCTCAACACACCACCAGTCGTTGGATGCTAGGTAGCTCACTGCTAGGCTCACGCAGCTAGCCCAACCTCTCTGTCGTTGATATGTAGGTGTTCTTAACACCGTCCCATTTATCCTTTTAGCTACTGAAAGTATTGGTTTTCGCGCTTTTCAGCCGTTAGTTGGCCTCAAGGGTTTCGAGGAGCAACTTTCCCTTTTAGTTTGGTCTCAATGCTTTGATTTAACTGTCACCCGAGACTTCCATAGGAAAACACCCTCCTACCCATAGTCACCCGTGTTGTTTCTTTTGAGCCCGGACACCCATAGCTCTTATACTCACGCTGGCCATCGAGTTTTTGGGTTTCTATTGGCTAGTTTTTCACAAATTTTGTCTCCTACTTTATCAGGGTTTGAACACCAAGCAACCCCACTAAGAAAACTGTACTGACATTTTCTTTTTCGTGAGCAGGACTCGCATGCCATCTCATGTTGTTGCAGTATTTTCTCACTGTGTCCGTCGAGTCATTTTGAGTCAAGTAGGAGTTGATTTCCTTTTCCAATACCGGGAGTCTTCTCTAGTTCAAGGGTGTCCTGTAATTACTTTGTGGTTCCTCACATTCACACACATTCAAACATTCACAGAGTTTATTTAGATCTCTATGCCAGCATGAAAATCAGTTTCGATTTAATTGTTTGCACTCCACATAGTTGCATCGTTTACTGTTGTTTTTCATCAAAAGGGGCTAAATTTTGTTGTGAACAATTTTGTATCCTGAAACCAATGGACACTTACAACATTGAAACAACTGTTTTAATCATGTTATGTGTAAACATTGATCCTCATTTGTTTTCCATGTGGCCTAACAGACTTGATATCCACATATGTTCTGTGAGGAGTAAAGATATGTTGGTTGAATCGGACTCAAGCATAGAAATACGGCTGGACACTACGCTTGAAACAATGTTCGGAGACACAAAAGTTGAGACAGGAGCCACCCCGGAATTTCAATGGGGCGATTTATACAGGGCCATCAGGGATACAAATTTCCCTGACGCGACTATCGAAAAATTAATGGTTTACAAAAACATCAAGAAGTACGGTCTTCATAAGCAACCACACACCCATAGTTGTTTCTGTGCTCGGAAGTCATTGGTTGGATCCTGCCCCAGCTAAATACTGATACCAGAATTGTCTCAAATGTAGGCGGGGCAGGGCTTGCGTCTTTCCAACCAAACCATATCGTTGCAGCATACAAGTTGTCCTCCCCTAAAGTCCTAATGGATAATGATTGGGTGACAGGGCTCAAAATGGATCCTTTAGACTACACCAAAAGGATGACGATCTCTGAGATAAAAATGATTTCAAGGACTAGTGGAGAATATGAGAGTCATCACCTGAGGACCTCGTACAGGATCATAGCCATGATGTTGAGCCGAGTGTTTGTCTTGGAAAATAGAAACATGTATAAACTCGGCTGGGTGCCGGTGATGTTCCACATTGCCACACACGGTACAGTATTCAACTGGGTAGATATAATCTCAGGTAGTATGCCATCCCATATAGCTGCAGCAAAAGGAGGATTAAATCAAAAGAAAGTTGATTTCTTTATGGCCTCTTATCTGGTGTATTTCCTACTAATCAAACACTCTTTCACTGATTTGGGATGCATCTGGAAACATAATGAATCTCCCATCCACGTGGCCTACCAGATGATGTGGGCCCACAAGTACACAAGCCACTACACCCGGATTTGCGAAAGGTTCATTATGCCACTATATCAGCTAATCTTCCAAGAGGAACTGAATTGCATGTCAAAGAATGTTATGCCATTTATCGAACAGCACAGAGATTCTTACTTCTCCTCTAAAGGGACATATATTAGAATGAGTGGAGGGACTCAACCCCCTTCTCTGTTGCCTCGGTAGGCCATTGACTATGTCGTACATAAAGAGGCTGTGAGACAGCTCTTCATAAATGGGGTTAGTAAGGTGCTTCATGACAAGAAGAAGGCTGCCTACCAATAGATGCCATTTAGTATTGGTGCATACAAGCTTCACAAGGCAAAGGATGGTGAATACTTTGCTAGATATTTAGAGTCTTTCAATTTTGGAATGAAGAGTTTCAGAAGACATGATCCTAAAGGTAAAGTTGCTACCGAATGTGCTTCCTGCCGGATCATTTTCGATTATGCACATCTTTTTGACAAAGATGAGGCATTCTTTCGGAGCACAAAGAACATGAACGAATTGGGAAAGCGCTATTTCCCCAAAAGTGGAGCTGGTTCCAGTTCCAAGGATAACACTGCTAAGGAGGCTGAACAACAAAGGCAAAAAGAGGAAGTAGAAAAGCAGCGTCAGGATGCAGAGACTGACAGAATTCAAAAGGCGCAAGCTCAAAAGATACAGAAATAAGAGACCGAAAGGCTCCAAAAAGAGGAAGCTGAAAATATCCAAAGGGAGGAGGCTGAGAGGATCCAAATAGACGAGGCCGCAAGGATACAAGAGGTGAAAGAAAGAGCCAAAAAGGAAGTTGTCGAAGAAAGAGTAGAAAGGGAAGCGACATAATAGTAGAGGCAAAAGGAATAAGAAGAAAATTCCAAGGAAGCTGTGGAACAAGGAAGCCCGAGCATGCAGGATATGGACATAGACATACCAAAGACAACTACCAGAGGACACTCCCCACTTCCAGAGCTTTCTCTCACCCCATTTACCCCTTCAAAGTGGCACACCGGTGGCAAGATTGGATACAATTTTTTTTACTCTAAAAGGAAGACTATCATGAGGAAGTCAGAAAAGAGAATGAAATGTCCAGCCTATGAAGATGTCGTTACAATAACAAAAAACGTAATTTTCAAAGGTACTCAGAAGGATCCCCATCTTTTGGTAGCAGCAAATATAGCTACAGCATAAGCAAGTGCAGACAATGTCAACAAGCCAATGGACGACATGGCGAAGAAGAAGGAAAATCTCTTCAATGTAAAATATAACTTGATGAAGGAGCGAGAAAAGGTATTTGAGTTGAAAAGAAAACATGACCCCCTCCTGTATATAAAAGAAAGGATAGCAGAAGAGAACCAAAAGATTGAAGCTGAAAAGGATGCACTAACTGTGCAGTTGGTAATCACAGAGGGCGCGAAAAAGGACTTAGAAACTCACATCAAAGAGTTGGAGGATAAAGAGGCAGATAGTAGGAAATAGGTTGGGAACTATAAGTTCCAGTTTGAAAGGATGCTAGAGGAAAATGAGTTTCTGATGGGGCAACTAAAAGTTGCAGATGAAAAGAAGCAAGACTTGACTTTGTTTCATGAGAAAGCCTGTGGAATTCATAATAAGATATATCATGTACAAGAGCTCATCACTGAAGAAGTCTGCAAGATGAAAGTGATGATTTTAAGGATGAAGGAAATCGATGCTGAAGCTCTGAGACTAAGAAGGAAGTTTGTACGCACCATGGAATATATCAAAAAACAAATTGAATGGAGAGAAGGAAAATCAGAATTCCCTATGAACCTACCTCACAAGACCATGGCAGATTAAGCCCTCAGAAAACATTAATTAATAATTGCAGTTTCTTCACACATTCACATTGATTCACTCAACCTTATACACATACCATTTTATGATTACAAAATATGGTTCAAGGGATTCTTACCCAATCCCTTTTCAACACTTGTACAATTATCATGAATGAACATTACATGCATGGTTCTCATTAACTTCTTAGATGTTACCTGCTCAACTTGTCTTCTTAACAAGGACTACACAGTTCTTCCACCAATCCCCATGATCACAGATTTGTTGCACCAACTTTTATTCATAAGCTTACTAGTCACATGCAATAGTATCATCAACATCCTCATATTCAAGCATGCTTCTATTATCTTGGTAAAATGAAGAACCACCAGAAATAACACCTTCATCATTTCCAAATCAAAGTGTAAGCAAGGCATCTCAAAGATCTTTTCTGCGTAGCTTTGTTAGGTGTGCATTCAAATTGAAATGCAATGTGCTCATTAACAAATTTTTCCAATATGCAATACCACATGCAAGCACAAGCAAGTTCACCCAAGTTTACATGCAGTATGCGTTAGCCCTTGATATGCCTACTATGCATACACATTGCATCCACCTAATCCCTTGCATTTTTAGCATTCCTATGCTACCAATTTCTGTACATAAAACTCATAAATTATAATTATATCAGCAAGAGAAGGGTAAAGGAGTTCTCCCTTTCCATTCCTCATCATTGCATGGTCCAATTCATGGAATCTCTATTCCTGTAACTCATGCTTTGGCCCAAAGAAACCCCCATGCTGTAACTTGGGCTCTGATACCACTTTGTCACGTCCCTTGTCACCTTGGTGTCCTTCAGAGGCGATGGGAGACCCTGATACATTTTTTTTTCAACAAATCCTTTCATTTTTACACACAACCGCAATGGCCTTCGATCCACAATTCGCAATGGCCTCCGATCTTGAATCCGCAATCGAAAATCAGAAGTCAGATTGCCAAATATGCCCTTCCACGAAAATCACGCTCCTGACTTCCACAATCTGCAATGCAGAAGTCGGAAGTCGGAAGTCAAATCATCATCCCAGGGGATTTACCCCTTTGACTTCCGCAATGCACCACCCATGTTGTGGAAGTCAAAAATCAGAAAACCCATTCCCTAATCCTCGAAAAAATCACCTCCCGCAATCTGCAATCTGCAACCCGCTTCTGGATGGGGAAAGTCGGAAATACATAGCACCATCCCTGTGGAAACATCCGCAATCCACAATCTACAATCCGTAATCCGCAATCTGCAATCCGTAATCCACAATCTGCAATTCGCAATCCGCAATCTGCAATTTGCAATCCGCTTTGTGGATGCGGAAAGTCAGAACTCCCACACACCATTTTCGTTGAACTCGCCCTTCCTACTTTCGCAATCCGCAATCCACCTTACAGATGCGGGAAGGTGTAAGTCTATCACGCAACTCCAATGGTCAGTCCTTGACCTCCGCAATCTACAATCTGCATTGCGGATGTGGGAGGTCAGGACCACATACCCCTGCACGAGCAATTTATGAGGCTGATATCTCCTTTATCCTTAGGCAAAATTGGACAAGTCCGGTACCGTTGGAAATATCTTGGAGAGGACTATGCAATTGCAGGGAATTAATCCACACATGTGGAATTTGTACATGCCCTTATTCCACTCCAAAAGATGACTTAAATCCCCATCTATGACTCTTTTCCACTATGTGAAGAAGCTCTGCTCCCTTCTGTTATGTCTTCTCTCCTTCATCTGGTCCACAGGATTCATGAACACCACAGGGGTGTCTATTCTCTTCCCAAGTTATGGCTGGAGTATTTTGTGCCTTTTCTAGACTTAGCCATCAATAAACATATGTGAACTGAAACATTATCCACCCACACATCTAACATGCATCCAGCATATCCATAGAAGTCATTAATTAGTTAAATCGGTGCACAAGTAAGATACACAACATACTTAAAGACAATGCTTAGATATGCAGTCCTATTCATCAATGGACCATCTCCATGAGCAAATATATGCATGCATATACTTAACAACTATAGCTAAAGGCAGCATCATCCACACACAATGTGTCATGCATTCATCAATAAATAACATTCACAACAGAATGAAACATAAGGCATGGGAATTCAACGCTATTAATCAGTGAACAATTCATGGTAATTGGAGACACATGTGGGCATAACTTAACACCAAGAACACTTATCTTTGCAATGAGCCTCCAAACAAACTAGCTATGGACTGTAATGTACCAACCCAACCATAGGTCTCTTCCTACCCTGTACTATTTCAACTCATATACCGCCCTTGAGCTGGGGCTATGTATCCCCTAAGGAGGGACTAGGAAATCTCACTCACATCCTTAGGCATAGTCCTTCAGGGCATCCAGCAAACAGTTGATTTTTCAATCAAATAAGGAGGAAGGTAAGGGTTTTCTAGGTCAATAAACTCATCCACAGAGCTATAGGAATATCCCCATGACCTCAAGTTGTTTAGGTTCCCCCATCCCCTCCACTCTCAGCCTAAGTAAGTTCCCCTTATCTGTTGCACAGTACCTAGGGTGCCCCTTCCCTTAGCACTAAAATGGGAAGGTGTGGTTGGTCCTGACTGTTAGATCAAGGTAAATGTGCCCTTCTAAATCTATGATGTAGTCCAAACCCTCTTGGCTCCCTCCCACAACAATCCCACATTCGGATCTCTTCAACGTTGCGGCCAAGGCTTTGTCCCACGTTCACGATTTTGGCTAACAAATATGGGTATTTATGTGGGTTTTGAGGCATCTAACTCTATGCAAAACGAACCAAGGTTTGGGTATGCGGATCTTATCCATGGTTTCTCTTCCTATGTGATTCTTTCTGCATATTTGGCTCTGTATATCACGGCCTTAGTCAAGATCGTGATTCATGGTTTTCTTCCTCTCTGCTCGGTCTGCTGGGTCGCATCTGGGTTCAAATGATGCTTGTAGGATCAACTAAGGTCCGAGAATGAGGAATACATCTTCCACTAGTTAGGGTGGTTTATGGGACAAGCAAGACAAATCCCCATACCCTGCCTTACGGATTTCAGGGTTGTCCCATACCCATCAACCTCATGAACAACGTTTTTCACCCACCTCCTTACAACAACATTCAATGGTAGCTAGGTTACATCAAAAGGGTTCTCTAGGTGACATACTGTAGTGTAGGGTTCCATCCCACACCCCCTCACCTCTCCCTAGTGGATGCATAGCTCCCCCTCATTTAGTTGCATTCCATAGCCATCCCTTGGTATTTTTATTTACATGTTATCTTTTAGATCATCTACACTTTTTCCATGGATTCCTAGCACATGGATAACATAATACCAAATACTTGACCCTTCAAGGCCGAACGTTCACTAGAAGGGCCTTGTCCTTGAGCTCCATGCTAGGAATCATACATATCATGCATACAATATTTACATTATAGTCAAAATATCCTAAGGGTCAAAATGAGGGACATTACAATCGTAAACATGAGGGATATTCAGTTTAGATACATCAATTGTATTGATGATCGTCTTATGAAGGAGGCTTGGAATCTAAGGGCAATCATCAAGGGAGGATGGACTTGACAACTCTTCATTCTTACATTTAGCTTCCAGAAATCTATGACAAGCATTTGGATTGTGATATTCACCACAAAAACCACACCAAGGGTTCAATTTTTCATATTAGGTCTTGAAAAGATGAAATAATTCACCCCAACCTTGGATTGAATGGCAAGGAAAGGATATGAGACACAAGGTGGCATCACCATAGAGTGTATGAGGAAACATGAAAACCCTAATGAAAATATCATATATGTGATTAGAGATACATGAATAATCATCAAATTTTAAGATATGATGATTTGGATTTTGATGAGGAAGGCCCATAAACTGTGAGGAAGATTCTCATCGAAATGTCAGTTGAGTGTATTTTGATATATTAGGAATACTAAAAGGATTAACACTAGGGTAACAAGAATTAGTTATGATTAGATAATGCGAACAAATCATAAAGGAGGATTCAATCACTAGTACATGTGGACATTTTTCCCACAGAAAATCGTTGCTATTGCAACACTTTTTGTCGTTGCTATTGCAACACTTTTCGTCATTGCTATTGCAACCACGAACAGGACTCTTAGTTTTAGTGGCAAAAATTTCATCATTGTAGCAACACTTGCTGAAGTTCGTTGCTATAGATACATAAATGACATGGACCGTGCTATCTTTAAAAAACCATAATGTGTCGCTATAGCACCGAAAGTTCGTTGCTATAACACCAAAATTTTGTTGTTGTAGCACCGAAAGTTTGCGGCTATAGCGACGACTTTTCATATTTAAAAAAAGTAAGGGAAGCGATCTTCGTCTCTCTAGCAACAAAATTTCATTGCTACAACAACACACGTTCATTGCTATAGCACCGAAAGTTTGTGGCTATAGTGACGGTTGTTCATATTTAAAAAAAAAAGTGAAGCGATCTCTCTCTCTAGAAACCAAATTTTGTGGCTATAGCACCGAAAGTTCGTCTCTATAGCAACGAATTTTCAGTGCTATAGAAACGAACTTTCGTGGCTATAGCGACGATTGTTCATATTTAAAAACAAATAAACCAAGCGAACACCATTGATATAGCAACACAAGTTCGTTGCTATAGCACCGAAAGTTCGTTTCTATAGAGACGACGTTCCATATTTTAAAAAATATGTCTCTCGTTATAGAGACGACAAGCCCTAGCAAGTTTTGACGAAATTGCCATACTAGCGATGAAAAATTTTCGTCGCTAGTATAGCAAATTCGTCGAAACTTGCTGGGGCTTGTCGTCTCTATAGCGATGGACATGTCTATTTAAAAAAAAAAATTAATAAATAAATTTGGAGGTGATTGCATATGAGGGAATCAATTAGTCATTCAAGTAACATATTCAGCAAGGGAGTTCATTTTGTTATTTGGAGGGTGATCATCTTGTTAACAAATTGTCAAGACATTCCGAGGCATGAATGAATATGTTTTTGTGAACCTCATAATTTTGTGAATTATGTTTCCTTTTGGTATCAGAAATCATCCTTATAAATTCTAATGCAAAATCCAGAAAATGAATACCACTAAGCTGTAAACAAGAAGACAAATCCAATTTCAAAAAGAGCAATCAGTTGGCTGGGCATTAAATTTATACAATACACAGTTTAAAACTGAAGGACTGTGTATTTCTTGGTATATTCTTAGAAGTTTCTAGGGATTCAATACACAATTAACCTTTTATGTGCTAAGTTAATCCTATAAAACAATGCAAAACAACAAAAGACTTGTGCCAAGGAGATTGAGAGTGTGGTAATGACTGTAAAATAACTACCCATGTTCTTAGAAACTATGATGGTAATATGCAACTCTAGTTACCTGCAAAACCATATGTCAACAAGTGAAGCAACAAAATGACACTCTGATAGCTAGAATCGTGCCCATAGTAGAGATAGTAGATAAGATGGAACAACAGGAAGCATGGACTCAACGAAAGAACATGAGCCAAAAAGACGAGGGAAGATGCCAGCTACACACCCAGGAGAATGCAAAAGAGCCCCAATGACATTGTGGAGGTGGGAATTTTCATAGACTACGGAGGAAAACTAATGTTCAGAGCTGTAAGAAAACTTTTTGGTTATATTATGAGACACCCTCTAGCATACTGGTTAAGGAAATATATGCTACTAATAGATATGGTAGAGATTTCAGGGCCTAGCCCAAATCTGGCTACAGAGGGATGCAAAGTATTTTCTTAAAGGGAGATGATGCTCATTTTTTGTCTTCAGAATGCATGTCCAGAAATCATATAGGATAGGATGTTTTTTAAATGACATGGCATAGAACAATAGAATGCAAGAGAATTGCTATACCCATTTTGTACAAATATCATAATTTTGACACAAAATTCTCAAAGCATAACTAGCAAAAAAAATCATCATACAGTGTATCTAAGTCTATGCGCAAATGTAGAATGTAATAATGAACTACAAAATTGTTCAACTTACTGTGCTTGAAGCTTCCTAATTTCTTTTAGAAACTCTTCAACCTCTTGACAATTGACATCTTTGTTCTTAGGAAGGGTTGGTTGCTCAGTGATAGGAATGCTTCTTATTTCTGCATCATCTAACATAGACTACCAAAAGAAAATTTAAAATTAAAATCCAAACTATTTATATTTTAAACCTCTACCAATAAGAGAGACCATACTCTGATAGGATTGCAAACTGAACCTTGTATAAAACATTACCATGAAGCATAACTCCAAAAATGCAAAAAAATAGGTAGAATTCACTCCAGTCCCAGGTGAAATGTACACAATGCCTCCGGGTTTCAAATCGATATGAGAATATGATGGATCTTAATGTTGAAATTCAAGGAGATGTGGTGTCTTTGGAGGATGCACTGGAGCAGTTTACTGCACTTGAATGGATGGATGGGGAAAATAGATATAAGTGTGATGGATGCGATGCTTATGTGAAGGCATTGAAACGACTTAATGTCCATCGGGCTCCTAATATTCTTACAATTGCACTAAAATGATTTTAGACTGGGAGGTTTGGCAAGCTGAACAAGAGAGTAACATTCCCTGAAACAATGGATTTGTCACCTTACGTGAGTGGAAAGGGAAACGGTTTGCATATATACAAGCTTTATGCTGTTTTAGTGCACGTCGATATGATTAATGCCTACTTTTTTGGGCATTATGTTTGTTATGTAAAGGATCTGCATGGATCATGGTATAGAATAGATGATTGCAAAGTTAAGAGATTTGAACTAGAGGACGTATTATCTGAAAGAGCTTATATGCTTCTATACAGCAGATTATATGTTTGATTCCCCTCAATTTCTGCTGATAGCCTAACCTCTGTAGTCATAAAAGAGGCAAAATGTGATTTTAATCACAGTTCATCTCTTGTTCACAATCAATCTCATTTTACATCATGTAGGACTGATGGGTATCTATCCAGTCCCTTTGAAGTGGTAAAGTCCCTTAGGAGCAATCTTGGTAATGCACAGGAAGCTACTAATGAAAAGATTGAAGTTTTGGATAGCCTTACAAGCAGTGATGCGCTAAGAAATATGCAGAAATCAGATTTAACGGCAGGATCTTTGAGTAGTTGTGATGTGGATATGGTGGCTGTGGATATGACATCTAAAGCATCAGGATTGCTAACTAGTAATTCAAGTTGTTTAGAAGAGTCATTGACAAAAGCTCGAGAAAATATCCTGAATACGGTTCATTCCTCCCTTTCTGAACCCAAACCACTGAATACATGCTTGAATAGGATTTCTTTGTGTCCCTCTCTTTTGGCAATGAAGCAGAGTCTACCTATGGATGATATAAATGAAATATCCAACACATTTGACCCAATGGCAGGCTTAGTTTTCTTCCCTCAGGCTAGGTTAGATAATGGAAAATGGAGTTGCTCAGTTTCAAAGCATTCACATTTAGATGACCCGAGGACCACTGATTTGACTGAAGGTGATACAAGCAGGATTTCTACTGTTCAGAACTATGATTTAGATGTACTTGGCCCAGAAAACATGGATTGTGGCTATGAAGTAACACAACTATCTACTGAAAATTCCAGTGACAACTTTCGTAGTTTTCTTAATGAATATGCTATAAATGGAATTGTGGATAATTCTTCACAATGGATTCCAGCTACTATGGATATAACACCATTTTATTGTGACAATGGTGGGGCTCCACTGAATTTGTCTGTGCATGCCTGCCTTCCTATAGCTACATACGAAAATCAACATGGAAATGTTCTGAACTACAGTGATTCATGTGGTCGGGTTGGAAAGATTGGCAATATTTCTGATGCTGATATGATAGAGAAAGAAAATGATGCAGGGGATGAACTTCGTAAACAGGAAGGTTCTTCCAGGAAAATGATTAGGAATGATTCTCAGCTTGGCATGCCATTTGTTGCTGCTCAATCATCAGAGACACAACCAAGAATGTTCAATAAGGATGAAGACTTTGTTGACTCCCAATTTAATTTGACATTGGAAATAGATAATGATGTAATGTCTTGTGAATCAATTAGAGATGCAGAGGGATATCCTACTGAGGATGGCATGGTGGATAGTGTTGCAGCCTCTATATCGGAATTAAGTTCATGTGCACACCAGCACCCAAAGGAACACAGTGATACATGTGAAGATGAACAGAATGGATGTTTGGAGAATACACAGGGTGCAATGTTAGAAGGTTCTGCTTTTGCTCCTGATTTTTCTGTTAGCCCAGTAGATTCTGCCAAAATTGTCACTACCTATAGTAATGGTGAACCGATTAGTACACAAGCAAAGAAAGCTGTAAAATCGAAGACTACATTTACTCCAGGTTTTTTGAATAGACCTTCAAGATTGTATCATGTGACCCTTTCTATTCCATCTCAAGATGTTACAAATCATTCATCAAGTGGGGATTGTTCCTCGCGCAAAGACTCTTATTCACTTGTTGATGGTGCCAAGTTGGTGAATTCAACTTTTGCTCAGTTTGATTTGGAATCTAGAACTCATTTAGCCACTTCTTCACATGGAAACTCTTCTACCCCTGTAGATGCGTCGAAGGTGGTGACTCCAGTTTTTACTGAATTTGAAATGGATTCCAGAGCTGAGACAATAGCTTCTCTTTCACGTGAAGCAGCTAAAAGTCAAATAGGGAACACCATAAAAAAAAAATCCCTTATTTGCTCTTGGTTTTCTGAATAGGACAACTAGGTCACAGGATGCAACTGGCTCTAAGGTTCCGCAAAAGAATGATTGCAGTGCAACTGGCTTTGTTGCAATGCAAAAAAATGTGGTGGGAGATGGGACATCTGGTGTTGGTTAATTTGACGCAAATGGTTGCAATCCAATATTAGGTCATTTTGGAATGTTTGTAGTACAAAATCAAAATGCAGACAATGTTTGTAGTACAAAATCAGAATCTAGTGACCCACACAATGTGCCATGGTTCCATAACTGGCCCATACTCAACATCCTGGTATCTTCTAGCATCAAGTTTCCTTGCTACCAAATTTCCTCCATTGTATAATGCATTCTCAGATCTTGCCTATTCCCATCACTCCAGAACCCACTACTAAATGTCTCAGATGTTCCTATTAATTTCAACCAAATACTACAGAACTGTTATAAATAAAACTTATAAATTCATAGCTAGGAGGCCTCGACTAGCATCACTACAGAATAAAAATTAAAATTAGCAAATAAGAAGGGCGAATCTTAATTGCTTAAGCTCTCCATCCAACAAACTGGCTCCTTTCAACTTGAGCCCATGAATAGCATGCATGCATGCATGCTCTCTATTAAAGACACTATTTATGAACAGATAGTAATTAGTTCTTACAGTCAAAGTACCGGCTTCACCAAGGCAATAGATATATTTGAATTATAATCTTAACATGATTATATTGAATCTAAAAGTTTAAATTCAAGATAGTTTTTAAACAATTTGGTGTTTTCAGTTTTCACCCTAGTTTGTCCAGGCCGTGGAGAAATCCACACCACCCCCCACCCTCAAGAGAATGTATAATCAGTATACCCTGTAGTGAGAATCAATCAGTTTACATTATGCAGACCACACTTCTGACAGTTTTCGGTGTTGGTGAGATTCACATGTAAACACAAGGTGTAACTTGTAGCTTGTATGTTATCAAGAATGCTCACTAGTCATTACATACTCAGGAGTTGCATAGCCATAAGTTCCCATGAATCGAGTTGAAACATGATTTTTGTCTCCTTCAGGTCCATCTTTTGCTAGACCATAGTCATAAATCTTGGCATTATATTCCTACATGAGGTACAAAGTCTTTCATTCATGCAAAAAACTCATTACAGTGCATAGTCTCTCAGTCAACCAAAAGACACCATAGGGACAAGCCGAATCCATACTATGACAATGCTTAGTAATTTAAAGTATTTGGGGTTATAGGGACAAATCGAATCCAACAGGATATTGGACGTCTTAAAATCCTGATATATCACGGGCCTTTGATCTCCTCGATGAAGAAATTCCAGGCCCTTGGCTGCACCTAATGCAATTTTCATTCGAATAGACCATGGCAAGGGAAGGGACCCTTCTGCATGCACAATGGTAACACCATACTACATTAAAAATCTGCAAAATATTTTTGTTAGTATAACATAATAACACTCAAACTACGTAATAATCCCTATGTCTAAACCTAAGAGATACCTGAGAGGTGGGGCATGTAGTCAGGAAAAACATAAAATTAATCCAATGACATTATAATACACATGGAAAGATGTATAGAGTTTTCTAATGGCTATTTTGAATGGAAAAATAGCAACTCTTAGCAAATTCTACAATCTAGATTAAAAAAAACAGGCATGACCATCATAGTTCATCCAAAAGAGAAAGTAGCAGTGAAGAAAGAATCCAGATTCCAACTACGTAAGCCTACAAAATGAACCTTAAAAGATAGTTAGTAAATAATAAATACATGACAGCATGCACATTTCATATCTCTATTGAAACTTGAATGGAAGATCCTTTGTGTTTGATTCTAAAAGATCCTTTGTTTTGTTGGTATGTGTTTGCACAAGACTTATAAAGTTAAAAAAATATGCATCAGTTCTGCCAGGACTTGGACACTAAATCCTCACAAATGAAGTATTTATTAAAAGAACAAAAGAATGTCCTTGAAGCTCCAAAATACATCTGAAATCCAAGGCCAGAACGAGTATTTATTTAACCATGTAATCAACTATTGCAAGTTAGATAAGCATGAACATTATTGAAAAGTTCTAATAGTTTAATGATCTAAATCTTGACTCTAGAAGTTTGTTGAATATAACATTAGCCTCAAACTAATTTTGATACCTCAACTCCCACAAATTTACATCAATATTTCAACATTTACCGTAAAGCTATAAGCAAACATAATCAACATATATTGATTATGAATATGCTCTCCCATATCAGAAAAGCTGAAAAACACCCCTTAATGTTAGAATTTCTAACAAAAATCAGTAGAAGAAATAATACACTATAGGGGAGCAATCTAATAAGAAAACTCCAACATCAATAATGTAGTTACCACAAGTTACAACTCTCCCACTCCTTGGTTTGAAAAAATAATTCAGTCAACACTTTGAGCAATACAATGATTGTAATTGTTTGAGGATGTTGTCCAATCATTCAAATGTCAAAATATGGTCCTCCTCCAATGTCTTCTAAATTCTAATAAAGATTTCAAGAACATACATTCAATAATCTTCACCCAGAGTTGAAATGATGTACCCCAGGCTGCTAGAGTCTACAATAATCTCATTTTTATTAACTTGCAGCCCAAGATATCACTGCTACTATTGTCATCTATGTTTGTATAAATGCTCTATAAGATGCTTGGTGTTTGTTTTCTTTCTTTTGTTAAATTAAAGTATGCTGATGTATATTTCATATATGATATAAGCCCCAAGGGCTAGCTTGATTGGTAGATTCTCTTGCTAAGTCCACAGAGTTCTCAAGATCAAATCTTATTGGGTCCTTTGGGGTTACCAACCACCTATGCTGCTGTGGTCAATCATCCTTCCATCTGAAAATTCCGGGGAAGGGGGCGAGCTCCAAAAATACTGGCCTAGTACCAGCACCCTCATTCTTCGCTTAAGTGTGTGAGGGTGGGGTGAGATTATTTCCTTGGAAACAAAAATACTATATATATGATATGGTTATATTGCATATACTTAGCACTTCTAACTCCAACAGTCCCTCTAGGATCTACCTATATCTTTTATAGAATGGCCCTTACAGAAATATGCCATCTACATTAGGTTACCATTAGTCCCCAAAACATACATAAAACCAAAAGGAACCCATCATCAAGGATACTTGCAACAACAAAAAATCCCAAGGTGACTGTTTTCCTTGAGTATGGTTGACAATATCAGCAGCAGGGTCACTGACCACAACTTAATCCATATTAACTGTCCCGAATCTCCTTGGTGAGATCTTTGTTGCCTGACAAATTTTGTGAATTAAAATTTTCTTTTATTATCAATTTGCAACCAATGATCTAATTGCCTATGCTGTAGCGTGAATTTCATTTTCATGGTGTTTGCACCTCAGCTATGCACAGTGGCTTCTCACAAATCTTTAGAACTTACTAAGAATAACATCTATTTACATCTGACTGCCCTTTTCCGAATCCTTTTGGCACTCATGCCTGTCTATGCTTCTGAGCCCCTAATTTGCATTTCAAATTTCTGCTATATAGGAAAATGTTTCAATTATTAACATTTGACACTTCTGCAACTTATATGTGTTCATCAGGAAATTGGCATATGTTTGGTTGATCAGTTGTCTATTGCCGAAGTTCTTCTCCCATTGATGGTTGGTCCCACGACTTGTCAACTAGGACAGATTCTTGACTTTAAGACATGGGAACTCCTATTGGAATTATACTCTGTGTACTACTTGCTAGGCTAAGGAAACTGTCATTGTCATCTAGATTTTTATAGCTTGTGCCTGTTATTTCTAGTAGGATTCTCCTAAATTAGTTGTACCGTAGGACATATCCTTCACCAAAGGTTTGACGATATCTGGAATAAACACTACTATATTATGTATGTTGATCAGACTATAATCTTGTGTCCAGCATCAAAATTTCTGATAAATTGAGCTTATCAATATTGCACATGGGGTAGATACCTATGTATGACTGATAATTTTGATTGAGGGTACTATTTTCCATTTATTTCCACTGGTCCATATCTAATTGGATTCATCTTCACTTTCTTCCCTGCGAATCATTCCCTTGGGTACATGTAGAGACACTTTGTCTGGCATGGAACTTAGACGATGATAGCCTCACTGCTTATAATAACAGTTCTTATATTTCTACCACATCTTCAATAAAGTTTTTTCCATCTATCAATGGTTTGGATTCAAGTTGAAATTCAACGACAATCGAATTCAGAAAAAAACTCTAGTACAAAAAAATATGATACAATTCATAATTAAGTTCAACAAAGAGAGTTAAGCTTCCCATCCATGGAAATTAAATTCAGAATCATGATCAGAATAAAATCTAAGTAACCTTGTTATTCTCAGTAGTCGGTTAACATAATGGTAATCTTGTTCAACACTTTGAACTCACAATAGTAGCTACTAATTTGAGACATCAAGCACACAATCCATGATGTGGCAAGATCAGTTGCCAATAGACTTTTTGATGCATTTTGTGGGAATCTATGATCTGGGCCCTCTCAAGAGACAGCCGGGCTCAATCCTCACTCTAATACAATGTGAAGTTTTTAACAGTTATTTGAGAAATGCTCGTAGATGACAATATCAATGAGTACTATGATCAATGAGTGATGAGTCAGTGACACCCCACAAATATAGTAATAATAATAGATATAATCTTGTTATTATTATTTTTTTAAATAAGAAGACCTAAGTGAATATTATACACAATTCATAGCCAAGTATAAAGAAAACACATTATAAGTCGAAGCCCTGATGGCTAATACATTATAGTGGATAGTTTACATATTGATATTTATTGTGAAAAAATCTCCCTACGGATAGGTAGATATCCCCTTGGGATTAGAAAAGGCCCCTAGTTGCCTACCCAAGACAGAGATGAAACAAATAGACACTATAGTCCTCCTAGATCTAGCTCACACATCGGCTAACAAGCTATGGAAATACAAAGCAAGTAGATGGCATACCTTACTTTGATGGTTGTCCTGCTGCTACTAAGTTGCTACAGCTCCAGCCTTTGATTATGGACTTATGAACCTGTTCACAAAGGAAACACAACACCTTCTCCAATGCAATATATGTATAAACAAAGATCTAACTATATAAATAGAGACAATTTCATGCATTCATCATTAAAGACATGAAAATGAAAGGAATAGGCTAAGTTATATTAATGATAAGAAAGCCAAAAGAAGCTGATTACAATGTTATACCTTGATGTCCAAAGTAGTAGCACCTCCTTCCAAGCTCTCCAACATCACCCTTGCAAGACTCATAGGATCATAGGTTTAGTGTTTCCAAGATCACCCCCCTTAGCTCATGGATGGCTCTCTTTAAGTAGGATTTGGGAGGCCAACCACTAAGAGGAGATTATGGATCTAAGTGAATAATATGTGGATCAAAGATCTAAATCATGCCAAGGGGGGAAAGTGAGATGGGATTCGAAGGGGTACCTCATCCCAAGAAAATATCCATGAGATCCAAGGTCCAAAATAAAAGGGATAAGCCTAAACCAAAACTACCGCTCCCCTATAACTAAGCAAAGCGTGGTAGTACCGCTTCCCCATAGGCATGCAGAATGCGGTAGTTTGACACTACTGCTCCACCATAGGCATGTAGGGCGCGGGTAGTTCCAGAAGACTTAATTTTTGGAGGTGGTTAATGTGGGTTTCGACCCCTTGCTTGTTGGATTTTCTTCCAAGTGTGACTAGGGAAGGTACCAACATTAGAATGAAGGGTCCTAACACCTTTAGGAGGCATAAACATCATGTTTTCCATGGTGGTGAAACATGTATATTCTCACTTACACATGGTGTGGCAATTTGAGGTATAACAAGATTACATAAATGAGAATAGAATGTACATAGGAGATGTATATAGTATAATTTCAAAGTGCATATAAAAATATGTGGCATGTAGCATGTCATCATCAATTGTGAGTAAAGTAAGATTGAGAACCCAAGTATTTGGCATTAGCATTTAATTCTTCTAGCCTTCCATCAATCAAGTTGGCATCATTCTAATCAACATCCCAATTTCTTTCCAATTGTTGAGGCAAGGTGGCACTTCAATTGACTCATTCCCCCACTCATGGGTTTGTTACAAACATTGCATTGAACCTACCCACAATAAGGTATTTTAAAATTACTAACAAAAGCCTCTTTTCTACACCTTTTTGAAAAAAGTTAGCTTTTAGGGCTTTATGACAAAATTTGGGTTATGTATAATAACAAGTTATTTGGTTTTGGCATTATTGAAAAAAGTGGCAAAGCAAGTAGAAACTCTTCAATATACCTTAAGCTCATGTTCAATGGGTTCCCCAACATACCCTCCTCTATTAAAAGAGTTAACAATCAAAAAGCAACTTCGTATATGTAAATACCAAACTCTCCAATGTTTCACTTTCCAAACACTAGCAGAAAGTAAAAAATAGTCAAATTCCATTGCCAAACTATGGCACTTGGAAACAAATTTCCACAAAACAAAAGAAATAAAAATTGATTTTTTTAACTTTATATGGGATAGCTATATCATGAGCTCAAACTAGCTAATTCAGTTTGACTGCGATGATAGAGAAGTTGAAGTTGAACTCTGTGAAGCTGGTGATGCTTGCTAAACTAACATTGGGAACCCCAAGAAATGTTCCAGACCATGGAATTTTATTCTATCATATGGTAAACCTACTTTCCCAGGAAACATAGCTTAGCTCTTCCAAGCTTTGAATCCTAGTTCTCTCCTTACTCATAGTCTGATTTTTCTACTTGTCCTCCATTCCTTATCATTTTTTTCTTTTTCATCTCCCAGTTTCCTTCAATTTTAGCATAGATCCATCTTAACTCAGAGGAATAAAAAAGTAACACAGGCTTCAAAATTCATAACCTTGAAATATTTGAAGGAAAGCAACATTATACCTACAATGATACACCGGTTTGCTATAATTACAACAAATACAAGGTAATGACTATTCATAGTAGATAAAATGAATGAGACCAAAACGCTCATAACAAGTATGCTAGACCAAATCCAAATCTTCAAAGAAAGGGACAAATATTTTGGTGGTATTTTAGTATTATAAACCAATCCCAACCATGTGGACAGAAAAACAAAAAAGGTGTCACATTCTTTGCAACCAAACATCAAACCTCACATATCCTAGTATTCTCCTTAGATTTCAAACTTGGTTACATAGATGGAAAGTGTTGGAGAGAACTTCCGCAGCATTTAGGAAGCTGCTAATTTTGGGAAGGATAACTAATTTTGGAGAGAAAGTACCAATTTTGGCGGTAAGACAAAGATATCGCCGTAGCGCAAATCCTGGCGGGAATCACGGCGATAGGTACAGAAAAGTCAAGCATGTGGTACAAAGAAGAGGCCGAAGGGAGAGCTCAACCACCGCAATAAAGGCGCCGGAGATGAAGAGAGGGTTCAGCTACCCTCATTAAAGAAGAAGGACTACAGTCAGCGTTGCTGAACCAAGAAGAAGCGACGGGCCGATGCATTAAAGACTAAGGACTGCAGGAAGCGGCGACGAGACAGAAGGCGGCCATGGAAGTACAGCCAGTTGACTGTAAGTGGTTAGGGTTGAGTCACTGTTGGGATAAGGCCCACAGTTTTGTAACTGCGATGAGACCTTCGGGCCATCTATATATAGTAGTCTTTTTATATGATAAGGGGTTGGCCACATAGTGATAGAGACATCAGGTAGAGGTTAGTCAAGCCTTTTGTGGTTGCAGAGTCTGGACATCCCTGAGAGAATACAAGGGCCAACCTGTTGAGAGATAGTGCGATCCGCAGGGATTGTGAGAGAAAGAGAGTGCATTGTAAAAGGCAGGAAGAGAAAGAGGTCTATAGAGAAGGGCTCCCACTGAGGTGGAGTTTCCCAGAAGACCCTTGTTGTAAAGAGTGGAACGGAACTGTGTTTATTCTCAGAGTTGTAAACAAGAACCGTAGTTCCTCTGGGCGTAGTTCTCGCCTTGGGAGTAACAACGTGCTTATTTAAGTAGCACTATTGTATTTGTGTAACTACTGCTCTCATTCACTTGTCTGTGTTGTATATGAATGCTTCAGTCTGTTATAAGTAATGTACATGGTCGTCAGTTTAACTTCTGAATGATGTATAATAATTGCGATAATCATAGCTACCCGCATAGCAACTAGATAATTGTTAACAGAGGATGATGTGCGAGTAGGAACTGAATGTAAGTCATGAATGGTCTACTTAGACACTGCTCAAAGTGATATTCTACTTAGTTACGTTGTTGCGAGATATCAAGGGTCAAGTTCATTAGCGAGGGTTAGGCTTGGAGACTGAATGTTGTAGCTAACTGCAGTACCAGGATAAGGATAGCGGAGACCGCTTATTAATCCAGGAAGCGGTCAAGATTCACTTACCGCAGGAACTAGAAGGGGAAGATATCGCGCCTACGATATCTTAGGTATCGCTAGACGGTCTCACGTAGGGGGAGGAATTATCGCACCCCCCTGCGTAATGCGATAAGACAGAGGCGTAGCCGGAGTAATGGAATGAGATAGACAGCTCCAGTCAAAAGGATTAAGGTGGATTTAAGCACCCTGGATGCCTCGGAACTTGGCTGAGGACACTTGAGTCTTCTGCCTCCCATTAGAATCACTTCGGGTGAGACTTCAGGTTGCCTCTGCGACCTGTTGCCGAAAGGGCCAGTGAGCTAAGGGTTCTGTTGGTCTAAGAGATTACCGCAAGCCCGGGTCTGCTAGAAAGGATAGAGAGAATTCCGACCAACAGAAAGCTTGACCAACAACTTGTGAGAAAAAAGACTCAAAAGTAGGATTTGTGATGTAGCATAGATTTTGCCTTACTTTTACCTAATTCAGTTGACATAGGGATAGGGGGGCTTGATTGTGTGACACAAACAAAAAGACCCCCCAAAATGGGACATGAGGATATATAAGTATATAGATGCGATTAAAAATATATATATTAAAATCACAAAAATAAGACAAAGATGTAATTGTTTTTGGACACTTTGAAAATATAATCACATCAAACACATGTTGGGAAGATTTTTGACATGTCATAACACATTTGCACACTGTGGAAGCTCAACAGGCACAACCCCACTTCACACCTTTAGGTAGATCAGTTGAGCATCAATTTTATAAACATCATTATTTGCATCTAGTTCAAACACATTTTTTTTAGGCTAACCAACCATCTCTGCTAGCACTGGATCATGAAACTTTTCACTTTCCCTCTATATTAGTGCCAAATATGGCTACTAATCAAACTCAATATTTGACAACTCATTATCCTACCAATTTATCATCTTCATACAACCAATATGGATTTAATTCTTACAGCTCAAAATATGGAGTTGTTGCTCATGAGAAAAATGCTTCAGTTAACTCTTCTCAGGGATCTATACCCACCATTAATCCAACTTATTCACAAGAAGTGGTCACAAATTCTATGTTAGTTTCAGGTACACTTCTATTGACTTTGACTCTATCTGGTAATTCCTTGGGTAGATGTTATTCCCATCCTGTAAATTGTAAATATATATTGGGACTATGATCACTATTGAGATTAAGGATCAATTTTAGAGGAATGGGAACTGTTTTAGCCATAAATCTTCATGGCGGTCTATTAGGTGGGTCGCTTGCTAGAAATTCTAATATAATTTTTTTCTGAAACAATTTGAAAACATTGGCATCTTAGTACACATCAATGTACTGAGCCCTGGCCATTTAGTTTCTAAAATAGTTTCCTATAATGTGGTCTATATAAATTCTCTTTCCAAATTATTCCTTAACCTTACACAAAAAAATCCTATGAATTCAACTATTTTATACATAGTCATAAATTAATTTTGTATGGCTGGATTTGCTTCTCTATTAATGAGGTACATCTTGTAGGCTGTCTAGCCTAGATTAGCTTCAATATGCATATGACTATTTTTCAAAGCCATCTAGTCTAATGACATTTGAGGGAGAAGATCGGTAGGTTTGTGGATATTTGTAAGTCCATTTTCTTGTAAATTCACTTATGTTTTACCTAGCTGACTTAACATCACTGAACTTAGAATTTTTTAAAACATGAATTTGGAAATAACATTGTCCAAACATTGGTTCACTTAATTCTGAAGATCTCTTAAAACTACATTGGCATAACCTAGATGAGAATTGTCTTATGGCCAACTATATATGTGAAGGTCCTCATAATTTTGTGAAGTATGATGTCTTTCAGTATCATAAACCGTCGTTATAAAGTCTAATGCAAAAGCCAAAAAACGAATACCACTAAGCTGTAAACAAGAATACAAATCCAAGTATGAAAAGAGCAATCACTTGGCTAAGCATTAAATCGTATGATAGCCATAACAATATACATCTATTGGCATATATAGAATCCCCTATGCAAAGAAGAAAGGTGACCAAAGTATTATATCAGAATACACTTACTGTAGTTGTCTAGGCAAAAGGATTGTTTCGAAAGGAAACATCAACATTTTATTATTTTTTAATAACCAACAAATACTCAGAAACATGCAACTAGCGTAAATGTCAAACAAAATACAGGGGAAGCCAGGCCTGACATCGAAGCCAGGGGAAGCTAGTGTTATGCTATTTTCAATTGGGTTTGAAACATTACCCCACTCAAGTGCCATGTTAAATAAGTGGTGAGGGTAGGTGCAAATCCCATGTTAATTGAGAGAATAGGTATCCCTCAGACCTAGCACTGAATCCTGTGAAAGAAAGAAGCCTCTAACCAATATTATCCTTCTTTCTTCAGCTGTTAACATCCATTGGATAAGCCAATCATGAACTGAAGTAGGTTAGTGGTAAATACCTGATAAATATAACCAAAAATCTTCAGGAGGAAACTCTATCTTTTCTCTAACTCTCGTAGGTCGATTCTGAGTATTCAATTTTTCTGTCTTCTCTAAGTCCCATCGTTCTACCTCCGTTGGCGCCATCTACACTGAATATTGTTGGCCCACAAATTCGATGTGTCGGTGCTCTTCCACTGGTTGTAGGTGAGACTATATACTAGGGTTTCGGTGCACAAGTGATTTGAGTGTTCGGTGGTGGAAAACACTTTCTAAACCAAATCCAAGAACTGGTGAGGGTTTCAATGCATACAACTTTCTAAACCCAACTCCAAGAATTGGTGAGGGTTTCAATGCATAGTGAGTTGAGTGGGTTTGGCGGTGGAAACCAAATTCTGAATGCAAATGCCAATTGCATTTACAAATCTTGCCAATAATTTGATCCTCCCTTTAGGCTCTAGCTACAAACCTGCATCAATTATCCTTTTGTTTGTTGATTATATTGACACAAACCTAGTTAAAACCTAAATAACCATCTAACCCTTAGTATGTATTAGTTTTATCTCACTTAATGTTTTTTTTTCAAGACAAAACATTGTATTTGATATTTGGAAGATGAAATTAAAATACACATAAACTAACCTTTCGGCTCAGTTGAATATACCAAGACTATCAACTACTTTCGATATCCACCTATTAGAGAGCTCTAACTATTTTTAAGACATAAATAGTCATCCCAAACAACCATAAAAATAAAATGTCTTCAATACATCCTAACTGAAATAGACTTGATGGCTAATCTAAAAAAAACAAAACCAAACCTCTATGTCAAAGTGCATAGTAATATCTAGATCAGAGTAAGATAAATCAGAAAATATTCATTTGTAATACATCCAAAGGGATATGATCCCTAGTTTCTTGCACATACACCATGGTGCTTTGAGGAAGTATTGATGGTTTTGAATGCCTCAGTGATTTCTTTAGAGCTAAAGGAATGGTTTTCTTCCCTGGAACATCATTCCCAAGAGTTGGGACACCTACATAATTCTCAAAATACCCTAATGGTAATGTAATTATCGATCATAGGCTAATGATACAGTGATGAGGTAATGTGTGGTTGGTGGAGACCACCTCCTTAGCCTTACATGTCTAGAATATTCTTTTAGGGCTTAAGGATATGGTGTACTTCGCTCACCATGTCCAATGCCCCAAAGGCCAAAAACCTAGTACATAGTTCCATGGATACCCCTATGAATTCATGTATGATGCATTGAAACATTCTTAATGGCTCTAAATTCCTCAAGAATTGATTTAGGGCCAAACACAGTTGGATTTCCTAGAATATCATTCTCAAGGCCTCGACACACATAGATATTACTAAAAACCATATAATTGCACTAACATCCTCAATCATAAGATGATACCCTAAGGAATCCATGTGTGCTTGGTTTAGGTATCCCTCTTATGCCTGGATGGATATAAGATTCATTTAGGGCCCAAGGTTGAGATCTCCTCCCTTAACCATGTCGAATGCCCCAAATATCCATGACTTGGATGCATAGTGCCATGGATACACTACGAATCCATGTGTGGTGCTTTGTGGCATTATTAATGGCTTTGGATGCCTAAATAGATTCTTTGTGGCCAAATGCTTGGTCCTCTTCTATGTGGTTCAAAATTAATATGTGCGGCTGTGAGTATATGTCAATAGAATAATATCATTAATATCATCCATACATATCAAGGTTGTGATAGATACGATAAAAACATTCCATAAAACCCCAGAAAAAGTTCAAACTTATATTAATTCATGTTCTTTCACCAACAGCTTTGATTTCTGAGTGGAACACACAAAGCTAGAAGAGTGTCTATTGTTTATCCTAGATTGAATCCTCTTCTTTTGGCGCTCAGTGACATTATATAGATTGTTGTTGGATGGTCATGGAAGTTGCATAGTTGCTTCTTGATCTTCTTATCTGTTCATCTTCCTGTCCAATCAGTTCATCTTCTTACAACTTCTATTTGTTTCTATGTGTTCTCACCCTCTAAATTTGCAAATTCAGCAGATTTGGTTTGCATTTCTGCAAATTTCTCTTACTGGATTTTATGTTTATAATATTGCATGATCATTGTGGGTTTCTCTAAACTGCAATGTTGGTTCAGATGCACAACATCAAAACATCATGGAGAAATCATATCTAAAAGCTACTAGCACCAATATACCATGAGGACACATCAACCAATCATCGGCTATGGCATTAAAACAGCAATAACCATAACTCTATCATCAAGCACCCAATACATCCAACAGCTACATCAACCTGTCAACAAGCACTTGTGATAAGAACCACAAGTGTAGGGCCTCATACGATATGAGGGGTAACAGGTTGAAACAAGAATTTATAATGGTTGACAAGACTAGCAAGTACATCAACAAAGAATCAGTAAGAGTAAGATGCAAAGCGATTCACAAAATTATAATCAAATGAAAAAGTCTAAAGAGAATCCACTTGAAAGCCAAAGAAAATGATGAAGCGCAATATGTCAACTTGACCTTTGGCATATTAGATATAAGCCAACACCCAAAAGTTGAAGAAACAAACTTTGAACTGTTGGAAGAACTAAAATCATAAAGCAGTTCTTATCTCTTCCCTTCAGCTTGCTACGCGAAAAACGTTATTCTAGGGATCCAAACAAAATGTTGACACTCTCAAATGAATTTGGACCATAATTTGGGTTTGTCAAAAGGAATTTTCATTACAGAGAATGATAATAAATGTAGTGGACTCACTTTATTTATGATTTCTTATGGTACAAATGATTTCCCATAGAACTAGTTGAACAGAAGAACGTGTCAAAATTACACACTAATTTCATTTATAAAGGCAAGCATGTAAATACTCAAGTGTCCATGTCAGTTCAAGCAAAATTTTAAAAATTAAAGATCTGCTTGGAAGTGAAAGGCAAGATGAAATTGGAACCTACAAAATATTGAAAGCCTTTCTCATGTCATCACGGCTGAGCCTCACTGTTGCATACAAGCCATCCTTGTTGGCTGCTTTTCTGGGCAGACCCGGGTTTTAATGAAGCGCAGCAACAAAACCCCTTGGCGCACTGGCCCTCTCGGCAACGAGCTGCGCGGCAGCTCGAGGTCTCACCCGAAGTGGCTATGGGGGGGTTAAGGAATCAGGTTTCCTTAACCGGGGTGACGCGGAGATGGCTCTTCCTTGAATGGTTCCTGTGAAATCGGCGGTCGGACCTTCCCGCAGGCCGCTCGTCGCAGCTGCGTGGGTCCCTTCCTTGGCAGGTCTACTGCGCAGTTTCTTCTCTCTAACGCAGCAGGCAACTATCCCTTGGGTCGACGCGCTGAACACTTCCTCGCCCTTCACATCTAGCGCAGTAACGCAGTCTGCTCTCGCCGCAGCGACCGTGCGTTACTACCTCTTTAGTACTTAAGACACTTCTAGTTATCAAAGGATCTTTCCAACTTGCTCAAACAGTCACAAAGATAAGACAGAAGTCTTGCATACACAAATAATGAACTCTAAATAGTTATCATTCACGCAAACATTATAACAAGAAGATATAAGTGAAGCTCATCCCCTCGAGGAAAACCACGTCCACGGGAGCGTTATATTAACCAGAAAATGATAGAGTCATACAATATGCTGCGCACACAGCTGCAGCCTTAGAACTTACAGGAAACTCCACGCACACAGCTGGGAGCCCTTCTCTCAAGCTTGTCTCCTCTCTATGGAGATTACAAAGGCAAAGACGTCGACTCAGACTGTCTGGCAACTCAGGGATTAGCTCCTCGGCTATCCGATTTCCTCTCTCTAGTTCTACACACCGGGTAGAAATTACAGTGAAGGATAATCAACACATGATCTATCCTTTAGACTGGCTCTCTAACAGTCTAGTGTCCAACTCTCTAACTCTCCAAAAGGAAGGAACTGAAGGAAGGGAGGAAGAACCCTCTACCCATTACAATGATTCATCTATATAGGTAGCCATGACGGTCACACCTTTACAAAACTGTGGGCCTTTCCCAACAGTGATTCCCAAAAACCCTAACCACGCACATGGCTAGGTGTACTGTAGGCGCCGCTTGCAGTCACGTCGCCGCTTCCTGCAGGCTCCGTGAATTCCGGCGCAGATTGTGGGTATGGGCGATCGTCCTTCGCCTTCAATGCTCTGGTCCGTTGCTCCTCCTTGATCCGAGCAACCATAACTTCTGTACTAAGCCTTTAAATGAGGGTAGCTGAGCCCTCTACTCCATCGCCTTTATTTATTATGGTAGCTGAGCCACCTTCATTCTTTGATGACGTGCGCGCGATCTCCGCAATTTCCGGTCCGTGATCTGCGCTGAGATCATCCATCTGGCACCGTACTGCGCACCGTCTCCTTCTTACCCAAAACTTAGTGCTTGTCCCAAAATTAGCACTTTCCTTCCATACTCGTGCTTTTTCCCAAAATTCGCAGCTTTTACTATAGCCGCGACCTTGGCCCCAACAGGCCCCCAACACTCACTTGTGGCTCGCCCTCGAGCCACTCGCACTAGCGCGTGGTCTTTGGATTTGCGCCTCTGTGTTTGCTTGAATCTCCGCGAATGTTTTCTGCCACTTCGCAATAGTGGAGTCCAATTCCTCAATACACTGATCAGCTGTTTGTACTGTTTCTGCGGTTGTTTCATCTTTAGTGAGTGTATCAATGATCTCTTGAGACTCGACAATCTCTTTGATTTTTGTCTCAATCTGGCCAACGATTTCAGCATACTCATCCATGAATGGCTGAATGCTGTTGGTGAGCTTCTCATCTTCAGTTCTGAGCTTGTGCAGTTGCTGCTGCATTTTGCACACTTCGCCCATTTTCTTCATCTTTGGCAAGCCTGTTAAGGACTTGGCTTCTTCATTCAGAACAGTGAGAGACTGTTCTGCAGCTTGCACCTGTTCTGATAGTCCCACTTTAAAAGGGAGGTTCACAAGCTCTGACCATGCTTCCATAGCCTGGTCCATCAGGTTCTTGGCTTCCTGTACTCGACCTTTCATTCGTGTGGAAGCTCTGCTCAATGCTTCGAATTGTACCTGCGCATCATCCATAAGATGCGCAGCGACGCGAGCTTCTAGCTCAGCAATCTGGGTTTTATGGCCTTCTGCCATAGCAGCTATTTCTTGCTCCAGGGTTTTCGCCCTTTCGCCAATAATTTGAACTTTTGCAACCAGAGGGAGGTCTGGTTGAATCTCGCAAGCCGGCAATTCCTGAGCAATCTCTTCTATTGCGTTTCTGATGTCGGTGTCTTGCGCCTCATAGAGTGCAAGCTTCGCAGAGATATTCTTATGACTTTCCTTCAGCTCTATCTCCTGCGATTGCAGTCGTTGGTTTGCCTGGAAAGTAGAGAGCTCTCTAGCTCTCAACTCAAGAGAAACTTTCTCCTGTACTAGCTGTAGAGTTTCTATAGGAATCATAGACAAATTAATTTCTACAGGTCCAACTGTGCTTACCTGCAGTTCAGCTAGGGGATCTGGAAGTGTCATGCTGGTAGGCGGAATATGCACGACAGTGTGCCTTTCTGTGAGTTCTTCAACTCGCTCACCAGTTGGAATTTCTTGTGGCGCCTGCGAAGTAGATGCTGGCGCATGGGTCTGCGCAATCCTTCCTGCGAGACCTTTTAGTTCTACAAATTGTAAGTCTAGAGCACCTCGGATGTGAGCATGCATGTTCCTCATCTCACGAAATTGCTCTTTCAAATATTTGTCGATCTCCGAGGGAATGGCCTCAGTGGGATGCGACACTTTCTGCTTCTTTGTGGCTGGTTCTGTTGAGCCTTCATCGCTTCTTTGCTCAGGGGCTTCCTTGCCCTTATCTTTTTCTTGCGCAGCGGCGGGTGGCATCGCAGGTGCGATGTCAGCTGCTGCTCTCCATTCGTCCGACCACGACTTAATGGTTTCTTCGACATCTTCTGTGGTCATCCTGTAAAGACCTAGCGCCCAGTCACCTGGAATGTCGCAAGGCCGAAGGTAGAGTTGATGGATGTCGGCAGTAAAAGCCAACTTCCCTTCATACAATGTGGCTGTCTCCGCGCTCAGCCTTGGCATAGCTGAGCCACCTTCATTCTTTGATGACGTGCGCGCGATCTCCGCAATTTCCGGTCCGTGATCTGCGCTGAGATCATCCATCTGGCACCGTACTGCGCACCGTCTCCTTCTTACCCAAAACTTAGTGCTTGTCCCAAAATTAGCACTTTCCTTCCATACTCGTGCTTTTTCCCAAAATTCGCAGCTTTTACTATAGCTGCGACCTTGGCCCCAACAATCCTCTATGACGTCAATCCTAGAGCACAATCCAAAAAACAAAAAAAGTAAATTCCTAGTTAGACTTAATTAGATAAATACAGACAGTGGAAATAAATCTGCTTCTTGCAACAATGAAAGGACTGAAACACTTGAAGCTTGATTATAAAAATCATTCTATTGGTTCCACCTTCATTTTAACTTCCTTCTAAAGGAAGCAACAACATGCAATTGTTATAGAATTGGTTTCATAACCACATATTTGATTGTCAAAGCCATCCATGTGAACAGTGAACCAAATCACTAGTAGAATGAATTCAATCCAAAAGTATAATTCAATTATTTTGGAGAGTATAGGTTGACTGCACAAGATTTACAAAATAAAATAGTTTTGCATGTGAAAGAAATGTTCAAATGAATTTTGTTAAGGATATAAACATAGAGATGATTCATTAGTTTGAGCATGTAGTTATTTCCCCAATTTAAAACAAGACATGGTTATCCTTACAATAAACATATGTTTTTATCATGAAATTAAAATAGCCCTAAAAAACCTAGCCTTTCTTCACTTATGACATGTCAAAGCCACTCCGTGACATTGGCAGGGGCCAAAGGAGCAACAAAAATCTTGTGCACTTTGATTGCAAAGTTGGAATAATCTTATCAACATAATTACATATGAGAGCAAACCTTGTAATTCTCCATAGATGTACTGATAAACAGAGGAATAATTGGCACATGGGAAAATAAAAAATCCAGCATCAAATTATTGCTTTTCATACGGGAAACTAATATATGCATATTCCAATTGAGCCTATCTACCATTTTTCTCAAACAACAAAAGAATAAAATCATATATGTGCGTTTGGAGTTGAGCCTATCTACCATTTTTCTCAAACTAATCTATGCATATTCTAATTGAGCCTATCTACCATTTTTCTCAAACAACAAAAGAATAAAATCAATCTATGCAATGTTGTAGAGCTAGTTTCATAACCACATATTTGATTGTCAAATCCATTCATGTTAACGGTGAACCAATCACTAGTACAATGAGTTCAATCCAAGTGTATTCTTCAATTAGTTTGCAGAGTATAGGTTGACTGCATAGGTTTTAGAAAAATAAAATAGTTTCGCATGTGAAAGAAATGTTCAAATGAAACATCAATGTAAAATTACCTTCCAAAATGGCATTAATCCTGAATGTAAACTATAACTCTAAGTGCTTGCAAAAATCCTGAATTTGATGGCAAACAAATTCAATTCCTCAATCATCCAAGGAATTCAACTCCAGGATCATGTTCTGGTACTGAATCCCATAAAGCTTGCATGCTACTTCCAACGTAGTGGATGTATTCCCGGTGCCATGCGAACTGTAAAGAAGGAGATGAGGCAGTTTGTTCTCGCTCGTCATCCTATCAACATGACAACTTTGAACAATGTCAGCATCCTTAAATTTTGTTCCCTGAATCATGACTCAATAAACTTGCAATGCATACATTCCTATACCACAAAATTGAAACTCCATGCGCATTATTCACCGCTCTAACAATTTCAGCATCCTTAAACCCTAAACTCTGACACACTGCACTTGCAATGAATATATAGTTAAACCCTAAACCCTGACACACCGCACTTGCAGCGAATACATCCATTAACCCCAAATTTGAAACCCTGAACACATTATCAAACATCAAATGGCCACCACTGCATTGTAGGCATCGTTAAAGCTGGGAACGTGAAATTAAACCCCAAATCTTCCCCTTGAAAATCATTAAATCACAAAAAACAAATCTTAAACACAATATTGACCCTCAAAAAAGCCTGAAAAACCAAAATGGGTAGCAAAATCTCACTTGTTTCGATGATATCTTTATGAGCTGCAATGTCTGCGAGAGATTGAGGGCGGTATTTTTCGACCCATGGGCTTGTATTTTGAATAGCATCGTTCCCAATTTTTCCTTTTCCTTTGTTGGTTTTTTAGAAGGAAATTGTTTGTCGACGTCCATCGATGTTGGTTCCTCCATTTTCCTGTGTGTTTTCTATGAACAGTTGCGGGAGATATCACAACTGAAACGATAGAGCTAAAGCAATGGGAAGCCAAACATGGCACCAAATTACTTTTCGGTCAGGGAAGTTGATTGAATTCATTATTTGCAAACCACATTGGTGTAGAGGTGGAAGCGAGTGTGAACTATATAGTTACTAGTGCAATAGAGTTATATCTATTGTTTCCTTTAGGTAGAGTATAGATATTCGTTTTACCAAATGAACTGAACATTATAAAATTATAAAAACTACCTTTGAGTAGAGTATGTAGTGGGAGTATTTATGAAAGAAAAATATTATAAAATTATAATAATATATAGAAGCATAGTATATCTAGACTAAGATTATTGTGGTGGAAATTTTGAATCATGCTAAGAAGGCATTTGATTTAACTGGGGAGAGGTTTATGTATGAAACTTAGACAAAAATCCTCAAATTTTTTACGTATATCATCCAATGATATAATCAAATTATTTGGTATTTTTTAAGATGGATTTATGAAGTCATATTTCAATTGGAATTAATATTTCAAACAGTTGGACACCATAGCCTGAAAAATGGAAAAGTTTGAGGATAAGGATCGAGGTAGAAGGGTTTCCTCCAACAACAAGAAAATTGACTAGGAATTGGAGGATATCATCCTAGACATAGGGTTCCACGAGAGTTAAACGACTACATACTCTCTTCTTTTTGACTTATACTTACACACAAAAGAGATGATAGCGTGACACATGGACTTTGTCTTAGAGAAAGACAACCTTTTATTGCACACCTTCCTAAAATATCTGCACCACCTCAATGGCAAGTATTATTCCCAATCTAAATGCCATCTAGGGATTCAAATAAGGGTTAGAAGATAGAGGGGAACCAAGGGGTGAGGATGACATTGAAAAGAATCAGGCTAGATATAAGCTTCAACACCTAATTTCCCTTGTAGATGATGAAGATTGGCATAGTTTCCTTCTAGTTCAACTCTATCTCTATGGTAACCCTAATTTCTCTCAATCGCCCAATGCAAAAATTGCATTGGGCTTCACTAGTTGATGTAGTTTTTCCCATTACATCAACACAAGTATCTTCCCATGCTCATAGAGAAACAAACAAAAAAATTGGTTTTGAAACGATTTTAGCACATTTAATGACAGGTAGATGACATCCTAAATCAAATTTCTGGAAAACACAATAAATGACATGATCACTATTGGGTTCAACATCACAATGTTGGTAACAAGGTCTTATTTCACTTGCAAAAAGAGGAACTTACAAGACCCAATAGGTTGATCAAACCACTCGCTATGAACCATACACCATCACTAGGTAGATGGGTGATAAGCTTTTTAGCATCATTTTTCCACCTTTCCTTGCCTTTCACTTTAATTGAGGGAGGAGTTGTCGCAAGATGAGACAAGAGTTATTGAAATCATGGTTAGATGAGTGGTTTGAAACACATTTTGGAGTTTTCATTAAATAGGAAGCTAAGTTGTGAGGGCAAGATATTTAAAACTGTATATAGATAGTTTTGTATGGCAATGCTACTAGAAATGAGTACAATATCTTCTAAGTGGACATCCTAATGAGTCTCTATCAATGGTTACAATTGATTAAGGAGGTAGTGGAATACATCTAGAAGGTGGAGAAGATAGTAGAGTGAAATATCTAGAACCTAATTATGCTTTGGCAAGTAGACCACTTGATAAGCCAGGCAATGGATTTTGAGGTGAAAACAATGGTAGAGGAGTTTGTTGTAGAAGCATACTAATGGTATTCAAAGGTGGAGGAAGATTTGAAGTGGGGCATGAGGATGAGACTGGTGACAAAAAACTCAACTTGGAGAAAAATACTATTGGTAAAGGAGGGTAACCTTTTGAACCCATTAGCATGGAAACATCAAAACCTTGCACCATGGGGGTGGTTGGAGTGGCTTTGACAATGTTGATGGCATATAAGAGACAATATCATGGGGGAAGCAAGAAATAGTGAGAGGGTTGAACATGTTCTAAGAAAGGCATAGATCATAGACCGATGTTGGCTTAATTGTATGTGTTTAGTTAAAAAGAAGATTGAGCAGTTGCAGAGGGAGGTCACCAATGAGGGAATAAATGGAGGAAGATTACAAGAGTTGAAGAAACTCAACAAGTAAGGAGAGTTAGCCAACCAATGGTTATGATATTGAGGACTAACAATGGATGGAAGTCCAATGAGGGGGTAGAGCAATGAAGGGACCAAAACCATGTGCCCTTGTACAAGTAATGAATAGATGGGAACACTCTCTTTAGGGGACGGAGGTTGTAATCCACACTGGACACCAACCACTTTAGTAGTTTTCATGGCTATAGCGACACAAGTTCGTGGCTATAGAGATGAAAAATACATTCATGGCTATAGCGACGATTGTCAGGGGAATTTTCAATTTTTTCCAAAACTTTAAACTGTTTTTCCACGAAAACATCAATTTTTACTGTTTCGTGGCAAACTTTCATGGGACATTTGAGCCATATGTAGTAGTGAAAAGGATAAAATCAAGGATCAGATTCAAGGATGATCAAAGAAAGATAAGGACATAGTCCCTAGCAGAGTCGCCAAATATATTGATGCTCAAATTGATAAGGTTAGGGAAACAAAACGTTAAAATCCCTTGGAGGGTTGTTCAAGGGGAGGAAGGGAATGGAGCCCAAGTTACATTTAGAGCCATCGAGACAATATGATAATCATAGGTTGATCAATGTCATTGAATACATAAATGAAATGAAAGCGAGGTTGGATGAGCTTGACGAGGTACAAGAACTCAAGATAAGAACACTAGTCTATTATTCAATCTAAATGATACCTATCTAAGCTATCAATATCATATCAACATAAATAAGAACGTAAAGAGAACAAGGAAAAGAATACACCAGATATACGTGGTTCACCCAATTGGGCTACGTCCACAAGAAAATTGTCTTTTATTATCTCCATAAATCTCCTTCAATCTTACAAGAAAGCAATTACAAATAACCCCAATACAATATAGCAGAGAGCTTGTGAGAACAATACAATGTGTTGTAATAGTATGATGGAATGTTCACTATATATGATGTGACTTCCTTGACCCTATTATATACCAAGAGATGTGGAGGAATTACTCTCACATATTGCCTATGGGATAATATACTTCTCCATAATAACATCTCTTCATATAACAATGGATATTAAGAGTATTTACCATAATGAATATGGGATAGAATGTATTACTCTTTTACATAAGATTGTGGATAACTTTGACATAATACAAAGACATTATTACCTTCCAAGGAATATAATATATTCCAACACTCCCCCTTAATAATGGATGGGAGAAAATACCCCACTAACACTAAGGAAGGAAGGAGTCATTACTGCTCCCCGTTGATGACAACTTCCCTCGTCCCAAGTAAGGAACGAGGATGCACATACTTTCCTTATATTAAGGATTTGGTAAAGATATCGACTGCATGTTGCTCGGTAGGACAATACTCAAGAGAAATAATACCATCTGCGATAAGACCTTGAATGTAATGAGCATCAAGGTCGAGTTGCTTTGTCTTGGAGTGATATACCAAATTATAAGCAAGTTGAATTTCACCCTGATTATCACATTTCAACATAGTGGACTATTTCTGAACCAGACCAAGCTCACTGAGAACATGTTGTAACCAAACTGCTTCTTTAGCTTCTTCTTTGGCTGCTCTATACTCTGCTTCACACGAAGATAAAGAAAGAGTCTCCACCTTCTTACTGGACCAAGAAATTGGACCTGAACCAAGTTTAAATATATAACCAGTAGTTGCATGCCGATCATAACTTTCACCTTCCTAGTCGTAATCTTTATATCTAGAAAATGAAATTGTAGCACTGCTCGAATAAAAGACACCATAGTACAATGTCCCCTAGAAATATTTCATAATTCTCTTGGCTACCTGCCAATGAGTTTCATGAGGTTATTGCATGAACCAAGAAACCATACTAATGAAAAAAGATAGATCTGGTCTACTATGAGTTAAATATATCAAACTAGCCACGAGCTGGCGATAAAGAGTAGCATCAACAAGACGAGTAGTACACTCAACAATTAACTTTACACTGGATTGAAATGGCGTAGGAGCACATTTACAATCACTCACATGGAAACGAGCCAATAAGTCTGTTGCATACTTCGGATGAGAGAAAAAAATACCGTCTTCCATATGCCATATTTGAAGACCCAAGAAATAGTGCACTATACCAATATCATTAATTTCAAACTGCTTTTGAAGTTCACTTTTCATATTTTGAATTAAAACAAGTTGGCTTCCAATGATGATAAGGTCATCCACATATAACACAATAATGAGGATATGATCACCAAAGTTATTAACATACATATTTGGATTAGATATACAACGCTTAAAAACATTATTCAAGAAATATGTATCAATTTTATCATACCAAGCCCTAGGTGCTTGTTTGAGACCATATAAAGACTTGAGTAATTTACATACAAAACTTGATGATTCAACATTAATAAAACCAGAAGGTTGTTGCATATAAATGTCTTCATTAAGATTACCATTTAAAAAAGTAACTTTTAACATACATTTGGTGTATTTCCCATTTATAAGATGCAAAAAGAGATAAGATAGTTCTTATTGTATTCATTTTAGCAACAACAACAAACATTTCATTATAATCAATACCTTCAAGTTGATTAAAACCTTTTGCAACTAATCTAGCTTTGTATTTTTCAATCTGTCCTTCTGCAATAAACTTAGTTTTATAAACCCATTTACAACTAACTAAATTCTTTTCTGAAGGAAGAGGAACAAGAGACCAAGTCTTGTTATTCATAAGAGAATCATACTCAACAGACATAGCTTGTTCCCAATGAGGTTTACCGTTAGCTTGAGCATAAGAAGTAGGATCATCTGTGGCCAAAAATTTGGTCATAAGAGCAAAGTTATATCTAGTTCTACGAGTATTAGAAGGGTTTTCGATCTCACTACCTGCATATTCAAGGATTTTCCGAGCCCAAACAGGAAGGTTAGAAGGAACATAAGTTACTTCAGGAGCTTTGAGACATTCAAGTGGAAAAATTGAAGAAGAGGGTGAACTAAGTGTAAAATTAGTCACAACAGATCTAATGAACAAGTAAATCAATCACAATAGATAAAAATCAAAAAATATGGTGTAAACTGTGCAAAAAGCATGCATTAGTGCTCTATATCCCAATAAGGGTGAAAATACAATACAATACTGTCATAATGAGTGAGCAATTCGAATTAACCAATGATTTCATTCGAATTAACTGAATGGCATAGCTTGGCTCCAACTAGGAGTCCTCATCATCAATCAGTGGTGTCATCAATGCACAAGTCACTGTAAAACAGGTGTCAAACTGAGTCTAACTGAGTGTAATAAGTGTAACCGATGGTAAGTGGCACTAATCTAGGGATGGAGGCTCAATGGAGGGTGCTTGAGGGATTAACTGCACTCAGAATTGTCAGTCATGTCTCATCGGAGGTCAATCGGAGTGATAACATCAGTTATGGGCCAATCAGAGGTAAATCGGAGTGATAACTGAAGTGTAACTAGACTGGTAGGTGAGAAAGGCACCCTTCTGCAGTGGAAGGTGAGAAGTGGGTGCATGACAGGCTAGGAGGGCTAAATCTGAGTGGTAAGTAGCTCCTGAGTGCTGGGAGACTAAGGACTAGGTGTTGGAGGCATCATTCTGGTGACTGGGCAGCATGCGGGTGCATGCATGCAAAGTACAAAAGTGAATTATGAGATATCCTAACACCCCCCCTCAAGCTATAATATGATGTAAAAAAAAAAATGTAGGGCCCTGGTTACTGAGACCAAAGGTCACCCCAATACAATAATCCAAAAAATGTTGAAATAAGCTATGTGAGGAAAGAGAGAAAAACCAGTGGGAAGAAAGCCCCCCCTCAAGCTAAACATAAAAATGGATCTAATCTGTCTCCAACATGATGGAACTCACCCCCAACAGTGAACAGAGGTAAGAGAACTTCTTCTCAGTGAAGCTATTGGTGAAGATGTTTGCAATTTGCTTATTGGTAGGGCAATATTGCAGAATGATGGTGCGATCATGCACCAACTCTCGAATGTAGTGCATATGAATCTCAATGTGTTTGGTCCTCTGCCACTGAATTGGATTGGTGGAGATCATAATAGCACTTTGATTGTCACAAAATATGACAGTCGAAGTAGTGCTACCAAAACCAAACTCAGAAAGAATACCCTGCAACCAAACTGCCTGAATGCAAGCATTGACTACCCATCGATACTCTGCCTCTGTTGAAGAAAGTTCAATGGCTGCCTACTTTTTGCTTGACCAAAAAATAGGCCCATGTCCAATCATAAAAACATATCCGGAAGTGGACTTCCGATCTATGCTATCACCTACCCAATCTGAATCAGCAAAACCAATGAAATTTAGCTCAAAATCTGCAGCATAATGTATTCCAAAATGTTTTGTACCTTGCACATACTGCAAGATCCACTTGGCTTCCCGCCAATGAGTCTCATGGGGCTGATGCATATACCTTGATACAACACTATAATGTCCCCTTCCATCATACCAACATGATAGAGAGAACGTGATGCTAAAGCTGGGCATCTAGCCCCATGAACTTTTAAATAAGCATTCACATAATATAAAAAGACATATGGAAATGTAAAATTATAAGAAAACACAACGGAAGTAATTACGATAACACATCCATCATACATTCACGATATTCATCAAATAAATAATTGCAAATTTAACACAAGAGAGTACTTATCTGATAACAAAGTAGTCCCAAGCAACTGGCTATGCAACTGCAACGTTCCACCCAACCATAGGCCAGTTGTGATCATCAATATCTCAACACACTGCCACCCCCGAGCTGGGCATGATCTCTACAAGGAATCAGGGAAAAATAGACTCACACATAGCTCAAAGATACACCAAATCAGCCAAGCCAAGCTACAGTTGGGTTTACCAGGATGTTAGGCAATGGAAGGAAGAATTGCTAAGCTAGTGGGATCATCCATAGAGATATGGGCACCCTTTGCAAGATCTATCTAGCTTGGTCCCCACAATACCTACACACCTGGCACAAGGAAGTATTCCCTTCACTAATACACAGTCCCTCAGGCCATACCTTCCATTCTAGTGTTCTTCAAGGTGTGCATAGAAGAGAAACCAGCCCTTTTGATACTCTTCAGAGGTTACCTCCTCACTAGGTTTATCAAGCCAATTATGGTCCACTTCCACTCCTAATTTTTACTCATAATTTCCAACCAACACAGGGATGCACCCTACAACAAAACACAAGTGCTGAAAAACGTGGGCAACCAAAACGAACTGGTAGATGGGGAATAAACCCTGGGAGAGCAAATTCGTTTTCAGAAAATGTTTTTCTGCATTCCAGGGGCAAAAACGACCTCTATAAACCCCCAAAATGTGACTCCCTTTCTCCCAGCCACTGTGTAACACAAAAACGAGCTCCCAGCTATGGAAAAATGCAGGAAATTGGTAAAAACGTGATGGGGAAAGCCCAGCTGGCTCAGACTGCGTGAGAGAGGAAAGACTATGGGTTCAGAATGGCTTTGGGCACCATTTTGTGGGTGTTTTCTTGCCCCAGAAACAAAAGTATGTTTTCCCAGGTTGATGGCTTGCCCATGCACGAAATTGGCTGCCATGCCTCTTCATTCCCAAGGCATTAACTGCCTCAACCAATTTCTGGAAGAATTAAATGATTGGGTGCATAAGTCAGAATGGGTAGTTGAGGGTTTATTCATTGACATCTGGCTTATCACCATTGGCTCAAGGGTTTAAATAATTTTCCTCCCTATTCCTTGTAGAATCATGCCCCCATCTCTTTGTTGCATTGCATAGCTAGGTGTGGGTTTTTTTTCATTAAAATTCGTATTTACATGATGTCTTAATTTACATTGTGCCTATCTAGCACAAGAACCATAGGCACCTATTTTTTTAATTGTCAATACATAAAACGCTAAATCAATGGTGGGGCCTTGGCCTTGAGCTCCTCACCATGATTAAATAACGATATTTACATCATTTACGATTTAATGCAAAGGGGATCAAAATGGGGACATTAAAAACACTCACGGCATAATATATATCAAGCCTTGAGTGTGTCAAGTAGAGTAGTGAACCAATCAAATGTCGATACATAGTGCAATCTGCAAGCGGTGTAGTATTTCCCTCTTCAAGAATGATTCCTGAGAGGAATGGAAATGGAGTAGCCTTACATTCTGCCATATTAAACTTTAATAGAAGGTCTTTAGCACACCTTTTCTAAGATAATGTGATCCCATCAAAGTTTTGAGCTATCTCCAAGCCCCAAAATTGCTTAAGCAAGCCCAAATCGCTCATATCAAAAGTTAGATTTAAAGCGGTTTTCATCTTGTTAATTGTAAGGAGAGTGATACTAGTAATGAGAAGATCATCAACATATAAAACAACAATCAGAAAATTACCTTTAACTTGCTGTAGGTACACATTAGGATCAGATTTTCATCTTTTGAAATTATGAGAAAGAAGGAAGGAGTCCATCTTTGCGTACGAAGCTCTTGGGGCCTGTTTCAATCCATACAGAGATTTCTTCAATCTGCAAACTAATGATGGATCTGATATGTATCCTTCTGGTTGTTTCATATATACCTCTTCATCAAGGTCTCCATGTAGAAAAGCACTCTTCACATCCATGTGGTGCACTTCCTAGTGCTTGGATGCGGAAATAGCCAAAACTAGGCAGATGGAATCCATCTTTGCAACCGGTGCAAAAGTCTTAGTGTAGTCCACACCTTGGACTTGGGAGAAACCTTTTGCCACCAACCTAGATTTGTATTTGCTGATAGAGCCATCATCAGAAACCTTTGTGTGGTATATCCACTTGCATTGAACTAATTTTCTTCCAGGTGGAAGATAAACTAGGTCCCATGCATTGTTCTTTTGAAGAGAACTGTACTCTTCATCCATGGCGGTTTTCCATCGTGGATCTCGGTGGGCATGATAGTATGATTTGAGATCTAAAACAATCATCAAATAAGTTTTCTCAGATAATAATGGATCAGAAAAAGAAAGAGCCATACCTTCTCTTTGATAGTCTGCTCTTGTTCTCCTTGGATCAACAGGATTTTCAATGTTTGGAGCAGCAAATTGAAGAGTGTTTTGGGCCCACTTTGGCAACTGAGGAGGATCATCATGGTCTGATTCCAAATTTGATATGTCATGGCCATCAAAGTTTGATATAATATCATATATATAAGATCCAATGCTTTCTTCATACTCACTTGAATCTTCTTCTTGTGGAGGGTGCAGATCGGCAGTGTTTTCCTCAACTAGTTTCAGTCTGGCAGCGGTTCTTCAAACTTCACACTTTGCTCTATGAATACCTTTTTGGATCTGATATTCATGAGTTTATATGCTTTTGATTCTTCCCCATATCCTATCAGGATACATTCAATACTTTGTGTATCCAAAGACTTTCTCTTATCAGAAGGAATTCTAGCCCATGCAGTGGAGCCAAAAACCCTCAAATTAGACACATCCGGTTTGCGACCAAAGAATGCTTCGAAAGGAATTTTACCTTTCACGGATGAATGTGGAACTCAGTTCTGAATATATGCAGCAACATTAATGGCTTCATCCTAAATATTTGCAGCCAAACCTTTTCATTCAAGCATGAAGGTAGCCATCTCTTTCAGTGACCGATTCTTCCTTTCCGCTACACCGTTCTGCTGGGGTGTGTAGGGAACAGTATGCTGGATATGAATTCTACTTTAGGCACAAAATTGCAGCAACTTAGTATTGATATATTCTCCACCATTATCATATCTAATAGCTTTGATTTTGCTCTCGGTTGCGGTCTCAACAGAAGCCTTAAAATCCTTGAATTTTCCAAGCACTTCTGACTTGTTTTTGAGAAAAAATACCCAAGTAAAGCGGGAAAATTCATCGATGAATGTCAAAAAATAACTTGAACCATTCATAGACATATTTGGAAGAGGACCACTGATATCAAAATGTATGAGCCCCAAAATGGTAGAAGCTCTATTAGCTTTGCTACGGTCGAACCTGTGCTCAGGGTGCTTCCCAACAATGCAACCGGGGCAAATTCCCTTCGAGGAACGAAGTTGTGAAAGACCATCAACCATGGAATTATTTTGTAACAGTAGAAAATAATTGTAGTTAAGGTGTCCAAATCTTTCATGCCAAATACTACTAACCTTGTTTCCATGAGTGAGGAGAGCAGTGGGATTTTCAAACGGCACAAAGTGAGAAAACTCATAGTATTTTGCATTGTGATTGGCCTTTCTGACTGCAATAAGTCTTCCACTTTTAATATTAGAAATTTCAACTTTGTTAGGGTTGAATGTAACTTGCTTCGGCTCACCAGTGTGTGTCATTTGATACAAAGAAAGTAGATTTGAAGTCAAGGAAGTCACATAGAGAACATTCTGGAAGCTTCCATGCTCTACATGGATAGTACTTTTACCCTTTGAGGAAATTTTTGAGTCATCTCCCAAATGGATGGGGATGGAGCTACTAGGATCAAATGAAGAAAAGGATTCAATGTTTTCAGCCATATGATTCGAGGCACTGGAATCTATCAGTAGAGTGGTGGGTTTCGAAACAGTTGCCATGAGTGCTTAACCTCTTTCATGATCATCATTTCTATCCTTCTTCCGTGCACCGTCGGGAAGACATATGTTAGTCTTTTCCAAAAGGAGGGCCATTTGATCTATTGTTTTCTTCATGCATGAACATTCAGGATGAAAGCCACGGTTTCAATATGAACATTTAGATTTTTCCTTTCCCTCTTTACCCTTCTGCTTGTTCCTTGAACCGAATGGTGCTTCCGGTTGCTTGCCTTTATCTCTTTGCTTGGTAGGTTCGAATTTGGGCTTCTCTTTCCTTTGCTTTCCTTTACCATTCGAATTCTTAGATCCTTGAGCAAAGAGGGCTGAATCTTTGGAGTTTATGGACCCCATTTGAATCAACTTATCATGCTCTTTTGTGGCGGACTCAATGAATGCATTCAAGGTAGGCATCTTCCAATTCGGGGTAGTTAGCCGACCGAAATTGAAAGTAGAGACAAATGCCGAGTAATCTTTCCCAAGATTTGTGAGAATGGAGATGATCAATTGCTTATCATATTTCACAACACCACTGTTCTTCAACTGCAATGATAAGTGGTTGAATCTTGTGAAAAACTCATTGATGGTCTCGAAATTCTCAGGACTAAGGGAAATCAATTCATTTTCCAATTGAAAAACCCTAAGGTTGTCGTGCTTTCCAAACAGATTGTCAAGTTGCTCCCATACTGCTTTTGGAGTGTTCAATCCGCTGAGATGGAAATGAAGATCCTTGGAAATAGAGAGGCAAAGGAGACCATAAGCTTCATCAAGCTTATTGTAGTGTTTGGTTCTTTCCGACAATGTGCTTGGCTCCAATTCAAGGCCAACAGTGACTCTATAGAACCCTTTTGAGGGAAATATAATCTCCATATTATCTTTCCATTAAAAATAATTGAAAGGAGTAAGAACGGGCTTGGAAGAAGAGTATTCCATCACAAATGGCGAGTGCACTTGATGTAGAAGAACTTGTCAAACACAAGAGAGCGAATGCAATTGATGGAGATGATTAACCTACAAATCACAATCAAAACAAGAACAGTAAGGTTGAACAATCCACCTGTTTAGAGTTCCATCACACCTGGGATTGGAGATTAAGCAAGTTGAATGGGTCCAATGTATCAAATACAGGAATTATGTGGAAAACTCAAGCTTCTGGAGTGGATTGGAGTGTATTTTTCTGCTTTGCATGCACATGAGCGAATGCACATGATATCTTTCTTACCAAAACTTCAGTAATTTTGAGCAAATTCACTCAAATATTCTTGTAGAACACCTGTAGAAAAGAGATCTTTTCCCTACAATGGCTTTGATACCATGTAAAATTAGTCACAACAGATCTAATGAAAAAGTAAATCAATCACAATAGATGAAACTCAGAAAATATGGTGTAAACTGTGAAAAAGAATGCATCAGTGCTCTATATCCCAATAAGGGTGAAAATACAATACAATATTGTCACAATGAGTGATCAATTCGAACTAACAAAGGAGGTCATTTGAATTAACTGAATGGCATAGCTTGGCTCCAACTAGGAGTCCTCATCATCAATCAGTGGTGGTCATCAATGCACAAGTCACTGTCAAACAGGTGTCAAACTGAGTCTAACTGAGTGTAATAAGTGTAACTGATGGTAAGTGGCACTAATCTAGGGATGGAGGCTCAGTGGAAGGCGCATAAGGGCTTAACCGCACTCAGAACTGTCATTCATGTCTCATCGGAGGTCAATCGGAGTGATAACATCAGTTATGGGTCAATCAGAGGTAAATCGGAGTAATAACTGAATTGTAACTAGACTGGTAGGTGAGAAAGGTGCCCTTCTCCAGTGGAAGGTGAGAAGTGGGCGCATGACAGGCTAGGAGGGCTAAATCTGAGTGGTAAGTAGCTCTTGAGTGCTGGGAGACTAAGGACTAGGTGCTAGAGGCATCATACTGGTGACTGGGAAACATGCGGGTGCATGCAATGCATGCAGAATGCATGCATGCATGCAAAGTACAAAAGTGAATGATGAGATATCCTAACACTAAGATCAACAACAGGCACAGTACTGGAAGAAGGAGTAACATATATAGGAGTAACAGGAGACAATGGAATATTCAGGGTAACATGAGGTTCTACAGACTCAAGTGGTGGAGAGACTTCAGTAAATTGAGCATCTCTTCAGATTACGACACTCTGATTAGAAGGATCAAATAACTGGTAAGCCTTGGAATCCTCAACATAACCAATGAATATGCACTTGTGAGACTTGGATTCTAACTTTTTACATTTTTCATCAGGAATATGAGCCCAACATTCACAACCAAACACCTTAAAGTTACTAATATATGGTTTTCTACAATTCCATTTTTCCTCAGGGGTAATATGCTAAACAACTTTTGTAGGAACTTTATTTAAAATAAAGTTAGCACAACTTATGGCTTCAGCCCAAAATTTCTTGTGTAATCCTTTATAATAAATCATACATCTAGCCATTTCAACTAAAGTTATGTTTTTCCTTTCAGCAACACCATTTTGTTGAGGTGTGTAAGGAACAGTCTTATGATGTTGAATTCCATGTTTAGATAGAAAAACTTCAAATTATTTCTTATCAAATTCCCCCCCATTATCAGTTCTCAAATTTTTAATTCTTTTACCAAAATCATTCTCAACCAAGCATTTAAATGCTTGAAACTTAAAAAAAGTCTCACTTTTATTTTTCAAAAAATAAACCCATGATGTTGTACTAAAGTCATCAATAAAAGTAAGAAAATAGACTACATGAGATATAGAATGAACTTCAAGAGGACAAAAAATGTCACTATGAATTAATTGCAAAGGTTCCTTAGCATGCCAAGCTTTACCTTTATCAAACATTTCTCTATGATATTTATCAAGTACACAGTCTTCACAAACACCGTTAGTAGACGAAATATTAGGAAAGCCATGTACCATTTTAATTAACATTTGCATTTTACCATAATTCAAATGAACCAATATTTCATGCCATAATTGACTTAGTTCATCAGTATGAGCAACATAGGAATAAAAGGGTTGTCTTTTAGTTAAATTAAAACCAACAAATTTATATAAACCAACAATATGATCAACGAGACCAGAAGAAACTACTTTAAAATTATGATTGATATCTTTAAGAGCATATTTATCATGCCAAGCTTTAAATTTATATCCTTTTTTAAATCCACGATAAATAGAAAGAAAGTTTATGGGCATGTGTTCAACATGAAAAACATCTTTCAATTCACCATTAGCAACATTAACATTACCAGAACCAGTCATAGCGAGTTTTTTACCATCACCTGTAGATACTTTTTGAGATTCGTGTTTATTATTGTCATAAGATGTAAATAAAGGTTCATTACCAGTCATATGTTTAGGAGCACCATAATCCATTCTACATTAGAATAAGAACTACTAGACGAAACAACAGATGCACATAAAGCTACTTGTGATTCATCAGAACCTTTCTTTTTAGCCTTAGACATTAAATGTTTCGCTTTAAAATCATTCTTTCCAGGATGGTTAGTTTTACCACAATACTTACAAGGATCATACACATTCTTCTTCTTACTATTTTCATGATGCGCATTAGAAGCATGACCAGATTTATTAGTATGATTTGAAGTGTGTGAACTAGAACCTTTAGCATTATTAAAACTTTTCTTAAGATTCTTATTATGTGCCATAAGAGCCTTATTAGGTGAGACTTGTTGTGAAACAATCAACCTTTCTTGCTCATTTATCAACCATTTACAAAAATCATGAAAAGTAGGTTTTGTAGTATTTCGAGACAATTCAAGAGCCCTATTCCTAGTTTGGATGAACATGTCAAAACAAGATGACAATTTTTGCTCTACAAGAATTATAAGAGCAGTGTCAGTCTTCTTGTAATCTTTACCACAATTATTTAATCTTTTATTTAAATTTTTCACTTTAGCAGGATATAATTCTAGTCTTTCAATGTTAGTAGGATCTAGCTCAAAAATCGTCTTTTGAAGGTAATAAGCAGAAACATCATCAAATTTATCAAATAGAGAAGCAAGAATTTTTCGTACCTCGGATGGGTTGTCTTATGCCTCAATACTTACCTAAATACTATTTGAAACCGTTTGGCCAATGATCCCTCTTGCTTGATCACATTTATCTTCTCATATAGCCACATATTTAGAATCATCATGTTTCTTGTGTTAACCATTAACAATCCTCCATAGATTCTTACTCCTGGGAACATCAATCATTTTTTTCCACGCAATATAGTTAGGACCAACAAGTTCAGGAATAGAAGCTACTTTTGAAATCATAATGATAGAAATATTGACAAGAAAATTAAACCCAAATGCTAGAAATGAAAAAAGAGAAAAATGAATAACAGAAAACTGATACACTTTACCGTTCAAATATGAAGAAACAGAAACTTTACTTATGGCCCCTTAAAAAAAGTGTGTAATATCCCCATTCCGACCCTTAGGATAAATTGGATTTTAATGTAAATATTATATACATGCGATGTATGTTTCCCTAGCATGGAGCTCAAGGCCAAGGCCCCACTAGTGGATGCTCGGATTTTATTTAAAAAATGAAAGCATTTGATATTACGATATCCATGTGCTATTAAGCCATGAAACATTGTAAAATGATGTAAATATTAATATTTCAATAAAATACCAAAAACTAGCTATGGAAGAACCTAATAAGAGGGGGGCATGTGTATCCACTAGGGAGTGATGAGGGGGTTGTGGGGTTGAACCATATGTTTCCAAATTTCATCTTGAGAATCCATTTAACTTTCCTTGCTGACATTTAACTATGTTGTAAGGAAGTGGTTGAAGAAATCAATCCATGGCTTCAATGGAGCATGGGAAGCCCAGGAATTCGTATGGCAGGGTATGGGTTCTATTTCCTTGACCCACAAATCACTCTACCTCATGGGAATCCATTTTTACTCATTCCCATTCCATTTCTGAAGATCTACGCATTAGTTTTCATCCATTACACATGCCCAGCAGTGAGAAAAACCATACTTCGCAAATTTGAATTAAACCACATTTTGAAGTGTCAAAATGCCCAGAAATTTGTGTGGACAGTGAAATCCAATGGGGGATCCATAGACCTGAACCTTGGGGATAATTTGAGAGTTCTATATGCCCATAAACCCATAGTAAAACTCATATTTGATATCCTGAAAATCCAATTACGGGACATAGTCATTTGGCCATAGAATTGAGAAAATCCAAACGTGAATGACAGAGAAGAAGATAGAACAAAGGTTGGAATTGCTTGACAAACCCGGTGAAGGATAGAATCTGAAGGATTTAGAAGCTTGGACCTTTATATTCCCACCCTGAAGAGCGTTGGAGGGAAGGGGAACCTGAGGGACTGTGCAACAGAGAAGGGGACCTTCCTTGTGTTGGGTGTGGTAGGTATTGTGGGTGCCAAGGTTGTTTAGTTTAGCTTGAGATGCATGTGGCTTTGTGGTTGAGCTCACTGTCTTAGCATCCTCCTCCTTTGTCTCTTGCATGCTTGAGAAACCCAATTGTTTGTTGGCTTAGCATAACTGTTTGTGTGAAACCATGGCTATGAGTGAACCTGTTTAGTTCCTCCTTAGTGGATACAAAGCCCAGCTCAGAAGTGGTCCCTCAGCTGAAAGAATATAGGCTGAATAGAGACATATGGTTGGATGGAACGTTGCTCTCACATAGCCAGTTTCTTGGATAGCTTCATATTAAAGATAAGTATTCTCTGTGGTTTAAATTATGTCAATTATGTGATCTGCAATGTTTTAATTATTGATTGTTTTGTTAATTGAATGAAATGATTATCTTAATTTTATCAACATAAATACCGTGCATAGCAAGAGGAGGGGATTAATTATCTGTATGATGTTTCATCATTCTGACGGAATAAATATGCTGATGCATTCCATTCTCTGTGTGTTATTATGTTTTAATTCCGCTGTGTATATTTTAATTATACATTTTATTAAATTGTAAATTCTTCCATATGGATTTGGGGGAGAATTAGACACCCCATATTGCGTTCATATTCCCTCTGTGGGTCGGAAGGACGGGAGGCGACATGGCAGAGTGGTATCAGATCCCATGCTGCAGCATTGGGGCTGTTTGGGCCAAACTGTGAGTTTACAAACATATATCAGAATGTTTAAAAGAGGTATTGTTGAAGTTTTGACAACATTTTGATTGAAAGAATGACAAAATCAGAGTTCTCAAGTGTGCAGAGGATCACACTGTTGCATAGAGCTCTCCAAGATATTTCCAGTGGTACCAGACTTGCCTTATTTGGTTAGAGGATGAGGGAGAGATAAGCTCTGGAAGTTGCAGGAATAGAGGAGGTGCTTCCGCAGTTTCGCATTGCAGATTGCGGAGGTGTAAAATTTTCAAAGTTGCATTTTGGACTTCTGCATTACCGAACTCGCATTGTAAATTGCGGATTGCGAAGGAATAAAATTTTTGAAGTTGGAAAATTCTCATTCTGCATTTCCGACTTCCGCATTGTGGATTGCGGATTGCAGAAGTGGTATTTTCCCGAAGTTGAAAAATTGGCGTTCCGCTTTTCGGATTGCGGATTGCAGAAGTGGTATTTTCACGATGTTGGAAAATTGGCATTCCACATTTTCGACTTTCACATTGCTTATTGTGGAATGTGGAAGTGGTATTTTCGCGAAGTTGGAAGAATTGGGGTTCCACATTTCCGAGTCTCGGATTGCGGATTGCGGGTTCAAAGAAAAAATGACTATTGAGCCCGAAACTCAAGTTTTGGATAGCAGGAACATTTTGAATCAGAATTAGATGAGTTCAGTTATGTTATGTGGTCATTAACGAATTCCATGAAAGAACCAGTGAGAATCCCGAGCCCATTATGCTCCAATTTGGCATAAATTTGGAATTAATGACTTTGATAATCGGTGTCCCGAAGCTTGTCAAAAGGTCAGATTGAGTTGAAATCATAATTGAGCAACCATGGTGCAGGATCAGTGTTAAGTTTGGAATCTTGGAGCCAAAATCCAAAGGATGTGGAGTCGGGGTGAGCAAGAAGGCCAAAAAACACTATTCCATAACACTTTTTGAGGATTTTGAAATGCTTGGAGTAGATGAAAGTGACCCTAGATGTAGGATTCAAGAAATATACTGAACTCCACATTTCATATTCTCATTAATACATACATTTTTCATTAGACAAAGATTTTCCAGAAATGCCTAGTTTGGAAGATAGCCATTTTTGGCCCAAAATTTTGAAATTTTGGAAAAAGTTAAAAGTTAAAAATAGGCAAACCCAAAATTTTATATAATTTGATTGGTCTATTGGAACGAGGATTTGAATGTTGCTGGGTTTTCCTTGTTATATGGACTAACTTCTCGCGATAGAAAATTTTTCATAATTCTTCCTAGATTTGTTTCTACAAATGACTGACGTTGGCTTTTCATAATAAATTTACAGCTGTGTAAAAGTGCAGAATTTTAGTAAAAAATGTCATTTTTGGAGTAATGTAATTTCCACACCCGAATTCGGAATGAAACATGTAGATAGGAATTGGAAAGATTATCTAGCAGGTAACAGTGGTGCATAACCAGAATTTGAATGAGGTTTCCATACATCATATATATTTAGAGCAGAAAAGTGCCAGTGACTGTTTTGACAAAAAATGTTGTCAATATGGGTAATTTCTAGAATTGCTTGAATGAGGCAAAAGAAAAGAAGGCATAATAGCTATGTGAATTATTCCACGAGTTTAATTCTATTAAATATTGATGTTTTATGTTTCTATATGCATTCCTAAGATGTCTAATAAATACATTTATAATGCACAGTGGTTGCAGCTGATAAAAAAATTTGAATAGTTCTAGTAGAGACAGCATACAAGAAAGGGGTCTCCAAAGGAAAATGGTGACCATTGTTATACCTCAATATTACACATTTCGTATTAGTGTCGCATCCTTGCATTACCGACCTAAACGACAGTTTCCCTTAAAGATCATCTGAACATCCAGAATGAAAACCATTGACTGAACACTAAAAGCAAAACCTTTTTCTGCCATCTTCCAGCCCAACTTAGCCTTGTTTGTGAGCACTACCGCTCCCTGCACATCTACAGGGGCGCGGTAGTTAGCACTACCGCGCATTGCTCCTTATCTGGGGTGCGGTATTACCGCGTTATGCTCAGTTATAGGGGTGCTGTAGTCTGAAATTAGCTTTTTTGCCTTGGCTTTTGGGATTTCGACCTTCGAGGAGATTTTGTTGGGATTACCATCCTTGGTTCGATCCTAACTCCTTCTTTGTTTAGCTGGCCTGATCCACTAAACCCTCCATAGATCCACACTTCTCTCTTGTTGGTTAGCCTTCCCATGTGCTGTAAGAGAGAAGCCCTCCATGAGCCAAAGGGAGGACTTTTGGGGCATCAAACCTATGATCTTCATACTTTTGCAAAGATAGCTAGAGGAAGCACTTGGAGCTGGAGGATTGGCTTGGATATCAAGCAACCTTTGTAAGCACTCTTCAAGTTTGTAATAAAAGATAACTTGTCTTGTTTTTCCCATTTCATGTGTATTGTATGGATCTTTGATATGAAATGTATCTAGTTTAGATTTGAACTTAATATTTGCTTCAAGGTATTTGGAAGCTTGCATGCTTGTCCTTTATTTGATTTCAACAGGTTCTACATTGGAGCTTTGGGATCAAGAGCTAGGAGCGGGACAAACGTCGAATTGGAAGGTGAGTTATGTCTTTCATCTCTTCTGAATGCATTTAATCTTGTTGTGAAGATTAGTTTAGGAACTCAAGGTATCATTTGTTTCCTTTTTGTCTTAGCATAGAGTCAGTACATCCTGCTTTATCCTAAGAGAGTTTCTACCTATCCGTAGGGAGAAATTTATACAACAAAAACTGGCGACTCCGCTGGGGATTGAATCCATTTTCTTTGCCTGTGAAGTTTGCTTTCAATTTCACTCATTAATTGTAAGAATTGGGTTCTTTCACCTTCATTCACTTCCCTGTTCTCTGCATTAGACTTCTGTTACAGATCAGTAAGTCCTCTGGGTTGGAAAACCCTTGAAAAGTCAAAATATTTTCTCAAAATTCCGCCTCTTTCCCTTTGTTCACACATTACCGCTCCCCCGTAACTGCCTACAGAGCGGTAGTAACGCGCCTTAACCACTGTCTAGAGCGCGGTAATCCTGCAGTACCGCGTCTTAAGCACTGTCGAGAGTGCGGTAGTCTATCAGTACTGCTCCCAGGTGGCCTGCAGGGCCGCGGTAGTTCCTCAAAAGTGTGTTTATTTGGTTTGTTTAGTTTTTTGGGTCTTTTCGAGATTTGGATCCATGTTGGCCCTTTGAGTAAATACTAGTGTTTTGCTTGCATTTTTAAGCGAAATGGGTTCTATTTTTGAAAAAAAAAAATTCCCCTCATGGCCGGGGGGGCCATGAATCGTGCATCCTACAGTCATTTTGACCCATATTAAGGTTTTGAGATCATTTTTGGTTTGGTGTGTTTGGCGTGTTTGGATTTCTTGGCATCTTATTTCCTTTGCATCTTATCTAATGATTGTTTGAAAAGATTGATTCCTTGCCTCCGCTTTAGTTCAAAGAGAAGCTTGATTTTGTCGTTCTTTTACCATATTCATGAAATTGAAACACATAAGTATTCTTCTTGCTTTAATTTAATCATTTGACATGCTTGGTATTACATTCATGAGAAGAAGAAATGCTTGTTTCATATTTATGTGCATTTGAGTTAGACGATATTATTAGGTTCTTCTCTTTGTCTTGCATTTGATTGGAAGCATCTGTAGAATCTTTCTTTCCGTAGCTTGGATGTGTCTTTTTCAAGTGTGAAAAGATAGGAAATGGATTAGAATCATTACATTTGGTGTTCATATGAAGAACTCTTTCATTACTTTGGGTTAGTCTTGGGTACATATTTTACTTCTTTCTATCATTTTGAAAAGAAATAAAATTGCATGTGCATTGGGTTGTGCATATTGGGAACGGAAAGAACTGTTCCTTACTTTAGCTAGTGTTCATCGAAGAGAAAGGCTCATTTTGATTCATCTTCATTTGCATGGTTTGAGTCGTCATAACACCACCAAGTTTCACGTCCATTTACCCGATTGAGTAAGACAGTCTCTAAAATTAATCTCCCTAACTAAACCAACATTAACCTCACTTGAGGAAATCAAAAGAATTTGGTAGTTAGGTAGGACACCAGGGATAGGAATCAAAAAAATTCTCCCTTGTCATTTTTCATCTGAAACATAGTCGTTGTCTTTAGGGAACTAAAATCCTCTGGTATTTATTGACATGGTCACAGCCAGTTTGTGGAGGGGCCTCCTGACTGTTTTTAACTTTCAGGGGTTAAATGGCTGCAAGATTGAGAACCGGATGGACTCTATGGAATGCCGCACTCCACTTATCCCTAAGGCGACATCGATCTTTGTCTTCCTCGGAAGGCAGAAGTGCCCAAAACCTTTTCCAATGTTTCATGAACGAGGTAGTTTAGTGACTTTTCTACTAGGGCTCTTTTACCCAGGATCCCTTTCGGTAGAGGGATATCCTTCTTATATTGTTCTCTCATGTTGTATTGTTCGACGTGGATTTTATCACCTTGCGAAGGGTACAACTTGTTGAGGTCTCCAGCTCTTAGTTAGGAGGTTTTGCTTGCTATCTTGTAGAGGGTATTTTTCTTTGTAGGGTTGCTTGTTGGCATTCTGGCCGTTTTGTTGTACAGCTCGCTTATTGTGGCAGCGGCCTCAGTATAGTTTTTTGAGCTCGCTCTTTTGGCCTGTGAGCCTTGTCTTTTCCTAGCTCCCCTTTCGCATGATCGGTTTCCTGAGGGTTTTTGAGTTCTTTTTAGCAAGACTTCATCCACATCACTTAGTTTTGTTTCATGGAGAATCCACCTCCATGCACCCATGCTCCTTCTGGGACTACCAATCCGGAGACCCCTTTTCAAGGGGTACCTTTTACTTTTCCTCCAGTTGGAGATATTGGTCCTCCCTTTATTGCCACGTTAAATCTTCCTGGATTAACCATAGGATTACCGGTATGGTTATTCAATCCGGTAATTCCGATTGCGCCCAATGTTTCAAATGTTAACTCTCCACCACGAGAGAGTCAATCCCAAACTAATCCTTCCCCTTCTTCATCTGATGAACATTCTTCCATTCCTTCTTCCTCGCCTGATGAAAGCAATAGTGTTAGTAATCAGGTGGATAAGAAGAAGAAGAAAAGGAAAGTTAAGAAGAAGAAGGATAAAGAAGAGACCAAGCGTAAACCGGTTGCCCCTAATGGCACTCATTCTACGAAAACACACCGTAAGCCCAAGTTCCCTTGCAAACTTTGTAAGGGTGATCACCTTCTCAAGGATTGCCCTGATCTTTCTCGTGTATCAGAAGTGTGGTCTAAAAAACCAAAACCACTTGTATCGCCGACCTCTGACCATCATGTCGATGACACTCCTTCGACCAGTGACCCCTTGGTGAAGGGTCGGAAGGGTAAAGTCCTATATCCCTGTTTGATATGCAAGGGTATACACCGTACTTTCCTTTGTCCGAGCATGGACGAAGCCTCGCGGTCGTTGGAAGATATTACTAGTTCTCAACCGATGCTTCCAACAAACGATAGTAAGTTGTCCCTCGACCCCCGGCTGGTTGACCAAGTGATCAATTCAGTATCATTTGCAATTGATCCCACTCTCCCTCCCGAGAGTGAAGTGATTGAGTCGCTATCATCCCCACTCGATCCCGCTCTTTCATTGGAGAAAGTCCAGACTGAAGCAGTCACCTTGACACAATCTTCATCTCATTCTTATCTTCCAAGCGAGAGTGAATTGGAAACCACTGATGTTTTCCTTATCGATTCAGAATGTCCTCGGCAAGGGGAAACCCTGTCCGTTTCCGTGAGACCCCCTCCAAGTACTGAGGTTACTTCCTTTGATTGGAATTGTCTAACAGAATCTCGTCTTCCTTCGAGTGTTCCTTTTCAAATATCTGTGGGATTTTTCGATAAAGAAATTTTTCGTACGATAGTTGATGAAGGAGCTTCTATTAGTAGTCCATCCTCAACTTCTTGGCAAGCCTTAGGTTCTCCTCGGCTTGTTCCCATCACTGACTAGATACTGGCTTTCAATAGAAGGCCTACTGGACCTTTAGGGTCCCTTCCTCAGTTACCTATCACTTTGGGAGGGAAAATTGTCTGTATTGATGTCATGGTCGTCCAAGTTCCCTTAGATTTTAATCTACTCCTTGGACATGATTACGTCTATCCAATGAAGGTTGTAGTGTCCTCACTCTTCTGAGTGATGTATTTTCCCCATCATGGGAATATTGTGACCATCGATCAGCTTTCCTTTGTGACGCCCACTCATCGCATGACTCCTAGTCACCAAACTTCCCTAAATGTTCCACATGTTTTAGTGGTTTCTTCCCCCTAGGGGGTGACGCTTGGAGCAAAGTTCTATTCTGGTGTCAATCTCGTTAAAAAATGAAACCATTTTCTCAAGCATAGCTTACTTTTGGTTTTAAGCTTGTGTAAAAATGAAACCAACCATCATTTTGAGCAGAGTTCCCTTCATGTGTCAAGCTCGTTAAAAAATGAAACAGGTCACCATGAGCATAGTTCCCTTTCTATGTCAAGCTCGTTAAAAAATGAAATAGATTCCTACGAGCATAGTTTATTCTTTGTTTCAAGCTCATTAAAAAATGAAACCAACCCTCAAGCACAGTTTACTTTTGGTTTTAAGCTTGTGTAAAAATGAAACCAATCCCAAGCATAGTTTACGATCAGTTTCAAGCTTGTGTAAAAATGAAACTACCTTCGAGCATAATTTCTTTCTGTTTTAAGCTCATTAAAAAATAAAAAGGACCCTTTCAAGCATTGTTATTATCTATTTCAAGCTTGTGTAAAAATGAAATAGATCTCCCTTCCATTTGTTCGAGTTTCTCGCTAGAGTTAGGATCTGAACCTTCATTTTTTATCTGCCTGGGTCACTTGGTCCTGGTTCTCCCTACCCCCCCTGGTGAACACATTCAGATTAGTAGCCAAGATTTTTGGGTAAGGAAGAAGAGTAGTTAGACGAAACGAAGCTTGGGGGGCATGTTTAGCCGTTAGCAATCATGCTAGGGGCATTTAACAACCTCTAGTCATCATGTTGGGAAGGAACCCGTCAATGGGCCTTAACCGTGAGCAGAGTTTACCATTGGCTTCAAGCTCATTAAAAAATGAAACCAGTATTCTGAGCAAAGTTCTACTCCTGTTTCAAGCTCGTTAAAAAATGAAACATATCGTTTCCCTTTGAGTCGAATCTCCTCGTAGACTTATTACATTAACCTTCTTTTCACCCGCCTATACTTTAGGAGAATGAAATGAAGCTTGGGGGCATGTCTTCAACCTCTGGAAGTTACATTGAAGTCAACTCGATTGCCTCTCCACACCACGTTGGAGCTAATTTACTTACTTCTAGCAATCATGTTGGGGACATGTACCAACCTTTGGATTTCATGATGGGAAGAAGTTCACCATTGGGAACATTTTCAAGCATACTTTCCTTTTTAGGTTTCGAGCTCATTAAACCATGAAAATTATTCTGAGCATAGTTCATTTTCTGTTACAAGCTCGTTAAAAAATGAATCAGACATCATGAGCATTCTTCCAACCTATCTTCGAGCTAGTTAAAAACAGTAAGATGGTGTTTGAGCTTACTTTTCACTTTTTCATGCTCTGGTTAAAAATATAAAAAGTGGTTTGAGCTTACTTTTTCCTTTTTCGTGCTTTGGATCCAAACATGAAAAAGATTTCGAGTGCTTTTGATACCATTATCGTGCTCATTAAACAAATTGGAGTAAAAAGGTGTGTCTAACGAGTATAGGTTTATCACTTTATCCGGCCTCGCTAGACTATTTACGGAAAAGGAACTGTGCCGAGTTTACTTTTCCTTTGTCATACTCGGTCATCAACCATGACAAAGTTGTACATGGAGTCCTCTTTAAGCTCTTTTTAGACTCCTAAAATAGGAAAAGATGGCAAAGCGAAATTGATTCGTTCATGCTTGTAAAAGGATTTGAATGATAATCTTTCTGGTGATAGTTTACCCCTTTTTCGGACCAGGAAGTACTATTTATGAAAAAGGAATACTCCAGCCAATCATGACTGGAAGAGTCCTATCCCGCGTTGTTTTACCCTTTTTCGGGCGATGAGGCTAACTTTATGAAAAAGGACCTTTGGAGCCTTCTTTAAGCTTTTCAGACTCTCTAAACATGAAAAATTGTCGAGTTTTCCTTCCTTGGACTCATAAAATCAAACATTGAAGGGCCCACTTTGGGACGAACCCCTCCTTTCTCAGGTTCGAAAAACATGTGAGATTGGACTCATCTATGAGATGAGCTATACCGAGCATCTGTTATCCTCCTCAAGCTCGTAAAAAAAAAAAGAGGTACTCGTCCATCATGTCGGGGGAAAATGGGAAAATGAGTCAAGTTTACCTTGTTGGAAGCTTGTGAATCGTCACCTTTAAACATGGCATGCATCCTCACCTTGTCTGTTTTGGGTAGTCAGTCTTGCTGATAGTGTCATCATTATGATTATGCGTCCTCATTATTGCTATGAGTTCACACTTCCTGTGATTCTGTCTGTTCAAGTAATCCTTTCCGCCAAGCTCTGTTTCATGCCGTTATATGTTCAAAGGGTTATTACCTTGAGTCCACCTCCACTTCATGTCAAACATTCCCTTTGTGTCAGTACCTATTCTATTGTTTCGTCAGTCCATACTATCTCTCGTTCTGATCTCGTGTCGATGATGTGGGAATCATTATGGCCCACCTTCGACGAGTCTATTCCTGTCGACACCAAATCATTATCCAGGAATTAGACTTAGGATTCAACCACTAGTACCTTGGTACCTGCATACCTCAATGGTAGGTTTCCTCATGTTCGACAGTAGGTTTTTATCATTGACCTATGATCGAACAATCTCTCGAATGCTCGACATCAACTCATTTATTCGCATTTCGTTGAGATGTACTATAGATACCTTGGGGATCATCATCATCATTGGTGATTTCCCTCGCATTTGTTAACGGTTCACATCATTGATCGGTAATCAAATGGTTTCTACCATGTTCGACATCAACACCTTGTAATCACATGGCTGGATTCATATCGTTTGCGATCAGGTAGAAGACCCTGGACACCCTTTTGTATTTTGATTACGTCCAGGTTGAAATGGAGATTTCCTCTGTATTGTCACATAGATCCACTTTTGTATTGGTCATGGCTGTGTCATTACTGTCTCATGGATCTACGCTTGTTCATAGTAGCCATGATTTGTCTACAGTCTATATCATCTCAGTACTCATGGATCTGCAATGTATTGGTCGGTAGCCATGCTTTGAGTCATTTGTTTCCAAGCATGGGAATGCCCGCCTCGGTGGTATATTTGACATTTTGTTTCTGTTTCAGCTCCTTGTTGCTCCCCTTGATGCTATCTCCTAACCATATTTGTAAAGTCTTTCGGCCATCAGTCTCTTCTGACCTCACACTTTAGGGGGCATCTGTTATACCTCAATATTACACATTTCGTATTAGTGTCGCATCCTTGCATTACTGACCTAAACGACAGTTTCCCTTAAAGATCATCTAAACATCCAGAATGAAAACCATTAACTGAACACTGAAAGCAAAACCTTTTTCTGCCATCTGCCAACCCAACTTAGCCCTGTTTGTGAGCACTACCGCTCCCTGCACATCTATAGGGGCGCGGTAGTTAGCACTACCGCACGTTGCTCCTTATCTGGGGCGCGGTACTACTGCGTTATGCTCAGTTATAGGGGCGCGGTAGTCTGAAATTAGCCTTTTTGCCTTGGATTTTGGGATTTCGACCTTTGAGGAGATTTTGTTGGCATTACCATCCTTGATTCGATCCTAACTCCTTCTTTGTTTAGCTGGCCTGATCCACTAAACCCTCCATAGATCCACACTTCTCTATTGTTGGTTAGACTTCCCATGTGCTATAAGAGAGAAGCCCTCCATGAGCCAAAGGGAGGACTTTTGGGGCATCAAACCTATGATCTTCATACTTCTGCAGAGATAGCTAGAGGAAGCACTTGGAGCTGGAGGATTGGCTCGGATATCAAGCAACCTTCGTAAGCATTTCATATCTTTGATATGAAATGTATCTAGTTTAGATTTGAACTTAATCTTTGCTTCAAGGTATTTGGAAGCTTGCATGCTTGTCCTTTGTTTGATTTCAACAGGTTCTACATTGGAGCTTTGGGATCAAGAGCTAGGAGCGGGACAAACGTCGAATTGGAAGGTGAGTTATGTCTTTCATCTCTTCTGAATGCATTTAATCTTGTTGTGAAGATTAGTTTAGGAACACAAGGTAGCATTTGTTTCCTTTTTGTCTTAGCATAGAGTCAGTACATCCTGCTTTATCCTAAGAGAGTTTCTACCTATCCGTAGGGAGAAATTTCTACAACACCATGAATGATGCTCATGATTCTTATGAGAATAATGAGGATGTGCTAGGATAAAATGTGCAAGAAGAAAATGTTGAGACTGGATCCAATGGGAAAAGGGAGCAAATAATTCCTCAGAATTTGGTTGAAACCATGGCAAGCTTTAATGAAATATTGATGAAGGCTTAAGAGGAACAAAACCAGCTCAATGCTACTATTTTGAAGAGCCTCACTAATATGCGGTAGAGTATAAACCTTGGTTCCACCCAAGCAATGTAGGAAAAGATGAAAGAGATGCAGAGAGTCACTCTAGAGATTGTTCTAGGAGGAGGACTCCAATCTCAAGAAAGAGTTCTGTGAGAAAAAAACATAGAACACCCTCCTCGATATCTTCTTCCAGCAAGTCATGTGACTCCATAGGTTCTAGGAGAAGTCCAAGACATACTTTTAGCAGACTTGAAGGAAGAAAGAAATTCAAAGGAATTTCACAGGGAGAATTCAGGAAGGCAAGGCCTCCCACATTTGATGGAGAAGATAAGACTGGCCAAGAGGTAGAGGCATGGCTTCTTGGGATGAAGAAATATTTCAGGATTCAAGATTACTCAGGGAATGAAAAGGACAGAATTTCCATTTACAATCTAAATGGAAAAAGCTTCAATTTGGTGGGAACACCTCTTGCAAGTAAAAGGGATCAATGAAAGGAGGATCAACTGAGAGTGATTTAAGAAGTATTTCAAGGACAAATATTTTTCTGCTAGGTATTATGACAGTAAGAGGAAAGAGTTCAATGAACTCAGGTTGGGACAGAAATCTATCGAAGAACATGTACATAAATTTTTGGAATTGTTGAGGTATGTGGACTACATCAAAGATGAGAGGGTAAAGATCCAATGCTTCCTTCGGAGTCTACCTCAAAGTTTTTGAGATATGATTGAGTTTGTTAATCCACCAAGTCTTGAGGAAGCCATTAGGATGTAAATGCATTGCTATGAGTAGAGTAAAGAAAAATCATAGGTTCACCCAACATGGAAAGGAAATCCAAGAGGGAGGTTTGATCAAGGGAAAAATGTAATCAAACCACCATTCAAAAATCAGAGAAGAAAAATTCCATAGGGCCAGTAGGAACAAAGTGGGAACAAGTCAGCAATAGCCGTAGAAAAGGCATCAAAGGCCCGCTTTAGTGTTGGCTAAGTGGAGGAAACCACATGCTTAAGGATTTTCCACATCAGAGGTAGAATCTCGGGAGCTTGCACAACCTAAAAGGAGCAGCTACAGTGGAGGATATGGCAAGGGCAACGCCTTGAATTTATGTAGTGTTGGATAATCATCAAGAAGACCATCAATCAACAGTGGTGGAGGTTGGAGGTAAGATTGCTAATCAATCTATTTCTGTTTTGATTGATCCATGATCTACTCATAGTTATGTTTCTCCAAAATTGGTTGAAAGTTGTTCTCTTAGAAAAGTGAAGCATAATAAGTATTGGCTAGTTCAATTAGCCACAGGGACCAAGAGAAAAGTGAGCGAAGTAGTGATGGAGTGCCCCATGGAGTTTAGCGGATTCCTTACAAAAGTAAATTTGAATGTCCTACCATTAGGATCTTATGATGCTCTAATTGGTATGGATTGGTTGGAAAGTCATAGATCCAATATAGACTTCTATGAAAAAGGTACTTGAATGCATTGATAAAGAGGGAAGACCAAGATTGGTAAGAGGAATTCCCGAGCAAGTTTTAGTAAGGTATATTTCAGCCTTATAGTTGAAAAATATTTATAAAAAGGGGTGCCAATTATATGCAGTTCATATATCATATTCATCGGAGGACAAAGCACCAAGGATAGAATATTTTTCGTTGTTGCAATAGTTCAATTATGTGTTTTTGGATGAAGTGTCGGGACTGCCACCAAAGAGAGATATTGATTTTACCATCAATCTTGATCTAGAGGTAGTGCCAATTTCCAAAGCTCCTTATAGAATGAGCACACCAAAATTGATTGAGTTAAAGATGTAGCTACAAGAATTAATGAACAAGAAGTATATTAGGCCAAGTGTATCTCCTTGGGGAGAACTGCTGTTATTTTTCAAGAAAAAATGATGGGACTTTAAGGCTCTGTATTGATTACATGTAGCTAAATAAAGTGACAGTCAAGAATAAGTATCCATTGCCAAGAATTGATGATTTGTTTGATCAAATGAAGGAAGCTAAAGTGTTTTCAAAGATTGTCTTGAGGTCTGGCTATCATCAAGTGAGATAAAAGAAGAAGACATTCACAAGACAACTTTCCGAACAAGATATGGCCATTATAAGTTCATAGTGGTGCCATTTGGTCTTACCAATGCACCTGCTACCTTCATATGTCTCATGAATAGTGTCTTCAACAAATATTTAGATAAGTTTGTGATTGTGTTCTTGGATGAATCCTTGTTTACTCAAGGAATGAAGAAGAACATAATGAGAATTTAAGAATGTTGTTGCAAGTCCTTAGAGAACACTAACTATATGCCAAGTTAAGAAAGTGTGAATTCTATCAGAAGAAGGTGTAATACTTGGGTCATGCCATTTCAGAAGAGGGTATTACAATTAATCCAAAGAATATTAATGCCATCATGGATTGGAATACTCCAAAGAATGTTACAGATGTTAGAGATTTCATGAGTCTTGCAGACTACTATAGAAGATTAATTCAAGGATTCTCCAAGATAGTTCCTCTAATCACTTCATTGCAAAGGAAGAATGTCAAGTTTGTATGGTCTAAAAAATGTGAGAAAATATTTCAGCAGCTAAAGGAGTTACTTACTAGCTCTCCTATTTTGAAGATAACAGATCCACAGAAGGATTTTGTATTGTGCACAGATGCTTGCATTGAAGGGCTAGGTGGAGTGCTCATGCAAGAAGCATTTGTGATTTGATATGAGTCAAGAAAATTAAAAGAGCATGAAAATAATTATTCCATGCATGATTTAGAATTAGCAGCCATAGTACGTGCTCTCAAGATGTGGATACATTATTTGTTGGGAAGAAGATTTAGCTTAGGACATACCACATGAGCTTGAAGTATTTGTTTGATCAACCAAACTTGAATGCTAGGAAAGCTAAGTGGATGGAATTTATCTGTGAATTTGATTTTGAAATTAAGCATATAAAAGGAAAAGAGAATAAGGTTGCAGATACTCTCAACAAAAAATTCCATATTGCAATAGTAAGTGTGTATAAATCAGATTTGAAGGCAAGGATTCTAAAAGCTCAAACTAGTGATGAAGTTTACCTTCAAGTCAAGGAGAAATTGCAGCAGAGTAATGTGGATGAAGCATGTGCAAGATATCAGCTGGGTGATGATGATGTTCTCATTTATCAGGGTACCAGACTGTACATTCCAAATATGGCATATTTGAAGAAGCTTGTGATGGATGAAATACATCAAATGCCATATTCTGAACACCTAGGATATCAACAAAAAGGTAATATTTTTGGAATTGTATGAAGAAAGACATAGTTGAGTAGATTGCTAGATGTCAAAAGTTCCAACAGGTCAAGGTAGAGCATAAACATCCAGCGATATTGTTGCAGCCCTTATCCATTCCAAAGTGGAAGTGGGAAGTGATCTCTATGGATTTTATAACAGGTCTGCCCATGACAGTGAAGAAGCATGATTCAATCATGGTAGTGGTGGACAAGATATCAAAGGTAGCTCATTCCATTCAATTCGGCTCACAAGGCTAACGATGTTACACAGATCTTCATGAGATAGATATTGAGATTGCATGGATTTCCTAAGGCAATAATTTTTGGTCGTGATACAAAGTTCACTTCTAATTTCTGGAAATGATTGTTTCAGGAATTGGGAACTAGATTAAATTTCAGTACAGCATATCATCCTCAAACCTATGACCAAACTGAGAGGGTGAATCAGGTTCTTGAAGACATGTTGAGAATGTATGTGTTGGATAAACCATCCAAGTGGGAGGATTACCTACACTTGGTAGAATTTGCATACAATAATGTGCATCATGCATCATTGGGAATGATTTTGTTTGAGGCATTGTATGTAAAATGATGTAGGAATCCAGTGAATTGGGATAGTCCGGTGAACAGGGTAGTGCTTGGGTTAGAGATGATCAAGAAAATGGAACAAGAAGTTGTTAATATCGCGAAGAATTTAAAGGAAGCTTGAGACCGGAAAAAAAGTTATGCGGATTTGAAAAGAGTGCATAAGGAATTTAAGATTGGGGATCATGTTTATTTGAGAGTGAAACCAAGGAAAAGTTCCCTAAAGTTGGGGAGTTATGCCAAGTTGGAACCAAGATATTGTGGTCCATTTGAAGTCCTTGATAGGATAGGACCAGTTGCATATAGAATTGCATTGTCTGCTAACATAAGAGCTCATAATGTTTTCTATTTTTCTTTGCTTAAGAAGTATGTACATGATCTTAATCATATGATTGATTAGAATGTTATACAGGTGGAACCTGAGGGAAAGTTCCAAGTGGAGCCTATGCGCATCCTCGATAAGAAAGTCACATTGCTCCGGAACCGAGCCATCATACAGGTAAAGGTGCAATGGGAGCACCTTAGTCCCAATGAGGATACATGGGAGTTGGAGGATGCCATGAGAGAGGCATTCCCATTTTTGTTTAGTTTTGAGAACACCGAGGACGGTGTTGTTCTAAGTGGGAGGGGAATGTAATAACCCCATTTTGACCCTTAGGATTTATTGGATTTTAATGTAAATATTGTATACATGATATGTATGTTTCCCTGGTGTGGAGCTCACGGCCAAGGCCCTGATAGTGGATGCTCGAATTTTATTTAAAAAAGACAAGTATTTGATATTATGTTATCCATGTGCTATTAATCCATGGAACATTGTAAAATGATGTAAATATTAATATAGCAATAAAATACAAAAAACTAGCTATGGGAGCAACTAATAAGAGGGGGCCATGCGTATCCACTAGGGAGTGGTGAGGGGGTTGTGGGGTTGAACTATATGCTGCCAAATGTCATCTTACGAACTCATTTGAATTTCCTTGCTGACATTTAATTATGTTGTAAGGAAGTGGTTGAAGAAATCAATCCATGGCTTCAATGGAGCATGGGCAACTCAAGAATTCGTATGGAAGGGCATGGGATCTGTTTCCATGGCCCAAAAGTCACTCTACCTAATGGGAATTCATTTTTACTCATTCCCATTCCATTGTTGAAGATCTAAGCATCATTTTTCATCCATTACACATGCCCAGTAGTGAGAAAAACAAGAAATCGTAACTCTAAATTAAACCACGTTTTGAACTGCCAAAAACGCCCAGAAATTTGTGTGGATAGTGAAATCCAATGGGGGATCCATAGACCTGAAACTTGGAGCAAATTTGAGAGTGTTAGATGCCTAGAAATCCATAGGAAAACCCAGATTTGATAGGCCGAAAATGCAATTATGGGACAAAGTCATTTGGCCATAGAATTGAGAAAATCCAAGCGTGAATGACAGAGAAGAAGATATAACAGAGGTTGGAATTGCTTGAAAAACTTAGTGAATGATAGAATATCAAGGATTTAGCAGCTTGGACCTTTCTATGCCCACCCTGAAGAGCACTGGAGGGAAGGGGCACCTTAGGGACTGTGAAGTAGAGAATGGGACCTTCCTTGTGTTGGGTGTGGTAGGTATTGTGGGTTCCAAGATTGTTGAGTGTAGCTTGAGATGCCTATGGCTTTGTGGTTGAGGTCACTGGATTAGCATCCTCCTCCTTTGTCTCTTGCATGCTTGATAAACCCAATTGTGTGTTGGCTTAGCATGACTGTTTGTGTGAAACCATGGTTGTGAGTGAGTCTGTTTAGTTACTCCTCAGTGGATACATAACCCAGCCCAGGGGTGGTCTCTCAGCTGAAAGAATATAGGATGAAAAAAGACCTATGGTTGGGTGGAACGTTGCTCTCACATAGCCATTTGCTTGGACAGCTTCATCTTAAATATAATTATTCTCCGCGGTTTAAATTATATCAATTCTGTGATCTGCAATGTTTTAATTATTGATTGTTTTGTTAATTAAATGAAGTGATTATCTTAATTTTATCAGCATAAATCATGTGCATAGCAAGAGAAGGGGATTAATTCTATGTATAATGTTTCATCATTCTGCCTGGAATAAATATGTTGATGCATTCCATTCTTTGTGTTATTATGTTTTATTCCGTTGTGTATATTTTAATTATGTATTTTATTAAATTGTAAATTCCTTTGTATGGCTTTGGGGGAGAATTAGACACCCCATATTGCTTTCATGTTCCCTCTGTGGGTCGGGAGGACAGGAGGGGACGTGACAAAGTGCTAAGGAAAGTCACTCGTGGTCCTTCCACAGTAAATTCGCAAATAGATCTGATACTCGCTGGTATCTACACGACAAGGTTGCGGTTAGATCTGATAACCGCGGGTTTCTGCACAGTGAAGTCACAGTTATGCCGAAACACTTAAGGGTTTCTGCACAGGAGGGTTGTGGGTATACTGAAGTAAGTGCAAGTTTACAGTAGAGAAGGCGTGAGTATGTGTGGGTCTGTACACTGAAAGTCACAGGTTTTTAGTATACTCGCGAGTTCGCAGTAAGGAAAGTCGCGGTTACACACGCTGCCTACAAAGAAAAAGTCGCGAATGTCCAGTTTTAGGCCGAAAATAGTGCTGATTAAGCCACTCATGGAAACCTGCAAAAAATCTACCAAAATTTGAAGAAAACAATAGATTTGACAACCAGAAGATAGATATCCTTGAGAAGAATCCAAAAAACATATAGATCTACAGAAGAAAAAAAAAAGAAAAAAAAAAAAACAACATTAAGAGACCCTTGAAAAATTTATGCAAAAATCTACACAACAAAGATAGGGGTAGGAGTAAAAAACTGTAGAATCATGCCAAAATCTGAAGAGAAGCCTATTGGTTACCAGATAGAAAGCAAACCTACAAGAATAAACAATTCTCATATGATAATAGTTATTGATTGAAAGCTATAGAAGGTGTTAGATCATAGCAACCAACTCTGATACCATGTCAGAGTTATAGATCTAGCTAAACTAGTTTACCTATCTAAGCTATCAATAACATATCAACATAAATAAGAACAGAAAGAGAACAAGGACTACAGGAAGGTTGTCTTTTATTATCTCCAGAAATCTCCTTCAATCTTACAAGAGAGAAACTACAACTATGCCCAATACAATATAACAGAGCGTTTGTGAGCACAATACAATGTGTTGTAATAGTATGATGGATTGTTCACTATATATGATGTGACTCCCTTGACGCTATTATATACCAAGATATGTGGAGGAATTACTCTCACATATTCCATGCGGGATAATATAATTCTCCATAATAACATCTCTTTATATAACAATGGATATCAAGAGTATATTTTACCATAATGAATATAGGATATAATGTATTACTCTTTTACATAAGATTGTAGATAACTTCCGACATAATACAAAGACATTATTACCTTCCAAGGAATATAATATATTCCAACAATATACACATTAATTATGAAATATAAATTGATTAACTAATGAAAATATAAAAAATAAACAGCAAAATATTTACAAAATAATGAAAATGATGAGAAATTAACAGTTAGTCGCAAACATGTAAATGCATCAATAATTCAATATGTTTTAACACAAGTATAAATAAAAGTAAGATCTTTAATTGTGTGGAAGTAAATATTTAGTTTCATTAATCTTGGAATTTTAAATTGCACACCAAAGTCTAAGTTCAGTATAATGAAATAATTGAACTAAATAAAACATAAACTTAGCACTTGTAGCGTTAGTAGTGAAATGCAATGATATGGAAGCTTCCTATTTGCATAAGTAATTTTTGCAGCAGTTAATGTTATGCAAAAATAAATTCACCATTACATTGAGATTTGCAATTTTTAAAAGCAATTGAAGTTCAGAGTTCGTTTATGCAATGATATTAATGATTAAACATTAAACTTGGAGGGTAAGTCATTTACTTAAGATTCCTTCAGCAAATGATAATGTATAAAATGAAAGAATTTTCATAATTGTGTGGGATGTCTACTTTTGTTCGAATTGTATAGCGCCAAAAAGGCATGTGACTAGTTAAAAATCAATACTTTAATGTACATATTTACAGTTTTGCAGAATGTAAAAAAAACATAAAATGACACAAAGATGGAGAAAGATGCAAATATGTCCAAAATCATATTTTATTAAAAGATGGAATTCGACACTCATCAATACAATAGGCAGTGGCCCATTTAACTCTTGAGAAAGGAGGTTTTCGAGACCCTATGGAATTCTCAAAAGCTCAAGTTCATCTGGTGAAACTGAGACAACACAAAGAATTCCCGTTTAGATTGTCATGTAGTAACCCGAAAACATAAGTAAGAAAAATATACAGGAGAAAATGAAATGCATGCAGAAAAACAGAACGAACTTGCGGCGGAACAGGAGAAAATGAAATGCATGCAGAAAAACAGAACGAACTTGCGACGGAAGGACACTGCCTTCACCCTAATTGATGGACTTGGACTATAGCGTTACATGCAGTCGCCGCTTGGAATCATGTACGACTGAGTATGAGGGTGGGAATGGAAGAAGTGAAAAGCTTGCAGTACCTAACTCTTACCTCCAGTGAGAGATGACAGTTTCGACAGCTTCGCCAAGATTTTAAAGGGTGCGGAAAGGCATGTGAATTGCTTCGATTGACTTCCATGAGTGAAGGCAAGGAGTTTTGACAACTCTTGAGTTCTGAAAGCTCATGTGTCTCTTCACCTTCTGATTTCTTCGTGTACATCCAAGCAATGGTGTTTGAATGAGATGGTGGACCGAAGGAACTTACATCTACCTTCTTGGAGGATGGAAATGTTTAGAGAGCTTGAATGCTAAACTATTACATTTCACCTACCATGAGAACATAGCTCACTTCCAAAGTGCCGATATTTAAGAATGGCAATATCACAAACTATATTTCTTCCCTTCTACATAATCTCTCTTTCTAACTTTCATCGCGTCGTCTGTCTCGTCTGTCTGAGCATGTTACCATCTCGTCTCGAGCCTCATTTGATAATAAACTCCATTATGGCCGTAAAATCCATTGTCTTTGGTAATAATAAAAGAGGCAAGGAACAACCAGGTGCAGGGATCTCTTTAATATGAGTCGATCACTCTATCAACTGATTAAGATATCGCTACTTCTAAGGATTTTGCAGGCGTGCTCGACCTGTTTGTCGCAGCCTTTCCACTCCTAAACTTTAATGTGATAGTCAAGTAGACATAGGAAGAGGACGCGCAACATGAGAAGTCCAAAGCAATTGCCCTCCCATATAATCATTCTTGATTTGATACGGCCTCCCGCGAGGCGTTTATGTGGTGGTTTCTGCCCAATCATGCAGCAGTGATTTTTTTTAAATTCCTACCAATCTGCGTGTTGCTCAGTTGAGCGTTATGTTTGCCTTCACTGTGCATTTTCATTATCATCTTCTGCCAGCAGCCTCCTCTGGATTCATAGTCTGCCCAAAACGATGTCATTCCCTTCTTTTCGCTGCGTAGAGCCTGTTACTTCTGCAATATTATATTTCTTTTATGCCCGGTGGAGCTTCTTTGTCAGTTTGTGTTTTCTTCATTGTTTACCAATGTTGACAGTGTGATTATTGCACCTTCTCACGCCAATGTGTTTTTGCATTCAATGATCCTCTTTCTCTGCGTGCGTTTTCCTTCGCTGTCGTGAGTGCATTCAGTCTGCTGCTTGCCGTGAGGTGTATGGTGTTCTCCTCTCAATGGTGTCTTCCCACATGTGCCCTGCGATGCCTTCCAACTGCCCTTCGCTTTTAATCCATTTGCCCTTTCTTCAATGCATAATCCTCTCTTTTATTTTATATATATCATTTATATCAAATGGGAATGGGAAAATAGAGTAGGGAATTTAATAAAAGGGGAGGTTAAATATGGAAAGGGTAAGGCACAAAAATTTTAATGTTTTATTAAATTTTGAAAAAGGAAAGGTTAAAAGGGAATGAGGGGGGGTAAAGTAGACTTTAATATTTTGTATTTTGATTTGAAGGGATAATTTAGGAAAGGGGGATAATTTGTATTTTTATTTGAAGGGATAATTTAGAAAAGGGCGATAATATAGGAAATGGGTATAATTAATCAAAGGGGAAAAGGATTAAGGGGAAGGAAATTAAAAGAAGTGTGGAATTAAGAATATTGGGTTTTTTGATATGAAAATAAAGTTTAAAAGGGTGAAGTTTAGTTTTTTAACAAATGGAAGGGTGAGGAGCTATATTTGAATTTTAAAATCGAGGTTATTGGATTTTTTTTGGCAAAAAGGGATTAGGAGGGAAGATTATAACTTTTCGAGCTTAGAGGTGTTGATAAGACTAGTGGACATGTGCGAACTTGGCATATTTTTACCGACATGACTCATTTTATACTAACTTGCCAAAAGTTTCATAGAATGTCGAAAAGAGAAAATGAGCTCAGTTTGGGCCAAACAAAAAATAGAAATGATCAACATGACAAGCCGAACACTATGGTACTATCTAATATGTCAAAACTCTTATTTATACCGAGTTACTACCATTGGGTCAAAGGTAGGCTAGGTTTGGATAGACACAAAAAAATTCAATTCTCACAACTAAAGTTTGGCTTAGTAAACAAGGGCAACATCTAGGTTTCCTCTATTCAAGGCACTGAACTGTTAAAGTAACACATGCTTCATTCCATTTACAATGTTGTTGTCTATCATGGCTCTATAATATGACATACTCATATATGTTCAACATATCATCATAATTGAAATTCATCATTCAATCGTACATTAATCCATACACATTATTACACATTTCAAAACTAGATGACATAAGTTTAAGCATAGTTTTCTCATGTAAGCATTCACAAATTGTGGTTTCTACTCCAAATTAATATGGATTTAATTCATTTTGTGATTATGGGAAAAGATTTAACCAAACATATACTAAAGTATAACAATAAATTATGGTCAACATGGAAAATTCCTTTAATCATGCATAATATGATATCTCAATTAATTACACCGATAGGTGTTTAGATATTATCTGGGATTTTGGACTTCCTTGAGTGGATCAACAAGATTAACTTGAGTGTAACAAGTGTATAGTGGAGATTCATTTCATGGTAATCATATCTTGTTATGCTCAAATGCATCTTGATTAAGATTTAAATAAGTTTCAGTTAAGAGATGGATAAGAAAAGGGGTATGTTTATTAAATAGCATTTGTTTTTAGATGTTTAGTCTATGTTTAACAACCATACATCTCCACAAGTTACACCAATAGATGTTTAGATATTATCTGGGATTTTGGAGTTCCTTGATTGGATCAACAAGATTAACCTGAGTGTAACAAGTGTACAATGGAGATCCGTTTCATGGCCATCGTATCTTGTTATGCTCAAATGCATATTGATTAAGATTTAAATAAGTTTCAGTTAAGACATGGATAAGAAAATGGGTATGTTTATATTAAATAGCATTTGTTTTTATATGTTTAGTATATGTTTAACAACCATCCATCTCCACAAAATTAAGTGGTTGGCTACACCTATTGGTGTTCACCGGCCACTTTACTTGTGGGTGTGCTTGTTTATATACAAACTCTTATTAAATTGGTTTAGTTCTCATCTATTCAAGAAAATAGGGATGAACAATCATACACATACTCATATGCATTGATCATCCATCTCACTCCATAGGCATTTCAAGCAATCATATATACAGCCTATGCAGCCATGCATTCAAACGAATCATCAATGTATCCTTTCTTAGACATATGAGCAATATGTATACCATTTCACATGCTTCAAATAACAATTAACAACTAAACTATATCATCCATGATCCATAAGGAACTTAAAATGTCATTTTAGACCACCACCCTAAATGCAATTTTGTATTTAATTTATCCATATCATGTAATTTATGCATACTCAATATAATAGCATGTCTCTACTTGAAATTAGACCATAACCAATTGATGTCTTATAATGGAAAAACTGTTTACCATTTATATAATAATACAAAATTAAGTATGTAAAAATTTACCAGATTCAAGCTTCATAAAAAACTTTTCACAGTACATTAACCTCAATCTACAAACTTTTATGATAATTTATGAAACCTCATGGAACATACACACTTTTCAATAAGTATTCATAGCAACAAAATAAACAATTGTGAAAGTAATTAGCTTGTTCCACACACAACTTATAACATACTCATTATTCTCTGTATCCAATTGGAGTACGAGGTATACATTTTTTTTCTTTTAAATCTAATAAGATAATACAATATTCTTAACAAAGAACAAAAACCATAAGTCACATAACTATATAATACAAATCACATTAATACACAATGGCATTAGTCATTTGATTAAGAACAAAAACCACAAGTCACATAACTATATAATATAAATCACATTAATACACAATGGCATTAGTCATTTGAAATAAGCATTAGTTACTCCATGACCAATCCTACAAGCTTTTCAATGAGGTCTATCTATATATATGGAGGTACTATCATCAAATTCAACCATCCTTTAATAATTCATATGTAACAATATGAAGTTCAACAATGTCTATTAGAATAAACTATGATGATTATTCAATAATAGATATACAAATCAAATCAATTATAAATCTACTATTTGTAATGATAATTATTATGCTAAGATCACTACTATAATTTTAGCAAAACCTTTATTCTTTGACAAAAACTCTTGAACCTCTAGAAATATGTTCACTAAATAAAAAGTTAAAAGTTTAACTATTTTTATATATCAATACTAACACCAAAATAATCAATGGCGAATCAATTTTCTTTATTACACAATACATATATATCACACCATTCAACATATAACTGGTGAACATATTAAATTGTCTAAGTATACATAAGGCAACCAGTAAACTAAATTATCTCTTTCCTCATCCATAAATAACTATAATTACTATATCATAAAAACTAGAATTACTATATCATAAAGAGTATAAGAATAATCACTCATATCATTATTAAGTATGACGTAATATTCATTATACATAGTTATACATAATTACCATATCATAAAAACTAGAATTACCATATCATAAAGAGTATAAGAATAATCACTCATATCATTACTAAGTATGACGTAATATTCATTATACATAGTTATATTTGTTTATGAGATAATGCAATAACGTAATATTCATTATATATGGTTACTTATTCACAATTTGTGAATGAGATAATGGCATATTTGTATGTACCTCATTGTGATAGCATTATTACTATAAGATTACCAATAAACCAAGTAAACATCAGCAGATAACATTAATCATAATAGGTTGATAACATTTGTAAAACTCAAATGAAATAATTATAAATAAATATCAATAATATTGCATAACATAAATAACATAAATATTTAGTTTTTTTAATTTCTATAAATTGGTAAATGAAAATTTTCAAGGTATTCATTAATACAAAAAAAAAAGAGTTCAAAAATTCTTCAATATAATTTATTGGTACACTCAATTTTTTGTTAAGGATATGGTGGTCCGTTGGTGGGGATAGATGGATTTCATCCATCACTCAGGTTCAATTCAGTTAAGACATCTTCTAGCTTGGATGATCAATTGACGGTTGAACAGAGATAAAAATATATATATATATATATATATATATATATATATATATATATCTATATATATATATATATATATATATATTACTAATCTAATACTCAAAGCCTCGAAGAATTTATACCTGATAATATTAATAGAATTGGTCTCCGTTGATAAAAACACTTTCTCCTTTTTACAACAACACACTAATGGGGAGGTATGGTAATAAAGGATGCTCACTGTGTGAGGTCACCAGAGTCTACAATCAAACATTAGAAAGCCTTTCTTCAAAATAGTTTTATTCTCAAGAAGGATGGAGGTCGCACTTTATAGTTTAACCTCTAGACGGATGGAAACGACACCTTACAGAGTCTATCGCCCCGAAGAATAGAGACCGATCTTCATGAATACACAGTCCCTTTTCAATAAAGGTGGAGACTGCCCTTCATAAGATACGCAGTTGACAAAACCAAAACCAAGAAAGATGGACACCTCCTCTATCAACAATGAACTGTATCAAGAAAGCACAGTCCTTTGTTCCTCTCGATCGGGCCTCACTATAATTGCTTAATTTTTAATTTTTTTTAGTGGAAAAATCACCATCCTACTATTCTGAAGGAATCAAGGAAAGCTAACAACGTACGGGAAATCTCAACAAACTTCCTCACATATCGTGGATGGTAGATCGAGCAAACCGTCAACCGATAATCCAAGCCAGAATATGTCTCAATGAAATTGAACCCAAGTAGATGGAATAAAATCAATCTAACCCCACCAACTATTTAATTAATTTGGAACCCAAACTAAAATATATTATTTTATTATATATGTATATATTTACATTAAATTGAAATATAATTATTTATTAATAAAATAAAAATTAACTATTTATTCATTTTATTTTCTAATATATATATGGGGTATATATAACACCACCATTCCTATTCACTTGAATTATAATCCGATTCCCTTTTTAATAACAAATGCGACATAAATATATATATGTTTATCATATGGGATGAGTTTTTATCGTCCATTCTCAATCCACTCTTTTATATATATTCATTTTCATTTTATTATAAAATGATTTTCATTAGACTTATTTCCATTTTCTTATAGAGGTTGTCTCTTTAATAGTTATGAAAATTAATAATAATTATATTTTGTATGAGCTAATAATAATAACAATTATCTCTTAATAATAATATTTTGTTCAACATATTCCACTTGTAACCATAGTGATTAGTTTTATGCTAGTACTCGAGTGGTCTCATACTAAGGATAGCTTGCTTAGCACTTATTTAAGGGAGTGACAATAACTTTATCTCCTACAATTCCCATTAACACTATGATGGCATATGATGTCATTATTAGCATTCCCAAGGCTTGACATATTTACATCACATAAATTAAAACCTTTTTTCAATGTAAACTCATGTGAAATGTTGTTTTGTCTTTATGTTCTACATGTTTAGATATTTTGGACATCTTTTGTCAAGACTTTTTGTACTACTCAAGGTTGACTGATACTGGAAATTTTTGATATTATATAGATATATTTACATTAAATTAAAATAGAATTATTTCTTAATATAATAGAAATTAATTTATTTTATTTTATTTTCTATAATATATATATATATATATATATAACATGAACATTCTTATTCACTTTATAATTTTATTTTATTATTATAATAAATTATATATAATTAATTTATCATAGACGATAATTATTGTCAATTCTCAATCCACTTTTATATATATATTCATTTTCATTTCATTAAATGATTTCCATTAAACTTTAAACTTTACATTTAGAGGAGTTTTTCTCAAATTAATAATTATATATAATGGTAATTAAATTGTCTTAGAAAGTAGAATTTGGTTTTCCTTATAAGAGGTTGTTTATCTAATAACAACCCTAAATCTATCTCTCATGCAAGTTAATAATAATTATATTTTGCATGGGATACCAATACCAATGATATCCTAATAATATTAGTAGTTTGTTCCACATATTCTGCTGATAACCATAGTGATCATAGTGATTAGTTTTATGCTAGTACTAACAATTATCTCCTAATAGTAATTTGTTTCACATATTCTGCTTGTAACCATAGTGATTAGTTTTATGCTAGTACTCAAGTGGTGTCATACTAGGGATAGCTTGCTTAACACTTATTTAAGCGAGCGATAATAACTTGTATCTCCTTTCAATGCCCTTTAGCACCATGACATTTGGTCATCATTATTAAAATTCCCAAGGCTCAACTAGCTTCCAACCTCTTCTCATAATGGATACCTTCACTCCCTCAATTTAGTTGCGTAGCACATTTAGTCTCCTAGGTTTATTTTTCATTAGTTTGACATTTACAAATTGCAACATACATTTAACATCGTCATGCCTTAGCTGCACATGGCTCTACCACACAATCACAATGTCAACTAATATTACAATGTTGACTTGCAGGACCTTGGCTTTGAGATCCTCGCCATGAACTAGTACATACACATATTTACATCACATAAATTACAACAAATAAGGGGTCAAGAGTCAGGGATATTATAGAGTTTATTGTTTATTAATGGTGATTTAATTGATGCATGATAAAGACTAGTTGTGAGACCTAGACATGTGTTTGTGTTTTTTTTATTTATATAATATGGCATTGACACCTTGATATGATATGTAACGTTGAATTCTTTGACTTAGATTTGTTTTCAAAACTAATATAGATATTTACAAAATATTAATTTATCAAAGTGCAAGGACATTCTCAGCCCGAGGATTTTATTTTTTAATATTTATATAAGAAACAAATATAACATACACAATCAAAATGAACTAGATGCATGCTTTTAAAAATCCTTGAAGTGGCGATAAAGTACCTTTTTTTAATGGGTAAGATATATTTGTTTTACCACTTTCCATGTTGTTGAGAAATTTAATTTGTTTTATCATAGTTTATTACATTTTAATATATATTTATTAGTTCTTATAAATAATAATTGTAATAGTTATTTAAATTAATATGTATTTAGATACTATAGAAGTATATATTTTAAATAATAGATATAAGTGAAATTGAATTAGCTTTTTTTCAAGAAGGAAAAATTGTACTTTTGTTATTTCTAAGAATAAAAAAGTAAATTTCCAAGATGCAGAAAACAATGTTCTGATATATATTTAAATCAAAATTCGGGATACAATCCTGAAATCTATCCAAAACAAGGGCTAGACCAAAAAATCTCACACAACCAAAGACATAAAACTGGAACATAAACCCACTGTAGAGTACATAAAGGAAAAAAGCAAAAGTAGAGTGAGCCAGAATTTGTCATCTCATCTTCTGACCATTCCTCCCAAAACATCCACCCAACCTCTCCATCCAAAGCCTGCTTTGAAAGGGCATCTGCCACATCATTTAACTCCCTATATATGTGATCAATTGTCATATCATAAAAAGAGGCCAACATCTCTTCGAGTATTCTGCACCAATGAAATAAATGAAGATGATTCAGATTATAATTATGTTTTACCCATTGGACAATCAACATTAAATCCCATAAAATGAAAAGGGAGACAATACCAAAAATGGTAGCCACCTTTACTAATCCCTAGAGAGCCATCAACTCTGCTTTTGTAATATTACCTTTCCCACAATTTAGCTTCATTTTGAAAGAGATTTCCTTACTAAAAAGCATAAAAAAACTTGTCCCATAGTGCCCATCAACCGAAGCACCATCAAAATATCCTGTAGCTTTATGAGAAAGTGGAAATTCCACCAAATCGCGTGTTTTTTGAGCTTTGGATATACGGAAGTTTGAAGAATAAAACTTAAATAAGGAAATGACTCTTTTTACCATTGCATAAACTGAAGGAATATCATTATGAAAAATCAACCTATTTCTCGATCTCCAAATTTCCCACACAACCAGGGTTAGTATATTTTTAAAACATCCATAACGTTGATTCCAATGAAAATATAAATCTCCATAATCTCTGGAGATCCAATTGATATTCGAATTTAAGACTTTGTTGATTAAAGGCCACACATGTCTTCCAAAGCTGCATAAATCGAATAAATGCCAAACTGATTCACAATCTTGCATGCAAAGAAAACAAATATTTGGACCCAAACGCCCTCTACCCATGATATTATTCCAAGTCAGTAACCTATATTCAATGTAGAGCCACACAAAACATTTTACTTTATGCAGAATGTGCCATTTGCAAAGAGCAGAGAACCACCATTTTTGTTGACCTTCAAAATGGAAATTTATAATTGTATCATAAGCCGATTTTGCAGATACCTTATCATTCACTTTGTTACCACACTAGACTAGTTTTTCATCTTCATAAATTAAGCGAATACCAACATAATTCAACCTATGGATGTATTTATTCCACTCAGTCGCCCAAATACTTCCAAGTCCAAGGTCTTTCATTGTTAACCAATAGGAAGTGCTATGTGGAATCCAGACACAAAACTCTTCCGAGTGATCCTAAATAAGCTGAGAAAGGATATAATCATCTTCAATCCCAATAAAGGGATTGATGCCCACCAGGATACTATTACCATTCCCGACCTTCCAAGCGAGTTGATTGTTTATCCAATGAAAATGCTTCATGAAATCACGATAGAAATAGAATGCATTTCTATATCATTTGTTAGGGATCTAATCCAATTAATGAGGCCCTTTTTTATGCAATAAACCAGTCTATAAACCTAAATCGAAGACACCTCTTTGAAAAAATTTTAGGCAAATGGAAACATTGAACCAGTGAATATTTTTGATGTTCCATCCACCCAATTTTTTGGGTAAGGATATTCTATTCAATTTAATGAAATGGAATTTAGCTCCGTCAGAAATTCTAGACCATAAGAACCTAAAAATCAAGGCCCCGAGTCTTTTAAGAGTGCATTGTGGGATACTTTCCATTAAAAACCAATAAACCGGAGTCGCAACCAACAAATGATTGAGAAGAGTAAGTTTGCCACCTAGTGAAAGAAATTTTAAGCACAAGAAGTTTATTTTCTTCTCAAATATTTGAATCAACCAATTCCAGTCATTTATGCCATACCCATTCGGCTTAATATAAAACCCCAAATATTTAAAGCCATCATTTAGAGTATTCCATTTGTAAGGAAGAAAATAAGAAATTTCATAAAGGGTAGAATCCTCAACATTATTTGAAAGAAAGGTCGACTTATCAATGCTCACCATCATACCTGTTTCAATGCAAAAAATATTTATAATATCAACAAAGGTACGCCATTCATTAAATATTCCTTTTCCAAAAAGTACTACATCGTGCACAAACAGTAAAGTGGGTGATATAAATTTGGGCAAATTTTTATACCTGTGAGCTCGCCTTCACACTTTGCTGAAATAATCATCTGAGTAAGACCTTCAATTATCAACAAAAAAGGTAAGGGAGCCAAGGGGAAACCCTACCTCAGTCCCCTTTGACCTTTGAAAAAGGTGGATGGCACAAGATTGATCATAATAGGAAAATTATCGAGCTTACACAGGCCATGATCCAATTAGCTTCATCTAAAATAAAATGATTTAAAATTTTTGATACTAGCAATAATAGCTTTAATTAGGATAATTTATAACTGCGGAAAATAATAAATGTTGATGATTGTAACATCATTAACTAACAGCTGTTAGTACTAATCGCAATAAAATTCTGTTATAAACAATTCGACAGTGACAACTTAACATATTCATACCAACTCTGATTACGATGATTAAATGAAGTAATGAATCAGAATTATGATGTGACACCTTTTTCTTCTGCAATGATAAGCATGATTAATGTAATAAAAGAATGACAGGTTTGAAATGTGATATGGTACTTTTCTTTTGAGATGATACTGACTGTTAGCTTCTTTGCTGACCAAGGGAGTCCTATGAGGGACCCCGAAGCTTACTTAGCTATAACGCTAAAACATTGGACCTGTTCTATGTGCAGACGACAAGTAAGAAGTTTCATGATTGCAATAAATTCCATTTTGTGTGAGTTCAAATTCAACGTTTGAAAATAATAATAGAATAATTAAAGACTGTTGCATTTATAAAAGCATACAAGTACGATTCACATGCTTACACTTTTTCTTTCCATGATTCATATTGTATCGGAGTAAAATCAATCCAAGTTAGCTATATGAATAAGCATCTAATTAGTAGCATCGTCACTGTAGTTGTCTTTGTACTTAGTTGGTTCTGTCATCGTCCTTGTACTAACTAATTCTGTCGTCATCATTGTACTAGCTGTCTTGTTGTCACCATTTAGCTAGTAGTACCAAGATGGTACAGTGCCATTGTATCGCATGAATAAAAGTGGATAGGGGATTGGAGAAAATTATTACTCCCATTACCAAACTATATATTATAGCATGTATGTGCTTGCGAGCTTATACAACACTATTGATTAACTATATAAGTTTTATGGTTCAAAATCAATATATTTATTTGGGCCTTATGTAAGCAAAAGTAGTCTTTCCCAAAGACTAGACATTGGTAGCAATTAGATAATAAACAAATACAACCATAGGTTAACTATGTTGCAAAATAAGACTTGAACTATTTAACTATCATCCTATAACATGATATCTTCAAGTTCTTATGAATATAGTGGGTGATTATATCGATTCTTGGTTTATTAACAACATATAAATAAAACAAAATTCATTGCAAATAAATGCAAACATTAGACTTATACTAAACTATATGAATAGTTTGCAAATTGTTACCAACCTTGTATTATGTTGAAATGATAACAATATCATGTAAACAATAAAATTAAACTATGCATAACGTTACTAATACTATGATGAAATTAAAACTCGTATGTTGACAAAGGAAATTTAAGAGTTTACTGTGACGTCGACGTTTGCTGACAAGCATTGAATGTGATATTGGACAGGTTGTTGGTTCAATAAATTGGCATTTGTCTCGAGCTAAGGTAGAGATCACCCAACGATCCTACATTAAAAACATGGTAGTGCCTCCCTGCCGAGTTGTAATTCCAAAGATCCACATAGACGTGAATGCCTCCATGCTTGTTGCTGTGTAAGGGTATTACGCCTTGGCATTGGTTGTTACTCGCTTAAACGTTTTCCATGGTGGCTTCATCAACCTGTAACGTAGGATGGCATTTAATGTTGTTGTCGTTGTACCAAAGCTATTGATCATTGGCATTGTAGAGACCGTTGATGGCGATGAATTTGAGCCGTTGGATTTGTAACCCTACCATCGTTGTTGTTTTGGTTTATGAACTTGGAAAAGCAGTTTTATTGTGCTATTGTTTCGATTGGGGGTGGCTGACAGGCTGCCGAATTTTTGGTAGAAGCCAAGAGAAAGGTTTTGACCTCAATACCTTCTAAAGAAGTTAACGTTGTAGGTTTTCTTACTGTGATAAAGATGTAGCTTGTAATGGATTAGATCTCTGGTTCGAGGGATTGTAGTTCTAAGCTTTATAATTTCTGAGAATAGAGTGAAAAGAAAAACACAGAGCTTGGACAAGGATAAAGGCTCCGTGGTGTCGTCCATGGCATCAATCTCGTCAGGGTTTTGAAGGTAAGCACTCCTCTAAGAAATGGGTGTTTCTTTAGCTGAAATCTGATTTTCGATTTACCATATAACAATTATTAACTTTGAGTTTAGCGTTTGTTAGTTGCAGGTTTTCCAAAGAACGTTGAGTAGGGTTTTGGCAAAGGTAATAGCGTGCCTTATTACCGGTAAGCCTTGGGTCTTCCATAAACCCTCATAGTGCTCTTGGACTATGGTTGGTGTGGTTCAAAGAATGAGTAACAACCTTTGCCAAGACTCGTCGTTTCTCTGTTGATGTTGATAGTTGAAAGACTTTTGATTCACACTTGTTATTTAGTGACGCAACTCTCGTTTCATTTAACTGGATCTTGGCTTTTATGTTTTTGGAAATTTTTATAGTGCCGACTAGAGTTGTGGCTCGTCGATGTTTGAGAAGAAATGGGTTATTTCAAACTGTTGGTTAAAGGTTTTAAACCCTGTAGTAACATTTTGTTTGCAAAAACGTACTGTAAAAACTCGTTCTGAGAATCTATGACTTCAAGGGTTTTTAGTTTTGAGAAGAGCCATGGGCTCGTTCATTGTGTAATTGATACTTCTTTTTTTGGCAATGGAATATTATGCTAAATATTTTGTGTTGAAGTCTGTAATGCTCGACTTGATACCGTTGGTTAAAGTCATAATTCTTTGAGCTAGACTAGGGTTTGAGAAATTTGTTGATGAAGATCACTATGTAGAAATATTCTAAGTTATAGATGTAGCGCTGTAAGTTTCGTTTCTATGCTTAGGTTATGTGAAACCTAGGCTTAGATAAGTTCTGTCAAGGAATTTTGATATAGTTTTTCTTTTGTTGAAGATGAAAAGATCGGACTAAAACTTAAGTCAATGGAATGTTTTAAAGTTATGAGTCTTTTGAATGATGAAACCAATCATAATGCATTTGTTTTAGCTAGGGTTTAAATACTCTATCGAAGATAGGAACTATAAAATGTATGCTGCTCTAAATGGTAGATAATTTGATTTTAACGAAAAACAAAAAAGGGTCAAACCCTAGGTTGTATTAGTTTGATTAACTACTGAAAGCAATTAATTATCAGCAATAAATGTTTATATTATATCTACTATCTTGTTTGAAATGTAGGTTTCTGAAAATGATAAAATAAGAAATGCAAACAGTATGTATATAAGTGTATTGTGGAAACTGGAAATTATAAAATGACTGTGAAAAGCTTTTGTTTACAGCATGTAAATAATGATGATAACATAGTTAGATAATAATTCTTGAAAAACATTAATAGAGATAAGGAAATCAAAGTGTCTGTAAACAATATTAAAATTGGTGATGATTGTTATATACAATCTTATTCTGATGAACGCTATCATTCAATTGTTACTCTGTTATGATACATGTATACCTGCGATTTCTATATTTTTCTATACAGAATAATGATAAGAATGCAGAAATTATGCATTATTTAAATTTTCAGAAAGCTCTGATACCTTATAATACATACATAGATATTATACAGAACTTTCTACTATTATTTAACTTGGGAACAGAAAACTGAAACATGTATAATTACTATCTATCTATCGAATTCAAAATGGCAATTTGCCTATCTTCTAATTTATTTTTAATTTGCGTATCTCTACTAAAGTACAATGCTTCAAAACAAAATGTGGAAAAATAGAGGTATTGGTTTATCAATTCAACCTCAACATTAAACTTAAACATTCATACTTAAAACAATTTCTAGGATTAGATTCTTTTTCGAAACAAATAAACAGAAAATACTAGATAAACAGAATAGAATTATTTACTGGGAATAAGTTAAGAAATCTTTAAGAACCTGAGAAAATCTGTAGGGCAACAAATAGCCCAAGAAGACTGATCCACCCAACCAAATTCCTGAAAACGGTCAAGTACTGTCTTAGGACCCCCGAGCCTGTTCACTGAACCACTAGGAGGAAGAAACTCAGGAATGAGGACTTCTTCTTGCTGTAGTAATTCACTTCTGAATGTTCAATAGATAGCAATCCAATAGACTTGCACCAACATTTATGTTCCTCTCAGCAATAATGCAGACTCAAAAATATAGTCACCACTAACCTCCCTATTCGAATCTCTCTTGAAATCACCTGATTTCCAAGAGGAAAATATTCTACAGAAAATATTGATTAAGATCTACCTGCCCAATTCGAATTTTCCTTTATAGGCTACCTAGGCCTTTTAGATTTTCCTGGGTCATTAAATGAGCTTCCTTCTCACTCCCTCCACTTGGGGGATAATGCCCTATTTTTAGGGGTAGTTGTCCCATAACCAATAGTTAGTGGTGTGATGCAACTGTTGCCATGTGTCCCATACCTTCCAATAGCTTCCATTCCTCCTAGTGGGTCAGTGAACACTCATTCAACAGTCCTCTTGGGTGTTTGTCTCCTAATTAATTTATTTAAATAATAATATTCAGTAATTACATTCATCCATGATCAAAACTGATCATAATTACAAAACTTTGTAATTAAATTTAACATAAAGTATTTTGCAATAAAATAATAATGTTCAGAAAATTGGGTAGGTGACATACACCCCCCCTTAAGTCTCAACATCGTCCTCGATTTTGGCTAATCACTCCTTGAGTGTTCCTGAAATAGAGTTGGGTATGCTACCTGCATACTACTCTCCAACTCCCAGGTTGCTTTTTCTGGGCTAAGGTACTTCCATTGCACCTTCACTTGCCCAATGCTGCGATTCCGGAGAATAGTTTCCCTCCTTCCAAGGATACAATCCGGTTCCACCGGAAAATCTCCGTCTTGTCCCACCTATACATCATTCTAGTTTACAACATGAGTAGTATCGTGCACATATTTCTTTAAAAATGATATATGAAAAACATTATGTATTTTTAGGTTAGGTGGCAAAGCCAGTTGGTATGCCACTACTCCAACCTTAGATAATATTTCAAAAGGACCGCAATACCTAGTTGCCAACTTGGCACAGCTCCCCAATTTCAGTGAACTCTTTTTCGGTCTTACCTTGAGAAACACATGTTCACCCACCTATAACTCTTTATGAGTTCTTTTTGAATATGCTTTACTTTTCTGCCTATCTTGGGCAGCTTTTAAATGTCCTTGCACCCGTTTCACAATTAGTTCTAACTCTTGCAATAATTTAGGTCCTAAAACAACTCTATTTACTGGATCATTCCACGAAACAGGTGTATTACATTTCCTACCATAAAGAATTTCAAAAGGACTAAGTCTGGCTGAAGCATGATAATGATTATTATAAGCAAATTCTGCTAAGTACAGATAGTCTTCCCACTTACCAGCCTGATCCTTAACATACATTCTTAATAAATCTTCTAACACTTGATTTACCCTTTCTGTCTGCCCATCCGTATGTGGATGAAATGCTGTATTGAAATTTAAAGTTGTATTCAATCCCTTAAACAATGACATCCAGAAGTTCCCTGTAAACTTCAAGTCACGATCTGAAATTATTACTTTCGGTATTCCATGAAGTCTAAAAATTTATTTCATAAAAAATTCTGCAATATCTGGGGCTTTATGCGTGGTCTTCACTAGTATAAAGTGTGCTGCCTTGCTGAGTTTGTCCACCACCACCATGATAGAATCATGTTGTTTCTGATTTTTAGGTAATCCAGTAATGAAATCTATGCTGATCACTTCCCATTTCCAGCTTGGTATTGGTAGTGGTTGCAACAATCTAGCTGGATGTTGGTGTTCAACCTTCACCTTTTGACAGTCCAAGCATTTTGCGATGTATTCTGCTACTTCATCTTTCATTCTGGGCGAATAGTATTCTTTTCTCAGCATAGTGATGGTATTTTGATATCCTGGATGACCATAATAGTGACTTTTATGCATCTCATTTAATATAAGGAATTTTATTTCTGGTATATCTGGTACATACAATCTGTTTTTATATAGTAATAGACCATTTTCCTTAATTCTGTAATCTGCCATACAATTTTCAGAACTGTTATTGGCTGTCTTTTCCTTCATTTTTCTGTATTCTTCATCTATTTCACCTTTTTCCAGAATCTGATTTTCCAAATCAGTTGAATAATTACTGATTGCTGAAATGAAATTTAGTTTTGCCTTGTGACTCAAGGCATCTGCAACTTTGTTCTCCTTTCCTTTAATATGTTGAATTTCGAAATCATACTCACTTAAGAACGTCAACCATCTAGCTTGTCTAGCGTTTAGGTTTGTCTGATCCAATAAATATTTCAGACTCATGTTATCCATTAATAATGTAAACTTTCTGCCAATAAGGTGATGACACCACATTTTTAAGGTATGAATAACTGCTAATAACTCTAAATCACAAGTAGAGTAATTCTTTTCATGTACCTTCAGCTTTCTAGATTCATATGCTATCGCATGTCCTTCCTATGTCAAGACTCCACCGAGTCCATCATTGCATGCGTCTGTACAAACTACAAAATCCTTGTTGGGGTCAGCTATCTTCAAGATGGGTGCTGTCATCAATAGTTCCTTTAATTTCTTAAAACTCTCAGCACATTTATGATCCTGAACAAATTTCTTCCCTTTCTTCTGCAAGGAAGTTATGGGGTTGGCAATTTTTGAAAAATTCTCTATAAACTTTCTGTAATACCTAGTAATTCCCATAAATGATCTTACATCCGACACATCTTTAGGAACCAGCCAGTCATTAATGGCCCTTATCTTTTCGGGGTCAACCGAGATTCCTTCTGTTGAAATTATGTGTCCTGGATATTGAATTTTGTCTTTGTGGAAATCACACTTACTAAATTTGGCATATAGTTGATGATCTCTTAATATTTGTAAGATAATCCGTAAATGTTCATCATGCTCTTCTTTTCTTTTTGAGTATATTAAAATATCGTTTAGAAACACAACAACAAACTTGTCTAAGTACTTATGCAAAATATTATTCATCAAACACATAAATACAGCTGGGGCATTAGTCAAGCCAAATGGCATGACTACGAACTTGTAATGTCCATACCGAGTTTGGAAAGCTGTCTTGAAAATATATTCATCTTTAACCCTTACTTGATGATACCCTGATCTTAGATCAATTTTCAAAAATACTGTTGCTCCATGCAGCTGATCGAATATATCGTCTATGCGGGGCAATGGATACCTATTCTTGATCGTCATCTTATTAAGCTGGTGATAATCTATGGACAGTCTTAATGTTCCATCTTTCTTCTTAGCGAAGATGACATGTGCTCCCCAAGGAGACACACTGGGTCTAATATACTTCTTGTCAATAAGCTCTTTCAACTGGGATTTTAATTCGTTTAACTCTAGTATGTTCATTCTATACGGAGCTTTAGAGTTTGGTACTGCTCTTGATATCAACTCTATGGTAAAATCTAAATCTCTTTTGGGTGGTAATCCTGGAATCTCCTCAGGAAATACATCTTTAAAATATTTTAGGACAGGTATGTCCTCTAATTTCAGTTTGTCCTCTTTATCCATAATCTCATCGTTTACCATGTTTACTACAAACATTTGGCATCCCTTCCTAACTTCCCTCTTAACTTGCATGGTTGAAATCTGTCTAAGGGTTACCTTCCTTGGAATGCCTTTTATTTCTACAGTTTTCCCTTCATCATTTAAGCATGTCAAAAATTTTCCATAACAGTCCAGGATGACATGATGGGCTTCTAACCAGTCCATCCCAACTATAATATCATATGAACCTAGAGATAGAATATTCAGCTTGATTTGTGTTTGTAAATGATTCATGGACAACACACAGTTTTCTATAAAATCTGATAGTTTCCTCTTTGTTCCAGTTGCTAGTCTAACTACCATGATTTACTAAACTTTTCAGTTTTCAGTTTAAGACTTTCCACAACATATGGTGATATATAACTTAAACTAGCACCTGGGTCAATTAAAACAGTAATAGGATGGTCATGTATCATACCTTTAATCTCTAGCATAGAGATTTGATGATCTGCTTGCTTGTTGTCAAGTGCTGCGTTAATTCTTGGCATCTCCCTTGCTACATCTCCAATAGTAGGTTTGGTTTGTATATAGTTGATGTTGTTTGCCTTCCGCTTCCTTAAGGGACATTCTAATGCGTAATGGGGGCCTTGACATTCAAAACATTTAATATGTGTCTTTGGCTCACTGGTCTTGGTAGTATTCGCTGCATTTCTAGGTGCTGTAGAATTCTACTGTGAATTATTTCTGGAATTATTCCCTTGGGAATTTGGAATCCGGAATTTCCACTGAATCTGAAATTTTTCTTCTTCTGTTCAAAATTGTTGGGCTTATTATTTTTCCAATTAGACATACCCTCTCTCTTCCGATTTGTATCATAATAGAAAACTGCCTTTCTCATAGCCTCCTCTAATGTTTTAGGACTGTCATACTCAATTCTGTCTTTAATGCTGAATGGTAAACAACTTAAGTACCTTTGAATTTTTTGTTTCTCTTCTATGAGGTATGGTACATATCTCAGTAAGTTCAGAAACTTACTGTTCATTTCCTTCATATTCATACCTCCTAACTTCAAATCGTAGAATTCATTAGATTTTTCTTCGTAGTACTGCTCAGATAGATACTTCTTTTTGAAATATCGTTTGAAAGCACTCCAAATTACATCTTTATCTTTGATTCCCTTTACCCTTTTGATGTCTTGCCACCAGATATCCACTTTTTCAGTCAAGTTATATATAGCCATCTTTGCCTTTAAGAACTTTGAATAGTTGTATATTTGGAAGTATTTCTTCATTCTTGACAGTCAAGCTTCAACTGTCTCACCTTTCTTAGTTTCTCCGTTGAAAGTTGGAGGTCTTATCTTCTTGAATTCTCCAGAAATCTGCTCATATTCCTTATGACTTTTCCTTCTTGGTTTGGAGTCTCCTTCACTGTTGTCACTGGTATAGTTATGCTCCTTTTTGCGTTCTGCAATAGCATCTCTGGATGAGGTTGAGCTGTCTTTTACTTCACTTATTTTTATGTTCTGAATTTTATCAGTGTGAGGCATGTCCTCAACTTTGGAAATATATTCATTGTTTCTCTCTTGTTCCTCTGTCTGGTTGTGTTCAAACAACACTTGATTGAGTTGTTCTTGTCTTTGCAGAATCTTTTCATTATCTTGTTTCACAGATTTGATTTCTGCCTTTAATTCTTGAAAGGCACGTAATAGCTCTGTTGAACTGTTATTTAACTCCCTGTGACCTTCCTCTACAAAGTGTTGTCCTGAACTGTGACTGTTTGGCTGAAATCTGTCACTTAAATGTTTAGCTGAGTTCTCCATACCTATAACTGAAAATAATTTCTGATAACATAATAATAAATTTTTCAAGTTAGTACAATTCTATCCTTGAAACCCAACGTGTTATTCGAAGGAAGAATATATTGTTTGGAAATCATAAATCAAAACTTAATATCTACCATCTCTCTTTATTTTTCCATTTTTTTAATCTTTCCATTTTTTCATTTAAAAAAATATAATTTATCAAATTCTTAATTTAATTAAGATAAAATATCAATTGAAAAAGATATTCATAATTATAAATGCATCACTTATGAATTTTATTGTTTTCATACATTTTTTTATGATAATTTATAAACACCTTTTTCCTATCATCGTTAAGCAAGTTATGATCCCATAATATAACCCGCTTCTTCAATAATCAACCCATTATAAACCTTAAAATGCATCTTTTAAATCACTCATTTGCTGGATACTCGTATAAGAATTTTATCTTTTCTTATACTAAGTGAGTACCTCCTATGACATGGTAGGTTTATTTTTTCATTCCACTTTACTAGAGTTTTTATTGCATTTCACAAATATGTAACCCAATTGCATAGGGGTTGTTCTTAAATAATGATTTGATTTAAGTTCTCAACATGGAATTTTTGAATTTCTCAAATTTCTAAATTCAATTATATTCATAAAATGTATATACATAACCCTCTAATGGATTGTAACCCTATCGCTTTCTACGCTCTTAGCTAGACTCTAGTCAGAAATGAAATCAACAAGGCACCTTTTCTATTATGCGACCAAGTCCTAGATATATCATAAAAATAGCATAAATAGACCAAAAGAAAGTAATCCATGACTTAATAATGAAGAACTGAGATGAATAAAAATCCTCTTCGAGGGAGGAACCTCCTTACACAATGTACTAAGTACAAAAGACAGGGCAAGATACAATGATGAATAAAATGAAAAGGTCTCCTTCCTATATATAGGACACAAAGTTGTAAAATAACAACTAATAGACCCAAGTTGACATCAATAATATGTAATGCACCATATAAAAAGGGTAATGTGCCACTACATAAGGGGTAATGTGCCAATATTTAGGTCTTAACATGCCCCTCCCCTTTAGAAAAGTGTTGTCCTTAACACTTGATTAGTTTTGGATGCTTCTGTATGAAGGACTCATATTCCCATGTCGAATCTTCCACTAGCAAGTTCTTCCATTTGATGAGGTACTCAGTAATAACCCGATTACATAGCTGTTTGGTCCTTGTTTCACTGATTTGTTTAGATTACAATATGATTGTTCCTTCTTCATCAAGCTCGGGAAAGATTGTTTGAATTGGGATTGTGTCTCATATTACCTTCTTTAAGAAAGAAACATGGAAAACTGGATGCACTCTTGAAGATGAAGGGAGCTCCAATTTGTAAGCCATACTACCAATCTCCTGCAACAATATATAAGGACCATAATACTTGGGTTCTATTTTATTGTCTTTATTTAGTTGCTTGAGGGACACTTGCTTGTAAGTTTGTGGCCTCATAAATACCGAGTCCACTTATTTGAAACTCCTTTCACTCCGATTTTGATTAGCTTGTTGTTTCATCCTATTTTTTGACATGGCTAGGTTGTCCTTAAGTATCTAGAGAAATTCTTGTTGGTGCTCTATGTGATCTTCCACAGCTTGAAATTTAGATTTTCTCTTTAAGGGAGATGTGCTAGATGGAGGCTAGTACCCATAAAGTTCCGTAAATGGAGAGATTTTTTATGATGTATGGAAGGAAGTATTTTACCACCATTATGCCAAAGATAACCATTTCATCCACTGTGTTTGTTTATCAAACGCAAAGAAAAGAATATAGCCTTCCAATCATTTGTTTACTATCTCAGTTTTCCCATCAGATTGAGGATGATAAGATGAACTGTGAGCCAACTGGGTACCCAAAAAAGAAAATAATTTAGTCTATAATTTTCTAGTGAAAATTGGATCTCTAATGGTTACAATAATCTTCAGATTTCAATGTAAATTCTGAACTGTTTCTAGGAAATATGTGGCTACTATACTTTCATTAAAAGGGTGAGAGGGTACACAAAAATGTGCATACTTCGTGATTCTATCAACAACCACCATAATAACATTCTTTCCTTCTGACTTGGGAAGACTGTGATAAAATCCATTGAGGCTTCTTCCCAGCGATGGCAAGGTATGTCTAATGGTTGTAGAAGTCCTATGGTATTAATTGTTTCCACCTTATTTTGTTGGAAAACCAAGCATTCGTCCATGAACCTTTGAACATCGAATTTAAGACCTTCCCAAAAATTCCTTCTTTACCCTGTGGTATGTTTTCAAGAATATGGAGTTCCCACCTATAGGAGAGGTGTGTAATTCCGAGACGACCTTTTGTTTGAGTTGAGAGTCTTTGCATAAATATAAGCGATCATTATACCATAGTGCTGATGCCTCGGGAGTGCAAGTGCTGGAATGGTGTCCAAGACAAACAAAAGGGGATGAAAACCCAGCCAAAGGCTTCAGATAATCCTACACAAGTATTACCCTATCCTCGAGCTATTTGGTGTGGTTAACCCCCACGGATACAAAGGCCTCCACTGGCACTTGTGAGTGTTTGATCCTAGAAAGTATCTATCTTCCAATAAGGAAAGACAAGAGTTTTACTAATCCTAAGTGTTAGCTTACTTTAAAAAGAATCTAAACTTAGTTAACTCTATTCTAAAAAGGATTGTTTTGTTTATGCATAGGAAAACTTAATCTGAAAAATTACTAAATCCTCTCACCAATTTAACAAACATGCGAAACTGGATCTTGGCTCAGTATCTCAAGATATAATCAACTAAAGACATTTAACCAACAATAACTTAAGAGTTAAGTGCATACAAGCTACCCTATAACTGGAATGTTAATTGACAAATTAACATTAATTTACTGATTTATGTGAATCATTTGCAGAAAGAGATAAAATGTTTTAGATAAAGACATTCATTTAAAACATCTAATTACATCGATCATGAGCAGAGAGAAATATGAACTACAGATCGATGTAGGTTATTAATTGCAAATGATAAATAGTACTTATAAGTATGATAAATAGATACATCGGCCATATATATGTATTTTTTTTTTAAAATACAACAAGACTTCTGTTGACACAAGACCATTGCCCTGACTTGGTGATCAGATGTTGGCAATGTCATTCACAAACTTGACCTGGAAACTGAACAAGCTAGCTTGGTAAGGAGACTCCTTGTCTTTCAATTTTCTAGGCTGAAAGCAATTACCATGGCTTGGTAACCATAAGTGGTAATTCCAGTCCAAAATAAAATCCATGATCATGGTAGGGTTGGCTTATAATAAGACCTCCCTAACCTTATGTACAACAAACTGTCTTGAAAGGAAAACAAAGGGAATTTGGTGATGAATAGAATACAAGACACTACCATGGCTTGGTGATCATATATCAATAGTGTTACTCACCGATGTTTTGTAGATCATGAGTGGGCCGATCTGTGATAGGATCTCCCACCTTCCAGCCTCAACTGAAAGTCATCTCCCTAGCTTGGTGACCAGATGTGGAGATGTCATTCCACTTCAACATCTATGAACGTAATGGCTTTGCTTGTAATAAGACCCCCCATCTTGCAATATACTATTATTTAAGTGAATTATCATCAAGGTGATCAGAATGGGATCCAGAATAGATAAGTTTAATGAGGCTATAAGATATTATGCCACCCACTAATGAAACACAGGGTAATAATTCTAGTTTTCTCTTCAACTTCAATTAATAAGAAAAATATTTAAGCGATGTTGATGATAGAGGGAAGATATCAATCAAAGCTGTGCAGATATTGATTGTTTGACTCCATGAAAAGCATTTTATGATATAGGTGAATGAAATAATAGCTGGCATGCTACCTGAAAACTCCAGATTATGTTAATCTCGAGACCACTGATCAACATCCTTTTCCAAATATGCAGACTTATTCAAAAGAAAATCAATCATAAAAGAAAAATCAATCAAAACTGAAGGAAAGAAAACAAACCACACTTTATGTACAAGTAGACCAACATGCTCTCCTCAAATGAAGTACTTTTTGAGTAGTTGGACATTCACTGGGTAGGTTTCTGAAATACCTTCCAATGTTTGTAACCGGACAGTACTAGGACCAATCTTTCCTGTAACAATGAAAGGTCCTAGCCATAAGCGTTGGAACTTAGTGTAATCATTCTTGTCTTTATGTTGTTTATCCCATTTTAACACTAAGTCCCCCACAGAGAACTCCCTATTAGATGAATACTTCTCATCAAACCACCTATTCACAAGTTGTTGATGTTGATACAACTTGTTTTTAGACTTTTCCCTGTCCTCCTCTAGCCTGATTAATGTATCAATTCTGTGTTGGAGTGGGGAAAAATCATCTTCTTGTACTAAGTGCATCAGCTATAAAGAAGGGATCATGAGTTTAGCTGGTAAGATAGCCTCCTCACCATAAACCAAATAGTAAGGGGAGTTGCCAATGGCTTCTCTAGGAGTGACACGGTTTGCCCAAAGAGCATTGTATAATTGGGTATGCCAATCTTTGTGGTGAGTAGCCACTGTCTTCTTTAAGATATTAATTAAATTTTTGTTAGAAGACTCTGCTAATCCATTTCCTTGTGGGTAATAATTGGTAGAAAATTTTAATTTTATCCATTTTTCAAGGGCATATTGAGTTAATTCAACAGAGGAGAAGTATGAAGCATTGTCAAACACTAGGAATTCAGGTGCACCGAACCTCGTGACTATTTGACTTTCAAGAAATGAAATCACTTGGTTTGTGTTTGCTTTTCTAAGAGGGACTTCCTCTACCCATAAGGTAAAGTAGTCTGTAGCTATCAAAATACACTTGTGTTGTAGGGAAGAAGGAGGATTAATGGGTTCAAAAAATTCTAGGCCCCACTGTTGGAACGGGAATTGAATTGTGACTAGCTGCAAGGGAAATGCATGTTCCTTCATTTTTCCAGCACACTTCTGACATGGTTCACATCTCCTCGCGTAAGCATAGGAATATTTCAACAGAGTAGGCTAGTAGTAACCTGCCCTTAAGATCTTATGAGCAGTGGTTTCTCCTAAGAATTGTCCTCCTGCAGGTCTTGCATGAAATTCCAAAAGAATATTATCAGTTTCAGCTCTCTCTAGACATCTAAGGAAAACACCATCATAATTCTTTCTAAACAAAACACCATCTATGAATTGGTATGGTGCATCTTTTAATCTTAAGGCTCTGCGCTTTTTAAATTCAAGGGTTTCAGGAGGATACCCATGAGCTAAGAAAAATTTAATGTCATCATACCAGTCGGATGTTTGAGTAGTGATAACATTGACAGAACCTGCTGAGGTGCTTTCTTCTTTCTCCCACTCGATTTGTTGTCGTACTAGATCATTTGAATGAGCGGTGAGCAGACAAAAATCTTGGCCTTTCACTATATTTGCTGGTCTGATTTCCAAGTCATATTCTTGCAAAGCTATCATCCAGTGAGCTCTCTTTTCACCTAGTTCTTTCTGAACTTGAACATTCCTGATAGCTGCATAAGGTACAATCACCTTAGTCCTAGATTTCAATAAATACGGTTTAAAATGTTTAACTGATTTGTAGATCGCATAAGCTTGCTTGTCAATATGAGATTAACTGAGCTCATCTCCTTTGAACGTTGAACTCATGAAAGAAATGGGGATTTCAAGATTGTTTGGATGCTTCTGTGTAAGAACAGCTGTATAAGACAAATCAGTCGCGAAAGTATATAAAATGAAATATTTACTGAAGTCAGGAGGCATCAAGGTGGGAGCTTCCACAACTTCCTTCCTAATTTCAGCAAAAGTACTTTGTTGTTCAACAAAGCATTTATACTGTGCATCCTTTTTAATCATCTGTTGCAATGGTTTAACAATTTGCGCAAAATTCGGGACAAATCTACGAACAAAATGTATCTTACCAAGGAAAGATTGCATGGCTTTGTGCCAACCTGGAAACCCTATCCTTGCGATGGCATCTGTATGCTCTGGATCGATAATCATACCTTATTTTGAAATGATAAATCCCAACAACTTTCCTTCAATCACCGCGAATATTGATTTCTTGGGGCTGAGCAAGATTCTGTACCTTCTACAACGTTCTTATACCTGTTTTAGGACAAACAAATGTTCATGTCATTTTTTAGAGAAAATAGTAATATCGTCTAAGTATATAACAACAGAATCATGCATAAGTCCTCTGAAGGGTATGTCCATATCCCTCTAAAAGGTAGAACCTACATTCATCATCCCAAAAGGCATCCTCCTGTAGGAAAAGGTTCCCCAAGGGGTCCTGAAAGTTGTTTTTAATTGATCATCAGGAGCAACAAGGACTTGGTTGTATCCTGAAAAACCATCGACGAGAGAAAACATCTCTGAACCTGCAACTCTCTGTAGGATCTATTCCATATGAGGAATAGGGTAGTTATCTTTCTCAGAAGCTTTATTAAGATTTCTAAAGTCAACACAGAGTCTAATATCATTATTTTTCTTGTGAACACGTACTAAATTAGTGATCCATTGTGTGTCTGAAAGGAATTATAATTCTTCCTGCACGCAGATTTTCTAGCTCCTTTTTGACAGAAGGTTCCAAGCTAGGATGCATCTTCCTCAACTTATTCTGGTAGGGTTTAGTGTCTGGCTTCATTGGTATATTGTGGTGCATAACATTAGTGTCAAAAGTTTTCAACTCATCATACGTCCAAGCAAAGACATCCTTGAAATCTCTACATAGTTTGATAAAATCTCTCTTCTCTTCAGGTGAACAGTCAACCCCTAGATTAATCATGCGAGGGTTTTGTTCATTTCCCAAGTTTATTGGTTCATAATTGAGATAAGAACTCCGAGTCTTACAGTTTATCTTTGACTTATATTTGAACTTATCTTTGAGGCCATATAAATTTTCCAAGTTGATAATCGACTTAGAAATTAAATTGGCAGTGCAAGTGGGATCAACTAGGGATTTCTCATGCTCAACTTCATCAATGGAAACATCTTGAAACGTGTCTTGACCTGTAAGAAAGTCTAAGATTTGTTGGTCATCATTAAACACTTTCCAACTACTTATATTGTTCGGAACTGAAGGTCTGTACATTAATTCGATAGAAAAAGTATTTGGTGACAAACCTTCTGGAGGTATCAACCTGGATGCAGTATTAGCTAGCAGGCCAGCATTGAAATTCTGAGATCTTGGGACTGACTTAATATTAAAAGTAGAGAAAGAATTAGTTAAGTCCCTTAATAAATTTCGATAATTAAGTAAATGAGGAGATATGTAATGAATCTTGTTTCTCACCTGCTTAACTATTATTTCTGAATCTCCATAGCACTCAATTACCTGGGCATCGACCATGTCAATTTCTTTCCTGAGTCCTTGGACGAGGGCCTCATACTCAGCAATGTTGTTGGCACATTTGAACTCAAACTTGTAGGAAATCATGGTTTTGGCTCCCTTTGGATCCATGAGGACACAACCTGCACAAGGTCCATCTTTAGATCTAGAACCATCAAAAAACAGAATCCATGCATTCAAATCTAACTTAAAATTGGTATTTACATTGTATACATTATGTACAATATTACCTGAGAATGGAACAGATGTGAAATTGACAATCTGAGACTGATTCTATGCACTCTCAGCAAGTGACAAATCTGCAGGTAAGTCTCCAAAAAATGTATCAAATGTGTAGTGTTCCACATATGAGCTATAGTATGCAGCAAGTTCATTGGGATCATTTAAGTTTGTGATAATTTGTTTCATGTATGGTTCCTCATTGATATTTATCCTATTTGGCCTCCCATTGCAAAGTAACCCTTAAGTTTTTCCGACCAATCTCTGCTCAATCACATTCCATACATCTCTGGGATGTCAACCACTATAATATCCATTGTCTGGTGGATCCTGGGGTCAGCAGATAATCTTAACATGAGATTATTCAGTTCTCCCACTACCCTCACTTTGGATCGGTCAAGTTGAACAATCTGAGTGGGGCATGGCTCCCAAGAGGCATTCAATTTTTTGCAAATTGATAAGGGCATCACATTGGATAAATCCCTTGAATCTACCATACAATTATGAACATTTATGTTAAAGATCTCAAAAGTCAATAGAAAGGGGGGTGTTTTCTTTCCAACAGTTTTTGGACTGCTAGATTTATTGTACATCTCCAGATTATTATTTTGAGTCTCCCTAGGTTTGTTGAAAATTATGCTTTTGGGAAAATTGTCCCTCATAGCAGGGATCTTCAAAAGTTCAAATAAGGAGATGTTTTCTTTAACCCTCTTTAAGTCATCAATCAAGTTGTATTCTATCTCAGGGATAATTGTGTCCTTTTGTATGGATGTTTTACCTCTGTTTGGCGTGGGTGTAGAGGAGAAGTTTCTTGTGTTGGTTGTCCTTTACTCCTTTTTTTGTGAGGGTGTTGGACATTAAACATTGTTTCAGGCTCGTCTTCTTCCACAACCATGGGGAATTCTGAAAAGAAACTAATAGTATTTATCTGTTGATCTTCTTCCTCATCCGATGGTTTAGGATCTTGATTCTCCTATGTTTCTTGATATGGGTGATGAGGAGAATGGTGGGATTCTGAAACTAAAGCTTTGAATATGGATAGAATTTCCTCATAATTCAATCCTTCCTCAAGATTGGGTGGAACTTGGTTTTGTGGAGGCTGATAGGGTCTTCTAAATGGTTGTCTGTTGAACCGCATGTTTATGTTCTAGTTCTCAGTGTTAGTTCTCTTGAGGTATACCACTTCGTTAGAGATATTCTAGAGGAATTTATTCTTGTCACTCATTTCGAAGGGGTCTTTATCCTGTGTAGTGGGTTTTGGGGGAACATCAATTTTCTTACATGAAGTGGAAGGTTGTTCTGCTAAAGTATCCAGATTATCCTTCAAATAAAACATATCCTTCTCAACTTGAATGGCCTCAACAAAGTCCTCTTGCAAGTTGTTTTTTTGTTCCCATTTAACCCACATAGCAATGGGGATCGGTAAACCTTTTACATAGTATGCAACTAGAAGTCCTTCTGCAAGGAGAAGAGTAATAGGGATCCTATTTTTTAGATATGAAAATCTCTAGTTATAATCTTTCACTCTTTCTTTACCTCGAATTTTCATAGAGGAAAAATCAATTACCAAGTCTTTGGGTGTCTTATCATCTCCGAACTTCTGCATGAATGTTTTCTCAAAATCATCCCATGAAGTGATAGATCTGGCTTCTAATGCAAAGTACCAAGTAGATGCTTTTCCTTGGAAAGTGTAGGGGAATAACCTGCAGACCACGTCTTCGTGTATGACATTCCTAAGTATGATGGCCTACATGAATGTCTTGATGTGATCAAGTGCAAGTTACTTCTTATCAGGATCAAACTTCGGGAGCCATTTCTCAGGATGTTTTGGGAGTCTGTGTTGGTCTCTGAGTATAAACACAACATCTTGGTAGAGCTAGGGCCTGTTTCCACCCTCTGCCATAGGTAAATATTTTGAGGATGAGTTGGAAGATGATTCACTATATGAGGATTCTTCTGATGAAGATGATCAAGATGAGGGAGGCGTCGGTGGTGGCCCACCTGTCGCAATGTGTGGTTGGTCTGGTTCTGTTTCCTCGAATAATGTGTCAAGGTTGAAATCGAGAAGTAGATTTTGGCAAGGTGAATGATGTTTTTCGAGATTGTGGTCACCTGAATTTTGATTATCTGGGGTATTAGCTTGCGGATCGATATTCTGGTGATGAATTGCTGCTAGTCCCTGATTACACTCTTCAGTGATCCTTTGTTGTAACCTAGAAACACTATCATAAGAACCTTTGAGTAATTGGTCGAGTGTGATGGGTCCCGTAGTGGGTGATATGAAAACAATGTTCCCCCTACTGGTTTCCTGCTCTATCATAAGGCTGGCAGGAATGATGGTTGGATCTTGCACCAGTTGTTCTGCAGAAGTTGATGCCTGCGTGTGACAATCAATATTCTTGTTTGAGGAGGTTTGCTGGTGTTTCATTTAGGTATAATTTACTTGGGCCCTCCTTCTAGCACCATTTGTTGATGCCTCGGGAGTGCAGGTGCTAGAATGGTGTCCAAGGAAAACAACATGGGATGAAAACCCATCCAAAGGCTCCAGATAATCCTACACAAGTATTACCCTATCCTTGATCTGTTTGGTGTGGTTAACACCCACGGATGCAAAGGCCTCCATTGGCACTTGTGAGTGTTTGATCCTCGAAAGGATTTGTCTACCAAAAAGGAAAGAAAAGAGTTTTACTAATCCCAAGTGTTAGATTACTTTAAAAAGAATCTAAACTTAGTTAACTCTATTCTAAAAATGAGTGTTTTGTTTATGCAAAGGATAACTTAATCTGAAAAATTACTAAATCCTTTCACCAATTTAACAAACATGCAAAAATGGATCTTAGCTCAGTAGCTCAAGATATAATCAGCTAAAGACATTTAACCAACAATAACTTAAGAGTTAAGTGCATACAAGCTACCCTGTAACTGGAATTTTAATTGACAAATTAACATTAATTGACTGATTTCTGTGAATCATTTGCAGAAACAGATAAAATGTTTTAGATAAAGACATTCATTTAAACCATCTAATTACATAGATCATGAGCAGAGAGAAATATGAACTACATATCGATGTAGGTTATCAATTGCAAATGATAAACAGTACTTATAAATATGTTGAAGCAAAATCACAATCCATCAAAGACATTTGACAAATTATAACAAAAGAGGTAGCTGAAGAAAATTGATTGTGTATTAACGCCTACAAAACATTACATAATTTGCAACAATAGAGCATCTCCAGTATTTTTTGGCGATTATGTCCCCCCAACATTGCCCTTCCTATGAGATCTAAAACCCCTTAAATAACAATTACAAAATAATATTACAAAGGATAAAATTCCCCCATAGAACCGGGATGATCAAAACTAAATTATCCTAAAAATGGCCAAGGATACGCTGCCACTTGGCGCAGACAACTAACAATGCTTATACATTGGAACAATAGGCCAATTCGAATCCCAATTGGGCATCATACAGTTTTAAAAATATTACACCCCATGTTTTTGGGAGCATCCTGTTGCAAACCCTGGAAGATCCATACAAATCGCGAGCTGTTGATGACAGCTTAAAAGGGAACTATGGAATATTCTCTGGGTTGACGATGGTCAAAAATATCTTCAAAGACCGAAAAATCAGCTATCGTATTTTCCTTAATAGGAATTGTGGGAATCACAGGTGGCAAGTTGATGATTAAGTCCTGAACAATTGGAGTATCTTGATCGACACACTCTTTATCACTCTTTATTCGCTTCTTGAGAGGGAGTCGAACATGTGTAAATTTAATCTCACAGTCTTCCTCCTCACTATCTGTGCTATCATCAGAAACATCACCTTCAAATGGTGTAGAAACAGGTTCAGAGTACCCCAATGGCTAATGCTCTTTCTCATTACCAAGTTTGACTGGAATATCAAAATTCTTCTACATTTTGCTTACAGCATGCAATTGTTAGAAGAAAATATTAGAGAACTAATTAAAAAAACCTTGCATGAGACATTATAAACCAACATACTGTTGATATTAATATTTATAAGGAATAAAACAACATGATTTGATGTCGTCTAAGCGTAACTAACTTGCATGATTGCAACTTTACAGCTTGCCGATTGTGATTATCATCATTGCAAGCGAAATATCAGTCAGCATGCATCAATCAGAATTTGGCATAAGATCAGATAAATTTTCATGATAACGCATGTGATGATCAAAGAAAAACACAGTTGAGAACCTGATCAACACTTGGAAATGACAACCAAACATACAAAATTCCAAATTTTAAATTATTCTAACGGATGCACTTAAGGCCATCGGATCACCTTGAATCAACGGTCGGGATGCAAGATGAGGGATGCTAATTGCGGGTGTTTATTAACTTTAAATACATACAATCCTTCCGCAATCCGCAATCTGCAATGCGGGTTGCGAAGAGAACAACTTCAAAAGCAGCTAAAACATTTCGCAATTCGCAATCCATAATTGCAGGTTGCAGGTCGCGGAACATCAAACACAACGCATAGGAAAAACCTTCCCGCAATACGCAATTGTGGGTTGCGTAAAGTGCGTTTATTTGAAAAACCTTTCTGCATTCCGCAATCTGCATTTGTGGGTTGCGTAAAGAAAAACTTCATGTGCAAAGACAAAGCATCAGCAATCCACATTGCGGATTGTGGGTTGCAGAAAGATTGAAAATTTGGATAAATGATATCTTTCCGCAACTCACAAAACACACAAAAATGCATAAATTTTTCAAAAAGGAAAATTACTAACTAGATTAAATTAACCCAAAGGAAAAAAATGAATGGCAAACAGGATGAACAACCCCAAAACTGACTAAGTTACTCTTTGATGTAAAATTGGGGTTCCTATATTTTGGATAAAACATGGGATCTGTTGTGCCTACAACACATAGTGAATCATTTTTACACACAAAATTAATTGATACACTTGGATCATCATGTATCTTTTGAATGAGCGTCCACACAGATAGGTCATTTTTCCATTCTTCCCTTGTAGATACTACCCAATCGGGTTGTAGAATGGAAATTTCAAAAATTAATGCCCCAACATCTTCATCTTTTCTGGAAAGCACATCTTTCACCACATTATGTTTCCCTTTTCGATAGATGATTTAAAAGTCATATTCCAACGTCTTGGTTACCCATTTTTGTTGCTCTTCCAAAGATAATCTATGTTCCAAGAAGTATTTAAGATTATCATAATCTGTTTTGGCCTTGAAATTTCTACCTGTTAGGTAAGGACGCCATTTCTTAAGAGGATACAAAATTTCCAACATTTCCTTCTTATAAATGGGATTCTGTAAGTGCTTTCCCTTGATTGGATGACTTGTGAAATCAAGCGAGTGTCCTTCTTTCATTAGAATAGCACCAATGACATTTCCTTAAGAATCACATTCCACAATAAATGTTTTTGTGAGGTCTGGTGTGGCAAAAATAGGAGCTTTTCACATTGCCTCCTTAAGTTGATCAAAAGCTTACGTTGCCTCTGGAGTCCAAGAAAATGCATCTTTCTTCAATAATGATGTTAGAGGTGTTGCTATTCTTATAGTTCTGAACAAACTTGCAGTAGTACCCTATCAGACCTAAGAATCCTTGAATATTTTTTATCGTTTTGGGAATCATCCAGTCCATCATGGATTTAATTTTGTTGGAGTATACCTTGACACCTTCCGGAGATACAATATGACCCAAATATTCTACCTCCTTTACCCTAGAGAAACATTTGGAAGGTTTTGCATATAGTTGTTGCTCCTTTAGTAGTTGTCATACCCTGTAAACATGTTGAACATGTTCTTCCCATGACTTGCTGTATATTAGTATATCATCAAAGAATACTAGCAAAAAATTTCTAAGGAAAGGATTGAAAATGGAATTCATCAAACCTTGAAATGTGGAAGGCGCATTCGTGAGACGAAATGCCATGGAAAAAAATTCATAATGACTCTCATGAGTTCTGAATGATTTTTTTGGAATGTCTTCCTCCATTCTAATATGATGATATCTGGAATGAAGATCCAACTTTGTGAAGAAAACTTCTCCATGTAATTCATCTAACAATTCATCAATGAGAAGAATGGGGAATTTATCTTTCATGTTGATCTTGTTGAGCTCTCTATAATCTGGACACATACACCGTGATCCATCTGGATTGTGTACCATTAACACTGGTGTAGAGAAAGAACTTTGGCTAGGCCTAATTATGTCAGCCTCTAACATTTCTTCCACCATACCCTCAATTTCACTCTTCTGTACATAGGTATATTTGTAAGGTCTGATGTTAGGAGGAACACTTCCAGGAATTAAGTGAATAGCATGATCAAAATATCAAACAGGTGGAAGACCTTTTGGAATATATTCAAATACCTTGGAATGCTTATCAATCACCTTTTGGAGATCTGGGGAAATAGGAGACTTACATGTTTGAACATGTAATTGTGAAATTACCCCTTGATGTCCCCCTTTTATCAATTTTGTCATGCCATTAGAGCTTATAACCTTACTTGGTTTCCCTGTTATACCCTTTAACTCATATTATTTTCCTTCCCAATAAAATTTCATGAAAAGCTTCTGAAAATTAAAAGCCACTGTTCCCAATGCTTGTAACCATTGAACTCCTAGGACAACATCAACACCCTCCATTAGAATATGAATCATTGTACTATTCAATGCATATCCCCCCATAGTGAGATTAATATTGTGGAATTTTCCTGAGCAATTGATAGTTCCTCCATCTGCAATCATTACTTGAAACTCTGGTGCTGTATATACAAAGCAATTGAGAACCTTGGCTAATTTACAATGAATGAAATTATGAGTACTACCAGAATCAATCGACGTGGTTACCTTTTTATTTTGTATATATCCTTCGATCTTGAGAGTTCAAGGAGTGATAATTCTAGCCAGTGCATGATAGGATATGGTGGGATAAATCTCTTCGGAATTAGTATCTTCTATTTCTTCATCTTGAGACAATTCATGTTCTTTTGGTGCCTCTTGTTCATTTTCTTCCATTGCTTCACAATCTATGTAAAATAGTTTCTTGTCAGTGCACTTGTGGCCCTTACTGTATTTTCTGTCACAACTATAACAAACCCCTTTTGCTCTTTTTTCCTCTATTTTTTGTGGTGTCAACCTTGTACGTTCTAGATAACTTGAGACCACACTTCCTTCTTTATAGTTGTAAGTGGTAGACTTCCTTGTTGCCATAATTTTGTTTTCAACTTTTCTTGCCACCCTAAATGCATGATCCAAGGAATTAGGTTCCCGAACGTGAACCTAATGTTGGATGCTATCCTTCAAAGTTCCAATAAAGAGATCCAACAAATTATCTTTTGAAATATTATTCACTATGAGACTTAGCTTCTGAAACTGCTTGATGTGATCTGTAACTGGGCCTTTTTTCTTTAGATTTACCAATTGGCTAAAGAAGGTGTTTCTATTTATATCCCCATAATGTGCAATCAATTCTTCTGTGAATATAGACCATGAGATAATAGAGTCCTTTTTATGGTCACAAATCCATTCGTACCATACAAATTGATCAGGCTCTAAATATAAGGATGCAATAGTTACCTTTTGCAAAGTTGGCACCTGGTGTAGATCAAAGAATTGCTCCATGTGGAATATCAAAGTTATTAGATCATTGCCATCAGACTTTCTCATGTCAATTTTAGGAAGTTGGGTACCCTTTGGTTACCACCCCTGATGACTTCCATTACTAGAATCATTTCCTCTTGGAATATTCGTATTCATGGAAAGTTTCTCAACATTGAAATTATCTTTATCCTCCTGAGTATCCTGGAACACATAATCACCTGTAGGGGGAGTATCCCTTGAATTTTGTATGATATTAACAATATTGTACAACTTCTCCTCTAAATTTATTAAATCAGTTATTCTCATCGAACCTTTCATATTTTATTTAACTTCTCCTCTAAATTAACTAAATCAACTTTTTTCATAGTCCCTTTAATCATATCCTCCAACTTGGACACTCGAAAAGATAGGTATTTGCTTTCATCGTAATTCAGGTATGGATCCACTGGTGGTTTGAGGGGAGTGTGAGTTTTTACACTTCTTTTTGGTGGCATTTCTAACAATATAAATATATATTTCACCCTATGTTTCAACAAAATTAGGTCCTTCTACTCAAAGCTATTCAAATTTAAAATGATGTACCTTTTTCAAACACTGATTGGAAGACTATTTTATGGATGACTTGTGACTAAGATAAATTTGAATTTTTTGCGCCTCTGGGTTTGAAAGATATGCATGATGTAGCATGAGGTGTCCCTTTTCCAATTCCATGGTTCTGACCTAATAATTATGTACCACTAAGAATTTATTGTGAATCTCCCAACACTTCTTGTTTTAGGTCTTTCTAGAATAGATAAATTGTAGGGTCTTCTATGTGTCCAATATTTTGTATCCGAGGTTGAAAAATCTAGCACATATGCTGTGGTCCATACTGTATCTAATGCAACAAGTCTCACTCAATTTGGATATTGCATGCCCCACATATGACCTTTTTCCTCGGAACACTTGTTTTAGACTAGTTTTCTGACTAGTAAAAAAGACTAGATTCAAAGGTGAATATATCTGAACTTGTATGGTATCGGGATCTTAAAATTGTAACAATGATATCTCGGCTTGTTTTGGAGATGGGTTCGAATATTTTTTTCTAAATCCTTGTAGAAAAATAATTATATAAAAAATGTCAAGATGACTTGTTTTGAAGAAACCAGTCTCGAGGAAAGAGCTCTAATACAAAATGTTATGCAACCAATTTTTAGATATAGCATAATAATAGAAGAAATATACCAAAAGAAATTAATCCACGAATTAATAATTAGTAATTGATACAAATAACGATTTTCTTCGAGGGAGGAAGCTCCTTACACAATGTACTAAGTACAAAATACAAGACAAGATACAATGATGACTAAAATTAAAAGGTCCCATTCCTATATATTGTAAGGATCTGCAAGAGATCTAGCAACTATCGCAACTCACAATCAAACAATCAATTATGTTGCAAAGAAGAAGAGAAGGAGACACTCAATGATCACTCATAAACACAGAATAATAGACAATATATCAGTATCATATAATGAATAAGAATGTAACTGAATGAATACAATAGCTATGATGATGGAATCATATAGGATTCGAATTATCCAAATAGGGCATTCGAATCTGATCTCTAGTCTAGCTTGGATAACTATGGAGACATCATCCAGTCGGTAGTATCAGTCATGAGTGGTAAGACTCAGACAAGTGTGTCTAACTAAGTCTAACAGAACCATCTAGGCATAAATCAAGGAATGGAGACTCCAAGGAGGGCGCATGAGGCTGGAAAATAGTCAAGTGGAACTCCAAAACTAGCTAACTAAAAGCTACAAGAAATCAGCATGAGCAATCAGTGGAAGAACTACTCAATCAATGCACTAATTGTATGATAACTCTCGGTAGGTGAGATAAGGTGCCCCAACTGAGTGATAACTGGTGGTAGGTGAGTAAGTGCCCTCTAACTAACATTGGTAGGTGAGAAAGGAACACTAGCTAAGCATATAAGTCAAGGAGGGCGCATTATGTAGGTAGGAGGTCAAATGAGGGCTGAAGAAAGGCTCTGGAGAGCTAGAAGCAATCTCTAGGTGCTGGGGAGACAACCATGATGATGACTGGATGCATGCAGTGGCATGCAAATGCATGCAACATGTAGTTTTACATGCAGGCAAAGAACAGCTAGAAACAAGCTCTAGGTGCTGGGGAGACCACCATGATGATGACTGGATGCATGCCATTGCATGCAAATGCATGCAACATGCAGATTTGCATGCAAGCATGCAAAATACAAAAATGATGGTGTGAATATTCCAACACCCCCCGCAAGCTATACTATGAAGTAATAACTGAAATCTAAAAAATAAAGCCCTGGTGACTGTTGGTTGCTTTCTGGACAGACCCGGATTTTCAGGATGCGTAGCAACAAACACCCCTTTGGCGCACTGGCCCTTTCGGAAATGAGCTGCACAGCAGCCCAAAGTCTCACCCGAAGTGGCTATGGGGTGCTAAGGAATCAGGTTTCCTTAGCTTAGGTGGTGTGGGGTCTACAGTCTTCTCCCTTCCCTTCCGGGAGGATACCCCAGAACGGAACGTCTTACTCTTCCACAGGTCTCACAGCGCTACAGCGCGGGAACTCACTCTTCCCAGCCTAGCTTTCGGTAGCTTTGCACCTGCACACGAGGCGTTTACCCACTACGGCCTGCACTATGTATCGCCTCTGCCCTCGCGCCACAGTGCAGTAACACACTCCTTAAGCGCTACGACGACAGTGTTCTTACAGACTCCTTCGACAATGCATGAGACAACTTCTGAGGGAGTTTCAGGGATTTACTTTACATAATCATTCATAAATATAGCAGAACATTCATGGAAACATAGACAGTAAGCAAAGCAATGCAATCACATAAAGCATCACCACAACAACAAGAATTATGTAATTCACCTCCAGGAGGGAAACCACGTCCACGGGACTGTTTTATATTATCTTAAGATGAGGATAACATAGTTCTGTTGCGCACACAACTGCAGCCTTAGATCTTTCCAGGAAACTCCACGCACACAGCTGAGAGCCCTTCTCTTAGATCTATTCTCTCCTTCTATAGATATTATAATGACAAAGGCATACACTTACATTCCCCTCAGTCCTCTTCCGACTGGTCGATACATACAATGGCCTTTTCGCCAAGTGGTCTCCTGTGAGATCGCAGCCTTCTTGCATGCACAAAATGATCATTAACAGCTTTTCAAGACATAGCAATACAAGTGACTCAGTGACTATCAGCTATCTAGCCAATCCCTTTCCCTTTTAAAATTACACATATATATAGGTGGCCCTGAGGGTCGCACCTTTACAAAACTTTGGACCTTTCCCAACAGTGATCCCCAAAAACCCTAACCACTAACACAGCTAGGTGTACTATAGGCACCTCTTGCAGTCACGTCATAGCTTCCTGTAGACTCCATGATTTTCAATGCAGATCACAGGTATAGGTACCACTTCATCATTCTTTTCTCCTTGTCCTTTGCCTTCAATGCTTTGGCCCATTGTTCTTCCTTGGTCCGAGCAACCATAACTCTTGTACTTTGCCTTAATGACGGTAGCTAAGCCCTCTTCCGCTGCTTCATTTATTGTGGTGGTTGATATTTCTACTTGGCCACCTTATTTACTCTTTCCTTTGATGTGCACGTGAGCTTCGCGATTTATGGCCCGCAATCTACGGCGAGCTCGTCCATCTGGCGCCGTACAGCACACTGTTCATTTCTGCCCAAAATTGGTGCTTTTCCTCAAAATTTGGTAGCTTTACCATAGCTGCGGCCTATGCTCCAACAAGCCCCTAACACTTACTTGTGGCTCATCCCCGAGCCACTTGCACTAGCTTGCGGTCATTTTAGTTGTGCATCTGACTTGGCTTGGGTCACAGCGAAGGCTTGCTTCCACTGTGCAATAGCTGAGTCCATGTCATGCACACATTCCGTGGCTGTCTGCACCAGGTCTGCAGTAGCTTCTTCTCCTTCTACGCCGTCGATCAACTCTTGAGACTCCGTAAATGCTTTGACCTTGGCCTCTGCTTGGGAAACAAGTTCAGCATACTCATCCATAAACGGCTGAATGATGTTGATGAGAGTAGCATCTTTGTTTATGATCCTGTGCAATTCTTGCTAGACTTTGCGGACTTAGCTTATCTTTCTCATTTTGGCTAAGCCTTCAAAGGGCTTAGCTTCTTCGCTCAGAACAGTTAGGGACTGTTCTACTACTTCCACATGTTCCAAAAGGGAAACTTTGGAAGGGAGCTTCTCAAGCTCAGTCCAAGCCTGCATAGCTTGCATCATTAACTGTTGGGCTTCATCTGTTCTGCACTTCATTTGGGTAGAAGCTATGCGCAGTGCTTCAAGTCGTTCTTGCATCTCGTCTATGGGAGGCACTATGAAACGAGCCTCCAACTCAGCGAGGTGCTTTCTATGGTCTTCAGCCATAGCAACTACTTGTTGTTCTAGGGCTTGCGCCCTTCTGCCGATGCATTGCACTTTCTCAACTAAAGGAAGGTCTGGTTGAATCTGGCAGGCTGGCAGCTCATGGGTGATTTCATCGACGACATTCCTTAGCCCAGTGTCTTGTGCTTCGTGAAGTTCAAGCTGCGCAGAGATCTCCTTATAGCCTGCCCTTAAATCTACTTCCTGTGTCTATAGTCTTTGATTGGCACGGAATGTGGAGAGCTCCCTAGCTCTCAGCTCCGTAGAGACCTACTCCTGAACCAACTACAGAGTTTCCAATGGAATTAGTGACAAATTTATTTCAACAGGGCCAACCGCGCTTACCTGCAGTGCAGCCAGAGGGTTTGGGAGTGTCATGCTTGTAGGCGAGATGTGGACAACAGTGTTCCTCTCTGTAGGTACTTCAACCCGCTTGGTGCTTGTAGATGCTTGCGGCGCCTACGATCCGGATGTTGGCGCATGGGTCTGCGCAACTCATCCTGCGAGACCTTTCAACTCCAAGAGCTGCAAGTCCAAAGCACTTCTGATATTGGCCTAAGAGGCATGCAGCTCGTGAAATTTCTCCTTCAAGTACTAGTTGAGCCCCATGTTAAGGGTCTCATAAGGATCTCCAGTCGCTTTTGTGGGGTGCGATAGCTTCTGCTTCTTGGTAGTCGGTCCTGACGGACCTTCATCATTCTTTTGTGCGACCTTTTCCTTTCCCTTATATTTCTCTGGCACCGCAGGGAGTGGCATCGTGGCAGTGATTTCAACGACCTGCTTCCATTCATCTGGCCAGGACTTGACAGTGTCCCCCACGTCTTGGGTAGTCATTCGGTAGAGCCCTATGGCCCATTCTTTCGACTGAATTCCGCGAGGGTGAAAATAGATTTCGTGCAAGTTGGAAGAAAAGACCAACTTTGTTCCATAGAGTTCTTTCGTCTCCTCAGTAAGCCTCGGCGTCTGTAGGATGGTATCTCGGAGGAGATGGTAGTACTTGAAGAACACGGCGTGGTTCATCTTGCGCTTCACGGGATTATTAGAATACCATAGGTTGACATAGCGCATCCCTGTAACCTCTCCTGAACGGCGCGGAAGAAACTGAGTGTTGGGCGATTCCTTCCACCCGACAAAGGCACACAAGATCAGGAGCCAAGAGAAATGGAACAACTAATTGGCGGTGTCCTGAACGTTTCGACAGTCATCCAAGAATGTATTCAGGAGGAAGAGACACCAGTTATACTGCTCACCCTCCACAACTGCAACTGCGAGTTCTACAACAGCTCCAGGGACTTCTTTAGGTCGGCACTTCGTTAAAATTATGCCTGGGAGCAGACTGCCTGTGAATCTGAGTGCTTCATCTTCAACTACAGTGAGGTCATAAGCCCGACCTCCTCTTGACAATTTGTATTTGTGCACCACCTGTGCAGCCAGCTTTTGATCCTTGTCTTTACCAATGAAATGGACGTTGGGGTCCTTACCAACCTTAGATAGGCCGGTACTTTGGTGAATCAAGTCCACATTCAGATCAATTGGCCTCCCTAGCCAAAGATAGCCACCGTGAACATAGGATCAGGACCTTGAAAACCGCATTAACTTTATTGCTACGCCCGAAGTGCGGTAGCTTCAATAGGTTCAACAGTCCAGGCCTCTCTAGATTTACTGCAAATTCCTGCGGGACGAATTCGTCAATCCTCTTAGTAGGATTATGGACCACTGTCAGATAGTGATCTGGTGTGAATTGAGGATACGTTCTATAATCTCCCAAGTTGAAGTTAGAAAACTTAACCAACGGAAGATGTCCAAGTAGGGATCGTTCTTCTTGCACGACTTCCGCCATTGGTGGCAGCGGAATCGAATACTTGGCATTCTTGGGAATACGCACCTTCGGTGCATCATCTGGGTGCGGAGGAATGTAGTTAACCAGAGTGGCCAAGGGCTCTAGAATGGGTTCCTCTAGCTGCTGCTATTGCTGAGACGCCCTTGTGCCCGGGGACTGTCTGGGATCAGGAAAACTAGGAATCTCGACAATCTTGATTAGGGCACCCATACCAAAATCTAACACTCTGTGTCTGAATTGACGAATGAATTCTTCAGTTGACAGTTTCTCCGTCATGAAATTGCATACACGACAAAAAACTCAACCGAAAAGGCGGAACAACGTAGGATGCGAACTCTAAACACAGGAAGGCAGTCTGCACGACACGGCTCTGAAAACAATGACTTAGACTCTCAAACAGGACAACTATACAATGCAATAGCAAGGAAAAGTAACCCAAGCATATACGAATGAGGGGTATTTATAGCTGAAGGCGGTAGTAGATCTGGACAAGTGGCACTAATAACCGTTGGCACCTAAGCAGATGAGTTGACAACCCCCCTACCCCTCGTGCCTCTGTGGTGCATTAAATGCAAGGGATGGGCTCTGATAGCCTTCGGGAGATGAGCTAAGGCCTTCGACTCCTTAATTAAATGCGGATCTTAGGGAAATCAAGCCGAATCTGTCAGAGAAAATACAATTAAATGGCGGTCTCGTCCTTCATTAAGACTCAGACACGGCTATAGAACTATCGCAATTCAAATTTTTGGCGGGTAACTTCAACATGGGTAACTGTGCACATGGAGGACTCCACGGCGAGGAAAACTCCGCAAGAGCGAAAAATAGACAACAGGGAACTCCGCAAGAGCGAAAGTTTGACAACCCGGGGGACTTCGCAAGAGCGAAAATAGGCTTGCTCAGAACAAGATTTATTGACTGCGCGGATGCTTCGAGGAACTGCACGGGAAGCCAGAGACTGAAACATGTCTTGCAACTTCCGTGTAGACTGATAAGTGCGATGCCTCTTTCAACTACACTGGACATCTACACGTCTTTAGCAATTGATTAGGTCGACAGGGCGGAGTGGCCATTGCGATAAAGCTTGAGCCGACTCCCATTGATCATTATGGGCAGCAACTCTCCATTCAGCTTCGCAAGCTAAACTGCTCCACCTTCGGTTATCTTCATCACTTGAAAAGGGCCTAACCAATGTACACGAAACTTGCCTAGAAACTTGATGAATTTACTATCATAGAGGAGTAGCAAGTCTCCTTCCTGAAAGACTTTATTCTTAATATGCCTGTCATGCCAAGCCTTCTGTCTTGCCTTCAGCACTTGTTGATGGAATCCAGCTAAAATCCTATCTTCTTCTAAGGAAACCAATTGTGATAGCCTTTCACTCATAGTACCAGTATCTGCCATTTCTGTAATTTGAGCAATTCTGAGACTGGGAACAATGTATTCCATGGGCATGACTGCTTCTTGTCCATACACCAAACTGAAAGGTGTGTGACCTGTTAATTTCTTGCATGTGGTTCTGTAAGCCCATAACACAGCTGTGACTCTAAGGTCCCAATCATCTCTTTGTTGATTACAGATCTTGGTCAGGGAATTCTATAGAATCTTATTGAACGCCTCCACTATACCATTAGCTTGAGGGTGGTAGGGTGTACTCTTATGGTGACTAATGTGGAATTCTTCAGTAAGGGCCTCTATAGTCTTGTTCAGGAAATGTGTTCCCTGATCACTCATTAGAATCAGTGGACATCCAAATCTAGTGACAATATTCTCAAAAATGAACTGCGCGGCAGTGACAGCGTTGCAATTCTTAACTGGCTTCACCTCAGCCCATCTGGTGAGGTATTCAGTAGCTGTGATGATGTATCTTGCACCGGTTCTCTTTCCTGGTGGGTTGATAGGTCCCACAAAATCAATGGCCCACTTATCAAAAGCACGCAATGTTATCTGGGGTCTTAGCGGCATTTCATCTCTTCTTGAAGGTTTCTCTGTTCGTTGGCACACATCGCAACATTTGCAGAATTCCTTGGTATCCTTGTGCAATGTTGGCCACCAAAGACCTGCGGCTAAGATCTTCTGCGGAGTCAGCTTTCCTGCAAAATGGCCTCCTGCGGTTCCTGAGTGTGCTTCGGTGATTATGGAGTTCTTCTCATGCGGTAAAATGCATCTGCGCAAGACTTCATCAGGGCCCAACTTATAGAGCTGGCCTGCTATCAAAGTGAAGTCTGTAGCTTTGACAACAAGTTGTTTCTTCTGCTATATTGTGAACTCAACTGGCGCTTGCCCTGTAGTGAGAAACTCAAGAATATCAGAATAATATTCGTCTGCTGCTTGAACAGAAAACAGTTGCGCATCAGGTAGATTGTCCTCCAAATTTATAGGTTTCTCCCCTGACTCTATCCTAGATAAATGGTCAAGTCCTGCATTCAATATACCTGGCTTCACAATAATCTCAAAATCATACTCCTGGAAGAGGAGTAGCCATCTGCAAATTCTTCCCCCTAACACTGGCTTATTGACCAAGTACTTCAAGGCAGAATGGTCAGTATACATTTTAAAATGAGCACCCAATAGATAGTGTCTGAAATTCTGTAAGGCATACACCATAGCTAGTCCTTCTCTTTCTGTAGTGGTGTAGTTCTTCTCAGCTGTAGACAGCTTTCTGCTAGAGTAAGCAATGGGGTGGTCGATACCTCCTTCTCCCGGTTGTGTCAGTACAATCCCTAATGCTATGGAAGAAGCATCTACATGAACATGAAAGGGTTTTCTCCAATCTGGGAAAACTAGAATAGGTGCTGTGACCATCTTTCCTTTAAGTGTGTCCAAGCTCTGTTGGCATTCTTCTGTCCATTGGAATTTCGAATCCTTTTTCAGCAATCTTTCCATAGGCGCAGTGATCTTTGCATAACCCTTGATAAATTTCCTGTAGTATCCTGTATGTCCCAATGTAGTGTGCAATTGTTTGACTGAGTTGGGCACAGGCAAGTTAGCAATGATGGCAACCTTCACAGGATCCATCATGAGTCCTTGTTTGCACACAATGTGACCCAACAAAATACCAAAAGGAGCACAGAAGATACATTTTTTCAAGTTAAGGGAGATCTGATACTGTCTACATTTTTCTAACATCATCCTTAGATTCCCTATATGGTTTTTTAGTAAACCAAACACAGTCCAGTCATCAAAATAGACTTCTATAAACTTATGAATGAATTCTTTAAAAACAACAACAACGACTCGAGAGAAAATAGCAGGAGAATTTTTAATACCAAAGGGCATTACCGTATACTGGAATGAGCCCCATTCAGTCGCAAAAGTGGTCTTATGGCGGTCCTCTGGATGGATTCTAATCTGATGGTATCCTGAAAAGCCATCAGTGAAGGAGTAAGCCTCTTGTCCTCCAACATTGTCAAGCACTTCGTTTGTAAAAGGCGTAGGAAATGGATCATGCGCTGAGGCGTCATTGAGCTTGCGCAGGTCCACACAGATTCTTATTTCACCTTTTGTCTTTTTCTCTTGTACCACCATAGGACTAATCCAATCACTTTCCTCTACTGGCTCAATGATACTAGCTGCGAGCATCTTATCAATTTCTTCTCTGACCTTTTCTTTATATCGCGGGTTCAGCCGATATGGGTGTTGTTTTATTGGCTTAGTGTCCGCTTTCAAAGGTATGCGCATAACTCCTAAATCTCCTAGGATGCCTTTCATTTCTGTAAACTTGGTAGGAAAGATATCCTGGTACTCATGTAGTAAATCTACAATATGGCCAACAGTTTCATCATCCCAATAATCTCTTATAGAGGCAACCTTGGGTTCGACCTCTGTACCAATGTTAATCTTCTTGAGTTTGATGTGTTCTGTAATGACAGGGATATCAAGCTGAGGGCCTTCGACTTTGCATGTCCCTTCTGACTCTGGAATATCGATGTTGCGAGGATCATCATCCTCTTCTCCAGCCACGAAATTATAGCATTCCAGGGCATGTTCCATCTGGACAGCCCAATCTGGTTGAGAATACTCTTGTAGAGGACATTGTCCAAATACCTTCTTTCTAATACACTTTAAATCCTGATCGATGCTTGGATGTTCTGACTCAAAGCTGAAAGTGAGTTGAAAACTTTCAATCATGAGAGGCCAAGTGATAGTGCCTCTGCGCAATTCTGTTTCAGTGTACCAGTTCCTTGGAACTATATCCAACGTGTGGATGAATAGGTGAAACCACTCATCTTCTGGAATATCTGACCATTGCTGAATACATGCTTCAACATGTGACCTGGGGTCACTCTGTCCATCATATTTGCGCTAAAATCCTGCTGTAGTCTCTTGAAATCTGCGCAGTATCAACCTGCGACAGTCTTGCCATGTGTCGATATTTTCTTTATGTGCACCCCACCATCTTGTGGGTGTAGTGCGCAGTGCTACATCCAATGCTTGTATGCGCTGCTCATCTGGGATTTCTTGTTCATATGCATGCATGAATTCACTTACTCCAATTAAACCATCAAAGATTGGAGTGTTATTCAATTTTGTGCCAATCCATCGAATGGATTTAGTCATCATGGCGCAACGCCTTCCAGAAACCTCATGTAAGCGATTCTGCTAGTTTTCCAGTCCTGCTTCCGAATCTGATGTGCATGAGCTATCGCATCGCCAGCTGATATGGTCGTCCACTGTGGGATTGACATAATCATTATGACTAGCAGTCATCTGATACAAACTTTCCATGTGGCGCACTTCTTCTTCTGCTCGAATGGGTTCAATATACCGTGGTCCTTGAAGGGGATCAAGTGGTGCAATGACCCTAATCTGGTCATCCTCAAAGGTCATCTGTATTTTCTTCAAATTAATGACAGCCAAATTATCAAATGCCCAGTATATGCCTAAAAGTGCTGGATAAGGTCTATTGTCATCTAGAATTTTGATTACTTCAAAGTCTGCAGAACTTCTTACTCCCTCAATATCAATGGGTACATTGGATAATCTGCCCAATGGGGACACTCGTTGTTGATTTGCTAGTCTTAGATGGATAGGGGATCTGATAAGCTGAGGGCTACCCATCTGTTCCCATGTCTGCATGGTGAGAACATTAACTTCTGATCCTAAATCCAAAATGACTTCATCCATTTCAAATGCTCCAATCTGCTCTATGAGTCTCATCTCCCTTCCAGTTCTAGTATGACTCCTTATCTGATGAATAGCACACTGCAGTGTGTTCATCGAAGCAGATTATTGACACTGATCCAGCAGGTGTTGGAGTTCCAGAGTTGCTTTTTCATTGCGCAACAACTTTAAGCATCTTATTAGGAAAGCATGAACACTACCTAGTGTATCCTCCTCGTCAGGCCTTCCAGATGTAGTGTCATGCTCTCGTACCAGGTTCTCTTGTCATGGCACATGCGGTCTGATATCATTGTGCGGTAATGCGACAGAACTTGAAGCTCGCGGATCTGAGAAATACTCTTGAGGTTGCTTGAATGCTTCTTTTTGCTTCTGTAGGTAAAGCGGGGATGGTTTAATATTAGCACGGTGCACCCATTGTGTCGCTGGATTTCTCGTTCCCGACTCTGGCACACAAGTGGTTGCACCACTGCACGTCACTATATTAACTGTGGGATCTAGTTCTCTTTTTTCTGCTGCAATCAACTGAATATTCTGGTTAACCTGTGGCTTCTTTTCTTGCATCTTGGCCATCAATTGAGGGCATTCTTCAATGACATGATCATAAGATTTATAGTATTTGCAGGTGGTTGTAGGGTTTTGGCAATCCCTTGCATAATGGCCTTGAGCTCCGCAGTTATAGCAAGTGATCTGTCCTCTTCCACGACCAAAACCTCCTGCGCATCCTCAGCCCCTGTAATTTCCTCCTCGGCCTTCGTGAGCTGGGTCATACTGCGGACCTTCTGTGGGTCCCTGTGGTTCTAACTGTACTCTATAAACATCATGTTTTCTTTCTATCATAAGCTCATATGCTCTGCAATTGTTCTCATCATGGCCTACTGATTTACAGAAATTGCAACATAGATTCTTTGGAGTTTGTACATATTTCTGTAACAAGTGACACTCTTGTGGTCTGTGGCCTCTAGTTCTACAGATTTCACACCAAGGCCCCTGAGCCTGTGGTAAAGGGTTAGGTGCTCCAGTTGCAATATAATCTATGAAAACAGGACAATGGTCCTTTGAATGTCCTTGTGCTCTACACTTTGTACACCAAATTTATTCTTTAACATCCTTTCCTTTCTTAATATCATGCACTTGCAAGGTTAGGCTTGCTATTTGGTTCTGCAACTGCGCAACACCGTTGCTTGTTCCAGCAATTGGTGAAGCTTCTAGTTTCATAGCCATCTCTAGAGCTTGTTCTTGAGTAGTGAGATTTTGTTGCATAAGAGGAAGTCTAATATGAGGAAGCAGCGCAGCAATGAACCATTCCTTATGCGGTTCTGGTGCAAACTCAAAGCTTACTTGATCTATCAAGGCTTTGAACTTCTGGTCAAAGTCCCATACTGATTTTGTAGGTAACTGTTTTATGTCTTTGAGTTCTGTTATGCAATGTGATTCTGATTTAGGTTTCTTGAATTCTTTAATCATATCACTTCTTACATCAGCAAGCGTCCTATTCTGTGCTGTTGAGTATTTCAAAAACCAGGTTAAGGGTCTCTCTCTTAGTGTGGTTGCTAACTGAACCAGCTTAACATCATCATCATTAATTTGCTTAATCGTCCAAATGGCTTCACATAGAAACTAGTGCTGCTCAGGGTCTTCTAGCCCTGTTCCTCTAAAGGTTGGTAACTTCATGTCATCACCCATCCTTCTTGCGCTAGTTTGATGTGGAGGTGTTGTGGCACTGCCTCCGGGATGGTTAAACAAAGGTGGGGCTGAGGTACTAGAAGTATCGTGCAGGCTACTAGAGGATGTTACTGCAGGCTTATGCTGAACCCCGTCTGGCTTTTGCGGTGTAAAAGGGTGATAAGGGATATGAGCACTCCCTTGTCTCTCTATATGGCTCGCTCTACGAGCTCGACTATCTTCTGGGCTAGACTCAAAAGAATGCTGGTCGAGGCCTACTTTATACCATTTTTCGCTACGAGTGCAACCAATAACTTCAAGATCACTATCAGAATCTGCGGAGATTACTTGTCTATGCTATTCATCGGAAGCTATGCATAGTTTTCCTTTTTCATATAAGAGCATTTTAATCCACAAGTTCAGAGAATTTAAGAACTTACCCCTGTATGCTTTGAAGAAGCTCCTCTCATCCTCGCTGAAGCTCTTTCTCGTATCTACTGCAAACTCGGTGATGAAGCCTTCTAGCAGACTGTTCAACCAAAATTCTACTGCACGAGACACAGGATTATTTACCCGCTTCAAAATGCTAACTAACTCAGGCGTCCAAACGATAGGTTGATCAACATGCAGAGTGGGTCGAGTATCTACTAGCTTGGATACCCACTCATGCAACTCGAGTGAAAATGTTACAAAGAAGATTTCATGAAGGTCAGTATAAATATGCTTCAGCAACCAGTCCTCTGTCTGAAGCCTAAGGCTTCTATTTTCACGTTCAGCGAACTCTCTATCCTTTGAATCAAACCACTCTTGAATTTCTTCAGCTGTAGGATTCCAGCACCACATTGCCTTCAAAATAATAGGGTTAAAGCCGACAACGAAACCATTTGTTGGCTGCTTTCTGGATAGACCCGGGTTTTCAGGATGCGCAGCAACAAACACCCCTTTGGCGTACTGGCCCTTTCGGCAATGAGCTACGCAGCAGCCCGAAGTCTCACCCGAAGTCGCTATGGGGGGCTAAGGAATCAAGTTTCCTTAGCCTAGGTGGTGTGGGGTCTATAGTCTTCTCCCTTCCCTTTTGGGAGGAAACCCCGGAACTGAACGTCTTACTCTTCCACAGGTCTCACAACGCTACAGCGTGGGAACTCACTCTTCCCAGCCTGGCTGCGTGGTAGCTTCGCGCCTGCGCACGAGGCGTTTACCCTCTACGTTCGTCACTATGTATCGCCTCTTCCCTCGTGCCATAGCACAGTAACACACTCCTTAAGCGCTACGGCGACAGTGTTCTTATAGACTCCTTCGACAATGGACGAGACAACTTCTGAGGGAGCTTCAGGGATTTACTTTACATAATCATTCATAAATATAGTGGAACATTCATGGAAACATAGACAGTAAGTAAAGCAATGCAATCATATAAAGCATCACCACAACAACAAGAATTATGTATTTCACCTCCAGGAGGGAAACCACGTCCACGGGACTGTTTTATATTATCTTAAGATGAGGATAACACAGTTTCGCTGCGCACATAGCTGTAGCGTTAGATCTTTCTAGGAAACTTCACGCACACAGATGGGAGCCCTTCTCTTAGATCTATTCTCTCCTTCTACAGATATTATAATGACAAAGGCATACACTTACATTCCCCTCAGTCCTCTTCCGACTGGTTGATAAATACAATGGCCTTTTTTCCAAGCGGTCTCCTGCGAGATCGCAGCCTTCTTGCATGCACAAAACGATCATTAACATCTTTACAAGACACAGCAATACAAGTGACTCAGCAACTATCAGCTATCTATCCAACCCCTTTCCCTTTTACAATTACAGATATATATAGGTGGTCCTGAGGGTCACACCTTTACAAAACGGTGGGCCTTTCCCAACAGTGATCCCCAAAAACCCTAACCACTGACACGGCTAGGTGTACTGTAGGCGCCTCTTGTAGTCACGTCACAGCTTCCTACAAACTCCATGATTTCTGGCTCAGATCGCGGGTATAGGCGTTGCTTCATCATTCTTTGCTCCTTGTCCTTCACCTTCAATGCTTCGGCCCATTGCTCTTCCTTGGTCCGAGCAACCATAACTCCTATACTTTGCCTTAATGAGGGTAGTTGAGCCCTCTTCCACCGCTTCATTTATTGTGGTGGTTGAGCTTTCTACTCGGCCACCTTATTTACTCATTCCTTTGACGTGCATGCGAGCTCCGCGATTTCCGGCCTGCAATCTACGGCGAGCTCATCCATCTGGCGCCGTACCGCGCACTGTTCATTTCTGCCCAAAATTGGTGCTTTTCCTCAAAATTTGGTAGCTTTACCATAGCTGTGGCCTATGCTCCAACAGTGAGTAAGACCAAAGGTCACCCCGTACAAACAATCTAAATAAACTAATTGAGGAAAGAGGGAAAACCCAGTGGGAAGAAATCCCTCCCTCAAAATAGACTAAAGGATGCTAAAGTAGCATATCATCTCTTACCCCTAAAGGAGGTAGGTGTCCTTCTTTTTCGAAGAAGGATCGTTCGATATGAAATGGATCAGCAATGTGAGAAGGATCAAACCTTCCATTTTGAAAATTTGATCTGGCTCTTCTATGATCATGTGGATCACCAACCAAATCACCGACAGATCGAAGTGTAGTGGTTGCCCATCGAGGAAGAGGAGGAATATCAGGTGAGAGATCTTCAGGTTCTTGTGGATCTGGATCTCTCATTCGCTCATCTTCATCACTAGTTGCTATACCTTCAGGTTATTGTGGATCTGGATCTAGCATTCCATCATCATCTCCATCTTCTGATTCTGAATCTAAAATCTCATGTGATGATGCATCTCTCTTTTGATCATCAATCAAGGAAGGAGGTATCTTCTTTTTGGGAAGAAGTGGATCATGCTGCAAAAACATAATATGAAGATCATCATGAAGCATGTGATTCGAACCAACTAAGGTAGAATTAGAACCATGAATGTGCAGATAGTTCTTTGATATCTCCTGTGAACCAACATAGGTGTGATTATCACCAAAGAAACTATGACATGATGATAGTGAATCTTCAACAAGATCACTGGTGGATGCAACAATGATGGTGGCCCATGAACCAATAGGTTCTAGATCTTCAGGTTCTTGTGGATCTGGATCTAGCATTCTCTAAAAAAAAGTTGTCTTCCTCTTGGGAAGAAATGAATCATGCTCCAAAAACATTTGCTTGAGTTCTCCAACAATGGATGTAAGTAAATCAGATCTAAAACTTGGAAGATGGATTCTCATGATCTCCTTTGAACCAACAGGGGTGAAATCAAAACCAACATCATAAGAAGGTGCATGAGTCATGAACCCAAGCGAATGAAAGAGTCTTCCATCGTTAGTGAAACTTTGCAAACATGTGCCAATGACCAAATAGGAATCCAAAGAAAGCATATGATGAGGGAGAGCGAATGCATTACCTTCCAAATCTGATTTTTCCTTCAAACTTACTCAGTAGGCCATCATCTTGCACATCAACAGGTGCATCAAATCCATGAAAGTGTATGTAGTCCTTTGATATCTCCTTTGAACCAACAGAGGTGAGACAAGAACCAAATGAACCATATAATGGTGATGGCTTGAACTTCAAATCAGATCCAAGATTTTGGGGATGGTTTTTTACGATCTTCTTTGAACCAATAGTGGTGAGATCAAAACCAAAATCACAAGGATATGTATGAGACTTGAATACAAGTGAATGGTAGAGTCTTCTATCTTCGGTGAAGTTCTGAAGGCATGTGCCAATGAACAAGCAGGAGTCCATAGAAATATTTTGATCAAGGAGGGCGAATGCATTGCCTCCCAAATATTCCAAGATGCTCAATAGGTCATTATTTCACACATTAGCAAGCTCACGGGAAGTAGAGATTTCAAAGATCTCTTCAACTTCTAGAGTAGTAGCCGGTATCTTTTGATCAGAAATCAGATAGGAAGATTGTACAACTAAAACCATATCTTGTACTTTGACTTATTTCACTATCTCATATCTTTTCAACAGTAATATCAAGCTTTGAAACTTGGGAAAGGCATTGATAGTCTTGAAGTTGTCTAAACTCATTGTCTCCAATTTGTGACCTTTCATATCATCTTTCGATCCAAAAAGAGATTCGAGCTTGTCCCAAACCTCTTTAGGAGATGTAAGATTGATGACATGGAAGTGTAGATCTTAAGAAATTGAGAGGAGGAGGAGGCCAATAGCTTTGTCAATCCTATCCAAGTACTTGGACTTTTCAACTGCACTAAGAGGTTCTACGATCATTCCATTGAGTATTTAGGTGAAGCTCTTGGATCTCATATAGAGAGCCATCTGGGCTTTACACTCAACAAAGTTGGAAGATGTAAGCTTTAGATCCATCTAAACAGAGAAAGTGGAATGTTGAAGAATATTCCAAACGGGTGAATAAACCTGCAAAAACAAGAAAGTTGTGCTGATGGAGAATGCTACACTTCGACTGAACACTACCTTAAGAACACTTGGCACAAGTGAAAGATAGCTACTCAAAGAAATGCTGCAACTGTTGTTGCTGCAACTGCTGCAATGGCTGCAATTCAAATAGTTGCTTCCTGCTCTGATACCATGTAAGAATCTGCAAGAGATCTAGCAACTGTAACAACTCACAATCAAACTATCAAGTATGTTGCAAAGAAGAAGGGAAGGAGACACTCAATGATCACTCATAAACAAAGAATAATATACAATATCTCAGTATCATACAATGAATAAGAATGTAAATGAATGAATACAATAGCTATGATGACGACATCATATAGGATTTGAATTAGCCAAGTAGGTCATTCGAATCTGATCTCTAGTCTAGCTTTGATAACTATGGAGACATCATCCAGTTGGTAGTATCAGTCATGAGTGGTAAGAGTCATTCAAGTGTGTCTAACTGAGTCTAACAGAACCATTTAGGCATAAATCAAGGAATGGAGACTCCAAGGAGGGTGCATGAGGCTGTCAAATAGTCAAGTGGAACTCTAGAACTAGCTAACTAGAAGCTACAAGTAGTCAGCATAAGTAATCAGTGGAAGAACTACTCAATCAATGTACTAACTAAATGATAACTCCCAGTAGGTGAGATAAGGTGCCCCAACTGAGTGATAACTGGTGGTAGGTGAGTAAGTGCACTCTAACTGACAGCGGTAGGTGAGAAGGCACACTAGCTAAGCAGATAAGGCAAGGAGGGCACATTAGGTAGGTAGGAGGCCAAATGAGGGCTGAAGACAGGCTCTGGAGAGCTAGAAGCAAGCTCTAGGTGCTAGGGAGACAACCATGATGATGACTAGATGCATGCAGTGGCATGCAAATGCATGTAGCATGCAGTTTTGCATGTATGCAAAGAAGAGCTAGAAACAAGCTCTAGGTGTTGGGGATACCACCATGATGATGACTGGATGCATGCAGTTGCATGCAAATGCATGCAGCATGAAGATTTGCATGCAAGCATGCAAAATACAAAAATGATGGTGTGAATATTCCAACATATATAGGAGATAAAGGGGTACAATAGAAACTAATAGACCCACTAATAGACCCAAGCCGACATCAATAATATGTAATGCACAATAATAAAGGGGTAATGTGCCACTACATAAGGGGTAATGTGCCAATATTTAGGTCTTAACATTAATCTTGGTTGATCAAAACATGAGAAGAGCTTCTCAAATTACACTTATATCTCTCCTCCACACTCAAAACTAACCTTTGGTTGATGCTTTATGTGTTATGAAAAAATTCAATGAGAAAGAACAAGAAACTTGAGTCTTTAAAGCAAAGGAATCGAGGTTTAAAAAGAAAGCAACCAAGCACAAAACCCAAGCCTAACATCGTCGTGAACTTATCAAAGCATCCAATAGATGAAGCCTCATGCAGGATCCTAGAGAAACGTTTGAATTATGTTGTAGCTCCCAAGAAGATCCCCATCGAATAATATGAAGCTTTGAAGAAAAAAAAAACTACAAAGAGATCGTTATTCTCAAATCCGACAAAGGTAATGAAAGGGTAGTTCTAGATGAAGAAGATTGCCCTTCTGATATGTTGGATCACCTCTCAACGAGTGGCAGGTACAGAGTCATTAATAAATACCTAGGAAACAAAATTCTACGTGAAGTAACAAGACATATTAAAAACTCATCCTTCCATAACACAATAAATAAAGGGATCACCCTGAACTACAACATCCTGCAGAGTATTTATGGCTCTCCAAATCTTCATGGTCAATAGAAGTCAAAGTTCAGATAAGTGCTTAGAAAGATATCTTCAAAACCAATCAAGTAAATTGTAAACCAGCTAGGAAGTATTTGAAACATTGAAAATCCAACATCAAGAATCAAAGAGGTCCAAACACTCATTTCAATACATTCAATCCATCAACCCTATCTCTCAGTAGTGGATACTCATAACCCTAAAAATTGGATTTCTTCCCAACCTTAGTGAGTCATCAGTGAGTTAAGTGATATTTTTTTGTCCTTTTATCATGAGCTTGGATAGATCAACCATCACAATAATACCAACCTTTTATAGCCCATATGTGTGAGCTTTATCTCCCTTTGTGACCACTCTTTTCTAGTCTCACCGTGTAACCTTTTCTTTGCATATTGGTTATCCAATTACGGCCTCTTCTTATGAGTTTTCACCACCCTTTGTGGCTCTTTTTCTAGAATAACACTGTCCATTATGGTTATTTCATGTGAGATCCACCATTTTTAAGTCATTGTGTGGGTGTCAATGCTCTTTCACAAGTTATGTTTCTCGTTGCAGTCTTCCTTGTATAAATCACATCATTCTTTGCAATCTCTATTCTTGAGTTACAACACCTATTGTGGCTTCCCTATGTGAGTTATGCCTCGACACTTATGTTCCGTCATTTGATGCAGCAATTTAGGAGTCTAAGGATCACAATTGCAAGGAGAGATGGTGATTCGGGTTGCCCATTGTGGTACTTTTGGGTGATTCACGACGTCGATGTAGCAGAGATTCCTGAGATGAGTCGGCGTTGAAGCTTCTTTCAATGTGTTGTGCCATCGTTGCAGAGGAACTCAATATGATGGGCCGCAATGTAAGACTTGAAAAATTGCCTGAAACCTCAAAAACCTCCTCCCTTTTTCATTGAATATTCCTAAGGACTAAGTCTCAAATGAATGTCATACCTAACTTAGAAGGAGGAATCGAGGTTTAGAAGAAAATCCACAAAGGTGGCAAGTGCACCAGATAATTTCCAAACAAATTTCAAACTTTGCAAGGCAAGGAAAAATCAAGATTGAAGACAAATGTTGGGGACCACACATAAAAGAATCAGGGGAAATATAGAGGACTTAAAAGATTGATATTTAAGAAATTCAATCAACAATAAAATCCCCATAATTGGTTGCTTCAAATAAAGTCATCAGAGAAGAGTAAAACCATTAATTCAAGATACTCCCAAGAAATCATTCAAGAACAAAAGTATCATCGATACATATTATCATGAAGGAAATTATGAGTGTTCAAGAATCCAAACTTCATTCATATTATTCATCAATTTCACATCAATCTAAAAGACACTCAGAAATCCAAAATTAGTATGGGGAGCCCCTACTCTTCTATTCTAAGATAAAGAAATGTAAGGGACGTAGTTATGGCTACGACTGGTCCCTAAAAGTAGTTATTAGAATTCTTATTCAAATTTTCCATCTTCCTGTCACTCAAAGTAATATTTTTCAATTTGATTCTTTCCTTGTTTGTAAATTTTGAAATAAGAAAGGGGAACCATGAGAATCAATTTTGGAAAATACACAGACTCCATATCCTAATGGACAAAGATACTAGCCTTCAGCTCTTAGACTCTTCCTAAGAGAAAAGGTTGTTCCCATTGGATCTGATGTTAGTACTAATATTGACAAGGACAAAATATGATGGAGGAAGAAATATAATTACATTGATTATCTGACCAGGTTATAGAGATGACAATATGGAGCTAACCAAGTTTTAATATTTCCTCAAGTAGTAAAGAATGAGGTACATAGATCCTACGAGTTGGTGGAGTAGCAGATCAAGTGCTAGTATAGATGGAGTAATCTATGATAATTGTTTTATGTAGGGGACATGAAAATATTAAGTAATCAATGGCCTGCATCAATATCAGTCTTCAGATCAATGGATCACTAGTCTTCAGACTCGTGAAGATACTAGGGAATTATCTAAAACACATGATCCTGAAATGAAACTGTGTGGGATGCATGATGCTTCCATAAGAATTTAGTCTCCCAAAAGCAATATTGGAAATCTACCATTTACATGATCCTGAAACAACTCACTACATGCTGCACAAGGAACACGTAATCTCATAGTTGGTTATGTGATGTAATGAGTAAAGGAGGACCAATGACAATCAACGAAGTAAGGGATGAGATATAGAAATATATTTTTCAGAAGATCCATGTCTTAGGTGGCTTCATTCCCTCAAATTTGCTTGGATGTCAATTAAAACACATGAGCCCCAGGTGAAACAACCTTGGATATGTGGCCATAGCTGAGAGTTGTAGGCTGACAAAATTAGTCAGTCCAAAACACCCCCATCGTGAGTTTGAAACCCCTTATTCATTTCCTAGCCACCATATGAGTGACCCACCTGATGTATCATTACAAATGGCCCCAACATCTCTGACCGCCACCACTATACTTGCAATATTTATTATAATTTAATGAGCTCCCACACCGTATCTTCTCTCCCAATGACCTTCTGCTACATGTCTCCCTCATTGAATGCGGCAATTTTCAAAATATCAGTATAAAGCTCCCAATATTGAATTTTTTTAGTATTGTCCCCAAAATCTATTCTAGAACTTGGCCTCCTACACCTTGATCCAGAGCCAATGTTTTCCTAAATTGCAACACTCTGAACGTGAATTTCTCCTGTAGATAAATCACCAAGTGCTCTATTGTATAATCCTTGCTTCCATAATCCTATAGCAAATCTTCCACATAGGATGAGCACTTATATAACAAATAGTCTGACATCTATGATGTTATGAATTCAATTGTAGACACACATAAGGTCATTAAATACATACATGCACACACTAATAAAGGGGATGACTACTTGAACATATGGATATCTAGATTAGCTATGGTCATCATCTCTCATAAGTGACCATTTCTTGAATTAGTCACATTGTGAATTGATCTCTATGCTCCAGAGAAAAGGTCCATTATTTCCAAAGAGGGGTCCTTCATCTTCCAAGTTACTAAATATTTTCTACAAGACATGCTGGAGATAGAGGAAGATATGTCTCGGCTCAAATTTGATGAGGATGATCTAAGCTCCAAGTTTAGAGAGTTAAACCAGGAGGATATAGAGCATATCTATGAGTTACTATTTCCTTCAGGAGTACAATTCAAGAAACAACCATGCCCAAAATGTATCCTATATATATATATATATATATATTCCTGGAATCTTTCGCATTTTGGGCATAAATGTTTGCTTGTATTTTAGCATTGGGCGTACTTTGGACCATTGGAAAGGTCTTGAAATTCTCTATGGCTTTTATGTTTTGAGTTTTTCTAATTCCTTACCATTTGTACTAGGTGGACATTTTAGTAAAAAGGCATCTTTCAAAATATGTCATTCTAAAAGTATCTTTAGAAAGATGTTTTTTTACTAAAACACCCGCTTAGGAAACAAAGTAAGGAATCTGGAAAAAATCAAAATAGAAAAGTTGTAGATAATTTCAAGACCTTTCCAATGGCCCAAAGTATGCCCAATTCCGACTTACGAGAAAACTTTTATGCCCAAAATATGAAAGATTCTAGGAATCTTTTGATTTTTTGTTAAATAGGATACATTTTAGTCTTGGGATGTTTGTAGGATTGTTGCCTTACCAGACCGAGCTATTTTATGAAACAACCAAGACCACAATTATGATGGTGTGCTAGGTTCTGGTATATAATTATGACCTAGTGCTAGATGAAATCATCCTTGGTATATTGTTTTCTATCAATTTTTCATCTCAATATTCAACCCTTAGGTTAGAATTTTCCTCATACCTCAGTGATATGATTAAGGAAGAATTGAATAATTTCTCTACCATGAAGTTCTTCAGATACTAGACCTATATTATGTACATGATCATGTACCACAACAAGATATCCTTTGATTCAATACATTTAAATAAGGTCGTATCCCACCCTACAAATGAAGGTTTCATAGAATTTTCCAAAATAGCTATGACCAAAGTATTTTCACTATTGTTTGGATCCCCTCATCCCAGGATATTTCTTGAGTGCAAAAAACTCTTACAATTGAGTCCATATACCTCTATGGGAGATTGGTTTTTTTATTAGAACCACATCGAGATAGGAGTCTATGACTCTTAGTTTCCTCCTTAGCATATTCCCACTTTTCTAACCCCTACGTTGTTCACTTCAGAATACATAATGCAAAGATTTGATTTTGATTCCATACATTTTGTCAAGAATGAAAGTACAATTACAATAAACCTCTGAAAAGAAGTAGTTCCTTTCATAGTGAAGATAATAACTACCCAATCCATGGTTGAAGACTTGTTAGGAAGTTTGAATTTGTCTTCAGCTTTTAGCTAGAAAATATGACACTCAGGGTGTCATATAAGAAATAAGGAAAAGGGTAAAACGTTTGAAATATCAACATATCCCACATGAATAATTGGATAAGATTTCCAATCTTGAAAGATAGGAGTAAATGCAAAAAAAATTGCAACTAGGAACCCAATCAGGATCATACCTGTGGTACCTAGTCCACAAAACAAATATGGAGAATCCAAGAAACCAATGATAAATATGTATTCTAATGTCAAAATGTAAGAGGAAAAAGATGAATATCCCGAATCTAAGAGATCTTAGTAAGGTTGAATAGAAATCAATTATAGTTCGTCAAGGACAAACACAAAATTCCATGCCTACTAAAGCACCTATTGTGTTTGAATGTTTCCAAACCACAAAATGGCCACAAGAACAAGGATCATCATCTCAACAGGAAGCTTTAGCATCCACACAAGCTTCTCATATCAAGGTAAGATTATTTAATCTCTATGCCCAGATAAAAGATGATAATGTTGAATTGAAGAAGGACTTGTTCCCTAAGAAAGAAATAGCTACATGGGAGCAATCAGGACTACCATCAACCATAGACTTGAAGCAAGGTACTTTGAATATGTCATTTTTGGAGCCAATTGTAGTATGAGGTAAGAAGACACCTTCCAATTATAGGAATACTCAGATTACTTAAAATTTGGATACTTTTATCCCCATAGACAAAATGGAGTGTCATAGACAAACTGGTGAATTTGTGGTTCATTATGCTCTCAAATCAACAATGAATGCAAATAAATTGCAAAGCACCATCAATAGGGTGGACCGACTACTCAAGCAAGAGAAGGTTGCCAAAAAAGTGAAAAAACTGGGGATTAATGAACTAGAGCATAAGATAATGTAACTATAGGTTGATCCATCAAATCCAATCCTAATTTAGAATTTGTTAAATACAAAGACAATGAAATTCATATTTTGAAGAAAAAATCTAAATTACTAGTTGTAGAACGTGCACAAATAACAAAACTATTGGAAGTCCAAGAATAGAATGACAAGATTATAGCTATGGATTAGGAGAAAAAGAAGAAGATGGACACTCTGGAAAAAGATATCAATGAGTTGAATAAATAGAATCATAATTTACAAATTGATAAAAGTGCAACTTTACAAGCAACCATCTTAGCAAAAACCTCAATAGACACCTCAAAAACAACTTCATCTGCCACCTCAACAACAACTTCTGCAACCACCTTAGTGGACATGCCCCCAAGGGATGCAATATTTTCATCAACATCAAAGGATATACTTGTAACAACTCCTTAAATCGGTTTTGATGGTTCAATCACTAACAAGAAAAGATCTAGTAAAGTAAAGGACATGGTTGTTGCAACATAAAGAAGAATAGGATGTTATAAAGAGAAGGAGGGGCATCTGGACAAGGATCAACATTTCTAGGAGTAGAGTGTAACTCTTATTTTGTTGTATCATAGCTATCATAGATTATCATTGAGTATTTTTATTTAATTGGCTTGGGTGGATTCATACCTTTTGGTCTTATCATTCTGTGATTCTATTTTTGTTTTTTATTGTTCTGACGTAACTCTATGTCTTATGTTATCCATGTAAATGCTCCACCGATATATAATGAAATTCCCACGAGGCACCCTTTTAGCCTATCATTTGGATCATATGAAGAAATGAATGGTTTTATTTTCTATTAATGTGTTATAAATTTTTCATGATATGTTGCATTGAATAAAAGATGTTGTTCTATGATTTTCATTTACTTCATCAATTACATTATGTGCAAAGATACTGAATTCTTTACTCTCAACATGCTTTCTTATATTCTTTGGAATAATATTTAGTATTCACAATACCTTGTTTCCATTTTTTTCATTATGTCATCCCATATATCAGCCAAGCTATATGTCTGGTAATCCAAGAATAGTTCCCACTTATGTCCATTACATATTGTGCCTCATATGAATAATGATCTGATAAGTCAAGCAATTCATAGAGAAAATAAAAATATACTTATGTTTCTTAAATAACAAACTTCAAATACAAGAAAAAGAAAAAAATGTTGATACCCTAGCATAGTTCCAAAATAACCTTGGAACATATCAGGGGACAACAACATCTATGAATATGGAAGAATCTTGGGCAAGTAATCCTGCCGTGAAGATTTTGATTACCACCTAGCTTTACTTTTCATTGATTTTATTTATCAATATGCCAATTTCACTGATGATACAACACAAAATTGTTCAAATTAATTATTTAATAAATGAGAAGAGATGAAATATAAACCTAAAATTATCCACAACCCCAACCTAACATTTGGAAAAATAGAAAGTAACAAGTATACATGTTTAGTTGGTTGTTGGGAATAGAAATAAGAAGATAATCATCTAAACACTTGGAAATAATATAACATGCAACATACATGCAATGAAAATATGAATCTATGGGCTAAAATAGATGTTCAATTAAAAACAAAATAGTCACCACTAGTAAGTTAATCAACAATGTGAAGTGGCCCTAACTTTTTTATGTTAAATATGTGTTGGAGCATGTTTTGTGCTTCAATCAACAGCCATGTTTAATAATAAAAAGAATTAAGAATGTTATTAATTGAGTTGAATATGTATTTTATGGGATAGAATTTGACAAAGACTCTAGTTGTTGAATATATTTCTAGAGGTACGCCTATTATTGGAAATGTGAGCATATGGGATTAGAGAAGTTGCTTGAGCAAAGAACATAGTAGAAACCTGGAATTAGAAATGAAAAAATATATATATAAAGACATTTTGTTTGATACCATGTATGAGGTCAAAGAGTCATATCCAAGAGAACATCAACTAGATGACTTAAATACATAAATATTATTAATGTGATGAAATTACTAAAAGTACGGTAAAGGGGTTGAAGGGGAGCTTAGGGATTAGGTGTAATATTACCCTTTGTCTCACACAGATTAAGGGAAATAGTATAGCTCCCAATTCAATGGAATTTATGTGTAGATCATTCATGTGGTTATGTAAGAATTCTTGGCCACTAATCCTCTAGTGAATATGTTCATAACCACTAACTTCCCTTTCCATTACATTTCCTAATCATTGTATTGATTTGAATTACCATATAATGCAAAATTATTCATTGCACTTACTTAAGAAATGAAAATGGATAAATTAAAAAATTAAAAGCCTATAGTGAGGCATGTGTAATTGATGTTGAAGATGTATCATGGATGAATTCTTTTTTTTTTGTAAGCTAATACCTACGGGGATTTGAACTTGAGACCTTCCATTTACCACTTCTCATCTCATTTACTCATTATCAATTTCTCTACCCCCCATGGTAAATATTTATAATAGTTAGACAATCTTGGTGAGAGTGAGATTTGTACCCACACCCTTTCGCACCAGAAACTTAATATGGCGCCTTAGACCAACTCGGCCATCTCAACTTTGTTGTATCATGGATGCAATTGATAGTGCAATAAATTTAGGTTTTTGTACAGTGGATTAAATTGTGTGCTACATCAATTTTAGTATATTACATTAATTCTAGTGTTTGTTTGATGGATAATTAGTGCATTGGTTTCAGAGATTCATACATTGATTTCATCAATATGCATATATTTAAATATTCCTAGGTCAAGAATTTTCAACCACGTTTCTTTTTACATGCTCCTACTAGAGTGCATTGATATTTCATATTTTTCCAAAGGATGAAATTGATTTTAGTGTGGTGATTTGAGTGTTTTGTGTAATCATAAGGATTGCTGCTAGAGAAAGAGACTATTAATATTGGAAAGAAAGAGAGATAAGGAATGACCTTTATTGAAATAGATTGAGGTAAAGGTTTTAATGTTTTTTTATTTAAACTTCCTTTATCATATGATTGATATGAAAAGATGGAAAAGCTAGTAGGTGTAGCTATAAGAAAATGTTAAGAAGGTTGATTAATAATATTATACTTAATAAATTTCAAAGGATTAAATTCATCTAAGACATATAGATATACTTAATATCAGTAATAATACTTTAAATTTATTACATAGTCACCCACAATTGGAACCAACCTAGATCCATCTTAACTCTAGATATACCAAGCATCAAGAGGGATCAAATAATTTGACGTGAAAACATTTCCTCAAGTTTTACATGCTAAAAATTGTTTTCACCTCAAGGGATTTGACAACTCTCAATGCTTTATAGATACATATTTAATATATAGATCTATTCCAATATCCCTACAATGAGAGACATGTATAATGTGTGAGTGATTTTCACTAATCACATTTATGTTGTGACAGGTTTGTCATACATCTTGTAATCCTATAGTAGAGAAGACAATTATTATTGAGATTTAGCAGAGAATAAATGCTGAAATTTGACATGGAATAAATGCTGCAAGGAATAAATAATATCTCTAGAAGGACATTAATTGTAAGAAACAATAGTATACCAATTAATTTTTGGTGGTTTCCAACATGTAAAATTGGAAATCCATACATGTTTTATTGTTTTTTATGCTTAGTCATTGTCTGTTCAGGTTGTAGGAGATTGTGTGTGTGACGTTAACATAATGTTATGTTGTTGAAATTTGATCGAAATTCTTACACTACTAAACAATCCTATTGAAATAATGAAGACTTTGTATAAATTGTACCAATTCTAAGTTTTTGATTAAAATGCATTTAGTGTGCTTTGTATTGTGTGGTTTTACTCCTAGAATGTGTTTCCCAAGAAGTCATTGTCTAATGGTTGTATTTTTTGTAATGTTCAATACCACAAGTTTGTTTTTAATAATTCTAAACATTCTCTCCTCTTTGATTAGTGTATTAATCATATTTCATCTCTACTTCCTATCATTTTCCATTAGAGTATGATCAGCTTATTCGATACAATGGAACCGTATTTTTAGTCTAATCTTTGTTTGAGAGGTCGTTTGCACAAAATAAAATATTAGTGCATGGAAATGGTAAGCATATATAGAGAAGAAACAAAGAAGTTTAATTTAGGAACTAGCTTTGACCTGTAAAAGATGAATATGGATGATTTTTCAAATATCAAGATATCTAGAATTGAACCTATTGGTATGAAAGATGAAAAAAGGAAAGTGTTGGAGAAAAAGGAAAGAATCCTTATCAGTATATTTTTTTTCGATTTGTTGCTATTGAATGTTTCAAAAGAGAAATTTTAGCAACTCTCTAGGACAAGTTGGGGGATTTGTACCATGTTAAATCCCTGCCTAATAAAAAAAACTGAAAAATTATTTTTCCTTGAAAATCGGTGATGGTGATTCTCTTACCAAGCATCTAAATGCCATTAACACTAAAGTGACCATGTTTATCTTAGTCAGAGTGAAAATTGACAAGCATGATTGTTATACAACCCTTTCATGTTATTTTACATATTAATGGGACAACTTGGTAATGGCCATTGGAAGCACTAAAAGGACATTAGTTCTTAATAAGTGCAATCACCTAAAATTTGCACACATGTGACATTTCTTCGATTGTTACAAAAATATATCATCGACATATAACATGAAACTCATAAAATTTATCTTTTGGAAAAATTAACATGTGAAAAAAAGCAATGAATAAAAAATCCAAACTTGGTCCATCAATGCAGGTGTATAAAAACATGCCCACATCATATCACGTGGAAAAAACCTTTGAAAGATGCGTGGATGTACCATCACGTGGACCATTAAATTTCATGCTACATTCAAATATTTTCAACCATATTGGATCAAAGGAATTCAAGTTGGCCTCCTCCACATGCTTTGGAATTCTATAACCCCATATTGGTATCTTGAGGTCATTTGAAGAGAGGGAACATTCACGTAGAGAACTAGTTGTTTGAGGGACACCATTTGGCTTATGAAAGGAATCCACGAACATGCATTTCATAAGTAGGGTAGTTTTTAAGGATTCCAATATTATACCTATGTCTAGTAGTATATGAGATTATTAAGATTGGAAAATAATGTATATAGATATGTAGGTGAATATTCAATAAAAAACTCATAATATTCTCTTAAAACTAACTATTTCCGTGAATTTGATAGATTTTATCATATGTTACATAAAAAATAGGAAATATTTCAAGCTAATTGGTGAATATATTTTTAAAACATTGGTAAAAAAATATCCAATTGGTGAAATTTCACCCTTAAAATACCCTATACATATGGAGTAATCAAGAAATGTTAAAAATACTATTCTCATAAGGAGAAATAAAGATACATTTTATGTTGTAAGAATCAATTGGAGAGAATCATATTTCATCTTCATTATCACCATCCATTGTCAATTCAAGGTTACTTAAAGTATTTCTTAAGAAGCAAGTATTTTCCCTTTATTATTCCAAGTTAGTTAGCAAGAATTTAAGAAATATGGAAGGAACTTCCAAAATGGACTATTGAATACCATTTGAAAGAAATATTCTCCTAGGTGACACCATTGTATTCAATTTTTCCATTGGACATAAAAAATTCACTGAATCTCATCTCCTTGTGTTTTTATGTCATTTACGCAAGATTTATCTTCCAAGTAGTCTTTGTATCTACTTCTATTCATTTAATAATTTCAACATTGTTTATTGGACTTACTAATCATCCACTTAATATGTTTAATTTTCTACAACCTACAAGGGAAGGATGAATTTATCACCTTTGAGTTGTTTTTGTCAAACAATGAAGTCATGGTTGTTTTACTCTTGTAGGATGTGAGATGGGATGCTTCTAAATACAACAATGAGGTCTTGGTTGTTTGTGGAATATTGATGGTCAAAGGAAAGAATAGAGAAAAGGGAAAATCCAAATATCAAGGAAGAACTAAGTCTCCTAGAAAGTCAAAGGAAATATACTAGAAGTGAAATAAGATTGGGCATATCAAAAGAGACTACAACGAAGAGAAAAAGAACAATGATGTGGGGGCATCATGCCCTAATATTTCCAGTCGAAGATAGATGTTTGAATTCTTCTAGAGGTGTTTGGGTACACAAGGTACTCCCAAAAGACCGAACACCTAGAGAAACCACTTCACACAAACGGATCACAGATCGATACACCGATGTTTTGACATGGTTTAAACCCTCGTGAGGGAAACAATCCATGGCCCCGGCCAAATAGCTTCTATGGAGCAATTTATTATGCAAAGAAATAAATTTACAAATGAGCTTCTCATAATCAATCAACTTTCCAATGACCCTCCATGCTCTTTAAATAGAGATCGTGGATCAATCGGGTGTTAAGCCATGGATCAAGGCTATGTATGATCTAAGAGAAGTTGAGCCGTCGGATCACAACATATTGTGACCGTTGGATTAAATATTTACAAATGCATGCTAAAGAAACACACTTTTCCTAACGGATATATTACACAAGTTGATCTTAACTAACTCCTAAGTGTCTAAATATCCTAACATCCCCCCTTAAGAACAACTTGGGATAGGATTGAAGGATTTACAAAAGTGACACTATTAGGAGAAGGAAGGAGGCATTAGAGCATATCCCCCCTTAATGACAAGTTCCTGAACTCCTAACATAGATCGAAGTTTAGAAAACTTTGCTTCTGTAAGAGACTTGGTGAAGATGTCTGCAACTTGATCATTTGTAGGACAAAAGAGCACTTCAAGAACACGATCATGAACAAGATTTCTGATGAAGTGCATATGTAGCTCAATGTGTTTGATGTGTTGATATAGGACTGGATCTTTGGCAAGATTGATGGCACTTTGATTGTCGCACCAAAGTGGACTAGGTTGTTGCTGCTTGAATCCAAACTCTGAAAGGATCTGTCGAAGCCATAAAGCTTCCTGACTGGCATTAACTGCAGCTCAATATTCTACCTCTGCTGAAGAAAGAGCAAGAGCTTGTTGTTTCTTGCAAGCCCAAGTGACAGGTCCAGATCCCAGACTGAAAACATAACCTGCTGTAGACTTTCGATCATCAAGATTGTCGGCCCAATCTGAATTAGTGAAACCAACCAACAAAGGTTTTCCCCCTGTACTGTAATGAATCCCAAACTAAATTGTACCTCGAATATATCAAAGTTTTCTTTTAGCTGCTTTCCAGTGACTTTCATGAGGTGTTTGCATATAACAGGAAACACGACAAACAACAAAGGAAAGGTCGGGATGGGAATGAGTCAAGTATAAGAGACTACCAACAAGCTGACGATACAAGGTGGCATCTACTTCAGGTGAAGTACAAGTGGCAGAAATTTTGACTCTAGACTAAAAGTGAGAAGGGGCAGATGTACAATCTTCCATGTGAAAGCGACGAAGAAGGTCACAAGCATACTTAGACTGAGAAAGAAAGATTCCTTCTTTGGTTTGCAGGACTTGGAGACCAAGAAAATAATGCAAATGTCCTAAGTCTGACATTTCAAAATTTTGCTTAAGATTGGATTTCACATGGGTTATAAGCTTAGGGTCACTACCAGTAAGAATAAGGTCATCAACATATAGAACAAGTATGATGAGATGGTTTCCTACTTTCTTAGCATAGACATTGGGGTCAGAATGGCATCTAGAAAAACTAGTGGCAAGGAGAAAGCTATCCATTTTGGCATACCAAGCTCTAGGAGATTGCTTAAGGCCATATAAGGATTTCTTAAGGCGGCAGACAAGGCTAGAGTTATTCTGAACATATCCAGGAGGTTGTTCCATGTAAATTTCCTCCTGTAAATCACCATGTAAGAAGGCAGACTTAACATCCATTTGATGGACTTCCTAGTTGTGTAAGGCTGCAAGGGAAAGAATAAGGCGGATGGAGTTCATTTTTGTGATAGGAGAAAAGGTTTCATTGTAGTCAATCCCTTCAACTTGGAAAAAACCTTTGGCAACTAACCTTGCCTTAAGTCTTTCAACACTTCCATCTGATGCATACTTAGTTATGTAGACCCATTTACATCTAACAAGTTTTCTTCCTTTTGGAAGAGGTACAAGATCCCAAGTATCGTTCGCCATTAAGGAACGATATTCTTCATCCATAGCTGCATCCCAATAAGGATTTCTTGAAGCTTCTGCAAAGGTTTATGGATCATGATTCTCAGAAACTTGAGCGAAAAGAGAAGAGGCTCGCTGAAACTGAGAACGTGTTCGACATTGATCTCTAGGATCACCAGCAAGATCACCAGCTGCTTCACATGTTGAATGGACCCATCGAGGAAGCACTTGTACTGGTGTAATTGGAGGAACATGAGTAGGAAGAGGTGGATTTTCATCCTCACTGTCATCATCATAAACTGTAGTTGGAAACCTATCAAGGAAGTTGGAATATGAAGAAGAAGGCACAATCGCCGAATCAGGCTCGCAGGCCAAAGATGGCACAATCATCGAGTTAGGCTTGCAGGCTAAGAGATTTTCATCAAATTTAACATCTCTTCTAATGATTAGAGAATGTGGTTGAAGAAGTCTATAACCTTTTACATCTTCAAAATATCCAACAAATATGCACTTTTCACTTTTAGGTTGCAATGCTTTCCGTTTTTCATCTGGAATGTGAGCGCATGCTTTACTACCAAACACACGGAAGTGACTTACATCTGGTTTAACTTTACTCCATGCTTCTTCCGGTGTGATACCTTGTAATGCTTTAGTGGGGGTGCGATTAACTATGTAATTTGCACAATTAATGGCTTTAGCCGAAAATTGAAGACTTAGTTCTTTAGATTGGATCATACAATTAGCCATTTATTTTAAAGTGCGGTTCTTCCGTTCAGCTACACCATTTTGTTGTGGTGTATATGGAACAGTGTGTTGTTGTTGGATTCCTTATTCAGTGCAGAAAGTAGTGAAATTTTTGTTAACATATTCTCCTCCATTGTCATATCTTAACTTAATAATTTGATGACCAGATTGTTTTTTAACAAGGGCCTTGTAGGCCAAGAACATGTTAAATAATTCACTCTTAAGTTTTAGGAAATAAGCCCAAGTGCATCTGGTGTAATCATCAATGAAAGTTAAGAAATATTTGAAACTAGAAAAGGAAGCAGATGGAAGAGGACCACACAAGTCACTATGCACAAGCTCCAAGGGAACCGAGGCGTGCCAAGAGACACGTTTGTCAAAACTATCCCGATGATGTTTTCGGAGTACAAAACCGGAACAAACACCATCCCTGCAAGATACCATCGGAAGACCTATCACCATATTGTCTTTACATAGTTGTTGCAATGAACGATAATTTAAGTGACCAAATCGCTCATGCCAAAGTTTGCTCAAGTTATCACTATGAGCAACAAAAACTGAAGGAAAAGGTGATGACCCAAAGTTGTTAAACTTGTACAACTTGGTAATATCATCAACAATTCTGGTAGCTAGGACATGTTGAAGATCTTTAAACTCCTTGATTACAACTTGGTGACGTGTAAACATCATAGTTTTACCTTCACCAGAATGAGTGATTTGATAGACTGATCACAAATTGCAGGAAATTCTTGGAACACATAGTACATCACTGAAATGACCATTATCTACTGGAACTGTTCTAGCTCCTACAACACTTAGAGATCTATCATCACCAACAAATATTTGTTTGGTGTTACATTCATGCATAGTAAAAAAGATGGCTTGATCCTTAACCATATGATAAGATGCTCCAAAATAAATGAGCCATTCATTTGAAGTAGAAGAAGAAGATGCATTATAAGAATAACCAAAAGCACAAAGTGCATGTCCATGAGAGGTAGATTCTGAAGGCTAATCTAGGCTGATGTGGTGCTTCTTCATTGCTGCTTCCAAAGTTGCGTTCTTCTTGAAACACTTAGATTCATCATGATTATCTTTCCCACAATAGTTGCAATGATGCTCAATCTTCTTTCCTTTTGGCTTGGATTCTTTGTCATTTTTTAAAGAAGGAGCGGAATGAGAGGGTTTGGGACCCTTGTTTGACTTATTATTGCGAAAATTTTGTTTCTTGGGAGGCTTGGAATTTTCTTTCTGTTGAGACAATAAGGCTTTCCCAGATGTATATGCATTGTTAATTATTCCAAGATGGATGAGCTTATATTGCTCTCTAATCAAGGAATCACAAAAAGATTCAAGTCTAGGATCTCAATAGCTAGCTGCATTCAAGGATTATTTCATGGAGTAAAATGTAGATACAAAAACACAATATGCAGGTCCCAATTTGGAAAGAATATGATAAATGCATTGTTTGTCTTCCTTCTTAATCTTGCATTCTTCACATGCGAGTTTAAGAGTATTGTACTTAGATAAATAATCTTGTGTGCATGAAAAATCACTTGGATTTAAAGAAATCAACTCATTTTCGAGTTGGTGACCTCGAATTTCATTGTGTTTACCAAACACAGATTCCAACTTGTTCCAAGCAGCATCAGGTTCATCAATTCCAGATATGTGGAATCGCAAATCAGTAGAGATTGACATCCCAATCAATCCACGATCTTCGTCACATCTATTTGCCCATTTTATTTTTTTGTCATCATCAGTGGGTTATGTTTCTTTCCCTGAGGTAAGTCTGAAAAGTCCCCTACTTCGTAGAACATCCTCCATACGAGATTTCCATGAGAAATAGTTGGAACTGGTAAGTAGAATATCACAAGAGGCGGCCATACTGCAAATTAATGGCTACAAAAATAGAAAACAATAGTTTGGATGTGAAGAGCTCAAAAAAATAGGCAGTTTCAAAAAAACGGCATTGAAAACTGACTTCGTATGATGAATTTATGCTTGAACAAATAAAAAGTTAAAGATGTCCCCAATAGTGACGTGGCAGATAGAGAATGACCAGCTAAAAAAAGGACCCCCCTCTTCCCAAGATGAACTTTTGACAATCACTTTACAAGAAAGTTGCTTTAAGTGAATCACTTTTGTAAAATAAGTTATTTCACTTTTACAATGATGCTACTTTAAATAGTGCAACAATAAAAAGGAACTTAAGTGACTCACTTTTTATTTTTATTTTTTATTATTTAAGTGAGATGCATTTTTACAATAAAGTAACTTGAAAATAGAAATTGCATGCACTTTTTCTTTTAAAAGTAATTTCCTAAGGCTTGAACTCAAGACCTATTAAGGAAAAAAACAACTTTGAACCAAGTGAGCTAGATTAAAAGGTATGTAAAATATGAGGAGGAACGAGGTTTTTTTTTTTTTTTTTTTTACTCTTCTTGCTCAGTTTTCGTGCTTGCCTTTTTTCCTGCAAATCACACCATAAACCAAAACAAAAATACAAAAAAAAAACTTTTCCACGCTTGTGGGGTTAGATCTCGTTAGCTTTCCCGGAAAGTCTATGTTTTCTCTCTGTTTTTGATTTGCCGAGATCGTACAAGGTGCATGACAAAGAGCATACGTAGTCGAGAAAAACCTTTTCCCTTTCTATTTCTGATTTGCCGAGATCGCACAAGGTGCACGGGAAAGAGCATACGCAAACAGGGAAAGCAACAATCCGAAACTAAAAAAAAATCTAATAATAAAAACTGATAAAATATGAGATTTTTTTTTTAAAACAGAAAAAAAAAAAAAAAGAAAAAAAAAAAGTCAATGTAACATTATACCTTCAGATATGATGAAATACACGTTTCTGAAGCAACCGGGAACCATTTTCGATCAAACAAAAACTATTTCCCAATGGAAACGGCGCTTCGGACGCAATGGAACACCTCCCATAGCCTAGAAATGCACAGAAATACCAGAACTAGAAACCCTTTCAAGTTTCGACAACAACAGTTCAAGATCTAGATCATAACAGGAAACAGCTCTTCATAAAAGCTTTGATACCATGTTCGGGTACACAGAGTACTCCCAAAAGACCGAACACCTAGAGTAACCACTTCACACAAACAGATCACGGATCAATACACCGATGTTTTGACGTGGTTTAAACCCTCGTGAGGGAAACACTCCACGGCCCTGGACAAATAGCTTCTATGGAGCAGTTTATTATGCAAAGAAAGAAAGTTACAAATGAGCTTCTCATAATCGATCAACTTTCCAATGACCCTCCATGCTCTTTAAATAGAGATCATGGACCAATCGGGTGTTAAGCCACAGATCAAGGGTAGGTATGATCTAAGAGAAGTTGAGATGTCAGATCACAACATATCGTGACCGTCGGATTAAATATTTATGAATGCATACTAATGCATAGTAAAGAAACACACTTTTCCTAATGTATATATTACACAAGTTTATCTTAACTAACTCTTAAGTGTCCAAATATCCTAACAAGAGGAAAGTCAAGAAAATCCATATGAAGGGAAAGGTTGGTAATCAAATCCCACGTAGTTGAGTACAAGACCAATATAAATATCTTTGGGTTGAAAAGGAAGGGGACGAGACAAGGTCAACGATAGGTAAGTAGGTCAGTAGAGGTCAACGGTGGCTCAAGCTAATGAAGTTGAGAGTAGTCAAAAGTAGACTAACTAAAGAAAGAAAGAGGAAGTGGAATAGAGGCTGACTTAGGAGCATAGAAGTTGGGGAATGACTGGTGGGGAAGAATGTATGACTAAGAGTCACGATGCCAGGTAGGGTCGAGGATATGAATGACGAGGAGAAGCTATAAAACAGGAAACTAGGCTATTGCAAGAGTAGTTGGAGTAGTTATTGCAGGATTTATGGTGGTTTTTTAATACGCTAGGTGGAAAAATACATTGAGGAGGTTGTAGGTGAAGTTGTTAATGTTGATAACTATAGAGAAGCGCCTATAGGAATTGAGAGGAAGGTTGAGCAGGAAATTGAGCGAAAAAAATGGGGTATAAATATAGATCAAGGTGAAGAATAAGGGGTTCTAGAGTTTCCACTTCTAGTCTATGTAATTGCAGCATATAGATACTTAAACATAATTACTAAAACAAATATTTGAGTCTGTGTTATAATTCACATATGTAATTTGTTTTAAATATAATTTAGATAAAAATACATTATTGGTCTCTAGTTCTCTATTGTGATAGTGTGTTGTTGTGTTTTCCCTATGTACTATGACTAGTAATCCAGGTTATTTGAAACACCTCCACACTAGTTGGTATTAATGTTAGCGTATCATATGTGAAGGATGAATGAAACTCCAGTTACCATTGGGTAGAATTGTAGAGGTGGTGGAGAATCTAGCTACGGTTGGATAGAGTGGTTTAGTCGGTCGATTTCAAGGAGAAATGGATCAGATGGGTGTTAATGTTTGTGGTAGAGGAATAGGGTAGTCACTGAGTGAAACCATGTCACAGTGCCTTCATTTATGGTATATTAAAGAAAACCCTTAATTTCATTAGATATTGATAAATACATACCAAAATCCTTTTATTGAGCCCCCATATCAATACATATTTCTAATTAATAAAACCCTATTTGAACGAGATATTCCTTATTTGCACCAGAAACCCCTTTTTATACCCTCCAATACCTATAAAACCCCCATATGCTTCTCTCTGCTCCCCAATACCTGCAATATATTGACCTTATTTGTTCACAATTTTAAAAAACCCCTTTATGAATGAATGTGATAATATATTTGTCAACAAGGTGAATCCTCTATGGGTAGACGACGAAGGCCATGCGTAGGAGAAGGATTGACTATTCACCCTAAAACATTCGAGGAATGTGTTCAATCCATGAGAAATCTGTAGAATGAGTTGACTATAGTAAAAGAATTCAAAAAGAGGGGATTTGTTGCTGAAACTCTTGACCATAGTGATGAAGAGGTCGAAGATGAATAAAATGCTGCTAAGGATCTAGATGAAAATCCAGAAGATAGTATGCTAAATACCTTTTCAAAAATGAAGGGTAGGTCCAAGATGGAGGTGATGACTTATTCAGGGATCCTCAACCCTAAAGAGCTGATAGATTGGATAAGAGAAATGGAAAAATATTTTTTTATGGATTCGATAGATGAACCCAAAATGGTAAAGGTTTTTTGTTTGATGTTGAAAGGTAATGCCTCACTGTGGTTGGACAATGTACACAATGATAGATTAAAGAAGGGGAAAGATAAAATTAAGACTTGGGACATAATGGTTTCCAATTTCAAGAATAAGTTACTTCCCACTGATTATATAATTTCCTTGTTTAGTAAATTGTAGAACCTGAGACAAAAGGAGATGACTATTCAATAATTCATAGAAGAATTCTATAGAATGTCCATCAGGTCAATACATATAGATGAAGGTGAAGAAGTTGTGGCTAGATATGTTAATGGCCTGAAGTATGCCATTCAGGATGAGTTGATCCTATCAAGGTTAAGAAAAGTTAGAGAGGCCTACCAATTGGCCCTGAAAGTAGATAAAAAGCTCACCAGAAAGACCTCTACATCCAGGGAGAAGACTGTTATTAGAGGAAGAGGTGGAAAATTTACTTGCACAAAAGGACATACTAGTGGGTCAAAGAAACAAGAATATAGTGAAGTATAAAGAGATAAGGGTATGGCGAGAGACCTTGCACCTACGTATCGACGGGGTGGTGCAAATACCATAGGAAGAGGTACTTTTGGTTGGACAGGAAATTTTGGAGACTGTAACCTGTTAAAAGTGTCGTGAAGTTGGAAATACAACATATGAATTCCCAGAGAACTTGCATATCGCAAGTTAACAAGAGACCAAAGGGCGGGGAATTGATGATGGAGCTAGTTCGACTGTAGGGGAAAGTGTGGTAGAGAATGTGTCGGAGGGAGGTAGTGACCTAACAACCAGAAGGACCCTATTACAATCTGCTCAACATGAGGAAAAAGAACCAACACAAAAAAAGTCTATCTTTTGAAAAAAAGTGAAAATCATAGATAGGTGGTGTTCCATGATAGTCAACGATGGCAACATAGATAATTTAGTCTCAATTGAAGTCATTGAGAAAATAGGTTTGAAGTGTTGACGACATATGAATGCCTACAAAGTGTTGTGGCTATAGAAGGGACATAATGTTACTGTGTCAAAGCAATGTTTGATAAATTTCTAGATTGGTACTTTTTAAGATAGTGTGCTATGTGGTGTAGTACCCATGGATGCGTCTCGTCTTCTGTTTGGGAAACCAAGGCAGTACGATAAGAACATGACTTATGATGGCCATGAAAACAATGTTACAGTGGAAAAGGATGGAAAGAATATTAAATTGATTCCTTTAGAAGAGGTTACGAATAGTAAGGGAAGTGAAATAATTATTGGGAGGATAGAGTGATGATGTGTTCTTCCAAGAAGTTCGTAAAGGAGGAAAAGAAGCAACAAATTTTTTTTGTAGCAACTTCAAAGGGTGTAAGTGTCAAAAACCCAAGGGAGAACATACCGAATGAAGTTTGGAGGATTTTGACATATTTCAAAGGGATATTGGTCAATGAGATGCCGACAATATTACCGTCAACAAGAATCATATCCCATAAGATCAACTTGATTCCAGGGTCGACTCTATCGAACAAGGCATTGCATAGAATGATGCTGATGGAGAATGTCAAGTTGAATCAACAAGAATAAGAGTTGTTTAATAGAGTGTTGATCAAAGAAATTATGAGCCAATGTGTAGTACCAGTTGTACTGGCACCGAAAAAAGGACGAGAATGGATTATGTGTACTAACTCTAAGACCATCAATAGGATTACCATCAAGTATATATTTCCATTATGAAGGATGGATAAATTGATTGCCTATTTGATTGGATCCAGATACTTCACCAAGATGGATTTGAAGAGTTTATATCACCAGATCAAGCTCAGAGAGGGTGATAAATGGAGTACAACCTTCAAGATGAAAGAAAGACTGTATGTGTGTTTGGTTATGCCATTTAAAATGACCAATGCACCTAGAAAATTCATGAGTTTGATGAACGAAATTTTGAAAACATTCCTGGGAAGGTTCATTATTATATACCTCAATGAAATTCTAATCTTTAGGAAAAAGAAAATATGAGCATTTGAATCACTTGAGTTAGGTACTATAGAGATTGCATCAAGAGGAGTTGCTGGTAAAATTTATAGAAACATTCCTTCATGAAAGAGGAATTGGTCTACTTGGGATTCGTCCAACCAGGCACTGAAAATGGACCCTAGAAAGGTCAAAGCTATTTTATAGTGGCCCGAGCTGAAGAATGGCATGCATGTAATAATTTTTCATGAATTTGCTAGCTTTTACAGGAATTTCATTAGATATTTTAATCGTGTATGTGCACCTTTGACAATGTGCATCAATAAAGGTGAATTTAAGTCAACTGAAGGAGCTCAACAAGCATTTGAGAAGTCAAAGTAGAAGGTGATAGAGAGACCATTATTATCCCTCCCAAACTTCGACAAGGTATTTAAGGTTAAGTGTGATGTTAGTGGAACCACAATTGGAGCAGTGTTGAGATAGGAAGGCCAACCAATTGCATTCTTTAGCAAGAATATGGATGGTTCCAAGAAGAAGTATTCAGTCTATGACTATGAATTTTATTCCATCATGTAGGCATTGAAGAGATGGAGGCACCATCTGTTTCCCAAAGAGCTTGTGTTTTTTAACAACCATCAGGATCTGAGATATTTGAACACTCAAACCAAGTTGAATCAGAGACATATGAAGTGGGTCGATTTTTTACAGATTTATACCTTTTTGTTCAAGCATAAGACAAGGAAGTCAAACAAAGTTGTCGATGTGTTGAGTCAAATATTTGCATTGTTGGGAAAAACGACTATCCAATTGCGAATCTTAGAGTTGATGAAGGATGAATATGAATTTGATGAAGATTTTGGAAAGGAATCAAAGGCATTGAAGGAGTCATCAAGCGTCTAAAGAACCCCACATTTGGATTATTTCATTCAATAAGGATACCTTTTCAAGGGTCATCAATTATGCATTCCCATAAGGTTAGTTCATGAAAATTTCATATGGAATCTAAAGAGCGGAGGATTATGAGGTCACTTTGGTATCGAGAAGACCAAGGAATTGGTAGAGTAAAAATATTACTTTCCAGTATTGGCTACAAATGTAAATAAGTGGATACAACATTGTAGGGTTTGTCAACATGCCAAGGGACGAAGTCAGAAGACAAGACTATATATACCATTACCTATACTGTAGGTTTTTTGGGAACATATGAGCATGGATTTTGTGTTGGGATTCCCTAAGACACAATAAGGTAATGAATCCCTCTTTGTGGTATTCAAAAGGTTTATGAAGATGGAAAACTTTATTCTTTGTAATAAGACAAGTGATTCCATAAATATTGTTGTTTTGTTCTTTAAATAGATTGTGATGTTACATGGATTTATGAAGACCATAAATTTAGACGGAAATACCAAATTCATTCTAGATAACCTTGTGGATGAATTTGTATACAAATTTGTAGTTCATTTTTGCATACCATCCACAAATCGATGGGTATAATGAAGTCAGCAACATGAGCCTTGGAAGCTTGTTAATGTGTTTAACCAGTGATCGACCAAAGCAGTGGTAAAATGTGTTGGCCCGGGAAGAGTTCACATATAACAACTGTATAAACATGTCAACATGAATGATTCCATTCCATATTGTACAAGGATTCCACATGGGGTAATCGACTTGATGAAGCTTCCAATAGGCATGAAGAACAATGTAGATGTTGGGTCATTTTCCAATAATATCAAGGAAGTGCATGATAAGGTGAGATGGAAATTGGAGAAAAGTAACACCACTTATTAGTTAAGGACCTACTGGATAGGGTGATTGCACTCGTTTGAAGAGGGGGAATTAGTCTATGAATACTTACGAAAGGAAAGATTCCCAAGAATGATCATATAACAAATTGAAGTTGAAAAAGATTGGCCTATGTAAAATAGTAAACAAAATATTAGATAATGATCATGTGATGGAATTTCCAAAAGAATTGGATATTTCAATGACATTTAATTTCATTGATTGGTACAAATATGAGGTAGGGTCAATGGTTAGTTTCTAGGCCAATCGGCTGAGGAGATTGTTCAAGTGCTCGATGAATGAGAAGTTGGAAGGACAAGAAAACAAAATAAAAAACAATATATTTCTTGTTGGAAGCACAAAAGTTTGTAAGAAGTGACATGGATTCAAGAAGAATACTTTGAGAGGATAACGAACTGGGGATGTAGTTATTCTAAACCTAGGGACACTGATCCATGGGAATTAGGCCCTAATATTTTCAGTTGAATATATATGTATCAAGTCACCTAGAGGAACGTCGATGAACTCTATACAAAAGGAAAGGTGGGTAATCGAAACCCATGTAGTCGAGTGGAATACCTGTCTAAAGATGGTTGGATCCCAAAGGAAGTCAATGAGACAAGGTAAACAATAGGTAAGTAGGTATGTAAAACTCAATGGTGGGTCGATTCAACAAAATCAAGAGAATTTGGAAGAAAACCAATTAAAGAAGGAAAGAAGAAGTTGGATAGAGGCTGATGTAGGAGCAGATAATTCGAGAAATGACCAACGGGGAAGAATTTCCAACCAAGAGTCACGACGACAAAAAGGGTCAATTATATGAATGATAAGGAGAAGCTATGACAAAAGAACTTAGGCTATTAAAGGAGTAGTTGGAGAAGTTATTGCAAGAGTTGTGGAAAAATTTTAATACACCAGGAAGTAGAATATGCTGAGGAGGTTGTAGGTGAAGCAGTTAATGCTCATAACTGTAGAGGAAGCACCTAGAGGATTCTAGAGGAAGATTGAGCGGGAAATTGAATCAGACAAAGGGGTTATAAATACAGATCGAGGTGAAGAAGAAGGGGGTTCTAGAGTTGGTGCTTCTGGCCTATGTAATTGCATCTAGTAGATAATTAAACATATAGAATGAAAAAGAGATTTTCTTTGCATTATAGTTCACATATGTATTTTTTTCTAAAATATTAACAAAAAATAGATTATTGGTGCTGAGTTCTCTATTGTGTTAGTGTGTTGTTTTGTTTTTGCTGTGTACTGTGATCAGTAATTTGTGTTCTTTGATAACACCACCACACCAAAAAATATGAAGGAAAATAAAAATCCTAATAATAAGTCTAAAAATATTCTCATGATGATGTTGAATATTTATTTGTTGCAAATTTGGTAACTGAAGAGACCAGATTGTGTCATTCATAGAGTTTGGAGCTTCCTTCCACATGTCTTCCCATCGTGATTAGTTTTTAGTGTATCGAGAAGATTATAATGGGATGGTATATATTGACGATGACTCTCCTCTCACAATATTTTCCCATGGTAGAGTATTCATTAGATTCACTAATCAAAGAATGGGATAAGTGGAGTTTTAGACATTCCATGTCGAGTATATAACCTATTATCAAAACGAAACATAATGATGTCAATGTGCAGGTTGTTTTTTTAATAAATGGTATACTATGGTCCAAGGAGATATGGTTCTGTCACCTACCCAAATTTTGAGACTTATTATTTTATTTGCAAAAACATTATGTTAAATTATAATTACAAAGTTTTGTAATTATGACCAAATCTGGTCAAGGATAATTGTAATTAACCTATTTTTATTATCTAATAAATTAAAACAGGAGACAAACACCCAAGGGAACTGTTAAATGAGTGTTCACTCACCCACTAGGAGGAATGGAAGCTGTTAGAAGGCATGGGACGGATGTCGGCATTTTCACTCCACCACTAGATGTTTGTTATGGGACAACAACCCCTAAAATTGTGGCATTATCCCCCAGGTGGGTGGAATAGAGCTGTTAGATCATTAATGACCAGTTTAACCACTAAAAAGGCATAGGCACCCTATATAACGCAATTCAAATTGGGAAGGGATCTCTACATTATTTTCTGTAGAAATAATTCCTCAAGTGTATCAGGTGATCACTGAGAGATTCGAGTAGGGAGGCTAAGTGGAAGTGCATTTTGAGGCTGCTGAAAATATTTTGAGAAGGGAACCAGAGGTGCTGGTGCAGGTCTCTTTGACTGCTAAGTCTGTAGGACTGAATGATCCAAATTGATGTTACAAGTTGATGACCTGAAGCTTCTACAGATTCTTCTTCCTAGTGGTTCAGTGAACAAGCTCAGGGGTCCTAAGTCAAGTAATTTGGCTGTCTTCAGGAGTAGGTTGGGTGGAACAGACTCCTTGGGTTGTTTGTTTCTCCTACATTCAATCAGGTTCTACTTTTCTGTCTCATTGTTATTTTCAGTTAAATGATTTTCTGCATTTGTAGATTCAATTTTTATAGTTAATGGCATACAGAAGTAACTGTTTCAATTTCTGACCTAGGTATGATTTTGTATAATGATGATTAAGTAAATGAGATGATTGATTAAAAATCATTTCTGTATTTTCCCATATTGTTTTATGTATAGTACTCTAGTACAAAGAAGTAGAATTAATATAGATGAATGATGGGCATAATGCCAAGTGATTGGATAAACTAATACTCTAGGGTTTCTTTTACTTCTGCCATTTCAATTATATGTCTAAACTCAAAAAATAGAACATCATATCATAAACAAATATATAGCATTTTCTGTACTCAGTATAAAAAAAAGTAAAACATTTTATCTCTTCACAGAACTAGGTTTTCAAATTATTACTATCTATTTATGAAAGCTAATACTATGCATTCTATTATTTTCCTTCCAATAATAAGATTTTATATTTCCACTTATTTCAGACATTATTATTTTTAGAAATTTAACAGCTGCAAATATTCTTTTATACAAAATTGATACATTCATTTTATTCTCATTCCATTCCTTTCAGTCAACATCCATGGTTTAAAACTTAGCATTATTCCCATTATTTAAAACAGTCTACTATGTTTCAAATTTTGCAGAATAGATTTATTCTAGGTTTTATTTCCAAAATCTTATAGTTCCGCTAAGACTAAACTTTCAACTGTATAAAGTTTGCAAACATGTACAGGTTCGTTTTTCCAAACCCCAAGACCATTTATAACTAGCCTACAGTCTACACTTAATATCGTAAACCTATTTATTATATCAAGTTTTTCCAAAGCTAAACACATCATCATTATTCGACTATCACTTTTACGATAGTTATCCACTTGAACAAGAGAAACTTAAACAAGGGTATTTCTCGTCCATCAGTCATAATATTTATCGACGTGGTGGTTCAAAACAAAAACTGAGTCTCATCACCATTCTAACTTCAATCTAAACAATACTAACACATGGTTTTATTTTTTATGAAATAAGTTAACCACGGCTCTCGGTCGGAATCGATACTGTATTTCTAGCCAAAATACCAACTCATACAAACATAGAAGCAATTCAGGAAAACTATTCTTTTATGCAAAACTCAATTCCATATCAATGCTCAAACAAAACTATAAACATTTTAACACAATACCCTCCATGTTTTGCAGTAATGAATTAACCCTCGGCTCTCGACTAATATTTACATTATAAGAATTTAGTCAAATTATTGACAGAGTTTGTACTAAAAATGTTTTCAAGGTTCCTAAACCACATAGGGTTCATTCCCTTAGTAACTACATCGTAACCTAGTTCACCTTTAAACAAATGCCACAGTAAAACACTACTGGGCTGAATAGCAAAGTAAGCTGAGGATTTATCCTCTTGCAGCATATTTCTCTAACATCATAACTTCAGCCATCATTATTGCTAAGGGAAAGTTTCCCAACTCTCGTCAAACAGTAAGCATCGGCCAAACCGTGCTAAGAGAACCTACGAGGGTTTAAGAACCACCGAGGCTTACCAGGTGGTTGAGCAACTTTTCCTCCACCAAGCTTCAAACAAGTTAACCATTCAACGAAGTTACACTTGCCATGAAAACTGTTGAAAGGTTAAACAATGAAAACGCAGAGTTCAACTTGAACATTCCAAATAACATTATATTTTCATTTATTGAAACATTACCTCAATGACGTAGCTCTAGAATAAGAGACACCTCCAGCAAACGAGAACAACGGAACCATCAAACAATGCAGAGAAGAGGGTTTCGATTCCTAAGAACGTAAATCTGCCTTTACAAGAGAATCGAACCCTGGTTCAAAATCTTTCAGCAAAACCCTAAACAACTTTGAAGGATGCAAAAATAGCTCGGCTCTATAGGAAGATGAAAACCTGGAACTATTAAGTTCTTTCTACAGGTCCAGGGATCGAAACTGAGGAAGGAGTCCTTCAATCTTCACAACACCAAACCCTACATTGTAGCAGGCTGTCAACCTCTCTACTTTGCCACTAACACGCGAAATGAAGACCAAGAAACACTTCAACGATACTTACAATGAAAGATTAGGGTTTCATTTCCAGGGCCAAGATCGTGTGAGATCAACGATGGAGGAGATGCCAGCTAGGCACGTTGAAGTTCGGGAAACCATTGCATTGAATACCCTATTGATTACAATGTCCACCACGATGCCAGCTCAATAGACCAAGATGCAAAGCATTATATAGCACGACATTTTGATACAAGTTTGTGAACTCCTTCACGTGATCTTAAGCCACGAAGGCATCCAACCAGACTTCCACTCAACACAGAAGGCAGGTGACTTAAATGCTCGAGCCAGTTACAATAGTCTACCAGCATGCTAGTACCAAGACTTTAAATTTCCTATCATTATCACATCCAATACACTATTTAGGGTTGCATTACATATTTCTTTCATTCCCCAAAGTGTGTAGTCGACATCGTATTGCTAGTAATACATTTCTAAAGTATGGCTCATATAATGAATGGTTGATATATGTTGCACATTTTTCTCAATAGCGTAGGTAATATTATATAGCAAACATTGGGTTTTAGTGTATAGTTTAAAATACCATAATATGTATATTGTGACGTTTGTTATTTCTCCAACTTTAATTACAAGTATTCATCATCATATTACATTGTTTAAATATTAAATCAGAATGTCTAATCCTAAAGTATGACAAATGCACAATAGAAATATGATGGTAATATCATAATAGACATTGCTATATTAGTATAATTCTACCTGCATTTATAAAAGGAAGAAATATAGGAGCTACTCCAGTCATATTGATAATTTCAAGTTAAACCTATGTATTGAAATAATATTTGGTTCATATTTCCATAGAGTAGAGCATTACATAAATTGAAACGTACATGTATTAAATTATCACTCTTTACAAAATGGAGAAATGTTGACAGGATTTTAATAGTACTTATAATATGTAATCTAGCACGTAGTTAAGAATTCACAATATAAGAATCTCTTCCTTGACGATTTTTACTAAAGAGAATAGTAAAGATATTTTAGTTACGACTACTGCAACATGTAAGTTTGGTCAAGGTAACACTTATAGAAATAGGACAGAGATCCATACCTTTAATAACTTTCATGCAAGGAAATACTCAGAGTTTTCACAATACATTGATGACTAATTGAAAAACATAATTACCGTTAACATTTGAATTGTTGTAATGTTCTTACCTACGTTTCTGCACAAGGAAACAGGTTCAAATGCTTTAGCTAACATAGCTAAGTAAACCTCAGGGTACCTCGTAGGACCCCCTTCATCATCATCGAAAAGCAAACTGTCAGTATTATGTCTAGAAGAGTGTATCGCAAGAAAATTTAAACACAGCTAACACAAGCAAAACTAATGTTGTATTTGCTTAAAAGAAGTATGATGTGTCATTAGCATTAAGTTGTTATTAGTTAAGAGGTTTAGCATTTATTTTATTTCCGCGTTAGCAATTTTAGTATTTATTGCTAATTTAAAAAAATTTAAATTTTTGTGAAATTTACGAGATGTTACAAGTTCTTCTAGAGGGTGTTAATTTGGCAACTATGTTCAACCTTGATGTGTGAATCGCTCATTGTAATAGTTCTTCAATTTCTATAATGATGACATCTATACAATCTACACCTTCATAATCATAACCTCTCTGTACTTTTGAAGGTCATATTTTTTTTGGGTAGCTAAAAAAATTCCTTCAGAAAGGAAGTTACTTCTATAGGATAAAATGTTGTGGAACCAAATATTGGGCCATATAGGTGAGAAGAGCATATGGTCATTAAAATAAAATAAAAATGTTGATGGATTGAATGATTGTTCCATTGAATTTGATTTTTGTGAGCATTGCATATATGGAAAATAGAACCATGCTCATTTTAATTCCAACTCTCTCAAATCTTTGTGGTTGTTTGACTTAATTCATTCTCATTTGCTTGGATATTCTTAAAGTTCCTTCAATTGATAAGGCTTTTTATTATGCGCCATTTATTGATTATTATTCTAGAAGGACAAAGGTATATTTTCTAATGTAAACCTCAAATTTCTAAAATATGAAAATTTTAATCTACTCCATATTAGAGAAAAATAATCACTTTATATACACCCAAATTATTACTTTAAATGTAATATGGATTAAGTTTTAATTATAAGAACATAACTTTCATTTCTCTTTCTATTATACAAGTATACATAAAATTTTCATCTATGCTTTGATACCACATTGTCAAAACCCCAAATTTCTAAAATATGAAAATTTTAGCTTAATGTAGATTAGAGAAAAATAATCACTTTATATACACCCTAATTATCACTTTAAATACAATATGAAATAATTTTTAATTCTAAGAACATAACTTTCATTTCTCTTTCTATTATACAAATATATATATAATTTTCATCTATTCAATATTTCTTTTTCTTATTTTTTTTAACTTTAAAAAACTAAAACTCTATAATGTTTTCCCATAAATAATCCTTTTTAGATATTAATTATTCCCCACCTAAAAAACTACATTTTATTTTATAAGATTGATAGCTCTGGCTTTATTACTCAGATCTGCTATAATCTCGGCTCCATAATCTCTTTCTTTTATTCACTTTTTACTTTTAGAGGGGAAATGGATCCGCTCCGTAGTCAGAGATTGCAGAATATAATTCCATTCATTAATTTTGATTAACGCAGAGGCTTTTATTCCTTTGCCATATTAGTTTCAGGAAACTTTAGCATCGATTCTATCGATCCAAGCCTTCCAGCTGTACTTAATCATGGATTTTTGTCTCTGGATAAATTACAGAGAATCGAAAATCAATCCCAGGATTAACTATTTACATATGTTAAAAAGAATTCGCCCTACTAAAAACAGAGGTTCGATCCATGACTGAAAATATACAGAGGTATAATCTTTTGTTCGTATCATTTTATTCCTGTTCGTATCATTTTATTCCTTCGTGGATCACCTAATAAGGTATGGATAATTTAATTTCTCAGTTACGATACCGAGTTCAATCTCGTGTTAAAATGTTAAAACACTGCACAAATAGTTGGCTAACTATTTTCACTTATTTTATACAAATGTTCCTGATTCCATTTAGTTTGAGGTTTTAAACTAAAATTCCTGTCGCTAACCCTCCCATTGATATATTATTATATATATAAATCTGTTCATTAGTAGGTTCAACTAGAAGCTGATCCCTATACCCTGAATTAATAGATAACCGATATAAATCCAAAAGATCGCCGTGGCATGGCTTGTTGATTATATTGAAAGAAAAGACACTTATTTCAAAGAGGAAAGAAAGAAACAATTTTATTGCTATTGACCATAAACTTACGTAAATCAGGAATGTGCTTACTTAATAACAATGGGAAGAAAACACACTTGAAGAGTTAGCTCCTCCCAAACATAACCATAGGAGAGAGTAATTTGATTTTTGATCACCACCATGCACTAGAAGGCAAGCAATAGATTCCCTGCGGCACTCTCTTCTAGAGTCCGTAAGAAATATATAGACTTATGAAAAGAGAGAACACTCAACTTGTTCATCTATGCATAACATGACGTCCCATGCTATCTCAGTGCACTCTTATATATAGTTTTGCGCAGGTTTTATGCCATCCCAATCAAATCTCGAATCAATCCTTAAATCCCTATTATTTAGTATTTTGTCTGGTTCTTGATTTTCAGATTGGATTTGATTGATAAATCTCTCTTTATCTTTCTTCCACATGTTTTCTTGCGCCATGGTGGTGTCCCCTCATTTAGCTAAATTCTCCAAGTGCCCTTTTATTTTATTATATATATATATATATATAAATAGTTGTGCAAAGTGTTACTTTGTGGTTTACATAAAAATAATTGTCAAAATATTAAATCAAAATAATAATGTTTTTTTGGAGTATCACATTTTTCCCCTCTTTACTTTTAACACCGTCCTCTGTGTTCTTTATTTTAAGCTTTCTTTCTCATTCTGGAACATGGAGGAATATGCTTCTCGCATTTTACCCTCCATTTTCGAAGTTGCCTCTTCATGGATGAAGTGATTCCATTGCACTTTTACTTGAACAATGTCCCGATTCCGTCGTATACGTTCTTTCCTGTCTAGGATGCGGAAATGTTCGGTCTAGAACTCGCCCTCGGGTTCTACCTGATAACATTCCAGTCAATTACATGAGTAGCAGCATCATGCACATATTTTTTTAACAATGAAACATCAAATACATTGTGTACGTTTATATTAGGGGGAAGTGAAAGCTGATAGGCTATTGGCCCTATCTTAGCTAGCACTTCGAATGGTCCACAATACCTGGGTGACAGCTTGGAACACCTTCCCAAGTTCAAGGTACTCTTCTTCAACTTTAACTTTACATAAATATGAACACCAATGTTGAAGTCTCTTGGAGTTCTTTCTAAATATGCATAACTCTTCTGTTGATCCTGGGAAACTTTCAAGTTTTGTTGCACCTCTTTCACCATCTATTCCATCTCCTTTAACATGTCAGGTCCTAGAACAATCCTGTCAATAGGGTTGTCCCAAGACATGGGAGTGTGTCATTTTTTACCATACAAGACTTCAAATGGACTCATTTTTACTGAAGCTTGATACCCATTATTGTAAGCAAATTCTACTAAATGCAAATACTCTTCCCATTTACTTTGTTTATCCATTACATACATTTGCAATATATCTTCTAACACTTGATTAGTTCTTTCAGTTTGCCCATCCATTTGAGGATGATAAGCAATACTGAAATTCAGCTGTGTATCTAGACCTTTAAATAAAGATTTCCAAAAGTTACTAGTAAATTTTGCAACTCTATCAGAAATCACAACTTTTGGAATACCATGCAAATGGAATATTTTTTTCATAAAAATATGAGCTATGTTAATGAATTTAAAGATAGATTTCATGGGTATGAAATTTGCAACTTTACTTAACTTATAAACAACTACCATTATAGAGTCATGTTGTTTATTCATTTCAGGTAATCCTATTATAAAGTCCATACGTATTATCTCCCATTTCCATTCTGGAATAGGTAAGGGTTGAAGTAATCTGGCAGGATGTTGATGTTCTGTTTTTACTCGTTGACATTTAATCCAGCTAGCTACTTAATTTGCAGCATCGTTCTTCATGTTAGGCCAATAATAGTTTTTTCTTAGTTTTGTTATCATCTTTTGGTATCCCAGGTTTCTGGAATATGGTTTCTTATGTAACTCATTCATGATTAATTGTTTAACTTCTTCCGAATTAGATATGTGGGTGGGCACACAAAGTTGCTCCCCCAAAACATTGCAATGGGGACCCGCTAGAGGAATTAAAACAACCACGCGCATGCACCTAAGGAAGCTCGCACACGCTGCTAGGTTCGGTACCGAACTGAGGCAAGTGTGCATGGCTGGCGCATGCGCGCTTAGTGGCACGAACGTACTCTTGTTAAAAAAAACAAAAAAAAACAAAGCAAAATTTTCCCATTCTACCCATTGGAGTCAAGTGCGACTTCCCCTCCGCGTGTGCGTGACTACAACCACCAAAAGAGGCCATTTCCACTCCAAAACCCACAAAATCGATCCACCAACTCATCAACATGTTAATTGGATAGGAAAATTCCAATTTTTTTGTCATTTTATTCATTCTTTGTGTCATTTTTTTGAGTTTTTTTGTTTATTAAATTGTTAATAATTCCCAAATTTTTAAAACAATGGAGAAATTTTCAATTGCAGATTGTAAACCGAGACAATGAGTGAAAAAAATACTAACCCGGATTCTGGTGGAACACAAGAAAACCCAAACCTTGCACCCAATGCTGAAGAAAACCGTCAACAAAATCCAAATGCCAAAGAAAATCAAAACCCCCAATCGAATGTTGAACAACATGACCTTAACTATTATGTAAATGAAATGCGAGTGCACACTCGAGAACTAAGAAACACGGGGGAACCATCTCGAGTGCCTCTTGCCACATCAATTGAGAGCTCAATTGACTCCCTCATCCATGCACATCGTCAATTGACCATTGAATATAGAGCTATGATGTGGGAGTATTACTCCATGAGCATTTCAAAGGAAGCAATAAAAGATTTGAATATTACAAAGGACCAATTATACAGTATGTTTACCGATCCAAGAACACAACAACCACTCAACACTAGAAAGCCACGTGTCTGCATGGATTGGTGTCATTACCAACCATGGAGGGACAATTGGATGCAGAGGTGGTTCATGGTGTACGATAAACCTCCCTACAATAATATGGAAGTTCCACAGTACTTCCTTCGGCAACTGTGGGATGAGTTTATGCTCGGTTTACATGTCAACTATTTTGACATAACCGAGTTCTAGGGTATTGGGCATGGCTCTGCCCAAGATCGACCTACTGCCAGGAGGAACCCACTAAGAGGGCCACCAACTCCTAGACGCGACCCCAACCCCTCTCCCTAGCCACCTCAGTTACCCCACAGACTTGATCAGATCGTGGAGGCAATGAGGAATGTTGTATGTGGACTCCTCAGACAAACCTCCTTTGTAGCAGCGACTACAGTGGATAGGTCGGTTGACCTTGATAGAGATCGAGGTGTAGGGCCTTCATGACAGGGCCAGGATAGACCTGTGACCGGTGGTAGCCATGCTAGGCATTCCAGTTCGACGAGAACAATGTCACATCTTTGTCCCCATTGTGGGCACACATACTGTCACGTCCCCCATTTTGACCCTTATAATATTTTGGGCTATAATGTAAATAATGTATGCATATTATGTATGATTCCTAGTGTGGAGCTCAAGGCCAAGGCCCTGCTAGTGAACGCTCGATCTAGAAGAGGTAAGTATTTGAAATTATGCTACCCATGTGCTAGTGAACCATGGGAATTGTAAATATGCATTTTAATATAAATGACCACAACTAGCAATGCAATGCAACAAGAGATGGGGGCATGATGTTACAAGGAGATTGGGAGGGAAATATTCAAACCCTTGAGCCAATCAAGTCAAGGCAAGTGTCAATGAGAGAACCCATCAACCATCAACTACACATGTTGACTTTAGTGCCCAATCATTCATTTCTCCCAAGAGTTGGGTGAAGTAGTTAATGCCGTGGGGATTGGGGAGGTATGGCTGTCCAAATTCGAGTATGGGCAAGCCACCCTCATGGAAAATCATGTTTCTCCTTCTTGGGTAAGAAAACACCCACAAATTTTCTTCCAAAGCCATTATCCATAGTCAGACTTCACTCTCTCACGTTTTGGGAGCTTGCTGGGCGTTTTTGGAACTGCCTAGGCATTTTCCAGCCCCGTTTTTCTAGTTTCTCTGGGTCTTCTAACTGGGAAGAGGGAATTTTTGTGTTGCAGACCTATTGGGAGCTATATGGGCATTTTTATCCACTAATTTCCAGTGTTTTTCTTTCTTTCTGGCATTACTGGGAACTCGTTTTTGTATTACACACCTATTGGGAAGGAGAGAGCACGATTTGGGGGTTTGTAGAGACCATTGCCTCTCTTTGAATGCCCATGGACATTTTCTGAAAATGAGATTTCCTTCCCAGGGTTGTTTTCTCCGTTTCTCACTTCATTTTTTGGTTTCCCACGTTTTCCATCCATACCCAACACTTGGGGTTTTGCTGTTATGTGTACCTATGCCCAGTTTATGAGTTTCCTGTGTGTGAGGAAGATTACTGGGGTTGAATTGGGTCTCCATTGTTTTGTCTTGAGCTTGAGTGGAACCATCCACAGATGAAGAGGGTTCAGACTTAGCCTAATAAAACCAACTGTGGTCTGGCTTGGCTTAGATCCAAATGATTATTTGGTTGTGTATGAGTTTGAAATCCCCTTTTCCCTTGTAGATATCATGCCCAGCTCGGGGGTGGTCTCTGAGTGCTGAAATAATACAGGCTAGGCAGAGACCTATGGTTGGGAGGAACGTTGCAGCTGCATAGCTAGTTGTTGGGGACAACATTACATTGAGATAAGTATATTCTCCATGTGTATTTTACTTCTGCAATGTATTTAATTTGTTGATTGTGTTAAATTGAATGACAGTCATGTAATATGTGTGTGGATGAGTTCATTTCCGTTGTGCATATTTGTTTGTTTTCCATCTGCACACATCTCTTGTATTGCTAAGAATCTAATGAATGGGCTGAGTAATTTATGTAAAAAGCCTAGATCTTGGTATCATGTGCCCTATATTATAATACTTATATATACTATATATATAATATACTACATATAATCTAATATTATATATACATATATACATACATATTATACATAATTATTATAATATATATATATATATATATATATATATTATACATAAAACTATATGTGTATATAAATATATATAATATTTATATATTTATATACACAAATCATTTCCCCTTTCTTCCCCACTGTTACCCACAACCAAAACGCCCTTCCCAACTAGGAAAACGAAGGTAAACACAGGAAAGCCAGTGAGGAAAACGCCCAAGTAGCTCCAACTCGTGAGAGGGCAAAGTGGGTTCATGGGTAATGGCTTGGGGAACAATTCATGGCTCTTTCCTTGCCCAAGAAGCCAAACACGAATTTTCATGCAGGGTGGCTTGCCCACACTCGAATTTGGATAGCCATATCTCCCATTCCCCAAGGCATTAACTACCTCACCCAACACTTGGAAGAAATCAATGATTGGGTACAAAAGTCAACATGGGTAGTTGAGGGTTCAGACTTAGCCCGATAAACCCAGCAATGGTCTGGCTTGGCTTAGATCCAAATGATTATTTGGCTGTGTATGAGTTTGAAATCCCCTTTTCCCTTGTAGATATCATGCCCATCTCGGGGGTAGTCTCTGAGTGCTGAAATAATACAGGCTGGGCAGAGACCTACAGTTGGAAGGAATGTTGCAGCGACATAGCTAGTTGTTGGGGACAACATTACATTGAGATAAGTATATTCTCCAGGTGTATTTTACTTCTGCAATGTATTTAATTTGTTGGTTGTGTTAAATTGAATGACAGTCATGTAATATGTGTGTGGATGAGTTCATTTCCATTGTGCATATTTGTTTGTTTTTCATCTGCACACATCTCTTGTATTGCTAAGAATCTAATGAATGGGCTGAGTAATTTATGTAAAAATCCCAGATCTTGGTATCATGTGCCCTTCATTGAATTGGTTAGATGGAGGGTATGTGACAGAATGGTATCAGAGCTGCCGGTTGCAGCATTGGGCCTTCATGGGATACCTATTACAGTTGCAGAGGTAAGTATGTTTCCTGCTCAACTATAGTCATTAAGAAAATTTGAAATTTTTCTAAGTATTTTTGAGCTTTCTGCTAAGTTTGTATCGACGACGAGACTTAGCGATTTCATCTGCAACGACGGAAGGAACTTGCGAGTGTTTTCCGAAATGGCGGAAAGGTTCATGAGTTTGTCTGCAATGGTGGCAAGACTCGGTGAGTTCATCCGCAATGGTGGAAGGAACTTATGAGTGTTTGCCGAAGCGGCGGAAAAGTTGGCAAGTTTGCGTTGCAATGATGGAGGAAGCTGGTGAGTTGCACCGAAGTTGGCGGTGAAACTTGGTGAGTTGCTCTGCAATGAACCGACAGAGAATCCATAAGCTCGCCGAAAAAGAAGGAAAAATCCCGACGGAAAGAGTTGGTGGGTTCGTCCGCAACGGCGGCGAAACTCAGCGAGTTGGTCCGCAACGGCGGAAGAACTCAACAAATTTGGTCCGTAGGGGCAGAAGAGATGGGCAAGTTGCTCCACAACGACGGAAGACATTGGCAAGATTGGTCTACAACGGCAGAAGAACTCGGCGATTTGGTCCGCAACGGCGAAAGGACTCGACGAGTTGCTTCGAAAAATTTAAAATTTTTCTAAGTGTCTTTCGACGGAAGGAATTGGCAAGCTATGCCGAAGTGGTGGAAAGAACTGTTGAGTTTGCACCAAAGTTGCTGAAATGGTTGACCAGAAGAGATGGATGAGTTTGTCTGTGACACCGGAAGAAACTCAGCGAGTTCATTCACGACACCGGAAGAAACTCGGCCAGTTCGTCTGCAACAACGTAAGAACTTGCCGAGTTCGTCCGTAATGGTTGGAAGAGAATTGCCAAGTCTGCCGAAACATGAAATTGCAGTGGCTTTCCAGGGTGAAATTCAGGCGCTAAAAGAGAAAAATGGATTTGAACTTATGCGCCAGATTGCATGAAATTGAAGAATTTACAAAAAAAAAAGGGAAGCCACAAGGGGGCAAGCCCCCTTGACCCTCGTCGTCCCCTTCAGACATTGTCAATGGTGAGAAAGATTCTATGGGAGCTAAGTAAGACAATGCTGATAAAAAGGGAAATTCCTCACCTTAAACTATTTCTGTTTATAACATAAGAATTGCATGTTTAGAAAATAGCAGGAATGAATGTTATACACGTATGTATATATTGAATTGCTAATTCATGAGAAGATGATAGCTAATGATTCCTTGCGTGCTTGGTAGGGAAACCAAGAAAAGGATCAACTATGACGTGGAAAAGGGACTCCATGTCATGCTTGGAAAGGGATAATTCCTTAACTCCTCTCTTGTTATTGTTTTTGTATTTTACAAATTTTATATACAGAGAAGCATGATTGAAAATGCAAGAGGATAGATAGATGAAGTGAATATTTATTAGTTGGGATACTAATAAACATTGCACAGTGCATGCAAAAATACTTGTGTATATATACGATATTGCATATTGGTAGAATAGTGAGGTTTTGCATATGCAATGAACCACTTAAAGATGATTATGGTGGTTATTAAATAACTAGTCGTGTTTGCAATGGTTATAGGACCAAAGAAAACCAAAGCATGGCTAAAGATGTGGATGATGATTGTTGCATATGACCAACAACCTTATGAAGAAAGGATGGTGCAACAAATCTATGATCACGAGGTTGGAAAAAGGACTGTGTAACCTTGGTGAGAGGCCAACTGATTAGGTAACATCAAACGATGTTAATGACAGCCATGAAGGTGATGGATATTTATGGTTGAAGTGCATGGATGTTGAAAGAGGATTTGGTAAGATCCATTCAACTATGTTGATTTGATTTGCATGTGGTAATGAGTGCCTGAATGTGAATGTCAACCTACCAAGTATGGTGAAGTGTGGGTAAGTGAAGGCAGTGAGCCTTACACCCTATAGTTTCTTAGAAACCTCAATGCACTCATATGAAATTATAACATGCCATTTGTGTATGTTTGATTATAAGTTTAAATAACCAAAGAAAGTGAGGACTTATGGTCCTATCATGATAGTGCATGCTATGTGGGAAAGACATGGTTAGGCCATATTATGTTTGAATGCATAATATTCATTAATTAATGCAAGGTTGCATTGAGGGGATGTGAATTAAAAATATTTTGTACAATCTCATGGTTATGCATTGAGTAGGTGCACATTAAAATATTATGTGATTATTGTAATGTGTATGCATAGGTATGGGTGCACATGTTGAGATGCATTATGGAATGCATGGTTGTGGTGTATGTTTCATTGCACTTAGATAATAGACGAAATGGTGAACTATTGTTAATCTTGAGACCATTTCATGAGCTGCTGTGAATGCAAAAGAATGATTGCATGAAGAAGGTAGACATGTTGATGGGCTACCAAGAGTGCCCTGTTGAAAGGACGGATTTGTATGGATACGAAGTAATGAGTATCTAAAGCTTCGTTTAAATTACATGAATGACATGACTGCGTCTTGCAATTTCATTATGATAATGATGCATATATATATATATATATATATATATATATATTTCATCGCATTTTTAGATGTTAACAACTGGAAATGTTTGAATTATGGAGTGTTATAATTCTGAAAATACTCTAATGACTGCGGTAGCAATGAAATATTATATGCATAGAGATTTACAAAGCGTTTGGTTGATTGAAGTTTCAGATTTCAGGTAGATTGTTTTGGGCATGGAAAATATGGGTAAGTCCATGATGAATATTGGAATCTACCATGAGCAAGAGGCAAACGATATGAGAATAGACTCATGGCTAAGAAAATCAATTTCTGTAGAGGACAGAATTGCAAATTCATACCTGAATTTAATTATTAATGCCATTGACTGATTAGAGAAATCAGATTTTAATTATATTGTTAAATGCTGCTAACTATTTGGCTATTTGATAAATGTGCCAGGAAGACACATTGCAGGAAGACCAGGAGTGATGGCCTGCAAAATGCAAACTAGGTGGGAAAGACCCCATGCTTTGGAAATGGGTTTCAGGTGAAACTCCATTGATAATGTCTCACCCAAACCGCATGTCGGTAAACCATGAGAGTGAAATGGTAAAGCTATGCCAAGAAGGCATGTGAGATACATCTACAAAATGAATGAGTATTCTGTGAGCCTAGACTAGAACATGCATGTCTAAATTATTAGGGTTAATATGCATAGCATGCTCCACTTTATTTATATATATCATTTCAGACTTCTTGAGTATGATTAGGGCCTACATGGCTCACATTGGAAAGGGGGTGCACACCTTTTCTGGTGGTGGGTCATGATAGGGTTGTCAATATTGACTACACCCTAAGGGAATGGACGCATTCCTGGTGTTTCAATACTTGATAGTGAATGTCATGGAATGTGGTTGCGATTTTGAGAAGCAATACTGATAAGCCTGCTTATCCTTCTTGTGTTGTCAGCCTACACAGATGCAAATTGGTACTGCACATTAAGAGGTAAAGTGAAGAAGGGTACGCAGAAGGACTGTATAGGAATTGGCAACCTTTCTATGCTCACACTAAATAATACTGGAAGGGATGGACAAACCTAGGGAGTTGTGTAGTGAAAAGGGGTATCATCCTTATGTGAGTGGGGCCATGTTAACCCGTAGTCAAGAAAGTCACCTATAAAGTTCCTAAAAGGAACCACCAATTTGCACAAGAGAAGGAGTGGCGTCCTTGTATGAATGAAGAGTTGATGTGTGTGTGAAGGGTTATGGTGCAAGAAGGTGTGGTGACATTGGTGAAGGCATAAAATCTCTATTGGGTTAGCAGTAGGAGGGAAGGCACCAAGACTGACTGAAAACCCTGAGATGCCTATGGCTCCATAGTAGAGCCTTGACCTATAATGGTCAGGTGGCGCAGTTTTTCTTCCATTGGTCGATGACGCAGACGAATGTGATGGCTCGGCACTGGAGAGGGCCAACCAGGTATGGGACTGGTTGAACACCACCAAATGCTTGGTAAATCCAGTCAATGGGGAGGTGTACTAGTTAAGCATTAACTACATCAAAGTCCATAGGCGATTCCAAGGCTTGCAAAGCGAAGCAGGACCTTGTGGACCAGAGGGGAAACGCACAATACAGATAAGTATTCGTTTTCATTTATGTCTTGTTTGGAATAATGAAGATTTCAGGTATGTGTCTTCTAACAGCTAAACTGATACACTATTGTTTCTTTGTTGGAAACCTTCGTCATTGTAGGAAGGCAAGACCTTGAAAGACTATAAATTGCTAGTAAATCCAGAGAGTAAATGAGTGGGCGATATAAATTGCTGGTAAATCCAAAGAGTAAATGACTGGGCAATATAAATTGTTGGTAAATCCAGAGAGTAAATGAGTGGGTGATATAAATTATTGAAAAATCTAAGGAGTAGTTGGTTGAATGCTTTAAAGTTCTTGATAAGTCCAGAGAGTGACTAGTTGGACATTAACTACTTGATATGGTAAAGCAGCATGTACATTGGCCCAACACCCCTTAAACAATTGATAAAACTAGTAGGAGCACTGGCCTAGCATATTTCTAAAGGAAATGATTGATAAACCCAGTCGGCGTACTGGCCTGGCATTGCCTATTTGAATGATTTTGGAGTAGCCTACATGTTGGCCCAACATTCATAATTGTGTCCACAGGAAATCCAAGGCTTGCAAAGCAAAGAAGGATCTCGTGGAATAAAGTGAAGACATCCAATACAGATAAGTATTTGGTTACCTTGCAGCTTCTTGCTTATGAATATACGTGTGTATACGATTTGGTTATGATTTCCTAAACTCTTGTTTAGAGATAAACCCTATGAAAATGAACTAAACATGTGAATTGATTCAATGTTTGAGTGTAGGTATTGCTGGAAGCAAGGATTATGAAGGCATCCTAGAGGCACATGAGGACATGTGACCATCCTAAAGAGCTCAGTATGAGCAGTAATGAAATATGGTGCTAGTGGACATGAGTGGATCCTAGCAGCCAAAGGTTCTGTAAGCAATAATGGGGAGGGGTTCCCTAGTCAAAAATCCATATACAGACCTTATACACTAAGTGTCATAGCCAAGAAAGGAAAGTCAAAGCATTCACATTGAAGTGAAAGAGACTAAGGAGCATGAAACCACAACGATGGCGTAGCTCCATAATAGAACAAGACTAACAGGGAGAAAATCCTACTCTTCTCTTTCCTTTCGATTGATGCATTTATAAAACAAAAGATTGTTGAGTGCTTGTCATGGATGGAAATAGATTGTGTTTAATTGCTTGAGAATTGTGAATGCTGAAATAGTAAATTTCCTGTGAAAGAATGAATATGAATGAGTTCATGTGTATGTGGAAAGCATGAAAGTGTGGAAGTCCCATGAATAAAGCATGGACATTCCATGTCAATTGGAAAAATAATTGACTAATCTTAATGTTTATATTATGCTTGTCCTAACAAGGAATTTCCATGATGAATTTCATAGGTAAGAAAGTGAAACAATTAGTTGTAGCCTGCACAAGAAAGTGTTGCTAGTAAGCAAAGTGTGGTCAGTTGTGCCCATTGACTATGGCAACAGACCGAGGGCTATTAGAGTTGGCTGAAAGACTTCTTCAAACAATTGCGAGGACCCAAGAAAATCTTGGGGAGATGCTCAAGCTACAAAGGCAACAGAATGAGATGAACCACAAGGTTCTACATGACTCTATTCGTCTGCAAAAAGAGGTAAAAAGCATTCTTGGAGCAATCAGTAAAGGAAAGGAAATTGGATCAGTGAAGAAGCATTCATCCAATCGGCCGATTAAGAAACGTTCTAGGTGGGAAGACTCAAAGGAATTTGAGCAAGAAAAGGTAAAGCAACCAGTGAAATGTTGGGGATGTGATGGAAATAATTTCCTCCACAACTGCCAAACAATGAAACATCAAGAGGATAGCTGCCATAAAATTTCGAGACTTGTAGATCAGAGGGAAGAGATTATTTTGGAACAATTCCCTCATGCAGAGCTAGAAGGTCCAAGCCAGCAAGAGCAGTTTGTGAAGACCAGAGGACTTGGTCCCGAAAACCCAAGTAAAGGGTGAGATGCAGGACAGACCTGCCATATTTTGTGAATTTTGGACATGTATATAACGTTTACGTATTCCTAGGTATTGCAACACCGAGGACGGTGTTATTCCAAGGGGAGGGGAATGTCACGTCCCCCATTTTGACCCTTATAATATTTTGGGCTATAATGTAAATAATCTATGCATATTATGTATGATTCCTAGTGTGAAGCTCAAGGCCAAGGCCCCGCTAGTGAACGCTCGATCTAGAAGAGGCAAGTATTTGAAATTATGCTACCCATGTGATAGTGAACCATGGGAATTGTAAAATGCATCTTAATATAAATGCCCACAACTAGCTATGCAATGCAACAAGAGATGGGGGCATGATGTTACAAGGAAATTGGGAGAGAAATATTCAAACCCTTGAGCCAATCAAGTCAAGCCAAGTGTCAATGAGAGAACCCATCAACCATCAACTACCCATGTTGACTTTAGTGCCCAATCATTCATTTCTTCCAAGAGTTGGGTGAAGTAGTTAATGCCTTGGGGATTGGGGAGGTATGGCTATCCAAATTCGAGTATGGGAAAGCCACCCTCATGGAAAATCATGTTTCTCCTTCTTGGGAAAGAAAACACACACAAATTTTTTTCGAAAGCCATTATCCATGGTCACACTTCACTCTCTCACGTTTTGGGAGCTTGCTGGGCATTTTTGGAATTGCCTGGGCATTTTCCAGCCCTGTTTTTCTGGTTTCTCTGGGTCTTCTAGCTGGGAAGAGGGAATTTTTGTGTTGCAGACCTATTGGGAGCTGTATGGGCATTTTTCTCCATTGATTTCCAGTGTTTTCCTTCCTTTCTGGAATTACTGGGAACTCGTTTTTGTATTACACACCTGTTGGGAAGGAGAGAGCACGATTTGGGGGTTTGTAGAGACCATTGCTGCTCTCTGAATGCCCATGGACATTTTCTGAAAATGAAATTGCCTTCCCAGGGTTGTTTTCCCCATTTATCACTTCGTTTTTGGGTTTCCCATGTTTTCCATCCATACCCAACACTTGGGTTTTTGCTTTTATGTGTACCCATGCCTAGTTTATGAGTTTCCTGTGTGTGACGGAGATTGTTGGGGTTGAATTGGGTCTCCATTGTTTTGGCTTGAGCTTGAGTGGAACCATCCACAAATGAAGAGGGTTCAGACTTAGCCTGATAAACCCAGCAGTGGTCTGGCTTGGCTTAGATCCAAATGATTATTTGGCTATGTATGAGTTTGAAATCCCCTTTTCCCTTGTAGATATCATGCCCAGCTTCGGGGTGGTCTCTGAGTGCTGAAATAATACAGGCTGGGAAGAGACCTACGGTTGGGAAGAACGTTACAGTGACATAGCTAGTTGTTGGGGACAACATTACATTGAGATAAGTATATTATCCATGTGTATTTTACTTCTGCAATGTATTTAATTTGTTGGCTGTGTTAAATTGAATGACATTCATGTAATATGTGTGTGGATGAGTTCATTTTCGCTGTGCATATTTTTTTGTTTTCCATCTGCACACATCTCTTGTATTGCTAAGAATCTAATGAATGGAATGAGTAATTTATGTAAAATCCCAGATCTTGGTATCATGTGCCCTTCATTGAATTGGTTAGATGGAGGGTATGTGACACTTACCCTGGCCCGATCGAGGGATATTATATGGATCAGATCAGCAATTTTCTTAATGTGTTTTCAATCATCACTTGATAACTTGTAAAGTATTTTTAAAGTATTTTTGTTTGACTTAAACTATTATTTCAATGTATTGTTATTCAGAGCTGAGACACCAACATGGGAGAACATAGGATCTCCCAACCTGGATGCAGCAATGACAGTTGCAACTGAAATTGGGGCACCTCACATGGAGGTATTTTCAGTACCTCACACAATATTGTTATTACTTATGGCATTTATATTACTTGAGTATTTATATTTATGACATACACGTTGATAGTTCATACAATGTTTTTGAATATCTTGATTGCCTAAATAATGACTTGTTTAAATTGTTCATAACATGCATTCATTTTGGTGTCCACGGGTGTTCCCTGACTATGGTGATCAACCATACCTTCCAGGGTTTGGTAGATAACCATATACATAGGTACAATGTGCAGTTAAAAGCATGCTTTTAATTTGAACTGTTACGACTTACTATGGTTTAATTTATTGTTTGTTTACTAAATTGTGATATTAAAAATGTATATGTAGGTGCCACCGGCAGCTGTAGGTCCCCATTTTAGTCCTATGTTTCCACCCTCTCCCATGAGTCCCCCCCTCGCTTCCATATAGACCCCTCCCTCCGTCCACCCCCTCCCTTCCATCTAGCCTCCCCTCTCCGGCTATACTCCCCCCTCCATCCATCCTCCCTGACTTGTCCATGCCCCTCCGTCTATACATCCTCCCCAATTTATCCACGCCCCTTGTCTATCCATCCTACCCCATTCATCCACACCCCCCCTTCCTTCCAACTTCCCCTCTTCGTCTACAACCTCCCTTTCGTCCATCTTCCTCCCTCTATGTAGGACTGCCGTCCCATGCACCATCCCTCAACATCCCCCCTGGCCCTTTTTGTTTGATACGCTCTATCGTACAACCGGCAGGGGTTCATCATCCATGACATCCTCCTCCACCCCATACCACCATGTCTTCTCCCACCATATCTTCCCCACTTCCCGCCACTATTGTGACATCTACTCTTCCAGTATCCTCATCTATATCTCTAGTGGTTGCACCTGTAGTGGCTGCCACTACATCTACGCCCCCCCCCCCCCATGACTGCATCGGAGCTGGTTGTCCAGCCATCTACTCCACCTACTAGCCTAGAATCCCAGCCATGTCCATCGTTGGAGTTGTTCACAGTGAGAATCAAGCTAATTTATGAAAATATTTTGATGCATTAACAAAATTTAATTTAAGCAATAATTACTTTTCAATGAAATGATTGTTGTAAATGTTGTAGGTTGCAATTGCTGAGAGGATCCGTAGATCCAGGACACCTGCCTCACGTTTCCCACTCACATCAGAGGTGATTTATTTAAGATTCGAATTCTACATTTGTTTTATAAATGTGGTAAATGTTGTGAATGCTTGAAAATGATGGTATCTTATATCATTTGTTCCAAAGCCTGGAAAGACAGTCTACTCCTAGACAGAACAAGACCTGAGGTACCAGTAGCTCGAAGAGTAGGAAGATTGACTTTGGAGATGCACCTGGGAGTGACAGGGGTGGTCACAATGCTTGACACACCATGTTATGTACATTAGCCATGATGTGGCAATTTTGTGCACCGGTTTCCATGTACTTTGTATCTACGACACGAGTTTCCATGTATTTTGGATCGATGGCATGAGTTGTCGCATTTTCTATAGGGCATGAGTTTCCATTGTATGTACATTGGGAACCATGTTCCACTACTTTCCAGAAATTGTAGATGTTTGGATGAGTTTTGTAGCCTTGATGTACATGGATTTTCAGTTATCTGATTTATATCGATGTTGTCTATATTAGTATATTGTTGTCTCATGTTGTGTGTATCATGATGTGATGTTGTCTAAATTTGGTTTTTACTTCTATCCATCCATGGCATGCAGTCTTAATTTTTGGTTCCAATGATGTCCATGCATTAGTTGATAATGTGAATCAACTTGAAGGTTACCTAGATCTTAGAAGAGAAGTTGGATATCATAGTTCAGCTTGGTTTATCTTTCCACATGTAAAATCTTGTAATGGTATCTATGTTAAGAAAACATTATAAACATAGACTAATTGTGGACTAACTCAAACAAAATCATGTGTGATAATTAATCTAAAAAAAAACGGAATAAATGGATGGACAAATCACACCTCATGGCACATATGATATATATTGGGAACTTGAGTACTAGGAAAAGAATACTTAAAAATAGAAAATGTTCATTGTTGTCAAAAGGTTAAAATGAGATCCAACATGATTTTTAATAGCTCTACATAATGAGATCCAAAATGTCCATACTCTACATAATGAAATGTCGTCACTAGTATTTATATTGACCATTTTGTCTACTTAATATCATACAACAAATTAATAACCAACTTATGGAATCATTTCTTAATCAATTGTCACCATACAAATAGGACAACCTTGAGCACAATGTATAGCTAGCTCATTAATTCTCACTCACGGATATAGCCACCTTTGATTTGATGACCATCACATCCACTACCATTTACAATTAGGACTTCCTTAATTTATCATTATGTGATAGGGATCTAATATTATGTAGACACATTCACTTAAACACATATAGTTGACAATACAATAAATGACTACTACGAGGTGTATTTTTTAGGCTATATCCACATCAACACACCAACTTGTTACCCCAATACCCCAAATGCTTTCGAATTCTATCTGGAAGGGATTGAGGGGTATTAGGACATCATAATTCATCTATTGGACACTCAGACACTAGTTAAAGACATTTAGGAATTTCATTACATCAATGGATTCACAAATACACCCTCACCAAGTTGCAAGCATCCATTAATGCGCCATCAACACTAGAACATATAAGCATTACTACATGTTGGACTAAGCTTTACTAATGTTATGATAATGTTAGGTTTTCCATCCATTGAGAAGGTTTCCATAGGTGTGCATATCCACCATATAAAAATCTTCATGGTACAACCAATTTCAAACCATTAGGTTTCTAAATTAGGTATCTGGTGCTAGGTACAACGGTTTTCTAGTTGTATGCACCCTTGCTATATAGATGAGAAACTATGCATATATGTGTATAGTGATTTGGATTCAAATGTATGCACATGAATATATATGTACAATGAAAATGATTTAATTTTTTATTTTTATTATAATTTAGGGCTAGATCTTAGGCTACATAATAGGGTTTCATTGTGATTAGAATACAAACTAGGGTTTACACTACCAACCAGGGTTTTTAGGCTAGGCTCTCGTGTTTCTAGGCTAGGATCCAAGCTCTATGGTCACCATCTAGAGAGCTTGTGTAGTTACATATAAAACAGAATTGTTAATGTAGTTACATATGGATCGTTCTTTGTGTGTTAGGGAAATTCCTATCTAGATAGCTTGTGTAGTGATACAAGGACTTGTTCATGGCTCATGAGCATGAAAATATTCATTTAGGTCCTAATAACCTTTATATTTTGTAATCACCATTTATGTGTATGAATATGTAGATATATCTTGGATAATGACACATAATAAAACATATCGGTAATACTAATTATGACACATATTGTATAATGGATGCATACATGCATATATGTTGTGTGAGAAGGAGACTATTTAGTGGTGGGAAAGTAAATTGAAAAATTACATGAGAAATTATGCAAGAAGGAATCAACTAACTATTGCACAAGCTAGGGCATGATTTTTTATAATCACTCATGAGAGGTTCTTAGAGTCAAATGCATTGGATATAAATAAATTCATCGAGATAAATAATACATGATCACAGAAGAAGATTGAAATTTGAGGTCACAACTCACTAATGAAGGTAGAATGAACTTGGACATCGTCACCATCTTCATCATCATTGTCATCTCTAGGTTCCTCATCGACATCTCCATCATCATCATCTTCTTCATCGTCATCAACATCACCTTCATCACCATCACCATCATCATCAACAAGGATGATTTTAGGGGCAAATTATAGCCCATGGGAAAAATTAGAGGGGTTTCAAAAATTTGGTGGGCGAATTTTGTATATTAAAAAAAAATTGGAAAAAAAAAATCGCCCACTATTTATTAACAAAATAATATTTTCAAAGAAAATAGCCTTCCCCTCTAACAACCCTATCTCCCAAAATATGGAAATTGCCCCTCGAAATTTGCTAAAAATCTCACAAAATCTGGAAATCGCCCCCCAAAATTTACTAAAAATCTGGCATTCGCCCTTCATTTCTGGTTCGATCTGTCAAAAATATGCCATTCGCCCTCATTTCTGGTTCGATCTGTCAAAAATATGGCATTCGCCCCGATATACACCCATTGCTGGGTTCATATGGCTATTTCACCCCCGATAACCAGTGCACAACAAAGTCCTTAATAGGCAATTTATTGTAATAATATTTTCTCTGTCATGTACATGCCAGAGGGCCTCGCTTTGAAGGAGGAAACAGACCACATTTTGGAGATCGGGAAGGATACCATGGAGGCCCTCCTCATGGAACTACTGGAGAATTTGGTGATAAGGCTAGGGCACCTGCAGAATTTCAACCTTCATTTAGGGTAAAATTATTGTTGTTAGTTTTGTTTAGATCTCTCTCAGGATTCTATTAGGTGTATCTTGCTTTTTGTTATTAGTTTGTGCATTTGAACTTTTCAGGGCTCCAGTGGAAGGCCAGGGTTTGGTCATGGAGACGGTAGCTATGGTGCTGGACCAGCTCATGCAGCCCTTGAGTAATAGCTTCAGTTTTCTCTAAATTTAGTTGGAAGTTCTTATAGATGCTGGTTCCTAAAAATGTTTAAAGTTATTTATGAAATTCACAACATTGAATACGTGCTGCAGTGTTGGAATTATTTTAGATTTTAGGTCCTATCTCTCTTCTGTTCTTTTTAGCCTTCTTTCAATGAAATAGCAAGACAGTGATATGTCAGTTTTTGTTGTTTATCATTATACCTCGGAGCAGTCAAAGAGGAAGCCACAACGTGGTATTGGACAATGCCCAAATTGCCTGAGAAATAAGCAGACTTCAAAAGATTAAAATGCCAAGGTAAGAGGAACTTTTGATTTATTAAATGACTCAACATAGAACTCACCCAAGAAAATAATACCAAGAGGAGGGTGCGCCCAGGTTGAGAGAAATGGGTTGTACAATAGATAAAAATGCAATATGCTCAACAGAGATCAAAATGCCCCATGCACTATTAAATTCACCTAGCTGTGACAAAAAATGCCCTAGGAATATTTAAATTCACCTAGCTATGACAAAAAAATGCCCAAGAATATTTACATTCACCCAGTTGTGACCAAAAAAATGCCCCAGGCATATTTCAATTTTCCTAGCTGGTGGAAAAAACGCCCAACAGTTAATTATGTTTAAATTTTTTGATTTAGAAACTATTTAATGAGTTGCAAAATCTCTTTTATATGAGATCCATTAATGGCATAATGGAATGGATGGTGGTAGTTACATAGCTATTGGCATCCTACTTTTCAAGACAACTTGAAAACATGAAATACAGATCCATTTTGGATCCGAGCTATGGGGATTTATAAACTATCAGGAGCTATGTAATTATGAGGCTTAGAAAAATTTAATGAGTATAATACTTACCCATATTTGTAGGCACTATCACAACAAAGTTGTGCAAATGTCAATAGGATAGGATCAATTGAAAATGTACTAACTAGCTGATCGACCTTGGAGAGTCCAGACCCGTAGCTTTTGCCTAATCTAGTACCATAACTTAACTTTTTACTTCCATCAGAAACATGCTTGATAAAATACCATTCAGGAATTAAGATATGTGGAAAAAAATAAAAATACTTCACTTGCTCAATTGAAGTTGTATCCTCTTCTTTAGTCTTTTTCCATGGTATAATTGCCACCAATATACTTTAGTCCAATCTCTCATCAGAACACAAAGAATTCCCAAGGAGAAATAAAAAGATGAGAATTGAAGTAAATAAGAAAAGTAAAAATTCCCATTTCACAGATGCTAATCTTTGACATATTTACGTCCCCTACATCAAAAACATAGTAAATAGATAGAAAGATTTAGCTAACCTTGTGCATCACATGTGGCAACAAAGACTGGAAACCTATTGGATCAACATTGTATGAACATATTCCAACTTTGCATTTGACATAAAGTGTTCCTCCATTGAATGAGCTATCCTTATCCCTTGGTTCCCACCATGGGTAATCTGTGATTCTGTACATGCTAGCCCTTTATCAGGGTGACAAGAAAGAAAAAATACAAAAATGGATTTGTTCACAATGGTTAACTAAACTAGTTGGTTCCTTTTTTAATATTTTTTATAAACATGATTAAAATTTTGTAGGTATAAAATACCTATAGGAGAAATTTCAATATCTTGAGGCTAGCACCGAAGTCCAAAAACTCTTCACCCCTTCAACTGAGAATGATTGTAGACAAAAACCAGATGCATTATATAGAGGCAAATGGTTAAAAAAAACTAGCACTATATTAAGTTTTACTATAGGATCAAAAATAGTGGCAAATAGGCAAATATACTAGCAGTATGTTGATATAGTGCTAGTATATTTGCCTCTATATAATGCAAATGGTTCAGAACTGCTTGGGTTTGCTGATATATTTGTAAGAATGGTTATTTGTTCTTTAAAGAATTTGTTTTGGTTATTATATTGTGAATGAATTTCCCAACATTTGCAAGTAGGATCTAGTTATTTTTGTAATTGGGTAATATTTGATTCATCATGATGTGGTTATTTGTCAATTGCACGAGCTAATAAAGAATGGCATGCTAAATTATCATATGATTGAGTTTCAAGAGGACAATGACCTTTAAATTTTAAGCTCTTTTAATAATATTTAGCTGGATAGCAAAGTAGAGTGTTGTTTTTTGTAACCTATGAACTATTTGATCAGATATATAGGTTGCCTTTAGTGTTAATAAAGAATAGCATGTTAAAGTATCTTATGATTGAGTTTCAGGAGGATGATGAACTATTTTTTTTTAGCTCTTTCAATAATTTTTGGCTAGATAGCAAAGTGTTGTTTTCTGTAACCTATGAACTATCTGATTGGATATAGGTTACCTTTAGTGTTAAATTGACAGCTGCAAAACAAGCTTCTGTTTTGTAAAAGTTGTCTTCAATGGTTGGCTTCGTCTCGTTTGGTAATTGTGGTTTATAGCTATTTAAATTATCTAGTTTATGACTGTAGATGGGAAATTTTAGAGCCTACTTCTGAAGTTTTGCCTGTAATTTTAATGTATTAGAGATCGTTTTATTAATGGTCAAGGGGAGCTGTTATGTACAAAAATGAGTTATTCCTTCAGTCTCTGATCCTAGCCATTATATTCTCCGATAACTAATGTTAGGCATATCGTCATTTTATAACAAAGGAATGGTTTTATGAGCATGCGATCTGATTCTAGAGTTCATATATTTTCTGAATTGTTTGTTACATTTTGAGTGCATTTCCTCTCCTTTTTCATGTTGTAATGTTGTTTCTTAGTTTTATAAATGATTCATAGATTCATCCATTAGTGTAGTTTATGCCTATCATGTCTGTACAAAGAGTCCTTTCACTTGAGCATATTGATCAAAATTATATAGTCAAGACGGTTATAGGCCTCTAAATTGTTCACCTTAACATTACCTTAGCTATTTTATTCCACCATGTTTTTTACAACAGTTGGATCTACAAAGGTGCATGAATCTCGCGACTTATGGCATTCAGGATGGTGGCCTCTGGAGAGCTTTATATGGATTACTTTCATGGTGGTCCCATTTTTTGTTCCATCAGCTTTCATTCAATTCTATGGTGAGTTTAATTAAGTCCCTGCAAATTATTCCCATACTATAATCTAATTCTAATGACTAACTTTTAGTCTTTCGCTGCTTAAATTAGACAGGTTTTATGAACTTGTGGAAAATTGAATTAAACACTATAATTGTGAAAACAAACATATCATTAACCTCTTTATAACTATTGATGCAGGTGAAATTGCCAGATTTGGTGCTGGGTATGTTTCTCTTCTCTCGAGTTTTTAGGGTACAAAATTCCTTTTAAGTGCACAAATAATCTACTGGAAAAGCTTAAACCTGGAGCATCAATTTTACATATGTTGCTTGGTTGAAAACGATTGATGAAAAATCCACTAAGATGTTGCAATCTTCAGCCAATGCTTTACTAGTTCAGCTATTTTGACAGATATCGGTACAGCCATCATTGACATGATGAAATTTAATTGAGAAAATTTCCAGCTAAATATGTAGATTAGATACTTAGTTCTTGTCTTCTAAAATAGACCAGGTAGAAGCTATCTTATTTTCCCATATTGAACTCAGGTTACCTTGGTTACACTCTGGCGATATATTCTGATCAATCATCAAATAGTTATTATGGTTTATGTCCTTTAAGCTAGGACTAATTGCTTGTTAAGGCTTCCTAACCATGGCCAAAATTTGTATGTTGTTTTCTTAGGATATTTCTCATCATACAACTTATAAGTGTAATCAATTTCATCACCTGGTGGAATGACTTTTGGCTGTCATAAAAATGTTATCATCCCAAAATACTTTAGAAAGGGTGCATGTATCTAGTTTTTCTAAAACCCAAAACCCCGACAATGTTTTTACTTGAACAAAAAACAATTTTCGAACATTTTTCAGAGTAGTTTTCCCCTTAATCCCTCTGAAACTGCCAATTTGATTGCGTCTGATGATCCTCGTAAGATCGTTTAAATTGGGAGGTCACAATATGGTATTGACATCATGGGATTTTGACTGTTTGCATTTGGTTGAATGCTACACATTTTCATTCTGCTAGAGTTGCAATCCTTTGCGGGCCAGCTCCGTGTAGCTAAAATCTTGTCATTAAGGCAATGGCTATACACATTTAACCATGAAAGGGAAATTTTTATTGCTGGTAGAAGCTGGATTGCAACTAGTGCTGTGAGTCAAGGCATCCAGGTTAGTAACCAAACCATTGTTAATCATGGATTATTGAAAGAATGGAAACATAAAGTACATACAGTCTGCAATCATGATTGGTTATCTGGGTATATAATATGTAAGAGTAATGGTGATGCTGATTGTAAACCTTGGCGGGTGTGGAGTCCCTTGTGTGAGAGAGAAGGTGTTTGAACTCTAGAAGTTGGTTTCCCTTCCTCATCAAAGGGTTTAACACTTCTCAGAGTTGGTTTCCCTCAGTCATCAAAAGGGCTTAACACATGTCAGATGGACTGAATTGGCCAAAGTGGATGGTTGTTAATAGGTTCTTTATTTATTTTTTAATATTTATATGTAAATATTGGCAATAGGCATGTTTTAGGAATTAAATACTTGCAATAGGCATTTTGGGGTAGTTGTGTATGACGCACATATTACATGGTAGGCAGTTGACCCATTAGATATGGGTGGAGGCCAAGGCCAAGGATGAATAGCAGTGGGAGGAGCCATTTTCAAACAGTCAGTAGAAAACCTATGGCTTGCAAACAAAATGAAAACAGCTCCAAAAATACTGTTAGGTTTGGAACTCCCAAGTATACAATGTTAGGATCTATATCAAAAGAAGTGGCGAATTCAACCACTGCTGCAATATCTCCAGTGCTGGTGAATGCCATTCAGAAAACAATAATTTGTGGTAACAAGCTATCTCATTCAGAGGCAACTTCAATGGGTGAGGAATGGCCTCAGGATCAGGGGACAATGGAAGGGGAACAAATTAGAACCAACCCTCCTGATACAACTTCTCGAACAGTAGTTGCAGGGTGTGCACTGACTTGAATAGTGGAAGAAGGTCCAGAGCATCTGAAACTTATGCTATGTTCTAGATGTCAACATTCTGCACACGCATATAATAAAATTTTAAGTTCTTATTTGAGATACAGTAATGCAAATTTTGAAACCATTGAGTCTATTCTTCAAGAGATGCATCATTTTGGGGCATCCCCAGATGCTGTGACTTACAAATTACTTTTAACTAGCTGCATCACGTTGGGAAAGTTGGACATTGACTTGAAGTTTATGGAAGAAATGACTCAGAAAGGGATTCATCCTTGTAGGTATATGCGCAAGGCACTTTTGAATGCTTTGTTAAAGGCAGGGAATCTGGAGGCTGCATTAGACGTCTTTGAAGACATGTTGGAGACAAATTGTGTCCCTGGAGTACCAACTGTTAATAATCTTATATTGAGTCTCTACAGAATGGGCAAAGTTGAAGTGGCTTACCACCTCTTGAGGATATTGCTTGGTAAGGGGTTTTCTCCAAATGTCCTTAGTTACAATCTGTTGATACTAGATTTATGCAAGGCAGGCAAAACTTCTACTACGATCGAGTTTTTTTGCTCTATGAAGGGAAATGGTTGTTCTCCAAATATGTACACTTACACTGCTCTAGTGCATTGTTTTAGTGAAGAAGGTAGGTGGGAGGAAGTTTACACTGTTTTAAATGATATGGCATCTGAGGGCTGTAATCCTAATGTTGTAACATTTACTACATTAATTAATGGTCTCTACAAGAAAGGAAACATTGAGGCAACAAGTAGCGTTCTAGCTATGATGGTTAAGCATAATTTTTCTTTGGATTTGGTCTCTTACAAAATTATTCTTCATGCTCTTTGTAATGCTAGGATGTTTTCAGAAACCTTCCAATTAATGGATGTTATTTCCAAAAAGGGCCTTTCTCCTGATCTATATACTTACACTGCACTAATAGGAGGTCTCTGTAAAGAAGGCCGAGTTGCAGAGGCCCACAAGTTGTTGCAAGATTTTCTTGGAAAGGGTTGTGTTCTTGATACTGTTACATTTCATATTTTTTTTAGTGGTTTATGCAAAAAAAAACAGGTCAGAAGAAGCTTGTTCACTTCTGACAAATATTGAATGCAAGGGTTACCGCCCTAATTTGGTTACATACAATACATTGTTAAATGGTTTGTGCAAGGAAGGGAAGTTACAATAAGCATTTCAACTTTTTGATGAGCTTTCAAAAAGAAGTTGCACTCCTGATATAGCTTCTTCTAACATAATGATCTCTTCACTATGCAAGGATGGCAATAAATTGAGAACCATAAAACAACTTCTAGGTAAAATGCATGTTGAAGGCTGTACTCCCAATTTAGTGACTTATACTTCTTTGATATACTATCATTGTAGGGTCGGAAAGCTATGGAAGGCCTTTGAATTGCTGAATTGTATGCCGAAACAAGGGTGCCTTCTTAGTGTTGTTACCTACAATATATTGTTGGATTGCCTGTGCAAAAAAGGAAACTTGCAAGAAGCATATGAGATTTTCAGTGTGATGTGCAAGAAAGGATGTACTCCAAATCAAATTTCATACAATATATTAATCCATGCTTTTTATAGGGCAGGAGAAATATCAACATCATAAATGATGCTTAGTGATATGCATGGCAAAGGTTGGTCTCCTGATGTTTTTACTCATGGTTCCATAATGTATGGGCATTGCAAGGTAGGCACTGTAGTAAAAGCTCTTGAGCTATATGATAAAATGCTAGAGAATGGATGTCCACCAAATATTATTTTGTACAATATATTGTTATCTGGTCTATGCAAAGAAAGTAAAGAACAGGAAGTATCTAAGCTTTTACTTAACATGGCAATCAATGATTGTGGTCCCGACATGGTCTCTTACAGTATATTGAAACACAGCATAGCCAGGGGAAGTAGACTTTTAGAATCTCTTAAATTGGTGAATTACTTGATAATGAGTTGTCGCCTTCTACCAGAGTAACAGAGCATCACAATCAAGCATCTGAGTTTAAGCAAGTGCCTTCTACCAGAGTAATGGAGCATCACAGTCAAGCATCTAAGTTTAAGCAAGTAGTTGCAATGCTAAATTGCACTGTTGGATATCCAGGACAACTTGTTTGCATGTTCGAAATAATAAATCTTTTGGCTCCAGGAATGTTTAGGGATAAAACAGCTAGGTATGCCAAAGGGGAGTGCTCATTGAAGTGTCAATGATATAACAAAAAAACTTTTGAGGAGTTTGGTGCAGAAGCAGTATTGTTGTGTTTCGACTAATAGCATGGAACCTGCACCTGGAGGAGCCTTCTATGGTGTTTTTTTGCCAGTTCAAAATTGTACCAACTTTGTCAAAAACAGGTTAGTTTTTTTCTCTTTTTATCATATGATGGAAATGGTGGTTGATCATATTGCTTTGACAGTTGTAAGTGGGAAGGAGACATAGTGTAATCTAAAATGGATAATTGGAAAAAAAACAAGGAGGTGGTTGATCATATTGCTTTGATAGCTATTGTGAGTTGGTGTATATGGCTATCTTAGAAAGAGATGATGATCAATCCCATATTCAAGCATTTCATAGGGTGAAACTTCTATATGAGGAGCTTCCAAAAACAAAGATACAGGAATAGATAAGGAGCATTAAAGAATTGAACATTGATAAATCCTTCCCATCGGGATTCCTGGATGGTGCTTCTAGGGATAATATAGGACCCTATAAATCATGTGGGGTTTTTTATTTATCTTATGAGCATAAGATTAGATTCATTTATGGTTTAGGCGTAGAATAAAACCATTGGGAAAAATCAATCACTAAAGCAATAGTGGACTAACAAACTGGATAATTGAAGATGACGAAGATTGTGGGGAATGTGACCTCAAACCTCCCCCCAATTCAAGCTTCTTTCTAGTTTTTATCGGTCTTATGACCATTCCTAGGATGGGACTGTTATATTTGGAGAATTTTTATTTTTTTTACTTCAGAATATGGATGCTTTTTTATTTTTATTTTCTGTTGAAGAAATTTTGATGATCGAAATGGGTAAATGTTGAGATTATCCTTGATTTTGATGATATGTATAGGTTGTCTAGTCCACTTCCGCAAGTGAATGCCAATTTTCAGGATAATAAAAATGATAATAATGATCATGAAAATTGTATTGATGTCCAAAAAATGACCATTGAAGTAAGTCAATAGGACTGCCAAATACAACAAAGTAAATACAAAGTGTGTATCTAAGCCAAAGAGCATATATGGAACAAGAATGAACAATGGGCATGGATCCAAAATCTAGAGTCCAAATACTGCTAGTGTATCAAGATCCAAGGCCAAGTAGAGAAAACTTTGAATAGAGTACTGTCCAAAAGAAAGCCTAGAGGAGGATCTGGACTACCTACTACACTACTCCTAGAAGAGATCAACCGCTGCGGGGCCTAAATGTCCCAAATTGTTTCATTTCAATGAAGTAAAATGTAAAACAATTTTTTTTCTTTAGCTGTGAAATTCTTCAAAATGGTGGAATGTTTGAAAAGGAGAACCCTTTGTAACCTTTGTAAGCATAGTATGCGCCTGGTGTAATTAAACCCTAGGATAAACAGCATGCCTCCAAGTATTGTAAAAAAAAATCCTTCATCAAAAGTGAAACATTAAGTGAATAGTTGAATCCAAAATGAGGAAGATTAATCAGTTTCACTATTTGACAAGATCTATAATTATCTGATGAAATTTTGAAATTAAAAAAATTTAAAACAAATTAATAGCTCATATGTAGAACTGCTTAGACATAACAGAAGGTAAAATGCTTAGAAGTTCTGTTAACCATGGCTACTGTCAACAGTGGTGTAGTAGCTATGAAATTCCCCAAACTGGCAGAATGTTTGAAAAGGAGAACCCTTTGTAACCTTTGTATGCATAGTATGCAAGCCTGGTGTAATAAAACCCTGAGATAAATAGCATGCCTCCAAGTATGGCAAAAAAATTCCTGCATCAAAAGTGAAACATTAAGCAAACAATTGAAAGAGTTTCATACTTTTAGAAACCTCAATCCAAGATCACTCTAATTTGTCTACGAGAGACACTTACTTTGGAAATTTATGTTGCTCTGTTAAACGTTGGCAATGAATATTCTTTAGGTGTCAATTGATTCCTGATTCATATTTTGCTTGATAACAATGCGAGTTTGAGTATGTGTTTGTATGATGAATTATTCACTCCATTTGGACCTGTATTGAAGGATGCACATGCAATTAATGGTAGGCTTGGATGCTTTCTGAAAGCTGGTCTTTTGATTGAATTCTCAAGAAATGGAGGGATCGTGTCTTTAAATGGTGACCTAATTTGTGAGATCTTAAAGTGGGTGGATAGTTCTACACTTGCAAATGTAGGATGTGCATCCTCTCTCATACGTTTTACTGCAAGAGAAGAACATATTTGGGAGGAATTATGCTCCTCACTCTGGCCTTCTACAAGAAATGTAGAAGTAAGAAGTTTGACTTCTGCATTGGGTGGCTTTTGGAAGTTCTATAAATATTGCTTTCCTATGGTTGTGAATAGAGAGAGAGTTTCTACTATTCACTACGATATGGATTGCAGCAAGTCAAAATAATTGCGATCATAGTACTGTGATAAAGAGATCCACAATGTTTCTCCCTTTGATTTTGTTTCACTTGTTGATCTGCATTATATAGATAAATTAATTTATTCCAAAATACTTTGGGGAATCCCATGTGCAGATGATTTTCATGGTTGTTTCTCTAACTATACTTTCAATATTGATGTGATAAGTATTTTTAATAGAGGTGAGAATAATGAGGGCCAGGCTAATATTTCCTCAACAGATGGGCTGCCACTAATTACATCTCTTGAGAGGGAAATGAAAGATGGGATACTTTGGAGAGAGCTTTGGAACAACATAAGGCTTAGTTGGATCCTTATGAATAGAAGAGAAAAGAAAGCAGTCAACCTTGCTAGTTGGAGTCCCCTAGGAGGAAAAAATCATTGGCCTACTAATAAGGATATTCTTATACACTTTGGTACCATACTTCTACCCCATAAAATTCTTCCTTTTGGGATTGTTCAGTTTATCATTGTGATGAAGTGTAAAATTTCAGATGATGGTGTTAGAGATGGTTCCTGTACGACTCTAAAGTTGACTGATCTTGGCATGCATTTGGAAGACATGGGGGGTTCCCATGTAAATGGATGGAACAATTTGATCATCCATAAAGAGCTCTAAGTTTCCATAGAACTATGAACTACAATAATGTCTTAGAATCTTATCATCAATATCTGAAAGCACAAAATGAGTTAAAGGATGAGAAGATGAAGGTTTAAATCTTGATTGATACACTTTGTGCTCTAGGTGGAGTTATTGCATTTTCCATATGTTGTTTCCTCGTTATTTGAGAAATACATGGTTGATGTTATAATATTCTCTGGCCTATTTCCAGTCCAGATAGAGCTGCATATTCTATGCGCCCTAGCAACTCATAAATCTGGTGCAAGGTCACAGTCATTCAAGCATAATTATTAAATTTAAAAGAGATTTGTACAACAGGGTAAATGGCTTGTGTTCACTGGAACATCATAGCCTTTTTATTTTTTAATGAATATATGTGTCTTGAGGTTTCAACTTCTGCTCTCCTGAATCAGGCTAGCTCCTTACTGAAGTTGCTGAACAACCTTTATCTTTCTTTGCTTGACGTCATGTATGATATCTATGTTCCTCTATATAAGCAGAGAAACATATACTTCTAAACAACATCACATATGTTTTTTCCATGTTACCATTATCATATTGTTAGTGAAATGTATCCCTACTTACATGATTTGTTTAGCCATCAAGGAAGGCATTCATAGTTTCCTTTATAATTTGATGGCTATCCACCACCTATCAAGAAGTGGGACAATGGAATGTGACCTCCAGCTTAATGACCATGGTGGCTTCCACTAATCAAAGGGCCCCCTTATGGGGGTGCACTAGCCCATGAGGTCTAAACATATCACTTTGGGAAATTGAACCCTTGTGAGCACAACACCTCATTTTCTCTAACCCAGGAAGCTCCCTTTGAGTTGGTTTAGTAATCAAACCAAGAGAAATGGAAAATTATTATAGTTGTCAATCAAATCACATTGTGCCTACGTAGTCTACAAAAATAAGAGCAATTAGGATGCTAACAAACATATGTGCAGTGCCAAACTAGGCTTCCTTAATTTAAGCACATGGATGGTAGTTGGGTCAGATATTTTGAGGACAAACAAAAGTCGTGAGACCAAAGGAAGTTTGAATATGCAAAAATATGAAATCCAAGCTATGGTCATGCATAGCAAAGGATAAATTTAACGCAAATTTGTCTTGCTGAATCCAAGAGAAAGATTTTTCAATAAAGTATGAAAGATGCTTTTAGTCTAGTCACTAGAACCTCGGTTGATAATTGTTATGAATACTTGCACTTACCTTTTCCACAGTACAAGGAATTCAAGCTGTGCATATATCATCCCAAACCATAATCAGTACTGAAACCCCTTCAAAGGCTAGGCTTTGACTAATTGCAGAACTGAGATAGATCTGCTCCCCTGATTCTCTTGATGTCTAAGGCACAAATGGAAGATGTGTCTCTGCTCTCTTTTCTTTGAGACAACCCAAAACAAAGGTAAAACTGAGGTATCCGATATCTCTTTGAGGAGTGTGAGCTACAACAGATCCCCTCCTACAGGGCTGCGACTCGTCCTATGTTGAAACAGGGATGCTACCTCTCCCATAGCAGATGAACACAAATGAGCAACAAAAACTCTTCTTATAACTAAATGTTGGAAAATAATGCTTTGCAAACCATGGATGGGTATGAATGTTCATCTCCCCCTCACAGAAATCACCCTTCTTGGCATAAGGATGGATAGGTGTACTACTTGAAGTCAATCACACAATGATGGTAAACCCAAAATCATCTCCATGAAACCAATCTTCACAATATTTAAATCCAAGATATGAGAATTGAGGGTTGTATACTTTGTCAGAGGAAAAAAATTCAAGATATAGAAAGCCATCTATATTATTCTGTCCTAAAACTCCAAGGACATCTTCTTTGATTTTCTTTCTTCAAACCCTGACCTTCAAAACAACCACTGTCTACCAATTCCAGGATTGTTCCCCTTCAACATTGTGTTTCCTTTATTTGTTGGACTTTGATTTAGGGTTGACAAGAGGATACATATATCTTTTAGAAAAGTCTACATATAAGACTTTACATGCTACCACTATGGACATGCCCTTTCATCAAAGGCTACTACTACAGAACACAAAGAAGCTCTTACAGGCTGCTCAAATGTTGTAGGTGACTCTTATAACTCCATAAGGCTACCCAGATTGCTGTTACAAATGAATTGTTGTCAAAATTTCCTCACAACTGCTCCATGAAGATGAAAGAGTGCCTAGAATTCCTATAGGTGGCATTCTTCTGCTGCAAAGTGCCTAGAAATACTGAAATTTGTTGGAAGTTGCCTAAACTGATCAAAGATATGCCCAAATCCACCTAGGAATTTCCCAGAAATGATAATGGACACTGTAGAAGAACTTTTCTTGGGGATAGACTATCCGAGAGTGGCCAGATTTCCTAGGAAAGACCCACTTCTGAATTAGGGCACAACTATGCAAAAAATGGGTGTAATTCACAACCCATATAAAATATTGAAGGGATGATGTCTAATGCAAAAGCATACTATCCATGGATATTGACAAGAATAGGCATGGACAGGTTTGAAATTTGCATTAACATGCCTGATTTAGCAGTCATGTTTCCTCTTATGCCCAGGTCAACTTAGAACGTTTTCTGGAAGATCTAGGTGGATACCCTATGCAAATAGGGATGTAACACTCCTCATGTTGTCATTCTTCATTTTCTCCTCATGTTGACGAAGGCACTCAACTTTTGGCTTCTTCTATGTCCAATGCTCCAATAATAGAATGGGTTCTAGTAACAGCTTCCTGTGTTCTAAACGCCCCTCCTTCTATAAAATCCTAAATGTTGTACTACGGATTGTTTGTTGGCATGATGACACACTATATAGGAGTGAAACAATATTTATTTAAATATTTTTTCCAAGATTGATTGTTTGTGGTGAGTATCAATTAGGAACACCAAGCTTGAAATTACCGATGAATTGCTACTCCCAAACTATGATAGAGGAGCACCTGAACTTGTTGCAAAAATCCCCGAAATAGTCACTACTGGATCAAAACCTTAGCTAAATGCTGATGCATGCTACAGGAAAATGCTTTAATACACCACCATCCTGGACCATCTTAGACAATTTGCTTCATAATCTTTCCATATTATTGTGGCTGGAAACTGTGCATGTAAGATTAAGATATCATAACCTGTGGATAAACTTATTATGTTAGGTGCCCTATTTCAAATCAAATTGGTATCTCTGCATTTGTTTTGCATGTAGTTGTCTTTCTACATAGTTTATGGTCAAGACTAAGAATAACAAAAAATAAGGATCTATTTCTTATTATCACTTGGAATAACCATAGAAATAGTTAGTGATGCTTGGAAGCCATTATTGCATTCCTGTTCCCTCAGTATCATGTACTCTGTCATCATACCCACAGTAACAAATATTGTTCATTGCAAGGTAAACATTCACTCATTTTGAAATGTAACTGTTTCTCGTGGAACCCTTAAAACAAGTAATAACCTCTTAAATCATAATTTGATGGTTTGATATGTGCAGATAAATCATATTTCCAAGCCATGTTAATTAAATCTATAAACATGAAAAGTAATCTTATAAAGTTTATATGATATCGAGCCCATCATATAGTAGAAGTGATGGTCATGCAATTGTAGGTTGTGGTAGAAAATAATTATAACCTAGGAAGTGCACAAATTTATAGGTGGAAAACCCAAAATTGCAGGAAATAGAACCCAAGCAACATACAACTATGGGAATTAATGACCTACAATTCAAAGTTGTGGAATTTGCAACTCAACATTGCAGTGATTATATGTTTGCAACACAACATTGTAGCCATAGAGAATAAAAATACACTATTACAGAAACCAACAACTATGCAACTATGTGCAGAACATCAACATGGAAAGAGGATCCACAACAACAAGGAGACACACAACATGATGTTGCAAGAACACAATTAAAGGATCTCACAACTTTCCAAATATGAAAGAAGATGATGAATCTGAAACAATGTTTGATATATTATGTGACTTTGTAACTTCCTTGACAATTTAACTAGTTATAAAAGGTCCTCAGAGCCTTTGTTATGAAATAGTGAATCTTATAGGATCTTCTAGAGCTTGAGACAAATTGTTTGATATATTATGTGACTCTGTAACTTCCTTGACAATTTAACTAGTTATAAAAGGTCTTCAGAGCCTTTTTATGAAATAGTGAGTCTTATAGGATATTCTAGAGCTTGAGACAAAGCTTTGTAATTGCAAGTTCTCATACCATCCATCTATGGACTTTCTTTACAGTAATAAAATATCATTATTCAACCTAAAATCTCAACAATATTCTCACAATGACAGAGTATAAACTCTCAAATGGTAGGTTGAAGAGTTCTCTAGGTTATAGATCACCATGAGAGAAAGGATTTGATGGAGAGTTAGCATGATTTCTTTCACTTCCATAAATTCTAGTGTTTGATAAATGCTAGATAATAGCATAAGTGTGATTCCCCCCTTGCCTAGGGAAAGTATTGAAGTGACTAGGGAATCTTTATCATCATTGGGCGAATTTTGAAGTGTCTAGGGAAAGTAATGAAGTGCTTGGGCAAACATGGAAGTAGACGGGGGCGTTTTTATCTTCGTTGCAATAATTTTCAAGTGCCCGGGGAAAATATTGAAGTGTATGGGCGTTTTTATCATCATTGGGAGAATTTTGAAGTGGTCAAGGAAGTATTGAAGTGCAGGGGGCGTTTTTATCATCATTGGGTCAATTTAAAAGTGCAAGGGGCAAGTATTGAAGTGCCTGGGGGGAATTTTGAAGTGCTTGGGGAAAATATTGAAGTGCATGGAGAGTTTTATCATCCTTGGGAGAATTTAGAAGTGCCTCAGAAAATATTGAAGTGCTTAGGGCATTTTTATCATCTTTCGGAGAATTTTGAAGTGCCCGGGGCAAGTATTGAAGTGCCTAGGGCGTTTTTCTTGTCAATGGGTGAATTTTGAAGTGCATGGGACGTTTTTCTCATCACTAGGTGAATTTAGAAGTGCATGGGGTTGTTGTTTATCAATGTAAGGATGCTTTTATAGTGTTGGGATGTTTTAAAACAGTGATGGCCAAAGTTATCACATGCGGAGGAAAACTTGTGTATTGGGGCATTTTTGTGATTGCCTGGGTGATTATATCATTGTCGAGTGTTTTTCTCCCTTGCATAGGGAAAGTATTGAAGTGCCTAGTGCATCTTTATCATCATTGGACAAATTTTGAAGTGTCTAGGGCATGTAATGAAGTGCCTGGAAAACATGGAAGTGGACAAGGGCGTTTTTATCTTCGTTGCGAGAATTTTCAAGTGCTTGGGGAAATATTGAAGTGTATGGAAGTTTTTATCATCATTGGGAGAATTTTCAAGTGGTCAAGGCAAGTATTGAAGTGCATGGGATGTTTCTATCATCATTGGGTCAATTTAGAAGTGCATGGGGCAAGTATTGAAGTGCCTGGGGGCAATTTTGGAGTGCTTGGGGAAAATATTGAAGTGCTTAGGGCATTTTTATCATCTTTCAAAGAATTTTGAAGTGCCCAGGGCGTTTTTCTTGTCAATGGGTGAATTTTGAAGTGCATGGGGCGTTTTTCTTGTCAATGGGTGAATTTTGAAGTGCATGGGGCATTTTGCTCTTCACTAGGAGAATTTAGAAGTGCATGGGGTTGTTGTTTATCAATGTAAGGATGATTTTATAGTGTTGGGACGTTTTAAAAAAGTGATGGCCAAAGTTATCATATGTCGAGGAAAATTGGTGTGTATTGGGGCATTTTTGTGATTGCCTGGGTGATTATATCATTGTCGGGTGTTTTTCTACCTTGCCTAGGACAAGTATTGAAGTGCCTAGGGAATCTTTATCATCATTGGACGAATTTTGAAGTGACTAGGGAATGTAATGAAGTGCTTGTGCAAATATAGTAGTGGATGGGGGCGTTTTTATCTTCGTTACAAGAATTTTGAAAAGCCTGGGGAAAATATTAAAGTGTCTGGGCGTTTTTATCATCGTTGGGATAATTTTGAAGTGCATGGGCAGTGTTTCTCATCACTGGGTGTATTTAGAAGTGCATGGGGCATTTCTATCATCACTGGGTCAATTTAGAAGTGCATGTGGCAAGTATTGAAGTGACTCGGGGGAATTTTGAAGTGCTTTGGGAAAATATTGAAGTGCATGGGGAGTTTTTATCATACTTGGAGAATTTAGAAGTGCCTGGGAAAATATTGAAGTTCTTAGGGCGATTTTATCATCTTTCGGAAAATTGACATGCCAGGGGAAAGTATTGAAGTGTCTGGGGCGTTTTTCTTGTCACTAGGTGAATTTAGAAGTGCATGGGGCATTTTTCTCATCACCGGGTGAATTTAGAAGTGCTTGGGGTTGTTATTGATCAATGCGTGAATGCTTGTATAGTGTTGGGACATTTTAAAACAATGATGGGAAAATTTATCACTTTCTGGGGCAAATTTGTGTGGATTGAGGCATTTTTGTGATTGCCTGGGTGATTATATCATTGTCGGGTGTTTTTATCCCTTGCCTAAAGCAACTATTGAAGTGCATAGGGTATCTTTATCATCATTGGACAAATTTTGAAGTGTCTAGGGAAAGTAATGAAGTGCCTGGAAAATCATGGAAGTGTATGGGGGCATTTTTATCTTTGCTGGGAGAATTTTGAAGTGCCTGTGGAAACAATTGAAGTGTCTAGGTGTTTTTATGATCATTGGGAGAATTTTGAAGTGGCTGAGGAAAGTATTGAAGTGCATGGTGCATTTCTATCGTCATTGGGTCAATTTAGAAGTGCATGGGGTAAGTATTGAAGTGCCTAGAGGGAATTTAGAAGTGCTTGGGGAAAATATTGAAGTGCATGGGGATTTTTTATCATCCTCGGGAGAATTTAGAAGTGCCTAGGGAAATACTGAAGTGCTTAGGGATTTTTTATCATCTTTGGGAGAATTTTGAAGTGCCCAGGGCAAGTTTTAAAGTGTTTGGGGCATTTTTCTCATCACTGGATGAATGTAGAAGTGCATGGGGCGTTATTTTCATCACTGGGTGAATTTAGAAGTGCATGGGGTTGTTATTTATCAATTTATGGATGCTTTTATGGTGTTGGGACATTTTAAAATAGTGATGGTCACTTGCTAAGGAAAATTTGTGTGGATTGAGCCATTTTAAGTATTCACTTACAAATATGCAACTCTCCTACCATTCGACACCAAAGAGAATAATTTTTGGTGAGAATATTGGTTGGAAGCTTGGAATTGGTCCAATAACTATCTCTCTATATAAAGGAAGTGGCCCACTACTAGGATATTCACTTAATTATATCAATTTGTCGGCATGTTAAGATTCATGACCCCACATGTCCATTGGACCATTAAGGGATGAGATAACAAGTAGTAGAGTCCCTAATTTCCCTAAATCTAGTTATTGCAGTCGTGTTTCTTCAACACCTTCTAGTTGTGAGTGATCAAATATTGCTTGTGAAATGTATAAATAAATCCATCCTCTCCTCATTCATACACTTGTTCATTCGAGAGTCTAGGAGTCAAGAGAGTCCAGAGTTGAGCTTCGGTGTATGTTCTTCTATTGCACTACCTTGGTAATCTACAAAATCAAAAGCTTTAGTCTTATTGGCAAAAGATTCACCAAATTTTTACTATATTTTATAAATTAGTGAAAAATTCGCCAAGTTTTTACAAATTTTTATAATTAAGTGAAATATTTTCCAAGATTTTACAATATCTTATAATTTAGTGAAAGATTTGCCAAGATTTTACAGCATTATATAATGAAATGAAAGATTCACCAAAAAAATTATATATACATATTACATTACTGATAAAATCGCCTTCAAGTTTTCCTATATATCGGGGAGATTCGCCCAGTTTTTATACATATAAATTTTGGGGGGGGTTCTTAAAATCATCCCTGATCTCCAATGTCTTCATCATCGTCACCATGTTCATCATCATTGTCATCTCTAGGTTCCTCATCAACATCTCCATCATCATCATCATCATCTTCATCACCATCACCATCATCATCAACGTCTTCATCATCATCACCATCTTCATCATCATTGTCATCTCTAGGCTCCTCATCAACATCTCCATCATTATCATCTTCTTCATCATCATCATCTTCATCACCATCACCATCACCATCATCACCATCATCATCATCATCAATGTCTTCATCATCATCACCATCATCATCATCATCAACATCTTCATCATCATTGTCATCTCTAGGTTCCTCATCAACATCTCCATAATCACATCTTCTTCATCATCATCATCATCATCTTCATCACCATCACCATCATCATCAACGACTTCATCATCATCACCATCTTCATTGTCATTGTCATCTCTAGGCTCCTCATCAACATCTCCATCATCATCATCTTCTTCATCATCATCATCATCATCTTCATCACCATAACTATCACCATCAACGTCTTCATCATCATCACCATCTTCGTCATCATTGTCATCTCTAGGTTCCTCATCAACATCTCCATCATCATCATCTTCTTCATCATCATCATCATCATCTTCATCACCATCACCATCATCACCAACGTCTTCATCATCATCACCATCTTCATCATCATCACCATCTTCATCATCATTGTCATCTCTGGGCTCCTCATCAACATCTCCATCATCATCATCTTCTTCATCATCATCATCATCATCATCTTCATCACCATCACCATCATCATCAACGTCTTCATCATCATCACCATCTTCATCATCATTGTCATCTCTAGGCTCCTCATCAACATCTCCATCATCATCATCTTCTCCATCATCATCATCTTCATCACCATCACCATCACCATCACCATCATCATCAACATATTCATCACCATCACCATCATCATCATCATCATCAACATCTTCATCATCATTGTCATCTCTAGGTTCCTCATCAACATCTCCATCACCACATCATCATCATCATCATCATCATCATCATCACCATCATTATCAATGTCTTCATCATCATTAGCATCTTCATCATCATTGTCATCTCTAGGCTCCTCATCAACATCTCCATCATCATCATATTCTTCATCATCATCATCATCTTCATATTCATCACCATCACCATCACCATCATCATCACCATCTTCATCATCATTGTCATGTCTAGGATCCTCATAAAAAACTCCATCATCATCATCTTCTTTGTCATCATCATCATCATCTTAATCACCATCACCATCATCATCAATGTCTTCATCATCATCACCATATTCATCATCAGTGTCATCGTTAGGCTCATCATCAACATCTCCATCATCATCATCTTCTTCATCATCATCATCTTAATCACCATCACCATCACCATCACCATCATCATCAACATCTTCATCATCATCACCATCATCATCATCATCAACATTTTCATCATCACTGTCATCTCTAGGTTTCTCATCAAAATCTCCATCATCACATCTTCTTCGTCATCATCATCATTGTCTTCATCACCATCACCATCATCATCAACATCTTCATCATCATCACTACCTTCATCCTCATCACCATCTTCATCATTATTGTCATCTCTAGGCTCCTCATCAACATCTCCATCATCATCATCTTCTTTGTCATCATCATCATCATCTTCACCCAATGTCAAGGCCATGCCAATACGCTCAAGGGGGCCATTTCTCATCCGGAGGTCCTTGGGCATGCCTGGCCACCATGGACAGGTCCACAATGGCTATGTGGACCTATGGGATTCGACGGAATCCAAGTCTGCTCGTCAGTTTGGGTTTTGTGGCCATGGAGCAAATCCTTAAAGTGTCCCTGAATGGCCCCCGGGGTACCTGACTAGAATGCCTGTAGCACCCAAACCGTGGCTCCATTCGCAAATCCATAGATTTCGGTGCATCCGAGATGTCGTGTTTCAACTAAGGGACCCACCACACCGTGCCTCGAACACCCGGAAATAGTTCCAATGAGCCATCTCTGGAGTTAGGCTTTTGCTCAGTGAGAGCCATTCCAAATTCGCTCAAGGGGTCCATTTCTCGTCTGGAGGCCCCAAGGCATGCGTGGCCACCGTGTACAGGTACACAATGTCCACGTGGACCTGTGGGAGCTGATGAAATCCAAGTCCGCTTGGATTTTAAGGTTCCATGGCCCCAGAGCAAATCCTCAAGGTTTCCCTGAATGGCCCTGTCGTGCCTGACTAGAATGCCCGTAGCACCCAAACCATGGCTCCATTCGCAAATCCTTCGATTCCGGTGGATCCAGGATGCTAGGATTCAAATAGGGGACCCCCCACACTATTCCTCAAAGACCCGAAAGCGGTGCCAATGAGCCCTATCAGGAGCTACGGTTTTGGTCAGTGAGGGCCATTCCAAATTCGCTCAAGGGCGCCATTTCTCATCCGGAGGCCCCTGGGCATGCGTGGCCACTGTGGACAGGTCCACAATGGCCACATGGACCTATAGGAGCCGACGGAATCCAAGTCCGCTCACTAGTTTGGGTTCTGTGGCCCTGGAGCAAATCCTCAAAGTGTCCCTGAATGGCCCTAGGGTGCCTGACTAGAATGCCAGTGGCTCTGCTCATGAATCAGTCGACTCCTATGGATCTGGGGTGCCGCCTTTCAACTAGGGGACCCCCCACACCATGCCTCGAAGACCCTGAAGTGGTGTCAATGAGCCATCTCCAGACCTATGATTTTGGTCAGTGAGGGCCATTCCAAATTCGCTCAAGGGGGCCATTTCTCGTCCAGAGGCCCCCGGGCATGCATGGCCACTGTGGATAGTTCCATGATGGCCTTGTGGACCTGTGGGGGCCAACGGAATCCAATTCTGCTCACTGGTTTGGGTTTCGTGGCCCTAGAGAAAATCCTCAAAGTGTCCCTGAATGGCCCCGAGGTGCCCGACTAGAATGCCTGTAGCACCCAAACTGTGGCTCCATTCGTGAATCCATTAATTTTGGTGGGTCTGGGGCACGGGGTTTAAGCTAGCCTCCCCCCCACACCGTGCCTCGAAGACCCAAAAATGGTGCCAATGAGCCATCTCCGGAGCTAGGGTTTTGCTCAGTGGGGCCCATTCCAAATTTGCTCAAGGGGGCCATTTCTTGTCCATAGGCCCCTGGGTGTGCATGGCCCCTTTTGACAGTTCCAAAATGGCCACATGGACCTGTGGGAGCCGACAGAATCCAAGGCTGCTCACCGGATTGGGTTCCGTGGCCCTGGAGCAAATCCTAAAAGTGTCCCTGAATGGCCCTGGGGTGCCCGACTAGAATTCCCATATCACCCAAACCATGGCTCTATTCGTGAATCCATTGATTCCAGTGGGTCCAGGACGTCGGGTTTCAGCTAGGGGACCCTCCACACCATGCCTCAAAAACCCGTAAGCGGTGCCAATGAGCCATCTCTGGAGTTAGTGGTTTGCTCACTAAGGGCCATTCCAAATTTGCTCAAGGGGGGCATTTCTGATCCATAGGCCCCTGGGTGTGCATGGCCACCATGGACAGGTCCAGAATGGCCATGTGGACCTATGGGAAGATGAAATCCAAGTTTGCTCCCTAGTTTGGGTTCCGTGGCCCTGGAGTAAATCCTCAAGGTGTCCCTGAATGGCCTCCAGGTACCCGACTAGAATGCCCATAGCACCCAAACCATGGCTCCCTTCATGAATCCATCAATTCCAGTGGGTCTCGGACGTCGGGTTTCAACTAGGCCCCCCCCCACACTGTGCCTCTAAGACCTGGAAATGTTTCCAATGAGCCATCTCTGGAGCTAGGGTTTTGCTGACTCACAACCATTCCAAATTATGTCAAGTGGGCCATTTCTCATCTGGAGGCCCCCGAGCATGCGTGGCCATCATGGATAGGTCCACAATGGCCACGTGGAACTGTGGGAGCTGACGAAATCCAATTCCACTCACCAGTTTGGGTTCTATGGCCTGGAGCAAATCCTCAAAGTGTCCCTGAATGGTCTCGGGGTGCCCGACTAGAATTCTCGTAGCACCCAAGTCGTGGCTCCATTTGCAAATTCGTCGATTCCAGTGGGTCCGAGATGCCAAGGTTGAATTAGGGGACCCCCCACATCGTGCCTCGAAGACCCGAAAGCGGTACCAATGAGTAACCTCCGGATCTAGGGTTTTGCTCGGTGAGGGCCATTCCAAATTCGCTCAAGGGGGCATTTCTCGTCTAGAGGCGGTCGGCCATGCATGGCCATCGTGGACAAGTCCAGATTGGCCACATGGACCTATGGGAGTTGACGGAATCTAAGTTTGCTCACCGGTTTGGGTTCGGTGGCCCCAGAGCAAATCCTCAAAGTGTCCCTGAATGGCCCCGGGTTGCCCAAATAGAATTCTCATAGCACCCAAACCCAAACCGTGGCTTTGTTCGCAAATCCGTCAATTCAGGTGGGTCTGGGATGTCGGGTTTTATCTAGGGGACCCCCACACCGTGCCTCGAAGAGTTGGAAGCGGTGCCAATGAACCATCTCTGGAGCTAGGGTTTTGCTTAGTGAGGGCCATTCCAAAATCGCTCAAGGGGTCCATTTCTCATTCGGATTCACCCGGGTGTGCATGGCCATAGTGAACAAATACACAATGGCCATGTGGACCTGTGGGAGACAACGAAATCCAAGTCTGCTCTCTGGTTTGTGTTCCATGGCCCCAGAGCAAATCCTCAAGGTGTCGCTGAATGGCGCCGGGGTTCCCAACTAGAATGCTTGTAGCACCCAGAACATGGCTCCGGTTGCGAATCCGTCCATCAACATCTCCATCACCACATATTCATCATCATCATCATCATCATCATCATCACCATCACCATAATTATCAACGTCTTCATCATCATTAGCATCTTCATCATCATTATCATCTCTAGGCTCCTCATCAATATCTCCATCATCATCATATTCTTCATCATCATCATCATCATCATCATATTCATCACCATCACCATCACCATCATCATCAACATCTTCATCATCATCACCATCTTCATCATCATTGTCATGTCTAGGCTCCTCATAAACATCTCCATCATCATCATCTTCTTCATCATCATCGTCATCATCTTAATCACCATCACCATCATCATCAACGTCTTCATCATCATCACCATATTCATCATCATTGTCATCTTTAGGCTCAGCATCAACATCTCCATCATCATCATCTTCTTCATCATCATCATCTTCATCACCATCACCATCACCATCACCATCACCATCATCATCAACGTCTTCATCATCATCACCACCATCATCATCATCAACATCTTCATCATCATTGTCATCTCTAGGTTTCTCATCAACATCTCCATCATCACATCTTCTTCGTCATCATCATCATCATCTTTATCACCATCACCATCATCATCAACATCTTCATCATCATCACCACCTTCATCCTCATCACCATCTTCATCATCATTGTCATCTCTAGGCTCCTCATCAACATCTCCATCATCATCATCTTCTTTGTCATCATCATCATCATCTTCACCCAATGTCAAGGCCATGCCAATTCACTCAAGGGGGCCATTTCTTGTCCGGAGGCCCTCGAGCGTGCCTGGCCATCGTGGACAGGTCCACAAAGGCTGCATGGACCTGTGGGATTCAACGGAATCCAAGTTTGCTCGCCGGTTTGGGTTTCGTGGCCCCGGAGCAAATCCTCAAAGTGTCCCTGAATGGCCCCGGGGTACCCGACTAGAATTCCCTTAGCACCCAAACCGTGGCTTCGTTCATGAATCCATCGATTCCGATGGGTCCGGGATACCGTGTTTCAACTAGGGGACCCCCCACACCATGCCTTGAACACCCGAAAATGGTTCCAATGAGCCATCTCCGGAGCTAGGATTTTTCGTAGTCAGAGCCATTCCAAATTCGCTCAAGGGGGCCATTTCTCGTCGGGATGCCCCGAGTCATGCGTGGCCACCGTGGATAGGTACACAATGTCCACATGGATGTGTGGGAGCTGATGAAATCCAAGTCCGCTTGGCGGTTAAGGTTCTGTGGCCCCAGAGAAAATCCTCAAGGTGTCCCTGAATGGCCCCATCGTGCATGACTAGAATTCCCGTAGCACCCAAACCATGGCTCTGTTCGTGAATCCTTCGATTCCGGTGGGTCCAGGACATCGGGTTTCAGCTAGGGGACCCCCCACACTGTGCCTCGAATACCCAGAAGCGGTGCCAATGAGCCCTATCTAGAGCTATGGTTTTCCTCAGTGAGGGCCATTCCAAATTCGCTCAAGGGTGCTATTTTTCGTTCAGAGGCCCCTGCGCATGCATGGCCACTGTGGACAGGTCCAAAATGGTCATCTGGAACTATAGGAGCTGACGGAATCCAAGTTTTCTCACTGGTTTGTGTTCTGCGGCCCCGGAGCAAATCCTCAAAGTGTCCCTGAATGGCCTCGGGGTGCCCGACTAGAATGCCAGTAGCACCCAAACCGTGGCTCCGTTCGTGAATCAGTCGATTCTTGTGGATCCGGGGGCACCGCCTTTCAGCTAGGGGACCCCCCACACCATGCCTCGAAGACTCTGAAGCGGTGCCAATGAGCAATCTCTAGACCTACGATTTTGCACAGTGAGGGCCATTCCAAATTTGCTCAAGGGGGCTATTTCTCGTCCCGAGGCCCCCGGGCGTGCACGACCACCGTGGATAGTTCCAAAATGGCCATGTGGACCTGTGGGAGCCAACGAAATCCAAGTCTGGTTGCTGGTTTGGGTTCTGTGGCCCCAGAGCAAATCCTCAAAGTGTCCCTGAATGGCCCTCGGGTGCCTGACTAGAATGCCTGTAGCACCCAAACCGCGGCTCCATTCGTGAATCTGTCAATTTTGGTGGGTCCGGGGCACCGGGTTTAAGCTATGCCCCCCCACACACCGTGCCTCAAAGACCTGGAAATGGTGCCAATGAGCCATCTCTGGAGCTAGGGTTTTGCTTAGTGAGACCCATTCCAAATTCGCTCAAGGGGGCCATTTCTTGTCCATAGGCCCCCGGGCATGCATGGCCACTTTTGATAGGTCCAAAATGGCCACGTGGACCTGTGGGAGCCGACGGAATCCAAGGCCTCTCACCAGTTTGGGTTCTGTAGCCTTGGATAAAATCCTAAAAGTGTCCTTGAATGGACCAGGGGTGCCCGACTAGAATTCCTGTATCACCCAAACCATGGCTCTGTTTCATGAATCCATCAATTCTAGTGGGTCCGGGACACCGTGTTTCAGCTAGGGGACCCCCCACACTGTGCCTCGAAAACCTGGAAGCAGTGCCAATGAGCCATCTCTGGAGCTAGTGGTTTGCTCACTAAGGGCCATTCCAAATTTTCTCAAGGGGGCCATTTCTCGTCCAGAGGCCCCTGGGTGTGCATGGACACCATGGACAGGTCCACAATGGCCATGTGGACCTGTGGGAAGATGGAATCCAAGTCCGCTCACCAATTTGGGTTCCATGGCCCCAGAGTAAATCCTCAAGATGTCCCTGAATGGCCTCAAGGTACCTAACTAGAATGCCTGTAGCACCCAAACCATGGCTCCCTTCATGAATCCGTCAATTCTAGTGGATCTCGGACATCGGGTTTCAGCTAGGGCCCCCCCCACACCGTTCCTCTAAGACCCATAAATGATTCCAATGAGCCATCTCTGGAGCTAGGGTTTTGCTAAGTGATGACCATTCCAAATTATCTCAAGTGGGCCATTTCTCGTCCGGAGGCCCCCGGGCATGCATGGCCACCGTGGATAGGTCCACAATGGCCACATGGAACTATGGGAGCCAATGGAATCCAAGTCCACTCATTGGTTTGGGTTCCGTGGCCTCGAGCAAATCCTTAAAGTGTCCCTGAATGGCCCTGGGGTGCCCGACTAGAATGCTCGTAGCACCCAAGTCGTGGCTCCATTTGCAAATCCGTCAATTCCAGTGGGTTCGAGATGCCTAGGTTCAACTAGGGGACCCCCCACACCGTGCCTCGAAGACCCAGAAGCGGTGCCAATGAGCAACCTTCGGATCTAGGTTTTTTCTCAGTGATGTCCATTCCAAATTTGCTCAATGGGGCCATTTCTCGTATGGAGGCGATCGGCCGTGCATGGCCACTATGGACAGGTCCACAATGGCCACGTGGACCAATGGGAGCTGACAGAATCCAAGTCTGCTCACTGGTTTGGGTTCGGTGGCCCCGGAGCAAATCCTCAAAGTGTCCCTGAATGGCCCCGGGGTGCCCGAATAGAATTCTTGTAGCACCCAAACTGTTGCTCTGTTTGCAAATCTGTCAATTCGGGTGGGTCTGGGATGCCCGGTTTCAGCTAGGGGACCCCCACACCATGCCTTGAAGACCTGGAGGTGGTGCTAATGAGCTATCTCCAGAGCTAGGGTTTTGCTTAGTGAGGGCCATTCCAAATTTGCTCAAGGGGGCCATTTCTCATTCGGAGGCCCCCGAGTGTGCGTGGCCATAGTGGACAGGTCCACAATGGCCATGTGGACCTGTGGGAGATGAAGAAATCCAAGTCCACTCTTCGGTTTGTGTTCCATGGCCCCGGAGAAAATCCTCAAGGTGTCGTTGAATGGCCCCGGGGTGCCCAACTAGAATGCCCATAACACCCAAAACGTGGCTCTGGTCATGAATCCATCCATTCCGATGGGTCGGAGACGTCGGGTTTCAACTATGGGACCCCCCACACTGTGCCTCGAAGTCCGGGAAATGGTGATAATGAGCCATCTCCAGAGCTAGGGTTTTGCTTAGTGAAGGCCATTCCAAATTTGCTCAAGGGGGCCATTTCTCATCTGGAGGCCCCTGGGTGTGTGTGGCCACCGTAGATAGGTCCACAATGGCCACGTGGACCTATGGGAGCCGATAGAATCCAATTTCGCATGCCAGTTTGGGTTCCGTGGCCTGAGAGTAAATCCTCAAAGTGTCTCGGAATGGCCCCGAGGTGCCTGACTAGAATGCCCATAGCACCCAAATTGTGGCTCCGTTCGTGAATACGTCAATTCTGGTGGGTCCGAGATGCCAGGTTTCAACTAGGGGACCCCCCACATCATGCCTCAAAGACTCAGAAGCGGTGCCAATGAGCCATGTCCGGAGCTAGGGTTTTGCTGAGTGAGGGCCATCCCAAATTTGCTCAAGGGGGCATTTCTCGTTTGGAGGACCTTGGGCATGCATGGCCACTTTGGACAGGCCTCCAATGGCCACATCGACCTATGGGAGCTGATGGAATCCAAGTCCGCTCACCGGTTTAAGTTCCGTGGGCCCGAAGTAAATCCTCAATCTGTCCCTGAATGGCCTTGGGGTACTCGACTAGAATTCTCGTAGCCCCCAAACCGTGGCTCTGTTCGTGAATCATTCAACTCTAGTGGGTCCGGGATGTCGAGTTTAAACTAGGGGACCCCCCACACCATGCCTCAAAGACCCGTAAGTGGTGCCAATGAGCCATCTCTGGAGCTAGGGTTTTTCTTAGTGAGGACCATTCCAAAGTTCCTCAAGGGGGCCATTTCTCGTCCGAAGGCTCCCGGGTGTGCGTGGCCATCGTGGAAAGGTCCACAATGGCCACGTCGACCTATGGAAGCCGACAGAATCCAAGTCCCCTCTCTGGTTTGTGTTCCGTGGCCCCGGAGCAAATCCTCAAAGTGTCCCGGAATGGCCGTGGTCTGCCCGACTAGAATTCCCGTAGCACCCAAACCGTTGCTTTGTTCGTGAATTCGTCGACTCCGGTGGGTTTGGGATGCCAGGTTTCAGCTATGGGCCCCCCACATCGTGCCTCGAACACCCAGAAGCGGTTCCAATGAGCCATCTCTGAAGCTAGGGTTTTGCTCAGTGAGGGCCATCCCAAATTCGCTCAAGTGGGCCATTTCTTTTCCGGAAGCCCCCAGATGTGCGTGGCCACGGTGGACAGGTCCACAATGGCCACGTGGACCTATGGGAGCTGAGAAAATCCAAGTCCGCTCACCGATTTGGGTTCTGTGGCCCCTGAGCAAATCGTCAAGGTGTCCCTGAATGGCCCCGGGGTGCCTGACTAGAATGCCCATAGCACCCGAACTATGGATCCGTTTGTGAATCCATCAATTCCGGTGGGTCCGGGGCATCAGGTTTCCACTAGGGGTCCCCCCACACCGTGCCTAGAAGACCCAAAAATGGTGCCAATGAGCCATCTCCAGAGCTAGTGTTTTGCTCAGTGAGGGCCATTCCAAATTCGCTCAAGGGGGCCATTTCTCATCCGGAGGCCCCGGGCATGCGTGGCCATTGTGGATAGGTCCACAATGGCCATGTGCACCTGTGGGATCTAAAGGAATCCAATTTCACTCTCTAGTTTGTGTTCCGTGGCCCCGTAGCAAATCCTCAAATCTCCCTGAATGGCCCCGCGGTGCCCGACTAGAATGCCCATAGCACCCAAACCGTGGCTCCGTTCTTGACTCCATTGATTTTGGTGGGTCCGGGATGTTGATTTTCAGCTAGGGCCCCCCCCACACCATGCCTTGAAGACCCAGAAGCGGTGCCAATGATCCATCTCTGGAGCTAGGGTTTTTCTCTGTGAGGGCCATTCAAAATTCGCTCAAGGGGGGCATTTCTCATCCGGAGGACCCCGGGCATGTGTGGCGATTGTGGATAGGTCCACAATGGCCATGTCCACCTGTGCACAATGGCAACTCCTTACCGGGGGACTCTGGACGAGAAATGCCGCTCTTGAGCGAATTTGGATCTGCCCTTACTGAGCCAAATGCTAGCTCCGGATATGGCTCATTGCACAGCTTTCGAGTCTTCGAGGCATAGTGTGGGGGGAGGCCTAGATCAAAGCCGATGCCCCAGACCCACCAGAATAGACGGATTCACAAATGGAGCCATTCTAGTCGGGCACCCCGGGGCCATTCAGGGACACTGTGAGGATTTTCCCTGGGGCCACGGAACCCAAACCAGTGAGCGGACTTGGATTCCCTCGGCTCCCACAAGTCCACATGGCCATTGTGGACCTATCCATGGTGGCCACACATGCTCGGGGGCCTCTGGATGAGAAATGCCCCCCTTGAGCAAGATTGGCATGGCCTTCACATTAGGGTCAAATTTGCAAAATTGTCAACTGGGCACTTATGGCTAGCATTCCTAGCTGGAACCTGCAGCAACCATATCCAGTTGGACTTTTAATAGTCGAATCCGACTCTCATATTGAATAATAAATAAGAATAATATATTTTGATGATGAATATAAAATTACAATAAGATGGCCTTTATAGAACTTGAGGAAGCATAGTGAAGGGTTACTCCCTTTCACTAGTAACCTAATAAACTATTAATTAAATATTCACAACATTGCCTTCCCCTTAGGAAAACTTTTTCCTCAAAGCTGATTTTTGATGATGTCATCTTTTATTCTGGCTCTGCATCGAACTAATGACGTGAGACATGCAATTTTGATTATGTAAATTATTTCATTTTGTTTCTTTTGCTTTGGAGTCTCTATTGAATCGATTTTTGATGAAGTTTAGTTTATGTTTTTTCCACTTGCTTGATGGTTGCGTTTAACTACTTTTGTTGTCACTTGAATAGACTCGATCAACTTGCCCATGATAACTTTTTTTGTGGTGTTATTATGAATGACACTATAATTGTTCTTATTGATGTTCTTCATAGCGGTCCTTGTGATGACATCTCTTTGTGTGGTTGTTATTGTGAGATTCTTGTTGATGTATTGATCTCCATTACTGTCTTTTTCTTCAGTCTCTATCATAAGTTCTTCATTACCTTTGGTACATACCGCTTTAGTCGAATAGTTAATAGCATAAATTGCTTGATTCTCACCGCAATTTTGATCAATATCCTTACTCTCGTCTTGGTTGACATAATAGTTTTTTGTATCTTTCTCTTTATCATTTTTATGTTCTTTATCTGGTTTTTCTTCCGAACTTTGAAAATCATATTTAGATTTAGTTTCAGAGTCTTTGTCTTCAGAGGCGTTTAGGTTGCTTTGTTGGCTTATTTTATTGAAGGTGTCATCAATAGCTTTTTTGAGCCGCTATTACAACAAGTTGTTCCATCTGATCAAACATTTTGTCCATTTTCCTATGAAATCGATTCGAGATCTCATCCCATTCATCTTTAAATGACTTCATGGTTAATGTTAAGGTTGAGAGTCAATTATTAATAATTATTATAAAATAATAACTATTATAATTATTATTTTTATTAAAAATTATAATTTGGATAGTAATATTTTTTTAATAAAAATAAATATTAACATAATAATAATTATGTAATATTTAATTTTTATGAAAGAATTAGGGTTTTAGCACGTTGGGGTGAAATTAGGGTTTTTGCATGGAGGGAAGGATGCGTGGGCGTAAGGGAAGGAGGATGCACAGGGCGAGCAGTCAGGAGGAGGAAAGGGATGACGTGGAGGTGGCAGGGAGTGGTGGAGGGAGGGGACGACGTGGAGGGGACGTCGATGTGGAAGAGCAACGGTTAAGAGAGGAGATGTTGGGGGAAACATGAAGGATGTGGGTTTGGAAGGTTGAGGGATGGCACGTGAGGGGTTGGTGTGAGGTGAGCGGCTGGTGGAGGCTGGCGTGGAGAGCAGAAGGAGGTGGGCGTAGTGTGGGAAGGCCAGTGCGGAGGAGTGGGCTCTCATGGGATGCAGCAGAAGAGAGCTGAGGTGGGAGGTGTCATGGTGGAAGGAGGGAGAGTAGAGCGACGGTGGGAGGGTGAAGTAGGTGGGAGAAGGGTGAGCAGGTGGAAGGGTGTGGCGGTAGGGAGTGGGGTGTCAGCGCAGGCATCGAATGGAATGGAGTGGGAGATAAGGAGATCCCAACGGTAGGAGAGGTGGCGAGGACGAGAGGCAATGTATGAGATTTGAGGTTGATGAAGAGAGCAAGGTGGACGCGAATGAGGAGTTTCCTGGATCAATTTTAGTGAAAAGGCGTTTGGAGGGAGCGTGAAGGATCAACGAGAGTGAGATTGGATGTGGGAGTGTAGTAGATGAGGAGAATGGGTGATGCGGAGTGGCAGTGGATGAGAGATGGGGGAGGATATGGAATGTGGAGAAGGGCTACGTGGGCAAGAGATTGGATGCAGAGAGGTGAGTGCACAACAAGTGGAGAGGAGGCGGAATGATGGCATGACAGAGAAACAATGTGAGGAGTGATAGGTGGTGAAATGGAGCAGCGGAAGAATGTGTGGTTGATATGAGCTGAAACCGAACTCAAAGGTGGAAGTATATGAATCCAAGCTCATTGGAGGAGTTGATGAGCCAAGTCCAAGCTCAGCGTGCAGGAGCGAATCTGCTTTGATACCAAATGCAACAACCGTATCCAGTTGGACTATCAATAGTCGAATCCGACTCTCATATTGAATAATAAATAAGAATAATATATTTTGATGATGAATATAAAATTACAATAAGATGGCCTTTATAGGGCTTGAGGAAGCATAGTGAAGGGTTACGCCCTTTCACTAGTAACCTAACAAACTATTAATTTTTAATTAATAATATTAATTAAATATTCATAGCAGAACCTTCCTAGGTACACTTGCAGGACTCCCCGGAACCTAGTTTTGTTGCACGGTTGGAATTCTATGCCCCTGGTAGGTATCCAGCAGGTGTCCTTGAAGGCCTTTTGGATGCGAGAGGAAATGAGCCGTAGAATGACGACTATGGCTAGGAGCGACAAACCATTGACTCCGTTGGATTTAGGATGTCGGGATAGTACTAAAGGTTCCCTTCTCCTCCGGGCTTGTGGCCCAGGTGTCATCTTGTACGTCCATTTTGGAAACTAGGGTTTTGCTCAGTACGGGAGTGTGCAATTTTTGAACATTGGGGTCAAATTTTCAAAATCCTCGACTGGGCACTTATGACTAGTGTTCCCAACTAGAACCTCCCTAGACACCCTTGCAGGACTCCCCAAAACCCTGTTTTGTTGCATGGTTGGAATTCTATGCCCCCGGCAGGTATCCAGCAGATGACCCTGAAGGCCTTTTGGATGCGAGTCGGAACGAGCCATATAATGACGACCGTGGCTCGGATCGACAAACCTTTGACTCTGTTGGATCCATGACGTCGGGATAGTGCTAGGGGTGCCCCTCTTCTCTGATTCCGTGGCCCAAGTGTCATCTTGTACGTCCATTTTGGAAACTAGGGTTTTGCTCAGTACCAGAGTGTGCAATTTTTGCACATTGGCATCAAATTTGCAAAATCGTCGACCAAGCACTTATGGCTAGCGTTACCAGCTAGAACCTCCCTAGACAGCCTTGCAGGACTCCCCGAAACCATGTTTTGTTGCATGGTTGGAATTCTATGCCCCCGGCAGGTATTCAACAGGTGTCCCTGAAGGCCTTTTGGATGCGAAACGGAACAAGCCATATAATGATGACCGTGGCTCGGATCGACAAACTGTCGACTCCGTTGGATTCATGAAGTTGAGATAGTGCTAGGGGTTTCCATCTCCTCCGGCCTCGTGGCCCAGGTGTCATCTTGTACGTCCATTTTGGAAACTAGGGTTTTGCTAAGTACGGGAGTGTGCAATTTTTGCACATTGACGTCAAATTTGCAAAATCATCGACCAAGCTGTTATGGCTAGCGTTGCCAGCTGGAACCTCCCTAGACACACTTGCAGGACTCCTCAAAACCCAGTTTTTTTGCACGGTTGGAATTCTATTCCCCCGACAGGTATCCAGTAGGTGTCTCCAAAGGCCTTTTGGATGCGAGACAGAACGAGCCATAGAATGACGACCGTTGCTCGGATCGACAAACCGTCAACTCCATTGGATTCAGGACGTTGGGATAGTACTAGGCGTTCCCCTCTCCTCCGGTCCCATGGCCCATGTGTCATCTTGTATGTCCATTTTGGAAACTAGGGTTTTGCTCAGCACAGGAGTGTGTGATTTTTGCACATTGGGGTTAAATTTGCAAAATCGTCGACTGGGCACTTATTGTTATGATGATGATGATGGTGATGATGATGAAGATCTTGATGATGATGGTGATGGTGAGGGTGATGAAGATGATGATGATGATGACGAAGAAGATGATGATGATGGAGATGTTTATGAGGATCCTAGATAATGATGATGAAGATGGTGATGATGATGAAGATGTTGATGATGATTATGATGAAGAAGATGATGATGATGGAGATGTTGATGAGGAACCTAGAGATGACAATGATGATGAAGATGTTGATGATGATGATGATGGTGATGATGATGAAGACGTTGATGATGATGGTGATGGTGATGGTGATGGTGATGAAGATGATGATGATGAAGAAGATGATGATGATGGAGATGTTGATGAGGCACCTAGAGATGACAATGATGATGAAGATGGTGATGATGATGAAGATGGTGATGATGATGAAGACGTTGATGATGATGGTGATGGTGATGAGGATGATGATGATGATGACAAAGAAGATATGATGATGGAGATGTTGATGTTGAACCTAGAGATGACAATGATGATGAAGATGTTGATGATGATGACGATGGTGATGATGATGAAGACGTTGATGATGATGGTGATGGTGATGGTGATGGTGATGGTGATGGTGATGGTGATGGTGATGGTGATGGTGATGAAGATGATGATGATGAAGAAGATGATGATGATGAAGAAGATGATGATGATGGAGATGTTGATGAGGAGCTTAGAGATGACAATGATGATGGAGATGGTGATGATGATGAAGACGTTGATGATGATGGTGATGGTGATGATGATGATGATGATGATGATGATGAAGATGATGATGATGAAGATGTTGATGAGGAACCTAGAGATGAAGATGGTGATGATGATGAAGACGATGATGATGGTGATGGTGATGAAGATGATGATGATGATGACGAAGAAGATGATGATGATGGAGATGTTGATGAGGAACCTAGAGATGACAATGATGATGAACATGTTGATGATGATGATGATGGTGATGATGATGAAGACATTTGTTGGCTTGGTTTTGCAACCAAGCTTAGTGCTATGGGCACCTGCTAACTAGTAGCAGTAGTTTCAATATTAAGCAAAAACAATAAACTAAATCTAAATTTAAACTAAACTAGCATGTGCATATCATAATAAACTTTTGAATTGAAAAACAAGAACAAGAAATAGAGAAAATAAATTTGTATTGGAAATGGGGGCAAGCAAGTGCTTGCAATAATAATACCTCCAACTGATGAAGGTGTTGAGTAGCTCCAATGGTGAGCAGCTCCAATCTCCAAAGGGTCCTTTCTCCAAGGTAGCTACAATGGCCAAAAGCTCAAGGGAGATTTTGGCAGCATGAGGATAGGAATAGGAATGGATGTGAAATGAGGAGCCCCTACCACCTTTTTATAGGTTTTGGTGGTGTGGAATACCATCGTGGTTTTGTGGAAACCAATGGTATTGACCAACATGGTACTTTTCCCTCCTTTTTCCTTTTTTGAATAAAATTAATGTTTTTATTCCCTTTTTAATATTTTTGGGAATTTTGGACCCTTTTTGAGGGTTTTTTATGCTTTTTTAGGAAAAATAATCTTTTTGAGTGGGAAAAGGGGTGTATTAAGGTCTTTTGGTTACCTTTTGTTGGCTTTAGAGGCTCAGATAGTGGAAAAAGTGGACAAATGGGTCATGTGAATAAGGAAATGAGCTAGTGAGCACTTTTTAGGTGTTAGCAGATTGCCCCCTGACGTGTGAGGGCAAGAGCTCATCGTATGGCCGATAGACATCATAGTTCTTTTGTCTTTTTTCTGGGGTTTTGGGGAGGAGAAGAGACCGATTGGATACCGGATCTGCGTCCCTTGGAAGCTGCAAAAAGGAAACAATATTACATGGCCTCAAAATGAATGAGGAATAATCTCTGATAATGGATGGGGTGGGCATACCCATGCTCGTATCAAGACATAGACATAACAATTAGTCCCAAGAGGGGGGATCTAATACATAAAAAATATACTGGTACATCATAATGGTCCAGAGGGGACATTATTTTAGGATGTACGCATGATCATAACATGACTGATCTCAATAACCGATACACTGGAATAGAGCAACAACCGTTCTGACGAAAGTCTCAGAAGGGTTGATGAACTACTGAAACTGAAGGTGTCCAACATTTGTAGGGACTCAATGACCGAGAGTCATCTCTGAGAAGTACATGTACATGTAACTAAAAACTGGGGTACATCTGAATACTGTCGCCATGAGCAACCGGGATATCTATAGAAAAAATGTAACTGGTTGTTTCCATATGTAGACTCTCAAATGTGGAAGAGTCAGGAGGTATCCGGGGTCTTCGATTAATAACTGAAAGGATCAATACCCTGTGCAAGTCTCAACAATGCGATCAAGGTGTTGAAGTCGAGCATGTGAGAAACAACCATTTGGAGAAGCACTGAGGACTCTTCTCGAAATGATTCGTAGGTACTTATCATAAATGGTGATGAGTCCAAGACACAAGGACCTCTAGGTCTATTCTCTGGAATAAATTTGGTTGTCGTCGACAGAGGGAGACCAGCAACTAACAAGGAAATGATGTTTCCTTGATAGGAGCGCGAGGTGTAGAACTAAAGTGTGGTAGTACTGATGGTAGGACTGACATACTTGTGGGGATGGGAAGTAACTGGGGTCATATATGGGAAGACTCAAACTTCCTTTGTTCAGAGCATGATGACATGGTTGACCTGGCAGCGTAGGGTACTGACTTGTAGGTGTGGGTATCATTGCTTTTAAGGACTGAAGGGTATGTACTGACTCTGGGGGGGTCAAGCTAATGGGTGCTGTCGAGGGATTCTCAAGGTGACATACTGTAGAATACTCTGAACAAAGGCGACCAAAATGGGAAAGCTGCCCTGTGAGTAGACGTGATCTGTTGTGGCACCGAGAAGCACCATTGGGTCCTTCTTCATAGTTTTGATGAGCTCCAAGAAGGGATAAAAGTGTGCTTTGAAATGGTACTGTCCTGTGGATTTTGTGAGCCCAGGACTGTTCGTGCTCATTGGTGCTTTCATTTTTAAGGAGTCTGAAAACGATAAGAAGACTCTGCAGTGGTTACAATTACTGTCCTATTGGTTTTACGAGCCCAGGATGGAGATTGCTCGTGGTCACTTTCATGTTTAGAGAGTCTGAAAGCGGTAAGGGGACTCCATTGGTGTTCTTTTTCGTAAGTTAGTCTCCAAGGCCCGAAAAAGCATAAAATGATGCAAATGGAGAACTCTTCTAGCCGACGTGGCTAGAGTATTCCTTTTTCGTAATTAGTCTACAAGGTCCAGAAAAGGGGTAAACTTATACCAGGTATATGCCCTTTCAGATATGTTTAACGAGCATGAAAGGAAGAAAGGTTGCTCGGGAATCTTTTCAATGTTTTAGGAGTCAGAGAAGAGCTTAACAGAAACTCCCTAAGTGCCTTTTTTGTAAAAGGGATTGCGCGGCCAGAAAAAGGGATAAAATTATACCGAACAACAAGGGATTGATGGGAGCAAGAAAAGGTCTCAAGCGTCATCATGAGTGTGGAAAACTTAATCCGGTGACATAAAGATTGTCAAAGAGGGGCAACGGCCAATGTGGCTCACAAACCGAGGTGATGAGTGGCATTTTGAAAAAATGTCCAAAAAATCTGGATGTGAGAGCGAGAAATGATCTCAAGCATCATCACGACCATGGAAAACTGACTCTGGCGATATAAGACTCATAAAAAATGGGCAACGGCCGATGTGGCACGCAAATCGAGGCGATGAGGGGGCATGGAAAAAATGCCTGAAAAATCTAGATGTGAGAGCGAGAAATGATCTCAAGCATCATCACGAGCATGGAAAACTAAATTCGGTGATATAAGGCATGTCAAAAACGGATGACGGCCGATGTGGCACGCAAACCGAGGCAACGAGGGGGGGCCCAAAAAATGGTCAAAAAATGGACCTGATGAAAACTGGAAAAAGAAGGAATGGTTAGTCATGGACGGTGGTGTCCATGCGGTTTACTATGGGTAAAACTGCTTGAGGTACAACCCGTTGCGTGGGTTGTGGAGGGGTTTTCCTTCTGAATCGGTCAGAATGTATGCCCCCTGTCCGAGGCAAGTGTGTATAATATATGGGCCTTGCCACATGGACACAAACTTTCCTTTCCCGGTTTTGTCATGAGCCTGATTGTAGGCAAGGACGAGGTCCCCTTCAGAAAAAGTTCTTGGGTGGACATGTTTATCATAATTCAATTTGGATCGGTTCTTGGCTTCTTCCATGTTTTGAAGGGCTGTGCACCGATCTTCATCGGCCTGCTCCAGGAGTAGTAAGTGTTGCTCAATTGGGGCAGTGTCCAGTAAGAGTTCAACGACCATACGTAGGGCTGGAATCTGGCACTCAATGGGGAGGACAGATTCGACACCGTGAACTAAGTGGAAAGGGGTAAAACCGGTGGCGGTTTTAGTTGATGTGCGGTATGCCCATAGTGCCGGGAAGAGCATGTGGTGCCAATTTGACTTGTGTTTGTCAACAGTGCGCTAAAGGATGGTTTTCAAAATTTTGTTTATTGCTTCGACCTGGCCATTTCCTTGGGGGTAGTAGGCAGAGGAAAAATGGTGTTCAAATTTCAATAAGGTTGATAGTTCTTTCCAGATGGCATCTTCGAAGTGAGAGCTGTGGTTTGAGACAAGTTGCTTTGGCACTCCAAAACGTGCGATAACATGGTTGAGAAAGAACCGTGCTGCGGTTTCAGCTATGCAATTGTAAGTTGGCATGGCCTCCGCCCACTTGGTGAAATAATCTATGGACACAATAATATGTTTGTGACCGCTGCTGACGTGGGATTGCAATCAAGGAAGTCAATGGCCCATTTGCAAAATGATCCGGCAATAATGACTGGATGAAGTGGGGCGGGTGGGGTTCTTGCTTTGGGGGCAAAAATTTGACAGTTTTGGCAATGCTTGACTGTGGTGATGTAATCAGTAAATAATGACGGCCAAAATTAACCTGCACGAATGATCTTTTGGGCAGTGGCCATGCCGGAGAAATGGCCTCCGCAGGCGCCACTATGACAATCATTGAGGACTTGTTCTGCCTCGCTATGGGATAGGCAACGTCGTAGGATGGTATCAACGCCACATCGATAAAGTACATCCCCTAGCAAGAGGTATCAGGGGGCCTGGTGACATATACAACAGTGTTCGTCACGATCGATGTGGGGTTGAAATTTCTGCGTGCGGAGGTAAATTAGGATGTCACTGTACCATGGGTCGTCAGTCGAAATAACGAAGATGTGATCGTCAATCAGATCCATTTGAATAGCAGGTGATGATGAAGATGATGGGAGGTCGGTGATGAGATGGGCAAGTGCGAGGGCTTTGGTGCTCTTGCGAGTTTTGAAAGTGAGGTCATACTCCTGGAGGATAATGACCCATTTAGCAACACGACCTTGTAGGAGCTGGCGGTTTAGGAGATAGACCATGGGGTTGGAGTCGGCGACAACTGTGGTATGACTGAGTAGAATGTAGTGTCGCAACTTTTGGATGGAAAAGACTACAGCTAGGGCTAATCCTTCCTCGTACGGGTAACGTAGGGGTGGGCCAGACAAGGTCTGGCTGACGTAATAAATGACATGCTCTCGGTGAGAGGCATCTTCTTGGACCAAGACTCCAGACATGGCATGTTCGAATGTCGAGACGTAAAGGATGAAGTCCTGGGAGAAATCTGGAGGGGAGATTAAGGGGGCTTATGTGAGGGCTTTCTTGAGGGCGTCAAATGTCGTGTTTGCTTGCTCATCCCAAACAAAGGGTATGTGGGTACGAAGTAGGCATAAGAATCGATGAACTTTTGTGGCGTAATCAGGCACGAAGTGACGAAGGAAATTGGATCGCCCTTGCAAACTCTGGAGTTTCCTAAGCGTGCACAGAGAGGGAAGGTCTAAGATGGCTTTGACTTTTAGGGGATCAACAGTAATTCCATTCTGGGAAACAATGAAACCCAACAAACGGCTTGTAGGAATGCAAAAGACACACCTATGTGGGTTCAAGCGGATTTTATATTTGCGACAACGCAGGAAAACTTGCCGGAGGTCGTTAATGTGGTCTGATCGTTTCCGGGAATGAGCTGTAAGGTCATCAAGATAGACTAGCAAGATATGGACCAAGTCGTGAAAACAATAGGTCATGGCCCTCTGGAAGGTGGCACCAGCATTTTTGAGGCCGAAAGGCATGACACGATAGGAAAATGTGCCCCATGGGGTGGTAAAGGAAGTCTTGTACTGATCCTCCTTACGGATCTGAATCTGGTTGTATCCGGAAAAACCGTCCATGAAAGATAGGACTTCATGTCCCGCGCATGCATCGATGAGTTGGTCAATAAATGGTGTGGGGAAATTGTATTTGGGACAGGCACGGTTTATGTCACGGAAGTCAGTACATACTCTAAGGGTGCCTTGTTTTTTGTTGACGAGAACGAGGTTTGAAACCCATGTGGTATAAGGAATAGGATAAATGAATCCTGCTTCACGAAGTTTCTCAACCTCGGATTTAACAGCAGGGAGCTTGGAAGGATGAATGGGTCACTGTTTCTGATGAATGGGGGGAACATCAGGCCATGTGTCAATGTGGTGCTCTATAATGGCGGGATCAAGACCAGGCATTTCGGTATAGGACCAGGCAAAGACATCATGGAATTCTTGAAAAAGTTTTTTGTATGCCTGAGTCTCCGCTTGAGTGCAAGATGCACCTAGCGAGATGAGCTTAGGTTTCCCAGGTGTGGTGGAAATGTCAATTTGTATAATGGGGGAAATGTTTGACATGTTCCCTTCTTCGAAGGCATCCGGTGCTGGGATGGGGTCCTTGAGCCAATCGACCTTAGTGGGTATGAAATCTTTCGATTCAACCGATAGCTGATTAGATGTAGTGGATGTAGATGCTTCCGGGAGGAAGTATGAGCGATGATGCATATCGTCCCAAGGGTAGTCGGGTGCAGTGAGTGTTTCCAAAATTTACTTATCAGTTTGGAAGTAGTCAGACCACAAATTGAGGGGTTCTGGTTTGAAAGTGGTAGTCGAAGAGATCATATAAATGGTGTTAATCTCTCCGGATGAGGATGATATGGGAGGGAAGATCTCCTCAATTATGGGGGGCACCGTCTCAAGGTCCAAATTATTCATCTCGTAGAGAGCTGCTCTGTAATCTGGGAGATCAGGGCAGTGGTGTGAATAATGGCCGTAAATACCGCATATTGCGCAAGGGTGGTTGGTACGCAGTGATTTGTCACTAGGCATGGGGTTTGGGTCAATTTTGACAACCGGGATGTTGGGGTCGACATCAAGCAATTGCATGTGTTCCTGTAATGTGGGTAATTGTGGACACTGATGAGTTGGATGGCCTAACTCATCACACAATGAGCATTTAGGAGGAGCATGAAACACAGGGGGAGGTTTGACTGCTTTGGGTGGGGGTACTGCAGTGTATGGTTGTGGGCCTCTGCCCCCAATGGGCCTGATGAGAGGAGGGGGATTCGTAGATGACGAAGGAGTAGTGATACTGGGAGGTGGTTGAGTAGAAGTGACAATGGGTTGCACCGGTTGCAGGATGACATTTGGTGTTAGCGGGGGAACGGGAGGCGAAATATACCACACGGGTAATCCCAATGTTAATCCGGGGAGACTAAGGGTAGCCATAACCGGAGCGCTTACTACACCCGAGGGAGGGAATAGAAAGGGGATGGTGTGGATTGGTGTAACACCAATGTGAATAGGGACCAATGGTGGTTTAGGGAACAAGGGTGGCTAATTAGTGGGTGTTTGTGTATTATGGGAAAGAGTACAGAGGTTAGCGACGTGTGTCTCCAGTGACGGTGGTGGAATAGATTGGAATGTAGAAGTCATCGGCGCATCGGAGTAAAGTCCGGGTCCCACGGAGGAAACAAACGAGGTAGTTGCACCGCAAACAGGTTGTTCAACCATGGGGAGAACATTTTCAGGTGCGGCGGGGGCCTTGGGATCGTAATAGGTGAGTTGGTCAACCTTGACCACGCGTCCCTCATGGGGGAACTGCATGGTGCGAGAAATGGATGAGGCAACGGCTTGCATGGAATACATGTAGCTGCGGCAAAGTAAGAGGTTATAGTCAAGTTAGGCATTGATGACCTCTATGTCAATGAGCACGGTTTTACCCGCCAGCTAGACGGGGACATTGGCCAAGAGACCTTGGGGTTGAGCCGAACGGCCGTCGTAGGCTCGCAACACAGTGGTGGACTACTGGAGAGTAGGAGATCTCAACTTCTACCAAACGAATGTGGACATAACGCATGTAGAGGCCCCTTCATCGATAATGCACCGATGGATGACAAGATTCTGAACGGAAACGGAAACTTGGAATGCTAAAGTGGAAGGCAAGCATGGTTCAAACTGGTCTGAATCGAATGCGATCAGTTGTGAATCATTGGGGTCAATAGCACCAATAGCAGAGAGCAAAGTCTTGCGCTGTGAAGGACAGTTTTTCAAGACTTCTAAAGTAGACATGGCTGCAGGAGACTGGGATAAGTCGTCTACAATGTTGTAATTCGACGCAGCGCGAGCATTGGGGTTATTATTGATGCGACGAAGTAGGAAGAGAGATGCTTTAGGAGCGCCATCAAGTGGAGCCGGAGGTATACGTAACGTCTGATCTATGGGATTAATGTTAGTGTTTTTGTCGGCAGGAGGGGTTTCAGAGGTGGAGCTGTATTGGTTTCGACAGGTTTGGAGGTTGGCATCGGCGGTTGAAATCATCAACAAGTGGTGAGTACCTGAATCGAACATGGGTTGATCAAGAGATGCATAAGTGATCTGCTGTGGTGGCATGTTGCCCTGAGGGGGAGCTAATGGCTAAGTGTTCACTACACCTTGGTTTGGAAAGGGGTTTTGCAGCACCAAAGGTTGATGTTGAAGTGGTGGAGGGTTGGGTGGCGGCTGAGGAGCTGCTTGCCGCTGACGATGGGCATCATCAGTCCAAAGTTCTCGAGCTCGCTCCAAATGTGGGCAAGCATGTGTGTAATGACCATAAACCCCGTAAATAGAACAAGGATGGTTTGTTCTGAGGTTATTGTTTTTGGGCTACCTGGGTTTACGATCCGGATTTCGGTTGGGGGGAGCAGCGTTATTATTTTGCGAAGGATTAGGAGGTGGAGGACCTTGGTGTTGTTGTTGGTTGTTACCGTGGTTACGTCCTCTTCCACGGTTCTGTTTCCCACCCTGGTTGCGCTGGTTGTTTTGGTATTGGTGCTGGTTGTGCTGTGTGTACACTTGCCCTTGAGCAGTGGGAGGACTTTGGTTCACCGCAGGTGCGGGAGTAGGTTGTGGTGGATAATAAGCCTGTGGGGCAGGAGGTGGTCCAGTTACCTACTGGGGTTGTTGGTAACCCTGAGCTATTGGAAGTGTTGAGTTAGCTGTCGCAGCTACCTGTGGGTGGTACACTGGTAGAGGTGCTGCTGGATGGGTGTATGCAGGTGGTGCATGAACAAAGCACTGAGGTGGACATGAAGGTCCGTGGGTATGGTGGTTATGTGCCATGGGAGCATATGAATTGGTTGCTTCAGTTTGAGATGTAGCCCGCGAAAGGTCGGGGCCATGGCTAGGATGTGCAATGGAAAAGGGTTGAGGATGCGAGGCCATACAACCAATGATGCCATCTACGGCATGGGATGCCCCCGGCGCATAGTGTTGGGATGACTTGCCTCGAGGGGCGTCTGGTATAATGGTATACAGATAACCCGACTGGGCGTAAATGAGGTCAAATTGTTGGGCTTTGAGGATGGCCTCTTCTTCAGATTGGGGTCTTTCAGATGCCACATCCTTGGCAATGAGAGGGAGGAGGGATTTGAGAAACCAATCTAAGAAGATACGGTCATCTAACTTGATTTTGCAGAGGCTTCGGCGTCGACGCCACTCATGAATGTGGTCAGTGATGTGGGTGGCTGTGTTCTGTCTGCAAGACAGTAGGATATTGACTCCCGCATCATAGCGGATAGGTAACTGGAAGAACTACAGGAAGGTCGAGGCAAGGGAAGTAAAGGTGGCATGCGTCCCATGGGGCTGCTCGATATACCACTTAGCTGCAGAGCCAGTGAAGGTGCGCTGTAAAAGCCGGAGGCAGACAGAGTCGTCCACTATGGAGTTGGAGGAACACCATAGATGGAAGGACATGATATGGTTCTGGGGGTCCTCATCTGCCTTGCCCTCAAACTTAGGGATGTCGGAGGGAATTTTGGTGGGCATGAGAGGCCACGCAGGATCTTGTCTGATAGGATCATTGGTGAGCCTGGCTAAGTCTGGTAAGTTCAGACTCGCCATGTAAGGAAAACTAGCAGAGGGATGTGGCGTGGTGACTGGGACATGACTAGTCATGGTGGTATGATGTAGGGGTCCAGTAGTGCCTAAGGGTATGCTAGGTATTGAAGGTATGTGTCCTCCAATAGCTGTGGTCTGGTATGGACCAGCGTTTCCAAGTGCAACATGGGTTACACTAGGGTTAGGAATAGTAGTGGTGATTCCTGGAATCTAGGTTGTGGTAATCAGAGGGGTTGTGACCCCTATGTTGGGAATACCCATAACAGGTGGTGGCCCTGTGTTGGGGATTCCTATAACAGGAGGTGGCCCTGTGTTGGGCATTCCTAAAGGTGGAGTGTTGCCCATATTGGGCATACCTAGGGGGGTGGTTGTTTCCATGGATGGCACCGCAGTAGAAGGGTTTGTGGACATATCTCCTATGGTGCTGGTAAAAAGTGGGTCAAATGGTGTTCCAGCCATAAGGTTGGTTGGGAATAACGTAGTGGGGTTTTCAGATTCTACCTCAGAATCAGATGTGAAGTGAGGCGTGTCAGAATCGGATGGCTATATGGTTGACCGACGATGTGTCGAGTCAAGGGATAAGGCTCTACGTCGGTGACGTGGAGAGCCAAGTAGACTGAACTCTGGGAGTTCGCCCCGAAGACGACGAGAGCATCTAAAATTCTTAATGGTGAGAAATAAGTTTTTGTGTAAAAATCTGTGTAAGATGGTAATGTATAAAAAACTCAAAACCCTAATACAACCAAGGGTGCAAGAAGGGGAGTGAAAATGAAGGCTCTCAGGCCAAAAAATCAACCTCAAAAAGCACTTATTATAGCAGCTGTGCTATAATAAGTGGAGGGACGCAACAAAATGGTTAGAATACCAACAGGCAAATAGCTTCTAGAAAAAAGAGGTGTAACTAGACCAAAGGTGGATTGTATCATGCAAACACCTAACTGAAAGTATTGTGAACCAACAAATGATATTCTCTGCAAGGTGATGAAATCCAAGTCAGACAATATTGAGTGTTGAATCAACGGCTAGATATCCCCCTACCGGGAGGGACACCGGGTAATCAATCCTAAAGAATGGCAACTAGGATACTCCGTTCATGACACGTCCAGAAAAGGTAAATCTGTCGTTTGGTCCTTTTACCGCAATATCCCAATACAGGGATATCCCGAGAACTGCGAATGGTAGCCCTTCGGTTACTGAATGGATTTCGGTATTCCACTCAGGCTTCTGGAACCATCCTCGCGACTTCAACCCTCCTAGGGGAGAGCCCTTCCGATAAACTGGTTATGACCGTTCCAAAAAATACTAGGAGATTTTGGTTTCCTAATGGACAACAGCTATGTCTCAGATGTAATAACTGAGGGGTGTTATTGGAACACCTATCCCCTCAATAATACCTAGCTACAAAGTTCTTTTAAGTGTTCCCCAAGTGGGGTTAAAAGTTGGTTGAAGTTAGGGTATATTTTAAGGCTCAGTTTAAATTATGTGTTTGAGTGGGTGCACGTGTGGCATTTTAAACTAAAATTGAAAAAGTAAATGCTTTGCAGAAAATATTCAAAAAACAAAGGATCTTTTGAAATAGTAAAGCAAATAATATAACTTTTTAATTAAATGGAAATTAAATGCTTTGCAAAGACTATTCAAAAAACAAAGGATCTTTTGAAATAGGAAAGCAAATAATATGACTTCTTAAAGAAATAAATGGATTTCTTTTTCAAAAAATTGCTATGGGCAAAATATCAAAGAAGTAAACAGCAAAATTTTAATCTAGATAAAATGCAAATAAATCCTTCTTTCAATTTCTAAAAATTTTTAAAAAGACTTTTTCAAAGGTGCATTCTAAATAGTAAAATTTTCCTATGGCTGTAAAATGTGCAGGAATTTTAATACTGTAAAAAGTGCTAATTTGAGTAGAAAATACAGCAAAAAATTAATTTTTTAAACGAATCGGTCAAACGAAAAAATTGGCATCACGATTTTTGACAGAACAGCCGCGATGGACCGCGCGGGTTTTTGCCGCATAGTCGCGATGGGCAGCGCGGGTTTCAGCCGCGAAGCCGCGATATGCAGCGCGGGATTTCGTCACACAGTCGCGATGTGCAGCGCGGAAAAGGTCCGCGATGTGCAGCGCGCTAACTGGCCGCGAAGCCGTGGTGAACTGTGTGGAAAAGAGCCGTGCAGTTGCGATGAGCCGCGTGACTGTCGGGCAAAAATCCGCGAGGCAAAAGCCGTACGTGGACGCCGAAAAGCGAACCCGAAAATTGAAAATTTTGGGCTGTTAATGGCAATAAAATGGGCCAAGATCTAGAACAGCAATGGATCTGCTGTCTAGGGTGGCAGATCAATGAATTAAACTAACTAATACAATCAAAAACTAAGATCTAAAGCAAAAGTGAGATCTAGAAATTCAAAAGCAGCGGAGTCGCCAAAAACTATTGGCTTGGTTTTGCAACCAAGCTTAGTGCTATGGGCGCCTGCTAACTAGTAGCAGCAGTTTCGATATTAAGCAAAAACAATAAACTAAATCTAAATTTAAACTAAACTAGCATGTGCATATCATAATAAACTTTTGAATTGAAAAACAAAAACAAGAAATAGAGAAAATAAATTTGTATTGAAAATGGGGGCAAGCAAGTGCTTGCAATAATAATACCTCCAAGTGATGAAGGTGTTGAGTAGCTCCAATGGTGAGCAGCTCCAATCTCCAAAGGGTCCTTTCTCCAAGGTAGCTACAATGGCCAAAATCTCAAGGGAGATTTTGGCAGCATGAGGATAGGAATAGGAATGGATGTGAAATGAGGAGGCCCTACCACCTTTTCATAGGTTTTGGTGGTGGGGAATACCATCGTGGTTTTGTGGAAACCAATGGTATTGACCAACATGGTTTAGGTACTTTTCCCTCCTTTTTCTTTTTTTAAATAAAATTAATATTTTTATTCCCTTTTTAATATTTTTGGGAATTTTGGACCCTTTTTGAGGGTTTTTTATGCTTTTTTAGGAAAAATAATCTTTTTGAGTGGGAAAAGGGGTGTATTAAGGTCTTTTGGTGACCTTTTGTTGGCTTTAGAGGCTCAGATAGTGGAAAAAGTGGACAAATGGGTCATGTGAATAAGGAAATGAGCTAGTGAGCACTTTTTAGGTGTTAACAACATTGATGATGATGGTGATGGTGATGGTGATGAAGATGATGATGATGAAGAAGATGATGATGATGGAGATGTTGATGAGGAACCTAGAGATGACAATGATGATGAAGATGGTGATGATGATGGTGATGATGATGAAGATGTTGATGATGATGATGATGGTGATGATGATGATGATGATGATGAATATGATGATGGAGATGTTGATGAGGAACCTAGAGATGACAATGATGATGAAGATGTTGATGATGATGATGAAGGTGATGATGACAAAGACGTTGATCATGATGGTGATGGTCATGAAGATGGTGATGGTCATGAAGATGGTGATGAAGATGATGATGAAGAAGATGATGATGATGGAGATGTTGACGAGTAACCTAGAGATGACAATGATGATTAAGATGGTGATGATGATGATGATGAAGATGTTGATGATGATGTTGATGGTGATGATGATGGTGATGAAGATGTTGAGGAGGAAACCTAGAGATGAAAATGATGATGAAGATGGTGATGATGTTGATGATGAATATGTTGATGATGATGGTGTTGATGATGTTTATGATGATGATGACAATTCCATCTAATTGGTTATCTATAGGAATCAAGCATCAATCTTCAACCATAAATGAGCATGTTTAAAAATAAATTGTTAGGATACATATCTAAGAGTCTCGAGTATCTCTATGCATTTTTCCATCAAATTTGGTCAAGGAGATTATAGTATCTAATTAGAATATATTAGTGGAAACCCTAGGTTGATGAGATGGTGCTTGGATAAGGGAAAAAACGCAAAATCTAGCTAGATTTGGGTGAGCATTGAGCATGGGGAACCAAATGTATGAATATGCATATTGTTAAATATAGTTTTGTTGGGTGAATCCAATAACCAACATAATCAACATAACATAAGAGTTTTTTTGGGTTGGGGATATACCTCAAGTTACCCAAAGCATGAAAAAAGTTTGGGTGGGCACAAAACCAAAAGAACAAAAAATGTTGAAGAGGACATGTGGGGTGGGAGGTCGACTTCCAAAAACTCGAGCATTGACATGGGTGATGTAGGTCTAAATCTTCCCTCAAGGACATTTCCAACCATTAGGTGGAAATGATGAACATGTTAGTGCTACTCAATTAGATGATGAAGTAGCTCAAGACAATACGGAAGTTGTTGCATCACATGAACCACATGCATATTCTCTAGAACCAATTCAAAATGACACTATTGAATTGAATATGATTGAAGGTTGTCAAGTGGCAAGAAGCCTCAATGAACAAATCACATTGCAAAGTCAAAAACCCTAGCATGAATGGTTATCATAAGAAATGATGTGTATGAATATGAATATTGTTACTAATGCTAATGAAAAAATCCTTAACATGCCCTCGTTGCCAACATATTTGAACAACAATGAAATTATCCATTATTATGTGGATGAAGGAAATGAAGAGCCAACTCAAGAAGCCAATGAAGAAGAATCATAGCTCCCAAATGATCCTCATGTTGGAGCCTAGGCCGCAGCTATGGTAAAGCTGCGAATTTTGAGGAAAAAAAAGCACATGTGTTGAAGGGAAAGTGCTAATTTTGAATAAGCACCAATTTTTGGGCAGAAGTAAACAGTGCGAAGTATGGTGCCAGATGGATGAGCTCATCACAGATTACGGACCGGAAATTGCGGAGCTCGTGTGCACACGTCAAAGGAGAATGAATGTGGCCAAGTAGAGAACTCAGCTACCACAATAAATGAAGCGACGGAATAGAGGGCTCAACTACCCTCATAAAGGCTAAGTACAGAAGTTATGGTTGCTCTGATTAAGGAGGAGCAACGGACCAAAGCATTAAACGTGAAGGACAAGGAGCAGTGAATGATGAAGTGGCGCCCATACCCACAATCTGCGTCGAAAGTCACGAAACCTGCAGGAAGCGGCGACGTGACTGCAAGCGGCGCCTACAGTACACCTAGCCATGTCCGTGGTTAGGGTTTTTGGGGAATATTGCTGGGAAAGGCCCACAGTTTTGTAAAGGTGCAACCGTCATGGCCACCTATATATATGTGTAATTGTAAAGGAAGAAGCTTAGACATTTCAGAGACGTTTCAGAAGACGTTTCAGATGTTAGATGTTTTAGCCATTAGAGAGCTAGAGTGGCTAGAGGGCCATTGTAAGTGGGTTGTTGATTGTTTTCTATTGTGTTGTTAGAAGACAAGAGTTAGAACTGGATAGCTGTGAAGCTAATCCCCAAGTTGAAGATAGTCTGAGTTGACGTCTGAACTATTGTAATCTCTGTAGAGGAAGAGACCAAATCAAGAGAAGGGCTCCCAGCTGTGTGCGTGGAGTTTCTTGGAAAGATATAAGGCTGCAGCTGTGTGCGCAACATATTGTGTAATTCCATTTCAGATTAATATAAGATATGCTTCCCGTGGACGTGGTTTTCCCGTGGAAGTGAACTACATAATTCTCGTGTTACGATGCTGTGTTGCGTGAATGCATGTTTTAGTTTCCTATCTGCGTTTTCATGTATGATTCATTGTCTTTATGAATGAGTATATAAAGAAAGTGTTGGAAACTCCCTCAGAAGTTATATTCGCACACTATCGAAGGAGTCTATAGGAGCACTATCGCCACAGTGCTTAGGAATGCATTATCGCACTGGGCATGCAAGAAGAAATGATACATAGAGTACCGAAGCAGGGGGTACTTACCTCGTGCGCAGAAGAAGAGATACCGCGTAGCTAGGCTGGTAAGTGCGAACTTCAGTGCGGTTGCACTAAGAAGTTGGTGGAAGAGTAAGACGTTCTGCTTTGAGGAATCCTCTTAAAGAGAGAGAGGGAGAAGATTGCAGTCTCCACATTGCCTAGGTTAAGGAAGCCTGATTCCTTAGCCCCCCCATAGCCACTTCGGGTGAGACCTCAAGCTGCTGCGTAGCTCGTTGCCGAGAGGGCCAGTGCACCAAGGGGTTTTGTTGTTGCGCCTCATTAAAACCTGGGTCCTTCCAAAAAGCAGCCAACAAATGGTTCCGTTGCCTTGTGACTTGTTACTGTGAGACTTGTTATTTCAGCGATGCGCAAGATTGATGCGCAACCCAGAGAAAGAAGGAGCCAACAAATGGTTCCGTTGCCTTGTCACTTGTTACTGTGAGACTTGTTATTTAGGCGACGCGCGATATTGATGCGCAACCCAGAGAAAGAAGGAGCCAACAAATGGTTCCGTTGCCTTGAGACTTATTATTCTGGCGACGTGTGAGATTGTTGCCTTGTGACTGCTGAAGCAAACAAATGGTTCTGTCGTTGGCTCTAACCCTATTATTTTGAAGGCAATGTGCTACTGGAATCCTACAGCTAAAGAAATAGAAGACTGGTTTGATTCAAAGGCTAGAGAGTTCACTGAATGAGAAAATACAAGCTCTAGGCTTCAGACAGAAGACTGGTTGCGGAAGTATATCTATACTGACCTTCATGAAATTTTCTTTGTCATGTTTGCACTTGAGTTGCATGCGTGGGTAGCTAAGCTAGAAGATACTAGACCCACTGTGCATGTTGATCGACCCGTCGCTTGGACGCCTGAGCTCGTCAGCAGTTTGAAGCGGGTAGATAATTCTGTGTCCCGCGCAATAGACTTTTGGTTGAATAGTCTGCTGGAAGGATTCATCACTGAGTTTGCAGTAGATACGAGAAAGAGTTTCAGTGAAGCTAAGAGGAGTTTCTTCAGAGCACACAGAGATAAGTTCTTAAATTCTCTGAACTTATGGATTAAAATGCTTCTATATGAAAAAGGAAAACTATGCATAGCTTCTGATGAATAGCATAGACAAGTAATGTCCGCAGATTCTGATAGTGATCCTAAACTTATTGGTTGCACTCGTAGTGGAAAATAGTATAAAGTAGCCCTTGACCAGCATTCTTTTGAGTCTAGCCCAGAAGATAGTCAAGTCCCTAGAGTGAGCCATATAGAGAGACAAGGGAGTGCTCATATCCCTTATCACCCTTTTACACCGTAAAAGCCAGACAGGGCTCAATATAACCCTGCAGTAACACCTTCTAGTAGCCCGCACGGTACTTCTAGTACCTCAGCACCAATGTTGTCTAACCATCCCAGAGGCACTGCTACAGTACCTCCACCTCAACCTAGCGCAAGAAGGATGGGTGATGACATGAAGCTACCAACTTTTAGAGGAACAGGGATAGAAGACCCTGAGCAGCACTGGTTCCTATGTGAAGCCATTTGGACAATTAAGCAATTAATGATGATTCTGTTAAGCTGGTTCAGTTAGCAACCACACTAAGAGAAAGAGCCTTAACGTGGTTCATGAAATACTCAGCAACACAGAATAGAGCGCTTGCTGGTGTCAGAAATGCTATGATTAGAGAATTCAAGAAACCTAAATTAGAATCACAGTGTATAACAGAGCTCAAAGACATAAAACAGTTACCTACAGAGTCAGTATGGGACTTTGAATAGAAGTTCAAAGCCTTGATAGATCAAGTAAGCTTTGAGTTTGCACCGCAGTAGCATAAGGAATGGTTCATTGCTACAATGCTTCCACACATTAGACTTCCTCTTATGCAACAGAATCTCATTACTCAGGAACAAGCTCTAGAGATGGCTATGAAACTAGAATCTTCACCAATTGCTGGAACAAGCAACGATGTTGCGCAGTTGCAGAACCAGTTAGCAAACTTAACCTTGCAAGTGCATGATATTAAGAAAGGCAAGGAAGTTAAAGAAGAAATTTGGTGTACAAAATGTAAAGTGCAAGGTCATTCAAAGGACCATTGTCCTGTTTTCATAGAGTATATTGCAACTGGAGCACCTAACCCTTTACCACAGGCACAAGGGCCTTGGTGTGAAATCTGTAGAACTAGAGGTCACAGACCACAAGAATTTCACTTATTACAGAAATATGTACAAACTCCAAAGAATCTATATTGCAACTTCTGTAAATCAGTAGGCCATGATGAGAACAATTGCAAAGCATATGATCTTATGATGGAAAGAAAACATGATGTTTATAGAGTACAGTCAGAGGCACAAGGACCCACAGCAGGCCTGCAGTATGACCAAACTCGCGACGGCCGAGGAGGAAATTATAGAGTCGCGGACATGCAGCAAATTTTGGTCGAGGAAGAGGACAGATCACTTGTTATAATTACGGAGCTCAAGGTCATTTTGCAAGGGATTTCCAAAATCCTACAACCATCTGCAGATACTATAAATCTTATGATCATGTCATTAAAGAATTCCCTCAGTTGATGGCTAAGATGCAAGCAAAGACGCCACAGGTCAATCAGAATATTCAGCTGATTGGACCAGAAAAAAGAGAACCAGATCCTACAGTTAATATAGTAACGCGCAGTGGAGCAACCACTGGTGCGCCAGAGTTGGGAACTAGAAAGAAAGCGACGCAATGGGTGCACTGCGCTAATATTAAACCATCCCCACTCGGCCTGCAGAAGAAAAAAGAAGCATTCAAGCAAGCTCAAGAGTATTTCTCAGATCCGAGAGCTTCAAGTTCTGTCGCAATTCCGCATAATGATACCAGATCGCAAGTGCTAAGACAAGAGAACCTGGTGCAGGAACAAGCCACTACATCTGGAAGGCTTGATGATGAAGATGCACTAGGCAGTGTCCATGCTTTCCTGAGAAGCTGCTTAAAGTTGTTGTGCAATGAAAAATCAACTATGGAACTTCAACACCTATTGGATAAGTGTCAACAATATGCTTCGATGAACACACCGCAGCGTGTTGTTCACCAGATTGGGAGTCATACTAGAACTGGAAAATAGATTAGGCTCACAATGCAGATTGGAGCATGTGAAATGGACGAAGTCATTTTGGACTTGGGCTCAGAAGTTAATGTTCTCACCATGCAGACATGGGAACAAATGGGTAGCCCTCAGCTTACAAGATCTCCTATCCAGCTAAGACTTGCAAATCAGCAACGAGTCTCTCCATTGGGTAGACTACCCAATTTACCTATTGATATTGAGGGATTAAGAATTTTTGCAGACTTTGAAGTAATTAAAATTCTGGATGATAGTAGACCTTACCCAACACTTTTAGGCATAGACTGGGCATTTGATAATTTGGCTGTCATTAATTTGAAGAAAAGACAGATGACCTTTGAGGATAACCAGATTAGGGTCATTGCACCGCTTGATCCCATTCAAGGACCAAGGTATATTGAACCCATTCGGGAAAAAGAAGAAGTGCGCCACATGGAAAGTTTGTATCAGATGATTGCTAGTCAGAGTGACTATGTCAATCCCACAGCAGACGGCCATATCAGTGGGCGATGTGATAGTTCGTGCACATCAGATTCAGAGGCAGGATTGGAAAACTAGCAAAATCGCCTACATGAGGTTTCTACAAGGCATTGCGCCATGATGACTAAATCCATTCGATGGATTGGCACAAAATTGACTGACACTCCAATTTTTGATGGTTTAACTGACGTAAGTAAATTCATACATACATACAAACAACAGATTCCAAATGAGCAGCGCATACAAGCATTGGATGTAGCACTACGCGCTACACCCGCAAGATGGTGGGGTGCGCATAAAGAGAATATTCACACATGGCAAGACTGTCGTAGATTGATATTGCGCAGATTTCAGGGAACTAAAGCAGAAGTGTTGCACAAATATGATGGACAGAGTGACCCCAGGTCACATGTTGAAGCATGTATTCAGCAACGGTCAGATATTCTAGAGGATGAGTGGGTTCACCTATTCATCCACACGTTGGATACAGTCCCAAGGAACTGGTACACTGAAATAGAATTGCGCAGAGGCACTATCATTTGGCCTCTTATGATAGAAAGTTTTCAACTTACCTTCAGCTTTGAGTCAGAACATCCAAGCATCGACCACACTTTAAAGTGTATTAAAAAGAAGGTATTTGAACAATGTCCATTACCAGAATATTCCCAACCAGATTGGGCTGTCCAGTTAGAACATGCCCTGGAATGCTATAATTTCACTACTGGAGAAGAGGAAGATGATCCTCGTAACGTCAATATTCCAGAGTCAGAAGGGATGCTCAAAGTCGAGGGTCCTCAGCTTGATATCCCTACTATTACAGAACACATCAAGCTCAAAAAGATTAACATTGGTACAGAAGCCGAACCCAAGTTTGCTTCTACAGGAGATTATTGGGATGATGAAACTGTTGGGCATATTTCAGATTTATTACGTGACTACCAGGATATCTTTCCTACTAAGTTCACAGAAATGAAAGGCATCCTAGGAGATTTAGGAGTGATGCGCATACCTCTGAAAGCAGACGCCAAGCCAATAAAACAGTGCCCGTACAGATTGAACCCACTATATAAAGAAAAGGTCAGAGAAGAAATTGATAAGATGCTCGCAGCAGGTATTATCAAGCCAATAGAGGAAAGTAATTGGATTAGCCCTATGGTGGTACAAGAGAAGAAGACAAAAGGAGAAATAAGAATCTGTGTGGACTTGCGCAAGCTGAATGATGCATCAGCGCATGATCCATTTCCTACTCCCTTTACAGACGAGGTGCTTGATAATGTTGGAGGACAAGAGGCTTACTCCTTCACTGATGGCTTTTCGGGATACCATCAGATCAGAATCCATCCAGACGACCGTCATAAGACCACTTTTGCGACTGAATGGGGCTCATTCCAGTATACGGTAATGCCCTTTAGTCTTAAAAACACTCCTGCAATCTTCTCTCGAGTCATTGTTGCTGTATTTAAAGAATTCATTCATAAGTTTCTAGAAGTCTATTTTGATGACTGGACTGTGTTTGGTTTATTAAAGAACCATATAGGGAACCTACGCATGATGTTAGAAAAATGTAGACAGTATCAGATTTCCCTAAACTTGAAAAAATGTATCTTCTGTGATCCTTTTGGTATTTTGTTGGGTCATATTGTATGCAGACAAGGACTCCTGATGGATCCTGCGAAGGTTGCCATCATTGCTAATTTACCTGCGCCCAACTCAGTCAAACAATTGCGCACTACATTGGGACATACAGGGTATTACAGGAAATTTATCAAAGGTTATGCAAAGATCACTGCACGTATGGAAAGATTGCTGAAAAAGGATTCAAAATTCCAATGGACAAAAGAATGCCAACAGAGCTTGGATACACTTAAAGAAAAGATGATCACTGCGCCTATTCTAGTTTTCCCAGACTGGAGAAAACCCTGTCATGTTCATGTCGATGCTTCTTCCATAGCATTGGGGGTTGTGCTTACACAACCGGGAGAAGGAGGTATTGACCACCCAATTGCTTACTCTAGTAGAAAGCTATCCACAGCCAAGAAGAATTACACCACTACAGAAAGACAAGGACTAGCTATGGTTTATGCCCTACAGAAGTTCAGACACTACCTATTGGGCGCACATTTTAAAATGTATACTGACCATTCTGCTTTGAAATACTTGGTCAATAAGCCAGTGTTAGGGGGAAGAATTTACAGATGGCTACTCCTCTTCCAGGAGTATGATTTTGAGGTTATTGTCAAGCCAGGTAGATTGAATGCAGGACCTAACCACTTATCTAGGCTAGAGTCAGGGGAGGAACCTACAAATCTGGAGGACAATCTGCCTGATGCGCAACTGTTTTCTATTCAAGCAGCAGATGAATATTATTCCGATATTCTTGATTTTCTCACTACCGGGCAAGCGCCAGTTGAGTTTTCAATTCGGTAGAAGAAGCAACTTGTTGTCAAAGCCATAGACTTCACTTTGATAGCAGGCCAGCTCTACAAGTTGGGCCCCGACGAAGTCTTGCGCAGATGTATCCTACCGCATGAGAAGAACTCCATCATCGCAGAAGCGCACTCAGGAACCGCAGGAGGCCATTTCGCAGGAAAGCCGACTGTGCAGAAGATCTTAGCCGCAGGTCTTTGGTGGCCAACATTGCACAAGGATACTAAGGAATTCTGCAAATGTTGCGATGTGTGCCAGCGAACAGGAAAACCTTCAAGGAGAGATGAAATGCCGCTAAGACCCCAAATAACACTGCGTGCTTTTGATAAGTGGGCCATTGATTTTATAGGACCTATCAACCCACCAGGAAAAAGAACCGGCGCAAGATACATCATTACAGCTACTGAATACCTCACCAGATGGGCTGAGGGAAAGCCAGTTTAGAAAATTATCACTAGGTTTGGATGTCCACTAATTCTAATGAGTGATCAGGGTAAACACTTCCTGAATGAGACTATAGAGGCCCTTACTGAAGAATTCCACATTAGTCACCATAATACTACACCCTACCACCCTCAAGCTAATGGTATGGTGGAGGCATTCAATAAGATTCTCGAGAATGCCTTGACGAAGATCTGTAATCAACAAAGAGATGATTGGGACTTTAGAGTCACAGCTGTATTATGGGCTTACAGAACCACATGCAAGAAACTAACAGGTCAGACACCTTTCAGTTTGGTGTATGGACAAGAAGCAGTTATGCCCATGGAATACATAGTTCCTAGCTTCAGAATTGAGCAAATTACAGAAATGGTAGATACTGATACTATGAGTGAAAGACTCACAATTGCTTGCCTTGGAAGAAGACAGACTTTTAGCCAGATTCCATCAACAAGTACAGAAGGCAAGGCAGAAAGCTTGGCATGATAGGCATATTAAGAATAAACACTTTGAAGAAGGAGACTTGGTACTCCTCTATGATAGTAAATTCATCAAGTTTCCAGGCAAGTTTCGTGTACATTGGTTAGGCCCTTTTCGGGTCATAAAGATAACAGAAGGAGGAGCAGTTTAGCTTGCAAAGCTTAATGGAGAATTGCTACCCACAATGATCAACGGGAGTCGTCTCAAGCTTTATTGCGACGGCCACTCTGCCCTGTCAACTTAATACATTGCTAAAAGAAGTGCAGATGTCCAGTGTAGTTGAAAGAGGCATCGCATTATCACAGTCTACACGGAAGTCGCGAGACACTTTCAGTCTCTGGATTCCCGCGCAGTTCCTTGAAACATCTGCGCATGTCAAAAGTTTGTTTTGAGAAACCCTATTTTTGCGCTCTTGCGAAGTGTTTTTCCAGTGCGTCAAACCGTCGCTATTGTGGAGTCCCCTGTGTCAAGTTGCCGCTTGAGGAGCTCTCGTTGTGGACCCCTCTATATGCACAGTTACCTATGTTGAAATGACCCGCCGAAAAATTTGAATTACATTCGTCCTATAGCCGCTTTGAATATTAATGAAGGATAAGCTCGCCATTTAATTGTATCCGCTCTGACAGAGTTGGCTTGATCTCCCTAAGATTCGCATTTATGTCATGCGACGAAAGCTTTAGCTTCTCCCAGAAGGCTGTCAGAGCCCGTCCATCACAATTAATGCACCGTAGAAGCACAGGGGTAGGGGGATTGTCAACTCATGCATAGGAATCTATGGCTAGTAACCCCACTTGTCCGCATTTACTATTGCCTTTAGCTATAAATACCCCACACTTGTATATTTTCGGGTTACTTTTCTCGAGTTGCATACTGTCTTGTTTGAGAATCTAAGTGATTGTTTTCAGAGCCGAGTTGTGCAGAGTGCTTCCTTTGTTTTAAGCGTTCATATCCTACGTTGTTTCGCCATTTGTCTATTCAAGTTCTTGTTGTCTATACTGGTTCACGATGGAGAACTTGTCCACTGAAGAAATTGTTCGTCAATTTAAGCGCAGAGGCTTAGATTTCGGCATGACTACCCCGGTGATGGCCTCGACTTACACACACCCTGGTTCGACTGATCCCAGACAATCTCCGGGAATGAGGGCGTCTCAGCCGCAAGAGCCGGATGAGCCCGTTCCAGAGCCATTGGCCACTATGGTGAATTACATTCCGCCGCATCCAGATGATGCACCAGAGGTGCATATTACGAAGAATGCAAAGTATCCGATTCTGCTGACACCACTGCCGGAAGGCGTGCGACAAGAAGGGTCCCTGCTTGGACACCTTCCACTGGTCAAGTTTTCTGATTTCGAATTGGGTGACTACAGAACATATCCTCAGTTTGCACTAGATTGCTATCTGACGGTAGTCCATAATCCGACCAGAAAAGTTGATGAATTTGTCCCGAAGGAATTCGCAGCAAACTTAGAGAAGCCTGGACTGTTGAACTTGTTGAAGCTACCGCACTTCGGGCGTAGCAATGAAGTCAATGCAGTTGTTAAGGCACTGCTATCCTGCATTCATGGTGGTTACCTTTGGCTGGGGAGGCCAATCGATTTAAATGTCGACTTGATTCATCGTATTACCGGCCTATCTAAGGTTGGTAAGGACCCCAATATTCATTTTGTTGGAAAGGACAAAGACAGAAAATTGGCTACACAGTTGGTGCATAAATACAAATTGACAAGAGGAGGTCGGGCTTATGACCTCACTATAGTTGAGGATGAAGCACTTAGATTGACCGACAGTCTGCTTGCAGGAAGACTTCTCACAAAGTGCAGACCTAAAGAAGTTACTGGAGCTGTCGTGGAGCTCGCTATCGCAGCTACGGAGGGAGAACAGTACAATTGGTCTCTCTTCCTCAATTCTTTCTTGGAAGACTGCCGGAACGTCCAAGACACCGCTGGTCAGTTGTTCCATTTTTCTTGGCTTTTAATTTTATGTGCCTTGGTCGCATAGAAGGAGCCCCCCAACACTCAGTTCCTTCCACGTCGCGCAGGAGAGGTTGCAGGCATGTGATATGTCAACCTCTGGGATTCTAGCAATCCCACGAAGCGCAAGATGAACCGCGCTGTATTTTGTGAATACTACCATCTCCTCAAAAATACCATTCAGGAAATGCCGAGGCTGAGTGAGGAGACAACAAAATTATATGAAGGGAAGTTGGTTTTTTCTGCCAACTTGCATGAAATTTACCTCCGCCCTTGCGGCATTCAAGAAGAATGGGCTGTAGGCCTTTACAGGATTACCACTGAAGATGTTGAAGAAACTATCAAGTCTTGGTCGGATGAATGGAGGGAGGCCGCCGAAATCGCATTAGCGATGCCACCTCCTGCGGTGCAAGAGAAGGATAAGGGAAAGGAAGCACCTGAGCAAAGAAGTGATGAAGGTTCAACAGAACCAGCAACCAAGAAGCAAAAGGTGTCGCATCCCTCTGAGACCATTGCCTCGGGGATCGACGAGTACTTGAAGGAGAAATTTCGCGAGCTGCGGACTACGCACGCTCACATCAGAAGTGCTCTGGATCTGCAGTTCATGGAATTAAAAGGTCTCGCAGGAAGAGTTGCGCAGACCCATGCACCAACATCTACTTCGCAGGCACCACAAGCAACCACAAGTACCGAGCGAGTTGAAGTACTTGCAGAGAGGCATACTGTTGTGCACATTCCTCCTACAAGCATGAGACTTCCGGATCCTTTGGCCGCACTGCAGGTAAGCGCAGTTGGCCCCATTGAAATAAATTTGTCTTTAACTCCCATAGAGACCTTGCAGTTAGTGCAAGAGAAGGTCTCTATCGAGCTGAGAGCTAGAGAGCTCTCCACATTCCATGCAAACCAAAGACTGCAATCGCAGGAGAAAGAGTTGAAGACAGGCTATAATAACATCTCTGAGAAGCTTGCACTCTATGAAGCACAAGACACTGGGATAAGAAACATAGTTAATGAAATCGCCCAAGAGATCCCGGCCTGTGAGATTCAACCAAACCTTCCTCTGGTTGAGAAAGTTCAAATTATTGGTGGAAGGGTGAAAGCCCTAGAGCAGGAAATATTTGTTATGGCTGAAGACCATAGAACGTAGATCGTCGAGTTGGAAGCTCGTGTTGCAGCGCATTCTACAGATGATAGGAAGGAACAATTTGAAGTGTTGCGTAGAGCTTCCACACAAATGAAGAGTAGAGCAGATGAAGCCGAGAACCTGATGACCCAAGCTATGGAGGCTTGGACTGAGCTTGAGAAGCTCCCTTTCAAAATCGGTCTTTTGGAACAGGTTGAAGCTGCAGACCATTCCCTAACTGTTCTGACTGAGCAAGCTAAGGCCCTAGAAGGCTTAGCAAAAATGAGGAAAATGAGTGAAGTGCGCAGAATACAACAACAACTGCACAAGCTCAGAAACGAAGATGCTAAACTCACAAACAGCATTCATCCATTTATGGATGAGTATGCTGAACTTGCTGCCCAAGCCGAGGCAAAGATCAAAGAAATTACAGAATCTTAACAAATGGTTGATGGCATAACTGAAGAATAAGCCACTGCAGAAATGGTGCAGACAACTGTGGAGTGCATTGATGAAAATGACTCTTCTATTGCGCAGTGGAAGAAAAAATTTGCTGAGACCCAAGCAAAAGTAGATGCGCAAGTAAAGCGACCACACGCTAGTGCGAGTGGCTCGAGGACAAGCCACAAGTAAGTGTTAGGGGCCTGTTGGAGCCTAGGCCGCAGCTATGGTAAAGTTGCGAATTTTGAGGAGAAAAAAGCACAAGTGTTGAAGGGAAAGTGCTAATTTTGAATAAGCACCAATTTTTGGGCAGAAGTAAACGGTGTGCAGTATGGTGCCAGATGGACGAGCTCAGCGCAGATTACGGATCAGAAATCGTGCAGCTCGTGCGCACACGTCAAAGGAGAATGAATGTGGCCGAGTACAGAACTCAGCTACCACAATAAATGAAGTGACGGAATAGAGGGCTCAGCTACCCTCATAAAGGCTAAGTACATAAGTTATGGTTGCTCTGATCAAGGAGGAGCAATGGACCAAAGCATTAAAGGAGAAGGACAAGGAGCAGTGAACGATGAAGCGGCGCCCATACCTGTAATCTGCGCCGAAAGTCACGGAACCTGCAGGAAGTGGCGACGTGACTGCAAGCGGCGCCTACAGTACACCTAGCCATGTCCGTGGTTAGGGTTTCTGGGGAATACTGCTAGGAAAGGCCCACAGTTTTGTAAAGGTGCGACCGTCATGGCCACCTATATATATATGTGTAATTGTAAAGGAAGAAGGTTAGACGTTTCAGAAGACGTTTCAGAGACGTTTCAGAAGACATTTCAGAAGACATTTCAGATGTTAGATGTTTTAGCCATTAGAGAGCTAGAGTGGCTAGAGGGCCATTGTAAGTGGGTTGTTGATTGTTTTCTATTGTGTTGTTAGAAGACAAGAGTTAGAACTAGATAGCTGTGAAGCTAATCCCCAAGTTGCAGACAGTCTGAGTTGACGTCTGAACTATTGTAATCTCTGTAGAGGAATAGACTAGATCGAGAGAAGGGCTCCCAACTGTGTGCGTGGAGTTTCCTGGAAAGATCTAAGGTTGTAGATGTGTGCGCAGCATATTGTGTAATTCCATTTCAGATTAATATAAGATATGCTTCCCGTGGACGTGGTTTTCCCGTGGAAGTGAACTACATAATTCTCGTGTTACGATGCTGTGTTGCGTGAATGCATGTTTTAGTTTCCTATCTACGATTTCATGAATGATTCATTGTCTTTATGCATGAGTATATAAAGCAAGTGCTGGAAACTCTCTCAGTAGTTATATTCGCGCACTATCGAAGGAGTCGATAGGAGCACTATCGCCAGAGCACTTAGGAATGCGTTATCATGCTGGGCGCGCAAGAAGAAACGATACATAGAGTACCAATGCAGGGGGTACTTACCTCGTGCGCAGAATCAGAGATACCACGCAGCTAGGCTGGTAAGTGCGAACTTCAGCGCGGTTGCACTGAGAAGTCGGTGGAAGAGTAAGACGTTCCGCTTTGAGGAATCCTCTTAAAGAGAGAGAGGGAGAAGATCGCAGTGTCCACGTCGCCTAGGTTAAGGAAGCCTGATTCCTTAGCCCCCCCATAGCCACTTCGGGTGAGACCTCGAGCTGCTGCGCAGCTCGTTACCGAGAGGGCCAGTGCGCCAAGGGGTTTTGTTGCGGCGCCTCATTAAAACCCGGGTCTGTCCAAAACGCAGCCAACACCTCATATTCATCCAAGTACTAGACCAATATTTAAACAATTCCTAAATTCGCCAAATGGAGAGATTGGTAGAGAAAATAGGGGCAATATGCAGATTTGGGTTCTGCGGGCATCTTGGTAAGACCTAGGGTTTGAGGATCGAAATACCAACATAGAAATGTAGACTTGGATTCTATAAGTTGAGTTCTTTAGTGGTGTACTTGTGTGACGTGACAAACCCTTCTAATAGTGATCCTATCCCACTTGGAGTCCAAATACCCCCTATTGAGGGTACGTGTGGTGGTTCACGGATTCTAGGGCTAGATTAGGTTAATAGGGCTAGATTAGGTTTGTAGGATTCTAGATCAAATTCCTAGGGTTAGATTAGTGTTTCTAGGGCTAGTTTAGGTTTCTAGGACTAGATTAGGCTTATAGTATTCTAGCTTAGTTTTCCAGTTTTAAATTAGTGTTTCTAGGGTTAGTTTAGCTTTCTAGGATTTCTAGGGCTAGATTAGGTTTGTACGATTATATTAGTGCTTCTAGGGATAGACTATGTTTCAGCAGTGCATGATAACAATATCAAATAAACTATATAACATTAATAACATTAATCATGCATGAATAAACAATCACATGGATATAAATCAAACTTAATCATAACTCAAACATCAAATAAACGATATAAGATAACGATATCAAATAAACTATCTAACATGAATAACATTAATCATGCAACAATAAACAATCACATGGCTATACTATGTACCTGCATCAATTAGGCCTTCTAGATCCTCTCGATTTTTTATTGTCTCAAACAACCTCTCGTGCTCTGCATGAGGTAGTAAGTAGAATACCTTGTTTGATGACTTCGTTGGCATTATCTATAGTTGGATGTTTGTACCAACGATCAAGTGTGTAAAGTGATACACCCGTGACCCTAGTCTATAATCCGTGTATGTGTAGCCATTGCTCTTTGGTCCCTTTCCATCCACTATAAGATATTCCCCTTGAACAACCATTGAGCCAGTTGGAAAGGTAATGCCTTCACTATCCGTTAATGATGCGAGGAGGGTTTGATTCCCCTTGATGCATCGTGCCAACTAATAATTTGTCCCAATTGCACTGTCTGTCGAGGCGACAATTGCGTAGATGTGTCCAGCAAAAATGCATTTTACGGTCATATTCCAACAAGTAGTGGTTTGATAACTTGGATAATTACATATAAACAAGGAGGGAGCTGAGATATGCATGCAGAAATGTTTACTTGGCCGTACAATATTAGATATATGATCATATTCATTCGAATAGAGGATTGGCCTTCCTCTAACTGGATTATTTCAACAACTGCATGTGGGTCCACTACAAGTGATACATGATCCCATTCATCAACCCAATCCATTAATTCGCACTCATCCCACTCACAACTACTGCAAGGCCCACAAAAGAAAGCAAGTTTTCATTTCCATATTTCAAATAAGGGGTTGTTTGAGCTTCGAACCGAATGAAATACACGAGTGCCTTGCACAGTACTACAACTATAAGAATGCGATCGATCTATGTCAACTACATGCTAGAAATTTCTGACAACATGTCCTCTACCTGTTGGTATGTGTTGCTCCGTGGTTTGATCTAACATTTTTGTAGAGCACCATTGAACTATGGATTGTGCATACCAAATACAAGGGTTTCTTGTGCACCTCATCTCCTCCCTTCGTACAACATTTTTGAGACATGCTCTAGCCCCGTCATGCTCTCGCTTTCCATGCTCGGTCTTAAAATAGTTCCATACATGTAACACATCATAAGTCTTGTGCAAAATACTCAACCACTGGAATACACGTGCATTTTTTAATAGGCTTGCACAACCATTTGACCATATCCAATGTCGATCCATCTGTATGCCTCTCCTTAAGCTGATCATAGAAAATTTTGAAGCAATGCTACACATAATGCAGGTTGTGGCACTTGTCATCACTGATGTAGAAGTTGGTCTCTTTCAATATTATCCTCATGTCGTTGCTGCTCTCTGGTGCGTTCCTATACATGATATGGACCATTATGCTAACTTGGTCTGAATGGTAGTATTGACTTTGAATCTCATTTCCTGGCTGCAGGGTGTAGTTTTCAGCAAATTCCACAATCGACAATATTGTTCCATTGGGGAAGGTGTCCTTGCACTGTCTGTACTGTTCATCCTACCATCATGCTACATGGACATGCTGTACATACTGTTCGGTCTTCTGGTAGAATTCCTTCATGAAATTGCAAATTTGTACCCAGTGCCACAAAACCAAGGGCATTAATACAACGTGATGTTTTCAATCTGAATATATATGTACAAATTAAACATGTACAGTATGAAAGTATGCAAACTTAGATTACTTGTGACTTCACCAATGCAATTTTTTTGCTTTCCTTTGAACTATCTACTTGATATGTTATGTACTGGAAGTTCTGCATTTCTACTGACATCCTCCCAAATTCGTGCTCTGCGGTTGCGTGGATGTAGTGGCTCAATAATGCAAATCCATTGCAACTGGAACGTGTCCCATATAAACATGATATTTTATAAAAAAATTGTCCTTCAGGTCTTGGACACATTATGCTATGTATAAAATATTTGGATGCATTCGGTGGTTGTAACGATGGGAAATCCTGCACAATGTTAGTATGTAAATCACAAAATATTTGTCTATATGTATCATAATAGTACTCAAATTCTACATGGAATCTACAACAACATGTATTGCGATCAATACAAATTCTAACATACCAGGGTTTGCATTTTTCAAAGGACCTTTGGCCCAAGTTCAATTGTGTGTGCTCATTCTTGAACCTCTCATAGAGTTCTGTTTGTGTCGTGTCAAGGAAGTGCTTGACATGGGGTTCATCCCCCCTAACACCTTTTCTCAACTTTAAAACATCTCTTTGATTTGATGATGGTCTAGTGTTATCATGCCAAAAATTTTGCATTAGTTCTTTAACAACATCAATGAGCTTCATGTCTGAACGAGGTAACCTACCAATAAAGGCCCAACAATCGTTTTGGCCTGGGGTCTCAATTTTTTCTCTAATGGTAGAATACTTTTGAAGAGTCTTTCTATCTACTTTAAATATTTTACATGTGTGTGATAGTAGGTGACGTTGCCTTGTGGATTTGTCTACAATTGATTCCAACAGTACACGGCGGGCTGCATTAAAATCTTTTGTACGAGAAGTTTTTCCAATCAAATTAAATGCAGATTGTAGATTTCTAACAACATGATTGTTTGCCTTTGAACTTATAACTACCTTTATGCCCAAAATTCTCCTAGCATGAGCTAGAAAATGTGATTTTAACAAAGCAAGAAACAATTGACATTTTGCTGCATCGATTTTGGATTCAAAAAATTCTTTGATTATCTTGCTACAACTGAAATCAATAGTGCATTTGGGCAACTTACCTTCAAGTCCTAAAAATGAACTTTCATCCACATGAATACATCTGGGAGTTCTCCGTCGTCTGCTTGATAGTCGAGGCAAGGGATTCAGCAAGGAAGTACGAGTCTCGTCAACGGTTTGTTGTGGCCCTTCGTTCACAAATTTGTCCTGCAAGGGAGTGTGTTCGCCATGTGTGTGCTCTTCTTGGGGAGGTTTCCAATTAAGAACTTGTTCAACATCCATCCCTTCATACTCGACATCAGGGAATATTTGATTGACATCAACCACTTCGTCATTGCTTGTTGATGGATCTAAGGCACTAACATTTTGATTTCTACGGTTTTCCATGTACAACTTGGCATTTTCTCTTATCTCATGGGCCTTTTTAGGGGGCAGCTCCTTCCTTCTAGAATTTCTTTTATTATTACATCTATTTCCCATATTCAATGCGTTTAAGAAAAAAACAATATCACTCCTGCAAGAATGAACAACAAATAAGATATTAAAACTCAATGTGCATGATTATTAAAGCTCGATGTAGTAATTGATTATGTACAACAACATCTAGTGAGAATGTTCTCATATAATCTTAAAATCTATTGAGAATGCCCTACATACAACTACAACAACACCTCTAGGAACTCAGTAGGATGGTATTGGATGGTGGTATGGGATGTTAGTAGGAGAAAAATCCCTACAAGGGAGAATCTCCTACTCACTTCATTTTCATGTAATGGATGAGGGAAAATAGCCCCAAAAGATTAAGAGTTTTCAATTCTTTAGGTGTTTGTGTGAGTTGTTGTAGTGAAACCATGAGTAATTCAACAAATGTTTGTGTACTAGATGGAGGAATGTGATTATGAAATGTTATTGGTGGTGATGCAAGTAATTTTTTTTTATTATCTCCATGAAAGGTTGAAAGCATTGCTTGGTGCATGTTGTAATTTTTTGGTAAGATGTTTTTATTGTCTATGTTGAAGATTAAGAAGACTAAAACAGATCTATCATACAATTCATGAAGAAAAAATAAAATATATGCCATTCAAACAAGTGAATGAAGACTAAAATACATTTAACAAGATAAAATTGTCACCATACCTCAAGGAAATACATTTAACAAGATAAAATTGTCACCATACCTCAAGGATTATGATTGCTTTTTGCTTCAAATGTAAAATGCTCTTTTGATGTGTCCAATATATGTAAGAAGAGTTCACATGTGTCCAAGTAGAATGAGAATTCAATCCAAGGAGCCAAATAGAGTCCAACTGTTGTGTATTCACTCAAATGATCCAAATAGAGCCCAAGAGGTGTGTATTCAATCCAAAGAGCCAAATAGAGCCCCAAATGTTGTGTATTCTATCCAAATGGTCAAGGAAGCACCAAACGGTGTGTGAATTCAATCTAAAATGTAAATGCTTATCGGACTATACGTGAAAACATTGAACAAAACGCGATGAATCAGAGAAAAATTGCAGGAGAAGAGCGTGGGTGATTTTCTAAATTTTATGTTCAGCAGGGACGCGCACACACTAGGAAGCGCGTGCCCGCTAGGTGCAAGTGTGCGTTGCTAGCGCATGCGCATCCTTGCTGAACGTTGTATAGTTCGGTGGGTAGCGTTCACTTCATTTATTACCCAACAAATCTAAATGTGTCGGTTTATTCCTAGAGCCCCTCCCCCATAAAGGCCTTTAGGACCTCTTCTAACCCATAATCCCTAAGTGCATTTAAGTGCTTATAGGTTTTTAGGGTTTTGGGGGTATATTTACAAATATGTATTTTAATTTCAAAACATTAATTTAATTTTGAATTAGAAACATATGTATTACATCAAGAATAATTAAATACATAATAGATATAATGAAATTCCGCTGAAACGTATGGAAAAATAGAGAATTTTGGATAGATAATCAGGTAGAATATTTCTTTCGTTACTAAAATAACTAGTATGAGATGCATAGATTGCAAAATCCCGGTGCAGTAAAGGTTTTCAAGGTTATTGAATCAGATTGTGCAACCAAAATATTGAATTTCAGCGAATTTGCAGTTTAAGATGTTAATGAAGAGTATTTCTTTGTAATTTTTTACAAATCTAACAAATCAGATCAATCATATTTTTTTAGAAACAGCTAAAAAATACATTTGTGGTTTGAAACCCTTCCATTCACCAACTTGTTTCTAAAATCAATCAAACATAAAATAACTAAACCTTTAAACAAATAGGCATACAAGCTATTTCCAATTCTACCCATTCCATGCATAAAGTGATGTTGTATTGTGCCATTTTCCGACTTCTTTTCCTCCACCAGCTGTACAGGAGAATCTCTGTTGTAAAAAAAATATAAAAAGAAAAAAACTCAATTTGTTCTGCAGATTAAAACCCAAGTGAAAAATTTACATGCATTTTACCTGCATCCCCAAAGTCTTAGGTACAATCCGAAATGGAGCCATCTACTTAAGGAGTGGGATGCGAGCACTAAAAGATTTCAGATATTGAAAATGTCGGATAGCAGAGGAGAATTGGTGAAAATATTATGAAGCTAAGACAAAGTGAAAATGGCAAACAACAAAAGATTATTAGGGTTGATTTTTATGGATATCTGAGAGTACAACACTTGGGGTTACTATGCCAATTGTCTAGCAAATTAATTTCATCCATTGGAAGCCATTGATCCTTTGCTAGAGAGGTCTGGATATGTGGAGCAGCTTCGACGCTCATGATCAAACCAACTTACTGATTTATCTTAAATTGCATTACATATTCATTCATAAACCCATAATATAATAATAAAATCATTTTATAATGAGAAAAGCTCTGCAAATAAGTTTTGTTCTTTTTTCACTATTGATTGTTGTAAATTACAATTTTATAATCAAAATAGATTCATCTTAATTCCAGTTCTATTATTAAGTATTTAAAGGATCATAAAGAAACTAGATCTTCAAACTTCTTAGTACTTTAAGATAGGGATTAAGATATACTCTAGTTTATTATTATTATGGTCTACCTTTTTTAAGATCATCTCCCTCTTCCTCATTAACATATTCATCATCATCATCTTCTTCATCATCATCATCATCTTCATCATCATCTTCTTCTTCATCATCATCATCATCTTCATCATCTTCATCATCATCATCATCATCATCGTCGTCATCGTCGTCATCACCATCTTCATCATCATCGTTGTCTTCGTCATCACCACCACCACCACCATCATTATCATCATCGTCGTCATCACCATCTTCATCATCATCATTGTCTTCATCATCACCACCACCACCACCACCACCACCACCACCATCATCACCTTCATCATCATCATCATCATCTTCGTTAGCATCTTCATCATCACCATCTTCTTCATCATCAACATCATCATCATCACCATCTTCATCATCATCATTGTGGTTGTCATCACCATCATCTTCATGGTCTTCATCATCATCATCGTCATCTCAATCATCATCATCATATTCATCATTATCATCATCATGATCATGATCATCTTCATCATCATCCTCATCATCATCATCATCCTCATCACAACCATAATCATCATTTTCATCATCATCATCTTCATCATCATCATCGTCATCATCATCATCATCATCATCAACAACAACAACAACATCTTCATCATGATCTTCTTTGTCATCATCATCGTCATCACCATCTTCATCATCAACATCATCATCATCGTTGTCTTCGTTGTCACCACCGTCATCATCTTCATCAGCATCATTGTCACCACCATCATCATCTCCATCATCTTTTTCATTATCGTTGTCGTCGTCATTGCCATCATCATCATCATCATCATCATCATCATCATTTTCATCATCATCATCATCATCAACATCTTCATCATCATCTTCATCATCATCATCATCATCTTTGTCAGTCATCATCATCACCATCTTCATCATCCTAATCATCATCATCATCATCATCATGAGGATGATGACGATGATGATGATGATGATGATGATGATGATGATGAAGATCATGATGCTGATGATGATGATGATGAATATGGTGATGATGATGATGATGATAATGATGATGATGAATATGATGATGAAGATGATGATGATGATGATGATGATTATGATGGCGATGATGACGACAACGATGATGAAAAAGATGATGGAGATGATGATGGTGGTGACAATGATGCTAATGAAGATGATGATGGTGGTGACAACGACGACAACGATGATGATGATGTTGATGATGAATATGGTGATGACGATGATGATGATGATGATCACCACAGATGGGACTTGGTTGAGAAAACCTTCGTAGTCTTATAGGGCTAGAATACTTCTTCCTTGGAAAATCATTTCCAAGGCCCTAAGACATGTAGATACTAAGTTCAAAACCATCTAATGGCACTTCCATCCTCAATCACATGACAATGATACCTCAAGAGTCCATGTGTAGTTGGTGGAGGTAACCTAGGTTTAGCCCTAGATGGATATAAGATTCCTTTAAGGCCCGAGTCTTAGGTCTCCTCCCTTGACCATGTCCAATTCCCTAAGTCCCCAAGACTTAGATACATCTAGCACAATGGATACCCCTGTAAAGTCTTGTTTGGTGCTTTTAGATATTTTTCATGGCCTTGGATGTCTAAATGGTTTCTTTATGGCCAAAGGCACGATATTCTTCCATAAAACATCATTCCAAGAGCTTTGATTAGGCACATAGATATTGTTGAAAACCACTTCATGGTATTGACATCCTTAATCATAGGCCAATGATACCATTAAGAGGTCACGTGTGGTTAGTGGAGGAAATCATCATAGCTCCTTCTAGATAGAATATTCCTTTAAGGCCCAAGGTTCAGTTCTCTCTCTCTCTAACTATCTCTCTAAACTGGCTATGGGTTATAGGTTTTAAGGGTCGGGTGTTTCATGATAGAGTTTAGGGTTGATGAGAATTAGAGGTTATAAGGGTTAGGGGTTAATTTTTATTTGATGATACACTTTAGAGGTTAGGATTACGTGGTTAGGGTTATAGGGGTTAAGGGATATATTCCATTATGTGTTAGCATTTAGGTGTTTTAGGATCTATACTAGTTTAGGATTATAGTGGGCCAAGAGTTATGATGGTTAGTTGTACTAGGGACTAGGGATTACAGTAGATATGGGGGTCATGGATTTATGGTTAAAATGATGAATATTTATATGTGCATGAGAATAATGCAAGTTAGTGATTTTGTGTAATAATATATCTCCTAACCCTTGTGGGGAATGAGAGAAGAGAGGGCTGAGGGAGGGAGGAGGGATTGGGTAGAGTGGAAGAGAGGGGGGAGATTAGAAGAGAAATGGGGGTGGGGTTATAGAAGAAGGGGGGGCGGGGGTTTAGGGAGAGAGATAAAAATAAAAGTGTAAAAAGGACGCATGCGTGCATCCAACAACGCATGCGCGCAAATGCACGCATGCGTGTGTGCATTCAAACTTTTTTGGCGCCCTTGCAGGTTTGGTAGTAGCTTCGGATTTCCAAACATTGAGGCTCAGTATGATTTATGACAGAACACAACAAATTCTGTAACTTCATGTTTTTCACGCCTAGTTCCGCATATGCTCACTTGTGCACTACTGATGAAATTGCACACACTTGTCGAGCTCTGTGTGCAGATTCTAACTATATATTTTTGGAATAGATCTGTTATTTTTTTTCTATTTTTAATTCATTTTTAACTGCACTCATGTCAAATTTGTAAAAAACATAGGTCGTTTATCTAGCCTATAACTTTTGATTGGCTTACCGATTTTGAGAACGGAAAAGAACCCGCACAAGAGTACAAGAATACCTACAAGCTAAACATTTTTTATTTTTTATTATGTTTAGACCATGATATGGTGGCTCAAAACTTGACCATGTTGTTTTAGGGCTTCACTGACTTTCATAATTTAAAAAACATATAAAATTAACTTTTAAAATTTTGAAAAAATAGCGCCGCACAAGATTTGTCTGTTGCCTACGCCTCTACATATTTTTTTTCTCATAAACTGATAATTTACATAACAAACAGGTGGCCCAACAAAAACATGTGCATTATGTTTTACAAAAAAAAAAACAAACAAACATACCAATCTTAAAATAATGACATTTTGGGATGATTATACCACTTTTCCATAAATAAAAGTTATATATTTCGGAAGGTAATCTGTTTTTCTACATTTCATCTTTTTACACCTAATTCTTAAAACTTTTGTAGGTACCCCTAATAATTCATTTTATTGATAAGATTTCTATTTTTCCAGCATTTCATTGAAACTAATGTGTCATAAGTGGGTATCGTTACCTTGCACCAGCCCATGTATAACCGATTCTTATAGACTAATAAGTCTTATGTGCTTATGGAGTAAGCTGAAGATTCATTTCCATTGACATCATTTTCTAACTGTTCTTCATTTTTTAGGTATTCCTCATCATTTTTAGCTGCATATTTTTATCAAATCTTCAATGTTTGTTTTATAACTACTAAAAGCAGTCGAACAATGTGGAATGGCATTCCAACTTAAGGCATATGCCAGTTTGTTTTCTTTTTCTTTAATGTGTTTAATTTCAAAGTCGTGCTCACTCAAGAAGGCTAACCACCTTTCTTGACGAGCATTTAAACTTTGTTGATCAAATAAGCATTTTAAGCTTATATTATCGGACATTAAAATAAATTTTCTTCTTATTAAGTAGTGTCTCCACATCCTTAATGCATGTATTATGACAGCTAGTTCTAAGTCATGTGTCGCATAGCTACGTTCATGTTGTTTAATTTTTTGTGACTCATAACTTATTACATAATCCTCTTGCGATGGCACGCCACCTAACCCTTCTAAGAAGGTATCCGTACATACAACGAAGTCTTTGAATGGATTTGCTATTCTTAGAATAGGTGTTGTGGTCAGTATATTTTTAAGTTTTTCAAAGTTTTCCTGACAGTTATTAGACCATATGAATTTAGTTCATTTCTTTTGAAGTGAATTTGTCGGGTAAGCAATTATGAGGAACCCCTCAATGAACCTACGATAGTAACCTATGATTCCCATAAATGATCGAATTTTGATTACATCCTTAGAGATTGGCCAATCACTAATTTCCTTGATTTTATCCGGGTCTACAGAAATGTCTTCCTTAAATATTACATGGCCTAGGTATTGAATTTTATCTTGAAAGAAGTCTCATTTACTAAACTTCGCATATAGTTTATGTTCTCCTAGGGTTTCTGAGACTAACTTTAAGTGTTCTTTATGTTCTTCTTCATTTTTAGAATATATTAAGATGTCGTCAATTAAAACTATTACAAACTTATCCAAGTATTTATGGAGGATGTTGTTCATCAAACACATGAACATGGCTGGAGCATTGGTCAAGCAAAATGGTATAACCAAGAACTCTTAATGCCCGTACCTTGTTTTGAATGTCATTTTATGAACATCCTCGTCCTTAATTCTTACTTGATGGTACCTAGACCTTAAGTCAATTTTGGAGAATACTGATGCTCCCCATACTTGATCAAACATGTCATCAATGCGAGGGAGAGGGTATATGTTCTTAATTGTCATTTTATTAAAAATTTTGCAAACAATGCAAAGACTTAGTGTGCCATCTTTATTTTTAACAAACAAGACTAGTGCTCCCCATGGAGACATACTCAGTCTTATATATTTTTTATCTATTAATTCTTGTAATTGTAATTTTAATTCTACCAACTCAGATGTGTTCATTCGATAAGGATCCTTCGAGGCGGGTACCACTCCTGTTACCAACTTGATGGTAAAGTCAATATCCCTCTTCGGAGGTAGTCCAGGTATTTCTTGTGGAAAAAAAAAATCTTTAAATTCATTTAAAAGAGGAAAATCCTCCAAACTAGGTTTTGGTTTATCTTCATTAGTTTTGGTGATGTGTACAGCAAACAAGCTACAACCTTTTCTAGCACACTCTTTCAATTTTCAATTGCAAAGAAGATATTTTTCTAGTAAGAACCATTTTTGGAATTCTTCTCACAATTTTACTTTCACCATTTTCATCAATACAACTAAAAGTTTTCTCAAAGCAATTTAGCACAACTCTATGTTTTTCTAGCCAATCCATGCCAATGAATACATCATGATATCCTAATGGAAAAATATTCAAATCTACTTTTGTAATAAAATTTTGCATATGAACTTCACAATTAGAAATAAAGCTGGTTATTTTTCTTTTCATACCTGTGGCTAATTGTACTAACCACGAATTTTTGAAATCATATTTTTCTATTTTACATAAATCTACTAGCTTATGAGAAATATAACTTAAAGTAGATCCATAATCAATTAATATAGAAATAGGTTTGTGAAAGATCTTACCATCTACCTCGATCATGGAAGGTGGATAATCTGCTTGATGATTGTCCAAGGCGACGCTAATCCGCGGTATGTTCCGAGCAACCTCTCCAACTATGGCTTCTTTCCGGATGATGTGAATATTCTGATTATCCTTTTTATGAGGACAATCCTGATAGAAATGAATCTCCCCACATCCTCAACTGTGCAAAGGTTCTCTTTTTACTTCTTCTTTCTTTTTATTAAAGAGGTTATCTCTATACTCAATAGTTTGCATGGATTGTTTATAAGTCAGACCTTATTGTTTGTTGTCTATATTTAAAAATATTTCTCTAAAAACCTTTATGTTTATTGAAATCTTTAAATTCTCTTGTCTTAAAAATTACGTCCATCTCTTTTCTTGAAGTTATAAGGGTTTTCATTTTTACTCTTAGATTGATCATATGTTAATTTGGCCTTCCTCATTGCTTCATACAAAGTTTTTGGTTCATCAAACTCCAATTTGTATTTATAAAAGTTGGGTAAGCAACCTATAAATCTCTGAACTTTAGGTTTTCTTCATTTAGGAAAGACACATATCTTAACAAGGATAAAAATTTAGTACAAAATTCATGCATAGACATTGATCCCGGTCTTAGCTCATAAAACTCCTTTTATTTTCCCTCATAGTAATATTCCGAGAGGTATTCCCTTTTAAATTACTTTTTAAACTAGTTCCATCTTACTTTTCTATCATTGATTTTTTTTTCTCTTTTTAAGTCTTGCTACCAAATCTCATCCTTTCCAACTAGATTGAAGATGGCCATTTTTCCCTTCATAGAGTTGGAATAAATCTCATCCTCTCTGAGTAGATTGAAGATGGTCATTTTTCCCTTCATAGAGTTGGACTAATTGTACATAGTAAAGTACTTCTTTATCTCAGAGATCCAAGCCTCATCTTCTTCTCCATTTTTGACATCGTCATCAAAGGTAGGAGGCTTTATTTTTCTAAATTCTCATGTTAGCTCATCTTTATATTTTATTTTCTTCCTATGTTTTCCCTTATAGCTATCAGTAGAATATTTTGATTTATTGGATAGAGGAATTTCGTCAGAAGAGGGATAGTAAAAGGATGAGTTTTCTCGTTTACGTTTCTTTTTATTTTTATCATTAGTTATGTCATTCAGTTTTTATATAAGGGCTTCATTTAAGTCTTCCTGGGTTTTTAGTACCCTCTCATGTTCAATATTAAAGTTCAATAATTCAGTTTGTAAATATTTTACCATCTGCAAAATATCATTATTCACATTCTTATTCTCATCATTAAGCTCAACCCATACATGTGGGGTAGGAGATCGTCTGCCGACAATTTCTTCCTGCAATTTAGTAAATAAGGATTCTTCTATGCATGTAAAAAGAACAAAATATAAATAGGATTAGTTTTCTCCTAACATCAATGGACACAATAAGACCAAGTGTCATAAGCTAAGCTCTGATACCACACTATCAAAACACCAAATTTTTAAAATATGAAAATTTTAATCTACTCTGGATTAGAGAAAAATAATCACTTTATATACACCCAAATTATCACTTTAAATGCAATATGAAGTTTTAATTATAAGAATATAACTTTCATTTCTCTTTCTATTATACAAGTATACATATAATTTTCATCTATTCAACATTTTTTTTTTAAAACTTTGAGAGACTAAAGCTCTATAATGTTTTCTAAAAAATTAATCCTTTTTAGATATTAACTATTCCCCACCAAAAACACTACATTTTTGTCATCAAGAACCCATATATGTGGGTGCACGCATGCGCATTAAAATTTGATATTTCATAGAGTTGTATAATTGCTTCTTTTATGATATTATCAATATAAATACCTTTACTTTTAACCAATATCCTTATAATTATTATCCACTCTATGGGGTCTAAGCGAAAGTTCTCTTCACAAGACATAATTTTTATTTATATTTCTGAAGTTTATGATTCCTTAGAAGTTGATCCTTTATCCAAGAAGTGATATATATATATATATATATATATAAACAATGTCCTTTATCATGGTATGATTCATAATACCAAATAAACCAGTTACGACCCACATTTTATTTTTAGTTGAGGGTGAATCCATGAAGATGGGTGTCTATTTTAGGGGGTCTTGTGGGAAAATAAATCTGATTTTTTCATATTTTTCAACTTTGGGCGAACAAAAGTTATATATTTGTTTAGAATTTCACTTTTCAATGAAAAAGAAAACTTTTGGAGAATCATGTTAGCTTTCTATTCATAAATTTTTCAATTTTTTTTATTAAGATTTGATATGTCGATTTGGAAAATGTTTGACAGTGTTTTCTTATAAAATGAAAGGACTACAAAATAGTCATGTTTTTTTGCGAACATAAAATCATTGTTAAACTTGTTTTTTGCAAAAACAAAATATGCTACGACAATCTACACGCAATATACTAATGCATGACTATACGTTTGTAACCAATGGATATATATACTAATTATTATATTTTTTTGAATTCGATTAATGGAGAAACCTTGTCGATTTTCAACATGTTTTGTGTTGTGATATTTTTCTTTCAATTGACTATAAAACAAAAAAATCTATGAATACCCTTTTGAAGTAGACATTCCAATTACAAAGTCCATATTTTTTCAATTTGTTTGGTGGTGTATTTTTAAAGCTATGGATTTTTCATTTCACCACATTTTGAAAGAGATGAAGCCAAACTCGACATATGTTAAGAAAAAAAATTAAAAATATTAGATTTCACCTATACACAACAAAATCTATACATACGGAAAGTAGATTCAATGATGAAACTAATGGTATCAAGTCCGACAGTCGATTTGTAGTGTAAGAGATTGTTTTTACCTTCCGAAAATGGAGAAACCTGAAAACTGTGCAGAATCGTCAAGCTTTCAGGCCTCAGAGAGTATTCAGTTGAATAATTATTCGGCTGAATAACCTTTTTCCGTAACGGAACCGTTATCTACAAAAAAGGTTGTTCGGACGAAAAACCAAATGCAAAAACTTTTTCATCGGCTGGAAAAAAAAAAATTACGTTGCCTATACTTGTATAAATAAAACTAAATAGATTCATTATTTTTCCACATTTTATTTTTGCATATTTTTGGTCAAAATATTTTTTAAGGGGTTTTCAAAGGAGATTTCTTTCGCAAAAGGAGTTTTTTTTACAAGATATTTTTTTTCTTATTTTTTTTCAAGGAGTACATTCAAAGAGTTTTTTTCTAAGGCATTTTTGCAAAGGAATTTTTATTCCAAGGTATTTTTCCTTCTTATTTCTTTGCAAAGGGTTTTTTCAAAGAGTTTTTTTCCAATGTATTTTTGCAAAGATGTTATTTCTTTGCAAGGGGTTTTTTCAAAGCATTTTTTTTCCAAAATATTTTGCAAAGGAGTTTGTTTTTACAAACTATTTTTCCAAGTGGTTTTTTTCAAAGAAGGTTTCTTTCCAAGGACTACATTTAAAGAGTTTTTATTCCAAAGTATTTTTGCAAAGGAGTTATATTTTTCCTTTTTATTTCTTTGAAAGGGGTTTTTTCAAATAGTTGTTTTCCCAAGGGATTTTTGCAAATAAGTTATTTATTTTCAAGGGGTTTTTGCAAAGAGTTTTTTTCCAAGGTATTTTTGTACTTCTTATTTCTTTGCAAAGAGTTTTGCACATAATTGTTTTTCCAATGTACTTTTGCAAAGAAGTTATTTCTTTGCAAGAGATTTTTTTAAAGTATTTTTTTCTTAGATATTTTTGTAAAGGAGTTTTTTTTTACAAAGTATTTTTCCAAGTGGTTTTTTTAAAGAAGGTTTCTTTCCAAGGGGTGCATTTAAAAAGTTTTTTTTCTAAGGTATTTTTGCAAAGAAGTTTTTATTTTAAGGTATTTTTGCAAAGGAGATGTATTTTTCTTTCTTATTTCTTTGAAATGGGTTTTTTCAAAGAGTTGTTTTCCCAATGTATTTTTGCAAAGGAGTTATTTCTTTGCAAGATTTTTTTCAAATAATTTTTTTTCCAAGATATTTTTGCAAATGAGTTTTTTTTCCAAAGTATTTTTCCTACTGGTTTTTTCAAAGAAAGTTTTTTTGCTAGGTATTTTTTCAAAGAAGTTTTCTTTTTCCAGTGATTTTTACAAAGAAGATTTCTTTAGAAGGTGTTCTTATTCTTTTCCAATGGGTTTTTTCAAAAGATATTTATTGTCAAAGAATTCTTATTTCTTTTCAAGAAGGCTTTTTTCAAAGGAGATTTATTTTCAAGGGATTTTTTCAAAGAAAATTTCTTTCCAAAGAGTTTTTCTTCAAAAGACCCTTATAAGATTTTGATAAGGTGAAGTAAATTTCAGTTCATGTGTTTATAAATTCCGTAGCTATTTTTAACTCTTAATTTTTTTTTACTATAAAGTGATGATTCTTTCATTTATCATCTATATATTAAACAATCATGGGCAATAAGAGAAACCATAAAAAAAAGGTGATTGTAAACGTGATGATGATGATAATAGAGAAAAACAAAAAATCAGATATCATGCCAAAAAAGCAAGGCTTGCAGAAACACAAGAGATAATTATTGAAGACATGAATACATATTTACATGATAATGTTGATGAAATGGAAATTGAAAATAAAGTACAAGAAGAACAAATTGAAGTTGAAAATGTAAATAGTGATTTACATGCTGATTTCGATGAAGTCAATATTGAAGATCAAGTTCAAGATCTAGAAATTGAGCCTGGTATGTATATATAATGTATTTTTCAAATTCATTTTTTATAATGAATTGTATTTTTGGATATATGTTAAATTAAATTTAACTTGATGTATAGGTACTTTCACCATTGATGATCAAATATTAAAAGACATTGATTGCAACAAATATGGAGAAAAAATACCCAAACATGTTGCACGATATCATGCTACAAAATTTTATGATGATGTTCTGAAGGATTATTCAATAGCAGGACAATCACACATTTTGAGATGTTTATTAGTGTCCAAAAAGTTAGAAGGTGCTACGTCATTATTGGGTATTCACAAGGAGACAAAAGAGTCAAAATTGAAATAGAATGTGATAGAAAATATAGGTGATGTAATAAAACAATTGGAAAATCCAGGAAGAAAGATGGTAGTGCTGCACGTAGAGCAATTCAAACAGCAATTGTTTTAGCTAGTACTAGAAAAAATCGTTTGACAACACAACTAGCAGAAGCAGTTGGAACTTCAGGAAAGACATTATACAAACATAGCAAATTCAAAATGCAAATAGATGAAAATAATGAACTTGCTTGCTGGGAAATTATTTGTAGGCAGCCTTACAAAAACAGAATGGGAGCAGATGCTAAAGATATTGTATGGGAATATTGGTTGGCACATGCTCGAGTTTCACCAAATTCAAGGGATGCGATATGACAAAGAGTATCACGAAATGTATATGAAAACAGTCCAAAACAAATAATGGAAATGACACAAGTACAATTGTTCAATAAATTCAAGAAAGATCATCGTGGAATTAATGTGTCAATCACTACATTTGTGCAACAAAAAACATGGTATGTTAGACCTATTACTATATGTGACACATGTTGTTTCCGTTATCATGTGCAATTTCAATTATATTACGACACATTTCTTGAATTTGGTAAAATGTTTTGGACAAATTCACCACCTTCGCCCACAATACATGAATTCATATCTCAAACTCTATGTGAGAGAGATCATGATGAAGTATTTTGTAATAAGAAATGTGTTAATGGAAAACATTGTCATCGTTGTGGAAATTTGGTTTTATTCCACAATAAATATCCTATCGATAATGACTAGTCGCTGTCAAATGTAACCGTTGATTGGAGAAGATATGAATACAACAATTATGCTACAAGTTCTAGTGATGCACATTCCAAAAGAATTGATTTGTGAGAAGATAAAATATGTGTGACATATTTTCTCAAAAAATTTGAAAGTGAATATCTACGATCCCGGAGGAAGAAAGGTAGTCGAGTTTGCTTGGGGACTTGGAACAAGAACAAACAATGAAGCAGAATGGATGGCGATGTACCACTCACTTGAGATAGTCTCTTCTTTAAATGTGAGTAAGTTACAGGTATTTGGCGATTCCAGGCATGTTATTCAGAATATGAACAACACATCTCCAAGAGAAGCAAAAAACAAAAACCTCCGAAAAAGAATCAAAACCCTCTCTCTTCCTACTGACACAAATTATCTACACATCCTTAGAAGTCTCAACTCGGTAGCTGATGAACTCGCGAATGAAGGAGCCTCATTGGGGCAAGGTCAAATAGTGCAAAACAAGAAACTTGATTATGCATTTATACCCTAGCATTACAAATTATGGTCCTATTACAACCTTGGGATATACCACACTCCCAAAGTTAAACAAGGCGTATACTATGGTGGTGATCGAGATAAGGCGGACTCCCCGATGCAGCATGCTGGCACGTCAAGGCCATGTGCCTCTCCACCTGACCACTATGCTCTCACGCTCCAGCATTAATAGCTGTGAGGCGGTTTACAAAGTCATTCTCGAACCTATGGCGCACCATAACAGCTTCCCGTTTGGCTTTGAGTTTCAGCGTCTCGCTGTTGCAGAACCGGAGATACAGCAGCACGGTGAAATACACGAGCCCAGAACAATGGAAGGCGTTCGTCAGGCCATCGCAACCCTAAGTCAGATAACATCGGAGGTCAAGGTTTATTTGTCCAGGACTTATTCGGAGGTTTGCTCAATCTCTGACCAGAACAAGGAGCAAATTCTGGAATTTAAATATGTCCACTCTCGGCTCTCCTGCGTGGAATCTCGGCTAGATGACATTGAAAGGAACACAACAGAAATTCTGGGGAAAATGGATAGTATCAGAGAGGAATTTTCAATCTTCATAAGCAAAACTCACTGCAGTCAGGTTCATGAATCCCCGTCCGTCAATCAAGGAATGAAGGAAGCTGCGTCTCCCCAGCAGCAGTCTAAAGGATAATGTCTTTTCTGTCTTTTGGAGGTCGATCCACAGGTTTCACTTAATCTTTTTTTGAATGTTTCTCTGTATTTTGCTCTGTAATCAGTTCGTTAAGGTCTATACTAGCAGAATGACTGGAAATTTCAGGAAAATTAGGGAGAAAAACTTTGAAAGTCAAACTCATTGTCAATTCTGCATCTTCCCCATTTTTGAAGCAGAATCATGGCAAATTTTTGTACTGTATGGCTGTGCACAGCCTTTTTAATATTTATATATAATCCCCTGTTTCTGTAAAAAAAAATAAAAAAATTTGAAAGTGAAATTTATAAATACACTAAGCATTCACATAGAGCACGATGGCAAGACCTCCAATTCAAACAGTCTCGTGAAATATTTCCACCAGGAACAATTTTGTCAGTGATTGATTTTGCAGAAAACTAAACATTTGCTACACAAAAAGAGATACAAAGTGAATATTATCATTCTGACCAAGTTTCGATATTTGTCCATGTTCTATATAGACATTCTCAACAGGATGTTAATGGCATTTAAAGCACATGTGACAATCGAGATGTGATTAAAGAATATCACTTTTATATCAGTGATGATCGTATACACGATACACATTTCGTTCAGCATTGTATTGAAAATATTTTCTATGATTCACTAAAAAGACATGAAGTTAAATTCAATGAACATTGGATATGGTCATATGGATGTGTGGAAAAATTTAAATCTTCACGATCATTTTATTGGTTATGTCTACTTCATAAAGCATTGAACATTAAACATTACTGTAATTTATTTGAAACTGGACATGAAAAAGGTGAACATGATGGTGTAGGAACATAAGTAAAAAGAGCACTTCGAAGATGGAAAATGAACCATTCTTCTGCACAATTTAATTCAGCTGTAGAGGATTTATAATGGTGTAAATTATATATAAGCCATGATTATAATCAACAATCAAAAGATGTGCGCAGGTATGTACACAATTTTTTAAATTTATATTAATTGTCAATTTAAAAAAATGTACACTAACATTTAAATATATGTACATTAACATTAAAAGTTTTCATTTGTGATTTATCATTTATTGTGTAGGTTTTTTTGTTTTGTTTGGGTCCAAGATATAAATAGATCAATACCATACAAGGCTAGCACCATACATGGGACTAGAGATTTTCACTCTATTCAAACAAAATCCTTCCAGAACGTGTTTGCATTTGATAGTAGAAAGCAATCATGCTTTTGTCATATTTGCACTCAAAATGGTGAATCTACAGAAATTTGTGAAAAGATAACGAACAACTACGTAAAACATTGGAAACACACAGAGATAAATCCAAAGGGAAAAACGCCACTAGCAAGTGTAGAAGAATTAGAATCAGAAGAAATAGCAATATCATCTGATGGCGATAGAATTTTATATCTTGTTAGAGTAGGTAATGAACTTACAACTTTTTTGTTGATTGTTCATTCTTGTCCATCACCTTATGTGTATAGTCAATTTAATTGATTTAAAAATCCCAATGCCAATTGTAATTTGCACAGGATATGTTTTCCCTGTGATTGCACCTTTAGGCAACAATGAAAATCTGAAATATTATTTGATGCAATGCACTGAAGGAAAGATGAAGTTATTGGAGGACTGCGATCACAATGGATTTACATACGAGAGAAGATCCATCATTTTAAAATGCTATTTTTTTCAGCAGACCCATATGACTAAAAATTATGTCTACTTTCAGGATTATGAACTTGATGTTATATGTTGTCAATATAGTCATTTAGTATGTGCATCTCGAATAAAATTGGTATAAGTTCATCGAAAAAAAATTAAAAACTAAAAAATGAAAACTATCCAAATATGACCATGAATGGATAATTGAGGACGACATTCCATTGCGATGTTTTTAACTATATCAAAAATGAATTGATCGATGTTTTTGTCCATATCAAATGTTGTGTACAATATATTTTTTTCTTTGAACTATGACTATGATCTTGAATGAGAATTAGAATAAGAGTTTAAATGGTTGTATTTTAGCATGCTGAAATGAATTCGAAAATTATTTTGTAATGAAAACTTGAATAAAAGTTGGAAGAAGTTGAAAAATGTTATATTTCAGCTATATGAAATGTTGTCTTTAATGTGTAATTTCATCTTAAACTGTGTGTAAAGTACTTTATTCAGGTCCCCATATGTATATTAGACCACTTAAGGGATGAGATAACGGGTGTGGCTATCCCCACACTTCGTCCCAAATATTTACTTTTGACTGAATAATGTAAGTGAGGAATCACCGAGAAACCTGCTAGAATTTGTATTCATCTGATCCATTTCATGCTTCTCTACTGTACTTAATAATGGAAAATTATTATTCTTGATGCATTAAATGGGTTGATCCATTACTGGTTTTGTGGTGGGATGAACAATTCATATAAATATGATCCATGAGTTTTTTAGAATATCACTTGTGTAAGTTCACATAACTGAAATCATGGCAAATGGAGATAACGATCATTTGATTTTTAATCACAAGCAAAGATTCCAAGATTATGAAGCTTATTCTAAATTAGAGCAATTATTATTTACAACAAACCGATGAAAATTCATGAAATTGTTGTCTAAAATCATTGCTCTAATTTAGCATAAGCTTTAAAATCATGTAATCTTTGCTTATGATTAAAAACAAAAAATCATTAAATCTCCATTTCCCATGATTTCAGCAGCATCTATAGTTCACCAAATAACAAAATGTACCTGAACATTGAAAATAGGAATCGTTAGTTAAAAATTGAAAGTATGAATGATTTATACAAATTTCAATTTATCATTTATATCAAATTCAAGCTTTATGTTGAAACCAATATCCTATATATCAAAGAACCACAAGGATTGAAACCTTCACTAACATTCATTCTTAACATTTGTAACATTTATTCTTAACATTCATAACATTAAATTGCACCTATCAAAACTTTCTAACATTCCTATCAAAACTTCCTAACATTCATTCTTAACTTGAACCTAACATTCATTCTTAACATTCCTAACATTCCTATCAAAACTTCATAACATTCTGAACATTCCTATCAAAAACTCCCTACATTCATTCTTAACATTCCTAACATTCATTCTTAACATCCATTCATAACATTCCTAACAATCATTCTTAACATTCCAAACATTAGATTGCACCTATCAAAACTTCATAGCATTCATTCTTAACATTAGATTGCACCTATAAAAATTTTCTAACATTCCTATCAAAACTTTATAACATTTATTTTTAACTTGAACCTAACATTCATTTTTAACATTCCTAACATTCCTATCAAAACTTCCTAACATTCATTCTCAACATTCCGAACATTCCTATCAAAACTTCCTAATATTTATTCTTAACATTCCTAACTACCTATCAAAACTTCCTAACATTCATTCTTAACATTCCTATCATTCCTATCAAAACTTCCTAACATTCATTCTTAACTTGAACCTAACATTCATTCTTAACATTCCTAACATTTCTATCAAAACTTCCTAACATTCATTCTTAACATTTCTAACATTCCTATCAAAACTTCTTATCCTATGAAAACTTCATAAAATTCATTCTTAGATTGCACCTATCCAAACATTCATAACATTAGACTGCACCTATCAAAACTTCCTAATATTCATTCTTAACATTCCTAACATTCCTATCAAAACTTCCTAACATTCATTCATAACATGAACATAATATTCATTCTTAACATTCCTAGCATTCATTCTTAACATTCCTATCAAAACTTCCTAACATTCATTTTTAACATTCATAAAATCATATCAAAATTTCCTATCTTATCAAAACTTCCCAACATTCATTCTTAACATCCATTCTTAACATTTCTAATATTCGAAACATTAGATTGCACTTATCAAAACTTCCTAACATTCATTCTTAACATTCCTAACATTCCTATCAAAAATTCTTATCCTATCAAAACTTCCTAACATTCATTCTTAGATTGCACCTATCCAAACATTCTTAACATTAAAATTCAATAAACATATGTATCATAAAAAAAAACATTCATGAACATGTGAGTTCAATGTACATATGTATAATCCAAAAATAAAGCTCTTCGATGTCCAAAACGACAATATATATATATCAACAAAAAAAGAGCAATATAAATCATTCTCTAAATGAAAGTCAACCACTATCCTCCACTACGGTCTTCCCTTAGACTCGACCCAACCTGCAACAGGTATAAAAGTAGATTATGAATATCTTAAATTATTTAAACAATCTTATACTAAATTCAAACATTAAAATATTAAACTTATATCAAAGAACAATTCAATTATTAACAAAATTACCTCAAATTTTTTAAATGCAAGTCCACCACTATCCTCCACTGGAGTCTTCCCTTTTCCTTGAAGAGATCGAATAGACTCAAGTTGCAACATGTAAAAAAACAATTTATGAATCTCATAAATGATTTAAACTATTTTAAACTAAATGAAAAAATTAAGATATTAAACTTATATATTAACTTGAACAGTTAAATTATGAACAAAATTACCTCGGTGCCAATATCCACATCCATCAAGTAACCTATATCTTGACCTCCAATTTCCATATGTTCTCTTCTCTAAAATTTAAATTTGATTAATAAATAAAACATAAGCAAAAAGAACTAAAATTAAGTAATTAACTTAAAACTGAAACAAAAAAATTAAAATCATTAGCTCGCAAGAGATGGAAAATCATCTAAAAAGTTCAAATCTAAAGAAACCTGCCTGGATAAATCAAATTACAATAAGATACATAGTTAAATTAAAAATAAAATAAAAGGATAAAATATCTTTCAAACATAAATATAAATATGTAAATAATAAATATACCTCTCCAAGATGCTCTTCTACATTTTCTAAATTTTCACTACTAGAGACTCGAAAATTATGTTCATTCAACATTCTAGAAAACTGCAATCAATAAACATATACGTAATGTATTTATTACTATACATCAAAACATGCATAATATCATACATAGATATAATGTAACAAAAAGTTCAATTCAAAATAAATAAATAAAGTAAATTGATTGAGAGTACACAAAACTCTCCTAAACTTGATGTATCATTGGATAAGACATCCGAAGCTATATCACAAAAAACCTTAGCATAAGCCTTGAGGTCTTTAATGCTCATTCCACTTAACTCATCATTCATTCTGTAAGAAAATGTTTTTCGAATAGTGGCTTGAGCCCTCTCTCAACTCAATCCCGCATCAACTCCTACAAATGCCGAAGTTAAACCTTCAGTAATAGCATGCCTTGCAGTTGTCCCAAGTTTTGATGTGGGCTCCATCTCCGATTTGTAAGTCACAAGCCTAGTTGGACGAGATATCTGAGGTGGACGTCAAAGAGTAGTGGGATCTCTAAGAGCACCTTTTCGATTGTATATTCTTCCCTTTCCAACTCCATAAAAGTTATAATGAATATCCGTATAGTCTGGATTCTTAACTAAAAAAAATGCGGCATAAAAAAATCTAGCAAATTAATTAGAAACCTCATCATTCCATGGCAACCGACCATAGGTTGCAAGGAACTGATCATATAAATGATGTGCAAGATGAGGGTGCTTAAAATATTACACTTTCAATGCTTTTCGCTTTAGGCCCTCTTTGAACTTAAACATTGAGTTGGCCTATTCTTTGGTCACTCTCTCCTTCACAACAACCCACTTATCTGGACCCATCACTTGGGCCTTTCTTCTCCACATCAAGTCAACAAAACCATCTTTTGTTGGTCCAAGATCCTCATATACGTCAATGAATTTTTGTAATGATCCCAAAACCATCTCTAAACTTTGTTTGTTCTCTCGAGGGAGATCCAAACTAGAAAGATCACGTTGCAGCTTGTCATAGTGAGATCTACAACTTTCAAGGGTCATTTGTGGAAGACCACTTTCCCATGGAAGCTCCTCAGGTAAATCAGATGGATAGGTTGATATGCGTGTACAACCCTCGGCTAGTTCAACATATTGCATCCTGGCTCGACCTTCGTCACCCTATATAGAATGACGAGCCTCTTCGGGACCTTGCTCTGCACCCATGTCTGTCTCCCTTGCTCGATCTTCCTCCCTCTCTACTTCAAATACAAACAAAGTTATGTGTAAACACGTACAAACTGTGTACACACAAAAATACAATTTATACATGTATTAACAGATTGATGTTCATACCGACAGAAGGTCCAGATCGACATTCTCCCACAGAAGATAAAGGGGAATCATCTGTACTCCTATCACCTCATTGATTATCGGATGAATGTGAACTGTACAATAAGCTTTAATCCCGATTATTTATGCAAATTGACATATGGACAGAGTTCATGGACTCTGTCCATCAATAGAGTTCATGAACTCTTCACTCACTACTTTGTTTTGTGTTTCTTTTGGCTCATTGAAATAATTTAGAAAACTAAGTCCATTCCACAATCATAAGGCATGACATTCTCAAAAAATGCATGAAAAGGCCTTAAAAAAATGCATTAAAAAAATCATAAACTACATATTATCAATGTCAAGACTGCTCTTGACATCCGATGGTTCTTGACATGGACCTCAATAGTCACGTAAGAATATGAGAATCTACACTTTTAAAGATATAGAGTTTATTCTCAAATTCTCATTATTATGCTTAATTTACAAATAACTTAGCATCACTTTCAATGCTTTATAATTCAATTATTTTCCCTCTTTCTATGCATAAGAGTGCTCATTTCGGAAAAGTTTTAATAAAAAGTTTTGGTCAAACATTAAAATTCATACTATTGAGCAAAATCTGATGAAAAAGTTCATATTAAATATCACCATAAATCTCAATAAATTTCGAACTAAGTTATCTCTGTTTGCACAACATTTTGTTAAAGAAATCTGTTAAATTTAAATGGACAGAGTTCATGAACTCTGTCCACATGGAAAGAACTCATGAACTCAGCCCATGTGGACAGAGTTCATGAACTCTACCCATGTGGACAGAGTTCGAGTATTAAATCTTAATTTAAATCCTAAAATAATAATTTATTTGATATTTTAATAATTTAAACATAAATTATATCTACAACTATTTTCATTATTCAATAGATTCATAAAAAAATGTTCTCGATTTGAAACTGGTACCTTTTTACTTTTAAAAAGTCCTATTTTTCCATGAACACAGAAGCAAAAAGCTCTAAATACAATGAGAGCTTGGAATGTACAATATATTTTCATTAAGTGATTGAATGAAGTAAATTAATTACAATAACATTTTTTTCAAAATATTAAATGTTTTCTACATATCAGAGTATATATCATCATCAAACAAAATTGTCCACATGGAAAGAGTTCATAAACTCTGTCCATGGATAAAGTGCATGAGAAATTAAATTTTTCATTTTATCATAAAAAAAAAAATTTCATAAATTAAATTGAGAAATTAATTGAAAAATCAAAACAACATCCTATATATAATTTTTCCTTAAACAGCATAACTACTTTAAATTTTTAAAGCAAACCTATATTTATCTTTTAATTAAAAACATACCCGTTTATTTTTCAATGCTGAAAGCCAATGATGAAACCGAACGCCAGCGACTGAAGCCGATCAACAAACCAACAACAACGAAAGAAACAAAACGAAGCACAACACCGAAAAAACCAAATAGAACCTATCAACAATGAACCAACATTAAAATATCAAAACTAACAAAAAGAACATAAAATAAAAATAAAAATTACCTGCAATGGACGCTGTCCAAATCCATGATGACCAACTACCATGCAAATTGGACTGTGTCCAACTCCGCGGTGAACAAACAACCAGAACTGGACACTATCCAAGTGACGACGAACATCACAGGGTCACGAAAGGGGTGGCGCGAAAAAGGGAGACGAAAGGGGTGGCACAAAACAAAAGCGAAAGGGGTGCTGAATGGTCTGCTAAAGGGGTGGTGAATGGTCTGTTGAGAGGGGTGGTAGAACACCAGTTCCAATAGATGAAACAGTGTGGTGAAAGGTCTACCGAGAGGGGTGGCAGAACACCAACAGAGGGGTGGAGTCCAGTAGTGGGGTGGCGAGACGGGTGGTGTAGACGGATCCAGCAGCAGGTCAGGCTGCGAGGTTCAAAAAATTTGCAAATGAAAATGACAAAGACAGGTCGCGGCTGATATTTTATGCAGGAAACCTATTCGGCCGAATAAATAAAAAATGCCAGACATTTTTCACGTCCGGCAATACCTCGCACACAAATCAAGGTCTTCGTTATTTCTAACGATGAACCGTTAAATGTTATTCGGCCAAATAACTTCCACTATGTCTCTTCGGTGCCCGATTCTCACAAAAGTGTTACCCACCTTTGCATTTCCACCCTTGAATACATTGTTTACGTATTAAGCTTATATCAATATACATGTGAAAAAAAAGGCTTCATTCCCATCAATCCATATTGGAGGCTCGTTTACAATTCCTCCATACAAACATGTAAAACTATATCAAAATATTATTTTGATCATTAAGTTATAGCCCTCATAAATATCAATTTGAATTCGTCTCCGGAACCAAGGTTGAATATATTTTGAAGTATCATCTTTTCATACAAAAAATCACAAGATCCAATATAATTTCGAGAAACTATTATCAATATAATTCAAAGCACCACGAAATAAGTAAATGTATTTAGACATGAAATCTCATTTTATTCAACTCCTATATATTTTCCCGAATAGAAACGTTGACATGATTTTCAATAAAACAAATTTCAACCCGTTCGAGAAAATATAAAAACAAAGCATTTAAAGTAAACTAGGGATATTAGTTAATAGAAGTCACATAACAACAAAAAATACTACTCGAACTTATGGAAGTGGCGTTTGAACGAGGGAACTATGAGCTGTCATCGTAGAACGATGATCTAGCTCCATGAAAAAAGAGAACTACCTGTCCAAAGATCAAAACTGCCCGATTGGTGATTTTCCCTTTTCTTTCTTATGTCAACTCAATTAACTTGACACAAAACTCTGAGATTGAAGAAGCCGAGTTCTAAACTGTGCTGCAGGAGACTCAAAAACAACTATGGATTTAACATGGTAAAGTAGTCAAACAAAGGAACCTTTCCAAGTTGGAACACAACGATTTCATCAGATGATGGCAAAAATAATACACAGACTTTTATTTACTTTGCACGAGTTATGAGAAGGTTACATCACAAATCTGTGTCTCCAGAATTTATAGTTTGACAAGGAGGGAGAATTTCAAGCAAGGACTAAAGATACCATCACGCATATTGGGTACTCTAAGATATATTCAAAACTCAATCGTTTACGCATAAAAATAGAAAAAAAAAAAGAGAACAAACAGTATAATGATATATGAGATTGGAATCAGAGATATACGAAAGTATGGGATCATATTTCTTATTAATTCAAGGATTAAACTAACTTCAGTTTATGAGATTGATAGCTCTGGCTTTATTACTCAGATATGCTATAATCTTGGCTCCATAATCTCTTTCTTTTATTCCCTTTTTACTTTTAGAGGAAATGGATCCGCTTACGGAATATATTTCCATTCATTAATTTTGATTAACGCAGAGGCTTTTATTCCTTTGCCATATTAGTTTCAGGAAACTTTAGCATCGATTCTATCCATCCAAGCCTTCCAACTGTACTTAATCACGGATTTTTGTCTATGGATAAATTACAGAGATTCGAAAATCAATCTCAAGATTAACTATTTACATATGTTAAAAAGAATTCTCCCTACTAAGAATAGAGGTTCGATCCATGACTGAAAATATACAAAGGTAGAATCTTCAGTTCGTATCATTTTATTTATTCGTAGGTCACCTAATAAGGTATATATAATTTAATAACTTTATATATAGTATTAAGGTATGTCAGTGCACTTTTATATATAGTTTTTCTTATTTCTTATGACATCTCCAATCAATCTTTAAATCTCTATGATTTAGGATCTTGCGTGGTTGTTGAGTTTCAGATTGGATTTGATTGATAAAGATCTCTTAACTTGCTTACACATGTTCTCTTGTTCCATGGTGGCATCCCCTCATTTAGATAAACTTTTCAAGTACCCTTTTCTTTATATTTTATATACATTGAGGTGTTTAGTCAATTTGAGGAGTTTAAAGTTGTATTCAAAAATACGATTGGTAGAAAGATTAAGGTGTTGAGGACTACTAATGGTAGTGATTTGTTTTCTATAAAATTTTGATCATTTTTGTAAGGATAATGGCATTGAAATACATAAGACGAATCCATATACTCCTCGATGGAATGGATGAACATAACATTTATGGAGAGAGCTAAGAGTATGGTTAGTGGATATATCTTAGAGAAGATGTTTTGGGTAGACTTTATTTCTACTACATGATACCTAATAAACGCAATAGATCTTGAGGATAATATCCTAATGGATATTTGGATGGGGAAAAACCTAGCAAGTTTTGACTATTGAGGAATACTCTCATGTGCATAAGGATAATTGGTCAAAGTTGGATAACAAGGAAGTGAAATATATCTTCCTTAGTTATGGCACTAGTGTGAAAGGGTACAATCTTTGTGATCCTATGGATGGAAATTTTTTTATAGCATAAATGTTATTTTCAAAGAAGATAGATAATTTCACATAATACTATAGCTAGAAGTGGATGAGGATAAGTTAGTTTTTTAGCTACCACCCAATATCAGTAAAGTTCAACCATAAAATGAACAAGGACTTCATAGAGGAATTGGTGAGGAGGAGATATAATCAGAGAGTTTATAAGAGTTGGAATAAATTCCACCTAAAACTTTACGGAGGTCCACTATGCAATGAAGGTAACTAGACATGCATTATTAAAGTCCATCTAGTTTCATAAGAATGTGTTTTGAATCTTCTTACACTTAGGAACCTAGAAATATGAAAGAGACAATTGAGATAGAAGATAAGGAGTCATGGAGAATGGCCATGGATGAAGAGATCCATGTATTTTAAATAAGAATGATCTATGTGACTTGGTATCATTGCTTGATTGACAAAAACCCATGGGATGTAAATGGGTGGTAGTGTTGAAAAGTATAAAGCAATGTTGGTTGCAAAAGGATATTCCTATGTCGAGGGGATAAACTTTGGTGATAGTTTTCCTTAGTTGCTAAGCTAACATATATTAAGTTTATGTTATCTATAACAATATATTTTTATTTAGATTTAGATCATATGGAAGTGAAAACAAAATTCCTACATGGTGACTTGAAGGAGATGATATATATATGACACATGTAAAGCATTTAATTTAAATAGGTGATATTGTCTCAATCAATCTCCCAAAATATGCTATCGAATGTTTGATTCATTTGTGGTATAAGTGAGATTTATGATATCCAAATCAGACCATTATGTGTATTACAAATAAGATGCTAGGAAACTCCTTTTAATCACTCAATATGTACATTATATTTTTTTTTTTGGTAATAGTAACCTAGTAGGGATCGAAATAATGATTTGAACTCTCATCTTTCAACATAATTTGACATGGAGGACTTGCAAACTAATACACATGCACACACACACATGGAATGGAGATCAAGAGGGATAGAGAGAACAAAATGATTCAATTAAGCCACAGTATGCACGTGCACCCTATCCTACAATGTTTTCACATGCAGTTTGCAAACCATTGAGTGTCCTAATTTTTAAGAGAGCTATGATTTCAGTTTAATAGTGCCCTAAAACATCCACATGTAATTAATTTGGTATTTTGATGTATGTTATTGTCTGTAATAGACCATACATTACCTAAGTAGTGGGAGTGTTGAGTCAATTCATGGATAACCTTAGATGTGAACATTGGGATACAAAGAAGAGGTTCATTAGGTATTTGTGAGGTACTTCTAAGTATTCCAAGTTTTATCATTAATGTTTAAGGGGACTCAAAATTGATGGACATATAGGGTTGTGTGGATTTTGGTTGTTCATACAATGTATATAGAGGGAGATCTATGATTTATAAGTGTTTATACTTGGTGGAGAAATAAGTTTGATGAGAAAGTGATAGGTTTTTGTCAATTTTTACACTACATAGGTAGGGTTTATAATAGATACTCATGCTTCTAAGGTGTTCATTTGGCTTATGAAACTATGTTTAGATGTAGCGATAAGTTAGAGATATATTAAATATTAATTTGATAGTAATAGTGTAATTTTTTTCTAAGAATTTGAACCTCCATGTGAAGAAAAAACATATTGATATCTCATAACTTTTCAATTCGGATATGGTAGAGAATTAAAAGGTGATACTAGAGAAACTTGACACTTTGAAAAATGCTTCTATGTGATACTCATAGTTTGATGCATTAGCCCTTAAATACTCTTGCTAGGTATATGACATGTGGGATAACATTAGAAAATCTATGTCATACACCTTGCAATCCTATAATAGAGAATGTAATTATTTCTATGATATAGCATATAATAAATGCTAAGCAATAATAGTGAATAAATGCATACCACTAACAAGTAGTTAGTGTTAAGCAACTACACAGGGTATTCACTCAGTGTAACCATGCCATCACGCCTTTGTTCATGGGATATTAAAGAATACCCATAATTTCACTAGATATTAATAAATACATACTGAAATCCTTTTGTTGGGCCCCCATCCCAATACATATTTTCAATTTAAAAACCCTTATTTTTATGAGATGTTCCCTATTTTTACTAGAACTCCATTTAATAGCCCCAACACCTATAAAACCTCCACACCCTACTCCCTTCCCCCCAATACCTATAATATATTGACCTTATTTTTCACAATTTAAACCCCTTCCTTTATGAATGAACATGATAAGATATTGGTCAACAAGGTGAATCCGCTGTGAGCAGTTATAACTAGCCAATTAATTGTTTATGATTTGTAACATGTAGAACTAGTGTTGTTATGCCTATTTATTGAGTGCTTAAGAGGATATTGTGTGTGTGATATTTTCAACTTATTGTTATGCTCTCAAAATTTATTTCAAAACTTTTTTGTTAAGATTGTTAGTTGTTGATTAATACATTAAACGTACTTTGAAGTGTGGAGTTTTTTCTCCAAAGCGGATTTCCAAATGATTCTATGTATTCTTCTCTCTTTGAGTAATGTAAGAAGTGCACTAGACACCTCTTCTTTATTTCAATTTAATAAACTTAAAAACATTTTAATATAGAATATCAAGCATCTAGAATAAGCCAATCTTCTTAATTTACATTTTGAGTATCTCCATGTTAAAATGTTAAACTTATATTTTCTCAACATATATTTTGGTGATAATGATTAAATTCAAAGTATTTTAAAAAAGAATACTAAGTCAACTTAAAAATGAGATGATTTTTATATCTCCACGTTAAAATGTTAAACTTATATTTTCTTAACATATACCTCGGTGATAATGATTAAATTCAAAGTATTGAATTAAAAGGAATACTAAGTAAACTTAAAAATGAGATAATTTTTATAACTTCATGAATTCCCAACAATTTTACAAAATAACCCTATGCAACCTTTGATAACTCATAGAAAAAATAAAATTTAAGTGTGTTTTATCAATTTTATTTTCTTAAATAACTAAAATATTTTTTAATTATTTTGTGAGGTAAAATTCTTAATTCTTAACATTTTAAACACTTTTATCTCATTCGTTGTTTAATGAATGAATAGTTTGTGGCTTTCGAGAATGAAGCTCATGTGAACTCATGCCAATCATTTTACACATAAAAACTAAAGCCGTTATTTTAAGTTATCATTAAAATTTTCACATAATATAATTTTAAAACAAGTGTTGTATGGAACTTAGTCTCTTTATTTTAGGTTTAAAAAAAATAAATTAAAAGTAGTTTTTCTATACTGTAATTACCTATACAACTAGTTTATTGTCTACAATAGCTAAAAGTTAATTTGAGAATATAATGGTGACCTATGACTTCCAATAATCCTAATTATATGCTAATATATCATAATTAACTTAAATAAATCTTATAAATAACCACAATTAAATGATAATCATAAGCTGATAAACTCTAATTAAATGCAAAAAAATCTCAATTATATACTAATAAATTCAAATTAATCTAAATAACTTCTAATTATAACAATAAACCCTTATTAATCCGCATAAACTTTAACAAAGCCCTATTTATACGTTAATAGAACCGAATGAACCAATGTCAGAAAGAGCATGAAGGAGCAAACATGGATGCAAGGGAGAAATGCTCAACCCATAGACATATATTGTGAGTTGAAATGCAAATTGGAGAAAGGATCATCCAATGTGGACCTTTGTATGCCAAGGTTTTACGGTCATTGTGTATGCTCTACTCAAAAAATACAGAAGTGGGTCAGCAGCATGTGAAATATCAATTTTCAAGCCCTTCGAAGTTATAAAAAATCTCTAAAACATAATGAGGTATATAGGAAACCTAGATTCCACACTAAATACGGATGGTCGAAACTCCACAACACCATACTTGAAAATAAGTCAAATTAGCAACCTCAAAGTTAGAAATTTAAATGCCATCCCAAATTGTTAAAATCAACCATTGCAATGCACACCTACATACACCGAAATAAGCATATTTGCATCTACACATAGTCCAAATTTAAGCACCATTTATTCAACAATTTAGTTCTAGGAAAAAACAAAATCAATGGAATTTATTTATAGGAAAAAAAAACTCAACATAATTTAGTTATAGGTAAAAAAACTCTAAATCTAACACCCTATGCTCAATGTGATTTTTTCTATTGACAAATCTAGGGAATTATGGGAAACAATTTGATGTCTTCTTGATAGGATTCTTGGGCAACAATGAAGGATATTATGATGTTCAACTTGCTAGAGATGACATCCTATTAGACCGGTGTATGGTGGTGTTATTTTTCATTAGTATTTCTTGTTTTCTAAATGCTTTCAGAAATTATATCAATGTTGCATTGGAAAATGTTTTTCGGATGTATTTGGCATCAAACAAAACAAGATTCTAAAAAAGGAGGTTTCTTGGGAAAAAGACTTGATGCAATCTTCGGGCAAGGGTTTTATATGTTACTAGTCTGACTCTAACCCATGTTCACTAAGACAAGTTGAAATGTATACTTCATTTAATCCTCATGCTCTCTATGGTTTTGTTGGGTAGATAATTAATCATTTAATATTTCCCCTTGATCTTGAAAAAATAAACATGCCATAATAAACTAAGAAAACAAAACTATTTTATTCCACCAAAAAGTCATTAACTCCTCATGCTCTCTTGGGTTTACTTCACTAGACAAGTAATCATTGCATAATGACCCTTGAGCTCGAGGACCTTGTTTTCCTCCCTTGCAATTAATTAAACCTCGACAACCATTCCTCAAGATGTGGTGATGTTTTCATTATTCATGGATAAGAATTATGGGATAGGAAACAAAATTCAAAAAATCACTAAGGCATGGCACATTATGAGCTAGGAAACAAAATTCAAGAAATCAGATAAGGAAGGCACATGGAGAGTGGAACCTTTATCCCTTACCATGCACTATAGCAAAGCAAAGGAAAGACCCATCTATGCACCTACAGAACGTAAAGGCATGTGGAGGTGTGGGAAAGGCAGAGTGGAGCCTTAGCTTTTGACCCTTCATTATGTAAAGACAAGGTTCATTGAACTTAATTGATGCTAAGGAAAAAAGGGAGTGAGAGGCGAGTCTAGCTTTGCACTCCACAAGAATACTTAGTAAAGAAATGAGGTACATTCCTCTTTACATCTTGTATATTGGAGATAGAATAAGACCATGACATAAGACCTTGGCTTAGCTAGCAAAGGACATGTCCACAGAGAGTGATGACATGTCTACCAATGACGAATATTGAAGATCAACAAAGAAAATTATTCAATGTGGTCCACAATAACCCTACAGGTGAATAATTGTAACATTCTTTGTTTGAGGAAACACTTTCAATGGTGGATGAAAACATTCTTAGGTAAGTTTCTTGGATTTTCTAGAGATAATGAATCGCTGGAGGAGGTAATAAAGAGATAGATTGGTGATTAGTGAAGAAGGATTTGGTTGAACCTTGGAGTACACACAATTGTTTTCTGCACAACTAGCATTGAATGCTAAGAACTTTTGGAGGTTAATGGAACAATAGTTGGAAGAGGAAATATATGCTTAGACCAAAATGATGAAGAGCATTTTGAACCTATACACAGAGAATGAATATTATCTCTAAGAAAAAAAGTAATCAAACATAGCCTATGATTAATATTACACAAAATCTTGGTTAGAGAGTGTAAATCTCCCATTAGTAATAAATCCCGAGCTAATAATATTATCTCTAAGAAAAAAAGTAATCAAACATAGCCTATGATTAATATTACACAAAATATTGGTTAGAGAGTGTAAATCTCCCATTAGTAATAAATCCCAAGCTAATAAAAAACCATTTCACGTCAGTTTCCCCAAAATAGGACTCCATAGTAAAGCGTTTGTATTACTGCAGTGTATATTTTTTTCTTAGTACTCTTTTATTCATTTAAGTTGCAATGTTTAAGTAATGTGCATGCAAATTAATATAAATAGATAAATTTTTCACTTGAACAAGTGAACATGATCAACAAATTGATTTTCTTTTGTTGTTCATCTCTATATCTAATAGTTAGCAATTCATATTTTAGATATATAAGTCTCCAAAATTTTCTCTCTTTACATAGAGAGTAAAAATAATGATAATACCTTTTACATATCTAAATATCGAAACACTAAAAAACTCATAAAGTGGATACCAGAAAGAAGGAAATTCTAAATTGTAAAAGATTTGGGAGGTTTCTTTATTGTGAATATCCATGTTAATTTCAACTCAATTAAAAATACAAACACTATGTTCCCAGTTTAAAACAACAATAAATATCCATTTTTTATTATCAAAAGAACCTCCACTTAAATCGAAAAGCTTTCATCATGCGTTGAATATTTCCCATTGAAATACAAAATAAGGAGAACTTCCATTCAAAATTGAAAGACGGATTGGTGCTCAACAAATAGAGTATGTGTTATACATTTGACATGATTTGAGGGGAGCAAGTCCGTAGGAATTGGATCATTTTCCTATCGAGTGAACATTGATTAGATGAAGTGGGTTGTTGGTACGATATGCATGTGCATTATAATGGAAATTTCTTAAAAGTGCAGTTCAACAATGATTTTAATATAACCCCTTCGAATGCGCATGTTCTCCATACTCGAAAAAGAGAACAATATAATGAGGTTTCTAATTACCTTCAAGTATCGTTTTATCAACATTGTGGTGTTGTGGTTAAATCCCTCAATTGGACTCCCTTTGGTGTGATACATGTTCCACTGAGCTAGTACAAAAGATGTCAAAATAACAAAAACTAATATGAATATTAATCTATCGAGACAAATTTCCTTCTCTTGCATTTCAGGTTACCAGACATTCTAGGTCAATTTTTGACCATACCTTTACAAAGCCCATGACCCATTATTCAAAGGAATTAATTCCCTCGATGAAATCCCAAACTACAATCATGTGCTCATACATTACTAACAACTAATGTACAAAAGAAAAATATGTGTTAGACCAAAATAATATTTAGCACATCATGCAAGTTCAAGATTAATAGGAAATTCTTAACACCATATAGCTAATAATAAAGCAAACAATATGACATTATCTCTACAAAAAGAACAATGAATGGGTTATTTCACAGGTTAAGAAAGTTGTAGAATCATAATTGTTATAACGCTCTCTCCCTATATATAATCCGAATATTAAATGCACCATGTTTGATTTTCTAAAAATGTCAGTATAAATGAAAATATGACATTAAATTTTTCCACAACTAGATAAGTGAACCTCTGAAGCTGAGAGCCACGTCACTACAAAAACATTAACAAAATGCAATCCATTTTAAATATTTTTCCAATTTCCACTAGTGTTTTGGTTCATAGATGAAGATGGTGGTGTGTCAGGCCACACACAAAGGTTGTAGCTACCATTGGGTCGAAACAAGAGGTCCAGGCCAGGCCCAAGGCCCAAGGCCTAGGTAATTTTTAAACAAGATTAAAACTACATGTTACAACAACTTAATTGAATGAAAGTGGATGGGATGATTGATTTTCCCGCCTTCACGCCTATCAAAATGAGATGCTTGTAGTTCCTAATGAGATGCTTGTAGTTCCTAATGTATTCATGCCAATTGCAATAACTTTTTAATTTAAAAGAAGCACTTCCAACAATATGTAATCAGTAAGAAAACTAACTTTACCAACACATCATTGATTCACTGATGTGATTGAGGGACTATTCCATGGGTTCCATTCTCATTATTCTTTTCATCACTCAAATGGAATGATTTTATATTTGAATTATTCAACCGCGGATATGGATTTGCATCAATAACTTGCAAAATCGTTTCCATCCTTAGTTACCTTCATTTAAATATCATGATTGGGATATATAATTTGGGCACGATTGGTAGAGAACCCAACTCTAGCTGGTTTAGGGAAGCCATTACTTTGGGAGCTTATAAGCAATGTGTTGTGTATGAGGAAGGATGGGAAGTAGAAAAACCACATAAATATGTTTGGTCTTGCTCGCCCGATCGTTCTTGGAAGCGGATTTAGTGAAGGTGCACTTTACCGTCATTTTACTTTACGATAACAGCTTACACATAATTTAATTTCAAAAAAGCCTCTACTAATTAGTCTTTTTACTAATCCGTTATTTCTTAAAATTTACCCAAGAGGTGCACTATTTCAACTTCAAATTCCCATCAATTTATTGAGATTAACTCTATTTCTACAAGTATCCGAAAATATTCGATAAAATTCCTGAAATTTAAAAATCTAAAACATATTCTGTTAAACTTGATGTATATTATGAAATATATAAATTTTAAATTTATGTAAAATATGTCAATATTTAAGATTTTAACAGACATTCACAGTTGGATTAAATATATAATATACGACAGCATTTTGGTTTTTAAACTATAGTCGTCGCCTAGAACCATGAAAATCCGGATAATCCCCAAACATGGTAAATTTCGAAAATACAATTTAAAATTAAGGATGGATGCTAAAGGACGTCTCGCTTTATTCCTAAACCTGGAAATGATAATGATATTTTGTCCTTAATTCTCCAGGTGTATAGATTCATGAAATTATTGTCCCGAATATATTGAAGAAGAAGTTGTATAGTGATTGAACAAATTCCAAACCACAACTATGAATGTTTTCAGAATTTTCACTAGGGTTTTCGTGAGAGCAACTAATAACAAAATAAAGTACAGATCGATTCTTCCAAGCAGCTCTTCTCTGGTGGACTCGTTTGATGGGGACAGTCTCTATTAATTGATGAAGGTTGAGTAGAAAGTAGGGAATTATGGGATAATATTTTAGAGAATGTAATTATTAGTTAAAGGTTTTCTTTTAATTAAATAGATGTTAAGGAATTAGACCTAGATATACTTTGATTTGATTGCTTATTTTGTAACGATGAAGATGTATTATATTATATTTTCAACTTTATAATATTCAATATAAATATAAAATATATTTAAAAAAACATATTTTAACGATTTTGTGGAACTAACTCGGCCACTCTCTGTGGGCGTGGCGGGATGGCATATTTTTGATCCAATTCTCCGAATCAAGAAACTACCGCTAAACAACCTCCGGATTCAATTCTCTCATAAAGGAAAATGCTGCTGAAAATCTTAAAACGTAGGTTGAGATAATATCGTTATCGGAAATTTTGAGGATTGTAGACCGTATGTACTCATATGCATTTCGACTAGACATAGGACCCCGTGTGGATTTGATTGACTGACCATAATGTTCATGCATGGATTTGGGAGACAGAATTCCGTCAAAGGTTTGCATGCAATTATAACCCTCAATATTTTTTTTCCCTAACCGGAAAAAAACTATACTTAATATTTCAGAGTAAAATAAAAGTATACAAGAAGAAAAACAGAGTCCTTCTTAACTTTCCTAACACATTAACTAATGCAAGCTATAATGCCACAACCAACATCTCTGAGTGGAGAATGATTCAACTGATTCATCCTAAAACAAATCACCCGTATTTCAACATACAGAATATAAAAATACATACATTCAGTAAAATCTCTCCAAAATAGAGACCCAGAAGAATCCACCGATCAGAAAGTCACCGATCCTCCAATCCACTGGCTGGATAATGCCTATCTCAGAAATTTGAGCCAGTTCTATAATCGAATACACGAGACCACGGATACGAGAGCAACTAATAAGTTCCACTAGGGTTTTCGTGAGAGCATTATTAAGAAAATTAATTAAAGATCGAGTTAGTGACTGAATTCCGTCAATTCCGTCACTAACTTTATGTTTTTGGCTAAGGAATTTAGGAAAGTATTTATACTCTTCAATAACTTTATTTAAGAAAATTTGTTAATAACTAATATATATAGATTTATTTTAAATTTAGTTTTATCAATTATTGAAAAGATCCAAATTTTTTAAGGCGTAATTTTTTTTATCTTAAACTTAAAAATTTTGATTCCTCATACTTAATTTAAGTTTTAGTTTTCTATTTTAGACATAGATTATTTTAATTAGTTTTCATAATTTTTATTTTATTTTATGAACAAGCATGAATTTATTTATTGCAATTAAAATTCTTTTAAAATTTGTTAATAATTAAAATGATTTTGATTTTGAAGATTTAATATGTATATATAATTTAATATTATATAAAATTATGTCAAAATTTATTTTATTACATTTAATAATACTAATTTTATAAAATAAATTTAATAAAATAATTTAATAGTAAATTTTCTAAATAATATTTTTTTTTTAAATTTAATGTATAATTATTGGTTGAATGGTTTAATCAAGTTTGTAAACTTATTTGATTTTCACAACAAAGAAGTGATTTTATAAAGTAGTTAAATAAATAAATAATAATATTAAATGATAAAAACTACCAATAAGCGATTTTAACTATTTTAATTAATAATTGTTAATTAACTTATTAATCTCAAATTTAACTTAAAAATAAAACAATTATTGTCTATGTGAATCATTAATATAAACAATTTTCTTTATATTAAGTTTCAAAAGAAAACATTTTCATTGAGGCTCTTTGAATATTAAGCTTTTTCACTATACCAGAATCTAGCGATTTTTCAATATTTGGGCACAATCTAAGGTATTTAGTCATTTTTACATAGCGTTTTCAAGATTGGGCTTTTTAGTAAGCCATTTTTTAATGGATCATTTTTAGATGGGCATTAGTAGCATTTTGTATTTTGAGAGAAGCATTTTTATTTATCATTTTATTTTATTTATTTAAAACTTGTTTTTATTTTGTTTTATTATTAATGCTTGAGAATAAGTTTATATTAATTGAAGATTAAAAAATAGAATCAGGTTGGAGAATAAGTTTGAGAAAATTGAAATGAGATTATAAAAAATAGAAAAACAAAACCATGAAAATAAACAATTCACCCAAGGAGAGATTGATAATCAATAAAATCACAACATGAAGAACACGATTAAAGCATTAGAAAAAAAAAAACTAAATAGCAATTTGGCCCTAAATAGTTTGGATATCAAACCCATCAAAGAGGAAATGAATAGCCGTATAGGGTTAGAACATGAGCATAGAAAAAGAACCTTAAACCTCATAAGTTTTGATTTGAAAGAGGAGAAAGAAGAGGACATGAAAACACTAGTCAAAGAAAAACTGAAAGAAAAATTACAAATTCAAACAACTTGTCTCATGGAAGCACAAAGGCTAGGAAAAATAATTCAACACAAAGATAGGTTAATTTGTGTCAAGGTGAACTCTAATGACCATAAATATTGAATACTGAGTGAAACTACAAGTCTAAAAGGGTTAGGAATATTTATAAATAGAGATCTCATTCGAGAAGATCAAGCTGAATTAAGAAATTAAGTTCAAAAGGTAAAAGAAGCTATAAAGGAAGGAAAATGGGATTAATTAGGAATAGAAAGGCTATTATTATGGATAGAGACCAAAAATATAATAATAATTAGTAATTTGGGACACTCTAGATCCTCTCTTGGAATTGCAGTGGCTTTATGTGGAGCAAAAGTCTCATGTTAAGTTGGATTCCGAGTGAAATTGATATTATATTGCTTGTTGAAACTTGGGAGCATGAAGAATCTATGGTCCCTAACATAAAAGGATTTGTCTTATGTTCAATATGGAATAAGATATCCTCTTGTAGAGAGATCGGAGGCATAACTTGTTACATAAAGAAGAAATGTTTCCCTTATATTAGGGTTCACAAGAAATATCCTTTCAATCAATACATGTGGATGGAGATTTCAAATATCAATGCCTATTAATTCTACTTTTTATAAACAACCTGATCTAGATAAAAAAAATGCATACAATGGCTTAGATTAGGATATTTCCATCCTAAGAAGAAGACAATATCCTCTTGCTATGAGACTTTAATGCTACAATAGAAACTAACCAAGCTATAATATTAAGCAATAATTCTATCCCCAACCCTCTATGGACAGATGAGGGCCTTTTTTTAGTTGGTATATACAAAGAAAATATGGTCAATACTGAGCTAATCAAGCTTTATAGTTCTCAAGATCTAATTATTTGCAATGGTTTTATGAAGTGGAGGAAATCCAACCAGATGACTTGTATCGATGGTTTGAGTAGTAGTGTCATAGTGTGAAGAACCTGTAATAATTAATTAATGCAAATACACGAGATATCAGAAATAATAGAACTCATAATCACTTTTATATTGATCATGGGCCACTTCGAGGGGGCAACCTCCTTTGAGCAAGCTCAATACAATTAACTTCATAGTGCCTTCAATGACCTCAACACACACTTATATACTAAGTCTATGCCCAATACTATGAGTCAAAACCAAGGGACATATAATACTACGGGACGACTTACAAAGCATATGCGTCCAATACTATGGGTCAATACTATGGGCTAATATAAACTATGGATCAACAAATACTACGAGACGACTTACAAAGCATATGTGTCCAACAACAATATACTAACATAGTAAAGAGAAGGGTTGACACGGATTCCTAACATCCCCTCTCCCTTAGAAAAAGCTTTGTCCTCAAAGCTTTGGTTGGAGAAATTGTTGCAGAATCTTAAGGAGTGGTCCCCCGGTAGCATCCTCAGGTTGCATTTTGGGCCACTGACGCCTTTGGAGTGTCAGGGAGGATTGCTTGGACGGTTGTAGACGAAGAAGAAGTCTATCAACTGCGTGGAAAATGCGCTCAGAATGGTGTTGATCGGCTTGTTGTTTCAGATGAATTCTGGCCATGTGAAGATTGTCCTGCAGAATGAGAAGAATCTGATCACGGTTTCAAAGAACCGAGTCAATTTCCTGAACTGGGGAGCTGTTAAGGGTGTATGGAAGAAGAACTGGCAGTGTCTGTCCATAGACTGCGTCATATGGTGTCCTCTGAGATGTGGTATTGTACCACCAAAGCGCTGCTAGGAAATCCATAGAAATAGTTGGCCAAAGCTGTGTAGGGATGGGCAAGGGTTTGAGCAATCCCGAAAGGAGTGTCGTTTCACCCTTGTTGACCTGGAAAGTATTCCAGTCAGCCACCATCTGTTGAATTGTCATTTTCAGTCCCTGCCAAAAGAAGTTACATTGTTCCCGATCATACATTTTGAAGAACCCAGAGTGCCCTGCTGATGAAGAAGCATGGAGTTCATAGAAGAGATAGCCCTGTTGAACATATTGCAACCAATTTGGAACAAGCAGATAAAGAGTTGTAAGAGAAACTGGGTCATCAATTGTGTGAGAAGGAGCATCTGCCACCATATTGTCCTTACCCTTCTTGTAAGTGATCGCATAGGGATAACCCATGAGTTGGATAACCCATTTCAGGTGTGTTGGGAAGGAGACCCATTGTTCCAGGAAATTTTCCAGACCCTGGAGATCAGTCTTGATGCAGAAATAATTCCCTAATAGGTATGGCTGCCACTTCTGTACTGCATGCAAAATAGCCATCATTTCCTGCTGAGAGGTAGATGCGGCTAAATTCTTACCGAAAAGGTCTCTTAAAGGCAGCAAGCTCATTGGTTCGGCAAAGACACCTGCATATCTATCCAAGGAAGTGGTGGAGACTGTTGATGGGTGCATCTGAATGGAATGGAGCTGAGCGATGACACCATGTGAATTCTTCTTAAGGATTTTTTCCAGGCGATGTGAACTGATGATGCAGAGAGACCCTGGTTGTAATCCCATAAATTTGTGTTGTGCCCCATTGACTGAAAACTGCATCCAAAGTTCAGCAAAATCCCATAAGATGGGGCCAAGTGTGCGTAACCATTGAACGCCCAAAACCACATCACATCCGCCTAAGGACAAGGAAAACATGTCAGAGCGCAGGTTATAATCTTCCATAGAGATACGCACATTGTGACACTTCCCCTTGCAAGGTAAGGTGCCCCCATTGGAAACCATGACTTCAAAGTGGGAGCAAGGATGGACAAAACAATCAACCTGTTTGGCAATCCGAGGGTCAATGAAGTTATGAGTGCTACTAGAATCAATGAGTATGGTAAGAGGGAGCTTCTTGAAGTATCCCCTGACCCACATTGTTTGTGGGGTGGTGACGCCGATTACAACATGGAGAGAGATCTTGGGTGGGTCGTCCTGAGATGGGGTGTCAACAGGCGGGTGTTGAATGTCAACCTGATCATCGACTGTATCTAGAGCTTCTTCACCAAGTTTAGAGGCAGGCAGAGAATCCACATCAAAGAGATAGAGCTTTTGTTGAACACATCTATGTCCCCGAGTGAATTTCTCATCACAATTATAACAAAGCCCTTTTTCTCGGCGTGCCTGCATCTCTGTTTCAGACAAATGCTTGATAGGAGTTGGTTGAGGAGCAGGCATGATGGGAGGTCGTTGGAAACCCATATTTATGAAGGGAACAAAGGTGGGTTTGGAGCGTTGTTGAGCTGCGATATTGTCCTCGGCCAGCTTAGCCAACCCTAGGACATCCATCATTATGTTGGGACAGAACATTTTTACCTCTGAGCAGATTTCATCCTTGAGACCACTGATAAAACAACTCCTGTAGAATTCATCAGACAATCCTTCTGTGTGATTGGCTAGTTTCTCAAATTCCGTCTGATACTCTCTCACTGTGCCAGTTTGGTGTAGTTTAGTGAGTGCTCCTGTGAAGTCATCAAAAGCACTAGGACCAAATCGTGGCAAAATGAGTTGGCAAAAATCTGTCCAGTTTGGCTTGGGATGAGCTTTGATGTACCAACGGTACCATTGAAGGGCTTCCTGTTCCAAATGAAAGGATGCAAGTGGAAATTTCTGGACATCTAAAGTATTATGTAGACTGAAATATTATTCTGCACGATAGATCCATCCAGTCGGATCAGTACCGTTGAAGCGAGGAAATTCAAGCTTCGTACCACGAAAATTGCTGGAAGAAGAGAACCCATTAGCTGTAGAAGATTCTTGTTGTCGATTATTATTCATGGTTGAATGCTGAAGATGGAGGCTGAGAAATTTTTCATCCAGATATTCGAGTTTGGTTTGGATGGCTGCAAGTGCTTCCTCCATGGTTTTTACTCATGCGCGGGTGACAACCATAACCATGAGATTTTTATTTTTTATTTTTTTTCTCTAGAAATGGATCGGCAACAGCGGCGCGGAAGGGATATGCAACAGATGGATCTACAACGGCGTGGAAGGGATCGAAAATGGTTGGATCTGAAACGACGACTGGATCTGGAACGACTTTCAGAATAGACCTGAAACAGCTGAATCTGGAGCGGAAGTGATCAGCAACAGTTCAGCTCAAAATAGATATGGACCCCAGGTATGTGCGGCTTCCTATCAGTTCAAGGGATTCACTCAGCCACCAATGCTATCTGACGGCTTGCGTATTGGGGCAGTACCCCTCACTCCACGGCTCAGGTAAAAATGATAACCGCTTTTCCACAAACGACAGCTCTTGGTTTACATCACGGGTGGGAACTAGTCAATCAGGTAGGGGTCGTTGCCCTTTTCGCTGGAAGGTCCTCTCAATGGGCCAGCTACTTTGGGGTTCCTGTGGTACTCCTCACAATGAGTTTTAGGGCTTATGACCAAGTACTTCCCACAGTTAAGCGGATAGGGGTTATTCCCAGATCCGACCTTGCAACAGATGCGAAATTTTTTTTTGGCAGAAATTCCACCCAACGAGCCCAAGAAAGTGCTCTGATACCAGATGTGAAGAACCTGTAATAATTAATTAATGCAAATACACGAGATATCAGAAATAATAGAACTCATAATCACTTTTATATTGATCACGGGCCACTTCGAGGGGGCAACCTCCTTTGAGCAAGCTCAATACAATTAACTTCATGGTGCCTTCAATGACCTCAACACACACTTATATACTAAGTCTATGCCCAATACTATGAGTCAAAACCATGGGACATATAATACTACGGGACGACTTACAAATCATATGCGTCCAATACTATGGGTCAATACTATGGGATAATATAAACTATGGATCAACAAATACTACGGGACGACTTACAAAGCATATGTGTCCAACAACAATATACTAACATAGTAAAGAGAAGGGTTGACACGGATTCCTAACACATAGAGTTTGTGATATCTGATAGATCTCTGTATACAACCAAATAGAAAATTTTGACATCTTAAATGACCATGAGCCCGACTCTGACCGTAGACCTTTAACCCTAACTCTAAACTTTGGAAGGCACATAAGCCCCATAATAGAGAACTATAATAACCAAAATTGATATATTTTTAAGAGATTTAAATAATGAACAAAATATACTATTAACTAAGGATGATATTGAAGACTTCTATGATAATTTTACCACAACCCTCTCTACTTCCATTAACAAGTTCTCTATCATGGTGTCATGTATAAAGGGGAATAGAACGACCTTCCCTTGATATGAAAAATAATGAAAGAATACTAGAAAAGCTATTAGGGATGTGCCCAACGCGTCCTTACAAATTGACAAGATCTCTAGGTACAAATAATCAATTTAAAGGAAAATATTGTGTTATATAAATAAAAAGCAAGAGAATATTTTGCACCTCTCTAAGTTAGATCCTAAGAAATTCTTAACGCGGATTAGGCTCCTTGAAAAGTTTGAAAAAAGAATTGGACACTAGTCTTTTAGGATCCTATATTTAGGTGGCAGGTGGACTCTTTTGAAGGCTATTTTGGTGGTTTTCTTGTCTATTCGTTTTCTTTGACTTGGATTCCCCAAACTATCCTAAAGATGATCCGCATGGTGAGATTTATTTTTCTCTAGTTAGGAAATGTTGATGGGGGGGAAATTCACCTTACTAATTGGGAGAAATTATCTAAATCAAAATGTTGGGGCGGATGGGACATTAAAAGTATTTACTAGTTTAGTACGGATTTGAGTTTGAAGAGTTTACGGAGGGGAATATTTGACAAGGGTTTTTGGAGTGAAATTTTACATTATAAATATATTAAGGGAGATATCCTAAATTGGATTAGGAATCCTATCAAAAATAGAAAATATGTGTCAATTTTTTGGTCTTGGTTTTTGAAAGCATATCCTTGGATGGGAAAGGGTCTTCATTGGAAGGTTGATAGGGGCACAAATATAATTGTTGGAATTGACCCCTTTATTGGATTTGGGGAGAACTATTTGATGTCTCCTTTTATATTGGATCTTCTCTCAGTTATGGGATTTATTACCTTGGATCAAATTAAACGTCCTTTGTGCCTTCATCATATTGATACATATTGGCTACCAGCCAGGGATATTGGTCTGGGAAATACATGGGCTAAGGAATGGGATAATTATATCTTCTCTCTTAAATCCATAGGAATTAGGATTAACTCAATTGAAGATAAGATTATCTGGTCTTTTAATGATACTCGGTGTAGTACAACAAAATCTACATATGTCGTGATTGCTCAAGAAGGATATTTAACTGTATCAAAATGGTGTTTTACCAAACTGTGGAAATGGCATATTCCAACAAAAATCAAATGCTTTATATGGATATCATTTTAAAATTGCTTAATGACATGGGTTAATTTGATCCGTAGAGGTATGATTGGCCCAAATTTTTGTGCTTTGTGTAAAATCAAGGTGGATTCGGTTGACCACATCTTTGTCAGCTGCAAATTTACAGTCAATATATGGAAGTATGTTTGTTTCCATCTAAACATACCATAGGTTTTGGTAAATCAAGTCATTGATCAAAATTTCCATAATTGGTATATTAACAGTGAAAATCACCATTTACTTCCTCCCTTGATTTCCTAGGTGATATGGAAGACCGGGAATTTCTTTATATTTGAAGGAAATCAACTGAACTCATATGCTTGTTGTCTGAGGATCATAAGAATTTATAAGGACTATTATTTAGTTGATGTCAAAGTTAAAAAGAACTAGATAGATTGTGGATGTGTTTATGTCAAGGGAAGCAACAAGATTTTTTGATGGGGCAGCTCAGGGAGGATTCTGTGCAGTAGGTATAGTTTTGAGAATTAAGAGGGATCATTATTTCATATTAAATTCAAATTGTGGATCCGACTCCAAAACGAAGGAATAATTATTGGCCCTATGGTGTCTTGCAAAGGTTGCTTCTACTTTCGGTATTTACTCCCTTCAAATATACAACAATTCCATGGTTGTTATCAATTGGGAAAATAATCTCTGCAATCTTCAGGTACTTGAGTTGCATAGTTGGTGCTAGAGAACTAAAATAATTTTATCATCCTTTCAGGATATTAGTATACGACATATCTTTTGTGATTCAAATATGGACGTAGATTCTTTGTCAAAGGAAGCACTAGTTGGAGAGGTGGGCATTTTGTATTGGGAAGAATTTGTTGAAAATTCCCTGGAGCAAAGAGGATCCTTAAATTATTTTGTTGGAGAAATGGTTATCATGTTAGTTGACTTGCTTTATCTTTTTGTATATTTTTTTGATCATCTGGGCTGGTTGTTTCTGTCTAAAGGACAACGATGAGAGAGATGATGTATTTTGATAGGAGGTTTTTGGATGCTTTTGATATGGTATTACCTATAAATACGGATCGTTCTGACTATGTACTTTTTTATTCCAAGTGAATAACAACAGTAATGTGTTTTGTTTTTGCTGAAAAAAGTATATGTCAAATGTACATCTCAAATTAAATATAAATGCGAAATATACATCACATCAAATCATATAATAATTATAATAATAATAATAATCCAAGTCCAATGTGGAATTGAAAGGAATCAATACCTCTGCCACTAAATTTCGGAGGAACTTATACCTCTACTAGATAATAATGTAGAAAATAGTAGTCAATATATCTCTCCATTGGAAACTATATCATTAAATGTGACTATAGTTTCTATTGTATTACTGAATAGAGTGGGTGTCGTACCTAGTCAGTTGGTTGCTAGATTAGGATATGGTGGTTGATCGACTGCAGGAGGAGGTGATGCAAGTTGGTTGTCTTATGGAGGAGGAGAATGGTGGTCAATCCATTACAATAGAAGAGTATTGTTGTCAATCATCTCATGGAGGAGGAAATGGTGGCTAATTATATCTTATGTATGTCAAGATGGTGAAGTTGGAGGAAGAGGAGGAGGATGATCACCATCCTTAACGAACAAATGGAATAAAAAGATTGATGGTGATAGTGATCCCTCAACCTCTCTAGTAGTTTGATTGCAACAACAACATGACATATCAATAATGTCATATCGCATGGAAGGGTTTCTAATAACATTACAAGATCAAGGTCTAGTACAATAATGATAACCCATACAAGGGCTTATCCATAATGAGTCATCCCTACATATATTTAATCTATTATCTCCTAATAGATTCTTCCATTTGGACTACATCACAAGCTATAATTTTGTATCTAAGGTCAGGTCTCTATATTATCCTTATCTATTGCCTCATCCTATTTGGGAGGTACCTCCGCAACGTAAATTTCAATGTGTACAATATGGTAGACAACAATAATTATACAATTTAACCAAAATGTTACAATAAATTACATCTGTCACTAAATAAGAAAAAAAAATGCAACTATATTAATTAGAACATACTAATAACTTATTACATATATCATATTTTCGTTCATCCTGAGTAAATTTGATGATCATGCATCCTCACTAATCTATCCCTGCGTATGTGTATTGTACAAGATTAGGGTTTGATCATCCTTATGGGATAGCAACTCTAATGCTCTTACACCAAAATATTGTCATCATGAGTTATGTTTCCTCTATATGCCTCAATTCCTAAAGCACTTGGGATAAATGATTGAATGGAGAGTTTATGTTACCCTTTTAACATTTTGCTGTCACCTCGACTCGCCCTGCTCGTTTGCATGGTGCGTCAGACCTCAGGTGAAGCGCTCTGCACATTGACAGAGCATGCCAGTGACGCTAGTTTCCCTTGCACAAGAGGCATCACCCTTCAATTATGCGAGTTTCTAGTGTGCAAATTAAGGTGCATCATTGTTGGTTAAAATAGAAAAAGAGAAGCTTCGAGCGACTTCTTGAACCTTTGGTTGCATGGAGGCTTATCCCTACATGTTAGGGAAGGTGGAAATCGATCCCCTTACCTAGTGGGGTGATCCCTTAAGATTCTCCCACAAATCCTAAACCTATCCTATCCTCTTAGGCCTATAAATGTGAACCCCTTCTCCATGGTTAAGGGAGGAAAGATAGAGTACCTACATGCTGGTGAAATTTTGCTAGGAGATCCCTTTCATCCATAGGAGGAAAAATCTTTGATCTTTGAGGGTAAGATCATTCGGATGGTGTTACAACGTCAAATCTCGGTTGTAACTATCCTCTTTGTACTTTCTGTAATTACATTAATATAAAGTATTTCCATAAATGTCTTGTCATTGTAATGTTTAGGATTGGCTTCTTTGACCGCTAATCTAGATTGATTTCATGATCATATGCCATCACTACTTGTTTGTTTCCAATTGTTTCATGTTTTGCAGCTGAATATCTAGAGATAAAGGAGTTTCAATCAAGCAAGGAGAAAGGAATTGTGCTCATGAGGTGAGTTATCCCTTAACTTAATTTTCAATTTGATCAATCTAGGAAGGTTATCTGTATTGTGTATCTGTTTTGTTCTAGATCCGAACCAGTCAAACTAGGGATATTTGTTTGTGTCCGCATTTACAGATTGTCCATAAACAAAATTGGTGAATCCACTGGGGATAGGTAGCCCATAAGTTTTGATTAGTTGGTAATTCTTGGTTTTTTTATTTCCTTCCGATTAGACTCTTAATTGCCTCTTTCTTCATTGGAGTTGATTATTACAAAGCTTATGGGTAATCCATACTTTGATTGGGATTTTTTATCAAGCCATTTATCTTTTTGATTGTTGGGATTTTTTATTTCTCATACTTGGATCCCGCCCGACACACTTGGGTAGTTTTTTGCCTGTGTCACTGTAACTCTAATGCACCTTACCTCCATGCATCCTACGTCACTGACGCCTTTTGCTCGTTTACATCCTGCGTCACTGACGCACTTCCCGCTTGTGAAAAGCGTCCCATTGGGATTCAAATGCTCTGGTGTACCCTTGTAGGGCACGTCGCCCTTCGAAACTTGGTGCATAGTTTACAAAATATCTCAAACTGATTTTGGCTTGGTTTGTTGATGTTTGTGTGTTGTCCTTGACAGTTACACAGAGTCTCCTAGACACAGTGTGATTTGTATTTGATTTGTTGTTGAATTTTAGATTTTTATTTGAGTCCTAGATAGTCAAGCAAGTGTCACTCCGGTTGTGGGAATTTTCAATCCCTCACGAGGACATTCAGTCTTGTGACTCCCTCTCAATTTATCTGATCTGTTCACTCTTACTTCTCAGCCCTCTAATAGCTAGTTGTTGTGAATTTTGCAATTTTATGTGCTTTTGTGTGTTGTTCCGCGATCTTGGGTGATTAATATTTTTTAGAATTTCCAATTGATTAAAGATTGCAGTAGAAAATATTCTCTAGCTATCTGAATTTAGGTTTAAAGAGTGGTATAATTCTCAGATTCATTGAGTACATTAGTTTGAAAATCAGAAATTTCTTTATTATCTTCATTTCAAGCAGATTACTTGGAATTGTTGCGAAGAGTTTTTCATGTTTTGAAATAATTGTTTAACAGCCTTTGAAAACGCTTTAAATTTATTAATGCTTATGGCTTCTTGGTTTTAAAAACTTCCTTTTTATTTCCTTGAAAGTTTTGAGCACATTTAATCCTTCTCAAAGTATTCCAAAAGTTAGAAAAAGCTCTGATATTTTTTATTTTCTCCCCACTTCTTTTGATTTTCATTTCAGAGTTAGTGTTATTGCAATTGAAACGAAAGTTGCTCTTTTCATTTTTTCTCATAGGTTTGCTTAAGTTGAAAAGAAAAAGAGAAAAATATTTTCAAATTGATGTTATTTTCATTTTTGTCGGATTATTTGGAAGAGTATTTTTTTAGTCTTTTGGTTAAAGAAAGTAGGGGTGCTTTGTTCATTTTTGCTATCAGAAAAGAAACGACTTCTCCTTACCATAATTAGTTTTCATTGAAAAGAAAAACGAAGACTTGCATTTCATATAGATTAGTGTTGCATCTTGTTTAAATTTCAAGTCTACACTTCATGCATTCACCTAACCATACAAGATAAAATCAAGCGGTAGCATAGGTTAAATTTGTATAGAAACTCATGTGCTAGGTTAGAGACATGTTTTGGCATATTAAAACGTAGCATCTATCGTTATTTTCTTGCACTACATCCCAGGGGCTTGTAGTTCTTCCACATACCATTCATTATATTGAACGACCTCTCACATACCTTTGGGTATATAGAAAGGTACTTCATGTACTCGACGGTATATCAGAAGGCTTATATCGTACAATTGTGCATTAAACAACACTACTACATATTGGAGCTCCCACGTACCTTAAGTATATCGGGAGACCCCATTAGGATTCCTGAAACCATCTGAGTTAACCATTGGCCTTCTTGCCGTGGCAATACAACGAAAAAAACACTTCGGGAGCTACTACACACGTACTTCCAGGTAGTCGGGTTATACGGTCAGGGGTACGGTCTTAATCCTCCCTGGTTAGTGCTCTCAAATATTGGGCCAAGTATAACTGTTGGACCCTGTAGTATATGACGAGTTGCGATGCCTTGATAATCCCGTGAGTTTCCATACTTTTGAATCCCACCTATTAAATAAGTTTGCTTGTGTCTTTATCTTGAGTAGGCCTTGAAGTGTGTTTTTCTTTTTTAGAAGAATCTTAGGAGAATTTTTACATCAGCTGCCCTGGCTAAGAATCCCTTAAGAAGATCCCGCATAATATTAGATTTTCCACCTAAATATTCCCTTAACCAGGAGGAGAACTCAGGAGCAAGAATGGATCAACACACAACATCTGAATCATGTGGAGAAGAAAATCCTAGTATTGAAACACGAGGAAACTATTATCTTCTTGTAAATCCACCAATCACTGATCCACATGACATAAGTTAGTGGAACAACCTCCTCCACATGACACATCTTTTCATTACTCACTTGACGGTCTCCCCAGAACTACCAATTGGATTTTCAGTCGACCCCCAGACGACCCAATAGTGACTGCGTTTGGTCCAACTGTATCATTTTGGGGAACTTCCCTATGCCATAATATTTATGATTTTGGTTCAATTCCAATGGTGGAAACTCCACCACGTTGTTTCCATCCTCGATGGAGTCCTAACGATGCATTTCTAGCACCAATTTACAATACTATTGATCGTTTACGTACATTTGGTGACCAGATTAGGCTCCATATTTTTCTTGCAAGACCCGATCCGGAAGTACCAGTCCCTGAACAACATTCCCCCATACATTATTTTTATTTCTCTTCACCAGGAATATAAACACCTATCATGACCATTTATGAACTAGTCCAACCATATTTTCCGTCTAGTACATCTCTAGACTATTTGGTCGATTCTACACCTCAGTTGATAGCAACAACTAGAGGGAAACCTTCGGCTACTATTAACTTCATGACTAGAACACCACCTCCACCTAAAAACTTGAGCGGAGGTCATCTTCTAGTTAGTAGTCAAAATATGAGTATGGGTCAACCTACCATTATTGGTCAACATAAGCTTACTGGGAATACTCCAATGAGTGGACAATTTTCAACCGGTGGAAACCCCTAGTCAGTGGACACAGTCTAATTGGGGGGAACCATCAAGTTAGGGGACAAAATGTGAGCAGAGGATATCCTTCACACATGAACTATAACATGGTTGGAAGTTCATTCCCAGCCATGGGACAACCTATGTGGGCACATCAAATGGGGGGACCATCTACCTGGACCCAACTCCCATGGGGGCATACATACTCGGGTAATAATAACATTACTATAGCTCAAAAATATCTAGGAAATATTTTTCCTAGATTACCCTATCCCATAAATATGAACACCCCACGGGGGCACCATACTGTTCCACCAACTGGACCTCTAGCTGGCGGACCCCCCCCCACCCCCCCCACGCCCACCACCTGTCCCACCTCCTTCCCCACCACCTACCCCACCTCCACCCGGAGGACCCCCATACTTCAACGGTGGACCCCCTTACTCCGAAGGAGGACCCCCTTCAGGTCCACCTCCTAGTCTGGGAGTGTGACGTCCCCTTCTCCCTTGAACAACAGGGAAGGAAACATTAACAACCTACCGGGCTTTTGATAAACTTAGCCCCAATAATTTTTTTGCACATAAATAACTAACATTTAAAACTTCTATATGCAGATTCGATTCAATATAAACACAGCGGAATTAAACAATACATCTGCACACAGTTTCATCATGCATTCAACATATAAACAACAGTCATTAATTACAATGCTTGCAAGGCATAGAATTAACATCAAGAATACTTATCTCGAATTATAATGGCCCAAACGACTGGCTACGTGAGAGCAACGTTCCACCCAACCATAGATCTCTATCCAGCCTGTATTCTTTCAGCTGAGAGATCACCCCCGAGCTGGGCTGTGTATCCACTAAGGAGGAACTAGATGGCTCCCTCACAGTAAGGGTTTCACTCAAACAGCCATGCTAAGCCAACACACGGTTGGGTTTCTCAAGCATGCAATAGGAGATGGAGGAGGATGCTAGTCCACTGAGCTCCAACCCAGAGCCACATACCCTTCAAACTAGACTCAGCAATCCCATCCTCTATTCACACATCCACAATCGGATTTCTCACAGCTTCGTTCAGCAAATAACCCAAATCCGTCACTCGTTTTCTGAGCTGCAAAAACTGGGTTTTCCCATGGCTTTTGGGGTAGCTATTACTCCCAAATTCGCCCCAAGGTTCCTACCAATGGATCCCCCATTGGATTTCTCTGTCCAATACCAAAACGGGACGTTTTTGGCTTCCCAAAACGGGGGTTTCCTTCAAGTCGCGATTTCTGGTTTTCTCATTGCTGGGAGCTCGTTTTTGGTTGGGCAAATATGTCCCATACTTCCACAATGGAATGGGGATAAGGATGGAGCAACCCCCAAGATGTAGAGTGACTTGTGGGACAAGTCAAAAGAGCCCATACCTTCCCATACGAATTTCAGGGCTGCCCATGCTCCATCAAAGTCATTGACTTAATTCTTCAACCATTCTCTTACAACAGGAATAAATGTCATCTAGAAAGGTCAAATGGGTTCTCATAAAGACATATGGCAACCTATGGTTTACTCCCATAACCCCCTCACCACTCCCTAGTGGATACACGTGGCCCCTTCTCATTCGTTGCCTCCATAGCCAGTCTTGGATTTTTATATTGCCTGATGTTTATTTACATCCTATTACAATTTCCATGGCTTAAGAGCACATGGTATCAAATATCAAATACTTGCCCTTTAAATAAAATTCGGCTTTCACTAGCGGGGCCTTGGCCTTGAGCTCCACGCTAGGAAAACATACATCACATGTACACTGATTTACATTAAAGGCTCATATATCCTAAGGGTCGAATTGGGGGTATTACAGGGAGGACCACCTCCATATGGCCAACACTTTATGGGAGGACCTTATGACCATTCGATTCGCGGTCCTACTAGTACCTAGATGCCTTGTCAATACTACCTGTATCCACATCCAAACTGACAGTTACCATTTCTATCTATGTTAGATCTATCGGATCTGTCCCATTTGACCAACGATCCCATCCAACATGGTATCAATTGGCCAACTATTCCTGTGAAGTTACCATTAGACATACTGAAATTTGATGAAAAATCCAGTGAGGATCCTAAGAACCATGCAATGAGTTATCATTTGTGGTGCTCCTCTAACACCTTAATAGACTATTATATCTGTCTAAGGCTGTTTCAACAAACCCTCACCTGTACTGCTGCGAAGTGGTACATCGAGTTACCAACACACTCTTTCGTCAATTTTCAATCTTTAGCTATGGCCTTTTTTACTCATTTTCAACTATCGATCCACTATGAAACCGACACAGATCTTTTGACATCCCTCCGACAATCAACCTCCACTCACATTTCTGATCATATTCATGAGTGGAGAAGGAGACGTCGCCTCATTAAAGTTCTTATTCTGGATCAGTTACTCATCGATTGGTTCATGAAGTCTTTACTACCCATCATAGCTAAAGACGTGGCTATGGGAGGGGCCATTACGGAAGAACAAGCTATTTTGCGTGCTTTGTATTTAGACCTAGTCTATTCTCAATATTGCACCTTATACGACATTATTCCTAACACCCCATTCCCTACACATGACCCAACAAAACCTCCTATGGGATCACATGCCGATGGCAGCATTTGTTCCGTTCATTCCTAGCCTGCTAACCAATCAGGTGGATCATAGAACCACCATAGTTCGACTCCATCCTCGCCACAGGCTGGCACCAACACCAATCGATCACCCAGCCCTGCTTCCACTGTGGAAGTGAATTCGGTTAAATTTGCTTCACCTCAAAAATCTAGTGGAAAAAAGAAGAACAAAGGTAAATCCAAGAAATCTTCCAATCCGTAGGAACCCAAAAATAATACCGATGACATGAAACAAAAGCGGAAGGTAAAATATCCTTGTTTACTGTGTGGTGACGATCACTTCACGAAAGAATGTCCACATTGTGAAGAATTGAATTTTATGTATTAATTAAAAGGTCATTTCCCTCCAAGTGTGATTGGTCCCTCTTTTAAGTGGATGTCTCCAAATAAGTTAGAAACATAAAGTAGGATAATAATTTCATTAATTTATTATACTTTGATGCTCCAGAGTTTCTTAACTCAACATCAAAGAAAAACACTTTTACTCTCAACAAACTTGATGTTCCAGAGTCATCAAATCCAAACATTTAAATATCAAAGTATTTGATGCTCTAGAGTCACCACACTCAACATCAATTCAAAATGCTTTAAGCCTTTAAGACTTTATTTGCACGGGTACAAAACTTGGGATATTAAAGAAGCTTGTAGTGCTCTTCCTCAAAACCATATACTACTAGAATAGTATAGTTTTCATATAAAAACCAATCCCATGCTCTCATATCAGGAATAAACTGTAACCGTCCATTAGAGGAAATTTGAGGTATAAAATCGGCCTCCTAAGGAAAATAATCAAATAATAGTTAAAATAATGAAAATAATAGTTAAAATAATAAAATAATATTTATTAATTTTGTAGGAAGAAAGAAAAAAAACTACATTTTTTGTTCATATTTTCAACATATATCCCTGTGTTTTTACTCAAATTTCAAGTGAGATCACTCGTTCGATGCAAAATTAAATTCCACATCCAACGAGTGTTCCCGCTCAAAATTTGAGTAAAAACACAGGGAGATATGTTGAAAATATGAACAAAAAAGTAGTTTTTTTTATGACAAATATCTCAAGTCAACCGTTATGGTTGACTCATTTTATTGAAATTCTATTGGTTCTTGAATTCCAACTCATCAAGAAATTATGGTTGGCTCGTTTTCTTATAAGGTCCATTTTAGACCCCAAATTTCCTCTAATGTCTAGTTGTTTAAGAACATCATTGGGGGTGAATAATCATGTATCAGAGTATATGTTATATTCATCAATTTGTTTGCAAACTCTTTGTAGTTTGAATTATCAGGTTCTCTTAAAATTAAGTCATTCCAATCATACACAGGTAGCTGGTTTCCATTTTCACCCGAGATTTTCAAATTCAAGCATATGTAGTGCTCAAAATTCTGATAGAGGAACATATATAAAAAGTAGGAAGGGTATCTAAATAATTATATGGCAGGTAGATATTCTAACAGGTCATGAATTTATTGGGCTAATAAATTGCAAATATCAAAACTTGGAGGCATAACTCAAGAGGTAGGGGTTAAACTGTGAAGGAAACCTAGGATGGTATCATCAACTATGTTATCATTTTCATATCCTAATACTATGCATATCAATGATATGGCGTTATTGGATCTCTGGGAAAAAATCACTATGTATTATGGGGGAGGGGAGGTAGGGATTGTTATTCCCTTCTCCAAATGCTAGGATAAAAACTGATTCCTATCAAAAGGTTTCAATGTTTGGTAAGAGGTGGCCGGGATTTTTTCATTTAGGACTTACATGGATAGAAAATATTGAATAAAGAGCATATGTTGAAGGGTATCCACATTTATGGTCCATAGGGTTTTCGATTAATCCAATGAAAGTATAGTCACTTTTCCAAGGGAATATTGAATATAGAACTCGGTCATAAACTCGAGAAAATAGACAGTGTGTGGACAAACAACTCTAGCCATATTTGATTCTCATAGGTGGCATGGGTGTTGACTTGCAATGGCTCAATATTCCTATATGGTGGTATTTAGATCAAAAACTATAATGATTGTGTCAGAAACATTAGTGTGATGGTCATATACATGTTCATTTCCTATAAATCTAGGCTTAGGGATCTTATCTTTGGGTTTTTTAGCCATTTTAACTGGGTTTGTTGATTGGGAGGGTTTAAAAAACTTTACTAAGAAACATAAGGGTAAAAATATATTTTACTGCTTTATCTGAAGGTAAAAATGATAAGTTTCAATACAATGATTTTACCTAGAGGGTAAAATATTGCCAATGTTGGTGCTTTGTGCAGTACTGTTGACTAGACCGCTATGGTGATTCCAGTCTACTCAAGATTAATTTTCCAATAAAGATAGAATAACTTTGAAAAACTGAACTTTTCCTACTTTAATAGTTTAATTCATTTGAATCTTATACATCTTGTGAAATTTGATTTCGGTGTATTCTATGACGTAGGATGGTGTTAGTGACTTCACTTGACATGTCTTTGTTCATGATGGGCTGGTGCGGAGGCCAACATGTCTCTCTTTTGCAGGCGTGGATTCCTTGTCATTCTCCTTCTTTGAGTGGAAAAAAACCCTAACTTTGTATGCTAGGGATCACAATGGTATTGGAAAGGGACCTTTGGAACCATCATTAATAATCTTCCTACACGTGTCCCTGGTTGTTTTGCGACAACGATTCCTTGAGGAAAAATTAGGCAGTGTGTACTTTCCTAATGTAATATCATCATCAGTCATTGATCTTCGAAATATTTTCTTGATTATCTGGTCCACTTTCTTTATCCTCCTCATACCTCATAAGAGTGATATTGATATCAACCATTGATTATTTTATATCTGATGGAGCTCCACTCAATAAAATTTAGGACTATTATCCTTTAGCACTCGATCTCGAGCTTATGGTCATTCACCTTCTTTTTTTTCATTCATTTAAGCGCTAGAGCAGCGTGAGACTCTTCATTCTTAGTCGTTGTGGGATTAAAACATAAGTATTCAACATTTTTACAAGAACTAAATGATCCAATCCCTTGTTTTGGTATTAGGGATCACCTGTAACAGTTCCTTGTAGAGAGGAAAAATCCTTGGAAGTGCCTCATTATGCAGAAGGTAGTAGATAATGCTCATGGTTTAATTTGTAAAGGAGTGAAAGCCTTGGTTCCCTATTTTCCTAAGAACTAAGTTTGTCGACATGTAAGTTGGTAATTATTTCCCTTCCTGGTCCCTTACGTTCATACCATATACATTGAAGTATGCCGATTTTTTATATAGGGACATTTACAACAGGTATAATATATACCTCAAACACCACATGGTATAGAATTATTTGAGTTGTGTGTGGATTCTATTGGGTAAAAACATGCATAGGTCAAAACTGGTGGACCTAAGACTTTCTTTAGGTGTTGGAGTGGCTATAAGGAAACCTTAGAGAGTATCATCCACTTCCTCATCATGCCCATACCCTAGAACAATACAAATTAGAGCTAGGACCCTTTTGGAGCTTTCTAAGAACAAGAAGATCTGTATGGGGGTGGGCCAAAGAGGACTGGAATATTGTTCTTTAAATGCTTGGCTAGAAGTTAGTTCTTTTGTGAAATTTTCAAGGCCTAGAACGAGATGGGAATGGTGTCTTAATCTAGAGGCTGCATGGTTGGGTGGTATGTAAGGAATAGTATTTTAACCAAGGAATATTTGGAGATGATGCATAGGATGCTACAACCATTGGAGGATAATGTAGGTTTCTTCTCAGTAGAGTAATTGGATGTGCTCCAGGTGGTAAACTAAGGGAATATGACATATTATGGGCACACTTCCCAAGTGAGATTGGTCTCCCAAATGTGACAAGGGTCCTAGCCTAAGGTGTAGTTTGTTTCGAATTCGATTATCATGTGATGTAGATATGGGTGACAGGTAACAGTGTCAAACATGTTAGCATCATGATTGATTAGGTGAGCATAGGTGGAGCCACTCTTTTCTTTAGCGTTTGGGGTTTTCACCTTAGATGAAGATTCCATGGTCATTTAAATTTTCCTACGTGGTAATGTGGTAGCATTGTTGGTGAAATAAAATTGCTAGGTTTGATGACAGCCAAGCTGGTTGGGAACCACTTACCTATTGGGGACCCATGGTGCAAATATGGCACAAGGTTTGTTATTTCTCAAAGCCAAATGAAAACAATTTGGGTGGATTTTCTTTTTAAAGACCAAATATTGACTTTTCCAAGAGGCATGCAGTTATTGGTTGGAAATGATGTGATATCACCTTACGTCATCTAGGAACAAAGTCCACGTGTCAATTACGACTTGGTACACATGGGTCTTTCCGGTACCAGGAGGCATCAAGGGAAGGGGCTATTGATGGGTCCACTGATGTGCATGTGTCACCCTAGCGAGGGACCACATGGATTCTTGTTGTAGTGGGATAGGTGGTAGCGAGGAAGTGAGAGAGGATTGATGGATAGTGGTATGTGGGAATCAAATTTTAGAGCCATTACCAATGAGTGGTATTCACATAGCAAGCCCATATTAACATTTTCTCAATTTGCAGAGATACTGTCATTGTCAATCATTGATTTAGTAGCTTAGTAGCAAATCTGCTCATCAAAGGGTCTTATCAACTTTTTCCTATCTCTTGGTTTCCACCCTTGATCTTAATCTTAAATCCTACCCATCCTTTGGCACCTTTTGTCTAACATGAGGCGCTCTTCCCTATCCCATGGTCTTGAGCCATGGTCATCAAATGCATGGTTTCTACATTTTTTGTGCCTCAACTTGACCTTCCTTCATCCTCCCTTTTAGTTCCTGGGTGCTTATCCTTTCATCCTTTCTCTTTCCACCCCCTTTGTAGTCGCTCTAGATCTTCCATATCTCCCTCTAATATATCCTTTAGGTCCTTTCAATTGAGATATCATTGGTACTAATAGAATCTTTCTATTTAAAAAGGGTAATTTATCATTTACGTACTCAATTATTCAATATGTCAAGAATTCATCTAACCATAGTGAATGCATTATCCTTTAAGAAGGTAAAATACTATGGTCTATGCCTTGGATAAAACCATTATTGCATAGGCTCATACTACTCTCTATATCCCTTATTTGCAGTCCTGAAAATTCTGCTATAAACCTTGGTCATAACAAATCTTTATTTTCCTTACTTGAATGCATGCAAGCATCTCAACAAATAAGTTGTCAACTAAGCATCAATATGAGTACAAACATTATCATATGCAAGTTTTCATTGGACTATAGCAGCAACTTGAAAATTGCAACATAATCTCGGCCTATTGGGTAATTTGTTCTCTATTTTCCTATTGAAATTATTAGCAGCCTTATAAGTGTATGTTGAGAAGTCGTCTAGAGACTAATTGCAATTTAAGTTTAATGTCATGAGATCAATTTGTGGGTGACTCTATAACTTTGGTTTGTGAGTTATTATGACACTTATGTATCAATCCTATAGTACTATAGTCCCTTTTGTAGGTTTGAAAAGTAAACTCCCTCTTTTTCACCCTCTTATATTAATTATCAATTCGGTCATTACAAGTGTTTGGTGAAGGGTTGACCAGTCTATATTTTAAGTCTTTCCTTGAGATACATGCAAATATAGCTATGCACAAACTATTTTTACCACCTATAAATATGGTATTGGCTAATGTTTGAAACAAGTCCACACTGGCGTTTCATATATATACCTATGCACAAACTATATTTACCACCTATAAATATGGTATTGGCTAATGTTTGAAACAAGTTCACACTGGTGTTTCATATATAGAAGACTTGAGAAGTTTCTCCCTTTACTTGTTCCCATAGCCTTTCTCAAATCTGATCATATCATATCATATTTCAAGTTTATCTCTCTTATTAATTTATATAAATAAATTACGTAGTGAACTGTTTCATATTAAGACTTCCTTAAACAAGCTCATCTCCGTTGCTCTTTCCGTTGATTATCCTCACGTTTGAGAAAATGGTTATGCATATCATTTCATTAGTACCATTTTTGACGCACCATTCTCTTCACTAATTGAGTAAAAGTCTTAGCTCTTAGTGTTGACAATCTCTTTGACGGAAAGGTTAGTTGTGATATATTTAAATAATGTACTTTACACAAATGATATGGCCTTTATAACATTCATCATTGTGAGTTTGGGTTTTTTTGGGGAGGGTTCCAAGCTTAGTACTATTTTATTCATTTGTTGAATCCTTTGAAATCTGAATCCTTGAGAAGTTCTTTTATGTTATTTTTGGTAATTTAGTTATTATCAAAGTAAATAAAAGAATAGATAAATCAAGAATTGTGTTTCTTTTTGGAATCTTTTAAATCCTTTTTGGTGATTTAAATTCAAAGACATCTATTGTTTGGAGGGTATGAGGCATATTACAAGCAATTAGATTTTATCCATGTTCCATCATCACTTGTTTGAAAAGGGGAAATATTCATCATTTAGAGTTTAACGTAGTCATCTCTTCCATCATTAGGCAAGATCAAGTTGCATAGTGTATTGTAGAGCACTAGTATTGAGTATTGAGAATTTTAATGTAGAATAGAATCCCAACATGTGGATATGATATTGTATTAGTAAAACATGCAACTACAAGCCATGAAAAAATCAATGGTATTAGTATTATAGTTACGGAGTGTTTCCCTATTTTGTGAATGGGTATGCCCCAAGTTAGAAGTGGGTTTGTCTTAGACACTTCAAGGCATTTTATCAGGGTTAGATGAAGACATAATGAAATTTTGTGCATCAAAAGAATAGCCTTAGCCTCAGATCTCTAAATTCTGGGAATATTAGAAAGCATTTATGGGCATGATATCGGATTCTCGATACTTTGGGAAAGTCTAGACATGAGCAGTAGAAACAAATAGATGTGAAAAGGATTCTTGTAGATTTGTAACAATTGGATTGGTAAATATTATGGGTAGTCGGTCCTTAATTAAGATCTTCTATGACCAATTCTAATAGCATTAAAGAATAAAAAAAGCAACAATGGGCATGTTTTCTCTGACCCAGAAACTATAACATCCATCAAACTGTGGCCCTATAAATGGAAACCAATAAATGTCTTCCACAGTACTTGTTTAATTGGAGCTTTGGGTGTTTTTTGTGGATTATAAAGACCTTGTTTTAAGGACATTTGGGATTTATTTTTCCCTACAATTTCCAACATTCCTAAATCCTATCCACAATAGGATTTAAATCCAACCTTGGGCATGTTCTAGGCATGTTTTGAGGTAGTGGGCCTCAGTTTTGTCATCATACAGAGATAACATTGAGACTTGATAATTCATTTGAAGCATTCCTATCCTTTTTGCATTAGGATTTGAGGATAGTTTTCTTATCTTTCATGAATTTTATATCATTTGGAAGGTATGCAATCGTAGAAGAGGGTATTGCAGCTATGTTTCATTCCAAATGTCTTGTAGGAACAACTACAGAAAATGTTGATGGCACTAGGTGAATTTATAAAAATCATTTATAGAAGGGATTTTGTGCTAAAGCCATTGTTATCAATCATCTTAGCATGAAGAAACAATCACATGTTAGTCATGGATAGTTTTCATCAACAAATTCACCATTTATTCACCATTCAGATCAAACAAATGGATGTTTTTTTTATATATATTATTGTAGTTATTGTCCAAATCCATATGAATATACATTCACCAATAAAATATGGGCACGAGATGGCCTTGAAAATGGAACTGTAATAGCCTTGGGATAATCCTATAGCCATGAGTTCTTTAGGAGCCAAAATATTTCCATACTCTAGCACTGTGGAACATCACATAAATAAATACTCAAAACTTGTAGGTATTGTGTACATCACATAGATAAAAATCAAATATTCAAAAGCCCAGCCCCAAGTCATTAGACACGATGGTTAATAATGTTAGTACCGAAGTAAGGGAAGATACTAAGTGAATCAACTGAAGGGCTTAATTGATGCATTGATATTGCTATCAAGACTTCTAACCTTCAAACCACTGAAGAACCCCCTTCATGTACACTTCAACTCTTCCTATGTATAAATTGAACTATTTGTTGTGCTCAAACTTGTTTCCAAATTGTATTCAATGAAATCAACAATGGATAATTATATCTATATACTCTTCCAAATAAAATGGTTGTCTTTCCTCTTGTCCATTGGGACAACCAGAAGGATTTAAAATAAAAGGGAATAAACAATGGGTCTATCATTTGCAAAAGTCATTGTATAGATTGAAGGAATCATTGAAGCAATGTTACAAGAAATTTGAGCATGTAATGCTCAAAATAATATTTTGATATAGTGATGTTATCCAGGAATCTAATATTAAGTACTCATGAATTAAACAATTGTTGCTTCTTTTTATGATGGTGACTTGTTGTTTGCAAGAAAAGATGCCATTTCAATTTCTACTGAAGTCAAATTTGTTTTCTACATTAATTATGGACCTAGAAAATCATTCAGATTGTAACCTACTTGCAGAATGCCCCCAAAGCACCTAATCTTATAAATTTGAACCTGTGACTTTTCCTCACATTCAAATTCAATTATTTCCTATACTATACTAAACTTGGTGCCATGGAAATTGCAAAGGAGTGAAAGTTGTAAATGCCCCAATAGGCTACATCATCAATCCTAGGTACCACAAGGAAAATTGGGACTCTTTTTCAAAAGTGAGTAGGATATATATGAAAATACCTTGATGAGGGCTACTTAAGAATTTAGAGAATGATGGGAACCATAAATGAGGCTAGGGATCTACGATTTAGAACATATTATGTTTTTGAAAGAATAATGACCTTATTGGGGAATCATAGAAATCCTTAATATTTCAAAAAAATCTTGTTCAAAAGCCTATAATAGTTCATGGTGGGACCCAAATCTTATACCCATATATCATTGTATTCAAGGAAATCATATTCAATTCCATTGACAATGCTATTGGCTTTCATACTTGCAAAGTGGTTTACAGATAATTTTTAATATTATTGGAGTAAAATAAAGACCTATATCAACTTTAAGACTTAGCATGAGGGTGTTTGTTGGGCACAGCCCAAGTGCAGGAATTTTTTATGACAAGGGTACATTTAGGAGAGGCCTAACATTGAAAAGTTTTGGGAGAAGCAAGTTCGCAATTCTTGGGAGCAGGGTATGGAGTGAAGCGAAGTTGACAGGAAACGACATGTCACATTATTAAGACGAAGTACTAAGGACGACCAGAGGTAGTTGGAGAAGTTATGGATGAAGAGAAAAACTTTCAGATACAGAAGAAGAGAGTAAAGAAGCGGAATGGTGCAAAGTAGGCACCACTGTAGAGTCAGAGCCACTCGGTCAGAACTGCGATTGTCAGAAGAAGTGTCAGAGTCAGAAGAAGCGGCACAAGAAGGACAACATAGCTCAATTGAAGTTAAGGAAAAGCGTGGTCAACAGGAGAACCATGCCATTTTGGGTTTAAGGGTACTACGGGGGTTGGCCCATAGTTATTGTAATATGTGACCTTCGGGCACATCTATATAAAAGGAAATTTTGTATAAGGAAGGGTTGGTGATTATTAGAGATTGTGAGATTGTGATAGATCTAGGCTGAGAGAGATCTAAGAGAGGAAAAGACTCTGTAGCTAAGTGCACAAAGATCTATTGGAGAGAAGAGTCTGAATCTAAGTGTGGAGACTGGAACTGTTACCCCTTCCAAGTAATATAATAACAGTTCCCATGGACGTAGCTCCCATCTGCGGGGTGAACAACGTAAATTCCTATGTATGTGTGTGAATCTATGATAAATTATGTGTTCATGTTATGATTATACTTATGTATTTTCTTTCATATGTATGTGAATGTGAATTTTATGTTAAGTAAGAGGAAAAAATTTGTATGAAGGGTGCAAAGTAATGTTAAGTACAATTAATGCGTAGTTGTATGAGTAAAGATAATAGCGATTTAGCGAAGTCTGTAGGTTGTTGATAACTGCAAAGTGTGCAGTCATATATTGGTATTGTTATGTTAAGTATATGTTAAACAAGGAAGACATTACAAGCTTGCATAACACAACCGCGCATCACCAAGGCTACAAAAACATGATTCTGTAACCACCCATCTTCACTTCGGGTGAGACTTCAGCCTGTTCGCAGGTTGATGCCGAAGGGGCCAGTGAAGGGGGTTTTCTTGGGTCTACAATAGAACGTTGCTGAACCCGAGCCAGCCCATAGTAACCAACAAATGGTTCCATTGTCGTGCTAAAACTGGTGATATGTGGTGTGGATGAGAGAGAGAGAAGTGAACCAACAAATGGTTATGTTTCCTTGATACTTGTTATGCTGGTGATGTATTAGATTGATGTGGAATCCAGAGAAGACAAAAATACAGAATTGGGTAAGGCAGACAGAACTTGAGTTTGTGAAGAAAGAAAATAGATATCCACGTCTTACCACAGAACAATGGTTGCAGAGGTATATATTCACTGACCTGCATGAAATTTTCTTCGCATCTTTTTCTACTAAGTTACATGAGTGGATATCGAGGATAACAGAACAGAAAAATTGTTTTTAGGGTGGAGAACCTACAGTTTGGAATCCAAAGTTGATTCAAAGGCTTAAAGGGTTTGACAACCAAATTTCAAGAGCAGTAGAATTTTGGTTGGATAGCTTACTAGAAGGCTATATTACAGAATTTGTTGTGGACACTTTGAAGTCCTACAACGTAGCAGAAGGATATTTCTTCCAAGGATTTAGAAGTACCTGAAAAGCCTGACTTTATAGATTAAAATGCTACTAGATGAAAAATGAGTCTTAAGAATGAAATCATATTCGTAGGGTTTGAGTCTATAATGTTCAGTAACACATATAGTGACACAAACGAAGATACTAGCATTTTGCGTAGTGGAAAAAGATACAAAGTTAGCACTAGAAAGAGGTCTCGTGAAGTTGAATCTCACACATTCTTAGAAATTGAGTTATGAAGTCATAGAAATTCATATCAAGCTGAGTCTGATAGTGAAACAGGACCTAGACGCATTGGCTATCAGCCTATTACTCCGCAGAAACCTATAGTTGAAGAAATAAATATTACTAGTTCGCAAAACACTACTATTAGTAATATTGCAGGAGAAAATACTCAGAATCAACCAAGTAGTGGTATACCTTCATCGTTTAAGAACACTACACCTCCTAGAAGAAGAATGGAAGACGACATTAAGCTACGTATTTTTAAAGGAACTGGCCTAGAAGATCCAGAGCAACATTGGTTTCTCTGTGAAGCTGTCTAGAACGTTAAGTAAGTACATGATGATGCTATAAAACAAACTCCGCTAGTTACCACATTCAAAGACAGATATTTAATAGGTTCATGAAATATTCTGTTGGATAGAACAAAACACTACTGGATATCAAAACTACGCTGATTAGAGAATTTAAGAAACCTAAGTCAAAATCTCAGTGCATTACAGAGCTAAAAGAAATAAAACAAAAACCTAATGAGACTATGTGGAAGTTTGATCATAAATTCAAAGCCTTGTTAGATCGAGTTAGCTTTGAAATATCACCACAACAACATCAAGAATGGTTAATAGTTGCATTGTTTCCCCACATTATATTACCACTAATGCAACATAAGGTAAACTCGCAAATAGAAGCATTGGAAATTGCGATGAAGCTAGAAGCTTCTCCCATAGGAGAGACTAGAATAGGAATGGTACAGATATAGACAAAGCTAGAAAAATTGACATTACAACTACAAGATATGAAGAAAGGAAAGAAAATAAGAAAAGAGGTTTCATGCATTAAATGAAAAGGAGAACGACATTCCAAGTAACATTGCCTTGTATTCAGAGATTACATCACTAGTGGAGCACCAAATCAATTAAATCAACCTCAAGGACCATGGTGTGAGATTTTTCGATGTAGAGGACATCTCCCAAAAAAATGTTACCTACTTCTGAAGTATGTACATACACCAAAGAACCTGTACTGCACATTTTGTAAGTCAGTTGGCCATGATGATACCAACTGTAGAGCATATGACCTCATGATAGAAAGAAAACATGATGTCTACAGAGTACAAGGAGAAACACAGTACAATAATGAAAATGTGCAGTATGATCAAGGCACATATAGAGGACGTGATGGATTAAGAGGAAGAGGACGTAACACTAGACAACGACGGGGAAGAGGTTAGATTGCCTGTTATAACTGCGCACAACTTGGACATTTAGCAAGAGACTATCAGAACCCTTGCACTACTTGTAATTAATGTAAGTCATTTAACCATGTCCCATTTTGCAAGGAAAAATGCAAGAGAAAAGGCTAGAAGGACAGAACCAGAATATACATATGATTGCAACTGAGAAAATAAATGAAGATCACAACATCCATGTTGTGACACGAAGTGGAGATGTGACATGAAATGATAGAACAAATGAAGCTTCGACTTCTGAATATCACATAAACGTACCAAATCCTACTGATGGGCCTTAGGTAAGAAAAGAACTTGGAAAAATGCCTACATTCAACCCTAATCAAGAGAAAAAGGTATTCATGGAAGCAAGAAAAGGATTTCAGAACTAAAAACCTTCAACCAAAAAGATCAAATTGCGAAGTGATCATACACCAATATTAGATATGCCAACCTCATATGATGGATCACGAACTTCGCTAGAACAGACAAGTCCTATTACACAATTTATACAGAGCTTCATAAAGCTGCTAAGGCATGGAAATACCTTAGGATAATTACAAAACCTATTGGGACATTATGAACAACGTAATATTGTAAATGATGCACATAGAGCAGTTCATCATATCAAGAACCATAGAACGACAGGAAGAGAAATTAGGCTAAATGCGCAGATCGGAGATTTTGAAATGAACCAGGTCATTCTTGACCTAGGCTCAGAGGTGAACATGCTAACAAAACAAACATGGGAACAGATGGGGAATCCAAAGTTATCTAGGTCTCCTCTACAGTTGAGATTAGCTAACTAACAAAAGGTTATACCTTTTGGGAGATTATCAAGTGTTCTTGTTGACATTGACAGAGTGTAAATTAAAGCAGACTTTGAGGTTATTGGAATCATAGATGATAGTAATCCTTATATTGCATTATTGGGGATTGACTGGGAAATTGATAACCTCGCAGTTATCAATCTAAAGAAAAAACAAATGATATTTGAAGGACCGGATATCAGGGTTATCGCACCCTTGGATGCTTCACTAGGACCTAGGTATGTTGAACCAGTACAAGAAGAATGTAGAGCTCAAGAAATTGATAATATCTACAAGATGACAATGAATCAAGCAAATTACATTAATCCTACAGATGATGGAACATTGAGCTGGAGATGTGACAGTTCTTGCCTATCAAAATCAGACACATGAATGGAGAATTGGAATAGCAGAATGCAGGAGTATCAGCAAGACGATGTGCAAAGATAACAAAGTCACTACGTTGGATTGGAACAAGGGTAAGTCCAATTCCTACTTATGATGGTTTGGGTAATATCCATGCATTCCTTCATGAATATTTAGCATCAGTTTTAGATGTACATAAGCTAGCAAATTTGGATATAGCATTGCGAGCTACACCTGCTAAATGGTGGGATACGCATAAAGAGAACCTTAACACATGGGAAGAATGTAAGCACTTGATGGAAATCAAATTTGAAGAACAAGATGAGATTGTACAAGAAAAATACAATGGATAGACCGATCCTAGAGATCATATAGAGTTTTGCTTGAAAACATGGATGCCTATGCCTAAGACAGAATAGGTTCATATGTTTGTGCACACATTAGATAAAATACCAAATAAATGGTATACATAAGAATAACTTTGCAGAGGCACAATAGATTAGAACATGATAATAAATGACTTTCAATCCACTTTTAGTTTTGAGTATGATTGTCCAAGTGTCAATGAGGCTTTACACATCATTAAAAAAAGATATTTAATTATTTCTCGTTGCCTATTTATAAGCAACCAGATTGGGTAATACAGTTGGAACATGCCCTTGAATGCTATAACTTCACGTTAGACGAAGATGAAGATGAAGGCCCTCGCGATGTGGATATACCTGCGTCTGAAGGAAAACGCGATGTACAAGGACCTGATTTAGAAATTCCAGATCTGAGTAACCTCGTGAAGACCGGAAAGATCAATATTGGTACCAACGATGAACCAAAGTTTGCTTCTATTCGGGATTACTGGGATAAAGAAACAATAGGACATATAGCAAACCTACTGCGTGAATATCAAGATTTGTTCCCTACCAGTTTTTCTGAAATGAAAGGCATTTTAGGTGATTTGGGAGTTATGAAAATACCTCTCAAGCCTGATGCAAATCCAATTAAGAAAAGGCCTTATAGATTGAACTCCAGATATAAAGAAAGAGTGAAAGAAGAAATTGATAAAATGCTTGAGGCAGGAGTCATTGAACTAGTAGAAGAATCAAAATGGATAAGTCCCATTGTAATTCAAGAAAAGGAAGCTAAAGGTGAAATCAAAATTTGTGTGGACCTCAGGAAATTGAATGATGCATCCCTACATGACCCATTTCCTACTCCATTCACAGACGAAGTGCTAGATAATGTAGGTGAACATGAATATTTTTTGGCTACCATCATATCATAATCGCTATAGAAGACAGATGCAAGACTGCATTTGCTACTGAATGTGGATCATTTAAGTACACTGTTATGCCTTTTGGATTGAAGAATGCGCCTGCTATATTTTCAAGAGTTGTTGTATCTGCATTTAAGGATTATATTTATAAATTCTTAGAAGTTTACTTTGATAACTGGACAATATTTTTCCTTTTGAAGAACCATCATGCAAACTTAAGAATGATATTAGCGAAGTGTAGGCAGTATCATATTTTCTTGAACCTGAAGAAGTGCATCTTCTGTGTTCCTTATGGTATTTTATTGGGACACATAGTATGTAAGAAAGGATTGATGGTTGATCCAGTGAAGATAGAAATCATAATAAATCTCCCAGCACCTAAATCAGTTAAGCAGCTACGCACTACATTGGGTCACACAGGATACTATAGAAAATTTATTAAAGGATATGCACAGATCATTGTGCCTATGGAAAAATGGTTGAAGAAAGAAGCGAAGTACAATTGGACTGAATATTGTCAAAAAGGATTGGACACATTGAAAGAGAAAATGGTTACAACGCCTATTCTCATCTTTCCTGATTGGAATAAACCATTTCATGTACATGTAGATGCTTCATCTATAACACTCAAGATTGTATTAGCACAACCAAGTGAGGGAGGCATCGATCATCCAATTGCATTTTCAAGCAGAAATCTATCATCGACAGAAAAGAATTATACCACAACAGAAAGGGAAGGTTTAGCAATGGTGTACGTATTACAGAAGTTTAGATATTATCTACTAGGTTCGCATTTCTGTATGTTTATTGGCCATTCAACTTTGAAGTACTTGGTCAATAAACCAGTGTTAAGGGGAAGAATATGGAGATGGATCTTACTTTTTCAGGAATATGATTTTGAAATCATTGTGAAACCAGGAAGATTGAACGCAGGACCTGACCATCTTTCAAGAACCAAGTCAAGAGGAACCTAGTAATTTGGAAGATAATCTACCAAATGCGCAATTTTTTGATATCCATATAGAAGATGAATATTTAAGAGATATTTTAGAATTTCTAACTACAAGATTAGCACCTACAGAATTTACTATGCAGTAGAAGAAGCAATTAGTGGTAAGAGCACCTAACTTTACTCTAATGTAGGACAATTATACAGATTGGGACTAGATAAAGTACTGTGAAGATGTGTACTAGAACATGAAAAACCTATTATACTGGTTGAAGCACATTCAGGTGTATCCAGAGGACACTACGCAGGAAGAGCTACTGTGCATAAAATTTTGAGAACATGACTATGGTGGCCTATGATACACAAATACTCAAAAGAACATTGTTGAAAGTGCGATGTATGCCAAAGAAGAGGAAAACCATCTCGTAGAGATGAGATGCCATTGATGCCACAACTAATATTTCAAGCCTTTGATAAATGGGATCTTGACTTTATGGGACCTATTAATCCACCAAGGAAGCCAACTAGCTCGAGATATATCATCACATATACAGATTATCTAACCAGATGGGTAGAGGAAAAACTAGTAAGGGACTATAGTGCAGTTACCGCCACGCAGTTCATTTTTTAGAACATTCTGAAAAGGTTTGAATGTCCAAAGATTCTAATGAGTGATTAGGGAACCCATTTCCTGAACATAACTATTTAATCCCTAACATAATAATTTCAGATCTACCATCATAAGAGCACACCATATCATCCACAAGATAATGGCATTGTAGAAGCCTTTAATGTATTGGACAATGCATTAACCAATGTATGCAGTACAAACATGGATGATTGGGATCTTAGAATAGCAACAATATTATGGGCATATAGAACAACTTGTAAGAAGTTGACAGGTCACACACCTTTCAGATTAGCATATGGACAAGAAGTTGTCATTCCCATGGAATACATAGTACCAAGCTTGAGAATTGCAGCATTCATAGATATGGTTGATGATCAGAAAATGGATGAAATCCTTATATAGTTAGTTGGGTTGGAGGAAGATTGCTTCATAGCAGGTTTTCACCAATAAGTGTAGAAAGACAGAGAAAAGGTATGGCATGATAGACACATCAAGATTAAATTATTCTAGGTAGGAGACCTTTTCCTCCTATATGATATCAAATTCATGAAGTTTCCTGGAAAATTTAAAATGCATTGGTTAGGGCCATACATTGTCAAAAATGTTACTAATGGTGGTGCAGTTCAGTTAGCCACATTACTCGGAGAGAATTTTCAAGGAATTGTTAATGGGAGTATAATAAAGCCTTATAGAGATGGCCCTACTCCTCCAGGTATCAGTGAAGCAATGCAATAAATTTTTAAGTGTCAATTGCAGTTGAAATTGGATACTAAAATAGAGGGAAGAGTCTACACACAGTATTGTTAAAATGTGCAGTTTTACAATATGGGAAGATGTGATGTGAAGCACACATAACAAGATAAGCTGTGAAGTAAAAGAAGGGAGTCATGCTGCGAAGTTCAAGTTGAGAGAAGGGAAATGCATAGTGAAATTCGCAGATTCACCTAACCATCAATGAAATACAAGAAAACTAGCTGTTATAGTTTTTCGTTGGAAAGTATCCGTTATACAGTACTTTTGGGAACCAGATGTGTCTGCTTTTAAGTCATATTTGTCCATTGAAGACACATTAAATGAAGGGAAAGGACCAATATCTAAGAATTATTTGCCCAATGGACATGGCATTTAATGCTAAGTTATCTATTTTTGGGTGCGCCTTATTGAAGCTGTGACTACAAGTAGTAAATCCCACATAGTTACCGGTTTTACCACAAATTTTAATTTTTAGTGCCTATAATTTCTGATTTTTTACTAGTCAAGAGCAAGAGTAATCCGAAAGTGTATGTTTGAGCAATCGACCCTAGAATAAATATTAAGAGAACTCTGAAATTTTGGTTTGGAAGGAGTCATGAAGACACCAGTGAAGAAAGCAGTCCCGGAGAAAGGTGGAACATGTAGAAGTTCACCAAAAAATGTACAAGAGCTGAAGCATAAATATAAGCAGAAGGCCACTGAGAAAGACAAGCCGAAGGCCGCAGGTATTCCAAATCCATTTGCACCAGAATAACCTCGAGACAGACCCATTCTACTTATACTAGAATACATACCTCCAGGAAGAGATAATGCACCAAAGGTGTTTCTCACAAAGAATCCGCAGTATGAGATTCCGCTACCGCCCATGTCGAGTCATGTGCGAGAAAAGGAGAACTTGCTTAGCAAAATTCCATAGTGGATGTTCTCAGATCATGACTTGATACATGAAAGAAAGTACCCATAGTTTCATCAAGACCAGTGCATGTGTAGGAAACACGACGAAGCCAACAAGAAGACAATGATTCAAGCGAAAGATTGGATTGCGCCATTGCAACCATCAGGGTTGCTCAACTTGTTGCGCATTCTGCACTTTGATAGGAGCCCAAAGCTTAAAGTGGTTGTGCGCACACTAATTTCATGTATGCACCAGGTGTTAGTACTAATATTTGTGACCCAGTTGGCTAAAGGCAGCATTACAGTTCGCAAACCCGAGGTAGATCTCTAAACCAGAATTCAAAAGCAGCTACAGAATGGGAAGGTAGAAAGAGAGGCCATCTCCTAAAGCAAAGAATGATTGATCAAAGAGATAAAGGAAACTCCAATCGAAATGGCCTCTTGATCTAAATTAACACCTGATATTTCATTAAGGGGCTCAAGGTGTGCGATGTTTATCAAGCTCGGAGCACCCCTGAATGAAAACCGCTATGGACACATGTTAGCTCCAGAGCCGTTCAGGGCCCCAAAAGCGGTCTCCCTGAACCACTTTTCTTGATCCCTGAAACCATTAAGAAGCCTCCAATGTGGTTTACAGCCACGAGCCACCAGTGAGTGGGCCGTCAGGAAAAGGGGGACCGCCCCATAAAATTATGCTGGCTTGGTGCAAATATCGAGAAGAAAAGGAAGGGAGATCGACGACTACCCAATCTTCAGGATGTTTAAAGCACTTAGAGTTTAACACTCCAAATGCACCCTTGAATGAAAACCACCATATCCACGTAGCAGCTTCAAGTTCATTCAGGGCCCAAAAATCAGTTTTCCTAAATTGCCTAATCCGAGCCCTAAAACCACTTATGGTTTGTGGTTCTCTATCTTTTCCCTCGTCTTACCTTCCTCAACATTTCCTTAAGCCACCCTTGATGGTCATTACTTCCGCCGCTTAGGAGGTAAACGTTCCCCTACATACAAAGAACCAACTACCCCTCGGATGGAGAGCCAATCTCCGAGTGCCACGTCTACCCCGCATTTAAACCCTCCAAATGCAAACTTCTCCCTATAAATATGCCTCCGAGAAATTTACCGGGCACTTTGTCCCCAACATTCTGAGCTCCTCATCCAACACTCTATACGCTAACCTTCTTGTTTCCTAGAGTCGAGAATTTACCATCGTTTCCTTCACCATTCCAGCATCACCATGGCCTCTACGTCTACCCCCAGATATCCCTCCGCATCAAGAGTTATCAGTCAAGATGATCACCTAGGGGACGAGCTTTTTGATGTTCATGATTATGTATCCTCTTTCCCTAACCTGCATAAATTAGCAGATGAGGACGAGGATCAAGCAAAAAATTGCAGTGACGTTTTCAATTTATGGAAGTCTGGATTGGCCAAAATGATTTTACCATAGGCCAGGATTTTCCCTGAGATTGTACAGTGGTGCACCGAGAGGTATGCACCAGGAAGAAGAGTTGTCATCTCTAGGTTAGGAACTATTGTTTTCCCAATTACCAAGGAACTCATTATGGAGTTGACCGACACCAGGGAAGACGCCTCAAGGATTCAGTTTGACGAGAAAGTCTTGGCAGGAAAGATTAGAGAGATATCCTCAGAAAGCAGAGATGCATTCGTCCATATGATAGTCTCCCCAAAAGCCAATTTTCCCAGCACTCAGTCTATGTTTAGTTTGAAGGTGTTTGCAGGTTCATCCAGGCTGGTATTGTCAATGATATGTTAGGTCCTCGGATATGACCACGATCTGGTGATTGACGACGTGGCTTTGGGTTTCCTTTTTCTCATGAACTTATCTCATCAGGAGACCCCCATCAAGTTAGATTTGTCATATTTCCTTGCCCAATCCATCCACCTCCAGTTCAAAATGTTTTCATCCAAGAGGATGTTTAGGTTCGACTCTCTTCTCTTGTATATTATTGTCTATCACAATAATAGTTTATTTAGTAGAGGTGACCTTGAAAAATCAGTTGTTCTAGTCCCCCCACAAGAATGTTTTTCTACATTCATAGACATTGTTATGTCTAAAGTATATTCACTATTGTTCGATTGTCCTACCCCCAGAGTCTTCCCAGAGTGCAAGCAGTTTCTTCAGTGCAACCCGAATGAGGCTATCATCGATTGGTTATGTTTTGAGACCCACACTGAAATCTAGGTGTATGGAGAAGAGCTAGCTCTTTACAAGATCCCACTATTCTTAACTCTTAGATTTTTTTACTTTGAGTACATCCACCAAAGATTCAATTGCGGCAATGTAAATTTTATGAAGGGAAACAGTGTCAGGACTTTCAAGGTCCCCAATGAGGCTAGACCATTTAAGGTTAGGAGCAGAGCTGCTCAGAAAGTAGTTAAATAACTAATAGCAAATTTCGGCTTCCCATTGAGCATAGTGTGGAAATACAATCCTAGAGGGATCATCTCCCAAAAAAGAAAAGCTGCCAGGTCAAAATCATACTCCCATGAACCTCATCCATTATTGGACAAAATGGCCAACTTAGACAGCTGGGAGAAGAGCTAAGCCTCATTGGATCCTAGCATGGCTGTTGGGGCATCGGTCATCCAAACACCTCGTAAAGTCAACACATTGGGAAAAAGGGGCACATCAGAGCCCACTTATGAAGCTGAAGAAGAAAGATCAGGGAGGGTGGGATCAAAAGTGGAGAGATCAAATGTGGAGGGAACATCTAGCGTAACATCGAAAGTCGTTCCAATAACCACCTCCTTGGCACCTATCATCCTGGAAATATTCCCATCCGCAACATGGCCTTAGAAGCATGAATTGTAGTCCACAAAAGGCGCTTTGGTCACCACATTACCTGTTAAATCAAGTTTGTTTGGGTTATACGCTCAGATTAAAGATGAGAACATTGACCTTGAGAATACTTTATTACCGAAGAAGGAACTTGAGACAAGGAAACAATCTAAGATGCTGTCTGCACTAGATTTGAGACAGGAAACCCTGAAGATGGAGATTCTAGAACCACTGATGCATGGGGGGAAGAAAGTACCCTTGAATTTCAAGACTACTCAGGTGACAGTAAATTTGGATGCGTTCCCCTCCAAAGACATCATGGAGCTTCACCAGAAAACAGGTGAAGGAGTGTACAGAGACATGATGAAGTACACCATGAGCACAAATAAGCTGCAAGACACTATCTAGAGGCTGGAGAAATAATTGAAGAATGAGAAATCTTCTAACAAGGCTAAGCAGTTAAAAATAGCTTACTTGGAGTAGCAAATTGTAAAAATGGTGTAGAATCCAAGTGACATGGATCAATTACAAGCCATGCTGAAGGAGAAAGACAAATAAATTCTAGGCTGAAAGAAGAAGCTCAGCATCCCAACGGTTGAGCATTCACAAATGATCGAAGTGTCGGTGATACATTCAGAGCTAGAGAAAGTAATGGTTGATGGCCAAGCATTTAAAGAGAAGATTGTTGTTGTAGAAAGTGAGCTAAATGATCTAAGAAAGTTGAATCAAGAAATCCTCCAACAAAAGGCCGCCTCGTTATAGGTCTCATCATCTGTAGATCTTACCGATAAACTGGACCAGGCAGTTGCTGAAATGAGCCTCAAGGATGCTCAGCTAAACCGAGCATAGGACCAGTTAAAGGCCAAGTGCAAGGAGATCTTCGGCATGAGAGAAAATTTTGTTAGAAGATATCAAGTCATCAAAGAGCTACAACAATCTAAAGAGGAGCTCCAGAATGACGTTTAAGAGCTGTCTAAAAAACTATCCGGTAAGCCCTTGCTAAAAGGTTCCAAATTTGCAGTATGGGAGCAGGTAGCAGCCTTGATAACCTCACAATGGAGCCATTTTGTTGTGACCCAGGAAGAATCTGAGATTTCTGAAGCTCCCACCCAAGATGCTCGATCATCCTTAAATAGCGCAAGTAAGAAGACCGATTTATCCAAAGCGGTGATCGAATTTTTAAATGAGAAGAACTTTGAAGAGATTCAGACATATGCCATCCAGGACATAACTAAAGTGATCATGGAAGCCAATAAAGTGATTACCAAGGGAATGATGGCTCAAAACGTCCCTGATATGGAAGCTCAGCTGAAGCATGATATTCACTCGTTCAAGTAGCTATTTAAAATAGTTTTTCCCCTTTTCCTCCCATCCTTCTGGGATGGACATGGGGATTTATATCCAAAAGAGCATTAAGATGCCATGATTTTAGATGCAAGGAACTATGAAGTTCACATGGTGAATACTCTTCAGGATCTTAAGGGAAGAATCGTCGTCGATAAGTTGCACACCAATTTCGAGATGCTTAATCACCTTTAGTCTATTTTTAGAAGTCTGCCAAAGTCCTCTTTTGAGCGTTATACCGAGATGGATTCATCCCTCAGTGAGCTAAGAGTTTTCCAATATCTAATGGGTAAGGATTGGAAAGGAATCATGAGAATTATCCAGGTCCAGCAATTAGAATAGTCTACGAAGGCACAAGCAACGGTCAAAACGTCCTCAGCACAGCCAGCAGTGGGAACATCTTCAACGCAGCAGTACGTTTCTCCACCTAAGAAGAGTGGACCCCAATCACCACAATAGACAAGTCAGCATTAGTCCAATGGACTAACCTTTTGTAACTACTTTTGTTAAAAAACGCAAACAAAAAGCTGTAAGCCATTGGGCTATAACAAACCATGTGTAAATTTTGTAAAGCCTATGAAGGCTATATATAGAAGAAAAGGGCAAGGATCCCAGGTCAAGTCTTTTTGTAAGAAGTGTAACTTCAGATAATTGAAGTCTGATCAAGATATAAAGAAAGAAACTTCAAGCTCCATCTTGGTGTTCTGTGGATTCAAATCTTTGATATGTTCAGTTAGTAATCTCTTCTTTTGTGATTTCATCCCTTCTTTCATATATTTTCCATGATTTGCAAAGTTAGTCTAGATTCAAATATGAGTTCTCTTGGATTAAAATATTATTTCTAGATATTTTATGTCATGAAGTAATCATGGTATATGATCTAGTTATATTATCCTCATAACATTTAGACTTAGCTTTGTGATCATTCTATGTAAACTACTGAATTCCTTTCGGCTCAGTACGTTTTTCTATACACATGAGATAAATATTTACTTCTATTGAGTACCTTTTCTTGTGACATTTCATTAATACAAATTTATTCAAGTTTTTACTAGCATATTGAAGTACTGCCCACATTATTCTAAGTTTGGTTATCAACATTGTATCCAATAAATGTGATTTTGATTAAGTAGAAAAAGACAAACATTGAAACTTATTGATGCCCAGGAACAATTCTAAAACAGACTTAGAACGTCTCTGGGACTAACACCAAGGATACTTGTGGTTATAACACAAGATCGACATCAACATAGATGTCATCTACTGAATCATGCACTTGAGCAAGAGAGGTGTTGATCCCGTAGTTGAGTTCGTAGGAAAGAGCAAGGGAAAAGAGATTGCCAAGTGAATGAAGAGGGAATTTGGTTTGCTCAAGGGAAACCGTGGATATACGATAGCTGGAATATCCTTAGCTGCGAAGGCCAAGGATGGAATCCAGTATAACTGGGAAAGCTACCTGCTAAACAAGTTTCTAGATGAGTTTAGAGATACACAAGATGGGGTACATCAGTTCCATTATAGTTGGTTATTAGTGTTGATCGCATTAGTAGGCTGGAAAGAGCCTAAGTATCACCATAATGTACCAGTATTCATTGGATATTGCTGAGGATCCAGGTTTGCGAACATGTGGGAAAACTCGAAGCTGGACAAATAAAGGCTAAATAACATACAGAGTTTTACACGTATTATGAGCAGTTATGCGAAGTAATCCAACGCACTCCGCATATTACCAAGGAAATACAAACTGTGTATCTCCGCAGGATTCCATTCAAAGCTAGACTTCATTTCATTTACATTCAGCCGAGAGAACAACTAAAGAATATTGAATGGTTTGAAGGGCTATATCAACCGGATGCGCAAAAAATCGATCTTATTATGGAAAATTGACCACCCGAGTGGAATATCGATGAGCCAGATACGCTCATCACTACATCAGAGGAAAGCGCAGTTGAAAATACGCAAAACCTAGAAGATGAGCGAACAAGTCCTCAATAGCAAGGCCAAGATCTGGAAGAAGAACAACAACAAACTGCTGATTTTCCAGCAGGAGAGAAAAGGAAGAATCCTGACACAGCTGTGCCAGAAGGAGCGCAAAGGAAGAAACAAAAGGAAAATAAGAATATGCTCAATGCACAGTTGCATGATGATGATTATGACTGCATCACATCCCGAGTCAATGAGCATATTGTAGAGACACTCGCATTGAAGGACAATAAGAAAGAAGAAGCCCAAGCGAGCATGATAGAGAGCCTCGTAGAATTGAAGATTCTGGTAGCAAGAGTTGAACAAGTCCAGCGATACTTAGTAAGGGAATAAGATTCTAAAGACAGAATAGGTGAGTCAAGCCAAAGGAAAAGAAAAGTTCATGATTTGACAATGAGACCTCGGCTAGTCCACATAGAGCCGATGAATGTAATATTCCCCGACTGATGAGCTTACTGAAGGTGCGAAGTATCTCACACAACTGGAACTAAATGTGGGAATGTTTCCCATTGAAGGACTGCATAATTTGCATCTGCAGGTTATGGAAGAGATCCGAGATAGAGACATGATCTCATATGCCAAACATATGAAGCTGGAAGATAGCTATAAATAGATGAATAATGAATGCATGGTGAAGAAAATGAGCTCGCATATGCATAAGAGAAGCATACAAATTTGAAGAAAGTCGTTGCTGAAATTTGCACGAAGATATTGGACTGCGCAAAAGAACTTGAAGTAGAAGTGACCATTCTAAATATTGGTACTGTTGTGGACAATATCAAAGCAAAGATGGAAGATATGGGGATTGGCTACAAGGAAAATATTGTTGACTGTGAGTCTCGGCAGCAACTTGGCACTCCACCATATGTGAAAGAAGCAAGGGATGAAGAACTGAAGACATCAATAGAAAACATCTCTGTAGAGGTGGTGAGATGTCAAGACCTACTGGAAGAATTCACCAAGGTATGGGATATACTGTAAGAGGATCTTGAATTGCAGAAGCTTCAGGATGAAGTTCAGAAAAGGAAGAAGGTCCTTGATTCTGTGAACACGACCACGAAGTATTTTCCGCCAAGGAAAATGATCTAGAAGTTCGCAGAGACAAAAGAGCTTCAGAAGGAGATGAAAGCGCTAAGGGTGAAGGAAGGTGAAACTTTGTCGAAGTTGTAGCCGGTGCAAGAAGAGGCACTGCCACTTTCTGAGGAAATTGAGGAGAAACTGCAAGAGCTTCGCACAACAGAGAGTATAGTGAAGGAGAAAATGCAAGAACCTATATCGCAGATGATGCTTGAAACGATTACAGAATTTGAGGAAGGAACTAAGGAAGCAGTTGCGAAGTTGAGAGCAACTTTTCAGGAATTCGCTGCGAAGTCGAACATCCCAAGTGATCTGAAGTCGAAGAATCCCACTAAAAGTGGATCGAGGATGAGCCAAAGGTAAGTGTTAGGGGCTTGTTGCGAACATCCCAAGTGTAGGAAGTTTTGGTGACAAAGGTACAGTTAGGCGAGGCCTAACATTGACCAATTTTGGGAGAAGCAACTCTGCAATTCCCAGGAGCAGGGTATGGAGCGAAGCGAAGTTGACAGGAAAGGACCTGTCGCCTTAGTAAAGATGAAGTACTAAGGATGACTAGAGGTAGTTGGAGCAGTTATGGATGAAGCAGTGAATTTTCAGCTACAAAAACGAAGAGTAAAGAAGCGGAATGGTGCAAAGGACGCACCACTGTAGAGTCAGAGTCGTGTGGTCATAACTATGACTGTCAGAAGAGTATGCAGATGAGTGCGCAGAGATCTATTGTAGAGAAGAGTATGTAGATGAGTGTGCAGACTGGAACTGTTACCCCTTCCAAGTAATCTAAGAACAGTTCCCATGGACGTAGCTCCCATCTGGGGGGTGAACCATGTAAATCCCTGTGTATGTGTGTGAATCTATGATATATTATGTGTTCATGTTATGATTATACTTATGTATTTTCTTTCATATGTATGTGAATGAGAATTTTATGTTAAGTAAGTAGAACACATATGTATGAAGGGTGCGAAGTAATGTTAAGTACAATGAATGCGTAGTTGTAAGAGTAAAGATAACACCGATTCAGTGAAGTATGTAGGTTGTTGATAACTGCGAAGTACGTAGTCATATATTGGTATTGTTATGTTAAGTATATGTTAAAGAAGGACCACATTACAAGATCGCATAACACAACCGCGCATAACCAAGGTTACAGAAACCTGATTTTGTAACCACCCATCTTCACTTCAGGTGAGACTTCAGCCTATTCGCAGTTTGATGCCGAAAGGGCCATTGAAGGGGATTTTGTTGGGTCTACAATAGAACTTCACCGAACCTGGGTCAGCCCATAGTAACCAATAGTGGCCATTATATAACACTTATATAGTTTTATAAAAATGAATCTCCAAAAATGATTCCATGCACCTCAAAGATTTTACAAATAAGTGTTATTATTATGTGAATTAATGTTGCATTTAAAATTATGGAAAAAAATAATTCATATAACTTTTATACTATAGTGTTATCTTCTTACTCAAATGACCTTCATTAAGGATGTTCAAGGATGTCTTCTTCTGAGGATGTAAAACAAATATATAAAAGAACAAATTTCCCCTACACTAAGAAAGAAGCGTAGGATCTTTGATTCCATGTATGTTGGGACAAGCAATGATCAACCATCATAAGAGAAAGATATTTCTAGCATAATAGTGGTGGTGTCTAAAGACACAATTTTCATGTAAGGACAATGTGAAAGATCAATAAGAGCACAATGATATGATGTGATATTCTGATCCATAAGGACCATCAATAAATAGGTTTGGATATGGACCAAAACAACAACAAGTGGATGACGTCAGTTGTAACCATCCATAAAAAGTGGATTTGAGATCCTAAAGTGGAAATAACTCGACAAGGTGAGGGTACAATGGATCATAGGTTCCAACACACCCTTGGAAACTTAGCTTGGAGGAAAGAACAAATTAAAAAACATTCCCCCTTAATTTGACCTAAACTAAAAACACTGATAATACCTAATATTGTAATAATCGTGGAAGAGGTATGAAACACAATCACCTCCATCAACAACCTCAATGTAGTCACCCAAAATAGTCTACAATAGTGTTATCAAAATAGATTCTAGTCTTTCAATCGACTAGAGAACAAGACAACTTGATCCAGTCGATTAGTCGAGTAGACACAGGGTCAACAAGTATAGACAATTGTTATCTAAAAATACATAAAGTTTCCATTTATCAATGAAGTAATTAGAACAGTATCAGCCAAATCTCCCCACAAATAATGGTTTCAACATGTTCATCCAATCTAGTCAATTCAACAACAAATATTCAAGTCAAGAAAAGTTGGGTTTACACAACAAATAGCTTCAATTCCTTGAATCCCCCCCCTTAAACATAATTGATGGATAATTGCAAACACAATAGTAGTCTAAATTTGGTCAATGTTTATTGGCGATCAAAGGCAAGTGAATGAATATTCTAGTCGATACTCTATTCAACTATCATCTTTGGTTGAGTTTCAATCGATCGTAATCTTTGGTTGAGTCTTAGTCAACCACTACAAAGTAATCAAAAGAAGGAAAGTAGAGCATTGTAGGGGAGTAAAGTCAAAGATACACATGTGTATGATGTACTCAAGCATCTATTCATATACACATGTGTATGATGTACTCAAGCATCTATTCATATACACATGTGTATGATGTACTCAAGCATCTATTCATATTACTCCTTGACCATTTATCACTCCAACTACAATATATCTAAGAAGTAACCATTGGTCCATGGTTATACCTTTCACATCTTTTTTTCTAATTTATGGAAGCATAGTTTCCACCTTTCCAATAATTCTCATCTCTCGGAAAATTTATCTGATTTTTCTAATGAGCATGTCTATATGGCACAAATTTATGTTTAGGTAGAACATGATATGCAGGCTCAAGTTCTGGTACACCAACAGGATCAAAACATCCCTTCACATTAGTAATAATGTCATTTGCAATAAGACTTTCAATTTTTACCTCTTCAAAGACATATAATTTGACAATATTTTCAACACTCAACAATAGGTTGGTATTCCAACAAATTAGTCTAAACACCTCCAGCAACAAACAACACTCTTTTGGTGTCAACAAAATGAGGTGTAACAATATCATATCCAATACTTGTTCTTGGTGGCTTTGAGTTAGGTGTAATAGGAACAACAATACCTTGTCCATTCTTCCCATGTCCTCCTCTAGTATATCCTATTTTTCTCAATAGTCGGGACCCTATACCTATATTATGATTTTCAAAGCTATAGGATAAATAACATCATTAGTAGCCAAAAAATCATGAGATGAAATAACAATATCATCATCATATTGCTTATAGTTATTTAGTTCACAAACAACTTGGCTACAAACAAGATTACCGAAGGTTGAAGAAGTAATGGGTGGGCTTGGCATCTCAAAAGTGATAGTATTTTTCTCAACATCAATGCCTTGGCAATCTTCTTCTCAATAGCTCACTACTCAAAATATTTACTCTCAATGGTCGGTAGTCTATGTACCTTATGTTCAAGACTCTGCTTGTAATCTTGCAGCCCCTTAATGGTCTCATCTTTCTCAAGCAACTATAGAAATATAACATCATAATATTCTTTTAATGTTTGATATTCTTCAAACAATTGATTATTATAAAAAAATGGGCTACAAACAAGATTATCAAAGGTGGAATAAGTAATGGGTGAGCTTGGTGGGTCAACAATCATATTCATCTGCTCAATAGTTGATGCCTTTGCATTCTTCTTCTCAACAACTCAGTGCTCAATATATTTATGCTCAACATTATGTAGTCTACAGAACTTATGTTCAAGACTCTACTAGCAATCCTACAATCCATTAATAGTCTCATATTTCTCAGTAAGCTATAGAAACAGAGAATCATAATCTTCTTTTAAAGTTCGATATTCTTCAAACAATCAATTATTAACAAACAACTAGGATACAAAGAAGATTATCAAAGGTGGAATAAGTAATGGGTGAGCCTAGAGGCTCAGAAGTGGTAGTATTCTTCTCAATAGCCAATGCCTCCACAATATTATTCTTAATTGACTCCTCAATATCCTTATGCTCAACAATTTGTAGTCTATGGACCTTATGTTCAAGACTTTGGTTGCAATCCTGCAATCCATTAATAGTCTCATCTTTCTCAGGTAGCTATACCAAAAGAGCATCACAATGTTCTTTTACGGTTTGATATTCTTCAAACAATGAATTATTATCTTCTTGAAGAGGTCCATCTTCTTCACGATGCTCATCGAAAAATTCCTACATGTGGGAATCCTCATTAGATAGATGGGTATTCTTTGCTTCCAGTTTGCAAATTTTCTTCTTCATCCCATCAATATCTTTATGAGAGAGGGTTTTCACCTCTTCTTCCAGTTCTTTGACCAAATCTAGCTTATCTACAAATTCATCTACCAAATTCTAAAAAATGGATTCCATGGTATTTTCTAGCATATAAATCTTTCAAGATTTCTCATCAGACCAGTGCAAAAGACTAGTTTGAAAGAGAGAAGCCTCATCTTCTAGATGGGTATGGGCTATCTTGAGTTCATTCTTCAATCGTTGATTCTCAGTCTACAATTGTGCAACGACAATCTGTAAGTTAGTGAGCTCTATATGAATCCCGTTAGGAGATTCTTCAAGGTGATGCCCTTTTTCTCATGAATCTCCTACAATTTCTGAAGCACTAGTTCTTCATCTTCATTAAGAATGCCCATATTTGAATAGGCTTTCTAGTTGATTGAAGTCAACTATCACTTGTTTATACTGATATTCAACAAGCATACAATAGGACACAATAACAAATTGTTTCCGATTGAAAATTAACAATATATCACTATGGCGATTAAATATTGATTGATTCAAATCAACCCAAGCGAATCACTAGTTGAATTATGCCAAGTCAAGCTTCAAGTTGTTCGACTTCCAAGCGATTCACTAATACAAATTTTCCACAGCTATTAATATCAAAACATGTTAGTCAAACATCTTGCACATGATATCACTATCGATTTACCATTCAATTGATGAGTGCACACTCTAATTGAATCTCTAATCATCGTACAAGTCAATCAAGAAGTTAGTCGATCTTTGGCTCCAATTTTCCACAGCTATTAATATCAAAACATGTTAGTCAAACATCTTGCACATGATATCACTATCGATTTACCATTCAATTGATGAGTGCACACTCTAATTGAATCTCTAATCATCGTACAAGTCAATCAAGAAGTTAGTCGATCTTTGGCTCCAATTTGTCGGTCGATAGTCCTCCGGTCCGCTGTCTCAACACATCCAAATCCAATATTAAACAATTCTGCAAATAACAAAGTCGATCAATGGGTCAACAATTTTATCCTCCAGTCGGGTCTCAGACACATGTCGCAAGGTGACTATTCAATTGCTAGTTTAACCATGTTATAGATAGATGCAAGTCGAACCATGAAGATAAGGAGATATCCGACAATTAAGACAAGCATAATTCGATACCATGCACATGGGGTAGTCATCACTCGAGTCAGCAAGACTTCTGGTTGAATTGCTAGTCGACTCCACGCTAGCAATGAACAGTTTGACTATCCAATCTCGTCACAAAGGTGGCTATTCTCTCCCTCTAGATCCCAAGTCCATACGTATATTTGGAGAGAAAAATACCCTAGTAAATGTATAGATCCATCAATTAAGGCACCGAACAATTTATAACTTAATCAATATACTCACTTTAACAATGCAACCAGATCTGCCATGAACTAGGGCACACACTTTACCCCAACAAAAAAATAGCAGATCACAATTATGCCCACTAAATTTTTATAATACCATAATCAGCTCATTAAACCACGGATGGTAATTATTCTCATTCTACAAAACCCTATATCATGAACTATCCATCTATGGTACCATATTGTTGGGATAGGTAATGGTAAACCAACAAACGAGAAAGAGATTTCCATCATAAGAGTGGTGTCCAAAGACACCATTTTCACTTAATTACAATGAGTAAGTTCCATAAGAGCATCATGATTTGATTTCACAGACCGATCCATAATTACCATTTATAAATAATTTTGGATAGGAACCAAACAAACAACATGTGGACCATTTGGATATGAACCAAACAAACAACATGTGGACCATATCAGTTATAATTGCCAATAAAAAGTGGAAACAAACAACATGTGGACCACATCAGTTACTGCTAATAAAAAGTGGAAACAAACAACATGTGGACCACATCAGTTATAACTGCCTATAAAAAGTGGACATGAGATTGTATAGTGGACATAATCAAACAAGGTGAGCGTAAAAGAGAGCATAGGTTCCAAGAATGTATCCATAATTACCATCTATAAATAAGTTTGGATATGAACCAAACAAACAACATGTGGACCACATCAGTTATAACTGCCCATAAAAAGTGGATATGAGATCCTATAGTGGACATAATCAAACAAGGTGAGGGTAAGAGAGAGCATAGGTTCCAAGAATGTATTTTAAAGGTATAACTAGACTTCAAATGGTGACCATATATGGAATAAGGTTATGGCCATTTACATAGAATATACCTTTAATATGTCCTAGTAAATAAACAATAATATGGATCTATGGTTTTGACTAAGCATAATCTCATTCCATTATGTTAAAATAGAACCTCATTTTTCCAAGAAATTTACCATACAATATATTCCTTAAACAATTGTTTAAATTTGTTAAGGTTGGCCGTTTTTAGTGGGTGTAGCTCAAACTTGCTATGTGAGACAACAAAGAATATATTAATGTTATGGGTCATCAAATAGGTAGTCCATTATAATCTCAAAATGATCACAATAATTTTCAAATTTGATTTGAAAAAGGAAATTAAGGAAATCTTATATCACACTAAATTATTGTAGCCTACATGGAGGAAGATGGAGTAACATTAAAGATTACAATTCTTAGCCAAAGTTGAATCTTGTAAAAGATCCTTAGGGTAGTCCCAAAATAGTTCGCAAAACTCTCAAAATATCAGCAAGATAGCATGAAATGTAATCACTTAGGAAGATTTCTAAATGGACTTGAATATTCCCAAGAGAAGAGGGATGAATAGGCTTGAATGTGTTGATAACCTACTAATGTGTTTCATCGATATAAACACACAAATTCATTTCAATATATCAAGCATCAGTGTTGTTACATGAACAATATTCACTAGTGCTATCAAATGAACAAGATGCACCGGTTCCTAGAAAACTAATTATAGCACCGGTTCTTTAAATTTAACATTGCACCAATGCTTTAAAAAAAAATTGCAATAGTGATTTATAACATGAAATGTATCAATGCTTTATAATTCACATCAACCTGATGATTTAAAAAAGCATTGCACCGGTGCTTTCTATCTTTATGAAAGCACCGGTGCTAAAAGAGAAATATAACACACTGAAAGAGTGGCTTCAAACGTTTAATTTTATTATTTTAAGAATCAATGTTGTTTAGATATGTGAATGCACTAGTGCAATACTACAAAGCATCGATGCATACTTGTAATAAAAAAGCACTAGGAAATGTAAAAATATTGTCTCCGGTGCATGTTTCTATTAAAAGGACCGATGTGACAAGTTAATATCAATGCATTGGGGGTCTAGTAACTAATATGTTCCATCAGTGTGATATGTTTTAGGAAGCTCTAGTGCATCTATGGTTTAAAATAATTGGTGTGTATTATCTATTTAAAAGTACCAGAATTCATTTTCTCTTTTTATAACATTGACACGTGACAATGCAATTATTATTACTATTTTAATCCCATTAATCATTTGAAATTGAAATATTGCTTATAATAGTATTTATATAAATTGAATTTTGATTATTGCATTTGGATATTGATAAGAGAATTTAAGGTGGGGATGTGTCTACACTTAATTGACTATCTTACTATGAATTAGGTGAAGTTCAATGTCAGAAATGAACAACTATCTAACATTTCCTAAGATCTTTAACCATTATGAATTTAAACTAAATTTGGAGGGAAAAACTTTAAACTCATAAATTGAAGGAAAATTGAATTGTTTCATATTATATCAAAGGAGAAAATAAACCTACCTACAACCTTGCTTGAGATGCATCCATCCTCCCTTGATTTGAGCTATCATTCTCCATCCTTGCCTTTGATGAAGATGAGTTTTCCAACCTCGAAATATCCCCAGCATGCATTTGCTCTCACTTTCTATCTACTTACCATGCCCCAAATGCCTTGGTTTTATAGTATTGGTAAATGAGAATCCAAGTTTCCAATCTCAATGTGGGATAATACCTTTTTCTTGATATTTGATTATTTTACTAAAAAACCCACTTTCCATAGTATTTTCTGTCTCTTGTCACAAATTCAGAATTCTCAAGCACAGGCACTGGTAATGCAATTTTGTGCATTTATTCTCATTATTGACTGGTGGAGACTATATTTGAGCCTTTAAGTGAGTAGTTCAATCACTGAACCTTGCCTCTTTAGGCCCCCTCTTTATTCACTCAATCCTTCCAATCATGGAAGTAGTGATTAGATAAGAGAGGATTGTTCTCTTATGTACTTGTCTTCTGACTTCATGTTGTGGGCGCATAGTAAAATGTTCTTCTACCTTTCACTTTGTTAAGGGTTTTAATTTGATTGTTAACGGATATGATGTTTGTTAATTTGTTATATATTTTGCATCCTTTAATTAGAATACTTAATCATCCATATTTAATCGATGATGTAACATTTCACAACAACATTAGACAGCGCAATGGAATAAGAAATTATTTTATTATATATGAAGAAGAGGCTCTTTGTCATACAAAATGGGACAACATAAAAGTCCATAATAATCAAAATTCCAATATGTAGTCATTAAACTTATTGGCAACTTGTTGTGTTTGAATTGGGACACTATTTCCATTACATTATACAGATTGTCTTATTTTCACTAACAATTATTTCTAAAGATACAACAACTTTCACTAACATCCAATCATATTGATAATCATTCTTCACTAAAATTGTTTCAGTACTCGAGCTACTTGAATGATTTGGGTTATATGTCTGAATGTTTTGTTGATTTCTTCGATTTTGTTCCTTATCTTCAACTTCCATCTACAAATATAAAAATAAAGTGTAATGAGTGCATCTACATAGGTGGATATAATGCAAATTAAATGAGATAATATACATAATTATGTAAATTGAAAATCGTACCATGGAAAAAATTGTGTCATGATTGATACACATTCATTCAAAACCCAATCTCATTCCATCTATCAACCAATATTTGGTGTTCTCCACTGCATACTTGGTTTAATACAAGTTGTATACCCCATTACAAATCATAAAGTTAATATAAAATATTATTGTTGTTATATTAAAGAAAATATGAGATAAGTAAAACAACATAGATACTTATAAATTCCACAATTAATTTTTGATACTCCAACATATACTCACAGCCCATACTTATTCCAATGTCAATAAATTCTTCTAATGCCTCTTCTATGTATGTTAGCACCTATTTCAAGACATCCAAGGATGGTCAGTGTAAAACAAAATAAAATATAAATATCACAACCAATATGAAATATTAAGTTGTTATAAGGAAATCACAATTGCTCGCAATCTTTGCAGTCGACCCTATTATTCATTGTCGTCCTATATTATGTGTTGAATGGGTTTGATTTTGTTTTCTTTTCTGCAACAAAACAATCGAAAACTATAATTTAGTGCTAAATTATTTATGTATATGTACATAAGAGATCAATTCAATGATTACATACATTTGAAGCACATTGTTGAGATTGCTCCTCCAACGATGCAATTATGCCCATTTCTTTGACCATCTCCTTCTACACTTTTTTGGACATCCCTATGTTGATGTATATGTAACTTTGGAATGTATTTCATCGGTGTATTTCATATATATTTATTGTACCCTTATTAGAGATGTGTTATTCCTCTATAAGGAAGTGTCGTCATGTGGATTGACAAGTGTCACAAGTGTGTGTACTTGCCGATGGGTTATTAGACCACCATGTGGGGTCAGTCCTGAATTATATATTTTATAATGTGGATGCACCTAGCTAGACAAGTCGGCCCCATAAGGTCACTGGGAAAACAGATTAGTATAAATAGAGATCAGGTAATCTCTATTTAGATCACTCGGAAAAGTATCTCACTCTCACTCAAAAAGTGGCGCACTAGTGAGGAGGAGGATCATCTGCTACTAGGAGACTATCTCAGTGTATTTTGGTTGTACTTTGGTTGAGCCATTTCTCTCTCTATCTTTGAGGAAGTTGTGGGGTTTTTCACCTTAGGGTTTTCCCCATGGAAACTCTGTGTCTCTTGTCTCTCATGCTTTTGATTCTTGTGATGCTTGTGATGCTTATTGTGATTTTCATGCATTGATATACTGTATATGTTATTCTCTCAGCAAAGATCCTAGAGTATTGTGAATTAATGCTCAAAATTTAACATGGTATCAGAGCTAACCTGAGAAGAAGACATTTTGCAGTGACAGAAACTTGAGTTTCTTGTTTATTGGATCTCTCCACATATTTTGGAAAAACAGTATAGTAGATTGAATCTACTCATCAAGGTGCATCTATCTATCCAATCATAATTCAATTTCAAGCATTTTCAGATTTGGCCCTAAAAATTAGGGTTTCCACAAAAATAGGAATTTCTGGAATCTGAAGACACAGCTGGAAGTTCCTTGCAAAAATCGAAGTTTAGAGCTTTGGATTGAGATTTTTTGCTGGGTAGATCTCCAGGAAACTCAAACCCTAATTCAGGGCTCTCCCTAGTGAACCTGGGAGGACAAAAAGTCAAATATGAAGGGTAAAACTTTGTTGATCTCAAATTCTGAATGCACCAGGCTGATCAGCTCATCAAAGCACATCTTTCTATCTTTTCAGAAATTTGAAATTCACATTTTGAATTTTTAGGGTTTTTTCGACAAACCCTAATCCAGGACCAGAGCCAGTTTTCAGCATTTCAAGTGGTAAGACCTAAATCTTTTCTATTTCCATTTGAAGTACTCTTTAAGATGTCTCTCCACACCAAGCTTGAGGATAAGCTTAAAGGGGCTGATAACTTCCGAGCCTGGAAGTATAGGATTGGGTTAATCTTGGAAGAGAATGAGTTGGACTCATATATAAAAGAAGACATCCCTATCCCAGAGGATGAAGAGGCCAAGGTATTGCATAAGAAGAACTTGGTCAAGGCAAAGAGAATCATTGCTGATTCGATCAAAGACCATCTCATACCCCATGTGTCTTCTCTTAAGACACCTAAGGAGATGTTTGACTCTTTGACCAAGCTATTTGAAGGGAAGAACATAAATCGGAAGATGACCCTGCGGAACCAATTGAAAGGAGTAAAGTTTCAGAATGGAGAAACCATTCAATCTTATTTTTCAAGGGTCTCCCAGATCAAGGAGCAACTAGAAGCAGTGGATGAAATTGTGGAGAATGGTAAAGTGGTGATGACCACTCTAAATGGCCTACCTAGGTCATGGGATTCCTTTATTCAAGGAATTTGTGCAAGGAAGAAGTTGATCTCCTTCAATAGATTACAGGAAGAATGCTCTCAAGAAGAAGCTAGAGTTGTAGCTCGTGAGGAAAAGATGGGAGGTGAAGATCAAGCTCTTGCAGCTCACACCAAAAGAAGCAAACCCAAGAAGGAGCACTCTCACCACAAGAGATCCTATCAAAAGAATAAGAAGGATCTAAGATGCTTCACATGCAATGAGAAGGGTCACTTTGCTTCAGATTGTCCCAAGAACAAAAGGGATAATAACAACAACTCTAGCAAGAAGAAGAAGGGCAGCAAAAGAAAGTTTCATGCTCATGTTGCCGAGGATGATAAACCTCCAAAGAAGAAGGCTAGGGCAGAAAGTGATGATAGTGATGTTGACTCACCAAGTGAAGAAGAGTATGTTCTAATCTCTACTCTCACATGTACCATATCCCATGGTTTTAATGATTGGTTGATTGATAGTGGAGCTTCCAAACACATGACTGGGTTTAAGGAATCTTTTGTGAATCTATATGAACATGAATCACCCCATAAGGTGAAACTTGGGGATGATTATCAATACCCAATCAAAGGAAGTGGTGAAGCCTCCTACAACCTAGATTCTGGAAAATCTTTGAAGATGAAAGAAGTCCTTTATGTACCTAGGCTCAAGAAGAAATTACTCTCCATCTCTGTATTGGATGCAAAAGGTATGAGGGATGCATTTGTGGATGACCAAGTCCTAATGTGGCCAAAGGGTAAAACAATCAATGATGCAGTAGTGATTGGAGAGCAAGAGGGAGGTTTGTATAAATTAAAGGGTCAACCTGAACATGCCATGATCCATGAATCCATGGAACCAAGTGAACTTTGGCATAGAAGACTTGCTCATATGGACTATAGAGCACTTCCAATTGCAAGTAAGGCTGTAGAGGGTCTTCCTGAAATCAAGACTAAACATGAAGGTGTTTGCAAAGGATGTGCAAAAGGTAAGAACATTAAGAAGGCTTTCCCAAGCAGTGAAAGCAAGGCAAAAGACATCTTGGAAATCATCCACTCAGATGTATGTGGTCCTATGTCATCCAGTTCTCTGAGTGGGTATGTTTACTATGTCTCATTTATTGATGACTTCTCCAGGAAGACTTGGGTATACTTCTTGAAGAACAAAGATGAGGTGTTTGATCAATTCAAGGAATTCAAAACCTTGATGGAGAATCAAACTGACAAGAAGATCAAAACATTCAGATCCAACAAGGGTGGAGAATTCACCTCAGGTGACTTCAAGAAGCTTTGTAGTGATTCAGGGATTAAGAGGGAGTTGACTGCTCCTTATAATCCTCAACAGAATGGAGTTGTAGAAAGGAAGAACAGAACTATCATGGAAGCAGCAAGGGCAATGCTGCATGACCAGGATCTACCTATGCATCTATGGGCAGAAGCAGCTAGAACAGCTGTATATGTGCAAAACAGAACACCCCACAAGATATTGGACAACAAGACACCAGAAGAGGTCTTTTATGGTAAGAAACCTGAAGTCATTCATCTCAGAATATTTGGTTGTCCAGTATACACTCATGTTCCAAAGGAAAAGAGGACTAAACTAGATCCTTCAGGAAAGAAGGGTATCTTTGTGGGTTACAGTGAAAGCTTGAAGGCTTACAGAATATACTTTCCAGGGCTCAAGAAGATTGATGTCAGCAGGGATATAACATTTGAAGAAAACTCAGCATTCATCAAATCAAGGAAGGCACCTATTGAAGTTTATGAAGAACCTAAGGAAACTAGATTTCAAGACACTACCATGACTGAAGCATTTCTAGAAGTTGTTAGTGAGTTTGAAGATCCGCAAGAACCTATAGATCCACCCCGTGAGGATAACTCTCACAAGAGGAAACCTGCATGGGCTAGAGAGCTCATTCAAGATGCAGAAAGATTTGGCATTCCAGAAGAAGAACACAAAGCAAAGAAGAGAACCAGATCACATACCAGCTATGTTGCTTTACTCTGTGACATTATGAACAAAGAGCCTTCCAGTTATGAAGAAGCAGCGGAAAAGAAAGAATGAAAGGATGCCATGGTTGAGAAATACCAATCAATAATGAAGAATGATGTTTGGGATGTTGTCCCAAGACCTAAAGAGAAGTCTGTTGTGACTTTCAAATGGATTTACAAAATCAAGCATGCTGCAGATGGTAGTGTAGAGAGATACAAGGCAAGATTCGTAGCTCGTGGCTTCCCTCAGAAAGAGGGAATAGATTATGAAGAAACTTTTGCACCTGTATCCAGGTATACTTCCATCAGAATAGTAATTTCCCTGGCTGCAGCTATGAAATGGAAGATACACCAGATGGATGTCAAGACTTCTTTCTTGAATGGTGTAGTTGAAGAGGAAGTATATGTGGAGCAACCACTCGGTTTTGAAATACATGACAGGGAGTCATATGTATGCAGATTGAAGAAAGCCTTGTATGGCTTGAAACAAGCTCCCAGAACTTGGTATGGTAGGATGGACAGTTTCCTATCTAGTTTGGGATTTACCAAGAGTAAAAGGGATTCCAACCTTTACTACAAGGTTGAGGAATGGAATCCTGTGATTCTACTCCTGTATGTGGATGACTTATTTGTAACAGGAGATGACATACTGATTGCAGATACTAAGAGGAAGCTTGCTGCTGAATTCGATATGAAAGATTTGGGAATGATGCACTATTTCCTAGGTATGGAGGTGTGGCAGAGTGCAGGTGGGATCTTCCTTGGTCAAGGGAAGTACACAACAGATATCCTGAAGATATTTGGGATGATGGATTGCAAGGCCATGGCCACACCTATGGCATCGAATCTGAAGCTTCTATGTGATGCTTCATCTGAGCCGGTTGATGTCTCTATGTATCGTCAGATGATTGGGTCCTTGATGTACCTGACGAACACGAGACCAGACATTTGCTTTGCTGTGAACACATTGAGTCAGTTCCTGACAGATCTGAGGAGTGTTCACCTGGTTGCTGTAAAGCATGTTCTAAGGTACCTGAAGAGTACAGTGGATTATGGGCTCAAGTATGAAGCGAATAAAAAGTTTAACCTACAGGGTTATGTTGATTCAGATTGGGCTGGTAGTGCTACAGATAGGAGGAGCACATCTGGATGTTGCTTCAGTATGGGATCAGGTGTGATATCTTGGTTTAGTAGGAAGCAGTCCTGCATAGCACTGAGTATAGCTGAGGCAGAGTATGTTGCAGCCTGTTCAGCTAGTTGTGAGGCAGTATGGATACGGAAGCTACTGTCTGATTTATTTGATCTCCCATTGGATGCTACTGGTATCTTTTGTGATAACTAGAGTTGTGTGAAGCTATCCAAGAACCCAGTGTTTCATGACAGGTTGAAACACATAGAGATCAAATATCACTATATCAGGGATATGGTGTAGAGAGGAGTTGTGAAGCTCCTGTATGTTGCGATGGACGAGGATATTGCAGATGTGCTGACAAAGCCACTAGCCAGGGTGAAGTTCGAGTACTTCAGGGAGAGGCTTGGTGTTCTTCAGATCGAGGACACTTCGTGGAAGAAGTGATGGACACATTTGCTGAAGCCATTCCAAGCATGTTGTAAGGAGGATCCTTCACATGGCTGTGGATGTAAGCGCTGGATGATGAACATCAGGATGATGTTCTGGTTTCTGCTTTGTATGATTAGTTGGATCATTTTTATATGTATGCATCATGTTGGATGATGGATATGATCAGTTGGATCATTTATATGTATATGTATGTACGCATCATGTTGGATGTTGGATATGATTAGTTGGATCATTTATATGTATATATATGTACGCATCATGTTGGATGCTGGATATGATCAGTAGGATCATTTGTATGTATTTTGTATGCATCATGTTGGATGCTTGGACCATGTATCTGTATATGTATCAGGTGGATACATTGTATGATCAGGTGGATCATGTATGGTGATATGTATCATGTATTTGTATTTGTATTAGGTGGATACATTGTATGATCAAGTGGATCATGTATGATGATATGTATCAGGTAGATATTTGGTATGCATCAGGTAGATGCATTATATGATCAGGATGATCGTGGATGACGAGCTTCAGGATGTTGCTCCAGATGACATGCAGCAGGATGTTGCAGTGATGATGAACATGATGATCATGTGTACATCAGGATGATGTATGGTGAGTATCAGGTTGATACTCTATGGCCGTGGATCAGGTTGTGCAGATGAGCATATAATTTGGCCCTAGGAGATTTGCAGATAATCTTTCAAGGTTTTGCCTATGGCATGTAATTCGTGCCCTGGGATATTTGGCAAATGCTCTTTCGAGGTTTTGCTCTAGAAGGACATATAATTTGGCCCCGGGAGATCTGCATATAGTCTTTCGAGGTTTTTCCTATGGCATGTAATTCGTGCCCTGGGATATCTGGCAAATGCTCTTTCGAGGTTTTGTCCTATGGCATATAATCTGTCCCTGGGAGATCCGATCGGTTGGGCTGTGTGCCCGTAATAAGTCCTGGGATGCTCTTGCGAGGTTTTTCCATGACCACATATCTGTCCTTGGGAGATCCTATAGGTAGAGCTGCGTGCTCATAACAGCCTGGGATGCTCTTGAGAGGTTTTGTGCTGACCACATATAATCTGTCCCTGGGAGATCCTATAGGTAGAGTTGCATGCTCATAATAGCCTGGGATGCTTTTGCGAGGTTTTGTGGTGAGGTCACATATAATATGGCCCTGGGAGATCCTATAGGTAGAGCCGTGTGCTCATAATAGCCTGGGATGCTCTTTCGAGGTTTTGTGACGCACATAATAAGTCCTGAGGATTCCACAATATGGCCAGTGATGACGAAGACCTGCAGGTAGTGGGCCTACATCTAGAATGAAAAAGGACTGGCTCTGTAGAACTTCCTATGACGAGTAGAGTCAGAGATTGGTTGAGATAGTAGTAGCAGTGACGATGACGATGACGATGCATCGATGATGATGATCCCGAGAAGAAGACTTGTCTAGCAGATTTGTGTCGAGAAATACCTTCCTAGTTAAGAGGGAGTGTTGATGTATATGTAACTTCAGAATGTATTTCATCTATGTATTTCATCTATATTTATTGTACGCTTATTAGAGATGTGTTATTCCTCTATAAGGAAGTGTCGTCATGTGGATTGACAAGTGTCGCAAGTGTGTGTACTTGCCGATGGGTTATTAGACCACCATGTGGGGTTGGCCTTGAATTATATATATTATAATGTGGATGTACCTAGCTAGACAAGTCGGCCCCATAAGGTCACTGGGCAAACAGATTAGTATAAATAGAGATTAGGTGATCTCTATTTAGATCACTCGGAAAAGTATCTCACTCTCACTCAGAAAGTGGCGCACTAGTGAGGAGGAGGATCATCTGCTACTAGGAGACTATCTCAGTGTATTTTGGTTGTACTTTGGTTGAGCCATTACTCTCTCTATCTCTAAGGAAGTTGTGGGGTTTTTCACCTTAGGGTTTTCCCCATGGAAAATCTATGTCTCTTGTCTCTCATGCTTTTGATTCTTGTGATGCTTTTCATGCTTATTGTGATTGTCATGCATTGATATACTATATATGTTATTCTCTCAGCAAAGATCCTAGAGTATTGTGAATTAATGCTCAAAATTTAACACCCTATTGGCATATATAGGATATCACCTCATTCATCCTTTGGGATTTTCATGATATTCCTAAAAATTCAACATGAATTTTTTTTTTTTACAGAAATGGCTGATGATTATATTAAAAAAAGAGGTTCTTACAAAAAGATTGGGAAGACTGTACCCAACAAAAGCAGGGCTTAAGGCACCTCATAACTAGTCTTTCAAGTTCATACATAGCTGAGATAACATAAGAAAAAACTTCATAAGAGGAAAAATAAACAGACAGTTCTAATTGCCGATAACATAAGAAAAAATTCATAACTGAGATCACTTGTTGTTCATCTGACGAGCCTTGAGCTTGCTTCCTTCTCCCGTGTCCTGGGTGTCCATGCCAATAATTTTCGTAGGGATTTTGCTTTTGCTGGTCCTGACGCAGTTGACCTTTGCTTCTACTATCCTTAAGTAGCTGTGCACAAACTCTACTTTTCCAACCATACCTTCATAATAATCCTTCATCTTGGAGGAATTGTTCCTAATGTCAAAGTTTGAAATCTGGACAAAGGTGGCCAGGTGGGAGATTGACTTCTTCATGTCCCCAAATTCTCCTCTCAGCCAATTAACCTGAGATTCTATGTCCTGCAGATGGGAGAGCCCACTAGGTGAAGGACTGTCAGGTTCCTATGAAGAGTCCAGATTAACCACTCCCCCGATTTTCCCATTCTGATTCAAGAGCTTTCCATTGTTTAAATCTCCAGGGCTGCCACGAACTTGCTGCAGAGCACCACCTTGAACGAGACAAGTACCTGCATCCACAGGTCGCCAATTCCTACTATGATCCTGCTCAGTGCCGAAATGAACACCATTTGGAGAGGGTTTAAAATTCTGCCCCTATCTATCGTCCAACAAATACCAATTTCTTCCTGTCTCCACATTTCTAGGGTGCCCATGCCTAACCTGGTGGCCATCTTTTTGTTCGTCCTGTGAGCTTCCTTTCCAGTGTTGTCATGGCCCTGCACCACCTCCAGAGCCGAGAGGTATCTCTTCAATCCATCCTCCCTAGAATTGAGTTGAATGCAGGCCTTGCAACAATTGCATTGCAGAGCCAGAACGCAGAAGTTTCCATCATTTCCACAGGCCATACTGAAACATTCAGACACAGAGCGGCAAAGATGGCAAAGCTGAGTGAGGAGAATGAGAGCAGATTCATCACCCTGGTCAAAGAAGTAGGAGTTGCATCCCCTGGAACCTGCCTGCATTGAAGTCTTTCATGCGAGACAGGTGGAGTCAGACTGAGGACGCCGCTGAGAATGTCTTGGGGAGTCGGGCGAGGATCCAGAGCAGATCGAGCAGCAGAGATGGGGTCTGAATTCTTATATGGTGGCCCAATAAGGGTGAGGGTGGGAGTTATGAGCGCTGTGACGGTCAAGTTCACCCCCATGGGACCCAAACATTATCAAAATTTTGTCCATTTTTAACCATAAGACCACAGTTTAACCCTGCTCCAATGTTTTCCATGGTGTCTGCTTGGTGGTTGTTTTTTCTGAGAATGTGGAGGAGGGATATGGATCTTATTTATTTGAGCTTGTGGAAGAAATGAAAGTGGTACTTTGAAGTCGGCTTGCGGGAGTTATTAAATAAGGCCCTTGCTTCTTTGATCACCAAGAGAGAGTCGCGAATGGAAATCAGTTCTTGCACGTTATTTTCCTTAGCTATTTCAATTCCTTTGATAAGGGAAAGCCACTCCACATCGTTGTTAGTCTGCCTCCCAATACCCCATGAGTAGACAATCATCTTGTTTCCTTCAGAGTCCAGAAGAACTCCCCCCACACCTGCCAAACCAGAAAATTCAACATGAAATTAATCTATTTTTATATTGTTATTGAAAGAAAGTAAATCTCGTAGAATTAAAATTAATAAAGGAATGATTTGTAGTAGTATATACATATTCTAGAAAAAACATGTTTAGGCATACTACTTTTTGAATGATTCTTTTTTGTTGTTGTATGGTTTTTCTATTGCAAGTCTGACATAACTCATTGACCATTGATTTGCAAAAGCATCTTGTAGTTTACATATAACTTGGTTGTTTGAATCATTGTATTGATTTATGTATTGTAAGTGGAAAGTACATCTATACATTCTTTCCATTATATCCCTCATAGTTTTGTAAAGGATTTTCCACCTTTCATTAACTTCCAACACCACTCTAGATGAGCTAAGGACCAATTCATCATCATTTACATCTTCCATAATTTTTACTTTCTTATGATGACATGTCATTCCCTTGCTACTGGTCCTTACAAAACATTAAAGATATGTGAAATAGATTGTTTGAAGCATGTTATCAATATTCTTAAGTACATTATTACTGAAAATTGAAATAAAAAAGTCATATTAGATAGTAATTTTTTATTCACCTGACTCATGCTTTTGAAAATTTTCCATCAGGGTTTTACACTCTTCTACACTTAGATTACAAATAATCTTATCAAGCTTCCACATTTTTGGGCTCTACATGGAACACATTAACCAATACATATTAGTTAAAATTACATATAATTCAAACATATTAATTTCATATATAAATTACAAACAACCTCCCTTCTTTTCTTTCTTGGATGTGTTGCCATTGTGCCCATTTGCATTATTGGTACTTGAACTTTTCTTACACATTTATTATCAATATAAAACCTACACCATTAAAATTAGGAGATATTAAATATATTACACAAATAAATCACATAATTTTCAACTAAAAATAGTTTTGCACTACCGGTCCACTTGTCCAATTAAAACGTGATGGTACGTTTACTAAGTACACACTAGTGAATCAAAACCAATTGTGCATCTCTATCGGAAAATAAAATTTAACAAAATCACAACTTTCTTCTTGCAATATGTATATCCAAAAGACTCGATGCAAGTGTAGATCACTTTTGCACCGGTAAAAAAAAGAAGAAGTTATGTTGCGGCATTTGCGGTGCACCATTTTGGATGGAAAGCACTTGTGTGTTGGTTTGTTCGTATCACATTGAGTTTCCATGAAACATTTTTTAAAAAGATTTCGTGGAAAATCCGTGCGCTTTTATTGAAATCTTGATGGTGCTTTATACGAAAAATGACACACTGAAAACTTTGAAAGCATTATTTTATAAAAAAATTAGCATGATCGGCAAGGTCTGGGATTCAATGCATTATGTGGTCCCCTTGCATCACATACCAAATGACTATATATAAAAGCACAAAACTATTAAATACAAGGTATCTAAAAGATAAATCCCTAATTTGTAAAGTGATAGGAGTTCAATCCTAAGGTGAAATTTTGTAGCCACATAAAAAAATGAGGCAAGAAGAAGCAAGGTTTTTTTTGGGATGAAGGTATGTATGAAAATATTTCATTTTTATGCATTTTACCTAAATCTAAATATAAATACAAATAGTAATAATTTGTATTATTGAGATCAATAGTAAAATGCAAAATTTTTACTATGTAGAGTTTTGAGTGATTCACCATACATTATCAATTTCAATCTTTTGAATAATCCGGTTGCTCCATAGTCCTCCTCTACAGTCCTCTCCAATAAGTCTCTTTTGCAAAACTTTCCCTTGGAAATTTTGGCAAAATAATGAAATAGTGATTAGGTTTTTACTTATCAACATGCTTTATGAAATCATTTTTTTACAAATAATTTCCCATTCTTTTTTCAATCTTGAAAGAAAATGCATTTTTTTAAATATTTTCGACACTCTAGTGCAATTTTCATTACATACGCACTGGTGTGTCACTATATTTTCCACACTAGTAGCACAACTTAAAAAAAAAAAAAATGGATTCATAGTGCTTGATATGATTTTCAGCACTCTAGTGCACTTTCAGTGACGTATGCACTAGTGCACCCATATATTTTCTACACCAGAAATACATAACGCTTTTTTCAATTTATATTTGCGATGTCATGATATGATTTTAAAGAATGGATGTTTTATTTTTTTAAGATCACACCAGATAGGAAAAATATGAGTTAAGAAAATTTCTAAATCATTCTCAACTAAACGGTGCATAATATATAAAATGTGGCATTGTTGCACTATTTTATATTAAGCGCACTAGTTTTCAATAATATTAAAAATGCATATAAAAATATTCGTTATCAAATATAATGAAGGTTTCAGTTAGTATATATTTAGCGAAGGTTTGCAACCAATGCCCTTATTCTTTACATGCATAGATGCTCATGTTCATTACTAGAGCACCAGTGCATCTATTGTTTCAAACTGCACCGGTATTCTTAAGAAAAATTGAATTAATTTTTTAACATAAATTGGTATATTCAGATCAAATTATCTTTTAGGATGAAACTACATAAATTAGAATACTTCATAATCTACATATGCTGCTTAAACACACCTTATTCTTAAAAAAATGGTTTCAAAACTATATTGAAAGTCAAATTGTGCAATGGTTCTCAAATTTTATTTTAGGTATGTAGACACATATTGATTGTGTATTTTGCTCCAATGTAGGGAGTAAAGGTTATAACATCAAATGCTCAATTCCTCAAATTCGAGCTCATTTCATATTGATCAAAGTCCATCGCGGAGTTCTCCCTATCCATTTATACTAAGTATAGATTTTATTATATTTCGATTATCTAATTGAATTTATTGTATTTATCCATGCGAATATGAATAACAATGTATCCAAATTTGCATTAACGTGATTCATATTCAAGTTTGGATGTAGAAAATATTCCACCAATTCAAAAATGTCAAAGTATCTTATCAGGAGAAACATACCGCAAGCAGTTGGTAGATAAAATGGAGAGTCACTTTACCAGGCCAATTGTAACATGCCATCATTGTAATATACCAGATCAAATGGAACATGATATTATTCAAAATTTCAAACTTATAACACAATTTTTAACAAGCATAAACTAGTTAACAAAACTAGCTGGAGAAGAGCTGGTCCAGGACACAGTAAGATGACTCCAGTGTTATGAATTTGGGATATTGATGATCTTCCATATGTATGGGTTAGTATGAAAGAGAAAACATATCATATACAGGGCCAAATTCTGAGTCCTATGCACAGTACTGGGGCCATTTACATTTCAACAACAACTATCACTGAGGTCTACTTTGAGGCTTCCTAGGCACTCCAACATATGCATACTAGGATCAGTCACTTACACCTGCATGTAACCAGTGGTGTATATCATACCATTAACGACTAATTCAATTATGGACAACAATTATTGAATATTTGGTAGGTCCTAGTTGAGTTTGGGAACTAAAGAGGCAAGGGCGGTATCTTGGACTTCTCAACTAGTAGTTTTCCAGTTTCTTCCAAATGAGATGAGAGGCCTTCAAATCCTTAGGGAAATGATTGGATATTCTTCATTAAAGTATCAGGATTCATAAATGACCAAAAAAATAGAAAAATGACTCATACATAACTTTGAATTGCAAAGATGGTAAAACTAGTCAATAAAATTGCTTAAAGAGATAGTCTTTGAATTACTTGATCCAAATTTCCTTAGAGTCTTACAAAATTCACTTTTGAAGTATTTGAGGTTTCTCACATAATTTTATTAACAACATCAATTCTAAATTGAAGACCCTGAGTAGATATTATAGTATTTAAAACATTCAAATCTTCAAGGAGTTTCCAATGCTAGAGAAATATTACAAACTGATAGAAGGTGTATGAGAGGAAGAGAACAGGATCAAGTTCTGCACTAGATATGCAATGTGGATCAAATAATAGATGGTATCTACATATTGATGGTGCAATTTACTTCATGATATGCACAGGGGTTACCTTCACTAAAATGGATCACTTCATCCTGATGAACTTTTTCAAGAACTCTTGCAATGGCACTATGATTGAGGATCTCTCTTTGGAAGATTAACATTATTCAACATTGGACTGATGTAGACCTGTAGGTCAACATTCCATGGATCTGGATCTAAACATGGAAAATCTGGAACATGAATTGCATTGGGGTTCATCTCGGGGCACATCACTCAAATCTCAGTAGAAAAAGCTCTCAAGACACACAATAATTGACCAAAAGATGTGAGTGGTGTGCCGTATTCTTCTTTTATAACGTAGGTATCTTCATGCGCAAGCCATTGGCACGTGTGAGAGGTGAGGGTACATCCCTTGAGAGAATTAACAACAATTCTGCTTTGTAAACTTGTTTGCTTTGTGTATTTCAACTGAATTTGGAAAGTGCACCCTACTTAGCTTTTCTGTATGTTGCCTTCTTTTTCAAACTGGTTTCTTTTTGTACTTTCCTTCTTTTTGACTTTCCAACTTTGTGCTTTTGCCTTTTTTTCTTGCTTTTTGCAGTTTCTATCTTTTTATGCTACCACCTTGCTTTTAGATGAATCCTTATTGTTTCTAACTTCTCCACTTTAGTAGGTGAGGTCCACCTTGTCCTCATGTGCCCTCCTATCCATGTGAATCATCATTGCTTTCCAAAAATTTAATTAGTAATGATAAAGCATTAATTATAAATATAATTAAAAGTCAAAATATTAAATTTATTAATTACTATAGGCCTTGTACCAAAAATTCATCCCAATTAATTATCCTCCATTTAAATCTTCTTCCTAGACCCCTAGGGATTGGAGGGTCCAAGTCTTGAACAAATGGCCACTAGGGAAGGAAAATGCTAGTCCTCCCTCCTCAAGACTACTTGTCTTCAAGAAGGTGCAATCCAGGATGTTGCAGAATCTGTTCACCTTCCCAGGTTGCATCTTCACTAGGAAGCCACTTCCACTGCACCAAATATTCTTTAATGGTTATTCTCCTCAGATTCCTTTCTCTAAACTGCAAAATATTTTTTGGTTCTAAGACTAGGTGTCCTTCATCATGGAGAGGACTAAATTCTTCTCAAACAGTTACTTCTTGTCCAACTGCTTTCTTCAAGCATGACACATGGGAAACATTGTGTATCTTGCTCCCAGAGGGCATATCTAATTCATAGGCAACTTCACCAATTTTCCTTGTAATCTTGTATGGTCCATAGAATCTTGGTAACAATTTATCTGTCATGTCCCCATTTTTGGTATCACCATGGTCATAATACTAACCACTCCATCCCATGGGGTTCTAGTATTAAATTACTAATAAGGGAATAATTCGGGCCCAAGTTACCTTAGTAATTAATTAATTTAGCTAGATAATAAATTATGGCTAAAGTATTTTGTATTAAATTAATTTAGAAGGGATGTAATATTATTTTGAGTATTTAATTTTCATTTAAATTTAATGAGTTGGGAAAGGAGATAAGTTGGGCCAAATAAGTTTCCTTGCAAAATAAGGAAACTGGAATAAAGCAACACAAAGCAAGGTGTCAATAAAAATAAGGAAACTAGCAAAAAACAAGGAAAAGTAGAAAACGGTGAAAAGTAGGCAAGTGTATAAAGCAGGCCAGTGCACAAAGCATGCAAGTGAAAAAAATGTAGTCAGTTGTGAAAAGCAGGAAACATCAATAAATCAAGGGAGGGCGCAATTTCCAAAGAGGGAGAAAGTCTAAGTAGTTCAAAAGCATGAAAGTAGTTCAAAAGCAAAAAGACAAAAGATATATGATTTTTGCAACTCAATGAGGATTATAAAAAACCAACCAAAGCTAGAAGGTCAAAATTGATCTAAGGATGGCACATTAGTTGAGATAAGGAGGGTCCACATGAGCTAGCACTTACCAAAAGACTTCTCAAGCATGATTGGTTCAAATTCCTAGAAAGCAAAGCATGAAAGAAGGAAAGAAAAAGCCAACTAAGGTTAATAAAAGGAGTATGAGAGATACATTTCACATTTTTTGTCAATGTCTGTATTCGATTTGGAGAAGCCTTGAGCTTTCCAAAGACTTGGGTGATGTGCGCCTTTTCACCGGTAGAGAGATATGCCTCTATTGTTCTTCGTTCTAGTTGAGGTATCAGCTAGAGATTGAGGATGAATGAATTCAACCTCCTTCATTATGTTTATTCTAGGTTTTCTCAGCAATTTTTCAGGCCCAATACGTTCTATTTAGTGTGCCAAGTTCCATTTAATTCAAGCTTTCTCTTCTCCCTCTCATTTCTCATGCTACCTTTCCAGTTGGAGGAGAAATATTGGGGGATTGCTCCATTTGTTTTATGGATTATGTTACAATAATCATATGATATGTAATCCTTTCCATTTTATTAATAAAATAAAGTCCAATGCTTTCATGCTGCAGGTTACACATTTTTCTTCCAAGTGTAATTTAACCCATGCTCTTTCCAATGCATTTTTTGACTAGTTTTCAATATTGAGTTAGAAAACTGACATCTGTGCATCCATTTTCTATTTTGTTGGTTGTATTGGATTCTTGAGACAATTTTGAACTCAATACCATCCTTGTTATATATTTTTTGGAGGGTTAGAGGCTATTTGGGTCGAATTGAAATTTAACTAGTTGAGATGTCATTATATCTACAAATATTCCTAGTCTTCCAAACTCTACCTGTTTGTCCCCAAATATTAGATTTGTTGTTTCCTTGTTGGTTGGGGTTAAAAACAGGCCACTCACCTTCTGATTTCACCCCAAGTTAGTGGAAGGATCTATTTTTCATATGTTGGTGTACCCAGGAAGCTTTGGAGTAGACTTCAATGGCAGCTGTTGTCGAAAAATAAATGGTCCCAGTACTTTGTGCAAATGATTATGAAGATAGATCAAATGATATTTTATAAGATGTTTTACACCTATAATTAGTCACATAAAAGTATCAAGTCCATATATTCAAGTTTTGTGAGGGTTTAATATTGACAATAACTAGCTGTGTCAAATCTAGTTTCAAACTAGTTACTAGTTTACAATTTTTCTGATTCTGCATTGTGTGTTTGATCTAATATATCCAAGTAATATGATTGGGGATATTACAGTGGTATCATAGCATGGTCCTCTACACCTGTGAGCATAAATACCATGCTCCATTTCTCAGTTAAGGACGAAAGTTGTAGAATGAGGCTTGCATCAGTAGCCATTGAAGATGACCTTGAGCAATATGAAGAAGAAGAGGTGATCTATGTAGATGGAGGTTTGCATATGTCAAGAGATGAAGATGGTTACTTTTGTGACCACAAATATAAATAATATAGAAGGATTGATACACCCATGTTGATTATTGTTGGTGGTATATTGTTCTTTGGAGGACAACCACTAGGAGTTGATCCTTTTGAGTATCTCCAAAGATACCAAGATTTAAGTAAAGAGATCCATGAGTTCTTGTATTTTCTAGATTTCTGTGAATATGAGGTTAGAAGACTGTTCAGGACAAGGGATCCCTTTGGAAAATCACATCAGAACATAATAAGCCATATTGTAAACAATGTGTGCATAGAAGTAGATCAAATATTGCAGAAGAATGAATTTTTACCATCAAAGTGCTATACATTAAATCTCAGTGAAGAAAGTGCAACTAGTATCATGATGGATCCTACCAATGATGCAGATCCTCATGCCACTCAAGATGTGGAATCCTCAAGATGCTTATAGGAGAATAGAAGTGAAGTAGAAGGAGAGATCCATGAGGTGGAGTGCAAGTCACTACAAAGTGACTGCATGAGAGAACAAAGTTGTGCAGAAGAAGATGAAGAGGAATCCCTTATTGAGAACCTAGATCAGAGAGCAACTACTGATGGTTGCTCAATTTTTATAGAAGCATATATTGATGGATGCTATGATGAGTTACCTATTGATGGGTGCCTAACTTTTGAGGAGACATATACTGATGGATGTCCATCTCTCTATGTTGGTGACATAGAGATTCCACTTGATGAGGCTTTCGCAAGTGCAAATTCCATTGAGCCTGAAGAAGATGAAGTCCTTGTAGTCAAGGAAGAGGTCCCAAGATTGATATTACTATCACCATAAGAGATTCATGAGGTTGATTCACTAATAGATGAGGAGGAGGTTCTTTCTCAAACTTATCCTTTTGAAAGGACACTCAAGATAAGTGAAATAAATATCAAGGAGGCCTTACACATTCTCCATGACACACATGTTTTAGTGTCACAGTCTTGTTGGAAAGTTGCTTCATTGGAAGGTTCATATTTCCTTGAATCCATGGAGAAGATCCAAAGAGAAATGTCTACAATCCAAGTTAAATTTTCACATCTACTTTTTGACAAAGATTACTTGTATGATCTTTTTCATATGTTGCATGGAGCATCCTTGAAGGATGATGAAGAGTTTTGTAATATCAATGATGAGTTGATGGACACCCAATATTCTTTGAGAATAACTCAAAGTTCCCTATTGGAATATGAGATGGATATAGATAAACTTCAATAAGAGTTGCAGAGATCACATATTACCTCCTACATTCCATTCATCCATTCTCCTTTGTTGATTACATTCATATTTCTATGGAGGACCTCATGAGATGATGGTTCATGAGGTGCATGATGACACACATGCGCTTGAGGATTTTTGGGATGCAGACGATGAGTTCCAAGCACATTTCACTTTCCAGAGAGAAACTGAGGTCTCTCAAGGAGTGAGTCATCTCTCCATTCAAGAGTCAAAATAGATTCTTAGTGTTAGACCAACCATTAATGGAGTTGATGCATCCACATATTTGGTGGATACTTGTTGCAGAGAGTTTGTTCATACTTCCTCATCCTACACATTTGAGGGTGAGCATTGGATGAAGGGTTTATTTTTGTTGTTTCCTGAGGAGGAGAAAGAGGTTCCTACATTCTCTCCAATTGATTTGATTGTATCATCCCCTTCCTAGGAGCACTTGAGGTATCATATGCCTATCTTTGATGCCTCCATATATAGAGGTGCATTGGATTCCCACCTATCTTCATTGAGTGGATCATATGATGGATGTTTGCACCCTTGGATCAGTGGCAGAGGGTTGAGTCATTGGATGAATTCACATGGGGAAGCACTTTGCTTTATACTTGGATTAGTTGATTGGAGTTTCTTTCCATTCCCTTGTGGATATGGAGACACATGTTTGTATTTCATGCTTGCATTCTTGGATATTTATTTCATGCATCATTTTCATATGAGAGGCATGAACATCCTTATTTGTTGGATGATGCCTACCGTTCTTGTGGTTGGACATGGGATTTTAACCCTTGTCACTTGCGATTTATTGATTCCATCTTTCATTCTTGTGTGCATTGGACACATAAGAACCTTCCTATGAGATTGGAGAGATTTGTTTGGGTTCGGCCCTACCCAAAGGGTGAATTTGTAATGATGGATGATCTCTCTAAGATTCATCCTAGCATTGAGGGTGACACACTTTAAGTATGGTTTCATGATATTGTCATTCCTCATGATGGTTCCTTCATCCTTCCTAGTACACTTCATGGTTCCATCTTCTATATGGTGTTGATGATGTTTGGAAGGATGCACACCAGACAGTGGGACCATGGCATTCATTGGGATGTTAAGTTTCCTCACATGAAACTGCCACATGGAGATTTGCAGTTGAGGCATGTGAGAATTATATATAGGTTGAATACCATGAAAGAATTCTAATATACAAGAATCTTGAAGCAAATAATTCCTCACAATAATTATTCAAAGATATGAAAGAATAAGAAGAAGAAATATTGATACAGAAACAGAAGAGAAGGAACTCAATTGATCGAAAAAATCATATCATATATTATTCCTCAATAGTAATACAATATATAATACATTTCAAGAGATAAAATAGAATTCCTTAAAGGAAAGTTGTAAAGCACAAAAAGCAAGGCTTACTAAAAACATAAAAACCCCCTAGGTGTCAAAAAATGTTTCCAAAATTGTCTAAAGGCTCACAATTTGGATGAATATGGTATGGAAGCTCATGAATGATGTAAATGGAATGTAATGATGGCTTTAGGAGAGATTAAATGATGTGGAGGTAGAATTGGTCAAGTGGCAAGAGTTTCTAAGTCAACTAGCTTTACCTTATCCACTAGAAAGTAGAAAAAACAGGATAAAGCTATCTAAATCAGGAAAGTGTCTTTCTAATTCAGGAATGGAATAAAATCAAACAAAATCCAAGGAAATCTTATCCATAATTTGTCCAAATTTGTTTTTGTGACTTAGGATGGAAAGTGGTCCACTAAAAGACAAAACTGGCCCTATTTAGCTAGTCAAAACTTAGGAAACTAATCTAGATAACTAGTAAAATATATCCTAAGTATGGGATGGGTTTTAAATGTTCCAACACATCCCCTTAAGCCTAAGGATATATTTTAAGCCCCTTGTCTGGAGGGATACTCTTCTGAGGATAGATAGCATTGAGGAGAGCAACAAGTAGCTGAAACATAAACAAAATGTCAGATATACCATCGAGGCAGGCATCCCCATGCTCAGAAACAATTGATTCAAAGCATGGCTGCCGACCAATACATTGCAGATCCATGAGTATTGAGATGATATAGACTGTAGACAAATCATGGCTACTATGAAAAAGCGTAGATCCATGATACAGTAATGACACAGCCATGACCAATACAAAAGTGGATCTGTGTGACAATACAAAGGACATCTCCATCGCAACCTAAACGCAATCAAAGTACAAAAGTGCATCCAGGGTCTTCTACTCAATCACAAATGATACGAATCTAGCCATGTGATTACAAGGTGTTGAAGTCGAACATGGTAGAAACCATTTGATTACCGATCAATGATGTGAACCGTTAACAAATGCGAGGGAAATCACCATTGATGACAATGATCCCCAAGGTATCTATAGTACATCTCAAAGAAATGCAAATGAATGAGTTGATGTTGAGAATTCGAGAAATCGTTCGATTAGAGGTTGATGATGTAAACCTACTGCCAAACACGAGGAAACCTGCCATTGAGGCATGCAAGTACCAAGGTACTAGTGGCTGATTCCTAAGTTTGATTCCCAGATAGTGATTTTGCATCGACGGGAATAGACTCGTCGAAGGTGGGCCATAACGATTCCCACATCATCGACACAAAATCAGAACGAAAGATGGTATAGGATGATGAAACAATAGATCATGTACTGACACAATGGAGGTATGACACAATGAATGACTCTGAACAATGCAACCCTTTGAACATATAACGACATGAAACAGGACCTGGTAGCAGGGATTATTGATGGTAGAGGATAGACATCGAATGAGTAGGCTCGTGGCCAGAGAGACGACTCAGGATGATGACCATAACTCAGTAAGAATTGTTACCCAAAAATAGACAAGGGACAGACGCATGCCATGTTCAAAGGTGATGACTTGACAAGCTGCCAACAAAATAAACTCGACTTGTTTCCCATTTTCCCCCGACATGATATACGAGTACCTCTTTGTTGTTTTTCGAGCTTGAAGAGGATAACAGATGCTCGGTATAGCTCATCTCATAGATGAGTCCAATCTCACATGTTTTACGAACCTGAGAAAGGAGGGGTTCGTTCCAAAGTGGGCCCTTCGATGTCAAATTTTAACGAGTCCAAGGAAGGAAAACTCAGTAGTTTTTCACATTTAGAGAGCCTGAAAAACTTAAAGAAGGCTCCAAAGTGTACTTTTTCGTAAATTTAGTCCCTCGATCCCGAAAAAGTGTAAAACAATTCTCGAGAGAACTCTCCCAGTCAAAAATTGACCGAGGTATACCTTTCTCGTAAATAGTCTAGACGGGCCGAAAAAGGGGTAACCTATCACCGAATAGACGAACTTTCAAATACTTTTACAAGTGTGAAAGAGGCAAGATCACTTGGCACTCTTTTCAATTTTAGGGAGTCTGAAAAAAGCTTAACTATGGACTCCAATGGTCTTTTTCATAATTTTTAATTATTTTGGTCCAAAAAAAGAATAAAATACAACTAGGATAATACTTTCCTCATCGCTTAACAAGCATCAGTAAAGCTAACTAAGCTCGACACCGTCTACTTGAGCTTGAAAAGCACAATATGGGTGTAAAAGTGCTTGGAATCTTTTTCAAGTTTTAATCCAGAGCACGAAAAAGATAAAGTAGGATCAAAATGAAGGTCAAATAAATAAATGAACGTTAGTGTGAACATTTTTAAAGGAGACCCTATCAGCAAATGCTCATGGAGCCAGATATTAGTAATGTGAAATGGGTTTTAATCTAACCAGATAAAATAATGAGTAAAAAATAGGTGAAAAAGTTATATAAGGAATAGGTAAATATGGAAAGTTACCATTTCACTTGTGCATTTGCCCAAAGAGGAAATTTTACCCATTGAGGAGCAAAAACTTCAAGAGTTCATATCTGGAGATCCGGAGCACCATTTCAAAAGCCGTTTGCTCCAGGTAAGAGCTTTCAAGCCCCTCTTTCATTTTATAGGTAAAAAATTTGATTTCAGTAGGGAAAAATAATTTTGTAGATATTTCTCCCTACGGATAGGTAGAAACTCTCTTACGTTAAAGTAGGCTTAACTGACTCTAAACTAACACAAAAAGATAACAAATGCTACCTTGAATTCCTAGATCTAAACAAACATCTCAAGATTATATTGCTGAAAGAAACATAAGAGATCTAACTTACCTTTGATTTAATTGCTCGTCTTAGTCGATGCTTCGATTGTCAAGTCCTCACTAATGAACCTGTTAGAATAAACCAAGATACAAGTATATACAATCTTCTAGAAATATTGAAATATATGTTAGAATCTAAATCTATAGCAGGAACAAATCATATGATTGAAACAAGATCAACATACATGATTTTGGAAACAAGACAAGTTATGTTCTATTGCAAACTTGAAGTCAATTACAATGGTTGCTTGATGTCCAAGCCAACTGCCAGCTCCAAGTGCTTTCTCCTCTAGCTATCTCCAAAAAGATTCAAGATCATAGGTTTGATGTCTCCAAGAGTCCTCCACTCTGCTCATGGAAGGTCTCTCTCTTATAGTGTGTAGTAGGGTTAACCAACAAGAGAGAAGGATGGATCTTGGGAGTGTTTAGTAGATCAGGCCCACTAATCTGAGAAAGTGAGTTAGGATCGAATCAGAGATGCTAATCCTCAAAAATCTCTCGAAGATCAAGATTCCACAAGCCATGGAAAAAAGGCTAAAAAAGGAGTACTGCACCTCTTCAACTAAGCATAGCGCGGTAGTACCGTGTGGCAGAGAAGGTGCATAGCGCGGTAGTGTGGAATACCGCTCCCTTAAGCTTTAGCAAGGCACGGTAATGTAGGTATATGAAGTCTCAGCTAGGTTGATTCTTGACAGGACAGGTTTATCTTCAAGGATCATTCATCATTTTTCTCTTCTGGGTGTTTTAAGCAGTAGGGGAAGTGTCATCAACTATTTTTATGGTGAAGATATGACACTATGAAATATGGAGGTATAACAGATGCCCCTTAAAGTGTGAGGTCAGAAGGGACTGATGGCCGAAAGACTTTACAAATATTTTGCGGAGATAGCATCGAGGAGAGCAACAAGGAGCTGAAACAGAAACAAAATGTCAGATATACCATCGAGGCGGGCATCCCCATGCTCGAAAACAATTGACTCAAAGCATGGCTACCAACCAATACATTGCAGATCCATGAGTACTGAGATGATATAGACTGTAGACAAATCATGGCTACTATGAACAAGCGTAGATCCATGAGAGAGTAATGACACAGCCACAACCAATACAAAAGTGGATCTGTGTGACAATACAAAGGACATCTCCATTGCAACCTGGACGCAATCAAAGTACAAAGGTGCATCCAGGGTCTTCTACTCAATCGCAAATGATATGAATCTAGCCATGTGATTACAAGGTGTTGAAGTCGAACATGGTAGAAACCATTTGATTACCGGTCAATGATGTGAACCGTTAACAAATGCAAGGGAAATCACCAATGATGACAATGATCCCCAAGGTATCTATAGTACATCTCAAAGAAATGTGAATGGATGAGTTGATGTCGAGCATTCGAGAGATCGTTCGATCAGAGGTCGATGATGTAAACCTACTGCCGAACATGAGGAAACCTGCCATTGAGGCATGCATGAACCAAGGTACTAGTGGTTGACTCCTAAGCCTAATTCCTGGATAGTGATTTGGTGTCGATAGGAATAGACTCGTCAAAGGTGGGCCATAATGATTCCCACATCATCGACATGAAATCAAGATGAGAGATAGTATGGACTGATGAAACAATAAAATATGTACTGACACAAAGGGAAGGTTTGACATGAAGTGGAGGTGGACTCAAGGTAATAACCCTTTGAACATATAACGACATGAAACAGAGCTTGGCAGCAGGGACTACTTGAACAGATAGGACCACAGGAAGTGTGAACTTATAGCAATAATGAGGACGCATGATCATAATGATGACACTATCAGCAAGACTGACTACCCAAAATAGACAAGGTGAGGATGCATGCCATGTTCAAAGGTGACGACTCACAAGCTGCCAACAAGGTAAACTTGACTAATTTTCCCATTTTCCCTCAACATGATGGACGAGTACCTCTTTGTTGTTTTACGAGTTTGAGGAGGATAACAGATGCTTGGTATAGCTCATCTCATAGATCAGTCCAATCTCACATGTTTTTTGAACTTGAGAAAGGAGGGGTTCATCCCAAAGTGGGCCCTTCGATGTTGAATTTTAACGAGTCCAAGAAAGGAAAAATCGGTCGTCATTTCATGTTTAGAGAGTCTGAAAAGAATTAAAGAAGACTCCAACGGTCCCTTTTCGTAAAGTTAGCCTCATCGACCGAAAAAGGGTAAAACAACGTGGAGGAGGACTCTTCCAGTCATGATTGGTTGGAGTATTCCTTTTTCGTAAGTAGTGCCCCCTAGTCCGAAAAAGGGGTAAACTATCACTAGGGAGATGATCATTCAAATCCTTTTACAAGCGTGAACAAATCAATTTCACTTGGCCATCTTTTCCTATTTTAGGAGTCTGAAAAGATCTTAAAGAGGACTCCATGTACAACTTTGTCATGGTTGATGACCGAGTATGACAAAGGAAAAGTAAACTCGGCACAGTTCCTTTTCGGTAAATAGTCTAGCGAGGTCGGATAAAGTGATAAACCTATACTCGTTAGACACACCTTTTTACTCCAATTGTTTAACGAACACAATAATGGTATCAAAAGCACTCGGAATCTTTTTCATGTTTGGATCCAGAGAACGAAAAAGGAAAAGTAAGCTCGAACCACTTTTCATGTTTTAACCAGAGCACGACAAAAGTGAAAAGTAAGCTCAAACACCATCTTACTGTTTTTAACGAGCTCGAAGATAGGTTGGAAGAATGCTCATGATGTCTGCTTCATTTTTTAATGAGCTTGTAATAGAAAATGAACTATGCTCAGGATAATTTTCATTGTTTAATGAGCTCGAAACCTAAAAAGGAAAGTATGCTCGAAAATGTTCCCAATGGTGAACTTCTTCCCGTCATGAAATCCAAAGGTTGGTACATGCCTCCTAGCATGATTGCTAGAAGTAAGTGACTTAGCTCCAATGTGGTGTGGAGAGGCGATCGAGTTGACTTCAACGTAACTTCCAGAGGTTGAAGACATGCCCCCAAGCTTCATTTCATTCGCCTAAGGTATAGGCGAGTGAAAAGAAGGTTCAGGTACTAAGTCTACAAGGAGACTCGACTCAAAGGGAAAGGATATGTTTCATTTTTTAACGAGCTTGACATAGAGTAGAACTTTTCTCAGACTACTGGTTTCATTTTTTAATGAGCTTGAAGCCAACGGTAAACTCTGCTCATGGTTAAGGTCCATTGATGGGTTCCCTCCCAAGATGATGACCAGAGGCTGGTAAATGCCCCTAGCATGATTACTAATGGCTAAACATGCCCCCCAAGCTTCATTTCGTCTGATTTCTCTTCTTCCTTACCCAAAACAAATCTGGCTACTAATCTGAATGTGTTCGCCCGGGGGGTAGGGAGAACTAGGACCAAGTGACCTAGGCAAATGAAATGAAGGTTCAAATCCTAACTCTAGCGAGAGACTCGAACAAATGAAAGGGAGATCTATTTCATTTTTACACAAGATTGAAAATAGATAATAACAATGCTTGAAAGGGTCATTTTTTATTTTTTAATGAGATTAAAACATAAAGATATTATGCTCGAAGGTAGTTTCATTTTTATGCAAGCTTGAAATTGAAAGTAAATTATGCTTGGGATTGATTTCATTTTTACACAAGCTCGAAACCAACGGTAAATTGTGCTTGAGGGTCGGTTTCATTTTTTAATAAGCTTGAAACAAAGAATAAACTATACTCGTAGGAACCTATTTCATTTTTTAACGAGCTTGACATAGAAAGGGAACTATGCTCGTAATGATGGTTGGTTTCATTTTTACACAAGCTTACAACCAAAAGTAAACTATGCTTGGGATGATGGTTGGTTTCATTTTTTAACAAGCTTGACACCGGAATAGAACTTTTCTCCAACGTCCCCCCCTAGGGGGAAGAAACCACTAAAACATGTGGAACATTTAGGGAAGTCTAGTGACTAGGAGTCATGCGATGACTGGATGTCACAAAGGAAATCTGATCGATGGTCACAACATTCCCATGATGGGGAAAATACATTACTCGAAAGAGTGAGGACACTACAGCCTTCATTGCATAGACGTAATCACGTCCAAGGAGTAGATTAAAATCTAAGGGACCTTGGACTACCATAACATCAATACAGACAGTTTTCCCTCCCAAAGTTATAGGTAACTGAGGAAGGGACCCTAAAGGTCTAGTAGGCGTTCTATTGAAAGCTAGTTTCTGGTTAGTGACAGGCACAAGCCGAGGAGAACCTAAGGCTTGCCAAGCAGTTGAGGATATAATACTAACAGAAGCTCCTTCATCAACTATCGTATGAAAAATTTCTTTATCGAAAACTCCTACAGATATTTGAAAAGGAACACTCGAAGGAAGATGAGATTCTGTTAGACCATTCCAATCAAAGGAAATAACCTCAGTACTTGGAGGGGGTTTCGCGAAAATGGACAGGGTTTCCCCTTGCTGAGGACATTCTGAACCGATAAGGAAAACATCAGCGGTTTCCAATTCACTCTTGCTTGGAAGATAAGAATGAGACGAAGATTTTGTTAAGGTGACTACTTCAGTCTGGACTTTCTCCAATGAAAGAGCGAGATCGAGTGGGGATGACAGCGACTCGATCCCTTCACTCTCGGGAGGGAGAGTGGGATCAATTGTAGATGAAACTAAATTGATCACTTGGTCAACTAGCAGGGGTCGAGGGACAGTTTACTATGGTCTGTTGGAGGCACCAGTTGAGAACTAGTAATATCTTCCAACCATTGTGAGGCTTCATCCATGCTTGGACAAAGGAAAGTATGGTGCATATTCTTGCATATCAAACAGGGATATAGGACTTTACCTTTCCAACCCTTCACCAAGGGGTCACTGGTTGAGGGAGTGTCATCAACATGATGGTCAGAGGTCGACGATACAAGTGGTTTGGTTTTTTTAGACCATACTTCGGATACATGAGAAAGATCGGGGCAATCCTTGAGAAGGTGATCACCCTTACAAAGTTTGCAAGGGAACTTGGGATTATGGGGTGTTTTCGTAGAATGAGTGCCATTAGAGGCAACTGATTTACGCTTGGTATCTTCCTTATCCTTCTTCTTCTTAACTTTCCTTTTCTTCTTCTTCTTATCCTCCCGATTACTAACACTATTGCTTTGATCAGGCAAGGAAGAAGGAACGGAAGAAGATTCATCCAACGAAGAAGGGGAAGGATTAGTTTGGGATTGACTCTGTCGTGGTGGGGAATTAACATTCGAAACATTGGGTGCAATCGGAATTAGCAGATTGAATAACCATACCGGTAATCCTATGGTTAATCCAGGAAGATTTAACGAGGCAATAAAGGGAGGACCAATATCTCCAACTGGAGGAAAATTAAAAGGTACCCCTTGAAAAGGGGTCTCCGAATCGGTAGTCCCAGAAGGAGCATGGGTGCGTGGAGGTAGATTCTCCATGAAACAAAACTAAGTGATGTAGATGAAGTCTTGTTAAAAAGAACTCAAAAACCCTCATGCAACCGCGCGTATGAAAGGGGATCTAGGAAAAGACAAGGCTCACAAGACAAAAGAGCAAGCTCAAAAAACTATACTGAGGCCGCTGCCACAGTAAGCGAGCTGTACAACAAAATGGATAGAATATTAACAAGCATCCCTACAAAGAAAAAGACCCTCTACAAGATAGCAAGCAAAACCTCCTAACTAAGAGCTGGAGACCTCAACAAATTGTATCCTTCACAAGGCGATGAAATCCAAGTCGAACAATACAAAATGAGAGACCAATAATGGAAGGATATCCCTCTACCGAAAGGGACCTTGGGTAAAAGAGCCGTAGAAGAAAAGTCACTAAGCTACCTCGTTCATGACACGTTGGAAAAGGTTTTCGGCGCTTCTGCCTTATCACCCTTGTATCACCAATATGGTGGCTAGAGAATACAAGGAAGACAATGATCGATACTGCCTTAGGGCTAAGTGGAGTGCGACATTCCACAGAGTCTGTCCGGTTCTCGATCTTGCGGCATTTTAACCCGTGAAACAACAGGAGGCCCCTCCACAAACTGGTTGTGACCATGTCAATAAATACTAGAGGATTTTAGTTCCCTAAAGACAATGACTATGTCTCAGATGAAAAATGACAAGGGGGAATTATTTTGATGCCTATCCCCGGTGTCCTACCTAACTACCAAATTCTTTTGATTTCCTCAAGTGAGGTTAATATTGGTCTAGTTAGGGAGATTAATTTTAGAGGCTGTCTTACACAATCGAGTTATGGAAGTGCAACTTGATGGTGTTGTGACGACTCAAACCATGCAAATGAAGATGAATCGAAATGAACCTTTCTCTTCGATGAACACTAGCTAAAGTAAGGAAGAATTCTTTCCGTTCCCAATATCTACAACCCAATGCAAATGTAATTTTATTTCTTTCAAAATGATAGAAAGAGGTAAAAGATGTACCCAAAACTAACCCAAAGCAATAAAAAAGTTCTTTATATGAACACCTAATGTAATAATTATAATCTGTTTCCTACCTTTTTACACTTGAAAAAGACACATCCAATCTATGGAAAGAAGGATCCCACAAACGCTTCCAATCAGATGCATGACAAAGAGAAGCACCTAACAATATCATCTAACTCAAATGCACATAAATATGAAACAAGCATTTCTTCTTCTCATGAATGTAAGACCAAGAATTGCAAATGATCAAATTAAAGCAAGAAGAACATATATTTTTTCCAGTTTCGTGAATATAGCAAAAGAGTGACAAAACCAAGCTTCTCTTTGGACTAAAGCGGAGACATGGGGATTGGGGAGGAATAAGTTAAGTTTCTTTTAGAAAGCTTCATGGCATCTTGTGTCGCCCTTGAACATGGCACCTGTTTGTGTCTCATCATACAGTTGGGTAATCTGCTTATCTCTGAGTCATGCCAATTCTATGAGTTGTCCTGCTCCTTCAAGTCATCTGAAGAATGCCTCATTCATCGTTGCATTATGTCTTGGTCTCTACCTCGTTGAGTCAATGTTTCCGAGTCATTATTGTCATGCCGTTCATGTTCAAGGGAAGTTTACCTTAGTCATACTCTGCAATATTGTTAGCCTTTACATCCTTTTGTCAGTCCATACTCATCTGATTCATTACTTCACATCACTTTCCTATGTCGGTTTCATGTCGATGATGTGGGATCCATTATGGCCCTCCTTCGACAAGTCTATTCCTATTGACTTCAACCCATTATCCAGGAATTAGTCTTAGAAACCAACCTTAGTACTTTGGTACCTGCATGCCTCAATGAAAGGTTTCCTCGTATTCGACAGTAGGTTTTCATCATTGACCTCTAATCGAATGATCTCATGGATGTTCGACATCAACTCATCTATTCACATTTCGTCGAGATGTACTATGATACCTTGGGAGTCATTTTCATCATTGGTGATTTTCCTCGCACTTGTTAACAGTTCCAATCATTGACTGGTAATCAAGTGATTTCTACCATGTTCGACTTCAACACCTTGTAATCACATGGTTAGATTCGTATCGAGTAGAAGACCCTGGATGGTTCTAAAGTCTTTTTAGCACATCAAGGTTGCGATGGATATTTTTTGAGTAGGTCCCCATGTATATATATGTTGGTTACCTTATTGATGTATTGTCACACAGATCCATTCTTGTATTGGTCGTGGCTGTGTCATTGTCTTATCATGGATCTACGCTTGTAGTCTAGTAGCCATCATTTGTATCCAGTCATTGTTAAGTATGTACTATCATGGATCTACAATGTATTGGTCGGTAGCCATGCTTTCAGTCAGTTGTTCCGAGCATGGGTATGCCTGCCTTGAGGTCATTAGACATATTGTTGATATTTGCTTGCAGGTCTTCTCTAGTTCTCCTTCAGATATCCTTGCAGACTTATTATTTGTAAAGTGTTTCGGCCATCATATTTCTTCTGACCCCACACTTTAGGGGGCATATATTATACCTCAAATTGCCACACCATGTGTAAGTGAGAATATACATGTTTCACCGCCATGGAAAACATGATGTTTATTCCTCCTAAGGGTGTTAGGACCCTTCATTCTAATGTTGGTACCTTCCCTAGTTACACTTGGAATAAAATCCAACAAGCAAGAGGTCAAAAGCCACATTAACCACCTCCAAATATTAGTCTTCTAGAACTACCGTGCCCTGCATGCCTATGGGGGAGCGGTAGTGTCAAACTACCGCGCTGTGCATGCTTATGGGGGAGCGGTACTACCACGGTTTGCTTAGTTATAGGGGAGCGATAGTTTTGGTTTAGGCTTCTCCCTTTTATTTTGGATCTTGGATCTCATGGAGATTTTCTTGGGATGAGGTACCCCTTCGAATCCCATCTCACTTTCCCTCCTTGGCATGATTTAGTTCTTTGATCCACATATTATTCACTTAGATCCATAATCTCCTCTTAGTGGTTGGACTCCCAAATCCTACTTAAAGAGAGCCATCCATGAGCTAGGGGGTGATCTTGGAAACACTAAACCTATGATCCTATGAGTCTTGCAAGGGTGATGTTGGAGGGATTGGAAGGAGGTGCTGCTACTTTGGACATCAAGGTATAACATTGTAATCGGCTTCTTTTGGCTTTCTTATCATTAATATAACTTAGCCTATTCCTCTCATTTTCATGTCTTTAATGATGAATGCATGAAATTGTCTCTATTTATATAGTTATATCTTTGTTTATACATATATTGCATTGGAGAAGGTGTTGTCTTTCCTTTGTGAACAGGTTCATAAGTCCATAATCAAAGGCTAAAGCTGGAGCAACTTAGGAGCAGCAGGACAACCATCAAAGTAAGGTATGCCATCTACTTGCTTTGTATTTCCATAGCTTGTTAGCTGATGTGTGAGCTAGATCTAGGAGGACTATAGTGTCTATTTGTTTCATCTCTGTCTTGGGTAGGCAACTAGGGGCCTTTTCTAATCCCAAGGGTATATCTACCTATCCGCAAGGAGATTTTCTCACAACAACAACTCGTTAATGATTCGAATCAGAAGACATATGAGAGAACTGATATATGTCTCCAACTTCTTGAAAAATGTTTTGGCAATCATGTAGGAACTAGGAGGAGCATGGACAGAGGAAGTGAAGGCGCAACCAACAAACTCAACTGTATACTGACTTCCAAATAACTATAGATCACCTTCTTGGATACCATTGACCAACAAAGGATCCTCAATATCTAAAGTGTAAGAGGAGAACAATGATGAGAGATGTAAATATCTGAGTTCTTCTTCAACAATAATTTTCTGCCATTTGATCTTCAGTACCTGCAAAACAAACTCTCTGAAACTTATACTGGAAGAATAATTTAATTAAGAAATCCAAGGCTCTGATACCACGTGATAATTCTATATAGGTTTAATTGCATGAAAGAATTCTAATATCCAAGAATCATGAAGCAAATAAGTCCTCACAAGAATTATTCAAAGATATGCAAGAATAAGAAGAATAAATATTGAGATAGAAACATAGGAGAAGGAACTCAATTGAGGAAAAAAATCATCTCATATATTCCTAAATATGAATACAATATATAAAAAATATACATATATAACATAGAATGCCTTAAAGGCAAGTTGTAAAGCACAAAAAGTAAGGCTTACTAAAAACATAAAAACCCCCTAGGTGTCAAAAATTGTTTCCAAAACTATCTAAAGGCTCACAAATTGGTTGAATATGGTATGGAATATCATGAGTGATGTAAATGGAATGTAATGATGGATTTAGGAGAAAATAAATGATGTGTAGGTCGAATTGGTCAAGTGGAAAGAGTTTCCAAGTCAACGAGCTTTACCTTGTCCACTAGAAAGTAGAAAAAACAAGATAAAGCTACCTAAATCAGGAAAGTGTCTTTATAATTCAGGAATGGAATAAAATCATAAATAATCCAAGGAAATCTTATTGATAATTTGTCCAAATTAGTTTTTGTGACTTAGGATGGCAAGTGGTCTATTAAAAGATAAAACTGGCCCTATTTAGCTAGTCAAAACTTAGGAAATTAATCTAGATGACTAGTAAAATATATCCTAAGTATGGAATGGGTTTTTAAATGTTCCAGCAAGGAAGTGGGATCCAGGAATTCCTTTTCCTGATGGATTTTTTTGGATGTCATTCTTGTTGATGGGAGTGAAAAACAAGCAATGGGATCCAAGCATTTCTTGTCTTTGGAACAGTTGTTGTCATGTTGGCTTAATGAATCAATTCAACCTAATCTCTCATAAGTTCATCTATGTTGCACTTGGTTTCCGTTTCCTACTCGAGGAACATTTATTTGGATGGAATTATGGTTTGCATGCATGGTACATTGGAGGATGTATCTTACATCTTGCATTTCTGAGGATCATTTGGGATCCTGGTATCAGTTGTGATTAGTCTCCACACTAAGTGCATGGTTGGATGGTGATGGAGCTATCTATTGGGAGAGTTCATGAGAAGATTATAATCAAAGTGGTGTAGCAGAAGCATGATGTCCCTTGGTGCTTAGTTGGGTTGAAAATTCCAATGCTAGTCAATCAACAGTATATACTGAGGACTGAGTTCAGTGGCTGGCTTCATGTATGGTTAGATTTTATTATTGCTTGAGGAGAAGCAATTTTGGGAAGGGAGGACTTTCATGTCCCCATTTTTGGTAGCACCATGGTAAGAATACTAGCCACTCCATCCCATGGGGTTCTAGTATTAAACTAATAATAAGGGAATAATTTCGGCCCAAGTTACCTTAGTAATTAATTAATTTAGCTAGATAATAAATTATGGCTAAACTATTTTGTATTAAATTAATTTAGAAGGGATGTAATATTATTTTGAGTATTTAATTTTCATTTAAATGTAATAATGAGTGGGAAAAGGAGATAAGGTGGGCCAAAGAAGTTTCCTTGCAAAAGAAGGAAACTCGAAGAAAGCATCACAAAGCAAGGTGTCAGTAAAAACAAGGAAACTGGAAAAAAAGATGGAAAAGTAGAAAGTGACGAAAAGCATGCAAGTGCATGAAGAATGCCAGTGCATAAAGTAGGCAAGTGAAAAAAAAGCGGTCAGTTGTGAAAATAAGGAAACATCAAAAAAGAAAGGGAGGGCACATTTTCCAAACAGGGAGAAAAGCTAAGCAGTTCAAAAGCAGGAAAGTAGTTCAAAAGCAAGAAAGTAGTTCAAAAGCATAAAGACAAAATATTTCTGATTTTTGCAGCTCAATGAGGATTAGAAACAACCAAGGCTACAAGGTCTACATTTAGCTAAGGAGGGCACAATAGATGATATAAGGAGGGTCCACATGAGCTAGCACTTACCAAAATACTTCTCAAGCATGATTGGTTCAAATTCCTAGAAAACAAAGCATAAAAGAAGGAAACAAAAAATACAACTAAGGTTAATAAAAGGAGTATGAGAGACACATTTCACATCTTTTGTTAGTGTCTGTATTCGATTTGGAGAATCCTTGAGCTTTCCAAAGACTTGGGTGATGTTCCCCTTGTCACTGGTAGAGAGATGTTCCTCCATTATTCTTTGTTCTAGTTGAGTTATCAGCTGGAGTTTGAGGAGCAAGGAATTTAGACTCCCTCATTATTTTTATTGCAGGTTTTCTCATCCATTTTTCAGGTCCAATATGTTCTAGATAGTGTGCCAAGTTTCGGTTAATTCAAGCTCTCTCTTCTCTCTCTCATTTCTCATGCTACCTTTCTAGTTGGAGGAGAAATATTGGGGGAATGCTCCCTTTGTTTTACGAATGTTGTTCGAATAAGCATATGATATGTAATAGTTTACATTTTATTAATAAAATACAGTCCAAGACTTACATGCTGCAAGCTACACATTTTTCTTCCAAGTGTAATTTAACCCATGATCTTTCCAGTGCATTTTTTTACTATTTTTCAATATGGAGTTAGCAAACTAAAATTTGTGCATTAATTTTCTATTCCATCAGTTGTATTGGATTCTTGAGACAATTTTGAACTCAATACCATCCTTGGTATATATTTTTTGGAGGGTTATAGTCTATTTGGGTCGAATTGAAAGTTAACTAGATGAGATGTCATTATATCTACAAATCTTCCTAGTCTTCCAAACTCTACCAGTTTGTCACCAAATATTAGTATTATTGTTTCCTTGTTGGTTGGGGTTAAAAACAGGGCATCCACCTTCTGATTTAACCCTAATTTATTGGAAGGATCTAGTTTTCATATGCTAGGGTACCCAGGAGTCTTTGGAGTAGACTTCAACGACAGTTCTTGTCGAAACATAAATGGTCCCAGTACTTTTTGCAAAGATTCTGAAGCTATATCAGCCCTTATTTTCTATTTTGTTGTACACCTATACTCAGTCGCATCAAATTATCAAGTAGATATATTCAAGTCTTGTGAGGGTTTAATATTGCTAGTAACTAGATGTGTCAAATCTAGTTTCAAACTAGTTACGAGTTTACAATTTTTATGATTTTGCACTGTGTGTTTAATCTAATATATTCAAGTAATCTGATTGGGAATATTACATTCTCAACCCATTTTTATTTCAGAGTGTATTTTTTTATGTTTTGAATCTCAAGTAGACCAAATCACCTTCTTGGAAGGTTTGGTCTGTTCTATTCTTGTCTGCATTCACCTTTTGTTGGTTCTGTGCAACCTGCAAGCTTTCTTTGAGTGCCCTGAGTATGTCTTGGATTTCCTGTAGCCAATCCTTTTCTTTTTGTTCCCTACAATACCCAAAAATCAGATCTACAAATTTGGGGGATTCATACCCATACATATGTTTGAATGGGGTCATTCCAATGGAGAGATGGAATGTAGTGTTATAATAGAATTCCCCCAAGTGTAGCCAGGTGACCCATGGTTTATGCTACTCAGTAATATAATTTATGAGATATCCCACAAGACATTGGTTTACCCTCTCATTTTGGCCATCAGTCTGAGGGTGATAGCTTGTTTTTATATTCAAACTACTTCCAACTAGTTCAAACACGGTTTGGTAGAAAGCACTAGTAAATTTTCTATCTTAGTCACTTATTGTAGTCTTGGGAAGACCATGCAATCTGAATACTTCTTTAAAAAACAGTGCAAAAAATTGACTGGAAGTAATGGTTGATGTGACAACAAATAAGTAAGCAAATTTATTCAATCTTTAAACCACTACAAAAATACTATCCTTACCCTGGGATTTGGGAAAACCGGTGATGAAATCCATGGACACACTTTCCCACTTTTGTTCTAGAATTGGTGGGGGTTGTAGGAGACAAGAAGGATGAGCGCGCTCAACTTTATTCTATTGGAATTCAGTACACTCCCTTCAATGCCTTAACACATTATTTTTTAGGCCCTTCAAAGTGAACCATTCTCTCACCTTCCGGTAAGTTTTTAGGAATCTAGGGTGGCCCTCCACTCGTGCATTGTGGGCATCCTCCAAAATATTTTATTTTAATTTTGATCCAGGAACTAGAAAAATTCTGTCTTTGTAATATATGATATCATTAAGGATTTTGTATGCATCGTCATGCATCAACCCATTCAACACTTCACAAGCAAACCGGTTCTTAGAATATTCCATAGCTAGTTGGACTTTCCAATTAGTTGGCACTTGCAGCAAAGAAAACGAAGGCTTCCTAGAGGGGGAATCAGCTACCACATTCATCTTACCTTTTTTGTATTCTATGTCGAAGTCATAGGACTGAACCTTACTTACCCATTTCTGTTGTTTATCATTCAACTCCTTTTCGGTCAGAAAATGTCTCAAACTGTTGTGATCAGTCTTTACTATGAACTTGCCTCCTACTAGGTACTATCTGAATTTGGACAAGGCATGCATAATGGCCAACATATATTTATCATAAATTGAATGCTGCCTCTCATGTGGCTGCAACGTTCTTCTCTCATAGGAAATGGGTGCTTATTCTGCATTAGAATTGCTCCAATGCCTTCCCCAGATGTATCACATTCTAGTAGGAAGGGCTGAGTGAAATTAGGAAGTGCAAGTACTGGGCAATTTCTCATCACTTATTTCATTTTGTTGAAATATTTTTCAGCCTCCTCTATCCAAAAAAAGGCTCCCTTCTTGGTGATATTTGTTAAATGGAATGATAGTTTAGAAAATCATTTTACAAATTTCCGGTAGTAGGTGCATAAACCAATGAATCCCCTCAATTCGGTGATGTTCTTTGGGATTGGCCATTCAAGTATGGACTTTATCATCTCAAGATGTACCTTGAATCCTTATTTCCCAATTATATGACCAAGATAGAGGATCTCAGTCAATCCAAACTCACACTTGGACAATTTGGCATAAAAAGACTGTTCTGCCAAAATTGTCAAGACATTGTCCAAGTGGTGCATGTGCTCCTCCCATGTCCTACTGTAAATCAGAATATCATCAAAGAACACAAGGAAATACTTATGCAATTTCTTACTAAAAAATATGTTCATGCAATATTGGAAGGTGGCTAGTGCATTGGTCAAGCCAAAAGGCATGACAAGAAACTCAAAATGCCCATAATGACATCGAAAAGCAGTTTTCTGGATGTCTTCTTCCCTCATCCTGATTTGATGGTATCCAGATCAAAGATCTATCTTGGAAAAATATCCTGCTCCATGCATCTAATCCATCAATTCATCAATCCTTGGGATAAAATATCTTTTTGTGATGGGTTTATTGTTCATGGCCCTATAATCGATGCACCTGTGCATTATACCATCTTTCTTTTTTACTAGGACCATTGATGATCGAAAGGGAAATGAGCTTGGCCTTATGAATCCTTACTCAATTAGATCCTTGATGGTCTTCTAAATCTCATTCTTGAATCAAGTAGGGTGCTTGTAAGGATGTATATTGATAAGAAGTGTTCCAACTTCCAACTCAATCCAATGTTCAGTACCTCTTTCTGGATGCCTGCCATGTGAAAGATATTCGAACACCTTCTTGTGTTTTTGTAGCATCCTTTTGATGTCCTCAGGATGGTGTGAGACATCTATGTAAGTTCCTTGAGTGGTGACGAAACATTCAACAGCCCACTCAACATCACCATGCCTCAGAATTGATCTCATACTATGTGCAGAAATTACTTGTTTTGGGTAGGTGTTGACACCTTCCAAAAACACTTGTTTCCCATCAGCACCTTTGAAAATCATTTGGGGTATCTGATAGTTCATTGAATTCTCCCCAATGGAGTACAACCACTGCATTCCCAACACCATATTGTCACCATCCACATTGACAACATAGAAGCTATCAGTCATTGTATAATCTCCAAAGGTCATTTGCAACTTCGGAATCCATCTGTTACATTCTTAAAAGGTGATCTTTGATTCTGAAAATTTTTAGTCACATTAACTTTTGGAGGATACCTTGTTCTTGGGATGGCATCTTGCATATCCCTTGTTCTTCTCACTACTTCTTGTAAAGTGGATGGTATGTATGCATTTACCAGTCCTTTCAATGGCTATGATAATCCTTCTGTGGACAGGAGGATCAAGCGAACCTCATAGATGTCAGTGACCATCATTGCAAGATTCCATAACTCATATATGTATGCTTCATGAGTTCTGGTTTTCTTCACATGCGCCAACTCCTTGAAAGAGATTTCAGGGTGTCTCCTATCAAACCTCTCTACTAGTCTCTTAGTGAAATATTCATAGGAATTCACATGATCATGGCCTAGGGTTCTCATTCCATGGAACCACCAATCATTTGCCTCTCCTTCCAAATGCAAATTTTACATTCGGATGGAATCCCTCTCAGCTAGGGGATAAGTAAGTATCTAGCTTATGCACCCAGGAGCTAGCAGTGCACTTTGAGAATCCATCAAAGAAGGGTAATGATATCTTACCAATGGAATTTCTCAGATTGTAATTATGTTTTGGCAGCTTATTGCCTCCTATTGGATGATTTTTATATCATGCTTCACACAAATATTTGAAAGGCAATGCCTTTCTGCATTATTCACTCAGTGTTTGGTATTCTACTTACATATCTTCCCATGAAGCAACTGATTCAGTCTACACTTCATGAAATTCCTTGTGTTCCTCAATGAATTGAGGCATAGTAGGTCGAGGATGATTCTTGAATTCCTCTTTGAAATCATTAGGCCTATTATGTGGCACAATATTTGAAAATATAGATCCACCAGGGACATTTATTTCTTTATTTTGAGAGCCACTGCTGCTTCCTTCTTCCGCTTTATTCCCTAGCTGATTAGCCAAGAATTATCTAGTGCCTTTCCCAGATTGGATGATGTTCTGGGATATGTCATGCATCCCTTTTAATATACCTTGAATAAAAATCCTGAACTCTTACTTCTCATCCAAGTCAGACATATCTTTTCCTTGCATTTTTCCTCTAATAGATTCCACCTCCTCTTCAACATGGTGTTATTCAGGATTCATTCCTTTGGGGAAATGAACTCTCTTAGGACTCATCACGAGTTTTCAAGATCAGGTTCAGAGGACCATGCTATAATACCATTTTAATATCCCATATCAGGTGGAAGATGATATTATGCAAAATTTAAAACTTATAACACAATATTTAATAAGTAGAAACTAGTTAACAAAACTAGTTGGAAAAGAGTTGCTCTAGGACACAATAAAATGACTCCAGGGTTATGAATTTGGGATATTTAGGATATTCCAAATGCATGCGTGAATGTGCAGTAGAAAAAATATCAGATATGGGCCAACTTCTGATTCCTATGCACAAAGTACTGGGGCCATTTACATTTCAACAATAGCTGTCGCTGAGGTCTACTTTGAGGCTTCCTGGGCACTCCAGGATATGCATACCATGGTCAGGAGCTTACACCTGAATGTAAACAATGGTCAATATAATAAAATTAAATCCTAATTAAATTATGTACAAGAGTTACTGAATATTTTGGAGGTCCTGGTTGAGTTTGGGAACCAAAGAGGCAAGGGAGCTATCTTGGACTACTCAACTAGTAGTTTTCCAAGTTATTCCAAATGGGATGAGGGGCTTTCAAATATTCAGGTAAATGGTTTTATATGATTCATTAAGGTATAAATATTCATAAATGACGAACATAACAGAAAACTGACTCATACATAGCTCTGAATTGCAAAAATGGTAAAACTAGTCAATAAAAATTGCTTAAAGAGCTAGTCTTTGAATTGCTTGATCCAAATTTCCATAGAGGCTTACAAAATTCACGTCTGAAGTATATGATATTTATGAAAGAATTTTATTAACATAATAGATTCTAAATTGAATACCCTGAGCAGAAATTAGAGGATTTACAACATTCATATATTCAAGGAGTCTCCAATGCCTAAGAAATCTTACAAAATGATAGGAGTATGAGAGGAGGAGAAGATGATGAAGTTCTGCATTGGATATGCAATGTGGATGAAATCAGATCTGGTATCTACATATGGATGGCGCACTGGACTTCATGATATGCAAAGGGGCATCTTCACTGAAATGGATCACTTCCTCTGGATGAAATCCTTCCAAAACTCTTCCAATGGTACTATGACTGATGATTTCTCTCTGGATGCTTAATATTCTTCAATATTGGAATGATGTAGAAATGTATATCAGAATTCTATGGCTCTGGATCTGATCATGGAAAAAATGGAACATGAATTTCATTGGGGTTCATCTCCCAAGCATTGGTTGAGGCACATCACTCAACTTTGAGTAGCAAAATCTCTCAAGACACAAAATATGTGACTGGTGCACACTAGCCTTCTTTTATAACTTAGGTAGCTTCGTGGGGAAGCCATTGGCACATGTTAGAGGTGAGTCCACATTCCTCGAGATAATTAACAACAATTATTCTTTGTAAAACTTGCATGCTTTGTGTCTTTCAACTGAATTTGGAAAGTGCGCCCTACATAGCTTTTATGGATGTTTCCTTGTTTTTCAAACTGGTTGATTTCTGCACTTTCCTTCTTTTTGACTTTCCTGCTTTGTGCTTTTGCCAGTTTCTATATTTTTATGTTTCTAGCTTGATTTTAGCTAACTCCTTGTTGTTTCTAACTTCTCCACTTGAGTAGGTGAGGTCCACTTTATCCTTATGCACCCTCCTAGCCATGTGAATCATCCTTGATTTCCAAAAAAAAATTAATATTGATAAAGCATTAATTTTAAATATAATTAAAATTAAAAATATTAAATTTATTAATTACTATAGGCCTTGTACCAAAAAATCATCCCAGTTAATTATCCTCCATTTAATTCTTCTTCCTAGAGCCCTAAGGATTGGAGGGTCCAAGTATTCACCAAATGGCAACTAGGGAAGGAACATGACAATATTCAAGTTGTAATCCTAGGTCATCAATAGTAATTCATGTGACTTCGATATCTTTTATGACACCCCAGTAGTATATGGTTGTTCAAAATGTCAAATGTTGAAGGATATCCCTCAACATGTCACCCTCACCCATTATGTTAATGATCGACTACCCAATGTCAATTTTCTAATACCTCCTACTGCAGTAAAAAAATCAATAGGTGATATAGATAAGACATGTAGGAACACTTCCTTATGCTCATTTTTTAAAAATTTGGAAGCCAAAACCTCTAGATTTTGTCCTAAATTGACCAACCCCTCAACTTTTGTTCAGTCAACTAAAAATTCTAGTGATCTAGAGTATGATATCAATGCCACCCAACACATATCTACTAGGAGATCCAAACATTTGTATGAATTGAGAGAAAAAATGTCCAAGTACACACCAAGGTTGGCCCAATTGTTGGAGGGTAGAAATGACTTCTCTCTTCACATGCATTTGCAAAGTAAATACTAAACTTGTTACAACCATTCTCTGCATGGAAATATTTTTTGCCTGTTCCTAATGTTGGAACCAAATTCTCCTTTTGTCGTAATGGTTTTATGATTTCCAAGTCAAATATAGATGTTGCAAATCTTGGGTTACTTATCCTTTTTCATGTACTGAATCCTCCCAAATAGTCCATACTACTTATTCCATTTTTCAGCCCTATATATTGTCAGTCCAATTACTTGGATATCATTAAATGAAAACATATCATATTCATATATAGTATCTGAATGAATGGTTATGATTCTATAAAATTTAATAGGAAGAAAATACTATATATCGATGATCATCCATGCACTCATGGGTTGTAGGGTTCATAAATAGCTCTAGGTGATCTTTATTTTCTACAAATTGTTCATTTGAGGAACACTTCAATGACCATGAATTATTTATGAAAAGGAAAGTATCTAAATTTGTTGTTGTGCATGCAATACGTATTTTTTCTCTTGGTGATGAGTTGTTAATAAACAATAAATTTCATAGACCACCAATAGCATGACATAGATGCCTTAGATTGGGACTACCTTTAGATGTCCCCTTGTGCAGTAAGCCAAAAAAAATTGATTAATTGTATTTTTTAATTTTCAATGGGATTGATGTAAATGTATTGCTCAATTTGAACTTTTGTGTTTTAAATTGCTTGCGGTTGATGTAGATTTACTATTGGAAAAAATTCCCATGCTTCTTTAATAATGGTTTGGTATAATGTTTGAAAAAACCAATTTAATTGTGTTTACTAATATCATCGATGTAATGCTAATTTTTTTAAATTTTGGATTTTGATGATGAGTGACATGCCTACCATCTTCCATTGCAATCCACTACAATTCAAATAAAAAAAAGAGTACAAAAAGAGTAGAAATCGAAGAGGAATCATACCAAGATTGGTTGAATCAAACACCTATTCAATTCCCACTACTTTCATATTCACCAATTAGGAATATCTACAGTAGAAATAGTTCTTCAAAAGTTGGCAATGGAGGAAACAAAACAGAGGTTGGATGCATGGATTATGTACTATGAGATATGAATACAATGGAGGCAATGTTGTTACATTGAGTCTAGGATGATGATGTAGGCTATGATGTTCATATTGCTAATACCTTTTTCAAAACCTTGAAATCTTCTTCCAATACCCCTTTCATTGGGGCAAAGTATACCCAACTAGAGACAACAATGTTATTGTAGAACATGAAAGTAACGTATGGCATGTCAACCACATGTTTCTTAGAAATTTTGAGGTAAGTGACCATCAATTCCCTTATATTTTAAGGAATGTTGTCACACAATCGACATTGAAAACGATCAGATTTATGAACGTTAAATGACATTGTACATTTATGTTCCCCACTAACTGCAGGGTGTTAATCTTTGATTGAGCTTTGATATTTAATTCTTTTAGATGTTGAAGCTTGAAACAATGAGAAAATTCAATTACATGAAATTCATACAACCATAACAGAAGATATTCCCTGGGGAAAATCCTCAAAACATTGAGAACAAAAACCCCAACAACTCTTCTTAGTATAATATAATGTATAGCAGAGAATTTATTTCTTTTACAACATAGCATATTGCTTTCGGAAGATAAGAGATCATCAATACACTCTTTGTGAAGATACAAAAGCAATGGAGAAGAGAGATCAATCAGATGTATTTTCCAATGTTCGCAACACATCAATATATATAAAAAATCATTGTCGTGCAAGGAATAGTGAATCAATGCATGAAGGATAACCCTCCCATTCAAACCATAGTGAGTTATATTCTTGGATAGTTGCAGTGCACATCTAGTTTCCTCAATCATTCACCAAAAATGTGCCATGCCTTTCTTCCTTAACTTGAAATCATGCTTAACTCACTTTGGAGGGAACTCACCTCATAACTGATGTAGGAACACTTAGTTAACAAGCTAGCATAAGCGTCATCATGCAATAGCAGCAACTTTAGTGTTGTAAGGCTTAAGTGCCATCTTTTAACTTTTGGTGTAACTAAAGTGTCGTCATGCAAAACACTTTAGTTAACTAATTCCTTTTTAACACTTTAGTTAACTTTTCTTAACTGAAAATCATGCTAGTTAACTTTAGTGAGGTGATCACTAAGTTCTCCTTTATTTAATTGATTGCATATATTTAAATGATGGTTTCAATGAAGCATTGATTGAGGCATACATTGTTACTTAACTAAATCTTTATAACTGAAGATTTAACTATTCAAGTTCTCTTTAAAATTAGCTAAAGTTTCTGCATGGGAAATTTTGAATTATCTTGATCTATATGCTTTATCTTTTATTTATTTATCTTTTACTGCATGGTCAATATGTGCTAACTTTAATTATCGATCACATTACATTATACTGAGAAGAAATATTGGATGTTGTGATCATATTATATTATTCCAGACCAAATGATCATAAGCTAAAGTAATTCACTATAGAGGAGATCAATCTCTGAAGGAGAGATAATAGAAACTGGTGATCGTGATTAATAATACATCACACAACATTAAATGCTTTTAACAAGTAAAGCATAAATTTTATGCGGAAGGTACAGCTCTATATCGGAGGTCCATCCCATGGATACATTTATATGAAAGGTTCACATGAGAATCATGACTTGACACACAAGTTCAGAGCCTTGTCCAATATGAATTTAAAACATCATTACTTTGATCAATTACCTATATACTGGAGGAATATCCTTTATATGGAAGGAAATAAAAGTGCTCACCTCTATTTAGGAGGATCAGTCTTGGTTGCACAAGATTGGTTTGGAGAATGTCTCCTAATGTTGTACATTTAACACTCCTTCTTAGCGAGGGAGAAATTCTCTTCCATACCAAGCTTGAACGGCAATTTCATTAAATTTGGACTTATTCCAGTCCAAGTCACTTTGAAGACGGGTAAAAAAAAACCTTTCTAGACTCCAAAATCAAGCAAAATCCGGTTCCAAAACTACCAAATCCGGGTTCCAAAAGTCCCAAAACTGGTTCCAAAAGTGCCAAAACCGGTTTCGAAAGTGCCAAAACCGATTCCAAAATTGCCAAATCCGATTCCGAAAGTGCCAAAACCGGTTTTGAAAGTGCCAAAACCGATTCCAACATTGCGAAATCCAATTCCGAAAGTGCCAAATCAAGGTTCCCAAAGAGCCAAAACCGGTTCCAAAAGCGCCAAATCCGGTTCCAAAAGTGACCAAACCGGTCCCGAAAATGCCAAATCCGTTTCCAAAATAACCAAAATCCAGGTTCCAAAACCATACTTTTTCTTTTGATATTGGTGTCTGTATAATATGACGTTCATTTGAAGTTGAATGTCATTAACCAACACCCCATTTTTTAATGAGGCTCGAGATAAATGAATGAAGGGGCAGTCGACCCTTCTTCTTCCCACTATTATTTTTATACTGCGGAAGGGGCGACCAATCCTTCTTGTCGTCAGTTGGCAGTCAGGATAAATATTGTTTACATGTCATAACATAAGCAATGTCCCCATCCCTACCATATACTGCAGAAGTCGGTAGTGGGGAAATGTTGTCCCAACGTTCGTAGATTAATTGTTTTTCATTTCTCTTTTAAATGAAGGGTCGACCGACCCTTCTTGTGCTTAGTATTTTTGCAGTCTTCACCATTCAGGATATACATGATTTGAAAGCCTAAACTTTGTCGGTTGAATATTTGCACAATTCCCTCATAAATGAAGGGGCGGCCGACCCTTCATGTGCCCAATATTATTTTCATACTAGTTCTAGACTACTAGAAAGGTCGGCCAACCCTTCTTGTGATTTATATTTTTCCAGTCTTGACCATTCTGGTTATACATGTCTTGATCTCTATTTTGGAAGGCCAAAATCTCACACATGTGAGCCTCAAAGAGAGGACTGACGCCATAGGAAGTGATGACATGGCATGTATGATGACATGGCATGTATGATGACATGGCATGAATTATGACATGGCATCTATGATGACATGGAATGTGTAATGAGGCTAGAAAGACACATGATGGTGTTCTGGTGTATCATTTAGTCTGACATCATTCTCAAAAAGTATGGCAAACTTGTGAAACTTTGGAAATTGACAAAGTATGGAAAAAGTAGTCAAAATTGCTCTGATAGAATGCCCACCATAATTCATGGGTTTAGAAAAATTTACGCACCATCATATCATGCTATAGCTTTTTGAAGTGGCTATCTAGTTATACATGATTGTGGATTGCGGGAACTGTTTGAATAATGAATTTGTGACATGTGTTTCCGCAACCCGCAAGGCAAATTGCGGATTGCGGAAACTATGGTTTGTTTTTATTTCGAGTTGTAGTCCCGCAAACCACAATTGCGGATTGTGGGAATGTTTTATATATTTCCAAACCATTAAACCCCCACAACTCGTTGAAGCCTTCCCCATATTAGATTTCAGTTGTTTCCTTTTATTATTTTTTATCTTCGAAAATTACCTACTGTGTGGATTTTACTGCGAGTTTTTACCAGGGGTCGTTTTCGCTATTTTTCCAAGCTTGAATTAAGGGTCGACCGACCCTTCTCATGCTTAATATTTTTGCAGTCTTCACCATTTAGGATATACATGAATTGACATCAATTCAGCCTATACTTTGTAGGTTGTATATTTGCACAATCCCCTCATAAATGAAGGGGAGGCCGACCCTTCTTCTGCCCACTATTATTTTCATACTAGTTCTAGACTGCCAGAAGGTCGTGAGATCCTTCTTGTGTTCACGAGTCTGGATATAGGTGAATTGCTGGATATTGGTGTTCACAATTATCTACTAAACGAAGGGGTAGCTGACCCTTCTTCTGATTTATATTTTTCCAGTATTGGCCATTCTCGTTATACATGAATTGATCTCTATTTTGGCAGGCCAAAATCTCACACGATAGGAAGTGATGACATGGCAACTATGATGACATGGAATGTCTGATGAGGCTAGAAAGACACATGATGGTGTTCTGGTGCTATCTGACATCGTTCTGGAAAAGTATGGCAAGTTTGTGAAACTTTGGAAATCGACAAAGTATGGAAAAAGTAGTCAAAACTGCTCTGAGAGAATGCCCACCATAATTCACGGTTTTAGGAAAATGCACACACCATCATATCATGCTATAGATTTTTGAAGTGGCTATATAGTTAATATACATGATTGAGGATTGCGGGAACTGTTTGAGTAATGGATTTGCGACATGTGTTTCCTCAACACGCAATTCGAGTTGTAGTCACACAACCTGCAATTGCGGATTGCGGGAACGTTGTATATATTTCATAACAATTAAATCGCTGCAACTTGTCTTCCGCATTCCCCAGATTAGATCTCATCCGTCGACTTGTCTTAATCTTACGCCCATAATTAAGCCAATGGAATTAATAAATATGTTGATTTTGTTTTTGTTTCCTTTTATTATTTTTCGTCTTCGAAAATTACCTACTGTGTGCATTTTACTACCAAATCCGTTTCAAAAATTGCCAAATCCAGGTTCCAAAACCATACGTTTTCTTTTGATATTGCCACTTTTGAAATTTGTTTTTGCACTGTTCCGATATGATAATTATGACGGTCATTTGAACTAGTAAAAAATATACAAATTATCAAATGAATCAGTGTCTGCATTATATGATGGTCATTTGAAGTTGTATTTCATTAACGGACACCCCATTTCAAATGAGGCTCGAGATAAATGAATGAAGGGTCAGCCGACCCTTCTTCTTCCCACTATTATTTTCATAATAGTTCTAGTCTGCAAGAAGGGTGGTTCAATCCTTCCTATGTTCACCATTCTGGATATAGGTGAATTGTCGTATATTGGTGTTCACAATTATCTACCAAAATAAGGGGCGGCCGATCCTTCTTGTCAACAGTCTTAAGTCCTGAGAAATATTGTTTAGGTGCTATAACTTATGCAATGTCCCAATCCCTACCATATACTGCAGAAGTCGGTTGTGGGGAATTGTTGTTTCATTTCTCTTTTAAATGAAGGATCGACCGACCCTTCTTGTGGTTAGTATGTTTTCAGTCTTCAATATTTAGGATATTGATAAATTGACAGCCTATACTTCATAGGCTGAATATTTGGACAACTCCCTCATAAATGAAGGTGCGGTAAACCCTTCTTCCGCCCAATATTATCTTCATAGTGGTTCTAGACTACAAGAATGGTCATCTGATCCTTCTTGTGTTCACCAGTCTGGATATAGGTGAATTACTGGATATTCCTGTTCACAATTATCTACTAAGTGAAGGGTCAGCCGACCCTTCTTGTGATTTTTGTTTTTCCAGCCTTGATCATTCTGGTTATACATGAATTGAACTCTATTTTGGCAGGACAAAATCTCACACATGTGAACCTCAAAAAGAGAATTGACACCATAGGAAGTGATGCCATGGCATGTATGATAACATGGAATGTGTGATGAGGATGGAAATACACATGATGGTGTTTTGGTGCTATCATTAAATCAGTGTCTCAATCTGACATGTTGTATGAAAACTACAAAAAACTGGCGACTCTGAGAGAATGCCTGCCATAATTCATGGTTTGAGAAAAATGCACGCACTGTCATATCATGCTATAGCTTGTTCAAGTGGCTATCTAGTCATGGTCTCAGTTTGCCTCAATCATTTTTGAGGAGAAAGTTATAAGTCTTCCAAAATAGGGTTTCAGGATCAACCAAGTTGGAGAAATTCTTGGTAATGACCAAGTGTTGGAAAACTGGTTCAGGTGGCCTTAGGAAAATGCCCACCATACCTCATGGGAGAATGATAAAAGGGCGGTTAGATCAATGGCTATTCGATAAAGGGCGGTTAGATCAACGACCCATAATATTTCTGCGCCGCTAACATGCACGACATAATGGAGGTCTGACCGGTTGCGAAATACCATACTGCTTTACGTGTGTCGTCTCCAGATAACTCTGCAATCAGAGAAAGTGGTAAGGAAAACCACCATCCCACATTTCGAAACAACCTTCGGTGGTGTATAAAAGAGAAGGGCATGTCAAAATTTGACTTTTGTGTTGCGAACAACGGAGGATTGGAACATGTCTGTGCTGCTTGAAAGCGACAGAGCATAGTTTATTTAACCTGTCTATGCAAGGTAGGTCTTCTTAACTCGTGAAAGTAACTAGAATTGTTGCACCGAGTGTAAACGAGGTGCTTACAACCCAGTATGGGGGAGATCCTGTAACAGATGTCACATGTCACATGTAACATTTTCAAAAGTAATAAAATGTAAAAAGTAATAGTATGGGGGAGATCCTGTAATGGATGTCACATGTCACATTTGTCACGTTTGTCACGTTACGTTACAACCCAGTATGGGGGAGATGTTGTAACGTTTGTCACATTTGTCATGTTTGTCACGTTACGTTACAACTTACAACCCAGTATGGGGGAGATGTTGTAACGTTTGTCACATTTGTCACGTTTGTCACGTTACGTTTCCATGTCGGCTCATAACTTATAAAAAATCAAAAGTAATTAAAAATTTCATGTTCGCTCATAACTTATCAAAAAAAAAAAAAAAAAATAATTAAAAAATTAAAAGAGAGGGATCCAATTTCTTGAGGGGTAATTTTTTTCTTAATGTGTAAAAAATTTAAGATAAAACAAAAAAAATTACACCTCAAGAAATTGGATCCCTCTCGGTGTTTGATAGATCCAGGTTTGAGATGGATCTACGCTGGTTTACATAATGGAAGGAAGTAGTCAAACCGTCTGTCAGAACGTTGAAACTATGAGGATAGGAGAAACCCTAGTGGACAGAGATAGTGACATTCGTGACCCCATAATGGTTAAATTCTTAGTTTCAGAAATTGAAAGCAAGTTGGAGGGTTTATATAAACAAAATTTGGATGTGCACAATGTTTATAAGTCTCGTTTTATCCATTTCTGTCCCAAACAACCTTCAGGGTTTCTGGAATTCGCTTCATGGTGTGCAATAAATTATTCTTAGAGTCGAAGAGTCATTATGAATTCATCATGAAAGAAAATTATTTTCCGTGTAAATGCATCTACCGTTAGGAAATCTCTAGGAGTACCCCTGTTTTCCTCCCACGACAAGGAAGATTTTGCTGAAGAATCCCTAGTTAGCCAGTACAGAGAGTCATCCCCTGAGACCAAACAAACCTTCATGACCAGTTGTCTGAAACCTGGCCTTGCCATTGATAACACCCCCTATCCACTTGACATTAATTTCTTTGATTGAAATTCATAGTTAGTTTTGTCACTCATTTCACAGTTTTTAGGGTTTGATGATGATTCCATGGTCATAGAGGTCCAGTTAAGTTTACTTTTTAGATTAAGCGTTGCTAAACCATGAATGGATTACAGTCAAGTACCCTACCTTAAATTTGATAAATTCTTGGCTCGGAACATCCACTCTCAGTTAGTGAATTTCCACACTTCGAGACATTTCAGATTCCAGGCACACTTGATGAAAATGCTCTTGTTTAGTAGTCGAAAAGATTTACAATTCCCATAGTCTGTGTTTTCAAAAACAGTGGAAGACAGTATATTTAATTTTATGAATTTTATTTTATTAGAAGTATACAGATTGATGTTTGGAGAAAATTTGGCTAGAGTATTATCAGAGATGAAGACCCTGATGCAATTAAGCCCAAAAAAAGCAATTGGAGACTGGTTTTTAGGGAAGCAAGATACAGTAATCATACTTTATGGATTTGTTAAGGAGCCCTTTATTCTACCATCCTTTTTTACTCTGATAGTTTTTGCTTTGGAGTTTATCAGACAAAAATTGACAGTAGAAAATGACCATTTTCTACTTTTCAAGAAAGCTACAGATATAAAGTTCCCTTTAAAAATTGGTCATTTTATCATCAAGAACAAGAATGCTCTCCCTTTTGTACAAAAAAATTTAGAAGCACTGAGTTTTAGGAAAGCCACAGCTATTAATTATGATCCTTGTCATGTTATTTCTGACAGAAGGAAAGATAACAAAAATAAAGCCTTTGATCACCAGGAGGTTGAAGGATTGGTGAAGATGGCAAATTTACTACAATATGAATTAGACATGGAAGTTTCAGGAAGTTCACACACTAATCCTTCTACCTTTGATAAATTTTCAGCTGAGTTGGTACCTACCCCAGGAAAGGTTGAAGCAAGAAGTAAAAGAAGTTTTTATGAAAGTACTGATATGCAGATGGAGGAAGAAAGAGCATCCAAAAGATTAAAATCAAGCCAGTAAGATGAAGTAGTTGTATCTGGCAAAGAAAAGGGAATGAAGAAAGAAAAATACCAAGGGCCAGGTATTCAAGTACATGAATACGAATTTGATGAGGCAAGAGCTGCAAGTGATTCTAGGAAATTTCATTCAAGAGATGAAATATGTGTAAAATATGGCATAGACAGATAAAAAACAGTAGAATCAATGCATAAGTTGTTTCCAGAAGTCAGGAATGTTGTTGATTCAGAAATTACTCTGATGACTAGTAGAGATCCAGACAAAAATACTTTGAATTTGGTCGTATCATTCGATGATAAGGTCACATAAATGAAATTGAATTTGCAGAAGATAACAGTCCCTGATAAAATTCACCTACATAGACATACTAGAGAGGTGATTTATGCTGATATGATGAGAGCTACTTTAACAGTGGAAAAATTACAGAAAACAGTGAACAGGTTGCAAATCTAGTTGAGCCAAGAGAAAACAGAGAACAAAGCTCATCAGCTGCAAATAAAAAGATTGCAAGATGACCTAGTGAAGAGCAATGGTGAACCAAATAGAGGGGAGGCAATTAAAAAGCTTTTAGCTGAGAAAGAAAAGAATATCGAATTACTTCAGTAAAAGGTTAGAATTCTAGCAACACGGATAATTCAAGCCTTTGAATTAACTATGTTGGAACAAGAAAAAGAATCTTTATCTTGAGAATTGGATGACTGTCTTGCTAAATTGCTTGAGTTTGAGGAAAAAGAGGAAAGTTGGGAGAAAGATAGACCGAGTCTTAAGACTAGAATTGAAGATCTAAAGGCGAAATTGGAAAATACAACATAAGAGAAGCAAGGAATAGATCAAGGCAACAAAGAAGCAAGCACAGATGATATAGTTCAAGCTATGTCCCAAGTTAGCTTGAAAGAGGTGGAGATCATAGAACTAAAAGAAGAAAAACAACGACTAGAAGAGGAAAATCAGAAAAAGGAAAATGAAATAAAAGAGTTGACAAAAAATAATAAAGATTTGGTAGGCAGAAATCAGAGGATGATAGGCCAAGTGACAGGACAACTAGCATTGCAAGGTGCAAAGTGTTTGATTTGGGATTCAATCATCGATGAGGTTGCAAAATTGAGGCCTTATTTAGATTTTTTGAAGACAAAGGAAGCCATAGCAAATGATAGCTTACAAAGATGTAAAGAAATGAGAGAAGTTTTAGATAAGATACCAAAAGACATAGCCAAGGGTACCATAAGTTTCTTAAATACTCTGACAGAAGGTGATCTGAAAGCAATGGCTATCGAAAACAGGGTGACAGTCATAACTTGGGCTAGGAGAGTCCTTAGCAAACACTCTCACATTGAGAATGTTCAGGCTAGTGTAGAACAGATGAAGGAACAGGTTGAAGCGTCCAAAAAGGGAATTGAGAAGGTAATACAAAAGGGACTTCCTTCTCTTTGGGATGAAAATAATGAGTTAATTTCCCAGAATAATTATAAGGATTTACTATATAACATTGAGAGGAACCATGAGCAATTTCAAGGTTTGACTCATGTTCTAACATGGAAAATTCTACAGAAGAAACTCTCCCTTGATTTTGAAATTCTAAACGATCTGGCGATGATAGCTGAAAATATTCCTCCAACTTCCATTGCAGAGCACATAGAGATGAAAGTTCTGGTCGAGGAGATGACTAGTTATGAGGTACCTTCTACAGAGCAATGGAAGACAGTGGAGAGATATGGGAAAATGAAGTACACCTTGCACACATGAAGACTATTGTTCGAGAAAGAAGCCCTGTCAGCAGCTACCGTCAATAGAAAGACATCAAATGTTATATTCTAAGAAATTTTGAAAATTGTATAAATTTTAACCGAAATGGAATGTAATAGTTAGTTTATAATTTTCTATTTTTAATTATGAAGCAGTTAGGGTTTTAACTCAAGAGGTTTTACAATGTATAAAGATTCTGGTTTTATGTTATTCAAAGGATTAGATGTTTATTTTTGGCAATGTAGTAAGTGTTGGAACCCGTGAAGAGATACTCGTTTTGTATTGAGCCCTTCAATTTTGAATAAATATTCCCGAGCAGAGTTGATGCATATTTTCAAGAGTAAATATTCCTGTTTTATTTTATTCAAAGGATTAAAAATAATGTGACTGTCCTGTCAATGATGAGCTAATTAACAAATTAAATTATGATGATAATGACTACGCTGTTATTGCAGAATGTGAAACTATATGAATCAAGTAAAGAAATTGACTAATGCATAATGTGCATAAAAATCATATGAATGATAAATCAAGCACACAAATTTATATGTTTTATGATTTAACAGTACAAAACAGAGTTATTAGATGTATGTATGAAAAACCAAAATGAATCAAGAAAACTTGATACACATAACAAAAGAAAGTAAAATAGAAACTAACTAAAAAATTGTAAAGATTAATGTAAAACATTACTAGTCTCCAAGTACAGAGTGTCTCCAGTTCTCTCCTTTGATGGTCCCCCCCATTCATGCGATTTGCCCAGTATTATATCCATACTAGTTCTAGACTGCAAGAATGGTCATCTGATCCTTCTTGTGATAACCATTCTGGATACAGGTGAATTGCTGGATACCGATGTTTTCAATTATCTACTAAACGAAGGGTCGGTCGACCCTTCTTGTGCTTAGTATTTTTCCATTATTTTCCATTCTAGTTATACCTGAAATGACGGCCTAGCCTTAGTATTTGTCCATTATTTGACTATAATTCTGGATTTCGGTTGTAAATGTTTTCCAATAATCGGTGATTTTTCGGTTGTAAATGTTTGTTCTTTATATATAAAATGATTTTGTTCTTAATAAGTAAAATACAATGAGTTATATTCAGAAAGATATATTCATCATTTGACCATATTTCTCTATAAAATACTTTCTATAATTATATTGAAGCATATAGATGGATTTATTCAGAAGGCTATGCACATCCATTCATTACAAAAAGGAGAGCCTGGGAGCATGAATAGCTTTCCCAGTATGGCTTTGTAAATTTAACAAGCTGATGTAAAAAAAATTCCAAAATTGATGTCGAAACTAATCCAAGTAGGGATCTCTTCTACAAAAAATTCTGCCGTTGAACTGAGGTAGACTTAGCAATTCTCATGTCCACAAAGGGGGATTCCTGGCAGTGGATGCACTGTGACATCCTGGCCATCTTCAAAATTTATTCCTTTATAAAATCCACTGTCCCCATAAGTTCAATCTGATTGCGTTCCAAATAATCAATTCTGGAGTCGTAACAGGTTAATTGCTGAGAAATATACCGCATGTGGTCGGCTGACTTTCTTTGCACTTTGATGCCCAAGCAGACTGCCTCATAAACCTTTAGTAGGTTTTTTTTTAAGTCTTCCACACTGGACCTTAGGAACATCATTCCGTCAGCAAGGCCCGCCATTGAACTGAGAGAAGAGGTCAGACACGGGACCGACCACAGTTTCAATTGTTTAATCCACCAAACCTCTTGCTCCTTGGTGGTCCATAATGCTCGTCGAACTAAAGTTTACTTTTTCAAGTAATTGTAAATAAGTAACGTTACACATTTACATTAGTATCATTATAGTAACATTACACATACTAAAAATATTCTATTTTTTTTAATAGAATCATTCTGATTTCGTTTTTTAATAGAAACATTCTTTCTTCTTGTTTTATTTTAAATAGAAACATTCTTTCTTTTTGTTCTTTTTAAATCAAAGCATTATTTCTTTTTTCTTTTTTTAAATAGAACGAAATATCATAAAAAGGAGAACACAAGAAGGATCGACCGATCCTTCTTGCAGTGTCGAACTATTATGAAAATAATATTGGGAATAAGAAGGGTTGCTCAACCCTTTTGTAGTGTTGAACTATTATAAAAATAATATTGGGAATAAGATGGGTCGGCCAACCCTTCAATTACGAGGGAACTTAAAAAATAGAACACCTTGTAAGTTATAACATATAAAAATGGTTTCTGAGTAATTTTGTTTTGGATCCTTGTTTTTCAACAAGAAGGATTGGCCGCCCCTTCTTTTTGAAGTTATTTGTGAAAACCTTTATCGAGAAATTCAGCTATTTCCAATATCCATAACGGAGATTTCAAGAAGGATCAACCGACCCTTCTTGATGTGTCAAACTATTATGAAAATAATATTGGGAAGAAGAAGGGTTGGCCGACCTTTCATCTACGAGGGAATGGTAAAAATAGAACGCCTTAGAGAAAGAGCAACCGCTCTTTCTCTGAGAGTATTTCTACTTGCCAGCAAAGTCTTTGAAGCAAAACTTCTTTAAATTTGGTAACACGTGGAATGCTTATATTGTGACACGTGGAATATCTAATTTTTAAAATTATTTCATAGATTTTTTAAACGAATATTAAGGATATTAATGGTACCAAGCATGTTGGCCATAGGATTTTCAAGGAATCGATTGGAGTAAGAAGTGTACGATTACTCCAGCAAAATCTGTAGTTGCTATAGACAGTGATCCCTAAGCATTGAGCTGCAGAGCATTTAATGTTGCAGCTCAGTAAGCTTAGGGTCCGTTGGATCTGAAGATTCTCCAAATCCAACGGACTCTAAGCACTGAACTATAGCATTAAATGCTCTGCAGCTCAATTCCTAGGGCTCGCCACTACAGATGATATATATGATCCCCCCATACTGTGATAATTACCATTGACCCCATCGAGAGACTTTTTTGGTGACAAGACATAAACATTTTGTGGACTGAAAGCATGATGAGATTATTGACATGAGGGATATAATCCATCATTTATGGCGAATATTATTCAGGCGAATGCCATTTAATGCACTGGCAGCAGGCATGTTGGCTGTTGAATTTTCAAGGAATCGATTGGAGTGATACGTGTACGATTACTCTAGCAAAATCTACCGCAAAATCTGTAGTCACTACAGATGATATCTTTGACCACCACGATCCCGCCATACTGTCATAATTACCATTCCCCGTCCATCCTAGACTCCCATCCCATTCTATCGATTAACACAGTGGCCATTCACTATATATAGGCTAATCCATCAACACAGTGGCCACTCACAGCAAACTGAAATGGAATTTTTTAGTTTGTTCACCATGGAATTTTTCAGTTTGTTCGCCATGAAATTTTTTAGTTTGTTCACCTTGAGTCTTATGATCGCTCCCAAGTTCTTCTCATGATAGATGAGCATATCGAAGTCCGCTCCCTTGAAAATCCCTGGGTATGTATGGATTTGTCATTAAGTTCCTGCAATGAGGAGGGTACATAGGGAGATTAGCACTATCGAAGTCCCAATACATGGACTTGTCATTATGTTCCCGGCTTTCTTATCTAAGACAACATGCTCTGTTACAGTCGTTAACACTTGTAGCAGTCATCGAATGTTGTTTTAGTACTAGACCATGCTGTCAGCTTCTTCTTACTCTTGTTTCAATTCATGAAAATGGTGTAAGAGTCAATGGGGTGCATAAATCTTTAGCTCGCTTTATTTCACAGTGCCCTCTTCTTCAAAAGCTTGAGCTAATCTATTTTTATGGACTACGGAAGCCTACTATTTCCTCTCCCAACATTGCACACTTAATATCTGTAATGGGCTGCTGAAATAGAGGCTTTAACTGTGAACAAAATCTTATAGCTATGAAGAAACATTCTCATATAATGGATCTAATGCACGATTTTCCTGCAGGTTAGGAGGCTTTCTAAAGTTTCTCCAGCCTACATCCACGAGTAACTAGTCCAAGTTAATGGGATGGGAACTGGAATCCTTGGATGACTATGGGATTTTCAACACTTTTTAAAGTTTAACTTATACTACCACCTTATGTAGGAGGTATGATGTATTCAGTGAATGATTTGGTTTCATTCTTTCAAAGACACTTGCAGCAGTCGTCGAATGCTTTTTTAGTACAGTCCTTCATGTCTGAAATGAGTCTAGTGCTTCTAAGTCTACAAGTCGAAGCTCCAATAAAAGTTTAGTCTTTTATTACTCCTTCAAAGGAGATGATTTGATTAAGGATAAGGAGAATCTAAAACGTTTAGCGACTTTGAATTATAGTGAAATTGAATTTAAAATCAAAAAATACAATTTCGGATTTGAAAAGTGAATTTCAAATAAAAAAATGCAATTGTATATTTGAAGATTGCATTTTTCATTTGTAAATGTTCAAAATTTTAAGGTGAAAAAATCAATGTCTAAACTATTCAGTCATTGTATGAATATCAAGTCAATCGGCTATGTTATAACATAAAAAATCAATGTCTAAAATATTCAGTCATTGTTTGAATATCAAGTCAATTGTACTTCTGTTTTCCGACATGAAGGATCAACAACCCCTTCTTTTCGTAGTTAATTGTGAAAAAATTTATCCAACAATTTAGCTATATCCATAATGGAGAACACAAGAAGGATTGACCGACCCTTCTTGCAGTGTTAAACTATTATGAAAATAATATTGGGATTAAGAACAGTCGATCGACCCTTCAATTTTGAGGGAATTATAAAAATAGAACACCTTGGAAGTTATAACATATAAAATAGTTTGTCCCGACTTCCGTTTTACGAAAAGAAGGATCGGCCGCCCCTTATTTTTGAAGTTAACTGTGAAAACCTTTATCCAACAATTCAACTATATCCATAATGGAGAACACAAGAAGGATTGGCCGACCCTTCTTGCAGTGTCGAAATATTATGAAAATAATATTGGTAATAAGAAGGGTCAAGCGACCCATTCTTGCAATGTCGAACTATTATAAAAATAATATGGGGAATAAGAAGGGTCGGGCGACCCTTCAATTACGAGGGAACTGTAAAAATAGAACACCTTGGAAGTTATATCATATAAAAATGGTTTGTTCCTACTTCTGTTTTATGACAAGAAAGATCGGCTGCCCCTTCTTGTAGTAGTTAATTGTCAAAACCTTTATACAGCAATTCAAATATACCCATAATGGATAATACGGGAAGGAGAAATGAGAATATTTCCACTTACCAGCAAAGTCTTTAAAGCAAAACGTCTATAAATTTTGTTGTTAAAATGTTGATATCTAGTATCCTGGGGTGACACGTGGAACGATCATATTGTGACATGTGGCATATTTGATTTGGCCCTTTGCGTATAGGGAGGTTACGTTTTTTATTTGATTTGTCACATTGAGTATAGCGAGGTTACTAATGTGGGTTTAATGACAACAAAATCACCCTGTAGCTGGATTGTTAATTGAAAAAATAACATAAATTTATTCATTTATGTTAATCATTTGTAGAAATAGATAAAATGTTTTAATTAAATAAATTCACTTAAAACATAAAAGAAACACAGATCATGAGTAAAGACAAATCCAAACTATAGATCAATATATGGATTATTGATTACAAATATGATTAAACATGATAGTGCTTTGCAAAGAAAACTAATCAGAGGCAGGATAGCCACTCGCTCACAGTCAAAGAGCTTTTGTTTGGTGATTAAAGAAGAAGATATGAACAACCCATCAATATAGAAATGAATTCTATACTGACTTTAGCAGAAAATGGTAGTGGATGCTTGAAATGAAAGAAACAGAGCATAATATTTATGAATTATGTCCCGATACAACAGTTATCAAGGCATGAAAAAGCATAACAGTATGAATTAAACAGTGAGAGAAACATTCACATAAGAGAAGAAGTAAACCGACCGGTTGAAATTTCAAGTAAGAATCATTGGGCATGGAGTCGAAAACTAAACAATTTATATTCTAGCAGATAAACCACCATAAAGATTTTCACAGAGGCAAGGTAGTTGTCAGATTACAGTCAAAGCTTTTTGCTGGTGATTTAGAAAGAAACATAGACAGTCCATTAATAATGGGCACCAAGTTACAGATGAATACACTATCAATTTTAAGAAGAGAAAAATACAGTCGACTGTAAACAAGATCAACACATGAATCTATGATTCTGTAAAGATGAGTTATTTCCTGTGTGGCTCTTTATAATCAAGTATATCAACTCGATACAAAATTCTTGTCTCTCCAAAAAATTTCCAACCCTTTCAAAGTAATTCATAATGTCTTTTATACAAAATGTCTTTTAACTAAAAACTGAAATAACTTAATTAAACTTGCCAAATGTTATTTGAGTCAAAGTCACAAACAATATTACAAATTTCTTTTGAATAAAAATACTTGAAAATCCTCATTTGGTGTAGAACCCAATGGCTACTTTCCAGAACGAACTATGTACTTCATTTTTTCGTACTTTTCCACATTTATCCACTGATCAATAGTTGGATGATCGTAGCTAGCCATCTCTTTTACCATGACTCTCATTTCAACATGATCTGCATAAGAAATCTGTGGAAGTCTTTCACCAATTGAAACCATTTTGTTTAGAATTTCAAAATCTTCTGCAATCTTTTCCATTAAAATTTTCCCTGTCAATAAATTTAAATATTGAAATTTCGTATGATCCATTCTTATATTGAACAATAATTTATAATATTCATCTTGGGGAATTAACTCTTGATTCTCATCCTAGAAAGTAGGAAAACCTTTTTCAATCAATTTCTCAAACTGCTTTTTGAATTCCACTACTTGTCTCCTCATTGCTCCAGCTTTGGCTTCAACATCTCTGGCTTTATCAATGTCTCCATTCTGAACTGTCTCCATCTTTCTCCTTTATAAACACACTTAAAATATTATTAGATTGGGTTTCAAGGCCCTACCTATCACTGACACTCAAGAAATTTGTTCTGTTCTGTCGTTGTCTGCAGTGCCCACTCGTCCAGAACCTTCCAACGCTGACAATACAAAGAGGAATGTCAACTTTTGCATGTTTTTCTGCTATATATAACTTATTTTCTTTATCCTCCCTGCATCTTTCTGGGCACTCATTTTCCTCCTTAGTCGATCTCACGTGCTATGATTTGTACCGTCATATTTCATGTACTTTTTTCCACTTGATAACTTCTTTACGTCTGTCGTCTGATAATTTTCCTTTTTCAAATCTCGATTGTTGGATCTCTATCACTCAATTCAGCCATTTAATAGTTTACTGTAGAGCAGAGAACCTACTTGTTTATTTCAAGGTTGGTTTAGGACCCCGGTTGACCTGTCTGTCTCTTCACAACTTGCTCCTGTCGCTTTCCGATGCAAAATAGGATAGATGGAATCCATCTCTCTGTGCAGGCGAGTTTTTTATATTATTTATCCTTTTCTATCACCCCTGCATATCCTGTGGCATGGAAGCTTCCCTGGCCATCTATTTTCTTGATCCATTTTGGGCCGTGGTTCGCCGCTGGTTTTTTATCTCTATGATCCCTAGTGGCCTCAGATCCCGCCACATGTTGCCTTTTCTGCCAGTTAAAACCACGAGAAATCGCCCACCGTTGATCTGGATCTTGCATGAATCTTGACTCTGAAACGGTGCGACTTTTAACAAATTCACGGATTTCGCTTGCGTTGATGTTTCGTGCAAGCTATATCCACGAACAAAACCTTGACCATAGATATCAGACTCCTCAGATCTACACCGTCCAAACCCATGGGCCTCTACCAAAAGTTCGTGGATCCAAAAATTTGTTTGCTCCGCGCATGTCGTATCAGAGTAGTAGTTCCTGACCGTTGATATGCTCCATTGGCTGTTGATATGCTACTTAAGATGCTTGTTGGCTAAACATCACCCTCCGTCTAAAAAAGCTTACCCTTTTTTCACAAATCATGCTCATGTCTGTAGATCTTCACCACCGAAGATCTAGACCGTTTATTTGCACATATATGTAACAGGAGGCAAACCTTTGCAATTTAATTCTCCTTGAAAAGTTTCGGGCTTGGCATTTTGATGGTTTCACCCTTGAGGCCGTGAATACCTACCTAGATGATTCTCCATTCTTTTTGGAAATTGAATCGCCCAATTTGATCCAGGACAATGCTAGTGCTAACACTGACAAGCTAAAATTCAGTGGTGAACTATTATGAAAAGAATATTTTGAATAAGAAGGGTCGAGTGACCCTTCTTGCAGTGTCCAACTATTATGAAAAAAATATTGAGACTAAGTAGGGTCAGCCAACCTCTCAATTACGAGGCAATTTTAAAAATAGAACACCTTGGAAGTTTTAACATATAAAAATGGTTTCTCCCGACTTCCGTTTCCTGACAAAAAGAATCGGCCACCCCTTCTTTTTGTAGTTATTTGTGAAAACCTTTATCCAACAATTCGGCCATATCCATAACAGTGAACACAAGAAGGATCGACCGACCATTCTTGCAGTGGAAAACTATTATGAAAAGAATATTTGGAATAAGAAGGCTCGAGCGGCCGTTCTTGCAGTGTCGAACTATTATGAAAATAATATTAGGGATACGAAGGGTCGGCCAACCTTTCAATTACGAGGAAATTTTGAAAATAGAACATCTTGGAAGTTTTAAAATATAAAATGGTTTCTCCCGACTTCTGTTTTCGGACAAGAAGGATCGGCCTCCCTTTCTTTTCATAGTTATTTGTGAAAACCTTTATCCAACAATTCGGCTATATCCATAATAGAGAACACAAGAAGGATCGAGCAAGCCTTCTTTCAGTTTCAAACTATTATGAAAAGAATATTTGGAATAAGAAGGGTCGGCCGACCCTTCATTTACGAGGGAATCACAACAATATAACACCTTTGGGAAAGAGCGGCTGCTCTTTCTCTGAGAATACTTCCACTTGCTAGCATAGTCTTTGAAGCAAGACGCCTATAAATTTTGTTGTTTAAATGTTGATATCTAGTATCCCAGGGTGACATGTGGAACGATCTTATTGTGACACGTGGCATATTTGATTTGGTACATTGAGTATTAGAAATATAGTTTAATTATAATATTGGCTCGTATAGAATATTTTCTCCTATGAGCACCGCTGAATTTGGGAGTTTGAATATATTGGATCATATTTTAGTATTTCGGTAGTTACTCTGACTCAGGATAATTACTTGATTTTAAGTGCAACGGATAAACCACTTCTAAAGGCTAATTATTCTTAAGCACAATTAACTAGTAATTAAGGTGTTAATTACAACACTTAACAACAGTTAGTGCGCAAATGACTACACTTATCACAAATTCAATTTTGTAACAAATACCATCCATTACCAATCCCAATGGCTATAAGTTGTATCTTTCCTTTTATAAAACTTTTATTGATGAAAATGAAAAAATACAACTTTTTGTTGACCATTTGGGAATTTAGAAACACAACAATTTTGTTGCTTAAAACTGCCACATAGGGAAATTTAGAAACCAATTTTGTCTACTATCAACCCTTGAGAACATCCATCATTCTGAACACTATTCCCCATGTTTACTCCTTGTGCCTCGACTGCGGCAAGGGCCTTCTTGTTTATTCTAATTTTTTCTCCTGCCCATCCTTGCCTTGGTGACCATGCCCATATGATGCTATTTACATCGATCTTCATATTTTTTTCCACACCTACAACCCATTGTTGCTGTCTATCTAAGCATTTTCCGTACAAGACCTTCAGATCCTTCAATGGTCCTGTTGGCTTCCACCATTGCACCTCTACTTTGTAAGACCCAACAGTACTAGCATCTGAGTCCTGATAAACATCACCAATCGCCTTACCCAACCAGATTGCACAATCTGGGTCTGGTGATTGCACAATGACCATTTGGCCCTTTACAACATCCACTCTTGGAATGAATTCATCTCTAGGCTTGTTGCGTAGCGGTCCAACATAGCAATCATGCAAAGTAGGAACATTTTCCTTCAAATAGGCATCCATAATTTCATGTTCAGATCTTGTAGGTTCACTATGAATATCATGCCTTGTTGATGGCCAAAAGTTAGTTGATGACTGATCAACAGTCTCGAAGGGACTGTCCAAAGCTTTAAGTACAACCTCCCAATAATTTAACTCGGGACGCCAAAATTGTTCACCTCCCTTCTCAATCCCTCCATTCCAGAATGAAATATATGTTTTTAGTCCCTTTTTTATTTCGTCAATGTCCGAAGGACTTTTTGATTGTAGATTTAATAGCCTAGGTTGTCCCATCGAAAAGTCTAATCTACCATCTGGCAATGACCACCAGAGTTTAAGAGGAGACGACCAATCTTCATCCCGAAGTGATGCCTTCCATTGCATGACTGGAATGTCATCTATGAGCTGAAATTTAAAATACTGGCATTTTTTTATACTGACAATCTTGGAATTTCCATCTAAAAGGTGGGGTATCACAAAACTCTTAAAATCGTAAAGTTCATCAATTAGATAAGGGACAAAGGAATTTTCATCTTCACATGTCCTATACGTATCCATAATTTTCGGTAGAGAAAATATATCCTTGCGCATTAGCTTTGCTGATAACCTGCCAAAATTTCCATCTATGTCTTCATGGGTGTGTCCGACCGGGAGGAATCCAACTTCAACTTTCTCGAACACTCTCCTTGCTGTTAAAAGAGATAAAAATGCAAATACAAAGCGGTTTTTGTTATCGCCGGAACAATTATCTATTTGCAACAACAATATGCATGGTAGTTTTCTATTTGGCATGCATTGATTAGTACCATCAACACACATTACATCATCTTGCATTACATCTTGTCTGTATACCGAACACTTTTCATATGAGTCTGATTGCAATAGAGCATCATGCAATTGGTGCTTAGATGTTCCACCTTTGTAGAGCAAATCACCATACTTATCACCCACTGGTTCTTCAAGACACTTCAAGCATTTAGCGAGGGATGTCACAATGAAATTCGATCCCATCTCTAAAAATGAGAGGCTGAAATGACCAAAACCCCCAGTCTGGTGCCCATGGGTCAACATTCTAGTCAAAGATATGGGAAGATTCATAACATTACTAAAAGATTTTTCCTTCTTACCCATCCTTGGAATCAAAGTCTTTGAATTGTCCATTTTGTCATGAACAATACTAACATAAGTCTTCAGATATTGCTCGGAAGCCGACCTATGAGAATAATAGATCTGGCGACAACTTGACACGTATTTATTATGAGCATCCTAATTTTCTCGCAACTTTTCCACCTCAGCAGGATCAGTGGTCCCCTTAAGTCTATTCTGTATTGTAATGCACTCATTACACCTTGCAAAGTTGTTTGATTTAGAAATTTTAACATCTGGAAAATCTTGTTTCATCACGTTGCTAAAAGAGGATTGTGATACTGGAGGCAAACCGATTCCTGTGATTTCATGTGAAGAACATGCAACAATTAATTGACGAAAATACACAATATATCAGATCACAGAATACTTTTATTGATCGCAGGCCACTTCGAGGGGGCAACCTCCTTTGAGCAAGCTCAATACAAAATAAATTCACGGTGCCTTCATAGGCCTCAACACACACTTATATACTAAGTCTAGGCACCAATACTATGGGTCAAAACCATGGGCCACTACAAACTATGGATCAACAATACTACGAGCGACTTACAAAGCATATGCGCCAACAACAATAACACAATCTATGGATCAAAAAATACTACGGGACGACTTACAAAGCATATGCCTCCAACAACAATATACTAACAAAGTAAAGACATGGGTTCCTAACATCCCCTCCCCCTTAGAAAAAGATTTGTCCTCAAAGCTTTAGATGTGGAAATTGTTGCTGAATCTGAAGGAGTGATTCCCATGTAGCATCCTCTGGTTGCATGCCGTGCCACTGAATTAAGACCTCTGTGATAGAGCAAGAGTGAAGCTGACGAGTGCGTCGATTGAGGACGGCCTCCGGCTCCAAAAGGATGGATCCTTCATTATCCAGTTCGGGTAAAATAGTTTGTCCACTAATGTTGGTGCCAAAAACTTTCTTTAGATAAGAGACATGAAATACTAGATGAATGCGGGAAGAAGGAGGAAGTTCCAATTTATAAGCAACGGACCCAATCTTCTAAAGAATCCGATATGGCCCATAGAACTTTGGAGTGTTCTTATGACACCCTTTGAGTTTCAGGGAGGATTTCTTGTATGGCTGGAGACGAAGAAAAACCATATCGCCTGCTTGAAAAGTTCTCTTAGAACGGTGTTGATCAGCTTGTTGCTTCATGCGATTTCTTTCCATGTGAAGATTGTCCCGCAAAATGCGAAGAATATGATCGCGGTTTCGAAGGACCGTGTCAACTTCCTGAACTGGTGAACTGCTGGGGGTGTATGGAAGAAGAATTGGAGGTGCCTGACCATAGACTGCTTCATATGGGGTCATTTTAAAGCTAGTGTGGTAAGAGGTATTGTAGCACCATTCAGTGAGGGGGAGCCACTTTTCCCACTGATGTTGTTGTTCAGAGGTGAAGCAACGAAGATAAGTTTCCAAGCATTTATTGATAATTTCAGTCTAACCATCTGTTTGGGGGTGATACCCTGAACTCATCTTCAGTTTGGTGCCAGTGTGGCGCAATAGTTCTGTCCAAAAATGACTAGTGAAAGTCGCATCACGATCCGAGACAATGGAAGAAGGGATGCCATGAAGACGAAAGATCTGGTCCAGGAAAATTTGAGAGACTAACGAGGCTGTATAGGGATGGCTGAGAGCACAAAAATGACTATATTTGGAGAGGCAATCAACCACAACGAGAATCACTGTATTCCTGCCAGATTTAGGGAGCCCTTCAATGAAATCCATAGAAATATCTGTCCAAATCTGTGTAGGGATGGGAAAGGGTTCGAGCAATCCTAGAAGGAGTGTCGTTTCACCCTTATTGTGCTAGCAGGTATCACATTCAGCCACCATCTGTTGAATTGTGCTTTTCATGCCCTGCCAAAAGAAGTTACGCCGTGCTCGTTCATATGTTTTAAGGAACCCAGAGTGCCCTGCCGATGGAGAAGCATGGAGTTCATAGAAGACAGCTTGTTGAAGATTTGTGCTCTGCGGAAGCACCAGACAACCCTTGTATCTCAGGGAAGCACCATCCCAAAAGTAATTTGGTATAGCAGAAGGGTTGTTAGTCAAGCGTTGGATGATTTGAGATAAGGAAGAGTCATTGACATAACCGTGTTGAACAGATTGCAACCAATTTGGAACAGGCATAGAAATAGCTGAAAGAGAACCTTGGGCATCAAATGTGCGAGAAAGAGAATCTGCCATAATATTGTCCTTACCCTTCTTGTAAGTGATCTCATAGTCATAACCCTTGAGTTTGCTAACCCATTTATGTTGTGCTAGGGAGGAGACACACTGTTCCAAGAAATATTTCAGACTCTGGTGATCGGTCTTGATGTAGAAATGATTCCCTAATAGGTATGGTCGCCACTTTTGTACTACATGCAAAATAGCCATAATTTCCTTCTCATATGTAGACGCAGCTAAATTCTTACCTGAAAGGGATTTTCTGGTGAACTCAATGGGGTGTTCAACTTGAAGGAGAATAGCACCATGTCCATTGCCGCAAGCATCACTCTCAATAGTGAAGGGCTTGGAAAAATTGGGCATAGCTAGAATAGGTGTAGTACACATAGCTTGTTTCAGTTTGTCAAATGCACACTGAGTAGCATGTGTCCATGTAAAAGGATCCTTTTTCAATAGAACAGTTAATGGAGCTCCAATCTTCCCATAATCCTTGACAAACTTGCGGTAGTAGCCAGTCAACCCCAAAAAACCATCAAGGCTCTTGAGTGTCTGAGGATGCGACCAATTGTTCATGGCAGCGATTTTTGCAGGATCCACGGGAACCCCTTTTGCTGAGATAATGTGCTCGAGATACTCAACTTCCTTCTGTCCAAAAACACATTTAGACTATTTGGAATGGAGATGATGGTCAGAGAAAAGTAGCATGACAAGATCTAGATACTGGAGATGTTCAGACCATGTTTTATTGTAGATGAGGATATCATCAAAGAATACCAGAATGAATTTCCGCAAGTAGGGCTGAAATATTTTATTCATTAAGGCCTGGAATGTGGAAGGAGCATTAGTGAGGCCAAAGGGCATGACCAAAAACTCATAGTGGCCATCATGTGTGCGGAAATCTATTTTAGGGATATCATCCTCATGAACCAGAATTTGATGATACCTAGAACGAAGATCCAACTTGGAGAAAAATTGAGCCCCATGAAGCTCATCAAGAAGCTCATCAACAACAGGAATTGTAAACTTATCCTTGATGGTGAGGTGATTAAGTGCTCGGAAGTCAATGCAGAGGCGCCATGACCCATCATTTTTGCAGACAAGAAGAGTTGGAGAAGAAAAGGAAATAGTGCTTGGGCGAATAATACCTTGCTTCAATAAGTCTTGAACGAGCATTTCAATCTCTATTTTTTGGTGAAATGGGTAGCGATAGGGCCTGATGTTGGGAGGAACGCCGCTAGGAAGGAGCTGAATATGATGGCCTTCTGGCCTTGAAGGTGGCAATCCCACTGGTTCAGCAAAGACACATGTATATCGATCCATAATTTGTTGCAGATCCAAAGGAGTAGTGGAGACCGCTAATGGTTGCATCTGAATGGAATGGATCTGAGCGATGACACCATGTGAATTCTTCTTAAGGAGTTTTTCCATGCGATGTGAACTGATGATGCTGAGAGACCCTAGTTGTAATCTTGTCAATGTGTTTTTTTGTCCATTGGTGGAAAACTGCATCCAAAGTTCAGCAAAATCCCATAAGATAGGGCTAAGTGTGCGTAGCCATTGAGCGCCCAAAACCACATCACATCCGCCTAAGGTCAAGGAAAACATGTCAGAGCGCAGGGTATAATCTCCCATAGAGATACGCACATTACTACACTTCCCTTTGTAAGGTAAGGTGCCCCCATTGGAAACAATGACTTCAAAGTTGGAGCAAGGATGGATAAAACAATCAGCTTGTTTGGCAATCCGAGGGTCAATGAAATTATGAGTGCTACCAGAATCAATGAGTATTGTAAGAGGAAGCTTCTTGAAGTAACCCCTGACCCACATTGTTTGGAGGGTGGTGATTCCAGCTAAAGCATGGAGAGATATCTCTAGCTGGTCATCCTGAGACAGAGGGTCAATAGGCGGTTCCTAAATGTCGACTTGAGCATCCATTGTATCTGGATATTCGTCACCAATTTTAGAGGTAGGCGGAGAATCCATAGTTTTTGCTTCGGCGCAGGTGACAACCATAACTAAGAGTTTTTTTTTTTTTTTTTGAGTGGGTAAAAAAACAAAAACAGAGACTGTTTCAGTAAAGGAAAATATGGATTTGGGAAAAAATCAGAAGGGTAATTTGGGTTTGACTAGTTTTTGGACACTGTCGAAAGGACAAGGAAGCAAAAAAGGAGGATTTCAGAAGTGGGGTGAAAGCATGAGAAAATTTGGCAGAGAGGGGAAAAGAAGCAAAATTAGGAAAGGAACTCTGTGGTAATATTTTAAGATGATCAGGTCAAAATTGAAGAAGTTATGGAAAACCCTAAAAATAGACAAATGTGATATTTCGGGTGTTGGGAAGTGGAATTTTGGATAGGTTCCTCACGAATGAAAGATGCAGAATGGGATTGCAGGGTTGTCAAAGAAGTTTCAAGGGAAATGGAGTTAAAACAAGGGAGATATGGCAAAAAAACATAATTTTTTCTTTTCTTTTCCAGAAATGGATCGGCAACAATGCGGAAGGGATCCGCAATAGATGGATCTGCAACGGAGCGGAAGTGATCGGCAATGACGTGGAAGTGATCGAAAACAGATGGATCTGCAACGATGCGGAAGTGATCGGCAACAGTTATAGACAGAGGAAATATGTGATGTATCAGCAGAAAATAAATATGGACCCCAAGTATGCTCGGCTTCCTAACAGTTCAAGGGATTCACTCGACCAACAATGATGACTGACGGCTTGCGTATTGGGGCAGTACACCTCACTCCACGGATAAGGTAAGATTGATAACCACTTTTCCATAAACGACAGCTGTTGGTTTACCTCACGGGTGGGAACTAGGAAATCAGGTAGGGGTTGTTGCCCTTTTGTCTGGTAGGTCCTCTCAATGGGCCATCTACTTCGGGGTTCCGATGGTACTCCTCACAATGAGTTTTAGGGCTTATGCCAAATTACTTCCCACAGTTAAGCGGATGGGGATTATTCCCAAATCCAAACTTGCAACAGATGCGAAAAACAAATTTGGCATAAATTTCACCCAGTGAGCCCAAGAAAGTGCTCTAATACCAGATGTGAAGGACCTGCAACAATTAATTGACGAAAATACACAATATATCAGATCATAGAATACTTTTATAGATCGCAGGCCACTTCGAGGGGGCAACCTCCTTTGAGAAAGCTCAATACAAAATAACTTCACGGTGCCTTCATAGGCCTCAACACACACTTATATACTAAGTCTAGGTGCCAATACTATGGGTCAAAACCATGGGCCACTACAAACTATGGATCAACAATACTACGGGCGACTTACAAAGCATATGCGCCGACAACAATAACACAAACTATGGATCAACAAATACTACGGGACGACTTACAAAGCATATGCATCTAACAACAATATACTAACAAAGTAAAGACATGGGTTCGTAACATTTCATCATTAGCCATTTTTCGCAGTAAACCATGGGACATATTAGCGGGCAATAATTTCAAGTTTGTCCTTGTTCCATCTTTATTGATTATTCGTGTAAGATGTGGAGATTTGTCTGAATTCTCTACTACAATTTTATTAATAGTAGCTTCCAGTGCAGTAGTGTTCGCCCTGGATTTTTCCAAGCCACTGTTATCGTGCATAGCTCTCACATCACCATTCATGAACATTCTTTTATAATTGAAGAAAGTTCTTTTTTTTATTCGATGGCATTTATACCATGCATTTTGACATACGTCTACTATGTCTAATCTCATTGTAAATAAGCTTCTTTTACAGTCATCTCCTTTGGACACAGGAGCATTTGATCCCAAAGAATTCATAACAAACTGTCTTTTTGAATTTCCATTCATACTATCAAATTTCTTCGCACATTCAACTATCGATCCATGTGGAATTTTTTATATACAAAGATTTGAGCAATAATGTTCGGTGCCAATGTTTGAAAGGAATGCACCCAGATTTATTGCAGGCCTGTAAGGTACCGATCTTGAATTTCTTTCAGAAATTTTAGTTCCAGCTTGCCGCTTTACGGAATTGTATGGCCTTGTTCCATTACCTTTAACATCTGTATATTCACAACGAGGAGTTACACCTGGAAGGACCATCTGTAAAGGACATTCTTCAAAAAAATTCCAAAAGTTGACCATTTCTTCATTTGCTTTCTTTTTTAGTATAACATCCAAAGGAACATTATCGAGGTCAAGCAAATTGTTTGCAGGACATCGTATAAGGGATCCTTCAAATACACCACAATCCTCGCAATTGCAGAAGACTTTATGAACTAAAATACCAAACTCACCAGCATCTAGTGCTTTGAATTGTACAATGTCTCCCTCAGAAACATTTGACACTATTCCCCAAGCAACATACTGTGGCTTTAAAGAACATTGATGTATCAAATTAACTGTCCGTCCCAACAACCTTTCATTGTGACTTTCTCTTAATACTTTCAAAGTAGATTCAGATTGATTATTGTTGAAATTTTTTTGCAAAAGAAAGCAATGTTTCTATATTAAAATTGATGATTCTCTCAATTGTCCATACAACAAAAGCTCCACTGCTCAACCCTGGACAACATGCCATACAAGAAAACAACACTTCATCCACCAGAATACCAAAGTTGAAGTCACCCAAAAATGTTCCCCCAACAAAATCACTCCCACTCACATTTGTTACAACACCTATGGAAATGCAATCCTTTCTTTCTGAACACTTATGTAACAACTTAACTTTTCTCATAATAAAAGAAGATTTATTCTTAGTTGTTATGATATGTGCTACACTCATCGAAGTAAAAGCTGCTATATCATTGACCTCATTCTCAGTTGATATGATATGTGCTACACTTGTCGAAGTAGAAGCTGGTATATCATTCACCTCATTCTCGCGAAGAGCAGACCCAATCTGGTTAACGATCTCAGATATAGGCCATCGAATATAACCACCAACTGCCTCTGATAATGTATCTTCACCTTCTGATGGATAGGGTAATGGAAGAATTTCATTTAAAGACATGGTAACATTTACAACGATACATCCATCCTTAATTCTGATATTATGCAAAAATTTTCTTTCTGGAAAAGAGATTCCTTCAAAAACTTTCAATCCATTCAAAAGTAGGTCCACACATTGTTGAGTGCCAAAATCATTCTCAGTTGTTATGATATGTTCTACACTCGTCTAAGTGGAAGCTTCTATATCATTGACCTCATTCTCAGTTGTTATGATATGTGCTACACTTGTCGAAGTAGAAGCTAGTATATCATTCACCTCATTCTCACGAAGAGCAGACCCAATCTGGTTAATGATCTCAGATACAGGCCATTGAATATAACCACCAACTACCTCTAACAATGTATCTGCACCTTCTGATGGATAGGGAAATGGAAGAATTGCATTTAAAGACTTGGTAACATTTACAATGATACATCCATCCTTAATTCTGATATTATGCAAAAATTTTCTTTCTGGAAAAGAGATTCCTTCAGCAACTTTCAATCCATTCAAAAGTAGTTCCACACATTGTTGAGTACCAAAATCCATTTCATAAACGATATCTGAAATATAAAATAACAGGACACATTGTTCAGAACCAAAATCCAGTTCATAAGAGTTTATGAAATATAAAATAACAGGAGCACATTAACAATCATATTTATTTTAAACAAAGATATATTAACATAAATTATAATATAAAAAAAAATGTCTGTCCGGACTTCCAATTTTCTGAATGGTAGGATCGACCGCCCCTTCTTGTAGAAGAAGCGAACACAAGATGGATCGAAAGGCCCTTCTTGCAGTCGTGAAAGATTACGAAAAGAATACTGGGTAGAAGAAGCTTCTCTCGCCCGTTCATTTATGACAGATTATTAAAAATATTCAACCTACGAATGCTAGGCTACCAATTCATGTATTTCCAAAATTGTGAACAAGGGAAGAATACTAAGCACAACAAGGGTCGGCCGACCCTTCATTTACGATATAAATTTAAATATATTTAATCTACGAAGGTTATGTTGACAATTCCTGACTTCCAACTTCCGCTGTAAATATTAGGGAGTCGACCCGGACATCATCTAAGTTCTAACATATAAAAATGTTTGTCCCGACTTCCATTTTCCAAAGAGAAGGATCGGTTGCCGCTTCGTTTAGGAGATAATTGTGAACAACTATATCTAGCAGGTCACCAAGAATATCTAGAATGGCGAAAGAAAGAAGGATTGACTAAACCTTCTTGCATTCTAGAACTATTATGAATACAATACTGGGCAGAAGAAGGGTTAGCCGCCACTTATTTCTTTTTGTAAGTAAGAAGTTTTTGTATTAAATCAAAGAGGAATTACAGAAGGAACAAGCTGTCCGAGAGTCAGACTTGTTCATCAAAATAGACCATCTAAATACTAACCCATAGAATCGAGCATCATTAACCTTGCGGTAAACAATTATCACCAAAACAGATAAGATGATTTCATTCAACTGACCATCCCTATCCTCAGAAGCTTTGGAACAACAAAATCACTACCTATCCCATTGAACCAGAGATATTCTTAGCATAGGCATGTAGGCCCGAAATCAAAAAGAACAACAAAATGCTACTACACTCGTTAGGCAATATATACATTTAGGAAAAGACAATCTAACTTAACAGCTGACCCTCCCTTAATAAAAAGACTTGCAGTTTGGAAAAATGATTCCAGATCAAGCGTCAACGGATAATGTAAGGAGCATCAGGAGAGGTCCTTGGATGGGGGAAGTTGAAAGATGAAGAAGGCTACTGGGGAGGTCGCAGCTCCATTTCTTAGAGAAGAAAATCCAGCTTCCAGTTCAATGCACGAGTCTCCTCCAGGTTACGCTGCACCATAAGTCGCAGCGGAGCTTCCTCTCCGGGGGTTTTTCTGTCATGGATGGCTAAACCGACAAGGTTTGTCATCATCCAGTAAAAGGTTACCGTGCGCTGTATAGAATAACACGCCCAACTGTATTTCCTGTATCCATAATCCATTTCTTCAACTGTTTGCACTCCCTCAGCAGCGCCTCCCTATGCTACCTCAGCCACCATTGATGCTCATAATCATGGATATCCCTCTGAATCTCCCCAGGGACGTTAAAAATGAAAGCATTAGCCTCTCAACAAGCATGATTACATTCTCAAGAAAAGCCACCACCCGGCTCCCCCGAGGACTCCCCATGGCTTCTCTTCCTAAATTTTCGACTAGTATCAGTATCTTCCTCCACTAGTATCATATAAATGTGTTTTCCAGCTACTGTAATGATTAGGCTGGTACCTCCTATTAACTGAAGGAGGTACAGCGGGTGACGCTCACCCTTACGAACACTCATTGTCCTGGGTAGCTCGGCAGATGTCTCGAACAACCAAGTCCGTCATATCCTCCCACATATTAGCACTGGTTTCCATGTGAATCCCACTACTGAAGTTGTCCAGCACACCAACTAATTTATTGCCACTGCGTTTGACATGGGAGAAAGAATTCGCCAAACCCTGAGAAAATAAAGATGACAGGTATTCCAATTTACCTTCCAACCAAGACGATGCCACCTTGGAACTAGATTCAACCTACGAATAATATTGAGCATGGCTAATTTATAACATATAAAACTGTTTGCCCCGACTTCTGCTTTCCGAGAAGAAGGATCGTTTAGTAGATAATTATGAAAACCTTTATCTAGAAATTGAACGATATCCAGAATCGTGAAGACGAAGAAGGATCGACTGAACCTTCTTGCAGTCTCAAGCTATAATGAAAATAATATTGGGAAGAAGAAGGATTGTCCGTCCCTTCTTTCACGAGGGAATTGTAAAAATAGAACTTGGAGAAAGAGTGGCCGATCTTTCTCTGTCGATATTTCCACTTTCCGGCAAAATGTGCGAAGTAATGATCCTATGAAATATGTGTTTGGAGTGCGGATATCTACTTTAGCCACTCCCTGGAAGAAGGAGCAGACACTCTTTCTCCTCAGCATCCACTTCCAACACCCCGAAAGGGAACAACCTGACAAAAGAGTGACCTCGCTTTCTCTGACAAAATTTCGACTTGATAGCAAACTCTTTGTAGCAAAACTTCTGTAAATTTTTTCGTTCAAATGTGGAAATCTAGTCTCTAGGGTGACACGTGGAATGCTCAGACTGTGCTACGTGGCTTTGATTATTTATTAATGACAGTCTGCAAATTTCCTTCCTTTTTCTGTTAATTGTTATTTCCAGTAATGACAGTCTGTAAATTTCCTTCCTTTCTCTGTTAATTGTTATTTCCAGTAAATCTTTTCCATTGTGTTATTCTTCATGCTTGGATGAAAGTAATCTTAAATCAGAATTCATAGGTTTATGCTTTGGTTTACCGCATCTAAGTATCCACCAATTTTCTGCTAAAATTGATATTGGATTCATTTATGACCAATGCCCAATATTAATGGACTATTTTCTTTTCTTCATTATCAACCTACAAACTAAGACAAACAAGGGTATTCACCAATTTTCATGAATTTTCTTCTAAATTTCACTTAATTTCAAGAACTTTTTTATCAGCTTTATCTCTTCAACTAAATGCCTTGGTATCATATGCAAGACTCAAATGTGTTCTCATTGCATCCAACAATTCGAGTCATAAACCACGTCCAACTACCCAATACATGGGACTTTTCTATAGTGAATATTAATTGCAAAATGATATTAAAAAGAAAAAAAATGTTTCAATTTTTCAAGTTCATTTGTCATTATCTTTTTCCAACAAACCTAGCCAAATGCTAGAGTATTTGCAGAAAACAATATGGAATATATGAAAATAATACACTACACCACCAGACAGAAAACGAATGCAAGCTGGAGGCAATCCTGTAACGCACGATTTTGCAAATATAATGATGTGAATTCATATTAATGGACTGTAAGAAGATAACTACCCAGAATTGAAGGAAATAAATTTTGGAAATCTGAAGAAGACAGACAAGGGTGGAAGGAAATATGAAGAATCTAAAACGTTCACCGACTTTAAATTACTGTGAACTTGAAATTGTCATTGCACTGATTTTTGACAACCATGGAAGATATGGATTTTTAGCCCGGAGGCTAAATAAGCATGCTCTATTACAGATTTAGATTTATGGTTTGAATAATATAAATACCTGCCAATTGAAAAACTAGTAGTCGATTCTTCAAACCAATCTTACTACTCTATCCACCCAACACTCTTCTCGGTTCCAACTTAGCAAAAGCAAACCTTGGTCCTCAGAGAAAACAGAGCTCAAAACTCTCAACCACAGAGAGTTTGAACTTTAAGTTTCAATGTTCTGTGGGGGGATATCATCACATAGTATCAATGCAAAAAAGTTTGTGACATTAATTATCACAGTGTGGTGGGATATCATCTGTACGTCGTGACACATAAACACAATCCATCATAAACGTGATGAGATTATTCACACAAGTGATACAATCCGTCATTTACCATTAGCGCTGTACAAACCATTTTAAAAAGCAGAAAAGATCACCTCCATGCCAACGTACAAACCATTTTAAATGGCGGAAAAGATGACCTCCGCCAACGTACAAACCATTTTAAATAGCGGAAAAGATCACCTCCCCCAACGTACAAACCATTTTAAATGGCAGAAAAGATAATCGGGCGGCGAAAGATCAAGGGTCCCACGTCAATTCCGCATCCCCAACATGCGCGCTAGGATGGAGAGATGGGTGGTTGCAGAATCTGAAACCGCTCTCCACGTGGCAGCACCACATGATTTCGCAAGTTGGAAGGGCGGTAAGGAAAACCACCTTCCTCCATTTGCGAAACCACCTTCGCCCATCCTTCACGGTTGCTGACACATGTGGATATGATGTGGCCAGTCCCTTATATTACAGATGTAACCAAAACCAAAGAGTTTGCCTTACAGTTGATTATATAAGGCATACTCTTTCTAAAGTGGAGCCTTTTAGAATTTATAGTCCCTATAGTTCTGGCTATATGTATAAAGTTTTCAGTTTCGTGCAACTATGATTAAAATGTATTAGAATATTATATGTTTACAAGACATTCTATGCTAGGTTTGCAAAGGTGTATAAATAGTTAAATTTAAATTATTATAAAATAAAAATCAAGATAATTGTTATTTAAATGTAATATATGAATTTAGTTTTAAAGTAAGATTTAAAACTATTTCTAGTTAGTTAAAAGTTTATTTTTTATTCATAAAGTAAATAGTAAAATATATAAATTTACTTTGTTTTATTTAATATATAAAAGTCAAAATAGATTTTCATTTATTATTGTTTACGGTAATTGCAATTCAATGTAGGGACAAGTGAATACTCTAGAATGGGTGGTAGAGAGAGATTAGTGCAACAACTCGACAAGGTACCACAAAATAGCGATTACTGCAGCTTAATTTTCTATAGAATTGTTTTTGAGTCAACCATGTATATGTATGGGTCCGAGGCAATAGGAATGTCGTGAACAACCCACATGGCAATCATGAATGCGTGTAAGCGCCCGGTGAAGGGAACGCGCAAGAAAAAGTCCCAAAGTTCCCAATTTTAGAGGGTAGAAGAAGTTCCCAATAAGTTCCCAACCATCTCAAACGGTTCCCATCAGATTTGGAAACTTTCCTACAAGTTCCCAAGTTCGCTAGAACATCGCAACTTCGGGAACGAGTTTCTTAAAAGCCGGGAGTAGTTTCCGTGCTACATAGCTTATCTTTATCCAACGTAGATCCAAGCAACTACCTTTGTAAGAGCGCTTTTCCACTTAGCATCAATATAAATGTGTGGCTGTCTATCAGTTGCAGAAAATTAAGAGATAAAATGAGTTAAACGAAGAAATTCATTTAAGACATAATAACACATGAATCGTATATTAATAGAAATCCAACCTACAGATTGATGCATTGATTAATTAATTAATTAAGAAATCCAAAAAAGATGGCCAAGAGAAACAGACTAAAGTTCATTAATTATGCAAAAAATTACAATGACTCAATACATAAAACATTAGAATAATCCAATCGACATCCCCACAACTTGCCTTGATATTCTTCCCGTGTCCTCATGGTGCCATCCTCCTCCCAAAAGAGAGGAAACCCAAAAGAGAGGAAGTCCCTTCTTGAATAAACATTTCTTTCTAGAGTTTTACTTGATGTGCTAAAATGTCTATCCTTTCCTAAATTGTGTTCATCTGGTGATACTTATTCGCCACCTTCCCCAAATAATAGTAGACACTTTATCCTTTATGCTAGTTGTTTTCACCTCATCCTCTTTCATCCTATTCAGAAATTCTATGGACTTTTCTGCACATTCCATGGGCTTCTTGTTCAACTTTTCCTTGACAGCCTCTTTGTCCAGAATGAAATCGAGATATGGCCTCAATTTCTCTGTGGCCCTCTACAATATTGTCATCCCAAATGACTTGCTTTTCTTCCTGCAGGGATGTCTCACCTGTAAGCTGCTTTATTAATTCATCATATTTCACTTGTAGCCCTAGGTATTTACCTCCTAATCCTTTCCCTCCTGCTCTTCTTCTGAGACTCTGCTCCTCAGCTCTATGTTCTCCATGAGAGCTATATGAATTAGCCACAATTTCTCCTTCTCTTCAAACTTCAACAACCTAGCTTTGCAATCTGTTGGTTCCTCTTGTATCTTTTCTCTCTTCTCCTCCATCTATGCCAATTTAGAAGCTTCTACCAGCTGGATGTAGGGGATCTTTAACTTTTTTTTTAATGACTAAATTATGATGTCTTTGTCATCCAACATCTTTTTTAGACTAGCCTTCTTGTCTTCTTGGCTTTCAGTAGCCAACAATACATTTTGCGTCTTTTTTGTTTGTGTCTTGTGGGCTTTGTTCTAAGTTGCAATTTTGACAGTTCTAGGGAATCCTTTAGCAATTTGGCATAGATAACCTCCCCAGTATCCTTGTGCAAGTTGATCATATCAAGAACAAGAATATCTTCCAAGTTCACTTTCAGTTCAGTGGCTTTGGTTTTGGTTGCCAAGGCCAAGTTCAAGGTGTTCTGGGCATAGCTCCTATTAGCTACCAAAGACACATCTTTATTTGAAATCTGCCTCACCTATTCATATAGGTTAGACTCCTTTGAGGCTGCTTTTGGTATCTCTTTGTACTCACCCAGTAACTCTGCTGTACTCTTGTTGGGTGAATGTTTGGCTGAATACATATTCTTTGACCTCGAAAGCAGGCAGCTTAATGTAAGCCTGTTTCTTTTTGCCTTGACCCATTGACACATGTACAATATGCTGCTCAGGTTTAATCTTAACCTGTTTCCTTGACCCGTTGACACCTATAGAATATGTTGCTCAGGTTTTTTCACTATCTACCTTTTGGGAGTTGTTTCTGTGTCATAATCTATATCCATGACATACATATTTTCCAACTTGCTGGTTTCCCCAGAGCCACTGGAAAGGGTATAGTTTCTTCAACCACTAGGACCACGATGGAGGAGGTAGGTAGTGGAGAAGTGGCTTTTAGTACCATGGAGGTGGAGTCATCCTATACATCTACCTCCATCTTCTCTTTGCCACAATATTCTAACCAATTTGTAGCCTCAGCAAGACCTGCAAGCTCAAAATGTTCAAAACCCTTTCTATTACTTTCTTTCCTTCTGTATGAGATGATATGGTGGGGGTCATAGTTTATAGAAGCCTTGGTTTGAAGCCCTATGTCTGGCATCATACCTTCAATGGTTGGAAAATATTCTGCCTAATGAATTCCAGTGTAAAATAGCCTAGGGGTTAGAAAAGCGGGCAGTGCATTAGGTGCATGGGAAAACCCATAAACTCTGATTGTTGTACTGTGTTCTAAGAGGAACATATTATCCTTGTATGTTCTGGAGAAATTAGGTTTTTCAAGCCGTCCAACTATAGATCTTCCTTTATGCCCATTGATCTAATTCTGAAAATCTTCCAAATGTGTTTCACCCTTCTCGCTTCATATTTGAACAATTATTTCTTAATTAAAACTTTATTTCTAGGGTCATCATTTTCAAAAGTCATTCCATAACCAATTAATGTTTTCCCAAGGATGTTAAACTTGAGAACTAAATGAGATCACCTTATTTTATATGTACACAAATTCTAAACATATAACAAATTAATTATAACTTTCAGTTAATAAAAAGTAGATCTATCTCCACCTATTTCACTCTATGTGATATCCAAATACTAACTTCATCCACACGTTAAATTCATTTACTCAATAAGAACTCATTTATACAAATATTCATAGTAAGGCGACTATGGCTGTTTATTTTCATCGCCAAAGATCTACACCCTTCATCTGTGCCCCTATAATTTCTCCCTCATCACCAATGTTAAAGCTTAGGATTTTTATTATTTCATTCGCACGCTGCAAATTCAGTATCAATGTTTTAATTATGAGGTTAGCCATGCGACGTCAAGTAGCTCGGCTCTTTAATTCCCCTGCCCCAACATCGCCTCATCCTTCCTGGAAATAATTCACATGGATCTCCAACGTGAGAAGATCAGGCTTCCAGGTTCACGCTACTATGTTCTGTCATGGCCCTCTGCGCTGCGCATTTGCACTCACCTGGTTCTGCTCCAGGCTTGTGATCTAGTTCTCCTCATGCTCTTGGTTAACTGCACCTGTAACATCTTCTCACTAGCTCCCATGGGCAGGCCAAAGGGTCACACCAGGCAGGGCTATGGTGCTGAAGTCTCAATTCCAGTTCGTTTACTAGTTGATACTGGGAGGCTACGATAATTGTGGACATTATGGCTAACATGAATCAGGAGCAGACTTGGGACCCCTATTGGATTATAAAGAACATGTTAGGCCAGCTTATGGAGGACATGCAAACTAATTGGACCTCTCCTCGCCATGCCACACAAACTCGGCGGGCTACTCTACCAAACATGGTGGCCACCCTCGCCACCCTGGAACACACGCTCAGTTGGGACTCCTATGCCACCACTCGTCCCTTCGACCGCGATAGTCATCCTGGGAACAATACACCTGGCACCACCACATCTGCTATCAGACCTGAAGCCACCCTTGGAACTCTGGCCACTCCTCTTGGCATGGATAAGTCCAACCCAGGGGGTAGCATGTTGGTTTTGACACCTAGCAGGAACCCCATCCCCTCCACCTTGGGCATAAGTCCGACCCAGGGGGTAGCATGTCGATTTTGACACGCAGTAGAGACCCCATCCCCTCCACCTTGGGCCTGATCCTGGAGAAGCATACATGCAGTGAGCCAACTGGTTTCGTTCCTTTCATGTCCCAAAAGACGACTCCCTTTCCGGTCAAGCTCCCTGCTCAGGGCACTCATCCTTCTACGAAAACTACTCTGCCTCCCATGAGAGTTACGTCGGCACCTGGGATTGCTTCTTCGACACCTGCAAGTGATTGGAAGGACACGGATTACTACAGCTGCCCAATTATAGAGAAGACACCTTCGGATGTAGAAGGCCCCTCTGCAACTGGTTGAGGAGATTCTTCTTATGTCTCTCTCTTACTTTTTGTCTATTTTGGTTTTGCCTATGACTGCAAGTTTTTTGTTTGCCTCTATGGCCATGACTACTACTGATATTCACCCTGGTTTCCCTACAATGGGCAGGGTTTTTTTGTATCGTTTGATTTTGAATTGCCACAACTTTGCTGATATCTATGGCTGGAACCTCTGGATAAGACCACCGCTGACTGTAATCTCTACTGTATTTTTATTAGCTTAATATAAATCTGCATCTTTATAACAAAAAAAAATTCTCCCCCATCAGCAATGTTTGTAATCTATATTGTATTTTTATTAGCTTAATATAAATCTGCATCTTTACAAAAAAAAGTTCTCCCCCATTAGCAATGTTAAAGCTTAGGATCTTTGATTATTTTTATTAGACATCCCTTGGGTCTTCTGATTCGACAACCGAGGCCTTTCCCATCCCTTGGGTCTTTTTATTAGCTTAATATAAATTTGCATCTTTATAACAAAAAAAAATTCTCCCCCATCAGCAATGTTTGTAATCTATATTGTATTTTTATTAGCTTAATATAAATCCGCATCTTTACAACAACAAAAAAAATTCTCCCCCATTGGCAATGTTTGTAATCTCTACTGTATTTTAATTAGCTTAATATAAATCCGCATCTTTACAAAAAAAAAGTTCTCCCCCATTAGCAATGTTAAAGCTTAGGATCTTTGATTATTTTTATTAGACATCCCTTGGGTCTTCTGATTCGACAACCGAGGCCTTTCCCCTCGTTTTATGGACCTGAACCCCAATATGATTGTAGGGAAAAACTGGTGCAAATAGTATGATTGTAGCTTAAGGATTGAAGAACATACAAGATTATCCTGTTATAAAATGCTAATTGGAAAATTGGCATTAATTTAACAACAGATGTTGATCATTTGCAGAAATAGATAAATGATTTAAAACATTTAAACATGAAACAAATTCATTTAAAACATGAAAACATAGATCATACAGAACAAGGTATTAATTGTGATTGCAAACTAAATCAGTGTATTTCAACATAAATCAAACAAATTTGATAAATTAACAAAACATATATCAAGAGAAAACTAACTGTATTTCTTCAAGGCTGCAAAAATTACAATATCTTAATGAATCAGAGCATCTCCAATCCTCTTTCTATGATTTTCTCCCCCCCTTAAATAATAATTACCAAATAGATACAAAGGGTAAACTTCCCAACAACTCGTCCACATCAGGATGATGGGTTGCGGAAAGAAAAAACTTTCAAATCCAACTAACCAAGCTTCCGCATTGCAGATTGTGGGTTGCAGAAAGCACAAAATTTGCAAAAAAATTGTGCTTTCCGCAAATCACAAAAGCACAAAAAAGAAATGAATTTTCTAAAGGGAAAATTATTAACCGGACATAACAAAGAGATCATCAATGGACCTCCAGAGTGGGATCATCAATGACAATGCTATCAAGCAAATCAGCAATTTCCTCAGAGACTTCAGTGACCTCTTGTGTTATGTAGACACAGCATGGAAAAGAGATCAATCGCAATTGTGGGTTGTGGAATAAAAAAATATCAAATCCAAATGACTAAGAAATCTGCAATCCTCATTGCGAGACGATTGCGGGGAGAAAATCTATGTTTTCTGCAACACACAAAAATCCACTTACCAGAAAATTGTTTGAAGCAATGTAAAATTATTCAACCTACGAAGGCTAGACCGTCAATTCATTTATATCCATAATGGTGAACACTGGGAGAATGCTTACCACAACAAGGGTTCGGCCAACCCATCATTTATGAGACTACTGTAAACAAATTTAATATACGAAGGCCAGTTTGAGAATTCTTTACTTTCAATTTCCGTTGTAAATAGTAGGGATCCGCCACTTCGATTAGTAGATAAGTGTGAACACCCATATCCATCAATTCACCTATATCCAGAATGACGAACACAAGAAGAAGGGTGAGCATTCTTAAAACTATTATGAATAGAGTTATGGGCAGAAGAAGGGTCGGCCGCCCCTTCCTTTATGAGGGATTTGTAAAAATAGACAACTTGAAGAAAGAGCAGCCGCTCTTTCCGTTTAGAGTGTTGATCTCTACTTTCACCACTGCTACAAAACACCTCTGGAGGAAGGAGTGGTCGCTCTTTCTCCTCAACATCTAATTCCAACACCCTTTCACTAAACACAAGTTTCTACTTTCCATCAAACCCTTTGAGGAATATTTCTATAAATTTTGTTGTTAAAATGTCGATATCTAGCTTCCAGGGTGACACGTGGATTATGGGCAGAAGAAGGGTTTCCCGCCCCTTCCTTTATGATGGATTTGTAAAAATAAACAACTTGGAGAAAGAGTGGACACTCTTTCTGTTTAGAGTGTTGATCTCTACTTTCACCACTGGTACAAAACACCTCTGGAGGAAGGAGCGGTCGCTCTTTCTCCTCAACATCTAATTCCAACACCCTTTCACTAAAAACAAGTTTCAACTTGCCATCAAACTCTTTAAGGAATATTTCTATAAATTTTGTTGTTAAAATGTCGAGATCTAGCTTCCAGGGTGACACGTGGATTATGGGCAGAAGAAGGGTCGGCCGCCCCTTCCTTTATGAGGGATTTGTAAAAATAGGCAACTTGGAGAAAGAGCAGCTACTCTTTCTGTTTAGAGTGCTGATCTCTACTTTCGCCACTGCTACAAAACATCTATGGAGGAAGGAGCGGTCGCTCTTTCTCCTCAGCAGCTAATTCCAACACCCTTTCACTAAACACAAGTTTCAAATTGCCATCAAACTCTTTGAGGCATCTTTCTATAAATTTTGTTGTTAAAATGTCCAGATCTAGCTTCCAAGGTGACACGTGGAATGCTTAGATTGTGACACGTGACATATTTGATTTTTACAGTACTTTTGCTATTGTTTAAAAGAATATAACGGATCTTAAAGGTACCATTTCAATATTTTTTTCACACAATGAAAATATCATACTATTAATTAAGTAAATAGTATCAATGGATACAACAACAAGGAGAAAGGTCATAGTCTCCCCGAAAGAAAACATTCTAGCCATGACCAACCACAGATCAAATGTACCAACAAGAACCAACCCATCCGCCAATGGCGAAACAATGGGCAGAAACCATAAGTACCAACATATTACCAACCCATCCGCCTGTAGCGAAACAATGGGCAACAAGCACCAATAGAACCAACAATTATATCAAGCCCATCCATGGTGAAACAATGGGCATCATGAAATAAATTCAAAACTTTATCTAAATTGAAAAAGTATACATAAATCAAAACATAATCGATAAATAAGAGAGGTTAAGAATTTAGAGAAGACCAAATAATTAGAAAATGATTTAAAATTAATATTCAAAAAACTGCATATATTTTATTCAAGGAGGATCCAGACGTATCATAGAGTCTAAATTTTTCAAAATGTAGGGCCAAGGAAAAAATCCCTCCCCTAAACTAACACAAAAGTAAACCTAAAATAGCTGCCGATACAAAATACAAACTGAACAGAAGGGCCTTGGAAAAAAGCCCTGAACTAAACTAACAGAAAAGTAAAAATATTAAAGTTTTCAGTAAGACCGTCATGGGTGGGCCGCGTGCTTCTCTCAGAATTAGTCAATCTCCATTGGTTTCACCCCGCCGGATGATCTTGAGGGAGTTGATGAGGGATTTTTGGTAGTTGACAGAGTTCCAACAGTTGCGAGAGTTGACGAGGGAGTTCCGGCAGTTGGACAGGATTGTCCAGAACCTACCGAAGTAGCTGGGCTCCCCTCATTACCTTGAGGTCTGGCGGGTTGATTTCGAATGGCTTCATCGCGCTCACGGAGGAGGCCTCGGATTGTCTCCATCATTCTTTGCTCCATCGAGTTTTGGTTGCTTTCCATTGTTTGCTCCATCGAGTTTAGCCCGGTTTCCATGGTCTGTTGAATCTCGTCGATCCGCCTTTCTAGATTCTCCATTGTGATGCGGGTGGCTTCATCGGTGAATTTGGTCCTTTCGCGTGTGCTACTTTTCGCCATTATAAAACAGGGAGACTTTCCTGAAGAACTGTTGTAAGAAAGCTTTCCTAAAGAGCGGCTGCTATGCAGAGCAGTGGTCGGAATTTGGAGACTTTCCTTTTCTCCATGTTTAACAACCAGTTGTGGAGGAGGGCCAGTGGACGGAGAAAGAGTCGAACACAGAGCTAATTTTGAAAACATTTTTGGCAAGCTAGATTGAACAGGAGTAGATCCTATTTAAATGTGTGGAAATGATAAAAAAAAAACAAAACATGATCCAAAACCAGAACTCGGATTGCAAGAAATCTCTAGAGTCGTTGAAAGACTGTTACAGCGGGTTATAAGGACATTAAGGGTCAAAGACGTTACTCAAGAACTGGCAGACTTTACCCTTTGATTTAACTAATGGGACATATTGACGGCAAGGGTTCATAATTGGGCTCATAAACTTTTGAAGTCCACCATTGATATTTGATGGGGCGATCCAATGCTACATGATAGTTATGCAGACTATGAAGATCAATGATGAATCAATGCCATTATAAGGATCCAATATTTTTTTATGAAGAGGCATGATTTTCCTTGATAAAGTTCTCAAATACTAAAGTTCTTTGAACATATATATAACCATACAAGTCAAATGTATGAAGAGGACCATAGGTGTCTATGAAGTTTTGGTAATTTGGTAATTGCATATCAGAAGCAAGATCTGAAAAGCTGAAGTTAAAACTATTATAAATTAGAGGGTTGTTGGGTGGTTCTTCGGGGAGGTTGAGGCCTACTAAGGGAATTGCTGCCTCCTTCTAGTCATGGTGGGGCATCCTTGGGTGGTGGGGCATCCTTGTATGTTTAGCAGGTAGAAAACCAAGGGTGTAGGAGCATCCTTTTTGTATTGGCAGAATAATCCATGGGATTAAGTTCTCCATCAAGTTGGTGCTTATACAACAATTTTGTATATGATTACCTCATTAATAGGAAAGCTTTGTTGGTTTTACCTTTGAGGTTTCCATGATAAATCGGTGTGTTCAAATTTTTAATTGTCCTATTCACATTGGGAATGATTATTTAACATGTGCTTAATACTAAAAAGGGTATAAAAAGGCAATACGGATTCCCCCCCGCCCACCTCTTAATATTGTTGGATGAACCAACACCTGCCACATAGCCCTCATCCTCGCCTAGTAATGTCTTGTGTAGTTGATGCTCTAGCGCCTATGCTTAATATTTTAAGCTCTTGGGCCTATTGGCATAAGTTTGTAGGCCCCCTAAGGTAAGCTTACTTCCCTTATACTTTGTAATCCCTCTCTGGACTCCAAAGCTCATGAAATTTACCCGATCTTTTTAGTTACTTGGGACAAAAATAATGCTATGAATGGGGTCCCTTGTGCAGAGATTTTGTACCTTGTCCCACCTCATGAACACCTTTCAAATTTATCTTTCACATGATCTTGCCACCCTAATATGAATAAGAAGAATAATATTCCACTGCCATTGTATCACGGTTTCCATCAACCTATACGTGTATATATGTCCTTGTACATGTATCATTGTCCATGTATCATTGTATTGATGTCGTTATCGCAATCCATGTTTGTCACAAGGACATAATCATTGTCTCTGTCACAATGCCAACTTGTACATGCCCCAAATTTATCGTCCAAGAATGGCAACAAATTCTTCCAAGATATACTTTAGATGTATAGCAAGACCATATAGATGCCTCCAAAGAGTGTATTCAAATCCCAAAAATAATCACCAATAGACCTCGTAGTACATTCAAAAAGCTTAGAGGGATCTCATGCCAATATCATTACCATGGAATATTCCAATACAATCACCAATAATATCTATGCCATTGGAGAGTGGTTTTTTATCATTTCTCATTTTGCATATTGTGGAGTGTTTACTCTACTTGCCTCAGTACCAATTTCGAGGGTGAAATATTTCCTAATTGGGAATTGGAGAGGCCATTGTGCATTGGACCATGAGGACGGAGGTTGTGGGACCCATTTGTGGCAAGATTCCCCACTACACTTGGCATGATTCTCTCACCAATTCGAGTTCAAGATGAAGGTTAACATACTTGGGGTAGTTTAAGAGGCATTATTCATGTCATGAGTCATGTAAGGTCGAATTGGAGTGGAACAATAAGTCACCAATTGTGACACTTGGGCTAAATTCCCTAGCCTCTAGTATGACAACAATGACACCTATGACACAAATCAGACCTAAATGCTGACATCTGAAATATATGACATGTTAGGGATAAAAATAGCATCCAAGAAGGTGAACAAGGGAGTTAGGGCAGCCAAAGAGACACCCATTCGAAATGAGGGAATAAGGAGACTATGAATTGTTGGACAAGTCGCACACCTTGGAAACTCTTCCCAAATTGAGTTGGAATGAATCCACCAGCTTGCTCACTCGCCTTAGTCAATTGCATCTCCTTTTCCAGTCAAAAGTTTGAAATTCCAAGTTTGGATTTTTAGGGTTTCTCTCTCAAATGCTAGCAAGCTCCAAATCCAGTGGTAAGATCTAAATCTTTTATTTCCACTTGAGTTTCTCATTAAGATGTCTCACCACACCAAGCTTGATAACTTCCGAACATGAAAGTAAGGATTGGGTTTAAAACCTAGAAGAGAATGAATTGGATACCTACGTAATGTAGAATGGAGAAATAGTGATGACCACCTTGAATGGTCCTCCTAGGTCATGGGATTCCTTCATCCAAGGAATTTGTGCTAGAAGGTCATCACATTCAGTAGGCTGTGGGAGGAATGCTCAAAGGAAGAAGCTCGAATTGTAGCTCAAAAAGAAAACATGGCTCTCATAGCACACACCAAGAAGAATTACAACAAGAGGGAGCATCCTCATCACAAGGATATTGTCTGAGGAACAAAAGAAGCTCCCACAAGAAGAAGAACACTCTGTTAGAGACAAAAGCAGCTCCCACAAGAAGAAGAACACTCTGTTAGAGACTCTAGTAGTTCCTTCAAGGAAGCAAAGATTGAGAGGGAGTCCACCCAACTACTCTTAAAGATGGAAGGCATCTAGAAGGTTACGGGATATGTGGAGAACATTCTTGAAGAAATCCTTGTAGACACATGACATGGAGACTCATGTGTACAAACTGAAGAAATCCTTGTATGAGTCGAAACAGGCACCGAGGATAGCTTGGGATTTACGAAGAGTAAAGTGGATTCCAACCTTCACTACAAGGTTGAGGATGACTTGGTTGTGACAGGTTAGGATAGGTGAGGATGGGTTGATTGTTGCCGAGTTCGAGATAAGGGACTTCGGTATGATGCGAAGTTCAATATAAGGGACTTGGGTATGATGCACTATTTTCTATGCATGGAGGTGTGGCAAAGTGCAGATAGAATCTTCCCTGGACAAAGAAGTATGCAGTAGATATCCTGAAGCGGTTCGGGATGGTGGACTGTAAGGCCATGGCCACACCTATGGCATCGAACCTGAAGCTATTGAGTGATGCTTCACCAGATTCGGTTGATGCCATGATGTATCTTCAGATGATTGGGTCTTTGATGTACCTGGAAAATACGAAACCATAGATTTGCTTTGCTGTAAACACATTGAGTCAGTATATGGTGGAACCCAGGAAAGTTCACCTGATTGCGGCAAAACATGTGATGAGACATATGAAGGGTACACTAGATTATGGACTCAGATATGCCTCAGATAGTGAGTTTAGACTATATGGGTACACAGACTCAGATTGGGTTGCTGAAAAGGTTTCTTACAGTAGAAGATGTTCCAGCTGATGGTGTTGTTGATGAGGATGTTCCATTAGACGGTGTTCCAGCTCACGAGGTTGCTGACAGTAGAAGATGATCCAGAATATATTAGTCTACAATCATCGATGAGGTTCCTTTTTATGTCTTAATACCCTTCATATACCTTCAGACCCAATTCAAAATCCTTTAAAGAGTCTTTTGGAGCCATCTACCCTTGAGGGCTTCTAAAATTTCCTCTATATGGGTTCTTGGTTTATCTCGGTTAGACATTTCTTATTAAAATCTGTAGAGAGGAACGATGCAAATTTTGTCGCTTTTTATGTCCTAATGCCTTTTAAACACATTCAGACCCAAATTAGAAGCATTTTAAGCCATTTGGAAGCATTCGAGTCATTAATAGTCTAAGGGTCGAATTGGCCAAAAATTGTAATTTTCGAAGTTTAACAAATTTATTAAAAAGGGACACTACATGAACAATTATGCAGCTAATATGAAATGGGTTGCGTACAAAAACAATGCCAAGCTTAGATGTTATTTCTACAACATGTGATCTCTGACTCCTTTTTTTCCTAATTTAATGTTTCATCTCACTGCCATCTTGGAAGATTGATCCTGTTTAGACTTCTCTTATCTCTCATGGTCATCTCTCTCTCTTCTTCATCGAATTCTTCCCATGTTACACTAGATCTTCTACAAACCCATCTACAAACAAATTATGTCTAGAATTGGTATAATTCATCAAACAAGTGATTTCTTCATAAAAATTGTTACCTGTTGGCATTTTCGTCTTTATGTTTTTTAAATTTATTCTTGGGTTATTTAACATTAATATAACATTCAACTTATTAATGTTTATAGAGAGGAACAATGCAAATATTGTTACTATTCTAACGTTGGATAAGGTCTCTCACTCCAAGGGCGGAGGTGGAAAAGGCACTAAAAAATTGGACGATTCACACCAAAAGTTGCAAACGTGTAGCAACATGGCGGAATAATGATCCAGATTCACCCAGAAGCAAATCGATGGTGGAAACGGGTTCCCATGCTAGAAAGTGCACAGTGGTTAAACCTGGATAAGTTGGAGCGGAAATTAAGCCGCTTACCACGTGGCAAGCGTTGGTGGAGTCCGCTATGAAAAGTGGTTAAATTTAAACCGCTCATCGCAAGTTCCGAAACCACGTAAGCATATGTTGTATAAAAGGTTTGTTCAAAGTTTTAAAAAATGTTTTTGTCGCTTATTGCCTGGAGGAAAAGAGCCTGGAGGAAAAGAACCAGCGGGAAACACGTCGTTGTCTTCATCAACTAGAACAACACCCAAGAAGCTCACTTCACAGGTAGCTCGAAACCCTCAGTGTTTAGATTTTGTGTCCCAAATGGAGAAAACCCAAGACCTTCTTCCCTTCAATGAAAATTCAGATGAAAACGAGAAGCTTGTCTTTGATAAGGAAAGGGATATTTTCGACCCTGTTTTGTCTGTGTGTAGTATTTCGCAGTCTAAGGAGAAATTAATGGAGTTTAAGTCACAGGGAAAGGATGTATTTAATGTTTTTGGTTCTTTTCTGTACTATTTTTGTGTCAAACAAACCCCACACTTCCCCGAATTTGTTTGTTGGTGTGCGGCAAATTATTCGCAGGGCCAAAGGGTAATCATTAATGTAAAAACGACCAAAATTCTATGCCCAGTAAATGCGCAGACTGTTCGTGAGGTTCTAGGTTTACCTGAAACATTTCCCAAAATCCCTGAGTCATTTAACAAAGAAAATTTGGCAAAGTTTAATACAAACTGCAGTCCTACAGAAAAAGACAAGTTTTTATTACAAGTCTTGAAAGATGGTCAGTCGCATGAAAACCTATCGTTCCCTTTGAGTATTGATGTCTTTCAGCGAGATACCCAGTTAGTTTTGTCCTTGTTGAGACAAGTTTTAGGTCTCAATAGTGATAAGTCAATCACGGAAGTTATGTTATATTTCCTTCTCCAACTAATTTCACCAGAGTCACAGTCGAGTCCGGTGTGTTGTTTTAATTTTGATGAATTCCTAGCTGAAGCGATTCATGTGCAATTGGTGAATTTCAACTGGTTGAAGCATTTCAGATATCAATCATATCTCTTGAAGCTGTTCATGTGTTCAAACATTTCAAAATCCAAGTTTCTTGGTACCATCTTTTCTCATGACCTTCCTAAATAGGTCAATATGTTTGATTTCACCCATAAAATCATGGCAGAAGTTTACAGAATTATTTTTAATGCTAAAATGCCCCGAGTGTTAGAAGGAATGAAAGAAACTTTGCAGCCTACACTAGAAGGGAAAACAGGTGATTGTTTCTTGTATAGAGAACATACTATAACTAGGGTGTATGGTTTTACTGGAGCACCATATCTGTTGCCAGCATTTTTAACACTTAGGTTGTTTGCCTTGGAATTTATTAGACAAAGGTTGCAGTCAGAAGAAGAACATTTCGGTGCTTTCAAAAAAGCATCGGATGTGAAATTCCCTCTTAAAGTTGGTCCATTCGTCATTAAGAATAAGGCAGCCCTCTCTGTAGTAGAAAAATTACTGAAGATTATGGATTTCCAAGAGGCTGAAAGGATTAATTATGATCCTCATCAAATTATATCACAAAGGAGACATCAAAATGGAATCAAGGCTTTCGATCATCAAATAGTAGAAGGATTGAAAGAAATGGCAAATCTATTCAAATTTGAACAAGATAATAAAGAGGCGAATATGGAACAAACATGCAACTTGGCAATGCTGGTTCAGACACCAGCTAAATATGATATCACCAGTAAGAGAAGTATTTCAGAAGTTGATAGTATGGAAGTCGATCAAGAAGTTTCAAGGAAGATATCAAAAGTGGAATGACAGAATGAAATTATTAGTATGGAGGAATGAGATTCAATTGTTCCAGAAAAAACTAGTTTGATTTTGCAGCCACATGCAAATATTATGCAGCAATATTATTTTTCAGAAATAAAGGAATCTGGAAGTAACTCTCAGTATAAGTCCAGATTGGATGTGCTTTCACAATATACATAAAAAAGGAAGCAGTCTTCCAAAGAAGCTCAAAAATTGTACCCTCAAGTAAGATCACTGGCAGAACAAAAAGTTTCCCTCCTTACAGCTATGGATCCAGGAAGAAACACTATAAGGTTTGCAGTGGTGAACGATGAGAAAGTTTCTGAAATGGAAGTTAAGCTTGATGCGATTAATATACCAGATAAGATTCAATTGCATAAACAAACAAGAGATGTCCTGTATTCTGATTTATTGCAATTCACTTTAAAAATTTCTAAACTGCAGTCTGTGATAACAAAGCTAGAGAGTCAACTGAGGCAAGAGAAGGCAAAAAACAAAGCAAATTCGATCCAGATCAAAAGAATACAAGTGGACCTTGTGACCGTGGGAGCCGAGCCAAGGATCATTGAGTGTACCAAAAGGCTCATTAATGAAAAAGAAAATGCCATTCAAATTCTCAAGAAACAATTGAAGGTGCCAAATAATCAACATGTGCAGTCTCTAGAGTTGACATCATTACAACAAGAAAAGGAATCCATATATCAAGAAATGATGGATCACAGAGGTAAAATGTTAAAGTTACAAGATGAAAAGAATGCTTGGGAAAAACAAAGGATTGAATTGTTGTCACAAATTTCATTGTTGAATACCAATCAGATTGAAACTGTGCAAGCGCCAGAGAAGCGAGGGGATCAATCTCTATGTACGGGTGAAGGAAAAATGAAAAAGTCCTCCATAGAGGAACTGACCAATGCTATGTCACAAGTTAGTTTAAAAAATGTAGAGATAGAAGAGGTGAAAGCAGAAAACCAGAAGTTGAAAGAGGAAGTAATTCGAAATTATGGAGCAAAGATAAAGGATTTGAGTGATAGAAATCAACTGCGAAAGAAAGTTGATGAATTAAAAGATAAATTGACAGGTCAGCTTCCATTACATGGAGCTACACACCTTATATGGGATGCGATATCAATGGAAGTCACCAAATTCTGGTCTTATTTGAATTTTATAGCAAATAAAGATGCTATAGAAAACAGAGCTCTCCAGAGTTGTAAAGTGGCAAACGAGACATTACGCAAAAGGCCTTCAGAAACATGTTGGAATACAGTCAGTTTGTTAAAAAATCTAACCCAATTAGATATGTAGAGTTTTGGAATCAAAGATAGACCATCAATCATCATTTCGGCAAGAAGAGTTATTGGCAAGCATGATCGTGTTAAAGAAGTAGAAGACATGGCACAACAGATGGTCCTTGAAGTTCAAAATTTTAAGGAATTATTTATGGGGCCTTTTGAATGTGGTCTACCTTCTTTTTGGAGTGCCGATGGAAAATTAATGGCTCAAGAAAATCATCACAGTTTGATAGTACAGGCTCGTATGGATCACTCGAAATTTGAAGGTTTGGTCAAAGGATTAACTGGAAAGACAATAATTGATAAATTGACCGATGATTTTGAAATACTTAAACAATTTGTAATGATTAAGAAGGGTCTGCCAGATGTATGTTACATAGAATACATATAATTGGAGGTGATGGTGAAATAAACTATGGATTATGAGATCCAAACTCAAGAGCAATGGAAAATTGTTGAAAGATTAGGGAAACCAAAACACAAGTTATGTCGGGAATAAATATTCAGGTGTGTTAATTTTAAATGAGGTTGCGGTTCCTTTGTTAACTGCCCGAGTGTTACATCAGACATATTTCTTTGAAATTTCTTTTGGTGGCGAAGAATTCAAATAACGTTTTGTATAAATTTTTATTTTACAAAGTAATAGGGGTTGGATCCGAGAGCAAAAAATACAGTGATGTAATATTTTTTGAATACTTTAAAGAAGAACAGAAGTACAAGTACATCCAAAACAGAGATTCATATGTTGTTATTTTCTTCAGTCTTTTAATTTCTCTTTTGTGAATGTATTTCGTGTTACACCATCTTATCGCTTGCCTCATAGTTGACTATAATATCTGAGTTAGAATTCATTTTATATGCTCTGGTCCACACATTTAAATATTGTCAATGTTCTTTCTTCAAAATTAATGTAGAATTCATCATAGAACGGAGATTGGCTAAGTTATAACATATAAACAATAATTTTCCCGACTTCCGACCTCCAACAAGAAGGATTAGCCGCCCCTTCGTTTATTATAAAATTGTGAACAACTATATCCAACCATTCACCTGTACTGTATCCAGAATGGTGAACATAAGAAGGATCGACCAACCCTTCTTGCAGTCTAGAACTATTTTTAACAGAATACTAGGCAGAAGAAAGATCGATCGACACTTCATTTGTGAGTGAATGGTAAAACTATTCAACCCGCCTAGGGTGCGAAAACAATTCCAGAATTTTGACTTCGACGATGAATAGTTGGGATCGTTATATTGGCTAAGTTACAACATATCAACAATATTTATCCCGACTAGGGACAAGAAGAATCGGCCACCCCTTTGTTTAGTAGAAAACTGTAGACACCTATATGTTACAATTCACCTATATCTTGAATGGTGAACATAAGAAGGATCGACCGACCCTTCTTGTAGCATAGAACTATTTTGAACAAAATACTCGGCACAAGAAAGGTCGGTCGACCCTTCTTGCACCATGCATGAGGATTCATCGCTTTTTTCGAACACGCAAATATGTTGCAGATTGCAGATACCTAATTTTCTTAAAACGTTCCATCAATTCCGCTATCCCGCAACCCGCAATGCAGATTGCAGGATGGGACAACAATTCCCAACTCCTAACTTCCGCAGTAAATAGTGGGGAACGGAGATTGTCTAAGTTATAACATATAAACAATATTTATCCCGACTTCCGACCTTCGACAAGAAGGACCAATCGCCCCTTTGTTTAGTATAAAATTATGAACACATATATTATCCAATAGTTCACAAGTAGAACTGTTATCGGCCGACCCTTCTTTCAATCTAGAACTATTATGAAAATAATACTTCATACAAGAAGGGTCGGCTGCCCCTTCATTGCATGCCAATTTTTAACAAAGGCAAGGTATCCATTTAGTTACGGTCAAAGTGCTTTGGTCTCATGGAAAAGAAGAGATAAGAAACAATGCAATAATTTGTCGAGCTTGTTGTCGAATAATTGTCCAAGCTTAATTAAGGTTGCCATCTATTCAATGCATGTAAATTCAATTTTTAATACAAGAAATCTTTTCAAATTATCGGGTGGCCTGCATAGACTTTTGTCCAATTTTAAGTCTTAGCTCATTACATCTCATCGACGAAGAATATAGATTTGGAAGTGGGAAATTGTCTTGCATGCATGGGAGCAAGCTTAAACCCCTAAATTTGCTTATATATCAAAGATTGAAAATGATTATAACTATGTTCCATATGTATCATCTGACATTCCATTGAGGCCTGGAAATTGACGTTCTACAGAACGTTTCTTTCCTTTAAAAACGTATTTGACACTTGCTTATAAATTTGAAGCGTCACATGTGACAGGTATAAAAACTATTAAACCATCTAATTGACGTTCAACGGTTTAGGTAAACCGTCAGAATATATTATATAGAAGTAGTAACAAGCAAGGTAATGTATATTTAACTGTCATAATATTTTATATACCAGTAATAACAAGCAGGGTAATGTACATTTATTAATTATGCCTTTAAACAATTAAACGCATTGATAAGATTGGTGAACTCTAACTTAGGTGTTATATCAAAATATGTGAAGATATATATAGTGATTTTTCTCTAAACAGGACAAATTTAGATTTACTAGAGATAACAAAGGGTAAACCAATACCACCAAAACCATCCAGCTTCCCAGAAAAGCTCAAAGTCCATGACTACTACAACTTTTTTGAGCTCAGCTTTCCAGCAAAGCTCATTGTCGATGACTACTGCAACTTTTATGAGCTCATTAATTTTACTAGCAGAAAATTGAATTGAAAATTATATGATAAAGATTACAAAATATTAAAAATTATTGAGCCAATATCTCAAGAATCACATTCATGAATTTGACACTCGTGAATTTGTATAAAACATAACATGAAAGGCATAAAAAATACAAAACCGTCATCAAATTTCAGTTTGACAGGCAGAGTAAATTTGAAATTCTAGTCCTGATTCGATTGTAGCTCTCTTACCCAATTCTTTGAAGTTTTCTTTGAGCTAGTTGTTTAGTTATTGCATCAGTTTTGTTGGACTTGGTCTCAGATAGAATGTGCATTCACCAAGGTGCTAGAGTCTATTTGAGTCTATCTAAATTAACTTGCCATCTTGACCTCGACCAAGGGGACAAGGGGTCAACCTCTAGCGATAAAGGAGTTTCTCTGAGCCATCCATCATGCATGATCGATCTGGTACCGTTGATCTCCTTCCATGCTTAGCCCCATGGCCTTCCAAGTTCCGCAGTCTTCAATCTCTCAAACGCCGCCTTCCTCGCACCTTAGATCTGCGTAGTTATTATCAACTGTCGATCTGGCCCCTGTCCGCATCCTGACTATGGTGATACTCCGCGCATGTTCAATATGCAAACTAAACCCACGCTTAAACCATCCTATCTTACTTTTGCGAACATTGCTTGTGGCCATCGATCTCTGTCAAGCTTCTGTAACCGTCGTGATCGAGATATTAGCTAAGTTACAATATATAAAAAAATATCCTGACTCCCGACATTTGGAAAGAAGGATCGACCGCCCCTTCCTCTAGTAGAGAATTGTGAATTCACCCATATCCAGAATGGGGAACAGAAGAAGGATTGATCGACCCTTCTTGTTGTATAGAACTATTGCGAAATCAATCCTTGGCACAAGAAGTGTCGGCCTACCCTTCATTTATGAGGGAATTGTAAAAATATTCAACCTTTGAAGGAGAGGGTGTCAATTCGTGTAAATGAAGAATGGTGAACACTGGAAGAAGGCTGAGCACAATAAGTGTTAGTCGACCCTTCATTCACGAGATAAATGTATACACAACAAAACCCCTTTCAGTAACGCCTTCGGCATCACCTTGTAAACAGGTTGAAGTCTAACCCGAAGCGAATATGCGGGTTGCATAATCAAGATTCTCTTAACCACGGTGATGCACATATGTGGTTACGATCTTCGCATAACGTTCTATTTAACATCAACTAGAACACCAGATGACTTTGCACTTGGAAGCTATGGCAGTATACAGAACTAGTAAGCTGAATCTCTAATGTATTCACTAGTTAGCTATGAATTCGTGAAACTATGTGTTTCTTCTTCACAATCATGCACTTGTATTCCAATTAATCAATGTGCAATTACCATTCACATATATATAAATTAAGTACAAAAACTCACATAAAATCGAATACAAAACATGTGATAAACTCATACACATAAACAAGAAGGATCGGCAGCTCCTTCTATGATGATCAAGTGTTCTATGAACTGTCCTTATAATTATAGACATTGTATGCCTTCTTATATTGACTGTTTTGAAGATAAAGCATGGTTGCGTTGTTGAGCCTCAGTAACTACCAGGAAATACCTTGCTTTGAATTGTCAAAATACCACTACATTCAGCTATTCACAAATGGATGGTATGTTGAGATAGATGGAAGAACCAGATAATTTGTACTCGTATTTATATCTATTCTACTTGGATTACAACGGAGGTTAGGCTAGAGCTGGAATATTGACATATGCGGATCCCATTGAATCTGATGAAAAATTGCGAGTTCAAGTTGAAGCGGTTGATGGTGAAAAGTGTTGCCTTCTATAGCTTGATCTTATGGTTTGTAATTATCGACCAGATCTAATGAAAAGTGGTCCCGATCCAGATCTGATTTCCTATGTGAAGCAAGGGTGGGTTTTTCCCTCGTGTGATGTTTCTAATTGTTCCGGAATTGATACCGCGACATCCCTGAAGAAAGGAATTTTTTCAGTATGGAGGAAAAGAATACTGGCTACGAAAACATCCTCTCTATTGCATTACAGGAATATTAATAAGTCTAGGTCGATAAAGGAAAGCCATGAAAGGATTCTCATGTACAATAGAAGTCAGAGCATTTGTCCAATTTATTGTAAAAGATGTGGACAAATCTTCCTTCAAACAACTCAAACAAAGTCCTTCTAAAGCGATGTTGCGGAAAGCGACTAAGAGATTCGAAATTTCAAACGAAGTTCAACAAGAGCAGATCAAATTCTTTTTGTTCAATGAGCAAGTTTTTTCCATTGACGTAACAAGATGTGTTGTTGCGCCTTTGCACTTACAATATGGAAACATTGATGAGGAGGTCGTGCAAAAGATGGTTGTATCTCTTCTCCATACATTTGCAACAACATTGAGAGATGCTATTCTATTGCCTTTCGATAAGGAGACAACATTGGGCTTTCTTCCTAGAAATGAAGAAGAAATTAATTTGCCATTAGTAAATTTTTAAATATTGGATGGATATCATACTATTTCTGCACAGAAAATAATCATTGCAGATGATCAATATAAACAGCTCCATTCACGGTATCGACATCGAACCGTTCGTCTTCTACACAGAGTTTCTTCAACACATCATCAGCAAATTATGCAATCAACAAAATTTGTCAAACAAGGAATTTGGGAAATGTTTCCAGTGATTCTCGGCAAGTATAGAATTTTTCTTCTTATCAATCGAAGTCTTTAGATTGCTGCCTATGTTATGAAATTAGCAAATTGACTGGAATATTCAAATTTATATGTTTGCAGTATTTCGAAACTGAATGTATGGATATCTTTCTTGTTCAAGCTAACTCTTGTTTTGACATCGGATCGACTGTGGACCAAATGGCAGTCTATATTCGAGCTTTACAAAAGTGGCTCCTTGCCGTGCTCGCCAAAGAGCATCACTCAGGATGATTTTGTTCGAAATAAAATAAAGAGTTATGGGTCTATTTTTTTTAGACCATTGTGTGATCTTGATGAAGATGAATTGACGTCTGTGGTGGACAATCTAATCAACTGGCGGAAAATCATCCAATAAAAATGTTTGCGCAGAAACTTTGAATCAATATTGCAAACAAATCAAGGACGAGAGGTCAACCAGGCATTCGATCGTTGAATATTTCAAAGTTAATGATGTCCAAATTGATCGATCACAGGATGCACTGACCATAATGTCATTGAAATATATAAAATTGCACCAAACCATCTCCAGCAACTGTGCAATATTTTATGCTCCGGAAAGCAAGCAAATATTCCGAGAGAAAAGAGAAAGAACGAATCTGAAGTGGATAATGGTACCAAAATACCAATTGATGCTCAGAAAATATCGAATCTATATATGAGTAAAGAGAGGATGGGTATGTCCATTGACGACGTCGAAAATAGTTCACAGTTTGCTTGTCAATGTTGTTATCCCAAATCTTTGGTCAACACACTCAGATTAATTCCATTCTTTGGTGCAGCAGTAAGCTGTTAATTTGTTGCTGTGGATATGTGTAATTGTGATAGTCCATGGACAGAACAAGACATGCTTGCATTTTTTTACTTGTTTTTTTTTAGCTGATATGGAAAACTCTTGTATGATTTCTAAAGCTTTCACAATTTTGAGCAAGAAATAAAAAAAACATGTTACACCGAATCCTACAAAGGGAGTTTATAGAGAATTCTCCAGTGACTTGTTTATAGGATTCTCTATTATACAGTGTTGGAGCATTTGAAGGGATAAGGATATTTTATCAACTTTTGAAATTTATATGGATTGGAAGGATGAGGGCCTACTGATGATTGATTTACCACGACCCAAGGCTGACAGCAATAGTGTGAGAAGCCATGTGTTTGCAAAAGAAAGGACAAAGGAATTCTGGGATCACATAGTTTCCAGACAGGTCACTTTTGAAGGCACAGTTCATTGTACACAGGAGGTAGGCTTCTTCGTTCGTTGATGAGGGCTCCAGAAAGAATAGTTATTTCAATTGTGGATACAGTACAACAAGAGTTGTTTATGAACGGTTTCTATCATGAATTGGGTGTAACACAAGGTATTTCTATTAACTTTTTCAGATGTCTTTGATTTTATTTTACTTTTATAAAACAAGGTATTTCTATTAACATTTTCAAATGTCTTTGATTTTATTTTACTTTTATAAAACAACGTATTTCTAATAACATTTTCAGATATTTTTTATTTTATTTTACTTTTCTCGGTCAATTATCTTCAATAACTTCTTCAAATTCCTATTCTACTATAGCTTCAAATAAAGAGAGGATGTCCATTGACGACGTCAAAAATAGTTCACAGTTTGCTTGTCAATGTTGTTATCCTGATTCTTTGGTCACTACAGTCACTCAGCTGTGAATGTGTTGCTGTGGATATGTGTAATTGTGATAGTCCATGGACTGAACAAGACATGCTTGCGTTTTTGTATTACTTAGAAACAAATGAAGAGGCACCATGTACTTGTATTTTTTTAGTTGATATGAAAAAATCTTGTATGATTTCTAAAGCTTTCACAATTTTCAGCAAGATATAAAAAAGACATGTTACACTGAATCCTACAAAGGGAGTTAAATTATAGAGAATTCTCCAGGGACTTGTTTATAGGATTCTCTATTCTCCAGGGACTTCTTTTCCTACCTGCATGTTTAATTTTAACTGCCGATTTGTCTTGATCCTGCGGATGAGATTACACTATTTGATTTAAATGAATTATAGCTTGTTCGTTTTCCCCTCTTACCATTTTTAAAAATTGCAATTAGGCTCGCAACTGCAATTTTCACCTTCGGCCAAATTTGAAGTCATATTCATTGTCGATCATCATGAATCTTCTAAGAAGCAGATTTCAACTTTTTTCATAGATAGCTAGTGTATTGTCGGTATCTTACACATTTTGTTACGGGATACTTCCCGGAAACCATGTGATAAAAATATTTTGGGAATTTTGTTAAAATTTTATAATTTTTATTTAAAGGGTACATGTCTCATGGGGTACGAGCGAGAAAATCAGCAAAAGAAGACTAGAGACACTCTCATTGATGCACAGATTGTAATTTTTTTCAACTTTGAAGTAATGCAGTTAGTCCTTCTCTTCATTCCTCTTTTGTTTATTGATCAAATTTATTTGATGAATGTTGATTTTCACTTCAGATTATTTATGAACACTGTTTAATTTTTGCAATCAATAATCCATACATTGATCTAGTAACAGTTTGGATTTGTCTTTACTCATAATCTGTGTGTCTTTTATGTTTTCGAAGTGCACTTTTCAAATAAAAAATTGCTTTTATTGATTTGAAATTCAAACTTTTCAAATCAAAATTTGAATTTTTTTCATTTTAAATTCACACTTTTCAAATCACAATTTGCATTTTTTGATCTGAAATTCACACTTTTGAAATCAAAATTTGCATTTTTTGATTTGAAATTCATGCTTTTAAGGTTCATAAGTAGTCAAGAAACACATTATTCAAATAGAAAAACACACTTTTCAAAACCAATATTGCCACTTTCAGAACTTGATTTTGCAGTTTAGAAAGGATTGCGGACGCATAAATATTCTTCATGCATTAGTTATTCTGCTTCAATGATCAATTAATTGACCTTCACCATTAACAATGCTCCACTAATGAATACCAGCTAGTATTCACCCTTCCTGCCTACTACTCTGTCACTCCACCACGTAATTACTCTGTACATTGGCTGTATTCATTCATTCATTCATGCACCTTCATTCATTCATTCTTCTAGCCACGTGATCACATGCACCTTCTAGCGTGCCTGCTTTGAAGGCTACATGTGCTTCAAGACCTTTGTTAGCCAGCTCATCTCCAGTTATGCGAAATCTATAGTTGATACAAATGATATCTATCACCACTTCTTTGGAAGTATTTACTTCAAAATCTTCAGAGAGTAGCCTCTTGCTTTCTCAGTTGATGCCAGAACCTTCATTGCAAGAAGACTTCGATGCTACAAAATCAAGTAGTTGCAGCTGCTAAGCTTACTACTGATATTCAAGTGATTGTTGCAGTTACTCAGACTTGTGATGATCAAGTGATGGTTGTTACCAAGCTAGCCAAAAGGCATAAAACTCAGACTTCTGCATCTCAAATCCCTATCTTAAATATTATTGACAGTGATATTGAAGATGAGGTATATTCTTCTGTGCCTGTGATTGAGGAAGTAACTGAAACTTCCCAACCAATCACAGATTTATTGCATGCTATTGAAGTGGATGATTCTGTCCTAGACCATCAGTTTCTTGAAACTACCCCTGCTGCTGACACCACAACCTCAGCACTTCTACTTTCATCTATTCAAATTCTTTCAACTTTGTCATCTGGGGTAACATCTCCATTCCCCATATCCCATCTTTTCCATACTCTAACTACCATCACTGCTCCATTCCTAGCCAGCTCGGTTCCACTTCCTATTTTTCCATATACTATTGCAGAGATCCAGTCTTTGACTATCCCTCTGCAATCATCTCCATTCATTTTATCACCACCAGCTACTGATGAGAAGACTCTAGTTCCTCGTTCTTCATTACCAGCTGATGATATTCAAGTTCCACTTTCTGATGCCTTCACTTCAATTCCTCCCCCAACTTCTGTATCAGCAGTTATTCAAAATATCCCTTCCACCCGAACTACTTTCCAAATAACTATGTCTATACCTGCTCCTACTACTACTCAGACATCTTCATTGGTTTCAATAGTAAATGTGACTTCATCATTTACTGAAATGGTAGCTGAGTTTGAAGAAGACATTGTAGTCCCTCTTAGGGATTACTTCTACAATAGAGCTTCCAAGGCAGTGGTAAGAAAAGGTAAGAAGAGAAGCAGAGATCAAGGTGGATTGGAGGCACCTACTCCTAATCAAATAATTTGGACCAAGCAGTCTGATGACATATAGCGAGAAGCATTGGATGCTGCTGCAGCCATGGGTGCATTTGCAGGTGCAAACTATGATTCAGTGACAACACTGAATAGGGAGATTTATTTAAATAAAGAATAGCTAAAGAAGCTTGAAGAGAAATTGTCCAAAACCAATGAGGAACATGAATCTTATGTTACTGATCTCAGGAAGGTATTCGAAGATATTATGTTTGAATATCTGCAGTTGAAAAATACCTCTCTCCAGGTTAAATTACATGATGCATAAGCTGTAAATGTTACCAATACAAAAAGGATAGCTGTGCTAGAAAAGCAATGTGAGGATGCAACTGCAAGTGCATCCTTCTCTGCATTCTCTGGGTTTTCCTAGCTGGAGTTTAAGGATTTGGCCATTCAAGTCAATGATGAACACTGTAAGCTACTAGCTGAATTGTTTCACACCATGAATGATATCCAGGAGACTCACATTGTTTTTGGGAAGATGTCTATTACTCTTGATCAGCAGGTAGCTAAAAGACAGTAGGACTTTAAGGCCAATGAAGATATTGTTCAATGGCAGAGGTACATTAAGGAGAGACTTGAGAATATTCCTACTCTCACTAGTTTCCAACTGAAGAAAATTAGAACTGCGTTGGAGATACTATCCAGAAAGCACAAGCTGTTTGAGGAAGGAGATGGTACGCTGCGGATACAATCTTGGAGAATTTGCAGTTCCCTACCATGGACCTCATTGAAAGCACTTGTCCACCGAAGTTGATGCTAGAATAGGTTGAATGTCGATCCGAGGAAGCTAAAGAGAAGATCCAGCACCTCGAGCATATCAAGATTGATGACGTGGATCAGTTAATTAGGAAACAAATATGACATGTGTTACAATATAAGCATTCCACGTGTCACAAAATTTATAGAAGTTTGCTTCAAAGACTTTGCTGGCAAGTAGAAATATTCTCAGAGAAAGAGGGGCCGCTCTTTCTCTAAGGTGTTCTATTTTTACAATTCCCTCGTAGATGGAGGGTCACCCAACCCTTCTTAATCCTAACATTCTTTTCAAAACAGTTCGACACTGCAAGAAGGGTCGATCGATCCTTCTTATATTATCCAATTTATCGCTATAGCTTTATTGATGGATAAAGGTTTTGACAATTAACTAGAAAAACAAGGGGTGGCCGGTCTTTTCGTAAAACTGAAGTCTGGGCAAACCATTTTTATATGATATAACTTCCAAGGTGTTCTATTTTTATAAATCCCTCGTAATTGAAGGGTCGGGCGACCCTTCTTATCCCCCATATTATTTTTATAATAGTTCGATGTTCTATTTTTACAGATCCCTTGTAACTAAAGGGTCGGGCAACCCTTCTATCCTCGATATTATTTTTATAATAGTTCAACATTCCAAGAAAGGGCAGTCGACCCTTCATATTACAAATATTCTTTTCATAATATTTCGACACTGCAAGAAGGGTCGATTGCTCCTTCTTGTGTTATCCATTATGGATATAGCTGAATTGTTGGATAAAGGATTTCATAGTTAACTACGAAAAAGAATGGGCAGCCAATCCTTCTTCTTGGAAAACGGAATTCGGGACAAACTATTTTTATATGTTATAACTTCCAAGGTGTTCTTTTTTTATAATTCCCTCAAAATTGAAGGGTCGGCTGACCCTTCTTATTCCCAATATTATTTTCATAATAGTTTAACACTTCAAGAAGGGTTGGTCTATCCTTCTTGTGTTCACCATTATGAATATAGATAAATTGCTGGATAAATGTTTTCACAATTAACTACGAAAAGAAGGGGTGGCCAATCCTTCATGCCAGAAAAAGGAAATCGAGACAAACAATTTTTTTATGTTATAACTTAGCCGATTGACTTGTTATTCAAACAATGACTAAATATTTTAGACATTGATTTTCTCACAGAAAAAGGAAGGAAATTTAAAGACTGACATAATTTACTGCAAATAGCAATTAATAACAGATAAAGGAACGCAATTTACAGACTGTCAGTGCTGGAAATAACATTTAACAGAGAAAGGAAGGAAATTTACAGACTGTCATTAATGAATGGTTTTGTCATCAATTGTACAATTATATTCAACACATTCGATGTATATTTTCAAAAACAAGCAACACATGCATGCCTTCCCATACAGACAATAATGCTAATTAAAATTTAACAGTAATCGACTCGACAGTTCGACATGATCTCTGAAGTAGTCGAAAGGAGGACCTAGTCGGAATATTCTTGCAAAGACTGGTAAGCTCTCTGGGCTAGATGTAGTTATTTGTTGATGAAATTATAGTACAAAAATTTTTCGATGGTGATAATAAGTTTACTGTCTATTAATTCTGATACTACATCATCTGAGAGTCGTCAACAAACTTTGATATAGAATGCTCTGTAATTTAAGATGTTGAATCAACCACTCGCACAGTTTCTCACCTTCCCAAGGACCGAAGCCTTCTGGTACTAAAACAACATTCGATGACTGCTGCAAGCCTAATGTTGACGACCGCAACAGCGCATGTTGTCTTAGAGAAAGCACAGTCCTACCTTCTACTTCCACTGCTTCCACTCCCTATTTCCCCTCCTCGTTGCATAGCAATCAGTTATTGAAAGAAGAGTGACGAAAAGAAGATGGATGAAAGCGTGATTGGTGCCAAGGAACATAATGAGGAATCCATGTATTGGGACTTCGATAGTGCTCAAAATGCCCATATATCATGGTGTATTGGGACGTCGAGAGTGCTCGAAGCCTTCTACTTGGTGCAGTTAGAAGAAGCTAACAGCATGGTCTGGTACTAAAACAACATTCGAAGACTGCTAATGGGATTTCCCTCCCATCATATCCCTTCATGTCTACTTTTAATACCCAAATATTAGTAAGTGGATAGCCTAGACATGGCGGTATTGCATCTCTCTTGAATACCTGCATAGCAAACAAATAACTGTTTATCACGCTTCCGTAAAAAGAAACCATTTCCAGCAAATGCAAAAATAATCATTTTATTGCAGCCAGGGTAGCGCGTGAGCACACATATCATCATGCACAATAAAAACAGAGAAACTATTCCTAAATTGCCAAGTGCACCATAACAGGGGATGGCGAGATAGTTTTTCTGGGTAGCCCGCTTAGACGGGTTAACTCCTAACACCATAGTTAGTGGAAGCAAAGGAATTCAACCAATGAAATATACTTTGCAAATGATAAGAAAATACTTAAATTAGATGTGTGTATAATAATGACTACAAAAATTCTTTCTTACCGAGAAAAACCTTTTGCGGATATTATGTAGTCCTTCAAGGTTAGGAACTTGCTCCAATAAGTTGAGAAGAGGAAGAGGCTTCGGAATATGGATATCAAGATTGTTCAATGATTTCAGGCTACCTATTATCTCCACAAATCTCTCCGCAGGAAAATGGTGCATTATGGTCGAATTCCAATTTGAACGAACTACCAGTCCACTTAAATTACTTCCACATTCCATTTTGAGCTCCGCAATCCAATTAAATTACTTCCACATTCCATTTTGAGGTCGTGAAACAGCACCCTGTTGACTCTTACACCATTTTCATGAATGGAACCAAGGGTAAGAAGAAGCTGACAGCATGATTTGGAGGCACAAAGATTTGAATATACTGCCTGGACATAGCGGTATTGCATATCTCTCGAGTACCTACATAGCAAGCAAATAATTGTTTATCACGCTGCTGGAAAAAGAAACCATTTCCAACATATCATCATGCACAATAAAAATAGAGAAACTATTCATGAATTGAAACAAGACCAAGAAGAATCTGACAGCATGGTCTGGTACTAAAACAACATTCCACGACTGCTGCAGGTGTTGATGACCGCAACAACGCATGTTCTCTTAGAGAAGAAAGCCTCCAACACTACTAATATCCCTATGTCCCCTCCTTGTTGCATATCAAACTACATATCCAAGAACATAATGACAAATCCATGTATTGGGACTTAGACAGTGCTATGGGGCATGGTTAGACTATATATAGTGAGTGGCCACTGTGTTGATGGATTGAATGGGATGGGAGTCTGGGACAGATGGGGAATGGTAATTATCACAGTATGGCAGAATCATAGTCATAGATATCATCTGTACCCAGTACAGATTTTGCTCAAGTAATCGTACATGTATCACTCCAATTTGATGACAGATATTGCTGGAGTAACCGTACACATATCACTCCAATCAATTCCTTGAAAATCCAACGGCCAACATGCCTGCTTCCATTGCATTAAATGTCCTACAACAGGCTGAATAATATTCATCGTAAACGATGGATTGTATCACTCGTGTGAATAATCTAATCATGCTTCAGTCAACATTATGTTTATGTCAGACTTGTCACCAACAAAGTCTTGGATGAGAAATGGTAATTATCACAGTATGGCGGTCATAAATTCCTTACACCATCTTCATCTCAACCATAAATTCCTTACACTTTTTCTCAACAACTCAACCATAAATTCCTTACACAATCTTCATCTCCAATTGTAACTTCTCATTTCTCCACAAACTGCAAGCTATACTTCTCATATCTATCGATCCCAAAGGAGAGCTCAAATCAAAGTTTCCATGGTAGATTTCATAATCAATACATGAATGTCTTATAGTAAGAGAAAAAACTCGAACTAGGAAGAGTATTACCAAACTGCAAGCTACACTTCTCATTTGGACCCCGCTGATATAACATCCACATTGCTAGTTCAGAAAATGCAGGAACTTAAAACAGTCCCCAAACGTTAAATGGTGCCACTAATATCCTCAATATTCATTTAAACAATCTTTAAACCAATTTTAAAAATCAAATATGCCACGTGTCACAATATAAGCATTCCACGTGTCGCAAAATTTAAATAAGTTTTGCTTCAAAGACTTTATTGGCAAGTAGAAATATTCTCAGACAAACAACGGTCGCTCTTTCTCCAAGGTGTTCTATTGTTACAAGTCCCTCATAAATGAAGGGTCGGCTGACCCTTCTTCTTCCAAATATTCTTATCATAATAGTTCAACACTGCAGAAAGGGTTGGCCGATCCTTCTTGTGTTCTCCATTATGGCTATAGCTAAATTGATGGATAAAGGTTTTGACAATGCACTATGAAAAGTGTTTATCAGACAATCAACTCGAGCGGATGCGAGCCGGATCTCCCTAGCTCAATGTGAGTCTAGAACAAATGAGACAGGCTACGAATGCATTTCCTAGATCTATTTAAGGATCGAGTACTAGATGTATTACCTTTCACTTCGCTATCCTTTCTTCTGAATGTTGCTCCACGTCTCACGGTCATCAGATCCAGGCTGTAAGACCTATCAAGACAAGAAACAAGAGAAACAAGTAAAAGGGCATCTATACAATAAGAGATCTAAGTAAACAGTTAAGCAAGTAAACTACTCAATATCATTGCACACACGAACAATATTGGTGGAAAGCATTTGTATTACTGTAAAAAGAGGGAAGTACATAGCAGAGATATAGAACTACAACCAAGGCTTAACGCTGCAGCCCTTCTCCAACAAAGCCATTTTCCATTTCCTCCTAAGGAAGCTTGAGTCTCTCAAGGATGAGTAGAGATCTCCCAAGAGTGATTTCACCAGCATGTAGACACCATAGACTTCCTCCCTTTGGAGAGGAGTAGAGCTTCTCTTATATAGGACTAAATGGATAGGGTATGGATAGGATAGGTTGAGAGATGGTAGGGGAGAGATAGGGGATCCTCCCAAGGTGTTAGGAATTGAGTACCAACTCCCCTAGAGGTCAGGGATAAGCCCCCAAGTCAGCAAGTTTCGAGAAGAACCTCGAAGAATCTATTTTTTCCGATTAACTGACTTCATCGCACCCTGCAATGAAGCAAGCTGCGACGTCACATGTTGCATAAGTGCAACATGGGACGGCCTCTCAAAACCTGGTACAACTGGGTACAAATCCTCCTAGGTTAATTACTCAGTCAAGACATCTTCAGGGGTGTATACACTAAATCTCATGATGGGTAGATTTTGGGTGTAATAGAATGCCCCCCAAAGCATGAAGCTATTGAAGATAGACAGGTGAAGTGCTTTGATAGAAGAAATGGCAATAGACTTGTCAGACGAAGGACACTGCTGCAGTAGAACTGACTCTGAACTGACAATCTCATATGAAGTACAACATGGCTGCCGACCAATATAGTGCAGATCCATGGTAGTAATGACCGACTAAGCACAATCATGGCTACTAGACACAAGCGTAGATCCATGATGAGATGATAACATAGCCACGACAAACACAAATGTGGATCCATGTGATATAACTCAATACAAACTCCATCGCAACCTGGGTAAAACATGACTCCCCAGGGTCTTCAAGCTAAACCCACAATGATACGAATCTATCCATGTGATTACAAATGTCTTGACATCAAACATGATAGAAACCACTTGATTACCGACCATTCATGTAAACCATTAACAAGTGCGAGGGATATCATCATTGATGTCAATGATTCCCAAGGTATCACAGTACATATCATCGAGCGTGAATAAACGAGTTGAAGTCGACGCAAGATGAAATCTTTCAATCAAGAGTCAATGATATAAACTCATGTTGAAAGCGAGGTAACCTGCCATTGAGGCATGCAGGGCCAAGGTACTTGATTGGTTTCTAGATTCAATCCTCTGATGATGAGCTGATGTCGACAAGGATGAATCCATCGAAGGAGGGCCATGATAAATCCCCCATCAATTGACACGAAACACGACAAAAATTGTGTACAATAGATCGGATGGTATAGTAACATGCAAGACTGACTAAAAGTAGACCGACATGATGGCGAGCATACTGATTGCAGATGATAAATGATGGACATATTCTTGAACATGAGCATGGCATGACTTGGCAGTATTGACATGACGAGTATGACACCATTCCCTAATGCGACTGATGATGGAAGCTTTCTTTGAATGACTCAAGGGAGTAAGAAGACTCAAGAAATAAGTGGAACTCGAGGACAAACAGATGATCCAAGTGCTGTATGCAAATGAAAATGAGTGCCATGTTATAGAATGACTACATACTGCCACTAACAAGGTACGTAACACAAAAACTTTCCTTTTTCCCCATCATGAACGATGAGTACCTCATGTGTTTTTTACGAGCTTGATGAGGGTAACCAGATGCTCGGTATTGATCATCTCATAGACGAGTCCAATGCCAAATATTTTTTGAACCTAGGACAAGAGGGGTTTGTCCCATGGTGGGCCCTTCAATGTAAGAGTTTAACGAGTCCATAGAAGGTAAACTTGGTCATCATTTCATGTTTAGAGAGTCTGAAAAGAACTAAAGAAGACTCCAACAGTCCTTTTTCGTAAAGTTGGCCTCATTGCCCAAAAAAGGGTAAAACAACGTGGGAGAGGACTCTTCCAGTCATGATTGGCTGGAGTATACCTTTTTCGTAACTAGTGCCCCCTGGTCTGAAAAAGGGGTAAACTATCACCAGGAAGATGACCATTCAAATTGTTTTACAAGCGTGAACATGACAAGTTCACTTGGCAATCGTTTCGTATTTTGAGAGCTTGAAAAGAGCTTAACGGTAGACTTTAGGGGGTTCCTTTTCCATAGGAGTTTAACGAGCCCGAAAAAGTGATAAATCATAACTCGGTAATGTATTCTCATAGTTTCAAGAGCACGAGAAAGAAGAAAGAGTCAGCTCATTAATTGCAATCTATGACAATTAATAATAAAACAAATAGACAATCGAGCATTCAAATATAATAAAACTAATCTGAACTATAGCAAATAGTATAACGACATCAAATATTTGAAAAAGGAATATCCATTTGTTCTATAAATAGAAATAAAAACCAAATATAGTCACCATTGTTCTATTTGCCAAATTTGGGAGGAATAGTGCCATTTGCTGCCAGATCTTCACTTGTCGATTCTGGGAGCTACGATCAGCCATTTCACCTATCATCAGGAATAGGTAACCCTAAACATCAGCCAGCAAAATCATAGTGGTTTACAATTTTGATTTTCAATCATTTTTTGGGGTTTTGGCTTGATTTGGGAAGGGCCATTGTGCCCTCGACTCGTCGCAGTTGGCCCTTTCGGGAACTGCAACAAGACCGAGTCGTCACAAAGGTCTCATAGGTGGACTGCGATGACATCGCCCTGTTTGCAAAAATAGGGTGCGACGACGGTGACGTCCATCCCCAAACTCAAACAAAACTCAAAAGAGGGACTTCCAGTGGGTGAATCAAGTCTTAACATTGTTAAAAACTCCTTGTTGACATGTTCCAAGCATCCAGAATGGCGGGAATGGGAACATGAATTAGATGATGAACAAGCTGCCAATGATCCAAATTGTGTGGGAGCATTAAGAAACTGTGGGATTCTCAAGTTCTTCCATATTAAGGGGATGAGATCCCAACTTCCACTACTGATCCACATGCTCCAATGTTGGGATGCAGCATAGCAGTACTTCATGACTGGTGAGCATGAGATTCACATAGATGTGGAAGACATCTATTTTCTGACTGGTTTGTCTCGAAGGGGGGACAATGTGACACTCACTAGATCATGTGGGAGTGATCGAACCGTGGAACACTTGATCCAACAGCATTGTGGTCCCAACGCCCGTGCATCTAGTGGGAATATTTGCATTAAAGATGTATGGGAGCACCCATTGCAGGCCATTCTATTTACCATTACGAGGATGGCGGGGAGTCAAGCTCCTCACCTAGCCACCAGAGCATAGATGCTTTATGTGGAGGACTGTTTGTCCCCAAAGAGCTTCAACTAGTGCGAGGGGGTCCTCGCAAACGTACGAGCTCAGCTGACAAAGTGTCAATGGGGAGAGCTCAAACAGTTTGGCTTTGGTTCTATCGTGATCTCGTTCTTGTTGGAACGGGTTCCCCTTTTGCGTACTCAGGTGCCACTAGAGGATAGGGACCTCAGATATCCACACATGGCCAGGTGGACCGATGTGATGGCTCGACATGGTGGGGGTACTATCATCGGATTCCCTCCTGAGTTCTTCACTTGGATGGTAGGCCAGTTACTGATGGTGGAGGACTTTCCATATAGTGGCACTGACTTCACGGATAACCCAGACTTGCCGCTGTCTAAGGGAGCAGCATGGGGAGACCTCGGTAAGAAGAAATGACCCTTGAAATTTTTAAGTTTTGTGCATTTATAATTTTTTTTTTTTGATAAGGTGCTGACAGGTGAACAACATGTGTGTGCATATGTGGGGCCTATACGACTAGTGGGGACCTCTCTTCTGGCTAGGAGAGAGAGAGGAGAGGGAGCGATGGTGGATCCAGCTGTGCATGCTTCCATCATGGAGATGGACAGGGTCTAGACCAACTTGAGTGGGTTGACATTGGTTGTTCCTGAGCCGACGGTAGACGAGATGCCACGGCCCATGTAGGTTCACACGGTTTGAACGACTGCGCACTTCAATGCACTGCTTCGCAATGTTACGAGAGCAGTGGACTGTTTCCAGACTCAGTCGGCTAGGGTTGTTAGACCACCTAGGGTAGTATGGGCCAAGCGATAGGCCACATGTTGTCATTGTGTGTGTATTGAGAGCTTAGAGGCGTCAAGTTTTGTACTACTGAAAGCTGCGAAGCTTCATATTTTGTAGAGACTTACTGAAAGCTATTGGGCTTCATATTTTTGTATCAGCACTACCTTTTTGTGATTATATATATATATACAGACAGTCCGGCGATTTATACATTATGTGTTTCAAAAATTAATGATGTGATCTTGTTTATATGTTTGCTTCTATATAGTGCATTATTTACATGTTGTGAATGCTTTTACATGTTATGAGTATCATGTGTGTGCGATGTACCAATCTAGAATGAAGTTGGCTATCGAGTCAGCAACTGTGTTTAACTCTTGTGGAATGTGCAGGTATTGAATGGTTTCAAATGACCTTTCGAAGAGACGAACCCATCTAAAGAGATGGAGCAGGGTAGGATCACGGATAGCGTAAACCCGGTTAAGATGGGAAACCACCAGTTGAAAATCCATGTGGATGAAAATGTGGTTCATACCCAAGGAAATTGTGCAGTTAAGGCTGCAACTACCGATAGATATTCTGCGGCATTATTGGTTGCAAATCCAAGGCAACTTCCTCCTGAGATGATGAGCTCACTTATTTTGCAATATAGTACCCAGGATGCCGAAGCAAGGTTACGGGTATGCCGACTGGCACCGTCCACGAATCCATAGCGCGTTTCCATCTGCACACACAGACAGAACATGGTATGAGAAGCGAAAACAAGATCTAAAGACACTAAAAAACAAGTGTGTCACACCACAAAAAAACACACAAGCACGCCATGTACAGTATATATAAGAAAAAACTATGCATGAAAGGGTCAGGCATAGTACCTCTTTAGGTAAATCCCATTACGGGGTTCACCCAAAGATATTCCATCATAATCTTCTAGCTCGTAAGCTGCCTTTTCCAAAACACGTTTGACGATATAAGGTCCTTGCCACATGGACTCAAACTTTCCTGTTCCTAGTTTGTCATGCTTCTGGTCGTATGTGAGGACCAGGTCACCCACGTTGAAGATACGGGGTTCAACTGACTTGTCGTATTGAGCTTTGATGCGTTTCTTGTGTGCTTCATTAGCAATAGTAGCATCTCGACGAGACTCGTTGAGTTTTGCTAAGTACAGGAAACGTTCTTCCTTGGCAGTAGTGTTAGGAAGAAGTTCGACAGCGAGTTGTAGAGACAAAATTTTGCACTCTATGGGAAGGACAACTTCCAATCCATACACCAATTGGAAAGGAGTGAACCCTGTGGCGGTTTTAACGAAGGTTCTGTAGGCTCATAATGCTGAAAAGAGCATATTATACCAGTTTGACTTGTGCGTACCTACCATCCATTGGACCATAATTTTCAAGACCTTGTTAATGGCCTCGACCTATCCATTGGACTGTGGGTAGTAAGGTGTTGAGTTTTCATGTCAAAAACCCAATCTATCGCTTAGTTCATCAACCATATGGTTTTGAAAGTGAGAATTGTGATCGGTAACTATAGCCCGAGGAACTCCAAACCGCGCTATTACATGATTGAACATGAAGAGTGCAGCGGTTCTACCGCCGTTTTGGTATGTAGGCATTGCCTCGACCCACTTTGTGAAGTAATCCACAGCTACAATGATGTAACTATGCCCCCTGGCCGAGGTAGGCTTACAATGCATAAAATTGATGCCCCATTTTGCAAAGGGGCCCACAGCAATAACCGGGTGTAATGGGGCGGGATGGGTGCACTTCTTCATATGGAAGTGTTGGCATGGAGGACACTTTTTTATGGCCTCAATACAATCTTTGAAGATAGTAGGCCAATAATATCCTACGCGCAAAATATTCTGGGATGTAGCCATCCCAGGAAGGTGACTGCCACATGCCCCAGCGTGACAGTCATTCAGAACGCGTTCAACCTCATTGTGGGTTAGACAACGTCAAAGAATGGAATTGATGCCATAGTGGTACAAAGTATCACTGATGATCAGATAATACTTTGCATGGTGATGAATTCGATGACGGTCATTGCGAGAGAGTTGAGGGTTGAAGCATTGGGTTTGGAGATATAAAGAAATATCTCCATACCATGGATTGGTCATACTGATGAGAAAAAATGACTCATCTGGAAAGGAGTCATTGTGCTCAATTTCTACATCAGCCCAGGGAAAGTCACAAATCAGCTCAGTAAACACCAAGGATTTTTTGGACTTGGCTTTCTTGAAAAGAAGATGGAATTCTTGCAGTATCATGATCCAGCGTGAATACTTGCCCCTAAGAACCTGACATGTCAGTACGTGGTACATGGGTTTTGAGTTGGCAATGATGGTGGTGGTGCGGATCAGGATGTAGTGTCGAAACTTTTGGACAGTGATGACTGCCACGAAAGCAAGTTTTTCGACATGTGAATATCTAGTTTCAATGTCGATGATACCCTTACTTGCATAGTATATTACATGTTCCTAGGCGTTTTGATCCTCCTGTACCAGAACCATGGCGATAGTGGTGGTAGAAGCAGTGAGATATAAGATGTAATATCGGAAATAATTCAGCGGTTGGATTACGGGGGCATGCGTGATGGCATGTTTGATGCTGTCGAAGGATTTTTGAGATTGATCATCCCAAATGAACGGGACATCCTTCTTAAGAAATCTCATGTACCCCTTATTTTTTTCCGCGAAATTGAAAACAAAACGTCTTAAATAAGTCGCCTTCCCTTGGAGACTTTCAAGTTCCGTCACAGTGGTGGGAGGTGGGAAGTTGATAATGGCCTCCACTTTTAAGGGATCTATGCGGATCCCATCCTTCGAGACTATAAATCCTAAGAGGAGTCCAGACTCAATGCAAAAGATACACTTGTGAGGATTCAGATGGATGTTGTACCGTCTGCATCTGAGGAAAATGGCCATCAGATGATCTGTGTGGAACTCACGCTGCTTTGAATGAGCAGGGAGATTGTCTAGGTAAGGTTCCACAAAGTCCTTAATATCATGGAAGGCATACGACATGGCTCGCTCGAACGTGACGCCAGCATTTTTAAGGCCAAAAGGGAGTTTGCAATATACAAATGTCCCCCAAGGACAAATGAAATCCATCTTATGTTGGTTGGCTGGGTTGATCTCAATCTGGTTGTAACCAGAAAAGCCATCCCTGAATGAAAAGATGACGCTTCCGGCACAATTGTCAATAATCTGGTCGATGAATGGGGTTGGGTAGTTATCTTTCGGACAAGCCTTGTTAAGGTCCCGATAATCGACACATATGCGAATGGTGCCCTACTTTTTGTTCATAGGGACAACATTTGAGACCCAATCCGTGAACAGGACAGGATAAATTAAACCAGCCTTTACAAGCTTTTCAATTTCTGCCTTGATTGCTGCAATGTTCCGGGGGTGCACCGGTCACAACTTTTAACGTACAGGTTTGATGTTGAGATAGGTCTTTATCTCATGAGAAACAATCGCGGGGTCTATCCCAGCCATCTCCTCATAGGACCAAGCAAATAAGTCTCGAAATCGCTTGAATAAGGCCGTGCCCATAGCTATTTCTTTAGGAGAACACTTCTGGCCTATGCGAATGTGTTCCACTACACCAGGTTTTACCAAGATGTCTACCAGGGTGGTAGGCTCAATGTTGGCCAAGTTACCCTCCGTGTCTGAAAGGCATGTAAGTATGGGAGAATGAGGGAATGGGTAGATATTCAGGAAAAAGATGATGTGAATGTTGTTCTCTATGTACTCCAGTGGTGGAAGAAAAGAGGACCTATGGTGAAGGTCATCCCACAGAGCATCATCAACATTCATAACTTCCATGATGGACTCATCTGAATGAAAAGTCCGAAGTAAGAGGTCAGGTAAGGATGGTGCCCGTTCTAGAGAACAAGATGGGGAGGCCATGGTTAGGTGGTCCTCCGGAGCTGATTGGATAGCCTCGTAAATACGTTCAGCGGGCAAAAGAGGCATTGCGTCTCCAATCAGGTGCGTTGTGGCTTTGTCTGGTATAAGCCAAGTATCAGTAGAGCGAGATGAAATCTCAGTGGAGATCATGTTCACCGAGGAAACATGATTAGGGGGGTCCGAAATGGGAAAAACGTCCATGAGAGATGAATCTTTCAAAAGGCCAACCCCTATACTCTCATACTGTTTTGACGTTTGTCCAATGGAAGGAACATGGTCACCAGGATGAGTAGTAGTGTCCGGCATGCAAAAATCTAGTTGGTCGATGGTAACAATTCATCCTTGGTGGGGGAATTGCACCGTGCGGAAGACTGACGAAGCTACTGCCTGCATGGCGTAAAACCAATTGCGACCAAGCAAGAGATTATAGTCTATTGGGGTGGAGACCACTTCCACATTGATGGTTATGGTCTTTTTGCCTAGCTCGACTGTGAGATCTTGTAAGAGCCCATGAGGTTGAAAGCCACGCCCGTCGAATGCTTTCAATGTGGTGGGAGAGTGATTCAATTCGGGAGAGCCGATGGCTCTCCAATAGGCGATCAACATGACAGACGTAGAGGCGCCTTCATCCAGAAGGGTACGATGGACAATTTTACCAGCGAGGTTTGCAGCTACTTGAAATGCAAGCTGATGGGAAAGCCTCGGCTTGAAATGGTCAAGTCGGAACATGATGGTATTCGAAGAATCAGGGTCAAATGCATTGATCGCTGCGAGGAGAGTTTTGTGTTAATTAGGATAATTCTGCAAAACTTCCAACATGGACATGGCACAAGGGGCTTGTGCCAAGTCTTCTATGATATTGTAATTATGTGATGCCCGTGCATTAGGATTAAAAACAGCTTTTCTAATCATGCCTTTGGGTGGTCGCAATATCAAATCGAAAGATGGTTTCTCAATGGTGAGAGAAGTTGATGGTACAGTGACATCAGGTAAGGAGTTGGAAGCTTTTTCAACATTACTCCCAACAGGTTCCTTCGAAGGGATCGTGTCATATGATCACGAGTGAGTGTTCAAATGGATCATCTCATTTCGCACCATGAGAACATGCATGGTATTGGATTATTCCCCCTGGGATGGAGGAGGTTGAGCAATCATCTGTTGGTTTTGAGTGGGAAACGGATCGTTGAGGACCACGGGAGTGGGTTTTCCCCTAAGAAACTTTTGGACTTCGTCTCTACGGGGACACTCTTTAGAGAAGTGATCATCTCCACACAGTAAACAAGGATATTTTAGCTTCCATTTTTGTTTGGTGTCATCAGTAGTGCTCTTTTGTTCCTGCTGGGAAGAAGATTTCTTAGGTTTTCCCTTGTTTTTCTTCTTACTGCCAGACTTCTGAGGTGAAGTTGATGAGACATAATTCACTTCTTCAGTAGCAGTAGGAGCGGATGACTTGGTGGTGTTGAGACCAGCCTGCGTTGGTAATGGGGACAAACCCTGGGGGTTTGAAGAACCAACCGTTTGATGAGGAGGCTGGGTGTGAAGGGATCCGATGATGCCATCAGCTTGGGGTCCCTTCAGTGGTTTTGCAGGATCGTTAACATCACGAGGTATGTTAGGAAGAATATCAAACAAAGTGCCAGATTGAGTGTAGACTAGGTCTAGTACGTGGGCACTCGCGATGGCTTGTTCTTCGGTGACAGCACCTCGCATGGCGACATATCGTGCTATGACAGGGATGAGCGAATTCGTAAACCAGTCTGCTAGGAGTTGATCTGGAATGGGAGCTTTGATGAGATGATGTCTCCTTCGCCACTCATGGATATGATCATAAATATGAGTAGCGGTATTCTGACGGAATGAGGTTAAAAGCTCAGTACCAGCTTCATACCATACAGGCAGCTAGAAATGAGTCAAAACGTTCACATGGCAAGAGAGCCAAAATCAGGAAAAGAGTGGGGTGGCAACTCAATGTACCACTTGGCAGCCGAACCGGTGAGAGTCCTTTGAAACAATCTAAGACGAATCGAGTCGTCCATTAAGGAATTAGATGAACACCATAAATGCTAAGTCATCACGTGGTTTTTAGGATATTCACCCGGCTTCTCGTCAAATTTCGGGATATCAGACAGAAGTTTCACCGGAATAGGTGGCCAATTAGTTCTGTGGTAAATGGGGTCATTGGTTAAACAAGAAAGGTCAGGTAGGTCCAAGGTAGCCAAAAAGGGAAGCTGTGGATTAGGTTGCGTGTATTGATAATACAAATAAGGCGTGTAAGGACCAGTACAACCGTAAGGTGTACCAGGAGGAAACTGGCCAGGGGGGTGTGTCGCCCGAACCGTAAGGGTGTTCGCCACCATAGGGTGGTCCATTCCAATAAGGTGGGGGTCCACTTCCACCATCGAAAGGAGGTGGGGGTCCATAACCATAATAAGGTGGCCCACCACCGCCTCCACCTAGAGGGGGTGGTGGACCACCTCCGCTGCCAGAAGGATGAGGGTCCCCACCACCTCCGCTGCCGAAAGGATGAGGATCTCCACCACCACAACCGCCACCATGGTAATTAGGTCCTCCACTGCCTCCGCCTGGAGGGGGTGGTGGACCACCTCCACCACCCGAAGGGAAATGTCCTCCTCCACCATAATAGGGTGGTCCCCCGCCGCCTCCGTCTAGAGGGGGTGGTGGATGATTCCCGCCACCACCAGAAGGGTGAGGGATATTGTTGGTAGAATGAGGTGGGCCTCCACCAAAGTTAGGTGGGGGCCCACTGCCTCCAGCAGGAGGTGGGGGAGGACCGATCGGAGGTGGTGGTGCTTGAGGGACAGTTAGTTGGGGTCCGTGTTGAAACATAGGTTGTTTCCCCCACAGAGTGTATGGATTCCCAGGATAAGGCATCCCGTATGGTGCATTTCCTGGATTAGATTGGCCCAGCACAGGGTTAACGAAACTTTGATATGCTTGACTCCATGAGGGTAGGGTTACATTGAATGGCCCCCCAACATGAGATAATCCCATGGTGGATGGTCTGGCAGGTTGGGGAGGTCCAACGGAAGGTCCGTTGGGGATTCCACTAGCTATGTTATGGTTAGGAAATGGGGGTTTCCCCCCAGCCATGACAGGCTGACCACTATTCGAAGGTTGAACCAACATAGGTTGTTGATTAGCTACTGTAGTAATAAGATTACCAATGGGTTAATCCGTGGGAATGGAATATCCCCCCTGTTGAATTTTGAGGTGGGGGAGGAACTGGTAAAGTAACCGTAGTAGTAACAGGTGTGTTGGACTATTGTCGTTCCACCGGTTGGTTCACTCGAGGTGTAGGACTGGATTCTTGCGAGAGCTGACCAGTCTCATTAATGGTCACTTAATGGGAAGAATGTTCTGGTGATCCAAAATATATCGTATGATCTGGGATGGGCTGGTAAGGGGGTAACGATGGGTCTTCAACCCTTCGTTGGTGACTTGACTGTCAAAACTCCTCAGCCATGGAACAAAAGTGAGATAATTGGCCATGGTAGTAGGCTAAAGGGTCATCTGGAGTAGTCCCACTGGGTGGTGATGCGATGGCAAAATGAGCAACTAGGTGACCAATAGAAGATGTCCAGTAAGCTGCTGAAGGACCAACAACTGCTATAGGGTCATCCTGGGGATGGTTTATCCATTCCAATGATCCAGGTTCTCCTGGGATGATGGGAGAAAGGTCTTGTGAAGTGGGGATTTGTGCTCCTTCATCCTGCGGGGGATGAGAGGTAGGTGAATCTGGAGGAGTTTGTGGGAACAAAATTACTCCCACGTTTAGAGTGGGGTTTTCCACTTCAGTAACTACGACCGTGTTATGCTGATCCATTCTTACCCTCGAAATAACCTCCTGATTAAGGGGATATTTGGGTGATAAGTTTAATATCCTACGGGATCTTCTCCAGGGAAAATCCTCCAGAGGGTCAGGAAAGTCATCCAAAGTGGCTGAAATATCGTTTCTCCTAAGGGCAAGCTAAAAAGAAAAGCAGTCCAGAAAAACCTACTCAAACTAAGGCAACAAGCAAACTTGTGTGACAAAGTGGATTCAAAAGTCTGGAACCTCATGGGATTATCAAGGCAATGCAAACTGCGATATACTGTAGGGTCCAACAATATGACGCGATAAGGAGGATTGGGACCGTACCCTTTCCTGCATACCCGATTACCTAGACAGTACGTGCATGCTAATCTCCCCGAGTGTTGGTCTCGGTGTATTGCTTTTCCAAGATGGCCAAATGGTTAACTCAGTTGGTTTCAGGAATCCTAGTGGTGTCTCCCAATATACGCAAGGTATGTGGGAGCTCAAATCCGTAGTGGGGTTGTCTAATGCACAACCATTCGGCAAGAGACCTTCTGATATACTACCGAGTACGTGATACACCCTTCGATATATGCCAAGTACAGATTATGGTACTTGGTGGGTACGTGAAGGAGCTTGATATACTGATAAGTACGTGGAATACTACAATACCCCTAGGATACAGTGCTGGAAAATAACGATAGCTACCACACTTAACGACGTCGGAACACGTCTCTAACTTACACACAAGTTGCTAAAAATTTTACCTAGTTCTACTGTTAATTTTATCTTGGACGGTTAGGTGAATGCGTGAGTTGAGTACATAATCAGAAGCATAATGCAAGTCCTAGCTACATGCATGAAATATTCTTTTCTTTCAATGAATTCTAGCTATGGGAAGGAGAAATCTTTTTCATTCCGTCGAGATTGCCAAAACAACACAATGCAACACAATCTCAATTCAAACAAAACTTGACTACGAAAGCATTCTTTTCCTTTTTCAACGAAACACAAAAAATCACAACACTACTATCCTAATCACAACATTTTTTTTTTCTTTTTCTTTTCAAAACGAGAATGATACTAGGCAATGAAAAGAGAGAATTCTAAGATGGAGTATGCAAGCTTTTCAATTTCACTTTCAATGGCCCAAAAGCAATGAAAAATAAAACATGCACTTATCTTTCCCTAGCAAGGAAACACTTTTGCAAAATTGGAAGTGTAGCTTGAGTCTTTCAAGAAGATGAGCGATTCATATTTCAAGAAAAACACAAATGATTATACATTCATTCAATTTTCCAAAAGATTGATAAACGAAATATTCCAATGCAAGAATGTTTTGCTTTCAAAAACACTCAAGAAATGATGGGAAAGAAGCACTTTTAAACTTTTCAATAGAGGCATCAAAGAATAAACTTGATAACAATTGAGCTTTCAGATCTAAATGAATGAAAAGAAAACACTACTTGCAGCACTAATACACTCAGAAAACTCAAGAAAAGACAAGCACTCAATCAAGCTGAAAGGCACACTTAACTCGAAATCAAGCAGTAGGAAGCAAATCAAGCAAGCAAAGCTCAAACAATGATGAAAACAAGGTCTGGAAGTTGATCTAATGTAATGATCAGATCAGGGATGGAAGGAAGGGAATGCAAGGGTGAGAGGATGAAGGTGGAGGAGACAAGAGTATCCACCACTACCAGTCTTCAAACTTGTCCAAGATGGAACCCAAAATCAATCCAAACAAGCCAAACACTCGACACACAAATCGAAGGTGGCGTCTCTGGATGGATCTTGCAGCACAGAGGGAGTTCATAGAGCAAACCAAAGTTTAGACTGACAAATGGAGAGGGGATGCCTTTATGCCAAATTTTGACAAACCAGCGCACTCTGTGCTTGTACACAGTACGACGTTGTAGTCCACCAATGCGGGAAGTGCAACGACTGTTATAGGTCAAACCTGCACCTCTCCGTCCGTGATCACCTTGAGCTGTTGATCACACAAAAGGACAACTTGGATGGAGGAGCATGTTGACCTTAGATGAGACTTTGACTTACTCCACCTCCTTGCAAACTGGAAAAACCCTAAAAAATGTCATTTTGAGACATGAGCGCTACTCTACTTCAATAGACTAGCGCCTGTACCCTACTCCAGTGTGCAATAGTAGCGCTCAAGCCTCATGAGCACTACTCCTCTTCAACAGAGTAGCGTTCAACATTCAAAAAGTGTTGAGCACTAGTTTAAAAACACTATAGTAGCGCCCTAGGCGCTACTCCACTGATAAATAGTAGTGTGCACCTCAAAAGATGATTAAAAAATAATTAATTTCATGAAGAGGATTAGTTGCAGTTGGTTTCCCAACTTCCCCAACTTCCTCCATAACTATCTCTCGACCTGAACTGTTTCTCTTGTGCTATAAATACAAGGAAGAATAAAGAGAGGGGTTAGAGACATGAATGCTATTGAGAGACTTTTAAAGAGAAGCTTGCATTGGAGGAGGTTATGCTGGAAGATATCCAAGCCAGAGAAGAGCAGGAGCCCAGGATCAGGTTGCAGGAGCATGTGACAAAGTCAGGTATACTTTGTATCATCAATTTGCATTTGACAATAAAAGGTTGAAGCATCTTTCTTGTCCCAAATTAAGTGTTCATTGAAATTATGTACTTGTTTGGATTTGTTTTGGTTAATATTTGATGTTTAAATTGCTTTGTCCATTTCATCATTATATATTATCCAAGATACGTTGAGAAAGGTACTTGTATTGTAGGTTGATCGAACAGGAGATTGACTTGAGGATCGAGCGCAAGATCAAATAAGAGCTGGGATCGAACTTCATTCGAAAGGTATGTTCTCAAGACCTATAACCTATTTCCTTTCATAAAAATCTCTATAACATAGTTAGTATGCTTACCTATCATCCCCTTTCAGTTGATAGTATCTGTTTCCTTACTATAGGGTAGTTTTTCTCGCCAACAGATTGGTGACTCCGCTGGGGAAAGTTGTTTTTCTGCTCTAGGAAACCTTTCTTGTTTGTCTTCCCAGAACCTTTTTTAACTCCATTAATTTGTTGAGAGACCCTGCAGGTACCCCCTTCTTGCTTCTCTCTACTTCACTCAGTCTTTTTGCATCTTTTCAAAGTCAGTTTTTATCTTTTTAAGACCTGAGCGCTACTCTGTTATACATACAGTAGCGCCCATATGCTACTTTTCTATACATACAGTAGTTCCCATCTCTCCAAGAGCGCTAGTTTCCCTACTGCACAGTAGGGTACATTCCTGTAGCCTTCTGTTGGTTGTTTGGTTGAGTTTTCTACCCTTTTGGGTGGTCTTCTGACTTTGTTTTAGGTCTCCTCGACTGGTACTTGAGGTTTGTAACTTTTCTTTGACTCTTAGAACCTTTCTTTGAGTCTTTTTGCCATCTTTATATTACTTGCTTACTTGTGGAATGTTTGGACCATTTATAACTCTTTTTGAAGACTAGGCTTTGTTCTTTAGTGAACACTTCTACTTATTTTTTCCCTGACTGTGTGTTGTTGACTTACAAACCTGTATGCTTTGCATTCACTGTTCGTAGCAACATTTGTTTTCTCTTTACCTATCTTATCCTTTGTTTTAGGGTTTGGTCTGTTTTGGATCCTTTGGGGTGTCTTCCGAACTTGTTGAGTTCCAAATTTCCTTGACTTTTTGTTTTTTCCAGTATCAAGTGTGTTTAAAGTGCTTTAGGTTGATTCATTTCTCAGTCCTTGTGTTAGTAGGGTGGTTGTTAGCTTGCTTGCCTACCGTTTTCTTGGCATAGTGGTCTTGTTAGGGTTTGATGCTTTGGGTCAGTCCTCTAGTGTTTGATTCCCAGTTTTGAGTATCTTTCTCCTTTGTTTTCTCCCCACTTTGTTTCCAAGTATGAAGGCTTTTTCTTTTGCAAAAAACCTGTAGGACAAATCTTTGTTGAGCTAGTGTTTGACAGCTGTAAGCTTAGGAACCATTTTTAGCCATACATACACATTGCACATAAGTCTTATTTGCTTTCCATGTTTATAGTTCTTTTTCGTTTGTAATAACAGAAAAAGCAAAAATTTGGTAGCTTAGGGTTAGTAAGGATTATATCTTTTACAAGATAGCATAGGTTATTTTGTTTACATTTTCAAAAGAAAACAAAAAAGAAATTTGATTAGATTTGCTCACTTTTCAGTTTGGAAAGAAATTTAAATGAAAAAATAAAAAGTTTTGTTGTCGAAAGTTATAATTTATGCACTTTGCTTTTCTATTGCAACCATGCCACACAAACACACTACCTTTTGAGTAATAACAGCCCTAAAAATATTTAATAAAATTAAATAGCAACAATTTTTCTTTTTTAGGGATACACTACACCAACTAGTCTTGGTTAGGATCTTGGGTTTAAATCACCTTAAACCACCCAAGATCACACATTATGCAAAAATCGTAGTTCGACTATCACAGGTAAACCCACTTCATTCAAAGATTGCCTGGGATCAATGCAGTAGGTCTTGTGAGATCATATTGTTGGGAATACTCCTCCTACTTTCTGTTTCGAGCATATACCAGGATTGGATCGCGTTTGGGGACTCTTTTAAGTTTTGGGCTCAGTTACCTTTCCCACACCTTCTGATTCGACCAGAGACTGTTCCCCTAGGAGTTTTCGGTGTTGTTGTATCCTTAGTATTTGACCATAGGTTCATACACAGGTGATAGTGGAGGGTATATCTACTGTACCTAGGACAGATGTGGGAGGAAATCCCTTGCAGGTCTTTGGAAGGGCGGTTGGGTGATTCCAGCGCTTGCACCGTTAGTCATTGTATTATGGACCCCGGATAACTATTCTTCATCCTTCGTTGTTCTGTTCTAGGCCCTCATCATCCTAGACTCTTCTCCGGAAGGAATCTTGTTTGCTTGGTTTGCATACTTAGGACTTTTTAGTTGGCATGCTATTTTCCCCCTAGTCTTAGTGGCCACTAGGTTTTCTAGTTTTATTTTTATATATAATCATGGAGAACCAAGAACTTCGTAGATCGAGAAGGTTTTAAAACCTTCCGCCACTTAGAACAGACCCACTACCGCCAGCTAGACGACAGCGGGTAAACCCTAGTGTTCTTTTGGAAACCATTCATGAAATAAAACTTCCTGAGGAACTTTTTACAATAGAAAATCCTGAAATAGAAATTCCTGAGGAACTACCACCTAGAATTGAATTTCCTGAAGAACTACAAACTGCAATAGAAAACCCTGAAATAGAGGTTCCTAAGGAACCACAACCGGGGAATCTAGATCAGCGACATTTTAGTTTAGTTGAGATTGAAGATCTCACTTCTGTGTAGTATAGTACTCCCTTTAATCCTCCTCTGACTAATCCTAGAAATCCGCTTCTGTTACCCATTGGTTTCCAGTAGCCCGATTACAGCGCATATAATTTCTCACCTGAACATTTTATGACTAATCTGGGAGGCGAACAGGGAGTTCCACAAACTCCTACCATAGGTATGAACACTAATACTGTAAATCCTCCTTTTACTGCTACATCGAGTTTAGCATAGACAACCTCTGTGTCCACTTCATCCTTCAGTTTTAATACTGGCATGTTAGGTATGCTGAGTTCAACAACTATGGCATCTACCTCTACACCTACTTTTGGACCTAGCAGTATAGCCAATTTAGTGCCATCTCCTATGATTCAACCGTCATATCACATACCCAGTACTTGGATTTCCACACCCACTATAGGGCCAAGTGCTTCTGCAACTGTTCCTATCATGAGTACCATGACTGCACCATCTACGTCAGCTACCACTGGTTTTAATACCTTTATAGGTCCCAACATGAATCAAGGTAATATACCTGCAGGAAACGTCCCTTTTTCCTTATTTTCAGGAGGAGGGGGTAACATTTTTAACCAACAATATGGCGGGGCTAACACCCAGCCACAGTGGATGAACCCACAGAGCACTAACCCGCTTTCATATGGGTGGGGGAATTTCAATAATACTTTCACGCAACAACAGATGGCAAGGGGAAACCCCTATCAACAGATGGTAGGTGGAAACCCTTATCAGCAGATGGTCGGGGGAAACCCCTACTAGCAGATGGCTGGGGGAAACCCCTACCAGCAGATGGCTGAGGGAAACCCCTACCAGCAGTTCACGGGTCAAACTATGGGTGGTTCCCCCTTTGCGACTCCAGTTTATCAAGTACTGGCTTGCAAGCCTCGTTTACCATTTCTGGAAAATTTAAATTTTCCATATCTTTCCAAGTTGACCAATGATCCAATGTATCATAATGCTACATGGCCACCAGTTCCTACCAAGTTACCTTCGGACATTCCAAAGTTTGAAGGAAAAACGGGCGAGGATCCTAGTGACCATGTCACTACTTTCCATTTATGGTGCTCCTCGAACTCATTAAATGAAGATTCCATTAGATTGAGACTGTTTTGAAGGATTTTAATTGGTGCTGCAGCCAAATGGTACATTGAGTTACCTACATCTACATTCTTTAATTTTGGGGATCTCGCGACTATCTTTTTGAATCACTTCCAACTTCCTGTTCGGTATGATGCCGGAATAGACCTTTTGTCTACATTTAGGCAAAATAAAGCCACTCATTTATCTGATCACATTCAGGAGTGGTGAAGATGGAAGAGGCTCATTAAAGCCAACATACCTCCAGAATTCCTTCTTGAGTGGTATTTGAAATCACTCCTTCCTTACATTTCTAAGGAAGCAGCTACTTTTGGAGTGTCTAACGAGGAAGAAGCCATCCTATGGACCCAGCAATTAGATCTCGTTTATGCACAATCTGGGTTACTGTATGAGATCATACCTGATGCACCGCGATCGAATACCGATCTGAGTAGACCTAAACCTGGACCACATGCTGACGGCATAGTGGGTTCAATTGACTCTGTAGCTTTCGAAGCATTGACCAAATAGGTTCATGCCTTATCTGTCAAACAATCGACTATAGAAGTTTCTTCCATCGCAACCTCTCCTTCTACTTCTGAATCTGTCAACTAGGTTCAGAACAATCAAAAGGGCCCTCGGCAACCCAAGAAAAAAAAGAAGGGCAAGAAAGGAGAGGGGAACCATCAGAAGCCCAAAAAAGATAATGTCGAGGAGGGTAACAAAGAGAAAAAGAAGGTTAAGTTCCCTTGTAAACTTTGCAAGCAGGATCACCTTACTCACCAATGCCCTCTGCTTGAAGAAGCCCAGAAGCTATTACAAGAAAAGAAGCCTGCCATACTGAAAAATCCATTCCCTAAGGCGTAGAGCTCAGCTTCTGGCACCTCCAACACTGGGGGCACTGCACATGCTTCGGTTGATCAAACTTTTATTAACATGGTTAATTCGGATGCACTCTTACAAACGAGAGCTAGGAATTATACCCCGGACGCACAGAAAAAGGATAAAGAGATTCCAGAATACTCCACTCCACTCCACATACCTGTGGACCCAATGCCCAAGATCCCGAAAGGTGTCTTGAAATGGGCATCGCACAACCCCAACACTCGGGCCGCCTCCAACTACAATGTGGTTGAAGATCTATCCCAGACCCCTTGTGCCATGTCTACCTTAGAAGTCTTGCAAAGTTGTCCTTTACAATGGAATGCACTTCTGGCAGCTATTGGAAGTATGGAATCCTCTAACATGTCTGTGCAATTTGATATGGCTAATATCAAATACCAGTTTCCATACCATGTTGCTCTTTAGATTGAAGTCGTCCATGGCCCAATGACCATCAAATAGGCTGTCGTAGATGAGGGCGTGTTGACGTGCGTAATGTCAATTTCCTGTTGGAAAGCTTTGGGTTCTCCCGAGTTAGCCCCTTCTAACACACTACTTACTGCATTTGATGGCAGGACTTTCCGTCCACACGGGGTTTTGCCATCATTTGATGTCACATTGGTTGGTAAGACAATTGCTATAGAAGTAGAAGTTCTGGATGCTCCACTTGATTACAACATGTTATTAGGTAGGAGCTGGACATATGCCATGTGAGCTATTGCATTGGTAGTTTTTCGAGTTGTTATGTTCCCGTTTGAAGGTAAGGTCGTTACAGTCGATAAGCTTTCTTTCACTTAGAGAAACAACCAGACTTCTTTAGAGACCACAATACCCTTAGTTGTTCAAACCGACCCGGTTAGTGAGAGTTTAGGAGCAGGACTTTATGGGTCATTAATTGGCACTTTTGACCTACCGGCTCCTACCTTATTTGTTGGTTTTGAGGTATGTTCATCGTCTGAAATTTCCACGGCCAGTTTAACAACTGATCCTGGGTTTCTCCCAACTAATTCAGAACCCTCCATGCCCACTCCTATTGCATAAGTAACCCACTTGGACTCATATAAAACTGCAACAGAACATATATTGACTCCATTGGTGTTTGTTGAGTCAGATATGGATTGTGTTGCTGCTCAGTCACCCGACCCGACCCACTCTCTTGATAGTTTGGATACTACTTTACCTTTTGAGGAGGAAATTTTGGAATCCATGACCTACCTGAACCATCCTCATGAACATATAGATCCCAGGTCCTTCTTGATTCCTTTTATTAACTTGATAGAGAGAGGCGAGTTTTATCCGACACCCAGTGGAAATGTTTATTTCACTTCTACTTCACAAGTTGGTTTTGTTGAAGAGAATATATTGAATACCTTTCTGGTTAACATTTCCACTGCACTTGGGGTCACCGGAAACATTTTTATTGAGACGGGATGTTATATCGATGAGATCATTCCGTATACCAATCTTTTCTATGATTTTTGTGACATCTTTGCCTGACCTCACGTGGAGGATCTAGGTATCGATTCTACCTGAAAAAGTATTACGCTCAGGTAGTCATGCTTTTTCTTGTAACTTAGCTATATATTTTTTGTAGAGCTAGTTTTCGTTTATGCTTGTTAGTTAATCTTATGTGTGTTTTTCGTTTCGTGTACCAGATGTCGACCGAACACTTCTTAGGATTTGTTGATGGCGCCAGTCGCCACACCTGTCAGTTGGCTTCAGCAGCTTGGGTCATTTACTCACCTGCTGGCCAGCTCGTTTCTTCGGGGGGGGTTTGTTTGGGTCCCACCACGAATAATGTGGCTGAATATAGTGCAGTTACAGAACTTCTTCGAGATGCTCTCAGTCATGGCATTTCACATTTGGAGGTAAGACATGACTCACAACTAATTGTATTTTAGTTAACGGGTGTCTACCAGATTAGAGATCCTGGTTTGCTACGTCAGTTTCTGTGAGTTAGACTATTAGAAAGACAGTTTGATTCTATTATATATGAACACATTCCAAGAAATTTAAACGCATTAGTTGATTCATTTGAAAATTATGTGTTAGACTGGCATTTGTATCATACACTTTCATAAACAGCATTGCACACATAAAATTCAAACACATACACATGTAAATAACCGATACTGTATCAAAAAATATATGAGTTTTGGATCACAAGTCTATCAAGTCATGTCATAAAAGTACAAAACTGGGCACCTTGGCCTCAAAAATATACATAGAATGTATCCCTCTCTTATGGAGAAGGAGGGGCCTCATCATCATCTACTGCATTGCGATAACATATGACTAGCCTAGCTATCTTCTGCATCACTCTAAGCCATGCTGGGGGCACCCCAACTACATCTTCCTGCATATCAATAGGTATCTGATCCATACGGCATGCAAGAACATCATGAGTCAACCGACTCACTTTTCACTCTATGGTCCCCAACATAGCATCTGCTGCAGTAATATCAGCTGGCCTCACAAAGATGATAGGATGTCCCTCGGGACAGACAGGCCCAATGTCTGCATATGACACTTGTTTAGCACTTCAAAATTCATTCATAAAAATAAAATACTTGAAAATTTTGAAAAAAGTAAATAATTCTCAAAATTAAACATACCAATAGCTCCCTAGGCTCCACCTGGAGGAAGCGACAGTTCTGGATAATGGCTGAAATCCAATCCAGCATATGGAAACTGCTCGAAGGCGGGCACTTGCCTCTCCCACCACCCCCAGAAATCATCAGTATGATAACAGTAGTGACTTTCCCCACCACCCTGGCGGAGGAATATGTCACCCCAACGGACTATTTTGGGCTCACGGGGGTTAACCTAAGGTAGAGGCATCCCCAAGCTAATAGCAGGCATCCTCTCGAAGAAGAAAGTACAGAAAATGCTACTGTACCCAAAATTCTTCATTTTTCCAGATTTGCAACCCGTCAGTTGAGCTTTCATGCTCGCCAGTAAACTAGTACACCAATTGTATACATGACCTTGTAAGCATTGTACACCAACATGCATAGAGTAACTGGAAACTAGGTGTAGTGAGGCACTACCTGCTACTCGGTTAATCATACTCACTATCACCTTCAAGGGGAGGCCTTCAATCGTAGAAATAAAGATTTGGCTTCCTGATTTCTTAGCTCCAGCCACACAATATGTATTCAAGTACGCTTGCATCGACCCTATGCCCACACAAGAAGACCCCTTCAAATTTATTACATCTCCCCTCCGTGAGAGACTAGTAATGAAGTAAATGTCATCAACTGTAAGCTCCAAAGTTTGCCCATGGATGACAAAGGTATTGGTATCCACATCCCAGTACTGAATAAGTCTTTGAAATAATTTGTTTAGGGCCCTCATATTTACGGTTCGGTAAAACTTCAATAAATCGCATCTTCGGAGAGCATGGAGAGTGGCTGGGTCTTACATGGCCAGCCTATCCATGTCCTCATGTTCTCTCTCCCTTCATTGAAGAACCATCTTGCACAAAAAAGTGACAATTTTTCAGTCCTCGGCGCTTGTTTTTACATTTTCAGGCTTGAGCGCTACTGTGTACACTACACAGTAACATGTGGGCACTACTCTATGTGAGCATACTAGCGCTCATCTCCTTCACACGCTACTGCTCTTGTTACACAGTAATGCCTGCGCACTAAACGATGTGAGCATTTCCTAGCAAGCAGTTTTAGGCTCAAAAATTAAAAACTAAACCATAAAATGCAAGTGGGGAGGATTCTAACTTACTTGGTGGAAGAAGAACGGTGTTTGGATGCTCGAATTGATCGCCACAAAGATTTGAAAGTGCAAAGTTTGCCCCAAATTTTTGCCCTACAAAAACAAATTGGAAATTGAGTTTTAAAATGAAATTATATATATTGAAATGGATTTTAATTTTTACCGACCATTGTTTAATTCTCTATAGTTTCAAATTTTACCAAAATGACCTAATTAATCAATTAAAACATACACATGGTGCAATACTAATTTTCACTTATTCGGTTCTCATTTTTTCATTGAATTTTTGTAGGTTCGATCTCCTAAGATTAAATTTCTTGATGTTAGACCTTGTTAACTAGTTAATAGTTCAAATTCATATATCATTCGAGATTTTTGTCGCAATTACTAATATTTTGTTGAAGACCTAGTTTTGGCAAATTATGAAGCTATGATCCTAGAAACTGACGTTTAAGTCATTTTAAGCTCTTGTTTGGACTATTTAAACCTAAACGAGATTGCTCAGCAACCTTGTCCTCTTCGAGCTTGTTAAAGTAATCGAAGGCTCATCCACTCAGGTATAGAATTACCCCTTTTCCGGGCCTAGGTGGATTAACTACGGAAAAGGTATACTCTAGGTATACTTTTGTATGCGCTAGAAGAGTTCTTCTTCCTTTGTTTTATACTTTTTTGGGGGAGGAGACTAACTTTACGAAAAAGGACCTTTTGGAGCCTTTCTTTAGGGTTTTCAGGCTCTCTAAACATGAAAATACCAAGTGAGCATTCACCTACTCGGGCTCGATGTGAAATCCACGAGAGGGTAAGTAGAGGACTATTTAAGTTTTTCAACTCTATAAACAAGAAAACACCGTCGAGCACAGACCAATCCGAGCTCGATATAAAATCCACAGATAGGTGTAAAGAGGACTGTTTAAGTTTTTCAAGACTCTATAAACAGGAAAACACCGACGAGTATTAATCTGCTTGGGCTCAATACTAAAATCCACGAGCATATATATGGAGTTACTGTTTAAGTTTTTCAGACTCCTTAAAATTGAAAACACCTGCGAGCAAGAACAGATCTCGGCTCGATATTAAAATCCAGAGATTAGTAATATAGAGTAACCTTCTATATCTTCTTCGAACTCTGTAAACAATGAAGAAGGTCATGATTCTTCCTCCCATGGGCTCGTTAAACTTTTTACATTGTTGGATCTATTGAGTTTTCATTCTTTCTTGGACTCATTAAAACAACAAGAAAGGTATTCTTTTATCTAAAAAGAATAAGGGATGGGAAAGATGTGTCATATTTTCAATTTCAAAGGCAGTTAAGTCAGTTCTATCCTTGAACACCGCACCTACTTAAGTCTATCATGTCGGTTGGGTTTAGTTTTTGACCTCAGTATGAACCTGATCTCCGAGTTGTTTACTCCCCCGGTTGGTTATTCTTCCAACCATATGGAGGGTCTAATAAATGTCTCCTACATTTCAGGATTATCATTTACCCCATTGTGTCAAAAACTGCCTGAGTCACTTTGTGTCGTGCTCACTATTCAAGGATATACCCTGTGTTGGCCATTCTGCAGTTTACCTTGACCTCATGTGTCAGCCATCCTAGTGTCAGTCTTGTTACATATTACTTCATATCAGCTCATACCAATTGAGTGTTCCTCGAGTTGGATGATGGAGGTTTCCTTAAGGCCTCCCTTCCAACAGACTTCTTCCCATCGACATCAACTCATTTTACTCTGGGAATGAAGTTTAGAGTTTCGGTTAGTACCTTGGAAATTGTAGTCACCAGTGGAAATTTTCCTCGCTGTTGAATGTTGAGAATACATCAATGTCTCTTCTTCGACAAGATCCCCAAGTGTTCGACTCCAAGTCCATCTATTCACACTTGGCAGATCGTACTTGGTACCTCGGGCCCCATCATCATTATCGGTGGAAGCCCTCGCGTTTGTTAATGGTATACATTAATGAACGGTAATCAAATGATACCCCCCATGTTCAACTATCAGCTCATCTATTCACATGGTTATGGTTTGTACCTCGGGTTGTTTTGGATGAATACCTTGGATTTTGGATGACATTACCTCATTTTGTTATCACCCAAGTTGCGCAAGACTGAGCCTCACTTATATTTGGCTCTCCACGAGACATAGATCCAGTTTGTTGTTATGGCTATGATCTCTTAGTTTGACATGGATCCACGCTTGTATTCCAAGTGGCCATGCTATATATACATCTCCTTGTTATCTATCAGAGATCATGTTGTATCACACTGCACATCTATATGATGTCAAAAATGCAATTGCTCGCTAACCTTGATCTTTGTTTTAGGTGTTCTTGTGACTTGTTTCTGCGGTTCCTTGCTCCTCCTCTGGCTTTGGATTATAATGTATTTCGGCCATTGTTTCCCTCTGACCTCACACCTTAGGGGGCATCTGTTATAGGTCAACCCTGCACCTCTCCGTCCATGATCACCTTGAGCTGTTGATCACACAAAAGGACAACTTGGATGGAGGAGCATGTTGACCTTAGATGAGACTTTGACTTACTCCACCTCCTTGCAAACTGGAAAAACCCTAAAAAATGTCATTTTGAGACATGAATGCTACTCTACTTCAATAGACTAGCGCCTGTACCCTACTCCAGTGTGCAATAGTAGCGCTCAAGCCTCATGAGCGCTACTCCTCTTCAACAGAGTAGCATTCAACATTTAAAAAGTGTTGAGCGCTAGTTTAAAAACACTATAGTAGCGCCCTGGGCACTACTCCACTGAGAAATAGTAGTGTACACCTCAAAAGATGATTACAAAATAATTAATTTCATGAAGAGGATTAGTTGTAGTTGGTTTCCCAACTTCCCCAACTTCCTCCATAACCATCTCTCGACCTGAACTGTTTCCCTTGTCCTATAAATACAAGGAAGAATAAAGAGAGGGGTTAGATACATGAATGCTATTGAGAGACTTTTAAAGAGAAGCTTGCATTGGAGGAGGTTATGCTAGAAGATATCCAAGCCAAAGAAGAGCAGGATCCCAGGATCAGGTTGTAGGAGCATGTGACAAAGTCAGGTATACTTTGTATCATCAATTTGCATTTGACAATAAAAGGTTGAAGCATCTTTCTTGTCCCAAACTAAGTGTTCATTGAAATTATGTACTTGTTTGGATCTGTTTTGGTTAATGTTTGACGTTTAAATTGCTTTGTCCATTTCATCATTATATATTATCCAAGATATGCTAAGAAAGGAACTTGTATTGTAGGTTTATCGAATAGGAGGTTGACTTGAGGATCGAGCACAAGATCAAATAAGAGCTAGGATCGAACTTCATTCGAAAGGTATGTTCTCAAGACCTATAACCTATTTCCTTTCATAAACATCTCCGTAACACAGTTAGTATGCTTACCTGTCATCCCCTTTCAGTTGATAGTATCTGTTTCCTTACTATAGGGTAGTTTTTCCCACCAACAACGACGTCACAGTTTACCAATGAAAGGAATGCGACGAGTGACTAACAGGTAAAGAACAGAGGCCGGAGATGACACAGTGTCGCTCTGTTTCCACTAACCAGGTGCAACGGGCGAGATCTAAGTCAAAAAATGAATCAGATCTCCAAGTAATGAACCATGTAATGGTTTGGAAATGAGTTGTATAAAATCAGAGGAAGTAGATCAGAGTCTTCAATATGAAGATCCGATAGTGAAATCAACTTACGAAGCAATGACAAATAGAAGGCTTGTGTCAAGAAATCAACTGAAAATGACTCCCATGCAATTATAGAATGAGACATGTATTTAGTCCCTAGTATGGTCGCCAGATTTGTTTATTGAAAAATCCACTCGAGCAGATGTGAGCCGGATCTCCCTAGCTCAATGCGAGTCTAGAACAAATGAGATAGGCTACGATTGCATTTCCTAGATCTACTTAAGGATCGAGTACTAGATGTCTTACCTTTCACTTCGCTATCCTTTCTTCTGAATGTTGCTCCACGTCTCACGGTCATTAGATCCAAGCTATAAGACCTGTCAAGACAAGAAACAAGAGAAACAAGTAAAAGGGCATCTATACAATAAAAGATCTAAGTAAATAGTTAAGCAAGTAAACTACTCAATATCATTGCACACACGAACAATATTGGTGGAAAGCATTTGTATTACTCTAAAAAGAGGGAAGTACATAACAGAGATATAGAACTACAACCAAGGCTTAACACTGCAGCCTTTCTCCAACAAAGCCATTTTCCATTTCGTCCTAAGGAATCTTGAGTCTCTCAAGGATGAGTAGAGATCTTCCAAGACTGATTTCACCAGCATGTAGACACCATAAACTTCCTCCCTTTGGAGAGGAGTAGAGCTTCCCTTATATAGGACTAAGTGGATAGGGTATGGATAGGATAGGTTGAGAGATGGTAGGAGAGAGATAGGGGATCCTCCCAAGGTGTTAGGAATCGAGTACCAACTCCCGTAGAGGTCAGGGATAAGCCCCCACGTCAACAAGTTTCGAGAAGAACCTCGAAGAAGCTATTTCTTCCCATTAACTGACTTCATCGCACCCTGCAGTGAAGCAAGCTGCGACGTTGCATGTTGCATGAGTGCAACTTGCGATGACCTCTCAAAACCTGGTACGACTGGGTACAAATCCTCCCAGGTTAATTAATCAGTCAAGACATCTTCAGGGGTGTATACACTAAATCTCATGATGGGTAGATTTTGGGTGTAACAAAAAGAAGTGGCGGCCAATCCTTCTTGTATTAAAATGGAAGTATGGAAAAAACATTTTTATATGATATAACTTCCAAGGTGTTCTATTTTTACAATTCCCTCATAATTTAAGGGTCGGTAGACCTTTATTATTCCTCATATTATTTTCATAATAGTTCGACACTGCAAGAAGGGTTGGTCGACCCTTCTTATGACCAATATTCCTTTCATAATATTTCGACACTTCAAGAAGGGTCGATCGATTCTTCTTGTGTTCTCCATTATGGATATAGCCAAATTGTTGGATAAAGGTTTTCACAATTACCTACGAAAAGAAGGGGCAGTCGATCCATCTTGTCGGAAAATGGAAGCCGCTACAAACTATTTTTATATGTTATAACTTTCAAGGTGTTCTATTTTTACAATTCCCTCGAAATTGAAAGGTTGACCGACCCTTCTTATTCCCAATATTATTTTAATAATAGTTCGACACTGCAAGAAGGCACCATCGATCCTTCTTGTGTTTTCCAATATCGATATAGATGAATTGCTGGATAAATGTTTTCATAATTAACTACGAAAAGAAGGGGAGGCTGATTTAAATGAAGTTTAGCTTGCCCGTTTAGTTTGTCAGTGTTAGCACTAGCTTTGTGGTCTCAGCAAAATAGAATGGAGGTTCAATTTTTTAAAAGGAATGGAGAAAGCCTCGGTGGCTTGAGCAAAATAGAATTTTAGACGGAGGCATGGGATTTAACCCACAAGCATCTTAAGGAGAAGATCAACGGTCAATGGAGCAGATCGATGGTCCGGAATTACTTCTCCGATATGACATGCGTGGAGGAAACAAACTTTCAGATCCGCGAACTTTTGCTAGAGGTCCATGGGTTTGGACAGCGTAAATCTGACGAGGCCGAGATCTATGGCCAAGGTATTTTTTGTGGATCTAACTTGCACCAAACATCAATGCAAGCCAAATCAGCGAAGTTGGTAAAGGTCGCACCGTTTGATGGCCAGGATTCATGCAATATCCAGATCAATGGTGGGTGACTTCCCGTGGTTTTAACTGGTAGAAAAGGTGACATGTGGCGGGATTCGAGGCCACCAAGGATCATAGAGTTTGAAAGCATCGGCGATCCACGAGCCATAACAGATCAGGAAAATAGACGCCTAGGGAAGCTTCCACGCAGCAAAAGATGCAGCAGTGATAGCAAAGGATATATAATATAAAAAACTCACCCGCATGGAGAGTTGGATTCCATCTATCCTATTTTGCATCTGAAGGCGAAAAGAGAAAGCTGTGTAGAAGAAGAATAGAGACACTCTGATTGATGTAGAGATTGTCCTCCTCTTTTGTTAATTGATCAAATAAAAAAGAGTAACCTCCCTATTAATACTCAATGTGCCAAATCAAATATGCCACATGTTACAATATGATCATTCCAAATGTCACTCTAGGATATTAGATATCAACATTTTAACAAAAAAATTTATAGACGTTTTTCTTTAAAGACTTTGCTGGCAAGTGGAAATATTCTCAGAGAAAGAGTGGCTGCTCTTTCTCCAATGTGTTCTTTTGTTACAATTCCCTCCTAAATGAAGGTTTGGCTGACACTTCTTATTCCCAATATTATTTTCATAATAGTTCGACATTGCAAGAAGGGTCGGTCGGTCCTTCTTGTATTATCCATTAGGGCTATATCTGAATTGATGGATAAATGTTTGACAATTAACTATGAAAATAAGGGCCAGCAGATCCTTCTTGTCGTAAAACAGAATTAGGGACAAACCATTTTTTATGATATAACTTCCAAGGTGTTCTATTTTGAAATTTCCCTTCTTATTCGAAATATTATTTTTATGATAGTTCGACACTGCAAGATTCTTATTACCAATATTCTTTTCATAATATTTCGACACTGCAAGAAGGGTCAGTCGATCCTTCTTGTGTTCTCCATTATGGATATAGCTGAATTGTTGGATAAAGATTTTAATAGTTAACTATGAAAAGAAGGCGCGACCGATCCTTCTTGTCGAAAAACAGAAGTCGAGACAAACTATTTTTATATGTTATAACTTCCAAATTGTTCTATTTTTATAATTCCCTCAAATTTGAAGGGTCGAATGACCATTCTTTTTTTTTTGAAGTAAGCAGAGCCGGAAATTCTATAAATATGGTATAAAAAGGTACAAAAATGGCACAGATTTACAAATAGAGTGAGATAAAATCTCACTCGGGCCCTTCCCAATTTGGGAAAACCGGGCACCCACAGATCAACTTAACCAGATAGCATGACACAGATCATCCTAACAACTGCACTAGATAGCATGACTGCTTCACAGAGGAAAACTAAGAACACAAAACCTCTTGGACAAGAAACCACCTTCCAAGGGCCAAAAAAAATCCTAGCAGTAAAGCAAGGGAATAAGATGCCGGCTTAATTGAGAACAACAGGTCGAACAGGAAGAAAACCAACAACTATTACTGCCATCAAAATATAACCACAGACACAGGGTGAAGTGAGAAAAAGCCATCTTGATCAACGCGTGGTTCTCGGCGCCTGGCTCTGGGCCTCCTATAGGTCATAGATGTTGAGCGATTCCACTAAGGTCTCCAGAGTGCACGTACTCTCCATTTTGTTTTGCTGAGTCACTTTCATTCCCTCGATGATATCTTTAATCTCTTTCACAATTTGCTCTTGCGCCTAGATTTCGCGGGCCAGAAGAATTATGCCCGCCGAAAATGGGTTGGCTGCAATCTGACGGCCCTACTGCTCCTCGACCTCCTGCTATAGTGAGATTTCCAAATGAGCGACATGGGCCTCAGTAAACACAAGAGTTTCCTCCAGGTAAAAATGTGCCCAGTTGAAATCCAGATAGTGGTCATCCACCAGGACGTTCGCCTGGTTGGACGAGCCTTCACCCCTTTTCCTGCCACTCACCCCGCAGATCCATTTAGAGCCACAATGATTGCAAAGACACATGCGAGGGGCCATAATGCTTAAGAAGAGTGTTCCGGAGGGAAAAGAAAAACCTCCAGCTATCTAAAACTTTTCTCAGGGTAGGGCAAGCTACTTTCTCAATTCGGACTTTCTTGCACTGGTCCGCTGTTTTGGATTTATAATGGTCATCATACCAGGCATTGATTTGCCATTAATGAAAATGATAAATATTCCATCCCTTCTCGAGGCCTTGCATGCTTGTTAAGCCTTCGAGTCCAGGATTGGAATTTCAAATTTTCACTGCCTGTCAAGTCAAAATTTAATGACGGTTACTAATTTTCATTGCCTATCATTTTACGTTGGATTAAAATTTATAAAATGTCAATTTTTTTTATGTTATATTCAAATATTACTTATATATTTGCAATTTGTTTTACCATTTTAATTTAAAATAAACCTAAGATCCACAACATTCATGCTCTATAGACTTGTATTATCTTGTCCAGAGTACAAATTCAAAAATACAATCGCCTCATGCATTAGTTATTCCACTTCAATGATCAATTAATTGACCTTCACCATTAACAATGCTCCACTAATGAATATTAGCTGGTATTCACCCTTCCCGCCTACTACTTTGTCACTCTACCACGTAATTACACTGTACGTTGGTTGCATCATTTAATTGTTATATAGAATTTAATTAATTAATGCGTGTAAAGGTGGCAACGTGGCCTCCTAAAATATAATGCATGCTGTAGCACCTGCCACCGCCGCCCAGGCTTTGGGGGCCGAACCCATCCACGTTCCATCTCAAGGCATCGTCTTCTAGCCACGTGATTGCATGCACCTTCTAGCGTGCCTGCTTTTAAGGCTACATGTGATTTAACACCTTTGTTACCCAGCTCATCTCCAGTTATGTGAAATCTACAGTCGGTACAGATGATATCTATGACCACTATCCCGCCATTATTACTGTGTTAATTATCCTTTTCCATCCGTAACATCCAAGTCAATTCACCAATACTATGATAAATACTAAAGCATGATACCCGATATCGCAGCAAAATGAAATCTTCGGGAAGTCATGCCACTCTTCCTTACCGCCTTTGTTCCGTTTCCTTTGTTGTTTTATCGGAAATACTCTTCTTTATCTAATTTAATCTGTAACAGAACATTTCAATTCCCAGGTATGTATATTATTCAAACCATAAATCTGTAACTATAAATCTAGTTTTTCAATTGCTAGGTGTTTATATTATTCAAACCATAAATCTAGTTTTTCAATTGCCAGGTATTTATATATTTATGAAATAAAACCCCGCAACCATTCTTTTCCTTCCCACATGTTTAAGTTTTAACCATCGATTTGTCTTGATCCTGCGGATGTGAGATTACATGGGGTGAATTAAATGAAGTTTAGCTTGTCTGTTTTCCCCTATACGATTTTTAAAAATTGCAATTAGGCTCCTAACTACGATTTTCACCTTGTTCAGACAAATTTGAAGTCATAGTCATTGATCCGACTAATCCATAATGATAAGTTATTTAGATTTGACATAAAATCATAGTAACATGATATAATTAAAATTGTACTCCATCTTAATCCAAATTTGGTTGGCGCATGCTATATGTTATTTTGTTACAAATGTGATAATTGCATTTCTCAGACCAAAAGGTTTTAATCATGGCAATTCATTATAGTTAATCATTATGGGATCTTTATTGCTCTTCTTAAACACATTTGAGACCAATATGGGCAATTTGTTAGTCGTCATATTCCATAGAAAAAGTCTTCTTATTCAATTTCCAGAGATTTCTTGTGAACAATATGCAGAAAAGTCACAAAATTTCTTCAGTCAGATTTTGTGGCGAGAAAGAAATTCATCCTCTTCAATATCATGAACCTCTATCGCCACCTTTTAAAGCCGATGTTTTGGATGACAGCATTGGTAGTGAAAAGGAAGACTCTGAGATTCAATACATGTATATACGACTCCCTTGGAGTAAGAGAAGGAAGATCACTGAGAAACATCTTGATCAAGATGATACAGTCATCCGGGATTTTATAATTAATCAAGTGCCTGTGACTCCACCAATTCCCTTGAAGGAAGGACAAGTTGCTGATTTTTCGATTTTTGAGGATATTGTCGATCATCATGAATCTTCTAAGAAGCATCTTTCAACTTCTGTCACAGATAGCTAGTGGATTTTCAGATACTTCCCGTAAACCATGTGATAAAAATATTATTGGAATTTTGTGAAAATATTGTCGGTATTAGTCGCTCCTGAGGATGCCTTTTAGTTTCGATTTGTAATCCCTGTTTTATGGGAAGTCTATCTTTTGTAACTATTTTTGTAATTATTATTTAAAGGGTAGGGGGGAGAAAATCAGCAAAAGAAGACCGGAAAAACTCTGATTGATGCAGAGATTGTAATTTTTTGCAACTTTGAAGTAATACAATTAGTCCTTCTCTTCATTCCTCTTTTGTTAATTGATCAAATTTCTTTGATGAATGTTGATTTTCACTTCATATTATCTATGAACACTATTTAATTTTTGCAATCAATAATCCATACATTGATCTACTGTAGTTTGGGTTTGTCTTTACTCATGATCTGTGTGTCTTTTATGTTTAAATTAAGTGAATTTATTTAATTAAAATATTTATCTATTTCTGCAAATGATTAACATATCAAATTAAACCCACATTAGTAACCTCGCTATACTCAATGTTCCAAATCAAATATGCCACGTGTCAAAATATGATCATTCCACGTGTCACCCTACTAGGATACTAGATATTAACATTTTAACAACAAAATTTATAGACGTTTTGGATTAAAGACTTTGTTGGCAAGTAGAAGAATTCTCAGAGAAAGAGCGATCGCTCTTTCTGCCTACTCTGGTTAGTGCAGGGCTTGTAATTTCTTGCAAACTTTCAGTAATACAGTTATGTTGTTCGGGACGCTTAGGCAGTTATATCTAGGTTTTGGTCACAGGATTGCATATGTAATTTTCATCTTTTCCACTACAGCAAAGTAAGTTCTTGCAACTGGCCACAATAATAACTGGGCTTGGAAGAAACTCCAAAGACAGAGTGTGAAATTTGTAGCTACTTTATGTGCTAATCCACAGCTTTCTAAGGAAACAAGAAGGTCGCATTCCCCAACTAGATGTTGACATTTTAACAACAAAATTTATAGACGTTTAACTTTTGTCAGAGATTAAATATTTTATTAATAAGATTCTCCTTAGAATCTACTTAATTAAAGGGACAAACCATTTTTTTATGTTATAACTTAGCCGAGAAACGAAAATCAGGACAAACCATTTTTTTATGTTATAACTTAGCCGATAATTTGAATTGTTATTCAAACAATGACTGAATATTTTAGACTCCAAAAACTACAAGCTATACTTCACATTTGGACCCCTCTGAAAAATGCCACACTACACTTAGGTCACAAGTGCATCTAAGAAGCACACCACCCTCAGGTCTGTCAAGCACTCTAATTGCAGATAATTAAATATCAAACACACAGAGCGTATGAAATTTATTGTCAACCCGAGAAAGTCTTTTTATTTCAAAGGACAAGTGCACAATATATGCTTAAACACAAAACCATTAGAAGTGAATACTTTTATCTTCTATCATCCATATTCATCCAAAGAATCTCTGCAATCCCAATTGCCTTCTAACTGCTATACTACAATTCTTTTCTATTATGCATCAAAGAGAAATGGTATCAGATCTAATCAACAATTGCAAGAAGGAAATCTCATCCGCATTCTAAAATAATCAACTGTCTAATCTAATCAAGCTGGGAATCATAAAGCATGACCTGCACATTACTCTAGAATTTTAATGAAGGAGATTGAAACAACTGTTCTAAGAAACTGAATTGCAGAATATAAATCAATCAACACATAACAGGAAAGCTAAATTGTAAGAGCTCCTGGGATTACGTTTCAGCTGTAGGATGAACACGGCAGTGTGAACAGAAATTGAAGTGTGTAAAATAAACCTGACTCAGTCGACTGTTATTGATACCATTCACCAATCTCACGGAAATATAATCGTTACTAAGAAATCCACACAATAAATATTGCTGCTGCGTACAAAAGAAAGACAAAGCATCACACAACAAGAAAGATGAAATCCTAAATTAACGCCGCAATCTCTGTGGAAGACGGGCCCAGTCTTCACACAGAGATGCTGGTCGAACAACACTCTCTTTAACTCAGAAGTAACTCCTTATATTAACAGAAGAATGAGTACACAGTTTCAGCTCGGTTGCTAATACAAGATAAATTAATTGTCTGCTGTCCAACCCCTCGATCGAGGCAATCCCACATATTTATACATACAATTTGCAACATCTAAACCTATAATTGGGCAGCCATGAAGATCTCTGATCTTCAGGCGCCCTAAATAATCTAGCTGTTACAATGCGTGGAAGAACTGAAATATCCAAATATGAGGGGAGTTATTAACTGTCCCAAGAGTAGCGGTCCTTCCAGCTCACAGCTGGATTCGAGCAGCGACATACTTAAGATAGCACTTTATGTTACAGCTGCCCTGCCACGACTGTGCCTTGATTGACGATTTGAGTCCCAAGGAACCTTCTACAAGCAATGGACGTCCCTTCCTCCATGACTTGTTCAGCTCCGATCTTTCTGCAGTCTATTTGTCTTACTACCTTCATAAATCGCATCATGTTAGCACAAATTAAGAGATGCACAGCTTTAATCATCACAATCATAAGTATTAATACAATAAAACAATAATCGGCCATGCCTTGGTAAATTGGGGAATAAGATAAGGACAATAAGTCGAATTTCCAAGGTAATTGGTGTGAGACAAGGGAAGGGAAGATGATAAATGATGGTCAAAAAGGGCCAATTCTGGGCTCAACATCTCCCCCCAACTACCCTGTTGCATGTCCTCATGCAACAACCTGCATCTAAATCTTGAACTGAGCTCTGTCCAGGAGAGAGGAAGGAATGTAGGTAAATCAGGCACCTCATCTACCTTTTTGAAAAAGCTTCTGTGAGCAACCCGGCATCTTCCAACTTCACTGTTTCCCTTCCACTGCTTCTTGCTGATATCTGAGAATGCACTTGGTGTGGTGGGAATCTTTCTGCAGTTCTCTTATGCTATGCCTGGGGAAGTTGAAAAGACACCCTCAATCTGAATCCAACTCAATGACACCTGTAGGAGGTGGAAGCACTGGTTCTTGTGGGACAGTGTCTTCCAGCGCATCTGATGTTAACAGGAGAGTTGCTGGTTCTTGTGTAACAGCAACATCCCTTAACCCATCTTCAGCAGCTACCTTCATTGCTTTTGGAGACACTGGTTCTTGTGTAACAGTATCTTCTTTGTCATTCTGTTGCCGAGACTGAATATCCTTTTCAATTTGCAGCTCCTCCTCCAAGATTTCAGTGTCACCTGAGCATGGTGTCTGTACCTGTTCATTGTCACTCCACTGTGTGTCAGGGATGATATCCATTCCCAGGTTATCTCCCAGCTGTAATTCAGGAGTTTTTGTTGCAGCCTCCTCTTCCAAGATTTCAGTGTCACCTGAGCATGGTGTCTGTACCTGTTCATTGTCACTCCACTGTGTATCAGGGATGATATCCACTCCCAGGTTATCTCCCAGCTGTAATTCAGGAGTTTTTGTTGCAGCCTCCAAGGATGTTGGTTCTGTATCATGGGGGCTCTCTGGGGTTACAACCCAGAGTTCATCATTGAATGCCAAAGTATCCTCTGTCTCAGCTTCTCCTACTGTCTGCTCAGCCGGTTGGACAGTCCCATTCAGGATTGCTGGTTCTTGTGTTGCAGCATCCTGTTCCAACTTATCACTGTCCTGCCTTTCCGTTTCTTCTTCTAAAATTATTGTGTCCTGGAAACGTTCTGGGGTTACAGCACAAAATTTTTCACTATCCTCCAGAGTATCCTTCGGCTCCATGATCTCTGTATCAAGGGAACATTCTGGAGTCTCACCATATTCTTTTATAAGCTCCAGAGCATCCTTCATTTCCCGTTCTTCTCCCATCTGTTCTATGATTTCTATGTTGTGGGAGCATTTTGGGATTGCCATACATTCCTCATAAATTTCCAGGGCATCCTCCACTCCCTGTTCTTCTCCCATCTGTTTTATGACTTTTGCATCATGGGAAGTGGCAGCTGCAGCAAGGATGTTTAAAGGTGTTGGTTCTTGTGTAACAGCACCTTCTTTCTCCACTGCTTTCCCTTCTGTGGCTACAGGCTGTTGTGATGAATAGGTGCTAAGTAAAATTTTATGGCCTGCTTCCTCAAAGATCTCCCCACAGGTGGGGCAGAGTATTCGCTCATCCTTTTCTCCAGCTCCAGCAGAAGCTGATTCCTCCACTTGGTCTGCAGCCTCTATTAATGTATACATCTTTCTTCCACCCTGCTTTCTACAGATTTCCTTCCATGTTTCCAGCTCCTTTCTAAGTGCTTGGAGGTCCTCTTTCAGCATTGCATTCTCATACAAGATTCCCTCAATTTCAGGTTCTTCCTCCGCTGGCCTTTGTGGAGCATTCCTCGGTTTTGGTGTAAGGATTGGTGGTTCAACCTGTGTTTCTAAGGTTGCCCATTTTGTTCTAGCTGCCTCTGCTGCTGTGATTGATCGAGTTCGTTTCCTTCTGATTGGTGCCACTAAATCAAACTCATTGGTAGCCCTCTTCCTTTTCTGTGGCGTTTTCTTTTGTGACTTTCCTTTTTGTGATGTTTCTTCTTGTGGAGCCGGAATATAGGGAGGAAAAACTGAAGTTAAAGGAATATTTCCCTGCCCCTCATGCTGTTCTTCTTCAATCACAGCTGCTCCTCCTGCCCACTCCGGTGAAGACTCGATTGTGACCAGCTCAATATCTTCTTCCATTGCTCTGGCTCCGTCATCTTCAGGTTCCATTGTCGTAGCATTTGATGCTGCTCCAATTTCACCTTCTGCTGTCGGAGCTGCCCTGTTATCTAGGTTTTCCGTGAGGGTTTCATCTATATTGTCACCTGACGGCTCTGTTTGTGCTTCCCCTCGCTCTCCTTCAAATGCAGTGTCATCCCCCACTGGTTCTGCTTGTGCTGTGGATTCATATACTTCAAATGGTTCTGCCTGTGCCCCTGTTTGTTCTTCCTCTGTGGTTTTATCCACCCCGGATGGTCCTGCCTGTGCCCCCTGTTGTTCTTCTTCCGTTTCATCCCTCCCCCCAACTTCACTGGAGGAACTCCGGTCCTCCTGTTGTGGCGGAACCGGTATTTGCTGTAATGGAATGACCCTCAAGGGAACAGGTTGCTGTGGTCGGGTAATGAATTGCTGCCATGTTATATTATGTTGGGCCAGGGTTCTTACAATAATTAACTTAATAAGGCCATGGTGGGTGAGGGAGGATAATGGGTGCTTTGCAGATTGAACAAATGTTTCCATATGGCGCAAGTCGTGCAATAGATAAAATGGAATATTCAACAAAATGCCATGACGAAGATGAGAAAGCAAAGGAAGTTCAAAGTTGTACACAGTTTGGTATCGACCTTCGCAGGTAATGTACTTCTTGAGGAAGACAGCAACCTGGTCCCATGGCTGCGGCAATGACTTCAGTGCAATCCCTCTCCTGGATGCTTCAACTTGCTCCCCTGGAAGTAAAAATTCTTCCCGTGCAACCGTTGCAGGGACTCGACGGTTAAACCAAGGTTTTCCCACCATCGGGATAGCTGTAACCTCAGATATAATGACCTCCGAAACATCTATACACAGCCCCCACACCGTGGAGTGTGTTTTAGTAAGATTCAAGGCGAATTGCAGGGCTGCGTCCCGATCGAATCCGTCCAATCGTTCAAAGAACTCGACCCAGCCAGCAGCTTGAAAAATGGCCAGAACCTGCAGATTCCGTCTAAGTTCCCGGGTATTGAAAGGTTCATGGCGAACTGGAATGCCCATAGTCCTGGCTGCAAGATGAAACTGCTGTTCGACAGAGTACAAGATCCCAGAATGGAAGTTGCAGCACAGAGAATGCACGAATCGTTGAGCGGAGACGTTGAGCGAATGAACTAATTCGGAAAGTTAAGCGCAGAGAAGAGTTTAAAATTTTCATGCCGAATTGGGGAGGGTGGCAGTTATTAGTATTACGTCGTATGAGGGAAAGGTTTAATCAGATATAAATGGTGGTACGAGTGAAGGTACGGCCAATCTCGTTTAAATGATATCAATACTTAATCACGTGATAAATGAAAGCCATACCTCATAAAACTGTGCGTCGGAAGGCTGCGGAAATTGGTGGAGCATGCAGTTGGTGACGTCACAGAGCCGGACGCGTGCACAGTCAGACGTGGGATCATGATGACTCGGATAAGGAACTGATTTCCTTCACCGGTAAAACACAAGGTGTCGCATCCTCCGGGTTAAAATGATGAGTTCGCCGGTAGGACTGGGATGAATCAGCATCATAATTAGCAGGTTGAACAATCCTTCTGTTAACACGGGAGTTACCACTGCAAGTTGTCAAAGAAATGATCACATGGCCAATGAAAAAGCTTGTTGCAGCTGGCAGGAAAGAAGTTACAGCCACCGGAAAAGAATTCACGGCAGCCGGAAAAAGATTTACGATATCAGGGAAAATTACGGCTGTCACGGGAAAGTTTTACGGCGGCGGGGAAAAAAAACTTACAGCTGGCGGGAAAAGATTTTACGACTATGGGAAATATGTCGCAGCCGCTGGAAATAAATGGCAGCTACGTGGAAATGATGTGGAAGTGACTTGGTCAATGAGGTGGCAGCCGCCGAAAAATAAGGTGACAGCCAAGAAATGATGTGGCGGCTGCGGGAAAAAGATGTTGCAGCTTTCAATGTTGCATCCGCCGAAATTGCAGCTGCTGGAGTTGCAGCTGCCAGAGTTGCAACTGTCGGAAAAGATTTGACGGCTGACGGAAGAAGGACATTACGGCTACCGGGAAGTGAAATGGCCGTGGCTGGTAAATGGAGTGGCAGCTGCGGAAAATGAGATGGCAATAACTGGTGAATGAGGTGGCAATCATAGGGAGGATGAGGTGGCAGCCGCGGAAACTGGAGTTGCAGCCGCCGATGTTGCAGCTGCCGATGTTGCAGCCGCTAATGTTGCAGCCGCCGATGTTGCAGCCGCTAATGTTGTAGCCGCTAATGTTGCAGCCGCCGATGTTGCAGCAGCTAATGTTGCAGCTGCTAAAATTGCAGCTGTCGGGAAAGTGGACGGCTGACGGAAAAAGGTCATTATGGCTGCCGGGAAAAGGAGAATATGGTTGCCGGAAAAGGATAAACAGCTGCCGGACAATATGTTGCAGCTACCGGAAAATATGTTGCAGCTGCCGGATTTTTTTTTTTTTTTTTTTTTTAACTCACAAGGACAGCACCGGGAGATTTTCATTGCGGGCCCAAACTGATCGTTCTCCTGGCGCTTCCCTGAAATTTTTTTGAAAGACAACAGCAAGCAAAAGAGATCAAATGCAAAGAGAAAGAAAACGACAACTATACGCTACAGCAAGAAATTATTTATGTACAGCAAATATAATTTTCAGTTTAAGATTTGGCAAAGGTAGGGAAATGTTCCTGCTCTGGTGCCAATTGGTAGTTTGGATCAGCAGCAATCTGTGAAATGAATGCATCTTTCGAAATGGGCTTCCGATACAGTCGCAGTCTGTGGCCATTAGCAAGTAATGGTATACGGTTTTCATCAATGGTGACCAGGCGAACAGTGCCGTTGTCAAATACCCTGTCAACCAAATATGGACCCAGCCATCTTGTACGTAATTTCCCTCTGAAATCCTTCTTGAATCTGGAGTCGTATAATAGTGCCCAGTCTCCTTCACGGAAGATTTTCTTTTTGATGAATCGGTCATGCCAATTAGATCTCTGTTGCTGAAGCAGCACAGTCTGGTCTACCGCGGCTAACCGTTTCTCATCCAATTCATTTAATTGATTCAATCTTTTTTTCTGGGCTTCTGTTACATCCAGGTTCATTTCAATGGCTGTTTTCAGGGTCTTAATCTCAAATTCAATTGGAAAGATGGCACTCTTTCCATACACCAGATCATAGGGAGAAAAGCTCGTGGTGTTGCGCCAAGTCGTGCGATATGCCCACAGTGCTTCTGGAAGTCTGTCAGCCCAATCCCTTCGATGGCTTTTAACTGTTTTAGTAAGGATTGCTTCGATAACTTTATTAGTGCTTTCCACCTGACCATTGGCCTGGGGATGATAAGGTGAAGCTATCTTGTGCTGCACATGATACTTCCAGAGCAAGGATTCAAATTGATGTGAAATAAATTGTGGTCCCCCATCGGTAACTACTTCCTTTGGTACTCCAAAACGGGTAAAAACTTCACTGTACAAGAAATCAATCACCGCCTGGTCATTTGCCTTGGCCAAAGCTATAGCTTCTACCCATTTAGTCATGTAATCTGTACACACCAGGATGTAAACCTTCTGTTTGGAAGGAGGGTTGATAGGACCAACAAAGTCCAATGCCCATCTATCAAACGGTTCTAGTACCACTTGGGGCTGTAAAGGCATCTGATCTGTCTTATTAGGTTGGCCCATCCTTTGGCAGCTGTCACAGGACTGAACATATCTTTTAGCATCTCTGAACAGTGTCGGCCAATAATAGCCCATCCGCAACGCCTTATGCCCTGTTCTTTTGTCTGCAAAGTGTCCTCCGCAAGGTTCATCGTGACAGGCCTTCAGTATATGAAAGATCTCATCTTCCCTTACACATCTTCTAATTTCAAGATCAGGTCCGGTGTAAAAGAGATGGCCCTTGAGCCAACAATACCTGGCACTTTGCTGAATAATTTTTCTTTTCTCTCGTTTAGAAATATGTGGAGGAAGCTTCCCTGCAACCAAATAATTAGCAACGTCTGCATACCAGGGTGAATGAGCTGAGAGTGCAAATAAATGTTCATCCGGGAAAGCATCCTCAACAGGTGCACTGTCATCACTGTTAGTAAATCGTGATAAAAAATCAGCAACAACATTTTTTTTTTCCAGGTTTATCTATAATAGTAATATCAAATTCCTGTAATAATAAAAGCCACCTGGTTACTCTGGCATTAGTGACAGGTTTATTCATTAAATACTTAATGGCAGAGTGGTCAGTATGCATGAATGTAGGATACCCAGTAATGTAATGCCGAAACTTATTAATAGAATAAACAATAGCAAGGAATTCTTTTTCAGTAACAGTATAATTTAGTTCAGCAGGGGCTAAGTTTTTACTACCATAATAAATAGCATAAGGTACTTGACCATCCTGTTGTCCTAGTACTGCTCCAATGGCGGTATCAGAAGCATCTGAAGAAATGTGGAAAGGTATGGTCCAATTAGGTCCCCTCAAAATAGGGGTTGTGGACAGTTTCTCTTTAAGCTTATCAAATGCTGTCTGGCATGCTGTACTCCATACAAACTGTGCGTCCTTCATTAACAATGAAAACAAAGGAGAAGCAAGTTTGGAGAAGTTTTCTATGAATCTCCTGTAATACCCAGCATGTCCCAGAAAACTTCGCACCTCTTTCTGAGTTGAAGGAGTTGGTATATTCTTTATCACCTTAATTTTTGAAGGATCCACTTGAATACCATCAGTAGAGATGAAATGTCCTAATACCACTCCCTCACTCATCATCATGTGGCATTTTTCAGTGCTTAGTGAGAGGCGAGCCTGTTCACAGCGAATTAAAACTTTCTTCAAATTTTCCAGTGCTTCCTCAAAATCCCTGCCATAAGGAGTAAAATCATCCATAAAAACTTCCATGCTATCATTAACCAATTCAGAAAATATGCCAATCACAGCTCTTTGGAACGTTGCGGGTGCATTGCACAATCCAAAGGGAAGCACCCTGTAGGCGAACGTTCCCCAAGGGCAAGTGAAGGTGGTCTTATCCTGATCCTCTGGAGCAATCTGAATTTGATTGCACCCGCTGAACCCATCCAGGAAGGAGAAAAACTTCTTCCCAGATAGGGTATCAAGTACCTGGTCAATAAAGGGCAGAGGAAAATGATCCTTTTGTGTAGCTTTGTTCAGCTCCCTATAATCGACACGGACTCTCCATTTACCATTTTTCTTGGGTACAATTACAAGTGGGGAAACCCACTCACTGTCTGAGATAGGATAGATGAATCCTGCTTCCAAGAGTTTCTGGATTTCTTCCTTCACTATATCCCTCAGATTGGGGTTCATGCGTCGTTGAGGTTGACATACAGGCCGGGAGTCGTTTTTAATATAAATATGATGAGTGCACAGACTAGAAGGAATACCCTTCATGTCGGTATACTCCCAGGCGAATGCCCCCTTACGTTCCTTCAAGAGATTGGTTAGGCGCTTTTGTTCTTCTGAGGAGAGACCAGGATTGATGTTCAAAGTTCTTCCAGGCTCTACCTCAATAGGAATGCTTCTCGAGTTTTTCAATACTGGGATTATGTTTGTGTCATTGGCTAGTGCTTCCTCCGTAAGCTGTTCCTGTTCTTCTTTACCGAGGGTACTGTTCAGGAGTTGATAAACTTCCTTGTCTACTGAAGCAGGTTCGCTAATGAAATTATTAATGGCATCATCTTCTGTTTCGTTTTTGAAGGTTAGTGCCTTCCCTATTGTTAGTAATGGCTGAACATCTTCCTCTTCTTCCTGTTCTATCCAAAGGGAGGTTTCAGTTTCTAGACTCGGCCGTGCTGGAGGGTACAGGGTGAGGTTTTTGGTTTCCATGCCATCAGATATAGTCATAGATCCTGATCGACAGCTGATGCAAGCATCAGCTGTAGCCAACCAGGGCCTCCCCAGAATCAATGGATGTCCCCCCAGCTGTGATTTTGGTTGTAATACCAGAAAGTCGGCAGGGTATTCCCATGAGTCTACTGAAATAACAAGGTCGTCCAAAATCCCTTCAGGTCTGATGGTGGATCTGTCTGCCAATTCTAAGATAGTAGGGGTCGGTCTAATATTGGTGAATCCGAGCTTCTTTACAGTCTCCATCGTTATAACATTGATCGCAACTCCTAAATCTACTAGTACGTTGGGTATCTGCGTTTGTCCTATGTGTACAGTGACAGTAGGATTGCCGGGATCCTCATACTTGGTTATAGGGGTTTTTCCAGTCATTAAAGCGGATAAATTCCCTATAACATGAACAGTAGGAGGATCTCTGGGTTTCCTTCCCGGTCTTTTAGTGCACAGATCCCGAACAGTTCTAGCATAGATAGGTACATCTTGAAGAGCTTGTAAAAGAGGAATCTTAACATAAAGGTTCTTCAATTCTCCTAGGAGATTGAACTGAGGTTGCCCTCCTCTTTGTGGCAGTATCAATCTCTCAGGGTAAGGTGGTTGCCTTACCAACTGGGTAGGCTGCGTGTTATCCACTTCATCGTTTAATGTTTCAGCCCTCCCCTCTGAGGGATGCTCAGCATCTTCAGTGATAGGAACCGGATCAAACGGATGCTGGGAACTCTCTCCTTTGTCATACACAGTTGGTGGAATATTTTCTGCAGTTACACGTTCTACTATCTTTCCAGACCGTAAGCGAATATCATTACAAGGTACAGGGGAGAGAGAGTAGGCCGGCATATTGAGAGCTTCCAATTGCTGGACTGTTTTATTATTTGGGTTAGGGTTAGGTTGGGCAGGCAGCTGAGGCCGTATTGGTATGTTAGGCACAGGATTATTTTGCAGCTGCAGCTGCGACTGCTGAGGTGGGTATTGAGGATATTGATGAAATTGAGGATATGGAGGATATGGTAACTGTTGAGGTGGAGGTGGTTGAGGAAACTGGTTCCCAGGATGGAAGTTCCTCCATCCAGGAGACCATGAAGTAGGTTGGTGTGGAGGCTGTGTCCAAGGACTCCATGAGTTATAACCTTGCATCGCAGGTTGAGGGGAATTCCACTGAGCATAATTTGAAGGGAATTGTGTATTCACATTTTGCATATTAGTATTCCAATTATTCAAATTATTTAAAAATGGAAATGAGTCGGGAGACATACCTTGATTCCGGGGCTGCCAGGGTTTCTTCTGTGCAATGAAGTAGGCTGAATCCACCTCTGGAGTTGATGCCTGCAGAACAGCCTTCACTTGGGGCAATGTGGGGCATTCTTTCATATCATGGTTCAGCTCACACAGTTGACACACTTGTACTTTGTCAAGAGGGCATTCTTTCAGTGGATGAGTCTTTCTACATCGGGGACAAAACACACCTAGTGTGAGATCCTCCACTGCCTGTCTTTGCTTGGCCTTCAAGACGTCAATCTCTGAAGAGATAGAACTCATCATTTCTGTTTTAAAATTTTCAAGAAGATTGCCTATCTCTGCTCGTGTAGCTCCCCCATTGGATGACTTCTGAGTTCTGTCAAAGACATCACGTTCCAGCTTATCTCGTTTATTCTGCTTATTATGCCTAGAAGATCCCTTGGAGTATCTCTTACATAATTCCACAATTGTCTCAAAGGGTTCTTTAGAGATATCTCCCTTCCCTAATAAATTTAGCATGTCTAAACAATCGTCCCTGATCCCTCGAAGCAGGATTATCTTAAGCACATCTAGTCCCATGTTCATCTGTCCAGCTCTCTGCACATTGTACAGCAACCTCTCTACAAAATCCTCCAAGCTTTCATCCTCCTTCTGTACCATCTTGATAAACTCCTCCCTTTTGTCCCTGGTGTTGCAATATTCTTGATATTTTTCCAGGAACACTTGCTTCATCTTGTTCCAATTAGCAACAGTTCCTCCCCCAAGGCTCATGAACCAACGTAATGCATTGTCCTTCAGGGTGGCAGGAAAAAGCTTCAACTTTTGAGCATCTGTGACATAATCATAGCTGCGACAGAGGATATCGAATTCAAACAGGAATTCGTCTGGATCTTCTGCCGCCCTGCCATGGAAGCGGGGTAACACCGACGGTGAGATATTTTTCATAGGAGTTGTCCCCTCTAGCTGCTGTATTGGGAATTGCAATGTAGCCATTGTCTCTGGCGGGGAATTATCTTCATGATGGTATTGTACCACTGCTTCTTCCTCTTCGTTCTCATGTCTATTACTCATCTTTTCTTCTGTATCTTCTCCTTCGTTTGTTCCTTTGTTCTTTACCTCAGTTGTAACAGCTGCGTATTCTTCGGTTGTAACAGCTGCGTATTCTTCAGTTGTAACAGCTGCGTATTCTTCGGTTGCAACAGCTGCGTATTCTTCGGTTGCAACAGCTGAATCAGCTGTTACTTCTTTAGCAGGAGTATATGCAGGAATCACAGCTGCTCCTGTATCTTTCACTGTAGATCCTGATGCTAACGCTCCAGGATCAGCAGGGCCTCTTTTGATAGGAGTCTCCTGTTGACGAGATCTGACAGCTGAATCAGTTTTGTCAACAAGGTCGTCAATGAATGTTCTTCTGCCCAGCGGTGGACCTCGACCACGACCCGAACCACCTGTACTGTTAGTAATTTGTGGGGTTTTGGGGGTCGGGAGGTGATCGCGTTTTACCCCCCTCGTATTCATGCGAAGCAGATCATTTCAAAATCAACCAAAAGACTGACTAAAAGCAATTATCAGATCAACTAATGACTAGTGTTTAGTTTTCATCCTTCCCCGGCAACGGCGCCAAAATGTCAAGCACTCTAATTGCAGATAATTAAATATCAAACACACAGAGCGTATGAAATTTATTGTCAACCCGAGAAAGTCTTTTTATTTCAAAGGACAAGTGCACAATATATGCTTAAACACAAAACCATTAGAAGTGAATACTTTTATCTTCTATCATCCATATTCATCCAAAGAATCTCTGCAATCCCAATTGCCTTCTAACTCCTATACTACAATTCTTTTCTATTATGCATCAAAGAGAAATGGTATCAGATCTAATCAACAATTGCAAGAAGGAAATCTCATCCGCATTCTAAAATAATCAACTGTCTAATCTAATCAAGCTGGGAATCATAAAGCATGACCTGCACATTACTCTAGAATTTTAATGAAGGAGATTGAAACAACTGTTCTAAGAAACTGAATTGCAGAATATAAATCAATCAACACATAACAGGAAAGCTAAATTGTAAGAGCTCCTGGGATTACGTTTCAGCTGTAGGATGAACACGGCAGTGTGAACGGAAATTGAAGTGTGTAAAACAAACCTGACTCAGTCGACTGTTATTGATACCATTCACCAATCTCACGGAAATATAATCGTTACTAAGAAATCCACACAATAAATATTGCTGCTACGTACAAAAGAAAGACAAAGCATCACACAACAAGAAAGATGAAATCCTAAATTAACGCAGCAATCTCTGTGGAAGACGGGCCCAGTCTTCACACAGAGACGCTGGTCGAACAACACTCTCTTTAACTCAGAAGTAACTCCTTATATTAACAGAAGAATGAGTACACAGTTTCAGCTCGGTTGCTAATACAAGATAAATTAATTGTCTGCTGTCCAACCCCTCGATCGAGGCAATCCCACATATTTATACATACAATTTGCAACATCTAAACCTATAATTGGGCAGCCATGAAGATCTCTGATCTTCAGGCGCCCTAAATAATCTAGCTGTTACAATGCGTGGAAGAACTGAAATATCCAAATATGAGGGGAGTTATTAACTGTCCCAAGAGTGGCGGTCCTTCCAGCTCACAGCTGGATTCGAGCAGCGACATACTTAAGATAGCACTTTATGTTACAGCTGCCCTGCCACGACTGTGCCTTGATTGACGATTTGAGTCCCAAGGAACCTTCTACAAGCAATGGACGTCCCTTCCTCCATGACTTGTTCAGCTCCGATCTTTCTGCAGTCTATTTGTCTTACTACCTTCATAAATCGCATCATGTTAGCACAAATTAAGAGATGCACAGCTTTAATCATCACAATCATAAGTATTAATACAATAAAACAATAATCGGCCATGCCTTGGTAAATTGGGGAATAAGATAAGGACAATAAGTCGAATTGCCAAGGTAATTGGTGTGAGACAAGGGAAGGGAAGATGATAAATGATGGTCAAAAAGGGCCAATTCTGGGCTCAACAAGGTCACAAGCGCATCTAAGAAGCACACTACCCTCAAGTCACAAGCGCATCAAACAAGCATAAATCTGATGAAAAATTTCAAATTCACACTTTTCAAATTTTAATTTGCATTTTTTGATTTGAAATTCACACTTTTTTAATTGAAATTCATAGTTTTATATTAAAAAGAGTGGATAGATTACATAGCATAGGGGAGACTGGTCCCAAAAAACAAGAGCTGTTGAAACATTCTCTTCATATTTCAGTGTCTGGTTTTCAAAAAAGGCTTTGTGCCTGAAAATTTTAACGAACTTTCCTAAGAGAAACTTACAAGAGTAATACATATAAGAAGGATTACAAAAAAAACAAGCCCAAACAGAGCTGCTAAAATGCCAAGCTGAGCACACAAAGAAAGAGTTGATTGGGACGAGCGTTCTTATCCTTGCCTCCTGTAGCTACACCTGAAATTTACTCATCATTGTTCAAGCTGATGGATGGGCTATTTCTGCCTCTGTTTCTGATACATTCAAGTCTATCTTCAATGATCCTGAAGAAGGTATGGAACGAGTCTAACGTTCCAACCAGCTTCTCGAAGTAGTCTTTCATCTTACCATTGCTATTCCAGACTTCAGAGGTGAGGTGAGATATGTCTTTCTTCATATCGGAGAGGTCACCTCATAACCAACGGACCTGGGCTTCTAGATCCAAAACTTGTGTGAGAATTTTGGGGGAAGGGTTGTCCTACCCACGAGGAGAATCAATGGTAACCAGGCCACCATTATCGCCCAATGCATGTTGCCAATTTTTGCTGCCTACCAATTCTCTCAGGCTAGCACAAAACTGCTTCGTAGGAGCACTTTGATTGTGGCCAGCTTCACAGGGGGTCGAGATAAACCTAGAATCAGGAGTCGAGAAGACCTTCCAATTCCTGCTTCCAGAATCAAAACCGCAGCTAGTATGCTGCACAGGGCCCCTAATTCCCTAAGGAGCCCATCTTTTACCGCTGCCATGGTTGACAGCTTTGGAATGACCGTGATAAGCATGCTTTGTCAAGCGACCATGAGAGTGCTCATTACCGCCAGAGTTGTGCCCATGAAAATTGTCAGAGAGGTATCTCTTTGAGCCAACTCCCCCGGAGTGCCCCTGAACAGTCGTCCTGCATTTGCGACATTACAGAGCAGAGAGACACAAATTTCTCTCCTCCATATTCAGAAAAAATCATAGACTTCGGAGAAAAACGTAGGGAGAACCTTCGGAGAGAGAGACATGCAAGACATAGAGTGCGCCACCTTCGAGCATGAAATAACCTCGGAGCATGATTAGTCCGCATTGATCTCCCGCATGCAAGACAGATGGAGCCTACCAAGGGTGGCCGCCATTTTGGACAAGGAGACGTTTGAAAGGAGCAAGAGAATCCAGAGGTGTCAAAAGGATTAGGCACCCTTGGTTTTCGGTTTTGAAACATTTTCATTCCGCAACCTGCAATCCTCAATGTGGATTGTGGATGCAAAAATATTCTTCAATAATTGCAGATTGTGGGAAGAGTCTAAGTCATTGATAAGTTGTTTAGATTTGACATCAAGTCATACGTGATATAATTAAAATTGTACTTCATCTTAGACCAAATTTTAATTTTGTTGACATCAAATCATACGTGATATAATTAAAATTGTACTTCAATCGCGACACCCGCCACTATCCCCGTCCCCCATGCAACCTTATAAATTCTCGCGCGATGCTCTGGTCGGCGCTTAATTCTCGCTATCTGTTTCTTCTTACCTACTCTGGGATTCATTATTGGTGTTGCTTTCGATAAGCATTCCATCCAAGAGTTCATTAATGCTAATCTCACAGCCTCGCTGCGCAAAGGCTCTACAAATCATTCTCAGCTGCGAGACATTCTGCTCTAGACTCTCAGTTTTTTCTATTGCTTCGTCTCTGGTTTGGTTGGTTCTGGACCCCGTGGCTCTCTTGTTCTCTTTTTCGATGCTGTGCATACTCCCTGGCTGCCCGCTGCCGCTCTGACTACATCTGAGTGCTACCGACTCCACAGCTCCAAGGTCTATTGTGTACGCAGCTTTGATTCCTACTGGCAATGCAGCTTCGAGGTTTATTTTGCTCCTTGAGTGATTTCTGAGTGCTTTCTACTCCGCCTCCGTTTCTTTGCAGACATGCTGCCAAAGAAACGGGTCTGCACCTGCCAGGACACCTGGCAGGTTACTGCTCCTCCACTTAGCTACTCTTCCTCCACCTCGCCCATGCGGTTCATGCGGGAAGTGGTTGAGAAAGCCTATAAATTCCACTATGAGATTCCTATCCAGGCTCAAGCAGAGATAAACAATGCCGAAGATGATTCCAGGGAATCTCAACGTTGTCTGACAGATGAAGAAATTCGCCAGGAATATGAGGCTCTCATCCCTGACCCTAGTAATATTAGTGGTCGAGCTACATTGTACCAAAAGACTCTCGACCTGCTTTGGTCTCACAAGCAAGTTCTGGGAAAATCCCTCACGGATTGGAATGAGGCTCAGGAAGAAATATTGATGCGGCAGGACGAGCTGTACGACATGCTGAAGCAGATTCTATATAATCAGCAATAGTTTGCGCGGCGCTTTGGAATTATCCTGGCAAAGGATCTGACCACCCTGCTGGAGCAGAAGGACCACACCAGTAATTAAATCATGCTTTATGCTTTTTGTTGTTCTGGTATTTCTATTTCTAGTTTCGCTTAGTAGGAAGACTCAATTTTAAAAATTGTCGATCATAATGAATCTTCTAAGAAGCATCTTTCCACTTCTGTCACAGATAGCTATTGGATTGTCAGTATCTCGAGGGACTTCTCGGAAACCATGTGATGAAAATATTTTGGGAATTTTGTGGAAAGGGTTGGTATTAGTCGCTCCTGAGGATGCCTTTTAGTTTCGATTTCTAATCCCTGTTTTATGGGAAGTCTATCTTTTGTAACTATTTTTGTAATTATTATTTAAAGGGTAGAGGTCTCGTGGGGTCTAAGGGGGGATAAAATTAGCAAAAGAAGACTGGAGACACCTTGATTGATGTAGAGATTGTAATTTTTTGCAACTTTGAAGTAATACAATTAGTCCTTCTCTTCATTCCTCTTTTGTTAATTCATCCAATTTCGTTGATGAATGTTGATTTCCACTTCAGATTATTTATGGACACTGTTTAATTTTTGCAATCAATAATCCATACATTGATCTACAGTTTAGATTTGTCTTTACTCAGGATCTATGCCTTTTATGTTTTAAGTGAATTTATTTAATTAAAACATTTATCTATTTTTGCAAATTATTAACATAAATTAATAAATTCATGTTAATTTTTCATAATCTTTAATATTTCATAATCTTTAATACTGCTTAATATTATTTAATCTTTTGCAATCTATAATTACATGGATCTACAATTTTGATTTTTCTCTGCTTATGATCTGTGTATCCTTAATGTTTTAAAAGAATTTATTCAATTAAAACTTTTTCTATTTCTGCAAATGGTTTTTACAGAAAATTATAATTGATGTTAATTTTTCAATTGACACATATCAGTTATAGGTCAATCTTGAATTCGCTTGAACCCTTAAATTGCCATCAGTTAATTTTAATTGGTTGATAGTAATTTGAGCAGATAAGTAATTAATCTCCTTTACAGTGTTCATGAATGTTGATTTTCACTTTAGATTATTTATGAACATTGTTTAATTTTTGCAATCAATAATCTATACATTGATCTGTAACTGTTTGGATTTGTCTTTACTAATAAATTAACATAAATTCATGTTAATTTTTCAATTAGCATTTCCAACTACAGGGTAATCTTGCATGTGCTTAATCCTTAAAACTACTATCAGTGAATTTTCATTTCCTTATTGTGTTGTGGTTAAACCACCACTAGTAACCTCGCTATACTCAATGTGCCAAATCAAAGAAAGAATAGTAACCTTGCTATACTCAATGTGCCAAATCAAATATGACACGTGTCACAATATGATCGTTCCACGTGTCACCCTAGAGAAGGAGCGGCCACTCTTTCTCCAAGGTTTTCTATGGTTACAATTTCCTCCTAAACGAAGGGTCAACCAATCCTTCTTACTCGCAATATTCGTTTCATAATAGTTCGAAACTACAAGAAGGTTCGGTCGATCCTTCTTGTATTCTCCATTTTGGCTATAGCTTAATTATTGGATAAAGGTTTTTACAATTAACTACGAAAAGAAGGGGTCGAATGATTCTTCTTGTCGTATAACGGAAGTCGGGACAAACCATTTTTATATGATATAACTTCCAAGGTGTTCTATTTTTATAATTCCCTCGTAATTGAAGGGTCGGCCGACCCTACTTATTCCCAATATTATTTTCATAATAGTCTGACACTGCAAGAAGGGTCGGCTGACCCTTCTTATTCCCAATATTATTTTCATAATATTTTCACACTGCAAGAAGGGTCGGTCGACCCTTCTTATTACCAATATTATTTTCATAATATTTCGACACTACTGGCAAGTAGAAATATTCTCAGAGAAAGAGCAAATGCTCTTTCTCCAAGGTGTGCTATTGTTACAATCCCCTCCTAAAAGAAGGGTCGGATGACCCTTCTTATTCTTAATATTCGTTTTATAATAGTTCGACACTACAGGAAGGGTCGATCGATCCTTCTTGTATTATCCATTATGGCTATAGCTAAATTAATGGATAAAGGTTTTGACAATTAACTACGAAAAGAAGGGGTGGCCGATCCTTCTTGTTGTAAAATGGAAATCTGGATAAACCGTTTTAATATGATATAACTTCCGAGGTGTTCTTTTTTTACAATTCCCTTGTAATTGAAGGGTCAGTCGACCCTTCTTATTCCTCATATTATTTTCATAATAGTGCGACACTACAAGAAGGGTCAGTCGACCCTTCTTACTACCAATATTCCTTTCATAATATTTCGACACTATAAGACGGGTCGGTCGATCCTTCTTGTGTTCTCAATTATGGATATAGCTGATTTGCTGGAAAAATATTTTCACAGTTAACTACGAAAAGAAGGGGTAGATGATCCTTCTTGTCGGAAAATAGAAGTCAGGACAAATTCACACTTTTCAAATCAAAATTTACATTTTTTGATTTGAAATTCACACATTTTGAATTGAAATTCATAGTTTTATGACAAAAAACTGCAATTTCAAGGTTCATAAGTAGCCAAAAAACACACTATTCGAATAGAAAAACACACTTTTCAAATCCAATATTGCCACTTTCAGAATCCATTTTTTCACTTTAGAAAGGTTTGTATTGACACTTTCAAAGTCTAAATTCACACTTTCTTATTCCACAACCCAAGATAAGTAAGTAGCAGAGTCAAGAAGTCTTCTAGTACTCGTAGGTTCACTAACGACTCGTAGGTTCACTAACTTATGAGACTAACTGACTCGACATGTGGTGATCCACACTATGGTTCGACATGTTCTTTGAATTGGTCGAACGGAGGACCTAGTTGAGCGACTGACCTAACCTCCTCCAACATATCCCCCATGAACAATGCCTTTGTTCATCTCGAAAAAATTAGAAAATAACTAGAGTTGGATGAACAACGCATTGATGAATGTGAGCTGATACCCGATACTCCCTTGGCTGGAAATGGGTCTTCATGTCTGGAAACATCTCCATGCATGAAGAAGAAGCTGACAGCATGTTCTGGTACTAAAAAACCATTCGACGACTGCTACAAGCCTAACATTGAGGACTGCAGTAGTTCATGTTGTCTTAGAGAAGTAATCTTCCAAGATAGTGGCTTGCATACCAATCGATTATTGAAAGAAGAGTGACGGAAAGAAGATTGACAAAAATGTGATTGGTGCCAAAAAACATAATGACAAATCCATGTATTGGGACTTCAACAGTGCTCGAAATGCCGATATATCATGGTCTAGTGAGGATTTTCAAGGGATCCGATTACGAAATGCTCATATATCATGAGGAGAATTGGGGAGAGATCATAAGAATCAAGCATTTCTCATAAAAAAAGGACAAAGAACAAAATTTATAGACGTTTAACTTTCGTCAGAGATTAAATATTTTATTAATCAGATTCTCCTTACAATTTACTTAATCAAATTTTATTTTTCATAGGTTGAATATTTTTACAATTACCTCTAGAATGCAAGAAGGGTCGGTAGAGACACTCTGATTGATGCAGAGATTGTAATTTTCTGCAACTTTGAAGTAATACAGTTAGTCCTTCTCTTCATTCCTCTTTTGTTAATTGATCAAATTTCTTTAATGAATGTTGATTTTCACTTCAGATTATTTATGAAGATTGTTTAATTTTTGCAATCAATAATCCATACATTCATCTATAGTTATGACCGACCCTTCTTATTCCCAATATTATTTTCATAATAGTTTAACACTGCAAGAAGGGTCGGTTGATCCTTCTTGAGTTCTCGATTCTGGATATAGCTAAATTGTTGGATAAATGTTTTAACAATTAACTAGGAAAATAAGGGGCGGCTGATCATTCATGTCAGGAAATGAAAATCAGGACAAACCATTTTTTTATTGTATAACTTAGCCGATTGACTTGTTATTCAAACAGTGACTGAATATTACCAAACCGCAAGCTATACTTCTCATTTGGACCTAGCTGATTTAACATCTACGTTGATGGTTCAGAAAACGAAGGAACTTAAAACAGTCCCCAAACTTTAAATGGTACCCTTAATATCCTTAATGTTCATTTAAACAATCTTTAAACTAATTTTAAAAATCAGATATGCCACGTGTCACAATATAAGCATTCCACATGTCACCAAATTTATAGAATTTTTGCTTCAAAGACTTTGCTGGCAAGTAGAAATATTCTCAGAGAAAGAGCGACTTCTCTTTCTCTAAGGTGTTCTATTTTTACAATTCCCTCGTAGATGAAAGTTCGGCCGACCCTTCTTATCCCCAATATTCTTTTCATAATAGTTCGACAGTGCAAGAAGGGTTGGTCAATCCTTCTTTTGTTCTCCATTATGGATATAGCTTAATTTCTGGATAAAGGTTTTCACAATTAACTATGAAAAGAAGGGTCGGCCGATCCTTCTTGTAGAAAAACAAGGATCGAAGAGAAAAGTCGCTAGAAACCATTTTTATATGTTATAACTTACAAGGTGTTCTATTTTTACAATTCCCTCATAATTGAAGGGTCGGCCGACCCATCTTATTCCCAATATTATTTTCATAATAGTTCGACACTACCAAAAGGGTCGATCGACCCTTCTTATTCCCAATATTATTTTCATAATAGTTCGACACTGTAAGAAGGGTCAGTCGATCCTTCTTGTGTTCTCCATTATGGATATAGCTGAATTGTTGGATAAATGTTTTCACAATTAACTATGAAAAGAAGGGGCAGCCGATCCTTCTTGTCGGAAAACAAATGTCGAGACAAACCATTTTTATAACTTTTCACCTTAACATTTTGAACATTTACAAATGCAAATTGCAATTTTCAAATAAAAACTGCATTTTTTTATTTGAAATTCACACTTTTCAAATCAGAAATTGCATTTTTTTATTTTAAATTCACACTTTTCAAATGAAAATTTGCATTTTTTTATTTGAAATTCACACTTTCCAAATAAAAATTTGTATTTTTTTATTTGAAATTCACACTTTCCAAATAAAAATTTGTATTTTTTTATTTGAAATTCACACTTTTCAAATCAAAATTAGCATTTTTGGATTTCAAATTCACACTTTTCAAATCAAAATTAGCATTTTTGGATTTCAAATTCAGACTTATAACGTAAAACTGCAAATTTAATGTTCATAAGTAGTAAAAAACGCACTATTTTAATAGAAAACACACTTTTCAAAGCCAATATTGCCACTTTCAAAACCTGTTTTTTGCACTTTAGAAAGGTTGATATTGACACTTTCAAAGCCTAAATTCACACTTTCTTAGTCCAAAAATTGCCTAATTGGTCCAAATTTAATGAAATAGGTGTTCTTGGCTCGGAAGTACCTGAAATTTGTCATTGAAAAAGGCTTTTTTAACACATCTACAATCTGCTCATTAGTAGCAATGTACTGAAGTTTCACTGTACCTTTTTGGATCATGTCTCAGATGAAGTGATACTTCATTTCAATGTGCTTCGACTTGTCATGAAACAATTGGTTTTCATAAATCTTGATGCAACTCTAATTGTCACACTTAATAACTATATGCTCAATATTTTCACCGCACAACCCTGTAAGTAGATTTTTGAGTGACACTGCTTCTCAATAGGAAACACTAGCAGCTATGTATTTTGATTCTTTAGTGCTCTGGAATACAAAGCCCTACTTCCTACTAGACCAAGATATCATAGTTGATCCTAGGCTATTAAAGTAGCCGAATGTACTCTTATGGTCCATAATGCTTCCTCCCCAATTTGAGTCTGTATAACCAAGTAACATGACTCCTCCACTGGAGGCATATCTAAGTCCATATTAAATTGTACCCCAAAGGTACCTAAGCACATGCTTAGTACCTATCCATTGTATGTGTGTTAGATTAGACATAAATTGACTCAGAATGCTCGCGACATAACATACATCAGGTCTTGAATGTATCAAGTACATTAGCGAGCCTATAACTTGTCTATACAAAGTGGGATCTACTAGATCTAATCAAGATCCTGAGTAATGATGTTTCCTAAAATTGGAAACCATCAATGTAGTCATATATTTGCAATCTATCATGCCAAACATGTGCAATGTATCCATAGTATACTTCCCTTGAGATAGAAAAATTTCATCTTTTCTTTGCCAGATCTCAAGCCCATGAAAGTAGTGCTTCATACCTAAGTATTTCATCTCGAACTCCAATGTGATCTCCCTCTTGCACCAAGCAATTGTCACGTCCCCATCTAGACGCTATCACTTTAACATTTTAAATGATGTAATATTGTTATGAAATCGTGGTGAGGATCTCAAGGCCAAGGCCCCGCCATCAATTTATTGATGCATATGGTTTGCATGCTAGCCAGGCACATTGGAACTTCAACATCATATAATATGCATTTTAATAAAAATACCCACAACTAGCTATGCAATGCAACAAAGAGATGGGGGCATGATTTCGCAAGGAATTGGGAGGGAAAAAATTCAAACCCTTGAGCCAATTAGTTCAAGCCAAGTGTCAATGAGAGAACCCATCAAACCCTCAACTACCCATGTTGACTTTTGTACCCAACCATTGATTTCTCCCAAGAGTTGGTTGAGGTAGTTAATGCCTTGGGAATGGAGAGGTATGGCCGTCCAAATTTGGGTATGGGCAAGCCACCCTTCATGGAAAATCGTGTTTGTCTCCTTGGGCAAGAAAAGATCCATGAAATTGCTCTCTAAGCCATTATGCAACCATCAGTCTTGCTCCCTCACGGAGCTCTAGCTGCCTGGGCGTTTTCCTCCATGGTTTTTCTGTGTTTACTTCTTTCTCAGCTGAGAGAAGGGCTTTTTTGTGTTATATACCAGTTGGGAAGAAAGAGGAAATCAATTTGGGGGTGTATAGAGGCTCTTTGGCCCACTGAATGCTGTTATATCTGTGGGAGAAATCGTTTTCTTCCCTATGGTCGAATTTCCTTCTCCCAATCAATTTTTGGGGTGCCCACGATTTGGGAAAGCCCAAACCCATGGCCATCTTCTTGGAAATCGATTGCTTTGGCTTGGTCTTGAGTGTAAGCCTCCACGGTTTGAATGCATCCGGATAAACTTAGTTGTGCACTGGCTTGGCTGAGAGGAAATGAGAAATGGGCTGTGAATGAGTGAATGTCCCCTTTTCCTTGTGAGAATCATGCCCAACTCGGGGGTGGCCTTCGGACGGACTCAGTATAAGCTGTCGAAGAGCCTATGGTTGGGTGGAACGTTGCAGCGACATAGCTAGTTGCTTGGGACATTTGCCCAATGAAGATAAGTGTTTTCTGTTTACGTATTTACTTCTGCAATGCATTAATTTGCTGACTGTTTTCATATGCTGGATGGGCATGAATTGTGTGTGCGGATTAGTTTTGATTCCACTATGCATATTGCCTAATTTATATCTGCACACCAATGTTTTTATTCATATGATGCTAATGACTGGGCTGAATTTTATGAAAAGCCCCATAGATTGCCATCAGGTACCCTTCCTTGCCTTGTATTGATGGGTTGGGAGGTGACAACAATCAGATGTTCCTCTCCAGTGAGAAACAAATCATCAACATACATAACCAATATCAATGGTTGGTTCTTCACTACTTTGAAGTACAAATTTGGATCATCTTCACTCTTACAAAAACCCAGTTTTTGAAGGTAGATATCAATTATGGACTACCAAGTCCTGGGTGCTTGCATAAGCCCATACAGAGCTTTCTTTAGCTTGCAAACAAGGGACTCCTTCCCATGCACCAAAAATCCTTCAGGATACTAAATATAAACCTCTTCTCCAACCTCACCGTTGAGGAAGGTTGTCTTCACATCCATCTCGTGAAGTTTCCATCCTAGAATAGATGCAAGTGCAATCATTTCGCGAATTGTGGTGTACCTTTCCACAGTGATAAAGGTCACACCATAATTGATGCCTCTTTTATGAGAGAAACCTCTGGAAACAAATCTGTATTTAGACTTCTCAATGCCACCATCCGCAACATGATTCATCTTGTAAATCCATATGGAAGTCATAATGGACTTCCCATCGGGTTTGGGAACAACCTCCCAAACATCATTCTTCATTATAGAGTTGTACTCTTCTCTCATTGCATCTTTCCAAAATTGAAACTTATTTGATATGAGGATGGTTATGAATCATTGATGTGACTTGTCAGTGAAATATACCCTAAATATATATCAAGTTTCTTCCATTGTCTGCATGATCCTGTTGGTGCTCCATGTTTCTCTACATCTTGTAATATATATTGGCACCAAGAAATCTTCTTTTAGTAGGAGGTTCGTCAGGTGACCTCTCAATTAGTTCTACTAGTTCTCTAGGAGATAATGAAGGGGGAGTCTAATTCTCTAGGAGTTCTACTAGGTGACGCATCTTGTGGTTTCTCCTTATCAGTCTCTGAAGGGGGAGAATCAGACTCAAGATCCTCCATCTTTGAATCACATTGAATCTCTTTCGATCTTTTGAAAGCAACTTCCTCATGGAAGGTAACATATCAACTGATCACTTCAATGTGTCTCTCACTAGGTACATATATTCAGTATGCTTTGGATGACTCGTTATAACCCAAAAAGGTTCCTTTCTTTCTAGAACGCTCCATCTTTGTTCTCTTTTCTTTCAGTACATGAATGTATATTGGGCTCCTGAAGATCTTGAAGTGTGAGATGTCTGGATTTTCACCGGTAAACACTTCTTCTGGTGTATTCTCATCTAGAATGTCATGTAGGATTCTATTATGGATGAACACTGCTATACTAGTGGCTTCTGTCCAAAATGAGGTAGACATATCTTGGTCATGCACCATGGATTTTTCAACCTCACATATGGTTCTATTATTCATTTCGGCAACCCCATTTTCTTGAGGGTTCTATGGTTCTATTAACTATCAACATATTCATGCATCACTAAATAGCTCATTATATGCATGTGAATCAAATTCAACTCCATTATCGAACCTTAATGCACCGATGTGCTTTTCTTTTTTATTTTCAACTAGTTCTTTAAAATATTTAAATTTGCTAAGAGTTTCACTTTTATCCTTCATGAAATAAATCCATGACTTCCTAGAAAAATCATCTATGAACAATAAATAATATAAGAAGCCACTTAAGGAGGGGGATGAAATGGGACAACATACATCGAATGTATTAAATCTAAATTCCCTTTAGATCTAATGGTACTATTGGAAAAAAAATTCTTAACATTCTTCGCAAGTGCACAACCCCGACATACACTATCATGCTCAAAATCAAATATGGGCATACCTTTTACCATCATTTGAAGTCCTCGTAGCGCTTTGTAGTGTAGGTTTCTAATCCTTCGGTTCCATAGCTCTCATGGACTCATAGTGTGGTGAATCATAACTTTAATGTACTTCCTGGGTACCTTGTAGAGTCCTCCCTCTCGAACTCCAATCACAACAACAGATTCTAGGATTTCGTTCTTCCGTCATAAAAGTGCTTTGTTATCCATGAAGATAACTCAAAAGTCTCTGTCTTCAAGAACTGAAACTGAAAGCAGGTTCTTCTTCAAGCCTGGAACATATATAATTTCCTCCACATGTAAAATATCGTTGGTGCTCAGCTAGAATGAGGTGGATCCATCTCCTTGGATCGAATATGTTGAGTTTTCCCCAAACTCTACCATGCAAGTCAACTTTTTCTCCTTTAGGTCAGTGATGGAACTCTTGTAACCAGTCATATGTTTGGATGTGTCACTATCAATCAACCATGTGTCTTCACATGCGATGACGGATTCTAAAAGGGATGAGACAAGGTAATACTCCCTTCTTGTCTCCTTTACTTCGGATGCATTCTTTTGAGTGGTTTCATCTTCTATGGTGGTAGAAGATTGAAACTTTCCTTCCCCCTTTTCTTTTCACTCTCTTCAGAAATGGCCTTTCTTCTTTCAATTGTAGCATATATCTTTTGACTTGTCAAATCGTTTTTTTAAATCCTTCTTCTTTGGATGAGAGAACTTATTTTTGTAGAAGGGTTTCTTTCCTTTCTTCATTCTTGCCACGAGGTAAATATTTTCTTCTTTAGTGCACATAGATTTTATCTGGATTCACCCTTCCTCTTGGATACAATCATACAAAAATATTGCAAACCCAGGTTGCATTTCTCTGCCATTGATAGCATCGAATAATGTCTCTCATTAAGATGGGATACCATCAACGACGGTTTGGATGAGATCATCTTCATCCACTACAAATCCAATGTTAATAAGTTGATCTCTTACCTAAGAGATATTAGTGAATAAGGATACCACTGTCTCGTCCTTCTCCATCTTGAGGTTTCATAACTTATTCCTCAATGCCCTCTTTTGAGTTGGGGAATTATTCTCATATAGATTATTCAATGTATCATAACATTATTTTGTGGTCTTCAGTAGTGTGATCACGAGCATCAAGTTGTATTTTACCGAATCATAGATGATTCGTTTGGACTTAGCTTGATTCTTCTTGAATTTGATGTGACCTGCATTAGATGTTAGCTCCTCCAGCACAGTGGATACGTAGTTATGCAAGTCATGTTCCTCTAAGGTGTTGAGAATCCTAGCATTCCAAGTGTTGAAGTTTGAGTTTCCCTCAAGACGGTTTTCTAGTCGTATAGATATTGATGCCACAATATTCAAATCCTGTACTCAACTTCTCAGGATCTACATAGGCTCTAGCTAGCATGCAAAACTGATCTCCTTCACACCTTGAGCTCTGATACCATGTTAATATTTAGTTGAGCTTTGATATTTAATTCTTTTAGATATTAAAACTTTAAACAATGAGACAATTCAATCACATGAAATTCATACAACCATAACACAAGATATACCGTGGGGAAAATCTTCAAAAAAATGAGAACGAAAACCCCAACAACTCTTCTCATTATAATATAATGGATAGCAAGGAATGTATCTCTTTTACAACATAGCATATTGCTTTCGAAAGATAAGAGATCACCAAAACACTCTTGGTGAAGATATGGAAGCAATAGAGAAGAGAGATCAATCATATGCATGTTCCAATGTGGGAAGCACATCAATATATAGAAAAAATCACTACATTTAGTGGCCTCCCTCTTCACTAAGATATCTCAAGTAATAGATCAGCTTGTTAACATTGGAGTTGTAGTGGATGAAGATGGTCTCATAAAAACCGTCGTTGATGGTATCCCATTTTCAAGGGAGACATTATTGGTTGTAATCAATGGCCGAGAAGTGAAATATAGGTTTGAACTATTGTGGCATGACTATATTCAAGAGGAAGGGAGAATCCATAGTGAAGATATGTGCACTAAAGAAGAAAATATTTCCTTCACGACAAGAATGAAGAAAGGAAAGAAACCCTTCTTCCAAAATAATTTATCTCATCCAAAGAAGAAGGATTTCAATGATAGATTTGACAAGTCAAAAGGTGGATGCTACAATTTCAACAATAAAGTCCATTTATAAAGAGCGTGAAAAGCAAAGAAGAAAGGAAATCTTCATGCTTCTACCTCCATAGAAGATGAAACCACTCAAAAGAATGCATCCAAAGAAAAGGAGACAAGAAGGGAATTTTACCTTCTATCATCCCTTTCGAGATTTGTCATCACAAGTGAAGACAAATGGTTGATTGACAGTGGCACATAGAAACATATGACTAGTTACAAGAGTGCCATCACTGACCTAAAGGAGAATTTTTTCACATGCATGGTAGAGTTGGGGGACAACTCAAGATATTTGATCCAAGGAGTTGGATCCATTTCATTCTAGTTGAGCACCGGTGATATTTTACATATGGAGGACATTCTATATGTTCCAGGATTGAATAAGAAACTCCTTTAAGTTATAGTTCTTGAAGACAAAGGCTTCCGATTTATATTCATGGATAAAAAACACTTTTTTGGCCAAAGAACAAAATCCTATAATCTGCTGCTATGATTGGAGTTCGAGAGGGAGGACACTACAAGGTACACGGGAAGTACATTCAAGCTATGATTCACCACAATATCAGTCCATGCAAGATATTCACTGAAGGATTGGACACCTACGTTACAAAGCGCTACCAAGACTACAAAAGATGGTAAAAGGTATGCCCGTATTTGATTTTGAGCATGATAGTGTATGTCGGGGTTGTTCACTTAGGAAGAATGTCAAGAAAATATTTTCCAGTAGTACTACTAGATCTAAAGGGATTTTAGATTTAATACATTCTGATGTATGTGGTCCCATGTCATACCCCTCCATCAGGGATAATTTTAAGGACCCATACTTATTTAAAAGTGTATAAACATTGGCGAATCTTACCGCTTCTTAAAATGTCAACTATAAAATATTTGGCGATATTTTTCTAAAATTATTTCAATTTCTAAGGATTTTATATAGTTTATATAATAATTTGGTGATTTTTAGAGTGAAAAAAGTTTACCCCATCAAAATTGGGCAAAATGGGGCTTCAAAAAATGCAAATTGGTGAATCTTTTTTGGAAAAAAAACATGGAAAAATAACCCATGGGCTAAATTTCGCGCCTAAAATTATCCTTGCCCTCCATGAGTGGATTCTTATATTATGTACTGTTCATAAATTATTTTTCTAGGAAGTCATGGATTTATTTCATAAAGTCTAAAAGTGAAGCTCTTAGCAATTTAAAGAGTTTAAAGCCCTAGTTGAAAATACGAAAGAAAAGCACATTCGTGCATTAATTTATGATAATGGAGGTGAATTTGATTCACATGAATTAAATGACTTATGTAGTGATGCAAGAATATGTATATAGTTAACGGTACCATACAACCCTCAGCAAAATGGGGTTTCCAAAAAAAAGAATAGAACCATATGTGAGGATGCAAAATCCATCATGCATGATCAAAATATGCCTACCTCATTATGGGAAGAAGCCACCAATACAACTGTGTACATCTATAATAGAAGCCCGCATTCCATTCTAGATGTGAAGACACCAAAAGAAGTGTTTACCAGTGAGAAGCCAGACATATCACCCTTGAGGATCTTTGTGAGCCTAGTATACATTCATGTACAAAAAAAAAACGATAACAAAGATGGAGCCTTCTAGAAAGTAAGGAACCTTAGTGAGTCATGGAGAGTCATCCAAAGCATACCGAATATATGTACCTGGTGAGGGACACATTGAAATAAGTTGAGATGTTACCTTCCATGAGGAAGCTTCCTTCAAAATATCGAAAGAGATTCAATGTGATTCAGATATGGAGGATCTCGAGTATGATTCTCCCCCTTTAAAGTTTGAGAGGGAGAAACTACAAGATGCCTCGAATTCGCTAGCTCCTAAAGAACCAATAGAATTGATTGAGAGGTCACCTGATGAACCTCCTGCTAAAAGAAGATCTGCTTGGTGCCAAGATATATTACAAGATGAAGAGAAACATGGAGCACCAATAGGCTGATAGATATTCATGGTATGTTGCACTGATGAGTCACATCAATGATTCAAAACCATCCTCATATTAAGAAGCTGCAAAGAACCAAGTTTGGAAAGATGCAATGATAGAAGAGTGCAACTCTATAATGAAGAATAATCTTTGGGAAGTTGTTCCCAAAACTAATGGGAATTCCATTGCGACTTATAGATGGATTTACAAGATAAAGCATGCTACAAATGGTAACATTGAGAAGTATAAATCCAAATTCATTTCCATAGGTTTCTCTTCGAAATAATGCATCGATTATGATGAGACATTCCCCTGTCGCAATGTACACCATAATATGAGCAATGATTTCACTTGCATATGTTCTAGGATGGAAATTCACAAGATGGATCTGAAGACATCCTTCCTTAATGATGAGGTTGAGGAAGAGGTTTATATTTATCATCCTGAAGGATTTGTTGTGCATGGGAAGGAGTCCCATGTTTGCAAGCTAAAGAAATATCTATATGGGATTAAGCAAGCCCCTAGGGCTTGGTACTCCATAATTGATAGATACCTTCAGAAACTGGGTTTTTGTAAGAGTAATGCTGATCCAAATTTGTACTTCAACATAGTGAATAACCAACCACTGATATTGGTTTTTATGTTGATGATTTTTTTCTCACTGGAGAGGAACATCTCATTGCTTGGTACAAGAGGGAGGTCCCCTCAAAGTTCAAGATGAAAGACTTAGGTCTGATGCACTACTTTCTTAGCCTTGATATCTGGCAAAGAAAAGATGAAATTTTTCTATCTCAAGCGAAGTATAGTGTGGATATACTGTGCAGGTTTTGTATGATAGATTGAAAATCTATGACTACACTGATGGTTTCCAATTTAAGGAAACTTTATGAGTCAGGCTCTGGATCAGATCCAATAGATACCACTATGTATAGATAGATTATAGGTTCTCTAATGTACTTGATAAATTCAAGGCTTGATGTATGTTATGCCATGAGCATTCTGAGTCAATTTATTTTTGATCCGAGATACAAACATTGGATAGATGCTAAGCATGTGCTTAGGTACCTTCGAGGTACAATTTCATATGGAATTAGATATGCCTCTAGTGGAGGAGTCATGTTACTTGGTTATACAAACTCGGATTAGGGAGGAAGCATTGTTGACTGTAAGAGTACATCCAACTACTATTATAGCCTAGGATCATCTATGATATCTTGGTCCAACAGGAAGTAGGGATCCATAGCCCAGATCACTATAGAAGCAGAATACATAGCTACTAGTGTTTCCTGTGAAGAAGTAGTGTGGCTCAAAAAGCTACTTGTAGGGTTGTTTGGTGAAAAGCTTAAGCCTGCAGTTATTAAGTGTGACAATCAGATTTGCATCAAGCTTTCTAAAAACCCAGTGTTTCTTGACAAGTCAAAGCACTTTGAAATGAATTATCACTTCATCCAAGACATGGTCCATAAAGGTACATTGAAAATTCGGTACATCATTATTGATGAGCAGATTGCATATGTGTTAACAAAGCCTCTATCAGTGACAAAGTTCAGGTACTTCCGAGACAATCTTGGTATGGAAGAGAATGCATCCCTCACTGAGAGGGAGTGTTAACTGTACAACATCAAGAGACATTCTCCAAACCAATCATGTGCAACCAATATTGATCCTCCCGTATATAGGTGAATGCTTTCATTTCCTTCCACATAAAGTTTATTCTTCCCATATATAGGTAATTTATCAAAGTAATTGTTAGTCCCATAGACGTTCTAAGGCTCTTTTTTTAGAACTATGCATGGGCATCAATAAATTTTATTGTTTATCTTTTTAATCAAAAACCATATTTATTGCTATTAAACATAATAATGATAATAAGTCTTAGTATACTGTGGGAAACACTTCTGATATGCCAGTAAAAACTTGAATGAATTTGTGTTCTCGAAATGTCATGAGAAAATGTACTCACTGAAAGTAAATCTTTATCTCATGTGTACAAAACAGAAAAAGTACTAAGCCAAAAGGAATTCAGTAGTTTATACAAAATGACCATGAAGAAGAATTCAATAATTGTGAGGATAATATAACCAAATTTCATATCATGAATACTTCACAAATATAATTCATCTAGAAACAATATGGGACACTCATATTTGCATCAATACTAACTTTGCAAATCATAGGAAACATATGAAAGAGGGATGATATCACAGAAGAAGAGAATACTAACTGAAAATATCAGAGCTTTGAATCCACATAAAAACCAAGATAGAGCTTGAAGTTTCTTGCTTATATATCTTGATCAGACTTAAATATTCTGAAGTTACACTTCTTACAACAAAAAGTCAACCTTGTCTTAATTGCCTTTTTCTCTATATATAGCCTCTATGGGCTTTACAAAATTTACACTAAGTGTGTTACAACCCTAAAGATTTTGGTTATTACAAACAGAAAATGGTTACAACAAAAATTATATCCATTAAGCTTGTTGATGACTATCCGACATAGAAGCATGGGATCCTCCTCGCTAAGGTGGAGGAATGTTATGCTGCGATGAGGAAACTTCAGCTGCTCACTATGGGGATGAAGTGTTCTCTATTTGTTGTATCTGCAGAATTATTGTGATACATTTCCAATATTTACCCATAGGATATTGAAAAAACTTAGTTCACTAAGGGACATATCCAACTCAGAATAATGCTCAAAAGTGGCTTTTGGTAGACCTCTGAAAATAGTTCGAAGGCAGTTGAGCATTTGAAAATTAGTGTGCAGTTCTTCCATGAACACTCAGCCATTCAACTCCTGGTGCACATTTTCTATATTGACTGCTGAGTTCCTTGTGTCCAGTATCATGGCGTTATAATTCTCCTTTTGGTACAAATATCCATGTCCATCCCAGAAGGATGGGAGGCCGAGGGGAACAAATTCTTTGAACGAATGGACATCTTGCTTCAGTTGTGGCGCCATTTCGGCAACATTTTGAGCCATCATATCTTTTGTAATCATTTTATTGGCCTCCATGATTATCTTTGTTCTGTCTCGGATGGCGTATGCTTTGAGCTCATCGAAGGTTTTCTCATTAAGGAAGTCAATTGCAACTTTATCCAAATCTATCTTTTTTATTATGCTATTCAGGCCTGAACGAGCATCTTGAGTTGTGGCTTCAACTATTTCACTTTCTTCTTGAGACACGACAAAGTGGCTGTAGTGCATGGTTATTATTTATGCCACTTATTCCCAGATTTTGAACTTAGCACTTTTAAGCAGGGGCTTACCTGTCATCCTTCGAGACAAGTACTGGACCTCTTTTTGGAGGTCATCTCTAGTCTTCTACAGTTCCGAGATGGATTCGTCCCTTTTGGCCAACTTTTCCTTTACACTGAGAAGTTCATGGGACTTATCTTTTAGCTGATCCTACACCTGGTTCAACTGGGCATCCTTGAGACTCATTTCTGCAATTGCATGAGCGATCTTGTTAGTACGATCCGTTGAAGAAGAAACTTGCAATGCGACTACCTTTTGATGAAGGATATCCTTATTTTTATTTTTTACCTCCTTCAAATCATTCTCTAGGGATACAATCCTTTCCTTCAATGCCTAGTTATCAACCAAGGCCTTTTTCCAGCTGGGATTGTATCGCTGATACTTAGGTGGTTTGCGAATGCTCAACAGTGGGGATGCTGAGCTTCTTTTTAAGACCCAAAAATCTCTTTGTCTTTTTCTTTCAGCATGGATTGAGCTGGAGCCAATGCATTGGGGTCCTGCACCATCTTTACAATCTGTTGTTCAAGGTTAGCTATATTTAACTACTTTTCTTTATTGGATGAATTTTCATTCTTCAACTATTTCTCCATCCTTTGGACAATAGTCTGTAACTTATTGGTTCTCATGGTGTATTTCATTGCATCTGTGTACACTCCTTCACTAGTCTATTGGTGAATTTCCATGATGTCCTTGGAGGGGAATGCATCCAGATTAACAGTCACCTGGGTAGTCTTGAAATTTGAGGGGACTTTCTCCCCCCTAGGCACCAATGGCTCTAGAATTTCCATCTTCAGAGTTCCTTGTCTCAAATCTAGTGAAGACAACATTTTGGATTGTTGCCTCATTTCAAGTTCCTTCTTTGGGAACAAAGTCTTCTGGAGATCAATGTTCTCGTCTTTGATTTGGGAATATAACCCAAACAACCCTTCCTTAACTAGTGAGGTGGTGACCAAAGCACCTTATCAGGTCTATGTATATTGCTTATGAGGCCACGCTATAGATGGGAAATTCTCCACAATTACAGGTGCCAAAGAGGTAGGCATTGGCGCCACTTTTGATGTTGCTCTGGAATTTTTTTCATATTTTGATCTTTTCACCTTTGATCCAACGTTCCTTGATCTCTATTTGTTGACCTCTGAGGTCAGCTCTTGTGTGCTCCTCTTTCCCAATGTGTCCACTTTATGGGGCGTGGGGATGATCGGTTCCCTAGTGGCCTTGTTAGGATCTGATGTTGCTTGGATCTGCTCCCAACTATGTAAGTTGGCCACATTGTTCAATAGTGGATGTGCTTAATGGAGGTAAGTTGTTTCCTTGGCAGCTTGTCTTTTCTAGGATATGATCCCTTTGGTGTCATAATTGCACACAAATATTCCAGGGAAGTTGGAGGCTACTAATAGCTCTTCAAATACCTTTTGAGCGGCTCTGCTCCTAACTTTGAATGGTATGGCTTCATTCGAGACTTTGAAAGTCCTTGCACTATTTCCATTCATGAAATTCACATCATCGCAGTTGAATCTCTGATGGATGTACTCCAAAGATAAAATCCTAGGAGTTAGAAACACTGTAATTTTATATGGAGCTAGTTATTCTCCATACACACGGATTTCAATATGGGTCTCAAAATAGAACCAATCTCCAACCGAATCATTTGAGTTTAATTGAAGCAACTATTTTCACTCTGGAAAGACTCTAGGGGGAGGACAGTCAAACAATAGTGCATAAACCTTGGCCATGACAGTATCTACAAACGTAGAGAAACCTTGATGTGAAGGAACTGGGAAAGACTGAATTTTCAGGGTCATCTCGACTGAAGAAATTCGTATTCTGGTATATAATCATAAACAAGAGAAGAGAATTACATCTGAACATTTTACAAGCTCATAAACTTTTAAATTGTAGGTTCTTTGACTAGGCGAGAAAAGATGGCAAATGTAACTTTACAGATGACTCTTGCTGAGACAAATTCATGAGGAAGAGGAAAGCTAAGGCTACATCATCGATTACCAAATCCTGGTCATACCCAAGGACTTGGCATATCATAGAAAGAACTGGTCTGGCTGACTTGGTGAACACTTCAACGCTAAACATCGACTAAGTGTTGGGTAAATTTGCTTCTGGCGGAATTATCATACGAATGAAAGTGTCTCTACTTTCATATTATAACTCTCTAATCTTTGCTTCTAGGACCTCCTCATCGAATTGTAGACTGGTGGTGATTTCTTTTGTGTTGGTTAATTCCATGACGAGCTCTTTGGTGATCAGGAAGATGATGGATCCCAATATGGAGATGACTACTTTTCTCTCTAGGGAATACCTCTCAGCGCACCACTATACTACCTCTGGGAAAGGCCTTTCTTGTGGTAAAACCATCTTGGCCAATCCTGGGCTCCATAAGTTGAACTGGTCGTTCCCATTATTTTCCCAATCCTCGGCTTCTTTGGATACTTGATGAAGGTTTGGGAAGGAGGAAAGTGGTTCGTGAATGTCGAAATGTTCGTCTCAAAGGTGACCATCCTGACTGATAACTACTAATGCCGAGGGAGAAGTTTCGGGGGTAGAAGAAAAAGCCATGGCAATGCTAGTATGGTGTATAGAATGGTGGTAGATGATCGGCTTTGGGGTAAACAAAAAGGTTGGCTAGGAGACTGCTAGAAGAGGAGCTCAGAGGGATGGAGGATAGGTGCTCAGTAAGTTCTTTGAAGGCATATTTATAGGGAGAAATTCAAATTTGGTGGGATTTAATGCAAAGTGTGCATGGAACTCGAGGATTAGTTCTTCAACCAAGGGGTGGTTGGATCTTAAATGAAGGGGAACATTTATCTCCTAAATGATGGCGGTAATGACCGTTAAGGGTGGATAAATGGAAAAATTGAGGAGATAAGTCGAGGGAAGAAGACGGAGGAACGAAAACCATAAAGGGTTTCAGGTCTCGGGATAAGCGGTTCGGCAGACCACTTTTCGTGCCCTGAATGAGCGTGAAGTTGCCATGTGGAGAAGGCGGTTTTCATTCACGGGTGCATCTGGTGCATTAAAATTCGAGCGGCTTATGTATCATGAAAACAGGGTAGACTTCGATCTCTCTCTTCACCTTCTCGATATTTTTTCAAGGCTAGAAAAACTTTATTGGTTGGGCCCCTCTTTCTAATAGATCGCTGGTTGATGGCTCACAGCTGTAGTACTATGGTGCAGCTTCTTAGTGGTTTCTGGGATCAAGAAAAGTGGTTCAAGGGGAGTGATTTTGGGGCCCTGAATGATTTTGAAGCCGACGCATGGCCTCGATGGTTTTGTTTCAGGGGTTCCCCGAGCTCAATAAACATTGTGCACTTTGGGCCCCTGAATGAAATATCAACCTTATATCTAACTCAGATCACGGCTTCGATCAAATATTGGCTTTGTCTCATCGATCAATCAATTTCTTAAAGGGTGCTAATATTGCTTTGCATCCTACCACGATGTAACAGTTCTAATCCCTGGATAGAAACTGAGCTCTTCGCTCATGGTCTGTGGTGTTGTCATCAGTTGACCGGGCCACGAATATTAGTACTAACATTGGATTCAACAAGGAGAGCCATTTTGTGCAAAAGAGGCTGAGAACAGTAGACCAGTTCTTTTAAGTCGATTGGGTTGTGGAGTCATATCTGTCCTTAAATTTTGGAAATCAAATAATAGAAAACATGAGAAGAAAATTGGAATTGTAAGTACAACATAACTTCTTGAAAAAGGGAAAAGACATATAATACATATATGATACAGAGGATCATTGGTAGAGTAGGAATATAGATTAATACTAAAAAAATCATTCCATAAATATCCCGTTTACAGGATTTCCGAATATTTCATCATTGAGTTGTGCCAGTTTGTAAGTGTTGTTGTCATGGATTTCCACAACCTTGAATGGGCCTAGCCATAAGTTGTCAAATTTTCCATGCTTAGATATTTCTTCCCTTCTAGCATCCCATTTTATGACAAGGTCTCCATGTTGAAAATCCTGAGCTATGGATCTTTGGTCAAAATTTTCCTTAATATTGTCTTGGTGTGTCTTGGTTGTTTCATCCAAATGCTCCCTAACCTGTTGAATTTCGATCAGTTGATTAATCCTTCTCTCCATATCATTTGGTTCCTCATGATCTAGCTATAATAGTTTCATCATTGGTAAACCCAACTGAATAGGAAGGACTACTTATTTTCCATAAACAAGTTCAAAAGGTGAAGTTCCTATAGCATGTTTGACACTAATTCTATCTGCCCATTTTAGGACAAGGTCTCCATGTTCAAAATCTTGAGCTATGTCTCTTCAGTCAAAATTTTCCTTAATCTTGTCTTGGTGTGACTTGGTTGTTTCATCCAAATGCTCCCTAATCTGCTGAATTTCGATAAGTTGATGAATCCTTCTCTCCATATCATTTGGTTACTCATGATCTAGCTGTAACAGTTTCATCAGTGGTAAACCCAACTGAATAGGAAGGACTACTTCTTTTCCATAAAAAAGTTGGAAAGGTGAAGTGCCTATAGCACGTTTGACACTAATTCAATCTGCCCATTGTGCAAATTTTAGCTGGGATCCCCAAGACCTTTTATTTGCATCAAAAATTTTCTTGATGATAGATACCAAGCTTTTATTAGAGGATTTTGCCAATCCATTTCCCTGGGGGTAATAGGTTTTTGAATGAGTTAGCTAAATATCTTGTTGGTGATCCAACTGATTAACGGAGAACCACATCAAATTTTCAGAATAGAAGGTTTCATCCTTCTCACATTACTGATCCCTTTTAGATCGATCAACCCTTGTTTTGAAAAGAAGGACATTTGCCTCCTTCAAGGGTGAGTGATGACATGCTACTTTAGCATCCTTCAGTCTATTTTTGAGGGAGGGCTTTCTTCCGACTAGGTTTTCCCTGTTTCCTCACTTAGTTTATTTAGATTGATTGTACGGGGTGACCTTTGGTCTTAGTCACCAAGGCCATATTTTATTGTTTTCAGTTAATTCTCATAGTATAGCTTGCAGGGGGTGTTGGAATATTCACACCGTCATTTTTGTATTTTGCATGCCTGCATGCATATTTGCATGCCACTGTATGCATCCAGTCATCATCATGGTGGTCTCCCCAGCACCTAGAGATTGCTTCTATCTCTCCAGAGCCTGTCTACAACCCCCATTTGGCCTCCTACCTACCTAATGTGCCCTCCTTGAATTTTCTGCATGGCAAGTGTTCCTTTGCCACCTACCACAACCAGTTTGCATGCATTTTCTCACCTACCATCAGTTATCACTCAGTTAGGGTGCCTTATCTCACCTACCGGGAGTTATCACTCAGTTACTGCATGGATTAAGTAGTTGTTCCACTGATTGCTCATCCTAACTACTTTTAGCTCCTAGTTATTTAGTTTTGGAGTGCCACTTGACCCTATGACAACCTTATGTGCCCCCCTTGGAGTCTCCATTTCCTGATTTATGCCTAGATGGTTCTATTAGACTCAGTTAGACAGACTTGACTGACTATTACCATTTATGACTGATACTATTGACTGGATGATGTCTCCATTATTATCCAAGATAGACTTTGAGATAGACAGCCTCATACGCTCTCCTTGGAGTCTCCATTCCATGATTTATGCCTAGATGGTTTTGTTAGGCTCAGTTGGACACACTTGACTGACTCTTACCATTTATGACTGATACTACTGACTAGATGATGTCTCCATAGTTATCCAATATAGACATTGAGCTCAAATTCGAATTCCCTACTTGGCTAATTTGAATCCTATATGATGCTACATCACACTTATTGTAACTAAATTCTTTACATTCAGTATTCATTGTATGATACTGTTATTGTTCATTATTTTGTGTTTATGAGTGATTATTGAGTGCATGCTTCTCTTCTTCTTTGCAACATTCTTGAGAGTTTGATTGTGAGATTTTTATAGTTGCTAGATCACTGCAGATTATCACATGGTATCAGAGCAGTCAACAACTATTCGAATTGCATCCATTGCAGCAGCAGCAATTGCAACATTTCTTTGAGCAGCTATCTTTCACTTGAGCACCATAAGCCTCTGAGTTTCCACAACAAATCCTAGTGCTATTACTTGAATTCATTGGATAAATCCAGGGAGGTATAGCCAGGTGTGAAGGACTTATTCTATGTGCTCAGTGTTCAAAAGGTAGTGTTCAGTCGAAGTGTAGCATTCTCCACCAACAAAAACTCTTCTTGTTTTGCAAGTTTATTCACTTGTTCAAAAGCTTCTTCAACTATTTGACTTTCTCTATTCAAATGGATCTAAATCTCACATCTTCCAACTATGTTGAGTGGAAATCCAAGATGGCTCTCTTCATGAGATCCAAGAGATTCACCCGAATACTCAATGGAACGATGGTAGAACCTCTCAGTGCAATTGAAAAGTCCAAGTACTTGGATAGGATTGATGAAGCAGTTGATCTCCTCCTTCTCTCAATTTATGAAGATCTTCACTTCCATGTCATTGATCTTACATCTCCTAAATAGGTTTGGGACAAGATCAAATCCCTTTTTGGACAGAAAGATGATATGAAAGGACACAAATTGGAGAATGAACTCATATGTTTGAATCCCGACAGCTTCGAATCTATCAATCCCTTGCTCACCAAGTTCAAAAGCTCACAGTTGAAAAGATATGATATAGTGAAAGAAGACAAGTAGCTTATACTGTCCATTCTCTCAATGTTGGGGCCAAACTTCTCAGTTTTTGTCTCTACTTTCCAGTCAACTAAGTTGTCCATTCCAAGATGGAAATTTCCCTCATTTGATGACTTTATCCAATCTCTTATTCAAGAGGAAGAGAAGTTGATCTCCATTGGAGTGATCAAACCCAAATTGGATTCATCTCTTACAGCTGCAGAGAGAGCACGGGGGATTCACTCAACGACTGCCTACCATAGGACGTTCGTTCGTGGCATATGAAACAATACCCTTAATTTCAAAAAATATTGGAAAAAGCCTCCCAAAATCATTTTTTTTAACCCCCCGCCCAATATGCCTTCCCAATTTAAAAAAACCCCTATTTTCCCTATATATTGTATGTATCCATTTTTCATTTACATTTTTTATACCCCTTTATATATCTACCTAGTATATTGGCATGATACCATGGACTTGACTATTCCTCCCAAGGCTTGTAATAGGCACGAGTGGTTGGGTATTCAAGCCCCCAAGGCCTATTGAGGGCCTATAACAAGCCCTGGAGGCTTAGAGCCTCCCAAGGCACCCTAGGGGCTTGGACACCTTCATGGTATACAAACAAGTGAATATGGGATAAGTAAAACACAACAATTTAGATATGTAAACTTGCAAAACTCGGATAAGATTGGTGTCAAAGCAAAGTTCATTTCCTAGAAAATGAGGAAAGGGGGATCCTTTTGACTACCAGTTTGTTGAGAGTGAAGAAACATTACCTGGAATGGAAAACAACTCACTAGTGAAAACAAAATAACAACTTAGATGCTTCAGACCATGGGGAGACGAGAGATCCCATTTCCAAAATGGATGAAGAGATAATCTTCAAGATATGTTGAACCATTTAAAGAAAATTCAACACATTCATCAAGAGATGAAAATTAGAAATAAACTAAAGCAGTAAGAACAGGTTCTGAAATTAATAAGATTATCTTATCTAACATGTCCCTTCATGACATATTTATAAAACCCGGGATTTAAAAAATAAAAATACATAAAGACCAGATAATAGCCTACAGAGATCATAATCTAGATTTCCAGAACTGCATATACAATGGGGAAGGTATAAGTAGACAAATATGCAAGGCTATATAAATCAAGTGCATACAAGTGCTCTCATGGAAAGTAGTTATTGTGAACCCAAAAAGACAAGGCTACTGAAGACAACAAAGTACAGAATAACATGTCTCTTCATTGAATGTAGTTGTACCTCTTCTTGTGTGGTTGTAATGCGACATTATTAGCTGAAAATGGCAGGTGTTGCTCTGTAAAAAGCCAGTGTGACATATATTTAGCAGGAAGGTGAAGAGAGTACTGCTATCTAACACCCTTTTCATAGATAGCCAATTCAGATTACTTGTTTATGCTAAAAGGGAATGAGTACAACAACAAAACAGAGGTTAAATGAGATGATACTCACTACAACAGACTGCGTACTAAAGTAATTACTTAAGTTGGCATATGAAAATGTAAGGTAAAGCAACATTAGAACCATAATTGACTCACAACAAGGCGGTTTAGGGGAAGAACTCAGTTCCCCAAGATGTGATCCAATAAGTATTGGCTAGTTTATTCTCTCATGCATGGAAGAAAACCTTTCAAATGTTGATTCCAAAAGCACAACAAGCATGGTCCACATCATTTCCTCCTATGCAAGCATGAAGAAGAAACTATTGATCATCTACATGGAAAAATTCGGGCAGAAATGGATGTACTAACAGGTTGCAAGGCTGGTTTACAATGACAGTCTATAGATGAGCACATTCAGAATTGGGCACAGCATAAGGAGTTAATAGTCTTTAAATGGATACCCTTAGTGGTATCATGGGGGATATAAATTGCTAGAAAATCAAAGATCTTCCAAGACAAGTCAGTTCCATCATTCCATGCACCTTACAAATTAGACAAATATTTATAAGTTTCAAAGCACCATACAAGAAGTCTAAAGAAAGAAAAATTACTCATCCCTCGATTGCAAAAGCCAGGTCACAGGGTTATTTTTTATGAGTCAAGTCAAGGGCATACTGAGGTGTATAGGACTAGTAGTATTTTATTTATGAGTGATTATTATTTCTTCAAGTTCAAAGCTAGAATATAGAGTGATTCACATAATTACATAAGAGTTTTTAGCATTCGAACTATTGTTGAAAGTGATAATAGAAAAAGGGAAGACATACAAGTGTTTCTAGACTCACTGCTGGTAATTAAATGGATAACAGGCCTACCTACGATGGACAATATGATTCTCCAAACAATACCGGAACAGCTGAAGAGAATAGCACAAAGCGTTACTGAAATATCCTATTATCATGTGTATAGAGAACTTAACACTGAGGCAGATGCACTGTCTAATGAAGACCTGCTGCTGGACCCAACGACTGACATTCTTTTGAAGCAAAGGATGGATTTATTCACCCAGACCGGACATCAGTAAGATCCAAGAATTTATGTTTTGATATTTTGTTTACAAAACTGTGTCATAGTTTGTGCAAGGAAGTTCTACGTCTTCAATTGATTAAATTTTGAGGCTGGATAAAGGAGGTGAAAACCTAGGTACAAACCCTTTTTGGGTATTATGACTCTTCGTTTTAAAGAAATATTCATGTAGGAATAACAGGTGGAAGAATGTTTTAATAATATTGGCTGCAGGTTTGCATAAGCCTCTAAAGATTGTTTTGGGATGTGATTAGGTGGAAAATACTTTCAAAAGAAGGTATATATGGATGTGGGTATGTGAATGGAAAAGAAACCCAGCAGATCTTTTCTTTCAGCACTCAACCTATATACAGATTTTCAATTCCTCCATATTACAGTCAGTTATAATTTCTGACAGGCTTCTTTATGGTACAACAGTGTTATGGACAGGTTTTTGGGCCTTTATGGACATACAAATTACATCTTTTAAATACTCTTTGAAACTATTAAGTTGTTTGATGGGTTTTAAAATCCAACATAGCATTTTGGCATGGTTATGATTCTCCTTTCGGGGATATATGTGAAAAACTATAGCTCTGTTACGAGTCTAGATTTAGTGAAGGCATGAATACTGTCTCTTTGGAGTGCTTTCTGATAGAAAATAAAAAACTTTTTCATCCATGAAGACTATTTGTAAGCCTTGGATCTATGATAAGGCAGATAGTAAGTACTGGATTGATTATGCACAAGGGTTGTTTTGTTTTTATGTTTTTAAATTATGAAACATGCATCTCCATAATGTACAATTTTTATATCTAATAAAAGATTATGATTTTTTTCTGAGGAATACATCACATATCTCTGAAAAGCAGACTATAAAGTATTGAATGCATCGTCAAAGGAAACAGCATGGATCCATATCCATAAATACTGTGTCTGACTATTCTCATCCTTTTTGTCATCATTAATAACACATCTATCCTTCGATTCTATGTTGGATGTCTCTTTATGTGTATTACCAAGAGATGGACACCACAAATAAGTCACAGGTGCAATCGAGACATGCAGGGATCCCCGAACTTTGTTCAATTGCAAATGTTGATTTTTAGATATTGCTCGGATATATATTTTGTTACAATCATATAGTAGATTTTATGAGAAAAATAACACAACAAATAAAGCCTCAATAGGGAACCCATTTCCACAAATTGTCTTACCATAATAGTCCCATAGCACACTCCATCTAATTCAACTTTTTGCACTTCTGACATGGCTGCTACTGATGGTGGTGAAGGATCTAGTACTTTGGATGACTCATAGACAACAACTTTTATGTTCTTTTCTCAAATATTTATTCTTAGTTTTCCTTCTTAATGAAAATTTTCAATTTTTAAAGGCAATTATGCTCAAATACATAATGAGAATTGTGAGGAAATTACAACACCCAAATTTAGAGGAAGATGGTCTCGAACATTTCCCGAGACACTTTAAAAAATAACTCATATGTGGTTCCACATTTGGTAAGCGATAAGGAATGCAGTTGATAGGGATAAGGAATATTCATTAAACACTTCTCATTTCAAATTAAATATAAACAACTCATGTAGGTTCTATCCAATAAGCCTAAACAAACATTAAGTGCACTTCCAATTCAGTCAAGTTCTAATGTATAGGTTCTATCCAAAGGCAGGTTTTATCCAAGAAGCCTAAACAAACATTAAGTGCATTTCCAATTCAATCAAGTTCTAATGCTTCCAGTGTCATTTTTCAATAAGGTCTCTAAACAGAAAGACCTTGCCCGAGAAAAGAACTCTATTTGGGCATAGAATCATCTCTAGACAAGTCATCTTGTTAAAGTTATCAAGCATTTCGACATTAAGAGTATCTCATGATATTCCAACTTTAACATATAAAAATAGTTCTTATCGAACAGATTATATTGATGTTGTAGAATTTGATGTGCATATTCAAGACCAAAATTCTAATATGAAAGAATGATGAAATTAAAAGGTCTAATCCCTATGATGATGGACCTGCAATGGAAAGAATTAGTGACTAATAGAAGTCAAATAAGTTCAAGGATATGTGTAGAACTGGGCCCTATCTCAATAAATTTTCCCAACAAATTTTCCGAAGACACTATTCGAGGTAGATTTATTAAAAAAAAACATTGTCTAGACCCCAGCAGTGGATAGGAAGAATCTCAAAATGTGAAAAGGAGGAAAAAGAAAATAGGGTGGAAACGCGAAGGTGGGTAACACTTTGGTGAGAATCGGCGGGGTAAGAACTCTAGCGTATGTTATTCGGCCGAATAACGTTAATTATTCGGCCGAATAAATATAATTGTTCGGCCGAATAATTAACATTATTCGGCTGAATAATATAGTATTTGTTCGGCCGAATAATCTTTAACGGGCCACCGTTAAACATAACGGAGTCCTCGGAATATGTGCGATGGGCTAGCCGGACGGAGCAAACTCACGGCGGTGGAAATAATTGTTCGGCCGAACACTTGTTCGGCCCGAATAATTGTTCGGCCTAATAATTATTCGGCCGAACAATTATTCGGCCGAACAATTATTCGACCGAACAAGTGTTCGGACCGAACAATTATTCGGCATAAAAGCTCGGTCCCGGCCCCTCTCCCGTCACTTTCGTGGGATCTCGTGGACCCCTGTTGTGTTAGTAGTGGCCCGTCTGCTCCGTCACCCCCGCTGCCCTGTCGCCCGTTAGCCACCCTATTGGTCGACGGCGTGTGTTGTCGACCTGTAAGCCTGCGTGTAAGTCACCCGTTCGTCGTTGTTTCGCCTCTCCTGTCCGTCCGTCGGAAAGCGTCTGATATCGCCACCTGCACGTAAGTAATATCGTTTGCTGCTTGCTGCTGGTATGTAATATCGTTTCGGCTGTTCAACATGGTAACATCTGTAGCAGATTTGGGCTTGTAGGGCTTCACAGCGCGTGGTCGAACGTCGTCGAGAAGTTGCGGGTGGTGACAGATCGACACGGCGTTTGCAGAGGTAGAAGGTATCGTTTTTCTGTTTTGTAAATGTGTATTTTATTGAAGGGTGTTATCGCTATTTTTTGTTGCTAAAATGTTATTGATTTTACGCAGGTCTCCCAGTTCGTCTGCTACGGCTGCTCTGTTTCGGGTGGAAGAAATTTTGTCTGCGCTGTCCTCGGCAAGATTTCAGGTCGCGCTCATTTGTTTTGGCTGCGTTTTAGAGGTAAGGTGGATAAATCTTTCTAATTCCCGTTTATATAAATTGTTTTCGATCGTTTTGTAATTCCCATATTCTCTGCAATTGCACTCTGTCCAACTGGGCAGAGGCCATGGGCTGCAACAGGACAGAGTCCATGGACTCTGCCCAGTAGGACGGAGTCCATGGACTATGTACAGTTGATTGAGTTCTTGGAGTTGGTCGAATTGAATGTCCAGAATGTCTTAAATTAAAATATGAAGAGGAGTATTTAAATTTAAATATAAAGAAATTTTTTGAGTATTTTTTTAAATTGTTGTATTTGGCTGTGTTTAGAAAAGAAACTAACAGTAATTTTAATTGGAAAGAACATTTCTAAGTTGTATGTAGGCTTTTTTTACTTAAGAACTCTGTCGACTCGTCTAAGTAGACAGAGTTCATGAACTCTGTCGACTCGTCTAAGTTGACAAAGTGCAGAGATTAAGATATTAATTATATTACCAACTTTGGAAATAGATAGTTCAGATACAAACAAATTTCAGATAGTTAAACTCTATTTTTGATAAAACAACAATGTAAATGGACTTGAGGTACAAGGGAACTAAAGACATGAATAGATTTTAATTTATAAGTATTATAGTAAGTCTTATGTAATTTAACAATGATGACATGAACTCTGTCAACTAAAACATGTTGACAGAGTTCATGAACTCTGTCAACATGTCTTAGTTGACAGAGTTCATGAACTCTGTCAACATGTCTTAGTTGACAGAGTTCATGAACTCTGTCAACATGTTTTAGTTTAGCTTAGATACACAGTCTATTTTTGATAAAACAATAATTTAAATGGATTTTATGTAAAAGGGAACTATAGACATGAATAGGCTTTAATCTAAATGTACTATAGTAAGTTTTATAAAATACTAGGTGACGTTATGTCAGAATGGTTCGAGTTTTATTCTAGTAAAGGTGGTAAATTGGTATTGTGTTTTCTTTTGTTTGCAACATGGCTGACTTGGAGAACATAATACCAAGAATTGTTACCATTATTAGATTGAAATTAAAGATCATTGTCAAACGAGGCCAATTTGAGAAACATGACATTTAACTCAATCATAATACTTGAACAGTAATTTTTTTTTTGTTCTATGGAACAATGAGATTATTTGTAGATATAATTTATGTCTAGAGTAATAAAATTTCTGGTTTAAATTTGTAGTTTAAGAAACTGAAAACGATTATCAGAAATGGCAAATTTTGAAAACATAAAACATGAATTGTCAATTTTTATTTTATTGTCAATAATGAAAATATTTTCAAGACTTAATTTATGTTTCAGATATTAAGTTATGTATTAAGAAGGTGAGAGAGATTCATGATTTATGCTTTAGGTATTAAGTTATGTATTAAAAAGGTAAAAGAGATTCATGATTTATGTTTTAGGTATTAAGTTATGTATTAAAAAGGTTAAATAGATTCATGATTTATGTTTTAGGTATTAAGTTATGTATGAAGAAGGTAAAAGAGATTCATGAACTCATACACATAAAAAAAAAAACCCATTATTTAGTACTTAACTATATTGGTTCCATTCATTTTAAACATCAAAAACACCTAAAAGATTGGTACATTAATTCATCATCTAACAATATTAGCTATATTTTTCTTTGAAAATTGTTAGATGATAAATTAGGTAAATCTAGGTACTTGTTAAATAACTTAGTCTATTAAGTAGTTGGTTTTTAGAGTTCATAGAATTAACTTGTAGGATTTGAATATGTAATTAGTTGATTCGTCTTTAGGTGTAGGCATTATATATCAAATGGAAAGAGAGGATTCTTTAAGGCGAAAGCGTAGGAGGTCTTCACAATCTTCTGGCGTAGGTGGTACAAGTGATAATCGGAGGTTGTCAACCTCTCCTCGGGACTCTAATTTATTGTATAGTTCACACCGACAAGGTGGAAGGGGTACAAATGATTCCCCTGTATCTTCTATGGGAGAACGTCGATCTCGACCCTCTATTGGTACATATGAATATCAATCTTTGAACATTTATATATGCAAATTGTTTTTTTGTGAGTGCAAAATTTGTAGTTGTGTTTAAACTAGACTTTGTCATTTGAAGCAGAGCATGGTTCGGAAGATGCTCCTAATTCTATAGGGAGGGAGACAGGGCAAACAAGGGAGACGGATGACGGTGCAGAGCAAGATTCTCAAGAGGCTCACCATTCGGCACGAGGTGATGATGGTAGAGCTAGGACACAATATGTTGAATTAACTGAGGGTTGTACACCCATTACGACATATCCATCTGATCTACCTCGGGAGCTTCCATGGGAAGGTGGTAATCATCAAATGACTCTTGAAAGATGTAGATCTCACTATGAAAAGTTGCAAAATGATTTGTCTACTATGGATCTTCCTCCGGAGAGTAAACAAAGTTTGGAGATTGTCTTGGGATCATTGCAAAACTTCATTCAAGCATATGAGAATCTTGGGCCGACTACAGATGGTTTTGTAGATTTGATGCGAAGACGAAGGGATCAAGTGATGGGTCCAGACAAATGGGATGTTGTGAAAGAAAGAGTGACAAGAGAGCAGGCCAAATCAATGTTTAATTTCAAAGAAGGTTTGAAAAAAGAAATGTTGAAAGTGCAATATTTCAAACATCCTCATCTGGCACACTTACTTTATGATCGGTTTCTTGCTGCCTATGGTCGTTTTCCATGGAACGATGAGGTTTCTCAGTATTTTGCTAGATTTTTTTATGCTGAGTTTTTTTTAAATATGAAGCCAGATTATACTGATGTTCATTCAAAATTTTATGGAGTTGGGAAGCGTCGAATATATGATCGAGAGGGTGCACATAGAGATCCTGCAACTCTTAGACCTCCGCCCCAGATATCTCATCCACCTAGGTTGGTGGCATTAAAATCAGAGATGGAGCCCACATCTCAACTTGGGACGACAGCAAGGAATTTTGTTGGTGATGGGCTATCATCAGTATTAGTGGGAGTAGATGTGGGGTTGGTTAGAGAAAGGGCTCGTTCTGCTATTCGTCAAAAGTTTTTTTATAAAACTGATGATGAAATAGATGGAATGAGCATTGAAGATCTCAGGGCATATGCAAAGATTTGTCGTGACTTAGCAGCAAATGTTATATCCAACGACACATCGAGTTTGGGAGAGGTTCGTTGACTACATGATATGATTTGATTTGAATTAAATATTTTATTTATCTTGATTTTATTTTTTTTGTTACATTATCATAGGTACATTATGTAAATGTTTAAATTGGTTGCAGTTTTCAAGAATGATGAACGAACATTCTTTTCACATTTCAACTAGCGAAAATGTAGGGAGAGAGGTACATATTTATTATCAACATATTTGTACTTATGTTTGAATTTGATATATATATATATATAAATTATTATTTTTTGAATGATAATTTAACTATGTATTTTATTGTTAATTTGACTCATCCATGCAAGTTTCTTTAGATACCAACTTTATAAATGATTTACCATCTATTGTGAGCTAATGTTTTTTAAATTTTTTGTTTTAGTTTTAATTTTTAATTGGTATAGTAATTTTTTTGGTTTGTATTATATGTTTTATTTATTAATACAATTTAAATTTTAGGGTGGAGATATAGGTTCTTTGCTTAATGATGCAGATATTGGTAGAGAGGTAATTTCATTGATTTCTTTAATTTTGCTTTAATTTTGTTTACTGTTTTAATATTTTAATTTTTGTGGATTTAGATTTATGAGATTCATAAATTGATTTTATATATGGATTGCAGCTTGGGTCTCTCAAATCTTTTGGAGGCAAAGGAAAAAGTCCTTTGGAGGATGGTGGTGGACAAGCATTTGGAGAATTTGATGTAATATTGTTAATATTTGAATTGTATTTTGATATATTAGTTTAATATTTTAATTTTTTGATTATAGTTTAAGTAATTTAAATGATATGAACATAATTTTTTTTTACACATGTTGCAGGGAGGGTTGAGTCCAGGGGGAGGCTTGAGTGGAGGAGGGGGAGGCCCGAGTGGAGGATAGCACATACATTTTAATTTTATAGTTCATGGTGTCCACTATTTTTTATTGTTGATATGCATTTAGATTGGAAACATTTGTCTTGGACATGTTGAGGAGGTTTATTTTTGGACTAGATATATACATATATGGATGTACATTGAATTTGCATGTTCATGATTATTTTTTTGGAGAAATTATATACATATAAATTTTGAACTTACATATTTCGTGAATCATGGTTTTTAAATGATTTCTAAGTTTATTTTTGTTTATTTGACATATTTGGTGTTAAATTTAGTTTAAAATATGTATTTGCATGTTTGAATGAATGTTTGAATGAATGAATATATGTAAAACTGAATGTTAAGAAACATGACATTCTTGAATATTATTAAGTTTAAGAAATGTTATTTAGGAAGTTTAAAAATGGATAAACATAGGTTTAAAGTTCATAAATGAGGAAGTTTTGATTGAAGTTTAAAAAATGTTATTTAGGAATTTTTTAAAAGTGGATGTTCACATATAGGTTTAGAGTTTATAAATGAGGAAGTTATAATTGTTCGACATGAATGAATGATAAGATTGAGTGTATTAAGAACAAGAATGTTAGGAAGTTTAATAATTTGTTAGAAAGTTTTGATAGTTATATGGATCAGGTAGTTTAAAAATGAATGTTGTCTTTGAATGTTAGAATGCTTAGAAATGTTAGTTTTTATACATATCGATGAATCAGGAAGTTTAAAAGTGATTACATTCAAACTTTAGAGATGTTAGGAAGTTCAAGAATGTTTGAAGTTTTAATGAAAATATGGATGAAATATAAAGTTTAAAAATGAAATTTAAGTAAGGTTGAATGTTATTTTCAAGGATGTTATGAAGTTTTAGGAATGTTAGAAGTCTATTATAATATGGAAGAAATAGAATGCTTAGAAATGTTAGAAGTTTTCGTACATATCGATGAATCAGGAAGATTAAAAGTGATTACATTAAACTTTAGAGATGTTAGGAAGTTCAAGAATGTTTGAAGTTTTGATGAAAATACATGGATGAAATATAAAGTTTAAAAATGAAATTTAAGTAAGTTTGAATGTTATCTTCAAGGATGTTATGAAGTTTTAGGAATGTTAGAAAGTCGATAGAAATATGGAAAAAATAGAAAGTTTAGGAATGTTATATAAAGTTTTAGAGAATGATAGAAGTTTTGATAAAAATATTGACTTTGAATATTAGAATGCTTAGAAATGTTAGAAGTTTTTATACACATCGATGAATCAGGAAGTTTAAAAGTGATTACATTCAAACTTTAGAGATGAACTAGGAAGTTCAAGAAATGCTTGAAGTTTTGATGAAAATACATGGATGAAATATAAAGTTTAAAAATGAAATTTAAGTAAGTTTGAATGTTATTTTCAAGGATGTTATGAAGTTTTAGGAATGTTAGAAAGTCGATAGAAATATGGAAGAAATAGAAAGTTTAGGAATGTTATGAAATGGGAAGTTTTGATAAAAATATTGGATGAAATGGGAAGTTTAGGTTTATGTTATGAAATTTAGAAATGTTAGGAAGATTATGAATGTTAAATATAAGTTTTGATAGAAAATATGGATTGATTAGGAAGTTTTAAAGCAAATATATGTTAAGTTCAAATTTTGATATAATGAATTTTTAATTAATTTAATTTTTATTTACAATGTTCAGGTACATTTGATGCGGCTGAAATCATGGCAAATGGGGGTAACGGTTTTTTGTTTTTTAATCATAAGCGAAGATTCCAGGATTGTGAAGTTTGTGTTAAATTAGAGCAATGATTTTAAACAACAATTTGATGAATTTTCATTGATTTGTTGTAAATAATTATTTCTCTAATTTAGCATAAGCTTCACAATCCTGGAATCCTTGCTTGTGATTAAAAATCAAATTATCGTTGTTTCAATTTGCCATGATTTCAGTTATGTGAATTTGCACTTGAGCGATATTTTAAATTAAAGATTTGGGACGGAGAATTTGGTGACAATTTTAAGAGCATATTTATGGTGAAGTACGGAAAGAAACATGTTCGATGGATTAAAAGAATACAAAATTTAATAGGTTTTTTTTGTGATTTTTTGTTTACATCAATTAGTTCCAAAAGTAAAAGTTCGGGGCGGAGTGGGGATAGCCACATCCGTTATCTCATCCCTTAGTGGTCTAATAGACATATGGGGACCCGAATAAAGTACTTTTGAATTTTCAAATTATATTTGAATTCATTTTTAAGCATGTTAAAGTACAACCATTTAAGCTCTTATGTTTGTTGTCATTCAAGAAAATATTCATAAAATCTCAATGAAAAAATATACTGTGCACAACAATTTTGATAATTGGACAAAAAATATATTGCACACAACAATTGACATGGACAAAAATATAGATCAATTTATTTTTGATATGTAGTTAAAAACATCGCAATGGAATGCCATCTTCAACTATCCGTTCATGGTCACATATGGATAGTTTCCATTTTTTGGTTTTTAACTATTTTTTTTATGGAACTTGTATCAATTTTATTCGAGATGCACATACTAAATGACTATATTGACAACATATAACATCGGGCTCATAATCTTGAAAGTAGACATAATTTTTAGTCATATGCGTCTGCTGAAAAAAGTAGCCTTTTAAAATGATGGATCCTCTTTCGTATGTAAATCCGTTGTCATTGTAGTCCTCCAATAACTTCATTTTTCCTTCAGTGCATCGCATCAAATAATATTTGACATTTTCGTTGTTGTCTACAGGTGCAATCACAGCGAAAACATCTCCTGTGCAAGTTATGATTGGTGTTAGCGTATTTAAATGAATTGAATTGACTACTTATGGCGAAGGATTAGAATGAACAATTGATTAAAAAGTCAAAAACAAGTTTATTACCTTCTCTTACGAGATCTGAAATTCTATCGCCATCAGACGATATTGCTATTTCTTCTGATTCTAATTCTTCAACACTTTCCAGTGGCATTTTTCCTTTTGGATTAATCTCTGTGTGTCTCCAAGCTTTTACGTAGTTGTTTGTTATGTTTTCACAAATTTCTGTAGACTCGACATTTTCAATGCAAATATGACAAAAGCATGATTGCTTTCTACTGTCAAATGCAAACACGTTGTGAAATGATTTTGTTTGAATAGAGTGAAGATCTCTAGTTCCATGTATGGTGCTAGCGTCATATGGTGTTGATCTATTTATATCTTGGACCCCAACAAGCCAAAAAAATCTACACAATAAATAGTGTACATGTGTACTTAAATGTTAGTATATACATTTTTTTAAATTTTAAGAAATAATATAAATTAAAAAAATAGTGGACATACCTGCGCACGTCTTTTGATTGTTGATTATAATCATGGCTTAGATTTAATTGACACCATTGGACAACCTCTGCAGCTGAATGAAACCGTGCTGAAGAATAGTTCATTTGCCATCTTCGAAGTGCTCTTTTCACGCATGCTCCTGCACCATCATGCTCACCTTTTCCATGCCCAGTTTCAAAGAAATTCCAGCGATGTTTAATGTTCAGCGCTTTATGAAGTCGACATAACCAAAAAAATGATCGTGAAGATTTAAATTGACCCGCACATCCATCAGACCATATCCAATGCTCTTTGAATTTGACTTCGCGTTTTTTCAGTGAGTCATAAAAAATATTTTCTATACAATGTTGGACAAAATGTGTGTCGTGTGTACGATCATCGCTGATATAGAAGTGATATTCTTTAATCACATCTCAATTGTCACATGTGCTTTCAATGCCATCGATATCCTGTTGAGAATGTCTATATACAACATGGACAAATATCGAAACTTGGTCAGAGTGATAGTATTCACTCTGTATTTCTTTTTGTGCAGCAAATGTATAGTTTTCAGCAAAATCAACCACCGACAAAATTGTTCCGGGTGGAAAAATTTCACGAGACTGTTTGAATTGAAGATCTTGCCATCGTGCTCTATGTGAATGCTGGGTGTATTTATAAATTTCGTTTTCAAATTTTTTGAGAAAATCTGTGACGCATATCTTGTCTTCTAGCAAATCAATTCTTTTGGAACGTGAATCACTAGAACTTGTATTATAGTTGATGTATTCGTATCTCTTCCAATCAACATTTACATTTGACAACGATTGATCATTATCGATAGGGTATTTATTGTGGAATAACACCAAATTTCCACAATGATGACAATGTTTTCCATTGACACATTTCTTTGAATAAAATACTTCATCGTGATTTCTCTCACATAAAATTTGAGATATGAATTCACGTATCGTCGGTGGAGGTGGTGAATTTGTCCAAAACATTTTACCAAATTCAAGAAACGTGTCATAATATAACTGAAATTGCACATGATAACGGCAACAACATGTATCACGTATAGTTATAGGTTGAACATACCATGGTTTTTGTTGCACAAATGTAGTGATTGATATATTAATTCCATGATGATCTTCCTTGAATTTATTGAACAATTGTACTTGTGTAATGTCCATTATATGTTTTGGTTGGCTTTCATATACATTTCGTGATATTCTTTTGCGTATCACATCTCTTGCATTTGGTGAAACTCGAGCATGTTCCAACCAATATTTTCGTACAATATCTTTAACCCCTGCTCCTAATCTATCTTTGTAAGGTTGTCTACAAATAATTGCCCAACAAGCAAGTTCATTATTTTCATCTATTTGCATTCTGAATTTGCTATGTTTGTATAATGTTTTTCTTGATGTTCCAACTGCTTTTGCTAGTTCTGTTGTCAAACGCTTTTGTTTAGTACTAGCTGAAAGAATTGCTGTATGAATTGCTTTACGTGCAGCACTGATATCTTTCTTCCTGGATTTTCCAAATTTTTTTATTGCATTGCCTATATTTTCCATCACATTTTGTTTCAATTTCGACTCTTTTGTTACTTTGTGAATACCCAATAACGATGTAGCACCTTCTAATTTCTTGGACACTAATAAACATCTCAAAATTTGTGCTTGTCCTGCTATTGAGTAATCTTTGAGAACTTCATCATAAAATTTTGTAGCACGATATCGTGCAACATGTATTGGTAGTTTTTCTCCACATTTGTCGCAATCAATGTCTTCTAACATTTCATCATCAATAGTAAAAGTACCTATACATCAAGTTAAATTTAATTTAACATATATCAAAAAATAAAATTCATTATAAAAAAATGAATTTGGAAAATATATGATATATACATACCAGGTTCAATTTCTGGATTTTGAACTTGATCTTCAATATTGATTTCATCGACATTAGCATGTAAATCACTATTTACATCTTCTACAATGTTATTTTCAACTTCAATTTGTTCTTCTTGTACTCTATTTTCAATTTCTATTTCTTCAACATTGTCATGTAAATCTGTATTTATATCTTCAATAGTTCTCTCTTCCGTTTCAGCAACCCTTTGTTTTTTGGCAATATATCTGAGTTTTTGTTTCTCTCTATTATCATCATCATCACGTTTACGATCAGCTTTTCTTTTACGATTTCTCTTATTGCCCATGGTTGTTTAATCTATAGACGATAAATTAAAGAATCATGTTACTTTATAGTAAAAACAAATAAATTAAGATTTAAAAACATTTACGGAATTTATAAAAACATGAACTGAAATTTACTTTACCTTTTAAAAATTTTGTAAGAGTCTTTTGAAGAAGATTTCTTTGGAATTAACTTTCCTTTGAAAAAATTCTCTGAACAAAAATCTTCTTTGGAAAATAATAAAAACACCTTGTGCCAAGGAAGAAAATAAAACACCTCGTAAATAAATCTTTGTTGTAAAATTCATTCCAAGAATACTTTTTTGAAAAAATATCTACGAAAAAAACCACTAGAAAAAAATACTTTCAATAAAAACTTATTTATAAATATATCTGGGAAAAAATCATTGTAAAGAAACAACTCTTTGAAAAAAACCCAATTTCAAAGAAATAAGAAGTACAAAATTACCTTGTAAAAAATCCTTTGCAAAATAAGATAACTATTTGAAAAAACTATTTTCAAATAAATAAGAAGTGCAAAACTACTTTGGAAAAAAATCATTTGCAAAATACCTTAGCAAAACAACTATTTGAAAAAACCTCTTTCAATTAAATAAAAAGTGCAAAGCTACTTTGAAAAAAAAACATCCTTGCAAAGAACCTCCTTGCAAACATGTCTAAGAAAAGAAATATTTTGAAAAAACTCCTTGCAAATATCCCTTAAAAAAAACACTTTCAATGTGTCTTTTGGAAAAAAGAAGAAGAAACATACTTTGTAAAAATCTCTTTTTCAAAAAAATGTTTTATTTGCAAATATACAACAAGAAAATAAATATTTGGAAAAAACTTCTTGCAAATATGCCTTAGAAATTTTTTTTCTTCAATGTGCCTTTGGAAAAAAGAAGAAACATACCTTGTAAAAACCTCCTTTTGCAAAAAATGTCTTCTTTGTAAAAATGCAATAAAAAAGAGATATGTTGGAAAAACTCCTTCAATGTGCCTTTCGTAAAAAAGAAGAAGACATAGCTTGTAAAAACCTCCTTTTGCAAAAAATGTCTTCTTTGTAAAAATGCAATAAGAAAAGAGATAGTTTGGAAAAACTCCTTGCAAATATGCCTTAGAAAAAAAAACTCCTTCAATGTGCCTTTTGTAAAGAAGAAGAAGAAACATAGCTTGTAAAAACCTCATTTTGCAAAAAATGTCTTCTTTGTAAAAATGCAATAAGAAAAGAGATAGTTTGGAAAAACTCCTTGCAAATATGCCTTAGAAAAAAAAACTCCTTCAATGTGCCTTTTGTAAAGAAGAAGAAGAAACATACCTTGTAAAAACCTCCTTTTGCAAAAATTATCTCCTCCTTCCGAAATTAGTTTGACAAAAAAATGCGAAGTTCAAACATGCAAAAATAATGAATTAACTTTACGTTTATTTATATGAGTATAATTTTTTTTTTTTTTTTTTTTTTTTTTTTTTTTTTTTTTTTTTTTTTTTTTTTTTTTTTTTTTTTTTTTTTTTTTTTTTTTTTTTCGGTCGACGTAATTTTTTTTCCGTTTAGTTATTCGGCCGAATAACCTTCGCCATAAGTTACGGCGCCGTTACGGAAAACAGTTATTCGGCCGAATAATTATTCGGCCGAATAATCTCTGAAACATGACCGATTCAGATCTCTGCAAAATTTTCAGGTTTCTCCATTTTCGGAAGGAGAAAACCACCTCTTACACAACAAAACGAATGTCGGACTTCATACCAGTAGATTCATCATTGAATCTACTTTACGAGGGTATAAATTTTGTTGTATATAGATAAGAACTGATATTTTTTAAGTTTTATATTTGTAACATGTGTCGAGTTATGATTCAGCTTTTTAAAAAAACAGTGAAAAGAAAAATCCATAACTTTGTAAATACAACACCAAAAAAATCGAAGAAAATGTGGGTCGATTCATTGACGTGTCTACTTCAAAAGGGTGGTCGTAGATTTTTTGATTTTATAGCGGATTGAGAGAAAAGTGGTGCAACAAAAAGGTTGTTGAAAATCGACTGAGTTTCCCCATGGATCGACTTTAAAAAAATATAATAATTAATATAGAGGTCCATTGGATGCAAACTTATAGTCAGCCGTTAGTACATTGTGTGTAGATTGTCGTAGCATTTTCAGTTTTTGCAAAACACAAGTCTAACAACGATTTTAGTGGTGCAACAAATCATAACTCTTTTGTAGTCTTTTCATTTTATAAGAACACACTGTCAAACATTTGCGAAATCGACATATCAAATCTTAATAAAAAAAATTGAAAAAATTATGAGTAGAAAGCTAACATAATTCTACAAAAGTTTTCATTTTACGGCAAAGTGAAATTTTAAATAAAAATATCACTTTTGTTCGCCCGAAGTTGGAGGACATGAAAAAAACAGAATTATTTTCTCACGAGACCCCCCAAAATAGACACCCATCTTCATTTTTTCACCCAATATCAGCTTGGATTGGAAACTAGAATAATGAAGGAGCCTACATATTAAAGGAAATCTCTCAGGATAAACCTCAGAATACTGAATCAAAGTTCCCAATGGATGAGCTCCAGGAATTTGTAAAGATTATGTTTGCAGTTCATTAATGTACCCGTAAAATCTAATTTACTAGGATCTAGATATAGATAATGATCTGTTTGAACTTTGAAAAGCCATTCTCCAGATACAACACAGAAATGGCAAGTTCAAAAACGTATAGAAATATTTTTATAACAATTGAAAAATATAGATAAGAGTCAAAACAATTCAGGAATCACAAGAGAAAGAACTATAAGTTATAAAAAAAATTAAGTTCTCATGCATATTACTATTCTCCATCACAGTCCCATGCATGTTACAATAACTGATATATTACCATAACTGATAATTTGATACTTTTCCCTTGAGGCGATAAAAAATAAAACGGGGAGGAGGATTTTAGATAAGGATGGGCCAAATCAAGTATGTTCCCTTGCATCCACACCTATGTAGAATTTAATCTTGAAAAAATCCTCCCTCAGGCAATAATTCAAATTGATAGCTGGAAATGTGTGCAACCGCTTGATTACAAACAACTCTTCCCCATGAGTATGTCCATTTGAAAAAAAATACCCAAAGAAGGTCCCCTCTCCCTCAAAATAAAGAAAAAGAGCTTCAAAAAGTCTCCAAACCATTGAAGAGGAAAAAAGGAAACCTCGAATATGCTCTCAGCCCGGAAGTGAAATGAATACCAGTGGAAGTCAAAATCAATTTTCAGTTATGTCCCCTGGAAGTAGCCCAGAAGGGGAATCTCCTACCCTAGTTATAACAGAGGGATCCTCGAAGAGAAAGTTTTGTTCTTATCCTTTTTCCATTTTAAGAGGGAAAGGGGATAACCATGATCAAGAGGAAAAGGAACCAATAACCAAGGGATTCTTGCAGAGTGAGATGGAATATCTGTGGACCACTCTATTTAATGACCGTCCAAGGCAATTCCCTGTGATAGAGTCTCTTGACAATTCTTATGAGGTATTCTAAAGAGAAAAAACCAAAATCAAATATGTGACATGTATCCCACCTGAGTTCTATCACCCTCCATGCCATCTCTTTGTTGATATGAAAGGTAACAAGCACCCATAGTGATGCATTACGTTTTCCAGAAGCCCTCCCTCCCTTTTAGAGAGCTCAACAAGGAAAAACCTATCAACTCCATCCTGCCTTAGCCCCTCTCACAAGAGGAACATCTAAAAAGGATATCAGAGAAAGAGAAACGAAAAGAAATAAAGCTTCAGGAGTTCATTCTACTCTAATTGTGTCCTTGACTCCTTTAGTAAGCACGATAGATGAAAACAATGCACAGAATTAGCTAACAGAGCCTCGGAATTCTTTGTTTTTGTTATGTAATTAGTTTGTAAAAAAATATTCATGTTACAATAGTAGGGAAAGAAACATTGTTAGAAAAAAAATAAGACTAATCCAAGAGTACACATGCAATGGCATGGAAGGCCTATAAGCTTATATGGGAGGACTAAACCTTACACCCAGAATCATTTCAGGGGGAGGTCTCCTTCAAGGAGTGTTGTGACCTTCAAGCAGGCCTCAAGTCAAGGGAGAAAAGTGACCTGCAACATAAGGTCCTCAACAAGCCTTACCTTGACAAATTGAAGATTTCAACTTTTGATGGTGAAGGGAAAGTTCATGCAAGGGCTTGGATTCATAAATTAGAGACATACTTCAAGCCGGATGAACCCACTGAATGAGCAAGATATGATCAATTTTGCAGCATTGTACTTGGAGGCATTTACCAATGATTAGTGGAATCAACAGGTACAGTCTACATAAGAAAATACCATAATTAATTTTCACACTTTCGAAGTAAAATTTATATGTTTGTTTGATGATAAAAATGTGGAGGATTACTTCCTTTAATTAAAAAATTTAACTGAGCATGCAAGTGTGAAATATTATGTCATGGAGTTCTACAAATTATTAATGATGATTCATGAATGATAAACTGAAGGAAGCCCATAAAGTTGAACTCTTTATGAATTGGTTAAAGAATACAATCAAGGGATATGCCAAATCCCTTAACCCATAGATGCACATTATAGGAAAACTGCTTGTGGTTGATAAACTTCCACTACCTTCTGGATAATGGGCCTGGAATGGTTCTTGTAGCTCTCATCATCAATTCCATCATTCAAAGAAACATTCAAGGAATAGTACTTCCCTTTCCCATAACCTACATCTTTAATGTGGCCTGTGCCAGGAAAGTAATCCCAAAATTTGTGAAAATATATAGTCATTGCACGGTCTGTAGTGTTGAAGGCTATTCTAGGAGGATAAGGAGGATAGTCTTGATCTGCATGAATATGACTATATAGGCTAGGAAGCAGCATAGACACTATTAGCAAAAGCAAGACACCTAAAATGCATGAGGAATCCGATAAAATAAGCCAAATGAAATTGAGCAAGAACACATACTGTGTAGAGAATGCTTATTTTTTCTAAAGCACATTCACAACGGGGATTACTTTTGGATCAATTTCTAAAGTAAAATGATTAGATCCTAGGGTCTGGATGGGTTCTATGTGTTATTGTGTGGTGTATGTCTACATGGATTTCAACTGAAGACCACCCGTTCCCATTTGTAAAAGGTTATTATCATTTATGCTTCATGTTAACAACAGAAGACCTTTCTTTGATGTTTTCCAGTTATAATATTTACTCTTCATTATTATTTTCATTTGATTACTTTTCTACATTTTGTTCTTTTTTTGGGTCACAGGCCATTGCTTTTCCACTACTTTTGTCTTGAACTAGTAGTAAACTGGTAGTACAATAATTTAGGATGACAAAATCTACATCTTTTTTAGTGGTGGAATGGTGTTGGACAAAAAATTAAAAATTCTAGCAATCAATTGACTTGAAGAGGGTCAATCAGACGTCAAGCCATAAGTTAGGATCTTGGTCTGTTGTCAGGACTCATAAATAAACACGTGCTTGTGTTGAGCATTAATAAATCATGGATGTGGTTATATGCTGATATTGCAAGCTTTTCGTTCAAAATTCATATCATTATTTCTCTTGCTTTGTCTTTTTTATCTATCAACCAAACCTGGGTAATCTCCATATGAATATTCCATAATGGTTTGTTCGAATGGCAATCATTTGTAGTATTTAAATTTTCTACTTGAAAAGCTCTAGAGAGTTGACTTTGGCCTGACATTTGATGAGGTCACTCCAGAGAGAATTTCACCTAAAATGGGAAGGCAACGTTTTTTAGTCTGCAAGTATGGTTATAGATTGTTACCTGAGAAATGATCAGATACATCTTATGCAAATAACCAAACATTTAGATGCTCAGATTTGATATATATTCATCTTACTCAGATCTGATATATATTCATTTAAAGTTTGAATACATGCCTGGAGTATGTCGTTTGCTTGACAAGAAGATGAGTAAGAAGGGAATGCTTTTCCCAATATTTAGAACTGCTTGGCAGCCCCACAGATTGGAGATATCTTCGTTCAATTCCAAGACCATGTGTGAACTTCACGTTACAGTGTTTTAGAATTCCATACAGCTGATATTTATATGGAAGCATTGAGAACTCTCAGGTTGCCAGCTTCACACGACACACTGGAATGTATCTTTGGCTTGGGATCTAAGGTAGAAATGTAATGTAGCAGTTTGCAAAGGGAAGAAACAATGAACAACTACCCAGTTGCTTTCCTTCACAAGCAATTCCCCATTCTCTTCAACAATCACAGGGATGAATTACCCGCAGGTTTCCTTTGGCGCCTTTTCATGTCCTGGAATCAAGACACACTATGCAGAGATAGGACACGCGTGTCTTGAATTATGACCTATTTATCACAAATTCTAGGCATACTACAACCTAGATGATGATGCCCTAGTGATGATGCTTCATGGAGTATGTGGATTGTTTGACCTTGAACTTGAAGCAGAATGGATCAGCAATGGAAACATTCATTAAATCTAAGCAGTTTTGTGAGTTATGGCATGCTCATCTCAAATTCTAGCCATACTCCAACCTTCAATTAATAGCAATTAGCTTTGTTATGGCCCTTGAACAGCACTAAGAGGCATCTTTGGGTAGATATGGGCACATTGTGAGCAAGTTTGTGGAAGGAAACATAAGTAAAACCTATTTATTCTGAATTATGGGCAGCAAGCAGCTTAATTCTTGTAACAACACTCCATGCTAGGTTGTTTCCTAGCATTTTTGGGCATTCTAGATAGTTCTAGGTATGTTTTAACAATGTCTCAACCCTCCAAATAGTAGTAAGATCGGTCCTAGGTATAATGTGGGAATCTTCCTTGTAGTGGCATCCTTGATTTAGCCTCAACCAGCAACAATAAGTAAGTTTGGGCAATTTTTAGGTAAAGAACAACAATAAAGATCTTAATTTCTCAAGTTCCTAAAGTAAAGCTACCTGTTATCTCTAGGATTGTTTCTTAGACTAGTACAACCTTTACCTTGTTTTTATTCATTTTTTACCTTAGTGCTTTTTCCCATTTGCCTAGTTTATACATTCCCTTCATTTTTTTAAAGTTTTATATTATCCTAGTCACATTTTGTCATATTTTCATAATTAAAATAGGATAAGGCTCTTGTTCATGTCTATTTTCGAAATAAGGTTTAATTTCTTAGTTCAAAAGGCATTTCAAATGTTTGGAAACATTACAATTCATCCATTTGATTAAAATGATAAACTGACAACATATGCCAAAATTTCAAATGTGAAAATGTTGTCAGTAGTGTAAAAATGCTGTCAGTATCGTAGAAATATGAAATAATGATTTAAACAAGGGTTTAAGTTTGTAATTATAATTCGATTTATCATAATTCAAAACGATATTGAATATTCATGCATCTTGTACCCCCATGAGGCGTGGCATCCCATTACACATGCCAGATAGCACTTGAACAGCACATAGTGGAGAATTTTTGAAGGCAGATTTTTCTAGAAATGACCTGTTTTGTCATGTTTTTTCAGAACAGATTGTGGCTAATGAATGATGAATTTGGGAAAAATGAAGGAGGTTTTTATTCCTAAGATACAGAAATACACAAACCTATCTCACTTTTTACACAGGTATCAAGGATTGAAATATTCTCTCTCGTCATTGCAGCCTATTTTTCTGACTACGGAAATTCCAGTTTGAGTCATATTTTTGCAGAGTTGATTACGGACAGCTGGAGGAGAATTTTTGAAAACTGAAAGAGGCTTTTCTCAATGACTGTTTCATCTACAAAAAATACTCCTGGATTGTACACAACTGTCATGATTCAAGAGATACAAAATCATAATTGTAGCCCTAGTTTTCAGCAATCTAGTCCATTTTTCATGGCAAACAGTTCCAAAATTTAATGTAATCTCTACTATCTTTAGAAATTTGACCTCCTAGGGAGGATTTCGACCTCAATACTTATATGAGGCATGATTGTAACATTTTGATGGGGGAGCAGGGGGCTCTTCTTCTGAGAAAGAAGAGGTTGGAACTTGAAACAGTATAATGGAAATTCGATTTTAAAGCTTATGTACAGGCATGTATACTGTTTTTTATGTTATCTTTTGCAGAAATGATTGTTTTTGAAGTAAATTATGATCTTTGAGCCTGTCTTATTTTAATTTATGAAGTGTATACTGTCAATATTCTGTCTATGCATGGTCTTAACATTTCATGTTGTGATTCTCTTGATTAGTATATAACTATGCCCCTATTCTAAAATGGAACTTGAGCTCTTACATTTGTAAGGTTATTATCACAGTCATTTTTTGTTCCTATTTAAGCACTGAAACTTTATATACTCCCTGTCATTCAATTTTAAATATCTGACCTTTGTCATATATGCATTAGCCACCATAACCTCATAGAGTTATTATCTAGCTATCCTATGTCTATTGTTTAAGATTTCTCTAAGCTTGACCCTAGCAGTCAGGGTTCAACTTTAGTGATAACACTACCATGATCAATTTCTCCACTTTTGGAACACTCAAATCCTAGGACATAATGTACATCTTTGTCACCTTCCCATACTCACAAAATTGATAATAATTAATCTTTGTTTCCATCATAATACAATAAGCATTAAACTAATAGTACCACATAGCACAAGATAGGAAACAAATCTTTGTCTTCTTGGACCTGAGTAGTTTATATTTACATGATAAATGAATTCATACTAAGTACAATTTGGATACCTATGGGATGAATTAGTCACCTATATTGAAAATGGAATTCCCAATGAATTTATACTAGAATGAACAAGGAAAATACAAAAACTATTTTAGGTTTTCATCCTGTGATTATGATTCTTAGGGTATCATCGAAATGGATTACAGGTGATAAGAAAACATGTTTTTCTGGGAACCAACCAACCCAAAGTTGTCCTGAAAATACACAATGAATTGTACTAGTCTCTATTGGGAGTATAATGATTATATATATGTATCTATATCATACGTTCTCATTGCATTGCTTCAAATCAATATGCTTGTCTACTACGTCTCATATCTTCACTTCTGTAGAATTCTTCTCAGTAGGAAGGAATTTATAGAATGAAAAAGCAATTGTAAAAGCCAGTTTTTCATATAATTGCACTGGACTGATATTTATGGCAATGTTGCTCCATTGTTATGATGTTCTATGGTTGGAGATGATTTTCATTTTGGTTCTCACAACCATGGTGACTGCAGAGGGTCGAAGGTCTCTTTTCTCTAATGTTGATCTTATATCTTCAAGATCCTCAGTAAGACAAGATCAACAAAATGGGTCTGGAAACCACAGGGTTTAAGATATCCATCATGTCCAGAATCTCATGGCAAGATAAGAACAACAAAATGGGTCTGGAAACAATAGGGTTCAAGATATCCATCATGTCCATAATCTCAAGTAGAAGGTACTCCCGTGATGTTACGAACGTGTTTCAGATGCTCCCCAAAGGTCAGGTTCCTCCATCTCTCCCTTCTACTATCCATAACAATCATCCTAGTAGAGGAACTAATCAGAGAAATGGATTCCCACAAAGAGAATCAGGCACACCTGATCATCAGCACTATTTTTTTTGTGATGGTGAAATTTATATAATGTGAATGGGCTAGGCTGGAGAGGGCCCATTTCATGTCACATGTCCACCAAGTTTCAAGGTTACTGGTGGAAGAGGCACTAGTGGTGATAATATGAAGCATCTTGTAAGAGAAAAAACTAGCATATATTGATTTGGTCTATGTAACTTATAGCAGGTGGATTATTACCTGTATTTTTTATGCTATGCAATGATATTCAATAGTTTATAATATTCTATTTTTGATATTGGGGATTGGTATTCAACAGAGCATTTACAATTTCCTAGGAGAAGAGATCCTAGTGAATTTCTACTAGAATGAACAAGGAAAATACAAAAACTATTTGCAGAAAATATATTTTCCTTTACATGATGCTTATCTTTTTGTCTCATTAAGTAAGTCCAATTGTAACTTCAAGATGCAAAGAACACTTTCAACAGTAACTATATACACTCTCAATAGTGTTGCTAAAAATGCATTCTTTCACCCTAGAATAGCTCCTTAAAAATTATTCCATGCAAAAATTATGTATGTATCTATGTAATTATAGATGGGACAGCATGGGACAAACTGAGTTTATTTCCATTTTGGTTATATATGTTTCATTGTAGATCATCTTGATAATCTAAGTTAGACTTGGAAAAGAGCTAACACAAGCCCGAGAATATGAGTATTGAACTAAGGGCATAATCTCTCACCTATGTTTCAATTAAGGGGCCTTGTATTAAGTAGTTGGGCTAAAATAGAATAGACAATCTTATGTCTTGTTCTTTGACACTCTAGCTCATCTATAACATAGGTATTTTGAACACTAAATGCAGAGAGTGGAATATGAATTTCAAAGATGCAGCTTCTACTTCACGATGTAGGTGGAACTATCACCCAAGCGGCCATGGTGGAAGGAATTTTTGGTAGAATTTGACATGACCATTGAGTACCGAGTGGGTAGACTTAACGTAGCTACCAATTCCTTGAGAAGAAAGGAACAACCTGAATCCTTGAGAGGAGTACGAGTTGTTAGTGCTGACATGAAGTCAAGTGCAAGTTTTTACCAACTTGCATTAGAGGATAAAGGAAGGGTTTTAGTTGGATCCGTCCTCAAGGAACATCATGAAGTAGTGAAGGAAGGCAAGATGATGAAGTTTTGGGTATATAGCAAACTTCTGCACTTTTGTGATTGCATCTATGTGTGAAAGTCATATAATCTTAGGAAATATCTCTTAAAGGAGTGTCAAGTTTCACCTTGGGCTAGGAACCTAGGACAATGGAGAATGGTTGCATTGTTGGATAGAGGCTACTATTGGGAGCACATGTGAATGGATGTAAAGGAGTACACCAATACTTGTCTTGTGTGCCAACAAGACAAGGTAGATACCAAAGTGAAGGTTTTCCAAGTATTCAATCTTTGTGCCAATGAAGGTGTCTTATGTTGTAGAAGAGGTTGTGAAGCTATATTTCAAGAATATTGTGAAGTACTAGGGTTTGTCATAAGTATTGTATCAGACAGAGACACAAGGTTCACTAGGAAGCTTTGGACAGAGTTGTTCAAGCTTGTTGGAACCGAGTTGTTCAAGCTTGTTGGAACCAAGTTGTTAATGAGCTCAAGTTATCTCCCATAGACCAATGGGAAAAAAAAATGCATAAATAGCCTTTTGGAATACTACCTTAGGCATTTTGAAGAAAAGTGTAAAAAGGAATTGAGAAAAATTTAACTGGAAAAACAATGTTTTTATAGGTCAGAAACCGTGTTGGTGAATGGATATGGGCTCCTTCTATTAGTGGGACATTTGTTTGCAACATTGGTAATATGCTGAAGGTATGTTTATGTCTTTATTGGTTGTTATATTTACCCGTTCTGTGATCAAATAATTATTCAAAGTTAGTAGACTTCACTCGGAGAATGACTCAATGAGGAGAGGACAAAGAGTAAGAGTTGACTCGAACTTGGAAAAACTTGAAACTTTGCTTGGGAACTTAAAAAAAATTAAAAAAAAAATACAGTAATTTTTAGGAAACTATTTTTTAATTAATATGAAAGTTATCAATGTCCATACAATGCAGTTTTGCAATAACTCATTTCAAAGTAGTTGATACTATGCACTACAACATGCCATCTATCTAGATATTCGAAAAGTTTGTTCGTTATCTCCTATGAAATCAGATCAAAAAAACAAATGAGATGAGTGAGCCTTTTTTCTTTTTTTCTGTCTTTTATAGTCAAATGATCTAAGTTTGACTCACAAGACTCGGGAGTCAGATTAGTTGACTCAATTTGACATTTGTTTGCCAGTTGACTTATGAGAAAGTGTCATATTGGTAAGGCAAAATTGTGAGTGTGACCTAGGGCCGAGAGCTGACTTGACATGTTTTCCTCAACGAGTAAAGTTAAACTCACAAGTCAAATCAAACTTGGAAGAGCTCTAGTAACATTGCAATTATTTTCTTATGGGTGAGCATATTAAAGAAACATACAATGTATGAATCTGGATATTGAATCTCGATCTCAATCTGGCTATTGAATCTGTTCAAGCATATGTATATAGAGACGCTCCCTCCATAAATCCCACAAGGATTTACCATGACCAATCAAAACCATAAATCCAAGACTTTTATCATTTTTGTAATAGTTTTAACACTATAATTACCATCTTCAATATACATAGTATAAAATGTTCGCTCATGGTAGAGAGCGAACAGAGTATACCCATATACATTACTAACCATGCAGAAAAAATGGTTGATACCCTAAATTTATAACAGAGATATACATTATGTAATAATGTTGGCATGGCTTCACATAGAAACAAAAGAAACAAGATTGTAAAGAGACACTGTAACACTGAAATTACAAGAAGACCAACCATCATTGTTGAAAGAAATAAATAGCAAATTTCAAATTATAACATCTTGATGGATTGGAAAATTACCACCACAACAGTGCGAGAAAAGCACTGGAACTTATTGCATTACAAACCCTAGATTAACTCCACGCAGCACACAAGGGCTTCACCACAAAACCCCGGCTTCCCTACAAGCTCATCGAACTTACTGCGTTACAAACACCAGATGAACTCCATGCAGCATACGGGGGATTCACCAGAAAACCCTGGCTTGGCTTCACCACAAAACCCCATGATTTCCCCTGCAACTCGAAATGGCACCAGATGAACTCCATGCAACACACAGGGACTTCACTAGAAAACCCTGGCTTGGATTCACCACAAAACCCCGTGATATCCCCCTGCAACTCGAAATGGCACCAGATGAACTCCACGCAGCACATGGGGGATTCACCAGAAAACCCTGGCTTGGATTCACCACAAAACCTCATGATTTCCCTCTGCAACTCGAAATGGCACCAGATGAACTCGACGCAGCACATGGGGGCTTTACTAGAAAAACCTGGCTTGGCTTCACCACAAAACCCATCGATTTCCCCTGCAATTCTCATTGCCATTTTGACACATAGGCTTCACCACAAGACCCTGGCTTGGATTCACCACAAAACCCCGTGATTTCCCTTGCAACTCTCATTGCCATTTCGGGGACATTAGGCATCTCGTCACCATAATATATGCCCCAAGTATTGTGTATTGTTTTATTAAATAAAATAACCCTAACCATCCTTAATATATATGCAATATAATATTTGGGTTTTCATGTTTAATTAATACCCCAATATGAACGAATGTTGTATAATATTGACCCCCTAGTGAAGCCCCCATGAGAGAGAGCGAATGGTGAAGGAAAGCAAAATATTTCTGACAAGAGATCGAGTGATACAAGGCCTACAGATAGTCCATACCAATGAGATGGGGCTTCAAACTCAAGGAAGACCAAGCATTCTTAGAAGAAAAGGTCCAATTGCACCTATTGTCTTAGAGGTTTCCATCCTGAGAGTGCTTGTATGAGGAAAGCTATAGATTTGATGGCTCAGTTACTTGAGAAGAAAAATCTTCATGTGCCTGCACGTACAAAGAAGAAAGATCCTGATACTGAACCTTCTAGATCCAAAGGAAAATAAAGATGTCATGCCCTCATGGAAAGTGCATCCAAAGATTCTTCTTTCATCACAGATTCAAGAGCATCAAGACACATGTCTTCCTCCAAAGATCTCTTCTCTAGTTTCGAAATCTCAGTTCGCCCTTCCATCAGGTTGGGAAATGATTCAGAAGTCTTCTCTCAAGAGAGTGGAAGAATCAATCTTGACTCATGTTACTTTTCTAATGTGTTTTATGTTCCTTCTCTTGCAGCAAATTTACTTTCAGTGTACCAAATGACCCATATTGGAGAGCCCAAAAGAGTGATATTTTCTCCAAATGAAGTCGAATTACAAAACATGGTTTCAGGGAAAATCATTTCAAAAGGTGTTGCAAATCATGAGACAAAACTCTATGAGTTTTCCCACTTCTTACCTCTCTCAAAGGAGTCTACTCTTCGCTCTCATGCTCATGAAGAGAGTAGACTATCTCATCTCAACTACAAGTTAGCTCAAGATGTGGTTGAAGGTCTTCCAAATAGCAATATTGCTCATGGCACCTGCAAAGATTGCTTGAAAGGCAAGGATCAATCTAAAAAGATTGAGGAAAAGAGAAATCTTGAAGAAGTGCGAATGCTAGATCCAGATCCACAAGAGCCTAAAGATCTAGAACCTATTGGTTCAACTCCTATGGCCAAAAGGGCCACCACTACTACATCCACTAGTGATCTTGTTGAAAATCCATCATCATCAAAGTCTATTTCTTTTGGTAAAAATATCACCTATGATTTCTCAAAGGAGATATCAGAGATCTACATGCACCTTCAGAAGCAGTTTCATGATGTTCCCACTTCATCAGATTCAAAGTTTGGAAGTGATGATGAGCCAGTTTCACTTGCTTCTTCAAATGAGTTTTCAAATTCAGAGTTTGAGAGTGATGATAAGTTTCAAAAGTGTGAATCTCCATCACATGATAGTTCAGATTCGGAGTATGAGACATCAGCTTCACATGCTTCTTCATATGAGATTTCAGATTCAGAGTTTGTATGTGATGATGAGCTAGTTCTACTTGCTTCTCCTCATAAGATTTCAGATTCAGAGTTTGGATGTGATGATGAGCTAGTTGTAGATACATCTTCACATGATACTTCAGATTCAGAGTTTGGAAGTGTTGATAAGCTCCAAGAAAGAAAACCATCATCACATGGAAGATCAGATTCAAAGTATGACAGTGAATGTGATGAAGAGGAAATGCTAGATCCAGATCAACAAGAAACTGAAGATCTAGCAAATGCTTATAAAGATGAGGAGATGGGAGATTTAGTTCTACAAGAACCTTATGATCTCTCAACTGATTTTCCTCCTCTTCTGATACGGGCAGCCACTACTCTCATATCTACTAAAGATCTGGTTGGTGATCTAGTTGATCGGCGAAGAACCACATCATATTTTCAGAATAGAAGGTTTCATCCTTCTCACATTATTGATCCCTTTTAGATCGATCAACCCTTCTTTTGAAAAGAAGGACACTTGCCTCCTTCAGGGCTGAGTGATGACATGCTACTTTAGCATCCTTCAGTCCATTTTTGAGGGAGGGATTTATTCCCACTGGGTTTTCCCTCTTTCCTCACTTAGTTTATTTAGATTGATTGTACGGGGTGACCTTTGGTCTTAGTCACCAGGGCCCTATTTTACTGTTTTTAGTTAATTCTCATAGTATAGCTTGCGGGGGCGGTGTTGGAATATTCACACCATCATTTTTGTATTTTGCATGCCACTACATGCATCCAGACATCATCATGGTGGTATCCCCAGCACCTAGAGCTTGCTTCTAGCTCTCCATATCCTGTCTACAGCCCCCATTTGGCCTCCTACCTACCTAATGCGCCCTCCTTGATTTTTCTGCATGGCAAGTGCACCTTTCCCATTTACCATAGCTAGTTTGGGCGTCTTTGCTCACCTACCATTAGTTATCACTCAATTAGGGTGCCTTATCTCACCTACCGGGAGTTATCACTTAGTTAGTGCATGGATTGAGTAGTTGTTCCACTGATTGCTCATCCTAACTACTTGTAGCTCCGAGTTAGCTAGTTTTGGAGTGCCACTTGACGCTATGACAGCCTCATGCACCCCCCTTGGAGTCTCCATTCCCTGATTTATGCCTAGATGGTTCTGTTAGACTTAGTTAGACACACTTGACTGACTATTACCATTTATGACTGATGCTATTGACTGGATGATGTCTCCATTGTTATCCAAGCTAGACTTTGAGCTAGACATCCTCATGCACCCTCCTTGGAGTCTCCATTCCATGATTTATACCTAGATGGTTCTAATAGACTCAGTTAGACACACTTGACTGAATCTTACCATTTATGACTGATACTACTGACTGGATGATGTCTCCATAGTTATCCAAGTTAGATTTTGAGCTCATATTCGAATGCGCTACTTGGATAATTCGAATCCTATATGATGCTACATCACAGTTATTGTAACTACATTCTTTACATTCATTATTCATTGTATGATATGTTATTATTCATTATTCTGTGTTTATGAGTGATTATTGAGTGCATTCTTCTCTTCTTCTTTGCAACATTCTAGAGAGTTTGATTGTGGGTTTGTTACAGTTGCTAGATCCCTGCAGATTATCACAATCTCAAGGTATTGATAGTTTGAATCATCCAGGAGTTGGGCTAGTCTTTTCCCCTTTACCATCTTGGTAGGCTTGATATCCATGTCATATTCATGGATTTTGGAGATGCACTTTCCTCTGCTTCCTTCGTTGTCCGGTTGACATAGGATATCTTTAATGGTGCTCCCAGGAACATAGGCAATGACCTTGGAGTGAAATACGTAGTTCCTGAATGAATTAAGCGCTTTGACTAGCACATAAGCCTTGTTTTCCATCGTGTTGTATTTTAGCTCGACATCTCTCAATGCTCGGCTAAAAAGGAGATGGGTTGCTCGCATCCTTCGCTATTTTTCTATAAAAGGACTGCTGCAATGGTGACCTCAAAGGCGAATGCAGTGAATATAAGAAACTCCTTTGTGTAGTTAGGAATGCTTAGAATGGGTGCTTATCCTAAGGAATCTTTTATCTGCTTAAAAGAATCTCGTGCAACTGTTGTCCATTTGATCTCAATATTTTTCCTTAACATTTCGTTGATTTCTTTCATTATTTCAACAAAATTGGCGGTGAACCTTCGTAGAAAATTTATTTTTCCAATAAAAGACTGTACACCTCCTTTTTATTCCTTTGGAGATCAATTAGTTTGATAGCGGCTACTCTATCAGGATCTATCTTCAATCTATCTTTGGAGACAATGTGTCCCAACAACTGTCCCTCTGTCATTGCAAAGAAATATTTTTTGGGATTGAGAGACAAACCGAATTTTCTACATTTCCTGAAGGTTTGCTTTAGATTTTGAAGATGGTATTCATTGTATTTTGAGAATACTGCCATTTCATCTAGATATATAACAATAAACTTGTCCTTTTCACATATGAATGCTATATCCATGGCCCTTTGAAATGTTGCACCAAAGTTAATAAGACCGAAGGGCATTTTTATCATACATGAAAGTTTCCCATGGTGTGGTAAAAGCTATCTTTTCTCTGTCATCTAGGTGCATGGAGATCTAGGTATAGCCTAAAAATTCATCCATCATAGGCACCCTGGTTGACCCAACCACTTTATGAAGAATGTGATCCATTTTGGGAAAAGTGTAATTATCCTTTAAAGAGCTCTTATTTAGATTTCTGAAATCAACACATAAACAAATTTATCTGTTCTTCTTCCTGACTGGTACTAGGTTAGCCACCCATTCTGAGTATCTGAGATTCATAATGATTTTTGCATCAATCAACTTCCTCACTTCCTTTTAAATTATAGGGAGAAAGATAGGATTCACCTGTGTTAATTTTTCTTTACTGGTTTGGCATCTGGATTCAGTGGGATCCTGTGTTGTATGATAGTTGTATAATAAGTTTTCAAACTTCATACTTTTAAGCAAAAATGTCTATGTACTCTACAAAAAGGTCCTTGTACTTTTTCCATTGCTCTATTGTCAGAGATTGGGAAAGTTTTATGAATTTTGGTTCTTTCAAGGTACCAAGATTCACTTCATGTATAGCCTCGGTAGTTGGTTGCAGTGCCGGTTTCACCATGATCTCATTGTTGTCAAACAGTTGTTCTAGAGGAACTAGTCCCTTAGGGATGTAGTTATTCTTTAGTTGAAGAATATTGTGACCAGCAATATGTTGTGATAATCCAAGCGTTGTTCCTTTTTCTACCCATAGGATATTTTCTCATTCCTTTTCTTCCTCGATGTATATATTAATATCTGAAAACGCGTCCATGAGATGTAGAAATCGTTTGATATGTTGGTCATCCTAAAAGACTTTCCAAATTTTTACATTGCTAGGAATAGAGGGGCCATAACCGTCATTTCTACTTCATACTTCAACTTCGGTTTCTTGGGGGGTTTGAAAGAGCTAGCTGTTAAGGCCAATGAATTGGCTTGTTGGTTCCACTCCCTTGGGACAAAACTTATATTCAAAGCATCAAAGAAAATCTCAACAAGATCCTAGACAAGATTCAAGTATGCCCTAAGCATAGAATGTTTCGTTTGATAAACACCTTTGATATGATTTACCACCAGGTAAGAGTCTCCAAAGACTTCCAACTTAGTGATTCTTAAGTCTTTAGCAGCTCAGAGGCCTAGGATGAGGGCATCATACTAAACGACATTGTTAGTAGTATTGAAATCTAGTTTATAAGACAAACTAATATCTTCCCCCGCCGGTGATGATAGTACTACACCAACCCCATATTCTTCTTTGGCCGAGGCTCCGTCAAGTTTCCAAACTTGATTCTGGCTATCTTCGGTACTAGGTGTAGTCACTTGAGGTTGCACAATTTATTCTTCATAGGGATCCCCTAGTGATAACATATAACAGTCCATATCCTCATCAGTTGCATATATAGGATAATTCATAGGACTATCTTGGTCACTTATAACATAAGAAAACATAGCTTCTCTATACAGTCGTCTATTCTCCCTAACAAATATGGGTAGCATAGCGTATTTTAGATCCATCTACATAGTACCTCCAAGTTTTTTAGCCCATCTTTTTGATAGAAGCATACCATATTTGGTTGGGAGATATGCCACTACCATGTACGTCATTACACTTTTTGTTGGTAATTGGGCGAGGTTGACAACCAAATATTTTATCATACCTATACACTTTACTTTTCTAGAGTCAAAACTGTAGAGATCATGATACAGCCCGGTAATTTCTAGTCCCAATTGTTCCATGATAACTTTGGGCATCAAATTGTGAGATGCTCCAGAGTCCAGCAAACAGTTGTGGAGGATTTTATCATGAACGTTTAGGGTGATATAAAATGGAGCAGTGGGCTCTTCTTTATTATCGATGCGAGAGCCATGTTGAAAGGCTAGGGATTCGTCATTCAGATTTGTAATATCTTGCTGCTCAATAGTTTTATCTTTGTGCAACATTTTATCAATTTGTTTCTGGCATAGAGGGTTTTTTATTAATTCATACAGGGGGACAACTATTTTTCAGTTTACTGAATTCATGTTCCAGGTTGAAAGGTGAATGGCATTCTTTGTTCTCTTTAGAATCTAGCTCCATTTTCTTATGGAGGCTAATGCCTGGCTTTGTTTGGATGCCTAGAACTGAGGCCTTAGTGGTTTTTTCCTTTGACGGGTCTCTGTTTTTTTACAAGGGAGATGCTTGGGGAGCTTGGACTCGTGATGGTTTCTGAGGAGATATTTTTGTAGGACTATCATTCTGTTTGTTTACCGACTTCGGCCTAGGCCTAAGATCATGTTTCCTTTACAACTTAGCCTATAGAGTATTTGGGAATAATGGATATTCACTAGAGAATGAATCATTTTCTTGAGGGTTTTTATGATATCCACCCATTTGGTTATATGGAAGTGAGTTTTCATAATAGTCTCTAGTGAGGTGCATGGGATATGAATCTTCTTCCATCCAATTTAGTTGTTCTTCAACTTCCTCATATATTTCTTCCTCCAGTATTTCGATTAGATTATTATCGCTACCTCTGACTGGTGGTCTTAGCAGTTGTTCATCATGTCTCTTTTATCGGTATGTCATTTGAGGATTATAAGGTCTTCGGAACTGAGTGGGAGGACAAGTAGGAGATTTTATGTTAGGACTTCTATTTTCCAATTCCATTTGAGTAACTTTATTTGACAGGTTTTTAATAATGCAAGTCATTTAATCAATCTTTGCTTCTTGAGAGTCTTTAACTCCTGAGGAGCTACTCTCTTCCTTGACCTTCCCTTTGTATTTCTTCTCAATGTCATTAGTCAATTTAATATTGCCTCCTACCCTCATATTTCCTTCAACATCTATAGAATCATCTTGCATTATACTAAGGGAGGGTGATCTTCTTTCCATTAGCATGATGGCATAATTGAAGGGAAAGGATCCGGCATATGTGGCTTGGGTCACGGCTTTTGTAGGTCGGATATTTTCGGGGATTCTATAATATACCTTGTTGAATCTTGCATTGAAATATACCACATTTTCAGTGGTGCTTTTTCTTAGAGGAGAAAATTATGTTAGATAATACAAATTATCATGCTTAACTCCCCACGTTTTGATGAATGTAGTTTCCATATTTTCCATAGTGCTGATGGAGGCGTTTGGTAGTGATCTAAACCATTTATGAGCTTCTCCTTTGAGTCATTGAGTGAAAACCCTCATGAACACATCATCATGATCATAAAAAATGTTGTCAGTGAAATCTTGAAAGTGATCCACATGATCCTCTGCAGATGTACCCTTGCTGCCATCATATTTGGGTAGTAACTTTATATAGTGAGTAGGCATATCATTCAAGGGTGTAGGAAACTGAATAGGTCCATGTCAAATTGCCACCCATCATGGTGTTCTGGGCAGTGATGGTGGTCCTCCGCCACCTCCTCATCTTGACATAAGATGACTGGGAATTAGCTTCTTGGCTTGAGGAGTGATAAAAGACTTGGACGCATTGTTATGGGCTGAGGATTCTCCGATTTCGGTGGGAAAATCCTATGAGATGGGTAGACCAAAAGGAGTGTTGGGATTCTAGAGAGAGGTTTCTCTTTCAGGTGTTTGGAAAATAAATTAAGATTCAAGGAATTGAGAACCAAACAAAGGAGGGGAGAAGCTTCCTCGGTGGTGACGCAGTAAGGTGGACTGATATTTCCCATGTTTGTGTCTCTAGGAGATGGAATATTGTAGGGCCACTAATTCTTTGTGGCTGGGGTTCTGGCAAGTATGTCTGTGTCCAGATGTCAGGTTTCGGTGGAGTCGATAATTCGATTACACATCCTTCTACATGGTTTCGTCCACTATGAAATTAGGCTCGAGCATATGATTTATCGTTGTCCCCAGGGAAGATTGATCTTCTTACTCCATTCCCCGGCAATGGCACCAAAAAAGATGTTACTCCCATAGACGTTCTAAGGCTATTTTTTAGAACTGTGCCTGGGCATCCATAAATTTCACTGTTTATCTTTTTAATAAAAAACTGTATCTATTTCTATTGAACATAATAATGATAATCAGTCTTAGTATACTGTGGAAAACACTTCTGATATGCCATTAAAAACTTGAATGAATTTGTGTTGATGAAATGTCATGAGAAAAGGTACTCACTGAAAGTAAATCTTTATCTCATGTGTACAGAATAGAAAACGTACTGAGCCAAAAGGAATTCAATAGTTAATAGAAAATGACCACGAAGCAGAATTCCATCGTTATGAGCATAATATAACCATATTTTATATCATGAATACTTCACAAATATAATTCATCTAGAAACAAGATGGGATACTCATATTTGAATCAATACTAACTTTGCAAATCATAGGAAACATATGAAAGAGGGATCATATCACATAAGAAGAGAATACTAACTGAACATATCAGAGCTTTGAATCCACAGAAAAACCAAGATAGAGCTTGAAGTTTCTTACTTATATACCTTGATCATACGTAAACCTTATGAAGTTACACTTCTTACAACAAAAAGTCGACCTTGTCTTAATTGCCTTTTTCTCTATATATAGCATCTACGGGCTTTACAAAATTTACATTAAGTTTGTTACAACCCAATAGATTTTGGTTATTACAAACATCAAATGGTTACAACAAAAATTATATCCGTTAATCTTGTTGATGACTAGCCGACATAGAAGACTAGGGTCCTCCTTGTTGAGGTGGAGGAATGTTCTGCTGCGATGAGGAAGCTCCTACTGCTGACTGTGGGGATGAAGTGTTCTCTAGTTACTGTATTATAGAATTCTCATAATACCTTTCCAATATTTACCCATAGGATATTGAAAAACCCTTAGTTCTCCAAGGTACATATCCAACTTAGAATAATGCTCAAAAGTGGGTTTTGGTAGACCGCTGAAAACAATTCGAAGGCGGTTGAGCATCTCAAAATTAGTGTGTAGTTTGTCCATGAACACTCGGACATTCAGCTCTCGGTGCACGTCTTCCAGATGGACCGCTGAGTTCATTGCGTCCAGTATCCTGGTGTTATAATGCTCCTTTTGGTACAAATCCCCATGTCCATCCCAGAAGGATGGGAGGCCGAGGGGAAAAATTCTTTGAATAATTCTTTGAACAAATGGATGTCTTGCTTCAATTTCTCCACCATGTTGGGAAAATTTTGAGCCATCATCCCTTTTGTAATAATTTTATTGGCCTCCATGATTATATTTGTTCTGTCTCGGATGGTGTATGCTTGGAGATTGTCGAAGGTTTTCTCATTAAGGAAGTCAATTCCAGTTTTATCCAAATTTGTATTTTTTCTTACGTTGTTCAGGACTGAATGACCATCTTGAGTTGCATATTCAACAATTTCACTTTCTTCTTGAGACACAAGGAAGTGGTTTCAGTGTGTGGTTATCAAGGATGCCACCTGTTCCCATATCGTGAACTTAGTGCTTTTAAGCAGGGGCTCACCTATTAGTCTCCGAGACAAGTCCTGGACCTATTTCTGGAGGTCATCTCTGGTTTGCTGCAGTTCTGAGATGGATTGGCCCCTTTTGTCCAACTTTTCATTTACACTAAGAAGTTCATCGGACTTAGCTTTTAGCTGATCCTGCACCTGGTTCAGCTGGGCATCCTCGAGACTCATTTTCGCAATTGCATGAGCGAGGTTGTCAGTAGGATCCATGGAAGAGTAAACTTGGGTGGTATTTAAATTTGAGGGAAATTTCATCCTGCCAGGCACCAATGGCTCTAGAATTTCTATCTTCACAGTTCCTTGCCTCAAATCCATTGCAGACATCATTCTGGATTGTTGCCCCATTTCAAGTTCCTTCTTTGGGAACAAAGTCTTCCGGAGATCAATGTTCTCGTCTTTGATTTGGGATTATAACCCAAAAAACCCTACTTAAACCAGTGAGGTGGTGACCAAAGTGCCTTTTGAGTTCTGTGTATCTTTCTTCTAAGGCCATGTTGCGGATGGGAAATTCTCCAATATGAAAGGTGCCAAAGAGGTAGGCGTTGGCACCACATTTGATGTTGTGCTGGAAGTGTTTTCATCTTTTGATATTTTCACCTTTGATCCAACACTCTTTGATCTCTCTTTGTCGACCTCAGTGGTTGGCTCTGGTGTGCTCGTCTTTCCCAATTTGTCCACTTTATGGGGAATGGGTATGACCAGTGCCCCAGTGGCCTTGTTAGGATCTGATGCTGCTTTGCTTTGCTCCCAACTGTCCTAGTTGGCCACATTGTCCAACAGTGGATTTGCTTCATGGAGGCAAGTTGCTGCTCTGGTAGCATGTATTTTTTGGGATATGATCGCTTTGGGGTCATACTTGCACACAAAGATTTCAGGGAAGTTGCAGGCCACTAATATCTCTTCAACTATCTTTTGAGCGGCTCTACTCCTAAATTTTAATTTTCTGGCTTCATTTAGGACTTTGAAAGTTTGCACACTATTTCACTTCATGAAATGCACATCGTCACAGTTGAATCTCTAATGGATGTACTCCAAAGAGAAAATACTAGGAGTTAGGAACACAAGAATTTTATATGGATCTATCTCTTCTCCATACACATGGATTTCAGTGTGGGTTTGAAAACAAAACCAATCTCAAACCACATCATTTGGGTTTTATTGAAGCAACTATTTGCACTCTGGAAAGACTCTGGGGGGAGGATAGTCAAATAATAGTGCATAGACCTTGGCCATGAAAATATCTACAAATGTAGAGAAACCTTGATGTGAAGGAACTGGGACGACTGACTTTTCAGGGTCATCTCGACTGAAGAAATTCTTACTGTGGTAGATAATCATATGCAAGAGAAGAGAATTACATCTAAACATTTTCCTAGCTGAGAAACTTCTAAATTGCAGGCGAATTGATTGGGAGCGAAAAGATGGCAAATCTAACTTTACAGCTGACTCTTGCTCAGATAAATTCACAAGGAAGAGGAAACCTAAGGCTATGTTGTCGATTACTAGGTCGTGGTCATACCCAAGGACTTGGCAGATCATAGAAGGAACTAATCTAGATGACTTGGAAAACACTTCAAGGCTAAACATTGACTAAGTGTTGGGTAAATTTGCTTCTGGTGGAATTATCATGCGAATGAAAGTGTCTCTGCTTTCAAATGATAAATCTTTGATCTTTCCTTCCAGGACCTCCTCATTGAATTGTAGACTAGTGGTGCTTTCTTCCATGTTGGTTAATTCCATGACAAGTGTTAATATTTAATATGCTAAGACAGAAATAGCAACATTACATTCCATTTCACAATAATAGCATATATAGGATCACTGAAGAAACAACAAGAATAGCATAAACACAAGAGACACAGATTTATCCTAGGAAACCCTCATGGGGTAGAAAACCTAGCAAAGCTTCCTCAATATAGATGATCAGTAATATACAAAGATGCAAACCAAAGACATGATCTCCTCCTCCACCATAGTAGACCTCTCCTCCACAAGTGCGCTACATTCTGAGTGAGGGAAGTGTGTGTATAATGAGGAACACACCTCCTCTATTTACACACATCTCCGACTTGTACTTTATATTAACTAGGTCGGCCCCAACTCTACCACTGGGTTAAACACCCCACTGCAACTGATTGGGCCGACCCCACTAGCATGGTCTAACAACCCTTTGGCCCCCATAACACATACAGGGCCAACCCCCACTAGGGAAGTCTAATAACCCAAGTTACCACATTCCGACGGAGGAATAAACATCTCCAGATATACAATAAGATCTCCACGGAGGAATGAAACATCTCCAGAATAATAAAGTACAAATATAATATTCTTTGAAGTTACAATATTTCAACACTTCCCCTTAACGAGAAGAATATTATAACAGCATCTGCATGAGCAAGGAGTCATCAACATCATTCTTGATACATCTATAAATCATTGGAAGCTTTCTCAACATCATCAGTAACTCAAGCAGTTACAGGAACATCTTCAATACTGGAACATCAACATCTTCAGTACTGAGTCTTTATCTTCTGCAACACACGAACAGCTACAGCAACATCAACATCTGGATCCTCATGATCATCAGCATCGTCATCACATGATCATCAGCATCGTCATCTCACGATGATCAATACAAGTATCCACACCAATACAAGTATACACATCATCAATACAAGTATCCACACCAATACAAGTATCCTCATCAATACATATCATCAATATCAATACAAGTATCCTCATTAATACAAGTATCCTCATCAATACATATCATCAATATCAATACAAGTATCCTCAATAACAGCATACTCTGCAAAACACATGATTCATTTAAGACACCATAACATGTCTAGGGATGATACAGTCCACTCATCAACTTAGACAAAATCTAAGGACCACTTTCTCGGAGACATATGTCTACAGATCAATTCAGGGACCGAAGTCCAGGGATGATACAATCCCCTCTCATCCACTAGGGACCACTTCTCGGAGACATCTGTCTACGGGTCAATTCAGGGACCGAAGTCCGAGGATGATACAATCCCCATCACGTACATTTTGAACTAGTGGTTCCGGGATGATGCAATCCCCATCACGTACATTTTGAACTAGTGGTTTCGGGATGATGCAATCCCCTTCACGTACATTTTGAACTAGTGGTTTCGGGATGATGCAATCCCCATCACATACATTTTGAACTAGTGGTTCCGGGATGATGCAATCCCCATCACGTACATTTTGAACTAGTGGTTCTGGGATGATGCAATCCCCATCACGTACATTTTGAACTAGTGGTTCCAGGATGATGCAATCCCCATCACATACATTTTGAACTAGTGGTTCCGGGATGATGCAATCCCCATTAGTCCACTAAGGACTTCATTCACGGAGACCATACATCTACGGATCAATTCAAGGGACCGAAGTCCGGGGATGATACAATCCCCTCTCGTCCACTAAGGACTTTATTCTCGGAGACCATACATCTATGGTTCAATTCAAGGGACCGAAGTCTGGGGATGATACAATCCCCACCTGTCCACTAAGGACTTCATTTTCAAAGACATGTGCCTATAGCTCACTTTAGGACTGAAGTCCAAGGATGATCCAATCCCCACCTATCCACTAAGGAATTTATTCTCGTATACCATACATCTATGGATCAATTCAAGGGACCGAAGTCCAAGGATTATACAATCCCTACTTGTCCACTAAGGACTTCATTTTCGAAGACATGTGTCTACGGCTCACTTTAGGATTGAAGTCCAGGGATGATCCAATCCCCACCTGTCCACTAAGTACTTTATTCTCGGAGACCATATGTCTACGGATCAATTCAAGGGACCGAAGTTCGGGGATCATACAATCCCCACCTGTCCACTAAGGACTTCATTTTCGAAGACATGTGTCTACGGCTCACTTTAGGACTGAAGTCCAGGGATGATCCAATCCCCACCTGTCCACTAAGGACTTTATTCTCGGAGACCATACATATACGGCTCTCTTTAGGACTGAAGTCCAAGGATGATCCAATCCCCACTTGTCCACTAAGGACTTCATTTTCGAATACATGTGTCTACGGATCCTTTTAGAACATGTGTTCAAGGATGATGCAATCCCCTTGTCAACTTAGACCTTGTCTAAGGTCCATCCACCAACCTCTCTGTTGGCATCACCAATATAGGTATCCACATCATTGACCTCACTGTCGATGCAGGTAATCTCATCATAAGTGACCACATCACTCCCCCTTTCGAGGAGGGTCCTTCCAAGCTTGTCTCGAAAATACTCAAACTTTTCTTAAGGTAGAGGTTTGGTTAGTATGTCGGTAACTTGTTACAAATTCAAACTTTATACTTCCTTTCTGCACCATATCTTGTTAGATCCCTATGTGCTTTGACTTATCATGGAACACTGGATTCTCTGTCATCTTGATACAACTCTATTTGTCACATAGGATCACAGTTGGTTCTATCTCTAAGTCAAACAATCCTGAAGCCATACTTCTTCACAAATAGCAGAGCAAGTAGCCATATATTTTGCTTGTGCTGAGAGCCACACTGGACTGCTTCTTGCTAAACCACAAGATCATGGCTGATCCCATATAATAACATCCTCTCGATGTGCTCTACCTGTCTAATACACTTTCTGCTCAATCAACATCTGTGTAGCCATTTGAAGTCATGATCTCCAAGATAGCATAGATCAAAGTCTATCGTATCCTTTAGGTACCTCATCACATGCTTTGCAACTATCAGCTGAACACATCTTGTTTCCACTAGATACTGATTCAAGGTGTTCATAGCAAAGCATATATTTGACCTAGTATTTGTTAGATACATCAATGACCCAATAATTTGTATGTACAGAGTTATATACACTAACTCTGATGAGTCATCAGCTAACAGCTTCAAGTTGGAATCCATGAGAGTGGCCATTCCAACAAATCAAGTCCTTTTAATATTTCTCGGCATACTTTCCCTGGTTGAGAAATATTCCTTCTGAGCCTTGCCATACTTCCAGACCTAGGAAGTAATGCATCAATCTTAGATCTTTTCATTTTCATTTCTACAGCCATATATCTGTGCCATCTCTCGTCAGATGGGTCTACAGATATGAGCCTCAATATCATTCGAACTCTGTGGTGAGTTCCTTCTTGCATCCATGTCATCTATGTATAGAAACCATATTCAACCTTGTAGCAAAGGTTGAGATCCACATCATCCATGGTGATCATTAAGCTCATCAATTGACTATCGATCCTGGGTACCTGAACAGAGATTTCTTCAATTGATTCGCACTTCTTCTTCAATTACATCATTAAGATAATGGTCTTATCTAGCCATTTGGAGCAAACATCTCATCATGATTCTCTTCCTCTTTCTAAGAGAATCTTCTAGCCACAAGCCTTCTATAGTGTGTTTGATTTGTAAATCCTTTTGTTGAACATCCATCGCTTGTTCATTGTTCATCATTCGTCATGATCTTTCCTACAAATCAAAATTAAGTACATGATTAGTAATACTTCATAATCATCAAATCATATTGATATGATAACCTATTATGCATACATATATCATTTACATAGTTATGCAACTATTTTGACCAATACTTTGGCACAACACTTTCCCATATCCTGTATGCATACAGTGGCTATCTAGATGCCTTCCATCTCTACCAGAACATAATATCGAGAGTGTGCACAACTCTTAGCATGTCAGCAAAGAGGTTTCATTCTAGACAAGCAACAATGGAATGTTTGTCCAACTTACCAATCATATGCATATTAGTAGTACACTATTCAATGCTATATGAATGTTTACACTCAGCATGATATATTCTAAACATGCATGTAATCTATTACAAGCATTATCATTTACTGTTTCAAATAACAACTCAAATACTTATCTTTTATGTTTGTGTGGTTACCTCCCGCTTGATCTTCTATATGTATTTTGAACTTCTATTCATTCTGTACCATTGAGCATGCTCAAGTGTCATCCTCATGATCTCATACACAGACATACATTCATTAGTATATTCTCAATATTATCAAAACATTATAATTCTAAATAATATTGAATATGTATAGTCATGATCATAGATAATAAACATTAGTATTCAGGGTTTCAAAGAAGTCTTCTTTTACTCATGCATATTCTTGTTTGATCATAGTAGTCTTCTGGTTAGTTAAATCATCAATCAAGATAAGAGACATAATACGCATAAACCCTTGATTACTAACTTTGTGAATAAGCATAACCAATCATACCAAGTATACTTATATAAGGGATCCTAATACAAGGTAAGATTCTAACATGACATAAGAAAACATACCTGGATGAGTATACCTGCTTAGTTATGTCTAACATACCTAATCAATATCTTCTTTGTTGTCTTCAATGATTTAGAGATCCTATGCTGGAACCTGCATATCTCATAGGTTAAGCATAATAGAACAAAGTCATACATACCTTGCAAGTAGAAATTCTATGTGATCAAATATTCTAGACGAGTCTTTGTCTTCATGTTGTCATGGTCATGGAACTTGATTTGTCTTTCGTGATGTACCTGTATCTTGTTAGCAGACAACATCAACCTCATACAACACCACAGTGCATTAGTACAATCATATAACCCTAATCAATGAATGTATTCTATCATTCACATGCATTCATACTGTTACTAGGGTGATAAGACAATTCTAACATTAATCAAGATTGTACTAATAAATAATATGAAGACAAACATATTATGAACTTAATCACGAATCAGATTTCAAGACATACCTGAACCTCCTTAAGTCATACCTGTCGAGACTTCTTGTAGTCTTCTTATGTAAGGCCTTAGCCTCAACTCCCCTTGAAACTTGATCTAGAGCTTGATTAGGGTTTGCTAGAGAAACCCTAAAAATTCAATCTTTGAATTTCACACTTCTAAATGGATGGAAGGATATGTCTTGTTGAGCTGATCAAACTAGCATACTTCAATTTTGGAATCTCCAAAATTTGACCCCTCAAAATTGCCTTTGAAACTTCTGGATCTTCTGGATAGGATCCCGAACTAGGGTTTGATGGAGCCCACCCTTCTGCCCAATCAAAAGGTTTGATCCAAGGCTCTAAACTCTTATTTTTTTGAGGAGCTTCCAGCCGTGGTCACAAACTTCAAAAATTCCAACTTTTAATGAAGCCCTAATTTTCCATCTTTCCGATCAAAATCCAAAACTGGGGTTTGGTCAAGCCCGGTCTTCTACCCAACCAAAAAATTCAATATTGGTCTCTAAATTTCGATTTTCCTGAGTATCATTCATCCATGGACTCCGATTCCAAAAATTCTAACTTTCTCCGAAACCCTAAATTTTAGAAGCCATGAATGAATGTGCTCAAAAAAATAATTCTGTTTTGACATAAATATGTACCTGATTCTTTCTGCTGTGACTCCAAAATTTTCACTCCACAGGGTCTAAATTTTTTTTCTTTGGTATCCTAACCTGTCATCTTTCCATCTCGACAGGTCTGACCTCAATTGGATTTTTTGAGAGAGAGTTATGCCAAGTGTCGCAACATGACCTGTTTATGGGATAAAACAGGAGAGCGAACTTGTACGGCGTTCCACATGTCACTGGTTCCACTTCGGCCTCAAAAAATGTTTCCTGAGATAGTAAAATCTGTGTACTACCTATCCCTTTTTATGAAATTTCATTTGGAGCTTCCTAGCCCAAGTTATGACCTTTTTTCCAATGTCACATGATTTTGACTGAGATCTGGAAGAGGCAGAAACCCTAACTTGTACTGATCATAACTCACAAAGTACATCGAATATGAGGGTTTCCTTTGGAAACAAGGTACCTAGGGATGTTATCTACGACCTGTAAACTTTTTAGATCCTGAACCATTGCAGAAATGGATTTATAGCAAAAGTTCCACGATGACTGGTTTTTGCTATGTAAAACCCAAACCTTCAAATTGTCGCAAGTGAAGCAAGTGTCGTAAGTGCCATACATTGCCTTCCTTCAGGTTAGCTCTGATACCATGTTAATATTTAATATGCTAAGACAGAAATAGTAGCATTACATTCCATTTCACAATAATAGCATATACAGGATCACTGAAGAAACAACAAGCACAACATAAACACAAGAGACACAGATTTATCCTGGGAAACCCTCATGGGGTAAAAAACCCAGCAAAGCTTCCTCAATATAGATGATCATCAATATACAAAGATGCAAACCAAAGACATGATCTCCTCCTCCACCATAGCAGACCTCTCCACAAGTGCGCTACATTCTGAGTGAGGGAAGTGTGTGTATAATGAGGAACACACCTCCTCTATTTATACACATCTCTGACTTGTACTTTATATTAAATAGGTCGGCCCCAACTTTACCACTGGGTTAAAAACCCCACTACAACTGACTGGGCCAACCCCACTAGTGTGGTCTAACAACCCTTTGACCCACATAACACATACAGGGCCAACCCCCACTAGGGAAGTCTAATAACCCAAGTTACCACATTCCGATGGAGGAATAAACATCTCTGGATATACAATAAGATCTCCACAGAGGAATGAAACATCTCCGGAATAATAAAGTACAAATATAATATTCTTTGAAGTTACAATATTTCAACAACAAGCTCTTTGTTGACCAGGCAGATGATGGATCCCAATATGGAGATGACTTCTTTTCTCTCTGGGGCATACCTCTCGGCGCACCACTATACGAAATCTGGTAAAGTACTGGATTGTGGTAAAACCTTCTTTTCCAAGACTGAGATCCATAAGTTGAACTGGTTGTTCCCATGATTTTCTTGCTCCTCAGATTCCCTAGATAATTGATGAAGGTTTGGGAAGGAGCACATTGGGTCATGAACGTTGAAATGTTTGTCTCCAAGGTGGTCATCCTAACTGAGAATTGTTTATGCCGAGGGAGAAGTTTCGGGGGCAGAAGCAGAAGCCATCACAATGCTTGTATGGTGTAGACAAGAGTAGTAGAAGCTTGGATCTAGGATAAATAAAAAGGTTGGTGAGGAGACAGCTAGAAAAGGAGCTCAAAGTGATGGAGGCTAGGTTCCCAGTAAGTTCTTCGAAGGTATATTTATAGGGAGAAATTTGAATTTGGCAGGATTTAATGCGAATTATACGTGGTAGTCGATGATTGTTTCTTCGCCCGAGGGGTTGTTGGCTCTTAAATGTAGGGGAATGTTTATCTCCTAAACGACGACGGTAATAACCATTAAAGGTGTCTAAATGAAAAAATTGAGTTGATAAGTTGAGGGAAGAAGACGAAGGAATGAAAACCATAAGGAGTTTCAGGGCTCTGGATAAGTGGTTCGGGCGGACCTCTTTTCGGGACCTGAATGAGTGTGAAGTTGCCACATGGAGAAGGTGGTTTTCATTTAGTGGTGCATCTGGTGTGTTAAACTTCAAGTGGCTTATGTATCCTAAAAACAGGGTATACGTCGATCTCTCTCTTCACCTTCTCAAGATTTGTGCAAGGCTAGTGCAAATTTATGGGTTGGGCCCCTCTTTCTGATAGATTCTTGGCTGGTGGCTCATAGCTGTAGAACTATGGTGCGACTTCTTAGTGGTTTTAGGGCTTGAGAAAAGTGGTTCGGGGAGACCACTTTTGGGGCCCTGAATGATTCTAAAGCCGACGTGTGGCCTCAGTGGTTTTCATTCAGGGATTCCCCGAGCTCAATAAACATCAAGCACTTTGGGCCCCTGAATTAAATATCAACTATATATCTAAATCAGATCATGGCTTCGATCAAATATTGGATTTGTCTCATCGGTCGATCAATTTTTTAAAGAGCGCTAATATTTCTTTCCATCCACCCACGCCGTAACAGTTCTGATCCCTGGCCAGAAACTGAGCTCTTTGCTGACGGTCTGTGGTGTTGTCATTAGCTAAACAGTTCACGAATATTAGTACTAACAGTAATGATGTTGTAAGTTCTTGTTGGACAAGGCTCCAGACTTGCATGTAAAGTCATGATTCTCATGTGAACCTTCCATATAAAGGTTTCCATGGGATGGACCTCCTGTATAGAGGTGGACATTCTGGATAAAGGTCATGCTTTATTTGTCAAAAAAATTTAATGTTGTGTGATGTATTATTAACCATGATCACCATATTGATATTAAGTCTCCTTTAAATATTGATCACCTCTAAAGTGAATTACTTTAGCATATGATTATTTGGTCTAAAATAATATACTATGATCACAACATCCAATAATTCTTCGTAGTATAATGTAATTTGATCGATAATTAAAGTTGTTCGGGTACACAGGGTACTACCAAAGGACCGAACACCAAGAGCAACCACTTCACACAAACAGATCACAGATCAACACACCGATGTTTTGACGTGGTTTAAACCCTCTTGAGGGAAACACTCCATGGCCCCGGCCAAATAGCTTCTACGGGACAATTTATTATGCAAAGAAAGAAAGTTGCAAATGAGCTTCTCATAATCGATCAACTAAACAATGACCCTCCATGCTATTTAAATAAAGATCATGAACCAATCGGGTGTTAAGCCACAGATCAAGGTTAGGTATGATCTAAGAGAAGTTGATCCTTCGGATCACTCTATGTCAGGAACATATCGTGATCGTCGGATTAAGTATTTACAAATGCATACTAATGCATACTAAAGAAACACACTATCCCTAATGGATATATTACACAAGTTGATCTTAACTAACTCCTAAGTGTCTAAATATCCTAACAAAAGTTAGCACATATTGACCATGCAGTAAAAGATAAAGAGATAAAGATAAATCCATAGAGAAAAAGAGAATTTGAATTGATTAGGAGATGACTAAGTGAACTCGAATTGTCAAGATTCAGTTAGATCCATAATGTATGCCTTAGTTAGCTAAAGAAATTAAAGTGGTCACTACAGGTAAATCAATCAACCTGATTTCAGTTAATAATAGTTAACTAAGTGTTAAATAAGAAGGACTAGTTCACTAAAGTGTTTTCACTTTAGTAAGACTAAAAGATGATACTTCAGTAAATCAAGGATAACTCGAATTGATCACTACAACGACGTTATCAAGAAAGAATTAGTTAAAGATAATTAACTAAGTGAGAATAAAGAAGATCTTGTTAACTAAGTGTTATTGTATGATGACACTTATGTTAAACTAAAAGACGACACTTGATTTGTGACACTTGAATGAAAAAACTTAAGTTGGCCACTTAACTAAGTGGGAAAGATTTTAGTTAAGAGGCGATTTCATCCTAAGAGACAATTCTGTGAGATAAAGCATTACATAATAAGTGGGGTGCACTTCTTCATGCAAGATTGATATATCTAGTTTGAGGGAGAGTTCATCCTAAAGTTAGAGGAATTCGATGCATGACAAGAATGTATAAATATGTTATATGGGATTGATGAATTCAATTTGAAGCAGATTCTCTTCTCCATTGAAAGAAAGGAACTTATCTTGTCTAGGTTATTGTTTTTGCTTGTTATTGATGTGTTGGGAACAATGGAAAACACATCTGATTGATCTCTCTTCTCTATTGCTTCTGTATCTTCACCAAGAGTTTTTTGATGATCTCTTATATTCCGAAAACAATCTGCTATGTTGTAAAAGAAATCATTCTCTACTATCCATTATATTATACTGAGAAGAATTGCTAGGGTTTTTGTTCTCATAGTTTTGAGGATTTTACCTAGGGTATATCTTGTGTTATGGATGTATGAATTTCATGTGATTCAATTGTCTCATTTTTTCAAGTTTTGGCATCTAAAATAATTAAATATTAGAGCTTAACCAAATGTTAACACAATTCCCTCTCCCTCTTTCAAGCCTCGCGATGTCGTACAACATTGTACTGGCTAGCGAAAGGGGTTTTGTTGTGTCTAAATAACTTCACCGAACCCAGGTCATCCAAAAATACCAACAAATGGTTTTGTTTTTGAATTTGGATTATCATATCGGTGATGTGTTATGTTGATGTGGAATCTAGAGAAAAATGATGTACAAAACTGGGTGAGTCAAACAAAACGATAGTTTGCAAAGAAAGAAAATAGATATCCTGGGATTACTCCATAACAGTAGCTATAGAGACATATATTTACCGAGTTGCATGAAGTTTTCTTCGCATATTTCACTAACGATTTATTTGAGTGGATATCCAGGGTAGCTGAAAGAAAAAACTATTTCCAGGGTGAAGAACCTACAGTTTGGAATCTAGATTTGATTTAGAGGCTTAAAGGGATTAATAACCATATTTCAAGAGTAGTAGACTTTTGGATGGATAGCTTGTTGGAAGGCTATATTACAGGGTTTTTTGTGGACACTTTGAAGTCTGACAGTGCATCCAAAAGATCTTCAAAGGATTTAGAGGTAAGTACCTAAAAAACCCAAGTTTATGCATTAAAATGCTATTAGTTGAAAAATGTGTCTTAAGAATGCAGTTAGATTCCTAGGGTTTGAGTATGTAATGTTCACAAACACAAATAGTGAGATAGACGAAGACATAGGAATTTTGTGTACTGGAAAAAGATATAAAGTTAGCACTAGAAAGAGGTTTTGAGAAGTTGAACCTCACACATTCCTAGAAACTGAGTTAGGAAGTGATATAAATTCATTTCAAGTTTAGTCTGATAGTGAGACAGAACATAGACATATTGGCTATTAGCCTATCACTCCGCAGAAACCTATACCTGTTGAAAAAGATAGTCCTAGTTCGTAGAACACTAGTAGCAGCAATACTGCAGAAACAAGCACAAAGAATCAATCGAGTGGTGGTATACCTCAACCATTTCACTATGTAATAAGTAGAGTAGTATTTCAAAATTCTACACCTCCTAGAAGAAGAATGGAAGATGGCATAAAGCTACCTATTCTTAAAGGAACTAGTTTAGAAGATCCATAGAAACATTGGTTTCTCTATGATTCAGTCTAGAATGTTAAACAAGTACAAGATGATGCTATAAATCAATTTCAACTAGTCACCACATTTACAGACAGAGCTCTAACATGGTTCATGAAATATTCTATTGAACAGAACAAAGCATTAGCTGATATCAGAACTGCAATGATTAGAGAATTTAAGAAGCCTAAATCAAAATCTCAATGCATTACAGGGCTTAAAGAGATAAAACAGAAACCTAATGAGACTATGTGGGAATTTGATTAGAAATTCAAAGCCTTTTTGGATCAAGTTAGCTTTGATATAGCACCACAACAACACCAATAATGGTTTATCGCTGTGTTGTTTCCCCACATTAGAGTACCACTGATGCAACAGAAGGTTGCTTCGCAAATAGAAGCATTGGAAATTGCGATGAAGCTAGAAGCTTCACCCATAGGATAAACTAGCATGGGAATGGTACAGATATAGACACAACTAGAAAACATGACATTATAGTTACATGATATACAAAAAGGAAAATAAGTAAGAGAAAAGGTTTGGTGTACTAAATGTAAAGGAGAAGGAAATTCCAAGGAACATTGTCCTGTATTCAGATATTACCTTGTTAATGGAGCACCAAATCCATTAAATGAACCTCAAGGACCATGGTGTGAGATTTTCCGATGTAGAGGACATCGACTAGAGGACTGTTACCTACTTCAGAAGTATGTACAAACACTAAAGAACCTATACTACACATTTTGTAAGTCAGTTGGGCATGATGATACCAACTGTAGAGCATATGACCTTATGATAGAAAGAAAACATGATCTCTATAGAGTTCAAGGAGAAACACAGAACAATAAAGAGAATGTGTTATTTTATCAAGGTACATAAAGAGGGCATGGTGGATTTAGAGCAAGAGGACGTAATACTGGCCAAGGATTAGGAATAGGTCAGATATTTTGTTATAACTGCGCTCAACCTGGACATTTGGCGAAGTGAGCTGACACCAAGTCCTGTAACACAGTTTCTACAAACTTGCATAAAATTGCTAAGGCATGAGCACACCTTAGGAGAATTACAGAACATGCTGGGATATTATGAACATCGTAGTACCTTGAAAAATGCACATAGAGCAGTCCATCACATTAATAACCATAAAAGGACAGGAAGAGAAATGAGGCTAAGTGCACAGATTAGAGATTTTGAAATGAACCAGGTCATTCTTGACATAGGATCAGAGATGGACGTGATAACAAAACAAACATGGGAGCAGATGGGGAAACTGTTGTTTGGGAATTCTACCCTATAGCGAGGAGAGGGACACTACCAACTTCTGGGGTGACAGGTAAATACATTGATCATATCACATAGGCTTCTACAAAAGGAAAGAGATCAAGGTTTATGAGGGAATACCTTATTAACGAAGTTCGATCCTAGCTTTTGCTTGCTCCTTCGATCAATCCTCCACTTGATCTTCCATTTGACGAACCTGCAATACAAAGGTACCTTCCTCAGCGTATCTTGATTGATATAACAATGATGAAATTGAAATACAATTTAGACATCAAATACAATCAAGCATTTAATCCAAACAAACATGCAATCCATTAGACATTTGATTGGGACGGGAAGGGTATTTCAACCTTTATTGTCAAAAGCAAATAATCAGTACAATCTATACCTGATCATTCAGAGTGCTTGTGAAACTGGATCCTGGGATCCTACTCTTCACACTAACTTTGGAATTCCTCCAGCAAAACAACCCTTAATGCATACTTTCTCCTCCCAGGTCATTCTGACCATTCTGAGTCTAGTCTCTCTCTTCTATCCCCCTTGTATTTATGGGACAAGGTAGGCAGTTTGGATTGAGAGGTAGTTTGATTGGGAAGTTGGGGAAGTTGCAAAAGCAACTTCAACTAATCCCTATTCGTCAAATTAATATATTTTTGATTACTTTTTAAGGTGTACGCTACTTTTCTTAAGTGGAGTAGCGTTCAACATGCAACTTCCCTGCTTTACAACCAACGTTTGCAAGATTTTTGAGGTTGTACGCTACTCTATTGAAGCAAAGTAGAGTATTTCTGAGGGAAACGCTACTTTAATGAAGTGGAGTAGAGTATTTTTGGAGTTAAACGCTACTATCATGCTTGTAGGGTAGCGTTTTCCCTTAAAATTAGGTAAAAAGAGGGTTTTGTCAGCTCCAGAGGGGTAAGTCTAGGCCATTCATCATCTAGGGTCATCATGCTCTTCAATCCAAGTTGTCCTTTTGTGTGATCAACAGCTAAATGCGATCACATACGGAGAAGTGCAAATTTGACCTATAACAGATGCCCCCTAATGTGTGAGGTCAGAGGGAAACGATGGCTGAAATACATTATAATTCCAAGTCAGCGGAGGAGCAAGAAACCACAGAACCAAGTTACAAAAGTACATGAAGTAACAATCAAGGTCAGCGAGCAATTACAATCTTGACATCATACAGATGTGTAGTATGATACAACATGATCTTCGATACATAACTAAGAGATGTATATATAGCATGGCCACTGAAATACAAGCGTGGATCCATGTCAGAATGATAGATCATAGCCATAACAACATACTGGATCTATGTCTCATGGAGAGCCAAAAAATGAGTGAGGCTTAGTCTTGCGCAGCTTGGGTGATAACATAATGAGGTAATGCTATCAAAATCCCAAGGTTTTCATTCAAACATCCTAGGGTACAAACCCTAGCCATGTGAATATATGAGATGAAAGTAGAACATGCGGGGTATCGTTTGATTAATGGTCATTGATGTATACCGTTAGCAAACGTGAGGGCTTCCACCAATAATGATAATGGGGCCCAAGGTACCTAGTACGATCCAACAAGTGTGAATAAGTGGACTTGACGTCGAACACTTGAGGAACCTGTCAAATAAAAGACATTGATGTATTCTCATAATTCAACAACGAGAGAGATTGCCACTAGTGACTACAATCCTCAAGGTACTAACCGAAACTCTAAACTTCATTCCCAGAGAAAAATGAGTTGATGTCAATGGGAAGAAGTCCATTGGAAGGGAGGCCTTAAGGCATCCTCCATCATCCAACACGAGCAACACTCAAATGGTATGAGCTAATGTGGGGTAGTACAAGTAACAAGACATACACTAGGATGGCCGACACATGAGGTCAAGGTAAATTGCAGAAAGGCCGACACAGGATGTATCCTTGAACAGTGAGCATGACACAAAGTGACTTAGGAAGTTTTCAACATGATGGGGGAGTAATATAAGCCTGCAATGTAGGAGACATTAGCAGACCATCCATATGGTTGGAAGAATAACCAACCGGGGGAGTAAACAACTTGGAGATCAGGTTCACCCTAAGGTCAAAAACTAAACCCAACTAAAATGATAGACTCAAGTAGGTGCTGTGTTCAAGGATAGGACTGACTAAAACTGCCTTTGAAACTGTAAGATGTGATATACCCTTCTTATCCCTTATTCTTTTTAGATAAAAGAATACCTTTCATGTTGTTTTAATGAGTCCAAGAAAGAATGAAAACTCAATAGATCCAACCATGTAAAGAGTTTAACGAGCCCATGGGAGGAAGACTTAGGACCTTCTTCATTGTTTACATAGTTCGAAGAAGACATAGAAGATTACTCTATAGTATTGATCTCTGGATTTTAATATCGAGCCGAGATCTGTTCTTGCTCGCCGGTGTTTTCAATTTTAAGGAGTCTAAAAAACTTAAACAATAACTCCATTCACCTACTCATGGATTTTAATATCGAGCCCAAGTACGTTAATGCTCGTCGGTGTTTTCCTATTTATAGAGTCTGAAAAACTTAAACTATCCTCTTTTTACCCTCTCGTGGATTTCACATCGAGCCCGAGTAGGTGAGTGCTCGCTTGGTGTTTTCATCTTTCGAGAACCTGAAAACCCTAAAGAAGGCTCCAAAAGGTCCTTTTTTCTAAAGTTAGTCTCCTCCCCCTAAAGAGTGTAAAACAATGGAAGAGTAACTCTTCTAGCCACGGATGACTAGAGTATTTCTTTTTTGTAAGTAATCCAAAAAAGTCTGGAAAAGGGTTAAAATTATACTTAAGTGGATGGGCCTTCAGTTCCTTTAACAAGCTTTAAGAGGACCAGTATGCTCAGCAATCTTGTCATATTTAAAGAGTCTAACAAGAGCTTAGAGAGAACTCCATGAAAATATTTTTCATAAAACTTTAACAAGCTCGAAAAAGTAAACTCGTGACCTCCTTACTATTTTTAACGAGCTCAAAGGAGAGATGGAAGAATGCTCATAGCCTCCTTACTATTTTTAATGAGCTCAAAGAAAAGGTGAAAGAATGCGCGTAACTTACTTACTGTTTTCAACGAGCTCGAAGGAAAGGTGGAAGATTGCTTGGTAGTGGATCAATGTCCAAATGAATGGAAAACTACATTATAGACTCTAGGAAAACTTCATCAGAAGGAAGTATACCATCCCAGGTAGAACGCATGTCTAAACATTCAGATGGAGTCATCAACTGGTCAATTGCCGGGACCTAGTCTCGAGAAGATAAGCATGAATTCAGAGGCTTCTTCTCAATAGCAATTGGACTCAAGGAACAATATGCCACATAATTTGATTGTGACTTGGTATTGCCTACTGACGAGGGACATACTTGGTCTATAGTTGGGTAATAAGAGGGATCAACAAATGTAAGCTGATCGATAGTGACAATGCTTTTGTTGTGAGGAAAATGCATCACACGAAAGAGCGTAGACACCACAGTGTGCATAGCATATACGAATCACGCCCTAGGATCATATCAAAATCCATAGGGTCCCTTAAAACCATAAAATCAACTAAGATTGTTTTTCCACCCAAAGTAACAGGTACTTGAGGGAGGAATCACAACGGTTCACTAGGTCTTTTATCAAAAGTCAACGGCCAATTAACAGCTGGAACAAGGTTAGGAAAACCTAAATCTCTCTAAGCATAAGGGGATAAGATACTAACAGAGGCTCCTTCGTCTACAACACATCAGTGAACCACATGGTTGCCGATGTCAACCTTTATCTAGAAAGGTGTACCAGAACGAAGGCGAGACCCAGTTAGACTATTCCAATCAAAGGAAATGATCCCAGAGCTTGGTAGGGGTTCACTTGACACAGATGCAATGTCCTCATTTACAGAGACATCTGAACTGGTAACGCAGAAGACTTCAGGGAAAGGTGCATCAGTCTCTGAAGGACTGATGGGATCGATCGAAGATTGCATCGATTCGATCACTTCACTCTCCAAAGGAAGAGTGGGGTTGACCAAAGATTGCATTGGTTCAACCACTTCATCAAACAAAGGTTGATCAGCTGTTGGGAATCTATAGACAGTTCAGGAGCAGAGGATCCTTCAGACATGGAGCACACTCTCTGCACCTCCGGAATAGCAGGGTATCGGTGAGTAAGATGGTCTCCCTCACAAAGTTTACAAGGGAACTTTGGCTTGCATCCTATAAGCTTAGACTCCGTAACAACTACAATACTCTCAACATGACTAGTATTGGATGACAGCTTGCCCCCAGCATGACTTGCATTGGTTGGTTGCTTAAAAGCATAAGACTTTTGAACTATGGACCACACTCTTTGCACCTCTGGAATAGCAGGGCACTAGTGAGTAAGGTGGTCTCCCTTGCAAAAATTACAAGGGAATTTAAGCTTCTATTTATTAGGTTTGTCGACAATGTCAACTTTCTCAGCATGACTTGTAGTGGCTGATTTAGTGTCTCAAGTATGACTCATATGAACTGGTGACTTGTCATTACTATGACCAGGAATGATCAATGACGTGTCCGCAACATGAGAAATAGTGGTTGAAGACATGCTTTCAATATAATTTGCATTAATTGAAAGTTTGCTCCCAGCATGACTTCCATAGGCAGGGTAGGTTCCCCCAGCATGACCTCCAGAGGCAGGGTGGCAAGGTTCAATATGATTCACAGTGATTGAGTGTTTTTTCCCAGCATGACCTCCAGAGGCTAGGTAAGTGCCCCCAACATGACCTCCAGAGCCTGGGTAAGTGCCCCCAGGATGACCTCCAGAGGCTAGGTGGTTTCCCCCTAGCTTTGGCATCTTCTTCCTATTCTTCATCCTTCTATTCCTTTTAGACTGCTGGTTACTAATATTACTACTTTCACCACATGAGGTAGAAGGAGGAGGAGAAGATGCTACTGGCGAAGCGGGCATAGGGTTCTACTGCTCTTGATGTGAAGTGCTTACTTGAGAAGCATCAGGAGCATGCGAGGCATTCAGAGTGGAAAACAACCAAACCGGTAGCCCTATAGTGAATCCTAGAGGATTCAAAGTAGCCATTAAGGGAGTACCAATGTTCCCAATGAATGGAAAAGCACAAGGAGCCCCTTCAATAGGGGTGCCTTGATTGGTGCTCACCGGGATGCTATCCATAGCTTTCGACTCAACAAACTAGAGATCTCTAAGGCCAACTAAAAACAAGCAGCACAAAGAGCATACCACTACAAAATACTAAGTATCCAAAACTAGGCAAACAGGGATGGTGAATACTCTCAATAGAAAGTCTGGGATGATCAGGGCCCATAACAAGCTAGTAGAGCATCGAAGAACAGTTATACGATGTCCAGCTCAGGTCCTCTGGGTGCAAGCATTTGAGTCACCAAACCGCCCTCTCGGGATTACTGAAAAGAGTTACCTTCCGTATCTGTCCTAGGTACAATGAAAATAGCCTTTCACTGCCACCTGTGTAAGAAGCCCTAAAGTCAAGATACTAAGGCTACCATTAACACGAAAGAAGTTTTGGGGGACAGTCGCAGGTCCGACTAGAATGCATGGGCAGGGTAGTTAAGCCTGAAATCCAAAAGGATCCCCGTATGCGAGCCAGCCTTGGTGTATGCTCCGAATGAAAAGTGAAGGGGTATCCTCTCTTTTTCACCTTTGCAAGACCTCGTGCTTAACTCCGGTTTCAGTGGAGCTTCCAGAACAACTTTGATGTCAATGGGTTTACCTAAAAACAGTCTCACTACAATTATTGAGTAATGAAAATGGTTTTGGAAAGTTAAAGTTGTTAAGATTTAATATGATAAGATAGAACATATCAGCATTACATTCCATTTCACAATAATAGCATATACAGGATCACTGAAGAAACAACAAGCACAACATAAACACAAGAGACACAGATTTATCCTGGGAAACCCTCAAGGGGTAGAAAACCCAGCAAAGCTTCCTCAATATAGATGACCAGCAATATACAAAGATGCAAACCAAAGACATGATCTCCTCCTCCACCATAGCAGACCTCTCCTCCACAAGTGCGCTACATTATGAGTGAGGGAAGTGTATCAAATGAGGAACACACCTCCTCTATATATACACATCTCCGACTTGCACTTTATATTAACTAGGTCGGCCCCAACTTTACCATTGGGTTAAACACCCCATTACAAGTGACTGGGCCGACCCCACTAGGGTGTTCTAACAACCCTTTGACCCACGTAACACATACAGGGATGACCACCACTCAGGAAGTCTAATAACCCAAGTTACCACATTCTGATGGAGGAATAAACATCTCTGGATATACAATAAGATCTTCACGGAGGAATGAAACATCTCCGAAATAATAAAGTACAAATATAATATTATTTGAAGTTACAATATTCAACACTCCCCCTTAATGAGAAGGATATTATAACAACATCTGCATGAGCAAGGAGTCATCAACATCATACATGATACATCTATAAATCATTGGAAGCTTTCTCAACATCATCAGTAACTCAAGCAGTTACTGGAATATCTTCAATACTGGAAAATCAACATCTTCAGTACTGAGTCTTTATCTTCTACAACACTCGAATAGCTACAACAACATCAACATCTGGATACTCATGATCATCAGCATCGTCATCACGCGATCATCAGCATCGTCATCACACGATCATTAGCATCGTCATCTAGACCATCACGATCAGCAGCATCGTCATCACATGATCAGCAGCATCATCATCACACGATCATCAACATCGTCATGTAGACCATCATGATCAGCAGCATCGTCATCACACGATCATCAACATCATCATCACATGATCATCAGCATCGTCATCACACAATCATCAGCATCATCATCACACGATCATCAACATCGTCATCACATGATCATCAACATCGTCATCACATGATCATCAGCATCGTCATCATACGATCATCAGCATCATCATAAGTATCCTCATCAATACATATCCTCATCAATATCAATTCAAGTATCCTCATCAGTCAAGTATACACAATAGCAACGTACTCTACAATACACATGATCCTTCCTTTCGAAATTACGGGATCAATCTCATCACAATCATGTTTAAGACTATCCTTCCTTTTGGAATTACGGGATTTACGGTCTAGGGATGATTAATCCATGCCATTCATTTAGGACTATGTCCAAGGATGATTTAATCCCCACCGTACATTTAGGACTATGTCCAAGGATGACTTAATCCTCTTCCTGTACATTTAGGACTATGTCCAAGGATGACTTAATCCTCACCCCGTACATTTAGGACTATGTCCAAGGATGACTTAATCCTCTTCCCGTACATTTAGGACTATGTCCAAGGATGACTTAATCCCCACATGTCCATCAAGGACTTCATTCTCGAAGACCATACGTCTACGGATCAATTCAAGGGACCAAAGTCCGGGGACGATACAATCCCCACTTGTCCACTAGGACTTCATTCTCAGAGACATATGTCTATGGCTCACTTTAGGACTGAAGTCCAGGGATGATCCAATCCCCATGTCAACTTAGACCCTGTCTAAGGAGCATCCACCAACCTCTCTGTCGGCATCAATATAGGTATCCACATCATCGACCTTACTGTCGATGCAGGCAATCTCATCATAGGTGATCACATCACTCCCCCTTTCGAGGAGGGTCCTACCAAGCTTGTCTCGAAAAATACTCAAACTTTATTTTGAGCTAGAGATTTGGTTAGTACATCGGTAACTTGTTACAAATTTGAACATTATAGTTCTTTTTCTGCACCATATCTTATATATAGAAATGTCATATCTCTATGTGCTTTGACTTATCATGGAACACTGGATTCCCTACCGTCTTGATATAATTATGTTTGTCACATAGGATCACAGTTGGGTTCACTTTTAAGTCAAACAATCCTGAAGCCATACTTCTTCACAGCTAACAGAGCAAGCAGCCATATATTCCTCTTATGTTGAGAGCTACACTAGATTGCTTCCTGCTAAACCACAAGATCATGGCTGATCCTAGACAATAACATCCTCTCGATGTGTTCTTCTTGTCTGATACACTTTCTGCTCAATCAACATATGTGTAGCCATCTGAAGTCATGATCTCCAAGATAGCATAGATCAAAGTCTATAGTATCCTTTAGGTACCTCATCACATGCTTTGCAACTATCTGGTGAACACATCTAGTTTCCACTAGATACTGACTTAAGGTGTTCACAGCAAAACATATATCTGACCTAGTATTTGTTAGATACATCAATGACCCAATAATTTGTCTGTATAGAGTCACATCCACTAACTCTGATTCATCAGCTAACAGCTTCAAGTCGGAACCCATGAGAGTGGCCATGGTTGTACATTCCAACATATCAAATCTTCTCAAGATTTCCACAGCATACTTTCTCAGGATGAGAAGGATTCCTTCTGAGCCTTGCCATACTTCCAGACCTAGGAAGTAATGCATCAATCTAAGATCTTTCATTTTCATTTCTGCAACCATCTATGCGTGCCATCTCTCGTCAGATGGGTCTACTGATATGAGCCTCAATATCATTCAAACTCTGTGGTGAGTTCCTTCTTGCATCTATGTCATCTATGTATAGAAACCATATTCAACCTTGTGGCAAAGGTTGAGATCCACATCACCCATGGTGATCATTAAGCTCATCAAATTACTATCGATCTTGAGTACCCATACAGAACTTGATTCACATTTATTCTTTAATTACACCATTTAAGAGAATGGTCTTATATAGCCACTTGGAGCAAACATCTCATCATGATTCTCTTCCTCTTTCTAAGAGAATCTTCTATCCACAAGCCTTCTATATTTTGTTTGATTTGTAAATCTTCTTGTTGAACATCCATCACTTGTTCGGTGTTCATCATTCTTCATGATCTTTCCTACAAATCAAAATTAAGTACATGATTAGTAATACTTCATAATCATGAAATCATGTTGACATGATAACCTATTATGCATACAGATATCATTTACATAGTTATGCAACTATCTTGACCAATACTTTGGCACAACACTTTTCCATATCCTGTATGCATACAGTGGCTATCTAGATGCCTTCCATCTCTACCAGAACATACTATCGAGAGTGTGCACAGCTCTCAGCATGTCAGCAAAGAGGTTTCATTCTAGAAAAGCAACAATGGAATGTTTGTCCAACTTACCAATCATATGCATATTAGTAGTATACTGTTCAATGCTCTATGAATGTTTACACTTAACATGATATATTCTAGGAATACAAATATGCATACAACCTATTACAAGCAATATCATTTACTATTTCAAATAACAACTCAAATACTTATCTTTTATGTTTGTGTGGTTGCCTCCCGCTTGATCTTCTAAATGTCTTTTGAACTTCTATTCATTCTGTACCACTGTGCATGCTCAAGTGTGCACTAGTGTTATCCTCATGATCTCATACAGAAACATACATTCATTAGTATATTATAAATATTATCAAAACATTATAATTCTAAATAATCTTGAATACGTATAGTCATGATCATAGATAATAAACATTAGTATTCAAGATTTCAGGGAAGTCTTCTTTTACTCATGCATATCATCAATCAAGATAAAAGACATAACATGCATAATCCCTTGATTACTTACATTTATAAATTTATGAATAAGCATAACCAATCATACCAAGTATACTTATATAAAGGGTCCTAACACAAGGTAAGATTCTAACTTGATATAGGAAAACATACCTGGATTAGTATACCTGCTTAGTTATGTCTAACATACCTAATCAATATCTTCTTTGTTCTCTTCAATGATTTAGAGATTTTGTGCTGGAACCTGCATATCTCATAATAGAACAAAGTCATACATACCTCGTAAGTAGAACAAAGATTATGGAGGAGTCTTTGTCTTCATGTTGTCATGGTCATGGAGCTTGATTTGTCTTTTGTGATGTACCTGTATCTTGTTAGCAGACAACATCAACCTCATACAACACCACAGTGCATTAGTACAATCATATAACCCTAATCAATGAATGTCTTCTATCATTCACATGCATTCATACTTTTATTAGGTTGATAAGACAATTATCACATTAATTTTGATTTTACTAACCTAAATAATATGAAGACAAACATATTATGAACTTAATCAAGAATCAAATTTCAAGACATACCTATATCTCCTTAAGTCATACCTGTCGAGATTTCTTGTAGTCTTCTTATGTAAGGCCTTAGCCTCAAATCCCCCTAAAACTGGATCTGGAGCTCGATTAGGGTTTGTTAGAGAAACCCTAAAGATTCAATCTTTGACTTTCACACTTCTAAATGGATGGATAGATGTGTCTTGTTAAGCTGATCAAACTTGCATACTTCAATTTTGAAATCTCCAAAATTTGACCCCTCAAAAATTGTCTTTAAAACTTCTGGATCTTCTGGAAAGGATCCCGAACTAGGGTTTGATCAAGCCCACTCTTCTGCCCAACCAAAAGTTTTGATCTTGGTCTCTAAATTTCTATTTTGATGAGTAGCATCCAGTCGTGGTCTCCGATTACAGAAATTCCAACTTTCTCGAAAACCCTAAATTCCGGAAGCCATGAATGAATGTGCTAAAAAATAATTCTGTTTTGACATAAATATGTACCTGATTGTTTCTGATGTAACTCCAAACTTTTCGATCCACATGGTTTGAAAACATTGTTTGTAGTATGCTAACCTATCATATTTCCATCTCGATAGGTCTGACCTCAATTGTATTTTCTGAGAGTGATTTATGCCAAGTGTTGCAACGTGACTTGTTTATGGGATAAAACAAGAGAGGGAACTTGTATGGAGTGCCACATGTCACTGGTTCACCTTTGGCCTATGAAAACATTTTTTGAGATAGTACAGATTTTGTACTACCTGTCGATTTTTATGAAATTTCATTTGGATCTTCCTAGCCCAAGTTATGACCTTTTTTCCTAGGTCACAGGATTTTGACTGAGATCTAGAAGAGGCAGAAACCCTAACTTGTACGGATCATAACGCACAAAGTACAATGAATATGAGGGTGTCCTTTGGACACAAGGTACCTGGGGATGTTATCTATGACCTGTAAATGTTTCCGATCCGGAACCTTCGCCAAAATGGAGTTATAGCGAAAGTTCCACGATGATGGGTTTTTGTTATGTAAAACCCAAACCTTCAAATTGTCGCAAGAGAAGCAAGTGTCGTAAGTGCCATACATTGCCTTCCTTCAGGTTAGCTCTGATACCATGTTAAGATTTAATATTCTAAGATAGAACATATCAGCATTACATTCCATTTCACAATAATAGCATATACAGGATCACTGAAGAAACAACAAGCACAGCATAAACACAAGAGACACATATTTATCCTGGGAAACCCTCATGGGGTAGAAAACCTAGCAAAGCTTCCTCAATATAGATGACCAACAATATACAAAGATGAAAACCAAAGACATGATCTCCTCCTCCACCATAGCACACCTCTCCTCCACAAGTGCGCTACATTCTGAGTGAGGGAAGTGTATCAAATGAGGAACACACCTCCTCTATATATACACATCTCCGACTTGCACTTTATATTAACTAGGTCGGCCCCAAATTTACCATTCGGTTAAACACCCCATTACAACTGACTGGGCCGACCCCACTAGGGTGGTCTAACAACCCTTTAACCCACATAACACATACAGGGCCGACCCCCACTAGGGAAGTCTAATAACCCAAGTTACCACATTCCGACGGAGGAATAAACATCTCCGGATATACAATAAGATCTTCACGGAGGAATGAAACATCTCTGGAATAATAAAGTACAAATATAATATTCTTTGAATTTACAATATTCAACAAAAGTGTGTTCTAATCCGAAACCCTAGCGTAAGCTAGTTGGTGTAGTGACATCCCTAGAAAGAAAAGTTGCTAATAAATTTTATTAATTATTCTTTTTAAGGGTTGTTCTTTACTCAAAGTTTGCAGTGCATTGTGTGGCGTGGTTATGGAAGAAATGGAAAGTACATAAAAGTAAAGAACTTTCACTAAACTTTCTCATTCGTTGTTTTGCAAAACTAAAGATAAGCAAACCTAAAACAAGTCTCTTTTTATTTTCTTTTCAAATTCAAAACAAAGTAAACTACGCTACTTCGAAATGATTATAAGTCTCACTACTTTAAACTACCGAACTCATTTTTTGCTTTTCTGATGTATGTAAAAGAAAAAGAACTCGAAAATGGAAGCAAGTAAGACCTAGAAGAGCAAAGTAAGTAAGGAAAAGCAACTCTAAGGCTCACAACAATCAACTTGATTACTTGACAAAGACTTGTCCTACAAAGTTTTTAAAGGGAAAAAACCTTGGGCTTGGAAGACAAAGTGGAAGAAAAGAAGGATAAGAGACACTTTACAATGGAAAGGCAAACTTCAAAGGTTGCTCCAAAGCATCAAGAACCCTAAAAACACTAAGCCAAGCTAACGGCAGGCAAGTGAACCAAGGATGACCTTACAATCACAAAGACTCAAATGGAAGCGAACTAAAAGACTTCAACTTACTTGAAAGTGAAATTGACAAAGCAATCAGGAAGTGTCTAGACTCAAAAAACTTTTGAAAACACCCTAAGGACTCCAACTTGGAGTCAAACCCTAAATCAAAGGCCAAGACACCATCAAAGCATGCTTTGTGTTGCAACAAACAACAAATGTGGTAAAAAAAGGTTTGTATACCTGCAACAAGCAACTAGGGTACTAACATGCAGCTATGTTCAACAAGGAACAAGGCATGGTTTCCAAAAAGAGCCATAAATAAACAATACACCTCAAAAAGTACTCAAGCAAGCAAAAGATGACCTAAGGGACTTAGGAGAGGCAAACAAGACTCAAAAAGGGCATAAAGGCCTCAAGGATCAGTTAAGAATACAAGGCAAGAGGCTGGAAATCAAATCCCAAAAGCAAACAGAGACCTACAAGAAAAAACTCTACTGTGCAGTATACAAACCTGCGTACACTGGGAGGTGTACTCTACTGTGCAAGAGGCAAGGTAGCGTTTTTCAACATGTGTACTCTACTGTGCAAGAGGCAAAGTAGCATTTTTCAACATGTGTACTCTACTGTGGAAGAGGCAAAGTAGCATTTTTTAGCATGTGTACGCTACTGTGCAAGAGGCAAAGTTGCATTTTTCAGTAGGTGTATGCTACTATATGCAAGGGATACCAGTGTTTTTTCCAGGGAAGGCTTGAAACAAGCTCTAAAACTTCAAACTGAGATGAGTCAAGGAATGGAAATAGGCTACAGTAACCTACCAAGCCTCTCAGAGGATCAAAAATATCAAAAAGTACTGGAAGTAAAGTTAAATGAGTCTCCTAGAACAGAAAACAACCGGTCCCCAATGGAGTCGCCAGTCTGTTGTTCGGGAATTCTACCCTATAGCGAGGAGAGGGACACTACCAACTTCTGGGGTGACAGGTAAATACATTCATCATATCACATAGGATTCTACAAAAGGAAAGAGATCAAGGTTTATGAGGGCATACCTTATTAATGAAGTTCGATCCTAGCTTTCGCTTGCTCCTTCGATCAATCCTCCACTTGATATTCCATTTGACGAACCTGAAATACAAAGATATCTTCCTCAGCGTATCTTGACTGATACAACAATGATGAAATTGAAATACAATTTAGACATCAAATACAATCAAGTATTTAATCCAAACAAACATGCAATCCATTAGACATTTGATTGGGACGGAAAGGGTATTTCAACCTTTATTGTCAAAAGCAAATAATCAGTAGAATCTATACCTGATCATTCATAGTGCTTGTGCAACCGGATCCTAGGCTCCTACTCTTCACACTAACTTTGGAATTCCTCCAGTGTAACAACCCTTATTGCATAGTTTCTCCTCCCAGGTCATTCTGACCATTCTGAGTCTAGTCTCTCTCTTCTATCCCCCTTGTATTTATGGGACAAGGTAGGCAGTTTGGATTGAGAGGTAGTCTGATTGGGAAGTTGGGGAAGTTGCAAAACCATCTTCAACTAATCCCAATTCGTCAAATTAATATATTTTTGATTACTTTTTAAGGTGTACACTACTTTTCTTAAGTGGAGTAGCGTTCAACATGCAACTTCCCTGCTTTACAACCAGCGTTTTCAAGATTTATGAGGCTGTACGCTACTCTATTGAAGCAAAGTAGAGTATTTCTGAGGGAAAACGCTACTTTAATGAAGTGCTGTAGAGTATTTTTGGAGGCAAACGCTACTATCATGCTTGTAGGGTAGCGTTTTTCCTTAAAAGTAGGTAAAAAGAGGGTTTTGTTAGCTGTAGAGGGGTAAGTCTAGGCCATTCATCATCTAGGGTCATCATGCTCTTCAATCCAAGTTGTCCTTTTGTGTGATCAACATCTAAATGTGATCACGGACGAAGAAGTGCAAATTTGACCTATAACAGAAACCAAAGTTATCTTGGTATCCTATACAATTGAGATTAGCTAAACAACAGAAGGTTATACCTTTTGGAAGATTGTGAAGTGTTCCTGTTAACATTGATGGAGTGTGAAGTAAATTATACTTTGAGGTCATTGAGATCATATATGATAGTAATCCTTATCCTGCATTATTGTTAATTTTTGAGCATCAATTCAATATGATCTAGGATCTTATCTGAGAGAATAACATGTACAGCATATCAATCACAAGAGACAATAGACACACAGAGTTTCCTTGGGGAAAACCATAAAGGTGAAAAACCCAAATAACTTCCTCAGACATAGATTAAGAGCAATGATACAAAACCAAAGCATAAGAGATAGTCTCCTAGCAGCAACTTCTCCTCCTCCACTAATGCGCCACTCTCCAATGACTGTATATATGAGAAAGTGAATGTTATACCTCAATATTACACTTGACAACCTAGTGTCGCATCTTTGCACCAAATAACATAGAAAACACTTCCCCCTACTGATAAACAATCAGAACAGAAGACCATTGACTGAATACGGAAGATAAATCCTTTTTTTGCCATCTGTCAACCCCACTTGGTCCTGTTTGCAAACACTACCATGCTTTGAATATTTATTGGGTCGTGGTAGTCCATACTACCGCGTGTTGCTCCTCCTCTGGGGTGCGGTACTACCACGCTATGCTCAGTCTAAGGGGCGCGGTAGTCCACTTATAGCATTTTTTCCATGAAGTGTGGGATCTCAACCCTCGAGATATTTTGTTGGGATTATTACCTTTGATTCGATCCCAACCCCCTCTATGTTTAGTTAGCCTGATCCACTAAACACTCCATAGATCCACACTTCTCTCTTGTTAGTTAACCTTCCCACATGCTATAAGAGAGAGGCCTTCCATGAGCTTAAGGAGGACTTTTGGGGCATCAAACCTATGATCATAAGCCTTTTGTGGAGATAGCTAGATGTGGGAGCACTTGGAGCTGGAAGATTGGCTTGGACGTCAAGCAACCTTTGTAAGAACTTTTCAAGCTTCCTAATAATATCACTTGCCTTGTTTCCTAATTCATGTGTATTGATTATGTTTCAGTTTCATGAATTATATCCATATAGGTTTGGAATTTAACTTCTAATTCAAAGACATTGGAAGATTGCATGTGCGTGTATATTGTTTTGTTTCTATAGATCCATCGCAAGGACTCTGGGATCAAAACTACAAGCAGGACAAACGCTGGGAGTGGAGGTGAGTTACTTTCTCTCTTTCTCCTTAATATAAAATCTTTGAAATACTAGTTTAATCTAGAATCCAAGATTACATTTGTTTCATTTTTTGTCTTAGAGTAGAGTTAGCTTAATCTACTTTATCCTAAGAGAGTTTCTCTTTATCCATAGGGAGAAATATATGCAACAAAAACTGGCAACTCCTCTGGTTTGAACCCTGTTTGATTGAGTTCTTTCACTTTCAGTCATCTGTGATTTTTCTCTTCCTTCAGAGAAGTAGTGGATTTTGGTCTTTTGACCTCCATTCACCCCCCTTTCCTGTGCATTAGCTCTCTACCTTTGATCATTAAGTCCTCTGGGTCTGCACACCCTTGAAAAGTCTGGAACTTTTCTTAAAGTAGCGCCCTGTCCATCCTTTTTACCAGTGTCGTGCCCCTATAACTACCTATAGAGCGGTAGTACTGCGCCCTTCACACTATCTAGTACGTGGTAGTGTACCAGTACCCGCCTAGAGTTATGGAAAGAACGCAGTAGTCCCTATAAATTTTTGTCTGTCTTACCTTGTTTGCTTCCTATAGGTCATTTATGACCTTCTCTACCTTGGGTTGATTTTCCTGTTACTCCTTAGCACCCTGCAACTTGCCTAACCACAACACCGTGCTTCCACTTTATTGTGTGAAGCCTTGTAGACAATTTTCAAAACTTTGGGTTTATGGTCATTAATTATCATCATATCTACTCCTTTATTTTCAATTGCTTCTTGTCTACATACCCTATTACTATTATCCAGTTGCAAGTCTCTTTGGTTTGTTTGTATTATTTGTTTGAGCTTGAATTCTTTGATTTAGTGGCATCATTTATATCTTGATCACCCCTTCACATTTTTTGCATTTGCTTGATCCTTTCATTATAATCATGTTTTTGTCACTATTTTCTTGCCCTTGATTATATAATTCTTAAGATTACATTGTTCTTACAAGCATTATCTTTCCCATTACTGCTATTAAAATCAATATTGGAAATTATCTTTTTAGAACATTGTTTTTCTTTTAGTTGAAAAGATCTAGTCATACTTTTGCACATTAGGAAGTGAATCATTCATCTCTGTTTGCCACATAAATTCTCATTTTGAAGCATCATTGTTGTAGATCAGTTACGTTTGAAAGTAGTGTTTATTTCAGTTTGGATTATTCGAAAAAGAAACAAAAAGTTGTTTTTGGAGTGGTTTTCTTTTCATTTCTTTGAAAAATTCATACATTGTGATCAAAGAACTCTCTCTTTATTTTAGCTATATTTCATCGAATAAAAGGCTCATTTCGATTCATTCTCATTTGCATGGTTTGGGTCGTCACAACATCACCAAGTTTTCATGTCCATTTACCCGATTGAGTAATACAACCACTAAAATTTACACTCCCTAACTCAACACATCATAACCTCACTTGAGGAGAAAAAGAACTTGTTAGTTAGGTAGGACACTGGGGATAGGCATCCAAATAATCCCCCCTTGTCATTATCATCTGAGACATAGTTGTTGTCCTCTAGGGTACCAAAATCCTCTAGTATTTGTTGACACGGTCATACACCAGTTTGTGGAGGGGTCTCCTATTGTTTCAGGGGTTAAACCACCGCGAGATCGAGAACTGGATAGACTCTGTGGAATGCCGCACTCCACTTAGCCCTAAGGAAACATCAATCATTGTCTTCCTTGTATTCTCCACCCACCATACTGGTGATACAAGGGTGATAAGGTAGAAGTACTGAAAACCTTTTCCAACATGTCATGAATGAGGTAGCTTAGTGACTTTTCTACTAGAGATCTTTTACCCAGGATCCCTTTTGGTAGAGGGATATCCTTCCATTATTGGTCTCCCATTTTGTATTGTTCGACTTGGATTTCATCAACTTGCAAAGGATAAAACTTGTTGAGGTCTTGCTACACCCAAAATCTACTCACCATAAGATTCAGTGTATACACCCCTGAAGATATCTTGACTAAGTGATCAACCAGAGAGGATTTGTACCCAATTGTGCTAGATTTTGAAGGGTTGTCGCATGCTACACATGAGCAACATGCGACATCGCACCTTGCCCTATTACAGGGTGCAACGAAGTCAGTTAGATGGCAAAAATAGCTTCTTCGAGGTCCTTCTCGAAGCTTGTTGACTTGGAACCCTATCCATGACCTCTTGGAGGAGCTGGCACTCGGTTCCTAATACTTTGGAGAGATCCCTTAAGCCTCTCCTACCATCTCTCAACCTATCCTATCCATACCCTATCCACTTAGTCCTATATGGATGAATCTCACTCCCATCCCAAGGGGAGGAAGTCTATGGTATCTAGATGCTGGTGAAATCACCCTTGGAACATATCCACTCACCTATTGGAAAACTCATACTTCCTTGGAAGTATATGGCAATTGGCTTCGTCGGAGAAGGGCTACATCGTTAAGCCTTGGCTGTAGTTCTATATCTCTATTATGTACTTCCCTCTTTTTATAGTAATACAAATGCTTTCCACCAATATTGTTCATGTGTGTAATGATACTGAGTATTTTACCTGCTTAACTGTTTACTTAGATCTCTTATTATATAGATGTCTTTTACTTGTTTCTCTTGTTTCTTGTCTTGATAGGTCTTGCAGCTTGGATCTGACGACTACGAGACGCGGAGCAGCATTCAGGAGAAAGGATTGCGAAGTGAAAGGTAAGACATCTAATACCCAATCCTTAAGTAGATCTAGGAAATGCATTAGTAGTCTGTTCTATTTGTTCTAGACTCACTTTGAGCTAGGGAGATCCTGCTCGCGTCCGCTTGAGTGGATTTTTCGATAAGAAATCTGGCGACCATACTGGGGAATGAACATAGTTTTAGTTTTCAATTTGAATTCCATTTTCAGTTGATTTCTTTTGCCAGCCATCTAAATTGCCTCCTAAGTCTCTTTCACCATCAGATCTTCACTTTGAAGAGTCTGATTACCTTCCTTTGAGTTTGTACTCCTCATTTTTAGACCATTTCATTGCTCATTGTCTAGAGAATTGGTTCATTTTTTAACTTATATCTCGCATGTCGCACCTGGTCAGTGTACTCAAAGCGGCACTGTGTCTTTTTTTTATCTCTGTTCTTTGTATGTTGACTTCTCGTCGCAACCCTTCCATTGGTATACTGCGACATCATCGCACTTCTCGCATTGGTGAACTGCGACGTCGCACTGTGCACAAGCACAGAGTGCGTCGATCTGCCAAAAATACCTTACATGCATCCCTTATCCATTTCTGATTTGAGTTTTGGTTTGTGTACAGACTCCTCTACACTGTACCTTCTAGGCAGAGACCCTTTTGTCCAACAGTGTTTTGTTTGGCTTATTTGTATTGGTTTTTGGGTCTTTTTGAGATTTGGATTCATGTTTGGCTCTTTGAGTCAAAACTAGTGTTTTGCTTGTGTTTTTAAGCGAAATGAGTTATGAATAGTGCATCCTTTAGTCGTTCTGACCCATCTCAAGGTTTTGAGATCATTTTTGGTTTGGTGTGATTGACTTGTTTTAAAGACTTGAAAAGTGTGGAATATCCATGTCTTTTTTAGCCTCTCTTTCTTGGGTTATGCATCTTGTTTCCTTTACATGCTAAGCTATCTAATGATTATTTGAAAAGATTGATTCTTTGTCTCCACTTTAGTTCAAAGAAAAGCTTGATTTTGTCACTCTTTTGCTATATTCATGAAATTGGAAAACATAAGTGTTCTTCTTACTTTAATTTGATCATTTGAAATTCTGGGTTTCACACTCATAAGAAGAAGAAAGATTCGTTTCAGATTTGTATGCATTGAGTTCGATAAGATTGTTAAGTGCTTTCCCTTGTCTTGCATTTGATTGGAAACATTTGTGGAATCCTTCTTTCCGTAGCTTAGATGTGTCTTTTTCAAGTGTAAACAGATAGGAAATGAGTTATAATTATTGCATTTGGTAGATTTTGAGCCTTTCATGAGTGCCTTTGAGCTGTTTGGGTGCTGGTCATTTTTCTTTGGAAATTTCTGAATGATTAAAGAGTGCTGTAGATATTCTCTCACTTGTTGTATATAGATATGAAAAGCATTTAGTTATCAAATTCCATTTTTGATACATGCATTTGAAAATTGAAAGTGCTTCATTAGTTTGTCTTATACATTAGGAAGATTAGTTGCATCTTTCATTTTCTTTGCGCTTTTTAGTTGATTATTGCAGAACGGTAGAGTTATTGCACTCCAGGAAGGAATTCTTCTTTTCACTACTACTTAAGTACTTTTGGTTTGAAAGAAAGAAAAAATCTCTCCTTACCTTAAGTAGTTTTCATTGAAAAGGAAATGAAAATGTGCATTATCATGTAGTTGAGGATTGCATTATGTTTACATTTATGTACTCACCTCATGCATCCACCTAACCGTACAAGATAAAATTAACGCTAGCTTAGGTTAAAATCATTTAGTAACTGTGTGTAAGTTAGAGATGTGTTCCGACGTCTTTAAGCGTGGCAGCTGTCATTATTTTCCAGCACTGTATTCTGGGGGTATTGTAGTCTTCCACGTACTTATCGGTATATCAAGCTCCTTCACGTACCCACCAAGTACAATAATCCATACTTGGCATATATCAAAGGTTGTATCATGTACTTGGTAGTATATTGGATGGTCTCTTGCTGAACTGTTGTGCATTAGACAGCACCAATACGGATTTGAGCTCCCACGTACCTTGCGTATATCGAGAGACAACCATAGGAATCCTGAAACCATCTGAGTTAACCATTTGGCCGTATTGGTAAAGCAATACACCGAGAACAGCACTCGGGGAGATTAGCACGCACATACTGTCCAGGTAATCGGGTATGCAAGCAAGGGTACGGTCCCAATCCTCCTTGTCGCATCATATTGTTGGACCCTGCAGTATATAGCGGTTTGTGATGCCTTGATAATCCTGTGAGGTTGTAGACTTTGAATCCAGTCCTATTCACACAGTCTGCTTGTTGCTTTTAGACTTGAGTAGTGTTTTATTTGTGTGGTACTTTAGAGACTCTTAGGAAGTTTAGATATGGGATATTCTTCTGGGACTACCAACCAAGGTGCCCCATTCCATGGTATGCCATTTGTTATTCCCCCTTGTGGAACTGTTGGTCCTCCCTTTATGGCTACGTTGAGTCTTCCTGGATTGACAATAGGATTACCGGTATGGTTATTCTCCAATCCAGTTGCACCAAGTGTACCAATCGTGTCGGACCTAGGTCCTTCACCACATGAGCATCAATCTCATGATGACCCTTCTCCTTCTCCATCGAAAGTTGAATCGGCTTCTATCTCTTCCTCTTCTCCTACTGAAAACTCTGATGTTAGTAAGAAGGTGGGTGTGAAGAAGAAGAAAGATAGGAAAGAGACCAAGCGTCAACCATCTTCCTCTGATGGCACTCATTCTATGGGAACACCTCATAAGCCCAAGTTCCCTTGCAAACTTTGCAAGGGGGATCACCTTCTCAAGAATTGTCCTGGTCTTTCCCGTGTGTCAGAAGTGTGGTCTAAAAACCCCAAACCGCTTGTATCATCAACCTCTGAACATCATGTTGATGATACTCCCTCGACCAGTGACCCATTGGTGAAGGGTCAGAAGGTTAGAGCTACAGACCCTTGCTAGATATGCAAGGGCATGCATCGTACTTACCTTTGTCCAAGCATGGATGAAGCTTCACGGTGGTTGGAATATATTACTAGCTCTCAACAGGTGCTTCCAACAAGCGATAGTAAGTTGTCCCTCGACCCCCTATTAGTTGACCAAGTGATCGATTCAGTTTCATCTGTAATCGATCCCACTCTTCCTTTCGAGACTGAAGTGATCGAGTTGATCTCATCTCCACTCGATCCTGCTCTTTCATTGGAGAAAGTCCAGACTGAAGCAGTCACCGTGAAACAATCTTCATCTCATTCTTATCTTCCAAGTGAGAGTGAATTGGAAACCGCTGATGTTTTCCTAGTCAGTTTAGAATGTCCTAGGCAAGGGGAGACCCTGTCTATTCCTACAGGATCCCCCCCAAGTACTGAGGTCATTTCCTTTGATTGGAATGGTCTAACAGAATCTCGTCTTCCTTCGAGTATTCCTTCTCAAATATCTGTCGGAGTTTCCGATAAAGAAATCTTTCGTACAATAGTTGATGAGGGAGCTTCTGTTAGTATTTTATCCTCAATTGCTTGGCAAGCTATAGGTTCCCCTCAGCTTGTGCTAGTAACTGACCCAATTTTGGCTTTTAATCGAAGGCCTACCGGACCTTTAGGGATTCTCCCACAGTTACCTATCACGTTGAGAGGTGAAACTATTTATGTTGATGTCATGGTTGTCCAAAGTCATTTAGATTTCAATCTACTCCTTGGACGTGATTATGTCTATGCTATGAAAGCCATAGTGTCCATGCTCTTTCAAGTGATGTATTTTCCTCATCATGGGAATATTGTGACCATTGATCAGCTTTCCTTCGTGACACCCACTCATCATATGACTCCTAGTCATCAGACTTCCTTGAATGTTCCGCATGTTTTAGTGGTTTCTTCCCCCTGAGGATGGGGGTTACGAGCACGGTTTATGTTATGTTTGAAGCTTGTCAAAAAATGAAACCGAACACTCTAGCATAGTTTACCTTTGGTTTCAAGCTTGCATAAAAATAAAACCAATCCATTGGAGCATAGTTTTATTCTATTTTAAGCTCGTTAAAAAATGAGATAGACCCCTCTAAGCATAGTTTACCTTTGGTTTCAAGCTTGCATAAAAATAAAACCATCCACTCAAGCATATTTTTATTCCATTTCAAGCTCGTTAAAAAATAAGATGGCCCCCCTCAAGCATAGGTATTGTCTATTTCAAACTTGTGTAAAAATGAAATAGATATCCCTCCCATCAGTTCAAGTCTCTCGCTAGAGTTAGAAATTGAACCTTCATTTCATCTGATTCTCATTTTTCCCCCTTGGTGAACATTTTCATATTAGTAGCCAGGTTGGTAGTTGGGTTAGCAAGCAACATTTTCAGACGAAATGAAGCTTGGGGGGCATGCCACATGTTGTACAGTCAGCAATCATGTTGAGGGAACACTACCATGTTAAGCCGCTAGCAATCATGCTAGGGGCATTTACCGACGTCTCGGCATCATGTTGGGAAGGAACCCATCAATGGGCCTTAACCTATGAGCATAGTTCCCTTTCTATGTCAAGCTCGTTAAAAAATGAAATAGGTCCCTACGAGCAGAGTTCTAATCTTGTGTCAAGCTTGTCAAAAAATGAAACATATCCTTTCCCTTTGAGTCAAGTCTCCATGTAGACTTAGTACCTGAACCTTCTTTTCACCCGCCTATGCCTTAGCTGAATGAAATGAAGCTTGGGGGCATGTCTTCAAACTATGGAAGTTACGTTGAAGTCAATTCAATCGCCTCTCCACACCACGTTAGAGCTAAGCCACTTACTTCTAGCAATCATGCTCGGGGCATGTACCAACCTTTGGATTTCATGACGGGAAGAAGTTCACCATTGGGAACATTTTCGAGCATACTTTCCATTTTAGGTTTTGAGCTCATTAAACCATGAAAATTATCCCAAGCATAGTTCATTTTATGTTACAAGCTCATTAAAAAATGAAGCAAACATCATGAGCATTCTTCTAACCTATCTTCGAGCTCGTTAAAAATAGTAAGATGGCATTTGAGCTTAGTTTTTACTTTTTCGTGCTCTGGTTAAAACATGAAAAGTGGTTTGAGCTTAGTTTTTACTTTTTTGTTCTCTGGTTAAAACATGAAAAGTGGTTTGAGCTTATTTTTTACTTTTTCGTGCTCTGGTTCAAACATGAAAAAGATTTCGAGTGCTTTTGATACCATTCTCATGCTTGTTAAAAATTTGAGTTAAAAAGGTGTGTCTAACGAGTATAGGTTTATCACTTTATCTAGCCTTGCTAGACTATTTACGGAAAAGGAACTGTATCAAGTTTACTTTTTCCTTTGTCGTACTCGGTTATCAACCATGATAAAGTTGTTCATGGAGTCCTTTTAAGCTCTTTTCAGACTCCCTAAATAGGAAAAGTTTTCCAAGCGAACTTGATGTTTTCACACTTGTAAAAGCATTTGAATGATCATCTTTCTGGTGATAGTTTACCCCTTTTTCAGACCAAGAAGGACTATTTACAAAAAAGGAATACTCCAACCAACTAGGGCTGGAAGAGTTCTCTCCCACGTTGTTTTACCCTTTTCCGGGCGATGAGGCTAACTTTACAAAAAAGGAGCGTTGGAGTCTTCTTTAGTTCTTTCAGACTCTTTTAACATGAAATGACAACCGAGTTTACCTTCTATGGACTCGTTAAATTCTCACATTGAAGGGCCTGTCATGGGATGAACCCCTCCTATCCTAGGTTTGGAAAACATTTGGGATTGGACTCATCTATGAGATGAGCTATACCGAGCATCTGGTTACCCTCATCAAGCTCGTAAAAAACACATGAGGCACTCATCATTCATGATGGGGAAAAAGGAAAGCATTTGTGTTACATACCTTATTAGTGGCAGTATGTAGTCATTCTTGAACATGGCACTCATCTGCATTTGCATACAACACTTGGATCATTCGTTTGTCCTCGAGTTCCACTGATTTCCTGAGTCACATTACTCCTTTGAATCATTCAAAGAAAAGATTCCATCATCAGTCGCTTTGAGAATTTGTGTCACACTCATCATGTCAATACTGTCAATTCATGCCATTCCCATGTTCAAGAATATGTCTATCATTTATCATCTGTAGTCAATACACTCGCCATCATGTCGGTCTACTCTGAGTCAGTCTTGCATGTTACTGTACCATCCAATCCACCCTATACATTTTTTTCGTGTTTCATGTAGATTGATGGGGGATTCATCATGGCCCTCCTTCGACGGATTCATCCTTGTCGACTTCAACACATCATCCGAGGATTGAATCTAGAAACCAATCAAGTACCTTGGCCCTGCATGCCTCAATGGTAGGTTAGCTCGCTTTCATCATGAGTGTACATCATTGACTCTTGATCGAAAGATTTCATCTTGCATTCGACTTCAACTCATTTATTCATGCTTGATGATATGTACTGTGATACCTTGGGAATCATTGACATCAATGGTGATCTCCCTCGCACTTGTTAACGGTTTACATCAATGGATGGTAATCAAGTGGTTTCTACCATGTTCAACATCAAGAAATTTGTAATCAAATGGATAGATTTGTATCATTGTGGGTTTAGCTTGAAGACCCTGGGGAGTCATGTTTTACCCAGGTTGCGATGGAGTTTGTATTGAGTTATATCACATGGATCCACATTTGTATTGGTTGTGGCTGTGTTATCATCTCATCATGGATCTACGCTTGTGTCCAGTAGCCATGATTGTGTTCAGTCGGCCATTAATCCCATGGATCTACACTGTATTAGTCGGTAGCCTTGTTGCACTTTATATGAGATTGTCAGTTCAGATTCAGTTGTACTACAACAGTGTGATTCGTCCGACAAGTCTATTGCCATTACTTCTATCAAAGCACTTCACCTATCTATCTTCAACAGCTTCATGCTTTGGGGGGAATTCTGTTACACCCAAAATCTACTCACCATAAGATTCAGTGTATACACCCCTAAAGATATCTTGACGAAGTGATCAACCAGTGAGGATTTGTACCCAATTGTGTTAAGTTTTAAAGGGTCGTCGCATGCCTCACATGAGAAACATGCGACGTCGCACCTTGTCCTATTATAGGGTGCAATGAAGTCAATTAGATGGCAAAAATAGCTTCTTCGAGGTCCTTCTCGAAGCTTGTTGACCTGGGATCCTATCCCTGACCTCTTGGAGGAGCGGGCACTCGATTCCTAATACTTTGGAGAGATCCCTTAAGCCTCTCTTACCATCTCTCAACCTATCCTATCCATACCCTATCCACTTAGTCCTATATGGATGAAACTCACTCCCATCCCAAGGGGAGGAAGTCTATGGTATCTACATGCTGGTGAAATCACCCTTGGAACATCTCCACTCACCTATTGGAAAACTCATACTTCCTTGGAAGGATATGGCAATTGGCTTCATCGAAGAAGAGCTACAGCGTTAAGCCTTGGTTGTAGTTCTATATCTCTATTATGTACTTCCCTCTTTTTACAGTAATACAAATGCTTTCCACCAATATTGTTCATGTGTGTAATGATATTGAGTAGTTTACCTGCTTAATTCTTTACTTAGATCTCTTATTGTATAGATGTCTTTTACTTGTTTCTCTTGTTTCTTGTCTTGACAGGTCTTGCAGCTTGGATCTGACGACCGTGAGATGAGGAGCAGCATTCAGGAGAAAGGATTGCGAAGTGAAAGGTAAGACATCTAATACTTGATCCTTAAGTAGATCTAGGAAATGCATTAGTAGTCTGTTCTATTTGTTCTAGACTAACTTTGAGCTAGGGAGATCCTGCTTGCGTCCGCTCGAGTGGATTGTCCGATAATAGGTCTCCAACTCTTAGTTAGTAGGTTTTGCTTGCTATTTCATCTTCTTAGAGGGTCATTTTTCTTCTTAGTGATTGCTTGTTGGCATTCTGGCCACTTTTGTTTTTAGCTCGCTTACTGTGACGCCAATATCAGAATAGTTTTTAAAGCTTGCTTTTTGTCTTGTGAGCCTCGCTTTTTCTAGCTCCCCTTTTGCACAATCGATTGCATTAGGTTTTTTGAGTTCTTTGTTACGAGATTGTCCCTGAAACTTGTATTCCTACCATTATGTCCGAGCCACAGAGATCACGAAGAGTACAGCGACGAATCCCACCACCACCACCACAGACTTCTGGTCCACCTACATCACGTATTCCAGCCCCTGCCGATCGCGGTGCTGGCCGAGGGAATGTTCCACCACCTATCCGCACTACATCTTCAGTTCCACCTGTAACCATAACTCACAGCACGGTCTCAGAACCTCTGGCAGTTTCTGTAACCAATAACACACCTGAGATTCTGACTGTCACATCACCAACTGTTATTCCAGACATACCTCCCACAGTGGACAACACTACAGCAGCTGAAGCTAGTACTGCCCAAGATACTAGACCGGAGGCTATCATCCTCCCAGATGTTAGCACTACCCTTCCAACAGATACTTTCTATGACGTTCTGGAAGGATCTATTGGAACCATCGAAGGATCTGACGAAGATATGTCTGAACTGATTGCAGTCCTGGATGGATATGTCAAAATTATTGAAGAAGCCAAACTCCCTAATACACCTTTTGAACTTGACTTTGACTTTCTAGCTTCCCAGATGGAACCTCCGCCTACCATCACTATCCCGTCAGGTGTTCACACTCAGGAAATCGGTTCTTCTAGCAATGTACCATTTATCGTGTCCCTCCCCGATCTCCCCTTAGGACATGAAATCATGGCGTCAATCCAATCTAGCATGGTTAGTCTTGCTAACTCCCCCTTAGCATCAGAACAGTTCAAACGTGATACAGAGCAAATGCTCTCAACGGCTTCTCGATATCCTCCTCCCACCCATCCTCCTGGTTACCAAGCCCCCAACGTTCCGTCCAGCACAGAGTTTCACTACTCCTATGCTGACGGCTCCGGACCTTCATATTTTACTTCACCTCATGTATTTCTGGATCCCAAACTAGGATCAGCTCGCATTTTCAACCACACACGAGATACAAATCCAGGCCAAGCCCTCGACGGTCCTCCTACTTTTCAAGACCCTATGGACGTGACTCTTGATACCCCTCAGTTAAATTCCCCACATTTGTTACCGTCAAGTATGTTTGATGTATCTTCTAGGGACCCACCACTTATGAGGGATAACCAAATATTCTCTTCATCCCCGCTTGTAACGTATGGAAGACCCCCTCCGCAAATCGACACCTTTGGAACCATTGGCCAATTGACACTATCCCACCTTTCTAGTGTCGGAAGAACATCAAGTCATACTACTGGATCATCCATGTTGACCGGAGGTTCATCTTCGGCCACCATCTATACCATTTTAGGAGGTGGACAACCGACTATTACCACTAATCCCAACAACCAACCCCCTCTTGGCGGACCATCAACCCATCCTATAGGAGGACAACCATTTCTTGCGAACACTACTCCTAGTCACCAACCCCCTCCCATCAGACCATCCAATCCACCTGCTGGAGGGCAACCCCTTGGTACCATTCAAAGCGGGGTGATTCAATCAATACCTCCATCTTTTCCATCGGCTCAACAAGGCCCTTTACTTGGAGGATTCCCACTCATTAATGCCCCCACCGGAACCATTCAACAACCCTCTCAACTAGCAACATCTGCTTAGTTAGGCATGTATAATACACCTGGCAACGGAAAACCTTATGTTGGTATTCCAACCGGACCTCATCCTCAACATCCCTCATCAGGCATGCTTCCTTCTTGGGGATCTCAAATCCCATAGAGTGGGGGATGCTCGTTGTTCGAAAACTGGAATCAAGCTTGGGGGAAACCTCTCATTTCCCCCAACTTGAATTCCAATTTTCCCTACCCTTCAGCCGCAACTACTCCATGGAACCCATCCCTTCAACCTCCACCTCTTCATCAGGGTGGAACCCATATTCCATGGATGCCATTCTTGCAGCCACCCCCTAACCCTGGTATGGGAAATCCTCCACCCACTCAATGTAGTGGTAACTTTTCTGGAACCGTACAATCCTAGGGAGCCATACCCCAACAAGGAGCAAGAAACATTCTTGGGACAAAACAACCCTAGGTTACGATACCCGCCATCACCACTCAGTAGAACATCCAAAAACCGGTTACCACTGTGATTCCCAGTCAGACAATAAATCCCATGACTTTGAACACACAATCGGTTAACCAGATGGTCTACTACCCCTAGAACTTCCAGCAATACCCTATGGGAAACATGTATGGGTACAACACACAACAATATGTTGTGTAGGGCCCCACAGGCATCCCTGCGTCGTACAACTACTACTCATACCCACAGCCAAATTGTCAACTTCCTTTCTTGGCCACGCTAGACTTACCTGATTTGTCGAGGCTCATCAACAATCCTATATGGCATGAACCTCATTGGCCACCCATCCCAGCCAAACTCCCATCGGACATTCCTAAGTTCGATGCCAATCACAGGGAAGACTCTAAGAGCCACGTGATGACCCTCCATCTTTGGTGTTCATCCAACTCATTGATGGATGACTCCATTCGGTTATGGCTCTTCCAGTGCATGCTTATTGGTACAGAAGCAACATGGTATATTGAGCTGCCTCAACACTCCTTTCACGATTTTAATACCTTGGCTATGCAGTTTCTGACTCATTTCCAGCTCCCCATCCAGTACGAGACTGGAACAAGACTGTTAACCTCTCTACGTCAAACCAACTCTATGCATATCTCATACCATATCCATGAGTGGCATCGACGCTATAGGTTAATCAAGGCACCCATTCCAAACTAGTTACTCACTGATTGGTTCACGAAGTCATTTCTGCCTCCCATCGCCAGGGATATTGCCATGCACAGGCCGGTCATAGAGGAACAAGCAATTTCTTCTGCTTAGTACATGGATTTGGTATATACCCAATATGGAACTCTACACGATCTTCTTCCCCATGCCACCTGCATTACTACTGATCCAACTAAGCTTACCACTGAACCCCCTATCGATGGCATTGTCGGTTCAGTCAAGGCCCAGCCTACTACTAAACCAACGGGGCAGCAAACTCCTGCTTCCCTCACTCCACCCCAGGCTGCTCCTAAAGCTTCTACTTCTCCTTCTCTCTCCTCCGAGGTGAACGTAGTTCAATCTACGTCACAACCATCTGGAGGAAAGAAGAAGAGCAACCATGGAAAATCCAAGAAAACTTCTAACCAGTAGGAGAACCTCAAGCCACAACCTACCCACAATGACCCCAAACTACATCGGAAAGCAAAGTTCCCCTGCCTCATTTTCCAAGAGGATCACTATACACGTGACTATCCCTACAAGGGCAAAGTCAATAAATTTTTCAAAGGATCATCCCGCCCGACAGTGTTAATCAATCCTTTCCCTCAGTAGCAACAGCAGATGGTTGCCTATGATTCCCCGCAAGGGGGAAATCCGAACAACCCACCTCATGGAGAGACATCCGCAAATCATGAAATCTTGATGATGAGTAATGAAGAGATTCACATCACCACTCGTTCGAAGACATACGATAACTCCCCAGGTTCAAACAAACAACCAGAGACAACCAAGGGCAAGTCTCCTGTTGAAGATCCCTCTCTCACACCTCCCCCCAATGGTCATCTCCATATCAAAAGACAGCTTACAGACACAGTGCTACGCCCACCTAAAGGCACCATCCGAAAGGCGACATTCAACCCTAATGCATGAGCTTCCAAAAATTACAACATTGTTGAGGACTTAGCTCAAGCACCGTGCGCAATGTCGACTCTCGAGGTTCTCCAACACTACCCTACGCAGTGCAGAACCTTACTTTTAACACTGGGGGCAGTAGACCCGGATACTTCAAACACCATCATGTTTAACTTGGAGTATCTCAAACCTCGGCTTTCCCATCAGTTAGCCTTCTAGGTTCATACAAAAATCCGTGGAAATAGCATCCATCGCACTGTCTTAGACGAGGGTGCTTCCACGTCGATTATGTCTTTGAATTGTTGGAGAGCCTTAGGCTCACCCGAAGTCACAACTTCTCCTACTACTCTCAGGGCATTTGATGGACATGGTTTTCAGCCCTACGGACTCATTCCTGTGATTGGTGTTGAACTAGGGGGAAAAACAGTATCTATACACATTGAAGTCATGGATGCACCATTAGATTACAATCTTCTACTTGGCCGAAATTGGTTCTATGCCATGATCGCCATAGCATCTACTGTCTTTCGACTCATACAATTTCCTCATGAAGGGAAGATTGTCACCATAGACTAGTTAGATTACTGTATCCCATACTCTCATTCGAACTCTACCAACACTGTCCCATTATTGGATCAGCCCCAGTACCGTTTCCCCCCGGTACCATTTCCAAGACATTGGTGTTGGTCTTATGAAGGATTCCTCCCTTATCGGATTTTTCCCAGAGCTCGGATCCCGCGTATAGCCATCAACATGATATCATCAAATATCACCCCATTCAATAATTCTTGGGTTATACCGAGTCCTACCGAGATTGAAAACCACGGCAACTCCATGTCGTTAAATAGGAACCTCGCAGCATATGAGGCAATCCAGTCAGCCACCGATTGGGTCAATCCCACTACCCATCACACAGTGGCACAACTGTCATCAGAGGCTAGTTCACCCTCACTACTTATCGATCCTCTCACATTGATTTTTCCTACTGACGAATCAATCATGGAGGTTATGTCCGGTGATGAACCACCCTGGGGAAATTTCCATCATCAATCTTCTTTTCCCACTATCCAGGCGGTTGAGCCAGATACTAAACCCAACACTTCACTTGGAATGGTTCAAACCAAGTTTCCCACTTCATTTGATGAAAAAAATTTCGAAGGAAACTTGGCCAGTCTCATGGCGACCACTCCCATCGACATTTCAATGAATCTTGGTGTCATGGAAAACATTCATACTGGCAAGAGTTGTACTCCCACTGAGATGGAGTTCTATAGTGCCTACTTTAAAACATTCCGCGACATTTTCACTTGGAGTTATAAAGAGATGCCAGGAATAGATCCTTCTATCATGGTCCACAAGATTCCAACCTTTCCTGGTGCCCAACCAGTTCGGCAGAAACTCCGACCCATCCACCCACGTAAGGAAGCCACTATCAAAGCCAAAGTCGAAAAACTTTTGTGTGCTGGTTTTATCTATCTTGTCCCGCTGACAGAATGGGTATCTAGTATCGTTCCCGTAGCCAATAAACAGGGTACGATTAGAGTCTGTATCGATTACCATGACTTGAACAAAGCTTGTCCAAAGGAAAACTACCCAACTCTGTTCATCAACCAGATCATCGATACTGCACCGGGAGTGTCATCTTTTCATTTATGGATGGCTTTTTCGGTTATAATCAGATCGAGATACTCCCAGCAGACCAGCATAAAACAACCTTTATCTGCCCATGGGGAATCTTTGCATATCAAAAGTTACGTTTTGGCCTAAAAAATGTTGGGGCAAATTTCCAACAGGCGATGTCGTACGCATTTCAAGATATCAAACATATTGCAGAACCGTATCTTGATGACCTTCCTGCTCATTCTCAAACTCGAGAAGATCATCCTGATAACTTAGGCACCGTCTTTGCAAGGTGTCATCACTACAACATTCGTTTGAACCCGCATAAATGCATTTTTTGCATTGAAGCCAGAAAAATTTTGGGATTCATAATCACCAAAGACAGTATACGATTGGACCCCGCGAAGGTATAAGCTATTTTAGCCCTGCCATCCCCCATGAACATACTAGAACTTCAAAGTTTGCAAGGGCATGCAAACTTTCTACGTCGTTTCATCTGTAATTTTGCCCAGATAACAAAAGGCTACATGAGGCTTCTAAAGAAGAACATCCCCTTCTTTTGGGACGACGAAGCCCAACGCTCCTTTAATAATCTAAAGGCAGTCTTAACTAAAGATCCTGTGATTCAACCCCCCAATTACACACAGGATTACATTCTATATCTCGCAGCTTCGATTTCCACCATTGGCATGGTGTTAGTCCAAGAAGATACCAACGGCATAGAACATGTAGTGTATTATCTTAGTAAGAGTCTCATTGACTCTGAAAATCGCTACTCACATGTTGAAAAGCTAGCTCTGGCTACAGTCTTCGCTGTCCAGAGGTTCCGTCACTACATTCTACTCTGCCAGACCACTGTCATAGCAAATTTCAATCCAATGTACTACATCCTCACACGTCAAGTGCTTGGGGGAAAATATTCCTGTTGGATTGTTATCCTACAAGAGTTTGACTTAGAATTTGCCAAAGCCAAATCCAAGAAATATTTGGTCTTTGTAGAGTTGATTTGTAATTTTCCCCATGCTACTGAGCAACCTAAGCCCATCGATTCTCTTCTCGATGAATCGGACTTCCTCACCAACACATCCGACCCATGGTATGGGGATATTCTACTATATCTCCAAACCCAACGTTTTCGCCTCAACCTGAACCATGATGAATGTCGATGTATCCGATATCACGCCAAGTACTACCTTATAATTAACGATACCCTTTACCGTCATGGTGCTGATACCGTTCTTCGACGTTGTTTAACTTTAGACAAGGATGAACACATTCTTAATGACTGCCACGCTGGAGCATGTGGTGGTCATCTCTCTAGGATGGCTACGACCCAGAAGATAGTATGAGCGGGATATTTCTAGCCCTCGGTATTCAAGGACTGCATTGAAACGGTCAAGAAATGTCCACCTTGTCAATTCTGCCATAGTAAGACACGCTCGCATCCCGCTCCACTTCATCCTGTAGTTGTCGTCGGCCCCTTTGCCAAATGGGGTATTGATTTCACGCACTGTAAACCTACTTTAGTCGGGGGGCATAGCTATGTCATAGTAGCTGTGGATTATTTCACAAAATGGGCTGAAGCGATGCCTACTTATGCTGAGGATGGTAAAACAACCGCACATTTCATATTTAATCACATCATAGCTAGGTTCGGAGTCCCACAATCCATCATGACCAATCGTGGCTCCCACTTCAGGAACCATATGATTGAAGAATTGAGCACCAAGTTGGGTTTTCGTCATGAAAACTCAACCCTGTACTACCCACAGGCCAATGGCCAAGTCAAATCCATTAATAAAGTTTTGAAATGCATGATTCAACACATTATGGGTACCCATAAGTCCAATTGGCACTCAGCTCTCTTTTTCGTGTTATGGGCATACCGAACCTCAGTGAAAAGTGCTACCGGGTTCACACCATTCCAACTAGGGTATGGCCGGGAATCCAGTTTACTAATTGAATGTGAAATACCGTCACTCAAGATAGCCATAGATCTACTTCCCAATACCACCTCCGAAGAGGAATGGTTTCTATACCTAGCCAAGCTAGATGAAACCCGTCGAGACGTTGCTTTAGCCAATGAGGCCCATAAAAAACGCGTCAAAGCATAGTATGACAAATCCGTTCAACCTTGGATTTTCAATGAAGGTGACCTCGTACTCACATATGACTAGATGCATGACAAACTTGGAAAAGGAAAGCTAGAGTCTATGTGGTATGGCCCCTTCATTGTAAAACATGTATTGGAGAAAGGAGACTATGAACTCGTCGACTGTGACGGCACACCATTGGCATGGCCCTGCAATGAGCTGTACCTAAAACGCTTCTACGAGTAGGTTTATCCTACGTGAGACAATTTTTGTACATAATGTACTTAGTTTGTTTTCATTTTCTTCTTTTGTGTGTGTATGCATGGATGTTATCTCATGTATCCCTATTTACCTCAACTTGTGCTCCTATGCGCAGATGTCTGCCTCCTATGGATTCGCTGACGGTGCGAGCCGACACACCCAGAACCTCGCTTCCGTAGCATGGGTAATTTATTCTCTGAGTTAGTATCTTCAGGAGGCACTTGCTTGGGCCCCGCAACCAACAATATCACAGAGTACCATGCAGTCATTGGACTCTTAACCAAGGTCGCTTCCCTTGGAATCGACTCCTTGTCAGTCTTTCTAGACTCCCAACTTGTGGTATCCCATTTGAATCATATCTACGCTGTTCGCGATCCTATTTTGCTTCACTTATTTCGAAGGGTATGCCTCTTGGAATGATCTTTTAATTATATTTCATATCAACATATACCAAGAGAATTCAATTTTGTAGCTGACTCATTAGCTAACTACATTTTGGATTGGCATCTAACCCATACATGAAAAATGCATCATAAAATAAACACACAAGTCATTATAAATGGATAAGTCATAGAAGTAGGTCCATATGTATATATCATCGCATATAAAAGTGTTTTTATGAATACATAAAGTTTGTGTTTAAAGACAAAATTTGGGATCCAATCCCATACAAAAATTGGCTCTCAAGCCTACATATCGTGTACATGCCGCAAAAGATAAAATACTACTGTCTAAGGAGATCTAGGAGATCTATCATGAGCCTCCTAAGACTCCTCACGCCGCTGATGGTAGCAAACTATAGCCCTAGCCACCCTACAGAGGAGTAAGCCAATACGTCTAGGTATGCCCACAGTGTGCCGCTGAAGATGGAGAGGAACATTATCCATCCTCATAGCTGGGACTCCAAAAGTCAAACCCTCTAGGTTTCGCTTCCTCTTCCTCCCCTTCCTCCTCTGAAACAACCCAGTACTCTACCTCGCCTCGGTGTAATGGTGAGTAGCCAATAGGTCTCCTTGGTCCACGATCTGCGACATGCACATGTACATACATTAGGTCTTTTCACACTTTCCAAAAAACAACTAAAAATTACATATTCAAAAAATTGAGAATACATTGGTGAAGGTCATACCTGAGTCATCCCAATCCTCATCGTCGGGCAATGCCAAGTCAATATCCTTGCGGAATTCCACCCCTGCATAAGCGTAGTCCTCGATCATCATGATCTCCTCCTCGAGCCATGAGAATAAGTCCTCGCCAAAGGCTAAACGTTGTGGTCCCCCGAGTCGCCCTGCATACTCACTCCATCAAACCATCCTTGGTTCGGTGATAGGGTGGATAGGCATAGTCAGCCGCGGATGCAACAACGACACCCTCTCTAAAAAGAAGGTGACCAAAATACTCCCATAACCAAACTGGCGGTTCTCTCCATTCCTACACTTGGTTATTTTCTCCTTGAGGTTGGATAGTACCCCTTCACACCAATTGAACAATGTTGGTGCTAAACACTCCACGGCAAGATTCATTTGTGTGCGAGATGCTTGATGAGGACTTGTACTACCCACCGCTCGGGTGATGGAAAACAACATAGTTCTCATTGGAAGCTCTAGAACATCCTTGATGACCACTTTCCCGCTTTTCTTCCCAGAACCTTGACGACAGTAACGAGCGATCAAGACATCAGTACTCGTTTCCGAAGCCTTGAACCCTGTTAAGTTCACTCGGGCCCCTCTCTTTGAGAGGCCAGTGAGAAAATAGATATCCTCGAGCTCAATCTCGAGGGTATGCTCCCCAAATCGACAAGCTTGAATGTTGGGGTCCCACATTTGTATGATGTAAGTGAGAAGTTTGGGTTGCTGGCGGTACCTTTGGTCTTGAAGAACTTTAATAACCCACAGTTCCATAGTGCATTTAGGGTATTTTGGTCATTTTCAGCCAACAAATCATCATTTTCATGCTCCCTCTCTTTCCTTCCGACCATTGTGCTTCAAATTAAGTATAAACTCCTGCAAAAGCTCAAAAGAAATGTTCATGAGCAAAATGATAGCTTGATCTCAGTCTAAAAATGAATAAAAACAATTCATTTTTTCTTTCTTTTCGCCACTACCGCACCTGAGATCCAACTGGGATGGCGGTACAGGAGAACTGCCGCACCCTCGTGTGGCTACACAGAGGGGTACTACCGCGCTTCCCGGCACAGAGAACCCGCGGTAGTTACAGAGGCCAAAACAGCCCCATAGGGCTTCCCTAAAAACTGGAAAATCTTAACTGAAATCAAAATTTTAAGTCATGAATTGAAAGAGAAGCTTGAAAACTCTTACCTAGCGTAGACGGATGTCGAAATGATGCCTCAGATCTCCAGATATGGACACCTGAAGTTTTTCCCTTCAATGGATGGAATTCCTCTATGAGCAAACTAGCCAAGGTGAAATGGTAACTTTTCATTTTTACTCCTTCCTTATATCAGTCACATATTCATTTTTGCTCATTATTTTATCTTTTTAGGTTAAAACTCTTTTTCACATTACTAATGTCTTTTCGAGGTTTCACAAGTCTCTTTTGATATGATCTTGCTAAGCCATTCACACTGGCGTTTTCCTACTTATTGACCTTCATTAGAGCCAACTTTATCTTTTTCATGCTCTGGATTAAAACTTGAAAAAGATTCCAAGCGCCTTTCACACCTGTGTCGTGCTTGTCAAACTCAAGAAAATGGTGTCGAGCTTAGTCGACTTTACTCGTGCTCGTAAAACGATGAGGAAAGTATTATTTCAATTTTATTTTATTCCTTTTCAGACCGAAATGATTTAAATTTACGAGAAAGACCATCGGAGTTCTCTTTAAGCTCTTTTCAGACTCCCTTGTTTCGAAAAGATTGCCAAGTGCACTTGTCTCTTTCACACTTGTAAAAGTATTTAAAAGGTCATCTATTCGGTGATAGGTTACCCCTTTTTTGGTAAGTAGCCTATGGCACTGTACAACATTCCATTGCTACTTATCTAGAATGAAACCTCTTTGCTGACATGTTGGGAGTAGTGCACACTCTTAACAATGTTCTGGTAGAGATTGGAAGGCATCTAGAAAGTTACGGAATATGGATAAATGTTGTATTGAAGCATTGGCTAAGATAATTGCATGACTGTATGACATATGCCTTTATGTGTAATACTTTGTTCTGTAAACTATGAGAAGTTTCTAATCATGCAATTGAATTTGACTTGTAGGAAAGATCATGTACAATCACCTACAAGAGAAGGACTACAACATTTGTTCCAGCAACGAAGTTCAAACTATCTATTGAAGATATTGAAGAATATGAAGTTCCCAGGATTCAGGATGAAGTAATGAAAGAATGCCATGATCGAGGAATATCAGTTGATCATGAAGAATGATGTTTGGGATGTGGTCCCAAGACCAGATGGGAAGTCTGTGGTGACTTCCAAGTGGATCTATAAGATCAAGCATGCTGCAGATGGTAGCATAGAAAAATATAAGGCAAGGTTTGTAGCTCGTGGCTTTTTCCAGAAAGAAGGGATTGATTATCAAGAGATCTTTGCTTCTGTGGCCAAATACACTTCCATTAGATCAGTACATGCTTTGGCTGTAGTGATGAAATGGAAGGTACACCAGATGGATGTCAAGACTGCTTTCTGGAATGGTGTAGTTGAAGAGGAAGTGTATGTGGAGAAACCACTCGGGTTTGAGACACATGACCGAGAGTCACATGTGTGCAAACTGAAGAAAGCCCTATATGGTTTGAAATAGGCACCCAGGACTTGGTATGGCAGGATAGATGGCTTCCTATCCAGTTTGGGGTTTACCAAGAGTAAAGCGGATTCAAACCTTTACCAGAAGGTTGAGGAAGGCAATCCGGTGATACTACTATTTTATGTGGATGACCTATTTGTAATAGGTGAGGATAGATTGATTGCCGACACGAAGAGGAAGCTTGCTACCGAGTTCGAGAAGAAGGACTTGGGTATGATGCACTAATTTCTTGGTATGGAGGTGTGGCAAAGTGTAGATGGAATCTTCCTTGGACAAGGGAAGTATGCAGTAGAAATCCTGAAGAGGTTCAGGATGATGGACTGCAAGGCCATGACCACACCTGTGGCATCAAAACTGAAGCTTCTGTGTGATGCTTCATCTGAGCAGGTTGATGCTACGATGTATAGTCAGATGATTGGGTCCTTGATGTACCTGACGAATACGAGACCAGATATCTGCTTTGCGGTGAACAACTTGAGCCAGTACTTGACAGATCTGAGACATGTTCACTTGATATCTGCAAAGCATATTCTGAGGTACCTGAAGGATACAGTTGACTATGGGCTCAAGTATGAGGAGAATCAAAAGTTTAACCTGGACGGTTATCTTGATTCGGATTAGGCAGGCAGTTCCATTGATCGAAAGAGCACTTCGGGGTGCTGCTTCATTATGGGATCCGATATGATATCTTGGTTTAGTAGGAAGCAGTCCTGTGTGGCACTGAGTACAGCCAAAGCAGAGTATGTCGCAGCTTGTTCGGCCAGTTGTGAGGCAGTATGGCTTAGGAAGCTACTGTCTGATTTGTTTGATCTCCAGCTGAGTGCTACTTGTATATCTTGCAACAACCAGAGTTGTGTGAAGTTGTCGGAGAACCCAGTGTTCGATGACAAGTCGAAGCACATTGAGATCAAGTATCACTATATCAAGGATATGGTGTAGAGAGGAGCAGTGAAGCTCCTATATGTTGCGACAGACGAGCAGATAGCTGATGTGTTGACCAATCCGCTTGCCAGAGTGAAGTTTGAATACTTCAGAGGGAGACCTGGTGTACTTCAAATCGAGATACCTTCCAAGAGGAAGTGATGAGTCTGGAGACATAGATGCACATGAGCCATTCTCACATAGTGGTAGGTTCATCCCCCTATGGTGCAGATGTAAGGGCTAGGCCATTCTCACATAGTGGAAGGCTCATCCTCCTATGGTGTAGATGTAAGGGCTGGGCCATTCTCACATGGTAGCAAGTTCTCCCTCCCATGGTGAGTTGTAAGGGATGAGTAGGATTTTTCGACATGGTGGTAAGTTCATCCTCCCATGGTCGTTGATGTAATTGCCGATATTTTCCGACATGGTGGTAGGTTCATCCTCCCATGGTCATTGATGTAATTTTTGAGTCGTTTCGACATGGTGGTAGGTTCGTCCTCCCATGGTTGTTTATGTAAGTGCTATGAGCTGTTCCGACATGGTGGTAGGTTCGTCCTCCCATGGTCGTTGATGTAAGTGTTGTGAGCCTTTCACAGATGGTAGTAGGTTAGTCCTCCCATGCTGGTGAGTGTAAGTGCTGTGTGTGTGCATCTGGGTTGTGCTCCGTGGACGATAATGATGATCTGAAGACGATGATGTGACAGTATGGTACACAGGTTTTGTAGAGGCATATAATCAGTCCTGAGATGCTCTTGCAGGTTTTGGAAAGGCAGTGTAATCAGTCCTGGGAGATCTTGCAGGTTTTGCTGAGGCAGTGTAATCAGTCCCGAGGTGTACCTACTTGATGGCTTGCTTGCTAAGATGACATGATCAGTATGATCATGAGTATCAGGATGATACTCCGTGGCCATGGACAAATTGTGTAGTTGCATGTAAAAGATCCTGGGAGATCCGATAGGTTGAGCAGTATGCTCATAATCAGTCCTGGGATGCTCTTTCAAGGTTTTGGCCTAACGCACGTAATCAGTCCTGAGGATTCCATCGTATGGCCAGTGATGATGAAGACCTACAGGTGGTGGGCCTACATCCAGTGTGAAAAAGGACTGGCTCTGTAGAACTTCCTATGATGAGTAGATTGGAGATTGATTGAGATAGCAGTAGTGATGATGATTCGATGACGATGATCCAGTGATGATGATCCAGAGAAGAAGACTTGTGCTAGCAGATCTGTGTCAAGAAATACCTTCCTAGTTAAGAGGGAGTGTTGATGTATATGTAACTTCGGAATGTATTTCATCTATGTATTTTATTGTACTCCTATAGAGATTTATTATTCCTCTATACGGAAGCATTGTCATTTGTATTGACAAGTGTCGCAAGTGTTGTAACTTGCTGATGGGTTATTAGAACACCTAGTAAGGGGTCGGAATGGATTAATGTAACCATGGGTTATTAGGCTAAGTTAGACAAGTCGGCCCCACTGGTTTATTGGGCAGGACAGGACAAGTATAAATAGAGATCAGGAGATCTCTATTTGGTCATCTCATTACTCACTCTTCTATCACTTGGAAAGTAGCGCACATGTGAGGAGGAGGATTAGCTGCTAGGGGAAGACTATCTCTTGTACTTTGGTTGTATCATTACTCTTTCTATCTCTAAGGAAGTTGTGGGGTTTTTCACCTTTATGGTTTTCCCTAGTGAAACTCTGTGTGTCCATTGTCTTATGTGATTACTTGATATGCTTGATAAATGCTTGATATGATTGATATGTTGTACATGTTATTCTCTCAGTAAAGATCCTAGAGTATGCTGAATTAATGCTCAAAATCTAATAAGAATGTTGGGCTTGATCAAACCCTAGTTCGGGATTTTGATCGGAAAGGTTGAAAATTAGGACTTCTGCAAAAGTTGGAATTTTTTAAATCTGTGACCACGGCTGGAAGCTCCTCAGAAAAATCAAAGTTTAGAACACAAGTTCGAACCTTTTGGATGGGAATAAGACTGGGATTTATCAAACCCTAGTTTGGGATCCTGTCGAGAAGATCTGAAAGTTTCAAAGGCAATTTTGAAGGGTCAAATTTTGCAGTTTTCAAAGTTGAAGTATACCAGCTTGATCAGCTCAACAAGCCACATCTTTCCATCAATTCAGAAGTTCGAAATTCAAAATTTGAATTTTTAGGGTTTCACTGACAGACCCCAATCCAGCTCCAGATCCAGTTTCAGCAAATCAAAGTTGATTGGGTTAATCCTAGAAGATATTGAATTAGACACCTACATAAGTGAAGAAGTTCCAGTTTCATAGGGAGATGAGGCTAAGGCCTTACATAAGAAGATTACAAGCAATCCCGAAAGGTATGACTTGAAGAGATACAGGTATGTTTTGAAATATGTTCATGATTAAGTTTATGCTATGTTTGTCTTCATATTATTGAGGTTGGTACAATCTTGATTAATGTTGGACTTGTCTTATCACCCTAGTAAAAGTATGAATGCATGTAAATGATAGAATACATTCATTGATTAGGGTTATGACACTTATGATTGTAGTAATGCACTATGATGTTGTATGAGGTTGATGTTGTCCACTAACATGAAAGGTACATCAAGAAAGACAAATCAAGTTCTAGATCAAGAACATATGGCCATGGTTACATGAAGACAAAAACTCATCCATAGCCATTATAGAAGCTCTACTTACAAGGTATGTATATTTTGGTTCTACAATGGTTAACTTATGAGTTATGCAGGTTACTAAGCACAATTCATTGAAGAGAACAAGAAGACATTGTTTGGGTATGTTAGACATAACTAGCTAACATGATATTCCAGGTATGTTTTTCCTATATCAAGTTAGAATCCTACCTTGTGTTAGGATCTTATACTTTTGTATGAATGATGATGATTATTCTCGAAAGTTAGAAGTTTAAGTAATCAAGGGTTTATGCATATTATGTTTCTTAATTTGATTGATGATATGACTAACGAGAAGAGTCCTATGGTCAAATAAGAATATGCATGACTAAAATAAGTCTTCCCTAAAATCTTGAATACTAACACTTATTACCTATGTATGAAATGATCATGACCATACATATTTAAGATTATTTAGAATCACAATGTTTTGATAGTATTGAGATTATACTAATGAATGACTATGTATGAGATCTTGAGGATGACACAATCATGACACTAGTGCACACTTAAGCATGCATAGTGGTCCAGGATGGATATAAGTTCAAAGGACAAGTAATCCAGGAAGCAAAGATCAAGAGGGAGCACACTCCAGTAGTTCCTACAAGGAAGCAAAGATTGAGAGGGAGTCCACCCTACAACAAAATAACGATAAGTATTTGAATCGTCATATATATGATTACTTAAATGATGTTGTTCAGTCATGTACATACTTATGTTCCTAGATTTAGGATGTATATTATGCATATTACAAAATTTGCATTAATGAACAAGATACTACTAATATTCAAGGAATGGGTAAGTGGCCTATGGTACTGTACAACATTCCATTGCTACTTATCTAGAATGAAACCTCTTTGCTGACATGTTGGGAGTTGTGCAAACTCTTAACAATGTTCTGGTAGAGATGGAAGGCATCTAGAAAGTTACGGAATATGGATAAATGTTGTATTGAAGCATTGGCTAAGATAATTGCATGACTATATGACATATGTCTTTATGAGTAAGAATTTGTTCTGAAATATATAAGATGTTTCTAATCATGCAATTGAACTTGTCTTGTAGGAAAGACCGTGTACCATCACCTACAAAAGAAGGACTACAACATTTGTTCCAACAACAAAGTTCAAAGAAAACTATCTATTGAAGATATTGAAGAATCTGAAGTTCCCAAGATCTGGGATGCAGTAATGGAAGAATGCCATGGTCGAGGAATACTAGTTGATCATGAAGAATGATGTTTGGGATGTGGTCCCAAGACCTGAAGGGAAGTATGTTGTGACTTCCAAGTGGATCTATAAGATCAAGCATGCTGCAGATGGTAGCATAGAGAAATACAAGGCAAGGTTTGTGGCTCGTGGCTTCTCCCAGAAAGAGGGGATAGATTATGAAGAGACTTTTGCTCATGTAGACATATATACTTCCATCAAAACAGTACGTGCTCTGGCTGTAGTGATGAAATGGAAGATACACCAAATGGATGTCAAGATAGCTTTCTTGAATGGTGTAGTCAAAGAGGAAGTGTATGTGGAGTAGCCACTCGGTTTTGAGACACATGACATGGAGTCATATCTGTGCAGATTGAAGAAAGCCTTGTATGTCTTGAAGCAAGCTCCTAGGACATGGTACGGAAGGATAGACAACTTCCTGTCCAGTTTGGGCTTTACCAAGAGTAAAGCGGATTCCAACCTTTACTACAAGGTTGAGGAAGGAAATCCAGTGATACTCCTATTATATTTGGATGACTTGTTTGTGACAGGTGAGGATAGATTGATTGTCGACATGAAGAGGAAGCTTGCTACCAAGTTTGAGATGAAGGACTTGGGCATGATGCATTACTTTCTAGGGATGGAGGTGTGGGAGAGTGCAGATGGAATCTTCCTTGGACAAGGGAAGTATGTAGTAGAGATCCTGAAGTGTTTCGGGATGATGGACTGCAAGGCCATAGCCACACCTATGGCATCGAACCTAAAGCTTTTGTGTGATGCTTCATCTGAGCCGGTTGATGTCACAGTGTATCGTCAGATGATTGGGTCCTTGATGTACCTGATGAATAGGAGACCAGATATTTGATTTGCAGTGAACACATTGAGCCAGTTCTTGACGGATCCTAGACATGTTCACTTGATTGCTGTGAAGCATATTCTGAGTTACCTGAAGCAGTGAAGGGTACGGTTGACTATGGGCTCAAGTATGATGTGAATCAAAAAGTTAACCTAGAGGGTTATGTTGATTCAGATTGGACAGGAAGTGCTACAGATAGGAAGAGCACTTCAGGGTGCTGCTTCAGCATGGGATCAGGTGTGATCTCTTGGTTTAGTAGGAAACAGTCTTGCTTAGCACTGAGTACAGCCGAAGTAGAGTATGTCGTAGCTTGTTCGGCCAGTTGTGAGGCAGTATGGATTAGTAAGCTATTGTCTGAGTTATTTGATCTCCCGTTGGATGCTACATGTATCTTCTGTGACAACCATAGTTGTGTGAAGTTGTCTGAGAACCCGCTGTTCCATGACAGGTCGAAGCATATCGAGATCAAATATCACTATATCAGTGATATGATGCAGAGAGGAGCAGTCAAGATCCTATATGTTGAGACGGATGAGCAGGTTGTAGATGTGTTGACTAAACCACTAGCCAGAGTGAAGTTTGAGTACTTCATAGAGAGGCTTGGTGTTCTTCAGATTGAAGATACTTCGAGGATGAAGTGATGGGACACATTTGCAGGAGCCATTCCAAGCATGGTGAGAGGAGGATCCTTCCCATGGCTGTGGATGTAAGCATTGTGTGATGAGCATCAGGACGATGCTCCAGTTACTGCTTTGGATCTACATCAGTTGGATGCTTTGTATGATCAGTTGGATCATTTATATGTATATGCATCAGGTGGATGCTTTGTATGATCAGTTGGATCATGTATGATGACATGCATCAGGACGATGCAGTGATGATGCTCACGATGATCATGTGTGATGAGTATCAGGACAATGCTCTGGATGACATGCATGAGGATGATGCAGCGACTATGATTAGGATGATCATGTCTAATGAGTATCAAGATGATGCTCTGGATGACATGCATTAGGATGATGCAGTGACGATGATCAGGATGATCATGTGTGATGAGTATCAGGACGATACTTTAGATGATATGCATCAGGATGATGCTATGATGATGATCAAGATGATCATGTACATTAGGATGATGTATGGTGAGTATCAGGTTGATACTCTGTGGCCGTGGACAGGTTGTGCAGATGAGCATGTAAGTTGACCTGGGAGATATTTCCGGTCATACTGCGGCACATAAAGATCCTGGGATACTCTTTCAAGGCATTGGTCTGGGAGGACATGTAACTAGACTTGGGAGATATTGCCGTTCGTGCTGCACATAGAGGATCCTGGGATACTCTTTCGGGGATTTGTCCTATGGCATATAATAGCACCCTGGGAGATCCGATAGGTTGAGCAGTACACTCATAATCATTCCTGGGATGCTCGTTCGAGGTTTTTCCATGACCACATGTAACTAGACCTGGGAGATCCTATAGGTTGAGCAGTACGCTCGTAATCAGTCCTGGGATGCTCTTTCGAGGCTTTGTGGTGACCACATATAAGTAGACCTGGGAGATATTGTTGGTTGTGATTCAGCACATAAAGGATCCTGGGATACTCTTTCGAGGCATTGTGGTGGGAGTCACATGTAAGTTGACATGGGAGATCTTGCCGTTTGTGCTTCGACACATAAGGGATCCTGGGATACTCTTCTGAGGCATTGTGATGCACTTAATAAGTCCTGAGGATTCCACAATATGGCCAGTGTTGATGAAGACCTATAGGAGGTGGGCTTACATCCAGCATGAAAAAGGGTTGGATCTGTAGAACTTCCTATGACGAGGAGAATTCAGAGATAGCCCAGTGATCAAGATGTCGAGTACAGTAGCAGTGATGATGATGATGCTCCGTGATCCAATGACGATGATCCAGCTCCATAATTGAAGACTTGTGCCTATAGGTATTGATGACTTGTGTCAAGAGAATACCTTCCTAGTTAATAGGGAGTGTTGATGTATTTGTAACTTTGGAAGATATTCACTTGTATATTGTATTTGTACTTTATTGTATCCCCAACAGAGATATATTATTCCTTCGATTGGAAGTGTTGTCAGTTGTACTTGCAAGTGTTGCAAGTTTTATTGTAAGTGTCATAACTTATAATTGATGGGTTATTATACCACCTTGATGGGGTCGGCCCTATATGAGTCATGTGGGTTAAAGGGTTATTAGACCACCCTAGTGGGGTTGGCCCAATCAACATTATGTTAAGTGGTTAATTTGGGGCCGACCTAGTTGAGTAAAGGTCAAGTGAAAGTAAAAGTATGAATAGAGAGTGTGAATCTCTCATTTTACACATTCTCTCATTCACTCACTTCGCATTAGTGAGAGAGAGGAGGAGTCCACACAAGTGGAGGAGGAGTATGCTACTGAAGATATCTATCCCTTGGATTTGATCATTGTGATGCTTGTATTGACGCTTATTCTATCTCTAACGAATTTGCAGGGTTTTTCACCTTCTTGGTTTTCCCCGGTGAAATGTTTTGTGTCTCTTGTCTCTTTTCTCTTATGCTTGATATGTTGTACATGTTGTTCTTTCAGTTAAGATCCTAGATCTATTGAATTAAATGATGAAAAACTAACATTCTTCTCTCTGTGCTTAGCCAAATCCTCACACAGAGCTCTACAGGGGTCTCACACAGCCCTCACAGCCTTGGCTTCCACAATACCTTTCCCACACAACACCCTTCTTGCTCAGGCATCCCCTTCACCGATCCACGGTTCTCTTGGGTGATCCATATTGATGTGTGCTTCTAGTGTGTGCATAGAAGAAGTCCAACTTGGTATTGGCTTCTATAGAACCACGTGCAGTCTTAATCTATGGCTTTCCAAGCACCTACAAGCAACATAACTCAAGGGTAAGGGTTCCTATCTTTACCAACCTCTTTGCTCACCTACAGCCATAATACCCACTTCCAAATCTACAACAAGGTCTCCAAATTCGAATTTCTGGGTTCAAAACAGCATGGTAAATTCGTGGATAGCAATGGAGATCTCCACAACCTCTAAACTTGCATGAGAGAATGAGACAAAATTAGGGTTGACTCCAAAGGATATGGGAAAATAGTGATAAGACAACTGACATAACTTCTGGTAGTAGGGAAAGGACTCCTGGAAGCTGCAGACTAACTTCTGTCATGACGGAGCTGTCACAAAAGTGCATTCAATCCCATACTATAATAACTACATGAGGTGACTTTTCCACCAACCCCACACATGCAAAAATGATTGGAAAAATGGTAAAAAAAAGAGGAGATATTTGGATTATTCTCAACACATGACAAAATTTAGTGTGATTTCTAAGGTCGACACATGGCATCACAGGATTTAGTCACCCATGGACCCCTTCCTCTTCCCCTTGGTGGAATCATAGCCCCTTTTGGTTCTCTTTACACAACCAGTTTTGGACCATTTTATTATTTATGAAAATAATATTTACATAGTATTCCAAATCAACATAAAATACAATTAAACAGTCTAAATGAAATATAAAAATCATACATGCCTAAACATTCACTAGTTGGGCATTTGGGCCTTGGCCTTGAGCTCTGCACTAGCAATTCACACCAGCATATTTACATCATTTACATAATATGTATAAATACATTCCAAGTCAAAACTGGGGGTATTACAAGCAAGTCCAGAGAGATCTAATAAGGGAATCAGACTCCGAAGATAGATCAGAGGAGTCAAGCCGAAGAAAAAGAAAAGCGCCTGCACTAACAATGCGACCTCAGTTAGTCCACATAGAGTCAATGAACATGATATTCCCATCCGATGAAATCAATGAAGGTGCAAAGCATCTCACACACTTGGATATTAATGTGGGAATGTTACCCATTGAAGGCCTACATGATCTACATCTACAAGTTGTAGAATAAATTAAAGATAGAGATATGATCTCTTACAATGAGCATCTCAAGCTAGAAGAAAGATATAAAGTGTTATCTCCCCAAATAAATTTGTCGAGTTGATCAATTTTAGATGATAGGATGTAATTTGAAAATTCATTTCTAAATTTCTTAAGGCTCATTGTTGATAGCTTTATGCATGTAATAAAGTTTGAAAAACAATAGATTGGGTTTTCATTTCAAAAATTTCAAAAGACAGGTTTCGGTAGCTAAGCACTTATTTAAAACGGTCCCTAAGCCACCAAAAGCTCTACTTTCGGTAGCTTAAACGAAATTTTCGGGGCTCTCCTAGCCACCGAAAGTGAAAATAAATTTTAAAATGAAAACAGATCAAATAAGAAGATACCCGTGCCATTGCAATTTTTTAAAACAAAGCTTAAGATTTTGATTGCCTTGGAGAGAATCCGCAAGTGAAAGCTATCATACAATTGTCAAATCATGCTTTCCTAGCTGTGCACAAGAGTAAATACAGTGGCACCGTGTGACTGTAATTACAATAGCAGAAAATGACTACTTTGTACATGAAGAATTGCAGTAGTTTCAATCAGGAAAATGAAGAATGTTCTAGAGATAGTAAATTTGCAGAAGCTACCACTATAACAAAGAGAAAGAGGATCTTCACTAAGTTCTCAGTTATCCACAGAGCACTTAGATAACAAAAGAGAGGAGGCAGCAACTATTCATTGACTTCTTGTGTCAAATTCAACAAATTCCAAACATGGCATCGATCAAATTTTCTTGTGATATTATGGCCTGTTTCATGTTCATGATTTCAATCTTTTCACTTGCTGAAGGTAGAGCATTCTGCCACTGTATTAGTTTTTCAGATTGGTAAAGCCTGCCTTTTCAGCGGCTATTTCAGTTTGCACAGCTGTGCTTAGTCACCGAAAGCAGAGCTTTCGGTGGCTTATAGGTTAGAATTTTGGCTCATAAGCCACCGAAAGCACAGAGACACGCAAAATGATGGTATTTTCACCCAGATCAAATTTTTTCGCTGCCAAATCATTTGAGGAATATTCTAAATGAATGATAAAATTAAAAGGGATAGAGATCACTCTTTCTTTTAAGTTTTGAGGTTGTTACAAAGGAGATAAAGGTTGAAGAGCCTTTCTATTTTTAGTCAAGATGATGTCCAGCTGTCAAAAGAAGAGTTAAAGTACCTTGAAGGTTGTTAATCTTGTCAAAGATTCCTGCAGCTGTTGAAAACATGAAGACTGTCAAGATGGAGGCAAGGATATTTGCTGCAGAAATGGCTTTTTTACTATGAAAGGTCATCATTTTCAAATGATTATTTTGAGAAACTGGAGAATCATTTTTCAAAATTCTCAAAGGTATTTGTTCCTAGCATGTCATAGAAAAATAACCTCTCTCATTTTTCCTACAGGTGTCACATATTGGGAGAATTGAATCCATCTCTGAGCCCTAATTTTCGGATCTTAGGATTTCCCTGTTTGACACCTGTTTTTGAAATGCAGATCTCGGGCAAATGAAAATGGTTTTCAATGATCTGAGAGAGGGTTTTGCTAAAAAAAAATCAATATAAAATAACCTCTTTCAGTTAATACAGAGTTGTCATGGATTTGGAGAACTGAACCCATCTCTGAGCCCCATTTTTCAGCAGTTTGGCCAAATTAATGGCGTTTTTACTGTGCAGAGTCATCATTTTAAAATGATGATTCTGAGCGACTGGAGAATTATTTTGTAAAACGCTCAGAGGTTTTTGTGCCTGAAACATCAAAGAACAATAACCTCTCTCAGGTTTCCTACAGGTGTCATAGACAGGGATAATCGAACCCATCTCTGAGCCCCATGTTTCAGCAGTTTTGCCAAATTAAAGAGGATTTTTCCCGAGTTTATTGAAAACGGTTTTGATTTTCTATTTTAGCAGATTCGATCCAGTTTTTCAGGATCTTGAACGTTTTTGTAAAGGCTATAAAGCCTGTGACTCATGTAGAACAATGGTTCGAGTTTGGAGACCTTTTTTATAATATTACTATCAGACTTCTCATTGCATCTTGGTTATAAGAGTTTCTTTTGCTATTTATGTTCAGTTTTCCTTTTCTATCTTTCTGTACTTGCAGTGAAGTGTTTATTTCATGTATGTTCTATTTGTCTATGCTTGATAGTTGTCATCATGTCTTTGTGTTGATAAATTGAATGTCAAGTATCATTTATCTGTTGTGATTAGCCAATCATATATGCTTTTGTATGAGTCTGCTAGCATAATAGGATTTCTACCTACATCTACCTTTTATAAAATTTCTGAACAACGTGGTTAAAAACCTCGTCTATCTAAGTATGCCTGGGCATGTTTTGAGCGAGTGAGTTTCATTAAGTAATCCAACTCAATCCATTTCACAAATCATTAAGAAAATTTGCAAGTTACTAGGCTCCTTTGACCTACAGCCTAGAAGGACTCCTGGAGTGATAACATTTTGGTGTCGTTGCCGGGGAGAGGAGATTGAAGCTCAGCTACCTTGGGAAAATGACATAGATACAGCTTTATTGATAGACAAATTCTAGATACTCATTTGGTTGTAATCATCTATCTGGTGACTCCATGAAGTACCGATTTAGTGGAGACTCCATTGGTATGACATGAACAAAATCTTAGCAAAGAGGTATGCTTTCTGAGATTTTTCAAAGATTGTTGGTTTCCCTAATCTAGTGCCTAGTAGAGATGAATGGGATGGTAGCCTTCCCAGATTTCGAGGAGAAGAATGGGAAGTGCTAGTTGAACATTTGCTTGACTTTCATGATTGCATTCATTGGTTGCAAATTGTACATGAAGATGTTAGGATTAAGCTCTTCTGGTTTTCATTAGAGGGGATTGCACATGATCGGTTCCAAACTTTTCCTATTGCAAGTATCAATTCTCTAGCAAGTTTTCATGCTGCATTTCATTCATTTTGTAAAGAAAAATTTTCAGCCGATCTTTTATATCCTGAATGTTGTCACGAATTTAGTTTGTTGAATAAAGATTCAGATTGTCATGAAGGACATGCTGAAATAGGGGACACCTCTTATTGTGATCAAAATATTAATGAACTTTGAGATGATAACCATATTATAGATGTTCTTGACATTGCATCAAATGCATCTACTGACTTAGGGTGTCATGAAGTTGAAATTGTCCCCTTTGGAAACCCGAAATATTATGAATAGATTGAAGGAACAACATGTAACAAATTTGGATTTGCAACAAATATTAAAGGAAGCCCTCAGCTTTCAGATTTGCAGACAAAGGGAGAGCGCAGTAGATGTGGAGAGGACGGTGATGAGCTAAAAAGCTCAAATCAGCAGTTCATCCTACATGTTTCCCCGATAGAGGTTGAACAGTCTGCATTCAGCATTGAGATTGGTAAAGGAAAAGAGTAGCAACATTTATTTCAGTTGGAAAAGTATCATGAAGAGGTATTTCTTTGTGTCTTTCATGACCCTTTTGCTGATTTTCTGAAATCCGTGAGCAGCACAAATATCAAAATATTTTTGTCAGATGATAGTTGGTTCTGTCATCCTTTCAAACTACATTTCTGCATGCTATGGTTTCACTTATTTTTTGGGTCAAGATCAAGGAGGATATCAGTAAATCATGTTCTTACATGGCTTCATTGGAAGCATGATGTCACTTGATAAGAAGTAGTACAGTTAGCTAGAGTAGGGTAGCATAGATGAATAAGCTCATGGCTGAGCATTTCAAGTTTTCATAATGCGTGAGGCTTGCATTTAGTATTGTGGTTTCAGCTTTGAAATAAAGACTCCATGCCCAATGGACATAAGTCATTATTGGTAGGGATAGTTTGGCTTCAAATGATGAGCAGGGTGGCACGATTGGGATCAAGTTTTGAAAGAAGCATTTGAGACTCCATAGCCCAATGGATGCAAGGCGTTGCTAGCAGGTTTACAGTTGAACATTTGTGGACAGATTGCAAAGATTTTGTGGCAGTTTAAATGACTCCATGCCCAATGGAACACTAGACTAGGTTCTATATTTCGTTTATCAAGGAAAGGCATCAGATCTGTGCTTCTTGAAACCTCACAGGGAGGCTTTCATCCCCAAGTAGGATCCAGATGTTATCTACCCAAATAAATTTTTTGAGTTGATCAATTTTAGATGATAGGATGTCATTTGAAAATTCATTTCTAAATTTCTTAAGGCTCATTGTTGATAGCCTTATGCATGTAATAAAGTTTGAAAAACATTAGATTGGGTTTTCATTTCAAAAATTTCAAAAGACAAGTTTCGGTAGCTAAGCGCTTATTTAAAACGGTCCCTAAGCCACCGAAAGCTCTGCTTTCGGCAGCTTAAACAAAATTTTCGGGACTCTCCTAGCCACCGAAAGTGAAAATAAATTTTAAAATGAAAGCAGATCAGATAAGAAGATACCCGTGCCATTGCAATTTTTAAAACAAAGCTTAAGATTTTGATTTCCTTGGAGAGTATCCACAAGTGAAAGCTATCATGCAATTGTCAAATCAAGCTTTCCTAGTTGTGCGGAAGAGTAAATACAGTGGCACCGTGTGACTGTAAATACAATAGCAGAAAATGACTACTCTGTACATGAAGAATTGCAACAGTTTCAATCAAGAAAATGAAGAATGTTCTAGAGATGGTAAATTTGAAGAAGCTACCACTATAACAAAGAGAAAGAGGATCTTCACTAAGTTCTCAGTTATCCACAGAGCACTCAGAGAATAAAAGAGAGGAGGCAGCAACTATTCATTGACTTCTTGTGTCAAATTCAACAAATTCCAAACATGGCATCGATCAAATTTTCTTGTGATATTATGGCCTATTTCATGTTCATGATTTCAATCTTTTCACTTGCTGAAGGTAGAGTATTCTGACATTGTATTATTTTTTTAGATTGCTAAAGCATACCTTTTCGGCGGATATTTCAATTTGCATAATTGTCCTTAACGACCGAAAGCAGAGCTTTCGGTGGCTTACAGGTTAGAATTTTGGCTCACAAGCCACCGAAAGCACAGAGACAGGAAGAATGATGGTATTTTCACCCAGATCAAATGTTTTCGCTGCCAAATCATTTGAGGAAGATTCTAAATGAATGATAAAATTAAAAGGGATAGAGATCACTCTTTCTTTTAAGTTTTGAGGTTGTTACAAAGGAGATAAAGTTTGAAGAGCCTTTCTATTTTTAGTCAAGATGATGTCCAGCTGTCAAAAGAGGAGTTAAAGTGCCTTTTCATCACCTTGAAGGTTGTTAAGCTTTTCAACGATTGCTGCAGCTATCGAAAACATGAAGACTGTCAAGATGGAGGTAAGGATATTTGCTGCAGAAATGGCGTTCTTACTGTGAAAGGTCATCATTTTCAAATGATGATTCTGAGAGACTGGAGAATCATTTTTCAAAACTATAAGTGGTATTTGTTCCTAACATGCCATAGAAAAGTAACCTCTCTCTGTTTTCCTACGGGTGTCACAGATTGGGAGAATCAAATCCATCTCTGAGCCCTAATGTTCGGATCTCAAGATTTTCCTGTTTGACACCTGTTTTGGAAATGCAGATCACGGGCAAATGAAAATGGTTTTCAATGATCTGAGAGATGTTTTTTCTCACAACAAATAAATATACAATAACCTCTTTCAGTTTATACACAGGTGTTATGGAGTTGGAGAACTGAACCCATCTCTGAGCCCCATTTTTCAGCAGTTTGGCCAAATTAATGGCGTTTTTACTGTGCAGTGTCGTCATTTTAAAATGATGATTCTGAGCAACTGGAGAATTAGTTTGAAAAACGCTCAGAGGTTTTTGTGCCTAACACATCAGAGAACAATAAACTCTCTCAGTTTTCCTACAGGTGTCACATATTGGTATAATTGAATCCATCTTTAAGCCCAATTGTTAAGGAATTTTGCCAAATTAAAGAGGGTTTTTCCCCAGTTTATTGAAAATGGTTTTGATTTTCTATTTTAGCAAACTTAATCCAATTTTCCAGGATATTGAACATTTTTGTAAAGGCTATAAAGCCTGTGACTCATGTAGAACAATGGTTCGACTTTGGAGACCTTTTTTATAATATTACTATCAAACTTCTTATTGCAACAAGTATCATTTATCTGTTGTGATTAGCCATTCATATATGCTTTTGTATGAGTCTACTAGCATAATAGGATTGGTACATACATCTACCTTTTATAAACTTTTTGAATAGCGTGGTTAAAAGCCTCGTCTATCTGAGTATGCCTGGGCATGTTTTGAGAGAGTGAGTTTCATTAAGTAATCCAACTCATTGCATTTCGCAAATCATTAAGAAAATTTGCAAGTTACCAGGCTCCTTTGACCTACATCCTAGAAGGACTCCTGGAGTGATAACATAAAGAGTTGGGTAATGAATGCAAAGAAAAGACCAATGAGCTAGCAAATTTCCATGAGAAGCATAAGAAACTGAAGAAGGTCGTCGCAGTATTCTATGCGAAGTTTCTAGACTTCGAAGAAGAACCTGAGGTATAAGTGACCATTGTTAAGATTGGTGCTATAGTAGACAATCTCAAAGCAAAAATGGAAGATATGGAGATTGGTTACAAAGAAAAGATTGCTGGCTTAGAGTCAAGGCAACAACCTGGCACTCCGCCAGACATAAAGAAATCAAGGGATGAAGAATTGAAGATTTCAACTGAGAACATCTCCGTAGAAGTTTCTAGGTGTCAAGATATGTTAGAATAAGTGACTAAGTCATGGGCCTCACTGCAGGAAGACCCAGACTTACAGAAAATTCAGGATGAAGTCCAACCTAAGAAGAAGGACCTAGACACAATGAATATAGTTATGAAGGATTTTCTACCAATGACAAGAATACGAAAGTTTGCAAAGACAAAGGAGCTTCAAAAAGAATTGAAGGAATTGAGAGCGAAGGAAGCTGAAACTTCAACAAAGTTGCAACCTATACAACAAGAGGCATTAGCACTCTCTAAGGAGATCGAGATGAAGCTACAAGAGCTTCATGTGACAGAGACTACAATAAAGAACCAAATGCAAGAACTAATCTTCGTGATGTTGCTCAAAACAGTGAAAGAATATGAGCAAGAGACTAAGGAGGTTGTTACGAAGCTGAGCGCAACATACCAAGAGTTTTCAGCAAATATGAACACACCAAGTGTTGTGAAGTCAAAGAATCCTAGTGTAAGTGGCTCGGGGATGAGCCACAAGTAAGTGTTATGGGCCTGTTAGGTGCAACCCAAGTAAGGGAAGCTTTGAAAGAAAAGTATAGTTAGGCGAGGCCTGACTTTGACCAATTTGAAGAGAAGCGACTCCACAAATCTTGGGTAGACGGTATGGAGCGAAGTATAGTCGATAGGAAAGAACCTGTTTCCTTAGTAAAGACGAAGTACTAAGGACAACTAGAGGTGGTTGAAGCAGTTAAAGACCAAGCATCGACCTAACTGCTACAGGAGTAGGAAGTAAAGAAGCAGAATGGTGTAAAGGACACGCCACTGCAGAAGTCAGAACAGCGCCTGTCACAGAAGAGTTAGAGTTAGAAGAAGCGGCACCGAAGGGACAACTAAGTTAAAGATAAGAGTGGTATAGAGGAGAACCACAGGGTTTTTGGGTTTAAGGGTACTATGGGGGTTGTCCCATAGTTATTGTAATATGTGACCTTTAGGCACATCTATATATATGTGTGTATTTTTGTATAAGGAAGGGTTTGTTGGGTTGTTCAAATATATTGGGTTCTTGTTAGTTATAACTCAAAGAGAACTAAGAGAAAATAGACTCTACAACTGAGTGCATAGAGATATGATTGTAGAGAAGAGTCTGTAGCTGAGTGCGCAGACTGGAGCTGTTACCCTTACAACTAATATAAGAATAAATCATGTGGACGTAGCTCCCGCCTGGGGTGAAGCACATAAATCTGTGTGTTATGTATGAGTCTATGACATGTTTTGAGTTCATATTCTTATATGTTTATGTGTTTTCTTTCATGTGTATGCAAATGGAAATCATATATTAAGTAAACAGAACACATGTGTATGAATACTACGAAGAAATACGAAGTATGATGAATGCGTAGTTAACTGGTAAAGATAACAACGATTCACCATAGTTCTGTAGGATGTTAGTAACTACGTAGTGCGAAGTCATCTATTTATATAGTCATGTTAGTTGTATGTTAAGAAAGGGACATTCTTATAGGTCGAGTCACCACATATGCACATCGGCACAGGTACATAAACCTGATTCTATAACCCCCCATACTTCGCTTCAGGTGAGACGTTAGCCTGTTTATAGGTTGATGCCGAAAAGGACAGTGAAAGGGGTTTTGTTGTGTATACAATAACTTCACCAAACCCGGGTCATCGAAAAATACCAACAAGAATATTTGAAAAATGGCCGACACAATTTGAACTTCCCTTGAACACATAACATGACACAGAATGGACACTTCAAAAAATAGGACTTGAGTAACTGAACTTAATGAAATATGCCAATGCCAGATGCATTAACGAAAGCTCCATTGGTGATGGGAAGGATAACCCATCGATGGAGATCTGTTCAAAATACTGGTACAGTTTCCTAAGGAAAATATAGATGGTGTACTGACAACAGATACAAAATTATGTGTCATGTTCAAGGGAGACAGGGAATGACTGTTTCCATTTTCTTCAAGGATATAATATGAAATGATTCAATTCTCCCCCTTTTTGGATTTTTGTGTTTTCCAATTTTTAACCTTTTTCATTTTTTAGGTTGAAAAAAGAATAAAGCATGTTATGATACATTAGAGGAATCGAGTGTCTCAAGGGAATGCGGATATATTTCAAGGGCATGGGTCAGGCCAAGGCAAAGATACATATTGCAAATAAGGGCTGAGCTAGTTATATACACTCTTATGGGTGTTTCCTCCATGGGTATGGGTCAAATATACAGATGCAATGGTTTATAAGTATCATGTAACAAAACGTTCCTGCAAAGAAAAAAATGCAACATAAGAAATAAGCAACGAAGCAGTTGCACATATGTTCAAGTGGATATTTTAACACATGCTTATGTAAAATGACAAAAAATTGGGATCCCATCAGGATATGATCAGAAATGTATGAAAGAGAAATATGCGGTCTCAAAATCCAAGTCATGATGGGACTAATAGGGATCCCGATCCTATGAGAATAACTTAGCATAGGCACCAAAATGGAAATGGGGTGCTAACTAGGGTGTCCTATGTTCGGTAGGCTCTTCTGTTGGAATGGTGGAAAATACAAATATGATGGGATAACCCACCAATTTCCAATAGGTTCGATCTTAGGGAAAATTTGGGTTGGAAAAGGTTCAAATGCATCTTCACAAAGGGATAGCCTAAACCTGTATTCAAGCTTCCAAATATACCTAATTAGATCGAGAAACATGCAAAGTATGCTCCTATACTTGGGTAGATTTAAACCAATTATGATCCCAGTGGCCCCATAAAAGATGTCCTTAGGTGGGTGAAACCAGATGTTCACAACTTCAAGTATAGCTTCATCAAATGATAAAATGTAATCCAAGAAATCATGTGAACTAGGATATCTCACAGCCCTAATGGGCCAAGTAACCGAATCATATTCCTCCATCAAGGGAAGATTTTGATCCGAATATGCCGAAGCTATTTTCTTAGCTTGGTATGAAACTTATACGGTAGATAGGGGTAATCCAAATGCTTTCCAACATTTAAATGACATTACACAAGCTGAGGTTCCTTCATCTATTATGGTTCAAAAACGTTTCTTACCATGAGTCGTACTTTAATATGAAAAGAAATTTCGAAAAGGATCCTACATATTAAATGGTATATGTCGGATGTGATCGAAGTCGCATTGGATGGATCAACAATGCCAATTGTATACAATAGTTCCTTTATTTTTGCAAGTCGACAATGCAATACCTCCAAGGCTGACATGGAACATGGTGCTTGAGCTAGGTCATGAGTAGAATTATCGTTCTAATCAGAATCTCACGCATTGGGATTATGCGTTGTTCTATGTAGAACACCCTTGGGGGGGTGTGGTACTAAGTCTATGGTTGGTTTCTCAATGGAGAGAGAACCACTTGGATGTGATACCAATTGATCCAATGTACTAGGAGAGACATCATAAGAATCAAGTCTTGTTTGAATGTTCACCTCATGATCACACATTAAGACATTGGCATTGGTATGATTTCCCCCTTGTGGTGGGTTGGATGGTTTCCCCCTGGTGGGGATATCGATGTCAAAATAGTGGGTTGTTGTTTCCCACTGTATTGAATGATGTTCAGTGCATCTCTTTTCCTAGAGTTAGCATTTTTCTTACTCTTGTATTTCTTCTTCTTTCCCCTACAGTCTTTGGATTGGACTATAAGGAATTCAGAATTCTGGGAAGGATTAGCACTTTGCTTCCCCTTATACTTCTTCTTCTTTCCTCTAATGTCTATGGATGAGACAATGAAGATCTTAGAAGTTTTTGAAGGATTAGTAGGTTGTTGCATTTCTTGGCCAGTTGTGGGTTACGAAGTATGAATAGAAAATTGTCCAAAATGTTGGGTAATCTGCTCAAGTTAGTTGATCGAATCCATCATACCATTGGTGGCCTATTTGGATCAAATGCAAGTCTTGCAGTTTGGTTCCAAAAAGATTGGTTACTTCCTAGAACCTCACCACTCCATTGTGGAATGGGTTTAATGGTTGTTTTTCCCCCTTACGGGGTCAGGCCCCATAAAGATTGGTTAATTTATAGAACCTGACTAGTCCATTGATGTGGTCCTTGGGTGTGATAAGTGTTATTTGCATAGATGTTCTCAGGTTGTATTTAGAACTGTTCCTGGGCATAAGTATGTTCCATTGTTTATATTTTTCAAATGCTTAGTCAAGAATCATATTATTGTTGATAATCAGACTTGATATAATGTGAGAAGCATTTCTGATATATCATTATAAACTTAAATGAATTGTGTTAAATGGAATGGCATGAGAGAAGGTACTTGCTGAAAGTAAATCCTGATCTCATGTATACAGAAAACGTACTGAGCCAAAATAATTCAGTAGTTATAACAAGATGATAACAAAGCAGAAACCAATCCTTATGAGAAGGATACAACAAGATATTTATATCATGAATAATTCACGACATAAATAACCCATAAGCGATACTTGAATCAAATATTTATTTCAAGAATAATCATATTAGGACCAGTGCAAAGTTTGCCAATCATAGAATATATGTGAAAAGAGGGATGAGATTAAAAAAATAAGAGAATACTAATTGTGCACATCATAGTTTTGAATCCACGGAAACCAAGATAAAGCTTGAAGGTTCTTTCTTATTTCTTGATCAGACTCAAATCATATGAAGTTATACTTCTTACAAAAAAAGGCTCGACCTTTCGCTAGATTCCCTTTATCTATATATATAGCCTCTATGGGATTTACAAAATTTACACATAATCTATTACATCCAAATGACTTTTAGTTTTTCGGTTGTTATCAACAAAACTTGGTTACAACAAAGTCTATATTTTAAAATGATGTTGGATTGTTGGAAGTGGATACTAGGGTCCTCCTTGCTGAGGTGGAGGAATGTTATGTTGCATTGAAGATGTTCCAACTGCTGGTTGCGCCATTGAGGTCATTTCTAGTTGTTGCACCTTTAAACATCTTGTGATATTCTTCCAATCCTTTCCCATTGGATACTGGAACACCCTTAGCTCTCTGAGGGACATGTCTAGCTTAGAATAATGTTCAAAAGTGGGCTTTGGTAGAGCTTTGAAAATGGCCTCGAGTCGGTTAAGCATCTCAAAATATGGGTGCAACTTATCTATAAATGTTCGTCCATTTAGTTCTTCATGAGTGTCTTCTACGTGAACTTCGGAATTCCTCACATCCAATCCATGGAATTGTAATGATCCTTGTTGCATCGAGTGAAATGAGGTGCTCTACAGCCCAGTATGGGAGAGATCCTCTAACGTGATATAACGTTTCAACGTTAGTAACAAAATAATTAAAAAAAATTATGAAGGCTCATAAAATAAAAAATTATGGAAAATATATAAAAGAAAAATCCATGTTGGTTCATAAAATAAAATATTATGAAAAGTAATTAAAAAATATATGTTCATTTATAAAATAAAAACTGAAAACTGAAACCCTGATCTATCAATCAAGAAAGATCAAATTTTTTGAGTTTAAATTTAAAAAAAGAAATACACCTCAAGAAATTGGATCCCTCTCGGTGCTTGATAGATACGAGTTTAAGATGGATCTATGCTAGTAGTATATATCTCCATGTCCATCCCAAAAATATGGAATACCAAGTGGGGAAACCTATTTGAATAACTCCTTGAATGAATGGATATCTTTCTTTAGTTGGGCCTCCATATCAGAAACATTTTGAGCCATTAATCCTTTTGTAATCATTTTATTTGCTTCCATGATTACCTTTGTTCTATCTCGGATGGCATACACTTGGATCTCCTCAAAGGTTTTCTCGTTTAAGAAATTTATTACAACCTTGTCCAGATATGCCTTTTTGTTCATGTTGTTAAGGACTGAATGATAGTCTTGAGTGGCAGCCTTGGAGATTTCCCATTCCTCTTGAGATACGATGAAATGGACCCTTTGTGTTGTTATCAGGGCTTATACCTGTTCCCAAATTGTGAACTTGGCACTTTTGAGTAAAGTTTTACTTGTCAATTTCCTCGATAACTCTTGGACATCTTTCTAGGGATATTGCTTGGATTGTTTTAGTTTGGAGATGACCACATCTCTTTTAGTTAACTTTTATCTCATACTATTGAGCTCATCAAAATTGGACTTGAATTGATACTACACCTGGTTCAGTTGGGCATCTTTAAGAATCAACTTTGCGACCGCCTGTGCGAGTTTATCAGTAGGGTATGCCGAAGAGGAGGCTTGTAAAGGTGTGGAATTTTGAAGAAGGATGTCCTCATTTTTCTTCTTGAGCTCATTCAGTTCATTCTCTAGAGTGATGATTTTATCCTTAAGAATTTGACTATCGGCCATAGCTTTCTCCAATTCAGACCTTATTTCCAATACTTCAATGGTTTGTAAATGCTCAACTGTGGGAATATTGAGCTTCTTCTTTAGGATAGGAATTTCTTTTTATTTTTCCTTTAGCATGGCCTGAACCAAAGTCATATCACCAGGAGTTTGAAGCAGTTTGACGATCTCCTTCTCTAGGCCAACTATATTCAATTGCTTTGCTTTATTTGATTACCTCTCATTATTTAGTTGTTTCTCAAGTCTTTGGAATGCAAAGTGTAGCTTGTTGGTACTCATGGTATATTTTATCACATCTCTATATACTCCTTCACCAGTTTGTCGGTAAAGCTCCATGATATCCTTTGAAGGGAATGCATCTAGATTGATAGTAACCTAGGTGGTTTTGAAGTTTGAAGGTACCTTCTTTCCTCCAGGAACCAATGGTTCCATAATTTCCATATCTAGGGTCCCTTGACTCAAATCTAATGCATACAACATTCTAGACTGGTGTCCTATCTCGAGATCCTTATTTGGGAACATGGTATTTTGGAGATCGATGCTTTCAACTTTGATTTGAGAGTATAAACCAAACAATCCTTCTTTAATAGGCTATGTTGTGACCAAAGCACCTTCTGAGGACAAAGTCTCCTGCATCTGGGGCCAGGTTGCAGATGGAAATTTTTCTAGGATGACAGGTGCCAAAGAGGTGGGCATTGGCTTAATTTGTAGTGTTGCACTAGATATATTTTTTCGTATTTTGACCTCTTTGATTTTGACCCAACACGCCCCAATTTATCTTTGTCGATGTCATAGTTTGACTCAGGTGTGCTCCTTTTTCCCAACCCATCCAATTTATGTGGCATGGGGATGGTTGGTGCCACAGTGGCCTGAATTGGATCCAATGTAGCTTTTCCCTGCTCCCAACTATCTAAGTTGGAAATTTTATCCAACAATTGGTGTGCCTCATGGGAGTAGGTTGCTACTCTAGTAGACTATCTCTTTTGGGAGATGATCCCTTTGGGATCATACTTGCATGCAAAACTTATCGGGAATCTGAAAACAACTAATAATTCTTCGACCGTCGTCTGAGCAACTCTGCTTATTACTTTGAACAATCCAACTTGATTAGGGACTTTCAAAGTCCTAACACTATTACGTTTTATGAAATGGACGTCATCACAATTGAACCTTTGGTGGATGTACTCTAAGGAGAAAATACCAGGGGTCACGAACACTAGTAACTTATAGGGAGAAATTTTTGCTCCATACAATTGAACCTTAGTATGGATCTAAAAAAAAACAATCCCCAACTAAGTCTCTTGGATTTAGGTAAAGAAATTGTTTGCATTCTGGAAACATTTTGGAGGGGAGGATAGTCAAATAACAATGTATAGACTTTAGTTACGGCGGTGTCTACAAACAAAAAGAAAACTTCATGAGGTGGGGTAGGAGTGATTGAATTTTGGAGGTCCTCCCAGCTAAAGAAATCCTTGTTTTGATAGATGATCATACAGAGGAGAAATGAATTCTATCTGAATATTTTTCTAGACAAAAAACTTTTAAACTGAAGGTGAATAGACTGAGCAAGAAAAGATGGAAGATCCAACTTGACAGGAGCTTATTGCTTAGATAAATTTATAAGGAAGAAGAAACCTAAAGCGACATCGTCAATTACCAAGTCATGGTCATACCCAAGGAATTGGAATCTCATGGATAATATTGGTCTAGCTGGCTCTGCGAATACTTCTAGGTTGAACATTGAATGGTTACTAGGAAAGTCAGTTTCTTGTGGAATGATCATGCGGATGAATGCATATCTGCTTTCCGATGGTAGCTCTCAAATATTCCCTTCCAAGACTTCTTCATCAAACTGCAGACTGGTACCTTCTTCCTCTGTGTCAGTTAACTCCATGATAAGCTCTCTGGTGATTAGGCGGATGACTGATCCCAATCTAGACACGACTGCCCTTCTCTCTAGAGCATATCTTTATGTGCACCACTGCACCAATTCCGGGAAGGGTCTGACCCCATCTTTGCCAACCCGAAGCTCCATAATTTGAAGAGGTATTTTACATTCTTGTCTTGATCTTCAGCCTCTCTGGATAATTGATGTAGGTTTGGGAAAGAAGACACTGGATCATGAATGTCAAAGTGCTCGTCTCTAAGATGGTCTTCTTGGTTGAGAGATGCAGATGTTGAGGGAGACGTATCAGGGTTGGTTATAGAATCCATAGTGACGTTGGTAGGATAGAGAGAAAGGTGGTGGATGCTTGACTTCAACTACGAAAAGGATGGCGTGGTGACTGATAGCGGGGGAGATCAAAGTGATAAGAGGAAGATGCCTAGAAAAATTGTCTAATGTGTATTTATAATGAAAAATTGAAAATGGAGGGCTTTAATGAGAAGTATACGTGGAACACGAGGATTGGTTCTTTATGCGATAGGCGGGTGGATATTAAATGTGAGGGGAATATTTATTTTCAAAATGACGGAAGCAATAACCATTAGATCAAACTTAGTGAATTTGTTGAGGAAGAGAGGTGGGAAAGGATGAGGAGTGGTTTCAAGGTTCAAGATAGGTGGTTTGAGGAAACCAATTTTCGGGCCCTGAATGATTGTGAGACCTCCATGTGGACATGGTGGTTTTCATTCAGGGTCACCTCGAGATCTTTAAACATCGTGCATTTTGGGCCCCTGAATGAAATATTCGTCATTGATCTTTCCTCCTACTGCTTTGATATTTGTGCTCGACCAGGAGTGACTTTATGAGCTGGGTCCCATTCCCCTGACAAGTAGCTTGCTAAATGGGTCACCGTTGTATTATCTACCAGTGGAAATGATAGAGGTTTTAGGGCTCATGATAGGTGGTTTAGGGAAACCACTTTTCGGGACCTGAATGAACCTGAGGCCGCCAGGTCGCCAAGGCAGTTTCCATTCAGGGTTTCCCTGGGATATTTAGACATTGCGCACTTCGGACCCCTAAATCCAATATCTGCCATTGATTTGTATTTTATCACGATTTTGATTGGAGGTCAACTTTGATTCCTTGATCAATAATTGTCACAAATCCAAGCAAACAACCTTATCTTCCCTCCTCCTATGGAAAAACGGATCTGATCCCTGAACTATCATGTCTAGCCTTTCCTATGATCTACGGTGTTGTTCCCTATTGGTTGTGCTAAAATATTGGTACTACCAATAAGAATTCCAAGGTGGGTTTCCCATTATAGAGACTGAACCCAAGAAGATTGGGTACTTCCTAGAACATGACCAATGGGTGGATTTCCCCCTTGCAGAGGTGGGCCCCAAGAATATTGGTTACTTCCTAGATCCTAACAACACCATGGCAGTTGTCCTTGGGCTTTAAAATCATTCAAAGGTTGATTTCCTCCTTGCATAGGTTGCATCCAAAATATTGGTTACTTCCTGAATGTTGTCCATTTCATGGTGGAACAGGATGGTTGGATGGATTTCCCTCTTGCAAAGGTAGGCCCCAAAAAGAATGGTTACTTTTTGGAACTTGACCATGCCGTTGATTGTTTCCTTGGTTTAGATAAGAATTCCAAGGTTGATTTCCCCCTTGCGGGGGTGGTTCCCAAGAAGATTGCTTACTTCCTAGAACTTTCCCACTCCATTGTGGAATAGGGTTGATAGGTTGATTGCCTCCTGGTGTGCTACCTATTGGGGGTATGGGATTTACCCTAGAATTTCTGTTAGGAAAAGTTGGAGGATGAATTCCTGAGGCATTTCCACTAACGTGTGGAACATAACCCCAATTGGAATTACTGTTCCATGGTCCATTGGTTCCGCAAGGAATATTAAGATTCCATGGTGAAGGGTTTCCCGCAAAAGTAGAACTTGGAAAATTTTTAGCTATACCAATAGGATTTTGATTTACTCCTTTTTTTTTTACCTTGACTAGCCAAACCATATGGAAAAACTATATTTGGTAAGGCACACCCCCCAGTAGGGCACCCTGTAGACGAAGTGGATGTACATCCAGGATTAGAACCGAAAACTGTACCAACTGGAACTGCAGTGCTAGTTGAAATTGTGCTAATAACATGTATACTAACTGTTGGGATTGATGTAGAGTCCAAATTGTAAGTATTGCTACCTCCAACAACTGTTTGAGGTTGCGATGATGTAGTCTGTTTTGCTCCTGTTGAAGCCATAGGGTCAATTGTTGAATTTTGTATATTAGTCCAATAAATAAAAATAAGATTGATGTAATCCAATGAATTACTGATGTGAAGTACCATTGGGTCTAAAATATTTGTCAAATGTGAGTTTACATGAGTATCTGTGTTGTTCTATAGTGTTTCAATTTCAAATGGAGCAATATTATCAACAATGTATGTGTTTTCTTTATTAGCTAAAGTTTCAGTATTTGTTTGATGTTTTTATTCTGTAATATTGTTAACTGAATATAGAAGTTGTTCAGTTTCCAAGTTACAAGGTTGTTTTTTTTGTATCCGTCTCCACGATGTGGAGGGGCCTTCAATTTCAGGTGACTCACTTCTCTGCCACTGTGAGTGGCGGATCAGGAGAGTAGCCACTTTGAAGAATTTGATAAAAGGATGTTTTTAAAATGATATTCTTAATCAAAAAATAGAATCAAACAATCCTAAGGCAGTCTAAACTCAACAAAAAGAAAAAGTGTCCACACAGTAAAAAATTCCTATGTATCCAAGCAAGTAGTATACCTTTCCAAATAGCCAAAGCTCAGTGAAAAGTTGGATTAGAGGGCCTTCCGAAACTAGTAGCTGTTGAGGGATATCAAGCCTCAAACAATTACTAATAGCGAAGGTATGAGAAACAGTTACAATAAACTTTAATCACCAGGGGTGCAAGTATTGGTTCTTCACCAATCACCCTCCCAAGGAGTAAGAGATTCAAATTATTTATTAGGTACTACAAGTGTCCTCCACTCGCAATAGCCTATGTGATATCCTAGGAATAGAAACTAAGGTTACCACTTCATAATCGATGGTCAGGAGGAACAATTCTAAGTCTAGGACAAATCACATTACTAGGTATTCTAGAAAAGTGATGTCACCTCGAGGACTTGTCACTTACATAGAATTCCATGATGAGATCATGTCCCACTAAATAAGCAAGAGGTGGGGAACCACGCTTACTTAAACATATTGACCTCATGCTTGATGCATGTGTTAGATGCGCTTTCCCGACAAGCAGTTTTTGCTACTAATGGATTTAAACTCTCAATAATCAATGCTAGGTTCAAAATTTTTTGTAGACCAGGAGTGTCAAATCTCCAAACCTAATCCAGGGCACAAGCCTGACCTTGTTGGTGATGTGAAAATCAAATATTGTTTAGTTTTGGATTAAGCGCCAATTTTAAGGGTACTTTTCTTAGTTTCAGGAGTGGAAGTAAAACTAGTGGTGCGTTGACTCGAAAATATAACCAAACAATGAAATATGCACACTACTCTACCTTTAAATTCGATGAATGTTCTAAACTAATGAAAAGTTAGAGGTTCATGTGGGTCTTTCAAACATGCAAAATATTTTGGTGGTTATTTTATATTTGGGAACAGTTCTTCTGAAATATGGCTAATTACTGATTTCAAAAATCAATGTAAACCAACCAAATATCTCACTGAAAAATGAATCTAATTATGTTACACCGGGGATATTTGTTTCTCATTTGCAGGTCCACCTGAAAGTGAAAGCAAATAGGATACGCAGAGCCCTTTGAATACTTCTGAAGTAAATTCTTACACATGAGATCTACTTTCTCATTCACAAGAACGCTCGAAATCACAAGTGAAGAGGATATGGTAGCTCAAGAACTGTATGCAAAATTTCAAATCTACTCTGTTACAAGTGGGATCCACTTTCTCATTCACAAGAACGCTCGAAATCACAAGTGAAGAGGATATGGTAGCTCAAGAACTGTATGCAAAATTTCAAATCTACTCTGTTACAAGTGGGATCCACTTTCTCATTCACAAGATCACCTGAAATCCCAAGTGAAGAGGATATGGTGGCTCGAAAAAAAAATGCTTGAAAAATCAAATCCTAAACTATTACCAATGAGATCCACTTTCTCATTCACAAGATCGCTCGAAAGCCCAAGTGAAGAGGATACGGTGGCTCAGACAAAACTTATCACAAGAAAATCGAGATCCAAAGATACAACTTTCTCTAATTTTGCATGAGAATAATGAAATATTGTATATCCAAAACAAATTTTGACTAAATAAAGTTGTTTTCAGTTTTGGACGGAAATTGTTTTCAAAATATCTCAAAGTGTAATGTTAAATTTTTTGTTTTTCAATGAAATATATTTGTCAATTTTTCAAATGATCTTTTCATATGTCATGACTGTGATTTGGTTTCACGTTTGAGATAAGCAAGTGTACGGGATTCAAAAATCAAAGGGCCTTAAGGTTATTTACACAATTGTTTATGTTATTTCAATTTTCATCATTTGCAAACTATTAAATGAATCAAAATTCTTTAGGGATCAATCCTAATCTAATAAAATCATGGATCTAAAAAAAAATATGACCTCAAGCAATCAGATCTACAACAAATTATAAGAAAAAAATGAAAAAATTCCAAATTAGGCCATCTTTGAAGGTTTTAGAGGGAAATTTCAAATTTAAAGATGTCAAACCAATTTTTTTTAAATTAATGGTAAATTTATTCTAATTTTTTTTTGATTCCATGTGAGGGTTTGCACGCAAAAATTATGCCTAAATGTGCCCCTAAAAAAGTGAAATCTCAAAACTAGTTGACAATTCTTGCAAATTTGAACAAAAAAATCTTTAAAAGTATTCCAAATATTAGCTAAGGAGCTTCCAAGGTCCAAAATATGATATAATAGTTTCCTAAGCCAATCCAAGAAGAAAAAAGAATGAAAAACAAGACAAAAGTGAGGGACCCAAAATATCAAAACCCAGGATGACAGAGGTACATAAAATAGAGCAGTGCATCATTTTGATGGTGACACGCCTTGTACACATGCAGAGTGCATTGGTGTTTCTCTTTTCTCATGTATAGGGTGTGTCACTTGACTAGTGAAGCTTTGTATACACAGACAGAGTGTGTCGGCTCTTCAAGATCAAGAAAGTAAAAGAGTCTAGCCGGATTTTCAATATTTTTGGATTTTTAAGAGTTGATTAAGGTCGGTTTTGAGCTTCTAAAGGTCTTTAATCTTGGTACATAGGTCCTATAAGAGTTTTAAGGCAATTTTAAACTATATATTTAAGGTTGAAACAACAAAAATTTGAATAAATTTTCAAATTAAACCCAGTGGAGTTGCTAATCTGGTAATAGCAATTGTTGTAGGGATGTGTCTACACGAATTAGCTATCTTAGTATGAATTAGGCGAGGTTCAATGTTATAATTGAGCAATGTATTACCCCAATTTTGGACTTTGAACCCATATTATATTTCTACTAAGTATTATTTTAGTTTACTTAGGTGACTTTAGAAATCTGATAAATTGATTTCTAATGACCATGTGGACCAGCACATTAATGAGATGGGAGTCACAGTCCCCTAAGGTTTGGAGGAAAAATGCCACATAATAATAATAATAAAAAATTATTATTGGAGATAAATGGAAAACCTTTTTTTTTTTTTTTTTTTTTTTTTTTTTTGAAAATGGAAAACCCTAAAGAAGAGATTTGAGAAACTAATGAATTAAAAGAATTCATAAAATGAGGAATTTTCACCTAAGAGAATAAAAAGTGAAAAATCATGGAAACACTCAACATTATCACATTCATTATTCACAATCTGAAGAGATGAACACACATGAACCTGAGACAAATGAAGACTAGTGAGGGAGGACATATTTGGGAGAACCAAACAGGTCCTGAAGCCAAGTGATTGAGGACATATTTGGGAGAACCAAACTGGTGCAGATCAAGAGGACAAATTAGGGAGAACCAAAATATGTCCAAATCAAGACAACATATTTGAGAGGACCAAACTGGCCCAAATTAAGAGGAATCATATAGTTTGGTAAGAGCTTGGCCACTTAATTGTGTGTAGGTAGGAGAAGTACCCCAAGCTAAGCAGGAGTACTCCATTTACCTGAATAGACTATGTTATATTGATTCTTTTAATGGCTAAGGATTAAAGGCCCTGGAGCATCCTGGAGCTCAGGAGTACTGAGTTGGATGTTGGGTTTCCTATTGCCACTGTCACATCCTAAAATAAATTGATTAAACAAGATAAGGGTGACTTAAAAACTATACTCTGACCTGGGGGACTATGAACTCAGCTCGGGGGTGACCTGAAAGCAAGGAGTACTTGCTGGTCAAAGGCTGGGAGGTTTGTCCTTGGTTCCACTAGTCATCTAAATAAGATAAGTATCTACTGAACCTATATGTTTATGTTATGGATAGTATTCGAATGTGTTTTTATTTATTCCTGGAAGTACTGTTAAATGATCTATTATTTCAGATCTATTCATATGTATTTTGTATAATGATTTTCAGAGCATAGATCTGCCATTAAATTCTTAGATCTCTGTCATATATTTTATGTTTCATATTCTGAGTGCAATACCTAAAGTATTCATGGTTAAGTTGTTGTATTAATAAGTAAATTATAATGCAACTCTGAGAACAGAAATATTGTTGAATCAGGGTTGTAAACCTGAGAAATACATCCTAGAATGTTTATACTGTAAATGCTAACCTATATTTGTATACATGCATTTTATACATAGTATATTCATTTCTAGGTAAATGACAGAACTAGGGCTACATTTATGTTGTTATGTAATTCAAGAAAACATGTAAACCTAAGGGTTTACATGTCAAGCCTTAAGATATTTGCAGATCTTTCTTCTATTGCAGAGATCAGACTGAACATGACAACTTCTTATATGTCCTTAATGAAGTGCTCATTCTGAATCGGCCCATACTTTCATTTAAACATGTTATACATTATTTTCATTTCGAGTTTGGGTAATATAATCGATTGCTAGACTACCTGTATGAGTGCATAGCATACATGTATTAAATGACAGAATGTGTATACAGGTTACCAAGTGCAATAACATTTAAACTTAGGGTTTCATAATGATATGCTTAAACCTGTTATTATTTCCTAAGATGCATGCTATGCATAAATTCCTTGTATTATGCGTTGGTATGAGATATCTTATTAATTAAAATCATTTAAATATTTATGCCTTCATTATGAGCTAAGTAGGGACACAAGATTCGCTATGAGAATCAAATCGCCGTCCATGGCTGGAATGCCATACAATATTGATGTATTACAAGGTTAAACGTAATGCTTAAAAAAAAAGGATATTCAATTGATGGCTTAGCCATGCATTAGAAACTGAATGCACACACATATATTTTCCTATGGCTAACAGCTTACGATTTTCCATGATTTGATATAGTAGACGTGAAATGAAGTTCCTGCTGCAGCGATTATAAATAAAGGTAGGTCTGGATCGAGCATCCTGTGTATCATTGTATATATTTATATATGCATAATGTGTATCATTGTATATATTTATATATGCTCTTTAGAGCACTAACTGTAACCATAAACATTGAATCGCTATGAATATCTCATTTCCCTAGGAATTTATGAATAATAGAACTTCACACAGTAATTTAAATGCAAAAATATATACATTGTATTGGGCAAGGAAGATCCATTATTTTATATACAGTAATCAATAAACAAAAATGATACAAGCAAACGCAACTGCATAAATACAACATTTAGTATTACAAATTGGAATGCCATACATTGCCATTAACTATACTGTGCACTTAATCAAAAGAAGAGGCAGAGCCCGAAAGCGTTGTGGGAAAGCCCTTACAGTTTCAAAACCAAGTAATGGATTAAACGTTTGCTTTACAAACTACATTCATTATTTACAAACTTAAATCGACTGTTTAGAGAGAATGATCTTCATCCCTCATCCAAACCCTTCAAGGGTCAAACTCGAGCAGTGCCGGTAACCACTGATGACGCTTTGTGTGTCCAAACATACGGTCGCAAGGATCGGCCTCCACCAACAGCAAGCTATTGCTTCTGCATTTGGGGCCAAGGGACACCATTCTTAAACAACAACGAAACCACAACAACCCAATACTTAGCTCTTCAACGCATGAGTAACTCAACCCTGAGCCACGGGGTGAGACCACCGAGTCTATGAGAACGGTGAGTTACCTAGAAGGTTGGGGCACATTGTCCCCACACTCAGCGTCGACTGGAGAGGCACTCCACATCACTATATCTTTCACCACATTTGGATACCTTCTTTCCTGCAAACGGTTATAATGGTTAAAAACGAAGTAATCAACATTCAAGAAGTAACAAGTGAAAACATAAGAGCATGTAATTTTACCATGGATCAACGAGGAGGAATATTTATCATTACCTGTTAAGCGAAGCGAACAGTGGTGTGTTCCACTCCCTGCATGAATGACGTTTAACGCAAAGAGTTAAGCACCGGTTGAAAAGTTATTACCATAAATAAAAACTTTACAGCGAAATGGTAACGAACCATGTCTTACCTATCCAAGCATGCAGTAGCTACAATGACGTCATGATGCTTATTCGGGGCTTCGTAGGGCATGAAATCCTTCCCCACTGGTTCGAGGTGAAAAAGTTCTTTTGCATAGGGCAGAAGGCCCTCTGCGCATCAACAACGAACCTCATCGAAACTCCATCTTTTTACAACGTTGTGGGTACCAGACAGGAAGGTATTGGCCACCACTGACCCCGATAGCCAAGGAGGAATGGCGCACGCATGGATCACTGGCGCGAAGACCATAGAGCTTGGAATCAATTGTGATGGAGTTATCACATTGATCGACAAACCAACCATGCGTAGATCTATGGTGTTCATCAACCTAGTCATTTATGGAGGCACGCAGAGTACGCAGTATAGATGTTGAGTTGGTAGCACGTCGAGTCGAGTGAGTGTGAAGCCGGGAGACGCATTAATGGTGGAGAAAACCACAATAAAATTCCATGTATTTTCCACGTGAACTATGACTTCCACTTACCTTCCAAATGGAAAACTGATTGGGGTCATAACGTTGAAGGAGTTTGGTAGAGCCTATGTGGTTTTTCCACTTCAACCACTCAGGCCACCCATGAAGCATTGCAGTGCCAACAAGTTGTCCATCGTGCTTCTCAAGTGTGTTTTCCACGTTGGTCTGAGATCAGTATCATTCCACCAAACCCGTAAGTTGTGGGTTCAAACCTTTAATGCATACCTTGTAAATCTCATACTTTATGTTGATAAGAAATGTCATGAAGTGACATTCATTAAAATTTCATGTTAAGAGTTATAGTATCACATTGGATATCGTCGTCGCATAGGGTTGAAATCATACCTTATGGAGCTTTTTGGATTACATTTCATGCTTGGATTATTTAAGCCTTAGTCCTTGGTTAGGGCATTATAATATATATATATATATATATTTGTATAATATATATATATATATATATATATATTATTTAACATGTGAATGATTTAGTTTTTAATTTAATTTAAAAAGTAAATAAATCTTGTATTGTATTACATCGGCTTTTAAGCCATGTTTTAGCTTAGAGATAAGATAAATATATATGTATATAGGTGTTACTATATATTTATACTTTTATACATGGAAATATACATATGTAATTATATTATTTGGAAAACTAAGACCTTCCATTATGTGCAATACATTGAATTAAAGGCCATATAGAAATTATAATCATATGTTTTATATGTGATCATTTATGGGTGAATTTTATTATATGCATGCATTTATTAGGTAGGCCTAATGCATCCTCTATCACCTGTGATTATACATAGTTGTGTAATAGTTCCTAATTGCACAGACTTAGATACATTAAGAACGGCTCATTCATTAATGGCAGTAGCCTCGTATGGTTGCAAGTACCACTTGGCGTAATTAATACAACTGCATAGGTTATATGTTGGGAACATATAACTATGCCAAGTCAAATGATATTCTCTTCATGTTATGAAATCATAGTAGTGTGTAATGACTTTTTAATGCATGCTAATATAGTTATCATTTCCATTGGTTTCCTAACACTTTTATGGTCGTAAGTGTTTAGAAGGTGTTGCATAGTTTATTGTTGACTTTTGAGTTGTCCTTGTATGGTAACTTCTAAAGAAGAGTAACGTCGGTTGTAGCGGTAGCTAGAGTTGGTGTCTTTCTGCATTTTAAGTGTTTAGAGTTTTATTGAGAAAAAAAAAATCGCGTAGAAGAGACGTGACAAGCAATTATATAACATTTCCTAAGATCTTTAACCATTTAGAATTCAAACTAAAATTGGATGGAAAAGAATTAAACTCATAAATGGAAGGAAAATTGAATTGTTTCATATAATATCAAAGAAGAAAAGATGCTTACTTACAACCTTGATTGAGATGAATCCATCCTCCTTTGCTTTGATCTGTCCTTCTCCATCATTTGCTTTGATCCTTCAAGAGATTTGTTGAAGATGATCTTTCCAACCTCAAAATCCTTCTAGCATGCCTTTGCTCTCACTTTTTGTTCTTTACTATGCCCCAAATTCCTTTGTTTTATAGTATTGGGAAATGGTAATTCAAGTTTCAACTTTCAATGTGGGATAATACCTTTTATGGATTTTTGATTATTTTTACTCAAAACCCACTTTCTATAGTATTTTCAGGCTTTTGTCATCAATTCATAATTCTTAGGCACAATTAATGAAACTTTTGTGCATTTCTTCTCACTATTGATTGGTGGAGACTCGATTTGAGCCTTCAAGTGAGCAGTTCAATCATTGAACCTTGCCTCTTTAGGCTACCTCTTTCTTCACTCAATCGTTCCGATTATGGAAGTAGTGATTAGATAAGAGAGGACTATTCTCTTATGTACTTTCCTTCTGTCTTTATGTTGTGGGCGCATAGTAAAATGCACTTCTACCTTCTACTTTGTTAAGGGAGTTAATTTGATTGTTAACGGACTTTTTATATAAAATATAAATTCTTTTCAATGTGTTTTTAACTTAACACTAATCCGATGTGATTCCCTTTAATGCATTGGTGTACAACAGTATTTTAAGCACCAGTGCTATATTAGAATACAAAAAAAATGTTATTTGATAGAAAAATATAAAAAATGTGGGTGCGGATTTTTTTAAAAATTTTACCCCAATTTGGTGCTCTAATGTACTTAATGCATTGGTGCTTTCTATTTTACTTAGGACACTGTTCATGTTGTTTTCTTGTTTTTTTTTAATATTTTATTTTTGGCAGAGGTTTTTTGGGCCAAGTACAGTGTGTTAAATATATGAAAGCCTTGGTGTGCTTATTCTTGTTTAACACACTGGTACTCTTTTTTTTGAAATAAAAAAATATTTTATGTCTGCATCGAAGGGGGATTTTCATGATTGATGCATTGGTTTTTTTATCCGCACCGATGCTTATATTGTTAAAATACATCAGTTTGTTTGTGGTGTACAAAAGGAACGATTGAAAACCTCCACGAAAATCTCTTCCCACTCACCTTTGCTAGAGACATCCACTATAAATGGATATTTGGGATATTTTTAGGGGCTTCGACAAAAACCTTCACTACAGGGTGTTTTCCTTGTAGTGTGATGTTCGACATAGTATAAATGGGAGAAGTGTGTAATTTCCATTGAATTTACTATGTGATATTATATGCCCATCGGTTTGTTTATAAAAAAAATATTTTGGGGGGGGGTCAATAGGTCCAAAAAGTACTAGAATTTTAGGTTTTGTTTCAAAATTGTAGGATCTATTTCATTTTCCATTAGAACCAATTTGTGGGCTCAATGACCATATCCCTCTCTAAGGGATCCACATCCATGACAGATCCTCAACAGATCCTAACTTATATGGATAGAATTAATGGGCCTAGAAACCATACACATTGGGTTGATGAAGTAGCAACATAGGCATAAAGTATACTATTTCTTACAAAACTTCAAAATAGGATTCATAGGGACCCTCTTGGTAGAATGTTTAAAACCTAACTTAAAGGCATGCTAATAAATTGTCTCCAAAATATTAGAGATAGAATTCTCAGAATCTTGTCAGTCAAATGGGATGCCAATGTAAACAAATCTATAATCAAGGTGGCATGCCAATGTAAACAAATCTATAATCAAGGTGTTGACCACCAATTCCTATATGTATATGGCATATATATAAACTCCTTATAATTTTTGCATGATGGTACTTCATAATAATGATTTTCAATAGATTTTGAGTAAATATTGTTGCAATGTTTCATAGATTATAAAATTTAATTAGCGGTTATTACAATTCCTTCTTTCAATAAGCTTAAAAGGATGGGACTCACTGGGCACACTTTTTTCTCCTAAGAATATTTTCATAGCAATAGATTCCAAAATATTTTTTAAATAATAAATAAGTTTTTACAAATTTTGAATATTTGATTCTTCCCAAATATGATAATTTATTTTGTTATTAAATATGTCCTTGTACACCATATAAGGATGATTAGATTATATCTAAAACTCCCAAGTTACATAGAATATCTTTTAGATTGCATAACTTGCCTTTCATTACCTTGTTACTTATATTTGAGGTGTGGTTTATCAAACTCTTCACCCCAACAATCTACCAATTATGGAGGCTCATTATGAAAAACCACATTGAATTATCATTAATTCTCTCCACAGATAGAATTATCGTTGACTCTTTTCATAAATAGATTTAGAATACATAAACCATGGAAAAAAATGTCTACCATATTTTATTCCTTCCCATAGTTATTTCTCAAATCCAAAAGGTCAAAACTATCATCATGATTCCATGGAAGCAAGTGTCAAAGACAACCTTTCTCTTTACTCTGTCATTAAAACTATCTAGTAATATAAACACACACAAAATGGCAAAATACAATTTTAAGTGCGATTATTTCCACATGTATATATATTTGTTCAAAACAATAATGGATTGAAACTCCAATACCTTCTAAAATACTTTTCTAATAACAATAATTTTTTTAAGGTATCATCAATAACTTTTAATGGCCCATCAGTGGAGTTTGGAGGCGGGGTTAATGACAACATATTAGGTTTTTCTAATTACCTAGGTATTATTATTTCTCCCTCTCCTATTGAAGATCATGTTATTAATTTGGAGACTCTGCCAGTTGATAATAATTTTTGTAACCCTTCCTCTTTCAATGTGGGTTCAATTAGGGTGTATGATGATAAGGTCTTGGGTATTGACTTACCTATAACAATTTTTTCTATGAAAAAACCCCTCTTCCTGTTTATTGTTTAAATGATGGGTGCTCTGAGCATGTAATCCCAATTGGTTCTATTAGACAGTCCAATGTTACTATTAGGAAAAAATAGGGTAGAACGAAGAAGGGAGGAGCTGTAAGAATTGGTGATGATAAGAAATGTGTGATAATCTGCAGGGGATCTAACAGCTGTAACAAAATCACAATCAAACTCTCAAGAATGTTGCAAAGAAGAAGAGAAGAATGCACTCAATAATCATTCATGAACACAGAAAATGGAGAATAGCAGTATCATACATCAGCTGTGAGCTACACTAAGTGAATAATGAATACAATAATGAAATCTGTGTGGAAAATTTGAATTAACCAAGGAGGTCATTCGAATCATGCTCAAAGTCTAGCTTGGAGTACAATGGAGACATCATCCAGTAAATAGTATCAGTCATAAATGGTAATAGTTAGTCAAGTGAGTCTAACTGAGTCTAACATAACCATCTAGGAATAAATCAGGGGATGGAGACTCCAAGGAAGGCGCATGAGGCTGTCAAATAGTCAAGTGGAACTCCAGAACTAGCTAACTAGAAGCTACAAGCAGTCAGCATGAGCAATCAGTGGAAGAACTACTCAATCAATGCACTAATTGAATGATAACTCCCGGTAGGTGAGATAAGGTGCTCTAACTGAGAGATAACTGGTGGTAGGTGAGAAAAGGTGCACTAGTCATGCAGAACAGTCAAAGAGGGCACATCAGATAGGTAGGAGGCCAAATGGGGGCTGAAGATAGGCTCTGGGGAGCTGAATGTGAGCTCTAGGTGCTGGGAGGACTACCAACATGATGACTGGATGCATGCAGTGGCATGCAAATGCATTCAACATGCATATTTTCATGCAGGCATGCAATATATAAAAATGATGGTGTGAATATTCCAACATCCCCCCACAAGCTATACTATGAGGAATAACTGAAATCTAAAACATAGGGCCCTAGTGACTAAGACCAAAGGTCACCCCGTACAATCAATCTAAATAAACTAAGTGAGGGAAGAGGGAAAACCCTGTGGGAAGAAATCCCTCCCTAAAAATAGATTGAAGGATGCTAATGTAGCATATCATCACTCACCCTAGAAGGTGGCAAGTGTCCTTCTTTTCTGAAGAAGGATCGATCGATTTGAAATGGATCAACAATGTGAGAAGGATGAAACCTTCCATTCTGAAAATATGATCTGGTTCTTCTATGATCATGTGGATCACCAACCAAATCACCAGCAAATCAGAGTGCAATGGCTGCCCATCGAGGAAGAGGAGGATCATCAGGTGAGAGGTCTTCAGGTTCTTGTGGATCTGGATATCCCATTCTCTCATCTCCCTCATTAGTTTCCATATCTTCAGGTTCTTGTGGATCTGTATCTAGCATTCTCTTGTCATCATCTTCAAATTCTGAATCTGAAATCTCATGTGAAGAAGCATCACTGTCTTGATCATCAATCAAAGGAGGAGTGGTAGGTAAGCTATCAAGCTCAACAAAAGGAGTATCACGGAGAGGCCACTCCTCAAAATGTACACTCCTTTCCAAGAATGTGATCATGGAAGTAGGATCAAGTAACTTGTAGACCTTTTCATCCAATGCATAGCCCACCATAATGCACTCTCTACTTTGTGAATCAAGAGCTCTCCTTTTGTCAGATGGAATCCTTTCCCAAGCTCTAGATCCAAACACTTTAAGATGAGATACATCAGGTTTGTATCCCATCCACGCTTAAAAATGAGTAATGTCATTGATTTCCTTGTGAGGAACTCTGTTCTGAATATAGGAGGCACATTTAATGGCTTATGCCCAAAGACTAGGGTGCCACCCTTTCGACTTTAGCATGTAGGTGGCCATTTATTTCAATGTTATGTTCTCCCTTTCAGCTACACCATTCTGTTGTGGTGTATAGGGAACAATTTGTTGCATCTCAATGCCCTCTTCAGTACAAAAATCTTGGAACTCACCCTTTATGTACTCACCACCATTGCCAGTGTGAATGTCTTTTATCTTCCCATCTAAAAATTTCTCTACAGAAGACTTGAAAAACTTGAAGAATCCAAATACTTTTGATTTCAATCTAAGGAAATATACCCAAGTAAATATGGAATAATCATCAATACAAGTGAGCACATACCTTGATTTGTTTAGGGACATATCTAGAAATGGACCAGCCACATCACTATGGATGAGATCTAGAGGATGAGAGGCTCTCATAGACTTCCCCTTGTCAAATTTCTTCTCAGGATGCTTCCCCATCAAACAACCATGACAATTTCCTTTGGCAAACTTGATCTTGGGAAGCCCATCAACCATCTCCTTTTCATGCATGTCATGCAAGTACTGATAGTTAAGATGCCCAAATATTTCATGCCACAATCTTCTTTCTTCATTGGCATGAGTATGGAGAGCTGGGTGCTTTGAGAGAGGTAAGAAGTGTGAGAACTCATATAGTTTGGAGTTGTGATTTGCAAATCCTTTTGCAATGATTTCACCTGAAACCATGTTTTGTATATCGACTTCATTTTGAGAAAAGATCACTCTTTTTGGATCTCCAATATGAGTCATTTGATACACTGAAAGTAGATTTGTTGTGGGAGATGGAACATAAAGCACATCAGAAAAGTAACCATGGTCCAGATTGATTCTTCCAATCCCCTGAGAGGAGACTTCAAAATCATTGCCCAACATGATGGAAGGGCCAACTGAGGTTTCGAAGTTGGAGAAGAGATCTCTGGAGGAAGACATGTGTCTTGAAGCTCCAAAATCTATGATGAAAGAAGAATCTGTTGATGTACTTTCCATGAGGACATGACATCTCTCTTTGTCCTCAGATCTAGATAGTTTAGTATCAGTATCTTTCTTCCTTGCACATGCAGGTACAGGAAGATTGTTCTTCTCAAGTAACTGAGCCATCAATTCTATGGTCTTCTTCATACAATAACTCTCAATATGTAATCCTCTATGACAATATGTCCACTTGGATCTCTCTTTCTGAGATTCCTTGTTCTTCTTTGGGTTCGAAACCCCATCTGACTGACATGGAATATCTTTTTGCTTTGTATCATTCGATCTCTTTTCAGAAAAATTTTGCTTGCCCTTTGCATTCACTCTCTTGGCCTCAGTAGTTGTAAGGGATGAATCCAACTTTGGTTTGATCATTCCCATGGAGTTTAACTTCTCCTCCTCTTGAGTAAGAGATTGGATGCAGTCATCAAGTGAGGGAAACTTCCATTTTGGAATGGACATCTTAGATGACTGAAATGTAGAGACAAAAACTGAGAAGTTATTCCCCAATTTAGAAAGAATGGCAAGGATGAGCTGTTTTTCTTCTTTCACTATCTCATATATTTTCAATTGAGAAATCAAGCTTTTGAACTTCGTTAAGAATGCATTGATGGATTTGAAGCTTTTAGGACTCAAAGAGATGAGTTCATTGTCCAATTTATGACCCTTCAGATCATCTTTATGTCCAAAGAGGGATTTGAGCTTGTCCCAAACTTCTTTTGGAGATGTTAGATCGATGACATGGAAGTGAAGATCTTCAGAAATTGAGAGAAGAAGAAGGCCTACTGCTTCATCTAGCCTATCCAAGTACTTGGATTTCTCTACTACACTCAGTGGTTCTACCATTGTTCCATTTAGTATCCCGGTGAAGCTCTTGGATCTCATGAAGAGAGCCATATTGGATTTCTATTCGGCATAGTTGGAACATGTGAGCTTTATATCCGTCTGAACAGTCAAGGTTGAATTGTTGAAGAAGAATTCGAATGGCTTAATAAACCTACAAAAAAAGAAGAGTTTTTGCTGATGGAGAATGCTACACTCTGAATGAACACTACCTTAGGACACCGAGAACATATGACTAAGTCCGTCACACCTGGATAGAACTCAATGGATTGCTCCAGTGAATTCAATGTATAAGCACTAGGATTTGTCTTGGAAAGTCAAAGGCTTTTGGTGCTCATGTGAAATATAGCTGCTCAAAGAAATGTTGCAAATGCTACAATGGCTACAATTCAAATAGTTGATGACTGATTTGATACCATGTGATAATCTGCAGGGGATCTAACAGCTGTAACAAGCTCACAATCAAACTCTCAATAATGTTGCAAAGAATAAGAGAAGAATGCACTCAATAATCACTCATGAACACAAAAAATGGAGAATAGCAGTATCATACATAAGCTGTGAGCTGACACTAAGTGAATAATGAATACAATAATGAAATATGTGTGGAGAATTCAAATTAACCAAGGAGGTCATTCAAATCATGCTCAAAGTCTAGCTTGGAGTATAATGGAGACATCATCCAGTCAATAGTATTAGTCATAAATGGTAATATTCAGTCAAGTGAGTCTAATCGAGCCTAACAGAACCATCTAGGCATAAATCAGGGGATGGAGACTCCAAGGAGGGCGCATGAGGCTATCAAATAGGCAAGTGGAACTCTGGAACTAGCTAACTAGAAGCTACATGCAGTCAGCATGAGCAATTAGTGGAAGAAATACTCAAACAATGCACTAACTGAATGATAAGTCTTGGTAGGTGAGATAAGGTGCTCTAACTGAGAGATAACTGGTGGTAGGTGAGAAAAGGCGCTCTAACTGAGAGATAACTGGTGGTAGGTGAGAAAAGGCGCACTAATCATGAACAATCAAAGAGGGCGCATCCGGTAGGTAGGAGGCAAAATGGGGGCTGAAGACAGGCTCTGGGGAGATGAAAGTGAGCTCTAAGTGTTGGTATGACTACCAACATGATGACTGGATGCATGCAAATGCATGCAGCATGCAGATTTGCATGCAAGGATGCAAAATATTAAAATGATGGTGTGAATATTCCAACAAAATGGATAAACCCTAAGGTTTCAAATATCACTACTATTTCTTCAGTAGTAGATTCTATTTGTCCTATGCATCTTCTTAGAGATAATGCGGGCCATGAGAATGTTTCTAAATCATAATTTTGTCCGTTAATGTATGTGGGATTGGTAGTCATCCTAAAAGGGATACCATTAGGATGTTATTAGATCAAACATGACCCAATATAGCTATGCTACAGGAAACAATGAACTCGGGGGTTACTGCATGTGATTTTTTTCTCAAGATGAGACTGGAATGGAGATGATGTGGGATGGATTCTAGTGGACTCTCTAGAGGCTTACTTGTAGCATGGAATCCCTTAGTCTCTAGTTTCCTTCGCTTTGATACTTGTGCAGGAATCAAAATTGAAGACAAATTTAGGGGTGTTGATCACAACTTCATTTTTCTCAATCTCTATTGTCCAGACTGTAAGAGGAAGTATTTTTGGGACCAAGTATCCTTTCATGGTATCCTTAAGGAACCGAACCTAATTATTAGTGGAGATATTAACTTGACAACGCCAGAAATTGAATTATGGGGCTCTAACAAAGTCTCTGACCCCTTTGCATTATACTTTAAGGACATTTTCAAAGATACTTGGCTAATAGAAATTATACCTACTTCCCTAGTTCCAGCATGATCTATTGGTCATGTAGGTAGATATGGTGCTGCAAAAAAATTAGATTAGCATCTAATAAACGAGAATTTGGCTTCTGTTTTGGGGAGATATCATTCGTGGATCATTCCTACAGGTGTTTCATACCATAAGGCCATAACAATTCATATTGACTTTAAGGTAAGCGAAAATTTCCATCTATTTAAATTTAATAGTACATGGCTTGAAGATGTAGTATTTTGTGATTATGTCAAGGAGTGTTGGTCACAACTGACAAATATGGAGCATCATTCTCCATTACATATGCTTATGAATAAGCTCCACAAACTTCGAGTTTATGTGATTAAGTGGGATAAGCATACAAAACACTCTATGAATGAGGACATATGTAACATTGAAGAGCAAATTTGTAAGATTGAAAGTTTGATTGGGGATGAGGGTGAATCCATGAATATGGGTGTTTATTTTGGGGGGTCTTTTGAGAAAATAAATCTGATTTTTTCATGTTTTTCAACTTCAGGTGAACAAAAGTTATATTTTTGCTTAGAATTTCACATTCCAATAAAAAGAAAACTTTTAGGGAATTTTGTTAGCTTTCTATTCATTATTTTTTTGAATTTTTTAATGTCAATTTGTATAATGTTTGACAGTATATTCTTCTACAATGAAAGGACTAATAAATAGTCATGTTTTTTGAGTCGCGATAACTCATTGTTAAACTTGTGTTTTTTAAAAACAAAATATGCTATGACAATCTATACATAATATATTATATATTGACTTTAGTTTCATATCCAACGGGTGAATATACTAATTATTATAATTTTTTGAATTGGATCGATGTGGAAAACTTGTCAAATATCAACATGTTTTTTTAGTGCACATTTCTCTCAATTTACACTAAAAACAAAAAAAAAAAAAAATACCCTTTTAAAGTAGACACTCTAATGAAGAATCTCATATTTTTTTTCAATTTTGTTTATTGTATATTTTTTAAGCTATGGAATTTTCATTTCACTGCATTTTGAAAGCAATGAGACAAAAATAGACACATCTTAACAAAACAAATATAAAAATATTAGATCTCACCTAAACACAACAAAATCTATACATATGGAAAGTATATTCAATGACGAAATTAATGGTATCAACTCCGACAGTCACTTTGTAGTACTAGATATTGGTTTTTCCTTCCGAAATTGGAGAAACCTAGAAACATTCCATTTTTCAGTATTAATAGTTTTTAAGCCGAACAATAGTTTGGCTGAAAACCTATTTAATTTTTCAGCCAAATGTTTTTTTCAATTTGACTGTTAGATTTAATTGAAAAAAACTCTAGCCATTGGATTAAATAATTTTTTTACCGAACTATTTTTCAGCTGAAAAATAGTTCAGTCGAAAAAATATCTAATATGAATTTCGCGATGTGATTCTCATAGAATAGACACCCATCTTCGCGAATTCACCCATGAAAGTTTTTCAGAGAATAGGAAGGAGAAATTACTCTAGCTTGAAAATAAAAAATCTTTAATTTTGAGACAACAGGAAAATACTTGGCGCCTCAAAAGTGGGGCAATTTGGGTCGCTCAAGGCAATCAAAATACCAAATTATTCCATATATATGCTTTGCAGTGGAGGAACACTAATTCAATTTGGGAGATTCGAAGCATGGATGGTAATTTTCTGAAGGATAAGGTATGTATTATGAGCTCTGTTGTTTCATATTTTAAATATATTTATAAATAGGAGCATGTAAGTAATTTAGCAAAGAAATTAAAAATTATCAAACTATTTCCAAAATTTCTTTCTGAGGAAGAAGGGGCCAATATTGGAAAATAGGTTACCTTGGAAGAAATCAGATATGTATTGAAGAATTTTGTTAAGGAGAAGAGTACCAGTCCGGATGGTTGGACCGTGGAATTCTTCCATCACTTTTTTGATCTATTTGGGTAGTATATATTAAAGGAAGTCGAAGAATCTAGACATAAGGCGTATATTCTTGATAAGCTCAATACTACATACATCACTCTTATTACAAAGAAGGATAAAACGATAGAATTTAATGAATTTTTCCCTATATCCTTGTGAAATATTTTGTATAAACTTATTACCAAAATTATTTCCAATGTAATCAAAACGGTTCTGGCTAAGTCAATTTCTATGGAGCAGTTTGGGTTTCTATTTAACAAGCAAATTCTAGATGTAGTGGGTGTGGATATGGAGTGCCTGCACTCTATTAAATCCAGATATTTAAAAGCATTAATTTTGAATATGGATCTCATTAAAGCATATGATCACATTGATTGGAATTTTCTGAGACTGATATTAATACAGATCGGTCTTCAGGTTGAGGTTTCAAATTGGATAATGGCTAGTGTTTCCACTTCTACCTTTGCAATTTTGATTAATGGCTCTCCCACAAATTTAATTTCTAGTAGTCGTGGCATTCATAAAGGATTCCCATTATCGCCCATGTTTTCCATACTTTCTATTGAAGGATTAAGCAGGATCATTGGCGAAGCAAATAATTCTAACAAAGTCAAAGGTATTAAAATATCCATATCCTTTTCTATTACTCATTTACTCTTTGTTGACTATGTTTTGATAATTGGGTAGGACTCTGTAAATGAATGGAAAGTATTTAAAGATATTTTTGATGTCTTTTTTCAAGCTTTGGGGATGGCTATCAGCATACAAAAGTCTAGTTTCTCATATAAGTGCTCTGACATAGAATAATTATCTCATATTGTGACTTTTATTCCCTACAAAATGGAAAGCTTGGATCTGGGCTTCAAGTACCATGTGTACTTTCTTAAACACAATAATTACAGGATTGAAGACTGGGGGTGGCTTTTGCAGAAAATTGATCGAAAGATAAATAATTGGGTATTTCGATTGGTGGCGGATGTGTGCTGGCACAATCTTCCTTGATGACTCTTTCGATTTATTGGCTTGGTTTAATGAAATTTCTTGTGTCTATTTTAAATTATATTCACAAAAATATTTTTCATTTTATATGGGAAGGGAAGTCACATGAAGACAAATTCCACCTTTCTAGCTAGGAAAGTCTATCATGGCCAAAGAGTCTTGGTGGCTAGGGTGTATTGAACCTAGATTGGTTCATCCAAGATCTCAGAACCAAATGTCCGTAGAGAGCATTAACTGATAATGGATTGCAAATTTCAGTTATCAGGACCAAATAGATTAAAAATTTCTCAACTCTTCAATGGATAAGATATCTAATCATTAATTATAGGAATGCATCTCTGATTTGGAGAAGTATCATAACAACATACCCATACATTAGTGAGCATTTGATTTGGCATATCGGAAGGGGAACTAAGGTACATGTTGGTGTTTATCCCTATGTGGGAGCAGGACCTATAACTACAAGCTTTCAACATAGGTATTGGCACAGCTACATTCAAAGCACATTCTCGTGATGTCGCAAATATTTTATGAAGGGGACGATCATAGCAATCCTCACTAGTTAACTGCTGAAGAATTGGGCCTATCTGAAGACTCTACATCATAATTTCACTCATACATCAGGAACCTTCCTCTATCAAGTATTTCTCTCTCCGATCAACATGAAAAATTAGTGTGGGATTGGCATGATGATAATGGTTGTCTATTAGTTAAAAAGGTTTATGTTGTTGTCATTAAAAAACATAAACTACCAGAATCCAAATGGTGGCATAAAAGGATATGGACATGGAAAATCCCAATGAGGCTAAAATGGTTTCTATGGATATGCTTTGAAAATAAAATACTTACTTGGACTAACCTGTTGAAGAGGGGCTTTATTGGGCCAAACAATTGGATGTTATGCAAATTTGATGAGGAGGATATTTGACATCTATTTCTACATTGTTCTTTCTTTAGAAAGATATGGTGTGAACTACAAAGACTATTGAATAAGACAGATGATTGGTTTGGCTTATCTTTTAATGATTTCTTACTTAGATGGTTTTAGAATAAAGTAAATCATAAAAAAATTCCTTTATTTGCTATATGGGAGAAATGGAAATACAAAAATAGAGTGATTTTTGAATCTATTGAACCCTCTATTTATTACACATGTAGAAGAGTTTCAATTTATTTTAATGACTTTCCTATTCCTCAAAAGAAATAGCTAAATAGATATATTGTACATTCTAATGTGAGTAGAAATGTATCCTTTGGATACTTCGATGGTGCAGCTACGAATGGAATTTGTGGCGCCAGTATGATCTTATGTGTTAAAAAGGATCATAGAATTCTTATAAAGATCGGGAATGGTAGCAACACGAAGGATGAATTACTTTCTCTATGGCGATTATTATGGTTCGCATTAAAAAGAGGGATTACTTGTATCAAAATTTTTGGGGACTCTCAAGCTATTATTGACTAGGATGTTGGATTTGAAATACATTCTTTTCCTTTGTCCATTGGCTGCATAAATCAGAACACCTTATTATATCTTTTGAAGAAATATCCTTCATTCACATTTATAGGGATATCAACGGGGAAGCTGACAAGTTATAAAAGGAGGCAATTGGACCAATATTGGATGGTTACATTTCTTTCGAAGAATGGATTGAAGACACCATCGTGGCCAGTGGTAGTGTGTATGTCCTCTAGTTTCTAGCATTTTGTTATGTCCACCTATTTGACAATTTGGCATTTTTTCTAAGATACTTTTTGGAGAAGTTATTTGGTTTAATTCCTAGTCTGCTCATATGAAATATTGTAATGACTGGTATATGTATATTTTTCCAGATGATATGATCTGTTAATGGTCATTTGCATTGAACAATTTTGTAACTTTTATTTTCAAAAAGAAAGTATCAAGTTATAGATTTTTTTCTTATGAAAAAAGCACACATTATCCTCCTTTAAATAGATCTACTTAATTGGGTCCTTCAATTTCCAACATTAAAACGAGTTAAAGAAGTATGGGAAAACAAATCGCTAAATCTAACATATGATATACTTCTAAATTCATTCAATTGAGATGTTCTATGAGCTTGAGTAGCAAAAAAAAATGAGAAACACTTATAGCTATGGAAGAGATCGATTTGGAGTAGCTTTTACATAAAAGAAATTGTGATGCAAACAATTCGCATATCCGTCGAACATCACATATAGGAAATAAAGATGAATTTTATTGGGTTAAACATCAAATATGTTGAGGGTGGTCGACACATACTTGGTTGACATTTTTTATGTTTTCATAAGTAAAATTTCTAAAATATGGTATAGAGTTTTGAATGAAAAAATACGCCATCATGGAGGTTGACTCAAAGTAAAGGTTGATAACAATACCCATAGACTTGATAACCTTCATTTCAAGCATTGTATATTTTTTACAACAAATCCCTATCACTCTCATGCTCAAGAAGAAACCTTTTTATTTTGCATTCATAGAAAATAGACGGGATTAGTCACAAGAGTGGTGAATAGTCTTTAAGTTTAAAATTACTATATTCCCCTATCGTGTTGTCTCATCTCAAAACTCTTTGATTCAAGGTAGAAAACATCCTAATTGTGCATATACAATAACCAACTACACCAATTTTAGTAGTGTTAATGATATTCATTGTTGATGATAGGAATGTCATACATTTTAATATTATTTTGCGACATTTTAAATAAAATATAACAAATGTGCAAATTAACAAGCTCCCATACAATTTATATACATGTTCATACTTCACTTATGAGTTATGTGTGGTTACTAAAACATATGTTTTAAGTTAACTATTGCTTGTTCAATATTAATTGTTAATAGAAAAATAATGGTAAAAGGCTTGAAAACTTGGCACGAATTCTTTTAATAATTGAAAGGATAAAATGGCAATGTATAAAGTTTGTAGAACAAATGTATATTGCAATCAGAATGATTAAAAATTTCACCACTTGGAGCTACATCAAAATATTAAAAGAATCAATATGAAATGAATTAAGTACCTTGTAGCTACATCAAAATATTAAAACAATCAATATGAAATGAATTAAGTACATGTGCTCTAATTTTGTTTATGCAGAGGGTGTAGTTAGTGATAATGAAAAAAAGAACCAAAGTATAAAATTGAGTTTAATAACATTTGCAGTTTGATAAATAACAAGGTAAAATATTAGAGGCATAGTTGGATAATTTTACATGGAATTACCACCACTCATTTGCAAAAGAATAAGCATTACATATTAGGAAGAGAAAACAAAACAAATTTCTAAAACTAGGTTTGAAATATTTGGTATAAAATACTCAAGTATTAATGAACCTAATAATAAATAGAGGACCTTGTTATAAAGTGTCGCTACAAAGTAGAAGCCATCAAAATTAGCATAATGTTAATATCTCAAACATAAGTGAAACTAAATTGTGATATAAGAATCAAAATGCATAACATCATTACATATATCATTGATTTTATTGGGTTTCTTATTTATTGATTGTTCTAAAAAAGTGTCACATTTTATTTGTTACCCACTAAGTTTCTAGTCCTTCCATGAAGGTTGGTCTACAAAGTTCATGAAGAATACCACAAAAGATACATATACTATTATGTAATCACTTATAAATGATAAAACATCCAAAAAATGTAAAAATATGAAGTAAGATATGTTTGAGGGTAGGCCAATAATATTGACCATGCCGTAAAATATAAATAAATAAAAGATAAAGCATAGAGATCAAGAGAATTTGAAATTACCCATGCAAACACTTTAGTTAATTAAAGAGAACTCAAATTGTTAAAGCTTCAATTATAAAGCTTCAGTTAAGTATCAATGCTTCAGTTAAATCATCAGTTAAAGATATGCCTCAGTTAACTAAAGAACTCAGAGTGGTCACTTCAAGTAAATCAATCAGCACGACTTCAGTTAACTAAGTGTTAAATAAGAAGAACTAGTTAACTAATTTTTTTTCACTTTAGTTAAACTAAAAGATGAAACTTCACTTAAAGAGAGTTAACTAAATTACAACAAAGAAGATCTAGTTAGCTAAGTGTTATTGCATGACGACACTTATGTTAAACTAAAATATGACACGTGATTTGTGACATTTGCATGTTGACACTTCAGTTAGCCACCTAACTAAGTGTGAAAGATTTTAGTTAAGAGGCGAGTTCATCGTAACTAACAGATCAATGAGAGAAAGCACTGAGTTAGAAGTGGGGTGCATCTTTGCATGCAATATTAATACATCTGGTTTGAGGTCAAGTTCATATTGAATTTAGAAGATAAAAATAGAAGAGAATAATGTATACATATGTTATACAAGATTTATGAATCCAATGTGAAGCGAATTCTCTTCGTCATTGAAGGCAATGCGCTTCTCTTTATGCAAGGTATTTTTTCGTGCTTGTTATTGTTCTGCTGGGCACACATCTGATTGATCTCTCTTCTCTATTGCTTTCATATCTTCATCAAAAATGTTTGGTGACCTCTTATCTTCCGAAATCAATATTCTATGTTGTAAAAGAAAGCATTCTCTGCTATCCATTATATTATACTGACAAGAATTGATGGGTTTTTTGCTCTCATAATTTTGAGGATTTTCCCCAGGGTATATCTTGTGTTATGATTGTATGAATTTCATGGATAGAATTTTCTTATTGCTTTAAGTCTTTGCATCTAAAATAATTAAATATCAAAGCTCAACCAAATTTCAACATGGTATCAAAGCTCAGGGTGTGAAGGAGCTCATTTTTGCATGATAGCTAGAGCCTACGTTGATCCTAAGAAGTTGAGAACAAGATTTGAAGACTAGGGCATTGGTATTTGTACGAACAAAAGACCATCATGAGGTCACCTCAAACTTCAACACTTGGAAGGCTAGGATTCTCAACATCCTAGAGGAACATGACTTAGATGGCTATGTATCCACTGTGGTGGAGGAGCCTACATCTAATGCAGGGCACATCAACTTTACGAAGAATCAATTTAAGGCCAAATGGATCATCTATGATTCAGTAAAAGATAACTTGATTCCTATGATCACACCGTTGAAGACCACAAAAGAATTTTTTGATACATTGACTAATCTATATGAGAAGAAGGCCCAGAGTCAAAAGAGGGCATTGAAGAATAAGCTTCGAAACTTAAAGATGGAGATGGATGAGATAGTGGACTCCTTATTCTCCAAGATCTCTCAGTTAAGAGATCAACTTGCTAGTATTGCAGTAGTGGTGGATGAAGATGATCTTCTCCTAACTATTATTAATTGTCTCCCATCCTCATGGAAGACATTCTTGGCTGCAGTAAATGGCTGATAGGTACAAACTAACATTGAAATTTTTTTGCATGATTTCCTCCAAGAAGAGGGACAAATCCATAGCATGTGAGTAAGCATCAAAGAAGAAAACATTTCCCTCACAGAAATAATGAAGAAAGGAAGGAAACCCTTCTTCCAAAATAAGTTCTCTCATCCAAAGAAGAAGGAGTTCAACAAAGTATTTGACAAGTCAAAATCTAGATACTTCAATTAAAACAAGAAAGACCATTTCTCAAGAGAGTACAAAGCAAAGTGGAAAGGAAAGTTTCATGCTTCTACCAGCATAGAAGATGAAACCACTCAAAAGAATGCATCCGGATAAAAGGAGACAAGGAGAGAGTATTATCTTATCTCATCCCTTTTGGGATCCTTCATCACAAATGCAGACCCATGGTTGATTGACAGTGATGCATGCAAACATATGGCTGGTTACAAGAGTGCCATCACTGATCTAAAGGTGAAAGAATTCAAATGCATGGTAGAGTTGGGGGACAACTCAACTTATTTGATCCAAGGAGTTGGATCCACCTCATTCTAGTTGAGCACCAATGATATTCTACATGTGGAGGACATTCTATATATTCCAGGCTTGAAGAAGAACCTTCTTTCAGTTTATGTTCTTAAAGACAAAAGATTCCGAATTATTTTCATGGATAACAAAGCACTTTTGTGGCTGAAAAACAATTTAATCCTAGAATCTATTGCTGTGATTGTGTCATGTTCCTTCCCTAGTGGCCATTTGGTCAAGACTTGGACCCTCCAATCCCTAGGGGTATAGAAAGAATAATTAAATGGAGGATAATTAGTTGGGATGAATTCTTGGTACAAGGCCTATAGTAGTTAATAAATTTAATATTTTGAATTTTAATTATATTTATAATTAATGCTTTATCATTATTAATTAAATTTTTAGAAAGTGATGATGATTCACATGAATAGGAGGGTGCATGAGGACAAGGTGGACCTCACCTACCTAAGTGGAGAAGTTAGAAACAACAAGGATTCAACTAAAATTAAGGTGGCAACATAAAAATATAGAAACTAACAAAAGAAAGAAAAAACAGGCAAAAACACAAAGCATGAAATTCAAAAAGAAGGAAAGTGTAGAAAGCAACCACTTTGAAGAAGAAGGAAACATCCAAAAAAGCTAAGTAGTGTCATGTACCCTCCCATCGATCCGATGCAAGGGAGGGAACATGACTACAACAAGGGGGTGTCTGATTCTTCCCCAAAGGCATACGACTGAATTTTACCATTTAAATAAAATGCATACTAAAATTACACAGCGGAATTAAAACATATTTGCACAGACACAAATGGTAATGCATCAACATATCTATCACAAGCAGAGGATGATTCAACATGTAGAGAATCAATCCCATTCCAATGCTATGCACATATTTCATATCAACCATATTAAGATAATAATTTCAATCCATTAACATGAATAATTATCATTTAGAACTAACACATTGCAGAACACAGAATGCATATAATTTAAACCACAGAGAACACTTATCTTTGAGATGAAATTGTCCAAACAACTAGCTATGTGAGAGCAACGTTCCACCCAACCATAGATCTTTGTCCAGCCTATATTCTTTTAGCTGAGAGATCACCCCTGAGCTGGGTTGTGTATCCACTAAGGAGGAACTAAACAGGCTAACTCACAGCCATGGTTTCACTCAAACAGTCATGCTAAGCCAACACATAGTTGGGTTTATCAAGCATGCAATAACAAAAGGAGGAGGATGCTAAGCCAGTGAGCTCAACCACAGAGCTACATGCATCTCAAATGAACTCAACAGTCATGGCACCCACAATACCTACCTCACCCAACACAAGGAAGGTCCCCTTCTCTGCTGCATAGTCCCTCAGGCGTCCGTTCCCTCTAGTGCTATTCAGGGTGGGAATAGAAAGGTCCAGTTGCTAATTCCTTGAGATTCCATCCTTCACTGGGTTTATCAAGCAAACCCAACCTCTGTTCAATCATTCACACTTGGATTTCTCACAATTCTGTCATCAAATAACTCAATCCCGTCACTGGATTTCTGGGCTATAAAAACTGAGTTTTGCAATGGATTTTGGGGTATCTAATACTCTCAATTTCGCCCCAAGGTTCATATCTATGGATCCCCTATTGGATTTAATTGTCAGTACCAAATTATGGGCGTTTATGGCACTTCCAAACGTGGGCTCTTGCAAAGTTGCGATTTCTGGGTTTTTTCACTGCTGAGCATGTGTAATGGATGAAAACTGATGCTAGGTTGTTCAACAATGGAATGGGAATGAGGAAGAACCAATTCCCATGAGGTAGGGTGACTTGCGGTACAAGAAAAACAGAGCCCATACCTGCCATACGAATTTCTGGGCTGCCCATGCTCCATTGAAGCCATGGACTGAATTCTTCAACAATTTTCTTACACAGAATTAAATGTCAGCAAAGGAAGTCAAATGGGTTCTCAAGATGACATTTGGAAGCTTATGGTTCAACCCCACAACCCCCTCACCACTCCCTAGTGGAATACACATGTCCCCCTCTGATTAGTTGCTTCCATAGCCAGTTTTGGTATTTTATTGAAATATTAATATTTAAATCAATTTACAATATCCCATGGCTTAATAGCACATGCATAACAAAATGTCAAATACTTGTCCATTTTAAATAAAAACCGAACATACACTAGCAGGGCCTTGGCCTTGAGCTCCACGCTAGGGAAACATACCTCGCATGCATACAATATTTACATAAAAGCCAATATACCATAAGGGTCAAAATGGGGTATTTCAAGTAGGATGCACTTTCTAAATTCAGTTGAAAGAAACAAAGCAGGCAAGTTTTACAAAGAAAAATTGTTGCTTATTATCTCAAGGAATGCACCCTCACCTATCACATGTCCCAATGGATTTCCCAAGAATCTAAGTTATAAAAGAAAGCTAGTGTGCACCATTCACATCTTTTGGTTAATTATTTTTTGTCCTGAGAGATTTTGCTACTCATAATTGAGTGATGTGCCTCAACCAATGCTTGGGAGATGAACCCCAGTGCAATTCATGTTCTAGTCTGTCCATGATCAGATCCAAAGCCATTGAATGTTGATATACAGTTCTACATCAGTCCATTATTGAAGAATATTAAGCATAGAGAGAGAGAGAGAGATCCTTAGTCATAGTGCCATTGGAAGAGCTCTTGAAGGAGTTCATCCGGAGGAAGCGATCCATTTCAATGAAGGCACCCCTATGCAGCTCATGAATTCCAGTGCACCCTCGATATGAAGATATCAGCTCTGATTTCATCCACATTGCATATCCAGTGCATAAATTCATCCTCATATCCTCCTCTCATACTCATTCTACCAGTTTGTAAGATTTCTGTAGCATTGGAGACTCCTTGAAGATCTAAATGTTGTAATTCCTCTAATATTTTCTTAGGGTATTCAATTTCGACTTGCTTCTGTTAAAAAAATTATATTTGAAACCTAATATATTTCAGAAGTGCATTTTGTAATCCTCTAAGGAAATTTGGATGAAGCAATTCAAAGAATATCTCTTTAAGCAATTTTTATTGACTAGTTTTACCATTTTTGCAATTCAGAGCTATGCATGAGTTAGTTTTTTGTTCTATTTGTGATTTATGAATCCTGAGACCTCAATTAAGCATATCCAACCATTTCCCTAAGTATTAGAAGGCCTCTCATCCCATTTGGAAGAAAATGGAAAACTACTAGTTGAGCAGTCCAAGATAGCACCCTTGCCTCTTTGGTTTCCAAACTCGACCGAAACCTCCCAAATCTTTAGTAACTCTTGTCCATAATTATATTAGGAGTTAATGGTATGATATCATAATGCACGAGCATCTAGGCCTAGGAAAAACAGTTGAAGTTTATCGATAGGAGAAGTCGACTAGGGGGGTTGTCGACAACCACTGGTGCGAAGGGACAGTGGTTGTCAAAGCCAAGAAGTCAAGCAGAAGTTGTCGAAGTGCGGTTGATAGAAGGAGGAATTCGAAAATGGACAAGACAGGCTATGTCAAAACGTGACAAAGTGTAGTATGGTCGATGAAGTGCAAGAGATGGGTCCGACAACTTCCACGCAGTGAGAGGAGCACATAAGTCAAAGCGGAGTACTTGGTAGCCGTTCGGGGTTGCTAAGGAAGTTATGAGCAATTAAGGAGGTGGTTGCGATTAGGACATTTGTCACCACCAGAAGAGGTTGTGCAGCACAGCCAGAGGGGGCTGACAACTGCAGGTCTATAGGATCTGGAGAATTCAGTGGACAGAGGAAGAGTGTCTCGATGATCGGATTGGACCTTGGGAAGAGCAGCAATAGAGTAGAAGATCAATGCGGAGGCACATAGGAGGGGGGCTCATCACTCATGGCTCATTCATTCTAGAATTCCGCAGAAGACTGAGAGGAAGAGAAGGTCACAAACAGAGAGAACACACCATTTTACTTCTGTATATTGGAAAGGATAAGGTCAACTAGTTTAGTTGTCTTGCATTTCGCATTTTAACTATTTGAATCTGATTGAAGTAATAGAAGCCAACTTATGGAATCCTGTTTACATCCAGTTTGTGTGAACATCGTGTGTCGTGTGTTTTTGTTAAGCAAGAGCATCTGACCGACCTGACTTGCGCCAGTTGGTATTAGAGCTAGGTTGCAGAATCCATTGAGTGGAAGATCCTACGAGTGTTTCTACAACTCCAATTGCATGTGAGTAGAGTTGTGCACAGTGGTGAAGTCCGGTTGCGATTGGACGAGTGAGAATTTCAGCTGAGGTTGAAAATGGCTCAAAGAGGCATTAATGTCCAAGGAGTTGGACAAAGAGCGCATGGCGTAGCTGTCACAGTTGATCATGAAATGTTCGACGAGTGCATGCGAACAATGTGAAGTTTGATGAGTGAAGTCGCAGCGATCAAAGAAAACCAAAGATGTTGTTGCATTCCTGATGCGCTAGACCAGAGCGACGAGGAATTCAAAGAGGTGGAAGCATAGGAAGCTGTCGAGGAAGAACCGTAAGATAAGTTGATCAAGATACTATCAGAGATGAAAGGTTGGAAAAAGATGGACGTACCCACCTACTCAGGAAGTCTTGACTTAGAAGACTTGATCGACTGGTTCAGAGAGATAGAGAATTACTTCGACCTAGAGCAAATCAAGGATCTTAAATGGGTTAAGACTGCATGTTTGAGGTTGAAGGGTCATGCCTCATTGTGGTGGGACAATGTATAGGATGATAGAGTCAAGAAAGGCAAGGATAAAATCAAGTCTTGGGACAGGATGGTTTCCAAGATGAAGGGGAAGTTCTTGCCTAGCGACTATGTCATTTCCTTGTATAGGAAGTTGCAAAAATTTTGACATAAAGAGATGACCGTGAAGGAATATACAGAAGAGTTCTACCAATTTTCGATTCAATCGGGTCAAACCGATGAAGGTGAAGAAGCTGTTGCGAGATATGTAAATGGCTTGAAGTATGCCATACATGACGAGTTGAGCCTGTTAAGGTTCAAAGCAATCGAGGAAGCCGACTAGTTAGCTCTGAAGGCAGAAGAGAAACTGTTGAGGAAAGTTGCATCTACTAGGGGTAGGATGACTGGTCTAGGTGCGGATATTTTTTCTGCAAAAGGCCAAAGTAGCAGAACCAGGATAGAAGCCGTTGAAGACAATCGACATGCGGAAGGGACATCGAACAAAGACAAAATGTAGGGTAACCGACGGGATGGTTGAGAGACCCGCGGTTGGGGTGCATATGGTCGAACTAGTCCGACGGAGAAGAAAGGAGCTGACAGACTAGTTGTGGTTTGTTATAAGTGTCATGGTGTAGGACACAATTCCTATGAATGCCCGGAGAATCCACACATGGTGGATGAGTGGAAACCCATATGTCGAAGGGATGAGCAAGTCGCGAGAGGATGGAATTGACATCCGACAGTGGCGAAGAGGGAAGAGGAGAAGGTTGAACTATGATGACCAGAAGAACATTGGATCAGGACGACCGACGTGATGAGAAGGAGTCGACACAATGAAAGGCTATATTTCGAACTATAGTGTTGATTGGTGAATGGTATTGCAAGACCATAGTTGATGGTCACAGTATGGAGAATCTTGTGTTGACGGAAGTCATCGATAAGCTGGGTTTGATATTTTGGAAACACCCGAATCCATACAAGATATCATGGTTGCATAAAGGACATCATGTCAAGGTAACCAGATAGTGCCTGATAAAATTTAAGGTCGGGAATCTTGAAGATAGTGTACTGTGCGACGTAATCCCAATGGATGCATGTCATATGTTGTTAGGGAGACCATGGAAATATGATCGGAAGATGATATATGATGGTCGAGCCAACACAATCACAGTGTGGAAAAAGGGCACACGGAGGATGCTGAGGACTAAGACGACTGCAAGCAGGGCAAGAGCAACAATTGGGAGAAGCGAGTGTTGATTTGTACAGCCAAGGAATTCCTCACGGAGGAGGAGAAACAGTTGGGATGTTTTGCCATCATTTCGAATGGACCATGTGTCGAGAGGTTGAAAATGGAGAGGATCCCGGTTGAAGTCGAAGAGATGTTTGACGAGTTTCAGAGCCTAGTCGTCGAACCAAGAAATCTATCGATAGGTCCAGGATTTGTTGGACAGAGGATTGATCAGAGAGAGTCTGAGCCCTTGTGCGGTACTAGCTGTACTAGCACCGAATAAGGGTGGAGAATGGAGGATGTGTATAGACTCCAAATCCATCAATAAGATCACGATCAAGTATCTGTTTCCATTTTCGAGAATGGATGACTTGATGGAATACTTGAGTGGAGCGAGATACTTCCCCAAGATCGACCTGAAGAATTGTTATCACCAGATCAGGTTCAGAGAGGGAGATGAATGGAACACAAAATTCAAGATGAAGCAGGGGTTGTATGAGTGGTTAGTCACATTGAAATTCGGATTGACTAATGCACCCAGTACATTCATGTGGTTGATGAATGAAGTACTGAATCTATTCTTGGGAAAATTCATCATAGTATACCTAGACGGCATCTTGATATTTAGTCGAACCAAGGTCGAACACTTGGAGCACATTCGACAAGTATTGCAGAAGTTGCAGGAAGAGAAGTTGATGGTGAACCTGAAAAAGTGTTTGTTCATGAAGGAAGAACTCGTGTACTTGGGATTTGTAATCTCAGGTAAGGAGTTAGTGATGGACCTAGAGAAGGTGAAGGCTATATTGGATTGGTCAGAACCGACAAGCACGACTAGAGTGCGAAGTTTCCATGGACTTGCTAGTTTCTACAGGAAGTTCATCAGAGGATTCAGTTGGATATGTGCACCGTTAATGGAGTGCAGGAAGAAAGGGGAGCTCAGATAGACAAAATCTACCCAAATATCTTTCGACAAGTTGAAGGAAAAGGTCACTGAGATCCCGGTGTTAGCGCAACCAGATTTCGACAAAGTTTTCCAAGTTGATTGCGATGCAAGTGGAATGGCAATTGGAGCAGTGTTGAGCCAGGAGGGCCGACCAATTGCATTCTTTACCGAGAAGTTGGATTATGTGAAGGGGAAATATTCGGTATACGACCAGGATTTCTATGCTATTGTCCAAGCGTTGAAGAAGTGGAGACATTATTTGTTTCCCAAGGAATTTGTGTTATACACAGATCACCAAGCACTGAGGTACTTGAATGCTTAGTCACAGTTGAATCAGCGGCACATGAAGTGGGTTGAATTCCTGCAAGGATATACCTTCGTGTTGCAACATAATTCGGGAAATTCGAACAAAGTTGTTGATGTGCTGAGTTGAAGAGTTGCATTGTTGAACATGATGACAGTTCAGGAAACAAGAATAGAGTCGGTGAAGATAGAGTATGAGATCGACGAGGATTTTGTGAAAGCATGGAATGCGAGTATCGAACCATGGAGTGTCGATAGAACGCCATACTTCGATTATTTCATCAAAGAGGGATACCTATTCAAGGCACAATAGTTGTGTATTCCCAGAGGATCCATAAGAGAGAACCCAATCTGAGAGTTGCATAGTGGAAAATTAACAGGTCATTTTGGGATCGACAAGACCAATGAATTAGTTGAAGAAAAGTATTATTGGCAAGTAATGACAATAGATTTCAGAAAGTGGGTTCGACAGTGTCGAGTTTTCCAGATGGAAAAACGAAGAAGTCAGAATACGGGGTTTTATACACCATTACTAGTGCCAAATACCCCATTGGAACACCTGAGCAAGTATTTTGTGCTAGGATTTTCGAAGATGCAGAAAGGGAACGACTCAATGTTTGTTGTATTCGATAGATTTTCGAAGATGGCACACTTTATTCCATGTCAGAAGACAAGTGACATCACATGCATTGTTGTACTATTCTTCAAGGAGATAGTCAGATTGCATGGGTTCCCGAAGAATATCACATTGGATAGAGATACCAAGTGTATGGAACATTTCTGGAGAAACCTATGGAAGAAACTGGACACAAGGTTGTCATTTATCTCGGCATATCATCCACAGACAGATGGGTAGACCGATGTGGTGAACAGAAGTTTAGGAAACCTTCTGAGATGTTTGACGGCCGACATACCCAAGTAGTGGGAGAATATGTTGGTGCAGGAAGAGTTCGTGTACAACAATAATGTGAATCGGTCAACAGGTATGATCCCATTCCATATTTTTCAAGGACGAATCCCACATGGAGTGGCGGATTTGGTCGGGATACTGACAGAAATCAGGAAGAGCGTGGATGCAGAAACATTCGTGGAGCATACATAAGAAGTGGATGACAATGTGTGAAAGTGCATTGAAAAGAGAAACGTGGCATACAAGTTGAAAGCTGACATAAAGAACAGGCTACAGTTGTTCAACGAGGGAGACTTAGTCTATGCGCACTTGCGGAAGGAGAGATTTCCGATGGGAACCTATAACAAGATGAAGCTGAAGAAGATTGGACCATGTAAGATTCTAAAAAATATTTTGGACAACGCTTATGTGTTGGAGCTGCCTAAGGACTTGAGCATTTCACCTATGTTCAATGTCTCATATCTGTACAAATTTGAAGAAGGTTCAACCAGCTTCAATGTGGAAGTGTCGAACATCGACTGGACAATACAGATTCCAGGTCGACACGACAAGGAGGAAATCACCAAAGTATTAGAGGAATGCGAAGTCGGAAGGACGCGAAGTTCATGAAAGAAAGAATACTTAGTGCGATGGAAGGATGATGAGTTGCAGGAGACGACATGGATTTTCGAAGAAGAATACAGGAGACTGACAGAGCAGTCGAGTTCGTTTTCACCTAGGGAGTCTGATCTAGGAGCATCGTGGCCTAGGAAAAATAGTCGAAGTTGATCGACATGAAAAGTCGACCAGGGGGATTGTCCATGACGACTAGTGTGAAGGGAGAGTGGCAGTTGATGCCAAGAAGTCGAGAAAAAGTTGTCGAAGTGCAATCGTGTGGTAAGCACAACAAATCCCATGTTTTATCCAAAACATGGGAGCCCCAATTCCATAACAAAGAGTACCTTAATCAATTTTTTGGGTTGTTCAGCCTGTTTTCCATTTATTTTGCTGCCTTTGATTTGATTTAATCAAATCAGTAAATTTTTCTTTGTCAAAAAATGATGGATTTTTAGTGTGTTTTTTAGAAGTTGTGGAAATAAGTTTTTGGGTTGATTTTTCAATCGTCCTGCAACCCACAACCCGCAACCCGCAATTGTGGATTGCATATTGTGGGTTCCTTGTTTACATTTGAAGTTTTTTCTCCCGCAACTCGCAAAAGTGCAGATTGTGGGATGCAGAAAAAGATTTTTGAAAGTTGCACATAAAGTTTTCTTCCTGCATTTTGCAACCCACAAATTACGGATTGCAGGATGCGGAAAGGCCCTTTAAATAAAGAGTAGTTTATCCTTCCCGCAACCCGCAAATTGTGGGATGTGGGAAGTACTTTCACCACACATTATGTTTACGTTTTGCAACCCAGAACCTGTAATTTGCTGATTGTCGATTGCGGAAGGGTGTGTATATTTTTGAATAACGAGTGCCGACATTTGGCATCCCACATACCGACCATTGATATGCAATGATCTAACAGCCATGATTGCATCTGGTAGAACGATTTCAATTTTTTTATTTTTGGTGATTGGTTCGTCATTTTCAAACGATGATCTGGTTTTTCGTATGCGTTATCCTTGATCAAACATGAAGTCTTTGAGTCCAATGATTTTTTACTGATTAAAACTATGAGATTTGATTTTTAAGCACTTCTATTATTATGTAAAATCACCTTACTTCACGCCAAATTTCAATTGATGCATCACTGACTGATATTTCACTCGCAGAAACATTAATTGAAAATTATGCATTGTTGATCTGCAATCATAGCAGTTAGTTATACTTAATTGATGTCAAATCCTGTGGTTTCATGTCCTATAAGGGCTGTTATGGATAATCTGTTGCTTTACGATGATATATGCAAAATTTGAATTGATAATTTGATATCTTTGTTAACAATTGCATGCTGTAAGTAAAATGTAGAGAGTTTCTGACATTCCTGTCGAGCATTCTATTGAAAAAGAGCCTCAGCCCATGGAATACTTTGAACCTGTTCCTGCACCATTTGACGCTGATGTTTCTGATGGTAGCACCGATAGTGAAGAGGAAGATGGGGAGGTTAAATTCACATATGAACGAATCCTTTTCAACAAGCAGAAGAAGGGTGACAACGAAGCTATTGATCACGATAATACAATTGTTTGGGACTTAATCATCAACTTGCCACATGTTTGTCCCTCAATTCCTTTCAAGGAGGATTCGTTACTTGATTTTTTTTTTTCAGTTTTTGAATATATGTCTGGTCCTCGTGAATCCAGGGAAGATTTCATATGTTCCTCGCCAATTATCTTCAACAACTTGTGATCTATCTTGATTCTCCTCAACTGATGACAGGATGTCCTCGAAGATATGTGGTGCAATCTTTTGAATTGTATGATTCCCAGTTTGGGGTCCGAGTTGGTTTATTATTACTATGTATAAGTATAGTTAGATATTATAGGCCAAGAGGTAGTCTTTTCTTGGCCATTTTTAGGATAATTTAGTTTTGACTATTCCTGCTCTGTGGGAGATTTGATCCTGAATTATTGCTTTGTAATTATCATTTAGAGGGTTTTAGATCTCATAGGGTAGGATGAATGGTTAGGGGAAAAAATCGCGAAGAGACTGGAGATGCTCTATTGTTGCAGACTATGTAATGTTTTGCAGGCCTTAATACACAGTCAGTTTTCTTCAGCTATCTCTTCTATTCTAATTTGTCAAATGTTTTTGATGGATTGCGATTTTTTTTTTATACATTCACTAATACTGTCTGTTATTTGCAATCAGTAATTTGCATTGGTTTATAGTTCATATTTCTCTTAACTTATGGTCTCTACAATTGATGTTTTAAAAGAATGTCTTTATCTAAAACATTTTATATATTTCTGCAAATGATTCACACTAGTCATTAAGTTAATGTTAATTTGTCAATTAACATTCCAGATTCAGGATAAGCTTGTATGCATTTCATTCTTAAGTTATGGTTCGTTGAATGTCTTTAACTGATTATATCTTGAGCTGCTGAACCAAGATCCAGTTTTGCATGTCTGTTAAATTGGTGAAAGGACTTAGTAATTTTCAGATCAAGCTATCTTGTACACAAACAAATCATTCCTGTTAGAATAGGCCTGACTTATATTAGATTTATTTTCAAAGTTAGACTAACTCTTAGGATTTGGAAAGCTTCTCGTCTTTCCTTATAGGAAGACATATCCTTCTTAGGATCAAACAGACATAAGTGCCAGCGGAGGCCTTTGTATCCGTGGGTGTTAACCACACCATACAACTAGAGAGTAGGGTAAAAATTACATAGGATTAACTAAAGCCTTTGGATGGGTTTTCATCCCCTGTTGTTTTCCTTGAATACCATTCCAACACATTTTCAACCGAGGCATCAATAAATGGTGCTAGAAGGAGGGACATGTACCAAACATGCCTAAACAGAACTTAAACAGACCTCCTCCAGTAAGAGAACTGGTTGTTACACGTAGACATACTCAAGCTTCAACGTCAACAGAAAAACCAGTACAAAATTCTCAAAATATTCCTGCCACCCTTGTCGTAGGACAGGAAACTAGGAGGGTCGATATTATTATCGTATCACCCACAAGAAGATGCCTCACACTCGAACAGATTCTTAAAATTTCTTCTGATAATGTTGCTAGGTTGCAACAAAGAATCGCTACACAGCGTAATCTAGGACTAGCAGCAATTCAATATCACCAAAACACTGGTCCGTAAGCCAATAATTCTTATAATCAGAACTCAGGTGACCAGAATCTTGAACGACGTAATTCACAATGCCACAATTTGCTCCCATATTTTAACCTTGACACATTTTTTGGGGAAGCACAAGAATATCAACCACAAGTGACAACTGGTGGACCACCACCGCGACCACCTTCGTCTTCATCTTCTTCTTCTGAAGAATCCTCAGATAGTGATTCATCCTCGAGCTCTTCTTCAGAGGACATACCAATGTCTCAAGGCCAAAATAGACCCTGGTTGGACCAAGATGCCATTTTTATCCTAGGATATCAACATAGACTACCTAAAAATCCCGAAAAATGGCTTCCTAAGTTCGACCTTGATGAAAATTCACCTGCGCTTGATCACATCAAGACATTCATTCAAGACATCAGACTCAGAAACGTGATCCATGAAGATGTAGTTTGTAGGTTATTCCCATATACCTTCCAAGGGAAAGCATCCATTTGGTACTTTTCCTTAGAAGCTAGGTCTATCACTTCATTGGATGACTTTGAGAAGATATTCATGCAAAAGTTTGGAGATTATAAGACACCCAAAGACTTGGTAATTGATCTGTCTTCTATGAAAATCCGAGGTAAAGAAAGAGTAAAAGATTATAATCATAGATTTTCCTATCTAAAAAACAGAATCCCTATAACTCTTCTTCCTACAGAAGAACTCCTGGTTGCATACTATGTGAAAGCTTTATCGGTTCCCATAGCTATGTGGGTTAAATGGGCACACAAGGAAACCTTGCTAGAGTCATTTGCTGAGGCCATTCAGGTTGAGAAGGATATTTTCGGTTTAAAGGAAAACCTAGATACTGCAGTAGATCAACCTTCCACTTCATGTAAGAAAACTGATATTCCTACAAAACCTGTTGCACAAGACAATGGCCCTTTTGAAATGGGTGACATGAAGAAAATCCTCCAGAGGATTTCTAATGAAATGGTTGACCTCAAGAGAACTAATACTGAAAACCAGAACACAAACAGGGGGTTCAACAGACAACCATTTAGAAGGCCCTATCAACCTAAACAAAATCAGGTCCCACCCAATCCTGAGGAAGGGTTGAAGTCTGAGGAAATTTTGTCTATTTTCAAAGCCTTAGTTTCAAAACCCCATCATTCTCCTCATCACCCAGAACAAGAACTACAGGAGAATCAAGATCCTGAACCTATGGATGGGGAAGAAGACCAACGGATAAATACCATTAGTTTCTTTGCAGAACTTCCCATGGCCGGGGAAGAAGAAGATCCTGAAATAGTGTTTAATGTCCAACATCCCTACAACACGAGGAGTAAAGGACAACCAACTCAAGAAGCTTCTACCTCCACACCCACAACGAACAGAGTCAAAACCACCATACAAAAGGTTACACTTATTCCTGAGATAGAATACAACTTAATTGACGACTTAAAGAAGATGAAAGATAATATCTCTATATTTGAACTTTTGAAGATCCTTGCTATGAGGGACAGTTTTTGTAAGAGAATAATTGTCAACAAACCTAGGGAGACTCAAAACAATAATCTGAAGACATACACTAAAACTAGCAGTTCAAAACCTGTTGGGAAAAGGACACCTCCCTTTTTGTTAAGCTTTGATATCTTTAAAAGAAACATCCATAATTGTATAGTGGATTCAGGGGCTTCATCCAATATAATGCCCTTATCAGTTTGCAAGGAATTAAATGCTTCTTGGGAAACATGTCCTACTCAGATTGTTCAGCTGGACAGATCCAAACTGAAAGTAGTAGGGGAACTAAGGAATGTTATGTTAACTCTATCTGCTGACCCCAGGTTCCATCAAACAATGGACATAGTTGTGGATGACATCCCATAGATGTATGGCATATGGCTAAGTAGAGATTGGTCAAAACATCTTAAGGGATACTTTGCAATGGATCGGTCTCACTTGTGGCTTCCTTACAACGGGAGGCCAAACATAATAAAGATTAGCAGGGAGCCTTATATGAAGCAGATTTTCACAGAATTGAATGAACCCAGTGAGCTAGCTGCATACTTTAGCTCACATGTGGAACATTTCACTTTTGATACATTTTTGGGGGACTTACCTGCAGACTTGTCACCTGCTGAGAGTGCACACAAACAGTCTCAAATTGTCAATTTTACATCTGTTCCATTCTCAGGTGATATTGTACATAATGTATATAGTGTGAATACCAATTTTAAGTTAGATTTGAATGCATGGACTTTGTTTTTTGATGGTTCCAGATCTAAAGATGGAGCTGGTGCAGGTTGTGTCCTCATCAATCTGAAAGGAACCAAAACCGTGATTGCCTGCAGGCTTGAATTCGAATGTACCAATAACATTGTTGAGTACGAGGCCTTGGTCCAGTGACTCAGGAAAGCAATCGATATGAATACCCAAGTAAATGAGTGTTATGGAGACTCAGAAATAATAGTTAAGCAAGTAAGAAACAAGATTCATTGCATATCTCCTCATTTGCTTAATTATCAAAATTTAGTAAGGGACTTAACTAATTCTTTCACTGCTTTTAACATTAAGTCTATCCCAAGATCTCAGAATTTTGATGCTAACCTGCTAGCTAATACTGCGTCCAGGTTGATACCTCCAAAAGGTTTGTCACTAGATACCTTTTCTATTGAATTAATGTACAGACCTTTGATATCAGATAATATAACCAGTTGGAAAGTGTTTAATGATGATCAGCAGATCCTAGATTTTATTACAGCTTAGGACACGTTTCAAGATGTTGCCATTGATGAAAGTGAGCATGAAAAATCTTTAGCTGATCCCACTTACACTACCAATTTGATTCCTAAGTCAATTGTCAGCCTGGAAAATTTCTATGACCTCCAAGATAAGTTCAAGCAGAACGTAAATTGTAAGACTCAGAGCTCTTCTCTCAATTATGAACAAGTGAATTTGGGAAATGAACAAAACCCTCGCATGGTTAACTTAGGGGTTTCCTGTTCACTTGATGAAAAGAGAGCTTTTATGCAGTTATGCAGAGAATTTAAGGATGTCCTTGCTTGGACATACGACGAGGTGAAAACCTTCGACACTAATATTATGCATCATAATATATCGATGAAGCCAGACACTAAACCCTACCGGCAGAAGCTCAGGAAGATGCACCCTATCTTGGAACCTTCTGTCAAGAAGGAGCTAGAAAAGCTCCTTGCAGCAAGAATTATTTTTCCGGTCAGGCATACGCAGTGGATCACTAATTTAGTACCAGTTCGCAAGAAAACTGGTGACATTAGGCTCTGTGTTGACTTTAGAAATATTAATAAAGCTTCCGAGAAAGATAATTAACGTATTCCCCCTATGGAACAGATCTTACAAAGAGTTGCAGGTTCATAAATGTTTTCTCTCCTCGATGGTTTTTCAGGGTATAACCAAGTTTTGGTTGTGCCTGATGATCCATTAAAAACAGCTTTCAGGACCCCTTGGGGAACTTTTGCCTACAGGAGAATGCCATTCAGGTTAATAAATGCAGGTGCTACATTCCAACGAGCAATGGACATAGCCTTCAGGAGACTTATGCATGACTATGTTGTTGTGTACTTAGATGAAATTACTATCTTTTCAAAAAAATGACATGAACATTCGTTTTCCTTGAAATAGGTATTCGAACGTTGCAGAAGGTACGAAATTTCACTCAATCCTAAGAAATCAATCTCCGCAGTGACTAAAGGAAAGCTGCTAGGATTTATTGTTCCGAAAGAAGTTATGATTATTGATCCAGAATGCACAGAGGCCATTGCAAGGATCGGGTTGCCAGGTATGCGCAAAGTCATGCAATCTTTCCTTGGTAAGATAAATTTTGTTCACAGATTTGTCCCTAATTTTGTGCAAATTTTTAAACCTTTACAATTAATGATTAAGAAGGATGCACAGTATAAATGGTTTGATGAACAACGAAATGCTTTTACTGAGATTAGGAAGGCTATTATAGAAGTTCCTTCCCTTATGTCTCCTAACTTCAGTAAGGATTTTATTTTGTATACCTTTGGTACTGAATTTTCTTCTACTAATGTTTTTACACAGAAGCACCCAGACGATCTTGAAATTCCCATTTCTTTCATGAGTTCAACATTTAAGGGCGCACAATTAAATTACTCCCAAATAGACAAACAAGCCTATGCGGTTTATAAATCAGTTAAACATTTTAGACCGTACTTACTCAAGTCTAGAACTAAAGTGATTGTGCCTTATGCAGCGATCAGAAATGTTCTGATACAAAAAGAATTGGGGGAGAAAACAACTCACTCGATGACAACTCTGCAAGAATACAATTTAGAAATAAGACTAGCAAAAATAGTAAAACGGAAAGGTTTGTGTTTGCTTACCGCTCAATCGAATGATTGTTAGGAACCCATGTCTTTACTTTGTTAGTATGTTGTTGTTGGACGCATATGCTTTGTAAGTCGTCCCGTAGTAATTGTTGATCAATAGTTTGTGTTATTGTTGTTGGCGCATATGCTTTGTAAGTCGCCCGTAGTATTGTTGATCCATAGTTTGTAGCGGCCCATGGTTTTGACCCATAGTATTGGTGCCTAGACTTAGTATATAAGTGTGTGTTGAGACCTATGAAGGCACCGTGAAGTTATTTGTATTGAGCTTGCTCATAGGAGGTTGCCCCCTCGAAGTGGCCTGTGATCAATATAAAAGTGATTCTGGGTTCTGTCATTTCCGCTATTTCGCATATTCGTATTAATTAATTGCTGCAAGTACATCACATCTGGTATCAGAGCACTTTCTTGGGCTCGCTGGGTGAAATTTATGCCAATTTTTTTTCGCATCTGTTGCAGGTTCGGATTTGGGAATAATCCCTATCCGCTTAACTATGGGAAGTACTTGGGCATAAGCCCTAAAACTCATTGTGAGGAGTACCACAGGAACCCCGAAGTAGCTGGACCATTGAGAGGACCTGCCAGCAAAAAGGGCAATGAACCCTACCTGATTGACTAATTCCCACCCGTGAGGTAAACCAAGAGCTTTCGTTTGTGGCAAAGCGGTTATCAGTTTTACCTGAGCCATGGAGTGAGGGCTACTACCCCAATATGCAAGCCGTCAGACAACATTGGTGTCTGAGTGAAACCCCTGAACTGTTAGGAAGCCGCACATACCTGGGGTCCATATCAACTTTCAGCTGAACTATTGTCGATCACTACTACGCCGTTTCAACTCCATTTTGCAAGCCATTCCAGATCCAGCCATTTTCAATACATTCGGCATTGTTCTAGATTCCTTCTGAGCCATAGCTGCTCCAGTCGAGAAAAAAAAAAAAAATCGCCTTCAAATTTTACCACAGAGTTCCTTTCTAAACTCTGCTTCTTTGTCTCTCTCTGCCAAATTTTCTCATTCTATCACCCCGCTTCTGAAATCCCCCTTTTTGCCTTCTTGTCCTTTCGAGAGTGTCCAAAATCTAGTCAAACCCCAATTACCCATCAGATTTTCTCCCAAGTCCAGATTTTCCCTTACTGAAGCAGTTTCTGTTTTTGTTTTCCTACCCAGTCAAAAAAAAAAAAAATTCTCCTGGTTATGGTTGTCACCCGTGCAGGAGCAAAAACCATGGAAGAAGCACTTGCAGCCATCCAAGCCAAACTCCAGGATCTGGATGAAAAATTTCTCGACCTCCATCTTGAACATTCAGCTATGAACAACAAACGGCAGTCCGAGTCTTCATCAGACAATGGGTTCTCTTCTTCCAACAATTTTCGTGGTCCGAAGCTTGATTTTCCACACTTCAATGCTACCGATCCAACTGGATGGATATATCGTGTAGAATAGTATTTCAGTCTACATAATACTTTTGATGTCAATAAAGTTCCGCTGGCATCCTTTCACTTGGAATAGGAAGCTCTTCAATGGTACCGTTGGTACTTCAAGGTTCATCCAAAGCCCAAATGGTCAGACTTTTGCCAGCTCCTTTTGCAACGATTTGGTTCTAGTGCTTTTGATGACTTCATCAGAGCCCTCACTAAACTTCACCAAATTGGCACTGTGAGAGAGTATCAAACCGAATTTGAGAACCTAGCCAACCAAACCGAAGGATTGTCTGATGAATTTTACTGGAGTTATTTTATCAGTGGTCTAAAGGATGCCATCCGCTCGAAGGTCAAAATGTTCCGTCCCACCACAATTATGGAAGCTCTAGGGTTGGCTAAGTTGGAAGAAGACAAGATTGCAGCCCAACAACGCTCCAAGCCCACTTTTTTTCCCTTCCGAAATATGGGTTCTCAGCGACCACCTATACTGCAGGCTCCTCGACCGACTCCTATCAAGCGTTTGTCTGAAACAGAGATGCAAGCATGCAGAGAAAAGGGGCTTTGCTATAATTGTGATGAGAAATTCACTCGGGGACATAGATGTGTTCAGCAAAAGCTCTATCTCTTGGATGTGGAGTCTCCGCCTGCCTCTGAAATTGGTGACGAAGATCTAGAAACACTGGATGCTCCGGTCGACATTTAGGAACCGCCTATTGACCCTCCGTCTCAGGATGACCAGCCAGAGATATCTCTCCATGCTTTAGCTGGAATCACCACCCCCCAAACAATGCGGGTTAGGGGTTACTTCAAGAAGCTTCCTCTTACAATACTCATTGATTTTGGTAGCACTCATAATTTCATTGACCTTCGGATCACCAAACAAGCTGATTGTTTTATCCATCCTTGCTCCAATTTTGAAGTCATGGTTGCCAATGGGGGCACCTTACCTTGCAAAGGGAAGTGTCGAAATGTGCGTATGTCTATGGGAGATTATACCTTGCGCTCTGACATGTTTGCATTGCCCTTAGGTGGATGTGATGTGGTTTTGGGCGCTCAATGGCTACGCACACTTGGCCCTATCTTATGGGATTTTGCTAAACTTTGGATGCAGTTTTCCCTCAATGGACAAAAACACACATTGACAGGATTACAACCAGGTTCTCTCAGCATCATCAATTCACATCGCATGGAAAAAATCCTCAATAAGAATTCACATGGTGTCATCGCTCAGATCCATTCCATTCAAATGAAGCCATCAGCAATCTCCACTACTCCTTTGGATCTACAACAAATTCTAGATCGATATACAAGTGTCTTTGCTGAACCAGTGGGATTGCCACCTTCCAGGCCAGAATACCATCATATTCAGCTCCTTCCTGGCAACGTTCCTCCCAACATCAGGCCCTATCGCTTCCCATTTCACCAAAAAATGGAGATTGAAATGCTCGTTCGGGACTTATTGAAGCAAGGTATTATTCGCCCAAGCACTAGTTCCTTTTCTTCTCCAGTTATTCTTGTCCGCAAAAAATATGGGTCATGGCGCCTCTGCATTGACTTCCGAGCACTTAATCACCTCACCATCAAGGATAAGTTTCCAATTCCTGTTGTTGATGAGCTTTTTGATGAGCTTCATGGGGCTCACTTTTTCTCCAAGTTGGATCTTCGTTCTGGGTATCATCAAATTCGGGTTCATGAGGATGATATCCCTAAAACAGCTTTCCGCACACATGATGGCCATTATGAGTTTTTGGTCATGCCCTTTTTCCTCACTAATGGCGCTCCTTCCACATTCCAGGGCTTAATGAATAAAATATTTCGACCCTACTTGCGAAAATTCATTCTGGTATTCTTTGATGATATCCTCATCTACAGTAAAACATGGGGATGAACATCTCCAGCATCTGGATCTTGTCATGCAACTTTTCTCTGACCATCATCTCCATGCCAAGCAGTCTAAATGTGTTTTTGGACAGAAGGAAGTTGAGTATCTCGGGCACATTATCTCAGCACAAGGGGTTCACGTGGATCCTGCGAAAATCGATGCCATGAACAATTGGCCGCATCCTCAGACACTCAAGAGCCTTCGTGGTTTTTTGGGGTTGACTGGCTACTATCACAAGTTTGTCAAGGATTATGGGAAGATTGCAGCTCCATTAATTGCTCTATTGAAAAAGGATGCTTTTACATGGACACCTGCTGCTCAGTGTGCATTTGACAAACTAAAACAAGCTATGTGTACTACACCTGTGCTAGCTATGCCCAATTTTTCCAAGCCCTTCACTATTGAGAGTGATGCTTGCGGCAATGGACTTGGTGCTGTTCTCCTTCAAGATGAACACCCCATTGCATTCACCAGCAAAGCCCTTTCAGGTAAGAATTTAGCTGCCTCTACCTATGAGAAGGAAATGATGGCTATTTTACATGCAGTACAAAAGTGGCACCCATACCTATTAGGGAATCATTTATGCATCAAGACTGATCACCAGAGTCTGAAATATTTCTTGGACCAGCATGTCTCATCCCCGACACAACAGAAATGGGTTATCAAACTCATGGGTTATGACTATGAGATCACTTACAAGAAGGGTAAAGACAATATTGTGGCAGATGCTCTTTCTCACACATTTGATGCCCAAGGTTCTCTTTCAGCTATTTTTATGCATGTTCCAAATTGGTTGCAATCTGTTCAACAGGGTTATGTCAATGACTCTTCCTTATCTCAAATCATCCAATGCTTGACCAACAACCCTTCTATTGTACCACATTACTCTTGGGATGGTGCTTCTTTGTGATACAAGGGTCGTCTGGTGCTTCCCCAGAGCACAGATCTTCAACAGGCTGTCTTCTATGAACTCCATGCTTCTCCATCGGCAGGGTACTCTGGGTTCCTCAAAATGTATGAACGAGCACGGCGTAACTTCTTTTGGTAGGGCATGAAAAGGACAATTCAATAGATGGTTGCCAAATGTGATACCTGCCAGTGCAATAAGGGTGAAACAACACTCCTTCCAGGATTGCTTGAACCCTTGCCCATACCTACACGGATTTGGACAGATATTTCTATGGATTTCATTGAAGGGATCCCTAAATCTGGCGGAAAGATAGTGATTCTCATTGTGGTTGATCGCCTCTCCAAATATAGTCATTTTTGTGCTCTCAGCCATCCCTATACAACCTCCTCCGTCGCTCAAATTTTCCTGGACCAGATCTTTCCTCTTCATGGCATCCCTTCTTCCATTGTCTTGGATCGTGATGCGACTTTCACCAGTCATTTTTGGAAAGAACTATTTCGCCACACTAGCACCAAACTGAATATGAGTTCAGGGTATCACCCACATATAGATGGTCAGACTGAAATTATCAATAAATGCTTGGAAACTTATCTTCGTTGCTTCACCTCGGAACAACAACATCAATGGGCAAAGTGGCTTCCTCTCGCTGAATGGTGGTACAATACCTCGTACCACACCGCCTCTAAAATAACCCCATATGAAGCAGTCTATGGTCAAGAACCTCGAGCTATTCTTCCATCCACCCCCACAAGTTCACCAGTTCAGGAAATTGACACGGTCCTTCGAAACTGTGATCAGATTCTTCACATTTTGCGAGACAATCTTCACATGGCACGAAATCGCATGAAGCAACAAGCTGATCAGCACCGTTCTGAGTGCACTTTTCAAGTCGGCGATATGGTTTTTCTTCGTCTCCAACCGTACAAACAATCCTCCTTGAAACTCAAAGGGCGTCATAAGCTCGCTCCAAAGTTCTATGGGCCATATCGGATTCTTCAGAAGATTGGGTCCGTTTCTTATAAATTGGAACTTCCTCCTTCTTCCCGCATTCATCCAGTCTTTCATGTCTCTTGTCTGAAGAAAGTTCTTGGCACCAACATCAGTGGAAAAACGATTTTACCCGAACTGGATAATGAAGGATCCATCCTTTTGGAGCCAGAGGCCATCCTCAATCGGCGCACGCGTCAGCTTCGCTCTCGCTCTATCACAGAGGTCTTAATTCAGTGGCACGGCATGCAACTAGAGGATGCTACATGGGAACCACTCCTTCAGATTCAACAACAATTTCCACATCTAAAGCTTTGAGGACAAAGCTTTTTTTAAGGGGGAGGGGATGTTAGGAACCCATGTCTTTACTTTGTTAGTATGTTGTTGTTGGACGCATATGCTTTGTAAGTCATCCCGTAGTAATTGTTGATCAATAGTTTGTGTTATTGTTGTTGGCGCATATGCTTTGTAAGTCGCCCGTAGTATTGTTGATCCATAGTTTGTAGCGGCCCATGGTTTTGACCCATAGTATTGGCGCCTAGACTTAGTATATAAGTGTGTGTTGAGACCTATGAAGGCACCGTGAAGTTATTTGTATTGAGCTTGCTCATAGGAGGTTACCCCCTCGAAGTGGCCTGTGATCAATATAAAAGTGATTTTGAGTTCTGTCATTTCTGCTATTTCGCATATTCGTATTAATTAATTGTTGCAGGTGCATCACAATGATCCTGTAAGACAACAAATTGAGTGGGAGCAAGAGGAAGGCACCTCAAAAGGTTCTGTCAATATGATCACTACTCAAGCATCTGACTGGTATGTTGATATTAAATTTTTCTTAACTCATGGGTATGCGCTCGAAACCCTTGATTTCAGAAAACGCAGAGCCTTAAGATTAAAAGCAGCACCATACCAATTCATAGATGGTGTTTTATTTAGAAAAATTATGATGGTGTTTTTATTTGATGTCTAGAGAGTGCTCAAACTGAGAATATTCTTTTGGAATTTCATACAGGACCTGCAGGGGGACACTTCTCAGGAGAAACCATTGCCTAGAAAATTCTAAGAGAGGGTTACTATTGACCGACCTTGTTCAGAGAGTCCTATGCTTACGCCAGAATATGTGAACCATGTCAGAAGTGCGCTAGAAAAATGAAGAATCCTACATTTCCTTTGCAGCCAGTCACAATTCAATTCCCGTTCCCGTAGTGGGGTCTATATTTTGTTGGACCTATTAATCGCCCCTCTTCTCTGAAACATGAATATATTTTGACAGCTACGGACTACTTCACCAGATGGGTAGAGGTAGTCCGTCTTAGATAAGAAAACACGAGCCAAGTAATTTCATTTCTGGAAAGTCAGATAGTCACAAGGTTTGGTGCTCTGGAATTCCTGGTGTTTGACAATGCTTCATACTTCTCCTCTTTTGAATTAACTCAATATGCCCTTGAAAAAGGGATAAAATTAATTTTTTTGCCAATCATTATCCCCATGGAAATGGATTAGCAGAGTGTTCTAATAAGAATTTAATTAACATCTTAAAGAAGACAATGGATACTCACCACAAGAATTGGCACATTCAGTTACACAATGATCTTTGGGAAAACTGTGTCACTCCTAAAGCGGCCATTGGCAACTCCCCTTACTGCCTAGTTTATGGTAAGGATGTTTTCTTACCAGCCAACCTCATGATCCCTTCCCTGCAGCTAGCACAGTCTATGCAGGAAAGTGACTCTTCCCCGCTCCAACACAGAATTGATACATTACTCAAACTAGAAGAGGATAGGGAAAAGTCTAAAAACAAGGTGTATCAACATCAATAGCTTGTGAAGAGGTGGTTTGATGATAAGTCTTCATTTGACAGGAAGTTCTTTGTGGGGGACTTAGTTTCAAAATGGGACATGCAACATAAGGACAAGAATGATTATACTAAGTTCCAATGCCTGTGACTAGGACCTTTCATTGTTACAGAAAATATTTGTCCTAGTACTGTCCAGATCCAAACACTAGAGGGTTTTTCAGAAACCTATCCAGTGAATGTCTAGCTGCTCAAGAAGTACTTTGTTTGAGGAGAGCATGTTGGTCCACTTGTACATAAAGTGTTGTTTGTTTCTTTTCCTTTGGTTTTGATTGATTTCCTTTTTCTTATTATTGTTTTCTTTTTAATAAGTCTGCACATTTCGCAAAAGTTGTTAATCAGTGTTTCTCTGAGACTAACACAATCTGAAGTTTTCAGGTAGCATTCCAGCTTCTCTTCCATTCAGCCGATGTCAAAAATGCTCTTCATGGGATCAAATAGTCAATTTTTGCAAGGCCTTGATCTATATCTTCCCACTGTCATCAACATCTTTTAAATATGTGTCTGATTAATTGAAGTTGAAGAGAATACTAGAGTTCTTACTTTGTGTTTCATGAGTAAATGGCATAATCTCTCATAGCCTGGTTATACTTATCTATTCTGGATGCCATACTGATCACTTTGTTAATAATTTATCTAAATAAAAGTAGGTTACAAGATGGGGGGTCTCATTACACGCCAACCTATTATGTTCATAGATGCTTAAGTTGAATGACATCTTCACATCAAGCCACCAAACTTGGGAGATGACTTTCAGCTCCCGTTGGAAGGTGGAAGATCCTATCATAGGTCGGTCCATCCATGATCTACAAAACATTAGTGAGTAACACTGTTTTTATGTGGCCACCAAGCCGTGGTAGTGTCTTGTACTTTATGCATTAATAAATTCATGTTTTCTTATAATATGCTTTTGTTATATATAAGGATAAGGGGGGTTCTTATTACAAGCCATCCCTAACATGATCATGGATTTGATTTTGGACTGGAATCACCACATGTGGTCACCAAGCCATGGTAATTGCTTTCAGCCTAGAAAATTGGAAGACAAGGAGTCTCTTGACCGAGCTAGCTTGTTCAGATTCCTAATCAGGTTTGTGAATGGAATTTCCATTATCTGATCACCAAGTCAGGGCAATGGCCTTATATCAACAAAACCCTTATTTATTTAAAAAAAAGAAAGAGAAATATACATGTACTTAAACGAATAAGTAATAAAGCCAAGGTAATTCATGTATTTCAATCCAGAATGGCTCTAAGTTTATTCCGAAGGTTAATCATAAATCTGCCCTTCCATGATTACATAAAGGTATAAGATTTCTGTTTTGCTCCTAGACTACCTTAATAGATTAAATATTATCATTAGTCGGTTTTGGATGGGAATGTATTGATCATATGTCTAACTCTGTTGTTTTGATTGTGTATTCATGAGATCATTTTGTAGATTGCAGGATGAAAATGAGTTGGTTGCGATGTCTACTTTATAACTAAGGGTTTCATTTACAGAGATAACTGGTTCTTCCCAGCCAGTCACCATTTGTTGTAAGCACAACAGATCCCATGTTCTATCCAAAACATGGGAGCCCCAATTCCATAACAAAGAGTAACTTAATCAATTTTTGTGGCTTTTTCAGCCTGTTTGCCATTTATTTTGTTTCCTTTGATTTGATTTAATCAAGTCAGTAAATTTTTCTTTCTCAAAAAATGATACATTTTTAGTGTGTTTTTTAGAATTTGCGGAAATAAGTTTTTGGGTTGAATTTTCAATCATCCCACAACTCGCAACCCGCAATTGCGGATTGCAGATTGTGGATTGCGGGTGCCTTGTTTACATTTGAAGTTTTTTCTCCTGCAACCCGCAACCTACAAAATTGCGGATTGCGGGATGCGAAAAAAGCTTTTTGAAAGTTGTACGTAAAGTTTTCTTCCCACAACCCGCAAGCCGCAAATTGCGGATTGTAGTATGCGGAAAGACCCTTAAATAAAGAGTAGTTTATACTTCCCGCAACCCACAAATTGCGGGATGCAGGAAGTACTTTCACCACGCATTATGTTTACATTCTGAAACCCGCAACATGCAATTTGTGGATTGCGGATTGCAAAAGGGTGTGTATATTTTTGAATAACGAGTGCCCGCATTTGGCATCTTGCATCACGCATCCCGACCATTGATATGCAATGATCTGATAGCCATGATTACATCTGGCAAAATGATTTCAATTTTTTATTTTTGGTGCGTGGTTCATCGTTTTCAAACGTTGATCTGGTTTTTCGTCTGCATTATGCTTGATCAAACATGAATTCTTTGAATCCAATGATTGTTTAATGATTAAAACTCTGATATTTGGCTATTAAGCACTTGTGTTATTATGTAAATTCACCTTATTTCACGCCAAATTTCAATTGATGCATCACTGACTTATATTTCGCTTGCAGAAATGTTAATTGCAAACTGTGCATTGTTGATCTGCAATCATGCCAGTTAGTTATACTCAATTGATGTCAAATCCTGTGGTTTCATGTCCTATAAGGGTTGTTATGGATAATCTGTTACTTTACAATGAGATATGAAAAATTTGAATTGATAATTTGATATCTCTATTAACAATTGCATGCTGTAAGTAAAATACAGAGAGTTTCTGACATTCCTGTCGAACATTCTGTTGAAAATGAGCCTCAGCCAATGGAATACTTTGAACCCATTCCTGCACCATTTAACGCTGATGTTTCTGATGGTAGCACCGATAGTGAAGAGGAAGATGAGGAGGTTAAATTCACATATGAACGACTCCTTTTCAACCAGCAGAAGAAGGGTGACAAAGAAGCTGTTGATCAGGATAATACAATTGTTTGGGACTTAATCATCAACTTGCCACCTGTCTATCCCGCAATTCCTTTCAAAAAGGATCCGTTAGCTGATTTGTTTTTGGTTTTGGAAGATATGTCTGGTCCTCGTGAATCCAGGGAAGGTTTCATATGTTCCTCTCCAGTTATCTTCAACATCTCGTGATCTATCTTGATTCTCCTCAACTAATGACAGGATGTCCTCGAAGATATGTGTTGCAATCTTTTGAATTGTATGATGCCCAGTTTGGGGTCCGAGTTGGTCTATTATCCCTATGTATAAGGATAGTTAGATATTGTAGGCCAAGAGGTAGTCTTTTCTTGGCCATTTTTAGGATAATTTAGTTTTGACTATTCCTGCTCTATGGGAAATTTGATCATAAAATATGAATTTGTAATTATTATTTAGAGGGTTTTAGATCTCATAGCGAAGGATGGATGGTTAAGGGACAGAATCACCAAAGAGAGTCTGGAGATGCTCTATTGTTGCAGACAATGTAAGGTTTTGCAGGCCTTAATACACAGTCAGTTTTCTTCAGCTATCTCTTCTGTTATAATTTGTCAAATTTTTTTGATGGATTGTGATTTTGTTTTGATACATTCACTAATACTGTCTATTATTTGCAATAAGTAATTTGCATTGGTTTATAGTTCAGATTCCTCTTAATTTATGGTCTCTGCAATTGATGTTTTAAATGAATTTCTTTATCTAAAACATTTTATCTATTTCTGCAAATGATTCACAATAGTCATTAAGTTAATGTTAATTTTTCAATTAACATTCCAGATTCAGGATAAGCTTGTATTCATTTCATTCTTAAGTTATGGTTGGTTGAATGTCTTTAACTGATTATATGTTGAGCTGCTGGACCAAGATCCAGTTTTGCATGTATGTTAAATTGGTAAATGGACTTAGTAATTTTCAGATCAAGCTATCTTGTACACAAACAAATCATTCATGGTAGAATAGGCCTGAATTAGATTAGATTTATTTTGAAAGTTAGACTAACTCTTAGGATTAGGAAAGATTCTCATCTTTCCTTATAGGAAGACAGATCCTTCTTAAGATCAAACAAACATAAGTGCCAACGGAGGCCTTTGTATCTATGGGTGTTAACCACACCAAATAGCTCGAGGATAGGGTAAAACTTTCGTAGGATTATCTAAAGCCTTTGGTTTGGTTTTCATCACTTGTTGTTTTCCTTGAACACCATTCCAGCACATGTTCAACCGAGGCATCAAAAAGTCGACAGAAGGAGGAAGTCGAAAGATGACAAGGTAGGTTATCTTGAAAGGTGATGAAGTGCAGTATGGTCGATGAAGTGCAGGAGAGGGGGCTGACAACTATCACGGAGTCAGACGAGCACAGAAGTCAAAGTAGAGTACTTGGTAGCCATTCGAAGTTGCTAAGAAAGTTATGAGAAGTTAAGGAGGTGGTTGGGATTAGGAAAGATGTCACCATTGGAATAGGTTGTGCAGCACGGCTAGAGGGTGCTGACAACTACAAGTATGTAGGATATGGAGGATTTAATGGACAGAGGAATATTGTCTCGGGGATTAGAGTGGACCTCGGGAAGAGCAACAACATAGTAGAATATCAGTGCAAAGCCACATAGGAGGGGGGGTCATCACTCATCGCTCATTCATTCTAGAATTTCGTAGAATACTGAGAGGAGGAGAGGGTCACACACACAGAGAACACACCATTTTACTTTTGTATATTGTAAATGTTGAGGCCGATTAGTTTAGTTGTTTTGCATTTTGCATTGTAACCATTTGAATTTTATTGAAGTAATAGAAGCCATCTTCTGGCATCATGTTTACATCCAGTTTGTGTGAACATTGTGTGTTGTGTGTTATTGTTAAGCAAGAGGGTCCTACCGACCTAACTTGCACCATATACACCACTGGTTAGATTCATGTGGCTACTAATCCTACCATGCATATGTTGGAGTACCCAGGAAGCCTCACAGTAGACCTCAACGGTAGTTGTTGTTGAAATATAAATGGCCCTAGTACTTTGTGCATAGGACTCAAAAGTTGGCCCTATTTATAATATGTTTTCTGTTTCACATTAAACCATACATTTGACAGATCTTACATATCCCAAATTCATAACCCTGGAGTCATATTATTTTGTTCTAGACCAGCTCTTTTCCAACTAGTTTCTGCTTGTTAAAATTTGTATTACAAGTTTTAAATTTTGCATAATATCATCTCCCACATGATCTGGGATATTATAGTGGTATCATATCATGGTCCTATGAACCTTCTCTTGGAAAATTGTGATGATTCCTAAGAGAGTTCCTTTCCCTGAAGGAAAGAATCCCGAAGAACACTGTGTTGAAGAAGAGGTGGAATCTAGTGGAGGAAAAATGCAAGGAGGAAAATATATGTCTGACTTGGATGAGAAGGAAGAGTTCAGCCTTTTTGTTAAAATTATGTTAAAAGGGCTGCATGACATATCCCAGAACATCATATAACATGGGAAAGACACCATAGAATTCCTGGCTAAGTATCTAGGAAATAAAGATAGAGAAGGGCGCATTAGTGGCTCTTAAAATGAAGAAAGAAAGATCCCTAGTGGATCTATCTTTTCAAAGAATGGGACACATAATATGACTAAAGTGTTCAAAGAGGACATCAATAATTATCCCTTACCTACTATGCCTCAATTCATTGAGAAACACAAGGAATTTCATGAAGTGCAGACTGAATCAATTGGTTCATGGGAAGATTGGTATGTAGAATACCAAACACTGAGTGAAGAATGCAGAAAGGCGTTTCCTTTCAAATATTTTTTTGAAGCATAGTATAGAAATAAGCCAAGAGGAGGTCATACGCTTCCAACGCATAATTACAAGTTGATAAATTCCATTGGCAAGATCTCACTACCCTTCTTTGATGGATCCTCAAAGTGCACTGCTAGCTGCTGGGTGTAGAACCTATATACTTACTTTCAGTTGCATCCCATGGCTAAGAGGGATTCCATTAGAATGGAAACTTTGCATTTGGAAGGAGAGGAAAATTATTGGTGGTTCCATGGAATGATAACCCTAGGCCATGATTAAGTGAATTTCTATGAAGATTTCACTAAGAGACTAGTAAAGAGGTTTAATAGGAGAGACCCTAAAATATCTTTCAGGGATCTAGCACATGTGAAGCAAACAGGAGCTCCTGAAGCATACATCTCCGAGTTCCAGAATATTCCAGTAATGTTCAATAACATATCTGAGATTCACTTGATCCTCATGTTCATGGAAGGATTATAAGATCCATTGAAAGGACTAGTAAAGGAATACAAACCATCCACTTTACAAGAAGTGGTGAGTAGAACAATGGATCTACAAGATTCCATTCCAAGAACAAGGTATCCTCCAAAAGTTAATGCGCCTACAAAATTTCAGAATCAAAGACCACCTTTTAAGAATGTGGCTGCAAAAAACAAGAAATAATACTCATACAGAGATCGGGATGAGTTAAGAAGGAAGAAGCTCTACTTCTCTTGGTAGGAACCTTGGGTTCCAGGGCATAAATGTGCTAAGGGGAAAGCACACTACATTGAGGTATTTTCAGAAAGTGATGACGAAGATTTTGAGGGAGGAGCACCAGTAGAGAATGGCTATGAAACAACAAGGGAAGAGAAGCCCCCACAGGAAGATAGAAAATTTATAGTTCTAAGTGGAGTTCCCCGCTTCCATACCCTTAGATTCAAAGGGGTAGTGCAAGGGAAAAGAGTATCAATTTTGGTAGTTGGGGGTTCCACCAATAATTTCATTTATGCATCCATGGTAGAGAGGATAAAGTTACCAACAAATTTTTTTATGGTTTTTACTGTCATCATTCCGGGCAACAACACTATGGAGTGTAACCAATGGATTCCAAAGTTGCAAATGACTGTTAGAGATTATACAGTGACTGACAGCTTCTATGTTGTCAATGTGGATGATACCAATATGGTGTTTGGAGTGCAGTGGTTTTACTCCATTGGGGAGCATTCACTAAATTATTAGATACCCCAAATGAGTCTCAAAGGTGCTGATGGTAAACAAGTGGTTTTGGAAGGTGTCAACACCTACCCAAAACAAGTGCACATAGTATGAGATCAATTATGAGGCATGGTGATGTTGACTGGATTGTTCAATGTTTCATCCCCACTCAAGGAACTTCCATAGATTTATCACACCATCCCGAGGACTTCAAAAGGATCCTACACAAAAAAATAAGGTGTTCAAAGATATTCCACATGGAAGGCCTCCCGACAAAGGTACTGAACATTGGATTGACTTGGAAGTTGGCACACTTCCTATTGAGATCTATCCTTACAAGCACCCTAAAATATTCAAGGATGATATTTTGAAGACCGTCAAGGAGTTGCTTGAGTTTGGATTCATAAGGCCAAGCTTAAGTCCGTTTGCATCATCAATGGTCCTAGTCAAAAGGAAAGATGGGACAATGCACATGTGCATTGATTATAGGGCCCTCAACAAGAAGACCATCAAAAACAAATATCATATCCCAAGGATTGATGAATTGATGGATGGTATGCATAGAGAAAGATATTTTTCCAAGATACACCTCTGATCTGGATACCATCAAATCAGGATGAGGGAAGAAGACATCCAGAAAACTGCTTTCCGATGCCATTATGGGAATTTTGAGTTTCTTGTCATGCCTTTTGGCTTGACCAATGCACCGGATACCTTCCAATCCCGCATGAACATATTTTTTAGTAAGTAATTACATAAGTATGTCCTTGTTTTCTTTGATGATATTTTGATTTACAGTAGTACATGGGAGGAACACATCAACCACTTAAACAATGTCTTGACAATTTTGGATGAACAGTCTTTGTATGCACAATTGTCCAAGTGTGATTTTGGATTGACTGAGATGCTCTATTTTGGTCATATAATTGGGAAAGAATGATTCAAGGTACATATGGAGAAGATCAAGGCCATACTTGAATGACCAAGCCCAAATAACATCACCGAATTGAGGGGACTCATTGGTTTATGCACCTACTACCAAAAATTTGTGAAAGGATTTTCTAAACTATCATCGCCTTTAACAGACCTCACCAAGAAGGGAGTGTTGATGTATATGTAACTTCGGAATGTATTTCATCTATGTATTTTATATATATTTATTGTACCCTTATAAGAGATGTGTAATTCCTCTATAAGGAAGTGTCGTCATGTGGATTGACAAGTGTCGCAAGTGTGTGTACTTGCCGATGGGTTATTAGACCACCATGTGGGGTCGGCCCTGAATTATATACATTATAATGTGGATGTACCTAGCTAGACAAGTCGGCCCCATAAGGTCACTGGGCAAAAAGGTTAGTATAAATAGAGATCGGAGATCTCTATTTTACTCACTTGGAAAAGTAACTCACTCTCACTCAGAAAGTGGCGCACTAGTGAGGAGGAGGATCATCTGCTACTAGGAGACTATCTCAGTGTATTTTGGTTGTACTTTGGTTGAGCCATTTCTCTCTCTATCTCTGAGGAAGTTGTGGGGTTTTTCACCTTAGGGTTTTCCCCACAGAAACTCTGTGTCTCTTATCTCTCATGCTTTTGATTCTTGTGATGCTTGTCATGCTTATTGTGATTGTCATGCATTGATATACTGTATATGTTGTTCTCTCAGCAAAGATCCTAGAGTATTGTGAATTAATGCTCAAAATTTAACATGGTATCAGAGCTAACCTGAGAAGAAGACATTTTGCAGTGACGAAAACTTGAGTTTCTTGTTTATTGGGTTTCTCTCCACAGATTTTGGAAAAGCAACTTAGTAGATTGACTCTACTCATCAAGGCACATCTATCTATCCAATCAGAATTCAATTCCGAGCATTTTCAGATTTGGCCCTAAACATTAGGGTTTCCACAAAAATAGGAATTTCTGAAATCTGAAGACATAGATGGAAGCTCCTTGCAAAAATCAAAGTGTAGAGATTTGGATCGAGATTGTTGGCTGGGTAGATCTCTGGGAAACTCAAACCCTAATTCAGGGCTCTCCACAGTGAACCCGGGAGGACAAAAGGTCAAATCCAAAGGGTAAAGCTTTGCTGATCTCAAATTCTGAATGCACCAGGCTGATCAGCTCATCAAGGTGCATCTTTCTATCCTTTCAGAAATTTGAAATTCACATTTTGAATTTTTAGGTTTTTTTCGACAAACCCTAATCCGGGACCAGATCCAGTTTTCAGCATTTGAAGTGGTAAGATCTAAATCTTTTCCATTTCCATTTGAAGTACTCTTTAAGATGTCTCACCACACCAAGCTTGAGGATAAGCTTGAAGGAGCTGATAACCTCCGAGCTTGGAAGTATAGGATTGGGTTAATCTTGGAAGAGAATGAGTTGGACTCATATGTGAAAGAAGACATCCCTATCCCAGAGGATGAAGAGGCCAAGGTATTGCATAAGAAGAACTTGGTCAAGGAAAAGAGAATCATTGCTGATTCCATTAAAGGTCATCTCATACCCCATGTGTCCTCTCTAAATACACCCAAGGAGATGTTTGACTCTTTGACCAAGCTATTTGAAGGGAAGAACATAAATCGGAAGATGACCCTGCGGAACCAATTGAAAGGAGTAAAGTTTCAGAATGGAGAAACCATTCAATATTATTTTTCAAGGGTCTCCCAGATCAAGGAACAACTAGAAGCAATGGATGAAATGGTGGAGAATGGTGAAGTGGTGATGACCACTCTAAATGGCCTACCCAGGTCATGGGATTCCTTCATTCAAGGAATTTGTGCAAGGAAGAAGTTGATCTCCTTCAACAAATTGTGGGAAGAATGCTCTCAAGAAGAAGCTAGGCTTGTGGCACGAGAAGAAAAGATGGGGAATGAAGATCAATCTCTTATAGCTCACACCAAGAAAGGGAAGTCCAAGAGAGAGCCATCTCACTCCAACAAATCTTCACATCACTTCAAAGAAAGAAGAATATGCTTCACCTGTAATGAGAAAGGACATATTGCCATAAATTGTCCCAAGAACAAGAAGGACAACAACAACTCCAACAATAAGAAGAAGGGTAGCAAAAGAAGGTTTCATGCTCATGCTGCCGAGGATGATGAACCCCCAAAGAAGAAAGCTAGGGCAGAAAGTAATAGTGATGATGACTCATCAAGTGAAGAAGAATATGTTCTAATTTCTACTCTCACAGGTACTATCTCCCATGGTTGTAATGATTGGTTGATTGACAGCGGGGCTTCCAAACCCATGAATGGGTTTAAGGAATCTTTTGTGAATCTATCTAAACATGAATCACCCCATAAGGTGAAACTTGGGGATGATTATCAATACCCAATCAAAGGAAGTGGTGAAGCCTCCTACAACCTAGATTCTGGAAAATCTTTGAAGATGAAAGAAGTCCTTTATGTACCTGGGCTCAAGAAGAACTTACTCTCCATCTCTGCATTGGATGCAAAATGTATGAGGGTTGCATTTGTAGATGGCCAAGTCCTAATGTGGGCAAAGGGAAAGAACATAAATGATGCAGTAGTGATTGGAGAGCAAGAGGGAGGTTTGTATAAATTGAAGGGACAACCTGAACATGCCATGGTGCATGAATCCATGGAGCCAAGTGAACTTTGGCATAGAAGACTTGCTCATATGCACTATAGGGCACTTCCAATTGCAAGCAAGGTTGTAGAGGGTCTTCCTGAAATCAAGACCAAACATGAAGGTGTTTGCAAAGGATGTGCAAAAGGTAAGAACATTAAGAAGGCTTTCCCAAGTAGTGAAAGCAAGGAAAAAGATATCTTGGAAATCATCCACTCAGATGTATGTGGTCCTATGTCATCCAGTTCTCTAAGTGGGTATGTTTGCTATGTCTCATTTATTGATGAATTCTCCAGGAAGACTTGGGTATACTTCTTGAAGAACAAAGATGAGGTGTTTGATAAATTCAAGAAATTCAAAACCTTGATGGAGAATCAAACTGACAAGAAGATCAAAACATTCAGATCCGACAATGGTGGAGAATTCACCTAAGGTGACTTCAAGAAGCTTTGTAGTGATTCAGGGATTAAGAGGGAGTTGACTGCTCCTTATAATCCTCAACAAAATGGAGTTATAGAAAGGAAGAACAGAACTATCATGGAAGAAGCAAGGGCAATGCTGCATGACTAGGATCTACCTATGCATCTATCGGCAGAAGCAGCTAGAACAGCTGTATATGTGCATAATAGAACACCCCACAAGATATTGGACAACAAGACACTAGAAGAGGTATTTTCTAGTAAGAAACTTGAAGTCAGCCATCTCAGAATATTTGGTTGTCCAGTAGACGCTCATGTCCCAAAGGAAAAGAGGACTAAACTAGATCCTTCAGGAAAGAAGGGTATCTTTGTGGGTTACAGTGAAAGCTTGAAGGCTTACAGAATATACTATCCAGGGTTCAAGAAGATTGATGTCAGCAGGGATGTAACATTTGATGAAAACTCAGCATTCATCAAATCAAGGAAGGCACCTATCGAAGTTTATGAAAAACCTAAGGAAACCAGATTTCAAGACACTACCATGACTGAAGCAGTTCCAGAAGTTGTTCGTGAGTTTGAAGATCCACAAGAACCTATAGATCCACCCCGTGAGGATAACTCTCGCAAGAGGAAACCTATATGGGATAGAGAGCTCATTTAAGATGCAAAAAGATTTGGCATTCCAGAAGAAGAACACAGAGCAAAGAAGAGAACTAGATCACATACCAGCTATGTTGCTTTACTCTGTGACATTATGAACAAAGACCCTTCCAGTTATGAAGAAGCAGCGGAAAAGAAAGAATGGAAGGATGCCATGGTTGAGGAATACCAATCAATAATGAAGAATGATGTTTGGGATGTTTTCCCAAGACCTAAAGAGAAGTCTGTTGTGACTTCCAAATGGATCTACAAAATCAAGCATCCTGCAGATGGAAATGTAGAGAAATACAAGGAAAGATTCATAGCTCATGGCTTCTCTCAGAAAGAGGGAATAGATTATGAAGAAACTTTTGCACCTATAGCCAAGTATACTTCCATCAGAACAGTACTTTCCCTAGCTGCAGCAATGAGATGGAAAATAAACCAAATGGATGTCAAGACTACTTTCTTGAATGGTGTAGTTGAAGAGGAAGTATATGTGGAACAACCACTCGGTTTTGAAATACATGACAGGGAGTCATAGGTGTGCAAATTGAAGAAAGCCTTGTATGGCTTGAAGCAAGCTCCCAGAACCTGGTATGGTAGGATGGATAGTTTCCTATCTAGTTTGGGCTTTACCAAGAGTAAAGCAGATTCCAACCTTTATTACAAGGTTGATGAAGGGAATCCTGTGATTCTACTCCTGTATGTGGATGACTTATTTGTAACAGGAGATGACAGATTGATTGTAGATACTAAGAGGAAGCTTGCTGCTGAATTCGATATGAAAGATTTGGGAATGATGCACTATTTCCTAGGTATGGAGGTGTGGCAGAGTGCAGGTGGGATCTTCCTTGGTCAAGGGAAGTACACAGTAGATATCCTGAAGAGATTCGGGATGATGGATTGCAAGGCCATGGCCACACTTATGGCATCGAATCTGAATCTTCTATGCGATGCTTCATCTGAGCCGGTTGATGTCTCGATGTATCATCAGATGGTTGGGTCCTTGATGTAACTGACGCACATGAGACCATACATTTGCTTTGCTGTGAACACATTGAGTCAGTTCCTGACAGATCCAAGGAGTGTTCACCTGGTTGCTGTAAAGCATGTTCTGAGGTACCTGAAGGGTACAGTGGATTATGGGCTCAAGTATGAAGCAAATCAAAAGTTTAACCTGCAGGGTTATGTTGATTCAGATTGGGCTGACAGTGCTGCAGATAGGAAGAGCAAGTCTAGATGTTGCTTTAGTATGGGATCAAGTGTGATCTCTTGGTTTAGTAGGAAGTAGTCCTGCATAGCACTGAGTACAGCTGAGGCAGAGTATGTTGCAGCCTGTTCAGCTAGTTTTGAGGTAGTATGGCTATGGAAGCTACTGTCTGAGTTATTTGATCTCCCGTTGGATGCTATTGGTATCTTCTGTGATAACCAGAGTTGTGTGGAGCTATCCGAGAACCCAATGTTTCATGACAGGTTGAAACACATAGAGATCAAATATCACTATATCAGGGATATGGTGCAGAGAGGAGCTGTGAAGATCCTGTATGTTGTGACAGACGAGCAGATTGCAAATGTGCTGACGAATCGACTAGCCAGGGTGAAGTTAGAGTACTTCAAAGAGAGGCTTGGCATTCTTTAGATTGAGGACACTTCGAGGAAGAAGTGATGGACACATTTGCTGAAGCCATTCCAAGCATGTTGGAAGGAGGATCCTTCACATAGCTGTGGATGTAAGTGCTGGATGACGAGCATCAGGATGATGTTCTGGTTTCTGCTTGGATATGATCAGTTGGATCATTTTTGTATATATATGTATGCATCATGTTAGATGCTAGATATGATCAGTTGGATCATTTTTATGTATGTATGTATGCATCATGTTGGATGCTGGATATGATCAGTTGGATCATTTTTATGTATGTATGTATGCATCATGTTGGATGTTGGATATGATCGGCTGGATCATTTATATGTATATGCATCATGTTGGATGCTTGGACCATGTATCTGTATATGTATCAGGTGGATACATTGTATGATCAGGTAGATCATGTATATTGATATGTATCAGGTATGATCAGGTAGATCATGTATGTTGATGGATACATTGTGTGGATCATGTATCTATGTATCAGGTGGATACACTATGTATGATGATATGTATCAGGTAGATACTTGGTGTGCATCAGATGGATGCATTGTATGATCAGGATGATCATGGATGACGAGCTTCTCCAGATGACATGCAAGAGGATGTTGCAGTGATGATGATCAGGGTGATCATGTGTACATCAAGATGATGTATGATGAGTATCAGATGATACTTTGTGGTTGTGGATCAGGTTGTGTAGGTAAGCATGTAATTTGTGCCCTGGGAGATTTGTAGATGGTCTTTCGAGGTTTTGCCTATGGCATGTAATTCGTACCCTGGGACATCTGGAAAATGCTCTTTCAAGGTTTTGCTTGGGAGGACATATAATTTGTGCCCTGGGAGATCTGTAGATAGTCTTTCGAGTTTTTGCCTATGGCATGTAATTCCTGCCCTGGGATATCTGGTAGATGCTCTTTCGAGGTTTTGTCCTATGGCATGTAATTTGCTCCTAGGAGATCTAGACAGGATGAAAAAGGCCTCAGATGCTTCAGCCAGGTTTTGTCATGACCACATGTAATTTTCTCCTGGGATATCTGGACAGGATGAAAAAGGCCTCAGATGCTTCAGCCAGGTTTTGTGGTGAGATCACATGTAATGTGCTCCTGGGAGATCCGACAGGTAGAGCCGTGTGCTCGTAACATCCTGGGATGCTTCAGCCAGGTTTTTTGATGGGTCACATGTAATGTGCTCCTGGGAGATCCTGCAGGTAGAGCTGTGTGCTCGTAAGAGCCTGGGATGCTGCAGCCAGGTTTTGTGACGCACATAATAAGTCCTGAGGATTCCACAGTATGGCCAGTGATGATGAAGACCTGCAGTTGGTGGGCCTACATCCAATATGAAAAAGGACTGGCTCTGTAGAACTTCCTATGACGAGTAGAGTCAGATATTGGTTGAGATAGCAGCAGCAGTGATTATGATGATGACGATGCATCGATGACGATGATCCCGAGAAGAAGACTTGTCTAGAAGAACTGTGTCGAGAAATACCTTCCTAGTTAAGAGGGAGTGTTGATGTATATGTAACTTCGGAATGTATTTCATCTGTGTATTTTATATATATTTATTGTACCCTTATAAGAGATGTGTCATTCCTCTATAAGGAAGTGTCGTCATGTGGATTGACAAGTGTCGCAAGTGTGTGTACTTGCCGACGGGTTATTAGACCACCATGTGGGGTCGGCCCTGAATTATATATATTATAATGTGGATGTACCTAGCTAGACAAGTCGGCCCCATAAGGTCACTGGGAAAAAAGGTTAGTATAAATAGAGATCGGAGATCTCTATTTTACTCACTCGGAAAAGTAACTCACTCTCACTCAGAAAGTGGCGCACTAGTGAGGAGGAGGATCATCTACTACTAGGAGACTATCTCAGTGTATTTTGGTTGTACTTTGGTTGAGCCATTGCTCTCTCTATCTCTGAGAAAGTTGTGGGGTTTTTCACCTTAGGGTTTTCCCCACGGAAACTCTGTGTCACTTGTCTTTCATGCTTTTGATTCTTGTGATGCTTGTCATGCATTGATATACTGTATATGTTGTTCTCTCAGCAAAGATCCTAGAGTATTGTGAATTAATGCTCAAAATTTAATAGGGATCCTTTTGTTAGACAGAGGAGGATGAACAAGATTTAAACAGAATGAAATAACTGATGAGCATATACCCAATACTTACACTTCTCGATATCACTCAGCCCTTCATACTAGAATGCGATGCAACTGGGGAAGGCATTGGAGCAGTTCTGATGCAGAATAAGCACCCCATTTCCTATGATAGAAAAATGTTGCAGCCACATGGGAGGCATTATTCAACTTATGATAAAGAGATGTTGGCCATTATGCATGCCTTGGGAAAATTCAAACAGTACCTAGTAGGAGGAAAGTTCATAGTAAAGACTGATCATAATACTTTGAGACATTTTCTGACCCAAAAGGAGTTGAATGATAGACAACAAAAATGGGTAAGTAAGGTTCAGTCCTATGAATTTGACATAGAATAAAAAAAAACTAAGATGAATGTGGTAGCTGATTCCCTCTCTAAGAAGCCTGTTTTTTCTTTGCTGCAAGTCCCAACTGATTGGAAAGTCCAACTAGCTATGGAATGTTCTAAGAACCAGTTTTCTTGTGAAGTGTTGGATGGGTTAATTCAAGCTGATCCATATAAACTCCTTAATGATATCATATATTAAAAATACATAATTTTTCTAGTTCTTGGTTCAAAATTAAAATAAAATATTTTGGAGGCTTCCCACAATGCATGAGTGGCGGGCCACCCTGGATTCCTAAAATTTTACTGGAAGGCGAGAGAAAGGTTCACATGGAAGGGCCTAAAAAATGATGTATTAAGGAATGTAAGGTAGTGTACTGCATGCCAACAGAATACATTTGATCACACTCATCCTACTGGTCTCTTGCAACCCCTACCAATTCGAGAACAGAAGTGGGAAAGTGTGTCCATGGATTTCATCACATATTTTCCCAAATCCTAGTGTAATGATAGTATTTTTGTAGTGGTTGGCAGGTTGACTAAATTTTCTCACTTCTTCACTATCACATCAACTATTACTTCCAGTCAAGTTGTTGCATTGTTTTTTAAAGAAGTATTCAGATTGCATGGTCTCCCCAAGACTATAATAAGTGATCGAGATAGAAAATTTACAAGTGCTTTCTGGCAAACACTGTTTGAACTAGTTGGAGCTAGTTTGAATCTCAACCCAAGTTATCACGCTCAAAGTGATGGAAAAACTGAGAGGTTAAACAAATGGCTTGAGGGATATCTCAGAAATTATATTACGGGAAGCAGAAAGCATGTGTCATGTGGTTAGACTTGGGGGAATCTGTTATAACACTACATTCCATCTCTCCATTGGAATGACCCCATTCAAAGCTTCGTATGGGTATTAATACCCCTCATTTGTAGATATGATTTTTGGGGATTGCAGGGCACAAAAATAAAAGGATTGGATGGAGGAAATCCAAGATATACTCAGGGAACTCAAAGAAAACTTGTAGGTTGCATAGAAAAAATAGAAGGTGAATGCATATAAGAACATAATAGACCAAACCTTCCAAGAAGGTGATTTGGTATATTTGCGATTGCAACCATACAGGAAATCCACTCTAAGATAAAAAGGGGCTGAGAAATTGTTACTAAGATTCTATAGGCCATACAAGATCACAAGGAAAATTGGTGAAGTTTCCTACGAATTAGATCTTCCCTCAAGGAGCAAGATACACAATGTTTTCCATGTTTCATGCTTGAAAAAATCAGTTGGCCAACAAGTAACTATTTCAGAAGACTTGACTCGTCTCGATGATGAAGGACACCTAGTCTTAGAACCATAAAATATTTTGCAGGTTAGAGAAAGGAAGCTAAGGAGAAGAACCATTAAATAATATATGGTGCAGTGGAAGGGGTTCCTTAGTGAAGATGCAACTTGGGAAGGTGAATAGATTCTGCAACATCCTGGATTGCACCTGATTGAGGACAAGCAGTCTTGGGGAGGAAGGATTGTAATTTTACTTCCCTAAAGGCAATTTGGTCAAGACTTCGACCCTCCAATCCCTAGGGTATATGAAGAAGATCTAAATAGAGGATAATTAATTGGGATGATTTTTTGGTACAAATCCTATAGTAGTTAATAAATTTAATATTTTGAACTTTAATTGTATTTATAATTAATGATTTATCATTATTAATTTTTTTTTGGAAAGAAATGATGATTCACATGACTAGGAGGGCGCATGAGGACAAGGTGGACCTTGCCTACCCATGTGGAGAAGTTAGAAACAACAAGGAATCAGCTAAAAGCAAGGTGGTAGCATAAAAAGATAGAAACTGACAAAAGAAAGAAAAAATAGGAAAAAGCGCAAAGTAGGTGTAGTGCTCTGGTTTTTACAGCAGAGCACTATGTAAAATTTCAGGGTTAAATTTCTATGTTTTAAACATTATCAGTTTATGGAAGTAAATTTATGAGAATTACTATGTGCCTAAATAATATTTAGTGTACTGTCGTGTTTTCACTAACCTTACATTCGTAATTTGAAATAAACAACATATCAATATTTCCTTTTCAAACAATCATGTTCTAGCATACGAATATGTTTCACAACTCAGTAAATCAGTAGATAGCAGTAAATCAGTAAATAGCAGTTTATACATGTTTACAGTAAGTTTTAGCATAATAGTCAATAACGGAAATTACCTGATGCTGATGCTAACCGTAAGTTGTAGCAGGTTGTATAACCCCTTAGACAGCCAAACTGAAGTGTCCACCCTACCGACCAGCTATTATCTTGCTGGCCCTTGGAAATCAAAGGATTTCCAAGCCCCCGAGCCCACAATCTGATAATCCCGAGAGCAGTGTTTCCTTCCATTCTCAAAATCCTTCTGTTCCCCAATCAAACTGTCTGTTCTCCCAACTTCTGTTCTCAAAACTTCTCTTCTTCCCCCTATCAAAAAAAAACCTCTCCTTTCTCCAAGCTCTCCCCCTCTATATAATTTCCCTTCCTCGAGAATATCTTGGGCTTACTCCACCGCCCCAAAATCCCCCTCTCGAGCCCCTCAACATTTACCCCTATCACCAGTTCATTCATACACGGTTCTTTATAAAAATGTATAATTAATTACTCTCATGGAAAAATTAGTTGGTTTTGGATTGACGGTCGTAAATATTTATTACGGTGGGGATTATCACCCCAAGGTTATCCATTCGGGTCAAGTTTCGTTAAATACAAGTCTATCCGCCATCCTTGATATTTTAATGTTATTAATGTAATTAATAAAATATTATATAATTAGTTGCCCCTTGTCAACTTGGACATGATGTGTCTTAATGATCCACCTTATCCGTCGAGACTACTTAGCTTGAGGTTTAAATTCCAAGATTAACATTGAATAATTAAATAACCATTTTCCATCACATCACGTTTATTCCAAAAATGATTATCTTATTATGGCTAACTTTTGAAATGGAAATAATCACACAATATTAATTTATAAATCAATATTTTAAATCTTACTTATATTGCATTTGTTACGATAGGGATATAAATGTTGCTGGAATATCATTTATTAATTAATAATAATAATTAAATCACCCTTTGACAATAATAAAAGGTGAATCAATCATAGTATTCTTAATTATTTGTGTATCACATGAGTGCCCTATCATCAACATAGCATCCTTGTTCTTATAAACAAAGCACTTGTGAGGGCTTAAACAATTTTACTAATTAATTAGACACTATCATTACCCTATTCACAACAGTTCTTCTATGACAATGTTAACTGACGACACTTGTCTTAGTTTATTATTACAATGTTTTCATATAATTACTAATTCACTTATTTACACATTGACAACCTAACCATTCATTACCTAAGTTGATTGATGTATCCCTAACTGAGTTATCTATGACATTTATACTACTATTCAAGCATGACAAGTATGTTATACACCAGTAATATTGTACACGTACAAGGTGTGCATGCATGGCCAGTGTATGCACATGTCGGACATGTACTATAAACAAACCCCATTCCGCCTATGCATACTTGCTAACTAACAATAGTATATACCCCCATGCAGAAGAGCAAGCATAATATATAGTATAATTACTTTAACATCCTCGGTTATTTAACAGTTAACCCTTTACGATTTAACATCATTGTCTTTATGTTTACATTAGTTTAATCAATCAAGTACAGGAAGGGTGCCTACTTCCACTAACTCGGAATCAAGGAATACTAAACCCCCAACAGTGCTAAATAACACATCCTCCCATCATAACCTACGTCCAACATCCTCCCTATCCTTCCTCTGCTAGTACAACAGTGGATGTCGGACTCACCGATCTGACCACATAGAACTTGAGAGCGATAGCGTCGGCTGAACAGCGGACCTATCCTCCCCTAGCAGGCATCCGACAATCTTCATCACAACAACATGGGGAGCGTGTCTCAGCACGGCCCTCCCACGACCTCGGGTCTCATGGAAACATAGGGTGGGAAACACATCCATCCCTCTCAACATACTGGGCCTACGCCCTTATCAACTCATACTTGCTGCTATCGGGATTATCAGTTTGTGTTATCGTATCTTCATTTTGGCTGCTAAGGTTTGCTGTATGAACATGTTTTTCCATTCCAATGTATATCAGATCAAGTAACTGGCTATCCCATAGCCCTTGTGTCCTGTAGGTTAGTGTTTTGCAAAATACAATTTATAGAAAGCATTTTCCATTGATCGCCAATTGATCCATGTTATCATTTCATTTCATGTAACCTTTTAGCTAATCATAGATACATATAACATTTCAATAATTCACATAAGAAGATGGTATCCACGTACCGAATCATATATTTCACATTTCATTAATGAAAACATATAAACATATACTGAAATCGTAAAATAAGGAAATCATATGATAATCATGACATCATAATCGCATAACATAGTAACATCATAATTATGGTGAAATCATAAAACAGAGTAACATCATATAACGAGGTCCAATATAGTTTACTCAGTCGAGCTAAGTTCAACATAATATATAAGAAAATAAATTATGGTGTATCTAACTAATAAATATGCCGAATCAAAATATGGGCATTACATACACCCACCCTTCGGGAAACTTTGTCCCGAAGTTATGGTCAAAATAGTGAGGGAAAATCTCGACGCATGGTCTCTGCATCCTCCCAGGTAGCAGACCCGGGGCTATACTTGTCCCATTGGACCTTAACTTGTTCCACATGGCGACTACGGAGCTGTCAAACCCTATGATCAAGTATACGTAATGGTTCGACCCTGAAGGTTCCCTCGTCCGAGACCTGCAATTCCTTCCAATGAATTTTGTGAGTCTCATCAGCTATGTAATGTCGTAATACAGAAACATGAAATACATTATGGGTTTTATGCAAGTGGGGTGGCAGCGCGAGACGATAAGCAACTGGTCCGATTTTCTCAAGAATCTCAAATGGACCTATAAAGCGAGGTGACAACTTGGTACCCTTCCCAAACCGAATGGTACTTTTATTTGGTCTGATGCGAATAAATACACGATCCCCTACTCCATAAGTTCTATCTGATCTGTGTGCATTAGCGTAACTCTTTTGCCTATCCTGTGCTTCCTTCAGCCGCTGCCTAATCTGTATCACTTGCTCCTCCATTTCCTGAATCAATTCAGGCCCAATTAAAACTCAATCCTCTAACCTGTCCCAACTGAGTGGTGTCCTGCACGGCCTCCCATACAATGCCTGATATGGCGGCATACCAATGGAGCTGTGATGACTATTGTTGTATGCAAACTCCACTAAAGGAAGATATTTCTCCCACTGTGTCTGTTGATCCATAACATACATCCTAAGCATGTCCTCCATCACTTGATTCACCCTCTCAGTCTGTCCATCTGTCTCGGGGTGATAAGCTGAGCTTAAGTTCAACTGTGTCCCTAATGCTGACTGCATGCTTGTCCAAAATCTGGAGGTGAACTTAGGGTCTCTGTCCGAGATTATCTTTTTAGGAACTCCATGAAGACGTATAATCTCATTTATGAATACCCTTGCCACATCTGTCACATCATAGGTGTCTCTGACTAGAATGAAGTGAGCACTTTTGGTCAGTTTGTCGACTACCACCAAAATAGCATTATGTCTCAGAGATGTGAGTGGTAATCCTACAACGAAGTCCATGGAAATGACTTCCCATTTAGTCATAGGAATATCATGCGGTTGTAGGAGACCGGCCGGGTGACAATGATCTGCCTTCACTTGTTGACACTCAAGGCACTTTGAAACAAAATCCACTACATCCATCTTCATACCTGGCCAAAAGAAGAGTTGCTTCATGTCAGCATACATCTTCTTCACTCCTGGGTGTGCACAGTAATGTGATCTATGGGCCTCTCTAAGGATTGTTTTCCTGATATCACCTTCCTTAGGAACATACATCCTTCCCTGATACCGCAACAACCCATCTTCCTCAAGATGGTACCCATCATACTTCAATTCCTGTTTCTTTCCATTCTGAATAGCTGAGGTTACTTTTAGATACCAACTATCGCCCAATAGTTGTCCTAGTACCCTTTCCCTCATGTCAACCTTCAAGGGAATTAAGGAGAAAAGTCTCAGCCTTCGGCTTAGAGCGTCTGCCACCACATTCTCCTTTCCTTTGATGTAAGAGATACCAAAGTCATACTCACTCATGAACTCACTCCATCGCCTTTGCCTAGCATTCAAATCCCTTTGGGTAAAGATGTATTGCAAGCTCTGATGGTCTGTTTTAAGGGTGAAGCTTCTACCAACTAGGTAGTGCCTCCATAATTTTAGTGCCAACATTACTGCTGCCAATTCTAGATCATGCGTGGCATACTGCTCCTCATGAGGTTTCAACTTTCCAGATGCATAAGCTATTACCCCACCTTCCTGCATCAACACCGCTCCTAATCCTTGCTTCGAGGCATCGGTGCATACCATGAAATCTTTATCCATGTCTGGTACCCGCAAGATCGGTGCACTTGTCAACAATCTTTTTAACTCTGAAAAAACGGCATCGCATTCGTCGGTCCATTCATACCGGATTCCCTTGTGTTGCAAGGTGGTAATAGGTTTTGCAATTTTAGAAAATCCTTCCACAAACCTCCGGTAATAGCCTGCTAACCCCATGAAGCTGCGCACCTCATGAGCATTCCTTGGAATTGGCCAATCTTCAATGGCCTTTACCTTTTCTGGGTCTACAGAGATCCCTTCACCAGAGATGATGTGCCCCAAGTAGTGAATCTCTTTTTGGAAGAAGGAACACTTTGATAATTTACCATAAAGTTTATGTTCCCTTAGGCATGTCAAGACTAACCGCAAGTGTTCCTCATGCTCCTTCTCATTTTTAGAATAGATAAGAATATCATCTAAGAAGACCTGAACAAAGCGGTCCAAGTATTTTCGGAAGACCCCATTCATGAGGCTCATGAATACAGCTGGAGCATTGGTCAAACCAAATGGTACCACTACAAACTCATAATGCCCAAATCGAGTTCGAAAGGCAGTCTTAGGAATGTCACCTTCCTTGATCCTCAACTGGTGATATCTTGATCGCAAATCAATCTTTGAGAAGACTGACGCACCTTTCATTTGATCAAAGAGGTCATCAATTCTTGGTATGGGATACCTGTTCTTCACGGTGGCCTTGTTCAAATCTCTGTAATCTATGCACAGTCGCAGAGATCCATCCTTCTTCTTAACGAAGATCACTGGTGCTCCCCACGGTGAGATACTAGGTCTAATCAGTCCTAAATCTAGCAATTCTTTTAACTGGATCTATAACTCACGGAGCTCTGGAGTTGTCATTCTATACGGAGTCTTTGAGATAGGTTCTGCACCAGGTTTTAGTTCGATTGTGAAATCGAGCTCTCTTTCTGGAGGTAGTCCTGGTAATTCCTTCGGAAAGACATCCTTGAACTCGGAAAGTACTGGGTAAGAATTCAAGGAAGGTCCTTTACTATCGCTCACGACCTCCACTACGAACAAATGGCATCCTTGTCTTAGGCATCGCTTAGCTTTCACCATAGAGATGAAACGGAGGGATACCTTCCTCTTCAAGCCTTGGATTTGAATTGTCCTTCCCTCGTCATCGAGGCACAACACCTTCTTTGCATAGCAGTCTATGAAAGCTCTATGGTCTTCTAACCAATCCATGCCAATAATGAGGTCATAAGTCCCCAAATTGGTGACATAAGCATCCAACTTAGTGGTGCAAACTCCTAAGTCAACCCCACAACCTCTCACTTTAAGACCTACTGGTTGCTTAGTTCTTGAAGCCATTTCAACCAGTTTGAAATCATCGTGCTCGTAGGATGCCAACCCACATTTATCTAATGCAAATGGTGAAATAAAACTATCAGTTTCTCCTGGATCAAACAAAATTTTAAGTTTGACATTGTTTACATTACCAGTGGATTCTACTACGGTAGACTGATGTTCTGCCTGGTGGTTATGCACCGCTGCATGAATCCGATGACTGTTACCCGAACTATCCATGGGTGCTTTTCCTTCCCTGTGCCTGCTGCTTGACTGACCCTTGGGACAGTCTCGCTGGAAATGAGGACCTCCGCATCCCCAACAAGAGAGATTGGGAGGGGCTTTCCTGTTGCTCGAAGGAATCCTCTGAGATGAGTTCCTTCCCCTGGTTCCTCTAAAACCCCTTGCTCCTCTATAGGAACTTCCCTGTGTATGCCCCAGGCTTTGGTGGGTTGCGGACGATGCCTGCGAGATTGAGTTAACTGAAGTATTACCCCTCGGTGTGAACCGGTTACCATAAGGAGGAGGTCTAGATTGTCCTCCCCTGAAGTAAGGACGTGATGCCTTCCCTGAAACATACTGATTGGTTCCTGTCAACTTACTGCCCCCTTTTCCATCTGACATATCAGCTGCATAACGGGCATACTCAACTGCCATGGCAACTGAAGTTGGCTTCCACATCCGCACAGCAGCTCTAATCTTGTAGTTAAGTCCATACACAAAACGCTCTACCTGACAATCATCTGCATCTAGGTAAGGAACATATTTTACCAGTTCCATAAACCGAGATTCATACTCCTCCACCGTCTTGTCTCCCTGTACTAAGGCATGGAGTGCACCTGCCTGTTCTTCCTTCTAATAATTTGGCAAATACTTCATGTGGAACCTTTCCTCGAACAGTTCCCAAGAAGTTGTAAGAGGAGTAAGGTGCAACTGCTTCTCGAGGTTTGACCACCAATTCAAAGCATCACCTTTAAGCTGAAAGACGGCCATCCTAGCCTTGGAACTAGATGTGTACTCATTCAATGCGAAGCATCTCTTCATGCCTTCCAGCCATGCCTCTGCATGCTTACCAGGTCGTCCTCCTGAAAACTCTGGAACTTTTATCTTTTGTAACTCCCTCGATATGTCCTGAAGCGGTTCCAGTCTTGGGCCATGTGCCCTTTCAGAGTTCTCTCGACTCACTTGAGTGGTTTCCACCTCGACGGCCCTTTCCGACTGCCTGTTCATCGTGGTCATAATAGCCTCCAATGACCTCATTATGATCTGCATTTCTGGTGTTGAGGTTGGTGGTGGCGGTGTTGGCGGTGGCGGAGGTGGTGGTGACGGTGGTCGACCTTGACCCCGACCTCGACCTCTGCGTGTTGTCACCATGATAGTTCCTGAGTTATTAAAATAAACTCATATCCTTAGTTGTTCAATCAAATATCCGCGGAACTAAAATGTATGTATTCAATAACTTGCATCATGAGATAACAATTTGTCAAGATTAGCGCAGTAAAATCTATAGTCGTTTTTATTTAAACAATCCTGTCATGGTGTTCAGCTCGTCGTGCTGGTCTTAATGGTGTCTTGTTTTTGAGATTTCGGGTCTCTTTCATCCCTTCGACTAGGAGTTGAAATCTCGGAAAAAATTTTAATATCTCTATTTTAGTTAGCTTTAAATGTTACCCTCTAATCTAAACCACTTAATTAACATTATTTGTTTAAACCTCAACCAATCATAGTTAAGTTTAATACTAAAAATTAAAATTCCTATAAAACATAATTTTAACAACATGTTATAACAGAAAAGGAAAAATTAATTCTTATAATACATATTTTCTAACAAGTATGAATAAATTAAATTTTTATAACACATATATTCTATGAGAGTATATAACCATAAATTTAAACTTTAATACAACATCTATTATAACCAGAAAAGTAAAATTAATCTTTATAATACATATATTCTAATCAAAATATGAATAAATTTAAGTTTTATAAAACATATATTCTATGAGAATATATAAAATAATTTAAATTTTAATATAACATTTTTTTTTTTTGACAGGAAAGTAAAATTAATTTTTTTATTTTACGTATATTCTAACAAAATATGAATAAATTAAATTTTCGTACAACATATATTCTATCATAATATATAACAATAAATTTAAACTTTAATATAACCTATATTATAGCCTTCTATATATATATTTTACAACTATATACGAAATAGAACGTAGATTTACAAACCGTAGATTTTTACCACGCGGCCTTTCACCGCCATGCAATGAGTGAGTATGCATGAAGGACACGCAGTCTCTCCAAGCAGCCCACCGCCCTCGGAAAGTGGGGGAAACCCTAAATAGGGTCAATCCCCAAGACGCGGCCATTTTCACCCTCTCTTCCACAGTTTTAGCTCTGCAACTCCCATCTTCTATGGTAGAAGCACTGGCGAGGCTGGCCCAGCGGGAAAATACCAGCGTGGTTTTCAGAAAACATTGAGCTCGAGCAGGGTAAAAATGGTTGCTGGGCACGCTCAGAAGCTCGCCCGTGAACTCATTGCAAGCCATTTCGGTGACATTGCTGGGGAGGTATGCAGCTGCCTGCACAGTTGAAGAATTGCCTTTTTGTTCTTATACAACACGATTGTGTTCAGGCCTTCAGAATTGAGCAAGAAGAAGGCGCAGGGCCGGCAGCAGCTAGGAGTTTTAAGGTAATTTTTTTTTTGAACAGGTGAGCAAACAAGACTTATTGGATACATATCAACCACCGTTTTTCACATTCGCCATTGCTATCAATGGGCTTTGCAAAGTAGGGAGTCTGTACGAAGCTCAGAGACTGTTAAAATCCATGGTGGGAAGAGGATACGTGCCCAATTTTGGGACATATGCAATGCTCATTGATGGGATTTGCAAGGATGGGAAGACAACGGTGGCCTTGCAGATAGTGGGTTCAATGATAAAGTCTGGTTATGTCCCTACTGTTATCACTTGGAGTTCTTTGATGAATGGGCAAGATTAATAGCTCACTTGGAGCGAAGACACCCGGTATATGGGGGTGGGACAGGGTTCAATTCCCTTCGTATCTCCACAAGTGTGAAAAAAAAAAATTCGGAGGCGGGATCAACCGAAACACAGAAGAAGCCATGCTCACACGATTCGACTTGAACAAGATATCAAGAAAGAGATTCTGGGCAAGAGTGTTGGGCATACAGCCATAACTGGGTATTTGATTGAAGGTGTCAAGGGCTTCTTCAACCATATCTGCGTGGCGGTAGATTCCGAGAAGCACAGTAACAGTCTGTGTATTGATGGCGCAGCCGATGTCTCGTAATAGTCCAAGGACCCCGTGTGCAGTACCGCATCTACTGATGAGCTTATTGAGCGTTTCAGCAATGTGGGTGTAGGCATCAGTCGTGTGCTTGTAGCCGGGTCTGTTTACGAACCAGATAAAGAGATTCAACGCCAGTATGTCTGACGGGCAATCTGTAAGGACCTTCTGTACCAACTCTGAGCTAATTTTAACTGGGAATTTCTTCCTTTAAGGTAATCTTAATAAAACTCTGAAATTTATGATATGAATTCGTTGGGAGTGGATTAATGGCCTTAGCAGGCATCCCCAAGCGATCTCAGACCAAACAATATGCACTCGGCTTTGCACAGGCTGCTGTACAGAGGTATGAAGTCTCGTGCGGAGCTTTGCCAATTGCTCGCAGATGGACTGCCGTAGCAAGGGCTTTCAGGTTTTTTTTTTTTTTGCTTTTTATTTTATTATATTTTTTTTTTCCTTAACCGAGAAGTTAGACTTCCTAAACTTGGCTACTGGCCAAAGTTCTCAAGAACTCATGGTTTAAAGTGACTTTTGGCAAAATGTTGGGGAGTATTGGCACCTTTATTTTAAATTCAAGAAGAACAATTACTGTGTTTATGAATGAAGAACAATTCTGGGCATTATATATTTTTTTTTTACACTTTCTGGGCATTATATATATATATATTTATTTATTTTTTTTTTTTTTTAGATTCTTGATCCTCCTACAAAATAAGACAGTGATAAAACAATTATATATTTCTAATGTACAGCAAGCAAAGTTCTTTCTATGAAATCTAAGGCCCAATATTTTTATATGAAAACAAAATTAGACAGTAATATTTAAACAGTAAGAACCTATAGGGAAATTTGCATTTGTTTTTCAATATAACCCTCTGATTCTGTTAAACTGAGCCAATTTGCTCAAAATAGCTCAATATTTTGTCGGCAACAACTATTAATTTCTATATAAAGCTCTTTTGTTTTTGTTGTAATTTCAATTAAATTTTCTTCTCTTATTTTTGTTCATGGACTCAACAGTAGTAGGAAATAGAACGGAAGGGGATAAATTGCTGGAAACCCTAATTAATTTGCATTTGTTTAGTGGTAGATTAACTATATAAAGAATGAAAATATAAATATATATATATATATATTTTTAATGTAATTGTTGTTATCGTTGTGCAGGTACCTTGAAAGATGACTATGGCTGGAGGTCAAGTAGGTAAATTATCAAGTAAATTTTCTAGGTGCAGCATGAATAGGCCTGTAGGGTCAAGAGTCTGAACGGAGGCTCTGATACCATCTGTAGTGCTCTGGTTTTTACAGCAGAGCACTATGTAAAATTTCAGGGTTAAATTTCTATGTTTTAAACTTTATCAGTTTATGGAAGTAAATTTCTGAGAATTACTATGTGCCTAAATAATATTTAGTGTACTGTCGTGTTTTCACTAACCTTACATTCGTAATTTGAAATAAACAACATATCAATATTTCCTTTTCAAACAATCATGTTCTAGCATAGGAATATGTTTCACAACTCAGTAAATCAGTAGATAGCAGTAAATCAGTAAATAGCAGTTTATACATGTTTACAGTAAGTTTTAGCATAATAGTCAATAACAAAAATTACCTGATGCTGATGCTAACCGTAAGTTGTAGCAGGTTGTATAACCCCTTAGACAGCCAAACTGAAGTGTCCACCCTCCTGACCAGCTATTATCTTGCTAGCCCTTGGAAATCAAAGGATTTCCAAGCCCCCGAGCCCACAATCTGATAATCCCGAGAGCAGTGTTTCCTTCCGTTCTCAAAATCCTTCTGTTCCCCAATCAAACTGTCTGTTCTCCCAACTTCTGTTCTCAAAACTTCTCTTCTTCCCCCTATCAAAAAAAAACCTCTCCTTTCTCCAAGCTCTCCCCCTCTATATAATTTCCCTTCCTCGAGAATATCTTGGGCTTACTCCACCGCCCCAAAATCCCCCTCTCGAGCCCCTCAACATTTACCCCTATCACCAGTTCATTCATACACGGTTCTTTATAAAAATGTATAATTAATTACTCTCATGGAAAAATTAGTTGGTTTTGGATTGACGGTCGTAAATATTTATTACGGTGGGGATTATCACCCCAAGGTTATCCATTCGGGTCAAGTTTCATTAAATACAAGTCTATCCGCCATCCTTGATATTTTAATGTTATTAATGTAATTAATAAAATATTATATAATTAGTTGCCCCTTGTCAACTTGGACATGATGTGTCTTAATGATCCACCTTATCCATCGAGACTACTTAGCTTGAGGTTTAAATTCCAAGATTAACATTGAATAATTAAATAACCATTTTCCATCACATCACGTTTATTCCAAAAATGATTATCTTATTATGGCTAACTTTTGAAATGGAAATAATCACACAATATTAATTTATAAATCAATATTTTAAATGTTACTTATATTGCATTTGTTACGATAGGGATATAAATGTTGCTGGAATATCATTTATTAATTAATAATAATAATTAAATCACCCTTTGACAATAATAAAAGGTGAATCAATCATAGTATTCTTAATTATTTGTTTATCACATGAGTGCCCTATCATCAACATAGCATCCTTGTTCTTATAAACAAAGCACTTGTGAGGGCTTAAACAATTTTACTAATTAATTAGACACTATCATTACCCTATTCACAACAGTTCTTCTATGACAATGTTAACTGAAGACAGTTGTCTTAGTTTATTATTACAATGTTTTCATATAATTACTAATTCACTTATTTACACATTGACAACCTAACCATTCATTACCTAAGTTGATTGATGTATCCCTAACTGAGTTATCTATGACATTTATACTACTATTCAAGCATGACAAGTATGTTATACACCAGTAATATTGTACACGTACAAGGTGTGCATGCATGGCCAGTGTATGCACATGTCGGACATGTACTATAAACAAACCCCATTCCGCCTATGCATACTTGCTAACTAACAATAGTATCTACCCCCATGCAGAAGAGCAAGCATAATATATAGTATAATTACTTTAACATCCTTGGTTATTTAACAGTTAACCCTTTACGATTTAACATCATTGTCTTTATGTTTACATTAGTTTAATCAATCAAGTACAGGAAGGGTGCCTACTTCCACTAACTCGGAATCAAGGAATACTAAACCCCCAACAGTGCTAACTAACACATCCTCCCATCATAACCTACGTCCAGCATCCTCCCTATCCTTCCTCTGCTAGTACAACAGTGGATGTCGGACTCACCGATCTGACCACATAGAACTTGAGAGCGACAGCGTCGGCTGAACCGCGGACCTATCCTCCCCTAGCAGGAATCCGACAATCGTCATCACAACAACATGGGGAGCGTGTCTCAGCACGGCCCTCCCACGACCTCGGGTCTCATGGAAACATAGGGTGGGAAACACATCCATCCCTCTCAACATACTGGGCCTACGCCCTTATCAACTCATACTTGCTGCTATCGGGATTATCAGTTTGTGTTATCGTATCTTCATTTTGGCTGCTAAGGTTTGCTGTATGAACATGTTTTTCCATTCCAATGTATATCAGATCAAGTAACTGGCTATCCCATAGCCCTTGTGTCCTGTAGGTTAGTGTTTTGCAAAATACAATTTATAGAAAGCATTTTCCATTGATCGCCAATTGATCCATGTTATCATTTCATTTCATGTAACCTTTTAGCTCATCATAGATACATATAACATTTCAATAATTCACATAAGAAGATGGTATCCACGTACCGAATCATATATTTCACATTTCATTAATGAAAACATATAAACATATACTGAAATCATAAAATAAGGAAATCATATGATAATCATGACATCATAATCGCATAACATAGTAACATCATAATTATGGTGAAATCATAAAACAGAGTAACATCATATAACGAGGTCCAATATAGTTTACTCAGTCGAGCTGAGTTCAACAGAATATATAAGAAAATAAAGTATGGTGTATCTAACTAATAAATATGCCGAATCAAAATATGGGCATTACAGTAGGAAAGTCAAAAAGAAGGAAAGTGTAGAAAGAAACTAGTTTGAAAAAGAAGGAAACATCCATAAAACTAAGTAGGGTGCACTTGCCGAATTCAGTTGAAAGACACAAAGCAGGCAAGTTTTACAAAGAAAAATTGTTGTTAATTCTCTCAAGGAATGTGCCCTCACCTCTCACATGTGCAAATGGATTTCATAGGAAGCTACCTAATTTACAAAAGAAGGCTAGTGCGCACCATTCACAACATTTGGTTAATTATTTTCCATCTTGAGAGTGTTTTCTACTCAGAGTTGAGTGATGTGCATCAACCAATGCTTGGGAGATGAACGTTGGTGCAATTCATGTTCCAGTTTGTCCATGATCAGATCCAGAGCCATGGAATGCTGATCTACATGTACACATCAGTCCATTATTGAAGAATATTAAGAATCCATAGAGAGATCATCAGTCATAGTGCCATTGGAAGGGTTCTTGAAAAAGTTCATTTGGAGGAAGTGATCCATTTTAGTGAAGATGACCCTGTGCAGCTAATGAAGTCCAATGAACCCTCCATATACATATATCAGCTCTTATTTCATCCACATTTAATATCTATTTTAGAACTTCATCCCCTTCTCCTCCTCGCATACTCATTCTATTAATTTGTAATATTTCTCTAGCATTGGAGACTCCTTTAAGATCTAAATGTTGTATTTCCTCTAATATATGCTCATGGTATTCAATTTATACTTGATTCTATTAAAAAAATTATTTCAGAAACCTCATATACTTCATAAGTGAATTTTGTAATCCTCTAAGGCAAGTTAGAGCAAGCAATTCAAAGACTAGCTCTTTAAGCATATTTTATTGACTAGTTTTACCATCTTTGCAATTCAGAGCTATGTGTGAGTCATTTTTATGTTCTGTTGGTCATTTATGAATCCTGAGACCTTCATGAAGAAAATTCAACCATTTCCCTGACGATTCTAAGTCCTCTCAGCACATTTGGAAGAACTTGGAAAGCTACTAGTTGAGTAATCCAAGATAGCGCCCTTACCTCTTTGGTTTCCAAAATCGACCAGAACCTCCCAAATATTCAATAACTCTTTCCCATCATTTAATTAGGATTTAATGGTATGATATCCACCACTGGTTACAGTTAAGTGTAAGTGACTGAGCCTAGTATGCATATGCTAGAGTGCCGAGGAAGCCTCAAACTAGACCTCAGCGGCAACTGTTGTTGAAATGTAAATCGCCCGAGTAATTTGTGCATAGGAATCAGACGTTGGCCTTGTTTCTAATATTTTTTATGCTTCACATTAAGCCATACATTTTGAAGATCCTAAATATCCAAAATTCATAACCCTGGAGTCATCTTATTGTGTCCTAGAACAACTCTTTTCCAACTAGTTTTGTCAACTAGTTTCTGCTTGTTAAAATTTGTGTTGTAAGCTTTAAATTTTGCATAATATCATCTCCCACATGATCTTGGATATTACAGATTGGAGGTCAAGAGGGAGGACTCTACAAGGTACATGGGAAGTACATTCAAGCTATGATTCACCACACTATCAGTCCATGCAAGCTATGAAACGAAAGGCTTGGACACCTATGCTACAAATCACTACCAGGCCTTCAAAATATGGTAAAAGGTATGCCATATTTGATTTTGAGCATGATAGTGTATGTAGGGGTTGTGTACTCGAGAAGAATGTTAAGAAAACTTTTCTAGCAGTTATACATATCTAAAGGGATTTTATATTTAATACAGTCTAATGTATGTGGTCCGATGTCATCCCCCTCCCTGAGTGGCTTCTTATATCATCTATTTTTCATAGATGATTTTTCTAGGAATTCATGGATTTATTCATGAAGGATAAAGTGAAACTTTTAGCAAATTTAAGGAGCTTAAATCCCTAGTTGAAAATCGAAAAGAAAGGAACATTCATGCATTAAGGTCTAATAATGGAGGTGAATTTGATTCACATGCATTTAATGAGCTATGTGGTTATGCAAGAATATGTAGATAGTTAATAGTACCATACAACCCTCATAAAAATGGGGTTTTCGAAAGGAAGAATAGATTCATATGTTGGGATGCAAAAGCCATGATGCATGATCAAGATATTCCTACCTCATTATGGGTAGAAGCCACCCATACAACTATGTACATCCAGAATAGAATCCTGCATGCCATTCTAGATGAGAAGATACCAAAAGAAGTGTTTATCGATGAGAATCCAAACATATCACACTTGAGAATATTCGGGAGCCCTGTATACATTCATGTACTAAAACAAAAGAGAACAAAGGTGGAGCCTTCTAGAAATAAAGGCACCTTTGTGGGTTACAACGAGTCATCCAAAGTATATTGAATATACATACTTGGTGAGAGACACATTGAAGTTAGTCAAGATGTTAGCTTCCATGAGGAAGCTTATTTCAAAATATTGAAAGAGATTCAATGTGATTCAGATATGGAGGATCCTGAGTCGGATTCTCCCCCTTCAAAGTTTGAGAGGGAGAAACTAGAGGATGCCTCATATTTGCTAGCTCCTAAAGAACTAATAGAACTGGTTGAGAGGTCACTTGATGAACCTCCACTAAAATAATATATGCTTGGTGCCGATACATCTTACAAAATGTAGAGAAACATGGAACACCAGCAGGCTGATCTAGAGAGAGGAAGCAACCTGACAGATATTCAAGGTATGTTGCACTGATGACTCACATCAGTGATTCAGAACCATCGTCATATGAAGAATTTGCAAATAAACAAGTTTGGAAAGATGCAGTGAAAGAAGATTACTGCTCTATAATGAAGAATGATGTTTGGGAGGTTGTTCCCAAACCTGATGGGAATTCAATTGCAACTTCTAATGGATTTACAAGATAAAGCATGATGCAGATGGTGGCATTGAGAAGTATAAAGCAATATTCATTTCCATAGGTTTATATCATAAAGAAGGCATCGATTATGATGATACCTTTTCCACTATGGAAAGGTACACCACAATCTGAGCAATTATTGCACTTGTGTCTATTCTAGGATGGAAATTTCACCAGATGGATATGAAGACAACCTTCCTCAATGGCGAGGTTGAGGAAGAGGTCTACATTCAACATCATCAAATATTTTTGGTGCATGGGACAAAATCCCATGTTTGTAAGCTAAATAAATCTCTATATGGGCTTAAGCAATCCCTTGGGTCTTGGTACTCCATAATTGATAGCTACCTTCAGAAACTGGGTTTCAGTAAGAGTGAAGATGATCCAAATTTGTACTTCAAAGTAGTGAAGAACCAACAGTTTATATTGGTTTTGTATGTTGATGATTTGTTTCTCGCTGGAGAGGATTATATGATTGCTTGGTGCAAGAGGCAGATCACCTCAGAGTTTGACATAAAAGACTTAGGTATAATGCACTAATTTCTTTGCCTTGAGATCTCACAAAGAGAAGATGAAATTTTTCTATCTTAAGGGATGTACAATGTGGATATATTGCACAGGTTTGGCATGATAAATTGAAAATATATGACTACACCGATGGTTTCCAATTTGAGGAAACGTCATGAGTCAGGCTATGGATCAAATCCAGTAGATCCCGCTTTGTATAGACAACTTATAGGCTCACTAACGTACTTGATACATTTGAGGTCTGATATATGTTTTGCTGTGAGAATTCCAAGTGAATTTATGTATAAACTGAGACACGAACACTAACAGCTGCTAAGCATGTGCTTCGGTACCTTCGAGGTACAATTTCATATGGACTCAAATATGCCTCCAGTGGAGGAGTCATGTTACTTGGTTATATAGGCTCATACTGGGGAGGAATCATTGTGAACCGTAAGAGTACATCCAGCTACTGTTATAGCCTAGTATCAACTATATATCTTGTTCCAATAGGAAGCATAGCTCCATAGCCTAGAGAAATACCGAAGCATAATGCATAGGTGATAGTGTTTCCTACCGAGAAGCAGTGTGGCTCAAAACGCTACTTGCAGGTTTGTTTGTTGAAAAGGTTGACACTACAGTTATTACGTGTGACAATAAAAGTTGCATCAAGCTTTTCGAAAACCCAGTGTTTCATGACAATTCAAAGAATGTTGAAATGAAGTATCACTTCATCCAATACATGGTATAGAAAGGTATAGTGAAACTTAAGTACATTGATACTGATGAGAAGATTGCAGATGTCTTAAAAATCCCTCTGTCAATGACAAAGTTCAAGTACTTCCGAGACAATCTTGGTATGGAAGAGAATGCATCCCTCACTGAGAGGGAGTGTTACAAATACAACAAAAGTATAAATTCTACAAACCAATCTTGTGTATCCAAGATTGATCCTCCAGTATAGAGGTGAGAACTTTGATGACCTTCCTTTTAAAGGTTATTCCTCCAGTACAAAGGTAATTGATCAAAGTAAATATTTTGTAAAGTCTTGTTGGACAAGACTCTGGACTTGTGTGTCAAGTCATGATTATCATGTGAACCTTCTGTATAAACTTATCCATGATGGACCTCCCGTATAAAGGTGTACCTTTTGTATAAAGGTCATGCTTTACTTGTTAAAAGCATTTAATGTTGTGTGATGTATTATTAACCATGATCAATAGTAGCCATTAAGTCTCATTTAGATATTCATCATCTCTAAAGTGAGTAACATTGGCATATGATCATTTGGTCCGGAATAATATAAAATGATGACTGCATCCTATAATTATTCTTAGTATAATGTAATGTGATGGATAATTAAATTTAGCACATATTGACCATGTAGTAAAATATAAAGAAATAAAAGATAAATCATATAGATGAAGAGAATTCAAAATTTCCCATGCAAACACTTCATCTAATTAGAGAGAACTTGAATTGTTAAAGCTTCATCGAGAGAATCAATTAAAGATATGTCTCAATTAACTAAATGATAATAGCAAATAGTGTATGGACGTGTGTACTCTAAATATGCTATCTTACTAAGAAGTGTTGAGTTTCTATGTCAGAAATGAAACGATTCATACAAATTTCTTAAGATCAACATTCATCCATCAAACATTCATTAAGATGTCAAGCCATTTGAGGATTCAACTCAAGCATAATAATCAAAATTCAAACCCTTGAATGGAAAAAACTTGAATCATTTCATATTAAAACAAGAACAAGATACATATTTACCATGGATCTTGGCGTGCATCCTTCCTCCATTGCCATGAACTATCCTTTCTCCCCCCTTGCCTTTGATGAAGATGCACTCTCCTTTCTTCAAAATCTCTCCAACATGCCTTTGCTCCTCTTTCCCCCCCCTACCATGCCCCACATGCCTTTCTTTTATAGCATTGGGAAATGGGATTTCAAGTTACTCTTTTCAATGTGGGATAATCATTTTTGATTATTTTCTCATAAAAAACCCACTTTCCATAGTTTATTAGTATTTTTTCACAACTTAGCATATTTAAGTACCTTTTAATGCATTTTTGTGCATTTCTTCTCACTATTTGACTATTAGAGCTTTCATTTCAGATTTTGGTAAGCAGTTCAATCACTGAACTTTGTCTCTATTAATCTCCTTCATTCTTTACTCAATCTTTCCAGTTATGGAAGTAGTGATCAGATCAAAGAGGATTGTTCTCTCTAGTAGTTTTTTTTGTCTTCATGTTGTGGGCGAGTGGTAAAAGTATGCTTCCACCCTCACCTGGTTAAGGGTGTTAATTTGATTGTTAATAGATGCCCCCTAATGTGTGAGGTCCGAAGCAGAGCTAAGGGCCGAAAAACATTACATTAGTCTTTCACTAATACTCTTCAGACTGATACTCTTTATCGATCAAAGCATGGATGAGGAAAGGAGAATCTCACGGACGTAGGATTTAGGATCACACATGCAAGTCAAATATAGCAATTTCTAAAATATATATAATATCTTCCTGAGGCGGGCATACCCATGCTCAGCAGTAAACAAGCATGGCCACGGACAATACACAGTGGATCCATGTCAAAAATTAAAATTTTCAGAAGTGTAAACATGCACTTTAGTGAGTGCGAGAACAAGGTATTCATCGGACTTTTGACATGGTAGTTTAATCTTGCACAGCTCGGGCAGTGCATCGATGAGTGATACAACTATTTTTCCTAAGGTCTTCAATACAAACCGGCGATAGTACGAGTTTATATCATGCGAATAAATGAGCTAATGTCCAGCATAATAAACCACCATCTGATTACCGGTCATTGATGTATACCGTTAACAGATACGAAGAGACCTAGCGATAATGATGATGGACTCTAAGGTACTAAGTAAAAACTAGAAAGTGTGAATAGATGTTCTGAAGTCACACACTTGTAGAATCAAACAATCAGCGGTCATTGATGTATACCCACTATCATTTGAGAGGAAACCTACCACTAATGACTGTAAGATCCGAGGTACTCCTACGTTTCTAGATCCATTTCCTAGATGATGATTTGGTGTCGATAAGGATAGATCCATCGGAAGGAGGGAACTAATGCGTCCCACATCAACCAATACGAAAAAAGATCAATAGGATGATATAATTTGGTAGAACTACGAGATCCAACACTGTATACTGACACAAGGAAGCCCAACATGATTGGTTAGGAATATTTGAGGAATGACCGACTCTATTTGAACTTCCCATGAACACATAACACGACTCAGAATGGACACTTGGAAACATAAGACTTTGAGTAACTGATTTTAATGAAATCTGCCAATGCCAGATGCATTAACAGAAGCTCCATAGGTGACGTGAAGGATAACCCATCAGTGGAGGATTGCTCAGAATGTTGGTACATTTCCTAAGGCAAATGTAGATGGTGTACTGAAAACAAAGACCAAATTATGTGCCATGTTCAAGGGCGACAAGGACTGACTGTTGTCGTTTTCTTCAATATTATACTATGAAATGATTCAAGTCTTTCCCTTTTTGGATTTTTGTGTTTTTTTTATTTTTATGTTTTTTTTATCATGTTGAAAAAGAATAAAGAATTCTATAATACATGGGAGGGAACGAGTGTTGAATGGGAATACACCTATTCTTCAAGGGCACGGGTCAGGCCAAGGAAAAGAATCATATTGCAGACAAGGGTTGAGCTAGTTGTGCACACTCTTACAGATGTTTCCTCCATGGGTAGGGTATTTGAAGCAAGATTATGTGTCGACGAACAGTGAAGTAATACCATGTGACTGAGGGTATCAAATAGTTCAAATTGTCAAAGTCTCCAAGTCCTGTAATAAAAAACCATTTCACTACCCAACTATTTAGTTAGGAACCAGTTCAAATGTGCATTTAATATCTAAAAAGATAGCTAAAAATGAGGAACGATGCATCTTTCTATCATTCAAAAGGATGTGGTCATACATGTATGGATAAAAGATAAGTAAAACTACTCATTTTTTACCATATTTGTTGTCGATGCAGTCGATGGATGAGAGGAAGCATCTTCATTCAGCATGAATTTCTAGAAGCTGTGAACCTTTACTTAGTGATCTGCCAGTTGTGGGTGAGTTTTGATGCTGGACCAAGAAATTTTGAAACAGTGGTATATGTTTTTTGAATTTTCCAAATATTTTCATTGTTTTTGTGATTTTTTTTTTGTTGGGGTTTTATCTTGAATAAAAATAAACAAAAAGAGAAAAGTATTAACACTATTCTTTTTGGTGTGAGAAAAGTATTAACACACTTCTTGGGTTATGATGTAAGCTAGATTATTTCGGCTTTTACTTATGTCTTTAAATGATATGTTCAATTAAAATGCCATGAATAATGAACATGCTTGCTTATTTGGTGTGATGTTAATGACTTAGATTCCAGTCAAGTACGTAGTTGGCTAAGGAATCAACCAAACTATTCAGACTTCTAAGAACATGGGTATATTTAATGTACTCAAAATGTCGTTCTAAAAGACGTACTTGTAGAAACTTTCTAAATAGTGTAGGATTTCGAATCTGGTACTGACCATTTAACTCAGATAAACTAATTCCGAGTCCAGTTTTACTATTATTCATCATATGCCAAGGGTGATAGCCTCGATAAGAAGTCAATGACTGCACTATATTCTACAACATTGTTGGTTGCAGATCCGAGAAAAATACCTCTTGAACTCAAAACTTCGTCATTAGGTGTGAAAATCATCTATGCAGCGAAAGCAATGTTCCGAGAACTACGGCTAGCGCCATCGGCATATCCCAAATATGTGAAGGTTTCTTGTGCCATCTACCAAAGTGACAATGTCAAGCGAGATAAGTGTGTGCCCGAAATAACTAATGTACAAACGTTTATACAAAAATACAATATAATACAACAAAGGTTGCGAGGCATCAATGTCTACATGAAGTATTTATTCAGATAGAGACCATTTCTGATCTTTGACATAGGTTCCCCATCATAATTGATCAATTCATAAGGTCCTCTCGGTAACAAAGTTTTGACTACAAGTGGGCCAAACCATTTTGGTACAAACTTCCCTTCTCCGATTTTGTCTTGGTTTTGGTCATAGACTAAAACCAGATTGCCTTCAGAAAAGACTCGGGGACGGGTAGACCTGTCATATTGCGTTTTAACCCTATTCTTGTGTGCTTATACATTTAGAGAGGCTTCCCTTCTAGTTTCATCAAGAGAATGAAGGTGGAGAAACCTTTCTTCTTCTGCAGAAGTGTTAGGTAGGAGTTCGACGACTATTTTTAATGATGGGATTTCGCATTCAATTGGCAACACAACCTCCTCTCCATAAACCAGTTGGAAAGGAGTGAATCCAGTTGCATTTTAACACTGGTAGAGTAATCCCAAAGAGCGGTGAACAAAATTAAGTGCCAGTTAGTTTTGTTCTTATCAATTGTCCTCTGTAGCATAGTTTTCAAAACCTTGTTGATGGCTTCAACCTATCCATTATCTTGAGGGTAATATGGCAAGGAAAAGTCCTGCCGCAATCCTAACCGGTTGGTAAGTTCATCCATTAAGGAATTCCGAAAATGACTTCCGTTATCAGTAATGATCTCTTTGGGTACACCAAACCTTGCTATCACGAGATTGAACAGAAAATACGCTGTAGTTTTACCCACGCAATTTAATGTAGGCATCGCCTCAGCCCCCTTGGTGAAGTAGTCCACTGCTACGATGATGTAGTGGTGGCCATCAACTGAAGGTGGGTTGATTGTCATAAAATCAATAGCCCATTTGGAAAAAGGACCCACGATTACTATAGGGTGTAACGGAGCAGGATGCGCGCACATTTTTCTTGTGTAGATTTGGAAAGGGTGACACTTTTTAACCGAATTAACGCAATCTTTGAATATTGTAAGCCAAAAGTATCTTGCACGCAAGATTTTCAGGGCAATTGCCAACCTAGAAAGGTGACCACCACATGCCCTAGCATGGCAATCATTCAGAACTTGTTCAGCTTCCTCCTATACTAAACAACGTCTTAAGATCATGTCTATTCCTCGACGATACAAATTATCCCCTATGATGAGGTATCTTCGTGATTGGTCCCGAATGCGACACCGTTCAAGGCTATAAAACTAATGGTCAATCCTTTGGGTTTGAAGAAATATGATAAATGTTCCATACCAAGGATCTGAAGTTGCAATGAGGAATACATGTTCATCTGCCCATGTTTCAACAGATGTAGTATCCTCCTTCTCAGAGGGTAACTCAGACATTAGTTCGGCGAATGCCAACGATTTTTTGGCTTTAGCATTTTTGAATTCAAGATTGAATTCTTGCAAAATTACTATCCATTTTGAATATTTGCCACCAATGATATGGCGGGAGAGAATGTGTTTCATGGGGTTCATTTCAGCCACTATGGTCATTTTTCTTGGAAGTTTGTAATGTCTAAGTCATTGGACAGCATGAACTACCTCTAAGGCCAACTTTTAAATATGGGAATATCTCAACTCGGGACCTGCAGGTCCCTTGCTAAGATAGTAAATAATGTGCTCTTGTGAAGATTCATCTTCTTGTGCCAATACCATTCCTATGGTGGAACTAGACAATGCTAAATATAGAAAAAAGTCTCTCCTATAGTGCGGTGGACTAAGTACTGGGCGGAGACCAAAGCTTTCTTTATGGCATCAAATGAGCATTGAGCTTGGTCATCCCATATGAATAGTGCATCTTTTTTTAGGAGATGCATGAAACCTTTAGCTTTTACAGCGAAATCTTCGACAAATCTTCTTAAGTAGTTAGCTTTCCCTTGAAGGCTTTGAAGTTGTGTGATTGTTTTCTGGGAAGGCAACTGAAGTATCGCCTCAACCTTGATGGGATCCACCATAATCCATTTTTTGGACACTATGAAACCAAGTAATCTCCTGGAGTCCACACAAAACATGCATTTGTGTGGATTCAAACTAATGTTGTACTTGCAACATCTAACGAAGACAGATCGTAAATGTGCACTATGTTTAGCTCTCCTTTTAGATTTGGCTGCCAAATCATCAAGATAAACCTCAATGATTTTCTTAATGTCTTGAAATGCATATGACATGGCTCTTTGAAAAGTAGCCCCGGCGTTTTTAAGGCTGAAAGGAATTTTACGATAGGAAAATGTCCCCCATGGGCATATGAAATCCGTTTTATGCTGATCCTCCTTTTTTATCTGGATTTGGTTGTAATCGGAAAATCCATCCATAAATGAAAAATTTTTGTTCCCGACACATTCATCTATAATCTGATCGATGAAGGGTGTGGGATAGTTATCTTTGGGACAAGACAAATTTAAATCCCTAAAGTTAGTACAGACCTAGATAGTTCCTTGTTTTTTATTAACTGGAACAGGATTGGATACCCAATTAGTTAAAGGAACATGATAGATTAGTCCATCTTGTAATAACTTCTCGACCTCTTCTTTGATGGTAGTTGATTTCTTAGGGTTAACCTGACGTAGATTCTGTCGCACTGGTTTGACATTGCTTTAGATTTTTATCTCATGTTGGACAATGCTGGGATCGATGCCCAACATTTCTTCATAAGACCATGCGAACACATCTCGAAACTCCTTAAATAGAGTAGTATAAAGTGCGATTTCCTCTGGAGAGAAATCTGCACCTATGTTGATGTTTTCAATGATGCCAGGCTTGATGGATATATCAATGGGTATGGTTTTCGAAATGTTTTCCAAATTTCCTTCTGAACTCACATTGTTTGTTTGGACAGGGCATTGGTATTTGTTCATGTCATCATCGAAGTAAGGATTTTCAGGTTTGACTTCTAATGAATCGATCTTTGGAAGAAATGAGGATCTGTGATGCATATCCTCTCAGGGTCATTCAAAGATATTCATGACTTCAAGGATGGCTTCATCCGAAGAAAAAGTTTGATCTAAGATGTCATGAGTACTTTGAGAGTTCATGGTCCATATAGCTGAAGTATAAGGATCATATTCCTCCATCTTGGAAGGATTTTGATCCGATTCTTTTGAAGCCATTTGAATAGCTTGATAAGAAAGCTGTACGGAAGAAAGGGGAACACTACTCTCGGTTTCATTATTTTGCATAAGCGTCGGTACATTTCCATCACTATTTTCAACTAATATGTCCTTTTGGGAGGCTACCTCTGATGAGGTAGAGCCAACTTCTGATATGGAATTAGAAAAAACTTTTAATGGAAAGTATACTTCTGATGTAATCGTGAAAATTGGAGCAGCATTGGGGGTCAATATTGGTGGTGGAATTGCGAAATTTCCCATAAGGGATGAATCCTTGAACGTTCCTACCCCAACATCGTGAATCACACTTTTCGAATCCCCTACAAAAGGTACATTCGAGTGGAGACCAGTTTTACGTGTGCAGTAATCTAGTTTATCGATTGTGATAATATTCCCTTGGTGGGGGAACCAAATGATTCGGAATACTGAAGACACTACAACTGTCATCTTATGTATCAAACTATGTACCAATAGAAAATTGTAATCTGTAGGTTCATCCACTACCTCAACATCTACTTGAACTATTTTGCCTCCCAGTTCAACTAGGAAAGCCATTATGAGTCCATGAGGTGGGAACAAATGACCGTCAAATTCTTTGAGTATTGTGTGGGATGGTACTAGGGTGGGTGATCCCAAAGCTTTACAACATGTTCATGACATGACACAACTTGAGGCTCCTTCATCCAAAATGGTTCAAAAAATGTTCTTACCATGTGAAGTCACTTTGATCTGAAATGCAATTTGTGATGGAAGCCTACATGTGGGTTGTTCTAAGTCAAAATTTGTCAAATTGGTGTCAGATGGATCAATAGTGCCAATAGCAGTCAATAATGGCTTTCGTTGAGCAGGACAGCTTTGCAATACTTCCAAGGAGGACATTGCATAAGGAGGTTGAGCTAAGTCTTCAACCACATTGTAGTTTTGTGTAGCTCGTGCGTTAGGATTGTGTGTTTTTCTACAGATGACCCCTTTTGGAGGTCTAGGTACTATGTCTATGGTTGGTTTCTCAATGGTGAGAGAACCAATAGGCTGAAATCCAATTGTTTTTGTCTCTTTTGAAGGTATGTCATAAGAATGATCTCTTGTCTGAATGTGTATTTCATGTTCACCAATTGTGAAGATATTAGCATTGGGTGGATTGCCCCCTTGTGGGGGGTTCGCCTGATTTACTCTAGGTGGAGGTGCTGGCGCCGTAGCAATCATCTATTGTTGCTGGGGGAAGGGTTGAGTTAGGAAGGCAAGTTGTTTTTCCCTCATCGTTGTGCCAACATTCGATGAATATCATCCATATGAGGACAAAGATGAGTAGGATGATCCCCTTGGAAACTTTTTGCAAGGGTATTTATTTTTCCGGTTTTCATGATTTCTTCCAGTAGGATTATTCACCTTAGGTGCATCTCTTGTCCCAAAATTGGCATTGGGATTTTTTTTCTGCTTTTTCTTTTTCCTTTGGGGTCTGTAGTTTGACCTGTAAGTACTTCAGAAGTTTGGGTGGGATTTTTGGGTTGTTGTGTTGTCTGGACAGTTGTGGGTTGTGAATTCTGAACTAACACTTGTCCCAATTGTTGGGTAATTTGTTCAAGTTGGTTGATGGATCCAATCACGCCATTGGTATAAGGTCCTTTCAATGGCCTAGCTGGATCGGATGCAGGTCTTACAGCATGTGGTATTAAATCATAAAGTGTGCCCGATTGGGAATATATCAAATCCATTTGTTGAGCACTCTGAATGAGTTTTTCTTTGGTCATGGCTCCTGACATGGATGCATCTTTGGAAAGAGTAGGTAAAAGTGATTTTATGAACCAATATGCCAAGAATTGATGAGGGATTTCAGCTTGATATGTAGGTGAATATTGATGGTTCCATTGTTGTTGTCCTTGGGCTTGAAAAGCATTCCAAGAAGGATTACCCACTTGCGGAGGTTGCATCCAAAAAGATTGGTTACTTCCTGATTGTTGTCCACTCCATTGTGGAATAGGTTTCATGTATGGATTTCCCTCTTGTGGAGGTATGTTCCAATAAGATTGGTTACTTGGTGGAACATTACCATTCCATTGCGGCATAGGATTAATGGGTGGATTTCCCCCTTGCGGAGGTGGGCCCCAATAAAATTGGTTACTTGTCGGAATCTGACCACTCTATTGATTGTTTCCTTAGTATGGATAAGCGTTCCAATGTTCGTTTTCCCCTTTCGGAGGTGGTACCCAAGAAGATTGGTTACTTCCTAGAACTTGCCCACTCCATGGAGGAATGGGGTTATTAGGAGGGTTTCCTTCTCGTGCACTACCTGTGGGGGGTATGGAATTTCCCCCAGGATTCATGTTAGGAAATTTTGGATGATGACTTCCCGAGGCACTTCCACTCACTTGTGGAGTAGGACCCAAATTGGCATTATTGTTCCATGGTTGATTAATTCTTCCAGGGATATTGAGATTCCATAGTAAAGGATTCCCCCCAGAAGTGGAACTAGGAAAAATGTTTGGTATACCAAGAGGATTTTGGTGCACTCCTTGATTATTTTGACCTTGATTAGCAAAACCATATGGGAAACCCATGTTTGGTAACGTACACCCTCCAGTAGGGATTCCTCTAGATGAAGTGGATATAATTCCGGGATTGGAACCCGAAATTGTACCAACTGGCAGTGAAGTGTTGGTTGAACTTGTGATATTGACAGGTATACTAACTAGTGGGATTGATGTAGTTGTCAAATTGGAAGTATTACTACCTCCTGCCATTGTTTGTGGTTGTGTTGATGTAGTCCCTTACGCTGTTGATGAAGCCATAGGGTCAGTTGCGTAATTTTGCATACTAGCCCAATATCCAATAAGAGGATTAATGTAATCTAGTGGTTCACTGATGTGAAGTACCACTAGGCCTGAAAGGTTTGTCAAATGTGGATTTACGTGATTAGCTGTGTTGTTTTCTAGTGTTTCAATTTCAAATGGAGCAAGAGGATCAATAATTTATGTGTTTTCCTTGGTAGGTAATGTTTCAGTATTTGTTTGATGTTGTTCTTCTCTACTGTTGTTAATTGAATCTAGAAGCTATTCTGTTTCCAAGTCACAGGGTTGGGTGTTTTGTATTCTTCTCTACGATGTAGCAGGTCCTTCAAATTATGGTGACTCACCTCTCTGCCTCCGTGATTAGCGGATCGGGAGAGTAGCCACTTTGAATAATTTGATAAAAAGATGTGTTTAAAAATATTTTTATTCAAAACTAGAATCAAACAATCCTAATGGTAGTCTAGACTCAACGAAAATAAAAAGTGTCCACACAGTAAAAAATTTCCTATGGATTCAAGCAAGCAAACTGACTTCTCCAAAGAACCGAAATTCAATGAAAAGCTAGATCAGAGGGCCTTCTGAAACTAGTAGCTACTGAGGAATCTCAAGCCTCAAACAATTGCTAGTAGTGAAGGTATGAGAAACAGTTACAATAAACTTTAATCGCCAGGGGTGCAAGTGTTGGTTCTTGACCAATGTTAGGAACCTATGTCAACCCTTCTCTTTACTATGTTAGTATATTGTTGTTGGACGCATATGCTTTGTAAGTCGTCCCGTAGTATTTGTTGATCCGTAGTTTATATTAGCCCATAGTATTGACCCATAGTATTGGACGCATATGCTTTGTAAGTCATCCCGTAGTATTATATGTCCCATGGTTTTGACTCATAGTATTGGGCATAGACTTAGTATATAAGTGTGTGTTGAGGTGATTAAAGGCACGGTGAAGTTAATTGTATTGAGCTTGCTCAAAGGAGGTTGCCCCCTCGAAGTGGCTCGTGATCAATATAAAGTGATTCTGTTCTATTATTTCTGATATCTTGTGTATTTGCATTAATTAATTATTGCAAGTTCATCACATCTGGTATCAGAGCACTTTCTTGGGCTCGCTAGGTGAAATTTCTGTCAATTTTTTTTTTTTCGTATCTGTTGCAGGTTTGGATTTGGGAATAATCCCTATCCGCTTAACTGTGGGAAGTACTTGGGCATACGCCCTAACACTCATTTTGAGGAGTACCACAGGAACCCCGAAGTAGCTGGCCCATTGAGAGGACCTGCCAGCGAAAAAGGCAACGACCCCTACCTGATTGACTAGTTCCCACCCGTGAGGTAAACCAAGAGCTATCTTTTGTGGCAAAGCGGTTATCAGTTTTACCTAAGCTGTGGAGTGAGGGGTACTACCCCAATACGCAAGCCATCAGACAGCATTGGTGGCCAAGTGAAACCCCTGAACTGTTAGGAAGCCGCACATACCTGGGGTCCATATCTATTTTCAGTTGAACTGTTGCCGATCACTTCCGCTCCAGATCTAGCCATTTCAGATCTATTCTGAAAGTCGTTCCATATCCAATCGCCATTTCAGATCCAGCCGTTTTCGATCCCTTCCGCGCCGTTGCAGATCCATCTGTTGCAGATCCCTTCCGTGCCACTGTTGCCAATCCATTTCTGAAAAAAGAAAAAAGAAAACATAAAAATAAATAAATAAATAAAAATAAATAAAAAAAAAATAATAAAAAAAAAATAAAAAATTCTCCATATCTCCCTTGTTTTCACTCTGTTTCCTTTGAAATTTTCGGGGAACCCCTGTCATTCCATTCTGCATCTTTCATTCTTGAGGACCCTATCCCCAATTCCCCTTCCCAAAGCCCGAAATCCCACATTTGTCTATTTTTAGGGTTTCCCATAACTTCCTCAGATTTTACCCAATCACCTTCAAATTTTACCACATAATTCCTTTCTGAATTCTGCTTCTTTGTCCCTCTTTGCCAAATTTTCTCATTCTATCACCCCGCTTCTGAAATCCCCCTTTTTGCTTTCTTGTCCTTTCGACAGTGTCCAAAATCTAGGCAAACCCCAATTACCCATCAGATTGTTTCCCCAATCCAAATTTCCCTTTACTAAACCAGCTTCTGTTTGTGTTTTTCTGCCCATTCCACACACAAAAAAAAACCTGGTTATGGTTGTCACCCGTGCAGGAGAAAACACCATGGAGGAAGCACTTGCAGCCATCCAAACCAAACTGCAAGATCTGGATGAAAAATTTCTTAGCCTCCATCTTCAGCATTCAGCCATGAACCATAACCGATAGCTAGAATCTTTTGCAGCCACCGGGTTCTCTTCTTCTAGCAATTTTCGTGGGCCGAAGCTTGATTTTCCTTGCTTCAATGGTACTGATCCGAATGGATGGATATACCAAGCCGAACAATATTTCAGTCTGCATAATACTTTTGATGTCCAGAAAGTTCCACTTGCATCCTTTCATTTGGAACAAGAAGCCCTTCAATGGTACCGTTGGTACATCAAAGCTCATCCCGAGTCAAACTGGACAGATTTTTGCCAACTCATTTTGCCACGATTTGGTCCTAGTGCTTTTGATGATGTCACAGGAGCACTCACTAAACTTCACCAAATTGGCACAGTGAGAGAGTATCAGACAGAATTTGAAAACTTGGCCAATCACACAGAAGGATTGTCTGATGAATTCTATAGGAGTTGTTTTATCAGTGGTCTCAAGGGTGAAATCCGCTCAAAGGTCAAAATGTTTTGTCCCAACACAATGATAGAAGTCCTAGGGTTGGCTAAGCTAGCCGAGGACAAGATTGTAGCTCAACAATGCTCCAAACCCACCTTTGTTCCCTTCAGAAATATGGGTTCCCAATGACCTCCCATCACGCCTTCTCCTCAACCAACTCCTATCAAGCATTTGTCTGAAATAGAAATGTAGGCACACCGAGAAAAAGGGCTTTGCTATAATTGTGATGAGAAATTCACTCGGGGACATAGATGTGTTCAACAAAAGCTCTATCTCTTGGATGTGGATTCTTCACATGCCTTAGAACTTGGTGAAGAAGCTACAGATACAGTAGATGATCAGGTCGACATTCAACACCCTCCTGTTGACACCCCATCTCAGGACAACCCACCCGAGATCTCTCTCCATGCTGTAACCGGCGTCACCACCCCACAAACAATGCGGGTCAGGGGATACTTCAAGAAGCTCCCTCTTACCATACTCATTGATTCTGGTAGCACTCATAACTTCATTGACCCTCGGATTGCCAAACAGGCTGATTGTTTTGTGCATCCTTGCTCTAACTTTGAAGTCATGGTTGCTAATGGGGGCACCTTACCTTGCAAGGGGAAGTGTCACAATGTGCGTATCTCTATGGAAGATTATAACGTACGCTCTGACATGTTTGCCTTGTCCTTAGGTGGATGTGATGTGGTTTTGGGCGTTCAATGGTTACGCACACTTGGCCCCATCTTATGGGATTTTGCTGAACTTTGGATGCAATTTAAAGTCAATGGGGCACAACACAAATTTATGGGCTTACAACTAGGGTCTCTCTGCATCATTAGTTCACATCGCCTGGAAAAAATCCTTAAGAAGAATTCACATGGTGTCATCACTTAGCTCAATTCCGTTCAGATGCACCCATCAATAGTCTCCACTACTTCCTTCGATAGATATGTAGGTATCTTTGCTGAACCAATGCGCTTGCTGCCTTCAAGAGACCTTTCCAGTAAGAATTTAGCCACATCTACCTCTTAGCACGGAATGATGGCTATTTTGCATGCAGTACAGAAGTGGCAGCCATACCTATTAAAGAATTATTTCTGCATCAAGATTGATCTCCCGAGTTTGGACAAATTTCTGGAACAATGGGTCTCCTGCCCAACACACCTGAAATGGGTTATCCAACTCATGGGTTATCCCTATGTGATCACTTACAAGAAGAGTAAGGACAATATGGTGGAAGATGCTCCTTCTTGCACAATTGATGACCCAGTTTCTCTTACAGCTCTTTCTCTGCTTGTTCCAAATTGGTTGCAAGATGTTCAACAGGGCTCTCTCTTCTATGAACTCCATGCTTCTTCATCAACAGGGCACTCTGGGTTCTGCAAAATGTATGACCGGGAACAATGTAACTTCTTTTGGCAGGGACTAAAAATGACAATTCAACAGATGGTGGCTGACGATGATACTTTCCAAGTCAACAAGGGTGAAACGACCCTCCTTTCGAGATTGCTCAAACCCTTGCCCATCCCTACATAGCTTTGGCCAACTATTTCTATGGATTTCCTAGCAGCGCTCTGGTGGTACAATACCACATCTCAAAGGACACCATATGAAGCAGTCTATGGAAAAACACTGCCAGTTCTTTTTCCATACACCCTTAGCATCTCCCCAGTTCAAGAAATTGACTCGGTTCTTCGAAACCGCGATCAGATTCTTCTCATTCTGTAAGACAATCTTCACATGCCCAGAATTCGCCTGAAACAACAAGCCGATCAGAACCGTTCTGAGCGCATTTTCCACGCAGCTAACAGGGTTCTTCTTCATCTACATCCTTCCAAGCAATCCTCCTTGACACTCCAAAGGTGTCAGTGGCCTGAAATGCAACTCGAGGATGCTACCGAGGAACCACTCCTTCAGCTTCTGCAGCAATTTCTCCAACCAAAGTTTTGAGGACAAAGCTTTTTCTAAGGGAGAGAAGATGTTAGGAACCTATGTCAACCGTTCTCTTTACTATGTTAGTATATTGTTGTTGGACGCATATGCTTTGTAAGTCGTCCCACAGTATTTGCTGATCCGTAGTTTATATTAGCCCATAGTATTGACCCATAGTATTGGACGCATATGCTTTGTAAGTCATCCCGTAGTATTATATGTCCCATGGTTTTGACCAATAGTATTGGGCATAGACTTAGTATATAAGTGTGTGTTGAGGTCATTGAAGGCACAGTGAAGTTAATTGTATTGAGCTTTCTTAAAGGAGGTTGCCCCCTCGAAGTGGCCCATGATCAATATAAAAGTGATTCTGTTCTATTGTTTCTGATATTTCATGTATTTGCATTAATTAATTATTGCAAGTTCATCACAACCAATTACCCTCCCAAGGAGTAAAAGCTCCAAAGTCTGTCCATGTATTGCAATATTTCCCCACTTACAATAGCCTATGTGATATCCTAGGAAAAGCCACTAAAGTTACCACTTCACAATCAATGGTCGAGCAGAACAGTTGTAAGTCAGGGACAACTCTCATAACTAGGCACTCTAGAAAAGTGATGTCACCCCGAGGACTTGTCACTTCACATGGAATTCCTTGATGAGCTCACGTCCCACTAAAAAAGCAATAGGGGGGAACCACTATTTACTTATATAGATTGACCTCGTGCTTAACGCATGTTTTAGAAGCACTTTCCCGACAGACGTTTTTTGCTACTAATGGATTTAACTCTCTTTAATCAATGCTAGATTCAAAATTTTTGCATCCCAGGAGTGTTAACTCTCCAAAACTAATCCAGGGCACTAACCTAATCTTGTTGGTGATATGAAAATCAAATGTTGGTCAATTTTAGATTAAGTACCAATTTTAATGGCAATTTGCCTAGTTTCAGGAATTGATATGAAACTGGTGGTGTGTCAACTTGAGAAATATCAACCAAACAATGCAAAATGCTCACTATTATACATTTCAATTCGATGAATATTCTAGTCTAAAGAAAAGTTAGAGGTTCATGTGTCTTTCAAATATGCAAAGTTTCTAGTCGATTTCTTTTTTTAATGCACAGTTCTTCTAAAATAAATGATTTCAATGATCAATGAAAATCAAATAAGATGCTTTAAAAATCAAATGTGAAACTATCACAAGTGAGATCCAATTTCTCATTCACAAGATCACCATAAGGTGCGAGTGAAGAGGATACGGTGGCTCATACACAACTTATCACAAGAAAAATTGATCTCCAAAGGTGCAATTCGCTCTAATTGTGCATGAAAATCATGAAAACATTCTAAATCCAAAACAAAATGTAACTAATAAAGCTTGTTTTTGTCCTTGGAAAGAAATTATTCTCAAATTAACCCAAAATGTGATGTTCAAAGTTTGTTTTTAAATGCAAATGTATTTGAATGATTCTTTCAAATGTCTATGATTGATATTTGGTTTGATGTTTCCAATAAGCATGTGAAAAGTTCTCTTAGTTGAAGGATCTTTAAGGTTATATGAACAAATCTTGATGTTTCTTGTAGCTTGTAGCTCCTTGGGAATAGTGAACAACTCCTTAAAGTCTGACGATTTGAGCAAGTTAGTAAGGTGGGGATCTTATAAATGAGATAAATAGTGACCCATGTGTGGTACGGCCTTGTCAAGATAGATAATAGTGGAAAGTAACATCAGACTTCCACACACAGTGCATATGACCATTTCACTTCTTGAATACACCTCTTTGCAACTGGAAATAACTAATCAGAGAGAGATTTAACCTCCCAACCTAACGGATAAAGGGTTGTACCCTCCTCAATCAACAGAACTCTAAGATGGGGTTGACTTCACTTGAATAGAGTAGCTGGAAGCTTGTCTTCTTGCTATGATTGATGAATCCTCTTCTATACAGTGAGTGCACCCTTCCCACACCCCATAAATGATTTCTTCACTTAATAATTGCTATAGCAGCAGTACATTGGAAATAATTTCAGATCTGAAAATGGTGAATGCTCTAATCAGTTTGTAACAAGTTTTCCCTTCGTCGGTTGTCACTTCTTGATTTTCGATCACTGGAAGTTCCCCCTTCAGATCTTGGTAATGATATCAGCTCCTTGTCATGCCAAAATCAGCAGTCATATTCTTCCCCACTAAGGATGCGACTTCCCTTTAAACCACTCGCTGTTGGTCCTTAAGAATAACAACATGACAAAGGTTTGAATGTTTCTTGTACTTTGGTATTTTTTAATTGATTTAATTGAGTTCAAGGTCGAGATTCAAACAGGGTGCCTCCAACGTTTACTTAGTCTGACAATACATTAAATAACCGATTAGTCACCGAGATCTAGGTCGGTTAATTTGGTAGGGTTGGTGTCCTTTTAACAAAAGAGTTGACAATTCGAATTAAAGATTCAACAGCGTTTGATCAACCACTCGATCACCGTGATCTAAGTAAGGGATACGCTTGGTTGTGGACACCTTGAATACCTAGAATAGGTGGCAGGAAATGAGATCGGGTTTCAATCTGGGTGCCTGCAAGTCATTTAGGTTCCCAAACCCAAGACAAGTGCCAATCCCACTAAGCCAGAGCTCACTGGGAGTCAAGCATGAACATCATATCAAACTCCTCGATAACCGAGTATTGGAAAAAACTCAGGGTTCATGGCTTAGCGACCATCAATGCTAGATCTTGGATTTAAGGAGCATACCAACAGTTATTACGAGATTTAGATCAAGCTGGGTTCACAACAATTATTTTGACACATAGAGGTATAAGCTTATGCGAATTCGGTTTATAATAATAGAGATTGAATCTAAAAGTTAACGCCTGGGCAGAGTGTTAATTCAATGCTCAATCGCAAAGATGAATTTAAAATTTTAATGCATGGGAAGAGTGCTGATTAAAATCGGGTTTCATCCAATTGACAGAGATTCAGGAATTAACAGTGAAAAAGATTCGGATCAAAACTCAAGTATATAAACAAACATCACTACGGTAATCAATTTCCAAAATTTTCAAAATGATAATGCTTCAATATGCAGAGATAACCATAATGGAAACACAAGACTCCTTAGATATCGAATTAGAATTTATTTAAAATCTGAAATCATCATGTGGCCCAGAATTTTTAAACTTCAAACGACAGAGATCATCTTTGGAAATGTGAATCTTAGAAGTTTTTTCTTTTTTTAAATTCAAACTAAATTCAATTTAAGATCTGATATTTCATGGGTAATGGAGATCATCATGCGGCCTAGAATTTTTAAAATTCAACTTAACCTAAATAAACAAAAACATTGAATAAACAACAACAAAAACTTGAGTAAAGGAGGTTCTAAAGGAAGTTTAAAACTCTAAGTTAATAAGTTCCTAATCCCATCATAAAGAAAGAACATATAGGAGCAGATCTGAATAAAGAACACCAAGATAATGAAGAAATGTCAAGAAAATTCAAGAGATTTCAATAAGTAGTATGGTCTCCAATCTGATAATAGCAAATAGTGTAGGGACGTGTCTACTCTAAATATGCTATCTTACTAAGAAGTGGTGAGTTTCTATGTCAGAAATGAAATGATTAATACAAATTTCTTAATATCTACATTCATCCATCAAACATTCATTAATATCTAAAGCCATTTGAGGATTTAACTCAAGCATAATAAGCAAAATTCAAACCCTTGAATGGAAAAAATTGAATCATTTCATATTAAAATGAGGAAGAAGATACATATTTACCATGGATCTTGGTGTGCATCCTTCCTCCATTGCCATGGCCTATCCTTTCTCCACCCTTTCCTTTGATGAAGATGAGCTCTCCTTTCTTCAGAATCTCTCCAGCATGCCTTTGCTCCTCTTTTTCCCCCCCTTACCATGCCCCACATGCCTTTCTTTTATAGCATTGGGAAATGGGATTTCAAGTTACTCTTTTCAATGTGGGATAATCATTTTTTATTATTTTCTCTTAAAAAACATACTTTCCATAGTTTATTAGGCTTTTTTCACAACTTAGCATATTGAAGTACCTTTTAATGCATTTTTGTGCATTTCTTTTAACTATCTGACTGTTAGAGCTTTGATTTGAGCTTTTGGTGAGCAGTTCAATCATTGAACTTTGTCTCTATTAAGCTCCTTCATTCTTTACTCAATCTTTATAGTTATGGAAATAGTGATGAGATCAGAGAGGTTGTTCTCTATAGTACTTGTTTTTGTCTTCATGTTGTGGGAAAATGGTAAAAGTATGCTTCCACCCTCACCTGGTTAAGGGTGTTAATTTGATTGTTAACACTAAAGAACTCAGAGTGGTCACTTCAAGTAAATCAATCAACATTATTTCAGTTAACTAATGTTAAATAAGAAGGACTAGTTAACTAAAGTGTTTTCACTTTAGTTAAACTAAAAGATGACACTTCAGTTAAAGAGAGTTAACTAAGTGACAACAAAGAAGATGTAGTTAACTAAGTGTTATTCCATGAAGACACTTATGTTAAAGTAAAATATGAAATTTGATTTGTGAAACTTGCATGTCGACACTTAAGTTAGGCACCTAACTAAGTGGGAAACCTTTCGTTTAAGAGGCGATTTCATCCTAAGTGACAACTAAGTGATATAAAGCATTGCATGATAAGTGTGGTGCACCTCTACATGCAAGATTAATACATCCATTTTGAGGGCGATTCATTTTGAAGTTAGAAGATGAAAATATAAGAGAAGAATGTATAAATATGTTATCTGGGATTGATGAATCAAATTAGAATCAAATTCTCTTCTCCATTGAAGGAAACGCACTTCTCTTTATGGAAGGTATTGTTCGTGCTCGTTATTGTTGTGTTGAGCACACATCCGATTGATATCTCTTCTCTATTGGTTTTGTATATTCATCAAGAGTTTTTGGTGATATCTTATGTTCCGAAAGAAATATGCTATGTTGTAAAAGAAACCATTCTTTGCTATCCATTATATTATACTGAGATCAATTGTTGGGGTAACTTCAAGGTACAATTTCATATGGCCTTAGATATGCCTCAAGTGGAGGAGTCATGTTACTTGGTTATATAGACTTAGACTCGGGAGGAATCATTATGGACTGTAGGAGTACATATAGCTACCGATATAGCCTAGGATTACTTATGATATCTTGTTACGGCGGGAAGCAAGGCTCTGTAGCTCATAGCACTACCAAAGCAGAATACATAGCTGCTAGTGTTTCCTGCCGAGAAGCAGTGTGGCTCAGAAATATACTTGCATGGTTGTTCAATGAAAAGATTTAGCCTACAATTATTATGTGTGACAATAAGAGTTGCATCAAGATTTTTGAAAACCAAGTGTTTCATGACAAGTCGAAGCACATTGAAATGAAGTCTCACTTCATTCAAGGCATGGTCCATAAAGGTACAATGAAACTTCAGTACATTACTACTGATGAGAAGATTGAAGATGCGTTAAAAAATCCTTTGTCAGTCATGAAGTTCAAGTACTTATGATACAAGCTTGGTATGGCAGAGCATGCCTCCCTCGCTGAGAGGGAGTGTTAAAAATACAACATCAATAGACATTCTACAAATCAATCTTGTGTATCCAAGATTGATCCTCCCGTATAGAGGTGAGAACTTTGATTTCCTTCAGTATAAAGGTTATTCCTCCCATATAGAGGTAATTGATCAAAGTAATGATGTTGTAAAGTCTTCTTGTACAAGACTCCCGACTTGTGTGTCAAGTCATGATTATCAGGTGAACCTTCCATATAGAGCTATCCATGATGGACCTACTGTATCGAGGTGGACCTTCTATATAAAGTTCATTCGTTACTTGTTAAAATAATTTAATGTTGTGTGATGTATTATTAACCATGATCACTAGTTGCTTTTAAGTATCCTTTAGAGATTGATCACCTCTAAAGTGAATTAATTTAGCATATGATCATTTGGTCTGGAATAATATAATATGATCACCGCATCCTATAAGTCTTCTTAGTATAATGTAATGTGATGGATAATTAAAGTTATCACATATTGGCCATGCAGTAAAAGATAAAGAAATAAAATATAAAGCATAGAGATCAAGACAATTTGAAATTTCCCATGCAAACACTTCAACTAATTAAAGAGAACTCAAATTGTTAAATATTCAGTTATAAAGCTTCAGTTAAGTATCAATTCTTCAATTAAAACATCACTTAAAGATATGCCTCAGTTAACTAAAGAACTTAGAGCAGTCACTTCATGGAAGTCAATCAACATGATTTCAGTTAACTAAGTGTTAAATATGAAGGACTAGTTAACTAAATGTTAAATTTTGAGCATTAATTCACAATACTCTAGGATCTTTACTGAGAGAATAACATATACAATATATCAATGCATAACAATCACAAGCAGCATGACAAGCATCACAAGAATCAAAAGCATGAGAGACAACAGACACAGAGTTTCCATGGGGAAAACCCTAAGGTGAAAAACCCCACAACTTCCTCAGAGATAGAGAGAGAAATGGCTCAACCAAAGTACAACAAAAATACACTGAGATAGTCTCCTAGTAGTAGATGATCCTCCTCCTCACTAGTGCACCACTTTTCGAGTGAGAGAAGAATGACTTTCTGAATGATCCAAATAGAGATCTCCCGATCTCTATTTATACTTAACCTATTTTCCCAGTGACCTTATGGGCCGACTTGTCTAGCTGGGTACATCCACAATATAATATATATTTCAGGGCCGACCCCACACATGGTGGTCTAATAACCCATCGGCAAGTACACACACTTGCGACACTTGTCAATCCACATGACGACACTTCCTTATAGAGGAATAACACATCTCTAATAAGGGTACAATAAATATATATGAAATACATAGATGAAATACATTCCGAAGTTACATATACATCAACACTCCCTCTTAAATAGGAAGGTATTTCTCGACATAGATCTGCTAGACAAGTCTTCTTCTCGGGATCATCGTCATTGTCATCGTCACTGTTGCTTCTATCTCAACCAATCTCTAACTCTACTCGTCATAGGAATTTCTACAGAGCCAATCCTTTTTCATACTGGATGTAGGCCCACCACTTGCAGGTCTTCGTCATCCCTGACCATACTGTGGAAATCTCAGGACTTACTACGTGCGTCACAAAACCTTAAAAGAGTCTCTTGAGGAGCAAGAACCCTAAAGAGAATCTAAGGCCTTTCTCATCCTGTCCAGATCTCCAGGACTTATTACATGTGACCCCAACACAAAACCTCGAAAGAGAATCCCAGGACTGATTATGAGCACAAGGATCAACCTATTGGATCTCCCAGGGCACAAATTACATGTGGTCACCACAAAACCTCGAAAGAGCATCCCAGGACTGATTACAAGCACAAGGCTCAACCTATCGGATCTCCTAGGGCACAAATTACATGTGGTCAAGGCAAAACCTCGAAAGAGCATCCCAGGACTGATTACGAGCACATCGCTCAACCTATCGGATCTCCCAGGGCACAAATTACATGCCATAGGACAAAACCTCGAAAGAGCATCTGCCAGATATCCTGGGGCACAAATTACATGCCATAGGAAAAACCTCGAAAGACTATCTGCAGATCTCCTAGGGCACAAATTATATGTCCTCCCAAGCAAAACCTCAAAAGAGCATTTTCCAGATATCCCAGGGTACAAATTACATGCCATAGGAAAAACCTCGAAAGACTATCTGCAAATCTCCCAGGGCACAAATTACATGCTTATCTGCACAACCTGTTCCAAGGCCACAGAGTATCAACCTGATACTCACCATGCATCATCCTGATGTACAAATGATCATCTTGGTCATCATCATTGCAACATCCTGCTGCATGTCATTTGGAGCAACATCCTGAAGCTCGTCATCCATGATCATCCTGATCATACAATGCATCTACCTAGTGCATACCAAGTATCTACCTGATACATATCATCATACATGATCCACCTGATCATACAATGTATCCACCTGATACAAATACAAATAAATGATACATATCACCATACATGATCCACCTAATACATATACAGATACATGGTCCAAGCATCCAACATGATGCATATACAAAATACATTCAAATGATCCTATTGATCATATCCAGCATCCAACATGATGCGTACATACATATAAATGATCCACCTGATCATATCCAGCATCCAACATCATGCGTACATGCATATAGATGATCCAACTAATCATATCTAGCATCCAACATGATGCGTACATAGATATACATATAAATGATCCAACTGATCATATCCAGCATCCAACATGATGCATACATAGATATATAAATGATCCAACTGATCATACAAAGCAGAAACCAGAACATCATCCTGATGCTCATCATCCAACGCTTACATCCATAGCCATGTGAAGGATCCTCCTTCCAACATACTTGGAATGGCTTCAAAAAATGTGTCCATCACTTCTTCCTTGAAGTGTCATCAATCTGAAGAATTCCAAGCCTCTCCCTGAAGTACTCGAACTTCACCCTGGCTAGTGGCTTCGTTAGCACATCTGCAATATGCTCATCCATCGCAACGTACAGGAGCTTCACAGCTCCTCTCTACACCATATCCCTGATATAGTGATATTTGATCTCTATGTGTTTCGACCTATCAAGAAACACTGGGTTCTCGGACAGCTTCAGACAACTCTGGTTATCACAAAAGATACCAGTAGCATCCAACGGGAGATCAAATAACTCAGACAGTAGCTTCCGTAGCCATACTGCCTCACAACTAGCTGAACAGGCTCCAACATACTCTGCCTCAGCTGTACTCAGTGCTACGCAGGACTGCTTCCTACTAAACCAAGAGATCACACCTGATCCCATATTGAAGCAGCACCCAGATGTGCTCTTCCTATCTGCAGCACTGCCAGCCCAATTTGAATCAACATAACCCTACAGGTTAAACTTTTGATTTGCTTCATATTTGAGCCCATAATCCACTATACCCTTCAGGTACCTTAGAACATGCTTTACAGCAACCAGGTGAACACTCCTCGGATCCATCAAGAACTGGCTTAATGTGTTCACCGCAAAGCAAATATCTGGTCTCGTGTTCGTTATGTACATCAAGGACCCAATCATCTAACGATACATAGAGACATCAACCGGCTCAGATGAAGCATCACATAGAAGCTTCAGATTCGATGCCATAGGTGTGGCCATGGCCTTGCAATCCATCATCCCAAATCTCTTTAGGATATCTACTGTCTACTTCCCTTGACCAAGGAAGATCTCACCTGCATTCTGCCACACCTCCATACCTAGGAAATAATGCATCATTTCCAAATCTTTCATATCGAACTCAGCAGCAAGCTTTCTCTTATTATCTGCAATCAATCTGTCATCTCCTATTACAAATAAGTCATCCACATGCAGGAGTAGAATCACAGGATTCCCTTCCTCAACCTTGTAGTAAAGGTTGGAATCTGCTTTACTCTTGGCAAAGCCCAAACTAGATAGGAAACTGTCCATCCTACCATACCAAGTTCTGGGAGCTTGCTTCAAGCCATACAAGGCTTTCTTCAATCTGCATACATACAAATCCCTGTCATGTATTTTGAAACCGAGTGGCTGCTCCACATATACTTCCTCCTCAACTACACCATTCAAGAGGGCAGTCCTGACATCCATCTGGTGTATTTTCCATTTCATTGCTGCAGCGAGGGAAAGTACTATTCTGATGGAAATATACCTGGCTACAGGTGCAAAATTTTATTCATAATATATTCCCTCTTTCTGAGAGAAGCCACGAGCTACGAATCTTGTTTTGTATTTTTCTACACTGCCATCTGCAACATGCTTAGTTTTGTAGATCCATTTGGAAGTCACAACAGACTTCTCTTTAGTTCTTGGGACAACATTCCAAACATCATTCTTCATTATTGATTGGTATTCCTCAACCATGGCATCCTTCCATTCTTTCTTTTCCGCTACTTCTTCATAAATGGAAGGTTCTTTGTTCATAATGTCACAGAGTAAAGCAACGTAGCTGGTATGTGATCTGGTTCTCTTCTTTGCTCTGTGTTCTTCTTCTGGAATGCCAAATCTTTCTACATCTTGAATGAGCTCTCTAGCCCATGCAGGTTTCCTCTTGTGAGAGTTATCCTCACAAGGTGGATCTACAGGTTCTTGCAGATCTTCAAACTCACGAACAACTTCTGGAACTGCTTCAGTCATGGTAGTGTCTTGAAATCTAGTTTCCTTAGGTTCTTCATAAACTTTGATAGGCGCCTTCCTTGATTTGATGAATGCTGAGTTCTCATCAAACGTTACATCCCTGCTGACATCAATCTTCTTGAACCCTAAAAAGTATATTCCGTAAGCCTTCGAGCTTTCACTGTAACCCACAAAGATACCCTTCTTTCCTGAAGGATCTAGTTTAGTCCTCTTTTCCTTTGGGACATGAGTGTATACTGGACAACCAAATATTCTGAGATGGCTGACTTCAGGTTTCTTACCAGAAAAGACCTCTTCTGGTGTCTTGTTGTCCAATATCTTGTGGGGTGTTCTGGAGAAGTCATCAATAAATGAGACATAGCAAAAATACCCACTTAGAGAACTGGATGACATAGGACCACATATATCTGAGTGGATGATTTCCAGGATATCTTTTGCCTTGCTTTCACTGCTTGGGAAAGCCTTCTTAATGTTCTTCCCTTTTGCACATCCTTTGCAAACACCTTCATGTTTGGTCTTGATTTTAGCAAGACCCTCTACAACCTTGCTTGCAATTGGAAGTGCCTTATAGTGCATATGAGAAATTCTTCTATGCCAAAGTTCACTTGGCTCCATGGATTCATGCACCATGGCATGTTCAGGTTGTCCCTTCAATTTATACAAACCTCCCTCTTGCTCTCCAATCACTACTGCATCATTGATTGTTTTACCCTTTGGCCACATTAGGACTTGGCCATCAACAAATGCAACCCTCATACCTTTTGCATCCAATGCAGAGATGGAGAGTAAGTTCTTCTTGAGCCCAGGTACATAAAGGACTTCTTTCATCTTCAAAGATTTTTCAGAATCTAGGTTGTAGGAGGCTTCACCACTTCCTTTGATTGGGTATTGATAATCATCCCCAAGTTTCACCTTATGAGGTGATTCATGTTTAGATAGATTCACAAAAGATTCCTCAAACCCAGTCATGTGTTTGGAATCCCCACTGTCAATCAACCAATCATTAAAACCATGGGAAATAGTACGTATGAGAGCAAAGATTAGAACATATTCTTCTTCACTTGATGAGTCATCATCACTCTCATCACTTTCTGCCATACCCTTCTTATTTGGGGGTTCATCATCTTCAGCAGCATGAGCATGATATCTTCTTTTGTTATTCTTCTTCTTCTTGTTGAAGTTTTTGTTGTCTTTCTTCTTCTTGGGACAATCTGAAGCAAAGTGTCCCTTCTCATTGCAATTGAAGCATCTAAGATCTTTCTTATCTTTATGATAACGGTGGTGTGATAATTTCCTGTTATGAGATGATTCCTTCTTGGACTTGCCTTTCCTGGCATGTGCTATGAGAGCTTGATCTTCATTTCCCATCTTTTCTTCTCGTGCCACAAGCCTAGCTTCTTCTTGAGAGCATTCTTCCCGCAATCTGTTGAAGGAGATCAACTTCTTCCTTACACAAATTCCTTGAATAAAGGAATCCCATGACCTGGGTAGGCCATTTAGAGTGGTCATCACCACTTCACCATTCTCCACCATTTCATCCACTGCTTCTAGTTGTTCCTTGATCTGGGAGACCCTTGAAAAATAAGATTGAATGGTTTCTCCATTCTAAAACTTTACTCTTTTCAATTGGTTCTGCAAGGTCAGCTTACGATTTATGTTCTTCCCTTCAAATAGCTTGGTCAAGGAGTCAAACATCTCCTTAGGTGTCTTTAGAGAAGACACATGGGGTATGAGATGGTCTTTGATAGAATTAGCAATGATTCTCTTTTCCTTGACCAAGTTCTTCTTATGCAATACCTTAGCCTCTTCATCCTCTGGGATAGGGATGTCTTCTTTTACATATGAGTCCAACTCATTCTCTTCCAGGATTAACCCAATCCTATAATTCCAAGCTCAGAAGTTATCAGCTCCTTCAAGCTTATCCTCAAGCTTGGTGTGGTGAGACATCTTAAAGAGTACTTCAAATGGAAATAAAAAAGATTTAGGTCTTACCACTTGAAATGCTGAAAACTGGATCTGGTCCCAGATTAGGGTTTGTCGAAAAAACCCTAAAAATTCAAAATGTGAATTTCAACTTTCTGAAAGGATAGAAGATGTGACTTGATGAGCTGATCAGCCTGATGTATTCAGAATTTGAGATCAGCAAAGCTTTACCCTTCAGATTTTCCTTTTAGTCCTCCTAGGTTCACTAAGGAGAGCCCTAAATTAGGGTTTGAGTTTCCCGGAGATCTACCCAACCAAAAATCTCGATCCAAAGCTCTAAACTTCAATTTTTGCAAGGCGCTTCCATCTATGTCTTCAGATTTCAGAAATTCCTATTTTTGTGGAAACCCTAATTTTTAGGGCCAAATCTGAAAATGCTCAGAATTGAATTTTAATTGGACAGATAGATTCTCCTTGATGAGTAGAGTCAATCTACTATACTGCTTTTCCAAAATCTGTGGAGAGAAACCCAATAAACAAGAAACTCAAGTTTCTGTCACTGCAAAATGTCTTCTTCTCAAGTTAGCTCTGATACCATGTTAAATTTTGAGCATTAATTCACAATACTCTAGGATCTTTACTGAGATAATAACATATACAGTATATCAATGCATAACAATCACAAGAAGCATGACAAGCATCACAAGGATCAAAAGCATGAGAGATAAGAGACACAACGTTTCCGTGGGGAAAACCCTAAGGTGAAAAACCCCACAACTTCCTCAGAGATAGAGAGAGCAATGGCTCAACCAAAGTACAACCAAAATACATTGAGATAGTCTCCTAGTAGTAGATGATCCTCCTCCTCACTAGTGCGCCACTTTCTGAGTGAGAGAAGTATGACTTTCTGAATGATCCAAATAGAGATCTCCCGATCTCTATTTATACTTAACGTGTTTGCCTAGTGACCTTATGGGGCTGACTTGTCTAGATGGGTACATCCACAATATAATATATATTTCAGGGCCGACCCCACACATGGTGGTCTAATAACCCATCGGCAAGTACACACACTTGCGACACTTATCAATCCACATGATGACACTTTCTTATAGAGGAATAACACATCTCTAATAAGGGTACAATAAATATATATGAAATACATTCCGAAGTTACATATACATCAACACTAAAGTGTTTTCACTTTAGTTAAACTAAAAGACGACACTTCATTTAAAGAGATTTAACTAAGTGACAACAAAGAAGATATTGTTAACTAAGTGTTATTGCATGACAACACTTATGTTAAACTAAAATATGACACATGAGTTGTAACAATTGTATGTTGACACTTACGTTATCCACCTAACTAAGTGGGAAAGTTTTCAGCTAAGAGGTGAGTTCATCCTAAGTGACAACTCAGTGAGATAAAGCACTGCATGAAAAGTGGGGTGCACCTTTGCATGCAAGATTAATACATCAGGTTGAGGGCGAGTTCATCCTAAAATTAGAAGATAAAAATAGAAGATAAGAATGTATAAATCGGTTATACAGTATTGATGAATCTAATGTGAAGTGAATTCTCTTCTCCATTGAAGGCAAGGTGCTTCTCTTTGTGCAAGGTATTGTTCGTGCTTGTTAATGTTGTGCTGGGAACACATCCGATTGATCACTCTTCTCTATTGATTCCATATATTCATCAAGAGTGTTTGGTGATATCTTATCTTCCGAAAGCAATATGCTATGTTGTAAAAGAAAGCATTCTTTGCTATCCATTATATTAAACTGAGAATAATTGTTGGGGTACCTTCGAGGTGCAATTTCATATGGACTTAGATATTCCTACAGTGGAGGAGTCATGTTACTTGGTTATATAGAATCAGAATGGGAACCACTTATACTATGAAACGAGAACTCGACCCAGTTCTCGTTTTTCTCTCTCCTAATTTTAGTAGCTATTTTAGCTTCATTTCAAAAAGGGTTGATTCCTGTATCACGCATTTTCATTTTAAGGCATTTTTTTTGGGCCTTTGAATTATATTTGTCGTGAAATATTTTTAATTTCTATTTTCAAGTGTTTTTTTAGAAATTTTACAAAATAACATACATTTTGCAATTTTTTCTATAAAATAAGACATTTTTATTGAAAAATTTGTAAAAACTTCCAGAAAATAATGACATTTAAAACTATTTTCAATGAAGTTTTAGAGATATTTTTTATAAAAATGATACTATTTCATATTATTTTCGGAAAAGTGACAATTCACATATATTCAAGAAAAACTATATCATATATTTGTAAAAAACATATTAAAAACATTATATATAGAAATTTTATTTCTAAAATAAAGTCTGAAAGTCAAAACATTACTAATATATCTTATCAAAAAATTGTAAAATTTAACATTTTGTTCAAGACATGAAACTAATCAACAATATCACGCAGGCCAAATTCTTTATCGAAATTGGAATTTTTTGGAGCTTGGCCTTCTTTAGGGACATCAATGTCCTCTTTCATTGGGTCTTCTATGTCTGCAAGATGCCCAGAGTGCTCCCTTCCAAATAACCCTCCTAATGGGGTTTGAGGCTCTTTCGACATCTTTGCCACAAGTGTTTCATTAAACTCTCCTTTCTTCAAACCAGCATCTTGTAGTTCATTTGGAAGAACTTGAATAGCATTAACTCTTTGATTGATCTAATTGCATTGTAGTGGATCATTATCAATGGATATGAAATTTCTTCCTTTTTGTAAGGATCATGCTATTGTTGTACCTAATCACCCAAAAATAAAAAGAAAGTTAAGTCAAATAGCATAAAGAAACATACTTTAAAACAATAAAATAATGAAGAATAAAAAACAATAAAACTTGAAATATGCTTTCATATGTAATATAAAAAAATTTACCTGAACCGAGAACAATTCTAAGACCCAACCTCCTTCTCTTGAAAATGTATCTACGAGATAATTAATCAATGCTTGTGGCTTTTTTTATATGTTTACAGTCACTCCTTTCAAATCCATTTCTTCAAATGTTAATTTTTTAACCACGACATTATAACTTAACACCTCACTATATTTTTCTTCACTCTTTTTGTTGATTAAAAGAGAGTCATAATTCTCACCTTTTGTCCAAGTTGCAAGATGTATGTTTTCAATATCATTCAAAAATTGATCACTACTAGAGCTACGAATATTTTTCTTTTTCCTGTAACAAAAATAAACGAAAATTAATTAACTTATCAATAAATATAATTGATTTATAAATTCAAAAACTTGATAATATAGTGCAAATATATGACCAATAAAGTTGCTTCATTGTTTTTCCTTTACCCTTGAAGGATGTCAACAACCCCCTTAATTGTGTGTCTGAATGGAAAACAAAAAATCTCCATAGTGGTGATGTTGTGATATCTACAAATCCCGAAACCAATTTATTGAATGATTGGTAAGTATAAGGCTCACAATCATAAGTAGTGTTTCAGATATTGTATCCATGAGGGATATCTGCAATAACTAGTGCATACTCCTTTTTAGGAACAAGATTTGCAATGTATACACAATCACCTAAAATGACTTTATATTGCACAGTGTCAAGCCCATTCCAAATATAATGATCAAGTGTATCATCAAGCTCAACATTTGCAAGACGTTGTCTCCTTTGTCGTTCTATTTTGGCTCTTTGGATATGAATTTTGAAGGACTCTGGTACTCCATCTGTACTCCTATTTGGCATCTACAAATGAAAATTATCTCTATAAGTAATCAAATAGAAATGAATTTAATTATCAAATAGAAATGAATTTAATTATCAAATAGATAAAATAGGATGTATCATAGATCAACATTCCTTCTTGACTGCAACAAAAAAATGTTTTAAGGTTTCTATTGAGCTTGAGTCTAGATAGTTGCATCTGAAATCATCCCAACTCTTCTCATTCAACATTATAACCATCTCCTCTTGTATTTTTGTGTAAATCTTGTGACTAGACAATTAAACAATAAGGAATGTTTACAATCATATATAATAATATAACAAAATAATTAGAACATAACAACAATGTTAAACTCAAGAAAAAAACATCGTACCATAAAAAAAACATCGTACCATAAAAAAAACATCAACTTACTTGTAAAATTCATTGCACATTTCCTCCATGGATAATTCACCTGACTTTACTCGTGATAGTATTGTAGCTATTAATGTTTCATCCTTCACACCTTGAATTGTTCTCCAAGGTGTAATAGTCATTTCCTCTAGCAGATTCTTGACGTCACAACCTGCCTTACCACCACTCCATGGAACAACTTTACTTTTTTTAACTTTCTGATTTTTTATGCCAATATTATCCCACAAGCTAAATATGTCATCAATCAAACACCATGTTTTCCCAACTCTGAATGCTAGTTGGAAATAGGTATCTACAGCTCTGAATGCATCGCTTCCTTTGACATTTTTTTGTTTCACATTATCCTCTTTAATAGGGATACCTATTTCTAGACGACATTGTTTCCAAAAAATTGCATCAACTCTAGATTTTAGCCCACCACATATTTGCACAAATTCGCTGTGGATAAATATCACCCTTCGAATAAATTTCATAGTCAACCTATATTCACTATCTATGTTATGATCCCATGCCAACAACTTTGCTTCTACATATATTAAACCAACATAAATGATGCATTTAACTGTTTCAAAAATAGGGTTATTGGGATATTCTTGCATCAACTCCCTTCTTGCCTCTACAGAATGATCCCCCCCAAGAACATAATATTTTTAATGAAAACATCTTGTTCGATCAAATTCATCTCTAGTAGGGACATATTTCGGGTCAACAAGGACTAGGTAGTCAACCACATCTGCATAGGGATTGTGCTTTATCAATGCTTTCAAGTTGTGAATATGCAAGTGATGTGGTTTTCTAATTCTAAATTGATCTTTCCCTTATGTGGGTTTATAAATTTGATTCACATTCAAATCAAATGTATGTCCATTGTTAATCAATTTATCCTTCCACAATTGATATCTAATGGCATTTTGTGTTGACTTGACAATGCCATCCTCTAGATCAACACCCGGAGTAATGATTTCCCTACTGCCCCCATAATTTTCACTCTCAGATTCAGGAATAACATTGGCTTCAGTAACAATAGATCTCCTCTTTTTCTGATTTGAATGGGTTCCTTCTAAATCAAAATGCCTTCAACAGGAATTGAAACACCCTCAACCATATTTCTTTTACGAGATTGTTTGTTACTCTTATCAGCATGAGTAGCAACCTCATTTACAACAATTTCAACATGTTCAGTTGGGAGATATGAAGATTTAAATGTAACCCTTCTAGGTACTTGATTTGATTGTCGGATTCCCTTTCCTCTATGTGCTTATACTTCTTCAGTTTGAACATTCGACACTTGTTTCTTCTTCCCTTTTTATTGGCCCTTTTGAACAGTGGCATTAACGACATCCATAGGATTGTCCTCTATATAATAAATTCCATTCAACATTTTTGAAATCGACATGGAAAAATCCTGCAAAATAAAAACATTATCGTATTAAATCTATTACATTGTGATATCCAAGTTATAACAAAACCAATTTAAGAATAATATCAATATTCAAACTTACTCTCCTGCTCCCAATCTCATGCACGACCCCTTGACAAAATTTTGTGAAATTTTCTTCAACATTATATTTTGAAATCTTCAAACAATATCAGATTTTGGCAAAGGTCCTTGCTTGTTTCACTTGTGCATAAAGAATTTCTGCACCAGACATCACACATATATCTCTCAACAGTCCCAATCGATGGTAATCTGATTGAATATATGGAAATGCATAATAATATAAGTGAATACTTTCAGGTTTTCCTTGATATTTTTCTTCAAATGCCAATAATACTATGTTCTGTCGTCTTCTGTTTCATATTTTCATTCTCTAGCATTCTTCATTTTTAAATCCTCAAAGTTCAAAACTTCATCTGGAGGCACAACATTCTCAGATGCCTCAACTTTTTTTTTCGATGCAATCATCGCCTCTCTTGATCCAGAAACGTTTACAAATATCTTTCTTGATGTCATTCTCCCTATATACAAAAGGTTGAATTTTAAAATAAAATCAACAAACATTCATAATCCAAAAAAAATCAACATCAGTATTGAATATAAATTGTATTTAAAAAAAAATTAAAAATATTTTTACCCCTACCATACCTTGTCCCTCCTCCCCTTCCGTCATAGATAAAACTAAATAGAAAACAATTAAATACCCCCTACCCCCTAAACCCCCCACACATAAAAATAAGATATAAATTACCCCCCCTAACCTAGGAAACAATAAAAACATTCAAAACAAATTAAACCCAGCCCTACACTACCCTCTCCCAACCCCCCTAAACTATATAAAAAATATATAATAAAAAATAAAAAAAAAATAAAATAAAACCTACCTCCTAACCCCCCCTAAAGTATATAAAAAAATTTATAATAAAAAATTTAAAAAAAAAAACCTATGCCCTAACCCCCCCTCCTAAGCTATATAAAAAAATTTATAATAATTTAAAAAAAAAATTAAACCTACCCCATAACCCCCCCCTAAACTATATAATAAAAAATTAAAAAAAACATTTAAAAACTACCCCCCATAAACTATATAATTAAACATTTTAAAAAATTTATTAAAAAATATTAAAAATAAAAAATAAAAACTAACCCCCCTACCTTCCCCCTCCTCCTCCCGTTGCCCCCTCCCTTCCCCCTCCTCCTCCCATAGACCCCTTCCCCCTCCTCCCTTCCTCCTCCCTTCCCCCTCCTCCCGTTGCCCCCTTCCCCCTCCTCCATGCCCCCTCCCTTACCCCTCCTCCCTCTCCCTTCCCCATCCTCCCCCTCCCTTGTCCCTCTACATCCCTTTGGCACCCAAGTGAGAGGAGCAACTCCGCTCACTTGGACGCCAAAGGGCCGTGGAGGGAGAAGGGAGGAGGAGGAGGGGGAAGATGGGGAAGGGGGATGCAGGAGGAGGAGGGGGAAGATGGGGAAGGGGGAGGTAGTAGGAGGAGGGGAAAGCAAGGGCGCAACTCTGCCCACTTGGGTGCCAAAGGGCCACCCCTCACGAGCAGCGCGATGCCCAGAATCATGCCCCTTGTTATGGGCATCCCTTTAGCATCGAAGTGGGAGGAGCTATGCCCTCCCTTCCCCCTCCTCCTCCCGTCACTGCCTTCCCCCTCCTCCCCTCCCCCTCACTTCCCCCTCCTCCCACTTACCCCCTCCTCCTCCTCCTCCTCCCCCTCCTCCTCCCTTCTCCTCTAAGGCCCTTTGCCATCCAAGTGAGCGGAGCTACTCCATTCACTTAGGCGCCAAAGGGCCATAGAGTGAGAAGGGAGGAGGAGGATGGGGAAGAGGGGGAAGGGGGCGGCGGGGGGAGGCAGAAGGGAGGGAAGGCAGTAGGATGGGGGAGGGAGGGTGGGGAGGAGGGCTAAGGGAGAGGGTGCGAGGAGGAGGGGGAAGGGGGTGGAGCGAGGATGAGGGGGAAAGGAGGGGGAATGAGGAGGAGGGGGAAGGGGGCAGTGAGAGAGGGAGGAGGGGGAAGGGGGAGGAGGGAGGATGACGAACGAGGAGGAGGGGGAAGGGGACGGTAGAAGGAGGAGGAGGGGGAGGAGGGGGAACTTGTTGGTGGGAGGAGGGGGAAGTCGCGAGGAGGAGGAAGGTGGAAGGGGGAATCAGGGGGAGGGGGGAGAGGGAAGGGAGGGGGAGAGAGGAGGAGGTGGCGGGGAGGAGGAGGAAGGGAGGTGGCACGAGGAGGAGGGGGAAGGGGATGGTCGATGTTGTTTGGGGATTCTACCATATAGCGAGGAGAGGGACACTACCAACTTCTCGGGTGATAGGTAAATACATTGATCATATCTCATAGGCTTCTACAAAAGGAAAGAGATCAAGGTTTTTGAAGGTATAACTTATTAATGACATTCGATCCTAGCTTTCGCTTGCTCCTTTGATCGATCCTTCACTTGATATTCTATTTGGTAAACATGCGATACAAAGATACCTTCCTTAGTGAATCTTGACTGATATAACAATGATGAAATTGAAATACAATTTAGACATCAAATGCAATCAAGCATTTAATCCAAACAAACATGCAATCCATTAGACATTTGATTGGGATGGGAAGGGTATTTCAACCTTTATTGTCAAAAGCAAATAATCAGTACAATTTATACCTGATCATTCAGAGTGCTTGTGCAACCGGATCCTGGGCTCCTGCTCTGCACACCAACTTGGAATTCCTCCAGCATAACAACCCTTAATGCATAGTTTCTCCTCCTAGTTCTCTAATTGAGTCTAACTAGTCTAACTAATTTCCTTTGAGTCTAGTATCTCTCATGCATCCTCCTTGTATTTATGGGACAAGGTAGGTAGTTGGATTCGAGAGGTAGCTTGATTGGGAGGTTGGGGAAGTTGCAAACCAACTTCAACTAATTTCAATTCGTCAAAATAATATATTTTTTATTACATTTTAAGATGTGCACGAGTTTTACACAGTATAGTAGCACACAATATGCAACTTCAGTGCTTACAACCAGTATTTACAAGGTTTTTGAGTGTGTATGCTAGTCTACTGAGACAGAGTTGCATATTTTAGAAGGTGAACGCTAGTCTACTGAAGCAGAGCTGCATATTTCAGCTGGTGAACGCTGCTCTTATGCCTGTAGGGTAGTGTTCATGTCAAAATGTAGGTAAAAATAGTGTTTTGTCTACTGCAGGGGGGTAAGTCTATTCCATACATCACCTAGGTTAATCTAGCTCTTCAATCCAAGTTGTCCTTTTGTGTGATCAACAGCTTAATGTGATCATGGACGGAGAAGTGCAGATTTGACCTATAATAGATGCCCCCTAATGTGTGAGGTGAGAGGGAAATGATGGCCAAAATACATTATAATTCCAAGTCAGCGGCGGAGCAGGAAACCACAGAACCAAGTCACAAAAGTACCTAAAATAAAGATCAAGGTCAGCGAGCAATTACAATCTTGAAATCATATAGATGTGTAGCATGATACAACATGATCTCCGATACATAACTATTAGATGTATATATATCATGGCCACTAAAATACAAGCGTAGATCCATGTCAGAATGAGAGATCATAGCCATAATAAGAAACTGGATCTATGTCTCATGGAGAGCTAAAATGAGTGAGGCTTAGTCTTGCACAGCTTGGGTGATAAAATAATGAGGTAATGCTATCAAAATCTCAAGGTATTCATCCAAACAACCCAAGGTACAAACCCTAACCATGTGAATAAATGAGCTGAAGTCGAACATGGGGGAAATCGTTTGATTATCGGTCATTGATGTATACCGTTAACAAATGCAAGGACTTCCACCGATAATGATAATGGGGCCCAAGGTACCTAGTATGATCCAACAAGTGCGAATAAGTGGAATTGATGTCGAACAGTTGAGGAACCTGTCAAATAAGAGACATTGATGTATTCTCATAATTCAACAGTGAGAGAAATTGCCACTGGTGACTGCAATCCTCAAGGTACTAACCGAAACTCTAAACTTCATTCCCAGAGCAAAATGAATTGGTATCGATGGGAAGAAGTCCATTGGAATGGAGGCCTTAAGGAATCCTCCATCATCTAACACGAGGAACACTCAAATGGTATGAGCTGATGTGGAGTAGTATAAGTAACAAGACTAACACTAGGATGGCCTACACATGAGGTCAAGATAAACTGCAGAATGGTCGACACAGGATGTATCCTTGAATAGTGAGCATGACATAAAGTGACTTAAGTAGTTTTCAACATGATGGGGAAGTGATATAAGCCTGCAATGTAGGAGACATTAGTAGAACCTCCATATGGTTGGAAGAATAATCAACCGGGGGAGTAGATAACTCGGAGATCAGGTTCACCCTAAGGTCAAAAACTAAAACCCAACTAACATGAAAGACTCAAGTAGGTGTTGTGTTCAAGGATATGACTGACTGAACTACCTTTGAAATTACAAGATGTGATATACCCTTCTTATCCCTTATTCTTTTTAGATAAAAGAATACATTTCTTGTTGTTTTAATGAGTCCAAGAAAGAATGAAAACTCAATCGATCCAACCATGTAGAGAGTTTAACGAGCCCATGGGAGGAAGACTCAGGACCTTCTTCATTGTTTACAGAGTTTGAAGAAGAGATAGAAGAATACTCTATAATACTGATCTTTGGATTTTAATATCGAGCTAAGATCTGTTCTTGCTTGCCGGTGTTTTCAATTTTAAGGAGTCTGAAAAACTTAAACAATAAATCCATACACCTACTCGTGGATTTTAATATCGAGCCCAAGTAGTTAAATGCTCGCTGGTGTTTTCCTGTTTATAGAGTCTGAAAAACTTAAACAATCCTCTATTTACCCTCTCATGGATTTCACATCGAGCCCGAGTAGGTGAGTGCTCGCTTGGTGTTTTCATGTTTCAAGAGCCTGAAAACCCTAAGGAAGGCTCCAAAAGGTCCTTTTTCATAAAGTTAGTCTCCTCCCCCAAAAAGTGTAAAACAATGGAAGAAGAACTATTCTAGCCACGGATGACTAGAGTATTCATTTTTCGTAAGTAATCCGCAAAAGTCTGGAAAAGGGTTAAACTTATACTTAAGCAAATGGGCCTTCAATTCCTTTAACGAGCTTGAAGAGGACAAGTTTGCTTGGAAATCTTGTCATATTAAAGAGTCTAACAAGAGCTTAGAGAGAACTCCATAAGAATATTTTTCGTAAAATTTTAACGATCCCAAAAACGTAAACTTGTGACCTCCTTACTGTTTTTAATGAGCTCAAAGGAGAGATGGAAGAATGCTCGTAGCCTCTTTACTGTTTTTAACGAGCTCTAAGTGAAGGTAGAAGAATGCTCATAGTTGGATCAATGTCTAAATAAATGGCATACTGTATTATAGACTCTAGGAAAACTTCATCAGAAGGAAGTATATTATCCCAGATGGAACACATATCTAAACATTCAAATGGAGTCATCACCAAGTCAATTGCCGGGAGCCAGTCCCGAGAAGGTAAGCATGAATTCAGACGCTTCTTCTCAGTAGCAGTTGGACTCAAAGAACAATATGCCACATAATTTGATTGTGACATAGTAGTTCCTACTGACAAGGAACATACCTGGTCTATAGTTGGGTAATAAGAGGGATCGACAAATGTAAGTTGATCGATGGTGACAATGCTTTCATTGTGAGGAAAATGCATCACACGAAAGAGCGTAGACACCACAAACTGCATAGCATATACGTAATCACACCCTAGGATCATATCAAAGTCCGTAGGGTACTTTAAAACCATAAAATCAACTAAGACTTTTTTTCCACTCAAAGTAACGGGTACTTGAGGGAGGAATCCCAATGGTTCACTAGGTTTTTTATCGAAAGTCAACGGCTAATTAACTGTTAGTTTTTTTCAGAATTTACTTCAATCTGATCTAGGATCTTAACTAAGAGAACAACATGTACAACATATCTATAGCATATCAATCATGGACATAATAATGCAAGCACACAAGAGACAATAGACACACAGAGTTTCACTGGGGAAAACCATAAAGGTGAAAAACCCCACAACTTCCTCAGAGATAGATAGAGTAATGATACAACCCAAGCATAAGAGATAGTCTTCTCCTAGCAGTAGCTTCTCCTCCTCCACAAGTGCGCCACTCTCCAATGAGAGTACGAGTGAGAAAGTGAATGATCAAATAGAGTGCCTCCCGCACTCTATTTATACTTGACTTGACTTGCCTAATAACCTTGACTAGGTCAGCCTTAACTTAACCACATAACATAATGCTAACAGGGCCGACCCCCAATAGGTGTTAAATTTTCAGAATTTACTTCAACTGATCTAGGATCTTAACTGAGAGAACAACATGTACAGCAAATCTACAGCATATCAATCATGGACACAATAATGCAAGCACACAAGAGACACACAGTTTACTTGGGGAAAACCATAAAGGTGAAAAACCCCAATAAATTCCTCAGAGATAGATAAAGCAATGATACAACCAGAATACAAGAGATAGTCTTCTCCTAGCAGCAGAGCCTCCTCCTCCACAAGTGCGCCACCCTCCCAAGTGTGAGTGCGAGAATAGAATGTGTAAAATGAGAGAGACACACTCTCTATTTATACACTAACTTGACTTGACCTTTACTCAACTAGGTCGGCTCTACTTAACCACTTAACATAATGCTGACTGGGCCGACCCCCACTAGGGTGGTCTGATAACCCTTTGACCCACATGGCCGACCCCCAATAGGGTGGTATAATAACCCTTTGACCCATATGACTTATACAGGGCCGACCCCAACAAGGTGGTCTAATAACCCATCAAGTATAAGTTACAACACTTCCGTATAGAGGAATAATAACATCTATATAGGAATACAATATACATATATGTGAAATACATTCCGAAGTTACATATACATCAACACTCCCTCTTAACTAGGAAGGTATTTCTCTACACAGGTCTTCTAGCATAAGTATTCTTCTCTGGATCATCGTCACTGAATAATCGTCATCGAGTCATCATCATCGTCACTACTGCTACTATCTCAATCAATCTCTAAATCTACTTGTCATAGGAATTTCTATAGAGCCAGTCCTTTTTTCATACTAGATGTAGGCCCACCACCTGTAGGTCTTTGTCATCACTGGCCATACTGTGGAATCCTCAGGACTTATTACGTGCATCACAAAACCTCGAAAGAGCATCCCAGGCTATTACGAGCACATGACTCTACCTATAGGATCTCCTAGGGCCATATTATATGTGACCTCACCACAAAACCTCGCAAGAGCATCCCAGGATGTTACGAGCACACAGCTCTACCTATAGGATCTCCCAAGGATAGATTATATGTGGTCACCACAAAACCTCGCAAGAGCATCCTAGGCTATTACGAGCACACATCTCTACCTATAGGATCTCCCAGGGACAGATTATATGTGGCCATGGAAAAACCTCGCAAGCGCATCCCAGGACTTATTACAGGCACACAGCCCAACCTATCGAATCTCCCAGGGACATATTATATGCCATAGGACAAAACCTCGAAAGAGCATCTGCCAGATATCCCAGGGCCAGATTATATGCCATAGGAAAAACCTCAAAATACTATCTGCAGATCTCCTAGGGCCAAATTATATGTCCTCATAGAGAAAAACCTCGAAAGAGAATTTTCCAGATATCCCAAGGCCGGATTACATGCCATAGGAAAAACCTCGAAAGACTATCTACAAATCTCCTAGGGCCAAATTATATGCTCATCTGCACAACCTAATCCACGGCCATAAAGTATCAACCTGATACTCACCATACATCATCCTGATGTACACATGATCATCCTAATCATCATCACTGCAACATCCTGCTGCATATCATCTGGAGCAACATCCTGAAGCTCATCATCCATGATCATCATGATCATACAATGCATCTACCTGATGCATACAATGTATCCACGTGATACAAATACAAATACATGATCCACCTGATCATACATGATACATATCAACATACATGATCTACCTGATCATACAATGTATCCACCTGATACATATACAGATACATGATCCATTTGATCATACATGATACATATCAACATACATGATCTACCTGATCATACAATGTATCCACCTGATACATATATAGATACATGGTCCAAGCATCCAACATGATGCATACATACATATACATATAAATGATCCAGCTGATCATATCCATCATCATCCTGATGCATACATGCATAAATGATCCAACTGATCATATCCAACATCCAACATGATGCATACATACATATACATATAAATGATCCAATTGATCATATCCAGCATCATCCTGATGCATATACAGAGCAGTAACTGGAGCATCGTCCTGATGCTCATCATCCAACGCTTACATCCACAGCCATGTGAAGGATCCTCCTTCCAACATGCTTGGAATGGCCTCTACAAAGGTGTCCATCACTTCTTCCTCGAAGTGTCATCAATCCGAAGAACACCAAGCCTCTCTCTGAAGTACTCGAACTTCACTCTGGCTAGTGGTTTCGTCAGCCCATTTGCAATCTGCTCGTCCGGCGCAATGTACAAGAGCTTCATAGCTCCTCTCTGCACCATATCCTTGATATAGTGATATTTGATCTCTATGTGTTTCGACCTGTCGTGAAACACTGGGTTCTCGGGCAGCTTCACACAACTCTAGTTATCACAAAAGATACCAGTAGCATCCAATGGGAGATCAAATAACTCAGACAGTAGCTTCCATAGCCATACTGCTTCACAACTAGCTGAACAAGCTACAACATACTCTGCCTCAGCTGTACTCAGTGCTACGCAAGACTGCTTCTTGCTAAACCAAGAGATCACACTTGATCCCATACTGAAGCAGCATCCAGATGTGCTCTTCCTATCTGCAGCACTACCAGCCCAATCTGAATCAACATAACCCTGCAGGTTAAACTTTTGATTCACTTCATATTTGAGCCCATAATCCACTGTACCCTTCAGGTACCTCAGAACATGATTTACAGATACCAGGCGAACACTCCTCTGATCCGTCAGGAACTGGCTTAATGTGTTCACCGCAAAGCAAATATCTGGTCTCATGTTCGTCAGGTACATCAAGGACCCAATCACCTAACGATACATAGAGACATCAACCAGCTCAGATGAAGCATCACAAAGAAGCTTCAGATTCGATGCCATAGGTGTGGCCATGGCCTTGCAATCCATCATCCCGAATCTCTTCAGGATCTCTACTGCATACTTCCGTTGTCCAAGGAAGATTCCATCTGCACTCTGCCACACCTCCATGCCAAAACAAATAGTAAAGCCCAAACTGGATAGAAAGCTATCTATCCTACCAAGTTTTGCACACATATATGACTACACCATTCAAGAAGGCTGTCTTGAAATCCATCTGGTGTATGTTCAATTTGATCACTTTTATATTTCTCTATGCTACCATTTGCAGCTTGCTTGATCTAATAGTTCCATTTGGAAGTCACAACAGACTTCCCTTCAGCTCTTGGGACCACATCCCAAATATCATTCTTCATGATCGACGGATCATGGCATTCTTCCCATATCCTGGGAACTTCAATATCTTCAATAGATAATTTTGTTGCTTGAACAAATGTTGTAGTCCTTCTTTTGTAGGTGAAGGTATACAGTCTTTTCTACAAAACAAGTTAAATTGCATGATTAGAAACATCTCATAATTTTCAGACAAATTCTTACACATAAAGAAATATCTCATACAGTCATGCAATTATCTTATCCAATGCTTCAATACAACATTTATCCATGTTCCACAACTTTCTAGATGCCTTCCAGTCTCTACCAAAACATTTTTAAGAGTTTGCACTACTCCCAACATGTCAGCAAAGAGGTTTCATTCTAGATAAGTAGCATTGGAATGTTGTACAGTGCCATAGGCCACTTACCCATCACATGCATATTAGTAGTATACTATTCATTAATGCAATCATTCTAATATGCACAATACATATCCTAAGTCTAGGAACATGAGCATATGCATCATTGAACAATTTTATTTAAACAAACAAATATGCAAGAAATGATAATTAAAAATACTTATCTTTGTTTGGTTGCTGGGTGGACTCCCTCTGAGTCTTTGCTTCCTTGTAGGAGTTGCTGAAGTAGCTTCTTATACACCTTTCTATTGTGGAATGTAGAAAGATGGTCAACTCCCTCTGAATATCTGCATCCTTGCAGAAACTACTGAAGTGTGCTCCATTGCTTTCTTGCAGGAACAACTAGAGTGTGCTCCCTCTTGATCTTTGCTTCTTGGATTACCTGTCCTTGAACTTACATCCATCCTTAATCACTATGCATGCTTATTAGTATCATCATTGTGTTATCCTTGAGGTCTCATACATAATCACACATTTATTAGTATAATCTTAATACTATCAAAACACAATAATCTTAAACATGTATAGTCATGATCATTCACAGATAATAAACATTAGTATTCAAGGTTTCAGTTAAGTCTTCTTTTACTCATGTATATTCTTATTTGATCATAGGACTCTTCTGATTAGTTAAATAATCAACGCATAAACCCGTGATTACTCAAACCTATACCTTCATGATTCTTCTGGTTAGTCATATCATCAATTATGGTAAGAAACATAATATGCATACAGCCATGACTATTCAAACCTATGACTTCATGAATAATCATTATCAACAACACAATAGTATAAGATCCTAACACAAGGTACGATTCTAGCTTGATATAGGAAAAACATACCTGGATTATCATGCTAGCTAGTTATGTATAACATACCCGCATAATGTCTTCTGGTTCTCTTCAGTGACTTGTGCTAGTAACCTGCATGTCTCATAGGTTAACCATTATAGGACCAAGTTATACATACCTCGAAAGTAGATCTTCTATGTGATCCATGACAATAGATGAATCTTTGTCTTCATGTCACCATGATCATATGTTCTTGAAGTAGAACATGATTTGTCTTTCTTGGTGTACCTTTTATGTTAGCGAACAACATAAACCTCATACAACATCACAATGCATTAGTACATTCATAAGTGTCAAAACCTTAATCAATGAATATCTTCTATTAAGGTGATACGACAAGTCTAGTAATTAATCAAGATTGTACTGTAATGATATGAATACAAACATATGATAAAATTAACCATGAAACATACATGTAAGCCATACCTGTCAATATTGCTTGAAATCTTCTTATGGAAGGCCTTAGCCTCATCTCCCTCTGAGATAGGAACTTCTTCACTTATGCAGGTGACCAATCCATCTTCTTCTAGGATTAACCCAATCCACTTGATTTTGCAAGAACTAGACCTGGAGCTGGATTAGGGTTTGTCAATGAAACCCAAAAAATTCAAACTTTGAATTTCAAACTTCTGAAAGGATAGAAATATGCTCCTTGATGAGCTGATCAAGTTGGTATATTCAGAATTTGAAAACTGCAAAGTTTCACCCTTCGAAATTGCCTTTTAGATTTATGGATTCACTAGGGAGGACCCTGAATTAGGGTTTGAGTTTCCTAGAGCTTCACCCAACCAAAAGATTTGATTCAAAGCTCTAAGCTTCGATTTTTCTGAGGAGCTTCCAACCGTGGTCACAGAAATCCAAAATTCCAAGTTTTGTAAAAGCCCTAATTTTTCATCTTTTCGATCAAGGTCCCGAACTGGGGTTTGATCAAGATCGGCCTTCTTCCCAACCAAAAAATCTGATCTTGGTCTCTAAATTTCGATTTTGATGAGTAGCATCCAGCCGTGGTCTCTGATTAGAGAAATTCCAACTTTCTCCGAAGCCCTAAATTCCAGAAGCCATGAATGAAGGTGCTAAAAAATAATTCTGTTTTGACAGAAATATGTACCTGATTGTTCCCGGTTTAACTCTGAACTTTTTGATCCACAGGGTCTGAACTTGATATATCCTGACCTATTATATTTCCATCTCGACAGGTCTGACCTCAATTGGATTCTCTGAGAGAGAGTTATGCCAAGTGTCGCAACGTGACCTGTTTATGGGATAATACAGGAGAGCGAACTTGTATGGCATGCCACATGTCACTGGTTCAACTTCTTCCTCTACAAAAATTTTCTAAGATAGCCCAACTTGTTATTTTTTAATCCCAACAGTTCTGACCTCAATTTGATTCTCTGAGCGAGAGTTATGCCAAGTGTCGCAATGTGACCTGTTTATGGGATAATACAGGAGAGCGAACTTGTACGGAGCTCCACATGTCACTAGTTCAACTTCGACCTCTGAAATTTTTTTCTGAGATAGCACATTCTGTGTACTACCTGTCATTTTTTACGAAATTTCATTTGGAGCTTCCTAGCCCAAGTTATGACCTTTTTCCCAAGGTCACCTGAAGTTGACTCAGATCTAGAAGAGACAGAAACCCTATATTGTACAGATCATAAATCACACAATACAACGCATTAGAGGTTGTCCTTTGGACAGGAGGTACATGGAGATCTGATCTTTGACCTGTAAAAGTTTCAAATCCGAAAACTTCGCCAAAATGAATTTATAGCGAAAGTGCTACGATGACTGGTTTTTCTATATCAAGCCCTAGCATCGTAAGTGCAACAAGTGTCATACATGCCATATCATGCCTTCTTTCAGGATAGCTCTAATACCATGTTAAAATTTCAAAATTTACTTCAATATGATCTAAGATCTTAACTGAGAGAACAATATGTACAGCAAATCTATAGCATATCAATCATGGACACAATAATGCAAGCACACAAGGGACACAGAGTTTACTTGGGGAAAACCATAAAGGTGAAAAACCCCAATAACTTCCTCATAGATAGATAGAGCAATGATACAACCAGAATACAAGAGATAGTCTTCTCCTAGCAACAGAGCCTCCTCCTCCACAAGTGCGCCACTCTCCCAATTGTGAGTGAGAGAATAGAATGTGTAAAATGAGAGAGACACACTCTCTATTTATACACTAACTTGACTTGACCTTTACTCAACTAGGTCGGCCTCAACTTAACCACTTAACATAATGCTGACTGGGCCGACACCCACTAGGGTGGTCTAATAACCCTTTGACCCACATGGCCAACCCCCAATAGGGTGGTCTAGTAACCCTTTGACCCATATGACTTATACAGGGCCGACCCCAATAAGGTGGTCTAATAACCCATCATGTATAAGTTACGACACTTCCGTATAGAGGAATAATAACATCTCTATAGGAATACAATATACATATATGTTAATCACATTCCAAAGTTACATATACATCAACAATAGGGTGGTATAATAACCCTTAAACCCACATGACTTATACAGGGCCGACCCCAACAAGGTGGTCTAATAACCCATCAAGTATAAGTTACGACAGTTCCGTATAGAGGAATAATAACATCTCTATAGGAATACAAACACTTCCGTATAGAGGAATAATAAAATCTCTATAGGGATACAATATACATATATGAAATACATTCCGAAGTTACAAATACATCAACACTCCCTCTTAACTAGGAAGGTATTTCTCGACATAGGTCTTCTAGCACAGGTCTTCTTCTCTGGATCATCGTCACTAGATCATTGACATCGAATCATCATCATCGTCACTGTTGCTGCTATCTCAATCAATCTCTTAACTACTCGTCATAAGAAGTTCTACAAAGCTATTCCTTTTTTCAGACTGGATGTAGGCCCACCACATGTAGGTCTTCATCATCACTAGCCATACTGTGGAATCCTAAGGACTTATTATGTGCATCACAAAACCTCGCAAGAGCATCCCAAGCTGTTACGAACACACAGCTCTACCTATTGGATCTCCGAGGGACATATTATATGTGAACTTACCACAAAACCTCGCAAGAGCATCCCAGGCTGTTATGAGCAGACAGCTCTACCTATCGGATCTCCCAGGGATATATTACATGTGGTCACCACAAAACCTTGAAGAGCATCCCAGGCAGTTACGAGCACACAACTCTACCTATTGGATCTCCCAGGGACATATTACATGTAGTCACCACAAAACCTCGCAAGAGCATCTCAGGACTTATTACGGGCACACAACCCAACCTATTGGATCTCCCAGGGCCATATTACATGTGGTCATGGAAAAACCTCGCAAGAGCATCCCAGGACATATTACGGGCACACAGCCCAAGCTATCTGATCTCCCAAGGACATATTATATGCCATAGGACAAAACCTCGCAAGAGCATTCCAGGACTTATTACGGGCACACAGCCCAACCTATCGAATCTCTCAGGGCCATATTATATGTCCTCCCAAGCAAAACATCGAAAGAGCATTTGTCAGATATCCCAGGTCCATATTATATGCCATGGAAAAAACCTCAAAAGAGTATCTGCAAATATCCTAGGGACATATTATATGCTTATCTGCACAACCTGTCCACGACCATAGAGTATCAACCTGATACTCACCATACATCATCTTGATGTACATCATCACATGATCATCCTGATCATCATCATAGCATCATCTTGATGCATATCATCTGGAGCAACATCCTGAAGCTCATCATCCATGATCATCCTGAGCATCATCATAGCATCATCCTGATGCATATCATCTGGAGCAACATCCTGAAGTTCATCATCCATGATCATCTTGGTCATACAATGCATCCACCTGATGCATACACAGTATCTACCTAATACATATCATCATACATGATCTACCTGATCATACAATGTATCCACTTGATACATATCATCATACATGATCTACCTGATCATAACAAGCATCCAACATGATGCATATACATATACATGATCCAACAAATCGTAAAAAGCATCCAACATGATGCATATACATATACATGATCCAACTAATCATAACAAGCATCCAACATGATGCATATACAAATACATGATCCAACTGATCATAACAAGCATCCAACATGATGCATATAGAGCAGTAACGGGAGCATCGTCCTGATGCTCATCATACAGTGTTTATATCCACAGCCATGGGAAGGATCCTCCTCTCGCCATGCTTGGAATGGCTCCTACAAATGTGTCCATCACTTCTTTCTCGAAGTGTCATCAATCTAAAGAACACCAAGCCTCTCTCTGAGGTACTCAAACTTCACTCTGGCTAGTGGTATCGTCAGCACATCTGCAACCTACTCATCCATCGCAACATACAGGAGCTTCACTGCTTCTCCCTGCACCATATCCCTGATATAGTGATATTTGATCTCCATGTGCTTCAACCTGTCGTGGAACAACGGATTCACAGACAGCTTCACACAACTCTGGTTGTCACAAAAGATACCAGTAGCCTCCAATGGGAGATCAAATAACTCAGATAATAGCTTTCGAAGCCACACTACCTCACAACTAGCCAAACAAGCTATAACATACTATGCTTCCGTTGTACTCAGTGCTCTTAAGCCAAGAGATCACACCTGATCCCATATTGAAGCCACACCCAAAAGTGCTCTTCCTATCCGCAGCACTGCCTTCCCAATCCGAATAAACATAACCTTGTAGGCTAAACTTTTGATTTGCATCATACTTGAGCCCATAATCAATTGTACCCTTTAGGTACCTCAGAATATGCTTTACAACAATCAGGTGAACACCTCTAGGATCCATCAGGAACTGGCTCAATGTGTTCACCGCAAAGCAAATATTTGGTCTTGTGTTCGTTAGGTACATAAAGGACCCAATCATCTGAAGATACACAGTGACATCAATCGGATCAGATGAAGCACCACACAGAAGCTTCAGGTTCGATGCCATGGGTGTGGCCATGGCTTTGCAGTCCATCATCCCGAACCTGGTCAGGATCTCTACTGCATACTTCCCTTGTCCAAGGAAGATTCCATCTGCACTCTGCCACACCTCCATGCCTAGAAAATAGTGCACCATCCCCAAGTCCTTCATCTCGAACTTGGCAGCAAGCTTCCTCTTCGTGTTGGCAATCAATCCATCCTCACCTTTTACAAATAGGTCATCCACATACAATAGTAGTATCATTGGATTGCCTTCTTCAACCTTGTAGTAAAGGTTGGAATCCACTTTACTCTTGGTAAAGCCCAAAATGGATAGGAAGCCATCTACCCTACCATACCAAGTCCTGGGTGCCTATTTCAAACCATACAGGGCTTTCTTCAGTTTTCACACATGTGACTCTTGGTCATGTGTCTCAAACCCAAGTGGCTGCTCCACATACACTTCCTCCTCAACTACACCATTCAAGAAAGCTACATTGAAATCCATCTGGGGTACCTTCCATTTCATCATTGCAGCCAGAGCAAGTGCTGATCTAATGGAAGTGTATCTGGCTACAGGTGCAAAAGTCTCTTCATAGTCAATTCCTCTTTCTGGGAGAATCCATGAGCTACAACCTCGCTTTGTATTTCTCCATGCTACCATATGCAGCATGCTTGATCTTATAGATCCACTTGGAAGTCACAAAAACCTTCCCTTGAGGTCTTGGGACCACATCCCAAACATGATCGATTGGTACTTCTTGACCATGGTATCCTTTTACTGTATCCCGTATCCTGGGAACTTCATATTTTTCAATATCTTCAATAGATAGTTTGAACTTCATTGCTGGAACAAATGTTGTAGTTCTTCTTTTGTAGGTGATGGTGTATGATCTTTCCTACAAAACAAGTTAAATTGCATGATTAGAAAACATCTCATAGTTTTCAGAACAAATTCTTACACATAAAGAAATATGTCATACATTCATGCAATTATTTTAGCCAATGCTTCAATACAATATTTATCCATATCCCGTAACTTTCTAGATGCCTTCCAATCTCTACCAAAACATTGTTAAGAGTGTGCACAACTCCCAACATGTCAGCAAAGAGGTTTCATTCTAGATAAGTAGCAATGAAATGTTGTACAGTTCCATAGGCCACTTACCCATCACATGCATATTAGTAGTATACTATTCATTAATGTAATTATTCTAATATGCATAATACACACCCTAAGTCTAGGAACATCATTGAACAATATTATTTAAACAAAAAAAATGCAAGAAATGACAATTGAAATACTTATCTTTGTTTGGTTTGTAGGGTGGACTCCCTCTCAATATTTGCTTCCTTGCAAGAACTACTAGAGTGTGCTCCCTCTTGATCTTTGCTTCCTCAATTACCTATCCTTGAACGTATATCCATCCTCGATCACTTATGCATACTTACTAGTATCATCATTGTGTTATCCTCAAGGTCTCATACATACATTCATTAGTATGATCTCAATACTATCAAAACACGATAATATTAAACATGTATAGTCATGATCATTTCAAACATAGATAATAAACATTAGTATTCAAGGTTTCAAGGAATACTTCTTTTACTCATGCATATTCTTATTTGACCAAAGGACTTTTCTAGTTAGTCATATCACTGATTAAAGTAAGAAACATAATATACCTAAACCCATGATTATTATCAATCATACCAAGTATACTTATATAAGAGATCCTATCACAAGGTAGGATTCTAACTTGATATAGGAAAAACATACCTAGATTAATGTGTTAGTTAGTTATGTCTAACATACCCACATGATGTCTTCTTGTTTTCTTCAATGACTTGTGCTAGTAACCTACATATATCATAGGTTAAGCATTGTAGAACCAAGTTATACATACCTTGTAAGTAGATCTTCTATGTGATCCATGTCAATGGATGAATCTTTGTCTTCATGTCACCATGGTCATATGTTCTTGATCTAGAACTTGATTTGTCTTTCTAGATGTACCTTTCATGTTAGCGGACAACATTAACCTCATACAACACCACAATGCATTAGTACAATCATAAGTGTCAAAACCCTAATCAATGAATATCTACATTCATAATTTCATTAAGGTGATACGACAAGTCTAAAGTTAATCAAGATTGTAATAACCTTAATGAAGACAAACATACCATAAACTTAATCATGAACAAATTTCGAAACATACCCGTAAGTCATACCTATTGAGTTTGCTTGTAACCTTCTTATGTAAGGCCTTAGCCTCATCTCCCTATGAAACTGGAACTTCTTTACTTAAGCAGGTGACCAATCCATTCTCTTCTAGGATTAACCCAATCAACTTCTAAAAGGATAGGAAGATGCGCCTTGATGAGCTGATCAACCTGGTATACTCAAAATTTGAAAACTGCAAAGTTTCACCCCTCAAATTTGCTTTTCAATCTTCCGGATTCACTAGGGAGAGCACTGAATTAGGGTTTGAGTTTCCTAGAGCTTTACCCAACCAAATAGTTTGATCCAAATCTCTAAACTTCGATTTTTCCAAGGAGCTTCTAGCTATGGTCACAGATTTCAAAAATTCCCATTTTTGCAAAAGCCTTAATTTTTCACTTTTCCGATCAAGGTTCCGAACTAGGGTTTGATCAAGCCCGACCTTCTACCGAATGAAAAAATTTGATCTTGGTCTCTAAATTTTGATTTTGATGAGGAGTATCCAGCCATGGTCTCTGATACAAAAAATTCCAACATTCTTCAAAACCCTAAATTCCCGGAGCCATGAATGATGGTGCTCAAAATCCAATTCTGTTTTGACATAAATATGCACTTGATTGTTTCTGGTGTAACTCTGAAATTTCAGATCTATAGGGTCTGAAAATTCTACCTGTGGTAGCTTGACCTATTGAATTTCCAACCCCACAATTCTGACCTCAAATGTATTCTCTGAGAGAGAGTTATGTAAAGTGTTGCAACATGACGTGTTTATGGGATAAAATAGGAGAACAAACTTGTACGAAGTGCCACGTGTCACTAGTTCAATTTCGGCCTTTGAAAACCTTACCTGAGAAACTACAGTCCATTCCCTACCTGTCACATTTTACAACATTTCATGTGGAGCTTCCTATTCCAAGTTGTGACCTTTTTTCCTAGGTCACTTGTTTATGACTAAGATCTGGAAGAGGCAGAAACCCTAGATTGTACAGATCATAAAACAAAAAGTACAACGAATTAGAAGTTGTGCTTTGGATACAAGGTACATTGGGACCTTATATTTAACCTGTCAAAGTTTCAGATCTTGAAACTTCTCCAAAATGGATTTATAAGTAAAGTTATACAATGACTGGTTTTTGCTATTTCAAGCCCTAGCTTCGTAAGTGCAACAAGTTTCATAAATGCCATACCATGCCTTCTTTTAGGCTAGCTCTGATACCATGTTAGTTTTTTCAGAATTTACTTCAATCTGATCTAGGATCTTAATTGAGAGAACAACATGTACAGCATATCTACATCATATCAATCATGGACATAATAATGCAAGCACACAAGAGACAATAGACACACAGAGTTTCACTAGGGAAAATCATAAAGGTGAAAAACCCCACAACTTCCTCAGAGATAGATAGAGCAATGATACAACCCAAGCATAAGAGATAGTCTTCTCCTAGTAGCAGCTTCTCCTCATCCACTAGTGCGCCACTCTCCAATGAGAGTATAAGTGAGAAAGTGAGTGATCAAATAGAGTGACTCCCGCACTCTATTTATACTTGACTTGACTTGCCTAATAAACTTTACTAGGTCGGCCTTAACTTAACCACATAACATAATGCTAACAGGGCTGACCCCCAACAGGGTGGTCTAATAACCCTTTAACCCACATGACTTATACAAGGCCGACCCCAACAAGCTGGTCTAATAACCCATCAAGTATAAGTTATGACACTTACAATATAAATGATGACACTTTCGTATAGAGGAATAATAAAATCTCTATATGAATACAAACACTTCCGTATAGAGGAATAATAACATCTCTATAGGAATACAATATACATATATGAAATACATTCCAAAGTTACAAATACATCAACATTAACAGCTGGAACAAGGTTAGGAAAACCTAAATCTCTCCAAGTGTAAGGGGATAAGATACTAACAAAGGCTCCTTCATATACAACACATCGGTGAACCACATGGTTGCCGATATCAACCTTTATCTGGAAAGGTGTAGTAGAAGGAAGGTGAGGTCAAGTTACACTATTCCAATCAAAGGAAATGATCCTAGAGCATGGTAGGGGTTCACTCGGCACAGATGTAGTGCCCCCATTTTCAGAGATATCTGAACTGGTAATGCAGAAGACTTCAGGGACAGGCGCATCAGTCTACGAAGGACTGATGGGATCGATCGAATATTGCATCGATTTGATTGCTTCACTCTCCAAACAAAGAGTGGGGTTGACCAAAGTTTTCATTGGTTCAACCACTTCATCAACCAAAGATTGATTAGGCTGTTGGGAATCTATAGATATTTCAGGAGCAGAGGATCCTTCAGACATGGACCACACTCTCCGCACCTCTAGAATAGCAAGGCACTAGTGAGTAAGGTGATCTCCCTTACAAAGTTTACAAGGGAAATTTGGATTGCGTCCTATAAGGTTAGACTCCGTAGCAACAACAATACTCTCAGCATGACTAGCATTGGCTGACAACTTGCCCCCAGCATGACTTGCATTGGCTGGTTGCTCAGAAGTAGAAGACTTTTGAACTATGGACCACACTCTTTGCACCTCTGGAATAGCAGGACACTGGCGAGTAAGATGGTCTCCCTCGCAAAACTTACAAGGGAACTTAAGCTTCTGTTTATTAGGTTTGTTGACAATGTAAACGTTCTCAGCATGACTTGCAGTGGCCGATTGAGTTTCTCCAATATGACTCACAGGAACTGGTGACTTGTCATTAATATGACCAGTAGTGATCCATGACGTGTCCTCAACATGAGCAACAATGGTTGAAGACATGCTTTTAGTATGATTTGCAGCAACTGAAAGTTTTCTCCCAGCATGACTTCCAGAGGTTGGGTAGGTGCCCCCAGCATGACTTCCAGAGGTTGGGTGGTAAGGTTCAGTATGATTCACAGTGATTGAGTGTTTTCTCCTAGCATGACTTCTAGAGGCTGGGTAAGTGCCCCCAGCATGACCTCTAGAGGCTAGGTGGATGCCCCCTTGCTTTGGCATCTTCTTCCTATTCTTCCTCCGTCTATTCCTTTTAGACTACTGGTTACTAGTATTACTACTTTCAACACATGAGGTAGAAGGAGGAGGAGAAGATGCCACTGGCGAAGCGGGCATAGGTTTATGATGTTATTGATGTGAGGCGCTTACTTGAGAAGCATCAGGAGCTTGCAAGGCATTCAGAGTGAAAAACAACCAAACCGGTAGCCCTATAGTGAATCCCGAAAGTTTCAAGGTAGCCATTAAGGGAGTACCAATGTTTCCAATGAATGGAAAAGCACAAGGATCCCCTTGAATAGGGGTCCCTTGATTGATGCTCATTGGGATGCTATCCATAGTTTCGACTCAAAGGGCCAGAAATATCTAAGGCCAACTAAAGGCGAGAGGCACAAAGAGCACACCACTACAAAATCCTAAGTATCCAAAACTAGGAAAATAAGGATGGTGAATACTCTCAATAGAAAGTATGGGATGATCAGGGCCCAAAACAAGCTAGTAGAGCATCGAAGAACAGTTATATGGCGTCCAATTTAGGTCTTCTCGGTGCAAGCATTTGAATCACCAAACCGACCTCCCTGGATTACTAAATAGGGTTACCTTCCGTATCTGTCCTAAGTACAATGAAAATAGCCTTTCACTGCCACCTGTGTAAGAAGCCTTAAAGTCAAGATAATAAAGCTACCATTAATGCGAAAGAAGCTCTAGGGGACAGTCGTAGGTCCGACTAGAACACATGGGAAGGGTAGCTAAGCCCGAAATCGAAAAGGATCCCCATACGCAAACCAGCCTTGGTGTATGCTCCGAATGAAAAGTGAAGGGGTATCCTCACTATTTCACCTTTGCAAGACCTCGTGCTTAACTCCGGTTTCAGTGGAGCTTCTAGTACAACTTTGATGTCAATGGGTTTACCTAAAAATAGTCTCACTACAATTATTGAGTAATGGAAATGGTTTCGGATAGTTAAAGTGTGTTCTAATCCGAAACCCTAGCCTAAGCTAGTTGGTGTAGTGACATCCCTAGAAAGAAAAGTTGCTAATAAATTTTATTAATTATTCTTTTTAAGGGTTGTTCTTTACTCAAAGGTTGCAATGCATTGTGTGGCGTGGTTGTGACAGAAATGGAAAGTACATAAAAGTAAAGAACTTTCACTAAACTTTCTCATTCATTGTTTTCAAAAACTAAAGATAAGCAAACCTAAAACAAGTCTCTTTTTATTTTCTTTTCAAATTAAAAACAAAGTAAACTACGCTACTTCGAAATGATCATAAGTCTTACTACTTTAAACTACCAAACTCATTTTTTGCCTTTTCTGATATATGTAAAAGAAAAAGAACTCGAAAATGGAAGCAAGTAAGACCTAAAAGAGAAATGTAAGTAAGGAAAACCAACTCTAAGGCTCACAACAATCAACTCGATGACTTGACAAAGACTTGTCCTACAAAGTTTTTTTTTTAAAGGAAAAAAATTTTGGCTTGGAAAACAAAGTGAAAGAAAACATGGATAAGAGATGCTTAGAATGGAAAGGTAGACCTCAAAGGTAGTTCCAGAGCACCAAGAACCCTAATAAAGCACTAGGCCAAGCAAAAGGTAGGAAAGTGAACCAAAGATGACCTTACAATCACAAAGACTCGAATGGAAGCAAACTGAAAGACTTCAACTTACTTGGACTGAGACCGACAAAGCAATCAAGAAGTGTCTAGACTCAAAAAGCTTTTTAAAACACCCTAAGGACTCCAACTTGGGGTCAAACCCTAAATCAAAGGCCAAGACACCGTCAAAGTGTGCTTAGTGTTGCCACAAACAACAAATGTTATAAAACAAAGGTTTGTATACCTGCAATAAGCATCTAGGGTACAGGAGTGCAGCTACGTCCAACTAGGAACAAAGCACGGTCTTCAAAAAGAGTCACAAACAATAAGACACCTCAAAAGTACTCAAGCAAGCAAAAGATGACCTAAGGGACTTAGAAAAGGCAAACAAGACTCAAAAAGGGCATAAAGACCTCAAGGATTAGTTAAGAAGACAAACCAAGAGGCTGGAAATCAAACCAAACAAGTGGAAATCAGATCCCAAAAGCAAATAGAGACTTACAAGAAAAAACTCTATTGTGCAGTGTATAAACATGCGCACACTAGGAGGTGTACTCTACTATGCAGTGTATAAACCTGCGCACACTAGGAGGTGTACTCTACTGTGCAATAGGTAAAGCAGCGTTTTTCAGCAGGTGTACGCTACTGTGTGCAAGGGATACTAGCGTTCGTGCCAGAGAAGGTTTGAAACAAGCTCTAAAACTTCAAACTGAGATGAGTCAAGCAATGGAAATAGGCTACAGTAACCTACAGATCCTCTCAGAGGATCAAAAATATCAAAAAGTACTGGAAGGAAAACTAACTATGTCTCCTAAAGCAGAAAACAACTGGTCCCCAGTATGGTCAGCAGTATGTTGTTCAGGAATTCTACCCTATAGCGAGGAGAGGGACACTACCAACTTATGGGGTGACAGGTAAATACATTGATCATATCACATAGGCTTCTACAAAAGGAAAGAGATCAAGGTTCTTGAAGGCATACCTTATTAACGACGTTCGATCCTAGCTTTCGCTTGCTCCTTTGATCGATCCTTCACTTGATCTTCCATTTGGTGAACTTGCAATACAAAGATACGTTCCTCAGCGAATCTTGACTAATATAACAATGATGAAATTGAAATACAATTTAGACATCAAATAAAATCAAGCGTTTAATCCAAACAAACATGCAATCCATTAGACATTTGATTGGGACGGGAAGGGTATTTCACCTTTATTGTCAAAAGCAAATAACCAGTACAATTTATACCTGATCATTCAGAGTGCTTGTGCAACCGGATCCTAGGCTCCTGCTCTTCACACCAACTTGGAATTCCTCCAGCATAACAATCCTTAATGCATAGTTTCTCCTCCTAGTCTAACTAGTCTAACTAGTCACCTTTGAGTCTAACTAGTCTAACTAGTCACCTTTGAGTCTAGTCTCTCTCATGCATCCTGCTTGTATTTATGGGACAAGGTAGATAGTTGGATTCGAGAGGTAGTTTGATTGGGAGGTTGGGGAAGTTGCAAACCAACTTCAAATAATCCCAATTCGTCAAATTAATATATTTTTTATTACATTTTAAGATATGCGTGAGTTTTACACAGTATAGTAGCGCACAATATGCAACTTTAGTGCTTACAACCAGTGTTTGCAAGGATTTTGAGGGTGTACGCTAGTCTACTGAGGTAGAGTTGCATATTTTAGAAGGTGAACACTAGTCTACTGAAGCATAGCTGCATATTTCAATTGGTGAATGCTGCTCTTATGCCTGTAGGGTAGCATTCATGTCAAAATGTAGGTAAAAACAGTGTTTTGTCTGCTACAGAGGGGTAAGTCTAGTCCATACATCACCTAGGTTAATCTATCTCTTCATTCCAAGTTGTCCTTTTGTGTGATCAACAGCTTAATGTGATCACAGACGGAGAAGTGCAGATTTGACCTATAACAGCGGGAGGAGGAGTAGGGGGAGGAGGGGGAAGGGGGTTGCGGGATGAGGAGGAGGGGGTGGTGGGAGGAGGGTGAAGGCTTAGGGGATAGGTTTTTTTTTTTTAATGTAGGTTTAAAAAATAAATTTCTTTTTTAAAACCCAAACTAAAATTCTTGGGATAGGGGGAAAGCCCAGCTTCCTTTAAGAAGACATGAATTTAAAAAAAATACTTAAAAAAAACACTTAAAAATATATATATATATAACTAACCTGGAAAGTGGTAGAGCCTCCTCTCTTGAAAGTGCTATAACCTTTTCTCTACAATCTTCTCGTTCTTCTTGAAATACTTTCGTGAATTGCTCCAAAGTCTAAACAATAGTGTACTAATAAGATATATTAGGTTTAAGCTTACCACTCTTAAGAATGTGAGATAAACAAAAAGCCATAAAAAAATCAATAAAGCCATAAAATAATCATTTCCAAATTAACAATAAAACTAAGAAATTTATTAAAAATGGAAAAAGCACTAACTTTGAAAGTGTTACTAAATCGCTCCAAATTCAAAGATGAATAGTAGGAAATCTAAATGGTTTATGTAGCCTAGATTAGGTTTAACATTACTTGTTTTACGAACGTGAGATTAAAAAAATTAAATTAGTTAATGTATTATTATTAAATTTATATAAGATGGGTTTACATGAAATATTACTAATGTTATGAAGGCGGGAGTAAAAAATATGTAAATATCCATTAGTTTATTACAAGATGTATATAAAAAAAATTCAACAAACTTTACTAGTCTTATATGTGTGGGATAGAAATATGCAATTAGTTAATACGTTATTTCAAAGTTTTTTATATCATAAATTCGTTTTTTACTATTTTATGGATGTGTTGGAAATGTGCACTTTGTTTTTGTAGGGAAATTTTGGAGGGAAAATTTTGAACAAAAATTTTGGAGGGATGTTTTGCAGGGAAAAATTATGAGGGAATTTTTTCGAGAGAAAATTTCATTCTCATAGCTATAAGATTGTTGGTTGATAGTTGCACCATTCTGCCTTTTGGTGAGAACTATGGTAAAATTTCATTGTTTTATCTATTAAGATTTTTCTATAATTCTATCTTTTAGTGAGAAGTCATGGACTCATCTGAATTAAATTCCAATTTCAATGAATAAGTGTATTGTTCATCTAGCCAAGATATTGAAAGTGCAAGCTATGTAATCAAGCATGTTATTCAAGAACTTCCTAATTATAAATATTTTCAAGACACTAGTAATGAAGGACAAGAATGTGATGGTGATGATGATGATGAAGATCTTCCTCCAAGTGGGGATCCTAAAGACAGTAATCAAGATGATGACAATTTTCCTCCTAGCGAGTATTTTCAAGGCACCAATGATGATTTTCTTGAAAGCGGGGATTTTGATGGGACTGGTGATGCTTTTGTTGAGCATGCATGTACAAATAATGTTGATGGTTTTCTTCATAGCAAGGATTCTAATGGGACCTGATGCAAGGTCACCCCGACAAGGGTTCTTGCTTAACAATTAATCACAACACACGCGTTCACATAAAGATCCTTCTTCTTGTCAGCTCTCAACTTGTATGTCGCGTTACTCTTTTCTATGCGCTTTCACACATCTTCATGCACTTCTTTCATATGCTCTTCGAATGATTATGCATCTGCGCTTTTCTTGATTTCTGTTGGTTACTCTACCAAATCCACCACTCCATGTGGGCTTCCTCCCTAAACAATCTGGAATGGGATCAAACCTGTCGACCGATTCACAGAATTTTTATATGCAAACTCTGCTTGCGCCAACACATTCTCCCACTGCTTGGGTCTATCGACCATCAAACACCTTAGAAGGTTTCCCAAACTTCTATTCACCACCTCGGTTTATCCATCTTTCTATGGATGATATGCCGAGCTAAACTGCAACCTTGTGTCCAGTTTCTTCCATAGGGTTCTCCAGAAATGTCCCATAAACTTGGTATCTTTGTCCGATGTGATACTCTTCGAAAACCCATGCAATCTGACTACCTCCTTGAATAATAATACAACAATTCCTATGGCGTCACTTATCTTCTGAAACAAAATAAAGTGTGCCATCTTCAAAAATTTGTCAACTACAACAAAGATTGAGTTGCTTCCCTGCTGTGCCTTCAACAATCCTAGCACAAAATCCATGCTCAGGTGTTCCCATGGGGTATACGGTACAGGTAATGGTGTATACAACCACGTATTCTAACTTCTCCCTTTCGCCAACTAGCAAACTCGACATTGGCGTACCCACTTCCCTACATCCGTCATCATTCCTGGCCAATAATACTTTTCTTCGACCAATGCCTTGGTCTTGTCGATGCCAAAATGACCCGCTAATCCGTCACTATGCAACTCTCGAATTAAGTTCTCTCCTATGGATCCTATGGGAATACATAATTGTTTTCTCTTGAATAGGTATCCCTCTTGGATAGAATAATCCAAGTATGGAGTCTTGTCGACACTCCATGGTTCACGACAAGCTTCTCATGCTTTCACAAAATCCTCGTCAGTCGCATACTCTACCTTCATTGACTATATTCCTATTTCCAGAACTATCGTCGTGTTCAACAATGCAACTCTTCGACTTAGCGCGTTGGCAACCTTGTTCGACTTGCCCGACTTATGTTGCAACATGAAAATATATCCCTGCAAGAACTCGACCCATTTCATGTGCCACTGATTCAACTTCGACTGAGTATTTAGATACCTTAGTGCTTGGTGATATGTGTATAACAAAAATTCCTTGGGAAACAAATAATGCCTCCACTTCTTGAATGCTTGGACAATAGCATAAAATTCCTAGTCATATACCGAATATTTCCGCTCCGCATCATCCAATTTCTCACTGAATAATGCAATTGGTCAGCCCTCCAGGCTCAACACTGCTCGAATTTCCATTCCACTCATGTTGCAATCGACCTATAAAACTTTGTCGAAATCTAAGAGTGTCAAAACTGGGCTCTCAAAGACCTCTTCCTTCAACTTGTCTAAATCTCGCTGGGCAACTTTCATCCACTTGAACTCCCCTTTTCGCATGCACTCTGTCTAAGGTGCACAAATCCGACTGAATCCATGAATGAACTGGCTGTAGAAAATGGCAAGTCCATGGAAACTCCTTACTCCAGTTGCACTTGTCGGTTCTGGCCAATCCAATATTTCCTTCACCTTTTCTGGGTCCATCACTAACCCTTTACCGGAGATTACGTATCCCAACTATGCCACTTCTTACTTCATGAAGAAACAATTTTGTAGCTTCACCATCATCTTCTCTTTTTGCAACTTCTGCAATACTTGTCGAATGTGTCCCAAGTGCTCTATCTTGGTTCAACTAAATATCAGGATGTCGTCTAGGTACATTATGATGCACTTACCCAAGAATAGCTTTAGTACCTCATTCATCAACCGCATGAATGTACTAAGTGCATTAGTCAATCCGAATGGCATGACTAACCACTCATACATCCCTTCTTTCGTCTTGATTGTTGTTTTCCATTCATCTCCTTCTCTAACCCGAATCTAGTGATAACTGCTCTTCAGGTCTACCTTCGTGAAGTACTTCGCTCCCCTCAAGCAATCCATCAAGTCATCCATCCTTGGTAATGAAAATTGGTACTTGATTGTGATCTTGTTGATGGCTCTAGAGTCTTTACACATCCTCCATTCTCCACCTTTCTTCGGTGCTAATACTGTTGGTACCGCGCATGGGCTCAGACTTTCTTTGATCAATCTCCTCTCCAACAACTCTTGGACTTGTTGATTGAGTTCTTGACCTTCTCTTAGGCTCATCCTATGCAGTGCCTTGTTTGGAAGACTCGACCCTGGAATCAAGTCGATCTGATGGGATATGCTTCTCGTCGGTGGAAATCCCTTGGGTGCCTCATCGACTACTATGATCTGAAACTCATCAAGCATCTTTCTGACTTTTCCGGAATATTCTCCTTTGTCGACCTCTCGACACATGGCCCTTTTGGAATGATATCAAAATATCCCGACTACTTTTCCTCCTCCACGAGGAATTCTTTCACTAAACACATCAACACTCTCTTCTCCCAAAAGTTGCTCTTTCCCTACTTACAATCGCCTTTCTCCTCAGACTTTGGCTTCAGAGTCCTTTGCATGCCATTCTTCCACATTGTGACTGTGTTGGCTCGACCATCATAGATCATTTTTAGATCATATTGCCATGCTCTCCCTAACAATAGATGGCACACGTCCATTGGGATTACGTCGCACATTACGTTGTCTTCAAGTTTTCCGAACTTGAATTTAATCATGCACTGTCTGGTCACCTTCACATGGTGTCCTTTCTGCAACCATGAGATCTTGTAAGGATGTGGATGTTCTTGACATTTCAACCCTATTCTGTCGATGACCTCTGTCGACACAAGATTCTCATAGCTTCCACCATCAACTATGGTCTTGCAATGCCATTCATCGATTCGCACATTGGTTCAAAAAATAGCCTTTCATTGTACCGACTCTTTCTCATCACGTCGGTCTTCCGGAACCAATGTTCGCCTAACCATGAGGTTTCTACTTTTATTCTTTCCATCCTCGTTGATGTCGGATGCCGAATTTGTCCTCTGGTCGACTTGCTCATCTCTTCGACGTTTGGGTTTCGACTCCTCTACAGCATGTAGGTTCTCTGGGCATTCATAAGCCTTGTGTCCGACTCCTCGACACTTCAAAACTATTATGTCTGGTCTGTCAACTCCTTTCCTGTCGGATGGACCACTTCGACCATATGCACCTCGACCGCGTGTCTCTCGACCATCACGTCAGTTTTCCTGCACTTTCTCTCTTGTCGATGTCCCTTCTGCACGTCAGTTGTCTTCGACAACTTCTCTCCTGTATCCGCTACTTTGTCCTTTGACAAAAACAGTCTTCACACCCCAACCAGTCATACTACCTTTGGTTGATGAGGATTTCCTCGACAGTTTCTCTTCTGCATTCAGGGATAACTAGTAGGCTTCACAGACTGCTCTGAATCTTGACATGCTCAACTCGTCTTGAATGGCATATTCCAAGCCGTTGACATATCTTGCGACAACTTCTTCACCCTCATTGGTCTATCCCGACCTTATCGACAGTCCATAGAACTCTTCCGTGTATTCCTTCACGGTCATCTCTTTTTGTCAAAAGTTCTGCAATTTCCGAAACAAGGAAATCACATAGTCATTCGGCAAGAACTTTCCTTTTAGCTTGGTGACCATCCTATCCCAAGACTTGATTTTCTCCTTGCCCTTCTTAACTCTGTCAGCTTGCACATTGTCCCACCACAATGAGGCATGACCCTTCAATCTCAGACATGCAGTTTTAACCCATTTAGGATCCTCGATCTGCTCTATGTCGAAGTATTTCTCCATTTCTCTTAACCATTCGATCAAGTCTTCTGGATCCACACTACGTTGAGTAGGTACGTACATTTATCTTTTCTTGACCTCTCATATCCGTCAAAATTTTGATGAGTTTGTATTTTGGTTCTTCTCTTGTTGCTTCCCATGCTTCCACTTCTTCGACCTCCTCGTCACTGTGGTCTAATGCATTAGGAATACAACCACGCCTTTGGCTTTCTTTGATCGATGTGACTTCATTAGTCAAAGTTTGCATTGTTCGGATGCACTTGTCGAGCATCTCACGATCAAATGTGACTACTGTGCCATGCACTCTTCGTCCAACACCTCAGACATTAATGCCTATGTGAGCCATTTTCAACCTCAACTGAAACTCCCACTCTGTCCAATCGCAACCAGACTTTCACAAATCATGCACAACTCTACTCAACCGCAGCTAGAGTTGTTCAATGCACTTGCTCACTAGATTCACTTCCAATGTTGATACCACTTGACACAAGGTCACCCTGACAAGGGTTCTTGCTTAACAATTACACACAACACACGCGTTCACATAAACAGGATGTAAACAGGATGCCAAAAGCTGGCTTATATTACTTCTACCGAAAATAGTTACAATGCGAAATGCAAGGAATGTAAACAACTAACTATTGTCGGCCTCAGCCTATTACAATACATAAGTAACTGTGTGCTATATCAGTGTGTCGATCTTCACCCTCTATTGGTTCACTGTGGAACTCTGAGATATGGCCCTATCTTCTTTGCGGTCTGTAGATGTGTGACTCTCCTATCCAATCTAATAAACCTTCTCTTGAGATCTGCTCTATGCTAACTCCCAAAACGAAACTAACTCCCTCGTCTATGCCTTCACATGATTCTTCTACTCCGCTACTCTCTATTATTCCTAAGATCACTCCAACCCCCAAGACATGCTTCCTTTGTCCGTCGATCTCCCTGACCCTATAGACCTGCAATTTCCAGTGCCCCTGCCATGCTGCACAATCTCCACCTGTGATGACATCTGTCACGATCCCAACCACCTGCAATAACTGCTAATAACTTCCTTAGCAACCCCAAACGGATTCCAAGTACTCTTCTTGACTTTCTGCACATCCTTCTGACACTGCTACAGTAGTCGGTCTTATCACTTCCTTTACCATATTGTCTTCTGTCAGCCTTCGACATACCCATTGGCTTCCCTTCGCACTCTCAGGCTTCGCGAGTCCACCCCTTCCTCCTTGCTTGGCTCATACCCAAACCTTTCGTAGTCACGGTTCCACAACATGTCAACCCTCGACATCTCCACTACAACTCTGTCATATGTTGACCTCTGACATGTTGACTCTCGACCTTCCACACTTCTGTCGATCGCATATCGACTGCTCCTGCACAACATATTGACTTCGACAGCGAATCTTCTCTTCTACACCAGTGGTCATTGGCACTCCTTCTGGTCGGCCTTCCTTATGTCGATCATCTTCGACTGCTCCTCCTAGGCCTCGATGCTCTTGCATCAGGACTAATGATAATTCTCCTCCTAGCTACAAGGATTTTAATGGGACAAATGATGATTTTCCTCCAAGCGAGGATTTTTATGGGACTGATGATGTTTTCCTCCAAGTGAGTATTTTAATGGGATAGATGATGATTTTGGTGAGGATGAAGACATCTATAATTGTGAAGATTATTTTCCTCCAAGAAAGGATTTCAATGGAACCGATGATTACTTTCCTCCAAATGAATATTTCAATGGAACCGATCATGATTTTCCTTCGAGCAAGGATTTCAATGGCACCAATGGTGAATTTCCTCCAAGCGAGGTGTTGGTAGAATTCTTTCCTACGGATAAGTCAGAATTCTCTTAAATTAAAGCAGATTTATAACTGACTCTAAGATAAGAACAAAACTAAACAAATGCTACCTTGAATCTCTTGAATTAATTTTCGCAACAAGATTAAATGCATTCAGAAGGTATGAAAGACATAACTCACCTTTCAATCTGACGTTTGTCCCGCTTCTAGCTCTTGATCCCAAAGCTCCAATGTAGAACCTGTTGAAATTAAACAAGGAACAAGCATGCAAGCTTCCAAACACCTTGAAGTAAAGATTAAATTCAAATCTAGGCTAGATACATTCCATGTCAAGAACTCATACAATGCACATGAAATGGGAAAAACAAGACAAGTTATCTTTATTACAAACTTGAAGAATGCTTACAAAGGTTGCTTGATGTCCAAGCCAATCCTCCAGCTCCAAGTGCTTCCTCCTCTATCTATCTCCACAAGGCTGCAAGATCATAAGTTTGATACCTCTAAGAGTCCTCCCCTTTGCTCATGGAGTGGCTCTCTCTTATAGTGTGTGGTAGGGTTAACCAACAAGAGAGATGGGTGGATCTTGGGAGAACTAAGTGGATTAGGCCTACTAATCACAGAAAGTGAGTTAGGATCGAATCACGGACCCCAATCCTAAAAAATCTCTCAAAAATCCAAAATCCCACAGGCCATGGAAAAAAGGCTAAAAAAGGTGTACCGCGCCCCTAGATCAGAGCATAATGCGGTAGTACCGCATGTCAGAGACAGAACATAGCGCGGTAGTATAGACTAATGGAGCAAGGTGCCGTAGTTAGGGTAAATGAAGTCTCAGCTAAGTTAATTCTTGACAAGGTGGATTTGCCTTCAAGGATTACTCGTCATTTTTCTCTTCTGGGTGTTTTAAGCATTAGGTGAAGTGTCGTCAACTCTTTTTGTGGTGAAGATGCGACACTGTGGAATATGGAGGTATAACAGATGCCCCCTAAAGTATGAGGTCAGAAGGGACTGATGGCCGAAATACTTTACAAATATAGTGCGGAGATAGCATCGAGGAGAGTGACAAGGATCTGAAACAGAAACAAAAATATTAGATATACCACCGAAGAGGGCATCCCTATGCTCGGAAACAATTGACTCAAAGCATGGCTGCCGACCAATACGTTGCAGATCCATGAGTACTGAGATGATATAGACTGTGGACAGATCATGGCTACTATGAACAAGCGTAGATCCATGAGACAGTAATGACACAGCCACGACTGATACAAAAAGTGGATCTGTGTGACAATACAGAGGACATCCCCATCGCAACCTGGACGCAATCAAGATACAAAGGCACGCCCAGGGTCTTCTATCTGATCGCAAATGATACGAATCTAGCCATGTGATTACAAAGTGTTGAAGTCGAACATGGTAGAAACCATTTGATTACTGGTCAATGATGTGAATCGTTAACAAATGCGAGGGAAATCACCAATAATGACAATGATTCCCAAGGTATCAAAAGTACATCTCAACGAAATGCGAATAGATGAGTTGATGTCGAGCATTCGAGAGATCATTCGATCAGAGGTCAGTGATGTAAACCTGCTGTCGAACACGAGGAAACCTGCCATTGAGGCATGCAGGTACCAAGGTACTAATGGTTGATCTCTAAGTCCAATTCCTGAATAGTGATTTGGCATCGACGAGAATAGACTCGTCGAAGGTGGGCCATAATGATTCCCACATCGTTGACACGAAATCAGAACGAAAGATAGTATAAGATGATGAAACAATGGAGTATGTACTAACACAGCTGAGGCCTGACACAATGAACGACTCTGAACAATGCAACCCTTTGAACATATAACGGCATGTAACAGGACTTGGCAGCGGGGATTATTGATAGCAGAGGATAGACACCGAATGAGTAGGCTCGTGGCCAGGGAGACGACTCAGGATGATGACCATAACTCAGTGAAAAATAGATACCCATTATAGACAAGGGACAAACACATGCCATGTTCAAAGGTAACAATTGACAAGCTGCCAAAAAAAACTTGACTTGTTCCCCATATTCCCCTGACATGATAGATCAGTACCTCTTTGTTGTTTTTCGAGCTTGAAGAGGATAACAGATGCTCGGTGTAGCTCACCTCATAGATGAGTCCAATCTCACATGTTTTACGAACCTGAGAAAGGAGGGGTTCGTCCCAAAGTGAGTCCTTCAATGTCAAATTTTAATGAGTCCAAGGAAGGAAAACTCGGTAGTTTTTCATATTTAGAGAGGCTGAAAAACCTAAAGGAGGCTCCGCAATGTACTTTTTCATAAATTTAGTCCCTCGATCCCGAAAAAGTGTAAAACAATTCCTGAGAGAACTCTCCCAGCCAAAATTGACCGAGGTATACCTTTCTCGTAAATAGTCTAGACGGGTCGAAAAAGGGGTAACCTATTACCGAATAGACGACCTTTCAAATACTTTTACAAGTGTGAAAGAGTCAAGATCACTTGGCAATCTTTTCAATTTTAGGGAGTCTGAAAAGAGCTTAACTATGGACTCCAATGGTCTTTTTGGTAATTTTTAATTATTCTGGTCCGAAGAGAGAATAAAATACAACCAGGATAATACTTTCCTCATCATTTTAACGAGCATGAGTAAAGCTGACCGAACTTGACACCAATTACTTGAGTTTGACAAGCATGACACGGGTGTAGAAGCGCTTGGAATCTTTTTCAAGTTTTAATCCAGAGCACGAAAAAGATAAAGTAGGCTCAAAATTATGGCCAATAAATGAATGCCAGTGTGGATATATTGTCTTTAAAGGAGATCCTGTCAATAAGTGCTCACAAAACTAAATATTAGTAATGTGAAATGGGTTTTATTTTAACTAGGTAAAATAATAAGTAAAAAATAAGTGAAAAAGCTATATAAAGGATAGGTAAAAGTAGAAAGTTACCATTTCACTTGTGTATTTACCAAAAGAGGAGATTTTACCCATTTGAGGAGCAAAACTTCAAGAGTTCATATCTGGAGATTTGGGGCACCATTTTGACAACCGTTTACGCCAGGTAAGAGCTTTCAAGCTTCTCTTTCATTTCATGTATGGATAACTTGCTTTCAGTAGGAAAAAATGATTTTTTGGGAAAGCCCTATTAAGCAAAAATCACCCTTCACAGTACCGCGCGGGGGACATATCAGGAAGTGCGGTACTGTTTAACAGTACCGCTTTGTAATATTAAACAAGGACGCGGTACTACACAGTACCGCACGGAAAAATTTGTCCCAGACGTGATATAAGCGAATTTTATGATGAAAAAATAAATTTTTTTCAAGTTTTTTGTTGAGACCAAGTTATTAAATGATTACTGAATGTTTTCCACGACCTTTTGCAGGAGTTTTCAACTTGTTTGGATCAAAATGGTCAGTTGGAAAGAATGAGAGCATGAAGTGGATGATTTGTTGGCCGAAAATGACCAAAGCACTGTGACCGTATTGCGGGAATGCGGTTTGTTGAAATTCTTCAAGACCAAAGGCATTCATCAGCAAGCCAAACTTCTCACCCATCTTATTCAACTGTGGGACCCCGACATTCAAGCTTTCCGAGTGGGAGAAAACACCCTTGAGATTGAACTCGAGAATATTTATTTCCTCACGAGCCTTTCAAAAAGAGGAGCCCGGGTGAGTTTTACCGGGTACACCGCCTCGGAGGTGAGCACGGATGCATTGATTGCTCGGTATTTCCGTCAGGGTTCGAGTAAGAAAAGTGGCAAGGTGGTCATCAAAGATATTATAGAACTTCCTATAAAAACCGTGTTGTTCACCATCACACGTGCAGCAGGGAGCACGGGTCCCCATCAGGCGTCCCGTACACAAATGAATCTCGCAGTGGATTGTATGGCGGGAACAGTATTCAACTGGTGTGAGGCAGTGCTGAGCAACCTCAAAAAGCAAGTGCACAAGTGTAGGGTTGGAGAGAATTCCCAATTTGGTTATGGGAGCATTTTGGTCACCTTCTTTTTGGCAAGGGTGCCATTATTGTGCCCACAGATAGCTATGCATCCCCGTCCACCTACCGAGCCATGGATGGCTCGATGGAGTGATTATGCAGGACGTCTTGGGGGACCTCAGCGCTTGGATTTTGGTGAGGATTTCTTCTCCTGGCTCGAGGAACAGATAGTGATGATCGATGACTACCCCTATGCAGGGGTGGATTTCCACGAGGACATAGACTTGGCACTGCCAGAAGATGAGGATTGGAACAACTCAGGTATGACCTTCATGGATATATTTATATTTTTTTTTTTTGAATATATAATTTTTATTGCTTTTTAGAATGTGTAAAAGACTTCTAATGTATGTTCGTATGCATGTCGCAGATCGTGGACCACAGAGACCGGCTGGGTACTCGCCATTACGTCGCGGTGGTGTTGATCGCCAAGCTGCTCCAGACGAGGAGGAGGACGAAGATGAAGCAGGAGGAGTCCGGGATATAGAGAGGAACCTACAGGGCTTAACTCATGGTATCCCTGCTATGAGGATGGATGACGTCCCTTTGCATCTCCAGCGGCATACTATAGGTGTGCCTAGGTGGATTGGCTGACTTCTTTGTAGGGTGGCTCGAGCTGTAGTGTGTTATCACCAGCAGCGTGAGGAATCTGACGAGGGACATGAAAAATCTCCCAGATCTCCTTAGATGATAGATTTTGATCATTTTGCAGCATGTATACGATATGTGGGCTTTGAGAGCCAAATTTTTGTATGGGACTTGGTCCCAAATTTTGTCTTTAAACACAAACTTTATGTATTTGGAAAAAAATTCTTATATACAGTGATATCGACCTATTTATGATCTATTTATTTACAATGACTTGTGTGTTTTATTTTTTGTGATGTGTTTATGTATGGGCAAGATTCCAATCCAAAATGTAATTAGCTAATGAATCAGCTGTAATACCCCAATTTTGACCCTTAGGAAATATTGGCTTCTAATGTAAATATTGTATACACACGTTGTATGATTCCCTAGCGTGGAGCTCAAGGCCAAGGCCCCGCTAGTTTATGGTCGGATTTTATTTAAAATTAGACACGCTTGATATTTTGTTACCCACATGCTATTAAGCCATGGGATATTGTAAATTGATGTAAATATTTAATATTGAAATAAAATACCAAAACTGGCTATGGAGGCAACGAATGAGAAGGGGGCCACGTGTATCCACTAGGGAGTGGTGAGGGGGCTATGGGACTAAACCCTAGGTTGCCATATGTCATTATGAGAACCCATTGACTTACCTAGATGACATTTATGCCTGTTGTAAGGAAGTGGTTGAGATTTCAGCTCATGGATTCAATGGAGCATGGGCAGCCCAGAAATTCGTATGGGTAGTTATGAGCTCTATTTTCTTGTACAAGAAGTCACTCAACCTCATGGGAGGTTGCTTCATCCCCATTCCATGGTGAAAGGGGGCATCATCATTCTCCATCCAAAAAAAAACGAGCTCACAGCAGGGAGAAAACCACAGATCGCGACTGTGAGAGAACCCAAGTTTTGGGAAGCCTAAAACGTCAAGATTTGGTATTGGACAGTGAAATCCAATGGGGAATCCATTGGTATGAACCTTGGGGTGAATGTGGGAGCATGAGCTACCCCGAAATCAATAGGAAAAATCAGTTTTTGCAACTCAGAAAACCAGTGATGGATTTGAGTTATTTGGTGAGCAGAATGGTGAGAAATCAAGTTGGGAATGACTATGCAGAGGTTGGGTATGCTTGATAAACCCAGTGAAGGCTAGGATCTCAAGGATTAGTAGCTGGACCTTTCTATGCCCATCCCGAAGAGCACTGGAGGGAAGAGTTTCCTAAGGGATTGTGTAACAGAGAAGGGGATCTTCCTTGTGTTGGATGTGCTAGGTAATGTGGGTGCCTGACTATTGAGTTCACTTGAGATGCATGTAGCTCTGTGGTTGAGCTCACTGGCTTAGCGTTACCCTCCTCCATCTTCTTGTATGCTTGATAAACCCAACAGTGTGTTGGATTAGCATAGCTGATGACTGAAACCATGGCTGTGAGTGAGCCCAGCTAGTTTCTTCCTTAGTGGATACACAGCCCAGCTCGGGGGTGATCTCTCAGCTGAAAGAATATAGGCTGGATGGAGATCTATGGTTGGGTGGAACGTTGCCCTCACGTAGCAAGTCGTTGGACATTTACATTTCAAGATAAGTATTCTTGTGAATTAATTTATATACATTCTGTGTTCTGCAATGTGTTCAATCCGAATGTTAAATATTTATGGTAATCAAATTGATATGGAATCACCTTTTTGATTGAGATAAACATGTTGATGCATTCCATCCTGACTGTGTATTATGTTAATTCCACTGTGTTTATATTGAATTGAATCTGCACACAAAAGTTTTTAATTGTTATGAATTTATGAGTAAAAAAATATTGAGGCTAAGTCTTTACAAAAGCTCAGTGTGTTGTTCGTTTCCTTCCCGGTATTTGATGATGGAAGGGTATGTTAAATTAGCTATACAATTGAATTCCCTTGGTACGTGTTGATATCAAATGAGATTAAAAGATAGTTCCAAGAGGCATACCCTCCGAAATAAACGAAGTAGGATAGGATCATGAACTGTGTAAACACAATTTAGATGAGAAACCACGAGTTGGGAGTCTAAAAAGACTGATAGGGAGTCAATTCAGAGTGAAGCAACCTTCATCAAGAGTCCGATGACTGCATGGTACTCTGTGATATTGTTGGTTGCAGGACCCAAACAATTGGCTCCTTAAGATATCAACTCGCCAGTGGGAGAATAGACTACCTATGCTGCGGAAGCGAGATTCCGGGTATGCCGGCTTGCACCGTCGACAAATCCAAAGTAGGTAGACATCTGCGCATAAAATCATGAGTCAAAGTAAGAGTGGATACATGAGGTCCACGCGCACACCAAAGAATAAGTAAAAATAAACTAAGTACATTATGTACAAACAGTAATTCATGTAGGGTAACCTTACGCGTAGAAGCGTTTGAGGTATAGCCCATTGTGGGACCGTGCCAATGGCGTACCATCAGAATCGATTAGTTCATAGGCTCCTTTTTCCAAGACACATTTTACAACAAAGGGGCCGTACCACATAGATTCTAGTTTTCCTTTTCCGAGTTTATCATGCATTTGATCATATGTGAGTATGAGGTCACCTTCATTGAAAATCCGAGGTTGAATGGATTTGTCATACTGAGCTTTGACACGTTTTTTATGAGCTTCATTGGCTAAGGTAGTGTCGCGACGGGTTTCATCTAGCTTGGCTAGGAATAGAAACCGTTCATCTTCGGATGTGGTGTGTGGGAGTAGCTCTATGGCTATCTTAAGTGATGTAATTTCACATTCAATCGGTAAAATGGCTTCTAGGCCATACACCAGTTGGAATGGTGTAAATCCAGTAGCACTTTTTACTGAGGTTCGTATGCCCATAGTGCTGAAAATAGAGCTGAGTGCTAGTTGGATTTTTGAGTACCCACAATACGCTGAATCATTCGTTTCAGGATTTTGTTAATGGCTTCAACTTGGCCATTGGCTTATGGGTAGTATGGGGTTGAGTTTTCATGGCGAAAACCCAACTTGGCACTTAGTTCCTCGATCATATGGTTCCTGAAGTGGGAGCCATGATCGGTCACAATGGATTGTGGGACACCAAATCTAGCTATAATGTGATTGAATATGAATTGTGCTGCTATTTTTTCGTCCTCAGCATAAGTAGGCATCGCTTTATCCCATTTTGTGAAATAGTCGACAGCTACTATGACATAGTTATGCCCCCCAGTTGAAGTGGTCTTACAATGCATGAAATCTATGCCCCATTTGGAAAAAGGGCCGACGGCAATAATAGGATGGAGTGGAGCAGGGTGCGAGCGTGTTTTACTATGAAAGAATTGACATGGTGGACACTTCTTGACTGTTTCAATGCAATCTTTGAAAATTGAGGGCCAGAAGTATCCTGCTCGCAGTATTTTCTAGGTCGTAGCCATCCCAGAGACATGACCACCACATGCTCCAGCGTGGAAGTCATTAAGAACGCGTTCCGCCTCATCTAGGGTCAAACAACGTCGAAGAACAGTGTCGACACCACGTCGATAAAGAGTATCGTTGACTATGAGGTAGTATTTTGCGTGATGTCAGATGCATCGACATTCATCGCGAGTGAGGTTGGGGCGGAAGCATTGGGTTTGGAGATACAATAGAATATCCCCATACCACGGATCAGACGTGCTAATGAGGAACAATGATTCATCAGGAAGAGAATCGATGGGCTCGGATTGCTCGGTAGCATGGGGCAAGTTACAAATCAACTCAGCAAAGACCAAAGATTTCTTGGACTTGGATTTGACAAATTCCAAGTCAAACTCTTGAAGGATGATGATCCAACGAGAATATTTGCCCCCAAGCACTTGACGCATGAGGATATAATACATTGGATTGAAATCAGCTATAATAGTGGTTCGGCGGAGTAGAATGTAATGACAGAATCTCTGGACAGCAAATACTGTTGCCAGAGCCAGTTTTTCAACATGTGAATAACAAGTTTCGGAGTCGAGAAGACTCTTACTAAGATAGTATACCACATGTTCTATGCCGTTGTGGTCTTCCTGGACTAGCACCATACCGATGGTGGAAGTCGAAGCTACAATATAAACAATGTAATCCCGTGTGTAATCAGGGGGTTGGATCACAGGATCTTTGGTTAAGGCTTCCTTTAGATTATCAAAGGAGCATTGGGATTCGTCATCCCAGATAAAGGGAATGTTCTTCTTGAGAAGCCTCATATAGCCTTTTGTTATCTCGAAAAGATTACAAATTAAATGACGTAGAAAGTTTGCATGCCCTTGCAAACTTTGAAGTTCTGGAATGTTTGTGGGGGAAGGCAGGGCTAAGATAGCTTCTACCTTCGCAGTATCTAAACGTATCCCACTTTTGGAGATTATGAATCCCAAAAAAAATTTGGCTTCTACGCAAAAGACGCACTTATGCGGATTCAAACGTATATTGTAGCGATGGCACCTTTCGAAAATGGCACTTAAGTGGTCAGGATGGTCTTCCTGGGCCCGAGAGTGAGCAGGAAGATCATCAAGATATGGTTCTACAATATGTTTGATGTCATGAAATGCATATGACATCGCCCGTAGGAAAGTTTCCCCGGCATTTTTAAGGCCAAAAGGTAACTTTCGATCTACGAAAATCCCCCAAGGGCAGATAAAGGTTGTTTTGTGCTAGTCGGCTGGGAGGATATCGATCTGATTATAGCCAGAAAAGCCATCCATAAATGAAAAGATGACACTCCCGGCACAGTTATCGATGATCTGGTCAATGAACGGAGTTGGGTAGTTGTGTTTTGGACAAGCTTTGTTCAAGTCGCGGTAATCGACATAGACTCTAATCGTTCCCTGTTTCTTAGCTACGGGAACGATGTTAGATACCCATTCTGTCAATGGGACAGGATAGATAAAACCAATACGCAAAAGTTTTTTAACTTCTACTTTAATAGTGGCTGCCTTACAAGGATGGACGGGCCGAAGTTTCTGCCGAACAGGTCAGCTGCCAGGGAAGGTTGGAATTTCATGGACCACAATCGAGGGGTCTATTCCTGGCATTTCTTCATAACTCCAAGCAAAAACATCGCGGAAGGTTTTGAAGTAGGCACTATAGAACTCCATTTCAAGGCGAGTACATGTTTTGCCAATATGTATGTTTTCCACGATACCAGGATTTACTGAAATATCTATGGGAGTGGTTGCCATAAGGTTAGCCAAGTTTCCTTCGGAAAATACCTCGTCGAGGGAAGTAGAGAACTTGGTTTGAACCATCCCAAGTGAAGCACTGGGTTTTGTGTCAGGCTCAAGCATCTGAATGGTGGGGAATGAAGATCGATGATGAAAATCTTCCCATGGTGGCTCATTACCGCACATAACCTCCATAATTGATTCGTCAGTGGGAAAAATCAAATTGAGAGGATCAATAAGTGGTGGGTATGAATGAGTCTCAGACGAGAGCTGTGCCATGGTGTGATGGGTAGAACAGTCGACCCAATCGGTGGCTGATTGGATTGCTTCATATGCTGCGAGGTTTCTGTTCAAAGGCATAGAGTTTCCGTAGTCTTCAATCTGAGCGGGACTCGGAATCACCCATGAATCATTGGAAGGGGTGACATTTGATGAAATCATGTTGACTGGTTGAACGTGGGTCCCCAGCTCTAGAAAAACTCCAATAAGGGAAGAATCCTTCATGAGACCAACACCAATGTCTTGGAACTGGTACCGAGGTTGATCCAATAATGGGACGGTGTTGGCGGAGTTCTGATGAGAGTCTGGGATACAGTAATCAAGTTGATCAATAGTGACAATTTTCCCTTCATGAGGAAATTGCACAATTCGGAAGACTGTAAATGCTATGGCGGTCATGGCGTAAAACCAATTCCGACCAAGTAGAAGATTGTAATCTAATGGTGCATCTACGACTTCAATGTGTACGGATACTGTTTTGCCCCCCAGTTCAACACCAATTGAGGGAATGAGTCCATAAGGTTGAAAACCATGTCCATCAAATGCCCTGAGAGTAGTGGGAGAAGTCGTGACTTCGGGTGAGCCTAAGGCTCTCCAGCAATTCAAAGACATGATCGATGTGGAGGCACCTTCATCTAACACAGTGCGATGGATGCTATTTCCACAGATTTTGGTATGAACCTGGAAGGCTAACTGGTGAGAAATCCGAGGTTTGGCGTGTTCCAAGTTAAACATAATAGCGTTTGAAGTATCTGGGTCCATTGCCCCCAGTGCTAAAAGTAAGGTTCTACGCTGCGTGGGGCAGTGTTGAAGAACCTCGAGAGTCGACATGGCACAAGGTGCTTGAGCTAAATCCTCAACAATGTTGTAATTTTGGGCAGCTCGCGCATTAGGATTAAATGTCGCCTTACGTATGGTGCCCTTGGGTGGGCGTAGCACTGTGTCCATAAGCGATCTCTCGATATGGAGATGGCCAGTAGGGGGAGGGGTAGGAGTCAGATCTTCAATAGGAGATTTGCCTTTGGCTATCTCGGGTTGTTTGTTTGAACTTGGAGGGTTGTCATACGTCTTTGAACAAGTGGTTATATGAATCTCCTCATTACTCGTCATTAGGATTTCATGATTTGTGGACGTCTCTCTGCGGGTAGGGTTGGTCGGGTTTCCCCCCTGTTGGGTTTCTTGGGAAACCATCTGTTGTTGCTGTTGAGGGAAAGGGTCAGTTAACACTGCCGGGCGAGAGGATCCTTTAACAAATTTGTTGACCTCGTCCTTGTAGGGACAGTCACGCGTGTAGTGATCGTCTTGACAAATTAGGCAGGGAAACTTATCCTTTCAACGTGGTTTCTGGTCGTTGTGGGTGGGTTGTGGCTTGGGATTCTCCTATTGGTTCTTCTTGGATTTACCATGATTGTTTTTCTTCTTTCCTCTGGATGTTTGTGACGTAGATTGAACTGCGTTCACTTCGGAGGAAATAGCAAGAGAAGTAGTACTTTTTGAAGCAGCCTGAGGTAGAGTGGGGGAAGCTGAAGCTTATTGTCCCATCGAGTTGGTAGTAGGTTGGGCCTTGACTGAACCGACAATACCATCAATGGGGGGTTCAGTGGTAGGTTTCGTTGGATCAGTGGTAACGCGGGCAGCATGGGGAAGAAGTTCATGTAACTTGCTGAATTGGGTGTATACCAAATCCATGTACTGAGCTGCCGAGATGGCTTGTTCTTTTGTAACCGGCCCGTGCATAGCGATGTCTCTAGCTATGGAAAGCAAAAAGGATTTCGTGAACCAATCAGCGAGTAGCTGATCCGGAATGGGTGCCTTAATTAGCCTACGGCGTCGTCGCCACTCATGGATGTGATCTGAAATGTGCGTAGAAGTGGTTTGACGTAGTGAGGTTAATAGTTCTGTTCCAGTCTCATACCGGATGGGGAGCTGGAAATGGGTCAGAAACTGCATAGCCAAGGTGTTGAAATCACGAAAGGAGTGTTGTGGCAGCTCGATGTACCATTTTGCTGCCGTGCTAGTAAGCATACATTGGAAGAGCCGAAGTCGAATGGAATCGTCCATCAAGGAGTTGGATGAACACCAAAGATGGAAGGTCATTACGTGATTCTTGGGGTCTTCCCTGAGCTTAGCATCGAACTTGGGAATGTCCGATGGAAGTTTGGTTGGAATGGGTGGCTAGTGAGGTTCATGCCATATGGGATCGTTAATAATCCTCAACAAATCAGGTAAGTCAAGTGTGGCCAAAAAGGGAAGTTGACGATTAGTCTGCGGGTATGAGTAATAACCATGTGGTGCAGAGAAACCTGGGGGGCCTTGCATAGCATACTGTTGCATGTTATACCCAAATGTGTTTCCCGAGGGGTACTGCTGGAAGTTCTGTGGGTAGTAAGCCATCTGGTTAACCGGTTGAGTGTTGGTAACCGGTTGGTGGATGTTCTGCTGAGTGGGGATGGTGGGTATGGTACTCTGGGGTTACTGAAACCCAGGAATGGTTGCTGCTCCTGGTTGGGGAAAAGTTCCTTGTAATTGTTGCGTTCCAGGAATGTTACCACTATATTGAGTAAGTGGAGGGTTTCCCATAACAAGGTTGGGGGGTGGCTACGACGGTGGTGTCCATGGAAGGTTTGTTCCTCCTTGAGGAGCATGTGAAAATTGAAGGGATGGGTTCCATGGTGTTGTAGCAGCTGAAGGGTAAGGGGAGCCGGAGTTCAAGTTGGGGGGAATCTGAGATTGCCCCTCAGCTTGGTTCCAGTTTCCAAATAGTGAGTAACCCCCACTCTGTAAGATTTGAGGTTCCCAAGAAGGAAGCGTACCTGACGGGGGATGTTGAGGATGAAGTCCGGTTGGAAAACCGGTATAAGGTTGTCCACTGCCAGGTGTGTTGTACATACCATACTGGGCAGATGCTGCTGGTTGGGAGGGTTGTTGGATGGATCCAATAGGTTTTTCTCCAGCAGATGGGTTGGATGGCCCTATAGGAGGAGGTTGTTGACTAGGAACGGGGTTCCCAACAAAGGGTTGTCCTCCAGCTGGTTGGGTTGATGGCCCACCAGGAGGAGTTTGGTTGTTGGGGTTGGGGACCACGGCAGTCAGTTGTCCACCTCCTGAGATGGTGTAAATAGTGGCCAAGGGTGATCCTCCGATCAAGACAGAAGATCCAGCAGTATGACTTGGTGTTCTTCCACCGCTAGCCGAATATGAGAGTTTCGATTGGCCAACGGCGCCAAAAGTGCCGATTTGTGGAGGGGGTCTTCCATATCTGACAGGCGAGGACGGAGAAAAAACTGGGTTATCCCTCATAGAATGTGCACCAAAAATGGGTGATGGCAGCAAATGTGGGGAATTTAACCCAGGGGTATCGGTGTCGTCCATAGCATGTTCAATGATAGGAGGACCATCGAAGACTGGGTCCGGGTTCATGTCCTGGAAAGGGTTTTCGGGGTCCGGCGGGGACCTAGGTATAATAACGTTTGAAGGTCTGGAACCGTCTGCATAGGAGTGATGCAACTCTGTGCTATACGAGATGTTGGGATCCCAATAGTCAGAAGGACGAGTAACAGGGGGATATCTAGAAGCAGTCAAGAGCCTTTGCTCTGTGTCGTGTTTAAACCGTGTCGATGCTAATGGGGAGTTTGCTAGACTAACCATACTAGACTAAATGGAAGCCATGATCTCATGTCCCGGAGGAAGGTTGGGGAGAGATATGGTATGAGGTACGTTGCTTGAAGAACTGGTTTCCTGCGGGTGAACGCTGGGTGGCGTGGTGATAACAGGTGGAAGCTCTGCCTAAGAAGTGATGAAGCCATAATCAGGTTCAAAAGGTGTGTTAGGAAGTCGAGTATCTTCAATAATTTTGACGTACCCGCTCGGGACTGAAATCAAGCCAGGTATATCCTGGTCAGATCCTTCGGTGGTGCTAACAAATCCGTCTATGTCATCGTGAAAATTTTCTGGTGGAAGGGAGGCGTTGACATCAGGTAGGAGAATTACCTCTGGTCTAGTATTTTGGGCTGTACTAGATTCAGTCACTGTAATGTTGTCCACTGTGCCAGATATATCTGGAATAACAGTGGGTGAAGTGACAGTGGGAATCTCAGATATGCTAGTGGTTACAGAAGCTGTGAAAGATTCTGAGACTGTGCTGTGAGTAACAGTTACAGACGGGACTAAATATGTAGTATGTATCGATGGTGGAATGTTCCCTCGACCAGCACCATGGCCAGAGGGAGTGGGAATGCGTGATGCAGGTGGACCAGAGGTCCATGGCAGTGGTGGTGGTGGAGGGATTTTGCCCTGTACTCGTCGTGATCTCCGTGGAGGTTCTAACATGATGGAAAGAAAATGAAAATCGGGGGCAGTTTTGTAACAAAGAACTCAAAAACTCTAATGCAACCAAGTGTGCAGAAGAGGAGCTAGAAAAAGCAAGGCTCGCAGGCCAAAAAAGCAAGCTCTAAAATCTATACTGAGACTGGTGTCTCAGTAAGCGAGCTGATAAAAAGAATGGCCAGAATGTCAACAAGCAGTCACTAAAAAGAAAAATGACCCTCTATAAAGATGAGATAACAAGCAAACTCCTAACTAAGAGCTGGAGACCTCAACAAGCTGTATCCTTCACAAGGTGATGAAATCCAAGTCGAACAATACAACGTGAGAGACCAATATGAGAAGGATATCCCTCTACTGAAAGGGATCCTGGGTAAGAGAGCCCTAGTAGAAAAGTCACTAAGCTACCTCGTTCATGACACGTTGGAAAAGGTTTTGGGCACTTCTTCCTTCCGAGGAAGACAATGATCGATGTTGCCTTATGGCTAAGTGGAGTGCGGCATTCCACAGAGTCCGTTCGGTTCTCAATCTCGCGGTTGTTTAACCCCTGAAAGTTAGAAACAGTCAGGAGGCCCCTCCACAAACTGGCTGTGACCGTGTCAATAAATACTAGAGGATTTTAGTTCCCTAGAGGACAACAACTATGTCTCAGATGAAAATGACAAGGGGGAATTATTTTGATGCCTATCCCCGGTGTCCTACCTAACTACCAAATTCTTTTGATTTCCTCAAGTGAGGTTAATGTTGGTTTAGTTAGGGAGATTAATTTTAGTGGTTGTATTACTCAATCGGGTAAATGGACGTGAAACTTGGTGGTGTTATGACGACCCAAACCATGCAAGTGAGAATGAATCGAAATAAGCCTTTGTCTTTGATGAAAACTAGCTATAGAAGAGAGAGAGTTTTCGATCATAAATGCATGAGCAATTAAAAACCAAAGCAAAAAATTTTTGTTTTCTTTTTGTGAATAGAGCCAAACTAAAATGAACACTTCTTTCCAATTCACTGATCTTACAACTAAGATGCTTCAAATATGACAATTTCTGTGGAAAATTTCAATGCTTCACTTTCTAATGCGCAATGATGCTACTAGACCATTTTAATCAAAATAACACAAAATGTTTTCCAATGATAACTTTCAATATGAATTTTAATAATAGTAATGGAAACAATGTGACTATGAAAACTGCACAATTCAGTAACAGAGAACAGTAGTAATGGTTTGGTTGTGATGGGAAGATCACTCCAGTGCACTCAAAGTGAAGGGGTGACCCTATGTGCCAATAATGCCACTAATTCACACAATAATCAAGCTCACAAAAAACAATACACACACCACACAAACTGTAAAATGAACAGAATGGTAACAGGCAACAGAAAACACTAACTGAGGCAGAGAAAGATGAAAAATGACTCAGGAAACCAAGCAGGGGAGAAAAAATGACAGTATGCAGACACTACCATGTGGAAGAGTAAGGCTATAGCGCGGTACTGTGATACTACCGCTCTGGTACTAATGCAGGATACGCGATACTACCACGCTGTAGTCAGTGCAGAGGGTGCTGTACTGTGGCAAAGTGTGGAAAAGCACAACTTTTGAAAAGGAAGATGAAATTTTCAGGGTTGCTGCAGACCCAAGGGACTTAGTCATCAGACAGGGAGAAAAAATATAGAGAGGAGGGGTGAATGAGGGTCAAAAAGACCAAAAATCAAAGGTGGTTTGAAGAGAAAGAAAAAGTCACAATCGAAAGATGGATGATAGTGAACTCAATCAATCAAATGGAATTCAAACCAGCGGATTCGCCATTCTTGTTGGTAGAATTCTTTCCTACGGATAAGTCAGAATTCTCTTAAATTAAAGTAGATTTATAACTGACTCTAAGATAAGAACAAAACTAAACAAATGCTACCTTGAATCTCCTGAATTAATTTTCACAACAAGATTAAATGCATTCAGAAGGTATGAAAGACATAACTCACCTTTCAATCTGACGTTTGTCCCGCTTCTAGCTCTTGATCCCAAAGCTCCAATGTAGAACCTGTTGAAATTAAACAAGGAACAAGCATGCAAGCTTCCAAACACCTTGAAGTAAAGATTAAATTCAAATCTAGACTAGATACATTCCATGTCAAGAACTCATACAATGCACATGAAATGGGAAAAACAAAACAAGTTATCTTTATTACAAACTTGAAGAATGCTTACAAAGGTTGCTTGATGTCCAAGCCAATCCTCCAACTCCAAGTGCTTCCTCCTCTAGCTATCTCCACAAGGCTGGAAGATCATAAGTTTGATACCTCTAAGAGTCCTCCCCTTTGCTCATGGAGTGGCTCTCTCTTATAGTGTGTGGTAGGGTTAACCAACAAGAGAGATGGGTGGATCTTGGGAGAACTAAGTGGATCAGGCCTACTAATCACAGAAAGTGAGTTAGGATTGAATCAGGGATCCCAATCCTAAAAAATCTCTCGAAAATCCAAAATCCCACAAGCCATGGCAAAAAGGCTAAAAAAGGTGTACCGTGCCCCTAGATCAGAGCATAATGCGGTAGTACCGCGTGTCAGGGACAGAGCATAGTGCGGTAGTATGGACTACCGCGCACTCATAATGGAGCAAGGCACAGTAGTTAGGGTAAATGAAGTCTCAGCTAAGTTAATTCTTGACAGGGTGGATTTGCCTTCAAGGATTACTCATCATTTTTCTCTTCTGGGTGTTTTAAGCAGTAGTGGAAATGTCGTCAACTCTTTTTGTGGTGAAGATGCAAAACTGTGGAATATGGAGGTATAACACGAGGATTTCAATGGAACAGATGATGAATTTCCTCCAAGCGAGAATTTCAATGGAACCAATGATGAATTTCCTCCAAGTGAAGATTTAAATGGCACCGATGATGATTTTCCTCTGAGCGAAGATTTCAATGGTACCGATGATGATTTTCCTCCGAGCGAGGATTTTAATGGCATCGATGATGATTTTCCTCCGAGCGAGGATTTCAATGGCACCGATGATCATTATGTTGATGATGAAGCCACCAATGATGAAGACAATGATTCCCCTCCAAGTAAGGATGTTACAGGCACCAATGATGAAGACAATGATTCTCCTCCAAGTAAGTATTTTATAGGCACCAATGATGTCAATGTTGAATCTCAAGAGTTCCCTTTAAGTGAAGAATTTAGTGGCACCAATAGTGTTAATGGTCACATTGATTTGTCAGCAATTGATCAAATTATTAGTGACCATGACAGTCATTTTCATATTGAATTTGGGGATTAAATTTTCAATGAGGGGGTCATATGCCTCACAATGAAAACATTCATTCTAATGAGAATGTTGTTGCAGACATAATGTTCCAGAAAATGCAGCAACACAATCCAATAATGAGCAGGATTAAGTGTAGGACTAGAACCTTTTATGTCAATCCAAAGCATTCCAATTATACAAGGTCTAGGAAAGAATGGCTCACAAGTCCAAGTTCCGTTACTCATTTGATTTCCAGTGAGTGTTACCACAAATGTTGTTTGAAAGGTATAGGCTACAATTATTCCTTGGAGAAAAGGAAGATGTATTTATCAATGAAAAAAGATATGCAAAATTCAATTTTAGTGGGGTGCATGATTTCTACAAGGACGAGTTATGATTATCGCATTGGAAATTTTCTTCTTTGTAGAAAGGCATTCAAACAGATTCACTAAACTGGTAATCTTTGATTATCAAGAATACAAGCAAGACTTGAAAAGGATCCTACATTTTATTCTGACAATTATCAGGGGCGAATCACTGGGCCATCAACACACATTGCAATATCATGGATGCATGATTTCTTTTCCAAGCATTGAGAGAGTATGCCAAATAGAGAAACAATACACATTCCAGATAATTTCACAATGCAAGAAATCTACAACTTATACAAGGATTATGTTCAAGGTGGTCAAGGAAATGGAAACTTCATTAGATATGCATATTTCACAAGAGTATGGAAAAAGAAGTTCAACAACGTCCACATTCCAAAGAGATCAAGGATGGGGATATGCAGTACATGTGCTTCTCTTAAAAAAAGAAGGGATAGAAAGAGGTATGCTTACAAAATTGTTTTTTTATAGATAAATGTCAATTATTAAAACTAGTTATCAATATTTTTTTGTTTGGTTGTTTGTAGACTCCATAATCAATGCACTGCAAGAACATTGCAATCAACATTCAAATGAATGACAAAAGTTGTACAAACATCGAAAGAAGTGTTATGATGCTCCACATAAGTATATGGGTTTGATAATTGATTGCATGGATCAGAAAAAAACACTCTTGCCACATTTTGTTTGTTTGCCAAAGAATTTAAAGGAGGAAAATTTTATTCAGTTTCACTTGGTTGGGTGTATGGCTTTTAATGGTGAAATGATTCCAAGGGTTTACTTTACAGCTCCAAATATTCACAGTGATGAAAATTTGACCATTACCATAATTCACCATGTCCTTACTCATTGGCCAGGTGATCTTCCTGAAGTTCTATATCTACAATTGGACAACACAAGCCGAGAAAACAGAAATTAGGTCGTGTTTGGTTGTCTAAGCATGCTTGTTGAATTAGTAATTTTTAAAAAGGTAAAAGTTGATTTCCTTATTGTTGGGCATATGCATGATCATATTGATCAAATGTTCATCCATTTTGCAAGGACATTGAGGAGGAAGAAATTTGGGAGCCTACCATCATTGATTGAAATTATAGGAAAAGCATACCATCCAGATCCTATTGTACAGAAATTGGAAGAAAATGTTGACATGCGAAGATTTATGTTTGGCTCGCATGGTGAAGAAAGTTGCATTGAAAAACTTAATGACATTATCTTTTAGCATCAATTTCATATAAAAAACATTGATGGAAAAAAACTATTATGAGGAAAGAAGTACTCAACTAGCATAGAATGGGGGCCTTCATTAGGTTTGGCATTTTTGAAATTCATCTCAAATCATCAAATGTATGCTTCAAAATTATTGTTATTGCAATCATCTACATAGATTCATAAAGCAAGGAAACATAGTAGAGATGTTGATTATTCTCAATGCTTGGAAGAAATAAAAAATTCTATCGAAGATACATATGAGTACTTTGATGTTGTTGATTCTGTTTGGTGGGATTCTTTTTTCATGGAGCAGAGTGACATAATTTCAAACTCTACAAATGGAGATATACATTTGATGTATCCATTTTCTTGGCCACAAATTTTATCAAATGAAAATGAGGTAACAAATGTTGAAACTCGAGGTGTTGAGTTTTCTCAAGTAGAGGAAAGAGAAATGTATATTGGCTCTGTAATACCCCAATTTTGACCGTAGTGATTTATTGGCTTTTATATGAATATTGTATACATGCGATGTATGTTCCCCTAGCGTGGAGCTCAAGGCTAAGGCCCCGCTACTATATGTTCGTATTTTATTTTAAATGGACAAGCATTTGACATTTTGTGGCCCATGTGCTATTAAACCATGGAATATTGTAAATTGATGTAAATATTTAATATTGCAATAAAATACCAAAAATTGGCTATGGGAGCAATGAATGAGAAGAAGCCATGTGTATCCACTAGGGAGTGGTGAGGGGGCTATGGGGATGAACTATATGCTGCCAAATGTCATTGTGAGAACCCATTAGACTTTCCTTGATGATATTTATTTACGTTGTAAGGAAGTAGTTGAAGATTTCAGTCCATGGCTTCAATGGAGCATGGGCAGCCTAGAAATTCGTATGGCAGAGTATGAGCTCTATTTTCTTGTACCAAAAGTCACTCTACCGCATGGTGGTTGCTTCATTCTCATTCCCATTCCAGTGTGGAAGAACCCAGCATCAATTTTTATCCAAAAACGAATTCCCAGCAGGGAGCAAAAACCAGAAATCGCAACTTTGCAAGAACCCACGTTTTGAAGAGCCAAAAATGCCCAGATTTGGTATTTGAAAGTAAAATCCAATGGGGGATCCATATATATGAACCTTGGGGCTAATTTGAGAGTATTAGATACCTCGAAATCCATTGGAAAACCCAGTTTTTATACCCTAGAAAACCAGTAACGGGATTGAGTTATTTGATGAACAGAATTGTGAGAAATCCAATTGTGAATGACTGAGCAGAGGTTGGGTTCGCTTGATAAACCCAGTGAAGGTTTGAATCTCAAGGAATTAGCAGCTGGACCTTTCTATGCCCATCCTGAAGAGCACTAGAGGGAAGGGACTCCTGAGGGACTATGCAGCAGAGAAGGGGACCTTCCTTGTGTTGGATGGGTAGGTAATGTGGGTGCCTTGACTGCTGAATTAACTTGAGATGCCTGTAGCTCTGTGGATGAGCTCACTGGCTTAGCATCCTCCTCATTTTTCATTTGTATGCTTGATAAACCAAACTGTGTGTTGGCTTAGCATAGTTGTTGAGTGAAACCATGGCTGTGAGTGAGCCTGTTTAGTTTCTCCTTAGTGGATACACAACCCAGCTGGGGGGTGATCTCTCAGCTAAAGGAATACAAGTGTTGATGTATATGTAACTTCGGAATGTATTTCATCTATGTATTTCATATATATTTATTGTACCGTTATTAGAGATGTGTTATTCCTCTATAAGGAAGTGTCGTCATGTGAATTGACAAGTGTCGCAAGTGTGTGTACTTGTCGATGGGTTATTAGACCAACATGTGTGGGGTCGACCCTGAAATATATATTATATTGTGGATGTATCTAGATAGACAAGTCGGCCCCATAGTGTAACTGGGCAAACAGGTTAGTATAAATAGAGATCAAGAGATCTCTATTTTGATCATTCGGAAAGTCACACTTCTCTCACTCAGAAAGTGGTGCACTAGTGAGAAGGAGGATCATCTGCTACTAGGAGACTATCTCAATGTATTTTGGTTGTACTTTGGTTGAGCCATTGCTCTCTCTATCTCTGAGGAAATTGTGGGGTTTTTCACCTTGGGGTTTTCCCCATGGAAAATCTGTGTCTCTTATCTCTCATGCTTTTGATTCTTGTGATGCTTGTCATGCTTCTTGTGATTGTTATGCATTGATATACTGTATATGTTATTCTCTTAGTAGAGATCCAAGAGTATTGTGAATTAATGCTCAAAATTTAACAATAAGCTGGACAGAGATCTATGGTTGTGTGGAATGTTGCTCTCACATAGCCAGTTGTTTGGACAGCTTCATCTTCAAGATAAGTGTTCTCTGTAATTTACATTGTATGCATTATGTGTTTTGTAGTATGTTAATTTTGAGTGTTAATTGCCCATTTTAATGAAATCGACATGAAATTTGTGCATAACATGAGTACAAGATTGAATTCTCTACACGATGAACCATCATATGCATGTGTTAGATATGATGATGCATTACTGTTTGTGTGCTTGCAAATATGTTTATTTTTGCTATGTTTATATTGAGTATGAGTCTGCACATAGAAGATTTTAATTGTTATAAACTTATGAGTAATGTATGGGGCTGATTTTACCAATTAAGCCCAGTAGATTGGTCAAGTTTCCCTTCCTTGCATCAGGTTGATGGAAGGGGACGTTACAGGCTCTAGAAGATCATCCGCAAAGCATCTAGAGATGAAATACCTTTACAGGGGCTCAGTATAAGATATCAAGGAGGGTTGCATGATTGCAGTTTTGTCTACAAATGATGCACGTCATTATCCATTATGGATTGCAAAAGCTATGAAGCTCAATAAAGAAAATGAATAAGTAGCATCAGTAGAATTACATTGGTATGCAACAGATACACACCCATTTGATGGTGTGCACAAAGAAAAGATGGTGGTTGATAAAAAGGTTTGCAGAAAGAGAAAAACAAAGGGTCAAAAAATAAATCGTCGCCGCATTGACATCTTGAAATGGAGTTGATATACTTGTTTATGATTTCAAGTTGACAAAGAAAGACACCCTTCACTCCAAGAGTATAGATATTATCAAGAGGTTGTTTCCAAAGCAAGGAGTTGCAAGATGGGAGTATGTTAAAGCAAGTCGTAGATCCCGAAGGAATATGACATATGAAATGATGGGATTAGATGTAGAATCAGATGGTGCACCCATTGATAATAGAAAAGAATATGGGTCATCTACATATTCATCCAGTCCTTCATCTACATAAAATGTAGATTCTGATAGGGTGTTAGAATCCATGGATGAATTTGAAAAAATTTCACATGAAGCATTTTAAATGTTTTTTATTAGTATGATGTTTGTAATTGATACTCTAAAGGCATTTTTGAATATTTGATATTAATGATTTGTTCTTGTATGGTCTAATATATTATTTCATTATGAATCGCATCATAATTTATCTGTTTCTATCTGGTTAGAGTGGTGAAATTATTTATGAATATTTGTTTTTTGTTTAATATGCAAGTTTAAAAAAAAGTTGTAGTTTATCTCTTGAAGAATTTTATTTTCCAATTTAGGGGTTGATTTTAAAGTTTTTGTAAGCAACAGTATGGGATCTTTAGGCCATGGCTCTATTTTTTAACATGAAAAAAAACCGTGTATACTAGTATCAACACTTTTCTATTTAGGGGGTGTTTTTGGTGTTTTTTTGGAAAAATTGTCATTTTTATGGCTAGAGTTCTCGTTCATAGCATAAAGTTCTCATTTCATAGTATATGTGGTTTGGGGAAGAACCATTATGGACCATAAGAGTACATCTAGCTACTATTATAGCGTGAGATCAACTATGATATCTTTGTCCGGCAAGAATCAGGGCTTTGTATCCCAGAGCACTGCCGAAACAGAATACAAAGCTGCTAGTGTTTCCTGCCAAGAAGCAGTGTGGCTCAAAAAGCTACTTGCAGGTTTTTTGGGTGAAAATATTGAGCCTACAATTATTACGTGTGACAATTAAAGTCGCATCAATCTTTCTGAAAACCCATTGTTTCATGACAAGTTGAAGCACATTGAAATGGAGTATCACTTCAATTGAGACATGGTCCAGAAAGGTATAGTGAAACTTCAGTACATTGCTACTAATGAGAATATTGTAGATGTGTTAACAAAGCCTTTGTCAATGACAAATTTCAGGTACTTCCAATACAAGCTTGGTATGGCAGAGAATGCTTCCCTCGCTAAGAGGGAGTGTTAAAAATACAACATCAGGAGACATTCTACAAACCAATCTTGTGTATACAATATTGATCCTCCCGTATAGAGGTGAGAAATTTGATTGCATTCTGTGTAAAGGTTATTCCTCCTGTATAGAGGTAATTGATCAAAGTAATAATGTTGTAAATTCTTGTTGGACAAGACTCTGGACTTGTGTGTCAAGTCATGATTATCATGTAAACCTTCGATATAAAGGTATCCATGATGAACCTCCCGTATAGAGGTGGACCTTTTGTATAAAGGTCATGGTTTACTTGCTAAAAGCATTTAATATTTTGTGATGTATTATTAACCATGATCAATAGTTGCTATTAATTCTCCTTTAGATATTGATCACCACTAAAGTGAATTACTTTAGCATATGATCATTTGGTCTAGAATAATATAATATGATCACCGCATCTTATAATTATTCTTAGTATAATGTAATGTGATGGATAATTAAAGTTAACACATATTGGCCATGAAGTAAAAGATAAATAAATCAAAGATAAATCAAAGAGATCAAGAGAATTCAAAATTTCCCATGCAAACACTTTATCTAATTAAAGACAACTCAAATTGTTAAAGCTTCAGTTAAGTATCAATGCTTCAGTTATAGAGATTCAGTTACGTATCAATGCTTCAATTAAAGAATCAGTTAAAGATATGCCTCAGTTAACTAAATAAATTAGCATGGTCACTTCAAGTTAATTAATCAATGTGATTTCAGTTAACTAAGTGTTAAATAATAAGGACGAGTTAACTAAAGTGTTTTCACTTTTATTAGTTAAACTAAACGACAACACTTCAGTTAAAGAGAGTTAACTAAGTGACAACGAAGAAGATCTAGTTAACTAAGTGTAATTTCATGAAGACACTTATGTTAAACTAAAAGATGACACGTGAGTTGTGACAGTTGCATGTCAACATGTTAGGAACCTATGTCAACCCTTCTCTTTACTTTGCTAGTATATTGTTTTTGACGCATATGCATTGTAAGTCGTCCTATAGTATTTGTTGATCCATAATTTGTATTGGCCCATGGTATTGACCCATAGTATTGGAAGCATATGCTTTGTAAGTCCTCCTATAGTATTATATGTCCCATGGTATTGACCCATAGTATTGGGCATAGACTTAGTATATAAGTGTGTGTCGAGGACAATGAAGGTACCGTGAAGTTATTTGTATTGAGCTTGGTCAAAGGAGATTGCCCCCTCGAAGTGGCCTGCGATTAATAAAGTGATTCTGAGTTCTGTTATTTATTCTATCTCCTGTATTTTCATTAATTAATTATTGCAGGTTCTTCACATTTGGTATAAGAGCACTTTCTTTGGCTCATTGGGTGAAATTTATGCCAAATCTTTTTTTGCATCTGTTGCAGGTTCGGATCTGGAAATAATCCCTATCCGCTTAATTGTGGGAAGTACTTGGGCATAATCCCTAAAAATCATTGTGAGGAGTACCATAGGAACCCATAAGTAGTTGTCCCATTGAGAGGACCTTCCAGCGAAAAGGGCAACAACCCCTAGCTGATTGACTAGTTCCAACCCATGAGATAAACCAAGAGCTGTCGTTTGTGGAAAAGCAGTTATCAGTTTTACCTGAGCCGTGGAGTAAGGGGTACTACCCTAATACGTAAGCTGCCAGACAGTATTGGTGGCCGAGTGAATCCCCTGAACCGTTAGGAATTCGAGCATACCTAGGGTCCATATCTATTTTCAGCTGATAAATCACAGATTTCCTCTACCCAGAACTATTGCCGATCACTTCCGCACCGTTGCAGATCCATCTATTGCTGATCACTTCCGCACCGTTGTAGATCCATCTGTTTCTGATCCCTTCTGCGCCATAGCAGATCCATTCTGGAAAAAAAGGTATAAAATTCTATTTTTTCACCATATCTCCCTTGTTTTCACTCCATTTCCTTTGAAACTTCCCTAACACCCCTGTAATTCCATTCTGCATATTTCATTCCTCAGGACCCTATCCCAAATTCCACTTCCCAAAGCTAGAAATCTCACATTTTTCTATTTTTTGGGTTTGCCATAACTTCTTTGACTTTCACCCAATCGCCTTCAAATTTTACCAGAGAGTTCCTTTCCTATTTCTGCTTCTTTGTCCCTCTCTGCCAAATTTTCTCATTATTTCACCTTGCTTCTAAAACCATCATTTTCTACTTCCCTGTCCATTTGAAAGTGTCCAAAGCCTAGTGAAACCCAAATTACCCATCAGATTTTTTCTCAAATCCAGATTTTCCTTTGCTGAAACAGTTTCTGTTTTTGTTTTTCTACCCACTCAAAAAATAAAAAAACTCTTGGTTAAGGTTGTCACCCGCGCAGGAGCAAAAACCATAGAGGAAGCACTTGCAGCCATCCAAACCAAACTCAAGGATCTGGATGAAAATTTTCTCGGCCTCCATCTTGAGTATTCAACCATGAAAAACAAACGACAGTCAGAGTCTTCTTCAGATAATGGGTTCTCTTCTTCTGGCAATTTTCGTGGTCCGAAGCTTGATTTTCCTCGCTTCAATGGTACTGGTCTGACTAGATGGATCTATCGGGAAGAACAATATTTCAGTATGCATAATACTTTTGATCTGAACAAAGTTCCACTTGCATCCTTTCATTTGGAACAGGAAGCTCTTCAATGGTACCATTGGTACATAAAGTCTCATGACGAGCCAAAATGGACAGATTTTTTCCAACTTATTTTGCAATGCTTTGGTCCTAGTGCTTTTGATGACTTCATAGGATCACTCACTAAACTTTGCCAATTTGGCATTGTGATAGAGTATCAGGCAGAATTTGAGAAACTAGCCAATCACACAGAAGGATTATTTGATGAATTCTACAGGAGTTGTTTTATCAGTGGTCTTAAGGATGAAATCCGCTCAGAGGTCAAAATGTTCTATCCCAAAACCATGATGGAATCCCTAGGGTTGGCTAAGTTGGCAGAAGACAAGATTGCATCAAAACAATGCTCTAAACCCGCTTTTGTTCCCTTCTGAAATATGGGTTCTCAACGACCTCCCATCCCGCCAGCTCCTTGACCAACTCCTATCAAGCATTTGTCTGAAACAGAGATGCGGGAAAGCAGAGAAAAAGGGATTTGTTATAATTGTGATGAGAAATTCACTCAGGGACATAGATGTGTTGAGCAAAAGCTCTATCTATTGGATGTGGATTCTCCGCCTGCCTCTGAAATTGGTGAAGAAGCTCCAGATACAATAGATGATCAAGTCAACATTCAGGAGCCGCCTATTGACCCTCCATCTCAAGACGACCAACTAGAGATATATATCCATGCTTTATCCAGAATCACCACCCCCCAAACAATGCGGTTCAGAGGTTACTTCAAGAAGATCCCTCTTACAATTCTCATTGATTCTGGTAGCACTCATAATTTCATTAACCAACGGATCGCCAAACAGAATGATTGTTTTGTCCATACTTGCTCCAACTTTGAAGTCATGATTACCAATTAGGTCACCTTACCTTACAAGGGGAAGTGTCACACTATGCGTATCTCTCTGGAATATTATAACCTGCGCTCTTACATGTTTTCCTTGTCCTTAGGAGAATGTGATGTGGTTTTGGGCGTTCAATGGTTACGCACTCTTGGCCCCATCTTATGGGATTTTGCTGAACTTTGGATGCATTTTTCAGTAAATGGGAAACAAAACAAATTTGCGAGCCTACAACCAGGGTCTCTCCACATCATCAGTTCACATCGCTTGGAAAATATCCTTAAGAATAATTCACATGGTGTCATCGCTTAGCTCCATTCCATTCATATGCACCCATCAATGGTATCCACTGCTTCCTTGGATAGATATGCCAGTGTCTTTGCTAAACCAGTGGGCTTGCCACCTTCAAGAGACCTTTCCGGTAAGAATTTATCTGCATTTACATCTCAGAAGGAAATGATGGCTATTTTTCATGCAGTACAGAACTGGCAACCATACCTATTAGGGAAGTATTTCTGCATCAAGACTGATCTCCAAAGTCTAGAAAATTTCCTGGAACAATGGGTCTCCTCCCCGGCACACCTGAAATGGGTTATCCAACTCATGGGTTATGCCTATGTGATTACTTACAAGAAGAGTAAGGAAAATCTGGTGGCAGATGTTCCTTCTCGCACATTTGACGAACTAGTTTCTCTTACAGCTATTTCTCTACTTGTTCCAAATTGGTTGCAATCTGTTTAACAGGGCTATCTCTTCGATGAACTCCATGCTTCTCCATCGGCCGAGAAATCTGGGTTCCTCAAAACATATGACCGGGAACAATGTAACTTCTTTTTGCAGGGACTGGAAATGATAATTCAAGAGATGGTGGTTGACTGTGATACTTGCGAGGTCAACAAGGGTGAAACGACACTCCTTTCGGGACTGCGCGAACCCTTACCTATCCCTACATAGATTTGGACAGATATTTCTATGGATTTTCTTGTAGCGCTCCAGTGGTACAATACCACATCTAAAATGACACGATATGAAGTTGTCTATGGACAGGCACCACCAGTTCTTCTTCCATACACCCTCAACAGTTCCCTAGTTCATGCAATTGACTCGGATCTTCAAAGCCGCGATCAGATTCTTCTCATTCTGCAGGACAATTATCACATGGAAAGAATTTAACTGAAACAACAAGCCAATCAACACCGTTCTGAGCGCACTTTTCACACAGCTGATATGGTTCTTCTTTGTCTACATCCTTCCATGCAATCCTCCCTAAAACTTAGAAGGCATCGGCTTCTCTCTCAACCTATCACAGAGGTACTCATTCAATGGCATGGAATGCACCCCAAGGATGCTCCAAGGGAACCACTCCTTCATATTCCGCATCAATTTCCACATCTAAAGCTTTGAGGACAAATCTTGTTCGAAGGGAGAGGGGATGTTAGGAACCCGTGTCAACCCTTCTCTTTACTTTGTTAGTATATTGTTATTGGACACATATGCTTCATAAGTCATCCTGTAGTATTTGTTGATCCATAGTTTGTATCAGCCCATGGTATTAACCCATAGTATTGGACGCATATGCTTTGTAAGTCTTCCCGTAGTATTATATGTCCCATGGTATTGAAACATAGTTTTGGGCATAGACTTAGTATATAAGTGTGTGTTGAGGCCAATGAAGGTACCGTGAAGTTATTTGTATTGAGCTTGCTCAAAGGAGGTTGCCCCCTTGAAGTGGTCTACGATCAATAAAGCGATTTTGAGTTATGTTATTTATTCTATCTCATGTATTTTCATTAATTAATTATTGCAGGTTCTTCACATGACACTTAATTTATCCACCTAACTAAGTGAGCAATCTTTCAGCTAAGAGGCAAGTTCATCCTAAGTGACATCTCAGTGAGATAAAGCACTGCATGAGAAGTGGGGTGCACCTCTGCATGCAAGATTAATACATCTAGTTCGAGGGAAATTTCATCTTGAAGTTAGAAGATAAAAATAGAAGTGAAGAATTTATAAATATGTTATATTGGACTGATGAAGGAAAGGTGCTTCTCTTTGTGCAGGGTATTGTCCATTCTTCTTATTGTTGTGTTGGGAACACATCTGATTGATCTCTCTTCTCTATTGATTTTGTATATTCATCAAGAATGTTTGGTGACATCTTATCTTCTGAAAGCAAAATGTTATGTTGTAAAAGAAAGCACTCTCTACTATCCAGTATATTATATTGATAAGAATTGATGGGGTTTTTGTTCTCATAATTTTGAGGATTTTTTGCAGGGTATATCTTGTGTTATGGTTGTATGAATTTCATGGATTGAATTGTCTCATTTCTTCAAGTATCTGAATATAAAATAATTCAAGATCAAAGTTCAACCAAATTTCAATAGGATATTAATTAGTTTAGAGGCCAAACTCAAAAGGATGAGAGCATTATTCGATAATACAAAGGCTGATAAATATAGTGACATTCCAAAATAAAAGATGGAATTAACAACTGGAAACGAGATCCTAAATAGGCCTATATATGTTAAGGCTTGGAGAATTTTAAGAAGAAACTAATGCTTGTATACATTGTTGCCATATGTTCAAGGACTCGATAGAATCTATATTAATGGATGAACTGGTGTTAATAGACATATTAAAAAATCCGGTTATATGTATGGAGCACACTTCTATAGTTATGAACTTTGATGAATCTAAGAGTATGATAATTGTATACACAATATTAGACTTTTGGAAACTTTGCAACATTTGTGGAAAAAAACATGAATTAAAATAAAAAAGATAAAATGATCTTAAATTTGTGAGACTTTTTAAGTTATAAAGAAAGTAATGCACAAGGAGAATTTAATACTCACAATTTAATGAGCCCAATAGATTTAATAGTGTCATTTATAACCACTAAAGGGAGGAATAAAATAATAGAATGATGATGTCATGAATAATTGAATCAAAATTCCACAAATACCTAAATTTTATAACATAAGAGAGACCATGAAATGTCATACTCATAATTGAAGATAAACAAATAGCAAGAATCCAAAGATGTGAATAGTGACTTTGATTGTAGGTCTAAAATTTAAATCCTTGGAGGGAAAAAGTAGTTGAGCACAAACTTTGTGGGAGAAGAACATTGTTTTGTTTATAGAAAAAGGAGAAAACTATAATGACCTTAATTTTAGTTCCAAATCCTTGTATAGCGAAAAAAAAAAATTTAATCTCACACTTTGGGCAAGAAATTTTTTCCCCCTTTTCATGAAAATTTGTAAAAATTTCCCTTGTTATAATTTTGAATCTGTGGTGAAAGTTGATCGATCCCTAAATTTATGGGTAAAAGAATCTACTCTTGGGTGATCAAAGGTGAATAAGATTCATTATGTTAGATATCGTTCATCTAGTTTATATATGGTGTTGATTGACTAAAAAATATAATATATTTACTTAATATAATTAAATAAATAAATAAAAATTGATGACTTTTTTAGTAAATGGGATATGAGAGAGTCAAAGGAAAGGATAAGTCAGTTCAAGAGATCCAGGAGGTAAATAGACGTTGACATCTAATCTTTTATAGATATGAGGAAAGAAGACATTTGAAAAAATATTCCTTGTTGAATTTTGTATGCCATATGAGGCATAAGAGGGAGATGGGGAGGGTATTTTTTCTTGGAATTTTTTTCCCAATTAGCTATTTTTTTACCATTGTTTTAAAAATATAATCGACAATCAAATTAAATTTTTTCCTATTTCTTTATATAAGATATGATTAAATTGATCAGAAAAAATAGTCATTTTTAAGAGTATATTATGTGTTTTTATTGAATATTCCCCTACATATCTATATGCTCAATTTTTTCAATCTAATTAATCACCTAGAATACTATACATATGTATAATATTAAAATCCTCAAAAAATACCCTAGTGCAAGATAACTTGAACAAGATAGATGGCAATGTAAGAGAATACAATCATAAAATATAACTATGTAAAATATGTATTTTTAGGTTCAATGGGAGCATTCTTTCCACTTTAAAATTGGGACTTATGCTTCTACAATATAAGTTAATCTACAAGGTAGTCCCCGATTATTACTAGACATAAACATACATAAAATTTAATTTTTTCGGATAGTTGGAATGATTCCATTTGCATTAGTAAAAGGATATGTTGGTCTTAGAGTCATTTAGGGACAAAGGTGACCTTGATATTAGGGGCATAGAAGAAAAATTACATCAATATTGTGTTCTAAAAGATCTATAAAGTGTGTTTGTGCATAACAGAGATTAGTACACTCACCACACACTTCCATGGTGTCTATTTCTTAGTTTGACCATTAAATGCATTCTTCCAATGCCTCTCATTGTGCAAAAAGCTAGTTCAATTTATCTCAAGAAACACCTTTAGCGATTTGAATCTCATGTGTGAATGACACCCTTAGTGCTACTCGGTGTGGATGAAAAAAATGTTACCAATGATTAATCAATCTGTGGGTGTTTTTCATTTTATCATGAACTATAAACTGCAACCGGAATCCAATAAAAAATAATGAAAACATTGATCCCAAGGGAATAAAAAAACACCAAAAATCATAAGTGAATTTTGTAATCTTTGATAGCTATGTTTTATTATGGTGGATGTGATAACATTTTCGACTCGATTCCAGGGAAGATATATCTAAGTTTGATCATCATATTCATTTTTCCAATGCATCCCATGGGTAGAAAACTCTAGTTTTTTTTGTCATCCAAATATTGTAATGGCCATGAAGGTCATGTGTGAATGATTTCCCTACCACTACTCCATGTATATGACTAAAATTGAAATAATGAATCATTAATATGTGGCCTCATTTTCATTTTATCATAAGTCATCACGCAACACCGAAATCCATTTATAAAAAAGGGAACATTGATCCCGAGGGGAAATACGGAGCATTTGAAATAGATTATATAAGTTATAACAAGTTTGTTTGGGATGGAGGGGGCGAGAAATTTTTCCATGCACTTCTAAGGAATCCATTTCCATGATTGACCATCATACACATTTTCCCACTACTTCTCACTATGAAAAATCCTATTTTTCTTATTTGTTTGAGGAAACACATTTAGCGTAGTCAAGATCACGGGGGACTGATGACTCTAGTGCTACACTCTGTAAATTATTACAATTTCCAATGGATCTAATTAATCATCAATTCATGGCCCTATTTGAATTTCATCATGAATTGAAACTCATGACTCAATGTTGTTCAAGGACAAATGTAACATTGTTCCTAAGGACATAAATGACATGTCAAGCATCAAAATTGTGTTCCATAAACTATGGCATGTTTTTTGGGCATGGTGGAGGTGAGGACACTATTTATACACTTCTAATACATTTAAATTTTTCACCATATATTTCCATTTCTTTCCATAGCACAAACCATAGTTTTATTCCTTATCCAAGGAAACACATCTTATGGTTGTCAATCTTGTTGGTGAATAAATACCCTAGTGATACCCTATATATAATCCTCCCATGAAACCAATGAGTTGTCAATCCATCGACCCATTTGAATTTAATTAGAACTTGCAACTCAAATCCATAAAGGGATAAAGACAACATTGATCCCAGGGGCATAAAAAAATGGAAGAAGCATCATAATTGCAATTGGTAAGCTCTTGGTAAGACCTGAACGACATGATTATGCAAGTTATAGGTGAAAATTCGATCCACATGCTTCTAGGGTATCCATTTCCAATTTATAACATTAAATGAACTTTTCTACAACATTCCATCATGCAAAACCCTAGTTATTTCATGTAGATCCAATGGAATTACCGAGTCAAATATCCATGGGCCCATTTAAATTTTATCATGATTTCCAACTCATAACTTGTAGACAAAAGACAAAGGAAGCATTGGTCCCGGGGGCATAAAAAGCACATCGAGCATCAAAATTACATTCAATAATCTCCAACATGTGTATTTGGGCACGATGACACACTTCTAGGGACATACTAGACATACTAATAATAGGATTTTCATTATGTAAACTTCCTACCTCTGTGGGATGCTTGAATTGAGGCATTTCAATTATGGAACCTTGACGTTTCAAAACCCTATTTTCTAATGTTGCATATAAATGGTATGTGTGACACTCTTGCAAGTGTTTCACTTAATGGTTCAACTCACATGACGGTTCAAGATGGTAATTCATTGATTGTTCTACAAATGTATGCAAGAATTTTATTTAAAAGTACTTTCTTTTTCTAATTTTAGTTTCTTTAAATTAATATAAAGAGCAATGAACTAATATACTTATTCCACATCCTTATACCACCTCAACCACTATTGGAAAACCCTGAATACAAGATTTGTCTTCACAATGGCCACTAATTTGTGTATTATAAAGCATCTTTTTTAAAAAGTTTTCTTTTATAATTCTAATTTCTTTGACTTCAAAAAACATAGCTATAAGTAGCCAACGATTGGATATCTACAAAAATTTTTGACCACCTCATGAATTAGACAACCACAGAGCTAGGTACTATTAATTATAAAGTCATTGCAATATACATTATATATATTTTTATCATAACTATGTTTTAACATATTTTTGTTAACTTGATAATATTAAATCTAATTTGTATTTAACTATGCATGATTACATTATAATGCAAAGAAATAAATGCATAATTGCACCGAGTGAAATGAGGTGGTCTATAACCCACTATGGGGGAGATGTTGTAACATGTGTGAGTATGTCATGTAACGTTACTAACAAAATAATTAAAAAAATTCATGTCGGCTCATAAAATAAAAAAAATAAATTATGGAAAGTGTTTTAAAAAAATCCATGTTTGTTCATAAAATAAAATATTATGAAAAGTAATTAAAAAATAGATGTTCGTTTATAAAATAAAAATTTAAAACTTAAACCCGGATCTATCAATTAAGACAGATCAAATTTCTTGAGTTTAAATTTTAAAAAAGAAATACACCTCAAGAAATTGGATCCCTCTCAGTGCTTGATAGATACAGATTTAAGATGGATCTATGCTAGTTACTATATTTCAAAAAGTTGTGATCCATGTTTGTTAGGATGACCTCAAGAGGGAGGATCTAGATCCAATGTTGCTCAATAACCCAATTGGAGAGGAATTTATAAGATAAAATTATTCAAATTTATTATTCCCACTATACCATTTCCTGATGAAAGTGAGGAGGAGAAAAGAGTTGCAAATGTAAAAGGGAGTTCATGAAATGGTACAATGATGACATTATAAAGGTCTGAACTAGTAAGTATATATATGATTAAACTTGTTAATAACATTATGAATTAATTTACAAAAAAATTAATTTTTAATACAATGCCCACTACAAGGAAAAGGCCCTTTAGCAAAGGTTATAGCGTATGCTCCTACCAAAAGAGCCAAAATATCTATTTCTAACAGAGGTTAGTAGCAGAGGCAAGTGGTCGGAGGTTTTAGAAGAAGTTTTAATTTCGGTGTATTTTTTACCTAATTGCACCAATGCATTCACATAACATACGGAACGGTCTGTTTCCTAGTATGTTGCACCGCGACCAGAAAAAACCAATATCAAAGAAAAATAATTTCCAAATAACCATAGTGGTGTGTTCCATCACACACAACTGCACCAGTGCATTTAGTAGAAACCACCGCACTGCATACTCTTTTACTTAAAAAATAAAATATTTAGGTAAAAGAACTAAACTCGGTGCATTCATTAATGATAACCACCCTGGTGTGTCGTATCAAACCTAACGCCCCAAACCATATTTTATGAAACATAATAATCTATTTTCTTAAAAACATATCTAAAAAACCTAACATCGATGTGTCTACTGTTAAACGTCCTGGTCTATTCAGAAGACCATAATGCACTCCCATTCCATTTATTGAAAATAAAATATATAATTTCATCATTGACAAAATATTTTAAAACTATTCCCGATGCATTAAACGAGTATAGATCCACCGGTGTAGGCTCATACACAAAACACACCGGAAAGTATTTTTTTAAATATAAAAATATTTTGTTCTTTTATTAAAAAAAATTAGTTTATTTTAATATCGGCTAATCCTGGTGCTTGATAATGTGGAACGCACCAGCGCATCCAAATGTTGAGTGCACCGGTGTACCTTGTAAAATTTTTTAGGGAACATTGTTAGCGGTGGGAGCTGAATGACTTGAATGCACCACTCCACATAGAAAAAAAAAAATTAACACCACAAATGGTTACAAGTGTGTTACATTTACGAGCACCAACATTTTGGTGCCCTTACAATCTAAAAATAATAATAATCATTTAAATGTTTCACTTATGTCACTCATGCACATCAGATATCGGTGCAATGACGTGGCATAAGCGCACCATTGATACACCTCATAAAACATTAAATTATCATAAACACTAGTTCATTTATTACAATCAAGGGAACCAAAATTCTGGTGCTTGTTATTATCTAGCGCATCGGTATTGGTACAATAAAAAATCACAATCATTTATATGGTGCACTTATGTCACGTTAGAGCACCATTTGTCAGTGCAATTATGTGCATTAAGCGCACCATTCTTATGTTTTCAAAAATATTAAAATTTCATAAACACTTATGCTTTTTAAAAGGATTGAAATCCTTACCAATGCATTATAAATTAAGGAGCATTGGCTTGTGGGTGTCGTCAACTTTAGTAAACGCACTGGTATTTTTATATTAAAAGTTGTAATCATTTATACATTGCGCTTATGTCACGTCATTGCACCGGTGCTGATGCAATTACGTAACATAGGTGCAATGTTGAAACTTTTTATAAACCTATGAACACACAACTGACGGTGCTCCTATGTCACATCAAGGCACCATTGTACGATGCGATGGAATGACATAGGCGCAACGTGAATACATTTCAAATAAATTATTTATTTTTTAAATTCAGTGCGTTTGAATAATAGTGCGCTAATAAGATTTATGCGAACCACCCAATTCAAATTTAATTTTTTTGATATATAACCAGCGGTGCGGCATAAATATTTTAGTGCACCACTTTTCAATGCTGTTAGTATATAAGTGCACCGGGAGCAGTGCTTTTCTAATATTTTTGGTGCATCGGTTTTCTTTTTTTGGAAAATTTTTAATATTTTATTTTAGTAGATATAATCTTGTTGTAATTCTTTTATATGTATTCTTATGAGATTGATTTATATTATATGTGAAACAAAGATGTGATCTCCACGAGGCACAACAGCAGCATGAGGCACAGGTAGATTACTATAACTTCTGCAGAGAGTGGTAGGCCAGGGAGAGGCAGAGAGAGTTATACCCTTGTCCCATTGCGCCTCAGACTAGACACCTCTTGATATTTTTCTCCCTCCTCAAGTTTTATGAATAGGTTACATCACTCAAGCGGAATAGTATGTTCCTGACCCAATTGATCATGTGTTGGGATCAATATAGGAAATCCTTTCGAGCTACTCTCGATGAGTGGTTCTATCCCACTGAGGAGGACATGTACTTTATCATTGGGATCTCTAGGAGAGGTGAAGACATTCCTCAATTCCCTTAGGTTTCAGCTATAGATGTAGCAGCATCTCAACTAGTATATGTTCATAGATATGTTGATCACAACATCCTTGATCCTTCTCAGTTTCAGGTCAGCGGTGGGAAGCTTTGTTGATGATGACTATCGTGTATTACACCAATGATGGGAAGTTCATTAGCTTCCCTTTATTATATTATGTTGATTCTTTAGTGCAAGAACCTAGATGCATTAGGTAGTCTGCTATTTTTTTATGATAGTTTTTTTATGCTCTAAGTCGATGTCGCGCGTGTATTGGCGAGAGTGGGAACTTCCCATTCAGTTCAGAGTTGTTTTGTCTATTTTTTGAGAGATTTACGATGACTAGGCCATCTTTTGAATGACTCCCTCCTATGTTGATGACAAATGTGTGTATTAACATGTGGGGAAAGATGATTCCCAAGAGGGGGTAGCAAGAATTTCCTACGAGGATTACTACATATGTGCTTGACATGATAGGCGGTGATGACCAACCTCCATTAGATATGGCTACATATCCATATGCAGGGTTGGATTGGAGATGGTGTACCAACAAATTCTTTGCCCAAGATGAGCCATTTGATGATATAGGTAAATTTAGCATTATGTTTAATTTAATATATTTTCATTTTATTCTCTTTATACTTAATGATAATAAAATATGTTTTAAATTATTATATTAAATTCATGTTTAATGAAATTGTCCAATTATTATTGTGTACTATATATTTTACAGATATTGGCACATTTGATGGTGATGTGGGGCCTCCTCTGCTGTAGGATGAGGATGAGGACATCGAGATGCATGATCATTCATAGGTGCTTCAACTAGCCATACCTAGCCTTCGATAGAGGCTAGAGTATAGGTTCTGACACGACATTGCAAATAGGTTGTCGACATTATTAGTGGATCAAGGGTTTCATGCTGTTCCTGTTAGGGAGATTCAGAGGCAGGACTGGTACCTTGAGATATGGAGAATGCTTCCTCTTGATATGAGGATCTTGATGCAACACATTGTTGGTGCTTGCATTCTTTTAGATGCCATCCCTCATGGTAGTTCATCATCTAATGAGAGTAGAGGATCTCGGCCTCCTATTCCACCTCCTCCATCTACATCATTTTCCATTTGGTAGATGTTGATGTTATGTTTATTTGTATGTTGATGGCCATGATGTGTATGTTAGGTCAGGTTTGATGATGTTTATTAGATGTTTCTTTTTTTTCATTTTGCATAGATTGATGTTGATGTTTATTTATATGTTGATAGTAATGTACTTGTGTAGGTTACGTCATGTTTGATGATGGTCATTATGTTAAAAACTCGAACTTGTGTTTTGTTACATGTTATTGTTAGATCATATGTGTGTTACATACTGTTTATGATGGTACGCTCATGCTTATTTTTATTAGTTTTATGTTAATGATGGTATGATGGTGTTTATTTTTATGTTTTTTAGATGGCGACAATGATATTAATGATGACTAGTTTATGTTTACATAATATAATTGAATAAAAAATATAATTGAATTAAATATTTTTACAAATTTTGTATTGATAATGGATGAAGTTATGACAACTACCTATATGATTAATGTTGGTTGTATAATTTTTCATAGTATCATGTTTATGCATATCACAAAAAAAATATAAATTATATGAACATGAATATGACCTATCAAAGTATAATTCAAGATTTTTAATTTGTTGACAATAGCTCACTTTACAATGACAAATATCAAATCTTTAATAGGAAGAAAAACATACAGTTAATTAAAAGAACACCATTTTTCTCTCAAATAATGTAAATCCACAACTTGCATTCTCCAAATATATTATTATTATTAATCATGAAGTTGATTTGATGATCTTCAAGCCATTTTTAATCTCTTAAATTCTTATTCAGAAAACATTTGCAAACATTTTCAATTATAATGTTTAGCACTATTTATGACAAAAAAATCATGAAATACAAACATTCAAATATTGATCATGTAGAAATTAGAGAGCACATTAAATTTTGTTGTTATAAATTTCATTGTTATGATGGCCATAAATTAAGTCATTGTAGAGGCCAAGTACACTAGTACAAAAATTATTGTATTTACAATCCCCACCAAGGTCTCAAACGTATCATTTTCTATGTTGGAGTTAACATTATAAATACAATCAAAAAATCCAAAAACGTTACATAATAACAAAAATTCAATTTAATCGAATCATTCAATAAAAATAAATTACATTCTAAGAGAAATGCCATAAATTAATGCAACTATAATTCTTAGCATTCTTTATAACAAAAAAATCAAGAAATACAAGCATTCAAATATTGATGGAGAAATTAGAGAGCACCTTAAAATTTGTTGTACATTTCACTATTATCAAGGCCATAAATTAATTCATTGTAGAGCTCAACACTAGTAAACAAATTGTTGGATTTTCATTCTCCATCGAGGTTGCAAACGTGTCATTTTCTATGTTGGAGTTAACATTATAAATACAATCAAAAAAGTTGGAAAACATTACATTATAACAAAAATTTAATTTAACTGAATCATATAATAAAAAACCATTACATTCTAATAGAAATGTCATAAATTAATGAAATTATAATTCTTAGCATTATTTATAACAAAAAAATCATGAAATACAAACATTCAAATATTGATGGAGAAATTAGAGAGAACCTTAAATTTTGTTGTAAATTTCACTGTTATCAAGGCCATAAATTAAGTCATTTTAGAGCTCAACACTACTAAAACAAATGTTGAATTTTCAATCTCCATCAAGGTTACAAATGTGTCATTTTCTATGTTGGATTTAACATTATAAATAAAATAAAAACATTGAAAAACATTACATTATAACAAAAAATCAATTTAATCCAATCATATAATGAAAAAAAACATTACATTCTAATTGACATGTCATAAATTAATGCAATTATAATTCTTAACATTATTTATTAAAAAAATATCTTAAAATACAACCACTGAAATATCAATATAGAAATTTCAGACCACCTTCAAGTCAAGAATAATAAATATGTTAGCCTTTACGTTCACAAAAATAAAATTGAATCATGTAAGTTGTTTTTCATGGTGTATATATATGTATACATAAAACATAATATGAGCAATTTGGATAATGACATGTTGGAATTGATTTAAGACTCAAAGGGGGGGTGAATTAGCATTAGCGCAACTATTAGTAGTTTCTACCTTCTTTAACATATTATACTTTATTTAATCCTTATCTTCATATATGCATCAATAAATAAAACATTCATCCATATCTGCACCAAGACAATGAACACATAACACATAACACATAGGATTTTTACGTGAAACCCCAAATGTGAGAAAACCATGGAATTTTTCTTCATAATGAGAAATAATACATTTAAAGAAGCAACAAATTTCTTTGTTTACCAGCACCAACTAGAATGAAGAACCAACCCCTTGTTTTTATAGGAACCGACCTGACGGAAGCACCAACTCCCTGTGTTTCTCCAGCACCAACTAGAAGGAGGCTACCACCCCCTGTCTCTTTATGGTTTTATACACACCAACCTGAAGGAATATCCAACTCCCTATCTCCTTACCTCGTCCTGCTACCCTGATGTCCAATATGAGATCCTGTCTTGCTAAACTTCAATTCTGTGCACACTTCTAATGTTCTAATATGAGTTATGTTGTGCACTACCTTCATATGCAGTTGATTCTCTGTCACTGTGTTGCATACATCACTTTACCTCTCATTCCTCTCAATTCAACACTTCTATTGATGTCTTACTTCATGTATTATGTGAATGTTGTCTCTGCAATATGCACCGAGGTATGATCTGTCAATCTTCTATAGCGCAACTACATTCATCAACTAATGTTGTGCTTTCAATTGATAGTTTGATGCTCTGAAATAATGCACTAGTAATAGATGGAACTACACATTTATTGATGTGTCCTTTTTGTTTAAGTGCCACAGTCTTTTAGACAATATGCGACATGTCGTGTATCAAATTATTCATCCTTTTGGTTCAACGCAATTGTCCCAGATGATCCTCATCATGATGTGCTTGTTGGATTCAGGCTCCATTCTGTCATCGTGCATCAGATGGTCTTCTCAAATTTGCAAATTCACTTCAATATTCTTGGATCAGATAGACATCTATGCATCACCTGATATACTTCAGTTCTGTCTCTGCACTTTTGTCTTACTTAAAAAATATGTGACTATCTACATGTTGTCTACAATCTTGTCATTCAGTCTTTCATGCAGTTGCGCATACTTCAATATTTTTTCCTTTTAGTATTTGCACAATTGTCATAGATCTGCAACATCATTCTATGCACCACCAATATGCATCGTTTGTCTGCATGTGCGAACTTGTCTCCTCGCTAGATCATTATGTTTATTTCTTGATCCCTTGATGCCCCAAATATAAATATGTATCTTTCAGTTGAATATCTTATGATCTCACCATAAATCTTACTTCAAATATCCAACTTGCATCTCTATTTATACATGTCCTACATGGATTGTATGTCCATAAGTTGGTTGGGTCATTTTTTCTTCCATACTTCATGGATTGTGCATATGCCACATGTCATCTTCTAATATGTGATGTGTCATCCTTTGTGTGTCTTGTTCCTTTATGGCCCACAATTTAACGGGACTTTACACCTTGGTGGTGTACCCTTGAGCTCTTGAGCTACAATCACTTTGAGGTATGTGCACATCCTTTCTTTTCAACTTGGTGTTTATTCAACCTTTTTTGTACCATCCCTCGTGGGAAATGCACCTTTGATGTGTTGATGCTTTGCACAATCTGCGCATACTCCAACTTCTACTTGGATGGACTTTGATCCTTGATGCATCATCACTTGTGGGACATGTGCACTTGTTGTAACATCGAATATGGAATTCGCTCATAGACTAACTTCAACTGATGTACCCTTCTTGGAACTTGTGAGCCCTTTACAACTGAAAGCATATTCTTATTTGGAAATACTTGTGCACTTTCATAACTTTATGACCATAAGCTATTTGTGCACTCCATATCTTTGACCAAGCAAAGATTTCACATTCCAGAGTCATCTTTCAACATGTTTGCACACTTGTACCACTGCATAACCAACTCCTTGGCTACTTGTGCATGTGTATCATTATCCAACCACTTCTTTGACTACTACCATGAGAGAGTATGATTTGGTGGACTTGGATTCTACGAAGGTACTATTGAAGTAGGATGCATTTCATGATATACCCTCATTATGTACATCTTCAAACTAGATCTGCATGATGTATATTCCTTCTTATGTACTTATTCAAAATCATCATGCATGATGTATCCTTAGACACACATCTTCAGATTGGATGCAACATATATACTTTTTCATATTGGAATCCATATCTATCACCTTCACCATCTTGCACATATACTTCTTCAAATTGTTGTAGGAATATTGTATCCACTTTGACATCAGTTGACATCAATGACTCAAACTGAATCAGTTGACATCCTCTTTGAAATTAGTTGACTTCAGTGACAACCAAGTTCAACAATCTCCCCCTTTGGCATTGATGTCAACACCTCATGAAGCTGTGTATAATATTTTTTGAATTATATGCTTCATATGTACCTTGTTGTAGTGCCCCCCATGTGTATGTTCTCCCCCTGAGTTCTTTGGGCTTATGCCTATTGCATTTTCTTGCAGTCAATACTTCTGCTACTTTTGCGCGAACCATACTGATATTGCTTTATGTTACTTCTGCGAAGACCATATGTTCTTCATGCCATTTTTCCAAGTTATCTATTTCACGCTCTATCACGTCAGCTTCATGCATTTCTTCTATATGTCTGACATATTCATGTATTTCTCCCCCTATGACATCAATGGAGAAGAGGTTCCACTACTTGCACAATGTATGCTCACTTGTTTGTTTTGTACTCGCTTAAACCTCAACTATTTTTAGGGATGACTCCCCCTTCATTCTTCATTTCTTTACTGTAATTATTCACTGATGTCCTTTCATGATTATCTCTTATTTATTTCTTGAAATAGAAATTGATGTATTCATTCATCTTGATTTCTTGTTCCTTTCACAACACTTGATTATGCTTTGCGCAGTGATCCATACAAACATCCTTTCATGCCAACTATGCAGTGCCAATTCTTTCCAAACTTGCACATATTTATTTGGGTTCTCATTATGTTGTGGATTGAGAACCACACCCAATTTATCCCTGAGATATTCAAATGTACTTCATGGAATAGGTTTATTAAATATATTCGCAATATTCTCCTTAGTATCAACATATTCAAGATTGAAAACATTATCAACTACTTTCTCTCATACAAAATGATATTTGATGGAAATGTGCTTAGTTTTTCAATGCGTAATAGGATTCTTGGAGATACTGTCTGTGCTAATGTTTTCCCATAGTATTTGTATTGGCTTATCAATATTTACTTGCATATCTCTCAAAGTTTGTTTCATCCATAATACTTGTGAGAAACAAGCATCAGCTGTAATATATTCAGCTTCTACTTTGGATAATGCAACTGATAATTCTTTTTGTTGATCCAAGATAGAAGACAATTTTCTAAGAAAAACACAGAACCACTAGTACTTCTCCTGTCATCAATAATTCATGACCAATCTACATTAGTGTATTCTATTAAGACTAGGTTCTTTCTATAGGCCAAGATACATGGCCCCTTTCAAATATTTGAAAATTCTTTTCACTGCTTGAACATGTGTTTCCTTGGGTGCTAACTGAAATCTTGCGACAAGTCCAACAGCTTGCATGATATCTAGTCTTAAAGCAGTTACATATAGTAGATTGTTGATCATAGATCTGTAAATCCTCTAATCAACTTCCTTAGCCTCATCTTCTTTACTCAATTTGCACCCAATGACCATAGGTGTATATACAGGCTTGCAATCTTCCATGTTGAATCTCTTTAACATTTCCTTTACATGTAATTAGATGAAAAAATGAAGATACCATCATTTAATTGAGAAATTTGTAACCCAAGGAAAAATGATAATTCCCTGAGCATGGACATTTCGAACTTCTTTTACATGTATTTTGCAAATCGATGACTCATTATGTCATCATTTCTCCCAAAAATGATATCATCTATTTATACTTCCACCACTATCATCTTTTCATTCTCAATTTTGATGTAGAGATTATTGTCTACACTACCCCTTCTGAAACCTTGACATTGCAGATATTTGTCCAACCTTGAATACTAGGATTTTGGAGCTTATTTGAGTCCATACAATGATTTATTTAGCTTACACACATAATCTATGTTTCTTGAGAGTGAAAAAGCATATGGTTGTTCAATGTATACTACTTCTTCAAGATCTCCATTAAGAAATGTTGATTTAATGCCCATCTGATATACTTTGACATTTTATGCACAAGCATAGGCAAGGAGCAACCTGATTGCTTCCATTCATACTACTAGAGAAAATGTTTCTTCAAAATCTATTACCTCAATTTACGCATACCCTTTTCACACCAATCTTGCATTATTTCTGACAACTTGCCCTTCTTCATTTAGTTTGTTTATGAATACCCACTTCGTTCCAATTACATTTTTATTCTTAGGTCTTGGAACATTTTCTCAAGTTTCTTTCTTTTTAATTTGATCTAATTCCTCATTCATGGCCTTCATCCAACGTTCATCATATTTGGCTTGTTCAATTAGTTCTGGTTTTGTTTGAGAGAGTAATGAGAAATGCACTTCTTCAGTTGGATTGCTCAGACTCCTTCTAGTTCTTACACCAGCATATTTGTCTCCATAATCAAATTTTCTGAATGATTTTTCTGGACATATATGGAGGGGACCTTTGTGTTTGGTCTTCCTTATTCTAATTTAGTGGGTGATTCCATGAAGATGGGTAACTCTTTTTGGCCAAATATGATGGTGAAAAACAGAAATTTTACCCATGTATTAAATTGAAGCCCTCGAAACTCATATTTTCCAAATGAATTTTGACATGCCGTTGAAAAACGAAATTTAGACAATTATGTTGGCTTTCCAATGATATTTTTTTTGAAATGTACCAAGGTCATTTATCATGTCCAATTTTCATTTAATGAATCTTGTGTACTTAAAAATTTGAAGAGCAATTAACAAGTAGTTTGTGTGTGTGCACAATAATTTAATGTTAAAGTAATAATTTTAAAAAATGAAATATGTGAACATGATCTAGACAGAATGCACTAGCTCTTACATATTTTTCTTTTAATTTTTATCCAAAATTTATATTTATTATTATTTTCGAAACTGACCAATGAATATTTCAGTCGCATTTTGCACACATGTGTGTGTGCATGAAATCTTTTGATTGTTTACATAATCTGCAAAACTAAAAATACCCTTTTGAAGAGGACGCGCTTATCTAGTGCTTGTGTATTTTTTCAATTTTTTTGGATGCGTAGCTTGAATGTTGTGGATTTATCTTTGAGCTCAATTGAAGTTGTTGGCAGGGTTTTTTAGGGCAAGTTTTAGTAGAAATTTAAAAACAAAATACATACGAAGATAAAAATTCGTAAATTTTATCTATCTGGATAGAGGATTCATTAATGAATCCAATGGTATCAATTGCACCCATTAATGTGCATTAAATGATATGTCTTAACCCTCTAGAAGGCAGACAAAACTTTCATTCTGCAGTGAAAAGGGCTCTCAGCCTATTTTTTAGGCCCTCGATCGAGCTATTTGCTCGATCGAGGTATTTAAAATACCTCGATCGAGGGTTTAGTAAGACCTCGATCGAGGGTTGTAAATAGACCTATTGAAATATTGTACCATCTAAGAATATTCTATTTGTACATTATTATTATATCCGTAGATGCTTATTCCTTCGTCGGAATGTTGTAACTTAGGTTATTAGACTTCCCTAGTTGGGTCGGCCCAGAGTCAACTATAATGTGGTGTTTAAGTCCTCTAGTGGGGTCGTCCCATTCAACATTGGGTTATATCTATTGGGGCCGACCTAGTTAGGTATTTTGTCTAGTGAGAGATAAAGTATAAATAGAAGTGTTGCGTCTCTCATTTACACACACTCACTCACTTGTGAATTGCGCATAGGAGAGAGAGAGAGAGAGATCTGCAAAGGAGGAGAAGGAGCTATTGCTTGCGGATTACATATTTGTATTTGTTGGTCATCTATATTGAGGAATATTTGCTAGGTTTTCTACCCCATGGGGGTTTCCCAAGATAAATTGTGTCTCTTGTGTTTATGTTGTGCTTGTTGTTCTTTCAGTGATCCTGTACATTCTATCGTTGTGAAATTGAATGGAATACTTATGTTATCTATATTAGAATATTGAATCTTAACATGGTATCAGAGCTAGCCTAAAGGAAGGCTATGTATGGCACTTACGACACTTGTTTCACTTGTGACAATTTGAAAGTTAGGGTATTGTATAGAAAAACCTAGTCATCGTGGAACTTTCGCTATAAATACATTTTGGTGAAGGTTTAGGATCTAAAACTTGGACAAGACGAAGATGAAATTTTCCTCTACCTTGTGTTAGAGTTTCATCTTCAGATTCGTTTTACTTCGTGAGATATGATCCATACAAGTTAGGGTTTATGCCTCTTCCAGAATGAAGCCCTAAATAGATGACCTAGGTAAAAAGGTCATATCTCTGGCGAGGAAGCTCCAAATGGAATTCCATAAAAAGTGATAGTTAGGGCACGGACTGTAGTTTCACAGGTCCTAGTTTCGGAGACTGAAGTTGAAACAGTGACACGTGGAACTCCGTACAAGTTCTCTACGTTGTTTCATCCCTTAAACAAGTCATGTTGGGAAACTGATCATATCTCTCTGATGGAAAATCCAATGAGGCTAAAACTTATGGGGTTGGAAATCAGATAGGTCCGGCTACCACAAGTCGAAGTTTCAGACCCTGAAAATCTGAAATTTCAGAGATACACCAGAAACAATACGTAACATCTAAAATGGCTCAAGAAAGGAAATCAAGGAAGAGGAGGAAGAAGCTCTCACTTAGGGTTTTCAATTTTTTTTAGGTATGGAAGGACCGGATACAATGTTGGAGTCACCTCATGCAACATTGGAAACTTTGATAATGGATTTGGAATCCATTCATCATAGATATTGATCCTCCATAAAAATGTTGTGGGAGGAAGGAGATTGAAAATTAGGGTTTCCAAGTAAGAAGAAACCCTAGCAAAGTTGGGAGACTCATAGGGAAGCAATGAAGGAGGTTTAAATGGAACTTATATTTATCATACTAGCACCATGAACCTATATAAGATGTTTACAAGTGATATAGCTTGGATGGTTAGGGTTTTTCCTTTATAGAGAAGACTACAAGCAATCTCGATAGGTATGACTTGAGAAGATACAGGTATGTTTTGAAATCTGTTTCATGATTAAGTTCATGATATGTTTGTCTTCATAATATTGAGGTTAGTACAATAATGATTAATTATAGATTGTCTAATCACCTGAGTAAAAGTATGAATGCATGTGAATAATAGAAGACATTCATTGATTAGGGTTATGACACTTATGATTGTACTAATGCACTTGTGGTGTTCTATGAGATGATGTTGTCTGCTAACATGAAAGGTACATCAAGAAAGACAAATCCATATGACCATGATGACATGAAGACAAAGACTCATCCATAGTCTTTGATCACATAGAAGCTCTACTTACGAGGCATGTATGATTTGTTTCTACTATGCTTAACTTATGAGATATGCAAGTTACTAGCACAAGGTCTCTAAATCATTGAAGAGAACAAAGAAGATATTGTTTGGATATGTTAGACATAAGTAAGCATGCATACTAATCCAGGTATGTTTTTTCCTATATCAAGTTAGAATCCTACTTTGTGTTAGGATCTTAGATATGTATACTTGTGTATGAAATGATCACGACTATACATGCTTAAGATTATTTAGAAGCATAATGTTTTGATAATATTGAGATTATACTAATGTATTTATGATTATCTATCAGATCTTGAGGATGACACAATGATAACACTACTACACCCGTAAGCATGCATAATTGTCCAGGATTGATAGAAGTTCAAAGACATATAATGATGATGCTATCATAAAGGGAAAATTATAGATCAAGAGGGGGAAACCAAACATAAATCAAATATAAGTATTTGAGTTGTTATTTGAATTACCTCTTGAATCTCTGAATAGTAAATGATATTGCACGTAATAAGTTGTATGCATATTTGTATTCCTAGAATCAGGAAATATATCATGCATAGTGTAAGCATTCATATAGCATTGAATAGTAAACTACTAATATGCATATGATGGGTAAGTTGGACAAACATTCCATTTTTGCTTGTCTAGAATGAAACCTCTCTGCTGACATGCTGAGAGCTGTGCACACTCTTAATAGTATGTTCTGGTAGAGATGGAAGGCATCTAGATAACCACTGTATGCATACAGGATATGGAAAAGTGTTGTGCCAAAGTATTGGTCAAGATAGTTGCATAACTATGTGAATCATATTAGTATGCATGATAGGTTATCATGTCAACATGATTTGATGATTATGTAGTATTACTAATCATGTAATTAACTTCGATTTGTAGGAAAGATCACATGCTATGATCACCAAAAGAAGGATGATGAACACCTATTCCAAAGAAAAAGTGATGGATGTTCAACAAGAAGAATTACAAATCAAATGTACTATAGAAGGCTCATGGCTAGAGGATTCTCTTAGAAAGAGGGGGAGGATCATGACGAGATGTTTGCTCCAAGTGGCTAGAAACACCCATGGATGACAAGACCATTCTCTTAATGGTTTAATTGAAGAAGAAGTGTGAATCGAGCAAGCTCCTAGGATTTGATAGAGAATCACACGATTGACGAACGGTCTGTACGGGTACCGAGGATCGATAGTTATTTGATGAGATTAATGATCACTACAGGTGATGCGGATTTCAACCTTTTCTACAAGGTTGAAGATGGTTTCTATATACATATGACATTCTTCTCTTATATGGATGCAAGAAGGAACTCACCATAGAGTTCGAATGATCTTGAGGCTCATATCAGTAGACCCATCTAACGAGAATTGAAACAGATAAATATGCAGAAGATCACTCAATGCATAATGTGAATGATGTTCAGTCACAGAGGGAGAATTGATAGCTTCTTAACAAGCTTGGGCTTTACCAAAAGTAAAGATGATCCTAAACTTTACCTTAAGGTTATGGATGATGAACCTGTAATAGTATTACTGTATATAGATGATCTCTTTCTGACAAGGAATGAGAAACATATCATGGAAAGCAAGAAGAAGCTAGCTATAGAATTTGAGATGAAAGATCTTAGATTGATGCATTACTTCCTAGGTATGGAAGTATGGAAATACCCAGAAGGAATCTTTCTCAACCAAGGAAAGTATGCTGTCGAAATCTTGAAAAGATTTGATATGTTGGAATGTAAAGCCATGACCACTCCCATGGATTCCAACTTGAATTTGTTGGTTGATGAATCGTCAGAATTGGTTGATGTAACTCAGTACAGACAGATTATTGGGTCAGTGATGTATCTGACGAATACCAGGCCAGATATATGCTTTGTTGTGAACATCTTGAATCAGTGTCTAGTGGAACCTAGACATGTTCACCTGATAGCTGCAAAGCATGTGATGAGGTACCTAAAATGTATGATAGACTTTGTTCTATATTATCTTGGAGATAATGATTTCAGATTGTATGGATATACAGATGCAGATTGGGTTGCAAGTGTCTCAGACATAAATAGCACATTGGGTGGATGTTATTGTCTGGGATCTACTATGATCTCATGGTTTAGAAGGAAGCAGTCCAGTGTGGCTCTCATCACAGCTGAAGCAGAATACATAGCAACTTGCTCTGCTAGTTTTGAAGCGATATGGCTTCGGAAGTTGTTATCAAAACTATTTGACTTAGAGATGGACCCCACTGTGATCTTGTGTGACAACAAGAGTTGTATCAAGATGACTGAGAATCCAGTTTTCCATGATAGTTCAAACCAAATAGAGATCTGATATTTCTATATACGGGATATGGTGCAAAAAGGAGCTATAAAGCTCGAGTATGTGAGCACTAATGAACAAGTTGTTGATGCATTGACCAAACCCCTGTCTCAAGTAAATTTTGAGTATTTCTGAGACAAGCTTGGTGTAGTTCAGAAGGACCCTCCTTGAAATGGGGAGTGATAGGGTCGATGATGATATTTGGATACTGGTATCAATGTGGATACCTGTATCAATGATAAGATTGCCTATATCGACGGTAAGGTCGATGATGAGGATACTTGTATCGATGATGAGGATACTTGTATCGATGATGTGGATACTTGTATCGATGATGAGTATACTTGTATCGATGATGTGGATAGTTGTATCGATGATGTGGATACATGTATCGATGATGAGGATACTTGTATCAATGATGAGGATACCTGTATTGATGATGTGGATCTACATGTATCAATGATGAGGATACTTGTATCGATGATGAGGTTACTTGTTCCGACGATGAGGTCGACTATAAGGATACTGTTGATCTGTGTTTTACTTTCTGGGTAGACCCGGGCTTGCGGTACCTTTTAGACCAACAGAACCCTTAGCTCACTGGCCCTTTCGGCAACAGGTCGCAGAAGCAACCTGAAGTCTCACCCGAAGTGATTCTAATGGGAGGCAGAAGACTCAAGTGTCCTCAGCCAGGTTCTGAGGCATCCAGGGTGCTTAAACCCACCTTAACCCTTTCCACATAAGCTGACTTATCTCATTCTATTACTCCAGCTGTGCCTCTGTCTTATCGCATTACGCAGGGAGTGCGATAAGTCTTCCCCCTATGTGAGCCCGTCTAGCGATACCTAAGATATAGTAGGTGCAATATCTTCCCCTTCTTGTCCCTGCGGTACGCGATTCTTGACCGCTTCCTGGATTAATACATGGTTTCAGCCGTTCTTATCCTATTACTACAGTTAGTAATATCATTTAATCTCCAAGCATAACCCTTGCTAGTGAACTTGGCCCCTTGATATCTCGCAACAATGCAACTGAGTAGAGTATTACTTTGAGCACTGTCTAAGTGAACCATTCATGCATTATATTCAGTCCATACTCGCACATTATCCTCTGCTTAACAATTATCTAGTTCGCTAGGATTTTAGCTATGATTATCACAATTGTTATACATCAACCAGAACTTAAACTGATGACCATATACATTACTTATAACAGAATGAAGCATTCGTGTATAATAAAGGCAAGTGAATGAGAACAACAGCTACACAAATACAATAGCGCTACTTAGATAAGCACGTTGTTACTCCCAGGGTGGGAACTACGTCCAAGGGAACTGTGTTTCTTGTTAACAATCCTGAAGAATAAACACAGTTCCTTTCCAACTCTTTACAACAAGGGTCTTCTGGGTAACTCCACATCAGTGGGAGCCCTTCTCTATAGACCTCTCTTCTCCTCCTGCCTCTTACAATGCACTCTCTTTCTTTTTCAATCCCAGCGGATTGCACAATCTCTCAACGGGTCGGCCCTTGTTCTCTAAGGGATGTTCAGACTCTGTATCAACAAAGACTTGACTACCCTCTACCTAATGGCTTCTATCACTATGTGGCCAACCCCTTATCATATAAAAAGACTCCTATATATAGATGGCCCGAAGGTCTCATCGCAGTTACAAAACTGTGGGCCTTATCCCAACAGTGACTCAACCCTAACCACTTACAGTCAACTGGCTGTACTTCCATAGCCGCCTCCTGTCTCGTCGCTGCTTCCTGCAGTCCTTAGTCTTTAATGCCTCGGCCCGTCGCTTCTTCTTGGTTCAAGCAACGCTGACTGTAGTCCTTCTTCTTAATGAGGGTAGCTGAACCCTCTCTTCATCTTCGGTGCCTTTATTACGGTGGTTGAGCTCTCCCTTCGGCCTCTTCTTTGTACCACATGCTTTGACTTTTATGTACCTATCGCCGTGATTCCAGTCGGAATTTGCGCTACGGCGATATCTTTGTCTTACCGCCAAAATTGGTACTTTCTCTCCAAAATTAGTTATCCTTCACAAAATTAGCAGCTTCCTAAATGCTGCGGAAGTTCTCTCCAACAAATCCCCTAACACTTACTTGTGGCTCGTCCCCGAGCCACTCGCAACACCAGCCTGCTTCATCTGCCTAAGCTTATCCTTTGCTGCTCGTGAGATTGTTGTGAATTGTGCCTTAAGCGCTTTAATACTTTCATCCATGTGTGTTACTTCTTCCTGCGCTGCGTTGAGTAGCTCAGCGGTTACCAAGGAGTCCTCTGTGCCCTCAATGACTCCTTTACTTGAGGTGAAGCTTTTCACCTTTTGCTCCAGTTCATCAACCAGATGTGCGACTTTGCTTTCATGCGGGCTAACTTCGTTAGCCAGGTTGATCTGCTGTTCTCTGTACTTCTGCACCTGCTGTTGAAATTGTGTGATTTATCCTTTCTTTCTTATCTTCGCAAGAGCACTCAAGCCCTTGTACTCTTCTTCAGCTCTCGATATCGCATCTTCACAGTGCTTAATGTGCTGATCGAGCTCGGCTTTCTGTGGGAGCTCCTCTAGCTCCATCCATGTTTTTGATGCATCCTCTAGGATAGCCTCTGTTGCTTCCACTCGACAGTGCATCTGTGTCTGTACAATTCTGAAAGCTTGCACTCGTGCTTCTTGGATTTCCTCTGGAGTAGGCGGCCTATTCGCTTCCAGTGCAGCAATCCTTGCTTCGTATTCTTCCTCCATCTTTTTCTTCTCTTCATCTAGAGCCTTTGCTCTTTCCGCTATTTTTCTGATCTTTTGAGTTATTTCTAACTCAGGCCTGATATCGCACTGCGGAAGTTCTGCTGCGATATTCTTTAAAACAAGAGAGACATCCTGCTCTCGCTGAACATATTGTGTCAACTGGGCACTCTCTGCCTCATGCTGTGCGATGAGCTGCACGTTTTCGTTAGACAGCAAAACATTTTGCTCATATGTGACTTGTTCTCTGTGCCTCAGCTCCGTGCCTATCTGCCGGAAAATTTCGTACAACTGGTCCACAGGTACTTCTGGTAGGTTCACCTCAAGAGGATGAACCATCTGTACTTCCATAGGTACAGGGAACTTAATGCTTCCTGGCGGTATACGAACAATGTTCGTGCGGTCCCTTGCAATACTTTCTTCTCTGGTCTGTGAAGGGGGATGCGAACTTTCTGCGACTGTAGTTGGAGCTGGCTGAATCTGCATGGAAGCAGTCTTCTCAGTTATTGCCTTCAACTCTTGCAATTTCTTGTCAAGGCTGATGCGCATAAGATCCTGCGATGACTGAATCGCAGCGAATTTATCCCGCATCTTCTCCTGTATTCGGCTAGCGATGAGATCATACTCATCCTCTGTCATAATTGGTGCCTGCGGTTCGTCGAAAGTAACCGCCTTTGTCCTCTTCTTCTTTGCTCGCAGTGGAGAAGGGCCTTCAATAACCTTTCTCTTAGAACCTATTGGTTCTTTCACTTTATCTTTAGGATCTACCTCCAGAACATCTTCTGGATCCTCAGCTGGGGGATCAACTGGAACTAGGCCAGAGGATAGATCATCATACATATGTTTCATTTCCTCATCGAAACAATTCTTAATGGTGTCTTCAACTTGCTGGATTTCCATGCGATATGGGATGGGGGCCCATTCCTTATGTTTCCTGAATCCCTTGGGTCGGATATAGGTTTTATCCCTGTCGACTTTAAATTCCAGCTTGGACTGATAAAGATCAACGACCGGCGAGTCGACACGCGGAATCGTTGCTACGGATTCAAGCAATAGCGTATAATAGTCATGGAATACCATTGCGTTATTCTTGTGCTTCTCTGGGTGACTACTCGCCCAAAGATTTGAGTACCTCGAGCCTCTGCACGCCCCTGGTGCCAGTTGTGGAAACTGCGAATTGGGCGGCTCTTTCCATCCAATAAAAGCCATAAGGATCAGCAGCCACGAGAAGTGGAAGCTGTGAAGTGGATCCTGCTGCGCCTGGGCACAGTCTTGAAAGAAACTATTCAGCAAAAATAAACTCCAGTTGTAAGGTTTACCTTTTATGACTTCAATCGCTAGGCGGATAACTGAGCCTGTGACCTCCTTCGGCCTCACCTTGAGGAGGAGTTTTCCGGCCAACAGACTAACAGTAAACCGCAAGGCGTCATCCTGTATTGAGTTGACATCGTAGGCGCGACCTCCTCTTTGCAGCTTATACTCTGCAACCTGCTTGGTTGAGAGCCTGGTATCCTTTGTGGCGCCATCAATATTTATCTGTGGGTCGAAGCCAGTCTTCGACAGACCGGTAATGCGGTGAATAAGGTCAGCATTAACATCTATCCGGTTACCCAACCATAAGTAACCACCATGCACACATGAAAGTAGCATCCGCACCACAGCATTTACCTCCGAGCCCCGTCCAAAGTGTGGAATCTCCAGGAGATTGAGCAGTCCCGACGGTGCTAAATGGCTTACATGGTCCATGGGGACGAACTCATCGCGCTCTGTCCTTGGGTTCCTCTGAATCGTCATATAACGATCGCGGTGGAATTGTGGGTACAGCTTATAATCTCTCAGATTATAATCAGCAAACTTAACAGCATGCATATTCCCCCACAGGTTACCTTCTTCCTTCACTCGGTTATCCAGTGGTGGGAGTACGAGTTCATATTTAAAGTCTCTCGGAAGGACAATGGCTGGTGCATTTTCTATTCTTGGTGGGAAGTATACGGTAGCGACTGTGACTTCTTCCGGAAGTTCCTGCTCCGGTTCTTCTGACTCTGTGCTACTCGGGGTCTCGCTATACTCCATATTAGCTAAGGTTCTCGGTGACTGGCGTGTGGATGGAGAACCAGCAGCAACTTTCTTTCCTTTCTTCGCCACAACTGAAGTCATAGCACACTCAATTCCACCCCTTTGGAATCTCTGCAACACGTCTTCGAGAGGCTCGTCTGGCGCGAGGAACCTTCCCCTGTGGTACTCTAGACTGCCTATGATTGCTAATCTAATGCAAATCAGAGTCTGCAACTGTTTTTGGTTTCCCTGCTAAGAACTCTTCTAAGAATACGCTTGGCTCGGCTCAATTGCGCTCAACTCTTTCGGTGAAAATGACCAAGTAGCCCCGTGCTTTGAATAAGACGTGTATTTATCATAAGGAGGAATTTCAAATGGCAACGGACCAGTAAACTGGACCCGTTGGCGGCATTTAATGCATAGACAAGACAGCACCCCGCGCCCATTTATTGAAAACGCCGTTTGAAATTTCGCCGGGAAACTGTGCGCCGGAGTGGTGTCGCATCGGATTTTCCAAATCTAGAAGAATCGCCGTACTGCTGCCAAATCTTAGTACAACAGATACTTGTCAGCTGTGCAGTTAATGCTTGTCAGAAGGCGAAGTGACTAGCCCTCTGATCAATTCAAAATTTGGTATCGCATCAATCTGTTTTCTGTCCTCTGCGATACGATATCGCATCGTCTGGAAATGGAAAGTGCCAAAAACTCGCCTCATATCAAAATTATCGCAACAACCAGGAAAGCTGGCTGCGAATTCTTACCTCAAGTATTTCCCGGTGTAGACTCCTTAGGGTGCGATGCTTCATTTCAACTACACTGAACATCTGCACCATTTGCTTCCTTTCTGGGCTAGGGCTAGGAGGTGGCATGGCCTTCGCGATACAGCTTAAGCCTACTGCCATTAATCAAGGTAGGAAAAAACTCCCCACTCATAGTACGAAGCTGGATAGCACCTCCATCTGTTATTTGCTGGATTTGATATGGCCCTAACCAATGAGTTTTGAATTTTCCAGGGAACTTTATAAACTTACTGTCATAAAGGAGTACCAAGTCTCCAAGCTGAAAGGTTTTGTTCTTGATATGCCTATCATGCCAAGCTTTTTCTCGTGCTTTCTGCACTTTTTGATGGAATCCTGCGATAAATCTGTCTTCCTCCAGATTGAGCAGCTGTGCCAATCTCTCCTCTAAAGTATCAGAATCAGCCATCTCTGTAAGCTGAGCAATCCTTAGACTGGGTAAGATGTATTCCATAGGCATAACAGCCTCTTGTCCATATACCAGGCTGAAAGGTGTGTGCCCTGTTAGTTTCTTGCACGTGGTCCTGTAAGCCCATAATACAGCATTAACTCTAAGGTCCCAATCATCCCTTTGACTATTACAAATCTTTGTAAGGGCATGTTCTAATATCTTATTGAAAGCCTCCACCGTACCATTAGCTTGAGGGTGGTAAGGTGTACTCTTATGGTGCTGTATTTCAAATTCCTCTGTCAAGGCTTCTATGGTGCTATTCAAAAAATGTGTGCCTTGATCACTCATCAAAGTCACTGGGCATCCAAATCTAGTTATGATGTTTTCAAAAATAAATTGTGCTGCTGTAGCAGCATCGCAATTCCTGACTGGTTTTGCCTCAGCCCACCTAGTGAGGTATTCTGTTGCTGTAATAATATATCTCGCACCAGTTCGTTTTCCTGGGGGGTTAATAGGACCCATGAAGTCTATAGCCCACTTATCAAATGCGCGCAGCGTTATCTGTGGTTGCAACGGCATTTCATCTCTTCTGGAGGGCTTTCCCGTCCTCTGGCAGATATCGCATGATCTGCAAAACTCTTTACTGTCTTTATGTAATGTAGGCCACTATAATCCGGCTGCTAGGATTTTCTGAGCGGTAGGCTTCCCTGCGAAATGGCCTCCTGCGATGCCCGAATGTGCTTCCTTAAGAATGGTCCGTTTCTCATGGGGCATAACGCATCTGCGCAAGATTTCATCTGGGCCCAACTTATAGAGGTGTCCTGCAATCAGGGTGAAGTCTGCTGCTTTCACCACTAATTGTTTCTTTTGTTGCTTGGTAAACTCAGGCGGTGCCCACCCTGTAGTGAGAAATTGAATTATGTCTCCATAATATTCGTCTGCGACCTGAATGGAGAACAATTGCGCATCAGGCAAGTTGTCCTCTAAGTTACTTGGTTCTTCACCTGAGTCTATCCTTGACAGGTGATCAGGTCCTGCATTTAGTCTTCCTGGCTTAACAATGATTTCGAAATCATATTCCTGGAACAACAATAGCCATCTGCATATTCTTCCCCCTAACACTGGCTTATTGACCAAGTACTTTAATGCAGAATGGTCGGTGAACATCTTGAACGGGGCCCCCAACAGATAGTGCCGAAATTTCTGTAAAGCATACACCATTGCTAACCCTTCTCTCTCTGTGGTGGTGTAATTCTTCTCAGCTGTCGATAATCTCCTTCTCGAATATGCGATAGGGTGGTCAATACCCCCTTCGCTTGGTTGCGTGAGAATAATGCCTAGTGCGATGCCAGATGCATCCACATGAACATGAAAGGGCTTGTTCCAATCTGGAAATACCAGAATAGGTGCTGTAACCATTTTTTCTTTTAGAGTGTCAAGACTCTTCTGACATTCCTCATTCCACTGAAATCTGATATCCTTCTTCAATAATTTCTCCATTGGTGCGGTAATCTTGGCATAACCTTTGATAAACTTTCTGTAATACCCGGTATGACCAAGTGTAGTTCTCAGCTGCTTTACTGAGTTAGGTGCTGGTAAATTGACAATGATGGCGATCTTCGCAGGATCTACCATCAAGCCTTGTCTGCACACAATGTGACCCAACAACGTACCAAAAGGCGTACAAAATATACATTTTTTTAAGTTAAGGGAAATCTGGTGCTGTCTACATTTTTCAAACATTAATCTCAGATTTCCTATGTGCTTCTTGACTAGTCCAAATACAGTCCAATCATCAAAATAAACTTCTAGAAATTGATGGATGTATTCCTTAAAGACAGCAACAACTACTCTAGAAAAAATTGCTGGGGCATTCTTAAGACCAAAGGGCATTACCGTATACTGAAAGGAGCCCCATTCTGTCGCAAATGTGGTCTTGTGCCTGTCGTCTGGATGGATTCTTATCTGGTGATAGCCTGAAAAGCCATCAGTAAATGAATAGATTTCTTGTCCTCCAACATTGTCTAAGACTTCATCAGTGAATGGTGTCGGAAATGGGTCATGCAGCGATGCATCATTCAGTTTGCGCAAGTCGACACAGATCCTGATGTCTCCTTTTGTTTTCTTTTCTTGTACTACCATGGGACTAACCCACTCACTTTCTTCAACAGGATCAATGATGCCTGCTGCTAGCATCTTATCTATTTCATCTTTTACTTTTGCTTTATACCGCGGGTTCAACCTGTATGGACGTTGCTTAACCGGCTTAGCATCCTCCTTAAGCGGTATTCTCATGACTCCTAAGTCACCCACTATTCCCTTCATTTCTGTAAAGTTGGTAGGAAATAGGTCCTGATACTCGTGTAATAGGTCTGTGATTTGGCCAATTGTCTCATCATCCCAATAATCTCCAATAGAGGCAAACTTAGGGTCTATTTCTGTGCCAATATTGCTCTTTTTAATCTTCATTGGTTCTGTTACAGCTGGGATTTCTAAGTGTGGACCTTCAACTTCACGCGTACCTTCTGTTTCTGCGATATTGATACTGCGAGGATCTTCATCCTCATCGCCTGAATCTTGTGTGCAGTTGTAACATTCCAGAGCATGTTCCATCTGAATAGCCCACTCGGGTTGCGAATCCGCTGGTAATGGGCAATCCTCAAATATTTTAGTCTTTATGATCTTCAAGGCCCGATCAATGCTTGGATACTCAGATTCAAAACTGAACGTGAGCAAAAAGTTTTCAATCATAATAGGCCATGAGATAGTTCCTTTTCTTAGCTCTGTTTCTGTATACCAGTTCCGTGGAACTGTATCCAGTGTGTGGATAAACAAATGAACCCATTCTTCTGCTGGAATTTTTAGCCAACTCTGTTCACAGATCATAATGTGTGTTCTGGGATCACTCTCCCCTGTGTATTTCCGCTGTGTACAGTCTCTTTCTTTAGAGAATCTAATGCGCATCAGTCTCTTACAATCGTACCATGATGCGATATGTTCCTTGTTTGTGTACCACCATCTTGCAGGTGTGGCTCGAACTGCAAGGTCAAAAACCTCCATCCTCTGCTCTTGAGGAATCTCTTGTTCAAACTGCTGCAAAAAATCATTGACGTCCGCTAATCCATCAAAAGTTGGAATATACCTGTTTTCTACCCCAATCCATCGCAGTGATTTAGTTATGAATGCGCATCTGCGAGTAGAAACTTCGTGGAGTCTATTTTGCCAATTCTCTAAGCCAACATCTGAATCTGATGTGCATGAGCTATCACATCTCCAGCTAATATGTCCATCAGCTGTAGGATCAATGTAATCTGTCTGATTAGAAGTCATTTGGTACAAATTTTCCATGTTATGCACCTCCTCTTCTGCTTTGATTGGCTCAATGTAGCGAGGACCCTGTAAAGGGTCTAGTGGTGCGATAACCCGGACTTGAGCATCTTCAAATGTCATCTGCCTTTTCTTCAAGTTGATAACAGCCTTGTTATCAAAAGCCCAATCAATACCTAATAGAGCTGGATAGGGTTTGGTGTCACCAATAATCTCTATGATCTCAAAATCTGCATACGTGTGAACTCCGTCGATGTCCACTGGGACATGCGATAGACGATCCATCGGTGATATTCTCTGCTGATTAGCTAGTCTCAGATGGATAGGGGATCTGCTTAGTTTTGGACTACCCATCTGTTCCCATGTCTGCTTAGTCAAGACATTTACTTCTGATCCTAAGTCTAGGATAACCTCATCCATTTCAAATAGTCCGATCTGCGCTGTGAGCCTCATCTCTCTTCCTGTCCTTGTATGGCCCATTATATGGTGAATAGTGCGCTGTGTATTGCTCAAGGAAGGGCTCTATTGACATTGATCAATAACTTTCTGAAGTTCCTCTACAGCTTTCCCATTTCTTAGAAGTTTCAAACAACTCTGCAGGAAGGACTGTACACTCCCGGTCAATTCCTCTTCGTCGCATCTTCCAGATGTGCTAGCCTGCGGTATCTGCGCAGTACTAACATCATGTGGTGGTTTCCGCGGTATACCCTGAGATGGTAATAATAGTGATCTGGACTGTGTCTGTTCAGCAAAGGAAGTCTTAGTTTGCTGAAATGCCTCCTTATTCTTCTGTAGATCGAGTGGGATAGGTTTTCCTGGAGCTTTGCGCACCCACTGCGTTCCTGTCGTTTTTTTTCGCATCCTGCGATATGTTACTTGTGGAGAGACCACTGCGAGTTACAATATTGACTCGTGGTTCTGTTTCGTTCTGCTCAGCAGCGATAAACTGGATAGTCTGATTGGTTGCTGGCTTGGCGTCCTTGATCTTAGCTATCAATATGGGACACTCCTCTATTGTATGATCATAAGATTTACAATACTTGCACGTTGTAGTAGGGTTCTGACAGTCTCTAGCGTAATGTCCTGTGCCTCCACAGTTATAACAGGTTATAGGTCCACGGCCACGGCCAGATTCATAGCCTCCTCCACGTCCTCGACCTCTGAAATTTCCTCCACGGCCTCCCTGAGTCGGATCAGTTTGTGGACGTACTGCTGGTCCAGATGCTTCTGACTGAACTCTGTAAAGGTCATGCTTTCTTTCTATCATTAACTCATAAGCTCTACAGTTGTTTTCGTCATGTCCCACAGATTTACAGAAATTGCAATATAGGTTCTTTGGTGTCTGCACATATTTCTGAAGGAGAGGGCATTCCTGAGGACTGTGTCCTCTGGTTCTACAAATCTCACACCATGGCCCCTGGTTCTGCATCAACGGGTTAGGAGCTCCACTGGCGATATAGTCAACAAAGACAGGGCAGTTATCCTTACTGTGTCCCTGCGCTTTACACTTAGTACACCAAATTTCATGCGCAACCTCCTTTCCTTTCTTAATTTCATGCAGCTGTAAGGTGAGGTTAGCTAGCTGATTTTGCAGATTAGTGATACCTGTGCTAGTTTCTGCTAGAGGTGAAGCCTCTAGTTTCATTGCCATTTCTAATGCTTCATCTTGTGTATTTAATTTCTGTTGCATTAGCGGAAGTCTGATGTGTGGTAATATTGCTGCGATAAACCACTCTTTATGCTGTTGAGGCGCAAGCTCAAAGCTTACCTGATCAATGAGGGTTTTGAATCTCTGGTCAAAATCCCAAACCGTCTCCGTAGGCAATTGTTTAATATCTTTAAGTTCTGCTATGCACTGTGACTCGGATTTAGGTTTTTTAAACTCTTTAATCATAGCAGTTCTAACCTGTGCAAGCGTTCTGTTATGGCCAGTGGTATACTTCATATACCAAGTTAATGCTCTTTCTCTAAATGTGGTGGCCAGCTGGACAAGCTTGACATTATCGTCTTGTATTTGCTTAATGGTCCATATGGCTTCGCATAAGAACCAGTGCTGCTCAGGGTCCTCCGACCCTGTACCTTTGAATGTTGGTAGCTTCATATCATCTCCCATTCTGTTTCTAGATGGTGGGTTCTGGTTTGTTGTATTACTACCACTCGGCGGTGTAGATGTGGAGGGTGTAGCGGTAGTATGCGCTGTGTGAGAGCTACTGGACGGGGTTCCTGCGGGATTATTCTGAGTTCCGACTGGTTTTTGAGGAGTCCTAGGGTTCTGAATCTGCTGTCTCGGGTTATCTGAGCTGTTTTCTTCAGAAGAAGATGAATCGTTGACTCTATATCTTTTACCACTACGTGTATGTCCAAGATACTCGTAATCACTTTCAGAGTCTACTGACATTACAATATCATGGTACTATTCATCTGAGAGTATATCTAGTACTCCTTTTTCATATAGTAATTGCTTAATGGACAGATTTAAAGAATTTAGGTACTTACCGCGATAACCCTTGAAGAAGTACCGTTCTGCTGCGCTGAAACTCTTTCTCTGATCAACCGCGAACTCTGTGATGAAGCCTTCCAGCAAACTCGCAAGCCAGAAGTCTACTGCACGTGAGATGGGGTTATCGACACCTTTCAAGGTCTGAATCAGCTCTGCTGTCCAGACAACTTCTCGATTCTTCTTGAAACCGCTATTGTCAGCAAGCTTTGATAACCAACCATATAACTCAATAGCATAGGTTACGAAGAATATCTCATGGAGATCTGTAAAAATGTGCTTCTGTAGCCAAGCCTCAGTGCTCAGTCTAGGATTCTTGTTTTCTTTTACAGCAAACTCTCTTTCTTTTGACTCAACCCACTGGTTAAGTTCTTGCTTGGTAGGATGCCAACAGAACATCAGCTCAATGTGTTCAAACCGGCAACGGAACCATTTGTTGATCTGTGTTTTACTTTCTGGGTAGACCCAGGCTTGCGGTACCTTTTAGACCAACAGAACCCTTAGCTCACTGGCCCTTTCGGCAACAGGTCGCAGAAGCAACCTGAAGTCTCACCCGAAGTGATTCTAATGGGAGGCAGAAGACTCAAGTGTCCTCAGCCAGGTTCTGAGGCATCCAGGGTGCTTAAACCCACCTTAACCCTTTCCACATAAGCTGACTTATCTCATTCTATTACTCCGGCTGTGCCTCTGTCTTATCGCATTACGCAGGGAGTGCGATAAGTCTTCCCCCTATGTGAGCCCGTCTAGCGATACCTAAGATATAGTAGGTGCAATATCTTCCCCTTCTTGTCCCTGCGGTACGCGATTCTTGACCGCTTCCTGGATTAATACGTGGTTTCAGCCGTTCTTATCCTATTACTGCAGTTAGTAATATCATTTAATCTCCAAGCATAACCCTTGCTAGTGAACTTGGCCCCTTGATATCTCGCAACAATGCAACTGAGTAGAGTATTACTTTGAGCACTGTCTAAGTGAACCATTCATGCATTATATTCAGTCCATACTCGCACATTATCCTCTGCTTAACAATTATCTAGTTCGCTAGGATTTTAGCTATGATTATCACAATTGTTATACATCAACCAGAACTTAAACTGATGACCATATACATTACTTATAACAGAATGAAGCATTCGTGTATAATAAAGGCAAGTGAATGAGAACAACAGCTACACAAATACAATAGCGCTACTTAGATAAGCACGTTTTTACTCCCAGGGTGGGAACTACGTCCAAGGGAACTGTGTTTCTTGTTAACAATCCTGAAGAATAAACACAGTTCCTTTCCAACTCTTTACAACAAGGGTCTTCTGGGTAACTCCACCTCAGTGGGAGCCCTTCTCTATAGACCTCTCTTCACCTCCTGCCTCTTACAATGCACTCTCTTTCTTTCTCAATCCCAGCGGATTGCACAATCTCTCAACGGGTCGGCCCTTGTTCTCTAAGGGATGTTCAGACTCTGTATAAACAAAGACTTGACTACCCTCTACCTAATGGCTTCTATCACTATGTGGCCAACCCCTTATCATATAAAAAGACTCCTATATATAGATGGCCCGAAGGTCTCATCGCAGTTACAAAACTGTGGGCCTTATCCCAACAGTGACTCAACCCTAACCACTTACAGTCAACTGGCTGTACTTCCATAGCCGCCTCCTGTCTCGTCGCCGCTTCCTGCAGTCCTTAGTCTTTAATGCCTCGGCCCGTCGCTTCTTCTTGGTTCAAGCAACGCTGACTGTAGTCCTTCTTCTTAATGAGGGTAGCTGAACCCTCTCTTCATCTTCGGCGCCTTTATTACGGTGGTTGAGCTCTCCCTTCGGCCTCTTCTTTGTACCACATGCTTTGACTTTTCTGTACCTATTGCCGTGATTCCAGTCGGAATTTGCGCTACGGCGATATCTTTGTCTTACCGCCAAAATTGGTACTTTCTCTCCAAAATTAGTTATCCTTCCCAAAATTAGCAGCTTCCTAAATGCTGCGGAAGTTCTCTCCAACAGATACCGGTACCGACAATGAGGTCGATGTGTGGTCCTTACAATTTTTCTAAGTAGACTAGTGGATGGTATCATCCCTAGATTTTATGTCCTAAAGAGATTAGGATTAACCATCCTATAAGCGGTTGAGGATTAATCATCCTTAGATAGTAAATCCAGTAATTTCGAAAATTAGGATAGTCTTAAATGCTGATTGTGATAGGATTAATCATCCTTAGACAGTAAATCTAGTAATTATGAAAGGAAGGATAGTCTTAAATGTTCATTGTGGTAGGATTAATCATTCTTAGATAGTAAATCCAGTAATTCCGAAAGGACGGATAGTCTTAAATGTTGATTGTGATGGGATTGATCATCCCTAGACAATAAATCCAATAATTCTGAAAGGAAGGATAGTCTTAAATGTTGATTGTGATGGGATTGATCATCCATAGACAATAAATCCAGTAATTATAAAAGGAAGGATAGTCTTAAATGTTGATTGTGATGGCATTGATCATCCCTAGACAGTAAATCCAATAATTTCGAAAGGAAAGATAGTCTTAAATGTTGATTGTGATGGGATTGATCATCCCTAGACAGTAAATCCAGTAATTCCAAAAGGAAGGATAGTCTTAAATGTTGATTGTGATGGGATCGATCATCCCTAGACAGTAGATCCCATAATTCCGAAAGGAAGGACAGTCTTAAATATTGATTGTGATGAGATTGATCATCACTAGATAGTGATCCCCTAATTCCGAAAGGAAGGATCATGTGTGTTGCATATGATGATGCTGTTGATGGGGAGATCCAGACAATGAGGATGTTGATTGAGAGAACTAGATGATGCTGTTGATCGGGAGATCCAGACGATGAGGTTATTTATCGAGAGATCCAGATGATGCTATTGATCGGGAGATCCAAACGATGAGGCTGTTGATCGAGAGATCCAGATGATGCTATTGATTGGGAGATCCAGACGATGAGGTTGTTGATCGAGAGATCTAGATGATGTTGTTGATCGGGAGATCCAGATGATGAGGATGTTGGTCGATAGATCCAGATGATGATGTTGATCGGAACATCTAGATGATGATGATGCTGTAGATGATCAAGTGCTACAGAAGATGAAGACTTAGTACAGACGATGTTGATGTTCCAGTATCGATTATGTTCCAGTAACTGGTTGAGTTACTAATGATGATTGAAGAAATCTTCCAATGATTTATAGATGTATCATGTATGATGCTGATGACTCCTTTCTCATGCAGATGTTGTTAGAATATCTTTCTTATTAAGGGGGGAGTGTTGAAATATTGTAACTTCTAAGAATATTCTATTTGTACATTATTATTATATCCGGAGATGTTTATTCCTCCATTGGAATGTTGTAACTTGGGTTATTAGACTTCCCTAGTGGGGCAGCCCAAAGTCAGTTATAATGGGGTGTTTAAGTCCCCTAATGGGGTTGACCCAGTCAACATTGGGTTATATCTACTGGGGCCGACCTAGTTAAGTATTTTGTCTAGTGAGAGATAAAAAGTGTTGTGTCTCTCATTTACACACACTCACTCACTTGTGAATTGTGCATAAGAGAGAGAGAGAGAGTGATGCAAAAGAGGAGAAGGAGGTATTGTTTGGGGATTACATATTTGTATTTTTTGGTCATCTATATTGAGGAATCTTTGTTGGGTTTTATACCCCATGAGGGTTTCCCAAGATAAATTGTGTCTCTTGTGTTTATGTTGTGCTTGTTGTTCTTTCAGTGATCCTGTATATGCTATTGTTGTGAAATTGAATGGAATACTGATGTTATCTAGCTTATCATATTGAATCTTAACAAGAACTTGATCGAGGTGTGTTCAAGCCCTCGATCGAGGTATTTTCTCAATCAAGGGTGTGTAAAATGAGCTCTATAGAGGGTTTATCTGTGTAAAAAAAATATAAAAACGAACCCGGGAAAGGAGTTGTACAATTAATGTTTCTAACCAGCATTCCCTCATAAAAATATCAACCAACCTCTATATATTCAACAAACAATTGATCAACAACACTAATTTAACTCATTGCTAGTTTGTTTTCAATTAGAGCTTTGTCATTTTGATGTTGTTCAAGTAGAGCTTTGTAATTTTGATGTTGTTCAATTAGAGCTTTGTCAATTTGATGTCGTTCAATTAGAGCTTTGTCATTTTGATGTTGTTCAATTAGAGCTTTGTCAATTTGATGTTGTTCAATTAGAGCTCATTAGACATGTAAGATTTCTTTGTAGACATATTTCAAAATTTCATACTAACATATTTTTGTTTGTTATAACAATTTGAATAAATCTTTGTTTGTTTTCATTGTAGTTTGATGGGAGTCAAAGAAAAAGACAAAGAAAACATGCTAGAGAACAAAATGACAATGAAGAGCGTGAGAGGAATAGAGAACTAACCAGACAACAAAGAGAAAGCTTGAGGGAAGAAGAATATGCACATTTGGTGCAACAAATTCCAATGGAGGACAACCAAGGTAAATTTTTGAATTACATGCTATTTGAATATCATATTTTATCAAGTTCTTGAATTACATGCTACATAATTTACAAAATTAGTAACAATTTTTCAAAAAAATTTAAATAAATTTCATAATTTAATTTGTTTAATATTTATTTATAATGATATTCTTATTTGTTTCATCCATTTGTTATTTAAATTTTCAAGTTTGCAACAATTTTTATGTTAAATAAATAATTTTCAAGTGGCTAACAAATGTTATTGGAACAATTTTCAAATGAAATGTACATTTGGATTCTATTTTCATGTTAAAATGTATATATTTTTAACTATTTTCAAATTATTTCAAAGTTGCTAACAATTTTCAATGTTATTGTCCAACAATTTTCAAATGAAATGTAGACTTGGACTCTATTTTCAAGTTAAAATGTATATACATATTTACTATTTTGAAATTTTTAAGTTCTTAACAATTTTCAATGTTATTAGTATAATTTTCAATTTAAATGTACACTTGGACACTATTTTCAAGTTAAAATGTACATGTTTAACTAATTGCAATTTTCTAAGTTACTAACAATTTCAAGTTAAATGTACTTTCAATTCTTGTTTTGTTATTTGTTAACAAAATATAAATGTGTAACAAACCCAAATTTTAAAAATTAGTAAAGAATTGTGAATAATATAAAATTACTCTAATATAAACTCGTTTAGTTATTCTTCGAGTAAAATGTATGAGTTTACAACCACATTTGTAATTGATTCAAAATTTACTTTTAAATCTCTTCATAAAAAGTCTTACCAAATAATATATATATAAGAATTACATTTAATGATCCATATAAAATTCACTAATTATTTTCCTATGCAAATCAAATATGCTTAGTCATCAAAACCATCATAATTTCTTAGGACAATTAAACAATTAAGACACATAAGAGCAAGACCGTCAAATACAACCACAAAGTATTAAGGGGAAATGTATTCATAAAAGACACAATAGCATAATTCTTTGCATGTTTAAACAAACTGAAATATAGACTCATCCAGTGTACACATAGCAATCACAATCTTCACATACAAGCATCTATAATACACATGAACAAGTAATTCACAAAGTACACAAACACGATAGGCCAAATATCAATTGGTTTACCCCCTTCTCTAGGCTACGTCCACAAAACTCTTATCTTTATTCTTTTACCTCCAAAGTAAGGAGTTGCATCTCCGGCAACAAAGTTGCTACAATTCTCGACAAAAGATCAACACAAATCCGAAACTGTAAAGATTCTTTCCATTCGGTGTACATTACAAAGCAAAGATCTATATCAGAAATAACCATAAAGCTTCTTTCGAGCCTTTATGGCAGAGATATCTCACCATACAAAAATATAAACAAGGATTCTAATCAGATCGATTTAGCACACAAGATTTTGAGCATTCCTTAATAAACAGTAAAACACACCTATCCATCCATGAGCCAAGAGCCAAAACCTTACCAAGGAGAGATTACAACCTGCATCAATCTTGTTGTTTTTCAATTCTCAAAGCCTCTCTCCTAGAGCACTTTCAGGCATCCGAAACCTAGTTCTCATTTTCTTTATTTATTTTTATAGGAGCAGATGTATCACTAATTTAATCCGAGATTACCCCAAAGATGCATACAATTCTGTAACAACGTTTAAGCAGAGATAAGGTAGATCTAAAATTTATATATACATATTATTCACACTTGGGCAGCAAAGCTAAAATGGAGATCTAACTGTACACTCCACAGTAAGTATATACACCTAGGAGATCAACATAATTAACGCTAACCTCACAAAGAGATTTCTTGTACTTATCAATGTAAAATTTATATCATTCTTAAATTATATCAATGTAGAACGGTCAATTTCTTTATAAAGGTCACCCAGCTCCCATAGCAAAAAGGCAAAACAATCTCAAGGCAACATGCTAGTAAGCATAGGTTAGCATACTCTGTCGAGCAATGGAATAATAAAGCAGAGGTCAATCCTCAACTGTAAAATCGACATACAAATATGGAATTATACAGAAAAATTCGGTAAAGAGTAAAGAACAAAAAGTAATGAAGCTGTCAAACTGGCACTTTCATTACAGAAGTATGAACAAATACCTAACACAAGACTCGGCTAAACTGGGCGCTATCGACTAACCAGGTCACGCTGAGGCAAGGAAATAAAACAAGGCGCATCTTTGTTTAACTGGCGCCATCAACGCAGAGACATGGAATAAAACAATAAGACAAGACCTTGTCAATTGGGCGTTATCAGCTATCCAGCTCACGTAGAGGTATAAAAAAATAATACAAAGGCGTAGATAAAGGTAGCGATCTCCCAGTCACGGCTGGCAATGGAAACACTATCCTTGGATTACCGCGGTTGATTTGAGAATTTCGTTCTTCCATCCCAATCCATTCTACCACTTATTGCAGTGGTCAGATCCAAAGATTTAAATTTTACAGTGGTTTGGGGTTCTACCTACAGACCAGCATTCTCATCCTTATTTACGGTTCCTATCGACAAAGGCCAGAGTTGGCAGCATAACTAACAAAGCCGTAGACCACACCAATGCATCGTTACAACTTAAATTTTACAGTGGTTGCCAAAACGTTTAACGAAATTTAGCAAAAATAATTCAAAACAGAAGTCTCATTTTAAAAATAACCAAACATAAGCCAACAAATGCGAATATCGTAACACTAAGGCAGAAAAGCTTACCAATCGCGTCCTGCGACACTCTCTTGTTTCCGAGAGCCCTACGCTGATCCCCGAGTCCGGTCCCATAAGTTGCATCTTCCCGAGACTCCCCATTATGCAGAGGTCTCATTCTCCTTATAGAGAACGCCCTTCTCCTACTGTTGTGATCCCCCTTTCTAATCCTGCACCCTCCATAATATAGTGAAAAACCTCCTCTCAACTGCTACAGGTGTTTCTCTTTAGTGAAACCAGATCTGATTTTCAAGGCGTTGATTTCCTACCTCCACTCCTAGATTGAGTAAAGAGGGGTATATGTTTACCAGCATGCTTCCTGTCTTCAACCACTCTCCCTTTAATTAAGTGATCTTCCATCCTAACCAACGTTTCTATCCTTTTAACTCTAAGCTTATGATTAGTTTTCCTTTCCCAATATTAATACTATAAATATCAATGCTCTAAATAGGGATTGGTCCGCATGACTATAACACTTAATACGATAAATATCAATGCTCTAAATAGGGATTGGTCCGCATGACTATAACACTTTTCATTTGCCGCATTAATTCTTGCTCATGATAATTATTGGTTTATCTCTCAATGCCGAAACGAATAGACGTTTAGTATAAATTTTAGCTTCATTGTTTTCATTTTTCTCTAATTTAATAAGAACTCATGAAATGTCTTTAGCCTTATTTTGAAATGTAATATAGATTTATATATATATATATAAATCTCTTAGTCCTCAGGCATTACTTAATGATATGATATACATATCTATTTGCGTATATTTCATTATCGTTGACTAAAATTATTAAGGATTTTAAGTACATATACATATATATATATATATCGATATATGTTCCAACCTTTTACCTTTCTAAAGGCCTTAAGTGTCCCTCCCGACATCTTTTGGATCACTTAGTATAACCTTAGGACATAATAGTTAGTTAAAAACATCTTCGGTCTCACAAGTTTTAATACGACACTTAGGGTTTTAGTTCTGGAAAAGTAACCGGTTACTTTTCTTTAAGTGCCTCCGGGCACCAAGATGATGTCCAAACATCAAAACCAATTTCCCATGGCTTCCTAGCCTGTTGACCTTTCTCTCTCTAGAAGATTCATTTTTTTTTCCGTCATCTAGTAGCGTTACTGTTTTGAGTCTCCTAAGATTTATAATTTACAGCTTAGGGTTTAACCACATAGTTTATGATGTTTACTGGTGGGGCCTTGGCCTTGAGCTCCTCACCAGGAAACCAGTACAGTAATCAATTACATTTAATAAAATAATGGGGCATAAAGGAGGTATATTACATCCTCCTCCCCTTTAGAATAACACCGTCCTCAGTGTTCAAGCTTTTCCAACAATTTGTCTCCTCTTCTGGAGTCATCATTTGCTTGCTTCGTCATTTCTATTTTGACCTTTTTCAAGTTTTCATTTTTTTAAATTTTTTTTTGTACCTGTACTTTCACAAACAACACAAGTTGTTTCTAGCATTTTATCATAAACTACGTGCGTACATGTGATTTTTCTAAATCAATTAGAACAAAAGTAAAGAAAGAATTTCCCTTGCAACATCATGTTGCAATCTTTTGATGGAAACTCTTTTTAGAGTTGATCTACTTACAAATCTCTTCTTCTCAATTTCCTGCACCTGCACATCTGTCAATCATAGATGATATATATATATAAATCCTTATCTAAGATAATATTCTCAAAATTCTTGTCATGATACTTCTTCCAAGTACCTTTAGTCATTCTCTACTTGTTTTTCCTTAAAAGCAATCGTATCCATGCTCATTATTTGAGCTATATATGAACATGACATAACATATGCATAATCTAAGCATGTATATGCATAACTTTTGACTATAACAAGTTCATAACCTAAGTATACGTGCATACCTTGTGCATAATGCGTGCATAGTAGAAACAACTCTTGGTGCGCCATCTCAACACCGAATAAGACTTTCTATTCTAGGAATTCCATAGGTACCTGATAATCAATAGTAAACTTGATTACTGATGCTCCAGAGCCTCCATCTCAACATCAATGATCACAATGAGTTTCAGTGCTTTCATAGCCTTATGCTCAACACTCATGTAATAGTCTATGTGATCGAGAGTTTATGCCCAAAAATGAATCCATGTGTTCCAGAGCTTATGCTCAACACATAACAAGGTATTCCATGTGCTCCTAAGCTTACGCTCAACACATGATAAAGTAGTATACATGCTCCAGAGCTTACGCTCAACACATAACAAAGTAGTCCATGTGCTCCAGAGATTACGCTCAACACATGACTCTCGTCAAATACTTGGTAATTATTCCATACTAGAAGACTCTTATCTCGATGCTATGGACATGGTCGAAATATCAAGGTTGTTTTCTATCTTTATTACTAATGCAGAGTAGTCACAAGGTTCTTTTATCAACCTATTATGGTGTGAATCTTTCTGAATAACCTTCCCCTTAAACCTTCACAGTCCTCTTTAATAGGACACACCAGATATCAACAACCTAATGTTTTGAGTGCTCAAATTCACGACTGGACCCTCCAGTGAACTTGGGAACACTTGCTCCATGCAAAGTCCTCTCTCTGCAACTATTCTTTATGGGAAAGGTTCTTTATTTGAATTTAGGTCACCTTGTTTAGACATTTCTTCTTATTCAATCGCTTCTTTCATTTACTGGTTAACTCTTTAAAGATTTTGTTTTAGTGTAAGGAAATTTCTTTTAAAAAAAAATGCCAAGAGTTTTATAACCCAGGGCATCCCCTGTGTTTGGCTCAAAAGTATTTATACTCTTTTCTTATTTTAAGTTCATTGTTCTTTATTGCATGTTTCATAAGTTTATGGTTTTTTTATGGACGCCGCCATAAGCCTTTACCTGCAATAATCTCGAAGTATTGTCAGTCCATGCCATAGAATCAAAAATTTTGAATAAGTAAGAATATTACAATCATCACATTGTTAGTTTATGCTTTGATATTCTAGAGCCTATCAACTCAACATCAACCCATCACAAAGGTAGAACAAGATGCTTCCGGAGTCCTCTAACTCAACATCATACCATAGGATATAAATAACCATGATGCTCTAGAGTCTTCCCGACTCAACATCAAACCTCTGAAAGGTAAATAGTCATGATGCTCCAAAGTCCTCCCGACTCAACACCATACTATTGTTTACTATATCGCGTCCTTGTCTTTCCCCAAGTTCCACAGAATGTGACCATTTTTTTTTTCATCCAACAACCTGTTATACTCTTTCATAAAAACCGTTTTAACCAAGGTGTGAATACTTACTGAGCTTGAGACTCATCTACTAAAATTTAATTAAGAAAGGTTCATTGAACATAATTAAGATGATATCACAAGTTCTTTATTGAATCCTCTTTTAATATATATATATATCTAAGTACAAATACTTATTCTTATGTTTTCATGGTTTCAACATATCTCTATCAAGCATCTTATTTACTTGTATCTTTTCTAGGTACGAACCCACCATATATCATATAGTCACAACATAGTTATCGTTGTCATTTTCTAAAAACAACTACTTACCCTTTTACGTTTGAATCCATAAGAATAAACTTATACATCACCATAAGTAGTAGAATTAAGAACAACGACATCATGATAATATTCACTATTCATCAAGCTATCCTTAATAAATTACAATTCTGGATACCTTCTTGTGATACACCAACTATGGATTTACTACTTAATTATCCAAGACAATATCACCCTTTTTTTTTTCAAATTTATAAACTTGGCATATTTCATTTCAAGGTATTGGCCTTTTAGGCAATTTAATATTCAACAAGTTATATCGAGAAGAATGTGTCACCCTTTTTGTTTTCCATATGACAAAAATATGCATCACTGCAATTCCACATCTTGTAAGCATAAATGACAATTCAAAGGAGCATACTTACTTGAATCAGAAATACTTGGCGGGAGAAACTTGAAGTCGAGCTTGGAGATTCATTTTCCCCTTGTCCAGTACAGTTCGTGCATTCAAAAATGAAACAAAACAATTGATTAGTAAACTTAACAACCTTCATACTTATGTATCGCATGCTGAGCTCATTAGGCCCTAGGGTTGTAACCTAATACTCGGATACCATATGTAACGAACCTAAATTTTAAAAATTAGTAAAAAATTGTGAATAATATAAAATTACACTAATATAAACTCATTTATTTATTCTTCCAATAAAATGTATGAGTTTACAACCATATTTGTAATTAATTCAAAATTTACTTTTAAATCTCTTCATGAAAAGTCTTACCAAAGAATACATATATAAGAATTACACTTAATGATCTATATAAAATTCACTAATTATTTTCCTATGCAAATCAAATATGCTTAGTCATCAAAACCATCATAATTTCTTAGGACAATTAAACAATTAAGACACATAAGAGCAAGACCGTCAAATACAACCACAAAGTATCAAGGGGAGATGTATTCATAAAAGACACAACCAAACTTTATTCGTGGATAGCATAATTCTTTGCATGTTTAAACAAACTGAAATGTAGACTCATCCAGCGTGGCTCACCCCCTTCTCTAGGCTACGTCCACAAAACTCTTATCTTTATTCTTTTACCTCCAAAGTAAGGAGTTGCATCTCTCGCAACAAAGATGCTACAATTCTCGACAGAAGATCAGCACAAATCCGAAACTGTAAAGATTCTTTCCATTCGGTGTACATTACAAAGCAAAGATCTATATCATAAATAACCGTAAAGCTTCTTTCGAGCCTTTACGACAAAGATATCTCACCATACAAAAATATAACCAAGGATTCTAATCAAATCAATTTAGCACACAAGATTTTGAGCATTCCTTAATAAACAGTAAACACACCTATCCATCCATGAGCCAAGAGCCAAAACCTTACCAAGGAGAGATTACAACCTGCAACAATATTGTTGTTTTTCACTTCTCAAAGCCTCTCTCCTAGAGCACTTTCAGGCATCCGAAACCTAGTTCTCATTTTCTTTATTTATTTTTATAGGAGCAAATGTATCACTAATTTAATCCGAGATTACCCCAAAGATGCATACAATTCTGTAACAACGTTTAAGCAGAGATAAGGTAGATCTAAAATTTATATAAACATATTATTCACACTTGGGCAGCAAAGCTAAAATGGAGATCTAACTGTACACTCCACAGTAAGTATATACACCTAGGAGCACTGTTTTTCACTTCTCAAAGCCTCTCTCCTAGAGCACTTTCAAGCATCCGAAACCTAGTTCTCATTTTATTTCTTTATTTTTATAGGAGCAGATCTATCACTAATTTAACCTGATACTACCCCGAAGCTGCATACAATTTTGTAACAACGTTTCAGCAGATACAAGGTAGATCTAAAATTTATATATACATATTATTCACCCTTGGGCAGCAAAGCTAAAATGGAGATCTAACTGTACACTCGACAGTAAGTATATACACCTAGGAGATCAACACAATTAACACTAACCTCACAAAGAGATTTCATGTACTTCTCAATGTACAATTTATATCATTCTTAAATTACATGTGTAAGCTAAAGGATAGACATTTTATCCCAATGGCATACACTGCGCCCTCCTCAGACCCTTACAAGTACATTCATATGGGTAAACAGGATACACAAGTATCCATCAGTAAAGCTGGATTTGGCTTGCTTCTCAAAAATGAGAATCCTGAGTATTAACCCTAACCTGATACTGCATGAAACTAAGTATGGAACGGTCGATTTCTTTATAAAGGTCACCTAGCTCCCATAGCAAAAAGGCAAAACAATCTCAAGGCAACATGCTAGTAAGCATAGGTTAGCATACTCTGTCGAGAAATGGAATAATAAAACAGAGGTCAATCCTCAATTGTAAAATCAGCATACAGATATTGAATTATACAGAAAAATTCGATAAAGAGTAGAGAATGAAAAGCAATGAAGCTGTCAAACTGGCACTTTCATTAAAGAAGTATGAACAAATACCTAACACAAGACTCGTCCAAACTGGGTGCTATCGACTAACCAGGTCACGCTGAGGCAAGGAAATAAAACAAGGTGCATCTTTGTTTAACTAGCACCATCAATGCAGAGACATGGAATAAAACAATAAGACAAGACCCTGTCAACTGGGCGTTATCAGCTATCCAGCTCACGTAGAGGGATAAAATAATAATACAAAGGTGTAGATAAAGGTAGCGATCTCCCGGTCACGGCTGGCAATGGAAACACTATCCTTGGATTACCGCGGTTGATTTGAGAATTTCGTTCTTCCATCCCAATCCATTCTACCACTTATTGTAGTGGTTATATCCAAAGCTTTAAATTTTACACTTGTTTGGGGTTCTACTTACAGACCGACATTCTCATCCTTATTTACGGTTCCTATCGGCACAGGCCAGAGTTGGCAGCATAACTAACAAAGCCGTAGACCACACCAATGAATCGTTACAACTTAAATTTTACGGTGATTTCCAAAACGTTTAACGAAATTTAGCAGAAATAATTCAAAACGGAAGTCTCATTTTAAAAATAACCAAACATAAGCCAACAAATGTGAATATCATAACACTAAGGCAGAAAAGCTTACCAATCGTGTCCTGCGACACTCTCTTGTTTCCGAGAGTCCTGCGTTGATCCCCGAGTGCAGTCCCATACCTTGTGTCTTCCCGAGACTCCCCATTATGCAGAGGTCTCATTCTCCTTATAGAGAATGCCCTTCTCCTACTGTCATGATTCCCCTTTCTAATCCAGCGCCCTCCATAATATAGCGAAAAACCTCCTCTCAACTGCTAGAGGTGTTTCTCTTTAGAGAAACCAGATCCGATTTTCAAGGCATTGATTTCCTACCTCCACTCCTAGATTGAGTAAAGAGGGGGATATTTTTACCATCATGCTTCTCGTCTTCAGCCACTCTCCCTTTAATTAAGTGATCTTCCATCCTAACCAACGGTTCTACCTTTAACCATTACTTCCTTTTAACTATAAGCTTATCATTAGTTTTCCTTTCCCAATATTAATACGATAAATAACAATGCTCTAAATAGCAATTGGTCCTCATGACTATAACACTTTTCATTTGCCACAGTATTTCTTACTCGTGATAATTATTGGTTTATCTCTCAATGCCGAAACGAATAGACGTTTAGTAGAAATTTTAGCTTCATTGTTTTCATTTTGCTCTAATTTAATAGGAGTTCATTAAATGTCTTTAGCCTTATTTTGAAATGTAATATAGATTTATATATATATATATATATATATATATCTCTTAGTCCTTGGACATTACTTAATGATATGATATACATATCTATTTGCATATATTTCATTATCGTTGACGAGAATTATTAAGGATTTTAAGTACATATATGTATATATATATCAATATATGTTTCAAGCTTTTACCTTCCTAAAGGCCTTAAGTGTCCCTCCCGATATTTTCTGGATCACTTAGTATAACCTTAGGACATAATAGTTAGTTAAAAATATCTTCGGTCTCACATGTCTTAATACGACACTTAGGGTTTTAGTTCTAGAAAAGTAAACCGTTACTTTTCTTTAAGCGCCTCCGGGCACCAAGATGATGTCCAAACATCAAAACCAATTTTACATGGCTTCCTAGCCTGTTGACCTTTCTCTCACTAGAAGATTCTTTTTTTTTTTCCGTCATCTAGTAGCGTTACTGTTTTTAGTCTCCTAAGATTTATAATTTACAACTTAGGGTTTAACCACATAGTTTATGATGTTTACTGGTGAGGCCTTGGCCTTGAGCTCCTCACCAGAAACTAGTACAGTAATCAATTACATTTAATCAAATAATGGGGCATAAAGGAGGGATATTACAAAATGTATAGTCTCAATGTGAGCTCCAAGTCTCAACATTTGTTGATTGAAATAACTATTAATGTCTAATTTTAACTTACCCTCATTTTATTTGAAATTAACATTATGATAGTTATGTATTAGTTAGAAAATTCAATTTCAAAACAAATGAATGAATATTTTCATAGTTATGGTGGTTGGCAATATTTTGATAGTTATGGTGGTTGGCAATATTTTCATAGTTATGAATATTTGAAAACAAATGAATGAAATATTTTCATAGTTAATGTATTTCCAATTCATGTACCAATTTTTTCTATGCATTAATGTAGGGATAAGTTAAATTTGTTTTCCTATAGTAGGTATATAATTTATATTTAAAATTTTTTAACAATTTTCAAGTTAAATTGATAGTTATGTATAATTAGTTGAAAAATTCAATTCACACTCAATTTTCAATTTGTCAATTTCTACATCAAATTTCAAGTTACTAGCAATTTTAAAGTTCAATGCACAACTATCAAGTTATTAATAATTATCTCGAGTTAAATATATATACTTGATTTTCAAACTTTACTTGCAATTCTCAAACTAAATGTACAATTTCAAGTTACATGTACATATTTAGTTATTTTGAAATTAAGTTACAAACAATTTTCTTGTTTTTAATGTATTTTCAGTACTTGTACCGAATTTTTAGTAGCAATTTCAAATTTCAAGTTACTAGCAATTTCAAATTTTACTTAAAACAATTCTCAAGCTAAATGAATTAGTTGGAAAATTCAATTCACACGCAATTTTCAATTTTTCAATTTCCACATCAAATTTGAAGTTACTAGCAATTTTAAAGTTCAATGCACAACTATCAAGTAACCAATTTTCAATTTGTTAATTTACATGTAATCAATTTCAAGTTACTAGCAATTTTAAAGTTCAATGCACAACTATCAAGTAACCAATTTTCAATTTGTTAATTTACATGTAATCAATTTCAAGTTACTAGCAATTTTAAAGTTAAATATACAAGTTACTAACAATTTCAAACTTTACTGAGAACAATTCTCAAGTAATTACTAGCAATATCAAGTTACAAGGAATTTTAAGTTATAAACAATTTCAAACTTTACTAGCAATTTCAAATTTCAAGTTACTAGCAATTTCAAACTTTGCTTAAAATAATTATCAAGCTAAATGTACAACTTCAAGTTAAATCCGTACATATTTAGTTATTTTGAATTCAAGCTACAAATAATTTTCTTGTTTTAAAAGTATTTTCAATTTGTGTACCAGTGCATTTCAAAACACTTCAATTTGGTACTTTAAAATTAAACTCCTTGTATAATGCATTTCTGATTGAAATTCCCTTCACATGAATTTTAATTATGTAGGGAGAGATTATGGTCAGACATCACATCATGGTGATCAAGAATGACATGACCCTGATCAGCCATCACATGCAATATTTTCCTCTCACATTGAAAGTATAATTGGGAGTTGCAATGGGGTTGGAAGGGGTGGAAATTGTCTAGAGGATTGTGCAATTGTTTATGCACAAGAAGAGATTGGGAACTCGATCCCTAGTCAGAGAGGTAGAGAGCATCTCAGTAACATAATCGAGTCATATTTTGAACAAAATTCAACGATGGCACAAGCTCAAATCCTACATGGGTTGGTAAAACACAAAAAATTGAAACGTGGCTCAAAGTTGTTAGGTTTTCAAGATGTTAAAACAAAAAAGACATGCGAGAATGCAATAGAAAATGTAAGAACTGCATTATCTTCGTTTGGAAAATCAAGAAATAATGATATTCGAGCTTCTCGTAGGGAAATTACAATGGTTGTTGTGGCACAAAGCACCTTCAGAAATCGAATGGTATCAACAATGGCATCATTGCTCAATGTTTCAAAAAGAACATTGTTCAAATATACTAAATTCAGGGTCCGGATAGATGAAAATGATGAAGCTGCTTGCTGGGATCTTATTTGTAGGGAACCCTATCGAGGCAAGATGGCAGCAGGCATTAGAGATGTGATAATCTGCAGGGATCTAACAACTGTAACAAACTCGCAATCAAACTCTCAAGATTATTTGCAAAGAAGAAGAAGCATGCATTCAATAATCACGCATAAACACAGAATAATGGACAATGTCAATATCATACAATGAATAATGAATGTAGAGAATGTGTTACAATAATCAATGATGAGGCATCATATAGGATTCGAATTAGCCAAGTAGGGCATTCAAATCTGAGCTTAGATTCAAGCATGAATAACTATGGAGACATCATCCAGTCGGCAGTATCAGTCATAAATGGTAAGAATCAATCAAGTGTGACCAAACAAGTCTAACAAAACTATCTAGCCATAAATCAAGGAATGGAGACTCTAAGGTGGGTGCAAAGGTTGTCTAACTCAAATTCTAGCTTGGATAATGATGGAGACATCATCCAGTCAATAGTATCAGTCATAAATGGTAATAGTCATTCAAGTGAGTCTAACTGAGTCTAACATAACCATATAGGCATAAATCAGAGAATGGAGACTCCAAGGGGGGCACATGAGGCTGTCAAATAGTCAAGTGGAACTTCAAAACTAGATAAATAGAAGCTACAAGTAGTCAGTCTGAGCAATCAGTGGAAGAACTACTCAATCAATGCACTAACTGAATGATAACTCCCAGTAGGTGAGATAAGGCACCCTAACTGAGTGATAACTGGTGGTAGGTGAGCAAAGGCTCCCAAACTAGTTGTGATAGGTGAGAAAGGCACACTTGCCATGCAGAGAAGTCAAAGAGGGCACATTAGGTAGGTAGGAGGCCAATTGGGGGTTATAGATAGGCTCTGGAGAGCTAGAAGCAAGCTCTAGGTGCTGGGAGACAACCATGATGATGACTGGATGCATGCAATGGCATGCAAAATACAAAAATGATGGTGTGAATATTCCAACACCCCCTCGCAAGCTATACTATGAGAAAATAACCAAAAAAAAAAATAGGGCCCTGGTGATTGAGACCAAAGGTCACCCCATACAATCAATCTAAAATAAACTAAGTGAGGAAAGAGGGAAAACCCAGTGGGGAGAAATCCCTCCCTCAAAATAGACTACAGGATGCTAATGACGCATATCATCTCTCACCCCTAAAGGAGGTAAGTGTCCTTGTTTCTTAAAGAAGGATCGATAGATCTGAAATGGATCAGGAATTTCACAAGGATGAATCCTCACATGTGAAAACTCTGATTTGACAGATCGGGGAGTAGTGGTTTCCCATCAAATAAGGGGATCAACAAATTAATAAGAATGAAACCTCTCATGCTGAAAATCTACTATCGCTGATCAAAGAGCAGTGGATGCCCATCAAGGAAGAAGATCAACAATGTGAGAAGGATGAAACCTTCCATGCTGAAAATATGATCTGGCTGATTGGGGAGCAGTGGCTTCCCATCGAGGAAGAGAACAAATAAGTGAGAGATCTTCAGGTTCTTATTGATCTGGATCTCCCATTTGCTTATCATCATCAGTTTCTAGACCTTCTAGGTCCAACATTCTCTCATCAGCATCTCCATCTGAAATATCATGTGAAAATGCATCACCACATCCAAACTCTGAATCTGAAATATCATGTGAAGAAGCAAGTAAAATTGGATCATCATCACATGCAAACTCTAAATCTGAAATCTCATGAGGAGAAGCAAGTAAAACTGGCTCATCATCACATGCAAACTCTGAATCTGAAATCTCATGAGGAGAAGCAAGTAAAACTGGCTCATCATCACTCAAAGGGAACATATCCAAAAATGTTGATGTCATGAAACTGCTTCAGAATATGCATGTAGTCCTATTTTGAACCATCATGATTGTGATCAATATCAGAAGAACTAGATGATGATGGATCTTCATTAAGATCAAAGTAGGATGCAGTAGTGGAGGCCGATTTTGAAATAGGAGTTGGACAAATAGGTGCTAGATATTTAGGTTCTTGTGGATCTGGATCTAGCATTCGCACTTCTTCAAGAGTCCTCTTTTTCTCAATATCTTTTGGTGTATCTTTTCCCTTTAGGCAACTTTCAAAGGTTCCATGAGCAAACTTGCCACTTAGAATACCATCAACCACATTCCAAGCTAACTTATGGTTGAGATAAGATAGTTTACTCTCTTCATGAGTATGAGAGCGAAGAGCAGGCTCCTTTGAGAGAGGTAAGAAGTGTGAAAACTCATAAAGTTTTGACTCATGATTTGCACCTACTTTTTGCAATGATTTCCCCTGAAACGACGTGTTGTACCTCGACTTCATATGGAGTAAAAAACAATCTTTTGGGCTCTCCAGTATGAGTCATTTGATACACTGAAAGGACATTAGCTGCAAGAGAAGGAACATAAAGCACATCAGAAAAGTGACGTGTTGTACCTCGACTTCATATGGAGTAAAATACAATCTTTTGGGCTCTCCAGTATGAGTCATTTGATACACTGAAAGGACATTAGCTGTAAGAGAAGGAACATAAAGCACATCAAAAAAGTGACAATGATCAAGATCGATTCTTCCAATCCCCTGAGAAGAGATTTCTAAATCATTTGCCAAACTGACAGAAGGACCAATAGAGATTTTGAAACTGGAGAAGAGATCTTTGGAGGAATCCATGTGGCATGATGCTCCTAAATCTATAATGAAAGAAGAATTAGTTGATGCACTTTCTATGAGAGCATTACATATTTCTTCACCTTCGGATCTAGACTATTCAGTATATGGATCTTTCGTTCTTGCACATGCTAGTATAGGAAGATTGTTCTTCTCAAGTAATTGAGCCATCAAATCTATATTCTTCCTCATGCAAGAACTCTCAGGATGAAAGCATCTAAAACAATAGGTTCACTTCATCATTCCCTTCTGAGAATGCTTGGCCTTCCTTGAGTTCGAAATCCCATCTGACTGGTATGTACTATCTGTAGGCCTTGTATCATTCGATCTCTTGTCAGAAATATTTTGCTTGCCTTTACCATTCGCTCTCTCTGCAACTATAAGAGATGGATCCAATTTGGGTTTGATCATTCCCATAGAGATCAACTTCTCTTCCTCTTGAGTAAGAGATTGGATGAAATCATCAAATGAGGGAATCTTCCATCTTGGAATGGACAACCTAGCTGACTAGAAAGTAGAGACAAAAACTGAGAAGTTTTCCCCCAACTTTGAGAGAATGGCAAGTATAAGCTGCTTGTCTTCTTTCACTATCTCATATCTTTTCAACTATGATATCAATCTTTTTAACTTGGTGAGGAAGGCATTGATAGATTCAAAGCTGTCAGGACTCAAACTGTTAGTTTTTCAAAAAATTTCACTCTGATCTAAGATCTTAACTGAGAGAATAACATGTACAACATATCTATAGCATATCAATCATGGACACAATAATGCAAGCACACAAGAGACAAGGAGTTTCACCGAGGAAAACCAAGAAGGTGAAAAACCCCGCAACTTCCTCAAAGATAGAAAGAGCAATGATACAACCAAATTACAAGAGATAGTCTTCTCCTAGCATCTTATCCTCCTCCTCACATGTGCACCACTTTCCGAATGATAGAAGTGTGAGTAATGAGATGATCAAATAGAGTGCCTCCTGAACTCTATTTATACTTGACTTGACTTGCCTAATAACCTTTACTAGGTCGGCCTCAACTTAACCACATAACATAATGCTGATAGGGCCGACCCCCAATAGGGTGGTCTAATAACCCTTTAACCCACATGACTCATACAGGGACAACCCCAACAAGGTGGTCTAATAACCCATCAAGTATAAGTTACAACACTTACAATATAAATGATGACACTTCCGTATAGAGGAATAATAACATCTCTATAGGAATACATACACTTCCATATAGAGGAATAATAACATCTCTATAGGAATACAATATACATATATGAAATACATTCTGAAATTACAAATACATCAACACTCCCTCTTAACTAGGAAGGTATTTCTTGATATAGGTCTTCTAGCACAAGTCTTCTTCTCTGGATCATCGTCACTGGATCATCGACATCGAATCATTGTCATCGTTACTGCTGTTGCTATCTCAATCAATCTCTGTTCTACTCGTCATAGGAAGTTCTACAGAGCCAGTCCTTTTTCATACTAGATGTAGGCCCACCACCTGTAGGTCTTCATCATCATTGGCCATACTATGGAATCCTCAGGACTTATTACATGCATCACAAAACCTGGCTGAAGCATCCCAGGTTGTTACGAGCACAAATCTTTACCTGTCGAATCTCCCAGGAGCACATTACATGTGACCTCATCACAAAACTTGGCTGTAGCATCCCAGACAACGAGCACACAACTCTACCTGTCGGATCTCCCAAGAGTACATTACATGTGATCTCACCACAAAACCTAGCTGTAGCATCCCAGGCTGTTACGAGCACACATCTCTACCTGTCGGATCTCCGAGGAGCATATTACATGTGGTCATGGAAAAACCTGGCTGTAGCATCCCAGGATGTTACAAGCACTCAGCTCTACCTGTCGGATCTCCCAGGAGCACATTACATGCCATAGGAAAAAACCTCGAAAGAGCATCCCAGGCTATTATGAGCACACAGCTCTACCTGTTGGATCTCCCAGGGTGCTATTATATGTCCTCCCAGAGCAATGCCTCAAAAGAGCATCCCAGGTTGTTACAAGCACACAACTCTACCTATCGGATCTCCCAGGTCAACTTACATTCTCATTTGTACAACCTGTCCACGGCCATAGAGTATCAACCTGATACTCACCATACATCATCCTAATGTACATCATCACATGATCATCCTGATCATCAACACAACATCATCATGATACATATCATCTGGAGCAACATCCTGAAGCTTGTCATCCATGATCATCCTGATCATACAATGCATCCACCTGATGCATACCATGTATCTACCTGATACATATCATCATACATGATCCACCTGATCATACAATGTATCCAACTGATACGTACACAAATAAATGATCCACCTGATCATAACAAGCATCCAACATGATGCATATACATATACATGATCCAACTGATCATACCAAGCATCCAACATGATGCATATACATATACATGATCCAACTGATCAAAGTATCCAACTGATGCATATATAGAGCAGTAACTAGAGCATCGTCCTAATGCTCATCATCCAGCGCTTACATCCACAGCTATGGGAAAGATCCTCCTCTCACCATGTTTGGAATGGCTCATCCAAACGTGTCCATCACTTCTTCCTCGAAGTGTCATCAATCTGAAGAACACCAAGCCTCTCTCTGAAGTACTCAAACTTCACTCTGGCTAGTGGCTTCGTCAACACATTTGCAATCTGCTCATCCGTTGCAACATACAGGAGATTCACTGCTCCTCTCTACACCAAATCCCTGATATAGTGATATTTGATCTCAACGTGTTTTGACCAATCATGGAACATCGGGTTCTCAGACAGCTTTACACAACTCTGGTTGTCATAAAAGATACCAGTAGCCTCCAGCGGGAGATCAAATAACTCAGATAGTAGCTTTCGTAGCCATACTGCCTCACAACTAGCCGAACAAGCTACAACATACTCTGCTTCGGTTGTGCTCAGTGCTACGCAGGACTGCTTCCTGCTAAACCACGAGATCACACCTGATCCCATACTGAAGCAGTACCCAGATGTGCTCTTCCTATCTGTAGCACTACCTGCCCAGTTTGAATCAACATAACCCTGCAGGTTAAACTTTTGATTCACATCATACTTGAGCCCATAATCAATTGTACCTTTCAAGTACCTCAGAATATGCTTTACAGCAACCAGGTGAACACCTCTAGGATCCGTTAGGAACTGGCTCAATGTGTTCACCACAAAGAAAATATTTGGTCTCGTGTTCGTCAGGTACATCAAGGACCCAATCATCTGACGATACACAGTGACATCAACCGGATCAGATGAAGCATCACACAGAAGCTTCAGGTTCGATTCCATAAATGTGGCCATATCCTTGTAGTCCATCATCTCGAACCTCTTCAGGATCTCTATTACATACTTCCCTTGTCCAAGGAAGATTCCATCTGCACTCTGCCACACCTCCATGCCTAGAAAGTAGTGCATCATCTCCAAGTTCTTCATCTCGAACTCGGCAGCAAGCTTCCGCTGTGTGTCGGCAATCAATCTATCCTCACTTGTAACAAACAGGTCATTCACATACAAAAGTAGTATCACTGGATTGCCTTCCTCAACCTTGTAATAAAGGTTGGAATCCGCTTTACTCTTGGTAAATCCCAAACTAGATAGGAATCCATCTATCCTACCATACCAGGTCCTGGCTGCCTGTTTCAAACCATACAGGGCTTTCTTCAGTTTGCACACATGTGACTCTCGGTCATGTGTCTCAAACCCGAGTGGCTGCTCCACATACACTTCCTCTTCGACTACACCATTCAAGAAGGCTGTCTTGACATCCATCTGGTGTATCTTCCATTTCATCACTGTAGCCAGAGCAAGCACTGATTTGATGGAAGTGTGCCTGGCTATAGGTGTAGAAATCTCTTCATACTCAATCCCTCTTTCTGGGAGAAGCCACAAGCTACAAACCTCGCTTTGTATTTCTCCATGCTACCATCTGCAGCATGCTTGATCTTATAGATCCATTTGGAAGTTACAACAGACTTCCCTTCAGGTCTTGGGACTGCATCCCAAACATCATTCTGCATGATCAACTCGTACTCCTCGATCATGGCATTCTTCCTGAATCCTGGGAACTTCAATATCTTCAATAAATAACTTTGTTACTGAACAAATGTTGTAGTCCTTTTGTAGGTGATGGTATACGATCTTTCCTACAAAGCAAGTTAAATTGCATGATTAGAGACATCTCATTGTTTTCAGAACAAATTCTTACACATAAATAAATATGTCATACAGTCATGCAATTATCTTAGCCAATGCTTCAATACAACATTTATCCATATCCTGTAACTTTCTAGATGCTTTCCAATCTCTACCAGAACATTGTTTAAGAGTGTGCACAACTCCCAACATGTCAGCAAAGAGGTTTCATTCTAGATAAGTAGCAATGGAATGTTATACAATGCTATAGGCCACTTACCCATCACATGCATATTAGTAGTATACTGTGCATTACTGCAATTATTGTAATATGCATAATACACACCCTGAGTCTCGGAACATAAGCATATACATCATTGAACAATATTATTTAAACAATCAAATATACAAGAAATGACAATTCAAATACTTATCTTTGTTTGTTTGTTGAGTGGACTCCCTCTCAACCTTTGCTTCCTTGCAAGAACTACTGGAGTGTGCTCCCTCTTGATCTTTGCTTCCTGGATTGTCTGTCCTTGAACTTATATCCATCCTCGATCACTATGCATGCTTAAGTGTGCACTAGGGTCATGATTGTGCCATCCTCAAGATCTCATACATAATCATACATTCATTAGTATAGATACTAAAACATCATAATCTTAAACATGTATAGTCATGATCATTTCAAACACAGATAATAAACATTAGTATTCAAGGTTTCATGGAATACTTCTTTTACTCATGCATATTCTTATTGACCATAGGACTCTTCTGGTTAATCATATCATCAATCAAATTAAGAAGCATAATATGCCTAAACCCATGATTACTAACTTCAATGAATAATCATTATCAATCATGCCATGTATGCTTATATAAGAGATTCTAACACAAGGTAGGATTCTAACTTGATATAGGAAAAAACACACCTGGATTAATATGTTAGCTAGTTATTGTCTAACATACCCACATGATTTCTTCTTGTTCTCTTAAGTGACTTGTGCTAGTTGTTAACACCTAAAAAGTGCTCACTAGCTCATTCCCTTACTCACATGACCCATTTGTCCACTTTTCCACCATCTGAGCCTCTGAAACCAACAAAAGGTCACCAAAAGATCTTAGTACACCCCTTTTTCCATTAAAAAAGATTATTTTTCCAAGAAAATCATAAAAAACCCTAAAAAAGGGTCCAAATTCCCAAAAATATTAAAAAGGGAATTAAAATATTATTTTTATTCAAAAAAGGAAAAAGGAGGGAAAAGTACCTAAACCATGTTGGTCAATACCATTTGGTTTCCACAAAACCACAAATGGTATTTCCTACCACCAAAACCTATAAAAAGGTGGTAGGGGCTCCTCATTTCACATCCATCCATTATCTCATCCTTATGCTGCTGAAATCTCCCTTGAGCATTTTAGCCATTGCAAACCACATTGGAGAAGAGACCATTGGAGATTGGAGTTGCTCATCCTTGGAGCTATTCAACCTCACCATTAGAGGTATTAATTCCGCAAGCACTTGCTTGCACCATTCTTTCAATACAAATTCTTTATTTTATATGTTCTTGTTCTTGATTTTAAATTATTTTTGTTATTTGCTTAATATCTTTGCTTAGATCCATGAATAGTCTTGTTTAATTAGTTTATTGTTATTTATTTCCATTGAAACTGCTGCTACTAGTTAGCAGGTGCCCATAGCACTAAGCCTGGTTGCAAAACCGGGCCAACAGTTTTTGGCGAATCCGCTTTGGTTTGAACTATAGATCTCTGTTTTTGCCTTTAATCTTAGTTTTTTATGAGTTTTTAACCTTTAGATCCATAGATCTGCCATCTTAGACAGCAGATCCATTGCTGCTCTGAGTTTTGGCCCCATAAACAGCCCGAAATTTTAAATTTTCGGGTTCGTTTTTCAGTTTCCGTGCACGGCTTCCACCTCGCGGCTTTTTGCCAGACAGTCGCGCGGTCCATCGCGACTTTTCTGCGTTTTTCCGCGCGGATCATCGCGGCTTTTTGCCAGACAGTCGCGCGGTCCATCGCGACTTTTCTGCGTTTTTCCGCGCTGCACACCGCGGCTTCGCGGCCAATTTCCGCGCTTCCCATCGCGACTGTGCGGCCAAAACCCGCGCGGTCCAGCGCGACTGTTCGACAGAAACCCGTGCGGTCCATCGCGGCTTTTCTGTCAAAACCCGCGCGGCTGAATTTTTTCATTCGGCCATCCCGATTTTGAAAAAAACTTTTTACTGTACTTTCTGCCCATAGCACATTTTTTACAGTATTAAATCCTGCATATTTTATAGCTTTGAAAAAAATTTTACTATTTAAAAAGTGCATATCTAGAAATCTTTTTAAAAAAAAATTCAAGAAAGTGAAAGAAAGACTCATTTTGCATTTTCATCTAGATTCAAATTTTTTCTTGTTTACTTCTTTAAAATCTTACCCTTAGAAATTTTCCTGAACGAAGAAATCCATTTATTTATTTTAAAAAGAAGTTTATTATTTGCTTTCATAAATCCAAAAAATCCATTATTTTTTGAGTTATTTTTTGAAAAGTATTTAAATTCCTTTTAGTGAAAAGTCATAAATATTTGCTTTTTATTTTCGAAAAATCCTTTATTTTTTGAAAATTTCCTGTAAAGCATTTAATTTTTTCAAGTTCAGTTTACAACACCTCACGTGCACTCACACGATCACTTAATTGAACTAAGCCTTAAAACGTACCCTAATTTGAACACACTTTTAACCCCACTTGGGGAACACTAAAAGAATTCTTGTAGCTAGGTAGTATTGGGGGGATAGGTGTTCCAATAACACCCTTCAGTTCATACATCTGAGACATAGAAGTTGTCCAATTAGGGAGCTAAAATCTCTTAGTACTTTTTGGCGCGGTCACAACCGGTTTGTGGGAAGGCCTCTCCTTTAGGAGGGTTGAAGTCGCGAGGATGGTTCCGAAAGCCTGAGTGGAATACCGAAATCCATTCAGTAACCGAAGGGCTACCATTCGCAGTTCTCGGGATATCCCTGTATTGGGATATTGCGATCAAAGGACCAAACGGCAGATTTACCTTTTCTCGACGCGTCATGAACGGAGTATCCTAGTAGCCTGTCTTTAGGATTGATTACCCGGTGTCCCTCCCGGTAGGGGGATATCTAGCCGTTGTCTTAACATTCATATTGTCTGACTTGGATTTCATCACCTTGCAGAGGATATCGTCTGTTTGAGTCACAATACTTTTAGATTAGGTGTTTGCATGATTTCAACCTACCTGTGGTCTAGTTACACCTATTTTTTCTAGGAGCCGTTTGCATGTTGGTATTCTGACCAGTTGTTGCATTCCTCCACTTATTGTAGCACAGCTGCTAGAATAAGTGCCTTTTTTGAGGATTGATTTTTTGGCCTGAGAGCCTTCTTTTTTCACTCCCCTTCTTGCACCCTTGGTTGCATTAGGGTTTTGAGTCTTTTATATATATCACCACCTGATACTTAAACAAAGTTTTTACCCAAACACATTTTCTCACCATTGAGAATTTTAGACGCTCTCGTCGTCTACAGGGCGAACTCCCAGAGTTTAGTCCACTTGGCTCTCCACGTCACGAACGCAGAGCCTTATCCCTTGATTCGACACATCGTCAATCAATTAGACAGTCATCCGATTCTGACATACCTCACTTCACCTTGGATTTGGAGGTAGAATCCGAAAACCCCACAGAGTTACCACCAACCACCATTATGTCTGGAACACCATTTGATCCACTATTTACAACTACCATAGGTCAAACATCCGCAGACCCTTCTGCTGTAGTATCATCCACGGCAACAACTACCCCCCTGGGTATGCCCAATATGGGGAACACTCCACATTTAGGAATGCCTAACACAGGGCCACCACCTGTCATGGGTGTACCCAACATGGGGGTCATACCCCCTTTGGTTTCCACAAACCCCATCCCAGGAATCCCTAGTACGATTCCCAACCCAAGTGCAACCCATGTTGCACTTGGGAGTGCTATCCCAGGAATCCCTAGTGCAATTCCTAACCCAAGTGTAACCCATGTTGCACTTGGAAGCACTAACCCATACCAGCCCACACCTATGGGAGGGCACATACCTTCCATACCTAGCGTACCTTTAGGCGCTACTGGACCCCTACACCATACCACAATGGCTAGGCATGTCCCCGCCCCAGTTACCACACCTGCTAGCCTACCATACATGGCGAGTCTGAACCTGCCAGACTTAGCTAGGCTAACAAATGACCCCATCAGACATGATCCTGCGTGGCCCCATATGCCCACCAAACTTCCCTCTGACATCCCTAAGTTTGAGGGTAAGGCAGGGGAAGACCCCCAGAACCATGTCATGTCCTTCCATTTATGGTGTTCCTCCAACTCCATAGTGGACGACTCAATCCGCCTCCGGCTTTTACAACGCACCTTCACTGGCTCCGCAGCCAAATGGTATATCGAGCAGCCTCATGGGACGCATGCCACATTTACCTCCCTTTCCTCGACTTTCCTACAATTCTTCCAATTACCTGTCCGCTACGATGCGGGCGTCGAGATCCTACTGTCTTGCAGACAGAATATGGCCACCCACATCACGGACCACATTCATGAGTGGCGTCGCCGCCGAAGCCTCTGCAAAATCAAATTAGACGACCGTATCTTCTTAGATTGGTTCCTAAAATCCCTCCTCCCTCTCATTGCGAAGGATGTGGCATCTGAAAGACCCCAGTCTGAAGAGGAGGCCATCCTCAAGGCCCAACAGTTTGATCTCATATACGCCCAATCAGGTTATCTATACACAATCATACCTGACGCCCCACGAGGTGACTCTTCACGTGGTGACGCACCGGGGGCATCACATGCCACTGATGGCATCATTGGCCAAATCACCCCACAACCTAAACCTTTCAGCATGGTGAGCACCATGCCCACCCCAGACCTCTCTAGGGCTACATCCAGTTCTGGAGCAACAACTTCTTATGCTCCAACAAACCAGACCCATCACGTTCATGGACCCTCTTGTCCACAACATTGTTATGGGCAAACGCCATCAGCGTATGTACCTCCTACATACTATGCTCAACCTACTGCACAGAACCCCATTCAGTTCTCACCACAACCGTTGCAGTACCCACAGCAAATTGCACCAGCTAATCTACCACATCCAATAAATCAGGGGTACCAACAACCCCAACAGGCAACTGGACCACCTCCAGCTCCACCTGCATACTACCCACCGCAACCTGCTCCCGCACCTGTGGCTCCCCAGAATCCCCCCAATGCTTAAGGGCATGTGTACGCACAACAACATCAGCCCCAATACCAAAATAACCAACGCAACCAGGGTGGGAAACCAAACCGCGGAAGAGGACGTAACCGTGGAAACAATCAAAACCATAACCAAGCTCCACAACCTACCCATCCTCCGCAAAACAATAACGCAGCGCCTGCCCATCAGAATCCCGATCGGCCACCTAAGAAAGCCAAAAATGCTAATCTACGAACAAACCATCCTTGTTCCATTTGTGGTGTCTGGAGCGAGCTCGACAAATATGGACAGATGACGCCCATCGTCAAGGGCAGGCGGCTCCTCAGCCGCCACCCAACCCTCCACCACCTCAACAACAGCCTTTGGTGTTACAAAACCCTTTCCCAACACAAGGAGTGGTGAACACTCATTCGTTAGCCCCCCCACAGGGAAACGTGCAACCACAGCAAATCACTTATGCCGCTCCTGATCAACCCATGTTTGATTCAGGCACTCACCACTTATTAATGATGTCCACTGCCGACATCAACATCCAAACCCGACGGAACCAGTATGGTCCCACCTCCGAGGCTACCCCCGCCGACAAAGATACTAACGCTAATCCCACCGATCAGACGTTACGGATACCACCTCTTCCACTCGATGGTGCCTCTAAAGCACCTCGTTTCCCTCTTCATCGTATCAACAACAACCCCAATGCACGGGCTGCGTCAAATTACAACATCGTAGATGACCTAGCTCAATCTCCCGCAGCCATGTCTGCGTTAGAAGTCTTGAAAAACTGTCCTACGCAGCGCAAGACTTTACTTTCCGCCATTGGGGCGATTGACCCAAATGATTCGAAATTGATGACCTTTGATTTAGACCAGTCCGAACCACGTCTGCCTTCCACCATAGCAGTCCAAGTTTCTGTTTCTATTCGGAATCTTGTCATCCATCGATGTATCATCGACGAGGGTGCCTCCACATGCGTCATGTCCACATTTGTTTGGCAGAAGTTGGGATCCCCTACTCTCCAGCAATCCACCACTGCATTGCGGGCCTATGACGGCCGGTCAGCTCAACCTCAAGGTCTACTACCCAAGGTTCCCGTCCAATTGGGTGGGAAAACTGTGCTTATCGACATAGAGGTCATTAACGCCCAGCTCGATTATAACCTTTTACTGGGTCGTAGTTACATGTACGCCATGAAAGCGGTCGCCTCCTCCGTTTTTCGTACCATGATGTTCCCCCATGAGGGACGCGTGGTCAAAATCGACCAACTCACCTACTATGATCCCAATGCCCCTGCAGCCCCCGAAAATGTTCTTCCCATGATTGAACAACCCGCTTCTAGTGCAGTTACCTCCTTTGTGTCTTCTGTGGGACCCGGACTCTACTCAGATACACCAATGACCTCTACATTCAAGGCCATTCCACCACCGTCACCAGAGACCCAGGTCGCAAACCTCTGTACTCTTTCACAGAATACACAAACACCCGGTAGTCAACCACCATTGGTACTGAGTCACATCGGTGTTACACCCATCCACACCATCCCCTTTCTATTTCCTCCTTCGGGTGTAGTAAGCACCCCGGTTATGGCTACCCTTAGTCTACCCGGGTTAACATTGGGATTACCCGTGTGGTATATTTCACCTCCCGTTCCACCGCCGACACCAAACGTCATCCTCCAGCCGGTACAACCTATTGTTACCACAAATCAACCTCCTCCTGGTGTCGCAATCCCTTCGTCGTCAATGAAACCTCCTCCTGGTCTCACAATTGCTTCGACGTCAACGAATCCCCCTCTTCTTGCTAAGCCCACTGGGGGCAGAGGTCCACAACCATACACTGCTATACCACCTCCTAAGGCAGTTAAACCCCCACCAGTGTTTCGAGCTCCCCCCAAATGCTCATTATGCGATGAGATAGGCCATCCAACTCATCAATGCCCACACTTACCGGCACTCCAAGAGCATATGAATATGTTGGACGATGACATCAGCATCCCAGTAGTCAGGTTAGAGCCACCTCTACAGCCTCGCGACAAATCACTGCGCACTAACCATCCTTGTGCTATATGCAGTGTTTACGGCCACTACTCTCACCATTGTCCTGATCTACCTGACTATAGAGCAGCGTTGTACGAGTTAAACAACGTCGACTTAGAGATATCTCCTCCCCTCATCGAAGAGATCCACCCCCCGCCATCATCCTCGTCGGAAGAAGTCAATACAATTTATATGATTTCAACAACTTTCAAACCAAAACCCCTTGATTTATGGTCTGACTACTTCAATACTGATGAGCAAATTTTGGAGACACTCACTGCACCCGACTACCCTTGGGATGATATGCATCATCGCTCGTACTTCCTCCCGGAAGCATCTACATCCACCGCATCCAACCAGCTATCGGTCGAGTCGAAAGACTTCATACCCACTAAGGTCGATTGGTTAAAAGACCCCATCCCAGCACCGGATGCCTTTGAAGAAGGGAACATGTCAAACATTTCCCCCACTATACAGATAGACATTTCCACAACACCAGGGAAACCTGAGCTCATCTCGCTGGGCGCATCTTGCACTCAAAAAGAAACTCAGGCATACAAAAAGCTCTTTCAAGAGTTCCGAGACGTCTTTGCCTGGTCCTATACCGAGATGCCTGGTCTCGACCCCGCCATTATTGAACACCACATTGATACATGGCCTGAAGTACCCCCTGTTCGTCAGAAACAGCGACCCATTCACCCTTCCAAGCTCCCCGCTGTTAAGGCTGAGGTTGAGAAACTTCGAAAAGCAGGGTTCATTTACCCTATTCCGTACACCACCTGGGTATCGAACCCCGTTCCCGTCAACAAAAAGCAAGGCACCCTTAGAGTATGCACTGACTTCCGCGATTTAAACCACGCTTGTCCAAAAGACAATTTCCCCACGCCATTCATTGACCAACTCATTGATGAGTGTGTGGGCCATGAGGTCCTATCCTTCATGGACGGGTTTTCCGGATATAACCAGATCCACATCCGCAAGGAGGATCAGTACAAGATTGCCTTCACCAACCATGGGGCACCTTTGCCTATCGCGTCATGCCATTTGGCCTTAAAAATGCTGGTGCCACTTTCCAGCGAGCCATGACCTATTGCTTTCACGACTTGGTCCATATCCTGCGAGTCTATCTTGACGACCTCACAGCTCGTTCCCGAAAACGATCAGACCACCTTAACGACCTCCGGCAAGTTTTCCTGCGTTGTCGCAAATATAAAATCCGCTTGAACCCACACAAGTGTGTCTTTTGCGTCCCAGCGGGCCGGTTGTTGGGTTTCATTGTTTCCCAAGATGGAATCACTGTCGATCCCCTGAAAGTCAAAGCCATCTTAGAACTTCCCCCTCCTCGCACGCTTCGGCAGCTTCAGAGCTTGCAAGGGCGGTCCAATTTTCTTAGGCGCTTCGTTCCTGATTATGCCACCAAAGTCCATGGATTCTTACGCTTACTTCGTACCCATATACCCTTTGTTTGGGATGCGCAAGCAGACATGGCATTCGAAGCCCTCAAGAAAGCTCTCACACAAGCCCCCTTGATATCCCCACCGGATTTCTCTCAAGACTTCACCCTTTATGTCTCGGCATCTGAACATGCTGTGTCCGGAGTTTTGGTCCAAGAAGATGCCTCCCACAAAGAGCATGTGATTTATTACGTCAGCCAAACCTTGTCTGGCCCACCTCTACGTTACCCATACGAGGAAAGATTAGCCCTAGCTGTAGTCTTTTCCGTACAAAAATTGTGACACTACATCCTACTCAGTCATACCACGGTCGTGGCCGACTCCAACCCCATGGTCTATCTCCTCACCCGGCGGCTCCTACAAGGTCGTGTTGCTAAATGGGTCATTATCCTCCAGGAATATGACCTCACTTTCAGAACTCCCAAAAGCACCAAAGCCCTCGCGCTTGCTCACCTCATCACGAACCTCCCATCCTCCTCAACATCACCCGTTATCCAAACAGACCTGATTGACGAGCAGATCTTCATCATTTCGTCCGACGACCCTTGGTACGGAGACATTTTGACTTACCTTCGTACGCAAAAATTTCGACCACACATCGATCGTGATGGGCGTCGTCGCATACGACACCACGCCCCCCGATACCTCCTAATAGGGGATGTACTTTACCGACACGGCGTTGATACAATCTTACGCCACTGCCTATCCCATAATGAGGCAGAACAAGTCCTCAATGATTGTCATAGCGGTGCCTGTGGAGGCCATTTCTCCGGCATGGCTACCACCCAGAAAATCATTCGGGCCGGTTATTTTTGGCCATCATTGTTTACTGATTGCATCACAGCAGTCAAGCATTGCCAGAACTGCCAACTATTTGCTCCCAAAGCAAGAACCCCGCCTGCCCCCCTTCATCCAGTCATCACTGTTGGACCATTCTGCAAATGGGCCATTGACATCCTCGACTGCAACCCCCCCGTAAGTCGGCGGTCACAAACACATCGTCGTGGCCGTAGATTATTTCACCAAGTGGGCAAAAGCCATGCCGACCTATAATTGCAAAGCCGACACTGCAGCACGGTTTTTCTTCAACCATGTTATCGCTCGTTTCGGAGTACCACAGCAACTAGTCTCTGACCACGGCTCTCACTTCGAAGATGCCGTCTGGAAGGAATTATCAACCATGTTGAAATTTGAACACCATTTCTCTTCCGCTTACTATCCCCAAGGAAATGGCCAAGTCGAAGCGATCAACAAAATCTTGAAGACCATTCTCCAACGTACTGTAGACAAGCACAAATCCAATTGGCACCACATGCTTTTCCCGGCACTATGGGCCTACCGCACCTCAACCAAAACCGCCACCGGTTTTACCCCTTTCCATTTAGTTCACGGTGTCGAATCCGTCCTCCCTATTGAGTGCCATATCCCAGCCTTGCATATCACCGTTGAACTCCTACCGGACACTTCCCCGATCGAGCAACGTTTACTACTCCTAGAGCATGCCGATGAAGATCGGCGCACCGCCATTCAAAACATGGAAGCAGCTAAACAACGATCGAAACTAAGTTACGACAAACACGTCCACCCAAGAACCTTTTTTGAGGGAGACCTTGTCCTCGCTTACGATCAAGCTCATGATAAAACCGGGAAGGGAAAGTTCGTGTCCATGTGGCAAGGCCCCTACATCATACACACCTGCCTCGGGCAGGGGGCATACATTCTGACCGATTCAGAAGGCAACACCCTACGCAACCCGCGCAACGGGTTGTACCTTAAACGATTTTACCCATAGAAAATCTGATGGACACCATCGTCCATTTTAGTATAGGCATACATTTTTCGTTCACAAAAAATTTCAAAAAACCTAAATATTTGTTTTTCTCTGCATGACCACAGATGGAGCCTCTTCCACTCTGCCATGTCGGTTTCGCTGATGGTGCAAGCCGTTGGTCTCCCAATCTCGCCTCCACAACTTGGGTAATATACTCCCCTTCACATGAATTAATTCACATTGACGGAGTATGTTTAGGTGCCGCCACCAATAATCAAGCTGAATACGATGCCATGACCGGTCTCCTGGCCGCTGCTCTCCAGATGAGCATACGTCACCTCAACGTTTTCTTGGACTCACAGCTCCTAGTTTACCAGCTCAACAATGATTACCAGGTACGCGATCCTTGTCTTTTCAGAAAAATCCTGTGCACTAAAGAAATGATTAGACAGTTTGAATCCATTACATTCACACATGTCCCAAGACACCTCAATAGTGTAGCAGATAATATGGCCAACAGTGTCCTCGACTGGCACACCAATCACATCATGTCATATCCATAAACAAAAAATGCATCCATGTGCAAAACAGGTGCCTCCACGGGCATATACAAAAACCAATATTGCATCCACGTGCATAACATGTGCCTCCACGGGCATAAAACAAACAAACCAAATAATGCATCCATGTGCATAACAGGTGCCTCCACGGGCATACATAAATCAACAAATATACTGCATCCACGTGCATAACATGTGCCTCCACGGGCATATACAAAAGACAAATGTGCATCCACGTGCATACACGACAATATATCTAAAATATATATCCACATATATATATAAATCAAATAGTCAACATGTCATAAGTGCCCTCAGCACCCGATATACAAAAAATACATCTGTCATACAAAAATGCTTCCCCATATGCTCATCAGCATTTGGGGGCAGATACAATATATCTCCTCATCTGGATCCCTAGGATCCTCCGGCTCCTCCTCCAGCTCCTCCTCCGACTCCTCCTCCGCCGGCCCCGCCGGGTCATGACAACCCCGAACTCGCCGCTCTGCTGGCCCCGCTGGATCGTCCCTCAGACGTATCCTCCCCTAAGCTGGCCCTGCCGGAGCATCTCGTCTACCATCCCCGTGCCTCGCCACGAACACCGCTGCCCTCAACAGGAGCGACTGCCACTCAGGCGGCGCACCGAGACATCCCTGCAAAATATCCCGATCCAGGTCTCTCCAACCATCCTCGGGGAGCCCAGCCACGATCCGGGCTAAGGTCTGTCGGACACCATCTATGGCGTCATCATGAGGGCCAACCCCTCGCCCACGGGCTGCATATCCTCCACCACGCGGAGGAGGTACAGGTACAGGTGGATGGGCGACCACCATCGCCCGCCCCTGCAGAGCCACATAGTCAGGTGGTGGCACTGGACCCACATCTGCACAAAGCAAGTAAGCCATCAGATACTATACAAAAACTCATCAATGATAAATCAAACAACATATGATATAATATCAAATAAAACACAAAACATACCGTCTAAACTCCAGGCCTGTCCTGGGGCACGAGGCATCTCTGGGTCACCTCGGTAGTCCATGCCGGCGTAGGGATAGTCCTCAATAACCAGAGGCATTTGCTCCCACTGCTGATAGAAATCCTCCGTGAAGTAGCCGCGGACACCACCGCCGGCACGGGGCATCATCTGCCCCCACCTCATCATACGAGGCTCACTTGGAAGACCATCACGAACGGGTACCCATGGCCGCAAGGTCGGCACCCGCTCGAAGAAAAAACAGCATAAAAACGAGGCATAACAAAACTCGCCTCCCTCTCTAATGGCCTTGTCCAGATCTCTGCGGACACCAGCTAGGAACATCTGCGCCCAGGCATAATAAGTACCCTGTAGAACGGAATCCACCATCATCGTCTGCCCCCCAGACATACGATGTGGTGCAGCAGCACCCAATATCCTCAGAACGCAGGCACCAACAGCTCGCATATCCCACTCACGTAGGAATTTCAGACTAATAGAGCTGTTTACCAAAACAGCATCATCCACACAGAAAGTCTGTAAGAGGTCCTCCATATCTACACCCGGAGGCAACCTCGGCGAAATATCACCCACCTCACCCAAGCGAGGCAACCCAGTCAAAAAATATACATCCGTGAGAGTGATCTCTAACCTCTCACCACCAATAATGAAGGCACCCTCTGCCGGCACCCACCACTGCACAAGCTTGTTCAGGAGCCGTCTCACTGAACGTATAGGCGGGATCTGAGCGAACTTCAAGAGTCCGCTCATAGCCAGGGTCTGTCTCACCCCTGCATCAGTCTCAATCCTCAGCATGAGATCACCATCGATCTCCCTCTCCCGCCACACGGACTGAGGTCTCCGCAACATCCTGCCAAAAAACAGAAGAAATTTTTAGCCCCAGCACAAAAATTTTAGAAAAATCCCATCGCGGCTTTTACACAAAAACCCGCGATGCCCATCGCGGCTTTTCCACAAAAAGCCGCGATGACCATCGCGGGTTTTGGCCGGACAGTCGCGACGAACATCGTGACTATCCCCCATGAACTCGCGATGAACATCGCGGGTTCCAACCTCACAGTCGCGATGAACATCGCAACTGTGAGCCTAAAACCCGCGCGGTTCATCGCGGGTTCAGCCCCGAAACCCGCGCGGTTCCACGTTGGAGAGTCAACGTGGAGTTTCGCGGCCTTCGGGGGTCCGCCGCCAAACAAAAAAGACATAATTGACTAGGCTAAGGCAAATAGAGTTACCTGCAACTCGCTAAATCGAAAACCAACGGTGAAATCTCCCGGAAATCGAGAAATAGCTCTGACAGCTCTATCAAACTCGCACGTAACAATGACAAGTCATTTGGGCCCCACATCCTATTTATAGAAAATCTACCAATTTTCCAACAACCATTGCGGTATCATACGAAGTCCCTTTCTCAAACCGTTGGTACCATTGGGATCAGCACGGCGAGAACTTCATACAGGTTCCTTCCTTTTCCCGTTTTCACGGGGTCCATTTCTTGACCATTTTTTTGGCCTCCCTCGTCACCTCGGTTTGCGTGCCACATCGGCCGTTCTCCATTTTCGACGTGCCGCATATCGCTGGATTCAGTTTTCCGCACTCGTGATGATGCTCGAGATCATTTCTCGCTCTCACCTTTAGATTTTTCGGGCATTTTTTCCCGTGCCACCCTCGTCACCTCGGTTTGCATGCCACATCGGCCGTTCTCCGTTTTCGACGTGCCGCATATCGCTGGATTCAGTTTTCTGCGCTCGTGATGATGCTCGAGATCATTTCTCGCTCTCACCTTTAGATTTTTCGGGCATTTTTTCCACGCCCCCTCGTCACCTCGGTTTGCGTGCCACATCGGCCGTTCTCCGTTTTCGACGTGCCTTATATCGCCGGATTCAGTTTTCCGCGCTCGTGATGATGCTCGAGATCATTTCTCGCTCTCATCTTTAGATTTTTTGGGCATTTTTTCCCGTGCCCCCCCTCGTCACCTCGGTTTGCGTGCCACATCGGCCGTTCTCCATTTTTGATGTGCCGCATATCGCTGGATTCAGTTTTTCGCGCTCGTGATGATGCTCGAGATCATTTCTCGCTCTCACCTTTATATTTTTCGGCATTTTTTCCACGCCCCCTCGTCACCTCGGTTTGCGTGCCACATCGGCCGTTCTCCGTTTTCGACGTGCCTTATATCGCCGGATTCAGTTTTCCGCGCTCGTGATGATGCTCGAGATCATTTCTCGCTCTCACCTTTAGATTTTTTGGGCATTTTTTCCCGTGCCCCCCCTCGTCACCTCGGTTTGCGTGCCACATCGGCCGTTCTCCGTTTTCGACGTGCCGCATATCGCTGGATTCAGTTTTCCACGCTCGTGATGATGCTCGAGATCATTTCTCGCTCTCACCTTTAGATTTTTCGGGCATTTTTTTCATGCCCCTCGTCACCTCGGTTTGCGTGCCACATTGGCCGTTCTCCGTTTTCGACAATCCTTAGGTCACCGGATCCAGTTTTCCGCACTGATGACGATGCTTGAGACCTTTTTTCGCCCTCATCAGTCCATTTTTTTTCGGTATAATTTTATCCCTTTTTCGGGCCGAGCAACCCCTTTTACGAAAAAGGCACTTAGGGAGTTTCTGTTAAGCTCTTTTCTGACTCCTAAAACAATGAAAAGATCGCCGAGCAATCTTGCTTCCTTTCATGCTCGCTAAACGTATCTGAAAGGGCGTCTACCTGGTATAAGTTTACCCCTTTTCCGGACCTTGTAGACTAATTATGAAAAAGGTATACTCTAGTCACATCGGCTAGAAGAGTTCTCCATCCGCATCATTTTATCCTTTTTCGGGCCTTGGAGACTAAACTTACGAAAAAGAAACACCAACAGAGTCCACTTACTGTTTTCAGACTCTCTAAACATGAAAGCAACCATGAGCATGAGCCATCCTGGGCTCGCAAAATCCACAGGACCGTACCATTTCAGAGCACACTTTTATCCCTTCTTGGAGCTCATTAAAACTACGAAAAAGGAATCAATGGTGCCTCTTGGCGCCACGACAGATCACATCTACTCATTAGGCAGCTTCCCCATTTCGGTCGCCTTTGTTCAGACTATTCTGCAGTATGTCACCTTCATAATTCCTCGACGACACCTCTCAGCTCGTCCTCCCCCCCCAGAGTCAATATACCGATCAGTCAAAGCAATGATCCCCACACCTACAAGTTAGTTCCCTACGATGCCAGGTCAACCATGTCATCCTGCTCTGAACAAAGGAAGTTTGAGTCTACCCACTTTTTGACCCAGTTATTTCCCATCTCCACAAGTATGTCAGTCCTACCAGCAGTACTACATCACTTCAGTTATACACCTCGTGCTCCTATCAAGAAAACATCATTGCCTTGTTAGTTGTTGGTCTCCCTCTGTCGACGACCACCACATTGATTCCAGAGGATAGACCTAGAGGTCCCTGTGTCTTGGGCTCATTACCATTTATGATGAGTGCCTACGAATCATTTCGAGAGGAATCCTCAGTGCCTCTCTAAATGGTTGTTTCTCACATGCTCGACTTCAACACCTTGATCGCATCGTTGAGACTCGCACAGGGTATTGGTCCGTTCAGTTATTAGTCGAAGACCCCAGATACCACCTGACTCCTCCACATTTGAGAGTCTACCTATGGATAAACCAGTTACATTTTTTCTATAGATATCCGGGTTGCATATGGCGACAGTATTCCACATGGCTCACAGTCATTGAGTCCATACAGATGTTGGACACCTTCAGTTTCAATAGTTCAACAACTATTCTAGTGTATCAGTTATTGAGATCAGCCATGATCATGAGTATATCCCACAATAATGTCCCCTCTGGACCATTATGATGTACCAGTATATTCTTTACGTATTAGATCCCCCTTCTTGGGACTAATTGTTTTGTATATGTCTTGATACGAGCATGGGAATGCCCGCCTCGTCCTTTATCAGAGATTATACCTCATTCATATTGAGGCCATGTAATATTTTTTGTTTTTGTAGCTTCCAAGGGCCGCGGCTCCAGTCTCCAACCGGTCTCTTCTCTCCCCTAAACCCCAAAAAAAAGGACAAAAGAACTATGATGTCTATCGGCCATACGATGAGCTCCTGCCCTCACACATCAGGGGGCAATCTGTTAACACCTAAAAAGTGCTCACTAGCTCATTCCCTTACTCACATGACCCATTTGTCCACTTTTCCACCATCTGAGCCTCTGAAACCAACAAAAGGTCACCAAAAGATCTTAGTACACCCCTTTTTCCATTAAAAAAGATTATTTTTCCAAGAAAATGATAAAAAACCTTCAAAAAGGGTCCAAATTCCCAAAAATATTAAAAAGGGAATTAAAATATTATTTTTATTCAAAAAAGGAAAAATGAGGGAAAAGTACCTAAACCATGTTGGTCAATACCATTTGGTTTCCACAAAACCACAAATGGTATTTCCTACCACCAAAACCTATAAAAAGGTGGTAGGGGCTCCTCATTTCACATCCATCCATTATCTCATCCTTATGCTGCTAAAATCTCCCTTGAGCATTTTAGCCATTGCAAACCACATTGGAGAAGAGACCATTGGAGATTGGAGTTGCTCATCCTTGGAGCTATTCAACCTCACCATTAGAGGTATTAATTCCGCAAGCACTTGCTTGCACCATTCTTTCAATACAAATTCTTTATTTTATATGTTCTTGTTCTTGATTTTAAATTATTTTTGTTATTTGCTTAATATCTTTGCTTAGATCCATGAATAGTCTTGTTTAATTAGTTTATTGTTATTTATTTCCATTGAAACTGTTGCTACTAGTTAGCAGGTGCCCATAGCACTAAGCCTGGTTGCAAAACCGGGCCAACACTAGTAACCTGCATATCTCATAGGTTAACCATTATAGAACCAAGTTATACATACCTTGTAAGTATATCTTCTATGTGATCCATGGAAATGGATGAACCTTTGTCTTCATGTCACCATGGTCATATGTTCTTGAACTAGAACATGATTTGTCTTTCTTAATGTACCTTTCATGTTAGCGGACAAAATCAACCTCATACAACACCACAATGCATTAGTACAATCATAAGTGTCAAAACCCTAATCAATGAATATCTTCTATCGTGCATTCATAATTTTATTAAGGTGATACGACAAGTCTAAAGTTAATCAAGATTGTACTAACCTTAATGAAGACAAACATACCATAAAATTAATCATGAACAGATCTCGAAACATACCTGGATAAGTCATACCTGTCGAGATTGCTTGTAATCTTCTGATGTAAGGCCTTAGCCTTATCTCCCTCTGAAACTAGAACTTCTTCACTTATGCAGGTGAACAATCCATTCTCTTCTAGGATTAACCCAATCCACTTGATTTGCAAAAACTGGATCTGGAGCTAGATTAGAGTTTGTCAGAGAAACCCTAAAAATTCAAACTTTGAATTTCAAACTTCTGAAAGGATAGAAAGATGCGCCTTGATCAGCTAATCAAGTTGGTATACTCAGAATTTGAAAACTGCAAAGTTTCACCCCTCAAAATTGCCTTTGAAACTTTTGTATCTTCTAGATAGGATCCCGAACTAGGGTTTGATAAAGCCCACCCTTCTGCCCAACCAAAAAGTTCGATCCAAAGCTCTAAACTTTGATTTTTCTGAGGAGCTTCCAACCGTGGTCACAGCCTTCAAAAATTCCAACTTTTGCAAAAGCCCTAATTTTCCACTTTTCCGATCAAAGTTCCGAACTAGGGTTTCATCAAGCCCGGCCTTTTTCCCAACCAAAATATTTGATCTTGGTCTCTAAATTTTGATTTTGATGGGTAGCATTCAGTTGTGGTTTCTGATTACAAAAATTCCAACTTTCTCCGAAACCCTAATTCCCAGAGCCATGAATGAAGGTGCTCAAAATCCAATTCTGTTTTAACAAAAATATGCACCTGATTGTTTCTAGTGTAACTCCAAATTACGAATCCACAAGGTCTGAAACTTCTACCTGTGGTATCCCGACCTGTCATCTTTCCAACCCCATAGGTTTGACCTCAATTGGATTCTCTAAGAGAGAGTTATGCCAAGTGTTGCAACATGACCTGTTTATGAGATAAAACAGGAGAGAGAACTTGTATGACGTTCCACGTGTCCCTGGTTCACTTTCGGCATCTGAACATTTGGCCTGTGAAACTACAGTCCGTGCCCTACCTATCACTTTTTACAAAATTTCATTTGGAGCTCTCTAGCTCAAGTTATGACCTTTTTTCCTAGGTCACCTATTTATGACTGAGATCTGGAAGAGGCAGAAACCCTAGATTGTACAGATCATAAAACACAAAGTACAATGAATTAGAAGTTGTGCTTCCTATACAAGGTACATGGGGATATTAGATTCGACCTGTAAGAGTTTCAGATCCTGAAACCTCATCAAAACGGATTTATAGTGAAAGTGCTATGATGACTGGTTTTTTCTATATCAAGCCCTAGCTTCGCAAGTCTCATAAATGCCATACCATGCCTTCTTTCAAAATTTTTCAATTTGATCTAAGATATTAACTGAGAGAATAACATGTACAGCATATCAATCATGGACACAATAATGCAAGCACACAAGAGACACAGAGTTTCACCGTGGAAAACCAAGAAGGTAAAAAACCCCGCAACTTCCTCAGAGATAGAAAGAGCAATGATACAACCAAAGTATAAGAGATGGTCTTCTCCTAGCATTTGATCCTCCTCCTCACATGTGCGCCACTTTCCGAATGATAGAAGTGTGAGTAATGAGATGATCAAATAGAGTGCCTCCCGCACTCTATTTATACTTGACTTGACTTGCCTAATAACCTTTACTAGGTCAGCCTCAACTTATCCACATAACATAATGCTGACAGGCTGACCCCCAATAGGGTGGTCTAATAACCCTTTAACCCACATGACTCATATAGGGCCGACCCCAACAAGGTGGTCTAATAACCCATCAAGTATAAGTTACGACACTTACAGTATAAATGACGACACTTCCGTATAGAGGAATAATAACATCTCTATAGGAATACAAACACTTCCGTACAGAGGAATAATAACATCTCTATAGGAATACAATATACATATATGAAATACATTCCGAAGTTACAAATACATCAACACAAACATATGAGCTCATTCTCCAATTTGTGTCCTTGCATATCATCTTTCGGTCCAAAAAGGGATTCGAGCTTGTCCCAAACCTCTTTAGGAGATGTAAGATCGATGACATGGAAGTGAATATCTTCAGAAATTGAGAGAAGGAGGAGGCCAATTGCTTCATCAAGCCTATCCAAGTACTTGGAATTTTCAACTGCACTGAGAGGTTGTACCATCATTCCGTTGAGTATTCGAGTGAAGCTCTTTGATCTCATGAAGAGAGTCATCTTGGCTTTCCACTCAACATAGTTAGAATATGTGATCTTTATATCCATCTGAAACAATGAAAGTTGAATAGTTGAAGAAGATTCTGAATGGGTGAATAAACCTGCAAAACAAGAGAATTTTTGCTGATGGAGAATGCTACACTTCGACTGAACACTACCTTAAGGACACCTGGCACATAGACTAAGTCCTTCACACCTGGATAGACCTCACTAGATTTCTCCAATGAATTCAAGTAATAGCACCAGGATTTGCTGTGGAAACTTAGAGGCTTCTGGTGCACCAGTGAAAGATAACTACTCAAAGAAATGTTGCAACTGCTACAATGGCTACAATTTGAATAGCTGCTGACTGCTCTGATACCATGTGATAATCTACAAGGATCTAGCAACTATAACAAACTCACAATCTAACTCTCAAGATTATTTGCAAAGAAGAAGAAGCATGCATTCAATAATCACTCATAAACATGAAATAATGGACAATGTCAATATCATACAATGAATAATGAATGTAGAGAATGTGTTACAATAATCAATGATGAGGCATCATATATGATTTGAATTAGCCAAGTAGGGCATTTGAATATGAGCTCAAAGTCCAGCATGAATAACTATGCAGACATCATCCAGTCGGCAGTATCAGTCATAAATGGTAAGAATCAGTCAAGTGTGACCAAATGAGTGTAACATAACTATCTAGCCATAAATCAAGGAATGGAGACTCCAAGGTGGGTGCATGAGGCTGTCTAACTCAAAGTCTAGCTTGGATAACAATGGAGACATCATCAAGTCAATAGTATCAGTCATAAATGGTAATAGTCAGTCAAGTGAGTCTAACTGAGTCTAACAGAACCATCTAGGCATAAATTAGGGAATGGAGACTCCAAGGGGGGCGCATGAGTCTGTCAAATAGTCAAGTGGAACTCTAGAACTAGATAACTAGAAGCTACAAACACTAAGTATGAGCAATCAATGGAAGAACTACTCAATCAATGCACTAACTGAATGATAAATCCCTATAGGTGATATAAGGCGCCCTAATTGAGTGACAACGGGTGGTAAGTGAGCAAAGGTGCCCAAACTGGCTGTAGTAGGTGAGAAAGGCGCACTTGCCATGCAGAGAAGTCAGAGAGGATGCATTAGGTAGGTAGGAGACCAATTGGGGGCTATAGATAGGCTTTGGAGAACTAGAAGCAATCTCTAGGTGCTGGGAGACAACCATGATGATGACTGGATGCATGCAGTGGCCTGCAAAGCATGCAGATTTGCATGTAGGAATGCAAAATACAAAAATGATGGTGTGAATAATACAACAAGGTAGAAGGTGATAGAGTTTTGGGATAGCCATTCTCGTGCTATTCCAGATCGAAACCATGTCCTGCGACAATGTTTATTCAGAGGCATTTATTAGGAGCATTGTAAGCATGTGATGGATATGACGGGAGTTGCACTTTATGAGGAATTCCAAGAAACCAATCCTGCTGTTCAAATATCATTTAACATGTTCAACAAATTGAAACCGTGGTATATTAGGCCAAATATTATTCGCGACACTTGTTGCTGCCGGTACCACATTGAATTTCAATTATACTATGACACATTTCTTGATTTTTGCAATAGGCACTAGAACAGTGAACTAGCTCCTCACATAGTGCGAGATTTTATTTGTATGATACTATGTAACAGGAATCCTGAACACATGTTTTTCAATAAGAGGTGTGTAGGTGGGAGAAATTTCCATGAATGCAGTGATTTGGCATTGTTCCATAGGAACTTTCCTATCGATCCAACACACCATGGATTGTCAGATGTCATAGTTAACTGTAAGAGGTACGAGTATGTCTCCATGAATCCATCATCTTCTTCATATGTTCCATCTAAGAGGATCGACTTGCTCGAGGATGAGATTCTTGTTTTAGATTTCATGGAGAAGTTTCAAATTCACATTTATGAATACATAAAGCACTCCCATAGGTCCAAGTGGCAAGCTTCAGATTTCAAACATTCTCGTGAGTTATTTGAGCCGGACACAATCTTATTAGTGGTATACTTTGTTGAGAACTACACTTTTTCTCCTCAAAGAGATATACAGAGTGAGTACTATCACTCCGACCAGGTGTCTATATTCGTACATGTATTGTACAGACATGCTCAGGAAAGCATTGATGGTAGGGATAGCACTCCTCAGTCATGTGAAGTTATCAAGGAGTATCATTTTTATGTTAGTGATGATCGTGATCATGACACATTGTCCATTCAACACTGCTTTGGGTTGATTGATGATTCATTCAAGCAAAGAGGCGTATCATTTGCTGAACCCTGGATTTGGTCAGATGGGTGTGTAGGGAAATTCAAATCGGCATGCTCATTTTATTGGTTGAGTCTCCTTCACAAAGAGACAGGAATTCGACACACTTGGAGCTTTTTTGACATAGGGCATGGAAAGGGTGAACATGATGGCGCAGGTGCATGTGTGAAACGAGCACATCAGAGGTACCAGATGAGTCATGGTGCAACCCGACTCAAATGATCCACATAAGTAGTTGATTGGTGCACACGTGATTTCGGACATCAAGGTCGTGAACAAGCAAGGCCGATGTGTAGGTAATAAACCCCAAACTCAATTAATAAGCTAAGAACATTCAATATCATCATTTCCAAATGAACACATACTCGATAAGAATTTATATGTGACAAATTGAATTCCATGCAGGTTCTTTTGGGATGTTGCCCTTGGAGATGTTAATAGATCCATTCCGTGGTATTGTGAGACCATACATGGTACGAGGGAATTACATTATGTTCGAAGTAAAGACATGGGTGACATATTTTCCATTGAAATGAGGAAGTATGCTTGTTTTTGTGATTTTAGCATTGATGCAAATGGATGCGGGCTTGATCACTGTGAAAATGATGTATATGTGAAACCATGGAAATATCTCTCTCTTAAACCAAAGGGAGCACATCCAATTCCAACATGGAAAGAGATGCACACTGATGAGGCAATGGTCTCATTAGATCATGATCGAGTTTATGATATAGTTAGGGAAGGTACAAGAGACTTCATTAAGTCAATTAGTTCAATATATATTATACATATACAAATGTTGTAGAAATGCATTTAGGACATTTGAACAATATTTGTAATGTATCTTGCAGGTGATGTATTCTTTGTCATTGCACCCCCCCACAACCAAGAAAATGTGGCATATTATTTGATGTGATGCACACAAATAAAAAGTAGGTTGGTGTGACCCTACCAAGATGGAGAATTCACATACCAAACTGGAGACATGGTTCTAATAGGACACTTTTTTGAAAGAGGGAAAAAACAGGGTACTGATATTATTTACAAAGATTTTATGCCTGAATATATATCATGTCAATACAGTCATTTGGTGGTGGCAGCTCGAATACATCTAACAGAAATCAAGGTGAAGAGAGGTGAGCCAAAGAGATGGAAGATGACAGAAGTTGACCATGTTCGTATTATGGAGACTTGCATTCCTATAACCCATTGGCCAGATGAATGAGTTACATGTATGACACTTGCATCATTGACATAGTTTTCATGTTGTCTTGTCTAATATTTTTTTGGAGATTTTTGTGGAGGTTGTTTTATAAATGTATTTTTGTAGATTCTTTAATGTCAAGAATAAAAATACTAGATGGGAGGCTTTTGTGAAAATTGGGTCATGGTGCTCCAATGTGAATACACTTGAATGTATGGTCAGTGCTCCATGAACTTCCTCCATAATAGTTTTATAGATATTTGTTTAGTTGCTTTAAAAACAATATTAAAGGTCTACTAGATAGTTGAATTGTAATGTAATTGAATTGTAATGTTAGACAATATAATGTAATTTTAAATTTTAAATTGTAATGTACATTCTAAGTTTAAATTTTGATTTCAAATACAATTGTAATGCAATTGAGAATTTAAAATACATCTATACAATGTAAAATTTTAAATTTTAAATTTTAAATTGTACAATGTATTCTAATTTTAAATTTTGATTTAAAATGCAAAATTATATACATTACAATCCATTCATTGTATTTCATCATCAATTACATTGTATTTCATTATCAATTATATAAAAATATTAGCAAATACCAATGTATTGAAAAAAGGTTTCGTTCAACAATAATCAATTAGTTTTGTTATTGAACATATCAAAGTTAGGACCAATTTTTTTTGCATCTCCTCATTCCATTTAATAAAAACATTGGCACTTGGTGCTACATGGAATATAACATAGGAGATAGAGGGTACAATTCAACTAAAGGGCACTTACACATAATCCTTGAATATATTTTCATGCAAACAATACTCATTGTTGGCACAACTCACAAACATTCACTATAATTTCTAACCATCAAACCTTCTTAATTTTTGGATTGCATGCATCAAAAACCATATTTATCATGCAGTTTTGCACGCATAGGCATGGAATCTCTTTGAGGGATATTAGTTAGTATTATATGACCTTGATTGCGTAAAAAACCTCAATTATCATACCAGAACACAACTTGTACATGCCTTTGTTTTTTATAGACATGGAAAAGTAATAATGAAAGTTGGCAAGACTTTGACATAACAATTTGTTCCTTTCTTAAAAACTTAGATAACTGTGTGGATTAAAAAAATGAGGTGATACATAATACTCATTGTTATTAGCACAAACACTACCCTTCAACATATTGTACGAGTTTGCACAAACTTCCAACTCCCACCAGACACCACCATATCTCAGGTAATTGCATCATATGCAAGTTACCTAGTTGGATCAAATGGTGCCATTATCACCATTTGTCATCAAAACAAAGACCATATGAAATATACCTAAATGATTTATAAATAAAAGGAAGAAACATAATAGTAAGTATCCTATGTTTTAAAAAAGATTTGGTGTTTTTTTTCTTTTCATCTAGATTAGAGCACACACTTAAAAGAAAAGAACATAAAGATCACCTACATACTATAGAACTTGTTATTACACCAAATATTTTTGAATTTGATAGAAATATGTCACAAACAATACCAAAATGGCATCAATCAATCATTGGTTGGTTGTAATTAGAGAATTTTGTCTCAAGGGATATTTCACACTCTCAATGGACAAAAACATTCTTGTATACAACAACACATTGAATTTTCAATTGAAATTACACATTAAATTTTGCATGTAATTGAATTGGAATGTGGAAATTGTAATTGAATTGTAATGGGTAGACAACATAATGCAATTATAATTTCAATTTTAAATTTCAAATGTATTCTAATTTTAAATTTTGATTTCAAATACAATTATAATGTAAATGAGAATTTAAAATACATTTATACAATGTAAAATTGTAAAATTTAAATTTTAGATTGTACAATGTATTCTAATTTAAAAATTTTATTTCAAATGCAATTGTAATGTAATTGAAATTGAACTTTTAAATTGGAACAACACATTGAATTTCAATTGAAATTACACATTAAATTTGAAATTTTAATTTGAAATTGTAATTGAATTGGAATTTAAATTACACATTAAATTTGAAATTTTATATTGTAATTGAATTGGAATTCTAATTTCAATTTTAAATTGTAATGTATGTATAATTCAATTCTAAATTTTGGAAGATGTTCTGTAATGTAGTTGAAATTTTCATTTTAAATTGAACTAAATTGTCACTACACATCGAAATTGAACTTTTATATTGTAATCATTGTACATTAAAGTTGCACTTGAAACGACAAAACACAAATTTGTAACTATAATAACTATATCCATATGTAATATAAAAAACTTCATCGATTTCAAATCATATACAAAATACACATGAAGACGTCAATATGATAAAATATACAAAATATCCAAAAGTCCAAATCCATAGTACATATATGATAAAAGTCCATGTACAAATGATAGAAATCCATATCCAAAACATGAAAACTTATACATAGATCATCCAAAACATGAAAATATATCAAATATGAAAATATCCAAAACATGGAAATGTATAGATCATCAACTCATTGGCCACTACCCCCATGTGGCCCTTGATCGATCCTGTGACTACGTTTGTGTGTAGTAGACCGATGTTGGCTCTGAGGCGGTAAACTATGAAAGAATGCCTCGATCTCCATCGAGTCAATGGTGATATCTGGCATCTAGGTGGGAATATGGGTAGATGGCCCTTCATCAGGACCATGTGCTCGAGCTGCATCCCAATCATATGTGAAATCCATTGCAGCATCGATGCCTTCCCGTAGCAATGCCTGTGTAATATGCCATTAGTTGTAATAAGTTAGATTTATTAAAAATTAAAACTAAAACATAATTTAAGTTATAATTCAAAAACTGAAACATAAAGTACAAAACTAAATTACTAAATGTGATTAAATAACATGAATTGCAACATAAATTAAAAATCACCTCTGTGTCTGGACCTGGCTAGTCAGGACCTCCGTAGTCCTCATGTCTATCATCGGGAGAAATGCCCTTTCCTTTTCCCTGTACAATTTGAAATTCATTTGAAGTTAAGATGTAAAACATAAAACCTCGAAAATTAAGAAATAAAACATAAATTATTTAAACTGAGAAATAATAAACACAAATTAAATTGGAACATAAATTATAACTTACCTTGACTACTGTCATCCACGGGTTGGGACGAGCGGATGGACGAACTGATGGATCACTACCAAAGAGTTGATCCATGAATGTGGTCCTCTGCATGGAGCAATAGAATACGACTCCCTTAAGTATTATTAACCATTCAATTTACGACATATAATATGATGTAACATGAAAACATATATACATAATTGTACAAAAGTATACCTGTCCTGGAGTGACGTATCTACTATACAACTGAAATTATGCATCTCGGGCTGACTCAGCATACCCTAGTATGGCCTTGCCATCCAAACTCCTAAGCAAGTCACTATCGACATACTCTATCTCTAGCTCTGCAGGTGCAAGGGGTGGTCAAGATGCCTCTCCATGCACAACAATAACAACACTGCCCATGGCAGTGAACAATGACTCTGCAATGTCATGTCTAGCATCTGCAGCAAGCTCGGATGATTGTGCCACGTCCGTCAACTTGATAACCGTCCTGTCTGGAATCGGTACCAACCTCGGAGGGGGTGGCACGAAGGTAGGGTCTCTACAAGCTCCTGTACGTTGGTAGGAGCGTCCCCTACCATCCCCAAAGAACTCAGACCCTGTGTTGGTGTAATCTGGGTGCATATCCAAAACAAACTCTACATAAATATGTTTTGCAAAGTACAATGGGAACCTATCATGGTGGGGGAACATGCCCCATGCTTCGACGAATCTATCATATAAATATGGTGCAGCGGCCTCCAACTTAAACTCCTTGAGTCTAAGCAGTTGACTGGAAGGGCGGTCAGGAGGGATGTCAAACAACGTACCCTTGATGTCATGCCTTTTTATGGCGACTTTGATATCCTCCCATTTATGGATCCCAATGACATCCCCTCTCCTCCTCTGGCATGAAAAACGCCAAATGTCACTAAGAGGTCCCACCCTCTTGTAGAGGGAAAACATCTCATCCATTGCTGATAACATCATGAATAAAGATCGGCATGTGGGAGAATCCTCCATCAGTGTGCACACACATGAGTGCACCCACTCTCGCTGGTTAGTGGTATCAACAAGAGTGATGCATGCGACCTCATTGTCGTACGTTCTCCTTGATTGGTGTTAACACCTAAAAAGTGCTCACTAGCTCATTCCCTTACTCACATGACCCATTTGTCCACTTTTCCACCATCTGAGCCTCTGAAACCAACAAAAGGTCACCAAAAGACCTTAGTACACCCCTTTTTTCTATTAAAAAAGATTATTTTTCCAAGAAAATCATAAAAAACCCTCAAAAAGGGTCCAAATTCCCCAAAATATTAAAAAGGGAATTAAAATATTATTTTTATTCAAAAAAGGAAAAAGGAGGGAAAAATACCTAAACTATGTTGGTCAATACCATTGGTTTCCACAAAACCACAAATGGTATTCCTCACCACCAAAACCTATAAAAAGGTGGTAGGGGCTCCTCATTTCACATCCTTCCATTATCTCATCCTTATGCTGCTGAAATCTCCCCTGAGCACTTTTAGCCATTGAAGCAACCTTGGAGAAAGAGACCTATTGGAGTTTGGAGCTACTCATCTTGGGAGTTGCTCAACATCAACCTTCACCATTGAAGGTAATATCGCAAGCACTTGCTTGCCCCCCACTTTTCAATACAAAAATTATTTCTTATGTTTCTTGTTCTTGATTTTTGAAATATTTAAATTATTTGCTTAGATTCTTGCTTAGATTCTTGCTTAGATCCATGAAAAGTATTGTTTATTTAGTTTATTGTTTTTATTTCTATTGAAACTGCTACTACTAGTTAGTAGGTGCCCATAGCACTAAGCTTGGTTGCAAAACCGAGCCAACAGTTTTGGCGACTCCGCTTTGGTTTGAACTTTAGATCTCTAGCTTTGCCATTAAATCTTAGTTTTTATGAGTTTTTAACCATTAGATCCATATATCTGCCATCTTAGACAGCAGATCCATTGCTGTTCTGAGATTTGGCCCCAAAAAACAGCCCTAAATTTTAAATTTTCGCGGTCGTTTCTCGGTTTCCGTGCACGGCTTCCGCCTCGCGGCTTTTTGCCAGACAGTCGCGCGGTCCATCGCGACTTTTCTGCATTTTTTCCGCGCGGTCCATCGCGTCCTTTTTCCAGACAGTCGCGCGGTCCATCGCGACTTTTCTGTGTTTTTCCGCGCTGCACACCGCGGCTTCGCGGCCTTTTTCCGCGCTGTCCATCGCGACTGTGCGCCCAAAACCTGCGCGGTCCATCGCGACTGTGCGCCCAAAACCTGCGCGGTCCATCGCGATTGTGTGCCCAAAACCTGCGCGGTCCATCGCGACTGTGCGTCCAAAACCCGCGCGGTCCATCGCGACTGTTCGGCCAAAACCCGCGCGGCCCATCGCGGCTGTTCGTCCAAAACCCGCGCGGCTGAATTTTTTCATTCGGCCATCCCGATTTTGAAAAATATTTTTTACTGTACTTTCTGCCCATAGCACATTTTTTACAGTACTAAATTCTGCATAGTTTACAGATTTAAAATTTTTTTTACTATTTAAAAGTGCATACCTAGAAATCTTTTTAAAAATTTTCAAGAAAGTGAAAGAAAGACTCATTTTGCATTCTTTATCTAGATTCAAATTTTTTCTTGTTTACTTCTTTAGAATCTTGCCCTTAGCAATTTTTTATTGAAACGAAGAAATCCATTTATTTCTTTTAAAAAAGGAGTTTATTATTTGCTTTCATAAATCCAAGAAATCCTTTATTTTTTTGAGTTATTTTTTGAAAAGCACATTAATTCCTTTTAGTGAAAAAAAGTCTTAAATATTTGCTTTGTATTTTCGAAAAGTCCTTTATTTTTTGAAAATTTCCCTTCAAGCATTTAATTTTTTCAAGTTCAGTTTACAACACCTCACGTGCACTCACACGATCACTTAATTGAACTAAGACTTAAAACTTACCCTAATTTGAACACACTCTTAACCCCACTTGGGGAACACGAAAAGAATTCTTGTAGCTAGGTAGTATTGGGGGGATAGGTGTTCCAATAACACCCCTCAGTTCATACATCTGAGACATAGAAGTTGTCCAATTAGGGAGCTAAAATCTCTTAGTACTTTTTGGCGCGGTCACAACCGGTTTGTGGGAAGGCCTCTCCCCTAGGAGGGTTGAAGTCGCGAGGATGGTTCCGGAAGCCTGAGTGGGATACCGAAACCCATTCAGTAACCGAAGGGCTACCATTCGCAGTTCTCGGGATATCCCTGTATTGGGATATTGCGATCAAAGGACCAAACGGCAGATTTACCTTTTCTCGACGCGTCATGAACGGAGTATCCTAGTAGCCTGTCTTTTTAGGATTGATTACCTGGTGTCCCTCCTGGTAGGGGGATATCTAGCCGTTGTCTCTACATTCATATTGTCTGACTTGGATTTCATCACCTTGCAGGGGATATCGTCTGTTTGAGTCACAATACTTTTAGATTAGGTGTTTGCATGATCTTTACCACCTTTTGAGTCTAGTTACACCTATTTTTTCTAGGAGCCACTTGCATGTTGGTATTCTGACCGGTTGTTGCATTCCTCCACTTATTGTAGCACAGCTGCTAGAATAAGTGCATTTTTTGAGGATTGATTTTTTGGCCTGTGAGCCTTCTTTTTTCACTCCCCTTTTTGCACCCTTGGTTGCATTAGGGTTTTGAGTCTTTTACATATATATCACCACCTGATACTTAAAACAAATTTTTACATAAAAATCATTTTCTCACCATTGAGAATTCTAGACGTTCTCGTCGTCTACAGGGCGAACTCCCAGAGTTTAGTCCACTTGGCTCTCCACGTCACGGACGAAGAGCATTATCCCTTGATTCGACACATCGTCGATCATCTATACGGTCATCCGATTCTGACATACCCCACTTCACCTTTGATTTGGAGGTAGAATCCGAAAACCCCACAGAGTTACCACCAACCACAATTATGTCTGGAACACCAGATGATCCACAATTTACATTAACCATAGGTCAGACATCAGCAGACCTTTCTGCGGGAATACCATCCATGATAACATCCACCCCCTTGGGTATGCCCAATATGGGTACCACTCCACATTCAGGAATGCCTAACACAGGACCACCACCTGTCATGGGCATGCCCAACATGGGGGTCATACCCCCTTCGGTTTCCACAAACCCTATCCCAGGAATCCCTAGTACGATTCCTAACCCAAGTGTAACTCCTGTTGCACTTGGGAATGCTATCCCAGGAATCCCTAGTGCGATTCCTAACCCAAGTGTAACCCATATTGCACTCGGTAGTGCTATACCAGGAATCCCTAGTGCGATTCCTAACCCAAGTGTAACCCAAGTTGCACTTGGGAGTGCTAACCCATATCAGGCCACACCTTTTGGAGGGCACATACCCTCCATACCTAGCATACCTATAGGCGCTACTGGACCCCTACACCATACCACAATGGCTAGGCAGGTCCCGGTTCCGGTCACCACATCCGCTAGTCTACCATACATGGCAAGTCTCAACCTGCCAGATTTAGCTAGGCTCACAAATGACCCCATCAGGCATGACCCTGCTTGGCCCCATATGCCAACTAAGCTTCCCTCTGACATCCCTAAGTTTGAGGGAAAGGCCGGAGAAGACCCCCAGAACCACATAATGTCTTTCCACTTATGGTGTTCCTCCAACTCCATAGTGGACGACTCTGTCCGCCTCCGTTTATTACAGCGCACCTTCACTGGCTCTGCAGCCAAATGGTATATCGAGCAACCCCATGGGACGCATTCCACATTTACCTCCCTTGCCTCGACCTTCCTGCAGTTCTTTCAGCTACCGGTCCGCTATGATGCGGGCGTCGAAATCCTACTGTCTTGCAGACAGAACACGGCCACGCACATCACTGACCATATCCATGATTGGCGTCGGCGCCGAAGCCTATGCAAGATCAAATTAGATGACCGAATCTTTTTAGACTGGTTCCTTAAATCCCTCCTTCCTCTCATTGCGAAGGATGTAGCATCCGAAAGACCCCAGTCTGAAGAGGAGGCCATCCTTAAGGCCCAACAGTTTGACCTTATCTATGCCCAGTCAGGTTACCTATACACCATCATACCTGACGCCCCACGAGGTGACTCTGCACGCGGTGACACACCGGGGGCATCCCATGCCGCTGATGGCATTATTGGCCAAATTACACCGCAAGCAAAACCTTTCAGTATGGTGAGCACCATGCCCGCCCCAGACCTTTCTAGGGCTACATCCAGTTCCGGAGCGACAACTTCTTATGCTCCAACAAACCAGACCCATCATGTTCATGGACCCTCTTGTCCACAACATTATTATGGCCAAGCGCCATCAGCATATGTACCTCCTACATACTATGCTCAACCTACGGTACAAAACCCCATGCAGTTTCCACAACAGCCCATGCATTACCCACAACCGGTTGCACCGGCTAACCTCACACCTCCACCAGCTCAGGGGTACCAACAACCCCAACAGGCAACTGGACCACCTCCAGCTCCACCTGCATACTATCCACCGCAACCTGCTCCCGCACCTGCGGCTCCTCAGAATCCCCCCAATGCTCAAGGGCATGTGTACGCACAACAACAGCAGCCCCAATATCAAAATAACCAACGCAACCAGGGTGGACAACCCAACCGCGGAAGAGGACGCAACCGTGGAAACAATCAAAACCGCAACCAAGCTCCACAGCCTACCCAGCCCCCGCAAAACAATAACGCGGCGCCCGCTCATCAGAATCCTGATCGGCCACCTAAGCAACCTAAAAATGCTAATTTACGAACAAACCATCCTTGTTCCATTTGCGGTGTCTATGGCCACTATACCCACGCTTGCCCACATCTCAAGCGAGCTCGACAACTATGGACAAATGACGCCCATCGTCAAGGGCAGGTGGCTCCTCAGCCACCACCCAACCCCCCACCACCTCCACAACAACCTCTGGTTCTCCAAAACCCCTTTCCAACACAGGGAGTGGTAAACACCCAGCCGTTAGCCCTCCAACAGGGCAACGTGCAACCACAACAAATAACTTACACAGCTCCTGATCAACCCATGTTTGATTCAGGCACCCACCACTTATTGATGATGTCCACCGCTGACGTCAATATCCAAACCCGTCGAAATCAATACGGACCGACTACTGAAGCCCCCCCCGCTGAAAAGGATACTAATGCTCATCCCACTGATCAGACATTGCGTATACCTCAGCTTCCACTCGATGGCGCTTCTAAAGCACCTCGCTTTCCCCTTCGCCGAATCAACAACAACCCCAATGCACGGGCTGCGTCCAATTACAACATCGTAGATGACTTAGCTCAATCCCCCGCAGCCATGTCTGCGTTAGAAGTCTTAAAAACCTGTCCTACTCAGCGCAAGACTTTACTTTCCGCCATTGGGGCGACTGACCCAAATGATTCGAACTTGATGACCTTTGATTTAGACCAATCTGAACCACGGCTGCCTTCTACCATAGCAGTCCAAGTTTCCGTTTCTATTCGGAATCTTGTCATCCATCGATGTATCATCGACGAGGGTGCCTCCACATGCGTCATGTCCACTTTTGTTTGGCAAAAGTTGGGCTCCCCTGCTCTCCAGCAATCCACCACTGCATTGCGGGCCTACGACGGCCGGTCAGCTCAACCTCAAGGTTTGTTACCCAAGGTACCCGTCCAATTAGGTGGAAAGACTGTGCTCATCGACATAGAGGTCATTAACGCCCAGCTGGACTATAACCTTTTACTTGGCCGCAGTTACATGTATGCCATGAAAGCGGTCGCCTCCTCCGTCTTCCGCACCATGATGTTCCCCCATGAGGGCCGCGTGGTCAAAATTGACCAACTCACCTACTATGACCCCAACGCCCCTGCAGCACCGGAGAATGTTCTCCCCATGATTGAACAACCCGCTTCTAGTGCAGTTACCTCCTTTGTGTCTTCTGTGGCACCCGCACTGTATTCGGATACACCAATGACCTCTACATTCCAGGCCATCCCACCACCGTCACCGGAGACCCAGGTCGCAAATCTCTGTACTGTTTCGCAGAATACGCAAACATCCGGCGGTCAACCACCATTGATCCCCAGTCACATTGGTGTTACACCCATCCACACCATCCCCTTCCTATTTCCTCCTTCGGGTGTAGTAAGCGCCCCGGTTATGGCTACCCTTAGCCTACCCGGGCTAACATTGGGATTACCCGTGTGGTATATTCCGCCTCCCGTTCGATTACCGACACCAGACGTCATCCTCCAACCGGTACAACCTATTGTTACCACAAATCAGCCTCCTCCTGGCGTCGTGATCCCTTCGTCGGCAACGACACCCCCTCCTAACCTCAATATTCCTTCGTCGTCAATGAAACCTCCTCCCGGTCTCACGATTGCTTCGGCGTCAAACGATCCCCCTCTCCTGCCTAAGCCCACTGGGGGCAGAGGTCCACAACCCTACACGGCCATACCACCTCCTAAGGCAGCCAAACCCCCACCGGTGTTTCGAGCTCCCCCCAAATGTTCATTATGCGATGAAATTGGCCATCCAACTCACCAATGCCCACATTTACCGGCACTCCAAGAACATATGAATATGTTGGACGATGACATAGGAATCCCAGTAGTCAAATTAGAGCCACCTCTACAGCCTCGCGACAAATCACTGCGCACTAACCATCCTTGTGCTATATGCAGTGTTTACGGCCACTACTCTCACCATTGCCCTGATCTACCTGACTATAGAGCAGCGTTGTACGAGTTAAACAATGCCGACTTAGAGATCTCTCCTCCCCTTATCGAGGAGATTCACCCTCCACCATCATCCTCGTCAGAAGAAGTCAATACGATATATATGATTTCGACAACCTTCAAACCAGAACCCCTCGATTTATGGTCTGATTACTTCAGTACTGACGAGCAGATTTTGGAGACACTCACTGCACCCGACTACCCTTGGGATGACATGCATCATCGCTCGTACTTCCTACCGGAGACATCTACCTCCACCGCATCCGACCAGCTATCAGTCGAGTCGAAAGACTTCATACCTGCTAAGGTCGATTGGTTAAAGGACCCCATCCCAGCACCAGATGCCTTTGAAGAAGGGAACATGTCCAACATTTCCCCCACTATCCAGATAGACATTTCCACAACACCAGGGAAACCTGAGCTCATCTCGCTGGGCGCATCTTGCACTCAAGCAGAAACTCAGGCGTACAGAAAGCTCTTTCAGGAGTTCCGCGATGTCTTCGCCTGGTCCTATACCGAGATGCCTGGTCTCGACCCAGCCATTATTGAACACCACATCGATACATGGCCCGAAGTACCCCCTGTTCGTAAGAAACAGCGACCTATTCACCCTGCCAAGCTCCCCGCTGTTAAGGCTGAAGTCGAAAAACTTCGAAAAGCAGGTTTCATCTACCCTATCCCGTACACCACATGGGTGTCGAACCCCGTTCCTGTCAACAAAAAACAAGGCACCCTTAGAGTATGCACTGATTTCCGCGATCTAAACCATGCTTGTCCAAAAGACAATTTCCCCACGCCATTCATTGACCAACTCATTGATGAGTGTGCGGGCCATGAGGTCCTATCCTTCATGGACGGTTTTTCCGGATATAACCAGATCCACATCCGCAAGGAGGATCAGTACAAGACTGCCTTTACCACCCCATGGGGCACCTTTGCCTATCGCGTCATGCCATTTGGCCTTAAAAATGCTGGTGCCACTTTCCAGCGAGCCATGACCTATTGCTTTCACGACTTAGTCCATATCCTGCGAGTCTATCTTGACGACCTCACAGCGCGTTCCCGAAAACGATCAGACCACCTTAGCGACCTCCGGCAAGTTTTCCTGCGTTGTCGCAAATATAAAATCCGCTTGAACCCACACAAGTGTGTCTTTTGCGTCCCAGCGGGCCGGTTGTTGGGTTTCATTGTTTCCCAAGATGGGATCACTGTCGACCCCCTGAAGGTCAAAGCCATCTTAGAACTCCCCCCTCCTCGCACGCTTCGACAGCTTCAGAGCTTGCAAGGGCGGTCCAATTTTCTTAGGCGCTTTGTCCCTGATTATGCCACCAAAGTCCACGGGTTCTTACGCTTGCTTCGTACCCACATACCCTTTGTTTGGGACGAACAAGCAGACACGGCATTTGAAGCCCTCAAGAAGGCTCTCACACAAGCCCCCTTGATATCCCCACCGGATTTCTCCCAAGACTTCACCCTTTACGTCTCGGCATCCGAATATGCCGTATCCGGAGTTTTGGTCCAAGAAGATGCTTCCCACAGTGAGCATGAGATCGGAGAATACCAACAACTGTTCCAAGAATTCACTGATGTCTTTACTTGGTCAGATACCGAAATGCCTGGCCTTGACCCCGCCATTTATATGATCTCCACTGGATACCCCTCTGTCCGGTCGGCCCCTTCCATTGATCCCTTTGACACACAGGTTGAACCCTTTCAAATCAACCAGGAAACCACATGTCCACAACATGGGGGCATGCCCAAAACCTTGCCTACTCATCATCACCGTGATCCTCGTCGGAGATACTGGGGTCATCCACCCCACAAAGGGAATCCCCCATCATCATATCATCACTTCAGTATGCCACCACGACCCACAGCCTCATGGTATAACACCCCGCCAGCAGTTGCTCAATTCCCTATTGATCTCTCTATGAGACAACATCTGCACCACATTGACACCTCTGAGTTAGGGGGCATTATAGATTACCTCGACCCCGGGATAGGGGGCATGATCAATCATTTTGAACCTTCCCCATCATCTCTATCTCAACACCTCAATGAGCCCATCGTTCAAACCAACACATATGTGATCCACAATCACAAACCCCATGCACATAGCATGGGGGCAGGTCATTAACCCTGCTCACTTTTTCATATTCGTGATCTCAACCATTTTTGAGGTCATGTGTCACTTGTATATTTCAGTTGATTTGATACACCTAGTATTTTTCCCCCATGGGTCATCATTTCTCCCCACCACTGCATCCTTCGCTTGGTGGGATCACCTTTATTTGTAGCCATTTTTTAACCTAGTTCTTTCCTTTAACCATTCCGGAGTCCTTATGACCTCCGTTTTTTGCACCATTTGCACTGCCGGATTCATATTTCCGTGCCCGTGATGATGCTTGAGATCATTTCTCGCTCTCACCTTTAGATTTTTCGGGCATTTTTTCCACGCCCCCTCGTCACCTCGGTTTGCGTGCCACATCGGCCGTTCTCCGTTTTCGACGTGCCTTATATCGTCGGATTCAGTTTTCCGCGCTCGTGACGACGCTCGAGATCATTTCTCGCTCTCACCTCTAGATTTTTCGGGCATTTTGCCTTGTGACCCCTTCGTCACCTCGGCTTGCACGCCACATCGGCCGTTCTCCGTTTTCAACAATCCTTAGGTCACCAGATCCAGTTTTCCGCACTGATGACGATGCTTGAGACCTTTTCTCGCCCTCATCAGTCCATTTTTGTTCGGTATAATTTTATCCCTTTTTCGGGCCGAGCAACCCCTTTTACGAAAAAGGCACTTAGGGAGTTTCTGTTAAGCTCTTTTCTGATTCCTAAAACAATGAAAAGATCGCCGAGCAATCTTGCTTCCTTTCATGCTCGCTAAACGTATCTGAAAGGGTGTCTACCTGGTATAAGTTTACCCCTTTTCCGGACCTCGTAGACTAATTACGAAAAAGGTATACTCTAGTCACATCGGCTAGAAGAGTTCTCCATCCGCATCATTTTATGCTTTTTCGGGCCTTGGAGACTAAACTCACGAAAAAGAAACACCAACAGAGTCCACTTACCGTTTTCAGACTCTCTAAACATGAAAACAACCATGAGCATGAGCCGTCTTGGGCTCACACAATCCACAGGACCGTACCATTTCAGAGCACACTTTTATCCCTTCTTGGAGCTCATTAAAACTACGAAGAAGGAATCAATGGTACCTCTTGGCGCCACGACAGATCACATCTACTCATATGGCAGCTTCCCCATTTTGGTCACCTTTGTTCAGAGTATTCTGCAGTATGTCACCTTGATAACCCCTCGACGGCACCTATCAGCTCGTCCTCCCCCCCAGAGTCAATATATACCATTCAGTCAAAGCAATGATCCCCACACCTACAAGTCAGTTCCCTACGCTGCCAGGTCAACCATGTCATCATGCTCTGAACAAAGGAAGTTTGAGTCTACACATTTTTTTTGACCCAGTTATTTCCCATCCCCACAAGTATGTCAGTCCTACCAGCAGTACTACATCACTTCAGTTTACACCTCGCGCTCCCAGAAAGGAAACATCATTGCCTTGTTAGTTGCTGGTCTCCCTCTGTCGACGACAACCACATTGATTCCAGAGGATAGACCTAGAGGCCCCTGTGTCTTGGACTCATTACCATTTATGATGAGTGCCTACGAATCATTTCGAGAGAAATCCTCAGTACCTCTCCCAATGGTTGTTTCTCACATGCTCGACTTCAACACCTTGATCGCATCGTTGAGACTCGCACAGGGTATTGGTCCGTTCAGTTATTAATCGAAGACCCCGGATACCTCCTGACTCCTCCACATTTGAGAGTCTTCCTATGGATAACACCAGTTACACTTTTTCTATAGATATCCGTGCTGCGCATGGCGACAGTATTCAGATTTACCCAGGTTCCATACTCCCTTGAGTATACAGTTACAATACTGCCTAGAGATGGCTCACAGTCATTGAGTCCATACAGATGTTGGACACCTTCAGTTTCAGCAGTTCAACAGTTATTCCAGTGTATCAGTTATTGAGATCAGCCATGATCATGAGAATATCCCACAATCATGTCCCCTCTGGACCATTATGATGTACCAGTATATCTCTTTACGTATTAGATCCCCCTTCTTGGGACTAATTGTTTTGTATATGTCTTGATACGAGCATGGGAATGCCCGCCTCGTCCTTTATCAGAAATTATACCTCATTCATATTGAGGCAATGTAATATTTTTTGTTTTTGCAGCTTCCAAGGGCCGTGGCTCCAGTCTCCAACCGGTCTCTTCTCTCCCCTAAAACCCAGAAAAAGGACAAAAGAACTATGATGTCTATCGGCCATACGATGAGCTCCTGCCCTCACACATCAGGGGGCAATCTGTTAACACCTAAAAAGTGCTCACTAGCTCATTCCCTTACTCACATGACCCATTTGTCCACTTTTCCACCATCTGAGCCTCTGAAACCAACAAAAGGTCACCAAAAGACCTTAGTACACCCCTTTTTTCTATTAAAAAAGATTATTTTTCCAAGAAAATCATAAAAAACCCTCAAAAAGGGTCCAAATTCCCAAAAATATTAAAAAGGGAATTAAAATATTATTTTTATTCAAAAAAGGAAAAAGGAGGGAAAAATACCTAAACTATGTTGGTCAATACCATTGGTTTCCACAAAACCACAAATGGTATTCCTCACCACCAAAACCTATAAAAAGGTGGTAGGGGCTCCTCATTTCACATCCTTCCATTATCTCATCCTTATGCTGCTGAAATCTCCCCTGAGCACTTTTAGCCATTGAAGCAACCTTGGAGAAAGAGACCTATTGGAGTTTGGAGCTACTCATCTTGGGAGTTGCTCAACATCAACCTTCACCATTGAAGGTAATATCGCAAGCACTTGCTTGCCCCCCACTTTTCAATACAAAAAATTATTTCTTATGTTTCTTGTTCTTGATTTTTGAAATATTTAAATTATTTGCTTAGATTCTTGCTTAGATCCATGAAAAGTATTGTTTATTTAGTTTATTGTTTTTATTTCTATTGAAACTGCTACTACTAGTTAGTAGGTGCCCATAGCACTAAGCTTGGTTGCAAAACCGAGCCAACAATTGGTCACCTGAGATCCAAACCAAAACAAAAATGTTACTAAAAATATATATTATAACTTGCAACTGAAATTCAATGCGTTATATACTAAAAATTTACTGAAAATGTATCTAACAAAAAATATGCACATGATGCACTCGTGTCTTGCCGCGCATCACCCACCTGGGGATCAACATGTATGTCATCGAAATGAACTAACACACTGGCTCTCATGTTGCTACCACCAGTGGCAGACGACCCCAGCGTGGCCTCACTCCTCGGTGAATGGGAGAGCTGCCGATGGCCACCCTCTTGGGCGACGCCAGATCCTCTCGTGCGTCGCAGAGCACGAAGCAATGAAGTTCTCTCTTCAGAACTCTCTGCATCACATTTCAATTTCTAATTCTATTTCTCTTTCAAATTTCACATTTAAAATTCAAATTCAAATTTCAAATTCTATTTCAAATTTTGCATTTCAAATTAAAATTAAAATTTCAAATTCAATTAAAATTTCAAACTCTATTTCAAATTTCACAATTCAAATTCAAATTTCAAACTCTATTTCAAATTTCACATTTCAAATTCAAATTCAATTCAAATTTCACATTTCAAATTCAAATTCAAATTTCAAATTCGATTCAAATTTCAAATTCTATTTCAAGTTTCACATTTCAAATTCAAATTCAAATTTCAAATTCAATTCAAATTCAATTTCAATTTCAATTTCAAATTTCGATTTCAATTTCAAATTCAATTCCAAATTCAATTCCAAATTCCCAATTCAATTCCAAATTCCAAATTCCATTCCAAATTCCATTCCAAATTCAATTCCAAATTCAATGTCAATTTCAAATTCAATTCCAAATTCAATTTCAATTCCAAATTTCAAATTTCAATTTCATGTTCAATTTCAAATTTTCATTGAACATTTTCATCATCTCTTGGTTTGTGTATATGGAGTACTTAATTATGGATTTTCCATAAGAGAAATTGTAGTTCGTTTTTCAAAGTAACATTGAATCTAAGGTTATAGATGGAGGCCAAATGAGCTTTCCACATGTCATTGTGGTGTTGTTGAATCTAAGGATATAGATGAGGATTGATGGATTTTTCTATATGTCATTGTTAGGACTCAGAAAGATTTGGTTGGCATATCTTATCTAGGATTCATGAGAGACATGTGGAGGATTTGAAGGAACCATATCTTGTAATAATAGGAAAGTGGTTGAGAGTAGTTGAGAGAATAATGGATCTATAATTAATGCATTCTTATCTTTTTCTTAAGGACTCTCATGTATAAAGGAGAGTGCTCCCTCTCCATTCCATTAAGTTGTAATTAAGTTAGATTAAGCTTGTAAGAGGGTTGTAATGAAGTTGGACTGGATTGGATTTTGTACTTGTTAGATTAGTCTTTGATTTGAGATTCTTAATTTGATTTAAGCTTTCATTGTTATGATTTCATGTTTGTCATTTGATTATTGATTTATAGATGTGAGCTCACTTATGACATTGTTGTTAACTCTTCACATGTTGTATTTCCCTTACGCAATTTCATGTTTCCCTTTTTAGTGTTTCAATGCTTTCCTAGATTAATTTGATTTCAGCAAATTAGATTAAGTTAGATTAGATCTACTTCAGTCCTACACAAACAGTGCACGTGCTTCGTCAGTTTACGTACCCCGGATTGACAAGTAAATAGTTGGGCAACTGCACTGCAACGTAATTATTACGACATATATTTCGCCTAAAATTTTGGCGCCATTGTCAGGGAAGCACAAGGGATTGAGGTATTAATTTATTTTTCATGCAAGTGTGATTATTCGTGCTCCTAACTCTGAGGTGACATATGGGTAAGGGCATGAAGGGTAAATTTCAATTTCTGCAATTTAGAGTAAATTTCAATTTCTGCAATTTAGAGTAAATTTCAATTTCTGCAATTTAGTGTAAATTTCAATTTCTGCAATTTAACATAAATTTCAATTTCTGCAAGCATGTTTTTGCAATTTCAATTTCTGCAACTGTGAAGAGGTTTTCATGTGTTTCAACAAGAGTGTTTTGTTTTCAGCAAGTGTGATTTTCAGTTTTCATATTTTGATTTGGATTATGTAAAAAAATCCCTTTTACAATATGATTTAACTATGAGTGTCAGCTTGGAACAACTCGCTCACATCCTTGCAAAAATCAGAGTCTCCTCTTCTCTGGAAGAGGAGATCCTGATAGCAGTCGAGAGCTTAAATAGCTTAAATACTCCTTCAGAAACGAACGAGGAATCAACATCTGAAGACTCCTGCATATTTGATGATGAACAATCATTCGAACAAGAGATTGAGGAAGATGACAAGGAGTTGCAGCATGATCTGAGTGAAGGAAAATGTGCTTACGAAAGCTATATCGAAAGATGGTTCCATGTAAGTACGCAATTAGATCAATTTAGTTTTTCTTTTTATTTAGTTAGTTTTCCGTTACAGCAAGAAGATTCACTCATTCTTCTAAATTTTCATCTTTCATTTGAAAAATTACCACTGAACATGTTGGTGTTACTTTTACGTGCATGGCTCCATTGGAAGTTTGACTACACGTAGCATATTTCTAAATCCTAATTAGCATAGAATAGGTAGGTCTTCATTTTCAGTTTCTGCTTTCATTTTCATATTTACTTTAGTGTTGAATAAGTATGCTCTCCTCCGCGCTTCGTGTGATCGCGAGGATCAGAAAGTAGGGATGATTAAAAATTATTTCAGGAAGATTTTTGACGATGAGAAAAAAATTGCCTAATCTGCTGTTCCTCAAAATTTGTTCCATTTGCTCAAATTTTTTTCTTTTAAATCTGTAAAATATCGAACATAAATTTGTGCATTCCTCGATCTGCAATAAACCAATAGGCGTATTAGGATCATTCGATAATGCAATAAAACCAACCTAAAAAAAAAAAAAAAATCTGCAAGATAGGAGCTGCGTTTCTACATGCTGCAACTGTGTGATGCAATTAACTGAGCTGCTACTTTTAGTTTTCAGAATTTGGCCTGATTTGAGTTGCAGTAGTTCGGATATCCACATCTGCTCAATGATAATTTCTTTGCTGCAACAGTAAGGATGAAAAGTATCCTGCTGGAATCAAATTGTGTCGGTCTGGTTCTAGTCGTCACCACTTGCCAACCTTGAATTTGAATATACAAATCTTTGGCATTCAACCTTGCATGTTCAATCTGCAAAATAATAAAATCTGAAGCTCTCAGTTAGTTCCAAAGTGGGTAAAGAAAAATGATGGTAGAGACATTGTTGAAAAGTTGATTCAAAACTAAAACTGTAATTGAAAAAAAAAAACACAAGAAAGACAGTGAATTATCTAAAATTTCAAATCACCCATCTTGAATTGCTGGTTGTTGCCAATCCTTACCAATTTTCTAATATTAGTTGGGAACAAACTCAAAATTTTCAACGCTGATATGGATAGATGTTGTTATAACTGAAAGCCTGGGATTGTAGACCCAGAATCAGAGCGAATCATATGGAGAAGTTCTACCAGCATGGATTTTTGTGTAGATGGCCACCGATCTAATCCTAGTAAATGACATTGTCAAAGCATCTTGCAAGGGTAAAATCCAGAGGTTAATTCTCATGGCCGATCTCTCTGTGATTAGGCTAATCGAATCAATTTTTAAACCAACTGTTCTGCCTGACTAATTCATCCAAACCGTAAATCAATTAGGGAGTGCTTGATTCGTCTAGATTCATGGCCCCTGTCCCATCGGATCTTGCATTTTAAATACGTCAGATTGCTGGCAGTCTTTATCTAAAAATCGGGAGGTTAAAATCCATACCATTTTCCTATTTTGAATGCTCCTCACTTTGGTGTGTCGTTCACTGGATCTTGTTAGTCCAAATTGCCAAATCATATGGTGAATAGTTTACCCAGGGAGATATTTTTGCACTTAAAACCTACCTGCTATCACGGGGCCAACATTTAATTTTCCAAATCTACCACCGGTCGTTGCGTGAGACACATACGTTTTTATCAATTGAAATTTGTTTCCATTTATGAGAGCGCAGTTATGAAATTGAAATTGTTATACATCGTAATGAACTCCTTTGATTTCCTTTCGGATTGTGCTAAATTCCCTGACCCACCAAGGCACACCAAATCTTTATTGAGGGCATTCCCGATGTCCAGAAATGGGATGTTGTAAAAGATCAGTCTATCTATTGAAGCTCGCTCGAATGACTTTGGTTAGTGGCTCTACTTCATCTCTTCCTTATCATCTTCATAATCTAAGAGGAATTTGAAAGGCCCTGCAATCTTATCAAGAGACAGCCAATTAAAAAAAAAAAAAAATTCATGTCTTCTGACTGAATTCAGGTAAGACTTATTGCAGGAATGCAAGAGTACTTGGACTTCGCTCTTAATTTCTACTCTGCCTGAGACTATATGCAAACACAATGAGGTATGGATGGAGATGAGGAGAAACACGTACTCATAGCTTCTGTCCTCCTCATCCAAATCCATGGGGGATGTTCATCTGACCTCATGCTGAAAGCAATGACACTGTTTTTATTATATTTGGATAATGCTGTGTTTTCTTAAGAATATCGAGCCTGCCGAGGAGGTTACTAGAGCCCAATCAATCGATCCACATCATTTTCAAGAATCAACCGAGAGTCAATGACTTTATAACAAAACAAAAAAAAAAACTCATAGAACATCCACCATATTTGACTGGGTTGGCTTGGCAATAACACGAACTATATTTTTATCCAGCTCTTCATAGAAAAGGAAATGCACAACTACTTGAGGTAGAAGAAAGTCGCACTCATGCGATGCATGGGACTTTCTATTTTGGAGTTACCATGATTTTACTTTCCTTGCTCTCATAACTTTCTGATGAATATTCTCTGCAAGCCAAGGAAGCCGCGAAGGGTAGAAGGTTGTTTAGCAATGAAGAGTTGTTCTTTTAAGCTTCCCTAGATGACCTTATTATGTCCCGAGCCAATCTGGTCTCTTTACGAACTGCCCCAACTTACATATGTCTTTGGAGATCATGCACCACACAGGCTGCCTGACTTACTGGTCTTGCTGATTCAGTTAGATGGTTCGCAGAGCTGCCTGCACGGTAAAGCAAGAGCAAGCAATAGTCTTGATCGCTTAAAGCCATTGAGAAATGAGACTCCTTTCGCTGGTACTATTATTCTTGTTTATTTTGTGATTCGCTTGAAATTCGTCTGTGACTTTCTTGATTTTTCTAATCAAAAAGTGAGCCAACCCCATGGCTTGCCACATGAACTTTGACGATACACTCAGGCTGAGTTCTTTCGATACCAAGCAAGGATACCTTCCGAGCTAGCAGATCTATGAGTGGAGTTTTTGTGGAGCTAAAACTCGTGCATCCTAACTTCAATTTCCACGATGACGGGTCTGGCAAAACAATTCCATTACAACCTACTCCAAGAATATTTTATTGTCGGCATATCAAAAACAAGCCAATCAAGGTTGGGTTGAGATAGAAAATAGAGAAGGAAGATCTCTCCAGTTATGCGGTTAATATTTCTTACCAGGAAGCAAGTAAAACAAGATCTCCTTTCCCTTTTTTGTCAAACAATCTCTGGTTATTCTACGAGCGATGATCATTTTAAACTTGTTTTGCATGATTATTAATAGAGATTCCAAATAATTTGTGAGAAGGACAACCAACACTACCTTGTACTTTCACAATTCTATGAGTGCAATTTTGTTGACATGCTGTGGAATTTGTACGATTATAGTTTTTATCAATTCTAACTTATTCAGAGATGTGTCTATCTATCACAGTTGGACCTTTCATCGCTGTGATCAACACATTGCTATTAAAACCAAAGATGGATCTTCTTTCACATATTGAAAAGTCGGCCATGCCCCTAATGAAGAAAAGGAAACCTGATTGCGTTATCAAGTTGAGAAGTATCGAGGCTCACCTCTAATGAAAACTTAAGTTGACGGCTTGGAGAGCACAATAATCACAATTGTAAATCTAAACAGTCTTTGAGATTGCTCAAAATCTCTGTCCCAATACTGCCAAGCAATGAAGTCCAGCTTTCATTCACGTGCAACATATCATAGGCTTAAATGATAAATTTAGTTGTCGAGCTTGCTTTTATTCACATCCGAGTAGGTGGTCCTTGCAGGTTCCTTTCATTGCTTTTCCTTTACATTTATTAGATGAAGTGTTCCAGACCCATTGACTGCACTAGCCACGATTATTCTCTAATCTGCTCAATCCGAAGAACAAGCAGAGTTGTAAGTCCACCTAAGCATCCATTTGTTGTGGTAACGCATTCACTGGAAGGAATAGGTAGTCCAGTCATCCGATCAAGAGAAAAACGCATGCTCTTTGTATCTAATATGATCGATGTTTGGCATATCCATGCATCATTACAGTATCCAATCCATGCAAGAACATTGTGAGACGTGGAGACATGCTGGTGCTTTCAAAGCACATTCTCGATGACCACTTTCGAATAGCCGACTGTTTAAATTACAACCACGTCCGATCCCATTACCCATGCTATATGCTTTCACGAAGCATTGATTGAGCCACTACCAACAAAACCCAATCGCCTTTCTTTGTGCACCATACAGAACATGTCCATACCAGTACTGATGGAATTCAAATCATTGTTTCTATCTCTCATAAATCTTCATGATCATCTGCATCATTTTGAAACACTTTGTCATTACTTCGTGCATGAAGGATATATCATGTACGTAATTTTATTCAATTGGTTGAGCATGCAGGTCTGGATTTTGACCCGCATAGAACGAGGTAACTATTTCTCCTTTCGATCAGTAAAGTTGCAACGATTATCCACTTGATATTTTAGGTATTAACATCATGATCTATCGTGTTGTACCTTAAACGCCTTTTGTTATTTTTTTTCTGATGCTTTGTGTTACACTTAATGCAATTGGCTTATCTTGATGGATGAAAGAAATACGATCAGGATGGACGATGATGCTAGATGAACAACGCACAGCTCCCTACCTGCCTAACATTTTGGATGAACAATGCACAGCTCCATACTTGCCTAACATTTTGGCCCAGCCTTCACACAGAGATGCTGGATGAACAACTCACAGCTCCCTACCTGCCTAACATTTTGGATGAACAATGCACAGGTCCCTACTTGCCTAACATTTTGGCAATGGAACTTAAAAAAATATATATATCCAGGCCATAGATGAAGCTGAAATGGAGTCAATTGCACAAATATTTCTTTTCTTTGCGGTCGATCTTGTTGTAGCTGGCTTTAACGCACTTTCTGTCATCAACTTGGGGAGGCTTTTCAACCAAATTTTTGGTATATATATCTACTATGAGATGTGGAACAGGTTGATCATGCAAAGCAGCAATTGCGATTAATGCACCAAATCAGTGAAACTCCTACTCTGAACATTCGATAGTGGATCTCAGCCGCACATTTACACTTTCCGAATTTTAGAGACCGTATTGCTCTTACAAATTGTAAAACTAACGCAAATGGACATTCTCTAATTCCTGAACACAATGTGCTTAATGTTAATTTGTCTTTCTTGAAGTCACTTCATTCAGTAATTGATGATTACACGAGCACAAAGGCACATGTATACAAATGCATTTTATTTTCTTCGCTTTGCCCCATTCCTACTTATTTTTGCATTCTAGGATTCTCTCGCGAAGTTTTAAGTGCAGGACTGGTACTAAGTATGATTGCAGGAATGACGACGCTAGCCTTCCTTCAAATAATCTCAAAACTTTTGAGAAATATGCTTTATTGACAGCTTGCAGGAGCTGTTACTCCTCATAAACATCCTGACACTTACTGTTACACGAAAATCATTGGAAAACCCTTTTGCGTCCTGAAATATTTCCTTGCATTCCTCCTTCACAGCAGATTGATCATCCCCGTGGTGCAACCATTTTCCATTACCTTATCCTTCCTAATTTCTCGCACATCTATTTTTCTAAGCAGCATACATCATTTTCAATTCATTTTTGCCTTCTTTCTCTATGCCAGTTTGCCTTCTGAATAAAACCAGTCACCTCCTTTTCCACAATTACACTTCCTTGATTTCATTTCCATAAACCCTGTCACTACTGAGATCTTTGTTATAGTCCTACCAAATATTTTTATAAAAACTCGCGTTGACTGATGTGGGATTCCTTAAGGCCCACCTTTCAACAGTCTTGCCCCATCGACTTCAGCACCTTATCTGGGATATAGACTAGAGTCCATTTTGAGTACCTAGAGGCTTGCATGCCTTAATGGCAAGTTCTCTCGCTGACGATCATGGGAATACATCAACGTCCCTTGATCATCAGATCTTGCAAGTGGCTCGACCTCAGCACATCCATTCACACTTCGCAAGATGTACTCGGGTACCTTGGCACTCATTGACATCAATGGTGAGTTGCCTCGCACTGGTTAATGGAATTCATCAATGGTCGGTAATCCAGTGATTTCTCTTCATGCTCGACATCGACACATCCATTCGCATGATTAGAATTGTACCATCAGGTTTGTAGCAGATGAAGACTATACACTTTTTCCTGATTCCCTCAGCAGTTACAGCAGCTTGAATTCATCTATGAGAGTCTGACAGTTCCACAGCACCAGTTCGGATTCCTCCACTTCCCATTCTCTGATTCAGCAGCGATAGTCATTGCAGTTCCCGCAGTTGCTGTTACAACCATCATTGTTATAGGAGTCGCTATTACGGCAGTTACATCAGTTTCGACGGTTATTGTTTTAGCAGTTCCAACAGTTCTAGTGGTTTCCATTACAGTCATGCTGCTACAGTAGCTATCACATTTCACATGGTCTTGCATTCGTGACATCTTCCATGTCCTAGCAGCAGTGACATTCACAGTTACATTTTCATGATCCTGCACCAGTGACACCTTCCATCTTCCAACAGTCGCAGTCACATATTCTTTGTTCCCGCCGATACAGTAGTTGTAGCTACAGTATCAATCACGATTTCCTGATCCAGCAGCTGCAATAGCTACATTCCTATTACATAGTTCATCTATATTTTGGGTGAGTGAAGGTATGTTGTTTTCTAAGCTTTAATCATGTCATTCCTTATATGCTGAATTGAATATTTTGGAAAATTTCCTCACCATACCCCATTTCATTTTCCCTTCCATGACCTACACTATGTTGCATGGGGGCATGCAACCGATTCAGTTGGGGGGGGAAACTATATTCATAGTCACCACATATTTACTACCACTATTCCATTTTTCCATTATCATCATTGCATTTTCATCCCATTTACCATTCCCAAAAATTTCTTTTCCAAAGATCCCCTGTTGGACTTTGCTTCATGTATTGATATACACATTAGCATGATTCATTAAAAGATAGAAAAGGCTTTCTTACACTCAGTGATTCTTTCATATGCACATTGATAGCTTATCTTTTCCAATGAATATATGGGCACAATTATTATCATAACAGCAAGCGAAAAATAATGAAATGAATGTTGTTAACACAAGAACCAACATTCATATATTCATGGTTGTTACACAAGAACCAACCAAAGAAAAATGCCAGCTGTTACTCATGAGCTGTTACTCATGTCTCCCACATATCTTGGAAACATTCATCATTAAAAAGACATCATCAATCAAAGCCAAAGTTTAGATGCCAAAGGTTCTTCAGAAGATCCATGCATGGTTGCATGAGGACATGCAACACCTTCAGTTGGGGAGGATGTTAGGACTCAGAAATGTCGTATTTTCATCCACCTTTCCCTTCACTATTCCTTACATTTCATCGCCCTATTAAACCTTCATCATATCATTTGCATAAATACATTTGGGTTTCACATTATTATTTTCCACTTTATTCATTTTAGTATTAAGAGTGAATTTATGATTAAATATTAGAAAATAGACATGTTTTCATATATATCTCAATTATGTGTGAGCTTTGTAATGTGTAGGAATATGTGAATGATTAAATCAAAGAGACTTCTCAAATATCTCTTACACCATTCCAAAGGAGATAGTTATTCAAGCCTATTCTTAAGGAGAAGATCATGGAAGATTTGGTTGGCATATCTTATCTTGGATTCATGAGAGACATGTGGAGGATTTGAAGGAACCATATCTTGTAATAATAGGAAAGTGGTTGAGAGTAGTTGAGAGAATAATGGATCTGTAATTAATGCATTCTTATCTTTTTCTTAAGGACTCTCATGTATAAAGGAGAGTGCTCCCTCTCCATTCCATTAAGTTGTAATTAAGTTAGATTAAGCTTGTAAGATGGTTGTAATGAAGTTGGACTGGATTGGATTTTGTACTTGTTAGATTAGTCTTTGATTTGAGATTCTTAATTTGATTTAAGCTTTCATTGTTATGCTTTCATGTTTTTCATTTGATTATTGATTTATAGATGTGAGCTCACTTATGTCATTGTTGTTAACTCTTCACATGTTGTATTTCCCTTACGCAATTTCATGTTTCCCTTTTTAGTGTTTCAATGCTTTCCTAGATTAATTTGATTTCAGCAAATTAGATTAAGTTAGATTAGATCTACTTCAGTCCTACACAAACAGTGCACGTGCTTCGTCAGTTTACGTACCCCAGGTTGACAAGTAAATAGTTGGGCAACTGCACTGCAACGTAATTATTACGACATATATTTCGCCTAACAGTCATGAATGTTCCTCTCTTGTATATAATTTTGTTTTGCATGTCTTCATAAGACCGAATATATAGTCCCTCAGCATTCTTTGTCGTATCTCTAGAGTTGTCTTCAAGATTTACCTCTCTTTTCTCAACTTGAATCTCCTTCTCTATATCAAAATTTATTTCTAGTCACTAAAATCTACTTGGCTCAAAAATGTATATCTATCTCAAGTAGATCTTTCTAATACTGGTTCAAAAGTGCATGCAATCTAGCTAAATCCCTAGCTTTTTTGCAGTAGTTATTTACTATTATATAGTGATTAATTTGCATTGCTTCAAAATGTTTAGCTCATTGTCCTCAAAAAGACTTTTTTTTGGTTTTGGTATCCTTGAAGGGATTTCCATTTTTCCTGATGATCAAGGGCACTTCATTTCCCATTAATGAATAATTTATATTGAATCTATCTTGGAAATTGATGAAGAATTGAGAATGACGAATGATGAAAATGAGACCATGTAATGAAGGTTCATGAAAACATGGAGAATGTTGAAGATTATGTGGGGACATCAGACATCCTTGAGCTTGAAACCCTCGAATACCGTCAAGGCAAGTATCTCATCTAACCATATCAAATTTTGACGCATACAGGCACAGTTTGAAGAAATTTCAACGTTGGCCCCATTCACTGCTCACCATGCGACGTCAGTGGATGACATTGGTGATGGGAATGTTGGAAGATGTTCCATGACATTTGATGAAAATGTGGGCGATGTCAAAGATTATGCAAGGACATCAAGTATACTTGAGCCTTGAAACCCTCGCATACCATCAAGGCATGTATCTAGTCTAACCATGTCAAATTTTGACTCATACAGGAACAATATGAAGAAATTTCAATGTTGGCCCCATTCACTACTCATCGTGCGACATCAGTGGATGACGTTGGTGATGGGCATGTTGGAAGACGTTCCGTGATATTTCAAGAGTGTTTGGACAAATATTCTATAGATGGGAATGAAGAATGATGACAATGAGACTACATGATGAACGTTGATGAAAACATGCATGATCTCAAAGATTATGTAGGGACATTAGGAATCCATATTGAGTCTTGAAACCATCACATACTGTCAAGGCATGTTTCTAGTGTAACCATGTCAAATCTCAACACATACAGGAACAATTTGAAGAAATTTCAATCTTGTCCCAATTCAATGCTCACCATGCAACGTCGGTGGATGACATTGGTGATGGGCGTGTTGGAAGAAATTCCATGAAATTTCAATGGGAATGATGAATGATGATAATGAGACTGCATGGTGAAGGGAATGTTGGAATATGTTCCATGAAATTTCAAGAGAGCCTTGACAAACATTGTTAGATTTTCATCATTTAATTCAATATAATATAGGATCTTCACTGAGAGAACAACATGTACAACATATCAGACACAACAGACAAGAGACAAATCATTTCATCAAGGAAAACCAATAAGGTGAAAAACCCCCCAACTTCCTCAGAGATAGAATGAGCACCAATACAAAGATCACAAAGATCAAACCCCAAAACAAGAGATAGTCTCCTAGCCGGTTCTCCTCCTCCACTTTTGCGCACTCCTCCTCTCTCTCACTAATGCGAAGTGAATGAGTGAATGAATGGATAAATAGAGAGGTGCTCCTCTTTATTTATACTTTACCTTTACTTTCCTTTTACTCTAACTGGGTCGAACTCCCTTAGGAGAGTCTAATAACCCATTACCACTTGTCACTGGGCCGACCCCACTAGGGTCATCTAATAACCTTTTAACTCATACTGGGCCGACCCCTCTAAGGTGGTCTAATAACCCATCAAATATAAGTTACGACACTTACAATGTAACTTGTGACACTTGCAAATACAAATGACGACACTTCCAATCGGAGGAATAATACACCTCCGTTGGGGATACAATAAAGTACAAATGCAATACATACAATATACAAGTGAATATCTTTCGAAGTTATAAATACATCAACAAACATTCCATAGATGGGAATGACGAATGATGATAATGAGACTGCATGATGAACGTTGATGCAAACATGGATGATCTCAAAGATTATGCGGGGAAATTACGCATCCTTGAGTCTTGAAATCCTTGCATATCATCAAGGCATGTGCCTAGTCTAACCAAGTCAAATTTAAATGCATACAAGAATAGTTTGAAGAAATTTAGATGTTGCCCCCATTCATTGCTCACCATGCGGCATCAGTGGATGACAATGGTGATGGGCGTGTTGGAGACGTTCCATGAAATTTCAAGAGAGTTCTGAAAAACCCCTAAATCCTCCAACCCATAATCCATTGACCCTTAAATCCTTAAGCACTAATCCCTAAACCCTTAAGCCCTCAACCCTATTTAGTCACTAATCCCTTAACAAAAAATCCTTAAATCCCCTAGCCCCTAAGCCATCGAACCTTAAACACTTAAACCTTAATGGCGTTTATGGATGGCGCTCCTCTCCCATCTACACCCAAAACATTGCTAATATCAATTTTCTATTAAAGAGGAATGGAATTCTTGTGTTTATTTAAGAATTTCAATATATCAAGGTCGACGTAAGTCCTCAAATTGGAGGGGAGTTACTGAAAATATTAAAACAAGAATGAGCCAATGGGGTTGCTAGTGGCTAAATCCAATAGGTTGAGTGGTGCTTTTAAAATCATTGTTATCATCCATGTCTATATATCATAATTCAAGTATTCTATCATCGAAAGGGGTATCCAACCAAATTGATGAGTTACAACAAAAGTTTCTATGGCAATGAGGTTAACCGAATTTGAAGAAATATTATCTAGTCAATTGGAAATAGTTATGGTGCCTATGGAATATGGAGGTTTAGAAATAAGAGACACTAATCTAATGAATAAAGCGTTAGGAGAAAAAATATTATGGAGTCTCTCTACATATGTATATGCCTAGTGGAAACAATATTTCACAAGTAATGTACCTATGAAAATCTTTTAAGGATCGCATTAAACATTTTTAAAGCCCTCACTAACTAAATGCCACATGTCATTTCATAATTGGTCACCTTGGTAGTGTGGGGTCATGTATCTTGTGGTGGTGTGGGAAGATGAATGCAATATAAAAACATTCTAAATGAGAAGTGATCAACCCCTTTCCTAATTCATTTCACTTTAGAATAAACAAGCATGCAGAAGTGAGGGTCAGGGTAAGGTTAGAAGAGGAATGGAACAACCCTTCCTATCTATTACATTTCGGGAGTTCAAGTAAGTGATGTATGATGCAGGGGTGAAGGAAAGGAAAGAAATAAGAAAATTCATGCCAATTCATGTCAATGTTCAAAAATGGAAATATTAGAGGATTAATAGATTTTTTAAGGTATAAATTTTAATGATTTATAAAAACCATATACATATTAAAAAAAGTTATACATATATATTAAAAACCTAATTTTTTTATATATATTAAAAATTGATATGATTTTTAAAAATTATACATATTGTATATTAATAAACTAATCATTAATGTATAAGGTTATTAGATTATTAGGTTTTCAAATTAGTGTTTAAAAAATAAACAAAAACATTAAAAAAGAGGAAGAAAAAAATATTTTTCAAAAATTATGAGAAAGGATTTTTATAGTATCCCTATGCCTATACGTTCATTTATTTATTTGTCTTTTGTTTATAATCTTAATTTGAATATTAATATATTCTAAGTTAAGTTTTTAATTATTTATATATATTTAATCTTATTTTAATTTTTATTTATAAATTCATGTAAACTATTCATAACCATATGTACATTTTCAGCAGCATAATTTTTATAAAATAATATAAGGAATTATAATTTAATGGAAATTCAAACTAGGTTTCAGTATTAAAAATGAGTATAAGATTTATATTTAATTTAATTTTAATTCTTAATTTTAAATTCATATAAATAAATCATAATCATATGTTAATAATTAATTATATACAAATTAATGGTGAAGTTGATGACGGTGGATGGAGCACAAGAGGCAGATGGTTTCACGGTGATCTAGGGTTTGCTGGTTTGATCAAACTATTGTTGGGTATGTAAGGGCCTGGCGCCTATGCCTTCTCATTGAGGGAAGGGCGAGTCAATATGGACGAAGCTACAGGTGGAGAGGAACCGCCTCCTCCTCCTGACCAGGACAAGTCAAAAGGAAAAGAAACAATGCAAGGATCTGATACTCATTATGGGAAGGGAGGAGCAGGGTCCAGTAGTGTGAGCAAGGCGACACCTCTGGAAGCTAAAAACAGGAGACCAGGGAAATGTATGCATAAATAAAAAATGGTACCCAAACTTCAGATTTTCTCTGAGCAAATCCGTGAGGATATCGAGAACATGAAGGACCATGCTCTTATTGGTGAGTTTGTGGGAATTTGGCCGGCTGATAAGGATTTGATATGGTGGATTAACACCACATGGAAACCGCAAGGACATTATGATATCCATCTCGGAGCAAAGGATTTCTTTACGATAGTTTTCTTTAATGAAGCTCACCGCTCAAGAATCTTAGACAATGGGTCGTATTTTTTTCATTCGGCAGGCCTCTACTTGCAACCATGGAACGAATGTTTTGATCCTGATAAGGAAAACTTAACTATCGCCCTCATATGGATCCATCTGTATTCTCTACCCACAGAATACAGGAAAGAAAGATCCTCACAGATATCAGTAATATGTTGGGAGTCTTTGTCAAAGTTTCGGATCAAACAAAGCAGATGAGATACACTTCTTATGCTAGAATATGCCTATACATGGACATATCCTAAGACCTACCGTATGGGATCGAGTTATCATGGGACGATGAAGAATGGTTTCAAGCAATTGATTACGAGCAGATCCCATTTAGATGCAGACGCTGTCATGAACACGGGAATCTCTTTCGAGAATGCCCTCTCAACAAAAGACCTGGGGGTGAGAATATTTTGGAGGGGAATAATGAAGAAGGATTCAAGAAAGTGGACACCAAGAAAAGAGATGCCAAAAGAACAGCAGGACCTAAGATTAATAAAAAAACGTAAACCCATAACAGATTTGAGGTTCTACAACCAAAAATAACAAATGAAAACCTTAAGGAGGATCAGATCCAAGAGGATCAAACCCCAAAACCCCCACCCATTTCTCCGGAAATCATCTCCCAAGATCCTGAAAAATAAATAGTAATGGCGGAGGTCCCCCCTCAAGGAGAAAAAGGATAAGAAAGGGATTTTGGTGAATTAGATCTAGAATGTTTGGAAGCGACAGTCTCTAAAAAAATCCCTGATCCCATTTTGCATAAGTAGGTATCCCTGTTGGAAAAGGCTATCCTAAAGACCAAGCACATCAAATTCTTGGGAATAAACACAGAATCCCTCAAGGAGCCGGATGGGAGAAAGAAAGGAAAAAAGTAAAAAAGGTGAAGACATAGCAATGCACAAAGAATCGAATTAGTTGGATCAAAGCTAGTCACCTCCAGGCAATACCCTACCATTGTAGCAGATCTTGCCGCAATCCCTAAGTAGTGATTTGATGTAGATCACAACATGGAATATAAGAGGCTGTAGCATCCTTTTGAGGATATGTCTTCTAAAAAGGAAAATCGAGTTGGAAAATCCGTTAATCATGTTTCTCTGGGAAACTAAATGCTCGGTGGAAGAACTAAAAGTTATAGGTAAGAAAGCATGGTCGATCTGTGAAGTCATGGCCATTGATGCAAAATGAGCAGCGGGAGGGATTGGCATCCTCTGGAACCCACGAGAGGACACCCTCATAGGCTTCTTTTCCTCTCTTTTCTCCCTCTCGACCGCTTTTTGGGTTCTAGGGACCAAGACTAGGGGCTTCATCTCTAACATTTATGGTCCCTCATTAGCCAATCTGAAACCCACCTTCCTAAATTGCTTGCAGTCTCTGAAAGAGTTGGTGGGTACGGCCCCGTGAATCCTCGAGGGATATTTCAACCTAATTTGAACGCTTGATGAAAAAAAGGAGGCATTCAACAGTTGAATCCCATCAATGAGCACTTTAATGAAGTCATTGAAGCTCTGGAGTTCATGGACATCAGAACGACTAATATTATCTTCACCTGGAATAATAAGAGAATAGGGGACAGAAGTATTTCCTATCATCTTAATCATTTCTTAGTCATGGAATCGGTCATGATGGTAGGCAGTGAGCTGACAGCGGTTGTATTCCCTTCAACAGGCTCAAACCATTGGCTGATCAGTATGGAATGGTCGAGGGTGGGGGAGAACCTTTGAAGACCTTTTAGGTTTGAACAGTTCTGGCTACTCCACAAATATTTCCCAAAGAAACTTCAACAGTGGTGGTCGGAGATAAATCACATTAAAGGGACGTTAATGTACCAGTTCCAACAAAAATTGAAGATCTTAAAAGGTAAAATAAAGCGTTGGAATCAAGACTCATTCGAGAACATATTCCAAGAAAAAATTTGGTTGGATAAGAAGATGCAGGAGGTTCAGCAGAAAGGTATTTCCTAGTGCTTCACTGAGCAAGTGAAAATCGAGGAACAGAATCTCCTCCATGAGTTTAACACTCATGAGAAACAAGAAGAAATCCTCTGGAAGAAAAAATCTCGAAATTGATGGCTGCAAGAAGGGGAACCCAACACTAAATTTTTCCATAAAGCTGCCATTCATCATCGTCAAGGGAATCACCTGGTGTGGCTAAAAAGAGCAGATGCCACTCATGCTGAGACTCAAGGAGATCTAGAAAGTACTTTAAACGGTTTTTTTGCTGACCTCCTGGAGGAACCTGACACGGATAAGCAGGAGGCCCAATTCCAGGTGTTGCAATTCATTCCTAAGGTAATAACGGACGACCACAACCTTTTGCTGATGAAAACCATTGAGATGGATGAACTGGAGGCATCGGTCAAACAGATGGCAGTGGATAAAGCTCCAGGACCTAATGGATTCACCACAAATTTCTTCCACTCTTGTTGGGATTGGTTGAAAGCTGAGATATTGACTCTTGTCGAAGATTCAAAAAAGACAGGAATGATTTTGAAATTTCTTAATTCAACCTTCCTCATGCTCATTCCCAAAGAAACGAAAACGGTATACCTAGGGAAATTCAGACTTATCTCCCTGTGTAATGTCATATATAACATCATCACCAAAGTAATTGCCAACAGATTATGCCTTTTGCTACCGCTTCTTATCTCCCCGGAGCAAGCCGATTTTGTAGAAGGACGACAAATTATGGATGGCATAATCCTAGTACATGAAACAATCCACTCCTTGAAGATCGAAAAAATCCCAGGTATGATGCTAAAGCTTGATCTCTCTAATGCTTATGACAAACTTAATTGGCATTTTCTTGCAAAGGTTCTCAGAAACTTCCACTTTTTAGCGAAGTGGACTAATTGGGTTATGAGTCTTGTACCCTTTTCTTTTTTCTCGATCTTGGTCAATGGGACTCCCTCTTAGCCTTTCCAGGATTCTCAAGGAATTCACCAAGATGATCCTCCATCGCCTTTCCCTTTTATCATCATTGCGGAAGGTCTGGGGCGAATGCTTAAAGCCATGCAAAGCGAGAGACAGATACGGGGCCTAACTCTCAATGAAGGGCTTGACCCTCAAAATCATCAACAATTCGTTGATGATACGATAATGATGGGTCAGCCCATGTTCAGGAATCCAGAGGCGTGAAGAAAGGGTTGGATACTTTCCTTGAATCCAGCGGCTTAGAAATTAATAAGGAAAAATCTTAGGTGTATTTCTTCAATACCCCGAGAATCACCAGAAGAAACATTCTCATCATTTTAGGATTCTCGGAAGGGCATCTTCCTTCTAAGTATCTGGGTGCTCCCCTGGCTGAGTCTACTATCCGTCAGATCTCATGGAAGGACTTGCTTGATAAAATTAAGAAAAAACTTGGTCAGTGGACCTTCTGAGCTGTGTCATCCTAGTTAAATCAGTTCTTCAGGCCATGCCCCTCTACCTATTCTCAGTTTTGGCTGCACCCAAGTAGGTCCTCAAACAAATCCAGACTATTCAGAGGGACTTCTTGTGGGGCGGAAGGGATGGACAGAGGAAATGAGCTCTGGTTGACTGGGACACTTTATCTAAGCCCAAAGCGGCTGGGGGGATAGGTCTTCGGGACCTGGTCAGCATAAATAAGGTTATGGGAGCAAAAATCTGGTCAAAATGGATCACTGACAACGAAGAACCTTGGGGTAAACTATGGCACCACAAGTATGCACCCCATTGGCCTAAACAACAACTGATCAGATTCAAAGAAGACCTACAAGGTTCGGGAATTTGGAAAGTGGCCCAGGAAAACATAAGCCTTATCCAAAGCCATAGTTTTTGGGAGATCAAAGATGGTGCCTACGCCCTCTTCACTAAGGATGCGTGGAAACAATTACCATGCCTGGCCAAAAGCGAGAACAGCCCATATTTTTTCTCTACCTCCAAAACTTTCCTTTAGAGTGGGTGAGGGACTTTTGGGATTCCTTATCAGATGATGCCCACTTCAGAACCTGGAAACCTAAATCTTTGTGGCAATCCCTTGCTCCCGACGACAATCTGGATAGCTTCTACGAAGACCTGTGCAAACATAGGATTCCAAAGTTGGAGGGACCGGATAAGGTTCACTGGGGATACATGAACACTGGAAATTTTAGTATCAAAGAAGCCATGGGGTTGCATATGGAAACCTACAGAATGGAGACCGAGGACAAATGGCGCAAGATATGGAAAGGAAACTGGTGGCCCAAAATTGCTTCTTTCAGTTGGCTACTGTTACATCGTCGTATTCTCACCTGGGAGAATCTTCAAAGATGAGGGATTATAGGATCTTCTAGATGCAGCATGTGCGAGAATGATGTGGAAACTATAAATCAACTTCTCGACTCTTGTCCCATGGATTCTTATTTGTGGGAGAAGGGAGAAGAGCATTTCCAAAAAAGAGCAAGGGTCTGAGACTGTCCTGATTTTTCCATTGCCAATTGGCCTTCCAAAGGGTTTAAAAATGAAATCTTGAACAGGATTTGGGAATTACTCCTGGATTTTGTCGTATGGGAACTTTGGAAGGAAAGGAACAGACGCATCTTTGATGACAAAGCTTGAACAATTGAGGTTGTCTGGAACCTGCTGAAAATTCATATAAAGGAATCGCTTACTTTAAGTCAGTGGATCTTAGAAGCTATGAAAATGGATAGTTCTGAGAGACAAATCATGAATGAATGGAGCATTTTTAACTTATGTTCGAGTATCGGTCTCCCTCGCAAGGTGGTCGTGCCTCCTCTCAGCCCTGAAGTCTAGAACCACCTGACCAAAGGCACGTTCAAGTTCAACATCGATGGCACTGCGAAAGGAAATCCTAGACTGACTGGGTTCGGTGGATTTATCAGAAATGATGAGGAATACATCTTCAGCACCTACTGGGGCGACTTACGCGAAAATACCAACAATGTCGCGGAATTGGAAGGAATGATTGGTGGCATCAGATGGGCCTTTCAGCAGGGTTGCTCTCCATTAGTGGTTGAAGGGGATTCCTTCATCATCATATCCATGGTGATTTGTATCAAGCATGGTTCGGCCATTGCTAAAGTCTCCAACAATTGGAAGTGGGAATCTAGACTCATGGTTCTTAGGAATTTGCTGGACTCCAACCCAACAATTCAATTTTTGCATGTTCGGCGGAAAGGTAACAAGGTGGCGGATGCCTTAGCTAACAAGGGGGTGAATGCTCGACTTTCCTTTCATGGTGTTCTGCTGCAGGACATGGGGTACGTCGAGTTGAGGAAGAGATGCAAATTTTTGGCAAAAGAATACCTCGGCCACATGGCGATTTGCATGGTTAGTGACCAGGATGAAAGCACATGTCATGCATCCAATCGACCCTCCTCCAACCTACACATGGTCTTGAAATTCAATTCTCCTCTCCCCCATGCAGCTCTTGGGACAGCTGGAATATTGTCTCCTAATCTTGGGGAAATCAATGCAGAGGTGGAGGATCATGAACGTCGAGTTGAGATGGTGGCAACTTGCTTATTAGCCATGGATTATCCCACTATTAACCATCATGACAGGACTATCCATATAGGTGCATGCACGTTTTAAGGGACGGAGGTGGAGAGTGACACAGGGCATGGGTCAGCCAGATGCCCTGAAACGTCATGCCTCCAATAAATTGAGATCTCAATCATCATTATGATGTTGCTTCGCATCACCTGTTCCCATCATTGCTCCATTGCGGCAGTTGGCTTACCGGGTTATAACTGCCTCCATGCTGAAGGAAGTAATTATGGTGGTACTGTGCTGATGTGAGAGTATTGTAATATTGGTATCCAATTGTATGAGATGTCCTTTTACATTGATATTGAGTCTTTCGACCTGTACAAATCCATCAATAACAATATTCTCATCTGTGCGGACCTCCATGACAATCTCTCGGATTTAAGTCGGTTCTTCTCCCTACTCTCCACAGAAATTCCTATAAATATTCTCAATGGAGCGAGTGACTTCTATCCGAGAGAGCTTCACGTAAAGGGTTTGCTGAATTTCTGGGTGGATTTCTGGTGGCTCAGTGTTTCGAATTGGTTCATCATGGCTCCCCGTATGAGGGTGTGCAGTCATAGAGGCTCTAGCCGGGGTGGTGGTTCCTCTCGGTCTGGGGGGAAGTTCATTCTCAGTGAGAACGATCTTCTCATCAGCATTCCCTGGAGCTGGACGAGTCTGACCCGTATACCTTCAAATGGGTTGCCCAGTATCTCTCAGAGATGCCTACTCCGATAGAGGCACAGATAGCTCACAGAGAAGTTGCCATTCTCCGTGAATACGAATCCCACTTGGGAAGAAAACTAACTACCAACCCCTTCTGGGCGGTCAGGATCCTGTTGGCCCAAGATATTCAAGCAAGGCACCAGCTGGCTCATGGCCTCCGTGAAGCCACTCAAATTATAAAAGGCATCCAACAAACCAACTTGGTCCATGTATGCCTACTCAAGTAAGCTTTTAAAGATTATATGGACACCTTGAGGGAATTCCCTCGTGAGGAAGCATTATCTCCGAGCGGGGAGCACGCTGCTCCCTAATCAGTCTTGGCGATCTACGTCCGCGCTGGTGGCTTTTGGTCTTTTGATGGTATGAGCTCCTGTATGCTTTTTCTGTGGATTTCGCCACTTTTTTGGAAGCTCAGCCTCTATACAGACTCCACATGTTAGTGTGGTTTAGTTTTGGGGGTTGCTCGGACAGGGCTCACAGCTTTTTGTATGAGGTTCTTATTTCCTATCTAACCATGTTGGGGTCTTTAGAGGCTCTGCTCCTTTCAGTTCTCTCTTCGGTTTCCTGTCTCTCGAATATGATATCTTCAGTCTATTGTAGTCTCGGGTTTTCTTTTTAAGTTCCTCTGCTTCAGGGGCTGCTAAGCCATGTCATATGCTCTTCACCATGTACATCTCTGGAAGGAACTGTGGTTCGCTCATTTGTAATTGTATTTTGTATCATTATTTTGGCTTCAATAATAGAATGGACCTATGCTTACTTAAAAAAATATATTATATGGCCTAGAGATCTAGGATTTTTGATAGGTCTGGAGCTCTGCAACCTCAAATGTTGCTCCTAGGGTTTTGAGCCTGCTGCCTCAACCCCCACCTCTCTGCCCACCTACACTCCTTATGTTCTGTCCCCCTAGTACGACCTATGGAGGAACCTCTCGGAGGGTCTGAGGGCCCCTCTAGTACGATCCCCTCGCCATTCATCCCCGTTGCCTCTATGAAGATCAGTATGATGGAGGTACCTCTTATGTACCCTGAAGCCTCCACATTTCAGAAGATCTAGCAGACCCCCAAGCCAACCAACATCTCGAACACCTGCATTATAAAGGCCGCCAAGAGACCCCAGCTCTCTGTCCCAGTTGAGCGCATCAACACTAAGGCGCAGAAACTCAAAGATCATGCCCTGGTGGGAAAATTCATTGGTTTCTAGCCGACTAAACAAGCCCTCCGAGGGTGGATAATGTCCAAGTGGAAACCGAAAGCGCACTTTGATCTACAGTATCGAAGGGATTCTTCACCATTATCTTTCACAGGCTCGAGGACAAAGAACGAGTAGAAGACGGAGGGCCATACTTCTTCAACTCGGCAGGACTATATCTCAAACATTGGACAAAAAAATTCAACCCGGACAAAGAAGATTTTACATGGGCCCCCGTATGGATACGGATGTACTCTCTACCTCAAGAATACTGGGACGAGGACATGCTTATGGACATTGGAAACACCCTTGGAAGCTTTGTCAGGGTTGCCGAACAAACCAAAAAAAGTAAGTACACATCCTATGCTCGCATTTGCATTTACATGCACATTGCCAAACCTTTTTGAGACTCGATCTGCCTCAGGCATGAAGATACTGAATCGATCCAACCTTTAGACTTTGAGCACGTCCACTTTCGCTACAGGAAATTCCATGAACATGGCCATCTGTTCTGTGACTACCCTCTTAAAAATAGCAACCCCCTTGAAACCATCAAAGATGAAGAGGGATTCCAAGAACTTGGAAGGAAAAGAAGACAACATCGCAAAACTACTTTGGAAGGGAAAAAAGCCAAAGATCCTTCCACAAGCAATAGTTTCGCTAATCTGGAAGGAAAACTCGAGGATCCCACAGCCAATGAAAAGCAACAGGAAGAGCTAGTCATCACAAAAATGATAGGTTATCAGATCCAAACCGCTAACACTCAATCCAATGAAAGTACCAAAGACAAACCCCTTCCTGAGGATGGAAAGAACTTGGAGGAACTTGTGATCCCCGGGATCGAACCAGGATAGAAAGTTGGATCACAAGAACAAGACATACAGATGGATGATTAAATGATCGACTTAGAGATTGGGGACCTAGACCTCTTGGGATTGGAGGATGCATGCACCAAAAAATCCTTGAACACCATCTCCCCCAAACAGATCCAGCTCCTAAAAGAAGCCCTGAGCAAATTCAAGTACCTCAAACTTGGAGTACAGAATCTCCCCCAAAAAGAAAAGCTCAAAATGCAACGATAAGCGAAAAAGAGAGGAAGAAAAATGGATCTTCAGAGGATTAGCCAACTTGGAACCAAACTTGTGGAATCGGGGCAATACACCTTGCTAACGGAATTCTTCCCCACTGCTCTACAAGGTTCCCAATGAAGTTAATCTCCTGGAATGTACGTGGGCTCAACGAACCTACCAAGCACCATATGCTCAAGCGTAAAATCATGCAAGACACACCCTCAATCATTTTTCTCCAAGAAACCAAATGTATCTATGAGAAAGTCCATTCCCTGCTCACCAAGCTCTGGAAAGGCTAGCAAGTCATTTCCATTGATGCCCTAGGCGCTTCCAAAGGCATTGCAATAGCCTGGAATCCCTCCATCATTTCCCTGAACAACTTCTGTGCCACCGCCCATGCCCTTTCCGCCTCCTTCCATATCCTTGGCGCCTATCTCTCAGGCCACATCACAAATGTCTATCATCCACAATCCCCCTCTGCTAAGATAAACTTCCTTAGCACCATCTCCTGGCTCACCCAGCAACACTCTGACTCTTTGTTCATCTTAGGTGGAGATTTCAATATGATAACCTCCATTTAAGAAAAGAAAGGAGGGCGTCGCTTTCTCACCCCAAAAGACGTTCATTTCAAATGTTGCATCACTGACAATGAGATCATCGACCTTCAAACATCTGAAGGATTTTTTACTTGGAACAACCGCAGAGCCAGGATCCATTAGATTTCCTTGTGACTCGACCGCTTCCTAGTCACTGATAAATTCATGGACACTGGAGGCCTACTCACCATTGTCGTTCTACCATCTGCAAGATCTAATCACTGGCCGATCTCTCTCAATTGGAAACACTCAGGTTTGAAAAAATTTCGTCCCTTTCGTTTTGAAAACTTTTGGCTCATCCACCCCTCCTTTCAAGAAACCATCCGGGACTGGTGGCTCGACATGAAAGTTGATGGCAGATCCAAAATGGCCATCCTCCACAGAAAACTCAAAATGCTCAGATCTTAGCTAAAAATTTCAAACAAAAGGACCTTTGGAAATATCTTTACAGCGAAAAGTAATATCGAGAAGGAGATGGATCACATCCAAAATGATATCATGGAACAAGGCCACACTAAGGAACTCAAACATAAAGAAAAATATCACCTAAAGAAGCTGGACATTAGATGTGAGCGAGAAGAAATCCTCTGGAGGCAGAAAGCCAGTGTCAAATGGATTAAAGAAGGGGAATAAAATACCACTTTTTTCCACCACACTACCATCCAACACAGAATGCAAAACAAGATCAATTCTCTCATCTCTGCAGATGGTTCAACCCTCAAAGATCATGGGGAGATCAAGCTGGAACTCATCAATCACTTCAAAAATCTACTCACGGAGGATGATATCGATAGATCTCAGGCCATTAGCCATGTTACCAGCCACATCCCTTGCATTCTCACCCCGGAGCACAATGTTAATCTCATGAAATAAATCACCATGACGGAATTAGAGACAGTAGTCAGTCAGATGGACGAACGGAAGGCACCAGGCCCAAATGGCTTCACCATCAACTTCTTTCACAACTGTTGGGACATGCTAAAATAGGAAATTCTTGAAGTGGTTGAGGAATCCATATCTAAGAGGTGGGTCTTACATGTGCTCAACACCACCCACCTTACCCTCATTCCCAAAGAAACTAGCACCACAACTCCTGGAAAGTTCAGACCCATCTCACTCTGCAATGTGATCTACAAAATCATCACTAAAGTCGTCGCCAATTGCCTCAAAGTGTTGCTACCACTACTGATCTCCCCTAAGCAAACTGGCTATGTTGAAGGATTCCAACTACTCGACGACATCATCCTTGCTCATGAAGTCATCCACTCCTTAAAAATGGAAAAAAAACCCCCGGGATGCTCATCAAGCTTGATCTTTCCAAGGCCTTTGACAAACTCAACTGGACTTTCATTGAAAAGATGCTCCAGGCCTTTGGGTTTTTTCATGAATGGATCATTTGTATCATGTCCCTAACCTCCTCCTCTTTCTTCTCCATCCTTGTCAATGGCTACCCCTCATCCATGTTATCCCCCTCGAGAGGCATACGTCAAGGAGACCCCCTCTCCCCCTTCCTCTTCATTCTCATGGTTGAAGGCTTAGGATGTATGCTCAGAGCTCAGATCACCTCAAGAACCCTCCGCGGCCTATCCCTACATGGAAACACACCTACTGTTTGTCAGCAGTTCATGGATGACAATCTCCTTTTTTCCCATCCCTCAGTCCAGGAAGCGGCCACCCTTAAACGCGTCCTTCAGACCTTTTCTGAAGCCTCTCATACTATGGTCAACTTGGAAAAATCCCAGCTCTTCTTTTTACACACTAATCCCATTACCCAAATGAATATTTTGTGAATCGTTGGCTATTCCACTGCCTCCCTCCCCTCCAAATACTTGGGAGCTCCTCTCTTTGACTCAACCATCAAACACTCGTCCTAGAGAGAGCTTCTGGACAAGCTTGAAAGCAAAATCTCATCTTGTACCTTTTGCACTCTCAACTTTCCAAGCAAATTGGTCCTCCTCAAGTTGGTGCTTCAATCCATGCCCCTCTATCTTTGCTCAGTCCTGGAAGCCCCCAAATGGGTCTGAAAATTAATGAGAAAAATTCAAAAGTCCTTCCTCTGGAGAGGAACGCATAACAATCACAAGTGGTCCCTGGTGAAGTGGGACACCCTCTATACCCCAAAAAGACAAGGAGGACTCGGACTCAGGGATCTGGAAATAAATAATCATGTCTTTTCTGCCAAAATATGGTGGAGATGGGTAACTGATACTGTATTCCCCTGGTGCCATCTCTGGCACAGCAAATATGCCTGTATCTAGCCAGCTTAGCTCCGCATCCGCTTTGATCATAACCCCCCAGGTTCACTTATCTGGCGGGCGGCCAACTGTCAGAGATCAATTATTCAACAGCACAGTTTCTGGGAAATCTGCAACGACAAGCATGCACTATTCTGGTATGACTCCTCGAAGCAGCGCCCTCCTCTCCATTATCTGGTGCTCTCTCCGGACCTTCAATCTTACTGTGCACAAGGTAGACAATGCATTATTCAGGACTACTGGACACTCTCTAACAACTCCAGATTCTGGGCTTGGAAGCATCATGATCTTTGGACTCCCCCAGTCCTAGCAGACAACGTGGAGCCACTCTGGCTCAATCTCCAACTCAGGAAAATCTGCTTTAGCAATGATCCTGACATTCTTCATTGGGGACACCTTCCCATAGGAACCTACTCCACCAAAAAGGCTTACTCCATTCTCACTACTGCCCCTGACGAGAGAACTAATCCTATTTGGAAGAAAATTTGGGAGCCTCATCTCTGGCCCAAAACCTTTTCTTTCCTTTGGCTCCTAGCTCACAGACCCATCCTAACCTGGGATAACATTCAAAAAAGAGGCATTCAGGGGCCCTCTTGGTGCCCCATGTGTGATGATCATCCTGAAACCATTGATCATCTCCTCACCTCCTGTGACTATGCTAACGGCCTCTGGGGCAAAGTGGCGCAGCTTAGCAGAAGAACCAACAGGGTTAGAGGAAACATTGTACAAACCATATCCAACTGGGACTCCACCCCCTTCGAAAGTGATCTTCTCAACATACTTTGGGAGCTCATTCCTGGTTTACTGGTGTGGAACATTTGGAAAGAATGCAACAGAATAATTTTTGAGTCTAAAATTCTGCAACCTCAAGATACCTGGGCCATCTTCACAACCAATCTCCAAGAAACCCTGCCTCTCAAGCCTTTGAACACCAACGACCTACCCACCTTCCCCATTGAGTATCACATCCTTTCCGATTGGAACCTTACCCTCCACGCCCAACCCTAAGCACTAGATCCTACCCCCCCCCCTCGCTTCTTCAAAATCAACTTTGATGGGGCATCCAAAGGTAATCCTGGTGTTGCAGGTTATGGTGGAGCTATTAGGGATGACATAGGAACCATCAAGATCATCTTCATGGGTAACATCCGCCATGACACCAACAATGCTGCGAAACTCTCGAGTCTCCTCGAAGGACTCAAATGCGCTCAGAGACATGGATGGATCCCACTATTCATAGAAGGGGACTCCGAAATTATTCTTAGCCTTGCCAGCAAACTCCATAATGGATCCAGAGTGGAAAAAATCTAGTCAAGCTAGAGACTACTGCAAAATATTTAGGAACTTGTTGATTCTATCACCACTGCCAGCTCCATCACTTTCCATCATGTTAAGAGAAAGGCTAATGCTCTTGTTGATTACATTGCCAATGAAGGATTTAACTGCAACAAAGACGATGAGGAAGACACCCTTACCACTTCCACCTCCAGGAACATCTACCTACAATGCCGCAATTTCGCCAATAGGGATCTCATTCCCTCGGATGCGGGTGCCAGCTCAAGAAAAATGGGACAGGATTGAACCCACTTGACACCTGGCCTAAGAAGCATTACACGTCCCACTGCTGACGTCAACCAGGCGACGTCAAGAAGCTCAGACAATTAATATGCCAGCCTCCAATGTCACCTCAGCCACCCTGGATCCCATGACGCCGGATCTCAGGTGTGTGAAGCTTGGGCTCATGGCGCTAAGCACTGTGCAGGTTAATTTCAAAGTCACTCTCCAGGTTCCCTCAGCTCTCCGCGCCAACCTGTTCATTCACCCTGCTCTTTGGCTCACTCATCCCTGCATTCGCCTCCCCCTCGCTATGGTCACCATGGGAGAACCAGGGATGGAAAAGCCAAGAACAAGCAAACAGACAATGCGACCGAGGAGAACCCCTTGAGAAAGGGATATGGCCCCGAGGTCTCTATACCAATTCATCTGCTGCTGCACAATTGGGAAGCCCGTATCATCGCTGACACCATGGTTTTTGGAAACCCGGAGCAGGCTTGGGACCCCTACTGGCTAGTCAAAAATATGATGGGGCAGTTGATGGAAGATATGCAGACGAACCGGGCTTCCGCTCGCCATGCCACTCAGTCTCTGCGCACCTCTCTACCCAATTGGTCGTCCACTCTAAGCACACTAGAAGCCACGCAGGGTTGGGATTCTTATGCTCCTACTCGGCCCTTCTCTCGTGCTCTTCGCTTTGGTAGCACAACCACGGGTGCCACTTCGTCTGCAGTCCGTGTCGAAACACCCCATGGCGGTCGTGTCTCCTTATCCACCCCAATTGGCCTGGACCTGCACCACCTTGGTGGAAACTCTTATGCCAGAACTGGCAAAAGGGATCCTCTGTCTGTTAAGGTTAAGCCACGTGCACCTTTTCCCATACCCAGTACCTTAGGCCCTATCTTGGCCAAGAGAACCCGGAACGAGCAGGCTGGACTTGCGACCATCATGCCCAGAAAATCCAGCGCCCTGCCTGTCAAGCATCCAGTTCATGACATTCGACAACCTACTAAAGCCACCATGACTACTAGGATCACTGCTACAAATCTGGGGACTGAGGCTCTTCTCTCTGCAAAGACCTGGAAGGACAACGGAGCCTATAGCTGCCACATCCTAGAGGAGACACCATCTACTACTGGATAAAGAGGTCCCTCTGTTGTCTATGCTCTACCTTTTTCCTGCTTATGCCTCTATAGCCATGACTTTTTTGTATAGGATGCTGTTAGCCTCCATGGCTTTGAACTTTCCTCATTTTCACCCAGTTCTCGCTTATTTTTTGCCACTTTTAGACAAGACCACAATGTTGTACTGTATTGCTTGTTTCAACAACACTTTGGTTAGATACGGTTGGCACCACAGGGTAAGACCACTGAGGACTGTAACTTTTACTATATTTTTACTCATCTAATATAATTTGTAGCTTATTACAAAAACTATATATATATATATATATATATATATATTATATGCAAATCACCTTGTGTTATTTAAATTTTTAAAAGTTATTAAAAATTTAAAATAAGCTACTACATTCTTTAAATACATAATTTTAAAATAAATTATTTAAAAAATAATGAATAATATAATCTAATATAAATATAACATTTTTTTTCATTTACATAATTTTAAAATATTTTATTAAATATTTAATCAATAAATCATGATATATTTACTATACATTTTAACAAACAAGAATAAATATATTATTTTTTAAAAATAAATTAAATAAAAATTAATAAATAATATATGATTATATGATTAATAATATATGATTATATATTATTAATATTCATTTTTTATTTTTTATATTATATTATTAATATTAATGTTTTGTGATGTTATATTGGTAGGTTTAGAGTTATAGGTTAAGTAATGTAATATATGATTTTTTTTTTCAATCCTCTTGGCGTTCTTAGAGGATTGAAAAAAAAGGGCAGCATTTCTGCTTGTCAAAACCGGTAGCATTTATGCAATGAAATGCTACCGGTTGATATAAACAAAAATATTTAAAAAAAATTAAAAAATAAATACAAAATAAATTTAAAACCCTAAACATATTTCAAATTTCAAATGGTTTTTGGTTTTTGTTTTGGAATTGGTTTTTGTTTTAGTTTTCAAACGGTTTTTTGTTTTGGTTTTTTTTTTAAATAGTTTTTTGTTTTGTTTTTTTTTTCAAATAGTTTTTTCTTTCAATGGTTTTTCTACAAGCAAAATATGGTTTTTGGTTTCAATGGTGGTTTTGGTTTCAATGGGTAATCCACACAAATTTATAAAAACCAAATATAATTTACATTTTATAAAAGACCCAAAATTTTATACAAAACACACAATTTTATAGAAAACAAATAAAATTTAAATGTTTTTAAAAAAAAAATTGTAGGAGGAATTCCACCTACCTGGTGGATTAGAAGACATCGTGGGAGGTGGCGTTAGGTGTGGTGACATGTTTGCAGGGGCTCGGTCGAGGGCATTGATTTTGTGTTGCTCCCGCTCGTTGTCAAACCCTGTAGAAAAACAGGGCCGGCTGACCGGTCGGACCCTGTTTTTGTTTTTTTTTCCTGTCTTAAGACCTCGATCGAGCTATAGCTCGATCGAGGATCTAACCAAGCCCTTGATAGACATTTTTTAAAACCCTCGATCAAGGTATTTTAAAACCCTCGATCGAGGGCTCTAAAAGACCTCAATTGAGGGTTCGAAAAACATGTTTTTTGGCTTCCAAGCGCCAAAAATTATGAACCACCTTCGTGGATTCACCCTTGTGCTGACACACTTCCTCCTTTGGAACTTCTTTATCTTGATTTTCTTCATTCGGCTATTCCAAGAAGGGTATATCATAATCTTCTTCAATTCTTTTATGAGTCATTACTTCATCAAATTTCGCTTCAAGACTTTCAACTATATTTCCAAGTCATAAATTATAGCACTTGTAAGCTTTTCTCTTGCAGTAACAACCAAGAAAAATCCCTTCATCTGATCTGGAATCAAATTTTCCAAGAGTATCATAATTTCTTTTGACGTAGCATTTGCTTCCAAAAATTTTGAAATGATTAACTGTAGCTAGGCTTCCTTTCTAGATTTCATATTGTGTTGAGAAATTGTTCATTCTGATCAAACATATATTGAGAATGTGTACAATTGTATGAATCGCATGTATCCAAAACATATATGATAGCCTTGACTCGTTTAACATTGTTTTGGCCATCTTTTGAACAATTCTATTTTTTTTCTTTCTGCCACCCCATTTTGCTGTGGATTTTTTGCTACTGAAAATTGTCTTCTAATTCTATGTTTGTCACAGTAGTTATCAAACTTGTATGATGTATATTCACCTCCATTGTCATACCTCAAACACTTTATTCTTAAATATATTTCATTCTCAACAGCTTCTTTAAAAGTGTTGGAACAAATTTCCCATCTATACCTTGGTTAATAATCCTTGCATAAGGTTCCAAGTGTTTAATGTAAGTTGTTCCATGTTTTGGCTTCATAGTGCTTGGTCTAGGGCGGTTTTCCACATATTAGACTAGTGGTTTTACATAATAGCCAAGTGTGTCCATAATTGTGCCCCATTTCCTTATTCCGGGGAGTCAAAGGTGCCCCACTTAATGCATTTAATGAGGTAGGTTCCCATGTTACTTGTTTTATCGGATAAGGTTGGACCAAGGGTGCTAATGCACTAGATTTGGTCAAATTGCTCATTAATGGCCACTGCCAAAGCCCTAAACCACCTAAATCTCCCTCATAATGATTCCATCCACATTAATTGGCTTTCCTAACGTCCTCATGGTCATCATAGGTTCATCGGACTTCATTATGGCCCAATACAAGAGTTACACTTGGCACAATGTCATAGATTGGGGGAATTACTCCACTATGCCTAGATTTAATGTGAGCTACTCAAATCACCACTAAGCCTCTCAATTTTGTCTCTTGATGATATTTATATATTGCACACATCTTATCGAATAATAGGGAAGTGGATTTTACATCAAATGTGTTCTATCTCATGTATTATTGTTTCAATATTTCTCCTTTTTTTTGCTAAACTATGTGTAAATTCTTTGTGAGGACTATTTTGTTTCTAGATCTTGGCTTATAAAATTATTGCATGGCATCAAGGCCACATAAATTTCACAAAAAGTTTTGAGACATTCGAATGTTTCTGATTCTTTCCTTAAGAAAGAACACCCACGTCATTTGAGTGAGATCATCTATGAATAAAAAGAAATATTATTCACCGTTCATTCCTCTAGTTCTCATTGGACCGCATAGATATGATTAAACCAATTCCAAATGTTTTGAGGTAGTGTACTCTTTCGTAGGGTACTTAATTCTTGTTTATTTCATGTGTAGACAATGGTTGCAGAATTATTTTGATGGCTCAATAATTATTGGAATGTCTCTTACTACTTGTTTCCTATTGATTCATATAAGGTTTTCAAAATTAATGTGTCCCAATATTCTGTGCCAGAGCCAACCTTCATCGGTTTGTACCATGAAAAAAATTTCTTCTCTTTCCTCATCTAAGATATAGACATTCTTAGGATTCTTGGAGGTCGTTGCCACAATATTACCTATATCCTTTCTTTTTATTTTGCATTTTTCTGAGTCAAAAGTGAAAGTGTGTCCTTGGTCGCACATATGGCTGACACTTAGAAGATTGTGTTTCGTGCTCTCAACGAACATAACATTTTCTTCTTGGTTTCTTTTTTCTCCTAGGCCTTCTAGGACTTTTCCTAGAATTTTGGTTGAGCCATTATACCCAAAATAGACGCTGCCTCCCTTGTCTTCTCTAAACTTCAGAAAGTTTTTTTTATCTCTTGTCATGTGATTAGAACATATTTTTTCTATATACCATTTCCCCCTTTTAATATGTGCATGTAAGGCTAAGCTGCATGGTTTCTGATGAACTTGATCGTTGTGTTCTTCAATTGTCACAGTGAATTTCCCAGGTTGTTGCTCAGTATCATGTTCCAAGGTTTCACATCATTCGTCTTCTGAACTTAAAATACTAAAGGGATTGGGGACTTCATTCAAAACTTCAAGTGGTTTTCTGAGGATGATCCATTCAAAATTCATCTGATTGTGCAAATGATTCTTCCTGGCATATGGTAATGCCTGAGCTCTACAAATTATTGCTTTATGAACAAAATTGTTACAGTAATAGAAATTCCCCAAGAAAAGGTTTTGGTACTTGATAGGATAAAAACCTCAAGGCTGCACAAGCTTGTTTTTTGAATGATTTGGCCTTATATTTTCTCTCTCACATTTTTGATTTATTCTTGACAAAGGAGTGTTGAGAGCATCTGCATAAATTTTAACAAAGTATGATTCTCCATCAATGTTGTTTCTACATCTTTGTTCCTTCTCCAGATCAACACTTAATTTTTGGAACTCACTTCTTAGAGAAACAATTTCAGCTTCCATAACTTCGCACTTGTCGTCCTTCAACTTTAACACCTGGTGGTGTCTTCCTACAATCTCAGAAGAGCTTCCTATGGAAGCTTACTTTTCTTCCTTGAATTCTTTAGTTCATCCAAAGCACTAAGTAGTTCTCCTTAAAAATCTACTTCATTCATATGTTCATATTTTGAATCCATGTCTACTGGGTTCTGTGCAAGGATCTCACTTCCTTATGTTAGTTTGTTACGTAATAAATAGGCTCTATTACCAATTGTTGGAATCGATTTAATACTGAGAAGTGGGGTGAATCAGTATTAGCCCAGTTATCAGTAGTTTTTACCTTCTTTAACAGATTAGCCTTTACTTAATCCTTATCTTCAATTATCCATCAATAAATAAAACATTCATCCGTATATGCACCCAAAAAATGAACACATAACACATATTAATTTTACGTGGAAACCCAAACGGGATAAAACCACATAATGCTTATTTATAATGAGAAAGAATACATTCAAGGAAGCACCAATTTCTTGTGTTTACCAGCACCAACTGGAAGGAGATACCAACCCCCTAGTTTTATAGGCACTGACCTGAAGGAATCACCAACTCCTTGTGTTTCTCTAGCACCAATTGGAAGGAGGCTACGACCCCCTCTCTCCTTGTGGTTTTACAAGAACCAACCTAGAGGAAGCTCCAACTCCCTGTCACGTACCCACCCATTAAACCAATGCAAGGCAGGGTACATGATGCTAAATTTAGGGCTTTCCCATGATCTCAACCCATTATTTAGATTCATATAAATAAATTATGAATGTGCAGATGTAAAACAAATCAATTATGATGCACAGCGGAATTAAAACATCCACACACATTACTCATGCATACAGCATATCAACATTTATTGAATTAATATAGTGCAGAAGTAAATATAGAGGCATGAAACACTTATCTTCATTTTGCAACTGCCCCAAGCAACTAGCTATGTCGCTGCAACGTTCCACCCAACCATAGGCTCTTTGACAGCTTATACTGAGTCCATCTGAAGGCCACCCCCGAGTTGGGCATGATTCTCACAAGGAAAGGGAACAGTCCAGCTCACACATAGCCCATTAACCGTTTCATCTCAGCCAATCCAGTCCAACTGGGTTTATCAGGCTACACTTGAACAATGGATGCTTATTCTCAAGCTCAAGCCAAAACAATGGATTACTCATTACCCATACCCCAACATACTCTTTCTTCTCACAGCAAAAATGATCATTGACAGGGTTACACATTTACAATAGAGGTGTTCACAAAACAGGGTTCACATTGGCTCTCCCAGCTCGTGGTTCACCCAAGCGAACTGTGGAATTTCGATTTCAACCCCAGGGAGCAAAACCGACTTCTCCCCACTAGTTAGGATCCTTTCCAATGGCCTAAATGACCTCCAGGAAGACCCAAAAACGTTATGTTTTCTTCCCCACTGGTAATCAATACAAAAATGCCCCTTCCCAGGTAAAAAGATGAAGGGAAAACCAGAAAACCATGGAGGAAAACGCCCAGGCAGCTAGAGCTACGTGAGGGAGCAAGACTGATGGTTGCATAATGGCTTAAAGAGCAATTTCGTGGCTCTATTCTTTCCCAAGGAGACAAAGCACGTTTTTCCATAAAGGGTGGCTTTCCCATACCCGAATTTGGATAGCCATACCTCTCCATTCCCAAGGCATTAACTACCTCAACCAACTCTTGGGAGAAATCAGTGGTTGGGTACAAAAGTCAACATGGGTAGTTGAGGGTTTGATGGGTTCTCTCATTGACATTTGGCTTGACTCTAGTGGCTCAAGGGTTTGAATGTTTTCCCTCCCAATTCCTTGTGAAATCATGCCCCCATCTCTTTGTTGCATTGCATAGCTAGTTGTGGGTATTTTTATTAAAATGCGTATTACATGATATTTGAGTTTCCAATGTGCATTGCTAGCACGCAAACCATATGCATCACTACATCGATGGCGGGGCCTTGGCCTTGAGCTCCTCACCATGATTTCATAACAAGATTACATCATTTATAATGTTAATGCCATGGGGCCAAACTGGGGACATTACACTCCCTATCTCCTTTCCCCGTCCTGCCACTCTGATGTTCAATATGAGATTCCTTCTTGCTGAAATTCGATCATGCACACACTTATGATCTTCTGATATGATTTTTTGTGCACAACATTCGCATGCAGTCGATTCTCTATCACGGTGTTGCATACATCACTTAACTTCCCATTCCTCTCAATTCAACACTTCCCCTGATGTATTAATCCATGTACTGAGTTCTTTTTAGCTATGTAGTCTACGTTGAGGTATGATCTATCAATCTACTATGGCACGACTTCATTCACCAATTGATACCATGCTTTCAATTAATTGTTTGATGATATCAAATAATGCACTATTAACAAATGGAACTGTGCACTTACTGATGTGTTTGTTATGTTTAAGTGCCACAGTATTTTAGACAATATGCGATGTGCCATGCATCAAATGATTCATCCTTTCAGTTCAACGCACTTGTCGCAGATCATCCTCATCATGAAGATCTTACTAGATTCTATTCTATTATGTCGTCGTGTATTAGATGGTATTCTCGACTTTGCACACTTCATTTCAGTCTTTTTGCATCAGCTAGACATCTGTGCATCACCTGATAGACTTCGGTTCTATCTCTATGCTTATGTATTACTTACAACATTTGTGACTATCTACGTGTTGTCTGCAATCCTGCCATTTAGTCTTCCACGCAGTTGTGCATACTTTAGTGTTTCTACCTTTTAGTACTTGTGCAATCGTCACAGATCTACAGCATCATTTTGTGCACCATCAATCAGCATTATTCCTCTGCATGTGTGCACTCGGCTCCTCGCTAGATCATTTTGTTCTATTCTCGAGCCCTTGATGCCCTGAATATAAATTTTCATCTTCCAACTGAATCTCATATGATCTCGCCATAAAGCTTACTTCAACTCTCCAGCTTGCATCTCTATTTATACATGTCCTACACGGATTGTATATCCACAAGCTGGTTGTGGAATTTCTTCTTTCATAATTCACGGATTGTGCATATGCCACATGTCATCTTCTATGATGTTGATGTGTCATCCTCTGTGTGTTTTGTCCCTTCAGGGTCCACAACTTAGTGGGACTTTACACCTTGGTGGTGTACTCTGGCACTCTTGATATACCATAACTTTGAGGTATGTGCGCATCCTTGCTTTTCAACTTGGTGTGTCTTCAACCTTTGTTGTACCATCCCTTGTGGGGAATGCTCCCTTGATATGTTTATACTTTGCAAAATCTACACATACTCCAAATTCTACTTGGTGGGACTTTGACCCTAGTTGCATCCTCACTTGTGAGACATGTGCACCTGTTGTACCATCGGTCATGGAATTTTTTCCTAGTTTAACTTCAACCAATGTACTGTTCTTGGAACTAGTGTTCCCTTTACAACCAAAAGAATCTTCTGATTTGGCAATATTTGCATGCTTTCACGACTATCCGACCATAAGCTATTTGCACACTCCAGATATTTGACCAAGCAAATATTGCGCATTCCAGAGTCATATTTTGACATGTTTGCATACTTGTACCACTGCTTAACCAACTCCTTGGTTACTTGTGCACATGTACAATTGTCCAAACCATTCTTTGACTACTACCATGAGAGAGTATAATTTGATGGACTTGGATTATGTGTGGGTACTATTGAAGTAGGATGCATTTCATGATATACCTTCATTATGTGCATCTTCAAACTTGATTTGCATGATGCATCCTTCTTATGTGCTTCTTCAAACTTGGCATGCATGATGTATCCTTAGACACACATCTTTAGATTGGATGCAACATATATACTTTTCAGAGTGGAATCCATATCTGTCACCTTCACCATCTTGCTCATATACTCTTCAAAGTGGCTTCCATATACTTTTTCAAACTGTTGTAGGAATGTTGTATCCACTTTGACATCAATTGACATCAATAACTCAAACTGAATCAATTTACATCCTCTTTGACATTAGTTGACATAGATAACAACCAAATTTTAACATGGAATATAATTATTCGATACAATCATAAATTACTTCATAGACAAAAACCATATTTGACATCATATAATTGGATTTAAACCAAATGAAATTGTTTAAACACTACATCTAGTAATCAACTTTCCATTTCCACCGTCATAAAATGAAAAATAAATAATATAATTAGTCAATCAAAGATAACAGTAACAAAATGATATCTCAATCTATAAATGACAAAATAAAACATGTACATATCACTCTGCGTTGCCATCACCCTCATTATCTTCCTCGGTTGGCATCATAGCATTGTTGTTCTTAGAAACATGTTTAGATCTAGGTTCGTTTCTTAATATGAACCACCAATCTCTATCCAACACATCCGAGTGAAAGAACACTTGGTTAGAGTGTTTCAAGAAAACCTAAGGTTCCTTACTTTCATCCCACATCTTTCTAGAGTTGATACATATCAACCAACTATCACGATATTACTTTACTTTATTCCTATTGAATGTGTCTCACCACATGCACCTAAAAATAACACATTCTAAATATGAGAAGTCTATTTGAATGATCTCTTTTATCTTTCCGACATAACCCAACATCCCTCCTACCAGGTTTCGATCATAGTGGGTAGCACGACTAGATTGGCTGAACTCGACTCCCACTCCACAGTCTTGTGTAGCATGCCCATTATTAGCATCCTCTGTATGAAAATAACGTCCATAATCCCACATAGATGGGAACGAATTCACCAGTAAGAAAATTTAACAAATGATGATGTCATATGTCTATTAACCTAACCATTAATATATTAAATGTAAATGCTATAATTCAAAGTTGCATTATAAAGTTATAAATTATGTACAGAAATATTTTAATACCGATTTGTTGCACCTGATTCCAATTTTTAGCACATCCTCCTCTTCAGGAAGGTAATGACCTAATGCACCATATTTCTCTCTGACTTGGTCTGCAACCCAAATGTTGGGACAAATCATTGTCATATTTTCTTTCAAATGATCTAGAAAAGGCATGCTTCCAAAGTCCAACCACCTGAATTATTTTATGTCAATGTTCCATTTCCTCCTCTTCTCTTCATACAATGTGACCCACGACCGTGTTTCCTTTGCATTGTAAAGAATGAATTTATTGATTGCATCAATTTCTGAATTTGTTGTTTTATTCATGGAAACAAAACCACATTCAATACATATGGGATCAAATATAGATTTTGACGGTTTTTCTGAATATAAGTTACTATGTGGAAAATTAAAGATCAAAAGATAAGTGACTTACTCTTTATCATGCGCCTTTTTCCATTCATTTCCAGTACCTATCGTTCCCTTCTATCCTCATCATGTTCATCATCCCAAATTACTGCGCCCGGTGTGCCATCAATTTTCTTGATGTACTGATTGGAATAATAGAAGCACTCATATACTATGTACCCCTCTTCCATAGACCCCTCGGGTTTTTCCCTCTGTTGAATAAATCCCTTCACATTTTTCATGAACCTTTCTATGAAGAACATCTAGTGACAAGAGACCACCCCGACTAATTCAACCTCATTGACTAGGTGAATTAGAAGATGAACCTACAAATCCATGAAACTTGACAACAGTTCCTTCTCAAATATACACACAATCTCAGCTATCTCTTCATGCCACCATGGAATGCTAGCAATGTAAATATCCTTTGATGTGATCCAACGTAAAAATGCAGATAGTATAGATATGACACGTTGTAGTTCATCGAGAAAGTCAGGGTTCACATACCCACGCAGAAACAACAGATGATGACACTACAAAGTAAACACAAAAAGTTAAGTGAATTTTAACTTTTGTGGAAAAATATAAATAAATAGTACTAACAATTTTTTGGCATTATACATACCCTTAGAAGGTTGAGATGGTCATGTGATTTCAAACATGACAAATTTTCATCTGACATACTGAAGCACCGTCATAGAGTATACCCATAAAAAGAAGGTGTTTTCATGCCCAATATAACTTATTTTTCTAAATTAATATCATTTTTCTTCAAAATCCATGGGACAATGCCTTTTTTAAATGAAAAAGAGGGGCGAGCCTCTCCTCTATTTTAGTATCTTGGCCAAGGCTTCTTTTTAGTATTTGAAGAAATAAGGTCTTTCCTGACTTTCATCTTGTCACTTTTTTGGGATGATATGTCACACTACAAATAACATGAAATATTTTTAAATATATGCATGTGATCTAGTAAGTGGGAAATCTTAATATGCTCCCAATATGGGAGCTCATAAAATATCGAATTCCTTTTCATCCCTATGGGAATTTTCTCAACATAGGTGTCAAAGAAATAAGGATCATCGATCACGGGTTGCACATTTGAATCAAACATCTCTGTGTATTCCTTCTCCTTCTCTCTATCATATGGCCTAATCCAGTCATTCGGTGTCATTATTTCAGGACTTTGGGTTCATTCTCGTTTACCATTGAAAGCATATTTTGCTCTTCTATAAGAGTGGTTTTCGGGGAGGAATACCCTAAAGAAGTCATACACTGACTTGCATAGGTCTTTGGACCACCTAGCCTTCCTATAAGGTCCACAACATTTACATCCATAATAAAATTTTGTTACAAAAACTGCAATGTTAGAGTAATAAGAGCACGCTAGTGTTGAGGATGAAGACAATCACACCGAATTAAATATGTAAAAAGTTATTGCTTTGAACATAAAAACAAATAAAACAACATATTTACCTGAGCAAACCACTAACATGTGTGGTGTACACACATATGCCATATAGTGTAAAACTACTCTATGATGGAATGGGTCTCGACATATCGTATACTTGTATCCCTTCCCATAATTCCTTGAATTATTTGATCAATGGTTGTAGGTAAAAATCCTCAGCGTGTCCATGTTCCCTACAATGTTTTCTGGCTATTGTGATCAAAATTCTTCTCCTCTTAAAGCCCCTCATTGACTACATGGACAATAACATTTCCCATCACCCCTTCTTTTCACTCCTTCCCACAATCTAGCAAGCAATTGTCGATTTTGTTCGTCTGGATCAAGAATATTGTTATTTGACATTTTCTCGTAAAGAGCTTGAATGAAGATTGTTGATCTTAGAAAATCAAGATCCACACTTCACTCGCTTTAATCATAAAAACAACAAAAATAATGAAAAATAGTCCTCCGAAAAACAGTCCACCGAATAAAAAAACTTCCGCAAACAATCGCTTGTATAGCAAACATGTCGGAATGTTTCAAAATTAATAGGTTTTAAAATATAACCTTTCATCGGATATCCAACGACTTGAACTTAGTTACCATTGGAGAATAGATGTCGGATATCCGACATTATAGGGCATAATCTGCACCCGAAGATTTTAAATTGAAAGAAGGGTACGTCGGATATCCGACGGCTCTTCGATATCCAACGAATAGTGACCAGTGTCGTCAGATAGTCGACCTAATATTCATCCCTGGATGTCGGAGATCCGACATTCATGTGCATCACATGATGTTGGATATCCGACATCCAGGGATGAATATTAGGTCGACTATCTGACGACACTGGTCACTATTCGTTGGATATCGAAGAGCCGTCGGATATCCGACGTACCCTTCTTTCAATTTAAAAAAACATCAAATTTCATAATTTTAAAGGTGAAATCCGACGACACAGTCCTTTTCATTGGATTTTGTCGGTTTTTCTCGTCAAATTTTGGGTTCAAATGCTGTAGTGATAATAGCCAACATAAGATGTTCATTCTTCATGTAAAACCATGGGGTGTTATTGCTATTAATCACTACTACAGGACAAACAATATAGATGTTGTTTGGTTGGGAGTATGGGTTGACGCCATCAATGGATATGCTCAATCAGAGGCTACATACTTCATCCTTGAATTTATTGGGCCATGTATCCTCTATATGCTTCATGGCTATTGAATTTGTTTGGATTCGCATAACTCCTTCCTCGCTTTGGTTCAATGGATGCCATCCCTGCAGCATAGCTAATTCTTTGCAATGAAAGAGCCTCTAAATCCTTGGGATTATAGGCATGTGCCTCAATATATTATGAGGAGGACCATGTGATTTAGCCTTGTTATTCGATTCTTTGTATCTGTCACATCCACATTTTGGACATATCGCTTTGTCTGCATTTTCTCCTCTATATAGAATACAATCATTAGTGCATGCATGATAAGATATGTACTCTACACCCAACATTTTCAACATTTGTTTTGCCTCTATTCAGCTGCTAGGAAAGACATTATCTTTAGAAAGTACATTATCTTTGAATAACCTACATTTAATGGGAAATTCAAATGTACAATGTCATTTAACATTCATAAAATTGACCATTTTCAATGATGATTGGGTCACGGGATTACTCAAAATATAATGTAGTTGATAGTCAATTACCTTAATATTACCAATAAACATGCGTCTGACATGCCATACTTTGCTTTCAAGTTGTGTAGTATGTAACGAATGATTGAATAGATAAAGGATGATTGAATATTACAACATAGCTTGCCTTTTATATGGCTTGAGCATTCATAATGAAGGGTTATGTCCCTTCACATTAATAGCTAACTATTATAATAATTAACAATTATTATTTTATTATTATCCTATTTATGTTTGTTACATAGTAACATCGTTGTACCCAAATGTGTAGACTTTGACCAACCATATCCAAATAGAGGTGTGGTGGAAGATGATTTAAGGATTTCGACGAAGGATTCAGTAATATGAGCACCATCCCCTAGATCCTTGCTTTGGAATTTATGGAATGCAATTGCATCCATCACACTCCTTTGTTGTAATAACTTGTCCATACCAACATCTACTTCATTGCCTCCATTGCCAACATGTGAAGAACTACTATTACTATAGGAATTCCTGATTGGTCAGGATAGAAGTAGTGGAAATTGAATAGGTGGTTGATTCAAAATGCTTGGCATGCTTCATCTCCAAGTTGCATTATGTTTTCAGCCTTCTCTCTATTTGACATTGTACTGGGCTGCAATGGAAGATGGTAGGAAGGTAGCTCATCGTCGGAATCCTTATTTCAAAAATATTTAACATTACATCAATGATGTTAGTAAGCAAAGTGCAAATGGTTTGATCTCGCATTATAGAAAAAAATTATTACAGAAGCACAAGAATCACTTATAGTAGCAAATATTAATGCAAACAATTTATAAAGCAGATGTTCAGATTGAGCGATAAATTAACATCAATTCCACATTAAATATGAAGTTTTAAAATTGAACAACACTTTTTCAAATTGAATTTATAGATTAAATTAACAATTTATAAAACATAATTTCAAACTGAGTAATACATTAATATGAATCCATTGAAAATTAACAAATACAATTAATCAATGTTTTTTGCATTATGCCCCAAGGGAACGCCTAAAGGTAATCCCAATGCAAGGTATCTCCAACCAGAATTTGGTGGTCTACAAAGTTGTAGTTTATTAATAACTCGTCACCAGGAGACAAATTACGTATTTCATGTACAACAACAAATCCAGACACTTTCCTTTTCATAAATAACTCCTGGTTATTGAAGTGTTCCTCAAATGAACAATTTGGAGAAAATAAAGAGCACCTACAACTATTTATGAACCCTACAATGTTCCTATGAGTGCGTGGACGACCATGTATATACAATAGGTTCTTCCTGTTAAAGTTTCCAGAAACATAACCATTCATGTACATACTATACATGGAAATGTTGTGATTGTATTTAAAAATATTCAAGTAATCAGATGAACAATAGATAGGACTGTAAAATGGCATAAGTACTACTAATTGTTTGGGAGGAACAAGTACATGTGAAAGAATAAAAAACCCAATATTTGCAGCATCTACATTAGACTTGGTAATCATAAAATGATTACCACAAAAGGAGAATTCAATTCCAACACCGGGAACAGGTAGAGAGGATGGCCAAGCACCATATAAAGCAGGGTTGTAAGAAGTTTGATATTTACTTTGAAAATTCACAGGAAGGGAGAAATCATCACTACCCTCCAACAATTGGATGGACCTCGGTGTGTACTTGGGCATTTTTTCTTTCAACTCATGCAACTTTTTGGATATTCTATTAGAGATGGGTTGGGTGGCATTCATATCATAATTTGGATCACTAGAACTTTCACATGACTGAACATAAGAAAATCTTGTTCATCAATTTAGGATGAGACATACTTGTTTTGGCTTCCAAATTTTTCAAAAATGAGCATAGGGAAGTGTTCCTGCATGTCTTTTCTATATCACCTATTGGATTTTTTACTGTAGTAGGGGGTATTAGACCATCGACATTAGGCAATCTATCATTGGTGTAATGGGTGAGTGTGACACGCCGAGGATTGTCCTTCAACCCTTAACATTTTGAACAACCACAAACTACTGGGGTGTCATAAAAGAGTTCCATCTCACAACGAATTACCATCAATGAACTAGGATGGATGCTTGAATATGGCATGTTAAAATTGGCGGGGTAAAGCTATTGTCCATTTTCATCCACGAACTGCTTGCGATATATTTCTCCTGATAAGACCTTCTGAAGTTTTCAAAATGGCAGAATGTCTTGTGCATCCAAACTTGAACCCGAATCGTGATACTGCACTATATAGAATAAATCGGTATTCAAATTCACATGGATAAGTAACATACATTCAAATAATTAGTCAAAAATAAATCAAACTTGAACTTACCAGGGATGGAAAGGGAGAACTTGTCAAACTTTAAACAAGATGGTATGAGTTGGAATCTGAAGAATTGGCCATTTGATAATACAAACTTTTCTTCTTGCATTTGATCCAAATCAACAATCAATATATGTCTCTATAGTCCTAAGATATTTTCAAGAACTATATCACAATCTAACTTCCAATATAGTTTGTAAACTATTTTGTAAGAATAAGATGAGTTTCATAAACATATATATACTATAAATATTGTAATTGGTGTGTGGTTCAATACTAAAAGGACATTTGGTATGAATATATTATTTTAAGTGGACACATAAAAACAAAGAATTTACAAAATAAACCTATGCGTTTATATATGTATAAACACACCGATGCACTAATATAAAAAAAATGCACTAGTGCGTAACTAATATAAACACACCATTAAAGAATATCCACAAGAGCCCCTTGCGGTGGAAAATATCTTCTACATTTGGTAGCAGATATTTATACATGCATTTTTACAAAATAATTCATTACAGTGTGTTTCCTACAGATAAGCGCACCAAGTCGTCCTAACTTTACACGCACCAGCACGCGGGTTTTTAAATTATTTTTAAGACGGTATGTTTTACTTAAGTACGCACGGTGCGACTTGACAACAAGCACACCGAAAATGCCGAAAATCAAAATTTTAAAAAATCACACAAACCCGTTTTTCCCATAAATTAAAAAAAGACGACAATTTTAAGTTTGAAAAGTAAATATAAATAGTGTTTAAATGTAATATCCCAGTTTTGACCCCATTACTTTAAAATGTAAATGATATAATATTGTTATAAAATCATGGTGAGGAGCTCAAGTCCAAGGCCCCGCCATCGATTTAGTGATGCATATGGTTTGCGTTCTATCCATGCACAATGGAATTGCAAATATCATGTAAATATGCGTTTTAATGAAATACCCACAACTAGCTATGCAATGCAACAAGAGATGGGGGCATGATCTTTACAAGGAATTGGGAGAGAAATATTCAAACCCTTGGAGCCAATCAAGTCAAGCCAAGTGTTAATGAGAGAACCCATAAACCCTCAACAACCCATGTTGTATTTTGTCCCCAATCATTCATTTCTCCCAAGAGTTGGTTGAATTAGTTAATGCCTTGGGGAATGGAAAAGTATGGCTGTCCAAATTCAGGTATGAGAAAGCCACCCTTCCTAGAAATTTGTGTTAGGATTCCTTGGCAAGAAAAGATCCATGAAATTGCTCCCCAAGCCATTCTTCACCCATGAGTTTTCCTCTCTCACATTTTTGGAGCTTCCTGGGCATTTTCCCTCCACGTTTTTCTGGCTTTTCCTGGTTTTCTAGCTGGGAAGATGGAGTTTTTGTATTGCAGAGCTATTGGGAGGAATATATCTTGATTTGGGGGTTTCATTGAGGCTATTTTGGCCTTTGGAATGGTCATAACCTATGGTAGAAATCGATTTTTATCCCTGTGGTCGAATTGCCCTTTTCCATAGTCCGTTTTTGGTGTGCCCACGATTTGGGGGAATCCCATTTCCATCTTGTTTGTAAATCCCATTGTTAAAAATTTGTATCCATGCCCAATGATTGTGCATGTTGTTTGTAGATAGAGTATGTTGGGGTATGTGTTATGGGTATCCATTTTTTTGGCTTGAGCTTGAGTGCAAGCATCCATAAATGAAGAGGGTTCAGATTTAGCCTGGTAAACCCAGCTGTGGAATGGCTTGGCTTAGATGCAATGATTATTTGGTTGTGTATGAGCTTGAGTGTCCCCTTTTCCGTGTATAAATCATGCCCAGCTCGGGGGTGGTCTCTGAGTGCTGAAAGAATACAGGCTGGGCAGAGACCTATGGTTGGGTGGAACATTGCAGCAACATAGTTAGTTGCTTGGGACCGTTTCACTACGAAGATAAGTGTTATTATTTATTTGTGTTAACTCTGCAATGTTATAATTTGATGATTGTTATTAATATGTTGAATGCATATGAAATGTGTGTAGATGATGTTTTATTCCACTGTGCATGTTTGCTTGATTTGCATCTGCACACATTTGTTTCTATGAATCTAATGAATCGGGCTGAGTTTATGAAAAAGCCCAAGTGTAGTCATGTTCCCTTCCTTGTGTTGGATGGACGCGAGGGGACATGACATTAAAATCCAAAAACCTAAACATTAACTCACTTTTTGGTCGAAATTTTTAGGGGAGAGTTTTGGGAGAGAGACTTACACAGAAGGAGTTTGGAGCAGCCGGAAGGAGTTATGAGGGTCAAAATTTGTTAGGTATGGTGAATCAAACAAAACCCTGCATAATAGAAATTTAAAACATGCAAATATTATTGTGATCTTATTACCTTATTTAGAGTTTAACTAGATTTAGAAAAAAAAACTTCATACTTACCTTCAATGTTGCAACCATTATTTTCTTGCTGCTTCTTTTTATTTTTTGTGGCTGCAAAATTTTACATTAGGGTTTAAATCCCTCTACTGTTATACATAATTATGATTTCACCTTTTAGGGATCTTGGATTTACTGAGCTTGTAATTATATATAGAAAGCGTAGAGTGATATGGGGCCACTTTCTTGTTCAAATCCATAACCATGTCGGCCCTTTTAAGTTTTTTTTTCTATTTTTTAATTAAAAAAGGCATGCGTCAAAATCGGTTCGTTTTTATTACCTGAATGCACTAGTGCGTCCATGAACATAATGCACCGGATATGACCTGCGTCGCATCGTTTTTAATGATTTTATAAAAACGCAAAAGTCTTTTTTCATCTCTCAATGTTATGTTCTCGATGTACCGCATTTACTCTAATGCACCGAATATGACCTGCATCGCGTCGGTTTTTATTATTTCACAAAAACAAAAAAGTCAATTTTCGTATCTTGATTCTCTGTTCCTTGTGCGCCCTATTTAATTATATGCACTGGTGCGTTTACTGACGCACCGGGGCATGTCATGTATCCAACCACACTGAATTAGACTTATTATTTTTAATATTTTTTGTCATATTTTGAAGGTTTGTAATTTGTTTGTATAATATATTCATAGCTTATGTATTTAATGGTACACATTGTTTATTAATTGAAAATGCATAGTGTGAGTTCAATGAACAACAACTTTATTCAACATGATGGGAGCACATCGAGAATTACGAAGAAGACAAGTGTTTCTAATTGATTTCTTTATGTAAATTAATTTGTTAATTATTTGTAAAGTAAATGTTATGAATAAAATAAACATCAATATATATAAATAGAAATAATAATAATAATAACAACAAACAAGAGTAATATAATAATATAATTAATTAGTGAAATGGTGTAACTCTTTATGAAAAGTTACATTAGACATCCTTTAAACAATTATAAATACGGGAAAGTCTATCTTGTAAAAGACCATATCTATTTGATCAACTTTTATATATATTCATGGATTATTTGTATTTTCGAAAGTGGAAGTTTAAGAAGTTCCAGTAAACGGATTCTTACCGTTACAGTGGTACCACAGCTTAGTTGTCGATCCGGCTATTAGCAATCATCTCAGATATTCTCTAAATCTTGGAATTTTTCCATTAAAAACTAGGGTTTCCCTAAGTACTTGTAATTTTTAATTTTTTTTTATTTTTGAAAAAAAGTTTAAAAAGAAGAAGAAGAAGAAGAAAAGAAACAAAGAAGTAAAGAAGAAAAAAGAAAAAAAACAAATAAAGAAAACAAAAAAAAAAGACGTAAAAAAGAAAGTAAAAAAAAAAACAAGAAAAAAAAGGAAAGAAAGTAAAAAAAAGAAAAAAAAAGGAAAGAAGAAGTAAAACCGCACATGGTTTTAAAGTGCACGTGGTTTTGTGAGAAGTGGGTTTGGTTTTATTCCCTAACAACAAACCAAAAGTGATATTTGAACTTGGGTGGGAAGGTTACAATCATTCCTCCCAACCAACCATTCTGCACCATTTTACAAAAATTAAGGGAAATTAAATTAGAAGAGCATCAACACAAATAATTTTTACAAGAAGAATCATATTGAACATTGTTATTAAAAAAAAAAAAAATCAAGGAGGATTCTTTCCAAAATTCAAAAGGGAAGAAGACAAAATCAAGGAAGAACCCCTTATCAAAGAATACCAAGTCAAACAAGAACTTGAAGCAAAGACGAAGTCACGAATTATGGTGAATTCAAAATCGGAAATGACATCGCAGTCACAAGCAGCATTGAACGAATTAAAGAAATCTAAAACCAATATTGATTTTCAATTCGAAATTATAAAGCTAGAAATGCGAAATCGTTTAGCAGAACACGAGAATCAAAGATTAACAAATAAAAAATGAGATCTTCAGAATAGGTTATTAGATTAGGATAAGGAAATTTCACATCTAAGAAGCCACAATTGAAACCTGGAAGATAAAATCAGAAACTTCAAAAATGTCGAAGAATCTTTGTACGGAAGTAATAACGATTTAGAAGATGACATAAAGCACTTAAACAAGCTTGTCATGGATAAAAATACAGAATTAATGCAAACCCAGAGAAAGCTATAAAATCAAGAATCAGAGAGATGTCAACATCAACAACAGAGGGAAAACATCAGCAAGAGTATGACAACACTAAGAAGACATATAAGCTGGAAATTAAGAAAATTAAGGACGAATTAGCAAGCAATACCGAAGAACTATTTCAACTAAGAAGTCATATCAAGACATTACTTATGAAAATCAAGAAGCTGAAACATAGTCGGAAGACAGAGCATTCAAATGAAGACCTTGAAGGAAGAATACTAGAAAAGCAAGAAGAAAACCAACACCTCAGAAAGTTTAAACAAGAACTAGAGGAACAAGTCAATAAGTTAAAAGAGGACAACAAGTCACAAGACGAAAGGTTCGAGAAAATTCAAAATAATAACAATCTCCTGGAGAACAAAGTAGCACAAATACAGAAGGAAGCATCCAGAATCTCCAGAAAACAAAATCAAGTTGAGGAAGAAGAAATAAATTCAAATTCAGTGTTCACCGCAATTCAAAAAGAATTCAAACCAACAGAAAAACAAACAACAATAACTCCCTATCGACACCCTAACCATATAAACCAATATCCTAAAAAGTGGGAATTGTCAAAAGATAATGGTACTAATGTGCTCAAAGCTCCTAACGACAGATCAATAGAGAATCCCAACAGTCATCAACAAATCAATTTTGGCTGGATTGATCCGTCAACATATCGAAAGTTATGTTCTACACTTAGAAGTTCGTACCGACATGTTCGTCAGCTACGACGTCAAAAGGAACGGCACGACAACGTTATAAGGCTTTGAGGACGAAGCCTTTCTAAGAGAGAGGCAATGTTATGAATAAAATAATAATAAAGTAAACATCGATATATATATAAATAGAAATAATAATAATAATAACAACAAACAAGAATAATATAATAATATAATTAATTAGTGAAATGGTGTAACTCTTTGTGAAGAGTTGCATTAGACATCCTTTAAACAATTATAAATACAAAAAAGTCTATCTTGTAAAAGACCATATCTATTTTATCAACTTTTATATATATTCATGGATTATTTGTATTTTCAAAAGTGGAAGTTTGAGAAGTTCCAGTAAACGGATTCTTATCGTTACAGTAAACTAATATGTATTGGTTAATGTGGGACATGCAGAGCCAAAAATTGAGGAAGCTCGATAAGATTCTTACAAAAATAAGTCGAGAAGAGCGTAAAACATTGATGGAAAAGTTGCAAAGGGATGAATCACATGAATAAAAACTAAGTCGATATGATTATATATTGAAATTTGAGTAATAATCTACTTAATAATATTCACTAATATGTTTCAAATAATGTAATTAACATATAATGAATGTTATGTAGGGACTGACAACAACATAATTCAATGTCATCATAAGAAGAAAAAATTATGGAAGATGCAAATGATGATCAATTGGTCCTTATCTCCTCTCGAGTGGTGCTGGAAGTTAATAGAAGGGGTGAAGAATTTTATAATACTATGATGGATTTAGTGGAAAGAACATACAGACGTACTTTTCACTAACAATACAGAAACCAATCAAATGATTCAAAGAATCGGGTCATATGTAAACTACAAGAGGTGTTCAATGGTCAATGAGACCTACGAGGATTGCAATAGAAAAAGTATACAATGACAAAAAAAGAATCATTCAAAAGGTAATCTTCCTAAACATGTTTATATAGAATATGTATCTATAACTATTACAAAGCGTCATTCATTCAACAAATTTAATTCTATCATATTTATTTTTCAGATCAACACAAAAGTAGTTTAATGTCATTTTACATTTTCAAGAAGATTATGAGAATCCTAAAGGATGAACGAGGTGATATGTGAAATGTGCGAGTAGGAATGCCCATGAAAGTGTACAAGGAGATGGTCAAGGAAATCGAAATAATTGCATCACACGAAGATCCCTCTCAGCAATAATGTGATTCAAATGTATGAAATCATTGGTTTTTAGGTTTATGTTATACATTTTATTAATTAATCCAGCATTAAATATTAATTTTCATTTTTTTGTTGCAGAAAATAAAAGAAAATTGAACCTAGTGAGAACACAAGACAAGATGACAAGGAAAGCAAGAGTTGATAGCAAAATTTGTGAGCATTTTTTATTTCATTGTAACAAATAAATATTTCGTAGTGTTTGTGATTGGTTTATTTAAAACATTTTAATTTGTTTCCACTAGTAATCATTGCATGCCTTCAAACAGGTGTTAACATACAAAGAGGAGCCATCAAAGTAATTGATTGACATTGGGTTAAGCAAGGGTTGTGAGTATCTGTTGGTGTATCAAAAATTAATTTTGGATTTTGTAAGTCTCTATGATGTTTTACTTCTCACATTTTATAATTAATAAAACAACACAAATATTTTATATTAAATATATCATTTGTGACAGGGCATAACACTTGTGGGAAACAAAGTATGGAATGGAGCCAATATAAGACTTGTTGATCAATAGAAGACATGAGATTTGGGATTTGGTTTTGAGAGAATGTGTATCATTCATGAGTCGATTATTTCTATAGTATGTCGCTTTTCAATACATTAAAGTATACTATCTATTTATTTTTTATTATTCCTGCTCATAATGTAGATACACTCAGTATACTTTATTTGTATGTTTGTAGATGGAAGGTGAAGAAGAGGAAAAAAATCGATCCAATGAACAAAACATTCGGTTGAATAACCCATTGATGTTACGTATTTATTTTTGATGTTAATGCAAGCCACTGTAGCTTGTTGTATATTTTGGAATAATTGTCTATGAAAATCAGACACTTTGTATAATAATGTACCCGATATAGTATATGAATTCAAAGACTAGTTACCAATAAGTGTAACAATAATTACATGCATGTTGACATTTTGATTATTGTTGTATCTATGTTGTCATATTTTGTATGACAAAGGAACTCTTATTGATATATAATATAAAAAAAATTATTCTATTGCATTCTTCAATATTATTGTCAAATGTTACATGTGAAATGGTACTTTCGTAAAAAAAAATTCCAAGAAAAAAATGTGTATTTCATTCAAGATGGAGCAAAGATAAATTCTTGAGTGCCATACAACAGTTGTAAATGGTACATTGGTAATTAAATATATGGATGATTAAATATCACAATACATTCTTGCATCTATGATATAATAAATTAATCCAAACAAACAATTTAAATAATTAAAATTGAAATGAATTTTACTATAAAAAAATATTTCAATTTAAGATGAATAATGGAATTAAAAAAATAAAAAAATAAAATATATATATATATATATATATATATATTTGAATGAAATATGAGTAGCCATTCTTCAAAGAATCATATTCTGTGTGTTTACTAATATATGTCACACCGAGGCTCCTATACTACCATTGCGCACTAATGCATATAAATTAAAATTTGTGCACTAGTGCATTTATAGCATTGAGCACCACTGTGTTTCATTTTATGAATTGCACTGGTATATGTAGACTGCTTATGTGCACCGAGAACGATCAAATCTTATGCCCACTCATTTTTATTTTTTAAGCCTAGCGGTGTGTTTGATGTGTTAAACTACACGAGGCCATGTTGATATTTTGTAAGCACCAGTGCATTCTAGTATTAAATGCACTGGTGCATTCGTGTATGAAATGCACCGGTGCGACCTCATAAATGTACTGCACTGTTTAATTTTAAAATAATGGAAAAATGTATAGTGTGTATGATATAAAATATTGCACTAGTACATTTATGTTGTACAGACACACACCGGTGTGTATATTCTATACTCAAGCACTGGTGCGGCATTGAAATTTGATTATTTCTGGTGCTTGTTCTAGTTTAGTGCACTGGTGCATCTATTATAATCATAAAACACCTATGCATCATAGTAAGAAATGAACGAATGCGCATAAATTCAGTTGTGCGCACCGATATAACTAACCTTTGCTAAAACCTCTCGGGAGCTACTATTTTTTAGTTATAAAATGTATCAGTTGTGATCTATGAAAAAAACATCTGCCACTATTGGCATAAGTCGTAGTGGAAGATTTTTTGACAATATTTATCAATCTTGTAACACTAAAAACAGCCACTATGACCTCCTCTACAAAATATTTTCCTTGTAATAACCTTAAAATAATTTTATATATTTATCTAGATACATCCACATGATGTAGCTCTACATCTCACATCCTTCCCATGTACTAATAAAGTCTTTTTCAACTTATTAGTGTTTATGTTCATGCTTTTAGCCTTCCCATGTACTAATAAAGTCTTTTTCAACTTATTAGTGTTTATGTTCATGCTTTTAGCCATCACCCCAACTAGATTGTGCAATTTTATTTGTGATGAAATTATATGAGACATTAGTGAGATTACTATGGAGATGACCGACATTACTAGGATTCATGTAACTCAAAAGAGTTGAGTTTTACATAATTATTGGCATTGTTATTCATGTACTATCGTCATGGATGACGTCATGTTTGGTTTATATTTGCTCAGCGGTGACACGTCAGCGAATGCTGATTAGTGAGGACTCAATGCGTTTTGAAATTAATATCTTCAAGAATAAGAATCGTAACAACTGTAGAGATGCCAGTATTTACAGGAGACACAGGGGGCGAAGTGCAATGATATATCAACTCACTAAATACAAAACGTCAATTTTTACGATCGGAAGGGCCAAAGAAGCCAGCGCATCGAGATCCATTGTTTAATTATTTTTGCACCAAATTGCGGGTCGCAGCTTTTTGGCATTTATTCAACCGCACATGCAGCACGCCCATGGCCTTTCTCGCGCTATTTATTCATGCGCTCCTTCCTCTCTAAGATTGTACTTCTGTCGAGCCAATTCTTTCACCGGTTTCAGCTTTCTATTCCAGCTTTTTAGGTCTGCGGTTTAATGATTTAGGGTTGTCCTCAGCTGACAGAAGAGTCGGGCCAGTTCTTTCACTGGTTTCTATTCGTACTTCTTAGGTCTGCTTAATGATTGAGGGTTGTCCTCAGCTGACAGAAGAGAGTGGGCACACATAACCCCTAACATAACACGGCTTATGTGCGAGGCGATGCGTGCTCACCGGCTCATTCTGTCAGCATGACTAACCTTCTACTTTTTTGTGTGTGTGTGTCTCGGTGCTATTACGTATTGTTCTATTCATTTTTCATTTCACTTCTCTCAGAGGCCATTACTGCCGCACAGATCTATGATTCTCATTTTGTTTCTATTGGATAGAGTGCAGTAAATTAAGTTAAGGTCTAACCTATCTGAGATTGAGATTAAGATGGTTTAAGTTATGTTGTCCTCTTTTAGGTTATCGAATTCTGATATTAAAAGAATTTCATTTATAGCTCCATGGTAGTTTAAGAATGCGAAGTTTGGTTCTGTTATATTTGATTGATGTTAGATTGTGTTTACAAATTGCATTCAAAAAGGTTTCTAAGGGCATGTGCGTGCAGGGATGAGAACTCTTTAGATATGCTAAATATTGCTTCTCAGAAATTGTTGAGCAAACTGACAACTTGGATTTAGAGATACTATCGGTCAGCCGCTGCAGGTAAAGATGGGAAGACGCGGCCGAACCCTAAAAAAATACAATTCATGAAGGATTTCTAGCGTCTGCCTTTTCTTAGAGCCGGCTTATAGATTGAAGGGGTTCGTCTGGTCAAGGCAGAAAAAAAATATTTGTAATGCTTTGACATGGATTATGTTGTATTTGACATCAGCGAAAGAGTTTTACAAATATATATACGAGTGGATTACCATGCTCGCTAATTTCTTCACTGGTAACAAAGTCTTCGCTCGTGCTATATACAAATCTATTGTTTGAAATGTTCATAGCAAATAAAATATTCTGTAGTTGCATAGATTCATCTTCGGGTAACTATGATTAAAATTTAAAAAAAATTGTAACTGCTTGGTTAATATATATTTATATTTTTTTATAGAAATCCAGAAAAAATCTCTTTTGTTATGCAGATCTCCTTAATCAAGCATATCCCCACCCTTCTGTTTGGGTGCATATCTCAAAGAAATTGGATCGAAAGATACGGAATAATCTTTTCCGATGTATTTTTTCACACTAATTTATAAATTTGGATAACGTGAAATAAATCTCCTACAGTTTTATTTTTAATAATAAGGAATAAAAATCTTTTTAAATTTGGATAACGGGAAATAAATCTCCTACTGTTTTATTTTTAATAACCAGGAATAAAAATCATTTTAGAAATGCGATTAGAATTGTTCGATACTTTTGTTGTGGACATGATTTTTTTTTTCATGATGAGGAGTATATTAGGAAGGATTAAATTTGCCACTTATAATTTAAAAAAGAAATCAAGCTCATGGTGCTATTCACTTCAAGCTCTTAATGTGTTAGTCTTATATTCTCTACAACATTCTCATGAAATTCAAATTACTTTATTTCATTCACTTGAGCCACTGATGACGACATTTTTTTAACATGTAAATTGCAGAATCAGGTAGCTGTCAGGAGAGTATAAACTATCTTTATGCCAACAGCTTTACTAGGCCAGGAGCCATAATACTCTTTTTTTTTTTTTTTTTTCTTATGTGATGTTCAAACTTCAAATACCATTCAAACGTCTTATGGGCAATTGATACCGCTAATAAAATTAAATAAATTGTATTACGTGATAACGTAACTAGGCTCGTTGACTTTTAATATAATGCAATTACTTTCAAAGGGCAATCATTCTGACACCCGCTCGATTCGTCGTAATTTGTATTCAAAATCTATAGTTTCGAAACAACGTAACTAGGCTCGTTGACTTTTAATATAATGCAATTACTTTCAAAGGGCAATCATTCTGACACCCGCTCGATTCGTCGTAATTTGTATACAAAATCTATAGTTTCTTAACAAAATATGTATTCAATGTTTAATTTTTTTAGAGTAAGCTAAACTCTAGACCGAATACACCAAGAATCCAGTGATTTTTCAGGCGAAAATCCAGCTGAAATTGTTTTAAATGACAGTTTTGGGTTGCTAGAATTGCATAATCGAGGTGCCCCAGGATAATCGAGGTCACTGAAGCCATTCCTGCAACCAAAAATTGCAATTCGAACAACCCAAATTGCAGTTTCAGCAATTTCCCATTCGTCGGATTCCGGTAAAAATACCCAGTAAAAATACATTCGATCTAGAGTTTAACCCATTCCAATTTTTTTACTAAAATGGTTAATAAGGAAAAAAAATTTGAGGATAAAGTTTCTCGGTTAAAGTTTGTTTTCATTTAGATTAATCAACCAAGTTCGTTGACTTTTAATAAAATTCAATTACTGTAATGTGAACGATTCAAAATCTAGATCTTAAAGCATAAAAAATTGAATTCAATGTTTTAAGAAATTATTTTTTAAATTAAAATTATTTAAACTTTTGAAAACCAAGTTTAGTTATTAATGAATTTTAATTTTATAACAAAATTTTAATTTTAATTTTATAATAAAATTTTAATTTTATAATAAAATTTTAATTTTATAATAAAATTTTAATTTTATAATAAAATAAGTTAATTTTAATTTTATAAAATAAGTTAATTCTACAGTAGTGAATATATATAAATTAGATTAAAAAATAAGTAACCCAAATACCTAACTTTTGTCAAAATTTATATAAAAGAGAGTTCATTTAAAAAATATGATCTTTAAATTTATTTTATCTACTTCTCAAGTGTATAATACTATACAATAAGTTATACATAAAACAAACTTTGTCGATACAACTAACTACACACATAAAGCAAACTTTGTCCATACAACTAACTATACATAAAAAGAAATTGTCTAATTTTTTAACTTAGTAATAATATACAACAAAGTGCATAGAAAACAAAACAAGATGAAAATAACCCTTTGATTATTTTTTCAATTAATTTTGTTCACATCTTTAACTTAGTTATTCCTATCTTAAAAAGCTTTACAATCCCTGGATATTAGAGATAATATTCAAACCCTTCTTACAATGAAAGAAGTGTTCTCGTTAGAAGACATAGATTTTGGGGCTAAGCGCTTAGAAAATGGAAAAGCCAAAGACATTAAAGGCTACCAAGTAGAAATTTTAAAAATTGGGGGGCCTTTTCTCATCCCGCACATCCACAAACTCTTTAATCTAGCGGTCAAGCAAGGGTTCCCTACACTTTGGAGTGAGAGCATCATTATTCATATTTTCAAAAGTGGGGATAAAAATAACCCCTCTAATTATTGGACCATTCTGATTAGCCCTCTTCTAGCCAAGTTATACGGTATTATCTTAGAAAAGAAGATCAATGAATCACTAGAAATGGAAGGTAAATGGGCTAAAGGCCAAGAAGGTTTTAGAAGGAATCATTCAACCAGAGACCACCTCGTTACACTTGGGATCATTGTAGAGGAATGTTGTAATAATAAGTCTCACATTTTTTGTTGCTTTGTGGACTTTAGGAAAGATTTTGATACAATGATTAGAAATAACCTGTGGAATACGCTAGAGGAGCTTAATGTTCCTTTTGAGTTGAGAGATACCGTGATAAGGTTATACAAAAAGGTCATTGCCACATTTAAGAATAATGAGGGCTACTCAATGGATATAAATTGTAATATTGGAGATAAGCAAGGTTTCCCCCTCTCCGGTACCCTTTTTAGCATTTACATCGATAAACTATCTAGAAAGATGTTTAGAAGAAGCAGGTTGTGCCAACACGATCTTAGCTAGGATAGTTATCATCCTCAATTTTTATGCTCATGATATTGTTCTTACGACAAGGTGGTCCCTTTGATCTCGATAACCAATTAAGAATTCTCAAATATTTATGCTCTAACATGGGTATGACTATTAACACTCACAATACAAAAGTTATTATTATAAAATCTAAGAAAGAAACCTACACAAATTTTATTTATGATAATAGTAAACTTGAAGAAGTGACTTCTTACAAATATCTTGGAATTGATATTCATCACAAGCCTCAATTGGACCATAGCATTGAGAAAATGATTAATGGAGGATGGAAAGTTTATTTTGGTCTTGAAAATAATTGTAAATCAACCAACCTTGTCATGTGGGATAAAAAAAGTTCCTCTTTGAAACTCTTGTCATCCATGTTATCTTATGCGGTTTGTGAAGTATGGGGGTGCAACATTTCTAGAGAATCTTGGAGAAAGATTGACCAAATCGAGAAGCGGTTTATAACCTTATAACCTAAAAATTAATAGCAATATGCCTTATTCTATTTCTCCTCATAGAAGTGGTTATTTCCCCCATTGAGAGCATGTCTATGGCTAGGTACCTAATATACAAGCACAAGATAAATAACATGGGAAACAAGAGACTTCCTAAAATTGCATTAAATTCAAGTCAAAACCAACTACGCCTTTAGCGGAGTTGGTGTAAAGATACGATGGCTTGGTTAGACCATTAGAGCATTGATGAAAAATGACACTTTACAGAATATCGATAATGTCAAAAAATATTATTACCTTTAAGTTTGAAGAGAAATTGTTGGTGCGCGGAAAATTTAGCGGTTAAGAGAAAACTAAGATACTATAAGGAGGTCATTAACCCTAATTTGAATGTAAGAAATATCTCTCAATAGTAACTAGTTAAAAGAAGAAAGATAATATATCCAAGATTAGAACAAACTACCATTAGCTTCATAGTGAAACATAGCATTGGTCCTATTCCCAAAAACTTCGTGGGAGGAAAGGGTTTTTCCATCTTTGTGAGTCTATGAAAGTTTGAGGATGAAAATCACTTTCTCTTAGAGTTCCCTTCTTAACACCCACATTAGATATGAGTTTCATAGTATTTGCTACAATAGAAACCTTGCTAACCTCCTAACTTGCCATTTAAACTATAGTGAGCATGGAAATTTTTTTGCCAAGCTATTTGAGCAGAGGAACAAAATTTTAAAGCAAACCAAGTAATAACCTTCTTAATGTCCGATAGACCAAATTTCATCTTCATCGTCGACCTCCTCCTCGTCCTCCTCCTCCTCCTCATCGTCGTCGTCATCGTCCTCCTCCTCCTCCTCCTCCTCCTCCTCCTTGTCCTCGTCCTCCTCGTCGTCATCATCGTCCTCCTCCTCCTCCTCCTCCTCATCTTCTTCCTCCTCATCCTTGTCCTCCTCAGACTCCTCCTTGTCCTCGTCCTCCTCTCCTCCTCCTCCTCCTCCTCCTCTCATCCTCCTCCTTGTCATCCTCATCCTTGTCCTCTCCTCCTCATCATCCTCGTCCTCCTCCTCCTCCTCCTCCTCCTCCTCCTCCTCCTCATCCTCATCGTCATCGTCCTCCTCGTCGTCATCATCCTCGTCCTTCTCCTCCTCGTCCTTCTCCTCCTCGTCCTCCTCATCCTCCTCTTCCTCCTCCTCCCTCGTCCTCGTCCTCCTCGTCCTCCTCGTCCTCATCCTCGTCCTCCTCCTCCTCCTCCTCCTCCTCCTCGTCCTCCTCATCCTCCTCGTCATCGTCCTCGTCGTCGTCATCCTCCTCCTCCTCGTCCTCCTACTCCTCCTCATCCTCCTCCTCCCTCCTCCTCCTCGTCCTCCTCGTCCTCGTCGTCCTCCTCCTCCTCCTCCTCCTCCTCGTCATCCCTCCTCCTCCTCCTCCTCGTCCTCCTCCACCTCGTCCTCCTCCTCCTCCTCCTCGTCATCCTCCTCCTCCTCCTTGTCCTCGTCCTCGTCCTCGTCCTCCTCCTCCTCCTCATCCTTGTCCTCCTCCTGCTCCTCCTCCTCCTCCTCCTTATTCAAATTTACTTATTTCTTATTTATCAAACTTATTCAAATTTACTTTGTCCACTCCTCCTCCTCCTCCTCCTCCTCCTCCTCCTCCTCATCCTCCTCCTCTTCCTCTTCGTCGTCCTCATCCTCTTCCTCGTCCTCATCGTCCTCGTCCTCATCGTCCTCGTCGTCCTCCTCCTCGTCCTCCTCCTCCTCCTTCTTATTCAAATTTACTTATTTCTTATTTATCAAACTTATTCAAATTTACTTTGTCCACTTGTTCAAATTTACTTATTCAAGACGAAGATAATGTCGTCGTCGTCCTCCTTCTTATTCAAATTTACTTATTTCTTATTTATCAAACTTATTCAAATTTACTTTGTCCACTTATTCAAATTTACTTATTCAAGACGAAGATAATGCTTTTTAACTAATAATAATAATAAGAGCGACATCAAATTCATGTATATGAAAGTGTATTGAATATAATATTACAATGCGTTTAATGAATATTATATTTCAATACTAGTGAAGATGTATTGTATATTGTTTGATGGTTGTTTCCATGTAGACACTACCACTACCTAGCCGAAATTTATATAAATAGCATTCTGTAAAGGTATATTGAGTATTGTTTTCTTGGACAACACATTGTAACACAATTAGAATAACTTTCCTCCTCCCATGCTTTTTAACTAATAATAATAATAAGAGCGACATCAAATTCATGTATATGAAAGTGTATTGAATATAATATTACAATGCGTTTAATGAATATTATATTTCAATACTAGTGAAGATGTATTGAATATTGTTTGATGGTTGTTTCCATGTAGACACTACCACTACCTAGCCGAAATTTATATAAATAGCATTCTGTAAAGGTATATTGAGTATTGTTTTCTTGGACAACACATTGTAACACAATTAGAATAACTTTTGTCTTGTATTGGATGGTGGCCCCTCACATGTAATAATGCAATGCAAATTTATTGTTCGTGTTCATTTTAATCTTTAAATGGTAGATATTCTATTGGATAGCTTGTTATAAGAGATCATACTAGTTGTACTATTAAATACTTTAACGTAATTTTAGAACTATTATGCAGTGTTAACTTACAACTAAAATGTAAGTTGTAATCTACTTATTCTAAATATGAAATATATCAAGAACATTAAAAATATATATAATAAAAAAATTATCACACCATTCACAAAATGAACAAAATATATATCTTGAGAAACCTAATATAGGAAAACCTAGTACGAAGGTGATGATTATGCCTTGCTCTTTTGTTCTCAAATGCAAAATACAATTACAAGAAAACATGGACTCACTATAGACTTGTAATAAATATTGTGTCCTAAATTATTGCTACATGGTCTTCTACTTCCTTTGTTTTGCACATAATATCTCACTCCATTTCTTCACTCATATATGGAACAATGGATCAATACTATAGGAACAAAACCCCTCCAGTTTGTTGTGGCTTAGTGTTTAACACATCTTTGTAAGTATCTAGGGTTAAGGGTTTTCACATGCTTTAACTCTCAATTAGTGTTGGGATTTTGGACCCTCTAGAATCTTTTTGAAATTTGATATGAGACTAAAGTCATGTGCATGAGTAGTTGGATTCAATGGGACATCCACTTTGTACCATGGTGATCAAAGAATATGTTTACTTGCAGGAGGCATAAATTTCTCATAAGAACTCATATTCAATTGATGTTTGAAACCATTGGAAAGATGTTAATCACTAGAGCAATTCCATAGGGATGGGAACCTTTACCACAAATTGTGGCACAAATAATTTCCATCTAATGCCTAAAATGGGATTCAAAACTTTTAGGATCCCAAATCAACAAAATAACATAAACCATTCAAATAGGACCTTCAAGTCCATGGATCTAATTTTCTACTCATAATGTACCAAAATAGATGAAACATCATATAGTGATCCATTTAAGATCATAACTCCCGATTTGGGAAGGTTTTGGTCACCAACAAATTTTATTAGAGGATATGAGAAAATATTTCTTCAACCTCTCCCCTATTGTATGTTATGTACATATGGAGATAATAAGGTGTACCTATGAATGTACCCAAGAGGATATTTTATGCAGTGTGTCCATAATCATGGAATATGTTGACTTGGTAGTTAAAGTAAATAATATAATAATAAAGAGTAGTTGGCGTATGCCCCTTATGAATACTCATGAGAATGTATACATAAACATATCATTGTATGAGATATGTGTGATAAATTGTATTGTAACAAGCATGGCTTGTGGAGTGATTCCTTCCTTAAGGAGTATTTTACGGTGTTACAAGACCTTAAGGGTTTCTTTATATCTCAGTGTTATTCTTATGGTGAATGCCTATTGGTTATTTAACAATTCCATATATTTGTTTTGATTAAATTTATGGTTTAAGGATCACTACAAGTAGTATTAGAGCACCTTTTTGAGCAAAAAAATTGGAAGAATTTTCTCTTTTTGCATATTTTTGAAGGAAAAAGAGGATGGTGGAATTTGGGTAGATTTATGAAATTTTTGTGTAGAATTTGAAGAATCCAATTGTTATATCTGATTTTCTATATCTAATGCACCTAATTAAAAGAAATTATCGGAAAGAGAGACTATTTAAAATCATATATTTTTAGGATTTTTCTTGTGATGGTTGCGCATATTGCAGAACTGGTATATTTTATTAGAATCCATCATTTTTTCCATCAAACCATGTCTAGGAGATGAAAAATGACTGTGGGGCTGATGCACAATCATGGACTCCTTTAAAGACACTTTAGATGCCACATAATACTGAAAAAACCTGGAACCTCTGACTTTAGGTGACAATTAGGGGTACTTCCGTAACGGATTTGAAGATAAAGTAAAAAGACAAAAGATAGGTAATTGAAACAGCTTTCATAATATATAACATTTATCTATAAAAACTTTGTGTAAATGATTATAAAATTAGTTTCCGTTAAATTAGGTTTTCAAATTTTCAGCACATCATAACATATATGTTTGTGCGGGTGCAGCACTTATTGAGGTAAATGATGTCCATTTTGAATCAAATCTTGAAGACATATAAAGGATATATGGGCCTAGTGCAACACTATTTTTTCAAAAAAATTTCATGAATTATTTTTTTTATTATTAATTATTGAAGTCAAAAAACCTTGAAATTAAAATGTTCTGTGCGGGTTGCAACACTTTAGGGGCAAAATTTAATGAAATCATTTTATTTCTATATATGATATTGTAGAGCTCAGTGTCCTCTAGTGCACCATATAGATTTCTTGGGAAATGGTGAAGGCAATAAAAAGTTATATAAAAAATGAATCGATGTATGTATTTTCAAAAATTGACGTGTGTCATTTAGAAAATTAATAATAAATAAATAAAACATAACGTTTTCATGAAAAAATTACATATTCAGAATCGTCAAATCGTACTCTACAATATTCTATATTTTTGTAAAAAATATTGAGTTTTTCATAGCAAAACACGCCATTGAAACTGAGCATATTGATAGAGTTCAAAAATACACGCAATGGCCCTAGTTTTTTTTGTTCTAGCCAATAGGTTCGGCAGTCCGAAGCTATTTCTGAACATCATCCCAAGCCTTGTTCCCGCTGAGTTTTTAAATTTTAAATTAACGCATATGCGTTATAATGGATATGCGGTTTAGACTTGTTCATATCGCATATGCATTATAACGCAGCGATTCATATCGCATATGCGATATAACGGATATGCGTTTTGGTTTAGTACAAAAGAGTAAATAGAAAATAAAGATTATTAGATAAAAGAGTGACATAAAGATTATTCTTTTGAAATGGAAGATAGCATCCCATCAAGGTTAATATAACATTGTTTAACATGAAAAATGGGTTCAGAAACAATACATCTCTATTTTCAACTAAGTTATATTTGATATATTAGGTAGTATGGGGTAGTATGGTATAAAGTATAAGCTCACATCAAAGTGAATGCGACATCTAAGAAGCCAAATGGTGGATTGTTATTGATGAAGTAATTAGGATATCGTGGTGAGTATAATTTGGTTTTCAATACATTTTCAAGGGTTAGGGATTTCATCCTCGCCGTTTTAATAATTTTCCTTGTATCCTATCCTAGGTATGAGATTTAATAGGCACCGAAGAAAAATCGATTCAAATATATCTTGAGAATTCCATCTTCACTATTGTGTAGTCTCCTAGTATAGAACTTCACCTTACTACACTAAGATAGTTGAAGTTTGTGGCTTCAACCTATAGTTCACTATGCATCTATTGATTGATGTTATTGATGAGAACCAACATATCTTTGCACTTATTTTGTTAATCAAACTTTCTTTGATATTAGTGTAGTTAAATGACTTCAAGTAGGGTTTTTTATTTAATGACAAATTTATTATATAACTTAATAATTGCTCTACTTGAGTTGATGATGATTATGGTTGTTATTAGCGTCCATTGATACCAATTTTGATCTATCAAACCTTTAAAAAGGTAAGGAGTCACTTTGTTTTCTTTAGAATTATATTTTTGTGCTCGAAACTTTTAAGAGAAACATTCATAAATCACCATAGTTTTGATGAGTTAAAATGTTAGGAAGGTTGGTATTGTAACAAATATTTTGAATTTGGGATGAAATGTGGGTGTACACATGACATTTTAATGTGATTTGTTTCTATATGATCTTTAATAGTTTAATCACATTACATTATTGATTCAAAAACAACAAATCATTTAACTAGAATTTTTTCAACAAATAATTTAACTAATGATTGATCCTATCACTCACTCCATACCTCACTTTCTCCCCCTAACTCCTCTCTCCACCCCCTTCTCTCTCCCCCCATAATTCCTTCTCTCTTTCTCCACCCCCTTCTCTCTCACACACATCCACACACCCTCTAAAACAATTCCTTTCTTGCCCCTCCCTCCCACCAAAACTCTTTCTCTCTTCCCCCCTCCCTCCCTCCATCCATGTGTTCCATCCTATCACTCACTCCATCCCTCACTTTATCCCCCTACCTCCTCTCTCCACCTTCAAGCCTTCATCACTCCTTCATCTCTCCATCTTTCTCTCATTTCCTTAATATCCATGATCTCTCCCTCTCTCTCTCTCTCTCTCTCACACACACACACAATCCCTCATCTCTATCCCTCGGTGTAACCATCCTTGACCATCCTTCATTTTCCTAAATCCCTACTCTCTCATTGTTATTATCCCACTCTCTCACCCTCTAACCATCCCTCCATCCATCATTCTCTCTCTCTCTCTCTCTCTCTCTCTCACTCACTCTTTAACGACCCCCCCATTTGTCTCTCTCATTCACTCACTATATACCTCTATCTATACCACCACTCCATCCATCCCTCTCCTCCCTCTCAATCCTTAATGGTCCCCCCCCATTTGTCCCTCCATCCATTATGCTATATATCATTCCTCCATTCATTATCCTATATCTTTCTTGCACCCAATCATCCCTCCCTTTTATATATTACCCTCTTCTCTCCCACTTATATTTATTCCCCTATATATCTCCCCCCCAATCCTTCCCTCCCTCCCTCCCGCTTATATTTATTCCCCTTCCACCAATCCCTTCCCTTTATATTTCTCCTCCCTTTAGTTCCCCCTCATATCAATGTCCAGAGACAAATCCCTCCCTTCCCTTTATATTTCTCCTCCCTTCATCCCCCCCATATCTCTCCCCCACCCATCCCTCCCTCCCATGATTCCCTCTACAACTTCCTCTCCCTCCTTTGACTCCCCCCACACATCTTTTAGCTTTTAATCAATGTAATGTTGGGGCATGAGCCACCCCATAGATCGTCTCGATGGAATCTTGGGAGTCTAAATTGTATTATAAGGGGATAAGGGTGACATTATAGGGTTTTGGATGGTAGGGATGGGTCTCTGGACATTGACCATAGTCATGGAAGAAAAGATGGTCCAATGAGTCTCTAAATCAGCACACATGCACTATAGATGGAATATTTGGCCTTTAGTGGGATATAGGTGTCATTATGAGGTTTTATGCACTAAGGATGGGTCTCAGGGTCTTAACCATGGTAATGGGACAAAAGTGTAATAGAAACAAGTCTTAAACCACTACACATGCCCTTTAAAGGGGATATTTAGCCTTAATATGGGATATATGTGCCATCTGATTATTTTATGAATTGAAGATTGTTCTTGAGGCGTTGACCATGGTCATATAGGAACCATTACGAATATTTCCATACAAAACATAGTTCTGAATACACTGTACCATGGTCCAAGGGTAAATCCAATCTTCTAGGGATTAAATGATGTTTTCATGGTTCATGGTTAAATGAGGTTCCAATAATTGATATGCACTAAATCGCATATGCGATATAACGCATACGCGATATATCGCATATGCGATTTAGTGATCACGTTTTTAACAAACTGGCCATTTGTAAAAAGCATAAAAAGCATATAGTTCATATCGCATATGCGATATAATGAATATGCGTTAAAACATAGATGCGTTATATCGCATATGCAATATTTGTTTAATAAATAATCTTGGGGTGCGGTCCATGGGCCATTTTTACTGTACAGGAAAAGACATAATTCTTCTGAAACCCGCGCAGAGCGTACTATTCAACCTGCAATTTAATCATTTATTACACAGATCCATAGGTTTTGTACAATTTTGGGTGGATTTCAATGGGGAATCCACGTAATAGAGTTCGGAAGTCAGCGAGGAAGATGCTTACACCCGAAGAAGCTGAAATTAAAAAAGAAAAGAAGAGGGAACATTGAAGAAATCGTCGGCATTCATTGGATGAGCAAATACTTCCCATTCCTGCTCAATAGATACCTGATGAAGAGGCTGAGGAAAATATTGCAACTTTAATGCAAGTTGGTTATAACCAAGATGAAAATTTTGGTCCATTATTAACCGGACAACCCTCTGTAGAGCTCATTCATTATGTTCCTGACGAGACTCTGCAACAACCATGCCAGGTGGTTCAATATCCTAATCGAAGTTGTCAGCTTGCAGTGGATGTAAACGTCTCTCCAGCATTTCAAACGACAAGAAATCTTGCATCAAAATGAAAGAGAACTCCTAAACGCATACAAGTGGACGAGAGCGAATTGACTTCCATGGAAGGTAAGGTGGCTAAACTGTAATGCCCATATTTTGATTCGGCATATTTATTAGTTAGATACACCATACTTTATTTTCTTATATATTCTGTTGAACTCAGCTCGACTGAGTAAACTATATTGGACCTCGTTATATGATGTTACTCTGTTTTATGATTTCACCATAATTATGATGTTACTATGTTATGCGATTATGATGTCATGATTATCATATGATTTCCTTATTTTACGATTTCAGTATATGTTTATATGTTTTCATTAATGAAATGTGAAATATATGATTCGGTACGTGGATACCATCTTCTTATGTGAATTATTGAAATGTTATATGTATCTATGATGAGCTAAAAGGTTACATGAAATGAAATGATAACATGGATCAATTGGCGATCAATGGAAAATGCTTTCTATAAATTGTATTTTGCAAAACACTAACCTACAGGACACAAGGGCTATGGGATAGCCAGTTACTTGATCTGATATACATTGGAATGGAAAAACATGTTCATACAGCAAACCTTAGCAGCCAAAATGAAGATACGATAACACAAACTGATAATCCCGATAGCAGCAAGTATGAGTTGATAAGGTCGTAGGCCCAGTATGTTGAGAGGGATGGATGTGTTTCCCACCCTATGTTTCCATGAGACCCGAGGTCGTGGGAGGGCCGTGCTGAGACACGCTCCCCATGTTGTTGTGATGACGATTGTCGGATGCCTGCTAGGGGAGGATAGGTCCGCTGTTCAGCCGACGCTATCGCTCTCAAGTTCTATGTGGTCAGATCGGTGAGTCCGACATCCACTGTTGTACTAGCAGAGGAAGGATAGGGAGGATGCTGGACGTAGGTTATGATGGGAGGATGTGTTAGTTAGCACTGTTGGGGGTTTAGTATTCCTTGATTCCGAGTTAGTGGAAGTAGGCACCCTTCCTGTACTTGATTGATTAAACTAATGTAAACATAAAGACAATGATGTTAAATCGTAAAGGGTTAACTGTTAAATAACCGAGGATGTTAAAGTAATTATACTATATATTATGCTTGCTCTTCTGCATGGGGGTAGATACTATTGTTAGTTAGCAAGTATGCATAGGAGGAATGGGGTTTGTTTATAGTACATGTCCGACATGTGCATACACTGGCCATGCATGCACACCTTGTACGTGTACAATATTACTGGTGTATAACATACTTGTCATGCTTGAATAGTAGTATAAATGTCATAGATAACTCAGTTAGGGATACATCAATCAACTTAGGTAATGAATGGTTAGGTTGTCAATGTGTAAATAAGTGAATTAGTAATTATATGAAAACATTGTAATAATAAACTAAGACAAGTGTCGTCAGTTAACATTGTCATAGAAGAACTGTTGTGAATAGGGTAATGATAGTGTCTAATTAATTAGTAAAATTGTTTAAGCCCTCACAAGTGCTTTGTTTATAAGAACAAGGATGCTATGTTGATGATAGGGCACTCATGTGATAAACAAATAATTAAGAATACTATGATTGATTCACCTTTTATTATTGTCAAAGGGTGATTTAATTATTATTATTAATTAATAAATGATATTCCAGCAACATTTATATCCCTATCGTAACAAATGCAATATAAGTAAGATTTAAAATATTGATTTATAAATTAATATTGTGTGATTATTTCCATTTCAAAAGTTAGCCATAATAAGATAATCATTTTTGGAATAAACGTGATGTGATGGAAAATGGTTATTTAATTATTCAATGTTAATCTTGGAATTTAAACCTCAAGCTAAGTAGTCTCGACGGATAAGGTGGATCATTAAGACACATCATGTCCAAGTTGACAAGGGGCAACTAATTATATAATATTTTATTAATTACATTAATAACATTAAAATATCAAGGATGGCGGATAGACTTGTATTTAATGAAACTTGACCCGAATGGATAACCTTGGGGTGATAATCCCCACCGTAATAAATATTTACGACCGTCAATCCAAAACCAACTAATTTTTCCATGAGAGTAATTAATTATACATTTTTATAAAGAACCGTGTATGAATGAACTGGTGATAGGGGTAAATGTTGAGGGGCTCGAGAGGGGGATTTTGGGGCGGTGGAGTAAGCCCAAGATATTCTCGAGGAAGGGAAATTATATAGAGGGGGAGATCTTGGAGAAAGGGGAGGTTTTTTTTTGATAGGGGGAAGAAGAGAAGTTTTGAGAACAGAAGTTGGGAGAACAGACAGTTTGATTGGGGAACAGAAGGATTTTGAGAACAGAAGGAAACACTGCTCTCGGGATTATCAGATTGTGGGCTCGGGGGCTTGGAAATCCTTTGATTTCCAAGGGCCAGCAAGATAATAGCTGGTCGGTAGGGTGGACACTTCAGTTTGGCTGTCTAAGGGGTTATACAACCTGCTACAACTTACGGTTAGCATCAGCATCAGGTAATTTCCGTTATTGACTATTATGCTAAAACTTACTGTAAACATGTATAAACTGCTATTTACTGATTTACTGCTATCTACTGATTTACTGAGTTGTGAAACATATTCCTATGCTAGAACATGATTGTTTGAAAAGGAAATATTGATATGTTGTTTATTTCAAATTACGAATGTAAGGTTAGTGAAAACACGACAGTACACTAAATATTATTTAGGCACATAGTAATTCTCAGAAATTTACTTCCATAAACTGATAAAGTTTAAAACATAGAAATTTAACCCTGAAATTTTACATAGTGCTCTGCTGTAAAAATGAGAGCACTACAGATGGTATCAGAGCCTCCGTTCAGACTCTTGAACCTACAGGCCTATTCATGCTGCACCTAGAAAATTTACTTGATAATTTACCTACTTGACCTCCAGCCATAGTCATCTTTCAAGGTACCTGCACAACGATAACAACAATTACATTAAAAATATATATATATATATTTATATTTTCATTCTTTATATAGTTAATCTACCACTAAACAAATGCAAATTAATTAGGGCTTCCAACAATTTATCCCCTTCCGTTCTATTTCCTACTACTGTTGAGTCCATGAACAAAAATAAGAGAAGAAAATTTAATTGAAATTACAACAAAAACAAAAGAGCTTTATATAGAAATTAATAGTTGTTGCCGACAAAATATTGAGCTATTTTGAGCAAATTGGCTCAGTTTAACAGAATCAGAGGGTTATATTGAAAAACAAATGCAAATTTCCCTATAGGTTCTTACTGTTTAAATATTACTGTCTAATTTTGTTTTCATATAAAAATATTGGGCCTTAGATTTCATAGAAAGAACTTTGCTTGCTGTACATTAGAAATATATAATTGTTTTATCACTGTCTTATTTTGTAGGAGGATCAAGAATCTAAAAAAAATAAATAAATAAATAAAAATATATATATATAATGCCCAGAAAGTGTAAAAAAAAAATATATAATGCCCAAAATTGTTCTTCATTCATAAACACAGTAATTGTTCTTCTTGAATTTAAAATAAAGGTGCCAATACTCCCCAACATTTTGCCAAAAGTCACTTTAAACCATGAGTTCTTGAGAACTTCAGCCAGTAGCCAAGTTTAGGAAGTCTAACTTCTCGGTTAAGGAAAAAAAAAATATAATAAAATAAAAAGCAAAAAAAAAAAAAACCTGAAAGCCCTTGCTACGGCAGTCCATCTGCGAGCAATTGGCAAAGCTCCGCACGAGACTTCATACCTCTGTACAGCAGCCTGTGCAAAGCCGAGTGCATATTGTTTGGTCTGAGATCGCTTGGGGATGCCTGCTAAGGCCATTAATCCACTCCCAACGAATTCATATCATAAATTTCAGAGTTTTATTAAGATTACCTTAAAGGAAGAAATTCCCAGTTAAAATTAGCTCAGAGTTGGTACAGAAGGTCCTTACAGATTTCCCGTCAGACATACTGGCGTTGAATCTCTTTATCTGCTTCGGAAACAGACCCGGCTACAAGCACACGACTGATGCCTACACCCACATTGCTGAAACGCTCAATAAGCTCATCAGTAGATGCGGTACTGCACACGGGGTCCTTGGACTATTACGAGACATCGGCTGCGCCATCAATACACAGACTGTTACTGTGCTTCTCAGAATCTACCGCCACGCAGATATGGTTGAAGAAGCCCTTGACACCTTCAATCAAATACCCAGTTATGGCTGTATGCCCAACACTCTTGCCCAGAATCTCTTTCTTGATATCTTGTTCAAGTCGAATCGTGTGAGCATGGCTTCTTCTGTGTTTCGGTTGATCTCGCCTCCGAATTTTTTTTTTTTTGTTTTTTTTTGTTTTTTTTTCACACTTGTGGAGATACGAAGGGAATTGAACCCTGTCCCACCCCCATATACCGAGCGTCTTCGCTCCAAGTGAGCTATTAATCTTGCCCATTCATCAGAGAACTCCAAGTGATAACAGTAGGGACATAACCAGACTTTATCATTGAACCCACTATCTGCAAGGCCACCGTTGTCTTCCCATCCTTGCAAAGCCCATCAATGAGCATTGCATATGTCCCAAAATTGGGCACGTATCCTCTTCCCACCATGGATTTTAACAGTCTCTGAGCTTCGTACAGACTCCCTACTTTGCAAAGCCCATTGATAGCAATGGCGAATGTGAAAAACGGTGGTTGATATGTATCCAATAAGTCTTGTTTGCTCACCTGTTCAAAAAAAAAATTACCTTAAAACTCCTAGCTGCTGCCGGCCCTGCGCCTTCTTCTTGCTCAATTCTGAAGGCCTGAACACAATCGTGTTGTATAAGAACAAAAAGGCAATTCTTCAACTGTGCAGGCAGCTGCATACCTCCCCAGCAATGTCGCCGAAATGGCTTGCAATGAGTTCACGGGCGAGCTTCTGAGCGTGCCCAGCAACCATTTTTACCCTGCTCGAGCTCAATGTTTTCTGAAAACCACGCTGGTATTTTCCCGCTGGGCCAGCCTCGCCAGTGCTTCTACCATAGAAGATGGGAGTTGCAGAGCTAAAACTGTGGAAGAGAGGGTGAAAATGGCCGCGTCTTGGGGATTGACCCTATTTAGGGTTTCCCCCACTTTCCGAGGGCGGTGGGCTTCTTGGAGAGACCGCGTGTCCTTCATGCATACTCACTCATTGCATGGCGGTGAAAGGCCGCGTGGTAAAAATCTACGGTTTGTAAATCTACGTTCTATTTCGTATATAGTTGTAAAATATATATATAGAAGGCTATAATATAGGTTATATTAAAGTTTAAATTTATTGTTATATATTATGATAGAATATATGTTGTACGAAAATTTAATTTATTCATATTTTGTTAGAATATACGTAAAATAAAAAAATTAATTTTACTTTCCTGTCAAAAAAAAAAAAAATGTTATATTAAAATTTAAATTATTTTATATATTCTCATAGAATATATGTTTTATAAAACTTAAATTTATTCATATTTTGATTAGAATATATGTATTATAAAGATTAATTTTACTTTTCTGGTTATAATAGATGTTGTATTAAAGTTTAAATTTATGGTTATATACTCTCATAGAATATATGTGTTATAAAAATTTAATTTATTCATACTTGTTAGAAAATATGTATTATAAGAATTAATTTTTCCTTTTCTGTTATAACATGTTGTTAAAATTATGTTTTATAGGAATTTTAATTTTTAGTATTAAACTTAACTATGATTGGTTGAGGTTTAAACAAATAATGTTAATTAAGTGGTTTAGATTAGAGGGTAACATTTAAAGCTAACTAAAATAGAGATGTTAAAAATTTTGCCGAGATTTCAACTCCTAGTCGAAGGGATGAAAGAGACCCGAAATCTCAAAAACAAGACACCATTAAGACCAGCACGACGAGCTGAACACCATGACAGGATTGTTTAAATAAAAACGACTATAGATTTTACTGCGCTAATCTTGACAAATTGTTATCTCATGATGCAAGTTATTGAATACCTACATTTTAGTTCCGCGGATATTTGATTGAACAACTAAGGATATGAGTTTATTTTAATAACTCAGGAACTATCATGGTGACAACACGCAGAGGTCGAGGTCAGGGTCAAGGTCAACCACCGTCACCACCACCTCTGCCACTGCCAACACCAACACCGCCACCACCAACCTCAACACCAGAAATGCAGATCATAATGAGGTCATTGGAGGCTATTATGACCACGATGAACAGGCAGTCGGAAAGGGCCGCCGAGGTGGAAACCACTCAAGTGAGTCGAGAGAACTCTGAAAGGGAACATGGCCCAAGACTGGAACCGCTTCAGGACATATCGAGGGAGTTACAAAAGATAAAAGTTCCAGAGTTTTCAGGAGGACGACCTGGTAAGCATGCAGAGGCATGGCTGGAAGGCATGAAGAGATGCTTCGCATTGAATGAGTACACATCTAGTTCCAAGGCTAGGATGGTCGTCTTTCAGCTTAAAGGTGATGCTTTGAATTGGTGGTCAGACCTCGAGAAGCAGTTGCACCTTACTCCTCTTACAACTTCTTGGGAACTGTTCGAGGAAAGGTTCCACTTGAAGTATTTGCCAAATTATTACAAGGAAGAACAGGCAGGTGCACTCCATGCCTTAGTACAGGGAGACAAGACAGTGGAGGAGTATGAATCTCGGTTTATGGAACTGGTAAAATATGTTCCTTACCTAGATGCAGATGATTGTCAGGTAGAGCGTTTTGTGTATGGACTTAACTACAAGATTAGAGCTGCTGTGCGGATGTGGAAGCCAACTTCAGTTGCCATGGCAGTTGAGTATGCCCATTATGCAGCTGATATGTTAGATGGAAAAGGGGGCAGTAAGTTGACAGGAACCAATCAGTATGTTTCAGGGAAGGCATCACGTCCTTACTTCAGGGGAGGACAATCTAGACCTCCTCCTTATGGTAACCGGTTCACACCGAGGGGTAATACTTCAGTTAACTCAATCTCGCAGGCATCGTCCGCAACCAACCAAAGCCTGGGGCATACACAGGGAAGTTCCTATAGAGGAGCAAGGGGTTTTAGAGGAACCAGGGGAAGGAACTCATCTCAGAGGATTCCTTCGAGCAACAGGCAAGCCCCTCCCAATCTCTCTTGTTGGGGATGCGGAGGTCCTCATTTCCAGCGAAACTGTCCCAAGGGTCAGTCAAGCAGCAGGCACAGGGAAGGAAAAGCACCCATGGATAGTTCGGGTAACAGTCATCGGATTCATGCAGCGGTGCATAACCACCAGGCAGAACATCAGTCTACCGTAGTAGAATCCACTGGTAATGTAAACAATGTCAAACTTAAAATTTTGTTTGATCCAGGAGCAACTGATAGTTTTATTTCACCATTTGCATTAGATAAATGTGGGTTGGCAGCCTACGAGCACGATGATTTCAAACTGGTTGAAATGGCTTCAGGAACTAAGCAACCAGTAGGTCTTAAAGTGAGAGGTTGTGGGGTTGACTTAGGAGTTTGCACCACTAAGTTGGATGCTTATGTCACCAATTTGGGGACTTATGACCTCATTATTGGCATGGATTGGTTAGAAGACCATAGAGCTTTCATAGACTGCTATGCAAAGAAGGTGTTGTGCCTCGATGACGAGGGAAGGACAATTCAAATCCAAGGCTTGAAGAGGAAGGTATCCCTCCGTTTCATCTCTATGGTGAAAGCTAAGCGATGCCTAAGACAAGGATGCCAGTTGTTCGTAGTGGAGGCCGTGAGCGATAGTAAAGGACCTTCCTTGAATTCTTACCCAGTACTTTCCGAGTTCAAGGATGTCTTTCCGAAGGAATTACCAGGACTACCTCCAGAAAGAGAGCTCGATTTCACAATCGAACTAAAACCTGGTGCAGAACCTATCTCAAAGACTCCGTATAGAATGACAACTCCAGAGCTCCGTGAGTTACAGATCCAGTTAAAAGAATTGCTAGATTTAGGACTGATTAGACCTAGTATCTCACTGTGGGGAGCACCAGTGATCTTCGTTAAGAAGAAGGATGGATCTCTGCGACTGTGCATAGATTACAGAGATTTGAACAAGGCCACCGTGAAGAACAGGTATCCCATACCAAGAATTGATGACCTCTTTGATCAAATGAAAGGTGCGTCAGTCTTCTCAAAGATTGATTTGCGATCAGGATATCACCAGTTGAGGATCAAGGAAGGCGACATTCCTAAGACTGCCTTTCGAACTCGATTTGGGCATTACGAGTTTGTAGTGGTACCATTTGGTTTGACCAATGCTCCAGCTGTATTCATGAGCCTCATGAATGGGGTCTTCCGAAAATACTTGGACCGCTTTGTTCAGGTCTTCTTAGATGATATTCTTATCTATTCTAAAAATGAGAAGGAGCATGAGGAACACTTGCGGTTAGTCTTGACATGCCTAAGGGAACATAAACTTTATGGTAAATTATCAAAGTGTTCCTTTTTCCAAAAAGAGATTCACTACTTGGGGCACATCATCTCTGGTGAAGGGATCTCTGTAGACCCAGAAAAGGTAAAGGCCATTGAAGATTGGCCAATTCCAAGGAATGCTCATGAGGTGCGCAGCTTCATGGGGTTAGCAGGCTATTACCGGAGGTTTGTGGAAGGATTTTCTAAAATTGCAAAACCTATTACCACCTTGCAACGCAAGGGAATCCGGTATGAATGGACCGACGAATGCGATGCCGCTTTTTCAGAGTTAAAAAGATTGTTGACAAGTGCACCGATCTTGCGGGTACCAGACATGGATAAAGATTTCATGGTATGCACCGATGCCTCGAAGCAAGGATTAGGAGCGGTGTAGATGCAGGAAGGTGGGGTAATAGCTTATGCATCTCGAAAGTTGAAACCTCATGAGGAGCAGTATGCCACGCATGATCTAGAATTGGCAGCAGTAATGTTGGCACTAAAATTATGGAGGCACTACCTAGTTGGTAGAAGCTTCACCCTTAAAACAGACCATCAGAGCTTGCAATACATCTTTACCCAAAGGGATTTGAATGCTAGGCAAAGGCGATGGAGTGAGTTCATGAGTGAGTATGACTTTGGTATCTCTTACATCAAAGGAAAGGAGAATGCGGTGGCAGACGCTCTAAGCCGAAGGCCGAGACTTTTCTCCTTAATTCCCTTGAAGGTTGACTTGAGGGAAAGGGTACTAGGACAACTATTGGGCGATAGTTGGTATCTAAAAGTAACCTCAGCTATTCAGAATGGAAAGAAACAGGAATTGAAGTATGATGGGTACCATCTTGAGGAAGATGGGTTGTTGCGGTATCAGGGAAGGATGTATGTTCCTAAGGAAGGTGATATCAGGAAAACAATCCTTAGAGAGGCCCATAGATCACATTACTGTGCACACCCAGGAGTGAAGAAGATGTATGCTGACATGAAGCAACTCTTCTTTTGGCCAGGTATGAAGATGGATGTAGTGGATTTTGTTTCAAAGTGCCTTGAGTGTCAACAAGTGAAGGCAGATCATCGTCACCCGGCCGGTCTCCTACAACCGCATGATATTCCTATGACTAAATGGGAAGTCATTTCCATGGACTTCGTTGTAGGATTACCACTCACATCTCTGAGACATAATGCTATTTTGGTGGTAGTCGACAAACTGACCAAATGTGCTCACTTCATTCCAGTCAGAGACACCTATGATGTGACAGATGTGGCAAGGGTATTCATAAATGAGATTATACGTCTTCATGGAGTTCCTAAAAAGATAATCTCGGACAGAGACCCTAAGTTCACCTCCAGATTTTGGACAAGCATGCAGTCAGCATTAGGGACACAGTTGAACTTAAGCTCAGCTTATCACCCCGAGACAGATGGACAGACTGAGAGGGTGAATCAAGTGATGGAGGAAATGCTTAGGATGTATGTTATGGATCAACAGACACAGTGGGAGAAATATCTTCCTTTAGTGGAGTTTGCATACAACAATAGTCATCACAGCTCCATTGGTATGCCGCCATATCAGGCATTGTATGGGAGGCCGTGCAGGACACCACTCAGTTGGGACAGGTTAGAGGATCGAGTTTTAATTGGGCCTGAATTGATTCAGGAAATGGAGGAGCAAGTGATACAGATTAGGCAGCGGCTGAAGGAAGCACAGGATAGGCAAAAGAGTTACGCTGATGCACACAGATCAGATAGAACTTATGGAGTAGGGGATCGTGTATTTATTCGCATCAGACCAAATAAAAGTACCATTCGATTTGGGAAGGGTACCAAGTTGTCACCTCGCTTTATAGGTCCATTTGAGATTATTGAGAAAATCGGACCAGTTGCTTATCGTCTCGCGCTGCCACCCCACTTGCATAAAACCCATAATGTATTTCATGTTTCTGTATTACGACATTACATAGCTGATGAGACTCACAAAATTCATTCGAAGGAATTGCAGGTCTCGGACGAGGGAACCTTCAGGGTCGAACCATTACGTATACTTGATCATAGGGTTCGACAGCTCCGTAGTCGCCATGTGGACCAAGTTAAGGTCCAATGGGACAAGTATAGCCCCGGGTCTGCTACCTGGGAGGATGCAGAGACCATGCGTCGAGATTTTCCCTCACTATTTTGACCATAACTTCGGGACGAAGTTTCCCGAAGGGTGGGTGTATGTAATGCCCATATTTTGATTCGGCATATTTATTAGTTAGATACACCATACTTTATTTTCTTATATATTCTGTTGAACTCAGCTCGACTGAGTAAACTATATTGGACCTCGTTATATGATGTTACTCTGTTTTATGATTTCACCATAATTATGATGTTACTATGTTGCGATTATGATGTCATGATTATCATATGATTTCCTTATTTTACGATTTCAGTATATGTTTATATGTTTTCATTAATGAAATGTGAAATATATGATTCGGTACGTGGATACCATCTTCTTATGTGAATTATTGAAATGTTATATGTATCTATGATGAGCTAAAAGGTTACATGAAATGAAATGATAACATGGATCAATTGGCGATCAATGGAAAATGCTTTCTATAAATTGTATTTTGCAAAACACTAACCTACAGGACACAAGGGCTATGGGATAGCCAGTTACTTGATCTGATATACATTGGAATGGAAAAACATGTTCATACAGCAAACCTTAGCAGCCAAAATGAAGATACGATAACACAAACTGATAATCCCGATAGCAGCAAGTATGAGTTGATAAGGGCGTAGGCCCAGTATGTTGAGAGGGATGGATGTGTTTCCCACCCTATGTTTCCATGAGACCCGAGGTCGTGGGAGGGCCGTGCTGAGACACGCTCCCCATGTTGTTGTGATGACGATTGTCGGATGCCTGCTAGGGGAGGATAGGTCCGCTGTTCAGCCGACGCTATCGCTCTCAAGTTCTATGTGGTCAGATCGGTGAGTCCGACATCCACTGTTGTACTAGCAGAGGAAGGATAGGGAGGATGCTGGACGTAGGTTATGATGGGAGGATGTGTTAGTTAGCACTGTTGGGGGTTTAGTATTCCTTGATTCCGAGTTAGTGGAAGTAGGCACCCTTCCTGTACTTGATTGATTAAACTAATGTAAACATAAAGACAATGATGTTAAATCATAAAGGGTTAACTGTTAAATAACCGAGGATGTTAAAGTAATTATACTATATATTATGCTTGCTCTTCTGCATGGGGGTAGATACTATTGTTAGTTAGCAAGTATGCATAGGCGGAATGGGGTTTGTTTATAGTACATGTCCGACATGTGCATACACTGGCCATGCATGCACACCTTGTACGTGTACAATATTACTGGTGTATAACATACTTGTCATGCTTGAATAGTAGTATAAATGTCATAGATAACTCAGTTAGGGATACATCAATCAACTTAGGTAATGAATGGTTAGGTTGTCAATGTGTAAATAAGTGAATTAGTAATTATATGAAAACATTGTAATAATAAACTAAGACAAGTGTCGTCAGTTAACATTGTCATAGAAGAACTGTTGTGAATAGGGTAATGATAGTGTCTAATTAATTAGTAAAATTGTTTAAGCCCTCACAAGTGCTTTGTTTATAAGAACAAGGATGCTATGTTGATGATAGGGCACTCATGTGATAAACAAATAATTAAGAATACTATGATTGATTCACCTTTTATTATTGTCAAAAGGTGATTTAATTATTATTATTAATTAATAAATGATATTCCAGCAACATTTATATCCCTATCGTAACAAATGCAATATAAGTAAGATTTAAAATATTGATTTATAAATTAATATTGTGTGATTATTTCCATTTCAAAAGTTAGCCATAATAAGATAATCATTTTTGGAATAAACGTGATGTGATGGAAAATGGTTATTTAATTATTCAATGTTAATCTTGGAATTTAAACCTCAAGCTAAGTAGTCTCGACGGATAAGGTGGATCATTAAGACACATCATGTCCAAGTTGACAAGGGGCAACTAATTATATAATATTTTATTAATTACATTAATAACATTAAAATATCAAGGATGGCGGATAGACTTGTATTTAATGAAACTTGACCCGAATGGATAACCTTGGGGTGATAATCCCCACCGTAATAAATATTTACGACCGTCAATCCAAAACCAACTAATTTTTCCATGAGAGTAATTAATTATACATTTTTATAAAGAACCGTGTATGAATGAACTGGTGATAGGGGTAAATGTTGAGGGGCTCGAGAGGGGGATTTTGGGGCGGTGGATTAAGCCCAAGATATTCTCGAGGAAGGGAAATTATATAGAGGGGGAGAGCTTGGAGAAAGGGGAGTTTTTTTTTTGATAGGGGGAAGAAGAGAAGTTTTGAGAACAGAAGTTGGGAGAACAGACAGTTTGATTGGGGAACAGAAGGATTTTGAGAACGGAAGGAAACACTGCTCTCGGGATTATCAGATTGTGGGCTCGGGGGCTTGGAAATCCTTTGATTTCCAAGGGCCAGCAAGATAATAGCTGGTCGGTAGGGTGGACACTTCAGTTTGGCTGTCTAAGGGGTTATACAACCTGCTACAACTTACGGTTAGCATCAACATCAGGTAATTTCCGTTATTGACTATTATGCTAAAACTTACTGTAAACATGTATAAACTGCTATTTACTGATTTACTGCTATCTACTGATTTACTGAGTTGTGAAACATATTCCTATGCTAGAACATGATTGTTTGAAAAGGAAATATTGATATGTTGTTTATTTCAAATTACGAATGTAAGGTTAGTGAAAACACGACAGTACACTAAATATTATTTAGGCACATAGTAATTCTCAGAAATTTACTTCCATAAACTGATAAAGTTTAAAACATAGAAATTTAACCCTGAAATTTTACATAGTGCTCTGCTGTAAAAACCAGAGCACTACATAAACGCACAATCATTTGTCATTGTTCTCAAATAATGAAACAATATTTTGAACCAAAATCTGAAGCCGGTAAATGTCAATTGTTTTTAGCTTTGATTAAATCTAGAAGTATGGCAAATGTTGGAAAAAAGTTAGGCATAAGAACATTGAAGAATATCGAATCAAGTAATCACATCGTTAAATCTCTTGCTGCTGCATTCACATCAATTGGTAAAAAAACTCGTTCAAAATATTGTAATGTGGCTCGCCACATATTGGTTGAATTAATTGTATCTAGATCCACAAGACAACCTCATTTACTTAAATGTAGATCAGAAATTGTCCCTTTACATCCAAGACACTTAAAAAATATTCAGTAAGAAGAGACAACCTTGATGTAGAGGGACAAATGGATACATTATGGGCATTTAGCGGTAGTTTTCCCCGCAAAGACATGAAGTTGGTCGAAGCAGTGAAAGGACTAGTGCACACTTTTTGGCGCGATAACACTAGGCCTTCTTCTGACACAAAGGATGTGTTAAAACACTATAGCAGTTCTATGAACAATGAAGGGTATGTTAAACATTACCTTGACATGACACAAACTCAACTGTTCGAGATGTTTAAAGTTTCCCATGTAGAGCTAAGGCTCGGGCAAAGATCTTTTGAAAAATGAAAGCCTTGGTATGTTAGAATCAATAGAATCCGGAACACTTGTTGTTGTAGATACCACATAGAGTTTGATCTATATTATCATACATTTGCACATATACGTCGTTTTTTTCATCCTAACCATGTGCAAGAATGCTCAAGTACAGTACCGCCAATGTCATCTAGAGATTTAATTCATAGCATAATGTGTTCGAGGTAAGATGGGCAGACACATTACTTAAAACAATGTGTAGAGGGTTCTTGCAACAATTGTGGTGGGCTATCTTTATGGTCTGATTGCATCCATGAGAGTGAAGATCAAGCATTCGGTAATGCAATTGTCGAGAAGCATAACTTTCAGTATGAGACATATCAGCTACGTGATGGGAAAGAAAGCAAGAAGATTAAATTGGTGACTTCATAGGTGACAATCTACACGAAAAATGTTCATTTAACTGAGTGTACATTGTTTATATGTTGTTTTATAACATTGTTTTAAATATTGATGTAAATATTTTTATGTTGTTTTATAACATTGTTTATTTTTTTCCACCAGGTGCAAGTATGTGATTTTATTTCAGAGTTCCGTGGAAAGATCCAATAGTACATTTAGCATGTCGATATGGCATGGTGGCAAGATGAGCAATTCAGAATATGTCGGGAAACCTTCCCTCTCGGAACAATACTATCAGTGGTTGAGTTTGCAGAAAATTACACCCTACAACCACAAAATGAAATACAAAGTCAATACTATCACTCAGAGCAGGTGAGCATAATGGTCCATATCACTTATCGACATGGGCCAGATAGTAATAAAGAGAAACGTGTGATATTGAAAGAGAGTCACTTTTACATCAATGATGACCGGACCCATGACATCCATTACCTGCAACATTGCTTTCAGTTGTTCTATGATCATGTGATAGCTATGGATATACCATTTTATCATCATTTGATTTGGTCAGATGGTTGTGCTAGACAGTTCAAGAATGCACGTGTATTTCAATGGTTGTGTTTGTTACATATAAAATACAAGGTGCCACATACATGGAACTACTTTGAAACAGGTCATGGCAAAGGAGAGCACGATGGTGCTGGTGCATGCATAAAAACTACCCTTCAAAGGGAAGAGATGAAGTTTACAGGTGCTCGCCTTCGAGACGCTTCATCTATAGTTGAATGGTGTGCATCTGTGATGGGAGAACAAGCAACAACGAAACACCTAGTGCAGAGAATATTATGGGACGTGACAGATGTGGACCGATCCCAAACACATCGGGTGAACATAGTGCATGGAACTCGAGGTTTTTATTCAATTAGAAGCTCAGACAACTCGGCCCTACAAATTTGGACAAGATTGAAGGCTTGCTTTTGCAGTTCCTATAGCATAGATGAATGGGATGATTGTGAGTATACAGATACAGTTGATACATGGGATCGAGTGACACTTGGCACTAATTTCAAGGGGGTTAATGAAATAGACCGTTTGGAAGATGATCAGACATATATTTCTATAGACTATGATCACATATCGGATCTCATACAAGCAGGTACAAAAAAATAAATTAGTAGTACCTAAATCACTACAAGCCCTTACATTGAAAGAAATTTTATTTATGTTACATGCAAGACCTTTTTTAATATTTATGTATTTTTAACCTTTTTCGATTTCCTTTCACAGGTCATATATATGCAGTGGTTGCCCCAAAAAATAATGAATGGGGTTCTGACTATTGGTTGGCACGTTGCTTAGAGGGGAAACAAACCCTTCTCGAACCTGTTACAGATGATGAAAATATTGAATACCCAACTGGCTCGATGGTTATAAAAGGGGAGTACCTGACACTAGCAGCACAACAAAAAAGGAAGGGTGGGTATGTATATCAGGATTATAAACTAGGAGCTATTGTATACCACTTCACCAACCTAGTAGTAGGTATAAACATCAAGCTGCGCACAATTTCGAAAAAAAATAGGTCACATGTACAATACTTGCTACCTCATTTATATCATGAGAGATTAATGGACACCATTGGCAACAGAGATGATCCAGATGGCCTACTCGAGTGAGTGCATTGTCAAGTGTTACTAGATTTTCCAGTGTGGCTAGATTGTCAGGTGCGTTAAATGTAATCCTTAAAGTGTGTGTTGAAGCATAATTTCAATTATTTAGCCTTCAGTTTATTTCCAATGTATTAATTTGTGAATGTCAGATACCATTCACAGACATAATTTACTGGACAAGTTATAAACACAATCCTACAACCTCAGGTGAGTTATCTATAAATAATGTTTGCACATTTTCCTTATTTTCTTATGAGAGTACTAATGTTTATCCTTTCCTGTGCCTAGGATACAAACACTATTTATGGCACATTGGAGGCGCCAAGAACAACCGGTGTCTTTAGACACCACCAAATAGAAATCGGAAAATAACATGCTCTCGAGTCAATTTTATCTTCATCATCTTCATATGCCAAAAGTTCTCTTGTATATCAAGTTTATGAATATTTATGCCAATTTTTACATATGACCAATAAACCTTAAAACTAGCAATTATCAACAAGTATGATAGTTCTCTTCTAACTTCTTTCAATACCTCATTTTGTTTCATGTATGTGCATAGCCTAGGTATATGGCCTTTTTGTTTCATGTATGTGCATAGCCCTAGGTATATGGCATTTTGTTTCATGTATGTGCATATAATTCATGTACATGTGTTTCTACATCTTAGTCATGCATGCATGTGAAATTTCACTTGTGATCCATGTTCAACCCTATTCATTTTGTTTCATGTATGTGCATAGCCTAGGTATATGGCTTTTTTGTTTCATGTATTTGCATAGCCTAGGTACATGATCTAAACCTAGAGAGTTCATAAAACCCTAGTTTTTAGTTCCATGTCTCAATTTGTGAACCCTAGTTTTATTATGCGGTGTCTAGTTCATGAAACCCTAGTTGGTTTGTAATTTGTAAGTGTAGCTTAGGCATATTCTTGTTGGATTATACATTGGTACAAGAATAATATAGCCTGTGATCTCTAGACACATAGTGTTTTCTTAATGTTGCAACATGTTTTGCGGAGTTTGACCCAACAATGCGAGATTGCATTGATGGAAACTGAGCAAAACCCTAGTTTATGAAATGAATGCACAATGAAGTCACTGGGCCATGGAAACACGAAGGAGAGGATACCTAGAGGTAATCGCATGCCAGGAGAGCAACGCAATCGATGGTTCGTCGATCCGACCTCCGGTTGCCGAGATATGTCGAGTTGCAAGTTGCATGAAAATGTCGTTCAGGGACACTTGGTGACTTTCGATCCGGGAGCAAAATAACAAATGGAGCGGAAAGATTGCATGCCATTGGATCGTGTTAGTGTGTATGGGCAATGCTGACATGGGACCACTACCAACACTAGCTCAGTGGAGTGTTTTGCGGAGTTGAACCAACAATGCGAGATTGCATTGATGGAAATTGAGCAAAACCCTAGTTTACGAAATGAATGCACAATGAAGTCACTGGGCCATGGAAACACGGAGGAGAGGCTACCTAGAGGTAATCGCATGCCAGGAGAGCAACGGAATCAATGGTTCATCGATCCGACCTCCGGTTTCCGAGATATGTCAAGTTGCAAGTCGCATGAAAATGTCGTTTAGGGACACTTGGTGACTTTCGTTCCGGGAGCGAAATAACAAATGGAGCAGCAAGATTGCATGTCGTTGGCTCCTGGTAGTGTGTATGGGCAATGCCGACGTGGGACTGCTGCCAACACTAGCTCGGTGGAGTGTTTTGCGGAGTTGAACCAACAATGCGAGATTGCATTGATGGAAACTGAGCAAAACCCTAGTTTACAAAATGAATGCACAATGAAGTCACTGGGCCAAGGAAACATAGAGGAGAGACTACCTAGAGGTGATCGCATGCCAGGAGAGCAACGGAATCGGTGGTTCATCGATCCGACCTCCGGTTGCCGAGATATGTCGAGTTGCAAGTTGCATGAAAATGTTGTTCAAGGACACTTGGTGACTTTCGATCCGGGAGCGAAATAACAAATGGAGATGCAAGATTGCATGTCGTTGGCTCCTGGTAGTGTGTATGGGAAATGCCGACATGGGACCGCTACCAACACTAGCTCAGTGGAGTGTTTTGCGGAGTTGAACCAACAATGCGAGTCTGCATTGATGGAAACTGAGCAAAACCCTAGTCTACATTGGGCTTGTAGACTATGTTCATGTTCCTTATCATTTCCTATCAATTTAGCTATAAAACATGCTCGCTTTCCTCCAACGATGTATGTTATGTATACCATCCATGATTATCTGTGGTTAAACCAAATGTGAAACATGAGGTTGTAGACATAGAACTAGGGATAATAGACACTACGGAGCTAAGTTAGATAAAGTGCCAACGTGTATTCCATGCCTCGTGGTATAAATGAATGTGTCCAAGGGGAAGACAATGACTACAAGGAATGTGTTTTTGTTCTATATATGCCCTAGGAAAAACCTTAGGGGTGAAATTTAACCCATGGGCTAATTTTAGATGTTTTTTTTCCAAACGATGTTCCAATTTCGATTTTTATCTAAAATGATAACCAAATTCCATAGGATAAAATTATTTTACTATAAGCATGGTCAAAATTGTCCATGAACTATATAAAAAACTTATGAATTTGAATATTTAAAAAAATATTGTTCAACATTTTATGGTTGGAAATTTAAAAATTGGTAAGATTCACCAAGTTTTCTACACTTTAAGAAAATTATGGAGTCCTGGAGTGTGCTTAATCCACTTATAGTGTGAACTATAGTTTTTAATTGTTGTATTTAGGCTTCAAGGTGTGTGATCCACCTATATGTGTTCACAACTATGTGGTATAGGTGGGTGGAGAGTGGGTGTCAAGAGTAGAAGGAAGTGAAGGGTTTGTATGCAAAATACAATGACTAGGATCTATAATATCATCATACTATAACCATGAAAAAAACCCTTAAACACAAGGGTATACATGATATGAAAGCATAAGACCAAATACTTATATTTTCATGTGTTCTTCATGTGTTGCAATAGAATAGCGATCCACCTTAATCTAGCAAAAAAATGAATGAAAATTTAAGTGATACGCCATAATATATTTGTTTATTAGAAGACAATGGTTGTATTATTGGACCCAACTTAGTTGATAAGGTGAATCCTGTCGGGTAGTAGGAAGTTGTAAGTGATTAAAAAAGGTATAAGAGATGAGGTTCTTTTGGATTCCATTTCTAAGGACTAGAGTGGCTACTTGGTATTTGATTTAATAGTTGTGAGTAAAAATGAGTGCTAGAGTTGAGTGGGACTAGGAATGTATCATCAATAGTAAGGATGGGTTAGTTGTAGTATGATTGTAAAGATAAACAAGTTTAGGAGGTGAAGAAGGTTTAGGAGAGGAAGGGGCTATGAAAAGTCACTTGTTTGTTCATTAGAAATTAAACTTCTAGATTGGGCTTGTCACTATAAGAAACAACATTCACATCATCATACAGTAAGGCATCTAGAGCCTTCCTTTCTATACCAAACAAATTACATTCATTATTTGCAATGACAACTCTTCTCCAACAAACACAAAGCCATAAACCTAAAAACATATTCAAGCATATATGTCTGCAAGGCATATAATACACATGTCTCCATCCCATATCAAGTCAACCATATATAGGTAAATCTGAACGTTGCTTTATATTATAAATGTACATGTATAATGTTTTCAAAAACGGGATACAATGGCCATAATACAAAATTGTGGATCATATTATACATCTGTGTGTACATACAAACAAAATGGTACATGTATGTATTCCCCCTATACATGGATTCTATATGTACCCCCCCTATATATGATTTCTATTTATTCCCCTTTTCACTGCCAATGTCAGTGGCTAATGAGAAGTCTATCTTTCTTTTGCGGCTGCTCGATGGCGTTCCCCAACGATACGCAGGAGGATGCATTCTCAATATCGGAGACTACACACAAACCAAAATTTGTATGTTAGTTTACCAAGTTATAAAAATAAATACAACTCTATGTACATTTGTTCAAATTCCAAGCAAATATAACATTTTTACTTACCATGCATGTGTAAGTCCTCGGCACTGAAACTGCATGTACTTGGGTGGGGGTGTGTGCAGGGTCATCAGTGGCCCCAATTGGGTGCACTTCAGGCACCACTAGCTCAGTAGATGCCTGTATAAAGTAACATACATGTCAATGTCAGCAAATACAAAGAAAACAAGACATATATACTACATGGATGGACAATGACTCTTTCAAAGAAAGCAAGACATACATGTACCTCGGGGGGGCAGAGGTGGGTCACCAAAAACCTCAGTTGGGTTCTCTTCAGGCACCATTGCATCACTAGATGCTTGCATAAAGTAACATATGGACCAATGTCAGCAAATACAAAGAAAATGAGACTGTATATAATATGTATGGACGTACAATGACTTTTTCAAAGAAAGAGAGACATGTACACACGTACCTGGGGGGGGGGGATAGGTGGGTCACCAACAACGTCGATTTGGTGCTCTTCAAGCACCACTGCATCACTAGATGCCTGCATAAAGTAACATATGGACCAATGTCAGCAAATACAAAGAAAATGAGACTATATATATATACTATATATGGACATACAATGACCTTTTCAAAGAAAGAGCTCGACATACACGTACCTGAAGGGGGGGGGAGAGGTGGGTCACCAACAACGTCGATTGGGTGCTCTTCAAGCACCATTGCATCACTAGATTCCTGCATAAGGTAACATATATGTCAATGTTAGCAAATACAAAGATCTAACAAGACTACATATATATACTACATGGACGGAAAATGGCTTTTTCAAAGAAAGCGAGACATGTACACGTACCTGGGGGGGAGGAAGAGGGTCAGCGGTGGGTGGAATACTAAACATTGGCCTTACTAGACAGTAAAAAAAAACCTAACCATAACCGTGCTACGTAACAAAACATAAGGATACAATTAGAAAATTTCTTTAAATAATTAAATGCATACATGTTTCAAATCATTAAAAGCATATAATTAAAAGCATGTAATGAAAAGAATACCTGAGTCTGGGAATCTTCCTCTACATGGGAGGGACTGACCTGGGATTCCACAAACTCATTGTGCCCACCCTGCATAAAACATATTGTATCGATTTTAAGACGTATTGAATGTTGCAGTCTCTAAATTATAAATATGTAAATTACTCGATGACAAATTAAAAATAAAGTCCTTACAACTAATGATGAAGCACCAAAATCAGATGCAGCATTGACTGCTGCATCAATGGCATCAGCATCAACAGCTAGATTACGTGAATCTGGGGTGTTATTGGACACTAGCTGTATATTTGTTCACGTAAATTGTCAGATAATTATTTAAATAGAAATAAATTACAAAACAGTTGAAAACTGTGATACAAAACAACATATATATACTATGTAAAGAATGAATGTTACTTACATATCGGAGTAATCCATTGCCCCAAAAATCTGAAGTAGGCCCATAGCATATGCTTCGACACGATGTGCAAGCGTGTGGAATAACCCGATGCTCTGAAGACTCTGCGTCACCGGTGCGATGTGTAGCTCTGGTTTGGTCTAGGGACCTAAAAGGTGGATCCTGACTGTGAGATGGTCCAACCCCAGATGGGCCAGCCTCGGAAGTGCCAACCCCTTGGCCTACATTGCCTTGGACAGCAGTCCCATGTCGAAGCAATGTATCAGCCAAATCTAATAAGGACTCCTGTGTATCATCAAGAACAGGACCCGCTGGAGGATATAACTGAGGGGGGTTTGGTGTGTGTAGAGGGCGTCGCACACTATTAGGATTGGTCCTAGCCCCTTCCCTATCTTGGGGAATCCCATGACCTACACCTTGGAACTCTAAAATGTCAAAATAGTTCACATGTTTCCCCAGGATAAATTCTGCATACAGCTTCCTAAGGAAATAAAATGGGATGTCTCTATTCCCGCGAGGGTCTTCATCGAAGACCATGTACCAGCGATCCATCCAATTGGCTTTAGTTTTGGTTCCATGCACCAGTCTATGGAAATGTGTGGTCGACTGGAGGGTGGAACCAATCCGGCGCTAGGGTCCCGGAATAAGAAAAACAATTGGTCTTTGGTTATCTTTAATTTTTTTACATCTTTGTATCTCAACCCAGTGGAATAGTATTGCCTCTGGGAATCTTTGTACGAGCTAATGTTGTACAGTTCTCCTTGGGCATTGGCAATTGTATTTGTTATGGAGTCTAATGCCTCAACTAAAGATTGTCTTAAGTGGTCCCCCCCCAAAAGAGTGAGCTAAGGCGCCTCAATGAACCCAAATGAGCCAGAATCTCAGAATTACGGTCGTGTTCCTCCTTCGTGTGTGGGTTTGTGTCTGGATTTTGGTTTGGGTTTGGGGTTGTGTCTGGATTTTGGTTTGGGTTGGGGTTTGTGTCTGGGTTTGTGCTCTCTGTTAAGAACAAAACAATTCAATTTCTAAATTTAATTAATCAATTTCATTGTTTGTTTCTTAATACATGTAACAAATTTTATTAAATTGGTTTTAAAAAAAACAGAAACTAGTAAATTAACAAACACAATAACAAAAAATTCAAAAGGAATTAACAAACTAGTAAATCTTACCACCCACCTTCCATTTTATCCGAATTGTGAAGTGGCTTGCCTCCTCCTTCTCTCAAACGCAAATCGACATGTGCATTGTTTCACCTTCCCGATATCACCGGTCCTTCACTGTGTAGATTGGGAAAATGAGACCGCGGGCACTGTGTTTTATATATATATATATATTGCTATACAAATCGCACATGCGATACATCACAAGTGCGTTTTGTAACTCTATTAATGAAAATGTGTTTTTTAATCCTAAATATATATGAATTTAAAAATGAGGCCACAGGCACTATGTGTTATTTTTTTTCTTTTTTTTGCATTGCAAATCGCACTTGCGTATATTGCAAGTGCGTTATTTAACTCTATTAATCCTAAATATATATGAATGAAAAATAGGCCGCAGCCACTCTGTTAAATATATATATATATATATTTTGCATTATAAATCGCACTTGCGATATATCGCAAGTGCATTTTTTAACTCTATTAATCCTTTAAGATATATATGAATGAAAATGAGGCAGCAGTCACTCTATTTTATATATTTTTTTTTTGCATTACAAATCGCACTTGCGATATATCGCAAGTGTGATATATCGAAAGTAAGATATATCGCAATTGCGATATATCACAGCTGCATTTTTTAACTCTATTAATCCTTTTTATATGAATGAATAAATGATTGGGTATTTCCTTGGACTATTAATCCTTTATATGTGAATGAATAAATGATTGGGTATTTCCTTGGACCAAGGACGAGGGAGACAAGGGCACATTGAATTCTACAAATCCTTAATTAGTATGTCGAAATCCCATCATTTGGACCTTCATTTTTGCCAATGTATAAGGATTTTCACCCCTTTCTCCTTAACTAGGGAGGGACAATTACAACTTTTTCACTCCTTGCAAGCCTACTAGGGAGTGATAATTACAACATTCTCACTCTATGTCTTTCCTTAGGGGAGCGATAATCATGTTTTCACCATTTGAGCTTGGACATCAAGTGCGGCCCTGCATAGCCACCTAGGGATTTCTTTTTGTTAGAACAGTAATCCATACATAGTACCATAGTCCATAACCATAGTCAAATTTTATTGCTCATGTGCTTCATTACACCATAGTTTGGACTAGGTGACTTTAGTTGGTCAAATACCCACATTTGAGAGTGTTCACACCCACTTCCAAGCAAACCAGTTCACCCAACCTCCTGTTTTGTCCACAAGTGCACCCTCATTAAATGCTGGAGCGCTCTCTCTCCTTGATTTGGGGAATTACTGTTGACTAGGAGCGCTAGGGTGGATTTTGCCCAATTTTGGCTAGATTTGGAGCATTTATTGCTCCCTTGGTCCTCCCAAACACCTCTATTTGCTCACCCACGCCTGCCTTGGCCTCATTTATGACCCAGCATGCTTTAGCCACCTTCACACCTGAATTCGTGATTGTTTGGGATGATTAGGACTGAGTTGGACCCACCTAGGGGGGATTGAGGCCAATTTGGCAATTTTGACTTGTACACTCATCTTGAGCTATCTAATGCTCTCGAATTTCTCATGGATGTAATAAAAACCTGTTCTTAACATTTTCACATGTTAGATAGTCAAATAATGCAAAGATTAAGTTCACATTGTGTGTAAAATTATCTCTTTTTTCAAGCTTTTTCACTGGTTTTGCAAATAATTCGATTTTGTGAGGTTCTCCATAGCTCCTAGATCTTACTGTGATCAAAATACTCACATGGCATCAGATCCATTGTGGATTTGGTGAGTTGCAGGTCAATATTGAGCATTGAACTGCATTCTAGAGAGGATTTCCAGATAAAAATTGAGTGGTTTTTGCAGGTGTTTCAGTAGTTTTCTCACCATTAACGTAGCAGTAATGGAAGCAAACCAAAATGTTATTCACACCCTTCAATTTCTTCGATTGGAAGGATGAAATGGTTATCAAACTGAGATCTAAGGGTCTCTATAGAGTAACCATGGGCACAAAAGTGGAACCAAACTCTGCTGTGGAGAAAGCAAAGTACTAAAATTGACTTGATGAAGCTTATGGATTGCTATGCCTGAGCATTTCGAGGGAACTCTTGTTTCATACAGATAGTTTGACAACCCCAAATGAAGTATGGGTGAACCTAGAATCACTCTTTGGGAAAACTGATGAACGCAGAGGCCACCAGCTTGAAAACAAGCTCATTAGCTTGAGCCCAACGCATTTTGAAACCATCCAGGAGTTCTTCGCTAAGTTCAAGTCACTAGTGCTTCAACTGCAACAATGTGGAATTGTTAAGAAGGAGGAACAACTGATTCTGTCCATCCTTTCGAAGCTAGGCCCAGAGTTTTCTGTATTTGTTAGCACATTTCACTCAGCCAAGATGACCCTTTGAAATTGGCAAATGCCATCACTAGCTACCTTCATGGAGTGTCTCACTCAGGAGCAGGACAAACTAGTTCAGATGGGCACCATAAAATCAAAGGACCAAACACTGGCAATGGGTGTTTCAAATGCCAACAAAGGCAAGCAGAAAGCCAAGAATTCGAGGCAGCCAGAGAAGAGGAAGTTTGACAAGACCAAGTCTGCAGATGGAGGTTCGAATCTGTCAAAGGAGAAGGACAAGAAGGGAAAGGAAAAGACCAAATGCACCTATTGTCATAAGGGATGGCATCCAGAGAGCTCATGCATGAAGAAAACCATTGACTCAATGGCGCAGCTGCTGGAGAAGAACAACATCCCAGTCCCTGAGGGCGCAAGGAAGAAAGAGAGCACCTCAAATCCTGACAATAAGGAGAAATGTCATGCTTTGGTAGCAGGTATTTCAAATCCCTCATCCTTTATCATTGATTCAAGAGATTCCAGACATATGGTTTCATCCAAAGAGATCTTCTCTTCTATGCATTTGAATGGTGGCCCAACAGTTCGAATGGGAGATGATTCAAAAATCCAAACCAAGGGGATTGGTAGGATTGACATGGAGCATGGCTATTTCAGTGATGTGCTCTATGTACCTTCATTGGCTGCAAATTTGCTATCAGTTTATCAAATGACCCATACAGGAGAAGCCAAGAGAGTAACATTTACTCTAGATTTGGTAGAAATCTCATAAATTTCTTCAAATCAAGTTGTGGTAGTGGGGTATGAGGATCATGAAGAGAGAATGTACAAATTCTCCAATTTCATTCCAAATTCTAGTGGCCATGCTCTTGTCTCTCATGCCAACGAGATCTCCAAGCTGTGACATGAAATATTTGGCCACATGAGCTACAAATATCTCCAGACATTGCACAAGGACAAGATGGTGGAAGGGCTTCCAGAAATCAAATCTTCAAATGGTGCATGCATTGGTTGTGTAGTTGGAAAGCATCCTGAGTACATCTATGAGAAGGGAATGGCAAGGAGAGCCACTCAACCACTTGGATTGGTACATTCAGACCTCATTGGTCCTCTTCCCACTCCATCATATGGTGGATCAAGGTATGTACTCACATTCATAGATGACTACCCTCGATTCTGCTAGGTTTACTTCCTTAAATTGAAATCAGAAGTGTTTGAGAAATTGAAGATTTGGAAGGCCTTAGTGGAGAATCATAGTGGTCATAAGATAAGGATCCTTAGGACTAATAATGGAAAGGAGTATGTGAACAATAACATTCAGCATCTTTGTGAGGAATGTGGCATCCAAATGCAACATTCAATCCCCTACACACCTCAGCAAAATGGTGTGGTAGAAAGGAAAAATAGATCTCTCAAATAGATGGCAACTTGCATGATTGAAGCTAGGGATATAAGCCCTAAGCTATGGGCTGAATCCATCAATTGTGCTGCTCATATTCAGAATAGATCCTTTCACAAATCAGTCAAAGGAAAAACCCCCTATGAGGCATGGTTTGGCCAAAAACCAAATGTGTCAAATTTCAGAATTTTTGGGTCTAGAGCATGGGCTCGAATTCCATCAGAAAAGAGGAAGGCTTTGGAGCCACAGAGCAGAGAATGTATCATGGTTGGATATGGTGAAGACACAAAGGGATACAATCTCTTTGACACATCCACACTCAAAACTTTCATTAAGAGAAGTGTGCAATTCGAAGAAGAACCAATTCCTGATTTTGAGCTTGCACCGGGGGAAAGCTCTTCTCCTCCACACCTTACTGAAATTAGTGATGATTCCACTTCTGATTTTTCTGATATTTATGAATATGACATGGCTGAAGATGACATTTCTGTACATGAGTCACCATCAAGGCCCAAGTGGGCTGAAAAGATCATACAAGCTAGAGGTGAATTGGCAGGCAATCCCCAAGAGCCTAGGAAGACTAGATCTCAAACAATCAATGCTTCCTTTGCAAATGAAAGTGAACTTGCTGATCACTGTTATATGATGATTGAATATGATCCAACATCATATCAATAAGCTCATCATGATCCAAGGTGGAGAACAACAATGCAAGAAGAATTCCAATCTCTCCAAGAGAACAAAACATGGGATTTGGTGCCTCTTCCTCCCAAGAGGAAACTTGTGCAATGTAAATGGATTTTTCAAACCAAACCTGTTGCTGATGGTTCTGATATGAAGTATAAGGCTAGGTTAGTGGCTAAGGGCTACTCACAAATCTATGGTGTGGATTATACAGATACTTTTGCACCGGTTGCAAAGATGGACTCAATTAGACTAGCTCTAGCCATGGAAGCTAGTAAGGGTTGGGAAGTTCACCATATGGATGTTAAAAGTGCATTCTTACATGGTGATATACAGGAAGAGATCTATATGAAGCAACCTGAAGGATTCCAAGATGATCCCAGACTTGTTTGCAGGTTGAAGAAGTCACTCTATGGACTCAAGCAAGCCCCCAGGGCTTGGTATGCCAAAATGGATTCTTTTTTGCTCTCAATTGGTTTCTGTCGATGCAAGTCTGATCCAAATGTTTATTTACAGCAATGTGATGATAAATTGCAGGTCATTGTACTGTGTGTTGATGATATTTTAATTACAGGGAGCTGCAACAAGCAAATTAGCTCAATCAAAGCTTCTTTGCACAGTGAATTTGCCATGGGCGACCTAGGATTGCTAAGGCAATTTTTGGGTTTGGAAATTGAGCAATCTGAGAGAGGTATATTGCTGAGTCAACGTAAGTATGCTTCAGACCTGTTATTGAAGTTTAAAATGGCTGAATGTAAGGCAGCCAATTGCCCATTCCTTTCAGGCATAAAACTAGGTGAATTTGAAGACTCTCCATTGGTGGATTGCACACTCTACAGGCAGCTAGTTGGAAGCTTGTTGTACCTTACACATACAAGACCTGATTTGTCTTATGTTGTAAGTGCTTTAGCAAGATATATGCAGAAGCCACATGAGATCCATTGGAAGGAAGCCAAAAGGATCCTTCAATATGTCCAAGGAACAAAGAGCTTTGGGGTACACTATGCAGCTGGTTCTTCACTACAACTAGCTAGATTTTCTGACTCTGATTGGGCTGGAGATCCCATTGATAGAAAGTCCACTTTAGGTTTTGTTTTCATGTTTGCTGAAGGTCCCATTTGCTGGTCAAGTAAGAAACGACATACTATTTCACTTTCATTAGCAGAGGCCGAGTACAGGGCAGCAGTGAACGCAACCACACAGTGTGTTTGGTTGCAAGGCATTCTTCGGGAGTTTGGTGTTGCTATTGATTCTCCAACCAACATTTGGGTGGATAATCAAAGTGCCATCAAGATATCTACTGATCCAGTACAGAGGCAAAGAAGAAATCACATTGAAATCCATATGCACTACATTCGGGGCTTGGTGCATGACAGGGTGATTTCCTTGCAGTATTGCCCATCCACCGAGCAAACTGCAGATATTTTCACCAAGTGTTTTACTGAGAAGATATTCACTCACTTGAGAGCTTTGCTTGGAGTGAGTGATGGATGGTGATTGCTGCAATTTAATTGCAGGTTCAGCCCCATGTCCATTTTAGAGGGAAGTTTTTATCCCATGTGGTTTTACTTCTTGTCCTCGATTTATATGGACAAATAAAAATTATGTTTGTAATGAGGTGACTTGAGCCTTTGTTGCCAAGGCCTCCCACTTATTTTCATGAGTTGTACTAAGTTCTGGTTAAGGGGGGGTGTTAGAACAGTAATCCATAAATAGTACCATTGTCCATAACCATAGTCAAATTTTATTGCTCATGTGCTTCATTACACCATAGTTTGGACTAGGTGACTTTAGTTGGTCAAATACCCACATTTGAGAGTGTTCACACCCACTTCCAAGCAAACCAGTTCACCCAACCTCCTGTTTTGTCCACAAGTGCACCCTCATTAAATGTTGGAGCACTCTCTCTCCTTGATTTGGGGAATTACTGTTGACTAGGAGTGCTAGGGTGGATTTTGCCCAATTTTGGCTAGATTTGGAGCATTTATTGCTCCCTTGGTCCTCCCAAACACCTCTATTTGTTCACCCACGCCTTCCTTGGCCTCATTTATGACCCAACATGCTTCAGCCACCTTCACACCTAAATTCGTGATTGTTTGGGATGATTAGGACTGAGTTGGACCCACCTAGGGGGGATTGAGGCCAATTTGGCAATTTTGACTTGTACACTCATCTTGAGCTATCTAATGCTCTTGAATTTCTCATGGATGTAATAAAAACCTGTTCTTAACATTTTCACATGTTAGACAGTCAGATAATGCAAAGATTAAGTTCACATTGTGTGTAAAATTGTCTCCTTTTTCAAGCTTTTTCACTGGTTTTGCAAATAATTCGATTTTGTGAGGTTCTCCATAGCTCCTAGATCTTACTGTGATCAAAATACTCACACTTTTGCTTGAGATTACAACACTCAACCACTTGAGCTAACCCTCTGGGATTTTGTGTCGCAATTTCTCCTTTGCTATTAATGGTATTTATATTATATAAATTTCTGGAGCCCCTTTTATCTTCCAATGGTTTACCAAACAATCAACATCCTCATATAAAATTATACTAGATATAGAGTAATTCGAGGAATGCTCTTCTCCTTCATGTTAATTATCGTATGCTTGTGTAGAATACATAATTAATCAAAATAAAGTTTCATCGAAGAAAAGAACTCAAAAAACCTTAGGATATGTATTATAAATTAGTAATGTTCATTATAAGTATTGATTACAAAACATCATTACCAAAATGTGTTATTTTATCTCCATGGAGTTTATTTGTAATTGAATTACCATATTTGTGGTCATCAAATATATTTTCATAAAGAGATCACGTGAGTAATGAGATAAAGATAGAGAATAGTTTTTTTCAAATGTCTAATTTTATATCTTTGTAGGATAGGGGCAAATAGGTTTGAAGGGAGAAAAGGTAATGGTAGAAGAGAGGAAGTGGGTTGCTTATTTTTATGATCTGTAATAAGAGATATTAGCCTCCATTTTAATAACTTTAGTTGAAATAGTGGGTGCATGGATGGGTGACATGGTGTGGTTGGATAAGCAACGAGGGAGTTATATGGAGAAGGGTATGATAGAAGACATCAAAGGAAGAAAAAAAATTAGAGGAGAAGATGTCGAAACAAGAAATCAATTTAGTGCACAAATTGTACATGTGACATTAGTTATAGAAGAGATCCACGGTGCCTTGTACAGAAGGATAACATCTCAAATAAGAACGGATATAAGACAAGAAAATTAATGTTTCAAATCATTTCTAGTATTCACATATAGAGAACAAACAAAGTTTGTATATGGTCCCCTGTCTCATAAATCAATTGAATCTCTCTAACTACGCCTTTGCAAGTAAAATTATATGCATAGAGACAAAAAAATTAGTACAATAAATGAAACTCTAATCATTCAAACAAACGGAGAAAAAAAACAAAAACACAAATGATGGTGAAATAAGAAGACCATATGAATCGAACCCTAGTTCGACGACAACTTTGAAATATGGAAGAGATATGGAGAGATTCAATCCTTCTCGAGGAATGAGAGGAATTGGGAGTACATATACCATTACAGATCATGATTCTTAGACTATATTTTGATCATTGTGAAAGAATATAAAATTTAAGATGATCCACATGATCCAAATCGCATTTACGTTATAACGCAAGTAAGTCATATCGCACTTGCGATATAACGCAAGTGGAATATATCGCATTTGCGATTTGTAACTACAAAAAACGCAAATACGATATATCGCATATGCAATTTGGGCTAACTAAGCTTAGCCTCGGTTTTCGACTCGGGTTTGTCCGAACCTAGCCACAATAACACATATGCATTATGGATTTCCGTTTCGGATGTGCATTTTTTATTTCTCTAGTGGCACTAAAAAGTGGAACCAACTTCGTGCGAGCACCCTATGGAATTTCATAATCATGGCCCTAATATAGAGATTCTAAGATATATTTAGGGAGTTATACTCATTTTAATTTGTCTCGAAAGTAATTAATTTACTTCAAAACCCTAGCTCTATTTTTTGAGTTACAACAAGCAATGTGCTTCTTACAGGAAAATATGATAGTCTCAATATTGAAGAAGTTATAAAGGGGAAAAAAGTTGGCATGTTTTGGATAATCAAAGTAATCTTTGTTTTACGACAACATATTGATAAATGGTGGTGGTCACTTAACATTTACGAGATCAGAAATTTTTCGGATAATGAATTTGAGAAGGTATTTTTAGATATGTGGTCTCATGTTATGAATAAATATAGAAAAGTTTAAGTTTTGTTTTCATTCAAAAAATTCATATTACATGTTCATCGATGTATTTGGGAAGAGAAACATTGCATCTACAAAACCTAGTAGAAAGTATAATCTTGTCAATGCGAATTTGGATAAAAAGTTGCAAGTATGTACAAAGAATATTGAAAACACACATTTTGAGGGTGAAAATGTTCAAATTTTTAATATTTGAATCTTACCATGGCTACAACGTGTTGCATTCATATTTTTTTGCTATAGATATGGATGATGTGGATATTGTCTTAGGATATCCTTGGATGGACTCAGTTGCAATAGTTAATATTAATGTGCAAAAGAATATTTTGAGGCTTTGGTATAGGAAAAATAAAATCACCTTGAAGGATATTTTTCATACTAAAACAGAAGGGCCCAAGGGGTCACATGAAGAATCCCTTTCAAGTAAAATAGTTGGAGCTTCTACATAAATGATAAATCTAGAGTCCGAGGTTGAATCAAAAGAAGAAAACGATATAGAAGTACATGATGAAATTACCAAGGAAAACGATAAACATGAAAAATGTCAAGAAGCTACCTGAACCCAAGGAACGAAAGGTTCAAAAGTCAAATAAATAAGGACCAATAACTAAGGCTCAAGTCTATCGACACCCACACGACCACCATGAGAACACTACAAGGAAACACCTTCTAGAAAAGGTTGTCATAGAGGCTTTTAGTGTTACAACATTTTCCAAAAATGTTTAAAAAATCTTCGCTACAACATCTTTTTTTAGTATCGAAGGTTTCTATGGAGGCTATAATGGATATTCATTGTAATAAAAAAACTTGGTCATTGGATTTTTTAGTGGATGTTTTTTATCTGGTACTTTATATTTCTATAACACACGCTGGTGTATCTGCTTTAACTAAACTGCATTGGTGCATGCAAACAATGCAAATGGAAAGGTGCGTATATTATAAATAAAACCCACCGGTGCTTATACATGATAGTGATAGAATCGGACTGTACATTCATTTCCAATGCACCAATAGTTATGTTTTAAGGCATACACACTGTTAACACCCAAATTAACCCCCAAGGTTGTGAAGAGGGCAATCTGGGGTAACCACTAACCAGCTTTAGACTAATGCTACTGACCCAGCATAGTCTGAGAGGGCTCTCTCTTAAACATTCACAAAAAACTAAAAATGATCAACAATTTAACATATAAAACACATGTTCAGCATTCTTGCTCAAGATATGCAATCATAGCACATTTAGGAGGTCAGATTCCTGGTAGAAGAACATAATGGTTTCAAGGAGTTTTGGTAAGACATTCATGGAGGGATACCATTGGGAGATGGAGTCAATAAATCAAGTCTGAATTAGGTTGCTAGCTGTAGGAGATGGAAGAGATCATGGATAGAGGCAGCGTAGACACAAGCTCTTCCGTGTTAAGGTTTTTGCAGGTGGATTGGAGGAATGGGGAAGACAACCCATTAAACAAAGCACCTAACTGGGGTGAATTTTGCAAGACTTTAGAAGATGTTTGAATGCTTGAACAATGGATTCAGAGCATGCTAGATGAATTCTAATCCATAACCCTTGTGCTCAAGCATGAAAGCAAAGACACAATGAAATGTTTAAACAGGAAAACAATCACATAAGAAATCACTTACTAAAGAGACTAATGGCACAAGAATCTCAGCCATGGAAAGCTTCAAATCATTCCGTCTCTACAACTTTCATTTATATCTAAAATAGAAAAAACATATAGAGTGCAGATCCTCTTAGCTCTTGGGAATCCCCCAAAATGAGAACCCAACCCTTCATTCATTCAATTACATGAAATTCATTGCTTCCTTGAGCCCTGGGCTTGACTCATTCAAAGAAGAAAATGGTTATAACAGAATGACACCTAATCATAGCTTATTTGCCACCACCCCTATAAGAAAAAAGTGGGTGAGACAGGCCCAACTACTTTTTACATTTACCAGCACTCTTAACTAAACGACAGTTGACTCACACAAAAGACAAAAAGATATTTTTGAGATGCTCTCTAGGTGGCTGCCCCACTAATTGAGTTCCCCCATTAGCTTCTGGATCTTTCATTTTTGTTTATCCTTTAAATGCCAAGTTACTTCTTCGAGAGGAAGCTTGGGGGTTGACGGGCTGTGTATATGACCCTTTTTGTGTTAAATTTTGAGCACTAATTCACAATACTCTAGGATCTTTACTGAGAGAATATCATGTACAGTATATCAATGCATATCAAGCATGTCAATCATCACAAGAAGCAAAAGCATGAGACACAAGAGACACAGAGTTTCCGTGGGGAAAACCCTAAGGTGAAAAACCCCACAACTTCCTTAGAGATAGAGAGAGCAATGGCTCAACCAAAGTACAACCAAAATACACAGAGATAGTCTCCTAGTAGCAGATGATCCTCCTCCTCACTAGTGCGCCACTTTTTGAGTGAAGGAAGAATGAGTTTCTGAATGATCAAAATAGAGATCTCCCGATCTCTATTTCTACTTGTATGTTTTCCCAGTGATCTTATGGGGCCGACTTGTCTAGCTAGGTACATCATCCATATATTACATAAAATAAGGGTTGACCCCACACATGGTGGTGTAATAACCCATCGACAATTTCACACACTTGCGACACTTGTCAATACACGTGATAACACTTTTGTATAGAGGACTGCACATCTCTATAGGAGTACAATAATATATAAATTAAATACATGGATCAAATACATTCCGAAGTTACATATACATAAACACTCCCTCTTAACTAGGAAGGTATTTCTCGACATAGATCTGCTAGTAGAAGTCTTCTTTTCTGGATCATCGTCATTGATGCATCGTCCTCGAATCATCGTCATCGTCACTGCTACTGCTATCTCAAACAATCTCTGAATCTACTCGTCATAGGAAGTTCTACAGAGCCAGTCCTTTTTCATACTGGATGTAGGCCCACCACCTACAGGTCTTCATCATCAATGGCCATACTGTGGAATCCTCAGGACTTATTACGTGCATCACAAATCCTCGAAAGAGCATCCCAGGATGTTACGGGTACACAACTCTGACCTGTAGGATCTCCTAGGGCCATACTATATGTGACCTCACCACCAAACCTCACAAGAGAATCCCAGGTTGTTATGAGCACACAGCTCTACCTATAGGATCTCCCAGGGACAAATTACATGTGGTCACCACAAAACCTCGCAAGAGCATCCCAGGCTGTTACGAGCACACAGCTCTACCTATAGGATCTCCCAGGGACATATTACATGTGGTCATGGCAAAACCTCGCAAGAGCATCCCAAGACTTATTACGGGCATACAACCCAACTTATCGGATCTCCTCGGGACATATTATATGCCATAGGAAAAAACCTCGAAAGAGCATCTTCCAGATATCCCAGGGCCAAATTATATGCCATAGGAAAAACCTCGAAAGACTATCTGCAGATCTCCCGGGGCCAAATTATATGTCCTCCCAGAGCAAAACCTTGAAAGAGCATTTGCTAGATATCCCAGGGCTAGATTACATGCCATAGGAAAAACCTCAAAAGACTATCTACAAATCTCCCAGGGCCAAATTATATGCTCATCTGCACAACCTGTTCCACGGCCATAGAGTATCAACCTGATACTCACCATACATCATCTTGATGTACACATGATCATCCTGATCATCATCACTACAACATCCTGTTGCATGTCATCTAGAGCAACATCCTGAAGCTCGTCATCCATGATCATCCTGATCATACAATGCATCTACATGATGCATACCAAGTATCTACCTGATACATATCATCATACATGATCCACCTGATACATACATAGATACATGTTCAACACAATGTATCCACCTGATATATATCAACATACATGATCTACCTGATCATACACAGTATCCACCTGATACATATACAGATACATGGTCCAAGCATCCAACATGATGCATATACAAATACATATAAATGATCCAACTGATCATATCCATCATCCAACATGATGCATACATACATATACAGAGCAGTAACTGGAGCATCGTCCTGATGCTCATCATCCAGCGCTTACATCCACAGCCATGTGAAGGATCCTCCTTCCGACATGCTTGGAATGGCTTCTGCAAATGTTTCCATCACTTCTTCCTTGAAGTGTCATCAATCTGAAGAACACCAAGCCTCTCTTTGAAGTACTCGAACTTCACTCTGGCTAGTGGTTTCATCAGCACATCTGCAATCTGCTCGTCCGTCGCAACATACAGGAGCTTCACTGCTCTCTCTCTGCACCATATCCCTGATATAGTGGTAATTGATCTCGATGTGTTTCGACCTGTCATGAAACACTGGGTTCTCAGACAACTTCACACAACTCTGGTTGTCATAGAAGATACCAGTAGCATCCAACGGGAGATCAAATAACTCAGACAGTAGATTTCGAAGCCATACTACCTCACAACTAGCCGAACAGGCTGCAACATACTCTACCTCGGCTGTACTCAGTGCTACGCAGCACTGCTTCCTACTAAACCAAGAGATCACACTCGATCCCATACTGAAGCAGCACCTAGATGTGCTCTTCCTATCTACAGCACTGCCTGCCCAATCTGAATCAACATAAACCTATAGGTTAAACTTTTGATTCACTTCATACTTGAGCCCATAATCAACTGTAACCTTCAGGTACCTCAGAATATGCTTTACAGCAACCAGGTGAACACTCCTCGGATCCATCAGGAATTGGCTCAATGTGTTCACCGCAAGGCAAATATCTGGTCTCGTGTTCGTCAAGTACATCAAGGACCCAATCATTTGATGATACATAGAGACATCAACTGGCTCAGATGAAGCATCACACAGAAGCTTCAAGTTCGATGCCATAGGTGTGGCCATGGCCTTGCAATCCATCATCCCGAGCCTCTTCAGGATATCTATTGCATACTTCCCTTGTCCAAGGAAGATCCCATCTGCACTCTGCCACACCTACATACCTAGAAAATAATGCATCATCCCCAAGTCCTTCATATCAAACTCGACAGCAAGCTTCCTCTTTGTATCAACAATCAATCTGTCATCTCCTATTACAAATAGGTCATCCACATACAGTAGTAGAATCACATGATTCCCTTCCTCAACTTTGTAGTAAAGGTTGGAATCCGCTTTACTCTTGGTAAAGCCCAAGCTAGATAGGAAACTGTCCATCCTACCATGCCATGTTCTGGGAGCTTGCTTCAAGCCATACAAGGCTTTCTTCAATCTGCACACATATGACTCCCTATCATGTGTTTCAAAACTGAGTGATTGCTCCACATATACTTCCTCTTCAATTACACCATTCAAGAAAGCTGTCTTGAAATCCATCTGGTGTATCTTCCATTTCATCACTTTTATACTTCTCTATGCTTCCATCTACAACATGCTTGATCTTGTAGATCCTCTTGGAAGTCACTACAGACTTCCCTTCAGGTCTTGGGACTGCATCACAAACATCGTTCTTCATGATCGACGGATCATGGCATTCTTCCTGTATCTTGGGAACTTCAATATCTTCAATAGATAATTTTGTTGCTTGAACAAATGTTGTAGTCCTTCTTTTGTAGGTGAAGGTATACAATATTTCCTACAAAACAAGTTAAATTGCATGATTAGCAACATCTCATAATTTTCAAAACAAGTTCTTTCACATAAATAAATATGTCATAAAGTCATGCAATTATTTAAGCCAATGCTTCAATACAACATTTATCCATATCCCGTAACTTTCTAGATGCCTTCCAATCTGTACCAGAACATTGTTAAGAGTGTGCACAACTCCCAACATGTTAGCAAAGAGGTTTCATTCTAGATAAGTAGCAATGGAATGTTTTACAGTGCCATAGGCCACTTACCCATCATATGCATATTAGTAGTATCCTGTTCATTAATGCAAATATGCAAAATACACAACCTAAGTCTAGGAACATATTATTTAAACAATCAAATATACAAGAAATGACAATTCAAATACTTATCTTTATTTGTTTGTTGGGTGGACTCCCTCTGAGTCTTTGCTTCCTTGCAGGAGTTGTTGGAGTCCTAATCTGAAGTAGCTTCTTCTACACCTTTCTGTTGTGGAATATAGAGAGATGGTCAACTCCCTCTGAATATCTGCATCCTTGCAGAAATCACTGGAGTGTGCTACCTCTTGATCTTTGCTTCCTGGATTACCTGTTCTTAAACTTATATTCATTCTCGATCCCTATGCATGCTTATTAGTATCATCATTGTGTTATCCTCGAGGTCTCATACATAATCAAACATTTATTAGTATAATCACAATAATCTCAAGTATGTATAGTCAGTATCATTTCAAATAGAAATAATAAGCATTCTTATGGTTAGTCATAAACATAATATACCTAAACCCATGATTACTCAAACCTATGACTCTTCTGGTTAGTCATATCATCAATTAAGGTAAGAAATATGCATAAGCCCTAGATTACTCAAAATTGTAATTTAAAGAGTAATCATTATCAATCATACAAAAGTATACGATATATAAAAAAATCATACTTGGTCATCATATTTGCTAGTTATGTCTAGCAATGTGTTCTTGTTCTCTTCAATGACCTGCATAACTCATTAGTTAACCTTTGTCAAAACAAATTATACATACCTCTATGTGATCCATGACTATGGATGAATCTTTGTCTTCATAGCATGTTCAGGTTGTCTCTTTAATTTGTACAATCATCCCTCTTGCTTTTCAAACACTACTGCATCATCTATGGTCTTTCCCTTTGGCCACATTAGAACTTGGCCATCCAAAAATGCAACCCTTATTCCTTTTGCATCCAACGCAGAGATGGAGAGAAGATTCTTCTTGAGCCAAGGTACATAAAGAACTTCTTTCATCTTCAAAGATTTTCCAGAAGCTAGGTTGTAGGAGGCTTCACCACTTCCTTTGATGGGGTATTGATAGTCATCCCCAAGTTTCACTTTATGGGGTGATTCATGTTCAGATAGATTTACAAAAGATTCTTTAAACCCCGTCATGTGTTTGGAAGCACCACTGTCAATTAACCAATCATTACAACCATGAGAGATAGTACCTGAGAGAGCAGAGATTAGAACATACTCTTCTTCACTTGATGAGTCATCATCACTTTCTGCCCTAGCCTTCTTCTTTGGAGGTTCATCATCTTCGGCAGCATGAGCATGGAACTTTCTTTTGATGTCCTTCTTCTTCTTGCTAGAGTTGTTGTTATCCCTTTTGTTCTTGGGACATTCTGAAGCAAAGTGACCCTTCTCATTGCATGTGAAACATCTTAGATCCTTCTTATTCTTTTGTTGGTTATGCTAGGATCTCTTGTAGTGGGAGTGCTCCTTCTTGGGCTTGCTTCTTTTGGGGTGAGCTGCGAGAGCTTGATCTTCACCTCCCATCTTTTCTTCTCGAGCTACAAGCCTAGCTTCTTCTTGAGAGCATTCCTCCCACAGTTTACTGAAAGAGATCAATTTCTTTATTGCACAGATTCCTTGAATAAAGGAGTCCCATAACCTAGGTAGGCCATTCAGAGTGGTCATAACAACTTCACCATTGTCCACTATTTCATCCACAGCTTCAAGTTGTTCCTTGATCTGAGAGACCCTGGAGAAGTAAGATTGAATGGTCTCTCCATTCAACATCTTGACCCCTTTCAATTGAATTCGCAGAGTCATCTTTCGATTTATGTTCTTCCCTTCAAATAACTTGGTCAGGGAGTCAAACATCTCCTTGGGTGTCTTTAGAGATGACACATAAGGTATGAGATGGTCTTTGATAGAATCAACAATGATTCTCTTTTCCTTGACCAAGTTCTTCTTGTGCAATACCTTAGCCTCTTCATCCTCTGGGATAGGGACCTCAGAGCTGATGTAAGAGTCCAATTCATTTTCTTCCAGGATTAACCCAATCCTATACTTCCAGGCTCGAAAGTTATCAGCCCCTTAAAGATTATCCTCAAGCTTGGTGTGGTGAGACATCTTAAAGAGTACTTCAAATGGAAATAGAGAATATTTAGGTCTTACCACTTGCTTTGCTGAAAACTGGATCTCGTCCGAGATTAGGGTTTGTTGGAAAAACCCAAAAAATTCAAAATGTGAATTTCAACTTTCTGAAAGGATATAAAGATGCACCTTGATGAGCTGATCATCCTGGTGTATTTAGAATTTGAGATCTGCAAAGCTTCACCCTTCAGAAATGCCTTTTTGTCTTCCCATGTTCCTAAGGAGGACCCTGAATTAGGGTTTGAGTTTCCCGGAGATCTACCCAGCCAAAAATCTCGATCCAAATCTCTAAACTTTGATTTTTGCAAGGAGCTTCCAGCTATGTCTTTCGATTCCAGAAATTCCTATTTTTATGGAAACCCTAATTTTTAGGGCCAAATATGAAAATGCTCAGAATCGAATTTTGACTGGACAGATAGATTCTCCTTGATGAGTAGAGTCAATCTACTATACTTCTTTTCCAAAATTTGTGGAGAGAAACCCAATAAACAAGAAACCCTTGGTTTCTGTCACTGCACAATGTCTTCTGCTTAGGTTAGCTCTGATACCATGTTAAATTTTGAGCATTAATTCACAATACTCTAGGATCTTTACAGAGAGATTAACATGTACAGTATATCAATGCATATCAATCATATCAAGCATGTCAATCATCACAAGAAGCAAAAGCATGAGAGACAAGAGACACCGAGTTTCCGTGGGGAAAACCCTAAGGTGAAAAACCCCACAACTTCCTCAAAGATAGAGAGAGCAATGGCTCAATCAAAGTAAAACCAAAATACACAGAGATAGTCTCCTAGTATCAGATGATCCTCCTCCTCACTAGTGTGCCACTTTCAGAGTGAAGGAAGAATGAGTTTCCGAATGATCAAAATAGAGATCTCTCGATCTCTATTTATACTTGTCTATTTGCCCAGTGACCTTATGGGGCCAACTTGTCTAGCTAGGTACATCATCCATATATTACATAAAATAAGGGCCGACCCCACACATGGTGGTCTAATAACCCATCGGCAAGTTCACACACTTGCGACACTTGTCAATACACATGACAACACTTCCATATAGAGGAATGACACATCTCTATAGGAGTACAATAATATATAAATTAAATACATGGATGAAATACATTCCGAAGTTACATATACATCAACATTTTGTTCCCTTATTTTACCTTGTTCTATGACTCTTTTGACACAATCCTGTATTATCATTGCCTCTCTTGCTTACATTTTGCACATTTTGGCCTTGGTAAGGATTGATCTTGTCCTCTTTGCTATTTTTCAATTGCTTATGATTGGATAGAGTTATGCTGCCATTATTGCCTACTAAGGAAGTGATGTTTTCAGGTTCTATAACAGTCTCCCTATAGGTTATGGAATGAAGGATTATGGGAGCTGGAGGATAGGCATTTCAGTCTCAAGCTACCACACTAAGGCATCAAGATTGATGTATTTCTTACATTGTTTTGGTTACCTATCTAGCTTCTAGATGTTGATGTAGTCGATCCAGGAATTGGAGGTTTTGTACTCAATTCAGTATTTTGAGTCCATGATGACTCATAGTTGACCGCTCCGATATCCCTGGGATCATCTGCACTTTCCACGATGTATATCCTTGAAATATCTCTTTGAAGATTTGAAGATAGGCTTTCTTTGGAAACCTGTTGTAACTATGCGATTTCTCCTATTTTCTCATAAGCGTTGATGTATAAAAGACATGGGGACTCTTCATAAGGGTTAGCCTCAATGACATAAGATCTATTGAACACTGTATCAGGTTTTTATATAAGAGATTCCTGGTTTATCTAATTTAAATGTGTTGATCAATTTCATGTGATTGAGAGGCTGTTCATTTCCTGTTGTCGAAGGCAGGGCCCCCTTCTGTAACAGGTGCTGTTATAAGTAGGATTTTTTTCCTTTATGCATGTGTGTTAAGATTGATAGATTAATTAGTGATGCAATGTTGATTGGTTCAATTATTTGATATTCAGAATTTGTGTGTTGGTCATAGCTGAGTGTGAATCCTTTAATGAGTGGTGTGATTGGATTATAGAGTTATTCTTATTATAATTTAAAGAGGTGCATATGAATGATGAATGCCAAGTTAGTATTATTTGTGCAAGTATTATTTGTGCAGTGAATGGACACATTAGGTTATCTTAGAATTATGTTGTGAGTGTGTAAGCATATAGGCAGATTGTGGAATTTGATTAGTTATTCAATTTCTTCCTTACAGTTGTGATTCATTGAATTATTTTCATTAGGTATTTCTCAGTTGGTTAATTTAGAATTGGAAATTAATTTGCTTCCTGTAATTTGACAGAATGTTGTTGGTAGTAATTGCTTTCTGTAGTATAGCAGAATCTCATTGATAGTTAGATGCTTTCATTAGACTACAAGATCCTTTCTGTAGTTGCCAAATTCTTAGGAGTCCATTCACCAAAAGATTGCATCCTAATTTTGGTTCGGTAATTCATTAATCTTCTCTATGTTACGATCTTCCAAGTTGTAGTGTCTAGCATATATTTTACTTGGTAGCTCATAAGCCTTTATGGCCCTGGGTTGATAATTTATGAACAAATTTTCATTTCAATTTAATTAAAAAGGGAATAAAAGAGCTCATCAGGGGTTTTATGTGCATTCTGAATAAGTGATTCTGTCTGTTCCCCAGTAGACCCAAATTCTGCCATGATACTTATCGGATGAAGAAAATTTTCCAGCTGAAGGTCCAGGCATCCATCCAAGGAAAGACGTCGTACTTCTGAGTATATTCTAGAAACATCAACCATTCGAGACACATACAAGGTGTTTCCCTGCAAGAGACAGCTACACTTGTTCCCTTTGTTTGAGACAGTGTGGCAGCCTTGTAAAAATGTGCCTGTAAAAATAATTCCTCAACCACTTAAGGCTGCAATAGATTTAATTGACTGTCAAATATATCGCCCTTAAGTGCACAGTATAGGACAGGATGCATTCTGTACATACATCTTTGAGCAAAAGAAAGAATCTAGTTAATGAGTGATAAAATTCCATCGTTTTCTTGAACACCATAAGATACTGCCTCACGCACCACCACCTCTGAGAGAAGGGATTCCCATCGCATGTATAGAAGTTATAAGTTTAGTTCGGGCTCCATCTCTTTCCTTGGTCTTATTGCGCTTATCCCCAGCATCTACCCGTAAGAAACAAATTCCATTACAGTGCTTAAATTGTTTGCTGAGTTCTGCATCATCAAACCAGCAAACAACATCAAATTTTGGATGGAGCAAGACCCATTTGTGCTCAACCCACAGGAAAAATACTTGCACAGCTTCAATATCTTGAGATGGATTTCAAAATCTGGGCTCGTTTGTACACAGTGCTCCTTTACAAAAAGGCCACGAAGATTTGGATAGATATGACATAAGGCTCGAAAGCACATCAGATCAATGACAGGAATCCTAGAAGAAAAAGGTGTTCCCTTCATTAACAAATAAAAAATAGAAGGATTAAATCTGAAATGAGTAACGGTTTCATCTCTGCATGCATCCATTCTGGTCTAAAGAATTGGGTCTCCAGATAGGTATTACACATGTAGACCGCAGAGCCATTTCGAGTTGCAATTACAACATCAACTATACCTGTGTTGACTTATACGCACGCCACGACCTTCACGCGCTTCGGGCTAGGCAGTTTGTAACCAAAGGTCACGCCTGGATTATGTGCAGGTATTATTATAGGAATACGATGATTCCTATCTCGAGGGCCTTTGTTTGAAGATCCCCCACTGAAACCTTAATTCTTCCTCCTTTATCTAACAAAAACATCACACGACCTCGCGCCACTGAGTATGGATACGAAAGAAACCAAATGCCCCCATGCTAAGAACGGCACTGGGATAGAGTGACAGACTAGAGCACTTAACAACACCACCCAAAAACCCGTGACGGTTGACTACACACTGCACGGCCACGAATCATGAAGAAAGGAAAAAAACCCATCTCTATCGATCATCTGCTGTAGTATAATCGTCTCTCGGATTAGTTTGTTTATCCCAGTGTAGTTTGGATACGCTTCCTCCTCAGCTACAGAAAACTGGCGGCAATACCAACCCTTGGATGCAAAATGTCCAATCTGGGCGGAGGATAGGAAAATCGTGGCTACAAGAGTGCTAAATAACAATACTAGAGAAGATGATGAATATCCTTTGCTTATTTCAGACTCCCTACGTTGCAGCAAACTTCCCTCACTTGGATAACTGGCGCTAGGGTTTGGGAGCTTGAGGCTTTAGTCAAATGAAAAGAAAACAAGCCACCGAAAATAGAACGACCCTCTTTTATACTTCCCCAAACAGCTTTGATCACCAAAGATGGTATCTCGTAGGCTTTAGGTAGTTTCCAATACCATTTTATGTTCATCCGATGAGCCTGGAGAGTGACACGTGGGATAGTGGTTCTCTCATCATAGCCACCCACCGTCTTTACCTTTAGTGCATGTAGACAATGCGAGATGAATCGAGAACAATCGATCCTCCTCTACGACTCTTACAAACCTCCCAAACAATACAATCTTGACCGCTTTGACATAGTTGCAATGTCCCCAACTGCCGCATCAAATTTCTTAAAAACAACCATTTATTGTTATCACCAACACTCGAACTCAAAGGTAGAATTTAGCAGACCTCCAGCTGTAGAAGTTTCACTGCGTCAAATAGCTAAGGATAGCTCCCACACTGGAAACCCTAACTCCTTTGGACAGACGCGTGGCTATTTTGGCTATTATTAAAACATTTTCATGTTTTGGGACATATCCCACATGCAAAGAAGAGAATACTCTTTTATTCCTTATATATCCCATTGTATCTAAATTTTGCCAAGTAAACGCTTGGATGATGGAGGATGTGTGGCACCCCTTTGCACTGGTACTTGGTCACTTAGTAGACTCTTGGTGCTGAGCGTGTGGGTTGATCCCATTAACCCCTTTTGTTCATATTTTGGTTAAAGTTTGGACTCACTCCAAAAGTCAGAAGAAGTCTTTGTCTCCATTAAGCTTTAACTTAGGCTAAACCCCTTTTTACATAAAAAGAAAAATTGAGAGCCTTCGACCCTTTGCTCATATAGAAATTAAATAATGGAGGATTGAAATGTACAAAAACTTATCCTTGGCCTAAAATTAATCCTCTTGCCAAATCATGGACACTTTTCATCTTTCTCTTTTTCATAAAAATTTTCCTTTTGCAACCTTGGTGCCTACACCGGAGGACTAAAGCTTGTTTTAGTGCCTACAACCACAAAAATTGCTCTATTTTGCACCACCAATGCTACTAGAAGAAAATTAAACACAAAAATTTATGGGGTGCTAATAACTGGCTCCAATTGGGGATGTTATCCTCCCTACAAGGTAGCAAAGAACCCCTCGTAGACCAGTGCCTGATACATTGGGCGGATCCCAACCCTGAAAACTGCAACCTGCAACCTATAACTGATTCTTCATCCAAACACTGCAACTGAAAACCGCTAACTATCGAAGACTGAAAACATACATGCTGAAACTGAATTGAAAAATAACACTATACATACTAAAAAAAATGCTTGCTCAACAAACTTATTTCTCCTACCTACCCTACTTTCCTGTAATGCAATTGTTGAATCAAATGACACGAAAGTGCCAATGAAGCCAATCTAGTGACTGGCCATTTGCTTGAACCCTGCTTACACTTCCTTTGAGCAAGCAGGGAAAATAGAGATAAGCCACTTCAAGTATACATTGACAATGAGCTCACGTCCCACAAATGCAAGAAAATTCATCTTCCCTTTAGACTATAGTAAATTAGTATAATGATCTTCAATAGTTTGAAACATTACCATGTCTTGAAACTCAGCAAAAATACAAGTAACTCTTTCAATTTGACTTGCAAGAATACTCGGCTGCTGCTCCATAGGAATGCATAGGGAAGTGTGAATTTCTTCTACCTGAGCGTTGACTGTACCTCCCTCAAGTATGAGCAACTCTTGTTCTCTCTTTGGCATGCTATCTATCTCAAATTCACACTCATCCACATCATAATCTAAAGCATCCTCAAATAGAAAACACCCTCCAAGATCATTAAACATGACATCTCTATCCTCTTGATGAAAGAACAAGGTGTCTAATAGTTGATTTCCTTGCAGAGGATCATCGTCACAAATGGGTTCCCTCAAAGGAATTTCCTGTATAGCACCATTAATCCCATGACTGTCGTCATTTAAACATAGATATTCATTTTCAATACTGGGGGAAATCTCATTCACATATTCAAGACTACGTGAACACTGCAAATATGTATAAGCAAGGGCTATAACATGACTCTGCAGGAGCTGATCTATTTCTTCTTCAGTTAAAGGAGGAGGTGGTCTGTGCATTTTCTGAATCAAACAACTATTGTTTTCTTTCTCTTCTGCAGATTGATCTTGATGCTGAATGTATTCCTCATTTGTATACAAAGGAGTAGATGAATCATCATTTGTTTCTGAAGAGAGATCATGGGAATTTACTATAATTTCTCCATTGATTTCATCTACAGCTAACTTCTCTTGATCATCATGGAAATGGACTTGCGAAGAAAAATGATAAAGTGCTTCAGACAGGTCTTCATCATTCATACTTTCCAGATCTTCATCAATACTTTCAAGGTACTGTATGAAATTCTCAAACTGATCACAACAATTTTCCACTAAAGACAAAGATGGAAAATCTACTTTATAACACTCATAAAAAGCTATGTGAAAATATTTTAAAGAAAACAAGTTGTGAGGCTTCAAATCTTCATACCATTCCCTTGCTTTGCCTTCTAAAGAATCCATGAACATCTTCATAAGGCAATCCTCATGAAACCTATTCTTCAGCTTGTGCACATGTATGTGAAAACTCATCAAATGAAGTGTAGCACCATCATTTTCCTCATCTCTGAACTTAGGCAAGTAAGATTGCCAATCTACTTTAGGAATTTGATTCGGAAAACCAGGAATATGAGACTTTTTCATAGGATCATACCTTCTTGACAATGAGGCCATCTTGAAACAATGGAGCTGCAAATTCCGGCTGAATGGTGAGTGCAGCAGCTTGTGAAATAGAGAAACCTAGGATTTCTTCAACGTGGAGTCACCATGAGACCTTCAACATCTCAATTCTGATAGGGAGTCACTGATCCTCCCAGTGGGGTCACCTTCATACTGGAATTTTGATGAGTGGAGTCGCCAGGTGAATGATATAACCTTCTTGATGTTTGACTGCTATTCACCATCAGCATTCAGATCTGAACTGTGTCATTCTCCCAGGGATGATAAGACAATCGCTCCTCTACAGACAATCGCTCCTCTACAGCGACGCCAATTTGTTAACAGCCAAATTAACCCCCAAGGTTGTGAAGAGGGCAATCTGGGGTAACCACTAACTAGCTTTAGACTAATGCTACTGACCCAGCATAGTCTGAGAGGGCTCTCTCTTAAACATTCACAGAAAACTAAAAATGATCAACAATTTAACAGATAAAACACATGTTCAGCATTCTTGCTCAAGATATGCAATCATAGCACATTTAGGAGGTAAGATTCCTAGTAGAACAGAAGGGTTTCAAGGAGTTTTGGTAAGACATTCATGGAGGGAGACCATTGGGCGATGGAGTCAATAAATCAGGTCTGAATTAGGTTGCTAGTGGTAGGAGCTGGAAGAGATCATGGACAGAGGCAGGGTAGACACCAGCTCTCCCGTGTTAAGGTTTTTGTAGGTGGATTGGAGGAATGGGGAGACAACCCATCAAACAAAGCACCTAACTGGGGTGAATTCTGCAAGACTTTAGAAGAAGATGTTTGAATGCTTGAACAATGGACTCAAAGCATGCTAGATGAATTCTGATCCATAACCCTTGTGCTCAAGCATGAAAGCAAAGACACAATGAAATGTTTAAACAGGAAAACAATCACATAAGAAATCACTTACTAAAGAGACTAATGGCACAAGAATCTCAACCATGGAAAGCTTCAAAGCATTCCATCTCTACAACTTTCATTTATATCTGAAATAGAAAAAACATATACAATGCAGAGCCTCTCAGCTCTTAGGAATCCCCCAAAATGAAAACCCAACCCTTCATTCATTCAATTACATGAAAATTATAGTTGCCTTGAGCCCTAGGCTCGACTCATTCAGACCAGAAAATGGTTATAACAGAATGACACCCAATCAAAGCTTATTTGCCACCACCCCTACAAGATAAAAGTGGGTGAGATAGGCCCAACTACTTTTTACATTTACCAGCACTTTTAACTAAACGACACTTGACTCACACAAAAGACAAAAAGATATTTTTGAGATGCTCTCCAAGCGGCTGCCCCACTAACTGAATTCCCCCATTAGCTTTCGGATGTTTCATTTATGTTTATCCTTTAAATGCCAAGTTACTTCTTCTAGAGCAAGCTTGGGGGTTTTATGTGCATTCTGAATAAGTGATTTTGTCTGTTCCCCAGTAGACCCAAATTCTGCCATGATAGTTATCGGATGAAGAAAATTTGCTAGCTGAAGGTCCACGCATCCATCCAAGAAAAGACGTGGTACTTCTAAGTATATTCAAGAAACATCAGCCATTCGAGACACATACAAGGTGTTTCCCTGCAAGAGATAGCTACACTCGTGTCCTTTGTTTGAGACCGTGTGGCAGCCTTGTAAAAATGTGCCTGTGAAAATAATTCCTCGACCACTAAAGGTTGCAATAGATTTAATTGACTGTCAAATATATCGCCCTTAAGTGCACAATATAGGACAGGATGCATTCTGTACAAAAATCTTTGAGCATAAGGAAGAATCCTGTTAATGAGTGATAAAATTCCATCATTGTCTTAAACACCATAAGATACTGCCTCACGCACCACCACCTTTGAGATAAGGGATTCCCATCGCATGTATAGAAGTTATAAGTTTAGTTTGGGCTCCATCTCTTGCCTTGGTCTTATTGCGCTTATCCCCAACATCTACCCATAAGAAAGAAATTCCATTACAATCCTTAAATCGTTTGTTGAGTTCTGCATCATCAAACCAGCAAACAACACCAAATTTTGGATGGAGTGAGACCCATTTGTCCTCAGCCCATAGGAAAAATACTTGCACAGCTTCAATATCTTGAGATGGCTTTCAAAATCTTGGCTCGTTTGTACACACCACTCCTTTACAAAAAGGCCACGAAGATTTGGATAGATATGGCACAAAGCTCTAAAGCACATCGGATCAATGACAGGCATCCTAGAATAAAAAGGTGTTCCCTTCATTAACAAATAAAAAATAGAAGGATTCAATCTGAAATGAGTAACGGTTTCATCTCTGCATGCATCCATTCTGGTCCAAAGAATTGGGTCGCCAGATAGGTCTTCCACACGCAGACCGAAGAGCCATTTCGAGCTGCAATTACAACATTAACTATGCCTATGTTGACTTATACGCACGCCACGACCTTCATGCGCTCCAGGCTAGGTAGTTTGTAACCAAATCTCATGCTTGGATTATGTGCAGGTGTTATGATAGGCATATGATGAATCTTATCTCGAGGGCTTTTGTTTGAAGATCCCCCACTGAAACCTTAATTCTTCGTCCTTTATCTAATGAAAACATCACATGACCTGGCGCCACTGAGTATGGATACGAAAGAAACGAGATGCCCCCATGATAAGAATGGCACTGGAATAGAGTGACACACCAGAGCACTTAACAACGCCACCCAAAAAATCATGACGGTTGACTACACACTACGCAACCATGAATCATGAAGAAAGGCAAAAAACCCATCTCTATCGATCATCTGCTATAGTATAATCGTCTCCCGGATTAATTTGTTTAGCCCAGTGTAGTTAGGATACGCTTCCTCCTTAGCTACAGAAAACCGGCCGCAATACCAACCCTTGGATGCAAAATGTCCAATCTGGTTGGAGGACAGGAAAATCGTGGCTACAAGAATGCTAAATAACAATACTAGAGAAGATGATGAATATCCTTTGCTTATTCACACTCCCTACGTTTCAACAAACATTCCTCACTTGGATAACTAGCGCTAGGGTTTGGGAGCTTGAGGCTTCGGTCAAATGAAAAGAAAACAAGCCACCAAAAATAGAACGACCCTCTTTTATACTTCCCCAAACAGCTTTGATCGCCAAAGATGGTATCTCGTGGGCTTTAGGTAGTTTCTAATACCATTTTATGTTCATGGGACGAGCCTGGAGAGTGACATGTGGGATAGGGGTTCTCTCATCACAACCACCCACCGTCTTTACCTTTAGTGCATGTAGACAATGCGAGATGAATCGAGAACCGTCGATCCTCCTCTACGACTCTTGCAAACCTCCCAAACAATACAATCTTGACCTCTTTGACATAGTTGCAATGTCCCCAACTGCCTCATCAAATTTCTTAAAAACAACCATTTATTGTTGTCACCAACACTCAAACTCAAAGGTAGAACTTAGCAAACCTCCAGCTGTACAAGTTGCACTGCGTCAAATAGTTGAGGATAGCTCCCACACTGGAAACCCTAACTCCTTTGGGTAGATGCGTGGCTATTTTGGCTGTTATTAAAACATTTTCATGTTTTGGGACTTATCCCACATGCAAAGGAGAGAAGATTCCTTCGTTCCTTGTATATCCCATTGTATCTAATATTTACCAAGTAACAATGAAAGAGAGGCTCACGCTTGGACGATGGAGGATATGTGGCGCCCTTTTGGCCTGGCACTTGGTCACTTGGTAGGATATTGGTGCTGAGCGCGTGGGTTGAGCTCATTAACCCCTTTTGTTCCGATTTTGGTTAAAGTTTGGACCCACTCCAAAAATCAAAAGAAGTCTTTGTCTCCATTAAGCTTTAACTTAGGCTAAACCGCTTTTTATATAGAAAGAAATATTGAGAGCCTTCGACCCTTTGCTCATATAGACATAAAATAATGGAGGATTGAAATGTACAAAAACTGATCCTTGGCCTAAAATTAATCCTCTTGCCAAATCATGGACATTTTTCATCTTTCTCTTTTTCACAAAAATTTTCCTTTTGCAACCTTGGTGCCTACACCCGAGGACTAAGGCTTGTTTTAGGTCGGGTTTGAAACTTCTACCACAAAAATTGCTCTATTTTGCACCACCAATGCTACCAAAAGAAAATTAAGCACAAAAATTTATGGGGTGCTAACACACACCAACGCATATAGTATATTATAATAGGTGACTAGTGGGATGTCCAGAAGCACTAGTTCTTCATATATTTTATTAAAGCCTCGATGTGTTTGTATATGTCAATGGACCAATGCATGAGAAGTTTTATTGCATGCACTATTATAACCAATGTATATACTTTATCAGTACGCACTACGTATTGGTGCATTTAGTATATCAATGAGCATCGATGCTTATATTATACCAATGACAACCAATACATATTATATGTAAAGAGAACATATACATTTATTATGTGAAAGATCACTAGTGGCTAAAATTTGAATAGATATGAGTTCATGGAAATGAATAAAAGACGTTGGTTAGTTGAAATAAATAGATTTTGTATGTTGTAGTGGTGAATTAATTTAGAAACCCAATTGGTTAGGAATACTAGATAACCATCCCATGTTTCCTTGGGCACAGTTACTTGACACCATTTTTTATTCTATTGGCCATGCCTATTTTTTATTTGAATATAAGGGTACGATGAGAGAATATTACTTAACCAACATGAGTAAGGGAAATGTGGAAGGTATGTGTATTACCAAAGAGATCATTGTCCAACCTTTTATTGAAACTAGACTCAAACAACCTCCACAACCAAGAATGAAGCATATTTGCATGGACTAGTGCACATCGTAGTCATTCACAGACAACTTGATGGATATATAGTTGTTAGGAACCCATGTTAACCCTTCTATTTACTTTGTTAGTATATTGTTGTTGGACGCATATGCTTTGTAAGTCGTCCCGTAGTATTTGTTGATCCATAGTTTGTATTATTGTTGTTGGTCACATATGCTTTGTAAGTCGTCCCATAGTAATTGTTGATCCATATTTTGCATTGGCCCATGGTTTGTATTGACACATGGTATTGACCCATGGTATTGGCACCTAGACTTAGTATATAAGTTTGTGTTGAGACCAATGAAGGTACCGTGAAGTTATTTGTATTGAGCTTGCTCAAAGGAGGTTGCCCCATCGAAGTGGCCTACTATCAATATAAAAGTGATTCTGAGTTCTGTTATTTCTACTATTTCGTGTGTTTTTATTAATTAATTATTGCAGGTTCTTCACATCTGGTATCAGAGCACTTTCTTGGGCTCGCTGGGTGAAATTTCTGCCAATTTTTTTTTCGCAGCTTCGGATCTGGGAATAATCCCTATCTGCTTAACTGTGGGAAGTACTTGGGAATAAGCCCTATGCATTGTGAGGAGTACCACAGTAACCTCGAAGTAGTTGTCCCATTGAGAGGACCTGCCAGCAAAAAGGGCAACGACCCCTACCTGATTGACTAGTTCCCAACCGTGAGGTAAACCAAGAGTTGTTGTTTGTGGCAAAGCGTTTATTAGTTTTACCTGAGTGGTGGAGTGAGGGGTACTGCCCCAATACGCAAGCCGTCGGACAGCATTGGTGGGCGATTGAATCCCCTGAACCGATAGGAAGCCGGACATACTTGGGGTCCATATCTATTTTCATCTGAACTGTTTCCGATCACTTACAAGCCATTTCAGATCCAGCCATTCAGATCCATTCTGAAAGTCGTTCCAGATCCATCCATTTCAGATCTATTCTGAAAGTCGTTTCAGATCCAATCGTTTTTTATCCATTCGGATTCATTTCAAATCCATCTGTTGCCGATCCCTTTCGCGCCATTGCAAATCTATCTGTTTCTGATCCCTTCCGCGCCTTTGCAAATCTATTTGTGAAAAAAGAAAATAACATTTTTTCGCCATATCTCCCGTGTTTTAACTCCGTTACCCTTGAAACTTCCCGGACACCCCTGCAATCCCATTCTGCATGTTTTATTCCTGAGGACCCTTTCCCAAATTCTACTTCCCAAAGCCAGAAATCTCACATTTGTCTATTTTTAGGGTTTGCCATAACTTCTTCAATTTTCACCCACTCGCCTCCAAATTTTTCTGTTTTCATTCCCTTATTTTGCTTCTTTGTCCCTCTTTGACAAATTTTCTCATTCTTTCACCCCGCTTCTGAAATCCCCATTTTTTGCTTCCTTGTCCATCAAAAAGTGTCCAAAACCTAGTCAAACCCTAATTACCCATCCGAGTTTTTCCCAAATCCAAATTTCCCTTTACTAAATAAGCTTTTGTTTGTGTTTTTCTATCCATTTCCCCCCGCAAAAAAAAATGCCTGGTTATGGTTGTCATCCGCACAGGAGCAAAAACCATGGAGGAAGCACTTGCAGCCATCCAAACCAAACTCCAAGATCTGGATGAAAAATTTCTTAGCCTCCATCTTCAGCATTCAACCATGAACAATAACCAATAGCAAGAATCTTCTGTAGCCAATGGGTTCTCTTCTTCCAGCACTTTCCGTGGTCCGAAGCTTGAATTTCCTCGCTTCAATGGCACTGATCCGAATGGATGGATCTATCATGCAGAACAATATTTCAGTCTACATAATACTTTTGATGTTCAAAAAGTTTCACTTCCATCCTTTCATTTGGAACAGGAAGCCCTTCAATGGTACCATTGGTACATCAAGACTCATGACGAGCCAAAATGGACAGATTTTTGCCAACTCCTTTTGCAACGATTTGGTCCTAATGCTTTTGATGACTTCACCGAAGCACTCACTAAACTTCGTCAAAGTGGCACTATGAGAGAGTATCAGACAAAATTTGAGAAACTAGCCAATCACACAGAAGGATTGTCTGATGAATTCTACAGGAGTTGTTTTATCAGTGGTCTTAAGGATGAAATCCAGTCAGAGGTTAAAATGTTTTGTCCCAACACAATGATGCAAGTCCTAAGGTTGGCTAAGTTGGAAGAAGACAAGATTGCAGCCCAACAATGCTCCAAACCCACTTTTGTTCCCTTTCGAAATATGGGTTCTCAACGACCTCCCATCCCACAAGCTCCTCGACCAACTCCTATCAAGCATTTGTCTGAAACAGAGATGCAAGCACGCAGAGAAAAAGGGATTTGTTATAATTGTGATGAGAAATTCACTCGGGGACATAGATGTGTTCAACAAAATCTCTATCTCTTGGATATGGATTCTTCGCCTACCTCTACAATTGGTGAAGAAACTCCAGATACATTGGATGATCAGGTCAACATTCAACAGCTCCATATTGACCCCCATCATAGGGTGAACAACCAGAGATATCTCTCCATGCTTTATCCGATGTCACCATCCCCCAAAAAATGCGGGTCAGGGGTTACTTCAAGAAGCTTCCTCTTACAATACTCATTGATTCTGGTAGCACTGATAACTTCATTGACCCTCGGATCGCCAAACATCCTGATTGTTTTGTCCATCCTTGCTCCAACTTTGAAGTCATGGTTGCCAATGGGGGCACCTTACCTTGCAAGGGGAAGTGTCAAAATGTGCGTATCTCTCTGGAAGATTATAACCTGCGCTCTGACATGTTTTCCTTGTCCCTATGAGGATGTGATGTGGTTTTGGGCATTCAATGGTTACGCACACTTGGCCCCATTTTATGGGATTTTGCTGAACTTTGAATGCAGTTTTCAGTCAATATAAAACAACACAAAATTAAGGGCTTACAACAAGGATCTCTCCACATCATCAGTTCACATCGCCTAGAAAAGATCCTTAAGAAGAATTCACATGGTGTCATCGCTCAACTCCATTCCATTCAGATGCACCCATCGATGGTCTCCCCTACTTCCTTGGATAGATATGCAGGTGTCATTGCTGAACCAGTGGGCTTGTCTCCTTAAAGAGATCTTTCCGGTAAGAATTCAGCCACATCTACATCTCAGCAGGAAATGATGGCTATTTTGCATGCAGTACAAAAGTGGCAGCCATAGCTATTGGGAAATTATATCCACATCAAGAGTGATTTCCAGAGTCTAGAACATTTTCTGGAACAATGAGTCTCCTCACCAGCACACGGGAAATGGGTTATCCAACTCATGGGTTACGACTATGCTATCACTTACAAGAAGGGTAAGGATAATATGGTGGTAGATGCTCCTTCTAGCCAATTTGATGACCCAGTTTCTCTTACAGCTATTTCTCTGCTTGTTCCAAATTGGTTGCAATCTATTCAACATGTTTATCTCTTCTATGAACTCCATGCTTCTTCATCGGCAGGGCACTCTGGGTTCCTCAAAACCTATGACCATGAACCATGTCACTTCTTTTGGCAGGGACTGAAAATGAAAATTCACCAGATGGTGGTTGAGTGTGATACTTGCCAAGTCAACAAGGGTGAAACGACACTCCTTTCGGGACTGCTCGAACCCTTTCCCATCCCTACACAGATGTGGAGATCTATTTCTATGGATTTCCTAGAAGCACTCCAGTGGTACAATTACACATCTAAAAGGACACCATATGAAGTAGTTTATGGACAGGCACTGCCAGTTCGTCTTCCATACATGCTCAGCAGCTCCCCAGTTCAGGAAATTGACACAATTCTTCGAAACCATGATCAGATTCTTCTCATTCTGTAAGACAATCTTCACATGGAAAGAATTTGACTGAAACAACAAGCCGATCAACACCGTTCTAGGTGCACTTTTCACGCAACTGATATGGTCCTCCTTTGTCTACAACCTTCCAAGCAATCGTCCCTGAAACTGAAAAGGCATCAGTGGGCCGGAATGCAACCCGAGGATGCTACACGGGAACCACTCCTTCAGATTCTGCATCAATTTCCACATCTAAATCTTTGAGGACAAAGCTTTTTCTAAGGGAGAGGGGATTTTATGAACCCATTTCAACCCTTCTATTTACTTTGTTAGTATATTTTTGTTGTACGCATATGCTTTGTAAGTCGTCCCGTAGTATTTGTTGATCCATAGTTTGCATTATTGTTGTTGGACGCATATGCTTTGTAAGTCGTCACGTAGTAATTGTTGATCCATATTTTGTATTGGCCCATGGTTTGTATTGACACATGGTATTGACCCATGGTATTGGTGCCTAGACTTAGTATATAAGTTTGTGTTGAGACCAATGAAGGTACCGTGAAGTTATTTGTATTGAGCTTGCTCAAAGGAGGTTGCCCCCTCGAAGTGGCCTATGGTCAATATAAAAGTGATTCTGAGTTCTGTTATTTTTTCTATTTCGTGTGTTTTCATTAATTAATTATTGCATGTTCTTCACAATAGTTCATGGTATAGATAAACCTCCTCATGACATTAAGGAGGTTCAAGTGTATTACATATGTAAATTTTTGGCCAAGTTTATTTTGGATTGGCATGTGAATTATTTTGACATTGGTGAATTCTAGGGGTCTAGTTTTGACTCTACTAAATATCAAAGAAGCACCAACCATAACCCATTAAGAGAGTCACCCACCCTAACACACAATGTATTTCAACATAATGTATTGTCCATAGTTCCCTATCAATTGCCATCTACATATGATGTTACACTACCAAGGCTAGGTCCTTGAGGCCACAATGCCTATTATATACAAGCCAAGACATGTGGCTAGGTTTGTCATGAGTTCATTGCTTCGTCATCGATACTTCTATTGTGATCATATTTTTTATGGGCCTACAAATTTTCTTTTGCATGATAGTTTTTAGGATGAAGTTACCCAAAAATAAATTAATAATTTGGTTTTATATAATTACAATTAACAAGTATATGGTCACCATAATTGCAAAGTATTTGTAATTGTTTAATTTTATGATATGTACAACTCCTATGACATGATTGTTAAGATCCTAGTGGGCGGCCTTCACTAACATCTCGAGGTTTTGGTGTAACGGTTCGTATCATCTGGTCTCAGAGCCTCCACCCAGGTTCAAGTCACAGAGTGGGTGGCAACGCCGGCATTGCAGTGTTCGCCCGGGGCTCGTACGACGCAAAGGGAACACCACCGTACGGGCGCACATCCAGCCCAGAGTCTGGACTGCGAAGCGTGGTGGGATGTTAAGATCCTAGTGGGCGGCCTTCACTAACATCTCGAGGTTTTGGTGTAACGGTTCGTATCAATGATATCCCTACATGATGGTGGTAGGATACATACTTGCACATCATTGATGCAACATTTGAAACATGTTCTACAAGAGTATCTCACACAAAAAGATTGAGATGAGTTTATGTTCTTAAAAAACACATGTTCTATTTGAATTGAAAATAAAATGCATTAATATTATAATCTTGTTTTATAAATGTAGCATAAAATTGGGAGTTACAAATTTATTTATCCATTTTGAGTATTGTTATCATTAATAACAATTGGGTAAAAAAACATTGATGATGTTATCTCTCTAAATAATATATACCATAAATGATTTGCTAAATTAATATTGATGATGTTTTTAGAATATTAAACTCTCTTGGGAGGATTCCTTGCAATTGCAAAATTAGATAATATAGTCTCCTAAAACGTTTCTCACACAAAATTTTCTTATTCATTTTTTCTTCTTTTGCTCTTAGAATTGATTATGATTAGAATTGTTCTTTGAAAATATGTGTCGTTTTCTTTTGCTGTCTACATGTATTTTTTATTTCCTTTATCATGACAGTATATTAAACAGGCTTAAATTTGTCAATTATAAAAAATATTAAAAAAATCAAGCTCATGGAAATGTTCACTTCGAGGTTTGAGACTTATAATTTCTAATTTCATGTAAATGAAATTAGTTTATTTCTGATGACGACTTTTCATTAGCATGTTAATTGCAGAATCACGTAGGCATTGAATAAATAATTACTCGATAAAGTAACTAATCTCGTTGACCTTTAATAAAATTGAATTACTTGTAATGTCAAATTCATTATGGAACTTTCACTGATTTATTGTAATTTGTATTCAAAATCCATAGTTAAAGCGCGTAAATTTGCATTTAATGTTTTTATTACTTTATTTTTTGAAATATTTTTGATAGAGATAAGTTAGGTGGTTTTAAAATGGATAAAAATTGTTAAGGAAAAAATTATTTGATTAAAGTTTTCTTTATCATTAATGAAATTATAGTTATGTAAATTAGTTCAATTGGTTAAATTTTCGATCAAGTGGAATAATAACTTCGTAAGATTTTGACTTATGACCAATGTAAATACAAAAATTTAAAAAACATAAATTATTCAAGTTGATTAGTAATAGAATACAACAAACTATATATAAAGTTCATTGGTTGTAGCCTGGGTGGTTGGGAGGAATGTTTGTTACCCTCCCCATCCAAGTTCAATTCTTGTAAGTGACATATTGCTCTTGTTGAGCCCATATTGTAATGATTGTAATTCGTGCCACCTTGATTCTCTAGAATAGCAGGTGGTGACCATTTCCCAAGTGGACTAGCCCTCTAACAAACGGCAAACCACCTTTAAAAAAAAACAAACTACACATAAAACAATTAATTAGTTAACTTATTTTTATTTTTGAATGTAAATGTATGAGTATATAAAAAAGAATGTATATTAAAAAAATTGAGTTTTCCCACTTCTTTAACTTATTCAAGTGCCTAATTTTGAGGGATTTGGCTCTGTAAAAGTTGGAAAAAACCTTGAGTGAATACTGAACTCGTAACAACCCTGCTCTCGGTCGTAGTTGGTATGGCAGCCTCCAGCGAGGGACGCCTTAACCCGTCCTTTAGCCGGATTATTGTCAGGCGATCTCAAACCTCCATGCCCCTCCTCTTATCGGTGTTGGCAAAGCAAGTAGTGAATACATGTGCTCGTAAAGGAAAAGGAGGAGAGGGAAGTGCTACGTTTCTCACATATGCTACGGCTCCTGGAGACAAAAAGAATGATGTACCACCCCCAAACACCGCGCAAAAGAAGGACACCATCAAATGTAAGCCCAAATGGTTGCGAATTTCCAGGTATAAAGTCACTTCAACCTTAGTGAGCCAGCAAATCCAATTTATGCAAGACCATGCGATAATCTGCAAATTCATAGGGTTATGGCCCACTGAGAAGAACCTCACATGGTGGCTCATGAGAACCTGGAAATCGAAAGGACAGTGTGAGATCAAATTAGGCTCCAATGGCTTCTTCACCATAATCTTCCAACACCTAGAGGATAAGCACAGGATATTCCAAGGAGGATCGTATTTCCTGCACTCAGTTGGATTGTACATGCGAAACTAGAAAGAGAACTTTATCCCGGAAAAAGAAGACTTCAAGGTGGTTTCAGTGTGGCTAAGGCTCATTCTCTGCCTCATGAATACTTCCCTTGTCCAAGGAAGATTCCATCTGTACTTTGCCACACCTCCATACCTAGAAAGTAATGCATCATACCCAAGTCCTTCATCTCGAACTCGACACCAAGCTTCCTCTTCGTATCAACAATCAACCCAATATCACCTGTCACAAACAGGTCATCTACATACAGTAGGAATATCACTGGATTGCCTTCCTCAACCTTGTAGTAAAGGTTGCAATCCGCTTTACTCTTGGTAAATCCCAAACTAGTCAGGAAGTTATATGTAATGTCCCCATCTTGACCCTAATGCATTAATATTGTAAATGATGTAAATATTGTTATTTAGTCATAGTGAGGAGCTCAAGGCCAAGGCCCCGCCATTGATTTATCGTTCTATGTATCGGAAATTAGAATAGATGCATATGGTTCTTGTGATAGCCGTGCACAATGAAAATTCGGACATCATGTAAATATGCAATTTTAATGAAAAACCCACAACCAGCTATGCAATGCAACAAAGAGATGGGGGCATGATCTTTACAAGGAATAGGGAGAGAAAATAATCAAACCCTTGAGCCATGGTGTTAAGCAATTTCATTGAGGAAACCCATGAACTCTCAACTACCCATTTGGTCCCATGCACCCAATCATTTAATTCTTCCAAGAATTGGTTGAGACAATTAATGCCTGGGGATGAGAGAGGTATGGCTGTCAATTTTCGTGTATGGGCAAGACAGCAACCTGGGAAATCGAGTTTTGGCTTGCTGGGCAAGAAAACCCCCACGAAATTATGCCCAAAGCCACTCTTCACCCATGGAATTCATCCACTCACGCAGTTGGAGCTAGCTGGGTCTTTCCCCTACACGTTTTTCATCCAAATCCTGCATTTTTTCATGCCTGGGAGTTCGTTTTTGCATATACAGTAGCTTGGGAGAGAAGGGCCACAATTTGGGGACTGTATGGAGGTCGTTTTTGCCCCCGAATGTCCAAGGACGTGTTTCTAAAAATGGATTTGGCTTCCCAGGGTTGTTCCCCATCTTCCAATTTCGTTTTTGTGTGTTCCCACGTTTTTATGAGTTAGTTGAAACCCCATCTCATGCATCCCACTGTGGAAAATGTTTTTATCATGCCCATCAATTATGGTTTTGTTGTTAAGTGCATCCCGTTTTGGATTTGAACCTGTGAGCAGGAGCTTCAAGAGTGGAAGAGGACAGATTTGGCTTGATGAGCCCAATGAAGTATCCATAGCTTCAAGGTTGAGCCACTAGCCTAGTAATTCACCTCTGCCCATCTCTTAGCAGCCTGAGAACCCAACTGCTGGTTGGCTTGGCTGATTCTGGCATATCTTGGCTATGTGATGAGCCTGTTTTTCCCTTTTTCTTGTGGAGATCATGCCCAGCTCGAGGGTGGCAGTGGTGCTGAGAGATTAAGGAGCACACTGGCCTACGGTTGGGTGGAACGTTGCAGAAGCGTAGCTGGTTTCTCAGGGATTACTTGGTTTAAGATAAGTATTCTCATTTGCAAATTTGATATTGCTTAAATTGATGAATGGCATAAAAATCTGGAATGTATGATGGATGTGTATTGAAATTACTTCCGCTGTGTTTTAAAATAATTTTGCATCTTCATATGTCTTTTATATTATATGAATGCTTACATAATAGTTCATGGGGCTAGATGCCCGGTTTAACGTCACGATCCTCTCCATATAGCTGGTATAATGGGAGGGGACGTGACAGAATGGTATCAGAGCTGCTGGTTGCAGCATTGGGCCTCTATGGGCCAAATCCAATTACAGTCATTTCTGAAAGAAAGAAAGTTTTCAAATTTTTCCTAAGTCTGTTTGAAAAATTTGTTTTGAAAAATTCGTTTAAGTCTGTTTCGGAGAGAATTCCCGAATGTCTTCTGAAACTGCGGAAGCATTCGACGAATTGCTCCAAAACTGCGGAAGCATTCCGTGAGTTTTTCCACAACGCGGAGGAGTTTGGGAAGTCGCCCCAAAATTTGTGGAAGGAATTCTCTTCCGAAATTTGCGGAAGGATTCCGCGAGTTGTCCCGCAACGCGGAAAAATTCGGCGAAATGCTCCGAAAAAGCAGAAAAGTTTTCTAAGTTTTTGGCGTCGAAAGGAAATTTTCGGAAGGAATTCTCTTCCAAAATTGCGGAAGGAATTTTCTTCCGAATTGCGAAAAGATTCCGCAAGTCGTTCCACAACTGCGGAAGACTTCGCCGAGTCGTTCCGCAACTGCGGAAGACTTCGGCAAATCATTCCGCAACTGCGGAAGGCTTCGGCGAATCGTTCCGCAATTACGGAAGGCTTCCGCGAACCTCCCCGAAACTGCGGAAGACTTCACCAAATCATCCTGAAATTTCGGAAGCATTCGGCGAACCATTCCGAAACTGTAGAAGCATTCCACGAATGGCTCCGCAATTGCGGGAGCATTCGCTGAATCGCTCCGCAACGGAAGTGTTCCACGAATGGCTCCGTAATTGCGGGAGCATTCGCCGAATGGCTCCACAACTGCGGGAGCCTTCGCCGAATGGCTCCGCAATTGCGAGAGCGATCGGCGAACCAACCCGAAAAAAAAAAACTTGATTTTTGGATAGCAGGAGCATCCGGGCTCAGAATGGAATGATTCCTATGGGGCTCGGAGGCCATTCACGAAGGCCATGAAAGAACCAGTGAAGACCCCAAGCCCATTACACTCCGATTTGACAAAAAATGGATAATAGTGACTTTTGATGGACGGAGTCCCGAAGCTTGATGGAAGGTCGGTTTGAGCTGAAATTGATCAGGCGTGGCCATGAAGCAGGCACGATGTTAAGTTCAGAATCTTGGAGCCAAAATCCAAAGGATGTGGAGTCGGGGTGAGCAAGAAGGCCAAAAAGCACTGTTCCGGGCCACTTTTTCGGGATTTTGAAAAGCTCGTGGGCAGTAAAAGTGACCCTAGATGTGGGAATCAAAAAAAATTTTGAACTAGACATTTCATATTCTCATTAAGACGGACAGTTTTCGTTAGACAAAGATTTTCCAGAAATGCACCGTTTGGGAGATAGCCATTTTTGGTCCAAAATTTGGAATTTTGTAAAAATGTGAAAAGTGAGAAATAGTAAAACCCATAAATTCATGGAAGATGAATGGTGCATCGGAATTGAAATCCGTGAATTGCTGCGTGTTCCTTGTTATATGGACTAACTTCTCCCGATAGATAAGTTTTTGTGATTCCTCATAGATTTTCTTCCGCAGGTGGCTAAAGTTGGCATTCTAGACCAAAATGCAACTATGTACAATGTGCAAAATTGGGGTGAAAGTTGTCATTTTTTAAGAGATGTAGTTTCTGCACCTGATGTCGGAATGGAGCATGAAGACAGGCATTGGAAAGCTTGTCCATCAGGGAACAATGATGCATGGCCATAGTTTGAAGGAGGTCTACATATATCATAGATATTTAGTGTAGAAGAGTGCCAGCGGTTGTTTTGACAAACAAATTTTGTTGTCAATATGGGCAATTTCTACAATTGCATGATATGGAAGAGGAATTCCATGTTACGATGAGAGATCGAAAAGGGAAGAATTCCTTAAACCCCTGTTTGTTATCATACTTATAATTATGAAATTGTCATATAGCATAAAAATGTTAAAAATCTAAGGGATTACATAGATGTATATGCACTAGATGGCATCTTAACAAACATTGCATAGTACATATGGAAATGCTTGTGCATAAATGGGATATTGCATATTGGTAGAATAATGAAGTCTGCATATGCAATGAACCACTAATGGAGAATATTGTTGTTGATAATCACTATTGATGTTGGTATTGGTTGTAGGACCAAAGATAACAAAGAGCATGGCTAAATGTGCTGAGGATGTTGTTGCATGAATCCAACAACCTTATGCAGAAAGGATGGTGCAACAAATCTATGATCATAAAGTTGGCAAAAGGACTGAGCAGCCTTGGTAAGAGGCCAGCTAATCAGGTAACATCAGACAATGTTAATGGTAACCATGCAGGTAATGATTATTAGTGCCAAATTGCATTAATGAGAAAAGAGGATTTGGTAAGATTCCTTCAACTATGTTTGAATTATGTTGAAATCATAGTACTCATAACTTAATGCAAGGTAGCATTGAGGAAATGTGCATTAAGATATTATGCACAATCTTGTGGTTGTGCATTGAGGGGATACACATTAAAAGATTATGTGAGTGATGTAAATGTGCATGCATAGATATAGGTGCACATGATGAGATGCATTATGAGAATGCATGAGTGTGGTGTATGTTTCATTGCAACTAGATAATAGATGGAATGGTGAACTATTACCAATCTTAAGATCAAGAGAATAATTGCATAAAATGATGAAATCGAACCATGCAACTCTAGTATGGTAATAATTCACGGGAAGTAGATGGTTTTGGTGATATTAAAATGCTTCCGTGACTGTGGCAGCAATGAAGTTATTATATGCATAGAAACTTACAAAGCATTTGGTTGATTGAAATTTCATATTTTAGGTAGATTGCTCTGGGCATGGCAAATATGGATAAGTCCATGATGAATATTAGAATCTGCCGTGAACAAGAGCCAAACAATATGAGGATAGCCTCATTGCTAAGCAAATCAATTTCTGTAGGGGACAGAATTGTAAAATTCATGTTGAATTTACTTATGAATGTTATTGATTGGTTATGAAACAATCATATTTGAAGCTTATTGCTAAATGTTGCTGACTGTTTGGCTATTTGATGAAGTGTGCCAGGATGACACGTTGCAGGAAGACCATGCGTGATGGCCTGCAGAAGCCAAACTAGATGGGAAGGATCCCATGCTTTGAAAATGGTTTACGGGTGAAACGCCATTGATAATGTCTCAGCCAAACCGCATGTCGGTAAACCATGAAAGTGAAATGGTAAAGCTATGCCTAGAAGGCATGTGAGACACATCTGCAAAATGAATGAGTATTCTGTGACCCTAGACAAGAACATTCATGTCTAAATTATTAGGGTTAATATGCAGAGCATGCTCTATCTTATTTATATCATTGCAGACTTTTTGAGTATGATTAGGGCCTACATGGCGCACATCGGAAAGGGGGTGCACACCTTTTTTGGTACTAGGTCATGATAGGGTTTTCAATATTGACTACACCCTAAGGGAATGGACGCATTCCTGGTGTTTCAATACTTGGTAGTGAATGATATGGAATATGGTTAAGAATTGAACAACCATACTGATGAGCTTGCTTATCCTTCTTGTGTTGTCAGCCTACATAGATGCAGATTGATACTGCACATTAAAGGGCAAAGTGAAGAAGGGTACGCAAAGGGACTGTATGGGAATTGGAAACTTTTCTATGCTCTCGTGAAATATTACCAGATGGGATGGACAGGCCCAAAGAGCTGTGTAATAAGAGAAGGTATCATCCTTGTGTGAGTAGGGGTCATGTTAACCTGCAGTCAAGAAAGTCACCTATAAATTTCCTAAAAGGAACCACCGATTTGCACAAGAGAAGGAGTGGCGTCCTTTGTATAAACCAAGAGTTGATGTGTGTGAAGGGTTACAGTGCAAGAGGTGTGGTGACATTGGTAAAGCAATGAAATCTCTATTGGGTCAGCAGTGGGAGGGCGGGCGCCGAGGACTAACTGAAAACCCTGAGATCTCTATTGGGACAGCAGTGGGAGGGTGGGCGCCGAAGACTGACTGAAAACCCTGAGATACCTATGGCTCCATAGTAGAGCCTTGACCTATAATGGTCGGTGGCACAGTTTCCTTCCATTGGTCGATGACCCAGATGAATGTGCTGGCTTGGCACTGGAGAGGGCCAACCAAGTATGGGACTGGTTGGGCACCACCAAATTCTTAGTAAATCCAGCCGATAGGGAGGCGTACTGGTTAAGCATTAACTATATCCAAGTCCATAGGCTATCCCAAGGCTTGCAAAGCGAAGCAGGATCCTGTGGACCAGAGGGGAAATGCACAATACAGATAAGTATTCGTTTTCATTTATGTCTTGTTTGGAATAATGAAGATTTCAGCTATAAGTCTTCTAACAGCTAAGCTGATACACTATTGTTTCTTTGTTGGAAACCTTGGTCATTACAGGAAGGCAAGACCCTGAAAGACTATAAATTGCTGGTAAATCCAGAGAGTAAATGAGTGGGCGATATAAATTGCTGGTAAATCCAGAGAGTAAATGAGTGGGCGATATAAATTATTAAGAAATCCAGGGAGTAGCTGGTTGAATGCTATAAATTTCTTGGTAAGTCTAGAGAGTGACTTGTTGGGCATTAACCACTTGATGTTGTGGAGCAGCCGGCGTGCTGGCCAAACGTTCCCTTAAACAATTGATAAAACCAGTCAGCGTACTGGCCTGGCATTGCCTATTCGAATGGTTGTGGAGTAGCCTACGTACTGGCCCAACCTTCATTGTTGTATCCACGGGAAATCCAATACTTGGAAAGCAGAGAAGGATCCCATGGAATAAAGTGAAGACATCCAATATAGATAAGTATTTCGTTACCTTGCAGCTTCTTGCTTATGAATATATGTATGTATATGATTTGGTTATGATTTCCTAAACTCTTGTTTAGAGAAAAACCCTATGAAAATGAACTAAACATGTGAATTGATTCAATGTTTGAGTGTAGGTATTGTTGGAAGCAAGGACTATGAAGGCATCCTAAAGATGCATGTGGACATGTGATCGTCCTAAAGAGCTCAGTATGAGCAATAATGAAAGATGGTGCTAATGGATACAAGTGGATCCTAGCAACCCAAGGCTCTGTAGGCAATAATGGGAGGGGTGCCCTCGCTGAAAATCCATATGCAGACCTTAGACACTAAGTGTCATAGCCAAGAAAGGAAAGTCAAAGCATTCACATTGAAGTGAAAGAGACTAAGAAGCATGAAACCACAACAATGGTGTAGCTCCATAATAGAACAGGACTAAGAGGGAGAAACCCCTACTCTTCTCTTTCCTTTTGATTGATGCATTTATAAAACAAAATATTGTTGAGTGCATATCATGGCTGAAAAAAAAGAGATTGTGTTTAATTGCTTGAGATGAATTGTGAATGCTGAAATACTAAATTTCCTATGAAAGGATGAACATGAATGAGTTCATGTGTATGTTGGGAAAGCATGAAAGTATGGAAGTCCCATGAATAAAGCATGGACATTCCATGTCAATTAAGAAAATAATTGACTAATCTTAATGTTTATGTTATGCTTGTCCTAACAAAGAATTCCCATGATGAATTTCACAGGTAAGAAAGTGAAACCATTGGTTGTAGCCGGCACAAGAAAGTGTTGCTAGTAAGCAAGGCGTGTTCAGTTGTGCCCATTGACCATGGCAGCAGAACGAGGGCTATTAGAGTTGGCTGAAAGTCTTCTTCAAACAATTGCCAGGACCCAAGAGAATCTTGGGGAGATGCTCAAACTACAGAGGCAACAGAATGAGATAAACCATGAGGCTTTGCAGGACTCTATTCGTCTACAAAAAGAGGTAAAAAGAATTCTGGGAGTAATCAATAAGGGAAAGGAAAGTGGGTCAATGAAAAAGCATTCATCCAATCATCCGATTAAGAAATGTCCCAGGTGGGAAGAGTCAAAGGAAATGGACCGGGAAAAGGTAAAGCCGCCGATGAAATGTTGGGGATGTGGAGGAAATCATTTCCTCCGTGACTGCCCAACAAGAGAATATCAACGGGGTAGCAACCGTAAATTCCCTAGGTTCGTGGACCAGTTGGAAGGAAAAGAAAAGGAAGGAATTGTTTTGGAATGATGTCCTCATGCAGAGCTAGAAGGTCCCAGCCAACAAGAGCAGGTTGTAAAGACCAAAGGACTTAGTCCTGAAAAACCCAAGTAGAGGGTGAAATGCAGGACAAACCTACCACATTTTGTGAATTTTGGACATATGTAAAGTGGGTATTTATTTCCGAAGTGTTGGAACATCGAGGATGGTGTTATTCCAAGGGGAGGGGAATGTAATGTCCCCATCTTGACCCTAATGCATTAATATTGTAAATGATGTAAATATTGTTATTTAGTCATGGTGAGGAGCTCAAGGCCAAGCCCCCACCATTGATTTATCATTCTATGTATCGGCAATTAGAATAGATGCATATGGTTCTTGTGATAGCCGTGCACAATGAAAATTCAGACATCATGTAAATATGCAATTTTAATGAAAAACCCACAACCAGCTATGCAATGAACAAAGAGATGGGGGCATGATCTTTACAAGGAATAGGAAGGGAAAATAACCAAACCCTTGAGCCATGGTGTTAAGCCATTTCATTGAGGAAACCCATGAACTCTCAACTACCCATTTGGTCCCATGCACCCAATCATTTAATTCTTCCAAGAATTGGTTGAGATAATTAATGCCTGGGGATGAGAGAGGTATGGCTGTCAATTTTCATGTATGGGCAAGACAACAACCTTGGAAATCGAGTTTTGGCTTGCTGGGCAAGAAAACCCCCACGAAATTATGCCCAAAGCCACTCTTCACCCATGGCATTCATCAACTCACGCAGTTAGATCTAGCTGGGTCTTTCCCCTACACATTTTTCATCCAAATCCTACATTTTTCCATGCTTGGGAGTTTGTTTTTGCATATACAGTAGCTTGGGAGAGAAGGGCCACAATTTGGGGACTGTATGGAGGTCGTTTTTGCCCCCGAATGTCCAAGGACGTATTTCTAAAAACGGATTTGGCTTCCCAGGGTTGTTCCCCATCTTCCAAATTCGTTTTTGTGTGTTTCCACATTTTTCTGAGTTAGTTGAAACCCCATATCATGCATCCCACTGTGGAAAACGTTTTTCTCATGCCCAGCAATTGTGGTTTTGTTGTTAAGTGCATCCTGTTTTGGATTTGAACCTGTGAGCAGGAGCTTCAAGAGTGGAAGAGGACAGATTTGGCTTGATGAGCCCAATGAAGTATCCATAGCTCCAGGGTTGAGCCACTAGCCTAGTAATTCACCTCTACCCATCTCTTAGCAGCTTGAGAACCCAACTGCTGGTTGGCTTGGCTGATTCTGGCGTATCTTTGGCTATGTGATGAGCCTGTTTTTCCCTTTTCCTTGTGGAGATCATGCCCAGCTCGGGGGTGGTAGTGGTGCTGAGAGATTAAGGAGCACACTGGCCTACGGTTGGGTGGATCGTTGCAGAAGCATAGCTGGTTGCTCAGGGATTACTTGGTTTAAGATAAGTATTCTCATTTGCAAATTTGATATTGCTTAAATTGATGAATGGCATAAAAATCTGGAATGTATGATTGATGTGTATTGAAATTACTTCCACTGTGTTTTAAAATAATTTTGCATCTTCATATGTATTTTATATTATATGAATGCTTACATAATAGTTCATGGGGCTAGATTCCTGGTTTAACGTCACGATCCTCTCCATCTAGCTGGTATAATGGGAGGGGACGTGACATTGTCAATCCTACCGTACCATGTCCTTGGAGCTTGTTTCAAACCGTACAAGAATTTCTTTAATTTGCACACATGTGACTCCCTATCATGTGTCTCAAATCCGAGTGGTTGCTCCACATACACTTCCTCTTTGACTACACCATTAAAGAAAGCTGTCTTGGCATCCATCTGGTGTGCCTTCCACTTCATCACTACAGCCAGAGCAAGTACTGTTCTGATGGAAGTGTATCTGCCTATAGGTGCAAAAGTCTCTTCATAATCTATCCCTTCTTTTTGGGAGAAGCCACGAGCCACAAACCTTGCCTTATATTTCTCTATGCTACAATCTGCAGCATGCTTGATCTTGTAGATCCACTTGGAATTCACAACAAGCTTCCCTTTTTGTCTTTGGACCACATCCCAAACATTATTCTTCATGATCGAATGGTACTCCTCGATCATGGCATCCTTCCATTACTGCATCCCTGATCCTGGGAACTTCAGATTCTTCAATATCTTCAATAGGTAGTTTTCTTGAACTTCGTCACTGGAACAAATGTCGTTGTCCTTCTTTTGTAGGTGATTGTACATGATCTTTCCTGCAAGTCAAATTCAATTGCATGATTAGAAATATCTCATAGTTTTCAAAACAAATTCTTACGCATAAAGACATATGTCATACAGTCATGCAATTATTTTATCCAATGCTTCAATAAAACATTCATCCATATCCCGTATTCATACGGTAACTTTCTAGATGCCTTCCATCTCTACTAGAACATTGTTAAGAGTGTGCACTACTCCCAACATGTCAGCAAAGAGGTTTCATTCTAGATAAGTAGCAATGGAATGTTGTACGGTACCATAGCCCACTTACCCATTACTTGTATATTAGTAGTATCTTGTTCATTAATGCAAATTTTCTAATATGCATAATATACATCCTAAATCTAGGAACATAAATATGTACATGACTGAACAACATCATTTAAGTAATCATATATACAAGAAATGATAATTCAAATACTTATCTTTGTTTAGTTGTTGGGTGGACTCCCTCTCAATCTTTGCTTCCTTGTACTCCTTCTTGATCTTTCCATCCTTTATGATATCATCATGATTATATGTCTTTGAACTTCTATCCATCTTGGACCACTATGCATGCTTAAGTGTGCACTAGTGTCATCATTGTGTCATCCTCAAGATCTCATACATAATCATACATTCATTAGTATAATCTCAATACTATCAAAATATTATGATTCTAAATAATCTTAAACATGTATGGTCATGTTCATTTCATACATAGGTAATTTATCACAAGCATTAGTATTCAAGATTTCAGGGAGGACTTCTTTTACTCATGCATATTCTTATTTGACCATAGGACTCTTATGGTTTGTCATATCATCAATCAAAGTAAGAAGCATAATATGCATAAACCCATGATTACTCAAACTTATAAATTCATGAATAATCATTATCAATCATACAAAAGTATACTTATATAAGATCCTAACACAAGGTAGGATTCTAACTTGATATAGGAAAAACATACCTGGATTATCATGTTTGCTAGTTATGTCTAACATACCCAAACAATGTCTTCTTTTGTTCTCTTCAATGATTTAGAGACCTTGTGCTAGTAACCTCCATATCTCATAAGTTAAGCATTGTAGAACCAAATTATACATACCTCGTAAGTAGAGCTTCTATGTGATCAATGGATATGGATGAGTCTTTGTCTTCATGTCACCATGGTCATATGTTCTTGATCTAGAACTTGATTTGTCTTTCTTGATGTACCTTTCATGTTAGCAGACACCATCATCCTCATACAACACCACTGTGCATTAGTACAATCATAAGTGTCATAACCCTAATCATTGAATGTCTTCTATCATTCACATGCATTCATACTTCTACTAAGGTGATAAGACAAGTCTAAAATTAATCAAGATTGTATTAACCTCAATAATATGAAGACAAACATATCATAAACTTAATCATGAATAGATTTCAAAATATACCTGTATCTCCTCAAGTCATACATGTCGGGATTGCTTGTAGTATTCTTAAGGTCTAAGCCTCATCTTCCTCTAGTACTGGAACTTCTTCACTTACTTATGTAGGTGTCCAATTCATTCTCTTCTAGGATTAACCCAATCCACTTTGATTTGTTGAAACTGGATCTAGAGCTGGCTAGGGTTTGATAGAGAAACCCTAAAAATCCAAACTTGGAATTTCAAACTTCTATCTAGAAAGGGAGATGCATTTGACTGAGGCGAGCAAGCTGGTGTGCTCAGATTTTGAAAAATCCAAAAATTGACCCCTCAAAATTGACCTGCGAATTTCAGATCTGCAACTTCTGTCAAAATCTGGTTTTCTGGTTTTCTGGTCCAAAACCCGAACTAGGGTTTGATAGATCATGGGGTTCTACCCAAACAAAAACTTCGATCTTGGTCTCTAAATTTTGATTTTGTTGAGGAGAGCAATCCTGTGCTACAAGAACTCCAAAATTCCAATTCTGTCAAAAGCCCTAATTTCCCGCAGCAGTGACGAGCCAAAAATGAAAATGCTCAAAATCCAATTATGTTTTGATAGAAATATATGCCATATTTTTTCTGGTGCATCTCTGAAATTTTGGATCCTCAGGGTCTAAAACTTCAGCCTGCTGTAGAATGACCTGTCATATTTCCAACCCCACAGATCTGAGCTTCAATGGATTCTCCATGAGAGATATATGCTAAGTGTCGCAACATGACCTATTTATGGGATGAAATAGCATAACGAACTTGTAGAGAGTACCACATGTCACTGTTTCAACTTTGGCCTCTGAAACGCAGACCTATGAAAATACAGTTCGTTGCCTAACTATCAATTTTTACGGAATTCCATTTGGAGCTTCCTATCCCGAGATATGACCTTTGTGCCTAGGTCACCTATTTAGGTCTGCATTCTGGAAGAGCCAGAGACCCTAACTTGTACGAATCATATCTCACAAAGTACAACGAATACGAGGATGAAATTTTTACACAAGGTACATCCATGTCTGATATTCAGCCTATAAAAAATTCAGATCCTAAACCTTCTCCAAAATGGATTTATAGCGAAAGTTCCACGATGACTGGTTTTTACTATACCAAGCCCTAGCTTCCAATTTGTCACAAGTGCAATAAGTGTCGTAAATGCCACACAATGCCTTCCTTCAGGCTAACTCTGATACCATGTTATTTTTTCATCATTTAATTCAATATGATCTAGGATCTTAACTGAGAGGTCAAAATGTATAGCATATCAAGCATAAGAGACAAGAGACAAGAGACACAAAGCATTTCACCGGGGAAAACCAAGAAGGTGAAAAACCCCGCAACTTCCTCAGAGATAGAATGAGCACTAATACAAAACCCCAAAACAAGAGATAGTCTCCTAGCAGCTTATCCTCCTCCACTTGTGCGCACTCCTCCTCTCTCTCACTAATACGAAGTGAGTGAGTGAATGAAAATGGATAAATAGAGAGGTGCTCCTCTCTATTTATACTTTACCTTTACTTTCCTTTTACTCAAACTAGGAAGACCTCCCTTAGGAGAGTCTAACAAGCCATTACCACTTGTCATTGGGCCAACCCTATTAGGGTTGTCTAATAACCCTTAACTCATACTGGGCTGACCCCTCTAAGGTGGTCTAATAACCCATCAAATATAAGTTATGACACTTACAATATAACTTGCGACACTTGCAAATACAAATGATGACACTTCCAATCGGAGGAATAATACATCTCCACTAGGGATGCAATAAACTACAAATGTAATACATACAATATACAAGTGAATATCTTTCGAAGTTACAAGTACATCAACACTTCCATCCCATCTCCCTTTGCAATGTTATTTACAATATCATTACCAAGATCATATCCTTACGACTCAAACCCTTGCTACCCTCCCTCATTTCTCCGGAGCAATCAAGCTATGTCAAGGGAAGACAATTTTTGGATGGAATCATTACTGCACATGAGGTGATTCACACCCTCAAAACCACCTCCTTGGCTAGAATGCTAATAAAACTGGACCTTGCCAAAGCCTTTGACAAAACCAATTGGAACTTGCTCAGAGACACTCTTTTGGCCTTTGGATTTTCCCCCTCTTGGGTTAGTTAAATCATTTCGCTGGTCTCCTTAGCCTTCTTCTCCATCCTGGTCAATGGATCCCCTTCTCTCACCTTCTCCCCCTCTCGAGGCATAAGGAAGGGTGACCCTCTATCCCCTTATATCTTCATCCTCCTTGCGGAGAGCCTAGGAAGATGTATAAAAGCAGCGGTCTAACAAAATCTCATTCACGGTATTAAAATTGGCACGCAAGACAAAACCCAACCCCACTTACAATTTGTGGACGACATGATGCTGATGGGAAATGCCACAATTATGGAAGCTAAGGCCTTCAGGGATGTTATCCACACCTTCAGTGCAACCTCTGGAATGACCATTAATAATCTCAAGTCGCAAATCTTTTTCTTCAACACTCATCTTCACACGCAAACCAAAATTACCAGAATTCTCGGTTTTAAAAAGAGCTCCCTTCCTTCCAAATTTCCAAGCGCCCCTCTGGTTGACTCCACAATCAAATATTTCTCCTGGAAGGACTTACTATCTTTCATGGGGCATAAATTTTGCTCCTGGACTTTCGGAGCCCTGAACTTCCCCAGCCGTCTGATTCTTCTTAAGATTGTGCTGCAAGCTATGCCTCTGTACCTCTTCTCGGTCAAGGTGCCTCCTAAACATGTCATCAAAACCATCTATAACCTTCAACGTAATTTTCTTTGGGGTGGATCCAGTCATCATAGAAAATGGGTGTTGGAGGCATGGGAGAATCTTTGCACTCATAAGATGGATGGTGGTCTTGGCCTCAGGGACCCAGTCACCCTGAATGAAGTGCTATGTGCTAAATTACTATGGAGATTATCCATGAAGGAAACCACGCCTTGGATGAGTATCTGGATGGACAAATATGCAGACAACATCCAGCACCACGAGCTTGTCAGGAAAGACTCCCTGCCAACTAGATCCCTCACCTGGAACTTAGCCTGGGCGCAAAGGGAGCTGATTCGCAAGCATAGATTCTGGGAAGTGATCGATGGAAACATATCACTCTTCTGGAAGAATGCTTGGAATCAAATGGCACCAATGCATCAGCTCAATGGATTGGAGGATCTGTAGATTCACACTCAACACCAAGGAAAGCTCCTGGTAACTCAATACTGGAAACCTCCTAACAACAACGACCCCTGGAGAACATGGACAACGGAACATCATTGGAATTCGAACTTCAACAATGAAGAAGGAAGAGCCTTCTCGGAATCTCTCAACTCTAGAAATATCTTGATCTTGGACAGGCCGGACAAACACAGGCAGGGAAACCAGCAGAAAGGTTTTTTCACCATCAAAGAAGCCTACAACCTTTCTATTCCCACTCTAGCTCGGACCAAAGACTCGATATGGACAAATATATGGGACCCCCACATATGGCCGAAAGTCAGAACCTTCCTATGGCTAGTGGCGAGGAAAAACATCCTTACCTAGGACCAGCTTCTTCGTCGGGGCTTTGAAGGACCATCAATCTACGTCTGATGCAACTAGAATGGTGAAAATCAGGAGCATATGCTCAATAATTGCATCTTTGCTTCCACCCTCTAGGACTGGGGTGCCTCCATGTTTTGATGCACCAACAGTATCAAAGAAGATGTCACTGCCACCCTTCGTGGCTTTCCCTCAACTCCCTTCTCCAGTCGTATCCCGAACAGAGTCTGGCTACTTTTCCCTGGATTCGTTCTTTGGAACATCTGGAAAGAGCACAATAGAATATTTTTCCTTGGAGCCTCTCTTCCCTTAACTCTCATCCAATCCCGCAATCACGCCAACCTTCAGGAAACACTTTTATTAGAAGCTTGGTCAGACTCTAATCATGCATGTATTCCTCAGGAAAGCATTGTCATGAATTCTTGGAACTTCAATCTTACTACTAGACATCCCCATTCCTCTCCCCCCTTGCTTTCACCTGCATCCCATCCTCTTAGACCCCTCCTTTTGATCCCATCCTCAAGCTTAACTTAGATGGAGCCTCCAAGGGAGATCCAGGACCAACAGGGATTAGAGGAGTCTTCAGAAATGGCACTGGGAAGATCATTCATATCTACACTGAGTACATTGGGCACAACACCAACAATGTGGCAGAACTGTCTGCTTTAAATACTGGCTTGAAAATTGCTCGTAGAGAAGGCCAGACAACCCTTACCATTGAAGGATATTCGTAGATCATCATCAACACGGTTCGCAGACTTCAGTGTGGCACTAGCTTAGCCAAGCTAACCAAGCACTGGTGCCTGGAATGGATAAAGGAACAATTGCAGGATCATATTTTCCACTTTCAAGTTCTCAATACCAGCCATGTTCACCGTAGGGCCAACAAGCTTGCTGATCATTTACTAAATCATGGAGTTGTCCCCTCTAACAGCAGAAAGGATTCCCACTGGCCCAACTTCAAGGAACAACTGCTCAGAAAACAACTAAACGATATAGCCACTGAAGATCTAGCTTCCCCACGGCGGGTGACAATCACAGCCATCCCCACTGACAGGACCACTCGACGATGGAAATGGACCTTCTGTAGACTGCCACAAGGCATGACACTCGCTAGCCCATTCATCTCCAGTCATGTTTACGAGACAGAGCACATGGAGCATTTAATCATCTCCCGAGCAGGGCAACAGGCCTCCTGCTCGTTCCTACGTGTGCTCAATCCACTCCAATGATAGACCATGAATGTGAAGGTATGTCGGTTATGGTTTACATTGAGGGTAATCGACACAGGAAACACCATATTATCTTGTATGTTTGGCTTTGGGAATAAGCTCAGCTCTCTACATTGAACATCCCGATTAGTGAAATTAGTTCTGCTCGCAACAAGTTCACTAGTTCGTTGCTAGCTGTTACAACAATCCCACCTGTGAAATGGGCTTACACTCGGCATAATGCAAAACCAACTGGCCCTCCTCTTGGCCCTTCGGTTAGGTTTATGAGAGGTATCGTTGGAAAGGCCCTTCGTTACAAAAAGGAAATCCCAATGAAAATTCAGGAGGACATCAAAGCGGTTGAGGAGGACGCAGAAGTTTTACTGGGTTTCCTTCCCGACCGTAATATTCGAGAAGAATTTGAGGCCCTAATCCCTAATCCTGGGTATACAAGGGGTCGTGCTACCCTCTACCAGCGCACCTTGGATTATCACTGGCTTCACAAATCGGTCCTCGGGAATACATTGGTAGACAGAGGGGAAGCTCAAGTGCAAATTTTATTGCAACAAGACGAGATGATCTTGATGCTTAAGTAGATTCTTCAGAACCAAAAGAGGATTTCCCTCTGGCTCGATGTCGATCTCCCTGGTGAACGGCTGGATTTATAATTAATAGACTAGCTTTAGTTTCTGTTAATGGTTCTTAGTTTTGCTTATGGTTAGTTCCTGAAATATTGATAGGAAACCCTAAATGATACTATGTTTTTGTGTATGGTCAGTCTCTGAATTACTGATAGAAAACTCTGCTATTTTTTATAATGGGCCTGTTTTCTCAACTCTGAGAGGGCCTTTAAAACTTCTGAAACCTTGGTTTGGGTATGTTTTCTCTACCATGAGAGGACCCTATTTTGTGTACATGTGGAATATAGCAATATAAGTATTCATCTAACTTACAAAAAAAAAACTTAAACAACTGCCTAATAGATGACAACAAACTACACATAAAACAAAATGACCCTTTAACTTGTTTTCATCTTACAATAAAACAAAATGACCCTTTGACTTGTTTTCATCTTACAATAAAACAAAATGATCGTTTGACTTGTTTTCATCTTACAATGTACATGTATGAGTGGTAACCTTTTAGAAACTTCTTTTATTCTTTGCATTTTTTTATTATGAATAATAATAATTATGAAAAAATTTAGGGGCTAGTCTTATCCCATTTGCTAAATGTAGGGGTTGCACTGTTTTCTTATTAAACACACATTAGATATGATTAGGTCACATTTTATTTATTTATTTTTAATGAATAGGAGGTTATCCCCATCGAATTTAAAAAGGGATCCAAGATAAAACAATTTCACCCCTCTAAAAATGAATTTAAACTGTTTTCCCATGAACATCGATAGGAACCTCCCATTCACCCCTGATTTCCAAAAATGGAAGTTTCTATGGGCTCTTTCACCTTCTATTGATCGTGGAAATTGAAATCGGAGTTACATTTGTCCAGATTTTATGGGTTGAATATCATTTTGCAAGTTGCTTAATGGCCACATCAGAAGGGAAATTGATATTTACTATTAGGTCTTATAGAGATGCATTTTAATCTAAGAGAGTTCTAAATGACATCACCTTGGATCCAATGTTTCCGCAAGAAACATGGGGATTGCGAAGCTTGCAATTGGCCATATGGAAAGAATGTTTTTGTGGGTGTTTGGGGCATCATGCCTGTGGGATCAGAATTGAATCATAGCCACATATTTGGGCATGCAAGGGGTCGTGACATGCTAAGGATAAACTTTTCTAAAGATTCACTAGGACTTCATAAGGTTTTATAATTTAGTGAAAGGTTCACTTAGATTTTACAAGGTTTTATAATTTAGTGAAAGATTCACTAAGATTTTACAAGATTGATATTTTCCTATATATCATGGCGATTCATCCATTTATTATACATAGAAATTTAGGGGGGGTTCTTAAAATTTTTCCTGATAATAATTTTTTTTAAAGTCATAATTTAGAGTTCATGTGTGAGATACACACTATTTATGAAAAGCTTCCATCAATCAAATGGAACAATAACTGTGCCCAAATTTTATATCAAATTTCAAGAATAATTTCTATAAAAAGTACTTGATTTTGTCCACTTTAGCTTATTCAAGTTGAATAGTAATAGAATACAACAAACTACACATACAACAAGATGACTCTTTTTTCCATAAAAGGTTGAGTTTGTCCACTTGAATTTATCAAGTTGAATAGTAATAGAATACATCAAACTACACATAAAGCAAGATGACCCTTCAACTTATTTTCTTCTTCCAATGTACATTCATACATGTAGAGTTTTTAACAACCTAGTTTCTACTGTTGCTACTACTACTACTACTACTACTCCTACTACTACTACTCCTACTACTACTCATAGTACTACTACTAATTTATTTTTAAATTAATATATTAGAATTTATAGGAACATAAAGTAACCTCATCATATCTCAGAAAACCACAAAATGTTGGCTTCCTAATTATGTGGCTCTTAAATACTTATATAATCACATGACCTAATCTTTCCCATGACAATTGTCTTTCTCGTGATGATGAGTGTATGTCCGATGGGGATATCAAAGCGTATTAGGCATATATAATTATCTCTCTAGGGATAATTAGAGTATTTTATCACAATGGAGTAATTTTATAAATATTTAATTTTCATTTTGTACTTAATTATGACAAAATATCGATAATTCCAAATAAATTAAAATAAAATTCATAATTGATCAAGAAAATTGAACCAAGGTTGGGAAAGCTTATGCAACACTATATAAAATCATTATGCATCCATCCCAATCCATAACACGGGTTACTTGCACCTAAAAAGGTCATTTTCACTTAATCATGATTAACTAGTAATTAATGCACTAATTGCGACACTTAGCGCATAATTGACGACAGTTAACATAAATTCGTTTTTTATCACCTAATCATAATTTATAAATAAAAATGGATAATTAACACCTAATATCATGTAAATAAGGCCTAATTATCATTTTCCAATTAATTAAACAAAACAATTACAAAAATAACTCCACAAGACTAGTTAACTAGTATTTAACACAAACAACTAGTCTTGGATGAATTCAGCGCACAACCATGCCCATGAAAAAGAAAGTGAACCTATATCTATTATAAATATATTTAAGAATGCACAGACAACCAAATAAAGTTGCATTTGCAGGTCATATCCTTTCACATAAACGGTGAATCTTTCAAGCTAAACCAGTACAACTAGTTAATAATCACTGCTAGGAATTTAACCCAATCAATTGTACTGGGTTCCGGAGCACACTGAGGAGAGGGTAAATATATGGAAAATATAATTCTACAACAAACTTAAAGTACCAAACAAAGAGCATATGTCTGTACAATCCAAAAATTACGAAGAACATAGATTCAATCTACAAAATAGTTACTAATTTCTAGTGATTTGAAGCTAGTTTTTGTTTCTAGTTTCCAAATGAAAAAAAAAAAGAAAAAAAGTATTGACTATTGTAGCTCATGGAAATAATATCATAGGTACACGACAACCAAATGGATGTATATTTACACTCATAAAAATTCCTCTTATTAATTCATCAAACTAGCTAAATCTACTTCTCCAAATTGGCTAGAAATTCATGAATCAAGTAAGATAAATGCATAAACAATTTGCAGAGTCATTCGGAAGATAGTAAAACTCTAAATACCATGTATTATCAGTATTATCATAGGTATAAATCATGTAAAAATTTATTCAAACACTTCTCATGCAAAGTCATAAATCCATTTAAAACAATTCTTTCGAATGAGTTTGTCAATGGAAACAAAATTAGGATTTCGATAAGAAAATATAGAACTATCTATGAAATATTCCACACATTTATTGATACATTTAAAATTTAATTATAATATCTAATATCATTTATCTCACTCATGAATTTTGTCACACATTTCACATGCCAAGTCTCGAAACTACATAAAACAACCCAACCGGTGAACTAGTTTTTGAATAGAGGCTAGAAACACTGTAGAGAGGTGTTTCCAATCATTATTAAGCTATTGTACAATAAAAGTACACATAATATAAATAAAAGAGGTGCAATTAACATATTTGTATAAGAGGTTCCAAATAAACATTTTTCTCAAGCACTTGCTCACAAAATACCAAAAACTAGTTAGCTATTTTTCACAAAAACTAGTAGCATAATGTAACTAAAATCTATGAGAGATTTCTTTCATAATTAGCTCATACATTTTCCCATACAATTAATTTGAAACAATATAAGAATAATATCATATCCAATTAATTAAAATAAACATGAAATAAAGTACTTATCTTGCAAAATACGCAACCAAAATCAACTGTGTCACGTTCCACTGAGTCATAGCCACGAGGCAAGACAAAACTCACTTTGCAATGGTCACCCCATAGTCAGAACCATGATGCCAAAATAAAGAGTGCACTCAACCACAAAACCCATCTAGCATTGTTCCAACCACAATCCAATGGAAAGTGAATTCCACATCACTTCCAATCTAGGATCTCCAATGGCAATTCTAGGACAAAGTTTTCAGGAGAAATCAGTCCAACCACAACCGAATGACAAGTATTCCTTGAATTCCATTCGAGGGAAATTTTAGTTGCTCTAGGAAAAAATATTGAGAAATATATCATTCCAACCTCAAATCCAATGGAAATTGGATTCCACATCACTTCCAATCCAGGATCTTGAGAGGCAATGCGAGGACAAAACATTGGCAATTCCAAAGTAACTCAACTTAGGCACATTCTCAGCAAGGGCGCACCAACCAACAAAAATTTATTTCAAGACAAACCAAAACCAATCACACTAGTACCATAGCAAAAACAAGATACAAGAGAAAGCATAACCAACAAGAGAGACTATCTCCCATCGACCAAAATCCCATTTCCCAAGAGAAATTCAAATTGGGGGGAGAGAGGGAGTCACAAGGGAGGATTTACATTCCCAAATTAGCAAAATGGGAGTTACACTTCTCAAGAGGGGACATTAAAGGGGAGAGGAAGAGTCCTCATGAAGGTGGGAGTTGCAAATTTTCATGAGGGGCACACTAGGTGAGGGAAAAACTCCAACTCCAAAAAAAATTAATCTCAGAATACAATAAAAAACAAGGGGTAGCATAACACATGAGGGTACATAGCCAAGAGGGTCCACGAAGTCCATAAGAAATTTGTATAACATCAACATAGACACAAAAAAAGGTAACAATTTTCCCACAACCCCTTGCTGATAACATCATGGTTCCTCATGTACTCTGTTTTGTGGCATCGCTCGATCCAATTGTTTTATTTAATTAGTTAATTAATTAATAATTTCCAACATAATAATAATAATAATAATAATAATGTGCAAACCATAGTCCTATAACCTCATTCCACATCACAACACAAATAATAACCACAACATGTGTGGGAAAAAGCATGGTAATATATATCACTTTTTCCCCTTTTGCAGCGATTAAGTAATGAACTAAAAATATTTGCTCATAAATCTACACATCCATTGAGAAATAGAAAATGGTGTAATGAAACAAAAGTTTTCATTATGAATGAGCTTTTATATGGTGTTTTTTTCAAATAAAAAAGTTGTTTTTATCTTATTTATTTCATTTTCTTTAAAGGTCATTTATTATTATTTCAGCATCTCATAAGTAGTCACAAAACTGTGACCCACCATATCTATCTTCATTTTTTTTAATTCCAATTTTTTTGAACAAGTGTTTTATAGCACACTTTTAAGATTGTTGTATATTTTTTAAAATATTTTTTTATGATATATTTTAATTATTATTCAGTTATTAATGTAAAAAAATTATATGTATGTAAAAGCACGACACAAAAAAATATCATTTTAAGACTTTAAAATTAATAATTTTTTATTTGAATATGGAAATAATATACAAGTGATTGTTAAAATTTTTTTTTTTTTTTTTTTAAATACATTTTTTAATTTTTTATAATAGATATTTTTAATAAATTTATAATATCAACATAAATTATCTTGCCGCATAGTGAGACACATTACCATGCTTTTACCCATGTCCATGGGCTAAACCAGAGGGTATTACATTTCCCTCCCCTTAAACCATACATCGTCCTCAATGCATATTACATACATGTCGTTACAAAAGGATAACAAACATGCCCATACATGCCTCAGAAAGATAACATATTTCTAACCACAATACTTCCCACTACCACCTATTTTCTTGTCTATCTCCACTTCCCATGGGAGAACCGAGACTAGTAGAGTGGGCTCAAGGAAGAAACGATCAATCTTCAATCCCCATGATAAGGTCTTCAAACCTCTTTACAAGGCCTTCAAACTTTAACAAGGATACATTCACCTAAAATTCATATTTAAATCACCCATATGATTACCATTGGGCATAAAAATATATGATAGATGATATTCTTCATCAATAATACTTTCTTCAAATTCCATCAACACACGGTTAGCAGCAAATATATATATATATATATATTGTTCATCAAGATATGTAAAATATATCTTCAAGATACATGATACATTAAATAAATGAAACGAAATACATTAGTATATACAAGGTACATGAGATATAGATAATTCTTCAACATAATACTTGAAATGCATATACCTGAATCTTATTCTAATCAATTTCAATCATATGAAATGCATCAAGTGTGTCAATCAATTTAATGAAGTGCATCAAGTATACCATTCAATCTCAAGAAGTGCATAAAGTGTGTAGTCTTTCTTCATGAAATGTATTTGAGTCAATCAATCACATGAGATGCATATACTTTACCTATAGATACAAGAAAAACATCCTGCATATACTCTATCAACAAGATGCATGAAATGCATCTAAGATATATGAAATGCAATCCAATTAGTCAATTAGATGATATGCATTACCAAGATGCTTTTACATGATTTATCACCCAAATACTTTCCCTACAAGGATGCATGCGATTTACCATGATACTTTACAAAGATTCCTTTCAACAAAGGTATTTGATATACCACAAGGATACCCTAAAAAGATATTTTCAACAATGATCAGAAGGATATTTTTCTAACAAGGATAATTGTATTACTATTGGATATATAAGGATACATGAAGTACATCTTCAATAAGGTACCTGAATCATGCTTTAATCAGCCACATGGTTAGTACATACTTTTCAACAAGATATATGGAATACCACCAAGATATTACTAGATACTTACACAAGAAATTTCACCAAGATACCACCAAAATACCTTTCAACAAATATCACACAGACACCTTTCTAATATAGATTGCAAATATCACCTGAATATTTTATGCACCTAATGTAACAAGTAAGAAGACTTATATACAACAATTCCAATCTAACTAAGAAACCAAAAAGGGCCATAACAACTTGTAGTTAAACATACTACCTTTCATCTCCACACAAGCATAATTATTCTTAAGAGAACATTCAAAAATCCATTATACAACAAATAGTAGTAATTAGTATCTACCAGTAACATCAATCAATAACAACCATACATCAGTCATACAAACCCCAGTACATAATACATCAATTCATAATACCTCAACCATATATCAATCATATGTCGATCGTATACCAATCATACACCAATATCAACCAATGAAAACCATACATGCATCAACTGATCATACAAACATCAATCACAATACATCAACCAAAATACATCAACGAGAATACATCTACCATAACACATCAACCAGAAGTAAAATACATCAACCAGAAGAAAAATACCTCAACAAGAGTACATCAACCTAAACACATCAACCATAATAGATTGACCAAAAGTAAAATACATCAATCTGAATACATCAACCAGAGTACATCAGCTTGAACACATAAATCAGAATACATCAACTGGAAGAAAAATACATCAATCATAATACGTCAACCATAATACATCAATCAAATCAGGATACATCAATCATAATAGATTAATCAAATTACATTAATATTTAACAATCACATCTATCCCACATCTGATAAACATTGATTAGTTTCTCAATAACATCACCCAAACATATCAGTCATACCAATATCAACCAATGACGACAATAACAACCAATAGAAACCATATGAATACTAGTATCATCCATTTGGATCATCCACTAAACATCAACCATAGTTCATCAATCATACACACAACCATAACAACCAAGAACAACCAATCATAGCCATACATACAATAATGATAGTATCGTACATGTATCAACCATTAATCAACCAACATCAATCATTAACAACCAATAGTATCAAGTAACATAATCAACCATTCAAACATCATAGATCGACCATAGAAATCATTTCAAATATTTATTGCTTATCATAACATTATATATAATTATTAGCACATGATGATATATATAATATCCATATATTAATAATACATGTATGCAGCCAACACCATAACACAAACACTACTAATGCTTCACTTATGTAAGCACTTAACACATACACAATCATACATCTTTCTTGAATACATACTCCATCAATAACAATGTTATACATTGACAACAATCCCATCTAATAACCATATACTAACCATACATTATGTTACTAATTATTTACATGTATCACACTAATTATACTATCGACCAAAGTAAATGAATAGCCACCACAAACAACTGAACATCCTGCCACCAAACTCTTCTAATATTATGCGATAAAATAATTACTAGCTATACAACACACCATCATACATTCATACCATACACCATACTTACTCTTATTATGTATTATTTATATACATACGTCCATTTTGTCTACATACATATTATAATTCTTCAATCATATATCATATTATTATTAATCATATACACAAGATATTAGTCATATAACCTAGATATCATATACACACGTATACTTATTATGTTATACCATAATATCAATACAATTGCAGCAGTATAATTACTTAATCAATTGTTATCATATTAGGTACACATTATAACATATATACTAACATAATACTTCTGATCATACTATACTTCCTAATATTGAACCAAAAGCTTCCAAATAATTTCAAAGACTTCCAAATACTCGCAAACACTCCCAAACACAAGTCCAAATATTTTTGCACTTACTTCATTACATACATTCATATCTATACATATCTATACTTTTAATTACTATATTTATCACACATATTATACAATTATACATATATATATATATATATATATATATATATATATATATATTATATACTATATATAACATTTATATTATGCTATATTCAATATCATATACCCCTCATCTATCTTACACCACATATTATGTTATACATATTTAAATTTATGTCATATATATATAACATTATCATGCACTACTATACTACCTACTTACACACATAAAATAAATAAATAAAATTAAGAGAATATGAACCATTGAGGATAAGTGGCTCATTTCCTCCAAAAATAATCAAGGAGTTACATCCCCATAAATAAAATAAATCAAATAGAAGAGAATATGAACCATTAAATCCAAGTGGCTCATTTCCTTCAAAAATAGGCAAGGAGTTACATCTCCACAAATAAATTAAATAAAATAGAAGATAATATGAACCATTAAAGACAAGTGGCTCATTTCCTCAAAAAATAGACAAGGATGTACTCACATACATTGAAAATAAATAATAAATAATAAATAAAAAGGAAGATGGAACGATTATTAAGACAAGTGGCCTATTTCCCCAAAATAGACAAGGAGTTACTCATCAATGTCACCACCACCATCCAAGTTGCATAAATAGGCCTATTAAAACATACCATCAATAGAAAATCTAAAATCCATATAGAGTATAAATGTCACTTAATAAATCATATTAATATTTGATAATATTAAAACTATATCATCTTAATAACTTATCATTAAATTAATATTGATAATGGTACATAGCACATACTATTATAATGACAATTATTTACTTATCAATTAATAATCATAATGTACTAGTAAATGAATCATACCACGTGAAACATTTCAATATTAACAATTCAATGAGTAGTAAAAGAGGCAATGCACAATGAACAAGCATTGACCAATCAAGTCACTGAACATAAAAAGAGGCAATGCACGAGCATCAACCAATCAAGTCACTGAACAATAAAAGAGGAAATGTATAAGCATTGACCAATCAAATCACTGAAGTAGTAAAAAAGGCAATGCGATGGTGAACATGCATCAACCAATCAATCTACTCGATTATTAGATACACACCATATAGTACTTACCAATTAATCTATTAAACAATAAATATGCAATATTAAATAATTATAAAGCATACAACAAACTGATCTATGAAATTAGGCTTATTATTCTTCCATTAACAAAAGGAAGGTTAAAATTTTTTCACAAGGAACAATTATAAATTCTCAATGCACATAAACATAAAATTATGAGTCTCTAAGAGGCCCAAAAGCCACAGAGTTGGAACCATAGCTATGATACCACCTGTAATGTCCCACGGGGATATCAAAGGGTCTTAGGGACATTTTATTAGCTCTCTAGGGCCAATTAGAATATTTTAGCACAACAGAATAATTTTATAAATATTTCATTTTCATTTTCTGCAATTTAATAAAGACAAAATATCAATAATTCCAAATAAATTAAAATAAAATTCATAATTGGTCAAGAAAATTGAACCAAGGTTGTTAAATATTATGAAAAACTATCTAAAATCATTATTCATCCATCCCAAGCCATAACACAAGTTACTTGCACCTGAAAATGTCATTTTCACTTAATAATGATTAACTAGTAATTAGTGTACTAATTGCAACACTTAGTGCATAATTGACGACACTTAACATAAATTCATTTTTTTATCACTTAATCATCATTTATAAATACTAATAGATAATTAACACCTAATGTCATGTAAATAAGGCCTAATTATTATTTTAGAATTAATTAAACAAAGCAATTACGAAAATGACTCCACAAGACTAGTTAACTAGTATTTAACACAAACAGCTAGTCTTGCACGAATTCAAGATACAACCATGCCCAAGAAAAAGAAAGTGAACCTATAGATATTATACATACTTTTAAGAATGCACATAAATCCAAATAAAGTTTCATTTGCAGGTGATAACCTTCCACATAAATGATGATTCTTTCAAGCTAAATCAATGCAACTAGTTAATAAACACTTCTAGGAATTTAACCCAGTCAATTGTACCGAGTTCCATAGCACACAGAGGAATGAATAAATATATGTAAAATAGAATTATAAATAAAAATTAAAGTACCAAAAACAAATCATATTTTTGTACGTTAAAAAAATTACAAAAACATAGATTCAATCTACAAACTAGTTACCAATTTCCACGGATTTGAAGCTAGTTTTCGTTTTTAGTTTCCAAATACAAAAAAATAAGAAAGTATTGACTATTGTATATCATGTACATCATATCATAGGTATACTACAGACCAATGGCTGTATCTTTCCTCTCATAAACAATCCTCCTATTAATTCATCAAACTAGCTAACTCTACTTCTCCAAATTGGCTAGAAATTGAGGAATCAAGTAAGATAAATGCATAAAAAATTTGTAGAGCCATTCAGAATCAATTATAAATATAAATAAAATTTATTATAAGTATTATAATAGGTATAAATCATCTAAATATTTCTTCAAACACTTAAGAAAATTCATAAATCTATTTAAAACAATTCTTTCGAAGGAGCTAGTGAATGGAAACAAAACTAGGATTTCGATAAGAAAATATAGAACTATATAGGAAATATTCCACACATTTATTCATATATTTCAAGTGTAATTACAACATCGAAGATCATTTATCTCACTCGGGCATTTTCTCAAACATTTTGCATGCCAAGTCTCGAAGCTACATAAAACAACTCAACCGGTGACCTAGTTTTCGTATAGAGGCTAGAAACACTCTAGAGAGGTGTTTCCAATCATTCCTAAGCTATTGAACAATAAAATTACACATAATATAAATAAAAGAGGAACAATTATCATATCTATATAATAGGTTTCAAATAAACATTTTTCTCATGCACTTGCTCACAAAATACCAAAAAAAAAGTTGGTTATTTTTCCCAAAAACTAGTAGCATAATGTAACTAAGAGAGATTTATTCCATAATTAGCTAATATATTTTCTCATACATTTCATATGAAACCATATATGAATCAAATCAGAGCCAATTAATTCAAATAAACATAAAATAAATTAATCTTGCAAAATACACAACCGAAATCAACTATGCCACGTTCCACCCAGTCGTAGACACAATGCAAGCCAAAACTCACTTTGCAATGGTCACCCCTGATTCAGAACCATGATGCCACAACAAAGAGTGCACTCAACCAAAACTATTAGAGGAAATTTCAATTTCAAATGGGTCTTCCAAAAATAATACAAATTCCATGTCATCAGGTATTAGCCAATCAAAATGCTTTAAAATTAAAAAATGGAGCACCTAAAAAAATTGGAGGGAAAAAATAAAAAACTACATTTTTGGATCGTATTTTCAACTTATCTCCTTGTAGGTTTACTCAAATTTCAAGCAGGAAGACTCGTTGGATGCATAATTAAATTATGCATCCAACGAGTACCCATGTTGCATACTTTTAACAACATTCACACCATGAAAAATCCAAATACATTAAAAAACGTGTTTTCTCTCACTAGAAACACGTTTTTTTTAATGTATTTTCAATTTTTCATGGTGTGGATGTTGTTAAAAGTATGCAACATGGGTACTCGTTGGATGCATAATTTAATTATACATCCAACGTGTCCTCCTGCTTTAAATTTTTGTAAACCTACAAAGAGATAAGTTGAAAATAGGATCCAATAAAGTAGTTTTTTTACTCTCTCTCTACTATTATTTTATTATTTTATTGTTATTTTCTTAGGAGGCCCGCTTTTTACCCAAATTTCCTCTCATGAACTCATATAACATTGGTCCAAACACAATCCAATGGAAAGTAGATTCCACATCACTTCTGATCCAGTATCTACAGTGGCAATTCTAGGAATGTTTTCAGGAGAAATCAGTCCAACTAAAACCCAATGGGAATTATTCCTCGAATTCCACTCTAGGGAAATTCCAGTCGCTCCAAGACAAAATATTAAGAAATATATCAGTCCAAACTCAAATCCAATGGGAAGTGGATTCCACATCACTTCCAATCCAGGATCTTCAGAGGCAATTCCACGACAAAAAATTGGCAATTCTAGAGTAACTCAACTTGGGCCTAGGCTTAGCAAGGGTGCACCAACCAGTAAAAAATCATGTCAAGATCAACCAAACCCAATCACACCAGTACCATAGAAAAAAAAGAGCCAACAACATGCATAACCAACAAGAGAGACTAGCTCCCATCCACCCAAATCCCATTTCCCAAGAGCAATTCGAATTGGGGGGAAGAGAGAGACACACAAGGGAGTAGTTACATTCCCAAATTAGAAAAATGGGAGTTATACTTCTCAATAGGATGCATTGTAGGGGAGAAGAAGAGTCCTCATCAAGGTGGGAGTTACAGATTTTCATGATGGGCGCACTAGCTCAGTAGGATTGGTCAATATTTATGTTAATTATTGATTTTTATTGATGTTTTTCATATTATCATAAGATTTGAGTAGGGTATTTGTCTGTCTCAGTGTGTAGGTTTATAGGTCCAACAATTGGATTTCTTTTGAGCTTGTTCATGGGAGGATGCTTAATATGTAAACATTCTTAGAGAAAATTTGATGCCTAAAACAGGGATAATTTTAAGGACCCATACTTATTTAAAAGTTTATAAACCTTGGCGAATCTTACCGATTCTTAAAATGTCAACTATTAAATATTTGGTGATATTTTTCTAAAATTATTTCAATTTCTAAGGATTGTATATAGTTTATATAATCATTTGGCGAATTTTAGAGTGAAAAAAGTTTACCCCATCAAATTTGGGCGAAATGGGGCTTCAAAAACAACAAATTGGCGAATCTTTTTTGGAAAAAAACATGGAAAAATAGCCCATGGGCTAAATCTCGCCCCTAAAATTATCCTTGGTCTGAAATGGGACTCCTAACGAAACTAATAAAATAATAGTTAAAATAATAAAATAATATTATAAAATTTGAAGGAAAAGACACAAAAGCTACTTTTTTGTTTTCGTATTTTCAACTTATCTCCTTTGGTTTTACTCAAATTTCAAGCAAAAGGACTTGTTGGATGCAGAATTGAATTCTAGATCCAACGAGTGCTCCTGCTCGAAATTTGAGTAAAACCACATGGATATAGGTTGAAAATATGAAAACAAAAAGTAGTTTTTTATTACAAATATGCCAGTCAACCATTATGCTTGTCTCGTTTTATTGAAATTCTATTGCTTCTTCAATTCCAATGAATCAATGGCTCATTTTCTTATAATGCCCATTTTAGACCCCAAATTTCCTTTAATGGGAAAATGCAAGTTCCTTCTTTTGTCTTATTCGGTTGATTTTTTTTTCTCTATGAATTCTTTGATCAATGACATGAATTTGAGTGTCAATCCTAGGGAAATTTAATTAGTTATATCTCGCTTGCTATGTGATAGCTAACCCTAGCTATTTAAGGGTTTCCCCACAATAGAATATATGACTCTTGGGAAGAATTCCTTGAATTATTCTCTATAAATCCTCCTTATGACTTGTATTATGGATTTTCTTAAGTATTTAGAAGCCTTTCTATGGATATAACAGTCTTTAACCCTGAATTAGATTAATAGATTCCAAGTTTCTTCATATTTTTGTCCTTTTTGTGTTGCTAAAGGAGTGCATACTCTTTTCATAGGTCACAAAAGAATGTAATTAAATTGTACATGCACCTTTCCCTTTAGAAAAGGGTGTGCAGGTGCTCCTTTTATTGTAAATATGTATGTGTACCTTAAAAAGAGGGATTTTATGAATTTTTTTATAGTTTTGGCATTCGTCACTGCTACATTTGGCGTAGGAGGTCACTAAGAAGGTTATAGGTCAATGTTTACGGTTATTATTGTTTTTTTTAGAGTTCTTTGATATATACTTTATTGGTTTCATTAGATGAAAGGAAGAAAAACTCTGCTTGTTTAATATTGATAATTTTTCTAGTTTGATGATATTATTGTTTTAAATTTATCCTTTTATTTCAACTAAGAATATCTTAGGTATCTTGATACCCTTCGGAGTGTTTGTATTAAAATAAGAAGGTTATATGGATTTCAATAGATTGATCTCACTAGGATCATAAATAATTTATTTCTTTAATTAATTTTTCTAAATCATTGCATCTTGCTTAGGTTTTAAAAGGTTCTACTTTGTACTTTTACTTGTTGTGAGTTGTTTATTGTCAATCATCTCTATCAAAATTTGAAGTGGTATTTTACATTTGCAAGTAATCTCTTTTCTATCTCTTTTAGTCGAGAACATCATCATTTTCTCACTTTTGCATCTCTTTGAGCAATGAGAGTCTTTAAAACAAACATAGCTAAATTGAACTAGACTATTTTTCTATGATAAAAAGCCAACACTAGTCTACGTTATAGAGGTTTGGTTGTTGGTGTGGAGGGTAATTTCTCCAATGCGACATAAAGAGGAACTAGGATCTCACTAATTGAGTGCATATGATCCATTAGTATCACGAGACATCTTGGGAAAACATGTCTCATATTCACATCAAGCATGAGGTCAGTATCACAAAACACCTATTGGGAAAACATGTCTCATATGCACATCAAGAATGAGGCCACTATCACGAAACACCTATTGGGAAAACATGTCTCATATGCACTTCGAGCATGAGGTCAAACTATGTAATAAATTTATATTAACCTTATCTCATTGCTTGCTTGGTGGGCTACGCGCATTATAGAAATTTAGGTGAAGTGCAATTTCCTGTGGGTGACCCACTTTTATTTGGAGTTTTAAGTCTATGAATTGTTTTGACATTCCCTTCCCATTCACAAACACTTGACCCCCATTTTTTCTGTCCAACTATCAATTGCAAAGTGGTGGCCATAGTTTCTCATCCTAGTTTTGTCATAGACGATTGCAAGTGGGATGTGCTTGTGGTACATGGGACATAGGCTAACATCCACCTCATCTCCCTTGGAGGGTGGGATTCTTTATGAGGGAACTTGCACCTTGGGTGATTGTTGCATGAGGGTTGTTATTATTTGAGATATTCCTAGCTAGAAATAGTAGAAAAAGTGAGATATATGACAAAAAAAATATAAAAATGGCATATAAACAACTAAGATTAGTCACGTGACTATTAGTCATTTATTTCCAATAAATTATAATGCAACTAAATACATGACTAAAACATTTTAGTCATTTATTTTTTATTGGTTAGTTCAGTAGTATATTTAGTAGTTGTTTTAGTCATTGATTGTTTTGATAGGATATAGTTAAGGACATATAAATGTGGTATATCCTTGATTTATGATGCTTTTGCATGTAGCCCATACCGAGTAAAGGAGCCAACCATTTCAAATTCAGATAGTTGAAAATGCCTACTTTACTCAATGGAGTAATTTTGATCTCCTTTATTGTAGTTTCCCTTTATTATAATATGATTATATACTATAATCATGTCCTTCCTTAAAACTATATCCTTAACTAATATCATTAATTCAGTTGTTGTTGTAGGAAGAAAAAAATATGCGTTGCAAAACAACCCAAAGGAGATCAATAATAACATAAGGGTACAAGGAAGGTACACATAATCTCTAACCCTCCATTGACGATGCCATATTAGGTACAACGAATTCCAATGATTTCTTTGGAGTGGAAAATCCAAGTTCATGACAAGTCCAATATCATGCATTGTCCACTAATAGTGAATATTAGATTGGAACCATACTTTACAGTTTATACGATGATGTATTAGGTAAACTCGATGACTGGCTAAAGTAAGCATGGAAAGTATAAATTTCCCATCTGGTAGAAACTAATTTCCCTAGTAATATAAAGTATCTCCAACAAGGAGATTCTAATGTATAAACATAACCCTAGCTAAGATTAGCTAGAGCCACAAGAAACAAAAACGATTATACCATAATGTATTAGGTAAACTCGATGACTGGCTAATGTAAGCATGGAAAGTATAAATTTCCCATCTAGTAGAAACTAATTTCCTTAGTAATATAAAGTATCTCCAACAAGGAGATTCTAATGTATAAACATAACCCTAGCTAAGATTAGCTAGAGCCACAAGAAACAAAAACAATAGGAACACATGAAATAAAAATATTTGGTGCATAAGCTAAGGCATTGAAATCAAACCCATAAGGGTATAGTGTATACAGAACATCTAAAGTACAACAAAGTAGCTTGTAACTCAAAAAGCAAGCTTAAGTTTAGTTAACATTGCAAAATGAACTATCTAGAACATTTTTTAATTTCATGTACATTTTAACTAAGTTGTAAGTGTTAAAGTTGGCTCAATTATGTTGGGAAGAGGTTAACGATAGGAATCTAAGATGAGGTCGAACTTAAAAATTATCTTTTAAGAAATTTCATTTCCCATTGTTATCAAACGCTAAGCAAATCAAATACTTGGATGTTGGGTGTCAGAATAGGTCTGTATGTAATATCACTAGACCTCATCATTAGGAGGATTTGTCTGTATGTAATATCACTAGACCTCATCATTAGGAGGATTTGTCTGTATGTAATATCACTGGACCTCATCATTAGGAGGATTTGTCTGTATGTAATATCACTGGACCTCATCATTAGGAGGATTTCATATCATCATATTACTTGCTAACATCTTCTAAGAAATCTAATTCTCCACCTTCATTTGAAAATATCTTACCAGCGTAGATCCATCTCAAACCCGGATCTATCAAGCACCGAGAGGGATCCAATTCCTTGAGGTGTAATTTCTTTTGTTTTATCTTAAATTTTTTACACATTAAGAAAAAAATTACCCCTCAAGAAATTGGATCCCTCTCTTTTAATTTTTTAATTATTTTTATTTTTATTTTTGATAAGTTATGAGCGAACATGAAATTTTTAATTACTTTTGATTTTTTATAAGTTATGAGCCGACATGGAAACGTAACGTGACAAACGTGACAAATATGACAAACATGACAAATGTGACAAACGTTACAACATCTCCCCCATACTAGGTTGTAATGTAACATGACAAACATGACAAATGTGACAAATGTTACAACATATCCCCCATATTGGGTTGTAACGTAATGTGACAAGTGTGACATGTGACATCCGTTACAGGATCTCCCCTATACTACAAACGTGACAAATGTGACATGTGACATGTGACATTCGTTACAGGATCTCCCCCATACTATTACTTTTTACATTTTATTACTTTTGAAAACGTTACATGTGACATGTGACATGTGACATCCGTTACAGGATCTCCCCCATACTGGGTTGTAAGCACCTCGTTTACACTCGGTGCAATCAACTAAAACTACCATTAAATTGTCCACTTGGAAATTGACCAAATTGAAGAGCAATCATTGAATCAAATAAACAACCTTGGTGCAGTAGAAAGCTTAGGTTTCTTTGAACATTCAAGAATATAATCAACACTAAATTGGTCCAATTCTAGATCGTCCATTGAAACATTGCCATGATGTTTTACAATTTTCTCAATTATTCTTAGTGTTATAATAAATTTAAAAACTTCCTGCTAGTCGCACTGATAACGCTGCAACAAATGCACTTTTGATTTCCTACAAAATTCATTTCATAATTTTTCATTATTTAGAAATATGTTTGAGTGTATTGGATACCTTGTTTGCAATAAGGTATGAGAAAATATAAGAAATACTTACCTCACCATGATTCACAAGGTTTACTTCCTTGAGAAGAAAAGAGAAAAGTGAGAATCAACATGCCCTTTAATTATCCATGTAACTGCCAAGTACAGAAGCCCGTGCATATTAGACATGTCTCTTCATTATATCAGATATGGATAATAAACCAAAATAATCCATTTAGATACAAGGGAATACCAAAGTATCTCAATGATTTGAGTTTTAAATCAATACCATGTATACAAAGTTCAAAGTACTACATTATCTTATTAAACAGGAAACATAAATAACGCTAAAAATATTGTTACCATTATAGAGTTTAGACAACATAATTGAAATAAGAAGTTCTGAAATCTAAAGGCCATCACAATGGAATAAATTCCACTTCATATATATAGCTTTCCTAATAATTACACAAACATGATCATGTATGTAGTGTACATCACCATAATGTATAAATAGTTAGAAACCTCAAGAAATCATTGTTTGATGTGAATCCATGTAACTTGTTTACTCTTCCCTAAATAAAAGAAACGTAATATAAATACACACCATGATGATAGGATATACTTAGGGAAGGAAATGATTACAGTATATAATCATATTATAATAAAGGGACACTACAATAAAAGAGATCAAAGTTACTCCATTGAGTAAAGTAGGCATTTTCAACTCTCTGACTTTGAAATGGTTGGTTCCTTTACTTAATATGGGCTATGCAAAAGCATTAGAACTCAAGGATATACCACATTTATCCTCTGAAGATGAAGAATTCATAGCTCGAAGATAATTTGAGGAAGCATGTGAAATTTGAAAAAAAAACTTAAGAAAACAAGCAATACTCAAAGCATTATCAAGATGCTACTAGAAAGATATGGCATTCACTAAAATATCTACATTTAAGATATCATCAACAACTCTTATCTTAGATTGCATGTCATTGACCACATCTTTTGAAGACTATTTAAGGCACTTGGCAAGGTCTCAGTCTTATACATATCTCCACTATCAAGGTGGAAAGCAAGAATGAATTGGAAAAGTTTCAAAGAGATGAGATTTAATGCTCCCCGGTCTAGTCTATTATAACAAGAAAAAAATAAAGAGTGATTTTTGGTGAAATATGACCATATATTTCTCAATACAAAAATGAAGGCCATCTAGGAAATCTAGGTATACATATAAACATTGAACATGGTTGGAACATGCATGAAATTAGGGATATGCTACATTTCCATTTTCAAAATTTTAAACAATAATAGAATTTGAACCTCTCATTATATAGACAATCATAATAATAGAATTTGAACCTCTCATTAACATTTCCATTTTCAAAATTTTAAACAATAATAGAATTTGAACCTCTCATTATATAGACAATCATAATAATAGAATTTGAACCTCTCATTATATAGACAATCATCATGGTATGAAATTCCCACCTACTAAATGACAAGTTATTTTTGGTAATTGGAATCAGATAAAATGCAATCCATAAATGAAACACCACATTTTTAATTAGAAATCTAATAACATACAAATAGTTATCATCTCACTCATTCTACTTATTTTTTTTCTCCTCATCCTCCATCTTATTCTATAAATTTTCACTGTTTTTTTCTCATTCTACTTATTTACAGTTTTGTCTCCTCAACCTCCATCTTATTCTATAATTTTTCACCGATTTTTTTTTTTTTCTATGATTTCACAAGTGTTGTGTGAAAATACATAGAAACACCGATCTCAATATGTAAATGTTAAATGCTTACAACTTAGCAAAGTGAAAAATCATCAACCCAATAGTGAGAAGAGGAAAAGGGTATTATTTTACCTTCCATTTGGTTGTTGAATATTTTTAGTTGCTCTTGATATTCTTTTGCAATCGATTTGGGTGAAGTCATTTTCCATTATCTTTAATAATGATAAAGTGGAGTAAGTGGTGGCTAGGTGACCAATAACACCATTGTTAAAGTTAATTTGTAGAAAATACTAGTTAATAAGGACAACAAGAAAAATATGTCTTATTAGTCCCTGCCTGCAGAGCAGGAGGCACTATAGGAACTGATTTCCTATTTTACTATTAGCCTGGCACAATTCTCAGTAAAATGGCCAATGAACAGATTCGACACCTTATTTGGCCTCTTTTCTAGGCGGAGAGCTTGCTTGTGCTCCACCTGCCCCAACTTTTCCTCCTACCCTTCCATGTACTGCACCTGCCACGCTTCCTGTCCTACGCTTGCATGTACTGCACCTGCCACTCTTCGTGTGCTTTGAGAAACGCACAGCTTTGATTGGAATCAGTTTTTTGGTATCTTCCTGCCCTTTCGCTTCGTGCGCTTTGAGAAACGCATAATGAGGGTTTGGAAATAGTACATCTTTGGTCGCCTTTCAGATCCCATGAAAATAGGTTTAGCTTTGAAGGATTTTTGAAAAATGTTTGAAATCCTTCAGTTGGTGTTGTGAGAAATAGGTTTTAGTACAGCAGAGACAATGAAGAACGGGGGGTGTTTGCCAGGATTGCGAGGGAAGCAGGTTTCCATCGCGCTTATTGTATTGGTTTGCACTAGATACATTTTTTGGGGACTGGAAAGAGCTCCATTTCTGATTGTTTTTCCCGTAGATGATCGTGTTCGGAGGTTGATTCGCCCAGACTATCTGCATGAGAATCCTCTGGAAACGCTATTTTCAGGTTTGATTCTTCAATTACTATCTGTTCGTTTATAGTAAAGTAATTTAATATTTATTCTCTCATAGCCTATAGGAATTGATGAACTCGAAGCTGTAGCTGACATTACTAATCACCCGTCCTACAGAAGCTTGGCTCGAGATGTTTGTCTGCCTGCTTTGTGCTTTGGTGATCCACTTCATATGATTACATCCAGTTCTTGCTTGTTGTTTTCCTTTAAGATCCGTCTATTTTCCTTGTTTCTGGGCATTTCCTTTCGCCTCTTTCTAAACCAGATGATTTTTTTTCCTAACGGAATGATTGGTTGACAATGGATTTGATTTACATGGATTCCCATGTTTCATATATTCATCAAAAATGTTTTATAGCAATAACAGTAATCTAAATTCGGCTGCTTGAGCAGGTTCATCTTCGGACACACCTTCAGTAATGGAAAGTCCTCCATCTCTGCCAACTGGAGAACCTGATTCCATATCAGCTAAAGAATGGCTGCGCATCTTAGGATTATCGTCTAATGCAACTAAAGATTTCTCAGTTGAAAACTCACCATCAGACAAAGATATTCTGGTTGGAGATTTGTCCTCTCCAGAGGCCGACAGTAAAAAGTCAGCTGGGTTGAAAAACATAAATCTTCAGCAATTGAAAAATCCTCTGTCATTACTGAAGAATTACCTCCTACAAAAGTTGAAAAGTCATCAGCTATTGAGAGGAAAGGTAAGTATCTTGCTTGACCGTGGTTGTGATAAAGCCAAATGTGAGAACTTCAAAGAGCCTCAATCACAACTGCAATATTATTAAAATATACTTAGCAGAAATTGAAATGGAATGAAGTTGATATTAACAGTTAAATCAAATACACAGGTTTTATTTTATCGTTTTGATTGAAATTGCAGTCTGTGTGCTTTTCTTTCAGTATGTGACTATACCGTAGGAAAATGGGTTCAGGATAGCACGAGGCCATTATATTCTGGCAAGAGGTACAAGCACTGGTTATCAGGAATGTGTGCATGCAGATTGACCCAACGCCTTGATTTTTTTTGTGAAAAATATCGGTGGCAGCCTAATAACTGTGACATGTCGACTTTAAGGGGAAGATCAAGATTTTTCCATTCTCGTCATTCATCCACACATATGTCTGTATGTATATTCTCATTTCAGACGTTTGACATTTCTAATTTTCCTTTTTGACAGTTTTGCGAAGCACTGTTTGCTAGAGTATGCACTTTGTCTAGTTCAAATTTGTTCTACTAATTGGCAGAACCCAACTCTGACTGGTTTTTTTCTGTGTTTTCTTTGTAGAATGCAGAACAAAACACTTGCATTTGTTGGGGATTCGTTAGGAAGGAAACAGTTCCAATCTATTATGTGCCTCATTAGAGGTGGAAAAGATAGTCCAGATGTTCAAGATGCAGGCAAGGAATATGGTTTCATACGTGCTGCTGGTGAAGTAAGGCCGGATGGTTGGGCATTTAGATACCCAAAGATGAACACAACTGTATTGTATTATTGGTCAACAAGCCTCTGTGAAATTGAACCACTGAATCCAGGAAACCCATCCACCGACTTTGCGATGCATCTTGACCGACCGGCATGGTTCCTGCGTACTAACCTTTATAGGTTTGATGTTGTAGTCGTTATGTTATTACAATGATGCGAGCGACCTATCGCCTAATGTACGTGCGCAATTTCCACATATCTCTGCATGTTTATCTTCCTCACAGTTATAATGCAGCAGCTAACCTTTTTACTCGAGCGACACGAAATTGAGATAAATTCCATATATTGTCGTTCTGTGTAACGAATTCAGATATATCAATGCTTAGTATATTATATGGATTTAAGTCAGTCTGTGGGAATCGATCAAGTATTGTGGTTAAGCGAGTCTAACAAATTGTGTTCATAAATAAACTAATTTCGAATTACCTGCAAATAGTCTGAAAATGCTTCATTACTACGACGGGGATTCTGTAATTACCTGCAAATAGTCTGAAAATGCTTCATTACTACGACGGGGGATTCTGTAAATTACATGCCAGAACAGGATTCTGTAAATTACATGCCAGAACAGTTATACTAAACGGAAGCTTCGACAGCCCATTGGAAGCATTGGCAGAAGCACTCCATGACCTAAAGCTTTCTTCAAATTCAGCAATTAATGGATAACAGAAACTGGCAAGGACTGAGGGCCGCATAGCTGCAGGACAAAGTCTGGCTTCTATTAAGATTCAATATACTAAGACATAAAATATCAGCATTATATTCCATTTCACAATAATAGCATATACAGGATCATTGAAGAAACAACAAGCACAGCATAAACACAAGAGACATAGATTTATCCTGGGAAACTGTCATGGGGTAGAAAACCCAACAAAGCTTCCTCAATATAGATGACCAGCAATATATAAAGATGCAAACCAAAGACACGATCTCCTCCTCCTCCATAGCAGACCTATCTCTCACAAGTGCGCTACATTTCAAGTGAGGGAAGTGTGTGTATAATGAGGAACACACCTCCTCTATTTATGCACATCTCCGACTTGTACTTTATATTAACTAGGTCGGCCCCAACTTTACCACTGGGTTAAACACCCCACTGCAACTGACTGGGCCGACCCCACTAGGGTGGTCTAACAACCCTTTGACCCACATAACACATACAGGGCCGACTCCCACTAGGGAAGTCTAATAACCAAAGTTACCACATTCCGACGGAGGAATAAACATCTCCAAATATACAATAAGATCTTCACGGAGGAATGAAACATCTCCGGAATAATAAAGTACAAATATAATATTCTTTGAAGTTACAATATCTCAACACTCCCCCTTAACGAGAAGGATATTATAACAACATCTGCATGATCATCATACATGATATATCTATAAATCATTGGAAGCTTTCTCAACATCATCAGTAACTCAAGCAGTTACTGGAACATCTTCAATACTGGAACATCAACATCTTCAGTACTGAACAGCTACATCAACATCAACATCTGGATCCTCACGATCATCAGCATCATCATCTAGACCATCACGATCAGCAGCATCGTCATCACACGATCATCAGCATCGTCATCTAGACCATCACGATCAGCAGCATCGCCATCACACGATCATCAGCATCGTCATCTATACCATCATGATCAGCACCATCGTCATCACATGATCATCAGCATCGTCATCACACGATCATCAGCATCGTCATCGCATGATCATCAGCATCGTCATCTAGACCATCAGTATTAGTATCCACACCAATACAAGTATACACATCATCAATACAAGTATCCTCATCAATACAAGTATACATATCATCAATACAAGTATCCTCATCAATATAAGTATACATATCATCAATATCAATACAAGTATCCTCATCAATACATATCATCAATATTGGTGATATACATATCATCAATATCAACACAAGTATCTTCATCAGTCAAGCATCATACTCTCCAATACACATGATCCTTTCTTTCGGAATTACGGGATCTGCAGTGCCCCTCTATCCGAAAGGGCACCGAAGTTCTAGATTTTGAAATCAAGTTTTGTAACCAGCTCCTACGGAGTTGTTTTTCTTTCTTATTTATTTCAATAATAAATAAGTATCATTATGCTAATTTTATGCATAATTTTTGTGATTAGAAAATGTCTATCAACATACAGTGCACCTACATATAGTAATTTTAACAACATACATATAATTGTAATTTCTTGCATAATACTCAGTATATTGAAATATAAATCATTTTTCTAACTACTAGTAGAATACCTGGACCGATGTAGGTTGTAGATTGCCCCTGTAGACCCCATAGCTCCTTTGGTCCAAGCCTTAATAACCAAAAATATATGATCCACCCTGCCCACCAGCTCTTATCATGCTGACCCTAGGAAACCGACGGGTTTCTTAGCCCCTGAGCCCACAGACCGATAATCTGGAGAGCAGCTTTGCTTACTACATTTCCATAGGTGCAATTTTTTCGTTGAGTTTTCCACCTCCTCATTCGATTTTACCCCCTCCTCCAAGCCTTGAGGTTTCCCCTTCCTCAGCTTCACCTCCAAAATCACAGTTCTCCCAAAAGAAAGCCAACCCCTCTCTAATCCCCAAACTCCTCTCTATATACTATTTTCCTCCTTCACTTGCCTTCCGGTTTACTCCACCGCCCTCCCTAAAAAATCCTCGAGTCCCCAAAACATTAAATTGATGGCTTGTTTTACAATCCAATTCATAAATAAATATTATTTTATAGTACTTCTTTTCTTGAGCCGTTCAATGGTATTAAGACTAGTTAGGTTGGATTTGATGGGTTGAATGTACATTATTTAATGATTCTTGAAAGATTCAATTTAAGACATTCATGAGGCGGTGGATTCAATATTAATCTTATCCTCCATTTAATATGTTGAATAAAATAATAATTAAATACTATCATGTTGACCCTTTCAAATTTGAAGTGGTAGTTTGTTTTAATTATAAATATATCTAAAAATTCAATCTGAGATCGGTTGTGTGACATGACAGTAATTTATGAATATAAATTTAATTGAGTTTTATCTTAACCTTCCTCATTTAATAATTTAATAATACTCCTTTCTCGTTTCATAACAATAAATTAATTAATTTAATAATTCAAACATGTTCACTTACCCACGTATGATTTCTTTCATTCCAATAAGGACACATTATCGTTATTAACATTAGTTTAATAATAATAATAATAATAATAAATATTAGTGGTGATTTAAGTACCTTAGCACTAATCTAACATACTTAATTAATAATAAGTACCTTAGCACTAATCTAACATACTTTCATTGATAAACGAAGAACTCTTAAGGGTTTAATTAATCAATATTAACAATTAGATAGTACACGCTTCTATCATTAATGTTTATCTTCTATACTTCATATTTCCGATACCTTCACTTGATGAGAATTACAATTGGCAGCAATTATTTTAATTGTTCATTACAATGTGTACATATAAGACTAATTAACTTATTTTATACATAAGCAAATCGATCATCTATTACTCATGTCGTTTACCCAAACCTTAACTGAGTTTTCTATGACAACTTATAACATTGTTAAATACTGATAAGTATGTTGTAAACCGATATTATTGCACATGTACAAAATGTGCATGTGTGGCCAGCGTATGCACAGGTCTGACAGGTACTATAAACATACATCATATTTCCTATGCTTAACAGCTAACTAATACTAATAATACTTCATGCAAACAGAACAAGTATATTACATTTATCATAACATTACTAAAACAACATCGGTTATCTTATGAGTTTTTAAGATTTCATTTCATTATTTTTATGATTACATCAGTTCAATCAATCAAGTACAAGGAAATGTACTTATTACCACTAACTCAAGATCAAGGAATACCCAACCCTCAACAATACTAACTAAAATATCCTCCCATCCTAACCTACGTCTACATCCTCCCTATCCTTCCTTTGCTAGTACAAAGTGGGTGCCAGCTATACTGACTTAACCACATAGAACCTGAGAGCGGTAGCGTCGGCTAACTAGTGGACCTAGCCTCTCCTAGAAGGAATCCGACCATTTTCATCACAACAACTTGGGGAGCGTGTCTCAGCACGGCCCTCCCACGACCTCGGGTATCATAGAAACATAGGGTGGGCAATACATCCATCCCTCTCAACATACTAGGTCTACACCCTTATCAAATCATACTTTGCTGCTACCGAGATTATCGGACCATGTCATCGTATCATCAATTTTGGTTGCTAAGGTTTATTGCATGGACAAGTTCTTATCTCATATATCAGATCAAGTATCCGGCTATCCCATAGCCCTTGTGTCTTGTAGGTTAGTATTTCGCAAAATACATATTTTATAACAAGCATTTCCATTCGATCACCAATTGATCCATATCATCAACATCATTTTATTTCACATCACAATTTTAGCTCATCACAGGTATGCATGACATATAACAATTCAATTAATTTCATCATAGGATGGCATCCACATACAACGTCCTATATTTCACATTCCATCAATGAAAACATTAAAATATATATTGTCATCATAAAAGCAATGAATCTCATGATAATCATAACCTATTAACCGCATGAACATGGTAACATCATAATATTGTAACATCATAGTCATAGTGACAACATAAAATAGTAACCATGTTAGCAACATATAATCGGGTCTATCGTGTCATAAGTATAGTTTAGTTAGTCTAGCTGAGTCCAACACATAATCAGAAAACAAAGTGAAATATGTCTCATGGATAAACCTGTATAGTCGAAATATGGGGCATTACATACTCCCACCCTTCAGGAAAATTCGTCCCGAAGTTATGGTAAAAAATAGTGAGGGAAAATCTCAACACATGGTCTCTACGTCCTCCCAGGTAGCAGATCGCTATACCTGTCACACTAGACCTAAAGTTGACCAACACATTGATGGCATCTTACATTTTTACTTATTTTATCCCATGATATGTATTCTAATAATTGAATAAACATTTAGATTAATCCTTCTATATAATCATAATAGTATATCTAGAATGGCTAAAGGTTATAATCAAGTGCTATCCTCATTGGATTCATTCCCCTTACCCTAAAAAAAAAAAAAAAAATTATCCCTTTAGTTACACCATCAAGTCACGTTTACTCATCACACAACCAAGTTTTCATCACACGCATGTATTAATTCAACTTAGCATGAAATAATCAACAACTAAAATTAAGGGTTTAGAGATCATAAATTATAATTACTCCACAAGAGATTACCAAAGATCATTAAGGCTAGCATATCTCTCGTAGAAAAAATAAGATACACATCATCAAATCCTAAGGTCATACACTATTATTACCCTAGTGGTAATTGCATTTATGATAACCAAAAGTACTATAACATTAATTAAATTAGGAGAACAATTCTCGCTTACAAGGTTTTCATGACTACCCTTCTCAGCAATACAGGGTTTCATCATTTTTCAACTTTGTCAATGCACTACTCCTCATTAGACATAGTCGTTAATTACAAATTTAATAGTACTTGATGTGTTATTTTTGTTTTGGACTGTGGGTTAGGCATTATTGATTCTTAGTTATCTTAAAAGGGTTATTATTTTTGTAGAGGAGACTACTCCTCAATTTGCGGATGCCCTACCATGTCCTTGCTACATTTATTATCCGTTTAAACTTACGTCATTAAATGATTTGTCATGTAGCAAATTCACTGTTCTAGTGTTCAACTCATCACGCTTATCTCAACAGTGTCTTGTTTTAAAGATTTCGCGTATGTCTTGTCCATTCGACTAGGAGTTGAAGTCTCTGCTTAATGCTACTCATATATAAATAAATTTATTTCATCAAAGCATTAGAAACCAAGTATAAAATGGTTTAATTATTTTCATTATTATTATTTTTTTAAACATTTATTATAACAAACAAAATAATAGTATAGAGATATATAAGTTTAAGTTTATTACAACCTATGTCATTACAACTATATACGAAGAAAACAAAAATAATTTTAAATTTAAATCTGAATTATTTAAGAGTTATTTAAGCGGGAGGTTGAGTTCATGAGTCAAAGGCTCCACGCGGCCTCACCTCTCCGTCGATGGCCATGCAAGGAGGGAGTACGCATGAAGGCCACGCGGCGTCTCTGTGCATCCCACCGCCATGTGGAGAGAAAACCCTAAATAGGGTCAATCTCAAGGGCGCGCGTCATTTCCCCTCCTTTTCTGAGAGGTTATGCTCTACAACACTCGACGGCGACCTCGCCTTTCATCCTTCCTTCCAGAGATTTCATGCCCTGAGCTGAAGAAAAGTTGCAGAACCGAGGAAAGCAACTTTGAATGGAATAAGACAGACCTTGTTCTTCGACGCCTCTATCTATTTCACAGGTCAATTAGATTTGCTTGCATTTTTGTATCATTTGCAAAAGTCTGTTTGAATCAGACGAACTGCTTTGGAGAATCCATTTTACTGTTGTATTCCTAGTGAGTGGTTTGGAGCAGCTTCATGGATTTTAATATTTATGTGTTCATTTTTCTACTATCCACTAAGACTGATGGTGCAGTAGGGCATATGGTAGTCTACTCTATTTTGTTTTTGTCTTGAGATCCCATATAATCTTGGATTCCTATTATCTACTTAGATGGTTAAGTTTTATGGTTGTTAATAGAACGTTCAACCCCAGCACCGCTTTCCCCTATCAACAACTACATAACGTTTTGTAGGCGACTAGGTGAAAGCTCAGGGGTGGCGGATTTTAGGTTGGGCATTCAAATCCTACGCCCTCTTGTATTTACTAGAGGTGCCAGAAACAACAGATTTGCTGCTTCTTCTATGATTACGTGCATAATATATTTTCTTTTCTATTGAGTGGCGTGTATGGTTAACATATCTCTTCCTTAATGACTATTTTGCAATTAGGGCATATTTTGACCTGAAAATGGAAGGAAAACTTGATCCGACTTTAGCTCAGTTTGTAGAGCAGAGGACTGTAGTGGGATACAAAATCCTTATTTTCTCTTTTATATTTTCATTTTTATATGGCCATGGTCTTTTGTCCCCTTGTGGGTTCTCTACTTAGCCCCATGTGAGTGAGTGCGACCTTCATTCTTTGGTTTCACGACTCTTGATGATGCTTGATAGGGCTTATAGCCATTGACTTGGCGTAGAGAATAGGAGTTTGTGTGAGCTGAAGCTTGACGACGTGGAATTTCCAGGAATAATCGCACAGGTATCACTGTATTTATTTTATTTTATTTTATTTTATTTATTTATTTATTTATTTAACAACGATTTCCAGGAATTCTAGAGATTCGTCCTAGCCTTATGGCGTGGAAGGCTGTGGGATCTATCATGTGTTTTGAAGGAACTTCACCTGCACCAATCCTTAATTTTAGAGTTTTGAACTTTTTAATATTGCTCTCCGAATCCAAAATGCTTCGAATTTAGAAGGCTGCTCAGACACTTCAGAGTGTCTCTGGCATAATGCAAATATTTCACACTGAGTAGCATTTCTCATATGCTATAAAGGAGCCAGATCTAAGGATTGACTGCAGTAGACTTAGATTGGAAACACACTTTGCAGGTTCATCTCTAGTTCAATGTAAGCGCATTCTACCACTGTATCAGGGCGGATTTTCAACATTGATAGATAAACTCTATTAAAATGAAGTTCAGAGAAGAGCTAGCAAGACCCACTTTTGTTTTCTTTAGTTTTAGAGTCATTTTGATTTGACGGTATAGAAGATTACTTAAAATTAAGTAATTCTAAGAGACTAGATTATGCTCACTTATGAATTTCTCAAGGCATCCACAACTTGTTAAGCAAAAATAGAGAAAATCATATAATGTAATTGAATTTGTTGGGTATCGTTTTCTGTGTGTTTGTGCTGAAAATGGAATTAGTTAGTTGAGATTTTGAACAACAAAAGCTTCCTTGAACTATTTATATAAACGATTTTTTTTTCTTTTTCTTTTTATTTATTATTATTATTATTATTATTATTATTATTATTATTAGAAATCTGATATACATATCTCGGTAAACTTGCGGGGAAAAGAATAGGTCATTTTCGGTTGTTTTGTTCGATGGTATCCAAGAAAAACGGGATTCCGCACAGTTTCGAGGAAGGTATTACAAATAACTCCATGGGAATTGAATTGGGATGAAACGTATAATAGTCCTTGAAACCGTCTTGCCCGAGCGCAATTGACCTCTGTATAAAGAATGTTGTTTATATATATATATATTGGACTTATTTAAAATGTTGAATTTTGGTTTCTTTCTTTTTATTGATCTACAAATTTTAGAAGCACAATAATGACCTTGACATTGCCCATCCACCTCTTGATGCGCTTGATCTGATCTAGCCTGTGCCTAGGGGCGTTACCTCCTTCCTACACCGATTAATGGCTCTAGAGATCCTTTGAAAGTAGCTCTGAAATATTTGGTTAGTTAAAAAGGCTAATTAATTAGTGTGAAGCTCCTACACTTCTGGATATTAAAATGATTTTACGTATTTAACTTATAATAAATATAGAAGGCAAAAATTTCTTTATAGCATTGAGAATGGTATCAGCACTTAGAAGTGCTAATGTGTTTCCAGTCTGAAATGATTTGACCGTTTGACAGGTGGAAGGACCTTCACGTAAACCTAGTTTAGACATCAAATATGTGAGATAGCAAAATCGTTTGATTGGGTTGTAAAACCAATGCTTTTAGCTTCGTGCAATAGCTATTCTGCTTTGCATAAAGGCCTCTGTCTAGCTGTAGATTGTTATGGCTATGGTATGACTTAATCCTCAACCAACTGATTGCTCTTTCTTTCTTTCTTTCTTTTTATTTTAATTTTAAATTAGATTTGGCATCTTGTTTACAGCTTAGTGGTATTCATTTTCTAGCTTTTGCATTAGACTTAACATCGATGGTCTCTGATACCGAACGACGTATCAACCATATGGTCTCTGATATTTTTTAAGGTTTAAGGAATTTTTAGAAAAAAAATATATATATACTAAAATGACCAAAAATTGTCAACCATATTTGCTTGATACAAGATCATCTTTACATTACAAAGAAGCACTTTCGGATTTGCAGCTGGCATCATCTTCAAGAAGATTGCATTAGCTCTAGAATCACTATACCTCTTCATTTTAGATCACCAATGTTGTTGTAGTCACATGACCTACACGAATGACCTGATCAATCTATTATCACTGATAGTGGAGCATGCTTACCGAGTTTGAACCTGGGTCATAGTTCGAGTAGTCTCTCCAACTTGCTCCTAGGCCACAATATTACAATTCTTTAGACAATGGTGTACTCTTAGACGAACTCTTTGAACTTCTCGTTTCCCTTCTTAATTATACATAATAATCTTAGGCCATTCGTTTTTGCTGTTATTTTCTTTTGACAAGGAAAGTAATTGGGATTATAAGATTTTGTCACAGGCGATAACATAGAAGAGACAAAGAGAGCGTAGCTCTCTGTCATTATATGTTTCTTTGTTGTGAAATAAGGAGAGAGGTTTAAACCAAACCCATAAATAAGCTTTGATGATATAAAATCGAACCGTAACAAATATTGGCAAAACAATTCGTGAGGAAGATATGATTTGCACAGCCCCTCTTCATTCAAATACGACGGCAATTGGACTTGATTTTCCCTCCTGAAACCCGATAAAAATCACAGAAATCCCTCCTATATTGCCATCGTTACTACTGTAGGTATTGTAGTTGTCACCCTTGATTATTCTTCACCCCCAGTCTTTTTTGTTTTTCTCTTTATTTTTTTCTCATAGTTATGTAAATGCTAAGCTATGGAAATGGTTTGATCCACCTGATGGATTGCTTATGCTTTGCTCGACAGATTGATTCTTCAGGTTAGATCAGGAAATGGTCAGCTCGCTTACTGTTTTCTTCTCAAGTGAAATTTCAGTTGAACAAAATTTTGAATTTCAGTCATAGTAGTGGGATGATGGGTTAAAATGATAGAAACCTAACTTTAAAATGTCATGTTCCAAAGGTTTTAAGTGTTTTCCAAACACGTCTAGCCTAATCGCCCAGAATGTTCTTTTAAAAGTAAAAATAAGCATTCATTTGTCATATTACATACCATCTTAAATAAGAAAAGTTATTTTTATTTGAATGTATCTATGGTAGTTATATATTTCCACCTATCATATACCTCTACATTTCTCCAACAATCTGCTATTAGATTTACAAGCCTACCACAACTAGGTTAACTACGGGTTACTTCATAAAGGTTTTTTTTTTTTGTTCCTTCTAGCTTAAAAATATCATAATAATATTACGGACACAGTAATCAGTACTATTCACATTCTTGAATACTACTATAAACCAATGCAAGCATTTATCAATTCAAGGATTTTGAAACTGCCCATCATTATATATATACAAGCACTTTTCATTTTTGTTGCAGGTTTTATATATATATATATATATATATATATATATATATATATATATATATATATATATATATATATATATATATATATATATATGTTCTACTTTCTTCAATATTTATTCAAAATTTCTAACAAACTGTTTGTTTATTTCTTGCAGGTAATATGGATGTTATAGAGACATAGGCGCAAAGGTTTGGTGGTGGTGTTCAATTTACCAAGAGTAGTGACATAACCCCTTTTTTTTAAATATAATTATGTAGGCTTAAACATAATGAAATTTCAAGGTATTTTAGGTGTGAAAAGGCCCATCGAGGTCTGAGTTTTTGAGCCTCACGCTCTGATACCAAATGCAGTGCCCCTCTATCCGGAAGGGCATCGAAGTTCTAGATTTTGAAATCAAGTTTTGTAACCAGATCCTACGGAGTTGTTTTTCTTTCTTATTTATTTCAATAATAAATAAGTATCATTATGCTTTCATTATGCTAATTTTCTGCATAATTTTAGTGATTAGAAAATGTCTAGCAACATACAATGCACCTACATATAGTAATTTTAACAACATACATATAATTGTAATTTCTTGCATAATACTCAGTATATTGAAATATAAATCATTTTTCTAACTACCAGTAGAATACCTGGACCGATGTAGGTTGTATATTGCCCCTGTAGATCCTGTAGCTCCTTTGGTCCAAGCCTTAATAACCAAAAATAGATGATCCACCCTGCCCACCAGCTCTTATCATGATGGCCCTAGGAAACCGATGGGTTTCCTATCCCCCGAGCCCACAGACCGATAATCCTGAGAGCAGCTTTCCTTACTACATTTCCATAGGTGCAGTTTTTCCCTTGAGTTTTCCACCTCCTCATTCGAGTTTACCCCCTCCTCCAAGCCTTGAGGTTTCCCCTTCCTCAGCTTCACCTCCAAAACCACAGTTCTCCCAAAAGAAAACCAACCCCTCTCTAATACCCAAACTCCTCTCTATATACTATTTTCCTCCTTCACTTGCCTTCTGGTTTACTCCACCGCCCTCCCTAAAAAACCCTCGAGTCCCCAAAACATTAAATTGATGGCTTGTTTTACAATCCAATTCATAAATAAATATTATTTAATAGTACTTCTTTTCTTGAGCAGTTCAATGGTATTAAGACTAGTTAGGTTGGATTTGATGGGTTGAATGTACATTATTTAATGATTCTCAAAATATTCAATTGAAGACATTCATGAGGCGGTGGATTCAATATTAGTCTTATCCTCCAGTTAATATGTTGAATAAAATAATAATTAAATACTATCATGTTGACCCTTTCAAATTTGAAGTGGTAGTTTGTTTTAATTATAAATATATCTAAAAATCCAATCTCAGATTGATTGTTTGACATGACAGTAATTTATGAATATAAATTTAATTGAGTTTTATCTTAACCTTCCTCATTTAATAATTTAATAATACTCCTTTCTCGTTTCATAACAATAAATTAATTAATTTAATAATTCAAACATGTTCACTTACCCACTTATGATTTCTTTCATTCCAATAAGGACACATTATAGTTATTAACATTAGTTAAATAATAATAATAATAATAATAAATATTAATGGTGATTTAAGTACCTTAGCACTAATATAACATACTTAATTAATAATAAGTACCTTAGCACTAATCTTACTTTCATTGATAAACGAAGTACTCTTAAGGGTTTAATTAATCAATATTAAGAATTAGATAGTACACGCCTCCAGCATTAATGTTTATCTTCTATACTTCATATTTCCGATACCTTCACTTGATGAGAATTACAATTGGCAGCAATTATTTTAATTGTTCATTATAATTTTTACATATAAGACTAATTAACTTATTTTATACATAAGCAAATTGATCATCTATTACTCATGTCGTTTACCCAAACCTTAACTAAGTTTTCTATGACAACTTATAACATTGTTAAATACTGATAAGTATGTTGTAAACCAATACTATTGCACATGTACAAAATGTGCATGCGTGGCCAGCATATGCACAGGTCTGACAAGTACTATAAACATGCATAATATTTCCTATGCTTAACAGCTAACTAATACTAATAATACTTCATGCAAACAGAACAAGTATATTACATTTATCATAACATTACTAAAACAACATCGGTTATCTTATGAGTTTTTAAGATTTCATTTCATTATTTTTATGATTACATTAGTTCAATCAATCAAGTACAAGGAAATGTACCTACTACCACTAACTCAAGATCAAGGAATACCCAACCCTCAACAGTACTAACTAAAATATCCTCCCATCCTAACCTACGTCTGCATCCTCCCTATCCTTCCTCTGCTAGTACAAAAGTGGGTGCCAACTATACTGACCTAACCACATAGAACCTGAGAGCGGTAGCATCGGCTAACTAGTAGACCTAGCCTCTCCTAGCAAGCATCCGACCATCGTCATCACAAGAACTTGGGGAGTGTGTCTCAGCACGGCCCTCCCACGATCCCGAGTATCATAGAAACATAAGGTGGGCAATACATCCATCCCTCTCAACATACTGGATCTACACCCTTATCAAATCATACTTTACTGCTACCGATATTATCGGACCGTGTCATCGTATCATCAATTTTGGTTGCTAAGGTTTATTGCATGGACAAGTTCTTATCTCATATATCAGATCAAGTATCCGGCTATCCCATAGCCCTTGTGTCCTATAGGTTAGTATTTCACAAAATACATATTTTATAACAAGCATTTCCATTCGATCACCAATTGATCCATATCATTAACATCATTTTATTTCACGTCACAATTTTAGCTCATCACAGGTATGCATGACATATAACAATTCAATTAATTTCATCATAGGATGGCATCCACATACAACGTACTATATTTCACATTCCATCAATGAAAACATTAAAACACATATTGTAATCATAAAAGCAATGAATCTCATGATAATCATAACCTATTAACCACATGAACATGGTAACATCATAATATCGTAACATCATAGTCATAGTGACAACATAAAATAGTAACCATGTTAGCAACATATAATCGGGTCTATCGTGTCATAAGTATAGTTTACTTAGTCTAGCTGATTCCAACACATAATCAGAAAACAAAGTGAAATATGCCTCATGGATAAACTTGTCTAGTCGAAATATGGGGCATTACAGGATCAATCTCATCACAATCATGTTTAAGACTATCCTTCCTTTCGGAATTACGGGATTTACGGTCTAAGGATGATTAATCCACACCATTCATTTAGGACTATGTCCAAGGATGATTTAATCCTCACCATTCATTTAGGACTATGTCCAAGGATGATTTAATACTCACCGTTCATTTAGGACTATGTCCAAGGATGATTTAATCCACACCGTTCATTTAGGACTATGTCCAAGGATGATTTAATCAACACTGTATGTTTAGGACTATGTCCAAGGATTACTTAATCCCCACCATACGTTTAGGACTATGTCCAAGGATGACTTAATCCCCACCGTACGTTTAGGAATATGTCCAAGAATGACTTAATCCCCACCATACGTTTAGGACTATGTCCAAGGATGACTTAATCCCCACCGTACGTTTAGGACTATGTCCAAGGATGACTTAATCCCCACCGTACGTTTAGGACTATGTCCAAAGATGACTTAATCCCCACATGTCCATCAAGGATTTCATTCTCGAAGACGATACCTCTACGGATCAATTCAAGGGACCGAAGTTCGGGGACGATACAATCCCCACTTGTCCACTAAGGACTTCATTCTCAGAGACATATGTCTACGGCTCAATTTATAACATGTGTTCAAGGATGATGCAATCCCTCTTCTTTCTCGGAGACATATGTCTACGGATCCTTTTAGAACATGTGTTCAAGGATGATGCAATCCCCTCGTCAAATTAGACCCTGTCTAAGGACCATCCACCAACCTCTCTGTCCGCATCACCAATATAGGTATCCACATCATCGACCTCACTGTCGATGCAGACAATCTCATCATAAGTGACCACATCACTCCCCCTCTCGAGGAGGGTCCTACCAAGCTCATCTCGAAAAATACTCAAACTTTACTCGAGGTAGAGGTTTGGTTAGTACATCGGTAACTTGTTCACTTGAGGTAGAGGTTTGGTTAGTACATTGGCAACTTGTTACAAATTCAAACTTTATAGTTCCTTTCTGCGCCATATCATGGAACACTGGATTCTCTGCCATCTTGATACAACTCTGTTTGTCACATAGGATCACAGTTGGCTCTATCTCTAAGTCAAACAATCCAAAACCCATACTGCTTCACAACTAGTAGAGCAACCAACCATATATTCCGCTTGTGCTGAGAGCCACACTAAACTGCTTCCAGCTAAACCACGAGATCATGGCTGATCCCAGACAATAACATCCTCTCGATGTGTTCTTCCTATCTGATAAACTTTATGCTCAATCAACATCTGTGTAGCCATATGAAGTCATGATCTCCAAGATAGCATAGATCAAAGTCTATCGTATCCTTTAGGTACCTCATCACATGCTTTGCAACTATCAGGTGAACACATCTAGTTTCCACTAGATACTGACTCAAGGTGTTCACAGCAAAGCATATATCTGACCTAGTATTTGTTAGATACATCAATGACCCAATAATTTGTCTGTACAGAGTTATATACACTAACTCTGATGAGTCATCCGATAACAGCTTCAAGTTGGAATCCATGAGAGTGGCCAGTCCAACACATCAAGTCCTTTTAATATTTCTCGGCATACTTTCCCTGGATGAGAAAGATTCCTTCTGAGTCTTTCCATACTTCCAGACCTAGGAAGTAATGCATCAATCTGAGATCTTTCATTTTCATTTCTGCAGCCATCTATCTATGCCATCTCTCGTCAGATGGTTCTACTGATATGAGCCTCAATATCATTGGAACTCTGTGGTGAGTTCCTTCTTGCATCCATGTCATCTGTGTATAGAAACCATATTCAACCTTGTAGCAAAGGTTGAGATCCACATCACCCATGGTGATCATTAAGCTCATCAATTGACTATCGATCCTGGGTACCCATACAGAACCTGATTCACACTTCTTCTTTAATTACACCATTAAGAGAATGGTCTTATCTAGTCACTTGGAGCAAACATCTTGTCATGATTCTCTTCCTCTTTCTAAGAGAATCTTCTATCCACGAGCCTTCTATATTTTGTTTGATTTGTAAATCTTCTTGTTGAACATCCATCACTTGTTCGATGTTCATCATTCTTCATGATCTTTCCTACATATCAGAATTAAGTATATGATTAGTAATACTTCATAATCATGAAATCATGTTGACATGATAACCTATTATGCATACAAATATCATTTACATAGTTATGCAACTATCTTGACCAATACTTTGGCACAACACTTTTCCATATCATGTATGCATACAGTGGCTATCTAGATGCCTTCCATCTCTACCAGAACATACTATCGAGAGTGTGCACAGCTCTCAGCATGTCAGCAAAGAGGTTTCATTCTGGACAAGCAACAATGGAATGTTTGTCCAACTTATCAATCATATGCATATTAGTAGTATACTATTCAATGCTCTATGAATGTTTACACTCATCATGATATATTCTAGGAATACAAATATGCATACAACCTATTACAGGCAATACCATTTACTATTTCAAATAACAACTCAAATACTTATCTTTTATGTTTGTGTGGTTGCCTCCCGCTTGATCTTCTATATGTCTTTTGAACTTCTGTTCATTCTGTACCACTGTGCATGCTCAAGTGTGCACTAGTGTCATCCTCATGATCTCATACACAAACATACATTCATTAGTATATTATAATCTTGAATATGTATAGCCATGATCATAGATAATAAACATTAGTATTCAAGGTTTCAGGGAAGTCTTCTTTTACTCATGCATCAATCAGGATAAGGGACATAATATTCATAAACCCTTGATTACTAACTTTATGAATAAGCATAACCAATCATACCAAGTATACTTATATAAGGAATCCTAACACAAAGTAAGATTCTAACTTGATATAGGAAAACATACCTGGATTAGTATACCTGCTTAGTTATGTCTAACATACCTAATCAATATCTTCTTTGTTCTCTTCAATGATTCAGAGATCCTGTGTTGAAACCTGCATATCTCATAGGTTAAGCATAATAGAACAAAGTCATACATACCTTGTAAGCAGAAATTCTATGTCATCAAGGATTATGGATGAGTCTTTGTCTTCATGTTGTCATGGTCATGGAACTTGATTTGTCTTTCGTGATGTACCTGTATCTTGTTAGCAGACAACATCAACCTCATACAACACCACAGTGCATTAGTACAATCATATAACTCTAATCAATGAATGTCTTCTATCATTCACATGTATTCATGCTTGTATTAGGATGATAAGACAAATCTAACATTAATCAAGATTGTAATAATAAATAATATGAAGACAAACTTATTATGAACTTAAACAAGAATAAGATTTCAAGACATACCTGTACCTCCTTAAGTCATATCTGTCGAGACTTCTTGTAGTCTTCTTATGTAAGGCCTTAGCCTCAACTCCCCCTGAAACTTGATCTGGAGCTTGATTAGGGTTTGTTAGAGAAACCCTAAAAATTTAATATTTGACTTTCACACTTCTGAATGGATGGAAGGATGTGTCTTGCTGAGCTAATCAAACTTGCATACTTCAATTTTGAAATCTCCAAAACTTGACCCCTCAAAATTGCCTTCGAAACTTCTGGATCTTCTGGACAGCATCCCGAACTAGGGTTTGATGAAGCCCACCCTTCTACCCAATCAAAAGGTTTGATCCAAGGCTCTAAACTCTTATTTTTCTGAGGAGTTTCCAGCTGTGGTCACAAACTTAAAAAATTCCAACTTTTGTTGAAGCCCTAATTTTCCATCTTTCCAATCAAAATCCCGAACTGGAGTTTGATCAAGCCCAGTCTTCTATCCAACCAAAAAATTCGATCTTGGTCTCTGAATTTCGATTTTCCTGAGTAGCATTCAGCCGTGGACTCCGATTCCAAAAATTCTAATTTTCTCCGAAACCCTAAATTCCGGAAGCCATGAATGAAGATGCTCCAAAAATAATTCTGTTTTGATAGAAAAATGTACCTGATTGTTTCTGCTGTAACTCTGAACATTTCGATCCACAGGGTCTGAAAAAATTTCCTGTGGTAGCCTGACCTGTCGTATTTCCATCCCGATAGGTCTGACCTCAATTGGATTTTCTGAGAGAGATTTATGCCAATTGTCGCAACGTGACCTGTTTATGGGATAAAACAGGAGATCGAACTTGTATGGTGTTCCATGTGTCACTCGTTCCACTTTGGCATCTGAAAACATTTTTTGAGATAGTACAGTCTGTTTATTACCAGACACATTTTACGAAATTTCATTTGGAGCTTCCTAGCCCACGTTATGACCTTTTTTCCTACGTCACCTGATTTTGACTGAGATCTGGAAGAGGCAGAAACCCTAACTTGTACTGATCATAACTTACAAAGTACAACGAATCTGAGGGTTTCCTTTGGACACAAGATACCTGGGGATGTTGTCTATGACCTATAAAGGTTTCCAATCCTGAAACTTCACAAAAATGTATTTATAGTGAAAGTTCCACGATGACTGGTTTTTTCTATATAGAACCCAAACCTTCAAATTGTCGCAAGTGAAGCAAGTGTCGTAAGTGCCATACATTGCCTTCCTTCAAGTTATCTCTGATACCATGTTAAGATTCAATATGCTAAGATAGAAAATATAAGCATCACATTCCATTTCACAATAATAGCATATACAGGATCACTGAAGAAACAACAAGCACAGCATAAACACAAGAGACACATATTTATCCTAGGAAACCGTCATGGGGTAGAAAACCCAGAAAAGCTTCCTCAATATAGATGACCAGCAATATACACAGATGCAAACCAAACACAGGATCTCCTCCTCCTCCATATTAGACCTCTCTCTCACAAGTGCGCTACATTTCAAGTGAGGGAAGTGTGTGTATAATGAGGAACACACCTCCTCTATTTATACACATCTCCAACTTGTACTTTATATTAACTAGGTCGGCCCCAACTTTACCACTGGGTTAAACACCCCACTACAACTGACTGGGCCGACCCCACTAGGGTGGTCTAACAACCCTTTGACCCACATAACACATACAGGGCTGACCCCCACTAGGGAAGTCTAATAACCCAAGTTACCACATTCCGATGGAGGAATAAACATCTCCGGATATACAATAAGATCTTCACGGAGGAATGAAACATCTCTGGAATAATAAAGTACAAATATAGTATTCTTTGAAGTTACAATATCTCAACAGCTTCTAGGTTTTCTGGTTGTTTGGAGACTCGGAAAGCTAAATTCACTGTTATGTTTTCCACCTTCACATCGCTCTAGCTTGGCACCTGCTCCAACCCTTTGACACGTTCACTTTCTCTTTCACGTGCTCTAACCTTCTCTGGTATATGCTTTTTCTTCTGCGTAGCCACTAATCAAATATTTGACACGTTCACTTTATCTTCCACATGCTCTAGCCTTCTCCCGTATGCTTTTTCTTCTGCGTAGCCACTAATCAAATATTTAGTTATCAAGTCGTATGCTTTTTCTTCTGCGTAGCCACTAATCAAATATTTAGTTAGCAAGTTAAACATAAAATGTTAAATATTCTTTATTTTCTTTAATACGAGTAAATTGGTAAATATCATGTTGGCCTCTTACTATTAGGCCCAATAAGAGAGTAAATTGGTAAATATCATCCGGGCCTCTTTCAGAATGTGACAATCCGTAAGAGAAGGAAGGAGAAGCCGGGACCTATAAAGGTTGATACTGTGGAGGGTTATCTAACTGTGGTGGATAGATTAAAAGTTGAGGGGAAATATTTTTTATCTGATTGGGGTCTTAGAGCGGAGAAACCCTTGGGTGATGGTTTGTGATGTCTTTGCTTTCACTAAATGTATGTGGGTTAGGCAAGGCTTCCAGGGCTAGGGCCTTGACCAACCTTATCCATGCTACTAGTCTGGGGATTGTGTTACTTCAAGAAACGATGTGTTTGAGTAATGATGCAATTTCAAAGATTGGGGGGGTGCTCCCAAATTGGGAGGTATCGACTGTATGCTCGAATGGATTTTCTGGGGGGTTAGCCGTTGCATGGGATCCGAATTTGTTTTCCTTTAGGGTTTTTAAAATGCCATGGGGAATTCTGATGAGGGGTTTTTGTCTAGGTTTAAATTTATAGTTGACTGTATTTAATTGTTATGCACCTTATAATGACAGGTAGGGATTTTGGGATTTGATGGAAAGCTCAGGAATATTGATTGAAGGTAATCTCATTTTTGTAGGAGATTTAAATTTTACAAAGTCATCTTCAGAAATTTGGGGTCAGAAGGCCAAGCTGGACCCATTGGCAGACTATTTCATGTCCTATCTTGATAGGAATGCTCTAATTGATGTAGTTCCTGTCAAAATGTATCCCTCCTGGACAAAAGGAAGATGTGGAATAGATGGTATTCATAAGTGTCTTGACCGGTTCCTGGTAAAGGAAACTCTACTCTGTCATCTCCAGAAATACCGTTCCTGGGTTCATGAAGCAAAATTTTCTGACCATTGGCCAGTAATATTTAAATTTGAATATTATGGTGTAAGGTCTCACCGTCCCTTTAAATTCGATAGCTCTTGGCTATGTCAGGAGGAGTTCTGTACTATGGTGAAAAACTTCTGGACTTCAGAGATTGTTGATGGGTTCGATCCGATCGATTTTTCCTGTAAGAAAATGAGAAGGCTTAAGTATGTGGTCAGTAAATGGATAAAAGACAAAAAAATTGTTGATAAGGAGGAGCTGGTTCAGTTGGAATTGGATATACAGAAGTATTATGAAGAGAATGTGACTAGTGTTCTTGATATGGATGGTTTTGAAGCTATTAAAAAATTTGAGAAAACAAAAGAAGAGGTTTTGCTCCAAGAAGAGAAAGAGTGGAGGCTAAAGAGTAGAGCATTGTGGGTACAGCATGGCGATAAAAACTCAAAGTTTTTCCACTCCTTTGCATCAGCTCGACAAAACATGAATACTATTTGGGAACTGAACGATGATCCGGGTAACAAAATTTTTGGGGAGGCACCATTAAAGACTGAAGCTGTAAAAATTTTTAGCAATATTTATAAGGATGATGGGAATAGTGTGCTTTTGGATCAGATTAGAGTTGCTAGACTCTTCCCTAGATTTTTTAATGATCAGGAAGATGCTGAGCTGGGGAAGATGGTTACACTAGAGGAGATTGAACAGACTCTAAAAATATTTATGAAGGAAAAGAGCCCAGGGCCTGATGGTTGGCCGGTTGAAGTGTATATCCATTTTTTTGATCTAATGGGAGAGGATTTACTAAATATGGTTGAATATTCCAGAGTGGCTGGTATTTCTTCTGGTGCCCTAAACTCTACTTTTTTAACTTTGATTCCTAAATGTGATAATCCATCATCCTTTGGAGAATTTTGACCCATTGCCCTTTGTAATCTGGCTTACAAGTTAATTACAAAGATCATTGTGCAAAGGATCAAGTTGGCCTTGTCAGAGCATATCACAGAGGAACAATTTGCTTTTTTACATAACAGGAAGATTCATGACGCTATTGGTGCCTCTCAAGAGCTCATGCATTCTATTAAGTCTAGGAAGCAACAAGCTTTGCTATTAAAAATGGATTTGGAGAAGGCATATGACCGGGTGAATTGGTCATTTTTAAGACTTGTGATGATTCAGATTAGGATTCCTCCTCTGGTGTTAAACTGGATAATGAGCTGTGTTTCTACGGCGAGTATTACAGTGCTGGTAAATGGAACACCTTCTGAGTTTTTCTATTGTTCGAGGGGGCTTCGACAAGGGTGCCCACTGTCTCCATTACTGTTCATTTTAGTAATTGATGCATTTAGTAGGCTCTTGAATGTTGCAAAAGAGGAGGGTTTCATCAAAGGTATTGAAGTGGGCCGTGGGTGTGTGCTCACACACCTGATATTTGTTGACGATGTGCTTTTGGCAGGTATTTCCTCGGTTGAGGAATGGATGGTTATTATAAACATTATCAACACCTTTTGTAGTGTCACAGGTATGAAAGTCAGTTCAACTAAGTCCAATTTTTTCCATTATAATGTGAGCCCATTAAGAAGGCTGGAAATTGAGGGTTTTATGCCTTATAAATGGGGCAATCTAGAGGATGTATTTAAATATCTTGTGTTTCTTTTAAAGCCTAACCATTATCAAATAAATGACTGGAGGTGGCTTATTCGAACGGTGGAGGCCCGTATCTCTCATTGGGCTTACAGGTTTCTCTCTATGGGGGGAAAGCTTATACTGGTGAAAGTGGTGTTGACAGGTCTTCCTGTATTTTGGATGTCTCTTCTGGAAATCCCAATGACAATCTTAAATTATTTTAGGAAATTATTATTTAATTTCCTGTGGACTGGAAGTGTTGAGCGTGTAAAGCTTACAATGACAGGATGGGAGGTCATTTCTAAGCCTGAAAAGTGTGGCGGATGGGGTATCAAGGATCTTAAGATTTTTAGCAAAGCCCTGAGATTAAAAAGTCTTTGGCGTGGGATATTTGGGAGTTCTCTTTGGTCTCGGGTTCTTCACCTTAAATACATTAAGATGGAGGTGTATTCCTGGCTATGGAAACTGAAGAAATTGGGGGGTTGCATCTCTCCTATGTGGAGAGGTATGCTAAAAGTTTTTAGTTGGATTCCTAAAGATATGAGATGGCAGCTGGGTTCTGGTGATTAGATTATGGTGGGAAAGGCTCCTATATTAGGTTTGGAGGACTCATGCTTACTTTCGGATAGACTGCAGGATTATTTAAAGGTGTATGGGTTATCTACGCTGAACAGGGTGAAAAATGGAACATGTTTTAGTGGTGTTGGGTAATACTGGCTATGTTCAAGGGACCGGGGACTTCAAGGATTCGATGCTTATGAATGGGATGATTATGTGCGCAGATTGGAAGCTGTAGGAGTCAAACTCAATGTCGATGCTGATAAGATTGTTTGGATAAGGGATGAGAGAACTGGAACTGTGACTGCAATGGCAGCATATATTAGAATCATCCAAGATCGTTGCATATACCTGCAGAATTGGTGGTATAAAAAAATATGGAAATGGGACTATCCTTTGAAGATCAAGTGTTTTCTATGGAAAACATTACGGGGAAATCTTAAAACTTGGGATAATCTGGTTCGTCGGGGCTGGAGTGGACCCAACTAGTGCATTCTCTGTAAACAGAATATGGAATCAGTTTGTCATCTATTTGTTGACTGTCAGTTTGGAAAGGATATCTGGAAACTTGTTTATGTTGAATTGCATATTAATGATACTTGGGATGTACGTGAATTTGGGATATGTCTCTTTAATTGGTGCAGGAATGCAAATTCATATTATCTCTTACCTATTTTTGTGTGTTGGGTGATATGGTATGCAAGAAATTGTGCAACTTTTCAAGGGAGAATGTTAGAGGTAAATTCATGTGGGATCACTGTCCTAAATATGGCTCAGATTTATAAAAATGATAAGGTGAAGCAGGGTTCTAAAAGGATTGGTTTGTTCTCCTTTACGGTCAACCAACCGATTCTTTTTTTTTTATGGGGCTACTCAGCAAGGATTGTGTGCAGCAGGTGGTGTGATTTTTTTGAACAAGAATCACTATTACACACTTCGACTCAATTGTGGAGTAGGGACAAACATGAAGGCAGAATTATTGGCTTTGCGGTGTGTTTTGAAGACTGCAAATATCTTTGGTCTTGCTGATTTGAAGGTATATGGTGATTCAAGGGTTACTATAAAATGGGCTACTGGTGATTACAGATTGAAGGTGTTGTCTCTTCGACATTGGTGCATGCGCACTAGGGCAGAAATTGACAAATGTAAGCCAATTACATTTGAGCATATATACAAGGAGCATAATGACTTGGCAGATAAGCTGTCAAAACAAGCTTTCGATGGAGACGTAGTATATCTCATTTGGGAAGAATGGCATGAACTTAATGTTTTGGATAAGGGTGCCCTTTATTTTTTTGGGGATCTTTGAGGATGAATATCCATATTTTGATGGATAGAAGTAAAAGTATATAATTGTTTCTGGTTTTTTGTTATTTTGTAAAAGCCTGTGAGCTTTAGTTATGTTTTGTAAAGTCTTGAAACTATGAGACGAGACATATCTTTGTACTATTTGATTCAATGAATAGTAATAGTAAGTTTTTTTTCCTCTGAAAAAAAAAGAGTAAAAATGACTTGTTAATAAATTAATACAAGATTATACGGGACATTTGCAATTATTTGTGTTAAAAAGGTTTATAATGAGTAATAATAAATGTTATGTTGAGGATTCTTTCATAAGGACTAGATGAGCTTATGACCTTGATTTAGTTGAAGTTCATTTATTGATTAAATAATATACTAATCTTTGTAATTGGGAGTGGTATCTATTTGAAAATTGGAATTAGACTTGTGGCGAATGTTACATAGTTCTTGCTTAAGTTAAAATTTAAATGTAAGTAGTTATAATTTAAATCTTAAGTAGTTATTATTGGATAGTACGCTTGATCATAAACCATGATGAATAATCATATATCATATAATCCTTATAGTGGTCATTGTGTCCAATTATCATACACCCCCTTAGATTATGTTCTAATAATATGGTCAATGTGAACTCTAAACAATAATAATTTTGCTCTTTAATATTACGGTGCTTAGCACACGTAGGCCACTCTCAGACAACATGCCTTTGATCGATTTAAGGCAGATCATATACCATCTATAGCTCAACTAGGGCTCAACTTTTGTAGATGAGCTTCCAATTTTTTTCTAAATCTTTACACACAATTTTCATAAACCCCCTAGCCTTTAGGCAAGGAAACTGCTATTTATCTTGTTGACTAAATAAGCCTTCTTTTCAAAGTAAATATTATTCTCATTTCAAAGTTATTTTATGGTACAACCAATTTAATTTCTCATTCAACTCCTTTGGAAAGTGATAGTTTAAATTGCACGAGAATTTTCAAATCCATAATACTTACTTGTGGATTGAAGATGATCCCTAGAAGGTGTAAACTTTTTTTTACACTAAACTACTATAAAATTCAAAGTATTTTATTTATCCATTGTGGAAAAAAAATCCAAACCAAAAAGTTTAACACCTCATTTTGTTCTACAACTTTGACTTGACATACCATGCTTATCTTCATCCTCATATGATGGAAGGACTTGTAGGTGATAGATGACCCAATTCATAATCTTATTTGCATGAACATGCAAAACACACAAAAGAAACAATTAAGAAAACAAACATGTAATTAAAAGTAAAAGGATACACCTAACCTAAAATGTGATAATAAATCCAACCAAGGTAGGTATATCCATTAATGTAGAAGTTGACAATGTACATCCCAAGGCTTAACCAATTGCCATCAATGTCAGACATTTGGCTAGTTCTTTTCCAATAGGTGTACAAGTTAAAATACCCCTTGGTTAGGTGCAAGGTCTAGACTCTACACTGACAAGTTTGATGGAGTTCAGGATATCCACATAAATTAAAATTTTCAAAACAAGTCATTTAAAAGTCTTTAAAAAAGACAGAAAAAAGAGTGTTATGATTATACATATTACAAAACAACTCAAAATTCCGGGAAGCTAATAGGTCTTCTTGTTGTCTATTATGTGATTGTGTGAGATGATCAAGGAAGAAGAATTCATTTCGATTTAGTGGTAGAGAATAACTTGTAAGTTAGACTTACTAAGACAATTTTACTTGTGTACCTAACCAATTTTTGGATAGAATCACAACTTTTTTGAGAAGTAGTCAACCAATTTTTGGATGGGATCACAATTGTTTCGATGAAAAGTACCTCATTAAGTCAAATCATTTTGACATGGAAATACTACTGTGTGACAACTCTCTTTTTACTTTTCACATAAAAAGAAAGAAATATAATTTTAACCTAACATTAATGCTAATCTAATCTTTTGCCACTCTAATCTAACACCAATGCTAATCTAATAATTTTTCACACCCACTAGCAATAAACATGAGAACAAGGAGAGCCATTCATAGCTTTGAAACGTGACTCCCAAAACAGATTAAATGCTACTTTTTACATTGTTACTGATGGTGTTCTTGTTTTGCTTCTAAGAACTGTGGAGATCTAGCACTTTGAAATTCACATTTTGACTGTAGTATCCATATAATAATAGTCTCAAATCATAAAATAATTCTTAGAAAAAAGGAATATCATTAACAATAAATTGATGTCTGATTTTAGGAAGTTTAATATATAAATATTACTATTATGAAATACATACACATATAAAAAACAACAATAGAATACTAAACAATTAGCTATAGAAGCATCCTACATAAAAATTTGGTAGTTAGCCTACCGTGGTTTGTTTCCCTCCTACCCAATCACACACTCCAAAATTTTAATTTGAAGAATATTTTTCTCATGATGAATAGTTTGAATACCAAATACATCTACAAAAATGTAATTACTTTCTTCACAAATTGAAATGGTTTGACATTTGTTAATTAAAATCCTAATGAAGAACAAAATAGAGAAACAGTGGCATCTTCTTAATAAGTTACTTGATAGTTTGTATGGACAACATGAAATGCCACAAAATTCTATCATTTGTGAATTTCTTTACATACAAAAATTGCACACTAAATAGGAGAAAAGCTCTTTGGGAATATGAGACATAACACATAAGAGGATTATTTGATGATGCATAAAATACAAAATTGCCATCATCGACAAAATATAGCTAAACATTTAGCTTTTCTTGGTTTTTCATAAACTCAAACAAAGAGGACCATTAGATACCAATTTCATGAATTCCTCACGAGACATATCTAAGATTTTCCATCCATCGTTGAAGATAATCTTCAAATATTGTTCATTCTATGCTTCTACAAAATATTTTAATCTTTTGGAACCCACACATTATCATTCTATATATGCTTCAACCATAGATATTTACACTCCATTTATGAGGTGATCCACTTCCTCAGCATTATTATGTGTTGAAGGGAAAACTATGTGGGGAACAAAATATGCTAATATAGCATAGATTGTAGTAGGAATTAGGGAAGAAACATTATTAATTGATTGATATAGATTGTTATGTGGAGATTGTGGAGATTGTGTATCTTGTGAATCATGGCTTCCACTTTGTGTGTTGAATTTTGACATAATAATATCATTATTTCTACCTTGAGATATTAGCTAAGTTATCTAGGATGATTAACTTGAGACTAAACTAGGCATAGAAAATACTTGGGCATGACAATCCATGCATTTATACTTGACAAGCTTTATATTAGTCCCACAATATTTCAAGTCATGTTGGGGTGATATAATAGTCATTAACAATTAACAATATTTAATGGATAATTGAAGCAACCTAATGTCGGTGGAGGGTTTGAATCTTTATCGAATGAGGCATAATGTCCCAATACTTATGCTACATGAATAGTTACTCACAATATATGGAAGGTTTAATGGACCGGGGATAATCGCCACTCCAAAATTTAATTATTTAGATGTGTAAATATTGTGAGTAGAGTAACGAGAAAATTAATTGCCACCAACAAGTGAGTTGGAGTCCTAATTATCAATCGTGCAATTCTTCAAATGCTGTGTCACAATGAAAATTGGAGAAAAATAGTTTCATTCCTTTTGCAACAAACATGTATGCCATATCAAGGGAATAATAATGAGTAATAAAAAATAAAAAAAATTAATAAGAATAAGTGAGATCTATTACCATTAATTAGGTTAATTTGTGCATGTATGGAATTAACAACATTTGAACACCATTACACATAAGAGCCCTTAGATAAACATATGAAATCTTGACAAAGCAAATAAACATTACTAGCTTTCAACTTAAGGCATGCATGCCTATAATGTAATTCCCCTAATTCCATGGGAAAGCATATCATTTTCATCCAAACTTTTGCTTATGCTTCCCATTTTGACCTAGCTTGACCAACCATAGAAAAGAGAAAGAAACGGACTGCAGAGGAATAAATACTAGAGGTAGTGGATAACGTGTTCATACCTTAGTATGCTATCCATTCAATGATTTAAAATACCAGTGTGAGGATGAATATGTTTTTTTTGTAAATCCACCTATGCCTAGGATGAATACACTTACTGTATTTCCATGCCACAAAATATACTCAATAATGGAATAATTACACAGATAGGTGTTTAGATATTCTCTGAGATTTTGGACTTCCTTGAGTGGATCAACAAGATTAACTTGTGTGTAACAAGTGTACAGTGAGGATTCATTTCATGGTCGTCGTATCTTGTTATGCTAAAATGCATTTTGATTAAGATTTAAATAAGCTTCAATTAAATAATGGTTAATAAAAGGGGTATGTTTATTAAAGATTATTTGTTTTTAAGTTTATATTAATAAGTTTAATGCTTATGTTAGTTTAATGTTTATATTGATTAGTTTAATGTTTAGCCTTTGTTTACCAACCATCTATCTCCACAAAACTAAGTGGTTGGCTATGCCTATCAGTGTCACCGACCACTTCACTTGTGATTGTGCTAGTATACTTAGCTATTGATTTGACATGTTGGAAACTATGAGAAAATGCTCAACATTAAATCAATACCCTCGTGTAGCTTGGATAGAATGAATAGCCCCTTGTTTATGATGTATATTCATCCCAATGACCATGACTTAGATTAACTTGTATTGTAGGAACTCGATAAGCACTTGAAGACACCCAAACATGAGTATTTAGTTTCTTCCTTAATAATTGTGACGTCGTTTGGTTGCTCATTGGCCCGTTGTGATAAGGCTCGAAGGGTAGGCGACCCCTCGGATAGAGGCTCACCCCAGTGGGCTTTGGGACATCTCAGCCCCTGCTGAGTCACAAGTTACTGGTATATATGGCTTGCGGGCTGTTGGATATACCCTTGGAAAGTTATTATTCCCATGATTAAAAAAAATAATTGTGACGTTGTATAGAATCAAATCCTCTCCCCAGTGAATACGCCCTTCTTTGAGTGATGAAAGAATTCATATAAGGTCATGATTTGGATGTGTTAGAAACAATAATTACTTATGTTAGTTTTGGCTTTAGGTGTAGCTTTTACTTTAGTTCCTATTTAGAAGTTCAGTTAATAAAACATGCAACAACATGCTTTCCATGCATGCAAAAGCTAGGTTAGACATTTTAGGGTTTCCATAAGTGTTTAAATACACATTTAGATTGGGTTTGTAATGCATTAGTTGATCTTTTGTTTATCAATAAAGATTGAAGAGTTGTAGCTCATTCTACATAATCTTTGTGTTTCTTTCTACCTCCAACCTTCAATTTTGTATCAGAGCGTTGGAATAAGATCGACTGATTGGAGCAAAGAAGAAGAGCGTGAGACTGCCAGAGAAACCAAGTGCAAGAGAAGCCATAGCTTTGAAGAAATTTGCAAAAAAATCTTTGCATAAATTCTAGCGCCCCTCCCCTGCATGGAGGCACGATAATTTAGGGAAATTTTTCAAAATAAAAATATTTGGGAATTTTCGCGGCCTCACTATAAGGCAAAGTGCAAAAATTTCTCTTGGTAATTTTCATGGCCTCACTATAGGCCAACGCACGAAAATTTAAGAAGACTCGTGAAAATAATTCCATGAGAAGGATTTTCATTGAGTTGGGTTATTTTATTTTTTCACGGAAATTATTCACTTCAAGTAAGAATTTTTTTTTTAAGTAAAAGAACAAGGGTGGAATTTTAGAAAAAGAAGAAGATATTCTTTTTATATTTTAAGGAAGTGAAGAGGAGACATTTAAAAAAAACTTATATTTTAAGGAAGTTAAGAGGAAACATTCAAAAAAGAGGAAGGAGATTTTTTTTAAGAAAATCCAGTGAAAGACTCTACAACATTTATGGCTTCTAGCGGCCAACAATCAGTCTCAAATTTCTCCTCTTGCAAGGAAAAAGGACTATGATGTCTGGGCCACGAGGATGGCGGTTTATCTCAAATCAGAGATGTGTGAGAATATGTCGTGAATGGCTATTCCGAACTAGTAGATGACGCAAGTTATCAAGCCCTATCAAATGGAGAAAATGATATCTTGCAAATTCATGGGAAGAGGGATGCAAAGGTACTGCATCACATAATAAACGCTTTGGATAACAACGTATTTCCAAAGATATCAGCTTCATTACATGCCAAATAAACATGAGAAACCTTGGCGACCAGTTATCAGGGTGCTGATAAGGTACAAAAATCTAAACTCCAAAACCTAAGAAGGGATTTTGAAGATCTAAAGATGAAAGAATCAGACTCAGTAGATTTTTTCATGACCCAAGTCATGGGGATTGTTAATTATCTGAATACCTATGGTGAAAACATCGAAGATCAAAGGGTGCTTGAAAGGGTTTTGAGATCCCTACCCCACAAATTTGTTGATGTATATGTAACTTCAGAATGTATTTCACCTATGTATTTCATCTATGTATATTGTATTCATATAGAGATGTTATTATTCATTTATACGGAAGTGTTTGTATTCCTATAGAGATGTTATTATTCCTCTATACGGAAGTGTCGTCATTTATATTGTAAGTGTCATAACTTATACTTGATGGGTTATTAGACCACCCTAGTGGGGGTTGACCCAGTTAGAATTATGTTATGTGGTAAAGTTAAGGCCGACCTAGTAAAGGTTATTAGGCAAGTCAATTCAAGTATAAATAGAGTGCGGGAGGCACTCTATTTGATCATTCACTTTCTCTCTCATACTCTCATTGGAGAGTGGCGTGGTTGTGGAGGAGGAGAAGCTACTGCTAGGAGAAGACTATCTCTTGTACTTGGGTTGTATCATTTCTCTCTCTATCTCTGAGGAAGTTGCGGGGTTTTTCACCTTCTTGGTTTTCCCCGGTGAAACTCTGTGTCTCTTGTGTGCTTGCATTATTGTGTCCATGATTGATATGTTGTAGATATGATGTACATGTTATTCTCTCAGTTAATATCCAAGATCAGATTGAAATTTCTGAAAAACTAACATGGTATCAGAGCTAGCCTGAAAGAAGGCATGGTATGGCATTTATGACTCTTGTTGCACTTGCGAAGCTAGGGCTTGATATAGCAGAAATCAGTCATCATAGAACTTTCGCTATAAATCCATTTTTGCAAGGTTTCAAGATCTGAAACTCTTACAGGTCGAAGATAAGATCCTCATGCACCTTTTTTCCGAAGTACAACTTCTAATTCATTGTAATTTGTGTTTTTTGATCTGTATAATCTAGGGTTTCTGCCTCTTCCAGATCTGATTCATAAACAGGTGACCTAGGAAAAAAGGTCATAACTTGGGATAGGAAGCTCCAAATGAAATTTCATAAAACGTGACAGGTAGGAAACGAACTTTAATTTCACAGGCCGAAGGTTCAGAGACCGAAAATGAACCAATGACACGTGGCACTCCGTACAAGTTCGCTCTCCTGTTTTATGCCATAAACAGGTCACGTTGCGACACTTGGCATAAACCTCTCTCAGAGAATCCAATTGAGGTCATACCTATGGAGTTGGAATGATGATAGGTCGAGATACCACAGGTAGAAGTTTCAGACCCTCTGGATTCATAATTACAGAGTTACACCAGAAACAATCAGGTGCATATTTCTGTCAAAACAGAATTGGATTTTGAGCACCTTCATTCATGGCTCCGGGAATTAGGGTTTTGGAGAAAGTTGGAATTTTTGTAATCGAAGACCACGGCTGAATTCTACTCATCAAAATCGAAATTTAGAGACCAAGATCAAATTTTTTGGTTGGGAAGAAGGTCGGGTTTGATCAAACCCTAGTTCGAGACGTTGATCGAAAAAATGGAAATTTTAGGGCTTCTCCAAAAGTTGGAATTTTTTAAGTTTGTGACCACGGCTGGAAGCTCCTCAGAAAAATCAAAGTTTAGAGCTTTGGATAGAACCTTTTGGTTGGGCAGAAGGGTGGGATTTATCAAACCCTAGTTCGGGATCCTATCAAGAAGATCTGGAAGTTTCAAAGGCAATTTTGAGGGGTGAAACATTGCAGTTTTCAAATTCTGAGTATACCAGCTTGATCAGCTCATCAAGGCTCATCTTTCTATCCTTTCATAAGTTTGAAATTCAAAGTTTGAATTTTTAGGGTTTCTCTGAAAAACCCTAATCGAGCTCGAGATCTAGTTTCTGCAAATCAAGTGGATTGGGTTAATCCTAGAAGAGAATGGACTAGTCACCTGCATAAGTGAAGAAGTTTCAGTTTCAGAGGGAGATAAGGCTAAGGCCTTACATAAGAAGATTACAAGCAATCTCGACAGGTATGACTTATCCATGTATGTTTTGAGATCTGTTCATGATTAAGTTTATGGTATGTTTGTCTTCATTAAGGTTAGTACAATCTTAATTAACTTTAGACTTGTCGTATCACCTTAATAAAATTATGAATGCATGATAGAAGATATTCATTGATTAGGGTTTTGACACTTATGATTGTACTAATGCATTGTGGTGTTGTATGAGGTTGATGTTGTCTGCTAACATGAAAGGTAGATCAAGAAAGACAAATCATGTTTAGTTCAAGAACATATGACCATGGTGACATGAAGACAAAGGTTCATCCATTGCCATGGATCACATAGAAGATCTACTTACGAGGTATGTATAACTTGGTTCTATAATGGTTAACCTATGAGATATGTAGGTTACTAGCACAAGTCATTGAAGAGAACAAGAAGACATTATGCGGGTATGTTAGACATAACTAGCTAGCATGCTAATCCAAGTATGTTTTTCCTATATCAAGTTAGAATCCTACCTTGTGTTAGGATCTCTTATATAAGTATACATGGCATGATTGATAATGATTATTCATTGAAGTTAGTAATCATGACTATACATGTTTAATATTATTGTGTTTTGATTATACTAATGAATGTATGATTATGTATGAGATCTCGAGGATAACACAATGATGATACTAGTAAACATGCATAGTGATCAAGGATGGATATAAGTTCAAGGACAGGTAATCCAAGAAGAAAAGATCAAGAGGGAGCACACTCCAGTAGCTTATGCAAGGATGCAGACATTCAGAGGGATTTGACCACTTCTCACAATCCATATCAGAATGGAATTGCTGAAAGGAAGCAAAGACTGAGAGGGAGTCCACCCTACAACCAAACAAAGATAAGTATTTGAATTGTCATTTCTTGCATATTTGTTTAATTAAATAATATTGTTTGATGATGTATATTCTTATGTTCCTAGACTTAGGGTGTGTATTATGCATATTAGAATAATTGCATTAATGAACAGTATACTACTAATATGCATCTAATGGGTAAGTGGCCTATGGCACTGTACAACATTCCATTGCTACTTATCTAGAATGAAACCTATTTGCTGACATGTTGGGAGTTGTGCACACTCTTAACAATGTTCTGGTAGAGATTGGAAGGCATCTAGAAAGTTACAGGATATGGATAAATGTTGTATTGAAGCATTGGCTAAGATAATTGCATGACTGTATGCCATATTTATTTATGTGTAAGAATTTGTTATGAAAACTATGAGATGTTTTCTAATCATGCAATTTAACTTGTTTTGTAGGAAAGATCGTATACCATCACCTACAAAAGAAGGACTACAACATTTGTTCAACAACAAAGTTATCTATTGAAGATATTGAAGTTCCGAGGATTCGGGAAGAATGCCATGATCGAGGAGTACCAGTCGACCATGAAGAATGATGTTTGGGATGCAGTCCCAAGACCTGAAGGGAAGTCTGTTGTGACTTTCAAATGGATCTACAAGATCAAGCATGCTGCAGATGGTAACATAGAGAAATACAAAGCGAGATTTGTAGCTCGTGGCTTCTCCCAGAAAGAGGGGATAGACTATGAAGAGACTTTTTCTCCTGTAGCCAGATACACTTCCATCAGATCAGTACTTGCCCTGGTTGCAGTGATGAAGTGGAAGATACACCAGATGGATGTCAAGACAACTCTCTTGAAAGGTGTATTCGAGGAGGAAGTGTATGTGGAGCAGCCACTTGGTTTTGAGACACATGACAGGGAGTCATATGTGTGCCGACTGAAGTAAGCCTTGTATGGTTTGAAGCAAGCTCCTAGGACTTGGTATGGTAGGATAGACAACTTTCTATCCAGTTTGGGCTTTACTAAGAGTAAAGCAGATTCCAACCTTTACTACAAGGTTGAGGAAGGCAATCCTGTGATACTACTCTTGTATGTGGATGACCTGTTTGTAACAGGAGAGGATGGATTGATTGTTGATACCAAGAGGAATCTTGCTACCGAGTTTGAGATGAAGGAATTGGGTATGATGCACTACATTCTAGGCATGGAGGTGTGGCAGAGTGCAGATGGAATCTTCCTTGGACAAGGGAAGTATGTAGTAGAGATCCTAAAGATATTCGGGATGATGGACTGCAAGGCCATGGCCACACCTATGGCATCGAACCTGAAGCTTCTGTGTGATGCTTCATTTGAGTCGATTGATGTCACTATGTATCGTCAGATGATTGGGTCCTCTATGTACATGACGAACACGAGACCATATATTTTCTTTGCGGTGAACACATTGAGCCAGTTCCTGACGGATCCGAGAGATGTTCACCTGGTTGCTGTAAAGCATATTCTAAGGTACCTGAAGGGTACGGTTGATTATGGGCTCAAGTATGATGCAAATCAAAAGTTTAACCTGCAGGGTTATGTTGATTTAGATTGGGCAGGCAGTGCTGCAGATAGGAAGAGCACTTCTGGGTGATGCTTCAGTATAGGATCAGGTGTGATCTCTTGGTTTAGAAGGAAGCAGTCCTATGTAGCATTGAGTACAGCCGAGGCTGAGTATGTTGCAGCTTGTTTGGCTAGTTGTGAGGCAGTACGGCTCATGTGACAACCAGAGTTGTGTGAAGCTGTCTAAGAACCTGGTTTTCCATGATAGGTTGAAGCACATTGAGATCAAATATCACTATATCAGGGATATGGTGCAGAGAGGAGCAGTGAAGCTCCCGTATGTTGCGACGGATGAGCAGGTTGCAGATGTGTTGACGAAACCACTAGCCAGAGTGAATTTGAGAGAGAGGCTTGGTGTTCTTCAGATTGATGACACTTCAAGGAAAAAGTGATGGACACATTTGCAGGAGCCATTCCAAGCATGGTGAGAGGAGGATCCTTCCCATGGCTATGGATGTAAGCGCTGGATGATGAGCATCAGGACGATGCTCTAGTTACTAACCTATATATGCATCATGTTGGACGCTTATTATGATCAGTTGGATCATGTATATGTATATGCATCATGTTGGATGCTTGTTATGATCAATTGGATCATGTATATGTATATGCATCATGTTGGATGCTTGGACCATGTATCTGTATCAGGAGGATACGATTGTATGATCAGGTAGATCATGTATGTTGATATATATCAGGTGGATACATTGTATGATCAGGTGGATCATGTATCTGTGTATGTATCAGGTGGATCATGTATGATGATATGTATCAGGTAGATACTTGGTATGAATCAGGTGGATGCATTATATGATCAGGTTTATCATGGATGATGAGCTTTAGGATGTTTCTCTAGATGACATGCATCAGGACGATGCAGTGATGATGATCAGGTTGATCATGTCATGATGTACATCAGGATGATGTATGGTGAGTATTAGGTTGATACTCTGTGGCTGGGGACAGGTTGTGCAGATGATCATATAAGTAGACCTGGGAGATCCGACAGGTAGAGCTGTGTGCTCGTAACAGCCTGGGATGCTCTTTCGAGGCATTTCTCTAGGAGGACATATAAGCAGACCTCGGAGATCCGACAGGTAGAGCTTTATGCTCGTAACAGCCTGGGATGCTCTTTCGAGGCATTGTCCTATGGCATGTAAGTAGACATGGGAGATCCGACAGGTTGGGCTGTGTGCTCATAATAAGTCCTGGGATTCTCTTTCGAGACATTGCCATGACCACATGTAAGTAGACCTGGGAGAGCCGATAGGATGGGCTGTGTGCCCGTAATAAGTCCTGGGATACTCTTTCGAGGCATTGTGGTGAGGGGTCACATGTAATACGTCCTGGAGATCCTGATAGGTTGTGCTAGTAACGTAAAAGGCCTCGGATGCTCTTTAGGGTTCTTGCTAGTCAGGACACTCTTTTAAGGTTTTGTGATAGTCACATGCAAGTGGACCTAGGAGATCTTGCCGGTCGTGCTTCGGCACATAAATGGTCTTGGGATACTCTTTCGAGGCATTGTGATGCATGTAATAAGTCCTGAGGATTCCACAGTATGGCCAGTGATGATGAAGACCTGTAGGTGGTGGGCCTACATCTAGTATGAAAAAGAACTGGCTTTGTAGAACTTCCTATGACGAGTAGATTCAGAGATTGATTGAGATAGCAGCAGCGATGACAATGACGATGATTCGAGGATAATGATTCGATGATGATGATCCAGAGAAGAATACTTATGCTAACATATCTGTGTCGAGAAATACCTTCCTAGTTAAGAGGGAATGTTGATGTATATGTAACTTCGGAATGTATTTCACCTATGTATTTCATCTATGTATATTGTATTCCTATAGAGATTTTATTATTCCTCTATACGGAAGTGTTTGTATTCCTATAGAGATGTTATTATTCCTCTATACGGAAGTGTCGTCATTTATATTGTAAGTGTTGTAACTTATACTTGATGGGTTATTAGACCACCTTGATGGGATCGGCCCTGTATGAGTCATGTGGGTAAAAGGGTTATTAGACCACCCTAGTGGGAGTCGGCCCTGTCAGCATTATGTTATGTGGTTAAGTTAAGGCTGACCTAGTAAAGATTATTAGGCAAGTCAAGTCAAGTATAAATAAAGTGCGGGAGGCACTCTATTTGATCATTCACTTTCTCTCTCATACTCTCATTGGAGAGTGGCACACTTGTGGAGGAGGAGAAGCTGCTGCTAGGAGAAGACTGTCTCTTGTACTTGGGTTGTATCATTACTCTATCTATCTCTAAGGAAGTTGCGAGGTTTTTCACCTTCTTGGTTTTCCCCGGTGAAACTCTGTGTCTCTTGTGTGCTTGCATTATTGTGTCCATGATTGATATGTTGTAGATATGCTGTACATATTATTCTCTCAGTGAAGATCCTAGATCAAATTGAAATTTCTGAAAAACTAACAAAATTTGATCCGAAAGTTGCAGCGACTGAAGAAGCAAAGGATCTGAGTACTCTCTCTATAGACGAGTTGACCAGATCGCTACTATCATATGAATCCAGAATCAATAGGAATGAAGATTCCTCTCTTGAGAGTGCTTTCAAAGCATAAGTCTCATTCTCAAAAGGTAGAGGAAGAGGCAGAGGCAGAGGAGGATCAAGAGGAAGAGGCAGAGGTGGTCAAAGTAATGGCAAGGAAGATCAAGATCACCATCATAACCATGAAGGCGCGAACTACAACAAAAAAAGGTCGGATAAATCTAATATTAAGTGTTATTATTGCAATAAATTTGGTCATTATGCTCATGAATGTAGAAAGAAAAATTCTGATCAGGGAAAAAAGAATGCTAATGTGACTAATACCTCTGAGAATAAAGAAGATATGTTGTTTATTACATGTCATGCTACACACAAAAGCCCAAAGGGACTTTGGATTTTAGATAGTAGCTACAATAACCATATGACAGGTGATAGAGGTCTAATTGCATACCTAGATGTATCAGTGAAGACAGAGGTCAAAGTCGGCACGGATTAGGTAGTTCCAGTTCTTGGCAAAGGAGTGGTCAACATTCTGACCAAACAAGGCGAACAAAAGACAATCACAGATGTATATTATGCTCCAGGATTGAAGCATAATCTTCTTAGCATTGGGAAACTTACTAAAAATAAATATAGACTTGTCTTTGATGGATCAGACTGTGAAATCTATGACAAACCCCCAAATAGATAGTTGATCATCAAAGTACAAGTGACTAGGATTAGGATGTATCCACTAGTCATGATTTGCAATAGCAAGGTAAGTTTTTTTGCTCAAAAAGCCACATGCATGGATGATTATTGGTTATGGCATTTTAGATATGGACATATTCACTTTGGTGGTCTCAATTTGTTGCAGCATAAAGGGATGGTAAAAGGATTGCCCCCTATGAAGGAGCGAGCAAACAGTTGTGAGTGCTACATCATTGCAAAGCAGCACAGGGATAGCTTTCCTAAAGGTATGTCTCGAAGGGCACATGCACCTCTAGAACTTATTCATACTGATCTATGTGGTCCAATGCAGAATCAGTCAATTGGTGGAAGCTATTATTTTCTTACATTTATTGATGATTTTAGTAGAAAAACATAGGTGTATTTCCTTCATCAGAAGTATGAAACTTTTGGGAAGTTCAAGGAATTTAAGGCTCTGGTTGAAAAATAGAGTGGTTATCAACTCAAAATATTGAGATCAGATGGAGGGGGAGAGTATGAATCAAAGGAATTTCATGATTACTGCAAATATCATGGTATCAAGAGGCAATTCACTACAAGATATACACCTCAGCACAATGGTATTGAAGAACGCAAGAACAGAACCATCATGAATATGGCAAGGAGCATGTTGAAAGGAAGAAACTTGTCTCATTATTTTTGGGGAGACGCAGTGGCTTGTGTTGTTCATGTGATAAAAAGATCTCCCACCAAAATTGTGAAGAACAGAGTACCAGAGGAAGCATGGATAGGTATGAGTTGTAATATTTCTCATTTCGGAATATTTGGTTGTGTTGCTTATGCTCATGTTCCTAAACAAATAAAAAAAAAACTAGATGACAGTAGTTAGAAATGTATCTTTCTTGGATACGATGAAGAATCTAAATCCTACAAACTGTACAACCCTATTACCAAAAAGGTTATCCTCAGCAGAGATGTGTTGTTCAAGGAGGAAGAGTCATGGAATGGAACCATGGACAAGGTTGTGGGAGGTGCAATACCCAAACCGAAGATGAAGAAGAAGAGGAGTTGATTGGACAACAGGGTCCATTAGCGTCTTCACCAATAGCAAATACTCCAGCAAGAACACCTAGAAACTCAATTCGAGGTGAAGCATCAAGATCAATAGATCGATATACCACTAGTCCGGAATTAGGTAATGAATCTGATCAGAGTAATATAAAGACTAGAAGATTCGAAGATATTTATGATGAATTGGATGCAAATACCAAATATGTTTTTATTGCTAGTGAACCTATGTTTTATAAAGAGGCAGTAATGGAAGAGTATTGGGTAAAAGCTATGGACGAAGAGATAGATTCCATTGAGAGAAATGGTACATGGGATCTAGTTGACCTGCCAAAAAATAAGAAACCCATTGGTGTGAAATGAGTTTATAAGACCAAACTCAATGAAAAAGGTGAGATTGATAGGTACAAGAAAAGGTTAGTAGCAAAAGGTTTCTCGCAGCAACCAGGAATTGATTTTGGAGAAAATTTTGCACTAGTGGGAAGATTGGACACAGTGAGAGCAGTCCTAGCAATAGAAGCCCAGAACAGATGGAAAGTGTATGAGATGGATGTCAAGTCGGCATTCTTGAATGGAATTCTTGAAGAAGAAATTTATGTGGAGTAGCCACATGGGTGTGAAATCAAAGAACATGAAGAGAAAGTTTACAAGTTCAAGAAATCTCTCTATGGGCTCAAGCAAGCTCCAAGAGCTTGGTATAGCAGAATTGAATCTTATCTGGTCAAAAATGGTTTTAGCATAAGCAGTAGCGAACCAACACTTTACACAAAGGTAAATTAACAAGGACAGATTTTGATAGTTTGTTTATATGTTGATGATATGACTTTTACAGGTGACCTCTCAGTAGATGAGTTCAAGAAACCTATGAAGAAAGAGTTCGAGATGACAGACCTTGGATTAATAAAGTTCTTTCTTGGCTTAGAAGTAGAACAATAAAAAAAAGGTATATTTATTTCTCAAAGTAAATATGCTAATGAAGTTCTTAAGTGATTCAGAAGGCTTAATTGCAAACCGACACCTACACCAGTGGCAACAGGTACAAAGTTGAGCAAAGAAGATGAAAGTACCAAAGTAGATCCAACATTGTTTAAGAGACTTGTAGGAAGTCTCATGTATCTCACAGCTACGAGACTAGATATTATGCATGTTGTCACCTTGATTTCGAGGTTCATGGAATCTGCCAAAGACTCGCATTGGCAAGTTGGCAAAAAGATATTACGATATGTTGCGGGGACTTCAAACTATGGAATTTTATACTCAAGCATTGAGTATGATGTTTTGACAGGTTTTAGTGACAATGATTTTGTAGTTATACTCAAGCATTGAGTATGATGTTTTGATAGGTTTCAGTGACAATGATTTTGCAGGAAGTTTGGATGACAGGAAGAGCACTTCCGGTCATGTTTTTCATCTTGGATTAGGGGTGATTTCATGGGAATCCAAGAAGCAGCCCATTGTGACACTTTCATCAGCAGAAGCAGAGTATATAGCAGCAACATCAGGTCTGGTTACGCAAAGTTTTAGAAGGTCTTCAACAGAAACAAGAAGGACCAACAACAATCTATTATGACAACAATTCAGCAATTGCTTTATCCAAGAACCATGTTTTTCACGAGAAAAGAAAACACATTGATACCATATATCACTTCATAAGGGAACTTGTGAACAATGGTGAAGTTCATATTGAGCATTGTAAATCGATTAACGAATTGGCTGACATATTCACAAAGCCATTGGCAAAAGAAAATTTTGAAACCCATAGAGATAATTTCGGCATTGTAAAAGCTCAGCACTAGAAAGCTAGGTTAGACTTTTTAGGATTTCCACAAGTTTTTAAATACACATTTAGATTTGGTTTGTAATGAATTAGTTGATCTTTCGTTTATCAATAAAGATTGAAAAGCCATAGCTCATTCTGCATAATCTTTGTGTTTATTTCTTCCTCCAACCTTCAAGATGGTACAGTAGTGTGAACATGTGGGAATAAAGAGAATGCACCAAGTTCACTAAACCATCCTTTACATCCATTAAACTACCACGATTGTGAACATTCCTTCACAAGTGTTTACGCCCTTCCTAAGTGATGAATACAGCCTCATGTAATGTCCCCATTTTGAACCCCTTTTTGCATTAAATCGTAAATGATGTAAATATTGTAATTTAATCATGGTGAGGAGCTCAAGGCCAAGGCCCCACCATTGATTTAGCATTTCATGTATCGGAAATTAAAAATAGATTCCTATGGTTCTTGTGCAAGATGGGCACAATGTATATAAGACATCATGTAATTACGAATTTTTAATGAAAAACCCACAACCGGCTATGCAATGCAACAAAAGAGATGGGCCATGACTCTACAAGGAAAAGGGAGGGAAATTATTCAAACCCTTGAGCCAATGGTATTAATCCATGTGTCAATGAGGAAACCCATAAACCACCAACTACCCATTTTGTCTCATGCACCCAATCATTTAATTCTTCCAAGAAATTGGTTAAGGCAGTTAATGCCTTGGGAATGAGGGAGTATGGCAGCCAATTTCGTGCATGGGCAAGCCATCAACCTGGAAATTTGTGTTTTTGCTTGTGGGGCAAGAAAACACCCACGAAATGGTGCCCAAAGCCATGGGGAATGGGCAGTCTTCACTCATTTTCACGCAAATAGAGAAGGCTGGGAGTTACAGTCACGTTTTTGGAGCAAAAACGCAGGGTTCTCCCTGCCCAAAAACCCGTTTTTGGTTTTGGATAGTAGCTGGGAAGGAGGGGCTGCGATTTGGGACTATAGGGAGCTCGTTTTGTCCCCGATTTACCATGGGCGTTTTTCCTAAAAACGTTTTCTGCTACCTGGGGTTTTCTCCAAACCTCCATTGCTCATTTTTTAACCTTCCCACGTTTTTCTGAAGCCTAGGGGATCATTTTCATGCTTGTCACTGTACAAACGATTTTCATTATGCCCATAATTGTGTTCTGCTGTTGTGTGCATCCTCATTTTGGTTTGAACCTGTGAACTGAAGTTTTGGAGTGGTAGTGGACAGAAGTAGCTTGATAAACCTAGTGGGGGAGACAACCTCTCAAGAAGATCAAGAGGGCTTTGGTTACTCTTCTATGCATACCTTGAGAGCACTAGATAGGGAAGGTATGGCTTGAGGGACTGTATAGCAGAGAAAAGAATACTTCCTTGTGCTGGGTGTGTAGGTATTGTGGGTGCCAAGCTAGATAGATCTTGCAAGGTTATCCCTGGCTCTGTGCTGGAGCTCACTAGCTTAGCAACTCTTCCTTTCCATCTCCTAGCAGCCTGATAAACCCAATTGTAGATTGGCTTGGCTCATTTTGGTGTATGCTTGGCTATGTGTGAGTCTGCTGTTCCCTGGTTCCTTGTAGAGATCATGCCCAGCTCGGGGGTGGCAGTGGTGCTGAGAGCTTGAGGAGCACACTGGCCTACGGTTGGGTGGAACGTTGCAGTTGCATAGCCAGTTGCATGGGACTACCTTATTGAGATAAGTATTCTCTTGTGTAAATTGGCAATTATCATTTGATGAATATTTTGAATGTATCATGGATCTACTAATAAATTTGCTTCCAATGTGTATTCAAATGATTATGCATTTTTCACTGTGGTCACTGTGGGTAATCCTTGAGCTATGGGTAATCCTTGAGCTATGTTGGGGTAATCCTTAATATTGTGAGCTCACTGTGGTCAACATAGCGGATAAATATCAAGGAAATAACTCCATTTTTCCCATCAGTCAGCGAGAATCTCTTGTCCACATAAGAAATAAAGGAGACACATTCTCGCTAGAAGAAAAAGGACACATAACAATATCGATAATAGCATACTGAAGCATTTGTTTAAACGTTTGTAAGCTACAGAGAGGATGATAATGTTTTGTATGAAGTGTGGATCATCCTGGACTTTTATCTGTTCAAAGGCCAGTCATGATGAGAATTCCATCACTAATACCATTGATATTTGTTGCAAATTTCTGGGTTGTATGCAAGATTGAGCAGAGACAAGATCATTTGAAGAAAAAACAACTTTTGAACGAGATGGGATGTTAAGTTCCTGGCTTGCATCTAATTGGTTTAGGTAATATTAGTGACTTTGTTGGTGGAAGTACAATTAGTGGCTTCTTGTTTGACGAAGGTAAAGGCGTAAGGCCCCTTGACAACAGTTCTAATTGGCCGAGCGCTTAAATTACCTAGATTCAAGAGTGTATCAATGCTGTTTCTCTCTCTATATAAAGGGGGATTGTGTGAAACAAACTCCATCACTCTTGTTGTTACATAACATAATATATTCCTCTAAAAGCAAATAGAGATGGGTGGAAAAGGCTCTGTGGAAAAAACAGTTATTCATTCAATGCAAGCCAGCCAATCTATTTCTTTTTTACCACTAGATTTCCTATCTCTCCATTTGCATCAGACTTGAAGCACAAGACATGACAGCTATCTATGGGAAGAATAAATCCAGTATGAACAGAAAAAGGAGAAATATTTAATTAAGGGGAAGGAAAATGAAAAAGAAATAGATGGAAAACAACCCAAGCAACTTCCAATTAGCTTAATCACCCCAAGCATGAATTGTTGCTATTCGTGCTACCACTTAGACTTGGTCAACATAATCTTCTTTCTCTGGCTCTCGGGGAGGATAAGCTAGTATGGGGGAGGACATCGTAAGTCACCAGCAGTGTATTACGGGCCAAGTAATGTTCATGCCGCAAGTGAATATGGATTAGGCATCAAAATGCATCGAACTATCACAACAACACGTGTTTTGCTGCTGGGGAAGATACGAATTTTATCCGTTTTAAGCATAGTAGCAAAATACGATCGTATTGGTAGTTGTTGTATGGAAATTCGAACCATAAAAAATCAAAATCTTTGTCTAAGTTCAAGTTTGAACAGTGACGTGTGACTTGTGTGTAAGAGTTAAAAGTTAAAAGTTTTAAACTTCAACCATAGGTATTTGCACAATGAGTACTGCATTGTGAGTCAGGCAGTCACACAAGTTACAAGCATTATTACCATTTGACTTTTGAAGTTAAGAATTTACGATTAGAGTTTGTAATTTCTTATTATTTACTTATTTCAATTTTCAATTTCATCTAATTTGTAAAATGTTAAGGATAAAAGAATTGTCAATAATCTAGCTGTACATACTTATTTGTACATGATTATATGTAGTTTTTTATTTAAGTTTTATTTTACATATAATTGTTATTTTAATTTTTACTTTTATGTTTTACTTTTTAGTATTTAGGTAGTTTTTTTGTTCTCATTTTTCTTAAGTTATTTTGTATAAAATTAAATTTGTATAGAATTTTAAGTCATTTTGTATGTATTATGTAGTTGATATTTTAAATTTTATTTTTATGATTTTACTATTTATTTAATAATTCTCTTAAGATTGATGAAAGAATGGAGATGATGACATCATAAATATTGTTATATTATATGATATGTCATGTATTGAATTTGAATTTGAGATATGTTTCAAGTTGTTTTTCATGAATAATGGATGATGTGTTAAAATTTGGAATGATTTATGTATAATCTTATTTTTTTTTAAATTAAAATTGCATGTTTTTTGTATTTATAAGATGCCTACTCCCGTATTTTAGTCGTACTTGATTTTTTCGTTACGTATTTTTTCCGCATCGTATTCGAATCTATACTCGAATCTTACTACTATGGTTTTAAAAACGATAGCATAGTAGATTTACCTTAAGACAAGGCGGGTTGAGAGCATGAACCACTATAAAAAGAGACCAACCATAGGTTTTATCCATCTCTCTATATAAAAACCTGTATCAAAGGCCTTCAAGCTAGACCCTTTGCTCCAAGCAAATCAACATGTAGACCCCACCATTAAAAAGAAAAACTTAAGGAGATCCAAAAATATGACGAGGAACCGAATAATATATATTAGTTATTCAAAAATCTACAAGGGTAGCTTCGTTATCTCTAACCAGTTGTGCTCGACCACTACATGGAGTGTGTATTGCAATCCTTACACCATTTTTGAGGAAGATCGAACTAGTAGATAACTCTCATCCTTGCACATTTGGACACAAAAAAATTGTGAAACCAAATCTCTAGTGCATAATTAGTGTAGTTGTGCCACCTATATGCTTAGACACCATCATCTCAATGCACCACCTTAAAAGAATTATTTCCATATCGATCTGTTTGTAACTGTTTAGCTTCTCAATCAGTATACATGCCTCATTCCTAAGAATAATGTTTGTTGTGCTACAAAGGAAGCTAAACAATTACAAACATATCAATATGGCATTAAAGATATTTGGCATAGGGTAAGAATCAATATGGCATTAAAGATATTTGGCATAGGGTGAGGGTTCTTGAATGAGGATAAGGGACTGTAGGAGCTTATTATTGCATTATATTATCAACATTTCACATGGATCAAAATTCCAAAAAACATACTAATAAAAAAATCATATAAACCCTCAATCAAACCCTAAACATGGGAATGGTTTAAAGTGTACTTACAAGGTTTTCATGCTTAGAAAACAATTTTGACATATGGAGCAATGGATCGACCGGATTTTGGTCTTCCCTTTCCAACCTCCATCCTCCCTAAACATTGGTATGCTAGCAGTTTCCCTATCTATTTTGCTTATTACTCTTTATCATGCAGTCAAGGTCCCTAAACCTTGGTATGCAGTCTCTGTGTCTACCTTGCTTATTACTCTATTTCAGGCAATCAAGGTCGAGGGTCCAGAGAGTTCAAATGGGCCATAAGGATAAAATTGATTTATATGTTGTTTTATTTGTTTTTTATTTTGTTGTTTTGAGTTGGTTATATTAGTCATTGTTATTTGTGTGACTTATTATTTAGTTGTATCTTTTATGATGACTAAATTAGTCATTTTAGTTATGTTGCTTAAATTTTGTCATATTTACCTTAAAAACACTGTCGTGACTAACATTTTTAGTCATGTAGTCATTTATTAGACAATTTCTACTAGTGTATGGAACTAGAATACCCACCTTAGGCCTCACCCTGAGTAGACTTAATGAGCTAACTTCCCAATGTTACTAGAGAAGCACGTCAAAACTTTAAGAAAATACAATGCCACATTTAAGGAAAAAGAACACGCTAAATGTTGAAGGAAAAATATGGAATACTAAATTAAATCACCAGTATCAAATAGTCAAACCAAATGTCTCTTCATTGGGCATTGGATTCTCAAATTGCAGAGCACAAAAGATGATAATGGTAGGTGGTGAAGAAATTAAGAGGAACAAATAATATTGTGTATAAAAATGAGTAATTCATTATTTTCCAAGGATTAAGAAACATCATAGATTCTCTAGAAGTTTGTGGAATCCTTCAAGTGTTCATGACATGTAAATGGATTTGTAGGGCATTAAATAACCTAATCCAACAAAGTAAGTGTATTGGCTAGGTGTAAAAGATGAATCTAGTGACACACAAACATATATGTGTGTATGGTATACGGAGGAATAAAAAAGTCTAAATTCTTCTTGTGTACTATATATATATATATTGATATTGCATAAATACTTCATACAAAACTAGAACTAACAAAAGGAAACTATTCCAAAACATAGTCAAACACCTTGAAATTATTTCTCTGTACTATACCACAAAATGGATTTTGTAACCATGAACATATAACAACCTGGTTTACAATATTATAGTATTACATAGAGAGAAAATGTGTAGGAAAATAGGAAAGCTAAACGCATAATATATATAGTGTTGAAATCCTAATTTGTAGGGTTAGGTCACCTCACTTTTATAAATAAATTGTTCACTAGCAATAAAATTTAGCATGGATTTATACCATTAAGTGGTATCCAAGTTGGGGTCTTCCATAACTCCTCCAATCTTGTTAGTTTGAGATATCCCATATGCCCTCTAACTAGTATGGTATATTTCCATTGCTTGGCACTATTGTTTGCTCAGGTTCCAGACCTCTCAACTACCTTCATTCCTCCTCTATCAATGTTTCACTTGAATGCATGTTACCTTGCTATTCAATTTTGTAAACCCTATCTATGATATCCCCCTTTATGTGTATCTATGTATGATGTTGTTCCCATAACCTAGAAGGAAAGACACAAGATATGTGAGTGTAGTGGTTTCCTACTTCATAGGCTACAAAATCCACCTTTAAATACAAAATATTCTCCCAATTAGAAGCATATTGACTAAGACCACATTTTCATTCGAAATATCTTGGATGTTCATGAGTTCATAGTGGAAGAGATTGTCCAACATCACGGTACTAGTGGAACCAATACTTCACCATTTTTCCTCTCTCCCATTGTTTTCTAACACCTTCTCCTTCCTCTCTCTGCTCCTGCTTCTTGAGATCCTCCTCGCATGAAAATCAACATCGTGGTATCTTTATTTATTTCTCCTTGCAATATTTTCTATTTGTCCTTGTGTATTTAACAAGACCAACATCAAAAAGAAATTAAGGCTCTCAAATCTCATGGATGGTTGTCTTTTGAAAACTGTCCAGGTTGGAGCTATAGTTGCACTAGTTGGCGAGTTGCGTTTGCATGGTATTGATGAGTTTTCTTTTACTTTTCAAATATGATATACTCTCTATATATCCTAGAGAGTTCATTTCAACTTTGGTTTTACTCTCTTTTATTCTCCATATCGTATATATACCCTATTTATAAATCATGAAAAATACATAGCCAATACTACAGTGAGGTCATGATAGGTATCTATCGTTAAGAGTGTCCGTCTGCATTATTGATGAATCTGTGTATATTAATATAAATGTACTTCAAATTATCTGGTGTATCTCCTTTATAAAAATTATGTATTGAGTTAATCTATTATGGTGATATTTTGGCTTGATTAAACTTTAGAGGCACAAATTTTATGATAGCAATATATTGTATTGTTTCTCTTTTGTAAAATAAAAATTTGGCTTCTCTTTTCAAAAGAAGAATTAGGGTTTTTGTAGAAGATTGAAATCCATAAATTGTATTGTAACAAATTGTAAACTATGGTAAGTGGTGTAAAAGACTTAGACCTACACCTTTTTCACTATTTATCTTTATTTTATAGTGTTTCATCAAAGATGCACTCTTCGACATCCACCATTGAAGCAATGTTGACTGGAAAGGACAACTACCCTGAATGGATGAAGAATATCAAGCAAATGATCATCTTCAATGATATATGATCCTATATTCACCATCTATGGATAGCAGATGTGAAGAAGAAACTATTGAAACAATAGATGATCCTATATTCACTACATCAAAACTACTTGCAGCAGACAAAGAGCTCACCATATGGAAGAATAAATATAAGAAGGCATATGCATTGATCACTTCTACTATAAGTGAAGAGGTGAGATGTCATATATTTCCTATTAAACATGATTATGGTTCTTTTAAGAAATTGGAGGATTTATATGACCCACACTCAAAATTGGAACTCATACAATTGTTGATGAAGCTCTTCAACCTTGAGTTAAAGGACACAAATTCCATGGATTTAGTGCCTGAAATAAAATCCATCATGGATGACATTAATTACACCATAGTAAAGAGATACCATCTACTCACAACCTTTATAAAGGGCCTCTACCACTCATATTCTCAATACCTTGAGTCCTTGCAAGCTAGTAGCCAAATGGATTCCCTCACATTTGACACATTGGTGAAGATTGAAAAATGTGAGAAAGAATTTGGAAAGAAGAAAAATCACCCTACCATAGAGAATATGTGTATTTCTCAAAAAGAGAAAAAACAACCGAAAGATTCACGGAGAGGAGAAAGTAATAAAAGAGGACTTGGACAGAAAAAAATTCAGAGGAAAGGGAGGTAAACATAATAAACTTAAGATATCCGATCATCATTGTACTCATTGCAATAAGGATGGACATGATGCCGATCATTATTGGGATCCATGGGAAACAATCAAAGATAAAAACAACTAGATGAAAAAAGACAAAGATTAAACTCAAGAGACTAGTAAAGCTTTTGAATATGCTCACTTTATTATTGCACATTTTAAGTTTGGACTAAATGAAGTTTTGTTCAATGCTTCATTTTATTCTTCAAGATATACATGGCTTCTAGACACTAGTGAAACATCCCACCTAACTTTCATAAATATTTTTTTGTAGAACTAAATGACAATGTATATGGGGTAGTGTATTTTACATATAATTCTATCCTCAAGCCCAAGGGAATTGATTCCATTATGCTCAAACTAGATGAATTTCATGATTTTTTATTGCATAATGTTCTCTATCTTCCATAGTTGCATAGAAACTTGTTGTCCTTGGTACACATTCTATAGAAAGGCCTTTACATTCACATATTTTATGGGATAATAAAGATAAGGAGGTACTCTAAGAACTAGGTGATCATAACAATATGTGAAGAAGGGAAGTTGTTGATGATGAAAGGAACATCTACAAGAGATTAGAATTTTTTTTGCGTCTTTCAACATGAAGAAGGTACATTGTCTTCGAGTCTTTTATGGCATGCTATATATAGGAACATTAACTATAATAGTCTCTAATTGCTAAAAACTAATGGTGTTTTTGGTTTTCCCACCATTCCGAAGAGCATGAAACAGTGTGATACTTGTATTCTTGGAAAACATAGTAAGCATCCATTTAATGAGTTAAATTTCAAAGCAAGTTGAAAATTAGACTTGATACACTCTCACATGTGTGGCCTAATGCCCATTCCTTCTACAAATTATAATAAATATCTAATGATATTTGTTGATGATTATTCAAGGATGTGTTGGGTCTATTTATTAAAGAAAAAATATGAAGCATATGAAACACTAAAAAATTTCCATGTATGGATTGAAAATGAAGCACAATATCACATTGGGACACTTCATAATGATAATGGAAAATATTACACTTCTAATTATTTTGAAAACTATATTTGTCAACATGGGACTAGGCATCAAACTACAATTCCATACAATCCTCAACATAATGGTGTGGAAGAAAGAATACGCATACATCTCCTGAATATGGTACACTCCATGTTATTTCTCAAGAATGTGAAATCAAAGTTTTTCGGTGATGTAGCTTTGTGCAAAATTTATTTGAGAAATATATACCCATTCTCTTGCTAGCAAAACTCCACATGAAATGTTGAATGGCCACATCCCTTTGGTGAGGCATATCAAGGTATTTGGTTCAACTTTTTATGCCTTAATTACAAAGGAACAAAGAAACAAGATCGATGTAAGGAGTCAAAAGTACATCTTTTTGGGGTACTCAAACACTACAAAGGAATGCAATCTCTATATTGAGGTAAACACAAATTTTTTTCTTTCTAGAGAAGGGAAAATTATTAGGATCCATATTTTCCTTAAAGTGTAGAAACCTTGGCAAATCTTACTAATTATAAAATTTCTAAGCATAAAATATTTAAAAATACATATATTAAAATTTCTAAGGGTTTTATATTGTTTTTAGACAATTTATATGAAGTTTAGAGTAAAATTTGTTAATCCTATGGAATTTGGGTGAATCAAATTGGAAAAAAATGGAAAATGGGAATTTGTTTGGGGGGAAATACCTCGAAAATTAGACCATGGGCTAAATTTCACCACTAAAATTTTCTCTATTCCATAGATGGCATTTTTCTTGAAATGAAGAAAATTACGAGTCTAATAAAAGGAAACTTTATCATCTGGAAAAATTTACCCATGTAAATATATTTCATGAAGTTGATCATGAGATTCCACATCTTGAAGGGGTATCCCTATTGTTGGGCTTCGATCTACTAATGCAGATCGAACCTTAAATTTATATATCAATCCGGGTCTGTAAGCTTAGAGGCATATCCAAGTTTTAGGACCTAGAGCTAGACTTGTTCAGTTAACCTAATTTTCTGTGAATTGAACCTACTGTCTAATGAGAAGTACTGCAACTTTTAAAGATACAAAAATCCTTTTACAAAGATAGCTTCATCTGTTCTTTAAATGCACAGTAATCTATTTAGGAAAGTAATTTAACGATGAAAGAACTGATATAGTGAAAGCAATTTAACAGTGATTCTAACCCTAACAATCCACTAATGCATGAACAATTAATCATTAAATTCCCTTACAGGACATTGTTCGTAATTGATAGTTGTTCAAAACACTTCCTCTTCAGGTGAGCAGCAATATATGACATGTCAATATCACAGTCAGAACCGTTCCTTTAACATTTAACAGAGTATAAGGCAAAGCTCGTAGAAATGTAAGTGGTACATAGCATTAACGAAATCGTGGCTTGAACTATTTAAATGAAAACAGACCAATAATAAAATCAATTGAAAACTAACTAAATTCGTTCTACAACGATATGCTAGCTGCTACAGAATTAACACATACCAATGGTTTGATCTAAATCGCATGCATCAATTAAATCGTTGCAAACAGATAAATCGCATACACTAGCAATGTAATGGTGTGAGAACTCAACAATGGGGGCCCTCCAGTGCCTTGTTCCACACACAGTCGTAGGTTTACAGAACTGAGAGTCTAATTGTATTCACCATAAAATCGATTACACAGTAAAACCACGCAGTTCAGAAGCAGTCTGCGTTCTTCCCAAAATTGTGATTATCAATCCAATGTTTTGTGAAATATTTATACAAATTCAAAAGAAAACTGGAAATGCTATAATCTTGCAAACTAATTAATGAACATAGCCATCGAGATCCTCATGCAGAATTGTGAAACTCAACAGAATCCAAACTGCCCTGCTTTTGTGCTGAGTGGTAGCACAGGTGGTCATCTTTGACCGACTTTGACTTGCCATCTGTGAGAGCCACATCATCTGTTCGTTGGAAATTCATCCATCCTGGACATTGAGGATCTTTCCTCCATCTTTCAGTTAATGCCTAGCTGTCCTGCAACTGCTCAACTTTGGAGATATTATGGGAAGTTAGAACATTCTGTAATTTAAAAAAAAACTAGTTTAAATGCTCTAAAAACCTCAAAATTCAATTTGTTAACAAGCAATGACATGAATACCTTTTTAAACAAAGTCTGTGATGAACTACAAGCTTTATAGATTGGTATGAGGGTTTAATGGAGGAAAATGGATGACAAAAAGAGGTCAAAATGGTGCCCAACATCTCCCCCAAGAGGAAGTTGTTGCATGTCCCCATGCCAAAAATATTTGACCTTGTGTTAAAACCAAAATTTTGCTGCTGACCTTCCTGCTTCTAATCTCCTACTGAGACGATGCATCTGTTGATGTTGGAGATGCATAAAGGACCTTCAGCCTCTCATACTTAGCTTTGTAGGTCTTCTTCTGCTTATACCATCTGGATGCATTCTTAGAAATGTGTGTCCTCTGAATTCTCAGCTTCCGATTGTCCTTTTTTAATTTCTCATTCTTGAGCTCCAACTCCTTTATTTCAAGTTTCAATTTCTTGATCTCTTTATTTTTCTTGGAAGTCTTCTTCTTCGTTGAAGGCTGGACAGAACTGGTGTCCACTCCTAATTCGTCACTTCCCTGTACTAAACCCTCTTTATTTTCTTCTTGCACAGTTTGTGGCTCTAAGGAAGGAGAAGCTAAGTCTTTTAATACTCCCTGTCTTGACTGCTTTTCCTTCTCCCTCTCCTGCTGATCTAAGAAAAGATTGATTTTCTTTGTTTGTCTTATTATCTCATCAGCATCTGGGGTTCCCTGTCCTATTTCCCCTGCTAGGTTTTCTTCTTGACCTTCCACAGTTTGTGGGTGTTCTTCATCCTCTAATGCTGGCTGGCTATGAACTTGCTTCCTCCTCGGCTTCTTCTGGTAAGTGGTGAAGACTTGTTCCTGTTTTTGAAAATGTTTATCTTCTTTCATTGCACTCCTAGTTCGTATCCTTCTCTGAGGCTGTTTTGAACTTGTCGCTTCAGAGTTGTCTTCATCATCAGTAATTAGCACTACTTCTTTTTCCTTCTTTTTCTCCTTTGGCAGTTTTGAACTCGTTGCCTCAGGGCATGTTATCATCAGCAATTCCTCTTCTTTTGGAACCTCTTCATGCAATTCTTCCTGCTCTTCAAATTGATTTTGAACTAAAAATTCTGTCCATGTCGAATTCTGCTTCCTTAACTCATGCTGGATGATGATTTTGATAAGTCCACAGTGGAAAAGACTTGTCAATTTGTCTTTTTCACGCCTCTGGACAGCCTTGGCCATTTTAGTTAGACTCTGCAACAGGAAAAAGGGCATATTGATCTCACATTCACCTGTCAAGTGCTGCAACAATTTGATATGGTAAAGGTAAACGATACTGAATCTCCCTTCACAGGTGATGAATCTTTGTATGATGTACACCATTTCATCCCAAGGATGAACCAACCAGCTCCTTGGTATGCCTTTCTTCCAGTTTACTGACCCTGCTCTAGATCTGCACAAAAAGGGTACCCATGATTTTTCTTTGAATTGCTTGTTTTTGAAAAACCTTTCTCCCTGCTGTGGCAGACCAGTAATTTGTGCCAAAATGTCTTCAGACAGCCTGAAGTTTAAATTCCCTACTGTAGCCTTTTCTCCATCGAACGAGCCAGCAAAGGCTAAGCTCACATTATCGTTGTGCCCATCGAATTTTTCAAAGAAAGGAACCCATTGATTTTTCTTTAAAATTTCTAGACATTTTTCATGAACATCTGCGGGCTCAAATACCTCTGGTTCCAATCTAGATGACATTTTGAAAAATAGAAAACATGAATCTTTTATCTTTTAACGCTGCCTTTGTCTTCCTATCCCCTCAATAATACTCTGAATCTATGAAATTTGTTGTTGGTTTGAGCAGAGTTGTTTAACAAAGAGAAGGGTTTTTAAATTTACCTCTTCTCTCGTGCCACTATCTTCCTCTTGCACAATCTCCACAGTGTATTCGCAGCTTCCTTCTCACTGATTGCCTTTCTTCCTGTGCAATTTCTTAAGCAACTCTTGTATTCTCACTTCCTGTAACCCACGGCCCCTTCTCTCTGTCAATTATATTCACACAGCAGTCGATTTTGCAGAACAATAACTGGACTCGGCCTCAAGGAGAATAAATGAGTCATGTTTTCTGATTTACATAATACAGGAACCAAGTTTAATTGCGTGTTGTCGTGGGCATCATTCCATGTTTTCCCTCCATCATTACATAACATGCCACTTCATTTAAATAAAACGATGAAAGGTAAGGTTTTGGTTTATAAACACTTTAATCCTTTTATGTGCCCATCGTTTAATACATAAAACATAAAATATACCTTGGTTCCAATGTTTTATTTAAACAGGCTATTTCTTTAAAATGAACCTTCTTTTCCAGAAAAGAAAATGTGCTGAAGATAATATGACCATTGTTTCCCTCCTTAGATTCTGTGTATTACTTAATGCCTGATGCACTAAATTCATATACAAAGAAACTTTTGCAATTCCTTCATGTCAACATTTCACTTCTTGCTGAGAAGGAGACCCTGTTTGTCTTTAAACCAAGAAGAAAACTCTGTCTGTAGAATGCAGCTTGTATCCTGTAGAGTGCAGTATATGTCCTGTAGAGTGCAGTATTAAAATTTCCCTTGGGTTTGATCCTGACAACCATTTTGACCCCTAGGGTGGAAAATGAAGTGTTGGAAAAGGCTAATGGAAGGTAAGTGAGGTACTGGCAGAGATTATCAGAAGAATGTAAGAAATAGGCAGTCAAGCTTTTCAATAGTTGGTAATATGTCATTGCTTAAAAACAAAGAATTCTGAAACTTTTCAAAACATAAAAACTATAAATTCTTACAGACTTTGGTTGATGTCCATGTATGATGAGCTTGCTGTCTGATGAAGTTGGTTTGTATCATGATTTGTTCATGTCCTTCTGATGTCTTCATTTCACTGGAAGTCAGGTCCCTTTGTAGATTTCTCCTGCCTTACTGGAATCAGGTCTCTTCTGCATTATGAAAAATCACAATCTTCTGCATATGGAAAAGACTTGGAGGGTTCATGAAAATGCTTATCCCCTTCACAGGCCTAGATTTTGACTTGTCCTCAAGTCACACAAGATCTTCATTATTTTGAAAATAAAACAGGAAATTGGAAAAAGATTTTTTTTTGAATTTTCAATGGCCAGGTAAACCTGGTTTTCCAGAGAAAATTCAAGTTTATATTGTGCCAGTGAACTGGTTTTCACAACTAAAATTTCTTATATATATATATATATATATATATATATATTTTTGTTTATTTCATTTTTTATTTTTTTTTCTTTATGTTTTATTTACTTGTTGTATCACAGCAGCTAAGGAGCAGGTGAAGGAAAAACACTGAGGTGTCTATCCAGCACTTGCAGTTCCTTTTGCTGTGAAATCTGTTGGAAAAAATCAACCATGTTGATAGGTTTGTGGTACAGCTTGAGCCGGTGGCCATTGACCACAAATCTATGTGCTTCATCATCTATGGTTTGAAGTTGTACTGAACCATTGTCATAGACATCGACAATCTCATATGGACCAAGCCAGTGAATAGTAAATTTGGCTTTGAAGTCTTTAAACTTGGAGTCAAACAACAGTGCCCAGTCACCAATGTGAAACTGCTTCTTTTTGATAAATTTGTCATGCCATTGAGCTCTCTGCTGTTGTACCAGGATATTGTGTTCTATGGCAGCTTGTCTCATCTCATCCAGCTGATTCAACTGAAGTATTCTTTCTTGCTGAGCTTCTGAAAGATCTATGCCCAAATCTGCTGCTAACTTGAAAGTATGAACTTGAAACTCAATGGGAAGGAGGACTTGCTTACCATAAACTAGTTGATAAGGAGAAAACCCAGTACTGTTTTTCCAAGTGATCCGGTATGCCCATAAAGCTTCAGTCAGCTTAGCTGACCAATCTTTCCGATGCATCTGGACAGTTTTGGTAATAATACCTTCTAAAGTTTTGTTTGTAGATTCCACTTGGCCATTTGCTTGTGGATGGTAAGGGGTAGACTTTCGATGCTTGATCTTATATTTTTCTGCTATCTCCTACACTAATTTAGAGGTAAACTGGGCACCCTGATCAGTTACAATCTCTCTAGGCACCCCAAATCTGACAAAGATCTCCTCAAACAGAAAGTTTACCACAGTCTGTTCGGTGGCTCTGGGCAATGGTTTGGCCTCTACCCACTTAGTAACATAGTCTGTGCAGACCAAAATGTACTTCTGTCCATGTGATGGTGGATGAATGGGACCAATGAAGTCAAGGGCCCACTTTTCAAATGGTTCAATGAGAATCTGTGGTTGGAGTGGCATTTCATCAGACCGGACTGGGCGTCCCATTCGTTGACAAGTGTCACAACTTCTAACATACCTTTTAGCATCTTTGAAAATGGAAGGCCAATAATATCCCAAATTGAGTATTTTATATGCTGTCCTTTTGTCTGCAAAATGGCCACCACATGGTTCATCATGGCATGCCTTTAAAATATCCATGATTTCATCCTGTCGGACACATCTTCTTATGATTAAGTCATATCCTGTATAAAAGAGATCACCATTAACCCATATATGCCTAGCACTTTGTTTAATAATCTTCTTTTTTTCTTTAGATGTCATAGATGGTGGTAGTTGGCCTGATGATAAGTAATTTGCAATGTCAGCATACCAAGGAGTGATAACAGAAATTGCAAAGAAATGCTCATCAGGAAAACTATCTAAAACTGGAACAACCTCACCAATATTGTGTAAGCGAGACAAGAAATCCGCCACCTGATTTTCTCGTCTAGGCCTATCCAAAACAGTGATATTGAACTCCTGCATTAATAAAAACCATCTAGTAATCCGACCATTAGTGATAGATTTATTCATTAAATAGCGTAAGGCTGAATGATCTGTATGAACAAAAATTTCATAGCCAATGATATAATGACGGAATTTGTTAACAGCATGAACCACTGCCAACATCTCTTTTTCAGTGACTGTATAATTCAGCTCTGCAGGTGTCAGATTTTTACTAATGAAATAGATAGCATAAGTCAAAGTATGTTCTTTCTGGCCCAATGAGGCTCCTATTGCAGTAGCAGAGGCATCAGTTGAAATATGGAAAGGCAATGTCCAATTTGGTCCCCGTAAAATGGGAGCAGTGGAGAGCTTTTCCTTAAGTGTCTGAAATGCAGATTGACAGTCAGTATCCCAAGTAAAACACACATCCTTTGAAAGCAATTTAAACAATGGCAGGGCTATCTTACTAAAATTTGCAATGAATCTACGATAATAGCCGGCATACCCTAAAAAGCTTCTAACATCTGTTTGAGTTGTGGGTTCAGACAAATTTTTAATGACTTGAATTTTGGCAGGATCTACTTTTATTCCAGACGAAGAAACATGGTGTCCTAAAACTATCCCTTCGGTCATCATCATGAAACACTTTTCGTTACTCAGGGAGAGGTTTGATTCAACACACCTTTTCAGAATTTTCTCCAAGTTTGCTAAGGAATCTGCAAAGGTACGTCCATGTACAGAAAAATCATCCATGTAAACCTCAACACACTCATGAATTAGATTTGCAAAGATGGCCAAAACATCCCTCTGAAAGGTAGTTGGGGCATCACATAAGCCAAAAGGTAAAACTTTGTAGGCATAGGTGCCCCAGGGACATGTAAAGGTGGTTTTGTCTTGGTCTTCATTTGCAATGCTAATCTGATTATAACCACTGAAACCATCTAAAAATGAAAAGTATTCCTTTCCAGCTAAAGCATCCAGTACTTGATCAATGAAAGGCAATGGAAAATAGTCTTTTAAAGTTGCCTTATTCAACTCCCTGTAATCGATACATATGCACCATTTACCATTTTTTTTAGGAACAACAACCAAGGGTGAGACCCATTGGCTGTCGGAGATGGGGTAAATAAATCCTACTTTTAACAACTTTTGTAACTCGTCTTTGACTATTTCCTTTAGCATAGGGTTCATTCTGCGTTGTGGCTGTCTCAGGGGTCATATTGTGTCATCTAGGTAAATATGATGTGTGCATGTCTCAGGATGAATGGCTGGCATATCAGTGTACTCCCAGGCAAATGCATGAGAATATTTATTTAGCAAAGTGGTCAACTGTTCTTCCTGTGATGTGGTAAGATGTGCACCTATTTTCAGAGTTTTGCCTGGACTGATTTCTACAGTTTTACTGTGAATATCGGTGATGGAATGAACATTAAAAACGTCATCAAGTGCTAATGCTAGGGAATGAACATTGCAATTTTCCTGGAAATTATGACCCATAACTTGTTCTGCTACAGCATATTCCATTGCTCTTAATTCTGCAGAAATATCAGGTTCAGCAATAAAATAATCCAGTAGATCTTCGTGGTTGTCTTCTTGAAAATCGAAGTACTGATTTATACTCAGAACAGGCTGAATTACCTCTTCTTCTTGCGCTTTGGTTTCATTAATCCATGACAGCTGATCTATTGTGGAAGGTCGTTGGGCAGAAGGGTAAAGTGCAATCTGTTTCCTCTTTGTCCCATGTGAAATGAGCATGCTTCCTGATCGACATCCTATGAAAGCATTTGTTGTTGCTAGCCAGAGTCTGCCAAGGATCAATGGGTGACCTCCTAAGTTAGATTTTGGCTGTAGGACTATAAAATCAATAGGATATTCCTAGGAGTCTAAAGAAACAATAATATCTTCTAAGACCCCTTCAGGTGTAATTTTTGACCTATCAGCTAATTCTAAGACAGTTGTGGTGGGTCTGAGATTTGTCAAATGAAGGTAATTCATTGTTTCTAGTGTCATGACGTTAATGGCAGCACCTAAATCAATCAATGTTTTTGGAATGGAAAAATTATTAATAGTGATTGTAGCCATCGGAATTCCAGGATCTACATACTTTTCAATAAAAACGGTGTTGGACATTAACCCCGCTAGATTGCCTACCACATGAATTTTCGATGGATCCTTTCTTCTTTTATTAAGACAGAGTTCCTTAACTGCTTTAGTGTAAATCGGGATATCTTTTATAGCCTGCAGTAAAGGAATTTTAACATATACATTTGTTAACTCATTCAGAACATCGAAGTCAGGTAAGGAAATCGAAGGTTTCTCTTTGACTAACCTCTCAGGAAAAGGAGGTGGATAAGATGCTATTGTGTTCCCTCGTTGACTGTGATTTTCTGACTGAGATTTTTCTGTATTCAATTTTTTTGGAGTTTTGTCTTTTTCTGGTGGTTCTTCTAAGATAACAGGAGATTGTTTTTCCAAGGTTTTCCCAGATCTCAAATTGATATTTTGCAGTGGGAGAATGGAGTAGGGAAGCACTGTTCCATCATCGACATTATACATAGGTCTGTCGGTTTTATTGTTTGGATTGGGCATTGGCTGAGCTGGCAGTTGTGTAGGCCGAGGTGGAGGCTGATTAGATGGCAACTGAAGTTGTTGAGGTGGTGTACCCAATTGAGGAGCCATGTTATTGGGCTGTTGAAAAGATGGATTTTGAAAAGATGGGATTTGGACTTGATGTTGTTGGTATTGAGGATAGGCAGAAGGTTGTTGATAGGGCTGCAAATAAGCCTGCTGATATGTTTGGTTACCATGGGCATACCCTCTCCAATTTGGAGCAGATTGGGCTAATGGAGGAGACCAAGTTTGCCAAGGCATGGGTGCATTCCATGAATTCTGAATAGGAGTCTGATAATTTGTATTAAATTGCTGCATAGGATCTTGAGACATACCTGAAAATCGTGGCTGCCAAGGTCTCCGTTGTCCCATGAAGTAGAGAGACTCCACGCTGTGACTTTCCTCCATTCTAGCTGCCTGCAATTCCTTCAATCTAGGGCAATCATCAGTTTTGTGATTAAAAGTGCATAAGCCACAAATTTCAACAGTATTTAAAGGACAGTCTCTAAGTGGATGCTTCTTTCTACATTTAGGACAAAAAATAGACAAAGCCTGATCTTGTTGGTCCTGTTGTTCTTGCCTCTTCTTGGTTTTGGTTGCCTCAACTTGTGTGCCTAAGGTGCTTAATAAATCAGTTTTGAAATCTTCTAGAAGATTCCCAAGCTCAGCTCTAGAAATACCACTGTTTGCAGATTTAGTTGCTTTGGTATTTCTATCTCTTTTCCCAGTTTGAGCCTTTCCTCTGGAATATTTCTGACATAAGTCCTGTATCTCATCAAAAGGAAGGTAAGAAATGTCACCTTTTCCCATAACATTTAAAATATCCAAATACTCTTCTCTTATTCCTTTCAAAAATATTGTTCTAATCATTTCAGGTGTTAAAGAATTGTATTTAGATTTCTGTAAATTGTATGAGAATCTTTCCAAATACTCCACCAAACTCTCATCTTCCTGTTGAGTCATGCCAAAAATGTCATCTTTCAGCCCCTTGGATCTGCAATATGCTTGATATTTTCGAAGAAAAATATTCCTCATCTCATCCCAGCTAGTGATAGAGTGTTCTCCTAAACCCATGAACCATTTCAAGGTAGTTGCTTTAAGAGTAGCAGGGAAAAGACGGAGCTTATGGGTGTCATCAGTATACCCATTAGTTCGACACAAGATGTCAAATTCGAATAGAAAAGAGTCAGGATCTTCAGAGGTCATGCCATAGAAGTTTGGTAAGACAGAGGGTGGAATATTCTTCATTTTCACCTCTTCTCCTAGGATAACACTAGTGTCTAAGATAGGAAATTTAAAGGTGGCTTCTTGATCTTCTGTTATTCCTTCATCCCTCACATTTCTTCTCTCTTCTTCCCTTCTCTCTTGTCTGCGTTTGTTTTCTATTTCTAACATCCGCTCATACTCCCTTCTCTGTTCTGCAGTTGGTCCTTTTGATGTTTCTTCCTCAGACATTTTGAACTTACCAACTGTTGAGATGAATCCTTTTGGAAGAGAAGCTCCTGTTATTTCTGTTTTTGGGGGGGTTTTAATAAATCTTCCTTTCTCGTCTCTTAATCTAAACATAAAAGTGAAATCTAGTCTGTGTTTTTGTTTGAAAATTTTGTTTTTATCAGAAAACTAAAGTTTCTAAGACTGCTTCTACAATGCCTCCCCGGAAACGGCGCCAAAATGTTGGGCTTCGATCTACTAATGCAGATCGAACCTTAAATTTATATATCAATCCGGGTCTGTAAGCTTAGAGGCATATCCAAGTTTTAGGACCTAGAGCTAGACTTGTTCAGTTAACCTAATTTTCTGTGAATTGAACCTACTGTCTAATGAGAAGTACTGCAACTTTTAAAGATACAAAAATCCTTTTACAAAGATAGCTTCATCTGTTCTTTAAATGCACAGCAATCTATTTAGGAAAGTAATTTAACGATGAAAGAACTGATATAGTGAAAGCAATTTAACAGTGATTCTAACCCTAACAATCCACTAATGCATGAACAATCAATCATTAAATTCCCTTACAGGACATTGTTCGTAATTGATAGTTGTTCAAAACACTTCCTCTTCAGGTGAGCAGCAATATATGACATGTCAAGATCACAGTCAGAACCGTTCCTTTAACATTTAACAGAGTATAAGGCAGAGCTCGTAGAAATGTAAGTGGTACATAGCATTAACGAAATCGTGGCTTGAACTATTTAAATGAAAACAGACCAATAATAAAATCAATTGAAAACTAACTAAATTCGTTCTACAACGATATGCTAGCTGCTACAGAATTAACACATACCAATGGTTTGATCTAAATCGCATGCATCAATTAAATCGTTGCAAACAGATAAATCACATACACTAGCAATGTAATGGTTTGAGAACTCAACAATGGGGGCCCTCCAGTGCCTTGTTCCACACACAGTCGTAGGTTTACAGAACTGAGAGTCTAATTGTATTCACCATAGAATCGATTACACAGTAAAACCACGCAGTTCAGAAGCAGTCTGCGTTCTTCCCAAAATCGTGATTATCAATCCAATGTTTTGTGAAATATTTATACAAATTCAAAAGAAAACTGGAAATGCTATAATCTTGCAAACTAATTAATGAACATAGCCATCGAGATCCTCATGCAGAATCATGAAACTCAACAGAATCCAAACTGCCCTGCTTTTGTGCTGAGTGGTAGCACAGGTGGTCATCTTTGACCGACTTTGACTTGCCATCTGTGAGAGCCACATCATCTGTTCGTTGGAAATTCGTCCATCCTTGGACATTGAGGATCTTTCCTCCATCTTTCAGTTAATGCCTAGATGTCCTGCAACTGCTCAACTTTGGAGATATTACGGGAAGTTAGAACATCCTGTAATTTTAAAAAAAACTAGTTTAAATGCTCTAAAAACCTCAAAATTCAATTTGTTAACAAGCAATGACATGAATACCTTTTTAAACAAAGTCTGTGATGAACTACAAGCTTTATAGATTGGTATGAGGGTTTAATGGAGGAAAATGGAGGAAAATGGATGACAAAAAGAGGTCAAAATGGTGCCCAACACCTATCTTGGATCAATATCTAGAATCTTATTTTCAGCACTATTTCCCCCTCATGAAGAAGTTCTCACCACTTCACGAGAAGAAGAGGTTAAGTTTTATGATATGTTTGAGAGGATTGGAGTACTCATCCTTTAAGAAAATGAGTTAGCACTAACAGATCAACCCAGACCTTCATGGAAAGTACCAAAATGGGTCACAAAGGCACTTGAAAGTGTCCATCCTAGTGAATTTGGAAACACAAGAACAAGAAGTTCAATTAGACAAGACGATGGAGGGTATGAAGATAATTCAAATTCAGTTGGTGTAGAAGACATGGATGTTTCATATTATTATGAATTGAATTTATCTGTTGATATTTAACCAACTTACTTTAAAGGAGTTGTTGCTAGTGATGAGTGGAAAGAATCTATGCAAAAATGAGCACGATTCTCTCATTAAGAATGGCACCTTGAAGTTGGTGGACCCTCCATTCGTAACAAAACCAATTGGTTGCAAGTGGGCCTATAAGAACAAGTACATATCAGATGACTTACTTGATAACCACAAGATGAGGGTCATGATGATTTTTTTTTCATGTAAGGCATCGAATATGAGGATAATGTATCCACCACATCAAAAAAGGATACCATCTACACTTTATTGACTTTGGTTACACATAATGGGTGGAAATTTTATACATGTACCTTTGTACATGAAAGGCCAAACGTCACCTCATTGGTATAAATAAATTGTTCACCAACAACAAACTTTATCTTGGCGTTATACCATCAGATAGGAACAAGGATTTGCAAATGAGTAGTGAATGAAATGATTTGTTCCTTGGTTTTCAAAAATTACAACAACATGTGCCACTTTTGGTGAAGCTCTTCATCCATTGCAAAGAATTCCTCTCTTTTCTCATATGGGAAGCATATATCCTTTATAGCCTCTTGGGAGAGAAACGACTAGCATGCTCGATACCCTATGTTGTCATGGGAGATTTGACTCTTATTGATAACCAAACACTAAGGTAATTTGTTGTCCCTATCCTCCATAAATTCTTCATTTTCCTGATCATTGTGGAATACTGCAAAACTTACAAAGTATTTCCCTTGATCGGATTTGTTTAATATGCCCTATTGATTCTTCAATTTATTTCTCTATGAATGTTAGGGTCCTACCCTAACCCTCCTTACTATAGGAGCTAGTCATGCATTGCATTTGGACATGAATTTAAAATAAGGATGAGGAATTTTGTGTTCATCAGTCAATGTAAAAAGGGCCAGGGCCTCTTTATTAATTACGACCCACTAGGAAGTTGTATTTGTTAACTATTTGACTGTGTCAGGTAGTTAGGGTTTTCTATTTGAGAAACCTATATAAAGAGATACAAGGCCATGAATATTTTTGTTGAGTAATACTATAATGTAGTTCTACTCAAGTGAGATATATTCCTTCCTAAAGGTGATTGTGAACATTTTTAGTTGAAGTTTTTCTCATATTACAAAGCAAATTTACTAAGATGAAAGGATACACTACCAATCCACTTTCTTTTGGATGTAAGGCTGTAATGTTTTGTCATAAAGGAGAGTTAATATTTCTTATTTTGATTTTTTGGAAATAATTGCAAAATAGAATCTGATGTATAAATAGTACTTTCAATATCAAAGACTTTTTTGTTGTTGTTTATAATTATGAAATATTGATGCTTTAACATGTCACTGTTTCGTCTTTGTTTAATAACCAATGATATAATCTTCCTTTATATATCCAAATCACTTCAAATCACACTCCAATGGGATAGGATTTAGATAAGATAGGGTAGATTAGTTAGTGATTACATAGCTACTGAATTTTTTTTGTAGCTACATAATTGCAGTTAAATTAGATTGCATATTACATTTAGATTAGGTTGCATTTCTCTTAGATTATGTTTTCATCTAGGAATTAATAGAACATTAATGATGAAGTATCCCATTACGGAGAAACAAAATAATTAGTGGCAACTGGGCCCTTATTCCAATAAAAACCTATTCCAAACTATTTAGGGTCTACTTTAAGAACCTCGATCAAGTTGTTTCTTTTCCATTAATGAGTGGTTAGTTCTTCCTATCAACAAAATAGGACATGCAAATTTTACCTTTGTTTGAATACCTACAAAATAAATATGTATTAATGTTAGTAATAGTTTGCAATTGTTTATAAAAAAAATATGTGATATTATCATAAAATTAAATACTATTGAAGTAGGTTGTAGTTATACTATGTTACATACCACAAAAATGTTTTAGCCCTAGTACATCATGGATTTTCCATGTAATTATTCCATTGAATTGAAATTATCTTTGATTTATTGGTCTAGAGATGTATTACATAGTGATTCCATCCCATAAATTTAGTAGCTTGTCGAGAGGGGGCTCAATATATACATTCATATATTTCACTTGGTACTTACCTAATTGGTTTAAAATAGACATGATTAATAACTAAATTTGTGTGCATGTTTGTGTGTGTGTGTGTGTGTGTGTGTGTGTGTAAGAAAGAGAGAGAGAGAGAGAGGGAAATTATGCAACGAAAAAGACTAATAAAATGATACATCGCAACAAATATCATTACAAGAAAATACCTGCAAGAATCATTTCCAACATTGTGTGCTCCCTCCTCACTGACATCCGAGGAGGAAGGTTATTGTTTATAAAAAAATGGCCACACTGAGTAAATAGACCCGATCTAACTAAATGGATTGACATTGTTAGATTCCATTGAAATCCTAACATTACGAGATTCTTATTTAAAAATTTACCATCTTTCTTTGATGTTCCTAAATATAGAACCATCCGAAGCAATTCAAAGGACACCATTGTCACGTCTATTCCATGCATTGTAATACATAAATTGTTCTATGCTTTGGCACATGAAAAATCATTGGAAATGTGGTATTATCGGAATATAATGAAGAACCTTTTGAGGCACCTTATTTGATACTTGATCAATTCGATATCTACTAATTTGACATTGTGGCAATTTCATTTTCAATGCATATTGTCCATAATATATAACATGATCAGTGCTACATGCATTAATAACGTCATAATGTGTTCATAATCCATTCCAATTTCTTTCATAATGCTAGATAATTCTCGGTATGTGCAAGGTAATTTATTTGGTGATGGTACAAAAAGGTCACCTATCAATCTACGACATCAAAAAGAACTAGTTAATGTAAAAAATAGTAATAATTGTAAATATGCCATCCTTAATTTACACATTAATTAACACTAAAAATAGATAGTAAAAAACGTAGACATGTCTGCATATGTGAGAAATGATATTTTGTACCTTAGGATCTATGTGAGACACGTGTTTGAAAAACCATTTGATACCTTCAAGTTCACCAACAACATTATAACATAGATAATTTTTTTTAGCCTTTGTATAGGGGTTCTAAGGCCCTCTCAAGTATAGGTGTATCAAGACAATTTTCATTAATGTTGTCCTCATTCAAGCTTTTGGCCTCATCCATGAAGCATTGAACATGTATTGGAGCAATATATTTATCCCGGCATCACTAAATATATTATTAGTGTCATCCTATTCCATAGCATTAACTTGATCTTCAATATCCTTACCATCTTCCTCAACTTGTACAATATTATTTCTATAAATACTTGCTTCACTAGGTTGTATGACATTCCTACGAAGCCGATTTCTCTTCATTTATAAATAATACAAGCAATCAAATAAAATTAAATTGTATAAAAAATATTATAAGGAAAGAAAAATTTATAAAAACATTCAATATATACAAAGACCTATAATGAATAACTTATCATGGACATTCTCTCTATCTTGTTTAGTTTCCCATTTCATGATTAATTATGGACATTCTTCTTAGCATGGATCTTGGTTTCACAATAAGAACACCAGGAAAATAATGAGTAAAATGTTCTACCTCATCACAATTATAACATATAATCAGTCCAATTAATCCATTATTCCTACCTCATTTATATCTTCCACCTACTCCATGTCTTCTGTGACCTCTTCCAATCTATGGTTGTGAATTATCATCTACCCTAAAAGAGGTCTGAGTCAATCAATTAATTAGAGCATCTAAGGATCTACATTATTGTTACACTTAGTGTAAGCAATGTAACAATCATTATATATTGTTTTAGGAACAAAAATAATACTTCTATTGAAGTGTATAATGCATATGGGGGTTACCATATGTGCTATTAATTCCACAATACTCCCTATTATATGAAATTTGAGTAAGAGATTGACACTTATAAGGTGCATATTCTAAAACTGAGTAGTTGTGGTGACTTACACAAATATTCTTATAGGTCTTGTTAGAAAAGGTCCTAAGTGGGGCTTAATGCATGTCGACCCTATAATAATAGGGATTCAAATGCATGATTCCCTTCACTTCTACATCTATGAAACCGCACTTCCCTCTATCAATATTAGGTATTTATAATACTTGTATCTTCTCTACAAGCACAACAACTAGATTCTAAAATTGAGATAGGTCTAGGATTGCTCCTATTACAACAATTTTAATGTTGATAGGATATATATATACATGTATTAAATTTTAATGGCCTTCTAAAAAGAATATCTATTAATATTATGTTACATCAAAGGGATCTAACTTCAATGAAGTATCCCTTGAATAAACCATTCCTTTTGTTGGGTGTCATGGTTTCATAATATAAGCCTACACACAATATACTTGAATATTTGATCATATTCCCATGATATATCAGTGGTTGTATGCTTAATTATTTCATTTCCAGTATATCCTATTCATGTTATGACTTTGGGAACGGAAAATACGAAATAAACTATTTTTAGCTTTGGTAGAGTAAGAAGCAATCCTCCAGGTGGGGAAACTACAAAATTCATATACCATTGCAATGACCTTCCTCTTAGAGTTTTCTAAAAATTCCCTAGATTATAAGAACTTGAGGGTCCCTTAAATATCCATATGGATTCATAGTGAAACCAATGTTGTTTTTCATCATCATTACCCTTACCCTAGGACTTTGGGTACATCATCGGGGATCCTCCTTAATTTCTCTCCATTTTGTTATATGTAAATCCTAAAAAAATAAAACCACTTGGACCTAATTGTGTAATGAAACTTTGACTTACTATCGATAATGGACTATTACCCCAAGGGGTTGTGTAGAGATATCCCACTACTATTACTAATACTGAAATTCACACCAATATAACCACTACTATAAGTTTTCTTATTTGGAAAATAAAATTATAATAAAGAGTGTGTTATTGAAAGTACTTTAAGATTTAGAGGTGCCTAAGGTTGTCACGTCCCCATTTTGACCCCCTTTTTGTAAATGATGTAAATACTGATATTTAATCATGGTGAGAAGCTCAAGGCCAAGGCCCCACCATTGATTTAGCGTTTATGTATCGGCAATTAAACTAGATGCTTATGACTCTTGTGCTAGATGGGCACAATGTAAATGAGACATCATGTAAATGTGAATTTTAATGAAAAATATCCACAATCGGCTATGCAATGCAACAAAAGAGATGGGGCATGGTTCTACAAGGAATAGGGAGGGAAATTATTCAAACCCTTGAGCCAATGGTATTAATCCATGTGTCAATGGGGAAACCCATAAACCACCAACTACCCATTTTGTCTCATGCACCCAATCATTTAATTCTTCCAAAAGATTGGTTGGGGCAGTTATTGCCTTGGAAATGAAAGAGTATGGGCAAGCCATTTTCGTGCATGAGCAAGCCATCAACTTGGAAAATCGTGTTTTTGCTTGTGAGGCAAGAAACCACCCACGAAATGGTGCCCAAAGCCATGGGGAATGGGCAGTCTTCTTTCATTCACGCAGGGGGAGTTAGCTGGGGTCTTTCCATTTACGTTTTTCATCAAAACACTGCATTTTTCCATGCCTGGGAGTCGTTTTTTCCTGGTATAACAGTTGGGAGAGGAAGGCCACGAATTGGGGACTAGGAGGGAGGTCGTTTTTGCCCCGAATGGACCCTGGACGTTTTACAAAAAACGGATTTGGCTTCCTGGGTTGTTCCCAAACCTCCCATTTCGTTTTTGTGGGTTCTAACGTTTTGCTGAGCTAGCTGAAACCCCACCTCATGCATCTACCTGTAAAAACGTTTTATCCTGCCCCATGATTGTGTTCTGCTGCAGTGTGCATCCTCATTTTTGGTTTGAACCTGTGAATTGAAGTTTTGGAGTGGTAGTGGACAGAAGTAGCTTGATAAACCTAGTGGGGGAGACAACCTCTTAAGAAGATCAAGAGGGCTTTGGTTACTCTTCTATGCATACCCTGAGAGCACTAGATAGGGAAGGTATGGCTTGAGGGACTGTATAGCAGAGAAAAGAATACTTCCTGGTGCTGGGTGTGTAGGTATTGTGGGTGCCAAGCTAGATAGATCTTGCAAAGGTTATCCCTGGCTCTGTGCTGGAGCTCACTAGCTTAGCAATTCTTCCCTCCCATGTCCTAGCAGCCTGATAAACCCAATTGCAGATTGGCTTGGCTCATATTGGTGTATGCTTGGCTATGTGTGAGTCTGTCGTTCCCTGGTTCCTTGTAGAGATCATTCCCAGCTCGGGGGTGGCAGTGGTGCTGAGAGATTGAGGAGCACACTGGCCTACGGTTGGGTGGAACGTTGCAGTTGCATAGCCAGTTGCGTGGGATTACTTTTGTATAAGATAAGTATTCTCTTGTGTTAAATTGCAATTACTTATTTGATGAACATCTTAAATGTATGATGGATGTGAAATTCTTAATATTCCGCTGTGATTTTCTTAAAACCATACAGCTCCATCTATCTCTGTTATATCATGTTCATGCTTATGATTAAATGTTTCATAGGGCTAGACACCCAGTTTAATATCACATCTGTTATGCATTTGTGTATGTATATATTCTTAATCATTTGAATTTGAATGCTTGTTTAATGAATGGATATGGGGGCTAGATGCCCGGTTTAACCGTCACGATCCTCTCCATCTAGCTGGTTGGATGGGAGGGGACGTGACAAAGGTGTGGTTGGATCCAGTCTAGTTCCATTATAATTAGTTAATATTTATTCACTCTATAGGAATTGCTCCTATTGGAATAGTAAATGCACATATGCAAATATACCATATAGTCTATTGTAACGTTTAGACCCTATTGATTCACTTGATTTGGGTTGTTATACAAATCTTCAAGAGGTCATCTCGACTTCTTTAGCATGGGACACTATAACTACCCTCAATTATTCTCACCCATTTTTTAGACTATGTCGACACTCCTTCACTTGAAATACATCTCACTAGGATTCCTTGCACTATTATTCCTCTCTCCTGTAACGATGACTTGGATATATCTCTCTTCTTCTAAACCACTAAAACACTTGTATTCTTACTTAATTATCACTCTCATTGCTAATTTCCCTCTATAGATGTTCATTATCTTCCTTATTCAGATGGTTATCCCTGCATTGATATATGATATTTTCAATAGTCTCTAATCCCCCCCGACCCTTATTCTCCTTGATTCCTATATTCCACAACACATCAACACCATTCCAACCACCCCTCATTAAAAGGTATTTACTCAACCCTATCAACAATAGTAAGAAACAAAATCCATTCTTCTACTAGAAATATCTTGACCCACATAGGTATTTCACATAGGAGTCTACCCCAATCTCCTTTCTTGAACAATGCTTCAACTTTATAAAAATATTGATATGTTTATGCAACAAATTCTACAATGTACCCTTCCAAAGTATTGTCTACGAAGAAATATACAGCATGCATAATATGGTGATATACTTATCATAATGAAATATACATTGGAATACTAAACTATATGGGTTTCTGTTTTTGACATCTATGTTCTAAGGATTATTCAATCCAATTTATATACTAGCACAAATTCATAGAAAAATCAACCCATAATACCTCTTATTGATCATTAGAAGGGCCATCATACAATACAAACTCATGACATAGCTGAGAGTTCAATTCTTGTAGCTTGGATTCTTGAGCTACAAAATATTCAAATGTTTTCTCCCACCAATTTTGGATCATATACATATAACTCCTACCACTCATCGTCAAAATATATACCTCCAAAAAATTATCCCAACAATGGAACCATTTGTTGGGATATGATGGAGACTAAGGTTACCATGCATGACCAACAAAATATTTTTTTTAGTCTAAATACCACTACAACAAAAAAGGTCATTGGTGAGGGTCAAAAAAGGTCACCATAAGCTCATTGGTGAGGGTCAAAAGAGTGTTCGTCACCCAAAACTGAATGTCACCAAATGCCTCGTCACCAAAGGTATAGGTTATGTGGTGACATTCAAGGTCCATCACGAATAATGATTATAATGAAGGATCGTGACCATCATCATTTCATATGAACGTCTATGATTTATTGCGATGGACCTTTCATGGCCCTCACTATTGTTATGGTAATGCTCGTTGACCGTAACCATTGCATATTTTGGTGAGGGTTGAAAAATGTCACCATAAGCTCCTTGGTGATGGTCAAAAGAGATTTCGTCACCAAAAATTGAATGTCGCCAAAGGCTGCGTCACCAAAAGTATAGGTGATGTGGTGACATTCAAGGTCCATCACAAATGATAATTATAATGACAGATAATGAGCATCATAATTTATTAACAACCGTGATTTATGGTGATGGACCTTTCATGGCCATCACTGTTGATGCATATATATGGCGACATTCGTTGACCATCACCATTTCATATATAAAAAATGAATTTTGATGATGCATTTTTAATGACCCTCAATATTGATACATATTTAGGAACAAATAGCGATAGTCACCATTCCCTACAAATATTAGGGCATGATGGAATCGAACCAACAACCTCCTGCTTGTAAAGCAAGTGCTCTTCAATTGAGCTAGCACCCTTCAAAGAATTAGACCTTGAAACTTTGTAAATTCTAAATTCTAAAACTTTCATTAAATTAGAAAACTGTGTAAGGTCTTGGATAATATTTTACTAAAAAAGTGAGATAAGTAGCATAGTTACTTGTTAGTGGGATTCAACCATGATCACAACTGGGTTACTTGCCAACTTTTTCCAAATGGCATACACATAACTATCTTCTAGGTCTTCTATCCTCTTGTCAAACCTCTATATTTTCTCCTTCAAGTTTCGATTTTCATGTTGAATTTGAGCATCAATGGCCCTTAGGTCTTTGCACCGAAGGTAGTGAGGTGCTATACAACCCAATATGCACTCACAAAACATGATTAATATACCTTAGGTGGCTTGAATGGATAATTGGTTGGAAAATGAATTATCACCATAAACACATCCCCAACATATGGAATGTCAGCAGGTCCCATAATTGTTGCTTTCCAATGGAACATATCATCTACCACAGGTCCTATAAAAGAATGGAAGTAAATAAATAAATTGACCAAATTCATTTCAATATAAAATATAACTAATCTAATTTATTCAAGACCGACATGCATGTATGACATCCATGCCAAATTATCATTCAAATGAAAAACTAACATTCACAAAACCATAAGAACAGCAGTTGAGAACTTAATGATGCTGAGAGATAGTATTTTCAAAATTGTACTCAAGGATGCCATTTAATTTGCCTCAATAGTATCTATATTACATAAGTTTTATAATAGTAGACTTGTGGCCTATTATCATTCAAATGTGAAGCTAACTTTCACATAAAAATAAGCGAAGCAGTCAGGAAGTCAATAATGCTAAGAGATCCTATTCTTAGGATAGTACTCAAGGATACCATTTTAGTTACCCAAATAGTGGTTATATTACATAAGTTATATAGAAAATGGGCCCCCTCAATTTTAGGAGATTTTAAAGGTTAAAGCTTAGTTTCCAAAAATGGCAGGCTTTTAAGAAGATAAACAAACATCTGCAAAACTCGAACACTCAGGAACCAACATTTATAATTTCACGTATCTCACAGTCAAATAATAGATTGGTGCTTACAAGGTATGGCTTCCCTAGTGAGTTCAATGGACTACACGGGGGGTTCAGTTCATGGACAATATCATATCACGTACATTCATATTGGGGAAAAAACTTTGAAACAGAAATGAGAAAATATATTTCCATGTATTAAGGGGCCAAGGGGACTTAATTATGTTACATGGAAATACAAATATTTAGGGTATATTTTATTACATTTCATGTAGAAGTTAGTGGAGGGGAGGCAAAGGGGAAATTATGGGACAAGGGAACGAGGTATTGAGTTTGATGGACATTAAGGGATACTCAATCAAGGTGTCGAATGGTTGATGGTTGTGCTCTATTGAAGGGTTTTCATGTTGCTCATGTGCTTGGTTGGTTAATGGATCTTCAAATTGTTAATGGAATTTAGGTAATGAAGGATTAGTATTTCTATCATTTATGTGATTGTTATCAATTGGAAGTGTAGTCTTCCAAAATCCAAAAACAATCACCTTGGATAGTCTTCCAAATGTTGTTGTGGTCAAAACAACCCATAGGGATCGACATATCTAAATGTAGGAAGCAATTAACAAATCTGAGTAGTGTTGAATCACAAGCGTTCTGAAGTTGCATTATTAATGTTATGGATATAAGGATCGGAAAATCAACACAACTTTAGAAACAAGACCTCATAAAGGAAAATCAGATCAAACTCAAGATCACCTAAGAATCCATTGGAGGAAGGAATTGCACAATTCTTTCCTCGAATGTCAATTTAGAAGTATTACCCAAACTCCTCTGACTCGTGATAAAGCCTATTGAACAACAAACTACTATACTGTGATCATAAGATCTGGACATTTGGCTCTATATTAATTCGTTGAAGTTGGTTTGCATAGCTATGTAAACTTGTATGGATTTGGTATAGTTATTTTCTAGATTACTGTCATGATGTCCTTTTTTTCATAAATTCTCATCTTAAGTATAATATTGTAACCTTTAATTGAAAAATGTTGAGAAAAGTCCACATGTATTTACATATTCATAATTATACTATTTTGTTCTCATCTTTCACTTACGCAACTAGTGGAGTAATGACAATATAGAGACTGTTATTCTAGACACAATCTAGCTTATCTAAACTGGATTACACTTGTGTCATTATTCACATAATAATATTTTCTACAGATAGATTACGCAACAATGCAAATTGTCCATATTTAACTACTATTTCTCCTCTATATAAGTAGTAAGAGGGTTAAGATATTATTAGTCCCTGTCGAAGGCAAGGGTAACTATTGTAATCAATTTGCTATTAATAAGCTTTTGACTTTATTTATTTTTGGCATAGTCTAATGTAGGACATAGGAAAACCAAAATAGTTTATTTTCATTATATATAAAATTATTTAACCCACAATTTATATCACAGGTTATTGGTTGAAAACTTAGATGTCTTATTATCTGGCTCCTGCTTGTTTAGATAGTGCATAAACGAGTACCATCCAAAGTTTTAACATAGGCCAACCAAAAATTTGAGATTCATTAATGATACTATTGACGATATCATTTATTTGGATGCATTAGATATTATGTTAGATGGTGGCATTGCTTGGTTCATTGGGCCATTCTGTCAAGCGGTGGCATGCGCCACGACTAAAGCACCACTGCCCCTACTTCACCATTTCCTCTCTAGTTGTGATTAGGATTCTATCTCTACAAAATATGGCAAATTCTTCATCAGTTTGCAGGAGAGATATGTGTAAATTCTCATACTCTGGCAAATGAAAAGAGGAGTATATCACTATATACCTTGGATCACATGTAGTTGTTGGTACTGCATCGACCAATTTTGAATTCTACTTACAGCAACAGGGTGGCAATCCAAGCTCCAAGAGTACCAATTTATTATGTTGTCGTAATGTATACCAAGTAATCAAGTAAGGAAATCATTCCTCCTAGTTGTAACTAGCATCGATACTAGGTTAATTTCTACAATGTCAACTCACCCCTGTCCAAACAAATGTGTTTGCAACATTCAAATTTGTAGAAAATTTTCCAAATTATCACTAACAAAAGGATCATGGTGCATCACTCACAACATATATCTCCTTATTGGCCTCGACATGGGAATCATACCAATCTGAGACAGTTGAAACATCTGACCCTGGCCCTATGGAATTCAATAAAGTTGAAAATTATTCATCTCCACAGTTAGCACTAAACATAAATTCATTGCGTTCTTTAGTCTTTACGTTAACCAATGTGACAAGAATGCAATAAAAAAATTGTTGTTGCATGGATTCATGTTTCCATACCTGTATTCAAATTAATACCGATGTACAGTATGCAGGGTAAATATTTTAAACGCAATAGCCTCCTTTGCTTGTTGGAATGATTGTTGGGACTCCTCAATATTATTTTATAACTCCACCTCCTTTGGGTTCGGTTGAGGCTTGAGCCATGCCTGTAAGTTTTCCTTTTGTTGTTGTAGCTTCTTTATTATTGGTTTCATTGTTGCTAACTTTTCTTGTGGATGCAGATAGAAACATGTTGAGATATTAATATCCAAATGTGTTTACCTTATTCTTTTCATGAAAACGATTTATAGAATGGAAACACTTACCAACTTTTTTCACTAAATATTGAAGCAACAGGACCATCCAGAGGGGTGATTGGATCATTGTATTCACCGCATTCTCTCTCAGATTGGCTTCCCACAAGAAGGAATCATAATTCAAAAGCACCTATGTGAGATGCATACCATACAAAATTCAGGATCCCACTTCAAAGTTGGCTTGGTTTTAGAATTCCAATTTGGAATCTTGCGACCTCTAGGAAGCAACTCTTAGTTTAATTGTGTGTGAAAACAAACTATTTCCTTGTCTCATGTACTTGTACCCGCAAATCCTTTTTGAAATGTTACAACTACTAATGAATCTCTATCTTTAATGGCACTCAGCTTACGAACTTTTGTTACAGTTGTTGGAAAGTAATTCAAGAATTGATGCAATGCCTAGATTGAATGTAGTGGCATCTGGAGTTTGCATGAAACTCTAGCCACGAATTGCAGTGGAAAGGGGCGAGAGAAAGCACCAACAAAAGATTTAGTGACCCACATCTAATTGTTATCACACTCACACATGACACTTAGTGGTCTTGGCGATTGCATGCTGAAGAATTTGGAAGTTAGTTGGAAACATGTAGGAAGTGCCAACCATTTTTTTTCATATAATTGAAGTGCAATGTGTTTGTTAATGTATGCTTATCCTATTTTGTTGTATACGAGTGTCATGTTGGTTGAAGTGAGTTTCCCATTCCAGAGCGACACCATTTTTCTTGGGTCGGGACACAAGGGATAGACTACTAGTTTGAAAGTAGAATTAATGCAAATGCTTCGCTACTACATGTACTTTGGTTGGCTGCCACTTGGGGCATATGTCAAGGCCACCACTGAACTACTCACCAGAGAGACAAGATCATGTAAAGAATGCTTTATCGTTGTTTTTTTAACTATCGTGACATGTTATGTATCAATCTTCGTTTTGTTTTTTGATTGGCAAAACATGCATAATATATAAAACATATTCACATCCACGGTTTTCAAGCTTCTTCAGTGTAGGATTTTCAAGTACCCCACTCTCATCCTTTGTCACATCTTTTTCAAACACATTCGACTGCTAATATATCCCCTTTCCACTTTGTCACATGGATTTACTCAGCAAAAAATGTAAGTTGTAACAATCATGAACATTAAATCTGTTACATAGATTCTCAAACATACACAAACCATGAACATTACAATCTATTTTAGAGATTCTTCACACCAGCATATTTCTATTCCTGAATGAGCTTAACAATCATGAACATTAAATCTGTTACATAGATTCTCAAACATACACAAACCATGAACATTACAATCTATTTTAGAGATTCTTCACACCAGCATATTTCTATTCCTGAATGAGCTTGTTGGTTTTCCACTCCTCTCCCAACACGAGAGCTCCTCTTTACCCATCAATAAATGGTTATTCCGTCACTTCTAGTAATGCCAATTATAAGGAGCATGATGAGCAAAGAGTCCAAGTAAACTCTTACTACCAGTTACTAGCCACCTTCTCTTAGCGCTAATAGTGACCTCTTCTAGCTCTATATTATTTAAGGGGCTTACATCTCGAACTTGACCTCAACTCAGCGGCTCCCCACTATGACAAGCAAGATTGGAGGCTATGAATGGATGCAACCACCAAAAGCACTTGAGCTGGACCCATAAAGTGTCTGATGGTTTTGACAACCTTATAACTTGAATGTTTCTCCTTTAGTCAATCTTGAGTGCCTAAAGATGAAGAGTAACCTACCTATGGAAAAGTAACCTCTCTAGGATTGTTCTATTTTGTCATAATAAATCTCATTGCAGGATTCTTTTTCAAGTTTCGATGCATAAAAAATATTTGTTTAAATTGAGTTTTCCATTAGTCTAATCGATGAAATAAATAATAAAACTAACTTGTTAAAATCCTAAATACAATTTATCCTTTTTAAGCCATGTTAACCTTTCTTTCTTTTTTACTGTTTACTCTCATTATGAAAGTGCTTGTACTAACTGATTAATCTAAGGAAAGCGTTTGACTTAGTTGAATCTTTGCATGTGTTTGTGACTTAATTCTTGTCTTGGCTCTTAATTGCAAACGCCAAATTGGTTTCCTTTATGCAAATCGATGCCAAGGATTTGGGGAGTCTATGCGTTGTTAATGCTAGCTTGCAACATTATAAAAACTTTCAAGCTAGACATATTCTTATATACTAAAAAGTTTTGAACAAGCTTACATAAATATAAAATATGTTTCTCTTTCATATAAAATAGGATTGTTTGACAATTTCATAAAACCTATGGAAGGTGTGCTAAAATTTCCTCATGATTTGAAATTTTGACAATTTGACCTCCAAATTCTACTCTTGATGTCACATTAAAGATGTTAACACACATTGTGGCTAATTCTAAGATGATTAGAGAGACTAAGATATAGGTTCATAATGTGATAATTTTAATTAAAATATTTTATATTAAAATTGATATAATTTTTTCATTCTTTTATTAATAAAGATTTAAAAACTCTATTTTAAATTATATTTTTTCTATTTTATATATATATATATATATATAAATTGCTTATACTTGATCATTTTATTATACTATGAATAATAAACCCATTTTCATTTACCATATTAATAAAACGTGATAGTATAAAAATATAAAGATTAATATTAATCTAATAAAATTATATACGCCTTGCACTAAGAACTAATTTAAAGTGATTGTGGCCATCCGCATGCCAACCGGATCCAAAGTACGGTTAGCTTTTTATGAGAATGAATACAAATAACATGCTTTCCTCCTGCCATTTTTTTTTATTTTAATTTGTCAAATGGCAATTCAACCTAAAATATTTCATAGATTCCAATAATTTAGCTATCTAACATTTTTATTTGGACATGGACAAGGTTACTTTGCAACACTTGTTCAAAAGTTATCTTGTTAAATTCAACGTTCTTTTACTTTGCAACACTTTTTCAAAAGTTATCTTGTTAAATTCAACATTCTTTATGATTAACCTATAAAAACATTATCAATTAATTAGAATAACAAGTATATAGATAACTAATGCTCAATTCCATGACCTTCAATATAATCAAAATCTTCATTATCAATATACTCATATATTATAGAATTGTCCAAACTTTGCTTTATACTCCCAAAGAATGCATTAATTCGTGTGACCACATGGACTAATAGCATCACGATTTTCCTTTTGATTTGATACCACGTCCACATCTCTATAAATTGGATCATCCGCCAACAATATCAACCTACAATAATTTGGCACCATCATCACTAAACGTTACAACTGGAGCATTGATTAACCAATATAGGGTTTAGGTGGACTGACAGAGTTTTTTAATGGAATTCTTGGTATTCTATCCCACGCAAGTTCCATGGTTCACCATCTATAACTATAGTACTTGAACCATAAATGCCTCGACCTTGGTGTTCAAAAAATATTGTAAATTTCTTGCTCTTCTTTTACACATGCACCAATTGGTTATTGGGTTTCTTCCATGCGAGGACTCAACAGAGAAGGAATACCATCTCTGGCATGGAATATGATGCCAACTCTAGCATACACATAGTTGAATTCCTCTGCACGAATTTTAGGATAGAGGAGGACGGAGGTTCAAGATTTTAATTCGCGAAATTATTGGTCAACTGATGATTTTAACTTGCGAAAGACAGAAAAGAACACTCTCTCATAGGTAATAGTTTTGCAATAAGTTTTTCGTGTCCAGATATATTATTCACTCATGGTTCACATGGTTCACTCATTTGTATTTATTTGATACATAGGTTTGGGTAGAGTTTGAAGCCAACCATGGTCGTATCCTTCCATATCTCCCTTCGGCAGCCTTTGTAGATACAACACAACTCGCGTCCAGTCATATTCAGGGGTTCTATTAGCAGGTCAACTTGAATCCAACGCAACTACTTCTTGGTGCGTAATATATAACCTAGTTTTTTTCTGAAAGAATTTGTGTCCATAATAATATTTGGCTATGGCAAAGTGTTAACATCTTTACTGTTTATTGCAAATGCAGAGTCCACTTGGGCGCTTTTGGGTTCTCCGCATACAAAAGGATCAATTTCCTAGGTAAGTGAATTCTTTTGCTCTCCGTGTTCTATATGAACAATTGTACTCTGCTCTTAAAAATTCAGCTGTAGGGTTGCTATATAGTTCCACTAGGATTTACATAATGTATAATACGGTCTTTAGGTTTCCTTTCTTGCATTCAGGTTTAAACCATTGTAAAAAAAGCTACTTTCTTTGGATTTTATTTAATCCTTACACGGCTTTCAAGAGTTATTATTGTTCTTTTTCCTCGACTTGTATCTTATTGTAAAAGAAGCCTGTCTTCTAGTTAGCCAAGCTTTTGCAACCAATACTTTCCTTTCCGACTGTCTAAAATGGTTAGCGTTTCCCATATTTAAGTTGGTTATCCGTTCCATCGAGTTTTATGCGAAGATACTATTTGGAAAGCACATGTAGTTAAGTTCAGAGTTTAAAAGTTCCTTTTCCCACAGTCTAGATATGAGAAGAGCCCACAAAGAGAGTTTAGGAAGTCGAGATATTGCCACATCAGGAGGTCCTGGTTTCCCAGTTCCTCAATGGATACAAGGCGAAGATCCCATTTTTCCTATACATCTCCTAAAAAGGACAGATACCTTTACAACCCAATAAAAAAGGTGGGTCAATATATCTTCCAAATAAACCCTGTGATAGTCTAGATATCTTTCTCCATCTATTGGAAATGTTACCCTACCTTATAGGAGGCGGATATAAACCTGAATGCATTTCCAATATTCTTTATAGAGGGTGAGCTACTTGTTTCGGGCCAAAAATAGTTCGTTGGAAATGTTAAGTGCCCCAGTGGAGAATTTTTCAAGCATATAATGGAAATTGGGGAAATCTGTCTGAAATATTGTGCCCCGTTGGAGTTGGACCTTCTTTTACATATGAAGATACTTTGGGATCCACAACATTTCCCTATTATTGGAACTTCTTTTACATATGAAAATACTTTGGGGATCCACAACATTTCCCTATTACTAGTCCCTGCCAAGGCAAGGATTATAACAATCAGTTTGCATTTAATTTTTAATTGGTTTACAAATTTTTAATTTAAATTTTTATATAGTTACCCAATGTTCAATGAATTTTAATTATAATTTATGTTTTTAATATTACATAATTTATATTTTTTAATTGGCTAATTTATATTTTTTAATTGGCTTATTACATATTTTTATTGGTTTTAAAATCTGATTTGACAATTTTGCCCTACCTAGATGTAACTTACGTTAAATTAAAAATAAAATAAAAAATAAAAATTTAAAAAATTATATATTGCAGATTACAAGGCAATGTGACATTATTTTTTGACACCAGTTACGATGTTGCAGACAATCCATACCCTGACATACCTAACACTGCTACAACAAAAAATGTTAGGGTTAAACTAGGGATGCTCGTGCAGTGGATCTCAAACTCTGGACAAACCTGCTGCCCCGCTATCGGAGTATGAATAACGCTTCCTTTGTTGTTCTCACTTCTCCATATTTGGGGTTTATAACGCTTGCAAGTTTTGTATGCAGGAATCTTGCACGGATTTTATTCTTTTAAGGCCAGCATCATTCGTGTAAAACGAAAAACATTAATAATTGATGGGGATTCCGAAGCTTACAAGTTTAATATTGTATTAGAGATCTAAAATTGATATTAATGATATCTTTCTTCATGTGTCATACTAACATTTGGAATTTTAATCCGTGTGATACCATTTAAATTTTTGTCCTTATGATACAACTTGTTTGATTATATTTATCTTTTGTTGATATATTCTATATATTTTAAAGTTATTATTTTCACAGGTGTATTTTTTATTTTTATAAACACAGTTTTTTAATTGATTCAAAAATATTTTTATATTTTTTTTAATTAAAAAATATACTTTTATTCAAATTATCTATTTCTATAAATTAAGTCAAGCTATATTCTTTATATTTTTTAAATTAAAAAATATAAAGAAATCTAAATTGATTACATTTCCCAATGAAGTGACACCAACTTTATCGATCCATCCATTAAACACCAACGCTGTCAACCATGACATGATAGAGATACTAAATTAACTTGTCTATGCAACCTTGGAAAATCACTCTGCGGACTTTAATGAGAATCCAAATCAATCTATCTTTAGATTAGGTAATTAGTTGAGCAAGCATATAATAATTTTTCATGGAATTAGTTTAGATTGGTTTTAATATAACTTCTAAATTGAGATATTAGATAAAACTTATAAATTAAAATTTCGAAATATTTGATTTGATATTCAATTAGCAAAGCTTATTTTTCATATTCAATATACTAAAAATGAAGATTGACTTTTCATTTTTAAATAAAAATTAGTTCTAAAAATATATGGTTAGTTTGTTCAAATAAATATAATGAATAATATTTTAAATATTATTATTCTAATTCTATATTCACTCTTTACAAATATAACGAAAAAAGTTTTATTTCAGCTTATTATTTATTACTTGCACTAACTCTCCAAAATGTGAAATACTACAAACAATTTCTATAAATAGTATTGAAAATTACTCAAAAACTAATAATTGTTATTCTAATTACAACTCCACTCTTACAAATATAACCATGAGTAATGACACAAAATTCTCTTTTAAAATCTTGTAATAATAATTCATTATAAAGATACATTAATAATTAAAAAAATTGGTTGCTAGGAGACTTTAAAATTCAGACTTCTAAAGGAGGGACTAGTTGCTTTGCAGCTATTTTGCTTGTTTATTTAGGAGTTTGTAAACATAATTTCAGTTGGTGTTTAATGAACCTGGCTGCATTTCATTTACTTAATCATTGGACATTGAATCTATCTAATCATCGGGTATTGAAACCTTTATAAACTAGCACACCTACTTAACTTGTGGCAAGTTAACACCAATAGCTCACAAGTTAATTGAAATGAACAAGTTATTTGTTTCTTGTTCTCCATGCTTAGTTGTAATCACTTGTTGTCTATGTTTGAGGGTCTATGTCTCAGGTACCTATTACCTTATTTAGTTAAATGCGTGATTTGTCACTACCTGTTATCCATGCATGAGTTACGAGTTATTCATACATTAGCTACAAGTTATTCATACATTAGCGACTGATTATCTTTCATATATATATATATATAGAGAGAGAGAGAGAGAATTATTTAGAATTTTGAACACGTCCATAACATCAAGCCCATAAAATCAATCAGTACACTTGCCCCATCCTCCTTCAATTTTTGAAAAGCATAGATGGTAGTCCACCCCAAATTTTAACATATAAATACCTATCAGTGTAACAAGTTTGGATGTCCTAATCCCATAGGTCTTCATGTGCTTAATCTATGTGCCATGTACACTTGTCCCATCCTCCTTCAATCTATGAAAAGCATAGATGATAGTCCACCTTTGCAAAACATTATATTGTCCAATACTATTCAATATCTCACTAAAATTTGTAACATAAATCTATTTATAAAATGAGATAAACTTAATTCTATATAAACATAAAAGACACTAAGTTACTATGGATTTATGATAGATTTATTTTAATAATATTGATGACACATCTACTCGAACAATAAATATTCTTAATACAATGACAATTTAATTATCATTTACAATTCATATGGATAATATTACAAATATTTCATTATTTAATATATATATATTATATAAAATTTTAATTAAAAAATAACAACCGGAATATTTATAATTATAAAAATTATTTAAGATAATCAATAATATATTTAATTATTGATTTACACAAATTCATGTCACATAAATGGGAAATTCAGTTAAGAAAACATGACACATTAACTTTTAAATAACCGAATTACCAACTTTTTAAACAACAAAACCTTTATGATAGTTTGAATTTATTATATGCTCAATATGTACTATATTTCTAATTTTTTCAAGGCATTTTATTGATTTGTTCCCCTTATTTTCAAACACTTTTAAGCTAATCAAGTTTTGTCTTTATGGAACCGTTATAACAAGTGCCGGGAATCGATGCTACAGAACAACACCACATAGTCCAATAACCCTAATTTTTGTATCTTTAATCATATTGTTATTAATGGAGTTATAGAATTTTGTTTGAATTGATTTTTTTAAGATGTGAGTTTTCAATATTTACATCTATTTATATTACACTTTTTTTTAATTAAATATGATAAATTGTGATGATTTTATAAAATGTGAGTTATTTTTATATATTTATTTTACATAATTTGTTTTTTAATTAAATATCATAAAATTTTGATGATGTTTTAATTTTTTTACTGAATTATTAGATTATCATTCTTATCCTTATGGTTAAAATTCTTATTTAAGTATTTTAAATTTTATTTTTCCAGAATATTTAATAAAAAGAAGTTGGAGTGCTAAACTTTAAAACAGTTTAGTTCATAAAAACATAGTTTAAAAAAAAATCTTAATAAAGATAATCTATCTTTAAAGGGAAATCAAGATTTTGATTGAATTTTTGAAAATTTGTATTGCAGAAAAAGAAAAGAACAAAACTGTTTAAAACATCAACATCTTTTCACAGTACACAAAATATATATATATATATATATATATATATATATATATATATATATATATATATATATATATATATATATATATATAATGCTTTAAATTTGAACAGAGTTATTTGTGCCGAACTCTTATAAAATTTATAGCCAGAAGGAGATCCCTTTGCTAGCATACTTCATCTTCAACATGAAATTAGTCCCTTTGTTGTGCAATTGCACTGGTCTGATAGTCTCAGCCCGCGAGCATGTGAGAAAGAAGGCCACAAAAAGAAAGGAAATGATAATCACAACATCAAAGACAGTCGCCCTGTGCCAAATATGCTTTACAATTATCTCCACACTCTCCTTGAAAGACGTGCAATTATAGCATGAGATTGGTGGTTTGCAACAACCTACCTGCCAAAGAAATAATTGAATAGAATAGAGGTAAAATGTTTCATCTGGGTACCTTCATATTATAAGTGCCACGCATCTATGAAGAGTTGCGTGCATTTTCCATAGCCTGTAAGATTTATATGAAAACAAAACAAAAATAAAAGATACTAGAATTCGCTGTAAACACAAGTCATTTACATCCCTGTGCTGACAAATGTTAGATTGTCAAATGTAGCCACTGATACTCTTCCAGTTATTCTCATCTTCCATGTAATTCTGGATCCAATGACTCCTTGACCTCATCACCATCAATTAAAATACTAAATGAAAAAAGGAAAAACTTAACTAACGTGTAGGCCTTGATCAAAAGATTTATCTGACAAGCAGTAGCAGTGGCAGTATTGTACAAACCCAAAATAGAAATTAACAGCAAGATGAGGCCCAAGGGCCAGGAGGATCATTGGCATTTCCATGCCATTGGGTGATCGCTCTTCCATCCAGCCATATGCCTGGGATTGTCATAAAATAGCCATAAAATTAAGGATACCCACGATATTGTCATTGAATCAAAAAAGTTGAGACTTCAAATATCTGGTATCACGCTTGTAAATGGAAATTAAAATGTGAATTTAATAGAGAGAGAGAGAGCTCGAAAAATGTAGAACTACGTCTATGCCCCAATTTCTGAGTCTAATTGTTATCCTTTCTACGTTCTCATCGAGTTTGTTGCTATCCTTCCCTACATCGAAGGCTTTTCATTTTCAGCATAGGAGGATATTTTTATCGACTACTTTGTTTGAAGTTTGAATAAGTTAATTTTAGAGAAAAACTAATTTTTTTAGTCATAATAGTATGTATTAAATTTTAGGGATGAGCACGGTTTTTTTAATGATTCAAATATTAAGATCTTAATAGGATTATCTTGTTTAAATTTGAATTTATTCAGTTTGTAAATTTGATAAGAAGTTTTGTTTAATTTTAAATATATCAAAATTATCTAAAATTCAATTAAAGTTTTAAATTCAAATGTAACATTGAATTCACAATAATACAAAATTAAATAAAACCTGTTAAATAAAAACAAAAAAGTTTTAATTATAAACAATAAAATTAAATTAAATAATTTTAAAAATAATATATCTTAATTATAATTAATAAATGTTTATTATAAAATAAAATTGGTTGGTTTTAATATTATAATTATATTTTTTGTTTGTTTGTTAGAATTTCTTGACTTGGCTTTTGGTGTAAGAAATCATGATGAGACCCACACCTTAACCAAATGAGCTAGCAGAAATTGACAACATTATAATTATAATTATTTATTAATATTACACTTTATTAATCCATCTTCCAACTTATGTACAATGTACCATGAAGTGATGGAGCTTACCTTTACATTTAACTATGAATGATTCCCACTGGTGTGGTGAATGATCTGGACTAACATTATTACCTTCAGATTGAGAATTTAGGCTTCAGGACTCCTGCTTATGCTAGATTTATTGTGCTCTGCCTCTTATCCATTTTACATGTTGATTTGATCGTTGGATGTTTTCTTCAAAGAAGGATCATGGGATATGGATTAATGAAATGGTCTCATTTATTTTGAGATACCCTTTATTACTTTGAGTGGTATTGTTTTCCCTTTCATAAGCTTTCTGGTTTTGATGATGAAGAACATGGAAGAAACTGATGGTGTTGAAGTTCTTCATCTCATAATTTATTTTGTCAATCCATATGGCGAGAGTGATGTCTTTGGGCGAGGTGACACCATGAACCAACTTGATTATAATTTTTGAGTCTCTGACCACTTTGAGGCAGTCTAATACTAGAATACAAGCTTGTAAGGGGCCTTGATAAAGAGCAACAACTTCTGCTTGATTGTTTGTGGTTTTTCCCAGTTCCCATTCATAGTGTAGTTCTTCTTTCCCACTAGGATCCAAAATTATCCCTCCTGCACCTACAACCCCTGGGTCTCCCTTTGAGGCTCCATCAAAGAACATGATGCTTGTTTTTTTCCATAATTTTCCCATTTTGGAACTCATAGTTGAATAGCTTCAATTTCCATTTCTTGTCTAATTGAGAGATGATGAATATTTTTTGCAAAGAGGGTGGTTCCAACACATCCCTTAACTAGTCCCTTTCAGTTTGATCTAACTATTGCATATTCTAATTTAAAGCCTTCTTAGTTTGAAGGTAATATTTTAATAGTTTGCGAGCTTTTATGGCTATTCTTCAAGGGTTGTCACACTGCTCTTGAAAAATAACATCATTCCTATATAACCACACCTTCGAGCAAAGATACTTGGGGTGAATATTCCACTCTTTTAAGAAGAGGTTTTCTTTGAAAATTTCCTTTGGGTTCGATCTTCTAGAAGGGCTTGGAAGTACTCTTCATTGTATATTATTAGTAGTAAATAGTTTGTCATGCACTAGAATCTGGAATTGAATATACTAACTTTGGAAATGCCATTTGGATTCCACACATACTTCCACATGCTGGAAGTCTGAGGAAGAGGAATATTTTGCAGTTCTGAAATGTATCCTTCTTTTACTGAGTACCCTTGCTTACCCCATCCCCTTGAATCCTCTCTTTTGTTAATGGGGGCATAGTCGCCCAGGGCTATGTGTAGCTCCTTCAAAAGAGGCATCAAGTTTTGATGAGTGTTAAGAACTTTCTAGCTTGTCCATTTATCATTACCCTCATTCCAATTTGAAATATTGCTTGAGATTTTCATTCCTTGCTCATCCATCCACTGTTTTAGATGTATAAGATTTTGTTTGTGGTTCAGAGGAGGCCTCCCCATTATGTTGTTTGCTTATACTAAGATGTGTTAGGGCTCATTTTTGTTACAACTTGATAATATGATATAAAGGGGGTATTAAAAATGGGTTGATAAAAATGGATACCTACAATATTTGGTGAAAGTAGGGGTTTTCTTAAGTGGAAATGTATATTGGGAGGGGGGTTCAATAATACAATTTTAGGAGGAATTTTCCAATATTTAGTGAAATTAGGGATATTCTTTAATATTCCGCGAACGATCGCGCTATGTAACAAGTTCACCGAGTGAACCCCCCGTGATGGACTATTAAGCCATCCACCAGGGTTCCATTCTCGTTGTGGTCTACCCCACACATTATTGCAATTCTACGACATCACCCTTAATTCTTGGTGCAATGTACTTACTTTTCCTTCATGATTTCTCTAGGAAGGTGTGGGATCACTTTTTTAATAAGAAATATGATGCTTAAATAGCCCAAAAGGTAAGAATAGCATTCGACTATGGAATTCCATAAAAGTGACCATTTGTGGAATTCATAGCTCACGGCTCCAAGAATTTTGGCCTCCAAGAAATCCTCCCTCCACCATTTTCATCCTCCACTAAATCCGACTTCCACCAATTTCAACCTCCATGAATTTCAACAACAATTTTGCAGTGGATTTCTCATAGTGGAAGTGGCCTAGAATTGGATCCAATACCAATGTAACAAGTATAAAAGTTCTTATACAAAATAGAGACAAAGAAGTCTATAAAATATACTAATATTTGATAATTCATAAGAATTGTAAGATGATTACAATGAGGATAGTCACGAGTACAAATATACTCTATAAGGGGTATCTTTATGAAGAGTCATGGCTTTTGACAATTTAGTCAACTTTAGATCACATTTAACATAGGGTCATTACTATTTATTATTATTCTATATATTCTTTATTATTTTATTATATATTTTCATCCATTACATTGTTCAATGATCCAACCAATGCCAATAACAAAAAATATGATTAGAAAATAAATCCTAAATGCTAATACTCCTACTTTGTTTCATAGGATAGACAAAATATGGAAAGCAATGATTGAGCCTAAATAGAACAACTTTACCTATTCCTTGATTTTATAAGGCCAAGCATTGGTACACAGCCTAGATAATATTGGTATAGCCACCCCCTGAGCATGTCCTTTCTATGCCAAAGAAATTATTTGCATAATCACTTTGGAATTGCCCAAGGGCCAGAACCAGGCTGTGTTATGTGGGTAACTATAGTAGTCCCAAAATAATTGTATTTCAATGAACAAATTCTGACTTCTTCCTTTTTTGTACTGACTAAGTCGGTTTTGTATGTTTTTGCATTTCACTCAATTTCATTATATATCTCACAAATTATTTTCCTTGTGTCCACATCTTCCCCCTAATTTATTTTTTTCTCCCATTTCTCGCAGAATTTTCTGGGAATTTCATGTCTCTAAATATAAATTACTATTTCATCTAATTGGACGGGTTTCTCAATTGCAACAGATTGTAGGAAGGCAGACCCACTACTCAAATTCCATAACTGGAACTCAATGCTAATTATGTTTGTAAGAAAATGGGAACTACAGAAGAAAGTGTCTCAATATTTGGTGTCTTATAAATCAAGCTTTTGAACAAGATACATTTCAAAAACATGCATACCTCTATTTTTCCTTGCTTCTCAAATGCTTCAATAACAATTAATAGAGGAGTACCCTCAGGAAAGCCACCAACTGTCAAGACCCTGGAACATAACAAAGATTTCACTAACAAATACAAATAGGCTGTAACCAATGGCCACAAACTTAAGCAACTTGAATAAAGAAAATTTTACAAATATGATTTTTGTTTTCAGCAACAATAATTCCACACATGAATGTAGTCTATCGGCAAGCAGCGAGGTGATAAGGCATGTATTAACGTGGAGACCTGGGTTCAAATCCCTGAGTGGGTATGATTGTAAATATGGCCTTGTAAATAAATAAGTATTTCTCAAAAAAAATTCCACTCAATGAAGAAATCTATAGCATGAGCACACACACACACACATGAACAACGAGCACACCCACAAACATGCATGCACTGAACAAATTTTACAAATATGATTTTTGGATATTAGAAACAATAATTCCACAAAATGAATTATCTACAGCACACACACACACCTACTCCACTGTAAAGGGCCCTTGAGTTGAATCCTATTTATAGTACTAGGTCCAGCTTCTTGAATTTTGTTTGTAGCATGCAACATGCTTGAAACCACAGAGTTCCCATAATCTTCACCATTTGTTTTCTGACCATCAGATCATTGTTGAGCATCACTAGTATTTTCACCACAGGCAGTGTTCTTTGTCTTCATTGGATTCCATTTTATCCTTTTTCCTTGTCTAATTTTATCTGCTTTTTTTACAACAACTCACATTTTTTGTCCAACACCAACCATCAGCTCTACCCTAAACTGACCCACTTGAGATTTTTTAACTTGATCAAGTTCTACATGGCATCGTGGCCCCTTTCCCCTTCCTATTACCTGCATATCAATAGGACTTGATGGCCAAGTAGCTGGCCTACAAAATCCATTCCTGGGGAATGAACCTCCTATGCCTCTAATATTTGAATAAGAGCCTCTACCTAAACTTCTACCTGCTCCAGAAATAGGCCTCTGGCCCCAACCTATATTATCAAGGGAACCAATGCAATTTATTGGAGGGACCATATTGAGTCCAATGGGCTGTACTTGCATCATACTTCTTGGTCCAGGGCCAAAAAAATATACATCGGCAAAGAGGTGAGAAGGAGGGACATCGATATTGAAAGGAGGATGCCTTGGCCTAAGCATGCCCATCTGTATCTGATGACTAGAGATCATTATCTGCTCTTGCAACAATGCATCCTGGAATTGGATCTTACGGGCTCACAAGCAAAATAAATTGTACAGATACAAAAAACTATTGCAAAGTTTATCTTAACAGCAGAGGTTAGAAATCTTATGTAATGAATTATCAAACTTATAGATGCATACATCCGCAGAGGACCTCCCAAACCCTTAGGTATCAAAGGTCTTGTTGGACCCATCAGACAAGGAGCCATATTTGCATGCAGAATCCCAAACATATGCATGTCAAGACCTCGACAACCTACAGACCATGAAGCATTTGTATTTTTCCAAATTAAATTTTAACTATGTATTTGTTTACCTACAAAAAGAACCTACAATGAGAAATAAGTACAATCATGTTCTTTATTGATGCAAATTATTCAACAGACAACTTACCAGGTTTTCCCTTTCTGAAGTTTCCAGAGTAATCCAATTCTCTAGCACAGAACACAAATATTTTGAGAAGCTTGTGTTGGTCTCACAACCATTTAGAGTTCACTATTTAGAAACAAGTGCCATATATATATATATATAAATATATATATGAAATCCATCATTACAAGAAATTATGTATGCAAATTCAGCAAAGTGGCCTAACCATGTTCTCACTTCTCGCTTGTATTATAACTAGCATAACATATCATCTTTGAACAACATCTTATGATGCAATTTAAAAATAAGATATAGAGACAACGCGTTGTCTTTGATTTCAACAAGTTGAGAGAAATTTGCAGAGGCTCAGACGGCAAAATATTACCTGCCTCTTGCATGATTATGTCTCACTATTCTTATAGCCAACAATGTTTGTTTTGATTCCTTTCCTTTTACGACTTTTCTCCATTCAGAAGCATACTCAAATTTCCTATTTTTCCTTTCTTTTCCAATGCATTCTTCACTGGCTCTGGAAACCTCCATATTTCCAAGTGCTTCAAATTTAAAAGCCTCAGGCTGTGTTACCATTACCAAACCCATTTATAAGTTTTGAATCTCATTTAATAGTTATCCATAAGCCCCAGCATGTTGAAGACTAATGATTTCCCTTCAACCAAACCCAAAATAAAACTTGAGTGTTGACCATCTCATGATTTAACAAGGATAAAAACATATTTAGGTTATGACGTATAAAACATTATGGTTACCCAGATACTATGAATCTATGAGGCATTGCAAACCCTCCTGCACAGCATCTGACAACTGACAACAAGAATTGCACTTGAAAATTGTCTCATTTCACTGATGAAATTGCTAGTATAAACCCTAGAGACTAGTGTGTAGAACAATATCCTATAAAAGGAAATCAGGGCTTGGCTCCAAAAATTCAAAAGAGAATGAGTGGAAAGGAGGAAAAATAAAAAGGAAACATACCAGAAGTGTAATATAGTGTACACAAAAGATGGACTCTCAAACAAGTCTTGATAACAAGTTTAAGTTTTAGGCTAACAATAACAATATTGGGAAAAATGATTGAACATTTTTATTTTTTTCCATCTGCAATTGTCAATTAATAGAATTAACACTAGCACCCAAGTAGCGATTAAAAAATATAGAAACACCAAATTCTTCATACCATAATCTCTTGTATAAACTTAGAAGTCCTTGAAACTTCTTGAAAAAAGTAAAAACGCCAATATGCTTTCCCTGACAATGACACCATCTGTCTGGTATTTTCTTCAATACAGCTTGAAAACACAATCTCACTTTTGTTTCCCATTTGATGAATCTTCTAATAGGTCAAAGCTCAATGTTATTCCCACAACACCATCACTGGAATTTGTACTGAAACAAGATGTTTACTTAAGAAAATTCTAGCTTGAGTCCTAGAGGGGAGGCCAGGACATATGACACTTGCAAACAAAGATAATATGCTAAACATGTTGTCACACAAAGCACATAAACTCTTATTTTCTTCAGTGTCATACTTTGCAGTAGAATATCTCTCATTGAGAACTGAAATCTCATAACACCCCAAGACCACAAGTCGCTGAACTCTCACCCAACCCAACAAGATGAGAAAATTTCCCATGTTATAAGTGTGAATAAAGTAGGGTGGATAACTGTTGAAAGGTCTAGTCTTCCTAATTTGATATCACCCAACTTAATAGGAGATATAAATTGAATGAACCACTCTAATAACTTCCCACACTTTCATATGGAAGCATTAGAAAAGGAATCAAGATTAACCCAACAGATTTCAAAGGACTTTCTAGCTATGGATGTTCCAATAATCATTTTCTCCTTCTATAAGGGGATTCCAACAAAGGCCCAATCATCTCATGGAAGAAAACTTTTCCCCATCAACAAGAAAAAACTCTAAAGCACTCTTGAGCCTTAAGTATGCTGAGAACACTTAAAGGTACACTATGGGATCAGATATTCAAATTGTATATGAAATGAGTGAAAATGTAAAGTGCCAATACACACCATAATGACTTGAGATGAGTGTAACGACTCAAGATTGTAATAAATAGGAGATAGGACTCTCAAATATATGGAACATTGGGAACTAATTCCTTGCCATTTTTCTATCTATTATTGTAACACTGCCCATATACTTTCTTTGATATCTCTCTAGCTTTCCCCTTTAGCAAATACTACTTCTAAGGAAATGCAAAAACCAGACATGACACTGAGAATCAGAAACTGCAAAATAGTTTAAGAAGCACTTCAAAGAAGTGGTAATATAGAATTTGAGAAGGTGACCATAAATTGTTACCAAGGAGCCATTGACTAACAAGTGGAATGAAGCATAAAGCATTCAGCCACTGACTGTACTACAACCGTACAGCATAGCCACCTTTCTCTTTACAAGCTACAATAATTGATTCTCCTTCAAAAACAAGATGAGATGAAATGCACAAATGTGGAACTCAAACTGCAGGAAGAATATGGAGGAAGGACCTTAGGATACAGAAATGTGTGGTATTGGCGTTTAGTATTTATTTTCCCCTTTCGGTTGGTGTCTATGTTTGGTTGTAATTTATTTTTCCTTGAGGAGCTATGTTTCATCAATGTGGTACAGATTACATTTTATTGGCCTTATTGCCTAAACATGTCGATCACAAGGAACAATTTTTTTCACAAAGAGAAAATCCATGAATTTCACCAATTCATCTTTTTTATATCGACCACAAATGGTTGGTGTTGAGGAGAACATGGGGTTTACTTTATTCACTTATGTATGCACAGGGAGTGCAATGCAAGCTTCACATATTTGACCACTGGTTTGAAGATGGGTTTCCAACTTTGCAGAAAGAGAACCTATGGATTCACCAATTCATCTTACCCATATTAAGTACAAATGGTTGGCATTAAGGAGAAAAAGATGTGGCCTTTGATCCACTTATGTGTGTGTCGTTAGTGCAATGGTAACTTCACACATTTGACCACCACCTAAGGTGGGGGCTAGTAAAACCTTCACAGGAATTGAACCTTAGTCAGTAATCAAAAACTCCTCATTCCTTGGATCCAACGCCTTTGGGAATAAATGCACATATATTATTATCTTTTTAACAAAAACATCTTTAATTAGTTTCTACAAAATTTATATCTAGTGGGATGGGAGATTGAGGCTCACACAAGAGTTCATGCCTCCAACTCATATTATACAAAACTGGAGAGGCTTCCAGCAGAGCCTTTCTTCAACTTCCCAAATCATTTCCACATTTGAAAACAAAGATATTTTACCAATAGAGAATAATTAGATTTTGAAACAGACATCCATCCAACACTTCTTATAGAGATGCATCATACCATGACAACTAACATAATTAACAGACTAGACTAGGGTGTGAGATCCTAAATCAACTGTTACTGGATAGGTTTATCACACTAGTCATGTCATTACTTAGAAGTTAGAACTTATCATCAGGGGCTTGCGCTTTCATCTTCTAATGGTTTGTTGTCAATACTAGTGCAAGCAAAATTAAACCATTTCATGGCGCATACGATGTGAGCAATAAAGAGGACAGTGATGAAACATAAAAAACAAAAACAAAAAGCATCAGTTGAAGAAGCTAGCAATAATACTTTGTCTATCTAGAAGGAAACAATGCAATAAGCTCCAAATATAGATATTGGTATTGAAAATGCAAGTAAAGAATCAACCTTTGTCTTAGATCCCAGAGATGAGAAGAATGTCAAACATGTTGCATACCCTCTTGATAAAAATGTTGTCACAAAGGAGGTGGATATTAGAGAATCCATGTTCCTTGAAATGTACTGAACGTTTGGAGCTTTCATATTTAGCAGACTCAGCATCAAAGATGGAAACAAGTTGTAGTCAAGTTGATACATCTATAATGGAAAAATACTTCAGGCATGATGTGACAGGTGCACAATTCCAAATGTTGAATAATGTTTAAAAAAATCCCCATTCCAAATTATAGTAGTGTTTATAATAGTGTTGATAGGCTTGGCAAGCGTAGTTCATTCATTATATTTTACAAGGATACATCATCCCTTAGGGATAAATCAACCTCATCTAAGGGGAAAGTGAAATCCTTGGACATGGACACTAAAGGGGATCTATCAAGCAGTTCAGACAAGTTGAAAAACAATGATAAAGTACTTCATCAACTCAAGAAGGAACTGTTAGGATATTTAGACACTTAGGAGTTAGTTAAGATCAACTTGTGTAATATATCCGTCCGGAAAAATGTGTTTCCTTAGTATGCATTAGTATGCATTTGTAAATATTTAATCCGACGGTCACGATATGTTGTGATCTGACGGCTAAAATTCTCTTAGATCATACCTACCCTTGATCTGTGGCTTAACACCTGATTGGTTCATGATCTCTATTTAAAGAGCATGGAAGGTCATTGAAAAGTTGATCGATTATGAGAAGCTCATTTGTAACTTTCTTTCTTTGCATAATAAATTGTCCCGTAGAAGCTATTTGGCCGGGGACGTGGAGTGTTTCCCTCACGAGGGTTTAAAACACATCAAAACATCGGTGTATCGATCTGTGATCTGTTTGTGTGAAGTGGTTACTCTAGGTGTTCAATCTTTTGGGAGTACCCTGTATACCTGAACATGGTATCAGAGCTTTTATGAAGAGCCGCTTCCGGTTAAGATCTAGAGCTTGAACTGTTGTTGTCGAAACTTGAAAGGGTTTATGGTTCTGGTATTTCTGTGCATTTATGGGCTGTGGGAGGTGTTCCATTGCGTCCGAAGTGCTATTTCGATTGGGAAATAGTTTTTGTTTGATAAAAAACAGTTCCCAGTTGCTTCAGAAACGCATATTTCATTAGATATGAAGGTATAATGTTACAGTGATGCTTTTTTATTTATGTTTTAAAGAAAGAAAAAAATATCTCATATTTTATCAGTTTTTATTATTAGATTTTTTTTAGTTTCGGATTGTTGCTTTCCCTGTCTACATATGCTCTTTGCCGTGCACCTTGTGCGATCTCAGCAAATCAAAAACATAAAGGGAAAGGGTTTTCCTCGGCTGCGTATGCTCTTTGCCCTACACCTTGTGCAATCTCGGCAAATCAGAAACAAAGAGAAAACATAGACTTTCTAGGCAAGTTAACGAGATCTAACCCCAAAAGTGTGGAAAAGTTTTTTTTGTTTCAGTTTGTGGTGTGATTTGCAGGGAAAAAAGGAAAGCATGGAAACCGAGCAAGAAGAGTAAAAAAAAAAAGTCCCCTTCCTCTTTCCCATTATTTACATACCTTTTAATCTAGCTCACTTGGTTCAAAGTTGCTTTATTCCTTAATAGGTCTTGAGTTCAAGTCTTAGGAAGTTATTTTTAAAAGAAAAGTGCATGCAATTTCTATTTTCAAGTTACTCTATTGTAAATGTGCATCTCACTTAAATAATAAAAAATAAAAATAAAAAGTGGGTCACTTAAGTTCCTTTTTATTGTTGCAGTATTTAAAGTAACATCATTGTAAAAGTGAAATCACTTATTTTACAAAAGTGATTCACTTAAAGCAACTTTCTTGTAAAGTGATTATCAAATGTTCATCTTGGAAAGAGGGGTGTCCTTTTTTTTTAGCTGGTCATTGTCTATCTGCCACGTCACTATTGGGGACATCTTCAACTTTTTCTTTGTTCAAGCATAACTTCATCATACGGAGTCAGTTTTCAGTGCTGTTTTTTTTAAACTACCTATTTTTTCGAGCTCTTCACATCTAGACTATTGGTTTTAGTTTTTATAGCCATGAATTTGCAGTATGGCTGCCCCTTGTGATATTCTACTTACCAGTTCCAACTATTTCTGATGGAAATATCATATGGAGGATGTTCTACGAACTAGGGGGCTTTTCAGAATTACCTCAGGAAAAGAAACAGAACCCACTGATGATGACAAAAAAATAAAATGGGAAAATAGATGTGACGAAGCTCGTGTATTGATTAGGATGTCAATCTCTACTGATTTGTGATTCCACATATCTGGAATCGATGAACCTGATGCTGCTTGGGATAAGTTGGAATCTGTGTTTGGTAAACACAATGAGATTCGAGGTCACCAACTCGAAAATGAGTTGATTTCTTTAAATCCAAGTGATTTTTCATGCATACAAGATTATTTATCTAAGTACAAAACTCTTAAACTCTTATGTGAAGAATGAAAGATTAAGAGGGAAGACAAATAATGCATTTATCATATTCTTTTAAAACTTGGACCTGCATATTCTATTTTTGTATCTACATTTTACTCCATGAAAGAATCCTTGAATGCAACTAGCTATCAAGAGCCTAGTCTTGAATCCTTTTGTGATTCCTTGATTAGAGAGCAAGATAAGCTCATCCATCTTGGAATAATTAACAATGCAGATACATCTGGGAAAGCCTTATTGTCCCAACAGAAAGAAAGGTCCAAGCCTCCCAAGAAACAAAATTTTTGCAATAATAAGTCAAACAAGGGTCCCAAACCCTCTCAGTCAGCTCCTTCTTTAAAAAATGAAAAAGGATCCAAGCCAAAAGGAAAGAAGACTGAGCGTCATTGCAACTATTGCGGGAAAGATAATCATGATGAATCTAAGTGTTTCAAGAAGATGACAGCGTTGGAAGCAGCAATGAAGAAGCACCACATCAGCCTAGATTCGCCTTCAGAATCTACCTCTCATGGAGATGCACTTTGTGCTTCTGGTTATTCTTATAATGCATCTTCTTCTTCTACTTCAAATGAATGGCCCATTGATTCTGGAGCATCTTATCATATGGCTAAGGATCAAGCCATATTTTCTACTATGCATGAATGTAACACCAAACAAATATTTGTTGGTGATGATAGATCTCTAAGTGTTGTAAGAGTTGGAACAGTTCCAGTAGATAATGGTCATTTCAGTGATGTACTATGTGTTCCAAGAATTTCCTGCAATTTGTTATCAGTCTATCAAATCACTCATTCTAGTGAAGGTAAAAGTATGACGTTTACACAATTTTCGTTTTCGTTTTTGTGACTTGCATCTGGAGGAATCTTGGCGCGCGCTCTGTGTTTAGGGTTTGCCGATGGATCCGCCGCCCGACCCGGGCCGAGCGCCTCTCGACGACCTTTTCCGTTTACTGGTCGCATCCCAGCCCACGACCTCTAAGACGACGGGTCTGGGGGACTCCAGGTTTGTTAAAAAATCTGCCATACCGGAAGTTAAACTTGGATCTACGGCGTCAAAATGCAAAGCTTTGGCCCTTTCAGAAAAAGGATTGGTTGGCCACTTCACTGGGCTTTGGCCATCCCCGAGATCAATTGAAATCTGGCTCAATAAAAACTGGCGTCCCCTCATTCAATGAGAAGTTCAGCAAATCTTCTGTGGAAGGGGCTTCTTTGTTTTCTACTTCGAGAAAAAGGAAGACAGAGACTTAATATTCAGAAATGGACCTTACTTCATGGGACCTAGGGGAATGTATATCAATAAATGGGACCTCTCCTTCGACCCTGAAAAGGACATCCCTTCAGCTGTCCCAGTCTGGGTCAAGTTGCCCCATCTCCCGCTGCATTGTTGGAATGATGAAGACTTGAAGGCCATTGGCAACTCATTGGGGAAATATATTGATAAATCAGAACCAAAACCCCCAATGTTCTCCTGTGCCCGGATTTGTGTAGAAGTGGATCTTGAAAAGGGGCTTCCTGAAGCAATAAGTCTGTCGATGGATGGATGGAACCATCTTCAAACAGTGGATTATGAACAGATCCCATTCAAATGCAAAGTTTGCCATGAATATGGCCATTTTGCAAAGCTCTGTCCCAAAAGGAAATTGCGGGAAGTAGAAGAAATACAAGAAGGAGAATGGAATGAGGTAAGAAAGAAGGGAGGGAAGTCCACAAACTCCCAACCCTCTCAAACTTCTCCTAAAAGAAAGGAAATGCCCAATAAACAGCAAAGCACAAATAGGGAAGTCAATAAGTTCCAGCTATTAGCAACAGAAATGGGTGGGGAAGAGCATACTCTCCCTGCAGACCAAGCTCAAGAGGAACTGACAGGAAATGCCAGGGAGGGAGAAAGAAAGGAGAATGCCTGTCAACAACTGGAGGAAGGAGAAATACGCTTAGCGTCCCCAGCACAGCAGGAGGAACCTGAAGGCGAGGCCCCCAAATCTTTGATGGGCTCGGTCACAAGAGCAAAAGCAAAACTGTTTCAAGAAGAAACCTCAGAAAGCAAGGAAGAAGAAATCGAACCCCAAACAAAAAAAGGCAGGAAGTTGAACAAAGTAATAAGAGAACAAGAAGTGGCTAGAGACAAAGCGGCGGGTAAGCAAACCAGTCTCGACTCGCATGTAAGAATCTTTCCCAGCACCAAGCAATCTCAGGGAACAATGGAGGAGAAGAGGGAAAAAGTAGTATCCAACCTCTCCAAAAAATAATGAAGATAGTCTCCTGGAATTGTAGAGGGTTAGGAGGCAAGCAAAAGACGGAAGCAATCAAAAGGATAAAAAAGCTGGAAAACCCCTCAATACTCATGCTCCAGGAGACTAAAATGCAGGAGACAGATTGTCTCAAAACTCTATCTCAAATATGGCCCAAAGGAGAAGGAAAGACAGTCAATTCGGTTGGAGCCTCTGGAGGGCTCATCACTTGGTGGGATAAAGGTATGTACAAATGCAATTCCACTTTAAGTAGCAGAAATTGGCTATTTACAGAGTTAGAAGATTTGACAAAAAATGAAAAATTTTGGATTGGAAATGTGTATGGACCTACGCTTCATGGCCTCAAAGAAATTTTTTGGGACAATCTCATAGACCTTCATCTTGGAAGAAACCCCTCCCCTTGCATAATTGCTGGTGACTTTAATGTCACCATAAGTGCTGATGAAAGAAGAGGGGGCTCGAAGGTCCGAGATCCGTTTGGAGAAAGGCTGGAAGACCTACAGGCAACATGGAATTTGGTGGACATTAAGCCTCTGCAAGGAAATTTCACTTGGAACAACAAGAGAATCGGGCCTGGACATATAGCTGCTAGGCTTGACAGATTTTTGCTCAGCTCTTCCCTTCTTAATAAACCCCTTCTGCCCGATTCAAAAATCTTGGCCTCTGCTGCTTCTGATCACCGTCCAATCGCTCTCTTCTTCTCCTTTCCCGGAAATCTTGGACCTCTCCCCTTCAGATATAATCCTGAGTGGCTGGAGCATGAAGCCTGCTATGAGGAAGTCAAAGTTATTTGGAAGCAATTTATCCCAGGCTCCCCGGGGCATATTTGGGAAACCAAAATCAAAAATACAAAAACTATGCTGAAAAGATGGGCAAAGCAAAGCTCGAGGAGATCTCGGGATGCAATCAATACCTTGCAAGAGGAACTGAAGTCCCTGCAAGAGCAAATCGAAAAGGAAAGGATAACCGAAGCAATGCTAATGCAGGAGAAAACGTTGGAAGCTAAAATACAAGAAGTGAACAGAAAAGAAGAAGAGGAATGGAGACTTCGATCAAGATGTTTATGGCTCAAATCTGGGGACAGAAATACCAAGTTCTTCCACGCTCAGTGCAAAGAAAGGTACAGGAAAAACAATATTCTCAGTTTAATCAGAGAAGATGGAACAAAGATAGATGATCCTTCAGCGATAAAGGCAGAAGTCAGAAATCACTTTGAGTCACTCTATACGAAGGAAGAAGATCTGACTACTATAGAGCTGGAAGGAATGTGTCGTGAAATTCCCAGCCTAATCACTGCAGAAGAAAACAACATGCTCATGGAGAAGGTTACTGAAGAAGAAGTCAGAAAGGCAGTGTGGTCTCTTAACCCGGAAAAATCCCCGGGACCTGACGGATTCTCCATCCACTTCTACAGAAAGTGTTGGCATCTGCTGAAAGCCGATCTCCTTAGAATGATAAACTGGACCAGAAATCGTGAGAAAATAGGAGGGGGCACTAACACCTCTTTCATAGCTCTAATCCCGAAAGAGAAAAAAGCAAATGCAATAGGGAGGTTTAGACCAATTTCGCTATGCAACTCTTCTTATAAAATCCTCACCAAAGTCTTAGCAAACAGAGTCAAGAAGCTTCTCCCCAAAATTATTTCTCCAAATCAGGGCGGCTTTGTTCCAGGAAGACAAATATACGATAATATTCTTCTTGTGCAGGAGGCCATTCATTCAAGCAGGCGAAACAAGGATGCAGGTATGGCAATAAAATTAGACATGGCCAATGCGTTTTATAGAGTAAGACATGACTTTATCTATGCGGTCTTGAGAAAATTTGGTTTTGATGAAAAATTTATCAGCTGGGTTAAAGCCTGCATTGGCGCTCCATGGATTTCCCCCCTGCTAAATGGAAGGCCCACCCCCTTCTTCTGTCTATCTCGTGGACTGAGGCAAGGGTGCCCCCTTTCTCCCTTTCTTTTTGTCATTATGGCGGATTCTTTAAGTAGAAAACTCAACTCTCTCCTTGCTTCAGATTCTCTTCCTGGCATTTCTTTCACCCGTAATGTACCAGCAATAAATCATGCCCAGTTTGTCGACGATACTATTCTCTTAGGTAGTGCCTCTCCTCAGATTGCTGCAAGATTTAAAACCACTCTCGACCTCTTTCTCAGGACCTCTGGAGGCAAAACCAATGACCAAAAATGCAATTTTTATACCTGGAACTGTCGCCCTGATACGATCAGACTTATTGCAGCCATTCTTGCCTTCAAGCCATGCATGAATTGGACCTCTTTCAAATACCTGGGCACCCCTATCTCTCTCAAGTACCCTCCATCCTCTGTCTGGGCCCCTATTCTTGAAAAATTTAAAGCAAGAATTAACTCATGGGGAACTCGATGGCTGAACCTGGCTGGGAAAGTAACCTTGATAAAATTTGTTCTGTCCTCTCTACCTGTATTCACCTCTGCCATAATGTTAGCCCCGGCTTCAATACAAAATGCTTTTAGCATAGAGATAAGGAAATTCTTGTGGCAAGGGGGGAAAACTCAGAAGAAAAAATTTCATTTGGTTAATTGGAAGATTGTCAAAGAAAAGAAGGAGCGGGGAGGGCTCGGAATTCGTGAGCCAGCTTTAGTAAGCAAAGCGCTGGGGGCCAAGTTAGCTTGGAGGATTTTTGCTGGAAAGAAGGAGTGGTGGAAGGAGGTTATAAGGAAGAAATACACCAGAAGCTCCAGACAAAGATGTCTGGATAAGCCTATCTCTAAGAAGGGAACAGCTATATGGGGACTAATTAACTCCTCAGCGGCTTTAATCACTGAAAATCTCTATTGGATCCCTGGGAATGGGGAAAGAATAAACCTGTGGACGGACAGCATAAATGGAGACAAGCCGCTTGGTAAAGTTCAGGGGATCGAGGCCATCAGAGACTGGTTGAAAAATATGGGCATTAAAAAGCTAAAAGACTTGGTGATTTGGAAAGACAATGGAGATTGGAAAAGCTGGAAGCGAATGGATCCTCCGGCCAACCTAAAAAGGGAGTACATTCTTCTCCTCGAACATCTGCATGGGAAAGCTCCGATTAGCATCAACGAAAAAGATCAACGGGGATGGGGGAAAGAGGGCTCGTATTCAGTTAAGGCAGGATATGAAAAACTCTCCCCTCCTAATCTCCCGGCTCACAGAAAATGGAAGAATATTTGGAATTCGGATGGCATCCCCAAAATAATCGTTTTCTTCTGGCTTATAACTCATGGTAAATTGCTAACTGCTGAAAATCTAAGAGTAAGGGGAATCACTGGTCCTTCTAGATGCACCCTGTGTAAAAACGCTGAAGAAAGTTCCCAACACATTTTTCTAGAGTGTGCTTTTGCAGAGAAAGTTTGGACTCAGGTCCTGGGCAGTCAATGGAGATCGGTCACTCTCCCCTCCTCCCTAATTGACCTCTCTGATCGCTAGGGACGCACATTCCCAGGAAGATCCAAGAAGACTATGAGGAGAATTTGGAATCTAATTCCAATGAATCTTTGTTGGCAGATTTGGTTAAGTAGAAACAAAAGTATTTTTGAGGACAAGAAAGTGGACAGCAATAGAGCTGCCATAAAAGCCATCGCAATGATCGGGGACTCACTTTCCTCTAAAAAGGTCTCTCTCCCTGCACAAGAGCCTCTAACTCTATCTGAACTTCAATGGTGTAGCACGTTTGTGAAGGGCAGCTTCCTTCAGTCCAAAAAAGAACGCCTCAACTCTGCTTGGGAAATCAGAAAAGACCCTGATACTTTTTCCAAGTGGTGGAAGGAGCAGAATAGTCATAGCATATTCTTTGACGGGGCTTCTAAAGGGAACCCCGGGGTGGCAGGTGCGGGTGGGATTCTTTTTGATCCCGGAGGAACTAAAATCACATCATTTTCATGGGGACTAGGTAGGAAAACAAATAATGAGGCAGAATGGTTAGCTCTCATTCTCTCTTTAGAAATGGCCTCCAACTACAGCTTAGACAGCCTCAAAATCTATGGAGACTCTAGGCACGTCTTCCAAATCATGAAAAGAGGGTATGCCTCGCCAGGCTCAAAATCCGATAGATACATGCAAAGAATAAAAGCCAATACAATTCTCTCAAAGACTTCCTTCTTTCACATCCTCCGAGAGAACAACAGGATGGCAGATTTAGCGGCAAATCATGGAATCATGCTCAAAATAGGGCAAATCAAGGATCAAAATGGAGTTTTGGGATTTCATTACATCCCTTAAGGTTCCAATGCCTAGGCTCATTGATCACAAGGTGGGTTTTTTGGTTAGGGCCTTGGTCACAAGGGACCCTTACCCTCTCTTAAGCTATGGTCTTCACACCACTCCCTCTCCCGAGACTTCTCCCACACGCCACCCCGTCCGCTCCTCCACCTATCACCTCGCCCTCACCCTCGGTGTCAGCTCCCATGGGGCTCTCTTAACTCCCCCACCCACTTTCTCTTTTCCTCCCTCCACGATGGCTCGTCCTCCCCATCTGCCAGAAGCTCTGAGCCGCCTCTCCCTTGGCGAGCTCGACACTCCTCCCCCTCGTCTCTTGCTGGCTCAGGCGTCTAACTGGGAAACAATGTAGTCAATTAGGGCGGCCATAGCCGCTTTGAGCAGGACGCTGGTGGACATTAAGTTTGCAGTCCGGAATACATACGACGCGGTCTGCTCCAACGTAAACCAGAATGCAGAGATGGCGTCCGACATAAATCATGTGTGCACACAGTTATCTTGCCAGGATTCCAGAATTGATGATCTGGAACGAAATATTTTTGAATTAATGGGGAAAATGGATAGGTTACAGGAAGACATGGCCGTTTTCACTGGAGCAACTCAGGGGAGCTGGGTACATGAAAACCCAATAGTAAATCAGGAAATTAATCAGGTTATGGTGGATGCTTCTTCTGCTCAGCAAAGGAGGAAAGGCTAGGACTTAACACAGCCCAGGTTTCAAAATTTTGCTCATTTTGGTTAATGCATTTTTGTATAATCCTTTGCAGTCAGTTTGTTAAGGTTTATTCCAGCTCTATGCTGGATAATTTCAGGAAAACCAAGCTCAGAGCTTGTAATGTAATGCAGATAGTTATTATAGAGATAGCTGGTCCAGATATCTCTGCACTGTTAAAAACTCTGTCTAAAAGTTTGTAATGAATAGCTGTGCACAGCTTTATAAATACAATCCTTTACTCTGTTACTGTTAAAAAAAAAAAAGTATGACGTTTACACCTCACCAAGTTGTAGTCAAGGATTTTAAAGATCCTCAACAGGTCCTAGCTACCGGAATTGTTGATGATATTACTAGGTCGTACAAGTTTAACAACTTTGGGTCATCACCTTTTCCTTCAGTTTTTGTTGCTCATAGTGATAACTTGAGCAAACTTTGGCATGAGCAATTTAGTGACTTAAATTATCGCACATTGCAACAACTATGTAAAGACAATATGGTGACAGGTCTTCCAATGGTATCTTGCAGGGATGGTGTTTGTTCTGGTTGTGTACTCAGAAAACATCATCGGGACAATTTTGACATACGTGCCTCTTGGCATGCCTCGGTTCCCTTGGAGCTTGTGCATAGTGACTTGTGTGGTCCTCTTCCATCTACTTCCTTTTCTGGTTTCAAATATTTCTTAACTTTCATTGATGATTACACCAGACGCCCCTGGGTTTATTTCCTAAAACTTAAGAGTGAAGTATTTAACATGTTCTTGGCCTACAAGGCCCTTGTTGAAAAACAATCTGGTCATCAAATTATTAAGTTAAGATCTGACAACGGAGGAGAATATGTTAACAAAAAGTTCACTACTTTCTGCACTGAACAAGGAATCCAACAACAACACACTGTTCCATATACACCACAACAAAATGGTGTAGTTGAATGGAAGAACCGCACTTTAAAAAAAATGGCTAATTGTATGATCCAATCTAAGGGACTAAGTCTTCAATTTTGGGCTAAAGCCATTAATTGTGCAAATTACATAGTTAATCACACCCCCACTAAAGCATTACAAGGTATCACACCAGAAGAAGCATGGAGTAAAATTAAACCAGATGCAAGTCACTTCCATGTGTTTGGTAGTGAAGCATGGGCTCACATTCCGGATGAAAAACAGAAAGCATTGCAACGTAAAAGTGAAAAGTGCATATTTGTTGGATATTCTGAAGATGTAAAAGGTTATATACTTCTTCAACCACATTCTCATGATGTAATCATTAGAAGAGATGTTGAATTTGATGAAAATCTCTTGGCCTGTGAGCCTAACTCGGCGATTGTGCCATCTTTGGCCTGCGAGCCTGATTCGGCGATTATGCCTTCTTCTTCTTCTTTCAACTTCCTTGGCAGGTTTCCAACTCTAGTTTCTGATGATGACAGTGAGGATGAAAATCCACCTCTGCCTACTCATGTTCCTCCAGTTGCACCAGCACAAGTGCTTCCTCGATGGGTCCATTCAACATGTGAAGCAACTGGTGATCTTGTCGGTGATCCTAGAGATCAACCTCGAACATGTTCTCAGTTTCAGCGAGCCTCTTCTCTTTTGGTTCAAGTTTCTGAGAATCATGATCCAAAAACCTTTGCAGAAGCTTTAGGAAATCCAGATTGGGATGCAGCTATGGATGAAGAATATCGTTCCTTAATGGCGAACGATACTTGGGATCTTGTACCTCTTCCAAAAGGAAGAAAACTTGTTAGATTTAAATGGGTCTACAGAACTAAGTATGCATCAGATGGAAGAATTGAAAGACTTAAGGCAAGGTTAGTTGCCAAAGGTTTTTCCCAAGTTGAAGGGATTGAATACAATGAAACCTTTGCTCCTATCACAAAAATGAACTCCATCCGCCTTGTTCTTTCCCTTGCAGCCTTACGCAACTGGGAAGTCCATCAAATGGATGTGAAGTCTGCCTTATTACATAGTGATTTACAGGAGAAAATTTACATGGAACAACCTCCTGGATATGTTTAGAATAACTCTAGCCTTGTCTGCCGCCTTAAGAAATCCTTATATGGCCTTAAGAAAGCTCCTAGAGCTTGGTATGCCAAAATGGATAGCTTTCTCCTCGACACTAGTTTTTCTAGATGTCATTCTGACCCCAATGTCTATACCAAGAAAGTAGGAAACCATCTCATCATACTTGTTCTATATGTTGATGACCTTATTCTTATTGGTAGTGACCCTAAGCTTCTAACCCATGTGAAATCAAGTCTTAAGCAAAATTTTGAAATGTCAGACTTAGGACATTTGCATTATTTTCTTGGTCTCCAAGTCCTACAAACCAAAGAAGGAATCTTTATTTCTCAGCCTAAGTATGCTTGTGACCTTCTTCGTCGCTTTCACATGGAATATTGTACACCTTCCCCTTCTCCCTTCCAGTCTAGAGTCAAACTTTCTGCCACTTGGACTTCACCTGAAGTAGATGCCACCTTGTATTGTCAGCTTGTTGGTAGTCTCTTATACTTGACTCATTCCCATCCTGACCTTTCCTTTGTTGTTGGTCGTGTTTCCCGTTATATGCAAACACCTCATGAAAGTCACTAGAAAGCAGCTAAAAGAATACTTTGATATATTCAAGGTACAATTAAATTTGGGATTCATTACAGTACAGGGGGGAAACCTTTGTTGGTTGGTTTCACTGATTCAAATTGGGTCGGCGATCCTAATGATCGAAAGTCTATTGCAGGCTATGTTTTCAGTCTGGGATCTAGACCTGTCACTTGGGCTTGTAAGAAACAACAAGCTCTTGCTCTTTCTTCAGCAGAGGCAGAATATCGAGCCACAGTTAATGCCACTCAGGAAGCTTTATGGCTTCGACAGATCCTTTCAGAGTTTGGATTCGAGCAGTAGCAACCTACTCCACTTTGGTGCGACAATCAAAGTGCCATCAAGCTTGCCAAATATCCAGTCCTACATCAACGCAGCAAACACATTGAGTTACATATGCACTTCATCAGAAATCTTGTTCATGATCGTATTCTTGAAGTGCTCTTTTGTCCTACAGATGATCAAGTTGCAGACATCTTCACCAAGTCTCTTACATAAGCGAAGTTTTCTAAACTTTGATCTATGTTAGGAGTTCAGGAACTTGTCATTAAGGGGGGATAGGCTCTAATGCCTCCTTCCTTCTCCTAATAGTGTCACTTTTGTAAATCCTTCAATCCTATCCCAAGTTTTTCTTAAGGGGGGATGTTAGGATATTTAGACACTTAGGAGTTAGTTAAGATCAACTTGTGTAATATATCCATTCGGAAAAGTGTGTTTCTTTAGTGTGCATTAATTAGTATGAATTTGTAAATATTTAATCCGACGGTCACGATATGTTGTGATCCGATGGCTCAACTTCTCTTAGATCATACCTACCCTTGATCCGTGGCTTAACACCCGATTGGTCCATGATCTCTATTTAAAGAGCATGGAGGGTCATTGGAAAGTTGATCGATTATGAGAAGTTCATTTGTAACTTTCTTTCTTTGCATAATAAATTGTCCCATAGAATCTATTTGGTCAGGGTCGTGGAGTGTTTCCCTCACGAGGGTTTAAACCACGTCAAAACATTGGTGTATCGATCTGTGATCTGTTTGTGTGAAGTAGTTGCTCTAGGTGTTCGGTCTTTTGGGAGTACCCTATGTACCCGAACAGGAACACCTTTATAAGTCTATTGCAGACCTTGGGGATAAAAACTCTAGAAGGATTGAAGCAATCTATAAGTGGTTACTTGATTCATAATTCAGGAAAGAAGCTCAGTGTTGGTGTCTCTCAAGCTGGTCCTGTTGGATCCAATGTTTCCGCCACAAGGCAGCAGGGTTCACCTGAGACCACTAGAGTATGATTTTTCTTCTCTTGATTATATTATTTCTGGATGGAGTCACTTGATGGTTGATAGAAATGCAGTTGTCCATCAAGATTGAACATGTGAAGCTCAAATTACATATCCATAATAGAAAATGGGTGTGAATTTACTCATAGTTGAAGATTTTTGTTAGAAAGCAAAGATATTCAGGGGTTGTATTCCATCATAGAAAATGGACATGCATCTGCTTATGGTTAAGGATTCTTTGTTAGCAAGAAAAGGTTTTCAAGCTTTGTAGTGGTCATGGCCATAGAATGTTTGTTATCTATTTTTTTTTAGAAAGGATGATGGCAATGCAGAAGGAGAAGAAAGAACAATTTTGACATATTTTTAATGACAATATACTGGTAGTAGGCTCCAGCATGGCACGTTTTCATCTTTTATGGCAATATTAATAATACATTTTTATGGGGTGATGATTCTGTCTAATAAAAAAAATATGTCTATCTGAAGTATCTACCTGGAAAATAAGCAACTGTTGAATGTATTTGACAAATCACTTCATCGCTACACCATTATAATTTTTAGGATTATTTCCTGTCTCCATTTAAAGGGACAAAATATTAAAGTTCAGTTGTTGTGTGAAAGGTGCATTGTGGAAATCAAGAAGTACCAGTTATGAAACTTGTCGCATAAGAGACCTGCAAAATGATCATTTATTGAGAATTTTATGAAAATTTATATATCCACAAATTGGAAATGAATTATCAAACATCGGAAATTCAGAATGTAAAGTGTATGTGAGGGAAAAAGGTAAAACTTCAAGTCTGATGAAGTAATCACAAGTTTGTTAAAGGTTCAAGTACTAAGAGTTGAGATTGCTAGGGAATTGCCGCATTAGGAATGCCTAAACAAGGTGACAGTGGCTAGTGACTCAACTAGCATATAAGTGGACTAGAAAGAAGGAGCAAGATGATGGCATATCTCTCGAGCAAAGATGAAGATCAATAGTTGTTCATTGAAAAGTCTTATGAGAAAGTTGTGTGAGATCCTATAAGGATGTTGTTGGTCAAGTAACTTCAGTAATGTGGTTAGTGAACCACAGAGGTAATGTGTTTTTTGTTAAAAAGGAAATTAGGTTAGAATTTCCTTAGTTTTGATTTGGTATTTACTTGAAATAAGAATGGTGAATATAGGCTATGGCTGAGCAAGAAGAGTTTATATAAGAAAATATTATTGAATCTTCATGCATATGAATATGATATAATAGCTAGAGCTTTAGCATTAATGAACTCATAATTCATAAATGTTGCGTGTATGAAACCATGGAAAATTGGAGAGTAAACCCATAACACTACACAGGTATCCATTGATCTCCTTGTTGGAAGGACACCTGAGTCAAACATCTCACAGTTTGCTTCGTGGGTGCTTGTTTTTAATAACTTGTTTCGGATTTATTCATAAAGAATTTGAACTTTAAACATGCATTCTGGAGCAGAAATATTACTTGCATTCAGCGCAAACCATAGATACATTTCTGAGAATGGATTATTGCATTAAATACCAATGGCTATAACAAAAAACAACACGATGCAATGCTCAGGTTTGGAATGAACCACATACATGATATTTACAGTTGAAATTATTGTTGCCCCAATCTTCCTTTAAGTTCCAGGCATATATTTATTGTCGAAGCATCTCACCCACGGTTCATATTTGTATACATGGAGGTGAAATGGGTCGACAGTCCACTAGTATAGCACCTATCTCTTGAAAATTAGTTCCCACTCTCCCCCAACTGCCCAAAATCAGTCGTGTGCCCTCCTTTGATGAAGATTCATCCCCCTTTTTAGACCACACACTGCTAGCAAAGGAGATAATCAGTCCTGAAGGAGAGAACTCAGCCCAGCTTGTAGTGTGTGGCCTCTGTAACTCAGAATAAATGTACAGTAACTTAGAATCAATGTACAGTCGGCCTTTGTAACTCAGAAGCAATGTACAATCCACCTGTAAACATAGCTGATGTGTCATCCAATGCTCAAATAACTATGAATTATGTACTGCAAAATTTGCCAATGTCCAATGCAAGGAAACACAAAGAAAATGAAATAAAGGTTTCCAACATATGAACATGACATAAAGAGGATAGATTCAAATGGAAGCTAATAAATTAATAATCACATCATGTAGAATCTAGAATAATTTAGGGTTAATATTGACTAGAATCTTGAAACCAAGGTAGGGAAGGGTTAGAGAACTCCCAAGGCATTGTAGGGCCTCCTCTTCTGCAACTTTTGTTCTGAGCAAGAAAACGTTACGGAAGCTGAGGGACTACCTAAGTATTTTGCATGGAATAACCTTTCCATGTCTCTTCCTCTTCCATCCAATGGAAGATAGGGAAAAGCATTTGAAAATTATGTTGTCAAACAACTAAACTGTAATAGTCGTATTAATGTGGAGGAAAATCCTCAACAAGGGATATCCCACTTTATTTTTTTAGTAATCTTGGAATTAAGAGGGCATAAAAAAGACAACAAACACTACATGGGGACTCGCAAAGCATACAATAATTTCTAAGCAATGTTAGTAACTTGATACTGAAGTGAAGGAGGATTCCATCCATAGTTACTAGGCTCGCAATCTAGTGCACCAATCTATGATTTTGGATCAAATATGCCTCCAAACAATCCAATTCACCTCAGGAAGATTCAAACTCACATTGACCATGTTTGACTCAGTCAATGCTAGTCAAAATCAAGAGTTAAGTATTTATTGTACCAAGAGATCTATACAACCCAATTTGAGTGTGTTTTCTCTCATTTTTTCTGCCAGTTTATTTTGTACTTGCTGAAATTTTTTTCCAAATTTATTCCTGATCTGATTCAAACTCCCTATTTTTTTTCCTTGCCAAGTTTTTTCCAATTCTGAGTATGGTAAATTTGCAGTATCCCATTAACCCCCAGACTTTCACACCACAGGCAGCTTCAATATTGGAAAATATTTTGGTGCATCATATGTCCTAAACCACCCTTGTCTTACAATTGTTACCAATGTGGGATTAACTTACTCACGCTCCCTCCTTTTTTTATCTTTTTACTTATTTTTAACACAGCAAGATATGTATATTAATGTGGAATGAAATCTTTAACAAGAGATATGGTACTTGTTGATATATTTGTAACTTCGGAAGATATTCACTTCTATATTGTAATTGTACTTTATTGTATCCCCAACAGAGATGTATTATTCCTCCGATTGGAAGTGTCGTCAGTTGTACTTGCATGTGTCGCAAGTTATATTGTAAGTGTCGTAACTTATACTTGATGGGTTATTAGACCACCTTGATGAGGTCGTCCATGTATGAGTCATGTGGTTCAAAGTGTTATTAGAACACCCTAGTAGGGGTAGGCCCAGTCAGCATTATTTCAAGTGGTTAGGTTGGGGCCGACCTAGTTGAGTAAAGGTCAAGTCATGTTAGTGTATAAATAGAGAGTGTGACTCTCTCATTTTACACATTGTCTCATTCACTCACTTTGCATTAGTGAGAGAAGAGGAGGGTGTGCATAAGTGGAGGAGGAGCATGCTGCTAAAAATTTCTATCTCTTGGGTTTGATCATGGTGATCCTTGTATTGATGTTTATTCTATCTATGAGGAAGTTGCGGGGTTTTTCACCTTCTTGGTTTTCCTCGGTGAAATGTTTTGTGTCTCTTGTCTCTTGTCTCTTATGCTTGATATGCTTTACATGTTGTTCTTTCAGTTAAGATCCTAGATCTATTGAATTAAATGATGAAAAAATAACATGGTATCAAAGCTATCCCGAAGGAAGCCATACTATGGCATTTATGAGACTTGATGCACTTGTGACAAATTGGAAGCTAGGGCTTGATATAGCAAAAACCCGCGTTTGTGGCACTTTCACTATAAATCCATTTTGGCAAAGGTTCGAGATCTAAAACTTCTAAACGTCGTAGATAACATCCCCATGTACCTTGTGTCCAAAGAAAAGCATCTGATTCATTGTACTTTGTGATTTATGATCCGTACAAGTTAGGGTTTCTGCCTCTTCTAGATATCAATCATAAAAAGGTGACCTAGGAAAAAAGGTCACAACCTGGGCTAGGAATATCCAAATGAAATTTAGTAAAAAGTGACAGGTAGAGAACAGATTTTAGTTTCTCAGGTAAGTTTTTCAAAGGCCGAAGTTGAACCAATGACACATGGCACGCCGTACAAGTTATCTCTCTTGTTTTATCCCATAAACAGGTCACGTTGTGACACTTGGCATAAATCTCTCTCAGAGAATCCAATTGAGGTAAGACCTGTGGGGTTGGAAATATGACAAGTTGGGATACCACAAGAAACAGTTTCAAACCCTGTGGATTTGTAATTTCATAAATGCACCAGAAACAATCAGGTGCATATTTCTGTCAAAACAGAATTAGATTCTGAGCACCTTCATTATTGGCTTGTCACTGCTGTAGGAATTTAGGGCTTCGGAGAAAGTTGGAATTTTTGGAATCAGAGTCCACGGATGAATTCTCCTCATCAAAATCGAAATTTAGAGACCAAGATCAAATTTTTTGGTTGGGCAGAAGGCCGGGCTTAATCAAACCCTAGTTCGAGATTTTGACCGGAAAGATGGAAAATTAGGGCTTCTGCAAAAGTTAGAATTTTTAAGTCTGTGATCAGGGCTGGAAGCTCCTCAGAAAAATCAAAGTTTAGAGCTTTGGATTGAACCTTTTGGTTGGGCATAAGGGTAGGATTTATCAAACCCTAGTTCGGGGTCCTCTCTAGTGAATCCAGAAGTTTCAAAGGCAATTTTGAGGGGTCAAATTTTGCAGTTTTCAAAATTGAAGTATACCAGCTTGATCATCTCAGCAAGCCACATCTTTCCATCTATTCAAAAGTTTGAAATTCAAAGTTTGAATTTTTAGGGTTTCTCTAACAAACCCTAATCCAGCTCCAGATCTAGTTTTAGCAAATCAAAGTGGATTGAGTTAATCCTAGAAAATAATGAATTGGACACCTTCATAAGTGAAGAAATTCCAGTTCCAGAGGGAGATGAGGTTGAGGCTTTACATGAGAAGGCTACAAGCAATCCCGATAGGTATGACTTGAAGAGATACAGGTATGTTTTGAAATTTGTTCATGATTGAGTTTATGATATGTTTGTCTTCATACTATTAAGGCTAGTACAATCTTGATTAATCTTAGACTTGTCTCATCACCCTAGTAAAAGTATGAATGCATGTGAATGATAGAATACATTCATTGATTAGGGTTATGACACTTATGATTGTACTAATGCACTGTGGTGTTGTATGAGGATGACGTTGTCTACTAACATGAAAGGTACAAATCAAGTTCTAGATCAAGAACATATAACCATGGTGACATGAAGACAAAGACTCGTGGATCACATAGAAGCTCTATGTACGAGGTATGTATAATTTGGTTCTACAATGCTTAACCTATGAGTTATGCAGGTTACTAAGCACAAGTCATTGAAGAGAATAAGAAGACTTTATGCGGGTATGTTAGACATAACTAGCTAACATAATAATTCATGTATGTTTTTCCTATATCAAGTTAGAATCCTACCTTATGTTAGGATCTTATACTTTTGTATGAATGATCATGATTATTCTTGAAGTTAGAAGTAATCAAGGGTTTATCCTACTTTGATTGATGATATGACTAACCAGAAGAGTCCTATGGTCAAATAAGAATATGCATGAGTAAAAGAAGTCTTTCCTTAAACCTTGAACACTAACGTGTATTACCTATATATGAAATGATCATGACCATACATAAGATTATTAAGAATCATAATGTTTTGATAGTATTGAGATTATACTAATGTATGTATGGTTATGTATGAGATCTTGAGGATAACACAATGGTTACACTAGTGCACACTTAAGCATGCATAGTGGTCTAGGATGAGTATAAGTTCAAGGACAGGCAATCCAGGAAGCAAAGATCAAGAGGGAGCACACTCCAGTAGTTCCTGCAAGGAAGCAAAGATTGAGAGGGAGTCCACCCTACAACTAAACAAAGATAAGTATTTGAATTGACATTTCTTATGATTACTGAAATGATGTTGTTTAGTCATGTACACACTTGTGTTCCTAGATTTAGGATGTATATTATGCATTTTAGAAAAGTTGCATTAATGAACAAGATACTACTAATATGGAAGTAATGGGTAAGTGACCTATGGTACTGTACAACATACCATTGCTACTTATCTAGAATGAAACCTCTTTGCTAACATGTTGGGAGTTGTGCACACTCTTAACAAATGTTCTGGTAGAGATGGAAGGCATCTAGAAAGTTACCGTGTGAATACGGGATATGGATAAATGTTGTATTGAAGCATTGGCTAAGATAATTGCATGAATGTATGACATATATTTTTATGTGTAAGATTTTGTTTTGAAAAACTATGAGAAGTTTCTAATCATGCAATTGAATTTGACTTGTAGGAAAGATCATGTACAATCACCTACAAAAGAAGGACTACAACATTTGTTCCAGCAAACGAAATTGAAAGAAAACTATCTATTGAAGATATTGAAGACTCTGAAGTTCCCAGGATTCAGGATGCAGTAATGGAAGAATTCCATGATCGAGGAATACTAGTTGATCATGAAGAATGATGTTTGGGATGTGGTCCCAAGACCTGAAGGGAAGTCTGTTGTGACTTCCAAGTGGATCTATAAGATCAAGCATGCTGCAGATGGTAGCATAAAGGAATACAAGGCGAGGTTTGTAGCTCATGGCTTCTCCCAGAAAGAAAGAATAGATTATGAAGAAACGTTTGCTCCTGTATCTAGATACACTTCCATTAGAATAGTACTTGCTCTGGCTACACTGATGAAATGGAAGATATACCAGATGGATGTCAGGACATCTTTCTTGAATGGTGTAGTCGAAGAGGAAGTGTATGTGGAGCAGCCACTCAGTTTTGAGACACATGACACGGAGTCACATGTGTGCAGATTGAAGAAAGCCTTGTATGGCTTGAATCAAGCTCCTAGGACTTGGTATGGTAGGATAGACAGCTTTCTATCCAGTTTGGGCTTTACCAAGAGTAAAGTGGATTCCAACCTTTACTACAAGGTTGAGGAAGGTAATCCAGTGATATTACTACTGTATGTGGATGACCTGTTTGTGACAGGTGAGGATAGATTGATTGCCAACACAAGGGGGAAGCTTGATGCCAAGTTCGAGATGAAGGACTTGGGTATGATGCACTACTTTCTAGGCATGGAGGTATGGCAGAGTGCAGATGGAATCTTCCTTGGACAAGGGAAGTATGCAGTAGAGATCCTGAAGAGGTTATGGATGCTGGACTGCAAGGCCATGGCCACACCTATGGCATTAAACCTAAAGCTTCTGTGTGATGCTTCATCTGAGCCAGTTGATGCTATGATGTATCGTCAGATTATTGGGTCCTTGATGTACCTGAAAAATACAAGACCAGATATCTACTTTGCGGTCAACACCTTGATCCAGTATATGACAGATCCGAGACATGTTCACATGATTGCTGCAAAGCATATTCTGAAGTACCTAAAGGGTACAGTTAACTGTGGACTCAAGTATGATGCGAATCAAAAGTTTAACCTAGAGGGTTATGTTGATTCGGATTGGGAAGGTAGTTCCATTGATCAGAAGAGCACTTCGGGGAGCTGCTTCAGTATGGGATCCAGCATGATCTCTTGGTTTAGCAGGAAGCAGTCCTATGTGGCACTGAGTACAGCCGAAGTAGAGTATGTCGTAGCTTGTTCGGCTAGTTGTGAGGCAATATGGCTTAGGAAGCTATTGTCTGATTTGTTTGATCTCCAGCTGAGTGCTACTTGTATATATTGTGACAACCAAAGTTGTGTGAAGTTGTCGGAGAACCCAGTGTTCCATGATAAGTCGAAGCACATTGAGTTCAATTTTCACTATATCAGAGATATGGTGCAAAGAGGAGTAGTGAAGCTTCTGTATGTTGCGACGGACGAGTAGATAGGAAATGTGTTGACCAAGCCATTGGCCAGAGTGAAGTTTGAGTACATCAGAGAGAGGCTTTGTGTACTTTAGATCGATATTCCTTCCAAGGGGAAGTGATGAGTCCAGAGACATAAATGCACATGATCCATTCTCACATGGTGGTAGGTCTGTCCTCCCATGGTGTAGATATAAGGGTTGGGGCCATTTCGACATGGTTGAAGTATGTCTTCCCATGGTCGTTGATGTAAGAGCTGTGCCATTCAAGCATGGTTGAAGTGTGTCTTCCCATGGCTGCGATATAAGTGTTGTTCCATTCGAGCATGGTTGAAGTGTGTCTTCCCATGGCTGCGATATAAGTGTTGTGCCATTCCTAGCATGGTTGAAGTGTGTCTTCCCATGGGTATGGATATAAGTGCGATGCCATTCTCGCATGGTTGAAGTGTGTCTTACCATGGCGTAGAAATAAGTGTTGAGCCTTCCATGGATGGTTGAAGTGTGTATTTCCATGACGGTGAATGTAAGTGCTGTGTGATGTGCATCTGGGTTGTGCTCCATGGACTATGAGGTGATCTGAAGATGATGATGTGACAGTAGGGTACACAGGTTTTGCAGAGGCATGTAAACAGTCCTGAGATGCTCTTGCAGGTTTTGCAGAGGTAGTGTAATCAGTCTTGGGAGATCTTACAGGTTTTGCAAAGGTAGTGTAATCAGTCCTGAGGTATACCTACTTGATGGTTTGCTCGCAGAGATGATGAAGACCTACATGGAAGCTAGGCCTACATCCAGCATGAAAAAGGGTTGGCTCTGTAGAACTTCCTATGACGAGAATAATTATGAGATAGCACCAGTGATCGAGATGTCGAGTACATCAGTAGTGATGATGATGATGCTCTGTGATCCAGTGTTGATGATCCAACTCCAGAATTGAAGACTTGTGCTTATATGTATTGATGACTTGTGTCAAGAGAATACCTTCCTAGTTAAGAGGGAGTGTTGATGTATTTGTAACTTCGTAATATATTCACTTGTATATTGTAATTGTACTTTATTGTATCCCCAAGGAAGATGTATTATTCCTCCAATTGGAAGTGTCGTCAGTTGTACTTGGATGTGTCGCAAGTTATATTGTAAGTGTTGTAACTTATACTTGATGGGTTATTAGACCACCTTGATGGGGTTGGACCTGTATGAGTCATGTGGGTCAAAGGGTTATTAGACCACCCTAGTAGGGGTCATCCCAGTCAACATTATGTTAAGTGGTTAATTTGGTTCCGACCTAGTTGAGTAAAGGTCAAGTCAAGTTAGTGTATAAATAGAGAGTGTGACTCTCTCATTTTACACATTGTCTCATTCACTCACTTTGCATTAGTGAGAGAAGAGGAGGGTGTGCACAAGTGGAGGAGGAGCATGCTGTTGAAGATGTCTATCTCTTGGGTTTGATCATGGTGATACTTGTATTGATGCTTATTCTATCTCTGAGGAAGTTGCGGGGTTTTTCACCTTCTTGGTTTTCCTCGGTGAAATGTTTTGTGTCTCTTGTCTCCTACCTCTTATGCTTGATATGCTATACATGTTGTTATTTCAGTTAAGATCCTAGATCTATTGAATTAAACGATGAAAAACTAACAGTACTCTGTTTTTTCATTAGCTTTGAGTGAAAAGAGATGGTTAGTGCCTAGTCAGATATTGCCCCTACTTCAAAGTACACAAACTTGAGGTATCTGGACCAGAGTTCATAAATGAAGCATACCCAAGATGCACCTAATAGGCTAATACCCATCCTGTGATGACACTAGTTACAATCCTATGAAAAGTCACAAGAGATTTACCACCTAGAATAAAATAATAATAATGATAATGATATTTATATAATATTGCAGGGCTCATTCACACAAACTACAAGTTTTGTAACTTTGGTTTTTGGGTCAATATACTGCCACGCCTATACCTGGTGAACAAGACTACAAAAAATGTCATATTTTTACTCAGGCATGCACCCATATCCATTCACACCCTGAAATCTCACCGCGAAACCTTGGTAACTATGAGTAAACCTTCATACCCATCTATTCGGATGTTCTGGACAAAGAAAATCAGTATGTCTTTACAGTCGAATTTGCCTTTATTCATTATCCAAAATTGGTTTCATTTGTAGATGATTGTCATGTGCCAATTGGCTGACCTCCATTTGATTTGTAATCCTGGTGTCGACTTAAAATATTTATATTTTTTGTGCTTACAATCTGCTTTCAACTATTTCAATTTTTGAAAGCCCTACAAAACAATATTTTTTTGCAAAACTGTTTCTTTACCAGTATTGAACTTTTTCATAATATATGCATGAACAGATGCAAAACCTGTGAGAGAAAATATAAACGCAGTAACCAGTTGCAGCATTGTCCCACTACAGACACTTGTAAAGAATGAAATTTGTTATAAAGAACTTAAAACAACCAATCATTGATTTATCAAATTTGATATAAAAACAATAACAGAAACCTTATCCATAATTTTTCCACAACTAAATGAGATCTACACATGATAAAAACACATGGAAAATGATTTGGTCGATAACAAATACACAGAAAATAAACTAAACTATTTTGAAGGCTACTAATAGGTTCCCACTAATATGAAAAAATGTACTAGATAAGTTGCTACAAGATCCTCACCCATCTGAAAGAAGGCATTCATATTCAACATAAACCCTTCCTCAATAATTTGGTTTCTCCATTTACTATGTTATTTCCTATCCATTAAATGTAACCCCGCAAAGCAACAGATGAGAAGGAAGATATATTTGAATCTCTAAAGCAAAAAGAGAACAAATTTGAATAGAATGTGATATAGAGACTTCAAGAAGGACCTTGTTGTTGCTCTGATCATTGTCATTATGATCAATAAACTGTCATCTTTTATTGAGGTGTAGAAGCCTGGTGGACTTCGAGAATGGATACTTGATTAGGGTAGCTAAACCGGAAGTATACTTTAATTATCGACCAGGGAGCGTACAAACTTAAGAGGTGCTAAGGACTGTATGTGCTCTATAGGACGGTCTTCATCGTTTAGGGTGTTGGGATGTATCTTAAAGGTTTATCAAAAGGAAATGGAAGTGATCTATTCTTAAACAAATAATGAAAGAATATAAAATGATTGTAAACCTATGAACTGGAAATGTTGAAACTGGTAGATCTCTATGCTAAGAATTAAATGCTGGAAAACTGTAAATCTAGTCTAATAAGTAAATACTAAGAGCTGATAAACTTAATCTAGAAATAAAATACTGAAAGCTGAAAATTTAACTAGGAATTAAATATTGGAAATTAATCAAACTTTATCTATTCGAATCCAACACTGAAAGTGGTAATCATTAACTCTATTCAAATCAAAAGAACTTAAAACAATTAACTCCTATATAATTGAACTCAGATAAAGGAAATGTGCATGGAATTGCAGATCTGAATCATTGTCTAAAATTAATATAAAGCGCTGGAAAATAGAGGTAAATATGCCTGCGCAGAATGCATGTACAAGACTATGGAAAGCGTGTTATGGAACTACAGAATCAATATTGCTGAACTACAGAGAAAAAAATCACTGAACCGAAATAAGAATCTGTTGTTCAAACCATTATCAATGCACTTCGCATATCATGATGATTAAATCAGTGAGCAAAACACATGAGAAATACCTGAAGTAAAATGAGGCTCCTGACCTACGTGTTGAAGGGGCCCTCCCCAACCCGTATTTCAAGAGTTGAAAAGACTCAGAAACTCAAAGCTTGAAACAACACCACTCCTTCCATTATTAAAATTGTAACTTCATGTCTTAGAAAAGGTCTTAAAACCGAACTATCTTGAATAACGTATACTGAATATAAATTCTACAAAAATGCCAACAGGAACCCCTTGCTACCCAAGAGGCCCATATATATAACTATTATGAATCATAACCTAACTCTATACTTTAAATGTCGATCCTGTTGAATAGGATTTTTCTTCTACAAATCAGGAAATTAAAGGGCACTAAGCCACTTATGGTCTTTCAGTCCTAGAGCTGGATTTGCTTGCTGTCTCTTAGATTACATGCGCCTGCTCATACATACTTATTTTCATATAATTAGCTCATAGAAAATGCTTTTATGCATAAAAGAATAATCTCTAAACTACTCTATTAAATAATCAAAACAAATTCATTATTCCCCAGAAACAAAGATATTTTCCTTATCCATTATTGTGCTTGTGTGGCATAAAAAAGGAAATAGAGTACCTAATTTGGGACTCATCATCTCCCCCAGCTTGAAGGAGTTACCCATCCCTGGGTGACATATCATGTTCTTGAACAACTTCTCTGATGTCCCAGGCAAAGTCCCTAAGGGTCCCTCCCTACATATGATAGCCCAAGGTTTGGTCATCTTTGGTCCATGCTATTTTCTCTTCTTCTTCATTTACCTATCCTCTGATAATTAAGGGAAGAAAGGATGGTGGGCTCAGTTTCATGCCGATCCATCTGAGCTGGTGCTTTATTAATGATTCCCTATATAACTTAGCCTTGGTGAGAGCAGTCTCTAGTCTGTAGGGGGGGGGTGAGGCTCCCTCTTCTTCAAATCTTCTACAATTCCTTCCCATCTCTCACCGATGGCTTCCTCAACTTCCTTGTATGTGTATTGAAGGGTGAGGTCAAAGTGTGTTACTGCCTGCTGGTGTTTTCCAAGAAGGATAGGAATCAAATCTTCATCTGTGGTGATATTCCTATGGTCCTAGATTACTCTTTCAGGATGAGTTTCCTCACTCCTGATCCATAATGGGTTTTTCCACTCCTCAGCAAGGTAGAGATGAGCATCCTGTGCTCTCTCGATCTTGTGGTTCATCCAGGAGCAGAGTGCTCTGAGCTGGAAGTTTCCCATGTAGGGATTTGGCGACCAGTTGGGTGAGCTGGGCACCACGAAGTTATGCAAGAAAAACTCGCATAATTGGTCTTTCTCCAATTATGTGCAGCTTAGAGAAGTGTCAACGAACTCCTTTGGAGTGTTTAACTCTAGAGGTAGGCCTTGCTTTAGCCTCTGTAGCTGAAATTTTCCCCACTTCTCCTTTAGGTAGATTGTATAGATTCTAGATGGTGGCCTGAGTCCCAATATACCATCATAGATCCTAGCGGTGGTAGTCAATGTATCCTCTAATTGCTAGATTCTCTGGTCTTTCTGAGCCAGCTCTTCCTGAGCTTGGCCCAATTTCTCCTTCAGTGCCAATTTTTTTTGTTCTACCAGCTTTAACTCTCCTGCGTGCTACATTTTCAAAATCTGGGTCTTCTCATGTGCAAACAGTGGGGTTGCTGGTGAAGCTGGTTGGCTTGTCTGGATCCTTGCTTCAATTTTTAATGCTGCCAACTCCTCCCTGAATTTTGTTAATTTTGTGAGTGCCTCAGCTAATCGGTCATTAACTCCAGTGTTTACATTTTTATTAGTAGGATTCCATTGGAAAGCATCGTCTTCTTTTGGTGTAGTTGGGTTGTCCTGGTCTACCCCAAAATTTTCATCATCAGATAAGTTTTGAATTATGGGGTTGGGCTCCCTTCTACCTTCTTTGCATGCTTGTTTTTGGGCTGCTATGCGACCCTTTTACTTCTCCTTTTTAACCCTTTCCCGCTGGTGGAAACCCCTGATTCTTTTTGGCGGGAGGCATCTTTTGAATGTTTTATTTTAATCATGGTATCGGCCATAACTTCATTGTCGCTATCAAGGTCAATCCTTCTCTTATCTCTTGTTGCAGAAGTGGATTTTTCCTTTGACCCTGAAGCTAGGGGTATGCCTGGATTAGGTGTACACCTCATTCTCTGCACATCGTCGGCTGAGATTACCACCAACTCCTCCCATGAGAGTTCTGGAACCTATACCATTAACTCTTCACAAATTATTAATTTGATTAGCCCATGGTGGGCTAGTGCATCTTCTTTTTCCTGAACTACCATTTTGCTCATTTCTCCCAGAGATTGAAGAAGATAATCGGGAATGCTGATGTTTTTATCTGGTGTAGTATGGCCCATATGTCTCAGCAACTCCAAAATTCAGAAGTGGAAGATCGGGACATAGATAAGTCTCTTGGTGCATGTTATATATTTCAAAACGATAGAAGCTATCTCATCCCAAGGTGCTGGCATGGTGACTCTCTTGACTCCATTCTTGTCTTCTTCATAAAATTCCCCTTGTCCGAAGAAGGCTGCCTTTTCCCTCTGATTGGCTTCCCGGTCATCTCTGCCCCAATGCAAACCCATCGGCAGTCTAGTGTATTTTGCAATTTCCTCCTCATCAAGCTTGATAAGCAGTCCCCTTATCTGGGTGAAAAATTGTTCATCTTTTATGTGTTTCATGTTCCTGGCGAATTCTAAGGCCACCTCAGTATTGGACCCTCTTAGTCCTGAGATAAAGGGCCTCCAACCCGCATCACGGAGGATGGACAACACTTGTGGGTTTTTGTAGATGGGCGTGTGATCCTCCGACTCACTCTTTTTTAAGCCCTTCGTCATTTTTGAATTTTCTAGTGCAATCAACAAACCAAAATCTTTGAGTGGTGGTTGAATTACCTCAACTGGTCACGATTAATAATAGGCTTGAGGGAAGCTTGCTGGCTGAATGATGATGCCAACCTCCCGTTTTCTTGCTTCTGAGAAGCTTGCTTTGCCAAATTGAGTCCTTTTGTAGATGTTGCTACCTTATTTAGATATTTTTACGCACTTATCCCGATCATTGTGCGTCGTACATGCTGCCTCATACATTCTTTTTCGTTATTTCACCTTGCGTTTCCTTCCATCATTGTACCTTGCGCTACTACTTTGATTATTTGGGGCTATCATTTGGGGATATAGGGGCTGGATGCAGATGTTGTCATCTTCTGACATTTCTGAGGTAGGTAATAATGTTTCTGTGAGGTTACTCTAAACCGTGCCTCTGAATTAACTTAAAAGCTATCCTCAGCTTTGTAAAATAACTTCTTTGTGGGGATAATGATTTGATTTGAAAATAAAACAAAGAGTTAAGTGATTACCTTCTATGCTAGCGTACCTAAGTGGATGATGTATGCATGATTGTATGGGCGTGAATTTCTGTAGTTGAGTTCAGCTGCGTCTATAGTTAATTTGGGTGTGTCAGTAGTTACGCCTTTTTTTTCTACTTGTTCTTTTGGAATTGCTGCCTTGGTTTGCTTGTTTTTTGTGCAAGCTTTGTTGATATGACTTGTCATTGTGTTCAACATTGTGTTTGTATTGGTTGTCCGAATGGTTATTTGATTTCTGTAGTGGTAGCTTTTCTGTTGTTCTAGCTCGCTTGATCGAGTTTGTGTTTGATATTTGTTTGTTGATGTTGTTGTTGGCGTTGTTGATTTCCTTGCTGCTAAATTTGCTGGCTTGCTTGAAATTGTTTTCTGGCTCGCTTGTAAGATGCTTGTTGGCTCACTTGAAATTTCTTGCTGGTTCTTTGATAGGGATGGATCAATTCCATAAATTTCGTTTGTGAGAACCTGGGTGGATTTTTGTATTGTCCTCTCTCTCTTTTCTATTTTTTTTTTCATTTTTTCATTTTGCTCTTTTCATTTTTCTTTTTTTTTTTCATTTTCATTTTTTTCCTCTTTTTTTTAGTGGGAATCAGTGGTGTTCTATGCTCTCTATCAACATTAGATGTTGTCGATAGAGTGTCTCTGTGAACTCCTCTTTGGATTGTGGTATCCTATAGAGTTTGAGTCTGTGTCCATTCACCAACATAGGGAATTTTTCTTCATCTATTGTAGTAATTCTGATAGCTCCATTGTCATAAATGTTTTCAATGATGTAGGGTCCGAGCCACTTGGTTGTGAGTTTTCCTTTAAAAGTGTGAAACCCGGAGTCATAGAGTAGTTCCCAGTCACCTTCTTTGAATTTCTTATGCTTTATGTTTTTGTCATGTCATTTCTTTCTTTGCTATTGGATGATTTCAGTGTGGCTAAGTACTTGTTGGCGTTGCTCATCCAATTGATTTAATTGTAGCATGCGTTCCTGTTGGATGTCTGAAAGCTACATGTGTTAACTTGGCTGCAATTCTCAATTTTTTGATTTCAAACTCAATGGGTAGCATTATTTTCTTTCCATAAACTATCTCATATGGGGTGAAGCATGTTGTTGTCTTCCATGTAGTATTATAAGCCCAAACTTCCTCACTTAATCGGTCTTCCCAATCTCTTTTGTGGAGTTGTACTATCTTTGTCAAAATTCTTTCTAGTTCTTTGTTTGTCACCTCAGCTTGACCATTAGCCTGAGGGTGGTAGGAGGAGGACTTTCTGTGTTTGACATTGTTCCTTCGAAGCAGGTCCTCTATGAGGTTGGATGTAAATTGCATGCCTTGGTAAAAAATGAGCTCTCTTGGGACTCCAAATCTGTGGAATATTTTCTCTATAAAAAATTTTGCCACATTTGTTTCATTTGCTGCTGCAAGTGCTGCTACTTCTACCCACTTTGTAAGGTAGTCGGTGCATACTAGAATCTAGCTTTTCTGATTTGATTGGGGGTTGAATGGACCAACGAAATCAAATCCCCATTTGTCAAATGCTTCTAAAGAGATTTGTGGATGAAGAGGCATTTCTTCTTTTTGAGTTGGCTTCCCCATTATTTGACATTCATCACAATGTGAAACGTATTCATAGGAGTCCTTGTGGAGTGTTGGCCAATAATATCCAGTTTGTAATATTTTATAGGTTGTTCTCTTTGCAGCATAATGTCCTCCACATGGTTCATTATGAGTGGCATGCAGTATGTCATGGACTTCATCTTCTCTGATGCATCTCCTTAATATAATGGCCTGGTCCTCTTTTGAAAAGTATCCCTTCTATCCATGTGTAAGTAGCACTTTGTCTTATGACTCTGCTCTTTTCTTTGTGGCTGTAATGTTGTAGAAATTTACTAGACACCAAGTAGTTTACTATGTCAGCAAACCATGGGATTCTTATGGAGATTGCAAAAAGATGCTCATCGGGGAAATTATCATTTACCAATTCATTGTCTTGTCCATGGGTGAGTCTAGACAGAAAATCAACTACTACATTATGTTTGCCTGACTTATCCAGAATTGTTATGTCAAACTCTTGCAAGAGGAGTAGCCACCTAATGATTCGAGCACTTGCATTGGGTTTATTCATAAGATACTTGATTGTTGAATGGTCGGTGTGGACAAAAACTTAGTATCCAATTATGCAGTGCCTGAATTTTTTTATGCATGTATGATAGCCAAAAAATCCTTCTCTGTGACTGTATAATTTAATTCTGCTCCTGCCAAGTTTTTACTGATATAATATATGGCATATGGTTTCTTCTCTTCTTGTTTCCCAAGGACTGATCCAATGGCCTTATCTGATGCATCAGAATGGATGTGGAATGGAAATGCCCAATTTGGTCCTTGGAGTAGTGGAGCTGTGATTGTTTTCACCTTGAGGTTATCGAATGTTGTCATACAATGCTTCGTCCAAATGACTTATGTATCTTTAGTGAGAAGAGCAACATTGGTGCTGCAATTTTGTTGTAACTCTTGATAAACCTTCTGTAGTAGCATGTTTTCCCAATAAAACTTCTCACATCTCTTTGTTTCACAGGTGGTGGCAGTGTTCTGATGACTGTGAATTTTGCTTGATCAACTTCAATTCCTCTCTGTGAAATATGGTGTCCAAGCACGATGCCTTCTTCCATGAGCATTCTGCATTTATCATTTCTCAGATATAAGCTCATCTCAATGCATTTTTTCAAGACCAATTCTAGATTTTTTAATGCTTGGTCAAAATTCTGTCCATAGGGTGTGAAGTCATCCATGTAGACTTCCATTTGATCATTAATAAAATCAGAGAATATGCTTAAGATTTCCCTTTGAAACATTGTTGGGGAATTACAGAGCCCAAAGGGTAGCACTCTGTATGCATAAGTGCCCCATGGGCATGTGAATGTTGTTTTGTCCTTATCAGCTGGGTGGATGAGGATTTGGTTGTACCCACTGAACCCATCCAAGAATGAGAAAAAGTTGTTCTTAGCTAATGTGTCCAGTACTTGGTTGATAAATGGGAGAGGGAAGTGATCTCTCTTGGTTGCTTTATTGAGCTCTCTGTAATCCACACAGATCCTCCACTTCCCTCCTTTTTTAGGAACTACAACCAATGGTGATACCCACTCACTATCTGAGATTGGGTATATGAATCTGTTAGGAACCCATGTCTTTACTTTGTTAGTATATTGTTGTTGGACGCATATGCTTTGTAAGTCGTCCCGTAGTATTTGTTGATCAATAGTTTGTGTGATTGTTGTTGGCGCATATGCTTTGTAAGTCGCCCGTAGTATTGTTGATCCATAGTTTGTAGTGGCCCATGGTTTTGACCCTTAGTATTGGCGCCTAGACTTAGTATATAAGTGTGTGTTGAGACCTATGAAGGCACGGTGAATTTATTTGTATTGAGCTTGCTCATAGGAGGTTGTCCCCTCGAAGTGGCATGTGATCAATATAAAAGTGATTCTGAATTCTGTCATTTCTGCTATTTCACATATTTTTATTAATTAATTGTTGCAGGTGCATCACATCTGGTATCAGAGCACTTTCTTGGGCTCGCTGGGTGAAATTTCTACCAAAATTTTTTTTCGCATCTGTTACATGTTCGGATTTGGGAATAATCCCTATCCACTTAACTATGGGAAGTACTTGGACATAAGACCTAAAATGCATTGTGATGAGTACCACAGGAACCCCGAAGTAGATGGCCCATTGAGAGGACCTGCCAGTGAAAAGGGCAACAAACCTTACCTGATTAACTAGTTCCCACCCGTGAGGTAAACCAAGAGCTGTCGTTTGTGGCAAAGCAGTTATCAGTTTTACCTGAGCCATGGAGTGAGGGGAATTGCCCCAATACGCAAGTCGTCAGACAGCATTGGTGGCTGAGTGAAACCCCTGAACTGTTAGGAAGCCGCACATACCTGGGGTCCATATCTATTTTCAGTTGAACTGATATCGATCACTGCTGCGTCGTTTCAAATCCAGCCGTTCAGATCCATTCTGTAAGCTATTCCAGATCCAGCCATTTTCAATCCGTTCGGCGCCGTTTCAGATCCCTCTATTTTCGCTCACTTCTGGGCCGTTGCAGATTTATCTGTTCCAGATCCCTTCCTAGCCGTAGCTGCTCTAGTCTGAAAAAAATAAAAATAAAAAATAAAAAATAAAAATAAAAAAAATAAATAAATATATATATATATATATATATATATATATATATCCCTTATGTTCACTATGTTTCCCTTGAAATTTTCGGGGAACCCCTGTCATCCCATTCCGCATATTTCATTCCTGAGGACCCTATCCCCAATTCCCCTTCCCAAATCCCAAAATCCCACATTTGTCTATTTTTAGGGTTTGCCATAACTTCCTCAGATTTCACCCAATCACCTTCAAATTTTACCACAGAGTTCCTTTCTGAATTCTGCTTCTTTGTTCCCCTCTGCCAAATTTTCCCATTCTTTCACCCCGCTTTTGATATCCTCATTTTTGCTTCCCTGTCTTTTTGACAGTGTCCAAACCTAGTCATACCCCAATTACCCTGCAGATTTTTTTCCAAGTCCAGATTTTCCTTTACTGAAGTAGTTTCTATTTTTTGTTTTCCTACCCAGTCAAAAAAAAAAAAAAACTCCTGGTTATGGTTGTCACCCGTGCAGGAGCAAAAACCATGGAAGACGCACTTGCAGCCATCCAAGCCAAACTCCAGGATCTTGATGAAAAATTTCTCGGCCTCCATCTTGAACATTCAGCTATGAACAACAAACGGCACTCCGAGTCTTCATCAGACAATGGGTTCTCTTCTTCCAGCAATTTCCGTGGTCCGAAGCTTGATTTTCCTCGATTCAATGGTACCGATCCAACTGGATGGCTCTATCGTGCAGAACAGTATTTCAGTCTGCATAATACTTTTGATGTCAACAAAGTTCCGCTGGCCTCCTTTCATTTGGAACAGGAAGCTCTTCAATGGTACCGTTGGTACATCAAGGCTCATGAAGAGCCAAAATGGCCAGACTTTTGCCAGCTCCTTTTGCAACGATTTGGTCCTAGTGCTTTTGATGACTTCATAGGAGCCCTCTCTAAAGTTCGCCAAATTGGCAATGTGAGAGAGTATCAAACCGAATTTGAGAAACTAGCCAACCACACCGAAGGATTTTCTGATGACTTTTACCGGAGTTGTTTTATCAGTGGTCTAAAGGATGCCATCCGCTCTGAGGTCAAAATGTTCTATCCCAACATAATGATGGAAGCCCTAGGGTTGGCTAAGTTGGCAGAAGACAAAATTGCATCCCAACAAGGCTCCAAGCCCACTTTTGTTCCCTTCCAAAATATGGGTTCTCAACAACCACCTATACGGCAGGCTCCTCGACCAACTCCTATCAAGCGTTTGTCTAAAACAGAGATGCAAGCACGCAGAGAAAAGGGGCTTTTCTATAATTGTGATGAGAAATTCACTCGGGGACATAGATGTGTTCAGCAAAATCTCTATCTCTTGGATGTGGATTCTCCGCCTACCTCTGAAATTGGTGACGAAGATCCAGAAACACTAGATGCTCCGGTCGACATTCAGGAACCGCCTATTGACCCTCCGTATCAGGATGACCAACCAGAGATATCTCTCCATGCTTTAGCTGGAATCACCACCCCCCAAACAATGCAGGTCAGGGGTTACTTCAAGAAGCTTCCTCTTACAATACTCATTGATTCTGGTAGCATTCATAATTTCATTGACCCTCGGATCGCCAAACAAGCTGATTGTTTTATCCATCCTTGCTCCAACTTTGAAGTCATGGTTGCCAATGGGGGCACCTTACCTTGCAAAGGGAAGTGTCGAAATGTGCGTATCTCTATGGGAGATTATACCTTGCGCTCTGACATGTTTGCCTTGACCTTAGGCAGATGTGATGTGGTTTTGGGCGCTCAATGGCTACGCACACTTGGCCCTATCTTATGGGATTTTGCTGAACTTTGGATGCAGTTTTCCCTCAATGGAAAAAAACACACATTGACAGGATTACAACCAGGTTCTCTCAGCATCATCAGTTCACATCGCATGGAAAAACTCCTCAAGAATAATTCACATGGTGTCATTGCTCAGCTCCATTCCATTCAGATGCAACCATCAGCGGTCTCCACTACTCCTTTGGATCTACAACAAATTCTGGATCAATATACAGGTGTCTTTGTTGAACCAGTGGGATTGCCACCTTCCAAGCCAGAAGACCATCGTATTCAGCTCCTTCCTGGCAGCGTTCCTCCCAACATCAGGCCCTATCGCTACCCATTTCACCAAAAAATGGAGATTGAAATGCTCATTCGGGACTTATTGAAGCAAGGTATTATTTGCCCAAGCACTAGTTCCTTTTCTTCTCCAGTTATTCTTGTCCGCAAAAAAGATGGGTCATGGCGCCTCTGCATTGACTTCCAAGCACTTAATTACCTCACCATCAAGGATAAGTTTCCAATTCCAGTTGTTGATGAGCTTCTTGATGAGCTTCATGGGGCTCACTTTTTCTCCAAGTTGGATCTTCGTTTTGGGTATCATCAAATTCGGGTTCATGAGGATGATATCCCTAAAACAGCTTTCCGCACACATGATGGCCATTATGAGTTTTTGGTCATGCCATTTGGCCTCACTAATGCTCCTTCCACATTCCAGGCCTTAATGAATCAAATATTTCGACCCTACTTGCGGAAATACATTCTGGTATTCTTTGATGATATCCTCATCTACAGTAAAACATGGGATGAACATCTCCAGCATCTGGATCTTGTCATGCAACTTTTCTCTGACCATCATCTCCATGCCAAGCCGTCTAAATGTATTTTTGGACAGAAGGAAGTTGAGTATCTCGGGCACATTATCTCAGCACAAGGGGTTCGCGTGGATCCTGCCAAAATCGATGCCATGAACAATTGGCTGCATCCTCAGACACTCAAGAGCCTTCGTGGTTTTTTGGGGTTGACTGGCTACTACCACAAGTTTGTCAAGGATTATGGGAAGATTGCAGCTCCATTAACTGCTCTATTGAAAAATGATGCTTTTACATGGACACATGCTGCGCAATGTGCATTTGACAAACTAAAACAAGCTATGTGTACTACACCTGTTCTAGCTATGCCCGATTTTTCCAAGCCCTTCACTATTGAGAGTGATGCTTGCGGCAATGGACTTGGTGTTGTTCTCCTTCAAGATGAACACCCCATTGCGTTCACCAGCAAAGCCCTTTCAGGTAAGAATTTAGCTTCCTCCACCTATGAGAAGGAAATGATGGCTATTTTGCATGCAGTACAGAAGTGGCGCCCATACCTATTAGGGAATCATTTCTGCATCAAGACTGATCACCAGAGTCTGAAATATTTCTTGGAACAGCGTGTCTCCTCCCCGGCACAACAGAAATGGGTTATCAAACTCATGGGTTATGACTATGAGATCACTTACAAGAAGGGTAAAGACAATATTGTGGCAGATGCTCTTTCTCGCACATTTGATGCCCAAGGTTCTCTTTCAGCTATTTCTATGCCTCTTCCAAATTGGTTGCAATCTGTTCAACAGGGTTATGTCAATGACTCTTCCTTATCTCAAATCATCCGATGCTTGACCAACAACCCTTCTGTTGTACTACATTACTCTTGGGATGGTGCTTCTCTGAGATACAAGGGTCGTCTGGTGCTTCCCCAGAGCACAGATCTTCAACAGGCTGTCTTCTATGAACTCCATGCTTCTCCATCGGCAGGGCACTCTGGGTTCCTCAAAACGTATGAACGGGCACGGCGTAACTTCCTTTAGTAGGGCATGAAAAAGACAATTCAACAGATGGTGGCGGAATGTGATACCTGCCAGCGCAATAAGGGTGAAACAACACTCCTTTCAGGATTGCTTGAACCCTTGCCCATACCTACACGGATTTGGACAGATATTTCTATGGATTTCATTGAAGGGCTCCCTAAATCTGGTGGGAAGACAATGATTCTCGTTATGGTTGATCGCCTCTCCAAATATAGTCATTTTTGTGCTCTCAGCCATCCCTATACAGCCTCCTTAGTCGCTCAAATTTTCCTGGACTAGATCTTTCGTCTTCCTGGCATCCCTTCTTCCATTGTCTCGGATCGTGATGCGACTTTCACCAGTCATTTTTGGACAGAACTATTTCGCCACACTGGCACCAAATTGAAGATGAGTTCAGGGTATCACCCACAAATCGATGGTCAGACTGAAATTATCAATAAATGCTTGGAAACTTATCTTCGTTGCTTCACCTCTGAACAACAACATCAGTGGGCAAAGTGGCTCCCTCTCGCTGAATGATGGCACAATACCTCTTACCACACTGCCTCTAAAATGACCCCATATGAAGCATTCTATGGTCAGGCACCTCCGGTTCTTCTTCCATACACCCCCACCAGTTCACCAGTTCAGGAAGTTGACACGGTCCTTCGAAACTGCGATTAGATTCTTCGCATTTTGCGGGACAATCTTCACATGGCAAGAAATCACATGAAGCAACAAGCTGATCAGCACCGTTCTGAGTGCACTTTTCAAGTCGGCGATATGATTTTTCTTCGTCTCCAGTCGTACAAGCAATCCTCCCTGAAACTCAAAGGGCGTCATAAGCTCGCTCCAAAGTTCTATGGGCCATATCGGATTCTTCAGAAGATTGGGTCCGTTGCTTATAAATTGGAACTTCCTCCTTCTTCCCGCATTCATCCAGTCTTTCATGTCTCTTGTCTGAAGAAAGTTCTTCGCACCAACATACGTGGACAAACGATTTTACCCGAACTGGATAATGAAGGATCCATCCTTTTGGAGCCGGAGGCCATCCTCAATCGGTGCACTCGTCAGCTTCACTCTCGCTCTATCACAGAGGTCTTAATTCAGTGGCACGGCATGCAACCAGAGGATGCTACATGGGAACCACTCCTTCAGATTCAACAACAATTTCCACATCTAAAGCTTTGAGGACAAAGCTTTTTTTAAGGGGGAGGGGATGTTAGGAACCCATGTCTTTACTTTGTTAGTATATTGTTGTTGGACGTATATGCTTTGTAAGTCATCCCTTAGTATTTGTTGATCAATAGTTTGTGTGATTGTTGTTGGCGCATATGCTTTGTGAGTCGCCCATAGTATTGTTGATCCATAGTTTGTAGTGGCCCATGGTTTTGACCCATAGTATTGGCGCCTAAACTTAGTACATAAGTGTGTGTTGAGACCTATGAAGGCACGGTGAAGTTATTTGTATTGAGCTTGCTCATAGGAGGTTGCCCCCTCGAAGTGGCATGTGATCAATATAAAAGTGATTCTGAGTTCTATCATTTCTGCTATTTCGCATATTTTTATTAATTAATTGTTGTAGTTGCATCACAGAATCCTGCATCTAACATCTTTTGTAATTCCAGCTTAACTATGTCTTTTAATGTTGGGTTCATTCTTCTCTGTGGTTGTCTGATAGGAACAACATATTCCTTTATATAGATGTAATGCTTGTAGATGTCTGGGTGAATACCCTTCATGTCAGAGTATGTCCATGCAAACGCTTTGTTGTTGTCTGACAGTACCTTCATTAATTGTTGTTCTTGTCTTGGCTCCAAATTGGAGTTAATATTAACTATCTTTCCGGGCATTATTTCAACTGTTTTGATCTGAACTCGATGTTGTTCAAGTGTGAGTACCTCTGCCCATATTTTGTCAAAGTTGTGGGTTGATATATTTTCTTCTTGTTGCTGACCTATGCCAAAAAAATCTTCAAACATATCCTGATTAGAAGATGCATTTTGAATAAACCTATCTAACTGACTATCTTCATCGATGGCTTTTAGTGATAGGGAAGCTTCAATGGTAAGGACAAGTCGTATGTTTTGATTGGATGTGTCATTATAATCATCTATCCAGTTTTGATATTCTAGGTCTGAAGACTTCCTTGTTGGAGGATAAATTGTGATTTTCTTCCTAGATTTCCCACTGGTGATTGTCATGTTGCCTGATCGGAAACCTATGTAAGCGTCTGCATTTGCAAGCAAAGGTCTCCCTAGTATTATTGGGTACCCGCTAAGTTTACTATTCACTTCGATGACTACGAAGTTAGCTGGGTATTCCTAGGATTCTGTATTGATAATGATGTCTTCGAGCATTCCTTCAGGTTTTACTATCGATGTGTCAACTAGATGTAGTACAGTAGTTGTTGGTCTGACCATCGATTGGATTCCTAGGGCTATCATAGTATCCTTGGTCATCATGTTGATTGCAGCCCTTAAATCAATTAGGCTACTGGTGATATGTCTATTGTTGATGGTCACGTTGACTAATGGGCTGCCTGGATCAAGGTATTTGGGGTTAACAATGACTCCCAGCATTAAATCTGCTAAATGGCCTACTACGCTTATCGTTGGTGGGTCACGTCTTCTTCTGCCAGGTCTTTTCAAGCAATTCTCTTTAATAAACTTGTTATAGATTGGCACATCTCTTATGGCCTGTAAAATTGGAATTTGGATGTTCAAGTGCTTCAATTCATTCAGAATTGCATTTTCCTCTTCTTCTTTTGTATTTCGTATGAGTTTTTCAGGGAATGGAGGGTTTCTAGTTTGTGTGTGTGGTCGAGTTTCTTCTTCCTAAGGGCTTGGCTTCTTTGGATACTAAATTTCAAGTTGTGTTGTTTGTTCATGAGCTTCATCTCCTTGATTATTCTGTGTGTGTGTTTTGTAATGTTTTCCTAGACCTGAGATTAATTTCATTTATTTCCAGGGTATCCACTACATAAGTAGGGAACTGCATGATTTCAGTGTTATAGGTCTGTTGTTGTCCTGGTCTGTTCTTGTTGGGGTTCGGAATAGGCTGGGTAGGATATGGTGGAGGTCTGGGAGGTGGTTGGTTCTGTGGGTGTGGCATGATGAGTGGTTGCTGCAATGGAACCCTCTAGTTTGATGAATAAGGATATTGATTTCCATAATTCGTGGTTGGCTGAGCAAAAGGTGGGGGGTATGGAGAGTAAGATTGTGGGTAATAAGGTTGTTGATATGGTTGCCTTTGCTACCACTGGTTTGGAGTTAGATGAGATGGCCATGGGATTGGTACTGAGTTCCAATTTTGTTGGTTACTTCCTTGATTATAGTAGGCTTGGTTGTTGGGTTGGTAAGGTCTAACAAAATTATTTCTTCTTTGATTGACAAACATAGTTGTTTTATTGCACCTTCAGTTGTGGGATCTTGGATGGAAGCTTTGCATGAGGGAAACATAGGGAATTTATCATTGGAGTGATCGTCAGTATATAGGACACATATTTCAATGGTGTTTAGTGTGTACTGCCCCTTCTAATCTTTCTTTCTGTAGCATGGACAGAATACTGCCACAGCTTGGTTTATCTCGTCCTGTTTCTTCTTTATTTGGAGTGCATTAAGTTGCATGGCCAGGGATTGTGGGATATCAGTTTTCATATCATCAAGGAGGTCCCTAAATCAGAATTTGTGAGGTTTGGTCTTGAAGATGCTTGTCCCCTAGTAAATGGATGTAAATCCCTTGTTCCACTCTTACCCTTTCTAGATCTAGAATAGTTTTTGAAGATTTGTAGGATTTGGTCATCAGTTTTCTAGAATATATCCCCATCTCCCAGAAGGTTTAATACTTCCATATTTTCTTCTTTGATCCCCCTAAGAATGAAAAGTTTCAGTTATTCTTGGTCTAAGGTGCAGTGACTAGCTCATTTGTACCTGAGTTGAAATCATTATGCGTAGTCTTATAGGGATTCTCTTTCTCCTTGTTGCATTCTGAAGATTTCGTCTCTTGTATCTTTTGCCTTATAGTAGTCTCTATATTTTTCTAGGAAGGATTGCTTCATTTGGTCCTAGGTGAAAATGTTGTTTCTTTCTAGGCTCATGAACCATCTAAGTGATAGGTCTTTCAATGTAGAAGGAAAGAGTCACAGTTTTTGTGCATCAGTAGTGTACCCAAATGACCTACAAAGTACCTCAAATTCAAATAGAAATGTGTCAGGATCTTCTGAGGTCAAACCATGGAATTTTAGCAAGTTATTAGGGTTGATATTCTTCATCCTGTCATCCCTAAGAGGTACACCAATGGAAAAAGTGAACATTTTTTGTGCATCAGTAGTGTACCCAAATGACCTACAAACTACCTCAAATTCAAATAGAAATGTGTCAGGATCTTCTAAGGTCAAACCATGGAATTTCAGCAAGTTATTAGGGTTGATATTCTTCATCCTGTCATCCCTAAGAGGTACACTAATGGGAAAAGTGAATAGTTCTATGGGTTCCTCCTCTTCTTCTGCCATCATAGTGTTGGACCTAGAGCTAGCAAAAACATTCTCTCGGTTTAGATCGTTTCTAGAATTAGGCTCGTCTTCAGACTGAAGGAACTCAAATTGGGAATTATCAGAACTGTTGTTACTCGTGGGGCGGTTAGGAAGAAAGCGTCCAAATCTATCTCTTTGTCATCGAGGCATTCATGGTAAACTTTTTATGTTTTTGGTTGTTTTTGTGTTTTTTTTTCAAAGATGTCTCCTATGGATTAAGCACCTCCCCACAAGTGGCAACGATGCCAAAAAGTGGTGGACTCCAGGAATGGATGCCTAATTAGGGTAGCTAAACTGGAAGTATATTTTAAATATCGACCAAGGAGCGCACAAACTTAAGAGGTGCTAAGCAATGTATGTGCTCTATAGGATGTTCTTCGTCGTTTAGGGTGTTGGGATGTATCTTAAAGGTTTCTCAAAAGGAAATGGAAGTGAAAAGTTCTTAAACAAAGAATGAAAGAATATAAAAAGATTGTAAACCTATGAACTGGAAATGCTAAAACTGGTAGATCTCTATGCTAAGAATTAAATGCTGGAAAACTGTAAATCTAGTCTAAGAAGTAAATACTAAGAGCTAATAAACTTAATCTAGAAATAAAATACTGAAAGATGGAAATTTAACTAGGAATTAAATACTGAAAATTAATCAAACTTTATCTATTCGAATCCAATACTGAAAGTGGTAATCATTTACTCAATTCAAATCAAAAGAACTTAAAACAATTAACTCCTATATAACTGAACTCATGTAAAGGAAATATGCATGGAATTGCAGATCCAAGTCATTGTCTAAAATTAATATAATGCACTAGAAAACAGAGGTAAATACGCCTGCACATAATGCATGTACAAGGCTACAGAAAGCGTGTTATGGAACTACAGAATCAATATTGCCGACCTACAGAGAAATAAATCATTGAACATAAATAAGAATTTGTTGTTCGAACCATTATCAAAGCACTTCACATATTATGATGATTAAATCAATGAGCAAAACACATGAGAAATACCTGAAGTTAAATGAGGCTCCTGACCTACGTGTTGAGGGGGGCCTCCCCAACCCGTATTTCAAGAGTGGAAATGACTTAGAAACTCAAAGCTTGAAATAACACCAATCCTTCCATTATTAAAATTGTAACTTCATGTCTCAAAAAAGGTCTTAAAACCGAGTTGTCTTGAATAACGTATACTGAATATAAATTCTACAAAAATGCCAACAGAAACCCCTTGTTACCCAAGAGGCCCATATATATAACTATTTTGAATCATAACCTAACTCTATGCTTTAAATGTCGATCCTACTGAACAGGGGTTTTCTTCTACAAATCAGGAAAAAGGGTGATGAGCCACTTATGGTCTTTTAGTCCTTGAGCTGGATTTGCTTGTTTTCTCATAGATTACTTGTGCCTGCTCATACATACTTATTTTCATATAATTAGCTCATAGAAAATGGTTTTAAGCATAAAAGAATAATCTCTAAACTACTCTATTAATAATGAAAACAAATGCATTATTCCCCACAAATAGAGATATTTTCCTTATCCATTATTGTGCTTGTGTGGCATAAAAAAGGCTATAGAGTACCTAATTTTGCACTCATCAAAGCCTCCAATGCAAGCTTATTTATAGCATCACAAAACTTTAGATAATCACCCTTAGTATTGTATATTTGATGGGATATTCTTGCATAAGCTGAAAATGCTGGTGGACTATCAATTAGGTCATAGTCAGTTTTTTCTATTGCCCTTCTGTAATATATTGGAACCTCCACTCCAAAATCCTTTCTCAAGAGGGTCCTCAAGTCCATAGCATCCTTTTCATAGCCAACGTTCAAAGATTGTGGTAAACCAACCATCACCATTGAAGAGCATAATTCTGGAGGGGCACCCAAATGGGTATCTCGTGCCTTTGCGAGCATCTCCCCCATGCGAACAATGGAATAATGATTGTTTTTCCCGATTCCTTAAATACCACCCTCGAATTGTTTAACAAACTCCACAGCAACAGGCACAGAAAGATGCGCACTGTAGTCCATGTTTACAACCCAGACAGACTCTATAGCCAATACATTTCCATATTCACTCGAAACAACTAGGTGATGCATATTAGGAATAAGGGAATGACGACAATAGAGAAAAGAAATTGATGGCCGACAAAAAAACCATTTCTGAATATTGCTAATGTAAAAGTCTGCACTAATGTCTTGCATATCAATGTCCAAATTCCCAATAGCATGAGCTCCATCTACAAAAACCTGGTCCACACCATCTCCCTTGCAAATCCTAATAATTTATTTTATGGGAAAAAAACCGATGGCATCGAAGTCACATGATCAAGCACTGCTAATATGATTCTCCCGCACTGAGCCTTACCCTGCTCCATAGCTTCCTGAAAACCCCAATGATCTCTTCTTTCGATGATACTGGAAAAGGAAAATGAACTTCGATTACACGAGCACCTGCATGAAATACATAGGCTTGGATGGCCTTCTTCATGCCTCCATATGCATAGTGACGCATCAACACAGAATCTCCCTTCTGAAATTTCCCTTCCCTCAAACCCTAGGAAACCTATTTTAGCACTATAGCCACTGTTGTGGTTACATTATCTACTAAATAGATTTCCTCCACATGAGCAACATTAACCAGTGCAAATATCACCTGTCTTGACTGCGAGAGCCCTAGAGACTCTTCTTCTCCCCCCAAAAATACTCTCTAAAACCATTTTCTTGTAATATGAAGCCCGAACGTTGTGTAGATGATCGAAATTAGATCCACGGTTCGAATCCAATGGCATTAGTGTGCCATACAAATAATAAGAACATTCCATATTGTAGTTGTTTTGGTTTAAACATCTTAAAATGCATGTTTTGGTTTCTTAATGTGCTCTCTATCAAGAGTGATAATCCATGTCATAAGGATACCGATACAATGCCAAATAAGCCCACGGGGGGATAAACCTAGCAAATTAAGGAGAATCTAAGGAGGATCTTCTTCTTAGGAAGATGACATATTATACTTGAGGAATATATTTTGTTGAGACCTTTTTATTCAATAAATGGGAGGCTATATATTTTTTGATAGGGTTTTGTTTGCATCCGAGCACTTTCCAATACGGAGTTATACTAACTTATGAGTGTGGTGAGGTATATAATGATGGCTCACAACAATCTTGAGGTTTCGTTTGGGCTTCCTCAAGGTTGTTCCTTGTTTCTGGCTTTAGTTGAGCACTAGTGATAGAGTTGCATTTGACAACAATAGAGATAAAGAAATAGCTTTCCTTTTATCAATTCAAATTGAGAAATACGGGGTTGTGCCCCATGCTAGTCCAACTTACTCCAAGTGTAAAAAAATGATGTTTTAGGGCAAGAATGTAGTTGCATTCAAATTTGGTGGAAGTTTGAATGATTTTGATGATGTACAAACACATATTTTTCTATAGATTAAGTTGGATGTAATTTTTTAGGTGAATTTGGAAAAATATATATTTATGTAGTGAACTCTTAACAATTTTAACAATGCATACATGGATATTTTAATAAATAAGAACATGTTCAAGATCTAAATGAATTTGACAAGATATATATTTTTCAATTAACGTTGTTATGATCCTTTGATGATGAGTGGAGTGTCTACTAAAAATGTTTGTATTTTTATTAACTCCAACACAATTTATTTATAGAAAATATCATTGCAAAGACATATATCAATTAGTTGTGAAGTCTCGATGACCTGGAAGACAAACAAAAGCATATCTCAATAGATAAGTTCATGGGCACATCTCAAAGGAATTTGGTGTTATGAATGCCCCTCAATAATAAAGCCGTAATTACCTTGATGATGCATGGATGTGTATCTCAATTAACAAGCCCAAGTGAAAGTCATGGTTGAATTTGACTAAATATGCACATTGACATCATAAAGTACCAACAACCTTAATTATGTAGAAAAGTGTATCTCAAGTTACAAGGCCGTAATCAATTCTCATGTCAATATGGAACAATAAATATATCTCTATTGTGAAGCACGCCAACCTTAAAAATGCATGATTGGGTATCTCAATGGCCATGCCACAAGAAAATTCACAAAATTTATGCCCCTCTCTTATGAATATGCATTTCAACAAATGAGGTTGAGCACAAATCCTTATTGAATTCAACAAAATGGATAACCCTAGGTCATGAATCATTTCTTCACTTAGCAATGCATGAATGCATATCTCAATGGAAAAGTCCTAGGAAATTGTAAGGAAAGGAAAAAGGTGGGCATATTCTACATCATACGTAAGTTATAGGTACAAAACAACTAGTTTGGTAGATCTCTAAGAGGTGAGGTCTCTAGTGAAACCTAGCTATGAGAGTGGGGGTTATGAGGCTTGGAACTATTAAAGGAAAATCAGATTTTGAAGATTGTGGAGGTGCATATCTATTATAGAAAAGAGGATATTTGTAGGAATAGTGGCATGGGTGAAGAGAACCAAGGGTTCATTAATCAATTTTTCGGTGAAGTTGAACTAAGTGTGTTTAACACACACAAAACCGTAACCTAGGGACAACCTTCCAATGCAATAACAATCTTAATTAGAAAATATGTAGGTGGGGATTGGGTGTTGCATTTAGGAGGTAATCAAAAACATAGGTAGATGTGTGTGAAGGTAAAGGAGGCACCGACCAATATGATGCTAGGAGAGGAAATTTGTTTGGACGAGGAGATGGGTATTGCAACACACTTGTTGGTAGAGTAAGAAGTTGTCATTTTGGGTATAAGTATTTAAAGGATTGGATAGAAAGTGCTTGGAGTGAAATGATAAGGTATACCCCAAAAATCCTACATTATGGCTTAAGGATGGTTGGCATTCTCCTTCCACAGTTCCAAGGATGCGAGGAAATTTTTGGCTATGACATGGTATTGGAATAACTCATCTTTGATGCTTAAACACTGGAGTATGCTTTTAGATGCTTGTAAGGAAAGAATGGTTTCTAATCCAATATGGTTCTAGATGTCAAGTTTTCCATTGGAGTATTGGTCAAGTGATGTTTTTAAGGCCATTAGAAATACCCTATGCATTTTTCTTGAAGTAGATATGTTATTTTTTTGGCAACAGGCTTGATGGTGATAGATTGTATCCTTATTCTAGTGGATTTTAAAGAGGGTTTGGAAGAAAAATTGGAGCTTGGAAGGGGTTGTTCAATTCATTTACAGTGTTTAGATTATGATAAAATCTTGTTTAGATGCAATCCATGTCACATCTAGGGCCATATTGTGGAGGAATAATCTCTACCCTTCTTTATGGATGTTATGAGAACCTCATCCAAGTCATCTGATTGAACATGTAGGGAATCAACCTGAGAGGTAAAGTTGTTATGCCAAATGAGGCTTTATGTAGGACTTCATTATTTAAAAATGAAGAAATTAAAGGGCAAATTCAAGAGTTGTTGGATGGGTGATAGGGAGTACTAGGGTGGACAACCCAATGCATTGCATAGCATTTTCACCCATCCACTGAACACTCCTTGATGATTATTCATCATGGAATAAAGGGGCTTGTGAGAGTTTGTATTGGAGAGTCGATTTCCCACGATCCATAATCGAGGAAACAACATCATGAAAATGAAACGACGAGGCATCACTGCCTTCAATAAAGCCAGTCACATGGGTCGTAGTCATCTCCCACTCCACATCTTAGTGGGATCCAACCTCCTACACCCACTAATCGAGGTAGCCACATTGTGTGGATGGAATGGCGAGGCACCACCACCCACAAAAAAGACGGACACACCATGGGTCATGCAAATGTCCCCTGGCCCATAAAGGGGTATCGTCTAATACTCGCTTGTTAATGATACTACCATAGATTCATCTATGGTAACATTGTTATGACTTCTCCTTCCTCTAAATGATAAGGTTCATTAAACTTCTCATGACGTTGAAGGCGACGAGCCACCTTCGTCGACATGATCTAAACACTTCCCCAAATCATTCAATTGGTAGAAGCAATGAGTGGTGTATAAAAATGGTAGGGACATAGTAAACACGAGCTGATGACACACGCTTACTAGGAATTCCGTGTTGGAGAGCAATAATTGCAATGCTCTAAGAATATTTCCCAATTCTCTCAAACCAAGGCGAAAAAACCATTGGATGCATCAGTGTAGCACGCGTACAACCCATAACATCTAAGGGAATCGTAGACCTATTATTGTCCCAAACGTCTGGCCTAAATGACCATAGTCCCTCTAAGAATCTATCCATGAAGGAGAACCTTCACGTAGCTAGTTAGCAAGTTAGTCTTGTTCATTATTGGAATTAACTGACTTGATTGTGTCTTAAATAATATGGTTCCTACACATACTAAGGGAACTTCAACTAAAGGGAAATTGCTAGTGATAAACCTAAGAGGATTGAGTCATGTGTTGACACAAAGGCAAAATTAGTAATTCCCATTGCTTGAGGGAAATGATACCCCCCATGCCACTAATAAAATTGAAGAAACAAAGCAAAGAATTGGAGACATAATAAGTAAGCATCATTTTGATGGAAATTATTATGTTTATCAAAATGTAAGGCATTTACTTGTTAACATAAGTGAGAAAGAAATTACTAATAAAAGTATAGTGTCTAATGAACAAAGAATGGATAGTGTAAGGTGTGTGAAGCTGTCAAAAACACCAACCTTGACGTCATTTCTAACAAATTAAATGAGATTAATTTTGAGTTAATTGCCATGTGACAAGGAAAATAAGTAGGAGACTGACTTATAAGCTTCATATTCTCAGCAACTCCTAACAAACAATTCAAAAGTTATTCGCAATTGTTCTCATGAGAATAGATTGGATGGTGCAAACATGGCAGTTGAATTGTAAAAAAATATTGAATGTAAAAGTAGTGGATTCAATAAGTTATATTCATAAATGTCACACTTAACCCATGGACATAAGTTATACTCATAACCATCACACTTAACCACCCAAAATAAGTGATATTGCACCTAATACCATTGGCACACTAACTTATTAAGAAATTCATTGACTCTAACCACTATGACCTTGGACACATAATGACAAAGAATCCATAGAAGTGGTCTTAAACCACTATATTTTGTCAAAAAATATAGAGACGGTCAAATAGAGTCGTCAAAAACTCATTAGAATGATCAATGGTGACAAACATTTTTTTACAGACACTAAAAGTAACCAAAGAGAGTATTGGTGAGGGCCAATAAAACATCATCACTGGAAGCGTCACAAAAGAGAGAATTAGCAATGGGCCTTTAACAACCCTCACCGAAAGTGTCACTAAAAAGGGATTTGGTGACGAAACTTAAAGGACCATCTCAAAAGGCACTTATAAAGACGATGTTCTAAGGACCGTCATCATATGTGACATTGGTGACAACCCTTAAAGGTCTGTCACAGACATGACCCTCACCAATGACCTTTTTTCTTGTAGTGTACATTGTTGTATTGAATCTTCCAAAAGGAATTAAGTTCTTATCCAAAGCATATATAAGCGTTTAAAAATTTAAGGGAGATATAATATGATTTATATAACCTCATTACGTTACTTTACCAAAATTCATTCAATCTAAACTGTATTGAACACAAAGCTAGTATAAAAACTAGGAAAAGTAGATCATAATACCATCTTAGGATAACCACACACTACACATGAATGAAGAAAAGGAATAAGATGAATCACATGTATAGTAAGCGCATAATTTTGAAGGAGACCCTAAATGCTAATTTATTCATTCAATGGACAAAGCTTACAATATTTCCTCACAACAATGTAACAAATAGGTACCATACAACCATTAAATCATCATCCATATAGTAACTACGAGAAACTAAAGATCATCACCTTTCATATAGTCCTAAAGTACTTTTATTCAACAAGAAGTGGTTAAAGATAATTGTACCAATTTATTTACAAAAAGGGGTTAAAAATTGATTATGTCAATACATTACTTAGGTCAACTATTAAATGTATTTCTCAATTTATAGTCATTTATAATTGGCATTCCATTATGCACTACTATAGCTATGCATTGCTATTAATATTGTTTTTGTTTGCATCCTCAACCTTCCATATTTTCATATATCTCCAAAAACAAAGCAGCCAACATATACAAAATGAGAAATTAATGACTAAAAAAATGACTAAAAATTCAACTATAAACGACTATTTTTGAGTCGGTGACTAATAGTATCCGATTTCCACTATCTTATCTCTAGTTGTATTTCACTAGTCATTAATTGGTTGATTTATTAGTCATTGATAGTCACTGATTAAGTCATTGATTTAGTCATTGATACTCATTGATACTCACTGATTTAGTCATTGATTGTCACAATTAATGACCAAATATACGACTAAATAAACTACTAGATGATAACATATTAATGACTAAGCTAAATATGACTAAACGTTAGTCGTGCTATAAGATACTGGAAATTAGCTACTAATAGTCGTATATATGCGAATTTAGTCATTTTCTTAGTCACTAATTTATGATAGGGTACGGAGGAATCGAACCACCAATCTCCTGCCTATAATTAGGCAGATGCTCTACCATTGAGCTAGTGCCCTTTAAGAAGTTGTTATTGCTTGACAATGATGATATTCAAACAAATTTCATCTCTATCATTTCACCTTGGGGTTTGACCATGCATCAAACCACACAATATTGATACCACTTTGGAAGTCAATTAATCATCGTTTTTTCCATCCATTATGGTCACTAGCAGAGGTCCGATCACCCACACTGCCATAAGGACACAAGTGTATAGACTTCATAAATAACAACACTAAGGGTTGCTAATATTTTGAAAATAGTACAAGTGCCCCCTCAAGAGAAGTAAATGAACTAGTGCAATTCATGGTTCAGCGGTCACCATAGAGTAAATTTACATCTAAGCTACATATACCTTGTCTAAATGTCAATCGAAAACCCATTACAAAACATGGAAACTCAGGGTTTTTCTCCAAAAACAACATCAATAATCCTTGATTAGCCATTACAAATGGAAGAACCAAGAAAAATAATGAAATGTAGACCTTGGCAATTCATAAGATCACTTGACTTAATGCTTCAAATGATTGAAAATACTTGTATTATGTATAGCATGATGTAAAGCTCATAAGAAATGAAGAAAATTAAATTATATGCAATGAGTTGAAATATAGAACAAAAAAATCACTAAAAGGCATAACTTACTGACATTACATTTAGGGCAGCAGATTAGAAAACGTGGTAAAACGTTCAAGAGTCAAACCTCTGCCAAGATTTGTTTGGAAAACTACCATATGTTGTTGAGTTTTCAATCTTAGAACCTTCAACTCCTTTGTACCCAAAAAATAGCTTGAACCAAGAATCTTCAAGCCCTTAGTGGCTTTGGTGTGTCCAATGGAAAGCTACTACGAATGAGTTGGTTCTTCTTTTGCTTATAGTAATTATCTTGTACCATTCCATTGGATGGCGAACATCCAATGGAAAGTTAAAGCTAATCCTTTCCATCCCGTAAACTAGCATCCATCCCGTAAAATTCCCACGATCTTATCTAATTTATGAAAATAAAGCTATTCCAAAATTTTGAAGTACCTTCAATCCATCCAATGAGGTAAATTTGTAGGGTAGATAGGAATGTGTCTAATGACTAACCATAACCCTCCCTCGAAGACTCCCATTATACGAAACTCAAGACATACCATACCTGTGGCATAACGCTGCAAGCAAGTTCTTCAAGACAATCGATTGGAGATTCACTGTATTCAATGTAGATATGAAGTACCTACTGTAGCACATCTCCCTGCATACAAACACTCATCTTTTAAACCAAGAATTTGATTGAAGACATAATTCTCAGTTTAAATGAATGCTATGTAGCAACAATAAATTCATTGAAAGAAATGGAACACATGGAGCTTCTAGCACCGAAACAAAATACATTCCTACAAAGCTACTCACTTTGCTTGTCCAAGTTTTACCCTGACCATCAATATCCCAATTGTGCTCCAATAACTCACGTGCTAATGTACTCAACCTTTTACGCAGAATTGGCACAAATCTTACCATCCCACTAACACTTGATCGTCGCTTGCTTTCAACAATTTTTTCAACAGAGGCTTGAGCACAATTTGCTAATGCTCTGAGTGTCATTATAAGTTCGGATGCCACCAGAAATGAAGTTGTGCTAGCTGTGCTACACAGATATCTGAAACACAAAAATGACACATTGTGTTGTTAATATGATTTGTGCTAATTTACGAGTTTGCATGATAGACTTAAAATATGCATCTAATGCTAGTAGAGATGTACATTTCCTTCATTTTTATGCATTCCTGCTAGAAGTCAAACACAGAGAATGCATGATTAATGGTATGCAACTCACAAGTAATGAACTGTAAGTTGATTACATACTAGTATCAAAAACCCCATCAATGAATGCATAAGCACTACAGAAACAGTACTCCAAAGTGCCAATAGAAGGGTATGGTTGAAGTGAACAAAGATCATTTGCTGCATTGGATGATTGGAATGCCTCAAGCGACTCTTCTAGAATGGGTACATTACTAGGAGTGGACAAGTCATCAAAACTTAACATCTGCAATTGTTCAACAAAGTCACCACTTGAAAATCAAATTTAAATGGAAGAAAGAAGATTTTGTTGCTTTGAATGGAACATGCATAGTATGCCTCTGTCATTCCAGGTTATGTTGAATCTATTACAAACTCTAAGTAGAGTCTGGCCTAGAACCAGGTGGATACATTTCCTTTTTGAATCATCAGTTCTCTGCTATGTCCCTAGATGAGAAAAGACCGAACTCAGAACAACTCCATTATTATTTTAGAGCACTATGGTTCAGCTTCCTTTGGAAGCCGGGCACAATCTGCACTGATTGTATTATTTTTTGTATACTATTATTAGTTCAAGTAGCTAAATTACAAAAACAAAATGCATAATATAATTAAAATGATTTTATAGGAGAGCTAATCAACATTTACCTTACGCACACAGCACAGAATCTCCTTGAAAACAGACTTTGCAGTTAGAGAACTTGAAGCAATAACACTTGTTGTTTTTGGGTTCCCAGATGAAAGAGACTTGGTCATCCAATGTTGTTGGTAAGCTTCGCAATCTGTACAGTGAAAATTTTGCAGTGATTTTAAATAAGCACATATACATAGATCTTACTATGCATAGATATTCCTAATTGCTTCAGCCAATGCAAGCAACTTACCTTCTTTAAGCAAATTAACTGCACAGTCAAGATGCCTTCTGAGGCTTAGAAATAGGCCTTGCACCTTCTTTAGAAATTCAAATAAGGACATATTCTTAAGGCCAGAAGGTGCCTTGCATACAGTGGATAGCATTGCAGAAAATTGCTTGTGAGGACAATCCATGCAGTCCAGTTTTGTAAATCATATTTTTTATCACTAAGCTAAAGCTCTCCAATAATAAGTGCTTAAATCTAGAGACAACCAAACCTTGTGTTGCACTCTTGTTTCTTAGCTGGGTTTTCTCTTACTTGTGCACTTGATCTTCTCTCTAATGTAGTAATGGACAGCTCCAGCACACTGTTTTAGTGTTGGTTTTTCTCTTTATTACAGGTTTTTGGGTTGGCGATTTGGTTCCATTTGATCCCCTCTTTCTGTTTGTGATCTCAACAGTAGTTTTCAACTTGCTCATTGAAATGTTGTTCTACATTATTTGACTTCACATGCTGACATGTTATAGCTTTCTTTGTGGTGCATTATAGTAATATGTCAGTGGTTATAGTTCCAAAGTCAAATTGTTAAATTATTTGTATACTTCAAATAAATGATTATTGGTGTTCATTGATATTTGCTAGACTTAGTTGCTGTGACTATTGAAATTTGGTTTTCAGCTTGTTTTCTGATGAGCTCGTTTTGACTTCACATGTTAACATGTTAGCTTTCTTTGTGGTGCATTATAGTAATATGTCAGTGGTTATAGTTCCAAAGTCAAATTGTTAAATTATTTGTATACATCAAATAAATGATTATTGGTGTTCATTGATATTTGCTAGACTTAGTTGCTGTGACTATTGAAATTTAGTGGTTTTCAGCTTGTTTTCTGATGAGCTCATACTATATATTATTATATTCTAAACATAAATAGTAACATGTTCTCGCTATGGAAAAGAACCTGTTCTAATGCACATCCATGAACAGATATTTATTCTCGTCTAAGCATCACCTATTAATGGAAAAGGAGCAAAATATTCAGGTCCAACAATGATGGATAAGGCAAATTTCAATGATGCTGTTATGGGCCAAAGAAGGGAGACTAAATAAGAAAAAATTCTACTAAATCAAACCTGATTGTTTTTGAGGTCATGACTCAGCTCAAGGCAGGGCAACAAAAGAGGGCATGGACTCTTTTGCATTTCTACTAAATCAAACCTAAAAGTTTTAAGATCATAACTTGACTCAGACAGGATCACGCAAGAGGGAAAAGATCCTTTCACTACATAAAATTAATTTAAGACAGCTTAAATGATCCAAGAACCAACTGGAGTATTTACAGAAACCAAAAAAACGATATATCAAATACCCAAGTAAATGAAAAAACAAAGCTAATGCAAGAACAACAGTTGCCACTACAAGATCAATACAAATCACTGATAACAAACACACCAACGAAGTTGTATAACTGCTTTGTATTTCATGAGTCAAGAATCATGAAACGAATTTGGAGATGCCTGTTGGCAATAATTAGTAAAATGTCAATATTGCAAACATCATAATGCATAGAACACATAAGGCCTAAGTGGCAACTTGCTAGGGTACATGGATGCAGAGATGGGGATAGGGATAGGTGCAGGGATGCTAACCAAATTTAATTATAACAATAAAACTTAAAACATAACATAATATGCTTTATTAATTAATGATATCATAAGACTCAAGGGAGTGAGAGGATTGGTTGACATGATGTAAAAAATGGAAAGGAAAATTTAGACCTGAAGACAACAAAAAAAATCAGAAATCTGAAGTAAAAAATTGTTTTTGGCCTTTCACCACTGGGGAAAAGTATTTTTTCATTGCCTGCTACTGCTGCCACAGATCAATTATCTGTTGCTATTGGTGATTCTTGTTTTGATTTTTTACAGGGCATGTCACTGTAACATGGAACATACCCAAATTTGGAATTTGCACTACGTGGGCATCACGCAGCAAGCCAAGGGAAATCGCCAGTTGTTGGGGACATTTCTGTACCCCCATCCTAGGTACAGGAGCTACTATTGAAGTATGGAGGTTCTTGAAAGAAGAAAAATTGTTGGCAATGCTTACACATGCTAGTTTTAACTTTTACTCCCGTGAGATGAATACCTAGTAAAGTGGAGTATAGGGATTTTTATGATAAAACTTTATTGGCAATGGATCAGTATGGTTTTCCTGCTATTGATACAAATGGCTATTGTTGTTGAGCCTAATTTTAACTATGCCATGTTGCCGGGATGCTTCCCTGGGAATGGGTAATGCAACCCCTGGCAAAACCGGCTTAACAGCAATAGCCATTCACATCAATAGCAGGAAAACCATCCTGATCTGTTGCCAATAAAATTTTACCTCATGATGCCTTACACTCCACTGTATTGGGTATTCATTTCAGAGGGTAAAAAGTTAAAACTAGCATGTGTAACCAATGCCAAGAATTTTTTCAAGAATTTACAAACTCCAATAGCAGCCAAGACTCTAAATATTAAAATGACAACAAAAGTTCATAAAACTTTGAGAATTGTCATCCAAAGAGTAACTCGGGTAAACCTTCTCATTTTGAATATAATATATGTTCCAAGCCTGTTTCAGACTATGAGGTCACTGGAGGACTACGCTTGTCCATCAATGCAAATGAGAGACCAATAATATACAAGAAGTCAGGGAAACAATCATAGAAGCACTCGTAACCTACACTCAATGGTGAAAACCTGGAAGGAGATGGGGGGGGGGGAACAAGATTTACCAGGGATTCCAGGTGTGCAGCATTCTAGACGGGAGGAATAAGGCTTGCAGAGGAATCCAATTCACCTATTTTTACTGTTACAGCTACGGTATTTACCATATTATCTCGCGGTCTATTTCCTAGTCTCATGGAACACTGTGTTTTGGTGATAGCTTTGGTCTTGTTTCCATGGAACTGCATTTGCATTTGGCTTCCTCAATATGGTAGGGTTTCCCTGCACACAATTAGGGTGAGAATGTACTTTCTTTCTACTCCAGGTTATATTCAAAACTATGACCATCAGCCATAGGCATGTTGCCAGTATCCCACCCCCTCTCAAGCAGAGCCCATTTTTCTGCACGTGTGTCCATAGGCATCATTGCAGGTATCACACCCTTTCAAGCAGAAGCCAGTTTTCTGCAGCAGAACTGTGGTTGTTAAAATATTCAGGTCCTTTCTGTACAGTCACAAGTAGTATCAACATTATAGCGTATCCTTCCAGAGTTCAAGTATATCTTCTTGCTGGGAAGCAAAGCACCCTCACTTCAGAAACAACAAACAGTGCAGAGTAGGGTGAAATTTGAGATTTGTGTGGAGGGCATCAAATCCTTGTCCCTTCGTACATTTAGATGTGATATATCTCATTCCCTTGATAATCTTCATAACTTTTTCCAGATCTGTATGAGATGAAATAGTTTTCTCCATTTTAACTTTTTACAGTTTCCCACGTTGGTTCCCATGTGAGTATCACTTATTACTGCTGTCGAATTGTATAAGACAGATAGACCGGAGACCTGAGAACAGAATATCGACCTCATCCATTTTTGCAGTGCTTATATCAGGAATCCATATACTTGCCCTATGGTAACTATCCTACGTGCATGGTTGCATTGTTTGCTTCATGAAAAGCTGGCCACTAAAAGGCACTGGGAGTCGAGTTGTTTACTTTCCACGTTGCACTGCCCATTGCTCTATGCAACAAAGGTGTTCTGCCGAGTAATTGCACATCGGCTTTCTAAAGCTTGCCAGCATGTCAACTATAAAAACAAAACTCTTTACACTTCAGATTGATGACAATTTAAAACACCCGAGCTCTATACAGGAGATAAAGACTTCTAAACATTTTTAGGGATATGTTGCTTGTTTACTTCCTCATTCGGTAGGTTTAGCTTCTGGTAACTTTTTCTTTACCTTTTAATGTGTAGCTTATAGGAGTTTCTTTGACACTCCTATTGTTGGTCAATACTGATTATACTTTTAGTCGAGCCTCACTAACTTACCATTTTGGTAATTTGTACACATTAATAAAAGTATCTTATCATGTCTAATCTTATATGAAATTATACTACCCACCAGGTTAAAAAAACCGTTACATTAAAAATATCACAATTAAATGCTCACATTCAAGCAAGAAGAATGAAGTGATGAATACAGACCTTGGAAGAAATTCTGAGACAATGCAAAGCCTCTCAGTAGATGTAACTGCCCCCATAAAAAGAAGTATGTTTGGATGCCTTAGCCTCTTCATAAGTGACACCTTCATCAAAAGAAAGATAAAATTTTCAAATTTAAGTGAATTGCATAAAAAATTAATAAAAAAGAAACCAAGCATATCCAGCAACAGTCATCACCATACTAAGAGGAATAACACATTATAGAGGAAAATACTAACTAGAGATCCTTACCAAGTAAATTTACGCTTGTGAAACCAGTCAAGCAATCACATTATAGAGTAGGCATTCAGTCGGCTTACAGGTTATTCAATCAAATAGCAAGTTGAAAGGTGATAGAGGACATGTCTCTTTTCGAAACCTTTCAACAAGTTCTGTGGAATATTCCTGCTCATTGAAGACCTTTATCGCTACATCCTGCATCATGTAAGATTATTATTCTAGGGTTCTTAATTTGTGAGTAAATATTTGGCTAGATTAGGATTGACAACTCAAAATTGCTAAGTTTTAAACAAGGAAATTTATGTACAGTTCAAACTTCAAACTGATCTATTTTGGTGAACAGCCAAAATGAGTGAGTAAACATACCGAACCATACCAAAGACCATGATACACAGTCCCGCAAGAACCTGCCAACATTAATCCATGTCAAAGAACTACATGCAAGGATAACATCAAAACCAGTAATGATGAATTCAGCTTATAGGCATAACCACTAAGTTGCAATCTCAAGATGAAAAGCAACATCTACCATTTGGATACTTAGTTGTGAATAACATAAAATCCATGTGAATAAGCAACTCTGACGAAGAAAATATTTAACTCGTATTGTGCAGGTCCCAAATGGAAAGTTTAGATATTGATCCTTGCAGTCAGCATCCTAGATAGAATCATGTAAATTAACAGAACTTGAAATCCATAAAGAAAATAGTTTAGGAAATAACTTGAAGAATACTGAGAAAAGCTTTCAGATTTAAGTCAAATATTTTTTGTATCACTTTCTAGATTAGTTGTGTAAGATGATTTTCCATTTCCTTCAGAAGAATCTATTAAAGAATTTATCATGTTCGGGAATGACAATGCCACGCCAATTCAGGCAGTTGTAAATAATTTGACACAAATAAGTAAGATGAGTGTGCTTAGATCTTTGATCACATTTTTTATTAATTGGATGGATTCAGAATAAGGAAAAAAATTTAGGAGTATTGTTTTACTATGAATGGGCATGGATCATAGTAAAACTTGGATCATGCCTTATATTTTTGTTGGATTGTTCATCATACATAGAGCTTGATCATAGTAGAACTCTGATCATGCCTGAAATTCTACTGAATTCTTATCAGATGTGTATAATTCTCCCAAGATTAGACAATTCACATATAATTATTGTATAGTAGTTTTGCTGGTAGGTTATTGTCTATAGTTGCATATATGTGAATCTAATCAGTCATTTTGATCTTATTCAGATATGCGTTAAATTTTTCTTTAGTAAAAGGTTAAAAAGGTCTCTGAAATATCAGTGGAGCATTGGTTGATTAGTGAGGTCCAAAAAGTATTAAGATATTCATCAAAGTTCCATTCTTTCTGTGCTCTGTTTCCCACTCAAATGGCATGAATTTCAAAGGGAAGAGGACAAGTACAAATCCAGGGATTTTTATTCCTAGCACCTAAAACAAAATTGGTATGCGTATGCAGTGCAACTACTACGGGCATGTTTCTCCATGATTCCGAAAAAGAAAGGATCTCTGATATGATCATTGACCATAAGTCATATGATTTTATGATATTTGGCTGAAACTCTCCATTTCCTTTGCCCTGCTTTTGGAAAATTTATTTGTTTCTTCCTTTCCTTTGCTGCTGGCGAGTTTAGGAGAATAAATGGTATAATCTTTAACCTAAACCGCAATATAATGAATATAATGAGAACGGGAATCAACCCTATGATAATTTGAAATTTCGTTTTGTTTTAAAAAATCCTTCGAGGGTTTTGTTAGGATTAATTAAGACTATAGTGCTTAGAATTCAGAATTAAGTTCTTTCGAGCGAAAGCAAAATGCATATAGCCGGCGATCAAACACCGAGAATTAGGGTTTGCAGAATAACATTTTACACATACATTCATTTGTACCTGGAAAGAGACGAGATTCTGTTATTTATGGATACCCGGTATACTGTACTGGGTCTTCTTCCTCTTCGTCTGCTACTCACCGCAGCCGCTTGACTGTAATTCTTCTCACCCTTAACCCTGCGATTTCTTCATTTTCTCCCTCCCGAATTTCTTTCGGAGTCAATTATTGGTATAAATATAGAAATTGGACACCCAAAATTCATCCTCGGCTTTATAGGCAAAAGGTTTACAAAATAAAATTACACGGGATAAAGTAAAATGGTGGAATCTCCTTAGGAAAAAGGTAACACGGACATGGGTGACCTTGGTGTGTAAGTTTAGAAGCTGTTCATTTGGATTTTATTTTGTTAATTTTAATTTTATTTATTTGATAGATTTGATATATTTTGTTAATTTTAACTTTATTTTATATTTTTATAAACATTATTTAATTCAATAAGTAAATTATATAAGGTGAAAGTGTTTGAAAAAACAAAGAAGGAAATTTTTTTTAAAGGCAAATGGACAAAACAATTTTGAATACATTCAGCTAACTATAAGAGGGGAAGGAAAAAATTTATAATCCTAAATCTATTTAATGATATCACAAGATAAAATAAAAGGGGAAAGGAAATTTTATAGTCATCACCATAGATCCATCTTAAACCCGGATATATCGAGCACTAAGAGGGATCGAATTTTTTGAGGTGTATTTTTTTTTAATTTACACTCAAGAAATTTGATCTTTCTTGATTGATAGATCCGGGTTTAAGTTTTAAGTTTTTATTTTATAGACTAATATCGATTTTTTAATTACTTTTCATAATATTTTATTTTATGAGCCAACATGGATTTTTTTAAAATACTTTCCATAATTTTTTATTTTATGAGCCGACATCATTTTTTTTAATTATTTTATTAGGAACGAAAGTTACAACATCTCCCCCATTCCATAATTTTTTATTTTATGAGCCAACATGAATTTTTTTAATTATTTTGTTAGGAACGAACGTTACAACATCTCCCCCATACCAGGCTATAGAGAACCTCCTCGGTGCAATGATGCCATTCAATGAAGCTATTCATTGATACCATAAGATAAAATGAAAAGGTAAAGGACTTTTCATAATCCCTGACAACATTTAGTCATAGGATTTTGTCTATTTTGTTTAGAACAAAGCATGCAAAATGTTTACTTACTCTTTGGTTCAACCTTGTGACAAAAGTCAAGCAAATCGTCATGGGTGTATTCCACTATTTTTATATATTATTATATAGATTTTATTAAATTTATTATAAAAAAGAAAATTGGCAATGGGTAGAAGAATTCAACATATATATATATGAAGTATTCAAAACTATATGAAAAAGTAGTAACACCACAAAGAAATAGCTTCATGAAAATGCACAAACCAGAACTGCTTGATCAAAAGAAGTGTCTGCCATTAATTGAAGAAATATAAAATCCTACTAAAGACCTCAACTGTCAAGTAAAAGGAAGTTTAGAGACCTGAGGATATGTCAACCGCACTGTAAAATATGGTGGTATTCCAATCTCATTTACTGCTAAGTGAGGATCAGGAGAAATGACAGAATGACATGCATAGTTAACTCTCTTTCCCATCATGTTTTGTCGAAATAAACCTTCTTTTTTTTCCAATATCTCGCATACTCATGTGTTTTCTTTGCCACTCATGCCTGTCAACAAATATAAACTAGAAGGTTTATCATAAATCTATTTTGTCAGAGAAGACTAAGAACTTCAACTAGCATCAAAGTCAATATTGCCTGACATCGAATATAGACAATAAGAAACTACACATTTTGACTATACACTCCCTTTTGTCAATATACATCTAGGAAGTTCTTAATTCATGATCATACCAGGAATCGAACTTGTCCATGTAACTTGCTAGATTATATAGACATAGTGTTCAATCTGATATGGTACCAAATCACAGAACAAAACAGAAAAACAATAGTTAACTTGCGGTATTTTTAAAAACACTATTTTACAATCTTCATAGTTGATTATTAACCAAATTTTATTATTTATCCTGATTATTGGTGTCTTGTGTTGATAAATAGGCTAAGAAGGAGCTATATGCTTTTTGCTCTAATTTTTAGCACTAAGGACTGTATGTTTTTTATCAGCAATGAATAAAAAAATAGGCTAGTGAAGTATTTTGTTGGCTTGCATCAATGTTCTGCACTACAAACTTATGTATTTAAAAGAGGATTGGTTGCATTCATATTCTTCATGTGGCTAACATAGTTTATTGAGAAGGTGCTTATTGTGAATTCTACAAGGCCACACTCATAGTGAATTCATTAAGGCCATGCCGGTTTAGGTAAATCCCCCTCGTAAATATGAAAGTGTCAAGTCAATTGCTAGAATTCTTGGACAATGTCAATTACAAGACCTCGGTTGAGCATACTAGAATTTTAGATCATTTTCCTGTGGTGTTAGAAACTATATCTAGTGTTCTAAACTTTAAAATGAGCACCACATCCCACTTCGAGGCCAAATATCCCCTATGGAGGGCCAATATGGTGGTTTGGGACCACGTACATGGACCATGATCCCCATAGTAAGATCTCTAAATCCATCTGCATTTTCAAAATTTAGTAAAATATTGTACAAATTCATTATCAAAATTGTAATTTTCTATTGTTAGTGTGACACAACGTGGACACAACTAAAAATGACTAACATAAATAACTAATTCACATTAATCGTGGTTAGTTAGTGATATTTATATTCATGTGACTAAATTAGTCATTGATGTTAGTCATTTTTATTTTAGTCACTTGTTATCTAGTCATATATTTTATCCCATGACTAAATTAGTCATTTATCTTAGTCATTTTTAGTTAGCTTATTTAAAATTGCTCAATTTTAGTCGTTTATCCCTTGAAAAAACAGTGGTGACTAACTTTTTTAGTCGCCTAGTCACTTATCTCTCATTTTGTACTAGTGAATAAATAAATATCTGGGTACAATGGGGAAATGACAAGTACAAAAAATATAACAATATTTTTTAATATAAATAAAATGGAAGAGTTAAGATTAAAAATCATTTAAGGATCACAAGACTATAATTATAATCTATAACCAAAAGAGAGAGATCTTGTGCATATTGCTATTATCCATCCATGTACTATAACTAATAGTCGGATAATTATAAAGATAATTAATAATTAATAATTTTGGATCACTTCAGTACGAGCATGAAGGAAGTAATAACAACATTTTTTGAGCCAGATCCACATATCCATATCACTAGTGAATAAAGTGGTTTCCTTGAAGGCTATGAAAGAACATCATAAATAATAACTATTCCAATGAAATTGGAAACAATGTATAACATAAGGGAAGATCGAACTTTAATGAACCTTTCACTGCAAAAAATCACCTTTTTAGGGGCGGTTTTGGCTTGCGGAGGTCTTGTTCAAACCGCCTCCAAAAGTTCTTTTAGGCCTTTGGGGACGGTTTTTGAAACCCACCTCCCCAAAAGTCGTCAGAATTGGACTTTTAGGGGCGGTTTTTTAAAAACCGCCCCCAAAATTCCAATTCTCAAGACTTTTGGGAGGGGGTTTAGAAAGACCCCCCCCCAAAGATGTTTTTGAAGGCAGTTTTTATAAACCTCCCACAAAAGTCATGAGAATTATATTTTTGGGGGAGGTTGTTTTAAAAATGCATCTAAAATTTCAATTCTCATGACGTTTGGGTGCAGTTTTTTAAATACCCCCCTAAATATATTTTTCAAGGTGGTTTTAAAAAAAAACCCTCCAAAAGCCTTGAGAATTGAACTTTTGGAAGTGGTTAGCAAAAAAACACCTCCAGTTGTTAAATTCTCATGATGTTTAGGCAGGGTTTAGAAAGTCCGCCCCTAAATATATGTTTCAAGGCAGTTTTATGAAAAACCCCCCAAAAGGCAAGAGAACTTTACTTTTGGAGGCGGTTTTTTAAAGACCGCTACCAAAATTTCAAATCACGTGACTTTTTTGGGGGTAGTTTAGAAGGAGAAACCCTAAATAATTTTTTTAGGTATGTTATCAATATTAATCTTCTCAAAGAATACTAAAATTTACACCTAATTACCCTATACTTGACCCCTAAATAACCTCGTAATTATCCCCTAATTACCCCCAATTAACCACTAATTGACCCCTAATTACCCCCAATTAACCACTAATTGCACCTGAATGACGCCTACTTGACCACTAATTACCTGTAAATAATCCATGCTTACTACTAATTAACCGTTCATAACCTCTAAATGACCCATAGTTTTTCCCAAGAGATGCTTCCAAACATTCATAGATGGTTTATTCTCTAGTAAACCCATCGATGTAGACTAGTGTGCCTCACACATAGGGATTCAAAATGCGCACATACCATCATGAACCTGACTAAATTCCCAACATCATGGGAAAGCATTGGTTTAGCTAAGCCCTTGGGCTTAAATGACCCCAACTTACCCATAATTGACCCATTATAATTACCATTAATTACCCTTATTTAACCCATAATTGACCCCTATTTACCACTAATTAACCCCTAATTACCCCATAATTGACCCCTTGTTAACTCCTAATCACCGCAACTCATAACCCATTAATTACCCCTAAATGACCCTTAATTACCCATAGTTGACCACAAAATACTCCTAAATTATCACTAATAAATCTCTAGTTACTCTTCATTTACCCATAATTTCCCATAAATGACCCCTAACTCTGCATTGGGCTCGATTCCATCACATAGGCCTTACAGAGGGAATTGTTGTCTTGTGAGTGGGATATGGTGGCCATTTTGGGATGTATAACACCACGAATCATTTTTTACAACTAGACCGTGGTCAACATGTTATACAACTTGACGAGAACTTTATACTCAAAACGAGAAGTCTAGCCATAAAAACTCATATTTTTGCATAAAAAAACACCAGAAAACAACCCTGAATCAAAAAGTGGTTCTATCGGTAGCACCACTTTTTTTGTGGTTAAAAATATAGACACTGACCAAAACAATACTTATTTTTGTTTACAAAAATCTTAAAATGTTATACCTCAATATTACACATTATGTATTAGTGTTGCGTCCTTGCACTAGCGACCTAAATGACAATTTCCCTTAAAGATTATCTGAACATCCAGAGTAAAAGCCATTGACTGAACACTGAAAGCAAACACTTTTTCTGCCATCTACCAACCCAACTTAGCCATGTTTGTGAGCACTACCACTCCCTGCACATCTACAAGGGCGCGGTAGTTAGCACTACCACGCTTTGCTCCTTCTCTGGGGCGCGGTACTACCGCGTTATGCTCAGTTATAGGGGCGTGGTAGTCTGAAATTAGCCTTTTTGCCTTGGATTTTGGGATTCAACCTTCTAGGAGATTTTGTTGGGATTACCACCTTTGGTTCGATCCTAACTCCTTCTTTGTTTAGTTGGCATGATCCACTAAACTCTCCATAGATCCACACTTCTCTCTTGTTGGTTATCCTTCCCATGTGCTATAAGAGAGAAGCCTTCCATGAGCCAAAGGGAGGACTTTTGGGGCATCAAACCTATGATCTTCATACTTCTGCAAAGATCGCTAAAGGAAGCACTTGGAGCTAGAGGATTGGCTTGGATATCAAGCAACCTTTGTAAGCACTCTTCAAGTTTGTAATAAAAGATAACTTGTTTTGTTTTTCCCATTTCATGTGTATTGTATAAATCTTTGATATGAAATGTATCTATTTTAGATTTGAACTTAATCTTCGCTTCAAGGTATTTGGAAGCTTGCATGCTTTTTCTTTGTTTGATTTCAACAGGTTCTACATTGGAGCTTCGAGATCAAGAGCTAGACTTCGGGATCAAGAGCTAGAAATGGGACAAACGTCGAATTGGAAGGTGAGTTATGTCTTTCATCTTTTCTGAATGCATTTAATCTTGTTGTGAAGATTAGTTTAGGAACTCAAGGTAGCATTTGTTTCATTTTTGTCTTAGCATAGAGTCAATGCATCTTGCTTTATCCTAATAGAGTTTCTACCTATCCGTAGGGAGAAATTTCTACAACAAAAAATGGCGACCATACTGGGGAGATAAATCCATTTTCTTTGCTTGTGAAGTTTGCTTTCAATTTCACTCATTGATTGTAAGAATTGGGTTCTTTCACCCTCATTCACTTCCCTGTTCTCTGCATTAGACTTCTGTTACAGATCAGTAAGTCCTCTGGGTTGGAAAACCCTTGAAAAGTCAAAATCTTTTCTCAAAATTCTGCCTCTTTCACCCTATTCACACACTACCGCGCCCCCGTAACTGCCTACAAAGCGGTAGTACCGTGCCTTAACCACTGTCTATAGCATGGTAGTCTATCAATACCGCACCTTAACCACTGTCTAGAGCGCGGTAGTCTATCAGTACCGCGCCTTAACCACCGTCTAGAGCGCAGTAGTCTATCAGTACCGCTCCCCGGTTGCCTGCAGGCCCGCGGTAGTTCCTGGAAAGTGTTTTTTCTTGGTTTGTTTGGTTATTTTTGGGTCTTTTCGAGATTTGGATCCACATTGGCCCTTTGAGTAAACACTAGTGTTTTGCTTGCATTTTTAAGCAAAATGGGTTCTATTTTTGAAAAAAAAAATCCCCCTCATGGCCGGGGGGGGGCCATGAATCGTGCATCCTACAGTCATTTTGACCCATATTAAGGTTTTGAGATTATTTTTGGTTTGGTGTGTTTGGATTGCTTGGCATCTTATTTCCTTTACATCCTATCTAATGATTGTTTGAAAAGATTGATTCCTTGCCTCCGCTTTAGTTCAAAGAGAAGCTTGATTTTGTCCTTCTTTTACCATATTCATGAAATTGAAACACAAAGGTATTCTTCTTGCCTTAATTTAATCATTTGACATTCTTGGTATTACATTCACGAGAAGAAGAAATGCTTGTTTCATATTTATGTGCATTTGAGTTAGACGATATTATTAGGTTCTTCTCTTTGTCTTGCATTTGATTGGAAACATTTGTAGAATCTTTATTTCCGTAGCTTGGATATGTCTTTTTCAAGTGTGAAAAGAAAGGAAATGGATTAGAATCATTACATTTGGTGTTCATATGAAGAACTTTTTCATTACTTTGGGTTAGTCTTGGGTACATATTTTACTTCTTTCTATCATTTTGAAAAGAAATAAAATTGCATGTGCATTGGGTTGTGCATATTGGGAACAGAAAGAATTCTTCCTTACTTTAGCTAGTGTTCATCGAAGAGAAAGGCTCATTTCGATTCATCTTCATTTGCATGGTTTGAGTCGTCACAACACCATCAAGTTGCACTTCCATAGCCCGATTGTGTAAGACAGCCTCTAAAATTAATCTCCCTAACTAAACCAATATTAACCTCACTTGAGGAAATCAAAAGAATTTGGTAGTTAGGTAGGACACCGGGGATAAGCATCAAAATAATTCCCCCTTGTCATTTTTCATCTGAGACATAGTCGTTGTCTTTAGGGAACTAAAATCCTCTAGTATTTATTGACACAGTCACAGCTAGTTTATGGAGGGGCCTCCTGACTGTTTTTAACTTTCAGGGGTTAAACTGCCGCGAGATTGAGAACCAGACAGACTCTGTGGAATGTCGCACTCCACTTAGCCCTAAGGCAACATCGATCATTGTCTTCCTTGTATTCATAGTAATGCAAGGGTGATAAGGCAAAAGCACCGAAAACCTTTTCCAATGTGTCATGAACGAGGTAGCTTAGTGACTTTTCTTCTAGGGCTCTTTACCCAGGATCCCTTTCGGTAGAGGGATATCCTTCCATTATTGGTCTCTCATTTTGTATTGTTCGACTTGGATTTCATCACCTTGCGAAGGATACAATTTGTTGAGGTCTCCAGCTCTTAGTTAGGAGGTTTTGCTTGCTATCTTGTAGAGGGTCTTTTTCTTTGTAGGGCTGCTTGTTGGCATTCTGGCCATTTTGTTGTACAGATCGCTTACTGTGGCAGCGGCCTCAGTATAGTTTTTTGAGTTTGCTCTTTTGGCCTGTGAGCCTTGTCTTTTCCTAGCTCCCCTTTCGCACACTCGGTTTCCTAAGGGTTTTTGAGTTCTTTTTAACAAGACTTCGTCCACATCACTTAGTTTTGTTTCATGGAGAATCTACCTCCATGCACCCATGCTCCTTCTGGGACTACCAATCTAGAGACCCCTTTTCAAGGGGTACCTTTTACTTTTCCTCCAATTGGAGCTATTGGTCCTCCCTTTATTGCCACGTTAAATCTTCCTGGATTAACCATAGGATTACCGGTATGGTTATTCAATCCGGTAATTCTGATTGCACCCAATGTTTCAAATGTTAATTCTCCACCACGAGAGAGTCAATCCCAAACTAATCCTTCCCCTTCTTCGTCGGATGAATATTCTTCTGTTCCTTCTTCTTTGCCTGATCAAAGCAATAGTGTTAGTAATCAGGTGGATGAGAAGAAGAAGAAAATGAAAGTTAAGAAGAAGAAGGATAAGGAAGAGACCAAGCGTAAACCGGTTGCCCTTAATGGCACTCATTCTACGAAAACACCTCGTAAGCCCAAGTTCCCTTGCAAACTCTGCAAGGGTGATCACCTTCTCAAGGATTGCCTTGGTCTTTCCCGTGTGTCAGAAGTGTGGTCTAAAAACCCCAAACCAATTGTATCGTCGACCTCTGACCATCATGTCGATGACACTCTCTCAACCAGTGACCCCTTGGTGAAGGGTCGGAAGGGTAAAGTCCTATATCCCTGTTTGATATGCAAGGGTATGCACCGTACTTTCCTTTGTCCAAGCATGGATGAAGCCTCACGGTGGTTGGAAGATATTACTAGTTCTCAACTGGTGCCTCCAACAGACCATAGTAAACTGTTCCTCGACCCCCTGCTGGTTGGCCAAGTGATCAATTCAGTTTCATCTGCAATTGATCCCACTCTCCCTTCTGAGAGTGAAGTGATCGAGTCACTGTCATCCCCACTCAATCCCGCTCTTTCATTGGAGAAAGTCCAGACTGAAGCAGTCACCTTGACACAATCTTCGTCTCATTCTTATCTTCCCAGCGAGAGTGAATTGGAAACCACTGATGTTTTCCTTATCGGTTCAGAATGCCCTCGGCAAGGAGAAACATTGTCTGTTTCTGCAAGACCCCCTCCAAGTACTGATGTCATTTCCTTTGATTGGGATGGTCTAACAGAATCTCGTCTTCCTTCGAGTGTTCCTTTTCAAATATCTGTAGGGGTTTTCGATAAAGAAATTTTTCGTACGATAGTTGATGAAGGAGCTTCTGTAGTATTCTATCCTCAACTACTTGGCAAACCTTAGGTTCTCCTCGGCTTGTGCCCGTCACTGACCAGATACTGGCTTTCAATAGAAGGCTTACTGGACCTTTAGGGTCCCTTCCTCAGTTACCTATCACTTTGGGAGGGAAAACAATCTGTATTGATGTCATGGTCATCCAAGGTCCCTTAGATTTTAATCTACTCCTTGGATGTGATTACGTCTATGTAATGAAGGCTGCAGTGTCCTCACTCTTTTGAGTGATGTATTTTCCCCATCATGGGAATATTGTGACCATCGATCAGCTTTCCTTTGTGACGCCCACTCATCGCATGACTCCTAGTCACTAGACTTCCCTAAATGTTCCACATGTTTTAGTGGTTTCTTTCCCCTAGGGGGGGGGGGACGCTTGGAGCAAAGTTCTATTCTAGTGTCAAGCTCGTTAAAAAATGAAACCATTTTCTCAAGCATAGTTTACTTTTGGTTTTAAGCTTCTGTAAAAATAAAACCAACCATCATTTCAAGCATAATTTACTTTTGGTTTTAAGCTTGTGTAAAAATGAAACCAACCATCATCTCAAGCATAGTTTACTTTTGGTTTTAAGCTTGTGTAAGAATGAAACCAACCATCATTTTGAGCAGAGTTCCCTTTATGTGTCAAGCTCATTAAAAAATGAAACAGGTCACCATAAGCATGGTTCCCTTTCTATGTCAAGCTCGTTAAAAAATGAAATAGATTCCTCCAAGCATAGTTTATTCTCTGTTTCAAGCTCATTAAAAAATGAAACCGACCCTCAAGCACAATTTACTTTTGGTTTTAAGCTTGTGTAAAAATGAAACCAATCCCAAGCATAGTTTACGTTCGGTTTCAAGCTTGCGTAAAAATGAAACTACCTTCGAGCATAATTTCTTTCTGTTTTAAGCTCATTAAAAAATAAAAAGGACCCTTTCAAGCATTGTTATTATCTATTTCAAGCTTGTGTAAAAATGAAATAGATCTCCCTTCCATTTGTTCGAGTCTCTCGCTAGAGTTAGGATTTGAACCTTCATTTCATCTGCCTGGGTCACTTGGTCCTGGATCTCCCTACCCCCCTGGTGAACACATTCGGATTAGTAGCCAGGATTTTTGGGTAAGGAAGAAGAGTAGTCAGACGAAACAAAGCTTGGGAGGCATGTTTAGCCGTTAGCAATCATGCTGGGGGCACCTACCAACCTCTGGTCATCATGTTGGGAAGGAACCCGTCAATGGGCCTTAAACATGAGCAGAGTTTACCATTGGCTTCAAGCTCATTAAAAAATGAAACCAGTATTCTGAGCAAAGTTCTACTCCTGTGTTAAGCTCGTTAAAAAATAAAACATATCCTTTCCCTTTGAGTCGAGTCTCCTCGTAGACTTAGTACCTGAACCTTCTTTGCACTCGCCTATACCTTAGGCGAATGAAATGAAGCTTGGGGGCATGTCTTCAACCTTTGGAATTTACGTTGAAGTCAACTTGATCACCCCTCCACACCACATTGGAGCTAAGTCACTTACTTCTAGCAATCATGCTGGGGGCATGTACCAACCTTTGGATTTCATGACGGGAAGAAGTTCACCATTGGAAACATTTTTTAGCATACTTTCCTTTTTAGGCTTCGAGCTCATTAAAACCATGAAAATTATCCCGAGCATAGTTCATTTTCTGTTATGAGCTCGTTAAAAAATGAACCGACATCATGAGAATTCTTCCAACCTATCTTCGGGCTCGTTAAAAACAGTAAGATGGTGTTTGAGCTTACTTTTCACTTTTTCGTGCTCTGGTTAAAAACATGAAAAGTGGTTTGAGCTTACTTTTTCCTTTTTCGTGCTCTGGATCCAAACATGAAAAAGATTCTGAGTGCTTTTGATACCATTATCGTGCTCGTTAAACAAATTGGAGTAAAAAGGTGTGTCTAACAAGTATAGGTTTATCACTTTATCCGGCCTCGCTAGACTATTTACGGAAAAGGAACTGTGCCGAGTTTACTTCTCCTTTGTCTTACTCGGCCATCAACCATGGCAAAGTTGTACATGGAGTCCTCTTTAAGCTCTTTTTAGACTCCTAAAATAGGAAAAGATGGCCAAGCGAAATTGATTCGTTCATGCTTGTAAAAGGATTTGAATGATCATCTCCATAGTGATAATTTATCCCTTTTTCGGACTAGGGGGCACTCCTTACAAAAAAGGAATACTCCAGCCAATCATGACTGGAAGAGTCCTCTCTCGCGTTGTTTTACCCTTTTTCGGGCGATGAGGCTAACCTTACGAAAAAGGACCGTTGGAGTCTTCTTTAGTTCTTTTCAGACTCTCTAAACATGAAATGACGACCGAGTTTTCCTTCCTTGGACTCGTTAAAATTTAACATCGAAGGGCCCACTTTGGGTCGAACCCCTCCTTTCTCAGGTTCGTAAAACATGTGAGATCGGACTCATCTATGAGATGAGCTATACCGAGCATCTGTTATCCTCCTCAAGCTCGTAAGAAAACAAAGAGGTACTCGTCCATCATGTTGGGGGAAAATGAGAAAATGAGTCAAGTTTACCTTGTTGGTAGCTTGTGAGTCATCACCTTTGAACATGGCATGCATCCTCACCTTGTCCGTTTTGGGTAGTGAGTCTTGCTGATAGTGTCATCATTATGATCATGCGTCCTCATCATTGCTATGAGTTCACACTTTCTGTGGTTCTGTCTGTTCAAGTAGTCCCTGCTGCTAAGCTCTATTTCATGCCGTTATATGTTCAAAGGGTTATTACCTCGAGTCCACCTCCACTTCATGTCAAACCTTCCCTTTGTGTTAGTACATATTCTATTGTTTCATCGATCCATACTATCTTTCATCCCGATTTCGTGTCGATGATGTGGGAATCATTATGGCCCACCTTCGACGAGTCTATTCCTGTCGACACCAAATCACTATCCAGGAATTAGGCTTAGGAGTCAACCACTAGTACCTTGGTACCTGCATGCCTCAATGGCAGGTTTCCTCATATTCAATAGTAGGTTTTCATCAATGACCTCTGATTGAATGATCTCTTGAATGCTCGACATCAACTCGTTTATTCGCATTTCGTTGAGATGTGCTATAGATACCTTGGGGATCATTGTCATTATTGGTGATTTCCCTTGCATTTGTTAACGGTTCACATCATTGACCGGTAATCAAATGGTTTCTACCATGTTTGACTTCAACACCTTGTAATCACATGGCTAGATTCGTATCGTTTGCGATCGGGTAGAGGACCCTAGACACCTTTTTGTATTTTGATTACGTCCAGGTTGCAATGGAGATTTCCTCTATATTGTCACACAGATCCACTTTTGTATTGGTCATGGCTATGTCATCACTGTCTCATGGATCTACGCTTGTTCATAGTAGCCATGATTTGTCTACAGTCTATTTCATCTCAGTACTCATGGATCTGCAATGTATTGGTAGACAGCCATGCTTTGAGTCATTTGTTTCCGAGCATGCGAATGCCCGCCTCGGTGGTATATTTGACATTTTGTTTCTGTTTTAGCTCCTTGTTGCTCCCCTCGATGCCATCAGTCTCTTCTAACCTCACACTTTAGGGGGCATCTGTTATACCTCAATATTACACATTATGTATTAGTGTTGCGTCCTTGTACTGGCGACCTAAATGACAGTTTCTCTTAAAGATCATCTGAACTTCAGAGTGAAAACCATTGACTGAACACTGAAAGCAAACACTTTTTTTGCCATCTGCCAACCCAACTTAGCCCTATTTGTGAGCACTACCGCTCCCTGCACATCTACAGGGGTGCGGTAGTCAGCACTACTGCGCTTTGCTCCTTCTCTGGGGCGCGGGTACTATTGCGTTATGCTCAGTTATAGGGGCGCGGTAGTCTGAAATTAGCCTTTTTGCCTTGGATTTTGGGATTCGACCTTCGAGGAGATTTTGTTGGGATTACCACCTTTGGTTCGATCCTAACTCCTTCTTTGTTTAGCTGGCCTGATCCACTAAACCCTCCATAGATCCACACTTCTCTCTTGTTGGTTAGCCTTCCCATGTGCTACAAGAGAGAAGCCTTCCATGAGCCAAAGGGAGGACTTTTGGGGCATCAAACCTATGATCTTCATACTTTTGCAGAGATAGCTAGAGGAAGCACTTGGAGCTGGAGGATTGGCTTGGATATCAAGCAACCTTTGTAAGCACTCTTCAAGTTTGTAATAAAAGATAACTTGTCTTGTTTTTCCCATTTCATGTGTATTGTATAAATCTTTGATATGAAATGTATCAATTTTAGATTTGAACTTAATCTTTGCTTCAAGGTATTTGGAAGCTTGCATGCTTGTCCTTTGTTTGATTTCAACAGGTTCTACATTGGAGCTTCGGAATCAAGAGATAGACTTTGGGATCAAGAGCTAGAAGCGGGACAAACGTCGAATTGGAAGGTGAGTTATGTCTTTCATCTCTTCTGAATGCATTTAATCTTGTTGTGAATATTAGTTCAAGAACTCAAGGTAGCATTTGTTTCCTTTTTGTCTTAGCATAGAGTCAGTGCATTCTGCTTTATCCTAAGAGAGTTTCTACCTATCCGTAGGGAGAAATTTCTACAACATAAAATCAAACCCCAAATTAAAAACTAATGCTACTGGTAGCACACCTTTTCAAAAAATGGCATTATTATATCATTTTTTCATAATTTCAAATTATACTTATTAAATATCTTAGTAACGCTATATAAAAATTGCACTTTGTTTAACACAAATTGTTCAAGAAATTATTTCACTCTTTCTACATAAAATAAACAAATTTCAAATAATATTCATAATAAAAAAAAAAATTAAAAAACTTTTTCAAAAAGGGTTTTTATTTTTATTTTTTTATTTTATAAAACATAAATGATAAAAACTTTAAAAAAAAATCGTTTTTTAAAAAACATTAAAAATTTATAAAAATAAATAAAAAATAAAATTATAAATTATAAAAACACCAAATTATAAACAAAAAAAAATAATTTTAAAACACTTAAAATTTTTTAAAATAAAATTAGGAAACAAAAAAATAAAAAAAACCTACCTCTCCCACCACTCCCCTTACCTCCTCCCGTCCCGCCAATCCTCCCCTCCACCCTCACCCTCCTCCTCCCTCTAAGATTCCCCTCCCCCTTCCCCATCCTCCCCCCCCTCTACAATGCCCCTCCCCTACGCCCCCATCCCCCTTCCATTCCTATCCCTCCCCTCTCCCATCCCCCCTTCCGCTCCTCCCTCCCCCTCCCCCTCCACGCTCTCCCCCCCACCCAAACCCCTTGGAGGCCCTTTGGGCGCACAAGGGGCGAAGGCATTACTCCCTCGTGTGACCAAAGGGGCCGCCCATGGCGGCAGTGTGATTCTGAGAATTGTGCCTCCCCCCCCCCTTGGGAAATGTAACACTCCCTTCCAGCATTCCCGTGCAAGGAAGGAAACGTTAATCAACACACAGGCTTTTAGATAGACTTAGCCTAAATAATTCTTGCCCATAAATTCCTAACAATTTAAGAATGTCCAAATGCAGATTCATTTCAATATCAACACAGCGGAAACTAAACATTACATGTGCATACAATTTCTTCATGCGTTCAGCATACACATATCAACCATACATGTATCAGTCATTAATTTTATTAATGCATGGACAATTATCATACTGCATAAGACATGATGCCTTTCGTTCCATTAATCATGAATGCATTGCAAAACACAGATTGTATATAAATTTAATCACAGGATACTCATCTTGAATTGCAACGGTCCAAACGACTGGCTATGGAAGGGCAACGTTCCTCCCAACCGTAGACCTCTGTCCAGCTTGTGTTCTTTCAGCTGAGAGGTCACCCCCGAGCTGGGCTGTGTATCCACTAAGGAGGACTAGCTGGGTTCACTCACAGCCATGGTTCTGGTCAAGCATCCAAGAAGATAGAGGAGGGTAACGCTAAGCCAGTGAGCTCAACCACAGAGCTACAGGCATCTCAAGTGAGCTCAACAATCAGGCACCCACATTACCTACCACATCCAACACAAGGAAGATCCCCTTCTCTGTCACACAGTCCCTCAGGCAACTCTTCCCTCCAGTGCTCTTCAGGATGGGCATAGAAAGGTTCAGCTGCTGATCCTTGAGATCCTAACCTTCACTGGGTTTATCAAGCACACCCAACCTCTGCATAGTCATTCCCAACTTGATTCCTCACCATTCTGCTCACCAAATACTCAAATCCGTCACTCCGTTTTCTGAGCTGCAAAAACTGGGTTTTTCCATTGATTTCGGGGTAGCTAATGCTCCCAAATTCGCCCCAAGGTTCATGCTATTGGATTCCCCATTGGATTTCCCTGTCCCATGCCAAATCTGGACGTTTTTGGTCTTTCAAAAACTGGGTTCTCTCAAAGTCGCATTTTTTTTTCTGGTTTCCCTCACTGTTGGCTCTCATTTTTTGGATGGGAATGATGCTAGGTAGTTTCACAATGGAATGGGGTGAGAAAGAAGCAACCTCTCATGAGGTTGAGTGACTTCTTGCCCAAGTAATCAGAGCCCATGCCCACCCCATACGAATTTCAGGGCTGCCCATGCTCCATTGAAGCCATGGGCTGAAATCTCAACCACCTTCTTACAACAGGCATTAATGTCACCTAGGGAAGTCAATGGGTTCTCATAATGACAAATGGCAGCCTAGGGTTTAATCCCATAGCCCTCTCACCACTCCCTAGTGGATACACGTGGCCCCTTCTCATTCGTTGCCTCCATAGCCAGTTTTTTGGGTATTTTATTTCAATGTTAAATATTTACATCAATTTACAATATCCCATGGCTTAATAGCACGTGGGTAACAAAACATCAAGCGTGTCTAATTTAAATAAAATCCGAGCATAAACTAGCGGGGCCTTGGCCTTGAGCTCCACGCTAGGGAAACATACATCGTGTGTTTACAATATTTACATTAGAGCCAATATTTCCTAAGGGTCAAAATTGGGGTATTACAGGAAACCCTTGGTAGGCCCTTGGGTGCACGATAGGCAGCAGTGCTGCTCCCTCATGCACCCAAGGTTCGCCCCTTGGGAATCCCTTTGGTCGCACGAGGGAACAACGTTGGTGCCTCTCGTTCGCCCAAAGGGCCTCCAAGGGGGGATGGGTAGGGGGAGAGGGTGGAGCGGAGGGGAGGGAAGAGGAGGGAGGAGGGGGAGGGGAAGGGGCGAGGGGTGGGACGAGAGGGGAAGGGGCGAGGGGTGGGACAAGAGTGGAAGGGGTAGCGTAAAGGGAGGGGGAGAAGGATGGGGAAGGGGGATGAGGGAGGAGGGGGATGGGTAGTGGAGGGGGAGGGAGAGGGGGTGGGGTTGATAGGTTAGTTATTTTTATTTTTTAAAATTTGTTTTAATTTTTTTTTAAAGTTTTTATAATTTGTTTTCTATATAATTTTTAATTTGTTTTAAAATTGTGTTTTTTTAAAACTTCTGATAAATTTGTTTTTATAAAGTTTAAATGTTTTTAATTTTTTTTGTTTTAATTTGTTTAGGTATTTTTATTTGGATTTTATTTATATATATACTTTTTTATTTTTTATTTTAAATTTTGTTTACATTTTGTTAAAAAGAATTGTTTTGAAATTGTTGTTCATAAAATTTATAAATTTTTTATATTTTTTTTTACTTTTCAAAAGACAATTAATCTGTTTTCTCATTTTGGGTTTTTCATATTTCTTTTTTAAAATTTTGATTTTTTTTCTCTGTTGTGCTAGGCCCCTTTTAGTTGTGGTGAAAATCGTTGCTCTTACCCTAAGCCCTCTTTAGGCGCCCAATGTGCCTCTCCAATGGGCGGAGCGATTATGAGGAAAATGTCAAACTTGACAAATTTTTTAGAATGTATTTTTGTAATGTTTTAACTTTACGATTTTATTTTAAGAGTAAATATTATGTTTTTAATATGTTATTTACAGATATATGGCATACTTTTTGTTCAGTTTATGTGAATCAACACTTTATAGAAAATAATGTTAAATAGAATCATTTTTAAATATAAAATAGCTGAAAATATATTAAAAATGGTTTGTAATGGCTTCTTGGTCATTAATCCATGGCTTGATACCAAAATCCATGTTATTGGGATAGAACATTTGTCTATGGGGCTCATGTTCTTTGCATAGTAACCCACATCATTGCATAAGGCACATGCAGGGAATCCTTTGCGTACATGTGATAAATGGTCACCACGTTGAGGAGGGAACAGTAGGGGTGGATCTTGAGGAACATTCCATAGTATAATGCAAAATCTAGGAGCTTACGCTGTAGCATTTTACTGTTGAGCTCATGGTCCATGTGTGTGGTCCCAAACCACCATATTGTCCCTCCATAGGGCATCTTTGTCCTAGAAGTGGGATATGGTGCCCATTTTGAAGTTTAGAACACTAGATATGGTTCTTGGTGCCTGTGATGTGGTTCAATTCCAAAATGTAGGGTGTTATACCTATGGGCTCGTGAGACAGCCATGTGTCCCTTGGAAACTACAAAGTTCCTACAAAGGGATCTTTTTCATGTGATCAGGATATAATTGTAGTGCCTACATCGAAGTACTTAAAACAAACTTAAAAAACAAGATTTCACAACTTTTTTTTTTTTTTTTTTTTTTTTTACAATACAACATATCTATTTTGGTGGTAACAAAACAATATCATTGAAACTACCTAAAATAGAATAAAGTCGGAAAATATACATGGAAATGAAGTAAGAAATTTTTTACTTTCAGGAATGTACAATAGGCCCCTACCAATAGCCGCAGCCACAACAATGGGAAACAAAGTGTGGGGGGGGTATCCACCCAACCCCTCAGTTCAATATTGAGAGCCCCCTAGCCCTCAATTAGTAAAACTATGCCAGCCTAAATACTGCTCCAACGTCTCCTCACCACCAATAGGAAATCTTTCCCCTTCTCCTCCCACTGTTAAATCTATTGCAACACTTACTATACCAAACACCCTGTGCCCAAAAGAAGAGAAGAACACCCCATGAAGTCCTCCCATGCCCCTAAAAAATCCCATTTTCCTTATTATTAAAAAATAAGGTTTATTTACATGGATGACACTTGTCATCCATGCACTAATTACCATTATTATTTTAATAAGTTTCATTTTAATTCTAAATATGCATTTAATTATTTTCTCTATTTTTTATATTAGGTTAACATGCACCTTTAGTCATGACCCTACAGTTACAATTTAACTAGGTGGGGAATTACATGCACCCCTCCTTCAGGAAACTTCATCCCAAATTTGCATCACCCCCATTTCTTATTCACAGGAAAAACATGCACAATATCACACAATATGCACAACCATCATACAATATTCACCTATATAGCTAGTAATATTGCATGTGGGTGAGAATTCCTTGTGTGGCCATCACAGGTAATTCTCATACCTACACTATCACAAATATAGTGTCCTATTTAAGTAAATGATTGGTTATTCTTACTTAATTCCTAGTATGCAATCATATCACATAACTATTCGTCAATCAGATCAACACCACAGTGAATCAATTCTATTTATACATCCATGCATCAAATCAAGTTGCTCACATGGTTTACTTCCTCCCTCATGCACCCCCACCAAAATCATACCATCTGATAAACCCCTCGAACACTCCCAATACTCCAGATGGTCCCTCTCTCCATGGAACGAGCCCTCTAATACAAATCGTATAGTGGTCACCCATCATGGTGTGACCACAACAAGAATCAAAAGTCTCATGACATCTTCGAGGAGGTCTGAGTATAATTCTCGCTATATCCTTGCATTTTTGCACTATTTTAAGTCTTAAGGCCTTAGCTATGCTCTATGGCCCTAAGGACTCATCTGGAAATTACGAGGCATATGGTACAATGGACTAAACTGCGCACACCCAAAATCTTGTAAGGTTGAACCAAAACTAACTTCACAACTCTAATCGAGCAATCAACCCTAAGCATCGAAAGTCCTCCATATACCTCCCCCTCGATGAAATACCTCCATCCTTGGACTTTCGGTAACTATATAAAGGAAATAAACTAGTGGCATAGGTTTACTGACTGAGTTTTACCCCAACCCATAAGGTGTTACATGTATAAATTATCATTCATGGTTATGGGATCCCATGATATCATTGAATGAACATGCCCTTTAGGCCCTATGAGAATTCTGTATAGGATCAATACCATGAAATTATTCTAATAGCCAAGGATCTTGAAGCAAAGAATTCCTCACAAGAATTATTCAATAATATGAATAAAATATATAATACATATCAGGAGAGAAAATATAATTCATTGAAGGCAAGTTGTAAAGCATAAAAAAGGAAGGCTTACTAAAAGCTAGAAAAACCCCTTAGGTAGCAAAAACACCTTCCAAATCAGTCAAGAGGCTCATGAATTATATAAATATGGTATGGAAGCTAATGAGTGATGAAAATGGAATGTGATGATGACTTTTGGAGATAAGAAAGAGGTGGAGGTTGATATGGTCAAGTGGAGACAGTTTCCAAGTCAACTAGCTTTACCTTATACACTAGAAAGCAGAAAAGCAGGATAAAGCTGTCTAAAGCAAGAAGGCGCCTTTCTAATCCAGGATTAGAATAAAATAAGATAGAATCTCAGGAAATATTATCCAGAATCTATCTAATTTTTTTTTGTGACTTAAGATGGCATATGAAGGCATAAAATACAAAACTAGGCCAACTACATAGTCTACACCTAAGAAAATTAATCTAGATGACTAATAAAATATATCCTAAGTATGGAATGGGTTTTTAAATGTTTCAAAACCCCCCCTTAAGCCTAACTGTATGTGGTAAAATATAAAAAATATAGGGACCAAGCAACAAGGGTTATGGTCACCCCAATACAAAAATTTATTAGTCCATGTAGGTGAGGAAAGAAGGAAAACCACTTGGGAATAAAACCTCCCATAAAAAATGGACATGTGGCACACCAAATGTTTTTGCTTCTCCAAACTAAAGTAGGTGTTAATTGGATCAGATGTCTGGAGGTATATTCCTCTAGGGAAGAAGTGGATCATGTTCCAAAAACATGTGCTTGAATTCTCCATCAGTGGATGTCAGCGAAATTGGAGGCTTTCTGAACTTGCTCTTGGACAGAACAAATCCATGAATATGCATACCAATATGGAACTTGAAATTCAAACCAAATGAGGTAGGATCAAATCCAATTAGAACTGATTGCGTTTGAAACCTGAACTTCTGATCAATGGAAGTTAAATCAGCTCCAATAATTGATATATGGTCTCTTGAGATATCCTTTGAACCAACAGGGGTGAGATCAAAACCAAAATCACCAAAATATGCATGAGACTTGAACCCAAGTGAATGGTAGTGTCCTCCATATTCAATGAAACTTTGAGAACGTGTTCCAATGATCATATAGAAGTACATAAGAAGTATGTGATCAAGGAGGGTGAACGCATAAAATTCATATCTAACCTCCAAAACATTCAGAAGATCATCATTTTGCACACCAACAGACTCATGTGAAAGAGAGGATTCAAGAACCTCTTCAAATTCTAGAGGATAAATTGGCTTATCTTGCTCAGAATTTAGAATAGAATATTTATGTGAGAACAAGAGAGAAATGTTGAATTCTTCATCTTCAACAACTGTATGTATTGAATAAATTTCTGCCATTTTCTCTTCAATACCTGCAAACCAAACTCTCTGAAATATTATACTGGAAGACTAATTTAGTCAAGATCTCCCAAGGCTCTGATACCATGTGATATCTGATAGCTCCCTATGCTCTGATACCATGTGGTATCTGATAGCTCCCTATGCTATGATACCATGTGATAATTCTAAATAGGTTCAAAACCATGAAATAATTCTAATAGCCAAGGATCTTGAAGCAAAGAAGTCCTCACAAGAATTATTCAAAGATATGCAAGAATAAGAAGAAATATTGAAGCAGACACATAAGAGATAGAACTCAGTTGATGTAAATATCATCTCTATATTATTCACCAATATGAATAAAATATATAATACATCCCGGGATAGAAAATATAATTCCTTGAAGGCAATTTGTATATCACAAAAAACGAAGGCTTACTAAAAGCTAGAAAACCCCCTTTAGCGAAAGCACCTTCCAAATCAGTCAAGAGGCTCATGAATTAGCTAAATATGGTATGTAATATAATGAATGATGAAAAGGGAATGTGATGATGACTTTTGGAGAGAATAAATAGGTGCAGGTCGAATTGGCCAAGTGGAGACAGTTTTCTAGTCAACTAGCTTTACCTTATCCACTAGACAGAAGAAAAAACAGGATAAAGTTGTCTAAAGAAGGAAGTCATCTTTCTAACTCGGGAAGAGAATAAAATCAGACATAATCTCAACAAATCTTATCTAGAATCTATCAAAATCATCCCTAGTGACTTAGGATGGCACAAAAGACAAAATCTAGGACAACTACATGTTCAACACCTAGGAAAATTAATCTAGATGACTAATAAAGTATATCTTAAGTATGGAATGGGTTTTTAAATGTTTCAACACCCCCCTTAATCCTGACTATATGTGGTAAATATCATAAATATAGGGCCCAAGAAACAAGGCTTATGGTCACCCCAATGTAATACCCCAATTTTGACCCTTAGGAAATATTGGCTTCTAATGTAAATATTGTATACACACATTGTATGTTTTCCTAGCGTGGAGCTCAAGGCCAAGGCCCCGCTAGTTTATGCTCGGATTTTATTTAAATTAGACACGCTTGATGTTTTGTTACCCACGTGCTATTAAGCCATGGGATATTGTAAATTGATGTAAATATTTAACATTGAAATGAAATACCAAAACTGGCTATGGAGGCAACGAATGAGAAGGGGCCACGTGTATCCACTGGGGAGTGGTGAGGGGGCTAAGGGAGTGAACCATAGGTTGCCATATGTCATTATGGGAACCCATTTGACTTTCTAGATGACATTTATTCCTGTTGTAAGGAACTAGTTGAGATTTTAGTCAATGGCTTTAATGGAGGATGGGCAGCCCTGAAATTTGTATGGGTAGGTGTTGGCTGCTTTTTGGACAGACCCGGGTTTTAATGAAGCGCAGCAACAAAACCCCTTGGCGCACTGGCCCTCTCGGCAACGAGTTGCGCAGCAGCTCGAGGTCTCACCCAAAGTGGCTATGGGGGGGCTAAGGAATCAGATTTCCTTAACCTAGGCGACGTGGAGACTGCTCTTTCCTCCTCGATGATTCCTCTAAGGTGAATGTCTGACCCCTCTTCAGACTCATGAGCGCAAAAAATTTCAAGCTCCTGCTCAGCAGCTTAGCTGCGCGGTACTTCCACTCCTGCGCTAGGACCAATTATCCTCTGCGCCGATATTCTATGCGTCGTTTCGCTAGCGCGCCCGTCGCAACAACACATTCTCCTCTCGCTGCGGCGACGTTGTCTTACCAATTCCTTCGGCCCTTAACGATTATAGTCCCCAAGGAAGCTCCAAGAACTTACTCAACACACTCATAAAGATAATGCAATATTCCTGCGTACGCTGTTAGTAAACTAAAACAGGCAATCACTTCAATCACAACATCACAATAGCGAGAATTATGAAGTCCACCTTCGCGGGGAAAACCATGTCCACGGGAGTATCTTATATTAACCAGAAAATGATAGATTTATACACTATGCTGCGCACACAGCTGCAGCCTTAGATCTTTCCAGGAAACTCCACGCACACAGCTGGGAGCCCTTCTCTCGATCTAGTCTCTTCCTCTTCAGAGATTACAATAGTTCAGACGTCGGCTTCGACTGTCTGCAATTCAAGGATTAGCTTCACTGCTAACCAGCTCTAACTCCTGTTTTCTAGCAACACGGTAGAAAACAATCAACAAGATCGTAACAGAAGATGATCAACTCGATCAATCCTTCTTACATCTAGTATCTACTATCTTAGATAGCTCACTCACAGGCTTAGCTAACTGACTCGCTGATTAACCAACTCACTAACTAGCTAACTAACATCTACCCTTTACAATTATGCATATATATAGGTGGCCATGGCGGTCGCACCTTTACAAAACTGTGGGCCTTTCCCAGCAGTAATCCCCAAAAACCCTAACCAGACATGGCTAGGTGTACTGTAGGCACCGCTTGCAGTCATGTCGCCGCTTCCTGCAGGCTCCATGATTTCCGGCGCAGCTTACGGGTATGGGTGCCTTGTCCTTCGCCTTCAATGCTTTGGTCCGTTGCTCCTCCTTGGTCCGAGCAACCATAACTTCTGTATTTAGCCTTAATGAGGGTAGCTGAGCCCTCTACTCCATTGCTTCATTCATTGTGGTAGCTCGGCTTTCCACTCAGCTACCTTCATTCTCTTCTGACGTGCGCGCGAGCTCCGCGATTTCTGGCCCGTAATCTACGCTGAGATTATCCATCTGGCACCGTACTGTGCACCATCTGCTTCTGTCCCAAAATTGGTGCTTATTCAAAATTTAGCACTTTCTCTTCCATACTTGTGCTTTTTCCTCAAAATTCGTAGCTTTTACCATAGCTGCGGCCTTGGCTCCAACAGGCCCCTAACACTTACTTGTGGTTCGCCCTCGAGCCACTCGTACTAGCGTGTGGTCGCTTTACTTGCGCCTCTGCTTTTGCTTGGGTCTCCGTGAATATTTTCTTCCACTGCGCAATAGTGGAGTCCAATTCATCGACACACTCCACAGTTGTCTGCACCGTTTCTGCAGTGGCTTCTTCTTTAGTTATGGCATCAATCACCTCTTGAGATTCAGCAATTTCTTTGTTTTTTGCCTCGACTTGGCCAACGATGTCAGCATACTCATCCATAAATGGCTGAATGCTGTTGGTGAGCTTCTCATCTTCAGTTCTGAGCTTATGGAGTTGCTGTTGCACTCTGCGAAATTCACTCATTTTCTTCATCTTTGCTAAGCCTGCTAAGGCCTTAGCTTCTTCAGTCAGAACAGTTAGGGACTGTTTTGCGGCTTGCACCTGTTCCAAAAGACCAACTTTAAAAGGGAGCTTCTCAAGCTCTGTCCAAGCTTCCATAGCTTGGCTCATCAGGTTCTCGGCTTCCTGTATTTTGTCTTTCATTTGTGTGGAAGCTCTGCTCAACACTTCAAATTGTTCCTGCGCATCATCTGTAAACTGCGCAGCAACACGAGCTTCCAGCTCGGCGATCTGGGTTCTATGGCCCTCAGCCATAGCAACTATTTCGTGCTCCAGGGTTTTCACCCTTCCTCCAATAATTTGAACTTTCTCAACCAGAGGGAGGTCTGGTTGAATCTCGCAAGCCGGCAACTCCTGGGCAATCTCATCCACTGCGTTTCTTATGCCAATGTCTTGCGCCTCATACAGTGCGAGCTTCTCGGAGATATTCTTATGGCTTGCCTTCAGCTCTATCTCCTGCGATTGCAGTCGTTGATTTTCCTGGAATGTAGAGAGCTCTCTAGCTCTCAACTCAACAGAAACTTTCTCATGTACTAGCTGTAGAGTCTCTATAGGAATTAGGGACAAATTTATTTCAACGGGCCCAACTGCGCTTACCTGTAGTGCAGCTAGAGGATCTGCAAGTGTCATGCTTGTAGGCGGAATGTGCATGACAGTATGCCTTTCTGCGAGTTCTTCAACTCGCTCAGTATTTGTGGTTACTTGTGGCGCCTGCGAAGTAGATGTTGGCGCATGGGTCTGCGCAATCCTTCCTGCGAGACCCTTTAATTCCACAAACTGCAGGTCTAGAGCACTTCTGATGTGAGCGTGCGTGGTGCGCAGCTCGTGAAATTGCTCTTTCAAATACTGGTCGATCCCCGAGGGAATGGCCTCAGAGGGATGCGACACCTTTTGTTTCTTGGTTGCTGGCTCTGTCGAGCCTTCATCACTTCTTTGCTCGGGGGCTTCCTTGCCCTTATCCTTCTCTTGCGCAGCGGCGGGTGGCATCGCGGATGCAATGTCGGCGGCTTCCCTCCATTCATCCGACCAAGACTTGATAGTTTCTTCGACATCTTCGGTGGTCATCCTGTAAAGGCCTACGGCCCATTCCTCTTGAATGCCGCAGGGATGGAGGTAAAGTTGATGTAAGTCGGCAGTAAAGGCCAACTTTCCGTCATATATTTTCGCTGTCTCCTCACTCAACCTTGGCATTTCCTGAATGGTGTCTCTGAGGAGATAGTAGTATTCGCAAAATACAGCGGGGTTCATCTTGCACTTTGCGGGATTGGGAGACTCCCAAAGGTTAACATAGCGGATTCCGGCAGGTTCTCCTGCGCGGCACGGGAGGAACTGAGTGTTCGGGGGCTCCTTCCACCCGACGAGAGCACATAAAATTAAAAGCCAAGAAAAATGGAACAACTGATCGGGGTTATCTTGGACGTTCCGACAGTCTTCCAAAAAAGAATTGAGGAGGAAGAGGGACCAGTTGTATTGTTCTCCCTCCGCAGCTGCGATGGCGAGTTCCACGACAGCTCCAGTAACTTCCTTCGGTCTGCACTTTGTGAGAAGTCTGCCTGCGAGCAGACTTCCTGTAAATCGAAGTGCTTCGTCTTCTACTATAGTGAGGTCATAAGCCCGACCTCCTCTTGTGAGGTTGTATTTCTGCACCAGTTGTGCAGCCAATTTTCTATCCTTGTCTTTTCCCACAAAATGAATATTGGGATCTTTACCAACCTTAGATAGGCCGGTAATACGGTGAATCAGATCGACATTTAAATCGATTGGCCTCCCCAGCCAAAGGTAACCTCCATGAACGCAGTATAGCAGTGTCTTAACAACTGCGTTCACTTCATTGCTACGCCCGAAATGCGGTAGCTTTAACAGGTTCAGGAGTCCAGGGCGCTCAAGATTTGCTGCAAATCCCTTCGGGATGAATTCGTCAACCTTTCTGGTGGGATTATGCACTACGGTCAGATATCGGTCTAGTGCGAACTGAGGATATGTTTTATAGTCTCCCAGGTTGAAATCAGAGAACTTGACCAGTGGAAGGTGTCCGAGCAAGGACCCTTCTACTCGCACGCCAGCCGGTAGTGGAGGTAACGGAAGCGGATACTTTGCATTCTTCGGAATATGCACCTCTGGTGCATCGTCTGGACGCGGCGGAATATAGTTCACCATAGTGGCCAACGGCTCTGGAACGGGCTCTTCTGGCTGTGGCTGAGATGCTCTTGTGGCCGGAGATTGTCTGGGATCCTGATAACCAGGGTGTACATAAGTCGAGGCCGTCACGGGGGTAGTCATGCCGAAATCTAGGCCTCGGCGCAGGAATTGGCGAACAACTTCTTCAGTCGATAGGTTCTCCGTCGTGAACGGGTATAGGTAACAAGAACTTGGACAGAAACAGCGGAACAGCGTGGGATATGAACGCTGACAACAAAGGAAGCACTCTGCACAACTCGGCTCTGAAAACAATGGCTTAGATTCTCAAACAAGACTATGCAGCTTGAGGAAAGTAACCCGAAAATATACAAGTGTGGGGTATTTATAACCAAAGGTGATAGTAAATGCGGCCAAGTGGGGCTAGTAGCTGTAGGTGGCTCTGCATGAATTGACAATCGTTCTATCCCCCTCGCCTCTGCGGTGCATTTATTGTGATGGACGGGCTCTGACAGCCTTCTGGGAGAAGCTAAAGCTTTCGGCACATGAGTTAAATGCAAATCTTACGGAGATCGAGCCGAATCTGTCAGAGCGGCTACACTTAAATGGCGGGCTTATCCTTCATTTATTCTCAGACGTGGCTACATAACTGCTGTAATTCAAATTTTTCGGCGGGTCATTTCAACTTAGGTAACTGTGCCTATAGGGGTCCACAACAAGAACTTCTTCAAGCGGCAAATTATCACAGGGAACTCCGCAAGAGCGACAGTTCAACATCCCGGGGAAAAACTTCGTCAGAGCGCAAAATAAGGTCGCTTCTTACAAACTTTTATTGATATGCGCGGATGGTTCAAGGAACTGCGCGGGAAGCCAGAGACTGAGGGTCTCGCGACTTCCGTGTAGACTGATAATGCGATGCCTCTTTCAACTACACTGGACATCTGCATTTCTTTGAGCAGCTATTTAAGTTGACAGGGCGGAGTGGCCGTCGCGGTAAAGCTTGAGCCGACTCCCGTTGATCTTTGTAGGCAGTACTTCTCCATTCAGCTTCGCAAGCTGAACTGCTCCTCCTTCTGTTATTTTTATCACCTGAAAAGGGCCTAACCAGTGTACACGAAACTTGCCTGGAAACTTGATGAATTTACTATCATAGAGGAGTACCAAGTCTCGTTCCTGAAAGACTTTATTCTTAATATGCCTGTCATGCCAAGCTTTCTGTCTTGCCTTCTGTACCTGTTGATGGAATCCGGCTAAGAGTCTGTCTTCCTCTAAGGCAAGCAATTGTGAAAGTCTTTCACTCATGGTATCCGTATCTGTCATTTCTGTAATTTGCGCAATTCTGAGACTGGGAATAATGTATTCCATAGGCATAACTGCTTCTTGTCCATACACCAAACTGAAAGGTGTGTGGCTTGTTAATTTCTTGCATGTGGTTCTGTAAGCCCATAATACAGCTGTAACTCTAAGGTCCCAATCATCTCTTTGTTGATTACAGATCTTCGTCAGGGCATTCTCAAGAATTTTATTGAATGCCTCCACCGTGCCATTAGCTTGAGGGTGGTAGGGTGTACTCTTATGGTGACTAATTTGGAATTCCTCAGTAAGGGCTTCTATAGTCTCATTGAGGAAATGTGTACCCTGATCACTCATTAGAATCAATGGACATCCAAATCTAGTGATAATATTCTAAAAAATGAACTGCGCAGCCGTGGCAGTGTCGCAATTCTTCATTGGCTTAGCCTCAGCCCATCGGGTGAGGTATTCAGTAGCTGTAGTGATGTATCTTGCGTCGGTTCTCTTTCCTGGTGGGTTGATAGGACCTACAAAATCAATGGCCCATTTATCAAAAGCACGCAGTGTTATCTGAGGTCTTAGCGGCATCTCATCTCTTCTTGAAGGTTTTCCTATTTGCTGGCACACATCGCAACATTTGCAGAATTCCTTAGTATCCTTATGCAATGTCGGCCACCAAAGACCTGCGGCTAAGATCTTCTAAGCAGTCGGCTTTCCTGCGATGATAGAGTTCTTTTCATGCGGTAAAATACATCTGCGCAAGACTTCATCGGGGCCCAACTTATAGAGCTGGCCTGCTATCAAAGTGAAGTCTGGGGATTTGACGACAAGTTGTTTCTTCTGCTGGATTGTAAACTCAACTGGCGCTTGTCCGGTGGTGAGAAACTCAAGGATATCGGAATAATATTCATCTGCTGCTTGAACAAAAAATAGCTGTGCATCAGGCAGATTGTCCTCCAGATTTGTAGGTTCTTCTCCTGACTCGATCCTAGATAAGTGGTCAGCTCCTGCATTCAATCTACCTGGCTTTACAATAACCTCAAAATCATATTCTTGAAAGAGCAGTAGCCATCTGCAAATTCTTCCCCCTAACACTGGCTTATTGACCAAGTATTTCAAAGCAGAATGGTCAGTATACATTTTAAAATGTGCACCCAGTAAGTAGTGTCTGAACTTCTGTAGGGCGTACACCATAGCTAGTCCTTCTCTCTCTGTAGTAGTGTAGTTCTTCTCGGCTGTGGACAGCTTCTGGCTAGAGTAAGCAATGGGGTGATCGATACCTCCTTCTCCCGGTTGTGTAAGTACGACCCCCAATGCTATGGAAGAAGCATCGACATGAACATGAAAGGGTTTATTCCAGTTTGGGAAAACTAGAATTGGCGCACTGATCATCTTGTCTTTAAGTGTGTCCAAGCTCTATTGGCATTCTTCTGTCCATTGGAATTTCGAATCCTTTTTCAGCAATCTTTCCATAGGTGCTGTGATCTTTGCATAACCTTTGATAAATTTTCTGTAGTATCCTGTATGTCCCAATGTAGTGCGCAATTGCTTGACTGAGTTGGGCGCAGGTAAATTAGCAATGATGGCAACCTTCGCAGGATCCATCAGGAGTCCTTGCCTGCATACAATGTGACCCAACAAAATACCAAAAGGAGCACAGAAGATACATTTTTTCAAGTTAAGGGAGATCTGGTGTTGTCTACATTTTTCTAACATCATTCGCAGGTTCCCCATATGGTTCTTTAGTAAGCCAAACACAGTCCAATCATCAAAATAGACTTCTAAAAACTTATGGATGAATTCTTTAAAAACAGCAACAACAACTTTAGAGAAGATAGCAGGAGCGTTTTTAAGACCAAAGGGCATTACCGTATACTGGAATGATCCCCATTCAGTCGCAAAAGTAGTCTTATGGCGGTCTTCTGGATGGATTCTGATCTGATGGTATCCCGAAAATCCATCAGTGAAGGAGTAAGCCTCTTGCCCTCCAACATTATCAAGCACTTTATCTGTAAAGGGAGTAGGAAATGGATCATGCGCTGATGCGTCATTGAGTTTGCGCAAGTCCACGCAAATTCTTATTTCGCCTTTTGTCTTCTTCTCTTGTGCAACCATAGGGCTAATCCAATCGCTTTCTTCTACTGGCTCAATAATACCTGCTACGAGCATCTTGTCAATTTCTTCTTTGACTTTTTCTTTATAGTGCGGGTTCAACCTGTATGGGCGCTGCTTTACTGGCTTGGCATCTGCTTTCAGAGGTATGGGCATCACTCCTAAGTCCCCTAGGATGCCTTTCATTTCTGTGAACTTGGTAGGAAAGATATCCTGGTAGTCACGTAATAAATCTGAAATACGCCCAACAGTTTCATCATCCCAATAGTCTCCTATAGAAGCAAACTTGGGTTCGGCTTCTGTACCAATGTTAACCTTTTTGAGCTTGATGTGTTCTGTAATGGCAGGGATATCAAGCTGAGGACCTTCAACATTGCGTGTCCCTTCTGATTCTGGGATATTGATGTTGCGAGGATCATCCTCCTCTTCTCCAGCGGTGAAATTATAGCACTCCAGGGCATGTTCTATCTGAACAGCCCAATCCGGTTGGGAATATTCTGGTAATAGACATGGTTCAAATACCTTCTTTTTAATACACTTCAGAGCCTGATCAATACTTGGATGCTCTGACTCAAAGCTGAAGGTAAGTTGAAAACTTTCTATCATAAGAGGCCAAGTAAGAGTGCCTCTGCGCAATTCTGTTTCAGTGTACCAGTTCCTTGGAATTGTGTCCAATGTGTGGATGAATAGGTGAACCCACTCATCGTCCGGAATATCTGACCATTGCTGAATGCATGCTTGAATGTGTGACCCGGGGTCACTCTGTCCCTCATATTTGCGCGACACTTCTGTTGTAGTGTCCTGGAATCTGCGCAGTATCAATCTGCGACAATCTTGCCATGTGTGAATATGTTCTTTATGCGCACCCCACCATCTTGTGGGTGTAGCGCGCAGTGATACATCTAATGCCTGTATGCGCTGCTGTTCTGGAAGCTGTTGTTCATATGCCTGTATGAATTCGCTTACTTCAGTTAAACCATCAAAAATTGGAGTGTCAGTCAATTCTGTGCCAATCCATCGAATGGATTTAGTCATCATGGCGCAACGTCTTGTAGAAACCTCATGTAAGCGATTCTGCCAGTTTTCCAATCCTGCATCTGAGTCTGATGTGCACGAGCTATCGCATCGCCAGCTGATATGGCCATCTGCTGTGGGATTGACATAGTCACTCTGACTAGCAGTCATCTGATACAAACTTTCCATGTGGCGCGCTTCTTCTTCTGCCCGAATGGGTTCTATATACCTTGGTCCTTGAATAGGATCAAGCGGTGCAATGACCCTAATCTGGTCGTCCTCGAAGGTCATCTGTCTTTTCTTCAAATTAATGACAGCCAAATTATCAAATGCCCAGTCTATACCTAAAAGTGCTGGGTAAGGTCTACTATCATCCAGAATTTTGATTACTTCAAAGTCTGCAGAACTTCTTACTCCCTCGATATCAATAGGTAAATTGGGTAATCTGCCCAATGGAGAGACTCGTTGCTGGTTCGCGAGTCTTAGCTGGATGGGGGATCTTGTAAGTTGAGGGCTTCCCATCTGTTCCCATGTCTGCATGGTGAGAACATTAACTTCTGAGCCCAAATCTAAAATGACTTCGTCCATCTCAAATGCTCCAATCTGCGCTGTGAGCCTCATCTCTTTTCCAGTTCTAGTGTGACTCCCAATCTGGTGAACAGCACGCTGCGGCGTGTTCGTCGAAGCAGATTGTTGACATTTATCCAATAGGTGTTGAAGTTCCATAGTTGCTTTTTCATTGCGCAACAACTTTAAGCAGTTCCTTAGAAAAGTATGGACAGTGCCTAGTGCATCTTCTTCATCAGGCCTTCCGGATGTAGTGGCCTGTTCTTGTACCAGGTTGTCTTGTCTTAGCACTTGCGATCTAATATCATTATGCGGAGTTGCGACAGAACTTGAAGCTCTGGGATCTGAGAAATACTCTTGGGCTTGCTTGAATGCTTCTTTTTGCTTCTGCAGATTAAGTGGGGCTGGTTTAATATTAGCGCGGCGCACCCATTGCGTCGCTTGCTTTCCAGTTCCCGACTCTGGCGCACCAGTGGTTGTTCCACTGCGCGTCACGATATTAACTGTACGGTCTGGTTCCATTTTTTCTGCTCCAATCAATTGAATATTCTGGTTGACCTGTGGCGTCTTTGCTTGCATCTTAGCCATCAACTGAGGCCATTCTTCAATGATATGATCATAAGATTTGCAATATCTGCAAAGGGTTGTAGGGTTTTGGCAATCTCTTGCAAAATGACCTTGCGCTCCACAATTATAACAAGTGATCTGGCCTCTTCCGCGGCCAAAATTTGTTGCGCGTCCGCGGCCTCTATAATTTCCTGTTCGGCCGTCGCGAGTTTGGTCATACTGTGGACCTGCTACGAGTCCTTGTGCTTCTGATTGTACTCTATAAACATCGTGTTTCCTTTCCATCATAAGGTCATATGCTCTGCAATTGTTTTCATCATGGCCTACTGATTTACAGAAATTACAATATAGATTCTTTGGAGTTTGTACATATTTCTGAAGTAAGTGACATTCTTGTGGTCTATGACCTCTAGTTCTACAGATTTCACACCAAGGCCCCTGTGGCTGTGGTAAAGGGTTAGGTGCTCCAGTTGCAATATACTCTATGAAAACAGGACAATGGTCCTTTGAATGACCTTGTGCTTTACATTTTGTACACCATATCTCCTCCTTAGCATCCTTGCCTTTCTTAATATCATGCACTTGCAAGGTTAAGTTTGCTAATTGGTTCTGCAACTGCGCAACATCGTTGCTTGTTCCAGCAATTGGTGAAGCTTCTAGTTTCATAGCCATCTCTAGAGCTTGTTCCTGAGTAGTGAGATTCTGTTGCATAAGAGGAAGTCTAATGTGTGGAAGCAGCGCAGCAATGAACCATTCCTTATGCTGTTGTGGTGCAAACTCAAAGCTTACTTGATCTATCAAGGCTTTGAACTTTTGGTCAAAGTCCCATACTGACTCTGTAGGTAACTGTTTTATGTCTTTGAGCTCTGTTATACACTGTGATTCTGATTTAGGTTTCTTGAATTCTCTAATCATTGCATTTCTTACCTCAGCAAGCGTTCTATTCTGTGCTGCTGAGTATTTCATGAACCAAGTTAAGGCTCTTTCTCTTAGTGTGGTTGCTAACTGGACCAGTTTAACAGCATCATCATTAATTTGCTTAATTGTCCAAATGGCTTCACATAGGAACCAGTGTTGCTCAGGGTCTTCTATCCCTGTTCCTCTAAAAGTTGGTAGTTTCATGTCATCATCCATCTTTCTTGCTCTAGGTTGAGGTGGAGGTGCTGTAGCAGTTCTTCTGGGCTAGTTGAACAAAGGTGGTGCAGAGGTACTAGAAGTACCGTGTGGGCTACTAGAAGGTGTTACTGTGGGATTATACTGAGCTTCGTCTAGCTTTTGCGGTGTAAAAGGGTGGTAAGGGATATGAGCGCTCCCTTGTCTTTGTATGTGGCTTGCTCTAGGAACTTGACTGTCTTCTGGGCTTGACTCAAAAGAATGTTGGTCAAGGCCTACTTTATACCATTTTCCACTACGAGTGCAACCAATAACTTCAGGGTCACTATAAGAGTCTACGGACATTACTTGTCTATGCTATTCATCTGACTCTATACATAGTTTTTGCTTTTCCATATAGAAGCATTTTAATCCATAAGTTCAAAGAATTTAGGAACTTACCTCTATGTGCTTGAAAGAAACTCCTCTCAGCTTCACTGAAACTCTTTCTTGTATCCACTGCAAACTCAGTGATGAACCCTTCCAGCAGACTGTTCAACCAAAAGTCTACTGTGCGGGACACAGAATTGTCTACCCGCTTCAAAATACTGACTAGCTCAGGGGTCCAAGCGACTGGTCGATCAATATGCACAGTGGGTCTAGTATCTGCTAACTTGGCTATCCAAGCATGTAACTCAAGTGCAAATGTGACAAAGAAAATTTCGTGAAGGTCAGTATAGATATACTTCTGCAACCATTCTTCTGGCTGGAGCCTAGAGCTTCTATTTTCTTGTTCAGCGAACTCTTTAGCCTTTAAATTGAACCACTCCTGAATTTCTGTAGCTGTAGGATTCCAGTAACACATTTGTTAGCTGAGCAAGTCTCAAGGCAACAGAACCATTTGTTGGCTTCAGCAACAATCTCCTACGTCGCAAAATTAGCAAGTCTCACAGTAACAAGTCACAAGGCACTAGAACCATTTGTTGGCTTCAGCAACAGGGTTCAAAGCAACGGAAGTGACGTGATCAAGAAGTCATAAGGCAACGGAACCATTTGTTGGATTCATCAACAGGGTTCAAAGCAACGGAAGTGACGTGATCAAAAAGTCATAAGGCAACGGAACCATTTGTTGGCTACTTTTTGGACAGACCCGGGTTTTAATGAAGCGCAGCAACAAAACCCCTTGGCGCACTGGCCCTCTCGGCAACGAGCTACGCAGCAGCTTGAGGTCTCACCCGAAGTGGCTATGGGGGGGCTAAGGAATCAGATTTCCTTAACCTAGGCGACGCGGAGACTGCTCTTTCCTCCTCGATGATTCCTCTAAGGTGAATGTCTGACCCCTCTTCAGACTCATGAGCGCAAAAACTTTCAAGCTCCTGCTTAGCAGCTTAGCTGCGTGGTACTTCCACTCTTGCGCTAGGACCAATTATCCTCTGTGCCGATATTCTATGCGTTGTTTCGCTAGCGCGCCCGTCGCAGCAACACGTTCTCCTCTCGCTGCGGCGACGTTGTCTTACCAATTCCTTCGGCCCTTAATGATTATAGTCCCCAAGGAAGCTCCAAGAACTTACTCAACACACTCATAAAGATAATGCAATATTCCTGCGTACGCTGTTAGTAAACTAAAACAGGCAATCACTTCAATCACAACATCACAATAGCGAGAATTATGAAGTCCACCTTCGCGGGGAAAACCATGTCCACGGGAGTATCTTATATTAACCAGAAAATGATAGATTTATACACTATGCTGCGCACACAGCTGCAGCCTTAGATATTTCCAGGAAACTCCACGCACACAGCTGGGAGCCCTTCTCTCGATCTAGTCTCTTCCTCTTCAGAGATTACAATAGTTCAGACGTCGGCTTCGACTGTCTGCAATTCAAGGATTAGCTTCACTGCTAACCAGCTCTAACTCCTGTTTTCTAGCAACACGGTAGAAAACAATCAACAAGATCGTAACAGAAGATGATCAACTCGATCAATCCTTCTTACATCTAGTATCTACTATCTTAGCTAGCTCACTCATAGGCTTAGCGAACTGACTCGCTGATTAACCAACTCACTAACTAGCTAACTAACATCTACCCTTTACAATTATGCATATATATAGGTGGCCATGGCGGTCGCACCTTTACAAAACTGTGGGCCTTTCCCAGCAGTAATCCCCAAAAACCCTAACCAGACATGGCTAGGTGTACTGTAGGCACCGCTTGCAGTCATGTCGCCGCTTCCTGCAGGCTCAATGATTTTCGGCGCAGTTACGGGTATGGGCGCCTTGTCCTTCGCCTTCAATGCTTTGGTCCGTTGCTCCTCCTTGGTCCGAGCAACCATAACTTCTGTATTCAGCCTTAATAAGGGCAGCTGAGCCCTCTACTCCATTGCTTCATTCATTGTGGTAGCTGGGCTTTCCACTCAGCTACCTTCATTCTCTTCTGACGTGCGCGCGAGCTTCACGATTTTTGGCCCGTAATATACGCTGAGATTATCCATCTGGCACCGTACTGCGCACCGTCTGCTTCTGTCCCAAAATTGGCGCTTATTCAAAATTTAGCACTTTCTCTTCCATACTTGTGCTTTTTCCTCAAAATTCGCAGCTTTTACCATAGCTGCGGCCTTGGCTCCAACAGTAGGTATGGGCTTTGTTTTCTTGTATAAGGAGTCACTCAACCTCATGGCAGGTTGCTTCATTCTCACCCCCATTCCATTGTGAAACTACCTAGCATCATTCTGCATCCAAAAACGAGTGCCAGCAGTGAGAGAACCAGAAATCGCGAACTTGAGAGAACCCAGATTTTGAAAGACCAAAAACGCCCGGATTTGGCATGGGACAGGGAAATCCAATGGGGGATGCATTAGCATGAACCTTGGGGTGAATTTGGGAGCATTAGCTACCCCGAAATCAATAGGAAAACCCAGTCTTTGCAGCTCAGAAAACCAGTGACGGATTTGAGCATTTGGTGAGCAGAATGGTGAGAAATCAAGTTGGGAATGACTATGCAGAGGTTGGGTGTGCTTGATAAACCCAGTGAAGGCTAGGATCTCAAGGATCAGCAGCTGGACCTTTCTATGCCCATCTTGAAGAGCACTGGAGGGAAGAGTTGCCTGAGGGACTGTGTAACAGAGAAGGGGATCTTCCTTGTGTTGGATGTGGTAGGTAATATGGGTGCCTGACTGTTGAGCTCACTTGATATGCCTGTAGCTCTGTGGATGAGCTCACTGGCTTAGCGTTACCCTCCTCTATCTTCTTGGATGCTTGACCAAAACCATGGCTGTGAGTGAACCCAGCTAGTTCCTCCTTAGTGGATACACAGCCCAGCTCGGGGGTGATCTCTCAGCTGAAGGAATATAGGCTGGATAGAGATCTATGGTTGGGAGGAACGTTGCCCTCACGTAGCTAGTCGTTTGGACCGTTACAGTTCAAGATAAGTATTCTTGTGGTTGAGTTATGTTAATTCTATGCTCTACAAATATTTTAATTAATGACTGTTGTTTGTATGTCGAATGCATGATGAAACTGTATGCATATGTAATGTGTAATGTTTTAATCCCGCTGTGTTTATATTGAGTTTAAATCTGCACGCATAAGATTTTAAATTTCATGCATTTATGAGTCAAAGTATTGGGGCTAAGTCTGCCCAAAGCCTGGTAGTTTGGTTAACGTTTCCTTCCTTGCATAGGAGTGATGGAAGGGGGCGTTACAGAGTGGTATCAGAGCTGCTGGTTGCAGCATTGGGCCTCTATGGGCCAAATCCAATTGCAGCCGCAAGGAAGAAGAATCCGAAATTGTTTAAGTGTTTTTTTGAAAAATTTTGTTAAGACCGTTTCGGGAAGAGTTCGGAAGAGTTTCGCGAACCTTCCCGCAATTGCGGAAGAGTTCGGCGAAATTTTTCGTTGCGAAAGAATTCAGCGAACCTTCCCGCAATTGCGGAAGAGTTCGGCGAAACTTTCCGTTGTGGAAGAATTCCGTGAACCTTCCCGCAATTGCGGAAGACTTCGGTGAACCTTTCCGTTGCAAAAGAGTTCCGCGAACCTTCCCGCAATTGCGGAAGAGTTTGGCAAATCTTCCCGCAACTGCAGAAGAGTTCCGCGAACCTTCCCGCAATTGTTGTTCTAAGGGGGAGGGGAATGTAATACCCCAATTTTGACCCTTAGGAAATATTGGCTTCTAATGTAAATATTGTATACACACGTTGTATGTTTTCCTAGCGTGGAGCTCAAGGCCAAGGCCCCACTAGTTTATGCTCGGATTTTATTTAAATTAGACACGCTTGATGTTTTGTTACCCACGTGCTATTAAGCCATGGGATATTGTAAATTGATGTAAATATTTAACATTGAAATGAAATACCAAAACTGGCTATGGAGGCAACGAATGAAAAGGGGCCACATGTATCCACTAGGGAGTGGTGAGGGGGCTAAGGGAGTGAACCATAGGTTGCCATATGTCATTACGGGAACCCATTTGACTTTCTAGATGACATTTATTCCTATTGTAAGGAAGTGGTTGAGATTTCAGTCAATGGTTTTAATGGAGGATGGGCAGCCCTAAAATTCGTATGGGTAGGTATGGGCTTTGTTTTCTTGTACAAGGAGTCACTCAACCTCATGGCAGGTTGCTTCATTCTCACCCCCATTCCATTGTGAAACTACCTAGCATCATTCTGCATCCAAAAACGAGTGCCAGCAGTGAGAGAACCAGAAATCGCGACCTTGAGAGAACCCAGATTTTGAAAGACCAAAAACGCCCAGATTTGGCATGGGACAGGGAAATCCAATGGGGGATCCATTAGCATGAACCTTGGGGCGAATTTGGGAGCATTAGCTACCCCGAAATCAATAGGAAAACCCAGTCTTTGCAGCTCAGAAAACCAGTGACGGATTTGAGCATTTGGTGAGCAGAATGGTGAGAAATCAAGTTGGGAATGACTATGCAGAGGTTGGGTGTGCTTGATAAACCCAGTGAAGGCTAGGATCTCAAGGATCAGCAGCTGGACCTTTCTATGCCCATCCTGAAGAGCACTGGAGGGAAGAGTTGCCTGAGGGACTGTGTAACAGAGAAGGGGATCTTCCTTGTGTTGGATGTTGTAGGTAATGTGGGTGCCTGACTGTTGAGCTCACTTGAGATGCCTGTAGCTCTATGGATGAGCTCACTGGCTTAGCGTTACCCTCCTCTATCTTCTTGGATGCTTGACCGAAACCATGGCTGTGAGTGAACCCAGCTAGTTCCTCCTTAGTGGATACACAGCCCAGCTCGAGGGTGATCTCTCAGCTGAAGAAATATAGGCTGGATAGAGATCTATGGTTGGGAGGAACGTTTCCCTCACGTAGCCAGTCGTTTGGACCGTTACAGTTCAAGATAAGTATTCTTGTGGTTGAGTTATGTTAATTCTATGCTCTACAAATATTTTAATTAATGACTGTTGTTTGTATGTCGAATGCATGATGAAACTGTATGCATATGTAATGTGTAATGTTTTAATCCCGCTGTGTTTATATTGAGTTTAAATCTGCACGCATAAGATTTTAAATTTCATGCATTTATGAGTCAAAGTATTGGGGCTAAGTCTGCCCAAAGCCTGGTAGTTTGTTTAACGTTTCCTTCCTTGCATAGGAGTGATGGAAGGGGGCGTTACAGAGTGGTATCAGAGCTGCTGGTTGCAGCATTGGGCCTCTATGGGCCAAATCCAATTGCAGCCGCAAGGAAGAAGAATCCGAAATTGTTTAAGTGTTTTTTTGAAAAATTTTGTTAAGACCGTTTCGGGAAGAGTTCGGAAGAGTTTCGCGAACCTTCCCGCAATTGCGGAAGAGTTCGGCGAAATTTTTCGTTGCGAAAGAATTCAGCGAACCTTCCCGCAATTGCGGAAGAGTTCGGCGAAACTTTCCGTTGCGGAAGAATTCCGTGAACCTTCCCGCAATTGCGGAAGACTTCGGTGAACCTTTCCGTTGCAAAAGAGTTCCGCGAACCTTCCCGCAATTGCGGAAGAGTTTGGCAAATCTTCCCGCAACTGCAGAAGAGTTCCGCGAACCTTCCCGCAATTGCGGAAGAGTTCGGCGAATCTTCCCGCAACTGCGGAAGAGTTCCGTGAAACAGCCCGAAATTTGCGGAAAGAATTCCAGAAAGTCTCCCGCAACTGCGGAAAGAATTCCGGAATGTCTTCCGAAATTGCGGAAGAATTCCTCGAATCGCCTCGCAACTGTGGTAGCGTTCGGCGAACTGCTCCGCAATTGCGGAAGCGTTCGGCGAATTGCTCCACAATTGCGGGAGCCTTCGACAAATCGCCCCGCCATTGCGGAAGCGTTCGACGAACTGCTCCGCAATTGCGGAAGCATTCACTGAATTGCTCCGCAATTGCGGAAGCGATCGGCGAACCGGCCCGCAACGGGTGGCGCGAAAAAAGAAAAAAAAAACGAGTAAAGTGACCAAAACTCAATTTTTGGATAGAGGGAGCATCCGGGCTCAGAATGGGATGATTCCTGTGGGGCTCGGAGGCCATTGCCGGAGGCCATGAAAGAACCAGTGAAGACCCCGAGCCCATTACACTCCGATTTGACAGAAAATGGATAATAGTGACTTTTGAAGGACAGAGTCTCGAGGCTTGACGGAAGGTCGGTTTGAGCTGAAATTGATCAGGAACGGCCGTGAAGCAGGCACAATGTTAAGTTCCGAATCTTGGAGCCAAACTCCAAAGGATGTGGAGTCGGGGTGAGCAAGAAGGCCAAAAAGCACTGTTCCGGGCCACTTTTTCGGGATTTTAATAAGCTTGTGGGTAGTAAAAGTGACCCTAGATGCGGGGAATCAAAAAAATTACTGAACTAGACATTTCATATTCTCATTAAGATGGACAGTTTCCGTTAGACGAAGATTTCCCAGAAATGCACCGTTTGGGAGATAGCCATTTTTGGCCCAAAATTTGGAATTTTGGAAAAATGTGAAAAGTGAGAAGTAGTAAAACCCAGAAATTCATAAAAGATGAATGGTGCCTCGGAATTGAAATCTGTGAATTGATGAGCGTTCCTTGTTATATAGGCTAACTTCACCCAATAGATAAGTTTATGTGATTCCTCATAGATTTTCTTCCACAGGGGGCTGAAGTTGGCATTCTGGACCAAAATACAACTGTGTAAAATGCACAAAATTATTGGTAAGAGTTGTCATTTTCGAAACAACGTTGTTTCCACACCCGATGTCGGAATGGAGCACGGGGATAGGCACTGGAAAGCTTGTCTAGCAGGGAATAATGGTGTATGACCAGAATTGGAATGAAGTTACCATACCCCACAAATAATTAGGGCAGAAATGTACCAGCGACTGTCTCGACAAATTATCGATAAATATGGGCAATTTCCAGAATTGCTTGAATGGGCAAGGGAAAGGAATGCATAGCAACTGTGTGAATTATTCCATGAGTTCTATTATGTTAAATATTGATTGTGTATATTTCTATATGCATTCTTATGATGTCTGACAATATTTCATAATGCACAGTGCTTGCAGCTCATAAAATTTATAATTGTAGCAGAGGTAGCATACAGGAAAGATGGTGACCATAAATGATGTTCAAGATCCTTATGAACACGAAGAAGACGTTCTAGGAGAAAATGTGCATGAAGGGAATGCGGAGACTGAATCCAATGGGAGAAGGGAGCAGGTGACTCCTCAAAATTTGGTTGAAACCATGGTGAGCTTCAATGAAAGATTGATGAAGGCTCAAGAAGAACAACACCAACTCAATGCTACTATTTTGCAAAGCCTCACTGATATGCAGCGTAAGATAAACCTTGGGTCCAACCCAAGCAATATGGGCGAAGAAGGAAGAGATGCAGGGAGTCATTCTAGAGGCCGTTCGAAGAGGAGGACTCCAAGCCCAAGGAAGAGTTCGGTGAGCAGAAAACATAAAACATCTTCATCAAGGTCTTCTTCCAGCAGGTCGTGTGACTCCAAATGTTCTAGGAGAAGTCCAAGACATGCACCTAAGAGATTGGATGGAAGAAAGAAGTTCAAGGGCATCCCACAGGGAGAATTCAGGAAGGAAATACCTCCCACATTTGATGGAGAAGGCAAGACTGGCCAAGAGGCAGAAGCATGGCTTCTGGGAATGAAGAAATACTTCAGAATTCAAGACTACTCAGGAAATGAGAAAGCCAAAATTGCCATTTACAACTTAAATGGCAGAGCTTCCATTTTGTGGGACAATCTCTTGCAAGTGAAAAAAATTAATGAAAGAAGGATCAGTTGGGAAAGATTTAAGGGGTACTTCAAGGAGAAATACCTTTTTGCTAGGTATTATGACGGCAAGAGAAAAGAGTTTAATGAACTCAGGTTGAGACTAAAATCTATGGAAGAGCATGTCCACAAATTCTTGGAATTACTGAGGTATGTTGACTATATCAAAGATGAGAGAGTAAAAATTCAATGCTTCCTTGGGGGTCTACCTCAGAGTTTCAGAGATCGTATTGAATTTGTTAATCCACCAAGTTTGGATGAAGCCATTAGGATGGCAATGCACTGCTATGAGAAAAATAAAGGAAAAACAGAGGCTAACCCAGCATGGAAAGGAAAGCCAAGAGGGAAGTTTGATCAAAAGAAGGATGGCTTCAAGCCACCATTCAGAGGTCAGCCTAGAACCTTTCCATAGGGGCAACAAGCAAGGAGCGGATTCAAACCAGCGGTGGCAGTAGACAAAGCATCAAAGGGACCACTTCAGTGTTGGGGATGTGGAGAAAACCACATGTTGAAGGATTGTCCGCATTGAAAGAACAATTCTCGAAAGTTGAACAACCTGAAGGGAGTAGCTACGGTGGAGGACATGGCAAGGGTAGCACCTCGGATTTATGCAGCGTTGGATAATCACCAAGCAGACCATCAATCATCAGTGGTGGAGGTCGAAGGTAAGATTGCTATGCAATCTATTTCTGTTTTGATTGATCCAAGATCTACTCATAGTTATGTTTCTCCAAAAGTTGTTGAAGGTTGTTCTCTTAGAAAAATGAAGCATAATAAGTCTTGGCTAGTGCAACTAGCCACAGGAACCAAGAGAAAAGTAAGTGAGGTAGTGATGGAGTGTCCCATAGAATTGAATGGACTCCACACATATGCTGAATTGAATGTGTTACCATTAGGATCCTATGATGCATTAATTGGCATGGATTGGTTAAAAAAACATAGAGCCAAATTGGACTGTTATGAGAAAGCACTTGAGTGCATTGATGAAAAGGGAAGGCCAACATTGGTAAAAGGGATTCCCAAGCAAGTTTCAATAAGGCAGATTTCAGCCCTGCAGTTGAAAAAGTTTTATAAGAAGGGTTGTCAATTATATGCAGTCCATATGCCAGATTCATTAGAGGACAAAGGGCCAAGACTAGAAGACTTCAGGATATTGCAAGAGTTCCAAGATGTGTTTCCGGATGAGGTACCAGGGTTGCCACCGACGAGAAATATTGATTTTTCCATCGATCTTGTTCCAGGGGCAGCGCCGAATTCCAAAGCCCCTTATAGAATGAGTACACCGGAGTTGGTGGAATTGAAGATACAACTGCAAGAATTAATGGATAAAAGGTATATCAGGCCTAGTGTGTCTCCTTGGGGAGCACCGGTGTTATTTGTCAAGAAGAAAGATGGGACTTTAAGGTTGTGTATTGATTACAGGCAGCTCAATAAAGTGACAGTTAAGAACAAGTATCCATTACCAAGAATTGATGACTTGTTTGATCAAATGAACGAAGCCAAATTATTTTCAAAGATTGACTTGAGGTCTGGCTACCATCAAGTGAGGATTAAAGAAGAAGACATTCACAAGACGGCTTTCAGAACTAGATATGGTCATTATGAGTTCACTGTGGTTCCATTCGGCCTGACCAACGCACTTGCCACATTCATGTGTCTCATGAATAGTGTATTCAGCAAATATTTGGATAAGTTTGTGATTGTGTTTTTAGATGACATTCTTGTCTATTCAAGAAATGAAGAAGAACATGAGGAGCATCTAAGAATGGTGTTGCAAGTTCTCAGAGAACATCAGCTGTATGCCAAGTTAAGCAAGTGTGAATTCTATCAAAAGAGGATTCAATATTTGGGTCACGTCATTTCAGAAGAAGGAATTGCAGTGGATCTGGAGAAGATTAATTCCATCATGGATTGGCCAACCCCAAGAAATGTTTCAAATGTTAGATCTTTTATGGGCCTTGCTGGTTACTATAGAAGGTTTATTGAAGGATTCTCCAGGATAGCTCATCTGATCACTTCATTGCAAAGGAAGAACATCAAATTTGTATGGTCTAAAAAATGTGAGAAAAGTTTTCAGAAATTAAAGGAGTTACTTACCAGTGCTCCTATTTTGAAGATAGCAGATCTAAGGAAGGATCTTGTAGTGTGCCCATATGCTTGCATTGAAGGACTGGGTGGGGTTCTCATGCAAGAAGGAATTGTGATTTGCTATGAATCCAGGAAATTAAAAGAGCATGAAAAGAATTATGTCACACATGATTTAGAATTAGCATCCATAGTGCATGTTCTTAAAATGTGGAGGCATTACTTGATGGGAAGAAGATTCGAGCTTAGGACAGACCACATGAGCCTGAAGTATTTGTTTGAGCATCCAAACTTGAATGCTAGGCAAGCTAGATGGATGGAATTTCTTTGTGAATTTGATTTTGAAATTAAACATGTAAAAGGGAAGGAGAATAAGGTTGCGGATGCTCTTAGCAGAAAATTTCATGTTTTAGCAGTAAGTATGTGCAAATCAGATTTGAAGACAAGAGTTCTTGGAGCCCAAAACGGTGACGAAACTTGCCTTCAAATTAAAGAGAAGTTGCAGCACGGTAATGTGGATGAAAAGTGTGCAGGATATCAGCTGGGTGAAGACAGCATCCTCATCTACAAAGATAGGTTGTACATTCCAAATAAGGCAGATTTGAAGAAACTAGTGATGGATGAAATACACCAAATGCCATACTCTGGACACCCTGGATATCAGAAGACTATAACAGCGGCAAGAAGGTAATACTTTTGGAATGGAATGAAGAAGGACATAGCTAAGTACATTGCTAGGTGTCAGAAGTGCCAACAAGTCAAGGCAGAACACCAACATCCAGCAGGGTTATTGCAGCACTTACCCATTTCGGAATGGAAGTGGGAAGTGATCTCCATGGATTTTATAACAGGTCTGCTCATGATAGTGAAGAAGCATGATTCAATCATGGTTGTGGTGGATAAGCTATCGAAGGTAACTCACTTTACCCCAGTAAATTCCACTCACAAGGCTAGTGACATTGCGAGCATCTTCATGAGAGAGATATTTAGATTGCATGGATTGCCTAAGGCAATAATTTCTGACCGTGATACAAAGTTCACCTCCAATTTTTGGAAGGGATTATTTCAGGAATTGGGAACTAAATTGAATTTCAGTACAGCTTACCATCCTCAAACGAACGGCCAAACCGAGAGGGTGAACCAGGTTCTTGAAGACATGCTGAGAATGTATGTGATGGACAAACCATCCAAGTGGGAAGATTATTTACACTTGGTTGAATTTGCATACAATAATGGACACCATGCATCCTTGGGAATGAGTCCATTTGAAGCATTGTATGGCAAGGGATGCAGGACGCCAGGGAATTGGGACGGCCTAGTGAACAGGGTAGTGCTTGGACCAGAGATGATCAAGGAAATGGAACAGAAAATTGTTAAGATCAGGAAAAATTTAAAGGCAGCTCAGGACAAGCAAAAGAGTTATGCAGATTTGAAAAGAGTACATAAGGAATTTTAGATGGGGGATCATGTTTATTTGAGAGTGAAACCAAGGAAGAGTTCCATCAAGTTGGGGAGTTGTTCCAAGTTGTCACCCAGATATTGTGGGCCATTTGAATTCCTTGATAGGATAGGGCCAGTTGCATATAGAATTGCATTGCCCGCTAGCATAAGAGCTCATAATGTTTTCCATGTATCTTTGCTTAAGAAGTATGTACATGATCCTAATCATATGATTGATTGGAATGTGATACAGGTGGAACCCGAGGGAGAGTTCCAAGTAGAACCTATGCGCATCCTCGACAAGAAAGTCACATTGCTCCGGAACAGAGCCATCGGGTAGGTAAAGGTTCAATGGGAGCACCTTAGTCCCGATGAGGCTACATGGGAACTAGAGGATGCCATGAGGGAGGCATTCCCATTTTTGTTCAGTTTTGAGAACACCGAGGACTGTGTTGTTCTAAGGGGGAGGGGAATGTAATACCCCAATTTTGACCCTTAGGAAATATTGGCTTCTAATGTAAATATTGTATACACACGTTGTATGTTTTCCTAGCGTGGAGCTCAAGGCCAAGGCCCCACTAGTTTATGCTCGGATTTTATTTAAATTAGACACGCTTGATGTTTTGTTATCCACGTGCTATTAAGCCATGGGATATTGTAAATTGATGTAAATATTTAACATTGAAATGAAATACCAAAACTGGCTATGGAGGCAACGAATGAAAAGGGGCCACATGTATCCACTAGGGAGTGGTGAGGGGGCTAAGGGAGTGAACCATAGGTTGCCATATGTCATTACGGGAACCCATTTGACTTTCTAGATGACATTTATTCCTATTGTAAGGAAGTGGTTGAGATTTCAGTCAATGGTTTTAATGGAGGATGGGCAGCCCTAAAATTCGTATGGGTAGGTATGGGCTTTGTTTTCTTGTACAAGGAGTCACTCAACCTCATGGCAGGTTGCTTCATTCTCACCCCCATTCCATTGTGAAACTACCTAGCATCATTCTGCATCCAAAAACGAGTGCCAGCAGTGAGAGAACCAGAAATCGCGACCTTGAGAGAACCCAGATTTTGAAAGACCAAAAACGCCCAGATTTGGCATGGGACAGGGAAATCCAATGGGGGATCCATTAGCATGAACCTTGGGGCGAATTTGGGAGCATTAGCTACCCCGAAATCAATAGGAAAACCCAGTCTTTGCAGCTCAGAAAACCAGTGACGGATTTGAGCATTTGGTGAGCAGAATGGTGAGAAATCAAGTTGGGAATGACTATGCAGAGGTTGGGTGTGCTTGATAAACCCAGTGAAGGCTAGGATCTCAAGGATCAGCAGCTGGACCTTTCTATGCCCATCCTGAAGAGCACTGGAGGGAAGAGTTGCCTGAGGGACTGTGTAACAGAGAAGGGGATCTTCCTTGTGTTGGATGTTGTAGGTAATGTGGGTGCCTGACTGTTGAGCTCACTTGAGATGCCTGTAGCTCTATGGATGAGCTCACTGGCTTAGCGTTACCCTCCTCTATCTTCTTGGATGCTTGACCGAAACCATGGCTGTGAGTGAACCCAGCTAGTTCCTCCTTAGTGGATACACAGCCCAGCTCGAGGGTGATCTCTCAGCTGAAGAAATATAGGCTGGATAGAGATCTATGGTTGGGAGGAACGTTTCCCTCACGTAGCCAGTCGTTTGGACCGTTACAGTTCAAGATAAGTATTCTTGTGGTTGAGTTATGTTAATTCTATGCTCTACAAATATTTTAATTAATGACTGTTGTTTGTATGTCGAATGCATGATGAAACTGTATGCATATGTAATGTGTAATGTTTTAATCCCGCTGTGTTTATATTGAGTTTAAATCTGCACGCATAAGATTTTAAATTTCATGCATTTATGAGTCAAAGTATTGGGGCTAAGTCTGCCCAAAGCCTGGTAGTTTGTTTAACGTTTCCTTCCTTGCATAGGAGTGATGGAAGGGGGCGTTACAGAGTGGTATCAGAGCTGCTGGTTGCAGCATTGGGCCTCTATGGGCCAAATCCAATTGCAGCCGCAAGGAAGAAGAATCCGAAATTGTTTAAGTGTTTTTTTGAAAATTTTTGTTAAGACCGTTTCGGGAAGAGTTCGGAAGAGTTTCGCGAACCTTCCCGCAATTGCGGAAGAGTTCGGCGAAATTTTTCGTTGCGAAAGAATTCAGCGAACCTTCCCGCAATTGCGGAAGAGTTCGGCGAAACTTTCCGTTGCGGAAGAATTCCGTGAACCTTCCCGCAATTGCGGAAGACTTCGGTGAACCTTTCCGTTGCAAAAGAGTTCCGCGAACCTTCCCGCAATTGCGGAAGAGTTTGGCAAATCTTCCCGCAACTGCAGAAGAGTTCCGCGAACCTTCCCGCAATTGCGGAAGAGTTCGGCGAATCTTCCCGCAACTGCGGAAGAGTTCCGTGAAACAGCCCGAAATTTGCGGAAAGAATTCCAGAAAGTCTCCCGCAACTGCGGAAAGAATTCCGGAATGTCTTCCGAAATTGCGGAAGAATTCCTCGAATCGCCTCGCAACTGTGGTAGCGTTCGGCGAACTGCTCCGCAATTGCGGAAGCGTTCGGCGAATTGCTCCACAATTGCGGGAGCCTTCGACAAATCGCCCCGCCATTGCGGAAGCGTTCGACGAACTGCTCCGCAATTGCGGAAGCATTCACTGAATTGCTCCGCAATTGCGGAAGCGATCGGCGAACCGGCCCGCAACGGTGGCGCGAAAAAAGAAAAAAAAAACGAGTAAAGTGACCAAAACTCAATTTTTGGATAGAGGGAGCATCCGGGCTCAGAATGGGATGATTCCTGTGGGGCTCGGAGGCCATTGCCGGAGGCCATGAAAGAACCAGTGAAGACCCCGAGCCCATTACACTCCGATTTGACAGAAAATGGATAATAGTGACTTTTGAAGGACAGAGTCTCGAGGCTTGACGGAAGGTCGGTTTGAGCTGAAATTGATCAGGAACGGCCGTGAAGCAGGCACAATGTTAAGTTCCGAATCTTGGAGCCAAACTCCAAAGGATGTGGAGTCGGGGTGAGCAAGAAGGCCAAAAAGCACTGTTCCGGGCCACTTTTTCGGGATTTTAATAAGCTTGTGGGTAGTAAAAGTGACCCTAGATGCGGGAATCAAAAAAATTACTGAACTAGACATTTCATATTCTCATTAAGATGGACAGTTTCCGTTAGACGAAGATTTCCCAGAAATGCACCGTTTGGGAGATAGCCATTTTTGGCCCAAAATTTGGAATTTTGGAAAAATGTGAAAAGTGAGAAGTAGTAAAACCCAGAAATTCATAAAAGATGAATGGTGCCTCGGAATTGAAATCTGTGAATTGATGAGCGTTCCTTGTTATATAGGCTAACTTCACCCAATAGATAAGTTTATGTGATTCCTCATAGATTTTCTTCCACAGGGGGCTGAAGTTGGCATTCTGGACCAAAATACAACTGTGTAAAATGCACAAAATTATTGGTAAGAGTTGTCATTTTCGAAACAACGTTGTTTCCACACCCGATGTCGGAATGGAGCACGGGGATAGGCACTGGAAAGCTTGTCTAGCAGGGAATAATGGTGTATGACCAGAATTGGAATGAAGTTACCATACCCCACAAATAATTAGGGCAGAAATGTACCAGCGACTGTCTCGACAAATTATCGATAAATATGGGCAATTTCCAGAATTGCTTGAATGGGCAAGGGAAAGGAATGCATAGCAACTGTGTGAATTATTCCATGAGTTCTATTATGTTAAATATTGATTGTGTATATTTCTATATGCATTCTTATGATGTCTGACAATATTTCATAATGCACAGTGCTTGCAGCTCATAAAATTTATAATTGTAGCAGAGGTAGCATACAGGAAAGATGGTGACCATAAATGATGTTCAAGATCCTTATGAACACGAAGAAGACGTTCTAGGAGAAAATGTGCATGAAGGGAATGCGGAGACTGAATCCAATGGGAGAAGGGAGCAGGTGACTCCTCAAAATTTGGTTGAAACCATGGTGAGCTTCAATGAAAGATTGATGAAGGCTCAAGAAGAACAACACCAACTCAATGCTACTATTTTGCAAAGCCTCACTGATATGCAGCATAAGATAAACCTTGGGTCCAACCCAAGCAATATGGGCGAAGAAGGAAGAGATGCAGGGAGTCATTCTAGAGGCCGTTCGAAGAGGAGGACTCCAAGCCCAAGGAAGAGTTCGGTGAGCAGAAAACATAAAACATCTTCATCAAGGTCTTCTTCCAGCAGGTCGTGTGACTCCAAATGTTCTAGGAGAAGTCCAAGACATGCACCTAAGAGATTGGATGGAAGAAAGAAGTTCAAGGGCATCCCACAGGGAGAATTCAGGAAGGAAAGACCTCCCACATTTGATGGAGAAGGCAAGACTGGCCAAGAGGCAGAAGCATGGCTTCTGGGAATGAAGAAATACTTCAGAATTCAAGACTACTCAGGAAATGAGAAAGCCAAAATTGCCATTTACAACTTAAATGGCAGAGCTTCCATTTTGTGGGACAATCTCTTGCAAGTGAAAAAAATTAATGAAAGAAGGATCAGTTGGGAAAGATTTAAGGGGTACTTCAAGGAGAAATAGCTTTTTGCTAGGTATTATGACGGCAAGAGAAAAGAGTTTAATGAACTCAGGTTGAGACTAAAATCTATGGAAGAGCATGTCCACAAATTCTTGGAATTACTGAGGTATGTTGACTATATCAAAGATGAGAGAGTAAAAATTCAATGCTTCCTTGGGGGTCTACCTCAGAGTTTCAGAGATCGTATTGAATTTGTTAATCCACCAAGTTTGGATGAAGCCATTAGGATGGCAATGCACTGCTATGAGAAAAATAAAGGAAAAACAGAGGCTAACCCAGCATGGAAAGGAAAGCCAAGAGGGAAGTTTGATCAAAAGAAGGATGGCTTCAAGCCACCATTCAGAGGTCAGCCTAGAACCTTTCCATAGGGGCAACAAGCAAGGAGCGGATTCAAACCAGCGGTGGCAGTAGACAAAGCATCAAAGGGACCACTTCAGTGTTGGGGATGTGGAGAAAACCACATGTTGAAGGATTGTCCGCATTGAAAGAACAATTCTCGAAAGTTGAACAACCTGAAGGGAGTAGCTACGGTGGAGGACATGGCAAGGGTAGCACCTCGGATTTATGCAGCGTTGGATAATCACCAAGCAGACCATCAATCATCAGTGGTGGAGGTCGAAGGTAAGATTGCTATGCAATCTATTTCTGTTTTGATTGATCCAAGATCTACTCATAGTTATGTTTCTCCAAAAGTTGTTGAAGGTTGTTCTCTTAGAAAAATGAAGCATAATAAGTCTTGGCTAGTGCAACTAGCCACAGGAACCAAGAGAAAAGTAAGTGAGGTAGTGATGGAGTGTCCCATAGAATTGAATGGACTCCACACATATGCTGAATTGAATGTGTTACCATTAGGATCCTATGATGCATTAATTGGCATGGATTGGTTAAAAAAACATAGAGCCAAATTGGACTGTTATGAGAAAGCACTTGAGTGCATTGATGAAAAGGGAAGGCCAACATTGGTAAAAGGGATTCCCAAGCAAGTTTCAATAAGGCAGATTTCAGCCCTGCAGTTGAAAAAGTTTTATAAGAAGGGTTGTCAATTATATGCAGTCCATATGCCAGATTCATTAGAGGACAAAGGGCCAAGACTAGAAGACTTCAGGATATTGCAAGAGTTCCAAGATGTGTTTCCGGATGAGGTACTAGGGTTGCCACCGACGAGAAATATTGATTTTTCCATCGATCTTGTTCCAGGGGCAGCGCCGAATTCCAAAGCCCCTTATAGAATGAGTACACCGGAGTTGGTGGAATTGAAGATACAACTGCAAGAATTAATGGATAAAAGGTATATCAGGCCTAGTGTGTCTCCTTGGGGAGCACCGGTGTTATTTGTCAAGAAGAAAGATGGGACTTTAAGGTTGTGTATTGATTACAGGCAGCTCAATAAAGTGACAGTTAAGAACAAGTATCCATTACCAAGAATTGATGACTTGTTTGATCAAATGAACGAAGCCAAATTATTTTCAAAGATTGACTTGAGGTCTGGCTACCATCAAGTGAGGATTAAAGAAGAAGACATTCACAAGACGGCTTTCAGAACTAGATATGGTCATTATGAGTTCACTGTGGTTCCATTCGGCCTGACCAACGCACTTGCCACATTCATGTGTCTCATGAATAGTGTATTCAGCAAATATTTGGATAAGTTTGTGATTGTGTTTTTAGATGACATTCTTGTCTATTCAAGAAATGAAGAAGAACATGAGGAGCATCTAAGAATGGTGTTGCAAGTTCTCAGAGAACATCAGCTGTATGCCAAGTTAAGCAAGTGTGAATTCTATCAAAAGAGGATTCAATATTTGGGTCACGTCATTTCAGAAGAAGGAATTGCAGTGGATCTGGAGAAGATTAATTCCATCATGGATTGGCCAACCCCAAGAAATGTTTCAAATGTTAGATCTTTTATGGGCCTTGCTGGTTACTATAGAAGGTTTATTGAAGGATTCTCCAGGATAGCTCATCTGATCACTTCATTGCAAAGGAAGAACATCAAATTTGTATGGTCTAAAAAATGTGAGAAAAGTTTTCAGAAATTAAAGGAGTTACTTACCAGTGCTCCTATTTTGAAGATAGCAGATCTAAGGAAGGATCTTGTAGTGTGCCCATATGCTTGCATTGAAGGACTGGGTGGGGTTCTCATGCAAGAAGGAATTGTGATTTGCTATGAATCCAGGAAATTAAAAGAGCATGAAAAGAATTATGTCACACATGATTTAGAATTAGCATCCATAGTGCATGTTCTTAAAATGTGGAGGCATTACTTGATGGGAAGAAGATTCGAGCTTAGGACAGACCACATGAGCCTGAAGTATTTGTTTGAGCATCCAAACTTGAATGCTAGGCAAGCTAGATGGATGGAATTTCTTTGTGAATTTGATTTTGAAATTAAACATGTAAAAGGGAAGGAGAATAAGGTTGCGGATGCTCTTAGCAGAAAATTTCATGTTTTAGCAGTAAGTATGTGCAAATCAGATTTGAAGACAAGAGTTCTTGGAGCCCAAAACGGTGACGAAACTTGCCTTCAAATTAAAGAGAAGTTGCAGCACGGTAATGTGGATGAAAAGTGTGCAGGATATCAGCTGGGTGAAGACAGCATCCTCATCTACAAAGATAGGTTGTACATTCCAAATAAGGCAGATTTGAAGAAACTAGTGATGGATGAAATACACCAAATGCCATACTCTGGACACCCTGGATATCAGAAGACTATAACAGCGGCAAGAAGGTAATACTTTTGGAATGGAATGAAGAAGGACATAGCTAAGTACATTGCTAGGTGTCAGAAGTGCCAACAAGTCAAGGCAGAACACCAACATCCAGCAGGGTTATTGCAGCACTTACCCATTTCGGAATGGAAGTGGGAAGTGATCTCCATGGATTTTATAACAGGTCTGCTCATGATAGTGAAGAAGCATGATTCAATCATGGTTGTGGTGGATAAGCTATCGAAGGTAACTCACTTTACCCCAGTAAATTCCACTCACAAGGCTAGTGACATTGCGAGCATCTTCATGAGAGAGATATTTAGATTGCATGGATTGCCTAAGGCAATAATTTCTGACCGTGATACAAAGTTCACCTCCAATTTTTGGAAGGGATTATTTCAGGAATTGGGAACTAAATTGAATTTCAGTACAGCTTACCATCCTCAAACGAACGGCCAAACCGAGAGGGTGAACCAGGTTCTTGAAGACATGCTGAGAATGTATGTGATGGACAAACCATCCAAGTGGGAAGATTATTTACACTTGGTTGAATTTGCATACAATAATGGACACCATGCATCCTTGGGAATGAGTCCATTTGAAGCATTGTATGGCAAGGGATGCAGGACGCCAGGGAATTGGGACGGCCTAGTGAACAGGGTAGTGCTTGGACCAGAGATGATCAAGGAAATGGAACAGAAAATTGTTAAGATCAGGCAAAATTTAAAGGCAGCTCAGGACAAGCAAAAGAGTTATGCAGATTTGAAAAGAGTACATAAGGAATTTTAGATGGGGGATCATGTTTATTTGAGAGTGAAACCAAGGAAGAGTTCCATCAAGTTGGGGAGTTGTTCCAAGTTGTCACCCAGATATTGTGGGCCATTTGAAGTCCTTGATAGGATAGGGCCAGTTGCATATAGAATTGCATTGCCCGCTAGCATAAGAGCTCATAATGTTTTCCATGTATCTTTGCTTAAGAAGTATGTACATGATCCTAATCATATGATTGATTGGAATGTGATACAGGTGGAACCCGAGGGAGAGTTCCAAGTAGAACCTATGCGCATCCTCGACAAGAAAGTCACATTGCTCCGGAACAGAGCCATCGGGTAGGTAAAGGTTCAATGGGAGCACCTTAGTCCCGATGAGGCTACATGGGAACTAGAGGATGCCATGAGGGAGGCATTCCCATTTTTGTTCAGTTTTGAGAACACCGAGGACTGTGTTGTTCTAAGGGGGAGGGGAATGTAATACCCCAATTTTGACCCTTAGGAAATATTGGCTTCTAATGTAAATATTGTATACACACGTTGTATGTTTTCCTAGCGTGGAGCTCAAGGCCAAGGCCCCACTAGTTTATGCTCGGATTTTATTTAAATTAGACACGCTTGATGTTTTGTTACCCACGTGCTATTAAGCCATGGGATATTGTAAATTGATGTAAATATTTAACATTGAAATGAAATACCAAAACTGGCTATGGAGGCAACGAATGAAAAGGGGCCACATGTATCCACTAGGGAGTGGTGAGGGGGCTAAGGGAGTGAACCATAGGTTGCCATATGTCATTACGGGAACCCATTTGACTTTCTAGATGACATTTATTCCTATTGTAAGGAAGTGGTTGAGATTTCAGTCAATGGTTTTAATGGAGGATGGGCAGCCCTAAAATTCGTATGGGTAGGTATGGGCTTTGTTTTCTTGTACAAGGAGTCACTCAACCTCATGGCAGGTTGCTTCATTCTCACCCCCATTCCATTGTGAAACTACCTAGCATCATTCTGCATCCAAAAACGAGTGCCAGCAGTGAGAGAACTAGAAATCGCGACCTTGAGAGAACCCAGATTTTGAAAGACCAAAAACGCCCAGATTTGGCATGGGACAGGGAAATCCAATGGGGGATCCATTAGCATGAACCTTGGGGCGAATTTGGGAGCATTAGCTACCCCGAAATCAATAGGAAAACCCAGTCTTTGCAGCTCAGAAAACCAGTGACGGATTTGAGCATTTGGTGAGCAGAATGGTGAGAAATCAAGTTGGGAATGACTATGCAGAGGTTGGGTGTGCTTGATAAACCCAGTGAAGGCTAGGATCTCAAGGATCAGCAGCTGGACCTTTCTATGCCCATCCTGAAGAGCACTGGAGGGAAGAGTTGCCTGAGGGACTGTGTAACAGAGAAGGGGATCTTCCTTGTGTTGGATGTTGTAGGTAATGTGGGTGCCTGACTGTTGAGCTCACTTGAGATGCCTGTAGCTCTATGGATGAGCTCACTGGCTTAGCGTTACCCTCCTCTATCTTCTTGGATGCTTGACCGAAACCATGGCTGTGAGTGAACCCAGCTAGTTCCTCTTTAGTGGATACACAGCCCAGCTCGAGGGTGATCTCTCAGCTGAAGAAATATAGGCTGGATAGAGATCTATGGTTGGGAGGAACGTTTCCCTCACGTAGCCAGTCGTTTGGACCGTTACAGTTCAAGATAAGTATTCTTGTGGTTGAGTTATGTTAATTCTATGCTCTACAAATATTTTAATTAATGACTGTTGTTTGTATGTCGAATGCATGATGAAACTGTATGCATATGTAATGTGTAATGTTTTAATCCCGCTGTGTTTATATTGAGTTTAAATCTGCACGCATAAGCTTTTAAATTTCATGCATTTATGAGTCAAAGTATTGGGGCTAAGTCTGCCCAAAGCTCGGTAGTTTGGTTAACGTTTCCTTCCTTGCATGGGAGTGATGGAAGGGGGCGTTACACCCAATATAAAAAAATTATTAGTACATGTAGGTGAGGAAGGAAAGAAAACCACTTGGGAAGAAAACCTCCCCTCAAAATCATGGAAAACACCATAATAAGACTCTCCAAACTCCAAGTAGGTGAGAACTTGGTCAAATGTCTGAAGGAATATTCTTCTTGGGAAGAAGTGGAATGTGCTCACTAGACTTGAGATTCTCGAGATCAGGTCCAAATGAGTCTTGATGATTTTCTCCATCTTCTGTGTAACTCTAAGAGTAGGTGCCAATTATCATGCAGTGGATTAGAAGCATGACAGTAAGAGTGAATCCAACCACTCCAAATTGTAATTTGGCCTCTATATCACCCAATAACACACCAAAAATAAACTCAAGGAGAGATTCTGAGTGTGTATGAGCTGGAACAACTGGTTGATGATTTGAATCAGAAGACATATGAGAGAATTGAGAGGTGTCTCCAACTTCTTTAAAAATGTGCTGGCAATCATGTAGGAACTAGAAGGATCATGGACAGAGGAAGTGAAGGGGCAACCAACAACCTCAACTCTATAATGACTTCCAAATAATTATAGATCACCTTCTTGGATACCATTGGCCAGCAAAGGATCCTCAATATCTGAAGTGTAAGAGGAGAAAAATGATGAGACATGGAAAGATCCAAGTTCTTCTTCAACAATAGATTTATGCCATTTGATCTTTAGTACCTTCAAAATAAACTCTTTGAAACTTATACTGGAAGACTAATTTAGTCAATATATCAAAAGATATGATACCGTGTGAGAATTATATGGCTCTGATACAATGTGATAATTCTATACAGGATCAATACCATGAAATAATTCTAATGGCCAAGGATCTTGAAGGAAAGAAGTCCTCACAAGAATTATTCAAAGATATGCAAGAATAAGAAGAAATATTGAGACAGGACCATAAGAGAAGGAACTCAATTAATGTAAATATCATCTCTATATTATTCAATAATATGAATACAATATATAATACATATCAGGAGAGAAAATAGAATTCCTTGAAGGCAAGTTGTAAAGCACAAAAAAGGAAGGCTTATGAAAAGCTAGAAAAAGACCTTTGCTAGCAAAAGCACCTTCAAAATCAGTCAATAGGCTCACGAAATAGATAAATATGGTATGGAATCTAATGAGTGATGAAAATGGAATGTGATGATGGCTTTTGGAGAGAAGAAAGAGGTGGAGGTTGAATTGGCCAAGTAGAAATAGTTTCCAAGTCAACTAGCTTTACCTTATCGACTAGAAAGCAGAAAAGAAGGATAAAGTTGTCTAAATATGGAAGGCACCTTTCTAATCTAGGAATATAATAAAATCAGATAGAATCTGAGGAAATCTTATCCATAATCTATCCAAATTGGTTTTAGTGAATTAGGATGGCATATGGAGGCATAAAAGACAAAACTAGGCCAACTACATAGTCTACACCTAGGAAAATTAATCTAGATGACTAATAAAATATATCCTAAGTATGGAATGGGTTTTTAAATATTCCAACAGGCCCATGGGTGGATTTCATGTCAAAATCAACCTCACAATATGACATGGAAACATTTGAAGGGAGACCTGAGATGCGAGGATTGACTTTTTTTTAATATATAATACTTATAGGTCATTCAAATGCCCCACATATTAAGTATGGGGATAGATTGAAGAGATTTAATCTCTTGGAACTAAAACCATTGAAGGAAACATTGCTCAATGCTATCACCTTTCCATATCATTATACCGATTAAATTAAAAGACTACCCAACGAGAATCCATACCTATGAGGAAAATGAGCAGTGGATAAATATATGTGACATTGTTTCATTGGATTGTTTACAAATAATTCATATTTGTGGGCCCTGAATTTGTCTTTTATGCATAAGGTCCCAAGCAAGGGCTCTATTGCAAATGTAAACCATATATGGATTGTCAATTTGAGAAGAGCGTTAATCCAAGAAAGCTTTGTCCACCACGATGTTTATTTTGAGAATCACTTTAATGCATGGCTTGGTATCCCAATTTAGCACGACAGTGACCTGCCAATTTTTCTTGGACCAACATATTTACTATCCTCCTAAATTTGGATATTCCCTCTTTGCATCTAATTTATGAAAATATTCCAAATGAGTGCATGATCATTTGAGAGGCTATTAGTGCCATTGGTCAACTAGCCTTGATGCAAAACATCAAAGGAGGTCTTTTCAGCCACTTGGGAAAGATGAAAGTATGTTTTATTATAGAGAGTCAAAATTGTGTCCTATAAAGGATCAATGTTTCCCCAAAACCCAATATGGCTTTGAAGCCAATACTTACGAATTACCATTACCAAATTTCCACGAAAAAAGTTTCTTGATGTTGAGTTTGCTAGGGTATGTACCTATTAGATGGATATAAATTTCATAGTTTAGGGGACTTTGAAATTATTTTGTTTAATTAATGATATGTAGACAAAGGGATTATAGTCCACTTGCTTAACCAACAGGGATACTCTATAGAATAAAAGTTTGATCTTCAATATTTGATTTATTCTAGGTGAATTATTTTTGTTGCTAACCTCCAATAGGAATACAAATATGGATTTGTTTCTAGAAGGGGTTTCCACTCTTATTTTTTTTTTTCAAGACCAAAACTCAATTAAGGATACAAAGGCCTTGTAAAAAAAAATTCTCTTTGTCATTGAGACTCTATTTCTAGACCCAATTTCAGGACATGGCACTCATAATCATTCTTGAGTGACAAACAATGTACTCCATCCAATTAAGAGGTCATACGGTTGTGTGGGTAAGAAATATAACTAATTATTGAATGAAAATACTCATTGGCTCTCGGAGGAATCAATTTCTCTTATCCAGGAAATGATATCGATGTTTAACCAATGTTTTCTTCCTCTGAGGCAACGCTGGTCAATTGGAATGAGAAAGGGAATCAAATCGTCGATACATGGTCAAATTGGTTGAGAGAGAGTTCGAATAGCTATATGGTAGGTCGAATTAAGTTTTGGGAATGTGGAGACAGGCCTTTCAACCATTCTCGAGTTCATATCAATAAATTACTAGTTTCAATGCAACTGCTCATCACATGTATTTATATATAAGTAGAGGAAAGAGAGTATAAATACCTCTAGAGAAAAATGTAAAATTGTTGCCAACATTTATAAATAATATTGTGAAGAGGATTATTTGAGTGAAAAGTTGAATATTTATTTTTGTAACTCCTATTCTAAGAGATTTGTGAATTACAATAATACTCTTCATACCAATTTACCTACCTCTTCACCTATATCCATCAATATTTTTTGTTTTTGTATTTCTAATGGAATATAGTGCATACAAAGAGAACAATTGTGGCAGTTATGCTCTTGAGTATTATTTTTAATGTGAGGTTCATTGTTGTCTCCTTTGTGTGCTTATCAATTGGCACCATAAACTTCAATCAAGCCTCTTTGAATCTTGATTCCATTACCTCTTTTGATTCAATAGTTCATCTAAGATGTGTTATGTCCACTATAGTTCATTTTGGTACAATAGACTTCAATCAAGCCTCTTTGAATCTCGATATCATTGCCTCTTTTTTTTCAATAGCTCATCTAGGATATGTTATGTCAACTCCAGTTCATTTTAAGGTTTTTATCTCCATTGAAAGATTTTATTTTTATACACATTAAGATTTGGGTTTTGCAATCAAAGGATCTTTTGGTTGATCCCCTCAAACTATATATCTAGAAAATCAAAGAGAAAAATATTATGCCATGGGATTTTAAAACTTTGTGTTTTATTGTTTGGGGTCACTGCTTTTAGCCCATACCCTCCACCTTGAATTTCCATTAATTTAGCATTTGGAGTTCTAAATCCTTAATCACCTCCAATCGAAGGTAATCTTTAAAACTCCTCATATTTGGTCTCTTAGAGTTAATTTGAACCCTCATTTCAAGTTCCCACAATAAATGTTTGACAACTATTTGAGGAAGGGATTAGAAAATACGATAAATGTCACAAGGATAAGAAATTGTGAGAAAAATCAATAGAACAATAATGAATGGAGAATTGCAATTAAGGAGAAAGATAGAACAATTGGAAAGTAAAGATTGGATTAAAGAAGCATAATAAAGTGGCTCAAAACTAGAAGAAAAAGACAAACTCGACACTAGAGATGTTGTGGGATACTTTTGAGTGATAAAGTAGGGAAGTGAGCATTAGAGGAACATATTTTTTCCCTTGAATGTCTTATGTTGTACCAACTATATCTAAATTCAACTATGTAATTTTTGTTGAAATTGTTGAGTTAAATGGGTGCTTAAATAAATAGTTTTTAATTTGCATTAAATGGATTTTTGGGGAAGCAAAACACTCTACGAAATATGGATGATTCACTTGGAGTTCACTAAAATCATTTTTATACATGATTAAATGACATATCAATAATTGCATCACATGACATATGCTATGGTTACAATTGTGAATTATATAACATGTTTGCCTATTTACCTTCCCTCTTGGCACTTGAATTAAGAACCTGGGGTGGTGAGTTAAAAGGTTGGTGGATGTGTTGCAATCATGCATGTGGTATATTATATGGTAATATATTAGTTAACACTATTCAGATCCCGTTTAGAGTTATATGCTATCATGCCTTGAGATCTATCTATTTATTTTCCTACTAGTCCTTGGAACATCACTTGAACCTATTGTACAATGTTTATGTTGTTGTTTAATTCCATCTTGGGTGCAATAAGCCATTCACATATCCATAATCCATCTTGATTTTGGTTGGGATCTAATTGAATAACTTACTCATCGCCTTGCCAACTCGTGCCACTCTTTAGTTGGCCTTGCACAATTCGTCCAAAGGGATTAGTTTCTTAGCCATGCCGTGAAGTTTTTCATTAACCACTTAAAGATGCGCCACCATACCTTAGATTCAATTTTGAGCATCATTGGTAGAAACTTGGAACTGTGACATAATTTGTTGGATTCAAGGAATTCAAAAATGTCATGTACTCATCTCCTTCTTTGGTACTCGTAGGCAATTCTGCACTTGTGTTGGCGCAAGATGCGCCAACTTAAACCACTTAAAGATGTGCCACCATACCTTAGATTCAATTTTGAGCATCATTGGTAGAAACTTGGAACTGTGACATAATTTGTTGGATTCAAGGAATTCAAAAATGTCATGTACTCATCTCCTTCTTTGGTACTCGTAGGCAATTCTACACTTGTGTTGATTAGGAGTAATTATGCACTAATTGGACAAGGTTGGGCCTTAAGGATGAATTATTTTATAAAAACACATGATAAATCCACATCTTTGGAAATGGAAGGAATTAAAAAAATTAAAAACCAATTGGTTAAGAGCTTGTCTCAAACTTCAACCCTAATCATCCAATATCTACACCTCCATTCATGGATATGATCTGAAATATGTGTGGAGGTTTATGTTGCCTAACAATTCAATAAAATTTATCTTGTTACTTGGATCTTCCATACTCCTTTGATGTGCCACCATGGTGGTGGTGGTGGTATCTAATGTATTTTGTTTTAATGTTCTTTGGTCCTACAAGTGGAAATCATTCTCGAAATTGCATTAACCTCATTAAAAGAAAGGAGAGATTAATTAATTATTTAAATGTCGCTAGGAAAAAACATAACTTTATAAAGTGATTTTAAGTAATTAATTCTTAAAGTGAGCATTGAAAATTTCAAGAGGGAAAAAGGTAAAAATGAAAAAAAAACAAAGAAAAGTCAAAGTGAAGTTAAAACAGAAAAAACCCATTATGAGATTTTTCTATTGTGCTTCATTATTGTAGAAGAAGACAATGATATCAACATATTTCTAAACTTTTATGGGGTTTACAGTCATCTTCTTGTGAAGGGAACATTTTTTATGAAGGCACTATGAGTCATGGACATTTCCAAGTTTAAGATCCATGCTCTTCCTTGAATTTTCTACCACTTCTTTATTGTTGTTCAGAGAAGTGAATTAAATCCCTTGTGAAAACCCTTTGAGGAGCTTAGTGGGTGCATTAATCAATTCCAAGAGGGTGCAGTACTGGTGGGAGTGCCAAACCATTGACTAGGTCGAATTTATTTCCATATATATACTTCTTTCTACTAGAGGGGGATTGTGTTCTTCAGGTGGACACCTTCATGTACACCTACAAGTAAACAATACCACATACATTCAGAATCGTGGCCTTAGAGGGGTTCTTAACTTCAAAAAAAGGGCATAGTCATAAAGTTGGGCACAATTCTTACCTCCTGTTGGAATGGGGCTAGTTCATAGAATTTTTGGTACAAACAATGACAAGGAAGATAAGTGGACAATGACAAGTGGATAGCGACAAAGGTAAAGAGTGATCACAGGGAAGATTAAAGCGGTTAAAGTGCAGTTAGGAGTTAGTTAGACTTAGTGGTTAAGATAGGTCCACTTTGTGAAGTGGACCAATTTTGTAACGACCACTGAGCCTAAAAATATGAGTCATATTGTAAGCCTTTCGGCATCCTATTGTATCTTATAATATCTTTTGATCGCATATTTTTTATTGACTTTGATCTGAGTTCTTGAGGATGGGTTCTACGGATCTATATCTCTGTTGATTGTGTGACTTATAAGATGGATTTGATGTAGGAAGTCTGCATTTAACAAGAAGGAATGTTTCGTCCATGACTTTGTCTCTCACGTGTTTGGTTGTAGTATGAGTAGATGTGTTTTGTCGGAGTATGAGTAGATGTGTTATGTCACAGTATGATTAGATCGGTTGTGTCGCAGTATGGATAGATATGTTATGTCGTAGTTATGATATGTATTTCAAATATTTCAAATATGTTTCTATAATATTTTATTGCGTAGACCTGATTAATATGTCTCTTTATGTGATGATGGTTTTATGATGCAATCGCTAACTATGTCAATTTATTATTTATTTTGTGATTAATTGTTAATGATGCATGTCCTCTTACACCCACAGAATCTTGGTTTGTGAAGCTCCCTTAGGTGCCTCGGGTGAGAACTCGCCCAGTTTGCGAGTGTTGTTGGAAAGGCTAAACCCTTTCTGGGCCGATATCTATGGTTGTTTGTGTCGAACTTTGTTGACATTTTGCGAAGTGAAGCCTTGTTGACAGATCTGTGTCAACAAATTGTTCTGTTGTCGGGAACTTAGTCCGAGAAGGAGAGGACATGATGTGGCATTCAATAAAGACGGAGATCGAGGAATGGTTCAACAAAAAGAAGCGATATTTTGTCGAGGAAGAAAATCAGAACCTTGGATGGTTGACAAGCCAGTGGTTGTAGAAGTACATCTATTTTGATATCCACGATGTATTTTTCTGTGAGTTTCCTATACTACTGTATGAATGGTTGGCTAAACTAACTGATTAGAAGATGAATTTCCAAGGAGGCAAGCCAGAGCTTTGGACCCCAGAACTGATCCAACAATTGATTCATGTTAACAATAAAGATTCAAGGGCTGTCAACATCTGGATGGATAGTATTTTGGAAGGGTACATTACTAAGTTTGTTGTCGATACAGTTAGGTTGTACAGTGACGCGAAAAGAAAGTTCTTTAAAGGACCCATAAGATGGTACCTATTTTCGTTACCATTGTGGATCAAAATACTCATTTGTGAAAAAGAAATATTGAAGATGAACTCCAACGAGTAAAGTTATGGCATGCAGAGGCAGTGGGTACTGCGCAGATGCGGTTCTGATAGAATGATTTGGGGTATATGGAAATGAGCTACGATGAAATTATAAGGGAGGCTAAGGAATATTGTGGCCGCCTAAGAAGTGGGAGATTGTTCTGTCCGGAGAAGAAGAGGAGGATAGAGAGTGAGAGTTTCCTAGTGCGACCGGAATGGAGAACTGTGAAGTGGGGCAACAAGGGACTAAGAAACCCTACAGCGACGAAGAGGGAGACTAGGATAACCCTGAACCTGAGCAAGGAAAGACCCAAGGATACGACATACCCACAATACCATTCACTTTGTCAAACTTTGTAGGAAGAAACACAAGCTCTCCACAGTGTTGTCCTGCTGGTCACAATAACAGTAATAGTAGTGGATCTATAAACACTGGTAGAAAACAAAGTATGGAGGGTGACGACATAAATTTGCCTCTCTTTCAAGGTAATGGGACAAAGTATCCCGAGCAATATTGGTTCTTGTGCGAAGCAATGTGGATAATAAAACAAGTGTAAGATGAAGAAGAAGGGATAGTTGGTGACGACCCTCAGAGGTCGTGCATTGGATTGGTACATGAATTTTATACAAGTACCTGAAGGACTTCCGTAGAAGACTATGGAAGAAATAAGAGCTCGGATGATCGACAAGTTTAAGAAGTCTAAATCATAATCGCAGTACATCACAAAATTGAAGGAGATAAAGCAATTCCCTAATGCGTTGGTATGGGATTTTGATCAGAGGTTCAAAACTCTGATGGATAAAGTTAGTTTTGGGATGAGCAATGTGCAGCACAAGGAATGGTTTATTGCAGCATTGATACCACACATCCAAATGTCATTGATGCAGTAAAATATCTTATCTCAGGAGGAGGATTTGGAACTTCTGATGAACCTCGAAGCTTCGCCGATTGGTGAAACAGGGATCGGAATGAGCTAGATCCAGTCGCAGCTAGAAAACTTGATTATTCAGCTATAGGATATTAAAAAAGGGAAGGAAGTTCACGAAGAGGTATTGTGTAGTTGATGCAAGTCTTAAGGGCATCATAAAGATCAGTTTGCTAACTTCCGCTTGTATCTATAGTCTTGTGCGCCTAATCTGCTTAGTCAAAGAGGGATTCCCTGGTGCCGAATTTTCCAAACAAGAGGACATCACTTGGAGGAATGCATGTATTTGCAGAAGGTTGTGTCGAAGCCAGCTAATATGTATGGTAATTTCTGTCAATCTGTCGGCCATGATGAAAAAAATTGTTGAGCATATGACTTGCTTCAAGAAAGACATCCAACGCAACCGTAGTATAATCATCCACAGTATAATTAGTAGCAGTACAATCCATCATTGTACAATCAGTCACATTTCAACCAACAACGAGGAGGAATAAGAGGAGGATATCATGGTGGTCGCCGAGGAACCTTTGGTCAAGGTCGAGGACCAATCATGCTATAATTGTGGACAGCTCGAACACTATCAGAGGTATTTCCCTAATCCGACCCCTCAATGTACCTATTGCAGCGCAGTGGATCATACCATCGAAGAGTTTCCCCAGCTAATTGCAAAGTGGCAGGCTAAGAATGCACCACAACCACAACTTAACCGGAACCTGAACTAGAACCAGAATCCCAATCAGAACATGCAGAAGATCTTAGCTGAGCTAAGAGGTCAACCAACACATGTCACAGTAGTAACCTTAGGAGGAGTTACGACATGAGAAGATATGATACTACCAAATGTCTAGCCCACGGCCCATAAACAGGTACGATTCGATGTTGAAGCAGATTTTTTGTTTTGTTTGGGAAACACGAGATTCACTAATAAAGAATAATGCTCAATTGCCACCTATAGTCCACAAAGAACCTGTCTATGAGATGCTGCCAATTTATTATCCGACAATGTCGCAGAAGTCGCCAGGGAAGGTCAGTGCTTTGAAATTTTTTCTAGAAAGTTGTTTAACATTAGCAAAGGATCTGGAAGCATTATTAGATATTGTTGAAATATTGTAACTTGCAAGAATATTGTATTTGTATTTTATTATTCCAGAGATGGTACATTCATCCGTGGTGACCCTATTGTATATCCGGAGATGTTTATTCCTCCGAGAGAGTGTGGTAACTAGGGTTATTATATCTCCCATGTGAGGTCGGCCCTGAGTTTACTATTTGGGGTTTATTAGACTCTCTTAGGAGAGGTCGGCCCCATTAGGGTAAAAAGTCAGTCGGGAGATGAGTATAAGTAGAGGAGGTATGTTCCTCACTTATCTCATTCATTCAATCACTTGTGATTGGCACATAGGAGAGAGAGAGGTCTGCATAGGAGGAGAAGGAGCTCTTGTTGAGGACTACATCTTGTATTGGGTTGATTATCTATATTGAGGAAAGCTTTGCTGGGTTTTCTACCCCATGAGGGTTTCCTACGGTAAATCTTTGTCTATCTTATGATTGTGTTTCTTTTAGTGATCTTGCTAGTCAAATCAGGCTAAACTTAACATGGTATCAAAGATATCCTGAATAGGACATCTTTCACAAGGTGAAAATACCTCTCTCTCCTCCTCTGGTGAAAATTAGGGTTTTTGCAAAAGTTGGAATTTTGGGAATCTAATTGCATGGCTGGATAGCCCTCCTCAAAATCGAAGTTTTGAGCCCTATATTGAACTTTTTGAGTGGGTAAAACTCTGGGAAAGTCAAACTCTAGTTTGACCAAAAGTGTAGAAAACCAAAAAAGTAGAAAAGCTGCGCACCTGTGCACTAGTGAACCAGAAAAGCTGCGAACTTGTGCACCAGAAAACTAGAAAACCGGAAATTCTATTGCAGATCTAGAAGGTGTAGAGTTGAAGTTTCCAGAAGTTGATCACACTAGAATTTCAACTCAATCAAGATCATCTCCTGGTAAGTACTATTCTATCTTTTGAAACTTCAATCCCTATGACCTCCTGGATAAGATTTCTCCAAGCACTAAGCTTGAAGACAAGCTAGAGGGTGTAGAAAATTTTTGGGCATGGAAATACATAATTGGTCTCATTCTTGAAGAGAATGATCTTGTCCAATATATTAAAGATGAGGTTGCAGAACCTGGAGAAGATGAAGCCAAAGAGAAGTATAGGAAGTACCTGATTAGGACAGAGAGAATCATTACTAATTCTATCAAAGACCACTTGATTCCCCAAGTGGCATCCAAGAAGACCCCAAAGGAAATGTATGATGCCCTTTCCAGAATGTATGAGGGAAAGAACATCAATAGGAAGATGAATCTAAGAGCTCAATTGAAGAGCACCAAGATGAATAAAGGAGAATCTATTCACGACTATTTCTCAAGGGTTTCCGAGTTCAAGGAACAACTAGATGCCATTGGAGATACCCTTGATGAAGATGAACTAGGCATGACTGCTCTAAATGGTCTCACTAGACCTTGGGAGTCATTCATCCAAACTATGTGTGCCAGGAAAGAAAGTATGAAGTTTGATGTGGTATGGGAGTATTGCATTCAAGAAGAAGCTAGGGTAGCCAATAGAGAAGCCCTTCTCAAGGAGGATGACCAAGCTTTGTCTATTCATACTAGAAGAAGAAGAAGGAGTCATTTCAACTCCAAGAAGAATGGTCACAAGGAGTCTCAACCTCCTCATAGATTTAAAAGGAGAGGGGGAGTAAACTCAGAAAGAGATCTCTCCTCAGTTCAATGTTATAGTTGTCACAAACTAGGACACATTGCTAGAAATTTTTCTTCAAAGAAGAAGAAGAATCTTCACAAAATACATCAAGAACATTTGGAAAAAGATGATAGTGAAGAAGAGGAAGAGGAAAGGCCTCAAAAGAAAAGAACTAAAGTAGAAAAAGAAGATGCGGAAGAATATGTTCTATTCTCCGCACTCTCTGGGTCTGTAACACCTGGAAAAGATACACGGCTCATTGATAGTGGTGCTTCAAAGCACATGACAGGAAAAAATAATACTCTCTCAAGACTTGAAGAGAAGACCTCTCCACAGAAGGTATCTCTAGGAGATTACTATCAATATCCCATCAAGGGAATTGGTGAAGCAATCTACAAGCTTGATTCCGGAACCCCATTGAAGATGAAGAAAATCTTATATGTACCAGGTTTGAAGAAGAACTTACTCTCTATCTCAGCATTAGATAAGAAAGGTTATAGGATTGCATTCATAGATGGACAAGTGCTAATGTGGTCCAAAGGAAAATCAATTGAGGATGCAATTGTTATTGGTGAAGAGGAAGGAGGTCTATACAAACTCAAGGGCCATCAAGAAGCTACCCTTTTTCATAAAGCCATTAGCCTAAGTGAGCTATGGCATAAAAGGCTTGCTCACATTAACTACAAAGCACTACTTCATGTGAGCAAGGTAGTCATAGGATTACCATACTTAAAGATTGATCATGATGGCACTTGCGAAGGGTGTGCAAAAGGAAAGAATGTCAAGAACCCATTTCCAAAGAGTGATACAAAGACTAAGAGTACATTGGAATTGATTCATTCAAATGTATGTGGACCAATGCCATCCACATCCTTGAGTGGATATGAATACTACCTTACTTTCATTGATAAATACTCAAGGAAGACTTGGATATATTTTTTGAAGGGAAAAGATGAAGTCTTTGGAAAGTTCAAGGAATTCAAAGCCTTGATAGAAAACCATTCAGAAAAGAAGATTAAGATACTTAGGACAGATAATGGTGGAGAATATACTTCAAAATATTTTTAAGCCTTTTGTAAATAAGTTGGAATCAAGAGGGAACTAACAACTCCCTACAATCCCCAACAGAATGGTGTTGCGGAAAGAAAGAATAGAACTATTATGGAAGCAGTAAAAGACAATGATACATGATCAAGACCTACCTATGTATCTATGGGCTGAAGCAGCTAGGACAACAGTCTATGTGTAGAATATACTATCTCATAGTGCTCTTGATTTCAAGACGCCAGAAGAAGTGTTCACAGGGAAGAAGCCTGAGGTAAGTCACCTCAAGATATTTGGATGCCCAGTATACATTCACATTCCAAAAGAAAAAAGGACCAAGCTAGATCCTTCTGGGAAGAAAGGAATATTTGTTGGATATTGTGAAGCATCCAAAGCATTCAGAATATACATCCCAGGATTCCATCATATGGAAATAAGTAGGGATGTGACATTTGATGAAGAGGCAGCCCTCAAGAGATATAGGAAGTGCCAGCATGAAGAAGCATATGTGGAAGAGGCACTTTCCAGAATTGCAGAAGCTGCACACACTCCTGAAGAGACAACACCTGAAGACCATGACATGTTGGAACCACAAGAACCCCCTGTCATGAACATTTCAAGGAAGACAAAACCAACATGGACAAGATACATTATACTCCAGAAAAGTATGAAGCTCCTGGAGCATAAAAGTATGAACATGGAGCAGAAAAGTATGAAGCTCTTGAAAGCTCCACTAGGGTGAGCAAGAAACCAAAGACATTCTCCAACTATGTGGCCCTAATGTGTGATCTTGTAGATCAAGAACCCACCAGTTATGAACAAGCATCTCATAAGAAAGAGTGGGTGGAGGCAATGACGGAGGAATACCAATCAATAATAAAGAATGATGTTTGGGATATAGTTCCCAAGCCAAAGGATAAGAGTGTGGTATCCTCCAAATGGATATACAAGATAAATCATGTTGCAGATGGAAGCATTGAAAAGTATAAGGAAAGGTTTGTGGCCAGAGAGTTCTCTCAGAAAGAGGGAATTAACTATGAAGAAACATTTGCACTAGTTGCAAGGTACACTTCCATTAGAACCATCATGGCACTTGCATCCATGATGAAGTGGGAATTACATCAAATGGATGTGAAGACATCCTTCCTGAATGGTGCGATTGAGGAGGAAGTGTACATAGAACAAACACAAGGATTTGAGGTTGAAAATAGAAGAACTCACATATGCAAACTGAAGAAGGCTTTGTATGGGTTAAAGCAAGCTCCCAGAGCTTGGTATGGAAGAATTGACAATTTCCTGACAAGCCTGGGCTTTACCAAGAGTAAAGCTGACCCTAATCTTTATCTCAAAGTTATGTATGATGAGCCTGTCATATTGTTGCTATATGTGGATGATCTATTTTTGACTGGAAATGAGAAACAGATTATCGAGTTCAAGAAGAAGCTCTCTTCGTAATTTGAGATGAAAGATCTCGGATTGATGCATTACTTCCTAGTTCTGGAAGTATGGCAAGGCCCAAGAAGAATCTTTCTAAACCAGGGAAAGTATGCTATGGAAATCTTGAATAGATTTGACATGTTGGAATGTAAAGCCATGGCCACTCCCATGGATTCCAACCTAAAGTTGTTAGCTGATGACTCATCAGAGTTAGTGGATATGACTCTGTACAGACAGCTTATTGGGTCATTGATGTATTTGAAAAATACCAGACCAGATATATGCTTTTCCATGAATACCTTGAGTCAGCATCTAGTGGAACCTAGAAGAGTTCACTTGATAGCTGCAAAGCATGTGATGAGGTACCTAAAGGGTATGATAGATTTTGGTCTATGTTATCTTGGAAATCATGATTTCAGACTAGATGGCTACACAAATGCTGATTGGGCAGTAAGTGTGTCAGACAGGAAAAGTACATCAGGAGGATGTTATTGTCTAGGATCTTCCATGATCTCGTGGTTTAGAAGGAAGCAGTCTAGTGTGGCTCTAAGCACAGCTGAAGCGGAATATATAGCTGCTTGCTTTGCTAGTTGTGAAGCAGTATGGATTCGAAAACTGTTATTAGGACTATTTGACTTAGAGATGGACCCCACTGTGATCATGTGTGACAACCAGAGTTTTATCAAGATGACAGAGAATCTAGTGTTCCATGATAAGTCAAAGCACATAGAGATCCGATATTTCTATATACGGGATATGGTGCAGAAAGGAGCTATCAAGCTCGAGTATGTAAGCATTGACGAACAAGTTGCTGATATATTGACCAAACCTCTATCTCGAGTAAAGTTTGAGTATTTTCGAGACAAGCTTGGTGTAGTTTAGAAGGACCCTCCTCGAAAGGGGGAGTGATGTGTTCACTGATGATGAGATTGCCTGCATCGATAGTATGGTCAATGATGTGGATACCTGTATTGGTGATACCGACAGTGAGGTTGGTGAATGGTGCTTAGACTGGGTCTAAGTTGACAAGTGGATCGTATCAACCTTGGACACATGTTCTAAAAGAGATCCGTAGACATATATCTCCGAGAAAGAAGTCCCTAGTGGATGAGAGGGATTGCATCATCCCTGGACTTCGGTCCCCTGAATTGATCTGTAGACATATGTCTTTGAGAAAGAAGTCCCTAGTGGATGAGAGGGATTGCATCATCCTTGGACTTCGGTCCCCTAAATTGATCCATAGACATATGTCTCCGAGAAATAAGTCCCTCGTAGACGAGAGGGATTGCATCATCCTTGGACTTCGGTCCCCTGAATTGACCCATAGACATCTGTCTCCGAAAATTGATGATAGGACTGCATCGTCCCTGAACATTGAGTTCAAAATGTACGTGATAAATCCTAGATCTGATCTAGGTCACATCCAGTATGAAAAAGGACTGGCTCTGTAGTGGTAAATCCTAGATTTGATCTAGGTCACATCCAGTATGAAAAAGGACTGGCACTGTGGTCGGGATTGCATCATCCCTAGACATGGATTTGTCTTAAATGGATCAAGGACTGCATCATCCCTAGACATGGATTTGTCTTAAATGGATCAGGATTGATCATCCTTTAAGTAGATTTGGACTGCATCGTCCCTAGACATGGATTTGTCTTAAATGGATCAAGGACTGCATCATCCCTAGACATGGATTTGTTTTAAACGGATTAGGATTGATCATCCTGTAAGTAGATCTGGACTGCATAGTCCCTAGACATGGATTTGTCTTAAACGGATCAGGATTGATCATCCTGTAAGTAGATCTGGACTGCATCATCCCTAGACATGGATTTGTCTTAAATGGATCAAGGACTGCACCATCCCTAGACATGGATTTGTCTTAAACGGATTAGGATTGATCATCCTGTAAGTAGATTTGGACTGCATCGTCCCTAGACATGGATTTGTCTTAAAAGGATCAGGATTGATCATCTTGTAAATAGATCTGGATTGCATTATCCATAGACATGAGAGGTGTCTTAAAGTGAGAGGGATTGCTCATCCCATAAATTGGATCATGTGTGTTGCAGATGATCGAGATGTTGTAGATTGAGATGATCCAGATGTTGTAGATCGAGATGATCCAGATACTGTAGATCGAGATGATCCAGATGCTGTAAATCGAGATGATCCAAATGTTGTTGACCATGATGATCTAGATGACAATGCTGTTGATTGAGAGATCCAGATGATGATGTTACTGTGACTGTTGTAGTGCTGCAGAAGATGAAGACTTAGTACCGAAAATGTTGATATTCCAATATTGATTATGTTCCAGTAACTGTTTGAGTTACTGATGATGATGTATGAAGAAAGCTTCCAATGATTTATAGATGTATCATGTACCATGTAGTTGATGACCCCTTGCTCCTGCAGATGTTGTTATAATATCCTTCTCGTTAAGGGGGAGTGTTGAAATATTGTAACTTCCAAGAATGTTATATTTGTATTTTATTATTTCAGAGATGGTACATTCCTCCGTGGTGACCCTATTGTATATCCGACGATGTTTATTCCTCCAAGAGAGTGTGGTAACTAGGGTTATTAGATCTCCCATGTGAGGTCGGCCTCGAGTTTACTATTTGCGGGTTATTAGACTCTCCTGGGAGAGGTTGGCCCCATTAGGGTAAAAATTCAGTCGGGAGATAAGTATAAGTAGAGGAGGTATCTTCCTCACTTATCTCATTCATTCACTCACTTGTGATTGGTGCATAGGAAAGAGAGAGGTCTGCATAGGAGGAGAAGGAGCTCTTGTTGAGGACTACATCTTGTATTGGGTTGATTATCTATATTGAGGAAAGCTTTGCTAGGTTTTGTACCCCATGAGGGTTTCCCAAGGTAAATCTTTGTCTATCTTGTGATTGTGTTTCTTTCAGTGATCTTGCTAGTCAAATTAGGCTAAACTTAACAGATATAGCTAGCTTCTTGTATTGACAGAAAGAGGGGAGACAAGATCATGCAGTTGACCGTCTGCATAAGAAGAAAAAAAGAATGGAGATGAGGATGAATGCCTAGATCAACGCATATGATATGGATTCCATCATTCTAGATCTAGGATCCGATGTGAATATCCTAACCAAGCAAACATGGGAAGCGATGCGTAAGCCAGAGTTGGTATGGTCCCACGTGCATCTCCATTTAGAAAACCATATTAAGGTTACACCAATCAGTCAGTTGCCTAATCTACCAGTCGAGGTAGAAGGATTGAAGACATATGTAGATTTTGATGTCATAGAGATAATTGATAACACCACTCCCTATCCTGCGTTGTTGGCGATAGATTGGGCAATGGAAAATCAGGCAGTTATCACTTTCAAGAGAATAATGATGTCATTTGAGAACTGCGACATGAGGTTCATTGCTCCACTTGATCCACTTGAAGGATAGAGATATGTTGAACCAATGAGAGATGAGATCACCGGAGGACTAAAAAACATATATAATATCTCAGAATATTACATCAATCCCACTGCTAATAAAGAATTGGGGTGGAGAACGTCATGTCCCCAATTTTAGTTCTTCCAGTACCATGGGTTAAAGGGGATAAGATCAACCCCTAAGGGAATTAAATTGTATTAATTCTATTTTCTTAGAATTAATTTTATCCTAAGTCTCACAAATTGGAAAATTTATTTATTAAAGTTAATTTTGATAAATAAAATTAATGGATAATGAGCAAGTGGGACAAGAGGGCGCCCATGTGGAAGATGTTGCCAAAATGTATTAAGGGGTGAATATATGGCAAAATGATGAAGAGAAGGAAGGTGGAGATAAGGTTTCCAAATCAGAAAAAGAAACAACTAGAAAAAGCTAAGGAGGGCGCACTTGCCAAAAAACAGTCCAGTTTACCAAAAAGGAAACATCCTGAATGGTGTAGTTTCCATTTCAATTCCCAGTTCACAAGGAAAGCAGGTGCTAATGCAAGAAGGAAACATCTAAGGTCAAGGAGGACACAATTTCTAAAGGAGAAAGCTTGTAAGGTAAAATTAAGGAAAGTATGTCCACTCATGGGTGACCTATTCTCACAGGTCACCAAGCCAAGTAACTTGCTCAACGGGTCATCCTGAAGTTTATAAAAGAAGCCAACCAACTCCATTTCACAAATTTTGTCATTTTGAAGTTTGTATGAGATCTTTGAAGCTCCTCTAGGTTTGGTGATGTGCCCAAGCCACTCTATGGGTGATGTGCCCCATTCTCTCATTTTCTCTCTCTTTCTCTCTAACAGGTATTGAAGACTATTGGGAAGCCATTGAAGATCTATTTGCAGCCACTGAAGATACTTTTGCAGCCATTAAAGTTCTGATATCAGTTTGGGGTCGAATTGCTTCAGTAGAGTTTAAGAGTTCAATAATAATCCTTCTCATTATCCCCTCTCTTCTTCCCCATTCTTCAGTATTGCAGGGTGTTGGTGGAAGGTTTGCTCCATTGAAAGATCTTCAATGATCAATGAAATGAAGGATCTGATGTGTGATGGCTATATTCAGAAATAAAGTTGAACTTATAGCCATTCATTCAACTTCTATCATGTCCAAGTGATTCTAGTTCGAGATTCCCCAAGGGTGTCATGTTTTGTCCTCAAAGAGGTGAAGAACTGAGGGATTGAATCTTCTTTCCTTCTGTAATTGGAGAGGATGGTTTTCTGCTGTGTTTCCAGCCATAAAATATCTATGATAAACATCTAAAATCAGTCCTAACATATTCTCTCCTTCTATACTCTGTTCTCTAGCTCATGTAAGAAGAAAATAGCCTGTGAGGCATTGTCCATTGTAAAGCAAGCATTAGAAGTTAAGAGAACTATTATGAAATCTATATTTGATGTTTAATGGTTATAATAATTCATATCAGATCTAATATAATCATCATAACAGAGTTTGTATTTCCTTAAGATAGTTTGTCATGATAAAATCCAAGACTAGCTAGTTTGATGCCTAAATTCGACTAGTTTTTCCATTTTGTCTATAAAATTCATTCTGTGCACTCTTGTGTTAATCCGTCAGTTGGAGCAGGTACTTGACACATCCTAGTATCCATATCAGTCCAAAAAATCAGATTTTGAAATCCTTTTTACCTTCCTTGGAAAGTTAAGAAAAAGACTAGCTCCATAATCCCGGAAGAGACCAAAATCCCCAATTCTCTGCAAACTCTTCCAAGACTGATCATTTATCATTCTGAACATAAACAAAAACCTATGGACTGTAATAAACCCTAATTATCCTTCCCGATCTTGTTTGTATATTCGGATGTACCCAGAAAGCATTGCGGTAGGCTTCAGCAGCTGCTGATGTCCGAAACATCAATGGTCTCCGTACGTTGTACAAAGGATCCAATTTCCCACTGTCAAAGTTTCTGCTGCACATTGTCCAATAGAAATTCCATAACTGAAATTTCATCCTACCAAACTCAGTTTCAAGTCTCCTTACCCGTCCCTGACATCTTGCTTCGTTAGGTGAATTGATAAATAAAAAATGGACAAGTAAATTTGTTTAAAATTCTGAACTTGAGTTAATATCTTCGTTAAATATTTCCAAGGATATTACAGTTGTATCATAGCATTTTCCTTGGCTCAACCTATGGAAAGTAACTCTCAGTGGAAAGGTAACCCAGCACTATCTTCAAGTTGCAGTTGTGGAATTAGTTCCATTCATGGAAGATTTAGAGTTTGAGTTGCATGAAGAAGAAGATTATTTTTATGAAGAGTATGATGATTATGATGAGAAGTATGAAGAATATTGCAGACAGTATGAGGAAGAGAATTTCCAAGAAGTACCTTCCACAAGCATCTCCCATGAGATCATGATTGGAAGAAGAGACTATGGTTATTCTGATAGCCATATTCAAGAAAACGTTACATGTTCCACAGTCAAAGGTCAACCTTCTATGGAAGAGATAATAAAAGATTGAAATATTTATTGGATGCATGTGAATTCACAAGAACTTTTGGATCCTCTTTAGGAATATCCTCCAAGACTATTCATCCTAAGACAACCAGGGAGAAGTAAGACCCAAAAACCAATCATGAGATTGTTGACAGAATGGGAGCAGAATCCACTACAAGCTTCTATGTTGAGGATTTCAAGATCACCTCAGAGGAGATTGATAAGCTTAATGATGGTGAGACTTATGTTGGGTCAAATCCAAAAGAAGAACCTAAATCAGATCCAAAGTCACTACATGAGCTACATAGTGAAGCAAAAGATGACCACACATCAGTTGGATGTGAACCTAGAGAATGGGTGGCAGAACAAGGCACCATAGGTCCACTGTTTGAAGGGAGAAATATGATGAAAATGTATGGAGCTCAATCAGATTTTTGTACCCATGTTCCTTTTGGAAATCATTAGAATAAAATAGAATACATTGTCAATAATATGTGCCATGATGTGGAGAAACTAGTTCCCCATAATGAAGCATTTAATTCTCAATGCTTAGCTACTCAAAAACCAATGACTGTGGGAACATCAGGAGACCCTCAAAGTGTGGAAGAAAGAGGGAATACCATGGTTAGATATCAGCATATTTGCAGCAGCCATGAGGATGATAAGTCACCAAATCCTTTGTCAAAAGGAGAGGAAAAAGATCCATGCACAACTAAAGATCCAACAGTCAAACATTCGATTGTTGGCAATGTGGAAGGTGAATTCACTCCCGATTTCTTCGTGGGTGATTTCAAGATAAGTGCAGAAGATATGGGGAATATTGATGATGGTATAACATATTTTGGATCAGATCCAAAATAAGAACATCAATCAGATCTGAAATCATCATTGGAACTTCAGGTTGAGGTGGAAGACAAGCCCAAATCAGTTGTGTGTGAACCAAGGAATTTGGGAAAGAAGCATGCTGCCATAAAAACACCATATGAGGAGGAAATTTGGGCACAAAGGTATGGCTGCAATTCTGATTTTTGCATGCCTTTGTTGCAGCCGAAGATGGCAGCCACTTCCAGTGAGAATGATGGATTAGAAGATCCTTCTAGTGTTAGAATTCAGAATTGGGAGAAGGTTGAATTGCAAGAAGTAGAAGAGGAGGTTCACTCGTTAGAACTTCTTGCCCTGATTGGACCATTGAAAATGAGTGAGGAAAAAATCAAGGAGGAATTGAAAAAACTCCATGAACTTAATGCTTTTATCAGGAATTGAAAAAACTCCATGAACTTAATGCTTTTATCTCTCACTGTTGTTGGAGAACTACATCAATGGAGGAGCAACCCTCTGTTGAAAATTTTGTGCACATGTGGGAAGTAGTAGGAAGCCTAAAAGGAAATTTCTGTCAGCTGCTTTCTGATAGATATCACTTGCTGGAGCTTGTGAATATCTACTATAATGCTGCAATAAGGAATGATGAGGAGATCAACAAGCTCACTCATATGTTGGAAACTACCCAGGATTCTTTGATTGGCACTCATGGTGCTTGTCAAGAATCTGAGAATCAGATTGAGAAGCTTAATGAGAAGTTGCCAGAATCACTTTTTACCTCCCATATTTCACAAAGTCACAATAACATGGATGAATTATTTCATGTTCCAAGGGAGGAACCTCATGAGTTGGTGGATCATGAGGAACAATATGTTTGGTATGTGCTTGAGGAATGTGCAGATAGAGTTGAAGAAAAACAAGAACATGACCTTTTCCAGAATGAACTTGAGAGGTTCATTGAAGAAAGTCACTCTTCCAAGGAAGATCCAGATGAGTACACCATAGATGGATCATCCATAAATGGAGAGGATACATCCACAACTTCAATGGATGAAGTGTTCAGAAGCATGGCTCACCATTCTTCATTCCCCACTTCAAATTCAGCCACAAATTTTGGGAATGAAAATTGGGTAAAAGGATTCTTCCTCTTGGTGTCACACGATGAGCAGGAGGATCCTAAAAGTGAGGCCTATGACATGTTCCTTAACCCGCAACAGTTGAGGAAGCCCATGCATATGTGTGTAGCCACTTTTGACCAGGAGGCATCAGATCTACACTTACCTTCAATGTGTGGGTCAATTGATGGAGTTTTACACCCTTGGATCAATGGCAGAGAGTTGAGCCATTGGATGAAGAGGGGAGCACCTGTGGAGTTCCACAGAGATCATGAGATCTATTCATTTGAGGAGGACATACATATGGCTGATCACATTCTATATGGTTCAATAAATGAAAGTGCTTGTCCATCCATTGGCTGGATGGGTAGATGCAACATTGCAATGAAGACCCTGGAAGGTAAAAGGTTCTTTTATTTTTGCAGTAAATATTTTGTTATAACTGACATTGTCTTGACATGTGAGCTATAGCAAAGATGTATTTTTCAGCCATTAGATGTATCCAGTGCACATGCACAAGAGATTCATTCTTATTTGCATGCTCTCAAGAAGTTCTATGTTTGGTGGAGAAGTCTCACAGCTATTCAGTTTTGCATTGGGAGTGGCAGACTTCCAGCATGGTGGATGGATCCTGGCATACCCTGGAGTGACAAGTTGTTACAAGTAACAGTGATGATGGATGGTATTCATCAAGGAAAATGGGATCTAGGAATTCATTGGAGTGACAACTTTCTAGAGGTGACAGAAAATTTTGGGTCCTTACAGAGGAAGCAGTGGGATCCAGGAATTCTACTAAGTTATCTTAACTGGGTTAAGATTTTTGTTCATGATTTAGTGCAGATAGAGCTTACAGTGCATTTTATTCTTCATAGTCATCCTACATTTTATTCAGATCTTTTTGAAGGCCCCAAGTTTAATTTTCAGATTGCTCAGTGGATGGGGACAAGTATAATCAAAGTGGTGCAGCAGAAGCTCGGTAGAATCCTAACATTGCTTGAGGACAAGCAATCTTGGGAAGGCAGGACTGCCATGTCCCCAATTTTGGTTCATCCAGTACCATGGGTGAAAGGGGACAAGATCAACCCCTAAGGGAATTAAATTGTATTAATTCTATTTGCTTAGAATTAATTTTATCCTAAGTCTCACAAATTGGAAAATTTATTTATTAAAGTTAATTTTGATAAATAAAATTAATGGATAATGAGCAACTGTGCCAAGAGGGTGTCCATGTGGAAGATGTTTCCAAAATGTATTAAGGGGTGAATATATGACAAAAAGATGAAGAGAAGGAAGGTGGAGATAAGGTTTCCAAATCAGAAAAAAGAAACAACTAGAAAAAGCTAAGGAGGGCGCACTTGCCAAAAAACAGTCCAGTTTACCAAAAAAGAAACATCCTGAATGGTGTAGTTTCCATTTCAATGCCCAGTTCACAAGGAAAGAAAATGCTAATGCAAGAAGGAAACATCTAAGGTCAAGGAGGGCACAGTTTCTAAAGGAGAAAGCTTGTAAGGTAAAATTATGGAAAGTATGTCCACTCATGGGTGACCTATTCTCACAGGTCACCAAGCCAAGTAACTTGCTCAACATGTCATCCTGAAGTTTATAAAAGAAGCCAACCAACTCCATTTCACAACTTTTGTCATTTTGAAGTTTGTATGAGAGATTTGAAGCTCCTATAGGTTTGGTGATGTGCCCAAGCCACTCTATGGGTGATGTGCCCCATTCTCTCATTCTCTCTCTCTTTCTCTCTAACAGGTATTGAAGACTATTGGGCATCCATTGAAGATCTATTTGCAGCCACTGAAGATGATTTTTCAGCCATTAAAGTTCTGATATCAGTTTGGGGTCGAATTGCTTCAGTAGAGTTTAAGAGTTCAATAATAATCCTTCTCATTATCCCCTCTCTTCTTCCCCATTCTTCAGTATTGCAGGGTGTTGGTGGAAGGTTTGCTCCATTGAAAGATTTTTAGTGATCAATGAGATGAAGGATCTGATGTGTGATGGCTATATTCAGAAATAAAGTTGAACTTACAGCCATTCATTCAACTTCTATCATGTCCAAGTGATTCTAGTTCGCGATTCCCCAAGGGTGTCATGTTTTGTAATCAAAGAGGTGAAGAACTGAGGGATTGAATCTTCTTTCCTTTTGTCATTGGAGAGGATGGTTTGATGATATTTTTACAGCCATAAAAGCTTTGTAATAAACATCTAAACTCAGTCCTAAAATATTCTCTCCTTCTCTACTCTGTTCTCTAGCTCATGTAAGAAGAAAATAGCCCGTGAGGCATTTTCCATTGTAAAGCAAGCATTAGAAGTTAAGAGAAATGTTATGAACTCTATATTTGATGTTTAATGGTTATAATAATTCATATTAGATCTAATATAATCATCATAACAAATTTTTTATTTCCTTAAGACAGTTTATCATGATAAAATCCAAGACTAGCTAGTTTGATGCCTAAATTCGACTAGTTTTTCCATTTTGTCTATAAAATTCATTCTGTGCACTCTTTTGTTAATCCGTCAGTTGGAGTAGGTCCTTGACACATCCTAGTATCCATATATATCTAAAAAATTAGAGTTTGAAAGCCTTTTGACCTTTCTTGGAAAGTTAAGAAAAAGACTAGCTCCACAATCCTGGAAGAGACCAAAAGCCCCAATTCTTTGCAAACTCTTCCAAGACTGATCATTTATCATTATGAACATAACCAGAAACCTATGGAATATCATAAAACCTGATTATCCTTCCTGATATTGTTTGTATATGCGGATGTACTGAGAAAGCATTGCGGTAGGCTTCAATAGCTATTGATGTCCGAAACATCAATGGTCTCCGTATGTTCTACAAAGGATCCAATTTACCACTGTCAAAGTTGCTGCTGCACATTGTCCAATAGAAATTACAGAACTGAAAGTTCATCCTACCAAACTCAGTTTCAAGTCTACTTACCCGTCACTGACATCATGCTCCGTTAGGTGAATTGATAAATAAAAAAATGGACAAGTAAATTTGTTTAAAATTCTGAACTTGAGTTAATATCTTGGTTAAATATTTCCGAGGATATTACAGAGAAGTATCAGTTCGGTGTCATTGGACTCCGACGAGGCTCTAGAGAATTGGAAAAATTGGTTCAATGAGATATCAGTCAGGAAGTGCGGATGGATCACTCAATCACTGAGATGGGTCACAATAGAAGTATGTGATCTATCGACATACGAAGGACTACCTAACCTGGAAATCTTCATCCATGAGTTTGAAGACAAAGTAACAAAATGACAACGCCTTCTAGCATTAGATGAATCATTAAAGGCCACTCTAATGAGGTGGTGGGATGCGCACAAGTCGTCAATAAAAAAATGGAAAAAATGCTAACGATTAATAGAAGTAAGATTTGGGTAAAATGATTGCTACCAAGGAAAGAAGTATGATGGAAGGATTGATCAAAGGGATCACCTGGGAAAATTTCAGGCTACATGGGGGGTGAGGCCAAAGCAAGAATGGGTTCATGCATTCATCCACATGTTAGACGAAGTACCGTGGAGCTGGTACGTCTCAGTAGAGCTGATATGAGGAACAATTATGTGGGAGGATCTAACCACTAGTTTCAGTCACACATTTAGTTTCGCCGATGAGAATATTCTAATTGACAGTGCGCTACAGGTAATCCACAAAAATGTATTTGAGAGAGTTCCAACTGAAAGACCAATGGGACCACAATGGACTGCAACACCAAATATGATGATGGAATGTTACAATGTTTTGAGAGGACCTGATGATGATGAAGATGTTGATGTATTTGTAGCTTCGGAAGATATTCGCTTGTATATTGTATGTATTACATTTGTACTTTATTGTACCCCCAACAGAGATGTATTATTCCTCCGATTGGAAGTGTCATCATTTGTACTTGCAAGTGTTGCAAGTTATATTATAAGTGTCGTAACTTGTGATTGATCGGTTATTAGACCATCCTGGTGGGGTCGGCCCTGTATGACTCATGTGGGTTGATCCAGAGTCAGTTGTGATGGGGTAGTTAAGTCCCCTAATGGGGTAGGCCCAGTCAACATTATGTTAAGTGGTTAAGTTGGGGTCGACCTAGTTAGAGTTAAAAGTCAAGTGAAGTAAAGTATAAAGAGAGAGTGTGACTCTCTCATTTATTGATTCACACACTCACTCACTTCGCATTAGTGAGAGAGAGGAGGAGTGTGCACAAATGGAGGAGGAGATGCTGCTAGGAGACTATGTATTGTTTTGGGGTTTCATATTGGTGATCTTTTTATTGGTGCTTATTCTATCTCTGAGTATGTTGCGGGGTTTTTCACCTTCTTGGTTTTCCCTAGTGAAATGATTTGTGTCTCTTGTCTCTTTTCTTTGATATGTTGTACGTGTTGTTCTCTCAATTAAGATCCTAGATCATATTGAATTAAATGCTAAAAAACTAACATGGTATCAGAGCTAGCCTGAAGGAAGGCATGGTATGGAATTTATGACACTTGCTGCACTTGCGACAAATTGGAAGCTCGGGCTTGGTATAGTAAAAACTAGTCATCGTGGCACTTTCGCTATAAATCATTTTTGGGGAAGGTTAAGGATCTAAAATGTTTACAAGTCGAAGAAGAAATATCCATGTACCTTGTGTCCAAAGAAAAACTTGAGATTCGTTGACCTTTGTGATATATGATCCGTACAAGTTAGGGTTTCTGCCTCTTCTAGAATGTAGTCCTAAACATGTGACCTAGGAAAAAAGTTCATATCTCGGTCTAGGAAGCTCCAAATGGAATTCTGTAAAAAGTGACAGTTATGGAACCAACTGTATTTTCACAGGTCCAGGTTTTAGAGGCCGAAGTTGAAACAGTGACACATGGCATGCCGTACAAGTTTGCTATATTGTTTCATCTCATAAATAGGTCACGTTGTGACACTTGGCATATCTCTCTCTCAGAGAATCCATTTGAGCTTTGATCTATCGGGTCGGAATGATGGTAGGTTAGTCTACCACAAGCCAAAGTTTCAAACCCTGAGGACCCAAAATTTCATAGATACATCAAAAACAACATGGCATATATTTCTGTCCAAACAGAATTGATTTCTGAGCACTTTCATTTTTGGTTTGTCACTACTGCGAGAAATTAGCGTTTTGGAGAAAGTTGGAATTTTTGGAATTTGATACCACAGCTGGATGCTCCTCAATAAAATCAAAGTTTAGAGACCAAGATCAAATTTTTTGGTTGGGCAGAACCCCAGGCATCATCAAACCCTAGTTCAGGATTTTGATCGGAAAGGTGGAAAATTAGGGTTTCTGCAAAAGTTGGAATTTTTGGAATCTGAGATCACAGCTGGATGCTCCTCAGAAAAATCAAAGTTTAGAGCACAAGATCGAAATTTTTGGCTGGGAAGAACCCCGGGCATTATCAAACACTAGTTCGGGATTTTGACCAGAAAACCAGAAAACCCAAATTGCAGATCCAAAAGTTTCAAAGGCAATTTTGAGGGGTTAAATTTTGCAGATTTCAAAATTGAAGTATACCATCTTGATCTGATCTGCAAGGTGCATCTTTTCATCCAATCAGAAGCTTGAAATTCAAAGTTTGGATTTTTAGGGTTTCTCTATCAAACCCTAGCCAGCTCAAGATCCAGCTTCATCAAGTCAAAGTGGATTGGGTTAATCCTAGAAGAGAATGATTTGGACACCTACATAAGTGGAGATTCTAGTTCCAGAGGGAGATGAGGCTAAGGCCTTACATAAGAAGACTGCAAGCAATCCCGATAGGTATGAATTTAGGAGATACAAGTATGTTTTGAAATCTGTTCATGATTAAGTTTATGATATGTTTGTCTTCATATTATTGAGGTTAGTACAATCTTGATTAATTTAAGATTGACTGATCACCTTAGTAAAAGTATGAATGCATGTGAATGATATAAGACATTAATTGATTAGGGTTATGACACTTATGATTGTACTAATGCACTATGGTTTTGTATGAGGATGATGTTGTCCGCTAACATGAAAGGTACATCAAGAAAGACAAATCAAGTTCTAGATCGAGAACATATGACCATGGTGACATGAAGACAAAGACTCATCCATATCCATTGAACACATAGAAGCTCTACTAAAGAGGTATGCATAATTTGGTTCTACAATGCTTAACTTATGAGATATGCAGGTTACTAGCACAAGGTCTCTAAAGCATCTTCAAGAACAAAGAAGACAATGTTTGGGTATGTTAGACATAACTAGAAAACATGATAATCCAGGTATGTTAGAATCCTACCTTGTGTTATGATCTTATATAAGTATATTTTTGTATGATTGATAAAGATTATTCACGAAGTTATAGGTTTGAGTAATCATGGGTTTATGCATATTATGCTTCTTACTTTGATTAATGATATGACAAACTAGAAAAGTCCTATGGTCAAATAATAATATGCATGAGTAAAAGAAGTACTCCCTAAAACCTTGAATACTATCACTTGTGACAAATTACCTGTGTATGAAATGAGCATGACCATACATATTTAGAATCATAATGTTTTGATAGTATTGAGATTATACTAATGTATGTATGGTTATGTATGAGATCTTGAGGATGACACAATGATGAAACTAGTGCACACTTAAGCATGCATAGTGGTCCAGGATAGATATAAGTTCAAGGAAAAATAATCAAGGAAGCAAAGATTGAGAGGGAGTCCACCCAACAACTAAACAAAGATAAGTATTTGAATTGTTATTTCGTGTATATATGATTACTCAAATGATGTTGTTCAGTCATATACACACTTATGTTCCTAGATTTACGATGTATATTATGCATTTTAGAAAAGTTGCATTAATGAACAAGATACTCCTAATAGAAGTAATGGGTAAGTGGCCTATGGTACTGTACAACATTCCATTGCTACTTATCTAGAATGAAAAATATTTGCTCACAAGTTGGGAGTTGTGCACACTCTTAACAATATTCTTGTAGAGATGGAAGGCATCTAGAAAGTTACGGGATATGGATAAATGTTGTGTTGAAGCATTGCCTAAAATATTTGCATGAATGTATGACATATATCTTTATGTGTAAGAATTTGTTCTGAAATATATGAGATGTTTCTAATAATGCAATTGAACATGCCTTGTAGCAAAGACTGTGTACCATCACCTACAAGAGAGACTTGTTTCGAAGACTAAGCAACGAACACACAACATTTGTTCCAACAACGAAGTTCAAAGAAAACTATATATTGAAGATGTTGAAGAATCTGAAGTTCCCAGGATATGGGATGCAGTAATGGAAGAATGCCATGATCGAGGAATACCAGTCGATCATGAATAATGATGTTTGGGATGTGGTCCCAAGAGCAGATGGGAATTCTATTGTGACTTCCAAGTGGATCTACAAGATCAAGCATGCTACAGATGGCAGCATAGAGAAATACAAGGCAAGTGATGAAGTGGAAGATACACCAGATGGATATCAAGACAACTTTCTTAAATGGTGTAGTCGAAGAGGAAGTGGAGCAGCCACTCGGATTTGAGACACATGATAGGGAGTCACATGTGTGCAAATTGAAGAAATCCTTGTATGGCTTGAAGAAAGCACCCAAGACATGGTACGACAAGATAGACAGCTTTCTGTCCAGTTTGGGCTTTACCAAGAGTAAAGCGGATTCCAACCTTTACTACAAGGTTTAGGAAGGCAATCCAATGATACTCCTACTATATATGGCTGACCTATTTGTGACAGGTGAGGATAGGTTGATTTCTAATATGAAGAGGATGCTTGCTTTCGAGTTCAAGATGAAGGACTTGGGTATGATGCATTACTTTCTAGGTATGGAGGTGTGGCAGAGTGCATATGGAATATTCCTTGGACAAGGGAAGTATGCAGTAGAGATCCTAAAGCGGTTCGAGATGATGGACTGGAAGGCCATGGCCACACCTATGGCATCGAACCTGAAGCTATTGAGTGATGCTTCATCAGAGTCGGTTGATGTCATGGTGTATCATCAGATGATTGGGTCCTTGTGTACCTGATGAACACAAGACTAGATATTTGCTTTGCGGTGAACACCTTGAGCCAGTTTTTGACAGATCCTAGACATGTTCATCTGATTGTTGTAAAGCATATTCTGAGGTACCTGAAGGGTACAATTGATTATGGGATCAAGTATGATGCGAATGAAAAGTTTAACCTAGAGGGTTATGTTGATTCAGATTAGGCAAGCAGTGCTGCAGATAGGAAGAGCACTTCGGGGTGCTGCTTCAGTATGGGATCATGTGTGATCTCTTGGTTTAGTAGGAAGCAATCCTGCGTAGAACTGAGTATAGCCGAAGCGGAGTATGTTGCAGCTTGTTCGGCTAGTTGTGAGGCAGTATGGATAAGGAATCTATTGTCTGATTTATTTGATCTCCATTTGGATGCTACCTGTATCTATTGTGACAACCTGAGTTGTGTGAAGTTGTTAGAGAACCCAGTGTTCCATGATAGGTTGAAGCACATCAAGATCAAATATCACTATATCAGGGATATGGTGTAGAGAGGAGCAGTGAAGCTCCAGTATGTTGCGACAGATGAGCAGATTGCAGATGTGTTGACAAAACCACTAGCCAGAGTGAAGTTCAAGTACTTCGGAGAGAGGCTTGGTGTTCTTCATATATAAGATACTTTGAGAAAGAAGTGATGGGATACATTTGCAGAAGCCATTCCAAGCATGGTGGTAGGATGATTGTTCCCATGACTGTGGATGTAATCACTATGTGATCAGCATCAGGACGATGCTCTGGTTACTTCTATGTATGATGATCAGGATGATCATGTATGATGAGAATTAGGATGATGCTCCAGATGATATGCATCAGGATGATTATGTGATGATGATTAGGATGATCATGTGTGATGAGCATTAGGATGATGCTCCAGATGATATGCATCAGGGTGATGTTGTGATGATGATCAGGATGATCATGAGCATCAGGATGATGCTCTAGATGATATACATCAGCATGATGATGATTAGTATGATCATGAGTATTAGGATGATAATCCATGGCCGTGGACAGATTGCTCAGGTAGCATAGAAAATATCCTGGGAGATTCGATAGTTTGAGCTCGGATACTCTTTCAAAGTTTTGCTACAGGTAGCATAGACAAGATCCTGGGAGATCTGATAGTTTGACTTCGGATGCTCTTTCAAGGTTTTTCTACAGGAGGCATGTAATCAGTCCTCGAGATCTAATAGGTTGAGTTCTGTGCTCGTAAAAGTACTGGGATGCTCTTTAGATATCTTGCAAGTTGCAAGTCACTCTTTTAAGGTTTTTCCTGACCACGTGTAAAAGATCCTGGGAGATCTGATAGTTTCAACTCGGATTCTCTTTCGAGGTTTTGTGGTGGTCACATGTAAAAAATACTGGGAGATCTGATGGGTTGAGCTGTGTGCTCGTAAAAGTCCTCGGATGCTCTTTCGAGGTTTTGCTGACGCACATTCCACAGGATGGCTAGAGATGTTGAAGACCTATAGGAGGTTAGGCCTACAACCAGCATGAAAAAGGGATGGCTTTGTAGAACTTCCTATGGCGAGAAGAATTGAGAGATAGCCCAGTGATCGATATGACGAGTACAACAACAGTTACAATGGTGCTCCGTGATCCAGTGACGATGATCTAGCTCCAGAATTGAAGACTTGTGCCGACATGTATTAATGACATGTGTCAAGAGAATACCTTCCTAGTTAAGAGGGAGTGTTGATGTATTTGTAACTTTGGAAGATATTCACTTGTATATTGTATCTATTACATTTGTACTTTATTGTACCCCCAACGGATATGTATTATTCCTCTGATTGGAACTGTCATCATTTGTACTTGCAAGTGTCGCAAGCTATATTGTAAGTGTCGTAACTTATATTTGATGGGTTATTAGACCACCTTGGTGGGGTCGGACCTGTATGATTCATGTGGGTCAAAGGGTTATTAGACCACCCTAGTGGGGTCGGCCCAATGTCAAGTGGTAGTGGGTTATTAGACTCTCCTAAGAAAGGTCGTCCCATAGTCAGTTGTGATGGGGTGTTTAAGTCCCCTAGTGGGGTCAGCCCAGTCAGCATTATGTTAAGTGATTAAGTTGGGGCCGACCTAGTTAGAGTTAAAATTCAAGTGAAGTAAAGTATAAATAGAGAGTGTGACTCTCTCATTTATTCTATCACACACTCACTCACTTTGCATTAGTGAGAGAGAGGAGGAGTGTGCACAAATGGAGGAGGAGATGCTGCTAGGAGACTATGTCTTGTTTTGGGGTTTCATCTTGGTGATCTTTGTATTGGTGCTTATTCTATCTCTGAGGAAGTTGCGGTGTTTTTCACCTTCTTGGTTTTCCCTGGTGAAATGCTTTGTGTCTCTTGTCTCTTGTGTTTGATATGATGTACATGTTGTTCTCTTAGTTAAGATCCTAGATCATATTGAATTAAATGCTGAAAAACTAACAAAAGATCCTAGAGCTATCTATGTCCCATAGTTAGAAGGAATCCACGACATTGAAGCACGAGGTATGCCATTAGATAGATTCAAGCAACCGTTGAAAATTAAGAAAGTAAATATTGGGTCACTCGAGAATCAAAAGTTTCCCAGTATTGGAGACTATTGGGACGACACAGCAATCGGGAAGGTCACCGAATTATTGCATGAATTTCAAGATTTGTTCCCGATGAAGTTTTCTGAGATGAAGGGAATTTTCGGGGACTTGGACGAGATGAAGATCCCCCTTAAACCAGTTGATAAGCCAGTGAAGCAACAACCATATAGATTGAATCCCAGATACAAAGAGCGAGTGAAGGTTGAGATAGAGAGGATGTTGGATGTAGGTATCATTGATCCTATAGAGGAGTCAGAATGGATTAGCCTGATGGTCGTCTAGGACAAGAAGACTGGCGAATTCTGGATTTGCGTCGACTTAAGGAAGTTGAATGATGCATTCCTTCATGATCCAATATTCCCCAAACCCTTTACTGATGAAGTAATTCAAGGTGTCGGAGGACATGAAGTATATTCATTTAGAGATGGGTTCTGAGGATTTCACCAGATCAAGATTGCAAAAGAAGATCAACACAAAACCACCTATGTAACTGAGTGGGGATGCTATTAGTACACAATAATGCCATTTGGTCTCAAGAATGCCCTTGCAATTTTCTCAAGGTTATTTGTTACTTCTTTCAAATATTTTATCCACAAGTTCTTGGCGGTGTATATGGATGACTAGATTGTGTATGGATTGGATAAATACCATATTGAGAGCCTCAGGATGATGCTTGAAAGATGTCGACAACATCAGATCTCTTTGAATTTAAAGAAGTGTATATTTTCTGCACCATTTGGTATCTTGTTGGGACATATTGTATGCAAGGAAGTTATGTTGGTCGACCTAGCAAAGATTGCAATCATTGTCGACTTACCAGCACCTACAAAGTAATGCAGTTGAAGGCCATGTTGGGCCATATAGGATACTACAGAAAGTTCATAAAAGGTTATGCATCGATTACTGCTCCCATGGAGAAGATACTGGAGAAAGATGTGAAGTTTGAATGGAATGATGAGTGTCAGAAGAGCCTCGACATATTGAAGGAAAAGATGGTTGCAGCAACAATATTATCCTTCCCTGACTGGAAGAAATAATTCCATGTCCAAGTAGATAATTCGTCAGTCAAGTTGTGGGTGATATTGGCCCATCCTGGAGAAGGGTTGATCGACCATCCTATCGTGTTTGCTAGCCGGAAGTTGTCGACCATAGAAAAAAATTATACAATGACAGAAATAGAAGGCCTGATGATGGTATATGCATTGCAAACGTTCTGACACTATCTGCTTGGAGGACACTTCAAGAGCTGGGACATATGTCAGAGGAGGGGGAAACCATCGCAATGGAATGAGATGCCATTGGTGCCCCAGTTGACATTACAACCTTTTGACAAATGGGAAGTAGACTTTGTGGGAGCCATTAATCCACCAAGAAAGAGGATAGGTGCAAGGTACATCATTACTGCGATAGACTACCTAACAATATGGGTTGAAGCAATACCAATGAAAGATTGTACAGTTGCAGCAGCAGCAAGATTTCTTTTCGACAATGTGGTCAACAAGTTTGGGTGTCCAAATATCTTCATGAGCGAACAAGGTACACATTTTGTAAATTAGACCATCAAAGAAATGACTGAAGAGTTTCAGATTCAACATAGAAGAAGTACTTCATAACACCCACAAGTGAATGGAGTAGTTGAAGCGCTAAACAAAATTATGGAGAACACGCTCACTAAGGTGTGCAATACAAATCATGACAACTAGGACTTGAAGATTCCTGCAGTATTATCGGCCTATAGAAAAACATGCAAAATATTGATAGGCCTGACCCCCTTCAAGATGGTATATGGAAAAGAAGTAGTAATTCCTATGGAATATATTGTCCCCAGTCTGCGCATAGCAGCAGCGACATGCATGAGCGATAATGGGGCTATTGAAGAAATATTGGCGCAGTTGCTACAGCTAGATGAAGATCACTTCACTGCAGGGTTTTAGTAGCAAGTGGAAAAAGATCGACAAAAGGCATGGTATAATCGCCATGTAAAGAAGAAGTGCTTTCAACGTGGAGACATGGTACTCCTATACGACAATAAGTTCGCAAAACACCCAGGTAAGCTCCAAATGCATTGGCTAGGTCCATACGTCATAAATTTCATTACTGATGGGGGCACATTTCAATTGCAAAAGTTGGATGGAACACTTTTGATGAGGTTAGTGAATGGGAGTCGGATAAATCCCTATCGAGATAGCCTAGTGCACCTCCACTGAGGAAGATAGGAGAATGAAAAAAAAAGGAAAAGAAAGAGAAAGAAAAGTAAAAAGAAATAAAGAACAACGCAATAGTCACACCGCGCAGTTTGGGAGTCTATCGACAGAACTGTGACAAGGTTTGAGTTCATGGAACGATGACAAGGTTTGCGGCTCGGTCGATGTCCAAACAAGCGAGCATCAATAGGTCATATTGGGAAATAAATGAATCAGTTAAGACTAGGTGAACGACAGCGAAAGTGGACGGAGATGCATTTAATGTCGTATCATTGAGATAGATTGGGTAAATCGATGATGGATTTGGGTAATCATTGTCCAAATTGATTCAAAAGGTGAAGAGAGGGAAGCCAAAGTTATAAAGGGACATGTAGGTAAACATTCTGACCCATTGTGCAGTGTGAGAACTATTGATGAAATCAAAGAGCGAAGAGGATTGTAGTCGAAGAGTTGTGATGACTAACATAGTATCCAACAACAGTACACAGGAGCCACCCAATGCAAGGGCACCCATTGTCGAGCAGAAACCAGATATTGCATCAGCATCGGCCCAGATTTTTCGAAAGAATAGACGATCCAACTCGTCGGTGGATGCGGAGAGAAGAAAAAAAACCAACCACAGCACAATGTGAATTGCAACTACAAGAGGGGAAGTGGGAACTTCAGGGGCCACAGAAGAAGAGGCGACAACGGCTAGAGGAAAGGCCAAACTGCAGCAAGGTCCATCTGTGGCATACATTCCAGGATATGTGTCGTCGAGGAGTGAAGGGGCTCCTCCAGTAAGTCTTGGAAAGAATGTCAAGTATAAGATAGTGGAACTAGTGACACTAAAAGGTGTCCACATTACTGGCGGGATATTGTAGCGGTTGCGTAAGCTGTAATACAACGAACATGACATTTTGGCATATCCTGACTACACCCCGCAGACGTTTATGGAGAAATTTTAGGAGGAAGGAGGCCCAATTACATTGGAACCAATTCCATGGGCGTTGGGACTACAACAATTGGGATTGTTGTTGATCATAAACATGCATCATTTTGGCTGCTCGACGGAGGTCAATGCGTGCATCAAACAATTGTCGTCTGTCTCCACAAAGGCTACTTATGGCTTGAAAGAAAGATCCCAATCAATGTGGATCTTATTATGAGGATTATTGGGTCACCCAATATCGGGGTAGACCCATCGCAGTACTTTCAAGGAAAATACAACAACAAGAAGTTGCCAACGATGCTGAAATCCAAAGTCGGGGTATTCAAAAACACCCACAGTTACTTGATCGACACAATTAATGACTGAGCTATCAAGCTCGCAACAAATTTGTTGGTAATCAAGCTAGTTCGGAAAAACCGCCCCAAACAATGCACAACAGGTGTGATCGCATCAGCAGAGCAATGTCCGGTCAAGGTTTAGATTAACTATTCGTTGTTCTTCTTGAACGAACTGATGGAGTATGCAGTTGCAGTGCAGGAAAAGGTTAATCCCTTTACTTATTCATGGTTCCTTTTGTTGATTTATTTGGTCACGTAGATGGAGCCACCACAGTACCAATTAGTGGAGACGCAAACTGTCAAAGTGTGCCGAGGGGAATGGTATCAAAATTTATGGGCACTGAATGACAAGAATAGGAAGTGAGACAACAACTTACAATTATACATCTATGTGAAAGAGTTGTGGATGCAAGCATTAAATATCCCACGATCGACAATATCGCAAGGCTCGATACAGGCCCTCAAGCATTTTTTATCCAAGCATGCACAGACCTTGCGAGGAAGTGGTTAATGATGCAATACAAGAATAATGAAGAAGAGTTGGATGCCATCGTAGAGCAATGGCCAAGTGAATGGAAGACCCTAGTCGGAGATGACCAATTATCGGATCTGGAGGATGGAAAGCTGAGGGATGTGCCAAAGACACAGACTGAGATGAAGGACTCAGAGGACAAGGATGAAGGAGAGGATGACCAGTCAGGGAAAGTGAGTGAAAGTCATGATGGGTCGAGCGACACTCCGACAGATTCAAAGTTGGAAGCATAGTGATAAGAAGAAAGAACGAAGAATAAAAGGGACAAAAGAGAAGGGAGTACCACTGCTGGTATCCCTGGTGAGTAAATGAACACGTTGCTCGCTAGGATGAAAATTGTGGTAGAAGAAAATCGAGGAAAAGTGACACATCATATGACAAAGTATTTCCACCAAGTGTCGTAGTTGTTAAAAACATTGAGTAATGTTTTTATGGATACTGAGGTGAAGCTAGGGCTTGCAGAGGAAAGTCAGTCAAAGGTATGACAAAAAGAGGTTGATATCAGTACTCAACAACTAATCGTGTAGGTGCTACCTGGTGCGATAACAATAGGTAATGAAGATTTAGACCTCTCCCTTCATGGGCTCGACACTGTAAGTATAGAGCTGAACATGTTACCCATGCTCATGCTTCATCACACCCATATTGGGACTAGTGAAGAAATCCGTGAGTGAGAAGCATCAACACATGACCAAATGATCAATTAAAAAAAGCAAGCAAGAAGTGTTGAGGTGGAGGTTTAAAAACTCTGTGAGGAAAAAGAGACACCCACGAAGGGAAAGGAGAAAGTGATGGATGATAGGAAGCGACTAGAACATGCCATCTCTATGGCATGCATGGATGTGCCAGAAATATCCAAGGAAATGGTCGTGGAGGCCAAGGTATTGAAGTTGGGCGCAGTCCTTGCAGATCTAAGAAGAGTCAATGAGGAGTTGCAAATGAGGGTGGCACCGATCACACCACCAGAACAAATAGAAGCGTGGAAGACTAGTATCGAGGATGCTGCGACAGAGATCGCAGATTTGGGAAAAGCAGCACAACATATCGCAGAGGAGGTATCACAATTTTGGGGAATCCTCATACAAGACGAGTAGTTGCACCAGTTGAATGAGCTTCTTGGGGAATCAAAAGCATAGTTGGAGACATTGAGGGGATCGCTAAAGGAAATTCCCCTACTTGTGCAAATAACTAAAGCAACAGAGTTGAAGGACTCATAGAAACAGGTCAACAAGGTGCGACAAAGATAGCAGAGGAGGAAAGTGCAGTTGGACGAGTTGCAGTATAAGGCGGAGCAGCTAGAAATCGAAGCAATGCCAGTATTGATACAAATCAAGGAAAATTTGGAGAAAGTGGAGAAGAAATAAAGTGAGCATCCAATGGAGCAAGAGGTTGAGGAATGCACATCTCTCAAAGTAGTAGTTAGGGAAGACGTCGAAAGAATGAAAACGTGTACGAAGAGCTTAAGGCGCAAGTGAACACACCAGTAGCATCCAGATGAAGTGGCTCGAGGGTGAGCCACAAGTTTGTGTTGGGGGCCTATTGGCACATGGAAAGTTCATAGAAATTTTTATACTAACATCAAAAAGGAAGATAAGTGGAGAGAGACAAAGGTAAAGAGTGATCGTGGAGTGGAGTGAAGCGATTAAAGCAGAGTTAGAAGTTAGTTAGACTTAGTGGTTAAGATATGTCCACTTTGCAAAGTGTACCAATTTTGTAACGGCCACTGAGCCTATAAATATGAGTCATATTGTAATCCTTTGGGAATCCTATTGTATCTTATTGTATCTTGTGATCGCATCTTTGTGATTGAGTTTGATCTGAGTTCTTGAGGATGGGTTATGCGGATCTGTATCTTTGTTGATTCTATGACTTATAAGATGGATTTGATGTATGAATTCTTCTTTTAATAAGAAGGAATGTTTCGTCCATGACTTTGTCTCTCATGTGTTTTGTTGCAGTATGAGTAGATGTGTTTTGTCACAGTATGAGTAGATCTGTTATGTCCCAGTATGATTAGATCAATTGCGTTGCAGTATGGATAGATCTGTTATGTCCTAGTTATGATATGCATCGCATATTTGTTAAATATGTTTCTATAATATGTTACTACGTAGATCTTATTAATATGTCCTTGTATGCGATGATGGTTTTATGATGCAATTGCTAATTATGTCAATTTCTAAGTTATGCTACGATTAACTGTTAATGATGCATGTCCTCTTATACCTACGAAAGCTTGGTTCCTGCAGCTCCCTTAGGTGCCTCAGGTGATATGTCACTCGCTTTGCAAGTGTTGCTAGAAAGGATAAACCCTTTTTGTGCTGGTATCTATGGGAATTTGTGTAGAGATTTTTTGACACTGCGCAAAGTGAAACCCTGTCGACATATCTATGTCAACACTTCCAACAGTTTCGCAAAAACACACAGTCAATTCATGGTGTGGGAATGGGCATGCTTAGTGCAAGAAGGAGTTGCAAACATCCTCATTCACCTTCAATAGGCATGTACAACAGATTATATATAATGGTGGGAATTTGAAGCCGCCAAAAGGGGACGAATTCCATTGTTTACTAGCAACTGTCAACAACAACGATCTATAGGTCAGAATGCTATTGTATTTCCACTTGGTTGGGAACAAATTACTGTTTTTTATTTAGATAAGACATTACAGTCATTTACAGTGTATCTACACTCATGTATGTTGTTGGAACATGTTTACTATTCTTAGTTTTTTATGGATTGTTTAAATGGTCATTGAATGAAAGCATTTTAATTTGTATGTGAAAAATCTTTTCCACTTGTTATGTTAAGTTCAAATCTAAAATATAAACTTAGAACCAATACAAAACCATAAAGAAAACGAGTCAGATTAGATCCAGGACCCTGATCAGTAAGTGTTTGACAAAAGTCCTAAGCTAAAATACATAACACAATCAACTTAGAAATCATTGAAATATATCTTGGGACACTACAGTGGTATCAAAGCATGTGGGGAAAGTATTTGACAAAATCCTAGAACCAAGTAAACACCAAAATACACCATAAGTATAGAAAGGGACATTACATGGGCTAAGGCCTTCCCAAAATGCCTACTCAATATGATGGAAGCTTATTGATAATTGTACAGACTTTCCAATCCTTGACCCAATACAAAGCTATTCCAGTCAAAGGTATAGCCAAAAAAATTAGGATGTATGATAGTGACTTGAAAGAGTAAGATTTATGTGTATGACAGTTAGTTGAGGTGTTGATTTGATTGAGATACTAGAAAGGGGAGCTAAATGAACCCATCATTCAAAGTGATATGTATAGATAAAAAACTTAGAATTTATACTTGTTAATAAATAACAGTATGGCAAGGAATTAACTTTAATTGATGAGAAAGGAAAAGTCTAAGTAACAACACTAAAAATCCTACTATATTTTAAAGTCATTTATGATAACAACTACTAGGATCCAAATGGCTTTGCTACTATCAAACTACCAAATGTAGGTGGTCGAATTTTCGTTATGTTTGTGGCTTTCAAACCCATATTTATCTAGTTTAAGTATTCAAGGATGTAAGTATTATATCCAACCAATCATGCCAAAATTACATCAATTAGGAATATAAAAAGGTCCAAGTTATGAGAGTCCTTCAAACAATGAGATATGATAATGGTCCAAATTAATGTTTATGAAACCAATTACTTAAATCATTCAAGTGAAATGGTTGTGGCTTATAGAACACCTTCAATGATCCTTTTAGGGATTTATGATAGAGCTGATTTGATAACCTTTCAAGTAAGATTTATTAGTATAAAAATAATGCCAAACATCAAAATAGGATGGGTGATTAGGGTTCATGATGCTCCTCCAATAGTAAAATATGATCATAAGTTTAGGCCTTATACAGATCACAAGAGATGCAAATCACAGTTCAAATAAAATCCAACTAATATGGTTACAATTTGAAAGGCTATAGCCAAATAGAGGGATGAATAGGATGAGATACAACATCTTGGACTACTAACAACTCAAGTTGTAATGACTCAACATATAACAATCTCACCAAGAAGAATGACTTCAACAATTAGTAGTAATGTGCTGAAAATAAATATTATGCCACAGGAAGCATACTATTCAATCTCAAATTTATTTTATTGGGATACCCAAGAGGTGAAAGAAATGATTCCAAGTTTATATCCACCTACAACCAACAAAATAGATGAAAATCAAGAAGGTCGAATAGGTCTAATCTCATAATTTCATTGAAATATCAAGGATAAAAATGCTATAAGAAATAACACCTGAAAAATTATATTACTTTGTTATTACCCAAGACATGACTATTGGGATGACTTGTCATTTAAACCAAATTGTTTAGGCTATGGTATTTAAAGTTTTGGTGTATGTGACTCTCCAATGTAACCCTGTGTGTAATGAGTCAATGACCATTAAGAGAAAGCTAAATTCATTATAGGCAAATGAGGCCTAGGATGAGAAATATTTTAGTGTTAATTATTTAGATCCATTCATAATGAGCGTCCAAAGATAATTCCTTTGCATGGGAATGGACTTGATCTATGCATAACGTCAAATGTTGATATGTTGTCTCACATTCTATGCAAAAATTGAATTCGAAACACATTTGGCAAAGGCATAAATTTTTTTCCTTCCAATAAAGCCACCTGTCGGAGACCCATTGATTTCTATGGGATTTCTCATTTCAAAGGCTTAAACCCATGCCCAGAGCCCCCACACTGAAATGGATGATATGGAAATACAGTCTACTAAGCATATGTTACATAAATCTGCGAGTTGTTTTATTTGCAAATATATCATATGTTTGCAAACAAGCAATGAAAGTTACAACATTTACAAGAACAATATCGAGGTGTCATCATATGAGTTGAAACTGCAAAATAAGACTTTTTGTTGATTTTCTAAAGAGATGTGAATGGTTGGCCTTTGAAGTGTGTTCTAATTTGGAGGCTCTTTTATTAACCTTCAGATGGTTTTTCCACTTATTTATTATATAATTATGTCTATTTTTAATACAAGAAATATTTTTCAAAAAGATAAATTGTGCTTATTCTTATTCCCACCAACACAACCTTCCATTTTCATTTACACACTGATTTGCACAAGTTGGAGTTTTATTAGAGTATTCTTGATATGAAGAAATATTACACAACTTGGTACATTCATCATACTTGGGCCTTTATTTAAAATGAACCAGACATCAATATGTTGTGTAGAATTAAAAAAATTCCCCAACCAATGGTGATAGCTAGCTGAAAATTAGAAAAAATAGCCCTCTATTTTGTTGTTGCAAGCATTGTATTGATCTTCGGGTACACAGGGTACTACCAAAGGAACGAACACCAAGAGCAACCACTTCACACAAACAGATCACAGATCAACACACCGATGTTTAGACGTGGTTTAAACCCTCTTGAGGGAAACACTCCACGGCCCCGGCCAAATAGCTTCTATGGGACAATTTATTATGCAAAGAAAGAAAGTTACAAATGAGCTTCTCATAATCGATCAACTAAACAATGACCCTCCATGCTCTTTAAATAGAGATCATGGACCAATCGCGTGTTAAGCCACGGATCAAGGTTAGGTTTGATCTAAGAGAAGTTGAGCCATTGGATCACTCTATGTCGGGAACATATTGTGACCGTCGGATTAAGTATTTGCAAATGCATACTAATGCATACTAAAGAAACACACTACCCCTAACGGATATATTACACAAGTTGATCTTAACTAACTCCTAAGTGTCTAAATATCCTAACATGTTTACCACACCAAATAGCCTCTAAAATACTATCATGATGATCCTCTACTACAAATTTGAATTTTCTCACCATTGTTGATTGCTACCGTTGCATTGCTCATTGGTCTTTTCCACATAACTAGCCTTAAAATGCCTCATTATGCCCAGCTCAGCCCAAGATTTCTATAAGAACCAATACATATTTTATTGTGATGTAGCCTAGAGTTGATAGTTGATATATATCTAGTCTACTACCCATAGGAAAATATTGAATAAATTTTGTATAAAGGAGAGACTATGCCTAGGAGCTTAAGAGTTGCTGATAAGAAATAATCCCAAAGTGCCCATAAGAGGTATGAAAAGTAATGCGTGAAACCAATATGCACTTCCAAAACTTGATGCATTTCTCTTCCGTTAGGAACATATTGGTGGATGTATTATTGATCTTTTCATTGTTTTCCCTCCTGCGTTGCTGGAATGGAGGCATGCTCAACTATTAGAAAAATCCCATAATAACCTGTCATTTTTGTTGTGTTGATGGAGGAGTGGTGGATCTCAACCATTAGCTTCTATGTTTTCATTATGTATGTTAGTCATAGACATTACCAAATTAACAATTGGGTAATTTTCTTGAGATGGCTATCTTTTCTGGGCCCTAGTTCTTCCTCTTTCCCTCTAGAAGAGACTAGCACAATCGAGTGAACTTGATCACATAGTTTGCATATGCACTTAGGCATGAGCTATTCCTGCATATTTTTCCCCTTTCGTCTAAGTATACTTCCATTAGACATGGATGACTGTATAGGGAGCATTGACTTGATCGTTGATATGGTTTTATAAATGATCCATTCTATGGCTATTTTCCTTCTTGGTTTTGTTTATGAAAGGTAAAAGCTGGACAAAATAGAAAATTTATCTATTACTAAATGAAATATGGTTTTAAACTGACCAAGCGAACATTATCATTCTGTCCACAAGAAATATGAAGTCTCAATTCTAGTATATTCCCATGCAAGATGAATATCAGAAACCTAATTCGTGTCATTTCCTAGAACTCCCTTTTACCAAATAATAGGGTAAAGAATATTGGAGTTTCAAATATCGGCAATACAATGCCAAAGCATTGCAACTCTTGAGAAAAATCAGAAAAGGTGAAGGAAATTTTCTTCCTTGTAGAAAAAGGGGCAAACAAGGGATGTGTTTCCTTTTTTATTATGATAGTCTTAATAGTCAATATTGAAATATCCCGGGACAAGGAAAATAATGTCTTCTCGGGTTTGATTGGATTTATTAGAGCCTTCCAAATCTTATTCAATGTATGGAACCATGTAGAGATATTTGAGTTGGTGCTCAATTTCTTATTCATTTTTTCTTCAATTGGGGCGATCTTGGCCAACAACTTGTATACACATGATAGAGTAAGCATGGTGAAGGATGTAGAATTTTTTTGACACGAATCCTTCCACCTTTTGCTCAGGGTATCTGGAACCCTTGTCAAGTCTTTGGTTTTATCCATGAATTCCCTTTCCAAGTTTTCAACATGGAATTTAGTTTTAAGTTTTCTCCAATTCAACCAATTCCTTTTGAGAAAATCATACAAATGCTTGATACCATATGCAAAACCCCTACAAAAAATTTGATACCATATGCAATTGCATTCAATTTTTGCATTTTTCATCTAATAAACAATACATTTTGTACATTTTCTTTTTTATATTCTTTGCACATTGCATATTTTGAATGATAGGATCTATTATATCAATGGAAACATAGGGCAATTGGATTGTTTAGTGTGCTTAAACCTAGAAATTCATAGAAACGGTAGAAAAAAAAAGAGAATAGATAAAATAGATAGATGTGTTCACTTACCTCTTCAAGGGTGGAACCTCCAAGGGAAAAGGTCCAAATACAATGAAAATTATTAACTAAACATTACATATCTTACTACTCTATATATAATGTTTGAAAATCTAAATTCCTAACTACTTGTGGTCCCGCTATTAATCAAAGTTCACCACCTTGGGGCCTTTATTTAAGAAAGAGGGCCCTTTTTCATGACGTAACTATCTACTAAATATATAATGGGCCTTATGGCCTTGTACATTGATAATGTAAGTGGGTTAGGGTAGGGCCCTAATAGATTGAGGCTAACATGTATGGTATCAACTCAACTAAGCAATCCAAACATCCTATATTGTAGGGTTTATTAAATTATTGAAGTTTAGTTACTTGTGTTCTTCAAAGTTAGTGGTAGTATATTCTTATTGACACCCTTGGTTTAAAACCAGAAACAATTCCCATAACCTTCAAGGGATTAGCCCTAGTAAACTTTAAATATGCACTTCAAAAGATACGTCTAATCACTGTGCACAAACCCAAAGGTAATTAGAAGACATCATCCATTTCAGCTTAGTGATCGTTCTTATTGATTTAGGATGGCTATCCTTGGCACAAGGGGATCATGCCTTATAATATTACAAATCTATCATTGTAAATCATATATAAAAAACCATATTTCTGGAATGAAAATATCTTTTGGATTTTAGATATAAAGGGAGAATCCAAGCAAGTTCTAGTGCCTTTCCCTTGGGTTATGAAGTCTAAGTAATGATTGGAACTTGAAATTTCGATGAATATGTGATATTGTTGGCCATCAACATATATGATATATATATCAACTTCAATGCTTGGACAATATATATCAAGTGATACTAATGGAACTTGAATTGTGGATGAAGTCTAAGTGACGAATGGAACTTGAAATGTGGATGAATATGTGATGTCATATCTCTTGATGGTTGATAATCCTTTCAGATCTGTTGATGGCTGATGGAATTATTGGACATAAGAATTTTTCATTGATATCCATTGAAACCATGTCCATACATTGAAAAAATCAATAGATGTCCAAACTTTTAGAGATTAATAGGTATCCTCATATATAATATGAATCCTAAATCCAAACCGAGATCTCTTAGCACCTTCTTATGAAATTAATTAAATAGAAAATATTTAATTTTGATACTAAAATGTAAAAAACTAAGAAGCAAATTCTCCCATGTCATCAGCTACTTGACCCTAAAGGTTCTCCAAGTCCTCAATGTGAAAAAGAGGAGCCTCCTCCGATTGAATCCAATTTAATGTAGGATCTAGCTTCGCCTCTTCTAATTTCAGGTCAATAACTAAATGATCTAAACCCGTCATCATCTTGACAAAGTCTTGTAACAATCACTTGTGAGTAAAACCCCATTATTTTTTATGCCCTAGATGTCCAACAGTGTTCGTCGATGGCCTTGGATGGATTACTTTATCCTATTTTGGCATTGTTAATTGTTGCTTCTCACTTGGTAGAGGATAAATTAGCTCAAATAGATTGGAAACAATAATTGAAAACCCACAAAAACTACTTTTTAAAGACAAATTGAGCCTAATCCGAGTCAAAGTACTTGAGCTTAGTGAAAATCGTGAGTTTTACTTGGTAAGGTTTGAATTGGATCTTTTGATTTCCAATCCAAGTCAAACTCATGATTTTCATGTTTAAATCAAAGTTCCTATTACTATTGTGCTCTTATCTAATTTACTTACTCTTAAGAGGCTCTACAAATAAGGAACGAACCAAGTTGCCGAAGGGAACATAACATAAATGAAAACTAATGCTCATCAATATCAAGCTTATTTTTCCTATCCTTGTCTACAACAAGAAGATGTCTCCATCAAACAATGGATGTTTCTGTGCCATCAAACGATAGATGTTTCCATGCCATCACGTTATCAATGATTAGTAACTTTCCCTTTTGTTTCGTGGCAAACCAAAACAAAGAAAGATCAAACATCATATGAACATTTGTTGGGACAACCATCAGTGTGTGGCTTAAAATAGAAGTGGATTGTTGATAATGGAAGAAGGGATCAAAATTACACCAAGGATGGTGCATGTTGCTACATGAATGTTCTATATGGTGTTGGATATGGCTGATATAAAAACATTCATTGAGATGTGAATGGGACATCCCAATAGCAAGTCATGAACAATTAATATGTCTTTCAAAAGATCTCTCTAAACACTGATCTCCATGCTCTAATGGCCCTCTTCCCTGGATGACATAAGGATTTCCCATCATAGCCTCAGGAAAGAAATGGTTATAGGGCAGCTCCAATATAAATATACAAGAAACTTGCTATCCTCTTTTGCTACCTTTAATGAAACATATACAATTCGTATGGAAAAATAAATTCAATTTGGAAAAATAAATCTAATCACCCTTAAGGACATTCTTCTCCCACCTAGATGGTTGAAAAATGATGCCAAATATTACACTTTGTTCATGCTATTGTCCCAAGCATGTGGCAGCCCTAACCAATACGTTCCTTGGCTGAATATTTTTGTATAAAATAAGTGTTGGCTGAAAATGAAACTTGTTGACATTTTATTTCATGCACAATTAATTCATGATGACTGTCCTCATGCAACAACTATTTTTTCATGTGCTAATTCAAGCAGTCAAGAGCAATGTCATTTGAAATGCCACTCAAGAACATGAATTTTTTTGTTCTACCAACCTTTTATGTGCCATCTAGACCATGATAATCCATGTCCATGGAATTCATAAGTAGTTTGACCACTACCCAAAGAAAAAATGGTCTTAACTTTGTTATTGTCTATAGATTTTCAAAGATGCTAGTTTCTGTTCTTTGCAATAAATTATTTACCCTCTAAAAGGAGAGAAATTTGCTGAAATGTACTTCCCCGATTTAACTATCCATCAATTAGTGTCTTTTCATCACATCTATACAACTAGCTATGAAGTTAGTGGTAATTGTAACAATTATTGAAACCAATCCTATTCCATATTTAGTGTCTGCATTTACCTTTCCAATGAAAGATTTCGTGGAACAATGCATTACACTTTGACTGTAGGTGACCCTTTTAGGCTCATAATTGTCACCATAACTACTGGAAATCACCTTCATTGTTGAGTCTAGTTTGTATGCTACAAGGCTAGAATGACAACATCAGATCTTCCTTTATGCTGATTGTAGAGTTTATTTATCAAATAAAGTCCTCAAACTGTTTATCAAATTGCTTTATGTGACTTCATAATAATTCACAGAGTTCCTATCATGACAACTGCTATAAGAGGATACCTCAAATGATGCCCATAATACGTTTATGTCTTTCTTCAACACTACTAGAGTACCTTGAATTACTACATTTCAAAACCCATACCAGAATGGAGGCAACAAAATGGCCCAATCTCAATGTTTTCAAATTAATGTTGTTGGAAATTAAATGCATCATTTGAAAAATTATGTGTTCTATCCATAGTTATGTACATTTCATTTGTTGTTTTTTCTAATATAGTTGTTCTAGCCTTTAAAGCTATAGTTGTTATAGGATCTCTCTAGAATTTCATGTGATTTGTCTGTGGAAAATAATTTATTTAGATTGATTTCTCATTAATGAAGTGGTGGAAGTGAATAGTGAGGAACTGATGTGTGTGAGAAAGGGTGCAGTCTAAAAGAGCTTACTTTGGAGGGATTTGAAAGGAGGTCACTGCATGGTCGGTTAAAGGAGTGGGTTGTAGTACATACCTAAAGGGAATGAATATTTGAATCAAAGGACTCCTTAGCCAAGAAATAAACAAGCACAATGCTTCCACTATCTACTCCAACACCAATCCACAACATAATTTGTGAAACAAAAATTGGCTTAATTCAACATATATTTTTCCAATTATGTATGCTCAATGAACCATAAAACAAATATTGTTTTCTCTTCCCTACATACACCTCATAAAAATAACCTTTTCTTGATAATTACATTGCGGGTGAAAGGAATTTACATGTTTTTGTCTACAAATTGCCATTGTGGTGCTACAAATTTGTCTAATTGTTACATATGTATGTCTTACTAAACCTCTGTAATATTCTACCTTTGTCAAAATCATGCATAAGTTTAATTGATATTGATATTTTTTTACCAATGTTTAAGTGCTGGAAAACTTGTGCATTTGTGTGGTTTCTCAATAGTTGAAAGTTTGTTATTTTATTTTCTATTGCAGGAGTTAAGTTTGTAGTGCTATGTTTGACCAAATCAGGAGAGGTGCTCAATTACTAGCTCATTACAAACTCAAAAGGGACTTTCACAGTAGTAGAGACAGTGCCTAAAATAAATCATTGGGAGATGTGTTTGGTCAGGAAAATTAGCAGCATTCACCAATATTGCAATATACAAGGGGACATTGTTTCTGCAATAAAATTTTCTTACTCTCTTTCATTAGGTCGTTCATACATGGTTAGACCATTTTCTTACCATCCTGTTAAAACTCTCATGGACTAGTGAATGTCTTGTACTTCAGGAATAGCACTGATGTATCTTCAGTTTATGTGTATTATATGTGTTTCAACTTATTGTAGGGTCATTGTTTCCATATAAGATTACTTGGGACTTATAGATTCCCATGTTGTCTTAAATTAATTTTTAAAATTATGTTTTTGATGTGTATATCAAATAGATATACAACTAAATAGTGCTAAAATAAATGTTTCACATGTGAATTGAATCTTCTATCAAGATTTATGCCAATCATTGCGAGATCTAGGTTATTTTGCAGATAAGGTATACTTGCTATTGACATAGGGTGTAACCATCATACTATGAAGCAACTGTACAGTATGGAATATGTTGATAAATAGGTTTTATTTTAGTTTAATATAGAATACATTTCATCTTTTTTAATGTAATCTTTTGTGTGTGTATTTTCTAACAAGCGCAAATTACATGAAAGAAAAGACTTACCATAATCAAGGAACATTTCTTTTTGTAGCAAATTGTAATAACTATAATAAGCAAGTTGTAACTATTCGTGTTCTATTATAAATCAGTTAATTGGGGAGGCGGGGGACTCTTTATTCTTATCCCCTTGGAGCTTCCAAAATCTAGGAGTTTAAGCCCTCCTTTGAGGTCACATGCAATGTTTTATTTTTAGAAGGTTTTATGTAGTTTAGTATCTTCAAAATTCTAGGATATCAAGCCCTCCTTTGGAGTCATAATGAATGATTTAGTTTTTAAAAGGAAGTTACTTTGGGGAAGGGGGCATCTATTTATTCTTAGCCTCTCATATCTTCAAAAATATAGGAGCTTAAGCCCTACTGAGGTCACGTGGATTGTTTTATTTATAGAAGCTTTCATGTGGTTTGTTAGCTTCAAACATATAGCAGCTCAATTGTGGTCACAAGGAATGCTTTACTTTTAAAAGGTAGTTACTTGGGGGAAGGGGATAACTCTTTATTCTTAGTCCCTTATATTTCTAGAATCTAGGATATTATACCCTCCTTTCAGGTCACATTAAGTGTTTTATATTTAGAAGCTTTTATGTGGTTTGTTAGCTTCAAATATAGAGGAGCATTGCTCCTTTGAGGTCACATGGAATGGTTTACTTTCAGAATATTTGATGTGGTTCAATAGATTCAAAATTCTTCAAGCTAAATCCATCCTTTGAAGTCACATGGAATGCTTTGATTTTAAAAGCTTTTATGTGGTTTTTTAAAAAAGATTGTAAATTATATTATTCCTTCATTCATGGCTATTTAATGGTGCAGGAAGATCAAGTTTGCCTAAGCGTTTTGAAGAAATGCTAGCTTCACCAAATAGTTTATATAATCCTTGGAATTTGGAATTATTATTCATATGTGTCCAAAAGGTTTGATGCCGTAGTTGTGAGTTCCTTGTATGCCCTTGTATATTGACTACATCTCCATTTTGGTTCTAAGAGCCTATAATGACAAACAACGATGTAAACTTCACAACCATATTTTCAGAGACATTGAAGTTTAACACAATGATATGGAAACACCTCATAGAAACTAGACCTTGTCTGGGATTAAACTCACATTTGTATACAATCCATGCTCTTCCCTTCTACTACTGCATTCAATCCATTCTTGTATCTATTCTAATGCTAAAAAATATGTCTCGACTCCTTTAAATGGGGAACTTAAAATCCATAATCATTATCTGTATATAATTATCACTTACCCTAGACATATTATCATTATCTAGAATTATTTGTATTGCTTATCATCATACTTCATTTTTTTTTCGTTGGAAAGGAAATTTGTATGTACACCATGCCTCTATATGTCTTAGTAAATTTCTATTTATTTGTGTATGTTTTTTCAATCTAATGATCAAGAAATGAACTTGAGTATTTATTTATCATAAACTGCAGTTGTTATTAGTTTATCAAAAGATCACAAATGTAAGAGACATGATCACGGTATTGGAAGATGTCGTCCCTATGGGGTATCCCATTTTGATTATTGCTGACGACATTGAACAAGAAGCCTTAGATACTCTTGTTGTGAACAAGCTTCGGGGTGCTTTGAAGGTTGTTTCTTTGAAATATCTTGGATTTGGAGGGAAAAACAATACTTGGATGACATTGACATATTGACTGGAGGTACTTTTATAATGGATCTAGCTTAAGTGGTTATTTAGAAATGCCACTTGTACTACATAAAAACCATTTTTTGCGTAATAAGTTTACTTCACAATTTTAACTTTCTACATTAATAGAATAAGTTCTCACTAAGTGGTATTGAAAATTAAATCCTTCTACTATGTTTATATTCATGAATAGCTACTAAGTTATGCAAGCATTTCCTCATCCATTGTTTTGTTGTGTAGGCACTATTGTCAGAGATAAAGTTGGTTTGGACCTTGATAAAGTTGGGAGTGAAGCTTTGGGTATGGTTGCCAAGGTAGTACTTAACAAGGATTCAACAACAATTGTTGATGATGGGAGCACTCACAAAGCTGTTAATAAAAGGGTGGCTCCAATTAAAAGCTTGATTGAGGTGTTTCATCTCTCTATATTTTAAAAATAAGGATAATATATTTGTATCACATTTGTGACAAAGTATCATCATACCTGGTCACAAATTCCTTTTTCTTTCTATTTTTAGGCCTTTCCCTCATTTGGAATCGTGTTTAGTCAACCCCTTAACACATTAATCATCCTTGCTCTTTTCTTGTTGTTTTTTATTGGTTGTTTTTTTAACTTCATTTAATTGTATATACCACCACAAAAGAGAAAATGGAACTTTGCATCTTTGTTTGCATTTGAAAATTTTCAACCACTACTTCAACTTGATTTTATGAAAGGAAAAACCTATTGTCTTTTTCCTTATTTTCCCTTACTTGTCTTCATTCCAATTTTGGGATCTCCCTGCAAGACTACGCCAATATAATTGTCAAGGATTATCTAGGTACACTCCTACTACCCTTTCTTTGCTCAAGAAACACCAAACATGAGGAGACATTTTCCTTTGTTTCTTAGTGCCTGCATGGATGTATGAACGAGCCTAAAATCAATGGCTTCTAAACTCCTACATGTTGTCAATAGAACACAAGAATGATTTTTTTTGGGAATGAATGAAATCTACAGGAATCTGGTCAAGAAGTGTTTTACAGGAAATTTTCCAACAATAGTCTATTTTCCTGGTATTGATGTAATCAATACACATTTGGATACTGAGTGGTAGATTTCATATCAATTATCATTCCTCATGTTAGAACTTCATATGGTAAACATTATGTGATTGTTGTTCATTATATCTTAATGGATACTACTACAAATTTCCTCCACCAACATTTTCCATTTCATTCTTCAAGGATTCCCACATTTAAACTATTTAGATGTGTTGGATTAAGTCTTTTTAAGATTCAAATGATAATACTGGTTATTTGAAATGGCAGTTTTATAGCTTACACAAATTGGTATGCAAATCAACATGCAAAAAGAGACTGCCAACTAGTCCTTTTCACTTATGATTTTAATGGCATGCCATTGAAAGCACAATAGTTGTCTAAAGTGTGCATCCTTTGTTCAAAAACTTTCTTCCATAACAAAAATCATCCACATCATCCTCACTATCTATGTATTTCTATTATGTGGCTATCAAAAATGTGTGCCTTGTGTTTGTTAGCTTTTTCATATTGGTAAGTGTGCAATATTTTTATAATAACATCTCATTCATGAGGAAATAAATTGAGAAAATTTCTCACATATATTCAGTGTTTGTATTACTAGTTGAAATTTTTTCTTTCAAAGAAACTAGAAAATCAATGGTCATTCACAAGGCCTAGTTGTTGGTTAGCTGTTGTGTAGAAATTATGTGGCATTCAGTCATATTTGTGTATGTTCCACTTTCAATCAACCATGTTTCTACACTTGTGATGACGGATCCCGAAAGGGATGAGACAAGTTAATACTCCCTTCTTGTCTCCTTTTTTGGGTGCATTGTTTTGAGTGGTTTCATCTTCTATGGTGGTAGAAGCATGAAACTTTCCTTTAAGATTTTCTTTTCACTCTCTTGAGAAATGGCCTTTCTTGTTGTAATTGTAGAATCTAGCTTTTGACTTTTCAAAGCCTTTATTGAACTCCTTCTTCTTTGGATGAGAGAACTTATTTTGGAAGAAGGTTTTCTTTCCTTTTTTCATTCTCTCTGTGAGGGAAATATTCTCTTATTTAGTGCACATATCTTTGATCTGGATTCTCCTTTCCTCTTGGATACAATCTTGACACAATATTTTGAATCCATGTTGCACTTCTCGACCATTGATAGTAGCCAAGAATGTCTCCCATTGAGATGGGATACCATCAATGGTGGTTTGGCTAAGATCATCTTCATCCATTGGAACTTCAATGTGAACAAGATGATATCTTACTTGAGATATCTTAGGGAAGAAAGAGGCCAATGTCTTTTCCTTGTTCATATTGAGGTTTCATAACTTGTTCTTCAATGCCCTCTTTTTAGTGCAACCAGAATTCACTATCTACTCGATCTAGGTGGTATGAGAATGTAATGCATGAAAAGTGATAACAGAAAAGGTAAAATTATCTATAAGTCAATTGTTCAAGGGAACAATGACACATCTTCTTCCATATGCTTGACCTTTTCTTCCATATCATTTGTCCTCTTCCAGTAATTCTCATCTACGTGTCCCACCTTCCCATAATAGTGACAAGTTTTCTTCTTTCAATTTTTCCCAACCAATGGCGACTGGTTATCCTTTCCTTTATTACACTGGTCTATACCACCTGTTGTTTATTCAAGGTGTCAAGTTGAACCTGATATTTACAATTTTGCTTGACCTTTCCTTTGAGCAAGTGATCCAGATGTTTGCTTCCGATATTCCCTTCATCAAGCAATTTTTTTTGGTGTTTGATTAATATATCAAATAAAGTATCAAAGGAAAAGTCCTTACCATCCTCCTTGCATGAAATTTTATGGGCACAAAATTAGGAGAACACAACATAAGGTATCTTCAAATTCATCAGGACAAGTTCAATGAGTTTCCCATCCTTCTTTGGAAAAAAGTTACCATATTCGCCCAATTTCAACTGCAATTCTTTAATATTGTCCAAATAGTCCCCAATCCTTTCAAAGGAATGGGGTTCTAGAGAGATCAATTCTTACTCTATATGCATCACTTGAATTTCATTAACCTTATCAAACAACGACTTCAAAATATTACAGATAGCACGAGGACAATTGATCCCACCTATATGAAAGGAAATTTACCTTAAAATGAATATTTTGATGACACCAACAACCTCATCCCTCTTTCCATTAATGACAAAATTAGCATGATTGTCTGTCAAATATGGAATAGAAGTATTGGTATATTTCTGGATTCCTTCGTCTTCAACAATCTTTCCATGTCACGATCTCAAATTGAAAATTTATGGCTATTCAAAATAACATGTTCTATCTTGGAATCTGTCCTTTTGATATATTATAAATATGACCCAAGTTTGAAGGTTTTAGTTGAAAAATATTCAACCTAGAGCTAACCAACCCTAGGTAAGACCTAGCATTATTTGAGAACAACATGCTACGTGAAGACCATATCTATAATCTGCCATGTTGGGAAACCCTTTGAACAACAAAAAAAATGATAGAAAATATAAGAAGTCATAAACATATTCCAAGAACATAGGTGGTGTCAACATACACAGTTTACATCACTTAAGTACAATGCATTATGATCGGGACATCATAATGCATTATTGTAAAATCTAGTTCAATATGGTGTGGTACCTTAATACGATCCATAGGGTCATTCTCTATAGATTGTAGATCTAACAGAATTCCTTCAACTATGGTTGATTTGGTCCACAATTAAGCGTGATCGGTTCTAATATTTTCCTGAAATACCACAATGTTTCCTTGATTAGTTGAGTTTACCATCCAATCAATTGCCTTGTCGACCATTAATTCGACCTATCAATTGGCCACTCGGTTGAGCATTCGGACGATTGCTTTGTTTTTAAAATGTTGAATTTTGACTGACTATCTCCAGAGGATCCATAGGTGTGATGAACCTGCATAACCTTTTCTTCCAACATAAATAACAGAAGAATTTAGATAAGAACCCATAAGGTAAGGTAACACCATCAAATGCTCTGTAAGGAAGGAATCAATCCACAAGCCATGGTAGTTACAATATAATTCATACAACATATATTGTACAATAAAATTCATGTATATTTATACTTTCTCATTTTTTTTTTTAGAAGCGTATATGCCAACAACCCTTTATTATTATATTATTTCATTTAACTACCTAGTGGGGCTATTTATTACCCACCAACAACAAAGTGGGCCTATCTCATAATTATTGCCACATTACATACATTATATCCTTGGTTACATCTCTAGGTACACCATATTATGCTCCCTAGATACATAACAAAGTGTTATTATGCATTATAAATGAAGATAATCATCTTACTAGACCATACCATAATTTTTTGTTTGATGACTAATGATAGAAAGAAATTTTCAAGGGAGGCTCACAAAGGATATATTAAACCTATAATGGTTTACACATTGATATATATTATCAGTTGTATATTTGAACGAAGGCTTTGTGATATATGAAACTATTACTCTGTACAACCCCATCCCCAATATCCCCTCCTCTAGGGAATATTTTTGCAAATATATCATATTTGCATTTAAAAATTACAAAATCAATTTCTAAAAGTACTAATATCAATTTAAAAAGTGAAATTAGATTCATTCTACCCTCCATCATTTCATATTCACCCAATCTTATATCCAATGACAATATTATCTAACAAGCGACATCAAGTAATAACTAACCCTTTATGTAATTTGTGTAGTTAAGGAGGACCATGCTTCTCATCCCACATCACCTAGTATGTAACACTTGTTAAAATACTACACCAATGTTTTTGAAAATCCTCATTCCCTCCCTCCTACACATTCCATCCAACCTTAATTGATCTTATCATAATATCACCTCTACGTATAGGTTAACATATCTTTCTCATGTAGACAATATACAATAATACCCAAATTCAAAAACTACTTGAGGAGAGTTGCATCTATCCCATCACATATCCATGTGGCTCATCAAAATTCATCATTCTAAAGAATAGAAAAAATAGTGGCATATGATCATTCATTAAAGGGCCCTTATTGAAATAAAAGTAAAAAAACTCTTATCTACTAGTCCATGTCAAGGACATAATTACCTCCAAGGTGCCTAATTTTGCATGAAGATGGATTTAAGATCTGTATATGTCCAAGTTTAGATAAATTTCTTCAACAGTTGGAAAATATCCTTTAAAACAAAATTTGTCTTTTACGACTGGCTTGTAATACCTTTTAGTCTATCCAACATCCCTACTAAATTTAGGAACCTCGTCAATGATATATTTCACTCCCATCACCTTTCACTCCCATCAGTCATTTTGTGGTAAAATCTACCTTACATGACATATTTATTTTCATCTTCACTTTGAAATAACCTAGATGCAACATGTTGAAATAGTTATAAAACTATTATGTCAACCTAAATTGTAGGTTAAAAGTAAGTATTTTGTTTGGACAAACTTGGATCTAGTGTTTGGGATTTCTAATTGATACACAAGATATTTTTCTTGACGTATAAAATATATTAACCTATAAAATCTATAGTGACTCTGACGATGGTCAATATTAACTTCTTCTACAAACATTAACGATGGTCAATATTAACTTCTTCTACAAATATCTTCTTCTTCTATAAATAAAGATCTAGATCTTTATTTATGGCATGAACTTTTAATAAAAGTTCATTGTACCAATTTTTAGCATTCCCCAACTACTACATTAGTACTACAGTCTTTAGAATTTCAGTTGGACATCTACAACAAATATTTCCTTTAAGATACTCAAGGAAATTACTTTCTATATCCATTTCTCATCATGTCGAATCTTAATCAAGTGTATTATATAAAAATAAATGCTTACCATTATGTTATTGCCAATTTTGTTAAGTTTGAAGGAAACCATGTTGCATATCATTATGAGGGATTTATTGTGTGCAAACAAAAATATAGAAACAATGACAAGGAAATATATGTCCTTCTTTATGCCCTTATGCAATGGCACCATTATCATCAGGGAAGAGAAAATTATTGACCAAAATCATCATTCATTGATTATTTTAAAATTTCAATAAAAGTTATAGGTTGAGTGTAATTTAAAATGGGCCTAATGTATCCAACAAATTTGACCTTGTCATACACAATAAAGTTGTCTCAAACAAGTTCCACGTAGTTGTCCACTATTTCATCTACTCATTATTCTATATCTCTATTTTATTGCATGTCAATATGGGAAATATATGTACTAAACTAATCACTTTTATTCAAGTTTTGGTGTAAGCCTTAGGACACTATAGAAAGATGAACCTAAAACAATCCTCACAATAGATTATTTGTGATGGTTTTCTCTATAAAATAGACTAAATATAGATCCCTAGATGTGAATTTCATTTCATGTTTCTATATGAGACCCACACTTCAATATCTAGAAGAAATTTTGGATTTTATAAGATGTTATAACATCTACAACGTTATTTCTATTAGCCAATTACTCAAAAAAGGTTAGATGATATCTTCACCATTGCTCTATATGTATCTATGTGAGGTCCTCTAATTGCAATCTAGGATTTTACTAACCACTTCCCATACCATCTTTCCATTAGGAAGAAATTGTAATGGACTTTGTGAAGAGACTCCCCATGACATTCTAGATACCTAATTATGTTTTTGTGGTATTATGTTGTTTGTAAAAAACAACCCATTTCATTTGTTGTACAATTACAACCATTGGTTCATGAGATGTAATTTTATTCTTCTTGTAGATTCAAACACATTATTATACTCCCTGAACCATTCTATCAAATGGACTCTCACCATCTCAACCATTTTTTGAAATAATTGTGCAACTTGTTGAGATGAAAATTACAATTTTCAATAAATTTCCACTCCCAAAGATATGACCAAATAGAGGTTGTTAATTAAATACTTATTCAATAATTATAGGAATATTATGAGAAAAATAATCCTTCGGATGTTTATACTCAATTATATAACATAGCTACAACTGAATGCTACACTCAAGTATTATTTATTATCATTTTAACGGTTATTAGAAATAACATTTTCAAGGTAAGAAATGTCACAAACTGAAGTTACTTCGGTTATTTTCCTAACCTGACTTTGTAGAAAATTGGTGCCAATTCCTACATTTTTTACTTACCTACTCAATTCAACATACATAATACATTGTTAAATTCCAATCAAGTAATGTTCTATAAGGCCACATTAAATAAAATAATACATTCATATAATGCTTCCACAACAAAATATTATAAATTTATAGCCACCAATGCAAGAATTTGCGATCTTGGTTGTTCACACTAGAACAACCTAGACCATGACATCCACCAACTACTTGGTAGGATTCAAGAGATACTCCCTTATCAAGCTAAATGGGTATGGAGGACACTCTTGTTAGCATTTTACCAAATCCATAGAAGAAATAGGGGACACGTTCATCGAGGCATGAACGAATTGATGTATCAAGTGATCCTTGAAGAAGGAGTTGGTTGACATAGTCAACCATTAAAGGTAAAGTATTAAGTAGTTTCTACTAGTATATATAGTAATATTATTGAAAAATATCAAGTATTATGTAGTTTCTACTAGTATATAGTAATATTATTGAAAAATATAGACATGTTGACATATTTATCTTTAACAATTTTGTATTTTATATTTAAACTTAACTTTATACAATTAAAAAAAAAAAATCTTTGTAATTTTTTTTTCTACATTTATATCCACGGGCTCATAGAGAGAGACATGTATTGGATGAATTCTTCACATTTATAAGAAACATTAGAAGATGTTTTAGTAATTTATGGATATATATATAAGAAATCAAACATATTTTTCATAGATTAATGTCATTATAATTGTACATAAATCAGCTTAGATCCAAATCCTAGGTTCTATCAAGCGCTGAGAGGGATCAAATCTCCCGAGGTGCAAACATATCTTCGAAAAGATCCTTGAGTGTAATATCTAAGAAGAGGTTTGCACCTCGGGAGATTTGATCCCTCTCGGTGCTTGATAGAGACTAGGATTTGGATCTAGGTTGGCTTCAGTCGTGGGCGGTGACACAAAGCTAGAGTTTGATCAGCATTGTAAGGAACGGGTTAAGTTGAAAACACAAATACATTTGTGAGGATTATCATAATGTAAGTAATAAGTATTAAGGATTGAGTAATTGTTAAACTGGAAAATAGAGATAATTCACCCAACTTTTTTTATCGATTCTCTTTTTGTTGATCTACGTTTTGTTTTGTTTGTTCTTCTCCTTCTTTTGTCTTCATTTCGTCATTTCGAACATCTTGATTTATTTGTTGTTCTGCAAATTGATTTTGTATTCTTCCAATTGCTTCAAATTTATTTCTTGATACGCTCTTTGTCAATCAACGTTTCGTTTTCTTTGTTCTTCTCATTCTTCTGTTGTCAATTCATCTAACTTTTTTTTTTCGATTTTCTTTTTGTTGATCTGCATTTTTTTTGTTCGTTCTTCTCCTTCTTTTGTATTTGTTGTTCTGCAAATTGATTTCTTTGTTCTTCCAACTGCTTCAATTTTCTCTCTTGATAAACCCTTTGTCGATCAACATTTCGTTTTCTTTGTTCCTTTCGTTCTTTTGCTACCAATTCGTCTAACTTTCATTTTCGATCTGCGTTTCGTTTTCTTCGTTATTCTCATTCTTCTATTGTCATTTCGTCCAACTTTCTTTTTCAAAATTCTTTTTGTTCTTCTGCTTTTCATTTCAAGTCTTCTTCTTATTCTTTTGTTGTCATTTTGTAAGTTTTATTCCTTGATATGTTTTACGATGTTTGGCATTCTGTATTTTTGATTCTTCGCCAGTTTGTCTCATAGCATCTTCTGCATGCAGATCTTCCATTGCTAGTTTAGACTCTATATCAAAAAATTCAAACATTAAGATATACACTGAAATTTATGCATCGATGGAATCCACACTAAAATTTATGCATCCAAGAAATCTACACTGAAATCAATGCGTCCATGGTATAACAGCTACGTTGAAAATTATGCAATTAAAAAACCCCATACACTGAAATCTATGCCTCCATACACTGAAATCAATGCGTCCACAGAATAAAATCTACACTGAAAATATGCAATAAAAAAACCCTTACATTGAAATCTATGCTTCCATACACTGAAATCAATGTGTCCACAGAATAACATTTACATTGAAAAATATGCAATAAAAGACTCCATACACTCAAATCTATGCAAGTTTAAAACTCACTTTACATGACAATGAAATTCAATTTATTTACGAAATTCTATATTTCAAATAAAAAGAGTAGGTGATCTAGGAGGATTGAACCTTGGACCTCATGTCCATTATCCAAACACCCTTACCACTATATCACATGTAGTTCTTATTATATATAGTAAAGAACTTATATACTTATATGTAAATATTAATATATATTTTAATTTCAATTTATATTTAAATTAAATGTTAATTTTATTTTAAATATAATTTCATGTAGTTTAAATAATAAAATAATTATTAAGAGTTGTTGAATTTGAATGGTTAAAATGTTTATTCTTGGTTTTTAAGTAAAATTTATATTTTAAATTTAATTATTACTTATATAATTTGGTTAAAATTGTTAGGGTAATGTATATGACTACGTCTCTAATTAAAAAATAGAGAAAGTAGATACCTAATGATTAACAACTTTTCAAGTTGTTGTATTTAACACATTATTTATTTAGTTTGGTTAAAATGATTAGGTTAATGCATATCATTGTCTCTCTAACCAAATAGAGAGTAGATACCTAATGAGTAAATTAAATAGAGAGTAGATACCTAATGAGTAAATTTATGTTAAAAGACAGTGAATTTTTAATAATATTAAAAGATATAAATTAATTTTTAAAATATTAAAAAAGTGCATTTAAAATTCAAAATTTATTATTATGACTGAAATGTGTAAGTTTATATTTCTCACCCTTATATAGATATATATATGTATATATATATATATAAATATATCACTCACATATATGTAATATTAAAAAATGTACTTTCAAATATTTAAAAAATAATAATAAGATTCAACTTATCAAAAATATGATTTATATATTTTATAAATCATATAAAATATATATCATAATTATGATATAAAATATAATTTATATATTTTAATTTTAATTTAAAATTAAATTAAATGTTAATTTAATTTTAAATATAATTTCATGTAGCTTAAATCATAAAATAATTATTAAGAGTGTTGAATTTGAATGGTTAAAATGTTAATTCTTGATTTTTAAGTAAAATTTACATTTTAAATTTAATTATTATTTATATAATTTGGTTAAAATTGTTAGGTTAATGTAGATGACTACGTCTCTAATTAAAAAATAGAGAAATTAGATACCTAATTATTAACTCAAATTGTTGTATTTAATTCATTATTTATTTAGTTTGGTTAAAATGATTAGGTTAATGCATATCATTGCCTCTCTAACCAAATAAAGAGTAGATACCTAATGAGTAAATTTATGTTAAAAACAGTTAATTTTTTATAATATTAAAAAATTATAACTTAATTTTTAAAATATTAAAAAGTGTATTTTAAATTTTAAATTTATTATTATGACTAAAATGTGTAAGTCTATATTTCTCATTCTTATATATATATATTGTAAGTCTATATTTCTGACTCATATATATATATAATATTAAAAAATGTACTTTCAAATATTTAATAAATAATAATAAGATTCAACTTATTGAAAACTAAAACTAAAGGTTCAATTAATAATTAAAATTCTTTCTAATTTGTTATATTATTTAAATAAAATGTCATGTATTCTATATCTACTTCTTAAAAAATAATCATTTGAAACTTAATCGTTAGTAACATGTCGGCTAAAAATAATAGTGATAGTGAATATTATGGGAGAGATCTTGTAATGTGATGTAACGTTAGTAAAAAGTAATAGTGATATTGAATATTATGGGAGAGTTCTTGTAAGTCTATATTTTCCACTCACATATATATAATATTAAAAAATGTACTTTCAAATATTTAAAAAATAATAATAAGATTCAACTTATCGAAAACTAAAACTAAAGGTTCAATTAATAATTAAAATTCTTTCCAATTTGTTATATTATTTAAATAAAATGTCATGTATTCTATATCTATTTCTTAAAAAAATAATCATTTGAAACTTATGGATTTCAATTAAAAGTATTCTATTTTCTAGGTTGGTTTATGTTTACATCACGTTACAAGATCTCTCCCATAATATTCACTATCACTATTATTTTTTACTAATGTTACATCACGTTACAATATCTCTCCCATAGTATTCACTATCACTATTATTCCTGGCCGACATGTTACTAATGTTACTAATGTTACATCACGTTACAAGATCTCTCCCATAATATTCACTGTCACTATTGTTCTTGGCCGACATGTTACTAACGTTACTAATATTACATCACGTTACAAGGTCTCTCCCATAATATTCATTATCACTATTACTTTTTACTAACGTTACTAACGTTACATCACGTTACAAGATCTCTCCCATACTGGGCTATAGAGCGCCTCTCGGCGCAAATATCACCTCCTGTTTTTGATGAATGGAATGAGTATATCCGTAGTTTATATAAAGTTGGAATATGGTTATTGGATCAGTCAGACATTTTGATTTGGTATTGGGGAAAGTCTAATGGCGTCCTTACAGCTAAGTGGTCCTATGAAGCCTCAACGATCCGTCATTTTTCCTTATTTTCAAAATGGTGGGCGAAGAAAATTTGGAAGTGGATATTTCCTATGCCAAGTCAAATTTTTACTTTGGCTATGCATCGAAAACAAAATTCTTACTTGGGAGAATCTGTTGAAGAGGGCCTTCTCAGGTCCCGGGATTTGTACACTATGTTATCATTGTAATGAATTGGGCATTTATCTCTTCTCTAGGTGTTCCTTGTTTCGCTTAGTCTAGAACAATGTCTGTGTCTTCTTGAATATAAATGCAGATTTCTGGTTGGTGGGTACTCAATTTACCTTCCTGGATGTTGTTCATAGTTGGGTTAAGACCTATCTTGAGGCCAATGAGCTCCCATTTCATACCATTTTGGAGGTTTGGAGGACTCGAAATAGATTCATTTCCGAAGGTATCATTCCTTCTGCTCATGTTACAGGATACATTTCTTTATGCTCTTTCTTTGATTTTTGCAAAAAGAAAACCGGTCCAAGTTGAGCTAGCAATTGAGGAGGGATATGCTACAGGTTTCTTTGATGGGGCCTCGAACGTATATGGATTGGGAGCTGGGAGCTGGGAGCTGGTCCGGGAACCAACACCAGAGATGAACTTATCACCCTCTATGGTCTCTTGTGGATACCCCGTAAAAGAGGTCTGCTACTGCTAAATGTTTGGGGTGATTCCCGTGTTGTGATCGATTGGGCCAATGGGGCCTCTAACCTTTGGGTTATCAACCTGGAAAACTGGACGACGAGAATCCAAAGCTTGAAATCCTTTTTTTCTTCCATCTCATTCTCTCATATTTATAGGGAATTAAATGGATTGGCTGACGTCTTGTCCAAGAAAGATTTTGGAGACATGGATGGACACCTTTTTTTCGAAGAATATGTTGTGTACCAGCTGGTGGACATCGGAAACTTCTCTCTTTTCTAGTCGGTTGGTGATCAACAGGGCTATCATTTTTTGTTTTTGAACTGCTTGTTTAGATAGCTTTGTTGTGATTGTAACTATTCGAGTCATTGTTTTTGGATTGTCTAAATGCCCTTAGGTATATTTTGGACAGTATTTGTGTTTTGCATACACTGGAGGATCTTCTTTAGTTGTTGATTCTAACTTTGAAATAGCAAGTTATTTTTTTTCCTTTTTGAAAAAACATTGTACATAAAATATCAAATATAATTACTTCCAACTATGATATAATTAAATATTTAATATTTCATACAATAAAAAGAACATATAAACATTTTATTATATTTTTTTATAAAAAGCACATTTTTTTTTATAAAAAGCGCATGTATAAATATGTTTTATTTTTTATTTTTTAGTTTTTAATCATATAAGAGTTATGCCCTGTAACATTCTTTTAGATTATTCAAAATAATCATTCCTGTGATGGTTAACATAATGATTTTCTTGTTAATTTATTTATAATATCAATCATTAATATATCTATTTGTTTGCTATAATTTTATTAAAAAATAATTTTTTATTAGTTTCAATAAAATGTGAGTTATATATTAATTCAAAACTATCTATTGATTATTATTATTGATATGTAATTGATGTTATTGTTTTTCAAAATTGATTATCTTTTTATATTGAGATATCATATTGAATTTGGACTGTAGAATAATAGTATTAACCAATACATTATATTGATTTGATTGCATTATTAGTCAATAAACTCTTAGTTATTTTAAGTATGAATAGATTGTTGTTACATACAATTTATATATATCATTTATAAAAAACAATAATAGTTAAGAATCTCATACATATATGTATATGTATTGATCTTCCTGTAAATGTTTATCACTTAATTTATATAAACTAAAAATTCCTTCAAAATTTATTTTTGTATATTCTCACTTGGTGTGTGGACATTAAATATAAGAATGTGTATTATTCTTTTTTATATTTATTTGAATGAAAACATGGAAATAAGAGGAATTTTATTTCATTTAAATAAAAATGATTGTGACTATAGAGATGACCATGGAAATTTTCTAGATTAATTTTTATAAAAGCTTAGAATCTTCCCTTAGACTCTTCTAGAAGATATTGAGTAAACTGATAAACTACAATTATAAATATGCATTATCCTTCATATGCGTAATTAAGTTGGAATATGATTCATGAGATAGATATTTTGGACTGTATTGTTCTTCCTGTTAAATAGAATCAGTCATTCCTAATATTATTTCTTTTATTTTTGTAATTTATCCTTGCTGCAATATTCTTCAATTCTCTATATCTCTCTTTTTTGAATTATTTTGTTGTTGTTGAATTGTTGAGGTTCTACTAAGTGTGTTGAATTGTTGAGGTTCAAATCAGCTACATTGTGTTCCATCATATTCTTAATTTGGATTGTTTTTTTTAACATAAACCATAGGAGTATATTTATAAAAAAAGTTGTGCATAGCCATTCAGTACAAAATGTGGGCTTCATTCTAATCTCTAAGATGTGTTGAAAATGTGCAGACAAAAATTGTTCTACTTCATACTTATTAGTTACCTTTTTAGACTTCCTAGAGAATTCAAATTAATGGTAGGGATATACCCTTACAAACTGGCTATTTAGTAATGCACAAAAAAACATAGAACAGGGAGAAACAGAGAATCAATCCCGGAGCCCATGCATAACCTGAGCTTGCTGATGAACTGAATCTTCATCCATTGGCAATGCGCCTTTGTCTATATACTCCTAGGAATGGATGCATGGGGTCATTTTGGCCATTTTCAGCACTTCATCCTTAATTAAATCCACATTTCCCATGAGCTCAAACAAATTTCGCTCCAGGTCGTCCATGCGTGAGTCCTGGAAAGTTATTTGTTGGGAAATATACCGCATGTCCTCTGAAGTCTCCTTTATCTCCTTGATACCTGTGTTAGCACTCAGATTTTACCCTTTGGTTGTGGAAGGATAAACCTAAGGTAACTATTTCAAACCAACCCTTAGGAGGAAAAATAGCCTTTTTTTCCTACCAAAGAGGGCTCTCTCAAAAAATATGTGAATGGCTAAATATATATGAAAATGATTGCGATTTTTCAAAACAAATATATGGTTGAAATACACACAAAGACCATTGGGCATGGAGTCAAAACTGAAAAATTTTACGGACCAACAGATAAACAACAGTAATGATTTTTACAGAGGCAAGATAGTTGTCACATTATAATCAAAGTCTTTTGCGGGTGATAAAGAAAGAAAGATAGTCATTCCACCAATAATGGGCACTAATTTTCAGATGAATCCACTATTAATTTTGGAGAAAAAATGAATACTCAGACCCGATAAATCAAGGCATAAACATATGAATCTTGACTTATTTAACTTTCATCCAAGCATAGAATATATAACATAATGGAAAAGATAACAAAGGAAGGAATACATAAACATAAGAGAAGGGAAAGTACAGACTGTAACTTCGATCAACACATGAATCTCTATTATGCAAAATATGCTATTCTCTACATGGCTTTTCGTATTATAAAATAGAGCAACTCGATACAAAAGTCTCTTGTTTTTACAAAAAATTTCCAACCCTTTCAAAATGATTCACATTGTCTTTTATACAAAATATTTTTGAAGCAAAACCTAATTGCTTCTTTTAACTAAAAATTAAAATAACTTAACTAACTGCCATATGTCCCTTGATGTAATGTCCCTAAAATAGTAAAAATAAAAAATAAAAATTCCTCTTACTGCTAAGATGTCTAAAACAGATGATGCATTATCAATTAACTTCAATACTGGGAAGTTGTCTCGGTACTTTGTTTGGAAACATTAAGAGTTCATGAATTCTAAGCAAGATAGTTTTATCAGTTTTGTTTTTCTGCGGAAGCGGTGTGGTAAGGTGGTTGATGTATCCTTATGGCATGTTTTACAATTGCTAGAGTAATACTTAAGATCCTCCTTTTACTTTTAAGATTCAGTTGCATATTTAGTTTGTAAACTGTTTAAATGGTACCTTCAGGCATGATGGACTTGTTGAGGGCAGTTGAAAACACCTTGGGAACTTGATGTTGATCCACATACCACTGGCAGAGCTGGAGAGAGGTAAGGGTGAATAATGGGACTTCCTGGCTTACCTAGCAATTTGCTAATGCATTGTATTGTAACTTGTTTTTCAGGTATGCAAGTGTTGATGTCTTCCTAAGCTACCCAAATCCATTATTATGGCCCAAGCATTTTAAAGTTTAAGTGTGAAGGAGTCCACAAGGTTTATAACCTTGGAATGAATATAGTGGTAAACTTAAAGGTCATATTACCAAATGTCAATTCCAACTATAACACTCCCTCAATACATTGCAATGTTTAAAGTGGGTGTTTGAAGTCTTAAATGCTGCATGTAGTGGTCACGTGGCTTTCGTAGCTAGATGGATGAGGGGTTAATGCCTCGGTTTTCACCTCTGCATTACCATTTCTTTCGTAGTGGGTTTGGCTGAGAGGGTTCACTACTGCGTTTGGCTCGTTGGTGCTCTTGACTTGAGCTTTGTTCATGGTCAAAGCACTTATTATGTAAGGAAATGGAGGGCGTCTACGACTTCAATTAGGTAATGGTAAACGAGACCCCCTTAAGGTTTTTTTTTAAGTGTCATGTACACATTGGTTTTCGACTTGAAGTTTAATCCATGGCCTCTTGTTGCATTCTTGGCAAGTATGAGTCGTGGGTGCTCAGCGTTGGTTGCTACTGGTGGGAAACTCTTGGTCTTAGCATTCAAATGGTAAGTCCAAGTTTTGAAACCCATTTTCACTCCTTCCTATCATAACTATGGGGAAGAGTACTTAACTGTTTTATACATGGAACCTCGTGAGGCCTTTGTCTCACTGTAATGTTGTTGGGGTTTCCTTGGGGTCGCCTTTTGGATGGACCGGTATGTACATGATGTATCTATTTTTTTTTGTTGACAGGGATAACCCCTGAGGGTTTGGTTTTGCTACAATGGTGGTATGTTGACTCTGCGAAATCTTTTAAATTTATATGTTGAAACGTTATTTAAGTTCTGTATAAATGGGGTTTTGAAAGGATTGTGGGGAACTGGTTAGCATTCTCTGTTGCAATAATGGTGCCTCTGTCAGTTTGTTTGTATGCTTTCTTCTGAGAATGTTTCGTTTTACTGGATGGTATCTAACTTGTTCTAATTAAACTGAGAGGAATTGGGTGTATACGGACCTATGCGTTTTTGTTTTCATTTAACTCTAATTTAGGTTGTTGTAACCCTTGATGGGAGATGTTTCAGTTTAAATGTATGTCTGAGAAAGATATGGGTGCTTAAAACATGCCAAATGGCTCTGCGTTTGCTTAGTATTGCTACTGTATGAAGAAACTCGTTGGTGATATTTAAATGGAAGGCCGAGAGCATAGCTTTGTCATGCTTGGTGTTTTAGTTGTGTAATGTCTGGGTGTTTATGCTGCTTAGGGAGATTTGATAACACGACCTGCATTTTTAACTTGGTCTAACGTAACTATTCTTTTTGTAAATGGTAATGTATTGTTGTCGATTTCGATGTGGATTTGATTCTTGTTGGAGAGTAATTCCCACCAGGGTTTGATGCAATGTATAAGTGAATGTAGACTTTGGGGTTTGTATGCTCAGTAATTTCTAATTGGACTGGGGTTTGCGAGACTCAGTGAAATAATGTCCACAATGGTGGTCATCTGAGTCTGCGTTTCTTTTTTGTTTGTCTTTCGTCTTGTTTCTAGGCATCTATAATTTGTGCAGTTAATACATGTTTTCTTTTGATGAAAGGATTAAGTTTCTGGAATCTAAGAATAGAGAGAAATCGTGTTTCTAGTTTGCTTGTCTTTGGGATGTATCTAGCAGCTATTCGTGGTTTACGAAAATGTAGTTCAAATAAAGAACGCCTATATCTATGTCTATGTGTTCATATCTGTGATTCTGTGTTTAAAGAATTGATGGCAATGGGGTTTGAGTTTTCAATCTGTGTTGAAATGTAACATACCCACCCATCCATCCAAGGCAAGGAAGGGTACCTGATGGCAATCTCTGGGGCTTTCACATAAAACTCAACCCACTCATTAGATTCATATCATTAAAAGAGATGTGTGCAGATGGAAAACAAGAAAGTGATGCACAATGGAATTAAAACATCCACACACATTACTCATGCATACAACATATCAACAGTCATTGAATTAATATAGTGCAGAAGTAAATATATAGGCATAAAAACACTTATCTCCATTGTGCAATTGTCCCAAGCAACTAGCTATGTCGCTGCAACGTTCCACCCAACCATAGGCTCTTCGACGGCATATACTCAGTCCGTCCAAAGACCACCCCCGAGTTGGGCATGATTCTTACAAGAAAAAGGGGACATTCAAGCTCACTTGAACCCTGGATGCTTACTCTCAAGCTCAAGCCAAAACAATGGATTACCCATTACCCATACCCCAATACAATTACAACAGAGGTACTCACAACATAGGGACCACATTGGCTCTCCCAACTCGTGGTTCACCCAAACCAACTGTGGAATTTTGAATTCAACCCCAGGGAGCAAAATCGATTTCTCCCACTGGTTATGATCCTTTCCAATGGCCTAAACGATCTCCAGGAAGACCCAAAAATGTTATGTCCTCTTCCCCACTGGTAATCAACACAAAAACGCCCCTTCCCAGCTAAAAGATGAAGGGGAACGGAGAAAAACCATGGAGGAAAATGCCCAGGCAGCTAGAGCTACGTGAGAGAGCAAGGCAATGGTGAATAATGGCTTAGAGAGCAATTTTGTGGCTCTTTTCTTGCCTAAGGAGACAAACACGATTTTCCATGAAGGGTGGCTTGCCCATACCCAAATTTGGACAGCCATACCTCTCCATTCCCAAGGCATTAACTACCTCAACCAACTCTTGGGAGAAATCAATGGTTGGGTACACAAGTCAACATGGGTAGTTGAGGGTTTGATGGGTTCTCTCATTGACACTTGACTTGACTTGACTGGCTCCAAGGGTTTGAATGTTTTCCCTCCCAATTCCTTGTAAAATCATGCCCCCATCTCTTTGTTGCATTGCATAGCTAGTTGTGGGTATTTTTATTAAAATGCATATTACATGATATTGAAGTTCCAATGTGCTTGGCTAGCATGCAAACCATATGCATCAATAAATCGATGGCGGGGCCTTGGCCTTGAGCTCCTCGCCATGATTTCATAACAATATTACATCAATTACATTTGAATGTAATGGGGTCAATAATGGGGACGTTACATGAAAGCTATGGGGTTGACTAAGTTTCGATTTCATTTGGGTCTTTTATCTTGGAAAAAGAAACCTGTGTTTTGAGAAAGAATCGTAATGGTTGTAAAAAGAATTTAACCCTAGTTATAATTAAATTTGAAAGCACAGTATAAATTTCAGAAGTAAAAAATGCAAATTTAAATAAATAAGTCTTTCAAGAAATTCCTGCGATTCTACGTTTAAGAAATGTTGGTAATGGGTTTTGAAGTGTCGGCCTACGTTGTATCATTTACTTTGGTTATGAATTTGTTTAGTCTTAACTTGGAAAGCGAAACCTGAGTTCTTGAAAAGAATCATGAGGATAAACAAGAAAAGGATTTTAACCCTAGGTATAACTAAATCGAAAACATAGTAAGGGGATTGCAGAAATCAAATACAAATATATATATATAAGGCTGGTAAGAAAAATCAGTCGTCCAAATCAACAAATGGTTTCTAGGTTTCTTTGGCTGACATGGATGTCTAACACGGGCTAGCTAGGCTAACCCTGCTAGACCTCTAGCTGGTTTTAGTTCAGACTCTTGGTTTTAACATTAATAATAATATTTTTTTTAAGGGAACCTTGGATCCTACAAAGTAAACTCGAGAGCCCATGCATAATGGCCCTTGCTCCATGAAAGAAATAACACTAAAAAGTTTGAGAGAAAAATAGTGCTGTATAATAAATCCTATTTAATATTTATGATTTCTAATGTAAATTGAAATGAAGAATTAATAGTTCATACCTGGTTTCCTTGAAGTTTGATCCTCCACTGCAGAACCTGTACACTCAAACTATAATTAATGTAAAAAACTTATGGACTTGGATGACCTGTAGAATGATATTTTAACTGGATAACTTTGGGACTACCATGTTCCTCCCAACCATGACCCTTAGACCGTTCCTGGTTCTAACTTGATCCCCCCGAGCAGGTTCCATCATTCAATAAGAGAAATAGAGGTCCTAGGTTGAACTACTGAATCAGGTCTGGAGATTAACGTGGGACTGCTTTAGTTCTTGCAGTAAGAATTATCTTCTATTACCATAATAGAAATGATAATGAAAAAGATGCCCTTCTCTTGGGATCTGCCCTCTTTTTATAGGTGAAATCTATTTTGAATAGATTATAGCTATTTGAAAAATAGTAATATTTTAATTAAATTTGAAATGTAATATCTTTAAAAGACATTTCACTAAATATTTACTCCTAGTTTATCTAGGAGTTTAACTTTGTTACTTAGGTGTAACTTAAGTTATTTTATAAATAATAATAATAGTTATATATTATTACTAATTTTACAATAATTAATATACTATTAATAATATTAATAGTATATTAATGTAAGAGTCCTTTCATGCATAACCTCTATGCAAATGATTATATATATATATATATATATAAGAAATGTTTTTCTTTTAGGAAAGTAATAATAATATTATTATTAAATTTATTAATAATAATATCCACTTTGGAGAGCTATTTTATGCATAGCCTTTATGCATGTTATTAACATAAGAATAATTAGATTTAATTATTTAATAGTTTTTTTATAGTAAGCTTGGATAGTTTGGCTTGGTTAGGTACCTCTAGACCTCTCTCTTGCATGTTGGATTCCCTCGTTTAACATGGTAGTTTCCGCAGTACTTGATGATAAATAGACAATGATTCATTTAACCAAATTAAATAATCGTGATGAATAGAAGTGTTATTCATAGTTTTCTCAACTCAACACTTTTAAGATCAAGCAACTCCGAGTGCTATTCAGTGCTTTAACTCAACACTCTTCACATGGGTGTTATGCTAGTGCAATTCCAGAGCGTCTTGCTCAACACTAGTACCTAGAATGTGGTCGTGAAGCACATATAGAATGTATAATGGCCTCGGATCCGGTATTCATTTATCAAGCTTGGAGTGCTCCAGGGCTCCTACCCAACACTCAATGTACATCGGGGCTTATGCCCAGTACATTATAAAATCCTCTAGGTACATTGAGGCTCATGCCTAGTACGTAGGTCATCCGTGTGTTCCTGAGTCCACGCTCAACACACCATATAAGTCAATCATGTAAATCATAACTCTGCATAGTATGTAACAAAAGGTCATCTCAGTATATTAGGGTTTTGTACCCAATTCTCATAACAAAACATAATCAATCCATTAGGGCTTTCTTGCCCAACATATAACATTAATGCATCAGTCAGGGTCCATGCCCAATATGTAAATCTATAAAAGAAATGAATCATGTGCACTGGGGCTTATGCCCAATAATCAAACCAAATCATATGTGTCGGGGCTGTGGGCCCAATATAACATCAGAAACAGTTAGTTCAAAATTCGGGATATTACACTTGAGTTAAAGTTTATATAAAAATATTACAAATTCTTTTCAAATAAAATTCTTCAAAGTCTTTGTTTTTCATGGGACCCAACGGATACTTTCATGGATGAAGAGTATATTTCATTTTTCCATATTTCGCGATCATCTTCCATTGATCTGTTGTTAAAAGATCATAGCTTGTCATCTCTTTGACCACGACCTTCATATCAATATGATCTGCATAAGACATTTCTGGAATTCTTTCGCCGATAGAAACTAATTTTTTCATTATTTCAAAATATGCTTAAAGTTTTTCCATAAAAAATTTTCCTGTAAGAAGATGATTCAAATGCTGAAATTTTCCATGATCCATTCTTACATCAAATAACAATTTATTATAATCGTTCTAGGAAATCAACTCATTGTTTTCATCCCAAAATGCAGGAAAACCTTTTTCAACCAATTTATCAAACTTTTTTTAAAACTTTGTTACTTGTCTCTTCATTGCTTCGGCTCTAGCTTCGACTCTTTCAATATGCACGTACTTCCCTAGAATTCTCCTCTTGCAAGTAATGATGGCTATCCTATTTTTAATGGCCATTGTCTTCAAATCTTCTTCTATCAAACCATTCAAGAAACTAATTGTATTTTTTGGTGTATCTTTAGGTTTCTTATTCAGACTTTCTCTCATTGTAGTATGGCTTTCTAAAGATTCTCTAGCCACTGTCTCCTTTATCTTCATGAAATTCAAGTATGGCCTGAACTTTTCTGCCTCTTTGATATTCAAATCCCATACCATGTGTTTGCAACCTTGCCTAGCTGCCTGACCTGTCACTTGTTTTTCCAATATTTTGTTTGTTTCAATCAACTCCTTGTATTTATCTTGTAGAGATTTTGTTTCTTCATCTTTCTTTTCATTCTCTTCTTTTAATCTTTGAGTTTATTCTTTTAACTCTTTAATCTCAACATCCTTCAAACTCACCTGGTACATAGCCTCTAAAAGGTTGTCTACACTGTTTCCATCTTCAACTTGACTAGTACCTGTTTGTTGCTGAGCCAAATTTGATAATTTATTTTTTAAATCTTCGATCTGATTTTTTAAACTTATCTTTTCCTTCTCCCAATTGGCTTATTTTTCAGCAACTTTTAATAACTTAGTTGTACTATTGTCCACTTCCTTAGATAATTCTTCTTTTTCTTGCTCCAATACGGTCAACTCAGAGCCTTGAATAAGCTGAGTTTCCGGGATTTTTAACTTCTTTCTCAACTCTTGGATTATATTTTCTTTTTCTTTTAGAAAACTTTTTCCTGCATTCCCTCAAGTGCCACTTCCAACCAAATCAATCTGCAACTTCTTGATTTGCTGTTGACGGGCTTTATTTTCTACTTTTTCTTGTTTCAATTGATTGCTTAACTTATCTACAATGGTTTTCAATTTCGCAACCTCCAAGGTTGCTTCCAAAAGATCGGTATATATCACTTCCCCCGTCTGCCTATGTAAAAGAATTTTGTCAGGCACAGTAATTTTCTTCAAATTGAATTTCATTTCTGTAACCTTGTCACTTGATGACACCACCAAATTTAAAGTGTTTTCTTTAACATATCGACTAGTAACCAAATTAACAATTGAATTCACGAAGATTCTGACTTTTGGAAACAACTGATAAGTTTGTTGCGATGAAGCATGCTTGTCTTGGCTGTATTTTCCGTACATATCTACTCTAGTTTGAAACTTACTAGCATCTCCTGCTTCCCTGGCCTCTTGAAACGTATATTGTTGTATTTGATCCTCTAGTGTTACATATTCACCTTTTCCTTTTCTTTCATCATCTGTAAGTAAAATCAAGTCTTGTTGTTCATCCAACTTAGGTCTTTTTGAATTTTCTTGTTCTTCACCTTCTAAATCAATTGCATCCTGTAAGCTTCTTTTTTCCCCAATAACCAAAGTGCTTGTTGCAGTTTCTACTGCTCTTGTACTCTCTTCCTTGGGGACTTGTAGTTGCTTCATATTCACTTTCATACTATGACCAATTGTCCTTTTCGTACATCACTTCCACCTCTTGTTGATCGAAAGCCTTATTCTGATTACTCTGTCTCCTTTTCGAAATGATATGAAGGGGATCATAATCAATGGCTACTTCCTTTTTGAAATCCATTTCTTCTAATAATTTTTCTATGTGCGAAATGGCATAGTTGTTTTTTACAATAAATGGACCTATTGTAAAAGGGTATTTGATATCAATAGCTTTCTTAAAAAACAAAAAATGATTATCTTCCAGAATCAATTTCTATCTAAGAAACTCAAGAGCAAAGAATCTCAATGTCAAAAATGTTGGTAACATATAAGGATGATGTTTGAAACCATACAATTTGAGAACAGTATTATCCTTCAATAAAAACCAATCCCCCACTTCCAGATCAGTACTCAACTGCATGAAGGTCCTCATCTCGGGTAACACTCTGGGTAATTTTTCTCTGAAAATGATTCTATACATTTATGATAACATGTAGTTCATATAGTTAAACATATTATCTTCCAAAGGACTTGTAAAAATTATTTTCGAAAAATGTAGTTCTTTTCTACTGGAAAACATGACTATCTTCATCAGGTGCGACTGAAACCTAAAATGCCTCATGCTATGAAAATTCACCATCTGTAAGTGAATACATTTAGCTAAAAACTCCTCAAATTTGAGACACAGTGTTGACTACTTTCAACTGCAGGTAAACCAATACTCATTCTAAATAAAAAAACTCAACTGAAACTCGGTCACCCATTCATCTATGTCAAAACCTAAAAACAATGCCAATAAAGACAGAACAAGCTGAGTGTTCTCGCTAAAGAGACTGGCATCTACAAGATAGGGAGAGTTAGTAATTTCCAAATTTGGTATAAGGCAATAAGTCATGAAAATTTGCTCATTATTAGTTGATGACTAACGATATAGGTCTACAATTGGATTCTCAGAAAAGTTTATGGTTCAGGATTTTGGGACACAGGGACTTCTAGGGCATCTCTTATAAGCAAGGATTCAATAGGGAAAACTATCCTGGTTTTTTGGGCATTCATAATGACTCTATTGCATTTTGAGTAATTAGATGCACACCAGGACACAAAATCTGGGAACGAAACAATCTGGTCAGGGAAAAATGATAGGAGAGACGTCTGGTCGACCCTATGCACATCCAAACCTTCCTCTTGCAAACTATTCAGTTTAACCTTAATTTTTGCAACTGATAACCTAATTGAGGTATCAAATATATCTCTGTCTCTATCTTCCAAAGCATCCCTAGCCTTAGCACTGTATACAATCTAGATTTATTCCATTTTTACCCCTTATAAACAAACTTAAAATATTATTAGCTCGGGTTACAAGGCCCTACCTGTCACTGACAATCATGCACTTTGTCCTACTCTGTCACTTTCTGCGGTGCCCACTCATCCAGAACCCTCTAGTGCTGACAGTGCAAAGACAAATGTTGACTTTCATGTGTTTCTTTGCTATATATAACCCATTTTCCTTATCCTTCAATCATCTTTACGGGTGCTCATTTTCTTCGTCCATCGATCTCTCGTGTGATGATCTGAACCGTTAGATCTTACCTGCTTTTAAGGCTTCGATGACTTCCCTCACCGTTCGATCATTCTCCAATCTTCAAATCTCAACCGTTAGATCCTAGTGCTATCGTGCACAATGTGGTTTTGCAACTCTGAAAGAGGTTTGCGATACCATTTTTTGTCTTTGTGAAGGACTATGGTATTGCCATGTGTCCACTTGTTTCACTTTTTGCAACCACTTTTCCACTTATTGGTTTTGTATTGTTTGTATTGCGAATTCTCCTGGAACCGTTGATCACTTACCCACTTGCAGATCGACGATAGAATATGAACCATGTTTTAATCTTGCACTCTTTACCCATTAACGAGCTCCTTCCATTAACCTTCATGCCTCTTTTGAAATCATCACTGTCAATTTCTTTCGGATGCAACTTGAACCATTGATTTTCCCAAACTTGCACTTATTTTTGAGAATGCTTCTTTAGTCGTTGGATCGTTCCTCCATTAATCTCAATCATTGATTTCAATGTCACATCTCCCACCAAAGTGGTTTCACATCCCTCCAAAATGGTTTCCCATACAACTTTTTCATTTGTGAAGCACTGTAAAGCTACCACCTGTCCGTCGGTTTTGCCTTTCGCAACCACTTGTAACATTTTTCCTTCGCGCACTTTGGTAATGCGAAGTCAATCAAGGACCATTGATATCCTTCCAACACCTGATCAACAGTGTATCCTGAAAGATGGTTATCGCTTCCATTATTTGCTTTCGAATTAATGTTTTTAGACTTGTATAACATTTTTTATGCTTCCGATTGCTCATTTTTCTTACATCTTTCTTAGAAAATTCTTTCTTCCACCCTTTAACGTTCTTATCCACAATTTTTTGTTACATTTAACCACATACTCATAAAACCAAAGGGATTTTTAAAGGGCTCTTTCATCATATTAAAAAGTTTCAAGAAATTTCTCCATTATGCACTACTTTTTGCACTGCAAAAAGCTTGATGCTAACAACCTGCATAAGCCATGTCGAAAACCTTTCTGAGATTCAGCTTGAAGTACTCTACACTAGATTTTAGGTAGTTCATGGATTCCTTGATTCCTATCATGGTACTGATATGCTGGTGGCTTCTTACACTCTTCTCATAACTGTTATTTTGCTCAGAACTTCAAAGAAACAAGGTTAAACCGCTCAATCTGTTCCCAATATGCTGCAGCTGAAGACCGCCATAACCCGTCTCATCCTCCTTAACTGCATCCCTGTTGTCGGCCATGTTGTTCAGTCATGAGAAATGGGGAGAGTCTTTGGACACGAACTCAATGAAATGCCACTTCCAAACCTTTGTGGAGGCCATGTGCCATGAGGATAGACTCCACGTGTCCACGCCTTCCAAGGAGGGGTTTCCCAATTAAGGCAAAAATTCGAGTTGGTGGTGCAATTTTCTAGAGGAATTTGGGTCCTAGGGGATTGGGTAGTGTTTTTAAAGTCCATCCTCATAAATTTTTTTTCCGAAACCCAACTTAACTCCTTTATTTTCCATGTGATCAACAATTCTATTGTTTTCGCGAAGGACATGGAGGTAATTTATCTCGTGTATAGAGTTGAGTAGACCAATTCGTTGATAAATCCTTCTGGACCAAGGAGATCCTTTGATGTATCTATTCCTCATTTTATATATGACCTGTCTTGAATCTCCAAAGACATATAACTTGGAGAAAATTTCCATGCCATGGAGTAAAGCGAGCCATTCAACAACATTGTTGGATTTCTCTCATAATCCCCATGCATAATATTTAACTATTTTTCCTCTGGGATCATATATGACCCCCCCCCCCCCCCCCCCCGCACCTACCTCCCGTGATTTATTTGGATTGTTTAGATAGATGTTTTAATCCATTCTCTTGTGGGTTGATTGCTTTTTATCCAACGTTATGGGATTTACCAATGTTGAAGTTTTACCCATATTTGATGGAAGTAGAGATTTATATTGGAAACTTGCAGTAAACAATGCTCTTTAAGAAAAAACATGGTGGAATATTGTTAGCAAAGATGTTGTAGAACCTCACAAAATGATAAAGAAAAAGAGATATGGAGAACCCAGATTGAGAAAGAAAAAGGAATCATTAGTAAGGATTTAAGCACCAATATTAGTAGCAATTTTCTAATTTATATAACTAAATAGAATTGTGTGAAAAGTTAGAGTTTGACTACAAAGATGTTGATCTTTCTAATGTGTTCCACATAGAAGAAAAATGTTGAATATAGATCCTACCGATATTAATACAATGGATAGTTATTTTGTTAGAGCAATATTATACCTTAGTACCTTAATCATTAATTAATCGATTGTTAGTAGGTGCTAAAATGGTTAATAATTACATCCCTAGGTTGTTAGGAAGTTGTTATAAGTTGTCTAGAAGTTGTTGGGGAAAGTGTGAACAATATCCACTATTGTATGGGACAAAGGGTGGTCAAATATAGTTTTTGGGTGCTCTCCTTGAGACCACCACATGCATTTATTACCCCCAGCATGCCTAAGGCACCTTCCTTCCCTGTTTTATGGATCTGAGTTTGAACAAGGGCGCACATGCATTGAACCTAGTCTTTTTCACCTCTTTTGGCTATTTTGGCCTACCCTAGCCTACCTAAATTCAACCCAAACCACCTCCTTCACATGTGTGAACCCCATTTTGGTCCCCCATGCTCACCCAATGTTCACATGCACAATTAAGACCTGTTTGGGATATTTTGGGAACCATTTGGTCAACCCAGGGGAGATTGGGATCTATCTAAGCTAGCTAAGTGTGGACACTTCAAGTGCATCCTATTTATTCCTATTGTTATATAAAGATTATCCAAACTCATTATTGGGTTGGACTGTTAATAGAATCTGATATTTGATCATTTGTGTATTCTAGTTTTTGATAATTTGTTCTGATATTTGATCATTTATACTTGGTTTTTTATCATTTGTTTTCCAGAAATGTATATGCACTTGTTTCTTGCATAATTAGTTAAATATTTCAATTGTGAGGTATCTATAGTAGCTAGATCCTATTGTGATCAAGATTTTACATGGTATCAGAGCTCTTGGAGTTGTTATTCGAACAATTAGATTGCTTTAGTGGTGTGCCAGAAGCAGTGGAGAAACCACAGAAGTCCCTGGAACAATTGCATTGAAGCCATTGGATAAATCCATTGGAGTATCTCTAGGGTGTGATGCTCTCCTGAATGCACCCACTATCAAGTAGGGTTCGAATTTGTTAGTGTAGATCTCCTTCTGACTGTTGAGAGTTTTATTACAAGTATTCAAGGGCACCATTGTCACCTAGTACACAAACAATAGAAGAAATATGGAGCAATCTCACCCAAACTTGCTCACTCCATTCAACTATTTCGAATGGAAGGTTGAAATGGTCATTCAGTTGAGATCCAAGGGTATTTTCAGGATCACCATGGGCATAGAGGTTGATCCAAACTCTACTATGGAGAAGTCGAAATTCTTCAATAGAATGGATGAGGCATTAGCACTACTTTGTCTCAGTATTTTGAGAGACCTCTTGTTTCATGTTGAAAGTCTAGCTACACCAAATGAAGTATGGCTCAAGCTTCATTCTTTATTTGGGAAGACTGATGAGATGAGGGGCCATCATCTTGAAAATGAGCTACTTTCACTGAGCCCAAGAAACTTTGACTGCATTCAATACTTCTTCACCAATTTCAAGAGCTTGGTCTTGCAAATGAGACAATGTGGCATTGACAGGAAGGAAGAACAGTTAGTTTTTTCCATCATTTCGAAGCTTGGCCCTGAGTTTTCAGTTTTTGTCTCTACATTTCACTCCACAGAACTTATAGTTCGCAATTGGAAGATGCCTTCATTGGATGATTTCATGGAGATGCTAACTCAAGAGAAATATAATTTGGTCTTGATGGGTTCCATTAAGACAAAATATCAAGTTCTTGCTGCTAGAGATTCGAAGCAAGGAAGAGGCAAGAAAAGGCCCAAGGGTTCAAAACCACAAGAGAAGAAGAAGGAGGAGGAAAGACTCAAATCCAGTGATGGGGTTTCGAATCTTGTCAAAGACAAGGGAAAGGATAAGGAGAAGAGAACATTATCTTAATGTCAAAGGGTTTTTTACCCCGAGATTTCTTTCATGAATAAAACCATAGACATGATGACCCATATCCTACAGAAAAACAACATTCCTCTTCCAGAAAGTTTGAAGAAGAAAGAGGGTGTTTCTAAAGACCAGGAGAGGTGCCATGATTTAATGGCTAGTAATTTAGAGTCCTCTTATTTCATCATAGATTCAGGTGCCTCAAGGCACATGGATTCTTCAAGTGATTCATTCTCTAATATTTCTCCATATAGTGGTTCTTCCATTCACATGGGAGATGACTCAGAAATCCCTTCTAAAGGCATTGGGAAAATCTCCATGGAAAATGGGTATTTCAATAATGTATTGTATGTACCTGATATTGCAACAAGCCTACTCTATGTATACCAAATGACCCACACTGTTTCATCCAAGAGAGTGATATTCACTCAAAATGATGTGGAGATATCAGAAAATTTCCACTAGAAAATTTGTCAAGTGGGTGTTGCAAACCATGATTCGAGGATGTACAAGTGCTCACATTTTCTTGGGTATTCTTATCTTAATGCACTTCTATCACATGGTAATGAATTCAGAAATATATGGCATGAAATAATTGGACATCTCAACTACAGATATCTTCAAGCATTGAGCAAAGAAGAGATGGTTGAAGGGCTTCCAAAAATCAGTTTTTGCAATGGCACTTGCAAAGGGTGCATTGTTGGGAAACATGCTGAGAAGAAGTATGAGAAAGGGAGGCCAAGGAGAGCTGCTGAACCTCTTGGTTTAGTGCATTCAGATATGATTGGTCCTGCCCCCACTCCCTCCTATGGCAGCTCAAAGTATGTACTTAACTTCATTGATGATTTCTCAAGGTATTGTTGGTTGTATTTTGTCAAGCAAAAATCTGAAGTTTTCCAATGTTTCAATGTTTTTAAGAACTGTGTGGAGAACTTTAGTGGGAGAAGTATGAAGGTATTGTTGGTAGGTGGTTTGATGGGGAAATTTCGCGATACCACCAACGCTGCGACACACCGGAAGAAGGCATGAAAGGAGTATTTTGTGTTAAAGAATACCGCAGTTGGCGGGTTTTGGGTCAATTGGACCACATAATATGTAATAGTGAGTCAGTTGTACCGCAGTATGCGGGTTTTTGGGTCATTTGGGCCAAGTCAGTTAGATAGTTGGTCATTTTTCCATAGTGTCGGTTAGGAAGTCGTTTGTAAGTGGACAAGTATAGTAAGGTCAAAAGCCTATAAATACATGAGAGTTGTAAGTGTTAGAGGAGGAGGAGTGGAGAAGAAGAAAAAGACCAATTATGTGCGAGATCTATGTTTTTGCTTCTAGTATATGATCGCGACAGTAATACAATGATGTTTTGGCCTAAACCTTGTGTAATGTTGCAATATGTGAATGTTGTTTGATGCAATGTCTGCTTACTATTGCCTTGATGATAACTACTATGATTATATAATATGTTTATGTGATGATAAATGCTGCAATGAAGTAAATATGGTATAACTCTCTGTTGAATGCTTAAAGTTTCTGTTTAAAGTACCACGATAGGGTTAGTCTGTGTTGCCACAACTCTTCCTCCTCCCTCAGTGGAAACATGGTTCCGTCTGCTCTTCCTAGACGCCTCGGGTGAGACCTCATCCGCTCTGTGGGTGTTGCTGGGTGGGCTCAAACCTGCCTGGGTCGGTGCCCAGGGATATTGCGGTATGTGTCGACAGTGAGGTGAACCCCTGTTGACTGAGGTCGCGTTGGTCAACAAACGGTCTACAGAATCAGGCCCAGCCACAACAACAAGTGCAGAATCCGGTACAACAACCAGTACAAAACCATCCCCATGACCACCGTCGAACGCCAATCAGAATATCAATCAACCGGGGAATCTGCAGCAGAACCAGACATAGGGTGCAAATATTGCAACCATTTCTGCAGGATAACGACCACAAGATGCTTCGGTGGTTGTTGTCACTTGTGGAGGCAAGATGAATGGGGAAGATAGTTCGCGACCACTGATTCGGTTGGATGGTCAGAAGAAGGTACCCTTCGATGTTGATATAGAGCGGGAAACATTCCTGGAGACACGTCGCACCTTGGAGAAAGACCGTAGTACGACTATTGTTTGCGATATGCTGCCTGTCTTTGATACTACATCGGACGCTGATCGACCGCCACCACCAGGGACATTGCAAAAGCTTCTTGAAAATTGTCTGTTATTGGCCCGAGACCCGACTGCCCTGGTTGAGATTGAGGGATCGTTGCAGCGATTTTCGAAAGGACGGCAGGAGTCAGCAGTAAACTCCCTGCAGCAACGGAAGACTGGCAAGGAGATGCGAATGAATATTCAGATTGGTGACTATGATGTTGACTCTGTGATTCTTGACCTTGGTTCGGATGTTAACATCTTAACCAAGCAGGCATGGCAGAAGATGGGGAGTCCCCGATTGAGCCGGTCTCCTGTACAGCTCCGGTTGGCTAACCATGGGAAGGTAACACCCATTGGGCGAGTTCTGCGGTTCACGATTGATATTGAGGGCATGAAGACTTATGCCGACTTTGATGCTATTGAAGTAGTTGAGGGAGGAATCTCTTATCCGGTGCTCTTGGGGATTGGATGGGCTAAAGATAGTGGAGCTATAATCAACTTCAAGAAGCGCATGATGACCTTCAAGAATCGGGATTTCAGGGTCATAGCCCCGTTAGATCCGGCTGAAGGATGCTGATACGTTGAACTTATCAGAGATGGTGATACCGTTGTATGGGACCATGCATTCAATATTTTTGAAGATTATATCCACCCTACCGTCCACGGTGAGTTGGAGTGGCGCAGTGAGAGCTCTGCATCTTCTGACTTTGATGATGCTTTAGAACATTGGCAGAACCAAATGCATGAAGTACCATTCCAAAAATGTGGCTTAGTTACGCACTCCTTATGTCGGGTTGCGACAGAGACAATCACACTACCTGTCTATGAGGGGTTTCCTGGCCTAAACTCCGTTTTAGCAGAGTTTGAAGACTGCGTCTCTGAACCACAGCGATTGCTCGCATTGGAGGAAGCGCTGAAGGCTGTTCCAGCATGCTAGTGGGCGACACATAACAAATTCATTAAGAGTTGGTCATAGTGTCTAAGGTTGATGATGATTCGGTTCGGCGATACTGAGGTTTATCACACTAGAAAGTACGATGGCTGGACTGATCGCAATTATCATGTGATGGAATGCCAACGATTATGGGTAGCACGAACCAGAGATGAATGGGTCCATGCTTTTGTCCATACTTTGGAGGAGATACCGCGCTCATGGTATATTGCAGCTGAGTTACGCTGAGACATTACAACATGGGGGGAGTTGACGATATGTTTCACTCACACGTTCAGTTTTGCAGATGCCAACCCTGATGTCCATAACGCCCTACAGCTCATCCGCGACGTGGTATTTCAGGTTGTTCCGGCGGCCTACCCTGTCGACCCGCACACACATTGTCAGATGCAGTCTCTCATGGAGTGCTTCAACATCAGTGGTGGCCCGAAGGACGATGATGATCCCCGAAATGTTAACATTCCCGAATCTGAAGGAAAATCGCGATGTGGTCCCACTTGTTGTGCCATGTAATCAGTTCAGTCAACCATTACAGCTTCGCAAGATGAATATCAGCATCGAGGCTACTCCAAAGTTTGCTAATGTTGGGGATTATTGGGTCGACGAGATGATGAGTAAGGTTACTAAGTTACTTCATGAGTTTCAAGATGTGTTTCCCACAAAGTTTTCTGAAATGAAGGGGATCCTGGGTGATTTAGGAGAGATGAGGATTCCATTGAAACCAAATGCTAAGCCAATCTGGCAGCGACCTTATCGACTGAATCCATGACATAAAGAGAAGGTCAAGGAGGAACTTGATCGAATGTTGGATGCTGGTATTATCGAACCTATGGAAGAATCCGAATGGATCAGTCCTATGGTGGTGCAGGACAAGAAAATCGGTGAAGTGCGCATTTGTGTCGACTTACGGAAGTTGAATGATGCCTGTTTGCATGACCCTTTTCCGACCCCATTTACTGATGAAGTACTTGAAGGAGTGGGTTGCCAGGAGATGTACTCATTCACTGATGGATTCTCGGGCTACCATCAGATTCACATTGCCAAGGAAGATCGCCACAAGACAACTTTTGTTACTGAATGGGGTTGCTTTCAGTACACGGTAATGCCGTTTGGTTTGGAGAATGCACCTGTGATATTCTCCCAGGTCGTTGTTGCCGCATTCAAATATTTTATTCAAAAGTTTTTGCAGGTATATATGGATGATTGGATCGTTTATGGATTGATTCGTTATCATCTGGCCAATCTGCCGTTAATGCTTGAGCGATGCCGATAGCACCAGATATCGTTGAACTTGAAGAAATGTATTTTCTGTGCACCGTTTGGGATATTGCTGGGTCATATCGTGTGTAAGTAGGGATTGTTGGTTGATCCAGCCAATATTGCGCTCATTTTGGGGTTGCAACCGCCAACTACTGTTAAACAGTTGCACGCAACCTTGGGCCATACGGGATATTATCACAAGTTTATCAGGGGTTATGATATGATTACTGCCCCTATGGAAAAGTTGCTGAAGAAGGACGCAGCATTCCAGTGGAGCCTGAAATGTCAAGATAGTTTCGAAATGCTCAAGGCGAAGATGGCATCGGCATTGATCTTGGTCTTTTCGGACTGGAGTAAGGAATTCCATGTTCATGTTGATGCTTCATCGATTGTGCTAGGTGTTGTGTTGGATCAACTTGGATAAGGAAAAATTGATCATCCTATTGCTTTTGCGAGTCGGAAGTTGTCCTCTGCAGAACGCAATTACACTACCGCAGAACGCGAAGGTCTGGCCATGGTTTATGCGTTGCAGAAATTTAGGAACTATTTGTTGGGTGGCCACTTTAAAATGCTCACTGACCATTCTGCATTGAAATACTTGGTCAATAAGCCTGTGTTGGGGGGGAAGATCTGTCGTTGGCTACTCTTGTTTTAGGAGTTTGATTTCGAAGTTATTGTGAAACCGAGGCGGTTGAATGCTGGACCAGATCATCTGTCACGGATTGATATAGGGGAGGAACCAACTAATATCGAAGACGAGTTGCCGGATGCCCAACTATTTCAAGTTGCCATTGTTGATCAGTATTTTGATGACATCCTTCAGTTTCTAGTGACCGGCACCGCGCCTGTTGACTTTACCACTGCTCATAAGAAGCAATTGGTTGTCAAGGCTACTGATTTTCAGCTAATTGTGGGAGAGTTGTATAAATTGGGCGCTGATGAGATATTGCGCAGATGTGTCTTGCCAGATGAGCAAGTGCAGATATTGGCCGAGGCACATGGTGGAGTTGTGGGCGGACACTATGGCACTAGGGCGACTACCTAGAAGATACTGCATGCAGGAATTTGGTGGCCCACATTACATAATGATGTGACTGACTATGCATGGTCTTGTGATGTTTGTCAGGGAACTGGAAAGCCATCCAGACGCGACGAGATGCCGCTGCTACCTCAAGTGACATTGCAACCATTCGAAAAATGGGCTATGGATTTTGTAGGATCGATTCATCCACCAGGAAAACGCACAGGTGCGCGGTATATTGTAATGGCGACAAAGTACTTGACCCGATGGGCTAAGGTGGCACCTGTAGGTGATTGCACCACCGCAACGGTTGCACGATCTTTGTTTGATCATATTATCACTCGATTCGACTGCCCTAAGATATTGCTGAGTGATCAAGGTAGCCACTTTCTTAATCGCACTATCAGTGCATTGATGGAGGAATTGCAGATACAACATAAGAAGAGTACACCCTATCAACCACAGGAGAATGGAACGATGGAGGCATTTAACAAGGTATTGGAGCATGCGTTGACAAAGGTATGTAATGAGAACCGTGACGACTGGGATCTGAAAATCCTAGCAGTGTTGTGGGCCTATCGCACCACACGTAAAAGGTTGATTGGTCAGACACCTTTCAAGCTGGTATATGGGAAGGAAGCAATTATGCCAATGGAGTATATTGTTCCAAGTCTACGAATTGCGGCTGTTATGAGCATGGATGATGTTGCAGCATTAGATGAGCGTCTAACGTAATTGGTGTAGCTAGAAGAGGATCGATTTATCGCTGGCTTTCACCAAGGGGTGGAGAAGGATCGCCAGAAAGCATGGCATGATCGCCACATGAAAAATCAACAGTTTCAGCAAGGCGATTTGGTGCTATTATACAACAACAAGTTTATGAAACATCTAGGAAAGTTGCAAATGCATTAGCTGCGTCCATATCGCATCAATAGTATTACGATAGGAGGAGTGGTTCAGTTGCAGCGGTTGGATTGGGCGATGCTCCCCAAGCTGGTAAATGGTCACAGATTGAAGCCCTATCGATCGGGCTAGGAGCAGTGTGATGCCTGAGTCGCATCGAAAAAAAAAGAAGAGAAAATGGGTGTTGCAGGTTGCTCGGTGGCTGATGGCACACCAACAGAAGAAGGTATGCGGAAGCGAGGAGGCTTGTGCCACACATTTGGAATAGTCAGAGACACATGGTAGCGTTGTGACCCAGTCAAATCAGTAATAAATGCCAGAAGCTAAGACAGTTAATCAACAACGCTGTTCAAATCATGGGCATTAATGGTAGATCCAGCTGATCGGTGAACAGAATCACCAGCGGATTTGGTTGAGTTAATGCATGATTTAGTCATGATTACGGTGGATTTGGGTAAATGCTATAAGTATGGTTTAGCATCGGGCAGAAGACACCGAGGATTTAGCAAGTTGTGTTGTTGTGGAGTGCTATAGTGATTTGAGTTAGTTACTGTTAGGGCTATAATGAAGAGCGGTGAGGTATGCTAGGAGAACTGGAGACAGTGGATATTAGTAGTGAAGTGGAGTCTCCATTCATTCCGGCTATTGTATAATGAGAAGGTGTGTCCTCGGACACAGTTGATCTTGGCGTCGAGGTTTCCAACATGCCAGTGGGAGAATCAAGTGTTGCCAAGAAGCGCCGAGGGGGTTAGCCTTCTGAATATCCGCAGAGTAAGAGATTGCTTCAGTCTGCGGTGGCTGGTGAAGCTCTGGAGTAGGTGGGGTAGTCCAGTCGTGCCGTTCATCCATCTGCCCAATGGTTGGGGTAGTCTGCGAACAATATCCTTGGTTACATCCCTCCTGTTCGGCCGGATTCCACCCAGCGTAAGATAAATCTGAAACATAAATTTAGCGTGAAGATGCTCGCACTCCTAGCTGGGATGACATGCTCAGTGGATATTGGGCTAGCATTGATGTGCCTGCGCTATGAGGACCACGACATGGTGACCCAACCCAAAATTGCGTCAATAACATATGTGACTGAGACGCACAATTCACCGGTTCCAGAGATACACGAATGGGCACGAGGACTGCGACAGGCCGACTTGTTAGGGCTAATTAACATGCCGCATTTTGGTCGCCTAGTGGAAGTTGGTTCTTGTGTAAAACAACTCTTGTCATGCTTCCATGGGGGTTCGTTGTGGTTGGACAGAGAGGTCCCGGTCACTGTTGACTTGATTTCTTACATTACCGGCTTGCCTAAGAATGGCGTTGATCCGACGCAGTTTATTCAAGGAAAGGCGAATGAGAATAAGCGAGAATGTTGGTTAGCACGAAAGTATGAATTAGAATAGGATGTGCGTGGGTATCGTACCAGTAGTTGCAATAATCAGGTGGTACACATGGGTATTAAGATCATGTTCTGTAAAGTGATTAGGGGAGGTCGCCCTAATCAATGTAATTCGGGAATAGTTGCTTGCGCAGAGTAATGTTTAAGTACGTAGTAGTTGTTTGAAGGATCATGCTCTTCTTGACCAAAGAGGTGGTTAGGGCGGTCGCTCCCCGCCCACATTAGGAGCCGTTTGCTGGTGCGAAATAGATGTGCCAGATTCATCTGCTAAGTTTTCACCTTGGTACTATTCGTCCTCTTTTTCTTCCCATCAGTACCCTTCCAAGAGACTTGAGGATGAGTTTGAGAAGTACATGACAGCAAGTCGAGCGATGACGATTTTGGATTGAACATATAGCACAATGAGATGACGATCAGTGTAGCAGAAGGAGTGGGACAACACCGCATGATCCAGATAGCAAGAGCTGTTACCAGACCATAGTTCATTTCGACGTGCACTATGTCCAGTAGTTGACGTGGCTCGAGGGCGAGCCACAAGATTGTGTTGGGGGCCTGCTGGCAAGCGGTTTGATGGGGAAATGTCACGATACCGCCAACGTTGCGACACACCGGAAGAAGGCGTGAAAGGAGTATTTTGGTGTTAAAGAATACTGTAGTTGGCGGGTTTTGGGTCAATTGGACCACATATTATGTAATAGTGAGTCAGTTGTACCGCAATATGCAGGTTTTTGGGTCATTTGGGCCAAGTCAGTTAGATAGTTGGTCATTTGTCCATAGTGTCGGTTAGGAAGTCGTTTGTAAGTGGACAAGTATAGTAAGGGAAAAATCCTATAAATACATGAGAGTTGTAAGTGTTAGAGGAGGAGGAATGGAGAAAAAGAAAAAGACCAATTATGTGCGAGATCTATGTTTTTTCTTCTGGTATATGATCGCGACAGTAATACAATGATGTTTTGGCCTGAACCTTGTGTAATGTTGCAATATGTGAATGTTGTTTGATGCAATGTCTACTTACTATTGCCTTGATGATAACTGCTATGATTATATAATATGCTTATGTGATGATAAATGCTGCGATGAAGTAAATATGGTATAACTCTCTGCTGAATGCTTAAGGTTTCTGTTTAAAGTACCGCGATAGGGTTAGTCTGTGTTGCCACAACTCTTCCTCCTCCCTCGACGAAAACATGGTTCCGTCTATTCTTCATGGACGCCTCGGGTGAGATCTCATTCACTCTGCGGGTGTTGTTGGGTGGGCTCAAACCTGCCCAGGTCGGTGCCTAGGGAGACTATGGTATGTGTCGACAGTGAGGTGAACCCCTGTCGACTGAGGTCGCATTGGTCAACAGGTATTGAGGACTAATAATGGAAGGGAGTATGTTAATAAGGATATGTAATAGATTCGTGAATATTTTTTCATCCAAATGCAACATTATGTTCCCTACACACCTCAGCAAAATGGTGTTGGAGAGTGCAAGAATAGAGCACTGAAGGAGATGGCCACATGCATGATTAAGGCTAAGTCTTTGTCTCCTAATATATGGGATGAAGCTATGAATTGTGATGAATATGTTCAGAATATAGAAACACATAAATCCTTGGAAGTAATGACTCCATATGAGGCTTGGATGGGCCACAAGCCCAATGTTTCTCATTTTAGGGTGTTTGTCTCAAGGGCTTGGGATAGGATTCCACCAAAGAAGAGAAAGGACTTGAATCCCCAAAGAAAGGATTCAATCATGGTTGGTTATAAATAAGATACAAATGGATACAAGCTCTTTTATCCCTCATCTCACAAAACATTCATTGAAAGAAGTGTTTAGTTCGAAGAAGAAGAGTCCATTCATGCTGTAGAACAAGGTGAATGGGAATGCTCATATCCTCTCCTTGATGATGATGTAAGTGATGGTTATTTATCTGATATTTCTGATTCTGAGATTTATGATGATGATGATGACATGGAATCTGATCATGACTCACCCTCAAGTCCCAAGTGGGATGAGAAAACAATACAAGTTGTTGGTGAGCTTGCAGGAGATCCTCAAGATCCTAGGAAAATTAGATCTCAATTTCACAATGCTTTTGCATATTTTGATTCTGATCTGATGGATAGGTGGTTTCTTATTATTGGATCTGATCCTCAATAATATTAAAAGGCTTCAAAAGACACAATATGGAAAACAACCATGCAAGAAGAGATGAACTCCCCCCATGACAATGAAACATGGGATTTGGTCCCTCTTCCTCCTAAGAGGAAACTAGTGCAATGTAAATGGATTTATAGAACCAAAGTGGCATTTGATGGATATGATATGAAGTATAAGGCCATTTTGGTGGCTAAGGTATTCTCTCAAGTCCATGGAGTGGACTATACAGAGACATTTTCACAAGTGGCAAAGATGGACTCAATGAGGCTAGTTTTAGCCATTGTTGCCTCCAAGAGATGGGAGGTTCATCACATGGATGTGAAGAGTGAATTTCATCATGGGGATATCAATGAGGATATATATATGTAGCAGCTTGAAGGATTCATTTCTGATCATACACTTGTGTTCAGGTTGAATAAGTCACTCTATGGGCTCAAGCAAGCTCCTAGAGCTTGGTATGAAAAAAATGGACAATTTTCTGCTATCCTTGAACTTTGAGAGATGTAAGTCTGATCCTAATATATATATGTTGCATGTTGGTGACCTGATATTGATCATAGTACTGTATGTTGATGATATTTTGATCACTGGTAGCTCCACCAAAGAATTGGGCTCACTTAAGGTTTCATTGCATAGTGCATTTGCCATGACCGATCTAGGATTTTGTTGAAACAATTTCTGGGTTTGGAAATTGAGCAAACTATGGATGGGATTTTTGTTTCTCAATCAAGATATGCTTCTGATTTTATGTAGAAGTTCAAGGAGGTTGAATGTAAGTCTGCAAAATTCCCATTCCTTTATGTAGTTAAGCTTGCTGATTGGGGTTCTTCACCACTAGTTGACAGCTCATTGTATAGACAACTAGTTGGGAGCTTGTTGTATCTTACACACTCTCGACCAGATTTGTCTTATGGTGTTGGGGCTGTTTAAAGACACATGAAAGAGCCTCATGAGTTCCATTGGAAGTCATCCAAGAGGATCCTATATTATGTACAGGGTACCAAACACTTTGGCATCCACTATGCAACTAGTTCATCTCTTGAACTAGTTGATTTTACTCATTCTGATTGGGCTGGTGATAGCTCTGATCGGAAGTATACTTTTGGTTATCTATTTATGCTTGCACATGGTCCCATTTTTTGGTCAAGCAAGAAGCAACACACCATCTCCTTATCTTCATCTGATGTAGAATATAGGGGAGCAGTGAATGCAACTACACAATGTGTGTGGTTGCAAGGCATTCTTGGATAGTTTGGATTTGTGTTTGATTCACCCACTATAATTTGGTGTGATAATAAAAGAATAATCAAGATCTCCACTGATCTAGTACAGAGAAAGAGGACCAAGCACATAGAGATTCACATGGACTACATTCGAGGCTTGGTGTATGACTAGATCATAGCATTGCAGTATTTCCCTTCTACTGAGCAAACTGTTGATATCTTCACCAACAGTTTTACTGAGAAGACCTTCACTTACCTTAGATCACTCATTAGGGTGAGTGATGCATGATGAATATTGGTGTATTTTCCAGATATGCCACATGTCCATTTTTTAGAGGAGTTTTTATCTTCCCATGTGGTTTTCCTCCTTACCTTGGTTACATGGACAAATAATTTTTATGTTGTAAAAGGTGACTTGAGCCTTAGTTACCAAGACCTTATTATTTATAATCCACTAAGTATAGCTTATGGGGGGGTGTTAGAGAAATATTATACCTTAGTACCATAATCATTAATTAATTTATGGTTATTAGGTGCTAAATTGGTTAATAATTACATCACTAGGTTGCTAGGAAGTTCTTATAAGTTGTCTAGAAGTTACTGGGGAATTTGTGAACAATATCCACCATTGTATGGGCCAAAGGGTGGTCAAATATAGATATTGGGAGCTCTCCTTGATACCACCACATGCATTTATCACCCCCAACATGCCTAAGGTGCCTTTCTTCCCTGTTTTATGGATATGGGTTTGACCAAGGGCGCACATGCATTGAACCTAGTCTTTTTCCCCTGTTTTGGCTATTTTGACCTACCCTATCCTACCTAACTTCCACCCAACCACCTCCTTCACATGTGTAAACCCCATTTTGGCCCCTCATGCTCACCTAGTGTTCACATGCACAATTCAAACCTGTTTGGGAATATTTTGGGAACCATTTGGTCAACCTAGGGGGGATTGGGTGTGAAGAACATGCAATAATTAATTAATGAAAATACACGAGATATCATAAATAACAGAACTCAGAATCTCTTTATTGATCGCAAGCTACTTCGAGGGGGAAACCTCCTTTGAGCAAGCTCAATACAAATAACTTCACGACACCTTTACTGGCCTCAACACACACTTTTATACTAAGTCTATGCTCAATACTATGGGTCAACACCATGGGACATATAATACTATGGGGCAACTTACAAAGCATATGCATCCAATACTACGGGTCAATACCATGGGCTAATACAAACTATGGATCAACAAATACTACGGGACGACTTACAAAGCATATGCGTCCAACAACAATATACCAACAAAGTAAAGAGAAGGGTTGACACAGGTTCGTAACATCGGGCTCAATCTAAGCTAGATAAGTGTGGATAGTCCAAGTGCATCCCATTTCTTCCTATTGTTACATAAGGATGATCCAAACTCATTATTGGGTTGTACTATTAATAGAATCTGATATTTGATCATTTGTGTATTCTAATTTTTCATCATTTGTTCTAATATTTGATCATTTATACCTGGTTTTTGATCATTTGTTTTCCAGAAATGTATATGCACCTTTTTCATGCATAATTAGTTAAATCTTTCAATTGTGAGGTATCTATAGTAGCTAGATCCTACTGTGATAGAGATCTTACATATTTGAATGCTAAATTAGATAATTTCTATGGTTGAAATTCAGTTTCTCTTGTCTTTTAAAATGTTCAATGAATCTAGGAAAAGGATGATTCAATTGAATCCCAAATCTCCTAAGAAAATTTTTGATAAATTTTTCAAAACAGTATTAGATGAAGAACCACAACTCGTTACAGAAGGATACATTAAGAAATATCATGTGAATATGCAACTAAGAGAAAATAATTTTCTAGAAACTTCAAAGGTAATGAAAGGAATTTCAAGCCATTTCATGATGGGAAGAAAACTTTGAAAGGTTTTCACATAAATTTTAAAACTAATGAGATGGAAGATCAAGAACAAAAAAGAAACAATTGTTTGCAAGTATTGTGGAGGTGAGAATCACACAGAAAATTATTGTCTAAAAAAGAAGCGAGATCAAAGTTTAGCAAGGAGATAAAGAAAGTACAATGGAAGATTGATTTGAAAAACACTTTTTTTAGTATTTGACTCTAAGAATCATGACAAAAATAGACTTAGGTTATCCTAATGTGAATTCACAACGTAATATTGAATTTATTGTGAAATTGGGGTTATTTGCTTCTGATTGTAATAAAAAATGGATATTAGATTCTAGTCCATCTTTCCATATATCTAGTGATAGACAATTGTTGATTTTTTTTAAGAAATTAAATTAGTCCAATAAATTACTATTGGAAATAAAATGAAATTAGAACTTTTGGGTATTAGATCTGTTTATTTCAAAAATGGATCTTTGAAAAATGATTTGTTAGTGAATGGATTATGGTTTAACCTTATATCAATATATATGTGCATTCAAAATGGTTATCAATTTGTTTCTTCGACGAATTGATTCATTATTAGAGAAATAAAATATCTACATAGAATTATAGCTATAGGAACCATTGATCATGTCATTGGCCTTTTTAGGCTTGCTAGTTTTGTTATGGAAGTATACCATCCAATACATTGATTTCTCATACATATTATACATCAAAATTGTGGCATTATAGACTGGACACATTAATTACAAAGAATTGATAGAGATGATAGATAATAACATGGTTAGAGGCTTGAAAAAAATTCAGCTTTACAAAAAGATTCAAAAGGTGGTGTTATAAGGAAGCATCACCTAGATAATTTTCCTTTAGGAAACGAATTAAGAGATATACATACCTTCCAGGTCATTCATTGTGATATATGTGGGCCAATGCATCATCCATCACTTTCTAGTGCCAAGTACCTCTTAACATTCACTCATGATTATATTAGAAGAGTGTGGTTTAATTGTCTTGAAAGAAAAAGTGAGCCATTTGATGCCTTTCAAAAATTCAAAACCTTGATTGAAAATAAAAGTGGGAATTGAATTAGTGCTTGCTAACTGATAATGGGGGTGAATTTTAATATCACGCATTTGAACCATTTTGTGAAAAACATGGTGTTAAAATCCAAAGAATATATCCAAATATTCCTTAGAAAAATGGGGTATCAAAGGGAATGAATAGAACCCCACTGAAATGGCTTGAGGCATGTTGAATTATAGAATTTAGCGTAACAGTTTTTGGGATTTGGTTGTCTCATGTGCAGAAAATATAATTAATCGGATATAAATAAAATATCTTAAAAGAATCATCCTTAAAGTAGAATGGAGTGGTAGAAGGCCACATATTTCTTATTTTAAAGTATCTGGTTGCACTGCTTGGGCACATATTCCACATGGAAAGAGAATAAATTTAGAATAAAAAAGTCTTAAGTGCTTGTTTGTGGGTTATAATGAAGAATCAAAGAATTACATGTTGTCTACTTTGGTAATTAAAGAAGTTTTTGTTAGTTGAGATGTAAAGTCTGATGAGTTTTCTTAGCTCACAGTTTCACCTCTTCATTTTCAATAATTGATTCTTCCATGATTCAAGATATATTGCAAGAAAATGCCATTATTATTAATGATAACAATATGCAATTTGGTGTTACAAATTTGAGAAAGGAGAATGATGATGAAGATACTGATAATTCTAATGATGAATCCACTTTTGTAAATGAAGGCCCAATTGATGACAATGATGAACACTCTTCCAGATTGAAAATGAGAAGTATTAGTGAAATTTATGCACAAAAATAGGATTTATGGAAGGGCACTTATGGAAAAGGTATTACAAACTATTGAACTGGACTCATTTGAGGAAGCTAGAACAAATAAATATTGGGAAGAAGCCATGGAAGTAGAATATGATTCACTAATGAGAATCCCAACATGTGATCTTGTGCCCTATACTAAGGGTATAAATGTTATTGGTTGAAAATGGTTTTATAAGAAAAAATGAATTTAGATTGGACAATAGAGAAATTCAAAGCTATACTAGTAGCTAAAGGTTTTAATCAAAAAGAAAGGATTGACTATAATGAAACATTTTCACCTATCATAAAAGTGAATAGCATTCAGATCATTATTTTTCTATCTACAATTCTTCATTGACATATTCATAACTGGATGTTAAGAATGCATACTTGAATGGAAGTTTACATGGAGTAACCACTAATTTTAAGGATCAAAAACATCCTCACATTGTTTGCAAGTTGAAGAAAACAATTTATTGACATAAATAGGGTTCAAGGGCATGGACTCAATATATATATGTATATGTATATATATAGATAGATAGATAGATAGATAGATAGATAGATATAGATATAGATATATATGTATGTATATATATATATATATATATATATATATATATAATTATAATTTCAAAATATTGGGTTTAAAAAATGCACATCACAACCAAATCTCTATGAATTGTTTTTTCAAGGAGAGTACCTTCTTATTGTTGTTTATGTAAACGATTTTCTCATTGTTAGTCCAAATATTGAGTTGATAAAAACTTTGAAAATAAAGGTGATGCAGGAGCATCCGGGCCTAGGCAGATCAGTCGAAGTTGATTGACATAAGGGAGCCGACCAGCGGGAGTGCCAATGACCACTGGTGCGGGAAGCAGGTTGACTTGTCGAAATCAACAAGTCGAGCAAGGGTAGTCGGCATGCGACCGACCGGAGCAGCATGCAACGGATGTTGTGATGGGTCGAGAGTCGATGGGTTATGGTCGATAGACGATAGGTGAAAGCAAGACATCGGGTAGTCGACAAGTGGTCGAACTATGACTTGATAGGTTTGGCGGAGCCAAGCATGGAGGAAGGGGAGGACTGGCGAACCGCTAGAGTCAAGAAAATGAGTCGACCGAAAGGTCGAGATGTGACCGACTACTGTAGTAGGGTCGGAAGAGTGGAAAGTCAAGAGGATTGTACCTGGTAGCCGTTCGGGGATGCTAAGGAAGTTTATACAGTTATTGCAGGTAGGTGAAGGACATGACAGATGTCATCACAGACAGAGGATGTGCAGCACAGCTGGGAGCTGACAGTTGCAGGTCTGCAAGATTAAGAAGGATCGACGGATAGGAGGATGCGTGTCTCGAGAACAATAGCAGCAAGGTAGAAGATGGAGGAGAGGAATTAGTTCATGGGCCTGGATCTTTGGTCAGCAGCATCAGAGAACAGAGGAGGAAGTTGTGAAGAGTCACACAACCTAATAACAGAGAGAGTTGAGATCGAGCCATAGATCAACGTTCTGCAGTGAACCAAGTAGAGGGTGAGGTCGACACACTGAGAGAGCACACCACAATTACTTCTGGATTGTAACGACTGATGCCAACTGTAGTTAGTTATTTACTTTTAGTTATTTCGCATTGTAACCGATTTCAAAGGAGTAACATAAGCCACTTATGGCATCCTATTTTACACCTTGTTCGTGTAAGCATTATGGTATGTGTTGTGTGTATAGTTAAGCAAGAACCTTATTCCAGTAAAGTGACTTGCATCAGTTGGTATAAGAGCCTGGAAGCGAGTCTGGTTGCGAAAAGCGACTATACCAACCTGACTTGCGTCAATTGGTATCAGAGCCCGGAAGCGAGTCCAGCTGAGAAAAGCGACTATACCAACCTGACTTGCATCAGTTGGTATCAGAGTGGAAGAATTCTTAGAGTTTGAGGGACGTTCGTGATATTGAGCTTGCAAGTGTGTTAAACAATTCGAGCTAAGGTTGGGTAGAATTGTGCACGACTTGTTTAATTCTGGTTGCAATTGGACGCATGGGAGTTTCAGTAGAGGTTTAAAATGGATCACAGAGGCATTAATGCCCGAGGATGAAGAGCGCGTGGCACAGCAGCCGTCATGTTGGATCGTGAGATGTTCGACGAATGCATCAGAACAATGCAAACTTTAACAAATGAAGTCGCAGTGAGCAAGGAAAACCAGAGGCATGGTTGTATTCCTGAGGAGTTAGACCACAATGACAAGGAAGTCGAAGAGGTGGAAGCCTGAGAAGAACCCATAGAAGAACCAAAAGAAAAGATGATCAAAATTTTGACAAATATGAGAGGTCATGCGTACGCACTCGGGATGCCTGGACCCAGAAGATTTGATCGACTAGTTCAGAGAAATGGAGAAATACTTCGACATAGAGCAGATCGAGGACCCTAAACGGGTTAATACTGCATGTTTGAGGTTGAAAGGTCATGCCTCGTTTTGGTGGGACAATGTACAGGCTGACAGAGTCAAGAAAGGCAAGGAGAAAATCAAGTCTTGGGACCGAATGGTCGCCAAGTTGAAGGGGAAGTTCTTGCCGAATGACTATGTGATTTCCTTGTTCAGAAAGTTGCAAAAATTTTGGCAGAAAGAGATAACTGTGAAGGAGTACACAAAGGAGTTCTACTAATTGTCGATTCGGTCGGGACAAACCGATGAGGGGGGAGAAGCTATCGCTAGATTTGTGAACGGCTTAAAATATGCTATTCAGGATTAACTGAGCATGTTAAGATTCAGAGTAGTCGATGAAGCCTACCAGTTAGCTCTGAAGGGAGAAGGAAACCTGTCGAGGAAATCCGCAGCGACCAGGGGAAGGATCACTGGTCGAGGCACAAAAACTGTCTATGCGAAAGGCCAAAGTGGCGGGTACAGGAAAGAAAATGTCGAAGGTAGTCGACATGCTGAAGGGACATCGACAAGAGAGAAAGCACAAGAAAATCGACGTGATGGTCCTAAGAACCGTGGTCGAGGTGCGTACAGTCGAAGTGGTCCATCCGACAAAAAGGGAGATAATAGACCAACCATAATCTGTTACAAGTATCGAGGAGTGGGACACAAGGCATAGGAGTGCCTAGAGAACCTACATGCTACAGAGGAGTCGAAGCCCAGACGCTGAAAGGATGAAAAAGTCGACAAGAGGGAAGAGTCGGAATCCGACAGCAGTGGAGGTGAGAAAAGGAAGAACCAAAATATGACGGTTCAGAGAGCTTTGATCCAAGAAGATCAACACAACCCGATGGAGCCAACACAACAGAAGGTGATCTTTCGAACGAAGGTGCGAATCGACGAATGGCGTTGCAAAACCATAGTTGATGGTGGGAGCACGGAGAATATTGTGTCGACAGAAGTCATCGACAAGATCGGGTTGAAGTGTCGAGAACAACCACACCCCTACAAGATCTCATGGTTGCAGAGGTGACGCCATGTCAAGGTGACAAGATAGTGCCTGATCAACTTCCGAGTTGAAGGATTTGAAGACAATGTACTGTGAGATGTAGTCCCAATGGATGCATGCCATCTGTTGTTAGGGAGACCATGGAAATATGATCGAAAAATGATCTATGATGGTTGAGCCAACACAGTCACAGTGTGGAAGAATGGAGTGAAAAGGACTCTTAAGCCAAGGTTGGAGGAGAAAACTGATAGTAAGCACGGTGAGAGCAACCTTTGGGAAAAGCAAGTGTTGATGAGCACCTTAAAATAATTCCTCGCGGAAGAGGAGAGACAGTGGGGATGTTTTGCAATCATTCCAAAAGGACCATGTGTCGAGAGAATGACCAGAGAGGAGGATATTTCGGTCAAAATCGAGGAGTTTCTTGAAGCGTTTCATGACATAATGGCTGATGAGAGACCGATGGGATTGCTGCCGACAAGGAGCACATCCCATTAGATCGATTTGATTCTAGGGTCAAGTCTACTGAACAAAGCACTGTATAGTATGAGTCTGATGGAGGGACATGAACTCAATCGACAAGTTCAAGAATTGTTGGACAGAGGGTTAATCAGAGAGAGTCTGATCCCATGTGCAGTACCAGTAGTGTTGACGCTAAAGAAGGGTGGAGAATGGAGAATGTGTACAGACTCCAGATCCATCAACAAGATCACGGTCAAGTACCGGTTTCCATTGTCGAGAATGGATGAATTGATGGATTGCCTTAGTGGAGCAACATGCTTCACAAAGATAGAGCTGAAGAGTGGTTATCACCATATCCAGGTCAGAGAAGGAGATGAATGGAAAAGATCATTAAAAACAAAAGAAGGGTTGTACGAGTGGCTATTAATGCCATTTGGATTGACCAATGCACCCAGCACATTCATGAGATTGATGAATGAGGTGTTGAAACCATTCTTGGTAAAGTTTTTTGTAGTCTATCTAGACGACATTCTGATTTTCAGTCGAACCAAGGCGGAACACTTGGGGCATGTTTGACAAGTATTATAGAGATTGTAGGAGGAGAAGCTGATGGTGAACCTGCAAAAGTGCTTCTTCATGAAGAAGGAGTTGGTGTACTTGGGGTTTGTAATCTCGAGTAAAGGGTTGGTAATGGACCCAGAGAAGGTGAAGGAAATAGTGGATTGGCTGTTACCGACAAGTACGAGTGGAGTGAGGAGTTTCCATGGAATTGCCAGTTTCTACAGGAAGTTCATTCGGGGATTCAGTTGGATTTGTGCACCATTGATAGAATGCATGAGAAAGGGTGAGTTCAAGTGAACGGACACGACCTAGAGAGCTTTCGACGAGTTGAAGGAAAAGGTCAGTGAGATCCCGATATTGGCGCTCCTAGACTTTGACAAAGTTTTTCAGGTTGATTATGATGCAAGTGGAACGAAAATTGCAGCAGTGTTCAGCCAGGAAGGCCGATAAATTGCATTCTTTAGTGAAAAGCTGAATGGAGCGAAGCGGAAGTATTCAGTCTACGACCAGGAATTTTATGCTATCGTCCAAGAATTGAAGAAGTGGAGGAATTATCTGTTGCCCAAGGAATTTGTGTTGTATATAGATCACCAAGCACTGAGGTATCTAAAGACACAGGTGAAATTAGACCAGCGACACATGAAATGGGTGGATCTACTTCAGAGGTATACATTCATGTTGCGGCATAGGTTGGGTAAGTCGAACAATGTTGTTGATGCATTGAGCAGGAGAGTTGCACTACTGAACATGACGATAATTCAGGCAACGGGGATACTGTCGATAAAGACAGAGTATGAGACCAACAAGGATTTTGAGAAAGCATGGAAGGCTTATTGTGAACCTTGGAGTGTCGACATGACTCCATACTTGAGTTATTTCATTCAAGAAGACTATCTGTTCAGGGGAAGTCAGTTGTGTATTCCTAGGGGATCGGTAAGAGAGAACCTAATCCAAGAATTGCATAATGGCGGATTAGCGGGACATTTTGGCATCGACAAGACTAAAGCACTAGTCGAAGAAAAGTATTTTTGGCCAGGGATGACGACCGATGTCGGAAAGTGGGTTCGACAATGTCGAGTTTTCCAGTTGGAAAAAGGGAGAAGTCAAAATACGGGGTTGTATACACCATTGCTAGTACCAGATACCCCTTGGGAGCATCTTAGCATGGATTTTGTGTTAGGATTGCCGAAGACACGATAGGGGAGCGACTCAATATTTGTTGTAGTCGACAGGTTTTCGAATATGGCACACTTCATTTCATGTAAAAAGACAAGTGATGCCACAGGGATTGCTGCACTATTCTTCAAGGAGATAGTCAGATTACATGGGTTTCCAAAGAGTATCACGTCAGATCGGGACACCAAGTTTATGGGGCAATTCTGGAGAACCCTATGGAAGAAACTGGACACAAAGTTGCAGTTTAGCTCCGTGCACCATCCGCAGACAAACGGAAAGACCGAGGCGGTGAACATAATTTTGGGAAACCTTCTAAGATGTCTACTGGTCGACAGACCCAAGCAGTGGGAAAATGTGTTGGCGCAGGTGGAGTTTGCATACAACAATTTTGTGAATCGGTCGACAGGGTTGAGTCCATTCTAGATTGTTCAGGGGAGAATCCCACATGGAGTGGTGGATTTGGTTGAGTTGCCAACAGAAATTAGAAAGAGTGCGAATGCAGAATCATTTGCAGAACATATGCACGAAGTTCATGAAAATGTACGAAAGTGCATAGAAAAGAGTAACGTGGCATACAAGTTGAGGGCCGACAGGAAGAAGAGGCTACAGTCGTTTAGAGAAGGGGACTTAGTCTATGCATATTTGCGGAAGGATAGATTTCCGACAGGTACATACAACAAGCTGAAGCTGAAGAAGATTGGACCATGCAATATTCTGAAGAATATTTCAAACAATGCTTATGTGTTGGAATTATCGGATGACTTGAACATTTCAGCAATGTTCAATGTCTCAGACCTGTACAAATTTTAAAGAAGGGTCAAGCAACGGAAGCGAAGAAGTGATAAGCATCGACTGGACAGACCAGATTCCAGATCGACACAAGGAAGAGATCGCAGAAGTAATCGAAGAACGCGAGGTTGGGCGAACATGTAGCTCGCGGAAGAAAGAATACTTAGTGCGATGGAAGGATGATGAGTTGTAGGAGGTGACATGGATTTCCAAAGAGGAGTTCAGGAGACTGACGGAGCAGTTGAATTCTTTTTCACCTGGGGAGTCTGATGTAGGAGCATCGGGGCCTAAGAATATTAGTTGAAGTTGATCGACATAAGGGAGTCGACTAGCAGGAGTGCCGATAACCACTATTATGGGAAGCAGGTTGACTTGTCAAAGTCAACAAGTCAAGCAGGGTCAGTCGGTATGTGATTGACCGGAGCAGCGCGTAATGGATGTTGTGATTTGGTCAAGAGTTGACGAGTTATGGTTGACAGACGATAGGTGAAAGCGAGACATCAGGTAGTCGACAAGTGGTCGAACTACGACCTGACAAGTTTGGCGGAGCCAAGCGTGGAGGAAGGGGAGGATTGGCAAACTGCTAGAGTCAAGAAAGTGAGTCGACAGAATGGTCGAGATGTGACCGACTACTGTAGCAGGGTCAGAAGAGTAGAAAGTCAATAGGACTATACCTGGTAGCCATTCGGGGTTGCTGAGGAAGTTAATATAGTTATTGTAGGTAGGTGAAGGACATGACAGATGTCATCACGGACAGAGGCTTTGCAGCACGGCTGGGAGCTGACAGTTGCAGGTCTGCAGGATTCGGAAGGATCGGTGGATAGGAGGATGCATGTCTCAAGAACAACAACAGCAGGGTATAAGATGGAGTAGAGGATTCAATTCAGGGGGTTGGATCTTTGGTCAACACCATCAGAGAACAGAGGAGGAAGTTGTGAAGAGTCACATAGCTTGATAACAGGGAGAGTTGAGATCGAGCCATAGCTCAACATTCCGTGGTGAACCAAGTAGAGGGTGAGGTCGACACACTGAGAGAGCACACCACAATTACTTTTGGATTGTAACGGATGAGGCCAACTGTAGTTAGTTATTTACTTTTAGTTATTCCACATTGTAACCGATTTTAGAGAAGTAAGATAAGCCACTTCTGGCATCCTGTTTTACACCTTGTTCGAGTAAGCATTGTGGTATGTGTTGTGTATAGTTAAGCAAGAACCTTATTCCAGTAAGGAGACTTGCACCGAAAGGTTCAAATAACATTTCATATGAGTGATTTATGTGAAGTAAATTATTTTTTAGATTTGCAAATTTATAAAGTGCATGATGGATTGGTTCTTTCTCAATCAAAATATGCATTGGATATTAAAAAATAATTGATCTTATTGATTGCAAACCTTATTCCATTTCACTTTAGCATCGAATCAAACTTACCAAATAATGTATTTCCAAGAAGGTGGATGCTACAATATGTAGGTAACTCATCGGCATATTGGTTTTTTAAACAAAAACTAGGCCAAACCTTTCCTTTGCAAGTAATATTGTATCCATATTTATTCAATATCCCATAGGTAGAGTACAAAGTAGCAAAGGAGGTAGGGAAATAGGTGGAGTCGTTTGAATTGTCTTATTTGAGCTTGGTTTTAGTCAAAATTATATGAATGCTATATTTTTTTATAATTAAAGTCTGATATATGTTGCAAAGGAACCATTTTTTATACAAAAATCAAACATGTGGATATTGATGTTTGTTACATATGAGATATTGTCCAATCTCACGTTGTTGAATTACAATATTGTTGCCATGATGAAAAAATTGGTGATATCTTTACCAAACCTATGAATGAAGTGAGATTCATAAAGCTGCATGACATGCTTATCATGATGGAGGGAGAAATTAAGGGGGAAATACATGCATAATGTACCCCTTCCTAAATATCGCCTTTTTAAGTAAGAAATCTATATATTAAATATAAACAAGAAGATTACATATGGAAAATTTCAAAACATGATCCCACCCACACTATTTGTACCTCTATAACCCCATTACAAACCTATAGAATTCTAAATAACATAAAAAATGCCCCTCCCGAGAGGGGAAAATAGGGTGATTGCTAGTTTTACAACTTTTATCAAACTTTGACTTAGACCCAAACATTTCAAAACCAAAATAACCAACATTGCTTCCTTCTTGATCAAACTAATAACAACATAACCAAGGCCAAAAGAATGACCAGCAAACTTAGAAAATAATTAAGGAAACTAATGAGAAACATTTTATCCGCCTAGAGTAATGGATGACGATCCAACAACATGAGCCTTAGCCATAGCAGGATTTGGCAGAAAATGAAATCCCAGATGGTTGGGAATCACATCAATTCTTGTATGAATAAGTAAAACGTCTTCTTAGTGATTTTTCTAATGCTTCAATGGCTAAACATCACCTACATGCTTCTTCCCCCACTCCATTAAGATGCAAACCATCATCCCCTTCATAACCGATAATAGGGACATCATTCGATCATAAAAAATCATCATTTCCCGAGTTGATTCAGGGTCTTGATCCCATGGTTCCATTTCCTTAAGTTATTCAATCGGATTTTCATTCTCTAAGTCCACCCATAGCACAACCTCCATCTCCTTAATCTCTTCCTGGATGTTATTTAGAAATGAAGCTTTATATAATCAAGTGGCTTGCACAACAATGAGTTGCTCCATATCCTCCCTTCGCTTACCCTTATGATTTCCATCCCTGTTATCAACAATCATCACCATCAAATCCGTGCCTCTTCTATACCAACACCCTGTCAACAAATGAAATACCACTTGCAATGGAAACCCTACTACCCATTGTTGGCTTAATCAACCCTAGCATTTTCTAGGATACAAACAACCAGTTTGTGTAATATAAACCCCCTTTAAATTCTGTATTTCTAACCCCTATTTCTATGCGGAAAAATTATTATTCACATCCATGAAAGGAATCTCGATCCTACCAACAATCATTACCTGTACAATCTCCATTCAACAAGCTTGAAACCATGAATTACCATAAATTATCATAAATTCTCCCATCCTTTCGTTGTAGACACCATCCCGATTTGAAAAATCAATTCCCTACGTAATGCAATCGTCACCTTTCATTGTAGTATGGAACATCCCTGTCACATGTCCTTCACTGTATGCCACATGCATCATACTCTTGTCCATGATAACTAATGACCACCCACATCTGGGGTTGAGAGATCCCTGGAAACCACATTTCTACAGTGATTGAATAACTTATGGTACAAAACATATTGTATATCTCCTTCATTGAATCTAATCCTCTCTTGAATGAATTTATTGGCCAGTATATCCGTCAGCTTATTCCCTTTCCTTCCAACGTGATTGAAAGAGAGGCCCTGAAATTGTTGAAGTGATGAAACCAGTTTTTCCAATTGAAACTCAAGCCACCAATGATTTGAAACTTGCTTCCCATTCTGAAGGTGAGTGTCTAAACTTAGAATCACTTGAGATTCACCTTTCACAATCACCGGGTCATAACAACATCGACTGGCATAGCTAATTCCATGGGTGAGGCATTATAATTCTATTGCATTTTTTGTTATGATCCTATAAAATCCATATAAGCCCACATAATTTCCCCTCCGTGATTGTGAAAAACTCCTCCAAAACCAACCAGATCAAGGTTCCGTTTGGATGACCCATAAAAATTTAATTTGATAAACCCTTCTAGAGGAACACTCCAAACCTCTGAGATACCTACCCTTTCCAGAGATCTTACATGATTCCCAATAAAAGATGGGAGTGAATGTATTCCCCAATCCCGAAGTAATATCTTCTCCAGATTATTGGCCTGCAAATCTTGGTTCGTCCATGAAGTGAGTTTCAATGTCTCCTATATATGTGATTGTATAGAGCTACAAACTCCGTCTATATCCTTGGAGGATTCTCTAAATATTTGTTGATTACATTCCTTCAACACCCCCCATACCAAAAATCCTAGATAGAGTTTCCAAATGTTGTTCAAAATTGAGTTTTGAAATGGTTTCTATGTCCATTCAATCAAAGTCCTATCTGGTCTTTCCCTAACTTTTGAAGAGAGTCTTAAAAATTCATACCCTTTATCCCAAAGGGAAGAGGTAAAGGGGCACCTGTCCAAAAAATGGTCTATCATTTCTTCCTCTACTAAATAGAGACAACATTGAATGGGACCAAAGAATCCATGCCTGAGATTTTTTCCCCCAGTAAGAATGTGTCTTTTAATTAGTAACCATAGAAAAGTTGCCACTTTAGGCCAAATGTTAGTATGCCATTTTTTTTGCATTCGATTTGATTAGTAGGGTCATCCCATCCTACCCACAGGCCATGGGTCTCTTTAATATTAAAGTACATTTAGAAAAATATTACCACCTCAACTTGTTGGCCCCCTATTGCTGATGAATGCCTCTTTCTTGCAATTCCTCCCATAAGGCTTGGACTTCTTCACCTTGCCAAATATCTATCCACCATTCCATTGGTATCTAGCATCTGAATTCTCTATTGTTCTAATCCTCCTGCCAATAATCCATTACTTTTTATCCCAGTCTCTCTCTACCCATTTGTTAAGTAAGCGAAATATCAAAACCCCTACCTAAAGGTGGAAGTTGATGCCAAGAATCCCTCCAAAATTTATTTTTTCCGCATCCCTTATTTCCGAAAATCTATGGTTTTGAACAACATCTCTTTCAATCCTTGTTTTTTACCATATGTGTGATCCCTCCAAAGTTCCATCGAACCAAATCAGATCTTTCTTGTTTGATCCCCTGGCATATTTGTGGTGCCAAAGTTGAGCCCAAGGCTTGTTTCCATATGGCAACCACCTCCACTAGACTTTGGCTCCCAACACCACACCACTTTTTTCTAGGTGGCAAAGGCCCAATCCTCCATGAGACTTGGGTAAGAATAGAGTCTCCCAGCCCACAAGAGCCCACTTTTTTCTTTCCTTTGCGCTTCCCCATAAGAAATTCCTTTGCAATTATCTAATTTCTTTAAGAGTTGATTTGGGATTGCCATCACCAAGAACAAATAAATAGGCATGGACTGGAGGACAACTTTAACCAAAATTATTCTACACACCAAATTTAGAGGCCTAAGGGTCCAGTTTTCCAGTTTCTGCCTCATCTTATCCAACAAGTTCTGCCAAGAGGTCATTCGGATAACAAAATCTAAGAGGGGGGCTCCTAGATATTTGGATGGAAGGGGACTCTCTTTGAATCGAAGGATTCTAAGGATAATCTATTGAGTGATTATAGGTGTATTAAAAAAGAAAACTTAAGATTTTGCTTCATTCATTGATAGACCTAATGCTTTGAAAAATAAATTGAGCCCTTTTTGTAATTTCTCTATCCTCCTGAAATGAAGCATGACCCATTAAGATTGCATCATCCATAAACTATTGGTGAGTTTGTTTTAGAGCTTTCGGATGTAGCGAGAGTCCTTTCAATTTCTAATTTCTAGGCATAGCAATGAAAATTTGACCTAAATCTTCCTCCATAAGAATACATAGGAAGAGATATAAGGGATCACCTTTCATGATACCTATCAATGGCCGAAAATGTTTGGAAGGGACCCCATTTAGCAGGACCGAGAAAAATACCAAGGAAGACAAATTATAAATACATTCCATCTATTCCTCACTAAACCCAAAAGCTTTCAAGGCTTCCGACATGAATTTTCAATTGATCTTATCATAGGATTTGGACAAATCAATCTTAATCAACATGCCCAACTTCCTTGTGCATTTCAAGGAATGTAAAACCTCATGAACAAGGATGATACGATCAAGTATTTTCATTCCATCAATGAACCCCAATTGCTAAGGAGTAGCCAAAATTGGAAGACGTGTCTTAAGTCTATTTGCAATGACTTTTGTTATAATTTTATAAATGACATTACAAAGATAAATTAATCAGAATTTACCTGGGATATCAAATCCTTCACTCTTTGGTATTAAAGATAAAAGGGTCGCATTAAAGGATGAAAGAACATCCCCTGTAGCCCAAGATTTTTTTACTATCTACAACACCTCCTCTTTGATTAGATCCTAGAAGAAGTGGAAGAAATTTGTTGTAAAGGCATACAAACTAGGGCCTTCCCATCTTCCATTTTCCTTACAGCTTCCTCAACCTCTCCCATTTCCATCAAAAACATCAGCATTTCATTCTAGAATGGGGTCACTAATGATGGAATATGTTTTGTAACTCTGTCTATATCCATCGATCTATCATAAACAAGTTCTTGCATTAGATCCTTAAAGTATCCAACCAATTTCCTTCAATCTCCTTCCTCATCTTCCATCGTTCCCCATCACCCTTTTCGAGCATGGAATTTCAGTTCTTATTTTTAACTGGAATAGATGTTCAATGGAAGAACATTGTGTTCCTCTCCCCTTATTTGAGTCATCTGTTTCTAGATGTCTATTTCCATAAAATCTCATCTTGATTTTCCTTCTCATCCAATTGTGTCAAAACTCATTTTTCCTCTTCCATGAAGTATCATCATAGAATCCCTGCATTCCTTGTACATGTATCTCCTCTAAATTCTCTTCCAAGCATTTTTTTGTCTTGAAAAATATTTCCAAACACATCCATATTCCACTTCCTCAATTTCAATTTGATTGCCTTGAAATTTTGTTGAAACTGATACATAAAAGTTCCTAAAGGGACTTATTAATTTTGCCACCAAGACTCAACAATATTCTTAAAGTCGGGGTGAGTTAACTAGAACTGTTCAAATCATAATTAATCTAATATAAACTTATTAGCCATTAATAAAAACTAGCCACTGGGAGGACCAACGCAGAAACTTTACCTCCATTAATCAGAATTAATTCAGATATTAGAAATCAATCTAACCTTGGTGCAATATTCCTTTTGTTAATTTTTGAGCATTAATTCAATATACTCTAGGATCTTTATTGAGAGAATAACATGTACAACATATCAATCATATCAATCACAACAAGAAATCACATAATACAATAGACACATAGAGTTTCACTGGGGAAAACCATAAAGGTGAAAAACTCCACAACTTTCTCAGAGATAGAAAGAGCAATGATACAACCCAAGTACAAGAGATAGTCTTCTCCTAGCAGGTACTCCTACTTCCTCACTTGTGCACCACTTTCTGCTGAGTGTAGAAGTGAATAATGAAGTGATCAAATAGAGTGCCCCCACACTCTATTTATACTTGACCTAATTTTCCTAATAAACTAGTAGAGCCGACTTGTCTAACTCAGTCTAATAACCCATGGTAATACTAATCAGGGCCGACCCCACACTTGGTGGTCTATTAACCCATCACATGCAAGTTGCGACACTTGTCAATACAAATGATGACACTTTCGTAAAGAGGAATAATACCATCTCTATAGGAGTACAATATACATAGGTGAAATACATTCCGAAGTTACAATTACATCAACACTCCCTCTTAACTAGGAAGGTATTTCTCGACACAGATCTGCTAGCACAATTCTTCTTGTAATATCCTGAATTTTGGACTGACCATTTTATGATGTTATATTGGGCCACGGCCCCAGCACATGTGATTTATTTTGATTATTGGGCATGAGCCCTAGTACATATGATTTATTCTTTTGTAGACTGACATATTGGGCATGGACCCTGACTGAATTTCATTATTTGTTTATATACTGGGCAAGGAAGCCCCAATGTTTTGATGTGGGTACAAAACCCTAATATACTGAGATGACCTTTTCTTACATACTGTGCAGTGATGTGAATGACATAATTGAATTATATGGTGTGTTGAGCGTGGACTCAGAAACACACAAATTACCTATGTACTGGGCAAAGGCCTCGATGTACCTAGATGAAATACGATGTACTGGGAGTAATCCCTGATGTACATTGAGTGTTGGGCATAAGCCCTGGAGCACTCCAAGCTTGATAAACGAATACCGGATCCGAGGCAACTTAAATATTCTAGATGTGCCTCCCAACCACATTCTAGCACTAGTGTTGAGCAGGGACTCTGGAATTGCACTAGAGTAATTCCCATGTGAGAGTGTTGAGTTAAATGGCTTTGAAGAGCACTCGGGGTTACGGAGTTTCAAAGTGTTGAGTCGGAAAGACTCTGAAGAGCACTTCTATCACATTTATTTAATTGACTAAATGATTCATCTTTCTATCCATCATGACCTACTGCGGGAGCTACCATGTTAAACGAGGTAATCCAACATGCAAAGAGAGAGACTAGAGGTACCTAACCAAGCTGACCATGACCGTCCAAAAGAAGTGGACAGTGCCCCTAAAAGTTAAAGAGAAAAGAGTGTCATGTGATGACACACAACTAAATAAAAGATAACTATCAGTAGTTGGTTATGACTAACCTGATTAAAGGCCTCCAAGTTATTATTATTATTATTATTAAGAGCTTTAAATAATAATAGGTGTTATTATTTAATTATGGGATATAATTAGTATATCTGATTTATGCACCATTTAATATTTTAAATGATGTATTAATAAGTTAAGTGAAATATATTTAATATAAGAATAATTATTAGTGTAATTATTGTTATTATTAAGAGCATAAATAAAAAATTACTTATAGTCAAACAATTGGAAGAGCCCTAGTTCAAGAGGACAAAGCTATTTAATTAAATAATATCTTTTAAATTATTAAATGTTGAATTTAAAGAAACTAATTACTTCAACAGTCCTAATACAATATTTCCCTATTTAAAGAGGGAAGATCCCAATTTTTGGGGATCATCTATCATTCTTGGTTATTATCATTTTCTTATGGTAGTCCAAGAAAACTATAATGCTCCAAGAAGCTGAAGCAGCCTTACCTAAAAATTCTCAGAACTGAACCAGAAGTGGATCTAGGGCCTCTACCTCTCATTGCATGTTGGAACCAAGCTCAGGGGGATCCAGATAGAACCAGAAACGGTTCAGGGGTAAAGGTTGGGAGGAACACGGTAGCCCCAAAGTAATCAATCCCAAGTCCAACATTCTAACAGGTCAGCAAGACACAACAGGCTCTAGTTTAACTGTTGATTTAGTGTGTAGGATGCTACAGGGAAGATTTAAAGTGCCAAGTGGTTAGACTTCTACAGGAAGGGACCAAGTGCTCAAGCAGCCAGGTATGGAGCAGTTAATATTTCTTTTAAAAATTTAGATATTACAGCATTGTTGTCATTACCAAACTGTCCACATTATCAGAAGTCGATGTTCTACCCACGACTCAGTGGAGAGACTAGCAGGGCTAGCCAAGCTAGCCTTTGCTAGACAACATATATTATTTTCTAGGATAGGAAATTTATAATTTATTGCTTATAGGTAGCTATCTATTGTCAAAATCGTATTTATAATTTATTTGCTTATAGGTAGCTATCTGCTATCAAAATTGTATTTCTTTTTCACAGTACAGGGTTCCATTTATGCATGCTAGTTCCTTTACTTTATTAGTATTTCATTCTTCGAAACCTTTACCAAATAGAAATAAAACAAACAGACATCAACACCTTCAACATCACTACTCCTTGAAACTATCAAACATCGAATTGCAGTACTAGGCAAAAGAAACAAGTTATAGTATGGACCAGAACTTTCATTTTCAACGAATTATTCAACCACTGCCACAATAGCACACAGTCAACACATTACCAAGATTCAAACGCATCAAGTAATTTCCAGGTCTCACGTTTTACAAACTTAGTCGCAGACATTTCATTCCTATAACCCAAACTTTGGTTTAAATGCCCAACAAGTATCATTTCAGAAATAAACACAGTCCTCGGCATTCAAATTTCATTAAACATAACATTTCACGAATCATGAGATCGAACACCAACCCATACCCTCTAAAGGGTCAGACTAAATAGCAGCTAGGGTTACAATTTTCCATTTAAAACAAAGAAGGGTTACACCGTTTCCATCAAACAAATTCATACATGACATTACAAAGTATTTCACCAAACGATGGTACAGGGATCGATTTACCATACCCATCTCATTACACAGAAAACCCTACATGGTATTATTACAGAGAATTTCACAAATGATGGTACAGGGAACGAATCCCAATCCCATCTCATCCTACAACAAACAATACACGATACTACAGATAAGTCAACCACCGATTGATACAGGGATCGATTCCCACTACACTCATTAAAAGATCCTTTTGTCTTTCTATCAAATAAACAGAAAATGTAGAAGTAAGAACCCGGGGCTCTTCAAATTTATAGATGGAACAATTACAGGGTTATGTTTCCCTCCATTCCATCATTCTTTTCCAATAGACAGAACTCTACCCATCTTCATTTAAAAACACGAAGCCATCAATCGAGCAGACCACAGAGTAGAGCAACATTAACTCGAAAACATAGAAATATTTATACATCCCCTTCATTGGGTTAAATACAAGTTCATTTCCAAATAGAGAACGAAAATAGTGTTACGACTGTGCACAAACCCCATAATGATATAAAATGCAGAGTTTTAGATAGGGCATCAAACCCTCATAATCATTAAACAAAAGTTCAATCAAAATCAAATACAGAGGAAGATAGCCAAAATCCCATATTAGAATCTTCTAGAGTCTGCAAACGACAAATAGATACATATTCACATAATAGTCCAGCCAAAAAAGTGACTTCCAGGGGTTTGAAACTTGTCACATTGAACTCAAATAAGTTCGCCAGTCCCCAGTAAACATACACCAATAGTAATCCCCACAGGGGTGAAAGGAGGAGATATGAGTTGGAAAATTCTGGACTTACCATTGTCCAATGTTGCCACCTCTATGCAATGATCACGTAGAAAAGAAATGCCCGTCATCACCTGCATTCCAATCACGTCAAACAAGTCAGGACTCTGAATGTTATACCACAAAACATCTAACATGTAATAGCAGAAGCGTAGAAATTAAGCCTGAGAGGTTTTACCTTCGAGAGTTTGCAGTCACCATCGTTATTTTCCCAATGAAATGCTGACCATGAGCCACAGCTCAGGTCAGCAGAGAAACCCTCATTGCATCCACAGTAGACAAGAAAAACAAACCACGAAAATGCTCTTCCTTGGTGTAGAACTCTAGGGTAAAACCCCCTCATAGCTGGCAGCATGGCCATGTGCTTTCGCAGAGAGGCATTCAATGCTACTACCAACTACCACTAATTCGAAGAGTGCCCCATTAATCTATATTTTTAGGACCATTCGAATTCACAACATTATAGATCACAATGAAACATTACCATGACCCCAAACTCTCCTTTGTGCCATTAAATAATTACAAAGTCAAAACAGTAGTGAAGTTACGCAAGTATCGCAAACCCCGTTGGGACTAGTATAAAAGTATCAACTTCAAAGCTATCTCACTTGCAACTTAGAATAATGGCTAGAAGGGTGGAGTAGGCATTCTCGATAGATGCCTCATAAAGTATGCCTACAAACCCAAAACAAATAGTTGTGTTAGCAATAATGCAAAGTAAGTCCAGAATCTCCAATTCATATCCCTACCTCTTGGAAGCCCTGTTAGTTTACCTTTCCATCTCAAAAGACCAAGTATCTCATCAAGAGCATCAAACGCCACCATTAAAGGATCCAAGTCACCTGAATTACCATTGAAACTTTAATACATATGCATTCAAAAATTTACAGCCGTAAGAAGGAGGTTCATTTTATAGCATTCACAAATTGGTACACATGCGACAGATTATACATCAAAACCATTTTAGAAATACTTCCGCAAAACTGTAGAATCGTATAACCAGCAAACCATGATACTTGAAGTTAAGACATTCCAAAGAGTGAGAATTAAATACTGATACAATAAGTACTTGACAGTTATGAAGTTAGTGTTCATCATATCTCCTTATCAGTTTAGGCTAGTATCGGAAAATTTTTAATTTTTGTTATTTTTAAGGGACATTAGACTTCTTCTTTAGATCATTGTCACGGCTGCTGCCATCTCAATCAATCTTTGATCTACTCGTCATAGGAAGTTCTACAGAGACAACCCTTTTTCATGCTGGATCTAGGCCCACCACCTGCAGGTCTTCATCATCATTGGCCATACTGTGGAATCCTCAGGACTTATTATGTGCATCACAATGCCTCGAAAAAGTATCCCAGGATCCTTTATGTGTCAAAGCACAACTGGAAATATCTCCCAGGTCCACTTACATGTGACTGTCACAAAACCTTAAAAGAGTGTCTTGAATAGCAAGAAATCTAAAGAGCACCCGAGGCCTTTTACGTGACTAGCACAACTTGTCCGGATCTCCAGGACGTATTACATGTGACCCTTACCACAAAACCTTAAAAGAGTGTCTTGACTAGTAAGAAATCTAAAGGGCATCCGAGGCCTTTTACATGACTAGTACAACCTATCCAAATCTCCAAGACGTATTACATGTGGTCATGGAAAAGCCTCGAAAGAGCATCCCAGGACTGATTACAAGCGTACTCCTCAACCTATTGGATCTCCCAGGTCTAGTTACATGCCATAGGACAAAGCCTCGAAAGAGCATCCCAGGACTGATTACGAGCGTACTACTCAACCTATTGGATCTCTCAGGTCTTGTTACATGTCCTCCCAGAGCAATGCCTCGAAAGAGTATCCCGGGACTGATTACGAGCATACTGCTCAACCTATTGGATCTCCCAGGTCTAGTAACATGCTCATTTGCACAACTTGTCCACGATTGCAGAGTATCAACCTAATACTCACCATACATCATCCTGATGTACATCATCACATGATCAACCTGATCATCATAGCATCATCCTGATACATATCATCTGGAGGAATATCCTAAAGCTCATCATCAATGATCATCCTGATCATACAATGCATCCACCTGATGCATACCAAGTACATATCATCATACATGATCTAATTGATCATAAAATGTATCCACCTGATACATATATAAATACATGATCCAACTGATCATAACAAGCATCCAACATGATGCATATACATATACATGATCCAATTGATCATAACAAGCATCCAACATGATGCATATACATATACATGATCCAACTGATCATAAAAAGCATCCAACATGATGCATATACATATACATGATCCAACTGATCATAACAAGCATCCAACATGATGTATATACAGATACATGATCCCACTGGTCATAACAAGCATCCAACATGATACATATACAGAGCAGTAACTGGAGCATTGTCCTGATGCTCATCATCCAACGCTTACATCCACAGCCATGAGAAGGATCCTCCTCTCACCATGCTTGGAATGGCTTCGGCAAATGTGTCCATCACTTCTTCCTCGAAGTGTTGTTAATCTGAAGAACACCAAGCCTCTCTCTGAAGTACTTGAACTTCACTCTGGCTAGTGGTTTTGTCAATACATCTGCAACCTGCTCATCCATTGCAACATACATGAGCTTCACTGCTCCTCTCTGCACCATATCCCTGATATATTGATATTTTATCTCAATGTGCTTCAACCTGTCGTGGAACATCGGGTTCTGAGATAGCTTCACACAACTCTGGTTGTCACAAAAGATAACAGAAGCCTCCAACGGGAGATCAAATAACTCAGACAGTAGCTTCCTAAGCCATACTACCTCACAACTAGCCGAACAAGCTACAACATACTCTGCCTCGGCTGTACTTGTTTGGGTACACAGGGTATTCCCAAAAGACCGAACACCTAGAGCAACAACTTCACACAAACAGATCACAGATTGATACACCGATGTTTTGATGTGGTTTAAACCCTCGTGAGGGAAACACTCCACAGCCCCAGCCAAATAGCTTCTACGGGACAATTTATTATGCAAAGAAAGAAAGTTACAAATGAGCTTCTCATAATCGATCAACTTTCCAATGACCCTCCATGCTCTTTAAATAGAGATCATGGACCAATAGGGTGTTAAGCCACAGATCAAGGGTAGGTATGATCTAAGAGAAGTTGAGCCGTTGGATCACTCTATGTCGGGAACATATCGTGACTGTCGGATTAAGTATTTACAAATGCATACTAATGCATACTAAAGAAACACACTTTTCCTAATGGATATATTACACAAGTTGATCTTAACTAACTCTTAAGTGTCTAAATATCCTAACATCCCCCCTTAAGAACAACTTGGGATAGGATTGAAGAATTTACAAAAGTGACACTATTAGGAGAAGGAAGGAGGCATTAGATCCTATCTCCCGTTAATGACAATTTCTTGAACTCCTAACATAGATCGAAGTTTAGAAAACTTCACTTTTGTAAGAGACTTGGTGAAGATGTCCGCAACTTGATCATCTGTAGGACAAAAGAGCACTTAAGAACACTATCATGAACAAGATTTCTGATGAAGTGTATATGTAGCTCAATGTGTTTGCTGCATTGATGTAGGACTGGATCTTTGGAAAACTTGATGGCACTTTGATTGTCGCACCAAAGTGGAGTAGGCTTCTGTTGCTCCAATCCAAACTCTGAAAGGATTTGTCGAAGCCATAAAGCTTCCTGACTGGCATTAACTGCGGCTCGATATTCTGCCTCTGCTGATGAAAGAGAAAGAGCTTGTTGTTTCTTACAAGCCCAAGGGATAGGTCCAGATCCTAGACTGAAAACATAACCTACAGTAGACTTTCGATCATTAGGATCACCAGCTCAATTTGAATCAATGAAACTAACCAACAAAGGTTTCCCCCCTGTACTGTAATGAATCCCAAACTGAATTGTGCTTTGAATATATCGAAGTATTCTTTTAGCTGCTTTCCAGTGACTTTCATGAGGTGTTTGCATATAACGGGCAACACGACCAACAACAAAGGAAAGGTCAGGATGGAAATGAGTCAAGTATAAGAGACTGGCAACAAGCTGACGATACAAGGTGGCATCTACCTCAGGTGAACGAAAAGTGGCAGAAAGTTTGACTCTAGACTGGAAGGGAGAAGGGGCTGGTGTACAATCTTCCATGTGAAAGCAACGAAGAAGGTCACAAGCATACTTAGACTGAGAAAGAAAGATTCCTTCTTTGGTTTGCAGGACTTGGAGGCCAAGAAAATAATGCAAATGTCCTAAGTTTGACACTTCAAAATTTTGCTTAAGACTGGATTTCACATGGGTTATAAGCTTACGGTCACTACCAGTAAGAATAAGGTTATCATCATATAGAACAAGTATGATGAGATGGTTTCCTACTTTCTTGGTATAGACATTGGGGTCAGAATGGCATCTAAAAAAACCAGTGTCAAGGAGAAAGCTATCCATTTTGGCATACCAAGCTCTAGGAGCTTGCTTAAGGCCATTTAAGGATTTCTAAAGGTGACAGACAAGGCTAGAGTTATTCTGAACATATCCAGGAGGTTGTTCCATGTAAATTTCCTCCTGTAGATCACAATGTAAGAAGGCAGACTTGACATCCATTTGATGGACTTCCCAGTTGTGTAAGACTGCAAGGGAAAGAAAAAGGCGGATGGAGTTCATTTTTGCGACAGGAACAAAGGTTTCATTGTAGTCAATCCCTTCAACTTGGGAAAAACCTTTGGCAACTAACCTTGCCTTAAGTCTTTCAACACTTCCATCTGATGCATACTTAGTTCTGTAGACCCATTTACATCTGACAAGTTTTCTTCCTTTTGGAAGAAGTACAAGATCCCAAGTATCGTTCACCACTAAGGAACAATATTCTTCATCCATAGCTGCGTCCCAATCTGGATTTCTTGAAGCTTCTGCAAAGGTTTCTGGATCATGATTCTCGGAAACTTGAGCCAAAAGAGAAGAGGCTCATTGAAACTGAGAACATGTTCGACATTGATCTCTAGGATCACCGGTAAGATCACCAGCTGTATCACATGTTGAATGGACCCATCGATGAAGCACTTGTGCTGGTGCAATTGGAGGAACATGAGAAGGAGGAGGTGGATTTTCATCCTCACTGTCATCATCAGAAACTGGAGTTGGAAACCTATCAAGGAAGTTGGAAGAAGAATAAGAAGGAACAATCGCCGAATCAGGCTCGTAGGCCAAAGATGGCACAATTGTCGAGTTAAGCTCGTAGGCCAAGAGATTTTCATCAAATTTAACATCTCTTCTAATGATTACATCATGAGAAAGTGGTTGAAGAAGTCTATAACCTTTTACATCTTCAGAATATCCAACAAATATGCACTTTTCACTTTTAGGCTGCAATGCTTTCCGTTTTTCATCCGGAATGTGAGCCCATGCTTCACTACCAAACACACGGAAGTGACTTACATCTGGTTTAATTTTACTCAATGCTTCTTTTGGTGTGATACCTTGTAATGCTTTAGTGGGGGTGCGATTAACTATGTAATTTGCACAATTAATGGCTTCAACCCAAAATTGAAGACTTAATCCCTTAGATTAGATCATACAATTAGCCATTTCTTTTAAAGTGCGGTTCTTCCGTTCAGCTACACCATTTTGTTGTGGTGTATATGGAACAGTGTGTTGTTGTTGGACTCCTTGTTCAGTGCAGAAAGTAGTGAAATTTTTGTTAACATATTCTTCTCCATCGTCAGATCTTAACTTAATAATTTGATGACCAGATTGTTTTTTAACAAGGGTCTTGTAGGCCAAGAACATGTTAAATACTTCACTCTTAAGTTTTAGAAAATAAACCCAAGTGCATCTGGTGTAATAATCAATGAAAGTTAAGAAATATTTGAAACCAGAAAAGGAAGCAAATGGAAGAGGACCACACAAGTCACTATGCACAAGCTCCAAGGGAACCGAGGCGTGCCAAGAGGCACGTTTGTCAAAACTGTCCTGATGATGTTTTTCGAGTACACAACTGGAACAAACACCATCCCTGCAAGATACCATCGGAAGACCTGTCACCATATTGTTTTTACATAGTTGTTGCAATGAGTGATAATTTAAGTGACCAAATCGCTCATGCCAAAGTTTGCTCAAGTTATCACTATGAGCAACAAAAACTTAAGGAAAAGGTGATGACCTAAAGTTGTTAAACTTGTACAACCTGGTAATATCATCAACAATTCCGGTAGCTAGGACCTGTTGAGGATCTTTAAAATCCTTGATTACAACTTGGTGAGGTGTAAACGTCACATTTTTACCTTCACCAGAATGAGTGATTTGATGGACTGATAAAAAATTGCAGGAAATTCTTGGAACACATAGTACATCACTGAAATGACCATTATCTACTGGAACTGTTCCAGCTCCTACAACACTTAGAGATCTATCATCATCAACAAATATTTGTTTGGTGTTACATTCATGCATAGTAGAAAAGATGGCTTGATCCTTAGCCATATGATAAGATGCTCCAGAATCAATGAGCCATTCATTTGAAGTAGAAGAAGAAGATGCACTATAAGAATAACCAGAAGCACAAAGTGCATGTCCATGAGAGGTAGATTCTGAAGGTGAATCTAGGATGATGTGGTGCTTTTTCATTGCTGCTTCCAAGGCTTCCATCTTCTTGAAACACTTAGATTCATCATGATTATCTTTCCCGCAATAGTTGCAATGACCCTCAGTCTTCTTGCCTTTTGGCTTGGATCCTTTGTCATTTTTTAAAGGAGCTGACTGAGAGGGTTTGGGACCCTTGTTTGACTTATTATTGCGAAAATTTTGTTTCTTGGGAGGCTTGGAATTTTCTTTCTGCTGGGACAATAAGGCTTTCCCAGATGTATCTGCATTGTTAATTATTCCAAGATGGATGAGTTTATCTTGCTCTCTAATCAAGGAATCACAAAAATATTCAAGACTAGGCTCTTGATATCTAGCTGCATTCAAGGATTCTTTCATGGAGTAAAATGTAGATACAAAAACATAATATGCAGGTCTAAGTTTGGAAAGAATATGATAAATGCATTGTTTGTCTTCCCTCTTAATCTTGCATTCTTCACATAAGAGTTTAAGAGTTTTGTACTTAGATAAATAATCTTGTATGCATGAAAAAACACTTGGATTTACATAAATCAACTCATTTTCGAGTTGGTGACCCCGAATTTCATTGTGTTTACCAAACACAGATTCCAACTTGTCCCAAGCAGCATTAGGTTCACCAATTCCAGATATGTGGAATCGAAAATCAGTAGAGATTGACATCCCAATCAATCCACGAGCTTCGTCACATCTATTTGCCCATTTTATTTTCTTATCATCATCAGTGGGTTATGTTTCTTTCACTGAGGTAATTCTGAAAAGTCCCCTACTTCGTAGAACATCCTCCATACGAGATTTCCATGAGAAATAGTTGGAACTAGTAAGTAGAATATCACAAGAGGCAGCCATACTACAAATTAATGGCTATTAAAATAGAAACCAATAGTCTAGATGCGAAGAGATAAAAAAAATAGGTAGTTTAAAAAAAAACGGCACTGAAAACTAACTCCGTATGATGAAGTTATGCTTGATCAAAGAAAATGTTTAAGGTGTCCCCAATAGTGACATGGCAGATAGAGAATGACCAACTAAAAAAAGGACCCCCCTCTTCCCAAGATGAACCTTTGAAAATCACTTTACAAGAAAGTTGCTTTAAGTGAATCACTTTTATAAAATAAGTGATTTCACTTTTACAATGATGTTACTTTAATTAGTGCAGCGATAAAAATGAACTTAAGTGACTCACTTTTTATTTTTATTTTTTATTATTTAAGTGAGATGCACTTTTACAATAAAGTAACTTGAAAATATAAATTGCATGCACTTTTTCTTTTAAAAGTAATTTCCTAAGACTTGAACTGAAGACCTATTAAGGAATAAAGCAACTTTGAACCAAGTGAGCTAGATTAAAAGGTATGTAAAATATGGAAAGGAGGAAGGGTTTTTTTTTTTTTACTCTTCTTGCTCAGTTTCTGTGCTTGCCTTTTTTTCCTACAAATCACACAATAAACCACAACCAAAAAACTTTTCCATGCTTGTGGGATTAGATTTCGTTAGCTTTCCCAAAAAGTCTATGTTTTTTCACTGTTTCTAATTTTTCGAGATCGCACAAGGTGCACAGCAAAGAGCATACGCAGCCGAGAAAAACCCTTTCCCTTTCTGATTCGCCAAGATCGCACAAGGTGCACGGCAAAGAGCATACGTAGATAGGGAAAGCAACAATCCGAAACTAAAAAAATCTAATAGTAAAACTGATAAAATATTATATAATATTTTTCCTTTAAAACAGAAATAAAAAAAGCGTCACTGTAACATTATACCTTCAGATCTGATAAAATACGCGTTTATGAGGCAACCAGGAACCGTTTTCAATCAAACAAAAACTATTTCCCAATGGAAACAGTGCTATGGACGCAATGGAACACCTCCCGCAGCCCAGAAATGCACAAAAATACCAGAACCAAAAACCCTTTCAAGTTTCGGCAACAACAGTTCGAGATCTAGATCATAACCGGAAGCGGCTCTTCATAAAATATCTGATAGCATGTTTGGGTACACAGGGTACTCCCAAAAGACTGAACACCTAGAGAAACCACTTCACACAAACAAATCATAAATCAATACACCGATGTTTTGACATGGTTTAAACCCTCGTGAGGGAAACACTCCACGGCCTCAATCAAATAGCTTCCACAGGACAATTTATTATGCAAAGAAAGAAAGTTACAAATGATTTTCTCATAATAGATCAACTTTCCAATGACCCTCCATGCTCTTTAAAAAGAGATCATGGACCAATTGGGTGCTAAGCCACGGATCAAGGGTAGGTATGATCTAAGAGAAGTTGAGTCGTCGGATCACTCTATGTCGGGAACATATCGTGACCATCGGATTAAGTATTTACAAATGCATACTAATGCATACTAAAGAAACACAATTTTAGTAACGGATATATTACACAAGTTGATCTTAACTAACTCCTAAGTGTCTAAATATCCTAACAATACTCAGTGCTACGCAGGACTACTTCCTGCTAAACCAAGAGATCACACCTGATCCCATACTAAAGCAGCACCCAGAAGTTCTCTTCCTATCTACAGCACTGCCTTCCCAATCCGAATCAACATAACCCTGCAGGTTAAACTTTTGATTCGCATCATACTTAACCCCATAGTCAATTGTACCCTTCAGGTACCTCAGAATATGCTTTACAGCAACCAGGTGAACACCTATGGGATCCGTCAAGAACTGGCTCAATGTGTTCACCGTAAAGCAAATATCTGTTCTTGTATTCGTCAGGTACATCAATGACCCAATCATCTGACGATACATAGTGACATCAACCGTATCAGATGAAGCATCACACAAAAGCTTTAGGTTCGATGCCATAGGTGTGGCCATGGCCTTACAGTCCATCATCCCAAACCTCTTCAGGATCTCTACTGCATACTTCCCTTGTCCAAGGAAGATTCCATCTGCACTCTGCCACACCTCCATGCCTAGGAAATAGTGCATCATCCCCAAGTACTTCATCTCGAACTTGGCAGCAAGCTTCCTCTTCGTGTCGGCAATCAATCTATCCTCTCCTGTAACAAATAGGTCATCCACATACAAAAGTAGTATCAATGGATTGCCTTCCTCAACCTTGTAGTAAAGGTTGTAATCCGCTTTACTCTTGGTAAAACCCAAGCTGGATAGAAAGTTGTCTATCCTACCATACTAAGTCCTAGGAGCTTACTTCAAGCCATACAAGGCTTTCTTCAACCTGCACACATATGACTGTCTGTCATGTGTCTCAAAACCAAGTGGCTGCTCCACATACACTTCCTCCTCGACTACACTATTCAAGAAAGATGTCTTGACATCCATCTGGTGTATCTTCCATTTCATCACTGCAGCTAGAGCAAGTACAGATATAATGGAAGTGTATCTGGCCACAGGAGCAAAAGTATCTTCATAATCAATCCCTTCTTTCTGGGAGAAGCCAAGAGCTACAAATCTCGCTTTGTATTTTTCTATGTTGCCATCTGCAACATGCTTGATCTTGTAGATCCACTTGGAAGTCACAACAGACTTCCCTTCAGGTCTTGGGACTACCTCCCAAAAATCATTCTTCATGATTGATTAGTATTCCTCGACCATGGCATCCTTCCATTCTTTCTTTTCCATTGCTTCTTCATAACTGGAAGGTTCTTTGTTCATAATGTCACAGAGTAGGGAAACATAACTAGTATGTGATCTAGTCCTCTTCCTTTCTTTGTGTTCTTCTTTTGGAATTCCATACCTTTCTGCATCTTGAATGAGATCTCTAGCCCATGTAGGTTTCCTCTTGTGAGAGTTCTTCTCATGGGGTGGATCTACAGGTTCTTGCGGATCTTCCATTTCATGATCTGCATTTGGAATTGCTTCAGTTATGGTGGTGTCTTGAAATCTAGTTTCCTTTGGTTCTTCATGATTTTCAACAAGTGTCTTCCTTGATTTGATGAAGGTTGAGTTTTCATCAAATGTTACATCCCTGCTGACATCAATCTTCTTGAACCCTCGAAAGTATATTCTGTAAGCCTTCGAGCTTTCACTGTACCCCAAAAAGATGCCCTTCTTTCCTGAGGGATCTAGTTTTGTCCTCTTTTCCTTTGGAACATGATTATATATTGGAAAACCAAATATTCTGAGATGGCTGACTTCATGTTTCTTACCAGAGAAGCCATCTTCTGCTATCTTGTTGTCCAATATCTTGTGAGGTGTTCTGTTCTGCACATATACAGTTGTCCTAGTTGCTTCTGCCCATAGATGCATAGGCAGATCCTGATCATGCAGCATTGCCCATGCTGCTTCCATGATTGTTCTATTCTTCCTTTTTGCAACTCCATTATGTTGTGGATTGTAGGGAGCAGTCAACTCCCTCTTAATCCCTGAATCACTGCATAGCTTCTTGAAGTCACCTAAGGTGAATTCTCCTCCATTGTCATATTTGAATGTCTGGATTTTCTTATCAGTTTGATTTTCCATCAAGGATTTTAATTCCTTGAACTTATCAAACACTTCATCTTTATTCTTCAAAAAATAGACCCAAGTCTTCCTAGATAAATCATCAATGAAAGAGACATAGTATACATACCCACTCAAAGAACTGGATGAAATCAGACCGCATACATCAGAGTGGATAATTTCCAAGATTTCTTTATCTTTTCTTTCACCGCTTGGAAATGCCTTCTTAATGTTCTTTCCCTTTGCACATCCTTTGCAAACACCTTCATGCTTTGTCTTGATTTCAGGAAGACCCTCTACAGCTTTACTTACAATTGGTAGTGCTCTATAGTGCACATGTGAAAGCCTTCTATGCCAAAGTTCGCTTGGCTCCATGGATTCATGTACCATGGCATATTCAGGTTGTCCCTTCAATTTGTACAATCCTCCCTATTGCTTTCCAATCACCACTGCATCATTTATAGTTTTACCCTTTGGCCACATTAGGACTTGGACATCTACAAATGTAACCCTCATGCCTTTTGCATCCAATGCAGATATGGAGAGTAGGTTCTTCTTGAAGGTACATATAGAACATCTTTCATCTTCAAAGACTTCCCAGAGTCTAGGCTGTAGGAGGCTTCACCACTTCCTTTGATAGGATATTGATAGTCATCCCCAAGTTTCACTTTATGGGGTGACTCATGTTCAGATAGATCTACAAAAGATTATTTAAACCCAGTCATGTGTTTGGAAGCCCCACTATAAATAAGCCAATCATTACATCCATGAGAGATAGTACTTGTGAGAGCAGAGATTAGAACATATTCATCTTCACTAGATGAGTGATCACTTTCTGCTCTAGCCTTCTTCTTGGGAGGTTCATCATCCTCAGCAACATGGGCATGATATCTCCTTTTGTTGTTTTTCTTCTTCTTGTTGAAGTTGTAGTTGTTTTCTTTCTTCTTGTTGTTCTTAGGACAATCTGAAACAAAGTGTCCCTTCTCATTACATGTGAAGCATCTGATATCTTTCTTATCTCTATGATGGTGTGAATATTTCTTGGAATGATAATGCTCCCTATCGGACCTTCCTTTCTTGGTGTGTGTTGTGAGAGCTTGATCTTCATTCCCCATCTTTTCTTCTCGGGCTACAAGCCTAGCCTCTTCTTGTGAACATTCTTCCCATAGTCTACTGAAGGATATCAACTTCCATCTTGCACAGATTCCTTGGATGAAAGAATCCCATGACCTAGGTAGGCCATTCAAAGTGGTCATAACAATTTCACCATAGTTAAATATATGTAATAGAAAATCCATAGAAATTTGTAAAACACCCTGAATGGGGGATCCATTGATCTGAAATTCATTAGCAATGAATCTTTGAGAGGCTTGAAAATTAAATAGCCTAATCTCCTTTGGATCCCAAAGTATTTCAATGCTACTTGCATCCCCTTGGGAATCCCCAACAACTACTTAACATCCTTTCCAAATTTTCCTAGATATAGATTTCATAACTATCTCAAAACATTTTTTTTCTTGAACAAAAAGAACTGAGGGATTCTCCCTCATTATTTTCTTCTTTAAAATTTTAACCTTTTGTGGGCTAGTTGAGACTCTTATATTCCATGATAGAAGCTTCATTAAGATTGATTTTCAATTGAGGATAGTGTTTCCTTAATTGTTGGGTACATTCTTGAATCAACCAATTTGGCCCCTACTTATACTAATATTTGTTCGTTACTCCTTCTGCCTCTCTTATCTTGAATTTATTTGAATTTCCATTTGTTTTCTATGGATCCATCCCATTCTATTCCTAACGATTTAATCTTCACTGATCTAAAAATGGATTCACCTGATATAAAGCTTCACCTACTGGTAGGGAACATAACCATGACCCTTACTGAAACATGCCTACTATATCTCGTATAGATTAAAATCCCCTATTTCCATATCCTCATCCTCTTCCTATGCCATGATAGTATCTTCATGCTCCCCCTCCTTGGATACTTGTTGGGATTACACATTGTTACCTAGGGAATAAACACCTACATACAGTAGCCCCACATCCTCTTGATTTCTTGGTTCCTTTAGATCCAATTCTGAATCCCACACTCAACCCATGATCTCAAATCTATTGGAAGTCCAAGGCTTCGAATTAGGAATAGCCCCATATATCGTCTCCCTTGCCTCCTTTTATTAGTAAGCTTAGTAAACCCTTCTCCATCAGTTTCCTCCTTCTAGCTCTCTCACAGGAGGTGATTTAAGGGGAATTCTCAGTACAGATGTTCGTGCTCATGACATTGTCTACATCTAAATGGAGTGTGTTCATAATCCATCATATGCAACCAATCCTCAGCATCCCACATCAAGTTGATGCCTTCTGGTAAATCTTTGGACACGTTCATGTACACACAAATGTGGGTATACAAGGTATAGTGGACCAATTTAGTATGCTCGACCACTTTGAAAAAATACCCGAGAGAGTTACCTATATCTTTTAGAATCCCAAGTTCCTAATATTCACTTGTAAGTGAATATAGATGAATCCATACCAGTTCCCTCTTCAAATATTTTATATATGGGTTAAACCTCTCTTTCCATGGTTTTAGGAAAATCCCAATAGAATAGAAAAAATAAGGCCCTCCTGTTAGGGTTAACCTTGACTTGGGAATGAGCAAGGATGTAAATGGTTTCAGGCACATAGTTTTGGTAGCCTGTGGTTTCTGTCTAGTTTCATTTACATGTAAAGAACCCTATTTATAGGGTTGGATTCCTCCATTGTATGGTGCCAATGTGAGCAGAAGAGATGCTCTTGGCGGCCTTGGCCTAATTTGGACAAGGACCAATAATACATCTATTATTGATGGTTGGTTTTTCCCTATGGAGTTTTCTAGGATAAATATGGTGTTTCTATTGTTGTTTGCTCTTTTTTGTATTTAATTTTTCTCTCACATAATTTTTTTGCTAACACCTCCCTCAAAAATCCTATTCCTATCTTCTAGGTTTAGAAAGACAATTATGAAAAAACCTTTGGATCCAAGTTAGAGGTCATAATACCCTCTTGGCTTCCAAATTGCATGGATCCACATAACTAGATAATTCTCTGATAGCCAAACTTTTAGAAAATTATCGATGAGGGCATGATCCTTCATGTGTTGAATCCTCTCATGAATTTTCTCAGATGGGATCTATAGAGAAGGAACTTGCGCAGATTTAGGATAGCATCTCCTTGATCCGTGCCCTCCACCATTTATTTTCTCCTTCTGCTCCTGCTTCGACCCTTCTCCACCCATCCCAAAGCTCTCATCGATCTTCTCCTTTTTCGTTTACTGTCACATTACCTTTCAAGGAGGGGTACGAACCCCCAATATCGGTCTCCATCCAGTAGCCTCGATTTGACCCGACTGTAAGATCGATATTTCCCCTACAAAAATACCTTGATCGGATCGTTTAAACCCTATATCCCCATACCAAGCCTATCCCCCTTGCTCAATCTTTTGTCTCAAAGGTTTGAAGTGTTTGGCCCACTTCCTAAAGCTTGTTTTCTTATAAATAATTTTGTAAATTCACTCTAGTCATTTATAAGGGGGGAATATTAGACAATGTATTATATGACTATCAATATTTTCTAGATAAGATTTCTCAAGAAAACTTAAACTTCGTACTTTACAAATTTCTAATCTTTAAACTCCTTTACAAGATATTGATTAAATTAATACTATAACTATATATATGTATTAGCCATATGGATAAATGAGTTGGAATATGGGGTCTAGAGTTAGATGTTTGTATTGTAATGTTATTTTTGTTTAATGGTATTTCTTTGAATCCTTTCTAATATATGTTGTTAAATGAGAATGTGTACCTTATTCTTTCAAGAACACATGATTACACATAATATCAAAGAAAAACACACGTTATTGCACAAAATATCAAAGAAAAACATTTTATAATGATGATTACAAATAATATCAAAGAAAACGTATATCAAAGAAAAACATTTTGTAATGATGAAGGGATATGACTAATTATAAAAACACATAAGTATGATAAAGTGAAATGACATATTCACGTTAAGATGATTGCACAAAATATCAAACAAAAACATTTTGTATTGATGAAGGGATATGAGTAATTATAAAAACATATAAGTATGATAAAGTGAAATGACATATTGTGGAAGTTTATAAATTTTCCTAAGATTCAGGGTTAAATGATTTTTTAATTTGTTATATTTTGATAAAGAAATTTTGTATAAGAATTGAATTTTTACAGCATATAATATTTTATGGTTCGTAATTTTTTTTTATCTAAACTTTTGATAATTTATTAAATGATTTTTTAATTTGTTATATCTTGGTAAAGAAATTTTGTATAAGAATTGAAGTTTTACTTTAAATAATATAAACAATACTATTTTTGTTTGTTTGGAGAAGCATATAATATGTTATGGTTCGTAATTTTTTTTTATCTGTAAAATTTTGATAATTTATAATTGTTTGCATTTAGTAAGACGTGTAAATAGTTAAAAGTTAAATTAATGGGAAATAAAAGTAATTATTCAAAAAATATATTGATTTGCATATGTAATTAGTTAAAGATATTGAAAAAAATTAATCATTCAAATATTATTTTGATTTCCACTTGTACTTAGTTAATTACAAGGTATTGAAAAAAATCAATTATCCAAAAATTATATTAATCTACATGTGTAATTAATTAAAGGTATAGAAAGGAATTAAACATCCAACAATTATATTAATTTACAAGTGTAATTAGTTAAAGGTATTGAAAAACAATTTGAAACTAAAAATTATATTAATTTGCATGTGTAATTAGTTAAAGGTAGGGGGAAAAATTAACTAGCCTAGATCCAAATCCTAGGCTCTATCAAGCGCCGAGAAGGATCAAATTTTCCGGGGTGCAAACCTCTCCTTGAATAGCTCCTTAGTGCAATATCTGAGCTACCTAATCCTAAGCTCTAAAGTCTCTAGTTTAAGTCTCATATTTACTTTTTACTTTGTATTATTTTTTTTGTTTATGGCTGACATAATATTTATTACTTTTTACTTTGTATTATTCTTTTTTGTTTACTTTGTATTATTTTGTTACTCTTTTTTGTTTACTTTGTATTATTTTGTTACTCGACAAAGTCTCATATTTACTTTTTACTTTGTATTAAAAGTAAAAAGTAAAGTCTCTAGTTTAAGTTTCATATTTACTTTTTACTTTGTATTGTTCTTTTTTGTTTACGGATGACATAATATTTACCACCTAATCCTAAGCTCTAAAGTCTCTAGTTTAAGTCTCATATTTACTTTTTACTTTGCATTATTATTTTTTGTTTATGGCCAACATAATATTTACCACCTAATCCTAAGTTCTAAAGTCTCTAGTTTAAGTCTCATATTTACATTTTACTTTACATATTATTTTTTTTGTTTATGGCCGACATAATATTTATTACTTTTTACTTTGTATTGTTCTTTTTTGTTTACTTTGTATTATTTTGTTACTCGACAAACACTCACATGTTACAAGATCTCCTTCATACTGGGCTGTAGAGCGCCTCTATGCGCAATCATCCAAAAATTATATTATTGGTTGTTTGTTGATATTAAAGTTCAAAATTTATATTATTCACTATAAAATTGGATATATATTGTTAATATTTGTCATCAATACAGAACTACATAATAGACTATAAGTTGAAACAACATCCCTCCTAGAAGTAAATAGGGTAAGGAAATCAATTAACAATAAAGAAAGGATGATTCAAGTGAAATTTAACTCTTATGTCCATAAATATGGCATACTTAGTAAAACCTCAAACTTAAAAGGTTCGAGGATATTTATAAATGAATATCTTATTCCAGAAGACCAAGCTGAATTAAGAAAGGAGGTTCAAAAGGTCAAAGAGGCTAGGAAGGAAGGAAAATGAGCATTAATTAGAAATAGCAAAGTCATTATTCGGGATAGAAACCAAAAAGATAACAATAAAAAATATAAACTAGACTTGATCTGGATTCTCTCTTGGAATTGTTGAGGGTTTCCATGGAACAAAGGCCCCAAGTTAAGATGGATCCCAAGTGAGATTGTTATTATACTGCTTGTTGAAACCTGGGAACACGAAGAATCTAAGGTTCCTAACATGGATGGATTTTTCCTTTGGTCAATTTGGAACAAGAGATCTTCTAGTAGAGGAATTGGTGGTATAGCTTGCTACGTTAAGAAGAACATATCCCCCCATGTTAAGCTTCATAAGAAATACCCCTACAACCAGTATATATGGATAGAGATTACAGAATCTAATGATAAAAAAAACAACACAACAATCTGTTATTTTGCCCCTATTAACTCTAACTTCTATAAGAAAATCAAATTAGATAAAAATTTTCCTTATAGTGTCTTGGAAAATGATATTTCTAGTCTAAGGAATAAAGGACATATTCTCCTAATGGGTGACTTTAATGATCGAACTTCGAGTAATCAAGCAATTCACTAAGTAATTATTCCAACCCTAATCCTCTTTGGTTAGATAGAGACCCCAATATAGCTAACATGTACAAGAGAATATCTACATATATAGGTGACAATTTATTCGGTTCCGAGCTAGTGAAGCTCTATAGTGCTCATGATATTATAATTTGCAATGGTCTAATGAAGTGGCCTAATTCTATCCAAATGAATTGTATTCATGGGCTTGGAAGTAGTGTCATAGATTATGTCATCTGTGATATCCCGGTATTCGACAAAATAATAAATTTCGACATTCTAAATGAGCATGAGCCATACTCATATCATAGACCTTTAATTGTAACTCTTAATTTGGCAATGCATAGTGATCCCATAGACGATATTCCTCATGAACATAAGAATATAATTTTTGATAGAAACAAAAGTTATCTCTTTCTAAATAACCTAAAAAATGATTTTCTCCCCCTTTCAAGATTGGACGATATTGAAAAACCTCTACCACAATTTCACTACGGTCCTCTCGTCTTCCATTAATAAGTTCTCCTTTGAAGTTTTGGGTAAAAAGAAAAATAGAAGAACTAACCCCTAGTTTGATAAAGAATGTAAAATTGCAAGAAGCGGAATAAAGGAAGCTTTGGAAGGACCCCGCAAAATTTACAAAATAAAGAGATACAAATCCCTAATAAAAATGAAAAAGAGGCCTACAAAAATAAAAGACAAGAAACCTCTTGCACCTTTCTAAAGTTGCTCCTAAAAAATTCAGGAGGAAAATTCTAGCTAGCAAAACCAAAGAGAATAATAAGATTAATTTAAAGGATTGGAACTCCTATCTTAAAAATATTTATGAATCCCTAGATTCCAATGCTAGCATTCCAACCCTCCTTACAATAGAATAAGTTTTCTCATTAGAAGACATAGATTTCGGTATTAGGCACCTTGCAAATGGAAAAGCTAAGGACATTGAAGGCTATCAAGCATAAATTTTAAAAATTGGAGGGCATGTCCTCATCCCTCACATCCACAATCTCTTTAATCTAGCGTTTAAGAAAGGTTTCCCTCATCCTTCGACTCAGAGCCTCATTATTCCTATTTTTAAAAGTGGTGATAATAATAATCCCTCTAATTATCAGACCATTATGATTAGCCCCCTCTTAGCAATGCTCTACGGTATTATTCTGGAAAAAAAGATCACCATCTGGATTGAAAGTGACGAAAAGTGGGCTAAAGGTTAGGTGGAATTCAAAAGACATCATTCAACCATAGACCATCTCATTACACTTCAAATTATTGCAGAGGAGTCTTGTAATAATAAATCCGATCTCTTCTGCTACATTGTGGACTTTAGGAAAGCTTTCGATATGGTTCCTATAAGCAACCTATGGAAGAGGTTAAAAGAAGTAAAGGTTCCTCTTGAGTTGAGGGCTGCCATGATAAGATTGTATGAGACTATCATTTCCAAATTCAAGAACTTTGAGGGATGCTCCAAAGACATTAATTGTAATATTGGAGTTAAGCAACGATGCTCCCACTCTCCTACCCTTTTTGACATTTACATCGATAAGATAGAAGGTTTTTTTAGAGGAAATAGGTTTCACGGGAATGACCTTGGTTGGAATTTTCGTCATCCTTCTTCTTTATGCTGATGATATTCTTCTTATGGCAAGATTCCCCTTTGACCTTGATAAGAAATTGAGAACTTTGAAGTATTTATTCTCTAAAATGGGCATGACTATTAACACAGACAAAACAAAAGTAATGATTATCAAGTCCAAGAAGGTCACTTATGATAAATTTCTATATGACAATAAAAATTTGGAGGAAGTTTCTTCCTATAAATACCTCGGAATTGATATTCATCACAAGCTCAGTTGGAACTATAGCATTGAGAAAAGGATTAATGTAGGGTGTACAACTTATTTTGGTCTTGAGAACAACTGTAAATTATCCCACCTTATGATGTGGGATAAAAATAAGTTCCTCTTTGAAACTCTCTTCACTCTCGTTATCTTGTATGGCTATGAAGTCTAGGGGTGAAGCATCTCTAGGGAATCCTGGAGAAAGATCGAACAAATCCATAAGCATTTGATCACATATAACCTTAGAATTAAAAGCATTATTACTTATCCTATTCATCTTTTAGAAGCTCCCCCCATAGAGAGCATCACAATGACAAGGTATTTGATGTACAAGTGCAAGATAAATATCATGGGAGATCAGGGACTCCTTAATATTTCTTTAAAAACTAGTCGAGACCACCTGTGGCTCAAGAAAGGTTGGCATAAAGATAACATGGCCCGGTTAAATCATTGGGGGATAGACAAAAATTCTACTTTGCAAAATATCAATAACATTAAAAACACTATTACATCTATGTTTAAAGACAAAATGTTGAGAAAAAATGATTTAGAGGTTAAAAGGAAGCTAAGATACTACAATGAGGCTATAAACCCTAATCTAGAAGACCAAAAGTATCTCTTTCTTGTAACTAGCTTTAAGAAAAAAAACTAACATAGCCAAAATAAGAACGAATTCTCATGAGCTTCGTAGTGAAACAAGGCGCTAGAGAATTCCCAAAACATCATGGGAGGATAGGATTTGTCATCTTTGTGAGTCTAAAAGAGTTGGGGATGAAAGTCACTTTCTCCTAGAGTGCCATGCATACAACCACATTAGATCACAATTTCTCAATCTCTATTATAATAGTAACCTCTCTAATCTTCTAAGTTTCCAAAACTATGGTGACCTCGGTACACTCCTTTCTAAGATTTTTGAGCACATGAATAATTTGCTACAACAAACAAAGCAATTTCTTATGGTCCAATAGACCAAAAGTGTTCTCAATGGACGTTAACTATCATCATCATTATATACTTACTTTATTATTGTTATAGTTTGTAAACAAAATCAGACTATTGTTAAGTAATATAATCATAAAAAAAATAAAGATAAAGATGTTAATTCAGTCTCAAAGATATATTCATCGATTATACACTCTTTAGACATTTAAATCCACACTTTTATAAATTTCCAATTTATACATTAAAATTTAATTTTGAAGTTTTTGATTTTTTATATTAAAAATGTAGTACATTTTAAAAGAAAATTAAACTAAAATTATCTATATTTAAAGTTATAGTTGTTTAAAATTATAAACGATGTTTTTAGGTTTTACAATTTTTTAAGAAAACTTTAATTTTACTATATTATATACATATAACATTTTCCTTTAACTAATATTACATTTAAAAATATCACAAAGTATTAGTATTAAATATAACAAAGACATGTATTAAATTTGTACACTTACATATTCACAACATAACAGTCACATAAATAAATAATTTGATTACATCACAATTATATAAATAAATAATTTAATTTAATGAATTCATCACAGGGTGGTGGATGTGGTAGTGGTCCACTTAGACCAAACTACTTAGTTTGTTTTAGAGTTTATTTATATGCTCAAAAAACTTGGAAAAAAGCGTTCCTAAATCACTATAATTTTAATGAGATATGGGTGTACCTAAAGAATTCTAATATAAAGTGTTTTTTATCCTTAACACTCAATCCTTAACACTCACCGTAAAAATCCTTTTATTCCATCAAGTTTTATGAAAAATCCAATACCCACTTTCAATATATAACTTATAAAAGTTAAATATACAATTTTACTTAATTTAAATATCTAGAAATATTTTTAAAAAATAGCATTTTCCACGAACTTAAAATACATAGTTACACTCAAAAAGCATACATCTATATTATAATGAAAACAAAAAATCATTGACGCTAATTTCTCTCCACATACAACATAGCCGGATGTGAATGTTTATTGGATACTCTTTGTTTACCTTTGACGTTTTTTTTATTGTAAAGCCTTCCCCGATTAAGCAAGCTTTAATAAGATTATTATTTTTAATCCAAGGCTACTTCCATTTCCATTTGCAAATATGTTAGGTTGTGACTTTCGAAATTGAATATCCACTTTTTAATAATATTAAACGTAATATTTCCATGATCCTTCAAAAATCGGATTTGCATGTAAAGATTTTATAAGTAACTTTCTCATTAAAAGCCATCTCGTAGACTCTAGATGCTTTATTGAAGATGTGACTAGTCGTCCATGGCTTTTAACTTTACCATACATATGTTCGACTCTTATAAGTGTATTGAAGACTGTAAGTTACGTGCCTTCTATTAATTGAGGGATTAAAATGTTCTACTCAAAGGAATCGAGTCCTATAGGTATAAAATTGCTTAATAGATCATTCTCCTAATTGATTCATGTTCCCGTTCAATGTATGCGGACAATAAATAAAGATAATTTCAAAGCTTTATGCGCATTGGTGGTTCATTCGATGTTGTAAGCTCAAAGTTGCATGTGGAATAATTGACATTATATAGAGAGAGCGCGCTCTCAATCGTACAATTCATAACATTATTCAGTGTGATTGTTATCTTGTAATATTAAAATGTTTACACATGTGAATGAATGATTGTTATTATGTATTATACAACATTTACAAACATTATCCATATGGGTTAAGCTAAATTTATCTTCTCCCTTTCTCATATATTATGAACTAATTGAAATATATTTAACGACCTCTTCTAAAATCTTCTCAAACCGGTACATGTTAAATTTATGAACCTTACTTTAGATTAAAATCCATCAACATTGTTGATTTCGGTTCATAATATTAACTTAATATGTACCATGAGTCATATAGTTGAAGGCTTTGATTCAGGGATCAAATTTGAAGGGTGGGGTCCCATTTCACTTTGAAGGGCTATGAGATATTGAACCCTTCAATGTTGCCATGTAAAAATAAGTCATTCTTTTCATTTGAAAATGTACTAATACATCAAAATTTCAATGTTTACTTACGTAGTAAAGTCAAGAGGCTTTATTTTGCAGTGGATATAGCAACACTAAACGTTACATATGTCATATAACACAACCATACTTCGCCCCGATTTAGCGGCTGGGCCTCTAGGCCACTATGCCACCTTTTCCATCTTAGCAATTTCCCAAATTGATCTTGCCTCTTAAAATTTTAACGAGTATAATAATACAATTAACTTGCTAACCCCATTCCAATCCAACTTTCATCCTTACATCCAAAATTAATACTATTTTAGTCTTTCATGATCTGCTTGAACATGAGGAATTTAATAGTGAAGCATAACTTAGGAGACACATAGAAAATCCACTTTCCAATGTTCAGTGTGAATTGCCATAGCTAAATTCATAGATTTTTTTGCTGCATCAACTATAGTTAGCTTGCTAGCCCAATTCCAATCCAACTTTTAACCAGTATAATAATATTTAATACCTCTTAAAATGAGTTCCTAGGCTGCTTCAAACACTACAAACTCGATGAAGAATTGGGTTATTCAATTCTTCTAAAAGCAACATGATGCTTATTCTTGGAAAAGTTCAATCTTTGTGAATCTGTACGTTCTTCAAACTAATATAAATTCTAGCCTACTTAACAATGGAAAAAATGATAATGTAAGAAAAAAAAGGAAGAAATTGTTTTATAAGCCAAAAACATTGGACGTTGAGTTTGGTCTCTATCTGTTACTAAATTAGTGAACAATAGAGATGTATACAGAAAGGCCGTAAAAAAGGTGAAGGGAAAGAATCTAAATGGTAACTTTTTTTTACTTTGTTGAATTGAGGACCATAATTCACTTTCATGCACCTCTATCAAACAACTTTGTTTCCATTTATAATCCTCCTTCACGCAAGTATATTAGAGAGAACAGTTCAACAAAGAAGTTGGATTGGATTGAAAACTAATAGCAAGTTTCTTTGTCACTCTAATTGTGTACCCTACGGCAGAATTGAATGTCAATGACAACAATATATGTTTTAATTTTTCATTCAACACTATGAATGCCACATGTACTTGGGATAGAATAAGTTTAAGCACTCCTTACATGTTACATGCTATGTTATGGTTGAGCAAAGAGAACTATCCAACTCTAGGAAAATTTTGTTCTCAATAGTTGATTAAGGACCATGGATGCTTCTTCTCTATAGCCCTCCCCCTAGATCTTGTTATACATACTAAATCTATGGTATGATGGAGTAGAGGATGGGTTGTAACTTGTGAAGCATAAGTAAAACGTAGGTAGACCAAGTAGAGAGGAGATGCATAGATGGTTGAAGTTCTTGTTTTATCCCAGACTAGCCGATAAGGGTAACAAAATCAAAAGGTAAAGTAGCACTGTCATTCTAAAAATCAAGATTACAAAAACATTTTTGTCCGAGTTCGTACAGTCGAACGCAGATTGTAAGTGTAGTAGCATCGGTGGTCTTCATATTAATAAATAGTAAGAATATTAAACCGTTTACTAGAGGAAGGTGTCAATTCAACGACTGAGCAATTGGGGAAAATAGCTCATGTAATACAGTTTTAGATACAAAGTCTGGATTCTTGATCTAACTCATTAACTAGATGCATGGATTCTTGATCTAACTCATTAACTAGATGCATGGAGGTTGGTAGAGTGGGAACTTCCCCAAATCCCCAGGCTTTTTGGTAAAGATGGGGTTGCACTGTGCACACCTGTTTCCCGTAGGGATGCAATAGTGACTAGTGGAAGCTGAATGGGGAAGAACTCGGTTTCAGAGTGAAAACAATGGTATTCGTTGTCCCCTCCATTTCAGGAAAGTTAAAGGGCAGCTAAATTCTCAAGAGCTTCGATCAAGCGACAATGGAAAATAGGGCAAGGCAAGGAACATGTGGAATCATATGCGTATACATAGGACATATGAAGAAAGAATCAATTGTTGTTGTTGCTACACTTGGGAATTGATAAATGTCGTTCTAAACAGCCTTTGACGGATATTTGTGACAAACCCACTCTCGAGTCCAGGCTTTAAATTTGAAGCCTTCAAGGCCCATTTGAAGTAACAAAATTTCAGTCAAATAATAATATTGTGTTTGAACTTTGAAGTTATAGAATTTTAATCAAATAACAACATTTTTAAATAATTGATGGGATCATGAATGGATAAAATGATGTACATACCTGTAAATTCATAGGATGTCAGCAATCTAGTCAGCCTTGAAGTTGAGCTCCTCAAAGAAAACGAATTTCTTTATATATATTTATGGCAGGCTGGAATTGGCAGCTTCACTCCGCAAACTCTCTTGGAGGACTGGAGGAGATGGGGTAGGTGGAACTTGGAAGTAGCTCGACCACAGTGGAATAGGGGTATAAGAAAAAACTTGTTTGTATTCCTGTAATATTATATATTGATGGTCGGAGCCATGGAAGCATTGAGTTCGAGCATTGACTTGATACAACAAAGAAAACACAAGGTGGGACTTGGGAGCCGCAGGATTGACTTGATACAACAAAGAAAACATAGGGTGTGAGGATGGGAGCCATAGATTGTAGGATTAACTTGATACAACAAATCAAACGTAGGGTTGTGGGTAGGGGCCATGGGAAGGAGCACAATCCCGCAACATTACAAGAAGTTTCTGGATTATGGATTTTGTCTAAAATGCCAAATTCTGGGCACATTAACATAATATATTATACATTGAATACTCAATTAACTCACTGAGTCAAAATTCATGAATTGGTATGTGATAACTAGTAACTTGGTAACTTGGTAAGCCCACTTCCAACAACACGTATGATCCACCAACCTAGTTTAATAAATGTGTTGCTTCTATTAAATGTGTTAAACATGTAAGCACTCACTGCGAACACGGGAACTTAGAAGCGTTCAACCCATGGGCTGCTCAATGTAAGCCCGTCCACGTAAGTTGGTCACTGATATTATTAGAGGCCCAATGGTCCATGATCCATGGATGATCGAACATGTGGATATTGGAGAGTAGCCGGGTCCCACTCCCAAGTCACCTAGCTAGTAGCCACATTCCCAATTTCCCACTGAAAACTGTTGATGGGTGAAATTTGAAGCTACCCTTCTGTTGCAATTTTAAACAGTAATGGTTAATTTAATTATTGAAGAGCTTACCATGAAATTGAATTTTTTTGCATGGTAAAATTTGAAGTGGCCTTCTATAACGTATAAAATGGCCTCTGAATGGCCCTGAAGGCTTCAAATTTGAAGCATGCTTTGATTATACATTTCTCCGTGTCCTTGGGAATTGTAAACACTGTCATTTCTAAATATGGATTTTTACTGACTTTCCCGAAATGGTCCAAGAAATGTCCCACATATCGAGGCGACTTCGATGGGTAGGACTGGCACTGAGAATTGACGCGTTGAAGTCCACGAATGTGAATCATGCTGAAATTCTAGAAGTATACACATAATGCGAGTTTATTACCCAAAACATCTGCAAGATTAGGTTAATCTATAATACGCATGATATTGATAATTCAATCGGATGCGTGTAAAGTTAAAAGGAGAATAACGACCCACTATTAGATGGTTGTTCTCGCATCGGAATGTGGTTGTGGGGCAGCCGCAGGCATGAAGGAACAACAATTTTTTTATAGACTTGAGTTGAAAAACGAGACGGGCGTTGCAATCGAAGCAAATGGTCCAGAGTTTTCTGAGAAAGTTGCAGGTCCACCTTCTATACATTTATTAAACGCCACACTATTCGATACGTTCTTCACACTATTTATTCAGAGCGCGTTTTCCCTTTGGTCTCACTCCTTCGCTGCTCCCCATGGGTGATAGTACCCTCTTGGTTTCAGCCTGTATATCATATTCCGCCTGTGTGTTTCTCTGAGTTTTTTGTTCTATTAGTACTGTGCATATTAGGCAGCTTCAGACTTATTTTTTTGCTCGTCGTGGAAGAAGGGCGCGCTTAATGTTGTGTAAGGTGCTGACAGAAGAGAGTGGGCACACATAGCCCCTAGCATGGTTTGTGTGTGGGGCGCTGCGTGCTCATTCCTCTTTCTGTCAGCTCTCAACGGATGGACAGGCCTCAGTACGGTGATTGTAACCTGTACCTGCCGGCTGCGTGCTCCATTTTCCATTTATTTTGTGAATAGGCTCTGGCTAGGTATTCCTATAGCATACGTAGACTACTGCTCCGTTATTTTGTACATGTTCTGTTTCCGGTGTTTCCAAGGCAGATACTAGGGTAAGCCCTAAGCACCCTAAATCCCGACAGTTGTCGGATTACCTCCAACTCTCCTCTCATCCCTAGCTACGGAAGCTTGGAAACTTGCGTTGTGTTTTCCGTTGCCCTTGGAAACCTAGATGTAGAGCTGTTTCAGTGCGCCTGCGGAATGTGGGAATTGATAATACTAAATTTGAGAGAAGGGTTCTTACTGATCTTCATCAAAAATTTGAAATTGATTTATAAATGGTTCCGCTTTTCTTGCAGGAAAAGCATCTTTCAATGTTTTACCTATCGCTTTCAAATTTACTCGCAAAATGAATGGAGTTTGGAACGGTCGCATTAAAAGACGTGTGTAGTTGACATGCCAGTTACATCGGAAGCGCATGGATTCATGGCTGTATGTTTTTTTGTGACAGATCCGTCTGTAGTCAACCTAACGAACTTGGCGGTGTATTTTCGCCAAGTTGTTTAACATTCTCAGGGGCTTGAAGAGTGTTGGCACAGATACGTCCTTTGCTGCTCATGTTTAGTTTTACTCTTAAATGCCTCATGTTTAGTTTGTCCATTATATTAACATCTCTATAATCTAAAACTTGAAGGCCTTTATATTGTTTTTAAAATTATTTGTTTCGATGCAGAGCAGTCCATGGATATCCTGAGAAGCAGATTTGACTAAAGAGTTGATCAGCTGGTGCCATGAATTGAGGCCGTGGATTTGCAACTATAAACTGGGTGTTTGAATAAATGGAGAAACGTAAGGCACTATTCACTAGATAATAATCTCCATTTTTTTTATACGGCTGTTTGTTAATTATAGATTTGCTGATTGAAAGCTGTTTTTTCCTTCCTGCGATTCTTATGCTGATTTTCAATGATGATACAGTTTGGCCGGTCAGAGAAGATGGTTCACACGTTTTTTGGTTGATTAAAGTCTGATATAAGCGCGTTCAAGGTCAGGATGTTCTTCGAGCTCCATGCTGTCCATATTTTAGGTTTAGATTAAACTAAAAGAAACCTTGTAATATGACCTGCGCAGCTTATACTATTAGACGATTTTGTACAAGTTTTTTATCTCATTTTAAAATATAAGAGATCATTGCCTTGATTTTAACCACGAAAAAATATGAAATTTTAATGTGCTTTCACTACACACCATCTGGTTTTTGCTCTTGTTTAATATCTAATTTTCATGTTTTTTTGCCGAGTATGTGATTTTTGGCTAGTGTAGCATAAGCCTTGCCGTAGAGTATCTCGGTATATATTTCTGGGGTTGCCAACGATCTTGAATCTTTAGGCGATGTACCATTGCATTTAATCAAAACTTCTCGCTGCAATAGCCGCAATAATATATCGACTCTATATCCTTTGGGTTCTACGAACCATACCCCAAACGAAGAACTCCAAAAATAAATTGCATTCTGGAGAATGATTTCATTTCTTTTACATATGTTTTTATTTACAAGGTATTTTGCTGGTTATATTTAAATAAAAAAATATCACAAAAATTCAAGACTTAAAAATCATGTGAAGATGAATTATATAATTTATTTATTATAAATTTTTAAGTTATATGAATTATTATTATTAATATCGTTTATAATTTTAAAATTTTCATTATTTGGTTTATATGAAACTTACTCAAATCTATTGAAATGAGTTTTCATGTCTTACTTGTTCTAAGATGTGAAATGAGCTTTTATGCCTTACTTGTTGTAACATAAGTTATTTGAATGAAATGATTTTTATATTTTAATTGTTCAAAACATAGGTCAATGTAACATAATATGTATCTCAACTTCATTTTTTTCTTGTTTCTATCATAAACATAGAAGTTACTCTCATTTCTATTTTTTCATGTGCATGTTTTCACTATTAGGCAATGAGTACCTAGGCTTAATTTCATGATAGCTTTCCTTTTTCCTTTGTATCAAGTCTCTTATAGTTAATGGGAAAACTATCTTCTTCAATATATCACTAGTGTAGTTATGGTATTAAATGTTGATTGAGTTGTCATTGATGCCAACATGGACTTGCAATGGCCCTTTCAGTGATCATTGATGCTATTAATGTCCCTTGCAGTGGACAAGCTTGATGGACAAGTTTGCGTGCTAAAGGTATCCTCTGCATATGGAAGATTGGGCATTAGAGCCCATCTACAAATGATGTGTACTTGGTGATACAAATGACCCATTCTATGGTCATTTGTGTATGATGTGGCTCGTATGTGTATGGAGGACCTTGACATTGTGCCTTGATACCCTTGACATGCTTCTTGGACATTGATGTGGCATAATGATGATTTTTGTATGAATCCCATGGAGATGTGGATCTTGAGGACCATGAAGACGTGATGGTCATGTTTTGCACATGGTACCTTGGACCTTGGAACTCACATACATGATGGCATGTTGCACATGATAGCTTGATGTATATGGTTGATTTCTCTTAAAGCTCGTGCTATGATGAGTGCATGGTGGAGCCCTCTTTTTAGTTGACATATCCTTGAGATATGGTTCCTTGGTTATGATGCACCCATACATGGTCATATACTTGGTTGAGATGCCCTTATGCCCCTTGCATAAAATGAGGCTTGGCATCTTACTCTTGGTGGTCATGATTTGATCATGGTTCTTTTGCTTTGGAGGTTTGGGCCTTGAAGCCCCACACACATGGCACTTGTACATGACGTTGAAATCTACTTGTTCAATATGATGATCATGGTTGCACAGGAACCCATACACATGGTGTTTGGACCACTTGATGGATCTTAGACCCACTTACGCATTCTTGAGGAGCACTTGGACATGATTTGAGTTTGGAGACCACACTCTTGTTGTATGGAGCCCACTTGTACTTGGTAGCTCAATGTATCTTTGCTTTGAAATCCATATGAAAAGAAGTTGTCATGTGGTAACCTGGAAATTGAAGAATTGATGACTATGAAGCCCTCACACATTTATCTCTTGGTGTTTTGAGTTGACGTAGCATCCCATCTCAAGCCAAGCAACTTATTGGGGTTTTAAGTACCATGGAATAATGAAGTTTAATTCCAAAATCCTTGAAATATGGAAGTACAATTACTCTTTAAAAGAAACAGACTTTAAATAAATACACACATGTGAAGTTTGAAGCCCTATCTCCTTAATTGGAGGGACATCCAGCCCAATGTTTAATTAATTTTTAATTGAATTATTTAACTCACTAGGTCGGCTCAGAAAAGGGCTTAAATTCAACATTTTTCCTATTAGACCTAGGTCGTCCACGCCTCAATTTTTACCCACACGAATTAGTATAAATATAGTCCATCCTTCTTCACTTGTGATGTGAAAAATATGAATTTTTAAGCTCTGAAATTTTTGGATTGACTGAGGCAACCGCAAAGAAAAATCAGTGAAATGTTTTTTTAATAATTCTTCTCTGAAATTCGGGTGAATGGATGAAGTGTCTGAGGAAGCTATAAAAAGTGGATTATTTTTTTATTTTGGATTATAAGCTACAACCAAGAGCAGCCGCAGAAGTATATTAGTGTTGTAGCATGATCTGCCTCCTTCAAGAGTTTGTGGACTCTCAAATACAACCCTTTTAGCAGCAGAGAAACATTTTTGGGTTAAGTTTTGTTCTAAGGCTTTACAATTAGTTTGAAGAAAAACAAGCTTTGAATTTCAGGTTAGCAAGACCTCTATGGAAGCCACAGTATATAAGGAAACAAATTTGAAATTCGGATCTTTGTGGCAGCCACAGTAGAGAAGGAGACAACTCTGAAATTCATAGCTCTTTGACAACCATAGTAGAGCAGGAGATAACTTTGAAATTCAGACCTCTGTGGAAGCCACAATAGAGCAGGACACAACTCTCAAATTGTGTCTTGCTCATGTAGATGTAGGAAGAAAATCATGCAGATGTAGGAAGAAAATCATGCATTCTCATATTCCAGATCAAGTAATCTATCCCACAAAACATTGGTACTCCATTCACTGAGAACCCCATGGTGTGTCAAGGATCTCCTTGAAGCTGGTAAGGCTTTCTGTGAAGGCCTGCTCTGATACCAATTGTTGGACACATCGAGCACACTGAGAGGGGGTAGTGAATAGTGTGTATAGATTTTATTACTTTTTCAACTTTAAAAATCATCAACAGCTTATTCAATATTATGCAGAGTACGTTATTATCATTATATCAACAATTATAGCTCATCGTCACATATCATCTTATCATCATCACATAGGAAGCATAACAAAACATAGTGCACAATATTTTTACGTGGAAACCCAAGTCTTGGGGGAAAAACCACGGAAGCCTTTATAATAATAGTTTTCCAGCAACAACTGGAATGAGGCAACAACTCCCTTGTTACAATGACTTCAATTCTCCAGCTACAACTGGAAGGAGGTTACAACCCCCTGGGTTATAGGCTACAACCTGAAGGAATCCCTAGCTACCTATATTTCCTTGCCCCGTCCTGCCACTCTGATATGAAGAGAGAAACCATTGAATCACAATCGCACTGATCCTGTGGACTTGCTAACCAACACTTGTACCACACTGCACACCAATTGTCTATGCTAGACACTGCTCATCAACTATCACTACTGACCAACTACTCACTGACCACTGCTGTCCATTGACCACTGCACATCAAATGTGTCACATTGCTCATCAACATATAAAATCAATCTGTCCAATCTATTTGTATGAATCAAGTTGTTCCACTCATTTGACTCATTCAATCTGAGTCTAACCAACTGCACACGAAACTCAGTCCACTTGGGTCAAACCAACTGCTCATACAACTCAACCAGTTTGAGTCAGATCAATTACACATAAGGAAACCTGTGCCAATCTTGCTCAACTAAACCAACCTATACCAAGATGCTTGGGTACCTATTGTTAAGTTTAAACCAAATAGACTAGCAAGATCACTGAAAGAAACATAATCACAAGATAGACACAAAATTTACCCTCGGAAAACCTCATGGGGTAGAAAACCCAGCAAAGCTTTCCTCAATAAGATGATCAACCAAAATACAAGATGTGCTCCCTCCTTCTCTACCTCCTTAGCAGACCTCCCAGACAAGTGCGCTACTTTTCTGAGTTGTGCAAGTGTGTCTAATGAGGAGCTCACCTCCTCTATTTATATTACTTCTCGACTGACCAAAATCCCTAATGGGGCCGACCTCTCCTGGAGAAGTCTAATAACCCCTAAAATATAATGTCAGGGCCGACCCCCACATGGTGGGTCTAATAACCCTAGTTACCACAAACCATCGGAGGAATAATCATCTCCGGATACATAATAGGGTTACCTCGGAGGGATGAAACATCTCCGGAATAATAGTGTACAAATATAATATTCTTAGAAGTTACAATATTCAACACTCCCCCTTAACGAGAAGGATATTATAACAGCGTCTGCAGGAGCAAGGAGTCATCAACTACATCATACATGATACATCTATAAATCATTGGAAGCTTTCTTCAATTCATCATCATCACAGGATCATCGTCATCACACGATCATCAGCATCGTCATCACACGATCATCAACATCGTTAGAACATCATCAATACAAATATCCATACAAATACAAGTATACACATCATCAATACAAGTATCCATACCAATACAAGTATACACATCATCAATACAAGTATCCATACCAATACAAGTATACACATCATCAATACAAGTATCCATACCAATACAAGTATACACATCATCAATACAAGTATCCATAACAATACAAGTATCCTCAATAACATCATACTCTGTAAACCACATGATTCATTTAAGACACCATAACATGTCTAGGGATGATACAGTCGACTCGTCAACTTAGACAAAATCTAAGGACCACTTTCTCGGAGACATATGTCTACGGATCAATTCAGGGATTGAAGTCCAGGGATGATACAATCCCCTCTCGTCCACTAGGGACCACTTCTCGGAGACATCTGTCTATGGGTCAATTCAGGGACCGAAGTCTGGGGATGATACAATCCCCATCACGTACATTTTGAACTAGTGGTTCCGGGATGATGCAATCCCCATCACGTACATTTTGAACTAGTGGTTCCGGGATGATGCAATCCCCATCACGTACATTTTGAACTAGTGGTTCTGGGATGATGCAATCCCCATCATGTACATTTTGAACCAGTGGTTCCGGGATGATGCAATCCCCATCAGTCCTCTTTGGACTTCATTCTCGGAGACCATACATATACGGATCAATTGAGGGACCGAAGTCCAAGGATGATACAATCCCCATTTGTCCACTTTGGACTTCATTCTCGGAGACCATACGTCTACGGATCAATTCAGGGACCGAAGTCTAGGGATGATACAATCCCCATCTGTCCACTAAGGACTTCATTCTTGGAGACCATACGTCTACGGATCAATTCAGAGAACCAAAGTCCAGGGATGATACAATCCCCATCTGTCCACTAAGGACTTCATTCTTAGATACCATACGTCTACGGATCAATTCAAGGAACCAAATTTCAGGGATGATACCATCCCCATCTGTCCACTAAGGACTTCATTCTCGGAGACCATACGTCTATGGATCAATTCAAGGAACCAAATTCCAGGGATGATACAATCCCCATCTGTCCACTAAGGACTTCATTCTCGGAGACCATACGTCTACGGATCAATTCAAGGAACCAAAGTCCAGGGATGATACAATCCCCATCTGTCCACTAAGGACTTCATTCTCGGATACCATACGTCTACGGATAAATTCAAGGAACCAAAGTCCAGGGATGATACAATCCCCATCTATATCCTTATCAATACAGATGTCATCAAAACATGTATTCTCATCAATACATCAATAAAACATGTATCTTCATCAATACATCAGTAAGACATGTATCCTCACCGATACATCAATAAAACATCAATAAACCATGTATCCTCATCAATACATTAGTAAGACATGTATCCTCACCGATACATCAACAAAACATCAATAAACCATGTATCCTCATCAATACATTAGTAAGACATGTATCCTCACTGATACATTAATAAAACATGTATCCTCATCAATACATCAGTAAAGTAAAAGTAAGTGAGAGAAAATAAGTATTCTAAGTATAAGAGTCCTAAGTCTAAGTATCTAAAACGGGTATCCTCATCATCGACCTTGCTGTCGATGAGGCAATCTCATCATTAGAGACCACACTACTCCCCCTTTTGAGGAGGGTCATTTTGAACCACACCAAGTTTGTCTCGAAAGTATTCAAATTTCACTCGAGACAAAGGCTTAGTCAAGATATCAACAATTTGATCCTCAGTGCTCACATACTCAAGCTTAATAGCTCCTCTCTGCACCATATCTCGTATATAAAAGTAGCGGATCTCTATGTGTTTTGACTTATCGTGAAATACCGTATTTTCTGTCATCTTGATACAACTTTGATTGTCACACATAATCACAGTAGGATCCAATTCTAAGTCAAATACTCCAGATAGTAGTTTCCGAAGCCATACTGCTTCACAGCTAGCAGAGCAGGCAGCTATATATTCTGCTTCAGCAGTACTGAGAGCCACACTGGATTGTTTCTTGCTGAACCAAGAGATCATGGCAGATCCAAGACCATAACATCCACCTGATGTACTCTTCCTGACTGAAACACTTCCTGCCCAATCAGAATATGAATAACCATGTAATATAAGTTCATGATTTCCGAGGTAGTAAAGACCAAAATCTAATGTACCTTTTAGATACCTCATTACATGCTTTGCAGCTATTAGGTGAACCTTCCTTGGTTCTACTAGATATTGACTCAGAGTATTTACAACAAAGCATATATTTGGTCTGGTATTTGTCAAATACATCAATGACCCAATGATTTGTTTATATAGAGTTACATCCACTAATTCTGATGAGTCGTCAACGAATAATTTCAAGTTGGAGTCCATGGGAGTAGTCATGGTCTTACACTCCAACATGTCAAATCTTTTCAAGATCTCCACAGCATACTTACCTTGATTTAGGAAGATTCCTTTTGGTTCTTGCCATACTTATAGACCTAAGAAGTAGTGCATTAATCCTAGATTTCAGAAGAAAGCTTCTTCTTACATTCGATAATTTGGTTCTCATTTCCTATTAGAAATAGATCATCCACATACAATAGTAATATAACAGGTTCATCATCCATAATTTTGAGATAGAGATTTGGATCATCTTTACTCTTGGTAAAGCCCATACTTGTTAAGAAACTGTCAATCCTTCCGTACCAAGCTCTGGGAGCTTGCTTCAATCCATACAAATCCTTTTTCAGCTTGCATACATGATTTCTTCTATCTTTAACCTCAAATCCTTGTGGTTGTTCTATGTACACTTCTTCTTCAATGACACCATTCAGGAAGGCTGTTTTAACATCCATCTGGTGTAATTTCCACTTCATCATAGATGCAAGTGCCATGATAGTTCTAATTGAAGTGTACTTAGCAACTGGTGCAAATGTTTCTTCATAGTCTATTCCATCCTTTTGAGAGAAACCTCTGGCTACAAATCTTGCCTTATATTTTCCAATGCTACCATTTGCAGCATGTTTTATCTTGAAAATCCATTTGGAAGAAACCACACTTTTATCCTTTGGTTTGGGAACTATATCCCAAACATCATTTTTCATTATTGACTGGTACTCTTTTGTCATAGCTTCTACCCACTCCTTTTCTTGAGCTGCCTCCTCATAGCTGGTGGGTTGATGATCCACAAGATCACACATTAAGGCCACATAGTTGGATACAAACTTGGGTTTCTTCCTTTCTCTAGTGGAACCTTCAGGAGCTCCATATTTTTCAGCTCCTTGAATAATGTCTCTAGCCCATGCTGGTCTTCTTTTTCTAGATAGATTCGAAAGGGGGGGTTCTTGAGGTTCTATCATATCACGGTCTTCTGGTGTATCATCTTCAGGGATGGGTACAGCTTTTGTAACTCTAGGAGGTGAATCTTCTTCATAGATTTCTTCAAGTTGGCACTTCCTAGATTTCTTGATAGCTGCTTCTTCATCAAATGTTACATCTCTACTTATCTCCATATGATGAAAACCAGGTATGTAAATTCTAAAAGCTTTGGATGTTTCACAATATCCAACAAATATTCCTTTCTTACCAGAGGGATCCAACTTGCTTCTCTTTTCTTTTGGAATGTGAATATACACAGGACATCCAAATATTTTGAGATGACTTACCTCAGGCTTCTTTCCTGTGAATACTTCTTCCGGAGTCTTAAATTCAAGAGCACTATGAGAAAGTCTATTTTGTACATAGACAGTGTCCTGGCTGCTTTAGCCCATAGATACATGGGAAGATCTTGATCATGTATCATAGTCTTTACAGCTTCCATGATAGTTCTATTCTTCCTTTCAGCAACCCCATTTTGTTGGGGATTGTAGGGAGTGGTTAGTTCCCTTTTGATTCCAACTCCTTTACAAAAGTCTTCAAATTCCTTTGAAGTATATTCTCCGCCATTATCTGTTCTGAGAATCTTGATTTTCTTTTCTGAGAGATTTTCTATTAAGGCCTTAAACTCTTTGAATTTTTCAAAGACTTCATTCTTACCTTTTAGAAAGAATATCCAAGTTTTCCTTGAGTAGTCATCAATGAATGTGACATAGTATTCATATCCACTCAAAGATGTGGAGGGCATTGGTCCACATACATCAGAGTGTATTAACTCTAGGGTACTTTTAGTCTTTGTTTCACTCCTGGGAAATGGGTTCTTGACATTCTTCCCTTTTGCACATCCTTTGCATGTGCCATCATAATTAGTCTTTAAGTCTGGCAAACCTATAACTACCTTTCTTACATAGGGTAGTGCCTTGTAGTTAATGTGAGTAGGTCTCCTATGCCATAGTTCATTTGGGCTAATGGTTTCATGAACAAGAGCTGCTTCTGGAAGGCCTTTAATTTTGTATAAGCCTGCTTCTTCTTCACCAATGATAATTGCATCCTTGATAGATTTTCCTTTGGACCACATTAAGACTTGTCCATCAATGAATGCAACCCTATAGCCTTTCTTATCCAATGCTGAGATGGATAACAAGTTCTTCTTCAATCCTGGTACATACAATATTTCTTTCATTTTCATGGAGGTACCAGAATCAAGCTTGTAGCTTGCTTCACCAATTCCCTTGATGGGATATTGAAATTCATCTCCTAGAGATACCTTTTGTGGAGAAGTCTTTTCTTCAAGACTTGAGAGAGTCTTTTTCTGACCTGTCATGTGCTTTGAAGCACCACTGTCAATAAGCCATGTATCTTCTCCAGGAGTTATAGATCCAGAGAGTGCGGAGAAAAGAACATATTCTTTTGCATCTTCTTCTTTATTTCTCCTAGATCTTCTTTTGAAGAAGGTCCTTTCTTCTTCTTCTTCTTCACTTCTAGGTCTTTTATTGTGAGGCCTTTCTTCCTCTTCTACTTCTTCTTCACTATCATCTTCTGCAAGATGTGCTTGATGTCTTTTGTAATGAGAACCCTTTTTCTTCTATAGAGGGCAATCTCTAGCAAGGTGTCCTATTTTGTGACAAGAGAAACATTGGAAAGAGGAGTAATCTCTTCTTTGAATAGTTCCTCTTTTCTTTTGAAATCTATGTGGAGGATGAGACTCGTGACTATTCCTTTTGGAGTAGGATTGATTCCTTCTTCTCTTGGTGTGGGTGGCCAAGGCTTCTCCGTTTGCAACCCTAGCCTCCTCTTGTACACAATCCTCCCAAACTACATCAAAATTCATGCTTTCTTTTCTGGCACACATAGTTTGTATGAATGACAACCAAGGTCTAGTGAGACCATTTAGAGCTGTCATCACAAGTTCATCTTCATCAAGAGTATCACGAATGGAATCTAGTTGCTCCTTGATTTGGGAGACCCTTGAGAAGTATTCTTGAATGGATTCTCCTTTGTGCATCTTGGTGCTCTTCAACTGAGTCCTTAGGTTCATCTTCCTATTGATGTTCTTTCCTTCATACATTCTTACTAGGGCATCATACATTTCCTTTGGAGTCTTCTTGGAGGCCACTTGGGGAATGAAGTGGTCTTTAATAGAATCAGCTATGATTCTCTTTGCCCTAATCAAATCCTTCCTATGCTTCTCTTTGGCTTCATCTCCTTCAGGTTCTGCAACTTCATCCTTGATATAATGAGCAAGGTCATTTTCTTCAAGAATGAGACCAATTCTATATTTCCATGCTCGAAAATTTTCTATACCTTCTAGCTTGTCTTCAAGATTAGTGTTTGGAGACATCTTCTCTTGGGGGAGTCCAAGAGATAAGAGGTAGAGTAGTACTTACTCGGAAACTTTAACTTTTCACTTTTCCGGATCTGCAACAGAAATTTCTGGTTTATCGCACTTTTGGTGAAACTAGGGTTTGACTTTCCCAGAGTTCTACCCAACCAAAATGTTCGATCTAGGGCTCAAAAGATTCGTTTTGACAAGGGATATCCAGCCATGTAATCAGAATTCAATAATACCAACTTTTTGCAGAAGTCAATTTTTGGTTTATCGCACTTTTGGTAAGACTAGGGTTTGACTTTCCTGGAGTTCTACCCAACCAAAAAGTTAGATCTAGGGCTCAAAAGATTGGTTTTGACAAGGGCTATCCAGCCATGTAATCAGAATTCAACAATACCAACTTTGTGCAGAAACCCTAACCTTCACCGGAGAGAGAGAGAGAGAGATATTCTTACCTTGTGAAAGATGTTCTATTCAGGCTAGCTCTGATACCATGTTAAGTTTAAACCAAATAGACTAGCAAGATCACTGAAAGAAACATAATCACAAGATAGACACAGAATTTACCCTAGGAAACCCTCATGGGGTAGAAAACCCAGCAAAGCTTTCCTCAATAAGATGATCAACCAAAATACAAGATGTGCTCCCTCCTTCTCTATCTCCTTAGTAGACCTCCCAGACAAGTGCGCTACTTTTCTAAGTTGTGCAAGTGTGTCTAATGAGGAGCTCACCTCCTCTATTTATATTAGTTCCTGACTGACCAAAATCCCTAATGGGCGCGACCTCTCCTGGAGAAGTCTAATAACCCCTAAAATATAATGTCAGGGCCGACCCCCACATGGTGGGTCTAATAACCCTAGTTACCACAAACCATCGGAGGAATAATCATCTCCTGATACATAATAGGGTTACCTCGGAGGGATGAAACATCTCCGGAATAATAATGTACAAATATAATATTCTTAGAAGTTACAATATTCAACACCTATACCAAATCAATCATATACCTATGCCAATCCGATCATGTAACTGTGCCAATCTTATAAGGTACTTGTGCCAACTTGTAACTACTTTCTTACAAGGTCAAGATAGGGATAATACATTTTACAACACGACCATGACTTACTCTTTGAATAAGACTCATCCCAAACTCATGACCTGAATAACAACTCAGTCAAGTAAGGATTGAGAGACAACATCAACCAACCAACTTCAAAAAAGAAGATGATCAACCTACAAACCCTAAGACACACTTTAACTAATTTGTCAACTTAAACTTATTGTCTATATCCAACAACTTTAGACACTTTACAAAATATTATCAATTAGTTCAAATCCACAACTTGTTCAATCACTTTACTCAAGATAAGCAATCATGTCAAGACTAACCACAATTAACTTGCTTAATTAAGCCACACCACCAACCTTAGTAAGATAGTTCAAGATCAACTTTAGGTATCTTTCCAGACCACTCTAGTCAAATCAATCAAGTGATAACTAACTTAACAAGTCAATATTAGTCAAGGTAATAATACAATAGAGGTCAACTTTATACAACTTGCTAAACCAATAAGGTCATGTCTACTTTACATAGTTTTCCAAGCTAAGTCAAGTCAACACAATCTAATATAGTCAACACTAATCAAGATGCAAGAGAAGAATGCTAATCACTTGTAGCTAACTAGGTCAACTTTAATTCCTTACTGGAAACACTATCATGATAACTTATCAACTTATACTTGTCAGAATTCAGACCAACAATTGCATATAGTCAACTCATCTTTGACTTATCAAAACAAAGAAAACTCAGTCAAACCCAGTCAAAAGTCAACTTTTTCAGCACTTTAGATGCCCTAGTTATGTGTACCTATACAACCATAAATCTTAGAAAGTAGAGAGCTTCATTTTGTCTTCAAATCAGCCTGATAATTCAGAACAAGTTGTTCTGAAAATTATGGTTCACACAGCTCGAGTTTTCTGAGGTATGTTGATTTTTACCTGAGGCTGTTCGAATTTTTCAGAGGTTTCATGAGGCAATCCGAATTTTTCAGAGGTAGTCTTAAATTGCAGCTTGTCATTATGATGATGTTGACCTGCTATTTATACTCATTTTTCAAAAAAACAAAATATTGACCCGACATACCATTAAGGGTAAATTTTTTTTTAATAAACTTAATTTTGTTTTACTGGGCTGATTTGTAGTTTGGTTTAAATGTTGATTAAATTAAATTTCTTTTTTATTTAAAAATACTTTTATTAACCTTTAATTATGACTTAGGTCGAGGTTTAGGTTTAGGCTTAGTTTTTAAGACTTGTAGTTTAGCTTAAATGTTAATTAAATTAAAGTTCTTTTAATTTAAAAAATATTTTTATTAACCTTTAATTAGGGCTTAGGTTGGGGTTTAAGTTTAGGCTTAGTTTTTAAGGATAGAAAAGGACTAGTTTAAGGATGTTAGGGATAGGGTGACAAAAGGCTTAGAATTAGGGTTCTAGGATACAATACTAAAGTTAGGACCACTTCAAAAAGTAAGGATACCATCAACACAACGAACCAACACAACAAATTCGAGCAACAAGGAGACCATCAACCAAGCAATGACTCAAGAAGGAATAAGAAACAGCTTAGGGGTACTCAACAAGGTCAACGGGTAACCAGGGATTTTTCCAATGTCCATAGGCCTCCAATGGCTTCAAGCTTGGGCTTGGACAAGGTCAAAAGGGCTCCTTTGACACAGGCAAGCACAAACTAAACACCAACCCTCACGGGCTCCACAAGGGGAACAAAGAGTCAATTGTTGGCATCAATGACAAATTAATCAACAATATCTCCCTTTTTCATTGATGACAACACCGTAACTCCTCTTCAAAACAAGCTCCCCCTATCAACAACTTCTCTCCCCCTTTGGCATCAATGGAAAAGGGAACTTCCTTTCACAACATTGCTCCCCCTCAGGGCATTCTCCCTTTGTCAACAACTTCTCTTCATTTTTCAACTCTTGAAATAAATTTTCTTCCTTTTTTCATCAATGGAAACAAGAAATTCCTTTGGCAATACTGCTCCCCCTATCATTGGGAACTACTGCTACTTTGATGGACTTGTATTATGGCACAAGGATACTGCTGGAACCAACTACTATAGGATTTTGAGAAGAGTGTGATCATTGATATTAAATTTGATAATTAGGTACATAGATCCTTTTACACATTCTTTGTACACTTCATATCACTGATCGATAGTCTTCAAAATGGTATTGGGTTTTTCCTAAAAAATTCATCATTTCTGTTTTGATCAATGGGGCAATCTATTGACTTTCTTCTCCATACTTGGGTAGACTGATTGATGTTCATGAAATTCGATTGAACTTGATTTCTTCTCCAAATTTTAACTTCTCCCCGCATCTTGCAATGTTTTGCAAAATGACCATAATGATAACAATTATAACATTGAACATAAAATGTACCTTGATTACTTTATGGAGTTATTATGTCATGAGATCTGCAATGGGTGGCTTTGTGACAATAATTATTACACTTGTAGCAGTGATAATGGAACATTATAGGATATCTCTGAGCAAAGGATTTTTGTGATGTAGCTTTTCTTGATTCTTGCTGATCATGGGATATTCTGAGAATACCAGTATAACTATTAGCCTTTTCTTCTTTTTCCATGGAGATTTCACTTTCTTCAGTTTTCTTCTCGATCTTTGATTTTGTCTTTAGCTGAGCAGTTGTTTTGTGCAAATCTTCCTTTGGAGAGAGGATCTTCAATTTTTTCCTTTGACAAATTTCTATCTTTTCTTGGAGTTGTCTTGTTAGGTCTTCTTCAATTTTCTTGACTTCTTCTACCTGTCTTTTCAGATCAACAATATTGTCTTCCATATGTCCTTTCGAGTTCTGATCTTCCTCATGATATTTTTGCAGTTGTCCTTTTAGTACTTGATTTTCTTTTTTGATCTCTGAGAGTTCGTTTTCAAATTCAAAATTCGTCAAGAATGCCTTTCGTAATTCTATCTTCAAGGATTTGATTTCGAATTGTTGTTTTCTTCTTAGTTTCTCTTCAATATCATGACGAAAATGAATTCCCTTTTTGTCACTTGGATCTTCTTTCTGACTGGCAGTACTTTCCTTTTGCAATTTTTCAAGGTACTGAACTCACTATCTTTGTCTTGAAGCTTGCGATTTAATTCTTTCTCCTTATCTTCTAGTTGTCTTCTGATCTTGTCAATTTGTTCTGATTTTCTTTTATTTTCAGTAGCAGACTTCTCAAGTTTATCTTTCAAAGAGTTGGATATGGTTTCTTTGATTCTGATAGCTTCTTCAACTTGGAGATTTAGATCAATTATAGCCTGTGTGGCCTTCTCAGATTCTTCTTGATTCCTCTTCTTAGAGTTGTCCAATTGCTCTTGCAATACCTAATTCTGTTCACAAAGTTTCTCAAATTATTGCAAAGCGTTAGTAATATCATTGTCTAAACACTCATTTCTATGATTGATCAGGGAGCAATGAGATTCATCACATTTTGAAGTATTACATTCTCTGAATTCAAAATGGATCTCATCTTCCATACCTGATAAACATATTTCTTTAAAAGAATTACAAATAGAATGTTTAGAGGAGGACTTACCTTCATACTTACCTGGATCTTGTACTGACCTTTTGATAGAGCTGTCTTCTGCTTCTTATTCTTCATCTGAGTTTAGCCAATTTATTTTGAGCGACATTTCTTTAACTGAGTTGCACTTTCCTATTTTCTCTTTTTGGAGATCTGTTAGGTCTTCAAGCATTAATTCCATAACCCCTGCTTCTTGTTCTTTAGTGGAGTAGAGTTGTTCTAATTTGAGCCATAGTTCCTTAGTTGAGTTGTTATTTCCAATCTTCTCTTTTATGGAATCTTATAAGCGTTCAAGAATAGCTACCATAGTCATCGAGTTATTTTTCTTTGCTTCCTTCTGAGGTGATGTTTTCACTTTCTTTGGAGGTGTATATCCAGTAACAAATGATTTCCATATACCAATTCCTACTACCTCAAGAAAAGCCTGCATTATCATTTTCCATATCAAGTAATATGTCCCACAAAACAATGGTACTCCATTCACTAAGAACCCCATGGTGTGTCAAGGATATCCTTCAAGCTGGTAAGGCTTTCTATGAAGGCCCGCTTTGATACCAATTGTTAGACACACCGAGCACACTGAGAGGGGGGGGATGAAAAAGTGTGTATATCTTTTATTACTTTTTCAACTTTAACAATCATCAACAGCCTATCACAATTTGAATCTTGATAGAGAAGCACAATTTGAATCCATGACAACCATGTAGAGAATCGAGTGGAAGTTTGAGTCTTGGCATGTGGATGACTCAGTGAAGAATTATAACTTCTTTATATTCAAAATCAGAGTTGAACATTAAGTTAAGGAATTTTGAATCATCAAAAGGCCAGTAGTACATCTTATTGAATGGAAACATTGAAACAATGATACTATGATGATATGACAGTAACATGTGACAACTTGATTTGGAAATTGACATGACTAAGCGGTAATATGATTTGACATGACAGCACAATAGTTAATGACAAGTTTAACAGGGTGATGACAAGTGACAATTTGATGACAAGTTGATGTTAGTGATAGGTTGATGACAATGACAAGTCGATTGATTGATTTGGTTCTAATTGCAAGTTATACTTGCATATATGAGGTTTGGATACCTCAACCTTTATTGGTTGGAGCTAATAAAACCAGGCTGGGCCTTGGATTGAGAGTTGGTGCTCTTCTTATCAGTTGGTGCTGATTGTAATCGCGAAGATTGGTGTCTTCCATTGTAAATAATATGAAAACATAAATACATCTCTCATACAATTCTTGTGTTGTCTCATGTGATGAGTGGTGATTTTATGTTGATATTATGCTTATGATGCATGGTTGATTTAGTTGATGAATTTTGTTGCAAATATGTTGTACTTAGTAGATTGATGTGATATGCTTTATTGATTAGAATGAAAAAGTGGTTTAATTTATTACACACTGATTCACTTCCCTCTTAGTGTGACCATTGTGTCCAACAATTGGTATTAGAAACAATTGAATCACAACCGCACTGATCTTGTAGACCTTATAACCAACACATGTACCACACTGGACAACAATTGTCACTATTGACCACTGCTCATCAACTGTCACTGCTGACCAACTGTTCACTGACCACTGTTTTCCGCTGACCACTACACATCAACTATGTCACACTTTTCGTCAACATATACAATCAATCTGTCTAATCTAGTTGTACCAATCAAGTTGTTCACTAATTCGACTTAGTCAATATGAGTCTAATCAACTGCACACCAAACTCAGTCAACGTGGGTCTAACCAACTGCTCATACAACTCATCCAGTCTGAGTCATACAAATTGCACATAAGGAAACCTGTGCCAATCCGGATCCACTAAACTAACCTATACCAAGTTGCTTGTGTACTTGTACCAAATCAATCATATACTTGTGTCAATATGATCATGTACCTGTGCCAATCTTATCAAGTACCTGTGCCAACTTGTAACTAATTTCTTACTAGGTCAAGATAGGGTTAGGATAGTACATTTTACAACACGACCATGACTTACTCTCCGAATCATACTCATCCCAAACTCACGACCTGACTAACAACTTAGTCAAGCAAGGCTTAACAGACAACATTAACCAACCAACTTGAAATAAGAAGATGGTCAACCTACAAACCCTAAGACACACTTTAACCCATTTGTCAACTTAAACTTACTCAACAACTTTAGACACTTTACAAAAAATTATCAATTAGGTCAAATCCACAACTTGTTCAATCATTTTACTCAAGATAATAAATCAAGTCAAGACTAACTCGAATCAACTTGCTTAATTAAGCCACGCCACCAACCTTAGTAAGATAGGTCAATATCAACTTTAGGTATCTTTCGAGACAAGTCTATTCAAATCAATCAGGTGATAACTAACTTAACAAGTCAATACCATTAAAGGTAATAAGATAAGAGAGGTCAACTTTATACAACTTGCTAAACCAATTACGTCATGTCCACTTTACACAGTTTTCCAAGCTAAGTCAAGTCAACACAATCTCATATAGCAATACTAATCAAGATGCAAGAGAAGAATGCTAATCACTTGTAGTTAACTAGGTCAACTTTAATTCCTTACTGGAAACGTTGTCATGATAACTTATCAACTTATACCGTTCAGAAGTTAGACCAACACTTGCTTATAGTCAACTCATCTCTGACTTATCAAAACACGGAAAACTCAGTCAAAATTCAACTTTTTCAACACTTTAGATGCCCTAGTTATGTGTACCGGTACAATGAGAAATACCAGAAAGTAGAGAGCTTCATTTTGTCTTCAATTCAACCTGATAATTCAAAAAAATATGTTCTGAAAATTATGGTTTACACAACTCGAGTTTTCTGAGGTAGACTATTTTTTTCTTGAGGCTGTTCGAATTTTTCATAGGCTTCATGAGGCAATCCGAATTTTTAAAAGGCAGTCCAAAATTGAAGCTTGTCATTATGATGACGTTGACTTGCTATTTATATTCATTTTCCAAAAAAAAGTATTTTACTAAGCCGACATGCCATTAAGGGTAATTTTTTTATAAATAAACTTAATTTTGTTTTACCGACCCGACTTGTAGTTTGGTTTAAATGATGATCAAAGTAAAGTTCTTTTTAATTTAAAAATACTTTTATTAACCTTTAATTAGGGCTTAGGTTGAGGTTTAGGTTTAGGCTTAATTTTTAAGACTTGTAGTTTAGCTTAAATGTTAATTAAATTAAAGTTCTTTTAATTTAAAAAATTCTTTCATTAACCTTTAATTAGGGCCTAGGTTGGGGTTTAAATTTAGGCTTAGTTTTTAAGGCTAGAAAAGGACTAGTTTAAGGATTTTAGGGATAGTGTGACAAAAGGCTTAGAATTAGGGTGATAGGATAGGATACTAAAGTTAGGACCACTTCAAAAAGTAAGGATACCATCAACACAACGAACCAACACAATAAATTCGAGCAAAAAGGAGACCATCAACCAAGCAACGACTCAAGAGGGACCAAGAAACAACTTAGGGGTACTCAACAAAGTCAATGGGTAACCAGGGATTTTTCCAATGTCCATAGGCCTCCAAGGGATTCAAGCTTGGGCTTGGATAAGGTCAAAAGGGCTCTTTTGACACAAACAACCACAAACTAAACACTAACCCTCACGGGCTCCACAAGGGGCGCCAAGACTGAACTGCTGGCATCAATGAACAGGAATGAAATTAGTTTTTATGTCTTACTTGTTCTAAGATGTGAAATGAGCTTTTATGTCTTACTTGTTGTAAAATAAGTTATTTGAATTTTTATATTGAAATGATTTTTATATCTTAATTTTTCAAACATAAGTCAATGTAGCATAACATGTATCTCAACTTCATTTTTTTCTTGTTTCTATGATAAATATAGAAGTTACTCTCATTTCTATTTTTTCATGTGCATGTTTTCACTATTAGGAAATGAGTACCTAGGCTAAATTTCTTGATAGCTTTCCTTTCTCCTTTGTATCAAGTCTCTTATATTTAATGGGAAAATTATCTTCTTCAATATATCACTAGTGTAGTCATGGTATTAACCATCATTTTTCATTGCAATCTCTAATGGTGCAAGAATCTATTCTTGTCTATATATATATATATGAGCATAATGCTTCTCCTACTAAAGACACAATATTCTACTTTACTTTTTCCATTGTTGCTTTGACTTATTCATGTCCATATCATAAATTAGCATAATGCTTCTCCTGCTAAAAACACAATATACTACTTTAGTCTTTCCTTTGCTACCTTGATTTATTCATGTCCATATCAAGAACTCTATAGCTTAATTCTTTGTATCAAATTTTTAAAGAATATTTTTTCCTCAATTTCCAACTCCAAAGCTGAATTCCTTTGCATTTATTTTGCATTATAGATTATAGGGCTTTCAAATTTTTTTTGACCATCCATATATTTATGGAGACATCTAATGTTGTGGCCATTATTAGTTCCCTTTTTATTAATTATGGGTATAGTGAATTCACCTAGAACTTTTTTTATATAATCTCAAAATTGTTTTTCATAATAGTTAATTGGAATTAATTTTTTTTTTTTTCAAAAGGCTTAATTCAAAGATTTTTTTAAATAGACAAAGAAAATACAACTACTATTATGTTTTCAAGTAGGAGCTCTAAGAGTTAAGGTGATTAATGATTGAATCCTTCACTTGAGGATCCTTGATATTGTTTTGTTAGGCCCATTTACTTATTTCCAATTATAACATGATACCAAATAGTTAGGACAATAGTCTACCAACCATGATGGTGATGCAATTTATCAAATTATTTATGATTAAGTATCAATTTTCTAATGTAATTGGTATCATATGGGTGGATACAATATATATTTAACAAGTGCATGCAAAGGTGGACCTCCCCATTTGACCATTACAGGCCTTTCTGTTGGCATGATGCTTAATGTCCCCCTCTATAGTTTTTTTGAAATACACTTAATTTTCCTTTTGAAAAATGTCATGATATAATCCTTTCCTTTAATGTATTTCCCATAAATTTTACATACACATTTATCACATTTATCCTTTCTTTCTATATTGTGGACCCCATGTGCAATCTTTTGACAACAATTTAATGTGTTAATCGACTCATGTTGCCATACCCACTAGGTATCATATGGCTTGACTCAATATATATTTAACTAGTGCACGTAAAGAGTGGACCTCCCCATTTGACCATTATATGCCTTTTTGTTCTCATGATGCTTAGTGTCCCTTTCTATATATATTTTTTGAAAGGTGCTTTATTTTTTATTTTGAAAAATTTCATGCTAGAATCATTTCCTTTAATGCATTTCTCATCATGTTCAAATACACATTACACATTTATCGTTTCTTCTTATATAGTGGACCCCATGTGCAATCTTTGGTGTAATTGTCTCCATAATGTTTTTTGTTAGCATGTTAATGTGCCAATCAACTCATCTTACCTTTTCTAAGAAAAGTTTTTTTTTTTCATTCTACTTACCATAGGTCATCAAATAGGTTTTCTATTTTGAAAAGTACTCGTCCTTCATGTTAACAATTTCTATTAAAATGTCTTTCCTTTCCTTGAAACATAAATTTTTGGGCCATTCTCTACTATTTTTCTTCTTGTTGGGCAAAGACCACTAGTTTTAGATAGTTTAGTTTCTATAGTTAGGAATTTTTATTGTTATCTTTTTGGTTTCATTTTTATCCACTAAGTTAAGAGTAAATAAAATAAGCTATGAGGAGATACTAGTAGATTATTCACTATAAATTTATACATCTAATAAATAGTTCTCTTGTGTGTTATTAAATAGTCTATTACACTATTGTCTCTTTGATATGGCATGCATATCCTCACATCCCAATAAAATATGTTGTACCACTACCAAGTCAAATTCAATAAAATTCCACTAAGATAACAAATGCTTAGCCATCAGTGTGATATCTTATTTATCCAAGACCAACCATTCCTCTTATTCCCTCCATATCAACATTTTCATACCCATTATATATCTACTCCCTATAAAGATATTTGTTTGCAAATAACTTATCTTCCATTAAAATATTCCAAATAAAAATTACTTATCCCACTTGTAAACATTTTGAAACATCCTTTCCTAGGTAAGTAAAAGGACATCCATTTGACATTTTATATATTAGACTTAAAATGAGTTATCATTAAGTAGTGGAAATCTTTACCTAAGCTCACTCCAATCCATAAAAGTTGTTTGATATGTTTATAAATTTAACAAAATCATAAAATAATTCAAATTTTATAAAACAATGAATACATGCCTTGCAAGCAAATAAATCAATCCTCATGTCTCTATTTTCTATGCTTCATGATGTGTCTCTACTTAGCTCACTTCAATGAATAAAAATTGTATGATTAAAAAAAACAAAAAATATTTCCAAGTAGGCTCACTTCAATGCATAAAAATTGTCTATCCAATTAGTATTATAGATTAAGAAAACAAAAAAATATTTCCAAGTTTATAAAATAATGAATTAAACCATCAATATTTAACATATACATCCTCATGTCTCTATTTCCAAACCAATTATCACTAGCTTTACCTTCTTACATGCTCACTTCAATATTTACCTAAGTTTTGCTTTACCTTTCACTTCAATATTTACCTAACATCAATTCAATCCATAAAAGTTGTTTAATAAAAATGAAATCACTTCAATCCATTAAAAATTTCAAAAAAATTATAATACTATCTAATCTTATAGGATTAGAGATTAAAAAAGTCCCAAAATATTCCTAAATTTATAAATGAATGAATACATCCCCTACAAATAAATAAAACCATTGATGTTCAACATACAAATCCTACTCCATTATGTGTCTCTCGACATGGTTTAAATTAATTTTCCTTTCGAATTTTCCTAGTAGTAATTACCTTCTTACATGCTACCTCCTTTTGTTTATTAGTGAGGTTTATATTTTTTCCTTTAAAATGATGTATATCATTTACTATCGTAGTAGTGAAACCATATCTCATAACTTCACATTTTCTTTCCTTTAAATTTTCATACTGAAATCGAAATATAATTGTCAATTAAAGGTTTTTCCTGTTTCTCTTGTTCTTAAGTGATGACTTTAGATATGATTTCTTCCACCCGTGTCTCTCAATCGCACTCTACTTTGTACTTGCCTTGGCTCCTTCTGGGTTTCTGTTTTTACTTGCTAAATGTGAGTTCCATGTAAGGATGAAAATGCAATTTTTGGTTCACGGTATGTAAACGGCTATTTAAGAGTTGCATAGATGTTATAAACATGCATATGAAGAACAATTTTTACATGGTTCTCTCATTCTCATTTTGGGAAGCTTAGTTGATTCTAACTTAGCCCATGGAATCATTAGCTGTTGCTGACATGCTTGTGGTTGATTATGCAGCTAATTTTGTTGTTGCAGCAGAGTTGCCTTTAGAAGGATTTCATTTATTGGCTATCTTTCCGTTGGCTTCAAGTCTAGTTGTTGATTCCATGTTTGTTTCTAATGACTTCGAGCGCTTACTCTTAATTAATCCCTCCGCTGGTTGCACTGCCACGGCCCACGATTGGATCCTGTGCTCATGGTCACGATCAGATTCAGCGGGTATTATTTCCGTTAGCTGCTCTGATCCAGAGGAAGGCACAGTTCTGTATCTTTGCTTTCCACCTTAAAGTAGGCCCTCCCACCTTTGACAGGGTTGGATCTCCATGAACAACAGAGAAACCTTAATCCACCATGCGGACCTCCAGCAGAAATCGGCCCTTCGAAGAGCGCAGATATAAAAGAGATGAGTGAGTGCTTTCCACCCTAAAGTAGGCAGATAAAAATATTTCCAATAGGCTCACTTCAATGGATAAAAATTGTCTACTCAAAATATATATATATTCCCAAGTTCATAAATAATGAATTAAACCATTAACGTTCAACATACACTTCCTCATGTCTCTATTTCCAAAACAATTATCACTTACTTTACCTTCTTACATTCTCATTTCAATATTTACCTAAGTTCTCCTTTATCTTCTTACATGCTCACTTCACTATTTACCTAGCCTCACATCATTCCATAAAAATTGTTATTTATACTATTAAATAGTATCACTTCTATCAAATAAAATTAGAGATTTAAAAAATCCCAAAATATTCCTAAATTTACAAATTAATGAATACATCCCCTAAAAATAAATAATCATTGATGTTCAACATACAAATCCTATGTCTCTATTTCATATGCTCCATTATGTGTCTCTCGAGATGGTTTAAATTAATTTTCCTTTCACTAATTATTAGTAATTACCTTCTTACATGCTACCTCCCTTTGTTTATTAAACTACTTCCTGGTCAGGTTTATATTTTTCCTTTAAAATGATGTATATCATTTACTATCTTAGTAGTGAAACCATATTTCATAACTTCACATTTTCTTGCTTTTAAATTTTCATAACGAGATTGAAATATTTGTTAGTCTTTTCTTAAATATCCAAATAAATAATTGTCAATTAAAGGTTTTTCCTGTTTCTCTTATTCTTAAGTGATGACTTTAGCTATGATTTCTTCCATCCTTGTCTCTCAATAGCACTCTATCCTGTGCTTGTCTCGGCTCCTTATGGGCTTTTGTGTTTACTTGCTAAATGTGAGTTCCATGTAAGGATGAAAACGCAATTTTTGGTTCACAGGAGTTGCATAGATTGCATGTTATAAACATGCATATGAAGAACAGTTTTTACATGGTTCTCTCATTCTCATTTTGGGAAGCTTAGCTGATTCTAACTTAGCCCATGGAATCATTCGCTGTTGTTGACATGTTTGTGGTTGAATATGCAGCTACTTTTACCTTTCGAAGGATTTCATTTATTGGCTGTCTTTGTCTTTCTGCTGGCTTCAAATCTAGTTGTTGATTCCATGTTTGTTTCTAATGACTTCGAGCACTTGCTCTTAATTAATCCGTTTGCTGCTTGCACTGCCACGGCCCACGATTCGCTCCTGTTCTCATCGTCACGATCAGATTCAGCGGATATTATTTCCGTTAGCTGCTCTGATCCAGAGGAAGGCACATTTCTGTATCTTCGCTTTCCACCTTAAAGTAGGCCCTCCCACCTTTGACAGGGTTGGATCTCCATGAACAACAGAGAAGCTTTAATCCACCATGCGGATCTCCATCAGAAATTGGCCCTTCGAAGAGCGCAGATATAAAAGAGATGAGTGAGTGCTTTCCACCGTAACGTAGGCCAGTTTAGGGTTAATTTCTAGGAACAACACCAAAAGCCTAACCTATCACGCGTATCTCTCTCGCATAAATCGCTCTCTTGAAGAGTGAGAGAAGCTGAAGACTGGAAGCAAGAAGAATTACCTCGGAAAGAGAGCTTGTAATTTGCAGACTATTGTCCCCAAAACTGAAACCCATAAATGAATAGAATGAACAAACACAGAAAGGAATGGATTTTTCTTGTATTTCAAATTTCGTCTCTGTGTTAATGACTTTTATGATTTCATCCACATCTCTATGGTGATTACGTAAACTTACCTTCAAGTATTTGAATCATATTTAATACCATATTCCCTAAAGCTTTTAAGTATCCAAATCATTTTTGATGCCTTCTTCTCTCATGAATGTTCCATAACGTAGTCTCAAGTATTTGAATCATCCTTTTATACCGTCTTCTGTATAGGCTGATTGTTTGGCATGATCTCTAGAAATGATTGGATGAGAGTATACATATCGTCTCCATCTCCGACTTTCTCAAGTGAGTTTCAGAATATAGGATCAACAAAGGAAAGTTGTAGCTCGGATCACTGTGAAGAGTAGTTCTTATTATAATCTGCTTATAAAATTCCACCAGAACCTCGATTAGCTTATGGAGACAACCCGGGGCCTATAAATGAACAGATATAAACGACAATAGCAGTTCTTACAGAAGATCACGGCTTCATCTTAAAACCATTTAAAGGTTTATATTGTTGTGTCGCAAGAAAAGAGATGTGACCAATTTAAAGCGATATGAGAAAAGGTTGTCGCTTCGATTATTGTGAAGAATTCTTCTTTGCCACGAGTATGCATAGGTTCAGAATCCTACTTTTGCAGATAACGTGCGGCTTACAAGTGCACATCATAACAAATAACCAGATAACCAGATACAGACCACGATATCATTTGGTTCATTTTAAAAGGCAAAGTTTATAGATCGGGGTCTCGTTTTCTTTTGTGTTCTCTAAGCAAGGGAGGGATTTTGTGATGTCTGGCCTTGAATCGGCGTTGCAAGATATCGCTGTCTTAACTTCCTTGAATGAGCGCGACAAGGTGACAAGGTGTTCATGTTTCAATTTTCTTTAAAACCCGCAATGCAAGAAGCGCAAAATGTGGAATCTTCATCACTTTCCCTTTGGTGTAAACGTCGTGGTGCAAAGTCTCTTGGCTTATACATAGAGAAACAAAGGCAATGGTAGAAACTCACTTTGCTTCGTTGATACGGTTGGACATATGATCCTTAATTGGTCATTAACTAACCAATTAATGACCAAATATACGACTAAATCAATGATAAAAAATACGATCAAATTAATGATTACATGACAAGTTATAAATGACCAAACTAAATATGACCACATTTTTTTTTGCGGAAATTAGCCACTCGCCAAATAAAAAGTGATCATTTATATGCGGATTTTGATCATTTTTTGGGTCACTTATCTCTCATTTTGTACTAGTGCTCAAAAGGTTAATCATTACCATTGATTCATAATAATATGTGCCACATTAATTTACCCTTGTCGTATGGTCAAATATGCAACCCAATAAGGAAAAAAGAGGAAATAGATGGCATAGAGGACATAGAGTTTGATTTTACACCATTAACAATTTATTTATTCAATGTCAACGTGAGGAAATATTAGAATCGCGGCAATTACGTTTTTTTAAAGAATTTTACAAAAGGGAGGATTTTTTTTCTTTTCAAAATGGAAGATAATGGCGATTTTTTACAAGGGAGAGTCCCGAGGGGAACTTTATAAATTTCCAAAATCAAGTGCAAGGAGAACCATGATGAATGGATGTATATGAATAATTAATTGAGGTTTTGAAATTGACAATTTTTATCTAACATGATGACGCACAATATATGAAATTGTCGAAACTTTAATAGATTGCCGAGAGGGTAAAACGACGATTGTTTTGTTTAAAACAAATATGAACATGACCAGTATGATGAGCCAAACATAATGACACCAAATTCATGACATGACAATGCCAAGATGGAATTAAAACAACCAATATCCAAGGCTTAACTCTACAACCACACTATGATGATGTAGTAGATGATGCAACTTGGCGGATTTGTGGAAGGGATTAAAGAAAAAATGGTGAAATAAGATATGGAAATGATATGAACATCGAACTGGATTTGACAGTACAAATGAAATTATCTTGCAAAAAATTTATGTATGTTTGATTATGGCGTCATGTTTTGACACTAGCTAGCTCACTCCATCTACAATGTTACAATTTACTAAATTTTAACAGTGCAGATTGATTTAGATACCCATATGCAGTGTTAAAATTTAGTAAATTGTATAAATTCATTGTCAAAACTGTAATTTTTCATTGTCAGAGTGACGACACAACTAAAAATGACCAAATTAATGACCAATTGTTATGCGATCATTTTTAGTTTAGGTTTGTGGTACTTGTGATATCTCATCTTGTGATGGTTTTTATTAATGCGTGTACCATAGATGTATTGAAAATTAATTATGATACCTTAGGAAGGATGTAAATCTTATAAGCAAATTGCTTCTGCTCCAAGAACATAACACTACATATAAGGTCGTTAATGTAAGCGGTGCAAATCTGGTTCATGCATTAACACTAAGCTGTGACACATGAGCGGGTCTATAATTTACTAAATTATAACATTGCAAATGGATTCAAAAGCTCCCCATGGGGCATCTGAATCCATCTACAGTGTTAGAATTTAGTAAATTGTACAAATTCATTGTCAAAATTGCAGTTTTCCATTGTCGAACTGACACAACGAACAATGACCAAATAAATGACCAATTCATATTCTTAATGTTATTGTTATGTGGTCATTTTCAATTTAGTTATTTGTTATCTGGTCATTTTTTTTTTTCCGTGACCCAATTGGTCATTCCTCTTGCCATTTTTAGTTGCCTCACTCAAGTTTAGTCATTTAAATACCTTGAAAAAACCTTGCTGACAATTTTTTTTTTGTTGCCTTGTCATTTATCCCTCATTTTCTACTAGTGTACACTAAAAAGAACTACCAGGAATTCAAAACATGGTAAAAGGTATGCCCGTATTTGATATTGAGCATGATAGTGCATGTCAGGGTTGTACACTTGGGAAGAATGGTAAGAAAAAATTTTCTAGTAGTACTACAAGATCTAAAGGGATTTTAAATTTTATACATTATGATGTATGTGGTCCCATGTCATCCCCATCCCTAAGTGGATTCTTATATTATGTACTGTTCATAGATTATTTTTCTAGGAAGTCATCGATTTATTTCGTAAAGACTAAAAGTGAAACTCTTAGAAAATTTAAAGAGTTGAAAATCAGATCCTTCCTTGCATTAAGGTCTGATAATAGAGGTGAATTTGATTCACATAAATTTAATGAGCTATGTAGTGATGTAAGAATATGTAGACAGTTAACAATACTATACAACCCTTAACAAAATGGGATTGTTGAAAGGAAGAATACAACCATATGTGAGGCTGCAAAAGCCATGATCCATGATCAAAATATGTATAGCTCATTATCGGCATAATCCACCAGCCGTCCAACTGTGTACATCCAAATTAGAATCTAACATGACATTCTATATGAGAAGACACCAGAAGAAGTGTTTACCGGTGAGAAGATAGAAATCTCACACTTGAGGATCTTCGGGAGCCCTATATGCATTCATGTTACCAAAAGAAAAGAGAACAAAGATGGAGCCTTCTGGAAAGAAAGACACCTTTGTGGGTTATAGCGAATCATCTAAATCATACCGAATATATCTAATTGGTGAGAGACACATTGAAGTTAGTCGATATGTTACCTTCCATGAGGAAGCTGCTTTCAAAAGATTGAAAGATATTCAATGTGATTTAGAGATGAAGGATCCCAAGTTTGATTCTCTCCCTTCAGAGTTTGAGAGGGAGAAACCAGAAGATACCTCAGATTCACTACCACCTAAAGAAATAGTAGAACTGATTGAGAGGTCACTTCATGAACCTACAACTAAAAGAACATCTTCTTGGTGCTGAGATATCTTACAAGATGCAAAGAAATATGGAGCCCCGAAAGGATCATCCAGAGAGCGCAAGAAGCCTGATAGATATTCAGGGTATGTTGCAATGATGAGTCACATCAGTGATTCAAAACCATCCTCATATGAAGAAGCTAGAAAGTAGGAAGTTTGGAAAGATGCAATGTGTAATGTCCCTAAAAATAGTAAAAATTAAAAAAAAAATTCGATACTGAATTAAACTGGTAAGAGATGAAGAATAGTAAATTAACTTCAGCACTGATATGTACCTACTGCACCAGTATTTGATTTCTACATTTTGAAGTGTCTTAGTTTCATAAGTATCATGGTTTACTGGTTATACATCCTTCATCTTTGCAGAAGCGTTTTAAATGAAATAAATGTATGAACTATCACATGTGTACAAATGTGTTTTGAATGTAATAATGTGGATCTCCTTCTCACAGCTGTAAGGGTTTGTGTGCATATGTAATAACTCTAACTGGTAATTTAGGTGGGATGGACCCCTAATGGCGGCGGTTGAGGCCCATGACGTACTGCTAAGTCTTTCAAGGGTAAGAGTACCCCGGAAGGGTTGCCGAGAGGTAGGGTGTAAGAATGGAACTGTATGACTTACTTAGTGAGGTTTGCTAATGTCTTCAATTTGCATATATTTACAGGTACTCCTACTACGGCGTCTGCCAAGGGTACCTACTCTATGGTTCCAACGAATTCTAAAACCCAGAGTATGAGATATTTAAAGATTGGCACCATGAAAACTATGATGGTCGTTGGCAATACTTGTGTAATTCATAACCTTTGTTGATTTAGTAAGGTCCTTGTTGGTACTAAGCAATGCTTATGGTTTTTGTTAATACTTGTACACTTATAAAACGTTGTTTGGTCAATCGTGACTTTACCACTATAGAGCTGTCGGTCTAAATCAAAATATTGGGGTTTGGATGTAGCATTGAATGTGGCTCTACGTTGGAACATGGCCAAGTTGCAAGTTGTGCTGAGGGTTTTACTCCTGGGGTTCTTCCCAACAAAGTGCAATTTTGTAGTATGCTTCACTTGTTTCCCTGTATGTGCAATTGGGGGTTTTCATGCTCTGGTCTGAGCTCTTGCTCATGGACATCGCACCTTACATGGCTCTACATGCAGAGATCGAAACTGAAAGTAACTCCTTCCCTAGCTCAAGTCTTACGCTTCTTTCCTGCTATTTTATTTGGTATGTGTTGATACTAATCCCCAGTTTTGACTCCATGGCATTTGCTTGCTTGGCAGGTGGTTGTGTGGCATCTTCCTTCTACATGGCTACCAGATGCTAGCCAGTACCTCGACTCTGATTTTGTCGCTTAAGGTAAGTTCAGGGTTCTTCATTCCTTCACTCCTCCTCTCACCTCTGTGGAGGGTACTGATGGTGTATGCTGTGAGGAAAAATCGTGAGCCTGCTTTGGGTTGTACTATAACATGTTTTGGTTTCCTTGAGGTTGTTGTTGGCTGGACCATTGTGTAATGTACCGGTTGGTTTTCTATTTAATGGCTCTGGAGGGATTTGGCCATTTGGCTCACTATTAAACCCTGTAATTTTGTAATGATAATACTCAATGTAAAGACTGAGATTTCCATGCTTGTGTAATTTGTTTATAAAAATAAACCGTGGACTTCCAGAATGGAGAGTATGGCTTTACCCTTCAAATGGTCTTTGTGTTTTCTTATGGTAATGGTAGTTCTCGATTTTGGTGTTTTGTTATTGTCGCCTCTGTTCGAGTATTTTGTTGGTTGTATGATTGTGAAAGAGGAAAATCGTTGTCTTGTTTTATTTGCAATTTTTGTAGGCAGAGGTCCCCTCTGACTGAGAAGTGTGGTTTCTATGAATTTCTATGAGATTTTTGGACCTACAAGTGAACTCTGTGTTTTCTAGGGTTTGCCAAAGCTAGAAGGTTTTAATGAAGGAAGATGGTAGGGATTAGATCCCATGACCTGCGTTTGTTTTGGAGTTTAGTTTGTATGCTATTGATAATGTTATTCGAAAGGTTCGTGGATAGTGGATTTGGTTCTGCAAAATGTATTCCTTGTAATGCATTTTGGTTTGCTAAGCATCTATGTAGTGATCCCTGCGTTTTTTAAAGAAAGATGGTGAGACCCTAGTTGTGTGTTTCAATGAACAGAGTTCTGTGTGTTTTCTACTATGCTGTCATGATTTGTAAATAGCTGGGCTTTCAATGTATTGCTGATGAGAATCGTTCTCCTAACATGTGTTTTCAAAATAATAAAAGAAGTGTTGTTTGTACTAAATAGATATTTTGCTGACTATGGGAATCGAACCTTAGAAAAGTTCTGTGGTGCTTTTGTCGTAGTGCTTGACTGATTCATTGATAATGGAAAAGTTTTGAGAAAATTACTGTAACATGCCTTCACTACTTGGTACTTTTAATTCGAAGTCTGAAATCGTTTTCCTGTAAGGGTTACTAGTTTCAAAATATTCTTAGTGAGATTTGTGCTACATTGATGTTTTAAACCTGAGAGAGGGTTTTAGTAGAAACAAATTTAAACAGTAATGCGAACAACAATCTTATCCTAGCTATAAAAAGATTAAGAAAATCGTATATCCATACACTGTTTCAGAAAATCTATAGTTAAATGATTCAAGATAAAATAAAAAGGACCAATAGTGTGGGGGTAGCATCTTGTGTTTAATTATTTAACCTCTATTATAACTTGAAATGGAATATTTATATTTCGCCCCTGGTTACTTTGTAGCTTGTTCCCTTCCTGTAGTAACCTGCACACTCAAACAATAATTAGTGTAGAGACTTCTGAGCTTAGCTGACCTATTAGAATGACTCCTTAGCTGGATAACTTTGGGACTACCATGTTCCTCCCAACCTTGACCCTTGAACCGTTTCCTGGTTCTATCTAGATCCCCCTGAGCTTGGTTCCAACATGCAATGAGAGATAGAGGCCCTAGGTTCAATGCTGGTTCAGATCTAAGAATTATTAGGTGAGGCTGCTTTAGTTTCTTGGAGTAGAATACTTTTCTTGGATTACCATAAGAGAGGATAATAATCCAGAATGATCCCCCACTCTTGAGATCTACCCTCTTTATATAGGGAGAAACAATCTTGAATTATGACTATTTCAATAATTAGTTTTTCTTTAAATTAAATAAATAATATTTAGAAGACATTTAATTAACCAATATCTAGTCCTCTTGAACTAGGACTTTTTCAGTTGTTCTAACTATATGTGCTTTTGATTTAAAACTTTTCATAATATTTATAATAATAATAATTCATATTTACAACCTAGCTACTAATACATTATTAATATTTTTTAATAATGCATAAACTATATACTATGAATATATTCCATAAATAATTAAATAAATAATAACAAGATTATTATTTAAAGCTCTTGATAATATCATTAGCCTTTGAGGCCTTTATGCATTAATCATAGAAAACTACCATTAGTCAATCCATGTTTTAAGTGGTGGTAATTAACTTTTATTTAATTATGTATCTTCACATGATAACTCTTTTAACTTTTAGGACAAGGTCCAATTCTTTGAACGGTCTTTAGGCAAGCTTGGTTAGGCACCTCTAGTCTCTCTCTTGTATGTCGTATTCCCTCGTTTAACATGGTAGTTCCCGTAGTATTTGATGATAGATAAAAGATGAATCATTTAAATAAATCAAATAAATGTGATGAAAGAAAAGTGCTATTGAGAGTCTTTTAGACTCAACACTTTGAGATCCAGTAACCTCGAGTGCTCTTTAGATCCTTTTAACTCAACACTGTCACATGGGTGTTATGCTAGTGCAATTCCAGAGCCTTTGCTCAACACTAGTGCTAGAATGTGGTTGTGAGGGACATCTAGAATTTTTACGTTGCCTCGGATCCGGTATTTGTTTATCAAGCTTGGAGTGCTCTAGGGCTGACGCCCAACACTCAATGTACCTCAGGATTTACTCCCAGTACATAAACATTCTTCTAGGTACATCGGGGCTTATGCCCAATACATAGGTTACATGTGTGTTTCTAAGTCCACACTCAACACACTCATAAGTCAAATCATGTCAAATCATAGCTCTGCACAGTAAGTAACAAAAGATCATCTCAGTATATTAGGGTTTGTACCCATATCAAAGTTGAAGAGCATCATTAAAACATTGGGGCCTTCTCGCCCAGTATATACCCAGATAAAGAAGTTAGTTAGGGTCCATGCCCGATATGTCGACATATATATAAAAGAATAAATCATAGGTGCTAGGGCTCATGCCCAATACTCAAAATAAAACATAGGTGCTAGGGTCGTGGCCCAGTATAATCAACAAAATAGTTAGTCCAAAATTCGAGATATTACATCCCTCCCCGCTTAGAACAACACCATCCCAGTGTTTCTAGGGACTAGGAATGAAGTCATGAAACAAGGCGGGGTATGCCTCTTTCATGGTGGAATCATTCTCCCAAGTAGCCTCATCTGGTCCAAAGTGCCCCCATTGCACTTTTAGCTGAGTAATGGTCCTCCTCCTAAGCAGGACCTCTCTCTTGTCCAGAATGTGGAGTAGTTTTGGTGTGAACTCCCCTTCGGGCTCCACCTGTAATAAGGACCAATCAATAACATGTTTAGTATCGTATACATATTTCTTTAATATTGAAGCATGAAAAACATTATGAACTTTTATATGGGCTGGTAAGGCCAACTCATAAGCCACTGGGCCCTTCTTGGCCAGTATTTCAAAATATCCACAAAACCTTAGGGCTAGTTTCCCGCAACGTCCCAAGCTCAACGAGCTTTGTTTTGCCTTTATTTTTAGAAACACATGCTCACCCACTTGGTAGTCTTTGTCCTTTCTTTTCTTGTCCGTATAACTCTTTTGGCGTTCTTGTGCCTCTTTTAAGTTTAGTTGCACCTTGGAGACTAGCTGTTCCAAGTCCTTTAGTAGGTCGGGTCCTAACATAAGTCTGTCTACTGGACTATCCCAAGTCACGGGTGTCCGACATTTCCTACCGTAGAGTACCTCGAAGGGACTCATTTTGGTCAAGGCTTGATAATCATTGTTGTATGCGAACTCTACGAGGTGCAAATAATCTTCCCACTTGGTGGGGTTTTTCATGACATACATCCTCAACATGTCCTTGAGGATTTGGTTTACTTGTTCTATTTGTCCGTCGGTCTGGGGATGGTATGCGGTACCAAATTGTAACTGGGTTTCCAAACCGGAGAACAATGCTCTTCAGAAGTTACTAGTGAATTTCGTGTCTCGATCGGAAATGATTGCTTTGGGTATCCCATGCAATCGAAAGATCTCTTTTAAGAATATTTTCTCGATGTGAACTGCTTTGTAGGTAGATTTCATCGGTATAAAGTGGGCTGCTTTGGACAGCTTGTATACCACTACAAAGATGGAGTCGTTCAGTTTCTTACTGTTCGGTAAGACTGTAATGAAGTCCATACTTAATACTTCCCATTTCCATTCCAGAATGGGTAAAGGTTGAAGTAATCCGGAGAGGTGTTGGTGTTCTGCTTTGACTAGTTGGCACTCCTGACACTTCGCGATGAACATTCCGATGTCAGCTTTCAACTTAGGACAAAAGTACTGTCTCTTTACGGCTGATATCATCTTTTGATATCCGGGGTGCCCTGAATAGGGTTTCTGTTGAAATTCGGTGAGAATGTTAGATCTAATGTCTCCACTCTCTAGGATGTAAAGTCGGTCCTTCGACCCCAGTAGTCCCGATGTGTCTATCTTATATTCTTTCTGCTGTTGGAAAAGTCTATCTTCCTTCATCTTTGCGAGGATTTCCGTGTAATAACGGTCACTCTTACATGCCGTTCGAATTCTATGGTGTAAGTATGAGTCGGTTTGGCTCACCGTGACCTCGTAAAGCATATGTGCTCAACGGCTTAAGGCATTTGCAATTTTTTTTTCCTTTTCTTTTATATGCTTTAGTTCAAAATGGTATTCACTAAGGAAGGCTAACCACCTAACCTACCTGGAATTTAGGTCGGGTTGGTCGAAAAGGTATTTCAAGCTCATGTTATCAGTCATCAATAGGAATTTCTTTCCCATGAGATAATGTCGCCACATCTTCAAAGCATGGATGATGGTGGCTAGTTCAAGGTCATGCGTAGGGTAATTATGCTCATGTTATTTTAGTTTCCTCGATTCGTAGCATATGGAAAAATTGTCTTTCATAAGGACTCCCCCAAGTCCTTCCTTGCTTATGTCCGTGCAAACGACGAAGTCCCCATTGAGATCCACAATACGTAGAATCAATGCACTAATCAGTAGTTGCTTCAACTTTTGAAAGCTTTCTTCGCACTTATCCATCCAGATAAACTTGTTTTCCTTTTTCTACAAGGTGGTCATGGGACATGTAATCCGTGAAAAGTTCTCAATGAACTTTCTGTAGTAGTTGGCTAATCCTAAAAACGATCTTATATCGAATACGCAAGTAGGTGTGGGCCATTCTTCGATAGCTTTGACCTTTTCGGGGTCGATGGCTATTCCCTTCTCGGACATGATATGTCCTAAGTATTGAATCTGGGGTTTGTAGAAATCGCACTTACTAAAATTGGCATAAAGTTGGTGTTCCCTTAGTATCCATGAAACAATTCGGAGGTGCTCCTCATGTTCTACTTCATTCTTGGAGTAGATCAAAATGTTGTCAATAAAGACTAGAATGAATTTATCCAGGTATTTACTAAAGATACTGTTCATCATACACATAAATTTGGTTGCTGCATTTGTCAACCCAAAGGGCATCACTATGAACTCATAGTGGCCGTAACAGGTTCGAAATGTGGTCTTCTTAATATCCTCATCACGGATCCTCACCTGATGGTATCTGGATCGTAAGTCAATCTTTGAGAAGATCTTTGCCTCTCCAACTTGGTCAAACAAGTCGTCAATCCTAGGGAGTGGGTAGCAGTTCTTAGTGGTCATCTTGTTGAGTTTGTGGTAATCGATGCACATCCGCATCATGTTCTGTCTTTCTTCTTGACGAAGAGTATTAGTTCGCCCCAAGGGGACACACTAGGTCGGATGTACCCTTTGTCTATTAGTTCTTGTAATTGAAGCTTGAGCTCCACCAATTCTGGTGTGCTCATGTGGTACGGGGATCTAGAAGCTGGCACTGACCCGGGTGTTAGCTCAATGGAAAAGTCCAAGTCTCGCTTGGGTGGTAGTCCCGGTATTTCAACAAGAAATACATCCTTGAGTTCCACGAGGACTGGGAAGTATTCGACATTTTGTTCCTTATGAGTTTCTATGTTTCAGATGTTAATAACAAAGAGCTTACAGCCCTTCCTGATGCATTTATTTGCTTTTAAGGTAGATATCTGTCTTATGGACACTTTCCTAAGGATACCCTGAATTGTCTTCTGATTCCCTGGGTCATCCCTGCAGAGTAGGGTCTTGTTTGAGCAGTCTAGTAGGACATGGTGTTCTTCTAGCCAATCCATGCCTATAAGTACATCTTACAATCCTAGGGGTATAATGTTTAAGTCTAACCTAGTTGGAAGACCATTTAAGTCTATCTCACAAGTTTTAACTAACTTAGAGACCCTTCGTTTGGTACCAGTGGCTAGTTGTACCAGCCATGGTTTCTCGTGATGCTCTCGGTTTAACTTACAAGTGTCCACTATCTTAGGGGAGATATAACTTCGGCAAGCGTCGAGATCTATTAAAACTGAAACAGCAGTGTTAGAGATCTTACCCTCAATTTCCACCATGGTGGCTTGGTGATCTTCCTGTCGGCCATCAAGAGCGGCATAAATCCTAGGTGTCTTTGCCATGTCCCCTACAGCAGGTTCTGCTTGGACGTTGTGTAAAACTCCATCTGTTTTGCTGGGGCAGTCTCTGTAGTAGTGGGGCCCTTGGAATTTCCAACAAGAAACGGTTGGTGGGACAGCTTTGGCCCCTTTGTTGAAAGATGGCCTATTGGTCGATGGTGGTGGTGCACTTGGTCGTGCTTGAGGTCGGTTGAAGCCTCTATTGGGCAGAAAACTGTTGTTGTGTTTTCGAAAGGTGGAGGTCTAAAACCTAGTTTTCAGTTGTCCGAGAAGGTTCTGAACCTATCTCTATTTCTGTTGATGTTGTCATTCCTTAGCTGTCCATGTTCATAACACAGTCTTGCTTTATGTAAGGTCACATCAAGGGTTTTGGGCATGTCAAACTCTATCCCTCCCAAGAATTGTTGTATTTTGACCTTCTTGTCTTTAATGTATGGCACATAGTGCAGCAAGTCCAAGAATCGGTTTATGAATGCTTCCATAGTTAGGGATCCCATTTTTAACTCATGAAATTCTTTAATTTTCTTTTCAAAGAATCTTTCAGACATATATTTGTCCTGGAATATTCTGCTGAAAGTATCCTAGGTTATGTCTCTCAGTTCTTGTCCTTTGGTGTGTCTCAAGTCTCGCCACCATCTGGCATCTTTACCATTCAGGTTGTATATGGCTAGTCGGGCTTGCATTTCGCTAGAATAATTATGCACTTTGAAGTATTTATTCATTCCCAGCAGCCACTCCTCCACCTTCTCCCCCAAGTTAATTTCTCCTCCATAGGTTGAGGCTTTTATCTTTCTGAATTCTCCTTGTAGACTGTTGTCACTTTTCCTCATTTTTTTGCAAGGAGGTGGTGAACCTTCATAGTTGGAAGAATTCTTGCAGTCCTCTTCCTTCGATTCTGGTGTGTTTTCACCCTGTTCCTCTCCCTTAGGACTGACAGTTTTCTTTGGGTGTCTGTTTCCCTTTTTGAAAGTGTTGACTGAGAATGTGGGATGTATGTGGGGTTTTTCCCCTGTTAAAGTCTGAAGCAAAGCTTCATTTATAGCTTTGTTGTTCTCATCTTTCTTGCATGTGGTCATCTCTAAAACTTTGGAATTTGGCCTGTGGATTTTTCATGGTTTTCATTAAGTCCGAGTTGAGTTCCACCACAATTTCTTTCTCTCATGGTGGGGAGTTCAGATTACCTGTATGCTACTGCCCCCTTCTGCATTCATTTTCATATTGTGACTGTTCCTGCAATGTTATATAAGCATCAAGAACAAAAAATATGTTAGTTCATTTTCACATAAAATAAAATTTTCAAATGTACACTTCCTTTCTACTGTGTAACTGCAGCGGATGTTTTATGACATAATGAGCTAAATAGGTCACTTAGTTTTGTAGATGGGCTCTGATACCACTTGTAATGTCCCTAAAATAGTAAAAATTTAAAAAAATTTCTGATACTGAATTAAACTGGTAAGAGATAAAGAATAGTAAATTAACTCCAGCACTGATATGTACCTACTGCATCAGTATTTGATTTCTACATTTCGAAGTGTCTTAGTTTCATAAGTATCATGGTTTACTGGTTATAGATCCTTCATCTTTGCGAAAGTGTTTTAAATGAAATAAATGTATGAACTATCACATGTGTACGAATGTGTTTTGAATGTAAAAATGTGGATCTCCTTCTTATAGCTGTAAGGGTTTGTGTGCATATGTAATAAATCTAACTGGTAATTCAGGTGGGATGGACCCCTAATGGTGGCGGTTGAGGCCCATGACGTACTGCTAAGTCTTTCAAGGGTAAGAGTACCCCGGCAGGGCTGCCGAGAGGTAGGGTGTAAGAATGGAACTGTCTGACTTACTTAGCGAGGTTTGCTAATGTCTTCAATTTGCATCTATTTACAGGTACTCCTACTACAACGTCCACCAAGGGTACCTAGTCTATGGTTCCATCAAATTCTTAAACCCAGAGTATGAGATATTTAAAGATTGGCACCATGAAAACTGTGATGGTCGTTGGAAATATTTGTGTAACTCATAACCTTTGTTGACTTAGTAAGGTCCTTGTTGGTACTAAGAAATGCTTATGGTCTTTGTTAATACTTGTACACTTATAAAACGTTTTTTGGTCAATCGTGACTTTACCACTATAGAGCTGTGGGTCCAAATCAGAATATTGGGGTTTGGTGGTAGCATTGAATGTGGTGCTATGTTGGCACATGGCCAAGCTTCCAGTTGTGCTGAGGGTTTTACTCCTGGGGTTCTTCCCAATGAAGTGCAATTTCGTAGTTTGCTTCACTTGTTTCGTTGTATGTGCAATTGGGGGTTTTCGTGCTCTAGCCTGAGCTCTTGCTCATGGCCAGCGCACCTTACATGGCTCTACTCGCAGAGATCGAAACTGAAAGTAACTACTTCCCTGGCTCAAGTCTTACGCTTCTTTCCTGCTATTTTATTTGGTAAGTGTTGATACTTATCCCTAGTTTTGACTCCATGGCGTTTGCTTGTTTGGCAGGTGGTCGTGTGGCATCTTCCTTCTACATGGCTACCAGATGCTATCCAGTACCTCGACTCTGATTTCGTCGCTTAAGGTAATTTCAGGGTTCTTCATTCCTTCACTCCTCCTCTCGCGTCTGTGGAGGGTACTGATGGTGTATGATGTGAGGAAAAATCGTGAGCCTTCTTTGGGTTGTATTGTAACACATTTTGGTTTCCTTGAGGTCGTTGTTGGCCGGACCATTGTGTAATGTAACTGTTGGTTTTTTGTTTAATGGCTCTGGAGGGCTTTGGCCATTTGGCTCACTATTAAACCTTGTAATTTTGTAATGATAATACTCAATGTAAAGACTAATATTTTTGTGCTTGTGTAATTTGTTTATAAAAATAAACCGTGGACTTTTAGAATGGAGAGTATGGATTTACCCTTTGGTCTCTGCATTTTCTTACGGTAATGGTAGTTCTCGATTTTGGTGTTTTGTTATCATCGCCTTTGTTCGGGTATTTTGTTGGTTGTTTGAATGTGAAAGAGGAAAATCGTGGTCTTGTTTTATTTGCAATTTTTGTAGGCAGAGGTCCCCTCTGACTGAGAAGTGTGGTTTCTATGAATTTCTATGAGCTTTTTGGACCTACGAATGAACTCTGTGTGTTTTCTGGGGTTTTCCAAAGCTAGAAGGTTTTAATGAAGGAAGATGGTAGGGATTCGATCCCATGACCTGCGTTTGTTTTGGAGTCTCGTAAAATTGATAATGTTATTCGAAAGATTGGTGGATAGTTGATTTAGTTCTGCAAAATGTATGCCTTGTAATGCGTTTTGGTTTGCTAAGCATCTATGTAGTGATCCCTGCTTTTTTTAAAGAAAGATGGTGAGACCCTAGTTGTATGTTTCAATGAACATAGTTCCGTGTGTTTTCTACTATGTTGTGGCGATTTGTAAATAGCTGGGATTTCAATGTATTGTTGATGAGAATTGTTCTCCTGACCTACGTTTTCAAAAGAAAAAACGAAGTGTTATTTGTACTAAATAGATATTTTGCTGACTATGGGAATCGACCCTTAGAAAAGTTCTGTGGTGCTTTCGTGGTAGTGGTTGACTGATTCGTTGATAATGGAAAAGCTTTGAGAAAATTATTGTAACATGCCTTCACTACTTGGTACTTTTAATTCAAAGTCTGAAATCGTTTTCCTGTAAGGGTTACTAGTTTCAAAATATTCTTAGTGAGATTTGTGCTACGTTGATGTTTTAAACCTGAGAGAGGGTTTTAGTAGAAACAAATATAAATAGTAATGTGAACAACAATCTTATCCTAGCTATACAAAGATTAAGAAAATCGTAGATCCATACACTGTTTCAGAAAATCTATAGTTAAACGATTCAAGATAAAAGAAAAAGGACCAATAGTGCTGGGGTAGCATCTGGTGTTTAATTATTTAACCTCTATTATAACTTGAAATGGAAGATTTATATTTCGTACTTGGTTACTTTGTAGCTTGCTCCCTTCCTGTAGTAACCTGCAAACTCAAACAATAATTAGTGTAGAGACTTCTGAGCTTAATTGACCTGTTAGAATGACTCCTTAGCTGGATAACTTTGGGACTACCATGTTCCTCCCAACCTTGACCCTTGAACCATTTCCTAGTTCTATCTAGATCCCCCCGAGCTTGGTTCCAACATACAATGAGAGATAGAGGCCCTAGGTCCAATGCTAGTTCAGATTTGAGAATTATTAGGTGAGGCTGCTTCAGTTTCTTGGAGTAGAATACTTTTCTTGGATTACCATAAGAGATGATAATAATCCAGAATGATCCCCCACTCTTAAGATATACCCTCTTTATGTAGGGACAAACAATCTTGAATTATGACTGTTTCAATAATTAGTTTTTCTTTAAATTAAATAAAGAATATTTAGAAGACATTTAATTAACCAATATGTAGTCCTCTTGAACTAGGACTTTTTCAGTTGTTTTAACTATATGTGCTTTTGATTTAAAACTTTTCATAATATTTATAATAACAATAATTCATATTTACAACCTAGCTACTAATACATTATTAATAATTTTTAATAATGCATAAACTATATACTATGCATATATTCCATAAATAATTAAATAAATAATAACAAGATTATTATTTAAAGCTCTTGATAATATCATTAGCCTTGAGGCCTTTATGCATTAATCATAGAAAACTACCATTAGTCAATCCATGTTTTAAGTGGTGGTAATTAACTTTTATTTAATTATGTATCTTCACATGATAACTCTTTTAACTTTTAGGACAAGGTCCAATTCTTTGAACGGTCTTTTGGTAAGCTTGGTTAGCTACCTCTAGTCTCTCTCTTGCATGTCGGATTCCCTCGTTTAACATGGTAGTTCCCACAGTATTTGATGATAGATAAAAGATGAATCATTTAAATAAATCAAATAAATGTGATGGAAGAAAAGTGCTATTCAGAGTCTTTTAGACCTAACACTTTGAGATCCAGTAACCCTGAGTGCTCTTCAGAGCCTTTTAACTCAACACTCTCACATGGGTGTTATGCTAGTGCAATTCCAGAGCCTCTTCTCAACACTAGTGCTAGAATGTGGTTGTGAGACACATCTAGAATTTTTACGTTGCCTCGGATCTGGTATTCGTTTATCAAGCTTGGAGTGATCCAGGGCTTAGGCCCAACACTCAATGTACCTCAGGGCTTACTCCTAGTACATAAACATTCTTCTAGGTACTCCAGGGATTATGCCCAATACATAGGTTACATGTGTGTTTCTGATTCCATGCTCAACACACTCATAAGTCAAATCATGTAAAATCACAGCTCTGCACAGTAAGTAACAAAAGATCATCTTAGTATATTAGGGTTTGTACACATATCAAAGCTGAAGAACACCATTAAAACATTGGGGCCTTCTCATTCAGTATATACTCAGATAAAGAAGTCAGTCAGGGTCCATGCTCAATATGTCGACATATATATAAAAGAATAAATCATAGGTGCTAGGGCTCATGCCCAATACTCAAAATAGAACATAGGTGCTGGGGCCGTGGACCAATATAATCAACAAAATAGTTAGTCCAAAATTTGGGATATTACACAATGACAGAAGAGTACAACTCTATAATGAAGAATAATGTTTGGGAGGTTGTTCCCAAACTTGATGGGAAGTCCAATGTGAATACTAGATCGATTTACAAGATAAAACATGTTGTAGATGGTAGAATTGAGAAGTATAAATCCAGATTCGTTTCCATATGTTTAACTTGGAAAGAAGGCATCAATTATGATGAGACCCTTTCCCTTGTGGAAAGGTACACCAAAATCCGAGCAATCATTGCACTCGCATTTGTTCTAGGATGGAAACTTCACCAGATGGACATGAAGACAACCTTCCTCAATGGTGAGGTTGAGGAAGAGTTTTATATTCAAAATCCTGAAGGATTTGTGGTGCATGGGAAGGAATCCCATGTTTTGAAGGTAAATAAATCTCTATATGGGATTAAGCAAGCCCTTGGGGCTTGGTATTCTAGAGTTGATATGTACCTTCAGAAATTACGTTTCTATAAGAGTGAATTTGATCCAAATTTGTACTTCAAAGTAGTGAAGAACCAAACGTTGATATTGGTTCTGTATGTTCATGATTTGCTTCTCACTGGAAAGGGAAATTTGATTTCTTGGTGCAAGAGGGAGATCACCTCAGAGTTCGAGATGAAATACATAGGTATGATGCACTACTTTCTTGGCCTTGAGATATGACAAAGAAAAGATGAAAATTTTATATCTCAAGGGAAGTACACTGTGTATATATTGTGTAGGTTTGGCATGATAAATTGAAAATCTACAACTACATTGATGGTTTCCAATTTGAGGAAACTTCATGAGTGAGGCTCTGGATCATATCCAGTAGATCCCACGTTGTATAGACAACTTATCGGCTCACTAATGTACTTGATAAAATTGAGGCCTGATGTATGTTTTTCCATGAGCATTCTGATTCAATTTATGTCTGATCTGAGACACAGAAACTGGACATATGCTAAGAATGTGCTTAGGTACCTTCGAGGTACAATTTCATATTGACTCAAATATGCCTCCAATGGAGGAGTCATGTTACTTGGTTAAACAGAATCAGACCAGAGAGGAATAATTGTGGACTGTAAGAGTACATATGACTACTGTTATAGTCTAGGATCAACTATTATATATTGGTCCAACATGAAGCAGGGTTCCGTATCCCAGAGCACTAGAGAAGCAAAATACATAGCTACTAGTGTTTCCTGTTGAGAAGCAGTGTGGCTCAGAAAGCTACTTTCATGGTTGTTCGGTGAAAATCTTGAGCCTACAATTATTAGGTGTGACAATATGTAATGTCCCTCAAAATACACCCTAAAAAAATGATAAGGGTCTCCAAACTATCGTAAAAAAACATGTTATTGCAAATTAACTTCAACATTGAGAGGTAGTTCATATTTCCCTTATGATTTCATAATTTAACTTCGGCACTGATTAGTTATTGGTGTTTTCTCTTTCACCATAATTGTGTATATTGTAATGTCATCTTTAAATATACCTTTATATTTTTTTTCCTTGATTGTCCTCTATGTATAAAACTGGTTCTTTTGATGTATTGGTATTCCTCTTTACGCATAAGAGTTATTAAGAACTAGGATAGATTATCCATCTTTTTTATTGAATTTATAATCATCATAACATGATCTAGATATGGTTCTTTTGACTTACTAAATGACATAATGATATTCATGGATTGTTTGTAATGTAGATGTTCATATGCTTTTCATGAACATGTCTGTATTGCTTTGTTTACATTGTAAATGTCTTATCGGTAGTCAACTTCTCTATTGGTGGACTTCTAGTCCATAGTTTACTGAGTTCTTAGTTAGATTCTCAAGCTAACATCATTATTTCATTTCATGTTCTTACATGTATCGAAGGATCTATGCTATCCTTACAAGCACAAGTGCTATGCTATAACATATCCTAAATCTCTATGCAAGGTCATATTATAACAAATGTTCACCCTACATAATATATGTAACCAATGCTTACTAAAAATAACAATCCTAATGTTGGCCATGCAAAGTCCCATGCCCAGCAAAATATGTGACAACCCTTATATTTAACGTTGAGACTTTATATAAGTGTATGTTATGTAATGTATATGGCTTAGTGGTGGTGGGTATTCATTTAAAGCATCCCGTGTTATGGGAAGGCGTGGAGGTGAATCGTGGTCTTCCATGCTGGCAAAATCATTAACACTTTGTACTTGAGATTGAGTTTTCCCATGGTTGGAATTCAGGAAGGTTCATCTGAACATATCATTTTTCTGGTGGGAGAGGGAATTTGAGGGCTTCCTCTCTGCTATGTTTTCTTGAAACATTATGCATACTACTAGAGATATGCTCTCAATACCTTGTTCGTTTTCGTGTGAGGGAAGCATCATGGCCTTCTTTAAGATCTGGAAACAAAACACTTCTTCTCTCAAGTATCGAGTTTCTATTTCTTCAGTTTTGTGTTATTACATTCATTGCATTTTTATATATTGGGTACTAATTGTTTTGTGTTGTCGTGTTTATGCAGGAAATACCTGGGCGTGGAGATTCCAACGTTTTTACACTCTAATGTGGCTTCTTTGTCTTTGGTAATCTCATGGCTCCCTTATGGACCAATATCCACCTATGGAGGAATGAATTTGAAAATCCCTTTGACTTGTTGTTGAGGAGAGGAGTAATGTCTGTGTTTGTTGGGTCCTTATTATGTTCTGAAGATGTCCATAGTGGGTATGTCTTCGTTTTCAAGGAGATACAAGGGTTTCAAGAGTAGTTATGGTTTTATCCCATGATAGAAGGGTTTTGTCCTATTTTCTATCTATTAATGTAAAACCTCCCTACAGGGACTCAACTGAATATTTCAGATTTTAAATATATATATGTTTATTTTTTTGTCAATGGAAAGTGTTTATGGTCTCATGTAATGCTCCTCTAAGCCTTCAAGGTGTTTTATAAGACAAATCTATTTTGGAATATACTTCTACGTTAATTTTGTATGAGGTAGAGTTTTATTTACTCACTCCTCTAGCTTGCGATTGTATGAGATTTTGTGTTGAACTCTATTTTAGTTGAGAACCCTGAGTATAATTTAATTCTCTTTAAATTGATGCAATTTGTTGATTTTCCCAAGGGCGTTAACCTATGTCCATGGAAAGACTGTGTAATTAAATGAATGCTATGTTTTCTTATGAGATGATGAATGAGCAATACCACATGTAAGATTAATCTTATGTATGCCTCTGTGTGATAAACCTTAGTTTATTGATTTGATGGTTGTAGGAGTATTTTTCTAATTGGATTTGATCCCATACGTTTTTGTAACCATTTAGTCGGTTAACCTCGTGTTCTCTATCTACGTTTTCCTTCTAGAGGCGTTAAACCTTGGAAGCAAATCCTTAGCTTCATGCACAAGCTGGCTGTTTTGTTTTTATATTTAATTAATAATTTAGTTTATTTTATATTTAATTAAATAAAATATGATTTTTACTCCTAACATCTTGTTGATCTTAGTTATCAACTACTCAACCATTCTAATCTCTTGCATGCTCGATCCCTCTTTGAATGGCAGTCCCAGTCAGTTTAGAAAGAATAAAGTAGATAATTAATAATTTAGTTTAGTAAAAGTTAACGCATTACTAATGATCCAGAGCTCCCATCTCAACATCAGTTAACCACCATGAGTCTAAGTGCTCCAGATATTTACTGCTCAACACTCACTCAATCAATAATGCTCCAGAGATCTCTTCTCAACACTACTTACTCAATAGTCTTGGTGCTCCAGAGCTTATGCTCAACACCATTTAACTAGTATAAATACTCTAGGTGTTCCAGAGCTCACTTGCTCAACACCTTTAATAAAACAATATTAAAAATAATCTAGGTCCTTCCAAAGCTCACTTTCTCAACACCTAATTAAAACAATCTAAGTGCTCCAGATCTCACTTTCTCAACACCTGACTAAAATCAATTAACATTTAAAAACAAATAGTCTTTTATTGGGATATTAGACAATCAAAGTTGCATCAAGCTTTCTGAAAACCCATTGTTTCATGACAATTTGAAGCACATTGAAATGAAGTATCACTTCATCCAATACATGGTCAAGAAAGGTATAGTGAAAATTCAGTACATTGATACTGATGAGTAGATTGCAGATGTGTTAACAAAGCCTCTATCAGTGACAAAGTTCAGGTACTTCTGAGATAAGCTTGGTATGGCAGAGAATTCCTCCCTCACTGAGAGGGAGTGTTAAATGTACAACATCACGAGACATTCTCCAAACCAATCTTATGCAACCAATATTGATCCTCCCATAGAGAGGTGAACACTTTGATTGCCTTCCGTGTAAATTTTATTCCTCCTGTGTAGAGGTAATTGATCAAAGTAATGATGTTGTAAATTCTTGTTGGAAAACTCTCCAGACTTGTGTATAAAGGTATCCATGGGATGGAACTCCCGTATAGAGGTGGACCTTTCATATAAAGGTCATGATTTACTTGTTAAAATCATTTAATGTTGTGTGATGTATTATTAACCATGATCACCGGATTTATATTAAGTATACTTTATATATTGATCACCTCTAAAGTGAATTACTTTAATATTATATGATCATTTGGTCCGAAATAATATACTATGATCACAACATTCGATAATTCTTCTTAGTATAATGTAATGTGACGGATAATTAAAGTTAGCACATATTGACCATGCAGTAAAAGATTAAGAGAAAAAGATAAATTCATAAAGAAAAAGAGAATTCGAATTGATCAAGAGATGACTAAGTGAACTCAAATTTTCAAGCTTTAGTTAAAGACATAATGTATGCCTTAGTTAACTAAATAAATCATAGTGGTCACTACAAGTAAATGGATCAGCGTGATTTTAGTTACTAATAGTTAACTAAGTGTTAAATAAGAAGGACGATTTAACTAAAGTGTTTTCACTTTAGTTAAACTAAAAGAATACACTTCAGTAAATCAAGGAGAACTCGAGTTGATCACTACAGTGATGTTATCAAGAAAGAATCAGTTAAATAGAGTTATCATAGTGACAACAAAGAAGAGCTAGTTAACTAAGTGTTATTGGATGATGACAATTATGTTAAACTAAAAGACGACACTTGAGTTGCAACACTTGCATGAAGAAACTTAAGTTAGCCACCTAACTAAGTGGGGAAGCTTTCAATTACGAGGCGAGTTCATCCTAAGAGACAGTTAAGTGAGATAAAGCACAAGAATTGGGGCACACTTCTTCATGGAATATTGATACATCGAGTTTGAGGGTGAGCCCATACTGAAGTTAGAAGAAGTTGATGCATGAGAAGAATATATAAATATGTTATACAGGATTGATGAATTCAATGTGAAGCGAATTCTCTTCTTCGTTGAAGGTAAAGCACCTTTCTTTGTGCATGTTATTGTTGTTGCTTGTTATTGATGTGTTGGGGACATTGGAAAAGACATATGATTGATCTCTCTTATCTATTTCTTTTGTATCTTCACCAAGATTTTTTTGGTGATATCTTATCTTCTGAAATCAATCTGCTATGTTGTGAAAGAAATCATTCTCTACTATCCATTATATTATATTGAGAAGAATTGTTGGGGTTTTTGTTCTCATAGTTTTGAGGATTTTCCCCATGTTATATCTTGTGTTATGGATGTATGAATTTCATGTGATTGAATTGTCTCATTGTTTCAAGTTTCGGCATCTAAAAGAATTAAAGATCAAATATCAACTAAATATTAACAAAAAGCACATCGAGCATCAAAATTACATTCAATAATATCCAACATGTGTATTTGGGCACGATCACACACTTCTAAGGGCATACTAGACATATTAATCATAGGATTTGTATTATATAAACTTTCTACCTCCATGGGAAGCCTAAATTGAGGCATTTCGATTATGGAACCTTGACATTTCAAAACCCTATTTTCTAATGTTGCATATAAATGATATGTGTGACATTCTTGCAATCATTTCACTTAATGGTTAAACTCCATGATGGTTCATGATGGTAATTCATTGATTGTTCTACACATTTATGCAATAATTTTATTTAAAAGTAATTTCTTTTTCTAATTTTACTTTCTTTGAATTAAAATAAAAAGCACTGAACTACTATACTTATTCCACAACCTTATACCACCTCAACCACTATTGTACAACCCTGAATACAAGATTTGTCTTCACAGTGGCCTCTAGTTAGAATATGCATATAAAGCATATTTATAAAAAAAATAAAAATTATAATTATAATTTCTTTGACTTCAAAAAATATAGCTCCATAAGTATCCAACAATTGGACATCTACCAAAGTTTTTGACCACCTCAATAATTAGGCAACCCGAGAGCTAGGTATTATTAATTATAAAGTCATTGCAATATACGCTATATATATATATATATATATATATATATATTTTTGTCATAACTACATGTTTTAACATATTTTTGTTAACTTCATAATATTATATCTAATTTATATTTAACTATGTACGATTACATTATAATGCAAAGACATATATGCATAATTAATATATTTCAAAAGGTAGCGATCCATGTTTGTTAGGTTGAGCTTGAGAGAGAGGATCCAAATCCAATGTTGCGCCATATCCCAATTGGGGAGGAATTTATAAAATAAAATTCTTCAAATGTATTATCCCCATTATACCATTGCCTATGAAAGTGAGGAGGAGAAAATAGTTACAAATGTAAAGGGGAGATTCATGAAATGGTAGAATGATGAGATCATAAGGGTGTGAAATAGCAAGTATATATATGATTAAATATGTTAATAACATTATGAATTAATTTATCAAGTATTTAATTTTGAATATAATGTCTTAGTATATTTTTTATATATTTATTTAGGTATATCCACAATGTGGATGTATAATTCGGTCGTATTGGCATTTCCCATATAAAAATTTGGAGTAATTCGAATTCCTCGAATATTCTGTACGAATATAGATTCTTATTAATTAAAAAAGTAAATTTTAAAAACCAATTTTAAAAAACCAAATTTTAATTATTTAATAACTATAAAATATAAATAACAATCAATTTATTACTTTCTTATAAAAATGAATGGTTTTTAACGTACATTTATGCTAATTTGGTTTATAAATTTGATTAAAAGTATTATATATAAGAAGTCTACTTCCGTATTTTATCCATATTGGGATTTTTTATTATGTATTTTTTTCGTATCGAATCGTATCCGTATCCGTATTCGTACTCGAATTATGCTACTATGATCCACATGATGGACCTCTACATACCACATCATTCCCATGAACTAGAAGAGTATTTTTCAACTTATCGGTGTTTATGTCCATGCTTGTAGGCATCAACCCAGTTACATTGTGCAATTTTATTTGTCATTACATTATATGGGACACTAGTGAGATTACTATGGAGATAACCGACATTACTAGAACTCATCTAACCATGCTTCAAATTTGAATCCTTCAATGCCCTTCAGGGTCTATTTTACCCCTTATAGAATGGCACAACAATTTTCGCCATGCAAAAAAAAAAATGTATTGGGCCCTTCAATAATGAAATTGACCATTATTTTGTGACTTTGCAATTGAAGGGCTACTCAAAGTTTTTCCTGTCAATTTTTTAGATGGTTGAGAATGGATGATTAAGCATGAACAAAGGAAGAATCCCAAGCGAGACTTCCACACATTCCATTAGGATTATTTATCAAAATTTAAATCACAATGAAACTTTAAATATCTAAAGTTAACTTTAAATGTTATTCCCATGTTACATGTAGCTTCTTCTATTTACTTGCTCAATGCTCAACTCCGAACACATCTACATCACAGAGCTTAACTTTCAATGTCCTGGATAATTTATGGACACATATACAATTAACTCAGATCTAAATTCATAAGTGGATAAAATTGCGAAACAAACTTAAGCCTCTAATAAAGTCAATAGTGAAAATTCATTCAATTACTAAGTGAACGATACTATACTACAAGATATGGATGGACTCTCGGCTCAAGATCAATGTCTGTATATAATGATTTTTTATTCAAATATAAGTCTTTATTAAAAGATTAAATGAAAATAACTTTTTTAATGTTTATTAATGTGTTTCAATAGTACAATAGTTGATATTTTTTGTTATGATGTGATTTTGCAATGGGTTGTATTGATTTTATAAAATTTATTGAAATTGTATTATGTGGTTTCGATCTCCAAGTAACTATACAATTACACTAGTATTAATCACACATTTGTAGGCTATTATTGATAATAGGATTGATATGATCTAATACCTAAATTCTGATTTAAATTATGGTTTTCTAGTATGGGTGCATTTGGGAAGAAGACTTAATCATAGGATGGTTGCATTTTCATTACTACTCTTCCTTTCATAATAGCATCCCCTTCGATTTGCAGATGGGAATTGTTTTCATTGTTGTACGGTAGACGCCATTGGGATATTGTGCAAGCCTTCAAAATTCTACTCCATGACTTTGTCTTCTTTCACGGTTCGAATCCTCCAAAACCATGTTTTCCAAATCCATGTCTAGTGTTATTGTATGCAACAATTATCACTTGTTGGATGGGACGTGTGCTATAATGTAAGTTGGTTGCACTACTAGCCATGGCTTCATGATTCATCAACCACGGAATTTTTTAAGGATCCATAATTTTTTTAAAGTGTAGTAACCTTGGCGAATCTTACTAATTATCAATTTCCCAACCATTAAATGTTTGGCAATATTTTTTAAAAAAATTCAAATTTTTAAAGCGTTTGATATAGTTTTTGGACAATTTTGGCGATTTTTAGAGTAAAAAAATTTAATCCTATGAAATTTAGGAAAATCATATTGGAAAAAATAGAAAATGACATTTATCTTTTTTTGAAAAAAAAAAACCCTCAAAAATTAGCCCTTGGGCTAACCCCTAAAATTTTCCATGTCATCAACTATGGCTAGTTCAAGAGTTTGGAGGCTTGGAGCATAATTGAATGAGATTGTACATCAAGATATTAATGGAGGAGAATGGTACAAAAAGATTTCCAAACTCTGAGAAGAGAGTGTGTGGCGCATGAAAGTGAGAGTTACACATACTTTCTATATAAATCCATGTTGCAATTTTTGTTCAAAAAACTTGTCCAAAGTGAAGGGATTTGAATGAGAAAATTTCTCAAAATAAGATGATTTGATAACTCTTTCTCCTAGGTTAAATATGATGGAGAATTTGTATTATATTGAAAAATGTGATCCATAAATGTAGAGTCTATACATTTCCACTCTTTGCGAGAAGGTTATAACCAATAATCACATGTGATGCACAATGCAACCCCAAGCGCCATGCATTAATTGGTAATCACCTCTAGTAAGTTAGTAGCTTGGTAGTAAATAAACTTGCATGTTATGATAAGCATGTGGCCTGGCAGCAAATAAATGCACTAAGCATGGTTGTGTTTCGAGAGGCTATCACAATTGAAATCGACTCACAACATGCTTCAAGTTTAACGTAGCTTGATAACTATTCATTCTCAAATCCAAACCAATGATTTTATAAGTGTTTATTTGCTTCTTGGAAATGAGTGAAGTTTGTTATTGAAGTGATTCAATATAATAGTTTTGGTATTCATGAACATATTTTTTAGATTTACTCCATCTTTTGTATTTTTTGATCTCTATGTTCATTGGAAATTGTATAGATTGTATTTCATTTTCATCCAACCTTTAGATGTTTTTGTTAGAAGTTTTATTACTTTATGACTGAGTCTCGATTAATTATATATTTTTTTCAATTCATTTGATTAAGTATCTTTTATATTTCAAAAATTTCCTCTATATAGATTTTTGGGTTATTTGGATTAGACATTGCTTATTAAAAACTATAGAGTATAATGAGACACATTTTATCACTATATTGAAGAATTTAATTACATTAATTTCAATGTACAATGAAATTTTAATATATTACTACATTTTCAAATGAAGTGAATGATTTATTTTAACATGTAACCATTGAAGGGTTCAATATATCATAACCCTTCAAAATGAAATAAGACCTTACCATGGGTCAATATATTTTCAAATGAAGTGATTGATTTATTTTAACATGTAACCATTGAAGGGTTCAATATATCATAACCCTTCAAAATGAAATAAGACCTTACCATGGGTCAATATATCGTAGGCCATCAAAGTGAAATATGACCTTACCATGGTTCAATATATCATAGCCCGTCAAAGTGAAATATGACCTTACCATTCAAATTTTGTAAACCAAAGAGTTTTATATAAATTTATAATTATTGAGATTGTTATTCATGTACTGCTATTGTCATGCATGACTTAATCTTTTGTTTATATTTGCCAGCGGCGACACCTCAGCGAATGCTGATTAGTGAGGACTTGATGCATTTTGAAATTGAGGATTTGATGCATTTTGAAATTAAGAATAAGAATCGTAACAACTGTCGGGATGCCAGTTATTAGAGGAGAGGGGTGTCGGGACAGGGCGGCAACAGTAGTGATAAATCAACTCACTAGATACAAAACGTCAATTTTAGGGTCGGAAGGGCCAACGAAAGGATTGGAATGCGAGACAGGCCAGCGCATCGAGATCCATTGTTTAATTATCTTGCACCAAGTTGCGGGTCGCAGCTTTTTGGCATTTATTCAACCGCACATGCAGCACGCCCATGGCCTTTCTCGCGCTATTTATTCATGCGCTCCTTCCTCTCTAAGATTGTACTGCTTCTTCTTCTTCTATCGGGCCAGTTCTCTCACTGGTTTCAGCTTTCTATTCCAACTATTTAGGTCTCTTTAATGATTTAGGGTTGTCCTCAGTTGACAGAAGGGTCGGGCCAGTTCTTTCACTGGTTTCTATCCAAACTTTTTAGGTCTGCTTATGATTTAGGGTTCTCCTCAGCTGACAGAAGAGAGTGGGCACACATAACCCCTAACATAACATGGCTTCTGTGCGAGGCGATGCGTGCTCACCGGCTCATTCTGTCTGCATGACTAGCACTCTTCTGTTTTCTTCTTTCTTTTTTGTGTTGGTGCTATTACGTTTTGTTCTATTCTTTTTCATTCCATTTCTCTCAGAGATCCGCCATTACTGCCGCACAGATCTATGATTCTCATTTCGTTTATTTTGGATAGAGTGCACTAAATTAAGTTATGTTCTAAGTTCTAACTTATCTGAGATTGAGATTTACCGCTGGAGGGAAATGTTGTCCTCTTTTAGGTTATCGAATTCTGATATTAAAAGGATTTCATTTGTAGATCCATGGTCTTTCAAGAATGCAAAGTTTCGTTCTCTTATATTTGATTGATCTTAGATTGTATTTACAAATTGCATTCAAAAGGGTTTTTAAGGTCATGTGCGTGCAGGGATGAGAACTCTTTAGATATTCTAAATATTGCTTCTCACAAATTGTTGAGCGAACTGACAAGTTGGCTTTAGAGATACTGTCAGTGTCAGTCAGCTACTGCAGGTAAACATAATTTGTATTCAAAATCCTTTTATCCAGACATTGTCAAGGTAAACTGCTGACAGAGTGTTTTGCCCTAATAAACTTATACAGAAAAGCTGGGAAGACGCGGCGCAACCCTAAAAAATACAATTCATGAAGGATTTCTACCGTCTGCCGTTTGTTAGAGCCGGCTAGGAGATTGAAGGGGTTTGTCTGGTCAAGACAGAACAAAATATTTGTTATGCTTCTGACATGGATTATGTGTATTTGACATAAGTGGAAATGTTTTACAAATATATATACGAATCGACTACCAAGTTCGCTAATTTCTTCACTTAATAAAGTCATCACTTGTGCTATATACAAATCTATTGTTTGAAATGTTCATAGCAAATAGAACCATCTGTAGTTGCATAGATTCATCATAGGGTAACTATGATTAAATATTTACCCCAGAAAAAATCTCTTTTGTTATGGAGATCTCCTTAATCAAGCATATCACCACCCTTCTGTTTGGTTGCATATCTTGAAGAAATTGGATCCAACGATACGGAATAACCTTTTTCCGATGTATCTTTTAACACGTTATCTCTACTGTTTTATTTTTAATAAAAAAGGACTAAACATCATTTTACAAATGCGATTATAATTGTTCTTTGAACAGATATTCCGTGTGTTTTGTTGTGGAAATGAATCTTTTTTTATTTTTGTTGTGGACATGAATATTTTTTATTCTTTATTTTTTTCTTTATCATGAAAGTATATTAGGAAGGATTAAATTTGTCAGTTATAATTTAAAAAAAAATCAAGCTCATGGAAATATTCATGGAAATATTCACTTCAATTCAAGCTCTTAATTTTTTAGTCTTGTATTCTATACACCATTCTCATGAAATTCAAATTACTTTATTTCATTCACTTGAGCCACTGATGACGACATTTCATTAGCATGTAAATTGCAGAATAGGTAGCTGCAACGAGAGCATAAACTATCTTTATACCAGCAGCTTTGCTAGGCTAGGAGCCATAATACTCTCTTTTTTTATTTATGTGATGTTTAAACTTCAAATACCATTCAAACTTCTCATGGACAATTGATACAGCTAATAAAATTAAATAGATTGTATTACTTGATACCATAACTAGTCTCGTTGACTTTTAATATAATGGAATTACGTTAAAATGTCAATGATTCTGAGGCCCGCAAGATTCATCGTAATTTGTATTCAAAATCTATAGTTTCAAACATAAAAATATGTATTCAGTGTTTAATGTTTCTTTTATTAAAATGGTTCATGGCAAAAAAAATTTAGGAAAAAGTTACTCGGCTAAAGTTTGTTTTCATTTAGCTTAGTCAACTAAGATCGTCAACTTTTTATAAAATTCAATTACTGTAATGTGAACGATTCAAAATCTAGATTTTAAAGCATAAAAATCTGTATTCAATGTTTTACGATTTTTTGTTTATTTAAAATTATTAAAAAATTTGAAAACTAAGTTCTTGATGAATTTGTATTTTGTAATACCCAACTTCTCTTAAAATTTCTATAAAACACACTTCATTTAAAAAAATAAATGTCCTTTTCAGGATGGGGTGACAAGGTGACAAGTGGGGCGTGATGAGGACCATGTGGAGTGTGGTCATGATGGGTGGGCCAGAGTCTTTAGTATGGCGGGTCCCTACTTTGATGTGCAACCTTATGGATATGCAAGAATTCTTTCTTATCACATGATCTCGACATTTAATGTGGTGTTCTTCCTAACGGTTGTGCAGTGGTTCACGAAGGATGGCTTGAAATTCGCATGTAGAGGATTTGATTTCTTACGTTATAAGGATCTCGTCACATGGTTTTTGGTGTACTTCAACTATGAATTTGACGGGGCAATTATGGCTTTGGGGGATTATTTCTTGCGAGCACTCTAGTCTGCCTCCCAAAGGAAATGCCAAGTTATATGAGGAATTGTAGGACATTGGGGTTGCTTGGCTTTGGTTCTAGAGTATGCATATTCTCACGTTGGTGGGATTCTCTCGTCGTGGGCGTGGTGGATGTCCTCACACTCGGGGAGCTCTGAATTCCCCTCCCCTATCTGTTGTTTCAAGTAGGGGGTCATCTTTAGGGGACATGGATCATATTGGGAGACGAGGGAACATTTCAGGATGGCCAGAAGGAAAAAGGAAAATGAATGGTCCTATTTAGTGAAATGGTTCGATGATGTGGGAAACTCGCTTGGCTTTAGGGAATGCTTGACGCCACCTCAGCCTCATTTTGGTACGTCGCCTCCACAACTTAGTTCTAAGGTTGTGCATTTGAATTATGAGGATAGTTCGTCTTTGGTGCATTCCCTGTGTGATATGCATTTTGAACACCACTGTCATATGGAAAATGTTTCCTTCAAATTGGAATTCATGGACAAGAAAATCTCTGCTATTGTCTCTATCCTCAGTCGTCATGGTTCGGGCTCACACACATGGACATTTTCAACCTGTTGATGCCTCGAATATCACAGCATCAATCAGCAAAGGATTCTCCCCGGTAAGCGATCCCAATTAGATCACCCACCGTTTGGTGTAGGGAATCCGTCCGGTTAATGGTTCCGGTTACCGTGTGAGGTTTAAAGATTTTTTTATTTTAGCGGTTGTGGCCCGATCCACCGTTTATATATTTTATATTTAAGGTGATATGCATGTGCCCTAAATTAAATGCATGCGTAAAAAATAAATCTATTCTAAGCTAATTAAATCTAAATTAACCTATCCTTATAAGGAGCAAATTTAAAGGATGAGTAATAAACTGGAAATGCAACCAAGAACTCCACAAATAGCTGTTAAATTGAATAGAAGCATTTATAGCAGAAAATAAAGATTATCAAAGATAGCTCTGATAGAGACGAACATTCTATTACCCATTTAAAATAGAAATTTTGCAAAGAAAATGAAATCATTCATAGCAGAGAATTAATTCACAATAGCCAGGCAAGATCTCACAGGAAATGTATGAAAGATGCAGAAGTAGTTCAGCAATTATCCAACATGATCCCAAGCAAAGTGTTGTGCAGGCTTCCACAGGCCAAAACAATTTTCTTATTCATGTAGCAGAAATAGTTCACATACAAGAAAGAAATGTCCTTTCACCTACCAAAAGTCCTCTCTATTCCCCTCTAATGAGCTATATATAGCTTTACAAAATGTGCTAAGAGCTGCCACCTATACCCTAACCATTTACATTCTCTTAATTTGTCCTCTAGTGCTGATATTACAAAAAGAAGAAATATCCCAATTAACTTTACAAAAGGAACGAGAGTTAAAACCCACAAGTCATTTTAATAATTCAAAGGTATACACATAAAATAGAAACTAAAGAGGCATGCTGGCTTTCATTAGTCAGATGTTAGCAAATGTGAGCTATCCTTGAGTTGGCTCCTCGGTTGACTTGGGCACTTATGAGACTGCTGGTGTTTCTCCTGAATCTAACGCTACTGCAACAACTAGAACACTCTTTGAGGTCAAAGCTTGGTTGGTTTCCAGTGCCCTGTCTACCTTTGCTATGTAAATTCCCCACTCATTTGCTTCCTTTAGAATATATACTCCAACCAAGGGAATCATAAATATGAGGGACACTTCTTCTCTGGAAAGCTCCTCGGCTAGGATAATCATTTCTGCCACAGTAGATCGGAGACTTTCTTCTAACAAGTGTTTATGAATGGCAGCCTGACTGATAAATTGGTGCAGATCTTCTGTCGTCAAGATGTCTAGCTTTTGCACATATTCGCTTTCTGTCTTGAGCCCCTCATTCAGGACAGATAAACGTTGAACTCTATCTGGGAATTCTTCCATACTCTGGGGCATGGCCATCTGCCAAATTGTGAGGCACCTGCAACAATTAATTAATATGAATATGCGAAATAGCAGAAATGACAGAACTCAGAATCACTTTTATATTGATCACAGGCCACTTCGAGGGGGCAACCTCCTATGAGCAAGCTCAATACAAATAACTTCACACTGCCTTCATAGGTCTCAACACACACTTATATACTAATTCTAGGCGCCAATACTATGGGTCGAAACCATGGGCCATTACAAACTATGGATCAACAATACCACGGGCGACTTACAAAGCATATGCGCCAACAACAATAACACAAACTATTGATCAACAAATACTATGGGACGACTTACAAAGCATATGCGTTCAACAACAACATACTAACAAAGTAAAGACATGGGTTCCTAACATCCCCTCCGTCTTAAAAAAAGCTTTGTCCTCAAAACTTTAGATGTGGAAATTGTTGTTGAATCTGAAGGAGTGGTTCCCATGTAGCATCCTCTGGTTGCATGCCGTGCCACTGAATTAAGACCTCTGTGATAGAGCGAGAGCGAAGCTGACGCGTGCGCCGATTGAGGATGGCCTCTGGCTCCAAAAGGATGGATCCTTCATTATCCAGTTCGGGTAAAATCGTTTGTCCGCTGATGTTGGTGCCAAGAACTTTCTTAAGATAAGAGACATGAAAGACTGGATGAATGCGGGAAGAAGGAGGAAGTTCCAATTTATAAGCAATGGACCCAATCTTCTGAAGAATCCGATATGGCCCATAGAACTTTGGAGCGAGCTTATGACGCCCTTTGAGTTTCAAGGAGGATTGTTTGTACGGCTGGAGACAAAGAAAAACCATATCGTCGACTTGAAAAGTGCGCTCCGAACGGTGCTAATCAGCTTGTTGCTTCATGCGATTTCTTGCCATGTGAAGATTGTCTCGCAAAATGCGAAGAATATGATCGCGGTTTCGAAGGACCATGTCAACTTCCTGAACTGGTTAACTGGTGAACTGGTGGGGGTGTATGGAAGAAGAGCTGGAGGTGCCTGACCATAGAATGCTTCATATGGGGTCATTTTAGAGGCAGTGTGGTAAGAGGTATTGTACCACCATTCAACGAGAGGGAGCCACTTTGCCCACTGATGTTGTTGTTCCGAGGTGAAGCAACGAAGATAAGTTTCCAAGCATTTATTGACAATTTCAGTCTGACCATCTGTTTGTGGGTGATACCCTGAACTCATCTTCAGTTTGGTGCCAGTGTGGCGAAATAGTTCTGTCCAAAAATGACTGGTGAAAGTCGCATCACGATCCGCGACAATGGAAGAAGGGATGCCATGAAGACGAAATATCTGGTCCAGAAAAATTTGAGCAACGGAGGAGGCTGTATAGGGATGGCTGAGAGCACAAAAATGACTATATTTGGAGAGGCGATCAACCACAACAAGAATCACTGTCTTCCCTCCAAATTTAGGGAGCCCTTCAATGAAATCCATAGAAATATCTGTCCAAATCCGTGTAGGTATGGGCAAGGGTTCAAGCAATCCTGGAAGGAGTGTTGTTTCACCCTTAGTGCGCTGGAAGGTATCATATTTGGCCACCATCTGTTGAATTGTCCTTTTCATGCCCTACCAAAAGAAGTTACGCCGTGCTCGTTCATACGTTTTGAGGAACCCAGAGTGCCCTGTTGATGGAGAAGCATGGAGTTCATAGAAGACAGCCTGTTGAAGATTTGTGCTTTGGGGAAGCACTAGACGACCCTTGTATTGCAGAGAAGCACCATCCCAAGAGTAATGTGGTACAGCAGAAGGGTTGTTGGTCAAGCATTGGATGATTTGAGATAAGGAAGAGTCATTGACATAACCCTTTTGAACAGATTGCAACCAATTTGGAACATGCATAGAAATAGCTGAAAGAGAACCTTGGGCATCAAATGTGCGGGAAAGAGAATCTGCCACAATATTGTCTTTACCCTTCTTGTAAGTGATCTCATAGTCATAACCCATGTGTTTTCTAACCCATTTCTGTTGTGCTGGGGAGGAGACACGTTGGTCCAAGAAATATTTCAGACTCTGGTGATCAGTCTTGATGCAGAAATGATTCCCTAATAGGTATGGGCGCCACTTCTGTACTGCATGCAGAATATCCATCACTTCCTTCTCATAGGTAGAGGCAGCTAAATTCTTACTTGAAAGGGCTTTGCTGGTGAACGCAATGGGGTGTTTATCTTGAAGGAGAACAGCACCAAGTCCATTGCCGCAAGCATCACTCTCAATAGTGAAGGGCTTGGAAAAATCGGGCATAGCTAGCACAGGTGTAGTACACATAGCTTGTTTTAGTTTGTCAAATGCACACTGAGCAGCAGGTGTCCATGTAAAAGCATCCTTTTTCAATAGAGCAGTTAATGGAGCTGCAATCTTCCCATAATCCTTGACAAACTTGCGGTAGTAGCTAGTCAACCCCAAAAAACCACGAAGGCTCTTGAGTGTCTGAAGATGCGGCCAATTGTTCATAGCATCGATTTTGGCAGGATCCATGCGAACCCCTTGTGCTGAGATAATGTGCCCGAGATACTCAACTTCCTTCTATCCAAAAACACATTTAGACTGCTTGGCATGGAGATGGTGGTCAGAGAAAAGTTGCATGACAAGATCCGGATGCTGGAGATGTTCATTCCATGTTTTACTGTAAATGAGGATATCATCAAAGAATACTAGAATGAATTTCCGCAAGTAGGGTCGAAATGTTTTAATCACTAAGGCCTGGAATGTGGAAGGAGCATTAGTGAGGCCAAAGGGCATGACCAAAAACTCATAATGGCCATCATGTGTGCGGAAAGCTGTTTTAGGAATATCATTCTCATGAACCCAAATTTGATGATACCCAGAACGAAGATCCAACTTGGAGAAAAAGTGAGCCCCATGAAGCTCATCAAGAAGGTCATCAAAAATAGGAATTGGAAACTTATCCTTGATTGTGAGGTGATTAAGTGCTCGGAAGTCAATGTAGAGGCACTATGACCCATCTTTTTTGCAGACAAGAATAACTGGAGAAGAAAAGGAACTAGTGCTTGGGCGAATAATACCTTGCTTCAATAAGTCCCGAACGAGCATTTCAATCTCCATTTTTTGGTGAAATGGGTAGCGATAGGGCCTGATGTTGGGAGGAACATTGCTAGGAAGGAGCTGAATACGATGGTCTTCTGGTCTGGAAGGTGGCAATCCCACTGGTTCAGCAAAAACCCCTATATATCGATCCTGAATTTGTTGTAGATCCAAAGGAGTAGTGGAGACCGCTGATGGTTGCATCTGGATGGAATGGATCTGAGCGATGACACCATGTGAATTCTTCTTGAGGATTTTTTCCATGCAATGTGAACTGATGATGCTGAGAGAACATGGTTGTAATCCTGTCAATGTGTGTTTTTGTCCATTGAGGGAAAACTGCATCCAAAGTTCAGCAAAATCCCATAAGATAGGGCCAAGTGTGCATAGGCATTGAGCGCCCAAAACCACATCACATCCGCCTAAGGGCAACGCAAACATGTCAGAGCGCAAGGTATAATCTCCCATAGAGATACGCACATTTCGACACTTCCCTTTGCAAGTTAAGGTGCCCCCATTGGCAACCATGACTTCAAAGTTGGAGCAAGGATGGATAAAACAATCAGCTTGTTTGGCGATCCGAGGGTCAATGAAATTATGAGTGCTACCAGAATCAATGAATATTGTAAGAGGAAGCTTCTTGAAGTAACCCCTGACCCGCATTGTTTGGGGGGTGGTGATTCCAGCTAAAGCATGGAGAGATATCTATGGCTGGTCATCCTGAGACGGAGGGTCAATAGGCGATTCCTGAATGTCGACCGGAGCATCCAGTGTTTCTGGATCTTCGTCACCAATTTCAGAGGTAGGCGGAGACTCCACATCCAAGAGATAGAGCTTTTGCTGAACACATCTATGTCCCTGAGTGAATTTCTCATCACAATTATAGCAAAGCCCCTTTTCTCTACGTGCTTGCATCTCTGTTTCAGACAAACGCTTGATAGGAGTCGGTCGAGGAGCCTGCGATATAGGTGGTCGCTGAGAACCCATATTTCAGAAGGGAACAAAAGTGGGCTTGGAGCGTTGTTGGGCTGCAATCTTGTCTTTTGCCAACTAAGCCAACCCTAGGGCTTCCATCATTGTGTTGGGACAGAACATTTTGACCTCAGAGCGGATGGCATCCTTTAGACCACTGATAAAACAACTCCGGTAAAAGTCATCAGACAATCCTTCGGTGTGGTTGGCTAGATTCTCAAATTCGGTTTGATAATCTCTCACCGTGCCAATTTGGCGAAGTTTAGTGGGGGCTCCTATGAAGTCATCAAAAGCACTAGCACCAAATCGCTGTAAAAGGAGCCGACAAAAGTCTGGCCATTTGGGCTCTGGATGAGCCTTGATGTACCAACGGTACCATTAAAGAGCTTCCTGTTCCAAGTGAAAGGATGCCAACGGAACTTTGTTGACATCAAAAGTATTATGCAGACTGAAATACTATTCTGCACGATAGATCCATCCAGTTGGATCAGTACCATTGAAGCGAGGAAAATCAAGCTTCGGACCACGGAAATTGCTGGAAGAGGAGAACCCATTGTTTGATGAAGACTCGGAGTACCGTTTGTTGTTCATAGCTGAATGTGCAAGATGGAGGCCGAGAAATTTTCATCCAGATCCTGGAGTTTGGCTTGGATGGCTGCAAGTGCTTCCTCCATGGGTTTTGCTCCTGCACGGGTGACAACCATAACCAGGAGTTTTTTTTTTTTTTTTTTTTTGTTATTCGGTTGACTGGGTAGGAAAACAAAAACAGAAACTACTTCAGTAAGGGAAAATCTGGACTAGGGAAAAAATCTGAAGGGTAATTGGGGTTTGACTAGGTTTTGGACACTGTTGAATAGACATGGAAACAAAAATGAGGATTCTAGAAGTGGGGTGAAAGAATGGGAAAATTTGGCAGAAGGGAACAAAGAAGCAGAATTCAGAAATGAACTCTGTGGTAAAATTTGAGGGTGATCGGGTGAAATCTGAGGAAGTTATGGCAAACCCTAAAAATAGACAAATGTGGGATTTCAGGCTTTGGGAAGGGGAATTTTGGATAGGGTCCTCAGGAATGAAATATGCAGAATGGGGTGACAGGGGTTCCCTAAAAATTTCAAGGGAAACAGAGTGAAAACAAGGGAGATATGGAGAAAAAACTGAATTTTATACTCGTTTTTTTTTTTTTCCAGACTGGAGCAGCTACGGCTCGAAAGGGATCTGAAACGGTGCCGAATGGATTGAAAATGGCTGGATCTGGAATGGCTTGCAAAATGGATCTGAACGAATGGATGTAAAACGACGCAGCAACGATCGACGACAGTTCAGCTGAAATTAGATATGGACCCCAGGTATGTGCAGCTTCCTAACAATTCAAGGGTTTCACTCGGCCACCAATGCTGTCTGACGGCTTGCGTATTGGGGTTTTACCCCTCACTCCACGGCTCAGGTAAAACTGATAACCGCTTTGCCACAAATGACAGCTCTTGGTTTACCTCATGGGTGGGAACTAGTCACTCAGGTAGGGGTCGTTGCCCTTTTCATTGGTACGTCCTCTCAATGGGCCAGCTACTTCGGGGTTCCTGTGGTACTCCTCACAATGAGTTTTAGGGCTTATTCCCAAGTACTTCCCACAGTTAAGCGGATAGGGATTATTCCCAAATCCGAACCTGCAACAGATGTGAAAAAAAATTTTGGCAGAAATTTCACCCAGCGAGCCCAAGAAAGTGCTCTGATACCAGATGTGAGGCACCTGCAACAATTAATTAATACGAATATGCGAAATAGTAGAAATGACAAAACTCAGAATCACTTTTATATTGATCACAGGACACTTCGAGGGGGTAACCTCCTATGAGCAAGCTCAATACAAATAACTTCACGCTGCCTTCATAGGTCTCAACACACACTTATATACTAATTCTAGGCGCCAATACTATGGGTCGAAACCATGGGCCGTTACAAACTATGGATCAACAATACTACGGGCAACTTACAAAGCATATGCGCCAACAACAATAACACAAACTATTGATCAACAAATACTACGGGACGACTTACAAAGCATATGCGTCCAACAACAACATACTAACAAAGTAAAGGCATGGGATCCTAACACAAATTTCCTGTGTGGGTCGTATTTTAGAATACAAATTCTTACACCGCTCATAAGTAGCTAGGGTTAGGGTGGCCAACTTTACTCCGCAATCTTTAGAATAATCCAAGGTGCGCACATCTGCTCTGTATTCGACAACAGACTTAAGGGAAAGAGTTGCAGGGAATCTTGATTTCCCTTCTCTCCACCCAATGTGTTTTTTAATCTCTCCACTGATACGTGTATGCTTACTCCTGACCCTGGTGGCTTTGACATTGATTTCCTTAACCTTGGCCATTATTGCCATTAGTTTGTATATTTCCTCTGATAGGATTTCTTGGAAGCCGTAGGTTCTTCTTAGTATTTCACAGGCTTGCTCGTGGAAGGGACTAATGTCTCCCATTTGTTGTTTGCTAGTTCCAATTGCCGTTCTAACAATTCGTTGCCTTCTTGTAACTTTTCCATGTGTTCCTTCAGGTCGTCGATCTGCTGAACATTGTCAAACTTCTCTGATTCAAGCTTAAGGTTTTTACCTTCAAGTTCTCCCTTTTCTACCTCTAAAACCCTTACCCGCATTGCCAAAGCTCTCCTATCAGCTTCCAGCTATCGAAGCGTTTCATTTAATTCTTCCTTTTGAGATGTGAGAGCATCATTCTTTTCGTTCATCAAATTTGTATAACTTTGCTCTTTGACTAATGCCTCTTGCAACTGATGGGCTCTCTCTTTCTCTAGACTCAATTTATCCCCTAGTATGTTGACATTGTCGGCGGTTGCTAGAACAACGGAAACAGAAATAGATGCCATGAGTTGGGGGTCTTCTTGGGTACCTTGCATGACTGTGATTTCATGCCTGGTGATGATATCTGGTTGAAAAGGCCTCTTCATACTAGTCACCGTTTCTTTAACAATGGATTTCCTCTTTTTGTTATAAGTGAACTTATCCCATTGGGACACCTTGCTATTCTTAGATGGTGTAAACGGGACAAGTGGAAGGTTTCTTATGGGGGAATTCATATCCACGTCTTGTGTGCTTGGGATTTTCGGGTCAACATCCTCTTTGGATTTCTTTTCTTCTTCTTCGTTTCTTTGTGCCTCTTCCTCCTGCTCCCTTCTGAGTGTGTCATCTTCTTCCTGCTTCGCATTTATTTCCAATCTGATCCTCTCTTCTTCTTGAATCCTCTTTGCTTCAGCTTCAACTCGTTGGGCTCTTAAAGTCTCTTCTTCTCAGAGTTTATCCTCTTTTACTTTGTTGATTCTTTTCTCAACTTCCTTTTGGATTTTCTTAGCTTGTTCTTGGAGCCTTTGTTCTTCTTTTGAGAGAGACTCGGTAGTCCCAAAGTACCCTTTTCTTGTTGCTGATCTAGTTTCTCCACAACATTAGGGCTTGAGATGGCTCCTCGTTTGCTAAGTTGACAAATCCGTAGCTCAGTCATATTGCTAACCCCTCTATATACTTCCTCCTCTTGATCATAATAGTTAGCATATTCAAAGGGAGTGGAGATTTCTTTGCAATGTTGTGCAGCTTTGCCTTGTCGATCATTTCTGTGAAAAATCTTTTCCCCAAAATTAAAACTTTTCAACTCTGCGACAAAATCTTCTACAGTTGCAATTTCTGAGAACTTGTAGGCCCCAACATAGAAAGGTAAAGGTGGGAAAGTAGCCTTCTTGTCTTTATACAAGGTACTACCAATTCCATTAATAAAAACCTGTCTTATTGGCTCCTTGTGGACTATATAATCCGTAGCATACCTAGGTAGGATATACGGGGATTTGGAGCCTCTGTACATTCTTATGTAGGTATCTTTTGGCGAAAAATAGAAATCACCATTTTTGTCCAAAACTCCCATGGTGTTCTCAGATAGGCAGTTGGGTTCTTCATTAGACATTAATTCATACAGGGGCATGATGAAGTCGTCACAAATGATTTTGTAATGCCTCTTGTAATTTTGAGCCAAAAACATTTTGTAGGCGATGAACACTGCGCCATCTACCGAGTTCCATATACATCCCAACTTGGGAAAGGGGCATTTCGCCACAAGAAAATCCATCAAGTAAGATGCCATATAACATTATGCCTTCCTCTCCACTAACCCTTCTCGTGCAGCCATTATAGTTGTTGACAAGCTGTCTGAGAGAATATCAGCCCAGTTGAAAATTGTCCCTTTGAAAGCTATGTAGTGGATGATGGGGACCCATTGCAGCATGCACATCGTCCCATCGGGTCTTCCGAGGATTCTGCTCAACATGAGAGCGATCAGCCTGAAAGGGTTTCTCATATTCTAAACCTCGTACTCCTCACTATCCTTTTTTTCTGATTTGTTTGCCCGAAATTAACAATTTCCTACCCATCTCTAGATTATCCATCTGGATCTCTTCCAACCATGCATCATTAAGCCGCTACTGGGCTTTGGGTAACTTGTAAGCTGTTGAGATATAGGATGGGTGAAATGAGGCAAAAGCTTTTCCTTTGCTGTCTGCTATAACTCTTGTCTCGGTGTTATCATGCTGCAAAATCCATCCATTTACTTCCGAGCATGGGAATAGCTCTGGACGTGTGGTCGCCTCGGATATACAAGAGCTTCTGATATTCTGATATAAATATTCTTCCTCAAGAAGAGCTTCAAGGAAGTCCTAATCTCTTATCATACGGTATATGTCTCCCCAGTTTACTTCTGGAGGCATTCCTGTGGTGCACTTGGTATCCTGGAATGTAGTTTCTACTCTTGTGCTTTCTTCAGTTGCCTTTGACTTTCTCTTGCCACCTTTAACCATTTTTGAAAATCTTGTTCAACAATCAAACATGAATAAGAATATATGACGAGACGTCAGCAATCCAAACTAGCATCCTACTTATAATGATAAGATCCAAATGCCAACCAAAACTTCTTATTTGTGCTCATCTTACTGTTTCAAAATATTTCTTTCACATGTTATTTCATAATCTTGTGAAAAACTTTGATTTGGTTACTTCCGCTGTTGATATTGTAACTATGAACTACGAGAGCAATGCACATAAAGTAAGCTTGGGTATTCTACGTTCTTATAAGAGAAAAACATGATAATAACCAGTTTGAAAGCACAGAATGGCGTAAAACTCCAGAGTCGTGTAAAAATGCTTATATTTTTGGTGTAAGGATGGGCAGAGGTATGTTGCAGGTTCTTCTAACATGTAAGTGGTGGGTGCTTGAGGTTCTAGAGCCTTTTATGTCCACAATCAGGGCTTCAATACGCCTAGTTGGGTGTTCACATGGGTCGGCTATAGCTGTGGTTATTCTGAGAGTCTAGCCATGGCTAGGATAGAACGAAAAGAGTGACGAATCATGCCATTTTAAACAAGAAGAACACCCTATAAAAAGGTCTGCAAGGGTACTAACCTATGAAGAGACGAACGTTATGCGGATGCCGGAGTTTGCTGTGGAACCAACGAGCCTGGAATATGTGCTTCGTGACTTCAAACGGAAACGGGACAGAGCTCTCAAGCAACAAGAAACAGGGGGAATCCAACGGGGTTTGTGCCCTATATATATAAAATTGATACATGCGAGTTATTAATAGGGTGGTCGCAGGCCATTAAAATGGGGTTAAAGCAACGTACAGATGGGTCAAATCGACCTTTTTCTTAATAAATGCGACCACCAAAAATCGGAAAGACTTGGTTAAGGTCTCCATCTCCTGCGGAAAGAAAGACTGAGTTTGCCTGCCGTTGCGGGAGAATTGTTCGAACGTTTCCGCAAAGGGGAAGTGTGCAGCTATGCATCGGCCAACTTAAGTGAGTTTGTCCACCTTTGTAGAAGAGTTATCCGAGTTCTTCCGAAAATGTGCCACTCTGCCCGCCGGTGTGAAAGAGTTTTTTTGAAAGCCTTCACTATTGCAGGAAAGATAGACGAGTCCTCCCACAAAGATGACTTATTCGTAAATTTGCGATCTCTTGTGGAGGAGTTCGACAAATTCTCCCGCTGTTGCGGAGAAACTTGGTGAATTTGTTCCACCGCGGGTCCACTTGATCAAAGGTTTCGCTTTTTCGAAGGCTTTAAGATAAGTTTTCCCTCCGTGGTTTGAATTGGTTCTTTTCTTCCTCCGTTTCGGAAAGTTTGGACCAACCCTTCCGCCGTTGCGAAAAAGTTAGCTCAGAGCTTCTGCCATTGCGGCTCAGAGTCTTGAGTTTTACTTAGGTAAAAAAGAACGAAAAACTCAAAGCAAAAGACTTTTCTCTAGGGAGACTCAGTATGGAAAGATTTTAATGTCCAAATATCCTTAGGCAAACTTATTCTCAAAAACAAAGGAGGGTCCCCAATATTTTCAAAAAATCTCGGGGGGGATGTTGTAGCAACAACACAACCACGATACTATAATTGTGTAGGATGAAGCTCGCAATCACAAAATCAGGCATCGGAATATTCGTCACAACTCTTAGTTTTTCTATCACCTTTGCTTTTCTTCTTTCAGTTTTGTTACTAGTCTTCTCTCAAATTTTGAACATGTATAGGGCTATCAATTTTTCTCACTAGCTGAGGAATCCATTTTTGGGATATGTATAAGTGTCGATCTCTTTTGAAAGTCCAATATTTAAGCTATCGAAACACCTCTATCGTGGCCCTCAAACTATGTTATGTATTTATTTTTCTTATATAATATAATGTTGTTCTTACTTACAAAAAAAAAAAAACTTTAAATTTCCTTTATCCATTTCTTAAGTGTGTAATACTATACAATGAGTTACACATAAAATAAACATTGTCCATATAACTAACTATACATAAATTGTGTCCATTTTTTTAACTTAATAATAATATATAACAAAGTACATCTAAAACAAAAGAAGATGAAGATAACCCTTTGATTTATTTCTTCAATTACTTTTGTAACATCTTTAAGGTAGTAATAAAATACCACAAACTACACCCAAAAAAAATGAAAACGATCATTTAACTTCGACACCTAAAACAAGATCAAGATTACCCTTTGACTTATTTCTTCTTTAATGTATATTTATCAAATTTACTTTGTCCATTTCTTTAAATTTAATAATAATATATATTTATCAAATTTACTTTGTCCATTTTTTTAAATTTAGTAATAATATACAAGAAATTACATATTTAAAATCAAGATGAAGCTAACTAAAAAAACTGAAAGACAAATTTATATAGTTAGCTTGAAAATTTATTTGTCAAATTTTTTATTAAAATTTCAAAAATATCTTTTATAAGAAAATAGTGAAAAAATACAACAATCTACACATAAAAACAAGATTACTCATTTTTCATAAATAATAAAAAAAATAAAAAACTACACATAAAGGACTCAAAAAAATATGTTGAGTTTGTTTGCTCCAATTTATTTAATTTGAATAGTAATAACTACACATAAATAAGATGGTCCCTTCAGTTTTTTAAACTTTAGATTTTTTTTGTCCAATTATTTTTCTCTATAAATAATAATATATTTTTAAATTCATAACTTTAAAGTTAGAATAGCATTATAATTAATAATATTAATAATAACTTATTTTTAAATTCATAACTTCAAAGTTAAAGTAACATATGAGACACATTTCGCTGAAAAACATATGAGAGACATTATTTGGTAATGGTTCCATGAATCAAGTGAAACAATAATATTGATCTATAAATAAATAAATAAAAAGTTATGTAATGAAAATTTTAATCACTAAAATTGAAAAAAATGATTAATTATTAGGATTTTAACTCAATTAAGTTAAATAGTAATAACATATAACATACTACATATAAAATAAGATTAGATGACCGTTTGATATATTTTCTTCTTTCAAAGTATTTCGAAGTACATATTGAGTGGTATGTATTCAATATCGTTTCCATGTATACACTATCACTAATTAACCCAAATTTATATAAATAGCATTGTGTAAAGGCATATTGAGTATTGTTGTCCTGTAAAACAATTACAATAATTTTTATCTTGTATTTGAAGGTGGCCCCTCACATGTAGGAATGTAATGCAAATTTATTGTTCGCGTTCATTTTTATATCTAAATGATAGATATTCTACTGAATAGCTTGTTATAAGAGATCATACAAGTTACTACTAAATAATTTAAGGTAATTTTAGAACTATTATGCATGTTAACTTGCGACTAGAATGTAAATTATAAGCTAGTTACTCCAAACATGAAATATATCAAGACTATTAAAAAAATATATAATAAAAATATTTTCATACCATCCACACTATGAAATCCAATATGGAAAAACCTAGCAGGAAGGTGATGATTATACCTTGCTTTTTTGTTCTCTAATGCATAATACAATTACAAAGAAACATTGATTCACTATGGATTTGTAATAAATATTGTGTCCTAAATTGTTGCTACATAGTCTTCTACTTCCTTTGTTTTGCACATAATATCTCACTTCATTGCTTCACTCATATAGGGAACAATGAATCAATACTATAGGAACAAAAGCCCTCCATTTTGTTGTGGATTAGTGTTTAACACATCTTGGTAAGTATCTAGGGCTAAGGGTTTTCACATGCTTCAACTCTCTATTAGTGTTTGGATTTTGGACCCTGTAGAATCCTCTTGAAATTTCATATGAGACTAATGCTATGTGCATGAGTAGTTGGAGTCAACGTGACATCCACCTGGTACTATGGTGATAAAAGAATAGGTTGACTTGCGAGAGGCATAAATTACTCATATGAACTCCTATTCAATTGATGGTTGAACCATTGGAAATATGTTAATGACAAGAGTAATGCCATAGGGATGGGAACATTTACCACAAATTGTGTTACCAATAATTTCCATTTAATGCCAAGAGTGGGATTCAAAAAATTTAGGATCTTAAATATGTCACTCAAATAGGACATTGAAGTCCATGGATCTAATTTTTCACTCATAATGTATCCAAATAGATGAAACATTATATAGTGATCCATTTAAGATCATAACTCCCTGTTTGGGAAGATTTTGGTTACCAAAATATTGTATTAGAGGATATGAGAAAATAGTTCTTTAGCCTCTCCCCTATAGTATGTTATGTATCTATGGAGATAATATGGTGTACCTATGAATCTACCCAAGGGGATATTTTATGCAGTGTAGCCATAATCATGGAATAGGTCGGCTTGGTAGTTAAAGGAAATAGTATAATATTAAAGGGTAGTTGGCATAGGCCCATTAGAGATACTCACCAGAATGTATACATATACATATAATTGTATGAGATATGTTGGATAAATTGTATTGTAACAAGCATGGTTTGTGGAGTGATTCCTTCCTTAAGGAGTATTTTATGGTGTTACCATACCTTAAGTGTTTCTGTATATCTTGGTGTTATTCTTATGGTGAATGTCTATTGGTTATTTAATAGTTATATATATATATATATATATATATATATATATATATATATATATTCTTTTTTTATTCAATTTATGGGTTAAGGATAACTATAAGTCATATTAGAGCACTTTTTGGGCCAAAAAATTGGAAGAATTTTCTCCTTTTGCATATTTTTGAAGGAAAATAGAGGATGGTGGAGTTTGGGTTGATTTATGAAATTCTTGTTTAGAATTTGAAGATTCCAATTGCATATGTGATTTCCTCTATCTAATACACACAATTAAAATAAATTTTCCAAAAGAGAGACAAGGAAGTGAAGTTATCGCTAATTTAAAATAAAATATTTTTAGGATTTTTCTTCTCATGGCTCATATATTTTAATACAATGATCAGATTTCCATCAAACCAAGTCTAAGAGATGAAAAATGGCTGTGAATTTCATAATTGTGTTCATAATTGAGATTTTAAGATATATTGAGGGATTTATGCTCATTTTAACTTTTGTCTAAAAAATAAATGACTTTCTTCAAAACCCTAACTCTATTTTTGAGTTACAACAAGCAAGGTGCTTCTTACACGAAAATATGATGGTCTCGAGATTGAAGAATTTCCAAAGGAGAAAAAGGTTGGCATGATTTGGATAACCAAAGTAATCTTTTGTTTACGACAACATATTGATACATGGTGGAGGTCACTTAACATTGAGGAGATCAAAATTTTTCCACATAATGTATTTGAGAAGGTATTTTTAGATAGGTGGTCTCATGCTATGAAGAATGATATATAAAACACCAAGGGTTTGTTTTCATGCAAAAAAATCATATTAGATGTTCATCGATGTATTCAGGCGAAATCCATTGCCTCTACAAAACCTAGTAGAATGTATAATCTAGTCAATGTGAATTGGGATAAAAATTTGCAAGTACCTGCAAAGAATATCGAAAGCACACATGTTGAGGGAAAAAATGTTCAAATTTTTAAGATTTGAATCTTACCATGGATACTATGTGTTGCATTCATATTTTTATGCGATAGATATGGATGATGTGGATATTGTTTTGGGATATCATTGGTTGGACTAAGTCTCTATAGTTAATATTAATGTGCAAAAGAATCTCTTGAGGCTTTTGTTTTAGAAAAATAAAATCACCTTGAAGGATATTTTCTTAATAAACAAGAAGGGTCCAAGGGGGCACATGAAGAATCACTTGCAAGTAAAATAGCTAGATCTTCTAGATAAATGACAGATCTAGAGTCCAAGGTTGAATCAAAAGAAGAAAATGTTGCAGAAGCACATGACAAAATTTCCTAGGAAAGAGATAAAGATGAAAAATATGTCAAGAAGCTACATGAAGCCAAGGAACAACACATTCAAACTTAAAAGGAATTAGGACGAATAGCTAATGTTGCGGTCTATTGAAACCCACACTAGCATGAGAACACTACAAGGAAAACACCTTCTAGTAGAGGTTATAACAAAGGTTTTCAATGTTACAAGATTGGCCAAATTTTTTCAAAAATCTGTATGACAACATTCATTTTTGGTAGTGAATGTTGTATGAAGGTTATAATGGATATTCATTGTAGTAAAAAAAACTGGGTAGCTAGAGATTTTAGTGGATGTTTTTTATCTAGTTCTTTATATTTCTATAACACACACTAGTGTATCTTTTATAACTAAACTGCATTGGTGTATACAAATAATGTAAATGCATAGGTGCATATGTTAAAAATAAAACCCACCAGTGCTTATACATGATATTGATGGCATCGGTCATACTCATGCACCAATCATTATGTTTTAATGCACACACACGAGTGCATATAGTACATTGTAATAGGTGACTAGTGGAATGTCCAAAATGCACTTGTGCTTCATATATTTTATTAAATCCTTGGTTTGTTTGTATATGTAAATGGACTCGTCCAAATGTTTTATCAAATCCTTTATCAATACGCATTGGTGCATTTAGTATATCAATGAGCAAATTGATGTGTATATTATACCAGTGAGAGCCAATATGTAGGATATGTAAAGAGCACCAATACGTTTATTATGTGAATGATCACTAGTGGATACAATTTGAATAAGTATGAGTTCATGGAAAGGAATAAAAGACACTCGTTAGTTGAAATAAATAGATTTTGTATGTTGTAGTGGTGAATTAATTTAGAAACCCAATTGGTTAGGTATACGAGAGAGCCATACCATGTTTCCTTGGGCAGTTTACTTGACACCATTTTTTATTCTATTGGCCATGTCTATATTTTGTTTGAATATTGGGTTAGGATGAGAGAATACTACTTGACCAACACGAGTAAGAAAAATGTTGAAGATATGTGTATTACCAAAGTGATCATTATCCAACCTTTTATTGACCATAGAATTAAACAACCTCCTCATCCAAGAAAGAACCATATTTGCATGGACTAGTGCACATCCTAGTAATTCAAAGACAACTTGATGTATAATTAGTTCATGGTATTTGATAAACCTCCTTATAACAACATTACGGAGGTTCAACTGTTTTACATATGTAAATTTTAGGCCAAATTTATTTTGGGTTAGCATGTGAATTATTTTGACATTGGGGAAATCTAAGGGTCTAGTTTTGACTCTACTAAATATCAAAGAAGCACCATCTATAACCCATTACGAGAGTCACCCACCCTAACACATAATATATTTCAACATAATGTATTGATCATAGTGCCCTATCAATATCCATCTACATATGATGTTACAACACCAAGGGTAGGTCCTTGAGGCCACAATGCCTATTGTATACAAGCCAAGACATGTGGCTAGGTTTCTCATGAGTTCATTTCTTCCTCATCAATACTTCTATTGTGATCATAGTTTTGATGGGTCTATAAATGTTCTTTTGGATGATAGTTTATAGAATGAATTTCGTACAAAAAATAATAATAATTTGGTTTTATTGTGTTGAGAGGCGCTCTACAGCCCAGTATGAGGGAGATCTTGTAACGTTTGTCGAGTGTTTGTCGAGTTTGTCAAGTGTTTGTCGAGTAACAAAATAATAAAAATAAAATATTGTAACGTCGGCCATTAATAAAAATAAAAAAAAGACGTGTATTTTCGAAATGAAATCAATGACAATATTATAGCCTACATAAAAAATAGAAATATAAGAAGTAAAAAATATAAAAAAGTAAAAAATATTATAGTTGACATAAAATGTAGAAATCTAAGAAATAAAATAAAGAAGTAAAAAATATATTATAGTAGACATAAGAAGTAAAAACAAAAGAAATAAAAAAAAATTACTATAGCCAAAGTAAGAAATAGAAAAAATAGAAGGGATTTGAACCTTAATAAAAAAGATGGTTGCATTGATTTCAACAATGCTTAAAACAAATATTAGAAATATAAGAAGTAAAAAAAATAAAGAATAGCTCACATAAAAAGTAGAAACATGGTTGCATTGATTTCAACAATGTGTAAAACAAATATTAGAAATATAAGAAGTAGAAACATGGTTGCATTGATTTCAAAAAAAATTACTATAGCCGACATAAGAAATAGAAAAAATAGAAGGGATTTGAACCTTAATAAAAAAACATGGTTTCATTGATTTCAACAATGCGTAAAACAAATATTAGAAATATAAGAAGTAAAAGAGATAAAGAATAACTGAGATAAAAAGTAGAAACATGGTTGCATTGATTTCAACAATGCTTAAAACAAATATTAAAAATATAAAAAGTAAAAAAGATAAAGAATAGCTGACATAAAAAGTAGAAACATAAAAAATAAAAGAAAGAAGTAAAAAATATATTATAGTGGCCATAATAAGTAGAAACAAAAGAAGTAAAATAAATACTATAGTTGACATAAGAAATAGAAAAAATAGAAAGGAATTGAACCTTAATAAAAAAAACATGGTTGCATTGATTTCAACAATGCCTAAAAGATAAAGAAAAATTTATTATAGTTGACAAAAAAAATAGAAATATAAGAAATAAAATAAAGAAGGAAAAAACATATTATAGTAGACATAAGAAGTAGAAACAAAAGAAGTAAAAAAAAAATTACTATAACGACATAAGAAATAGCAAAAATAGAAAAAATAGAAGGGATTTGAACCTTAAGTCCAGTCATCTCACTACTTACCAATAAACAACAAACAAATGCTCTTAAAAAACACAAGATGTATGTTGATTTGATTAGTTGCATTGATTTCAACAATGCTTTGCTTTTATTTTTTACATGTACGCATTGAATTCATCAATTTAATAAACAAATAGTGTTGCATTGATTTCAACAATGCATTGTTTAATAAACTACAAACAAATGTTCTTCAAAAACACAAGATGCATATTAATTTGATTATTTGTATTGATTTCAACAATGCATTTTTTTGGTTATTTACATCTATACATTGCATTCATCATTTTAATAAAAAGATGTTACAAAAAAATATATTATAGCTCACATAAAAAATAGAAATGTAAGAAGTAAACAAATATTATAACTCATATAAAAAGTAGAAACATAAGAAATAAAATAAAATATTATAGTAGTCATAAGAAGTAGAAACAAAAGAAGTAAAAAAAATAATATAGCCCACATAAGAAATATAAAAAATAGAAGAGATTTGAACCTTAACTCCAATCATCTCACTGCTTACCAATAGACAACAAACAAATGTTATTAAAAAACACAAGATGTATGTTGATTTGATTAGTTGCATTGATTTCAGCATTGCATTGTTTTTGTTTTTTACATGTATGCATTGAATTTATCAATTTAATAAAAAAACGTTGTTGCATTGATTTCAACAATGCATTGTTTAATAAACCACAAACAAATGTTCTTCAAAAACACAAGATGCATATTGATTTGATTCTTAGGTTCAAATTGGCCTATGAGACCTTGAGAGAGAAGAAAATAGATTATTTGGTTTGCATTAAAATGTTATACCTATGCTCAAAAAGCTTAAAGAGAAGCATTCCTAACTTATCATAGTTTTGAGGAGTTATAAGGTTAAAAATGTCTATATTGTAGCAAATATTTGAGACTTATCTATCTAATGTGGTTGTGCGTAGTGCATTCTAAGAAAAAGTGATTTCCATCCTCAAAGCTAATAGCCTTGTAGATGGCAACTCTTTTCAGCCCACGGTGTTTAGGAATTGTCCAATGCCTTACTTCTCTATGGAGTCCATGAGATTTTTCTCTTATCTTGACAATCTTAATTTTCGTCTTTTAACTAGTTAAGACAAAGAACTAATTTTGATCCTCTAGATTAGGGTTATGGAATTCCTTATAGTATCTGAATTTTCTTTTAACCTCCAAGTCTTTCTCACATTACATTTTCTCTTTAAACTTAGATGTACAATAGCATTTTTAATTTTATTTAAATTTTGCAAAGTGGAATTTTTCGTCTATCCCACAATGGTTTAACTATGCCATGAGATCTTTATGCCACCCTCGCTTGAGACCCAAATGGTTTTGTCTAGAATAGAAAGAAATTTTAGGAATTTTATAGTCTACCGTGTTGTTTAATTTGTGATTTTATATTAGTTACCTAGTCATAGCCATACTGTGTATGGGGGATAGTCCATCTTCAATCAGGAGAACAATATAGGGTGTGTGTCTTTTAATTTTAAGGTTGTATGCTATAAAACACTTTTGGATTTGTTCAATTTTTCTCCAAGTTTCTTTGGAGTTGTTGCAACTCGAAACTTTGGAGTCGGAAACGATAACATGAGTGACGAGCATTTCAAAAATGAACTTCTTTTATCCCACACCACAAGGATTGCCAAGTTAGAGTTGTTTTCAATACCAAACCAAGCTTCCCACCGTCCACTAATACATTTGTCAATGCTATAATCTCTATTGAGCTTGCGATGGATATCAATTCCAATATATTTGTAAGAAGTCACTTCCTCCAATTTTCTATTGCCATACAAAAAATTAGCGTAAGTGGCCTTCTTGGATCTAATAATCATTAATTTTCTTTTAATGATGTTAACGCCCGTGCCCATATTAGAGCATAAATATTTTAGAATGCTTAATTGCTTACCAAGATCAAGGGGACACATTTCCATAAAAACAATATCATCGGAATATAGAAGAAGGATGATGACTATATGTAATGTCCCTAAAAATAGTAAAAAATTAAAAAAATTCCCGTTACTATAATAAACTATTTAAGAGATGATGATTTGTAAATTAACTTCAACACTGATAAATACATACTACACTGGTATTTAAATGCGAAATTTGAAAGGTCTCAATTTACTAAGTATCATGGTCTTACTCGTTGTTATTCCTACAGCTTTGCGGAAGCGATGTAATGAGTAGAAATGTAATTCTGTCGCAAGTGTACAAATGTCTAGAGTATAATAATAAAAATCTCCTTCTTACTATTTTCAGAGTTGTGTGCATATTTATGAAAGTCTAATTGATCATTCAGGTGGGATGGACCCCTGTTGGTGGTGGTTGAGGCCCATGATGAGATGCTTGGTCTTTCAAGGGGAAAAGTAACCCAACAGAGCTGCTGAGAGGTAGGGTGTAAGAAATGGAAACTTCTAACTTACTCAGCGAGTTTCGCTAATGCATTCAATTTGTATTGGTTTGCAGGTGTACCTACGAAGGAATCTACCAAGGGTGCTTACTTCACATTTCTGGCAATTACTTAAGCCTAAAGTGTGTAATGTTTGAAGATTGGCACCTTAAAAGACTTGATGGATTTTGCAATACTTGTTGAACTTGTACTGCTTGTTGACCTTGCAATGACTTGATGGCACTATGTAATGTTTGTGGTCTTTGCAATACTCGTTGCGTTTATAATACTTGTTGATCAAGAATGACTCTACTACCATAGAGATCAGGGTTAATATCAAAATATTTGGGGTTGGTGGTAGAATTAAATGCATTTCTACGATGGCACATGGCCAACGTTGCTAGCTATGCTGAGGGTTTTCCCTTGGGTTCTACACCAACGAAGGTTCATTTTCGTGGTTCATTTGCCCTTGTTTGCTGTTGGATGCGTTTAAGGGTTTCGTGTACTGACTTGAGCTTGGCTCATGGTCAACACACCATATGGGGTTTCGTATGCAGAGATGGCGATTGAAAAATAAGAAGGTAGTACCATCCCTGGTTTATACTGCATTTCCTACTATTTTCTTTAGATAGGATTCGATAATAATATCAAGGTTTGGCTTTGTATGGTTCACTTGTTTGGCAGGTAATCGTTTGGAATTCTTCTTCTACGTGGTTACTAGTTGATGGCCAGTACTTAATTTTGATGGCATTGCAAATGGTAAGTTCAGAGTTCACCATTCCTTATCTCCTCCTCTCGCCTCTGTGGAGTGGTACTGTTTGTATTTGCTATGGGGAACTTCGTGAGCCTGATTTGGGTTTACTGCAACAAGTTTTGGGTTCTTGGAGGTTTCCGTTGGCTAGACCATTGTGAAATGTATCTATTGGTTTTTAAATGGCCCTTGAGGGTTTTAGTGTAAGGTTTGGCCAGTCGGCTCAATGTTGAACTTTGTAGAAGCTGTTTGTAATAATGCCCAGTATAAACCTGGGGTTTACATATCTGCGTATTTCGTTTTGAAAGAAAACTCAGGACCTGTGAATAGAGGAAATAGCCTACTATATAAATCTATAAATGGTTTGCACATTGTCTAGTCTCTGCGTTTTCTTATGGGTAAGAGTAGTAGATTCGATTTCTGTGTTTACTATCGTTGCTTTTGTTCTGAAGGTTGTCGTTTGAATACTTTAAAATGGACAATCGTGATTTTTCCATGACCTATGTTTATTATGAATTGAGGTTGACTCTATTTGAGGAATAGAGAAGTGTTGGCCTCTGCATTTGTGTTGGAGAAACCTCACTATGGCTTGGGGTAGACCACAACAGACAGATGACTACCAGAAATCAACTCAATTCTTAGAACTATGTTATATAAATAACAATGCTAAGATAATGAAGAATATAACCAACCTCGATCCAAACATTTGATGTAGATCCCCGTTGGAGCTTTTCAATTCGTGCACTTGAATCTGCAAATTAGTCTTGACAACCAATATACAACAAGTACATATAATATATAAATGACATTAACATCATCAATAGCAATGGTCCATGGTATAACAAGTAAATGCAACCCAATGTAAGATAAACAACATTTACAACATTAATGGACGAGAATATGAGTATTTCTATTAATAAACAAGAAGAAGTACAATGTGATATGACCTCTTGCCGGCAACAATCTGAACCAAGATCTGGATCAATCCACTTGTGCCTCCACCACTTCAATCCTGCATGAATGGCAAACTCAAACTAGAGAGGAGTTTGGAAGGTGAACATCAAGGGTTCACAACTACAAGGATCAATCAGTGTAGACTCAAGATAGGGCAAAAATCCACTAGAGTTTTCTTGCTCTTCTTTCTCCTCCCATCCATAAGCCATATGTGCTCAATATATAGTCCTCTCAAAGGTAAGTGAAAGGACACATCGAGGCGTTTCTTGGGCAGATGAAGAGCCAAAGGTCACCCAATGACCACTTTTTGGGAGTAAAAAGTAATAAACTAGTGATTTTTACCATTTTACATGCTACGCGCAGGCTATAGTGATGCAGCTTGCGGGTATGTTGGCTATAGTGATGCAACTACTGTACAAGGGAAAAAATAGGGAAAAATAGTGTCTGAAGGCTATAAACTGGTTCTGAGTCACTTAAATGGATCCTCTAGGCCAAAGAGTGTTGATTCTCACAAGGTGGAAGATTACGTTGTAACATATGCCCCCTAATGTGTGAGGTTAGAGACTGATGCTACAATGGCCAAAATACATTATAAATCTCAGAAGTGGAGTGATGGAGACATAAGTGGAAAGAGCAACTCACTCGTCATAATACAATAGTATCCCTGAATACATGTCGGTAGTACAACAATCTGATACAATGGCCATGAATAGGCAGTACATAGTGAATATATGTCATAAGTGATCATAGCCATGATCCCTCTACAGTAAGATATGGTCTCCTACTGAAAAGGAAACAACTGGTGCAAACTGGAGGTACAAACTATTGATATCTGAGAGGTGATATCTCAGATGTAAAGTCAAAGTCATAAGTAGCATATTGAATGCCACTATCACCTGGGGTCTTCTACACAAGTCTTCGACGGTGCAAGTCCCCTCAAGTGAATAAAGGAGTTGAGGTCGAACGTGATGTGCAATCGTCTGATTACCAGTCAATGATGTATACCATTAACAGACGTGAGAAAACCCACCAATAATGAAAATGGGTATCAAGGCATGGAGCACAATCATCGGAGTGTGAATAAATGAGTTGAAGTCGAACACTAGGATGAATCCATCGATCAGGGGACATTGATGTATTCCCAAAATTGTCGATGGCGAGAGAACCTGCCACTAATGACTGCAAGCCTCAAGGTACTCAACCGAACTCTAAGCCTCAAGTTCCATAATAAATGGGTTGAAGTCGATGGAACGAGACTCGCTGGAAGGAGGGAATTAAGGCATCCCCCATCAACCAGCACGAGGTACCAGCTACGCTGAAAGATTTGGAAGAACTCAGGTGAAACAGATTGACTCAATAAGGATGGCCAACATGCAATAGTCAAGAGATCTGAGGAGTGGTCGACTCTGGGTTTAGGACTTCCTTTGAACAAGAGCATGAGTAGATGGATAGACTCAGGAAGCATAGACTTGACATAAACTATGCAATGCAGGAGGAATTACAAAGGGCTCCATAATGACTGGAAGCTTAACCAATCGGTGGAGAAAACTGAGAAACAAGTACAGCTCCTAAGGTCCAACTATAGTCCTGACTCATAATGTATGGATTGGAATGAATGCTATGTTCAAAGGCGACACAACAACTGCCAACAAGAAGTAGTAACCATAATCTCGTCAGTATTTTTGGAATATTTGATTTTTTTGGTCTTTTTCATATTTGGTGAAAGCTTGGAAAAGAATAAAATTGCTTATAGTACAACAAGTGAGGGAACAAGTGTCAAATAGCGAGCAGACTAGTTCCAAGCAGTGGAACATACCTATGATCAATGCAAGGAAGTGCATGCAGGATGTCGACACTCGGGGGGGGGGTGTTCCCTTAGGTTCAAAAGGTCATCAAATTGTGAAGGGAAAATCTAAGCTCTGCAGGGCTCGATAGGGGAAAGTGCTCAGGCACCAGGCTAACAACTGAGTAAGCAGTAGCCAGCACAATGCTCGAGCAGCAAGCAGGATGATGCAATGCAATCACAACATGATATAAGTGAGGGGGATTCCTCAAGGGAGATGGCCAGCATAAGACAAAGTAGAGTATGAGTCTTCATCGCAACATCATGGTGTAACTACAAAGGACTCCCAATCCTAAGGACAAACAACAGCATGGGCACCAAAATGCACAAAGGGGTTCTAACTAGGGTACCCATGTTCGGAAAAGCCCTACCGCCACATAACAACACTTCTATAGCAGTGTGAAGGTTCTATGTCAGTCAAGAAGCAGGGTCGCACCTAGGGTTTATGAAATTGGTCAAAAGGTCAAATGCATAATGCATGTGGAAATGGCATCTAACCTATATGCCAGGTATGAAACGTACTTGCTGTAGGTGTGAAATGGTCCAAAAAAACTTTCACCGAAGAAATCTGATTAAAAATTCTACTCCATGACATTTATATTAGTCCAGAATGGCATCAAATGGTAAAAACTATAGACAAGTGGGTCCTGAAAATTATAAATAGTAATAAAAATTTACAATTTACAATTCATTTGCACTATTCACCCATTTGGAGTTTTGTGGTTAGTTTTCACTTGAAAGTTTAGTTGCCGATTCTGGGAGCTACAAGCCTCCATTCATCGAACCGTTCGGAGCAAGTTGGTAGTCTCATCCATACCTTTAATTTCAATGCATTCATTTTAGTTTTCAGCGGTGGGATTTTTAGTTTGGCCAAGCCCTAAATGGCTTCAGCGCTACCCGCAGGCTATCATTATGCGGGTCGTGGGTAGGGCACAATACGCGCAGTCAATGCACAGGCTGACCACGGGTACCCGCCCTTATATACAAATTAACCCACGGGTGCGGCCATGAAGTTGATTTTGCAAAATAAATTGACTAAAATTCTTGTTTTTCCTCACTCCAGGATGGTTCTAGAGTGGAGGGAGAGGGAGCATGACCAAGTTGATGAGGCCATGCGCAACGATGTGAGAGCACAGCAAGCATTGCAAGCAGGTGGGTTGTAAACATTCTAGAGTATAGGGGTTTGAGGGCCCAAAACCTACCACTCCGTCGCTTGATTGATTATTGGGATGTTGATGCACAGAACTCCCATCTCAATGGGAAAATCCTCACACTAAAAGTGGAAGATATCTACTTCATTGTCGGTTTGTCCCATTGAGGTGAGGTGGCCAGTCTTTGGTTTCGTACTGTGGGTGGTGGGATCAATGTCATTGATTACATAGCGCGGTATTGTCCCGCAAACACACGAGCGGTGGGAAGTCAGGTGCCCATCAATGCCATAGTAGATCTGAGCATGAAGATCATTGTGGCTACCTTAGTGTGGATAACGGGTTCAAAAGCTCTGCACCAGGCATCCAAGCAAGTGATGTTCTATGCATCACAATGCATACAGCCTACAGTATTTGATTGGTGTACCACACTACTGGTGTCTATGAAGACACAATTGGCAGAATGCAAAGAAGGGAAGGCCAAAAAATTTGGGTATGGGAGTATCTTGTGCAGCTTCTTCTTTGAGAGAGTTCTGGGGCTTAGTCTGAGGGTGGATGTCCCTCCTCATAGTCTCCGCGATCCAGCCCTGACCCGATGGGATGAGATCTTGACACGACAGGGTGGTGGGTGTCTGGAATCACCATATACTCAGGATTTCTTCCACTGGTGGGACCGACAGGTCATTTCCATAGAGGACTACCCCTATGCAGGGATAGACTTCCGCCAGGATAGGGACATGCCACTCCCACCAGATGCAGCGTTCAGAGACATTGGTGAGTACTCTTTCCAGGTTTTTGTGTATTAAATTTTTATGGATTTTTGATTATAAATGTAAATGCAAAAGTATTTTTGGTGGTAGTATCATATGCTAATGTTTGACTGTTTGCTCGCAGACAAGGGCCCAGTGAGACCTGATGGCTTCCCGAGACATGGTCGTCGGGGCAGAGGTGATGAGGCAGGTGGTGCTGCAGCAGAGCGCACTCTATAGACCTTGCGACGCAACCTATCATAGATGGTTTTCAGGATTCCACAGATAGAGGTGGTGCGACTACCTGAGGCCATGCAGCGCCAAGTAGTGGGGGTTCCAGGTGACTCGGTGCGGCTACTGCAGTGGGTAGCCAATGCAGTTCACTATTTCTATGAGACACATCCTATTGGGGCAGTAGCTAGGCCTCCTCGTAGGGAGTAGATTTCTCAGGATCTCATTTTTGTATCGATATGTATATTTTTGAGGGCTACGGGCTCCAGTTATGTATATTTTTGTGTGCTTCATGGTGAATGTGACAAATTCCAATCTAATACATAGTTAGCGTATGCATGAGATATATGATTAACACTTCTCGGAACATGTATGTATGTAATTGAAACAAAATGTCATTCCAAGAGTCTTACCCTTAGGAATTTCTGTAGTAGCATAGGATCTTGCACACGGTACTTCCCATTCAGCTGAGACACAACTAGTTGTGAATCCAGGTAGACTTCTAAAGACTGGATACCATGGGAAATGGAATCCTGAAGTAGCTCAATGACGACACTATACTCAGCCATATTGTTAGATGTAGGACCAAGACAAGCACCTCCTGAGGACACAACTAGGTGGTCAGGTAAGAAAATAACCCAGGCAATAGAAGCAAGCTGCTGCGTATGACGTCTAGCACCATCCGTGAACCCTAGGAACGTAGGAAAATCAGCTGACATGTGTCAATCAAATGGAAGCTAATCAGCAGACCCGACAACCAAAATAAATCTAAACTATGTACAGAAGCAACTATATAGTAGTATACAAAAGTGTCAGCCTGAACCAGAGGTTCAAGCGTAATACCGCTTGAGGTAGAGCCCATTTCTAGGCTCGTTCAAGACAGTCCCCTCATAGTCTTCTAATTCATAGGCTCCTTTTTCCAGGACACGCCTCACAATGTAAGGACCGTGCTGCATGGGTTTGAACTTGCCTTCCCCCAGGGGTTCTTTAGCTTGGTCATATAAGAATACCAAGTCACCTTCAGCATACTACCGGGGATGGACAGACCTATCATACTGAACCTTAACACGACATTTGTTGGCATCTATAGCCACAACGGCATCTCGACGTTGCTCGTCAAGTTGTTCAAAGTGGATTAAACGTTGCTCAAGACCCGTCGTATCAGGGAGGAGCTCTATGGGCAGTTTAAGCGAAGGGATGTCGCATTCAATCGGTAAAAGTGACTCCACAACGTGAACTAGCTGAAACGGTGAGAACCCGGTGGCAGTCTTGACTACGGTTCGATACGCCCACAAAGCATGATATAACATGATGTGCCAGTTGGTCTTGCTTTGCTGGATGGTACATTAGAGAATGTTCTTCAAAGACTTATTAACTGCTTCTACTTGACCATTTGCTTGGGGATAATAAGAAGATGAGTGTTCTTGATGAAACCCAAGCTTGAGAGACAAATCCTCCATCATCTTGTTCTGAAAGTGACTGCCATGGTTAGTGACAATCTCTTTTGGAATATCGAACCGAGTTATAATTTGATTGAACACAAAATGGGCTGCTGTAGCACCGCTGGCTTTAATGGTATGCATGGCCTCAGCCCATTTGGAAAAATAGTCCACAACCACTATGATATGGTGATTCCCTCCAGCCAAAGCTAGTTTGCAATCCATGAAATCCATCCCCCACTTGGTGAAGGGACTGACGGTGATGGCCAGATGAAGGGGCGGTGGATGCGAGCATATGTTCCGAGAAAACAACTGGAAAGGGTGACATCTCTTCACAGCATTAACACAGTCCTTAAAGATGGAAGGCCAAAAATAACAAGCTCCCATAATACGTTGGGCTGTAGCAAGCTCAGATAAGTGACCGCCACATGCCCCAGCATGGCAATCAATCCATGAAATCCACCCCCCACTTGGTGAAGGTATTGACGGTGACGACCGGATGAAGGGGCGCTGGATGCGAGCGTATGTTCTGAGAAAACACCTGGCAAGGGTGACATCTCTTCACAACATTAACACAGTCCTTAAATATGGAAGGCCAAAAATAACTAGCTCGCATAATAAGTTGGGCTGTAGCAAGCCTGGATAAGTGACTGCCACATGCCCTAGCATGGCAATCATTAAGCACCCGCTCTGTTTCTTTGTGAGTTAAGCAATGACGGAGGATAAAATCCTTTTCTCGGCGATACAAAGTGTCGCCGATGATAGTATAATCTTTAGCGTGATGTTTTCAACGCTGTTGCTCATCTCATGAATAGTGCGGAGGAAAATTCAAAGTTTGGAGATATACAATGACATCCCCATACCAAGGGTCCTCTGACGAGATAAGAAATAAGTGCTCATCCACAAAGGAATCTTCATGAATGACATCCTCATCAAGTCTCGGAAGGTTCAACATAAGCTCAGCAAACACCAATGATTTCACTGACTTTGACGAAGCAAAATCGAGATCGAAGTCCTGAAGGATAACAATCCATTTATTGTACTTCCCCCCGATGAGGCATCGTGATAGCACGGACTAAAATGGATTGATATGGGCGACAACTGTGGTTGTTCTAAGAAAAATGTAATTCCATAATCGTTTGATTGAATGAACAGTCGAAAGTGCCATCTTTTCCACATGAGTATATCCTAGCTCAGTGTCTACTAGATATCCACCAAGGTAATAGATGACATGCTTGACAAGCACATCATCAACCTGAACCAAGACCATGTCAATCGTCTCTTGAGACGCGGCCACGTAAAGAATAAAATCTCATGTGAAGTCTGGTGGACTAAGCACAGGGGCTGATACCAAAGATTTCTTAAGCGCGTCGAAAGACTGTTGGGCTTGCTCATCCCAGATAAGAGGTGTGTCCTTCTTCAATAAGCGCGCAAAACCTTTGGTAAGATTAGCATAATTGACTACGAAACAATGTAGAAAATTGGCTCTCCCTTGGAGGCTCTAAAGTTGTAACAAGTTGAGCGGAGGAGGCAACTGAAGTATTGCCTCAACTTTGAGAGGATCGACTCTAATACCCTCTTTCGAAACTATGAAGCCCAGAAGGAAACCCATCCTTACAGCAAAGATTCATTTGTTAGGATTCAATCGAAACTTGTATCGTATACATCATTCGAGAATCATGCGGAGGTGCTTGGGGTGGTCCATCCTCTTGCGAGAATGGCCGGCAAGATCATCCAAGAAAACCTCCATAATCGTTTTAAGATCGTGAAAGGCATAGGTCATGGCACGCTGAAATCTAGCTTCGGCGTTTTTAAGGCCGGAGGGCATTTTCCAATATGCAAATGTTCCCCAAGGACAAATAAAAGTTGTCTTATGTTGGTCCTTGGGTTTGATTTGAATCTAGTTATATCCGGGAAATCCGTCCATGAAGGAAAAAATCTCACTTCCAGCGCAAGCATCCAAGATTTGATCTATGAATGGTGTGGGGAAGTTGTCTTTCGGACATGCACGGTTCAAATCTTTAAAATTGGTGCATACACGGATCGTTCCTTGCTTTTTATCCACAGGAATGGGGTTTGACACCCATTCGGTAAGGGGAGCAGGGTAGATGAAACCAGCTTTGAGCAGTTTCTCCACCTCTGCCTTGATAGCGGCTGCTTTTCTAGGGTTCACAACACGTAAGCGTTGTCGAACTGGTTTAGCTTTGGGATACGTTCTAATCTCATGTTCAACAATGTGGGGGTCTATTCTTGGCATCTCCTCATATGACCAGGAAAAAGCTTCCCGGAGTTCTGTAAATAATTCAGTGTAAATAGCAATCTCCTTAGGAGTGCAATCGTCACCGATGTAGACATTCTCAACTTTTCCGGGAGTATGAGAGATATTGATCGATGTAGTTGGGGAAATGTTAGACATATTCCCTTCCAAAAAAACATCATGCAACTCTAAAAGAGCCACATAGTGACCAACCATCTCTACTAGAGTCGTCCTAAACATTTCTCGTTCGGCGAGCTCAAGGTTGGGAAGGAAATAAGAGTGATGGCGCATATCTTCCCAAGGTCTCTCACTACCACACATGGCCTCCATAATAGCTTCATCCGAAGGAAAAGTATCATCAAGGCAATTGTGGGAACAAGATGAGTTGGCTTCCCAAACCGACAACATAATAGGATCTTCCTCAACTGTCTGAGAAGAAGAGAGATCCGGCTCTGCAGTGACTTGTTGAATATGATAGTAAGCAAGCTCAACTACAGACAGTGACATAGACATCCCGACATGAGTAATGTTTCCACACGTGGAACTCGTGGATGGAAAGGTCCACGGATCATCAAAATAGGAAGTCCGGAATGACATATTATGTGAAGGAGGAGATGTGTTGTCAGTAATGGTTCCAATAAAATTCATAGGTGCAGAAAAATCATAAGTTCCCATCAATGAAGGGTACATGCCAACATCCATGTTCCCAGTTGCCAGCTGAGAATGAATAACCTGCAGGACTATGGATCCCATGGATGCTGTGGAAGAGGAGTTAACGTAATCTAGCGGATCGATGGTCACAATCTTTCCTTCGTGGGGGAAGCAGATAACTTTGAATACAGTGGACGCGATAGCTTTCATGGCATACATCCAATTCCGACCCAGTAAAAGGTTGTAGTCAATGGGCACATCAACCACCTCGACTTCAATAGGCACAGATTTACCTCCCAAGCAGACAACAAGGGAAGGGATAATTCCATGCAGCTTAAATGAATGTCTGTCGAATGCAGTGAGTGTGGTTCTAGACACAAGTAGAGGAGGAGAGCCAAGAGCTTTCTGGCAAGATAATGACATTACTGATGCGGATGCACCTTCATCAGCCATCGTACGTTTGAAAAAATTCTAAAGGCACCCCACCTAGATTTGAAAAGCCACATGGTAGGGTAAGTGAGGTTGGACATCAGTAGTGTCGAACTTGATAACAGTGGGACTTCCCCCATCCTGAACTCCTAACACACTCAAAAGAGCATGCTTCTGAGAAGGAGAGGCTTGCAATACTTCAAGAGCCGACATGGCACATAGAGTTTGGCCCAAATCTTCTATGATGGAGTAGTTATGGGCGGCTCCAACATTAGGATTATGCATAGAGCGCTTATGAACACTTTTTGGTATTCGCGGCATAATAGAGGGCTTCTTGATATGCAAGGAATTGTCAGGAGGAGGGGGAGGCTCACTCCCCAAATTGGGTTGTGGTGCATCATAATCGCGCTGACGAGTGGCAGCACTAACCTCTGACTGAACCATGTTCACACATCCATAACCACCAGTAGTGGAAGAAGACGTTGTCATCTCAGTAGGTCCATAACCAATGGTGGGAGCATGCGAAGCCATGTTTTTGTGATGAGGTAGGGGATCCTTCAAAATAGCTGGACTCTGTGCCAAATGCTTCGATGCTTCGTTAATTCGAGGACATAAGTGAGTAAGATGGTCTTCCCCATAGAGCTTGTAAGGAAACTTCACCTTACGCCTAGGTTTACGGTCCTCACTAGCATTTTCTCCTTCCCGAGGAGGGTTGGCATTATCCTTATGGGGGGTATTACGATTGCTATTGTTATTCCCATTATTTCCACCCTTATGATTATTTCTCCCCTTTTTCTTACCACCAGGTTGCTGGTTACCTGATTGGTTCGTCATTTGCACACTGTGTACATCGGATGACGGGGTGGAAGTGGACAAGGTGTGAACCTGTCTAGGAGTAGACTGGTTTAGCGAAATTTTTTGCATTTGATTAGCTACCAAATCTACAGGGCGAGCGCTTGTAGATCCTACGATGCCATCAGCATGCGGTCCAGGAACTGACTGAGGCTCATGTCGTGTGCGCGGTGCGTCAGGAATGATGTCATACAAAATGCCAGACTGAGAGTATAATAAGTCTAACTACTGGAATTTCAAGATGGCTTGTTCCCCAGTCACAATGCCGAACATCAAAACATCCTTAGCAATGTATGGGAGTAGAGACTTGAGGAATCATTCCAACAGGAACTTTGGAGGAATGTTGGCTTTCACTAACCTCTTCCACTGACGCCACTCTTGAACGTGGTCAGAAATATGTGTGGCCTTGTTCTGATGGAAGGTAGATAAAAGTTCAGTACCAGTATCATAGCGAACCGACAACTGGAAATGATCTAAGAAAACCAAAGCGATCTCGTTGAAACCCCTATAAGTGTTTCCAGGAAACTCGATGTACCATTTGGTGGATGCCCCCATGAGGGTGCATTGAAATAGTCGTAATCTAATGGAATTGTGATTCAATGAGTTGGAGGAGCACCAAAGGTGGAATGTTGTGACATGATCTCCCGGGTCCTCACCACCTTTCCCCTCAAACTTAGGAATGTCTGAAGGGATCTTGGTAGGGACCGGGGGCCAAGTAGGGTCGTGACACACCGGATCATTCATGAGCTTCGAAAGATCTGGAAGATTCATGCGTGCAAGGAACGGGAGTTGATGCTGGAAAGCTTGATTATAAGCCCCCATAAAAGGTTGGTTAAACGGAACCGAATTATAAGATGGACCAAAAGCTTGACCATGAGGATTAAATTGCTGATAATGAGGACCTGACAGACCATGTTGGCTTAAACTGACCCAGAGGTTTTCAAGTAGACCCAGGTTCTTTGCGGTTCTCCCTTTGACCAACAAAACCCCTTCGCACTGGCCCTTTCGGCAACAACCTGTGAGTAGGTTGAGGTCTCACCCGAGGTGTAGCTTTATGGCGTACTGCGGAATCACGTTTCCACAGTAAATGATGAGTTTCTTACAAGAACAAGCTGTGCAGCACATGATAGAAGGATGGCGCTGCGGGCAGAGTGATGCGGTACACAGCAGGATCTATGCTGTGAGCAGTACCACGCGGTGCAGGAAACACTGCGAGCCACACCAAGGGTTTCTTACTGCTGCAAATCTTCTACTAGAACTGTGAATCACCCACAATTATCCTCTACTTGGAAGATTTCGGACATGTTAAGGCACTGAAATGAATATCACTCGTCCATTCATTCAGGCACTTACTGGCTATCTTTTTAGCATTCATCAAGAACTTGGATTATTACAACATGAACTGAAATGATAAACATGATTAACTGTGCTGTGTTCCTTCACTGTGTTTAAGAAAGTAACTATACTTAAATAAATGATTCATGACCTTAACATAAAATTGAAGTGTTCACCATTCATCTACTTCCGCGGAACTTAGCATATCATTCCCAAAATTCTCCTATTGGTAAATGCATATCAGAGTTCTCATATTACAACATGTAAGGAAGCATTACACATTCATTCTACAGAAATTACAGACAGTCATTCATTCATAAGCATCATCTCATAAAATAGGATTTAACGTGGTTCACTTCCCCGGATGGAAAGCTACGTTCACAAGAATAGATGGTAATATATTTCTTTCAAAAGGGATGGGGCAACTGTTCTTATTCTGCGCACTCAGCTGTAGATTCTTCTTTCTCTCCGCTAGGTCTCTGTGCACATAGCTGTAGAGCCTTTACAATATTCTCAGCTCAGAGAGATCTGACAATACAAACAGGTTATCTCCTTAAGTTCTCAGCAACAACAAAAGACTAACAATAACCCAAAGAGAACAACCCACAAAGCTAGAACCCCCATCCCATACAAAATGTCTTCTTAAATAGATCATGCTCGAAGGTCATGTTTGTACAATGTCAAAGACCTAAAAACCCAAAACCCTAAGGGTTTACAAGATTGCGTCGATTTTCCAAACCGGCCTGCTGGCTCCTGGTAGCGTCTGCTTGATCATGGCGGATCTCCACGTCCTCATTCTGTCGCTATCTGCCTTCCTGTCGCACGTGTGCCTGCAGGCTGCTTCTGCCGAACAATTTATCTCTAACGGTTTTACCTTCTGTGCATGCCAAACGTCGCTTTCCTTAATAATCCACGCGTGGCCGCCTTCCTGTTTTTCCTATGTCCACTGCTCGACAATCCTGAAATATATTTCCAAAAATGGCTGCTACAGGTTGGACCGGTAACTACACTTGATACTTGTCTAGCACACCACTTTGCTGGCTCCATGTGGCGTCCTAACTTCGTAGCACTGCTTCTACGCAGTACTGGTCTTTGCATCATGGCCAAAACTTCGACACTGCGCGCAACTCAGCAGTCTAGTCAAAAGTTGGATGTTGTGCGCCACTTCGCAGCATCCTCAATACTTAGCCAAAATTGTGTGTCTGAGCTGTGCTCAACTCAGCTTTCCCTGCTTGCCTCAAAAAGGTGCTTTCCAAAACTTTAACTCAACTTGGGCCCCACATGCCCCTAACACTTACATGTGGCTCGTCCCCGAGCCACTGATTGTTTCAGCTGTCTCACTCTGCGCCGCAACCGGTGGGACGAACTTGGCCGCGAACTCGTCATATGCACCGCACAACTGCACCACTGCTTCTCTTTTATCCTCCTCAACCTGTTTAATTGTCTCAAGCAGTGTTGGAGTTATTTCTTGTCCAATTTGATCTTGTACCTGCTCCTGGTTAACATGCAGTTCTATTAACTTGTCTTCAATCTACTGCAATACCGCCATGGCATTCTCCAAAAGCTGTTGCGACTGATTATCCATCTCAGTCTCTTTTTGTCGTAATTCTTGCACTTCTTTCTTTAAGCTGGATATCTCCTTGTATCTCGACAGCCTTTCTCTAGGTGGAAGAGCTTTCACCTCTGCGTTCAACCTGTCTAGCATGGTCTGTTTTTCTTGTACCACGGTCTTGACTTACAGCAACCCTTGATCCTCTTCAAGGGTCGCGATTGCGTGTGAAACCTTATCCAGGAGAGATTGGCACTTATCCATCTCACTTGTGATGCTTTTCAAGGTGGTGCTCACTTCTTGCTTTCTGACTTGCTGTTCAGTTACCGGCGCCTGCTTATTCAACTTCTCCTTGAATGTGGCAATGTCGGCCTCATAGTAAATCTCCTTGTCCTGCATCTCCGAATGCAAGGATCTCACCTTATCTCCGATCCTCAGAACTATGTCCGCAGGATCATCCTGGATGTCTATGTCTTTAATATCCTTCGCCACATTGGATATGGTGGTCTCCAAATTCTGTCGGCGGTCCTGTTCGTTGCGTAGCTGTATTTCTACCTTCTGCTGAATTTGTCTGTTTACTGTGGTGAGTTCTGCCTGTAACTTCATCGCTTCAACTATCTGTTCATGCATCTCCTCCACGATCTGTGTGTGGATGAAGTGCAATCCTGGTAACAGGATTTTGGCTAAGTCGAGCTCTACCCTCTCGACTCCCTTTGTGTCCAAGGCCATTTGCTCTGCTATTGGCAACACAACAGCTAATGGGTCCACATGGACAATCCTAGTCTTCGACGGCAGCATTATTGCTAGATGCTGGCTTCCTTGCTGCGAGGTTCCTACCGACCTCCTTTCAGCCCCTTCTTCCTTTGGCACAATAAGACTTTTCTGGACATCGTCCATTTTCTTGATTAGGCCTTGCATTGCAAGCCTTGTCTGGTGCAAGTCATCGTGGATGACCTTGTCCTTCTTTTCTTTAGTCACCAGAAGCTCCTTCATCTTCTCTGAGACTGTTTCGACTATCATCTTGTAGTCATCATCATTGAGGAATACCTATGATTGAATCTTTGTAGCCTTCACCTTTTTCCTCGACTTTGGCTTCTCCAAAGTCTCAGCTTCTTTTCTCTTCCCTATTTTTTCAATAATTTGGCATTAGAGCGGGATCGGCTCATCCTCTGCTGAATCTATCTCCACGTCCATAACCTCTACGTAGAACTCTGTTGGCCAATATTTCATGAGGTCCTCAATATCCTGCTCATACATGATGTACTTTCCTGGGAACCACTCCGGTTTCCTCGTTTGTGCTTTTGGTGATATGAATATACATTTCATATCCGCCTCAAAGTCGATGATGCAGATATACTTCGCCGTGACCTACTTTGTAATGCAGGGTGTCTTCGTGATTGCGTCGCGTAGCTGAATATAGTATTGGTAAAAGACTTCTGCTGTCGCATGCTGGCTCTCTGCATTTGTGTTCGCCCAGAGGTTGAAAAACTTAAACCCTCTAGGATCCTTCCTATCCATAACGATGCGCGCATAATCTCACGGCTCCTTCCATCCGCACAAAGCAATCAGGACGATGAGCCAAGTGAAATGGAACTGGCCACCATTTACCTGGGTTCGTTGAGTTCTTCAAGGAACTCATTTAGCAGAAACTGGCACCAATTGAAGCTGTGGCCTTCAACCACTGTGGCACCAAGCAGTATTGCGCCTGCAGGCACCCCCGAAGGTCTAGGTTCTTTGAGCATTTTGCCTGCAAGCAATTGCGTTACGAATCTTGTTGCTCGGTCCTCTATGTCTTCTATCGGGAATCCTATTTTGGCCTTCACCACTGAGTGGGTCTTCTTCATTTTCTCGACAGCCTCTTTTTCTTTGCTCTTCCCCTGGAAGAATTGCTTTGGATCCTTACCGCGCTTGCTTAGCCTGGTGATGCGGTGGATCAAATGAATGTTGATGTCAATGTTTTTGTCCAGTCATAGATAACCTTGATGGATTCGTGCCATGAGTGTGCGAACCATGATATTCGGTTCTGGAGAGTGGTCAAAATGTGGCAATCTCAGCAAGTTCAATAGCCCTGACTGAACGACAGGTGCTAACCAACTGTCAGCTACCAAGTTCAGAATTCCCTTGGCGTCCTTTTTCCAGCACATATACTGGTTTGGTTGAAAATCCGGGTATTTGGGAAAATTTGGCTCATCTTTCTTCATTCCCAAGAGGTCGTAATCCTCCCATTTACAATCTACTATCTTTCCCAGTAGATTCTTACCAACGTTTACATGCTTTGACATAGGCAACAACGAGATGTCGTATCTCGCATTCTTGAGCAATTTAAACACAGGGGCATTCAGTGCTCGCGGGGAGATATATTAATGTGTCATCTTCAAACGTTCTGTCTGAAAGACTGGTGCTTTCTGTGTCGAGGATCCCAATTGTATGATGTTGGATCGAGGTGTAGTTACAACTTTTCCCTTATATTTTGGTTTTTCCTGCATCGTGGGATTAATTCTTGGTGATCTGCAGGATCCTTCACCTTGTTCTACGGCGACCTTCTTAACTGGAGTTTTCATTAACTATTGAATCCCTCCTTTCTGAAAGATCCTCAGGGATTCCTCAAGGGTCAGTTCTTCTTCTCTAAAGGGGGGTTCAAACATTCACAAATGAGGTAGCGGCTAAGGCAGATAGAATACAGAAGACTACTAGCTCAGAGAGGTTAATCGCAAGAAAATTCTAAGTTCTTGGTAACGCCTGCGAGTCTCCCAACGGTGTTATTTATAGGTGCAACAGACCCTCTCCCACGCCCTTCAATGGCTAGATAAGCATTTAATGTGGTGTCCGTTGGCGAATTTGAGCGGATCCTTTGGTCTTTTCTGTCGTCAGTGTGCTCAGAATGGCTATCTTTTCTTTAAATGCTGAAGCGGTTGCTGCAATGGTCATCTAACGGCTATTTTTCTGAAAAGCCATGCAATGACTATTTTTCTCTGGGTGTTGCGCCGAACGGCGTGGCAAGCCATCTGCAACCCTGTGCGGATACCTCGCAGTGCCGAAAATTTCCAACTGTGCGGCTTCTTCGCAGTGCTAAACATTTCCAACTGCGCGGCTTCCAGTCTCTCTCTCTCTCTCTCTCTCTCTCTCTCTCTCTCTCTCTCTCTCTCTCTCTTTCTCTCTCTCTCTCTCTCTCTCTCTCTATATATATATATATATATATTTTTTTTTTTTTTTCACGCAGCTTCAACAGTGCTATGCAGTGCATAGATCATTCTTCTTATCATACCTTCTTCCTTTTACCATACATGTACAGACTCCTTTACATTCCTAGTGTCCACTTTCAACTGTACTTGACACTTAGAATCTCCTTCCTTTGTTCATTATGCAGGGTTCTGCGAAGTAGTGCTATCATGGTATAGCTTTAGCCTACTTCCATTTATCAAAGTTGGCAAAGTATTACCCGCTAAATTGGCTAACTGGACTGCACCAGTGTTAGTAACATGTATCACAGTATATGGGCCAAGCCAATGCATCTTAAATTTACCAGGGAATTTCATGAATATGCTATCATACAGGAGGACTAGATCACCTACCTGAAAACACTTGTTCTTTATATGGCGATCATGCCATGCTTTCTCGCGGTCCTTCTGAGCTTGCTAGTGGAAGCATGCGATGAAATGATCTTCCTCCAAGCGTCGTAAGTGTAGTAATCTTTCTTTTAGAGCTTCATAGTCCGCCATCCCTATAAATTCAACGATTCTCAGAATAGGGACAATATATTCCATAGGAATTATAGCCTCTTGCCCATAAACCAACCGAAAGGGTGTCTGTCCTGTCACTTTCTTGCATGTGGTCCTATATGCCCATATCACAGATGAGACACGCAGGTCCCAATCGTCTCTATTTACATTACACACCTTAGTGAGTGCGTTCTCAAATATTTTATTGAAAGCCTCTACAGTACCATTCGCCTGTGGATGATATGGAGTGCTGCGCTGATGATGAATGTGGAATTCCTCTGTAAGCGCCTCCATCGTCTTGTTCAGAAAGTGAGTACCTTGGTCACTCATCAAAATCTTTGGATAGCCAAATCTGGTGAGTATTTCTTCAAAACTAAACTGTCCGCAGTACTGGCATTGCAGTCCTTAACTGGTTTTGCTTTTGCCCATCTGGTGAGGTAATCTATAGCAATAATAATATACCTTGCACCCATTCTTTTTCCTGGTGGGTTTATAGGACCCACAAAGTCTATTGCCCATTTTTCAAATGGCTGCAGTGTTAACTGTGGATTTAAAGGCATCTCATCTCGGCGTGATGGTTTTCCTATCCTCTGACAGACATCACAGTTCCTACATTGTTCTTTGGCATCTTTATGGATCGTAGGCCACCATAGCCCTGCGCGCAATATCTTCTGCGCAGTAGCCCTTCCTGCATAGTGACCTCCCGTGATTCCTGAGTGTGTGTCGGCTAGAATAAATGGCTTCTCATGATCGAGTACTCACCTGCGTAGGACTTCATCCAGTCCAAGTTTGTATAACTGACCTTTAATTATAGTGAAGTCAGCAGTGCGGACCACTAATTGTTTTTTCTGCTGGACCGAGAATTCCTGGGGTGCCAGCCCTATGGTTAGGAAGTCACTGATATCCTTGTAATAATCATCGGCAACCTGTATACTAAATAACTGTGCATCAGGTAGACTATCTTCAATATTCGTTGGCTCCTCTCCTGACTCGATCCTTGACAAATGATCAGGTCCCAAGTTCAGTCTACCTGGCTTGACAATAATTTCAAAGTCATATTCCTGGAACAGCAATAGCCATCGGCATATGCGTCCCCCTAACACTGGTTTGTTGACCAAATATTTCACCGCAGAATGGTCAGTAAACATAAGGAAGTGCGATCGCAGCAAGTAGTGTCTAAATTTCTGTAGGGCATATACCATCGCAAGGCCTTCCCCCTCAGTATTAGTATAGTTCTTTTCTGCTATTGAAAGCTTTCTGCTAGAAAATGCAATAGGGTGGTCAATACCTCCCTCTCCTGGCTAAGCTAACACGATCCCCAGGGCAATACATGATGCATCAACATGGACACGGAATGGCTTTGTCCAGTCTGGAAAGACTAGAATCGGCCCAGTGACCATCTTTTCTTTTAATATGTCAAAACCCTGTTCGCATTCTGCGTTCCAAATGAACGGTGTGTCTTTCTTCAGCAACTTTACCATTGTTGTAGTTATCTGTGCATAACCCTTTATAAATTTCCTGTAATATCCAGTATGGCCTAATGTAGATAGCAACATCTTGACTGAGTTTGGTGTTGGTAAGTTTGCAATAACTGCAATCTTCGCAAGGTCTACCATCAATCCTTGCTTACAGACAATGTGGCCAAGTAAAATTCCATAAGGCACATAGAAAACACACTTTTTCAAATTCAAGGATATTTGATGCTGTCGACACTTCTCGAGCATCATGCGGAGATTTGCGCAATGATTTTTCAATAGACAAAATGCAGTCAGTCCAATCATCAAAATACGCTTCTAAAAACTTGTGCATAAAATATTTAAATGCTACGATGATGACTCTAGATAATATGGCAGGTGCGTTCTTCAGCCCCAAAGGCATGACAGTGTACTGGAATGACCCCCATTCTATAGCAAATGTCATCTTATGCCTATCCACAGGATCAATCCTGATCTGATGATAACCAGAGAAACCATCAGTGAAAGAATATGCCTCATTTCCTCCAACGTTATCAAGCACTTCGTCTGTGAATGGATTAGGAAATGGGTCATGCATGGAAGCATCGTTCAACTTTCTGAGATCCACACAAATCCTGATCTCGCCTTTTGCTTTCTTGTCTTGAACAACCATGGGGCTAATCGATTCAGATTCTTCGACTAGTTCAATGATTCCTGCTTCTAGCATCTTATGTAGCTCTGCACGGACTTTTTTCTTATAGCACGGATTCATTCTGTATGGCCTCTGCTTGACAGGCTTAGCACCTGCTTTTAAAGGTATTTTCATGACCCCTAGGTCTCCCAAAATTCCTTTCATCTCTGTAAATTTTGTTGGAAATAGTTCCTGATACTCATGCAAGGTATTTGCGATCTCTGCAATAGTTTGATCGTCCCAATAATCTCCTATTGATGCGAACTTCGGCTGTTTGTCTGTGCCAATGTTCACTTTTTTCATTTTTACTAGTCCAGTCATATTTGGGATTTCCAACGGAGGTCCTTCTACCTCACACGCACCTTCTGATTTTGGTATATCTATGTTGCGCGGGTCATCCTCATTGTCTTCATTTGTATCATTGGTATCTTTAGCTAAGTGGTAACACTCGATCAAGTGCTCTTCATGTTCCTTCCATTCTGACTGTAGGTGTGCAGGAACGCACTCTGTCCCAAAAAACTCCTGCAATGTTATGTTTTGATCAGGACAGTCGTCCTGGAATATGCGCTTCTTGAGTAGCTGTAATGCTTCATGGATTAATGGATTCTCGTCTTCAAAACTGAAGTCCTTCCGAATGTTTGCAGCGAACAGCTCCCAATCAGTGAGTTCACTGCGCAGCTCTAGGTTGAGGTACCATTTCTCTAGGATACCTGCATCCAATGTATGTACAAATAAATGTACCCATTCTGTAAGTGGTCTTTCCACCCATGCCTTTGAACAGATTTCAATGTGCTAACTAGGGTTTGTCTATCCATTATACTTTTCAAAGGGTAAAGTAACCTTTTTGGTGAATCGGATTTGCATCTTAGTTCTGCATTGATCCCAAGTGGTCAATGTTTTCTTATGTGCATTCCACCATCTAGCAGGTGTACTGTGCAATGCTATATCTAAAGCTGGCAGTCTATGCTCATCTGGTATAGTTGCAGTATATTCCCTTATGAAACTGTAAACATTAGCAGAACCATCATATGTGGGAATAGGACTCACCTCTTTTTCGATCCAGCGTAGTGATTTCATAACCTACACACATCTTCTTGCTGATACTTCATGCATGCGGCTTTGCCAATTCTCCAATCCTGTATCCGAGTCAGAGATACAAGAAGTGTCACATCGTCAGTTGAGAGTACTGTCCACAGTAGGATTAATGTAGTCTTCCTTGTCCGCAGTCAGCTGGTATAGTTGGTCTAAGTCTTGAGCTTGGTATTCCTCCTGAATTGGATCACTGTATCTATCACCATCTTTAGGATCCAATGGTGTGATGACCCTAAGATGCTTCCCTTCAAAGATCATCTTCTTTGTCTTCAAGTTTATGATAGCCAAGTTATCCATATCCCAATCAATTCTCAATATTGCTGGAAAAGGTTGACTATCATCCACAATTTCAATAACCTCGAAGTCTACATGACTCTGTACTCCTTCAATGTCAACTACTACATTAGCTAAGCAGCCAAAAGGTATGACCTTCTCCTAATTAGCCATTCGTAACTGGATAGGTGACCAGAGCAACTTTGGTCGACCCATCTGCTGCAATGTCTGCTTTGTTAAGACTTTCACTTCTGATCCTAGATCAAGGATAACTTCATCCATTTCAAAATATCCTATATGTGCAGTAAGCCTCATCTCTCATCCTGTTCTTTTGTGCTTCCTTGTATGATGTACAGCGCTATCTGGAGTCTCTGTTGCAATTTGAGGTTCATACTGGCTTATGAGCTTCTAGAGCTCTACTATGGATTTTTCTCTTTTTAGTAACATCATCTAGCTTCGCAGGAACTGCGCAACAGAAGTACAGACATCTATCGCAGTACTTGTTTTGTCATACATAGCTGGCATGTCTTCAACATGCGGTGTTTCACTGCGCAGCAGGATCCTTGATGACTTATCCATTGGTTCTCTAAAGGTATCCCGCGCGTCAATGAAGACCTCCTTGTTCTTCTATAGGTTAAGAGGGGGTGCTTTTCCTGGAGCTTTCCTTATCCATACTGTTTCAAGGGGATCCTTCTTCGTATGTGCTTCCCCTAATGTTGAAGCTTCCGCTCCTCTGTTGTATCCTATCTCAGCGCCACTGCGCATGACCACATTGATGCTTGGATCCACTGGTCTATTCTCTACTGTGATCCACTGGATGTTTGGATTTGGAGCCTCTGTTCATCTTCTCTTCTGCATTTCCACCTCTAATACTGGGCAATCTTCAATGACATGCTCAAATGATTTATAGTAATTGCACGTAGTGCATGGGTTAAGACAATATCTAGACACGTGCCCGGGTTGGCCACGGTTATAACAAATGACTTGGCTGCGGTCTCTTCCTTGTGTCGGACCAGCATTTCTTCCTCTGCCATGGTATCCACCACCACGACCTTTGTATACTCCTTGGTCATATTGTGCACTTTCTTGTTTTGGCTGGGTATCTTCTTGTACGCGGTACAAGCCAATGCCTCGCATTGAGTCCATATCCCTTTTTCTTTCATTCATTAATTCATATGCGCAACAGTTGGATTCATCATGTCCAATTGATTTACAGAAATTGTAGTATAAATTCTTAGGAGTTTTCACATATTTCTGGATTAGGTAACAGTCTTTAGGTTTGTGTCCTGTGGTTCTACAAATTTCACACCATGGGGCCTGATTCTGATTTAATGGGTTAGGTGCACCACTGTTATTATAGTCGTGGAATAGAGGGAAACACTCGCAGTCATGACCTTCTCCTTTACAACTTGTACACCAGACCTCCTGTCTAAGTTCATATCTTTGTTCTTTACCATTTTTCATACCTTGCAGTTCAAGTGTCAGGGTGGTCAGCTGGTTCTGGATCTGAGACATCCCAGAACTAGTATCACCAATCGGCGAAGCTTCTAGCTTCATTGCAATTTCCAAGGCCTCTGCCTGGGATAGAAACTTCTGCTGCATCAATAGTAATCTGATATGAGGTAACAACGCAGCAATGAACCATTCCTTATGCTGTTATGGTGGTATAACAAAACTTACTTGGTCTAGTAAGGTCTTAAATTTCTGATCAAATTCCCAGACCGTTTCAGTTGGTCTCTGCTTTATTTCTTTCAGCTCAGTTATACACTGAGACTCAGAGTTAGGTTTCTTGAACTCTTCCACCAACGTGACTTTAATTTCTGCCAGGGTTCTCGGCTGTACGATAGAGTATTTCATAAACCAATGTAGCGCTCTATCCCTGAAAGTGGTGATGAGTTGTGCTTGTTTCACGGCATCATCCTGGATTTGTCTTACACTCCATATGGCTTCACAAAGGAACCAATGCTGATTAGGGTCTTCTAGGCCAGTTCCTCTGAATATTGGCAGTTTCATATCAGTGTTTGCCATTGTGCTACTAGGTGGTGGAGCACCGTGATTAGTGCACGGCTGCTGTAAAGGGATCTGCGCAGTAAATACAAATGGGACTATCAAGAGAGATGGACTAGGATGATTCTTCTGCGGGGTGGGCTGCGTAGCGGGTGGGTTCTACGATAAGGGTGGCGTGGTTTGTGCAGCCGATGGATTCTCAGGGGTAAATGGTTGTGCAACTTCGCTATCAAGATCGCAGGGGATCTTAGTATCTATATGAAGTTTAGGGTCTTCCAGATCTTTATTAATTTTATATCTCTTACCACTTCTAAGAGTATGTGTCTCTTCGTCAGAATCAATATATGTACTGTTTATCATGAAAAACTTCAAGCATATTACTGCATTCTTAGAACACCTTTCTCAGCTAACAACATCTTAATGTATAGACTGAGATTGTTCAAAAACTTACCATGGAATCCTCCAAAAAAATTTGCTTCTGCTTGGCTGTAGGATTTGAGTGTGTCTACAACAAATTCTGTTACAAATCCTTCTAGCATATGATCGACCCAATGATCAACTGCACGTGACAACGGGCTATCTAACGCTTTAAGCTGCGCTATGAGCTTGGGATTCCACTCCGTAGGAACTCATCCTTGGAAATGGTTTTCTTCTTTGCGAGCCGCGAGATCCATGCATGCAGCTCGTTTGGAAATGATGCCCAAAAGATCTCGTGAATGTCGTCCAACATATATCTATCCGACCACTGTGTGTCGCTTAGACACGGATGTCTATTTTCTTGTTTGTTAAAATCTCTTATGGTCTTATCCCACCAAGCTTGGATTTCTATCTTTTCAGGATGCCAATAGTTAGATCCTTCAGGGAACTGATATTTTTCTTCACACATCATGATTGCAACTCAACGAAACCATTTCAACTCATCATGGATTCTAGCGTGGCAACATAACCATTTGTTGGCTTAAATTGACCAAGAGGTTTTCAAGTAGACCCAGGTTCTTTGCGGTTCTCCCTTTGACCAACAAAACCCCTTCACACTGGCCCTTTCGGCAACAACCTGCAAGCAGGTTGAGGTCTCACCCAAGGTGTGTCTTTATGGGGTACTACAGAATCAGGTTTCCATAGTAAATGATGAGTTGCTTACAAGAACAAGCTACCCAGCGCAGGACAGAAGGACGGCGCTGCGGGCAGAGTGATGCAGTACACAGCAGGATCTATGCTGCGAGCAGTACCGTGCAGTGCAGGGAACACTGCGAACCACACCAAGGGTTTATTACTGCTGCAAATCTTCTACTACGACTGTGAATCACCCACAATTGTCCTCTACTTGGAATATTTCGGACACGTTAAGGCACTGAAATGAATATCACTCATCCATTCATTCAGGCACTTACTAGCTATCTTTCTAGCATTCGTCAAGAACTTGGATTATTACAACATGAACTGAAATGATAAACATGATTAACTGTGCTGCGTTCCTTCATTATGTTTAAGAAAGTAACTATACTTAAATGACTGATTCACGGCCTTATCATAGAATTGAAGTGTTCAACATTCATCTGCTTCCATGGATCCTAGCATACCATTCCCAAACTTCTCCTATTGGTAAATGCATATCAGATTTCTCATATTACAGCATGCAAGGAAGCATTAAGCATTCATTCTACAGAAATTACAGACAGTCATTCATTCATAAGCATCATCTCATAACACAGGATTTAACGTGGTTCACTTCCTCGGATGGAAAGCTACGTCCACAAGAATGGTTGGTAATATATTTCTTTCAAAAGGGATGGGGCAACCGTTCTTAGTCTGCGCACTTAGCTGCAGACTCTTCTTTCTCTCAGCTAGGTCTCTGCGCACACAGCTGCAGAGGCTTTACAATATTCTCAGCTCAGAGAGATCTTACAATACAAACAGGTTATCTCCTTAAGTTCTCAGCAACAACAAAAGACTAACAATAATCCAAAGAGAACAACCCACAAAGCTAGAACCCCCATCCCATACAATTTTTTTTCTTAAATAGATCATGCCCGAAGGTCATGTCTGTACAATGTTGAAGACCTAAAAACCTCAAACTCTAAGGGTTTACAAAACTACGTCGGTTTTCCAAATCGTCCTGCTGGCTCTTGGTAGCGTCTACTTGATCATGGCGGATCTCCACGTCCTCATTCTGTCGCTATCGGCCTTCCTGTCGCACGCATGCCTGTAGGATGCTTTTGCCGAACTGTTTCTCTCTAATTGTTTTACCTTCTGCGTGTGCCAAACGTCGCTTTCCTTAACAACCCACGCGTGGCCGCCTTCCTGGTTTGCCTACATCCGCCACTCGGAAATCCTGAAATATCTTTCCAAAAATGGCTGCTACCAGTTGGGCCGGTAACTACACTTGATACTTGTCCAGCACACCGCTTTGCTAGCTCCACGTGGCATCCTAACTCCGCAGCCCTGCTTCTCCGCAGTACTGATCTTCGCATCACGGCCGGAACTTCGACGTTGCGTGGAACTCTACAGTCTGGTCAAAAGTTAGATGCTGCGCGCCACTTTGCAGCATCCTCAATACTTAGCCAAAATTGTGTGTCTCAGTTGCGTTCAACTCAGCTTTCCCTGCTTGCCTCAAAAAGGTGCTTCCCAAAACTTTAACTCAACCTGGGCCCAACAAACCATAAGCTTTCCCATGGCCATAGGATTGATAACCTCCTCCTGCCTAACCCATTTGAGAGTAAGCAGGTATGTGCATGTTTTGGGCACCATATTGGGGTGGTGGGTTGTACTGGTGGCCAACACCGACTGTGTTGTAGTAAGGGTTGCCACCATGAGTATGGGGCATATACATACTAGTCGTAGTGGGAACCGTGTTGTAATGACCGTAATGGTATGGTATGTTCCCACCCCCAGCATTAGGATTAGCTTGAGCAATCGTGTGGTGACCAGAAGCATGAGATGTATTCTGAGCCCCAACATTAGTGTTACTAGTAGCAGGGGTGGTGGTGTTACGTCCATGTGGATAGGATATATTCCCACCTCCTACATTGGAATTACTAGTGGTAGCAGTGGATGTAAAAGTATGCGGTATATGTCCACCCCTGTTGTTAGGAGGAGAATTAACATTCGTAAAAGTAGTCCTAGGTTGACGAGTAGTGGCATGTGTATTAGGTGGTGGATGGCGAGTCGTGTTTCGAACAATGTTCCTATTAGGTTGGGAAATCCTAGGAGGTGGTCTTCTTCCAACATTAGCATTGTTAGGAGGAACATGACCAGTCCCCATACTATGTGTGTGAGTGGACAACTTAGTGCCCCCAGTGAGGGTAGTGCCCCCAGTGGGTATAGTATGGCTAACACTATGACTAGCACTAGCATGACTACCAACTGTAGTGGAAGGTTCAACCGTACTATAATTAGGCATACCAAAACAGAGTGCGGTTGGGTTGACTGTAGGACCAATGTCGTCATGTAACTCTCGCATCTCGTATCTATGATTGCATGGAAATGAAGGAACGGATGTGTTTTCCTAATCTTCATCCTTGGGTAGGGTTGGCATCTCGTGAAGATAATTATTTGGATTCGAAGGATCGAATGGATCTTGTTCAAGTGGATTTGGCCAAATTGAACCAGGTTGAGTCTTAGGTGGATCACCTCCCCACGCCTCACGAGGGCTAGGGGAATCCGAAGTGCGTTCAACTCTACCCGATGGAGTCAAAGGTATTTCTTCAGTATCAGAATGTGTAGCAGTCATGACGTCTTGGACGTATCTCTCATAAGAATCTGAAGACTCAGAGGGAGCCTTCCGGCACCCGCTAGAAACACGGCATGAAATTTTGGTAGGCTCTAAACCAGCCAACCGACGGGATCGGCGGAGAGTAGGGCTCCATGCCACGATATCTCCGAAGAGAATATAGAATCAAAATGTCGCCTAAAGGCTAACTATCGAGCAAAAGGAGTAAATCAAAAGCACACACCTAGAGAAACTACAACAAAGAGCAGACAAACAGAGTGGCTAAATGAGCTCTCGACACTAGAGCCGGTATGTCTCTCCTAGGAGAGGTTTGAGACTCCCAAACTATAGCCGGAGGTAACAGAATTAGTTATAATGGCCCCTAGACTTCACTGCGTGCATAGGGTCAAGTCCCTATACAACGATAACTATGCTGTCCGACCCCTATTTGACTCAGGAGACAAACAACATAACCACTACAAGCACCCTATGCTATACCTATGTAAGGAAACTATGGTCATCGCAATATAACCAATGCTAAGGGGGGATAGTCGCAGGTGGGATTTGTTGTATGGGAAGGGTATCTAAGCCCGAATCATAAGAGGACGAACCTCCGGTACCCCCAGATATGAACAAACCCTGGAAATATCTCCCATTTTCAACCAGTATCAGAGGGATATCTCCTCAACCAACCTCTCGTGACCTCGTGCTTAACTCTGGCTTGAGTAGGGCTTCCTAAGAACACCGCTATATACCATGGATTCCTCCATTCACTGGTCAGACACCTAATGTTCCGTCTAGTAGTCTTGGATCATTAACTCACAATGATCTATTACAAGACTCTAAACCTATGCTAGTTGGTGTACCCTATAAATAAAATCGGTCTAATCAATTTTAAGATTAAGCATTAATTTTAATGGTTGTGATTACTCAAGGGATATGATCGTCAAACTAGTGATGTGTAAGACTCAATAGTATGAAAAATCGTCAAATCCTAGACTCATCTATCCAATGAAAACAATGCCACTAACATGCACAATCAAAGCAACAGTTTCGAAATAAATATGCAATCCTTCTATATTTTTCGATGCACAATCAGAATCTAAATGAAGGCAGAAAGCACTCAATGCAAGATGCAATACATAAAAGCAAAATTATTTTTTGTATTTTCTCTTATAAACAAAAGGAAAATGCAAAACTATGAATATTTTTGTATTTTTCAATATATGGAAATAAAAAATGCAAGCAAAATCCTACTATCTAGTCACTGATATGCCAAAGAGATCACTAAAACAACTAGGCAGGTACCAAATAGTAAGACAACCAAAGGAATGAGCTCAAAAGGAAAAAAACCAACAAGGCTAAATCCAAAGATGGGTAAAAAAACCAACAAGGCTCAACCAAAAGAAAAGAAGAGTTCTGGTCACAACCAAGGCATGGAATAGTCAAGAAACAGGCCAACAAAGACTCGCGATCAACCAAAACCAACCCAACAACAACCAAAGGTCATAAATAAACCAAAGGCGGAGTTGTACACTACTGTCGAAGGAATACCTGTGGGTACCCGTGAGTAATAGAGTAAACAGAGGCGGGTGTACACGGGCAGAGCTAAGCTACCCCGTGGGTGAGGAAAGGAAAATAGGCAAACCGAGAGTCCAATGGCTCAGAAAAAAGCAAGTTTTCTATAGTGTATCTCAACGACAAATAAGTGACACAGAGCTTCGACAAACACCAACTTTAATTATGGACTAATGCTAAAAAAATCCCCAAAATGGATGTTTTCCCCAGTGGAGTCGCCATTTCTGTGTTGGAGAAAACTCACTATGGCTTGGGGTAGACAACAACAGACAGATGACTACCAGAAATCAACTCAATTCTCAGAACTATGCTATATAAATGACAATGCTAAGATAATGAAGAATATAACCAACCTCGATCCAAACGTTTGATGTTGATCCCCATTAGAGCTTTTCAATCCATGCACTTGAATATGCAAATTAGTCTTGACAGCCAATATACAACAAGTACATATAATATATAAACGGCATTAACATCATTAATAGCAATGGTCCATGATATAACAAGTAAATGCAACCCAATGTAAGATAAATAACATTTACAACATTAATGGATGAGAATATGAGTATTTCTATTAATAAACAAGAAGAAGTACAATGTGATACAACCTCTTGCCGGCAACCAATCTGAACCAAAATCTGGATCAATCCACTTGTGCCTCCACCACTTCAATCCTCCATGAATGGAAAACTCAAACTAGATAGGAGTTTAGAAGGTGAACATAAAGGGTTCACAACTACAAGGATCAATGAGTGTAGACTCGAGATAGGGCGAAAATCCACTAGAGTTCTCTTGCTCTTCTTTCTCCTCCCATCCATAAGCCATATGTGCTGAATATATAGTCCTCTCAAAGGTAAGTGAAAGGACACATCGAGGCATTTCTTGGGCAAATGGAGAGCCAAAGGTCACCCAATGACCGCTTTTTGGGAGTAAAAAGTAATAAACTAGTGATTTTTACCATTTTACATGCTACCCATGGGCTATAGTGATGCAACTAGCGGGTACGCTGGCTATAGTGATGCAGCTAGCGTACAAGGGAAAAAATAGGTAAAAATAGTGTTTGAAGGATATAAACTGGTTCTAAGTCAGTGAAATGGATCCTCTAGGCCAAAGAGTGTTGATCCTCACAAGGTGGAAGATTACGTTGTAATAGCGTTTTCTATTAGACTTTGAACCTGTAATGAAGATAACTAATCTCTGCGTTTTCTATATGTGAATTAATGGTTAAGAGTTTTAGATCCTTCATATGGCTATCGTGGTTCTGTTTGTTGAATGGGTTCGCAAATCTTAGTTTTAAAATAGCTGCCAGAACAAGATGTGTTGGTAGGAGAAGCGAAACCATTGTCTGGTCTTCGTACATGCCCTTTGGGGTTTCACTTGGGTTCTTCTTGCTGTGTTTTATGGTAGATGCTTTAGATGAAAGAATAGATGGATTCGATCCCTTGCATTTCATTTATGTTCAATGACTCTCTGTAAGCGTTTGCTAAAAGGTAACGAAAACAATTTGGTTGAATGTGTAAATGCTCCTGTGTGAAAACTACTAGGCTGTTTGGCTACTTTTAAGATAGCATGTCCTTCCTGGAAATGTTATTGAGATTCGATCTCTTGAATTTTATTTCAATGGGTTAAAAGTAATATAGTTTAATGATATGGAATACATTTGTTTGGTAGTGGGATTCGATCCATGAGAAGATATATGTTGTTGTTTTCGAGATTGTGGTTGACTGTTTGGATGAAAACGTAGAGATGTTGATAATGTGGAATGTGGAATACCTTGGTTTGAAAGAGCAGAAGATAATAATTACTGCTATGGTTTAATCTATGCCATTTGATTTGTAATTTTGCTAAGAGATTCGATGTTTGACTTGATGCTGTTGTCATTTCTATTTGATGATTCTTAAGCATAGAAAGAATAATAATAAAAGGATTAAAAGGCAGAAATAATCCCTATACTACGAATTTATAAAACGATTCAAACATAAAACATAATTATTTAAAAACTTAATAACCCTAACCATAATAAGGGAAAACAATGGGAGAATGCATAGTGTTAGAAGTTATAAAAAAAAACCATAGTAAGTTTCCTAAGTTTCCTGATGGGGTGTTGTCTAGCATAGGCTAGCTTGGCTAGACCTGCTAGACCCTCCACTGGTTTCTGGGCCAAACCTCTAAGTTGATAATATTTGTAATGAGAATTAACCAATGTAGAAGCATCAATTCTAGTCTAAAAGCCTATGTCTACTATAATTGGAAAATTGAAACAATTAATACTACATACCTGGTTGCTTTAGCACTTGATCCTTTCCTGTAGAAGCCTGGCTAATTTGGCACTTAATCCTTTCCTGTAGAAGCCTGCACACTCAAACAATAGTTAATGCAGAACTTGTTGTATTTAGCTAACCTGTTAGGATGCTTTTCTTAGCTGGATAACTTTGGGGCTACCATGTTCCTCCCAACCATGACCCTTAGACCATTCCTGGTTCTAACTGGATCTCCCCGAGCTAGTTCCAACATGCAATGAGAGATAGAGGCCCTAGGTTCACTGCTGGGTCAGATATGAAATTATTAGACAAGACTGCTTCAGTTTCTTGGAGCATAAAACTTATCTCTGATTACCAGAAGAGAATGATAATGAAAAAGATAGATGATCCCCAACCTTGGGATCTGCCCTCTTTATGCAGGGGAGTCTTGAATTATGACTGTTGAATATTTAATTTCTTTAAATTAAGATAATTAATATTTTAAAAGATATTATTTACTCAAATATCTAGTCCTCTTGAACTAGGACTTTTCCTTTGTTTTAACTATGAGTGGTTTTAATTTAAACTTTTCATAATAATAATAATAACACTAATTATAATAATAATATTTCTAAGCTAGGTATTAATACATTATTAAAACTATTTACAAATGTGGCTGCCCACTAAATATTAATACTCTTAAATATTGTGGCATCCCACTATACATAAACTATATACAATAAATGTCTTTTATAAATAAATAATCACATCATTATTTATTAAAATTCTTAATAATAATATTTAATCTTGTATCTTCACATGATACTTTGTTTAACAATTTAAGGATATGGTCCACTTCTTTGGACAGTCTTTCGGTAAGCTTGGATAGGCACCTCTAGTCTCTCTCTTGCATGTCGGATTCCCTCGTTTAACATGGTAGTTCTCGCAGTATTTGATGATAGATAAAAGATGAATCAATTAATCAATTTAAATAAATGTGATGAAAGTAGAAGTGCTATTTAGAGTCTTTCCGAATCAACACTTGATATTTAGTAACCCTGAGTGCTCTTCAAAGCCTTTTAACTCAACACTTTCACATGGGCGTTACGCTAGTGCAATTCCAGAGCTTTCTGCTCAACACCAGTGTTAGAATGTGGTTGTGAGGAACATCTAGAATATTCAAGTGGCCTCGGATCCGGTATTCATTTATCAAGCTTAGAGTGCTCCAGGGCTTATGCCCAACACTCAATGTACATCAGGGCTTACTCCCAGTACATAAACAATCCTCTAGGTACATCGGTGCTTATTCCCAGTACGTAGGTCATCTGTGTGTTTCTGAGTCCACGCTCAACACACCACATAAATAATTCATGTAAATATCATAGTTCTGCACTGTAAATAACAAAATATCATCTCAGTATATTAGGGTTTGTACCCATATCAAAGCTAAAGAACATCATCAAATCATTAGGGTCTCCTTGCCTAGTATACACTCAATAAAGAAGTCAGTAAGGGTCCATGCCTGATATGTCAATATATAAAAGAATAAATCATAGGTGTTAGGGCTCATGCCCCAATACTCAAAAGAAATCATATGTGCTAGGGCCGTGGCCGAATATAACAACAAAAATAGTTAGTCCAAAATTTGGGATATTACATCCCTCCTCGCTTAGAAACAACACCAGCCTGGTGTTTCTAGGGACTAGGAATGAGGTCTTGAAACAAGGCAAGGTATGCCTCTTTCAGTGGTCTCATTCTCCCAAGTAGCCTCATCTAGTCCAAAGTACCTCCATTGCACTTTTAGTTGAGTAATGGTCCTCCTCCTAGGCTGCACCTCTCTCTTGTCTAGAATGTGGAGTGGTTCTGGCGTGAACTCCCCTTCGGGCTCCACCTATACTAAGGACCAATCAATAACATGTTTAGTATCGTATACATATTTATTTAATAATGAAGCATGAAAAACATTATGAACTTTTATATGAGCTGGTAAGGCTAACTCATAAGCCACTAGGCCCTTCTTGGCCAGTGTTTCAAAAGGTCCACAAAATCTTGGGGCTAGTTTCCTACAACATCCTAAGCTCAACGAGCTTCATTTTTCCTTTATTTTTAGAAACACATGTTAGCGGACTTGGTAGTCTTTGTCCTTTCTTTCCTTGTCCACATAAATCTTTTGGTGGTCTTGTGCTTCTTTCAAGTCCAGCTGCACCTTGGAGACTAGTTGTTCCAAGTCCTTCACTAGGTCGGGTCCTAACATAAGTCTATCTACTGGACTATCCTAAGTCACGGGTGTCCGACATTTCCTACCGTAAAGTACCTCGAAAGGGCCCTTTTGGCAGAGGTTTGGTATCCGTTGTTGTAGGAAAACTTTGCAAGGTGAAAATAATATTCCCACTTGCTAGGGTTGTTCATGACATACATCCTCAACATGTCCTCAAGGATTTGGTTTACTCGTTCTGTTTGTCCATCGGTTTGGGGATGGTATGCGGTATTGAATTGTAAATGGGTCTCCAAACCGGAGAACAATGCTCTCCAGAAGTTGCTAGTGAACTTTGTGTATCGATCGGAAATGATTGCCTTGGGTATCCCATGCAATCAAAAGATCTCCTTCAAGAAGATGTTCACAATGTGGACTGCTTTGTAGGTAGAGTTTACCACTATGAAATGGGTTGCTTTAGACAGCTTGTCTACCACTACAAAGATGGAATCGTTCTTCCTCTTACTCTTGGGTAAGCCTGTAATGAAGTCCATACTTATTACCTCCCACTTCCATTCCGGAATGGGCAAAGGTTGTAGTAAACCGGAGGGGTGTTGGTGTTCTGCTTTAACCAGTTGGCACTCTTGACATTTTGCGATGAACATGGCTATGTCAGATTTCAACATAGGCCAAAAGTAATGTTTCTTTATTGCCGATAGCATGTTTATGTATCCGGGGTGCCCTGAATAGGGATTCTAGTGAAATTTGGTGAGAATGTTTGATCTAATGTCTCCACTTTCTGGGACGTAAAGTCTCTCTTTTGACGACAGTAGTCCTGACTCGTCTATCTTATATTCCTTCTGTTGTTGGAATAATCTGTCTTCCTGGATCTTTGCAAGAATTTCCATGTAGTAATGGTCATTCTTACATGCTGTTCGAATCTTGTGGTGTAAGTCTGAGTCGGTTTGACTCACTGTGACCTCGTAAATCATATGTGCTCGACGGCTCAAGGCACCCACAATCTTGTTTTCCTTGCCTTTAACATGCTTTAGTTCGAAATAGTATTCACTAAGGAAGGCTAACCACCTGGCCTGCTGGGCATTTAGGTCGTGTTGGTCGAAAAGGTATTTCAAACTCATGTTATCCGTCATCAATAGGAATTTCTTTCCCATAAGGTAGTGTCGCCACATATTTAAGGCGTGGATGATGGCAGCTGGTTCGAGGTCATGCGTAGGGTAGTTCTGCTTGTGTTCTTTCAATTTCCTTGATTTGTAGCAGATGGAAAAGTTATCTTGCATAAAGAATCCCCCAAGTCCTTCCTTGCTTGCGTCCATGCAAACAACGAAGTTCCCATTGGGATCCGTAATACACAAAATTGGTGCACTAATCAATAGTTGCTTCAGCTTTTGAAAGCTTTCTTCACACTTATCCATCTAGATAAACTTGTTTGCCTTCTTCTGCAAGGAAGTCATGGGACATGCAATCCATGAGAAGTTCTCAATGAACTTTCGTTAGGAGCCAGCTAAACCTAAAAACGATCTTATATCGAATACGCATGTAGGTGTGATCCATTCTTCAATAGCTTTGACCTTTTCAAGGTCGACGGCTATTCCCTTCTTGGAAATGATATGTCCTAAGTATTGAATCCGGGGTTTGTAGAAATCACACTTACTAAACTTGGCGTATAGTTGGTGTTCTCGTAGTATATGTAAAACAATTCAGAGATGTTCCTCATGTTCTACTTTGTTCTTGGAGTAGATCAAAATGTCGTCAATAAATACTAGAACGAACTTATCGAGGTATTTACTAAAGATGTTGTTCATCATGCACATAAAGTTGGTGGGTGTGTTTGTCAACCCAAAGGGCATCACTACGAACTTGTAGTGGTCGTAACGGGTCCAAAATGCAGTTTTGTTGATATCCTCATCATAGATTCTCACCTGATGGTATCCAGATCGTAAGTCGATATTTGAGAAGATCTTCGCTCCTCTGACTTGGTCAAACAAGTCATCGATTCTAGGGAGTGAGTAGTGGTTCTTAATGGTCATTTTGTTGAGTTGGCGGTAATCAATGCACATTGGCATCGTTCCATCCTTCTTCTTGGTGAAGAGTATCGGTGCTCCCTAAGGGGACACACTTGATCATATGTACCCTTTGTCTATTAGCTCTTGTAATGGAAGCTTGACCTCCACCTGTTCTTGTGTGCTCATGCGGTAAGGGGCTTTGGAAGCTGGTACCGACCCGGGTGTTAGTTCAATGGAAAAGTCTAAGTCTCGTTTCGGTGGTAATCCCAATATTTCTTCAGGAAATATGTCTTTGAACTCTACGAGGACTGGGAAATCTTCTATCTTTTGTTCCCTATCAGTTTCTATGTTTCGGATATTGACGGAAAAGAGTTTACAACCTTTTCTGATGCATTTCTTTGCTTGTAAGGAGGAGATTTGTCGTACCGACACTTTCTTAGGGATACCCTGAATCGTCCTCTGATTCCCTTGGTCATCCCTGCAGAGTAAGGATTTGTTTAAGTAGTCTAGTAGGACATGATGTTCTTCTAGCCAATCCATGCCGATAAGGACATCGTACGACCCTAGGGGTAGAATGTTTAATTCTAACCTAGTTGGGAAACCGTTTAAGTCTATCTCACAAGTTTTAACTAACTCAGAGACCTTTCGTTTGGTACTGGTGGCTAGTTGTACCAGCCACGATTTCTCGTGAGGCTCTCGGTTCAACTTACAAGTGTCCACTATCTTAGGGGAGATATAACTTCGGCATGCGTTGGGATCTATTAAAACTGAAACAGTTGTGTTTGAGATCTTACCCTCAATTTCCACCATGGTGGCCTGGTGATCTTCCTGTCGGCCATCAAGAGCGGCATAAATACTGGGTGCTTTTTCCATGTCTGCTATGGTCGGTTCTGCTTGGACGTTGTGTAAAACTCCATCCGTTTTGCTGGGGCAGTCTCTGTAGTAGTGGGGCCCTTGGAATTTCCAACAAGAAACGGTTGGTGGGACAACTTTTGTCCCTTTGTTGAAATCTTTCCTGTTGACATGTGGTGGGGGTGCACTTGGTCATGCATGAGGTCAGTTGAAACCTCTGTTAGGTGGAAAACTGTTGTTATGTTTTTGGTAAGGTGGAGGTATAAAATTTGGTCTGCAGTTTTTCGAGAAGGTTCTGAACCTACCTCTATTTCTGTTGATGTTATCGTTCCTTGGCTGTTCATACTCATAACACAGTCTTACTTTATGTAAGGTCACATCAAGGGTTTTGGGCATGTCAAATTCTATGTTTTCTTTAAAGTTTGGTGGCAGCCCTCCCAAGAACTGTTGTATCTTGACCTTTTCGTCTTTGATGTATGGAACATAATGTAGCAAGTCTAAGAATCTATTTATGAATGCCTCCATGTTTAGGGAGCCCATTTTTAACTCATGAAATTCTTTAATTTTCTTGTCAAAGAATCTTTCAGACACATATTTGTCCTGAAATATTCTGCTGAAAGTATCCCATGTTATGTCTGTCAGTTCTTGTCCTTTGGTGTGTTTCAAGTCCCGCCACCATTTGGCTTCTTTACCATTCAGATTGTAATGGCTAGTTAGGCTTGCATTTCACTGGAGTAATTATGAACTTTGAAGTACTTATTCATTCCTAGCAGCCACTCCTTAGCCTTCTCCCCAGAGTTAATCTCTCCGTCATAGGTTGGGGATTTTATCTTTTTGAATTCTCCTTGTAAACTGTCATCACCTTTCCTCCTTTTCTTGGAAGGAGGTGGTGAACCTTCATCGTTGGATGAGTTCTTACAGTCCTCTTCCATTGATTTGGGTATGTGTTCACCCTGCTCTTCTCCATTAGGGATGGCAGTCCTCTTTGTGTGGTTATTTCCCTTTTTACAGGTGTTGACTGAGAGTGTGGGCTGTCCGTGGGGTTTTTCCCCTGTTAAAGTCTGAAGCAGAGCTTCATTTATAGCTTGATGTTCTCGTCTTTCTTGCATGTTGTCATTTCTGAAACTTTGGAATTTTGCCTGTATATTTTGTATGGATTTCATCAAATTTGAGTTTAGTTCCACCACAATTTCTTGCTCTCATGGTGGAGAGTTCAGATTTCCATGTATGCTGCTGCCCCCTTCTACATTCATTTTCAGACAATCACTGTACCTGCAATGTTATATAAGCGTCAAGAACATAAAATATGTTAGTTCTTTTTCACATAAACAAAATAAAATTTTTGAATGTATGTTTCTGTTTATTGTGTATCTATAGCGGATGTTCTATTTGTAATGAGCCCAATAGGTCACTTAGTTTTGTAGCTAGGCTCTGATACCACTTGTAATGTCCCTAAAAATAGTAAAAAAATTATAAAATTTCCCCTTACTGTAATAAACTATTTAAGAGATGATGATTTGTAAATTAACTTCAACACTGATAAATACATACTACACTAGTATTTAAATGCGACATTTGAAGGGTCTCAGTTTCCTAAGTATCATGGTCTTACTAGTTGTTATTCCTACAACTTTGCGGAAGCGATGTAATGAGTAGAAATGTAATTCTATCGCAAGTGTACAAATGTTTAGAGTACAATAATACAAATCTCCTTCTTACTATTTTAAGAGTTGTGTGCATATTTATGAAAGTCTAACCGATAATTTAGGTGGGATGGACCCCTGTTGGTGGCGGTTGAGGCCCATGATGAGATGCTTGGTCTTTCAAGGGGAAATGTACCCTTGTAGAGTTGCCGAGAGGTAGGGTGTAAGAAATGGAAATTTCTGACTTACTTAGCGAGTTTCTCTAATGCATTCAATTTATATTTGTTTGTAGGTGTACCTACGAAGGCATCTACATAGGGTGCTTACTTCACATTTCTAGCAATTACTTAAGCCTAAAGTGTGTGATGTTTGAAGATTGGCCCCTTAAAAGCCTTGATGGATTTTGCAATACTTGTTGAACTTGTAATGCTTGTTGACCTTGCAATGACTTGTTCGCACTATGTATTGTTTGTTGTCTTTGCAATACTCATTGCGTTTATAATACTTGTTGATCACGAATGACTCCACTACCATAGAGATCAGGGTTAATATCGAAATCTTTGGGGTTGGTGGTAGAATTAAATGTAGTTCTACGATCACACATGACCAACACTTCCAACTATGCTAAGGGTTTTCCCTTGGGTTCGACACCAACGAAGGTTCATTTTCGTCGTTCATTTGCCCTTGTTTGCTGTTGGATGCGTTTGAGGGTTTCGTGTACTGACCTGAGCTTGGAACATGGTCAACACACCATATGGGGTTTTGTATGCAGAGATGGCGACTGAAAATAAGAAGGTAATACCATCCCTGGTTTATACTGCATTTCCTGCTATTTTATTTAGATAGGATTCGATAATAATCTCAGGGTTTGACTTTGTATGGTTCACTTATTTGGCAGGTAATCGTTTGGCATTCTTCTTCTACGTGGTTACTAGTTGATGGCCAGCACTTGACTTTGATGGCATTGCAAATGGTAAGTTCAGAGTTCACCATTCCTTATCTCCTCCTCTCACCTCTGTGGAGTGGTACTGTTTGTATTTGCTATGGGGAACTTCGTAAGCCCGGTTTGGGTTTACTGCAACAAGTTTTGGGTTCCTGGAGTTCGCCCTTGGCTAGACCATTGTGAAATGTATCTACTGGTTTTTAAATGGACCTGGAGGGTTTTAGTGTAAGGTTTGGCCAGTCAGCTCAATGTTGAACTTTGTAGAAGTTGTTTGTAAGAATGCCCAATATAAACCTGAGGTTTACATATCTGTTATTTTGTTTTTAAAGAAAACTCAAGACCTGTGAATAAAGGAAATAGCTTACTGCCTAAATCTATAAATGGTTTGCACATTGTCTAGTCTCTGCGTTTTCTTATGGGTAAGAGTAGTAGATTCGATTTCTGTGTTTACTATCGTTGCTTTTGTTCTGAAGGTCATCGTTTGAATACTTTAAAATGGACAATCATGGTTTTTCCATGACTTGCGTTTATTATGAATTGAGGTTGACTCTGTCTGAGGAATAGGGAAGTGTTGGCCTCTGCGTTTATGTTCAATGATTGTCTGTAAGCGTTTGCTAAAAGGTAACGAAAACGATTTGGTTGAATGTGTAAATGCTCCTGTGTAAAAACTACTACGCTGTTTGGCTACTTGTAAGACAACATGTCCTTCCTAGAAATGTTGGTGAGATTCGATCTCTTGACTTTTATTTCGATGGGTCAAAAGTAATATAGTTTAATGATATGGAATGCATTTGTTTGGTAGTGGGATTTGATCCATGAGAAGATATTTGTTGTCGTTTTCGATATAGTGGTTGATGTTTGGATGAAAACGTAGAGATGTTGATAATGTGGAATGTGGAATACCTTGGTTTGAAAGAGCGGAAGATAATAATTACTGCTATGGTTTAATCTATGATTTGATGTGTAGTGTGGCTAAGAGATTCGATGTCTGACTTGATGTCGTTGTCATTTCTATTTGATTATTCTTAAGCATAGAAAGAATAATAAGAAAAGGATTAAAAGGCAGAAATAATCCCTGCACTACGAATTTATAAAACAATTCAAATAGAAAACATAATTATTTAAAAACATAATAACCCTAACCTAGAAGATAATAAGGGAAAACAATGGGATAATGCTCAGTGTTAGAAGTTCTAAAAAAAAAACCATAGTAAGGTTCCTAAGTTTCCTGATGGGGTGTTGTCTAGCACAGACTAGCTTGGCTAGACTTGCTAGACCCTCCACTGGTTTTTGGGCCAAACCTCTAAGTTGATAATATTTGTAATGAGAATTAACCAATGTTGAAGCATCAATTCTAGTCTAAAAGCCTATATCTACTATAACTGGAAAATTGAAACAATTAATACTACATACCTGGCTTCTTTGGCACTTGATCCTTTCCTATAGAAGCCTGGCTGCTTTGGCACTTGATCCTTTCATGTAGAAGCCTGCACACTCAAACAGTATTTTATGCAGAACCTGTTGTATTTAGCTAACCTATTAGGATGATTTTCTTAGCTGGATAACTTTGGGGCTACCATGTTCCTCCCAACCAGGACCCTTAGACCGTTCCTGGTTCTAACTGGATCCCCCCGAGATGGTTCCAACATGCAATGAGAGATAGAGGCCCTAGGTTCACTGCTGGTTCAGATTTGGAATTATTAGATAAGACTGCTTCAGTTTCTTGTAGTAGAAAACTTCTCTCTGATTACCATAAGAGAATGATAATGAAAAAGATAGATGATCCCCAAGCTTGGGATATGCCCTGTTTATGTAGGCGAGTCTTGAATTATGAGTGTTGAATATTTAGTTTCTTTAAATTAAGATAATTAATATTTTAAAAGATATTATTTACTCAAATATCTAGTCCTCTTGAACTAGAACTTTTCCTCTGTTTTAACTATGAGTGGTTTTAATTTAAACTTTTCATAATAATAATAATAACACTAATTATAATAATAATATTTTCTAACCTAGGTATTAATACATTATTAATACTATTTACAAATGTGGCTTCCCACTAAATATTAATACTTTATTAATACTATTAAATATTGTGGCATCCCACTATGCATAAACTATATGCAATAAATGTCTTTTGTAAATAAATAATCACATCATTATTTATTAAAATTCTTAATAATAATATTTAATCTTGTATCTTCACATGATACTTTGTTTAACAATTTAAGGGTAAGGTCCACTTCTTTGGATGGTCTTTCAGTAAGCTTGGATAGGCACCTCTAGTCTCTCTCTTGCATGTCGGATTCCCTCATTTAACATGGTAGTTCCCGCAGTATTTAATGATAGATAAAAGATGAATCATTTAATCAATTTAAATAAATGTGATGAAAGTAGAAGTCTTATTCAGAGTCTTTCCGACTCAACACTTTGATATTTAGTAAGCCCGAGTGCTCTTCAGAGCCTTTTAACTCAACACTTTCACATGGGTGTTACGCTAGTGCAATTCCATAGCTCCTGCTCAACACCAGTGCTAGAATGTGGTTGTGAGGCATACCTAGAATATTCAAGTGGCCTCAGTTCCTGTATTCATTTATCAAGCTTGGAGTGCTCCAGGGCTTATGCCCAACACTCAATGTACCTCTCAGCTTACTCCTAGTACATAAACATTCCTCTAGGTATGTTGGGGCTTATGCCCAGCACGTAGGTCATCTGTGTGTTTCTGAGTCCACGCTCAACACACCACATAAGTAATTCATGTAAAGATCATAGTTCTGCAAAGTAAATAACAAAATATCATCTCAGTATATTAGGGTTTGTACCCATATCAAAGCTCAAGAACATCATCAAATCATTAGGTTCTCCTTGCCCAGTATACACTCAATAAAGAAGTCATTTAGGGTCCATGCTCGATATGTCAATATATAAAAGAATAAATCATAAGTGCTATGGCTCATGCCCCAATACTCAAAAGAAAGCATATGTGCTGGGCCCGTGGCCCAATATAACAACAAAAATAGTTAGTCCAAAATTCGAGATACTACACTATACCTACTAAGGTTGTGCCAATGCAACTTAGTGTAAGGATGTGATATTATTCCTAAAGTAACATGTGTGGTATTATATAAGTTTTGACAAAGGCTATTATTATAGTTTAATAAATCTAGGTAATTATCAAGAAATAAATAAGGGTACTTGAAATTGATAAAGTGAAAAATAAAAAGAAGAAGGTCTTAAAATGGATTTTAGAAAAAGTAAAGAAATTTTAATTATGAAGGTAGTCCAACCCCTCATGTAGTATTGTACTATTATTAAAATTTAAAAGGGAGATTTGATCCCTCTCTATGCTTGATAGAGCCTAGGATTTGGATCTAGGCTAGTATAATTACAATTGACAAGTATGTGGTAACATAATTGCAAACTATTTGTAATTATCTAATTTAATGGTATGTACAACTCCTATGTCAATCATATTCCTACATGAAGGTGGTAGGATACATACTCCCACATCATTGATGCAAGATTTGAAGCAACGTGTTCTACATGAGTACCTCACACCAAAGTATTGATTGAGATGAGTTTATATTCCCCCAAAAACACACATGTTCTATTTGAATTGAAAATAAAATGCATTAATATTATAACCTTGTGCTATAAATGTAACATAAAATTGGGAGTGAAAAATTTCTTTATCCATTTTGGGTATTGTTATCATTAATTATATAAAAGATTGAAACAATTTGCTAAAACTACGTTGATGATGTTGTCCCTCTAAATGATATATGCCATAAATTATTTGCTAAATTGAAAGATGATGTTTTGGGTATCACCCTCGTGGGTTAGCTCAGGTGGTTGAGAGCTATGAGTTGTAAGCATAAGGTCTCGGGGAGGGTTTCACCACTACTTCTTACAAGGAAAAAAAAAATTATTCATTTTGGGTATTGTTATCATTAATCATATAAAAGATTGAAATAATTTGCTAAAACCACATTAATGGTGTTGTCCCTCTAAATGATATATGCCATAAATGATTGGCTAAATTGTTGACATTGATGATGTTTTCCCAATATTAAACTCTCTCTTTAGAGGATTCCTTGCAATTGCAAAATTAGGCAGTATAGGCATCAAAAAGTTTCCTACACATAATTTTCTCAATCATTTTTTCTTACTTTGAAGCCCCATTATTGGTATCGAGTGAAGATACAGTGAAAGTGATAAATTGCAGCTAGACAAAGTGACTTTTATAGTGGGCACAAAAAAGAGATCAGAACTCTTTAGATATACTAAAGTCAGTCAGCCGCTGCAGGTAAACATAAATTGTATTCAAAATCCTTTTGTTGTATTGTCAGTGTAAACTGCTGATCGACTATTGTTTTCCCTAATATATGTTTTTATATTATTTTAGAAATCCAAAAAAACTCTCTTTCGTTATGGACCACGCTTTTGTTTGGGTGCATATCTCAAGGACATTGAATCGAACTCACACTAATTTATCAATCTCCAAAACATAAAATAAATCTGTACTGTTTTATTTTTAATATTAATAAAAAGGAACAAAAATCATTTTAGAAATACGATTAGAATTGATATTTGAACAGATGTGTCGTTTTCTTTTGCTGTGCCATGCGTAAAATTTGTCAATTATAGAAAATATTAAAAAAATCAAGCTCATGGAAATGTTCAATTCGAGGTTTTATACTTATAATCTCTAAAATCATAGTTTATTTCATTCACTTCAGCCACTGATAACGACTTTTCACGAATGCGGAATCAGGTAGCTGCAGAGAGTGTATAAACTAACTTCTATATCAACGGCTCGCATTGAATAAATAATCATTGTCCATACAATAACTAAGATCTTTGACTTTTATTAAAATTGGATTACTTGTAATTTCAAAGATATTAAGGAGCCACTCAGCGATTTATTGGCATTGAATAAATAATTACTCCATATAGTAACTAAGCTCGTTCACGTTTAATAAAATTGAATTACAAGTAATGTAAAATATATTATGGACCTCTCATCGATCTCACTCGTTCTAAAACCCTAATTCCACTCTCTCCTCTCTCTCTCCCCCATCCTATAACCCCTCCTCTCTCTATGTCTCCTTATCTTCCTTACTCTCTCTATGTCTCCTCATCTTCCTTGGCCTAGTGCAAAAACCCCATCCTTCTCTCTCTTTCTCTTCCTTACTCCCACTATTGATATAGATAGGTTACGTTGTTTTAAAACGGATCAAAGTAAAAATTATTTTATTTGATTCAAGTTTTCTTTGTCATTAATGAAATTCTAGTTATATAAACTAGTTTAATAAGTTAAAATTTCTTTTAATTAAGTGGAAAAATAATTTTGATAAAATTTTGTGTTATGAACAATGTCAATACAAAAATTTAAGTTATTTAAATTTATTAGTAATAGAACACAACAAACTACACATAAAATGTATAAGTGTATCAAATAGAATGTCCATAAACAAATTTGAGTTTTCCCAGTTCTTTAACTTATTCAAGTTCAATACTAATAGAAAACAACAAACTACACTTAAAACAAAATGACCCTTTGGCTTGTTTTCATCTTTCAATATGTACATATATGAGTAGTAACCTTTCAAAAACTTTTTTTTTTCTTTACATTTTTATTATTAATAATAATAATAATAATTATGGAAAATTTTATGGGCTAGTCTTATCTCATGGGTTAAATTTAGGGATTTTAAATTTTTAATGGGCTAGTTTTTTATTAAACATACATTAGACATGATTAGCTCACATTTTATTTATTTATTTATAATGAATAGAAGGTTAGCCCCATCAAATTTAAAAATGGATCCAAGATAAAACAATTTCACCCCTCAAAAAATGAATTTAAACCTGTCGCCCATGAATATGGTTAGGCATCTCCCATTCACCCCTAATTTCTAAAAATGGAAGTTTCTATGAGCTCTTTCAGCTTCTATTGATCATGGAAATTGAATTCAGAGTTACATTTGTCCATATTTTATGGGTTGAATCTCATTTTGCGAGTTGCTTAATGGCCACATCAGAAGGGAAATTGATATTTATTATTAGGTCTTATAGAGACACATTTTCATCTAAGAGAGTTCTAAATTGCATCACCTTGGATCCAAAGTTTCCACAAGAAACATTGGGATTGTGAAGCTTGCAATCGACGATGCGGCAATAATTTTTTTGTGGGTGTTTGGGGCATCATGCTTGTGGGTTGAAAATTGATTCATAACCACTTTTTTGGGCATGCAAGGGGCCATGAATTTCTAAGGAGAAACTTTCCTAAATATTCGCTAAGACTTCACAAGGTTTTATAATTTAGTAAAAGATTCTCCAAGATTTTACGAGGTTTTATAATTTAGTGAAAGATTCACTAAGACTTTACAAGATTATATAGCTCAATGAGAAATCCACTAAAAAATTATATATATAAATAATATAACATTGATAAAATAGCCTTCATATTTTCCTATAAATCATGCCAATTCGCCCATTTATTATACATAGTAATTTAGGGGGGCTTCTTAAAATTTTCCCTGATAATAATTTATTTTTAAAGTCACAATTTAGAGTTCATTTGTGGGATACACATTATTTATGCAAATATTCCATCAATCAAATGGAACAATAACTCTACCCAAATTTTATATCAAATTTCAAGAATAAATTCTATAAAAAATAGTTGAGTTTGTCCACTTTAGCTTATTCAAGTTGAATAGTAATAGAATACAACAAACTACACATACAACAAGATGACTCTATTTTCCATACAAAAGGTTGAGTTTGTTCACTTGAATTTATTCAATTTGAATAGTAATAGAATACCTCAAACTACACATTAAAAAGATGACCCTTCAAGTTATTTTCTTCTTCCAATGTACATTCGTACATGTAGACTTTTTAAAAACCTAGTTTCTACTACTATTACTACTACTACTACTACTAATTTATTTTTAAATTCATATCTTATAAGTTAGAGCAACAGAAATTAACCTCATCATATGTTAGCAAAGCACAAAATGTTGGCTTCCTCACTATCTCGATCTTAAGTACATATAGGATAACATGACCTAATCCTTCCAATGAAAATTGTCTTTGGTTCGATGATGAGCCTTAGTGGATGGCTTGAAACATTGACTATATCTTCTATATCGTAGAGTATACTCCAATTTCAGCTAACAACATGTCTTCCTACGAATTCTCAGCTCATACCATAAGTAAACCTCATCAATTTTTCCATCAATCAAGTTGGACAATAACTTTGGTCAAATTTTATATCAAAAATTTAAAACATTTTTTGTTATAGCACAAATTGGCATTTGAATGACCCTAACAACATTTGAGTGACCTTAATCGCATCGAATCCTTCCAAAAAACATCCAACTATCCCTAAACAAAACCCAAATGCACCTAATGTCATCTAAAGAGTCCCTAATAAATGTGGCAAGCCTTCAATTACATGTTGCATCCATTCAAAAGTATTGATTCGACTAAAAAAATTGGTTTTTAAGGCACACAAACCCTTCCTTCATGTAAGGTGTGTCTGCATGTTTTTTTCCTTTCTAAAAGGAGCACATTCCCTTAAAAATGCCCAAAAATATATAAAAAATATTGATAATTGCAAACTTAGATGGGCATTGGAAAAGTAGTTTTTTAGTGCAACTCCTCAAAACCATGTCCAAAAAGAATGAAAAAGACGTATTTGAAAGAGTTAGGGGCTTCAATAATTTTTCATAAGGTTAGGTTGGAAGATTTCCTTCATAAATCCTAGATTTTTTATGTCCATCCCCTTGAGAAAGCCTTATTTCTAAGAATTATTTTCATCTTTCCTAAGTGAGATCTAGAGTCAATTGTTTAGCTTCCATAATTTTCCAAAGAGGGAGTTTGAAGGAGTTGGAGGAGAGAAGGAATTAGTGGCTTCCGTTCAGAGGGACTCATTTTGTGGTTCTACATGTGGCGACAACAAGATTAGGTAAACACATGCTTCTTGTTATTTATTTAATTAATAGAGATCTATTATCACCCCCTGGGCCCCCAATTTGATGTTCAATATTTATTATTATTGATTCTTACTCGTTTAGGTGGTTTAGTTTTCTTGATGACCTAAGTTGGATTGTTCAATATTTAAAATGTTAATTATTGATTTTGATTCATGTTTTCCATATTATCATAAGCTTCGAGGAGGGTATTTTTGTTGATGTATTTGTAACTTCGGAAATATCACATTTGTACTTTATTGTATATCCAACAGAGATGTATTATTCCTCTAATTAGAAGTGTTGTCATTTGTATTTGCAAGTGTTGCAAGTTACATCGTAACTGTCATCATTTGTATTGATGGGTTATTAGACCACCAGTGTGGGGTTGGCCCTGGTTAGGTCATGTGGTTGGGTTATTAGACTTGATTAGCAAGTTGGCCCCAGTGATTTATTGGTAGGTCAAGTAAGTGTATAAATAGAGAGGTTATGTCTCTCATTTGATTCATTCACTCACTTCTCAAGCTCGCATAGCTAAGAGAGAAAGTGGCACACTTGTGGAGGAGGAGGAGCATCTACTAGAGACATCTTATTGGGTTTGATCCTTGTGATCTTGTATTGGGGCTTATTCTATCTTTGAGGAAGTTGTGGGGTTTTTCACCTTCTTGGTTTTCCCCTGTGAAACTCTGTGTCTCTTGTGTGCTTGCATGATTGTTTTTATGATTGATATACTGTACATGTTATCTCTTAGAGATCCTAATGATAATGGAATGAAATTATCGAAAAATTAACATGGTATCAGAGTTGACCTAAGAAGAAGGCACTCTGCAGCTGTGGAAGCTAGGGCTTCTTAATATTTGGGTTTCTCTCCATAGATTATCAAAGGCAGGAGGCTATATTGACTCTCCTAGAAAGGGCGCATCTTTCTGTCGAGACAGAATTCAATTCTTAGCATTTTCAGTTTTTGAACGAAAAATTAGGGTTTATGCAAAAAATGGAATTTCTAAAATCTGAGACCACGACTGGAAGCTCCTCTGGAAAAAATAAGTTTAGAGATTTGGATCGAAATTTTTGGTTGGGTAAAGCTCCGGGAAAATCAAACCCTAATTCAGGGTTATGTCTAGTGAATCCAGAAGTTCGAAAAGCAATTTTGAGGAGTGAAAATTTGCAGATTTCAAATTCTGAGTATACCAGCTTGACTAGCTCAGCAAGGCGCATCTTTATATCCTTTCAGAAGTTTGAAATTCAAATTTTGAATTTTTAGGGTTTCTCTCATAAACTCTAATCGAGCTCGAGATCCAGTTTTCAGCAAATCAAGTGGTAAGACCTAAATATTTTCTATTTCCATTTGAAGCACTCTTTAAGATGTCTCACCACACTAATCTTGAGGATAATCTTGAAGGGGCTGATAACTTCCAAGCCTGGAAGTATAGGATTGGGTTAATCCTAGAAGAGAATGAGTTGGACACTTACATAAGTGAAGAGGTTCCTGTTCCAGAGGGAGAAGAGGCTAAGGCCATACAAAAGAAGAATCTGGTCAAGGATAAGAGAATCATTGCTGATTCTATGAAGGACCATCTCATACCCCATGTGTCTTCCTTAAGGACACCTAAGGAGATGTTTGACTCCTTGACCAAGTTGTTTGAAGGAAAGAACATAAATCGGAAGATGACTCTACGAAACCAATTGAAAGGGGTAAAGCTCCAGAATGGAGAGACCATTCAATCCTACTTTTCTAAGGTATCTCAAAGTAAGTAACAACTTGAAGCTGTGGATGAAGTAGTGGAGAATGGTGAAATTGTAATGACCACATTGAATGGCCTACCTAGGTCATGTGACTCCTTCATCCAAGGAATCTGTGCAAGAAGGAAATTGATCTCCTTCAGTAGACTATGGGAGGAATGTTCACAAGAAGAAGCTAGGCTTGTGGCCCGAGAAGAAAAGATGGGAAATGAAGATCAAGCTCTCACAACACATACCAAGAAGAGTAAGTTCAAGAGGGAGCCATCTCATAGAAAAATTTCTTCACACCATCATTATCATAGAGATAAGAAAGATCTAAGATGTTTTACATATAACGAGAAGGGACACTTTTCCTCAGATTTTCCTAAGAACAAAAAGAACAACAACAACTTCAATAAGAAGAAGAAGGGCAGCAAGAAGAGATATCATGCTCATGCTATTGAGGATGATGAACCACCCAAGAAGAAGGCTAGAGTAGAAAGTGATGACTCATCAAGTGAAGATGAATATGTTCTAATCTCTACTCTCACAGGTACTATCTCTCATGGATGTGATGATTAGCTTATTGATAGTGGGGCTTCCAAACACATGACTGGGTTTAAAGAATCCTTTGTAGATCTATGTGAACATGAGCCACCTCATAAAGTGAAACTTGGGGATGACTATCAATATCCTATCAAAGGAAGTGGTGAAGCCTCCCTTAAACTAGACTCTGGGAAGTCTTTGAAGATGAAAGATGTTCTATATGTACCTAGGCTCAAGAATAATCTCCTATCCATATCATCTTTGGATGCAAAAGGAATTAGAGTTGCATTTGTAGATGGAAAAGTACTCATGTGGCAAAAGGGTAATACCATAAATGATGCAGTAGTGATTAGAGAGCAAGAGGGAGGATTGTACAAATTGAAGGGACAACCTGAACATGCCATGGTACATGAATCCATGGAGCCAAGTGAACTTTGGCATAGAAGGATTGCTCATGTGCACTATACAACACTTCCAATTGCAAGCAAAGTAGTAGAGGGTCTTCCAGAAATCAAGTCAAAGCATGAATGTGTTTGCGAAGGATATGCAAAAGCAAAGAACACAAAGAAGGTATTTCCAAGCAGTAAAAGCAAGGCATAAGGAATCTTGGAAATTATCCACTCCAATGTATGCAGTCCGATGTCATTCAGTTCTTTGAGTGGGTATGTATATTATGATGATTTCTTTAGGAATACTTGGACTTATTTATTGAAGAACAAAGATGAAGTATTCAACAAATTCAAGGAATTCAAAAGCATTGATAGAAAACCACACAGAAAAGAAGATCAAGACCTTCAGATTCGACAATGGCAGAGAATTCACTTCAAGGGACTTCAAGAAGTTATGCAGTAATTCAGGGTTAAGAGGGAGTTGACCACTCCTTACAATCCAAAACAGAAAGAAGTAGAAGAAGCTACTTCAAAGTCGGACTCCAGTAACTCCTATAAGGAAGCAAAGAATCAGAGGGAGTCCACCCAACAAACAAACAAAGATAAGTATTTGAATTGTCATTTCTTGTATATCTTATTGTTTAAATAATATTGTTCAATGATGTATATACTTAGGTTGTATATTATGCATATTAGAATAATTGCATTAATGAACAATATACTACTAATATGCATGTGATGGGTAAGTGGCCTATGGCACCGAACAACATTCCATTGCTACTTATCTAGAATGTTGACATGTTGGGAGTTGTGCACACTCTTAACAATGTTCTGGTATATATGGAAGTCATCTAGAAAGTTACAGGATATGGATAAATATTGTATTGAAGCATTGGCTAAGATAATTGCATGATTGTATGACATATGTCTTTATGTGTAATACTTTGTTCTGTAAACTATGAGAAGCTTCTAATCATGCAATTGAATTTGACTTGTAGGAAAGATCGTGTACAATGACCTACAAAAGAAGGACTACAACATTTGTTCCAGCAACGAAGTTCAAAGAAAACTATCTATTGAAGATATTGAAGAATCTGAAGTTCTTAGGATTCGGGATGTAGTAATGAAAGAATGCCATGATCAAGGAATACCAGTCAATCATGAAAAATGATGTTTGGGATGTGGTCCTAAGAACATAAGGGAAGTCTGTTGTAACTTCCAAGTGGATCTACAAGATCAAGCATGCTCCAGATGGCAGCATAGAAGGAAATATTTGTAGCTCATGGATTCTCCCAGAAAGAGGGGATAGATTATGAAGAGTCTTTTTCTCCTGTAGCCAGATACACTTCCATCAGAACAGTGCTTTCTCTGGCTGCAGTGATGAAGTGAAAGACACACCAGATGGATGTCAAGACAAATTTCTTGAATGGTGTAGTCGAAGAGGAAGTGTATGTGGAGCAGCCACTCGGTTTTGAGACACATGACAGGGAGTCATATGTGTGCAGGTTGAAGAAAGCCTTGTATGGCTTGCAGCAAGCTCCTAGAACTTGGTATGGTAGGATGGACATCTTTCTATCTAGTTTGGGCTTTACCAAGAGTAAAGCGGATTCCAACCTTTACTACAAGGTTGAGGAACGAAATCCAGTGATACTACTGTTGTAGGTAGATGACCTGTTTGTTACAGGTGAGGATGGGTTGATTGCCGACACCAAGAGGAAGCTTGCTACCGAGTTCGAGATGAAGGACTTGGGGATGATGCATTAATTTCTAGGCACGGAGGTGTGGCAGAGTGCAAATGGGATCTTCGTTGGACAAGGGAAGTATGCAGTAGAGATCCTAAAGAGGTTTGGGATGATGGAATGCAAGGCCATGGCTACACCTATGGCATCGAACCTGAAGCTTCTGTGTGATGCTTCATCTGAGCAGGTTGATGTCATGATGTATCATCAAATGATTGGGTCCTTGATGTACCTGTCGAATACAAGACCAGATATTTGCTTTGCAGTGAACACATTAATCCAGTTCCTGACGGATCCCAGAAGTGCTCACCTGGTTGTTGTAAAGAATATTCTGAGGTACTTGAAGGGTACGGTTGATTATGGTCTCAAGTATGATGCAAATCAAAAGTTTAACCTATAGGGTTATGTTGATTCAGATTGGGCAGGCAGTGCTGCAGATAGGAAGAGCACTTCGGGGTCCTGCTTCAGTATGGGATGAGGTGCGATCTCTTGGTTTAGCAGGAAGCCGTCCTGCATAGCTGTGATGCGCCTGCAACAATTAATTAATACGAATATGCAAAATAGCAGAAATGACAGAACTCAGAATCACTTTTATATTGATCATAAGCCACTTCGAGGGGGAAACCTCCTATGAGCAAGCTCAATACAAATAACTTCACGGTGCCTTCATAGGTCTCATCACACATTTATATACTAAGTCTAGGCGCCAATACTATGGGTCAAAACCATGGGCCACTACAAACTATGGATCCACAATACTACGGGCGACTTACAAAGCATATGCGTCAACCACAATAACACAAACTATTGATCAACAAATACTACGGGATGACTTACAAAGCATATGCGTCCAACAACAACATACTAACAAAGTAAAGACATGGGTTCCTAACATCCCCTCCCCCTTAAAAAAATCTTTGTCCTCAAAGCTTTAGATGTGGAAATTGTTGTTGAATCTGAAGGAGTGGTTCCCATGTAGCATCCTCTGGTTGCATGCCGTGCCACTGAATTAAGACCTCTGTGATAGAGCGAGAGCGAAGCTGACGAGTGCACCGATTGAGGATGGCCTCTGGCTCCAAAAGGATGGATCCTTCATTACCCAGTTCGGGTAAAATCGTTTGTCCACTAATGTTGGTGCCAAGAAATTTCTTCAGACAAGAGACATGAAAGACTGAATGAATGAGGGAAGAAGGAGGAAGTTCCAATTTATAAGCAATGGACCCAATCTTCTGAAGAATCCGATATGGCCCATAGAACTTTGGAGCGAGCTTATGATTCCCTTTGAGTTTCAAGGAGGATTGTTTGTACCGCTGGAGACGAAGAAAAACCATATCGCCAACTTGAAAAGTGCGCTCAGAACGGTGCTGATCAGCTTGTTGCTTCATGCGATTTCTTGCCATGTGAAGATTGTCTTGCAAAATGCGAAGAATATGATCGCGGTTTCGAAGGACCGTGTCAACTTCCTGAACTGGTGAACTGGTGGGGGTGTATGGAAGAAGAGCTGGAGGTGCCTCACCATAGACTGCTTCATATGGGGTCATTTTAGAGGTGGTGTGGTAAGAGGTATTGTACCACCATTCAGCGAGAGGAAGCCACTTTGCCCATTGAGGTTGTTGTTCCGAGGTGAAGCAATGAAGATAAGTTTCCAAGCTTTTATTGATAATTTCAGTATGACCATCTGTTTGTGGGTGATACCCTGAACACATCTTCAGTTTGGTGCCAGTGCGGCGAAATAGTTCTGTCCAAAAATGACTGGTGAAAGTCGCATCATGATCCGAGACAATGGAAGAAGGGATGCCATGAAGATGAAAGATCTGGTCCAGGAAAATTTGAGCGACGGAGGAGGCTGTATAGGGATGGCTGAGAGCACAAAAATGACTATATTTGGAGAGGTGATCAACCACAACGAGAATCACTGTCTTCCCGCCAGATTTAGGGAGCCCTTCAATGAAATCCATAGAAATATCTATCCAAATCCATGTAGGTATGGGCAAGGGTTCAATCAATCCTATAAGGAGTGTTGTTTCACCCTTATTGCGTTGGCAGGTATCACATTCGGCCACCATCTGTTGAATTGTCCTTTTCATGCCTTGCCAAAAGAAGTTACGCCGTGCTCGTTCATACGTTTTGAGGAACCCAGAGTGCCCTGCCGATGGAGAAGCATGGAGTTCATAGAAGACATCCTGTTGAAGATATGTGCTCTGGGGAAGCACCAGACGACCCTTGTATCACAGAGAAGCGCCATCCCAAGAGTAAAGTGGTACAGTAGAAGGGTTGTTGGTCAAGCGTTGGATGATTTGAGATAAGGAAGATTCATTGACATAACCCTGTTGAATAGATTGCAACCAATTTGGAATAGGCATAGAAATAGCTGAAAGAGAACCTTGGGCATCAAATGTACGAGAAAGAGCATCTACCACAATATTGTCTTTACCCTTCTTGTAAGTGATCTCACAGTCATAAACCATGAGTTTGCTAACCCATTTCTGTTGTGCCGGGGAGGAGATACGCTGGTCCAAGAAATATTTCAGACTCTGGTGATCAGTCTTGATGCAGAAATGATTCCCTAATAGGTATGGCTGCCACTTCTGTACTGCATGCAAAATAGCCATCATTTCCTTCAATTAGGTAGAGGCAGCTAAATTCTTACCTAAAAGGGCTTTGCTGGTGAACGCAATGGGGCATTCATCTTGAAGGAGAACGGCACCAAGTCGATTGGCGCAAGCATCACTCTCAATAGTGAAGGTCTTGGAAAAATCACGCATAGCTAGCACAGGTGTAGTACACATAGCTTGTTTTAGTTTGTCAAATGCACACTGAGCAACAGGTGTCCATGTAAAATCATCATTTTTCAATAGAGCAGTTAATGGAGCTGCAATCTTCCCATAATCCTTGACAAACTTGCGGTAGTAGCCAGTCAACCCCAAAAAACCACGAAGGCTCTTGAGTGTCTGAGGATGCAGCCAATTGTTCATGGCATCCATTTTGGCAGGATCCACGTGAACCCCTTGTGCTGAGATAATGTGCCCGAGATACTCAACTTCCTTTTGTCCAAAAACACATTTAGACTACTTGGCATGGAGATGATGGTCAGAGAAAAGTTGCATGACAAGATCCAGATGCTGGAGATGTTCATTCCATGTTTTACTGTAGATGAGGATATCATCAAAGAATACCAGAATGAATTTCCGCAAGTAGGGTCGAAATATTTTATTCATTAAGGCCTGGAATGTGGAAGGAGCATTAGTGAGGCCAAAGGGCATGACCAAAAACTCATAATGGCCATCATGTGTCCGGAAAGCTGTTTTAGGGATATCATCCTCATGAACCCGAATTTGATGATACCCAGAACGAAGATCCAACTTGGAGAAAAAGTGAGCCCATGAAGCTCATCAAGAAGCTCATCAACAACAGGAATTGGAAACTTATCCTTGATGGTGAGGTGATTAAGTGCTCGGAAGTCAATGCAAAGGCGCCATGACCTATCTTTTTTGCGGACAAGAATAACTGGAGAAGAAAAGGAACTAGTGCTTGGGAGAATAATACCTTGCTTCAATAAGTCCCGAACGAGCATTTCAATCTCCGTTTTTTGGTGAAATGGGTAGCAATAGGGCCTGATGGTTGGAGGAACGCTGCCAGGAAGGAGCTGAATACGATCTTCTTCTGGCCTGGAAGGTGGCAATCCCACAGGTTTAGCAAAGACACCTTTATATCGATCCATAATTTGTTGTAGATCCAAAGGAGCAGTGGAGACTGCTGATGGTTGCATCTGAATGGAATGGATCTGAGCGATGACACCATGTGAATTCTTCTTGAGGATTTTTTCCATGCAATGTGAACTGATGATGCTGAGAGAACCTGGTTGTAATCCTATCAATGTGTGTTTTTGTCCATTGAGGGAAAACTGCATCCAAAGTTAAGCAAAATCCCATAAGATAGGGCCAAGTGTGCGTAGCCATTGAGCGCCCAAAACCACATCACATCCGCCTAAGGGCAAGGCAAACATGTCAGAGCGCAAGGTATAATCTCCCATAGAGATATTCACATTTCGACACTTCCCTTTGCAAGGTAAGGTGACTCCATTGGCAACCATGACTTCAAAGTTGGAGCAAGGATGGATAAAACAATCAGCTTGTTTGGCGATCTGAGGGTCAATGAAATTATGAGTGCTACCAGAATCAATGAGTATTGTAAGAGGAAGTTTCTTGAAGTAACCCCTAACCCGCATTGTTTGGGGGGTGGTGATTCTAGCTAAAGCATGGAGAGATATCTCTGGCTAGTCATCCTGAGACGGAGGGTCAATAGGCGGTTCCTGAATGTCGACCGAAGCATCCAGTGTTTCTGGATCTTCGTCACCAATTTCAGAGGCAGGAAGAGACTCCAAATCAAAGAGATAGAGATTTTGCTGAACACATCTATGTCCCCTAGTGAATTTCTCATCACAATTATAGCAAAGCCCCTTTTCTCTGCATGCTTGCATCTCTGTTTCAGACAAACGCTTGATAGGAGTTGGTCGAGGAGCCTGCGATATAGGTGGTCGCTGAGAACCCATATTTCAGAAGGGAACAAAAGTGGGCTTGGAGCGTTGCTGGGTTGCAATCTTGTCTTCTGCCAACTTAGCCAACCCTAGGGCTTCCATCATTGTGGTGGGACAGAACATTTTGACCTCAGAGCGGATGGCATCCTTTAGACCACTGATAAAACAACTCCGGTAAAAGTCATCAGACAATCATTCAGTGTGGTTGGCTAGGTTCTCAAATTCGGTTTGATACTCTCTCATAGTGCCAATTTGGCGGAGTTTAGTGAGGGCTCCGGTGAAGTCATCAAAAGCACCAGGACCAAATCATTGCAAAAGGAGCTAGCAAAAGTCTGACCATTTGGGCTCTGGATGAGCCTTGATGTACCAACGGTACAATTGAAGAGCTTCCTGTTCCAAGTGAAAGGATGCCAGTGGAACTTTGTTGACATCAAAAGTATTATGCAGACTGAAATACTGTTCTGCACAATAGATCCATCCAGTTGGGTCAGTACCATTAAAGCGAGCAAAATCAAGCTTCGGACCACGGAAATTGCTGGAAGAAGAGAACCCATTGTCTGATGAAGACTCAGACTGTCGTTTGTTGTTCATAGCTGAATGTTCAAGATGGAGGCCGATAAATTTTTCATCCAGATCCTGGAGTTTGGCTTGGATGGTTGCAAGTCCTTCTTCCATGGTTTTTGCTCCTGCACGAGTGACAACCATAACCAGGAGTTTTTTTTTTTTTTTGACTGGGTAGGAAAACAAAAACAGAAACTGCTTCAGTAAGGGAAAATCTGGACTTGGAAAAAAATATGAAGGGTAATTGGGGTTTGACTAGGTGTTGGACACTATTGACTAGACAGGGAAGCAAAAATGAGGATTTCAGAAGTGGGGTGAAAGAATGGGAAAATTTGGCAGAGGGGGACAAAGAAGCAGAATTCAGAAAGGAACTCTGTGGTAAAATTTGAAGGTGATTGGGTGAAATCTGAGGAAGTTATGGAAAACCCTAAAAATAGACAAATGTGGGCTTTCAGGCTTTGGGAATGGGAATTGGGGATAGGGTCCTCAGGAATGAAATATGCAGAATGGGATGATAGGGGTTCCCCAAAAATTTCAAGGGAAATAGAGTGAAAACAAGGGAGATATGGACAAAAAACTGAATTTTATACCTTTTTTTTTTCAGACTAGAGCAGCTACGGCTCGGAAGGGATCTGGAACAGTGCCAAATGGATTGAAAACAGCTGGATTTGGAACGGATTGCAAAATGGATCTGAAACGGCACAGTAGTGATCGACAATAGTTCAGTTGAAAGTAGATATGGACCCCAGGTATGTGCGGATTCCTAACAGTTCAGGGGTTTCACTTGGCCACCAATGCTATCTGACGACTTGCGTATTGGGGCAGTACCCCTCACTTCATGGCTCAGGTAAAACTGATAACCGCTTTGCCACAAACAACAACTCTTGGTTTACCTCACGGGTGGGAACTAGTCAATCAAGTAGGGGTCGTTGCCCTTTTCGCTGGCAGGTCCTCTCAATGGGCCAGCTACTTCGGGTTTCCTGTGGTACTCCTCACAATGAGTTTTAGGGGTTATGCCCAAGTACTTCCTACAGTTAAGCGGATAGGGATTATTCCCAAATCCGAACATGCAACAGATGCGAAAAAAAAAATTGGCAGAAATTTCACCCAGCAAGCCCAAGAAAGTGCTCTGATACCAGATGTGATGCACCTGCAACAATTAATTAATACGAATATGCAAAATAGCAGAAATGATAGAACTCAGAATCACTTTTATATTGATCACAGGCCACTTCGAGGGGGAAACCTCCTATGAGCAAGCTCAATACAAATAACTTCACAGTGCCTTCATAGGTCTCAGCACACACTTATATACTAAGTCTAGGTGCCAATACTATGGGTCAAAACCATGGGCCACTACAAACTATGGATCCACAATACTACGGGTGACTTACAAAGCATATGTGCCAACAACAATAATACAAACTATTGATCACCAAATACTATGGGATGACTTACAAAGCATATGCGTCCAACAACAACATACTAACAAAGTAAAGACATGGGTTCCTAACAATAGCACTAAGTACACTCAAAGCAGAGTATGTTGCAGCTTCTTCGGTTATGAGGCAGTATGGCTTAGGAAGCTACTGTTTGAGTTAGTTGATCTCCCGTTGGATGCTAGTGGTATTTTTTGTGACAATCAGAGATGTGTGAAGCTGTCTGAGAACCTGGTGTTCCATGACAGGTCGAAGCACATCAAGATCAAATATCACTACATCAGAATGATGCTCTGGATGACATGCATCAGGACGATGTAGTGACGATGATTAGGATGATCATGTGGGTGTTATACCTCAATATTACACATTACGTATTAGTGTTGCATACTTTCATTACCAACTTAAACGACAGTTTCCCTTAAAGATCATCTGAACATCCAGAGTGAAAACCATTGACTGAACACTGAAAGAAAAACCTTTTTCTTCCATCTGCCAACCCAACTTAGCCCTATTTGTGAGCACTACTGCTCCCTGCACATCTATAGGGGCACGGTAGTTAGCACTATCGTGCTTTAATCCTTCTCTAGGGCGCAGTACTACCGCATTATGCTCAGTGTTAGTGGCGTGGTGGTCCAAAATTAACCTTTTGCCTTGGATTTTGGGATCTTGACTTTTGAGAGATATCATTGGGATTGCCACCTTTAGTTCGATCCTAACTCCTTCTTTGTTTAGATGGCCTGATCCACTAAACCCTCCATAGATCCACACTTCTCTCTTGTTGGTCAACCTTCCCATGTACTATAAGAGAGAAGCTTTCCATGGGCCAAAGGGAGGACTTTTGGGGCATCAAACCTATGATCTTCAGACTTCTGCAGAGATAGCTAGAGGAAGCACTTGGAGCTGGAGGATTGGCTTGGATATCAAGCAACCTTTGTAAGCACTCTTCAAGTTTGTAATAAAAGATAACTTGTCTTGTTTTTCCCATTTCATGTGTATTGTATAAATCTTGTTTTTCCCCAACAAGATTGTAATAAAAGATAACTTGTATCAAAAAATTGTAGATAATAAACACCCAATGAAAAGCCACAGTAATTGAAATATATAGCAAGATCTTGGGCACACAAGACATGCTCCAAACATAAATCATACTTTCAAGAAACTTGATAGAAAATTACTAGTTGCAACTCTACATTCAATTATAATCAATCTAGATTTACAAATTACCAACAATAAAGAATATAGTTTGCATCTCCCTAGTATGTTGTATAGATCAGATTAAGTATCCAGCCAAACATTATTACAATTGTTCTTCATACTCAATTGACTTCCTACTAATCATTCAGGGTCTATGAAAAGTATATAATGATGCTATCAATAATAAAAAAATCTAGGAACTTTTATGGACATCATAAAAACTACAAGAATAATATCCGGTTTTAAAATGAAGAGAAGAAAGGAAACATTTGTAGGATTAAACATCCTAAATAGAGAAATAATCAATAATCCACTATATGTTAGCCAAGTTGCAGACACAGTAGCCTATTCCCGAGGGATAATGGACACAGTGATTCCTTCTATCTCAAAAATATCATGCCCATCGCCTTTCATTTCTCACAATCACCCAATGTCCTCTTAGCAATACCTGAAATAAATTCTATTGACATTCTTCCCTCTATCATCCAATGATTACAAGTCATCTTCAAGATATTAACTTTTTCCTCTTTGAACCACTATTATTTCACAAACATATTCTACATCTTTCCTACAGGAATTTAAATAGCTTAAAATTACGTGTACAACATCTTTATTCTTTATACTACAACCCAGAGACTGTCACCATCTAATTTTTCACTCTAAAATAACATCAAGCTTTCTATTCCTAAAATACTCATTTTGTCCAATGAATCCAACAACTGATCTAATAATTCTTCCATGTAGATCAACTGTATACTCAAACCTAAGTACATACACAACACTCAATTTTTCACTCACCAACCTCATCACCTGGCCCATGCAGGTGAAATTCACGTGTTTTTCAAAAAGGGAACTAATTTTGGTCTGAATAAAACTCAAAATATTCCAATGCCCCAAATTTCCTGACCTATGCCTCCAGCTCATGACTACAATCTATAAACCATAATTAAAAAACTTCAGGCTTGACCTTTCTAAAACAAAAAATATGGTAATCAAACCACCACCCAAAACAAAAGTACCAAGGAGAATTAGTATAAAAAATAGCATTATAGGTCTTTGAAAGAAATGCTAGTAAAGTAGAATATATTCTAGAGAATTATTTAATGGCTCATCCAACATACAAATACCTTGTGTAACAATCTAAGAAGTCTAGTGTGTAGAACAAGTATAGATATGCTTCATTTTTCAATTTCAACAAATGTCAGTGTGTGCAATGCTCATCACTGCCTAGCCTAGCAAGAATGATTTTCTGAAGCTTCATAGAATTATTATAGAATCTAATTTGCTCCAGATGCAGCTCTCCATTCAAGAACCGTAATGGAAAGAATGGGATTGAAAACTCTATAAACCCTTGTTCTATACTGAGAAATTGTATGGGGAGTTTAGACCATTTCTAAATAGCCATTGCAGAATCTAAGTTGCTCCAGAGGAAGCTTTCCTTTCAAAAACTATATTGGAAAGTATGGATTAAAAACCATGCAAACCCTTGATTTGTACTTTAAAATTGTATGGGGAATTTAGACCAAACTTCCAAATAGCTGATAGGCTTAATAGAAGATGGAGGTTGCAAGACACTGAGGATATTTGCATAAAAAAATCAATCCCTCTAAAGGATGAAACTTGCCTTGAAAACTGAACTATTGGGATGAATGAAACTAAAACAGTTTGGCAGTCAAAGCTAGGATGCAATGTTCCGGATCAACCATGGATTTAAGTGTTGTTCACCAAAAGTGAAACATGCCATTCGCAGTGACAGGATGACTCAGTTCTAAATGTGAATTGGAGCATAATTCTCAGTACTTTGAGTGGGTTCACTTTAATCGGAAGCATCTGTATAATTAGATTGTGTGACAGAGAGCTTTGAAGTACCATACAACTCCCATGACTCTCAAGAGATAGACACACAAAGCAGTATCTAAAAAAGACTCCATCCAATCAAATTTGGCAAAATGATCAACTTTCAAAGTAGCATAGACTGTTCAAACTTCGAATCACACATAAGCTGATGAGATTATTAGATGTATACCACCCTCTTGAATTTAGTGACCTCCACTTTACAATTTACAAATTAAGTTTTGCATACTTACATTTTCTTGACGTAGTAAATATGAAATTATGAACAAGATGCATCTAGGATCCCAATTTTCCCCAAGAGGATATTTGCGACATTGCTTTAACCCAATTGAAATAGTCTTAATGCCTCTAACCCTAATTCAATCATCATATTTGAACCTATACCAATCTAGATTTGACATCAATCCCCTAACACCTAAAAGTATCCCTCCATAATTAACTACTGCTCACATCATTTATGGGGGATAGAAATAATTTTGAAGGGAATTTCACACTCACAAGAACATAATATTTTGTATACCTTACATCACTAAAGTACATGCTTAATTTTTCTAGTTATCTGGAAAGTCATACATTAATCATGATCCTCAACAGATGTTCCTTTGCTTCCATCATACGTTGGCAGTAACTTCAAGTAATGGGTAGGCATATCATTCAGGGGCGTAGGAAATTATAGAGGTCCGTGTCAGCTTGCCACCCATCTTGGTGTTTTGGGTGGTGGTGGAGGTGTTCCTCCGCCTCCTTCTCCTGACATGAGGTGGCTAGCATTTAAATTCTTCGCCTCTGAGGCAATGAAAGACTTGGGTGGATTTGTGTGCGCTGCAAAATCTTCACTCATAGCAAAGATTCTTTGAAAGCTGGGAAAGACATAAGAAGTGTGAGGATCCTGGGGAAAAAATTCTTTTTCACGGGTTTGGACAATGAATTCAGATGGAGGGAATTGAGGGCCAAACAAAGGGGAGGCGAAACTTTGCTGATAGCTTGGTGAAGTAGACTGGAATCTGCCACGTCTATGTCTCCAAGAAACTGAATCTTCTAGGGCCACAAATTCTTCGTGGCTTGGGTTCTAGCGGGTATGTCTTCGTCCAGATGCCAGGTTTTCTATTGTGGATTTTCCAAGTAGATTACAACTTGCAACCCAATTTCATCCACTATGAAACTGAGAACGTATAATTTTTTGTCGTTATACCCAAGGAAGATTTATCTTCTTGATTGCATTCCCCAGCAACGATGCGAAAAAAGATGTTAGTCCCAGAGACGTTCTAGGGCTATATTTAGAACTATGCCTCGGCATCAATAATATCTTCTGAATTTCTTTACTATATCAAACTCACAATTGACAGAAAATAATGAAGAATTCCAATCTTGAAATATATGCGCAATATTTCAATGTGCTAGAAATCAAACTTTGAGTATCAAATGGAAAATGTAATGGCATAAAATAAAGGTACTGCAGAGAGTAAATCTTTATTCTATGTTTCAAGAATGACGTATTGATCCTAGGAGAGGAATTCAATAGTCTTAACAAAATGAACACAAAACCGCCACTGAATAATACGAGGATATCACCTCCAGACCAATTAGCATGCAAAAATCACTTACTAACCATCATAGAAGAAATAAATTTAAGCAGCTACACTCATATTAAACCCAAAACATATCTATGAATCATACATACATGGAAGAGATGAATACCAAGAGAAGATACTAACTGTACACATTAAAACTTTGAATCCACAAAAGATTCAAGATATGGAAATGATATTCTTCTTTCTGTATTGATCAAACTGTCAAATATTAGAAGTGATACTTCTTACAAAAGAGAGCTGATCCTTTGGCCAATACCTATTTGGCTATATATAGCCTTTACCCTATAAAACAAAATTTTTACAATTCGTTATAGTCCGACAGCTTAAAGTACTTATGTTTGTACTCTCTAATAGAGTTTGTTACAAATAACAGTCATATGGAATACTACTGGTTATCCTATGACTATGACCTAAGACCACTTTGCTGGAAAAGCAGTATGTCTGGATGGACAAAATTCTCACCAATATGAGACATACATGTATTAATGATGTTCCCTTCCTTCAGAACTATTAAGGGCCCTTTACACACTCATTGGACTACCTACGACCTCATGAAAACGTAGATTCGCCACCCCGCTGTCGCATGTTGCTTTGTAGAACCTCAATCATCCATCCCTTCTTCCCCATCCAAGCCCTTTGCTCTCGGACCTTGTTTTCGACGGGGAAAAAGTTCACCACTACTGTCGAGCTGTGGAACATGACCTGATTACTTGATCTCCTCATTCAAACTTCTCAGGTACTACTGCTTCACCATTTGATCATCCTTTGTTGGGATCGGCGTGCCCCCTCCTTCTGTGCTTCTACATACAGAAAGCCCCTCTCCGTTTTAACCACTATAATAGCTGAACTCTCCTTAGAGATATCGGGTAAGACCTCAGGATTTTCCCTCCTGATTGTTTGAGAATGTGCTTCTGTAGGATTTTCATGGATGTTGGTCGTCTGAATCCTCAATGCTCCTTGCGATCCTCCACTAGAGATAAAATGTGCCATTGAGAACATCTATCTTTCATCTTAAACTAGTCAGCCATGATCAACCTATGCATTTCAAGCTTTGCGCTCTGGACCAGTGGCGCTCAGGAGATTCATGTTTCAACCTTATGCAATAATGAGATTATTTATAACCTTGCTCGCTTCATCCTCGAAGGACGCACTATACCTGGGCAATGATTACACAGCTGTTTCCCGGGCTTTACGTGTTGAGAGAGGATTGTAATCTGTACAGTGGCAGCAATAAGTGCTAGGAGGCACTTCTTCAATGTGACGGCAGGAGCTGACAAGATTGAAAAGGAATCTCCATGAAACACATGGGAACAAGCCATCGAGTGGTTGCATACCAGAAACCACTAGCGGCTTTCAATAACCTTAGAAAGTGGTTTAGGGAACCTACTTAAATCCCCCTGAATGATCCTTGGATCGCCACGTGGATGCAGTAGTTTTTTCTTCAGGGGGAACCGGGCATGATAAACATCGTGCAACTTCACCATCTTGAAGCTTTGATGACCGTCGATCCTCAGCTAGGCCCCTTCGAGATCTGTGCTAGCAGGATGCAACTTTTAAGAATGGGTCTCGCTCTAAGTATGGCCTCCCCATTTGGCGCCTTGTGATTCATAAAACCACCACAGTGTTTTTAATGGCTTCAACACCCCCATAAAACGGTCTGGGGAAACTGCCTTAAGGTCCCTAAGAACCTAAGAAGCTGACACGTGTCCAAGGCATCTTTTTGTCAGGGGTGATATGGGCGAGAAAAATCATGAAGCGCATGAGGATCTTGGTTGTGATCGTCTATAGGCAATCTATGAAAATTGATACTCTGAACTTCAGCTTCGCCATCCAGTTACTATGGCGGACAAATCTGCTATTCCACCTGCTCCATTTACTGCTCTAGATTCTCCTTTTGAGATACTTCTGTAGTCTGGTGACGAGTTTTCCTCAGCTAATAATAGTACTAATGGTTCCGAAGGATTATGCAATGTATATGAAACTTCTTCTAGACATTAATGACCCTACATAAATCATAAAATTCACAAATATGAACTGATACAAGTCGAAATAGAGAAACTTCAAGATTTCATTACAAGATGTAGGGAAACTGGCACCATGTATGCATTGTTTGGTATTTCTACATAGTTCCACTTGGTATTTCGACATGATATTATTATGAGAATTAAATATAGAATATATATATCATAATAAAAATAAATGGGGCCATAATAGCTCCCCCAAAGAGAACAAAATCTCACCAAGTGCACCCTTCCTCCCACAGCCTAGATTGGGTGAGCCACATAATAATGATGTCTCTCTTGTATTGTGTTTATGTGTTTTATACTTGCATCTTGTTTATTGTTATTACTCTGCGATCCTATTTTTCTAACAATTACAACTTGGGAAAATAAATAACCATACTTACAAATTTTTTATTGCAAATCCTTGGCCTTGAGCTCTTTTCCAGGAAAACACTTACATTTGTATTTAATTATAGAAGAATATGAGTAAGGAGGGATGTTAAATCCTTCTCCCCTTAAAGATGACACAATCCTCGGTGTTGGTAACCTTTTGATATTTATCTTCCACTTTTAATCATCTTTGATTCTCTACACTTCTTCCAGGTTGTTATTGTTCATATTCCTTTCATAACCTGCACTTTACACAACCCATACAAGGTATTCCAAAATTTTCAGCATAACATATGCGTAACATGATTTTTCAAATTGAATAAGAACATAAGTAATAATTTCTTTTGAAACATACTGTTGTTGTTGTTTAGAGCAACTCTTCAAGTATTTCTCATTAACACTTCTTCTCTTATCACCAGAAGACAACATAAAACATATAGATACATGTGTATGGTCATTTTTCAATATAATAAAAGGAATGCATAGGTAAAAAAATAATTTACTTATCTTCTGGAGGACCATGCATCATTTTTACTCTAGGGAGATAATCCTCTTAGCCAGTCCTTAACTTGCTATAAACATATCTCATTCATAGGTTAGTAGTATTATATAAGATATTTATGGGAAACCAACCCGAAAACTTGACATTCACCCTCATCTTTGAATTAATTTTGCATGACCTATGGTAATATTTACATACATCATACTTCAACATTTGGGAAGCTAACAAACAATTTACTTGGAAGCTTTTACCCCTATGTCCTATTATTATGCAATGGGTATGAAATAAGTCAGCAACACTTTGTTGAACACCTAACTCTCCCTTGAGAACTGTCACCAAATTAAATGTTGTCTTATAGGCTTTAAGCTTCTGATATTACTACTCTTTTGATTTCCAGTCAAAAATTTTCATCCTCAAAAAAAAAAAACAATGTCATGTTCCCCTCATGTTATTTTTAATGTAGTTTTCCTAGGTATTTCCATTGATGACCACCTTCCCTCTCTCTCTTCCACTTAATATTGCTTGCTTGGGTCTAGGAAATTACTTTCTTTTCCACTAAATATATCTTTCTTGACTCTAGGAAAATTAGTTTATTTTCCACTCAATCTCTCTTGCTTGAGGCCAAGAAATTTACTTTAGCATGTTTCAGGCTAAATCATCAATTTTTCCACTTGGTGTTTTTCCATCTCGATATTGTCTTTTCCCATTTATTGATCATTAATAATTAACACATTATTAGTATTCACTTTCAATCACATCGTTTAAATCCTTTCAATGCATACAATTGGTTCTCGTCATGGCTCTATTATTTATTTCCATCACCAAGTCCTTTCAATCTGTTACCACTTCACAGATAGTTAGTCACAACATCATATTGTTATCATATCAACAATAAGTCCACTTACTGACTAAATCAACTTTTGATCAACTTCAAATCCACTACATACCATTAATTATTGCATTTCATATGCTTTGGTATTTAACCATATCATCACGTATATGTTCATTATTAAACTTTGATCATAATTCAAGTCTTTACTATATTGATATTTCTAATCATCATATTCCTTACATATTCTGTAATGAAATAATATCCCTTCGACCTGTTTTGTACATGCGCATTCCTTTCATATTCATTTCCATTTCATACTTCTAACATAATCACATTATGATCATCATCCTTATCTATATTCAAGGCGTTTTACTACACAACCTAACTTAGCTAATTTATACTCAAGAGTCTAGTAACAATAATCAAAGAAAATAATGATGTGTATCAATATTGTAGGATTAATCTATCTAATGTTTGTATTATTTCCTAATCCTATTCATGCTTCAAATATATGCCATATAACTAAACAAATGAAAGAAATACGATCCAACAATGTTTTCCTTTTCCAAGCCTCTGTAGTAACTCTACCTTGACCTGTTATCAGTTATCATCAACAACCATTAATGAGACCAATCAATAATTTAGACTTCATTCTAACTAGTGTTATAATATATGCTTGCATCCGTCTGAATTTCATCAAATCCATCCTAAGCATAATGGAAATATTTTCATGTTCTATGCATCTCTTACTATGCCAAAATTTCAAAACTACATTATGTTCATCGTTTAATAATAATGACGAGGTAAAGAAACATAGATAATAGTGATTCATTTTACCATGGGACTTTCCTTCACGTGTACTGTAACAAGTCATTTTGAAATCCACATTAGAGAATGAAACAAGAGTTTTGATATTTTCCTACCATTCATGTTTTAAAATAAGAATGAGTAAAGGTGAGATATTAAAGGACTTACATGATCATTACCTTGTTGAATTCCGTTATTTGAAAACACAACTCAATTGTTAGATCATCATGAATTTGTATTCATATGTTTCATTTTTTATCTCAAATAGGCCCGACTACTACAACATCATCTCTGATATAACTTGTAACATACCTGATACCCTCAATATACTAATTTCTATATGGGGTGTAAAATTTTTCTTATGTTATATCATAGACACGTGAACAATACACATTAATACATTAGTATTGCAATTATATCTAGGGTATTTTCTATCTTGTATAAAATAAAATTTTAAATAAGATTAAACTACTTAAAAATCCAACACTAGCAGGTGCACCTAATGGTTACTGATTCTTTATCACTTCCAAAGTGATAATTTATTCAAATCATAAAATTACATATTAAGTTCTATCACACTGATCATGCTTCAATACATAAGTTCATCATTCACATTAAGGATCTATAAGGATTCATCATGGAATTCTCAAGCAATTACTTAATCTCAATTCACCCTTCCTACTTACCATGCAAAGGCTAGCTAAGAAATTAAGATTTTATCATAAGAACAACATAACACTTGTTAGCATAGACTAATTCTTTTGGTCATCTATCTGTCTACATGATCATTGTCCGAGAGTATGAATGCAACACAATTGTTTGATCACATAGTGTATTCTTACAAAAAAAGAATCATTCTTTATACAATGGTCCATATCATTTGCTACCACTCAACTTACAAAAAAAGAATCATTCTTTATACAATGGTCCATATCATTTGCTACCACTCAACTTCCATAATAACATTGACCATTTCAAGGTACTACTCCACATTTATCTTGACACATTACCTCTACATGGATCTCAACATTCATTTAGTTATAAATGTACACAACAAAAACTATCATCATGTGAATTTCATCCATATACTAAATACAAAAGTACATCACTTACACCATGACAACACATATTATCATCATGTCAATGGGATCGATCAACTAGATATAAATGTACATCTTTTATACTGTAGACAATACACATTATCATCATGCCAACCTCATAAACCAACTAATATAAATGTATATACTTTAACACATATTATGATCATTTCAATCTTATTGACCGAGTAAATATAAAAACACATCATCAACTGACTATAAGGCACAATCAATATATCATAAAAAGGAAACATCTATAAATGTGAGTGAAATCAATTAACAATGGGAACCCATGAATAATATATATTTATAAAACTTGACATCTATTAGTAAGAACACAATAATGAATAGTACTTATTTGAATCAAATAGACTCATGCGACTGCAAACATGACTACAAGTTTCCACTCAACCATTTGACTCTTTGTCTAGTGTATATATTCCTTATGCTGAGAGGCCACCACCGAGTTGGGCAAGAATCCAATAGGCTAGAGACGCCCTATCCAGGAACCTCCCACTCTCTTATCTGGTAACAGACTATAGCTATGTAGTTTCATATATATAATATAACTACCGTAACAATGTCTAACCTATGCCCGAAAACTTATATTTTTCATATAATAATACATTAACTTATAATCAAAGATAAAAACTAAAGCCTATGCCCATACAAGCTTTATGTATACTTTAAAATATATTTATAAAAATTAAAAAAAACATGCACAAATTGCAATACTTTAACACACAATGGGATCGATTTCTTTCTTGGATCTGTCCTCCTATTCAATACACAAATAATATATTGCATTACTAGAAAATGGGATCAAGCTCTCTCTTGGAACCGTCCTCCTCCCATTCAATGCACAAATAATACACTATATTTACATAGACTAGGATCGAGCTCTTTGGAGTCACCCTCTTCCCATTCAATTAAACAAATAGAATTCTACATCAACAAATATTGGTTTTATAGCCAATGTTGGCACTTCTCTGTCCGTGACGACACTTACATCTTTTGGTCGCATGATGACATTTCTTGAGATTATTGTGAGTCACAAAAAAGGAAATTTGGGATGGAAGAGCCATATTTGGGACTTTAGAAATATGGAATTAACTAATTCATGTCCCTTTTGATAGGTAGGAACCTTAGGAACAATTTTGGAGATTAAAACTTCTCCTGAAAACCTTCAAAAAATGTTGTTTTCACCATTTTCCCACAAAAACGCAGGTTGCACATGGTAAACTCGCGAGTCACCTACTTGTTGTCCATTGTAAAGTCACGAGTACCTCATAAATACCAATATATATATATATATATATATAATCTATTAAATTTGGCAGTTCTGGTGGTTTCGGAACCTCCTCTTCGTGTTGTAACCACTTCCTTCTCGAACCTACCTTCTTCACTTTCTATATAAGAGAGTGAGAGGGGACAATGAAGAGGAATCAATCCCATTGTAATGATATTCTAGAGTAATTGGGACTCACATCCCCCTCACATGTGCCCTAGTTTCCTATAAACCCTAGCGCATTTGATCAGAGATTGCGATCCTTGGAGGAGAGGAACATGATACCTTGAATCTTGGTTTCCTGAAGTGCCATGTTTCAAGGAAGGTAATTTGATGTACTTGCTTCATTATTTAATAAATATTGGACATTATTCCATTTCCAAATAGATTTGTTCATGTACGTTTTAGATCTGATTAGAATTTGATATTTGATTCACTTTTAAATGTAAATATTTTATTTGTAGTGAAATTGGTCTAAGGAAGGTTCTTTTGAATGGTTTTTCAGGTTGTTGCATTTGAGATCAAGAGGAAGACTCAAAGGAGAGGATTGAATCAATCTTTTGAATAAGGTACAAATCATCTTAAACCGTAATATTTTGCTTAAATATTTTACTTGCGAAACTTTGAATGTCTATCTTTTACCCCAATACATTGGTAATCTCACCCCAGCTATAGGAAGTTTTCCATAACAATAGAATTGACGGCTCTGCTGGGGAGAACACTATCTGCTTTGGGGTCTCCAAGGAAAATTTTCAAGAATACTTGAAGGTTTGAGTTTTATTTCATTCTAGTAATAGTCATTAAGCTTTGTTAGACCCTTCCATGTTCAGTTTATGAGTTGGATTTTGAGTTCTTTGGGACTTGTATGCATACTGCTAGTCCTAGTACTTATAGTAGCGAGTTTGCTACATACTCACTTGTGGAATATTCTACAATAGTGGGTCACTCTCCCTTGTAACCTATTACACTAGTGTGTACCCCTTGTACATGATGTTTTCATTTTTGAGACTTTTGGGGGGTTTTGATTGCAATGTTTTGAGTCCTTGCTGATCTAGGTCTGTGTAGGACCCATTGGAAGTGGTGTTTTGTCTTGTGACTGATATTAATTTGATGTTTGGGATATGTTTGAAGAAATTTGGGCTTGTTTGGAAGAATCTGGAGCTTGTTGACCCAAGTTGGGAGTTTAGGAAGTAGTTTTGTGTTTTTGACGCAACTTGAGTCTAATTAAACCTATTTGCTCCAATTTGAATTGATTGGAACCTATTGAGTCTATTCAACCCTATTTATATCTATTTGAGTGAAAATTTCTATTTAGATTGGTTTCTTTTCCTTTATTATGCTTTTGGTCTTTCTTTTGCAATGAAAGCTCAAGTGTCTTTTCTGTGGTTTAGGACCTTGATTGCACTGTTTGTGTGCATACCTAGATTTACCAAACCATATTTCTTAGTAGTTCCTTTTCTTTGATTGGGTATACAAGTATTTTGTGTATGCTTTTCCCAATTTTTGCATGCTTACATAAATAAGAATCTTTTTATGGTTTCTTTCATAGTTTCATAAGGAGATCATAAAGCTTTTGCATTTGCTTTGGTTGCGTGTTTATTTGAGTTCGATTATTGTTTCTCATATTCAAAAAGGTAAAAAGTTGGTTCATTTTTATAATTTAGTGCTAGTTGAATGCCTTGAAAGTATCTTAAAGTATTTATGAGTGCTTTGCATAAAAAAACAAGAAAATTTTCTTTCGCATAACTAGTTGTTTTGTAGCTGCATGCTTAGGTTTTAGGTTTGATTTTGCATATTAAAATTTATATTTTTACCTTTTGCATTTGAAAAGACAAAAAATTACATCATATGGAAAAAACTTGCATATGCATCCTGAATCATCTCTTTAGGACTTGCATTGGAAATAAATTGAAAGTGAGAAGTGCATATTTGTGGTGATTAAAGTGCTTCATATTTCAGTTAAAGAATATCTTTCTTTAGTTGCACTTGTTTTACTTATTTTGAAAAATTTTGGAAGTACATTTTAAAGCAAGGAATTTGTAACTTGGATAGGATCTTGGGTTTTCTTCTAGTTTAGAAAAACACCTAATAGATTAAGTAGGATTGTGGAGGTAGGAAGCTGTGAGTTAACTCCTCCACGATCACTCAAACTTGTCAAAACATAGGTGTCATCCGTTTAGTGAGAAAACCCATCTTTGTATAAGGTGAACTAGGAATATCCACTAACACTGAAGTCAAGCACAAGGTCATGCAAGGTTGAGTAGAGGATATACCCCTTCGATATTCAATTGATCATTTACCAGGATTGGTGTGTGTACAAGGATTCATTAGTACCTTTGGTGCTTCTGAGTTTCAGGCTTCGTTACCCTTCCCATGCACGTTGATTTGAGTTGTGAATTCACCCCCGGACCCTCTCTATAAAGTTGGTAACCTTTTTAGGGATGTACATAGGTGACAGTGGAAGGATATTTCCATTACACCTAGGACAGATTCAGGAGGAAATCCCTTGCAGTTCTTTGGGAAGGTGATTGATGATTCAAACGCTTGGTCCCATTTTGTTTGTATTGTGGGCCCTGAGTAGCTATTCTTTGTCCCTTCATTGGTTTTTTCTGGGCCCTCACCATCCCAGACATTCCTTTGGAAGGTATTTTTTTGCATCTTTGACATTTGTGAAGGAATTTTTAGTGTGTGATGTTTTATTTTTATTTTTTGTAGATTTTCTTCGTAGTGTATTTTGCGAGCCACTGGGCCGATCAACCTTTGCACATATACAGAAGGCTTTAAGGAGAATATAATGAATGGAGATAATTCCCTGCATCGAGGTGAAGACTGGATTATCTTGATCCACCCTCATTGGGGGATATAAGAAGACAACTAGCAACATCAAATAGAAAAACTACTAGAAGAAAACAATTCTAGGTTAGGTGAGTTTGAGGGACCTTCTAACAAAGGACACTTTAGAAATTCCGAGGAACAGTTGCATAAATATATTAGAGTCTATTCACCACATCTTGAAGAGAATTTAAGTCCCATTGAAATTAAGGACCTCTCAGATCCATTTGGACTTCAGAACCTACCACAAAGTCCTAGTTTTTCCCAGTTAGTTGGTATCAACGTTCCTAATCCATTTTGTAGGTAGTTTAACATGGAAAAAAAATAAAAAGTATTTACTTCTGGGTACATGTATACTCCAATTATCACTTTCTATGTAGGGGGAGTCAATTTTAATATGGGATCTACAATAGGATCAGGTTGGTTTTTCCCGACCTCGATGGTACTTACTAGTACTAGTTCGTCAACTCAAGTGAGTTCGAACCCTTTCTCTTTTGGATTCCCTCTTTTCGGTTGTCAACCTATGACTGCCACTATCCCTCCTAGTTCAAATTTTACCACTGCTTCAGGAAGTGGCCCATCTATCCCTCTCCATACTATCCCACCCTTCAATGGACACATTTTTATTTCTAACTCACCCTTCACTAGAGTTGTTTCTAATTCCACTCTACCCTAGTCAACATAATATTTCCAATTTGTTGGAGGTATGAGTTCTGGTCACCCCTTTGGATTCAATGTATTACAAGTTAATCCTATTGTACTAGGGGGAACAAGCACTGGATTTTCATTGGGGAATCATGCTACCCAAGGAAGTATCTCTTTGTATGGGGTGGGAGGTTCTAATATGACTAACCATCTTATGACAACTATCTCACAAGTTAGTCAACATTTTGGGGGGATGGGAGGGACTTTCGGAATACCTAATACTTTATTTCAACACCACTTTGGTAAGAAATTTGGACATCAAACTCCAACTTTCACTAATCCTGAAAATCCATATATTCTAGGATAGCCACATTCCAAAACCAACAATTCGACCGCTAATGCTCCCGGAACTTGGACCCCAACAACTTGCCCTCATTTACCCTTTCTGGAAACTATGAATTTTCCATACCTATCAAAGCTAATGAATGATCTGGTCTATCACAATCAGACTTGGCCTCCCATTCCAACCAAACGGCCCTCAAACATCCCAAAGTTTGAAGGTAAGGCTGGTGAATATCCCAAGGACAATGTCACTACATTTCATTTGTTGTGTTCCTCCAACTTGCTAAAAAAAAATTCTATAATGTTGAGACTCTTCCAGAGGAATTTAACCAGTGTAGTAGCTAAATGGTATATTGAATTTATGTCTGCTACTTATCATTGTTTTTATTATTTAGAAACAATATTTCTTAACCATTTGCAACTGTCTAGTATGATGTCGGCACATGCCTTTTGTCTACATTTAGGAAAAATAAATCCACCCACATTTCTATCCACATTGAGGAGTGGAGAAGACGGAAAAGGATGATTAAAGATGAGATTCCTCCTGATTTCTTATTGGAATGGTTTTTTAAATCACTCCTACTTTACATCTCTAAATATGTCTTTACTTCAGGCATACCTCAGAGGAGGAATCCATTTTAAGAGCGCGACTGTTAGAATTGGTTTAATCCCATTTTGGGATATTATATGAAATTATTCCTGATGCACTAAGATTGAATACTGATGTTACAAAACCTATCCTAACACCTCATGTTGATGGAGTGATCGGTGCAGTTGAGAAAAATTCTGTTAGCCCAAGTACTAACTTTTCAAGTCAAAATTCATAGGAAACTGGTCATATTAACACGCAAAACCTTAAACCCAACCCTCCTTCTCACATTCTATTAGTACATAACTCTCAAGGAAACCAACATCCTGGAGGGACGAAAAATAAGAATAAGTAAAATGGGAACAAGGGGACAAACAATGCAAATAATAACAACAGTAATGTTGGTGGGACTAATAAAAACGCTAAGACAAAATTTCCTTGTTTGTTATGCGGGGAGAATCATCTAACTAACAAATTCCCTAAGATGTAAATGGCACAAAAGTTGTTGGCTTGTGCTCATCAAAACCCTTCAACCTCCCAATAGGGAAACGAGGGAGCATCCTCTTAAGGGGGCATTTTAGGCTCAGGACACATTTTCATGTGTGAATAGGATTTGTATATCCAGACTAGGAACAATAATTATGAAACTAATTCATCTGGATCAAAAGGTAAGGAACCTATTTATGATGATAGTTAAAATTCTTTGCATATAGAGAAGAATCCTAATGATACTATGCCTCGAATACAAAAAGGTATTTTTAAGAATGCAACATTTAATCCTAATGTGCATGCTACAAAAAATCATAGCATAGTTGAATATTTGGCACAGAATCCATGTGTGATGTCTACACTTGAGCTCTCGCAGAGTTATCCAACTCAAAGGAATATCTTACTTTTAGCTTTAGGGGGCCTCTATCTTGCAGATAGTCAAGTGGTCACTTTTGATTTTCTTAATTGGAAGCCTTGTTTACCCTACCATGTTGCTTTTCAGATTCAAGTTATATATGGGATTATTAAAATCCATCAGACAGTGGTGGATGAGGTTGACTCCACATGTGTTATGTATTTATCATGCTGGAATTCTTTAGGATCACCTGATATAGTTCCTTCAGTCACCATGTTAAAAGCTTTTGATGGCCATCTTTTTAAACCTCATGGGATTATCCTGTATTTTCCTAGAGAGATAGGGGGGTGTTGACACAACTCTTCTTGACAAGGGTTCACTCTATAGTCAACAAACACCAACAACCCTTACACACTGTCCCAAAAGGGATTTACCCTTCTAGTAACGCCTGCGAAGCAGGCAAGGTCTCACCCGAAGTGAATAAGGGTGCTGCCGGAACCAAGCTTCCGCAGTTGTGAAGATGATATGTGCACGTTAACCAGAGATTACAATATTTACCACAGTCTATTTAACCAATCATTCACATATTTTTTTCAAAGCATATTCAACAGTACATTCACGTTAAACACAACATATATAAACACAAATCAACAGAAAGCATTTAAATAACCCATCATCACATAACACAAAATTCATAACCGAACATCTTCATTCATTAACATTTGCGGAACAAACCTTGTAGAGAATAGTCAATAGAATCCAAAAGATCGCATTAATCTCCAAAACTTAGATGTCCTTAGGCTTACAATCTTGTTCTATTTATATGTTTTTCTCTTATTACAATTTGGTCCACATGATCGACTCAACTAATCTAGCAATTCTTATGTTTCCACAAAATGTGGCGAAAGGTCCTTCTTCTGCGGAATGACCCTTTCGCACCTATCGGCTTCCGCACTTCCTGTGGATCTATCCTGTGCCAATAGGCCCCCAACAAAAACTTGTGGCTTGTCCCGATCCACTTTAACTGGACATTGTTGGTTTGTTGTTTTGCTGCTGAAAGTTGTCATAAGCGGTTTGGATCTGGTCGACTGTCTCTTTGATTGAATCGCGGAGCTGTGTAATTTCTGTTACCTACTACTGCATTGGATGGTCACACACCTTCTGTCTGGCCTCCTGCAATTGTTCTTGTACCCGTTTAATCTTTGGAACTATTCTGGCAATGAGGGCTTCAGCCTTTGCTTGAAGTTTATTCAAATGTGTCGCTCGGCATTTCTTCCTTTTGTCAACTTTTTCTGCTCGTTTCTTCGTAGTCTGTAGTTCCGTAGTCTTTGCCATCCATGTCATTACGGGAATCGTCTTAAGCAATCCTTTAAATGTCTCCAACTTTTCTTTGACTTCTCGGAGCGCTTTCTTTAGTGTAGCTAGATGGTCATCATCAACCAATCTATCCCAAAATTCTGTAAGTCTTACTGCCACTTGTTGGGTTGCCTGTTCCATATCTTGAATCTCTGCCACTACTTCCTCTATCACTGTCTGACGACTCTAAACTTGTGCAGGTGGAGTGCTGGGTGAACTCGGGTTTTCAGCTACGCATTTTCCTTTCGGAGCTCAGTGACGGCGACTCCTAACATGATAGCCTGGGCTTCCGAGGCAACATTCGGATCTATCTCGGCCTTTTCACATGCCTGTGTAAGTGCTTGTTCTAACCACGTCCTTTCTTCGACAACCTTTCTCTGCTCAATGAGTTTGATAGCCTACTCCTGGATAACCTTCTCTTTTTCTGCCAAGGTTGCTTCCAACCAATCTTTTTCTGTGACCGCTTGTGCTTTCACTGTGATAGGTGCGGCATGTTTGGCCTGAAGGTGTTCTACTTCTATCTCGTTGTTTTGTAGTTGCTTCATATATTCAACCATTTTTTTTGTATTGTAACCTCGTGGTCACGAATCTCTATGCTTGCTGCCACTTGGACGCGGTGTAGGGTTAACATTGGGAGTAGGTTGAAATCAACCATTTCCAAGTCACCCTTCCGAATCTCAATATCCAAGGTGTCGTCTCCTATCAGGAATGCATGGGTTTTGACCTAGACGATGCATTGCGTGCCTACGGCTACCTCAAATTTGGGGTTCGACTAGTTCTGGTTGACGTATCTGTGCGGTACCCTGATGTTGACACAACTCTTCTCGATATGGGTTCACTCTATTGTCAACAAACACCAACAGCCCTTACGCACTGGCCTGAAAGGGTGTTACCCTTCCAGCAATGTCTGCGAAGAAGGCGAGGTCTCACTCGAAGTGAATAAGGGTGTTGTAGGAACCAAGCTTCTGCAGTTGCGAAGAAGATATGTGCACGTTAACCACATATTACAATATTTACCACAATCTATTTAACCAATCATTCACATATTTGTTTCAAAGTATATTCAACAGTACATTCGCGTTAACCACAACATATATCAACACAAATCAACATAAAGCATTTAAATAACCCATCATCGCATAACACATAATTCATAACCGAACATCTTCATTCATTAACATCTACAAAACAAACGTCATAGAGAATAGTCAACAGAATCCAAAAGATCACATTAATATCAAAAACTTAGATGCCCTTAGGCTTACAATCTTGTTCTATTTATATGTTTTTTTCTTATTACAATTTGTTCCACATGACCGACTCAACTAATCTAACAATTCTTATGTTTCCACAAAACGTGGCGAAAGGTCCTGCTTCCATGGAATGACCCTTTCAGACCTGTTGGCTTCTGCACTTCCTGTAGATCTATCCCATGCCAATAGGCCCCCAACACAAACTTGTGGCTTGTCCCGAGCCATTTTAGCTGGACACTGTTGGTTTGTTATACTACTGCTAAAAGTTGTCGTAGGCGGTCCAGATCTGGTCGATTGTCTCTTTAATTGAATCACATAATTGTGTAGTTTTTTTTACCTGCTGCTGGGTTGGATGGTCATGCACCTTCTGTCAGGCCTCTTTCAATTGTTCTTGTACCTGTTTCATCTTTGGAACTATTCTGGCAATGAGGGCTTCAGCCTTTGCTTGAAGTTCATTCAAATGTGTCGCTTGGCGTTGCTTCCTTTCGTCATCTTTTTCTGCTCGTTGCTTCATAGTCTGGAGTTCCGCAGGCTTCGCCATCTATACCATTGTGGGAATCGTCTTAAGCGATCCTTTAAATGTCTCCAACTATTCTTCAGCTTCATAGAGCGCTTTCTTTAGTGTAGCTAGCTGGTCATCATCAACCAATCTATCCCAGAATTCTGTAAGGCTTACCGCCACCTATTGGGTTTCTTGTTCCATATCCTGAATCTCTACCACTGCTTCGTCTATCACTATCTGACGACTCTGAACTTGTGCAGGTGGAGTGCTAGGTGTAACTCGGGTTTGCATCTCCGCATTTTCCTTTTGGATCTCAGTGACAATGACTCCTAAGATCACAACCTGGGCTTCCGGGACAACATCCGGATCTATCTCGGCCTTTTCACATGCCTACGGAAGTGATTGTTCTAACCACGTACTTTCTTCGAAAACCTTTCTCTACGTAGTGAGTTCAATAGCCTGCTTCTAGATAACCTTCTCTTTTTTTTCTAGGGTTTCTTCCAGCTGGTCTTTTTCTACGACTGCTTGTGCTTTCGCTGCAATAGCTACAGCATGTTTGGCATGAAGGTGTTCTACTTTTATCTTGCTGTGTTGTAGTTGCTTCATATATTCGACCATTTTGTTATGTATTGTAACCTCATGGTCACGGATCTCTATGCTTGCTGTCGCTTGGACGCGGTGTAGGGTTAACATTAGGAGCAGGTTGAAATAAACCATTGCCAAGTCATCCTTCCAAATCTCAATATCCAAGGTGTCGTCTCCTATCAGGAATGCATGGGTTTCGACCAGGACGATGCATTACTGGGTGCCTACGTCTACCTCAGCTCTGGGGTTCGGTTGGTTTTGGTCGACGTCTCTGTGCGGTATCCTGATGTTGATTATTGTATTTTCTACCATGTTTAACAATTCCCCAATGTACTGGAAATTATCGGTGGGATGCTTTGTGACATTTTGGCTGTTGTGCTCTATCATCTGCGTGATACTATCCACCATACTGTCGACCTACTACATGGTGAGCCCATTGTGTGTACCACCGTCGTTGCGGTCCATTCTATTCTTTGTTTGTCCTTCTTCCTACTAGAGGTCGAGCTCCGAGTCCATTGGGGTGTTAGCTATTGAGGTCCCATCATGACTAGAGTCGATCGTTTGATCCTTCGCATCAGTCTCCTATTCCTCCTTCTGGTTGGTAGAAGCCACTTCATTTTGGGCTGGGTCCTGTCATCTTGCTATTTGTGTCGCTTCGATGTCCTTCGGATTTGCAGGGAATTTCCATTCCTCAGGCCAGTGGGCGATGATGTTGTCAAGCTTGGCTTCACTAAGCTTGTACTGTGTTTTCACCCATTGCTTGGTTGGATCTGCATGTGCTCGGAGGTAGATCGTGTGTATTTCGACAGATATTTGGGTGATGGTCTGATACTTTGTCGCAACCTGTAGTGTGATCCGTGGTATCAGCATTGCATCCATCCACATCCTTTCGAGCCAAATGTAGAACTGAATAATGTTCTCCTACTGCCAGGATTTATCGGTAGTTACCCACAAGTTCTTGTACCACGCACCGTTGCATACTTGCAGTTCTATGAGGGCCACCCCTTGTTAGTCGTCTGGTTCCCTCCATGCTTTTGAGGTGATCAGGGGAGTAACCACAAGTATGTAAAGGGCCATCCATGTTCCTGGTCATCGTATGCATCCTCGGTCAATTCATGCAATAGGAATTAAGCCTAGTTCAACCTTTCTCTTATGGCGCATCGTTCTGCTGCTGCAATGACCCCTGAATTGCATTGCATCGGTCGATTTTTCCTTGTTACTTTGACTGCCAATATTTTTGCTGCGACTCGGACCGCTTGGTTATTGATTGTGTGGATCAGGTAGCCTTGGGAATACTTCTGTAACCCATACTTTATAGTCAACTGCTCGGCTAGTTTCTTATCATTATCCTTTCCCTGAAAAAATTGTGACGGGTTGGCACCCTCTTGTGGTAGGCCGGTGACTGTGGCGATGAGGTCGATGGTAACTAGGATTCTTTCATGCAACCATAGGGAGTTTTTATGGAATCATGCAAGGAGTTTCTTGATGCATGCATTGACTTGTGCTAGGCGCCCAAAATGTGGTAGAAGAGTGATGCCTAGCAATCCTGATTGTGCCAATCCTTGTGCCCACTCCCTCAGTTCCTTCGTGGTTGGGCCTCCTGCGTGGGGAACGTCCTCGTAAGCTTCTATGTACTCTTTGAACTTTCTAGATCATGGTCACTGTATTGTAATCTCTGCAAGTTGATGGTGATATACCTACCTATTTTAACCCTTGTGGGTACCGGTGTGACCGCAATAACGTATTTGTTGTTTTTGTTGATCTGCAGCATGGGCGCCCCTACCCGATGAGGCAGAACATATTCTACAAGCATGGGACCATCATATCCCTCCTGTACATCTTCAACAGTTGAGGATCCAGCAATGCCATTCTTATTTCTGGTGGATGCCCTAGTGGCCTTCTTTGTCTCTCGATAAGAGTTAGGGGGTCGAGTCACGGTCCTCTTTTTCTTATGTGGGATTGACGACATAACTTTGGGCTGCTCCTGAACAATCGGTGTGGCCTGTGGTCATTCGGTACTAGTGCTTGAAACATACACTTCCATTCAACTCCTGGAATACTACAATGGCTGAACTGGTTTCCCCATTTCCTTCTATATACTGGTCGGTGGTGTTTGGTCATTCGAGGCTATCATTGCCAATTCTCATTAGGATTCGTCAAATCTGTTTCCTGTGCTGGGTAGTGACTCATGGTGCCTCGGGTTTGACATTGTGCCATGTGGTATAAATGCGGCCTTTATTTCTTTTAATGCCAGATTGGACTATCGCTTATTGTGGCAGTTTTCGTTTTGTGTTGTCAGCTTCTTCTCATTTATTGTGACTCCTGTGATACCTTTTTTTTTCTTTTTTTTTTAAATGGCGCAGTGAGTACCACTATGGAGGTATGTCATTGCACATTTGGTTTCTCTATTGTGATTATCCTTCGCAGATTTTGGTGGGTCACCATTGTGTACTTCAGGATGCTATGAGTCCGTGATTCTACTGTGATTCGTCCGATTGTCATGATTGGTGGTCATTGTTGGATCTGTCTTGACTTATTTTTTGGGAAAGGTGTTGTGTTGCCTGAGCTGTTGGAGGGTTCCTTCACTTTCGAAGATTCTGTCGAAAACAAGTCCTGAAACTCATGTGGTAGGACAGTTATTTTTGCAATGAGCGACTCATCCTGATGGTCACCAATGTGCGTAAATTCTAGATTGTCCTCTAATCCAACATTTACTTCCTCGGTTTCTAAAGGTCGCTGAAATCTGTCGGCTGGTCTTTCGAGTGTCGCATTGTCGTGATTGTCTTTGATTTCGGGTGTCACTATGGTCCTGAGACCATTATCTTCTAGATTGATGCTATATTCTTTGATCGTTATTTCTAGGGAAGTTGGCTCTGTTTCAGCTGTTCCTGGTTCTGCCGTGTTTCCATACTCTTCTGTGGCTATCCTTCGCAAGGATTGTGTTATTTGTGCACATCTTCGAAAGGACACTTCATGCATCCTGTTCTGCCAGTTCTCCAGGACCTCATCCGGGTCGGAGAGTATCGAACTAGTGTTATGCCATTCTAAGTCTCCATCTGTGGTGAGTTTAGTATAATCCTCCGAGATGTTGTATAGATTATCTCCTTCTGTAAACTCATTTCTGGGTGACTCTGTATAGCGTTGTCCTTCTGCGGTATCCAGTGGTGCGATGAGTCTTATTTCTTGATTTTTGAATGACATTATTCTTTTATTGAAGTTAATGATTGCTTGATTCTCCGTATCCCAATCTATCCCCAGCAGTACCAGATAGGGACTCGTGTTGTCCACAATCTCAATGACATCGAAGTCTACGTACGTTCTGAGCCGCTCAATTTCGACCAGAAGTTGACAGATCCGTCCAAGCGGAGTGACTTTGCTTTGGTTCACCAATTGTAGCTATACCGGTGACCAGGTCATCTGTGGTTTCCGCATCATCTCCCATGTTTTTTTTGTCATGATGTTCACGTCTGAACCTAAGTCTAGGATGATGAGTCGACATCAAACTCTCCAATTTATGCTGACATCCACATCTCCTGGCCTATTCTTCTTTTATGTATGCGATTGACTCTCTGTTCCAGTTGTGCCCCTCCGCGTCGTCGCAGTATGCGAGCTATTTCTTCTAGCACGATGGAATCTTTGGCCAAATCCAGACAACTTTCTAGGAAGGCCTTCAGTGTGTTTTCTCCCCATCATGTCTTTGTTGAATCAAACATTGGTGGCATATCGTAGGTTTCTTCCTCAAAAGGTAAGTGTCCCTGACTTCTTATTGCCTCTTGCATCTTTTTTGGTAGTGACATCGAAGGTGATTTTCTTCCACTGTGTAGGTCTAATATTGGGGTGCAACTTGTCGCTACCGTTCGCCACCCCTCCTCTGGTTACTATACCCACCGTCGCATGACTACTTATGGCTTCCGTCGATATCCTCTGTACGGCTGATGGTGCATTCTGATTGTTCTAATTCTGGGGTGGGTGTTTGGTTTTCCATTTCGCAATAAGTTGGGGGCAGTCCTCTACACTGTGATCCGTAGCGCTACAATATGTACATTGCGGTGCAGGATTCAGATAGTCTCTTTAGTAGTGCCCCTATTGGTCACAGTTATAACAGGTGATTGGGCCTTGTACCCTTCTGGAAACTCCTCGAATGACCTCGTCCACCACGAAATCCTCCGCCATAGCCTCCGCATGGTGGCCCATATTGTTGATACTGTGGTTTCCTGTATAGTGGTTGTTGATATTGCTGTGGCCCATACTGCGGTTGTCCATACGGTGGTGGGGGATACTGTGGGTGCCCATACTACCCCTGGTCATATTGTTGTGGATGACTATAATGCGATTTCTAGTGCATCACCAGTGGTTCCTCCCCTTTCATAAAGTATGTGTCGGCTGTTCTCTCCTGCAGCAGGTCATAGGCCCAGTAGTCCTTCTGATCATGGCCTACCAACTGACAGAACTTACAGTACAAATTCGCTAGTTTCGATACCATCTTTTACAAGTATACACACTCCTCTGGTCGGTGTCCTCTGGTCTAACATACAGTACACCATGGCATAACTCCTTGCTGCATGGGGTTTGGCACCCCTGACTACAAATACTCCCAAAATTCTGGGCAATTGTCCTTATGGTGTCCTTCATTTTGGCATCTGGTACATCATATGTCTCTGCGAGTCTCATTGCCCTTCTTGATGTCCTCCAATTGGATTGTTAAATTGGCCAACTATGCTTGTACCTGTCCATTCCCATCCATGCATCCCCAATCGGTGAAGCCTCTAGTTTCATTGCAAGTTCCAATGCCTCCACTTGTGTTGCGACCTTTTGCTGCATCAATGGTCCTCATATATGTGGTACCGGTCCTGCGATAAACCACTCTTTATGTTGTAACTCATTTATGGGAAAGCTTACTTTCACTATCAGCATTTTGTAATGCTGATCGAATTCCCAGACCGATTCATTCAGAAATTGCTTAATCTCTTTAAGCTCTATGACGTATTGCGACTCATATTTTGGTTTTTTAAACACGTCAATCATTGTGGCTCTGATCTCAGCCAATGTTTTTGCCGATGTCCCCACCGAAACCTTTACGAATTTCATGTACCAGTCTAGCGCACGACCCCTCAAGGTCATTGCTAGCTGTCCCAGCTTTATCGCATCATCCTGGACCTGCTTCACGGTCCAGACTGCTTCCAATACAAACCAATATTGTTCGGGATCCTTAGTCCCGTTTCCTTGGAATGTGAGCATCTTTGCCTCGTCTTCTATCCTAACGATGCTAGTATTGTTGCTTACCAAAGTGCTACTCTTAGCACTGCAAGTAGGGCAACTTCACGAGTAGTTTTGGTTTCTTCCTATAAACTTTGGAGTAGTGTGCGGGGTCGAAGGTACGTGGTAACTTATGATCTGACCTTGGTCTGCCTCTAGGGTAGCCTGGTCAACATCTTCATTTCAATAAGGGCGCATCCTTCCTTGTGGTCCTTCCTTGTGATTCTCTGTTTCGGTCCTCTCAGGAGACTCTCTCTCATTCCTCCTCTTCTTCTCAGGATGTCAAAATATTGCTCCACTCCTCAAGAGACCACACTCTTTGTTAGATTCTGTCACTTCCCCAAATTTCGTAAAAAAAATAAAAATTTTCTAAGCAGTCAATTCACCCATACATGTTATGCGGAAGTGAAATGTTTCAATATTTAAATCTACTTTATAATTAAAAGGTGATCATTAACCAATTCATAAATTTTCATTAATGATCTAATTGTCTAAACAACAACAAAATATCGTAACATAAAATATTTACAAGTCGTATTTCGTTGCATCTATATCTCTACATTTGAGTGGTGTATTACAATCTACTTTACGCAAACTTCTTTCATCCCTTTTATCTGAGTAAGAGGACAATCCCCCACTAACTGAGAACAACACAATTCAATAAGTTAATTTTTTTATACAATATTTTGGCTGTAAACATGTGCAACCCTAATGTTAATATGATGCATGACTAATAGAATTTTCAACCATTTCCATATTTAGATGTGTCTACAAAATCATCATCAATTCTAAATCCATTTCAACACATAAGAATGCACACAAGAAATAACAAGGAAATATCAATTGTAAACACCTATGCTTATATGAGAAAAAGGTCATCAGAGTTAAAATAAAAACACAAATACACATAATTCAAGGTAGATCAAACGGAATAATAATAAGGCACACTGAGAATACACAAGATGGAAAAACATCATATGGAGAGACTATTTTTCACATGGTTCACCCACTCCTTGGGCTACGTCCACAAAGAGTTGTTTTGTATTATTTAAATATAAGGAAGAAGTTACACCAACAACAAAGTTGTTGCCAACCACTTTCCTAACCTTCTCTAGCTTCTTTCAAAGGGAGCTTTCTCAATGTTCTTTCTACAACCAAAATATATATCTTAACCCTTAATCATTAACATGCCAACTTTGTAATGGTGTCTTGATTCTATACTTGAAGTTCCCTTCATAATCTTAGGGCTATACCCTTTTTCAATGGTCTTATATACAAAGGTAAAGTAACAACCAAGTTTTTTTTTTAACTAAGGAAAGGTATATATATATATATATATATATATAAAAGAAAACATCCTTTGCCTTCCTTTCTCTCTTAAAATATTTGTTTGGCAATATAATATAATCAAACTATTTACCAAGAAATTCAATATTCTCATAAGGTCTATTTATACATATATAAATATGTAACATAATCTTCATAAGACCCTACTAAATTCCACCCCTTCGAATAAAATAATGGACATATTTTTTTTATTAGACGTAACCCTTAGTCCCTATTTCATTCAATATAACTAAAGGATTCATTTAAACAAGAACAACATAAATATAACTTTCTTTCCTTAATACAAATCATTTGTATTATGATTCAATTAATATATATACAAACCCACCTATTCATCTTTTGTATAATGAATACTAAGGCTAAAGTTCTCTTATCCTTGAATGTTAAAGTCCTTTCTAATTCCAACATAAATTCTTATATCCTTAGTTGTATGAATTATAGCCATATTCTTATATTTTATTTTTGACAAGTCAACAAGGGAAATAATATAATTCATAATCTGAGGCCAAGATTATCTTCACCGATTAGTTCACTAAAACAAGGATTAGGACTAATATTTCTTTTTCCTATCTCTAGGTTAAAAGAAAATATGTTTACAACTTAATAAATAAGGTTAACACTCTTTTTGACTATTACAAAATAGTAACAACTAAAGCCATATTTAAAATATTTCATATATGAAACATTGTTATAATAAATGGCTTAACCCTGGTACTAAGGGATCTTTTACTTATATATATATGTTACACCTAAAATATTCCCATCATGAGATTTAGTGTATACACCCCTGGAGTGGAGTTACCTTGATTGAGGGACTAACCTGGAAGGATTTGTACCCATTTGTACTAGGTTTTGAGAGGTCGTCGCAGGTTACACTCATGCAGCATGCAACGTCATAGCTTTCTCTATTGCAGGGTGCGCCAATGTCAGTTAATGGACAAAAATAGCCTTTCGAGCCCCTTATCGAAGCTTGCTGACTTGGGACCCTATCCCTGGCCTCTTGGGGGAGCTGGCACTTGATTCCTATCACCTTGGAAAGATCCCTTAAGCCTCTCCTATCATATCTCAACCTATCCTATCCATACCCTATCCACTTAGTCCTATTTAAATGGAGCTCACTCCCATCCCAAAGGGAGGAAGTCTACGGTACTCTTATGCTGGTGAAATCAAGCTCAATAGATCTAATACTCTAGCTTGGGGAACATCCACTTCTCTCTAGGAGCTTTGGCATGGCTTGTCGGAAGGAGCTTGCAGTGTTAAGGCAATGGTTGTAATCTTCTTTTCTATTGTACCTCTCCACTCTTCAATACAGTTAATATAATTGCTTTCCATAAATGTTGTCTCCTTGAAGATGTTTAGAGATTTCCTCCTTAACTGTTAGCTTAGATATATCATATGAGATATATGCTTTCACTTCTCGTGGTCTGTCACATGTTCAATAGGGTTTAGTTGCTTGCAATCTGGTAGCGCTGGAGCATTGGATCAATGAAGGAGAAAGGAATCTACAAATCTAAGGTAAATGATCTACTCTTACATTTGTACTCCTATATGATCTAGGAAAGTATTTTATGTTCTGTCCTATTTGTTCTAGAATTACGTTAAACTAGGGAGATCAGGACTTGAGTGCGCTCTCGGTAGATTGTCCGCAAAACAAATTTGGTGACCATACTTGGGGATACATCTTGTTTTGTAGTTATCAATCTTGGAGTCATTTTCAGTTGATTGCTTGACACAAGCCTTTTATTTGTCGTTTGCTTCTTCAGTTGATTTCACTATTAGATCTTCATCTTAAAGACTCTGATCTGCTTCCTCTGAGTTTGTACTACTCATTTTCAAACTATTTCATAGTTCACTGCTTGGGGATTTGACTCATTTTTGAACTTAGATCTCGCCTGTCGCACCTGGTTGGTGAAAAAATAGCAACACTGTGTCTTTGGTCTTTATCTGTTAGCCACTCATCGCAGTCCTCTCATTGGTATACTACGACACCGTCGCACTCCCCGCATTGGTGAACTGCGACGTCGCACTATGCACAAGCATAGAGTGCGTCGATTTGTCAAATTTGGCATGCAGGAATCCCATCTCCATTTCTTAATCTGAGCTTTGGTTTGTTATATGAACTCCCTCTTTGCTGCAAGATCCAACCAGAGATCCCATCTTTGATTTGTGTGTTGAGTGTTTGGTTTTGTTTGGATTGATTTTGGGTTCCATCTTGGACAAGTCTGAGAACCGGTAGTGGTGGATACTCTTATCTCCCCCACCTTCACCCGCTCACCCTTGCTTTCCCTCCTCTCCTTAATTGATCTGGTTACTGCATCAAATCATCTCCCATACGTCATTTACATTATTTTTTAAGCTTTGCTTGCTTGGTTTTCTTGCTACTGTCTGACTTTGAGTCACGTGTGTCCTTCAATTTGATTGAATGCTTGTCTTTTCTTGAGTTTTCTGAGTGCACTGAGTGTTGCAAGTAGTGTTTTATTTTCATTCATTTACATCTGAAAGCGTAGTTGTTATCAAATTAATCTTTTGATACATCCATTAAAAAATTAAAAGTGCCTCTTTCCCATCATTTCTCAAGCATTGTTGAAGAAAATTGTACGTGCATTGGAATGTTTTGCTTATGCATTTTTGGAAAAATTGAATGAATGTGTGTTCATTTGTGTTTTTTTGGAATTATGAGTGTCTCATTTTCTCAAAAAAATCCAAAGTTTACTTCAGTTTTTGCAAAATTAGTTCCATGCTAAGGAAAGATAGACGCATTTTTAATTCTTACTGCTTTTAGGCCATTGAGAATTATTGCATTGCTTTTGTTTTGGTAAAATTGTTGGAAAGGAAAAGATTTCTCCCTCCCATAGGTAGCATTCATCGAAACAAAAGAATATTTCGTGCATGTAGCTAGGACTTGCATTAGGCTTCCGATTATGTACTCACCTCATGCATTCACCTAACCGTCTAGATAAAATTAAGGGTAGAACTAGGTAAAACTTTTAGCAACTTGTGTGTAAGTTAGAGACGTGTTCCAGCGTCATTAAGCGTGGCAGCTGTCGTTCTTTGCCAGCACTGTATCCCGAGGGTATTGTAGTCTTCCACGTACTTATTGGTATATCAAGCTCCTTCACGTACCCACCAAGTACCATAATCTATACCTGGCGTATATCAAAGGGTGTATCACGTACTCAGTAGTATATCGTAAGGTCTCTTGCCGAACGGTTGTGCATTAGACAACACCACTACGGATTTGTGCTCCCATGTACCTTGCGTATATCGGGAGACACCACTAGGATTCCTGAAACCAACTGAGTTAACCATTTGGCCATCTTGGCAAAGCAATACACCGAGAACAGTACTCAGGGAGATTAGCATGCATGTACTGTCTAGGTAATCGAGTATGCAGGAAATGGTACAGTCCCAATCCTCCTTGTCACGTCATATTGTTGGACCCTGCAGTATATAGTGGTTTGCGATGCCTTGATAATCCTGTGAGGTTCCAGACTTTAAATCCACTCTGTCACATAAGTCTGCCTGTTTCCTTAGTTTGAGTAGGTTTTTCTGGACTGCTTTTCTTTTCTAGCATACCCTTAGGAGAAACACTGTTTCACCACCCTGCCTGATTTTCCTCACACTCTGGAGGATTTTCCCTAGATAAGATATCGTAGGATCTTAAACTTATCACCCGAATATCCCCTTAATATAGAGGTTATTTCGAGGGTAAGAATGGATCAGTGTAACACGGTCGTAGTTATTGAAGTTGAAAACCCCACCCTGAATGTTGGGGGACTTTTGTTTCCCCCAACTCCACCAGATTCATCCACTTCCAACCCCCCACAGGGTGAAGAGGTGGACATTTCTACTTCACAAGATGATACCCTCTTGGCAGTTATGCCAGGAGAGCCTGGATCGTTGGAATGGATAAATCAACCCCGGGATGACCCCACAGCAGCTGTTGGTCCAGCTGCATCCTATTAGACATCTTCTACCGCTCACCCAGTGGCTCATTTTTCCATCGCATCCCCACCCAACTGGACTACTCCAGAACTCTCTAGACCCTTCTATAGGCCCGACCCCATTGATATTTTTGGCCCCATTCATGATCGTCTGGAATGATTACGTGTTAGGGGTGATGAACTTCAAAGACAAATTCTGAAGAAACGACCTGGGTATAGAGACACCTTAGCTCATCCAATATCTTTTGGTTCACCCGAACCATCCCTCCACAACCTGACCATTAATGAGACTGTCCAACCCTCGCAAGAGTCCAGTCCTGAACTTCAAGTGAACCAACTGGTTGAAGGACAATAGTCCAACACACCTATTACTACCACAATTACTTTACCAGCTCCTCCCCCACCTCAAAATTCAAGGGGAGGATACTCCATTCCCCTGAATGATCTCATTGGTAACGTTATTACTATGGTAGCTAATCAACAACCTATGTTGGTTCGACCTTTGAATAGTGGTCATCCTATTGTGGCTGGGGGAAACCCCCATTTCCTAACTAGAACGTAGGCAGTGGAATCCCCAACAGACCTCCCGTTGTACCTCCCCAACCCACTAGACCATCCACCATGGGATTATCTCATGTTGGGGGGCCATCCAATGTAACTCAACCCTCATGGATTCAAGCGTATTTAGGTTCTATTAACCTTGCGTCAGGCCAATCTAATCCCGGAAATGCACCATATGGGATACCCTATACCAGAAATCCCTACACTCTATGGGGGAAACATACTGTTTTACAACATGGACCCCAACCAACTATCCCTCAAGCACCACCAGCCCCGATCGGTCCACCCCCACCTCCTGCTGGAGGCGGTAGGCCCCCACCTAACTTTGAGGAGGCAGACCTCTCCCTTCTGGTGGAGGTCTAACTCATTTTACCAACAATGGTCCCCACCTTTCCGATGGTGGCGGGAATGGTCCACCACCCCCCCCAGGAGGAGGTAGTGGAGGACCACCCTATTATGGTGGAGGAGGACATTTCCCTTTGGGCAGTGGAGGTGGTCCACCACCCCCTCCAGATGGAGGCGGTGGCAGATCTAATTATTATGGCGGCGGTTGTGGCAGTGGAGACCCTCATCCTTCTGGAAACGGAGGTGGTGGGGGCTCCCATCCTTCTTGTGGCAGAGGTGGTCCACCACCCCCTCTAGGAGGAGGCGATGGCGGGCCACCTTATTATGGTTATGGACCCCCACCTCTTCCCGGTGGTGGCAGTTGACCTCCACCTCCTCCCGATGGTGGAGGTGGACCCCCACCTTATTGGAATGGACCACCTTATGGTGGCGGACCCCCTTATAGTCCGAGTGACACACCCCCCTACAGTCAATTTCCTCCATGGTCACCCTTTAATCAATCAATACGATATCCTACCGGTCCTTACATGCCTTACCAGTACTATAAGTACCCGCAGCCTAATCAACAGCTACCCTTTTTGGCTACTTTGGACCTACCTGATCTATCTCGATTAATGAACGACCCCATCTACCATGGAACTTACTGGCCCCCGATTCCAGTGAAACTTCCATCGGATATCCCTAAGTTTGACGGAAAGCCGAACGAGTATCCCAAACATCATGTGATGACATACCATTTATGGTGTTCATCCAACTCCCTCATGGACGACTCGATCCATCTGAGATTACTTCAACGGACTCTCACTTGTTCAGCTGCCAAGTGGTATATCGAACTACCACCTCATTCTTTTCATGATTTCATTTCTCTTGCTATGAACTTTTTGACTCACTTCTAACTACCTATACGGTATGAAATTGGTACAGACCTTCTCACCTCTCTCTGCCAGAATACCGCTACTCATATCTCTACTCATATACATGAGTGGCAGAGGAGAAGACGCTTGATTAAGGCTCCCATTCCAGACCAACTCCTAGCAGATTGGTTTACGAAATCTCTCATCCCTCACATAGCTCGGGATGTCACCATGGGCAGTGCTGTCACTTAAGAACAAGCTATCACTCATGCCCATTACCTAGACTTGGTCTATGCTCAATCAGGCACGCTGTTTGAAATTCTTCCCAACGGACCCTGCGACACTTATGACCCCACGAAACCTCCTAAGGGACCCCAAACTGATGGCATCATTGGATCCCTTAACACCGAGCATGCCTCTAACACTGTTGGAGCATCGAACCTCCATGGTTCCTCCCCATTAGCATCTCAGGCTAGCCACAACACCACCAAATCGACCACTCCTGCTATAACTGAAGAGGTGAATTCTGTCCAATCAGCTTCATCTCAGAATTTCGGCGTCAAGAAGAAGAACAAAGGGAAACCTAAGAAGTGTTCTTCCCAGCAGGAAAAAAAGAGCACTTTTGACGACACCAAACAAAAATGGAAACTAAGGTATCCTTGTCTACTGTGCGGAGATTATCACTTCTCAAAAGAGTGTGCCCATAGAGACGAAGTTCAAAAGTTTCTTAGGGGTAAACCGACTCCCATAGTCATCAACGATCCATTTCCCACTCAAAATAAGCAAATGATTGCTCAACCCCCCCCCCCCAGCCCAAGGGGAACCATCCTATACCGCGCATTTTCTCATGGTGCGTAATGAAACGATCAATTTGAACACTCACTCACGATCATACGACTCAGTCCCTTCAAAAGAACCTCTTGGAAGTAATACTGAAAAAGATTCCAAATCCTTACTTGATGTCACTGTACAATCGGCTTCTCTCACCATTGAGAAGCCGTCCTTAGATTCGATATTGCGACCTCCCAAAAGCATGATTCGAAAAGTAGTTTTCAATCCTAATGCTCGGGCAACACAGAATTACAATATTGTAGAAGACTTGGCACAAGCTCCTTGCACCATGTACACACTGGAAGTTTTGTAGAATTGTCCTAATCAACGCAAAACTCTCTTTGCAGCAATCGGTGCAGTCGACCCTGATTCTTCGAATACCATTATTGTAGATATTTCTCCCTACGGATAGGTAGAAACTCTCTTAGGTTAAAGTAGACTGGACTGACTTTAAAGTAAGACAAAAAGATAACAAATGCTACCTTGAATTCCTAGATTCAGACAAATGCTTCAAGATCATACTGCTGAAAGAAATGGAAGAGGTTTAAACTGACCTTTGATTTAATCGCTTGTCCTAGTTATTGCTCCAATCCTCAAGTCCTCGCGAATGAACATGTTAAGATGAATCGAAGTACAAGCACATACAATCTTTCTAGCAACTTGAAATATATGTTAGAATCTAAATCTATCATAGAAACAAACCATGTAATTGAAACAACATCAACATACACAATTTGGGAAACAAGACAAGTTATATTTGTATTGCAAACTTGAAGTTACTTACAATAGTTGCTTGATGTCCAAACCAACTCCCCGCTCCAAGTGCTTTCTCCTCTAGCTATCTCCACAAAGATCTAAGACCATAGGTTTGATATCTCAAAGAGTCCTCCCCTTTGCTCATGGAAGGCCCTTCTCTTATAGCATGTGGGAAGGTTAACCAACAAGAGAGAAGTGTGGATCTATGGAGTGTTTAGTGGATCGGGCCAGCTAAACAGAGAGGGGAGTTGAGATCGAATTAGAGGTGGCAATCCCAATGATATCTCTCGAAAGTCAAGATCCCAAAATCCAAGGAAAAAGGTTAATTTTGGACTACCACGCCCCTAAGCCTAAGCATAGGGCGGTAGTACCGTGCCCCAGGAAAAGAGCATAACGCGGTAGTACAGACTACCGTGCGCCTATAGGTGTTTAGGGAGCGGTAGTGATGAAAGATAAGGTCTTAGTTAGGTTGCCAAATGACATGACAGGTTTGTCTTTAGTGGTCAATCATTACTTTTCTCTTCTGGGTGTTTTCTAGGTAATAGGGGAAATGTCGTCAAATATTTTTATTGTGAAGATGCGACACTGTGAAATATTGAGGTATAACAGATGCCCCCTAAAGTGTGAAGTCAGAAGAGATTGATGGCTGAAACACTTTACAAATACTGTGCGGAGATAGCATCGAGGGGAGCAACAAGGAGCTGAAATAGAAACAAAATGTCAGATATACCACCGAGGCGGACATTCCCATGCTTAGAAACAATTGACTCAAAGCATGGCTGCCAACCAATACATTGCAGATCCATGAGTACTGAGATGATATAGACTATAGACAAATCATGGCTACTATGAACAAGTGTAGATCCATGAGACAGTAACGACACAACCATGACCAATACATAAGTGGATCTATGTGACAATATAGAAGAAATCTCCATTGCAACTTGGACATAATCAAAATACAAAAGGGTGTCTAGGGTCTTCTACCTGATCACAAATGATACGAATCTAGCCATGTGATTATAAGGTGTTGAAGTCAAACATGGTAGAAACCATTTGATTACTGGTCAATGATGTGAACCGTTAACAAATGCGAGGGAAATCACCAATGATGACAATGATCCCCAAGGTATCTATAGTACATCTCAACGAAATGTGAATAAATGAGTTGATGTCAAGCATCCAAGAGATCATTCAATCAGAGTTCAATGATGAAAACCTACTATCAAATACGAGGGAACCTGCCATTGAGGCATGCAGGTACCAAGGTACTAGTGGTTGACTCCTAAGCCTAATTCCTGGATAGTGATTTGGTGTCGACAGGAATAGACTTGTCGAAGGTGCGCCATGATGATTCCCACATCATCGACACGAAATCGAAACAATAGCTAGGATGGAACAATGAAACAAAAGATCATGTACTGACACAACGAAATTCTTGACACAATGAATGACTTAGAACAAATGCAAAACCCTTTGAACATTTAATGGCATGAAGCGGAACCTGGTAGCAGGGATTATTGGTGGCAGAGGATGAACACATGACGAGTAGGCTTATGGTCAAGGCGACGACTCGAGATCATGACTATGACTCAGCAAGAATAGATGAATACCCAAGAATAGATAAGGGATAGATGCATGCCATGTTCAAAGTTGATGACTGACGAGCTGCCAACAAAATAAACTTGACTCATTTCCCATTTTCCCCCGACATGATGGAAGAGTACCTCTTTGTTGTTTTACGAGCTTGAGGAGGATAACAGATGATCAGTATAGCTCATATCATAGATGAGTCCAATCTCACATGTTTTTCGAACCTGAGAAAGGAGGGGTTCATCCCAAAGTGGGCCCTTCGATGTTGAATTTTAATGAGTCCAAGGAAGGAAAACTCGGTCGTCATTTCATGTTTAGAGAGTTTGAAAAGAACTAAAGAAGACTCCAATGGTCCTTTTTCGTAAAGATAGCCTCATCACCCTGAAAAAGGGTAAAACAACGTGGGAGAGGACTCTTCTAGTCATGATTGGCTAGAGTATTCCTTTTTCATAAGTAGTGCCCCCTGGTCCGAAAAATGGGTAAACTATCACCAGGGAGACGATCATTCAAATGATTTTACAAGTGTGAAAGAATCAAGTTCGCTTGGCAATCTTTTCCTATTTAGGGACTCTGAAAAGAGCTTAAAGAGGACTCCATGTACAACTTTGTCATGGTTGATGACCGAGTATGACAAAGGAAAAGTAAACTCGGCACAGTTCCTTTTCCATAAATAGTCTAGCGAGGCCTGATAAAGTGATAAACTTATACTCGTTAGACACACCTTTTTGCTCAATTTTTAACGAGCACGACAATGGTATCAAGCACTCATAATCTTTTTCATATTTGAACTAGAGCATGAAAAACTAAAAACTAAGCTCAAACCACTTTTCATATTTTTAACCAGAGCATGAAAAAAGTGAAAAGTAAGCTCAAATACCATCTTACTGTTTTTAATGAGCTTGAAGATAGGTTGGAAGAATGCTCATGACGTCTGCTTCATTTTTTAACGAGATTGTAACAGAAAATGAACTATGCTCAGGATAATTTTCATGGTTTAATGAGATCGAAACCTAAAAAGGAAAGTATGCTCAAAAAATGTTCCTAATGGTGAACTTCTTCCCGTCATGAAATCCAAAGGTTGGTACATGCCTCCAGCATGATTACTAGAAGTAAGTGACTTAGCTCCAACGTGATGTGGAGAGGCAATCGAGTTGACTTCAACGTAACTTCCAAAGGTTGAAGACATGCCCCCAAGCTTCATTTCATTCACCTAAGGTATAGGCGGGTGAAAAGAAGGTTCAGGTACTAAGTCTATGAGAAGACTTAACTCAAAGAGAAAGGGTTTGTTTCATTTTTTAACGAGCTTGACACAGGAGTAGAACTTTGCTCAGAATACTGGTTTCATTTTTCAATGAGATTGAAGCCAAAGGTAAACTTTTCTCATGGTTAAGGCTTATTGACGGTTTCCTTCCCAACATGATAACCAGAGGTTGGTAAATGCCCCCAACATGATTACTAATGGCTAAACATGCCCTCTAAGCTTCGTTTTGTCTGACCACTCTCCTTCCTTACCCAAAACAAATCTGGCTACTAATCTGAATGTGTTCGCTAGGGGGGTAGGGAGAACCAGGACCAAGTGACCTAGGAAGATGAAATGAAGGTTCAAATCCTAACCCTAGCAAGAGGCTCGAATAACTGGAAGGGAGATCTATTTCATTTTTACACAAGCTTGAAATAGACAATAACAATGCTTGAAAGGGTCCTTTTATTTTTTTAATGAGCTTAAAACAGAAAGAAATTATGCTCGAAGGTAGTTTCATTTTTACGCAAGCTTGAAACCGAAACTAAACTATGCTTGGGATTGGTTTCATTTTTACACAAGCTCGAAACCAACGGTAAACTGTGCTTGAGGGTCGGTTTCATTTTTTAACGAGCTTGAAACAAAGAATAAACTATGCTCGTAGGAACCTATTTCATTTTTACACAATCTTGAAACTTAAAGTAAACTATGCTTGTAGGGGTCTGTTTTATTTTTTAACAAGCCTGAAATAGAATGAACTATGCTTGAAGGTAGTTTCATTTTTACGCAAGCTTGAAACAGAAACTAAACTATGCTTGGAATTGGTTTCATTTTTACACAAGATCGAAACCAACGGTAAACTGTGCTTGAGGGTCGGTTTCATTTTTTAATGAGCTTGAAACAGAGAATAAACTATGTTCATGAGAACCTATTTCATTTTTTAATGAGCTTGACATAGAAAGGTAACTATACTCATGGTGACCTGTTTCATTTTTTAACGAGCTTGACACATAAAGGGAAATCTGCTCAAAATGATGGTTGGTTTCATTTTTACACAAGCTTAAAACCAAAAGTAAACTATGCTTGAAATGATAGTTGGTTTCATTTTTACACAAGCTTAAAACCAAAAGTAAACTATGCTTGAGAAAATGGTTTCATTTTTTAACGAGCTTGACACCGAAATAGAACTTTGCTCCATTTCCCCTCTTAGCGGGAAGAAACCACTAAAACATGTGGAACATTTAGGGAAGTTTGGTGACTAGGAGTCATGCGATGAGTGGGCATCGCAAAGGAAAGTTGATCGATGGTCACAACATTCCCATGATGGGGAAAATGCATCACTCGAAAGAGTGAAGACACTATAGCCTTAATTTCATAGACGTAATCATGTCCAAGGAGTAGATTAAAATATAAGGGACCTTGGACTACCATAACATCAATACATACAGTTTTCCCTCCCAAGGTGATAGGTAACTGAGGAAGGGACCCTAAAGGTCCAGTAGGGCTTCTATTGAAAGCCAATATCTATTCAGTGACAGGCACAAGCTGAGGAGAACCTAGGGCTTGCCAACCAGTTGAGGATAAAATACTAACAGAAGCTCCTTCATCAACTATCGTACAAAAAATTTATTTATCGGAAACTCCTATAGATATTTGAAAAGGAACATTCGCAGGAAGATGATATTCTATTAGACAATTCCAATCAAAGGAAATAACCCCAGTACTTGGAGGGGGTCCCGCAAAAATGGACAGGGTTTCCCCTTGTCGAGGACATTCTGAACTGATAAGGAAAACATCAGCGGTTTTCAATTCACTCTTGCTTGGAAGATAAGAATGAGATGAAGATTGTTTCAAGGTGGTTGCCTCAGTCTGGACTTTCTCTAATGGAAGAGCGGGATTGAGTGGAGATGACAGTGACTCGATCACTTCACTCTCGGAAGGGAGAGTTGGATCAATTGCAGATGAAACTGAATTGATCAATTGGTCAACCAGCGGGGGGTCGAGGGACAACTTACTATCATTTGTTGGAAGCACCACTTGAGAACTAGTACTATCTTCCAACCACCGCGAAGCTTCATCCATGCTCGAAAAAAGGAAAGTATGGTGCATACCCTTGCATATCAAATAGGGATATAGGACTTTACCCTTCCGACCCTTCACCAAGGGGTCACTGGTTGAGGGAGTGTCATCAACATGATGGTTAGAGATTGACGATACAAGTGGTTTAGGGTTTTTAGACCAAACTTCTGACACACGGGAAAGACCGTGGCAATCCTTAAGAATGTTATCACCCTTGCAGAGTTTGCAAGGGAACTTGGGCTTACGAGGTGTTTTCATAGAATGAGTGCTATTAGAGGCAACTGGTTTACACTTGGTTCCTTCCTTATCCTTACTCTTCTTAACTTTCCTTTTCTTCTTCTTCTTATCCTCCCGATTACTAACACTACTACTTTGATTAGGCATGGAAGAAGATTCATCCAACGAAGAAGGGGAAGGATTAGTTTGGGATGGACTCTCTCATGGTGGAGAGTTAACATTCGAAACATTGGGTACAATCGGAATCGTTGGATTGAATAACCATACTGATAATCCTATGGTTAATCCAGGAAGATTTAACATGGCAATAAAGGGAGGACCAATATCTCCAACTGGAGGAAAAGTAAAAGGTACCCCTTGAAAAGGGGTCTCCAGATTGGTAGTCCCAGAAGGAGCATGGGTGCATGGAGGTGGATTCTCCATGGAACAAAACTAAGTGATGTGGACGAAGTCTTGTTAAAAAGAACTCAAAACCCTCAAGAAACCGAGCGTGTGAAAGGGGAGCTAGGAAAAGACAAGGCTCACAGGCCAAAAGAGCAAGCTCAAAAAACTATACTGAGGCCACTGCAATAGTAATCGAGCTATACAACAAAATGGCTAGAATGCCAACAAGCATCCCTACAAAGAAAAGACCCTCTACAAGATAGCAAGCAAAACCTCCTAACTAAGAGCTGGAGACCTCAACAAGTTGTGTCCTTTGCAAGGTGATGAAATCCAAGTCGAACAATACAAAACGAGAGACCAATAAGAGAAGGATATCCCTATACCGAAAGAGACCCCGGGTAAAGAGCCCTAGAAGAAAAGTCGCTAAGCTACCTCGTTCATGACATGTCATAAAAGGTTTTCGACACTTCTTCCTTATCACCCTTGTATCACCAGTATGGTGGCCGTAGAATACAAGGAATACAATGATCGATGTTCCCTTAGGTCTAAGTGGAGTGTGGCATTTCACAGAGTCCATTTGGTTCTCGATCTCGTGGCGGTTTAACCCCTAAAACAATAGGAGGCCCCTCCACAAAATTGGTCAATGACCGTGTCAATAAATACTAGAGGATTTTAGTTCCCTAAAGACAACGACTATGTCTCAGATGAAAAATGACAAGGGGGAATTATTTTGATGCCTATCCCTGGTGTCCTACCTAACTACCAATTTCTTTTGATTTCCTCAAGTGAGGTTAATGTTGGTTTAGTTAGGGAGATTAATTTTAGAGGCTGTCTTACACAACCAGGTTATGGAAGTGCAACTTGATGGTGTTTTGACGACTCAAACCATGCAAATGAAGATGAATCGAAATGAGCCTTTCTCTTCGATGAACACTAGCTAAAGTAAGGAAGAATTCTTTCCATTCCCAATATGTACAACCCAATGCTAATGCAATTTTATTTTGTTTCAAAATGATAGAAAGAAGTAAAAGATGTACCCAAAACTAACCCAAAGCAATAAAAAGGAGATCTTTTTACGAACACCAAATGCAATAATTATAATATGTTTCCTACCTTTTTACACTTGAAAAAGACACATCCAATCTATGGAAAGAAGGATTCCACAAATGCATCCAATCAAATGCAAGACAAAGAGAAGAACCTGATAATATCGTCTAACTCAAATGCACATAAATATGAAACAAGCATTTCTTCTTCTCATGAATGTAAGACCAAGAATGTAAAATGATTGAATTAAAGCAAGAAGAATGCTTTTTTTTTCTAATTTCATGAATATAGCAAAAGAGTGACAAAATAAAGCTCTTCTTTTGAACGAAAAATAGAAACAAGGGATCGATCTATTCCAATGACCAATAAATAGCTAAAGATGCAAAGGAAACAAAGCGCAAAACCCAAGAAAATGACTTCAAAAGACAAGGATGACCCAAGATTTTTCAAAGCCAATCTAAACAATCCAAATGATGCCAAAAATGAATTGTATCAGTCCAAATCAGTCATGTAATGGTCACAAGATCACTGATCAAGAGACTCTGATTCAAACAAATAAAAAATGTACACAAGGGATCAAGTTAACCCAAGGGGATTTCAACTTTCCAAGGTAGGACCTAGTCTTCCAAACAAAGAAAAAAGGTCACAAATTCTCCAAAATGAGGTTTGGAAGGGTTCAAAGTTATGTTATAGAGATCCTAAAGTGACTGGGAGGTACACTTGACTCCCAGAACTGAAAAGTGGCTCAGAGGACTCAAAATTGACCAAATGGCCTCAAAGATTCCAATGAAGGACTAGAGACAAAATGTGAATGAAAAGGACTCAAAAGAGACCCAAATCTCTTAAAAAAATGTGTCAAAAAGAATCCAATGGACCATATGGAGGTACCCCAAAATTTTGGGAGCGAAAAACCCAAGGGAACCCGTCCAAATAAGCTAAAAAATGACCAAAACAGGACATTGCCACCCCTACACAGACCAATAAAGAGCGGTAGTTGGATAGTACCGCGCCCTAGAACACTATGGGGGAGTGGTAGTACCACACTCTAGCCTACTATGGGGGAGCAGTAGTGGGACAGTACCACACCCTAGAACACTATAAGGGAGCGGTAGTGTCCTGTAGGATTGAAAACAAATGAAAAGTTGGCCAAGATCCGAGCAAGGATAAGGTCCTGAGTTTAAAATGGTCCTCAATGATGATCAAAGAGGATCTAAGGTGATGAGAAAAAAAAATTAGAAGAGGATTTGATGATCTAAACAAGAAAGCAAAGGTGAAACTAGGGAAGAAAATGTCCCCAGTGGAGTTGCCAGTTTTGTTGTAGATATTTCTCCCTATGGATAGGTAGAAACTCTCTTAAGTTAAAGTAGACTAGACTGGCTTTAAAATAAGACAAAAAGATAACAAATGCTACCTTGAATTCCTAGATTCAGACAAATGCTTCAAGATTATACTGCTGAAAGAAATGGAAGAGGTTTAAACTGACCTTTGATTTAATCGCTTGTCCTAGTTATTGCTCCAATCCTCAAGTCCTCGCGAATGAACCTGTTAAGATGAATCGAAGTACAAGCACATACAATATTTCTAGAAACTTTAAATATATGTTAGAATCTAAATCTATCATAGAAACAAACCATGTAATTGAAACAACATCAACATACACAATTTGGGAAACAAGACAAGTTATATTTGTATTGCAAACTTGAAGTTACTTACAATAGTTGCTTGATGTCCAAACCAACTCCCGGCTCCAAGTGCTTTCTCCTCTAGCTATCTCCACAAAGATCTAAGACCACAGGTTTGATATCTCAAAGAGTCCTCCCCTTTTCTCATGGAAGGCCCTTCTCTTATAGCATGTGGGAAGGTTAACCAACAAGAGAGAAGTGTGGATCTATGGAGTGTTTAGTGGATCAGACCAGCTAAACAGAGAGGGGAGTTGAGATCAAATCAGAGGTGGCAATCCCAATGATATCTCTCGAAAGTCAAGATCCCGAAATCCAAGGCAAAAGGTTAATTTTGGACTACCGCGCCCCTAAGCCTGAGCATAGGGCGGTAGTATCGTGCCCTAGGCAAAGAGCATAACACGGTAGTACGGACTACTGTGCCCCTATAGGTGTGCAGGGAGCGGTAGTGATGAAAGATAAGGTCTCAGTTAGGTTGCCAGATGACATCACAAGTTTGTCTTTAGTGGTCAATCATCATCCTGGTGACCATGTTCCTTCCATTGGACAAACGTCAAAATAGTATGAGAGTATATCGGTTGGCTTTTTGAAAGATTCATCTCTCATGGGCATTTTTCCAATTTCAGACCCCCCTAATCATGCTGCCTTGGTGAACATGATATCCACAGAGATTTCAACTCACTCCACTGATACTTCGCTTGTACCCGATGAAGCCACAACACACCTGATTGGAGACGCAATGCTTCTTTCACTCGCTAAATGTATTTACGAAGCTATCCAGTCAGCACCGGAGAACCACTTAACTGTGACTTCCCCATCTTGTTCTCTACGATGGGCATCATCTCTACTTGATCTCTTACTTCAGAATTTTCATTCAGATGAGTCCATCACGGAAGTTATGAATGTTGATGATGGTCCATGGGCTGACCTCCACCATAGGTCGTCTTTTCTTCCTCCTTTGGAGTACATAGAGGACAACATTAGCACCATCTTTTCACTGAATATCTACCCGTTCCCTCATTCCCCCATACTCACATGTCTTTCAGACACTGAGGGAAACTTGGCCAACATTGAGCCTAGCACCCCGGTAGACATCTCGGTGAAACCTAGGTTAGTGGAACACATTCACATAGGCTAGAAGTGTTCCCCTGAAGAAATAGCTATTGGTACGACCTTATTTAAGCGATTTCAAGATGTGTTCGCTTGGTTCTATGAGGAGATGCCTGGGATAGACCCCGCGATTGTTTCTCATGAAATAAAAACCTATCCTAACATCAAACCTGTACATCCAAATTTGCAACCGGTACACCCCCAGAAGACTACGGTGATCAAGGCAGAGATTGAAAAGCTTTTAAAGGTTGGCTTCATCTATCTTGTCCCGTTGACAGATTGGGTCTCAAACGTCGTCCCTGTGAACAAAAAATAGGGTACCATTTGCACCTGTGTCGATTACCGAGACCTTAACAAGGATTGTCTGAAGGACAACTACCTGACCCCGTTCATTGACCAGATTATCGACAATTGTGCTGGAAGCATCATCTTTTCATTCATGGATGGCTTTTCTGGTTACAACCGGATTCAAATCAACCCATCCCACCAACATAATACGACTTTCATCTGTCCTTGGGGGACATTTACATACCACAAACTCCCATTTGGCCTTCAAAATGTTGGTGCCACATTCCAACAGGCCATGTCATATGCCTTCCATGAAATTAAGGACTTTGTGGAACCTTACCTGGACGATCTCCCTGCTCATTCGAAGCAGTGTGAGTTCCACATGGACCATGTGACGACCATTTCCCTCAGATGTAGATGGTACAATATCTGTCTAAATCCTCATAAGTGTATCTTTTGTGTTGAGTCTGGACGCCTCTTAGGGTTCATTGTCTCGAAGGATGGGATCTACATCGATCCCTTAAAGGTGGAGGCCATTGTCAACCTACCACCTCCAACTGATGTGACGGAACTTCAAAGTCTCCAAGGGAAGGTGACTTATTTAAGGTGTTTTATTTGTAACTTCGCGGAGAAGACTAAGGGGTATCTTAAACTACTTAAGAAGGACGTCCCATTCATTTGGGATGATCAAGCTCAAAAATCCTTTGACACTATCAAACATGTCTTCACGCATGCCCCGTAATCCAACTGCCAAACTATTTTCAAGATTACATCTTATATCTCCCTGATTCTGCTACCACTATCGCCATGGTCCTGGTACAGGAGGATCAAGATGGCCAGGAACATGTAATATACTATGCGAGAAAGGGTCTCATTGACGCTGAAACTAGATATTCACATGTCGAGCAGCTTGCTCTCGCAGCAGTCATCGCCATCCAAAAGTTTTGGCACTATATCTTGCTCCGCACCACCACCATCATCGCAGACTCAAACCCCATGTACCACGTACTGACACGTCAGGTACTTGGGGGAAAATACTCATGCTGGATTGTAATACTGCAAGAATTCGACCTTCTTTTTTAGAAAGCCCAGTCTAAAATGTCCTTGGTGTTTGTTAAGCTTATTTGTGACCTTCCCCGTTCTAATGTAGAAGTTGAGCACAATGACTCTTTTCCAATGAATCGTTGCTTCTCATCAGTATGACTGATCCGTGGTATGGAGATATTTCGTTATATATTCAAACCCAACGCTTTAACCCTCAACTCTCTCGCGATGACCGTCGTCAAATACGTCACCATGCGAACTATTATCTTATCATCAGTGATACTTTGTACCACTGTGGCATCAATTCAATTCTTCGATGTTGTCTAACTCACGATGAGGCTGAATGCATTCTGAACGACTGTCATGCTAGGGTGTGTGGTGGTCACCTCTCTGGGATGGCTATAGCCCAGAATATTTTGCGCGCAGGATATTATTGTCCTACTATCTTCAAAGATTGTATCAAGGCCATGAAAAGATGTCCTGCATGTCAACACTTCCATACGAGGAAGCGCACCCATCCCGCCCCGTTACACCCAGTTATTGTCGTGGGCCTCTTCGCAAAATGGGGCATCGATTTTATGCATTGTAAGCCTACCTCGACCAGGGGGAATAGTTACATAATTGTAGTTGTGGATTAATTCACAAAGTGGGCCGAGGAAATGCCTACATACCAAAATGACGACAAAACCGCCCCACTCTTCATGTTCAATCATGTAATAGCGCGGTTTGGAGTTCCTCAGGCGATAGTTACCGATCATGGTTCTCATTTTCAAAACCATATGATTGATGAACTGAGCGATAGATTGGGTTTTCGCCATGAAAACTCAACACCTTACTACCCACAGTCCAATGGACAGGTCGAGGTCATTAACAAGGTCTTGAAAACTATGGTCCAAAGGATGGTAGGTAAGCATAAGTCCAATTGGCATAATATGCTCTTTTAAGCATTATGGGCCTATAGAACTTCCGTCAAAACCACCACAGGTTTCACTCCTTTTCAATTGGTGTACAGATTGGAAGCTGTCCTTCCTATAGAGTGCAAAATTTCGTCTCTACAACTCGCTATCAAACTTCTTCCTAAAACTACTACCAAGGAAGAACATTTCCTGTATTTAGCAAAACTTGACGAGTCCCGCCGAGATGCTGCTCTTGCTAATGAAGCGCATAAGAAACGACAAGTCAGTTGAACCTCATATTTTCAACGAGGGTGACCTGGTCCTCACATATGACCAGAAACATGACAAACTAGGTGCAAGAAAGTTTGAGTCCATGTGGCACGGACCTTACATTGTCTAACATGTTTTGGAAAAGGGAGCTTACAAGCTTGAAGACTATGACGGAATATCTTTGGGTGAGCCCCGTAATGGGCTTTACCTGAAGAGGTACTATGCCTGAACCTGTCATGCATAGAATTTCTTGTATATACTGTACATGGCGTGTTTGTGTGTTTTTGTATGGTGTGATGCACTTGTTTTTGAGTGTCTTTAGATCTTGTTTCCGCTTCTTATACCATGTTCTGTCTGCATGTGCAGATGGAAACATGCTACGGTTTCGCAGAAGGTGCCAGCCCACATACCTGTAACCTTGCCTCGGCAGCCTAGGTACTGTATTCCCCAATAGGCGAGCTCATCAGCTTGTAAGGATGTTGCCTTGGATTTCCAACCAACAATACCGTAGAGTATCAGGCAGTAATTGGAACCTTAACCAATGCTATTTCCTTGGGTACGAACCACATTGTCATCCACATGGATTCTCAACTAGTGGTTTCCCATCTCAACCGAATCTACGCTATCCGCGATCCTACCCTACTCCATCTATTTAGGCGAGTTCGTCTCCTGGAAAGGTCATTTGAACCATTCAATACCTACACATTCCACGAGAGTTAAACGAAGTTGCTGACTCGATGGCCAAATTCATTCTAGATTGGTACTTTGCACACACATGATATTAAAAACATGTAAAAGCATTCACAACATGTAAATAATACACTCTATAAAAAGCAAAGCACATCAACAAGATCACATCATTCGTCATTTAAAAAAAAAAAACACACGTAATGTATAAATCGTCGGGAATGTCTATATATATATTATCAAAAGTAGTGCTAGTACAAAAATCCGAAGGATGATGGCTTTGAGTGAGTCTCTACAAAACCTGAAGCCCCATAGATTTCAGTAGTACAAAATATGAGGCCTCTAAGCTCTTAGTACAAGTATAATAACGTCATCAGGCTTGATGCCTGGCTCGTACACCCCTAGGACAGACAACTCTCTTTCGCTGAGAATGGAAGCACTCCACTTTCCTCGCTACCTTTCGGAGCAAGGCATTGAAGAGTACAGATGCTCCAACTCCGAATCTCTACACAGGTCTCAGTAAGTCATCTACTGCTGGCTTAGGAACATCCACTGTTAGCTGGGACAAGTTCCTGTACACCTCCTCCATTTTCACGATGGCAACATGAGCACCTGGGGGCACAGCTGCTTCCCCACCTCTATCTCTCCTCACCAGAAGAGAGACTCCTACGGGCCGTATGGGAACCACATCTACACACACATGTTATATACTTGTCAGCACTACAACAAAAAAAAATCATAAATATACAAAACTTAGAAAATACAAGGGTTTTGTTCTCACTGATGTCTCCCCATGCTATACCCTCGGGCAGTGCTAAGTCGGGATCCTCTTTGAAATTTGTACCGCCATACGGGTAGTCCTCAACCATGAGCAATTGGCCTTCCATCCAGCTGAAGAACTCGGCACCAAAGTGATGATAGGGCCCCCACCATGATGGGCCATCACCTCAGCCCCTCTGAGCATGTGAGGATCCCTAGGATCCCTATCATACAATCGTGCCTGTGGGCACAAGAGAGGGATCTGCTCCAAGAGGAATGATATCACTATCAATCCATATCTAAACTGCTTGAGCTCTCCCCGCTGACACTTGGTCAACTGAGCTCGGATGTGTGTGAGGAGACCTCGCACTAGTTGAAGATCTTGGGGGACATACAGTCCTTCGCATAAAGCATCTGAGCCCGATTGGCCATGTGTGGGGCTTGGCTCCCCGCCACTCTAGTAATAGTGAACAATATGGTACACAGTGGACGGTTTACAACATCCCTAAAGGGAATCTTCCCACTAGAGGACCGAGCATGAGCAATACAACGTTGCGTCACCATATCATCGACAGTGCAATCACTAGCTTGTGATCTGGTGAGAACTATAGGGTCCCCTGTCTGAGACTAACCGATAAGAAAATAGATGTGCTCAACATCTACGGCAAGAATGTGTTCACCAATCACAAAGTGTTGCTGGGCCGCATCCTAGTACTGGAGCATATGTGACAGTAGCAGGATTTGGGCCCTCATGGCCTGAATCTCAAAGAACTTGACCAAACCACAGTTTCTCAAAGCATTCACGCATTGTGGATAATTGGCGGCTTGTACATCTTCCACCTCGTGCTCTCTTTCCCCCCACTCTAATACCATGTTTGCTTTCTTTCAACCTGCCAAGGTGGGAATTTAAAGACTGTTAGACCTCACTTAAACCACAAGAAGTCCACCTTTTGGGTTTAAATTGATGGTTGGGATATGTGTTTCCGTCATCGCACTGTGTAATTGCACATAGTGCAATGACGTCGCACTCCATGTTTTCGAGACTTGTGCCGAGTTGGTCTCGTCGCAGTTCCCAAAAGGGCAGACTACGACGATTGGAGGGCACAATATCCCTCCACAAATCCATAAAAAAACCTAAAAAATGGACCTAAAATAAAAATGTAATCGACTACGATTTTGTTGGATGAATTTTAGGCTTACCTGCTCCAGACGGTGAGTGAAATGGCAGCTCGTAGCTCCCGGAATCGATAAGTGAATTTTTGGCTCCAAATTGGCACTTCTTCTCCCAAATTAGAAAATGGAACAATGGTGACTATATTTGACCCATTTTTCGATTTATAAATGGAATAGAATATTCCTTTTTCAAATATTTGATGCTTTGAGCTCATTTGCTATAGTTTTAATCGTCTTTGATCATATTTGGGATATCAGTTGACTATTTAACCTAGTTTCCAAGTGTGCAGGAGTTGTTAAGTGGTCTTTTATGTGTCGTTTCTCGCATTACAATGGTCATTTCCGATATGAACACTACCTTGAATTTTTTGTCATAATTTTTCAACAGTTAGATTGTAATTATTTTATGATGACGAGCTTACTCTTCATTTGTTCTCGTGCTCTTGAAACTATGAGAATAAGTACCGAGTTACGATTTATCACTTTTCTGGGCTTGTTAAACTTCTACGGAAAAGGATACCCCCCGGAGTCTACCTTTAAGCTATTTTCAGGCTCTCGAAAAATGAAAATATTGCCAAGCGAACTTGTCTCATTCACGCTTGTTAAAGTATTTGAATGGTCGTCTTCCTAGTGATAGTTTACCCCTTTTTCGGACCAGGGGGTACTACTTACGAAAAAGGTATACTCTAGCCAATCATGACTGGAAGAGTCCTCTCCCGCGTTGTTTTACCATTTTTCAGGAAATGAGGCTAACTTTACGAAAAAGGACCATTGGCATCTTCTTTAGTTCTTTTCAGACTCTCTAAACATGAAATGACAACTGAGTTTACCTTCTATGGACTCGTTAAACTCTTACATTGAAGGGCCCGCAATGGGATGAACCCCTCCTATCCCAGGTTTGGAAAATATTTGGGATTGGACTCATCTATGAGATGAGCTATACCGAGCATCTGGTTACCCTCATCAAGTTCGTAAAAAACACATGAGGCACTCATCATTCATGATGGGTAAAAATGAAGGCTTTTATGTTACACACTTTGTTAGTGGCAGTACGTAGTCGTTCTTGAACATGGCACTCATCTGCATTTGCATACTGTACTTGCATCATCCATTTGTCCTCAAGTTTTACCTACTTCCTGAGTCTTGTTACTCCTTTGAGTCATTCAAAGAAAGCTTCCCTCATCAGTCACATTAGGAGTTAGTGTTGGACTCATCATGTCTATAATGCCAAGTCATGCCATGCCCATGCTCAAGAATACGTCCACCATTTATCATCTGCAGTTAGTAGGCCTCTCACCATGATGGTTTACTTTGAGTTAGTCTTGCATGTTACTGTACCATCCGATCTACTCTACACATTTTTTGTCGTGTTTTGTGTCGATTGATGGGGGATTCATCATGGCCCTCCTTCGACAGATTCATCATTGTCGACATCAAATCATCACCCGAGGATTGAATCTAGAAACCAACCAATTACCTTGGCCCTGCATGCCTCAATGGTAGGTTACCTCACTTTCAACATGATTTTACATCATTGACTCTTGATTGAAAGATTTCATCTTGCATTCGAATTCAACTCACTTATTCACGCTTGGTGATATGTACTGCAATACCTTGGGAATCATTGACATTAATGGTGATCTCCCTCGCGGTTGTTAATGGTTTACATCAATGACCGGTAATCAAGTGGTTTCTACCATGTTTGACGTCAAGACCTTTGTAATCACATGGATAGATTCGTATCATTGTGGGTTCAGCTTGAAGACCTTGGTAAGTCATATTTTACCTAGGTTGTGATGGATTTTGTATTGAGTTATATCACATGGATCCACATTTGTATTGGTCGTGGTTGTGTTATTATCTCATCATGGATCTACGCTTGTGTCTAGTAGCCATGATTGTGTTCAGTCGGTCATTACTACCATGGATCTACATTGTATTGGTGGGCAGCCATGTTGTGAGTCATTTGAGACTGTATACACAGAGTCAGTTATACTGCAGCAGCGTCCTTCGTCCAACAAGTCTATTACCATTCCTTCTATCAAAGCATTTTACCTATCTATCTTTCAACAGCTTCATGCTTTGGGGGGCTTTCTATTACACCTAAAATATTCCCATTATGAGATTCAGTGTATACACCCCTGGAGTTACCTTGATTGAGGGATTAACCTAGAAGGATTTGTACCCATTTGTACTAGGTTTTGAGAGGTCGTCGTAGGTTTCACTCATGCAGCATGGGACGTCGCAGCTTGCTCTATTGCAGGGTGTGCCGATGTGACATAATGGACAAAAATAGCCCTTCGAGCCCCTTCTCGAAGCTTGCTGACTTGAGACCCTATCCCTGGCCTCTTGAGGGAGCTGGCACTCAACTCCTATCACCTTGGAAAGATCCCTTAAGCCTCTCCTATCATGTCTCAACCTATCCTATCCATACCCTATCCACTTAGTCCTATTTAAATGAAGCTCACTCCCATCCCAAAGGGAGGAATTCTATGGTACTCTTATGCTGGTGAAATCAAGCTGAATAGATCTAATACTCTAGCTTGGGGAACATCCACTTCTCTCTAGGAGCTTTGGAATGGCTTGTCGGAAGGAGCTTGCAGCGTTAAGGAAATGGTTGTAATCTTCTTTTCTATTATACTTCTCCACTCTTCAATACAATTAATATAATTGCTTTCCATAAATGTTGTCTTCTTGAAGATGTTTAGAGATTTCCTCCTTAACTGTTAGCTTAGATTTATCATATAAGATATATGCTTTCACTTCTTGTGGTTTGTCACATGTTCAACAGGGTTTAGCTACTTGCAATATGGCAACGCTGGAGCATTGGATCAATGACGGAGAAAGAGATCTACAAATCTAAGGTAAATCTACTCTTACATTTGTACTCCTATATGATCTAGGAAAGTATTTTATGTTCTGTCCTATTTGTTCTAGACTTACGTTAAGCTAGGGAGATCAGGCCTTGAGTTCGCTTTCAGTAGATTGTCCGCAAAACAAAATGTATCGTTAGTGTGTGAAAATCTCGGAGATCACCGAACCTAGGATGCAATATTACAAAGATATTTAAATGCGCATAAAACTTTGGTAATGAATCAAAAAGTCTTCTATGCGGAATTCTATTCTTGAGTAGATTCTAATCGAAGCCGCATATCTTTTTAAATAGAAAAATGTCATATAATATATAAGATTCGAATAAAAGGAGATTACGTCACTAACTTCAATTCTACGCCAATGAAATTTAAAGCTGGAGGGTGAAAGCAAAAGAGAAGAATTAATATTTATAGATCTTAGCCAATGAACTCAAATGAAAAAGGATGCAGATGTCAACCGTGTTTAAGTGTTTTCTTTTGCTGAGATGCGTGTTCCGGAAAATATATTTATAAGGGACCTTGTTGGTCAAAAAGGTACAGTAGCTACCCTTTTCGTTTTTGGTCTTAAAAATAGCAGGAACTACGGAAATCTATAATAGAAAAACACTGAATCGTTTCCAATCGAAATTACTATCGTCTTAAAAGATTGGGCATGGGTCGAATCTCTGAAGGAGATCACCCAACTTGTTGGTTCGATTAAACAACGAGCAAGTTAAAAACCAAAAATTGTGGCATCGATTATAATGGGAGGCTATGATATTAAATTTTGTTAAGCTCTCGACACTGTGAGTTTGTTGGTAGAGAATCCATTTGGATCTAGGAAGCATACAATGATGGTTATTAGCCACTATCATTCAGATCTAAACTGGTAAAGAAAATATATCAAAGTCTGCGTAGCTGAAAACATCGGGAAACATTCATTAGAACAAAATATCTCTCACATTAAACGAGGATTCACAAATATCGGATAGGGATAGCCTACAAACTCTGCACATCGAGTGAGTGCAGATAGTTTCATACCTAAACTATAATATAAACCTATCTATACAAATTGAATCGCGTCCTATAGATGTGTGGGGTATGAACCATAAACTTTGTCTACCACAGGTGTACAGAATGCATTACAACACAGCCGCCCCTCAAACAAGTGGAGAGATTTTCAGATATCAAAAATATATTTTAAGTAATATATAAACCGACCTCAATATTCACACACATAGTATCGATATTCATGTTAGATATATCAACATACCACAAAGTCAAGATAATTTTATGAAACCCTACGTACATTGCACTTACATCTCTTTATTGCTGGGGATTGTATCTTCCAGAAGTTATTATAGGGATCATCCCAAATCCACTGTTGCAAGGATCATCGACCTGGAACTCCGTTACTGTCACTGCAGAGGTTGCAAGGATCACGGATACAAATTTCTACCATCATTGCTACCAGGGTCGTCTCCAGATGCAGATTATGGATGAATCGGATTTTGATTACCATTTAAGCAACTCTAAATTCTGATTTCCCTCCTATCCCTACTGCGCAGTATCTCTCTTTGTGAATCGGCATCCCACTCCTCCCATTATGTAAGAGTCCCCTCCTAATCGTCATTCACTCCTTTAAGAAGGTTTTTCCAGCCCGCCCCAACTGCAATGAAATTTCCACCCCCTTAACGCCGATCTACCACGAGTTTTTCTTTTGTTCCCTCCAGCTAGTGGACTGACACTTGGCTGAAAGAACAAGTGGCGGCTAGGTTAGCTTCTGGTGCTCTATCACTATGATTCCCTCCAAAACATTAAATCTCCACCTTCATTTGTAACTCCCCACTCAAAGTGGAGAGGGCACACAAATGAAGAGACAAGCCCCCATCCAATTCGTAAACAGTAATATATCTAACCTCCCATCATGGAGAATTTGTCTTCAATCCAGAAGTTTCGGAAAGGATGGAGTTTTTTAAACGACAAAACAGGGAGGTTTTGTTAAGTGGATGTGATGGGATTTTGATCCATGCTCTCCATACTCAATCAAAGTAGGAGGTGGAGAGTTAAGAGTGAGTTGGCACTCATATTCTTTTTAGGGCTCAAATTTAATAATTGTCACTTCTCAATACTAACTCACATTTGTTAAGTGGAGTATGCCTTTTCACTAGGTCGCATAAAAGATGGTGATTTTCTCATTATAGAGATAGGGTAACGAGAATACACATAAAGAATAGTTAAATTTATCATTCTAACACATTACGCCATAAATGAGTTTTTATGTTTTCCTTTATCAACCTATGATAATTTATTTCTAGTAGATATAAGTAAAAATACATGTATTTATGTGATTGTACCTATACGTATATATGTGATGCTATAAAATGTGTGCTCTTGCTCGCATCATTGATGTAGGTAATTAACTTGATAAAATTATTGACGGTGATTGTCGCATATAATATATTAGAAGAAATTCTTTTGGCCTTGATTCTAAATCCAACCTTTTTAGGTGACACTTTAATCATTTGCTCAAAACTAAATTTATCAATATAATCTTATTATATATAGTAATATATATATATATATATATATAGATAATATCCATCTAATCATTTATTTATGTTAGACCCTACTTAGGATGGATTTCTTTAAGAACTAGCTCCTTACCCTCAACGTATACGGTTTTAAAAATAGGACTCTTATGGCTTCCTAGCCATCTTACTCATTTCCTTAGAGGGTTTAGTTATTATTATTTTTTTTGTCACATTACTGCTCTTAATATCCTAATATTTTAAACTAAGACTTTATAAACATAACACAAACTTGAGGTCCATTGGTGGGGCCTTGGCCTTGAGCTCCTCACCATGGCCATTTACAAAATTCATAATTACATTTACCATAGTAATAATAATAGGGATCGAATTTGAGGGATGTTACAACTTCCCTCTCAAATTCATCATCACTCATGTCCATCTACCACATCTTTACATCAGGCTCACATTTACGCGATACCTTCACCCTTGCACACCAATTCTTCTACTCATCAACGGACATCCTCAATATTCCTTTTTCACATACCATCATTTTAATCCACAGATTTAGTGATGATAAGAACCTTCCCCTTGGTCCTCTGAAGAAATTTCTTTCGATGTCGTTGTATGAATTAATAGTATCTACCGTGAACTCAGTTATGTAACCCTCGAGGATAATGTCTACCCAAAAATCAATAGCTCGCAATAATTTGTTGTTGACCTATTTCAGTTGTTGTACTAACTCTGGGGTCCAACACTGCGGTTCAGTCTTCTAGCAATGATTTTTGCGATATGTCAACTATGCTAGCCACTCATGCAGTACCACCGGGAATTCACAGAAGAAGATTCGTGAATATATGCATAGACGTATTTCTGTAACCACTTGGTTGTTATCTGTTTAGGGTCTCTCTTCTCAATTCCTACGAATTCTTCTGCTTTCTTGTCAAACCACTCTTGGATCTCTGGTTTTGTCAGGTGCCACAGCATATCTCCTTCTTTTCTAACTTAGGGTCCCGGCAACGGAACCATTTGTTGAGACAACTCTTCTTGATAGGGGTTCACTCCATCGTCAACAAACACCAACATCCCTTAAGCACTGGCCTAAAAGGGAGTTACCCTTCCATCAATGCCTGCAAAGCAGGCGAGGTCTCACCCGAAGTGAATAAGGGTGCTGTAGGAACCAAGCTTCCATAGTTGCGAAGAAGATATGTGCACGTTAACCAGAGATTACAATATTTACCATAGTCTATTTAACCAATCATTCACATATTTGTTTCAAAGCATATTCAATAGTACATTCACGTTAACCACAACATATATCAACACAAATCAACAAAAATCATTTAAATAACCCATGATCGCATAACACAAAATTTATAACCAAACATATTCATTCATTAACATCTGCAGAACAAACCTCGCAGAGAATAGTCAACAGAATCCAAAAGATTGCATTAATATCGAAAACTTAGATGCCCTTAGGCTTACAATCTTGTTCTATTTATATGTTTTTCTCTTATTACAATTTGGTCCACATGACCGACTCAACTAATCTAACAATTCTTATGTTTGCACAAAACGTGGCAAAAGGTCCTTCTTCTGCGGAATGACCCTTTCACACTTGTCGGCTTCTACACTTCTTGTGGATCTATCTTGTTCCAACAGGGGGAGAGTATTTAAAGTGGATGTGGAAGTGGTTAATTCCCAACTTGATTACAATTTGTTACTAGGGAGAAATTGGACTCAATCTATGATGGTAGCAGTATCTTCGATCTTCTGCGTCATCAGGTTTCCACATGAAGGAAAGATTGTAACAATTGACCAACTACCATTAAACAATAATGAGTTCAATCAAGATCATGGATCGAATATTCCTTTACTTTCCCATTCCACAAGGAGTTGTGAAAACATTGGTGTGGGGATGCATCCTTCATTAATGGGAACTTTGAATATTCCTCCACCTGATTTGCAAGCTAATGCATCACTTGTGCACATGATTTCAACAATTGTCACACCTTTCATAAACAAGGAGTCTCAATTTAAGTCTTCGAACTTTAAGAACCCTTGGAAGTGTTTAGCCTCTGAAGTTGAGTGTAATCAGTTCAACCAACCTTTATATCCCTTGAGTACAATTGCTACTAAGAGGAAGCGTCTGATTTTATGCTTACCTTCTTGGGACTTGGTCTCGACAATTAACCAAGTGATACCTCCATTTGAATGTTTAAATATGTGTTCTATATGGGATGATATACTTCCTTCTGATGAAGTTTTCCTAGAGTCTATAATGCAGTCTTCCATTCATTTGGAAATTGATCCAGTTGCAGTTATGTCCTTCCTCGATTTGACTTTGGAGTCTTATCTTACCGTTATTGAGTCTTTAGACTCTCCCAAAAACCTTCAAATTGGTGTTCCTGCTAAGTTTGATTTTTCTTCTAGAATTTTCAACTTCCGTGATGATGAATTTATTCCTGCAGATTCCATTATGTCCTTCAACTCTAATATTCATCAAGAAGTTGATCATGTTGATTGTAATTCCTCGAGACTTAGTACTATAGATTCTTCATTGGTTAGCTCTACCTGCATTATGCCTGTTGTCAATGATAGTGAAGTTGAAAGTATTTCTACCACAGTGACTTTTATAGGATCTTTCATTACTCATTTTTTAGACATGATCTTAGTACTGATGTTTCTTGGAGACAAGTGTTAGTCCCAGATATGTTCGAAGGCTATATTTTAGAATTGTTCCTGGGAATAAATAATCTTACCTGTTCTAGTTTTTTTTTCAGGCCAACATTCAATCAATAATTATATAATTTTCTTTGATTTCAAATACAAAGGACATCTATAATTACGATTATATGTGGGGAGCACTTCTAGTATGTCAGCAAATTTTTTGAAAGAAGGAATAAGTGAAAATGGCATGAGTAAAGGTACAATAAAGTAAAACTTTATCTCTAGTTTGCAAAAAACGTACTGAGCATTGAATTCAGTAGTTATAATAGAATAATAGCAAAATACACCCAATAATTGTAGTAATAATCCGATCAATGTTCAATTGATATATAATGAATACTTCACAACAGGCAATAAAAGATACCCACAACCATATTTGTATCAAATATTTAGTAGTGGTAGATCAAACCATAAGGACATAAATTAGATTTGCAAATTACAGAAGGTTGAAAGAGATGGAAATACAAAGGATAAAATACTAATTGCACATAAAAAGAGCATAGAATACACACACACCCATGATAAATCTTGAATGTCTTTTTCTCATTACTTGATCAGAACAAAATCATTAGAAGTTATACTTCTTACAAAAAGAGATGACCTTAGGTATCGATTTTTTTGATCTATTTATATCCCTTTAGGCTCTTACAAAATCAGGAACAAAAATTCGTTATGGAATTAAACCACTTTTAGTTTCTCATACTGTTATCAATAAAAAATTATTACAAAATATGCTTATCTGGAAGAATAATTTTGACTTGATGGAAAAGGAGGCTCGGGTCTTCCTTGCTGAGGTGGAGTAGGATTCTACTACGATGATGATGTTAGAGTTACTGACTATGGAGTTGGGGCTCTTTCTAGTTGCTTTACTTGGAGGAACCTAATGATGTTATTCCATTATTTACCTAATCGATACTCGAAAACTTTCAATTCCGTGAGTTCCATATCTAGCTTTGAATAATGCTCGAACGTGGGCTTAGGAAAAGACTTGAAAATGGTCTTAAGCCGACTAAGGATTTCAAAATCTGGGTTCAACTTATACATAACTGATCTTCTGTTTAATTCTCCATGAATGTCTTCCAGGTGGAATTCATAATTTTGTGCCTCTAAAATCATGACATTATAATGGTATTTGCGATATAAATTTACATTCCCATCCCAAAAGGATAGAAGACCAAGCGGAAACACATTGCTGAATAAAGCTTTGAAGGAATGGATGCCATGCATCAATTGATTCGCCATATCACCAACGTTTTGAGCCATTATTCCCTTTGTAATTACTTTATTAGATTCTATAATGAATTTTGTTTTGTCTAAAATGGCATAGGCTTGAAGCTCATCAAAATTCTTTTTGTTCAGGAAATTGATCATTGTTTTTTCCATTTCAGTATTTTTCTCCATGTCGTTCAAAATTGTGCAAGAATCCTCAGAATTTGTCTTAGCAATTTCCCACTCTTCTTGTGATATGGCAGAGTGGCTTCACTGTGATGTTATAAGTGTTTTTATTTTCTCCCAAATCACAAACCTTGTAGTCGTGAGAAAATATTTCCCTGTCAGCTTTCTAGATAGATCCTAAATGCATTTTGGTAAGTCTACTTTGGACTGTTGTAGTTAAAAAATGATTAGGTCTCTTTTAGCTAATTCCTCATTTCCATTCCTTAGCTCATCACATTTTATATTTACTTGATCATGTGCATCATTCAATTGTGCATATTTGAGACTCATTTATGTGACTTCCTCTATGATCTTATATGAAGGGTCTGTTGAACATGTGGCTTGTAAAGCTATGGCATTTTGAAGCAAAGTGTCTTGATTATGCTTATGATATCATTTACTTTTCTTTCCAGAGAATCGATATTTTCCTTGAGTGTCTGGCCATCATCCAATGCCTTGTCCAACTCAGATTGTATCACTAAAAGTTCAATTGTTTGAGAATGCTCAACTATAGGGATATTGATATTTTTCTTCAAAAATGCAATCTCCTTATCCTTTTCTTTTAACATGTTTTGAACTAGAGTTGTATCACTTGGATACTTTACCAATTTGGTAATTTTCCGCTCTAAATTAGCTACCTTGAACTAATTAGATTTATTTGATGATTTTTCATTTTTTAGCTGCTTCACTAGTCTGTTTACTACATCCTATAGCTTAGTAGTACTCATAGTGTACTTAATTACATCTCTATACACTCCTTCACCCATTTTCCAGTGAAGCTCCATGATATATTTTGAAGGAAACACATCCAAATTAACCATGATCTGAGTGGTCTTGAAGTTTGAAGTTACCTTCTTCCCTTTGGGCACTAACACTTCCAAAATCGCCATCTTTAGGGTCCCATGCCTCAAATAGAATGTAAACAACACCCTAGATTGGTGTTGTTGGAATGATCTCACCATCATTTTTCAGATTTAAAATTCTGCATGCATTTTGCATGCATCCAGTCATCTACATGAATTTGCATACAAATGCATGCATCCATTCTTCATCTTGGTGGTCCTCCCGACACCTAGTGACTGTTTGTAGCTCCCTAGAGCCTTTCTTAAGCCCCCTATTAACACCCAAATTAAACCCCAAGGTTGTGAGAGAAGGCAATTTAGGGTAACCACTAACCAATCTCTAGCTTGTGCTAATGACCCAACACAAACACAGAGGGCTCTCACTATAACTCATGAAAGCTGGAAATAATCAAAGGAGTGAAAATTGAAAACGTACACCAGCATTCATCATTCAACATATTCAATTACAACATACATAGAAGATCAGATTTCTGTTGGAACAAAATGATTTAAACATTGTTTGGTTGAAACACATGAATCTCTATTGGGCAATGGAGTCACGTTAAACAAACTCTGAACATTTATTTACAAATGCTTTGGGAATGCATTTAAAAAGGGGCAAGGTAGAAAACATCTTGTATTCAAAGTGATTTTAATTGGTGAAACAGAAGAGAAAGAAACAATCCATCGATAAAAGGCATACAATAATGAATCATGTACCAACTTTAGTAGAAATCATTTGTGCAATACTTGGAATGAGATAAACAGAGCATAATTTGTATGAATTCTACTTAACTATAACACTGCACGAAGTATGAAGAGATATTACAGACTTGAAATAACAATGAAAGATACACAATTCACAGGAGAAGAAGAAAGAACAGACTACAGGACCAATTACACCAGAATCCTTGAAAAACATAGGCTTAGCTCTGCAAAACTTTGTTCAAAATATCTCATAAGCATCTTACAGAACAATACACAAAGTTTCAAAAAGTTTTCAACCCTTATGTCTTCAATTACAATGAATTTATAGATACCCTTCAAGCTCTAGGCTCATCTCTCTCCTGAACAGAAAACAGTTGCAAATACTGGACACCTAATTGACAGCTAATCAAGGTGTTTCGCCATTACAATTTCAAAATAGACATGGGAGGTATAGGACTAACCGCTTTTTACACTTACTAGCCTATTTTACTATATGACCAACTACTTGAACAAAAAACAAAACAGAAAGATAACAACTCCAGCTTGCTGCCTCTACTCTAGTTGATTGCTTAGCTGATACCTTTGAGCTCTTAAACCAAACATTGGAAATATCTATGACCGAACTACTACCTACAGAGTGTGTTTCACCACTTGTGGTAGCACACTATAGAAATGAAAAATTACAAATAACAGACAGGCCATGGCCATATCGGCTTCCAAAAATAGGTTTACGGACTGTCTAAGTCTTTCAAAATTGGAGATAAGGAGTATACTTATGTATCAAAAAATAGACTTGTTGGGTGGTGAGATGCAAATAACGTAAGAATGCTGCCACCTTAGTCCTGGGATTTCACCTAACCATACCAATCAAAAAAATCACCTACGTCAAAGGAAACCTTTTTTTGGGCTTCTTTCAGTGGGGGAGCAGGGGGAATCTCTTTAGTGGGGAGTATTAAGTCCTTGATAATTTCCACACTCTGGTGGATTTTCTGCTCGTCTTCTTCATGGGATTCTTTCCTTCTTTTCTGCTGCTGAAAACTCCAACATATCCGTCATTTCTTTGGATCTTCTGATTTGTGGACGGAACCATTTTCCACATGGTCGCAAAATATAGGAGGTAGAGGAATACACTCCTTCCCCATCTCATATAACACATGCTCTGGTACAACTACTACTTCGGTTCCCTCATCTCTCTCCATGCTCTGATACTAACTGCAAAAAATCCGAATAGATGAACTAGCCACCTTTTTAGAATTGGACGTGAGTTGAGAGTCCAAGGAATTAGGTTTATAACGAGTGATAATGACAGCGTCCCCATGCGAATCATTCTGATATGATTTCTCTGACTAAACCCTCCAAATGATTCAGCATGATGACCGAAGCTGGGACTGACGCAAGACATGTTCGACCGTGCTTTTCAGGCCAGACAGAAAGGACATTTGATGAATCTAAGGTGGCTCATCCCATGCGGCAATCATTGATTTGCAGTGAAGATAGCCTCCGGGGTTTTCAATTTAGCGGCACATAGCTCCAATCTTGACCGTTGGATGATGCACCTTTACCGACCGCGGCGATTTTGGGCATGATTAACATGCCGCCAATTAAAATCACCCCCGTTGCTCTGGACCATTGATCTATCTCCATTAGATCCATGCCATTGAAAGGAGTGCGACGCTTAACCAAATCGCGGAGATTTGGAACACAATCTTTTTCTGCGCACGTTAGATTAGTGCCATCACTTTTTCACCATAGATCTTCATTTTTGTTGATCTATGCCATTGATTTCTTTAGGAATATTCTTATTGACTAACACTTCCTCTGCTCTTATAAAATTTCCCCTTAACTTTGCACAAAAAGTTCATGTCCATAGATCTCTGAGGAAATTTAATCTATGCCATCCATACATACTTCTATCTGCTACTAGCATATTAGCCTGCCGTTAGTCCCCTGATCACCATGGAAACTTGGATCTTCTGAATATTCCCTCTCTTTTTACCAAATCCACTGTATTGAGCTCTGATAATTCACCCTAGGGGATGCGACCCGGGAGTTTGGATTCTTTTGAGGAATTATCCTGATCCTGCAACTCTTTTTCTTCATAAAAACCCTCTTCAAAGCTCAGCACATTTCGAGTGCTAACAACTGGCTCCAGCTGGGGATGCTATCCTTCTTGAGAGGTAGAGAAGAAGCTCGTAGACCATGTGCCTGATCCATTGGGTGACACTCCAAACCCTGAACTGAAAAATTCTCTAAAAAATGAAAATGGAACTGTACTTGCGTCATATCTAGGCTGAACATACAAAAAATAAAAAACCATGGCTCGCCTTCCAGACCTTAGGGCCTTCACTTCTGGCTTCAAGTCCTTTAGGTTCGCCGTTAAAACTTCGAAATAACTGTAAAAAATGAAAATATATACAGGCTATGGTACATGAGTTACCTGCTTTATCTAGGACAGGCAGTGCTTCAAAAATCTTCCATTGACTGGACCTCCCGACCAAACATATCCATCTTGGTGTTCCAAGATAAAATAATTTTCTCCTCGGTTTGCTGCAATAATATATCGCCCCATCCACATATGGTCTAATTTCCCATGTTTATCCTCCCTTGTAGCATCCCATTTCAGAACCAGATCATTAACCTGAAATTGATCTTCTTTTTCTTTCCTGTCAAAGGAATTCTTTATCTTCTCTTGATGGCCCTGTACTTTGTCATATGCTTTACTTCACAGCTCATTCAATTCAACTATCTGATTCACTCTTCTCTGCATATGATCTGAATCTTCCTCTATTCCTTGCAACAATCTCATGAGTAGCAACCCCAGAGAAACTGGAAAAACTACTTCAGCTCCATATACCAATTCAAAAGGTGACATTCCAATAGCTCTCTTTGTGCTGATTCTGTCATCCCACAAAGCATATTTCAATTTTGTGTGCCAAGTTCTCTTGTTTTCCTCCAACAACTTCTTGATGATCCTTACCAGGATCTTGTTAGAGTATTCTGCTACCCCATTTCCTTGAGGATCGAACATTGTGGAATGGTTCAGACTAATAGGGTATTTATGAAAAACGTTTATCGTTTTCTTGGAACTAAAGGGAGGAGCATTATCAGTGATAATCCTTTTAGGACACCCGAATTGGGACAATATGTTGTCTTCTAGGAAATCCATGATAACATTTTATGTTGCTTTCCTGGTAGGGATGGCCTCAATCCATTTGGTAAAATAATCTGTAGCGGTCAAAATCCATTTGTGCTGACCAGAGGAGTTTGGGTTTGTTTCCCCAATAAAATCTAGCCCCCATTGCTGGAAAGGGGCTTCCACTATGACTAGGTGAAGAGGGAGTGAAACCACTTTTCTCTTTCCTTTAAAGATATGACATTGATGATAGGTAACAGTCTCCTTGTACACATCAACAAACATGGTAGGCCAGTAGAACCCAACCCTCAATAATTTGTTGATTGTTACATTCCAGGAATGATGCCCACCACAATCTCCGTTATAGAATTCCTCGTTTGTGTGCCGAGCTTCTTCTTCTAACAAGCAATTCAGCAACGCACCTCTAGGGTCCTTCCAATATAAAAATTGATTCATAATACAATATTTTGCAGCTTTTAGTTTCACAGCTCTGGCCCTGCTCTTGCTTAACCCTGTAGGAGCTTGTAAGTTTCGTAATACATACACAGTGTCAGCATACCAAGGGGATGCAGAGAATTCAGGCCTTATTTGCACTCTAGTGTCTAACTGATTTGAATATTCCTCCAAAAGGTTCATCTGCAAAGAATCACTGTTAGCTTTAGCCATCAATTTCGCGAGACCCTATCCCTTTACCATCTTGGTGGGTTTGATTTCTATGTCATATTCACTACTACAATTTTGGCCTTTAGGGGGGGTTGTCTTCCACCCCCAAAAGTGACCTACAGGGGGGTTTTGGCTTTGGGGGCATTTTTGGCAAAACCACCCCTAAAGGCACCGATGTTAACAGTTTTTCCCTTTATGGGAAGTTTTTTACAAGATTGGAACAACCCCCAAAAGTGACTTTTGGGGGCGGTTTGTGACCCCCCTCATAGAGGTCTATGGAGGCAGTTATAAACCCACCTCATAGACCCCTTCATAGAGACCTATGGGGGCAGTTTTGACCCCCCTTCATAGAGACCTATGAGGGTGGTTGTGAACCCCCCTCATAAGTCCCCTCATACAAACCTATAGGGGTAGTTTGGACCCCCCCTGCATAGAGGACTATAGGGGTGGTTTCAAACCCCCCTCGTAGAGGCCTATAGGGGCGATTTTGAAGCCCCCTCGTATAGTCCTATATGGGTGGTTTGGAACCCCCCTCATAGAGGCTTATAGGGGCAGTTTTGAACCCCCCTCGTTGAGGCCTATAGAGGCAGTTTGAAACCACCCTCATAGATGCCTATAGGGGCGATTTGTAACCCCCCTCGTAGATGCCTATAGAGGCGGTTACAAACCCCCCTCATAGGTACCTACAAGGGTGGTTCTAAACCCTCCTCATTGTAACATACAAGGGCAATTTCGAACCCCCCTCGTAGTGACATATGAAGGTGGCTTAGAACCCCCCTCGTAGTGACATATGAAGGTGGCTTAGAACCCCCCTCATAGAAACATACAAAGACGGTTTGAAACCCCCTCTATAGCCATAATAAATCATAATAAAATATATTTTATTAAATATACCAATATTGCAATATCAATAGGGTATGGAGGAATCGAACCACCAACCTCCTGCTTGTAAGGCAGGCGCTCTACCATTGAGCTAGCACCCTTTAAGAATTAGGGAGATGAGCAATATTAACACTCATATTGCATTATTTTTAAGTCTAAGAAAAAACAATAAGAATGTTTAGGGATGATTGTAACAGGATATCCACATGTACCCAAATATCTACAGATTATCATGCAAGAGCAACCTGCTCTTTGTAATCCTCACAAGGCATAAGAACTATAATTCCAAACTTTTCGATTACTTACTAAAACAACAAAAATGCTGAAAAAAATTGCATACAATTTGCAGACACAAATTTCAATCATGTGATATTCATTTCATAACATAGTGCAGTGATTCTTATTGTAGACATGACATATTGATGCAGTTGAGGAGCTCAATAGTTTGTGCATGGAAGGCAAATATTCAAGAAGAATCATCTTCCTTGTTTGTCTCTTCCACTATGAGAATTTATGTACTTTGTTCAATATAGACAATATGAATAAACTAGAAGACGAAACGTTTGTATCCCTTAACTAGATGATAAATGCCATAATATGAGATTGTGAATACTTGAATAGTCGATTGCTTAAATATTTTGCTCAACTTCAAGTTGTCCATACATTGTCATACATTTTCATAAACTTAATGGGAACCTGGAGTTGATTCATTGCTAATATAGACATGCTAATGTTTGTGCGAATGAATATATTACTTTTTGTCAAGGTTCACTAATATTTAATTTGAACAAGATAGTGAATACGCAATCTATTTTTGGGTGTATGTCACGATCCCTACTCATCACTTGGCCTAGCAAGAACAAATGGCTCATAAAATAATCAATAAAAATACAAATGCCTTACCTCATGTATTAGTGTTGCAAAAAGAAATGTTTCAGCCTCAGTTGTTAGATGTCGAGGTGCTACATTTACATGACCTGACAAGATTTATAGAATATAACGAATATAGGAACGATCAACTATGTTCTCAGAGGAAAGTATTAAAAGCAGTCTGTATTAAACCAACTGCAACATACCAAGTCGAAACTTGGGCACTACAATTGGAATTGTTTGAAAGGATGCTAACATCACAGCAAGGAAGCAACAAAAATTACCCAAGTCCAGAGGTAAGAACGCAACTTATTTCCATTGGATCTAGAAACATTTGGCCATTGTTTGTCTTTTAGGGTTTTATGGTTTATGGTTTAGGAAGACTTGGAAGAATTCCAAGTGCCAAGATTGAAGAAGAAACCCCAGTGCAGACATCAAAAGGTAGCACTGGAGGTCCTAAGTGCCTAGACAGCGGGTCTGGACAAGTTCAAAGAAGACGATCAGGAACAATAGTTTCCTAAGGTGAATCCCATAGTGCCATAGTGGATTTGGTGATGAGTTTTTTTATGTAGTTGTTGGCGGTGGCCTTGGCAGAAGACTGACACCATCCTTTTACCGTTGAAAGATAAATGTGGCTTTCTTCCTAGGAGCATATGGCACAAACAAAGGTATCCATTTTAGAAATGGTGAAAATTCCCGTAGGCATATGGGAAGCTCTCAAACAATGAGGAAATACTCAAAAAAAATGAAAGAAATTCCCATATGCCCGCAAAAGCATTAAAATGACTGCCTTGCAAATGAAAAAATCCAGTAAATATTGCAAAGTGCCTGGAAGTCTTAAACAAAGGCCTGTTCGTATGAAGAAAATCCCTACAACTGGTGTAAGACATGACAGAATTCCTGTAGCACATTGAGAAATGCCCAGGGTATAAATACGTCTTAAATATGACCTGAGATTGCAGACTACAATATGTGATGTGTGTTGAGCTCTGAGGCATTGTGAGGAAATGATTTTTTTTTTAAATCTCCGATCTTTGAAGGAAACCAATTTCTAAGAAGACTCTTTTTTATAATGATATCTACATAATAATGTGAGGTACCTCTGGCCCTGAGATAAGGAAATGTAATCAAGACATGAGAAAAATATGATGCAAGATTGCTAGCTGGAAATGAAACTGTGCATAAGATCTAGGCAGATAATTTTCAGGCATTACAGAAAAGAGAAGAAAGTAATCAATCAAACGAGGTTGATTGATCGAAGTATGATTTTTATATGAAAAGGTGAAAGAGAATGCCCACACATTAAGTTAAATGTCCGTAAGACCTTAAGACAAAATGCTTTCCAGACTTAAAATACATATGTCCGCAGACATTGTGACGAATGCCCATCTGACCATTGAAAATGCCCCCACTATCAGAAGAAATGCGTGCAATTGTGAAGTAAATGCCCGCCAAGGTCTTAAAATGCCCACTGCATGCTTGTATATGAGAAGGGGATTCCTTCCAGCAATAGAAAACTGACCACAGGGCATAAGAGAATGCCTGCAACTGGTGCATTACATTGATAAAAAGCAAACAAAGGTCTCCAACTATGCCCACAAGACTTTGGAAACTCATTTTAAGACTGTATCAGTGTATAAGCTTCAAGTTTCAAGAATTGAGTACTGCCTTTGATCTACGGATTTGAAGAAAAGTGGTAGCAACAGACATGGTGAAATGATGGAGTAATCTATGAGTAGACTTGAATAATGAATGTTTACCTTTCATGAATTTACTGGAATTGTATTTGGCTATAACCTAGCTGGTGGATTAGCTGAAAAGTAGCAGTAGCCATCTTCTAATGGAAATAGCTTGACATCACCTCTGAATTCGGGCTAGATGATTGGGGTCTTTCATGCACACATTCCTATCTGAATTCCAGACACCTACAACACATATTGAATTGGGCTAAGGATAAACAAAGACTAAGACAACCACTGGTTCTAAGGTCTGATTTTATAGGCATTTATCTTTGCATACATATGACAATTGAAGTAGCAAAAGATAATATTGTGGTGTTTTAGATTGGTTAAACTCAGGGAAGCCAAGGACACATAGAAAAGTGAAGGAATTTGTACATAAGACTAATCTCTCATACTTCTAACAAAGACCTCTTATCTGAAGTGAAGCAGCCCTTTTTCAATACTTTGTGTGCCCTTCCTCTTGAATGCCTGCTTATAATGCAAAACTATAAAAATAGAACTGTTTATGTTACTATAACAACTTGATATATGAAAATATTTTTGAAGTAGCAACAACTTATCAGGACCATCTCATTAATATAGCAAGGACCATAACGAAGAAAGTCCTATCATTTCCATAGCAGCTACATGGAAGGTAGAGAACTTACATTGCAGAGGAGGACGCTTCAAAGGCCAATCCCGTTCACCCATTTTGTCAAACACTTGGTGAGAATCCTCCAAAATCCCACTTTTGATCTTCATGTCTGAATGCTTATTCCCAATCTCTTGGTCAACAGACTCTAGATCAGCACTGGTGGGTTTGGTCGAGGGTCGACTGGCTTCCGAAGATCTCGTGGAAGCTTCTTCATCCATAGCCCTCATGGTTTCCAAATGAAACCTTATTAAAAACCATCTATATGTTGAAATCTCTCAGAAAATGTAGTAATAGCATTCAAATGGAGTACGGATTAAAAGATGCAAAAAAGTAGGAGTTCCTCAGCAAGCAAGAAAAATTAAAAATTAAGTAGGAAATAGAAAGGAAAACAGGGAAATTTGGAATTGGGCTTTCGACATTGTTTTCATAGGTTGAGGGAATTTGGCGGGTGCTTTTTGAAATTTTCATTTTTGGAATATTTTTTTAGTAAACTAAGTTTTATAAATATTTTAATTGCAAAAATATTTTAAGTTTTAAAGTTAAAGAAAAGTATATGAGTATGTGTTATTATTGGTCACTCACCATTTAGATTAATTAGACATTTCCACATTAGGATGAACAACCTCACATAAAAACTTGCATAATAAAGCTCTCTTTTAGATAAATATGATACTTCATTATTCTTTTACATATGTAATATCAAGTCTTATTAATACTTAATATATTAATATTAGTATATTAATTCATTAATATTAGGTATCTAAATAATATTAATAAGGGATTTAAGGTTGATAAAACAATTTAGGTTTATTAATGTTTTTAACTTTCGATTATTAATATTAATATAACATGGTATTAATATATTAATACTAATTCTAAATAAATTTTTTGCTTTACATAGTATAACTTTTTTTAAAAACATTTTCAAAATTTTCTTTTAAATAAATTTTTTTATTTTTTTAAAACTCGTAAGTAAGTAAAATATTATTGTGGACTCAAAATTTATTAATCTCCCTTTCTTTTATCCTTTTCATGGGACGCCTATCTCCTTATGATAAACCCATTTGGTGGCTTGAAACATCAAGACAATTTTTTGACTAAATGCAGTCTTCCTCCTCTCTTCTTAGTATGCTTTTAAAATAATTAAGTGTGCATAACAAATTTTGAAATTAAGTGAACCTAGTGAATTTTCAAACTCTTGTGATAGACTTGGACCTAAGTACCCTTTGTTTGATCTCGGATTTGAGAATTTGGGAAATGTCGTTACCTAAGCATTGGGTTTGTAGGGAAATACCACAATCCAAATGTATAAGCCTCTAAATCAATCTAGGTTCACAAACCAAAACATGTTAAATTTTAATGTCGAATAGGGTGTCATGCCTTCGAGGAGGTCATTGTATCATAAATTATAAGAAACCTATTTTTCTTGTAGGGCCGAATCTAAAAGGATTTCCAAACATTTTAACTACAAGTGTTGGGTCTCTATGAGGAATTATGAAAGGCCAAGACCCTTTTAGCAACAACAACAAATCACCGTAAACTCATGTAAATTATAAAACCTAAACAATGCAATTGACCTATACCAATGGATCTAGATAAAGAAATGTTCTAGTACTCATGGACATTTCAACTCTACTTTTATAGTGCCACCCATCAAATCCTTCAAAATCCATCTATCCATCTAAATATTCCCTACTTAGAAAACTCGTGTTAAATAATATCTTTGAGTTTTAGTCTTGCATAAGTTTCTTGACATACTTGAAAATCGAATTAATCTTGTTTCATATATTTTTAGGTTTAAGAAGCAATATGGATTATGAAATTTATGCTTTCTGTGATGCTAAGAAACCCCCATGGATATAAATATTGAATTAAAGCAAAACTTACATCACCTTAGGTCAATGGTGAAAGGAAAGGATTCACACGGATCATGATGGCATGAATGATGAATATGTTGATAATGGCAATGATTATGATGACAACAATGATGGTTAAAATGGAAATGATAATGATGACGACGATGACAATGACTATGAAAATAATAATGCCAATGTCATTGGTGAATTTTCCCAATTCTTGAAATGCCATCATTGTCATCATAATAATGATTATCTTTTTCATTTTCATCTAGGTTATCATCATCTTTGTTGTCATCATTATCATCATCATCAATACAATCATGGCCCAGGAGCCTTATAAGAAATTTTTGGAGTCTTATGTACCAAAAAAAAGGCCCAACACCCAATACACATCCATGTTATTCCAAATGTCAAAATGATGTCTGCATCATAGGTATAGCCTAAATTTTTAATCTACATGGTCTATGTAATAGTAAGGAACCTTGGGAATAACCACGAGTCCTCGAAGCAATTGTTAAGGATTATGTCATTGTCATTATCATCATCATCATCATCATCATCATGGCATTGAATAACCAACACTAATCCCTCTAGATTGGGCCTTGCATGTGCATGTTCATCTTGAACAACTCCTCGGAAGGGGCAACTTTATATCTCTTGAATAGACAATTTGTCTAATGTAAGAAGAGCCCTTATTCCCTTCATAGACAATTCAATTGTAGACATTATGCCCTTCATAATTGATGTTGTGCTAGACACCTCGAAACCTTCCCCACCTCACCTCACCTCACAGAGAAATACTCTTGTATCATATTATATCATGGGACATAAAGTTAATGTAGGAAACTGTGTGAATTATTAATCATATGTTTTTCTAAAAGCGGCATTGAAATGTGTCAACTTGTCATGTTTAAAGATTTATCCAACAATTCATTGAAAGGTCCAGTCCCTTGCTCTATTAGCCATTTGAGTAGATTAAAATTCCTGTGAGTTGTGACATCCTCTTCTCCATATTTTCAGAGCTTTCAGGTTTTGGCTAAATTATAATCTTGATTTATATGCTAATGTTTGGACGCTTATGTGCTTTACGAACCTATCCACAAATTTTCTGGCAAGTGAAATCCCAAAACCGGAGTTCTACAAGGTTTTGGAAATCACTCATGAGTGACAGACATCTTCATGTGTTTAGGCCATCTTTTGCATAGAGTTGAAAATAAGATTAAAATTGATACACATTTTGTTGAAGATTTTTTTCCATTTTTCAAATAAGCTTGGATATAAATTACACTGTTTGGGTCCCTCTTAAAGTACCTACTAATACCTTTTTAAGCAATTTTCATTTTTCTTTACAATATATGTCCCGAAAACTCATTAATTGTGCTATCCAAATTCCTTTAAATTCTACATTGGAACTTATCTAGGTAGAAAGTTTAGGTACTCTGAATCTTGGGTGATAAGAAGGGCCTATAGGAATTGAGTTATTCTCAAACATTGCTACAGATCTTATTAGAGATTTGTGTTCTAAGTCTTGACATACCTGTGGAGAGTATTACTACATGTTCTGATTTTATCTAATTTATGCCAATGCTATGAATCAAGAGATATTGAGGACTGATTCCTTATTCATATACTTATGCTTCTTGAAATTCAAAGGTTAGCAACCTTTTTCATCTAAAATATGTGAATACATGTGAATTTCTTGATTGATGAAATGCAAATCTCTTTACCAATTGATATCATAAACAAAAAGATGGAAAAGTTTTATTTTCTTGGATTTCCACCTATGAGAGATTCACTTGTGGAGGCCAAATGTGCTCTATACTTATAGGGATTTGAAACTAAGCATGTTGATGTTTATCCCATGTGCCAATCTGGTTCCATCATCCTGAGTTCCATTTACTTCCTGCTAACAACTTCTATTGCTTTGAATAGGGAGGCCATGGTTGTGTTTGTATCACTCATCTACAGGGTAGTTTTGGTCTAGAGGTCCTAAAGTAGGTCTCACAATATGATGGTGTCTAGTTCAACTAACATTTAGCATCCTTAAAGAACCCTCTTTAAGGTGGATTGTTGATGTATTAAATCATCTTCATTTAGAGAAACTCTCTCATGTATGTATTAATGATCTTAAATTCCTTTGATTTTAATGATTTAGATTAGAAATTGAAAATTAATGTGCTAATGATATTATGAGCTTAGTTCCTGTTGTACAGTTGAGTTCCTGCCACCTGGATCAGATCTGGCTACACATCGCAGTTTCAGTTACACCATCATTGGTTCTCATATATCCAGTTGTTTTGATGGAATTCGAGGATATAGACGGTGAAGAACAAGGACCCAAGATGGTTGTGAACCTACAGATCCATCCTCAACTACTCCTGAATAAACATGAATGATCAGTTAAAGATGGGGTGCAAGATGCTTCATAATTGCTAGATGTTAATGCTTGGTACATATCTAGAATGAGTGCCTTTTCCTCATGCACTTTGTGTCATGAGGACAAGGCATCGAAATCTTCATTATGGTCGATTGATCCCTCTCTATGTCAATAGTTGTTATACATAACAGTTTTTGAAAATTGTTTCTAAATAGGGGAATTTCTGTTTATTATGTAATAAATGTTCAAACTTTAAGAACCAGTCCTACGCTTTGCAAAAAGGAATGAAGGGGGGATGATAGAAAACATCAAGATGATAGATAGTTTCATTTATGTCGATAGATAGTGTTTCTTTTATTTCTGTAAAAAAATGATGAACCAGAAGTGACTGCGCATCATTATATATACATATTTTCATAATTTAGTTTTATCTGGTCTTCATGTGATGAATTGATTAGCTAGTCATTGTTGAAGACAGGAAGGGCCCCTTGTCCCGACATATGCTTTTGATTCTGCAATTCAAGGTTTTGAAACATTTTTATTATTGCTTACAATTTCAAATTACGTTGCACTTTTACAATTCAATAGTTTTGAGTAAGGAGTGTTCTAGAAAATTTCAGTTAAGACAAAGTGGATTGATTTAAGATTTGCTTTCAAGACTTTGTAATCGATCAGATGAGATGCATAAGTTGCATAGTTAGTGTCAACCATTCTACAATATTTTAGCCTATTTGAGGAATGGTGTGGTAAAATGACATATTAGTATAGATTTGCAGTTAAGAGAAAAACAAAGCAATTGGTAGAAATGAATAGTGAATATTAGCAGAGTTATAGCAGTTTCAATTTGAATTAATTTTATTTCATTAAACTGAAGATGGGTTTTAGAGATTGAAAGAAAGATCACTTTGCTTGATTATTTTTGGATTCATTTCCAAAGCATCTTAATATGGAGTAAGAGAAGGAAATCAAGTTTTTGAAAGGGGTTAAGAAATAATTTCAATGCATCATCTTTCAAAGCTACATTTCTGATTATTAAGATTGCAGAGAACATTGATGGACATAGGAATCTTGAAGTATTAGCTAATTTCCATTAGGTGATAAAAGTTTATGTATTAGGCTATTGAAGATCAAATTCAACTTATCTTCTGTGCATAAGTAAGGCAACAAGATTTGTCTTATTTAAGAGTGTGGTTAAATAGGATTTTTCTGCCATTTAAAGTTGAAGCAGTGATTACAGCTTTGAATTACTCTTAGCTAGTTTAAGTAAATTTGGATAGACTAGATTGTGTGTGAAGCCAATCCTGCACATATGGTGTTGGTTCCTCGAAGTTTACCTTCCTAGGTTGATAATTAAGTGTTGACATATATGTGGTATATATTTAGACCAACAGGAACCAAGTTTGACCATGATGATTTAAAAGTGTTTGAAGGGTGAAATTTTTTGTATCGCCTTTATTACGGTCTACTCTAATGTCATGAGAAGTATGGTTTGAGTTCAACATAATTTTTTTTTCTTTCAATGGTCTCCCATAGTGATGCCTAATGTGACTCTCCTAGTGACATTGTAACTTTGACCGAGGTTGACTTGACATTAGTGGATGAGTTTGATCAATGGAAATGGATGAATTACATTGGTTATGGTATCCTTATAGATGTACATTGCATTTCATGTCTCATGGCGTCCACATGTAACAGATGGAGAGGCTTCTACACGATGCAAATGCAGGCCGATGAGACCATGGATTCTCTTGGAATTTTCCTTTCTCTTGGAAACTAAATTGATTTTAATTGACAAATTTAATTGGTTGGATTTGATTCAGTTGCATCCCATCAGATTCAGACTCTGAAACCAGTGCATCTCATAAATACACCATTATTTCCCATTATATTACATACCAAACATTTATCTTTCATCTCCATGAAAACATGGCTGTAGATTGCAAGGCGAATAGGGAGGCAGTGAAGTGGAAACTTCGAGGCAAGACGAAATGCAAATACAAATCTATCTTCACGAAGCCACGCTACCCTATTGAAGCAAAGAAATAAGTACCTAATAAAATCCGCCAGGGAAACTTAACTCAAACACACATAATACCTACATGCATAATACCTATAGAAATGGTCACATAGCATCATCAATTAAAAACTCATTAGAATTACATTTTTTATTGTCACTAAAAGTCACCAAAAAATATATTAGTGGGTGCCATTAAAGGATCATCACTAGAAGTGTCACCAAAGAGAGAATTTGTAGCGTGCCCTTAACAACCCTCACCAAAAGTGTCATTGAAAAGGGATTTAGTGACAAACCTTAAAGGAATGTCTCCAAAGACGATTATAATGATGGTTCTTTAAGATTCGTCATCATATGTGAAACTGGTGATGGCCCTTTAAGGCTTGTCACAACCATGACCCTCACGAATGGATATCCATGAGGGCCATTAAAGGATCGTCACTAGAAGTGTCACCAAAGAGAGAATTGGCAATAGGACTTTAATAACACTCACAAAAAGTGTCACTGAAAAGAGTTTTGGTGACAAAACTTAAATGAATGTCTCCAAATACAATAACAATGACATTTTTTTAAGGTTCGTCATCATTTGTGATGTTGGTGACAACCCTTTAAGGCTCGTCACAAGCATGCCCCTCACCAATGTCCTGTTTTGTAGTAGTGAAAGAAATGGATTCAACAAAGGATAAGGAATGAGATTGTGGCAATGGTAAAATAGTAATATTGCAAATGACCTTGATACTAAAAAAGGAAAAGAGATCATAAAGAAGATATATAAGTCATAATTGAATGTAAGAGGAGAAAGAGGATGTGGAAGAAGTGGACATGGAGTTATTATCCTTTCATTATAATAAAACATTTATAATTTCGCTTTCAAGTTAGCAACTGGTGAATCTACACTAGCACATGATAAATGAAAATGGGAGGATAGAAATGTTGAAGGATTGTCAAGTTCCCATAAGAAATGATCATGAATAGACACAAATCCCACAAAGTTGACAAAATCTAAGTTGGGACGAGGCAAGAAACTTGTCAATGATAACTTGAAGGAGAAAAGGGAGCAATTAATTAAACCAAGACAAACAACCTCACTTAAGGATACATTTCTTCAAACACCTAGGCCTTCTAAATGAAATTCTCTTGTGGAACATAAGGGGCAATAATGCACCTAAGAAACAAATCATTTTGAAAAACAAAATAAGAGTAGAAAAACTAGACTTAGTGTTTATTCAATAAACAAAATGCAAAATGTATAACATGTATAAATTCACCAAAATGATATGGGGAGGATGCGATTGCTCAACTAGAGGATTGAGAGGATTTTCAAGAGTTATGGAAATGATCTAGGATCCCATAAACATGGATCTAGAAAATCAACTTACCACCTATTGATAGATGACTAGCGATTTATACTTTATACTCAAGGGTAAAGGGTAATATAAATAATGTATATGGGTTCATTGATCCCTGACAAATTCTAGATTAATATTTGGAAATATTAAGTACAATTAAGATCCTCCCCAATTAGGAACATTGAATCATTAGAGAATACGGCCTAGCCACAACAAAGTCCCTCTTTGAAAAGAAAGGATGAGTGTAAAGGTTGGATGCGGCAAGCTGTATTCTTTGGGACCTTTTAGAGCATTGATAATTTGTGGATGTATTTCCAAAGAATGCCATCTTCACTTGGAACAATTGGTGTGGAGGGTTGATTATAATATGCTCATTATGTGGCTTATAGAATGTCTCAATGAAACACCATTTTGTGGACTATAATGCTTATGAAATATGCCCATAATGGTAGGATGGACAAAGCTCAACAATGTTTAATAACATGCTTGAGAATAATGTTGTCTCGTGGAATGTTGTGATTTGGGATTGCATATAAAATGGGAAAATCAAGGAGGCTCACAAATTGTTTAAAAGAATGCTACCATGTAGATATGCATTGTTTCAAGCATGGAGAGATGTTCTTACATTGGTCTTGTTGTTTCTTTATGTGGACCTAATAGATACTTGGAGTGGATTTGACATACCAGTTACAATTACCAACAAAAATGGCCAAACAGTGAGGGCATTCCATCATGGTACCTTTTAATATTATCATCATAGTTTGGACATTGACCTTCATTTGTCGAAGACATGACTAGTGAGGAATTTGAGGGAGAAAAAGAATGTAATATGTGATTAATGTGTCAAGGCAAAGGGACAAATACAAGGCAAAAGTTGGCCATTTACAAGGTGGGAGGACACATTAACTAAACTCAAAACCTCACACATCCAAATATTCCATGTAAGTAAGCATAATTCTTCTACATCAACCTTACCAGCTTAGGCCATTTTGTCTCTAGGGATCATGTGACATTAATAAGCCTGTGTCCACCATACAAGCCCTATAAAGGGAATCTTTATCATGTAAGTGGAATATAGTGTTAATTTCAAGTTTGGCATACTAAGGATGGCTCTCATAGCCTAGTCCATGTTATAGGGTAAACATATAAAGTCCTAGGCCATAACATTTTCCTCAAGGGATCGGGGCCCACAAATGGGGCCCTAGTCCATAACGCCATCTCTATGTGGGAAATATTTGGCTTACAAGCAAGAAATGGCCATTTCAAGCTCTATGTGACCAAGAATGGTTATCATTGATTGGGCCATATTATCAACTCAAAACATAACGTCTAAGGGTAAGGGGCTCAATTCTCATGAATTTTAGGGGGGGGCTCCAACGAACCGCCTCCAAAAGCTCAATTGTCATGACTTTTAATGGGGTGCCAAAAAACCACCTCCAAAAGTTCAATTCTCATGAGTTTTAAGGGGGGTTCCAAAAAAACCACCTCCAAAATTTCAATTCTCATGAGTTTTGGTGGGGGTTTTGACAAACCGCCCCAAAAAGTTATGAAAACTAGGCTTTTAGGGGGGCTTTTCAAACAACTACCTCCAAAAGTTCAATTCTCATGACTTTTAGGGGGGGTTTTGACAAACCGCCCTCAAAATTTATGAGAATTGGGCTTTTAGGGGGGGTTTTGAAACAATCGCCTCCAAAAGTTCAATTCTCCTGACTTTTAAGGGGGGTTCCAAAAAAACTACCTCCAAAAGTTCAATTCTCATGACTTTTAGGGGGGATTTTGACAAACCGCCCCCAAACGTTATGAGAATTGGGATTTTAGGGGGGGTTTTCCCAAAACCGCCCCCAAAAGTCAAATTTCAGGACTTTTGGGGGCGGTTTAAAAAACCCCTCCCCCTAAAAGTCCAATTTCCATGACTTTTAGGGGTGGTTTTAAAAGACCGCCTCCAAAGGTTTGAAAACAATTTTAGGAGGGGTTTTACCAAGACCCCTGCAAGCCAAAACCACCCCTAAAGGGCTATTTTGTTGTAGTGATTCTAGCAATACAACAATCCACTTGGCTCTTCTACCTTCGGGATATGCTTGGGTGAGGATACTCTTCACAGCGTTGTTTGGGACATGGCCAATAATGTGGGAATGGAGTATGTAGACCTTGAAATCCTTCCATGATTTTATCAAGGCATATGCATATTTTTCCATAATGTCATATTTCAGCTCCCCACCTCTCAGCATCCTGCTGAAAAATGCAATAGGTTGCTCAGCATTCTGGGCATTCTTTTGTAACAGGACTCCTTCCACCGTATGCTCATATGCATAGGAAAATATAAAAAATTCTTTGGAAAAATATGGGCTTGCTAATACCGGGGCCTCAGTAATAGCTTTCTTAATGCCGGTGAACAATTCCCTGGCCTCCTTAGTCCATTTTATCTAATTCTCTTTCTTTAGCATATTAGTGATATTCTTCATTATTTTTGCGAAACTGGGGATAAACCTCCTCAGGAAACCCACTTTCCCTATGAAGGACTGTACTTCTTTCTTGCTTTTGGGCTCCCCTACTTTCTGAATAGCACTAACCCTCTCAGGGTCAATCCTGATACCTCCTTTGGAAATAATATGTCCTAAGAGCTTAGCCTCTTCTAATGCAAGATGAGACTTTTTAGGGTTAAGAGAGATACCATATTTACTGCATTTGATGAAGACCTGCTCCAAGTGTTTCAGGTGCTCATCATCAGATCTAGAATACACTATTATATCATCCATGTATACAACCACAAACTTATCTTTCTCCTCAGCGAATGCTATGTCCATTGCACGCTGGAAAGTGGCTCTTGCGTTCATCAGCCCAAAAGGCATATTCACATACATGAAGGTACCTCAAGGAGTGGTAAAAGCAGTCTTCTCTTGGTCTTCTGGGCATACCTTGACTTGATTGTATCATGAGAAGCCATCCATAGTAGAGATTCTTTCTGCTCCTACTACCTTCTGTAAAATATGTTCCATTTTAGGCAAAGGGTAATTGTCTTTTAATGAGGCTCTGTTCAGGTTCCTAAAATCTATGCAGATCCTAATCTCACCATTCTTCTTCCTTACAGGGACCAGATTTGCGATCCACTAAGAGAATCTCGGGGTGACAATGATTTTTGCATTAAATAATCTTATGATTTCCTTTTCTATCACAGGAACCAATTTGGGTTTTATCCTTCTTAACTTCTACTTGAAAGGTTTCTCCTTTGGTTTGATTGGAATAGAATGTTACACTATAGAGGTGTCATACTCCTTTAGTTCTTCATAATTCCAAGCGAAAGCATCGGCGTATTTTTTCATCAACTCTATGTTAGTTTTTCATAAATTTCAATCTGATCTAGGATATTAAATGAGAGAATAACATGTACATCATATCTACAACATATCTACAACATATCAATCATGGAAACAATAATGCAAGCATACAAGAGACACAGAGTTTCACCGGAGAAAACCAAGAAGGTGAAAAACCCAGCAACTTCCTTAGAGATAGATAGAGAAATGATACAACCCAACCATAAGATATAGTCTTCTCCTAGCAGAAGGTTCTCCTCCTCCACAAGTGCGCTGTTAGGAACCCATGTCTTTACTTTGTTAGTAGGATGTTGTTGGACGCATATGCTTTGTAAGTCGTCCCGTAGTAATTGTTGATCAATAGTTTGTGTTTTTGTTGTTGGCGCATATGCTTTGTAAGTCGCCCGTAGTATTGTTGATCCATAGTTTGTAACGGCCCATGGTTTCGACCCATAGTATTGGCGCCTAGAATTAGTATATAAGTGTGTGTTGAGACCTATGAAGGCACCGTGAAGTTATTGTATTGAGCTTGCTCAAAGGAGGTTGCCCCCTCGAAGTGGCCTGTGATCAATACAAAAGTGATTATGAGTTCTGTCATTTCTGCTATTTCGCGTATTCTTGTTAATTAATTGTTGCAGGTGCCTCACATCTGGTATCAGAGCACTTTCTTGGGCTCGCTGGGTGAAATTTCTGCCAAATTTTTTTTTTCGCATCTGTTGCAGGTTCGGATTTGGGAATAAACCCTATCCGCTTAACTGTGGGAAGTACTTGGGCATAAGCCCTAAAACTCATTGTGAGGAGTACCATAGGAACCCCGAAGTAGCTGGCCCATTGAAAGGACCTGCCGGCGAAAAGGGCAACGACCCCTACCTGATTGACTAGTTCCCACTCGTGAGGTAAACCAAGAGCTGTCGTTTGTGGCAAAGCGGTTATCAGTTTTACCTGAGCCGTGGAGTGAGGGGTACTGCCCCAATACGCAAGCCGTCAGACAGCATTGGTGGTCGAGTGAAAACCCTTAACTGTTAGGAAGCCGCACATACCTAGGGTCCATATCTACCTTCAGCTGAACTATTGTCTATCACTGCTGCTCCGTTTCAGATCCATTTTGCAAGCCATTCTAGTTCCAGCCGTTCGACGTTGTTCCAGAATCCTTCAAACTGGAGATCCCATTCTGCAAGCAGAGCCGTAGCCGCTCCAGTTTGTGAAAAAAAAAAAAAGAAAAAAAAAACACCGAGCCGTAGCCGCTCCAGTCTGGAAAAAAAAAAAAAAAATTAGTTTTTTCTCCATATCTCCATTGTTTTACCTCGCTCCAGTCTGAAAAAAAAAACCGCTCCAGTCTGTGAAAAAAAAAAAAAGAAAAAAAAAACACCGAGCCGTAGCCGCTCCAGTCTGGAAAAAAAATTCAGTTTTTTCTCCATATCTCCCTTGTTTTACCTCTGTTTTCCTTGAAAATTTCAGGGAACCCCTGTCATTCCATTCTGCATATTTCATCCCTGAGGACCCTATCCTCAATTCCCCTTCCTACAGCCCCAAATCCCACATTTGTCTATTTTTAGGGTTTGCCATAACTTCCTCAGATTTCACCCAATCACCTTCAATTTTTACCACAGAGTTCCTTTCTGAATTCTGCTTCTTTGTTCCCCTTTGCCAAATTTTCCCATCCTTTCACCCCACTTCTGAAATCCTCTTTTTTGCTTCCCTGTCTATCCAACAGTGTCCCAAAAATGAGTCAAACCCCAATTACCCTTCTGATTTTTTCCCAAATCCAAATTTTCCTTTACTGAAGTAGTTCCTGTTTTTGTTTTCCTACCCAGTCAAAAAAAAAAAAAAATCCCTGGTTATGGTTGTCACCCGTGCAGGAGCAAAACCCATGGAGGAAGCCCTTGCAGCCATCCAAGCCAAACTCCAGGATCTGGATGAAAAATTTCTTGGTCTCCATCTTGAACATTCAGCTATGAACAATAAACGACAGTCCGAGTCTTCATTAGACAATGGGTTGTCTTCTTCCAGCAATTTCTATGGTCCGAAGCTTGATTTTCCTCGCTTCAATGGTACCGATCCAACTGGATGGATCTATCGTGCAGAACAGTATTTTAGTCTGCATAATACTTTTGATGTCAACAAAGTTCCGTTGGCATCCTTTCATTTGGAACAGGAAGCTCTTCAATGGTACCGTTGGTACATCAAGGCTCATCCAGAGCCCAACTGGCCAGACTTTTGCCAGCTCCTTTTGCAACGATTTGGTCCTAGTGCTTTTGATGACTTCACCGGAGCCCTCACTAAACTTCGCCAAACTGGCACTGTGAGAGAGTATCAAACCAAATTTGAGAATCTAGCCAACCACAACGAAGGATTGTCTGATGAATTTTACCGGAGTTGTTTTATCAGTGGTCTAAAGGATGCCATCCGCTTTGAGGTCAAAATGTTCTGTCCCAACACAATGATGGAAGCACTCGGGTTGGCTAAGTTGGCAGAAGACAAGATTGCAGCCCAACAACGCTCCAAGCCCACTTTTGTTCCCTTCCGAAATATGGGTTCTCAGCGACCACCTATACCGCAGGCTCCTTGACCGACTCCTATCAAGCGTTTGACTGAAACAGAGATGCAAGCACGCAGAGAAAAGGGGCTTTGCTATAATTGTGATGAGAAATTCACTCGGGGACATAGATGTGTTCAGCAAAAGCTCTATCTCCTGGATGTGGAGTCTCTGCCTGCCTCTGAAATGGGTGACGAAGATCCAGAAACACTAGATGCATCGGTCGACATTCAGGAACCGCCTAGTGACCCTCCGTCTCAGGATGACCAACTAGAGATATCTCTCCATGCTTTAGCGGGAATCACCACCCCCCAAACAATGCGGGTCAGGGGTTACTTCAAGAAGCTTCCTCTTACAATCCTCATTGATTCTGGTAGCACGCATAATTTCATTGACCCTCGGATCGCCAAACAAGCTGATTGTTTTATCCATCCTTGAAAAGGGAAGTGTCAAAATGTGCGTATCTCTATGGGAGATTATACCTTGCACTCTGACATGTTTGCCTTGCCCTTAGGCGGATGTGATGTGGTTTTGGGCGCTCAATGGCTACGCACACTCGGCCCTATCTTATGGGATTTTGCCGAACTTTGGATGCAGTTTTTCGAGAATGGACACAAACACACATTGACAGGATTACAACCAGGTTCTCTCAGCATCATCAGTTCACATCGCATGGAAAAACTCCTCAAGAAGAACTCACATGGTGTCATCGCTCAAATCCATTCCATCCAGATGCAACCAGCAGCAGTCTCCACTACTCCTTTGGATCTACAACAAATTCTGGATCGGTATACAGGTGTCTTTGCTGAACCAGTGGGATTACCACCTTCCAGGCTAGAAGACCATCGTATTCAGCTCCTTCCTGGCAGCGTTCCTCCCAACATCAGGCCCTATCACTACCCATTTCACCAAAAAACGGAGATTGAAATGCTCGTTCGGGACTTATTGAAGCAAGGTATTATTCGCCCAAGCACTAGTTCCTTTTCTTCTCCAGTTATTCTTGTCCACAAAAAAGATGGGTCATGGCACCTCTGCATTGACTTCCAAGCACTTAATCACCTCACCATCAAGGATAAGTTTCCAATTCCTGTTGTTGATGAGCTTCTTGATGAGCTTCATGGGGCTCACTTTTTCTCCAGGTTGGATCTTCGTTCTGGGTATCATCAAATTCGGGTTCATGAGGATGATATTCCTAAAACAGCTTTCCGCACACATGATGGCCATTATGAGTTTTTGGTCATGCCCTTTGGCCTCACTAATGTTCCTTCCACATTCCAGGCCTCAATGAATAAAATATTTTGACCCTACTTGCGGAAATTCATTCTGGTATTCTTTGATGATATCCTCATCTACAGTAAAACATGGGATGAACATCTCCAGCATCTGGATCTTGTCATGCAACTTTTCTCTGACCATCATCTCCATGCCAAGCAGTCTAAATGTGTTTTTGGACACAAGTAAGTTGAGTATCTTGGGCACATTATCTTAGCACAAGGGGTTCGTGTGGATCCTGCCAAAATCGAGGCCATGAAAAATTGGCCACATCCTCAGACACTCAAGAGCCTTCATGGTTTTTTGGGGTTGACTAGCTACTACCGCAAGTTTGTCAAGGATTATGGGAAGATTGCAGCTCCATTAACTGCTCTATTGAAAAAAGATGCTTTTACATGGACACCTGCTGCTCAGTGTGCATTTGAAAAACTAAAACAAGCTATGTGTACTACACCGGTGCTAGCTATGCCTGATTTTTCCAAGCCCTTCACTATTGAGAGTGATGCTTGTAGCAATGGACTTGGTGCTATTCTCCTTCAAGATGAACACCCCATTGCGTTCACTAGCAAAGCCCTTTCAGGTAAGAATTTAGCTGCCTCTACCTATGAGAAGGAAATGATGGCTATTTTGCATGCAGTACAGAAGTGGTGTCCATACCTATTAGGGAATCATTTCTACATCAAGACTGATCACCAGAGTCTGAAATATTTCTTGGACCAGCGTGTCTCCTCCCCGGCACAACAGAAATGGGTTAGCAAACTCATGGGTTATGACTATGAGATCACTTACAAGAAGGGTAAAGACAATATTGTGGCAGATGCTCTTTCTCGCACATTTGATTCCCAAGGTTCTCTTTCAGCTATTTCTATGCCGGTTCCAAATTGGTTGCAATCTGTTCAACAGGGTTATGTCAATGACTCTTCTTTATCTCAGATCATCCAACGCTTGACCAACAATCCTTCTGCTGTCCCACATTACTCTTGGGATGGTGCTTCTCTGCGATACAAGGGTCGTCTGGTGCTTCCCCAGAGCACAGATCTTCAACAGGCTGTCTTCTATGAACTCCATGCTTCTCCATCGGCCGGGCACTCTAGGTTCCTCAAAACATATGAACGAGCACGGCGTAACTTCTTTTGGTAGGGCATGAAAAGTACAATTCAACAGATGGTGGCCGAATGTGATACCTACCAACGCAATAAGGGTGAAACAACACTCCTTCCAGGATTGCTTGAACCCTTGCCCATACCTACACGGATTTGGATAGATATTTCTATGGATTTCATTGAAGGGCTCCCTAAATCTGGCGGGAAGACAGTGATTCTCATTGTGGTTGATCGTCTCTCCAAATATAGTCATTTTTGTGCTCTCAGCCATCCCTATACAGCCTCCTCCATCGCTCAAATTTTTATGGACCAGATCTTTCGTCTTCATGGCATCCCTTCTTCCATTGTCTCGGATCGTGATGCGACTTTCACCAGTCATTTTTGGACAGAACTATTTCTCCACACTGGCACCAAACTCAAGATGAGTTCAGGGTATCACCCACAAACAGATGGTCAGACTGAAATTGTCAATAAATGCTTGGAAACTTATCTTCGTTGCTTCACCTCGGAACAACAACATCAGTGGGCAAAATGGCTCCCTCTCGCTGAATGGTGGTACAATACCTCTTACCACACTGCCTCTAAAATGACCCCATATGAAGCAGTCTATGGTCAGGCACCTCCAGCTCTTCTCCCATACACCCCCACCAGTTCACCAGTTCAAGAAGTTGACACGGTCCTTCGCAACCGTGATCAGATTCTTCGCATTTTGCGGGACAATCTTCACATGGCAAGAAATCGCATGAAGCAACAAGCTGATCAACACTGTTCGGAGCGCACTTTCAAGTCGACGATATGGTTTTTCTTCGTCTCCATCCGTACAAACAATCCTCCTTGAAACTCAAAGGGTGTCATAAGCTCGCTCCAAATTTCTATGGGCCATATCGGATTCTTCAGCAGATTGGGTCTGTTGCTTATAAATTGGAACTTCCTCCTTCTTCCCGCATTCATCCAGTCTTTCATGTCTCTTGTCTGAAGAAATTTCTTGGCACCAACATCAGCGGCCAAACGATTTTACCTGAACTGGATAATGAAGGATCCATCCTTTTGGAGCCAGAGGCCATCCTCAATCGGCGCACGCGTCAGCTTCACTCTTGCTCTATCACAGAGGTCTTAATTCAGTGGCACGGCATGCAACCCGAGGATGCTACATGGGAACCACTCCTTCAGATTCAACAACAATTTCCACATCTAAAGCTTTGAGGACAAAGCTTTTTTTAAGGGGGAGGGGATGTTAGGAACCCATGTCTTTACTTTGTTAGTAGGATGTTGTTGGACGCATATGCTTTGTAAGTCGTCCCATAGTAATTGTTGATCAATAGTTTGTGTTTTTGTTGTTGGCGCATATGCTTTGTAAGTCGCCCGTAGTATTGTTGATCCATAGTTTGTAACGGCCCATGGTTTCGACCCATAGTATTGGCGCCTAGAATTAGTATATAAGTGTGTGTTGAGACCTATGAAGGCACCGTGAAGTTATTGTATTGAGCTTGCTCAAAGGAGGTTGCCCCCTCGAAGTGGCCTGTGATCAATACAAAAGTGATTCTGAGTTCTATCATTTCTGCTATTTCGCATATTCTTGTTAATTAATTGTTGCAGGTGCCTCACATGTGCCACTCTCCAATGAGTGTGTGAGTGAGAAAGTGAATGATCAAATAGAGTGCCTCTCGCACTCTATTTATACTTGACTTGACTTACCTAATAACCTTTACTAGGTCGGCCTTAACTAAAGCACATAACATAATGTTGACAGGGCCACCCCCAATAGGGTGGTCTAATAACCCACCAAGTATAAGTTACAACACTTACAATATAAATGACGACACTCCCGTATAGAGGAATAATAACATCTCTATAGGAATACAATATACATAGGTGAAATACATTCCAAAGTTACAATTACATCAACACTCCCTCTTAACCAGGAAGGTATTTCTCGACACAGGTCTTCTAGCACAAGTATTCTTCTCTGGATCATCATCACTGGATCATTGACATCGAATCATCGTCATCATCACTGCTGCTACTATCTCAATCAATCTATGAACTACTCATCATAGGAAGTTCTACAGAACCAGTCCTTTTTCATACTGGATGTAGGCCCACCACATGTAGGTCTTCATCATCATTGGCCATACTGTGGAATCCTAAGGACTAATTACGTGCGTCAACAAAACCTCTAAAGAGCATCCCAGGCATTTAACAAGCACACAGCTCAACCTATCGGATCTCCCAGGATCGTTTACATGTGACTGTCACAAAACCTTAAAAGAGTGTCTTGCCAAGCAAGATCTCTAAAGAGCATCTGAGGCCTTTTTCATCCTGTCTAGATCTCCAAGACTTATTACATGTGACCCCTACCACAAAACCTTAAAAGAGTGTCTTGCCAAGCAAGATCTCTAAAGAGCATCTAAGGCCTTTATCATCCCGTCCAGATCTCCAGGACTTATTACATGTGGTCCCCACAAAACCTTAAAAGAGTGTCTTGCCAAGCAAGATCTCTAAAGAGCATCTGAGGCCTTTTTCATCCTATCCAGATCTCCAGGACTTATTACATGTTGTCTAGCAAAACCTTAAAAGAGTGTCTTTCCAAGCAAGATCTCTAAAGAGCATCTGAGGCCTTTTACGTGACTAGCACAACCTATCTAGATCTCCAGGACTTATTACATGCTACCCTTGCACAACCTGTCCACAGCCACAGAGTATCAACCTGATACTCACCATACATCATCCTGATGTACACATGATCATCCTGATCATCATCACTGCATTGTCCTGATGCATGTCATCTAGAGCAACATCCTGAAGCTCATCATCCATGATCATCCTGATCATACAATGCATCTACCTGATGCATACCAAGTATCTACCTGATACATATCATCATACATGATCCACCTGATCATGCAATGTATCCACCTGATACATACACAGATTCATGATCCACCCGATCATACAATCTATCCACCTGATATATATCAACATACATGATCTACCTAATCATACAATCGTATCCACCTGATACATATACAGATACATGATCCAAGCATCCAACATGATGCATATACATATACATGATCCAACTGATCATAACAAGCATCCAACATGATGCATATACATATACATGATCCAACTAATCATAACAAGCATCCAACATGATGCATATACAGAGCAGTAACTGGAGCATCATCCAGCGTTTAGATCCATATCCATGGGAAGGATCCTCCTCTCACAATGCTTGGAGTGGCTCCTGCAAATGTGTCCATCACTTCTTCGTCGAAGTGTCATCAATTTGAAGAACACCAAGCTTCTCTCTGAAGTAGTCAAACTTCACTCTGGCTAGTGGTTTCGTCAACACATCTGCAACCTGCTCATCCATCGCAACATACAAGAGATTCGCTGCTCCTCTCTGCACCATATCCCTAATATAGTGATATTTGATCTCAATTTGCTTTGACCTGTCGTAGAACACGAGGTTCTCAAACAGCTTCACACAGCTCTGGTTGTCACAGAAGATACCAGTAGCCTCCCATGGGAGATCAAATAGCTCAAACAGTAGCTTCTAGAGCCATGCTGCCTCACAACTAGCCGAACAAGCTGCAACATACTCTGCTTCGACTGTACTCAGTGCTACAGAGGAGTGCTTCCTACTAAACCAAGAGATCACACTTGATCCCATACTAAAGCAACACCCATATGTGCTCTTCCTATCTGCAACACTACCTTCCCAATCTGAATCAACATAACCCTGTAGGTTAAACTTTTGATTCGCATCATACTTGAGCCCATAGTCAATTTTACCCTTCAGGTACCTCAGAATATGCTTTACAGCAACTAGGTGAACACCTCTGGGATCCATCAGGAATTGGCTCAATGTATTCACCGCAAAGCAAATATCTGGTCTTGTGTTTGTCAGGTACATCAAGGACCCAATCATCTGATGATACACTATGACATCAACCGGATCAGATGAAGCATCACATAGAAGCTTCAGGTTCGATGCCATGGGTGTGGCCATGGCCTTGTAGTCCATCATCTCTAACCTCTTCAGGATCTCTACTGCATACTTCCCTTGTCCAAAGAAGATCCTATCTGCACTCTGCCACACCTCCATGCCTATAAAATAGTGCATCATTCCCAAGTCCTTCATCTCGAACTCGGCAACAAGCTTCCTCTTGGTATCGGCAATCAATCCATCCTCACCTGTTACAAACAGGTCATCCACATACAAGAGTAGTATCATAGGATTGCCTTCCTCAACCTTGTAGTAAAGGTTGGAATCTGCTTTACTCTCAGTAAATCCCAAACTAGATAGAAAGATATCTATCCTACCATACCAAGTTCTAGGAGCTTGCTTCAAGCCATACAAGGCTTTCTTCAATTTGCACACATGAGTCCTCAATCATGTGTCTCAAACCCGAGTGGCTGCTCCACATACACTTCCTCCTCGACTACACCATTCAAGAAAGCTGTCTTGACATCCATCTGCTGTATCTTCCATTTCGTCACTGCAGTAAGAGCAAGTACTGATCTGATGGAAGTGTATCTGGATATAGGTGCAAAAGTCTCTTCATAGTCTATTCCCTCTTTCTAGGAGAAGCCACGAGCTACAAATCTTGCTTTGTACTTTTCTATGCTACCATCTGCAGCATGCCTGATCTTGTAGATCCATATGGAAGTCACGACAGACTTCCCTTCTGGTTTGGGACCACATCCCAACCATCATTCTTCATGATCGACGGATCATGGCATTCTTCCATTACTTCATCTCGGATCCTGGGAACTTCAATATCTTCAATAGATAGCTTTGTTACTGGAACAAATGTTGTAGTCCTTCTTTTGTAGGTGCTAGTATACGATCTTTCCTACAAAACAAGTTAAATTACATTATTAGAAACTTCTCATAGTTTTTAGAACAAATTCTTACACAAAAAAATATGTCATGCAGTCATGCAATTATTTTAGCCAATGCTTTCAATACAACATTTATCCATATCCCATAACTTTCTAGATGCCTTTCAATCTCTACCAGAACATTGTTAAGAGTGTGCACAACTCCCAACATGTCAACAAAGAGGTTTCATTCTAGATAAATAGCAATGGAATGTTGTACAGTGCCATAGGCCACTTACCCATCACATGCATATCAGTAGTATACGGTGCATTAATGCAATTATTCTAATATGCATAATACACACCCTAAGTCTAGGAACATAAGCATATACATCATTGAACAATATTATTTAAGCAAACATATGCAAGAAATGACAATTCAAATACTTATCTTTGTTTGGTTTTTAGGGTGGACTCCCTCTCAATATTTGCTTCCTTGCAGGAACTACTAGAGTGTGCTCCTTCTGGATCTTTGCTTCTTGGATTACTTGTCCTTGAACTTATATCCATCCTCGATCACCATGCATGCTTACTAGTATCATCATTGTGTTACCCTCAAGATCTCATACATAATCATACATTCATTAGTATAATCTCAATAATATCAAAACACAATAATCTTAAACATGTATAGTCATGATCATTTCAAAAACAGATAATAAGCATTAGCATTCAATGTTTTAGGGAAGACTTCTCTTACTCATGCATATTCATATTTGACCAAAGGACTTTTTTGGTTAGTCATATCATCAATCAAGGTAAGAGACATAATATGTATAAACCCTTGATTACTTACATTTCTAACTTCATGAATAATCATTATCAACCATACAACAATATAAGATCCTAACACAAGGTAGGATTCTAACTTGCTATAGGAAAAACATACCTGGATTAATATGTTTGTTGGTTATGTCTAACATACCCACATTATGTCTTCTTGTTCTCTTAAATGACTTGTGCTAGTGACCTGCATATCTCAGAGGTTAACCATTGTGGAACCAAATTATACATACCTTGTAAGTAGAGCTTCTATGTGATCCATGACAATGGATGAATCTTTGTCTTCATGTCAACATGGTCATATGTTCTTGAACTAAAACATGATTTGTCTTTCTTGATGTACCTTTCATGTTAGCGGACAACATCAACCTCATACAACACCACAATGCATTAGTACAATCTTATTTTTCAAAACCCTAATCAATGAATATTTGCATTCATAATTTTATTAAGGTGATACAACAAGTCTAAAGTTAATCAAGATTGTACTAACCGTAATGAAGACAAACATACCATAAGCTTAAGCATGAACAGATCTCGAAACATACCTGGATAAGTCATACCTATCGAGATTTCTTGTAATCTTCTTATGTAAGGCCTTAGCCTCATCTCCCTCTGAAATAGGAACTTCTTCACTTATGCAGGTGACCAATCCATTCTGTTCTAGGATTAACCCAATCCACTTGATTTTCAGAAACCAGATCTGGAGTTGGATTAGGGTTTGTTAGAGAAACCCTAAAAATTCAAACTTTGAATTTCAAACTTCTGAAACGATAGAAATATGCATCTTGATGAGCGGATCAAGCTGGTAAACTTAGAGTTTGAAAAATTCAAAGTTTCACCCCTCAAAATTGCCTTTAGAACTTCTGGATCTTCTTGACACGATCCCGAACTAGGGTTTGATAAAGCCCACCCTTCTGCCCAACCAAAAGGTTTGATCCAAAGATCTAAACTTTTATTTTTCTGAGGAGCTTCCTGTCGTGGTCCCAGACTTCAGAAATTCCAACTTTTGCAGAAGCCCTAATTTTCCACCTTTCCGATCAAAATCCCGAACTAGGGTTTGATCAAGCCCGGCCTTCTGCCCAAACAAAAGATTCGATCTTGGTCCCTAAATTTAGATTTTGATGAGGATCATCCAGCCGTAGTCTCTGATACAAAATATTCCAACATTCTCTGAAACCCTAAATTCTCGAAGCCATGAATGAAGGTGCTCAAAATCCAATTCTGTTTTGAAAGAAATATGCACCTGATTGTTTCTGGTGTAACTCTGAAATTCAGATCTACAGGGTTTGAAAATTCTTCCTGTGGTATCCTGACCTATTATCTTTCCAAATACATAGGTCTAACCTCAATTGGATTCTCTGAGAGAGAGTTATTCCAAGTGTCGCAACATGGCCCGTTTATGGGATAAAACAGGAGAGCAAAATTGTACGGCGTTCCATGTGTCACTGGTTCAGTTTCGGCCTCTAAAACACTTACCTGAGAAAGTAAAGTCCTTTCCCTAACTGTCACATTTTACGAAATTTCATTTGGAGCTTCCTAGCCAAAGTTATGGCCTTTTTTCCTAGGTCACCTGTTTAAGACTCAGATCTGGAAGAGGCAAAAACTCTATATTGTACATATCATAAATCACAAAGTATAACGAATTAGAGGTTTTCCTTTGGACATAAGGTACATGGGGATCTTATCTTCTACTTGTAATATTTTCAGAACCTGAAACCTTGCCAAAATGTATTTATAGCGTAATTTCTACGATGACTGGCTTTTGCTATATCAAGCCCTAGCTTCGCAAATGCAACAAGTGTCATAAATGCCATACCATGCCTTCTTTCAGGCTAGCTCTGATACCATGTTAGTTTTTCAGAAAGTTCAATCTGATCTAGGATCTTAACTGAGAGAATAACATGTACAACATATCTACAACATATCTACAGCATATCAATCATGGACACAATAATGCAAGCACACAAGAGACACAGAGTTTCACCGAGAAAAACCAAGAAGGTGAAAAACCCCACAAATTCCTCAGATATAGATAGAGAAATGATGCAACCCAAGCATAAGAGATAGTCTTCTCCTAGCAGAAGGTTCTCCTCCTCCACAAGTGTGCCACTCTCCAATGAGTGTGTGAGTGAGAAAGTGAATGATCAAATAGAGTGCCTCCCGCACTCTATTTATACTTGACTTGACTTGCTTAATAACCTTTACTAGGTCGGCCTTAACTTAACCACATAACATAATGATGACAGGGCCGACCCCATCAAGGTGGTCTAATAACCCATCAAGTATAAGTTACGACACTTATAATATAAATGACGACACTTCTGTATAGAGGAATAATAACATCTCTATAGGAATACAATATACATAGGTGAAATACATTCTGAAGTAACAATTACATCAACACTCTATATACCACTCCTTCTTCTTAGCATGTAGCTTCTCAGACAGGTTCACCATCCGAGGTTCTTCCTTAGTACCCAAGTTCTGGTCTTCTACAACGTCACTGGGAGGTTCAAACTTTGGGTTTTTTGCCACAACATTCTGATCAAACAGCTTCTCCAGGGATATTAGTCCCTTAGGGATATAATTTCTTTTCAATTGAATGATATATTTTCCACCCAACATGTGTTTCCACTCCTTGCTTTCATTCTCTTCATATTCTAATTGTTCTTGGTCTATCAGACCTTCCAGGTTCTCATTTTTCGGCATCAATATGAACATTGGCAAACTCATAAGATAGCTCCAAAAATCTCTTAATTTGTAAATCATCATCAAATACCTGCCAGTATTTAGAATTGTCTGGAATAGATGGCCTATTCACCACCTCCATGTCATATTTTCCCTGAGAAAAATAGGAGTTTTAAAACCACCATGTAATGTCCCCATTCAAATAAGTGCATAGTAAGACAATCCCATCAATCCTACTAGTTTCCAAGGTTGGATGGGCACATGTGGGATGGTAATAAGGAAGCTAATAAATGATATTTATACATTAGAAGGGTTCAAGCATTTAATAAATATGATGAAAAAATAAATTCAAGAGAAATTCTAGGTGGCAAGTTATTTTGGAGACATATGGAGGTGGTGGGACCCACACTAGCTTGATTTTTCAATGACACATGGCAGCTCTCTCTTGCCAATTCGAATTCATGGTAAGGTGAACAATCTTGGGTGATTTGGTAAGTCATAACACATGGAATTGAGCATCTTAGGTCGAAATGGGATGGAATAGTAACCTCCATGGGAGAGGAAGAGTCAAATTGGAGACTAGTGGACACTTGGGCTAGATTCCCTAGTTTTATGACAACAATAATGAAGCATCTATGACATTTATGACAAAATTCAGACCTGAATTCTTACACCTGACCATTATGACATGTCAGCCCCCAAAATAGGCTCAAGGCACTCATGGAGTTGGAGGAATCTAAAGAGACTCAAATTCGAATTTGGGAGAAGATGGAAGGTTGGAACTAGGAGACAAGTGGCAAATGAGGAATATTTTCTAAATGAAAAATTATTGAATCTATTGAGAGGATTTCAACCCCTTGAAGGCTAATGTTGGTTATAAAATGTAGAAATCAAGTATGAGAATGGCTTTTGATGATTTGAGAAAAATTGCATTTGTGAAGAGAGAACTAGTGGATGACTAGTTTCTTGCCTTAGCCAATTTCGAGGGTGAAAGATTCCCATCCAAGTTGGTGTTTGGAGAGGCCACTGAAGTCTTTCATGGTGCTTTAATGGAGTTTTATTTGCAGGTAGAAGCTACAGGAAGTTTCATGCTTTGGTTTAGTGCAACACTTTCTCTCAACCATTTCCAATTTTGAAGGCATATTCGGGCTCCTTGAGGGATTGCGCTTTGGGTGAGATATTGCACTCATTGGGAGAGATTCATATGATATTTTTCTGATTGTAATAGCTTCATATCCTCTTTTCTTCATATTTAGAAACTCTCAGGTCGAAATACCCATTGAATGTATGCAAAATTATTGATTAATGAGCAAACAATGTCCGTTTCCCCAATGCTTTGATGTATAACACTATAAGTTTGATTATTTCGAATGGATGGATAATTCTATGATATATTTGTGATTAATATACTACCATGGATATATTATCCAAGTTTCATGTACTGTACTTGAGCATTTGAATCATTTTTACTCAGTTTGTTTGTATTGAGAGGTGAAATAGTGCCATTTCCCCAAGGGTCGAATTGGGGGTTTTCGCTGTTGAATGTGAGAGAGTTGGAACAGTAGTAAAAATCAATTAATGGTGCATATGAGACCTTAATCACATACTTAACACATTACATACCTCTGTTCATAAATTCATGGGATTTTCGAGGCATTTGGAAGTCCATTTGCAGTGTTACCCCGAGGGGATTTGATGCACAAATTACTAGTCAAAATTACCTATATTGATCATAATACAAATCAAGTTTGAAGGAGTATTTGGAGGGCCATAAAACATCCCTGAACCTAATATTCAAGTCTAAATACCATTCATACACTCCTACAGAAGATTTGGGAGCATTTGGGTTGATTTGGAGGTCAAAACAGTAAAACTAGTCAAAGGTCGAAATTGGGGAGAAAGTGGAAAAATTGGCATTTTAATAAAATTTTGAAAAAGGGTCATTACAAGTGGTATCAGAGCATGTTCTTGGAAACTGATGGTCTTAACAAGAAGTCAGAATAATAATCCACCACCCTTTGAACCAGTAATTGAAGAGGTTTTTGTTGAAGAAGAGGTAGTAGAAGAAGAGGGGTCTTTCGCTGAAACCATGAGTAGAGAGGAGGATGACAAATTAAAACATAAGGAGGAACTTATTGCAACCTTAGATCCATGTTTCTCTAAACTTTCAGAAAACATGGATAGGATAGGTGATAAATTGTTGCAAGGATTCGAATTGTTGATTAGCCAGCTTCAAAGCAAAGGGATAATAGGAGATAATAGTGGTTCACACTCAGGGGAAAAGATGAAAGGGAATGAGCATATTTTCTCAAGTACAGGACCTCATAATAGACCTAATGAATTTCAAAGCACACAAAGGCCTACTGCACCTAAATTTCTCACACCCAAAGAAGAGCCCAATCTTTAATTGCATTACAAGAAACTAGTAAATGATTGGAATGATTTGAATGAAGAGTGTAAAAGAGGTGTACCACTCAGTGACTACATTGATGCTATGAAAAAGATTAATAGGAAGGGAGACAATAGGAGTCCATTCCAAAACAAAGAATTAAATAGTGCTATTGGAAAAATGTCACTTCCTACTTTTGATGGTTCTTCTCAAAATTCTGCTAACACTTGGGTGCAAAAATTGGATGTATATTTTCAGCTGAATCCTATGTTGGAAGAGGATGCATTAAAAATGGCCATTTTGCATTTGGAAGGAGATGCCAATGAATGGTGGTTTCATGGGCTGAAAACCTTGGGTCATAATCAGGTTAAAACATATGGAGAATTTGTTGACAGGGTACTAGAAATATTTGAACAAAAAGATCCAGAATTGCCTTTCAAAGAACTAGCTCAATTGAAGCAAACTGGGTCCCCTACTGAATATATGATGGACTTTCAAAAATTATCAGTCAAGGTGGCTGATGTATCTATGGGAAGATTAGTATTTCTGTTCACTGAAGGTTTTTCTGAACCCTTAAGAGGTTTGGTCAAAGCCCACAAGCCAACTACATTAAAAGATGCAATGAGCTTGACTAGGGATCTCCAAAATGTGCTTCCTAGAACGAGATTTCCTCCTAAGCCTAGATATAAATTTGAAAAGAAACCTTGGAAAAGGGATGGATATGATAAAAAACCTTGGAAAAGAGAGTCATTTGAGAGGAATAAAAAAGAGGGACTAAACAGGGAAGAACTTAGAAAAAAGAAACTATGCTTCACATGCTTCCAACCATGAACACCGGGGCACAAATGTACCAAAGGAAAGGCTCAATACATAGAAGTATTTTCTGATAATGAGGGGTATGATGGGGGCATGGATGAAGATGGACATATTTCAGATCAAGAAGAGGCATATGAGACAGCAGTAGAAGAGGAAAGACAAGAAGAAAATCAGCCTTCACCGAACAAAGCAAGAATGGCAGTGCTTTCAACAGTACCTCGCTATCATACTATCCGATGCAAAGGTGTGGTACAAGGGCAAAGAACTTCAGTTTTGGTAGATGGAGGAGCCACTCATAACTTCATTGATGCAGAGATGGTAGAGAAAATAAAGATACCTATTGAACCATTTGATGGCTTCACAGTTGTCATTCCCAGTCACAACACAATACAATGCAAAACATGGGTTCCAAAGCTACAAGTCACCGTAGGTAACTATACTTTTGTTGATAGTTTTTATGTGGTTGATGTTGCTGATACTAATGTGGTTTTGGGAGTGCAATGGTTGCATTTAATAGGAGAGCATATAGTAAATTATCAAATTCCCGAAATGAAATTCCAATATTCAAAAGGAGTACAAAGAGTTGTGAGAGGGCAACACACTTATCCAAATCAAGTGGTGACTTGCAATAGCATGAGATCTATATTGATGCATGGGGATATAGAATGGGCTGCTGAATGCCATATTACATCTCCCAAGCCAACTATAAATATTTTCAAACACCCAAAGGAGATAGAGAGACTTTTGCAAAAATATGAAAAGGTTTTTAGAGACCTTCCACATGGTAGGCCACCGGATAGGGGGGTTGAGCACAGTATTGTTTTGGAGGAGGGTACTTCACCCATTCAGATACCACCTTATATACATCCTAAAAGGTTTAGAGATAAGATTGAAAAATCTATCCAAGAACTCCTAGAGTTGGGACTCATTAGACCAAGCTCTAGCCCTTATGCTTCTTCAGTAGTGCTAGTGAAGAAAAAAGATGGAACATTGAGAATGTGCATAGATTTTAGAGCCTTGAACAAAAAGACTATGTAGAATAGGTATCCTATTCCTAGGATTGATGAGCTCATGGATGAGCTGCATGGGGCCAAATACTTCTCAAAAATTGACCTTAGATCAGGGGATCACCAAATTCGAATGAAAGATGAAGATGTGCAAAAGACCGCTTTTCGATGTCATTTTGGCCACTTTGAATTTCTTCTCATGCCTTTTGGGTTAACCAATGCTCCAGCCACCTTTCAAGCATGTATGAATAGGATATTTTGCAAGCAACTAAGAAGGTTTGTTTTGGTTTTCTTTGATGATATTCTCATTTACAGTAAAACATGGGAAGAGCATTTGCAGCAGTTAGAGATTGTGTTGAAAATCTTGCAAGAAGAGTCCTTATTTGCTAAATTATCAAAATGTGAATTTGGAATGAAAGAACTACTGTATCTTGGGCACATTATTGGGAAAGAAGGAGTGAAGGTACACATGGAAAAAATCATGGCTATCTTGGGATGGCCATCACCAAAAAATATTACCGAATTGAGAGGCTTTATTGGCATATGCACCTACTACAGAAAATTTGTGAAAGGGTTCTCCAAGTTGACTTCTCCACTCACTGATTTGACTAAGAAGGATGCTTTCAAGTGGGATGAAGAGGCTGAAAAGGCCTTCCAAAAAATGAAAGAGGTAATGAGTAGTTGTCCCATACTTGCACTTCCTGATTTTACTAAACCTTTTGTTGTGGAATTTGATGCTTCAGGTGGAGGCATAGGGGCTGTCCTAAAGAAAGGCCAACACCCCATAGCCTTTGAGAGTAGAAAGTTGCAGCCTCATGAAAAAATTTACTCCATCTATGATAAAGAAATGCTGGCCATTATGCATGCATTGGCCAAATTCAGACAATACTTGGTGGGCAGCAAGTTTGTGGTGAAAACTGACCATAATAGTCTAAGACACTTTCTCACCCAAAAAGATCTAAATGAAAGGCAACAAAAGTGGGTAAGCAAGATTCAAGCTTATGATTTTGATATTGAATATGTCAAAGGAAAGAATAATATAGTAGCAGATGCTTTGTCAAGAAGGCCTTCTTTTTCTCTCATGGATATTTCCAAGGATTGGAAAAACATGCTACTAGTTGAATATGCCAAAGACAAATTTGCTTGTGATGTGTTGGATGGAATCAAAGGGGATGATAATTATAGGATTTTGAATGGGATGATATATTATAAGGGGAGAATTTATTTAGTTCATAACTACAAGCTCAAGTACCAAATTTTGCAAGAAGCACATGATTCCCCACTAGCGAGCCATCCGGGGATCTTCAAAACTTATAGACAGTTGAGGCAAAGATTTTTTTGGAAGGGGCTGAAGGAAGATGTTCAGAAGTATGTGAATTAATGTAAAGCATGTTAACAAAACAAATCAAAACTTACATGTCCAGCCGGCCTATTACAACCATTGCCCATTCCGGAGCAAAAATGGGACAGTATTTCCATGGATTTCATCACCGGATTGCCTAAATCCTTGGGTAAGGATTGTATCTATGTGGTAGTTGATAGGTTGACAAAATTTGCTCATTTTTTTGTTGTTAAATCATCTTTTAGTGCTGCAAAAGTGGCTGATATTTTTTTCAAAGAAATCTTCAGATTGCATGGGCTTCCCAAGAGCATTGTCAGTGATAGAGATAGTAGATTCATGGGTGCTTTTTGGAAAGAAATTTTTAGATTGGTAGGCACTCAATTGACTCCAAGTACCAGCTATCATCCACAAACTGATGGACAAACAGATAGGGTAAACCAATGGTTGGAAGGATACCTAAGAAACTATGTGGGAGGACAGCAAAAAGCATGGGCAAAATGGCTACACTTGGGTGAGTTTTGCTACAACACCACTTATCATATGTCAATAGGAATGTCTCCTTTTAAAGAATTATATGGTTATGATGCACTTACATTTGATGACATTATATTTGGTGATAGTAGAGCCCCAAAGGCTAAAGATTGGGTGGAAGAGAGCCAAGAAATTTTAAAGCTCTTGAAAGACAATTTGCAGGTTGCTCAAAATCAACAAAAGAAATATGCTGATAGACATAGAGAAGAGAGAACCTTTCAAGTCAATGATTTAGTATATTTAAGGTTGCATCCCTATAAACAAACATCTCTCAAAAAGAATGGAGTAGAAAAATTAGAACCAAGGTACTATGGGCCATACAAGGTAGTGCGGAAGGTTGGAGAAGTAGCATATGAACTAGAACTTCCGGAAGGGAGTAAAATCCACAATGTATTTCATGTTTCTTGTCTTAAGAAAGCTCTTGGTTAGAAAATCATCACTTCAAAAATACTTCCTCCTCTGGATGATGAAGGTCATCTCACACTTGTTCCGGAAAATATTTTGAAGACATGGGAAAGAAGGTTGAGGAGTAGAATCATCAAAGAATATTTAGTGCAATGGAAGGACTTACCAAATGAAGATGCCACATGGGAAGAGGAGAAGATTTTACAGCATCCAAATTTGAAATTGCTTGAGGACAAGCAATCTTGGGTGGGGAGGACTGTAATGTCCCCATTAAAATAAGTGCATAGTAAGACAATCCCATCAATCCTACTAGTTTCCTAGGTTGGATGGGCACATGTGGGATGGTAATAAGGAAGCTAATAAATGATATTTAGACATTAGAATGGTTCAAGCATTTAATAAATATGATGAAAAAATAAATTCAAGAGAAATTCTAGGTGGCAAGTTATTTTGGAGACATATGGAGGTGGTGGGACCCACACTAGCTTGATTTTTCAATGACACATGGCAGCTCTATCTTGCCAATTCGAATTCATTGGAAGGTGAACAATATTGGGTGAGTTGGTAAGTCATAACACATGGAATTGAGCATCTTAGGTTGAAATGGGATGGAATAGTAACCTCCATGGGAGACGAAGAGTCAAATTGGAGACTAGTGGACACTTGGGCTAGATTCCCTAGTTTTATGACAACAATAATGAAGCATCTATGACATTTATGACAAAATTCAGACCTGACTTCTTACACCTGAAAATTATGACATGTCAGCCCCAAAAATAGGCTCAAAGACGGCGCTCATGGAGTTGGAGGAATCTAAAGAGACTCAAATTCAAATTTGGGAGAAGATGGAAGGTTGGAACTAGGAGATAAGTGGCAAATGAGGAATATTTTCTAAATGGAAAATTATTGAATCTATTGAGAGGATTTCGACCCCTTGCAGGCTAATGTTGGTTATAAAATGTAGAAATCAAGTATGAGAATGGCTTTTGATGATTTGAGAAAAATTGCATTTGTGAAGAGAGAACTAGTGGATGACTAGTTTCTTGCCTTAGCCAATTTCGAGGGTGAAAGATTCCCATCCAAGTTGGTGTTTGGAGAGGCCACTCAGGTCTCTCATGGTGCTTTAATGGATTTTCATTTGCAGGTAGCAGCTACAGGAAGTTTCATGGTTTGGTTTAGTGCAGCACTTTCTCTCCATCATTTCCAATTTTGAAGGCATATTCGGGCTCCTTGAGGGATTGCGATTTGGGTGAGATCTTGCACTCATTGGGAGAGATTCATATGATATTTTTCTGATTGTAATAGCTTCATATCCTCTGTTCTTCATATTCAGAAACTCTCAGGTCGAAATACCCATTGAATGTATGCAAAATTATTGATTAATGAGCAAAGAATGTCTGTTTCCCCAATGCTTTGATGTATAACACTATAAGGTTGATTATTTTGAATGGATGGATGATTGTCTAATATATTTGTGATTAATATACTACCATGGATATATTCTACAAGTTTCATGTACTGTACTTGAGCATTTGAAGCATTTTTACTCAGTTTGTTTGTATTGAGACGTGAAATAGTGCCATTTCCCCAAGGGTCGAATTGGGGGTTTTCGCTGTTGAATGTGAGAGAGTTAGAACAGTAGTAAAAATCAATTAATGGTGCATATGAGACCTTAATCACATACTTAACACATTACATACCTCTATTCATAAATTCGTGGGAGTTTGGAGGCATTTGGAAGGCCATTTGCAGTGTTACCCTGGGGGGATTTGATGCACAAATTACTAGTCAAAATTACCTATATTGATCAGAATACAAATCAAGTTTGAAGCAGTATTTGGAGGGCCATAAAACATCCCTGAACCTAATATTCAAGTTTAAATACCATTCATACACTCCTACAGAAGATTTGGGAGCATTTGGGTTGATTTGGAGGTCAAAACAGTAAAACTAGTCAAAGGTCGAAATTGGGGAAAAAGTGGAAAAATTGGCATTTTAATAAAATTTTGAAAAAGGGTCATTACACACCAGCAGTAGTAGCCAGAGAGTCTGCCACCTGATTTTCACATCTGGGGATCACCCTGATCTTGTGTTCTGTGAAAAAATTCCCGAACATATCCCAGACTTCATTTCTATAGGCTCTCATCCTAGGGTGTTTGGTTTGATAGTTGTCATTCACTTGATTTACCACCAGTTCTGAATCTCTAAACACATGTATCCTTTTTTCTCCCAAGTATTTTAGAGCTCTCAGTCCTAGGAGTACAGCTTCATACTCAGCCACATTATTAATACACTCAAAAGTTAGCTTATATGATAAAGCTCTGGATTCTTGGTCGAGAGGTATGATCCAAACCCTTGCACCAACTCCATTCTTGCTCAGGGATCCATCAAAGTACATCTTCCATAGCCCCTCCTCATTTTTTCGCTTCTTGGAGGCCTCATACCTTGCTGCAAATTATTTATCTTCATTTACTTCGAGGTATGTTGGAGGTAGAGGATCAGTATGTGGACCATCATTGAAGAAAATAGAGGACCCAACCTCAGTGTCTACCACATATATAGGGTGATTTTCAGGTTTGTCATCACTGCTGACTGCATAAGCCATCCTCTTTTCCCTATATAGCTTTCTATTCCTCTCGAAAAGAGCTATAGTGGCATACGATAGGTCCATTTGCATGGTCCCCTTCAACTTTTTAACCGAAGACCATGACAATAAAATCCCAAACTTAGTAGGTACCTCTGCCATTGCAACGTCCATCATAATGCTCTTAGCTGGTATTTGGGAAAGGGTCACTACCACATCCTTAATCAGCCCTAGACATTGCACTCTTTTGGAATCAAAAGAACCAGCAGATCCACCACTGACTTTGGCATCAGATTATGTGATGCCCTAGAGTATATCAACGCATTGTGTAAGATTTTTCCATGGGCATTCATACTTAAATAAAAGGGAGGGACCTCATCATCTTCTGGCTCTTCAAGCTTAGATCCAAAAATTATAGTAGGGGCATCTTCTGTTACTTCCAACACATCCTATGGACAATCTTCATGTCCTTTTACCATGCTAGCTATCTCTTCCATATATTCATTTTTTCTTAACAACTCATTTAGGGGGGTAGATATCTTTACCTTGGACACTTCAGCCTTTAGGCTGAATGTTGAAACTAGCTTCACTATTTCAATGACTTCTGATTTCCTAATTTCTTTATAATGTTGCCCTTTCTCTTCTGGTGCTTTCTGTGTAGCAACCTCTGGTTGTTTCTCCTTTAGCTTTTCTGCATTCTGTTGAATATTGGAGGGTTGATTTTGGTCAGGCTTTCCTTTGTTTATGGTCACATCCCGATTTCTTAACTTCATCTTCCTTTGAATTTCATCCACAGCATTTTGGTAACCCATTTGGTACTGCTCAGAATCTAGTTCAGCCATTTGGTCAATGCCTCCCTTGGTGAAAACATCATGCTCCCTTTCAGTCAAATATACCTCATGGTTAAGGGTGTCTAAGAGATCGATATGGTCACCCATGGGTTCTATAGGTCCTTCCTCATCAACTAAACCTTCAAGGAAAGGAGGCATTATCTGTTGGTCATCAGGGTTTCTTTGATTTCTTTGGGGTGGTGGTCTTCTGAAGTTAGGATTTCTCATTTGGTTCTCCGGTTGATCTTTGGCCCAAGGCTTGTTATCTAGGGATAACCTATCCATTAGTTTTTCCATGGCTTTCATCATTGTGTCAAACTTGGCGTCACTAGAAGAGGAAGAGGTAGAGGCTTGGGTCTCTTTCTTCTTTTTATCTATTTCTGTTTTACCGTCTATTTTCCCTGAGGCCATCATGTTTGCTTCCACCTCTATGGCATCTTTTAGCATAGCAGGTAAAGAGGCCGATTTTCTTTCTCTCAACGTACACGAGAAATATCCATCAAACGAATTTGCATAATGGAGCTTTGCAGCGCCTACTGAGGGCCTTAGGTCGTCTGGGATAGAATTGTATGCCTTCATAAACCTAGCAGAAAACTCATGAACGGATTCAAAACCTCCTTTCTTCAAATGGTTGTATTGGGACAAAACCATGGCAGGACTCCCTATCATTTCCCACCTTTCTAAAAACAATGTCTTAAAAGCTGCAAAATCATTGATAGAAGCATTTTGCAACTGCTTGAACCATTTCTTAGGTTCTCCAAAACAAATATGGGCAAACAACCTTATCTTAACATCATCATGATCTACTTCCTCCAAATCAATAAAATCTTCAAATTTGTCTATATGCTATTTGGTGGAAAAACACTCCTCCCCATTAGAAGATACAATCCTATGGGCATACCTCCGAGGGAGGTCATGTAAGACTGCTGGTAAGTTTAAGGGTGAAAATCTAGCAGCCATGAGTATAGGTGGATTTTGCGAAAGGGGTGGGATATTTTGAGCAGAGTTTATGGTATGGGGCTAAGAGACCTAAAAACAAGGTTTAGCTCTTTGGGCTTTGGTAATATTATACTAATCACGCCAGACAAAGTCTAATAAAAAGGACTTGGGAGTATTCAAACCTTCTTCCCCTAAGCTTAAATATGATTCAGATCTTGATCTTGGTAAAGGATTCCCAATCTCTATCTCTATATCTAATTCTTGAAAAACAGATAGCTCTTCTTTAGATTCAATCCTTTTGCCGCTAGAAGTACTAGCTTTACCCTTTCCAGTCCTATGTTTAAGCAAAATTTCTGGATTATCAACACTTAGCAGAATTTTAGAAATAGGATTACCCCTGGTATGGATCTTTCGTGAGCCCAAGGTGCCTTTTCAAAACTTCTTCAGAAATGGACTTTGGTTCGTTGGTCTCCCCAGTGAAGTATTTCTTGAATATAAATGTTAACGAGTGGAGTCGCCAGGGAAAAAATACACAACCCTCGAAAATTTGAAAATCTTTGTTTGGCCACAGGGATCTCTCCTTTCTTGAATCTCGTAACTCTTTGTCATTCTCCTAGGGATGATAAGAAACTCACATCCCTGGAAACAAAACCAATTTGTTAACACCCAAATTAAACCCCAAGGTTGTGAGAGAGGGCAATTCGGGGTAACCAATAACTAATCTTTAGCTTGTGCTACTGACCCAACACAAACAGAGAGGGCTCTCTCTATAACTCATGAAAGATGGAAATAATCAAAGGCGTCAACAATGAAAACGTACACCAGCATTCATCATTCAAGATATTCAATTACAACATACACAGAAGATTAGATTTCTGCTAGAACAAAATGATTTAAATGTTGTTTGGTTGAAACACATGAATCTCTATTGGGAAATGGAGTCACGTTAAACAAACTCTGAACATTTATTTACAAATGCTTTGGGAATGCATTTAAACAGGGGAAAGGTAGCAAACAGCTTGTAGTCAACGTGATTTTAATTGGTGAAACAGAAGAGAAAGAAACAATCCATCGATACAAGGCAGACAATAATGAATCTTGTACCAACTTTAGTAGAAGTTCTTTGTGCAATACTTGGAATGAGATAAAAAGAGCATAATTTGTATGAATTCTGCTTAACTATAATAGTGCACCAAGTATGAAGAGATATTACAGACAAGACATAACAATGAAAGATACACAATTCATAGGAGAAGAAGAAAGAACAGACTACATGACCAATTACATAAGTATCCCTGAAAAACACTGGCTTAGCTCTGCAAAAATGATTCAAAATAGCTCATAAGCATCTTACAGAACAATCTACAAAGTTTCAAAAAGTTTTCAACCCTTATGTCTTCGATTACAATGAATTTATAGATGCCCTTAGAGCTCTAACCTCGGCTCTCTTGTGATGAACCTGCAATAATTAATTAATGCAAATACACGAGATATCAGAAATAATAGAACAAAATCACTTTTATATTGATCACAGGCCACTTCGAGGGGGAAACCTCCTTTGAGCAAGCTCAATACAATTAACTTCACGGTGCCTTCATAGGCCTCAACACACACTTATATACTAAGTCTAGGCGCCAATACCATGGGTCAATACTATGTGTCAATAAAAACCATGGGCTAAGTCTAGGCACCAATACTATGAGTCAAAACCATGGGACATATAATACTATGGGACGACTGACAAAGCATATGCGTCCAATACTATGGGTTAATATAAACTTTGGATCAACAAATACTATAGGATGACTTACAAAGCATATGTGTCCAACAATAATATACTAACAAAGTAAAGACATGGGTTCCTAACATCCCCTCTCCCTTAGAAAAAGCTTTGTCCTCAAAGCTTTAGATGTGGAAATTGATGCAGAATCTGAAGGAGTGGGTCCCCTGTAGCATTCTCGGGTTGCATTCTGAGTCACTGGCGCCTTTGGAGTTTCAGGGAGGATTGCATGGAAGGCTGTAGACGAAGAAGAACCATATCAACGATGTGAAAAGTGCGCTCAGAATGGTGCTGATCGGCTTGTTGTTTCAGTCGAATTCTGTTAAATATTGTAACTTCAAAGAATATTATATTTGTACTTTATTATTCCGGAGATGTTTCATCCCTCCGAGGTAACCCTATTATGTATCCGGAGATGTTTATTCCTCCGATGGTTAGTATTAACTAGGGTTATTAGACCCACCATGTGTGGGTCGGCCCTGTAGTTATATTTTAGGGGTTATTAGACTTCTCCAGGTGAGGTCGGCCCCAACAGGTCTATTAGTCAGTTGAGATTCAAGTATAAATAGAGGAGGTGAACTCCTCATTAGATCACTCACTCACTTGTGGAAGAGTGCGCACTAGTTGAGGAGATCTGCTAAGGAGACTTAGGAGGAAGGAGCACATCTTGTATTTTGGTTGATCATCTTATTGAGGAAAGCTTTACTGGGTTTTCTACCCCATGAGGGTTTCCCAGGATATATAGTGTGTTTATCTTGTGATTGTGTTACTATCAGAGATCTTGCTTGTCTATTTGGTTTAAATTCAACATGGTATCAGAGCTAGACTGAATAGGACATCTTTCACAAGGTAAGATTCTCTCTCTCTCTCCTTTTGGTGAAGTTAGGGTTTCAGCCCAAAGTTGGTATTTTTGATTTTTGGTTGCATGGCTGGATAGCCCTCCTCAATACCTTTCTTTTGAGCTCTAGATCAAACTTTTTGGTTGGGTAGAACTCCGGGAATTGCAAACCCTAATTCTACCAAAAGTGCGATACGTCAGATTTTGGTTTCAGAAAAAAGTTGGAATTTTTGATTTCTGATTGCATGGCTGGATAGCCCTTATCAAGAGCATTCTTTTAAGCTATAGATCGAACTTTGTGGTTAAGTAGAACTCCGGGAATTGCAAACCCTAATTCTACCAAAAGTGCGATAAAATTCTGTTTCAGTTTCCGGAAAAGTAAAAAGTAACTTTCCAAGTAAGTCTACTCTGTCTCTTGGACTCCCCCAAGAGAAGATGGCTCCAAATACTAAGCTTGAAGACAAGCTAGAAGGCTTAGAGAATTTCCGGGCATGGAAATACAGAATTGGCCTCATTCTTGAAGAGAATGATCTTGCTCATTATATCAAGGAGGAAGTTGCAGAACCAGAAGAAGATGAAGCCAAGGAAAAACACAGGAAGGATATGATTAGGGCAAAGAGAATCATAGCTGATTCAATTAAAGACCACTTGATTCCCCAAGTATCTTCCAAGAAGACTCCAAAGGAAATGTATGATGCCCTAGGAAGAATGTATGAAGGAAAGAACATCAACAGAAAGATGAATCTAAGGACTCAGTTGAAGAGTACCAAGATGCACAAAGGAGAATCCATTCAAGACTACTTCTCAAGAGTCTCTTCAATCAAAGAGCAACTAGATGCCATTGGTGATACTCTTGATGAAGATGAACTTGTGATGACAGCTCTAAATGGTCTCACTAGATCATGGGAATCCTTCATCCAAACTATGCGTGCCAGAAAAGAAAGCATGAAGTTTGATGTAGTATGGGAGGATTGTGTTCAAGAAGAAGCTAGGGTTGCCAATAGAGAGGCATTGCTCAAGGAAGATGACCAAGCCTTGGCCACCCATACCAAGAGAAGAAAGAATCGATCCTACTTTAAGAAGGATAGTCAAAAGGAGTCTCATCCTCCACAGAGATTTCAAAAGAAAAGAGGATCCTTCCAAGGAAGAGACTACTCCTCATACCAATGTTTCATTTGTCACAAATTAGGACACATTGCCAAAGATTGTCCTAGCAAAAAGATCAAGGGTACTCAACACAGAAGACATCATGCACATCTTGCAGAAGATGAGAGTGAAGAAGAAGTTGAAGAAGAAAGGCCTCTCAAGAAAAGATCTAGAAAAGAAGAAGAAGATGAAGAAAGGACTTTCCCCAAAAGAAGATCTAGAAGAAATGAAGAAGAAGATGCAGAAGAGTATGTTCTTTTCTCCGCACTCTCTGGATCTATAACACCAGGAGAAGATACATGGGTAATTGATAGTGGTGCCTCAAAGCACATGACAGGACAAAAGAAGACCTTATCAAGTCTTGAAGAAAAGACCTCTCCTCTAAAGGTATCTCTTGGAGATAACTATCAGTATCCCATTAAGGGAGTTGGAGAAGCAAACTACAAACTTGATTCTGGAACCCCCATGAAAATGAAAGAAGTTTTGTATGTTCGAGGATTGAAGAAGAATTTACTTTCAATATCAGCTTTGGACAAGAAAGGCTATAGAGTTGCATTCATTGATGGACAAGTGTTAATGTGGTCCAAAGGCAAATCTATTAAGGATGCAATTGTCATTGGTGAAGAAGAAGGAGGCTTGTATAAACTCAAGGGCCATCCAGAAGCTGCCCTTGTTCATGAAACATCTAGTCCCAGTGAGCTATGGCATAGAAGACTGGCTCACATTAACTACAAAGCCTTACCCTATGTAAGCAAGGTAGTCATAGGACTACCAGACTTGAAGGTGGATCATAATGGCTCTTGTAAAGGATGTAAGAAAGGGAAGAATGTCAAGAACCCCTTTCCAAAGAGTGAAACAAAAACTAAGAGTATCTTGGAGTTAATACACTCAGATGTATGTGGTCCAATGCCCACCACCTCTTTAAGTGGCTTTGAATACTACCTTTCTTTCATTGATGATCATTCAAGGAAAACTTGGATTTACTTTCTAAAAGGTAAGAATGAAGTCTTTGGAAAGTTCAAAGAGTTCAAGGCTCTAATAGAGAATCTCACAGAAAAGAAAATCAAGATTCTCATAACAGATAATGGTGGAGAGTATACTTCAAAAGATTTTGAAGATTTTTGTAGAGAAGCTGGAATCAAGAGAGAACTAACCACTCCCTACAATCCCCAACAAAATGGGGTTGCAGAAAGGAAAAATAGAACCATCATGGAAGCTGTGAAGACTATGATACATGACCAAGATCTTCCCATGTATCTATGGGCTGAAGCAGCCAAGACAGCAGTTTATGTGCAGAATAGATTATCTCACAGTGCTCTTGAATTCAAAACTCCAGAAAAAGTGTTTACAGGTAAGAAGCCTGAGGTAAGTCATCTCAAAATATTTGGGTGTCCTGTGTACATCCACATTCCAAAAGAAAAGAGAACCAAGTTGGATCCCTCAGGAAAGAAGGGAATGTTTGTTGGTTATTGTGAAACTTCCAAAGCCTTCAGAATCTACATACCAGGTTTTCATCATATAGAAATAAGCAGAGATGTAACCTTTGATGAGGAAGCCGCCCTCAAGAAATCCAGGAAGTGTCAACTTGAAGAAGTTTATGAAGAAGATTCTTCTCCCAGAGTCTCAGAGACTGTTCATGTCCCTGAAGAAGTTACACCAGAAGATCATGACATGCTGGAACCACAAGAACCTCCTGTAGCAGATTTATCTAGGAAGAGAAGACCAGCATGGGCTAGAGATATCATTCAAGGAGCTGAAAGATATGGTGCTCCCGAAGGTTCCACTAGAGAAAGGAAGAAACCAAAATTAATAACCAATTACATGGCTTTGATGTGTGATCTTGTGGATCAACTACCTACCAGCTATGAAGAGGCAGCTCAAAAGAAAGAATGGATAGAAGCAATGACAGAAGAATATCAGTCAATAATGAAGAATGATGTTTGGGATATAGTTCCCAAACCAAAAGATAAAAGTGTGGTTTCCTCCAAATGGATTTTTAAGATAAAGCATGCTGCAGATGGTAGCATAGAAAAGTACAAGGCAAGATTTGTAGCCAGAGGATTCTCTCAAAAAGAGGGAATTGACTATGAAGAAACTTTTGCACCTGTTGCTAGGTATACTTCAATTAGAACTATCATGGCACTTGCATCCATGATGAAATGGAAACTACACCAAATGGATGTTAAGACAGCTTTTCTGAATGGTGTAATTGAAGAAGAAGTATATATAGAACAACCTCAAGGTTTTGAGGTCAAAGACGGAAGGACCCATGTATGCAAACTGAAAAAGGCATTATATGGCTTGAAGCAAGCTCCCAGAGCTTGGTATGGAAGAATTGACAGTTTCCTTTTAAGCATGGGCTTTACCAAAAGTAAAGCTGACCCAAACCTCTATCTTAAAGTAATGAATGATGAATCTGTTATATTGCTATTATATGTAGATGATCTATTTCTAACAGGAAATGAGAAACAAATCATTGAAAGCAAGAAGAAGCTTTCTTCAGAATTCGAGATGAAAGATCTCGGACTAATGCACTACTTCTTAGGCCTAGAAGTGTGGCAAGAGCCAAAAGGAATCTTTCTAAATCAAGGTAAGTATACTGTGGAGATCCTCAAAAGATTTGATATGTTGGAATGTAAGGCTATGGCCACTCCCATGGACTCCAACTTAAAACTGTTAGCTAATGATTCATCAGAAAAAGTGGATATAACCCTGTATAGACAAATCATTGGATCTTTGATGTACTTGACAAATACTAGGCCTGATATATGCTTTGCTGTAAATACTCTCAGTCAGTTTCAAGTAGAACCTAGAAAGATTCACCTTATAGCTGCAAAGCATATCATGAGGTACCTAAAAGGCACAGTGGACTTTGGCCTTTACTATCTTAGAGACAATGAACTCAAGTTGCATGGTTTCTCAGACTCTGATTGGGCAGGTAGTGTCTCAGACAGAAAAAGTACTTCAGGTGGATGTTATGGTCTTGGATCTGCCATGGTCTCCTGGTTCAGCAAGAAGCAATCTAGTGTGGCCCTCAGTACCGCTGAAGCAGAATATATAGCTGCTTGCTCTGCCAGCTGTGAAGCAGTGTGGCTTCGGAAACTCTTATCTGGAATTTTTGACTTAGAAATGGATCCCACTGTTATTATGTGTGATAATCAAAGCTGCATTAAGATGACTGAAAATCCTGTGTTCCATGATAAGTCAAAACACATTGAGATCCGTTACTTCTATATACGAGACATGGTGCAGAGAGGAGCCATCAAGCTCGAGTACATAAGCACCGAGGAGCAGGTTGCTGATATCTTAACTAAACCTCTGTCTCGAGTGAAGTTTGAGTACTTTCGAGACAAGCTTGGTTTAGTTCAGAAGGACCTTCCTCGAAAGGGGGAGTAGCATAGTATTACTTTCATTTACTTTCTGTTTTATTAGCTTCCGACACTTATTTAGATTTAGAACTCTTATATATCATTTTTGATTAGTGATGTATACATGTTTTGATGTACACATGTTTTGATGTGATGTGTACATGTTTTGATTAGTGATGTATACATGTTTTGATGTACACATGTTTTGATGTGATGTGTACATGTTTTGATTAGTGATGTATACATGTTTTGATGTACACATGTTTTGATGTGATGTGTACATGTTTTGATTAGTGATGTATACATGTTTTGATGTACACATGTTTTGATGTGATGTGTACATGTTTTGATGTGATGTGTACATGTTTTGATTAGTGATGTATACATGTTTTGATGTACACATGTTTTGATGTGATTTGTACATATTTTGATTAGTAATGTATACATGTTTTGATGTACACATGTTTTGATGTGATGTGTACATATTTTGATTAGTGATGTATACATGTTTTGATGTACACATGTTTTGATGTGATATATTTTGATTAGTGATGTATACATGTTTTGATGTACATATGTTTCGATGTGATATGTACATGTTTTGATGAGATGTATACATGGTTTGATGTGATACATGATTGTACCTGTATGGATAAGAATACAGTTGAGGGGATTGGATCATCCCTGGGCTTTTAGCCCCAAAGAGAACCGTAGACGTAAGGTCTCCGAGAATGAAGTCCTTAGTGGACAGTTGAGGGGATTGGATCATCCCTGGGCTTTCATCCCTAAAGAGAACCGTAGACGTAAGGTCTCCGAGAATGAAGTCCTTAGTGGACAGTTGAGGGGATTGGATCATCCCTGGGCTTTCAGCCCTAAAGAGAACCGTAGACGTAAGGTCTCCGAGAATGAAGTCCTTAGTGGACAGTTGAGGGGATTGGATCATCCCTGGGCTTTCAGTCCTAAAGAGAACCGTAGACGTAAGGTCTCCGAGAATGAAGTCCTTAGTGGACAGTTGAGGGGATTGGATCATCCCTGGGCTTTCAGTCCTAAAGAGAACCGTAGACGTAAGGTCTCCGAGAACGAAGTCCTTAGTGGACAGTTGAGGGGATTGGATCATCCCTGGGCTTTCATCCCTAAAGAGAACCGTAGACGTAAGGTCTCCGAGAATGAAGTCCTTAGTGGACAGTTGGTGGGATTAAATCATCCTTGGACAGTAAATCCAGTAATTCCGAAAGGAAGGATCGTCCTAAATGAATTGTGGTGGGATTAAATCATCCCTGGACAGTAAATCCAGTAATCCCGAAAGGAAGGATCGTCCTAAATGAATTGTGATGGGATTAAATCATCCCTGGACAGTAAATCCAGTAATTCCGAAAGGAAGGATCGTCCTAAATGAATTGTGATGGGATTAAATCATCCTTGGACAGTAAATCCAGTAATTCCGAAAGGAAGGATCGTCCTAAATGAATTGTGGAGGGATTAAATCATCCTTGGACAGTAAATCCAGTAATTCCGAAAGGAAGGATCGTCCTAAATGAATTGTGGTGGGATTAAATCATCCCTGGACAGTAAATCCAGTAATTCCGAAAGGAAGGATCGTCCTAAATGAATTGTGATGGGATTAAATCATCCCTGGACAGTAAATCCAGTAATTCCGAAAGGAAGGATCGTCCTAAATGAATTGTGGGATTAAATCATCCTTGGACAGTAAATCCAGTAATTCCGAAAGGAAGGATCGTCCTAAATGAATTGTGGGATTAAATCATCCTTGGACAGTAAATCCAGTAATTCCGAAAGGAAGGATCGTCCTAAATGAATTGTTGGACTAATCATCCTTAGACAGCAAATCCAGGAGGGATAGTCTTAAATATGATTGTGGTTGGACTAATCATCCTTAGACAGCAAATCCAGGAGGGATAGTCTTAAATATGATTGTGTGATGATGATGCTGCTGATCGTGTGCTGCTGATCGTGTGATGACGATGCTGCTGATCGTGTGATGACGATGCTGCTGATCGTATGATGACGATGCTGATGATCGTGTGATGACGATGCTGCTGATCGTGTGATGACGATGCTGCTGATCGTGTGATGACGATGCTGCTGATCGTATGATGACGATGCTGATGATCGTGTGATGACGATGCTACTGATCGTGTGATGACGATGCTGCTGATCGTATGATGACGATGCTACTGATCGTGTGATGACGATGCTGATGATCGTGTGATGACGATGCTGCTGATCATGTGATGACGATGCTGCTGATCGTGTGATGACGATGCTGCTGATCGTGTGATGACGATGCTGCTGATCGTGTGATGACGATGCTGCTGATCGTGATGTTGATGATTGACTGTGATGTACCAGTAACTGCTTGAGTTACTGATGAAGACAATTTGAAGAAAGCTTCCGATGATTTATAGATGTATCATGTGTAGTGACTCCTTGCTCCTGCAGATGCTGTTATAATATCCTTCTCGTTAAGGGGGAGTGTTAAATATTGTAACTTCAAAGAATATTATATTTGTACTTTATTATTCCGGAGATGTTTCATCCCTCCGAGGTAACCCTATTATGTATCCGGAGATGTTTATTCCTCCGATGGTTAGTATTAACTAGGGTTATTAGACCCACCATGTGTGGGTCGGCCCTGTAGTTATATTTTAGGGGTTATTAGACTTCTCCAGGTGAGGTCGGCCCCAACAGGTCTATTAGTCAGTTGAGATTCAAGTATAAATAGAGGAGGTGAACTCCTCATTAGATCACTCACTCACTTGTGGAAGAGTGCGCACTAGTTGAGGAGATCTGCTAAGGAGACTTAGGAGGAAGGAGCACATCTTGTATTTTGGTTGATCATCTTATTGAGGAAAGCTTTACTGGGTTTTCTACCCCATGAGGGTTTCCCAGGATATATAGTGTGTTTATCTTGTGATTGTGTTACTATCAGAGATCTTGCTTGTCTATTTGGTTTAAATTCAACAAATTCTTGCCATGTGAAAATTGTCGTGCAGAATGAGAAGAAGCTGATCACGGTTTCAAAGAATTGAGTCAATTGCTTGAACTGGGGAGCTGTTGAAGGTGTATGGAAGAAGAACTGGTGGTGCCTGTCTAGAGACTGCTTCATATGGTGTCCTTTGAGATGTGGTACTATACCACTGGAGCGCTTCTAGGAAATCCATAGAAATAGTTGTCCAAATTTGTGGAGGGATGGGCAAGGGTTCGAGCAGTCCCGAAAGGAGGTTCGTTTCACCCTTGTTGACCTGGAAAGCTCACAGTCAACCACCATCCGTTGAATTGTCCATTTGAGTCCCTGCCAAAAGAAGTTACATTGTTCCTGGTCATACGTTTTGAGGAACCGGGAGTGCCCTACTGATGAAGAAGCATGGAGTTCATAGAAGAGATAGCCCTGTTGAACAGATTGCAACCAATTTGGAACAAGCAGAGAAATAGCTGCAAGAGAAACTGGGTCATCAAATGTGCGAGGAGGAGCATCTTCCACTATATTGTCCTTACCCTTCTGGTAAGTGGTCGCATAGTCATAACCCATGAGTTGGATAACCCATTTCAGGTGTGTTGGGGAGGAGACCTGTTGTTCTAGGAAAGTTTCCAGACTCTGGAGATTAGTCTTGATGCAGAAATAATTCCCCAATAGGGATGGCTGCCACTTCTGTACTGTATGCAAAATAGGCATCATTTCCTGTTGAGAGGTAGATGCGGCTAAATTCTTACTGGAAAGGTATCTTGAAGGAAACAAGCTCATTGGTTCAGCAAAGACACCTACATATCTATCCAAGGAAGTAGTGGAGACTGTTGATGGGTGCATCTGAATGGAATGGAGCTGAGCAATGAGACCATGTGAATTCTTCTTAAGTATTTTTTCCAGGCGATGTGAACTGATGATGCAGAGAGACCCTGGTTGTAAGCCCATAAATTTGTGTTGTGCCCCATTGACTGAAAACTGCATCCAAAGTTCAGTAAAATCCCATAAGATGGGGCCAAGTGTGCGTAACCATTGAACGCCCAAAACCACATCACATCCGCCTAAGGACAAGGAAAACATGTGAGAGCACAGGTTATAATCTTCCATAGGGATACGCACATCGTGACACGTCTCCTTGCAGGGTAAGGTGCCCCCATTGGCAACCATGACGTCAAAGTTGGAGCAAGGATGGACAAAATAATCATCCTGTTTGGCAATCCGAGGATCAATGAAGTTATGAGTGCTACCAGAATCAATGAGTATGGTAAGAGGGAGCTTCTTGAAGTATCCCTTGACTCACATTGTTTTTGGGGTGGGGACGCCAATTACAGCATCGAGAGAGATCTCAGGTGGGTTGTCCCGAGATGGGGTGTCAACAGGCGGATGTTGAATGTCAACCTGATCATCTACTGTATCTGGAGCTTCTTCATCAAGTTCTGAGGCAGGCGGAGAATCCACATCCAAGAGATAGAGCTTTTGTTGAACACATCTATGTCCCCGAGTGAATTTCTCATCACAATTATAACAAAGCCCTTTTTCTCGGCGTGCCTGCATCTCTTTTTCAACAATTGCTTGATAGGAGTTGGTTGAGGAGCAGGCGTGATGGGAGGTCGTTGGAAACCCATATTTTTGAAGGGAACAAAGGTGGGTTTGGAGCATTGTTGAGCTGTGATCTTGTCCTCGGCTAGCTTAGCCAACCCTAGGACTTCCATCATTGTGTTGGGACAAAACATTTTGACCTCTGAGTGGATTTCATCCTTGAGACCACTGATAAAACAACTCCTGTAGAATTCATCAGACAATCCTTTTGTGTGATTGGCTAGTTTCTCAAATTCCGTCTGATACTCTCTCACTGTGCTAGTTTGGTGAAGTTTAGTGAGTGCTCCTGTGAAGTCGTCAAAAGCACTAGGACCAAATCGTGGCAAAAGGAGTTGGCAAAAATCTGTCCAGTTTGGCTCAGGATGAGCTTTGATGTACCAACGGTACCATTGAAGGGCTTCCTGTTCCAAATGAAAGGATGCAAGTGGAATTTTCTGGACATCAAAAGTATTATGCAGACTGAAATATTGTTATGCTCGGTATATCCATCCAGCTAGATCAATACCATTGAAGCGAGGAAAATCAAGCTTCGGCCCACGAAAATTGCTGGAAGAAGAGAACCTGGTGGCTGCAAAAGATTCTGGCTGTCAGTTATTGTTCATGGCTGAATGCTGAAGATGGAGGCTGAGAAATTTTTCATCCAGATCTTGGATTTTGGTTTGGATGGCTGCAAGTGCTTCCTCCATGGTGTTTGCTCCTGTGCGAGTGACAACCATAACCAGTAATTTTTTTTATTTTTATTTTTTGTGGGGGGGGAATGGATAGAAAAACACAAACACAAGCTTATTTAGTAAGGGGAAATTTGGATTTGGGAAAAACTCGGAGGGGTAATTGGGGTTTGACTAGGTTTTCGACACTTTCTGAAGGACATGGAAGCAAAAAATGGGGATTTCAGAAGCGGGAACTCTATGGTAAAATTTGAAGGCAATTGGGTGAAAATTGAAGAAGTTATGGCAAACCCTAAAAATAGACAAATGTGGGATTTCTGGTCTTGGGAAGTGGAATTTGGGATAGGGTCTTCAGGAATGAAATATGTAAAATGGGATTGCAGGGATGTCAGTGAAGTTTCAGGGAAAACAAAGTTGAAACAAGGGAGATATGGCCGTAAAATAGAGTTTCTGGTCCTTTTTTTTTTTTTCAGAAATGGATTGGCAACAGCGACACGGAAGGGATCTGCAATAGATGGATCTGCAACAGCACAGAAGGTATCAAAAACGACTGGATCTGAAATGGCGACTAGATCTGGAACAAATTTCAGAATAGATCTGAAACGACTGGATCTGGAGCGGAAGTGATCGGCAACAGTTCAAATGAAAATAGATATGGACCCCAGGTATGTACGACTTCCTAACAGTTCAGGTGTTTCACTCAGCCACCAATGTTGTCTGACGGCTTGCGTATTGGGGTAGTACCCCTCACTCCATGGCTCAGGTAAAACTGATAACCACTTTGCCACAAATGATAGCTCTTGGTTTACCTCATGGGTGGGAACTAGTCAATCAGGTAGGGGTCATTGCCCTTTTCGCTGGCAGGTCCTCTCAATGGGCCAACTACTTTGGGGTTCCTGTGGTACTCCTCACAATGAGTTTTAGGGATTATGCCCAAGTACTTCCCACAGTTAAGCGGATAGGGATTATTCCCAAATCCGAAGCTGCAACAGATGCGAAAAAAAAAATTTGGCAAAAATTCCACCCAACGAGCCCAACAAAGTGCTCTGATACCAGATGTGATGAACCTGCAATAATTAATTAATGCAAATACACGAGATATCAGAAATAATATAACAGAATCACTTTTATATTGATCACGGGCCACTTCGAGGGGGCAACCTCCTTTGAACAAGCTCAATACAATTAACTTCATGGTGCCTTCATAGGCCTCAACACACACTTATATACTAAGTCTAGGCGCCAATAGCATGGGTCAATACTATGTGTCAATACAAACCATGGGCTAAGTCTAGGCGCCAATACTATGTGTCAAAACCGTGGGACATATAATACTATGGGACGACTGACAAAGCATAAGCGTCCAATACTATGGGCTAATATAAACTATGGATCAACAAATACTACAGGACGACTTACAAAGCATATGCGTCCAACAACAATATACTAACAAAGTAAAGACATGGGTTCCTAGCATCTCTCCTGAACAGAAAATAGTTGCAATTACTGGACACCTAATTGACAGCTAATCAAGGCGTTTCACCGTTACAATTTAAAAACAGACATAGGCGATATAGGACTAACCATGTTTTACACTTACTGGCCTATTTTACTATATGACCAACTACTTGAACAAAAAACAAAAGAGAAAGATAACAACTCCAGCTTGCTGCCTCTACTCTAGATGATTACTTAGCTGATACCTTTGAGCTATTAACCCAAACATCAGAAATATCTAAGACCGAACTGCTTCCTACCGAGTGTGTTTCACCACTCGTGACAATGCACTGTAGAAATGAGAAATTACAAATAACAGACCAGGCACGACCATACCAGTTTCCAAAAATAGGTTTATGGACCGTCTAAGTCTTTCAAAATTGGAGATAAGGAGTATACTTATGTAGCCAAAAACAGACTTGCTGGGTGGTGAGATGAAAATAACGTAAGAACCCCGACACCTTAGTCTTGGGCTTTCACCTGACCATACCAATAAAAAAAATCACCTACGTCAAAGGAAAGCTTTGTTTGGGCTTCTTTCGATGGGGGAGAAGTGTTAAATTTTGAGCATTAATTCACAATACTATAGGATCTTTACTGAGAGAATAACATGTACAGTATATCACTGCATATCAATCATAACAAGCATGACAAGCATCATAAGAATCAAAAGCATGAGAGACAAGTGGTATACCTCAATATTACACATTACGTATTAGTGTCGCATCCTTGCATTACCAACCTAAATGACAATGTCCCTTAAAGATCATCTGAACATTCAGAGTGAAAACCATTGACTGAACACTGAAAGCAAAACCTTTTTCTGCCATCTGCCAACCCAACTTAGCCCTGTTTGTGAGCACTACCACTCCCTGCATATCTACAGGGGTGCGGTATTCATCACTACCATGCTTTGCTCCTTCTCTGGTGCGTGGTACTACCGCGTTATGCTCAGTTTTAGGGGCGTGGTAGTTTGAAATTATCCTTTTTTCCTTGGATTTTGATATTTCGACCTTTGAGGAGATTTTGTTGGGATTACCACCTTTGGTTCAATCCTAACTCCTTCTTTGTTTAGCTGGCCTGATCCACTAAACCCTCCATTGATACACACTTCTCTCTTGTTGGTTAACCTTCCCATGTGCTATAAGAGAGAAGCCTTCCATGAGCCAAAGGGAGGACTTTTGGGGCATCAAACCTATGATCTTCAGACTTCTGTAGAGATAGCTAGAGGAAGCACTTGGAGCTGAAGGATTGGCTTGGATATCAAGCAACCCTTGTAAGCACTCTTCAAGTTTGTAATAAAAGATAACTTGTCTTGTTTTTCCCATTTCATGTGTATTGTATGGATCTTTGATATGAAATGTATCTATTTTAGATTTGAACTTAACCTTTGCTTCAAGGTATTTGGAAGATCGCATGCTTGTCCTTTGTTTGATTTCAACAGGTTCTACATTGGATCTTTGAGATCAAGAGCTAGAAGCAGGACAAACGTCGAATTGGAAGGTGAGTTACGTCTTTCATCTCTTCTAAATGCATTTAATCTTGTTGTGAAGATTAGTTCAGGAACTCAAGGTAGCATTTGTTTCCTTTTTGTCTTAGCATAGAGTCAGTGCATCCTGCTTTATCCTAAGAGAGTTTCTACCTATCCATAGGGAGAAATTTCTACAACAAGAAGAGACACAGAGTTTCCGTGGGGAAAACCCTAAGGTGAAACACCCCACAACTTCCTCAGAGATAGAGAGAGCAATGGCTCAACCAAAGTACAACCAAAATACACAGAGATAGTCTCCTAGTAGCAGATGATCCTCCTCCTCACTAGTGCACCACTTTATGAGTGAGAGAAGTGTGAGTTTTCGAGTGATCAAATAGTGATCTCCCGATCTCTATTTATACTTAACCTGTTTTCCTAGTGACCTTATGGGGCCGACTTGTCTAGCTAGGTACATCCACAATATAATATATATTTCAGGGACAACCCCACACATGGTGGTCTAATAACCCATCGGCAAGTACACACACTTGCGACACTTGTCAATACACATGACGACACTTCCTTATAGAGGAATAACACATCTCTTATAAGGGTACAATAAATATATATGAAATACATAGATGAAATACATTCCGAATTTACATATACATCAACACTCCCTCTTAACTAGGAAGGTATTTCTCGACATAGATCTGCTAGCACAAGTCTTCTTCTCTAGAGCATCGCCATCGTCACTGCTGCTGCTATCTCAACCAATCTCTGACTCTACTCATCATAGGAAGTTCTACAGAGCCAGTCCTTTTTCATACTGGATGCAGGCCCACCACCTGCAGGTCTTCATCATCACTGGCCATACTGTGGAATCCTCAGGACTTATTACGTGCATCACAAAAACTCGAAAGAGCATCCTAGGATGTTACGGGTACACAAATCCGACCTGTAGGATCTCCCAGGGCCATACTATATGTGACCTCACCACAAAACCTCGCAAGAGCATCCCAGGCTGTTACGAGCACACAGATCTACCTATAGGATCTCCCAGGGACATATTACATGTGTTCATGGCAAAAACTTGCAAGAGCATCCCAGGACTTATTACAGGCACACAACCCAACCTATCAGATCTCCCAGGGACAGATTATATGCCACAGGACAAAACCTCGAAAGAGCATCTACCAGATATCCCAGGGCCAAATTATATGCCATAGAAAAAACCTCGAAAGACTATCTACAGATCTCCCAGGGCCAAATTATATGTCCTCCCAAAGCAAAACCTCAAAAGAGCATTTGCCATATATCCCAGGGCCAGATTACATACCATAAGCAAAACCTGGAAAGACTATATGCAAATCTCCCAGGGCCAAATTATATGCTTATCTGCACAACCTGTTCCACGGCCATAAAGTATCAACCTGATACTCACCATACATCATCCTGATGCACACATGATCATCCTGATCATCATCACTGCAACATCCTGCTGCATGTCATCTGGAGCAACATCCTGAAGCTCGTCATCCATGATCATCCTGATCATACAATGCATCTACCTGATGCATACCAAGTATCTACCTGATACATATCATCATACATGATCCACCTGATCATACAATGTTTCCACCTGATACATAAATAGATACACAATGCACCTAACTTATATATATCAACATACATGATCTACCTAATCATACACAGTATCCACCTGATACATATACAGATACATGGTCCAAGCATCTAACATGATGCCTATACAAAATACATATAAATGATCCAACTGATCATATCCAACATCAACCTGATGCGGATATAGAGCAGTAACTGGAGCATCGTCCTAATGCTCATCATCTAGCGCTTACATCCACATCCATGTGAAGGATCCTCCTTCCAACATGCTTGGAATGGCTTCAGCAAATGTGTCCATCACTTCTTCCTCGAAGTGTCATCAATCTGAAGAACACCAAGCCTCTCTCTGAAGTACTTGAACTTCACTTTGGCCAGCGGCTTCGTCAACACATTTTCAATCTGCTCGTCTGTCGCAACATACAGGAGCTTCACTGCTCCTCTCTACACCATATCCCTGATATAGTGATATTTGATCTCTATGTGTTTCAACCTGTCGTGAAACACTAGGTTCTCAAACAGCTTCACACAACTCTGGTTATCACAGAAGATACCAGTAGCACCCAACGGGAGATCAAATAACTCAGATAGTAGCTTCTGAAGCATACTGCCTCACAACTAGCCGAACATGTTGCAACATACTCTGCCTCGGCTATACTCAGTGCTACACAGGACTGCTTCCTGCTAAAGCAAGAGATCACACCTGATCCCATACTGAAGCAGCAGCCAGATGTTCTCTTCCTATCTGCAGCACTGCCTACCCAATCTAAATCAACATAACCCTACAGGTTGAACTTTTGATTCGCTTCATACTTGAGCCCATAATCAACTGTACCCTTCAGGTACCTTAGAATATGCTTTACAGCAACTAGGTGAACACTCCTCGGATCCGTCATGAACTGGCTCAATGTGTTCACTGCAAAGCAAATATCTAGTCTCGTGTTCATCAGATACATCAAGGACCCAATCATCTGACGATACATAGAGACATCAACTAGCTTAGATGAAGCATCACACAGAAGCTTCAAGTTAGATGCCATAGGTGTGGTCATGGCCTTGCAATCCATCATCCCGAACCTCTTCAGGATATCTATTGCATACTTCCCTTGTCCAAGGAAGCTTCCATATGCACTCTACCACACCTCCATGCCGAAAAAAAATAGTGCATCATCCCCAAGTTCTTCATCTCGAACTCGGTAGAAAGCTTCCGCTGCATGTTGGCAATCAATCTATCCTAACTTGTTACAAACAGGTCATCCACATACAATAGTAGTATCACTGGATTGCCTTCCTCAACCTTGTAGTAAATGTTGGAATCCTCTTACTCTTGGTAAAGCCAAAACTAGATAGAAAGCTGTCTATCCTACCATACCAAGTTCTGCTCATATATGAATCCCTGTCATGTGTCTCAGAACCAAGTGGTTGCTCCACATACACTTTTTCTTCAACTACACCATTCAAGAAAGCTGTCTTGAAATCCATTTGGTGTATCTTTCATCACTGCAGCCAGAGCAGGTACGGATCTAATGGAAGTGTATCTGGCTACAGGAGCAAAAGTCTCTATGCTACCACCTACTGCATGCATGATCTTGTAGATCCTCTTGGAAGTCACTACAGACTCCCCTTTAGTTCTTGGGACTGCATCCCAAACAAATTTCTTCATGATCGACGGATCATGGCATTCTTCCAGTGTCCTGGGAACTTCAATATCTTCAATAGATAATTTTGTTGTTTGAACAAATGTTGTAGTCCTTCTTTTGTAGGTGAAGGTATACGGTCTTTCCTACAAAACAAGTTAATTTGCATGATTAGAAACATCTCATAATTTTCAGAACAAATTCTTACACATAAAGAAATATGTCACACAGTCATGCAATTATCTTAGCCAATGCTTCATTACAACATTTATCCATGTTCCATAACGTTCTAGATGCCTTCCAGTCTCTACCAGAACATTGTTAAGAGTTTACACTACTCCCAACATGTTAGCAAAGAGGTTTCATTCTAGATAAGTAGCAATGGAATGTTACACAGTGCCATAGGCCACTTACCCATCACATGCATATTAGTAGTATACTATTCATTAATGCAATCATTCTAATATGCACAATACATATCCTAAGTCTATGAACATAAGCATATACATCATTGGACAATTTTATTTAAACAAACAAATATGTAAAATACTTATCATTGTTTGTTTGTTGGGTGGACTCCCTCTGAGTCTTTGCTTCCTTGCAGGAGCTGCTGAAGGAGCTTCTTCTACACCTTTCTATTGTGGAATGTAGAGAGATGGTCAACTCCCTCTAAATATCTGCATCCTTATAGAAACCACTGGAGTGTGCTCCCTCTTGATCTTTGCTCCTTGGATTACCTGCTCTTGAACTTAAATTCATCCTTGGTCTCTATGCATTCTTATTAGTATCATTATTGTGATATCCTCGAGGTCTTATACATAATCAAACATTCATTAGTATAATCTTAATACCATCAAAACACAATAAACTCAAGCATGTATAGTCAGGATCATTTCAAATAGAAATAATAAGCATTCTTATGGTTAGTCATAAACATAATATAACTAAACCTGTGAATACTCAAACCTATGACTCTTCTGGTTAGTCATATCATCAATTAAGGTAAGAAACATAATATGCATAAGCCCTAGATTACCCAACCTTGTAACTTCAAGAGTAATCATTATTATTCATATATATAACAAAAACATACTTGGTCATCATATTTGCTAGTTATGTCTAGCAATGTGTTCTTGTTCTCTTCAATGACCTACATAACTCATTAGTTATCCTTTGGAAGAACAATCTATACATACCTCTATGTGATTCATGATTATGGATGAATCTTTGTCTTCATGTCACCATGGCATGTTTAGGTTGTCCCTTCAATTTGTACAATCCTCCCTCTTGCTCTCCAATCACCACTACATCATTAATAGTTTTACCCTTTGGCCACATTAGGACTTGGCCATCTACAAATGCAACCCTCATGCCTTTTGCATCCAACGCAGAGATGGAGTGAAGATTCTTCTTGAGCCCAGGTACATAAAGAACTTCTTTCATCTTCAAGGATTTTCCAGAATCTAGGTTGTAGGAGGCTTCACCACTTCCTTTGATAGGGTATTGATAGTCATCCCCAAGTTTCACTTTATGGGGTGATTCATGTTCAGATAGACTTACAAAATATTCTTTAAACCCAGTCATGTGTTAGGAAGCCCCACTGTCAATTAACCAATCATTACAACCATGAGATACAGTACCCATGAGAAAAGAGATTAGAACATACTCTTCTTCACTTGATGAGTCATCATCACTTTCTTCCCTAGCCTTCTTCTTTGGAGGTTCATCATCTTTGGCAGCATGAGCATGGAACTTTCTTTTGCTGCCCTTCTTCTTCTTCCTGGAGTTGTTGTTATCCCTTTTGTTTTTGGGACATTCTGAAGCAAAGTGACCCTTCTCATTGCATGTGAAACATCTTAGATCCTTCTTATTCTTTTGATAGGATCTCTTATAGTGAGAGTACTCCTTCTTAGGCTTGCTTCTTTTGGTGTGAGCCGCGAGAGCTTGATCTTCACCTCCCATCTTTTCTTCATGAGCTACAAGTCTAGCTTCTTCTTGAGAGCATTCCTCCCACAGTTTACTGAAAGAGATTAATTTCTTTCTTGCACAGATTCCTTGAATAAAGGAGTCCCATGACCTAGGTAGGCCATTCAGAGTGGTCATAACAACTTCAGCATTGTCCACTACTTCATCCACAGCTTCAAGTTGTTCCTTGATCTGAGAGACCTTGGAGAAGTAAAGATTGAATGGTTTCTCCAATCAACATCTTGACCCCCTTCAATTGATTCCACAGAGTCATCTTCTGATTTATATTCTTCCCTTCAAATAACTTGGTCAGAGAGTCAAACATCTCCTTGGGTGACTTTAGAGAATACACATGAGGTATGAGATGGTCTTTGATAGAATCGGAAATGATTCTCTTTGCCTTGACCAAGTTCTTCTTATGCAATACCTTAGCTTCTTCATCCTTTGAGATAGGGATGTCTTCTTTTATATATGAGTCCAACTCATTCTCTTCCAGGATTAACCCAATCCTATACTTCCAGGCTCGAAAGTTATCATCCCCTTCAAGCTTATCCTCAAGCTTGGTGTTGTGAGACATCTTTAAAGAGTACTTCAAATGGAAATAGAAAAGTTTTAGGTCTTACCACTTGAATTACTGAAAACTAGATCTGGTCCTGGATTAGGGTTTGTCGGAAAAACCCTAAAAATTCAAAATGTGAATTTCAACTTTCTGAAATGGTGGAAAAATGTGCCTTGATGAGCTGATCAACCTGGTGTATTCAGAAATTAAGATCTCCAAAGTTACACCCTTCAAAACTGCCTTTCTATCTTCCTGGATTCAGTAAGGAGAGCCCTGAATTAGGGTTTGAGTTTCTCGGAGATCTACCTAGCCAAAAATCTCGATCCAAAGCTCTAAACTTCGATTTTTGCAAGGAGCTTCCAGCTATGTCTTCAGATTTCAGAAATTCCTATTTTTTTGGAAACACTAATTGTTAGGGCCAAATCTGAAAATGCTCAGAATTGAATTCTGATTGGACAGATAGATTCTCCTTGATGAGTAGAGTCAATCTACTATATTGCTTTTCCAAAATCTGTGGAGAGAAACCCAATAAACAAGAAACCCTTGGTTTCCGTCACTGCAAAATGTCTTCTTCTCAGGTTAGCTCTGATACCATGTTAAATTTTGAGCATTAATTCACAATACTCTAGGATCTTTACTGAGAGAATAACATGTACAGTATATCATTGCATATCAATCATAACAAGCATCACAAGCATCATAAGAATCAGAAACATGAGAGACAAGAGACACAGAGTTTCCATGGGGAAAACCCTAAGGTGAAAAACCCCACAACTTCCTTAGAGATAAAGAGAGCAATGGCTCAACCAAAGTACAACCAAAATACACAGAGATAGTCTCCTAGTAGCAGATGATCCTCCTCCTCACTAGTGTGCCACTTTCTGAGTGAGAGAAGTGTGAGTTTCTGAGTGATCAAATAGAGATCTCCCGATCTCTATTTATACTTAACCTGTTTGCCCAGTGACCTTATGGGGCCGACTTGTATAGCTAGGTACATCCACAATATAATATATATTTCAGGGCCGACCCCACACATGGTGGTCTAATAACCCATCGGTAAGTACACACACTTGCGACACTTGTCAATACACATGACGACACTTCCCTATAGAGGAATAACACATCTCTTATAAGGGTACAATAAATATATATGAAATACATAGATGAAATACATTCCGAAGTTACATATACATCAACAAGAAGGGGGCATCTCTTTAGTGGGGAGTATTAAGTCCTTGATAATGTCCACACTCTGGCGGATTTTCCGTTCATCCTCTTCATGGGCTTCTTTCCTTCTTTCTTGCTGCTGAAAACTCCAACATACATGTCGTTTCTTCATATCTTCTTATTTGTAGACGGAACTATCTTCCACATGGTAGAAAACTACAAGAGGTAGAGGAATACTCTCCTTGCCTATTCAGATAACACATGCTCTGGTACAACTACTACTTCGCCTCCCTGATCTCTCTCCATGCTCTAATATTAACTACAAAAAATCCGAATAGATGAACTAGCCACCTTTTCAAAATTGGACGTGAGTTGAGAGTCCAAGGAATTAGGTTTATAATGAGTGATAATGATGGCGTCCCCATGCGAATCATTCTGCTATGATTTCTCTGACTAGACCCTCCAAATGATTCATCATGATGACTGAATTTGGGACTGACGCAAGACACATTCGACTGTGCTTTTCGGGCCAGACAGAAAGGACATCTGATGGCGCTAAGGTGGCTCATCCAATGTATCAATCATTGATTTGCAGTGAAGATGTCTTTCACCTGTGGAAACCTGTGATTGGATCAGGACCGTAGATTTCAGCCTCCGTGGTTTTCAATTTAGCAGCACACGGCCCCAATCTTGATGGTTGCATGATGCACCTTTACCAATCTCTGCAATTTTGGACGTGCTTAACATGCCGATGATTAAAATCACCACCATTGCTCCGGACTATTGATCTACCTCTGTTAGATCCATGACATTGACAGGAGCGCGACACTTAACCAAATCGCAGAGATTTGGAACACAATCTTTTTCTGCGCACGTTAGATTAGCGCCATCACTTTTTCACCGTAGATCTTCGTTTTTGTCGATCTATGTCGTTGATTTCTTTAGGAATCTACTTATTGACTAACACTTCCTCCATGCTTATAACATTTCCCCTTAACTTTGCGCAAAAATATCAGGGCCGTAGATCTCCGGGGCAATGTAATCTATGCCGTCCATACATACTTCTATCTGTTGATGGCGTATTAGCCTGCCATTAGTCCATTGATCATCATGGAATCTTGGATCTTCTGAATATTCCCTCTCTTTTTACCAAATCCACCATATTGAGCTCTGATCATTCACCCTAGGGGATGCGACCCAGGATTTTGGCTTCTTTTGAGGAATTATCTTGATCCTACAACTCTTTTTCTTCATAAAAACCCTCTTCAAAGCTCAACACATTTCGAGTGCTAACACCCCCAGTAGCCCTCCTACCTACTTGATGCACCCTATTTGACTCTTCTTCATGACATGTGCACCTTTCCTCACATACCACCAGTTATCATTCAGTTAGAGGGCCCCATCTCACGTACTAGTTGTCTGTTAGTCGATTAGAGCATTGATTGAGCAGTTCTTCCATGTATTGCTTATGATAACTGTCTGTAGCTCCTAGTTAGCTATTTCTAGAGTGCCACTTGACCTTCTAACAGCCTCATGCGCCCTCCTTGGAGTCTCCATCCATTGATTCATGCCTAGATGGTTCTGTTAGACTCAGTATGACTCCCTTGACTGATTATTACCATTTATGACTGATACTACTAACTCGATGATGTCTCCAATGTTATCCAAGCTATACTTTGAGAATGATTCAAATGACCTCCTTGGTTAATTCGAATTCTCTACACAGTTATTGTATTCAGTTTTCACAGTGCCAGCTCATAGCTGATCTATGATACTGCTATTCTCCATTTTCTGTTTTCATGAGTGATTATTGAATGCATTCTTCTCTTCTTCTCTACACTTCTTGAGAGTTTGTTTTGTGAGGCTTGTTAAAACTGTTAGATCTTATTGCAGATTATCGCATGGTATCAGAGCAATCAACAACTATTTGAATTGCAGCCATTGTAGGAGTTGCAACATTTCTTTGAGAAACTATCTTACCCTGAGCACCAGAAGCCTCTGAGTTTCCACAACAAATCCTGGTGCTATTACCTTGAATTCACTGGAGCAATCTCGTGAGGTCTAGACAGGTGTGAAGGACTTATTCTATGTGCTCAGTGTTCCTAAGGTAGTGTTCATTCGAAGTATAGAAAATATCCATCAACAAAACTCTTCTTGTTTTGCAGGTTTATTCATCTATTCGAATCCATCTTTAGCAGATTCAAATTCGGCAGCAAATATACTTTCAGTGTACCAAATGACACATATTGGAGAGCCCAAAAAGAGTGATATTTTCACCAAATGAAGTCGATTCTGCACTCGTGATTCTGCACTAGTGATTTTGCATTGGTGATTCTGCACTAGTGATTCTGCACTGGTAATTCTACACTAGTGATTCTACACTGTTGATTCTGCACTAGTGATTTTGTACTAGTGATTCTGCACTAGAGATTCTGCACTAGTGATTCGGCACTTCTGCACCAGTGCTTTCTGCACCAGTGCTTTCTGCACCAGAAACACAGTAGTAGATTCGAATTGAACAACATCTTCCATGTATCTGGAAGGAGTTCCTTCTCTCACTCCATTCAATTATGATGAGTGAAAACCAAAGATGACATCATATATGAAGAGAAATGGTCGTTTTGATGTGTGTATTGGTATTAAGAGAGATTTTTCTTCCGATGGAGAGAAAGAAGATTGGCTTGATGCTTGTGATGGAGCTGCAGGAAGTATATGTATTACTATGTATTCCAATATGTACCACCTCATTGATCTTGATGAACATCCAAGTGATCTATGGACTAGATTGAACATATTATTTGGAAATCAAGAGGAAGAGGATGATACTATCCATTTGGAAAATAAGCCCACTGATACTTCCTCCAATGCTCTCTATATTCATGATTCAGCCTCCATCATCTCCAATGATGAATTTATTCAAGATAAAGTCGAAATACAACACATGGTTTCAGTTGATCGATCTTTTGATACGAATTCTGAGCAAAAGATGTCAGTTACTACTCTAGAAGTTGAAGAGATCTTCACAATCTCTACTTCTCATGAGCCTATTGATGTGCAAGATGATGACCTACTAAGCATTTTGGAAGTAAAGTCATATTTGGGAGGCAATGCATTCGCCCTCCTTGATAAAAATCTTCCCATGGACTCCTATTTGGTCATTGGCACATGTTTTTAGAATTTCAGCAAAGATGGAAGACTCTATCATTCACTTGAGTTCAAGTCTCATGCATATCCTTGTGGTTTTGGTTTAGATTGTGAAATTTAGTTCACATCCAAGCTCTATTCAAGAAATTACACTCTCTCATAAGAAAAATCTCACACAACTAGTCAAAGACACAAAAATTATGCACAAGAGTAGATTTCCGTATTAACTTCTCATGAATAAAATACATCAGCCAACCATATGAAAGTAATAGGCTATTGTTAAATAACATTACATCAGTAATTCAAATGGCTAAATATGCCAAAAGGATCATCTCTTCATCAAACTTGCTGAAAATGCCCATCCCCCCTAGGCGGCAAGTGTTGACTCAAACCTAGTCGACAGGGGTCCCCATCACTGTTGACCCCAACCCACCGCGATCTCCTTTACAAATAGCCCAGATAGGTTTTACCCCATCTAGAAACAATTGCGGAGTAGATGAGGTCTCACCCGAGATGTTCAAGGGAGAGCCAATGGAACCATGTTTCCGCTGAATGAAGGAGGATGTTTGTGGAAACAATCACTTAAACTTATTGCGACATTCAGGAATAGATTAATGCATTTAACTTAGACATCATTGTATTCATTGCATAATTCAATAGAAACATTCATCGCAGCAAGTATAACAGTAAAGCATTAATTGCAGCAAGGAAACATAGCATCATTCATATATCCCAACATGCATTGCCATAAGTGAACAGAAGATACACAGGGATTTTGCAAAACAGCTTCATCATGTCATATTAGCTCAGCAAAACCCAGATACAATATCTCCGCAAAACACATATCTCGCAGATAACTCAGACGCATACCAAGATCAGATCTCCATTCCCATTAAGATTCGGTTATGCTCTCATTCTCTCTTCTTCGATTGGTATCAAACACATATGACTCTATGACTATAAATAGGCTTCCACCTTTACATTGCTTGTCCACTTACTAAAAACTTCCGAATCGACACTTTGAGCAAATGACCCAAAATCTAACTGATGTGGTCCAAATGACCCCAAAAACCTGCATACTACGGTACAATTGACCCAAAATTACATAACATATGGTCCAAATGACCCAACACCCGCCTACTGCAGTATAATCGACTCAAAAATACATAAAATAATCTCCTTTATGCCCATCTCTCCGCCTTACGTGACATCTTTTGATTTTTCGCAGCATCCATGATGCTGCGATGCTACCTTACCAAACCGCCTGCCAACAGGCCCCCAACACAATCTTGTGGGTCACCCTCGAGCCACGTCAGCAGGACATAGTGTACTCTGTGGTCTTGACTTTGAAATCCTCGTACTGCTGCTCGACTGTCATCATCTGTTCCTTTCCTGCCGTAGTCGCCTTCTGAACATTGATGACATCCTAGGTAGATGGATGCTCAGTGAGCTTCGCTGCCACTTTTTGACAACATTCCTACACTTCCTGGAGAACTGCACTAGCTTTTGTCATGAACTGACCTCCAACTTCCTGGAACTCCTCCAGCTGCGCAGAGCACTTCTTCTTTTGCACGTCGGCCTTGGAGACACGCTGCTGCAACTCTTTTAAGTCCGTAGACTTGGAAACCTGCTCCATGGTTAGCATCATGCGCATCGTTGCCTTTAGTGTCGCCAACTACCCCTTCGCTTTCTGTCGAGACTTGATCAATTGTTCAACCTGCTCATCCTTAACAATTCGGCCCCAAAACTGCACGGTGTCAGCTATGAGATTTGTGGCTTCCATTTCCAGCTCCGTCATCTGCGTTGCTATCTCCTCAAAAGCCTATTTGTGGACATCCACTTCGACTTGAGGTGTACAAGGATTCACGAGAGCTTTTAACTCCTGATTATCGTGCCGCAACTAGACAATGATAGCCCCCATTCACTGCACACATTGAAGCACATCCAAATCTACAATGGGATCCGATACATGGTGATAAGCCTCAGCAATGGCCATCTCTACCCACACACTTTCATCCCACATATGTGCCTTCTCCACAATGAGGTGATCCTGTTCTTTTTTCATTTCTTTGATCACTCGAGCCTACTTAGCTCGTTCTTTCTTGATGTCCTCTTCTAGCCCATCCACAACCTTCCATGCTGTAGTAGCCCTTCCTGTTAACTCTGTGATTTCTTCCTTCACAACTACCTCGCTCTCCTGCAACCGCAAACACTTAGCACTAATCTCGTGCATTATGTCCGCCATTTACCGGCTAGCAACCGTCTGCATAGTTGTCAACCCTTGTGCTGGAAATGAGTTGACGTTTATGGTCACTTTCTTCAACTGCTACAGTAAGGCTTTCAAAGCCTCATCGTCAGTCACAATCACAGTGGGGGGAATCTCCACATTCCTTACCCGCAGCTCAGTGCTGATTGTGCCAACTAGCTATGCCAATGCTTCTTCAGGTTCCTTCCTCGAAACCATATCGCACAAGGAGTCCGTACAAGCCGTGAATGCATGGAAACCTTCATCTGTCTTCACCGTCATCTTTTGAGCCATTGCGGTGGATGCATCAGTGATTTCTTTTATTAGCCGGCCCAAATGTGCTTCCAATGATAGGGGCATCCCACTGATTGTTGCATGGTCCTTGTGCCTTTTTGTTATGCCTTCTTTAAGGTCCCGGTCACTTTCATCATTTGTCAGTATCTTTATCGATTCTTGATCTGCATCATGATGACTCTGCTGGTCCTACGCCAATAGGAAATCATCTGGCTCTTTCACCTATTCTCTAGCCTCAATCTCGGCCAACCCCATGGGTTCGCGCCATTCCGGTGGCCAATCATTCACAATGGCATCCAGCGCTTCTGTTGTCACCTTGTAAGGGGTCAAAAACCATTGCTTACCTGGGTCATGTCGGGATTGCACATAAATGGCATGCGACCGAATCATGAACACCATAATCGGCTTAAAATTTGTTGCAGTTCCCTCAGATAGCCGCAGCACCTGTACTGCTGCATCATAGAGCATCTCCTACTAAAAACAGAACTGCAATGTGCACTCCCAGAGTCGGTCTTTCTCATGTACCCACTGCAAGTTTTGATATCGTGCACCTCGGTGCTCTTTTGCGGCCTCAACCTCCATACCTTGATAAGTACTGGGCTCCTTCCAGGCCACAAATGCGATCAAAATTAACAGCTAGCTATATGTGAAGGAGCCCTTCTCAGCTTGGATAGTGGCGGCATCCTCCGCCAACTGGTTCAGTAGAAACAAGGAACAATTCATCTAGACACCTTCCGCGCATTGCTTCGTGCATGCCACGATCCCTGAATTGCACTGATTAGGCCGACCGCCCTGAACGACCTTGCAGAACAATATTTTGGTGCTAGTGAGAACCGCATTATCATTGATAATGCTGGTGTGATAACCACGACCATCTCATTCCATCTCATAGCGGTCAAACAACTGCTTCTCCCTCTTTTTGTAGTTCTCCTTCCCTCGGAAGTACTGCGATGAGTCTACCCCATCTTTGGGCAACCCGATAATGCTCGCAATTAGGTCAATGGTGGCTGAAATCTCTGTGTCCATCCATAATGAACCATCATGGAAGCAGGCCAATAGCTACTTCAAACAAGCATTAACCTCCGGCAGTCATCCAAAATACGACATGTTAATAAGGCCCAACAAGCCATCCTAGTTTAGCTCGTGTGCCCACTCTTGCAGAACCGACATCCCCGTGAGCTTCGACCTTGGCACATAGGGGTCCAATGTAATTTCTGGATAGGCCACCATATCATGATCATCGTACTTCAGGCGCACCAACATCGGCACAATATCAGTGTAGCACTCCATTCCAGTAGGGAGCGCTAGAAGCCTCAATGGATACCTCTGATTTTTGTTCACTTTGCACGGTGGTGCACCTGCCCGACTAGGGGGGACATACCCAGGGATGTCAGCAGCAGACAATCCCTCCCATGCAGCGAACTCGTCAATTTTGCAACTAGACTGTCCTACCTTCACTTGAACCTATGCCATCCTCGCAGTGGATGATCTAAGCTGCCTCTTGCTCTATGGGGACTCTGAATGTTGACCTCCTCGACGCTTCTTGGTGATAACTAATGATCCAATCGACATGTTGGAAACTTCCTCTTCCTCAACAACATCAAGACTGAAGGGAGACTCTACTTCGCTAGAGATTTCAATTATCTCCAGTTCTCTTGGCATACCTAACTCAACTCGTTGAAACCTCAAGGGATGGCGCAACGCCCCTCACAATCTTAACTCGGTGCACAACACCCGTACACCGCAAGTTCAACTAAACCTTGCCCAACCCACAAGTTCTCTCACCCATTAGCAACGATGCTCTGCAACACTGCACGATCTTGCACACTTAACAACTGAATTCTCTTGGTGCCTTCCGACCAGCTTCGACCCATTCTTATAGCATCCAACCCCATCCTTAGTAATGATCACTAAATCTCATATTAATTCAGTCGAACTTCTGTATTAATGACCCAAAATCCGTCATCGATCCTGTCAGTCAGTCGATCGGATCCACCATTAATGCTCATCATTCGAACAAGCATCATTAATTAACTATCTTAACTTTTGGTATTTATTGCTGATTTGAGCCGGTCGCGACCCTGCCACTGTCACGGAATGCTCCTAACTGGTGGCACAAGCCGGCCTGCTTGCGCATTCTGTTCCTGTCGGTGTGCCACCCTGCCACCATTCAACATGCAATTTTTTTTTTGGCCGATGCGTCTTACGCATTGCAATGCTCCAAGCCTAACCGATAGGGCTTCAACCTACTACCATTAATCAACTTTGGGAGCATCACTCCATCCAACTGCTGTAACTATACTATGCCTCCTGAAGTGATGCTACTGATGTGATTTCAACCAAGCCAATGCATCTCCAATTTTCCTGGATGTTTCGTAAACTTACTGTCATACAACAACACTAAGTCGTCCTACTGAAATTGTTTGTTTTTGATGTGGCGATCGTGCCAAGCCTTCTGGCGATCCTTCTCCACCCCCTGGTGGAATCTTGCAATAAAGCGATCTTCCTCCAGCTGTACTAACTATGCTAGACATTCTTCTAATGATGCTACAACATCCATAACTGTCGCTGCCGCTATGAGAAGACTCGGAACGATGTACTCCATTGGCATAGTCGCTTCTTGTCCATATACTAACTTGAATGGTGTCTATCCTATCAGTTGTTTATCCTGCCAGTTGTTTACAAAACTGCTGGGATTTTCAGATCCCAGTCATCACGGTTCGCATTGCACACCTTTGTCAGCGCATGCTCCAATATCTTATTGAAAGCTTCCACCATACAATTTGCGTGCAAATGATATGGCATACTCTTCTTATGTTGTTTCTGCAATTCCTCCATCAATGCACTGATGGTGTGATTGAGAAAGTGGATGCCTTGATCACTCAGCAATATCTTGAGGCAGCTGAAGTGAGTGACAATGTTGTCGAACAAAAACCGTGTGGTCGTGGCCACGGAACAATCAACAACTGGTGCAGCCTCCCCCCATCTTGTCAAATAATCTGTCGCCATGATGATGTATCTTGCACCAGTGCGCTTCGCCAAGGGATCGATTGCTCCCACAAAATCCACTGCCCATTTTTCGAATGGCTAAAGTGTTAGCTGAGGCATCAACGACATCTCATCTCTCCTAGATGGCTTCCCAGTTCTCTAACAAACATTACAGAACCTCGCATATTCGGTTGCATCATTGTGCAGCATGGGCCACTAGAGCCCCTCACGAAGCACCTTCCTGGCAGTCGCACGGCCGCCATAGTTCCCTCTAGCCACTCCTCCATGTGCTTTTGACAAGATCTGCACTTGCTCATATGGCAAGACACACCGTCGCAATATCTGATCTGTGCCCATCTTGTATAACTCTCCTGCGATTAGCTAGAAATATGCAACCTTGACTACCAACTGCTTTTTTTGACTAGTGGTGAACTCTTTTGGTGCAGTAACTGTTGCCAGAAACTGAATGATTTCTTCAAAATAGCCATCGGCAACTTCAGCCTTAGACAGTTGCATAGTAGGTGACCTGTCTTCAATGTTAGTTGGCTCCTCTCCTATTGAAATCCGTGATAGATGATAAGGGCTAGCTTTCAACCGTCTTGGCTTCACAATTACTTCAAAATAAAACTCCTGAAAAAGAAGTAGCCATCGACATATATTTCCCCCCAACACAGGCTTATTGAACAGTCATTTCAACACAGAGTGGTCTGTGCACATCTTAAAATGTCTACCCAATAAGTAGTGTCGGAACTTCTGCAACGCATAGACCATTGCTAGGCCTTCCCTCTCAGTAGTGGTGTAATTGCTTTCTGCGGATGACAGCTTCTGACTTGCGAAAGCAATAGGGTAATCGAGATCCCCCTCTCCTGGTTGCGCTAGCACCACAACGAGAGCAATTGACAATGCATCAACATGGACGTGGAAATCCTTACTCCAGTCCGGAAAGACCAGTATTGGTGTCGAATCCATCTTTGCCTTCAATGTCTCAAAGCTATCCTGACATTAAGGGCTCTATTGAAATACCGCATCTTTCTTCAATAGCTTCTCCATAGGGGTGGTGATCGCTGCATATCCCTTGATGAACTTGCAATAATACCCAGTATGCCCCAAAGTCTCCCTCAATTGCTTAACATTAGTTGGCGGTGTTAAGCTCAAAATGAGCATAATCTTTGCCGAATCGACTAACAACCCTTGTTTGCACACAATGTGACCCAACAATATCCCAAACAGTGCACAAAAGATGCACTTCTCAAATTCAGCGATATCTGATGCTGTCGGCAACGCTCCAGCATCAATTGCAGATTGGCCCAATGATCACTGATCAAACCATAGACTCTCCAATCACCATGTATACCTACAAAAACTTCTGAATGAAATCTAAGAACGTAGCAACAAGAACCCGTGATAAGATCGCAGGTGCGTTCTTCAACCCAAATGGCATCTCGGTGTACTAAAAACAGCCCCATTCTATCACAAAAGTCATCTTGTCGCGATATTCCTTTGCAATGCGGATCTGATGATAGCCTGAGAACCCATCCGTGAAAGAATACATCTCCTAGCTTCCCGCACCTTCGAGTACTTCATCAGTAAACGGGGTCGGAAAAGGATCATGCAAGTAGGCATCATTCAACTTTTGCAAATCGACACAAATGCGCACCTCACAAGTCTTCTTGTCCTGCACCACCATAGGACTGATCCATTTTGACTCTTCAACTGGTTCAATGATACCAGCATCCAACATGTGATCAAGTTCTACCTTCACCCTCTCCTTATGTTTCGGATTCAACCGGTAGGTTCAATGCCTGATCTGTTTAGCATCTTGCTTCAAGGAGATCTTAATATCACCCACCCAAGATAGCTTTCATCTCAAAAAACTTCGGAGGAAAGAGTTCTTGGAATTCATGCAGCAAATCAGTGACCTTTCCCATCATCTCATTATCCCAATAATCTCCAACATTCACGAACATGGGAGTAGCCTCTGTCCCAATATTGATCTTATAGAGCTTCAATGGCTAGCTGATTGGATCACTTGGCGCATTAGGTGCTATCACATCGCGACTTCCTTCAGACTCATAAATATTGATATTCCACGGATCATCACTGTCTTCGGGCCCACCGATGATATTCTAACATTCCATCATGGATTGCATCTGGTAATGCACATGCGTATCCACAAGATATGCTACCAGAACAACCTTCAGAACCACATTGCAGATGAGCTGCAAAGCATTATTGACATCAGGGTTGGCATCTGCGAAGCTGGACGTATGAGTGAAGCATACCATTAACTCCACCCAAGTGGTAGTTTCTCCTCGCAACTCGGCTACAGTATACCAAGATCGTGACATCTCGTATAAAGTATGGATAAAGGCATGGACCCACTGATCTCGCGGTCGCGATTCCCACAATGTCTAAAACTCCCCTAGATGAATTCTAGGGTTATTCCGACCATCATATTTCCCTATGAAGGTATCATGCTAGAGCTACCTTCATTGCTTCTTCTAATTCCAGTAGTCGCTGTGGTGCAGAAACTCTTTCCTTGAACTCCGCAAGAAAGTCGGACAAACCAGGGAACCCCTCATATACTGGAAGTGTAACCATTTTAGTCACAATGTGGCATAGAGATTGCGTGACTAACCCGCACCTGCGGAGCAATACCTCATATAAGTGGTTCTGCCATTGTTCTAATGCATCGTCAGAGTCGGAAGATGTAGAGTTGTTACTGCGCCATCCTAGCTCACTATTGGCAGTTGGATGAATATAGTCTTCGAAAATATTGGATGCATGGTCCCATCCACTGGGATCTTCATCCTTCATTGGCTCAATATATCTGTGTCCTTCTGCTGGATCCAACAGGGCTATGACTCTGAGATCACGGTTTTCAAAAGTCATCATCCACCGCTTGAACTTGATTATTGCTCCACTGTCATTAGCCCATCTGATCCCCAACAACACGGCATATGATATTCCTCCTTCAACCACTTTGATGATGTCAAAGTCAGCATAGGTTTTCATGCCCTCAATGCCCATTACCAGGCATGGGACTCTCCCAATCGGTGTCACCTTAGCGTGATTAGCTAACCGGATCTATACAGGAGACCATCTCAATGGGGAGCTCCCCATTTTCTGTCATGCCTGCTTGGTTAAGATGTTGACATCCGAACCAAGATCCAGAATAACTGAATCAACATCATAGTCCCCAATTTGTATGTTCATGCGCATCTCCTTACCGGTCTTTCGTTGCCGTAAGGTGTTTACCACAAACTCTTGTCGTCCCCTGGTTGGTCGTTGCAGCAACCCCTCAATCTTAGCTAGAGCAGCAGGGTCTCTTTCCAACAACAAGCAGCTCTCAAAAAATTTCTGCAAGGTTCCAGACGGCGCCGATGTACCAACCTCTATAGTAGCATCAAAAATAGGGGGCATGTCGCAAATGATAGCTTCGCCACGGTCCTGGTTCATTGCGTGACGCGCCTGAAAGAACACATAATGTTCGGATTCAATGTCAAATGAGACCTTCTTCTGCCCATCCAATCGAATAAGTGGTTGTGGGCTATCCCCTCCTGTTATTGCACCTCCCCATGTGATGAAAACGATAGCCGCATCCTGTCGCCTTGGCTCCACATAAATTGTTGCAACACTTGCACCTTGATTTTGGTTCAGTGGTGGATTCCCCGGTTGGTTTACATTCTGATTAGCATTTTGGTTCAGGCGTTGATTTTGGTTCTGCGTCGGTTGCTGCACCTGATTCTGTATTGGCTGTTGCACCTAATTCTGATTCTATAATTGTGGAATATACCCTGCTTGCCATCATGCAATCAACTACGGGCAGTTCTCCACTGTATGATCTGTAACAAAGCAAAACGTACACTACGTATGCAATAGTGAGAAGTCATGTTGATAGTGCCCCCATACCACACAGTGATAACACTGAATGGGTTCGCGACCTCCTCATCCTCCGTGACCAAATCCTCTACCCCTTCCACTGCAGAATCCTCCCCGAAATCCGTCCTGCTATTGGTATTGTGGTTGGTTGTATTGTTGTTGCATAGGAGTTGGTTGCATGCCCTGCCCTTGTTGCGCATACTGTGATTGCTAAACGTACCGTGGCTACTATGGAGCCATTTGCACCGGAGCAAATTGTGGCAGAAACTGCTGCGGTACAAACTGTACCTACGGTTGAGGTAGCGGCTAGGATACCTGCGGCTACAGTTGCGGTTGTTGTACAGCATGATGATCATCCTTTACATAGAATGCATTGTACGTTCTTTCATGAAGCAACCCATATGCTTGGCAATCTTTGTCATCATGTCCCACAGATTTACAGAATGTGCAATACAGATTCATCGGTTTGGTGACCATCTTCTGCATGTATGGACATTCCTCATGCCGGTGCCCATATACCTAACAAACGCAACACCATGGCATGTCACGACCACTCAACGGGTTTGGTGCTCCTGAAACCAGATAATTGCGGAAGTGAGGGAAATTGTCCTTAGTATTCCCTTCTCCTCGACATCGCATACACCATACTTCTTCACGCTGCTCTTTTCCCTTCTTCAAATCTTGTAGCTGTATGGTCAAGTTAGCCAGCTGCGTCTATATCTGCGACATCCCAACTATATTTTCACCAATTGGCGACACCTCCAACCGCATTGCAATCTCCATCGCTTCACTGGGCGTCGTAATGTTCTATTGCATCAGTGGTTGTCGAACGTGTGGTAGCAGTGTCGCGATGAACCACTCTTTGTGTTGGACAACGCTCATATCAAAACTAACCCTCACCATCAGCGTCTTAAACCATTGGTCAAAATCCCACACCATCTCATTGGGATACTGCTTAATTTTTTTCAATACTGTAATATAATGTGCTTTAGACTTGGGTTTTCTTAATTCTGCAATCAGACCATCCCTGGTGTCATCTAGTGTCTTCTCCAGAGCTCCTGTAGGGACAAGAACAAACTTCATAAACCAGTCTAATGCGTGACCTCGTAGAGTTGTTGCTAACTGTCCTTTCTTAGCATTATCATCAGTGATTTGTTTTATGGTCCATACCACTTCACACAAAAAATAGTAATGTTGTGGGTTAGCTGTCCCATTCCAGTGGAAGAACGAAAATTTAGTGTCCTTGCCCACCATCCTAGGATTCCTTCCTGCAGTTGCTAAACTAATAGCAATCAAGTTTTGTTGACCCGGTGGGGTCGAAGTTGTGTTTCTTATCGGTTGATAGATAGTGAGCAGAGGTGTGCGTACGTTGCTGCCAGGGTTTGGTTCTGCCTCTATCCTAGGTGTAGCCTGGTTGTCCTTGTCCAGACTGTGTAGTCATTTCGTCCGGTGTGGTCTTCCTTCGCGAACATGCAGTTCGATCTCAACAGGACCTTCTCCTATCCTCTACCTCTTTTCCTGTCGAAACCTCGCTCCTCCCCTTGTAAGACCACTCTCTTGCTCGACTTCGCTCACAGTCTCATCATGACCTGCACCCATCTACCCCTTATCATTCCATGTACCTCCCCCTTTCCGTCATGATACCCACAACATCTTTCCACTGTGCTGTTTACTAATCTGGATGCATCCTCAATATACCCTTCTCATAAATAAGCATCTTAATGGATAATTGGAGTGATAACAAAAACCTTCCTTGAGGTTCACTGAAGAAATATCTTTCAGCTTCACAATAATAATTTTGCGTATCAACCACAAATTCAGTGATATACCCTTCCAAGATGCTATCAAGCCACACTTCGATAGCTTGCGACGCTTTGTTGTCGATTTCCTGTAGTTCTTGGATCAACTCCGAGGTCCAGGTCGTCTACTCACCGCCTTGGAAGTTCCTCTTCTGAAAGGTCAACTTTGCCAACCATTCATACAAAATGACTAAGAATTCACATAAAAACCATCTGTGCGGACCGCCATGAATATATTTTCCCACCCACTGATCTACTATTAGTCGAGTGTTCTGACTTTCTTCTTCAGCAAATTCCTACAACTTCTGATCAAACCAACTTTGTATCTCCATTTGTGTCGGATGCCACAACATATCCTCCTTTCACTTCACACATGGTCCTGGCAATGGAACCATTTTTTTACTCAAACCCAGTCGATACGGGTTCCCATCACTGTCGACCCCAACCCACCGCGATCTCCCTGAGCACCAGCCCAGACAGGTTATACCCCATCTAGCGACACCTGCAGAGAAGATGAGGTCTCACCTGAGATGTTCAAGGGAGAGTCGACGGAACCATGTTTCCACCGAATGAAGGAGGATGTTTGTGGCAACAATCACTTAAACTTATTGTGACATTCAGGAATAGATTAATGCATTTAACTTGGACATCATTGTATTCATTGCATCATTCAACAGAAACCTTCATCACAGCAAGTATAACAGTAAAGCATTAATTGCAGCAAGGAAACATAACATCATTCATATATCGCAACATGCATTACCATAAGTGAACAGAAGATACACAGGTATTTCACAAAACAGCTTCATCATGTCATATTAGCTCAACAAAACCTAGATACAATATCTCCGCAAAACACATATCTCGTAAATAACTTAGACGCATACCAAGATCATATCTCCATTCCCATTAAGATTCGGTTATGCTCTCGTTCTCTCTTCTCCGATTGGTATCAAACACATATGACTCTATGACTATAAATAGGCTTTCTCCTTTACATTGCTTGTCCACTTAGTAACAACTTCCTAACCAATAGTTTGAGCAAATGACCCAAAATCTAACTAACGCGGTCCAAATGACCCCCAAAACCTGCATACTACGGTACAATTCACCCAAAATTACATAACATACGGTCCAAATGACCCAACACCCGCCTATTGTGGTACAATCGACTCAAAAATACATAAAATAATCTCCTTTAGGCCCAGCTCTCCGCCTTCCATGATATATTCTGACTTCTTGCAGCATCCGCAATGTTGCGATGCTACCTTACCAAACCGCCTGCCAATAGCAAGTTGACTTTCCAAATATTCCCAAAAGCTCACAAATTGCCTAAATTGTGATCTAAAGGTGATGTATGATGGAAAACAATGCCAAATATGAAGTTTGGAAGGAAAACTCATTAAGGAAAGTATTTGGTGTAAAAAACAAGTTTCCTAGGTAGACTAGCTTTTCCCCATAGGGTAGAAAGCAATAAAAAGCACTAAAACTCAGAAAATGCACCTTTCCTTGCTAAATCTTATCCAAAATATTTTAGGAAAGCACCCAAGTGTCCTAGGACTTGTGGTCCACACCTTGGATGTATTTGAGCCTCCCATGTTGCCTTGTGGTCCACACAATGGCAATTTCCTGGTCTTTACATAGAATTAACCAATAAATGATTAATTAATGCATCTTTGTAATTAAATGACATTTAGGAAGACTTAATTATTCCAACACCCCCCCATAAGTCTGACTTATATGGTATAAATACTAGAAAATAAAATACTAAGGGCCCAGTAACAAGACTTGGTCACCCTGTACAATATTGTCGGTCCACAAAAACTAGGATATAAGGAAAACCTCATGGGAAAATCCTTCCCTCAAAACATGGACATATCAAAATTGAAAGGTTGTTGATCAACCCTTCACTCCACCACATTTTCAGCGATCCCAAGCAGTGATATATGATAGTTGAATGTCTTTTCTGTGAAAGCCTTGGTGAAGATATCTGCAGTTTGCTCACCTATGGGGTAATACTGCAAATCTATGATTTGGTGATGCACTAAGCCTATGATGTAGTGCATATGAATATCTATGTGCTTGGTCCTCTTCCTCTATACTGGATCAGATAAAACTCTGATGGCACTCTGGTTGTCATAATAAATAACAGTAGGAGTACTGAAAGAAATCTCAAACTCAGACAAAATCCCCTACAACCAAACACACTGTGTAGCAGCATTCACTGCTCCTATGTACTCTGCCTCTACTGAAGATAGTTCTATGGCATTCTGCTTCTTTCTGGACCAATAGACAGGGCCACCTCCAAGCATGAATACAAATCTTGATGTGGATTTCCTGTCAAGGCTATCACCATCCCAATCTGAATCTGTGAAGCCCAAGAGATCCAGGCTCGAATCTGCAGCATAGCGAATCCCATCACTCTTTGTGCCCTACACATAATGAAGGATTTTTTTTGCATCCCTCCAGTGTAACTCATGTGGCTGATCCATGTATCTTGATGTCACACTCACAGCATAAGCAAGATTTGGTCTAGTGTGTGTCAAGTAGAGCAAGCTGCCAATCAATTGTCTATATAAAGTGTTGTCAAACAACGGTGTAGATTCTGCATCTTCTAGTCTAACTCCAGAAAGGAATGGAGCCTTAGAAGGCCTGCAATCATCCATATTAAACTTCTTTAACATATTAGAAGCATATTTTGACTAACATACCTTGGTTCCTTCTTTTGTTTGAGAAACCTCAAGCCCAAAAAATTGCTTAAGAATTCCCAAGTCACTCATAGAAAATGCTTTGTGCATTGCGGTCTTCAATGATGCTATTTGTTCAGTGCTATTACATGTGATCAGAAAATCATCAACATACAACACTATTAACATTATAAAACCATCATCAAGCTTCATATATACATTTGGATCAGATTTACACCAAACATAAGATTCTGACAGCAGGAAACTGACCATCTTTGCATACCAAGCCCTAGGGGCTTGCTTAAGTCCATACAAAGATTTTTTCAACCTGCAAACAAGGTTTGGATCTGATGTGTACACCTTTGGCTGCTACATATATATTTCTTCTTCAAGCTCCCCATAGAGGAAAGCACTTTTCACATCCATGTGATGTACTTCCCATCGCTTGGAAGATGCCACTGCCAAAACTAGTCTAATGGAGTCTTTATGAGCCACCAGTGCAAATGTTTCATTATAATCAAGTCCTTGGACCTGAAAATACCCCTTTTCTACCAGCCTTGCTTTGTATTTAATGGTTGTACCATCCGCTGCACATTTGGTCTTATAAATCCACTTGCATCTCACCAACTTTCTACCTGCGGGGAGCTTGACTAGCTCCCAAGTTTCATTCTTCTGCAATGACCGAAACTCCTCATCCATAGAAATCTTCCATATTGGATCATTTGAGTCCTCCTCATATGTTTGTGGATCATAATCTATCATTATATAGCATTTCTCAGAAAGATAAGGATCATTCACATTGAGAGTAGTCTCAAACTGTGATCTAGTCTTTCTTTGGTCCTAAGGATTTCCTGTTAGTTCACTCGCTACTTGCAAAGTTTTTGCAGCCCACTTAGGCCTTGTAGGTGAGTTAGCATATGAAATAAAATGATCCTCATCATCATAAATATCAGAATCAAAAACATCAATAACATGACTTACTTCTTCTTCAGGTGGTGGTGAAGATGGTTCTCAAATTTTAGCACTCTGAGAGGGCTCTTCCTCAAACTGCACACTTCTTTCAATGAATTCTTTATGAGTGGTCATGTTCAGAAACTTATAACCTTTGGATTCCTCTGAATATCCAACAAATAAACATGGTTTTCTTTGGGGCTGCAATTTCCTCCTCTTCTCAAGTGGAATCCTAGCCCAAGCCTTTGAGCATAAAATCCTGAAATGAGAGATGTCAGTTTTGTGACTTGTCCAAGCCTCGAAAGGAGTGATGCATTTGAGAGCTTTGTGTGGAAATCTATTATAAATGTAAGTGGCATAATTTGTTTCCTTAGCCCATAGCTTTGGAGACAATGCCTTTGCCTCAACCATACAAGTGGCCATCTCCTTTAGAGACCTATTTTTCCTCTCAGCAACCCCATTCTGTTGAGGTGTATATGGAATTGTGTGTTACATCTAAATTCCTGAAGAGGCACAAAATTGCTGAAACTTTGATTTCACATATTCACCACCATTATCAGATCTTATAACTTTAATATTCCTACTAGACTGGTTCTCAACTGAGGCTTTGAATAGCTTGAACAACCTAAAAACTTCTGACTTTAACTTGATGAAATAAATCCAACAATACCTGCTGAAGTCATCTATGAATGTGAGGATGTATTTTGCATGATTCAAGGAATCATGAGGGAATGGACCTGATATATCAGTATGAATAAGGTCTAATGGTGCAGTGGTTCTCTCAGAATTGGATCTCCCGTACTTATGCTCAGGGTGTTTACCTAGGATGCAAGATTGACAGACACCTTTGGAAAACTTGATATTGGGCAGCCCTATAACCATCTCTTTCTCATGAAGTTGGGAAAGTTATTTGTAATTTAGGTGGCCAAATATTTCATGCCATAGTTTGTTGGACTCATTGGCATGGGTTAATAAAGCAGAAGGTGAGGGGTTTGGCACAAAATGAGAAAACTTGTAAATTCTAGAACAGTGATCAGCAGTACCAAATGCAATAATTTTTTCTGTTGAAATTTCTGCTATCTCAACATCATTGGGGGTAAAGGTTACTCTCTTGGGCAGCCCTGTATGGGTCATCTAATAGACTGAAAGTACGTTTTCAGCAAGTCCAAGGACATATAAAACATTATTCAATTACCCAAAATCGAGATCTATGCTACCTTTGCCTTTGCTAGAAGTTTCAGAATTGTCTCCCAATACAATATTCGGACCACTGGAAGAGTCAAGTGAAGTGAAAAAATTACTTCTAGACAGCATGTGTTTTGATGCACCAGAATCAATAATGAATGAAGAAGGTTTTGAAGTGCTGGCCATCAATGCATGAACTCTCTCTTTATCATCGAACTTTTGTCCTCCATCCTTCCTCCTTGTGCTCTTTGGAAGAGGAATGTTCGCCTTCTCCAAGAGTGAAGTCAATTGGTCAATGGTTTTATTCATGCAAGAGCTTTCAGGATGAAATCCCTTGCTGCAATAATTGAACTTTGCCCTCTCATTCTTCTTGTTCGGATTCTTCTTGAAGTTGGATGTCTCTCCATTTGAAATCTTCTTTTCTTTCCTCTCACTAGTGGGCTTCTTGAAATCGCTCTTGTTCTTGCCTTTCGAACCCCTTAAATCTCCAAGATTCAGACAATGGTCTTTGGATGGATTTTTAATGGCTCCCATCAAGACCAATTTGTCTTGTTCTTATTTCAAATACTCCATGAATTCTGAAAGTCTCGGGCTCTTCCAATTTTTAATTACTTTCTGGGTGGAATGGAAGGTCGAGACAAAGATTGAATAGTCGAGGCCAAGCTTGGAGAGAATGGAAAAAACTAATTGCTCATCTTTCTTGTCAATACCACATTGCTTTAGCTGCAATAAAAGAGATTTAAATTTGGAGAAAAAATCCTGTAGATTATCAAAATTTTGTGGTCTCAAAGAGACTAGCTCGTTATCCAATTGGTGGCCTCTCAATTCATCAGTTTTCCCGAACAATTCTTGAATTTTCAGGCATACTTCATTGGGTGAAGTGAGGCCATCAAGATGAAATAGAAGATCTTTGGATGTAGTAATACATAACATCCCATAGGCTTCATCCCTTAGATTATGCCATTTCGATTTCTCTACTGCTGAGGTTGGCTCAGCTTCAGTTGCCATGGTCACCGTGTAGAGCCCTTTGCTCCTTTGTAGAATCTCCATCTGTTCCTTCCAATCAAAGTAATTGAAGGAAGTGAGGATGATGTGCTGTGTATGATCCATTGCTACTCTGAAATAAACTTATGGACTGATTTTAGAACACTTCTGGACGCCAAAATGTGCCCTGCAGAGAATAGAATTCACCCAGTGAATTGATCAATGCGCCCTTCCTGAGACTGTTGGATCCTGCAAGACAATCAAATATGATAGGAATAGATTGATAGCTATGATACCATGTGAAATTCAGTTCAAATCCAAGATCTATTCAAGAAATTACACTCTCTCATGATAAAAATCTCACACAACTAGTCAAAGACACAAAAATTATGCACAAGAGTATATTTATGTATTAACTTCTCATGAATAAAATACATCAGCCCACCATATGAAAGTAATAGCATGCTATTAAATAACATTACATCAGTATTTCAAATGGCTAAAGATACCAAAAGAATCATCTCTTCATCATACTTGCTAACAATGCCCATCACCCCTAGGTGGCAAGTTGACTTTCCAAATTTGCCAGAAAGCTCACGAATTGCCTAAATTGTGATCTAAAGGTGATGTATGATGGAAAAAAATGCCAAATACGAAGTTTGGAAGGAAAACTCATTAAGGAAAGTCTTGGGTGTAAAAAACAAGTTTCCTAGGTAGACTAGCTTTTTCCCATAAGGTTAAAAAGTAATAAAAAGCACTAAAACTCAGAAAATGTGCCTTTCCTAGCTAAATCTTATCCAAAATATTTTAGGAAATCACCCATGTGGCCTAGATGGATTGTGGTCAACATCTTGGATGTAGTTGAGCCTCCCATGTTTCCTTGTGGTCCACACAATGAAAATTTCCTTGTCTTTACATAGAATTAACCAATAAATGATTAATTAATGCATCTTATGTAATTAAATGAAATGCAGGAAGACTTAATTATTCCATCATAGATCTCACCCCTATTGGTTTAAAGAATAAACCATCCTCAAATTCTTGGATCTGATTTGAAGTTCAAGCCATCAAAATTATGTCATAGTTCTTTTGATAATGATCTCACCCCTGCTAGTTCAAAGGAGATATCGAAGAACTACATACACTTTCATGGAGTTGATGGACCTGTTGAAGTGCAAGATGATGACCTACTAAGTATTTTGAAGGTAAAATCAGATTTGGGAGGCAATACATTCGCCCTCCCTCATCAAATGCTTTCTTTGGACTCATATTTGGTCATTGGCACATGTTTTTAGAGTTTCACCGAAGATGGAAGACTCTATCATTCGCTTGGGCTCATGACTCATGCACCTTTTTGTGATTTTGGTTTTGATTTCACCCCCATTGGTTCAAAGGAGATCATGAGAAACCATCTTCCAATTCTTGGATCTGAGTTGAAGTCCAAGACACAATCATCATGTCATAGTTTCTTTGGTTATCATCTCACCTATGTTGTTCCAAAGAAGATATCAAAGAACTATATACACATTCATGGTTTTGATTCTACCTCAGTTGGTTCGAATCACATGCTCCATAATGATCTTCATACTATGTTTTTGGAGCATGATCCACTTTTTCCCAAGAGGAAGATACCATCATCACTGCTTGATGAGCTCCAAGAGAGCAAAACTTCATCACATGAGATTTCAGATTCAGAGTTTGGATGTGATGATGAGCCAGTTGTACTTGCTTCTTCACATGAGATTTCACATTCATAGTTTGGATGTGATGATGAGCCAATTGTACTTGCTTCTTCACATGAGATTTCAGATTTAGAGTTTGGAAGTGATGATGAGCAAGAGACTCATTCGTCATCACATGAGATTTCAGATTCAGATTCTGAAGATGGAGATGATGACGAGGGAATGTTAGATCCAGATACACAAGAACCTAAAGGTCTAGCAACTAATGATGAAGATGAGCGAATGGGAGATACAGATACACAAGAACCCAATGATCGTCCTCTTCCTCGATGGGAAGCCATTACACTCCGATTTGTCGATGATTTGCTTGGTGATCCACATGATCAGAGAAGAACCAGATCATATTTTCAGAATGGAAGGTTTCATCCTTCTCATATTACTGATCCATTTCAGCTTGATCGATCCTTCTTCGAAAAGAAGGACACTTACCTCCTTCAGGGGTGAGTGATGATATGCTACATTAGCATCCTTCAGTCTATTTTGAGGGAGGTATTTCTTCCCACTGGGTTTTCCCACTTTCCTCACTTAGTTTATTTAGATTGATTATATGGGGTGACCTTTGGTCTCAGTCACCAAGGCCCTATTTTTCAGTTTTCAGTTATTACCTCATAGTATAGCTTGCAGGGGGGTGTTGGAATATTCTCACCATCATTTTTAGATTTGCATGTCTGCATGCATTTTGCATGCATCTAGTCATATGCATGAAATTGCATGCAAATGCATGCATCCAATCATCATCTTGGTGGTCCTCCCAACACCTAGAGCCTATTTTCAACTCCCTAGAGACTGTCTTCAACCCCCAATAGCCCTCCTACCTACCTGATGCACCCTATTTGACAGTTCTGCATGACATGTGTGCCTTTGCTCACCTAAAACCAGTTATCATTCAGTTAGAGTGCCTCATCTCACCTACCAGGTGTCTAACAGTTAGTTAGAGCATTGATTTAGTAGTTCTTCCACTGATTGCTCATGCTAACTTCATGTAGATCCTAAATAGCTAGTTCTAGAGTGCCACTTGACCTTTTGACAGTGTCATGCGCCCTCCTTGGAGTCTCCATCCCCTGATTCATGACTAGATGGTTCTGTTAGACTCAGTTAGACTCACTTGACTGACTATTACCATTAATGATTTATACTATTGTCTGGATGATGTCTCAAATTTTATCCAAGATAGACTTTGAGCATGATTCAAATGACCTCCTTGGTTAATTCGAATTCTCTACACAGTTATTGTATTATTGTATTTAGTTTTCACAGTGCCAACTCACAGTTGATGTATGGTACTGTTATTCTCCATTTTATGTGTTCATGAGTGATTATTGAGTGCATTCTTCTCTTCTTCTATGCACTTCTTGAGAGTTTGTTTTGTGAGGCTTGTTACAACTATTAGATCCTACTGCAGATTATCACTCGTGTCATGTCTCGCGATCTTTCTTTGGGAACCGAGTTTTATGAAGATCGATGTTTCCATCCTTAATTTGGGAATACATTCCAAATAGTCTAGCCATAATAGGCGATGTTGTCACCAAAGCATATATTTGAGAAGATGTCTCTTGCTTTTGAGGTCATGCTACATATGGAAAATTTTCCAAAATGAGAGGTGCTAGAGATGTGGGAGTCGGTTTAATTTTTAATATTGTGCTAGATATATTTTCCAATCTGGACTTTTTTTACTTTGACTCGACACTTCCCAATTTATATTTGTCGACATCAGAGGTTGCTTCAGGAGTGATCCTTTTTCCCAAAGTATCAACTTTATATGGTGTAGGGATGACTGTTTCCATAGTGGCCTGGATTGGATGCAAGGCCAACTTATCTTTTTCCCAACTGTCCATGTTGGAAATTTTATCCAATATTCGGTGTGGCTCATGACGATAAGTCATTGTTATAGCAGAATGTCTTTTCTGAGAACTAGTTCCTTTAGGCTCATACCTCCATGTGAAAATCATAGGGAAGTTGAATACTTCCAGCATCTCTTCAACCATTTTCTGAGCACTCCTGCTTCTTACTTTAAATGGCCCTACTTCACTAGGGACTTTGAAAGTCCTAGTGCTATTTCCCTTCATGCAATGTATGTCATCACAATTAAAACTTTGGTAGATGTATTCCAAGGAAAAGATCCTAGGGGTCATGAATATGGGTAAATTATACCGAGATAGCTCTTCTCCATATTCTTGAATATCATTGTGATTCTCGAAACAAAACCAATTCCCCACTAAGTCGTTAGGATTTAGATGGAGAAAATTATTGCACTCCAGAAATATTCTAGAAGGAGGAGCATCGAGAAAGAAGGAATAAATTTTAGTTACGATGGTATCCACAAACATAGAAAAACCTTCATGACTTGGAATAGGAGTGATTGAATTCTGGAGGTCCTCTGAGTTGATGAATTCCTTATTATGATAGATGATAATGTAAATTAGAAAGGAATTGTATATCAATATCTTTTTAGAAGAAAAACTCTTGAACAACAAATGCATGGACTGAGCGAGGAAAGATGCCATATCTAACTTAATTGGTGATTCTTGTTGTTACATATTGATAAGAAAGAGAAATCCTAGAGAGACATCATCAATTACCAAGTCATGATCATACCTGAGGACCTAGTAGATCATGGATAATGTTGGTCGAGCTTGCTCTCAAAATACTTCGAGATTGAACATTTACTGTGTACTGGGTCGTTATTCTTCTACGGGAATTAATCTTTGGATGAATGCTTCCTTGCTTTCTGATGATAGTTCTCTGATCGTTCCCACCAAGAATTCTTCATCAAACTGAAAACTGGTATTGTCTTCTTCGGTGTCTGTCAATTCCATGATGAGATCTTAGTTAATTGGGTAGATAACTGATCCTAACCGAGAAATGATTTCCTTCTTCTTGGGAGCGTACCTTTCATCACACCACTACACTAATTCTGGGAAGGGTCTGGCTTGTGGTAAAACCATGTTTTCCAATCCAAAGGCCCATAGATTGAAAAAATCATTTCCACTCTTAGATTGATCTTTAGCTTCTCTGGACAATTGATGTATATTGTAGATTGACGATATGGGATTGTGGGTCTCAAAGTGCTCATCTCCTAAGTGTTCTTCCTTGTTGAGTGCAGATCCTGCAATGGGAAATGTCTTAGGGTCAGCGGTGGAAGCATTGACTATGCTAGTGAAGTGAAGGAGGGGATGAAGAATGTTCAGGATTAGCTGTGATTCATCTAGTGCAGTGATGGAAAAAGCGATGGAGTTTGCGGCACCCAAAAAATGAGTGTTTTCACAATTCAAATAAGTATATTTATAGCAAAATTTTTGGAAATGAATGACTTAAATGAGTTGTACATGTGCCATCATTGGAATGGTCCTTTAAGCAGGGGGCATGGGGGCTTTTAATGCATGGGGATTGTTTCTATTGAGACAGCAACAATAATATCCATTGGAAAAAAGATAAGTGGGTCCACCTAGGGGGGAGTCATAATTTAGGAGTGGTTCAAGGGCTTGATATAAGTGGTTTTGGAAGTCCTATTTTCGGGCCTTGAGTGAAGCTGAGATCGCCACGTTTCCCAAGCAGTTTCCATTCAACGTCACACTTTGGATCATTAAAATTCGAGTATATATTGGGGCCTGAATGCATGGAAGATGTAGATCACCTCCCCTGTTACCTCGATATTTGTACTTGACTTGAAATGCCTCCATGTCACTTAACCCCCTTTGCTTGACAAACATATGCAATGAAGCGACAACTATCTTTTCCACTGACGTCGACAAGAGAGGTTTTAGGGCTAGATATAAGGTGTTTGGAAATATCGCTTTTTGGGCCTTGAATGAACCGATACTTCCATGTGGCCAGGGAAGCTTCCATTCAATACTCGAACTCTTAGCTTAAAGATATTTCACTTCAGGACCCTGAATAAAATATCCACCCTTGATTTGTACTTTACTACCAAGTCATGGAGATCGCTTGGTTCTTCGATTGACGACCATATGGATGTTCGCATGATCAATTTTAATTGATTTTCCTCTGAATTTAACCTCCAATCCTTAATGAAAATTGAGAAGCGTCACCTGCGATCAACTTTGTTGTTTGTTGTCAGCTGTGAAAATATTAGTACCAACATTAGCTTCAACAGGGACAGCCTTTTTCTCTGGAAGAGGCTAAGAATTGTAGATTATGCATTTAACTCTATTAGGATATGGATTCATATCAAGTCTTTATTTTACAAATTCACAATAGAGAGCATGAGATTGAAAAATGCGTGAACACAATATTAAAGAAAAATTTGAAGGAAAATATGAAGTATGTTACATATTGATACATAAATTCATGGGGATAGGAATCAATACTGAAATAAACACTTAAGAAACCTTCCATTGATAGTATTTATGAAGATTTCATCATTTAGTTGTGCTAGTTCATAAGTGTTATTGTTTTGGACTACAACTATCTTGAACGGGCCGAGCCATAGGTTATCAAATTTACCATGTTTAGATATCTCTTCTCTTCTAGCATCCCATTTTTGAACAAGGTATTCAAGTCAAAATTCCCTATCTATGGCTCTCCTATTGAAATTTAATTTCATATTCTCTTGGTGTATATTGGTTGTTTCATCCAGTTGTTCCCTAACTTGTTGAATCTCAATTAATTGATGGATCCTTATTTCCATGTCATTAGGTTCATGATGATCAGGTTGTAATAGCTTCATTACTGGTAAAACAAGGTGAATAGGGAGGGTTGTCTCTTTAACATAGACAAGTTGGAATGGAGAAGTGTCAATTGCTCTCTTAACACTAATCATATCTTCCTATAATGCAAATTTTAGCTGAGAGTCCGCTACCTTTTTATCTATGTTCAAGGTCTTCTTGATGATGGTTACCAGAATTTTATTAGAGGATTCTGCTAAGCCATTACCTTGAGGATAATAGGTTGTTGAATGAATTAATTCAATGTTGTAATTTTGATAGAAACTCATCATTTTAGAAGACTTGAAGGCATTGGAATTATCTTTAATAATCTTCCTTGGACAGTCGAATCTTGCTAGAATATTTTCTTCCAGGAAATTAACTATAACAGTATCATTAGCATTTTGTGTTGGTATTGCTTATACCCATTTGGTGAAGTAGTTAGTAGCAGTAAGAATCCATTTGTGTTGACCACTAGAATTTGAATTTACCTCTCGTATAAAATATATACCCCGATGTTGGAAGGGTTCTTCAACTTTGATTGGTTTGAGAGGCAGTGGTTTGAGCTTCTATTTTCCTGCAAACATTTGACATTCGCTTGACGCTCTAACAACTTTATTATCATTGGTAAACAAAGTTGGCCAATAGTAATCGGCTCGAAGAAATTTGTAAGTGGTGGATCTCCATGCATGATGTCCTCCACATACACCTTCATGGAACTCTGCTATTATACCTTCATTTTCTTCCTCTATTACACAATTTAGTAAAATTCCAAGAGGATATTTCCAAAATAAGCATCCATCTAGAATGCAGTATTTAACAACTTTGAGTCTAAGAGACCTCATTTTAACTTTGTCGATATCAAGGGGAAAAGTTAAATGTCGGGGGTAAAAAACAATATCTTTGTACCATTCAGAAAAACAAAAATTTTCAGAAATATTGAGAGGGATATTTTTTTGAGTACCTTCTTCCTCTTGATTGGGAAACTAGTCTATAAAATTTATCTCCATAGATTGATAGTTTGATTCAGCCAGAAGTTTGACTACTCCTTGTCCTTTTACCATCTTGGTAGGATTAATTTCCATGTGATATTATTGGATTTTGGAAATCCACTTTCCTCTTATGGGTTTTCTGTCTGGTTGACAAATAATATCCTTGATGGTACTCCCTGGAACGTAGGAAATGATTTTAGAGTGTAGGATGTACTTTCTAAATGACTTGAGTGCTTTCACTAGTGCATATGCATGTTTCTCCATCGTGTTGTATTTTAACTCAGCACCTCTTAATGCCCCGCTGAAAAAGGAAATGGGTTCCTCATGTCCTTCATTATTTTTCTATAAAAGGACTTCTATAATAGTAGATTTATAGGAAAACAAATATATATAAGAAACTCTTTGGTGTAATCATGACTAATTAGATCTGGTGATTCTCCTAAGGCATCCTTTATTTTCTTAAAATAATTCCTTTCTTATGTTGTCCATTTAATCTCAACATACTCGTAATCTCTTTCATTATCTCAACAAAATTAGAAATAAATCTTTGTAGAAAATTTATTTTGCTAATAAAAGAATGTACTTCCTTTTTATTTCTTGGGAGGTCAATTAATTTTATAGCAGTCACTCTATTGGGATCTATTTTAACTTCATATTTGGAGACAATATGTCCCAACAACTTTCCTTTTGTCATTGCAAAAAAGGATTTTTTAGGATTTAGAGACAAATCGAATTCTCTTTATTTCCGTAAGTTTTTCTTTAGATGCTAAGGGTGATCCTCATCTGATTTTGAGAATACTGTCATATCATCCAATTATATAACAATAAATTTGTCCTTTTCACCTATGAATGCTATATCCATGGCTCTTTCGAATTTCCCTATCATCAAGATGCATGGAAATCTGATTATTACCTGAAAATACATCCATCATAGACACTTTGGTTGTCCCAACCACTTTTTGAATAATATGATCCATTTTGGGTAGAGGGAAATTGTCCTTTAAGGAACACTTGTGAATATTTATGAAATCAACACACAAACAACGATCCCCATTTTTATTCCTCGCTGGCACCAGGTTATCTATCCACTCTAAATATCTGAGAGGAATAATGATTTTAGCATCGAGTAATTTCCTCACCTCTTTTTCAAATACAGGGAGTAAAATAGGAATTACTTTCCTTAACTTCTAGTTTACTGGATTATCCTCTGGTTTTAAAGGGATCATATGTTGTTTAATATATGTGTCATAAGTTGTCAAATCTTCATACTTCCAAGCAAAAGAATCCATGTATTCTTTGAATAGATCTTAATACCTTTTCTTCTACTCGATTGACAAGGACTATGAAAGCTTGATGAATTTTGGCTCTTCTGGGGTACCAATATTAACTTCTTGCACAACTTCAATAGTTGGTTGAACTACTGGTTTAATAGGGATTTCATTTTTATCAAACCATTGTTCCAGAGGGACTAGAACATTTGGGATATAGTTGTTCTTTAGCTGGAGAATCTTGTGACCAACAACCTATTGCATTAAGTTAGGATTTGTCGTCTTTTCTGTCTGTATAATGTTTTCCATTTCATACTCTTAATCAATGTCTATATTAGTAGATGAAAATTCATCCATAAGTTGAAAGAAATTTTTAATCTATTGATCATCCTCAAATACTTTCCAATGTTTGATGTTGTCAAGGATAGAAGTACTATATTGCATCTCCACTTCATACTTCAACTTTGGTTTCTTGGGAGGTTTGAATGTACTAGCTGCTAGGGCCAATTAATCATCCTCTTGGTTGCGCTCCATTGGGGAAAAATTTATATTCAATGCATCAAATATGTTTTCAATAAGATCCCAAAGAGATTCCTATGTGATCTAAGCCTTGGTTTCTTTGTTTGATAAATACCTTTGACCTAGTTTACTACCAACTCAAAGTCTCCAAACACTACCAACTCAGTAATTTTGAATTCTTTAGCAGATCAAAGGCCTAAGATAAGGGCCTTATAGTCAACAACATTGTTGGTGGTATCAAATTCTAGCTTATAGGACAACATAGTCTCTTCCCCTTACAGTGAGAACAACAACACACCAGATCCTGATTCATCTTTCACTAAGGCTACATCAAAACATAGTTTCCATACTCGACCTTTGTGATATTTGCCATCATATTTAGTCACTTGAGGCTCTACAATTTCCTCCTCAAGTTACTCATCAGTAGAAAACATATAGAAACCCATATACTCATCAGTAGCATATATAGGTTAATTAATAGGACTATCTTGATTACTTATTGTGTATGAAAACATAGCTTCTCTATATAGATGTCTGGTTTCTCCTGCAAACATGGGTATGTTGATGCTTGGAAAAACCATTGCGTCTTCAGTAGGGATTCTCCCCAATAAAAAGTACCAACTAGACTATTCACTGTTTGGAATGGGGAATACATCCAGTTTATGGTCTGGCTCCCATGGATAGAGTTTTGAGTTTAGTTTACTAGTTGTAGCCTGGTCCACCATTTAAATTTTATTATTTAAGGATGCAAATGAAAATTCCCTAATTCTAACAATGCAAGATTCTAACTAGGCTAAGTTAGACTGATAGGTAGAATCCTCACAAGTGATGCATAGGTTCTTACCTCTCGTCTTACCACTTCTACCTTATCAATAAGCTAAAAATATTCTACTAAACCACATACCTTTAACTAACTTGTCTAATCTATCCTTGCAAGAAGAAAAATTTCAAATATGAGTAATGGTTGAGATTGCTTATAGAACTTCAACAGTTAAATTATTGAAAGAAAAGCATCCACAATCACAGTAAAATAGTTACACAAAGATAACTTTGGTGCACATTTGTTTCATTCATTAGTCATTTTACACAAAAAATTATATTTATTAATTTCCATTAGTTAAATCTGGGGCGACAGGTGCGGGTGGGATCATTCTCGATCCCGGAGGAAACAAAGTCACAGCTTTTTCTTGGGGTCTTGGCACAAAAACGAACAATGAGGAAGAATGGCTAGCTCTTACATACTCAGTAGAACTAGCCTCCTCCCTCAACATTGGAGAACTCAGAATCTTTGGAGACTTCAGGCATGTCATACAAACCATGAGAAAAGGCAGTGCACCTAAAGGCACCAAAGCTTTCAGTTATCTCAAAAGAATAAGCTCCTATACCCTTCCTCCTGATGTCTCTTTCCTCCGCATTTTAAGAGAAAACAACTATTTAGCGGACCTTGAGGCAAACAAGGGAGCCATTTTGGAAATTGGGAAAATCCATTATCACAATGGAGATATAGGTTACCATTACATCCCCTAATTATGGTAAGTGTGATTCTCCCCTCCTTGTTTGGTCACCTTGGAGTAACCTTAGAACTCCATTTAAAGCCAAGAATCTATGGTTTTTTTGGGGCTCTTGGTTCTCCCTCTTCGCTCCCCCTTGGCCCCATGCCCTCTCTTGCTTGTGCGACATGCCACCCCAGACTTCCACGCGCTCTTCACATTGCCCTTCCCTCGGCTGTCAGCTCCCATGAGCTAGCCTTAACTCCCCTCCCCTCCTCCTCCTTTCCTATCTTTCTCCATGGCTTGCCCACCTCATTCCACCTGCTATGCTCTACGTTGACTCTCCCTATGTCATTTGGACCCTTCACCTCCCTTCACCATTCTCCATCCCCAAACTCCGTTTGTTTCCCGTATTGGTCTCAACGCCATGCAGAGTGTTATGGCAGCCATTGCTGCCCTGAGCCACACCATGGTAGATGTTAAGCTTTCTGTCTACAGCACCTATGATGTTGTTTGTACCAGCATGAACCAAAACGATGAATTGGCCGCGGAAATGAGATACACAGTCTCGCAGCTCTCTTGTCAGGATTCACGAATTGACGATTTGGATAAAAATCTTTTTGAGCTCATGGGGAAGGTGGATGCTATGTAGGAAGATATATCAGTGCTGACAGGGAAATCGCAAGGTAGCCAGGTCCATGAAACTCCCACTGTTAACCAGGAAATCAACCAAGAAATGGTGGATGCAGCTTCTATTCATTTCAAGAACTATAGCTAGTTTTGCTCTAGCACAAGTTTCTTTTTGTAACATTTTGCCTTATGTTTTTCTGTATCTATCTAAACAATCAGTTTGTTAGGGTATATCCCAGCAAAATTTTGGGAAATCTCAAGAAAACTAGAATCAGAGCCTTTGAAAGGCTTAAGGTAGACTTTGAAATTTCTGTTGATTATGCTCTCTCAGAAAACTTTTACATTGCATTTGTACTGTCTGGCTGTGCACATCCTTTTTAAATATATATACTCTCATTCCCTGTTTTTGTTTAAAATTTGTTTTTCCATTAGTTAAATCATTCACATACCTTAGATTAATCTAATAAAGCAATACATATCTTACTGTATATAGATGAACAAAGGAAGAAATAATTCTGTGCATTCATTCATAACATGTCATGCAAAACTCCATGTATGCCTCCACTAGAAAAATAGTTCCTTCTCATTAGCTGAAAAGTAATTCTCATACAAAATGATACTTGTTTCCCATTGCACTAGCAAAAACCCCCCACCTATTCTATTTCCCCCTATTTATCTTTACAAAATTTGTCTTTATGTAACTGATCACTTCACATTCCATCTTATCTCTTGTTTCCACAATTTTTTCTTTTGTGGTTGCACCCAAAAATAACCAAAATAAATAAGAAAATACAAATTACATTAATTGGATGGAATATTCTCTTGACTTTGAATGGAATTATCCCAAAGATCACTCTCATAAGATATTACATTCAATTTTTGAGGCTCTAATAACTTTAAATCTATTTCGTGTGTGGATAGCTCTTTGAGTGTAGCTATTAATCCCTTTGATACAACTTTATGACCTTCTCCCCAAAAGTAAGAATTTAAAGTTGGTTGTCCAATATGCTACCAGAGATATTCTGGAGTGAGCATGCCCAACCTTTTAATATAAATCATATCTTCATCTAAACCATTCCTCAATTCTTCAGTATGTTGTTCTTTGGGTGGAAAATCATCAATGGCCTCAGGGGGTGGAATATGACATTTATGGAAAACTTCATATATGGCCTGATAGTTATCTTCACACTTCGTGATTGATCTCTGCACTTCATTCTGTATCCTCTTAGTTGTTTTTCGACAACTATCTAGAAGAGCTATATCCAATTTTAATTCACCAACTATTCTTTTGGGAAAGTGTGCAGGAACTTCTTTGATATTTCCTTTCCATACAATCATATTCTTTACCTTATTATAGGTTTCCACTAATTTTTGTCTTGTGTTTGAAGCTTCTGTAGATATCTGCTTCAATCTATTCACTATGTATTTTAACTCATAAATATGCTCTGTCAATAATTCTTGAGAGTGAAAGAGTTGCTTCTGCAACTCAAAATATTTCTCGTAGAATGGTGTCATGTCTGGTTTATGTGTTTGAGCATATTTGAGTTTCTCCATCAAGGACTATTTTTCTTTATTCAATTAATCTTTCTAGGTTTGCAAAGATCCCTTTTCAATTGTAAGAGATTCTACCTGTTGATCCAATTGAGTTTCTTTATCTTCTAGCTCATTCATTCGAGCTTGTAAATCTTCATTTTCTCCTTCCACCATTACCAGTTGCACATTTAAGGAGTCTTTCTTATCTTCAAGATTTTGAAAGTCTGGAAAAATCTATTCCTTCTCTACTTCTATAGCATTCCTCTTTCTTTTTATTTTAATTCCATCACTTTGGGATTGTATGAAGTTATCTTTCAGGTTGATCATATTAGCTTTGCTTCATTCCAAATCCTCAGTTAATTTATCTATGCTCTTTGTGTTTGCTTGTGCTGCAACAAAATTTATAGAAGCCGTGAAATTTAGATCTTTGGTAACTAGTACATTCCACTAAAGTACTCTCTTGAATAGTCACAATATCCGGCTGAGTACCAACCTTCAATCTCTTCTCAGTTATTCTCATACTTATTTTCCTCTTTGGATCAAAGAAAATGGTCTCAATTTTAGCAATTGAGTGTTGTTTGGAAGGTGTGAATGGCGTGAGTCCTAGCTCAACCAATGGAAGGTGACCTCTAGTAAGAGTTATTTCCGAAATATGATCGACAATATTATCTACATCCATATCCTGTTGACTTTGACTTTATTCTTGATGTTTCTTCTCTTCCACAACTTTCTTGATACTTCCCTCCTCTTTTTCTCTTTTGTTGGCTTCATATTGTAATCTCTTCATTTCTTGCAGTGATGCTTCTTCATTTGGCTTCTCTTGCTCTTCTTTTATTTTTGATTCCTACACTTCTTCCTCTCTTTTTCTTCTTTCTTCTTTCTTCTTAGGAATTTTCTCCTCTTGTAGTTTATTTTGTAATGCTTCTTCTTGCAATTTCTTCGCATTTTATTATGCTAGTCTCCTGCTGCATCTTCTTTTCCTCATCTTATGCTAGTGCTTCTTTATTGGATTTCTTTTGTTTTGCTTCCTTTGAGGCTTCTTTTATTTGACTTGATCGTGCATATGTTTTTCTTCCAAGCCTTTTATTCAAGTTAGCCTGTAATACCCCCATTTTTTCCCCTTGTAATATTTTGGGCTATAACATAAATATTGTATGCATATTATGTATGATTCCTAGCGTGGAGCTCAAGACCAAGGCCCTGCTAGTGAACACTTGACCTAGAAGAGGAAAGTATTTGAAATTATGCTACCCATGTGCTAGTGAACCATGGGAATTGTAAATATGCATCTTAATATAAATGCCCACAACTAGCTATGCAATGCAATAAGAGATGGGGGCATGATGTTACAAGGAAACTGGGAGGGAAATATTCAAACCCTTGAGACAATCAAGTCAAGCCAAGTGTCAATGAGAGAACCCATGAACCCTCAACTACCCATGTTGACTTTTGTACCCAACCATTCATTTCTTCCAAGAATTGTTTGAGGTAGTTAATGCCTTGCGGAATGGAGAGGTATGGCTGTCCAAATTCGAGTATGGGCAAGCCACCCTTCCTAGAGATTCGTGTCTAGGCTTCTTGGGAAAGAAAAGGGCCACAAAATTGCTCCCCAAGCCATTATTCATCCATTTGTTTTTCTCTCTCACGAATTGGAGCTACCTGGGCGTTTTCCTCCATTGATTTGTTGTGTTTTCCTTCATTTCCCTAGCTGGGAAGGGCGTTTTTGTTGCGGCTAACAGTGGGGAAGAAGGGGAAATGATTTAGGGTTTTATTGAGGCCCTTTTGGCCCACTCAACGCTCATACATCTATGGGGAAAATCGGTTTTGTTCCCTGGGGTTGATTCCCTTTCCCCACAATCCATTTTTGGTGTGCTCACGTTTTGGGGAAAATCCATGTCCATCTAGTTTCTAAGCCCCATTGCTGAAAGTGTGTTCCCAAGCCCATATCTGAGTTTTGTGTACAAGAGAGTGCTGGGGTGGAGATGGGTATCCATTGCTTTGGTTTGTGTTGTGCTTGAGGGTTCCCTTTTTCTTGTAGATATCATGCCCATCTCGGGTGTGGTCTCTGAGTGCTGAAAGAATATAGGTTGGGCAGAGACCTATGGTTGGGTGGAACATTGCAGCAACATAGCTAGTTGTTTGGGACAACATTACATCAAGATGAGTATTTTACTGTGTTTTACTTTTGCAATATCTAAATTGGTGGTTATTTTGATATGTTGGATGAGTATGAAATGTTTGTGGATGATATTTAAATCCGCTATGTATATTAAATTGATTTGCATCTGCACCCATACGCATTTTATTGTAATGCCATAACCTTTATTCATGATGAATTTGGCTAAGTTGTTCTAAAAGCCCAAATCTTAGTGCCATGTTCCCTCCCTTGCATAGGATAGATAGGTGGGGACATTACATTTTGGTATTAGAGCGATGGTTGCAGTATTGGGCCTAATGGGAAAAACCAGGCAACATGCAGAGGTAAGTATGCTTCCTGTTCCATAGAGACCATTAAGAAAATTTTCAAAAATTAAAATTTTTCTAAGTATTTTTCCTAATTGCTTTGGCGAGTCTCGTGGAGTTGAGCCGATGTGTTTCGGCGAATCTCGCTAAGTTGCGCCAAAGTTTCCAGAAAAACTTGGTGAGTTGCTCCACAACGATTCAACAGAAAATCAATAAGTTTGCCGAACAATGAAGGAAAATTTCGGCAGAAGGTTATGAGTTTTGGGACGAAATGTCGAAAAACGTTGGCGCGTTTTTGCCGAAACAGCAGAAAAAGTTGGCAAGTTTTTTTCGAAATGGCGGAAAAAGTTGGCGAGTTTTTGCCGAAATGGATCAGAAGGAAAAGTTGAATTCGTCGACTAGAAGAACTCGGCGAGTTGTTCCGCAACGAGTTGGAAGAGACGGATGAGTTCACCAACTGGAAGAACTCGATGACTTGCTCCACAACAGGTCGAAAGAACTAGGCGAGTTTCTCTGCAACAGGTTGGAATAACTAGATGAGTTGGTACGACACGGGCCAGAGGAGAAACGATAAGTCCACAAGGGGGAAAGTCCCCTTGACCCTCGTCGTCCCCCAGAGACAGTCGTTGAAAGTGTGAAGTGCATTCTCTATGCTTCGAATGAGGAGTAGGGATTGCATAGAAGGTTGTGGAGGCCTTATTAAAAGTAATTGGCTTTAATATGCATTGCAAAAGAGCAATGGGAGCAGTAAGGCGATGTGATGAAAGGGAAATCTCTCACCTTAAAATATTTTTGTTTATAACATAAGTATTGCATGTTTGAAAAATAGTAAGAATGAATGTTATACATATATGTATATATTGAATTGCTATTTTGTGAGAAGATCATAGCTAATGATTGTGTTCTTGGTAGGAAATCCCATGAAATTGGATCAACTATGATGTGGAAGAGGAAACCCCATGCTACAATGAGGAAATTGGAAAGGGGGAATTCCTTAACTCCTCTCTTGCTATTGTTTTTGTATTTTACAAGTTTTATATGCATAAAAACTATGGCATAGGAATGATGAAAATGCAAAGCATCATATAGCTGAAGTAAACGTGCACTAGTTGGCACATTAATAGATATTGCATAGTGCATATAAATTTGTTTATGCATGAGTATGATATTGCATATTGGTAAAATAGTGAGGTCTTGAATATGCAATGAGCCACTTAAGATGATTATGGTGGTTGCTAATAATTAGTCGTGTTCACATTGGTTATACACTAGTACAAAATGAGAGATAAGTGACCAAAAACACGACCAAAATCCGCATATAAATGACCACTTTTGATTTGGTGACCACTGGTAGCAAATTAGTGGCCATATATCACGCGGCAAAAAATGTGGTCATATTTAGCTTGGTCATTTATTACTTATCTTGTGGTCATATATTTGGTCATTAATTGTCACAATTAATAACCAAATTTATGACCACATTTTTTGTCACGTGATAAATGACCGTTAATTTGCTACCAATGATCGCCAACTCAAAAGTGGTCATTTATATGCATATTTTGGTCACTTATCTCTCATGTTGTACTGGTGGTCGTTTATATTCAAATTTTGGTCATTTTTTTTAGTCATTTATCTCTTTCTAGTGGTTTCAGAATATATATAGGGAACGGAGGAATCGAACCACCAACCTCCTGCCTATAAGGCAGGTGCTCTACCATTGAGCTAGCACCCTTAAATGGAATTCATTATGGATTGATATTTATAAACAAAGATTAGCCAGTGTTCCATATGTTTCAATAACATGCATCTTTTCAGATACTAGTTTGTTTGCCTTCAAAATTAGGTTACAAATTTACATCTCTTAATAAAATGAAAAATTTGAAAGTAAAGCAAATGTGAATGCAAGAAGATGAAAAGAATAAGAACACATGAGTCACTTCTCTTAGTTTGGGTTGCTTTGGACTGGTAGTTATTTAAATAAGCAAAGTCATATTTTTCCAGTGCACGACCACCTGTTAGGAATTATATTTAGTATAAATCCCATTGAGATGGACTAAATTCTTCCCTTCACTAATTACAAGGCCTTGTCCAATCATCTTCTTCACTACTTTGATTTTTGTCCACGAGGCTAAGAAAGTGTCTATGATACCATTATTGCAAGCCTAACACTGAAAAAAAACTTAATCTTATTTTATTTTTTATTTTCTAAGAATTAAAAACTAAGAGGTACTAATAGAGACACTCACGTGATCGAAAGAAAACCAACAACCAAAGGTAAAACACTAACACAGAAAATATCTAGGACCATATTTATTTATATCACTAACAGCAGAAGGGAAACACTTAAAAGCAGCAGATAACAACAACACCTGAAAAGTTTGAAAGGCGCATAGAATCTGAAACTCCCTGAGAAGATATGGATGCCAACTCAGGCCAAATCCAAGGCAGTATTCACAATATGCTTGCCCATAATAGTTTCTTGAACTACCTACAATAGCACACTTCACCAGAAAACCTCTACTCTAATGCCTAAGAGTACATTTATAGCTAAGTTTTTATGTTAGCACTTTTTATGGGATAAATACACTTTTCCTGTCAACTAACAGAAAAGTTAAATTAACTAAATAAACTCAATTAAAAAAAATAAAAGTACACTAACTTATATAAGACTGTTAATTAATAAAATACTGTTGGAAAATGGATATTCCAATGACCCACATAACAATTTTCCAATGGGTCCACAAGGTACCGATAACTAGTGCTTAATTTTATTATGATAGCATCATAACAACCAATAAAACATAATTTGCAATGCAAAGGTCTCATTTGCATAAGTACTCAAACTCTCCTTTGACCATTCTATCTTTACTTTGAGCACTTTTGATGTCCTACCTAATAGATAAAGGGAAGAGGCTTATTTCAAAGATGGAAAATACACTCTATAATGGAAGTCTCCGCCCTATTCACTTTTTATATCATCTCAAGTATGGAAGATCTACATACTTTATTGAGATTTACGAAGCAAACCCTTGTCGGGGTTGCCTCAAAAAAATAATTAGCTCTTCCATCAAACACTCTCTCCATAAATGTCAAAGTAGAGTGTGAATATGGCATGTACATGACTCGCATCAAGATATCATGAACACGAAAGCATTTTTCTGCTCCTTGACTAGGTATGATGTTCAAAATTTATTAAACTAAATAATTCCAACATAATACAGTTATCTATGCACACTAACTTTAATAGTTCATAATTTTATGCTTTGATACGACTTCAAATAATGATAGGTTAACATTTTCACTGTAGAGACTAGACTATGTTCTTTCAAAGACTGATAAATCAGCTATGAGATGAGAGGTGCAATTGAGCATTTACTCTATAAAAAAGAGGCAGTTATAGGTAGCTGACTCTTTAGTAAGAGGTCAACTAGAAAAAGTTAAAAAATTTCCTTTATATGAGCTTCAGTGCCTTCTAAATACAAAATGAATAGGCTAATAAAAATCTATTATGCCAGCAAGCAAAGTTTACATTCTATTACCAACAGCTGGTGCAGTCTGCCAATAGGCATCCAACTCTTGTATAGAACCCAACTGGTAGATTTTTCCAGTTTCTCTTCAAGTGGGCTACAATGCCCTCTAACAAAATATGCTATCTTCCAAACATTAGTTTACTATTAATCTACATGGAATATTATTGTAAAGTTACTATAAAATTACAATTTAATTAAGTCAATCAAGATAGGAGTGCACCACAAATACAATACTGTTACAAACAAATGGGGTTTTGGATTTCTCAGCCTGGGTTGCTTTCCCAGACACAGATACTATCTCTGTATTCTGTGCATCTAGGAAACTAGAAAACTCTTATGGTTCATCTTACTTCACGAGGAAAAAAATGGTCTTTAAACAGATTGAAGTGATTGCATCCATCTTACGAAATGATTTCCGTACAATGCAATCCTTAAATATATTTTATGGTAGTGTGGCAGTTAAATAAAAAACAAAGGTTCTGAATAACTTGTATAGGTGTATCATGAGGTGTGTTGATAAGACCAAAAGCAATGGCCATCTTATCACTGTAGTGGCAAAGAAAGTGTTCCTTGTCCTCCACTTCCACATCATGTAACACACATTCTGATAGGCACATAACCTGCTACCTCAATCTTCCCAACCACTCTCTCCAATGTTTCTTACGTTTTCTCTGTTAGAACTTAGTGGGTTTGACCTGTCACCTGCATGGAACATATGCACCCTATTCTTTATTTAAATCTAGCTGCATCCTGGCTTCTTTTTAATATCCTTTTCTTTCATAATTACTCTTCTTTTTGCTACATCATCCTATTTTCTAGCTGCAGCATAAATATTTGATAGCAATATATATATGTTGCAGGATCTTTAGGTTCCAATTAAAGAAGGTGCTCTCTTGCATCTTTACTTACTTCTACATTTATATGAAGTTTGAACTACGCAGGCATTAAGTTGGATGAATGGAAGTTCGCTAGATGGACAGCAAGGCTTGGTATGCATACAAGGAACAACTAGGTTTGGTATGCACACTAATGAACAATCTGAAGTATGCTATTCAGTGGTGTGACGTATATTGAAATCTATCTAGTGATGTCCCGTTAAGGAAGTAGGACTGGCAGTTATGTTCGGTTGATGTACGAAAAGGCTTGGTTATGTCCTATGGAAGCATGCTTATAGAATAATCCACATTTAGCCTTCCTATTGAAAAGTCTGCTGAATCCAACAAGATCGCTTCGCTTGATAAAAAAAATTGGAGGGCATTCCAGTTCTTCTAGCTTCCTTAGATTCTTTCTTGAGGGAGGTGGCTTTCAACTCACATTGGCACTTTTTTTTCTAAGAAAAACCTCGTAGAGAATTTCCTAGGCACTTCAACACATTTGTAGATGGTACCACTACCCAGTGCAAACCTATCAGTGCTAATTATAGAACCTGACCTGGTAGGGACATCAAGTGAGGCAAGCAACATAGGTATCCATTCCATGGAATCAACCCATTAAGCTCAAAGAAATCAACCACTCCAGCCTACCAGGATCTCACATCAGCCCTCTTATCATGCAGGACAGATAAGTTTTCAATTGATTTGTAGTCGGGGAGTTATTTTCAGATAAAATTGGCATTTTCCTTGTGACAATAGTTGATTATTTCACTGTTAATTTGCACTTGGGAACAATTTTTGTCCAATGTAAATGTTTTTCCAGCCAATTTACACTTGTGGACGATAGTTGTATGCTGTGGACTGTGAATTTTTCCTTGTAGGCAGTTGTTTTTATCTTTGAATGACAATAATGGCACCCAATCCATTGTGAAAATTTTGCATTATTGTTCACATAAAGAAGAGAGGAGGCACAAAGCGTAATTAAGTACAATTTGCATGGTGCCAATCAATAATGGATCTATTCAAGAGTCAAGGCTCAAGTTTTGGGGCTTTATGGTTGGTCTTTTGGCATATCTAGGCACTAAATCTAGCTCTAGGTTAAAGAAGTCAATGATGGATAAACAAATCAGTGTTGTTACAGATACTAATTCTACTATTTGTGTAGAGTCTTCTTCAAGAATTCCACGTCCTAGTTCTAGTATTCTTCCAAACAAGCAAGTTGTTCCCTCAATTACATCATTTTTTTACAATGGACGTAGGGATAGAATAGACCATGCAACTGCACATTTTTATGCCTGTGGAATATGGTTTAAGGTAGCATGCCCTCCATTCTACTATGGAATGATGTGTGCTATAAATGAGTGGCCTAGGAGATAGCAGACCCAAAGATATGAAAAAGTTCATTCCACTTTGCTATAAGAAAAATCAGAAGTTGATGAAGCTCTTAAACGAAATCAAATGTGAGTGGTCAAATACAAATTGCTCCATTATTATGGATGGATGGAAAGATCAACAAAATAGACCCTTGTTAGACAACATTGTTTAATTCACTTCAAGACCAAGTCTTCGAGATATTGATGACCAAGACTCAAGAGAGAAAATCCCAACAAAAAGTGGAGCTAGCCGTCGATTTTTTTTTCCAAAATCTAGCATATGCCTCAATTGCTCAAACCCACTTTGCAAAGTTTGATCATGGAATTTGAAATTTGTCAACATCAATGCTATTGAAGAAAGAATGGGGATTCCAACCAAGCATGGGTGGACCATTCATGGAGCAAGATAAAAGGAGCTAGAGTTTGTGTCCTTTCACAAGCTGCTAGTTTGTCAACATGCAATAGGAACACCTTGTTAGAATGAATGCCCATTTCATCCTCTATCTCATGTTATTTCACTTAAATATTTAGTCACAGGACTAGTGTTATTTTCGGTTAGATAAATAAGAGGCTACTATCCCAAGTTGTTCGTTTCCAGTTTCCAGTCATTGACTCTAGGAAGAAGTCTCAAGTTATTTTTCTTAGATAGCTAGTTTGAAAGGAATTGTTACTCCAAGTACTTACATGTACCTGAAAGCTATTCTAGTGTAATAATTGAAGAGTATTGATCCTCTTTGTGTTCCAACTCAAGTGTAAACCCCGCTTGTATGTTGATGGCTCTTCAAATCTCATACACCTACAATTTCATCCTTTTAGTAAAACGAAAACAATTTGGCATCTAAGAGGGATGAAGAGCTTGTCTTTATTCATTTCAATCTTTGCCTCATCTTAGAGGAAGTAAGAGCTTTTTTCTCTTTTCATTTTTGAGAATGCATCATCATATTAATTTGTGGAACAAAACATTACAGTATGGAACAAAGCATTACAACAATCTAACAACAGGATTACAAGGAAATTCCCATCCTAAAAATGACAGAAATCCTAACCTATGCGCAAGTGCCCCAATGAGAAGGGACTCAACATCTTCAAGGGAAAATTTCAGTCTCCTTAAACAAGCAAAGACAACTCTAGCATAAAATTATGCAATTCTCCAAAGCTAAGAGGGGATGTTTCCTCAAGAAAAGCATCCTTGCACCTGTATTTCCCTATTAGATAGTCAAATCATGTGCCATAATGTTAAAGCTAGTGCAGCTGCAAGACCCATTCTCAAAAAGGATGAGACCCATTCTAATTTTTTGCAACTAATAGCTCTTGGGAAATAATTTCCCCTAGTATGACAGCATGCAATATGTACATGTGGATCATTGTGAAAGTGCAAAAAGTGGAACTAGATGTGGTGCAGCCATGCCAGTTCATGAAGTATTGGAGGATGTGCCCTACACCATGAGCAGGGAACCACCCATTGAATCTCCTCCCCAATCAGTGAATTCCAGATAGTCCCAACAACATTAAGGCAGACCCCATCACAGCACTGACCAGCTGTTCTCAGTCATAACTTAACACCTCCTCCCCTGTAATAGAATGATAGGTTTCTACACCTCACCTTTGCAATACCTGAGACAGAGAATTGTCCAGAAGACCTTGAAAGCAATGAAGGATGAGGGCCAGCCATTCCAGATCCTAAACCAGCTAATTATCGATGCAGGCCCACCCCTAAGGAGCATGATGATCCCCACCAGATGTGATACTCGTCTCTACAATCACCTGAGTTAATGATCATGGTTTCTTTTGCCTATTGTTGTGTGTGCCAGAAGGTTAGAATTTGTATTTCTTTATGGTTATTTTTCAACTAGATTGTTATTAGCATTACTGTATGCCGAAGTGGCAATCTGTTTTTCTCTTAATGCCCTTTGGTGATTTTTGATACTGGGGTTCACCCAGTTTTGTACTAGCCAGTGATGACTGCTTCACAATAATTCTAGTTTTTTTTAATTCTTAATAGGTACATTATTATTTTATTTATAAAATGCTCAATGTGTCCATTATTTGTTTATATTAATACTCAAAGGAATCATTTCATCCCAAAAAAAATCAAAATAAATAAATATTTTAGAATGCCATTTCCCATTTTCTAATATTCTGGAAGTGCTCTTTTCAAAACAAATACACATTTTGGAAGCCAAAACTATTTCCAAGGTTCAAGTGACTTTGATTCGCACGTAGTGTGTGGAGATGCCAAAGGAAAAAAGGGTGGAAACATCCCAAGACATTCAAGTTGCAATTCATATCAAGTGACTCAACAAAACTTATGAAGAGTTTGACCAAGCTTAATGCCCTTAAACAAAATGCTTCTACGACAATTATATTTTAGGAAACAATCTAGTATCTTGTTGGGTATAGCAGCCGGAAAGGGTTCTCGGATTCTTCTAAATATGCATACATACATGTAAATATAGGCATCCAATAATGAAAAAAATAAAATAAGAACAACGAATGGAACCTTACATGAATAAGATCCCGTATAAGTCATCCACCTCTTGCTGATCCAAAACAAAAGGATAATCCTGTGAACTCAAATTCCCCATTAACAGATCGATATGGGGAGACCCCATGAAATTTGTACATAAACAATCCCCTTCTCTTCATCTGCATAGTAACTTAGCCTCCTCTTCTTCATCCAGGCTGCAACTTTTCTTCTTGGACCAGTGTCAATGCCCATATCGATTCTGTCATTTCCCCTGACAACATCTTCCTCCATACCCTCTTCCTGCAAGGCTTCTTCATCGGATTCTTCATTTCATAGCTCCTTGTCTTGATTCCCATAGCCAAAAATGTGGTTATCTAGGAGCTTGTTCAACAATTGGGTAACATCATCCGGGTTCCTACCCACTACCCCAACTACTACAACACCATTTGCAGGTGATGGGGATTGAAATCCAAAGAAGAGATGTAGGGAGGACTGCCCTGCTGATGCTAAGGATTTAGGTAGACTGGATTCAAAGGGTTTTGAGAGTCACATGCATGCTGAATTTGGAACAGAAACAGGAAAGGCTCCAGCTTTTGAAGGAGTTCAGCCATTGGTACTGAAAGGCTTTATGTCCACTGTCAGTCATGCTTCAGCTATTGAAGTTCTGTCCCGAATAACGTTGTAGTCATGTGATTTCATATTTGGTGATTGTGAGACAATGCTGCTCATGCATATTGTTGGGTTACCTCCTTGGCCCTATTTACAACTTTAGAAGGAAAAGGACCCCATTATGGGTTTTGAATCTCCACTACAGCAACAATATCAGAAGGCTTGTTTTGTTGCTATAAACATTTCATACTGGTTCAAGGAAAGATGTCTAGATGATCTTGCATCTGTATTTTCTGCATATGATGAAGGTTAGATAATAACAATTGAGGACATGTTGAATCATGTGTCTTCTCTCCTTTGCATGGAATGGTTTCCTCAACACTATGGTCTTGCGTTTGGGCACTTGCTTACACTTCTAGAGAAGGGTCCTATAGAATATCAGTGAGTAATTTTTCTTATGATCAAAGCCCTTCTTCATCACACTCTGATGGATGCAGCACAAAGTCCACAAGTATATGCGATTGTGTCCCAGTTGGTGGAGAGTACTCGATGTGATTTCTCCAAGAGCATATGGTCCTTTCCTCAGCTTTTTCCTGCAACGTTTATCAACCTGATGTTGCAGCAGAATATTAAAATATCTATTTCCCCAATCTTCAGCGCAACATTCCACAACTCGCCACGATTTCCAAAGCTGGGCACATTCCTAAATCTGGAAGCAACTCCGGCAGTGTTATTTCTGCAAATTCATTTGATTATCTGATATCACAATTTAAATTAAAAATAGGATTAACCACTGAGATTCAACCAGCATGAGTCACAATTACTAGCTTTAGGATTTGATGCACAATCCAAAATTAGAACTCATATAACTGTGCAATTACAAAAAAAAACAAATATACCTCATAGTTTTTCTTCTTCAATCAATCAAGGAATGGGGACTTCTCCAATTGCTCCTTGATAGTTCCAATGATGTAATAAATATTGCTAGTTCCAGTGATGTAGATATCTTACTAGAACGGTTTCATTATTGATATGTATTGGTCCAACGATGCCAGTTTATTACAAAACTTTTTTATGTTGTAATACATAAAATAAAGACATGAAGAAGCATAAGTGGGAAATTTAACAGTAATAAATTATACTAAAAAAATCACCTTTCAAAATAGAAACTAGTAACCACCTTTCAAATCTCAAAATTTTTGCAAGTTGGTTACTATTCGATGTATCCTCAATTATTCCAAGATTAACTGACTTGGCAAATTCATTCCAAAATTTGGTATACTTTCCCTTTTCCAATATTTGGTTATGATTCTGACTCAACATCTGCAACAAGTTGTGTAGAGTGCTTCAGTGCAGTAGCACTTGATAAAATATTTACACATTTTACTCAACATCATGAAAAATGAGAATAACCTGAAATGGAATAAGAAGGAGATTTTGCATCAACATTCATGATGTACCTACTTTACCCTTTGCATCTGATTCATCAGGTTCCTCTTCTCAATTCAATGAATCATATCTAAATCCTTACGAATTAGCTTCTTCTTTATTGTCTTCAAATTGTTGTGTTGTTGAAGCATTTCTCATGATACATTCAGTGGCAAAGTGTTTGAATCTACACTACGCTGCAATTAAATGAAAATTATAAGACCCTACACTTAATTGTATAATAAATGGTTACTGATCAAGGACAATAAAAAAAGTGCACCAGTGAAAGAAAAACACTCACTAGCAAGAAACCTAGGTACTTGGGAAGAAATTCTTCAGATTCATCAGAATTGAAAACACGCCTGACATTCAGCTTGAGATTTTCCTTGGCATTGTAGTAACTTTCATAGAGGTCTTGGGGAGCCTTTAGGGGAGTGAATAGAATGGACTTGAACTCAACATCACCTTCTGCATTAAAGAGGATCCATGCTAAGGGTTTTTCCTCACTAAAATCCCGAGCACAAATTGCAACATTAGCATATGAACTTCAAATTATTGTCTATACAACATCATAAACCATTGAAACCACAAGAATTTAATTCTTTAGGTTTTTGCATACCTATCTCGCTGGAATATTGCAGCCTATTTAATAACTCAAGTCATGTACTAGAACTCTAAATACATGAATAATTATTTATGTTATCATTGAAGGTGGATGAAATAACAATATCTGACAACTTTCTCTATTTTTTTGTATGTCCGTCGTTATTCTCATTGAATCATCTTGAAAACCGTTTGTTGTTGTGTTTAATGGCAAATCTGATGCTCAGTAGTATTATTCCTTCATGCATAGAGTCTTATATCTTTACTATAGCATTGATCCCTTCTTCCATGAAAAGATGTCAAAAGGTATGAACTTTGCACCAAAGACTCATCAAAAGTTTTAAGCTTAGTCAAAACTAGAAATGGTGTCAGGATGAAGACTATCTGCAAATGCCAATTATCTATAAATTTCTTCACGATTCTCAATAGAAATGCTAGAATATACTTGTTTGAAGCTCACACATAGAGATTTTAGATATGGATATTCTAAAAGCATCTTTGGTAACATATCCTGTGCAACATAAATTCTCTTGTCTCAATTGAAAGTTGGAATTATGACACATGAAGAGAACCAGATTCTTCAAGACTTCAAAACAACAGTCTTCACTGCTCATTGATTCCCAAAAGCTAGATTATGGATACTTCAACTCACAGATCTTGTCCATAAATGCTTAAAAATCCTCATGAAAATTTCCCATTCACTGTCATGACTCCCCAGAACTTCATCATATTGTTGTTGGCCTGAAAATGGCTTCAAATATTTACACCCTGAAATTTATACAGAAAGGAGGGTAACAGTTGGGACATCGACATTTAAGTGCAAGCCTAGTAGGTAACAAAGATGATTGTAATATTGAGGTAGATAAGAATCTAAGATAAGGTAATTTTATTAATTGGAGAAAAAGAACATCAAGAAAGGAATAAGGACTGAACTGAGCTTTATTATTATATTATGAACCTACAAATCATTTTCTTCATTGTGCAGGAATAAGCTTAAATGAAACATACAAGAATTTTTAGAGAGGGATACAAGGAAACATTTTTGTTTAGCGAGGAGGTGTGCCATATTTGGCACAAGTGTGGCCTAGCCCAGTATATTTTCTATATTTTCTCAATCCCAATACATTGTCATTTTGGAAAAAATAAATTTCTGAGTTTCATGATACAATTGCAATTCATGGCCTTTGGCTTGATATGAATGAAGTTTCCAACTTCTGTACTAGTATCACATGTTCCTTTTCGAAGGATGGGGATTTCCCATGGAAATATTCACACACATATTGTTGCTTAATTTGTAGCAATGCAAACACCACTAGATGGGATGATCACCCTTACAAAATCAAAGCTTTTGGAATACACAGACCATTTGGTAAAAAAAACCATGGCTACTAGTATAGTTCACTATGGTGATACCTTGGAGTATAATTCTCATAATCTATATGGGTTATATGAGGCTATCATGACAAAAAATAAAACAACATTGAAATTGGCAATAAAGAAGAGGCCATTCATACTAACCAGTCTACCTTTGTTGGATCAGGGGATCATGCCGCACATTGGACAACAGATAATGCTACAACATGAAATGATATCTGGTACTCCATACCTACAATGTTCTGTTCTGGATAGTTTGGAGTCCCAATGGTAGGTGATGATGTTTGTGGCTTTGCAAAAGACAACTAGAAAACTTTTCAATAGGTGGATTCAACTAGGTTCCTTTTATCCTTTTTCTAGAGATCACTTTGACAAGGGAACAATTCCCCAAGAGCTTTACTTATGGGAATTAGTCACAAGGTTTGCAAGGAAGGAATTAGGTCTGAGGTACAGACTGCTTCCATACATCTACACATTTTCATTTGAATACCACATTAAAGGATATCCCATTGCAGGGCCTATGTTCTTCACATTCCCTAAGGATCCTAATACACTAAGAATCAACACCCATTTTCTATTGGGTAAAGAGGTATTTCTCTCCCTTATTTTAAAGCAAGAAGCAAGCACTATGGATGCTTATTTTACAAAGGGAACTTGGTACAATTTGTACAACGTATTAGACTAAAAATAGATGAAAGTGGCTCATACATTAGTCTTCTTGCTCCACTAGATACCATCAATGTTCATGTATATGAGGGGCATATATTGACAATGCAAGAAATGGGTATGACAACTAGGGAAGTCAGAAGAAGCCCATTTAGTCTGATTGTTTCTTTGGGTGGTAAGATGGAAGCATATGGGGACCTATATGTGGACAATGGAGAGGATTTGGAAATGGTAATAGAGCATGGCAAGTCAATTTAAATAGATTTTTATGAAGATATTGTAGAGGGAGGAGTGATATTTAGACCAAAATTCCAAACGGGGGATTATGCTATTGGGGAAATATGGCTTCTTGAAAACATTACAGTTTTGGGAGCTATCTCTATTGTTTATTCTCATGATGCCAATTCATGCATGAAATTGAAGGATAGAAAGGATAAAATTTCTATGGATGTCTCAGCATCATCCTCTATGAAGAGGATCATTGTTGATTTAACACCTGAAAAGAAATCATAATAATAGCGTTGATGTTGTTTTAGTGATTTCAAATATGTCTCTTCTGATTAGGAAGAGCATTGAGCTTGCTATACCATGGTAGAAATGATTGGGCAATATTATGTATTCATATGGTAAGGAAATAAAACCATTGGTAGGTGTGTTATGTGCCCGCTTTAAAAACCAACATAGATTTGTCTTAATCCCTAATCTCAAAAACACTGAGAAGGATCAAATCACTTGAGGTGCATACTATGCAGGAATGATGATTTTTGGTGCTAGTGAAGTAAGTAGGAATGTTGATTTTAGAGATGAGACTACTACAATGATGTGAAAGTGTGTCCTTCGAGCATCAAAACCTTCTATCATGAATGAGATCAGTGTTGATTTACAAGAGTGGTTAGATGATTTTACAGATGAAGGGGCAGAGTATATTTTGAGGTAATAAGTGGCAGAACACACAAAGAAAAATGGATATTGGTCAAACAATAGATTTGTTAGTAAATTACAACATGGGGATATTACAAGGGATATAATAGACATAAAATCTTCTTCTTTTCAAATTTATTCATGGAAAAAGTAGCCCCATATTTAAGGTAAAGTATCAACATTAAATCATTAGATCCTCTTTTCCAGGCATCAGATCCATATCTTCAATGAATCATCCAGCATTCGATGAGAAACGTATTCAATATTGATAGAGAATTGGCATTCAAATTGTTTTAGTATCCAGATTGAAGGCATAATACCAATAGTCAAAGATCATTTCTAGATTTTGAGGTAGCTAATTATCATCCAGATCCACATTTCAAGAGGTAGTTTTCAAATGAGTTCCAAATTTCTTGCATCAAATCATATACTTGTTTCATTTTTAGTTTATTAATGCTTAAATTTTTCAACAACTCACAAATGATGTATTTTATATATAAACTATGATTTGTAATGGAAAAACGAGGGGGTTGAGCCGAAGAAGTTTTGAGAGACTTTGAATATACACTTATAAGGGTTAAAAGCAACCTTCAAGAAAACATTTTGCTAATCTACGATGATAACATAAAGGAGGAGGTCAAGTTGATCCCCCTTTACTATCCCTACTATTGTAGGGACTGACTTCACTACCACTTCTATATGCTTCATCAATGGTATGGCATTCAATAGGGTTTGAGTACCAGAATGGTGCAAACTCAAAAGTAAATTAAAACACTTATTATTGATTATGCTATTCCATGGATTCTATAGTGACAGTTCGGTTGGTGGGCTCGAGTATTCTCTCTTCACCTCTAGTTTAAAGTACTTGTGCAACCAAAACTGTGTGCTTTCATTGTAAGCCTATGGTATTGTTTAAGTGATATTTGATTATCAAAGACCCTGGTGAATTCGATATTAGTATGTATCTTTTATTTTTTTCATATGCAATTTCTTCTTATTTTAATTAAATTCGTGATCTGTAAAAACTAATAACTCCATTTCACAAACCTATAACCTTTATCCACAACCTTGCAGCTAAAGTAGTCGATTTTTGAATGAGCATACCTGGGAGTTCCAAAGCTTGGGACTTGCAAGGTGGCTACACTGTCTTCTGAATACATGTACACAGAGAATCAAAATGGGAATACATGTACAATGAGAAGAGTCCCACTGGGGTAATGATATCTGTAACTTTAGTTTTATATCCTAATTGCATAAGGATGTGTTGATTTGGTCAAGGTTAACATACAAAAGCCACAAGTCTAAAACCTGCTAAGCATTCTTACTACTACAAAAGTCATAAGAATAGATAAGAAGATTTGTCATGAGCTAAGATAGGATGCATGAGATATCAAGGTGACATGGACTAATTGCAAGTGTAAAAGTAAAAATGAAACAATAACATAACCCAAAATATTTTAATGTATTGTATGGTAACTTTTAATAAACTATGGGGCCAATTTTAAATTGCACCAATCGTAAGAAAATGGACTCTGGAAATGTAAATGTATTACTTCCATTATGAACTCTTGCAAATATCAAAGATACAAATGTGAGAAAATATAGATATTAATGAGTTTCCACTTATATCCAACAAAATATTGGAGACCTCATATAGTAAAAGAAAAGGGAGGTCTTGGTTATTACTAACAACGTTTCAAGCAGCTAAACAAGCTCAAACCCATCCAAAACCACCATTGACAGTTTGATTTTATGGTGGGATAGTAAGTTGGGGAAGTGTGTTATAGATTTCTCTCAAACCAAGTCTGTTATCACTTCTTCTCAAACTAATTATGTCATCACTTTCTCTTGAACCAAGTTTTCTTTTCATTTGGATCATTAAGAGCTTCTATGATGAAGGACAATTTTACTCAAATGCAAGCCAACAATTTCAGTAGCCAGTGTACAAAAAGTATCATTTGGTTAACTCTTAAGAATGGTAATTATGATAAATGTGGCATGTTTATGAGTGTATCACTATAGTATACCTGGAGGAAACTCTGAAAAACTCGATGTTATAGTTCACTTGCTTGCTTACTGCATTACAAAGGGTGTTGATGTATCCTTACAAATTCCTCCCTCTAAAATGCTCTATAGGAGGTTATCTTATTGCACCAAGAGTGGTAAGGTGTATCTACCATTCTGCAGCTTAGTATGGATGAGAATTGTAAAGAATGTATGTCTGTAATTCTAATATACAAAATTGAAAAGAAAAAAATTGAGGTCTTTAAAAGTGAAAATATAACAATCATAACATTAAACGATAGAACAATAACCTAGACCAACATAGATCCATCTTAACCCATATTTTTTAAGTTTTAAGCACTGATAGGATTGGACCTCAATTTAGTTTTTATCCCTATTATTGCATAATAGATTTGGAATCAAGATGGATCTATTCTGGCAATAATTTTGTAATGAAAAAGATGTCAAGACAAGTAAGATCATCATACAAGTTAAGCTTCAAATCAAACTAGTTTCCAATGCTAATAAGCATATCATTTTCTCTACTACAATCTTCATGAAAGCTGTTGTTTATTGTAATTCCTTCATTGGCATTATAAATTTTAATGTAATTAAACATAGATTTTGTGACTAAACAACAAATAATCGAAGTGTAACCATAACAACATATAAGCAAAATATAAGCATTTTGCAATAGCATCAAATAACTTAGAATTTTTAAAACTTCATTGGTGATTCACACAACATAAATTAACATCATAAATCATGTAGCAATAGCATCATATGATAATTTTCAAACAACATATAAACAATTTAAAATCACAAGAAAAATACCTCGTTATAAGAATGGTGATGGAGTCCAAACTGAGCAAGCTTCCCTCTTCCACTCGAGTTGCTTCCATCTTCATTGCCTAAAAGCGGGACCATGGTTTTACCTCCCAGCCAACTAGGGGCCTAGCTGGCTCCCTAGCCCCAGGAAGCCATTGAACGATCCCATCCAAATGGCCTCCTGGCCCTCCGTGCCCGAGACCCCCAAAGAACAGAACAATGATGCACTAGTAGGCTATGTATCAAATCTTCCAAGAGTTCTCAAACTCTTCCAACTCTTCCAAACTTCTCATACCCCAAATTATCCAAAATACCTCTTCCTATCAAAATTCTTACCAAAATATCCTTCAAGGGAAAAAGACTCCCCTCTTCCAATCTCAAGTCTCCTATTTATATAAAAAATCCTCATCATCCTCCTCATCCATCAATAAATTCCAAAAATAATAGTCAACAATCAATAAATTCATTTTCTAGAAAAATATATCAATTTGATTTAAATAATTAAAATATTAATAAACATGGTTGCAAAGTCTTACTTGTCATGCTCCCTTCTTAATGCAACTATGACAACTCTTTTCTAAAAATTTGTGCAAATCCTATCTATCCATTTATTTATATTATCCTTTCATTCATAAGTCAAATAAGATATTTTCATATACTATATTATATTATGACATAATTTATATTAAATGTATATAATTATATATGTAATTCAATAATACAATCAATTTATGTAAATCTAAAACATATTTGACAAGTCAACAACTCATACTTTCAACACACAAGTAATACTTTCAACAATTCATCAACCAATATACTATTAGCTAATATAACCATATTAATTTATTCATCGATCGACCAATCATAGTATTGTACTCATGAATTGGCGTATGCATGGACAGTGCACATGTCGTAAGCGTGGGTACTAATAATCACATTTAATGCTCTCAATAGATCATTATTAAATGATCACAAACAACACATAGAAGAATAATTAAACAATGCATCATTCATCATTCATAATCATTCATACAGAAGCAATAATACATTTAATTAAATAAACATAGTGATGAAATCCAGCATATAATCACGATAGTTAATAAAAATCAAGAACACCACCCAATCCATCATTGGTCCCATCCATCCCATCAGTGCTCCAACCCCCTAATCACCACTACTTCCATCTCCTGACCTCACCATCCCATCCTCTGTTGGAATATACCATGGAATCTCGACTACACGTATGATCATGTATATAACCCGTAAGTGGAAGTGTCGATCGACCACATCGACCAAGCTTCCCCAGCAGGCACCCACTAGTCATCATCACACATCAACAGGAGCGTGCTCAGCACAGCCCTCCCATGACTCTAGGTTTCGGAGGTTCGATGGTGGGAAATGCCTCCACCCCTCCAAATAGTACTAGGGTCAATGCCCTACATCAACCATACTATGCCATCACTGATCTAAAGGGTCCCATCATTGAAAAACCACTTTGGGAAAGTCTCAATGCCTGTCAAAACTCACACTCACCCACACGTCATAGAAATATTGGAATTCACAATTAAATAGCATGGAATTTGATATAACATCATTATACTCATGATGTTCAAGACATCTCGTGCCCTTTGGAAATATAGGAATCCGCCTATCTCATAGCCAATCAACATGTGGAATAGTTCATCATTAACATGAAACATATATATAGCCATACCCAACTCTTTCAAGTGCCAATCCATATCACTAATACGACATTTACAAATAATCATGTAAGTTCTTTTTGCAACAACTAAATTAACATTCTACACATGAAGTAACATATTCATATTCTATATTAAATTTGCATTTTCAATATGAAGTAACATATTCATTTGCATGTTCAATATGAAGTAACATATTCATTTCCATTAATGAATTCAATAGTAAATTCCACTTACCATACACACCTCAAGGGAGTCCACATGTCCATATAACAATAGTCTTAATCAATCTATCCTAGTCAACATATAATAAGCAAATAAAATGGTAAGCTAAATCACATTAGAGTTTTTAATTATCGATTGTCAAGATATGGGGCGTTACATACACCCACCCTTTAAGAAACTTCATCCCGAAGTTATGGTCATTCAGAATTTTAAGAAAAATCTCGATACCATATCTCTATTCCTTTTGATTAAAATACCTTAGCCATGATAGTAACATGAGACCTTCACATGATCAACATGTTGTTATTATATAATGTTACCTCTTCCATCACATAAGATGTGTTCTCAAGTTACACTTTACATGTTATACACACAATTGATCTAACTTCATCAAGGTTTATCACTTCATTTAGTCCTATTTGGTGAACATATAATCATAATTTGTTGTTGTTTTCTGTATCATAGTTCATAAGAAGACCTTGTCTCCCATATAGCATTTCCTTAGGTTCAAGGTGTATTGTTATGACTCATTTATTGATTCTTAGCTTCATTGAATATTTTCTAATAAACACCATTTACTCCCTCATTAGTAATTTAATTATATCTAAATTTCTACAGTATTTTAAATGAATTACCATATAATAACTTAATAGTGCTATGTCTATTTACCAATTACACACTATTAGTGAACACATGTCAAATGAGAACTCCTTCACACAAGCCTCATGTTATACTAAAATAGTTACCATCGATCACTTCCATCCTGACTAAATTTGTCAATAGTGCAATCACTAATGCACATCATGAATCTTGTCGTACCACCTCTCTTACTCACTATTTACTTATTTTTTCCTAAATGCTCATTACAATTTTTTTTTGTAAACACTCCCATGACACTAAATAGTTATACTCATAGTGCTATATAATCATATTGCTATATAGTTTTAACCATAGTCAAATTTAGTACTATCATTCACATGGCTTTCCTTATTTGACTAAAGTTCACTAAAATTACACATTTTTCATGTTTACATTTACATAATTTATGTACATACTTTATGGTATTTAATTTTTAACATTGTTTGTTTTATATAAAATATTTCCAACCTATTTAAGAATCTGAATTTTAATTGGCTAAATTATTAATCTTGTTTATATATACATATATTATCATTTTTTTTTTCTTTTAATATACAAAATGCCAATAACCAAACATAAACCTTACTTTCTTCAATTTTTTTTTTAAGGTGAAAAGTGTGTTTGAGTTGTTATAGTATCTATAATATTATTGATCATTACTTTAATTTAGTTTATTATATTATTTTCTTTATTGATTTTCCCTATAAACCATTTCAAATTTTACATTTTTTTTTTTAATTCCTATATTTACATTCCCTTTTTTTTTCCTATCTTCTACACTCTATAAATTGAATATATATATGATGTAATTGATTTAAAAAAAAATAAAAATTGACCTACCTTTTAACAATCTCTTAACTTTAAATCTAACCGGGCCCAAGCCAAAATTTGTTTAAGTGGAAAGAAAGGTAAGCTTAGACCTCCATTTGTTGAGGTTGTTAGTGTTATCAAATCTTAATAAGATAAATTAAATTTGAACAAGTGTAAATTTTAAATCTACACAAATGGTACAATGTACAACATGGCAAAAATATTTGTGTGTCAATCCCTTATAATCATGTTTACCTCATAATTCACATTCTTGCATAACTTTATAATATTTTATACTGTTATATATTATTAATTGAAAAATATATATTATCCATATGATAAATTAACATATAATTATTCACTCTTAATATATAAACCAATGAAATATATATATATATATATATATTACTACCATTAAATCTTCCAAATCGCATTTCATTGAAATTTTATAGTCTCATTTCCCACCAAATTTCGTTTCACATAAATAGATAGAGTTTTACATAAATAGATTTGCATCTAATTTTTACTTTTTATTTATTTATTTTTTAGACAAGTTAAATGACCTTATCTAATGGTTAAGAGAAAGATTATGTCCAACAAATTAATTGAAGTCCATGATTCTTTTTTATATATATAAATAAATAAAATTCCATTCAACTCCTTCTTTGACTCTTTATCTCATACAACCCATTATGTTACCATACATTTATGATAACATATATTTATAACATATGTTGAGTTGGACACTACTCATGTAAACCAATTACGCATTCCTTTTATAAATGGATTAACCAAATTAAATGTATTTAATAGCTAAACCAACCAAAACCAACTAAGAATATAATATTCGCACTATTATCATTTATTACTCATTTTACAACATATTAAATATATATAACTATTCATTTACTACTCCTTTTACAATATATTAAACATATATACAATATTAAATATATATACCATTTTAAATATATATATAATAGTTATATATTGAATTTTTATTTATTTATTTTATATATATAAAACCAATAATAAAAATAAAAACATAATTTTAACCACGAAAGTTTAATCCAAAGAAGAAATTTCAAATTATAAATAAATAAATAAATAAATAAATAAATAAAATTATAATCAATTTTTCACCGTCATAAATTGGTTCATATTATCATAACGTAGATGCTGATCCTCCTCCTACCTAAACTGTAGGTTTGAATTTTTATTTTTATTTTTATTTTTATATATATCATATTTATGGGAACAATCCCAGTAACAACCTCCGTCGTCTTATTCTTATTCCATGTTATTGAAATTTATGTAGTTTTGAAGTCCATTATTTTGGCAACCAAATATATATATATTTTAAATGTTCACCCAAATTTTCAAAATTTAAAAGATTTATTTTTAAACTAACAAGGTATGCATTTCCTAAAATTAGCATACTATTATATATATATATATATATATATATATATATATATATATATATATATATATATATAGATATATATATATATGGTTCTCAAATTTTTCTTTTAATCTGCAGTTTCATCGTTGCAGGATAGGTTTCACATGCCATGAAAATCCACGCATTACATGTGCAATGGAATCAGCGCTTATGGAAATTACTTAAGCTTTCATTATTAATCTATAACATGAATGGGCATACAACCGTGTCAGTACTATGTTTATCATCAAACTACAGGTGTAGATGTTGATGTATATGTAACTTCGGAATGTATTTCATTTGTATATTTTATATATATTTATTGTACCCTTATAAGAGATGTGTTATTCCTCTATAAGGAAGTGTCATCATGTGGATTGACAAGTGTCGCAAGTGTGTGTACTTGCCGATGGGTTATTAGACCACCATTTGGGGTCGGCCCGGAATTATATATAATATAATGTGGATGTATCTAAGTAGAGAAGTCGGCCCCATTGGGTCACTGGGCACAAAGGTGAGTATAAATAGAGATAGGAGATCTCTATTTTACTCACTCGAAAAAGTAACTCACTCTCTCTCTGGAAAGTGGCGCACTAGTGAGGAGGAGAAGGATCATCTGCTAGGAGACTATCTCAGTGTTATTTGGTTGTATTTTGGTTGAGCCATTGCTCTCTCTATCTCTGAGGAAGTTGTGGGGTTTTTCACCTTAGGGTTTTCCCCACGGAAACTCTGTGTCTCTTGTCTCTATGCTTTTGATTCTTGTGATGCTTTTGATGCTTGTCATATTATGATTGTCATGCATTGATATACTGTAGGTGTTATTCTCCCAGCAAATATCCTATAGTATTGTGATTTAATACTAAAAATTTAACATGGTATCAGAGCTAACCTGAGAAGAAGACATTTTGCAGTGACGGAAGCTTGTGTTCCTTGTTTATTGGGTTTTTCTCCACAGATTTTTGAAATTCAGTATAGTAGATTGGATCTACTCATCAAGGCGCATCTATCTGTCCAATCAGAATTCAGTTCCGAGCATTTTCAGATTTGGCCCTAAAAATTAGGGTTTCCTCAAAAATAGGAATTTCTGGAAACTAAAGGCACAGCTGGAAGCTCCTTGCAAAAATTGAAGGTTAGAGCTTTGTATCAAGATTTTTGGCTAAGTAGATCTCCGGGAAACTCAAACCCTAATTCAGGGCTCTCCCTAGTGAACCCGGGAGGACAAAAAGGAAATTTTGAAGGGCAAGACTTGGCTGATCTCAATTTCTGAATGTACTAGGCTGATCAGCTCTCCAAGGTGCATCTTTCTATCCTTTCAGAATTTGGAAATTCACATTTTGAATTTTTAGGGTTTCTCTGACAAACCCTAATCCGGGACCAGATGCAGTTTTCAGCACTTCAAGTGGTAAGTCCTAAATCTTTCTATTTCCATTTGAAGTACTCTTAAAGATGTCTCTCCACACCAAGCTTGAGGATAAGCTTGAAGGGGCTGATAACTTCCGAGCCTGGAAGTATAGGATTGGGTTAATCCTGGAAGAGAATGAGTTGGACTCATATGTGAAAGAAGACATCCCTATCCGAGAGGATGAAGAAGCCAAGGCATTGCACAAGAAGAACTTGGTCAAGGCAAAGAGAATCATTGCTGATTCTATCAAAGACCATCTCATACCCCATGTGTCTTCTCTTAAGACACCCAAGGAGATGTTTGACTCTTTGACCAAGCTGTTTGAAGGAAAGAACATAAATCGGAAGATGACCCTGCGGAACCAATTGAAAGCAGTGAAGTTTCAGAATGGAGAAACCATTCAATCTTACTTTGAAGTCCATTATTTTGGCAACCAAATATATATATATTTTAAATGTTCACCCAAATTTTCAAAATTTAAAAGATTTATTTTTAAACTAACAAGGTATGCATTTCCTAAAATTAGCATACTATTATATATATATATATATATATATAAATGGTTCTCAAATTTTTCTTTTAATCTGCAGTTTCATCGTTGCAGGATAGGTTTCACATGCCACGAAAATCCATGCATTACATGTGCAATGGAATCAGCGCTTATGGAAATTACTTAAGCTTTCATTATTAATCTATAACATGAATGGGCATACAACCGTGTCAGTACTATGTTGATCATCAAACTACAGGTGTAGATGTTGATGTATATGTAACTTCGAAATGTATTTCATATGTATATTTTATATATATTTATTGTGCCCTTATAAGAGATGTGTTATTCCTCTATAAGGAAGTGTCATCATGTGGATTGACAAGTGTCGCAAGTGTGTGTACTTGCCGATGGGTTATTAGACCACCATTTGGGGTCGGCCCGGAATTATATATAATATAATGTGGATGTATCTAAGTAGACAAGTCGGCCCCATTGGGTCACTGGGCACAAAGGTGAGTATAAATAGAGATAGGAGATCTCTATTTTACTCACTCAGAAAAGTAACTCACTCTCTCTCTGGAAAGTGGCGCACTAGTGAGGAGGAGAAGGATCATCTGCTAGGAGACTATCTCAGTGTTATTTGGTTGTATTTTGGTTGATCCATTGCTCTCTCTATCTCTGAGGAAGTTGTGGGGTTTTTCACCTTAGGGTTTTCCCCACAGAAACTCTGTGTCTCTTGTCTCTATGCTTTTGATTCTTGTGATGCTTTTGATGCTTGTCATATTATGATTGTCATGCATTGATATACTGTAGGTGTTATTCTCCCAGCAAAGATCCTATAGTATTGTGATTTAATACTAAAAATTTAACATGGTATCAGAGCTAACCTGAGAAGAAGACATTTTGCAGTGACGAAAGCTTGTGTTCCTTGTTTATTGGGTTTCTCTCCACAGATTTTTGAAATTCAGTATAGTAGATTGGATCTACTCATCAAGGCGCATCTATCTGTCCAATCAGAATTCAGTTCCGAGCATTTTCAGATTTGGCCCTAAAAATTAGGGTTTCCTCAAAAATAGGAATTTCTGGAAACTAAAGGCACAGCTGGAAGCTCCTTGCAAAAATTGAAGGTTAGAGCTTTGTCTCGAGATTTTTGGCTAAGTAGATCTCCGGGAAACTCAAACCCTAATTCAGGGCTCTCCCCAGTGAACCCGGGAGGACAAAAAGGAAATTTTGAAGGGCAATACTTGGCTGATCTCAATTTCTGAATGTACTAGGCTGATCAGCTCTCCAAGGTGCATCTTTCTATCCTTTCAGAATTTGGAAATTCACATTTTGAATTTTTAGGGTTTCTCTGACAAACCCTAATCCGGGACCAGATGCAGTTTTCAGCACTTCAAGTGGTAAGTCCTAAATCTTTTCTATTTCCATTTGAAGTACTCTTAAAGATGTCTCTCCACACCAAGCTTGAGGATAAGCTTGAAGGGGCTGATAACTTCCGAGCCTGGAAGTCTAGGATTGGGTTAATCTTGGAAGAGAATGAGTTGGACTCATATGTGAAAGAAGACATCCCTATCCCAGAGGATGAAGAAGCCAAGGCATTGCACAAGAAGAACTTGGTCAAGGCAAAGAGAATCATTGCTGATTCTATCAAAGACCATCTCATACCCCATGTGTCTTCTCTTAAGACACCCAAGGAGATGTTTGACTCTTTGACCAAGCTGTTTGAAGGAAAGAACATAAATCAGAAGATGACCCTGCGGAACCAATTGAAAGCAGTGAAGTTTCAGAATGGAGAAACCATTCAATCTTACTTTTCAAGGGTCTCCCAGATCAAGGAACAACTAGAAGCAGTGGATGAAATGGTGGAGAATGGTGAAGTGGTGATGACCACTCTAAATGGACTACCCAGGTCATGGGATTCCTTTATCCAAGGAATTTGTGCAAGGAAGAAGTTGATCTCCTTCAGTAGACTACGGGAAGAATGCTCACAAGAAGAAGCAAGGCTTGTGGCACGAGAAGAAAAGATGGGGAATAAAGATCAAGCTCTCATAGCTCACACCAGGAAAGGAAAGTTCAAGAAAGAGCCATCTCACTCCAAGAGATCTTCACATCACTTCAAAGAAAGAAGAATATGCTTCACCTGCAATGAGAAAGGACATATTGCCATAAATTGTCCCAAGAACAAGAAGGACAATAACATCCCCAACAAGAAGAAGAAGGGCAGCAAAAGAAGATTTCATGCTCATGCTACCGAAGATGATGAACCTCCAAAGAAGAAGGCTAGGGCAGAAAGTGATAGCAATGATGACTCATCAAGTGAAGAAGAGTATGTTCTAATCTCTGCTCTCACAGGTACCATCTCCCATGGCTATAATGATTGGTTGATTGATAGTGGGGCTTCCAAACACATGACTGGGTTTAAGGAATCTTTTGTGAATCTATCTGAACATGGATCACCCCATAAGGTGAAACTTGGGGATGATTATCAATACCCAATCAAAGGAAGTGGTGAAGCCTCCTACAACCTAGATTCTGGAAAATCTTTGAAGATGAAAGAAGTCCTTTATGTGCCTGGACTCAAGAAGAACTTACTCTCCATCTCTGCATTGGATGCAAAAGGTATGAGGGTTGCATTTGTGGATGGCCAAGTCCTAATGTGGCCAAAGGGAAAGAACATAGATGATGCAGTAGTGATTGGAGAGCAAGAGGGAGGCTTGTATAAATTAAAGGGACAACCTGAACATGCCATGGTGCATGAATCCATGGAGCCAAGTGAACTTTGGCATAGAAGACTTGCTCACATGCACTACAGAGCACTTCCAATTGCAAGCAAGGCAGTAGAGGGTCTTCCTGAAATCAAGACCAAAAATGAAGGTGTTTGCAAAGGATGTGCAAAAGGTAAGAACATTAAGAAGGCTTTCCCAAGCAGTGAAAGCAAGGCAAAAGACATCCTAGAAATCATCCACTCAGATGTATGTGGCCCTATGTCATCCAGTTCCCTGAGTGGGTATGTTTACTATGTCTCATTTATTGATGACTTCTCCAGGAAGACTTGGGTATACTTCTTGAAGGGCAAAGATGAGGTGCTTGATAAATTCAAGGAATTCAAAACCTTGATGGAGAATCAAACTGACAAGAAGATCAAAACATTCATATCTGACAATGGTGGAGAATTCACCTCAAATGACTTCAAGAAGCTTTACAGTGATTCAGGGATTAAGAGGGAGTTGACTGCTCCTTATAATCCTCAATAGAATGGAGTTGCAGAAAGGAAGAACAGAACTATCATGGAAGCAGCAAGGGCAATGTTGCATGACCAGGATCTTCCTATGCATCTATGGGCAGAAGCAGCTAGAACAGCTGTATATGTGTAGAACAGAACACCCCACAAGATATTGGACAACAAGACACCAGAAGAGGTCTTTTCTGGTAAGAAACCTGAAGTCAGCCATCTCAGAATATTTGGTTGTCCAGTATATACTCATGTCCCAAAAGAGAAGAGGACTAAACTAGATCCTTCAGGAAAGAAGGGCATCTTTGTGGGTTATAGTGAAAGCTCGAAGGCTTATAGAATATACTTTCCAGGGTTCAAGAAAATTGATGTCAGTAGGGATGTAACATTTGATGAAAACTCAGCATTCATCAAATCAAGAAAGGCACCTACCGAAGTTTATGAAGAACCTAAGGAAACAAGATTTCAGGACACTACCATGACTGAAGCAGTTCCAGAAACTGTTCGTGAGTTTGAAGATCCACAAGAACCTGTTGATCCACCTCGTGAAGATAACTCTCACAAGAGGAAACCTGTATGGGCTAGAGAGCTCATTCATGATGCAGAAAGATTTGGCATTCCAGAAGAAGAACACAGAGCAAAGAAGAGAACCAGACCACACACCAGTTATGTTGCTTTACTCTGTGACATTATAAACAAAGAGCCTTCCAGTTATGAAGAGGCAGCAGAAAAGAAAGAATGGAAGGATGCTATGGTTGAGGAATAGCAATCAATAATGAAGAATGATGTTTGGGATGTTGTCCCAAGACCTAAAGAGAAGTCTGTTGTGACTTCTAAATGGATCTTCAAAATCAAGCATGCTGCAGATGGCAGTGTGGAGAAATACAAAGCAAGATTCGTAGCCCGTGGATTCTCTCAGAAAGAGGGAATAGATTATGAAGAAACTTTTGCACCTGTAGCCAGGTATACTTCCATCAGAACAGTACTTTCCCTGGCTGCAGCTATGAAATGGAAAATACACCAGATGGATGTTAAGACTGCTTTCCTGAATGGTGTAGTAGAAGAGGAAGTATATGTGGAACAACCACTCGGTTTTGAAATACATGACAGGGAGTCATATGTGTGCAGATTGAAGAAAGCCTTGTATGGCTTGAAGCAAGCTCCCAGAACCTGGTATGGTAGGATGGACAGTTTCCTATCTAGTTTGGGCTTTACCAAGAGTAAAGCGGATTCCAACCTTTACTACAAGGTTGAGGAAGGGAATCCTGTGATTCTACTACTGTATGTGGATGACCTATTTGTGACAGGAGATGACAGACTGATTGCAGATACTAAGAGGAAGCTTGCAGCTGAATTCGATATGAAAGATTTGGGAATGATGCACTATTTCCTAGGTATGGAGGTGTGGCAGAGTGCAGGTGGGATCTTCCTTGGCCAAGGGAAGTACACAGTATATATCCTGAAGAGATTCGGGATGATGGATTGCAAGGCCATGGCCACACCGATGGCATCGAATCTGAAGCTTCTATGTGATGCTTCATCTGAGCCAGTTGATGTCTCTATGTATCGTCGGATGATTGGGTCCTTGATGTACCTGACGAACACGAGACCAGACATTTGCTTTGCTGTGAACACATTGAGCCAGTTCCTGACGGATCTGAGGAGTGTTCACCTGGTTGCTGTAAAGCATGTTCTAAGGTACCTGAAGGGTACAGTGGATTATGGGCACAAGTATGAAGCAAATCAAAAGTTTAACCTACAGGGTTATGTTGATTTAGATTGGGCTGGCAGTGTTGCAGATAGGAAGAGCACATCTGGGTGTTGCTTCAGTATGGGATCAGGTGTGATCTCTTGGTTTAGCAGGAAGCAGTCCTGCGTAGCACTGAGTACAGCTGAGGCAGAGTATGTTGCAGCCTATTCAGCTAGTTGTGAGGCAGTATGGCTATGGAAGCTACTGTCTGACTTATTTGATCTCCCATTGGAGGCTACTGGTATCTTCTGTGATAACCAGAGTTGTGTGAAGCTGTCCGAGAACCCAATGTTTCATGACAGGTCGAAACACATAGAGATCAAATATCACTATATCAGGGATATGGTGCAGAGAGGAGCTGTGAAGCTCCTGTATGTTGCGACGGATGAGCAGATTGCAGATGTGCTGACGAAGCCACTAGCCAGGGTGAAGTTTGAGTACTTCAGAGAGAGGCTTGGCGTGCTTCAGATCGAGGACACTTCGAGGAAGAAGTGATGGACACATTTACTGAAGCCATTCCAAGCATGTTGGAAGGGGGATCCTTCACATGGCTGTGGATGTAAGCATTGGATGATGAACATCAGGAGGATGTTCTTGTTTCTGCTTGGATATGATCAGTTGGATCATTATATGTATGTATGTATGCATCATGTTGGATGCTGATATGATCAGTTGGATCATTATATGTATGTATGTATGCATCATGTTGGATGCTGATATGATCAGTTGGATCATTATATGTATGTATGTATGCATCATGTTGTATGCTGGATATGATCGGATGGATCATGTGTATGTATTTTGTATATGCATCAGGTTGGATGCTGGATATGATCGGATGGATCGTGTGTATGTTTGTATGAACGCATCATGTTGGATGCTGATGGATACATTGTGTGGATCATGTATCTTTATATGATTAGGCAGATCATGTATGTTGATGGATACATTGTGTGGATCATGTATCTTTGTATGATCAGGTAGATCATGTATGCTGATGGATACATTGTGTGGATCATGTATCTATGTATGTATCAGGTGGATACTTGGATGATCATGGATGACGAGCTTCTCCAGATGACATGCAGCAGGATGTTGCAGTGATGATGATCAGGTTGATCATGTGTACATCAGGATGATGTTTGATGAGTATCAGATGATATTTTATGGCCGTGGATCAGGTTGTGCAGGAAAGCATGTAATTTGTGCCTTGGGACATTTGCATATGGTCTTTCGAGGTTTTTCCTATGGCATGTAATTTGGTGCCCTGGGACATCTGGCAAATGCTCTTGCGAGGTTTTGCTTGGGAGGACATGTAATTTGTGCCCTGAGAGATCTGCATATAGTCTTTCAAGGTTTTGCCTATGGCATGTAATTCGGTGCCCTGGGATATCTGGCAGATGCTCTTGCGAGGTTTTGTCCTATGGTATGTAATTTGCTCCTGGGAGATCTGGACAGGATGAAAAAGGCCTCAGATGCTTCAGCCAGGTTTTGCCATGACCACATGTAATTTGCTCCTGGGAGATCTGGACAGGATGAAAAAGGCCTCAGATGCTTCAGTCAGGTTTTGTGGTGAGATCACATGTAATGTGCTCCTGGGAGATCCGACAGGTAGAGCTGAGTGCTCGTAACAGCCTGGGATGCTTCAACAAGGTTTTGTGATGGGTCACATGTAATGTGCTCCTGGGAGATCCTATAGGTAGAGCTTGTGCTCGTAATAGCCTGGAATGCTGCAGCCAGGTTTTGTGACGCATGTAATGAGTCCTGAGGATTCCACAGTATGGCCAGTGATGATGAAGACCTGCAGATGGTGGGCCTACATCCAGTATGAAAAAGGACTAGCTCTGTAGAACTTCCTATGACGAGTAGAGTCAGAGATTGGTTGAGATAGCAGCAACAGTGACGATGATGATGATGATGATCCAGAGAAGAAGACTTGTCTAGCAGATCTATGTCGAGAAATACCTTCCTAGTTAAGAGGGAGTGTTGATGTATATGTAACTTCGGAATGTATTTCATCTATATATTTTATATATATTTATTGTACCCTTATAAGAGATGTGTTATTCCTCTATAAGGAAGTGTCATCATGTGGATTGACAAGTGTCGCAAGTGTGTGTACTTGCCGATGGGTTATTAGACCACCATTTGGGGTCGGCCCAGAATTATATACAATATAATGTGGATGTATCTAAGTAGACAAGTCGGCCCCATTGGGTCACTGGGAAAAAAGGTGAGTATAAATAGAGATAGGAGATCTCTATTTTACTCACTCGGAAAAGTAACTCACTCTCTCTCTGGAAAGTGGCGCACTAGTGAGGAGGAGAAGGATCATCTGCTAGGAGACTATCTCAGTGTTATTTGGTTGTATTTTGGTTGAGCCATTGCTCTCTCTATCTCTGAGGAAGTTGTGGGGTTTTTCACCTTAGGGTTTTCCCCACAGAAACTCTGTGTCTCTTGTCTCTATGCTTTTGATTCTTGTGATGCTTGTGATGCTTGTCATATTATGATTGTCATGCATTGATATACTGTAGATGTTATTCTCTCAGCAAAGATCCTATAGTATTGTGATTTAATACTAAAAATTTAACAGTAGAAGGTATTGTAGTTGAAGTCATGGATTTTAATTGGGAGTTTATATATATATTTTTTTCAAAGACAATTTTATAATCTTTAACTCACACCCAGAAGTTGTTAATATTAAATATTTTAAATATCTTGAAGATTATAATGTGATTTAAATCAATTATTCTCAAAGTTAAATCCTGAGTAAAATCATGATTTTTTTTGCGTGTGTTTTTTTTTTGTTTTTTTGTTTTCATAGATCCTCTACTATACTAATAGATATTTCCACCTTTAAGCCTTTAAAAATAATTTTTTTATATCGTATTAATATGCTCAAACTATGTCAGTTTTAGAAAGACATTTAATTAAGTTAGCGTTCTCGATTTTGCATTTAGCCTATTTGTGTAGTTTGTGAACAATGAACAATTGCTTTGTTGAATGGTGCAATAGATCATAATGCAAATTGTTCTTTTATTTGTATGCATTTCTCTTGTTTCATTTACAATTTTATTTATTTATTTATTTTTAACGTAACTATTTCATACAATTAGATAAATATTGTTGTTAAATTTATTTACTTAACTCTTTTTATTTCTTTATTTATTTATGTATATATATATATATATATATATTTAGGCTTCAAATGATGTCCACGCCCTACATACGTAAGCTAGAAGGATACGTGCTAAAGATGACTATGTCTTACAAAATCTGAGCAAATGAAAATATCAAGATTTGATATTACTCTCTTCCCAAATACGGCAAGGATGGGCGTCGCCAAACCTTATACCTTATTTTAATATTTTATTATATAAAAAAATACAAAGTTTTCTTTTGCACTGTCATTGTTTGAATAGAAGATACCTAGTGTCATGTATTTTAAGTAGACTTCTGGATGAAGGATTAATGGTGCTGATTGCAGTACAATCTGTAATCACATCAATTGTAGATCTCGAAATACCTCTTAGTTATTTTATTAACTTATTGCCTACAATCCGTTTTCCTATATGCACAGGGAATTGGGAAGTGGAAACTTGGTTTTGAATTGTCAAATACTCAAGGTACTAAATTAAATGAGGTAAGGAAAGGATGACAAATTTATCTGGCATCGGTATATATATATATAGTCCCATCCATCAATCAGTCACTTCAGCCACTGTTCAGCGAGTTACTTCATTCTCAGCTCATTGTTCCGCGAGTTACTTCATTCTCCCAAAACAGAATTCGAGGCAGGGACTTTGCCAACTGTATCAATGCCATAAATGTTTTGATATCAATTTATGGTTCTATTGCTATTGTGGTTTGCATATTGCATGCAGTCTAGTTGTTATTGCTCCCATTGACAATTTGGTTTTAATTTCTTTAAGAAATAACATCCATTTTTACATTAAAAGTAGGATGTCAAACTTTATTCCATCTTAACTGATGTAATTAATATTAAACCGATCTCTCTATTATCCCCCAAACTGTGAAGTGCACTTTTAACTGGATATTTCATCTCCATAATACGCAGGTATTATTTTTATTATTATTATTAATTTTTTTTTAAGGAAGGAATGGAGTACTCAGCCCCAGACCAAATTGATTCTCTGGTGCCTCTACAATGATAGTCTCGAATACTGCGATTCGACAAATTACATCCTACTGCGAGACGAAAAAGCTGAGTGGACATCTGACGGACAGAGGTACAGAGAGTGGATAGGACTGAAAGCAATGGTTGTTTCAAATCTTTTAAGGAGGAGGTGCCAGCCAGCTGCATAGCTGCATGATTGTGATAGAGAGAAGTAAACAACGAGTGTGCATCTGTTTAGTCTCGAATACGGTGACTGCTCCCCTTGTAATAATATTAAACCGATTTCTCTATTACCCCCCAAACTGTGAAGTGCACTTTTTACTGGATATTTCATATCCATAATACGCAGGTATTATTTTTATTATTATTATTAATTTTTTTTAGGAAGGAATGGAGTACTCAGCCCCAGACCAAATTGATTCTTTGGTGCCTCTACAATGAAAAGGGTTCTCGTTTTTTTTTTTTCTTTTTCCCGGAAGAAATGGCAGCAAGATCAGCTGGAGGAATTACGCCCAGCTCGATCTCACATGGACATGGCCGGCTTGGCTTGTACCCACGACACATTGAAGAGCTACCAAGTATGGAAACATTGATATCTTTAAAGAGGGACGTGCACACAACACACTCCAGGAGGCCGCCCAAGGCCGTGGCTCCTTGCAGCTACTCTGCCTACCTCTCCAGAAAACCTGCACCCATAACCTAATCTACAAGGCTACTGCAGAAATAGCTAGCCAACCGATATTAAGTAGATAGGTTTCAATGTCGGGAATCAACGCGGAAATGTCACTGCTACTCACTCGATTCAGGTAGCCATCATTTTACTACCAGAGAGTTTAATTAATGCTAATAAGGTTGCTTCATTTCCAGGTGTTCTGATCTCCTGGCTCGAATATTGTTATCATTCTTATTTTATCACATAGATCTTATATCATGCCATCGTTATTTCATCTCATCTTATTTCACTAGCAGGTTGGTGTTCCCTTGTCTTTCCCGATCGAGGTGAAAGCTAGCCCTTGATTTATAGGTTTCCTTGATAGGTTGGTTGGTTGGTTATATAGATAGCAAGGCATACAAATACATTCTCCAAGAGAACTACGTGATTCACGTTGACCAGGTCCCGCTCAAGCAGCAAGTCAGGTCCGTCGCTATCAGAAGGTGAGCTAGATGCTAGCTTCTTGAGCTGCATCGAACCTCGTTGTAGAGTGATTTCAACAAGTTTTCTGTACAAATTCTAGCACTGCAGTTCTTTCCATTGAAATCCCAGAACTTGCTTTGTAAATAACTGGATCGTTTGGCCGGGCACAAGTCAGAGGAAACACAGAAATAATAATTTCATTTTTTTTTTTGGACACAGTGGGGCATATCACGGGCCCCTTCAAAGCACCCAATGGCGATATTTTCAGGCTTCAATGTTTCTTTACAGGAATCGAATCCAAGATCCTTCAAAGATCAGAATTTTTTATTTTTTATTTTTTTTCTTTTGGTGGCGTGTAGTTGCTTGTTGACAAGCCAAAGGGGCCCAGCCCTGGCTCTGACTGTATTTCTTATATATGTTTCTTACTATAGCGAGTCTGCCACGAAGGGAGTAATCCTGGGGGCATGACTGGGTTTTACTTGCAGTACTACATTTTGTGGTTTGCTACAGTAAGGGCGATGCTTGTACTCTTTGTTTTAAGTGTACCTAGTTTTGTAGGAAACATATCCATATTTTAATTTTGTGGTATTTTGCAAGTTCTCATAAGGTTTTTTTTTTTAAGGTTCTGTTTTGTTCAAATAAATATCAGTTTTTTTTTTTATCGGCAATAGTGCGAGCATGACTAAGCAAAGTGCAGCAGACGCTAACCTAGGAGGTGGCTACCACGTTTGTTGGCATCCCCTGCTAGCCATCTGCGCCAGGCTTGCTTTGCAAGCATTTCAAAGTTTAGGGGTTGGTGATGAAGCTACTGGCAATAGCAATGATGAGATTAGAAGACTCATAGAAATTCAAAACATCCATTCCATCTACTCTGATTGCAACAAAATTTTATTGGTATTAGAGAGCAATCATTGAAGACTATTGCAGAACATGAGGTTCTGTTTTATTGAAGATTTCCACTACTTCACGTAGGAAACTCATGTTTATCAATATTGAGAATCTTTAAATATTAAACACATAAACCTTGTCGGTTTGATCCAACTCTCTGATTTCACCGTGAAGAGTGAAGAATGTTGCTGTATATGTTTGTGGGTATATTTAGACTTCACAAATACATATAACCGAAAGTTTAAGTACTTCATCTACAGAACCCGTAAGGAGTTTTTTTATGTCACCATATAAACAGAGGTTTTATAGGCTCACCGGTATCAATAACCCGTCAACATTTCAAACACAAGTAAACTCTGTTATTCAGTTCCAACTCTTACCTCATAATGGAGAATATACCAAACGGTTTTAGGGACTTAGTAGTGAGAATCCATAACTATTTATTCTCTATTTGCATAAAACTAAAAAATTTAGTCTTAAGAGCACTTAGAACCGGTAAATATTAACATACCCAAAAACAATTTAAATTTACATCTTCATTTACAATGGAAATTCATATTTTAATTTATTCCTTTACAAGTTGATGCAAGCCCTTCAAGTTCCCGTTTTTGAACCAAGAGCTCTGATACCATATGTAATGCCTTCATTGGCATTATAAATTTTAATGTAATTAAACATAGATTTTGTGACTAAACAACAAATAATCGAAGTGTAACCATAACAACATATAAGCAAAATATAAGCATTTTGCAATAGCATCAAATAACTTGGAATTTTTAAAACTTCATTGGTGATTCACACAACATAAATTAACATCATAAATCATGTAGCGATAGCATCATATGATAATTTTACAACAACATATAAACAATTTAAAATCACAAGAAAAATAACTCGTTATAAGAATGGTGATGGAGTCCAAACTGAGCAAGCTTCCCTCTTCCACTCGAGTTGCTTCCATCTTCATTGCCCAAAAGCGGGACCACGGTTTTACCTCCCAGCCAACTAGGGGCCTAGCCGGCTCCCTAGCCCCAGGAATCCATTGAACGGTCCCATCCAAATGGCCTCCTATCCCTCCATGCCCGAGACCCCCAAAGAACAGAACAATGATGCACTAGTAGGCTATGTATCAAATCTTCCAAGAGTTCTCAAACTCTTCCAACTCTTCCAAACTTCTCATACCCCAAATTATCTAAAATACCTCTTCCTATCAAAATTCATACCAAAATATCCTTCAAGGGAAAAAGACTCCCCTCTTCCAATCTCAAGTCTCCTATTTATATAAAAACTACTCATCATCCTCCTCATCCATCAATAAATTCTAAAAATAATAGTCAACAATCCATAAATTCATTTTCTAGAAAAATATAGCAATTTGATTTAAATAATTAAAATATTAATAAACATGGTTGCAAAGTCTTACTTGTCATGCTCCCTTCTTAATGCAACTATGACAACTCTTTTCTAAAAATTTGTGCAAATCCTATCTATCCATTTATGTATATTATCCTTTCATTCATAAGTCAAATAAGATATTTTCATATACTATATTATACTATGACATAATTTATATTAAATGTATATAATTATACATGTAATTCAATAATACAATCAATTTATGTAAATCTAAAACATATTTGACAAGTCAACAACTCATACTTTCAACACACAAGTAATACTTTCAACAATTCATCAACCAATATACTATTAGCTAATATAACCATATTAATTTATTCATCGATCGACCAATCATAGTATTGTACTCACGAATTGGCGTATCCATGGCCAGTGCACACGTCGTAAGCGTGGGTACTAATAATCACATTTAATGCTCCTAATAGATCATTATTACATGATCACAAACAACACATAGTGTTAAGTTTTCAGAATTTACTTCAATCAGATCTAGGATCTTAACTAATAGAACAACATGTACAGCATATCTACAGCATATCAATCATGGAGACAATAATGCAAGCACACAAGATACACAAAGATTTACTTGGGGAAAACCATAAAGGTGAAAAACCCCAATAACTTCCTCAGAGATAGATAGAGCAATGATACAACCAACCATGAGAGATAGACGCAACCTAGCAGCAGATCCTCCTCCTCCATAAGTGCGCCACTCCCCCTTGAGTGCATGAGTGAGAAGTGAGTGAGCAAATAGAGTGCCTCCCGCACTCTATTTATACTTGACTTGACTTGCCTTTTTACCTAACTCATGTAGGCTCGAACTTAACCACATAACATAATGCTGACTGGGCCGACCCCCAATAGGGTGGTCTAATAACCCTTTGACCCACATGGCCGACCCCCAATAGGGTGGTCTAATAACCCTTTGACCCACATGACTTATACAGGGCCGACCCCAACAAGGTGGTCTAATAACCCATCAAGAATAAGTTACGACATTTACAATATAAATGATGACACTTCCTTATAGAGGAATAATACCATCTCTATAGGAATACAATATACATATATGTGAAATACATTCCGAAGTTACATATACATCAACACTCCCTCTTAACTAGGAAGGTATTTCTCAGCACAGTTCTTCTAGCACAAGTCATCTTCTCTAGATCATCGTCACTGGATAATCATCATCGAGTCATCATCATCGTCACTGCTGCTGCTATCTCAATCATTCTCTGAATCTACTCGTCATAGGAAGTTCTACAGAGCTAGTCCTTTTTCATACTGGATATAGGCCCACCACCTGCAGGTCTTCATCATCACTGACCATACTGTGGAATCCTCAGGACTTATTACGTGCGTCACAAAACCTCGAAAGAGCATCCCAGGCTGTTACGAGCACACGGCTCTACCTATAGGATCTCCCAGGGCACAAATTACATGTGACCTCACCACAAAACCTCGAAAGAGAATCCCAAGACTGATTACGAGCACAAGGCTCAACCTATCGGATCTCCTAGGGCACAAATTACATGTGGTCACCACAAAACCTCGAAAGAGCATCCCAGGACTGATTATGAGCACACAGCTCAACCTATCGGATCTCCCAGGGCACAAATTACATGTGGTAACCACAAAACCTCAAAAGAGCATTCCAGGACTGATTACGAGCACACAAATCAACCTATCGGATCTCCCAGGGCACAAATTACATGTGGTCATGGAAAAACCTCGAAAAAGCATCCCAGGACTGATTACGAGCACACAGCTCAACCTATCGGATCTCCCAGGGCACAAATTACATGCCATAGGACAAAACCTCGAAAGAGCATCTGCCAGATATCCCAGGGCACAAATTACATGCCATAGGAAAAACCTCGAAAGACTATCTGTAGATCTCCCAGGGCACAAATTATATGTCCTCCCAAGCAAAACCTTGAAAGAGCATTTTCCATATGTCCCAGGGTACCGAATTACATGCCATAGGCAAAACCTCGAAAGACCATCTACAAATCTCCCAGGGCACAAATTACATGCTTATCTGCACAACCTGTTCCACGGCCATAGAGTATCAACCTGATACTCACCATACATCATCCTGATGTACACATGATCATCCTGATCATCATCACTGCAACATCCTGCTGCATGTCATCTGGAGCAACATCCTAAAGCTCGTCATCTATGATTATCCTGATCATCACTGCAACATCCTGCTGCATGTCATCATACCTGATCCACCTGATCATCAATGCATCTACCTGATGCATACCAAGTATCTACCTGATACATATCATCATACATGATCCTCCTGATCATCAATGTATCCACCTGATACAAATACATGATACATATCACCATACATGATCCACCTGATCATACAATGTATCCACCTGATACATATACAGATACATGGTCCAAGCATCCAACATGATGCATATACAAAATACATACACATTATCCAACTGATCATATCCAGCATCAACATGATGCGTACATACATACATAAAAATGATCCATCTGATCATATCCAACATCCAACATGATGCGTACACAAAATACATACACATGATCCAACCGATCATATCCAGCATCAACATGATGCATACATATATACATATAATGACCCAACTGATCATATCCAAGCAGAAACCAGAACATCATCCTAATGCTCATCATCTAGCGCTTACATCCACAGCCATGTGAAGGATCCCCCTTCCAACATGCTTGGAATGGCTTCAACAAATGCGTCCATCACTTCTTCCTTGAAGTGTCCTCAATCTGAATCATGCCAAGCCTCTCTCTGAAGTACTCGAACTGCACTCTGGCTAGTGGCTTCGTTAGCACATCTGCAATCTGCTCATCCGTCGCAACATACAGGAGCTTCACGTCTCCTCTCTGCACCATATCCCTGATATAGTGATATTTGATCTCTATGTGTTTCGTCCTGTCATGAAACACTGGGTTCTTGGACAGCTTCACACAACTCTGGTTATCACAGAAGATGCCAGTAGCATCCAACAGGAGATCAAATAACTCAAACAGTAGCTTCCGTAGCCATACTGCCTCACAACTAGTTGAACAGGCTGCAACATACTCTGCCTCAGCTGTACTCAGTGCTACGCAGGACTGCTTCCTGCTAAACCAAGAGATCACACCTGATCCCATACTGAAGTAGCATCCAAATGTGTTCTTCCTATCTGCAACACTGCAAGCCCAATCTGAATCAACATAACCCTGCAGGTTAATCTTTTGATTCGCTTCATTCTTGATCCCATAATCCACTGTACCCTTCAGGTACCTCAGAACATGCTTTATAGAAACCAGGTGAACACTCCTTGGATCCGTCAGGAACTGGCTCAATATGTTCACAGCAAAGCAAATGTCTGGTCTCGTGTTCGTCAGGTACATCAAGAACCCAATCATCTGACGATACATAGAGACATCAACTGGCCGAGATGAAGCATCACATAGAAGCTTCAGATTCGATGCCATAGGTGTGGCCATGGCCTTGCAATCCATCATCCCAAATCTCTTCAGGATATCCACTGCATACTTCCCTTGTCCAAGGAAGATTCCATCTGCACTCTGCCACATCTCCAAGCCAAAAACAAATAGTGCATCATCCCCAAGTTCTTAATCTCGAACTCGGCAGCAAGCTTCCGCTGCATGTCGGCAATCAATCTATCTTTACCTGTAACAAACAGGTTATCCGCATACAAAAGTAGTATCACTGGATTGCCTTCCTCAACCTTGTAGAAAAGGTTGGAATCTGTTTTATTCTTGGTAAAGCCCAAACTGGATAGAAAGCTGTCTATCCTACCATACCAAGTTCTGCGCACATATATGACTACACCATGCTATCTTGAAATCCATCTGGTGCATATTCTATTTTATCACTTTTATATTTCTCAATGCTGCCATCTACAACATGCTTGATCTGATAGTTCCATTTGGAAGTCATAACAAACTTCCCTTCACGTCTTGGGACTACATCCCAAACATCATTCTTCATGATCGACGGATCATGGAATTCCATTTCTTCATCCCAGATCCTGGGAACTTCAATATCTTCAATAAATATCTTTGTTGCTGGAACAAATGTTGTAGTCCTTTTGTAGGTGAAGATATTCGGTCTTTCCTACAAAACAGGTTAAATTGCATGATTAGAAACATCTCATAATTTTCAGAACAAATTCTTACACATAAAGAAATATGTCATACATTCATGCAATTATCTAGCCAATGCTTCAATACAACATTTATCCATATCCTATAACTTTCTAGATGCCTTCCAATCTCTACCAGAACATTGTTAAGAGTGTGCACAACTCCCAACATGTCAGCAAAGAGGTTTCATTCTAGATAAGTAGCAATGGAATGTTGTACAGTGCCATAGGCCACTTACCCATGTATATTAGTAGTATACTTTTCATTAATGCAACTATTCTACTATGCACAATACATATCCTAAGTCTAGGAACATGAGCATATACATCATTGAACAATTTTATTTAAACAAACAAATATGCAAGAAATGATAATTAAAATACTTATCTTTGTTTGTTCATTGGGTGAACTCCCTCTGAGTCTTTGCTTTCTTGTAGGAGTTGTTGGAGTCCTAATCTGAAGTAGCTTCTTCTACACCTTTCTGTTGTGGAATGTAGAAAGATGGTCAACCCCCTCTGAATATCTGCATCCTTGCAGAAACTACTGGAGTGTACTCCCTCTTGATCTTTGCTTCCAGGATTACCTGTTCTTGAGCTCATATTCATCCTTGGTCCCTATGCATGCTTATTAGTATCATGATTGTGTTATCCTTGTGAGCTCATATAAAATCATACATTCATTAGCATACTATTAAAACACAATAATCTCAAGCATGTATAGTCATGATCATTTCAAACAGAAATAATAAGCATTAGCATTCAAGGTTTATGTAGGATTCTTATGGTTAGTCAAATCATAAGAATCATAACATGTCTAAACTTATAATTACTCAAACCTATGACTCTTCAGGTTAGTTAAATCATTAATCAAGATAAGAGATATAATATGCATAAAACCTGTGATTATCCAAACCTATACCTTCATGATTCTTCTGGTTAGTCATATAAGCAATTATGGTAAGAAACATAATATGCATACAACCATGATTATTCAAACCTATGACTTCATGCATAATCATTATCAACAACAGTATAAGATCCTAACACAAGGTAGGATTCTATCTTGATATAGGAAAAACATACCTGGATTAGCATGCTAGCTAGTTATGTATAACATACCCGCATAATGTCTTTTGGATCTCTTCAGTGACTTGTGCTAGTAACCTGCATATCTCATAGGTTAATCACTATAAAACCAAGTTATACATACCTCATAAATGGATCTTCTATGAGATCCATGACAATGGATGACTATTTGTCCTCATGTCATCATGATCATATGTTCTTGAACCAGAACATGATTTGTCTTTCTTGGTGTACCTTTCATGTAAGTAACATAAACCTCATACAACACCATAATGCATTAGTACAATCATAAGTGTCAACACCCTAGTCAATGAATATTTTCTATCGTGCATTCATAATTTTATTAAGGTGATATGCCAAGTCTAAAATCAAGATTGTACTAACCGTAATAACATGAAGACAAACATACCATAAAATTAATCATGAACAAATCTCAAAACATACCTTGATGAGTCATACCTGTCGAGATCGCTTGTAATCTCCTTATGTAGAGCCTTAGCCTCATCTCCCTCTGAAACAGGAACTCCTTCTCTTATGCAGGTGACCAATCCATCTTCTTCTAGGATTAACCCTATCCACTTGATTTGCAAGAACTGGACCTGGAGCTGGATATGGGTTTGTCAGAGAAACCCCAAAAATTCAAACTTTGAATTTCAAACTTCTGAAAGGATAGAAATATGCACCTTGATGAGCTAATCAAACTGGTATATTCAGAATTTGAAAACTGCAAAGTTTCACTCCTCAATTTTGCCTTTGAAACTTTCGGATTCACTGGATGTGACCCTAAACTGGGGTTTGATGAAGCCCACTCTTCTGCCCAATCAAAAGGTTTGAACCAAAGCTCTAAGCTTCTATTTTTCTGAGGAGCTTCCAGCCGTGGTCACAGATTTCAAAAATTTCCATTTTTACAGAAGCCCTAATTTTCCACTTTTCTGATCAAAGTCCCAAATTAGGGTTTGATCAAGCCCGGCCTTCTTCCCAACCAAAAATTCTTATCTTGGTCTCTAAATTTCTATTTTGATGAGTAGCATCCAGCCGTGGTCTTCGATTACAAAAATTCCAACTTTCTCCAAAGCCCTAAATTCCAGAAGCCATGAATGAAGGTACTAATAAATAATTATGTTTTGACAGAAATATGTACCTGATTATTTCTGGTGTAACTCTTAAATTTTTGATCCACAGGGTCTGAAAATGTTTCCTGAGATATCCTGACTTGTTATCTTTCCATCTTGATAGGTTTGACCTCAATTGGATTCTCTGAGAGAGAGTTATGCCAACTGTCGCAACATGACCTGTTTTGGGATAATACAGGAGAGCGAACTTGTACGGCATGCCACGTGTCACTGTTTCAACTTCGGCCTCTGAAAACTTTTCCTAAGATATCTCTGCCTGTTATCTTTCCATCCTGATAGGTCTGACCTCAATTGGATTCTCTGAGAGAGAGTTATGCCAAGTGTCGCAACGTGACCTGTTTATGGGATAATACAGGAGAGCGAACTTGTACGGCATTCCATGTGTCACTGGTTCAACTTCGGCCTCTGCAAAATTTTTCTGAGATAGTATAGTCTGTGTACTACCTGTCACTTCTTACGAAATTTCATTTGGAGCTTCCTAGCCCAAGTTATGACCTTTTTCCCAAGGTCACCTGATTTTGACTCAGATCTGGAAGAGGCAGAAACCCTATATTGTACAGATCATAAATCACAAAGTACAACGAATTAGAGGTTTTTCTTTGGACACAAGGTACATGGGGATCTTAGCTTCGGCCTGTAACAATTTCAGATCCGAAAACTTCACCAAAATGGATTTATATCGAAAGTTCTACGATGACTGGTTTTTTCTATATCAAGCCCTAGCATCGTAAGTGCAACAAGTGTCATACATGCCATATCATGCCTTCTTTCAGGCTAGCTCTGATACCATGTTAATTTTTTAGAATTTACTTCAATCAGATCTAGGATCTTAACTGAGAGAACAACATGTACAGCATATCTCCAGCATATCAATCATGGAGACAATAATGCAAGCACACAAGAGACACAAAGATTTACTTGGGGAAAACCATAAAGGTGAAAAACCCCAATAACTTCCTCAGAGATAGATAGAGCAATGATACAACCAACCATAAGAGATAGACACAACCTAGCAGCAGATCTTCCTCCTCCATAAGTGCACCACTCCTCCTTGAGTGCATGAGTGAGAAGTGAGTGAGCAAATAGAGTGCCTCCCGCACTCTATTTATACTTGACTTGACTTGCCTTTTTACCTAACTCATGTAGGCTCGAACTTAACCACATAACATAATGCTGACTGGGCCAACCCCCAATAGGGTGGTCTAATAACCCTTTGACCCACATGACTTATACAGGTCCGACCCCTACAAGGTGGTCTAATAACCCATCAAGAATAAGTTACGACATGTACAATATAAATGACGACACTTCCTTATAGAGGAATAATACCATCTCTATAGGAATACAATATACATATATGTGAAATACATTCCAAAGTTACATATACATCAACACATAGAAGAACAATTAAACAATGCATCATTCATCATTCATAATCATTCATACAGAAGCAATAAGACATTTAATTAAATAAACATAGTGATGAAATCCAGCATATAATCACGATAGTTAATAAAAATCAAGAACACCATCCAATCCATCATTGGTCCCATCCATCCCATCAGTACTCCAACCCCCTAATCACCACTACTTCCATCTCCTGACCTCACCATCCCATCCTCTGTTGGAATATACCATGGAATCGTGAATACATGTATGACCATGTATATAACCCTTAAGTGGAAGTGTCGATCGACCACATCGACCAAGCTTCCCCAGCAGGCACCCACTAGTCGTCATCGCACATCAACGGGAGCGTGCTCAGCACAGCCCTCCCATGACTCTGGGTTTCAGAGGTTCGATGGTGGGAAATTCCTCCACCCCTCCTAATAGTACTAGGGTCAACACCCTACATTGACCATACTATGCCATCACTGACCTAAGGGGTCCCGTCATTGAAAAACCACTTTGGGCAAGTCTCAATGCCTGTCAAAACTCACACTCACCCACATGCCATAGAAATATTGGAATTCACAATTAAATAGCATGGAATTTGATATAACATCATTATACTCATGATGTTCAAGACATCTCGTGCCCTTTGGAAATATAGGAATCCACCTATTTCATAGCCAATCAACATGTGGAATAGTACATCATTAACATGGAACATATATATAGCCATACCCAACTCTTTCAAGTGCCAATCCATATCACTAATACGACATTTACAAATAATCATGTAAGTTCTTCTTTTTGCAACAACTAAATTAACATTCTACACATGAAGTAACATATTCATATTCTATATTAAATTTGGATGTTCAATATGAAGTAACATATTCATTTGCATGTTCAATATGAAGTAACATATTCATTTCCATTAATGAATTCAATAGTAAATTCCACTTACCATACACACCTCAAGGGAGTCCACATGTCCATATAACAATACTCTTAATCAATCTATCCTAGTCAACATATAATAAGCAAATAAAATGGTAAGCTAAATCACATTAGAGTTTTTAATTATCGATTGTCAAGATATGGGGCGTTACATTTATCTGGTATGAATCATCCCCAAGTTGCAAGTAAGTTATTCGTCAAGAATCATGACAAATCTCCAATTGGTAAGTCACAAGAACTTTGATGGTTTTCATGGATGTCATAACCGCTTCTTGAGAGAACTTATCTCCTCTATGATCCAATGCGGGAAGGAATCCTACTTTTCCATTTCCTTACTAGAAGTTCGTGGCTATTCCTTAAAACAAATTGATAATATAGATGCTATAATCAGATAGTACTCTAAAATTTTGTTTTGTGTAGAGAGGCCTATCATTTTTTGATCTTGGTCTTGCTAATGTCAGACTCTGACCAGACCAAGAGATACCCAATACACGGGTCTGGAAATAGTGGGTACCAAACATTATTTTCTCTAGATGCATCATTTTTTATTATTTTTCATGCGTTGGGATTGATTTCAATCGACATTATGAAACCTTGACCTCTTAATCAATAAATGGCGCAACTTGGGAAATCCTGAATTTTGAAATACCTAGTAGTTCTAAGCTAAATGATGTCATTAATTTGTCCATGGTATCATCTGTACTGTATCTAATAATCAATCAAATGTGATGTATGTATGATAATGAAGGGAGAATAACACTAAATACCTTTTGATAGAGTGAACGAGATCTGTTGCAGAGGGATGGTGCATACGCTCCAGAAAGTCATGGAAATTTAGAGGAGTTGTAGCAGCATTGAAAATGTCCATGTTCTGCATTTCTATTTAAGCCTTCCAATTCAATTTTAGGGAATCATCCAAACCAAATTCCTTGCCTCTGAAAACAAACTATTGAAAAAAATTAATAAATAACAAAATACTAAAAAATTCACTACGGATTCGAATGAGCATTGTGTAGAAGTGGCTCTTCTGTGAGTGCACTTCACAAATTTGACTCAAAATGAAATTTTTCCATAATAATTATAACTATTCCTTAAACCAAATGGGAATCCTTTTTATTTCGTACCGAATATGTACATATTTCTTCTTGAATCCTAAGCTATGGATTACATAATGGAATTCTAAATAGGTGATCCTAGTTCTCCTCACAAATCAAAGACTAGAGGATTTGAACTGCATACATAATATGTATAAACCAACATGTCATAGAGTTGATGAGGATTTTAAGCAAAACCCTTGTGAGGGTTTAATGCGACATCTTTGAGAAAATCGTTGGCGATTCTAAGACTCCCTAAAGAAACCATCCACCGCAACCATATGGATGCCCTAACCAGAGATGTCTTCTCTACGAAAGATGCACGCACAGTTTCATTGAGGAGAAAAAAGCCTTGTTGATCCACTTTTATTCGTCTTCTATACATCGAAATCTGGGTTTAATGCAACATCTTTGAGAAAATCGTTGGTGATTCTAAGCATCCCTAAGGAAACCATCCACCGTAACCATATGGATGGCCTAACCAAAAATGTCTTCTCTGCAAAAGATGCACGCATAGTTTCATTGAGCAGAGAAAAGCCTTGTTGATCCACTTTCCCCTATCTGCTATACATCGAAATCCCTTTCTGATCTAGGCATTTACACCAAAACCCCCAATATCTATGTATTTTGGTAGAGAATAGGATTTGTTTCCCTGCCAAAACCCTCAATCTGTGTGTAGTTTGGGGTAGATAATAGGATTTGTTTCCCTACCAAAACCCCCAATATATGTGTAGTTTGGTAGACAATAGAAATTGTTTTATTTTTATTTAATTTGGTTTAAGTTTAATTTTTTTTTTATTATAACTTTATTTTTTATATAAATATAAACTTTATATATTAATAATTTAATTTAATTTTTATGTATTATAAATTTATTTTTATATAAATAGAGATTTTATATATTAGTAATTGTAGATACTAAATATATTTAAATAATGAAGTTTTATGAATAATCTTTGATTTACATGTATAAATTTGTCAACAATTTTACATTATTGATATACAAATACATAATAAAATTGCTCATTTTTAATAGTTTAAATGATTCAATTGGGATGATATTCATTTCACCCATCATGTTTGTAATGGAGACTCATTATTTCTATAAAATGAAATTTACCATTTATATAAATTGAAAATGAAATTAATAAATGAATAAACACTACATAGTACAAACATTTTTCTAGATTTTTATAAATTTCAATTAGAGATGAATAAACAAAAGCTACTAGATCAATTTTTTTAATATGATCCTTGACAAGTGTCCCAACGGGGGCATACATAAGCGAAACTAGTGAAACAAGGTAAGCTATGAGTGACACAATTAACGTCAGTCAAGTCTCTAAATCCATATACAATGATCATATGTAACACTAATATTTTGGTGTCAATTAAAGTGCTAAGCTATGACACATGACGGGGTCTACAAATTACTAAATTTTAACACTATAGATGGATTCAGACACCCGCAGTGTTAAAATTTAGTAAATTGTACAAATTCATTATCAAAATTATAATTAATTTCCATTGTCAGAGTGGCAACTAAAAATGACCAAATAAATGACCAATTGTGATGTGGTCATTTTTAGTTTAGTTATTATACTGTGACCAAATTGGTCATTTATCTTGGTCATTTCTAGTTTAGTTCTTATCCCGTGACCAAATTGGTCATTTATCTTGGTCATTTGTATTTATCTCACTTAAAATTTCTCAATTTTGGTCATTTCTCCCTTGAAAAAATTATGGTGACCAAAGTTTTTGGTCACCTAGTCACTTATCTCTCATTTTGTACTAGTGATAGGACCAAAGACAACCGAAGCATGACTAAGGATGTGCATGATGTTGTTGCATATGACCAACAACCTTATGAAGAAAGGATGGTGCAAAAACTCTATGAGCATGAGGTTGGAAAAAGGACTGTGAAGCCTTGGTAAAAGGCCAACTGATTAGGTAACATCAAGCGATGTTAAAGACAACCATACAGGTAATAGTTATTGGTGCTTAATTGCATAAATGTTGAAAGGGGATTGGGTAAGAATCCCTTGAGCCACATTTAATCATAAATTGGTATGTATGGGATGTTCAATGCACGAATGTGAATATCAATCCATCAAGGTATGTGGTAGTAAGGGAAAGGATCCTTACACCCTATAATTGCTTAGAAACCTCAATGCATTCACATGAAATTATAACATGCCATTTGTGTATGCTGGATTATAAGTTTAAATAACCAAGGGAAGTGAGGACTTATGGCCCTGTCATGGTAGTGCATGCTATGTGTGGTAATCATGGTTAAGCCATAATATGTTGAATGCATGGTATTCATAAATTAATGCAGGGTTGCATTGAGGAGATGTGAATTAAAATATTATGTACAATCTTGTGGTTATGCATTGAGTAAATGCACATTAAAATATTATGAGAGTGATGTGAATGCACATGCATAGGTATAGGTGCACATGTTGAGATGGATTGTTTGAATGCATGATTGTGTTAAAAGATGAAATAGTGAACTATTTTCAATCCTAAGAGCATTTCATAAGCTACTGTGAATGCAAGAGAATGATTTCATGAAGAAGGTAGACATGTTGATGGACTACCAAGAGTGCTCTATTGAAAGGATAGAGTTGCATAAAATGATATGGCTGTGAAGTAATGATTGCTTAAAATGATGTAGCTAAACCATGCAACTCTAGTATAGTAATGATTCACATGAAGCAAATGATTTTTGGTGATACTAAGATGTTAACAACTGGAAATGTATGAATTATGGAGTGTTATAATTTTGAGAATGCTTCAGTGACTTTGACAGCAATGAAATATTATATGCATAGAGACTTACAAAGCGTTTGGCTATTGAAGTTTCAGGTTTCAGGTAGATTGTTTTTGGCATGGCAATGTGGGTGAGTCCATGATGAAGATTGGAATCGACCATGAGCAAGAGCCAAACGATATGAGAACAGACTCATGGCTAAGAAAACCAATTTCTTTAGAGGACAGAATTGCAAATTCATACTTGAATTTAATTATTAATTCCATTAAATGATTAGGGAAATTAGATTTGAATTTTATTATTAAATGCTGCTGATTGTTTCACTATTTGATAAATGTGTCAGGAAGACACATTGAAGGAAGACCATGTCTGATGACCTGCAGAAGCCATGTTGAATATTGTAACTTCTAAGAATATTATATTTGTATTTTATTATTCCGGAGATGTTTCATCCCTCCGAGGTAATTCTATTATGTATCCAGAGATGTTTATGTTGTAGAAATTTCTCCCTATGGATAGGTAGAAACTCTCTTAGGATAAAGCAGGATGCACTGACTCTATGCTAAGACCAAAAGGAAACAAATGCTACCTTGAGTTCCTGAACTAATCTTCACAACAAGATTAAATGCATTCAGAAGAGATGAAAGATGTAACTCACCTTCCAATTTGACGTTTGTCGCACTTCTAGCTCTTGATCCCGAAGCTCCAATGTAGAACCTGTTGAAATCAAACAAAGGACAAGCATGCAAGCTTCCAAATACCTTGAAGAAAAGATTAAGTTCAAATCTAAACTAGATACATTTCATATCAAAGATCCATACAATACACATGAAATGGGAAAAACAAGACAAGTTATCTTTTATTACAAACTTGAAGAGTGCTTACAAAGGTTGCTTGATATCCAAGCCAATCCTCCAGCTCCAAGTGCTTCGTCTAGCTATCTCTGCAGAAGTCTGAAGATCATAGGTTTGATGCCCCAAAAGTCCTCCTCTTGGCCCATGGAAGGTCTCTCTCTTATAGCATGTGGGAAGGTTAACCGACAAGAGAGAAGTGTGGATCTATGGAGTGTTTAGTGGATCAGGCCAGCTAAACAGAGAGAGGAGTTGAGATCGAATCAGAGGTGGCAACCCCAATGATATCTCTCGAAAGTCAAGATCCCAAAATCCAAGGCAAAAGGTTAATTTTGGATTACCGTGCCCCTAACACTGAGCATAACGCAGTAGTACCGCGCCCCAGAGAAGGAGCAACGCATGGTAGTGCTGACTACCATGCCCCTATAGATGTGCAGGGAGCGGTAGTGCTCACAAATAGGGCTAAGTTGGGTTGGCAGATGGCAGAAAAGGGTTTTGCTTTCAGTGTTCAGTCAATGGTTTTCATTCTAGATGTTCAGATAATATTTAAGGGAAACTGTCATTTAGGTCATTAGTGCAAGGATGCGACACTAATACATAATGTGTAATATTGAGGTATAACAATTTATTCCTCCGATGGATTGTGGTAACCAGGGTTATTAGATCTACCATGTGGGGGTCGGCCCTGAGTTATTTAATTAGGGGTTATTAGACTCCATTGGGAGAGGTCGGCCCCATTAGGGAAAATGTCAGTCGAAAATCTAGTATAAGTAGAGGACGATGCTCCTCACTTATCTCATACTTGCATAGCTTAGAAAGTAGCGCACTTGTGAGAGAGAGGTCTCCATAGGAGGTAGAGAAGGAGCTCTAGTATTGGAGCACATCTTGTATTTTGGTTGATCATCTTATTGAGGAAAGCTTTACTGGGTTTTCTACCCCATGAGGGTTTCCCAGGGTAAAATATTTGTCTATCTTGTGATTATGTTTCTTTTAGTGATCTTTCTAGTCAAATTAGTTTAAACTTAACATGGTATTAGAGCTAGCCTGAATAGAACATCTTTCATAAGGTGAAATTATCTTTCTCTCTCTCTCTCCCAAAACTAGGGTTTCTGCAAAAGTTAGTATTTTTTTATTCTGGTTGCATGGCTAAATAGCCCTTCTCAAAATAAATCTTTTGAGCCCTAGATCAAATTTTTTGGTTGGGTAGAACTTCGAGAAAGTCAAACCCTAGTTTGACCAAAAGTGCTATAAACCATAAATTCTGTTGCAAATCTAGAAAGTGAAAAGTTGAAGTTTCCAAAAACAGAACACACCAGTGTTCCCAAGTCAATCAAGCACATCTCCTGGTAAGTGTTACTCTATCTCTTGAAACTCTAATCTCTTTGACTCCCCTAAGAGAAGATGGCTCCAAGCACTAAGCTTGAAGACAAGCTAGAAGGTATAGAGATTTTCCAGGCATGGAAATATAGAATTGGTCTCATTCTTCAAGAGAATGATCTTGCTCAATATATCAAGGACGAAGTTGTAGAACCCGCTAAAGATGAAGCCAAAGAAAAGTATAGGAAGGATCTAATTAGGGAAAAGAGAATCATTGTTGATTCTATCAAGGACCACTTGATTCCCCAAGTGGCATCCAAGAAGACCCCAAAAGAAATGTATGATTCCCTAGGAAGAATGTATGAAGGGAGGAACATCAATAGGAAGATGAACCTAAGAACTCAGTTGAAGAGTACCAAGATGAATAAAGGAGAATCCATTCAAGACTACTTCTCAAGGGTTTCCCAAATCAAGGAACAACTAGATGCTATTGGAGATACCCTTGATGAAGATGAACTTGTAATCACTGCTCTAAATGGTCTCACTAGACCTTGGGAGTCATTCATACAAACTCTGTGTGCCAGAAAATAAAGTATGAAGTTTGATATAGTATGGGAAGATTGTGTTCAAGAAGAAGCTAGGGTATCCAATAGGGAAGCCCTTCTCAAGGAGGATAACCAAGCCTTGGCTACTCACACCAAAAGAAGAAGAAAGGGTCACTTCAAGAAAGTTGACCACAAAGGGTCTCAACCCTTCCATAGATTTAAAAGGGGAAGAGGACCCAACTCATAAAGAGATCTCTCCACAGTCCAATGTTTCAATTGTCTTAAACTAAGACACATTGCCAGATTTTGTACTTCACAAAAGAAGAAGTTTGTTCACAAAAGACATCATGCACATATGGTAGAAGATGTTAGTGGAGAAGAAGAAGAAGAAGAAGAAGAAGAAGAAGAGGAAAGGCCTCAAAAGAAAAGATCTAAAGTAAAGAAAGTAGATGCAGAAGAATATGTTCTATTTTCTGCACTATCTGGGTCTGTATCACCTGGAGAAGATACATGGCACATTGATAGTGGTGCTTCAAAGCACATGACAGGTCAAAAGAAAACTCTCTCAGGACTTGAGGAAAATACTTCTCCACAAAAGGTATCCATAGGAGATGATTATCAATATCCCATCAAGGGAATTGGTGAAGCAAGCTACAAGCTTGATTCTGGAACACCCTTAAAGATGAAATTTTTTTTATATGTACCAGGTTTAAAGAAGAACATACTTTCTATCTCAGCATTAGATAAGAAAGGATTTAGAGTTGCATTCATAGATGGACAAGTACTTATGTGGCCCAAAGGAAAATCAATTGAAGATGCAATTGTTATTGGTGAAGAGGAAGGAGGTCTTTACAAACTCAAGAGACATCTAGAAGTTGCCCTTGTCCATGAAACCTCTAGCCCCAGTGAGCTATGGAATAGAAGGCTAGATCACATTAACTACAAAGCCTTACCCTATGTAAGCAAGGTAGTTATAGGACTACCAGACTTGAAGATTGATCATAATGGCACATGCAAAGGATGTGAAAAGGGGAAGAATATCAAGAACCCATTTCCAAAGAGTGAAACAAAGACTAAGAACATCCTGGAGTTAATACATTTAGATGTATGTGGACCAATGCCCACCACATCCCTAAGTGGGTTTGAATACTATCTCACATTCATTGATGATTATTCAAGGAAGACTTGGATATACTTTCTAAAGGGAAAGAATGAAGTTTTTAGAAAGTTCAAAGAGTTCAAGGCCTTGATAAAAAATCACTCAGAAAAGAAAATCAAGATTCTCAAAACAGATAATGGTAGAGAATATACTTCAAAGGATTTTGAAGACTTTTGTAAGGAAGTTGGAATCAAGAGGGAACTAACCACTCCCTAGAATCCCCAACAAAATGGGGTTGCTGAAAGAAAGAATAGAACCATCATGGAAGCTGTAAAGACTATGATACATGACCAAGATCTACCTATGTATCTATGGGCTGAAGCAGCTAGGACAACAGTCTATGTACAAAATAGGATATCCCATAGTGCTCTTGAATTCAAGACTCTAGAAGAAGTGTTCACTAGAAAGAAGCCTGAGGTAATTCATCTCAAAATATTTGGATGTCTAGTGAACATTCACATTCCAAAAGAAAAGAGAACCAAGTTGGATCCTTCTGGTAAGAAGGGAATATTTGTTGGATATTGTGAATCATCCAAAGCTTTCAGAATTTACATACCAGGTTTTCATCATATGGAAATAAGTAGAGATGTGACATTTGATGAAGAAGCAACTCTTAAGAAATCTAGGAAGTGCTAACTTGAAGAAGTCTATGAAGAAGATACACCTCCTAGAGTTACAGAGCCTGTGCCCATCCCTGAATATGATACACCTAAAGATCATGACATGTTAGAGCCACAAGAACCCCCCATTACAAACTTATCGAAGAAAAGAAGGCCCGCATGGGCTAGAGACATTATTCAAGGAGCTGAAAAATATGGAGCTCCTGAAGGCTCCACTAGAGAAAGAAAGAAACCAAAGCTAGTATCCAACTATGTGGCTTTGATGTGTGACCTTGTGGATCAACAACCTACTAGCTATGAAGAGGCAGTTCAGAAGAAAGAGTGGGTAGAAGCAATGATAGAAGAATACCAATCAATAATGAAAAATGATGTTTGGGATATAGTTCCCAAACCAAAAGATAAAAGTGTGGTATCTTCCAAATGGATATTCAAGATAAAACATGCTACAGATGGTAGCATTGAAAAATATAAGGCGAGATTTGTAGCCAGAGGATTCTCTCAGAAAGAGGGAATTGACTATGAAGAAACATTTGCACCAGTTGCTAGGTACACTTATATTAGAACTATCATGGCACTTGCATCTATGATGAAATGGAAACTACACCAAATGGATGTTAAGACAGCCTTCCTGAATGGTGTGATTGAAGAAGAAGTGTACATAGAACAACCATAAGGATTTGAGGTTAAAGATGGCAGAACACATGTATGCAAGCTAAAAAAGGCTTTGTATGGATTGAAGCAAGCTCCCAGAGCTTGGTACAGAAAGATTGACAGTTTCTTAACAAGTATGGGCTTTACCAAGAGTAAAGCTGAGCCTAATCTTTATCTCAAGGTTATGGATGATGAACTTGCTATATTACTGTTGTATGTAGATGATCTATTTCGAACTGGAAATGAGAAACAAATTATCGAGTGCAAGAAGAAGCTCTCTTCATAATTTGAGATCAAAGATCTCGAATTAATGCATTACTTCTTAGGTCTAGAAGTATGGCAAGAACCAAAAGGAATCTTTCTAAATCAAGGTAAGTATGCTGTGGAAATTTTGAAAAGATTCGATATGTTGGAGTGTAAATCTATGGCCACTCCCATGGACTCTAACTTAAAGTTATTAGTTAATGACTCATCACAATTAGTAGATGTAACTCTATACAAATAGATTATTGGGTCATTAATGTATTTGACAAATACCAGACCAGACATATGCTTTGCTATAAATACCTTGAGTCAGTACCTAGTGGAACCTAGAAAAGTTCACTTAATAGCTGCAAAGCATGTAATGAGGTATCTAAAGGGTACATTAGATTTTGGTCTATACTATCTTGGAAATCATGAACTCAGATTATATGGTTACTCAGATTCTGATTGGGCAGGAAGTGTTTCAGACAGGAAAATTACATCAGGTGGATGTTATGGTCTTGGATCTACCATGATCTCATGGTTCAGCAAGAAACAATCTAGTGTACCGCTCAGTACTGCCGAAGCATAATATATAGTTGCTTGCTCTGCTATTTGTGAAGCAGTATGGCTTCAGAAACTACTATCGGGATTGTTTGACTTAGAGATGGATCCCATTGTGATCATGTGTGACAACCAAATCCGTATTAAGATGACAGAAAATCCAGTGTTCCATGATAAGTCAAAACACATAGAGATCTGATATTTCTATATACGGGATATGGTGCAGAGAGGAGCTATCAAGCTCGAGTATGTGAGCACCGATGAACAAATTGCTGATATATTGACCAAACCTCTGTCTCGAGTAAAATTTGAGTATTTCAGAGACAAGCTTGGTGTAGTCCAAAAGGACCCTCCTCGAAAGGGGGAGTGATGTAGACACTGATGATGAGATTGCCCGCATCGATAGTAAGGTCGATGATGAGGATACCTGTATTATTTTACTTAGGATATTTATATTTATTATCTTTATATTTCTTATATGTATACTTAGGATATTTATACTACTTGTATATGTACTTGTACTGATGAGGATACTTGTATTGATGAGGACACTTGTATATGTACTTGTACTGATGAGGATACTTGTATTGATGATATGTATACATGTATTGACTGATGTACTTGTATGGATGAGGATACTTGTATTGATGATATGTATACATGTATTGATTGATGTACTTGTATAGATGAGGATACTATGGGGATTGCGACATACTTGAACATATGTTCTAAAAGGATCCATAGACAGATTTCTCCGAGAAAGAAGAGGGATTCCATCATCCTTGAACACATGTTCTAAATTGATCCGTAGACATATGTCTCCGAGAATGAAGTCCTTAGTGGACAAGTGGGGATTGGATCATCCCCGGACTTCAGTCCCTTGAATTGAGCCGTAGATAGATATCTCCGAAAATGAAGTCCTTAGTGGACAAGTGGGGATTGGATCATCCTCGGACTTCGGTCCCTTGAATTGAGCCGTAGATAGATGTCTCCGAGAATGAAGTCCTTAGTGGACAAGTGAGGATTGAATCATCCCCGGAATTCGGTCCCTTGAATTGAGCAGTAGACAGACGTCTCCAAGAATGAAGTCCTTAGTGGACAAGTGGGGATTGGATCATCCTCGGACTTCGGGCCCTTGAATTGATCCATAGAAAAGATGTCTTCGAGAATGGGGATTGGATCGTCCCCGAACTTCGGTCCCTTGAATTGAGCCATAGACAAGATGTCTTCGAGAATGGGGATTGGATCATCCCCAGACTTCGGTCCCTTGAATTGAGCCGTAGAAAGAGGTCTCTGAGAATTGAATGATAGAACTGGATCATCCCTAGAACTCGGTTCAAAAGGTACATGATAGGACTAGATCATCCCTGGACCTCGGTTCAAAAGGTACATGATAGGACTGGATCATTCCTGGACCTTGGTTCAAAAGGTACATGATATGATTGTATCATCCATGGACCTATGTCCTAAAGAGAGCGGGATTGATCATCCTATAATATGATCTTGTGATGATGATGATGATGACGATGCTGATGATTGTGTGATGATGATGATGATGATCGTGTGATGATGATGCTGATGATCATGTGATGACGATGATGATGACGATGCTGATGATCATGTGATGACGATGATGATGATGATGCTGATGATCGTGTGATGATGATGATGATGATGACGATGGTGATGATCATGTGATGACAATGCTGATGATCATGTGATGACGATGCTGATGATCATGTGATGACGATGATGATGATGTCGATGATCATGTGATGACGATGTTGATGATCGTATGATGACGATGTTGGTGATCGTGAGGATTTAGATACTCTAGTAACTATTTGAGTTACTGATGATGATGTATTGAAGAAAGATTCCAATGATTTATAGATGTATCATGTATGATGTAGTCGATGACTCCTTGCTCCTACAGATGTTGTTATAATATCCTTCTCCTTAAGGGGGAGTGTTGAATATTGTAACTTCTAAGAATATTATATTTGTACTTTATTATTCCAGAGATGTTTCATCCCTTTGAGGTAATTCTATTATGTATCTGGAGATGTTTATTCCTCCAATGGATTGTGGTAACCAGGGTTATTAGATCTACCATGTGGGGGTCAGCCCTGAGTTATTTAATTAGGGTTTATTAGACTCCATTGGGAGAGGTCGGCCCCATTAGGGAAGAAGTCAGTTGGAAATCTAGTATAAGTAGAGGAGGATGCTCCTCACTTATCTCATACTTGCATAGCTCAGAAAGTAGCGCACTTGTGAGAGAGAGGTCTGCATAGGAGGTAGAGAAGGAGCTCTATTCTTGGAGCACATCTTGTATTTTGGTTGATCATCTTATTGAGGAGAGCTTTGCTGGGTTTTCTACCCCATGAGGGTTTCCCAGGGTAAAATCTTTATCTATCTTGTGATTATGTTTCTTTCAGTGATCTTGCTAGTCAAATTAGTTTAAACTTAACAAGCCAAACTCCATGGGAAGGACCCCATGCTTTGGAAATGGGTTTCGGATGAAACACCATTGCATATTTTAAGAATGACATCTTAGCTGAGTTGTATGTTGGAAAACCATGAGAGTGAGATGGTAAAGCTATGCCAAGAAGGCATGTGTGGATTATGGAATGTGGAAAGATTGGGGTGGAAAACCAAAGAACTGTTGACTTAGAGAAGGGAGCCCCCATTCTTTGCAAATGAAGAAAAGATACATCTGCATAATGAATGAGTATTCTGTGACCCTAGATAAGAACATGCATATCTAAATTATTAGGGTTAATATGCAGAGCATGCTCTATTATATTTATATCGTTTCAGACTGCTTGAGTATGATTAGGGCCTACATGGATCACATTAGAAACGGGGTGCAGACCTTTCTGGTGTCGAGTCATGATAGGGTTGTCAATATTGACTACACCCTAAGGGAATGGATGCATTCATGGTGTTTCAATACTTGATAGTGAATGTATGGAATGCGGTTACAATTTTGAGAAGTAATATTGATGAGCTTGCTTATCCTTCTTGTGTTGTTAGCCTACACAAATTCCAATTGATACTACACATTAAGAGGAAAAGTGAAGAAGGGTACGCAGAAGGAATGTATAGGAATTGGTAACGTTTCTATGCTCACACTAAATAATACTAGAAGGGATGGACAAATCCAAGGAGTTTTGTAGTGAAAAGGGGGTATCATCCTTGTGTGAGTGGGGCCATGCTAACTTACAGTCAAGAAAGTCACCTATAAAGTTCCTAAAAAGGAACCATCGATTTGCACAAGAAAAGGAGTGGCGTCCTTGTATGAATGAAGAGTTGATGTGTGTGTGAAGGGTTGTGGTGCGAGAAGGTGGGGTGACATTGGTGAAGGCATAAAATCTCTATTGGTTCAGTAGTAAGAGGGGGTGCTGAGACTGACTAAAAACCCTGAGATGCCTATGGCTCCATAGTAGGGCCTTGACCTATAATGGTCGGTGGCCAGTTTCCTTCCATTGGTCGATGACCTAGATGAATGTGCTAGCTCAGCACAGGAGAGGGCCAACTAGGTATGGGACTGGTTGGGCACCACCAAATGCTTGGTAAATCCAGTCAGTGTGAAGGTGTACTGGTTAAGCATTAACTACATCCAAGTTCATAGGAGATTCCAAGGCTTGCAAAGCGAAGCAGGACCCTGTGGACTAGAGGGGAAATGCACAATACAGATAAGTATTCATTTTCATTTATGTATTGTTTGGAATAATGAGGATTTCAGGTATAAGTCTTCTAATAGCTAAGCTGATACACTATTGTTTCTCTGTTGGAAACCTTGGTCATTGCAGGAAAGCAAGACCCTTAAATAGCTATATAATTATTGAGAAATCCATAGAGTATCTGGTTGGGCATTAAATACTTAATATTGTGAAGCAACGTTTACGCTGGCCCAATATCCCTTAAACAATTGATAAAACCCAGTCGGTGTACTGGCCTGTCATTGCCTATTTGAATGATTGTGGAGTAGCCTACATGCTAGCCCAACATTCATAATTGTGTTCACAAGAAATCCAAGGCTCATAAAGAAAAGAAGGATCTCGTGGAATAAAGTGAATACATCCAATACAGATAAGTATTTGGTAACCTTGTAGCTTCTTGCTTATGAATACACATGTGTATCTGATTTAGTTATGATTTTCTAAACTCTTGTTTAGAGATAAACCCTATGAAAATAAACTAAACATGTGAATTGATTCAATGTTTGAGTGTAGGTATTGTTGGAAGCAAGGAATAAGAAGGCATCATAGGGACGCATAGGGACATGTGACCATCCTAAAGAGCTCAATATGAGTAGTAATGAAAGATGGTAATAGTGGACATGAGTGGGTCCTCGCAGCCAAAGGTCTGTAGGCCACAATGGAGAAGGGTTCCTTAGTTGAAAATCCTTAGACAAACCTTAGACACTAAGTGTCATAGCCAAGAAAGGAAAGTCAAAGCATTCACATTGAAGTGAAAGAGACTAAGGAGCATGAAACCACATCGATGGTGTAGCTCCATAATAGAAAAAGACTAAGAGGGAGAAACTCCTACTCTTCTCTTTCCTTTTGATTGATGCATTTATAAAACAAAAGATTGTTGAGTGCATGTCACGGCTGAAAATAGATTGTGTTCAATTGCTTGAAATGAATTGTGAATGTTGAAATAGTAAATTTACTGTGAAACGATGAACATGAATGAGTTCATGTGTATGTTGGGAAAGCATGAAAAGTGTGGAAGTCCCATGAATAAAGCATCGACATTCGATGTCAATTGGGAAAATAATTGACTAATTTTAATGTTTATGTTATGATTTCCCTAACAAGGGATTTCCATGATGAATTTCACACGTAAGAAAGTGAAACAATTGGTTGCAGTGGGCACAAGAAAGTGTTGCTAGTAAGCAAAGTGTGGTCAGCTATTCCCATTGACCATGGAAGCAAATCGAGGGCTATTAGAGTTGGTTGAAAGTCTTCTTCAAACAATTTCTAGGACCAAAGAAAATCTTGGAGAGATGCTCAAGCTATAGAGGCAACAGAATGAGATGAACCACAAGGTTTTGCAGGACTCTATTCGCCTGCAAAAAGAGGTAAAAAGCATTCTGGGAGCAATCATTAAGGGAAAGGAAAGTGGATCCATGAAAAATTATTCATCCAATCAACCGAAGAAGAAATGTTCCAGGTGGGAAGACGCAAAGGAAACTGAGCAGGAAAAGGTAAAGCCGCCAATGAAATGTTGGGGATGTGGAGGAAATCATTGCCTCCATGATTGCCCAACGAAGGAACATGAAAAGGGTAGCAACCATAAAGTTTCCAGACTTGTAGATCAGAGGGAAGGTAAAGAAAGGGAAGGGATTGTTTTGGAACAATTCCCTCATGCAGAGCTAAAAAATTCCAGCCAGCAGGAGCAGTTTGTGAAGGCCAAAGGACTTGATATTGAAAACCCAAGTAAAGGGTGAAATGCAGGATATACCTGCCATATTTTGTGAATTTTGGACATGTATATAGCGTGTATGTATTCCTAGGTATTGGAACACTGAGGACGGTGTTATTCTAAGGGGGAGGGGAATGTAATACCCCCATTTTTGCCCCTTGTAATATTTTGGGCTATAATGTAAATATTGTATGCATATTATGTATGATTCCTAGCGTGGAGCTCAAGGCCAAGGCCCCGCTAGTGAACGCTCGACCTAGAAGAGGCAAGTATTTTAAATTATGCTACCCATGTGCTAGTGAACCATGGGAATTGTAAATATGCATCTTAATCTAAATGCCCACAACTAGCTATGCAATGCAACAAGAGATGTGGGCATGATGTTACAAGGAAATTGGGAGGGAAATATTCAAACCCTTGAGACAATCAAGTCAAGCCAAATGTCAATGAGAGAACCCATGAACCCTCAACTACCCATATTGACTTTTGTACCCAACCATTTATTTCTCCGAAGAATTGGTTGAGGTAGTTAATGCCTTGGGGAATGGAGAGGTATGGCTATCCAAATTCGAGTATGGGCAAGCCACCTTTCCTAGAGATTTGTGTTTGGGATTCTTGGGCAAGAAAAGGGCCATGGAATTACTTCCCAAGCCATTATTCATATATTTGTTTTACTCTCTCACAAGTTGGAGCTACCTGGGCATTTTCCTCCATTGATTTCCTGTGTGTTCCTTCATTTTCCTAGCTGGGAAGGGAGTTTTTGTTGTGGCTAATAGTGGGGAAGAAGGGGTAATTATTTGGGGTTTTATTGAGGCCTTTTTGGCCTACTGACTGCTCATACATCTGTGGGGAAAATCGATTTTCTTCCCCAGGGTTGATTCCCTCTTGCCACAATCCATTTTTGGTGTGCCCACGTTCTAGGGAAAATCCATGTCCATCTAGTTTCGAATCCCATTGCAGAAAGTGTGTTCCCAATCCCATATCTGAGTTTTGTGTACAAGAGAGTGTTGGGGTTGAGATGCGTATCCATTTATTTGGTTTGTGTAGTGCTTGAGGGTTCCCTTTTCCTTGTAGATATCATGCCCAGCTCGGGGGTGGTCTCTGAGTGTTGAAAGAATACAGGCTGGGCAGAGACCTATGGTTGGGTGGAATGTTGCAGCAACATAGCTAGTTGTTTGGGACATCATTACATCAAGATGAGTATTTTATTGTGTTTTACTTCTGCAATGTCTAAATTGGTGGTTATTTTGACATGCTGGATGAGTATGAAATGTGTGTGGATGATGTTTAAATCTGTTGTGTATATTAAACTGATTTGCATCTGCACCCATAGGAATTTTATTGTAATGCCATAACCTTTATTCATGATGAATTTGGCTAAGTTGTTCTAAAATCCCAGATCTTAGTGCCATGTTCCCTCCCTTGCATGGGATAGATAGGTGGGGAAATTACACAGCCATTTTTTCCCTCCTATACATGGATGATTTTAAGGACCCATAATTATTTAAAAGTTTATAAACCTTGGCGAATCTTACCAATTCTTAAAATGTGAACTATAAAATATTTGGCGATATTTTTCTAAAATTATTTCAATTTATAAGGATTTTATATAGTTTATATAATAATTTGGTGCTTTGCAGAGTGAAAAAAGTTTACCCCATCAAAATTGGGTGAAATGGGGCTTCAAAAAATGCAAATTGGCGAATCTTTTTTTGGAAAAATAGCCCATGGGCTAAATTTCTCCCCTAAAATTATCCTTGCTCCTATACACTTCCTCGTCTTTCAAGAAGTGATCAGAATACTCAAAGTTAATATTGCATGTTTCACAATGCTTGGATACCTTTTGTAGGCTATCATTTCTGACGAATATTTTCTCCACAAAGTGGTAAACCTCTAACTCCACAAAATTTTCAGCCCCTTTGAATTTTGGAAATTTATATGCCTCCATGATGAAGAGAAGTGGAGGATATGATCCCTTCTTAATGTCATTTCAAAAATGTCTGAGTCCATATACAAAAACTTGTATCACTGCTTCCTTTGGAATGACATAGTCTGTAACATACTTTGGCATCAAAGAAGGGCCTTTGGTGCCTCCATACATTCGGATATAGGTTCCTTCTGGTGAAAAGTAGTACTCTCCATATTCACTGATTACCTCCAAATCCACATCTGACATACATTTTGGTTGTTTGTCAAAAATTAATTCATACAAAGGTATTATGAACTCTTCGCAAATTGTCTTGTAGAAAATTACATGTCTATGTTCCCACATGATGTAATATGCTACATAGACGAGGGTCTCATCTGGAACCCAATAGCTTCTCACCTTATGGAATGGTTTTATGATAAGGATACAATCAATAATGTAAGAGGATATGTAGAATTCAATTTTTTTTCTTTCAATCCCTCCGGAGCTGCTAATATAGTCTAAGCCATGTTCTCTGAAATGATGTCTTCCCAATTGAATATAGTACCATATGTGGTGACATGATACATTAGCAGAACCCAACTGAGATTGTACATGTTTGCAGTTTCCTTCCCGTATATTCTGCATAAAAGCATCACAAAAATTCTGAATGGAGTTTTGCGATTTTGTTTATCATACTCCCCACTAGCTCTCTGCCTCAACTATGTACCTAGGAGAAGAATTTTCGTTGCATACTCTGAGTGGTCTATATTTGCACTATTAATCCAATCATCTATTAACAGGACTTTGGGAACTGGAAATTTATAAGCTTTGCTTATGTGAGCAGGTTGAAATGAGGAAAACCCATTTCCATTGCCGCCCCCAATAATCTTGAGTTTATCATCCACATGAGGCAAGATCTAGCCTATTACTTCTACAGATGAGAATAGTTCTAGTCTAGTAGATTCCTTGTGGAGTCCATATTTCTTTATATTTTGATAGATAACCATTTCATCGATCGATACATCTGGCATGTTTTGATCTCTAATGAGATAATAAATTTATCCCCACTTGTATTCGGGGACTATTCCAGTGATGACTCTCATATCATCGAACTGGATCTCCTTAGTGGGATCCAATACTATCTCAATGTCTGAATCAGATTCTACTACTTTTCTTTTGCGCTTAGAAGTTCGTCTATACATATCGAAATCCTGAAACACAATAGCAATATCAAGACTTGCATTGTTTATGAATGGAGTATAATCAAAATAATCACAATGAGGTCTCTAATAAAACATTAAATACCCCAGTTTATTTCTACTCAAAATCACTAGATAAAGTTTTATGCATTCCTACTTATTCAAGCTATTAATCTGGTTCCAAAACTACTTCCAATGCAAAATACTCCTCAAGTGCATACAGATTTCAAATAATTCTCTATTGTGAAAATATTTTTGAAACTAGCGACTTGTATTTGTAATAAACAAGATAACTAGGTTGAGGATTGGGGAGAGAAATGTTGAAGCAAATGTTTTCTCTGGTGATGGCTGAAGATATTGGCACCAAATTTATACAATTTTCTAAGCATGGCTTATCAGTTTAAGGATTCCAAATAGAGTAAATGGAAATAACAATAAGAAATTTTCAACTCAACCATTGAATATACATTTGTTCTCCTTCAAATTGCTTGATTTTAACTTCTAAGTTCAACGGTTTATGCAATCAATCATGCATGAAATTGATTTAAATGCACCCTAAATGAGAAGACATTCTATATGTGAATGAAAACAAATATTCTGAATAAGAAAATTTAGCATTCAATTAACCATGTCAACTGAAAAGAAAGATGGATGAAAATTAGTATTCTAAGTCAGTTTCAGACTACTTCCTTGATCAAATAAAGTTCCAGGAATCCATGGTTTTACTCCTCCTTTCGTAACCAGATACGTCGTAAGGTTGCGTTGTCTAAGGTTTCATTGAAAAGAATCCCTTTTTTGAACTTGTTGAGTGCGATACTTTGCTTGAATGGTCATGTAATGAAGTCTTGGTAAAATCCAACAGGAAAGAACCCGAAGAATTAAACAAAACTACACTATTTTTTTTTAAAGGAAACCAACAGACTTAAAATCATTTGAAAAAAATAGGGAAAACAGAAAATGGACTTCACATAATCACTTACATCCAATCGAAAACTAACAAATCTACCGAGTAGGACAAAAAAACAATTACCAGGAAAGGCTGAGCAAACCCTTGAGTTGTCAATTGAGTTGGAAATGTGTGACCAAGCAAACATGTCTCTAACTTCTAATGGAGAAACATAACACATTTTTCCTTTTAAACAAATTCCAGATCCTAAATCCTTAATAAACAACGAGCAGTGGGCTCAAACATTTTCAGACATCGTTAATTGAATATTGTGTCTTTTTCTAAAAATAAATGAACTTATAGTTGTGCTAACTTTTCGCATTAAATAACATTTTATATTGATGGAAAATAAAATCGCAATCCGATGTGCTTTGGAACAAAATGTTGTTTTACACCGGTATGTCTCAGTCCATGCCAGAAATGATCATAATACCGTCGATGCAACTTATAATGAAATCTAACATGTATTAGAGCAACAATTGATTTGGCATCGACCGCTTCGGACTGAACTATGAAAGCGATCTGATGTTATTCGGGGAAAACATAAGCGAAGTGCGAAATGAGTTAATCATTTTGGTTTAAAATTGATGTAGCCCAGATTGTTTCGGTGCTAAGATTGATTTGTCTCCTGACCATTTTGGCGTAAAATTGATTCTGAAGGCGACCATTTTGGCGCAAAATTTCATTTTTTCCAACTGTTTCGGTGAAAAAATAATTTCACCTCCAACAATTTTGGGTTAAAATTGAATTTTAGTTCGACTCTTTTAGCACTAAATCGTTTTGTCTTCCAATCAATTTTGCACATAAATTAATTTGGCTCTAAAACAAGAAAATTTCAAAAAATTTCTTAAGTGTAAACAATTTCTATGGGAAGGCCCTCTAAGAGTCTTATGAAACCTAAAGGGTCCAAAATAAATACAAAGAACTAAAGATAGATTCAATATGTAAGGAGGGGCCCTAAAATTTAAGAAATTTCATGGAAGAGATCGTAGCTGCAACAGGGTACTGTAGCATATTTCATATCCATTTGCATGGTACCTCCCAAATTTTTAGCCCAGCTTCTTGATATTATAAGCATACCATATTTGGTTAGGACGTCATTACTACCACCTCCATCATTATAGTTTTGGCTGGTAATTGGGAAAGAGTTACTAACAAATACTTTATCATACCTACACACTTTACCTTTCTAGATTCAAAACTATAAAGATCATGATACGGCCTTGTGATATGTAGTCCTAGTTGTTCCATAATAACTTTTGGCATCAAGTTGTGGGAAGCACCAGAGTCTAGCATATCGTTGTGGATTAATTTATCGTGTATATTAAAAGTGCAATAAAAAGGAGCAGTAGGTTCTTCTTTGTCATCAATATGAGGGCCACATTGAACATCTAGGGATTCGTCCTTCATATTTATGGTATTTTGTTGATAAATGACTTCACATTTGTGTAGCATATTATCAATTTTATTTTGGTACAAAGGGTTCTTTATTAGCTCAAACAATGGGACTTATATATTGGGTTTTCTCAATTCATGTTCGAGATTTAAAGGTATATTTATTTTCTCGTACTCTTTAGGCTCTTGATCTAGCTTTTTAAGAAGGGAAGCGTCTGGCTCTTTTTGACCAAATGAAACTGAGACTTTAGTGGTTTTTTCCTTAGCAAGGTCTTTGTTCTTTATTATGGGTGACATTTTGGAGGATTTATATCAAACCTACTTTTGGTGGGATACTTTAGGAGGTGTATTGTCCCATCGACTGATAGACATTGGTCTAGGCCTGAGATCAGACTTGTTTTGAAACTCAGCCTGTAGAGTATCTGGGAACAATTGATATTCAAATGATGATGAGTAATTCTATTGAGGAATCTTATGATATTTATCAGTTTTGTTATATGAAAGTGATTTTTCATAATCATCTATAGTGATATGCATGAGATAGGACTCGTCTTCCCTTCGATTTAGTTGTTCTTCGACTTCCTCATAAATTTCCTCTCTGGGTATTTCGATCAGATTATTATCGCTCTCCCTTATTAGTGGTCTTAATGCTTGTCCATCATTCCTTTTCTCTTGATAGGTCATCCGAGGATTGTAATTCCTTCTAAAATGAGTGGGAGAATGACCAGTGGACTGCCTATTCAAACTACTACTTTCCAATTCCATTCTAGTAACCTTGTTCGATAGGTTCTTAATAATGAAAGACATTTCCTCTATCTTTCCTTCTTGAGAGTCTTTAGCCCCTAATGAAATACTCTCTTCCTTAGCTTTCCATATATATTTTTTCTCAGACTCATTATTCAATTTTATTTTACCTATGGCTCTAATATTTCTTTCAATATATGTATTGTCATCTTGCATTATATTGACGGAGACACGTCTTCTCTCTCTTAACATGAGAGAAAAATCAGATGGAAAGGCACCTGCATATGTAGCCCAGGCTTTTGCTTTAGTAGGTCGGATATCCTTGGGGATTTTTTAATATACTTTATTTAACCTTGCAGTAAAATCACCAATGGTTTTAAAATTATTATTTTTTAGGGATGAAAATTATGTCATATAATACAAGTTATGACGCTTGACTCCCCACTTCTTGATGAAAGTGTTTTCCAAATTTTCCATATTTCAGATCGAAGCATTTGTAAATGATATGAACAATTTTCGGGCCTCTTCCTCTACTGATTTTTTGAAGACTTTCATCTATATATCATCTTGGTTCATAAATATGTTATCAGTGAATCTTGCAGAAAGCGATCCACATGGTGTTCTGCAGATGTACCCTTGTTTCCATCATATTTAGGTAATAAATTCAATAGTGGGTGGGCATATAATCTAAGGGTGTAGGTAATCCTAGAGGTCCATGCCAACTAGCCACCCATCTAGGTGTTCTCGGTGGTGGTGGTGGTTGTCCCCCGTCACCTCCTCCTCCTACTGACATAAGGTGTTTAGCAATTAACTTATTAGATTCAGGATTAATAAATGATTTGGGTGGATTCTTCTGACTAGAGTATTCTTTGCTTTCAATGGAAACAATCAAGGGATAAGGTAAACCAAACAGAGTATTGGAATTCTAAGGAGGAGACTCTCATCTAGGGGTTTCGAAAATAAACTCAGACTCAGTGAACTATGGGCCTGACAGAGGAGGAGAGAAACTTCCTCGATTATGGCCAGGTGAAGTGGATTGATAATTTCCACGTCTATGTCTCTAGGAGACAGTATCATGTAGAGCCACAAATTCTTCGTGACTAGGTTTCTGGCGAGTATGTCTGCGTCCGGATGCTAGGTTTTCATTGGTGGAGTCACCAAGTGGATTTCACATCCCGTAACCTAATTTTTTCCACTACGAAGTCAAGGGCATATGATTTTCGTTGTACTTGGGGAAGATTAATCTTCTTGGTACGGTCCTTGACAACATTGCCAAAAAATTTGTTAGTCCCAAAGACGTTCTAAGGCTGTATTTTAGAACTATTCCTATGAATCAATAATATTACTTGTTCTAGTTTGTCTTCAGACCAACACTTAATCAATAATTATATCAGTTGCTTTTATTGAAAATATAGAGGACATCTATAATTACAATTATATGTGGGAAGCACTTATGCTATGTCACTACAAATTTGGAATGAAGGAATATGTGAAAATGACATGAGTAAAGGTCCAGTAAAGTAAATCATCATCTCAAGTTTGCATAAAAAGTATTGAGCATTCAATTAAGTAGTTATAAATGAATAATAGAAAACTAAACCCAATCCTTGCAGTAATAATCCGATCAATGTTCAATTGATATATTATGAATACTTCACAACTCACAATAAAAGATAACCACAACCATATTTGTATCAAGTATTTAGTAGTGGTAGATCAAACCATCAGGACATAAATTAACTTTGCAAATTACAGAAGGTTGAAAGAGATGGAAATACGAAGGAGAAAATACTAACTGCACATAACCAGAGCTTAGATTCCACACAAATCAATGACAAAGCTTGAGTTTCCTTTTCTCATTACTTGATTAGACCAAAATTACCAGAAGTTATACTTCTTACAAAAAGATTTGACCTTAGGTATCGATTGTTCCGATCTATTTATATCCCTTTAGGCTCTTAAAAAATTTGTAATAAAAATTGGTTATGGAATAACACCACTTTCAGTTTCTTATACTGTTATCAAAATAAAATTGTTACAAAAGATACCTATCTGGAAGAATGATGTTGACTTCTTGGAAGAGGAGACTGGGGTCTTCCTTGCTAAGGTGGAGAAGTATTCTGATGTGACGATGATGTTCCAGCTACTGACTATGCAGTTGAGGCTCTTTCTAGTTGCTTTAGTTGGAGTAACCTCATGATGTTCTTCCACTCTTTACACAATGGATACTGGAAAACCTCCAGTTCCCCAAGTTCCATATATAGCTCTGACTAATGCTTGAATGCAGGATTAGTAAAAGACTTGAAAATGGTCTTAAGCTGACTGAGGATTTCAAAATATAGGTGCAACTTATCCACAACTATTCTTATGTTTAATTCTCCATGAATGTCTTCCTAGTGGACTTTAGAATTTTGTGCCTCTAAAATCATGACATTATAATGGTATTTGAAATATAATTCTCCATCCCCATCCCAAAAGGACGGAACAACAAGTGTAAATACATTGCTGAATAAATATTTGAAGGAACAAACAACATGCATCAATTGATTCGCCATATCACCAACGTTCTGAGGCATTATTCCCTTTGTAATTACTTTATTAGCTTCTATAATGATTTTTGTTTTGTCTCAAACAACATATGCTTGAATTGCATCAAAAATATTCTCGTTCAAGAACTCGATCATTGTCTTAGACATTTCAGTATTTTTATCCACATTGTTCAAAATTGTGCGAGAATCCTAAGAAGTTGTCTCAGCGATTTCCCACTCTTCTTGTGAAATGACAAAATGGCTCCACAGTGCTCTTATAAGTGCTGCTATTTTCTCCCTACTCGCAAACCTTTGAGTCATGAGCAAAGGTTTCCCCATCATCTTTCTAGATAGATCTTGAATGATTTTTTGTAAATATACTTTGGACTGTTGTAGTTCAGACATGATCAGGTCTCTTTTAGCTAATTCCTCATTTGAATTTCTTAGCTCATCACATTTGATCTTTAGTTGATCCTCTGCATGATTCAACTAGGAATTTTTAAGACTCATTTATGTGACTTCATGTGCGAGCTTATCTGTAGGGTCTACTAAAGATGTGGCTTTTAAAGTTGCGGCCTTTTGAATTAGACCTTCTTGATTTTGCTTCTTGATCTCATTTACTTCAGTTTCCAGAGAAGTGACCTTTTCCTTGTGTGTTTGGCCATCATGCAATTCCTTTTCCAACTCGGACTGTATCGGTAGAAACTCAATTGTTTGAGAATGCTCAACGATAGGGATATTGAGATTTTTATTCACTCTTGCAATCTCCTTATCCTTTTCTTTTAACATGATTTGAACTAAATTTGTATCACTTGTATCCTTTACCAATTTGGTAATTTTATACTATAAATCAACTATCTTCAACTACTTAGACTTATTTGATGATTTTTCAGTTTTTAGCTGCTTATCTAGTATGTTTATTATAGCATGCAACTTATCAATACTCATAGTGTACTGCATTACATCTCTATAAACTCCTTCACCCATTTTTCGGTGAAGCTACATGATATCTTTTGAAGGAAACAAGTCCAAATTAACCATGACCTAAGTGGTCTTGAAGTTTTAAGGTATCTTATTCCTCCGGGAACCAGTGGTTTCAAAATCACCATCTTTAGGGTCCCTTGAATCCAATCTAATGCTGAAAACATCTTGGACTCATGTCTTGTATCGATAGCTTTCTTTGGGAACAAATTATTCTGGAGATCGATGTTGTCATCCTTAATTTGGGGATACAAGAAAAATAGTCCAGCTTTAACAGGCGATGTTGTCAATAAAGCATCTTTTTGAGAAGATGTCTCCTACTTTTGAGGCCACACTACAAATGGAAAATTTTCCAAAATGACAGGTTCCAGAGGTCTAGGAGTCGGTTTAATTTGTAATGTCGTGCTGGATATATTTTCTGATTTGGACCTTTTTACTTTGACTCAACACTTCCTGATTTATCTTTGTCGACATTATAGGTTGATTCAGGAGTGCAACTTTTTCCCGAAGTATCAATTTTATGTGGTGTAGGGATGATTTTTGTCACAGTGGCCTTGCTTGGATCCAAGGCCAACTTAGCTTTTTCCTAGTTGTCCAAGTTCAAAATTTTATCCAATATTTTGTGTGGCTCATGAGGATAAGTTGTTGGTCTAGTAGAATGTATTTTCTGAGAAATGGTCCCTTTAGGATCGTACCTCCATGTGAAACTCGTAGGGACATTCAATGTTGTCAGCATCTCTTAAACCACTGTATGAGAAGTCCTACTTCTTACTTTAAATGGACCCACTTCTCTGGGGACTTTGAAATTCCTAGTTCTATTGCCCTTCATGAAATGTACGTCATCACAGTTAAACCTTTGGCGGATGTATTCCAAGGAAAAGAGCCTAGGAGTCATGAATATAGGTAACTTATATGAGTCTAGATCTACTCCATATACTTGAATCTCGGTATGATTCTCGAAACAAAACCAATCCCCCACTAAGTCGTTTGGATTTAAATGGAGCAAATTCTTACACTCTGGAAAGATTTTTGGAGGAGGAGCATCGACAACAAGGAGTAAATTTTAGTTACGACAATATCCACAAACACAGAAAAACCTTCATGACTCGAAATACGAGTGATTGAATTATGGAGGTCCTCTCGGTTGAAGAATTCCTTATTATGATAGATGATCATGTAATTAGAAAGGAATTGTATCTGAATATATTTTTAGAAGAAAAACTCTTAAACTGCAAATGCATGGACTGAGCAAGGAAAGACATCATATCTAACTTAACAGGAGATTCTTGCTGTGAAAAATTGATAGGAAAGAGAAATCCAAGGGAAACATCATCAATTACCAGGGTTGGAATTTGACGAGAAAAATGCTTGTCATGAGGCATTTTTCCCAATTCTCCGGTCAAAAATTTTGAGCACACATCGTGAAGGTTCGTTCGATTGATCTCAAAAATGTATTTTTGACTCTTAATAATTCTTTGAAAACATCGTTATAGTTGTTATATAGTTGGAGGAAGTGGTGGTGGTCAAGGTTTCATTGAAACCATACCCATTTGTTGGCTTTACGTCCACACCCAGAAGATACAAAACAAGTAATGAAATTGGAGGGGATAGATATGAATCTACCACTAGGAAGGAATATGTAAATGCTTCTGATGCTGGTTGGAGCATCAATGAATTATGGGTCATGGAAATAATGAAGATAAATGTAAAAGCAAGTCGTTTTGAATGGGGAAGCATAGCCACCCACATATATAGCACAATTAATATAGATCGGCCACATTCAAGTTTCATGAGTTAAGCCAAGGTTTATTTACGGTTAGGGCATCCCATCTAGCGCAACCATTCTAGCATCGGTAACATATGATTATTGACTAGAATTTGTCATTTTTTTATGATATTAGCTTTCAGAAAAGAAGTATTGTTCACAATTCCAGTTATTTTGCTCAGTAAAGACTGTAAAATACTGTTCGAATTCTTCAACATCGTAAAAGACTAAATACGAATATGTTCTAATTTCACTGTCATTCTTGTGTGAGACTGAACGAGACTGAATATCTTTTTCTATACAGTGACTTTCATATATCAACACTAAAATTTTGTATATTGTAGGATTTTCAGTAAGTGAAACAAAAGTAAAGGTATTATTGATGGGTAAACGTTTCAGCAAAACGTTTTGCGACAGGGAACTAGAAATTCAAAACGTCAAAAAAAATAGTAGGATAGGTAAAAGTGCCACCAAATTCCAACCTTGTTAATTACCAAGTCATGATCATAGGCAAGGACCTAGAGGATCATGGACATCGCTGGTCGATATTGCTCTGAGAATACTTCCATAATGAAAATTGACTGTGTACAGGGAAGGTCTACTCCTGGTGGAATTAACATACGGATGACTGCTTCCCTGCTTTCTGATGATAGTTCTCTGATCTTTCCCTCGAAGACTTCTTCATCAATCTGAAAACTGGTATTGTCTTGTTCAGTGTCTATCAACTCCATGATGAGATCTTATTTAAGTGGGAAGATAACTAATCCTAACCAAGCAATTATTTCCTTCTTATCAGGAGCGTATCTTTCAGCACACCACTGCACCAATTCCGAGAATAGTCTGGCCTGCAGTAAAACCATCTTTTCCAATCCAGATCCCCATATATTTAACAAATCATTTCCACTCTTGGCCTGATCTTTAGATTCTATGGAAAATTGATGTAGATTGGGAATTGACGATATGGGATCGTGGATATCAAAGTGCTAATATCCTAAGTGATCTTCCTTGTTGAGTGTAGATCCTATGGTGAGAAATGTCTCAAGGTTAGCGGTGAAGGCCATAACTATACTAGTGAAGTGGAGGGGATGAAGAATGTTCAAGATTAGTTGTGAATCAGCTGGTGTGGTGATGGAAAAACCAATGGAGCTTGCAGCAGCGGAAAAATAAGTGGTTGATCAATTCAAATAAGAATATTTATAGTGAAACTTTTTGAAAATGAATGACTTAAATCAACTGTACATGTGGCATCAAGGGAATGGTCCTTTACGAGAGGGGTGCAGGGTATTTTAATGCGTGGGGACTATTTCTATCGAGACAGTGGAACTAATATCCATTGGAAAAAATTAATTGGGTCCACCTACGGGGGTGGTAGAATCTAGGATCAGTTTCAGGGATTGATATAAGCGGTTTGGGAAGTCCTCTGCTCGGGACCTGAATGAACTTGAGACCACCACGTGGCCCAAGAGGTTTTCATTTAGTGTCATGACTGGCTCATTAAAATTTGAGCAATTACTAGGGCCTGAAAGCATGACAGCCATAGATCACCTCCCCTGTTACCTCGATATTTGTACCTGACTTTAAATGGATTCATGTCACATATCCGTCTTGGCCTAACAAACAACTGCAATGAAGCGACAACTATATTTTATGCTAACATCGACATGAGTAGTTTCAAGGATCGATATAAGTGGTTTGGGAAGACCACTTTTTGGGCCTTCAATGAACCTGATACCGCCACATGGCCAATGTAGTTTCCATTCAGGGCTCAAACGCTTAGCTTAAATATATTGCACTTGGGGACAATGAATAAAATCTCCACTATTGATCTATATTTTACTACCAAATAATGGTGATCGGTTGGTTCTTTGATCATGCAATCAATTTTAATTCCTTTTCCTCTGAATTTAACCTCCAATCCTCAATGCGAATTGACAGGCGTCACCTGCAATCAACTTTGATTTATGTTGTCGGCTTTGAAAATATAAGTACCAACAATAGGATTCTTAATTGGACTCATGCTTGCTTACTGGTCCTTTTTCACACTTTGTTTGATCATGCCAAGTATATTTGGTATCTTGCATATAGGTCTAGGCCTCGCCATTGTTATGATGCATTTGAACCTTTTGTTATTTCAATTCACCATAGGGTCTAACATGTTGGATGTTTGTGTGTTATCCATCTCTATATTCATTCTACACTAGTCTAGGAGCAGAGCCTACCTAACATAGGTCACCCTAGTCAGCACCCTTATGCCATTTTGGTGCCCATGTTAAGTTTTTATCATAGTATCGGTATCCTTTTTAGATTTAATTGGTTTTGAAAAGAATCCTCATGTCTTCTTCATATATTTCAGGCCATTTCTTATAAGTCTCCCATTTTTATGTTTAAGTCACATATGCATTCACTTTGATCCTACTTTCGTTTATGAGCCTGATTGTGGCTTCCATGCTTTAATCTTGTTATGTAAGTCTCCATCTCTGATCTCATTTCCATTAAGCCATGTATCACTTTTCCTTTGCAATTTGACACCCTTTACCTAGAGGAGACACGCCCTAAGTGTCCTTATCTTGCTCATTTTCCTTGCATTATGCATAGCTCTATTCCATGCCCTTGGAACTAGTCTTGCATGCCCCCGACACTCATCTCCTCCCATTACAAGCATTCTTTCACCCTTCCTTCGAGCTCATTAAAAATAGTAAGGAGACTATGATCATTCTTCCATCTCTCCTTTTAGATCGTTAAAAACAGTAAGGGGGTCATGATTTTAATTTCTTGGGCTCGTTAAACCTTTACGGAGAAGATTTTTATGGAGACCTCTTTAAGCTCTTTTTAGACTCCTTAAATAGAAAAATATCATCCAGCTAGCTTGTCTCTTGCATACTCATTAAATTACTTGAAAGGTCGTCTCTATGGTATAAGTTTAACCCTTTTTTGGACCGTTTAGACTATGTACGGAAAAGGAATACTCTAGTCATAGTTGGTTAGTAGAGTTCTCTCTTGCATCATTTTACCCTTTTTTAGGCAAGGAGACTAACTTTATGAAAGAAGAACCCTTGAAGTCTTCTTTAGGATTTTCAGACTCTCGAAATATGAAAACACCAGCGAGCATCTACCAACTCGGGCTCATTGTAAAATCCACAAGAGGGTGCATAGTTCCTGTTTAAGTTTTTCAGACTCTTTAAATATGAAAAAGCCGACGAGCACGAGCAGATCTGGTCTCAATAGTAAAATATAAAGATCAATATTTTGTTAAGTATTATTCTATCTTGTCTTCAAACTCATAAAACAATGAATAAAGTGTTGAGTTTCCCTTCCCTAGACTCATAAAATTACACATGGTTGGATCATTATCGAGCATGCTTTCGTTCTTTGTCAATCTTATTGAAAAATGAAAGGTACCTAAAAAGAGAAAAAGGAAGGGAGGAGTGTCAAGTATCTTTCAATATAATGGCAGCAAGTCAACCATGTTCTTGAAGAAAGCATTTAATTTGAGTCTATCAAACAAGTTGGGTTCTATTTTTGGCCTTAGGATAAACTTGATCTCATATTTTTTACTCCTCTGATTGGTTACTCCTCCAATCATATGGAGAATTTGTTAATGTCTCCTACATTGCATATTTAAACCATGGTCCCTTTGTGCTTAAAGTTTCCTAAGTCACTCTTGTTCGTGCTCACAGTTCAGCACTTCCTTGGTGTCAGTATGCTTCAACATATATTCAGTCCTACTCCAAATCAGATCAACATTTGATTGCTTCTCATGTTGGATGATGGAGGATGCATTAAAGCCTCCCTTCCAATGGAATTCTTCCCATTGACTTCAACTCATCTTGCTCTGGGAATGAATTTTAGAGTTTTCGGTAGTACCTTGGGGATTGCATTCATCAGTGCCAATTTCCCTTGACATTGAGTTATAGGAATACATTAATGTCTCTTACTCAATGGATTGTTCAGGTTTTCGACTTCAAGACCCTGTATTCACACTTGTAAGAATATACTAAGTACCTTGGGTCCCATTTTCATTATTGATGGGTTCCCTCACATTTGTTAACAATTTACATTAATGGCTGGTAATCAAATGGTATACTCCATATTCTACATCAAATCATTTATTCGCATGGTTAGGATTTGTACCTTGAGATGGTTTGGATTGAAGAACTTGGGCCTATAATAACATCATCATATTTTGGTATTGCACAAGTTGTGCAAGACTGATCCACACTCATTTTTGGGACTTGATGAGACATAGATCCAGTTTGTTCATTATGGCTATGAACTCCAATTTTGACATAGATCCACCTTTTTATTTATGTGGCCATGTTCACACTTATGTTTCTCATGGATCCACACTTGTATTCTAGTGGCCATGATATATGCATCAATTATACTTATTTATTGGATCATCATTGGATCCTCCTAGTAGTCATGTTTTCACCATTTGAGCATGGAAATTTATCGCAAGGATAAGATTTCCTGACATTTTCCTTTCTTTCAGGTACGTCATTTGAGCCTATCATTCTTGGTTTCTTCGAATCCATGACCAACCCTTCATTATTTATAATGTACTTCAACCATCGTCTTACCCTCTGACCTCATACATCAGGGGGCATATGTTATAGCCAAAATTGGCACTTCTTCGTCCGTCATGACACTTACATCTTTTGTTCGCATGACGACATTTCTTGAGATTATTGTGAGTCACAAAAAGAGAAAATTGGGATGGATCATACATATTTGGGAATTTAGAAGGATGGAATTACCTAACTCATGGCCCTTTTGATAGGTAGGAACATTAGGAACAGTTTTGGAGACCAAAACTTCTCCTGAAAATCTTCAAAAAAGGATTATTTTCACCATTTTCCCACAAAAACGCAGGTTAAACATGGTAAACTCACAATTCACCCACTTTTTTTCCATTGTAAAGTTGCGAGTACCTCAGAAATACCAAAAACAAATATAAAATCTTAAAAAAATGGTGGTTCAGGTGGTTTTTGAACCTCCTTTTCCGGTTGTAACTACTTCCTCCTTGAACCTACCTTCTTCTCTTTCTATATAAGAGAGGGAGAGGGGACCATGGAAAGGACTCAATCCCATTGTAATATTATGCTGGAGGAATTGGGACTCACATCCCCCTTACTTTTGCTCTAGTTTCCTATATACCCTAGCACATTTGATGAGAGATTGAGATCCTTGGAGGAGAGGAGCATGAGACCATGAATCTTGGTTTCATGAAGTGCCATGCTTGAAGGAAGTTAATTTGATGTACTTGATTCATTCATTAATAAATATTGGACATGCTTCCCCTTCCAAATAGATTTGTGCAAGTGTGTTTCAGATCTGATTACAATTTGATGTTTGATTCTCTTTTAAATGTTAATATTTTATTTGTAGTCAAATTGGTTTGAGGAAGGTTCTTTTGAATGGTTTTGTAGGTTTTTGCATTGGAGAGCAAGAGGAAGACTCAAAAGAGAGGCTTGAATCAATCTTCTAAATAAGGTACGCAACCTCTTAAATCTAAATCTTTTGCTTAAATACTGTATTTGAAAAACTTTGAATGTCTATCTTTTACTGCAGTATGTTGGTAGTGTCACCCAAGATATAAGAATGTTTTCCTAACAAAAACTGGAATCGATCTCTCCAGATTTTTCCTCCTCTCATTCAACCACAAAAATAAAATACTACATCAAAATACAATGCAACGACTAGCATTGAGCTCCATGGGATCCTTCCTCCTCCCATTCAAGGCAGTCATAAAATAATTAAGAGACAATGCAAGGACTGTGATCAGGATCCATGGGATCCATCCTCCTCCCATTCAATGCATCAATAAAATAATTAAGAGATAATGTAAGGACTGTGATTGAGATCCATGGGAGATTTCCTCCTCCCATTGAGATCACCAATAAAATAATTAATATGCAATTCAAGGATTGGTATCGAGTTCCATGGGAGTCATCCTCCTCCCATTCAATGCACCAATAAATTAATTAGTAGACAATGCAAGGACTAGGATCGAACTCCATGGGAGCCATCCTCCTCCCATTCAATGCATCAACGAAATAATTAATAGACAATGCAAGGATTGGGATCAAGCTCCATGGGATCCATACTATTCCCATTTAAATCACTAATAAAATAATTAACAAATAATGCAAGGACTAGTGTCGAACTCCACAAGATCCATCCTCCTCCCAGTCAATGCACCAATAAAATAATTGACAGACAATGGAAGGAATAGGATCAAGATCCATTGGAGACATCCTCCTCCTGCTCAATGGACATATAAAATACATTAACAAATAATGAATATTTGATGTACCCAAACTAGAATTTGGGCACACCAAATCAAAACTCAACCAAAGTAGCTAAGCTCTGATACCACTGTGATGTTCCAAACTATGGATTTGGCACACTAAATCAAAATTTGGGAAATAAAAGGCCTACACTAGCTCAATAATCGTTTACACAATGTATTGGGACCATTTATGTTTTGAAATTAGCTGCTACCGAAGTCTACTCCAAGGCTACCTCAGTACACCAGCATATGTAAATTAGATCCATAGGCACACTAGATCAATAAGACAAGTAAGACACTAAAGATTGAATTTTGGGAAGGTAGGAGGATTTGGAAATCAGGGAATGGATTTTGGAACATGTCTTTGGTCCCTGTTATGACAGTTTCGGCATAAGTAATTCCTACAAAAAACTGCATAAGTTGATTTGGACAATTAGACCTCTGGAAGTGATATTTCCCGATTTGGGACTGTAGTTAGGATATTTCCAAACGGTTCCAAGTAACACTATGTCCTCCTAATTTCTTAAAATTATTCTTGCAATGGATACTATACTATCTCCCCTACCTGCAGAAACTTACATATCTTCGTTTGGATTTCAGGATCTCAAGCTATGATCAAAACAGTGGAGACTAGGAAGATTTTGTGGATAGCTCATGAAGGAAGTTTTCAACCTGACATAAACGGTATGCAGGGACAAAAAATGCAATAATTTCCACTTGGTAATGGTGACCCTAGGTCTTAGATACCTGTATCAGCTTTTCCAATCGGATTTGAATATACATAACTCAAGATACAACCAAAACAATGAATACTAGTCACAATTGCCTAGTCAATGAACAAGGGGGAAATAGAATGCTGAGAAAGAGATAGGAAGTGCAGTATGAAATATAATTATGAATTTTATTCTTGTATTTGATTGTAGAAACATATCATAGTATGTAATGAATAGCAGAAACAACACATTAAGCTTCATTCATCAACCCACCATTAATTGGTAAAAGTATTGCTCAATATTACTAGAGTTGAGAGCATGGAACAACTGAAGCATTATTGGAATTTATGAAATAGGAAAAGTACATCTGAAAACATAAAATTATCTTCAGCAAATAATCTCAATGAGAAGGACAGGGTACCCAACTCCTCTATGTCCATTTGAATTGGAAATATCCACTCAATTGGCATTGCAATGTTAGAAGGGGAACATCACCCAACTAGAAATGAGGTGCCCATCACCCTCTTGGAATGCAAGGGGAGAATCACCCAAGCAAAGAAAAGACTAAGAAACTACAATTCAATAAGATTCCATTAAAACCCTTGCTAGTGTGCATTGATGCTCCTTTTAAGCTTTAGAGGTCTCTAATACCATGGACATCCCAAAACCATGGACTGGTTAATTAGTGGACCATAATAGCTCCACCACCTTCATGAGTGCACTCTCCATCCAATTTGGACCTCATAAATGCTCCCTTCTAACTTCCTCCACCAAATCTAACAAAATTTGACAACATGAATGCACCTTCTAACTTCCTTGGACTACTTCCACCTTATTGAATGGCACCACTAACTTCCTTAACCATTTTTTATTAAATATCTTTTCTTGTGAGAGTCCAATTCGAAACCCCTTTTGTGGACACTTATATTTGGTCTATATCCACCAAGTAGTTGTCATAATTACTCAAATAATGATCTAGGGAACCTTAGGGAGAAATCCACACTTTTATGGAACCCCACTAGTTTGAAAATGACATTTTATCATTTTTCCAATAAATTCATCAAGTGTGCCCACCTATTTGAACTTTCTGGGTTTTCCCACATTTGTAACAACCTTATCTTCATTAAAAACCTCCTGGGGGCACGTTTGACCCATTATTTATCTATTTAATGAATTAGTTAGCCAATAATTATTAATTTGGACTTTGAATATTTACTGGCTATTTTATCCAATTAATCTCAATTAATTAATTTTTCTCCACACTTCATTAATTTGAATTGGGATCATCTTGTGGTAATTTTCCCCATCATTTTACCTTCAAATTTATGCTTAGGCAATTTTTGAACCATGAGAAATATGGGGACATGATAAAAGATTGGGATCGAACATCCTTCTCCACCCACTCAATGCGTAGATGATATTACCAAAAAATGTAAATTGGGGTGGATCTCTCTCTTTAATCCATACACACATGCACACAATATCTACTCTCAACAAAGTCATACACACATGCACACAATATCTACACTCAAAGGCGTCATACAAAAGGAAATACTATAGAAAATGGGTGCCCCCCCTAAGAGTCCCTTTCCATGAATATATATATATATATCCCCTCTGTCAAACCATTCAACTCTGAAATGCATCCTTCTCTCCACATTTCCCATGGCCTTTACTCTCCGAGGCCGCCAATCCCATAAGTCACACACTAGAATAAGGAAAAATCCAGAGTGGTTTATCTCTATGAGAGACCACACATATCTACCACTACAATAATGTATTGAATATGCCCCCCCAATATAAATTCTAAAATAACTATGTGGGTTGAAAAATAAGAGAAATTCCATTTCTAATGCGCACATGGACATTTAGCGTTTTATATCCATGTATAGTATATAATTCCTCTTGATATTCATGTATATATATATGGCCTAATTTAAAAAATAAAATTATCATCCATTTTATCTTGTATAACATATATTCAAGTCTGTCTTTATTTTAAATAATCCCCTTTTTATCTACACATTTTACACTTGGGTCCATTCTAAAGGATTTATGCAATTCCATCATGAATTGCTCTCGAGGAACTTGTAATGGGATATCTCCGTTCCAAAAAATTATATATATATATATATATATATATGCATTAGTTAGTTACTGAAATTCCAAATCTTAGTGACATGAAAATAATTTCATTTGGATTTTATACTTAGAGCCAATTTGGGAAATTCACTATTCTTTAAATACTATACAATTTAGGATATCCTAGCTCGGAATTCCCTCCCCAAACATATATATATTCTCATTATATTAAGATGACACATAAATATATTGGGCTAATCAAGTGAACATCCATTGTTCACCTTCCCTTCGGTGACCATGGCACCAAGATGACCGCATTATCACACTCACGGATTCTTATCCATTTCACCTCTCCCCCTAGTGGATTCATGCCCCCATCGTTTAGTTTCATCATTCCTTTGGTATCCTAAGTATAAAATTCAAGATTACAACTTAGGAAAACAAATAACCATACTTACAAACTTTTTCTGGCAAGGCCTTGGCCTTGATCTCTTTGCAAGGAAAACACTTACAATTGTATTTCATTACAGGAGAATATTACTGAGGAGGGATGTTACATCCTTTCCCCATTAAAGACGACAAAATCATCGGTGTTGGTAACCTTTTGATATTTATCTTCCACTTTTGATCATCTTTGATCCTCTACACTTCCTACATGTTGTTATTGTTCATCTTCCTTTCATAACCTGCACTTTACACAACCCATACAAGGTATACCAAAATTTTCAGCATAACATACGTGTAACATGATTTTTCAAATTCAATAAGAACGTAGGTAATAATTTCTTTCGCAATATATTGTTGTTTTTGTTCAAAGCAACCCTTCAAGTCTTTCTCATTGACACTTGTGCTCTTATAACCATACGACAACATAAACATATACATACATGTGTATGATCATTTTTCAATATAACAAAAAGAATGCATAGGTAAAATAATAATTTACATATCTTCTGGAGGATCAACCATCCTTCATTTTCAATCTAGGATGATAATCCTCTTAGCCAGTCCTTAACTTGCTATAGAAATATCCTTCATTCATAGTTTAGTAGCATTATATCATATATTTTCAGGAAACCAAATCCAAAACATGACATTCACCTTATCTTTGGATGAATTTTGCATTACCTATGGTAATATTTGCTTACATCATACTTAGAAATTTGGGAAGCTAACAACCAATTTAGTTGGAATCTTTTACCCCTATGTCCTATTATTATACCATGGGTATGAAATGCTTCAACAACACTTTGCTGAACACAGAACTCTCTATTGAGATTTGTCACCAAATTAAATGTGGTCTTATGGGATTCAAGCGTTTGAGATTACTTCTCTTTTGATTTCCAGTCAAAATTTTTCATCCTAAAAAACATTAAACAATTTCTTGTTCCAATGATGTTTGTTTTAATTTAGTTTCCTGAGGTCTTTCCATTTACGATCACTTGCCCTCTCTCTCTTCCACTCAATCTTGCTTGTTTGGGTCCAGGAAGTTACTTTCCGTTCCACTCAATCTCTCTTGTTTGAGTCTAGGAAAATTACTTTCTTTTCCACTCAAGCTCTTTTTCTTGAGTTGATAAAAATTACTTTCTTTCTTGAGTACAGGAAAATTGCTTTAGCATGTTTGGGCCTTAATCATCAATTTTCCTACTTGGTGTTTTTCCATCTCGATATTATCTTTCCCCATTTATGGATCATTAAGAATGACCATATTATTTAGTATTCACCGTGAATCACAACATTTAACTCCTTGCAATGCATAGAATTATTTCTCATCATGGATCCATTATTTATTACTGTCATGTCTCCTCTTAACAAATTTTTTTTTTTGCACGGGCCCACGGCCCTTCAATACCGCTCCCGGTTACACCACGCAGTGATAAATATACTTACTAAACATAACAAAAGAATAACCAAAGTTACGTAAAGATGTCACACCTTACTTATTACACATACCTATAATTATTTACACATTTAATTATATTAATGACCTACATTAATATACCAACATATAGTTTAATGTGCTGCAGTGCAAAACTTGTCAATTCCACAATTAACAACTATATAATAAAAAAGGTCCTAGCTATTAACATATATATACATATAAACACCTATATATATATATTGTTAAGATTCAATATGATAAGATGTAAAATATCAGTATTACATTCCATTTCATAACAATAGCATATACAGGATCACTGAAAGAACAACAAGCACAACATAAACACAAGAGACACAGATTTATCCTAGGAAACCGTCGTGAGGTAGAAAACCCAGCAAAGCTTCCTCAATATAGATGACCAGCAAATACAAAGATGTAATCCCAAAACATGAGCTCCTTCTCCTCCATTGCAGATCTCTCTCTCTCCTATGCGAGTTTCACAAGTGAGCGAATGTGTTAATTGAGGAACACACCTCCTCTATTTATACACAACTCCGACTTGACTTTTAAACTAACTAGGTCGGCCCCAAATTAACCACTTAACATAATGTGACAAGGCCGTCCCCACTAGGGTGGTCTAATAACCCTTTAACCCACATGACTCATACAGGGCCAACCCCCACCAGGGAAGTCTAATAACCCAAGTTACCACATTCTCCATGGAGGAATAAAACATCTCTGGATATACAATAAGGTCTTAACGAAGGAATGAAACATCTCCAGAATAATAAAGTACAAATATAATATTCTTAGAAGTTACAATATCTCAACGCTCCCCATTAACGAGAAGGATATTATAACAACATCTGCACGAGCAGGGAGTCATCAATGACATGATACATCTATAAATCATAGGAAGATTTCTTTATACATCATCATTAGTAACTCAATCAGTTACTGGAACATAATCAATACTGGAACATCAGCATCATCAGTATTGAGTCTTCATCTTCTGTAGCACTCGATCAGCTACATCATCATCATCATCTGGATCACTCGATCAACAACCTCATCGTTTGGATCTACCGATCAATATCATCATCTGGATCTCTCGATCAACAACCTCATCGTCTCGACCTACTGATCAAAATCATCATCTGGATCTCTCGATCAATAGCCTCATTGTCTAGATCTACCGATCAACATCATCATATGGATCTCTCGATCAATAGCCTCATCATCTGGATCTACCGATCAACAGCATCATCTGGATCTCTTGATCAACAGCCTCATCGTCTAGATCTACCGATCAACAACATCATCTGGATCTCTCGATCAACAGCCTCATCGCAGCAACATACTTGCAATGCACAGGATCCTATTACGGGATGATCAATCCCTCTCACTTTAGGACATAGGTCCAAGGATGATACAATCATGATCCACTGATGGGATGATCAATCCCTCTCAATTTAAGACATCTCTCATGTCTATGGATGATGCAATCTAGATCAACTTATAGGATGATCAATCCTTATCAATTTAAGACTCCTCACCCTGTCTAGGGACAATGCAATCCTGAATCAACTTACAGGATGATTAATCCTTATCACTTCAAGACACCTCACCATGTCTAGGGATGATGCAATCCCGAATCAACTTATAGGATGATTAATCCTTATCACTTTAAGACATCTCACCATGTCTAGGGACGATGCAATCCCGAATCAACTTATAGGATGATTAATCCTTATCAGTTTAAGACATCTCACCATGTCAATGGAAGATGTAATCCCGAATCAACTTACGGGATGATTATTCCTTATCACTTTAAGACATATCACCATGTCTAGGTACGATGCAATCCTGAATCAACTTACAGGATGATTAACACTTATCACTTTAAGTCATCTCACCATGTCTAGGGACGATGAAATCCCGAATCAACTTACAGGATGATTAATCCTTATCACTTTAATACATCTCACCATGTCTAGGGACGATGCAATCCCGAATCAACTTACAGGATGATTAATCCTTATGACTTTGTTGGATATAACTAACCTAGAGGTTTTCTATAAGACCCAAGTTCTTTGCGGTTTCACTTTGACCAACAAAACCCTTTCACACCGGCCCTTTCGGCAACAACCTGCGAGCAGGTTGAGGTCTCACCCGAGGTGTATCTATGGGGTACTGCAGAATCAAGTTTCCATAGTAAGTGACAAGTTGCTTGGACAGACGTACTGCACAGTGCAACAAGGGGTATGTGCTGCGAGATGGGACTGCGCAGCGATGGACAACATCACGGTCTGCACTACCAAGTCCTTCTGCCATGGGACTTCTACTTGTTGATGCCTCGAGGGTGCAAGGTGAGTGCAAAGTGTTGCAATGGGTTCCAAGGCACACAATAGGGGATGAAAACCCAGCCAAAGGCTTCAGTTAACCCTACGCAAGAGTTACCCTATCCTCGAGCTGTTTGGGATGGTAATCATCCACAGATATTTGACCTCCGCTGGCACTCTGTGAGTAAAAGATTTGATCTCAAAAGATCAGTTTTCCCACCAAGGAAAACTAAGTGTGAAAGCTTGTTACCAAAATCTAACTTAAACTACCTAAGGAAAGGATCTATTCTAAGTCAAATCTGACCTAAAAGGAGAAGTTGATGTTGTGCAGATCAGAGTTGAAGTGTGATGAACAAGTAGTTAAACCTTAACAGAAATGTCTTCGACTTCTTCAATTGTTAATTAAAGTTTTTATTAATTAAGAAATTAAGTGACAATTCTTTAAGGTGTTAAGCATATTCAAATATCTGATCTCTAATCATTGTGCTAATTGAAAAATTAACATTTGATTATACATATTTAATTGCATCAAATCATTTGTAGAAATATAAAAGTGAAAACGTTCAATTAAAGAAATTTAACATAACAGTTTTGAACATAATCCACACATACAGAAAAATCAATATAAGAGATCTTATGCATTAACAAAATATCCTACAAAAGATTAAACACATGATCGAGCACAAATTTGAAACTTTAACTCAGCAATTCCCAAAGAAATTTGAAGAACAATAGGAGGTGAATTAAAATATAACTTTCCTGAATAGAGAAGTCTTGTACAAAAATTACAATGACTCTGGTAAACAGAGTAACTTCAGTCCGAACTCCTGCTAAATTGCAATTCCAAAATTTCCAACCCCTTACTAAGAGAAACATTCCTCCTTATATACTAATTTTACATAAGAGTCCCAAAAGGGGAAGTTCTACAACATGGGGATTACAAAATCGGATCTAACCATCAATCCAAGAAATCCTACTATTTTTAAGCTTAAAAGATTTTCCGCCACCTTTCACAAAAAGAAATACTTGTTCTTCAATCTGATAAGATCTTGTGGCACCATAAGAATTTAATCACAGATTGTTCACTAGCATCGATAGGTGATGTAGCTTGCAGAACGCCCAATGTAGGAACTTCAGGGTCAGGGAACCCACTGTCGAAAACAGAGAAATCCATTAGAGGATTTACTTCAGGAAGGAACGACGGGATATCTGATTCTCGATTTATTATAAAATCTTGTATGACATTATCATTGAGATCAGCTGGTGCTTCCGAAATTTTCTTCTTTTGCCCCACGAATTTTTGCATGCAGGCAGACAACATTTCAAAGTCCTCTTCACTGCTACCGCTGCTAAGATCAGGAACACCTGCATCAAATGGTGGTGACAACACTTCTTGATATAACAAGGGGTAGATCTCTTCATTTCCAACCTGAAAAGTAGATAATTCACCATCTGCATGAATATTGCTCATTCTGAATGAGTCTTGGATAGAAAGATATAAGAAGAATGTCAAACAGAGAGTTTCCTGTTTTAGAAGGCAATGGATGAACTGGGATTTTCATGTTAATTGCTATTTAAAGGCCAACAAATAGGTCAATGATAGTCGGGTAGGGAAATCTATAGTAATTAACTTATCCATTCAATCCATTACGATCACTTTAATTGTCATGAAAAACCCAAGGTTCGAGTTTAAGCTTGTGCGAAGTACAAGCTCAATTACTGTTCGCATGGTTTTGAATTGCCTTTCGATCACATAATTACTAGCAATCTCCCATCAACAATTATGACTGGTGATCAATATCGGAGGTGAAGGTTATGGTAATAGAGTTGATGTGCAAAAGGTCAGAACTAGGAGTTCCAGTACACGAGCTATCAATTCTTCGCACGTAACAAATCTAATCATTAAGAGATGGAACAAAACTGAGAAGATGTTAAAGCTTGAGTGCAGAGATGGCAAACTTAAGGCAGAAAAATGGCATCCATCAAACATGAAGTAACTGGTAGGCTTGTAATAGTGTCCGCTGTCGTGAATTAGACAGAAAATTATAACTAGTAGAACCAAGTTTGGAAATGAGAAGGTGGAAAAACCTGACTTAACTAATTACCAAGAATCAACATGACCATGAGATCATAACAGACGGACGACGAAGATTAACCGAAGCAGAATGCGGAATAGGGTTCAAAAAAACATAGAATTCTTATTCAAAGATCTGCAAGCCGAAACCCGAAAGTACGGATTTGCGGGTTGCAGGTTCACAAAATGACAGCAGGAGAAAAGATTTTCGAAAGCTGAAAACCGACTATGCAAGTGGAGGGCTTCGAAACCTTTAAATTGTGAAGTGAAATAATCATACCGAAAGACGCGTCCTGAAATTACGGGTTGTGGGTTTCGGGAGCACACACAAAATAAACAAAAAACACAATCCCGAAAACCGAATGCTGCCATTGCGGAGTTTGGGTTTCGGAGTCATTATTTCCCAATTTTATTGCAGAATGATCCCACAACCTACATCCATCGGATTGCGGGTTTCGGAATCAACAAATCCAAAACTTAAAAAAAAACAACAGTCTCACAACTCGCACCTGTCGGGTTGCGGGTTTCGGGTTCTCCAAATGTCGGGTTTCGGGATGATGATACTAGTTAACAAAATACCCAAAATTTTGGCTTTCTTCAGACTCTTAAAGACAAGCATACCAAACTCTTAAAGACAAGCATACCAAAAGAATGGGTGAAGAATTTTAGAGGTAAAGTCAAAAACCTAAAATTTTCAAGATGACTCACCCAAATACCTTTGCATTTATTAAAATTAGGGGGCTCCCGTGCTTGGCTAAGCATGGGATCTGTTGTGGCCACAACACTACTGAAACTGCAAACAATTCGATTCCACTTTATACTTGGAGCACACAGAACCGTTTAAGGTGCTGAACTGAGTATCACTCATCCACTCGTTCAACCACTCAGCTGATTATCCATCTCCTATTCGTTCATCCACTTGGTATGGTTACGATTTGAGCATATTATATTGATACAATCTAATCATTAGGCATTGTTCTATTGTGCATAAGGAAGTACTTAAGTGATCTCTTAACGCTTAACCAACTAACTGATTCATTATTCTCAAACATAAGCTAAATGTTCACCATTCATCTATTCATGCAGAACTTAACATATCATCTCCATACTTCTTCTCATGGAAAACGCATACAATAGTTCTCTCATAACAGCATGCAAGGAAACATCTAGGCATTCATTTACAGAAAACACAGATAAGCATTCATCCATAAAACACAATCGCACAACACAATATTTAACATGGTTCACTACCCCAGATGGGAAGTTACGTCCACAAGAACGGTTGGTAATATATATATCTTTAAAAGGGATGGGGACAACCATTCTTAGTCTGTGCACTCAGCTGTAGACTTTCCTTCCTCTCAGATAGGTATCTGCGCACACAGTTGCAAAGCCTTTACAATCTTCTCAACTCAAAAGAGATTTTACAATACAACATCTAGAACCCAAAAATGTATCAACAAAAAGTAACCCCATCCCATACAAAATTGTCTTCTTAAATAGACCATTCCTGAAGGTCACGTCTTTACAATGTCGAAGACCTGAACCCAAAAACCTTTAGGGTTTACAAAACTGTGTCGGTTTCCCTAAACTGGCTTGCTGGCATCTGGTAGAGTCTGCTTCATCATGGCAGTTCTCCACGTCTTCATTCTGTCGCTATCGGCCTTCCTGTCACACGCGTGCCAATAGGTCACTTTCACTGAACCGTTCATCTCTAACGGTCTTTCCCACTAGGCATGCCAAGCCATCGCTTTCCCTGAGCTATCCTTTCCTTAACAAACTTGTGTATTGGCCGCCTTCCTGATTTGCTCGTGCCCACCGCTCGGCACTCCTGGATCATCTTTCCAAAATTAGACCACTACTGGTCCATCCAGTACTTGTACTTGATCCTCATCCAACACTCCACTTTGCTAGCTCCACGTGGCTGGACTGCTTCGCAGCACTGCTTCCTCGCAGCATTGGTCTTTGCGGTACTTCCAAAATTCAGATGCTGCGTACAACTTCGCAGCATGGCCAAAACTTGGATGCTGCGCACAACTTCGCAGCACCCTCAACACTTAGAGAAAATTACATCTTTTTCTGAGGTGCGCTCAGCTCAGCTTTTCCTTCTTATCAAAAGTGTTACCAAAACTTTGTCCCAACTTGGGCCCAACATGCCCCTAACACTTACATGTGGCTCATCCCCAAGCCACTTGCTGCTTCGGTCGTCTCGCTCTACTCCGCGACCAGTGGAACTAATTTGGCTGTGAACTCGTTATATGTGCTGAACAAATGTTCCACTACTTCTATGGTATCTTGTTCAACTTGTTTTACTGTCTCAAGTAGTGCTGGAGTTATCTCTTCTCCAATCTGTCCTTGTACTTGCTCCTGGTTGTCGCGTAGTTCCTTCAGCTTGTCTTGTATCTACTGCGACACCCCCATGGCATCCTCCAGGAGTTGCTGCGACTGATTATCCATCTCAGACTATTTTTCTCTTAATGCCTGGAGTTCCTTCTTCAAGCCTAATATCTCCTTATACCTTGGCAGCCTCTCCCTGGGTGGCAGAGCCTTGACCTCTACATCCAACTTTTCTAGCGCGGTCTGCTTTTCTTTTACCATGGTCTTCACCTACAGTAACCCTTGATCCTCTTCAAGAGCAGTGAATGCCTTTGAAACCTTTTCCAAGAGATCTTGGAACTTAGCCATCTCACTCGTTATGCTCTGCGTGGCGGCACTCACTACTTGCTCTCTTAACTGTTGCTCAATTAATGGCGTCTGCGAATTCAGTTTTTCCTTCAAGGCTTCAAGCTCGACCTCATAGAGGATGTCCTTATCCTACATATCCATCTTCAAAGATCTCACCTTGTCTCCAATCCTTAGAACTGTGTTCGCAGGATCATCCAGGGGTTCTAGACCTTCAATATCTTGGGCAACAGTATATATGGTAGTCTCTAATTGTTTCCAGCGGGCTTGTTCATCACGTAGCTGCATTTATGCACACAACTTGAGCTTCCTATTTGTTGTGTGTAGCTCTGCTTGTGACTTCATAGACTCTACTATTATTTCATGCATCTCATCAACGATCTGCGTGTGCAGAAAGTGTAATCCAGGAAAATGACTCTTGGCTAGGTCCAGCTCTACCTGCTCGACACCCTTTGTGTCCAGAATGACCTATTCTGCCACTGGTAATGCTATGGTCAATGGGTCCAAATGAACAACCCTGGTCTTTGAAGGAAGCATTATGGATAGCTATGGCGATGCCTGCTGCGAGGTTCCTACCGACCTCCCTTCAGCTGCTGTGTCGCATGGCAAGGTTAGGCTCTTTTGGACATCGTCCATTTTCTTCATCAGACCTTGCAGTGTGAGCCTAGTATTTTGCAGGTCATCTTGGATGACCTTGTCCTTCTTATCTTTTTTTGTCATCAGGCCTTCCATCTATTCTGAAACCTTTTCTGCAATCATGTTGAAGTCTTCTTCGTTCAGCACTGTCTCAGATTGACTCTTTATTACTTTCATCTTCTTCCACGCCTTTGGCTTCTACGGGGTTTCAGGTTCTTTCCTTTTTCCTTTTTCTTCAACAATAGGGCATGCCAGCGGAATTGGTTCATATTCTTCTGAATCGGTCTTGACATCCATGACTTCGACATGGAAGTCAGCCGGCCAGTCCTTCATGAGGATGTCAATGTCTTCCTCGTACATATGGTAACTACCGGCATACCATTCTGGTTTCTTCATCTTTTCCTTGGGTGAAATAAAAATACATCGCATGTCAGCCTGAAAATCAATAACGTGAATGTACTTCGACATTACTTTCTTTGTAATGCGTGGCATACGAGTGATCACCTGGTGTAGCTAGGTGTAATAGTGATAGAATACCTCAACTGTGGCATGCTGCCGCTCTGCGTTCAAATTTTCCCAAAGGTTGGCATAGAGGAATCCTCTAGGATCATTGCTTTCTATAATTACATCGACATATTTTCCCAGTTCCTTCCATCCTATGAATGCAATGAGGATAATCAACCACATGAAGTGGAATTGACCTCCATTCTCTTGGGTATCGTTGAGTTCATCCAGGAACTCATTTAGAAGGTACTGACACCAATTGAATTGGGTCCCTTCAATCATTGCAACACCAAGTAGTATTACGCCTGTAGGAACCTTTGGAGTCCTGGCTATTCTTATGATTTTTCCTATGAGCAACTATGTGACAAATCTTGTCGCTCTATCTTCAATTTCTTCTGTGGGAAACCCTCTTTTTCCCCTCACCAATGCATGGCTCTGCTTCATTGTTGTGATAGCTTCTTTTTCCTTTCCCTTCCCTTGGAAGAACTGCTTGGGATCTTTGCCATGCTTGTTTAATCTTGTTATGCAGGGGATTAAGTCAATGTCCAAATCCACATTTCGATCCATCCATAGGTATCCCTGGTGAATTCACACCATCAGAGTGTCAACCACTACATTAAGTCCTGGAGAATGATCAAAATGAGATAGCTGGAGTAGGTTCAGCAATCCAGACTCCACTACTGGTGTCAACCAGCTTTCGGCGACCAAGTTAAATATGCCCTTCGCATCTTTCTTCCAGCACATGTACTGGTCAGGCTGGAACTGTAGGTACTCGCGATCGTGGGGCTCTTCCTTTTGTATGCTTAGGAGGTCACTGTCTTCCCATTTACAGTCTGGGATCTTCCCAAGTAGGTTCTTTGCAACCTCTACATGCTTCAAAATGGGTGACAAGGGGATTTCATATCTAGCATTATTGGCCAATTTAAAGACTGGGGCATCCAATTCCCATGGTGATATATACTCCGGTGTCAACTTCAAGGGTTCCTTCTGAAAGACCGATGATCTCAGCACCATCTGGCCCGTCTATGGAGTCTTGATTCATGGTCCAGTTATGTCTTTCCCTTTGTCCTGCATGATTGGATTATGGCGAGGTGATCTTCTAGATGCTTGACCGGGTTCGAGTTCAACCTTCTTGGCAGGGGTTTTCATTAACTCTGCAATCCCCCCGTGCTGAAAGAATCAGATTGCCTCTTGAAGTGTGAGCTCTAGTTCTCTGTCTAGTGATTTGGACATTCACTGGTGAGAATAGGCAACTGTTTCAGGAATATGGCTAAGGATTGCTAACACAGGAATGAACGCATGAAAATTCTAAGTGTCTGGTAACGCCCATGAGTCCTTATGCGGAGTTATTTATAGGCACAGCTGGGTCATCCCCGCGCCTTCCAACGGCTATATGGGCATTTAATGTAGTGTCCGTTGGAGAATTTGAGCAAATCCTTCAGTCCCTTCTATCGTCACTGTGTTCAGAATAGCTATCTTTTCGTTAAATGCTGAAGCGGTTCATTGCAACGGTCATATAATGGCTATTTTTCTCAAAATGTTTTGTAATGGCTATTTTTCTGAGTCTTGCATTGAGATGCATGGCAAACCATCTGCAATCCCGCGTAGTTACTTCGCAGCGCCAAAATTTTTCAACTGCGCGGTTCCCTTTTTCTTTTCTTACCTCTCTCTTTTTCTTTTTTTTACTTTTCTTGCGTAGCTTTAGCAGTGCTGCACAGTGAATACATCGTCCTTCTTATCATACCTTGTTCTTCTTATCATACATGTACAACCTCCTTTACATTTCTAGTGTCCAATTTCAACTGTACTTGACACTAAAAAGTTTCTTCCTCTGCTTGTTATTAAGGATTCTGCGAAGTAGGACTATCGTGATACAGCTTTAGTCTGCTTCCATTTATCAAATTTGGTAGGGTATCACTAGCTAAATTGGCTAACTGGACTACACTAATGTTAGTAAAATGTATCACAGTATATGGCCAAGCCAATGCATCTTAAATTTACCTAGAAACTACATGAACTTGCTATCATACAGGAGGCCTAGGTCACCTACCTGAAAGCACTTGCTCTTTATATGGCGATCATGCCATGCCTTCTCACGGTCTTTCTGAACTTGCTGGTGGAAGCCGGAAATGAAGCGATCTTCCTCCAACCCAACAAGGTGTAGCAACCTTTATTCTAATGCTACGCAGTCTGCCATCCCTGTGAACACAGGGATCCGCAGACTAGGGACAATATATTCCACTGGCATTATAGCTTCTTGCCCATAAGCCAACTGAAAAGGTGTATGAATTGTCAATTTCTTGCATGTAGTCCTGTATGCCCATAACATAGAGGAGACACACAGATCCTAATCATCTCTATTTACGTTGCAGACCTTAGTGAGTGCATTCTCCAGTATTTTATTGAAAGCCTCAACAGTGCCATTCGCCTGTGGATGATATGGAGTACTACGCTGATGACGAATGTGGAATTCCTCTATAAGTGCCTCAATGGTCTTGTTTGAAAAATGACTGCCTTGATCACTCATCAAAATCTTCGGAAAGCCAAATCTTGAAAATATTTCTTTGAAAATAAACTGTGCAGCAGTACTGGCACTGCAGTCCTTTACTGGCTTTGCTTCTACCCATTTGGTGAGGTAATCAGTAGTAGTAATAATATACCTTGCACCAGCTCTTTTTCCTAGTGTGTTTATAGGACCCACAAAATCAATTGCCCATTTTTCAAATGCCTGCAAGGTCAACTATGGGTTCAATGGCATCTCATCTCTTCGCAAAGGTTTCCCTGTCCTCTGATAGACATCACAGTTCCTACAGTGTTCTTTGGAATCTTTGTGGATCGTGGGCCACCATAGCCCTGCGTGCAATATCTTCTATGCGGTAGCCCTTCCTGCATAGTGACCTGCCACGATCCCTGAATGCGCGTTTGCTAGAATACATGGTTTCTCATGATCTAGTACGCATCTGTATAGGACTTCATCCAACCCGAGTTTGTATAATTGACTTGCAATTATAGTGAAGTCTGTGGTGCGCACCACTAGCTGCTTCTTCTGCTGGACAGATAATTCCTGCGGTGCTTGTCCTGTTATCAAAAATTAATGATATCCTTATAATAATCATCGGCAACCTGTATAGCAAATAGCTATGCATCAGGTAGACTATCTTCAATGTTCGTCGGCTCTTCTCCTGTCTCAATCGTTGACAGATGATGAGGTCCCAAGCTCAGTCTACCTGGCTTAACAATAATCTCAAAGTCATATTCCTGGAATAGCCATAGCCATCTTCATATGCATCCCCCTAACACTCGCTTATTGACCAAGTATTTCAATGCAGAATGGTTAGTGAACATAAGGAAGTGCGCACCAAGCAAGTAATGTCTGAATTTCTGTAGGGCATATACCATCTCAAGGCCTTCCCTCTCGGTAGTAGTATAGTTCTTTTCTACTATTGAGAGCTTCCTGCTCGAGAATGCAATAGGGTGGTCAATACCTCCTTCTCCTGGCTGAGCTAATACAATTCCCAAGGCAATGCATGATACGTCGACATGGACATGGAATGGCTTCGTCCAGTCTGGAAAGACTAGAATCGGTGCAGTTACCATCTTTTCTTTAAGTGTGTCAAAACCCTGTTCACATTCCCGGTTCTAAATGAATGGTGTGTCTTTCTTTAGTAGATTTTCCATTGCTGCGGTTATCTGCGCGTAACCCTTTATAAATTTCATGTAGTATCCAGCATGGCCTAAGGTAGAGCATAACATCTTAACGGAAGTTGGTGTGGGAAAATTTACAATAATGGCAATCTTCGTAGGGTACACCATCAATGCTTGCTTATAGACAATGTGCCCAAGTAGAATCCCATAAGGAAGACAAAAAATACACTTCTTTAGATTTAAAGAGATCTGATGCTATCGACACTTCTCAAGCATCATTCTGAGGTTTGCGCAATGGTTCTTCAATAAACCAAACATAGTCCAATCATCAAAATACGCTTCGAGAAACTTATGCATAAACTCTTTGAATGTTGCGACGACCACTCTGGAAAATATGGCAGGTGCATTCTTTAGGCCAAAAGCCATTACTGTATACTAGAACGACCCCCATTCTGTAGCAAAAGTCATCTTATGCCTATCTACAAGATCAATCCTTATCTGATGATACCTCGAAAAACCATCAATAAAAGAATATGCCTCATTCCCTCCAACATTATCAAGCACTTCGTCCATGAATGGAGTAGGGAATGGGTCATGCATGGAATCATCATTCAGTTTTCTAAGATCCACACAGATCCTGATCTCACCCTTCATTTTATTGTCTTAAACGACCATGGGGCTAATCCACTCTGATTCCTCGACAGGTTTAATGATTCCTGCTTCAAGCATCTTATCCAACTCTGCGCGTACTCTTTCTTTGTAGTGCAGATTTAGTCTATACGGTCTCTGCTTCACGGGATTTGCGCCTGGATTCAAAGGTATTTTCATGACTCCTAGGTCTCCCAGAATTCCTTTCATTTCTGTAAATTTTGTTGGAAACAACTCCTGATACTCATGCAGAGTGTCTACGATCTCTGCAGCAGTCTGATCGTCCCAATAGTCTTCGATTGCTGCGAACTTCAGTTCTTTGCTTGTGCCAATATTCACCTTCTGTGTTTTTACTGGTCCGCTCATATCTGGGATTTCTAACAGAGGTCCTTCTACCTCGCATGCACCCTCTGATTCTGCTATGTTTATGTTGTGCGGATCATCGTCATCGTCTTCCTTGCCATCACCATCTTCTTCAGCTAGGTTATAACACTCTATGAGATGTTCTTCATGTTCCTTCCATTCCGAGTGTAGGTTCGTAGGAACGCTATCTTCCTCGAAGAATTCTTCCCATGTAGTATCTTCGTGAAGACAGTCTCCCCTGAATATGCGTTCCTTAATTAACTGCAATGCCTCATGGATCAACGGGTTCTCATCCTCGAAGCTGAAGTCCCTCTAGAAGTTCGTAGTCAAGATTTTCCAATCAGTGGTTTCCCTGCGCAACTCCAAGTCTAGGTACCATTTCTTCGGAATTCCCTCATCGATCGTATGTACAAATAGATGGACCCATTCTTTATGTGCCCTTTCCAGCCATGCCTACGAACAGACTTCAATGTGCTTACTAGGATCTGTTTGTCCATTAAAATTTTCAAAGGGTAAAGTAACCTGGTCAGCAAACTGAATCTTCATGTTAATTCTGCATTGATCCCATGTGGTTAATGTCTACTTGTGTGCATTCCACCATCTGGCGGGTGTGTCGCATAGTGCCATATCCAATGCTGGTAATCTGTGCTCATCTGCAATAGTTGCAGTATATTCCTGGATGAAATTGTAAACATTAGCAGAACCATCATATGTGGGAATAGGACTTACCTCCTTTCCAATCCAGTAGAGTGATTTCATAACCTATGTGCATCTTCTTGCTGATACTTCATGCATCCAACTTTTCCAATTTTCCAGCCCTACCTCCGAATCATAGATGCAGGAGCTGTCACATCTCTAGCTGAGTGTACCATCTATAGTAAGATTAATGTAATCTTCCTGGTTCACTGTGAGCTAGTATAGTTTGTCCAAGTCTTGAGCCTTGGATTCCTCCTGAATTAGCTCACTGCATTTGTCACCATCTGCAGGATCCAACGGTGTGATGACCCTAAGATGCTTCCCCTCAAATATGATCTTCTTTGTTCTTAAGTTGATGATATCCAAGTTATCAATAGCCCAATCAATTCCTAGCAGTGCAGGAAAAGGATGACTATCATCCACAATCTCGATAACTTCAAAGTCTACATGAATTTGGACTCCATCGATGTCAACTATCATGTCATCTAACTGGCCAAAAGGTATGACTTTCTCTTGGTTAGCCATTCTCAGTTGGATAGGTGACCATGACAACTTTGGTCAACCCATCTACTGCCATGTCTACTTAGTTAAGACATTTACTTCGGATCCCAGATCAAGGATGACTTCATCCATTTCAAAATCTCCAATCTGCGCAGTAAGTCTCATTTCTTGACCTGTTCTTTTATGCTTCCTTATGTGATGTACTGCAATATCAGAAGTCTTTGTTCCTATCTGTGGTTCGTATTTGTTTATGAGCTTCTATAGCTCTACTATGGAATTTTCACTTTTGAGTATCTTCATGCAGCTTCACAGGAACTGCGCAACGAAAGTGATGACATTCATCGCAGTGCTTGTTTTATCATAAGCCACTGGCATGTCTTCAACATGCAGTGCTTCACTGCACAATGGGATCCTTTGTGACTCTGTTGCCGATTCTCTGAAGGTATCCCACACATTGGTAAAGACTTCCTTGTTCTTTCGTAGGTCGAGAGCAGGTATTTTTCCCAGAGCTTTCGTTATCCATACTATCTCAACAGGAGTCTGCCTTGTGTGAGACTCCCCTGACGTGGAAACTTTTGTTCCCCTATCACAGCCTGTCTGAGTGCCACTGCATGTGACCACATTGATGCTCGGGTCTACTGGTCTGTTCTCCGCTACGATCCACTAGACATTCGTGTTTTGTGCGTCAGTCCGTCTTCTTTTCTGCATTTCAACCTCTAGTACTAGGAAATATTCAATAACATGCTCAAATGATTTACAATAATTGCACATAGTGCATGGGTTAACACAATCTCTAGATACATGACCTGGCAGTGACCTCTTCCCTGCGTCGGGCCATCATTTCTTCCTCTACCACGGTATCCAGCACCACGACCTTTGTATCCTCCTTGGTCATATTGTGCATTCTCTTGTTTCGACTGGTTATCTTCTTGTACGTGGTACAAGACAGTGCCTCTCATTGAGCCCATATCTCGTTTTCTCTCATTCATTAGCTCATATGCGCGGCAGTTGGATTCATCATGTCCAACTGATTTACAGAAGTTGCAGTATAAATTTTTAGGTGTTTTCACATATTTCTGTATAAGATAGCAGTCTTCAGGTCTGTGTCCTATGGTTCTACAAATTTCACACCATGGGGCCTAATTCTGATTTATTGGGTTGGGCACACCACTATTAAGATAGTCATGAAATAAAGGGAAATGCTCCCAGTCATGGCCTTCTCCTTTACAACTTGTACACCAAACCTCATGTCTAGGTTCATACCTTTGTTCTTTGCCATTCTTCATGCTTTGCAGCTCTAGTGTTAGGGTCATCAGTTGGTTCTGGATCTGAGACATTCTACAACTAGTCTCACCAATTGGTGAAGCCTCTAGCTTCATTGCGATCTCCAAGGCCTTTGCCTGCGACGTAACCTTCCGTTGCATCAATGGTAATCTAATATGGGGAAACATCACAACAATGAACCATTCCTTGTGCTGTTCCGGAGCTATAACAAAGCTCACTTGGTCTAATAGGGTTTTGAACTTCTGATCAAACTCTCAAACCATTTTAGTCGGTTTCTGCTTTATTTCTTTCAACTTGGTTATACACTGAGATTCAGATTTGGGTTTCTTAAACTCTGCCACAAGTGCAACTTTAATTTCTACGAGGGTTCTCGGCTATGTGTTAGAGTACTTCATGAACCAATGTAAAGCTCTGTCCTTGAAAGTGGTGATGAGATGTACTCTCTTTATGACATCATCCTGGATCTATCTTACACTCCATACGGCTTCACAAAGAACCCAATGCTGATCAGGGTCTTCGAGGCCAGTTCCTTTGAATATTGGTAGCTTCATATCAGTGTTTTCCATTGTTATATTAGGTAGTGGGGCGCCCAGATTAGTGCACGGCTGTTGTAATGGGCTCTGTGCAGTGAAAACAAATGGGCTTGTTGGGATAGATGTACTGGGTTGAGTATTCTACAGGTTGGGTTGCGTAGCGGGTGGGTTTTGAGATAAAGGTGGTGTGGTCTTTGCATCCGGTGGGCTCTCAGGGGTAAATGGTGGTGCGTCTTTGTTGTCAAGGTCACAAGGAATTTTAGTATCAATATGGAGTCCAGGGCCTCCAAGATTCTTATTAGATTTATACCTCTTACCACTTCTAAGATTATGGGTATCTTCGTCAGAATCACTATATATACTGTTTACCATGACAAACTTAAGAATATTACTGCATTCTTAAAACACCTTTCTCAGCTAACAACATCTTAATGTATAGACTGAGATTGTTCAACAACTTACCTTGGAATCCTCCGAAAAAGTATGCTTCTGCTTGGCTGTAGGATTTGAGTGTGTCTATAGCAAATTCTGTTACGAATCCTTCTAGCATATGACTGACCCAAAGATCAATTGCGCATGTCAATGGGCTATCTATTGCTTTGAGCTGCGCTATTGGCCTAGGAATCCAGTCTGTAGGAACTCCTCCTTGAAAACAGGTTTTCTTTTCTGTGAGCCGCGAGATCCATGTGTGCAGTGCGTTTGGAAATGATGCCCAGAACATCTCGTGAATATCTTTCCACATATATCTATCTGACCACTGTGTGTCACATAGACGTAGATGTCTATTCTTTTGCCTTGCAAAGTCTCTTATGGTCTTGTCCCACCAAGCTTAGATTTATGTCTTTTCAGGATGCTAGTTGTCAGAGCCTTATGGGAACTAGTATTCTTCATCACACATCACGATTGCAACTCATCACGGATTCTAGCGTGGAAACGGAACCATTTGTTGTCTATAACTGACCCAAAGGTTTTCTATAAGACCCAGGTTCTTCACGGTTTCCCTTTGACCAACAAAACCCCTTCGCACCGGCCCTTTCGGCAACAACCTGCAAGTAGGTTGAGGTCTCACCCGAGGTGTATCTATGGGGTATTGCAGAATCAGGTTTCCACAATAAGTGACAAGTTTCTTGGATAGATGTATTGCGCAGTGCAACAAGGGGTATGCGCTGCGAGATGGGACTACGCAGCGATGGACAACGCCGCGGCCCGCACTACCAAGTTCTTCTGTCGCAGGACTTCTAATGAAACTGCGAACAATTCGATTCAACTTTATACTTGGAGCACACGGAACCGTTTAAGGTGCTGAACTGAGTATCGCTCATCTACTGGTTCAACTACTCAGTCAATTATCCATCTCCTATTCGTTCATCCACTTGGTATGGTTATGATTTGAGCATATTCTATTGATACAATCTAATCATTATGCATTGTTCTATTGCGCATAAGAATGTACTTAAGTGATCTCTTAACACTTAACCAACTAACTGATTCATTATTCTCAAACATAAGCTAAATGTTCACCATTCGTCTATTCATGCAGAACTTAACATATCATCTCCATACTTCTTCTGATGGCAAATGCATACAACAGTTCTCTCATAACAACATGCAAGGAAACATCTAGGCATTCATTTATAGAAAACAAAGATAAGCATTCATCCATAAAACACAATCACACAACACAATATTTAACGTGGTTCACTCCCCCGGATGGGAATCTACGTCCAAAAGAATGGTTGGTAATATATATATATATATTTAAAAGGGATGGGGACAATCGTTCTTAGTCTGCGCACTCAGCTGCAGACTCTCCTTCCTCTCAGATAGGTCTCTGCGCACACAGCTACAGAGCCTTTACAATCTTCTCAACTCAAAAGAGATTTTACAATACAACATCCAGAACCCAAAAATGTAACAACAACAAGTAACCCCATCCCATACAAAATTGTCTTCTTAAATAGACCATGCCCGAAGGTCATGTCTTTACAATGCCAATGACCTAAACCCAAAAACGCGTAGGGTTTACAAAATTGTGTTGGTTTCCCTAAACTAGCTTGTTGGTATCTAGTAGCATCTGCTTCATCGTGGTGGTTCTCCACATCTTCATTCTATTGCTATCAGCCTTCCTATCGCACGCGTGCCAACAATCCACTTTCACTGAATCGTTCATCTCTAACGGTCTCGCCCACTAGGCATGCCAAGCCATCGCTTTCCCTAAGCTGTCCTTTCCTTAACAAACTCGTGTATTGGCCACCTTCCTGATTTGCTCATTCCCACCACTCGACACTCCTGGAGCATCTTTCCAAAATTAGACCACTACTGGTCCATTTGGTACCTGTACCTGATCCTCGTCCAACACTCTGCTTTGCTGGCTCAACGTGGCTTGACTGCTTCATTGCACTACTTCCTCGCAGCGCTGGTCTTCGCGGTGCTTCCAAAATTTGGATGCTGCACACAACTTCACAGCATGGACAAAACTTGGATGCTTCTCACAACTTCGCAGCACCCTCAACACTTAGACAAAATTACATCTTTTTCTGAGCTGCGCTCAGCTCAACTTTTCCTGCTTATCAAAAGTGTTACCAAAATGTTGTCCCAACTTGGGCCCAACACACTTTAAGACACCTCGCCATATCTAGGGATGATGCAATCCTGAATCAACTTACAGGATGATTAATCCTTATCACTTTAAGACATCTCACCATGTCTAGGGACGATGCAATCCTAAATCAACTTATACGATGATTAATCCTTATCACTTTAGGACATGAGTCTAAGGATGATGCAATCCTGATCCACTTACAGGATGATCAAACCCTATCACTTTAAGACATAAGTCCAAGGACGATGCAATCATGATCCACTTATAGGATGATCAATCCCTATCACTTTAGGGCATAAGTCTAGGGACGATGCAATCCCACTAGTCCTCTTAGACAAAGTCTAAGTACCACTTCATCGACCTCATCGTCGGAATAGGTAACCTCATCATCAAACTCATCGTTGGAACATGTAATTGCATCATTGATACATGTATCCTCATCATCGATACAAGTATCCACATCATCAATACAAGTATCCTCATCATCGATATAGGTATCCACACCATCGATACACTAGCCTCATCAATACAGGTATTCTCATCATCGACCTTACCCTTGATATAGGAAATCTCATCATCGATACAGGTATCCATGTCGATACTAGTATCCAAATATCATCATTGATCATATCACTCCCCCTTTCGAGGAGGGTCCTTCTGAACTACACCAAGCTTGCCTTGGAAATACTCAAACTTTACTCGAGATAGAGGTTTGGTCAATATATCAGCAACTTGTACACCAACGCTCACATACTCGAGATTTATAGCTCCTTTATGCACCATATCTTGTATATAGAAATATCATATCTCTATGTGCTTTGATTTATCATGGAACACTGGATTCTCATTCATCTTTATACAACTCTAGTTGTCACACAGGATCACAGTGGGTTCCATCTCTAAATCAAACAATCCTGATAACAACTTTCAAAGCCATATCGCTTCACAACTACCAGAGTAAGCATCTATATATTCAACTTCAGTTGTGCTAAGAGCCACACTAGACTGCTTCCTACTAAACCACGAGATCATGCCATATCCGAGACAATAACTTCCTCCCGATGTGCTCTTCCTGTCTGATACACTTCCTGCCCAATCAACATCTGTGTAGCCATACAATCTGAATTCATGATCTCCAAGATAACATAGATCAAATTCTATCGTATTCTTTAGGTACCTCATCACATGCTTTGTAGCTATCAAGTGAACATGCCTAGGTTCCACTAGATACTGACTCAAGGTGTTCACAGCAAATCATATATCTGGCCTGGTATTTGTTAGATACATCAATGACCCAATAATCTGTCTATACAGAGTCACATCCACTAACTCTGATGAGTCATTAGCTAACCACTTCAAGTTGGAATCCATGGGAGTGGCCATGGCTTTGCATTCCAACATATCAAATACTTTCCCTGGTGGAGAAATATTCCTTCTGGGCCTTGCTATACATACAGACCTAGGAAGTAATGCATCAATCCGAGATCTTTCATCTGAAATTATGTAGCTAGCTTCTTCTTGCTTTCCATGAACTGTTTCTCTTTTCCTATCAGAAATAGATCATCCACATATAGTAATAGTATGACAGGTTCATCATCCATAACGTTAAGATAAAGGTTAGGATCAACTTTACTTTTGGTAAATCCCAAGCTTGTCAAGAATCTATCAATTCTCGCTCTGTGTTTGAACATCATTCACACTCTTCATTGAGTGATCTTTGACATATCTATTCATTCCATCTCCTGTCAAATGGGTCTACTAATATGATCCTCAAGATCGTTCGAACTCTATGGTGAGTTCCTTCTTGCATCCATCTAAGAGAAGAATGTCATCTGTATATAGACACCATCTTCAACCTTGTAGCAAAGGTTGAAATTTGCATCACCCATGGTGATCATTAAGCTCATCAAATGACTATCGATCCTGGGTACCCATACAAATCTTTCTTCAATTGAATCTTGGGACTTTTCTCGATTCGTACTTCTTCTTCAATAACATCATTAAGAGAATGGTCTTTTCTAGCCACTTGGAGCAAACATCTCGTCATGATCCTCTTCCTCTTTCTAAGAGAATCTTCTAGCCATGAGCCTTGTATAGTATGTTTGATTTGTAAGTCTTCTTGTTGAACATCCATCACTTGTTCGGTGTTTATCATTCTTCATGATCTTTCCTACAAATCAAAGTTAATTACATGATTAGTAATACTTCATAATCATCAAATCATGTTGACATGATAACCTATTATACATACAAATATGATGCACATGGTTATGCAACTATCTTCACCAATACTTTGGCACAACACTTTTCCATATCATGTATGCATACAGTGGTTATCTAGATGCCTTCCATCTCTACCAGAACCCACTATCAAGATCATGCACAACTCTCATCATGTCAGCAAAGAGGTTTCATTCTAGACAAGCAACAATGGAAGGTTTGTCCAACTTACCCATCATATGCATATTAGTAGTATACTGTTCAATGCTATATGAATGCTTACACTATGCATGATATATTCTAGGAATACAAATATGCATAGAACTATTACAAGCAATATCATTTACTATTTCAGAGATTCAAAATTCAATTCAACTCAAATACTTATTTGTTATGTTTGTGTGGTTGCATCCCACTTGATCTCTATATGTCTTTGAACTTCTATTCATTTTGTACCACTATGTATGCTTAAGTGTGCACTAGTGTCATCCTCATGATCTCATACACAATCATACATTCATTAGTATAATCTCAATATTATCAAAACATTGTGTATGGTCATGATCATTTCATACATAGGTATATGTTGATGTAATTGTAACTTTGGAATGTATTTCACCTATGTATATTGTACTCCTATAGAGATGTTATTATTCCTTTATACGGAACTGTTGTCATTTGTATTGACAAGTGTCGCAAGTGTTGCAACTTGCATGTGATGGGTTATTAGACCACCAAGTGTGGGGTCGGCCCGGATTAGTATTACCGTCTGTTATTAGACCGAGTTAGACAAGTCGGCCCTACTAGTTTATTAGGCAGGTCAGGTCATGTATAAACAGAGTGCGGGAGGCACTCTATTTGATCACTTCATTATTCACTTCTACACTCATCATAAAATGGCGCACAAATGAGGAAGGAGGAGTAGCTTCTAGGAGGACTATCTCTTGTACTTAGGTTGTATCATTGCTCTTTCTATCTCTGAGGAAGTAGTGGGGTTTTTCACCTTTGTGGTTTTCCCCAGTGAAACTTTGTGTGTCTATTGTCTCATGTGATTGCTTTTTATGATTGATATGCTTGATATGCTGTACATGTAATTCTCTCAGTAAAGATCCTAGAGTATATTGAATTAATGCTAAAAAATTAACATCGTATCAGAGCTAACTTGAGAAGAAGACACTATGCAGTTGCGGAAGCTAGGTATTCTTGTTTATTGGGCTTCTCTCCACAGATATTGAAAAGAAGTAGGGTATTTTGACTCTCCTCAGCAAGGCACATCTTTCTGTCCAATCAGAATTCAATTCTAGGCACTTTCATTTTTGGCCTTAAAAATTAGGGTTTCCACAAAAATAGGAATTCTGAATTATGAGACCATAGCTGGAAGCGCCTTGGAAAAATAGAAGTTTAGAGCTTTGTATCAAACTTTTTGGTTGGGTGAAGCTCCGGGAAACTCAAACCCTAATTCAGGGTCCTCCCGAGTGAATCCGGAAGATTGAAAAGCATTTATGAAGGGTGAAACTTTGCAGTTTTCAATTTCTGAGTATATCGGGCTGATCATCTCATCAAGGCACATCTTTCTATCCTTTCAGAAGTTTGAAATTCACATTTTGAATTCTTAGGGTTTCTCTAACAAACCCTAATCTAGCACCAGTTCCATATTTCTGCAAATAAAGTGGTAAGACCTAAATCTTTTCTATTTCCATTTAAAGTACTCTTTAAGATGTCTCACCACACTAAGCTTGAGGATAAGCTTCAAGGGGCTAATAACTTCCGAGCATGGAAGTATAGGATTGGGTTAATCCTAGAAGAAAATGAGTTGGACACTTACATAAGTGAAGAGGTCCCTGTCCTAGAGGGAGAAGAGGCTAAGGTCTTACATAAGAAAAAATTGGTCAAGGCAAAGAGGATCATTGCTGATTCTATCAAAGACCATCTCATACCACATGTGTCATCTCTGAAGACACCCAAGGAGATGTTTGATTCCCTAACCAAGCTCTTTGAAGGAAAGAACATAAATTGGAAGATGACACTGCGGAACCAATTGAAAGGGGTAAAGCTTCAGAATGGAGAGACCATTCAATCCTATTTCTCTAAGGTCTCTCAGATCAAGGAACATCTTGAAGCTGTGGATGAAGTAGTAGATAATGATGAAGTTGTCATGACCACATTGAAGGGCCTACCTATGTCATGGGACTCCTTCATCCAAGGAATCTGTGGAAGAAGGAAGTTGATCTCATTCAGTAGACTATGGGAGAAATGCTCACAAGAAGAAGCAAGGCTTGTGGCTCGAGAAGAAAAGATGGGAAATGAAGATCAAGCTCTCACAGCACACACCAAGAAAGGAAGGTCAAAGAGGGAGCATTCTCATGCCAAGAAATCTTCACACCACCATCAACATAAAGATAAGAAAGATCTAAGATGCTCATGTAATGAGAAGGGACACTTTGCTTCAGATTGTCCTAAGAACAAAAAGAACAACAACAACAACTTCAACAAAAGGAAGAAGAAAAACAAGAAGAGATATCATGCTCATGCTGCTGAGGATGATGAACCTCCCAAGAGGAAGGCTAGAGAAGAAAGTGGTGACTCATCTAGTGAAGATGAATATGTTCTAATCTCTGCTCTCACAGGTACTATCTTTCATGGATGTAATGATTGGCTTATTGATAGTGGGGATTCCAAACACATGATTGGGTTTAAAGAATCTTTTGTAAATATATCTAAACATGAGTCACCCCATAAGGTGAAACTTGGGGATGATTATCAATATCCTACCAAGGGAAGTGGTGAAGCCTTCTACAACCTAGACTCTGGGAAGTATTTGAAGATGAAAGATGTTCTATATGTACCTAGGCTCAAGAAGAACCTACTCTCCATATCTGCATTGGATGCAAAAGGCATGAGGGTTTCATTCGTAGATCGCCAAGTCCTAATGTGGTCAAACAGTAAGACTATAGATGATGCAGTAGTGATTGGAGAGCAAGAGGGAGGATTGTACAAATTGAAGGGACAACCTAAACATGCCATGGTACATGAATCCATGGGGCCAAGTGAACTTTGGCATAGAAGGCGTGCACATGTGCACTATAGAGCACTACCAATTGCAAGTAAAGTTGTAGAGGGTCTTCCTGAATTCAAGACAAAGCATGAAGGGGTTTGCAAAGGATGTGCAAAAGGAAAGAACATTAAGAAGGCATTTCCAAGTAGTGAAAGAAAAGCTAAAGGAGACTTGGAAATTATCTAGTCCGATGTATGCAGTCCAATGTCATCCAGTTCTCTGAGTGGGTATGTATACTATGTCTCTTTCATTGATGATTTCTCTAGGAATACTTGGATTTATTTCTTGAAGAACAAGATGAAGTGTTTGATAAGTTCAAGGAATTCAAAGCCTTGATGGAAAATCAAACTGATAAGAAGATCAAGACAGATCCGACAATGATGGAGAATTCACTTTAGGTGATTTCAAGAAGTTATGCAATGATTCAGGGATTAAGAGGGAGTTGACTGCTCCCTACAATCCACAACATAATGGGGTTGTTGAAAGAAATAATAGAACAATCATGGAAGTAGCACGGGCAATCCTACATGACCAGGATCTGCTTATGCATCTATGGGAATAAGCAGCTAGGACAACTGTATATGTGCAGAACAGAACACCTCACAAGATATTGGACAACAAGACACTAGAAGAGGTATTCTCTGGTAAGAAACCTGAAGTCAACCATCTCAGAATATTTGGTTGTCCAGTATATACACATGTCCCAAAGGAAAAGAGAACGTCAAAGCTAGATCCTTCAGGAAAGAAGGGCATCTTTGTGGGGTACAGTGAAAGTTCAAAAGCTTACAGAATATACTTTCTAGGATTCAAAAAGATTGATGTCAGTAGAGATGTAACATTTGATGAAAACTCAGCCTTCATCAAGTCAAGGAAGAAACCTGTTGAAGATCATGAAGAACCAAAGGAAACCAAATTTCAAGATATGTTGGCAAGCGGTTTGATCGAGAAATGTCATGGTATCGTCGATGCTGCGACACATCAGATGAGGGTGAGAAAGGAGTATTTTGTGTTAAAGAATACCATAGTTGGCGGGTTTTGGGTCACTTGGACCACATATTATGTAAGAGTGAGTCAGTGTACCGCGGTATGCGGGTTTTTGGGGTCATTTGGACCGAGTCAGTTAGATATTGGGTCAAGTGTCCATAGTGTCGGTTAGGAAGTCAGTTGTAAGTGGACAAATATTGTAATGGCAGAAGCCTATAAATACATGAGAGTTGTAAGTGTTAGAGATAGACGAGCATAGAGGAAGAAGAACGATTGTGTATAGAGATATGTGTTTTGCTTCTGGTATATGACCGCGACAGTAATATAATGATTATGTTTCGATACTATCTTTGTGCATTGTTGCAATATATGAATGTTGTTTGATGCAATGTCTGCTTATTGTTGTTGTGATGATAATTGCTATGATTAATTAATATGTTCTATGTCATAGGTGATGATAAATGCTGCGATTAAGTAATGTGTTATAACTCCTTGCCGAATGTTTAAGGTTTCTATTTAAGTATCGCAATAGAATTAGTCCATGCAGCCACAACTCTCCTCCTACCTCGACAAAAAAATGGTTTCGTCTGCCCTTCGTAGACGCCTCGGGTGAGACCACATCCACTTTGTGGGTGTTGCTGGGTGGGCTCAAACCTGCCCGGGTTGGTGCCCAGGGAGACTCCGGTATGTGTCGACAGTGAGGTGAACCCCTGTCGACCGAGGTCGCATTGGTCAACAAATGGTTCCGTTGCCGGGACCATGTGCAGAGTGAAAGGAGGTCATGTTGTGGCACCCAACGAAGCCCGAGATACAGAGTTGGTTTGCTCAGAAGTTGCGGGAGTTTGCTGAAGAAGAAAGTCGAAACACGCGACTAATAGTAGATCACTAGCTGGGAAGGTATATCCACGACGGTCCGCACGAATGGTTTTTTTGTGAATTCCCGATCATCCTATATGAATAGTTGTCAAAGTTGACCTTCCAAAAGAGGAATTTCCAGGGTGGTGAGCCAACGGCTTGGACCCTGGAGTTGATTTAGGAGCTACAGGAAGTCAATAATAAGGCATCGCGGGGTGTTGAAGTTTGGCTTGATAGCATCTTGGAGGGATATATCACTGAATTTGCAGTTGACACAAAGAAATCCTATAGTGAAGCTGAAAGATACTTCTTCCGCGGACCAAGGTGAAGGTTTCTGCTGTTGCTCCAACTGTCAATTAAGATACTAATCTGCAAAAAGGGTATATTAAAGATGCACCTTGATCAGTAGAAAACCTGGTGGGCGGAGGCCATGGGTACTGTGACTGCCGGGGATGGTACATGGAATGGTAAGGGGTAGATGGGTGTAGACCATGAGGTGACTGTGAGTGAAGCCGAGGAAAAAAGTGGTCTTACAAGAGGAGGAGTGAGGTTTCGACAGGAGAAGAGGCAGAGGAAAGGAGAAGGTCCTGCTACAATCGAACCGCAAAACCATGAAGGAAGACCACATAGGATGAAGTGAACTCACAGTCCTGATAGGGACAACCAGGCTACGCCCAGGATAGAGGCAGGACCAAACCCCAGCACCAACGTACCCACACCTCTGCTCACTGACTCACAAACAATAAGAAATACCACTTCGACACTGCCAAGTTCGTCAATTCCGCAGAAGTTGATTGGTAGTAGCATAGCGATAAGAGGAAGGAAGCCCAGAATGGCGGGTGATGATGGTAAGTTAGCATTGTTCCACAAAAGTGCGACAGACAACCCATAACAGTATTGGTTTTTATGTGAAGTGGTCTGGACCATCAAATAGATCACTTATGCCAATGCTAAGAAAGGACAGTTAGCCACGAATCTGCGAGGTCGTGCATTACATTGGTTTATGAAGTTTATTCTAGTCCCTACGGGAGCCCCAGAGAATTCGTTGGATGAGATTCGGGATGGGCTCATTGCCGAATTTAGAAAAGGTATGGGACTTCGACCAACGACTCAAGATGCTGATGGAAAAGGTTAGTTTCGATATGAGTGCCATGCAACATAAAGAATGGTTCATTGCGGCACTACTACCCCACATTCGGCTGCCATTGATGTCGTAGAACATATCGATGCCTAGCGAAGCTCTAGAGATTGCAATGCGATTGGAGGCATCACCGATTGGAGATAATGTGGCTGGGATGTCACAGATACAGACGCAGCTCGCTAACCTGACTATACAGTTGCAAGATTTGAAGAAGAACAAGGAACAACATGATAAAGTATGGTGTACATGATGTCGAGGAGAAGGGCATATGAAGGATAATTACCCAAATTTTTGTAATTATTTGGTGTCAGGAGCGCCAAACCAGTTGAATGGAGGTAGTATGCCATGGTGTCGCATTTGTCACGTGTTTGGGCATAGTAACGATAATTGCCCATATATGCAGAAAATGGTCACAACCCCGTGAAATCTTTATTGCACATTCTGTAAGTCGGTGGGTCATGATGACAAGGATTGCCGTGCATATGGGTTGCTGCAGGAGAGGATGTGTGATGCATTCTACGTCAAGGACCACCAGCACCCCGTGCAACAGCCACAACTGCAACTGCAGGTAGCTCAGTCGCTATCGCAATGGTTCATGCCGCAATATACTCCAATGCAGATGACTCCCCCTCGGCCACAGTATGTACAGCAACCGTAGTATGCACCACAAGGGCAAGGGATAGTACCAGCATCGATACAGGTTAACCAACCTCAGTACCAACAGCAGGGAGGCTACTGAGGAGGATATAGGGGCAGACGTGGTGGCGGATTTGGTTGTGGAGGAGGAGGCCGAGGTGGTCGTGGACTTGTTCAATGTTACCACTGCGCGGTATGGGGGAATTCTCAGTGTGACTGCCCACTACTACAAAATCAGTGTATGTTTTGTTTTGGTAATGATCATATGGTTGAGAATGGTCCACAATTGATTGCACGATGGCAGGCTGGGAACACTTCGCAGCTACAGAATCAGGCCCAACCATAGCAACCAGTACAGAACCAGCCTCCGTGACCACCACCGAATGGCAATCAAAATATCAATCAACTGGGGAATTTGCAGCAGAACCAGATATAGGGTGCAAATATTGCGAGTATTTCTACAGAACTGTGACCACAAGATGCTTTGGTGGCTATTGTCACTCATGGAGGCAAGACGAATGGGGAAGATAGTTTGTGACCACTGATTCGGTTGGCTGGTTAGAAGACGGTACCTTTTGACATTGATACGGAGCGGGAGACATTCCTAGAGGCACATAGCACCTTGGAGAAAGACTGCGGTAAGGCTGTTGTTTGCGATATGCCACCTGTCATTGATACTACATCAGACGCTGATCGACCACCACCATCGGGGACATTGCAAAAGTTTCTTGAAAGCTTTTTGTTATTGGCCCGAGATCCAACTGCCCTGGTTGAGATTGAGGGATGGTTGTAGTGATTTACAAAAGGATGATAGAAGTCAGCAGTCAACTCCCTACAGCGACGGAAGACAGGCAAGGAGATGCGCATGAATATTCAGATTGGTGAATATGATGTTGACTCTGTGATTCTTGACCTTGGTTCAGATCTTAACATATTAGCCAAGCAGGAGTGGCAGAATATGGGGAGCCCCCCATTGAGCTGGTCTCCTGTGCAGTTCCGGTTGGCTAACCATGCGAAGGTAACACCCTTTGGGTGAGTTCCGCGGCTCACGATTGATATTAAGGGCATGAAGAATTATGCTGAATTTGATGTTATTGAAGTGGTTGAGGGAGGAAGCTCTTATCCGACACTCTTGGGGATTGGATGGGCTAACGATAGTGGAGCTGTCACCAACTTCAAAAAGCACATGATGACATTTGAGAATCACGATTTCAGAGTCATCGCCCCATTGGATGCGGCTAAAGGACGTCGCTATGTGGAACCTGTAAAAGATGATGATCCCGCTAGATGGGACCATGCATTTAATATCTCTGAAGATTACATTCATCCTACTGCCTATGGTCAGTTGGAGTGGAACAGCGAGAGCTCTGCGTCTTCCAACTTTGATGATGCCTTGGAACATTGGCATAACTGAATGCATGAATTACCATTCCGGAAATGTGGCTTAGTTACGCAATCCTTATGTCGTGTTGCGACTAAAACGATCACACTGCCTGTTTATGAGGGGTTTCCTAGCCTAACCACCTTTTTTACAGAATTTGATGACCACGTCTCAGAACCACAACGATTGCTAGCATTAGACAAGGCACTGAAGGTTGCTCTAGCACTCTGGTGGGCGACACATAAGAAATTCATTAACGGTTGGTCACAGTGTCAAAGGTTGATGATGGTTCGTTTCGGTTATACTGAGGTTTATCACACTGGAAAGCATGATGGTCGGACTGATCCTAGTGATCATGTGATGGAATTCCAATGCTTATGGGTAGCGCGACCCAGAGATGAGTGGGCCCATGCTTTTGTCCATACTTTGGATGACATCCTGTGCTTGTGGTACACTGTAGTTGAGTTGCACCAAGACATTACAACATGGGGGGAGTTGATGATCTGTTTCACTCATACGTTCACTTTTGTGGATGCCAACCCTGATGTCCATAACGCCCTGTAGCTCATCCGTGACGTGGTACTTCAGGTTGTTCCAGCGGTCTACCCTGTCGACCAGCACACACATTGTCAGATGCAGTCTCTCATGGAGTGCTTCAACATCAGCGGTGGGACAGAGGATGATGATGATCCCCAGAATATTAACATTCCCGAATTTGAAGGAAGTCGCAATGTGGTCCCACCTGCTGTACCAAGTAATCCATTCAGTCAACCATTGCAGCTCCGCAAGACAAATATTGGCACCGAGGCTACTCCCAAGTTTGCCAATGTTGGGGATTATTGGGACGATGAGATGATGAGTAAGGTTACTGAGTTACTTCATGAGTTTCAAGATGTGTTTCCCACGAAGTTTTACAAAATGAAGGGAATCCTGGGTGATTTAGGAGAGATGAAGATTCCATTGAAACCAGATGCTAAGCCAGTCCGATAGTGACCTTATTGGATGAACCCACGACATAAAGAAACAGTCAAGGTGGAACTTGATCGCATGTTGGATGCTGGTATTATAGAACCTGTGGAAGAGTCCGAATGGATTAGTCCTATGGTGGTGCAGGACAAGAAAACAGGTGACATGTGCATTCGCGTCGACTTGCGAAAGTTGAATGATGCCTGCTTGCATGACCCTTTTCTGACCCTGTTTACTGATGAAGTACTTGAAGGAGTGGGTGGCCAGGAGATGTACTATTTCACTGATGGATTATCTGGCTACCATCAGATTCTTATTGCCAAGGAAGATCGCCATAAGAAAAATTTCGTTACTGAATGGGGTTGCTTTCAGTACACGGTAATGCCATTTGGTTTGAAGAATGCACCTGAGATATTCTCCCGGGTTGTTGTTGCCGCATTCAAAAATTTTATTCAAAAGTTTTTGCAGGTATATATGGATGATTGGACCGTTCATGGATTGATTTGTGATCATCTGGCCAATCTGCGGTTAATGCTTGAACGATGTCGACAGCACCAGGTATTGCTAAACTTGAAGAAATGTATTTTCTATGCACCGTTTGGGATATTGCTGGGTCATATCATGTGTAAGTAGGGATTGCTGGTTGATCCAGCCAAAATTGAGCTCATTTTGGGGTTGCGACTTCCAACCACCGTTAAGCAGTTGCACGCGACTTTGGGTCATACGGGATATTATCGCAAGTTCATTAGGGGGTATGCTGCGATTACTGCCCCTATGGAAAAGTTGTTGAAGAAGGACGCGGCATTCCAGTGGAGCCCAGAATGTCAGGATAGCTTCGAAATGCTCAAGGCGAAGATGGCATCGGCCCCAATTTTGGTCTTTCCAAATTGGAGTAAGGAATTCCATGTCCATGTCGATGCTTCATCGATTGCATTAGGGGTTGTGTCGGCTCAACCTGGAGAAGGTGACCTTAATCATCCCATTGCTTTTGCTAGTCGGAAGCTGTCCTCTCCAGAATGCAATTACACTACCACAAAACGAGAAGGTCTGGCCATGGTTTACGCACTGCAGAAATTCAGGCATTATTTGTTGGGTGGACACTTTAAAATGTTCACTGATCATTCTACATTGAAATACTTGGTCAATAAGCCTGTGTTGGGGGGGAAGATCTATCATTGGCTACTTTTTTTTCAGGCATTTGATTTTGAAGTCATTGTGAAACCGGGGAGGTTGAATGCTGGACCAGATCATTTGTCACAAATTGACACAGGGGAGGAACCGACTAATATTGAAGATGGGTTGTTGGATGCCCAACTATTTAAAGTTGACACTGTTGATCAATATTTTGATGACATCCTTCAGTTTTTGGTGATCGACACCGCACCCGATGACGTTACCACTCTTCAGAAGAAACAGTTTGTTGTCAAGGCTACTGACTTTCAACTAATCGCATGAGAGTTGTATAAATTGGGTGCTGATGAGATATTACGCAGATGTGTCTTGCCCCATGAGCAAGCACATATATTGGTCGAGGCACTTGGTGGAGTAGTGGGAGGACACTATGGTGGTCGGGCGACTACCTGGAAGGTTCTGAGTGCAGGGCTTTGGTGGACCACATTACATAATGATGCGACAGACTATGCGTGGTATTGCGATGTTTGTTAGTGAACTGGCAAGCCATCCAGATGCGACGAGATGCTGCTACTACCTCAAGTGACACTGCAACCATTCGAGAAATAGGCTGTGGATTTTCTAGGACTGATCACTCCACCAGGGAAACACACAGGTGCATGGTATATTGTCATGGAAACAGAGTACTTGACCCGATGGGCTGAGGCAGCACTCGTTGTTGATTGCTACGTTGCAACGGCTACTCAATTTTTGTTTGATCACATTATCACTCGCTTCGGCTACCCCAAGATATTGCTGAGTGATCAAGGCAGCAAATTTCTTAATCACACTATCAGCACATTAACAGAGGAGTTGTAGATACAACATAAGAAGAGTACACCCTATCAACCATAGGCAAATAGAATGGTGGAGGTGTTTAACAAGGTGTTGGAGCATGCGTTGAAAAAGGTGTGCAATGCGAACCACGATGACTGGGATCTAAAAATCCCAGCAGTATTGTGGTCCTATCACACCACATGTAAAAGGTTGACTGGTCAGACACCTTTTAAGCTGGTATATGGGAAGGAAGCAATTACGCCTATGGAGTACATTGTTCCAAGTCTACGAATTGTGGCTATTACGAGCATGGATGATGTCGCAGCATTAGATGAACATCTAGTGCAATTGGTGGAGCTGGAAGAGGATCGATTTATCGCTGGCTTTCACCAAGGGGTAGAGAAGGATCGCCAGAAGGCATGGCATGATTGCCAAATAAAAAAAAAACAGTTTCAACAAGGCAACTTGGTGTTATTATACGACAGCAAGTTTATGAAACATCCAGAAAAATTGCAGATGCATTGGCTGGGTCCATATCGCATCAATAGTATTACTTCAGGTGGTGCGGTTTAGTTGTAGCGATTGGATGGGGCGATGCTCCCCAAGCTGGTAAATGGTCACAGGTTGAAGCCCTATCGATCAGGCTTGGAGCAGTGCCATGTCTGAGTCGCATAAAAAAAAAAAAAGAGAGAATGTGTGTGTTGCAGGTTGCTTGGTGGCAGATGGTGCACCAACCGAAGAAGGTATGCACAAGCAGGGAGGCTTGTGCAGCAAGTTTGGAGTAGTCGGAGACACATGGAAATGTTGCAACCCAGTCAAATTAGTAATAAACGCCAAAAGGTTAAACAGTTAATTAACGGCGTTGTTCGAATGATGGGAATTAATGGTGGACCCGACCGCTCGGCGGACTCAGCAGACAAGATCGATGACGGATTTTCCTGATTGATACAGGATTTGGTTGAGTTAATGCATGATTTAGTCATGATTATGGTGGATTTGGGTAAATGCTATAAATATGGTTTAGCGTCGGGCAGAAGATACCGAGGAATTTGTAAGACGTGTTGTTCTGGAACGATGTAGTGATCTGATCCAGTTGTTAAGTATATAATGAGGAGTGGTGAGGTATGCCAGGCGAATTGGAGATAGTGGACATTAGGAGTGAAGTGGAGTCTCCTGATTCATTCTGGTTGCCATCGAATGAGAAGCTGTGTACTTGGACACTGTCAATATTGGATCTGAGGTTTCCAACATGCTAGTGGGAGCATCAAGTGTTGCTAAGAAGCACCGAGGAAGTCAACCTTCTGAATCTCCACAAAGTAAGAGGTTACTTCGGTCTGCGGTGGCTGGCAAAGCTCTGGGGTAGGTGGGGCAGTCCAGTCGCACCATTCATCCATCTGCCCAATGGCTGGGACAGTCTGCTAGTAATATCCTTGGTTACATCCCTCCTGTTCGATCGGATGCCACCCCACGTAAGATAAATCCGAAACATAAATTTAGCGTGAAGATACCCGCACTCCCAGCTGGGATGGAGTGCTCTGTGGATATTGGGTCGGCGCTGATAAGGCTGTGCTATGAGGACCATGACATGGTGGCTCACCCCGAAATTGCATCAGCACCATATGTCCCTGAGACTGGGCAATTCACCAGTTCTAGAGATACATGATTGGGCACGAGGACTGCGGCAGGCCGGCTTGTTAGGGCTAATTAACATACTGCATTTTGGGCATCTAGTGGAAGTTGGTGCTTGTGTAAAACAGCTCTTGTCATGCTTCCATGGGGGTTCGTTGTGGTTGGACAAAGAGGTCCCGGTCACTATTGAATTGATTTCTTTCATTACTGGCTTACCTAAGAATGGCGTTGATCCGACGCAGTTTATTCAAGGAAAGACGAACGAGAAGAAGCGGGTGCATCGGTTGGCACAAAGGTATGAATTGGAATCAGATGGGCATGGGTATCACACCAGTAGCTGCAATAATCAGGTGGTACTCACGGGAATTAAGATCCTGTCCTGTAAAGTGATTAGGGGAGGTCGCCCTAACCAATGTAATTCGAGAATAGTTGCTTATGCAGAGCAATGTGCGGAAGGGGTCCAGATGAAATGGTCCCTCTATCTATTGAATCAACTAATGGAAGACGTCGCAGCGGTCCAAGTGGGTAGAGGCGCTTTCTCTTATAGTTGGTTGTTGCTACTGATTGCTCTAGTTGCATGGAAAGAGCCCGACACCTACAAGGGTATGGACTACCCGGTTGCAGTAAAACGACGAGGGGCACGTTATCAGAATCTATGGTATGTACAAGAGCCCGAGGACATCTGGGAGTGCCAATTACAATTTTGGCTATATTCGGAAATGCTTTCTGACGCAGCAACATAGGTCCCACGAATATCCAAAGATACTATGGCATGATTCACACCTGTCATGGCATTTTCCATACGACCAGGGTCATTTTTAAGGGAGAAATTTCGCCAATTGGCTATTTTTTGGGCTTTTTTTCAAAAAATAAATTCGCTATTTGGTCATTTTTAGTCCCTAATATCACCTATATTTACGTAAAATATGTTTTTTTATCATAATATTCGCCAAAATTTACACATTTCAGTAGTAAATTGTATGTTTCATATTTAATATTCGCCTACTTATCTATATACATGTTTTTTTCAATCCAAAATAATCGCCTAGGATACTATACTTAAGTATAATATTAGCATCCTTAAAAAATACCCTGCATATGACCAAGTGTCATACATATACAAGCTCGTCATGATGTTGATCAACAATGGTTGCAGAGTAGGTATAAAGTGACCGCGGCAAATTTGGAAGCTATTGTGACTGAGTGGCTGGAGGCTTGGCGACAGCCCATGAGTTCAGTAGAAATCGATGTTGGAGGTCCACCGGTGGGTCCTGCGAATCGAGTATCGGCACAGGATCAACAGAGTCGTCACGATTCTGATCACAACTTGACCAGAACACCAACTACGGATGATAGTGACCGTGCTATTGAGGAAAACCGGTCAAAACAGCACCACGAGCATGCGATGATCAGTGGGATGTCTTTACCAGCAGAGGCGCAGTTGGGCTAGTTAATCACAACCCTTAACCATGCCACCACATTGGCTGCTGACAAGATGTCCGTCAAATCAGAGGAAGGATTCTCTATGCTTGCTACTCGTATGGATTCTTTGTGTAATGTAGTGTTACAAAAGGAACCCGGTAATGTACCCATGCAGGACACGGTCACAATCAGCACCACACCCCGGGTCCAAAATATCAACATTCCCCCGGCTGCAGTTGTGACCAACAATGAGGCTTTGCAAAATGTGCTGCAAATGGTTTCCCAGGTCACTGTCAATGTTAATGAACTGCCAGCAATGGCGCTGGCGACAATGCAGAAGGTCGCCTCCCAGGAAATGGCAGATAGAATGCATGAAATCAGCAAGAGCTTCCAACACTTGCACACAAGCGAGGCAGCTGCAACCGCCACAATTGACGAGCTTACAAGCAGGGCTGCTACAGCATAGAATGCAGTGGATGGCCTTTAAGCCGACCTTAAGAAAGAGCGGGCCAAGAAGGGTCTCACATTTGAAGCCCTTAAAAAGGATCAAGACTTTCTTATCATAAAAAAGACCCATCTATGGGATTACAGTGTTAAGTTAGAGACGATGATTTGTGATGCATGCCAGCATATGCCGTAGCCCATTCCCGAGACCAATGTGCTCGAACAGGTGTAGCGATTAGGAACTATCATTGTTCAGTTACGATAGGAGAACGATGTGTTGAAGGCTCAATTGAAACCTGGTACACCTCAGGCCGAGATGGATAAATGAAGAAGGGCAATTGAGGAAGTTGCCACCCAGATGGAGGAGCTGGAAACACAGGCAACCAGGCTCACCATTGAAACGGTACAATTTTGGGGCTGCATTGTTCACGATGAGCAAGTTGAATAGCTCACTAAAATCTGGCAGGAAGGGGAGGGTTAGGTGGCCACATTAAAGGCTACGATGAGAACCCTACCACTAGTGGAGCAAGTTGCTAAGTCACACGAGCTGAAGGACTTGCAACAATGGGTTGCCAAGGCAGATGAATGAAAGAAGATACATGCGGCCTAGTTGAAAGAATTCCAGGACACTGACTGGAAACTGATGCTATGGGCTAGTGAAGCACTACAAGCAGTATAGAAGTATCGACAACAGGTCATGGACAAGCTTGTCGATCACCCATCAGACGACGATGTGATCAATAGTTAGGCAGTAGCTAAGGATTCTTAGGAGCTGGTGCAGAATGTTGAATAGCCGTATGCAGACTTCAAGGCAAAGACTACGACGTGCACTATGTCCAGCAGTTGACGTGGCTCGAGGGTGAGCCACAAGATTGTGTTGGGGGCTTGTTGGCAAGCGGTTTGTTGGGAAAATGTCGCGGTACTGCCGATGATGCAACACATCAGATGAGGGTGCGAAAGGAGTATTTTGTGTTAAAGAATACTGCAGTTGGAGGGTTTTGGGTCACTTGGACCACATATTATGTAATAGTGAGTTAGTGTACCGCGGTATGTGGGTTTTTTGGGTCATTTGGACTGAGTCAGTTAGATATTGGGTCAATTGTCGATAGTGTCGGTTAGGAAGTCAGTTGTATGTGGAAAAATATTGTAATGGCAGAAGCCTATAAATACATGAGAATTGTAAGTGTTAGAGATAGACGAGCATAGAGGAAGAAGAACGATTGTGTATGGAGATCTGTGTTTTGCTTCTGGTATATGACCGCGACAGTAATATAGTGATGATATTTCGGTACTATCTTTGTGCAATGTTGCAATATATGAATGTTGTTTGATGCAATGTCCGCTTACTGTTGTTGTGATGATAATTGCTGTGATTAAGTAATATGTTCTATGTCGAAGGTGATGATAAATGATGTGATTAAGTAATGTGTTATAACTCCTTGCCGAATGTTTGAGGTTTTTGTTTAAGTATCGCAATAGAGTTCATCCATGCAGCCACAACTCTCCTCCTACCTCGGCAAAAACATGGTTTCGTCTTCCCTTCCTAGATGCGTCGGGTGAGACCTCATCTGCTCTACGGGTGTTGCTGGGTGGGCTCAAACCTACCCGGGCTGGTGCCCAAGGAGACTACGGTATGTGTCGACAGTGAGGTGAACCCCTATCGACCGAGGTCGCATTAGTCAACAAGACACCACTATCACTGAAGCAATTCCAGATGCAGATCGTGAAATAGAAGATCCACAAGAACCTATAGAGCCACCCGGTGAGAAGAACTCTCACAAGAGGAAGCCTGCATGGGCTAGAGAGTTCATTCAAGATGCAGAAAGGTATGGCATTCCAGAAGAAGAACACAAAGAAAGGAAGAAGACTAGATCTCATACTAGCTATGTTTCCCTACTTCGTGATATTATGAACAAAGAACCTTCCAGTTATGAAGAAGCAGTGGAAAAGAAAGAATGGAAGGATGCCTTGGTCGAGGAATACCAGTCGATCATGAACAATGATGTTTGGGATGTAGTCCCAATACCTGAAGGGAAATCTGTTGTGAATTCCAAGTGGATCTACAAGATCAAGCATGCTGCAAATGGCAGCATAGAAAAGTACAAAGCGAGATTTGTAGCTCGTGGCTTCTCCCAGAAAGAGGGAATAGACTATGAAGAGAATTTTGCTCATGTATCCAGGTACACTTCCATAAGATCAGTACTTTCCCTAGATGTAGTGATGAAATGGAAGATACACCAGATGGATGTCAAGACATCTTTCTTGAATGGTGTAGTCAAGGAGGAAATATATGTGGAGCAACCACTTGGTTTTGAGACACATGACAGTGAGTCATATGTGTGCAGGTTGAAAAAATCCTTGTATGGCTTGAAGCAAGCTCCTAGGACTTGGTATGGTAAGATAGACAACTTTCTATCCAGTTTAGGATTTACTAAGAGTAAAGGAGATTCCAACCTTTACTACAAGGTTAAGGAAGGAAATCCTATGATACTACTTCTGTATGTTGATGACCTCTTTGTTACAAGTGAGGATGGATTGATTGCCGATACCAAGAGGAAGCTTGCTACCGAGTTCGAGATGAAGGACTTGGGGATGATGCACTATTTTCTAGGCATGGAGGTTTGGCAAAGTGCAGATGGGATCTTCCTTGGACAAGGGAAGTATGCAGTAAAGATCCTAGAGAGGTTCAGGATGATGGACTACAAGGCCATGGCCACACCTATGGCATCAAACTTGAAGCTTCTGTGTGATGCTTCATCTGAGCCAGTTGATGTCACAGTGTATCATCAAATGATTCGGTCCTTAATGTACCTGACGAACATGAGACCAGATATTTGCTTTGTGGTGAACACATTGAGCCAGTTCCTGACGGATCCCAGAGGTTTTCACCTGGTTACTGTAAAGGAAATTTTGAGGTACTTGAAGGGTACAATTGATTATGGGCTCAAGTATGATGCGAATCAAAAGTTTAACCTACAGGGTTATGTTGATTTAGACTAGGCATGCAGTACTGTAGATAGGAAGAGCACTTCTGGGTGCTGCTTCAGTATGGGATCAGGCGTGATCTCTTGGTTTAGCAGGAAGCAATCCTGTGTAGCACTAAGTACAGCCGAAGCAAAGTATGTTGTAGCTTGTTTAGCTAGTTGTGAGGTAGTATGGCTCTGGAAGCTACTCTCTGAGCTATTAGATATCCCACTAGAGGCTACTGGTATCTTTTGTGATAACCAAAGTTGTGTGAAGCTGTATTAGAACTCGGTGTTCCATGACAGGTTGAAACACATTGAGATCAAATATCACTATATCAGGGATATGGTGCAGAGAGGAGCAGTGAAGCTCCTATATGTTGCGACGGATGAGCAAGTTGCAGATGTGCTGACGAAACCACTAGCCAGAGTGAAGTTTGAGTACTTCAGAGAGAGGATTGGTGTTCTTCATATTGATGACACTTCGAGGAAGAAGTGATGGACACATTTGCAGTAGCCATTCCAAGCATGGTGAGAGGAGGATCTTTCCCATGGCTGTGGATGTAAGTGCTGGATGATGAGCATCAGGATGATGCTCCAATTACTGCTTTGTATATATTGTATGATTAGTTGGATCATGTATTTGTATATGTATCAGGTGGATCCATTGTATGATCAGTTGGATCATGTATTTGTATATGTATCAGGTGGATACATTGTATGATCAGTTGGATCATGCATTTGTATATCTATTAGGTGGATACATTGTATGATCAGGTGGATCATGTATGATGATATGTATTAGGTAGATACATGATATGCATCAGGTGGATGCATTGATGATCAGGATGAGCATACTATGATGACATGCATCAGGAGGATGCTTTGACATGATCAGGTGGATCATGAGTGATGAGTCCGAAGACACAGATGCACAGAGTCTTTTCGACATGGTGGTAGATGTGTTCTCTCATGTGCGTTGATGTAATTGCAGAGCCTTTCCGACATTGTGGTAGATGTGTTCTCCCATGTGCATTGATGTAAGTGGAGATCCTTTCTGACATGGTGGTAGATGTGTTCTCCCATGTGCATTGATGTAAGTGCAGAGCCTTTTCGACATGGTGATAGATGTGTTCTCCCATGTGCATTGATGTACATGTAGAGCCTTTCCGACATGGTGGTAGATGTGTTCTCCCATGTGTGTTGATGTAAGTGCAGAGCCTTTCTGAAATGGTGGTAGATGTGTTCTCCCATGTGCGTTGATGTGAGTGTTGAGCCCTTCCCAGATGGTCAGAGGAAAGTCCTTCCATGATGGTGAGTGTAAGTGCTGTATTGTGTGCATATGGACTGTGCTTTGTAGACGATGAGATTATTAGTATGATCATGAGTATCAGGATGATACTCTATGGCCATGGATAGGTTGTGCAGTTACATGTAAAAGATCCTGGGAGATCTGATAGGTTGAGTAGTATGCTCATAATCAATCCTGGGACGCTCTTTCGAGGTTTTTCTCAATGCACATAATTAGTCATGGGATCCACCGTATGACCACTGATGATGAAGACCTACATGTGGTGGGCCTACATCCAGCATGAAAAAGGGCTAGCTCTATAGAACTTCCTATGACAAGTAGTTCAGAGATTGATTGAGATAGCAGCAGCTGTGACGATGACGATGATCCAGAGAAGAAGACTTGTGCTAGTAGTTTTGTGTCGAGAAATACCTTCCTAGTTAAGAGGGAGTGTTGATGTAATTGTAACTTCAGAATGTATTTCACCTATGTATATTGTACTCCTATAGAGATGTTATTATTCCTCTATACGGAAGTGTTGTCATTTGTATTGACAAGTTCACAACTTGCATGTGATGGGTTATTAAACCACCAAATGTGGGGTCGACCCTGATTAGTATTACGATGGGTTATTAGATTGAGTTAGACAAGTCATCCCTACTAGTTTATTAGGCAGGTCAGGTCATGTATAAATAGAGTGCGGGAGGCAATCTATTTGATCACTTCATTATTCACTTCTACACTCATCAGAAAGTGGCGCACAAGTGAGGAAGGAGGAGTAGCTGCTAGGAGGACTATCTCTTGTACTTGGGTTGTATCATTGCTCTTTCTATCTCTGAGGAAGTTGTGGGGTTTTTCACCTTTATGGTTTTCCCCAGTGAAACTCTGTGTGTCTATTGTCTCATGTGATTGCTTGTTATGATTGATATGCTGTACATGTTATTCTCTCAGCAAAGATCCTAGAGCATATTGAATTAATGCTAAAAAATTAACAGTATACTTACCTAAGATCCTAACAGAATGTATGATTCTAACCTGATATAGGAAAACATACCTGGATTATCATGCTTGGTTATGTCCTAACATACCCAAACAATATCTTCTTTGTTCTCGTCAATGGTTTAGAGACCTTGTGCTAGAACCTGCATATCTCATAAGTTAAGCATAGTAGAACAAAGTCATACATACCTCGTAAGTAGAGCTTCTATGTGGTCAAGGACTATGGATGAGTCTTTGTCTTTATGTCATCTTGATTGTAGAACTTGATTTGTCTTTCTTGATGTACCTGTATCTTGTTAGCAGACAACATCATCCTCATACAACGCCACAAGTGAATTAGTACAATCATAAGTGTCATAACCCTAATCAATGAATGTCTTCTATCATTCACATGCATTCATTATCAAACAATCATAATTGTACTAACCTTAATAACATGAAGACAAACATATTATGAACTTAATCAAGAATAAGATTTTCAAAACATCCCTATCTTTCCTCAAGTCATACCTATCAGGATTGCTTGTAGTCTTCTTATGTAAGGCCTTAGCCTCATCTCCCTCTGGAACTGGAACTTCTTCACTTATGTAGGTGTCCAATTCATTCTCTTCTAGGATTAACACAATCCACTTTGATTTGCTGAAACTAGATCTGGAGCTGGATTAGGATTTGTCAAAGAAACCCTAAAAATTCAAACATTGAATTTCGAAATTTTGAATGGATGGAAAGATGTGGCTTACTGAGTTGATCAAGCTGGTATAATTCAATTTTGAAAACTGCAAAATTTAACCCCTCAAAATTGCCTTTGAAACTTCTGGATCTTCTAGATAGGATCCCAAACTAGGGTTTGATAAAGCTCGGTCTTCTGCCCATCCAAAAGGTTCGATCTTTTGTTCTAAACTTTGATTTTCCTGAGGAGATTCCAGCCGTGGTCACAGATTTAAAAAATTCCAACTTTTGTAGAAGCCCTAATTTTCCACCTTTCTGATCAAAATCCTAAACTAGGGTTTGATCAAGCCCGGCCTTATGCCTAACAAAAAATTCGATATTGGTCTCTAAATTTCGATTTTGATGAGGAGAATTCATCCATGGACTCCGATTCCAAAATTTGCAACTTTCTCTGAAGCCCTAAATTCTCGTAGCAGTGACAAGCCAAGAATGAAGGTGCTCAAAATCCAATTCTGTTTTGACAGAAATATGCACCTGATTGTTTCTAGTGCATTTCTTAAATTATGAATCCAAAAGGTCTGAAACATCTGCCCGTGGTATCCTTTCTTGTCATATTTCTATCCCCACAGGTCTGACCTTAATTGGATTCTTCGAGAGATATTTATGCCAAGTGTCGCAACATGACCTGTTTATGGGATAAAACATGAGAGCTAACTTGTACGGAGTGCCATGTGTCACTGGTTCCACTTCAACCTCTGAAAATCAGACCTCTGAAACTACAATCTGTTCCCTACCTGTCACTTTTTATGAACTTTCATTTGGATCTTGCTAGCCCACGATATGACCTTTTTTCCTAGTTCACCTACTTATGACTGAGATTTGGAAGAGGCAGAATCCCTAACTTGTACTGATCATATATCACAAAGTACAATGAAGTTGAGACTGTCCTTCAGACAAAAGGTATAGGGGGATGTTATCTACGACCTGTAAATTTTTTCAGATCCTGAACCTTTTCCAAAATGGATTTATAGGGAAAGTGCCACGATGACTGGTTTTTTCTATATAAAACCCTAGCTTTCAAATTGTCGCAAGTGACACAAGTGTCGTAAGTGCCATCCATTTCCTTCCTTCAAGATATCTCTGATACCATGTTAATATTCAATATTCTAGGATAGAAAATATCAGTATTACATTCCATTTAACAACAATAGCATATACAGGATAACTGAAAGAACAACAAGCACATCATAAACACAAGAGACACATATTTATCCTGGGAAACCCTCATGAGGTAGAAAACCCAGCAAAGCTTCCTCAATATAGATGACCAGCAAATACAAAGATGTAATCCCCAAACATGAGCTCCTTCTCCTCCATTGCATATCTCTCTCTCTCTCCTATGTGAGTTTCACAAGTGAGTGAATGTGTTAAATGAGGAACACAACTCCTCTATTTATACACAACTCTGACTTGAATTTTACACTAACTAGGTCGGCCCCAACTTAACCACTTAACATAATGTGACAAGGCCGACCCCACTAGGGTGGTCTAATAATGCTTTAACCCAAATGACTCATACAGGGCCGACCCCCACTAGGGAAGTCTAATAACCCAAGTTACCACATTCTCCATGGAGGAATAAAACATCTCCCGATATACAATAAGATCTTGATGGAGGAATGAAACATGTCCAGAATAATAAAGTACAAATATAATATTCTTAGAAGTTACAATATCTCGACATATATTAATACTAGTATTAATGTTTTGGCATAACCTTTGGCCAAGGCATACCTAATAATGCGACATACTATCATTATTAACCAAAGCATACATAATAATATAACATATTATTCTTATCCAAATCATTAACATGCAAATCGAATTAAACACCAAATACTACCCGTATTAACATCAGGGTCATAACTTTAACTTTCACACAAGGGTTGGCAAAGTATAGAGCTTATATATATATATATATATATATATATATATTAAAGTGCCTCTTTACATCACTTATTGCGCCAATCACTAACACATATAGTATGGGCATTTAAACATAATAAAACAAATTAAACACATTAGCCTTATGGCTAAATGCGCACCCATAACATAAGAATGTAAGTGACATATTATCATGAGGGACATTAGCCTTTGGGATCAATGATCATACTTAGAATAATAATAAACATTGGTTATGAATCAAATATGGTCGCTGATGGGAGCCGACCCTACCACCTTGACGTGGCCCTCAACGTGGCTCTCATCCTACGACAACACTTAATGTTTAACTGGTGACCAGACCAACCATACCCGTGTGAGGTTTAACCTACTACCACAATGGAAAAGGACCCAAATCCCCCAACTGAACGTAGCTTGGCTCAATTGTTAATTTGGACAGGGTTGGATGACTCGGCTGATGGTCAACTGACTCATTCCAATGGATGGCTAACAAGGTTTGTGGCTTACGCCACTAAGGCTTACCAAACCACTGCAATGTTTTAAACTCTCTCTCGTCTACCCTGTTGGCAGGTGATCGTGTGCATGTGGATAGTGGTTGTGCACCCACTGTGTAGGACGTCTGGTCGATGTGGTGGATGTAGTGTCTCATCCTGAATTAATGAGCTCTATCAGTAAAAGTTATGCCCAAGCGTACAACACACCCAACTCTACACAGCAATTACCACTCCCTTCGCTATGGGTCATTGATCATGATCCGGGACTCTGCATGGGAGTTTGAGATGCACTTGACATCATCGATTCAGGCGTTGGGTTTTCGTGCCCAACCGTCTCCACTCTTGTAGTAACTCTTCCGTTCACTGGCAGCAATGGTATCCACCTCCTACTCCGGTTTCACTCGTTAAAAGACTATCACTCAGGAATTACGGTTCATTGTTGCTGGCCTGCAACGCGAGCTTCAACTCCGCACAGGGTATGGTGTAAGTCCTTAGAAAAACATGGTGCTTCTCTGTCTAGATGCATGCTACATTGACTACTACCATACACGACTTGAATAACAACAATGTAAGTGAGAGTGTTATAGTTGCACCACTCTTTCATTTTGCAAATGTCCTTGCTTGCTGCATTTTACAAATACATTGATACTTGTCCCAAGGTCCAAGTTTTAACCTTTAGCGTTTGCTTTGTGTGGACAGGTTCCAACGGTGTTTGGATATGCTGCGACTCATTACACACAGAGGTAATATCACATACATGCCCCTGGTCTCGTCGTTTGTACCACTACTTGCTTTGATAGTCATTAAGTTGTTAAGTTGTGAATGTCACGGTTTAACCTTCGCCACGTTTCACGGTGTAAGGGAAAACAATGGCGAGTGGAGGAGTGTAGCACTCCTGTGAGCTCTTCGCAAAGGTTGTGGTCATGTTGATTCATTGGCTTCACAGGTAACCTGCCCAATCCCACTCCCTTGGGTTGGTTCACCCCGTTGTGGGGGCAGAGTTACTAAAATGCTTCGTTGTTCAGTTAGGGTTACTCCTATCCTCATCAATGCATTTTTATAGAATTCGGCTCTTAGCTGAGAGGATAGAGGCATGAAGCCATCCTTTGAGAGTGTCTCAGCGACCTTTCCTTTTCTCTTTTGCTGTTGCAATTTTAATGTACGCTCAGTGAAATGATGTGGATCTTCTCCACAATTATACGCAATGCGACAGGCTAACCCATGATGCTCTGCCCCTGGTAAAGGCGTTGAGTATGTGTACATGACTTCATAGTAAATGAAGTGGCCCTGCCACGGCCCTTTTGAATCTATCTGTAAACTATTTTAAAGTGTGGAACTCATGATGTAAACTCGTTAACATGCCCAACTTGGCTTTGTAAACCTCGGCAATACTCATCGGGTCTATGGATTAAACACTTGTTGTGTAATTTTGGTTTACATATGAATTGTACAGATGCCCTCGACACTTGATATTTAATATACCATGGAATTGTCTTTGCTTCTTCATGCTCGTGCATATCAAAGAGTTTCAATGCATATGTGTTCCTTATGTTATGAATGCATACCTAGTTATTGTATTACCAGCATAATTGAAAAATGCTTTTTCAAATTCTCTCAGGAGGGAATCGACCTCGTCGCATTCTTCTCCGATTCGCTTGCCTTCGGTAAGGGTATACTGTAATGTAGTTTGGATATATGCATTTCAAGGTTTAGTGTTGAGGCATTTAGCCCTCCCATTGTATGCGCAAACGAATATGCTATGCATCGAAACGCAATCTCCAACACTAGCAATGTATCATCACACTACTATGTTTAAAAGCTGCACTGTTTGATTCTTATTGATGTGTAATCGTTTATGCCCAGCATCGTTCCATTTTCAATGTAATTTGATAAACTATTAGAAATAGTTGAAATGCAAGGTTTATAATCAAAGTACAGTGAATGCTTAATGTATAATATCATAGGTTAATAAATATGATGCATACGCCAAGGGTCAAACCCTTAGTCTCTTGAATTAGTCGCATTCATCCTTTCGACACTTCAAACAAAATTACATGATATCTATAGACATAGATATGGCGATTGGGTGTAAGTTTGGGTCGCATAAGGGAAACAACCTATACATTCACTTTGGTATTAATACAACATATTTACTATTGTTTTCATAAGCATTGCCATTTAACATAGAATGATGGTTGGGCAATATGTTTACTCAGAATGTAGCAATGTATCATTATTTCAATGCTCAACAAATAAACTGAAATTCCATTAATTGCATAAGGTCGATTATGACCAGATCTAAGTAAAATACAAGTTTTGTCAACAATGAGATTAATCCATATCTCTATCAGCTTTGCATTTTAGCATCTTCAGGGTTTATATTTTCTGCCATAAAATTAGCATAGAAAATGATACATAACCATATGGGCTAGGCAAGCAAACCTGAAGGTTTACTTGCCTGGCCTATTTACAGTATTATGATGTAAAACATAATATCTCATTTAAAATACAGGAATATATTCAACCTACAACAACTTGCAATATGAATACATGTCTCCGCAAAACCCTAGGTTAACACATGAACCATATTATTAATATTTCAGATGATGCATACATTTAGGACTGTATAAAGGATCTTGATACTGTAAATCTACTTCCATTAGAATGTAGAAATTTTCACAGTCATCCCACCACATCGATATTCCAGATCTGCAAAATTATCATAAGATAACTCATAACAGAGATCTATTTATCTAGCTGAGATTCATGCTCAGAAATAATCAAGAACAATAAATATATGGTCAGATCTGATACATTTACACTTCAACAGTAAATCAGATATACTAAAAAACACATATATAAATACTATCCAAAACAAATACTCTGCAAGTTAGATTATTAACACTTATTTGAATCTGATGACCAGTGGAACCAGGCACAAACCTCCCATCCTTTCGCCAGCAAGTTATCCTTGCTCTCAGGTCACCCCCGAGCTGAGTTCACAATCCCCTAGGTAGAGTTTTTATTTTAGTTACCCTTAAATTTTAATTTAACCAAGTTCTTCAGGATACTTCAAAGGAAATAGGAAACCCAACACCCAACTCGATACTCTTGAGCTCTAGGATGCTACAGGGGATTTTAAGCCATATCCATGGAGAGAATCACTATCACAATCGATTTAGGTAACAACACTACTCCTGCAAGCTCGGGGTAGTTCTCCTATGTGCACACAAACAAGCGGCCAAGCTCATACCAAACTATATGATTCCTCCTTATCTGAGTCATTTTGGTCCTCCCAAATTTGCACTCAATCACTTAGCTTCATGACCAGCTTCGTACTCCCAAATCTATCCTCCCTCACCAGCATTGATTGTCTCAAGTTCAGGTTTTCCCTTTCCCATTGCTCTTGGGTATTCAGCTCTTGAGATTGTGAATGATGCATAATGAAATTATGAATGATTTTTATGAGAGTTTCAATGAGTTTTCACCTTTTATTCTCTTAGGGGAATTCTGCTTATTATGTGAATTCTTTTAATTCATTAATATCTCAATTATTTTCTTTAGGGTTTGCAAACTGTCCCCAATAATAATTTCTTCTTCTTATTATTAAGTGGGATTTTCCCCTCTAACCTTAGGTGACTGTGACTCCTTCATTTATTGTGCTAGTCCAAATGGTCACTAGAAACCTCTTTAGCAGATTTCTAACTTTCCTAAGTATACATTAAATAATACTTAGTAGAAATTATCAAAGGGGTTCAAAGTCAAAAATAGGGGTATTACATTCCCCCTCCCCTTAAGTTTTCACCGTCCTCGGTGTTAAACAGTTTTGCAAAACAACAAAAATTAACATAAACAAAATTCAGTTTTTGTCATTGTCTTCATCAAACAGGAAGGGGTATGCTGCCTGCATTTCCCGTTCCATTTCCTAGGTAGCCTCGTCAGGCTTGTAGTGCTCCCATTTCACTTTTACCTGAATGATGGTTCAATTCCGAAGTACCACCTCTTTCCGATCCAGTATGCATATAGGGTCTATCTAAAAATATCCTTCCGATTCCTCCTAAATCACATGCCAGTTCCCAATATGCGTAGGATCATATACATACTTTTTCAGCAATGAAACATGAAACACATCATCTACTTTAAAATGTGCAGGTAAAGCTAACTGATAAGCAAGAGGTCCTACTCTAGGAAGTATTTGGAAAGGGCCACAAAATCTAGGTGCAAGCTTGGCAACTTTTCCCAAGCTCAAATAACTCTTTTTGGCCTTCACTCTTAAAAAGACGTGATCCCCAACTTTGAATTCTTTGTTTTCCCTATGCGAATCAACATAGCTCTTCTGCCTATCTTGGGCAGTTTTCAGATTTGTTCTAACTTTCTACACAATGTTTTCTAGTTTAGCTAACATTTTGGGACCCATCACAATCTGATTTACTGGATCATCCCAAGTCATAGGGGTATTACACTTTATACCATACAACACTTCGAAAGGACTCATTCCTGCAAATGTTTGGTAACCATTATTGTAGGAAAATTTGGATAAGTGTATATAGTTTTTCCACTGCTTCAGGTTGTCCATGACATACAAGCGAAGCATGTATTCAAGGACTTGGTTCACTCTTTCAGTCTACCCATCAGTTTGTAAATGGTAGGCTGTACTAAAAATTCGTTTAGTCTCCAAAACTACAAACAGACCTTTCCAAAAGTGTGAGGTGAACTTGGTGTCCCTATCGGATATAATCACCTTGGAAATTCCATGAAGTCGAAAGACTTCCTTCATGAAAACCTCTGCAATATTTATTGCCTTAAAAGTGGATTTGATAGGTATGAAGTGTGCTGCCTTAGTCAGCTTATCCACAACAACCATGATTGCATCATGTTGTTTAACATTTTTAGGCAATCCGGTGATAAAATCCATGGAAATGGTTTCCCACTTCCATTCTGGCACTGTTATGGGCTGTAGCAATCTAGCCGGATGCTGATGTTCTATTTTCACCCATTGACAGTCCATACATTTAGCAATGTATTCAGCAATTTATGATTTCAGTCTTGGCCAATAATGTTGTTTTTTAACAGCAATCATATTTTTCTGGTAGCTAGGATGACCCCAATATGGTCTTACGTGAAATTCATCCAAAATTAATTGCTTTAAGGCTGGTTGATCTGGTATGTACAGCCTATTTTTGAACAGCAGCAATCCATCCTTGGATATGCTGAAATCTGTCACTTGCTGTTCTGAATTTTCTGCAAGACATTTTTTACTTATATTCAGATATTTTTAATCTTTCTCAGTTGCTTTTCAGATCTACGCAATTAAATCAGACTGAAAATTGTTAATTGATGCCATCGTTAGTAGATGCATGCATCTACTAAGTGCGTCAACAATCTTATTTTCCTTACCTTTGATGTGCTGAATTTCAAAGTCAAACTCACTTATGAAGACCAGCCACCTTGCTTGCCTTCTATTTAGATTTGGTTGTTCGAAAAGATACTTCATCCCTATGTGGTCGGTTTTCAACACAAATATTTTTCCAAGAAGGTAGTGCCACCACATTCACAAGGAATGAATGATAGCAGCCAACTCTAAATCATGCGTTGCATAATTCACTTCATGTGTTTTCAGTTTCCTTGATTCGTAACCAATCACTACTCCATCTTGTGTAAGCACGCTTCCCAATCCATCCTTGCATTCATCCGTGCATACAACAAAATCTCCATGAGGATCTACTACATTTAGGATAGGGGCAGATGTGAGCCACTGTTTTAGCTTCGTGAAACTTGCTTCACACTTGGCTATCCACATAAATCTTACTTCCTTTCGCTAAAGCGAAGTAATGGCATGGGCTACTTTGGAAAATCCTTCAATAAATTTCCGATAATACCCGGCCAATTCCATGAAAGTGTGGACATCGCTTACGTTATGGGGTGTAGGACAGCTCATTATGGCCTTAATCTTGTCGGGATCCACTGCAATACCCTTTGCTGATATAATATGACCCAAATATTGAATTTGGTCCTTATAAAAATCACACTTGGATAACTTGGCATAAAGCTGATTTTCTCTCAAGACTTACAACACTAGTCTTAAGTGTTCCTCATGCTCCTTTTCATTCTTTGAATAAATGAGGATGTCGTCAATAAACACCACCACAAATTTATCCAAGTACTTGCTGAAAACATTGTTCATTAGGCACATAAATTTGGTTGGTGCATTCGTCAAACCGAATGGCATAACCACAAACTCATAGTGTCCATAACAAGTTCGGAAAGCTATTTTGTGCACATCTTCTTCCTTAATCGGGATTTGATGATAACCCGATCTTAACTCAATCTTAGAAAAGACAGTGGCACCCCCAACCTGATCAAACAGGTTGTCTATCATTGGGAAAGGATACCGATTCTTGATGGTTACCTTATTCAACTGTCTATAGTCTATGCACAATCGGAATGTGCCATCCTTCTTCCACACAAAGATTACTGGTTCTCCCCACGGAGACACACTTGGGCAGATATAACCTTTCTCCAAAAGTTCTTGCAATTGTTCTTTCAGCTCAATTAGTTCAGGTGTACTCATTTGATACGGTGCCTTAGAGTTTGGAATGGTTCTCGATCATAAGTCAATGGTAAAATCCATCTCTCTTCTAGGAGGTAGCTCTAGAATTTCCTTGGGAAACACATCCTTAAATTCAGCCAATACGGGATGCTTTATGAAATCTGCACTTTTAGTTTGCTAATTTTCTGTCATGTGGACAACATATAGTTTGCAACCTTTTCATGCATTCCTTTATAGTTGGTGAGCAGAAACTTTCCTTAATTTTATTGCCCTCACAATCCCTTGGATATTTTCCTACTGTCCCATATTGTTATTAAATGCAACAGATTTCTCATAGCAGTCTATAACATCCCTATGTTTTTCCAGCGAATCCATACCGATGAGAACATCGTATGATCCTAAAGGCAAAACATTTAAATCTGCACTAGTACATGATTCATTTAACTGCAAGGAACATTGGTTTACCACCTTTGAAACCTTCCGTTTCGTCCCATCTACCATTTGTACCAGCCAAGGCTACGTGCATTTGTTCTTGTTAATTTTGCATGACACACACAGTTTTGGATCTATGTAACTCTTACATGCTCCAAAAGCAATTAAGATAGACGCAGGTATCCCGAAAAGCATACCTTCAACCTCGATTACCGAAGCTTGATGTTCATCCTGATGGTTTTTCAATGCTGCATCAATCCTTGGACTTCTTGCTACATCTTGGACCGTAGAAGCCTCTTGCAGATTATGCACAGTTTTTCTTATGTCCTTTTTGTGAGGACAATCATACCATCTATGATTCTCTCTGTAGGCCCAACACTTGATAATGGCTTAGATGGTGTGGGTTCCAGTTTTCTGGTGCCTTCGCTGTTGAACTTTTTAGTGGGTGGAACAAACATTGACTATGGCTTGGTTCCCTCAAATTTGTTGTTGGAATGTGTCTGCAAACCTTGGTTTCTGAAATGGTTGGGTTTGTGACCCTTCTACCTTATCTCAGATTTATGTTTCTTCTTTTCATTCCACTTCTTGGACACTTCAGCTTGGTTCTGTCCCTATTCGTAACACAGTCTAGCCTTTATGAACGTGTCTTCCAAGGCTTTGGGATCATCGAACTCTATCTGATCCTTGTACTGAAACGATAAACAACTCAGGAAACGATGAATTCTATCTTTTTCTCCCTAAATGTATGTAACATACTTCAGCAGTTCCAGGAATTTGCTGATCAGCTCCTCCATGCTTTGCTGTCCCAGCTTAAGGTCATAGAAATATTTTACCTTTTTATCGAAATACCTCTCAGAAAGGTACTTCTGTTTGAAGAACGTTGCAAAAGTCTTCCAATTTACTTTGTTCTCATTAATAGAGCGGGTCAACTTGAGATCATCCCACCAAGCTTATGCCTTACCCTGCAGATTGAAAACAACAATTATATCCTTAATGAGGATGGAATAAACGAACATGCATAGGTACTTCTCCATGTCTTGTAGCCATAGTTCTACTTCATCTCCTATTTTGATTTCTTCGTTAAAAGTAGGAGGCTTGATCTTCCATAATTCTAAATGTAAGTGTTGTACTTTTCCTGTTTTCTTTTTCTTTTTAAGAACATACTCTTCAGAATCCTCGCCCTGTGACTCTTCGTCACTAGCATCCATATTAAAGCTAGCAGAATTTCTTAGAGGTGTGGATTTGAACTTGGAGTTTCTCTTAGTGACTGATTTTTCTGCGTGTTGTTCCTCTGGTGTTGGGAGGTGACTGTTTTCCTTTCCCGTCAGTTTTTGCAGTAGTATAGCATTAATTTCTTGCCGCTCTTCAAAATTCTTAATGTTGTCTTCTTTGATGCTCATTAATTCGACTTTTAGACTTTTCAATGTTTTCAACATCTTGCTAGATGGTGTAGCCCTTGGAGAATTTGGATTTCTCCCATGCATGTTGGCCATCTCTCTGTGCTGGCTCGATGTTTCTACCGCCATGACGCCTTCTTGTTCTACAGAATTAAATTCTACCATTTAAAGTTTTAGCTACTCTACTGTCTATGTGTGGCCAACTAGATGTTTGTTAGACTTTAAAAACAACAGGTAATAAAAAAAATACGGCAATATGCTACAGGAAAGGTACTTAAACATTTATTATTCACCATGTGAAAATATAATAAAAGCATTTAAAGCATTTTTACAACATTTAAAAACACAACATACATGCAATGCGCTTAAGATCCTAGTTTAGTGACCGTGCTCTGATACCAATTTGTCATGTCTCCTCTTAACAATTTTTTTTTTTGCACAGGCCCGCGACCCTTCAATACCGCTCCGAGTTACACCACCCGGTGATAAATATACTTACTAAACATAAAAGAAGTATAACCAAAGTTATGTAAAGCTGTCACACCTTACTTATTGCACATACCTGTAATTATTTACATATTTAATTATATTAGTGACCTACATTAATATACCAACATATAGGTTAATGTGTTATAGTGCAAAACTTGTCAATTCCACAATTAACGACTATATAATAAAAAGGGTCCTAGCTATTAACATGATATATATATAAACACCTATATATATATTAATACTAGTATTAATGTTTTGGCATAGCTTTTGGCCAAGGCATACCTAATAATGCAACATACTATCATTATTAACCAAAGCATACATAATAATATAACATATTATTATTAGCCAAATCATTACCATGGAAATCAAATTAAACACCAAATACTACCCCTATTACCATCGGGGTCATAACTTTAACTTGCACACAAGGTTTGGCAAAGTATAGAGTTTATATATATTATATATATAAATATTAAAGTGCCTCTTTACATCACTTAATATGCCACTCACTAGCACATATAGTTTGGGCATTTAAACATAACGAAACAAATTAAACGCATTAGCCTTACGACTAAATGCGCACCCGTAACATAACAATCTAAGTGGCATATTATCACAAGGGACATTAGCCTTCAGGCTCAATGCTTAAACTTAGCATAACATTAAACATTGGTTATGAATAAAACATGGTCACTGATGGGAGCCGATCCTACCACCTCAATGTCGCCCTTGACGTGGCTCTCATCCTATGTCAACACTTCACGTTTAACTAGTGATTAGAAAAACCATACCTGTGTGAGGTTTAACCTACTTCCATGATGGAAAAGGACCTAAATCCCATGACTGAACGTAGCTCAGGTGAATCGTTAACGTGGACATGGTTGCATGACTCGCTTGATGTTCAACTGGCTCATTCCAATGGATGGCCAATGTGGTTTGTGGCTTCCACCAGTAAGGCTTACCAAACCACTTCAATGTTTTAACCCCTCTCCCATCTACCCTAGTAGCAGGTGATGATGTGCATGTGGATAGTAGTTGTGCACCTGCTACGTAGGACGTCTGGTCAACGTGGTGGCTGTAGCATCTCGTCCTGAATTAATGAGCTCTGTCGGTACGAGTTATTCCTGGGCGTACAACACACCCACCTCTGCATAGCAATTACCACTCCCTTCGCTCTGGGTTGTCGATCGTGATCCAGGACTCTAATGGGAGTTTGAGATGCACTCAACATCATCGACCCGGGCATTGGGTTTTTGTACCCAGCCGTCTCCACTCTTGCATTAACTCTTCCCTTCACTAGCAGCAATGGTATCCACCTCCTACTCCTGTTTCACTTGTTGAAAGACTATCACTCAGGCATTATGGTTCATTTTTGCTGGCCTGCGACACGAGCCTCGGCTTTGCGTAGGGTATGGTGTAAGTCCTCAGCCAAACATGGCGCTTCTCCATCCAGATGCATGCTTCACTGGCTACTACCATACATGGCTTGAATAACAACAATGTAAGTGATAGTGTTACAGTTGCACCAATCTTTTGTTTTGCAAATGTCGTTGCTTGCTGCATTTTACAAATACGTTGATACATGTCCCAAGGTACACGTTTTAACCTTTTGCGTTTTCTTTGTGTGGACAGGTGCCGATGGTGTCAAGCTATGCTGCGACTCATTACACACATAAGTAATATCACCTACATGCCCCCGGTCTTGTCGTTTGTAACGATGCTTGCTTTGATAGTTGTTAAGTTGTTAAGTTGTGAATGTCACGGTTTAACCTTCGCCACGTTTCATGGTGTAGGGGAAAACGACGGCGAGTGGAGGAGTGTAGCACTCCTACAAGATCTTCGCGAAGGTTCTGGTAATGGAAACTCGCTGGCTTTGCAGGTAACTTGCCCAATCCCACTCCCTCGGGTTGGTTTACCCCATTGTGGGGGAAGAGTTACTAAAATGCTTTGTTGTTCAGTTAGGGTTACTCCTATCCTCGTCAATGCATTTTTAAAGAGTTCAGCTCTTAGCCGAGAGGATAGAGGCATGAATCCATCCTCTGAGAGCGTCTCAGAGACCTCTCCTTTTCTCTTCTACTATTGCAAGTTTAATGTATGCTCATCGAAATTATGTGGGTCTTCTCCACAATCATACGTAATACGACAGGCTAACCCACGATGCTTTACCCTTGGCAAAGGCATCGGGTATGTGTACACGACTTCATAGTAAATGAAGTGGCCAAGCCACATCCCATTTGAATCTATCTGTAAACTATTTTAAAGTGTGGAACTCATGATGTAAACTTGTTAACATGCCCAACTTGGCTTTGTGACCCTCGGCGATACTCGTCGGGTCTATGGATTAACCACTTGCTGTGTAATTTTGGTTTACATACGAATTGTACATATGCCCTCGACACTTGTGATTCAGATTTATGTGGGAACGAAACAAAAGATAGCATATACAAAATCATATACAAAGATATATATTCACATACACATATATAGGGCAAGAAACACAGCGATACAGTAAACACATATTCTATTAAATAGCGGAAATAGAACATATTGTAAAATACAATAGCTAGAATGGTGGTAGTTATCTCTGAGAAGAGATGTGCCCACTATGCTCATTCATGCCAAGATGAATACAAAGAGAGGATGAAAGGGCCTATTTATAATAAGCATGAGGGAAGGAATCCCAAACATCCAAAAAGCTAACCCTAGAAGATGAACCGTCATAAAGTTTGCGGCCCCAAGGTGGTTAGTTGAACAGTCAACTTCCTGGGTAAAAACTTTTGCATACGATCTCCATTTGGGGCGCTCGGTAGCCCGTTGGAAAGATCTATCCAAGGAATACACCAAAGACCCTAAAATGGGCCCCATTCGACCACAATTTCCCAAAAAATGTCGTTTAGGGCCTCAAAACGGCCCCAGAAGTTTGGGACATGAAACATTGTAGAAAAATTACAAGAAAACTTCCAGAATGAAAAACTGTTTTGAGCCAGTGGAATAGGTGGGTCACCACCGATATCCACCTGGATCAATTCTCCCTCCTTAGGAAGCAATGGTATCCATTGCGTCAAATCCCAGATCATATGTCGAACTGTGTGTTGAGTTGAGCTCCTGGTTGTTGAGATATTGTAACTTCAAAGAATATTATATTTGTACTTTATTATTTCGGAGATGTTTCATTCCTTCGTGAAGATCTTATTGTATATCCGGAGATGTTTATTCCTCCGTCGGAATGTGGTAACTTGGGTTATTAGACTTCCCTAGTGGGGGTCGGCCCTGTATGTGTTATGTGGGTCAAAAGGTTGTTAGACCACCCTAGTGGGGTTGGCCCAGTCAGTTGTAATGGGGTATTTAACCCAATGGTTAAATACGATCCTACATGACTTGTGTAAAAGAAAAGTCGGAGTAGTGTATAAATAGAGGAGGTGTATTCCTCATTCAACACACACTCACTCACTTGAGAGTATCACACTTGTGGAGGAGAGGTCTGCTATGGAGAAGGAGGAGCTTATGGTCAGGGTTACATCTTTGTATATCGTTGGTCATCTATATTGAGGAAGCTTTGCTGGGTTTTCTACCCCATGAGGGTTTCCTAGGATAAATTTGTGTCTCTTGTATTTATGCTGTGCTTGTTGTTTCTTCAGTGATCCTGTATATGCTATTGTTGTGAAATGGAATGTAATGCTGCTATTTTCTGTCTTAGCATATTAAATCTTAACATGGTATCAGAGCTAACCTGAAGGAAGGAAATGTATGGCACTTACGACACTTGCTTCACTTGCGACAATTTGAAGGTTTGGGTTTTACATAGCAAAAACCAGTCATCGTGGAACTTTCACTATAAATCGATTTCTGCGAAGGTTCAGGATCAGAAAAGTTTACAGGTCGTAGATAACATCCCCAGGTATCTTGTGTCCAAAGGACACCCTCCGCTTCATTGTACTTTGTGAGTTATGATCAGTACAAGTTAGGGTTTCTGCCTCTTCCAGATCTCAGTCAAAATCAGGTGACCTTGGAAAAAACGTCATAACTTGGGATAGGAAGCTCCAAATGAAATTTCATAAAAATTGACAGGTAGTACACATACTGTACTATCACAGGAAACATTTTTAGAGGCTGAAGTTGAACCAGTGATACGTGCACTCCATACAAGTTTGCTCTCTTGTTTTATCCCATAAACAGGTCACGTTGCGACACTTGGCATAAATATCTCTTAGAAAATCCAATTGAGGTTAGACCTATTGCAATGGAAAGATGATATAGGTTAGGCTACCACAGAAAACATTTTCAGACCCTGTGGAGCAAAAAGTTCAGAGTTACAGCAGAAACAATCAGGTACATATTTCTGTCAAAACATAATTATTTTTGGAGCACCTTCATTCATGGCTTTCGGAATTTAGGGTTTCAGAGAAAGTTAGAATTTTTGGAATCGGAATCCATGGCTGAATGCTACTCAGGAAAATCGAAATTTAGAGACCAAGATCAAATTTTTTGGTTGGGTAGAAGACCGGGCTTGATCAAACCCCAGTTCGAGATTTTGATCGGAAAGATGGAAAATTAGGGCTTCAGCAAAAGTTGGAATTTTTGAAGTTTGTAACCACGGATGGAAGCTCCTCAGAAAAATAAGAGTTTAAAGCCTTGGATCGAACCTTTTGATTGGGCAGAAGGGTGGGATTCATCAAACCCTAGTTCGGGATCCTGTCCAGAAGATCCAGAAGTTTCAAAGGCAAATTTTGAGGGGTCAAATTTTGGAGATTTCAAAATTGAATTATGCTAGTTTGATCAGCTCAGGAAGACACATCCTTCCATCCATTCAGAAGTGTGAAAGTCAAAGATTGAATTTTTAGGGTTTCTATAACAAACCCTAATCAAGATCCAGATCAAGTTTCAGGGGGAGTTGAGGCTAAAGCCTTACTTAAGAAGACTACAAGAAGTCTCGACATGTATGTCTTAAGGAGATACAGGTATGTCTTGAAATCTGATTCCTGATAAAGTTCATAATATGTCTGTCTTCATATTATTTATTAGTGCAATCTTGATTAATGTTAGAATTGTCGTATCACCCTAGTAACAGTATGAATGCATGTGAATGATAGAAAACATTCATTGATTAGGGCTATATGACTGTACTAATGCACTGTGGTGTTGTATGAGGTTGATGTTGTCTACTAACAAGATACAGGTACATCACGAAAGACAAATCAAGTTCCATGACCATGATAACATGAAGACAAAATCTCATCCATAATCTTTGATCACATAGAAGTTCTACTTACGAGGTATGTATGACTTTGTTCTATTATGCTTAACCTATGAGATATGCAGGTTCCAACATATGTTCTCTAAATCATTGAAGAGAAGAAAGAAGATATTGATTAGGTATGTTAGACATAACAAAGCAGGTATACTAATCCAGGTATGTTTTCTTATGTCATGTTGGAATCTTACCTTGTGTTAGGATCCCTTATATAAGTATACTTGGTATGATTGGTTATGCTTATTCAGAAATTTAGTAATCAAGGGTTTATGCATATTATGTCTCTTATCTTGGTTGATGATTTAACTAACTAGATCAAACAAGAATATGCATGAGTAAAAGAAGACTTCCCTGAAACCTTGAATATTATCTATAATCACGACTATACATTTTCAAGATTATTTAGAACTATAATGTTTTGATAACATTGAGAATATACTAATGAATGTATGTTTGTGTATGCGATCATGAGGATGACACTTGAGCATGCACAGTGGTAAAGAATGAATAGAAGTTCAAAAGACATACAGAAGATCAAGCTGGAGGCAACCACACAAACATAAAAGATAAGTATTTGAGTTGTTATTTGAAATAGTAAATGATATTGCCTGTAATAGGTTGGATGCATATTTGTATTCCTATAATATATGATGCTGAGTGTAAACATTCATAGAGCATTGAACAATATACTACTAATATGCATATGATTGGTAAGTTGGACAAACATTCCATTATTGCTTGTCTAGAATGAAACCTCTTTGCTGACATGCTGAGAGCTGTGCACACTCTCGATAGTATGTTCTGGTAAATATGGAAGGCATCTAGGTAGCCACTGTATGCATACAGGATATGGGAAAGTGTTATGCCAAAGTATTGGTCAAAATAGTTGCATAACATTGTAAATGATATCTGTATGCATAATAGGTTACCATGATTTGATGATTATGAAGTATTACTAATCATGTACTTAATTTTGATTTGTAGGAAAGATCATGATGAACACTGAACAAGCGATGGATGTTCAACAAAAAAATTTACAAATCAAACACACTATAGAAGGCTTGTGGCTAGAAGATTCTCTTAGAAAGAGGAAGAGAATCATGATGAGATGTTTGCTCCAAGTGGCTAGATAAGACCATTCTCTTAATGGTGTAATTAAAGAAGAAGTGTGAATCAGGTTTTGTATGGGTTCCCAGGATCGATAATCAATTGATGAGCTTAATGATCACCATGGGTGATGTGGATCTCAACCTTTGCTACAAGGTTGAATATGGTTTCTATACACAAATGACATGGATGCAAGAAGGAACTCACCACAGAGTTCGAATGATATTGAGGCTCATATCAGTAGACCCATCTAACGAGAGATGGCACAGATAGTTATGCAGAAGATCATTCAATGCAGCGTGTGAATGATGTTCAGTCACAAAGGGAGAATTGACAGTTTCTTGATAAGATTGGGCTTTACCAAAAGTAAAGTTGTTCCTAACCTTTACCTTAAGGTTATGGATGATGAATCTATCATACCATTATTGTATGACGATGATCTCTTTCTGACAAGGAATGAGAAATAGATCATGAAAAGAAAGAAGAAGATGGCTGCAGAAATGAAAATGAAAGATCTCAGATTGATGCATTACTTCCTAGGTCTGGAAGTATGGCAAGGCTCAGAAGGAATCTTTCTCAACCAGGGAAAGTATGCTGAGAAATATTAAAAGGACTTGATGTGTTGGAATGGCCACTCTTGAAGTTGTTAGCAGATGACTCATTAGAGTTAGTGGATATAACTCTGTACATATAAAATATTGAGTCATTGATGTGTCTAACAAATACTAGGTTAGATATATGCTTTGCTGTGAACACCTTAAGTCAGTATCTAGTGGAAACTAGATGTGTTCACCTGTTAGTTGCAAAGCATGTGATGAGGTACCTAAAGGATACGATAGACTTTGATCTATGTTATCTTAGAGATCATGACTTCAGATGGCTACACAGATGTTGATTGGGCAGAAATTGTATCAGACAGGAAGAGCACATCGAGAAGATGTTATTGTCTGGGATCAGCCATGATCTCGTGGTTTAGAAGGAAGCAATCTAGTGTGGCCCTTAGCACAAGCGAAATATATGGCAGCTTGCTCTGCTAGTAGTGAAGCAGTATGGCTTTAGAATTGTTTGACATAAAAATGGACCCAACTGTGATCCTATGTGACAAATATAGTTGTACCAAACTGGCAGAGAATCCAGTATTCCATGATAAGTCAAAGCACATAGAGATTTGACATTTCTATATACAAGATATGGTGCAGAAAAGAATTAAAGTTTGAATTTGTAACAAGTTACCGATGTACTTACCAAACCTCTACCTCAAGTAAAGTTTTCTGAGACAAACTTAAAATAAGTTCAGAAGGACCCTCCTCGAAAGGGGGAGCAATGTGATCACTTATGATGAGATTGTCCGCATCGACAGTGAGGTCAATGATGTGGATACCTATATTGGTGATGCCAACAGAGAGGTTGGTGGATGGTCCTTAGACAGGGTCTCAGTTGACAAGGGGATTGCATCATCCTTGAACACATCTTCTAAAAGGATCTATAGATAGTTGTCTTCGAGAATGAAGTCCTTAGTGGACAGGTGGGGATTGGATCATCCCTGGACTTCAGTCCTAAAGAGAGCCGTAGATGTATGTCTTCGAGAATGAAGTCCTTCGTGGACATGTGGGGATTGGATCATCCCTGGACTTCAGTCCTAAAGTGAGTCGTAGACGTATGTCTTCGAGAATGAAGTCCTTCGTGGACATGTGGGGATTGGATCATCCCTGGATTTTAGTCCTAAAGTGAGCCGTAGATGTATGTCTTCGAGAATTAAGTCCTTCGTGGACATGTGAGGATTGGATCGTCCTCGGACTTTGGTCCTGTGAATTGAGCCGTAGACAAGATGTCTCCGAGAATAAAATCCTAAATGAACAGGTAAGGGGATTGGATCGTCCTCGAACTTTGGTCTTGTGAATTGAGCAGTAGACAAGATGTATCCGAGAATAAAATCCTGAATGAACATGTAAGGGGATTGGATCATCCTCGGACTTTGGTCCTGTGAATTGAGCCATAGACAAGATGTCTCCGAGAATAAAATCCTGAATGAACAAATAAGGGGATTGGATCATCCTCGTACTTTGGTCCTGTGAATTGAGCCGTACACAAGATGTCTCCGAGAATAAAATCCTGAATGAACAGGTAAGGGGATTAGATCATCCTCGGACTTTGGTCCTGTGAATTGAGCCATAGACAAGATGTCTTCGAGAATAAAATCCTGAATGAACAGGTAAGGGGATTGGATCATCCTCGGACTTTGGTCCTGTGAATTGAGCCGTAGACAAGATGTCTCCGAGAATAAAATCCTAAATGAATAGGTAAGGGGATTGGATCGTCCTCGGACTTTGGTCTTGTGAATTGAGCCGTAGACAAGATGTCTCCGAGAATAAAATCCTGAATGAACAAGTAAGCGGATTGGATCGTCCTCGGACTTTGGTTCTTTGAATTGAGCCATAGACATGAGGTCTCCGAGAATTGAATGATAGAACTGGATCATCCCTGGACTTTGGTTCAAAAGGTACATGATAGGACTGGATCATCCCTGGACTTCAGTTCAAAAGGTACATGATAGGACTAGATCATCCCTGGACCTCGCTTCAAAAGGTACATGGTAGGACTGGATCATCCTTGGACCTCGGTTCAAAAGGTACATGACAGGATTGCATCATCCATGGACCTATGTCCTAAAAGGAGCAGGATTGATCATCCTGTAATATGATCGTGTGTGTTGCAGGGTATGCTGCTATTGTGTGAATACTTGTATTGTGTGGATATTTGTATTGATGATGTGTATACTTGTATTGTGTGGATAATTGTATTGATGATGTGTATACTTGTATTGTGTGGATACTTGTATTGATGATGTGTATACTTGTATTGGTGTGGATACATGTATTGTGTGGATACTTGTATTGATGATGTGTATACTTGTATTGGTGTGGATACTAATACCGTTGATCTAGATAACGATGCTGCTGATCATATTGATCTAGACAACAATGATGCTGATCATGTAGATCGAGATGATCCAGATGTTGTAGATCATGATGAACCAGATGCTGTAGACCGAGTTGATGTGACGATGCTGATCGTATTGATCTAGATGATGATGTTGATGATCGTGTGATGACGATGTTGATGATCGTGTGATGATGATGCTAATGATTGTGATGATCTAGATGACGATGTTGTTGATCGTGATGGTCTAGATGACAATGCTGCTAATCGTGATGGTCTAGATGACGATGCTGCTGATCGTGATGGTCTAGATGACGATGCTGATGATCGTGTGATGACGATGCTGATGATCGTGAGAATCCAGATGTTGATGTTGTTGTAGCTGTTTGAGTGCTGTAGAAGATAAAGACTCAGTACTGAAGATGTTGATGTTCTAGTATTGAGGATGTTCTAGTAACTGCTTCAGTTACTGATGATGTTGAGAAAGCTTCCAATGATTTATAGATGTATCATGTATGATGTTGATGACTCCTTGCTCGTGCAGATGCTGTTATAATATCCTTCTCGTTAAGGGGGAGTGTTGAGATATTGTAACTTCAAAGAATATTATATTTGTACTTTATTATTCCGGAGATGTTTCATTCCTCCGTGAAGATCTTATTGTATATCCGAAGATGTTTATTCTTCCGTCAGAATGTGGTAACTTGGGTTATTAGACTTCCCTAGTGGGGGTCGGTCTTGTATGTGTTATGTGGGTCAAAGGGTTGTTATACCACCCTAGTGGGGTCGGCCCAGTCAATTGTAATGGGGTATTTAACCCAATGGTTAAATACGAGCCTACATGACTTGTGTAAAAGAAAAGTCGGAGTAGTGTATAAATAGAGGAGGTGTATTCCTCATTCAACACACACTCACTCACTTGAGAGTAGCATACTTGTGGAGGAGAGGTCTGATATGGAGAAGGAGGAGCTTATGGTCAGGGTTACATCTTTGTATATTGTTGGTCATCTATATTGAGGAAGCTTTGCTGGGTTTTCTACCCCATGAGGGTTTCCCAGGATAAATTTGTGTCTCTTGTGTTTATGATGTGCTTGTTGTTTCTTCAGTGATCCTGTATATGCTATTGTTGTGAAATGGAATGCAATGCTGCTATTTTCTATCTTAGCATATTAAATCTTAACACTGGTGCGGCATTTGCTAAAGCGAAAAGGTTGCCTTTCTTTGAAATCTTTAGAGGGCTGTAATTATTGTTGTTGGATGTGTTGGAGCTGTTCAACAGTTTTGGTTGTTGTGGTATCCTTGGTCTGCACTGGTGTGGATGGTTTCTTTTTGGAGGAGCACCTTGAATGCGTGGTCTTGCACTGCAGAGGTACTCGAATAGGCGATGCTGCATTGGATTTATGTTTTTTTTGTTTCTGCTAAGTAGAGGGATAATGGGCATAGGTTGTGAATGTGTCTACGATCTGATGTTCTCCTTTAGTGGAAATTGCGAATAAGGAAAATTTCCCAGTGTGGGAGATTATCTTCCTGCCCTGCTTGGTTGGGGTAAGTGCAACTATCTATGGTATCCAGTAGAGTTGTCCTCCCAAAGTGACAATGACACTACAAGGTCATGATTCATATACAGCATGACACTTCCACATATATGGTTGTCCTAAAAGAACATGGCATACTTCAAGTGGGGCCACATCACACAATACCTCATCTTTGAAGGGCTTGATGCCATATGGTATGCGACATTGATGACTGACGCAGATCTCCTGTCCTTGGCTCAGCCAACCAATGATGTATGGTTGTGGGTGTGGTGTTATTGGCAGCTTCAATTTCTTGATGACTTCTATTGAGATGAGGTTCTTTTGGCTTCCGTTGTCCACAACAAAGTGCAAGGGGATTCCCTTCACTCACATCTGTGAGTGGAAAAGGCGCTCCTCTGGTTGAATCTGTGTGGTAGCAACAATGGCACTGGGTTCTGCATCGATGAACTGCTTCCCTTTTTGTGCAGTTGTGAAATTAGGTTCTAAGTCAGAATCGAAACTGGGATCCGATTCTGAAGCTTTGATCTCAGCCACCAATGACTGTTTTGAGCGACATTCATCGGTGTTGTGCTAGGGGATTTTGTGGAACTCGCACCACTTCCCGATGTCCTTCTTTGTCTTTTTGTTACCCATCTTCACCTGTGGTTGGGGCTGGTTGTCCTTTCCCTACCCCATGTTTTGCGAGCCAGAGTTTCCTTTGCCCTGCTTCTGTGCAGGTCTGAAGTCATGCTTGTTCTTTTGCTAAAATTTTTGCTCAATTTTGATAGCATATCGATAGGCGGATCTGAGTGAAGAGATTTCCAGGAAATCCATCTCTGTTCGTATGTACCAGTGTAGGCCACTGCGATATTTCAGTACTAGGTGTTGCTCGAAGTCCTTGATACCTAGATTTGTGCGCAAGGTATGCAATTTGTTGGTGTACTTTGACACCGTTTGGTCCCTCTCTTGATGCAGAATGGCCCATTTCGTGTACCGGTCATCATAGTTTCCAACAGGGTAATATTGTTCCTTGACAACATCTATAAAAGAGGCCCAAGTGGGATTGGAATATTCAAACAATCCAGACTCGTCTGATGAGTTTTTCTCACAATAAGTTTCCGACCAATTTTTTACATGGGGGATGGCCTTGAGGAGCGCAAAGACGATCTTTTCCCTGTCGAAAAAATTGTGGATAGAGAAATACCCTTCTAGTAGATTCAACAATTTATCTATGGCATTGGCATCGATCTGGACTTCAAATAAGGGATATCAAAGTTAACTTGTACCTTGAAGGGAGTCGCATCTTCGAAACGGCTGCTTGTTGAAGGTGTATCTATTACCGTTGGCATGTGTCGAAGGATCTGGGTGAAATTATCCATCAACTCATTCCTTTGTCGTGTGAGGGCTTCCTCGAGCAACAACTTGATAGGATCTACTGCTCTATTGTCTCTCTTTTCTTCCACCATGGGAGGCTCTTTGGGGTGGTGAGAGTGGTCTTCCCCAAGTGAAACTAGTTCGAGACCCAACTTTCTGTATCCTGACCTCGTCGAGGACATGCACTGAGAAACAATCAAAGAGCAGACCGCTCTGATACTGCTGATCTGGATTTATGTGGGAACGAAACAAAAGATAGGATATACAAAATCATATATTGAGATATATATTCACATACACAGATATAGGGAAAGAAACACAGCGATATAGTAAACACATATTCTATTAAATAGCAGAAATAGAATAGACTGTAAAATACAATAACTAGAATGGTGGTAGCTTTCTCTGAGAAGAGATGTGGCCGCTATGCTCATTCGTGCCAAGATGAATACAAAGAGAGGCCGAAAGGGCCTATTTATCATAAGCATGACGGAAGGAATCCCAAACATCCAAAACCCTAACCCTAGAAGATGAATCATCATAATGTTTGTGGCCCCAAGGTGGTTATTGAACAATCAACTTCTCGGGGTCATAACTTTTGCATACGATCTCCATTTAGGGCGCTCGGTATCCTGTTGGAAAGATCTATCCAAGGAATACACTAGGGACCCTCACATGGGTCCCATCTAGCCATGATTTCCCCAAAAACGTCGTTTAGGGCCTCAAAAAGGCCCCGAAAGTTTGGGACTCAAAAAATTGTAGAAAAATTACAAGAAAACTGCCAAAATGAAAAATTGTTTTGAGCTAGTGGAATAGGTGGGTCGCCACCAATATCCACCTAGATCAACTTGATATTTAATATACCATGGAATCATCTTTGCTTATCCATGTTCGTGCATATCAAAGTGTTACAATGCATACGTGTTCCTTATGTTATTAATGCATATCCGGTTATTATATTACAAGCATAATTGCAAATCTTGTTTTAAATGATCTCGGGAGAGAATCGACCTCGTGGCATTCTTCCAAGATACGCTTTCCTTCGGAAAGGGTATACTATACTGTGGTTTGATATATGCATTTCAAGGTTTAGGGTTGAGGCATTTAGCCCGCCCATTGTATGCGCAAATGAATATGTTATGCATCGAAACGCAATCTCCAACACCGGCAATGTATCATCACACTTATGCTTTTAAAGGATTCACTGTTTGATTCTTATTGATGTGTAATCGTTTATACCCAGCATCGTTCCATTTTCAATGTAATATGATAAAATATTAGCAATAGTTGAAACGCTAAGTTTATAATCAAAGCACAGTGAATGATTAATGTATAATATCATATGTCAATAAATATGATGCATACGCTAAGGATCAAACCCTTAGTCTCTTGAATCAGTCGCATCCAGCCTTTTGACAATTCAAACACAATTACACGATATCTATACACATAGATATAGAGACCTTGTTTAAGTTTGGGTCGCATAAGGCCAATGGCCAATACATTCATTTTGGTATTAATACAACATATTTAGTATTGTTTTCATAAGCATTGCCATTTCACATAGAATGATGGTTAGACAATATGTTTACTTAGAATGTAGCAACGTATAATTATTTCAATGCTCAACAAATAAACTGAAATGCCATTAATTGCATAAGGTCGATTATGACCAGATATGAGTAAAATACAACTTCTATCAACAATCAGATTAATTGATTTCTCTATCAGCTTTGCATTCTAGCATCTTCAGGGTTTATATTTTCTGCCATAAACTTAGCATACAAAATGATACATAACCATATGTGCTACACATGTAAACCTGCGGGTTTACCTGCCTGCCCTATTTATAGCATTATGATGCAAAACATAATATCTCATTTAAAATACTGGAATATATTCAACCTACAACAACTTGCAATATGAATACATGTCTCCGGAAAACTCTAGGTTAGCACATGAACCATATTATTAATATTTCAGATGTTGCATACATTTATGACTGTATAAAGGGTCTTGATACTATAAATCTACTGCCATTCGAATGTAGATATTTTCACAGTCATCCCAACACATCAATATTCCAAATCTAACAAATGATCATAAGGTAACTCATAACATAGATCTATTAATCTAGTTGAGATTCATGCTTAGAAATAATTAAGAACAATAAATATATAGTCAGATCTGATACATTTACACTTCAATATTAAATCAGATATACTCAGAAACACATATATAAATACTGTCCAAAAAAAATACTCTGCAAGTCAGATTATTAACACTTATATGAATTTGATGACCAATATAACCAGGCACAAACCTCCCAGCCTTTGACCAGCAAGTTCTCCTTAATCTCCGGTCACCCCCGAGCTAAGTTCACATTCCCCTAGGTAGAGTATTTATTTTAGTTACCCTTAACTTGGGTAAAAAGCCCAAGTTATTTAGGATACTTCAAAGGAAATAGGCAACCCAACACCCAACTCAATACTCTTGAGCTCCAGGATGCTCCAAGGGATTTTAATCCATAGCCATGGAGAGAATCATTATCACAGTTTATTAAGGTAACAACAGTACTTCTGCAAGATTGGGGTAGTTCTCTTACCTGCACACAATCAAGTGGACAAGATCATACCAAACTGTATGATTCCTCCTGATCTGAGTCAGTTTGGTCCTCCCAAATTTGCACTCAATCACTTGGCTTCAGGACCAGCTTGGTGCTCCCAAATTTGTCCTCCCTCACCACCATTCATTGTCTCAGGTTCAGGTTTTCCCTTTCCCATTGCTCTTGGGTATTCAGCTCTTGAGATTGTGAATGATGCATAATGAAATTATGAATGATTGTTATGAGAGTTTCAATGAGTTTTCACCTTTTATTCTCTTAGGGTAATTTTGATCATTATGTGAATTCTTTTAATTCATTTATCTCTCAATTCTTTTATTTAGGGTTTACCAATTGTCTCCAATAATAATTTCTTCTTCTTATTATTAAGTGGCATTTTCCCCTCTAACCTTAGGTGACTGTGACTCCCTCATTTATTGTGTTGGTCCACATTGTCAATAGAAACCTCTTTAGAAGATTTGTAACTTTCCTAAGTATAAATGAAATAATACTTAATAGAAATTATCAAAGGGGTTCAAAGTCCAAAATAGGGGTATTACAATTACCATCACCAAGTCCTATGAATCTATTACCACTTCACAGATAGTTAGTCACAGCATCATATTGTTATCATATCAAATTATTGACTAAATAACCTTTTTATCAACTTCAAATCAACCACATACCATTAATTATTGCATTTCATATGCTTTTGTATTTAAGCATATGATCATTTATATGTTCATTCTTAAAATATTATCATAATTTATTTATTCAGATTTATAATCATCATATTCCTTACATATCCTATAATGAATTAATATCCCTTCAACCTGTTTTGTGCATGTGCATTCCTTTCATATTCATTTCCATTGCATACTTCTAACATCATCACATTATGATCATCATCCTTCTCTATGTGCGAGGTGTTTTACTACTTGACCCGACTTAACTAATTTATACTCAAGAGTCTAGTAACAATAATCAATGAAAACAATGATGTGAATCAATAATCTAGGATTATTCCATCTGATGTTCGTATTATTTCCTCATCCTATTCATGTTTCAAATATATGACATACAACTAAACAAAGGAAAGAAATACGATCCAACAATGTTTTTCTTTTCCAAGCGTCTGTAGTGACTCTACGTTGACTTGTTATGAGCCTTTATCCTCAGCAACCATTAATGAGACCAATAAAAAATTTAGAATTCATTCTAACTATCCTTATAATATTTACTTGCACTGATATGAATTTCATCAAAGCAATCCTAATCATAATGGAAATATTTCCATGTATGCATCTCTTACAATGCTAAAATTTCAGAACTACATTATGTTCATCATGTAATATTAATGATGAGGTAAAGAAACATAGTTAATAGTGATTAATTTTACCATGGGAATTTCATTCACTTGTACTGCACCCCGTCATATTCAAATCCACATTAGTGAATGAAACAAGAGTTTGGATATCTGCCTACCATTTATGTTTTAAAACAAGAATGAGTCAAGGTGATGGATAAAAGGACTTCCTTGATCATTACCTTGTTGAAATCCTTTATCTGAAAATACAACTCAGTTGTTATCTCATCATAAATTTGTATTCATTTGTTTCATGTTTGTACCCAAATAGGCCTAAGTGCTCCAACATCATCTCAGATACAACTTGTAACATACCCGATACCCTCGATATACTAATTGGGGTATGGGGTGTAAAAAAATTCTTATCTTATCTCATAGACACATGAACAATACCAATTAATACATTAGTATTGCCATTATATCTAGGGTATTTTTTGTCTTGTATAAAAGAAAAATTTTAAGAAGATTAAAATACTTTAAAATGCAACACTAGCAACTCCACATAATTGCTACTCATTCTTTATCACTTCCAAAGTAATAATTTATTCAAATCATAAAATTACATATTAAGTTCTATCATATTGATCATGCTTTGATACATAAGTTCATCATTCACATTAAGTATCTATAGGGATTCATCACTGACTTCTAAATAAGTTACTTAATCTCAATTCACCCTTCCTACTTACCATGCAAAGCCTATCCAAGAAATTAAGACTTTATCATAAGAAAAACATAACACTTGTTAGCATAGACTAATTCTTTTGGTGATATCTCTGTCTACATGATCGTTGTCCTAGAGTATGGATGCAACACAATTGTTTGATCACATAGCGTTGTCTTACAAAAAAATGAATCATTCTTTATACAATGGTCCATATCATTTTATACCACTCAACTTCCAAAATAACATTGACCATTTCAAGGTACTAATCCACATTTATATGCACTCATTGCCTCTACGTGGATCTCAACATTCATTTAGTTATAAATGTACAAAACACACACTATCATCATGTGAATTTCAGCCACCTAATGAATACAAAACTACATCCCTTACACCATGAAAACAAATAGTATCATCATGTCAATGCCATCGATCTATTGGATATAAATACACATATTTTATAAGGAATAAAACACTAATTATCATCGTGCTAACCTCATAAACCAACTAATATTAATGTATATCCTTTAACACAGATTATCATCATATCAATCTTATCGACCAAGTAAATATAAAAATACATCAGCAACTAACTATAAGGAACAATGGGTATATCATAACAAGGAAACATCTATACATGTGAGTGAAATCAATTAACAATGGAAACACATCAAGAATAGATATGTATAAAACTTGACATCTTTTAAAAACAATACAACAATGAATAGTACTTATCTGAATCAAATAGACTCATGTGACTGCAAACATGACTGCAATTTTCCACCCAACCATTTGACTCTCTATCTGGCATATATTACTTCTGCCGAGAGGCCACCACCAAGATGGGAAAGAATCCACTAGGCTAGATACCCCCTTTATCTACATCCATCCCACTCTCTTATCTCGTAACAGACTATAGCTATGTAGTTTCATATATCTAATATAACTACCGTAATAGTGTCGAAGCTATGCCCAAAAACTTATATTTTTCGTATACTAATACTTTAACTTATAAGAAAATATAGAACCTAATGCCTATGCCCATATAGGCTTTATGTAGAGTTTCCAGTATATTTATAAAAATAAATAGAAATGTGCACAAATTGTAATACTTTAACAGACAATGGGATCGAGATCTCTCTTGGGGACGTCCTCCTCCTATTCAACACACAAATAATATATTGAATTACTAGACAATGGGATTGATCTCTCTCTTGGAACCATATTCCTCCCATTCAATGCACAAATAATATATTGTATTAAGAAAGACTTGCATTGATCTCTTTGGATCCGTCCTCTTCCCATTCAATCAAACAAATAAAATTCTACATCAACAAAGACTGGGATAGAGATATCTGGAGAATTCTCCTCCCATTTGATTGCACGAATAAAATATTACATCAACAGACAATGCAAGGAAGAGGATCTAGCTCCATGGGAGTCGTCCTCCTCTCATTCAAAGAACCAATAAAATAATTAACAGATAATGCAAGGACTGGGATCTAGATCCATGGGAGATATCCTCCCATTCAACACATCAATAAAATAATTAATCAACAATGCAAGGACTGGGATCAAGCTCCATGGGAGCCATCCTCCTCCCATTCAAAGGGCAAATAAAATAATTAATAGACAATTCAAGGAATGGTATTGATCTCCATTGTATCTGTCCTCCTCCCATTCAACGAACCAATAAAATAATTAACAGACAATGCAAGAACTGGGATCGAGTTCCATGGGATCCGTCCTCCTCCCATCCAACGCATAAAAATAATAATTAATAGACAATGAAAGGACTGGGAATGAGCGCCATGGGAAATTTACTCCTCCCATTCAAAGCACCAATAAAATAATTAAAAGAAAATGCAAGGATTGGTATCGAGCTACATGGGAGTCGTCCTCCTCCCATTCAAAGTGTTGAAGAATGTAACTTCATAATATATTTTTGTTTGTATTATTTGAGTAATTTGTATTATTTCTATTGTACATCCTACAAGGGTTATTATTGATGAAATTGATAATGTAAAATTCATTGAAAGAGTCTGTGTAAACCCTAACTGTTAGGTCGGCTTGAAAATTCTAGAAAATAATATTTTGTTTTAAACCCGACCTAATTAGTAAAAAGGTCAAGTGTTTTGTCTAGTATAAATGAGGAGTTCAACCTCCTCATTTGGTCACCTTACTCTCACATTGATCTTGCATCATTAGGAGAGATAGAGTCAAGTGGATAATTGCTTTTTGGAGTCTTCTTGTTTTTGGGTCTTTGTACGAGGGATACTATTGTACATTATGCAAAATATATATAAAAGAAGTTTGTTGGGTTTTTCTACCCCGAGAGGGTTTTCCTAGGATAAATTGGTTGAGTACTATTGTTCATGTTGTACTTGTTTATATTTCAGTGATCCTTATTCTTATTGCACTTACAATTATGTTAGGAACCCATGTCAACCCTTCTATTTACTTTGTTAGTATATTGTTGTTAGATGCATATGCTTTCTAAGTCGTCCCGTAGTATTTGTTGATCCATAGTTTGTCTTATTGTTGTTGGACGCATATGCTTTGTAAGTCGTTCCATAGTAATTGTTGATCCATAGTTTGTATTGGCCCATGGTTTGTATTGACACATGGTATTGGCGCCTAGACTTAGTATATAAGTTTGTGTTGAGACCAATGAAAGTATCGTGACGTTATTTGTATTGAGCTTGCTCAAAGGAGGTTGCCCCCTCGAAGTGGCCTACGATCAATATAAAAGTGATTCCGAGTTCTGTTATTTATGTTATCTCGTGTGTTTTCATTAATTAATTATTGCAGGTTCTTCACATCTGGTATCAGAGCACTTTCTTGGGTTCGCTGGGTGAAATTTCTGCGAATTTTTTTTTTGTCGTATCTGTTGTAGCTTCGGATCTAGGAATAATCCCTATCCACTTAACTGTGGGAAGTACTTGGGCATAACCCCTAAAACTCATTGTGAGGAGTACCACAGGAACCTCAAAGTAGCTGTCCCTTGAGAGGATCTGCCAGCGAAAAGGGAAACGACCCCTACCTAATTGACTAGTTTCCACCCGTGAGGTAAACCAAGAGTTATCATTTGTGGAAAAGCGGTTATCAATTTTACCTGAGCCATGGAGTGAGGGGTACTACCCCAATACGCAAGCAGTCAGATAGCATTGGTGGCAAAGTAAATCCCCTGAACCGATAGGAAGCCAAACATACTTGGGGTCCATACCTATTTAAGCTGAATTGTTGCTGATCACTTCCATGTGCTTTCAGATCCATTCCAAGCCATTCTAGATCCAGCTGTTTTAGATCTATTCTGAAATTTGTTTCAGATCCAGCCATTTTCGATCCATTCATCATCATTTTTTATCTCTTGAAAATTTTCGGATAACCCTGCAATCCCATTCTACATATTTCATTCCTGAGGACCCTATCCCAAATTCTACATCCTAAAGCCAGAAATCTCACATTTGTCTATTTTCAGGGATTGCCATAACTTCTTCAATTTTCACCCACTCGCCTCCAAATTTTGCCACTGTGTTCATTCCCTATTTCTGCTTCTTTGTCCCTCTTTGACAAATTTTCTCATTCTTTCACCCTGCTTCTGAAATCTCCATTTTTTGCTTCCCTGTCCATCAAAAAGTGTCCAAAATCTAGTCAAACCGCAATTACCCATACGAGTTTTTCCCAAATCCAAATTTCCCTTCACTAAATAATCTTTTGTTTGTGTTTTTCTATCCATTTCCCCACCAAAAAAAAAAAAATCCGGGTTATGGTTGTCACCCGCTCAGGAGGAAAAACCATGGAGGAAGCACTTGCAGCCATCCAAACCAAACTCTAAGATATGGATGAAAACTTTCTCAGCCTCCATCTTCAGCATTCAGCCATGAACACTAACAGACAACAAGAATCTTCTATAGCGAATGGGTTCTCTTCTTTCAACAATTTCCGTGGTCCGAAGGTTGAATTTCCTCGCTTAAATGGTACTGATCTGATTGGATGGATCTATTGTGCCGAACAGTATTTCAATCTGCATAATACTTTTGATGTACAAACATTTCCACTTGCAACCTTTCATTTGGAACAGGAATCCCTTCAATGGTACCATTCGTACATCAAGGCTCATGATGAGCCAAAATGGACAGATTTTTGCCAACTCCTTTTGCAAAGATTTGGTCCTAGTGCTTTTGATGACTTCACCAGAGCACTCACTAAACCTCGTCAAAGTGGTACTATGAGAGAGTATCAGACAAAATTTGAGAAACTAGCCAATCACACAGAAGGATTGTCTGATGAATTCTACAGGAGTTATTTTATCAGTGGTCTTAAGGATGAAATCTGGTCAGAGGTTAAAATGTTCTATTCCAACACAATGATGGAAGTCCTAGGGTTGGCTAAGTTGGCAGAAGACAATATTGCAGCCCAACAATGCTCCAAACCCACTTTTGTTCCCTTCCAAAATATGGGTTATCAACAACCTCCCATCTCGCCAGCTCCTCGACCAACTCCTACCAAGCATTTGCCTGAAACAGAGATGCAGGCACACAGAGAAAAACGGCTTTGTTATAAATGTGATGAGAAATTCACTTGGGGACATAGATGTATTCAACAAAAAGTCCATCTCTTTGATATGGCTTCTTTTCCTACCTCTAAAATTGGTGAAGAAGATCCGGATACAATGGATGATCAGGTTGATATTCAGGAGCCGCCTATTGACCCCACATCTCAGGATGAACAAGCAGAGATATCTCTCCATGCTTTATCCGGCATCACCACCCCCCAAACCATGTGGATCAGGGGTTACTTCAAGAAGCTCCCTCTTACAATACTCATTGATTCTGGTATCACTCATAACTTCATTGACCCTCGGATCGCTAAACATGCTAATTGTTTTGTCCATCCTTGTTCCAACTTTGAAGTCATGGTTTCCAATGGGGGCACCTTACCTTGCAAGGGGAAGTTTCACAATGTGCGTATCTCTCTGGAAGATTATAACCTATTCTCTTACATGTTTTCCATGTCCCTAGGTGGATGTGATGTGGTTTTGGGCGTTCAATGGTTACGCACACTTGGCCCCATCTTATGGGACTTTGCTGAACTTTGGATGCAGTTTTCAATCAATGGAAAACAACACAAATTTAAGGGCTTACAACAAGGGTCTCTTCGCCTCATCAATTCACATCACCTAGAAAATATCCTTAAGAAGAATTCACATAGTGTCATCACTCAATTCCATTCCATTCATGTGCACCCATCAATGGTCTCCGCTACTTCCTTGGATAGATATGTAGGTGTCCTTGTTGAACCAGTGGGCTTGTCGCCTTCAAGAGACCTTTTTGGTAAGAATTTAGCCGCATCTACATTTCAACAGGAAATGATGGCTATTTTGCATGCAGTATAGACGTGGCAGGGAATTATTTCTGCATCAAAACTAATCTCCATAGTTTAGAAAATTTCCTGGCACAATGGGTCTCCTCCGCAGCACACCTGAAATGGGTTATCCAACTCATGGGTTATTCCTATGCGATCACTTACAAGATGGGTAAGGACAATATGGTGGAAGATGCTCCTTCTCACACATTTCATGACCCAGTTTCTCTTACAACTATTTCTCTGCTTATTCCAAATTGGTTGCAATATATTCAACTGGGTTCTCTCTTCTATGAACTCCATGCTTCTTCATCAGTAGGGCACTCTGGGTTCCTCAAAATGTATGACCAGAAACAACGTAACTTCTTTTGGAAGGGACTAAAAATGACAATTCAACAGATGGTGGTTGATTGTGATACTTGCCAGGTCAACAAGGGTGAAACTACACTCCTTTCGGGACTGCTCGAACCCTTTCCCATCCGTACACAAATTTGGAAAACTATTTATATGGATTTCCTAGAAGCGCTCCAGTGGTACAATACCACATCTAACATGACACCATATGAAGCAGTCTATGGACAGGCATCGCCAGATCTTCTTCCGTACACCCTCAGTAGCTCCCTAGTTCAAGAAATTGACTCGGTTCTTCGAAACCGCGATCAGATTCTTCTCATTCTGTAGGACAATCGTCACATGGCAAGAATTCAACTAAAACAACAAACTGATCAACACAGTTCTGAGTGAACTTTTCACATAGCCGATATGGTTCTTCTTCATCTACAGCCTTCCAAGCAACCCTCCCTAAAACTCAGAAGGCGTCAGTGGCCCGTAATGCCACCCAAGGATGCTACAGGGGAACCACTCCTTCAGATTGTACATCAATTTCCACATCTAAAGCTTCGAGGACAAAGCTTTTTCTAAGGGAGATGGGATGTTAGGAACCCATGTCAACCCTTCTATTTACTTTGTTAGTATATTGTTGTTGGACACATATGCTTTGTAAGTCGTCTCGTAGTATCTTTTGATCCATAGTTTGTCTTATTGTTCTTGGACGCATATGCTTTGTAAGTCATCCCGTAGTAATTGTTGATCCATAGTTTGTATTGGCCCATGGTTTGTATTGACACATGGTATTGGCACTTAGACTTAGTATGTAAGTTTGTGTTGAGAGCAATGAAGGTACCGTGAAGTTATTTGTACTGAGATTGCTCAAAGGAGGTTTCCCCCTCGAAGTGGCATGCGATCAATATAAAAGTGATTCTGAGTTTTGTTATTTCTGCTATCTCATGTTTTTTTATTCATTAATTATTGCAGGTTCTTCACAAATTATAACATGGTATCGGAGCTAGCCTAAAAGAGAACATTGTGCAGCTGCTGCAACTAAAGAACTAGGATTCCTTATTCACAGAAGAAGTCTCCACAGATCAATTGAAAAACAGGGTGGAATCAACTCACCTCACTAGGGTACATATTTCTGTCGATGCAGAATCTCAATCCCATCATTGTCATTTTTAGGCCCACCACTACAGCGCGGAGAACTAGGGAATTAGGTTTTTGGAGGATTTGTTCACATAATCAGGAAAAAAAGTACATTTCTCATCTAACCTTGGGGAGGTGCAAATTTTTTTCCAATTATCTTTTCATGATCCCAAAGTTGAAAAATTAGGGTTTCTCTAACAAACCCCAGGTCACCGTGCAACCAATTTGTTTTCAAGAAGTCAACCTATGATTGTAGCATCTAATTTGGTAAGTTATCCTTTATCTATTTCCATTTGAGGTTCTCATTTATCAAGTTTGTTAAGATGTCTGTCATGTTCCAAATTTGGCATTGGGTCAAAATGGCCTAAGCAAATTGGCCCTAGAAAATTGGCCCTATTCATTAGAGTTTGTCAAATTGATGCTAAAGGTCAAATAATTGCCAAAGAGGAAAATTACTAGTTTTCTAGGTTTGGGGTGGAAGCTTTGGGATTTGGAATAATGGCGATAATAAATGATGGTGGAACATTAGGATGGCATAAATATTTAATAAAGGAGATAAATAAATATATACAAGTGAAAATCAAAGTGGCATTTGATCATGAAGACACATGGAGGAAGTGGGACCCACACAAGCTAGAATTTATGTGCCACATGGCATCCTCTTCTTGCAATTTCAAATCCATGGGAAGCCCAATGTTCTTGGGATGAGTTATAAGGTCAATAATACTTGGCATGATTCAATGAGGTCAAAATATAGAGGAATAGTAACTCCCATGGAAGAGGAAGAGGCAATTTGGAGCTAGTGAGACACTTGGGCTAGATTCCCTGATCTATGACAAAAATGATGAAGATGCTATGACACCTATGAAACAAATTAGACCTGAAGGATTACATATGACATATATGACATGTTAGGGCTAAAACTAGACTCCAAGAGGGAGCTCAAGGGTGTTAGGGAAGCTAAGATGATTCCACATGTGATTTGGTGGAAGTGGGAGACTAGGAATTGTTGTACAAGTGGCATCCTTTGGAATCTCTTCCCAACTTGAGTTGGCATGAGTCTCTTGGAAGGAATTCAACCCATGGAGGACATTAGAAATTTGTAAATTTCAATAACAAATAATGAAACCAATTTTTGATCATTTGTAGAATTTGCAATTGCATTTGTGTAGAGGGAGAGCTAGTGGATGACTAGTTTCTTGCCTTAACCAATTTCGAGGGTGAAAGATTCCCATCCAAGCTGGTAATTGGAAAGGCCATTCAAAACTTTAATTTGGAGCTTTAATGGAGTATTTATTTTTAGGTGTAAGCTACAGGGTAGCTCATGGTTTCTTCTATTGCAGCACATTCTCTCAACCATTTCAAGTTTTGATGGCATATTCTTGATCCTTGAGGGAGGGCGTTTTTGGTGATCTATTGTACTCTTTAGGGGAGTTTATCATGCCCCATTTCTTTTGTAATATGAATTAAATACTCTTTTCTTCATCTCCAGAAAGTTTCAGGTCGAAATTGCAAGTAGAAATGTATAAATCTCATTTTTAATGAAAGAACAATGCCATTTCCCCACTACAATGATGTATAGCATGATAATGCTGATGATTTCGAATGAATGGATGGTTATATGATAAATTTATGATTAATAGAATTCCATGGATGTATTTTACAAGTTCCATGTACTGTACTTGAGAATTTGAAGTATTTTTACTCAGTTTAATTGCATTGGGAGAGGAAATAGTGGCATTTCCCCAAGGGTCGAATTGGTGATTTTGGAAACTAAATGGGAGAGGGTTGGAACATAGATAATAATCAATTAATTATGAAAAAAAGACCTTAATAACATACTTGAGACATAACCTACCTCTTTTCATAAATTTGAGTGGGTTTGGAGGCATTTGGGAAGCCATTTTCAATACTTACCCCAGGGGGATTTGATCCCCAAATTACTAGTAAAATTGCATACTTGGTCCAGAATCTTAATAGAGTTTTAAGAGGTATTTTGGTGGCCATGTATCATTCCTGAACATCATATTCAAGTCCTAATATCATTCATACACCTTCCTTGAATATTTGAAGGCATTTGGAGTCAATTTGAGACCTAGAGACCAATACTAGTCAAAGGGAAATTACTAGTAAAGTTCCCTACATTGGCCAGAATTTAAAGAGGATTTGCAGAAGTATTTTAAAGGTCTAAAAGCATCCCTTAAACACATATTTATGTTCTAAAATCATCCATATAACTTCTCAGAATATTTGGGAGCAATTGGAGCAATTTGGGGACCTAGAGCTCAAAACTAGTCAAAGGTCTAACTAGGAAAAAAAGTGAAAATTTGTCATTTTAATAAAATTCCTAACAAGGGACATTACAGTGGTATCAGAGCATGGTCCTTGTACCTATGGATTAGGTACATACATTCAATAATAATTGGCAACCACGTGTTACTATTATGATGAATCCTATGAGTACAATTCTTATGAGGAATATGCAGATGCTTATGAGCAATATGAAGCAGAATGTGAATGGTATGAGGAAGATGTGCCATCATGAAAAACTTCTTACAATTGCAAGAGAAATGAACATTATTCTTATGAATTTAAATCTGATGAATATGAGTGTGTCACACCAACCAAGGATAATTCTATGAATGAGTTCCAAAGATGGAAAGCAACATATAACACCTTGCCCCAGCAATATAAAAAATATCAAGAATATCTTGCTTTGAGCAAAAATACACAAAATGTCATGTCCTTTGAGTACTTTGCTGAACATATTTTTGAAAATAGACCCAAAAATGAAGATGTGGAGTTAGTTAAGAAAGGTTTATGCCCTTCTTGTAAAGAGCCTTGGAGAGAATGTCATATATGTGTGCAGGAAATGATGTCCTACCTGAGGAGAGCTTTTGGGAATTCTTCAAAAAGAGATTCCAAAGATACTGATCCTAAGGAAAACAAGGGGAAAAATGCGTCAACTTACTTGAAAGAGAAAAAGGAAGAGACATCACAAGAGCATGAAGAATATTCTATTGAGAATATGAAAGATCATTTCGAGACACCTTCTAGCTTAGACATGAACCAAAGAGCATCTACTGATGGATGCTTAAACTATGAAGGAGTACCTACTGATGGGTGCTCACACCTCTATGTTGGTGACATAGAGATAAATTTTGAAAGTGTTGCTGCAAGCCCAAGTTCCATTAAGCATGATAATGAAGACCTTGTAGCATTTGAAGAAGAACTAAGATAAAATTCCCCATCACCACTTGAGCTTCATGAAGTTGGTCCAAGCAAAAATTAAGAAGATGAGGAGGTTCATTTGCAAGAGCCTAATTTTATAGAAGGATCCTTAAATATGAATGAAAAGAAGATCCAAGATTCCCTCAGCATTCTCCATGTCACTGAAGCATTGGTGTCAAATTCTTGTTGGAGAGCTACTTCATTGGAGGAAACATCCTTCCTTGAAGACATGGAGAAGATTCAAAGATCAATGTGCCACATCAAAGGTAATTTCATGTCTTTTATTTTTTATAGAAAACATTTGTTTGAGCTTAATGAATTGTTACATGATGCATACTTGAAGAATAATGAGGATAATCATAAGCTCACAATTCAAAATGAGCAACTTTTTGAAAATTTGCAAGATACTTGTTTTTCCTCCTATATTTCATATTGTCAAATGGTAGATTGTTTGGAGGATTCTCATGACCTGGTGGATCATGAGAAATGTGGAAATTTGAATGTGCTTAATGTGTTTTAAGATGAGCTTGAAGAGATCCAAACACTTGATGTGGTGGAAGAGGAACTTGAATTGTCTCTTGATGAAGGTTATGCAATTTTTAAAGAAGAACATGATTCCTCTACATTGGAACTAATCTACAACAAGGGTTTCACACTTTTGAAGGTGTTGCATGACACTAACCATATGGATCCTTTCCATGATGAAAATTTTGCACTTTTTGATCATTTGGGTTAGTTAGCTAATTCTCCTACATCCTACAATTCCATGTTTTGCAGCATTAGTCTCAATGAAGAATGGGTGAAAGGGTTCTTTTTAATGGTGCCGCATGAGGAGTATGGAACTCCTATATTTACTTTTTATGATGATATGGTTGGAGTACATTATTATTCCAATTTGTAGCAGCATCCTTTGTTACTTTATGATGATGCAGATCTACATGGATGAACCTATGATATGCATTTGAGTCACTTGAAGACTCATGGTTTTTCTTGCTCAACACTTGATTCATTTGATGTTGGAGGAACTTCGTCCAACACTTGGGTGAATAGATATTTGATTGGAGAACATTTTTGTTGGAAGACACATACTTTGGTATATCATTATGATTCTCACATTCAGGGATGTATGGGTGAGACTTCTTTGAGTCATTTGAAGTCTCCTTGTTTTTTCTGCTCATTATTTGGTTCAGATTTTAGTGGAGATTCTTCATTCACTTCTTGGATGAAAGAATACATGGACGAATATTTTGATGCATATAAAATCCTTTTGGAACAGCATTATAGGACATGGGATCCTCACCTGTGTCATTGGAGCATATTTGATTGGTCACTTGAAACTTGCATGCACTTGGAAAATGGTGGTCTACTTGCTTGGAGGTATAAGCACTTTCATGATTCTTTGATAAAGAACCTCCTCAATGTACATTTTCATTATGTTGTTATGTACTTTGATGATATATATTTTGTACTCATGATGTTTGGAATAATGCATACAAGAAAATGGGATCCAGGAATCCTCTTATATAATGGTGTGGGTTGGAGAGCACTCTTAGTTGTTGGGGTGCAATACAAGCAATGGGACCCTGGAATCATTTTTCTCTCATTGGTTTCAATTTTTTGGGGAAACAAGAAGTATGGGATACGGATTTCCCACTTAATAAAGTGATTTTTATCAAGGTAGTGCAGCAGCAAGCATGGTGGTTCCTCTCTAAAATCTTCATGGAAACTCAAAGACTCAAGGTTGGGCAATTTAATGGCAACTTCAAAGAATTATACAGAAAGCAGGTTCTTCAACACCCATGTTTGAAATTGCTTGAGGACAAGAAATATTGGGAAGGGAGGATTTTTCATGTCCCAAATTTGGCATTGGGTCACAATGGCCTAAGAAAATTGGCCCTATTCATTAGAGTTTTTCAAATTGACGCTAAAGGTCAAATAATTGCCAAGGAGGAAAATTACTAGTTTCCTAGGTTTGGGGTGGAAGCTTTGGGATTTGGGATAATGGGGATAATAAATGATGTTGAAACATTAGGATGGAATAAATATTTAATAAAGGAGATAAATAAATATATACAAGTGAAAATCAAAGTGGCATTTGATCATGAAGACACATGGAGAAAGTGGGACCCACACAAGCTAGAATTTATGTGCCACAATGCATCCTCTTCTTCCAATTTCGAATCCATGGGAAGCCTAATATTATTGGGATGAGTTATAAGGTCAATAATACTTGGAATGAGTGAATGAGTTTGAAATATAGATGAATAGTAACTCCCATGGAAGAGGAAGAGTCAATTTGGGGCTATTGAGACACTTGGGCTAGATTCCCTAGCTCTATGACAACAATGATGAAGATGCTTTGACACCTATGACACAAATCAGACCAAAAGGTTCACATATGACATATATGAAATTTCAGGGCTAAAAATAGACTCCAAGAGGGAGCTCAAGGGTGTTAGGTCAGCTAAAATGCTTCCACATGTGATTTGGTGGAAGTGGGAGACTAGGAATTGTTGTACAAGTGGTGTCCTTTGGAATCGCTTCCCAACTTGAGTTGGCATGAGTCTCTTGGAAGGAATTTGACCCATGGAGGACATTAGAAATTTATAAATGTTAATAAAAAAAAATGAAACCCATTTTTGATCATTTGTAGAATTTGCAATTGCATTTGTGTAGAGGGAGAGCTAGTGGATGACTAGTTTCTTGCCTTAGCCAATTTCAAGGGTGAAAAATTCCCATCCAAGTTGGTAATTGGAAAGGCCATTCAGAACTTTCATTTGGAGCTTTAATTGATTCTTTACTTGTAGGTGTAATCTACAGGGAAGATCATGGTTTCTTCTATTGCAGCACATTCTCTCAACCATTTCAAGTTTTGATGGCATATTCTTGATCCTTGAGGGAGGGCGTTTTTGGTGAGATATTGTACTCTTTGGGAGAGATTATAATGCCCCATTTATTTTTAAATATGAATGAAATACTCTTTTCTTCATCTCCAGAAATTTTCAGGTCAAAATTCCAAGTAGAAATGTATAAATCTCATTTTTAATGAAAGAACAGTGCCATTTCCCCACTACATTGATGTATAGCATGATAATGCTGATGATTTCGAATGAATTAATGTTTATCTAATAAATTTATGATTAATAGAATTCCATGGATATATTTTACATGTTTCATGTAGTGTACTTGATCATTTGAAGTATTTTTACTCAGTTTAATTGCATTGGGAGAAGAAATAGTGCCATTTCCCCAAGGGTCGAATTGGTGATTTTTGCAGCTGAATGGGAAAGGGTTGGAACATAAATAATAATCAATTAATGATGCACATGAGAGTTTAATAATGTACTTGATACATACCCTAAATATTCTCATAAATTTGAGTGGTTTTGGAGGCATTTGGGAATCCATTTTCAATACTTACCCCAGGGGGATTTGAACCCCAAATTACTAGTAAAATTACATACTTGGTCCCGAATCTTAATAGAGTTTATAGAGATATTATGATCACTGTATATCATCCATGAACATCATATTCAAGTCCTAATATCAGTCCTACACCTTCCTTCAATATTTGAAGGCATTGGAGTCAATTTGAGACCTAGAGACCAATACTAGTCAAAGGGAAATTACTAGTAAAGTTCCCTACATTGGCCATAATTGAAAGAGGATTTACAAAAGTAATTTAAAGGTCTAATATCATCCATGAAACAAATATATATGTTCTAAAATCATCCATATACCTTCTCAGAAGATTTGGGAGCAATTGGAGAAATTTGGGGACCTAGAACTCAAAACTAGTCAAAGGTCTAACTAGGAAAAAAAGTGAAAATTTGTCATTTTAATAAAATTCCTAACAAGGAACATTACAATGTCAAATAATACCAAGCTTGAGGATACATTTGAAGGAGCAAAGAACTTTCAAGCATGGAAGTATAGCGTGATGCTTATCCTAGAAGAGCATGACTTGGATAAGTATGTTACAGACATAGCTGCGGAGCCAGAGGGAGATAAAGAAAAGGATAAGCACAAGAAGAATCTTATTAAAGCTAAGCGGATCAAAGCTGATTACATCAAGGATCACTTGATCCCACACATCTCTTCTCTGAAGACTCTAGTGAAAGATATGTTTGAAGCATTGAACGGCCTATTTGAAGGAACCAACATCAATAGGAAGATGGCCTTGAGGAATCAAATCAAGGCTCTAAAGATTCAAAACAATGAAAGAATACAATCCTACTTCACAAGGGTTTATAGCATGAGAGATCAGTTAAGTGCAATTGGAGATGAAGTAGAAAATGCAAAACTAGTAATGACTAACCTAAATGGTCTTCCAAGATCATGGGAGTCATATATTCAAGCAATATGCACAAGGAAAAAAATTGTTTTATTTAGTACACTCTTGCAATAGTGCACTCAAGAAGAATCTAGGATTTCTACTAGAAAAGAAAATCTAGGGGAGAAAGAAAATCAGGACTTGGCAACTCATACAAAGAGAAGAAAGAGAGAAGATCATCATCACAAGAAATCATACAAAAGTAACAGGACTAATAAAGACTTATCAAATATTATATTCTTTAATTGTGATGAGTTAGGGCATGGATATAGATATTTTCCGAAGAATAAAGGATTCAAGAAGAAGAGCATGAAAAGACACTGTGCTCATGCTGCAAAGGATGATGAGAAAGAAAGAAAGGATTCATGAACTGACAAAGAATATGTCTTCATATCAACACTAACAAGTACAGTTTCACTTGGTAACAATGATTGGATCTTTGATAGCGATGCCTCTAAGAACATGACAAGTTACAAGGATGATCTCAAAAACCTTACCGAAAAGGACTCACCTCACAAGGTGAATCTAAGAGAGTATTATCAATATCCCATCAAAGGGGTAGGAGAAGCTTCTTGTAAGTGTGAATCTGGAAATCCTATCAAAATGAAGGATGTTCTATATGTACCTGGTTTGAAGAAGAACTTACTTTCCATCTCATCTCTAGATGATAAAGGATTCAAAAAAGCATTTTTGGATGGTCAAGTACTTATGTGGCCTAAGGGTAAAACAAGAAATGATGCAGTAGTAATTGGAAAAATGAAGGATGTTCTATATGTACCTGGTTTGAAGAAGAACTTACTTTCCATCTCATCTCTAGATGATAAAGGATTCAAAAAAGCATTTTTGGATGGTCAAGTACTTATGTGGCCCAAGGGTAAAACAAGAAATGATGCGGTAGTAATTGGATTGCAAGAGGGAGGACTATACAAACTCAAGGGACATCCAGAACAAGCCTTGGTTCATGAAACTATGGAACCAAGTAAATTGTGGCATAGAAGATTGGCTCACATCAACTACAAATCCTTCCCAATTGTGAGCAAGATGATGAATGGACTACCCGAGATACAAACCAAGCATGAAGGCATATGCAAGGGATGTGAAAAAGGAAAGAATGTGAAGCAACCATTTCCAAGTAGCGACAGCAAATAAAATGAAATTTTGGAGGTTATACATTTAGATGTTTGAGGGGCTATGTCATTCAGATCATTAAGCGGGTATGTCTACTAAGTTTCCTTTAGTGATGATTATTCAAGAAAAACATGGATATATTTCTTGAAATCCAAAGATGAAGTATTTAGCAAGTTCAAGAAGTTTAAAGCCCTTGTGGAAAATCAAACCGGGAAGAAAATAAAAGTACTAAGAAAATATAATGGAGGTGAATTTACTTCAGGAGAATTTAAATAATTATGTAAAGACTCGGGGATTAAGAGGGAGATGAGCACTCCCTATAATCCACAACAAAATGGGACTAAGAAAATAAGAATAGAACAATTAGGTAAGCAGTGAAGGCCGTGATCTATGATCAGGACCTTCCTATGCACTTATGGGAAGAAGCTGCAAGGACAGTCGTATATGTTGAAAATAGGACTCCTCATATAGTTCTTGAGAAAAAAACCTAGAAGAAATCTTTACAAGAGACAAACAAAATTCATCCATCTTAGAATATTTGGATGCCCAGTATTCATTCATATTCCAAAAGAGAAGAGGACCAAGTTGGAGCCCTCGGGAAAGAAAGGAATCTTTGTCGGTTATAGTGATTCGTCAAAGGCTTACCAAATATACATATCAGAATTCAAGAATATCGAGACCAGTAGAGATGTAACCTTTGATGAAGATGCAACTTTCAATAGTCGAGGAAGATTCACTTAGATGAAGAGCATGATGAAGAGCCTTAGACTCCCAGGGTTTGAGATACAGTAATGGAAGAACAGGTTCCAGAAGAACCCGAGGATCATGATATGACTAAGACACAGAGACTTGTAGATCCACCAACAGAAGTGAACTCACATAAAATAAAACCAGCTTGGGCACGAGAGCTTATCCAGGATGTTGAATATGGTGCTCCAGAAGGAAGAAATATACCTCGGACGTACTCCAGCTATATGGAACTATTAAGTGACATCATTGATGTTGAACCTTCCAGTTATGAAGAGGCTATTGAACATAAAATTTGGAAGGGTTCTATGATTGAGGAGTATTAGTCGATGATGAAGAATGATGTCTGGGAGGCAGTTCCAAGACTAGAAGGGAAGTCACTAGTATCTTCCAAATGGATCTATAAGACTAAACATGTGCTAGATGAAAGTGTCGAAAAATACAATGAAAGGTACATGGCTCGAGGTTTTATCCAAAAAAAAGGTATTGATTATGAGGAGACATTTTCTCCAGTAGCGAGATACACTTCAATCAGGTTTGCACTTGATATTGCCAAAGTGATCAATTGGAAGGTACATCATATGGATGTGAAGACTTCCTTCCTAAATGGCGTAGTGGAAGAGGAAGTGTATGTGGAGAATTCATTAGGCTTCAAGACACATGACATGCACACTCATGTGTGAAGATTAAAGAAGGCCTTGTACTGATTGAAACAGGCACCCAGGACATGGTACAATAGGATATATGGGTTTCTAACAATCTTACGCTTTACCAAGAGTAAAGCGGACTCTCACCTTTACTAAAACGTTGAGGAAGGAAATCCTATGATTCTACTATTATATGTAGATGAATTTTTTTCGACAAGTGAAGAGAATCTCATAGCATAAACAAATAAGAAGCTTTCCACTGAGTTCAAGATGAAATACCTAGGCATGATGCATTACTTCTTAGGTCTTGAGGTATGGTAAAATCCAAAGGAACTTTTCTTAGGTCAAGGAGAGTATGTGGTAGAGATCCTAAAGAGATTCAGGATGATGGATTGTAAGGCCATCGCCATGCCCATGGCATCGGATTTGAAATTGCCAAGTGATACTACTTTAGAACTAGTGGATTCCATGATGTAACAACAGATGATTGGTTTGTTGATGTATTTGAAGAACACAAGGCAAGAATTATGATTTGCAGTGAACACTCTGATTCAGTATATGGTATAGTTGATACATGTTCACTTAGTTGCGGAAAATCATGTGTTGAGGTACCTAAAGGGTACGGTTGACTATGGCCTCAGGTATGCATTGGATCATAAGGTTAACCTACAGGGTTATGTTGATGCAGATTGGGCCAGGAGTGTCATGGATATAAAGAGCATGTTAGGGTGTTTCTTCAGGTTTGGATCGTGTATGATCTCATGGTTTAGTAGGAAGTAGATGAGTGTGGCACTTAGTATAGCCAAGGTCGAGTATATGGAAGCTTGTTCGACAAGCTAAGAGGCAATGTAGCTTCATAATTTTCTATCATGATTGTTTGATCTCAAGTTAGAGGGGACTTGTATAATTTTCTATCTTCTGTGACAACCAAATTTGTGTAAAGTTTTCGGAGAACCCTATGTTCCATGACAAGTTGAAGCACATCAAGGTCAGGTATGACTATATCTGTTTTATGGTGCAGAAGGGAGTAGTGAAGCTCCATTATATTGAAACATAGGAGCAGATAGTTGATGTGTTGACCAATCCTCTGTCGAGACAGAAGTTTGAGTACTTTAGGGACAATATTGGAGTGGTTTAGATCAAGAGGGTGTTATGAGCTCCATTGAGGTAGTAAGTAGTCAAGTGTCATGTGATGTAATTGAGTCTCTTTTGATATGATAGGATCTGGACTAGTGGTGAGGTAACACAGGTGGTTGCAGTGTGCAATGTAATGGACGCTCATGGGATGGACCTACCGGATGGATTTCTCAGTTCATGGATGAGGATAGTCACTTCCACGATGAAAAAGGACTAGCACTATGGTGGAAAATCCTAGATTTGATCTAGGTCACATTTATTATGAAAAAGGACTGACACTATGGTGGAAAATCCGATATTTTATCTAGGTCACATCTAGTATGAAAAAGGACTAGCACTGTGGTGGAAAATCCTATATTTGATCTAGGTCACATCTAGCATGAAAAGGACGAGTACTATGGTGGAAAATCCTAGATTTTGTTTAGGTCACATCCAGTATGAAAAAGGACTGGCACTGTGGTGGAAAATCCTATATTGGATCTAGGTCACATCCAGTATGAAAAAAGACTGGCATTGTGGTGGAAAATCCTAACTTAGATCTAGGTCACATCTAGTATGAAAAGGGACTAGCACTATGGTGGAAAATCCTAGATTTGATCTAGGTCACATCCAGTATGAAAAAGGACTGGCACTATGGTGGAAAATCCTAGATTTGATCTAGGTCACATCCAGTATGAAAAAGGAATGGAACTATGGAAAGTCCTGGAATGATTCTTTTGTCCTGTCATCTGCGGAAGATTATTCGTAGGTCCTGTAATGATGCTCCTAGTCTACTCAGCTACGGGAGATCAGTTACAGTGGAAAATTCATAGACTCGATCTAGGTCACATCCAGTATCAAAGAGAGTTGGATCTATGGTGAAAAGTCGTGGAATGATAATTCTGGCCTGCCTAGCTGCGGAAGATCATTCACAGGTCCTGTAATGATTCTCCTGGTTTGCTTATCTATGGGAGATCATTATAGTGGGAAATTCCTAGAATCGCTCTAGGCCACATCCAACATGAAAGAGGGTTGTCTCTATGTGTTAAAAACCTAAACATGGTCTAGATGGCATCCAACATGAAAAAGGTATGGCTATGTGGAACTTCTTATGATATATAGATTTGGGAGATGCATATGTCAATAGTCCATGTAAAACAATTGCAACATTGTGAAGACGATTATGACAAAGACTAAATAATACCTTCCTTGGTAAGAGGGAGTGTTGAAGAATGTAACTTCAGAAGATATTCCTATTTGTATTATTTGTGTAATTTTTATTATTTGTATTGTACACCCTATGGGGATTATTATTGATGAAATTGATTATGTAAAAGTCATTGAAAGAGTCAATGTAAACCCTAACTTTTAGGTCATCTTGAAAATTCTAGAAAATAATATTTTATAAGTAAAGTCGACCTAATTAGTAAAAAGGTCAAGTGTTTTTTCTAGTGTAGATACGGAGTTCAACCTCCTAATTTGGTCACCTCACTCTCACATTGAGACCGCATCATTAGGAGAGATAGATTCAAGTGGATAGATTCTTTTTGGAGTCTTCTTATTTTTGGGTCTTCTCATGAGGGATACTATTGTACATTCTGCAAAATCTATATAGAATAATTTTGTTGGGGTTTTATGCCCTGAGATGGTTTTACTAGGATAAATGTGTTGTGTACTATTTTTCATGTTGTGCTTGTTTATCTTACAGTGATCCTTATTGTTATTGCACTTAAAATTCTAACACAAATCACCAATAAAATAATTGACAGACAATGCGGGGACTATGATCAAGCGACATGGGAGCCGTCCTCCTCCCACTCAACGCACAGATAAAATACATTAACAAACAATGAAGAATGTGATCGAACTTTGTTCTCCTCCCAATCAACATGCAGATGATATTAACATACAATGTAAACTAAGTTCAATCTCTCTCTTGAAGCTCTACACACATTCATACAATATCTTCTCTCAGTGGAGTCATACACACATGCACACAATATCTTCTCTCAATGGAGTCATGCACACATGCACACAATATTTGCTCTCAATAGAGTCATACAAAAGGAACTACTATAGGAATTGGGTGCTCCCCCCCTAAGAGGCCCTTTCCACAAATTTATATAACTATCCCATGTCAAACTCTTCAACTCCAAAATGCATCTGTCTCTCCACATTTCCCATGGCCTGTATGCTCCGAGGCTGTCAATCCCTTAAGTCATGCACTAGAATAGGGAACAATCCAGAGTGGTTTCACTCTATGACAGACCACACATATCTACCAGTACAGTCTTTTATTGAATATTCCCTCGTTATAAATTCTAAAATAACTATCATGAGAATGGCCTAAGCCCTTGGCCATTCTCATGATAGTTTGTCAAATTGATGCTAAGGTCAAATAATTTCGAAGAAGGATGTCCAAGTTATTAACAATGTGAAATTAGATCCAAATGTACAAGGTGGGTCACATTGAGAGAAATTCCCAATTCAAAGTTTGTAATATACCCATCCAAATAAACTATCATGGGGGGGAATTACTAGTTCCGTAGGTTGGGGGTGGAAGCATTGAAAGTTAGGATAAGGGAGCTACAAGACCCAAAGTTATCTTAGACTTAAAAATTTACATTAAATGGGTCAAATAAATAATAATGAAAAGAAAATAAGGTGGCATTGGATCGTGAGGGCACATAAGAGGTTGCGGGACCCCCATGTGGCAAGATTCCCCACTACACTTAGCATGATTTTCTCCACAATTCGAATTCAAGATGAAGGGTAACATACTTTGCGGAGTTTAAGAGGTATTATTCATGGTATGAGTCATGTAATGTCGAATTGGAGTGGAAGAATAACTCCCATGGAAGAGGAAGAGGCAATTTGGAGCTAGTGGGACCCTTGGGCTAGATTCCCTAGCTCTATGACAACAATGATGAAGATGCTATGAAACCTATGACACAGATCAGACCTGAATGCTGACATTTGACATATATGACATGTCAGGTCTAAAAATAGCCTCTAAGAGGGCGCTCAAGGGAGTTAGGGAATCCAAAGAGGCTAGAATTGGAGGGACAAGTGGCATACATTGGAATCTCTTCCCAAATTGAGTTGGCATGAATCTCTTGGAAGGAATTCAACCCATAGAGTATATTACAAGTTTATAAAATTCATGAACAAAGAAGAATAGAATCTTTTGATCATTTTACATTTTTCATTTGGAGAGGAGAGCTAGTGGAGTGTTACTCTACTTACCTTAGAACCAATTTCGAGGGTGAAAGATTCCCATCCTAATTGGAAATTAGAGAGGCCATTCATATCTCTAATTTGCAGCTACAATGGATTCTTTTGCTACAGGTTGAAGCTACAGGGCAGGTCATGGTCACATTTCTTTCATCTTGCTTCTACAACCATTCTTCTATTTCTTGGCATATTCTTGCTGTGTTAGGAGAGGTGCACTTGCTGAGGTGATGAACTCTTTGGGATAGCTCTTGAGGCCCCATATATTTTTAATATGATATATATAGTATCTTTCTACTACTTATAATACTTTTAGGTCCAAAATCAAATATATTTGATGTACAAATGCTAAACTATGAACAAATGGTGTCATTCCCAAATACTTTGTTATTTACACTTGAAGTTGTATCAAATTCGAATGGTTCCGTCAATGTATGATATATTAATGTTTTATGGATTTCCATTAATATTATGAATAAGTTTCATATTCATTTTACAAGGATTCAGAGTAATATTCTTAAGTTTCATAACCATTTGTGAATATTTACTATTATTTCCCCTATGTCGAAACTAGTCTTTTGTATCTGATTTAAGAGGGTTGTAGCAAACTTAATAAACTGAATGGTGATGAATATGAGACTATATTTATGTCCCCTATATATACCCTTCATCTATTCATAAATTATAGAGGTTCCAATGGCATTTGGAGAGCCATTTCTAGCATCCACCCCATGGGGAATTGAACCCCTAATTGCTAGTCAAATTCCCTACATGGGACAGAATTCAAAGGAGAGTTGCAGAAGCATTTTGAAGACTCTAAGGATTCCATGAACCTCATAATCATGTCCTAATACCATCCATATACCTTCTGTAATAATTTGGGAGCATTTGGATCTATTTGGATATCAAGAAACTAATACTAGTTAAGAGAAATTGCTTGTCAAATCCCCTACCTTGTCCAGAATCCTAAGGAGAGTTGAAGAAGCCTTTTGCAGAATCTAAAGAATCCATGAACCTCATAATAATTTCCTAATGCCATCCATATACCTTCTGTGACAATTTGGGATCATTTGGAGCCATTTGGAGATCAAGAAACCAATACTAGTCAAGTGTCGAACTAGTGGAAAAATTGAAAATTTCACCATTTTAATAAATTCCAAAAAAGGGACATTACAACGGTATCAGAGCATGGTCCTTGCACCTGTGAATTAATATCATACATTGAAGAATAATTTTCATCCATGTATTACTATTATGATTACTTCTATGAGTACAATGCTTATGAGCAGTATGAAGATGATTGTGAGCAAATATGAAGCAGAATGCGAATGGTTTGCGGAAGAGGTTCCATCATGGAGCAATTCTTGCAGTTTCATAAGGATGAGGGCTATTCTTATGAACGTAAATCTGATGAATATGAGTGTGTCACACTAGCAAAGGATAATTCCATGAATGAACTACAAAGATTGAGAGCAACATGTAAAACCTTACCCCAACAATATCAAACATATCTTGATTGGTATAAGGGAAATACAAAAAAGGCCCCTCCTTTCAAATACTTTGCTAATTGAGTGTTTGCAAATAGGCCCAAAAATTAAGATGTGGAGTTAGTGAAGATGTTTATGCCATTAATGTAAAATACCTTGGAGAGAGAATAATATGTGTGTGACTGAAAAGAGCAATGAAATATCTGAAGATTCAGGGAATGCATATATTTCCTACTTGATGAGAGTTTTCGGGTTTTCTTCACAAAGATATTCCAAATCTATTGATATTAAGGAAACCAATGGCCAAAATAAATCAACTTGCCTGAAGGAGAAAAAGGAGGAGACCCATGAACCACCTAGTTCTGAAATAGGTGAAGTAGAAGAAGCAATACATGAAGAGGATCGAAAGTCACTCCCAAGTGACTCTGAAAAAGATGAAGAGACATCACATGAGCATGAAGAATATTCTATTGAAAATATTGAAGATCATTTCGAGACACATTCTACCTTGGAAATGAAACAAAAATCATTTACTTATGGATGCTTGAACTATGAAGAAGTACCTAATGTTGGGTGCTCACACCTCTATGTTGGTGACATAGAGATCAGTTTTGAAGGTGTTGCTTCAAGACAAACTTCCCTTAAACATGAAAATGAAGACCTTGTAGTAGTTAAATAAGAAACAAGATCAACTTCTACATCACCACTTGAGCTTTATGAAGTTGGTCGAAGAAAGAAGGAAGAAGATGAGGAGGTTCATTTGCAAGAGCCTCATTTTCTTGAAGGGTCCTTTAAGATGAATGAAAATAATATCCAAGAGACCCTTAGCATACTCCATGACACTCAAGAATTGGTGTCAAATTCTTGTTGGAGAGTTTATTCATGGAAGGATCCATCCTTCCTTGAAGAAATGGAGAAGATTCAAAGAGAAATGTGCAACATCAAAGGTAATTTCATGTCTTTGATTTTTTATAGGAACAATTTGGCTAAGTTTAATGAATTGTTACATGATGAATACTTGAAGAATAATGAGGATATTCATAAACTCAAATTTCAAAATGAGCAACTTCTTGAAAGGTTGCAAAATACTTGTTCTTCCTCCTATGTTTCAAATTGTCTTATGGTAGATTGCACGGAGGATTCTCATGACATGGTAGATCATGAGAAACATGGAAATTTTCAAGTGCCTGATGTGTTTGAATATGAGCTTGATGAGATCCAAGCACTTTATGTGGTGGAAGAGGAACTTGAGTTTCCTCTTGCAAATAGTGACACAATTTTTGAAGTGTATGATTCCACTACCTTGGAACCAACCGATGAGGAAAGTTTTGCAGTTTTTAGGGAGGTGCATGAGCCTACAATTATGGAGCTTTCACATGAGGACACTTCTACACTTTCTGATCATTTGGGTGAGTTGGTCCATTCTCCTACATCCTACACTTCCATATTTGGCAGCATTCATCCTAATGAAGTATGGGTGAAAGGTTTATTTTTTATGGTGCCACATGAGGAGCATGAAACTCCTATCTCTCCTTTATATGATGAAATTATTAGATCCATTTCTTATTTACATTTGCATCAGCATCCCTTGTTACCTTATGATGAGACACATCTAGATGGATGCACTTATGATGTTCACTTGATTCACTTGAAGACTCATGATTTTCCTTGCTCCTTTCTTACTTAAATTGATATTGGAGGAACTTTATCTAGAAATTGGGTGAAAAGATATATGATTGAAGCAAATTATTATTGGAAGCAACATCCTTTGTTATTTCTTGATGATACACACTTTCATGGATGCACAAATGGTACTTCTGTGAGCCCCTTGAAGGCTCATTGTTTTCTTTGTTCCCTACTTGGTTCAAATTTTAGTGGAGGTTCTTCATTCACTTCTTGGATGAAATAACACATGGAAGATTATTTTGATGCATCTTACATCCTTTTAGAGAAGCATTATAGGATATGGGATCCTCACCTATGTCATTTGAGAAGAATTGATTGGTCACTTGAAGCTTGTATGCACTCAAAAAATGGTGGTCTACTTACTTGGAGGTATAAGCACTTTCATGATTCTTTTATGAGGCACCTCCTTGACGTACATTTTTACTATGTTGTTATTTACTTTGATGATATATATTTTTTACTCATGATTTTTGGAGGAATGCATACAAGAAAATGGGATCCAGGAATTCGCTTTCCTAATGGTATGGGTTGGAAAGCATTCCTGATTGTTGGGGTGCAATACAAGCAGTGGGACCCTGGAATAATTTTTATTCTCATTGGTTTCAATTTTTTTGGGGAAAAAAGTAGCAAGGGAGATGGATTCCACACTTAATAAAGTGATTTTAATCAGAGTAGTTCCGCAGAAAGCATGGTGGTTCCTCTCTAAAATCTTCATGGAATCCCGAAGACTCAAAGTTGGGCAGCTCATTGGCAACTTTAAAGAATTATGCAATGGTATCAGAAAGGGTTTCCAAAATATAAAAGAGGTAAAGTTTAATTGTGAAAAAATGGTTTTGATGAATATAATTAACATTTTGGTGTTTAGTGGTGATGTTATAGGGTATATCAAAATGAAAAAGAAAACCCACATCTCCTTGCTTTTGGAAACACACAATTGTAGTGCATGGGTGTCTCCACCCAAGCTTTTAGAAGAGATGTTTTGGGAAGCAAATTTTTGGAAAGAAAGCAGGTTCTTCCACATACATGTGTTGAAATTTCTTGAGGACCAGCAATATTGGGAAGGGAGGATTTGTCATGTCCCAAAATTTTGCATTGGGTCACAATGGCCTAAGCCCCTTGGCCATTCTCATGATAGTTTGTCAAATTGATGCTAAGGTCAAATAATTGCCAAGAATGATGTCCAAGTTATTAAAAATGTGAAATTAGATCCAAATGTACAAGGTGGGTCACATTAAGAGAAATTCTCAATTCAAAGTTTGTAATAGACCCATCCAAATGAATTGTCATGGGGGAGAATTACTAGTTCCCTAGGTTGGGGGTGGCAGCATTAAAAGTTGGGATAAGGGAGATACAAGACCCAAAGTTACCTTAGACTTAAAAATTTACTTTAAATGGTTCAAATAAATAATAATGAAAAGAAAATAAGGTGCCATTGGATCATGAGGGCACATAAAAGGTTGTGGGACCACCATGTGGCAAGATTCCCCACTACACTTGGCATGATTCTCTCCCCAATTCGAGTTCAATATGAAGGGTAACATACTTGGGGGATTTTAAGAGGTATTATTAATGGCATGAGTCATGTAAGGTCTAACTGGAGTGGAAGAATAAATCCCATGGAAGAGGAAGAGGCTATTTGGAGCTAGTGGGACACTTGGGTTAGATTCCCTAGCTCTATGACAACAATGATGAAGATGCTATGACACCTATGACACAAATCAGACCTGAATGCTGAAATATGACATATATGACATGTAAGGGATAAAAATAGCCTCCAAGAGGGTGCTCAAGGGAGTTAGGAAAGCCAAAGAGACACCTATTCGAATTTGGTGGAGGAGGAGGCTAGAATTGGAGGGACAAGTGGCATACATTGGAATCTCTTCCCAACTTGAGTTGGCATAAAGCTCTTGGAAGGAAGTCGAACCATGGAGGACCTTAGAAGTTTATAAAATTCATGAACAAATAATAATATTATATTTTGATCATTTTTACATTTTGCATTTGGAGAGGAGAGCTAGTGGAGTGTTACTCTACTTGCCTTAGCACCAATTTCTAGGGTGAAAGATTCCAATCCTAATTAGAAATTGGAGAGGCCCATTAAGACCTTTGATTTTGATATACAATGGAGTATATAGGTTGAAGGTACAGGGCAGCTCATGGTCACATCTCTTTCAGCTTGCTTCTACAGCCATTCTTCTATTTCTTGGCATATTCTTGCTCCTTGAGGAGAGGTGCACTTGTTGAGGTGATGAACTCTTTGGGATAGATATTGAGGCCCCATATAATTGTAGTCTGATATATATAATTTTTTTATACTTCTAAAAATACTTTCAGTTCAAAACTCAAAGATATTTGATGTAAAAATGCTAAGCTATGAACAAATGGTGTCATTTCCCCAATACCTTCTTATTTGCACTTGAAGTGGTATAAAAATCGAATGGTTCAATAAAATTCTAATGTATTAATGCTGCATGGAGTGACATTAATATTATAAATAAGTTCAATATTCATTATACAATCATTTGGATAAATATTCATAAGTTTTGTAACCATTTGTGAAGATTTACTATCATTTCCCCCTATGTCGAAACTAGTCTTTTGTATCTGATTTAAGAGGGTTGTAGCAGAACTAATAAACTAAATGGTGATTCATATGATACTATATTTATATACCCTAGATATCCCCTACCTATTTTCAGAAATTTGAGAGCTTACAATAGAATTTGGAGATCCATTTCCAGCATCTACCCCATGGGGAATTGAACCCCTAATTGCTAGTCAAATTTCCCACATGGGCCAGAATTCAAAGGAGAATTGCAGAATACTTTTGAAGACTCTAAGGAATCCAAGAATCTCATAATAATTTCCTGATACCATCCATATACCTTCTATAATAATTTGGGAGCATTTGGAGCTATTTGGAGATCAAGAAACCAATACTAGTTAAGAGAAATTGCTAGTCAAATCCCCTACCCTGGCCAAAATCCTAAGGAGAGATGAAGAAGCCTTTTAAAGACTCTAAAGAATCCATGAACCTCATAATAATTTCCTAATACCATCGATATACCTTCTGTGACAAGTTGGGAGCATTTGGATCCATTTGGAGATCAAGAAACCAATACTAGTCAAGGGTCGAACTAGTGGAAAAATTAAAAATTTCCCCATTTTAATAAATTCCAGAAAAGAGACATTGCATGCCATTCTAAAAGATTTATGCAATTCCATCATGAATTTATCTTTAGTTACTTCTAATGGGATATCTATGTTCCAAAATTGTATATATATATATATATATATATATATGCATTAGGTTATTGAAATTCCAAATATTAGTGCCATATGAAAATAATTTCATTTGGATTTTATACATAGAGCCAATTTGTGCAATTCATGATTCTTTAAATACTAAACCATTTAGGATATCCTATCCAGGAATTCCCCCCACCCCCCCCCCAACACACACACACATTCTCATTAGATTAAGATGACACCTAAGTATCTTAGGATAATCAAATGTACATCCATTGTTCGCCTTCCCTTCGATTCCCATGGTACCAAGATGACCTCGTTATCACACTCATGGATTCCTATCCCTTTCACCTCTCTCCCTAGTGGATTTTTTTTCCCAGCATTTAGTTGCATCATTCCTACAGTATCCTATGTCTACAATTCAAGATTAAAACTTAGGACAATAAATAACCATACTTACAATTTTTTTTTCTGGAAAGGCCTTGGCCTTGAGCTCTTTTCCACGGAGACACTTACATTTGTATTTCATTACAAAAGAATAAGAGTAATGAGGAATGTTACATCATCCCCCCTTAAAGATGACATTGTCCTCAGTGTTGGAAACCTTTATATCTGTATCTTCCATGTTTAATCATATTTGATCCTCTACACTTCCTGCATGTTGTTATTTCTACTCTTCGTTTCATAACTTGCACTTTACACAACCCATAAAAGGTCTTCCAAAATTTTTAGCATAACATGATTTTTTAAATTCAATAAGAACATAAGTAATAATTTCTTTTGCAACATACTGCTATTGTTGTTCAGAGAAACTATTGAAGTCTTTCTCATTGACACTTCTGATCTTATCACCATAAGACAACATAAAACATATACATACATGTGTATGATATTTTTTCAATATAACAAAAATAATGAATAGATAAAACAAAATTTTACTTATCTTTTGGAGGACCATCCATCATTTTCACTATCGGACGATAATCCTCTTATCCAGTCCTTAAATTTCTATAGACATATCCTACATTCATAGGTTAGTAGCATTATATCAAATATTTTTAAACAACCAACCCCAAAACTTGACATTTACCCTCATATTTGGATGAATTTCACATTACCTACAGTAATATTTTCATACATCATACTTAAAAATTAGGGAAGGGAACTACAAATTTACTTGGAAGATTTTACCGCTATGTCCTATTATTATACCATGGGGATGAAAGAATTCAACAACACTTTGTTGAACATAGAACACTCCCTTGAGAACTATCAACAAATTAAATGTGGTCTTATGGGCTTTAATATTTTCATATTACTTCTCTTTTGATTTCTAGTTAAAAGTTTTCATCCTCAAAAAACATAAAACAATGTCCCATTCCCCTAATGTTAATTTTAATTTAGTTTTCCTATGTCTTTCAATTGATGATCACCTTCCCTCTCTCTTCCACTCAATATTGCTTTCTGAAGTCCAACAAATTACTTTATTTTTCACACAAGATCTCTTGCTTGAGTCCAGGAAAATTACTTTCTTTTCCACTCAATCTATCTTACTTAGTCTAGGAAAAATACTTTCTTTTCCACTCAAGCTCTCTTGCTTGAGTCCGGGAAAACTACTTTAGCATGTTTGGGGTTGAATCATAAATTTTTCCAAATGGTGTTTTTCCCCATTTATGGATCATTAATAATGACCATATTATTTAGTATTCACTGCCAATAACTGCGTTTAAATCCTTGCAATACATAAACTTGGTTCTCATCATGGCTCCATTATTTATTTCCCTCACCAAGTCCTTTGAATGTGTTACCACTTCATAGATAGTTAGTCTCAACATCATATTATTATCATATCAGCAATAAGTCCACTTACTGACTAAATTAACTTTTGATCCACTTCAAATGAACTACATACCATTAATTATTGCATCTTATATGCTTTGGTATTTAGCCATATAACGCCAATTTCATTAAACTTGGACTTATTAGGAAAAATTTGGACTAAGAAAGTGTGAATTTAGATTTTGAAAGTGTCATTATCAACCTCTCTAAAGTGCAAAATTAGGTTATGAAAGTAGCAATATTGGCTTTGAAAAGTGTGTTTTTCTATTCGAATAGTGTGTTTTTTTACTACTTATGAACACTAAAATTGCAGTTTTTTATTATGAAACTATGAATTTCAATTCAAAAAGTGGGAATTTAAAATAAAAAAATGCAAATTTTGATTTCAAAAGTGTGAATATTAAATAAAAAAATGCAAATTTTGATTTGAAAAGTGCAATTTTCATTTGGAAATGTGCAACCTTTTAAGGTGAAAAATGCAATGTCTATAATATTCAGTCCTTGTTTGAATATCAAGTTTACCAGTTCTTGTTTCTTTTTTGATACAATATCAAGAATATCTATCTTTTTACATAAATAATTTTAATAGTTTTGAAATGAGGCAAGAATTATCTGCGTAATTTGTATACACACAAGTCACTTACACAGCACTAACCATTAAATGGTGTATTCTGCATCACATTAGTAATTTTCCTGAAATTCCTAGAGGCTCGTGGACATTCCAGATGCTCTACATTTTCTCACGTAGATAGGTTGATAGATAGACTATAAGGATTGTAAAAAAATACAAATTTGTTTGGCTAAGATCACATCAAACGATATCCATAGGAGCATCCATTCCACTCTCAACCCTATGCCCCATATGTTCTCGTTGTGCCTTAATTGCTACAAGATTGTTCTTGTTTATTCTATTTTTTTTTCATGTCCAACCTAGCCTTGGTGACCATGCCCATATGATGCTATTTACATCGATCATCATATTTTCTTCTGCACCAAAAACCCATTGTTGACTTCTATTTAAGAATATTTTATACAAAACCTTCATATCCTGTGATGCTCCTGTTGGCTTCCACCATTGCACCTCTACTTTGTAAGACCCAAGAGTACTAGCATCTGAATCTTGATAAATATTACCAATCGCCCTACCCAACCATATTGCACAATTTTTCTCTGGTGATTGCACAATGACCATTTGTCCCTTTACAACATCCACTCTTGGAGTGAATTCATCTCTACGGTTGTTGCATACTGGTCTAACATAGCAATCCTGCAAGGCATGAAAATTTTCCTTCAAATAGGAATCCATAATTTCATGTCCAGATCTTGTAGGTTCACTACTATGAATATCATGTCTTGTTGATGTCCAAAAGTTAGTTGCTAACTGATGAACACTCTCAAAGGGACTGTCCAAAGCTTTATATACAACCTCCCAATAATTTAACTTGGGATGCCAAAATTGTTCACCTCCCTTCTCAATCCCTCGATTCCAGAATGAAATATATGTTTCTATTCCTTTTCTTATTTCGTCAATGTCTGAATGTATTTTTTATTGCATCTTTAATAACATAGGATGCCCCACCAGCAAGTCTGTGCTACCATCTAGTAATGAATGCTATAAATGAAAAGGAGATGACCAAGCTTCATCCTGAAGTGATTCTCTCCATTGCATGTTTGGAATGTTATCTATGAGATGAAATTTAAAAAAATGACATTTTTTGACACCGATGATTTTGGAATTTCCATCCAAAAGGTGGGGTTTCAAAAAACTCTTAAAATCGTAAAGTTCATCAATTAGATAAGGGACATAGAATTTTTGATCTTCACATGTCCTATACGTATCCATAATTTCCAAGGGTGAAAATATATCATTTCCCATTAGCTTTACTGATAACCTTCCATAAGTCTCATCTATGTCTTCATGGTTGTTTCCAACCGAGAGGAATCCAAATTCAACTATCTCGAACACTCGCCTTGCTGTTAAAAGAGATAAAATTGCAAATACAAAGCGGTTTTTGTTATCGCCTGAACAATTATCCATTTGCAACAACAATATGGGTGGTAGTTTCCTATTTGGCATGCAATGATTAGTACCATCAACACATAATATATCATGCTGCATTACATCTTGTGTGTATATCACACTTTTCATATGAATTTGATTGCTATAGAGAATCATGCAATTGGTGCTTAGATGTTCTGCCTTTGTGGAGAAAAACACAATATTTATCAACCACTAGTTCTCCAAGACTCTTCAAGGATTTATCCAGGGATGTCACAGTGAAATTCGATCCCATCTCTAAAATGGAGCTTGAAATGGGAAAAACCCCCAGTCTTGTTCCCATGATTAAACATTCCAGTCAATGATATGGGAAGATTCATAACATTAATAAAAGATTTTCCCTTCTTACCCATCCTTGGAATGGAAGTCTTTGACCTATCCATTTTGTCATGAACAATACTCAGAAAATTCTTTGGATTTTTTTGTGAAGCTAATCTGTGAGAATAATACACTTGGAGACAACTTGCGATATATTTATTATGAGCTGCCTGATGTCCTCACAACCTTTCAACTCAACCGGATTAGTGGTCCCCTTAAGCCTATCCTATATTGTAATGCACTAATGACACCTTGAAAAGGAGTTTTATTTAGAAATTTTAACATATCAAAAATCCTCTCTCATCGCCATGATAATGGAGGATTGTGATACTGGAGGAAAACCAATACTTTTGATTTCTTCATTTTCCATTTTTCGCATCAAACCATGGGACATATTAGGTGGAAATAATTTCAAGGTTTTCCTTGCTCCATCTTCACTGATTAATCATGTAAGATGTGGATATTTGTCTAAATTATCTTCTACAATTTTATTAATAGTAGCTACCAGTGCAACAATGCTGCCTTAGATTTTTCCAAGCTGCTATTACCATGCACATCTCTCACATCACCATTCAAGAACTTGCTTTTATAATTGTAGAAAGTTCTCCTTTTTATCCCATGGAATTTATACCATGCATTTTGACAGATGTCTATTGTGTCTATTCTCATTGTAAACATGCTTCTTTTTCTGTCATCTCCTTCTTTGGCCATAGGAGCATTTGATCCCATATAATTTATAAAATATTGTCTTCTTGAATTTCCATTCATACTATGAAATTTATTCACACATTCAACTATCGATTGAAGTGAAATTTTTTCTATACAAAGATTTGAGCAACAATCTTCAGTGACAATTTTTGAAAGGAATGCACCCTGATCAATTCCAAGTCTATAACGTACCAATCTTGAATTCCTTTCATAAATTTTAGTTCCATGTTTCCGCTTTACAGAATTGTATGGCTTTGTTCCATTACCTTTAACATCTGTATATTCACAATGGGGAGTACCTCGAAGGACCATCTGTAAAGGACATTCTTAAAAAATATTCCAAATGTTGACCATGTTTCCATATGTGTTCTTTTTTAGCATAACATCCAAAGGAACATCATTGAGATCAAGCAAATTGTTTGCAGTCCATCTTACAAGAGAGCCTTCAAATAGACGAGAATCCTCGCAATTGCAGAAGAATTTATGAACTAAAATACCAAACTCACCAACATCTAATGGTTTGAATTGTACAATGTCTCCTTCAAAAATAATTGTCATTATTCCTCGAGCAACATAATGTGGCTTTAAAGAATATTGATGTATAAAATAAATTTCTCTCCCAAAAACTTGATATTGTGATTTTCTCTTAATACTTTCAAAGTAGTTTCAAATTGATTATTGTTGAAATTGCTTTCAACAGAAAGCAATGTTTCTTTATTAAAATATATGATTCTTTTAATCGGCCATACAACAAAACCTCCATTTCTTAACCCTGGACAACATACCATACAATAAAAAACCACTTCATCCACCATAATACCAAAGGAGAAGTCACCAAAAAACGTTCCCCCAAAAAAGGTACTCCCACTCACATTTGTTACAAAACGTATGGAAATGCAATCCTTGCATTATGAACACTTATGTAACAACTTAACTTTTCTCATAATAAAAGAAGATTTATTCCCATTTGTTATGATATGTTCTACACTCGTCTAAGTAGAATTTGGTATATCGTTCACCTCATTCTCGTGAAGAGAAATTTAAATGTGGTTAACGATATCAGATGCAGGCCATTGAATATAACCACCAACTACCTTCAACAATGTATCTTCACCTTCTGATGGATAGGGAAATTGAAGACATGCATTTAAAGTCTTAGTAACATTTACAATGATACATCCATCATGAATGTTGATATTATGCAATATTTTTCTTTATGGAAAAGAGATTCCTTCGGCAACTTTCAATCCATTAAGAATGAGGTCCACACATTGTTGAGAACCAAAATCCATTTCAAAAGTGATTTATGAAATATAAAATAACATGACACATTGTTGAGAACCAAAATCCATTTCAAAAGCGATTTATGAAATATAAAATAACAGGATCACATTAAAAATAATATTTATTTTAAACAAAGAATAATTTTTTCCTCTAGTATATATTATCAAATAAGTCAATAAGAAGGGTCACCCAACCCTTCATTTACGAGAGAAATGTAAAAATAATAAATATACGAAGTCTAGGCAGACAATTCTCAACTTTTCACTTCCGTTGTAAATAGTAGGGATCCAAACATCATCTAACTTATAACATATACAAAAAATTGTCTCGACTTCTGTTTTCCAACAAGAAGGATCATCAACCCCTTCATTTAATAGATAATTGTGAACGCCTAGAACCATAAATTCCCTATATCCAAAATGGAGAACACAAAAAGAATTGATTGACCCTTCTTGTAGACTAGAACTATTATGAAAATAATACTGGGAAAAAGAAGGGTCGACCGACCCTTCATTTATGAGGGAATTGTAAAAATATTCAACCTATGAAGGCTAGGCCATCAATACATGTATTTCGAAAATGGTGAACACTAGAAGAATACTGAGCACAAGAAGGGTCAACCGACCCTTCATTTATGGGAGAAATGTAAAAATATTTAATATACGAATGCTAGGACGATAATTCCCGACTTACGACTTCTGCTGTAAATAACAGGGATCTGGACATCAACTAAATTCTAACATATAAAAAGTGTTTGTCCCGAATTTCATTTTCTGACAAGAAAGATCGACCACCCCTTCGTTTAGTAGATAATTGTGAACACCTATATCCATCAATTCCCTATATCCAGAATGGCAAACAAAAGAAGGATCGACCGACCCTTCTTCCAGTCTAGAACTATTATGAAAAGAATAGTGGGCAGAAGAAGGGTCGAGCACCCCTTCATTTATGAGGGAATTGTAAAAATATTCAACCTATGAAGGCTAGGCTGTCAATTCACGTATATCCAAAATGGTGAAAAGTGAAAGAATACTAAGCACAAGAAGGATCAAATGAACCTTATTGCAGTCTAGAACTATTATGAAAAGAATACTAGGTAGAAGAAGGGTCGACCACCCCTTCATTAATTATGAGGGAATTATAAAAATGTTCAACCTACGAAGGATAGTCCGTAAATTTATGTATATCCAAAATGGTGAACACTAGAATAATACTGAGCACAAAAAGGGTTGCCTAAACCTTCATTTACGAGAGAAATGTAAACATATTTAATCTACGAAGGCGAGGCCGACAATTCCCAACTTCTGACCTCTACTATAAAATGTAGTTATTTAGACATAAGATTAGTTATGACATATAAAAAATGGTTATCCTGACTTCCTTTTTCCGATAAGAAGGATCGGTCACCCCTTCATTTTTTAGATAATTGTGAACACCTATATCCATCAATTCCCTATATCTAGAATGGTGAACACAAGAATGATCGACTGACCCTTCTTCCAATCTAGAACTATTATGACCAGAATAATGGGAAAAAGAAGGGTCGGTCGCCCCTTCATTTATGAGGGAATCGTAAAACTATTCAATCTACGAAGGCTAGGCCATCAATTCATGTATATCCAAAATGGTGAACACTAGAAGAATATTGAGCACAAGAAGGGTCGATCGACCCTTCATTTACGAGAGAAATGTAAAAATGTCTAATCTATGAAGGCTAGGCCAACAATTCCCTACTTCTGACTTGTGCTGTAAATAATAGGGGCCATGACATCAGCTAAATTATAAGATATAAAAAAAATTGTCCCGACTTTCATTTTCGGACAAGAAGGATCAACCGCCCCTTCGTTTTGTAGATAATTTTGAGCACCTATATCCATAATGGAAAACACAAGAAGGATAGACCGATCCTTCTTGCAGTCTAAGACTATTATGAAAAGAATATTGGGCAGAAGAAGGGTCAGCCGCACCTTCATTTATGAGGGAATTGTAAAAATAGAACAACTTTAAGAAAGAGCGGCCACTCTTTCTGTGAGAATATTTCTACTTTCCATCAAACTATGTGAAGAATTGTTCCTATGAAATTTGTGTTTAAAGTGCCGATATCTACTTTCCCAACTTCTAAAAAACATCCCTGGAGGAAGGAGCGGACGCTCTTTTTCGTCGGCATCTACTTCCAATACCCCAAAATAAAACAACCTGAAAAAAGAGCGACCTCTCTTTCTCTAACAAAATTTCAACTTTCCAGCAAACTCTTTGAAGAAAAAATTCGATAAATTTTGTTGTTAAAATGTCGATATCTAGTTTCCCAGGGTGACACGTGGAACACTCAGATTGTGACATGTGGAATATTTTATTTTTAAAATTAGAATAAATATTGTATAAATGAATATCAAGGATATTAATGGTACCATTTCAATATAAACATATGGATTTAAGTTATATAAATTTTTGGAATAGGTATCAGAGATCAAATTTGAAGGGTTGAACTTAATTTCAGGTTGAAGGTTATATATGCATACCACCCTTCTAGCATGAAGGGCTTTAATTAAAAAAATTACAGTTCAATTGACAATAATAAATTAACTTAACGTTTCATTAAAAAAATTGCTAAATAAAATATTACTAGATATGAATAATACATTACATATTTCCCTGCATACACTTAAAGAAAGTGAGGTCTAACAATGCCATGCCACCCAGCTTAATAAGGAACATCTAACAAATTGTTCAATTGAAATTGATCGTATGGACAACTATATCTCCCGCTTTGATATAACTACAACTATTGAAACATTTAAAAAACCCACTATGTCATTCTAGACTTAGGATAAAATTAATTAATCATTTATTATTAATTTCCTGAGTTTTGACTAGGTAGAATAGGCCAGTTTTGTCTTTTAGTGGACCACATGCTATCCTCATTCACAAAAACGAATTTGGATAGATTCTAGAGAATATTTCCTTGGATTCTATTTGATTTTATTCCATTCCTGAATTAGAAAGACACTATCTTGATTTAGTTAGGCTTGTTCTATTTTTTCTACTTTCTAGTGGAAAAGATAAAGCCAGTTGACTTGGAATATTTTGTGACATGACCAATTCGACCTCCACATCATATCTAACCTTCTAAATCCATCATTACATTCCATTTACTTCACTCATGAGATGCCATACCATACATGCCAAATTCTTGATCCTCTAGAAGAGTTTTGGAAACTGCTTTTGCCACCTAGTGGTTTTTTTGTCTTTTCTAAGCCTTTATTTTTTGCTCTTTCCAAATTTCCTGAAAGGAATTCGATTTTATCCATGGAGGATGTATTATATATTTTTATCATGTCAATGAATAAGATACAGAGTGATTTCCATAATTTATTCTCTCTATTATTCTTCTTTCATTGTCTGAAATATTCCATGTGAAATTGCCTTATGAATCTAGTACCTAGTAGTTGAAAATCTCACATGGTATCAGAGCTAGCTTGATTCAAAACAATTTCCAAGAGTATTTTTTGCAGGTATTACCTGTAAAATTAGTCACAGCAGATCTAATGAACAAGTAAATCAATCACAATAGATGAAACTCAAAAAAATGGTGTAAAAATGTGCAAAGCATGCATTAGTGCTCAATATCCCAATGAGGGTGAATAATTACAATACAATACAGTAACAATGACTGAGCAATTCGAATTGACTAAGAAGTTCATTCGAATTACTGAATGGTGTAGCTTGGCTCAACCTAGGAGTCCTCATCATCAATCGGTGGTGGTCATCAATGCACAAGAACCAGTCATCCAGGTGTCAATCTGAGTCTAACTGAGTGTAACTGAAGTGTGTAGCACTAATATAGGGAAGGGGACTTAGTGGAGGGTGCATGGGAGGCTTAACTGAATTCAGAACAAGTCATCTAGTCAATCTGGAGGTCCAGTGGCGTGAAACAGTCAGTCGAGAGTGAAACTAGCCTCAAATCAGGGAGAATCGGAGCTAAATGAGTGTAACTGAAGTGGAACTGCAATGGTAGGTGAAGAAGTGCACCCTTCTCTGGCAGTAGGTGAGAAGTGGGCACCTTCATGGCTAGGAGGGCTAACAAACTGATGTAAGAAGCTCCCGGGTGCTAGAATAAGGTGGGTAAGGTGCTGGAGGCATCAACCTGGTGACTGGGATGCATGCAAACCCTAATTGTATGCAAGGTCCTAAAAATGATGATGTGGATATCCGAACACCCCCCCACAAGCTAGACTATGATGTGCAAAAAATAATGTGGGGCCCTGGTAACTGAGACCAAAGGTCACCCCAATACAATAATCCAAAAAATGCTGAAAATAAGCTAAGTGAGGAAAGAGGGAAAACCCATTGGGAAGAAAGCCCCCCCTCAAGCTAAGAACATAATAATGGATCAATCTGTCTCCACCATGATGTAACTCACCCCCAACAGTAAATGGAGGTAAGAGAACTTCTTCTCAGTGAAGCTCTTGGTAAAGATGTCTGCAATTTGCTCATCAGTAGGGAAATATTGCAGAATGATGGTGCGATCATGCACCAACTGTCAAATGTAGTGCATATGAATCTCAATTTTTTTGGTCCTCTGCCACTGAGCTAGATCTATGGGGATCTTGATAGCACTTTTATTGTCACAAAAGAGGACAGTCGAAGTAGTGCCACCAAAACCAAACTTAGAAAGAATACCCTGCAACCAAACTGCCTGAATGCAGGCATTGACTACCCCTCGATACTCTGCCTCTGCTGAAGAAAGTGCAATGGCTTCCTGCTTTTTGCTGGAATAGCAAATAGGGCCATGACCAATCATGAAAACATAACCGGAAGTGGACTTCCGATCAATGCTATCAACTGCCCAATCTGAATTAGTAAAACCAATGAAATCAAGCTCAGAATCTGCAGCATAATGTATGCCAAAATGTTTCGTACCTTGCACATACTGCAAGATTCGCTTGGCTTCTCACCAATGAAGCTCATGGGGATGTTGCATATATCTTGACATGGCACTCACAGCATATGAAATGTCAGGTCTTGAGTGTGTCAAGTAAAGTAGTGAACCAATCAACTGTCGATACATAGAACAATCTGCAAGCGGTGTAGAATTTCCCTCCTTAAGACTGATTCCTGAGAGGAATGGGAATGGGGATGGCTTACATTCAGCCATATTAAACTTCAATAACAGGTCGGAAGCATATTTTTGTTGATATATAGTGATCCCATCAAAATTTTGAGCTATCTCCAAGCCCAAAAAGTGACTCAGTAAGCCCAAATCGCTCATGTCAAAAGCTAGTTTTAAGGCAGTTTTTAGCTTGTTTATTGAAGTAAGAGTGCTACTAGTAATGAGAACATCATAAACAAAAAGTACAATAACCAACAAATTACCTTTAACTTGATGAATATACACATTTGGATCTAATATGCATTTTTTGAAATTCTGAGAAAGAAGGAAGGAGTCCATCTTTGCATACCAAGCTCTTGGGGCCTGTTTTAATCCATACAAAGATTTCTTCAATCCACAAACTAATGATGGATCTGATGTGTAGCCTTCTGGATGCTGCATATATACCTCTTTAGCAAGGTCTCCATGTTGAAAAGCACTCTTCACATCCATGTGGTGCACTTCCCAGTGCTTGGATGCGGAAATTGCCAAAACAAGGCGGATGGAATCCATCTTTGCAACCAGTGCAAAGGTCTCAGTGTAGTCCACTCCTTCGAGTTGGGAGAAACCTTTTTCCACCAACCTTGCTTTTTATTTTCTGATAGAGCCATCAGCAGCAACTTTTGTGCGATAGACCCATTTACATTTGACTAATTCTCTTCCAAGTGGAAGAAAAACAAGCTCCCATGTATTGTTCTTTTGAAGAGAACTGTACACTCTTCATCCATGGTAGTTTGCCATCTCGAATCTCGGTGGGCATGATAGTATGTTGTGGGATCTGAAACAGTCATCAAATAACAAATCTCAGGAAGTAATGGATCAGAAATAGAAAGAGCCATACCTACTCTTTGAAAGTATGCTCTTGTTCATCTCGGATCAGCAAGATTTCCAAGGTTCGAACCAGCAGATTGAAGAGTGTTTTGTGCCCACTTTGGTAACTGAGGAGGATCATAATGGTTAGATTCCAAACCTGATATGTCATGATCATCATGTACTGCTAAAATATCAGAAATATCAGAACTCATACCTTCATTATCACTGCATGTATCTTCTTCTGGTGAAGGCGGTGAAACGACAGTTTCTTCCTCGACTAGTTGCAAATCTTGAAGCGGTTCTTCAAATTGCACACTGCGCTCTATGAATATCTTTTTGGATCTGATATCCATGATTTTATATGATTTTGATTCTTCCCCATATCCTATCAGTATACACTCAATACTTTGTGGATCCAAAGCTCGTCTCTTCTTGGAAGGAATTCTAGCCCATGCAGTAGAGCCAAAAACTCTCAAATTTGACACATCCGGTTTGTGACCAAAGAATGCTTCGAAAGGAGTCATACCTTTCATGGATGAATGCATGCAACAACATTGATTGCTTCAGCCCAAATATTTGCAGCCAAACCTTTTGATTCAATCATGCAAGTAGCCATCTCTTTCAATGACCGATTTTTCCTTTCCACTACACCGTTCTGCTGGGGTGTGTAGGGAACTGTATGTTGGATCTGAATTCCACTTTGGGCACAAAGTTGCAGCAACTAGGCCTTGATATATTCTCCACCATTATCAGATCTAAGAGCTTTGATCTTGCTCTCAGTGGTGGTCTCAACAGAAGCCTTAAAATCCTTGAATTTTTCAAGCACTTCTGACTTGTTTTTGAGAAAAAATACCCATGTAAAGCTGGAAAAATCATCAATAAATGTCAAAAGATACCTTGAACCATTTAATGAAATGTTGGGCAGCAGACCACTGATATCAAAATGTATCAGCCTGAAAACTGTAGAAGCTCTGCTAGTTTTTCCGTGGCCGAACCTGTGGCGGGGTGCTTCCCAATAATGCAACCGGTGCATATTCCCTCTGAGGAACGGAGTTGTGGAAGACCATCTAGCAATGATTTGTTTGATAATAGCATAAAATACTTATAATTAAGATGTCCAAATATTTCATGCCAAAGACTACTAAACTCATTACCATGTGTGCAAAGAGCAGTGGGCTTTGCAAGCAGAATAAAGTGTGAAAACTCATAGCATTTTGCAGTGTGGTTCACCTTTCTGAATGCAACAAGTCTTCACTTTTGATATCAGAAATTTCAACTATATTAGGGCTGAATGTAACTTGCTTCGGTTCACCAGTGTGTGTCATTTGATACACAGAAGGAAGATTTGAAGCTAAGGAAGGCACATAGAGAACATTCTGAAAGCTTCCATGATCTACATGGATTGTACCTTTGCTCTTTGAAGAAATTTTTGAGTCATCTCCCAAATGGATGGGGATGGAGCTATTTGGATCGAATGAAGAAAAAGAATCAATATTTGCAGCCATATGATTCGAGGCACCCGAATCTATCAAAAGAGTAGTGGGCTTCGAAACAGTTGCCATGAGTGCTTGTACTCTTTCATGATCATCATTCCTATCCTTCTTCCTTGCATCGTAAGGAAGAGTTATGTTGTTCTTGTCCGAAAGGAGGGCCATTTGATCTATATTCTTCTTCATGCATGAACTTTTGGGATGAAAGCCACACTTGCAATAAATACATTTAGATTTTTCCTTACCCTCTTTTCCCTTTTGCTTGAACTTCGAACTAGATGGTGCATCCGTCTGCTTGCCTTTCTCTCTTTGCTTGTGAGGTTCGAATTTGGGATTCTCTTTCTTTTTCTTTCCTTTACCATTCGAATTCTTGGGTCCTTGAACAAATAGGACTGAATCTTTGGAGTTTATGGACCCCATTTGAATCAACTTATCAAGCTCTTTTGTGACGGACTCAATCAAGGCATTCAAGGTAGGCATCTTCCAATTTGGGGTAGTTAGCCGACCGAAATTGAAAGTAGAGACAAATACCGAATAGTCTTTACCAAGCTTGGTGAGAATAGAGAGGATCAATTGCTTATCCTCTTTGATAATTCCACTATTCTTCAACTACAATGTCAAGTGCTTGAATTTTGTGAAAAACTCATTGAAGGTCTTGAAATTCTCAGGACTAAGAGCAATCAATTCATTCTCTAATTGAAAAGCCCTAAGCTCGTCTTGCTTGCCAAAAAGTGTTTCAAGTTTCTCCCATATAGATTTTGGAGTCTTTAATCCACTGAGATGGAAGTGAAGATCTTTGGAAATAGAGAGGCAAAGAAGACCATAAGCTTCATCAAGCTTGTTGTAGTGTTTTGTTCTTTCTGACAATGTGCTTGGATCCAATTCAAGGCCAAGAGTGACTCTATAGTATCCTTTGAATGTAACATGATCTCCATATCTTCTTTCCAATCAAAATAATTGAAAGGGGTGAGGATAGGCTTTGAAGAAGAGTATTCCATTTCTAGGAGTGAGTGCACTTTGATGTAAAAATACTTGCCAAAGCAAGGTAGCGAATGCAATTGGAGGAGATAATAACCTGCAAATCACAATCAATACAAAAACAATGAGGTCGAACAATCCACCCTTTTAGAGTTGCATCACACCTGGGATTGGAGATCAAGCAATGTTGAATGGGTCCAATGTATCAATTCCAAGATTTATGTGGAAACTCAAGATTCTGGAGTGGTATTGAAAGTATTTTTAAGCTTTGCATGCATAGGAGCAAATGCCATTGATATCTTTCATGCCAAACTTTTTGTAATTTTGAGTAAATTCACTCAAATATCCTTGTAGAACACCTGTAGAAAAGAGATCTTGTCCCTGCAATGGCTTTGATACCATGTAAAATTAGTCACAGCAGATCTAATGAACAAGTAAATCAATCAGAATAGATGAAACTCAGAAAAATGGTGTGAAACTGTGCAAAGCATGCATCAGTGCTCAATATCCCAATGAGGGTCAATAATTACAATACAATACAGTAACAATGACTGAGCAATTCGAATTGACTAAGAAGGTAATTCAAATTACTGAATGGTGTATCTTGGCTTCAACTAGGAGTCCTCATTATCAATCAGTGGTGGTCATCAATGCACAAGAACCAGTCATCCAGGTGTCAATCTGAGTCTAACTGAGTGTAACTAGTGTAACTGAAGTGTGTAGCACTGATATAGGGAAGGAGACTCAGTGGAGGGCGCATGTGAGGCTTACCTGAAGTCAGAACAAGTCATATAGTCAATCTAGAGGTCCAACGGAGTGAAACAGTCAGTCGGGAGTGAAACTAGCCTCAAATCGGGGAGAATCGGAGCTAATTGAGTGTAACTAAAGTGGAACTGCAGTGGTAGGTGAAGAAGTGCACCCCTCTCTAGCAGTAGGTGAGAAGTGGGTACCTTCATGAATAGGAGGGATAAAGAACTGATGTAAGAATCTCCCAAGTGCTAGAATAAGGTGGCTAAGGTGTTGCAGGCATCAACCTGGTGACTGGGATGCATGCAAAATGCATGCAAACCCTAATTGCATGCAAGGTCCTGAAAATGATGATGTGGATATTCGAACATTACCATCACCAGGAGCACATAGGTATGGAGCGAAATCAAGCCAAATATCTGACTCTCACTCCCTTCAATTTCTTTGACTGAAAGGTGTATATGATCATCTAGCTTCAGAGCAAAGGATTGTATAAAGTCGATATGGGGCTTGAAACTGAGCCAGGATTTGTTGCATTAAAATCCAAATGGTTCAATAGGATTGATGAAGATTATGGGTTACTTTGTCTCTCTATATATCCAGATATTCTATTCCATATTGATTCTCTATCCACTCCAAATGAAGTGTGGACAAAGCTAGAGTCTCTCTTTGGAAAATAGGACAAGCTCAGAGGTCATTGGTTGGAGATTGAGCTGATCTCTCTTAGTCCAAGTAATTTCGATTCTATGGAGGATTTCATCTCAAAATTAAAGAACCTAGTGCTTCGAATCAACCAATGTGGTATAGACAAGAAGGATGATCAATTAATCCTTACCATTCTGTCAAAACTGAGCTCTGAATACTCAGTATTTGTGTCTACTTTTCATTCTACCAAACTTGTAGTTCCCAAGTGGAAGATGCCAAACTTGGATGCATTCATTGATTCTCTCACTCAACAAAAGGACAAGCTGGTATAAATGAGGGATCAATCACCCTCCAAATAATTTGCACTTGTTTCTCATGGAGCAAAGAGATTCAAGAATGACAAATCCAAACAGAAGATATTGTCAGATGAAGAGGATTCTAATGGATATTCCAAATCCAAGAAGATGAAGAAGGAGAAGCCCAAGTGTTCTTATTGCTGCAAAGGCACTCATCCTGAGAAATCTTGCTTCAAGAAGAAATTGGACATCATGGCCAATATGATTGAAGATCATAACATAGATGTTCTTGACTTTGCAAAGAAAGAACAAGGCAAGCTTGTTGTAGAACAAGAACACTATTTCGAAGCCTCTACCAAAGGTAATGATGTTTATGGTTTGAGTGCTAGAGTGAAATATTTATTATGTATCTGATATTGATTCACATTCTGATATATCAGAATCAGAAACCTCCATGTCTTCCTTGGAACAATCTTCAGTCAGTTCATCCAAGTCTACTCTCAAAACTAGTCATTTTTTACTAGCTTTTGACTTGCCTTCTGAAAGGTATTTCCACCTCCATTCAAATATTTTAGATTCTAATTTAGAAGATGATTTACAATCTTATATGCAAGTAATTACATATCCCACATCATATTCCCAACCTTTGGATGCACAAAATACCCTACAAACCCCAAGTTCTCTAGTTAAGAAACTACACAATTCTATGTTTCCTACATTGTGTCACTCTCCTCTGTTGCACTTTTGTCTTTCATATCTTTCATTGGTTGGAAAGTCATGTTTTTTTATTTATTTGGACTGATATTCCACACATATGGACCTGAACTCATCATTTAGGGTTCAAAAGTCAAGTCCTCACACTCTCCAGGCTCGCTCAGCTGTTAGGGTGATCTAGTTTCTCACACTTTTCCTACTGAAACTATGTTCGATCATGGAGACTCCACATCTTTACTAGTTGCTGCTCGATATGACTCACATTCTGATATTTCAGAGCTGCACGATCTCATTTTAAATATCAGAAAGGTTCTACATCAGTTTGAGAAGAAAGTACAAGAACTAGTACACCACATTGTAGGTACAGAAGAAATTGATCCTGTTGAGTTCATTGTTTCTCCTTGGGAAGGAGTATGCATATATCTTCTTTCCATCATTGATTATGATTTCAGATATGATTATGTATGTTACAACAGCAAGAAAAATTCATTTGATGCTCCTCCATCATCAGAAGATGAACTTCATAGAGATTAAACACATGGTTCTTTCCTACACAACATTGATGCATTAATGCATGATCATGACATCCACAATCTCTTCATCAAGTTAGTTACTTAGAAGCATCCCATTCAGCTCATTCAAATGAGAAACATGACAGTATGAAGACATCAAGCATGTCCATTTTTTAGGGAGGGTTTTGTTCCCATGAGGCTTTCCTTGTTTCCTCGGTTTACATGGACTAGTTATTTTTTTATTAGGGTGACCATAAGACTTGTTGCTTGGGCCCTATATTTCTGATATTTTTCCAATTCCCATCACATAAATTTAGGATTAATGTGGGGTGTTGGAACATTTAAAAAACCCACTATGTCATTCTCAACTTAGGATGAAATTAATTAATCATTTATGATTAATTTCCTCAGTTTTGACTAGGTAGAATAGGCCAGTTTTGTCTTTTAGTGGACCACATGCTATCCTCATTTAGAAAAATGAATTTGGATAGATTCTGGATAATATTTCCTTGGATTCTGTATGATTTTATTCCATTCTTGAATTAGAAAGACACTATCCTGATTTAGTTAGCTTTGCCATGTTTTTTCTACTATCTAGTGGAAAAGATAAAGCTAGTTGACTTGGAATATTTTGCCACTTGACCAATTCGACCTCCACATCATAGATAACCTTCTAAATCCATAATTACATTCCATTTACCTCACTCATGAGTTGCCATACCATACTTTCCAAATTCATGAGCCTCTAGAATAGTTTTGGAAACTGCTTTTTCCACCTAGGGGTTTTTTATCTTTTCTAAGCCTTTCTTTTTTGTTGTTTCCAAATTGCCTCAAAGGAATTTGATTTTCTTCCTGGAGGATGTATTATATATTGTTAAAATATCCATGAATAAGATACAAAGTGATTTCCATAATTAATTCTCTCTATTATTCTTCTCTCATTGTCTGAAATATTCCATGTGAAATTGTCTTATGAATCTAATTCCTAGCAATTGAAAATCTCACAACAACTCCATTCAAATAACCCCTATTATTTTGGTCTATTATATGTTTTATGACTAAAAATATAAGAACTACTAGTGTTTGGATCATGTCCTGTAGTTTAGATTACATGATGTTCTGTAAGGAGTATTGGTATGGACTCAACAATATGTGTAATTTTGGTTTATTGTTCTGGTTAGACATTATTATGATAAATATAATGTTTAAGGTTAAATTTCTGAGCTACATGGCTTAGTGTTAAATTTTATGCAAAAGATGTTCATCATGTTTATAAAAAAATATATATATAAATCAGTCATGGTCCTGTATATAAAGTTGCAGCCAAAATAATAATTAACCCCATCTCAAAGATTTGTTTATATAAGAGTTCAATAGCCTGAAATCTGCATGGAATTTGGAGTAGACCGATCCTAGAATGGGAACTGGAGTGTGGATGCATTCGACTAGAGTCTGGACCGAGCATGGAACCTATGTAGGGATTGAGATGCATCAAACATAGATGGGATCGAGAATAAAACAGATCCCACTGCGTGGAACTGTTATCCAAAATTTGACTGCTGCACCAAAGCTTTCTTGCTGTTGGAGGGGAACTGGAACCCAAACCCTCAAAAATTCTATCTCGTAACTACTTCCTATAACTAGTGCAAATATTTTGGTGGATAGGTAAATATGATTGTGGCTATACAATGCCCGCAGAAACTTGATGCATCAAACAAAATTCACCTTTATTACACTTTGCCTCCAGGAAAAAATAGGATCATAATGGTTACTGAAACTTCTTGTAAAAATTTATAATAAATCAACAGTTTATATTCGAGGAGGGTTGATATCTGTGGCGGATAGGGAATCCGCTAGGAAAAAGTGCATGTTCTATAATGTTGGAAACTTTGGCGAAATGACTTTTGGTACATGTTAAAGTTAGGAAGCAATCTATGGTGGATGAGCGACGGAATAAAATATCTATGGTTGATGTTGATTTCACACTTTCAACTATATCAGAGAATGAAAAGGGTAAGTGGTAGCAGAATATTTACCACTTTCCACATGTCGAGTTAAGCATCGTTCCATTGAATGAAAAATTGTAATGGAAAACTACTGCTCGTGATCCTGAAACCACCTACACGAGATATTATAAAAGATGGTATCTTCTTACGATTGATGGAAATTACCCATATAACCAATTGTGATCCTATGTGTCCTTCAATATATTCTTTTTTCCAGAAGTAGAAAACTGGAAGGAAATCAGATGGTTATTGTATCGACTAGTTATATTTCTTGGAAATTTATATTCTTAATTGAACTGTAGATAATGAGCATCATTCGTGGAAGTACTAACAGTGGACGATATATATATATTATTTCGATTGTTATACCATATACTTTAGTGTGCACTCAGTATCAGTAGTTTTAAGCATGGCCAAACAACAAGCATTTCCATCCTACTATCAAATAATGGAGGAGAAGTGACTGATTACCTATCATTACAACACACAATACCAATCTCTATTGGCATGACGTGCTACTGCACACTATACACCATGCAACGTTCACCAACCCACATCCACATTGGAGAAATCACCTATCTGTTTCGGAAAAGTGCAAGCCTGATCATGATGGACCCAATCATAATCAAACCCTCAACCTCATGATAAAGGGTCGGCTTTGGATGAGAGATTGGACCAGTTGGGATACCCATTAGGGCCTATACTTAATACCTTACTCGTTGTTATGTTCTTAACATTGTTATTTGCTAATACATGCCTCAATACTCAGTCAGTAAATGATACATGATCAATTAGATTTGTGTGTCCTAGAATTCCTTACTTGCTTGTCAATAAATAAACTTAGACCCTTATCTCGCTCCTGTAGTATGTCGAAACGTTCTAGTTATATCAAAATTGCCTTTAAGAATTAAAAGAATAGCTTGCAATTATATGGATATTAAATTAATAAATACTTTTATACAACTGAGCAATTCTTTCCGATACAAGATCAATCTTTCTATTATTTAAGGAACCTTTCTTTCCAATCGCAACATAGAAAAAGGTTTTCTATTTTCTCTTTTCAATCCTATATATATATATAGTTTACAGATGGTTACATAACGACCTGTTGCTTCAAAAAATGACATGACTAACTCACTCAACATGTGGTGGTCGACATGTTCTCCAAAGTGGTCGAATGGAGGACTTACTCGGGAAACCGACCTAGGATCCTCCAACATATCGACATGTGGTGTTCAACATGATGGTTCGACATGTTCTACGAAGTGGTTGAAGGGAGGACCTAGTCAGGCGATCGACCTAGGATTCTCCAGCTTCTACCCAACGAACAAGATCTTTCTTCATCCCGAAGAAATAAGAAAATAACTGGAGCTGGATAAACATATGAACTTCCCTACAGCTTGTCTTGCAACTAAGTGTACACAGTTGATGACTATGAGATGGTACCATCTACTATAGTGTCTTGAAATGGGTTAGCAAGTCTGGGAGTGTGTCCATGCTGGTAGACGAAAGCTGACAACATGGTATGGTACAACTTTGAACAACCGACTACTATCATGGTTGGAAATGGGTCTTCAAGTCTGGGAGCTAGTAGATGAAAGCTGACAACATGGATTTTATTGGACAACTGTTGAAAGCCTAATGTTGACGACAGTGGAAACTCATGTTGTCTTAGAGAAGGAAGTGTCCAAGAAAATAGGTACATGGACTAATAATATTCTCACGTCCATTCCAACTTGTACACCAATCAGTTAGTGAAAGAAGAATGACGAAAACATGATTGGTTGTAAGGAAGATAATGACAAATCCTGGTCTTGGGGATTTGAGAGTGCTCGAAATGCCAATATATCATGGTGTGATGAGGATTTGTTAGGAAACTGATGTCAAAATGCTCATATATCATGAATAGAACTGGGGAGCGACCATAAGACTCAAGTATTTATGATAAAACAACAAAGGAAAGGGAACAAAGACAGTAAAGAAGAGTGACATGACTTCCAGAAGATTTCATTTTGCTACGATATGGGGTATGGTTTAGCCTATATATAGTGAGTGGCTAGTGAATTGTTGAATTGACTGGGATGGATCGGATGGTGACCGGTAATTATCATAGTATGGAAGGATGGTGGTCATAGATATCATCTCTAGCAACTGTAGATTTTGATGGAGTAATTGTACATGTATCACTCCAATCAATGCCTTGAGAAAGGATTGCATGCTAACATGGCAATGGTTTACACGATAAAATTATGAAAAGGCAGTTATCTTGATGGTGCTAATGGTGAATGATGGCTTGTATCACTTGTGTGAAGAAATAAATCTTATCATGATTTAGTCGACATTATGTCTTTTCACGAACAATTGATAGTGATGATGATGATTTAGTCCTAATGGTGCTAATGGTGAATGATGGATTGTATCACTTGTGTGAAGAAAATAATATCATCATGCTTTAGCCGACACTATGTCTTGTCATGAACAATTGATAATGATGATGATGATTCAGTTGACATGTTGAAAATTTTGGGAGGTTGAAGTACAAATTGCACCAATGAGGACACATGCCAGTGATACTCAAGTGAAGATTATAATCATTTGTCCTGATGGATCAAAAGAACTCCAGTACTCTTGGGGATTGGGTACTGCAACTAATAACAAAGCAGATGCTTTGGCTCTCCTATAGGGTATTTGAAAACTAAAGAAAAAAGGATTTATGCAAGCAAGAATTATTGGAGACTCTCAAAGTCTCATCAATCTTATGATGAAAAACACAAATCACACTGAAATCGAATTAAATAAGAAAGTCACAAGAATTCTAGATCTAGTCTCCCTCTTCCATAATCTTTAGTTCTTCCATGTGCTATGTAATAAGAACAAGGAGGCTAACCTAGATGCCAAAAGGGAAGTGGCGTTGGCACCCATCTAAATCCTTCTTAATGAGCATACTTGGGAGGTGGACTCACTCCCCTAATCGGAGTCGTGTTGCTGTCTAGTTGGCGGTTATCCACATGAGTGGAGGAATCTGAAGGACAGGTGGGATATCATAAACCAAAGGTAGAGCAGGTGGATGAACTGGGCAGTAGGTGCTAACGCATCGATAATTAAAAGGCACAGACGAAATTACGTCAATTCATAGCCGCTGGAATTAAACTTCAGTTTGGGAATTCTTTTCACTTTTGAAAAGAATGCAAAACAAATGGACCTTTAGGTGCTCCGATATGCCTTCTATCTGAAATTTCACACGATGTTCCAGATTGATGTTAACAAGCTACATTTGGTTATAATCTGGAATCCGGGAGAGTACGGGTATGTTTTAGTGGAAGATGAGGTATTAATGGGATACCAAACATAGATGTTTTACCATTCTCCCATCCAAAATTGTTGGGATATTTTGAAAGGACTCAAGCAACATTTGGCCTTCTTTAGACTAGCTATAGGCCGCTCCTTCATCGTGTTCTCATGGAGCCTTTCTATTGGGTGCACAGAGAACCTGGGTGGAAAAGGGAGAAAGGATATGGACTCAAGCGATTAGAGCCGAGATTGTTGTTTGGAACATGAAGTTGCGGTCATGGAGAGAATTTTGTGGGCATTAAAACAAACCATGAAAGCTCTAGAAAAAAGTATAAAAAGGCTAAAGGAGAAAGTGAAGGTAAGGTTGGAGCAAATCGAGGAAAGTATGGAACAAGTGGAGCAATCAATCCATGAGACGTGAGTAATTCAGAATGAAGAAGTAACATTGGTAGAGGCCCAGAGACAAGATCAGTACTAGGTGAATCAGGTTTTGTCTGAAAGACTTCTTTAGGTGGAAATTCAGCTGGGTACCATGACCTTTGAATCCCATGTCCACCAGTAATTCAAAGCTATCCCGAAGCAAGTTGACCTGAAAAATCCAGGGACTTCCCGCGGAAAATCAAAAGGTCTTTAATAGATGATTTTTAGTCTCCTGTTGGGGCATTTTGTATGTTTAATAAGCCCCCTAGTATTTAGAGCTTTAGTTAGGATTCTAGTGTTCCTTTTCATGAACATTTTGGAACTTGCAAGTTCTGTTTTTCTCTGTGACACATCTTTGTGGTATTTTGAAGACTAGTCTGTAATTTTCCAAATGTCCCCACATTTGGATTTTGATAATACAAAATTTTACTCGTTGCTGTAAATATATATATATTTGTGTCAACATATATGATTAATTATGAAGTCCCCTCTGTGGAGCAATCGAAGACAGTTTAAAAGTTTGGGAGGATGAAGTACAGAATGCACCAATGAGGACACATGTCAGTGATACTCAAGTGAAGGTTTTTCAAAAGCCCACTTTAATGTTTCCTCAAATTGTATTTCAGCATTTTGAGGATTATGAAGACTTAGTTTTGTGACAGATCTAATAAGTAGTTATAAAATTCATATTTGCAAGCAAATAGTTTGGCAGTCACTTAGACATTAGCTCTCTAATTGGCATTGGAACCCATGAGAGCGAGACCTGTTTGCCTAATAAATTTCAAGAGTAATAAAAAATTTGCATATTTAAGCAAAGTCTTTTCTTAGCATAGATTCTTTGTCATTATTTTGTTGTCTATATTTCCTTTCCTTATGTGAATGTCATTCATGTTATCTATCTCCATTGTGTTGTCTATATGAGCATAGATTATTCTGTTGTTATCTGTTGTTTGTTGTGAATGAGATTATGTTGAGTCACATTTCATATTGATATGCTCTGGTTCATAGGATTCAAGTATTATTACAACAATTTACCCCTTTAGGGGCGGTTTTGTCTTGAGGCAGTCTTGGAAAAACCGCCCCAAAATTTTTTGGGGGGGATTTAGGGGCGGTTCTTAAAAACCGCCCGCAAAAGTCTTGAGAATTTGACATTTGGAGGCGGTTTTTAAGAACCGCCCCCAAAAGTACATTCCTCGTGACTTTTGGAGGCGAGTTTTTAAAAACCGCCCCCAAAAGTACATTCCTCATGACTTTTGGGGGTAGTTTTTTAAGAAACGCCTCCAAAAGTCCATTCCTCATGACTTTTGGGGGTGGTTCTTAAACAACCGCCCCCAAAAGTCATGAGGAATGTACTTTTGGGGGCAATTCTTAACAAACCACCTCGAAAGGTCAAATTCTCAAGACTTTTGGGAGTGGTTCTTAAAAAACCACCTCCAAAGGTCAAATTATCAAGACTTTTGGGGACGGTTTCTAAGAACCACCCCCAAAAATCATGAGGTATGGACTTTTGGGGCAATTCTTAAAAACCCACCCCCAAAATTCATGAGGAATGGACCTTTGGGGGTAGTTCTTAAAAACCGCCTCCAAAGGTCAAATTCTCAAGACTTTTGGGAGTGGTTTTTAAGAACTGCCCCCAAAAGTCATGAGGAATGGAATTTTGGGGGCGTTTCTTAAAACAATGCCCCCAAGAGTCACGAGCATTGATTTTTTTTGGGGGGCGGGGGGTAAGAACCGCCCTCAAAATTCAAGAGAATTGGACTTTTGGAGGATGGTCACATTATGCCATAAGCATGTGTTGCACAATATACATAGTGACTATGGTCACTATGGTCACCATAGGGGCCTTAGGGGTTAGGCGATTTAGGGGTTAGGGATTAATTGGTCATGTGGTTAGGGTATTTAGGCTTAGGGGGTTTAGAAGGAGTTAGGGTTATGGCTTAACAAGGTTATGGTCACTATGGTCATTGTGGTCACATTAAGGGGGTTAGCGAGTTAGGGGATAGTTTTTAAAAAACCACCTCTAAAAGTAATGAGGATTGAACTTTTCTTTAGCTATCTTGATAGTTTGGGATTGAAGGTTATACATAATTTAATGCTTAGATGTTAGGAGTTTGAGTGGTTAGGATCCTTATGGTCATGCTATGATGCATGCGTTGTGCAATATACATAGTCACTATGGTCACTGTGGTCACATTAATTAGTATTTTGGGGATTTAGGGGTTAGGGGACTTGGGGGTTAGAGCTTAATTGGCTAACGGGTTAGGGGATTTGAGGTTAGGGGGTTTATAAGGATTTAGGGTTAACGTTCAATAGGTTTATGGTCACTATGGTCATAATGGTCACATTAGGGGGTTAGGGGGTTTAGGAATTAGGTGTATAAGGAGGTTTAGGTTTAAGGGGTCAAGGGCTTAGCGGTTAGGGATTTTAGTGGTTAGGGGCCTTAAGGTCATGTTATGTCATATGAATGTGTTGCACAATATACATAATCACTATGGTCACTATGGTCACATTTAGTGTTTAGGGGCTTTAGGGGTTTGCGGACTTAGGGGTTAGGGTTTAGTGGGTTAAGTGGCTAGGGGGTTTATAAGCTATTAGGGTTTAATGGGGTTTTGCTCACTATGGTCACTATAGTCATATTTAACGGCTAGGGGCCTTAGGGGTTAGGGTTTAAGGGGTTAAGTGGTTAGGGGATTTTGGGTTATGGGGTTTATAAGGAGTTATGGTTTATCATTTTCGTAGCCATCATCATCATCATCATCATCATCATTGTCTTCATCATCGTCATCATCATTATCATCATCATCATTGTTTTCATCATCATAATCATAGTTATCATGTCAAACTCATTGTCACCATCATCATCATCATCATTTCCATCATCATAATCAACGTAATTTTCATCATCATCCTCATCGTCATCATAATTATCATTCATGTGATTGTCATTGTGATTGTCATCATCATCATTTTCATTATCAAAATCCTCACCCTCATCATCATATAATCACGTCATCATCCTTGTTGTCATCATGATCATCATTATCATCATCGTCATCATCATTGTCATCGCTAATTTTTCAATGGTTATGTAAACCAATAAACCAACCATGGTTTGATATTTATAGGTTATGTAAACCAATAATGGTTCTCATAACCTAAATAAATAATGGTTGATGGTTAACTTTACTATATGACTCATGTTCCATGTGTAGGGCCCCAGACATAATTACTTTACCTTACAAGCACGATATGGTGACCATTACAATATTTGTAACATTGAGGATGGTTCTCATGGCCTAGACCATGGCCTGTGAACTAAATTTAGGGTCTAATTCCATATTAATTTTCTACCACATAATACCTATGTACATAATCTTTAGCCTACATGTGAGATATTCCCAACATTTCGAGGAGGGGCACATTAGGGATGGTTTGCAAGACCCATGACATCCTAAAGGTAAAATCCAAAGTTTTAGCGTGGAGAATTCTTGAAACAAGGCACTTTGTGATCATCATCATCATTGTCATCATCAATATATAATCACATCTTCAATTTCATTGGCATTGTCATCGTGATCATTGTTATCATCATTAATCAATATCATTGTCATTGTCATCATCATTATCATCATTGTCGTCATTGTCATTGTCATCATTGTCATCCTCCTCCTCCTCCCCCTCCTCATCATCATTGTCATCATCGTCATCGTCATCATATAAACATTGTTTTTGTTGGTCAATAGTTTATTTTTATCATTACATAATTTCTTAGGTTGGAGCTAATAAGGTCAAAGACTTTAAATATGATATGTTAATTTGAAGTAGGACCATATTTTCGACCAAAAAATTGATAATAATTAGGTAGAAATTTTAGACATGATCAAAAGTTTCATTGTGATCCAGTTTTGTACATAGTGGAACAATTCCCTTAAGAGTTTTACTCAAATCCAAATTGACCTAAACCATTAAAAACTTGACCAAATTTATGGATCCATTAAAAATTTGATTTCATCTATCGCCAAATTACAACAATTGAAGAAAATTTTGCTAGGAAATTAAACGATTCCATCAATAAAAACTATATAAGAATAAATTTTTTAATTTATTTGAATTGATAGTTATACCATGATACAATCATAATGATGTGAAGTCAAAATTTAAAATAAATATAACTTTTTTGTTTTGTTTTTTCCATTAATGTTGAATAAGGTCTATGATAAGGCAAGTGGCTCCTGTTGATGTATATGTAACTTTGGAATGTATTTCACCCATGTATTTCATATATGTATTTTGTACTCCAGTACAGATGGCATTATTCCTCTATACGGAAGTGATTGTATTCCTATAGAGATGTTATTATTCCTCTATATGGAAGTGTCGTCATTTATATTGTAAGTGTCGTAACTTATACTTGATGGGTTATTAGACCACCTTGTTGGGTTTGACTCTGTATAATTCATGTGGGTCGAAGGGTTATTAGACCACCCTATTGGGGGTCTTCCATGTGGGTCAAAGGGTTATTAGACCACCAAGTGTGGGGTCAGCCCAGATTAAGTTAACCATGTGTTAAGCTAGACATGTAGGCCCCATTAGTTTATTGGGCAGGACAGAACAAGTATAAATAGAGATCGGAAGATCTCTATTTGATCACTCATTACACACACTTCTCTCATTCGGAAAGTGGCACACTTGTGAGGAGGAGGCTCTACCTCTAGGGGAAGACTATCTCTTGTATTCTGGTTGTATCATTGCTCTATTTATCTCTGAGAAAATTATTGGGGTTTTTCACCTTTGTGGTTTTCCCCAAGTAAACTCTGTGTCTCTTGTGTGCTTGCATTATTGTGTCCATGATTGATATGCTGTAGATTTACTATACATGTTGTTCTCTCAGTTAAGATCCTAGATCAGATTGAAGTAAATTTTGAAACTCTAACATGGTATCAGAGCTAGCCTGAAAGAAGGCATGATATGGCATGTATGACACTTGTTGCACTTACGATGCTAGGACTTGATATAGCAAAAACCAATCATCGTAGCACTTTCGCTATAAATCCATTTTGGAGAAGTTTTCGGATCTAAAATTGTTGCAGGTCGAAGCTAAGATCCTCGTGTACCTTTTTTCCAAAGGAAAACCTCTAATTCGTTGTACTTTGTGATTTATGATCTATACAATATAGGGTTTTTGCCTCTTCCAGATCTCAGTCATAAACAGGTGACCTTGGAAAAAAGGTAATAACTTGGGCTAGGAAGCTCCAAATGAAATTTCGTAAAAAGTGATAGGTAGTACACGGAATGTAATATCTCAAGAAAATTTTTCAGAGGCTGAAGTTGAACCAATGACACGTGGAATGTCGTACAAGTTCGCTCTCCTGTTTTATCCCATAAATAGGTCACGTTGCGACACTTGGCATAACTCTCTCTCAGAGAATCCAATTGAGGTCAGACCTATCAGGATGTAAATATGACAGGTCAGGATACCACAGAAAACGTTTTCAGACCCTGTGGATTGAAAAGTGCGGAGTTACACTAAAAACAATCAGGTACATATTTCTGTCAAAACAGAATTATTTTTTAGCACCTTCATTCATGGCCTCCGGAATTTAGGGTTTCAGAGAAAGTTGGAATTTTTGTAATCGAAGACTACGGCTAAATTCTACTCATCAAAATAGAAGTTTAGAGACCAAGATCAGAATTTTTGGTTGGGAAGAAGATTGGGCTTGATCAGACCCTAGTTCGAGACTTTGATTAGAAAAGTGGAAAATTAGGGCTTCTACAAAAATGGGAATTTTTGAAATCTGTGACCACAGCTGGAAGCTTCTCAGAAAAATAGAAGCTTAGAGCTTTGGTTCAAACCTTTTGATTGGGAAGAAGAGTGGGCTTCATCAAACCCTAGTTCAGGTTCACGTCCAGTGAATCCGAAAGTTTCAAAGGCAAAATTGAGGAGTGAAACTTTGCAGTTTTCAAATTCTGAATATACCAGCTTGATCAGCTCATCAAGGTGCATATTTCTATCCTTTTAGAAGTTTGAAATTCAAAGTTTGAATTTTTGAGGTTTCTCTAACAAACTCTAATATAGCTCTAGATCCAGTTCCTGCAAATCAAGTGGATTGGTTTAATCCTAGAAGAGGATGGATTGGTCACCTGCATAAGTGAAGAAGTTCCTGTTTCAGAGGGAGATGAGGCTAAGGTCTTACATAAGAAGATTACAAGCAATCTCAATAGGTATGACTCATCCAGCTATGTCTCGAGATTTGTTCATGATTAAATTTATGATATGTTTGTCTTCATGTTATTACGGCTAAAACAATCTTGATTTTAGATTTGTTGTATGACCTTAACAAAATTATGAATGCATTCATTAGGGTGTTGACACTTATGATTGTACTAATGCATTATGGTGTTGTATGAGGTTTATGTTGTCTGCTAACATGAAAGGTACACCAAGAAAGACAAATCATGTTCTAGTTCAAGAACATATGATCATGATGACATGAAGACAAAGATTCATCCATTGTCATGGATCACTTAGAAGATCTACCTACGAGGTATGTATAACTTGGTTCTACAATGGATAACTTATGAGACATGCATGTTACTAGCACAAGTCATTGAAGAGAACTAGAAGACATTATGTGGGTATGTTAGACATAACTAGCTAGAATGCTAATCCAGGTATGTTTTTCCTATATCAAGCTATAATCCTACCTTATGTTAGGATCTTATATTGTTGTGTTGTTGATAATGATTATTCATGAAGTCATGGGTTTGAATAGTCATGGTTGTATGCATTTTATGTTTCTTACCATAATTGATGATATGACTAACCAGAAGAATCATGAAGGTATAGGTTTGAGTAATCACAGGTTTAGGCATATTATGTTTCTTACTTTAATTTATGATATGACTAACCATAAGAGTCCTATATAAACCTTGAATACTAATGCTTATTATTTCTGTTTGAAATGATCATGACTATACATGCTTAATATTATTGTGTTTTGGTAGTATTAAGAATATACTAATGAATGTATGATTATGTATGAGACCTCAACGATAACAAAATGATGATACTAATAAGCATGCATAATGATTAAGGATGGATATAAGTTCAACGACAGGTAATCCAGGAAGTAAATATCAAGAGGGAGGACACTCCAGTTGTTCCTGCAAGGAAGCAAAGATCAAGAAGGAGCACACTTCAGTAGTTTCTGCAAGGATGCAGATATTCAAAGGGAGTTGACCACTTCTCCCAATCCACATTAGAATGGAGCTGCAGAAAAGAAGCAAAGACTAAGAGGGAGTCAACCCAACAACCAAACAAAGATAAGGACTTGAATTGTCATTTATTACATATTTGTTTGTTTAAATAATGTTATTCAATGATGTATATGCTTATGTTCCTAGACTTAGATTGTGTATTATGCATATTAGAATAATTGAATTAATGAACAGTATACTACTAATATGCATGTGATGGGTAAGTGGCCTATGGCACTATGCAACATTCCATTGCTACTTATCTAGAATGAAACCTCTTTGCTGACATGTTGGGAGTAGTGCAAACTCTTAACAATGTTTTGGTAGAGATTGGAAGGCATCTAGAAAGTTACAGGATATGGATAAATGTTGTATTGAAGCATTGGCTAAGATAATTGCATGACTGTATGACATAGTTCTTTATGTGTAACAATTTGTTCTGAAAACTATAAGATGTTTTCTAATCATGCAATTTAACTTGTTGTGTAGGAAAGATCATATACCATCACCTACAAAAGAAGGACCACAACATTTGTTCAGCAACAAAGTTATCTATTGAAAATATTGAAGATATTGAAGTTCCCAGGATTTGGGAAGAATTCCATGATCGAGGAGTACCAGTCAATCATGAAGATGTTTGGGATGTAGTCCCAAGACCTGAAGGGGAGTCTGTAGTGACTTCCAAGAGGATCTACAAGTTCAAGCATGCTGCAGGTGGTAGCATAGAGACTTTTGCTCCTGTAGCCAAATACACTTCCATTAGATTAGTACTTGCTCTGGCTACAGTGATGCAGTGGAAGATACACCAGATGGATTTCAAGACAGCTTTCTTGAATGGTGTAGTTGAAGAAGAAGTGTATGTGGAGCAGCCACTTGGTTCTGAGACACATGACAGGGAGTCATATATGTGCAGAACTTGGTATGGTAGGATAGACAACTTTCTATCCAGTTTGGGATTTACCAAGAGTAATGTGGATTCCAACCTTTACTACAAGGTTGAGGAAGGAAATCCTGTGATTCTACTCCTGTATGTGGATGACCTGTTTGTAACAGGAGATGACAGATTGATTGCCGACACGCAGTAGAAGCTTGCTACCAAGTTCGAGATGAAGAACTTGGGGATGATGCACTATTTGATTTTGGCATGGAGGTGTGGTAGAGTGCAGATGGAATCTTCCTTGGACAAGGGAAGTATGTAGTAGAGATCCTGAAGAGGTTCGAGATGATGGACTGCAAGGCTATGGCCACACCTATGGCATCGAACCTGAAGCTTCTATGTGATGCTTCATCTGATCCGGTTGATGTCATGATGTATCGTCAGATGATTGGGTCCTCTATGTACCTGACGAACACGAGACCAGATATTTTCTTTGCAGTGAACACATTGAGCCAGTTCTTGACAGATCCAAGAGATGTTTGCCTGGTTGCTGTAAAGCATATTCTGAGGTACCTGAAGGGTACAGTTGATTATGGGCTCAAGTATGATGCGAATCAAAAGTTTAACCTGTAGGGTTATGTTGATTTAGATTGGGCAGGCAGTGCTGCAGATAGGAAGAGTACTTCTGGGTGCTGCTTCAGTATGGGATCAGGTGTGATCTCTTGGTTTAGCTAGAAGCAGTCCTGCATAGCATTGAGTACAGCCGAAGTAGAGCATGTTGCGACGGATGAGCAAGTTGCAAATGTATTGACCAAGCCATTGGCCAGAGTGGAGTTTGAGTACTTCAGAGAGAATCTTGGTGCACTTCAGATCGAGGTTTCTTCCAAAGGGAAGTGATGAGTCTGGAAGATGCAGATGCACATGAGCTTTTCTGATAGGGTTGATGTGCTCTCCCATGGTCGTGATGTAATTGCTGAGCCATTCTCACATGGTGGTAGATGTGTTCTCCCATGGTGTAGATGTAAGGGCTGAAGCCATTTTTCACATGGTGGTAGATGTGTTCTCCCATGGTGAAAAAGTAAGGGCTAGAGCCTTCCCCGAATGGTGGTAGATGTGTTCTCCCATGTTAGTGGTGTAAGTGCTGGATAATGTTCATCTGGGCTGTGCTTTGTGGACGATGAGATGATCTGAAGAGGAAGATGCTATGATGATCAGGAGGATCATGGATGATAGGCATCATGATGATGCTCCAGTTACTGCTCTGTATATGCATCGGGATGATGCTGGATATGATCAGTTGGATCATTTAGATGTATATGTATGTATGCATCATGTTGGATGTTGGATATGATCAGTTGGATCATTTTTATGTATATGTATGTACGCATCATGTTGGATGTTGGATATGATTAGGTATATCATGTATGTTGATATGTATCAGGTATGATCAGGTGGATCATGTATTTGTATTTGTATCAGGTGGATACACTGTATAATCAGGTGGATCATGTATGATGATATGTATCAGGTAGATACTTGGTATGCATCAGGTGGATGCATTGTATGATCAGGATGATCATGATGATGAGCTTCAGGATGTTGCTCTAGATGATATGTACCAGGACAGTACAGTGATGATGATCAGTATGATCATGAGCATCAGGATGATGCTTCGTGCGATGATGATCCATTGGATCATGAGTATCAAGTTGATACTTGGAGGTCATAGATGATATGTGGCAGGTTGTGCAAATAGCATGTAATCAGTCCTTAGATATCCGATAGGTTGAGCTGTGTGCTCGTAATTAGTCCTGGGATGAGGTATTACTATGTAGTATGTAATCAATCCTCAGATATCCAATAGGTTGAGCTGTGTGCTCGTAATCAGTCTTGGGATGAGGTATTACTACGGAGACATGTAATCAACTTTGGAGATCTAATAGGTTGAGCTGTGTGCTCATAATAAGTCCCAGGATGTTCTTTAGAGATCTTGTCGGTCGTGCTTTGGCACCTAAATTTTTCTGGGATGCTCTTTAAAGGTATTGTCTATTCACATGTAATTAGTCCTAGAGATCCGAGAGGTTGAGGTGTGTGCTCGTAATAAGTCTTGGGATGCTCTTTAGAGATCTTGCCGGTCGTGCTACGACACATAAATGTTCCTGGGATGCTCTTTAAAGGTATTGTGAATGAGATGCATGTAATCAGTCCTGGGAGATCTTGCCAGTCGTGCTTAGGCACATAAATGTTCTTGGGATGCTCTTTCCGGTATTGCATCCGCACATAAAATTAGTCCTGAGAGGCCACCTCTATTAGACCATTTGCACAGATGATGAAGACCTACAGGTGGTGGGCCTACATCCAGTATGAAAAAGGACTGGCTCTGTAGAACTTCCTATGACGAGTAGATTCAGAGATTGGTTGAGATAACAGCAGTAGTGACGATGACGATGATTCGAGGATGATGATTCACTGATGGTGATCCAGAGAAGAAGACTTGTGCTAGAAGACCTATGTCGAGAAATACCTTCCTAGTTAAGAGGGAGTGTTGATGTATATGTAACTTCGGAATGTATTTCACCCATGTATTTCATATATGTATTTTGTACTCCTATAGAGATGGCATTATTCCTCTATACAGAAGTGATTGTATTCCTATAGAGATGTTATTATTCGTCTATATGGAAGTGTCGTCATTTATATTGTAAGTGTCGTAACTTATACTTGATGGATTATTAGACCACCTTGCTGGGGTCGACCCTGTATAAGTCATGTGGGTCGAAGGGTTATTAGACCACCCTATTGGGGGTCCGCCATGTGGGTCAAAGGGTTATTAGACCACCAAGTGTGGGGTCGGCCCGGATTAAGTTAACCATGGGTTAAGCTAGACATGTAGGCCCCATTAGTTTATTGGGTAGGACAGAACAAGTAGAAATAGAGATTGGAAGATCTCTATTTGATCACTCATTACAAACACTTCTCTCATTCGGAAAGTGGTGCACTTGTGAGGAGGAGGCTCTGCTGCTAGGAGAAGACTATCTCTTGTATTCTGGTTGTATCATTGCTCTATCTATCTCTGAGGAAGTTATTGGGGGTTTTCACCTTTATGGTTTTCCCCAAGTAAACTCTGTGTCTCTTGTGTGCTTGCATTATTGTGTCCATGATTGATATGTTGTAGATTTGTTGTACATGTTGTTCTCTTAGTTAAGATCCTATATCAAATTGAAGTAAATTTTGAAAATCTAACAGCTCCTACTTGAAAATGTGGCATGAAGACATAAGGCCTAAACAATAATTTCATATCTCATATTTATATTCATAAATGTTTCATTTTGGGATTATTGAGGGGTGATAAATTTCATTGCATGTTTACATTACGCACTTGCATTGATTTCATGTTGACTATGGAGAATCATAGAGAGTGTGTTGCCAAGTGTCAAGATAACTTATTCTTGTGTAGTGAGATTTGGGTTGTCATCCAGGGAATTATGTTGAGTCTTTATTGTCATGCCAAGTTGATAGTATTACACTTGCAAGGGAGTAACAACAATGTACTGAGTTATCAATGTAGTTCAATGGTACTCCCTTACTCTAGAGAGTAGGATAGAATGAATTCGAGACTTTTAGTCAAGATAAAAGGAAGGGAAAGATAAATTATTTTTTCAAGTAGGATATGAAGGTTACATAACTAATTGTAGCCCTTTTATTGAGGTATAGAGTTGTTATAGCTCTCACAATGTAAGAAAGAAAGTTGATAAGGGTTATGTGCAAAATTCTTGGAAATGATTGTGAGACAAAGTGCCTACATAAAATTTTATAAGTTTTTCTCATATTCTATCCCCATTTGGGATTGGGATTCCGACAAGGATAAATATGGTTGGGGGGTGAATGCTTCCATGGGTAATATATCCCAATATTTGGATCCACCTAAGATAAGTTGCATGTGTGTTAATTATTATAAGATGTGTTCTAGTTAGGGTTTAATGAATACAATTCTTCTCTTCACTATCAATACAAATAAGATATGTTATATATATTTTATGTAAAAACTTTGGGATCAACATTGCCACATCGAGCTACACATTTCCACATTCATAAGCACTAATTGAGATAAAACATTTCACCACTGATATACTTCTTCCAGTATTCATACTCACTAAAAATTACAAATATACCTTATACCCCTCCTTTGCTTTCTGTAACTTCTAAAACGACCACTTAATGCTCTTCGCATTAACCCTATAAGGTGTGAAAGGCTCACCATTCAGGCCAACTCTCTTTGTCTGCATATGAGAGAGATAGAGAGCTATTATACACCAGTTCTCCATGTCACCACATTAATACAAAGCAGATTCTCAAAGATTACATTAGTCACTATGTTTTGAGCATAACAAGGATTGAAATGGACACAAGTAAAGTGATGTGAGGTAAATATAGGTTTACATACCTTCTTGGTTGGGGTCAAGATACTAATGGATTTTACTTGTCATGGCTATGTGCATAATTGTATATGGATCTAAAGGTCCAAGGGCATGTAGTGTCTCCTCCACAAAAGACTTGGTATGGATCTAATCTAGTTGCTACTTGTGTCCTTTAATATTTCTCATAGGGAAAATGTTAGCTCATCCAAGGATAAGGATTTTTTTGGGTACACAGGGTACTACCAAAAGACCGAACACCAAGAGAAACCACTTCACACAAACAAATCACAGATCAACACATCGATTTTGATGTGGTTTAAACCCTCTTGAGGGAAACACTCCATGGCCCCGACCAAATAGCTTCTACGGGACAATTTATTATGGACAGAAAGAAATTTACAAATGAGCTTCTCATAATCGATCAACTAAACAATGACCCTCCATGCTCTTTAAATAGAGATCATGGACCAATCGGGTGTTAAGCCACGGATCAAGGTTAGGTTTGATCTAAGAGAAGTTGAGCCATCAGATCACTCTATGTCGGGAACATATCATGACCATCAGATTAAGTATTTACAAATGCATACTAATGCATACTAAAGAAACACACTATCCCTAACGGATATATTACACAAGTTTATCTTAACTAACTCGTAAGTGTCTAAATATCCTAACATCCCGCCTTAAGAACAACTTGGGATAGGATTGAAGGATTTACAAAAGTGACACTATTAGGAGAAGGAAGGAGGCATTAGAGCCTATCCCCACTTAATGACAAGTTCCTGAACTCCTAACATAGATCGAAGTTTAGAAAACTTCGCTTCTGTAAGAGACTTGGTGAAGATGTCTGCAACTTGATCATCTGTAGGGCAAAAGAGCACTTCAAGAACATGATTATGAACAAGATTTCTGATGAAGTCCATATGTAGCTCAATGTGTTTGCTACGTTGATGTAGAACTGGATCTTTGGCAAGCTTGATGGCACTTTGATTGTCGCACCAAAGTGGAGTAGGTTGTTGCTGCTCGAATCCAAACTCTGAAAGGATCTGTCGAAGCCATAAAGCTTCCTGACTGGCATTAACTGCTGCTCGATATTCTGCCTCTACTGAAGAAAGAGCAAGAGCTTATTGTTTCTTACAAGCCCAAGTAATAGGTCCAGATCCTATACTGGAAACATAACCTGTAGTAGACTTTCGATCATCAAGATCGTTTGCCCAATCTGAATCAGTGAAACCAACCAACAAAGGTTTCCCCCCTGTACTGTAATGAATCCCAAACTGAACTGTACCTCAAATATATCGAAGTATTCTTTTAGCTGCTTTCCAGTGACTTTCATGAGGTGTCTGCATATAACGGGCAACATGACCAATGGCAAAGGAAAGGTCAGGACAGGAATGAGTCAAGTATAAGAGACTACCAACAAGCTAACGATATAAGGTGGCATCGACTTCAGGTGAAGTACAAGTGGTATAAAGTTTGACTCCAGACTAGAGGGGAGAAGGGGCTGGTGTACAATATTCCATGTGAAAGTGATGAAAAAGGTCACAAGCATACCTAGATTGAGAAAGAAAGATTCCTTATTTGGTTTGCAAGACATGGAGACCAAGAAAATAATGCAAATGTCCTAAGTCTGACATTTCAAAAAAAAATTTAAGACTAGATTTCACATGGGTTATAAGCTTAGGGTCACTACCAGTAAGAATAAGGTCATCAACATATAGAACAAGTATGATGAGATGGTCTTCGACCTTCTTGGTATAGACATTGGGGTCAGAATGGCATCTAAAAAAACCAGTGTCAAGGAGAAAGTTATCCATTTTGGCATACCAAGCTCTAGGAGCTTGCTTAAGACCATATAAAGATTTCTTAAGGTGGCAGACAAGGCTAGAGTTATTCTGAACATATCCAAGAGGTTGTTCCATGTAAATTTCCTCCTATAAATCACCATGTAAGAAGACAGACTTGACATCCATTTGATGGACTTCCCAGTTATGTAAGGCTGCAAGGGAAACAAGAAGGCGGATGGAGTTCATTTTTGCAACGGGAGCAAAGGTTTCATTGTAGTCAATCGCTTCAACTTGGGAAAAACCTTTGGAAACTAACCTTGCCTTAAGTCTTTCAACACTTTCATCTGATGCATACTTAGTTCTGTAGACCCATTTACATCTGACAAGTTTTCTTCCTTTTGGAAGAGGTACAAGATCCCAAGTATCGTTCACCATTAAGGAATGATATTCTTCATCCATAGCGGCATCCCAATCTAGATTTCCTGAAGCTTCTGCAAAAGTTTCTGGATCATGATTCTTGGAAACTTGAGCCAAAAGAGAAGAGGCTCACTGAAACTGAGAACGTGTTCGACATTGATCTCTAGGATCACTGGAAAGATCACTAGCTACTTCACATGTTGAACGAACCCATCGAGGAAGCACTTGTGCTGGTGCAACTGGAGGAACATGAGCAGGCGGAGGTGGATTTTCATCCTCACTGTCATCATCAAAAACGGGAGTTGGAAACCTGTCAAGGAAGTTGGAAGAAGAAGAAGAAGGCACAAATGCTGAATCAGGCTCGCAGGCCAAAGATGGCACAATCACCAAGTTAGGCTCGTAGGCCAAGAGATTTTCATCAAATTGAACATCTCTTCTAATGATTATATCATGAGAATGTGGTTGAAGAATTCTATAACCTTTTACATTTTCAGAATATCCAACAAATATGCACTTTTCACTTTTAGGCTGCAATGCTTTCCGTTTTTCATCCAGAATGTGAGCCCATGCTTCACTACCAAACACATGGAAGTGACTTACATCAGGTTTAGTTTTACTCCATGCTTCTTTCAGTGTTATACCTTGTAATGCTTTAGTGGGGGTGCGATTAACTATGTAATTTGCATAATTAATTGCTTCAGCCCAAAATTGAAGACTTAGTCCCTTAGATTGGATCATACAATTAGCCATTTCTTTTAAAGTGCGGTTCTTCCGCTCAGCTACACCATTTTGTTGTGGTGTATATGGAACAATGTGTTGTTGTTAGATGCCTTGTTCAGTGTAGAAAGTAGTGAACTTTTTGTTAACATATTCTCCTCCATTGTCAGATCTTAACTTAATAATTTGATGACCATATTGTTTTTCAACAAGGGCCTTGTAGGCCAAGAACATGTTAAATACTTCGCTCTTAAGTTTTAGGAAATAAACCCAAGTGCGTCTGGTGTAATCATCAATGAAAGTTAAGAAATATTTGAAACCAGAAAAAGAAGCAGATGGAAGAGGACCATACAAGTCACTATGCACAAGCTCCAAGGGAACCGAGGCATGCCAAGAGGCACGTTTGTCAAAACTGTCCCGATGATGTTTTTTGAGTACACAACCGCAACAAACACCATCTCTGCAAGATACCATCGGAAGACCTGTCACCATATTTTATTTACATAGTTGTTGCAATGAGCGATAATTTAAATGACCAAATCACTCATGCCAAAGTTTGCTCAAGTTATCACTATGAGCAACAAAAACTGAAGGGAAAGGTGATGACCCAAAGTTGTTAAACTTGTACAACATGGTAATATCATCAACAATTCCAGTAGCTAGGACCTGTTGAGGATCTTTAAAATCCTTGATTACAACTTGGTGAGGTGTAAAGGTCACAGTTTTACCTTCACCAAAATGAGTGATCTGATAGAATGATAACAAATTGCAGGAAATTCCTTGAACACATAGTACATCACTAAAATGACCATTATCTACTGGAACTGTTCCAACTCCTACAACACTTAGAGATCTATCATCACCAACAAATATTTGTTTGGTGTTACATTCATGCATAGTAGAAAAGATGGCTTGATCCTTAGCCATATGATAAGATGCTCCAGAATCAATGAGCCATTCATTTGAAGTAGAAGAAGAAGATGCATTAGAAGAATAACCAGAAGCACAAAGTGCATGTCCATGAGAGGCAGATTCTGAAGGCGAATGTAGGCTGATGTGGTGCTTCTTCATTGTTGCTTCCAAGGATGCCATCTTCTTGAAACACTTAGATTCATCATGATTATCTTTCCCACAATAGTTGCAATGATGCTCAGTCTTCTTGCCTTTTGTTTTGGATCCTTTGTCATTTTTTAAAGAAGGAGCTAATTGAGAGGGTTTTGGACCCTTGTGTGACTTATTATTGCAAAAATTTTGTTTCTTGGGAGGCTTGGACTTTTCTTTCTGTTGGGACAATAAGGCTTTCCCAGATATATCTGCATTGTTGATTATTCCAATATGAATGAGTTTATCTTTCTCTCTAATCAAGGAATCACAAAAGGATTCAAGACTAGGCTCTTGATAGCTAGCTACATTCAAGGATTCTTTCATGGAGTAAAATGTAGATACAAAAATAGAATATGGAGGTCCAAGTTTGGAAAGAATATGATAAATGCATTGTTTGTTTTCCCTCTTAATCTTACATTTTGCACATAAGAGTTTAAGAGTTTTGTACTTAGATAAATAATCTTGAATGCATGAAAAGTCACTTGGATTTAAAGAAATCAACTAATTTTCGAGTTGGTGATTTCAAATTTCATTATGTTTACCAAACACAGATTCTAACTTGTCCCATGCAGCATCAGGTTTATCAATTCCAGATATGTGGAATCGCAAATCAGTAGAGATTGACATCCCAATCAATCTACGAGCTTTGTCACATCTATTTTCCCATTTTATTTTCTTATCATCATCAGTGGGTTCGGTTTCTTTCCCTGAGGTAATTTTGAAAAGTCCCCTACTTTGTAGAACATCCTCCATACGAGATTTCCATGAGAAATAGTTGGAACTGTTAAGTAGAATATCACAAGGGGCGGCCATATTTGTAAATTAATGGCTGTAAAAGAAGAAACCAATAGTTTGGATGCGAAGAGCTTGCAAAAATAAGCATTTTAAAAAGAAACGGCACTGAAAACTGATTCTATATGATGAAATTATGCTTGAACAAAGAAATTGTCGAAGATGTCCCCAATAGTGATGTGGCAGCTAGAGAATGTCCAGCAAAAAAAGAACCTCCCTCTTCCCAAGATGAACCTTTTAACAATCACTTTACAAGAAAGTTGCTTTAAGTGAACCACTTTTGTAAAATAAATGATTTCACTTTTACAATGATATTACTTTTAAATAGTGGAACAATAAAAAAACTTAAGTGACTCACTTGTATTTTTATTTTTTATTATTTAAGTGAGATGCACTTTTTCAATAAAGTAACTTGAAAATAGAAATTGCATGCATTTTTTCTTTTAAAAGTAACTTCCTAAAACTTGAACTCAAGACCTATTAAGGAATAAAGCAACTTTGAACCAAGTGAGCTAGATTAAAAGGTATGTAAAATATGGGAATGAGTAAGGGTTTTTTTTTTTTTTTTTTTTTACTCTTCTTGCTCGGTTTGCATGCTTTCTCTTTTTCCTGCAAAACACACCACAAATCGAAACAAAAAAACTTTTCCACACTTGAGGAGTTAGATCTCGTTAGCTTGCCCGCAAAGTCTACGTTTTCTCTCTGTTTCTGATTTGCCGAGTTCGCGCAAGGTGCATGGAAAAGAACATACGTAAACGGGAAAGCAACAATCCAAACCCAAAAAAAATCTAATAGTAACAAAGATGATAAAATATGAGATTTTTTTTCTTTCAAAAACAGAAAATAAAAAAATGCGTCACCGTAACATTATACCTTCAGATCTGATGAAGTATGCATTTCTAGAGCAACTGGGAACTGTTTTCGATCAAATGAAAACTATTTCCCAATGGAAACGACGCTCCAGATGCAATGGAACACCTTCCACCACCCATAAATGCACAGAAATACTAGAACCAGAAACCCTTTCGAGTTTCGGCAACAACAGTTCAAGATCTAGATCATAACCGGAAGTGGCTCTTCATAAAAGCTCTGATACCATGTTCGGGTACACAGGGTACTACCAAAGGACCGAACACCAAGAGCAACCACTTCACACAAACAGATCACAGATCAACACACTGATGTTTTGACGTGGTTTAAACCCTCTTGAGGGAAGCACTCCATGGCCCTGACCAAATAGCTTCTACGGGACAATTTATTATGCAAAGAAAGAAAGTTACAAATGAGCTTCTCATAATCAATCAACTAAACAATGACCCTCCATGCTCTTTAAATAGAGATCATGGACCAATCGGGTGTTAAGTCACAGATCAAGGTTAGGTTTGATCTAAGAGAAGTTGAGCCGTCAGATCACTCTATGTCGGGAACATATCGTGACCGTCGGATTAAGTATTTACAAATGCATACTAATGCATACTACAGAAACACACTATCCCTAATGGATATATTACACAAGTTGATCTTAAGTAACTCCTAAGTGTCTAAATATCCTAACAGGATTTATCACATGTTATCTTCTGTTCATAAGTAACCTTATTAACACCATATCACTATAGTATTGCATGGCCATCCTTAATTCATCCGCAAGTTTCCAAGATTTGAACATCAACGTGTAATGGGAAAAAAACTCATGCTTGGTTATTTTTAGTCTTGTGATTTGGATATTTGCATTTTTAAGAATATACAATTTTTCCTCATCTCCTTTATCACTAGAGATTTTAAAAAACCATCCATCATTCTATCATAAATCTTGAGCTAATGAGATTGGGCTATGATATGAGTCCCTCTTCCATGATGGATTTCATCAATTTGAAAGGTTGGAAAAACTTGGTAGCATGCATTTTCTATTCCTAAGCAAAAGGGTTGAATCACAAAGCCTTAGAAACTTCTTCAAATTATTCTCAAACTATCATGTTCTAGTTTTTCTAAACCATGACTTATTAAACCAAACACTCATAAACCATAAGCCATACCTACAAAATTTCCTTTAAACCCTTAGCTACACCAAAATCAATAGAGGATAAAACATGAGCCAAATTGTATTAAGGGCTCACATAGACCAATACATCTTAGAGCAAAAATTATATTCCCTACTTACACAAATTATGATAGATTTCTAACATAACTTTTATTTTTAAAACATTAAAAATGTTGAAAATAGAATCTCCAATTAAAGCTTGAGCATATTGGTAAATGCATGTGTAACTTTTATTTTTAAAGCAGTAAAAGTGTTCAAAATAAAATTTCCAATAAAAACTTGAAATTTTACATTTTGGGCGGGATATATTGGTGGGAGGGATATATTGGTAGTATTTGATTTTTTTTGGAGGGGCATATTGGTAGTATTTGATTTTTTTTGGAGGGGGATATTGGTAAATGGAGCATAGAAGAAGAGAGAAAATATCAATAACAAACAATAGAAAGAAGGATGATGGTGATGTTGATGGAGGACATGGTTTTCGATTAGCCTCTGGATCTCAGTGTCTCAGATTGGGAATGGGCTTGCCTCATTTTCACTACCCCTTCACCAGACAAGCTTGTAAGTATTTTCCCCTAAAATTGTATTTGGTATTTTGGTATTTTTTTCATTGGCAATGGATTGCTATTCCTATTTTTATTTTCATTGGACATGGAGGAGGCCTAAAGAGGAAGGAAACTGAGGGTCAACACACAGCCCAAGAGCCTCAACCAAAAGAATGCATGTATTCTTCTCTCATTCATTTAGATTGCCATTTGCATTAAAAAATATATGCGGGAAGCAACCTAACTCCAACACAAATCCATGGAACCTGCAAAAATGGTAATTTCAATGCTATAGGTATGATTTCAATCCTCTATGGATTATTCAGTTACCCACTTCAATCAATCTCTATTTTCTCCATTCCTCTCTATTTGAAGCGTAACCCTGTGATTGAATTGTTGAGAGGGTTTTTCAGGAATAATTTTTTTAGGGTTTTTTGTTGAGGAGTGAGAGAGCCAATTTCATATCCAAATTCAATTCCCAATCCTCGTGAACCAAATTCCCATGGTGCACTCTCTCTATTGCAAATAGAAACTTCATCATCTATATCAGCTATCATCACCTTGACATATACATGATCTATGCCCTTAACCATATTGCTAGTTAATCTTATCCTGAGAAGAGAATGTATCTTGTCAAAGGGTAAATCCAGATCTCATTCCACAAACATGTTTGAGGCTTGCATCTTGATAATAATTTACTAATAGCTTCTTCGAAAAGCTACTTGACTTAATAGTGCAGAGAAAGTCAAACAAACCATTGTTACATCCAGGGTATCAGATCAACCAAATGATAGCCATACAGACCTGTTGTTTATCTAATAATGCTCACTATTTTCTGCAGATCCAGCACTGTCTGTAATAGAATGAAGTGGCAATGAGACACCAACATTTTCACTGGATTTCTGACTGTAAAAGGATGCCTGCCTAATGGCCCAAATGATTTTGCATACTTCTCTTATTGCTGGTAGTTAGAATTCCTCTAGACCTATTTGCCAATTCCTAAATTCTTTGTTTGTAGGTAAAGGTCATTAGAGCTATTGTCATATCTTCTTTAAGTCTGAAAAAAATCTCTTTGAATATTACATAGCCATTGATACATGGATAAATATTCATGGGGACAAATATCCATGTAAATGCATCGGTAAAGCTTGTCTCTTGAGATGGCCTCCATGATAGATGATGCATCTCTACTGATTATAACATAGTTGCTGCCAGATTAATCATGCATAAGAATGGTAGTGATGAGTCATGCCAAGCATATTCAATCCACACACATTTTACTACCTGCCTCATAATAAGAATTCATCCCAAGGGGAGCTGTAGGATCCTCCTGTGTTTGTTGAAATCCACCTAAAAACAAATATGAAAAATATCTTCATAAAGTAGTGCCTGATATGTATGGGACAAATTGCCTCTCGTTATTAATTCTGATTGTAACTCATGGTTCCTTAGTCACTTTTGGTGGTCATTGTGGCAACCTCTTCGTTGTCAGTGATGTTTCTATACTTTCCATCCATAGAGCGATCATAAACTAATGTGGTAAATTGCACCTTAGTCCATGATCTCTGTGGCCGTCACCACCAGAAAAATAAATTGTGGGCACATGTCTGCATATTCTTCAACATAGAAATAACCAGGAAGCACAATGCCACAAGGAATTCTCCATTTGAATTTTGTTGTCCAACTCTTGGCACCTTGTGAAATTTTGATTGTTCTTCCATCACCAAACACATCCCACCAGCAAAAGGAGCGAGACATACTTCCTCCTTTGTGCAAAATTTGGCCTAGCTTCACACCAAGTTCAGGATGCCCTCTAGCAAACACAAGCCAACTTTAATGCACTTCATGATCGACATCAAGCTCCTCATTCTTTGAACATTTATGGCTTCACTTGTATAAGTAGAGGTTAAAGAACAAACAACATCACAAGCTTGATGCAATCTGATATTAACCCTACCCTATAATCCTTTGTTGTACAGGTACAACTACCAGGAGTTGGGGAACCTGTGCCCATCATTTTCCTACCCCCATGAGCTTCTCAATGGGTACGAAACATTTTAAAACTGGACAGAATGGCTATGGGAGTATGGCAACTTATCAAGATATTTTCATGTGGGGTTTTGGGAGTGGGTACTCATGGTCAGGAGTACTTAGAAGCTCCTTACACATCAAGAAGTTTCTGGAAGCTCCTCGACAGACAGGTATCTATAGAATATGTGACCACCCAGCCATAAGGGACCCAAAATCCTATTAAAAGAGGGATTTTCATAGTCTCCCATGATACTATTAGAGGGATTGCTTTGAAGTCTTAGATACGATTTTTACTGCAACTTTTTAAAGAACTTTTCAAATGAACCTCCTTTCCAATCCCTATCAAACATCCATTTCAGTCTAACCTTCCCTCGAGTAGGGGTAGAATATCAATAAGTGGTCCTATGTTTTCTTCATCTCATTTACACAAGGCACATCTGTTTGGCCCTGGTTAATTCCTTCTCTCAAAAAATTCCCATGTGAGTGTTTTATTTCTGATTGCCAAGGACATCAAAATTATGGACTTTAGAAATGCTCTGATTTTCTACATGATCTTCTTCCACCAGAGCATATATTCGTTTCTATCTGGGGTATAAATTGCTTTGTATCCTAACTTTGGTGGAAATCCCCAAGGCTGGATTCGTACACCAAATAAGTTCATCATCAGAGTTTTTAAGATGGACATAACACACTTCTAATCTGTTTATAAATGCCTCCTACTGAATCTTGTCTTGGTATTCTAGCCTTATCTGTTCAGCCCTCTACCAATGCAGGAGTTTCCTGGTGCATTTTATTGGGCCATATCAGAGATACCTTCTCCATGAAGGGTGTTTATCATTACTTCTGGCAGCTTGTACTCAGCTCCACTATTTACCCATGGATCTATCCCAACTACATAGCAATGGGGAATAACCATGAAACCATTTTGTTGAATAATATACCTCTACACATGTCTGAAATATCCTTGTTCGAGTAGTATGTGGAAGAGACCTTACCTCTCCTTGAACTTGATAACTATATTGCTATCCATTCTAAGAATGTGGCTGAAGATAGCTTAGTTTCATACCTTACATGAGCATGCCCCTGGATAGTGTTCCTTCTCTTGATTATCTAATTAATCCCTTGGATGTCACATCCAAAGCATCTGAATGTCCAGATGTGGGATTACTATTATCAGATCATACCAATTGTCGGAACTTCCCAACCATCTTTAACATCGAATGTCCACCAAATAGAAAACTAGTTATCAAAATTGTTAATTACAAAAATGACTTGTAATCATTTCATGTCTCCTCTACAAAAAATATGAATGATGTGGAAATTGTAATATATGTTGGTTTCCAAGATGATAAATTTAAATCCATTTCCTCTGGTAGTATTCCAAAACAAGGGAAAGGAATCCATATTGATAACTTTTTTAGATTCCCCTTATCATGAGGTCCTGTGGTTGATTCTTGTTGAGAATAATTAATTTAGAGAAGATTTGAAGGCATCGTGCTCTCTTATTCTTTCTTTCATGGATGACATAAATAAAGAACCCAATGGAGGAAAATCACGGGTTTACACAAGATTTCAGATTGGCAATCAATATAAGGATGTTGGTTACATATATGTCCTCAAAACAAATAAAGATCATGAGATCAATGATGTACATCAAAAGGACATTCCAGCTACAGAAATAACACATTTAGATTCATGTTTCGGTGCTTAGGGACAACCAAAAAGGAAGGGAATGTCCTCATGAATAACTAAGATGTTATTATTTTAGAAGGGAAGCCCATTTATATGAAGATGATGAATGCTTGGAGGCATATGCCATGTTTGAGATGTGTTGTAGAATGAGAAAAGAATTCAATGATTAGGTGCTTGTATATCAAAATGAAAGTTCTCATGTTGTGGTAGCTTAGCTGAATGAAAATGTTCATGTTTAGTGGTTTCTTTTTCAAGGGTTGTTTTTCCTTCTCAATCTCTTAGTGCCAATTATAATGCCACTCAAATTAAAGGAAACACTTAGAAAAACATGTCTAGACCAAGGTGCTCCGCAAAGAATGTATTTTCTTTGGCTTAGGTGGAAAATATGAGAGGTACCTATTATGTAAAAATAGGATTAAAACTTGTGCCCTTCAATCGAAGAAACCACATCTCTATTATCCAACCCTTAACAATCAAGCAAATGAGGCAAGCAATCTCTAAGCAATACTTTGATCCTGAGCTCTTCTTCCTTACATACGACCTTGAATGTCTTTACAATACTCAAAATTTGTTCTATGACTAGCTAGGCCTGCTCATTATATTATGAATGTACAATTGCAGGTAGACCTACATATGTAATGTGACAGAAGTATTCGGCTAATCAATTCTCTACTGCTTGTAGAATGCCTCCTCGCAAACATCCCTCTCCTACCTTAATCTTTTTTGGATGAGTAAGTTAATTATTTGACCAAACATTGATCATCGATTTTGTGATTTTGCAAATAGTAATGCTTTTCCTCTACCTTGACAACTTAGATAAGATAAGATAATTTTATTAATGTCCAACAAATGACCATAAAAGTATGTCAATGGAACTGTTGGGTACCAAAATGTCAATACAAAGTGGGAGCACTAAGGTGGCTCCTATAAAATGAAATGTAGAGAAAAGTAAGACCAAAACCTAGATATTGAACACCACAAATGGAGAGCCAATCTACGACAAAAGGGTACCATAGTGAGCCCAAGACACCGCCTCCATAAATGGATTATCTACCAAGTGTTGCACCTTCACCTGCTAACACAGTAGGAGGAGTCTTCTGAATGCCAAAAGGATAAGCGTTACTCTTCTTGGAAGCCCACCATGTTGGCATGGTATCATCACAAGGAAATGCATGGCAACCAAAAATATGACGCCTCAACAATCATGAATGTCTATGCTTTGATTATCATCTCTACTCTAAACAAATAAAAATTAGCCATGAATTGCTCAACAAAAATAAGGGTAGAATAACACCACATATAATATGGTATAATAGTTTCCAAAGGAAACATACATCTCCATGGTATTCTTATTGATGAGACGAGGGATCAAATGATCCTTCACAGAATCCAATAGGACTCGCTTCACATTCACTGTATTCTTGGTGTAATCTGCCAAATATTGGGGATTTGTAGCCATTATGAGCATTATCTCCAAAAGGTATCATAAGTTTTCTACTTATAGGAGGTTCTACACTCTATGGTTCTAGGTACAAAATTTGAAGCACCCTCCAGATGATCACATATGCATATTGGGAGTGGCCATTTCTTCAACTCTCCAATAACAATCTTAGCAAACAAATCAGTCAACACAAAAAAATCAGATCTGCAAGTTAACCTGGAGACTAGTTGCTTCCCTTTACATACTTCTCAATAAAAATGATAGTTGCCAAGGGTCGTTAGGAATAATAATGGATATGATAATAGATGTCCTAATCCCTTTGGTAGAGTGCTTATATATGATGATGGCCCTTTGGTTGAGTGACTCCATTCCTACCCTTTGGTTGAGTGATTTCATTCATTGATGGGTACCTATTGAAGTTGGGCTTCACCAAGACTGCAAAAAATCCAAATAATAGGTTATCAGGACCTCAGTGGCTAGGTTGATTAGGGACCAGCTATTTGAGCTCGGGTAAGATGTAGTCAAGACTGAGTCGCACCAACCAATCCTTTTTCTCAACAGTGCAGAATAACCTATGTCCTGTCAAACTTAGTTTTCAAATCACTTGAAGATCTTGTGCATCATCTCCCTCTCAAACTTTATCTGGTCAACATGTGCCAATTCCTGACACATATCCACTTCAACCTCTAAACTTCTGGTATGGGTGTTAAATTTTTTAGCTCATGGTAGCAGTTTACTGCACTCAAATATTATTAATTATCTTTAAACATGATAATTTATTGTTCCTCTCACTACCATTTGTGACATGCTACTCACATGGAAGAGGGTTGGAATGAAAGCTAATATCAGTTAAGGTAGCTAAAGCATTATCACTTTTATGCAGTAGTCAATGTATTAGCATTAATTTTATGGGGTGTTCTTTCATCAACTGAGCTATTTAGGGTTCTTTGGGAGGTATAGAAAATGGCCAAAACAAAGAGATAGTAGTTCATGGTTATATTTTAACTTGAATTTCATTGCCTTTAAATTAATGTATTCATAGTTTTTCAAATATTTGACGCAATTCACTTGGAACTTGTATATAGTTTTAATAAATAATGATTGTGGAATCTTTTCCTGTTATTATACCATTACATTTTTGGGAAATTAAACTTTATAAAAAATAATGAGGTTGGAAATTCAGAAGGCACTGCTAATTTAATTTAAATTAATCACCTACTTTGGAAAAATCACTCAGAACAACCCTTTTGTTGATGAAACTATACATTATTATCCCATACCATTAAAGCACAATCCAACATACTTAGGAAATAGCCCATTTCAATTAAAACTAAATTCTTGTAAAATAAAATAAAAAATTTCAAAAATGTTTTCATTGAATCTTGTAACTTGCTTTTTCTACATCTTTTTATCTATTACATATTTGACGATACTATAGGCTCAACATACCATGCCTAAGTTCTAAGTCTTCCTCAATCTTCTCAAATAGAACCTTCTTCATTCAAATATTGTATTCCTTTCATTGTTGCAGAATACAAGCATCCTAATTCTGGCTTTTGGAATTACATTTTTTCACTCAGAAAAATAATGTTTATATTACCAAAATATCACCATAGGTAAGGCATTACCTTTATCTAATGCAGTTAAACCTTTTATTTCCTATTGTTTGTTTCGAGCCAGCTTTGAAAAATCGCACCTATACCTTCAATACATGGTAAAGGGTGTTGAAGATTTCCCTGTTAAGAATTGCAAGCTATTTATATACATACCACCCCTACCAGACTTTGCAAACCACTCATTATTTTGAGTATTTTCCTAGGAAGCTGATATGGTATTTACTGTAACCTTCTACCACTTTTGGAAATCCTTGCAGTTCATTAGTTTTAGGAGAGAAACCTAAGAAAACGTTTTCCACAATGATGTAAATTTTGAAATTTTTTTCACATTTATACAGTATCCTATCTATCTTTCCTCATACTCATTTATCTCTTCCTATGCTTTTGTTTATCCTCATTATTATTTTCTTATATTTTTCTTTAGGCCATACGAAATTCTAAATTCTCATTTTATCTTGATCCATAATTCTGAATGGTCGTTTTTTATCCTTTTTGTCATATAGTGTTGAATCATTATTATTATTATTTTTATTTATTTATTTATTTATTTTTTCTGTATATATATGCAGTTTTGGAAACGGAAGTGGAAGTGGAAGAGAAACTAGAAAATTATCTGTGAGTTAACCCCCTTTTTCTTTTATCTTCTTTTGTTTTCCGGTTTCCAAGAGATTTCACTGGGTCTTAGAGTGGAGTCATTGTATGCTTTTGTTCAATAAATTATATTTAAAAGCAGCTGAAATTTCTTAGATAATGTAGACTAATTTTCTTGATTTTTGTATGAATTCGAACTGATAAACACTGTATGATTTCAGATTTGTTTTGGAGTCTCGGTTCCTCCAAAAAAGGGTCACCATTATTGTAGAGTAAGAAGCAGGTTAGAGCCACCTGTACACAACCTTTGAGCATACTAACAGAGGTAGAAACAAAATTTTGATAATGCTTTTTCCTTGCCGTTTTTTCTCATTGAAAAAATGCACTCACTGCTGGTTGACAATTGGATTGTACATATTTAATTTATTTTTCAAACACTATCCATATAATTGTAAAAAACTGAACCCACTAGATGTTATGGATGCCAAACACTAATAATCTAAACTCTGCATCACCAGTCTCTAGAGGATCATCCATGGCTAGGTTAGAAAGTGTCAAATGCCACTAAATGTCAAATATATCACTAAATGTCAAATACCAACAAGCTCAATGAATATGCTACCCTACTATAAATGGGAGGCCGAGTAGGCTAATATATGTCATCATTTGTACAAAATGTTAGACTTCAAATGGAATCCAAATATTGCAATAAACCTTTCTCTTTATAATCAAACCCTTATAATAGATTTTATGGATTTGCAAAGTTGGAATTTGAAGAAGGCCGATTTAACTCTTGAGGCTTGACATTGGAAATTTGATGGTATCGACAACTGTCAACAATATTTTAAATTTTCACCACATAACAAAATCCACAATGAAAATTGAATAAATTTAAAACTTGGGATTAAGGAAAGGCTAAAGTGTGAGATTACATGTATATTAGACAAACTTAGTTATGCAGTGTAAGGTTCTCCAAGATTGGACCCAATTCAAAAAGGTCACCCCGAAGAATACCCAGCTAGAAGGACATGCCATTCTCATTTGTATTCAAATTTAAATCAAAGATATCAATGATATCTAGATTGGTTTTCAAGACTTGAAATTGTTTCCATAGCTTGAAATGGGCATTGAGCATGATGGTAGCATGGTGAAATACCTGATTTGAGTAATTGTTTATATGCATGGAGAATAGGATGGGAAAAGGTTCTGTAAGTATTAATGTAAATGCTCAAGGATAAGAAGTAAATTTCTTAATTATGCTAAATGCTAGAGGCAATATATATGTACATTGTTACATAATTAAGAACAAGTAAACATAGTAGTTACATAGAAATCATGGATTTCACATTAGAAAATCATTATTAGTGCATTTATTTTATATTTCACAAAGTATTTATTCTATTTCTATTGTTAATCGTATGGCTAGGAATGTAGCTCTCATTCACATATTGATCCAACCATGTGAAATTAAAATTAGAAGAGGGGTTGTGGCTTAGGTGCAACCATTCTGAATGTTATAACTCATCAACACGTTCATTAGAAAATTGTTAGCAGACTCAGCAGCACACTTGTCAGCAACTTGTCACCACATTGACAAGAATTATTTGGACCATAAAGACTTCCAAAATGTCAGTCTCTGCAGCAAAGATGAATAGACACTAGTATTTCCATGCAACATTGATCATTGGTGCCTCCTACATATAATAGTCATCAACAATTCATGCATTTTTTTTAACAACTCCATAAAAATTTCAAATACATCAATTTACCAGGAATTACAAGATAAAACCCAAATGGATATAATAGGATGGCATATGTAATGTTCATGGTATGAAATGTGATATTTAAGAGTTAAATTGTCATGGAAATTCAAAATATCTAAAGATAGGTGATGGTGATAGTTAGATCTTATTAGAGTATTATTTTCTTACAGAATATCATAGCTTAGAATACAGCTGCATTGGATTTTAAATAGGTGACGACGAAGAGATGAAGGCAACTCTGTTTTTGTGAAAGGCAACATATTTTCTCAAACCAGCATTAGTGAAGAGACAGAGGTGACTGCTCTGTTATTGTAAAAAGAAACATATTGTCTCAAACCACAAATTTTGAAGTCTGCATGAGCAAATTTGTGAAGAAATTGAAGCTGGAGATATTTGTGAACTGCTCTTGACTATAAAGGTTCTGTAGCTTTGTAGTGAGGAGGATATAGCATTTGTAAACATTTTCGAATTTTGTAGATCTGGTTTTGTACTTGTTGCAACCATATCTGTTTGGCATATGAAATTACTCTTTACAACTCATAGATATGCATAGATCCGGTTGTGTACTTGTTGCATATGGGTTGCAGCTGAAGAAATTGAAGCTGGAGAGATCTTTGAACTGCTCTTGACTGTAAAGGTTTTGCGGCTTTGTAGTAAGGAGGATATAGCATTTGTAAACTTTTTCATAGTTTGGAGGATCTGGTTTTGTACTTGCTGCAACCATATCTGTTTGCCAATGAAATTACTCTTTACAGCTCATAGATATACATAGATCTGGTTGTGTACTTGTTGCAACCTGTATCTATTTGGCATATGAAATTAGTAATTACTCTTTATAACTCATAGATATACATGGATCTGGTTGTGCACTTGTTGCAACCCATATCTATTTGGCATATGAAATTACTCTTTACAGCTCATGATGTACAATATTTTACCTATGTGACTGACATCAGTTTTCTACTATTGCTTTATTTAAGAAAAAAATAGAGTTATAATTGTAAAGTAGTTGGGGTGGATTTTCTCCCTTTATGTTCTCTTTGTATTACAGAATTTTCCATTGTGTGTCATGTCTTGGCTATGGAACTAAAAATAAAACTTGAAAGGAAACGATGGCAGAAATTTTGATGGGAAGGTTTTCCTTCTTTCTGTATCAGCATTGTGTGTCGAGGGTTCCATTTCCGTCTGTAAATGTATATTTTCTCTATGATGTGTTGTGTAGGTAGCATGGTTTCAGTGCAGAGTTCATGAAATTTTTCTGGCTCCTCTACTAGGCTATGATACAAATTAAGTGATGAATGTGTACATGTTATATGTACGTATTGAAAAAGGAATACACAATGGCATTTCTGCGAAATCCATTAGGACAAGGCCTTAGAACATTGAGGCACACAATTTCATGAGAGTGTGAAGATTTATGTTCTTCTTCTGATAGAAATGTGGATGAAATACCCTTGATTGTATCCTGGGCATCCAAATGGCCCAGAATACAATCAAGGGAAACATTCTAAACTCCCTCAAGGATTTAGTAGTAAACCATTTAATCATGTGAGCATTTTCAGTGTTTCTCCTGCCAAGTTCCTTGTCGTCCTATCAAAGGTAATATTGAACCCCAAATCTTCTTTGTATAAGCATAGTGAACCAGAATGTGGTCAATTGTTTCCCCTTCACATTTGCAGAGATAATAGAGGCTCGGGCTAATGCCATGCTCACTTCTACCACACTTCCCAAGTCAACACCTTGTTGGATAAGGTGAGTGACATGAAGACATGATTTCATAGGTTCATTCACCTTCGAAATGGGTCTCTACGACCATACAACCTCTGCTACCTCCTCACCAAACATTGCCCTGTAGCCAATACTAGCAGTAAAGTGACTTGTGGAGATATTCTTCAATCAAACTAGTAATCCCTCAGCTTAATTGATTTTTTTTCCAACTATTGAGTATACAGGTTCCAAGAAACTACCTATGGATTCACCATGTTAAGAAGCTCAACTGTTTTCCATGTTTATGCCAGTATTCCCTGGATCTGCAACATCAACTAGTGTGTAAAGTCCTTTATCTTGCAAAAATTCTTATCACCCTCAGAGGCAGGAATGTTGGCCTTCATGTCCCACCCAGGTATTAATGCCCAATATAACTTTCCTGTAGTGTCCAATTTTCCATGCCAACCAGTTTTCTACAAGCGAATGACAAAGCTAGTTCCTTCCAGACAAATGAAACATTTGAGATAAAACTTTGCTAGTAATATAGTCCATTCCTCAAAGGAAAGTGGATCCAAGTATTTCTGCTGGATAACATTCTGCTAGAAACCTTCTACAGATATTAAACTCCACAAATTCTTGGAAGTTGGGGCTGTTGGAGCCAAGGCCGTAGCTACGGTAAAGCTGCGAATTTTGGGGAAAAAGCACAAGTATGGAAGGAAAGTGCTAATTTTGGGACAAGCACTAAGTTTTGGGTAAGAAGGAGACGGTGCGCAGTACGGTGCCAGAAGGACAAGCTCAGCGAAGATCACGGACCGGAAATCACGGAGCTCGGGCGCACGTCATAAGAAGAATGAAGGTGGCTCAGCTACCATAATAAATAAGGCGATGGAGTAGAGGGCTCAGCTACCCTCATTTAAAGGCTTAGTACAGAAGTTATGGTTGCTCGGATCAAGGAGGAGCAACGGACCAGAGCATTGAAGGCGAAGGACAAGCGCCCATACCCACAACCTGCGCCGGAATTCATGGAGCCTGCAGGAAGCGGCGACATGACTGCAAGCGGTGCCTACAGTACACCTAGCCATGTGCGTGGTTAGGGTTTTTGGGAATCACTGTTGGGAAAGGCCCACAGTTTTGTAAAGGTGTGACCGTCATGGCCACCTATATATATGTATACATAATAAGAAGAAGAGTTAGATACTTTTGGGATAGTTAGATGGTTAGACTGTTAGATAGTCAGTCTCGAGGATAGATCAGGTGTTGATTATCCTTTGTTATGTGTTCTACCGAGTCTGTAGAACTAGAGTAGAATCGAATAGCCGAGGAGCTAATCCCTGAGTTGCCAGACAGTCTGAGTTGACGTCTGTGCCTTTGTAATCCCTGTAGAGAAGAGACTGGATTGAGAGAAGGGCTCCCAGCTGTGTGCGTGGAGTTTCCTATAAAGATCTAAGGCTGCAGCTGTGTGCGTAGCATATTGTATAACTCTATCATTTTCTGGTTAATATAAACTCCCGTGGATGTGGTTTTCCTCAAGGAGATGAGCTTCACTTATTTCTTCTTGTTATAATGTTCGCGTGAATGATTTAACTACTTAAGTTCATTTACCTGAGTATACAAGACTCTTGCATTACCTTTGCGACTATGTAAGTGAGATTGGGAAGGTCCCTTGATAGCTATAAGTGTTAAGTACCAAAGAAGTGGTGGAGCACTGTCGCGGCAGCGACCGAGAAACGTGATACTGCGCTGGGTGCACAGGGCGGGGAGGTACTTAATGCGTCGACGCAAGGAACAGTTGCCTTCTGTGGTAGAGAGGAGGAAATGCACAGCGGGCCTGCTGAGGGAAGAATCCGCGCAATTGCGACGAGGGGCCTGCGGGAAAGTCAGACTGCCGACATCTGAGGAACCGGAAAAGAGAACAATCTCCGCGTCACCACGGTTAAGGAAATCTGATTCCTTAACCCCCCCATAGCCACTTCGGGTGAGACCTCGAGCTGCCGCGCAGCTCGTTGCCGAGAGGGCCAGTGCGCCAAGGGGTTTGTTGCTGCGCTTCATTAAAACCCGGGTCTGCCCAAGAAAGCAGCCAACAAATGGTTCCGTTGCCTTGAGACTTCTTATTTCGGCGACGCGTGAGATCGAGGAGCCAACAAATGGTTCCGTTGCCTTGAGACTTCTTATTTCGGCGACGCGCGAGACCGAGGAGCCAACAAATGGTTCCGTTGCCTTGAGACTTCTTATTTCGGCGACGCGCGAGACCAAGGAGCCAACAAATGGTTCCGTTGCCTTGCGACTTACTGCTGTGAGACTTACTATTTCCGCAACGTCTGAGATTGCTGCTGAAGCCAGCACAAGGTTCTGTTATACTGAGACTTGCTCAGTTAACAAATGTGTTACTGGAATCCTACAGCTAAAGAAATTGGAGACTGGTTTGATTTAAAGGCTAAAGAGTTCGCTGAACAAGAAAATAGAAGCTCTACGCTCCAAACAGAAGATTGGTTGCAAAAGTATATTTATACTGACCTTCACGAAATTTTCTTTGATACATTCGCACTGGAGTTGCACGCTTGGATAGCCAAGTTAGCAGATTCTAGACCTATTGTGCATATTGATCGACCCGTCGCTTGGACGCCTGAGCTAGTCAGTATTGTGAAGCGGATAGACAATCCTGTGTCCCGCGCAGTAGACTTTTGGTTGAATAGTCTACTGAAAGGTTTCATCATCGAGTTTGCAGTAGATACAAGAAAGAGTTTCAGTGAAGCTGAGAGGAATTTCTTCCAAGTACACAGAGGTAAGTTCTTAAATTCTCTGAACTTATGGATTAAAATGCTTCTGTATGAAAAAGGAAAGCTATGTATTGCTTCTGATGAATAGCATAGACAAGTAATGTCCGTAGATTCTGATAGTGATCCTGAACTTATTGGTTGCACTCGTAGTGGAAAACGATATAAAGTAGGCCTTGACCAATATTCCTTTGCGTCTAGCACAGACTATAGCCAAGTTCCTGGAGCAAGCCATATAGAAAGACAAGGGAGTGCTCATATCCCTTACCACCATTTTACACCGCAAAAACCAGACAAAGCTCAGTATAACCCCGCAGTAACACCTTCAAGTAGCCCACACGGTACTTCTAGTACCTCTGTACCACCCTTATTTAACCAGCCCAGAAGCACTGCTACAGCGCCCTCACCTCAACCTAGCACAAGAAGGATGGGTGATGACATGAAGCTACCAACTTTTAGAGGAACAGGGATAGAAGACCCTGAACAGCACTGGTTCTTATGTGAAGCCATTTGGACAATTAAGCAAATTAATGATGATGCTGTTAAACTGGTTCAGTTAGCAACCACACTAAGGGAAAGAGCCTTGACTTGGTTCATGAAATACTTAGCAGCACAGAATAGAACGCTTGCTGATGTAAGAAATGCCATGATTAGAGAATTCAAGAAACCTAAATCAGAATCACAGTGTATAACAGAGCTCAAAGACATCAAACAGTTACCTACAGAATCAGTATGGGACTTTGACCAGAAATTCAAAGCCTTGATAGATCAAGTAAGCTTCGAGTTTGCACCACAGCAGCATAAAGAATGGTTCATTGCTGCGCTGCTCCCACACATTAGACTTCCTCTTATGCAACAGAATCTCAATACTCGGGAACAAGCTCTAGAGATGGCTATGAAACTAGAAGCTTCGCCCATTGCGGGAACAAGCAACGATGTTGCGCAGTTGCAGAACCAATTAGCAAACTTAACCTTGCAAGTGCATGATATTAAGAAAGGCAAGGAGATTAAGGAAGAAATTTGGTGTACAAAATGTAAAGCCCAAGGTCATTCAAAGGACCATTGCCCCGTTTTCATAGACTATATTGCAACTGGAGCACCTAACCCTTTACCACAGCCACAGGGGCCTTGGTGTGAAATCTGTAGAACTAGAGGTCATAGACCACAAGAATGTCACCTACTTCAGAAATATGTAAAAACTCCAAAGAACCTATATTGTAATTTTTGTAAATCAGTAGGTCATGATGAGAACAATTGTAGAGCATATGATCTTATGATAGAAAGAAAGCATGATATTTATAGGGTACAAGCAGAGACACAAGGACCCACAGCCGGTCCACCGTATGACCAAACTCGCGACGCCCGAGCAGGAAATTACAGGGGACGTGGACGCACAACAAATTTTGGTCGCGGCAGAGGATAGATCACTTGTTATAATTGCGGAACACAAGGTCATTTTGCCAGGGATTGCCAAAATCCTACAACCCTCTGCAGGTATTGTAAATCTTCTGACCATATCATTGAAGAATGCCCTCAGTTACAGGCTAAGATGCAAGCAAAAGCCCCACATGTCAATCAGAATATTCAGTTGATTGGAGCAGAAAAAAGAGAACCAGACCCTACAGTTAATATAGTGACACGCAGTGGAGCAACCACTGGTGCGCAAGAGATGGGAATAGGAAAGCAAGCGACGCAATGGGTGCGCCGTGCTAATATTAAACCAGCCCCACTTAACCTGCAGAAGCAAAAAGAAGCATTCAAGCAAGCTCAAGAGTACTTCTCAGATTCGAGAGCTTCAAGTTCTGCCGCAATTCCGCAGAACAATATTAGATTGCAAGTGCTAAGACAAGACAACCTGGTACAAGAACAGGCAAGGCCTGACGAGGAGCATGCATTAGGCAGTGTTCATGCGTTCCTGCGACAATGCTTAAAATTGTTGCGCAATGAAAAGGCAACTCTAGAACTCCAACACCTGTTGGATCAGTGCCAACAGTCTGCTTCGACGAACACACCGCAGCGTGCTGTTCACCAGATTAGGAGTCACATTAGAACGGGAAAAGAGATGAGGCTCACAGCGCAGATTGGAGCATTTGAAATGGACGAAGTCATGTTAGATTTGGGCTCAGAAGCCAATGTTCTCACTATGCAGACATGGGAACAGATGGGAAGCCCTCAGCTTATAAGATCCCCTATCCAGCTAAGACTCGCGAATCAGCAACGAGTCTCTCCATTGGGCAGATTACCCAATGTACCTATTGATATTGAAGGAGTAAGAAGCTCTGCAGATTTTGAAGTAATCAAAATCCTGGATGATAGTAGACCATACCTAGCACTTTTAGGAATAGACTGGGCATTTGATAATTTGGCTGTCATTAATTTGAAGAAAAGACAGATGACCTTTGAGGATGACCAGATTAGGGTCATCGCACCACTTGATCCTATTCAAGGACCAAGGTATATAGAACCCATTCGCGCAGAAGAGGAAGCGCGCCACATGGAAATTTTGTACCAAATGACTACTAACCACAGTGACTATGTCAACCCCACAGCAGATGGCCATATCAGCTGGCGATGCGATAGCTCGTGCACATCAGACTCAGATGCAGGATTGGAAAACTGGCAGAATCATTCACATGAGGTTTCTGCAAGACGTTGCGCTATGATGACTAAATCCATTCGATGGATTGGCACAGAATTAACTGACACTCCAATTTTTGATGGTTTAACTGAAGTAACTAAATTCATACATCAATAGGAACAAAAGCTTCCAGAACAGCAGCGCATACAGGCATTAGATGTAGCTTTGCGCACCACACCCGCAAGATGGTGGGTTGCGCATAAGGAGAATATTCATACATGGCAAGACTGTCGCAGATTGATACTGCGCAGATTTCAGGACACCACAGCCGAAGTCCTACACAAGTATGAGGGACAGAGTGACCCCAGGTCACACATCGAAGCATGTATTCAGCAATGGTCAGATATTCCGGAAGATGAATGGGTTCACCTATTCATCCACACATTGGATACAGTTCCAAGAAATTGGTATACTGAAACAGAATTGCGCAAAGGCACTATCAGTTGGCCTCTTACGATAGAAAGCTTTCAACTTACCTTCAGTTTTGAGTCAGATCATCCAAGCATCGATCAGGCTTTGAAGTGTATTAAAAAGAAGATATTTGAACAATGCCCGTTATCAGAATATTCCCAACCAGATTGGGTTGTCCAAATAGAACATGCCTTGGAATGTTATAACTTCACCGCTAAAGATGAGGAGGACGATCCTCGCAGCATCAATATCCCAGAATCAGTAGGGACGCGCAATATTGAGGGTCCTGAGCTTGATATTCCTGCCATCACAGAACACATCAAGCTCAAGAAGATTAACATTGGTACAGAAGCTGAACCAAAGTTTGCTTCTATAGGAGATTATTGGGATGATGAAACTGTTGGACATGTTTCAGAATTATTACGTGACTACCAGGATATCTTTCCTACCAAGTTCACAGAAATGAAAGGCATCCTAGGAGACTTAGGAGTAATGCGCATACCTCTGAAACCAGATGCCAAGCCAGTAAAGCAGCGCCCATACAGGTTGAACCCGCGCTATAAAGAAAAAGTCAAAGATGAAATTGATAAAATGCTCGCAGCAGGTATTATTGAGCCAGTAGAGGAAAGCGATTGGATTAGTCCTATGGTGGTCCAAGAAAAGAAAACGAAAGGTGAAATAAGAATCTGTGTCGACTTGCGCAAACTCAATGATGCATCAGCGCATGATCCATTTCCCACTCCTTTCACAGATGAAGTACTTGATAATGTCGGAGGACAAGAGGCTTACTCTTTCACTGATGGTTTTTCGGGATACCATCAGATCAGAATTCATCCGGACGACCACCACAAGACTACTTTTGCAACTGAATGGGGCTCATTCCAGTACACGGTAATGCCCTTTGGTCTTAAAAACGCTCCTGCTATCTTCTCTAGAGTCGTTGTTGCTGTTTTTAAAGAATTTATCCATAAATTCTTAGAAGTCTATTTTGACGATTGGACTGTATTTGGCTTATTAAAGAACCATATAGCGAACTTGCGCATGATGTTAGAAAAATGTAGACAGCATCAGATTTCCCTTAACTTGAAAAAATGTATATTTTGTGCGCCCTTTGGTATTTTGTTGGGACATATTGTATGCAGACAAGGACTCCTGATGGATCCTGCGAAGGTTGCCATCATTGCTAATTTACCTGCGCCCAATTCAGTTAAGCAATTGCGCACTACATTGGGACATACAGGATACTACAGAAAATTCATCAAAGGATATGCAAAGATCACAGCGCCTATGGAAAGATTGCTGAAAAAGGATTCGAAGTTCCAATGGACAGAAGAATGCCAACAGAGCTTGGACACACTTAAAGAAAAGATGATCACAGCGCCTATTCTAGTTTTCCCAGACTGGAGAAAACCTTTTCATGTTCATGTTGATGCTTCTTCCATAGCATTGGGGGTTGTGCTTACACAGCCTGGAGAAGGAAGTATTGACCACCCGATTGCTTACTCCAGCAGAAAGCTATCTACAGCTGAGAAAAACTACACCACTACAGAAAGGGAAGGATTAGCTATGGTGTATGCCCTACAGAAATTCAGACACTACCTATTAGGCGCTCATTTTAAAATGTATACTGACCATTCTGCTTTGAAATATTTGGTCAATAAACCAGTCTTAGGAGGAAGAATTTGCAGATGGCTACTGCTCTTTCAAGAATATGATTTCAAGGACCTGACCATCTATCCAGGATAGAGTCAGGAGAAGAACCTACAAGTCTGGAGGACAATCTGCCTGACGCACAGTTGTTTTCTATTCAAGCAGCAGACGAATATTATTCTGATATTCTTGAGTTTCTCACTACCGGGAAAGCGCCGGCTGAGTTTACAATCCAGCAGAAGAAGCAACTTATTGTCAGAGCCGCAGACTTCACTTTGATAGCACGCCAACTTTATAAGTTGGGCCCTGACGAAGTTTTGCGCAGATGTATCTTACCACATGAAAAGAGCTCTATCATCACGGAAGCGCATTCAGGTACCGCAGGAGGCCATTTCGCGGGAAATCCGACTGCGCAAAAGATATTAGCCGCAGGTCTTTGGTGGCCGACATTGCACACGGATACGAAGGCATTTTGCAAATGTTGCGATGTGTGCCAGCGAACAGGAAAACCCTCAAGGAGAGATGAAATGCCGCTAAGACCCCAGATCACACTGCGTGCTTTTGATAAATGGGCCATTGACTTTGTAGGACCTATTAACCCACCAGGAAAAAGAACTGGCGCAAGATACATCATTACAGCTACTGAATACCTCACCAGATGGGCTGAGGCGAAGCCAGTTAAGAACTGCGACGCTGCTACGGCCGCACAGTTCATTTTTGAGAATATTATCACTAGATTTGGATGTCCACTGATTCTAATGAGCGATCAGGGTACACATTTCCTCAATGAGACTATAGAGGCCCTTACTGAAGAATTTCAAATTAGACACCATAAGAGTACACCCTACCACCCTCAAGCTAATGGTACGGTGGAGGAATTCAATAAAATTCTTGAGAATGCCCTGACGAAGATCTGTAATCAACAAAGAGATGATTGGGACCTTAGAGTCACAGCTGTATTATGGGCTTACAGAACCACTTGCAAGAAACTAACAGGCCACACACCTTTCAGTTTGGTGTATGGACAAGAAGCAGTTATGCCCATGGAATACATTGTTCCCAGTCTTAGAATTGCGCAAATTACAGAGATGGCAGATCCTGATACTATGAATGAAAGACTTTCGCAACTGCTTGCCTTAGAAGAAGACCGACTTGTAGCCGGATTCCATCAACAAGTACAGAAGGCAAGACAGAAAGCTTGGCATGACAGGCACATTAAGCATAAACACTTTGAAGAAGGAGACTTGGTACTCCTTTATGATAGTAAATTCATCAAGTTTCCGGGCAAGTTTCGTGTACATTGGTTAGGCCCTTTTCGGGTGACAAAGATAACAGACAGAGGCGCAGTTCAGCTTGCAAAGCTTGATGGAGATATTGCTGAAATGCAGATGCCCAGTGTAGTTGAAAGAGGCACCGCATTCAGTCTACACGGAAGTTGCGAGACACTCAGTCTCCGGCTTCCTGCGCAGTTCCTAGAAACATCCGCGCATGTCTAAAGTTTGGTTGGAGCGAACATAGTTGCGCTCTTGCGAAGCTTCTCCCCGGACCGTTGAACTATCGCGCTTGCGGAGTTCCCTTTGTTAATTTGCCGCTTGAAGAGTTCTCCTTGTGGACCCCTATAGGCACAGTTCCCTAAGTTGAAATGACCCACCGAAAATTTTGAATTACAGCAGTTATGTAGCCGCGTAGGAATAAATGAAGGATAAGTCCGCTATTTAAGTCTAGCTGCTCTGACGGATTTGGCTTGATCTCCGAAAGATTTGCATTTAACTCAGGCGCCGAAAGCATTAGCTTCTCCCGGAAGGCTGTCAGAGCCCGTCAATCACAATAAATGCACCACTGAGGCGAGGAGGATAGCGTGTTGTCAACTCATGTATAGCCGCCTATAGCTACGTAACCCCACTTGGTCGCATTTACTATCACCTCTGGCTATAAATACCTCACACTTGTATAATTTTTGGGTTACTTTCCTCGAGTTGCTATCTTGTTTACGAATCCAAGTTATTGTTTTCAGAGCCGAGTTGTGCAGAGTATTTTCCCTTGTTTTCAGCGTCCATATCCTACGTTGGTCCGCCATTTGCTGCCCAAGTTTTTGTTTCCACATCGATTCACGACGGAGAACCTGTCAACTGAAGAAGTTGTTCGTCAATTCCTGCGCCGAGGCTTAGATTTCGGCATGACTACTCCAGTCACGGCTTCGACCTATGTACATCCTTGTTATCAAGATCCCAGACAGTCTCCAGCTACAAGAGCGTCGCCATCGCAGCCAGAAGAACCTGTTCCAGAGCCGTTGGCGACCATGGCGAACTATATTCCGCCGCGTCCAGATGATGCACCAGAAGTACAGATCCCGAAGAATGCAAAGTATCCCATTCCATTACCGCCACTACCGGCTAGCGTGCGGGTAGAAGGGCAACTGTTGGGACACATTCCACTGGTCAAGTTCTCTGATTTCAACCTCGGAGACTATAAGACATATCCTCAGTTCCAGCTAGATCGATATCTGAATGTAGTGCATAATCCCACCAGAAAGGTCGACGAGTTTATCCCGAAGGGATTTGCAGCAAACTTGGAGAAGCCAGGTTTGTTGAATTTGTTGAAGCTACCACACTTTGGGCGTAGCAACGAAGTCAATGCAATTGTTAAGACGCTACTTTCATGTGTTCATGGAGGTTACCTTTGGCTCGGGAGGCCAATTGATCTAAATGTTGATTTAATTCACCGCATCACCGGTCTATCTAAGGCTGGTAAGGATCCCAATATTCACTTTGTGGGAAAGGACAAAGACAGAAAATTGGCTGCACAGCTAGTGTAGAAGTATAACTTGACAAGAGGAGGTCGGGCTTATGACCTCACTACAGTAGAAGATGAGGCACTTCGATTTACAGGAAGCCTGCTTGCAGGCAGACTTCTCACAAAGTGCCGACCGAAGGAAGTTACTGGAGCTGTCGTAGAGCTCGCCATCGCAGCTGCGGAGGGAGAGCAGTACAACTGGTCTCTCTTCCTGCTGAATTCTTTCTTGGCTGATTGCCTGAATGTGCAGGACAATGCAGCCCAATCATTCCATTTTTCTTGGCTTCTAATTTTATGCGCTCTCGTTGGGTGGAAGGAGCCCCCGAATACTCAGTTCCTTCCGCGCCGCGCAGGAGAGGTTGCCGGCATGCGCTACATCAACCTCTGGGATTCTCCCAATCCCGCGAAGCGCAAGATGAATCGCGCTGTATTTTGTGAATACTATTATCTCCTCAGAGATACTATTCAAGAGATGCCAAGGCTGAGCCAGGAGACAGCCACATTATATGAAGGAAAGTTGGCTTTTACTGCCGACATACATCAACTTTACCTCCGCCCTTGCGGCATTCCAGATGAATGGGCTCTAGGCCTTTACAGAATGACTACTGAGGATGTGGAAGAAACCATCAAGTCTTGGTCGGATGAGTGGAGGGAGGCCGCCGATCTCGCATCCGCGCTGCCAACCGCCGCTACGAAAGAGAAGGATAAGGGTAAGCACGCCCCGGGGCAAAGAAGTGATGAAGGCTCCACAGAACCGGCCACCAAGAAGCAAAAAGTGTCGCATCCCACTGAGGCTATTCCCTCGGGGATCGACCAGTACATACACGAGCAATTTCGCGAGCTGCGCAATGCGCACGCTCACATCAGAAGTGCTTTAGATTTGCAGTTCATAGAACTGAAAGGTCTCGCAGGAAGAGTTGCGCAGACCCATGCGCCAGCATCCACTTCGCAGGTGCCACAAGAAATTCCAAGTGCCGAGTGAGTTGAAGAACTCATAGAAAGGCATACTGTCGTGCATATTCCGCCTACCAGCATGACACTTCCGGATCCGCTAGCTGCACTACAGGTAAGCGCCGTTGGGCCCGTGGAAATCAATTTGTCTCTAATTCCTATAGAGACTCTACAGCTAGTGCATGAGAAAGTTTCTCTTGAGTTGAGAGCTAGAGAGCTCTCTACATTTCAGGAAAATCAATGACTGCAATCGTAGGAGTTAGAGTTAAAGGCAATCCATAAGAATGTATCGGAGAAACTTGCACTTTATGAGGCGTAAGACATCAGCATCAGAAACGCAGTCGATGAGATTGCCCAGGAATTGCCGGCTTGCGAGATTCAACCAGACCTCCCTCTGGTTGCAAAAGTTCAAATTATTGGAGAAAGGGCGAAAACCCTGGAGCAAGAAATAGTTGCTATGGCTGAAGGCCATATAACCTAGATCACTGAGCTAGAAGCTCGCGTTGCTGCGCAGTTTACGGATGATGCGCAGGTACAATTTGAAGCACTAAGCAGAGATTCCACACAGATGAAAGACGGAATACAGGAAGCTGAGAACCTGATGAACCAAGCTATGGAAGCTTGGACGGAGCTTGAGAAGCTCCCTTTTAAAGTTGGTCTTTTGGAGCAGGTACAAGCCACAGAGCAGTCCCTAACTGTTCTGACTGAAGAAGCTAAGGCCTTAACAGGCTTACCAAAAATGAAGAAAATGGGTGAAGTACGCAGAATGCAGCAGCAACTGCACAAGCTCAGAACGGAAGATGAGAAGCTCACCAACAGCATTCAGCCATTCATGGATGAGTATGCTGATATCGTGGGTTGGGTTGAGGCAAAAATCAAAGAGATTGCTGAATCTCAAGGGGTGATTGATGCCATCACTAAAGAAGAAGCCACTGCAGAAACGGTGCAGACTGCTGTGGAATGCGTTGATGAATTGGACTCCGCTATTGCGCAATGGAAGAAAGCATTCGCGGAGACCCAAGCAAAGGCAGATGCGCAAGTAAAGCGACCACACGCTAGTGCGAGTGGCTCGAGGGTGAGCCACAAGTGAGTGTTAGGGGCCTGTTGGAGCCAAGGCCGTAGCTACGGTAAAGCTGTGAATTTTGGGGAAAAAGCACAAGTATGGAAGGAAAGTGCTAATTTTGGGACAAGCACTAAGTTTTGGGTAAGAAGGAGATGGTGCGCAGTACGGTGCCAGATGGACAAGCTCAGCGAAGATCACGGACCGGAAATCGCGGAGCTCGGGCGCACGTCATAAGAAGAATGAAGGTGGCTCAGCTACCATAATAAATAAGGCGATGGAGTAGAGGGCTCAGCTACCCTCATTTAAAGGCTTAGTACAGAAGTTATGGTTGCTCGGATCAAGGAGGAGCAACGGACCAGAGCATTGAAGGCGAAGGACAAGCGCCCATACCCACAACCTGCGCCGGAATTCATGGAGCCTGCAGGAAGCGGCAACATGACTGCAAGCGGTGCCTACAGTACACCTAGCCATGTGCGTGGTTAGGGTTTTTGGGAATCACTGTTGGGAAAGGCCCACAGTTTTGTAAAGGTGTGACCGTCATGGCCACCTATATATATGTATACATAATAAGAAGAAGAGTTAGATACTTTTGGGATAGTTAGATGGTTAGACTGTTAGATAGTCAGTCTCGAGGATAGATCAGGTGTTGATTATCCTTTGTTATGTGTTCTACCGAGTCTGTAGAACTCGAGTAGAATCGGATAGCCGAGGAGCTAATCCCTGAGTTGCCAGACAGTCTGAGTTGACATCTGTGCCTTTGTAATCCTTGTAGAGAAGAGACTGGATTGAGAGAAGGGCTCCCAGCTGTGTGCGTGGAGTTTCCTGTAAAGATCTAAGGCTGCAGCTGTGTGCACAGCATATTGTATAACTCTATCATTTTCTGGTTAATATAAACTCCTGTGGATGTGGTTTTCCTCGAGGAGATGAGCTTCACTTATTTCTTCTTGTTATAATGTTCGCGTGAATGATTTAACTACTTAAGTTCATTTACCTGTGTATACAAGACTCTTGCATTACCTTTGCGACTGTGTAAGTGAGATTGGGAAGGTCCCTTGATAGCTATAAGTGTTAAGTACCAAAGAAGTGGTGGAGCACTGTCGCGGCAGCGACCGAGAAACGTGATACTGCGCTGGGTGCGCAGGGCGGGGAGGTACTTAACGCGTCGACGCAAGGAACAGTTGCCTTCTGCGCTAGAGAGGAGGAAATGCACAGCGGGCCTGCTGAGGGAAGAATCCGCGCAATTGCGACGAGGGGCCTGCGGGAAAGTCAGACCGCCGACATCTGAGGAACCGGAAAAGAGAACAATCTCCGCGTCACCACGGTTAAGGAAATCTGATTCCTTAACCCCCCCGTAGCCACTTCGGGTGAGACCTTGAGCTGCCGCGCAGCTCGTTGCCGAGAGGGCCTGTGCGCCAAGGGGTTTGTTGCTGCGCTTCATTAAAACCCGGGTCTGCCCAAGAAAGCAGCCAACAAATGGTTCCGTTGCCTTGAGACTTCTTATTTCGGCGACGCGCGAGACCGAGGAGCCAACAAATGGTTCCGTTGCCTTGAGACTTCTTATTTTGGCGACGCGCGAGACCGAGGAGCCAACAAATGGTTCCGTTGCCTTGCGACTTACTGCTGTGAGACTTACTATTTCCGCAACGTCTGAGATTGCTGCTGAAGCCAGCACAAGGTTCTGTTATACTGAGACTTGCTCAGTTAACAAATGTGTTACTGGAATCCTACAGCTAAAGAAATTGGAGACTGGTTTGATTTAAAGGCTAAAGACAGAGAATTCAAACAACCCATAATCTACTTGACCAAAGGAACAAATCAAGCATTGTGAATCGGAATTAACCTAAGATATAATTAACTGACCCCAGTACAGGCTTTAGAAAGATCCAATTACACCACCATATCGTATAGAACAAAGGCCTTCCCGAGCCTCTTAGAATTACAAATGATGCAATCTGGGTGTTCATATTCTCCTCTCCACAATTCTAAAAGGGTTCTAGCTCAATGGAAGAGTGCCTTCCTTACAAGCAGGAGGTTGGTGGTTCGATTCCTCCATGCTCTATCGATATTGCAATATTGATATTTTTAATAAAATATATTTTATTATGATTTATTATGGCTATAGAGGGGGTTTCAAACCTTCTTTGTATGTTGCTACGAGGGGGGTTCTAAACCACCTTCATATGTCACTACGAGGGGGGTTTGAAATTTCCCTTGTATGTTACAACAAGGGGGGTTTAGAACCACCCTCGTAGGTACCTATGAGGGGGGTTTGTAACTGCCCCCAAAGGTTTGTAATAAGGACTTTTAGGGGGGGTTCTGAACCGCCCCCATAGGTGTCTATGAGGGAGTTTTACAACTACCCCTAAAAGTCACTTTTAGAGGGGGTTCCAAACCACCCATATAGGTCTCTAGGAGGGGGGTTTCAAACTGCCTCTATAGGCCTCTACGAGGGGGGATCAAAACTGCCCCTATAAGCCTCTACAAGGGGGGTTCTAAACTACCCCTATAGGCCTCTACAAGGGGGGTTCCAAACCGCCTCTATAAAACTATATGAGGAGGGTTCACAACCGCCCCTATAGGCCTCTATGAGGGGGGTTTGAAACCACCCCTATAGTCCTCTACAAGGAGGGTTCCAAACTGCCCCTGTAGCTTTGTATAAGGGGGCTTATGAGGGGGGTTCACAATTTCCCTCATAGGTCTCTATGAAGGGGGTTCAAAACCGCCCCCATAGGTCTCTATGACGGGGTCTACAAGGGGGGTTTAAAACCGCCTCCGTAGACCTCTACAACGGGGGTCACAAACTGCCCCCAAAGGTCACTTTTGGGGGTGGTTCCAATCTCATCAAAAACCGCCCTTAAAGGGAAAAATTTTTAACATCGGTGACTTTAGGGGTGGTTTTTTGTTCGAAGGCAGTTCGATGAGGAAATGTCGCAGTACTGCCGACGCTGCGACACATCGGATGAGGGCGCAGAAGGAGTATTTTGTGTTAAATTATACCACCACAGTTGGTGGGTTTTGGGTCACTTGGACCACATGTTATGTAATATTGAGTCAATTGTACTGCTGTATGTAGGTTTTTGGGTCATTTGGACCGAGTCAGTTAGATATTGGGTCATTTGTCCATAGTGTCCGTTAGGAAGTCGTTTGTAAGTGGACAAACATTGTAATGGCAGAACCCTATAAATAGATGAGAGTTGTAAGTGTTAGAGACATATAAACTATAGAGAGAGTTGGTGAGAGATAACGAAATGTATATATACGGAGATCTATGCTTTGCTTCTGGTATACGACTACGACAGTAATATAATGATGATGTTTTGGTACGATCTTTGTGCAATGTTGCAATATATGAATGTTGTTATATTTTCTTAATGCAATGTCGTCTTACTGTTGCTGGGATGATAAATGTTGCGATTAAGTAATATGTTATAACTCCATGTCGAATGTTTAAAGTTTCTGTTTAAATACTGCAATAGAGCTAGCCTGTGTAGCCACAAATCTCCTCCTCCCTCGGTGGAAACATGGTTCCATCTACTCTTCCTGGACGCCTCGGGTGAGACGTCATCTACTCTGCGGGTGTTGTTGGGCGGGCTCAAACCTACCCGGGCCGATGCCTAGGGAGACTGCAGTATGTGTCGACAGTGAGGCGAACCCCTGTCATCCGAGGTCGTGTTGGTCAACAAATGGTTCCGTTTCCAAGACCATGTGCAGAGTGAAAGGAGGTAAGGTTGTGGTATCCGACGAAGCTGGAGATACAGAGCTGGTTTGATTAGAAGTTGTGGGAGTTTGCTGAAGAAGAAAGCTGGAACACGCGACTGACAGTAGATCACTGGCTGGGAAGGTATATTCACAACGGTCTGCAAGAATGGTTTTTCTGTGAATTCCCGGTGATTCTGTATGAATGGTTGTCAAAGCTGACCTTCCAGAAGAGGAACTTCCAGGGTGGTGAGCCGACGGCTTGGACCACAAAATTGATTCAGGAGCTGCAGGAAGTCAATAATAAGGCATCGCGGGCTATCGAAGTTTGGCTTGATAGCATCTTGGAGGGATATATCATTGAATTTGCGATTGACATGAAGAAATCCTATAGTGAAGATGAAAGATATTGCTTCCGCGGACCAAGGGGAAGGTTTCTGTTGTCGCTCCAACTATCGATTAAGATGCTAATCTGCGAGAAGGGTATATTGAAAATGCATCTTGATCAGTAAACAGCTTGGTGGGCGGAGGCCGTGGGTACCATGACTGTTGGGGAATGGTACATGGAATGGTAAGGAGTAGATGGGTGCAAACCATGAGGAGACTGTGAGTGAAGCCGAGGAAGAAAGTGGTCTTACAAGAGGAGGAGTGAGGTTTCAATAGGAGAAGAGGAAGAGGACAAGAGAAGGTCCTGCTGTGATCGGACTGCAAAACCGCGAAGGAAGACCACACGAGACGAAGCGACCTCACAGTCCTGATAGGGACGACCAGGCTATGCCTAGGATAGAGGCAAGACCAACTCCCGGCACCAACATACCCACACATCCGCTCACTGACTCACAAACAACAATAAATACCACTTTGACACTGCCAAGTTCATTAATTCCGCAGAAGTTAATTGGTAGTAGCACATCGAAAGGAGGAAGGAAGCCCAGAATGGTGGTCGATGATGCTAAGTTACCATTGTTCCACGGAAGTGTGGCAGACAAACCAGAACAGTATTGGTTTTTGTGTGAAACGGTATGGACCATGAAACAGATCACTGATGCCGATGCTAATAAAGGACAGTTAGCCATGAATTTGTGAGGTCGTGCATTAGATTGGTTCATGAATTTTATTCTAGTCCCTACGAGAGCCCCAAAGAAGTCACTGGATGAGATTCGAGATGGGTTGATTGCTAAATTTAGATTGCCCAAGTCTGAGGCTCAATATATTACTGAATTGAAGGAAATTAAGTAGTATCCCAATGAGACGGTATGGGATTTCGACCAACAATTCAAGACATTGATGGCAAAGATTAGTTTCGATATGAGTGTCGTCCAACATAAAGAATGGTTCATTATGGCACTGCTACCCCACATTCGGCTGCTACTAATGCAACAAAACATATCGACGCCTAGCGAAGCTTTAGAGATTGCAATGCGATCGGAGGCATCACCGATTAGAGATAATGCAATTGGGATGTCGTAGATACAGACATAGATCGCTAACCTGACTATACAGTTGCAAGATTTGAAGAAGAACAAGGAACAACGTGATGAAGTATGGTGTACGTGATTATAGCCATGTTCGATCTGGCTAAAGGATGCCGATACATTGAGCCTGTAAAAGATGATGATCCTGCTGGATGGGACCATGCATTCAATATTTCTGAAGATTATATTCATCTTATTTCCAACGGTGAGTTGGAGTGGTGTAGCGAGATCTCTGTGTCTTCCGACTCTAATGATGCCTTAGAACATTGGCAGAACCGATTGCATGAGATACCATTCCAGAAATGTGCCTTAGTTACGCAATCCCTATGTCGTGTTGCGACAGAAAAGATCACATTTCCTATCTATGAGGGGTTGCCTGGCCTAACCACGTTTTTGATAGAATTTGAAGACCGCGTCTCAGAACCATAGCAATTGGTGGCATTGGAGGAAGCACTGAAGACTGCTCCAGCATGCTGGTGGGCGACACATAAGAAATTCATTAATGGTTGGTTATAGTGTCGAAGGTTGATGATGGTTCAGTTCAACAATACTGAGGTTTATCACACTAGCAAGTATGATGGCTGGACTAATCCCAGTGATCATGTGATGGAATGCCAACGATTATGGGTAGCGTGACCGAGAGATGAGTGGGTCCATGCTTTTATCCATACTTTGGATGAGATGTCGCGCTCATGGTACACTGCAGCCGAGTTGCGCTGAGACATTACAACATGGGGGAGTTGACGGTATGTTTCACTCATACGTTCACTTTTGCGGATGCCAACCCTGATGTCCATAATGCCTTATAGCTCATCCGCGACGTGGTACTTCAGGTTGTTCTAGCGGCCTACCCTGTCGACCCGCACACATATTGTCAGATGCAGTCTCTCATGGAGTGCTTCAACATTAGCGGTGGGCCAGAGGATGAGTACGATCCCCGGAATGTCAACATTCCCGAATCTGAAGGAAGTCGCAATGTGGTCCCACCTATTGTGCCAAGTAATTCGTTCAGTCAATCATTGTAGCTCCACAAGATGAATATCAGCACAGAGGCTACTCCCAAGTTTCCTAATGTTGGGGATTATTGGGATGATGAGATGATGAGTAAGGTTACTGAGTTACTTCATGAGTTTCAAGATGTGTTTCCTACGAAGTTTTTCGAAATGAAGGGAATCCTAGGTGATTTAGGAGAGATGAAGATTCCATTAAAACCAGATGCCAAGCCAGTCCGACAGCGACCTTATCAGTTGAATCCACGACATAAGGAGAAGGTCAAAGCAGAACTTGATCGCATGTTGGATGCTAGTATTATTGAACCTGTGGAAGAGTCTGAATGGATCAGTCCTATGGTGGTGCAGGACAAGAAAATAGGTGAAGTACGCATTTGCGTCGACTTGCGGAAGTTGAACGATTCCTACTTGCATGACCATTTTTTGACCCCATTTACTGATGAAGTACTCGAAGGGGTGGGCGGCGAGGAGATGTACTCATTCACTAATGGATTCTCTGGCTACCATCAGATTCGCATCGCCAAGGAAGATCGCCATAAGACAACTTTCGTTACTGAATGAGGTTGCTTTCAGTACACGGTAATGCCGTTTGGCTTGAAGAATGCACCTGCGATATTCTCCCAGGTCATTGTTCCCGCATTCAAAGATTTTATTCAGAAATTTTTGTAGGTATATATGGATAATTGGATAGTTTATGGGTTGATTCGTGATCATCTGGCCAATATGTGGTTAATGCTTGAGCGATGTCGACAGCACCAGATATCGGCGAACTTAAGGAAATGTATTTTGTGTGCACCGTTTGGGATACTGCTGGGTCATATCGTGTGTAAACAGGGATTGCTGGTTGATCCAACCAAAATTGTGCTCATTTTGGGGTTGCAACCGCCAACCACCGTTAAGCAGTTGCGAGCGACTTTGGGTCATACGGCATATTATCGCAAGTTTATCAGGGGTTATGCTGCGATTACTGCTCCTATGGAAAAGTTGTTGAAGAAGGACGTGGCATTCCAGTGGAGCCCGGAATGTCAGGATAGCTTCGAAATGCTCAAGGTGAAGATGGCGTCGGAACCGATCTTGGTCTTTCCGGATTGGAGTAAGGAATTCCATGTCCATGTTGATGCTTCATCGATTGCATTGGGTGTTGTGTTGGCTCAACCTGGTGAAGGCGACCTTGATCATCCTATTGCTTTTGCCAGTCGAAAGCTATCCTCTGTAGAACAAAATTACACTACCATGGAGCGGGAAGGTTTGGCCATGGTTTACGCGCTGCAGAAATTCAGGCATTATTTGTTGGGTGGACACTTTAAAATGTTCACTGATCATTCTGCATTGAAATACTTGGTCAATAAGCCTGTGTTGGGGGGGAAGATATGCCGTTGGCTACTTTTGTTTCAAGAGTTTGATTTTCAAGTCATTGTGAAACCTGGACGGTTGAATGCTGGACCCGATCATTTATCATGGATTAACATAGGGGAGGAACCAACTAATATTGAAGACGGGTTGTCGGATTCCCAACTATTTAAAGTTGCTGCTGCTGATAAATATTTTGACGACATCCTTCAGTTTCTGGTGATCGGCACCGCACCCGATGACTTTACCACTACTCAGAATAAACAGTTGGTTGTCAAAGCTGCTAACTTTTAGCTAATCGCGGGAGAGTTGTATAAATTAGGCACTGATGAGATATTGCGTAGATGTGTCTTACTACATGAGCCAGTGCAGATATTGGTTGAGGCACATGGTGGAGTAGCGGGAGGACACTATGGCGGTCGGGAAACTGCCTAGAAGGTACTGCGTGCAGGCTTTGGTGGCCCACATTACATAATGGTGCGACAGACTATGCACGGTCTTGCGATGTTTGTCTGCAAACTGGAAAGCCTTCTAGATGTGACGAGATGTCGCTGCTACCTCAAGTGACATTGCAACCATTCAAAAAATGGGCTGTGGATTTTGTTGGGCCAATCACTCCACCAGGGAAACGTATGGGTGTGTGGTGCATCATCATGGTGACAGAGTATTTGACCCAATGGACCGAGGTGGCACCTGTAGTTGATTGTTCCATAGCGATGACTGCTCGATTTTTGTTTGATCACATTATCACTCATTTCGGCTGCCCTAAGATTTTGTTGAGTGATCAAGGCAGCCACTTTCTTAATCGCACCATCAGCGCATTGATGGACGAGTTGTAGATATAGCATAAGAAGAGTACACCCTATCACCCACAGGCGAATGGGATGGTGGAGGCATTTAACAAGGTATTGGAGCATGCACTGACCAAGGTGTGCAATGCGAACCACGATGACTGGGATCTGAAAATCCCAGCAGTGTTGTGGGCCTATCGCACCACATGTAAAAGGTTGACTGGTCAGACACCTTTTAGGCTGGTATATGGGAAAGAAGCAATTATGCCAATGGAGTACATTGTTCTGAGTCTACGAATTGTGGCTGTTACGGGCATGGATGATATCACAGCATTAGATGAACGTCTAGCGCAATTGGTGTAGCTGGAAGAAGATCGATTTATCGTTGGCTTTCACCAAGGGGTGGAGAAGGATCTCCAGAAGGCATGGCATGATTGCCACATCAAAAGTAAATAGTTTTAGCAAGGCAACTTGGTGCTATTGTACAACAGCAAGTTTATGAAACATCTAGGAAAATTGCAGATGCATGGCTAGGTCCATATTGCATCAGTAGTATTACTTCAGCATGAGCAGTTTAGTTGCTGCAGTTGGATGGGGCAATAATCCCCAAGCTGGTAAATGGTCACAGGTTGAAGCCCTATCGATCAGGCTTGGAACAGTGCAATGCTTGAGTCGCATCGAGGAAAAAAAAAGAATAGAGAGACAGTGTGTGTTGCAGGTTATTTGGTGGCCGATGGCACACCAAGCGAAGAAGGAATGTGCAAGCAGGGAGGCTTATGCCGCAAGTTTGAATTATTCGGAGACACATGACAGCATTGTGACTAGGATTGATGGCAGATTTGGTTGAGTTAATGCAATATTTTATGATGATTACGGAGGATTTGGGGGTACGGGGCAGTGTTGTGACTATTGTCCCACCAACATCTTGCGACCCTATGCCATCATCCCTGTACATGATTGCGCTTGCCAGATTCAGCCTGACGACGGTATGTTTTACACATGGAACGCTGGGCCGGTATGATCAAAAATATGTGAGTAGATTGCTCGCATGTCGGCACGTGGGATCTTCGGTGGTAGCATGGTCGCCACCTGCTGCATCAGTCGATGGGTTCACGCATGCAGATGCGAGGTAATGGGGCATCATTCCCATCGTCGTGCCCCAAGAATGGTCTGGTTATAAGTAGCAGATGCCGACGGTAGTTCGTTACAAAGAAGTCTTTCCGAAATAGCATGGTTATGCTGTTAGATTAGTTTGGAAGTTGAGTTGTGAGGAATTCCAAGGAGGTTGTGGAAATGCTTCACTTTATTTCCCATGGCAGCACCACAACGGCCTTACGAGCCCGAACGACAAGTGTCCCTGAGCGCCTTGATATGGCGGGTGCATTTACACTGTGGTATGACCGAGCCAAGGGCCGATCCAGCATGTTTAACTATGCAATAGTTGTTCGAAGGATTGTGCTCTTCTTGACCAATAAGATGGTTGGGGCGGTAGCTCCCCAACCATAGTAGGAGTCGTTTGCTGGTGCAAAACAGATGTGCCAGAGTCATCTGCTAATTTCACACCTTGGTATTGTTCATCCTCTTTTCCTTCCCATCTATACCATTCACAGAGAGTCAAGGATGAGTTTGAGACGTACATGAAAGCAAGTCTGGGGATCCCCACTTTCAGGTAAGACTTACAGAACAGTGAGACGCTGATCAGTGTAGCAGAAGGCGTAGGACAACACTGCGTGATCCAGACATCAAGAACAGTTGCAGCAATGTCGAACAGCCATGTGCAGACTTCAAAGTAAAGACCATCGCATGTACTATGTCTAGCAGTTGATGTGGCTCGAGGGCGAGCCACAAGATTGTGTTGGGGGCCTGTTGGGAGGTGGTTTGATGAGGAAATTTCATAGTACTACCAACGCTGCGACACATTGGATGAGGGCATGGAAGGAGTATTTTGTGTTAAAGTATACCGCAGTTGGCGGGTTTTGGGTCACTTGGACCACATGTTATGTAATGTTGAGTCAATTGTACCATGGTATGCGGGTTTTTGGGTCATTTGGACCGAGTCAGTTAGATATTGGGTCATTTGTCCATAGTGTTAGTTAGGAAGTCATTTGTAAGTGGACAAACATTGTAATGGCAGAAGCCTATAAATAGATGAGAGTTGTAAGTGTTAGAGACAAATAGAAGATAAAGAGAGTTGGTGAGAGATAAGGAGATGTATGCATACAGAGATCTATGTTTTGCTTCTGGTATACGACTGTGACAGTAAGATAATGATGATGTTTTAGTACAATCTTTGTGCAATGTTGTGATATATGAATGTTGTTATATTTTCTTGATGCAATGTCTGCTTACTGTTGTTGGGATGATAAATGATGCAATTAAGTAATATTTTATAACTCCATGTCGAATGTTTAAAGTTTATGTTTAAGTACTGCAATAGAGCTAGCCTGTGTAGCCACAACTCTCCTCCTCCCTCGACAAAATCATGGTTCCGTCTCCTCTTCCTGGACGCCTTGGGTGAGACCTCATCCGCTCTGTGGGTGTTACTGGGTGGGCTCAAACCTTCCCGAGCCAGTGCCCAGGGAGACTGCGGTATGTGTCGACAGTGAGGCGAACCCCTGTCGACCGAGGTCGCGTTGGTCAACATTTTTCCAAAACAGCCCCCAAAGCCAAAACCCCCCCCATAGGTCACTTTTGGGGGCAGAAAACAACCCCCCCTAAAGGCCAAAAATGTAGTAGTGTATTCACAAAAATCTTCTTCTAAACTTAATATTGGATTCATAAAAGAACACATACAATAAAATAAGTTAATATTAGATTCATAAAAGAACACATACAACAAAATAAGTTAATATTGGACTCATAAAGGAACACATACAACAAAATAAGTTAATATTGGATTCATAAAATAACACATACAATATCTAAATAGTAGGGATCCAAACATCATATAAGTTATAACATATAAACATTTGTTCTCTGACTTCCATTTTCCAACAAGAAAGATTAGCCACCCCTTCATTTAGTAGATAATTGGGAACACCTATATCGAGAAATTCCCTATATCCAAAATGGAGAACATAGGAAGGATCGACCAAACCTTCTTATTGCCTAGAACTATTATGAAAAGAATTCTAGGAAGAAGAACGGTCGGTCGGCCCTTCATTTATGAGGGAATTGTAAAAATAATCAACCTACGCAGGATAGGTCGTCAATTCATGTATATTCAGAATGGTGAACACTAGAAGAATACTGAGCACAAGAAGGGTTGATTAAACCTTCATTTTAGACAGAAATGTCAAAATACTTAATCTAGGAAGTCTAGGATGACAATTACTGACTTCTGAATTATGTTGTTATACCTCCATATTCCACAGTGTCGCATCTCCACCACAAAAAGAGCTAACGACACTTCCCCTATTTCTTTAAACAATCCAGAAGAGACAGATGATGTGTAACCCTTGAAGGCAAATCCACCCTGACAAGTTTTCACCCAGCTGAGACTTTATTTACCCACACTACCGCGCCTTGCTCAGTTATAGGTGCGCGGTAGTCCACACTACCGTGCTATGCTTTGTCCTAGAAATGCGGTACTACCGCGTTATGCCCAGACAACAGGGTGCGGTACTCTTTTTATAGTCTTTTTTCCATGGCTTTTGGGATTTTCGATTTTCGAGAGATATTGGAGGATTGGGATCCCTGATTCGATCTCAACTCATTTTCTGTGATTAGAAACCTTGATCCACTTACCTCTCCTTAGATCCACCCATCTCTCTTATTGGTTAGCCCTACCATACACTATAAAAGAGAGGCATTCCATGGGAAAGAGGGAGGACTCTTGAGAGTATCAAACTTATGATCTTGTAGCCTTGTGGAGATAGCTAGAGGAGGAAGCACTTGGAGCTAGAGGATTGGCTTGGACATCAAGCAATCTTTGTAAGCATTCTTCAAGTTTGTAATAAGATAACTTGTCTTGTTTTTCCCATTTCATGTGTATAGCATAAGTTCTTAGCATGGAATGTATCTAATCTAGATTTGAAACTAATCTTTACATTCAAGGTGTTTGGAAGCTTGTATGTTTGTTCTTTGGTTGATCTTAACAGGTTCTACATTGGAGCTTTGGATCAAGAGCTAGAAGCGGGACAAACGTCAAATTGAAAGGTGTGTCATATCTCTCATTGTTTCTGAATGCATATAATCTTGTTGTAAAAGTTAGTTCAGGAATTTCAAGGTAGCATTTGTTTTGACTTGTTTCTTTCTTTAGAGTTAGTTGAAAATCTGCTTTAAAGTTAAGAGAATTTTGACTTATCCGTAGGGAAAAATTCTAACAAACAGTAGGGATCCAAACATCATATAAGTTATAACATATAAACATTTGTTCTCCGACTTCCATTTTCCAACAAGAAATATTAGCCGCCCCTTCGTTTAGTAGATAATTGGGAACACCTATATCGAGAAATTCCCTATATCCAGAATATCGAACATAGGAAGGATCGACCAAGCCTTCTTATTGCCTAGAACTATTATGAAAAGAATTATGGGAAGAAGAAGGGTCGGTCGGCCCTTCATTTATGAGGGAATTGTAAAAATATTCAACCTATGCAGGATAGGTTGTCAATTCATGTATATTCAGAATGGTGAACACTAGAAGAATACTGAGCACAAGAAGGGTCAATTAAACCTTCATTTTAGAGAGAAATGTCAAAATACTTAACCTAGGAAGTCTAGGACGACAATTCCTGACTTCTGAATTATGCTGTAAATAGTAAGGATCCAGACATCATCTAAGTTATAACATATAATAAATGTTTGTCCTGAATTCTGTTTTATGACAAGAAAGATCACTCGCCCATTCGTTTAGTAGATAATTGTTAACACATATATCCATCAATTCCCTATATCCATCATGGTGAACACAAGAAGGATCGACAGACCCTTCTTCAAGTCTTGAACTATTATGAAAAGAATACTGGGCAGAAGAAGTGTCGGCCGCAACTTCATTTATGAGGGAATTGTAAACATATTCAACCTATGAAGGATAGTCTGTCAATTCATGCGTATAAAAAATGGTGAACATTGGAATAATAATGAGCACAAGAAGGGTCGGAAGACCCTTCATTTACAAGATAAATGCAAAAATATTTAATCTATGAAGGCTAGTTCGACAATTCCCGACTTCCCATTTCCACTGTAAATAGTAGGTATCCGGACATCAGCTAAGTTATAACATACAAAAATGTTTGTCCCAACTTCCTTTTTCCGACAAGAAGGATCATGCTCCCCTTCATTTAGTAGATAATTGTGAACACCTATATCCATCAATTCCCTATATCCAGAATGGCGAACATAAGAAGGATCGACCGACCCTTCTTGTGTTGAACTATTGTAACTTCTAAGAATATTATATTTGTACTTTATTATTCTGGAGATGTTTCATTCCTCTATGAAGATCTTCTTGTATATCTGGAGATGTTTATTCCTTCATCGGATTGTGCTAACTTGAGTTATTAGAATTCCCTAGTGGGGGTCGGCCCTATATGTGTCATGTGGGTTAAACGGGTTAATAGACCACCCTAGTGGGGTTGGCCCTGCCACATTATATTAAGTAATTAAGTTGGGGTTGACCTAGCTTGTGTAAAAGTCAGTCGGGAAACAAGTATAAGTAGAGGAGGATGTTCCTCACTTATCACTCCCATTCATTCACTTGTGAGTGGCGCACTTGTGTGAGAGGTCTGATATGGAGGAGAAGGAGCTCATGGTTTTGGTTTGCATATTTGTATTTGATGGTCATCTATATTGAGGAAGCTTTGCTGGGTTTTCTACCCCATTCGGGTTTCCCAGGATAAATCTGTGTCTCTTGTGTTTATGCTGTGCTTGTTGTTTCTTCAGTGATCCTGTATATGCTATTGTTGTGAAATGAAATGTAATGCTGATATTTTCTATATTAGCATATTGAATCTTAACATGGTATCAGAGATAACCTGAAGGAAGGCAATGTATGGCACTTACGATACTTGCTTCACTCGTGAGAATTTGAAGGTTAGGGTTTTATATATCAAAAACTAGTCATCGTGGAACTTTCGCTATAAATCCATTTTGGAAAAGGTTCGGGATCTAAAACGTTTACAGGTCGTAGCTAACATCCACATGTACCTTGTATCCAAAGGACACCCTCATATTCATTGTACTTTGTGAGTTATGATCATTACAAGTTAGGGTTTATGTCTCTTCCAGATCTCAATCATAATCAGGTGACCTTGGAAAAAAGGTCAGAACTTGGGCTAGGAAGCTCCAAATGAAAATTCATAAAAAGTGACAGGTAGTGCACATACTTTAATATCCCAAGAAACGTTTTCAGAGGCCGAAGTTTAACCAATGACACGTGGCACACCGTAAAAGTTCGCTCTCCTGTTTTATCCCATAAACGGGTCATGTTGCGACACTTGGCATAACTCTCTCTCTCAGAGAATCCAATTGAGTTCAGACCTATCGTGATGGAAATATGACAGGTTAGGATATCGTAGAAAATGTTTTTAGACCTTGTGTATTGAAAATTTCGGAGTTACAGTAGAAACAATCAGGTACATATTTCTGTCAAAAAATAATTATTTTTTAGCACCTTCATTCATGGCTTCCGGAATTTAGGGTTTCAAAAAAGTTGGAATTTTTGTAATCAAATTCCATGGATGAATACTCCTCATCAAAATAGAAACTTAGATACCAAGATCAAAATTTTTGGTTGGTCAGAAGAGTGGGCTTGATCAAACCCTAGTTCGGTATTTTGATCGGAAAGGTGAAAATTAGGGTTCTGCAAAAGTTGGAATTTTTTAAGTATGTGACCACGGCTGGAAGATCCTCAGAAAATTAAAATATTAGAGGTTTGGATCGAACTTTTTGATTGGGCAGAAGGGTGGGCTCCATGAAACCCTAGTTCGGGATCCTGTCTAGAAGTTCCAGAAGTTTCAAAGGCAATTTTGAGGGGTCAAATTTTTGGAGATTTCAAAATTGAAGTATGCTAGCTTGATCGGCTCAGCAAGGCACATCTTTCCATCCATCCAGAAGTGTGAAAGTCAAAGATTGAATTTTTAGGGTTTCTCTAGCAAACCCTAATCGAGCTCCAGATCCAGTTTCAGGGGGAGTTGAGGCTAAGGCCTTACATAAGAAGACTACAAGAAATCTCGACAGGTATGACTTAAGGAGATACAGGTATGTCTTGAAATCTGATTCTTGATTAAGTTCATAATATGTTTGTCTTCATATTATTTAGGTTAGTACAATCTTGATTAATGTTAGAATTGTCTTATCACCCTAGTAAAAGTATGAATGCATGTGAATGATAGAAGACATTCATTTATTAGGGCTATATGATTGTACTAATGCACTGTGGTGTTGTATGAGGTTGAAATTGTCTGCTAACAAGATACAAGTACATCATGAAAGACAAATCAAGACAAAGACTCATCCGTAATCTTTGATCACATAGAAGTTCTACTTACGAGGTATGTATGACTTTGTTCTATTATGCTTAACCTATGAGATATGCAGGTTCTAGCACAGGATCTCTAAATCCTTGAAGAGAACAAAGAAGATATTGTTTAGGTATGTTAGACATAACTAAGTAGGTATACTAATCTAGGTATGTTTTCCTATGTCAAGTTAGAATCCTACTTTGTGCTAGGATCTTAGTATACCCATGTATTGAATGATCATGACCATACATATTCAAGATTATTTAGAATTATAATGTTTTGATAATATTGAGATTATACTAATGAATGTATGTTTGTGTATGAGATCATGAGGATGACACTAATGCACACTTGAGCATGGATAGTGGTATAGAATGAATAGAAGTTCAAAAGACATATGGAAGATCAAGCGGGAGGCAACCACACAAACATAAAAGATAAGTATTTGAATTGTTATTTGAATTATTGAATTGCTCGTAATGGTTGTATGCATATTTGTATTCCTAGAATATATCATGCTAAGTGTAAGCATTCATATAGCATTGAACAGTATACTACTAATATGCACATGATTGGTAAGTTGGACAAACATTCCATTGTTGCTTGTCTAGAATGAAACCTCTTTGCTGACATGCTAAGAGCTGTGCACACTCTCGATAGTATGTTCTGGTAGAGATGGAAGGAATCTAGATAGCCACTGTATGCATACATGATATGGATAAGCATTGTGCCAAAGTATTGGTCAAGATAGTTGCATAGCTATGTAAATGATATCTGTATGCATAATAGGTTGTCATGTCAACATGATTTGATGATTATGAAGTATTACTAATCATGTATTTAATTTTGATTTGTAGGAAAGATCATGAAGAATGTCATGTCCCAAATTTGGAATTGGGTCACAATGGCCTAATCACATTGGCCATATTCATTAGAGTTTGTAAAATTGATGTTAAAGGTCAAATAATTGCCAAGGAGGAAAATTATTAGTTTCCTAGGTTTGGAGTGGAAGCTTTGGGATTTGGAATAATGGGGATAATAATATTAGAGTGGAATAATTATTTAATAAAGGATATAAATAAATATATACAATTGAAAATCAAAGTGGCATTTGATCATGAAGACACATGGAGGAAGTGGGACCAACATGTGGCTAGATTTTCCCACTACACTTGGCATCATTCTCTCACCAATTCGAATTCAAGGTGAATATTAACATACTTGGGGCTGTCAAAAAGGTATTATTCATGGCATGACTCATCCAAGGTCGAAATATAGAGGAAGAGTAACTCCCATGGAAGAGGACGAGGCAATTTGGAGTTAGTTAGACACTTGGGCTAGATTCCCTAGCTCTATGACAACAATGATGAAGATGCTATGACACCTATGACACAAATCAGACCTGAAGATTGACATATGACATATATGACATGTTAGGGCTAAAAATAGACTCCAAGAGGGCGCTCAAGGGTGTTAGGGCAGCTAAGGTGCTTCCACATGTGATTTGGTGGAAGTGGGAAACTAGGAATTGTTGTACAAGTGGCGTTCTTTGGAATCTCTTCCCAACTTGAGTTGGCATGAGTCTCTTGGAAGGAATTCGACCCATGGAGGACATTATAACTTTATAAATGTCAATAAAAAAGAATGAAACCAGCTTTTGATAATTTGTAGAATTTGGAATTGCATTTGTGTAGAGGGAGAGCTAGTGGATGACTAGTTTCTTGCCTTAGCCAATTTCGAGGGTGAAAGATTCCCATCCAAGTTGGTAATTGGAAAGGCCATTTAGACATTTCATTTGGAGCTTTAATGGAGTCTTTATTTGCAGGTGTAAGCTACAGGGCAGCTCATGGTTTCTTCTATTGCAGCTCACTCCTTCAACCATTTCCATTTTTGATAGCATATTCTTGATCCTTGAGGGAGGGCGTTTTTGGTGAGCTATTGTACTCTTTGGGGGAGCTTCTAATGCCCCATTTATTTTGTAATATGAAGTAAATACTCTGTTCTTCATATCCAGAAATTTTCAGGTCGAAATTCCAAATAGAAATGTATAAATCTCAATTTCAATGAAAGAACAGTGTCATTTCCCCACTACCTTGTTGTGAATCAATGTAATGCTGATGATTTCGAATGAATGGATGATTATATAATATATTTGTGATAAATATACTTCCATGTATGTATTATACAAGTTTCATGTACTGTAATTGAGCATTTGAAGCATTTTTACTCAATTTAGTTGTATTGGGAGGTGAAATAGTGCCATTTCCCCAAGGGTCGAATTGGGGATTTTTGCAGTTGAATGGGAGAGGGTGACAACAGTTTTAATAAACCATTAATGGTTCATATGATACCTTAATAACATACTTGACACATTACATACCTCTGTTCATAAATTTGAGTGGGTTTGGAGTCATTTGGGAAGCCATTTTCAGTACTTACCTTAGGGGGATTTGAACCCCAAATTACTAGTAAAATTGCATACTTGGCCTAGAATCTTAAGAGAGTTTTAAGAGGTATTTTGGTGGCCATATTTCATCCCTAAACATCATATTCAAGTACTAATATCATATATACACTTTCCTTGAAGATTTGAAGGGATTTGGAGTCAATTCGAGACCTAGAGACCAATACTAGTCAAAGGGAAATCACTAGTAAAGTTGCCTACATTGACCAGAATTGAAAGAGGATTTGCAGAAGTATTTTAAAGGTCCAAAGGAATCCATGAGACACATATTTATGTTTTAATATCATTAATATACCTTCTCATAAGATTTGGGAGCATTTGGGGCAAATTTGGTACCTAGAGATCAAAACTAGTCAAAGGTCTAACTAGGGAAAAAAGTGAAAAATTGCCATTTTGATAAAAGTCCTAACAAGGGACATTACAGTGGTATCAGAGCATGGTCTTGGCACGTGATGTGGTAGAACATTAATGTAGACCAGGAGTCAAAGAAATATGCCACCACTCTTAGAAACTGAAACTGGATGTACTTTGGTGAAAGGGAAGAAATAGGAGAAGAAGTGCATTCATTGGTCACCATGAGTAAGGATGAGAAAGGAACCTCAGAGGAGAATGAGGAGTTTAGAAAATTATTGGAACCTTCCTTTGAATACAAGTGGAGGCAATACTTTCAAGATTTCAAATTGTTGCTTAGTGAAATTGCAAGCAACTCGAAAAAAATAATGAGCAATGGTTCACTTTTCGAGGAAAAGGATGAAACAATTTATGCCACAAAAGAGGAACCTAATGTAATTGTGGAACATGAGGTACATGTTGATATGCAGGTTCTTGAAGATGCTACACTAAAACAAGAAGAAGGACAAGCACTTGTCCTTGTTCAAAGGGATTATGAGTTTCCTCATGGAAAGAGTTGCAAAGCCTTGGAAGAGGTACATGATCTCACAATAGTTGGACCAACCAATTATGGAGAAGATGAATTAAATATTTCAATGGGTAAGAGTTGTAAAGAATTAAAGTTGGTTCATAATTCCTCACCCCACACTTCTTTTCCAACCACATCACTTTGGGATGAAAATTGGGTGAAAGGTTTTTTTCTAGTGGTGCCACATGAGGGGTATGAAACTCCTACCTCTCCTTTTGATGATGACATGAATAGAGCACCTCATTATTTAGAATTTCAGCAGCATATTGCTTTACCTTATGATGATACATATCCTCATGGATGTATGGATGAGACTTCTTTGAGTCCTTTGAAGTCTCCTTGTGTTTTCTGCTCATTATTTGGTTCAGATTTTAGTGGAGATTCTTCATTCACTTCTTGGATGAAAGAATGCATGGCTGAATATTTTGATGCATATCACATTCTTTTGGAGTAGCACTATTGGACATGGGATCCTCACCTATGTCATTGGAGTAGATTTTATTGGTCACTTGAAGATTGTATGCACCTAGCAAATGGTGGTCTACTTACTTGGAGGTATAAACACTTTCATCATTCTTTGATGAAGCATCTTCTTGATGTACATTTTCATTATGCTGTTATGTACTTTGATGATATATATTTTGTACTCATAATGTTTGGAAGAATGCATACAAGAAAATGGGATCCAGGAATCCTCTTATATGATGGTATGGGTTGGAGAGCACTTTTAATTGTTGGGGTGCAATACAAGCAATGAGACCCTGGAATAATTTTTGTCTCATTTGTTTGAATTTTTTTGGGGGAAACAAGTAGTATGGGAGATGGATTTCCCACTTAATAAAGTGAATTTTATCAGAGTAGTGCAGCATAAAGCATGGTGGTTCCTCTCTAAAATCTTCAAGGAAACTCAAAGACTCAAGGTTTGGCAATTCAATGGCAACTTCAAAGAATTATACAGGAAGCAGGTTCTTCAACACCCAAGTTTGAAATTGCTTGAGGACAAGCAATATTGGAAAGGGAGGATTTGTCATGTCCCAAATTTGGAATTGGGTCACAATGGCCTAATCACATTGGCCATATTCATTAGAGTTCGTAAAATTGATGTTAAAGGTCAAATAATTGCCAAGGAGGAAAATTATTAGTTTCCTAGGTTTGGGGTGGAAGCTTTGGGATTTGGAATAATGGGGATAATAAATGATGTTTGAACATTAGAGTGGAATAAATATTTAATAAAGGACATAAATAAATATATATAAGTGAAAATCAAAGTGGCATTTGATCATGAAGACACATGGAGGAAGTGGGACCAACATATGGCTAGATTTCCCCACTACACTTGGCATCATTCTCTCACCAATTCGAATTCATGGTGAATATTAACATACTTGGGGGAGTCCAAAAGGTATTATTCATGGAATGAATCATCCAAGGTCGAAATATAGAGGAAGAGTAACTCCCATGGAAGAGGACGAGGCAATTTGGAGTTAATTAGACACTTGGGCTAGATTCCCTAGCTCTATGACAACAATGATGAAGATGCTATGACACCTATGACACAAATCAGACCTGAAGGTTGACATATGACATATATGACATGTCCGGGATAAAAATAGACTCCAAGAGGGCGCTCAAGGGTGTTAGGGTAGCTAAGGTGCTTCCACATGTGATTTGGTGGAAGTGGGAAACTAGGAATTGTTGTACAATTGGCGTTCTTTGGAATCTCTTCCCAACTTGAGTTGGCATGAGTATCTTGGAAGGAATTCGAACCATGGAGTACATTAGAACTTTATAAATGTCAATAACAAAGAATGAACCCAGCTTTTGATCATTTGTAGAATTTGGAATTGCATTTGTGTAGAGGGAGAGCTAGTGGATGACTAGTTTCTTGCCTTAGTCAATTTCGAGGGTGAAAGATTCCATTCCAAGTTGGTAATTGGAAAGGCCATTCAGACCTTTAATTTGGAGCTTTAATGGAGTCTTTATTTTTAGGTGTAAGCTACAGGGCAGCTCATCGTTTCTTCTATTGCAGCTCACTCCTTCAACCATTTCCATTTTTTATAGCATATTCTTGATCCTTGAGGGAGGGCGTTTTTGGCGATCTATTGTAATCTTTGGGAGATATTCTAATGCCCCATTTATTTTGTAATATGAATTAAATACTCTGTTATTCATCTCCAGAAATTTTCAGGTCGAAATTCCAAGTAGAAATGTATAAATCTCAATTTCAATGAAAGAACAGTGTCATTTCCCCACTACCTTGTTGTGAATCAATGTAATGCTGATGATTTCGAATGAATGGATGATTCTATAATATATTTGTGATAAATATACTACCATGGATGTCTTATACAAGTTTCATGTACTGTACTTGAGCATTTGAATCATTTTTACTTAGTTTAGTTGTATTGGGAGGTGAAATAGTGCCATTTCCCCAAGGGTCGAATTGGGGATTTTTGAAGTTGAATGGGAGAGGGTGAGAATAGTTGTAATAAACCATTAATGGTGCATATGATACCTTAATAACATAATTAACACATTACATACCTCTATTCATAAATTTGAGTGGGTTTGGAGGCATTTGGGAAGCCATTTTCAGTACTTACCTCAGGGGGATTTGAACCCCAAATTACTAGTAAAATTGCATACTTGGTCTAGAATCTTAAGAGATTTTTCAGAGGTCTTTTGGTGTCCATATTTCATCCATAAAAATCATATTCAAGTACTAATATCATTAATACACTTTCCTTGAATATTTGAAGGGATTTGGAGTCAATTTGAGACCTAGAGACCAATACTAGTCAAAGGGAAATCACTAGTAAAGTTGCCTACATTGACCAGAATTGAAAGAGGATTTGCAGAAGTATTTTAAAGGTCCAAAGGCATCCCTAAAACACATATTCATGTTCTACTATCATTCATATACCTTCTCAGAAGATTTGGGATCATTTGGGGCAAATTTGGGACCTAGAGATCAAAACTAGTCAAAGGTCTAACTAGGGAAAAAAGTGAAAAATTGCCATTTTAATAAAACTCCTAACAAGGGACATTACAAAGAATGATGAACACTGAACAAGTGATGTATGTTCAACAAGAATATTTACAAATCAAACATAATATAGAAGTCTAGAAGATTCTCTTAGAAAGAGGAAGAGAATCATGATGAGATGTTTGCTCAAAGTGGCTAGATAAGACCATTATCTTAATGATGTAATTGAAGAAGTACAAATCAAGGATTCAATTGAAGAAAGATCTGTTCGGGTACCCAAGATCGATTGTCAATTGCTGAGCTTAATGATCACCATGGGTGATGTGAATCTCAACCTTTTCTACAAGGTTGAATGTGGTTTCTATATACAGATGGCATGGATATAAGACGGAACTCACCACAGAGTTCAAATGATCTCAAGGCTCATATCAGTAGACCCATCTGTCAAGAGATGGCACAGAAGATCATTCAATACAGAGTGTGAATGATGTTCAGTCATAGAGGGAGAATTGATAGTTTCTTGACAAGCTTCGGCTTTACCAAAAGTAAAGTTGTTCCTAACCTTTACCTTAAGGTTATGGATCATACTATTATTGTATGTAGATGATCTCTTTCTGTTAAGGAATGAGAAACAAATCATGAAAAGAAAGAAGAAGCTATCTACAGAGTTCGAGATGAATGATCTCGGATTGATGCATTACCTCCTAGGACTGGAAGCATGAAAAGGATCAAAAGGAATCTTTCTCAACCAAGGAAAGTATGCTGTGAAAAATATTGAGAAGAATTGATTTGTTCGAATGTACAACCATGGCCACTCTCATGGGTTCTGACTTGAATTTGTTAGCTGATGAATCCTCATAGTTAGTTGATGTGACTCTGTACAAACATATTATTGGGTCATTGATGTCTCTGATGAATACCAGGCTAGATATATGCCGTGTTGTGAACACCTTGAGTCAGTATCTAGTGGAAACTAGATGTGTTCACCTGATAGTTGCAAAGCATGTGATGAGGTACCGAAAGGGTACAATAGACTTTGATCTATGTTATCTTGGAGATCATGACTTTAGATGGCTACACAGATGTGGATTGGGCAGGAAGTGTATCAGACAGGAAGAGCACATCGAGAGGATGTTATTGTCTGGGATTAGCCATGATCTCGTGGTTTAGCAGGAATCAGTCTAGTGTGGCTCTTAGCACAAGTGGAATATATGGCTGCTTACTCTACTAGTTGTGAAGCGATATGGCTTCAGGATTGTTTGACTTAGAGATAGACCCAACTGTGATCCTATGTGACAAACAGAGTTGTATCAAGATGGTAGAGAATCCAGTGATTCCATGATAAGCCAAAGTACATAGAGATCTGATATTTCAATATATGAGATATGGTGCAAAAAGGAATTATAAAGATCGAATTTGTAGGCACTGATGAACAAGTTACCAATGTACTAACCAAACCTCTACCTCAAGTGAACAAGTTACTGATGTACTAATCAAACCTCTACCTCAAGACAATAAGTTACCGATATACTAACCAAACCTCTACTTCAAGTAAAGTTTGAGTACTTCTGAGACAAGCTTGGTGTAGTTCAGAAGGACCCTCCTCAAAAGGGGGAGTGATGTGGTCACTTATGATGAGAATGCCTGCATCGACAGTGAGGTCAATGATGTGGATACCTATATTGGTGATGCTGACAGAGAGGTTGGTGGATGGTCCTTAGACAGGGTCTAATTTGACGAGGGGATTGCATCATCCTTGAACACATGTTCTAAAAGGATCTGTATACATATGTCTCCGAGAAAGAAGAGGGATTGCATCATCCTTGAACGCATGTTCTAAATTGATCCATAGACATACGTCTTCGAGAATGTAGTCCCTGGTGGTCAGGTGGGGATTGTATCATCCCCGGACTTCGGTCCCTTGAATTGATCCGTAGATAGATGTTTCCGAGAATGAAGTCCCTGGTGGACAGGTGGAGATTGTATCATCCGTGGACTTCGGTCCCTTGAATTGATCCATAGACAGATGTCTCCAAGAATGAAGTCCCTGGTGGACAGGTGGGGATTGTATCATCCCCAGACTTTGGTCCCTTGAATTGATCCATAGACAGATGTCTCCGAGAATGAAGTCCCTGGTGGACAGGTGGGTATTGTATCGTCCCCGAACTTCGGTCCCTTGAAATTATCCATACACAGATGTCTTCGAGAATGAAGTCCTTGGTGGACAAGTGGGGATTGTATCATCCCCAGACTTCGGTCCCTTGAATTGAGCTGTAGAAAATATGTCTTTGAGAATGGGGATTGGATCATCCCTGGACTTCGGTCCCTTGAATTGCGCCATAGACAAGATGTCTTCGAGAATGGGGATTGGATCGTCCCCAGACTTTGGTCCCTTGAATTGAGTCGTAGACAAGATGTCTTCAAGAATGGGGATTGGATCGTCCCCGGACTTCGGTCCCTTGAATTGAGTCGTACACAAGATGTCTTTGAGAATGGGGATTGCATCATCCCCGGACGTAGGTCCCTTGAATTGATCCATAGACAGAGGTCTCCGAGAATTGAATTATAGGACTGCATCATCCCTGGACCTCGGTTCAAAAGGTACGTGATAGGACTGCATCGTCCCTGAACCTCAATTCAAAAGGTACGTAATTGGGATTGCATCGTCCCTAGACATGAGACTTGTCTTAAAGTGATAAGGAATGATCCTCCTGGAAGTTGATCGGGATTGCATCATCCCTAGACATGGTGAGATGTCTTAAAGTGATAAGGATTGATCATCCTGGAACTTGATCTAGATTGTATCATCCATGGACCTATGTCCTAAAGAAACCGGGATTGATCATCCTATAATATGATCGTATGTGTTACAGGGTATGTTGCTATTATGTATACTTAACTGATGAGGATACTTGTATTGATGTATTGATACTTGTATTGATGATATGTATTGACGAGGATACTTGTATGGATGTATTGATACTTGTATTGATGATATGTACTGATGAGGATACTTGTATGTATACTTGTATTGATGTATTGATACTTGTATTGATGATACGTACTGATGAGGATACTTGTATGTATACTTGTATTGATGAGGATACTTGTATTGGTGTGGATACTAATACTGATGATCTAGATGATGATGTTGCTGATCGTGTTGATCTAGATGATGATGTTGCGGATCGTATAGATCGAGATGATGATCCAGATGCTGTATATCAAGATGATGATCCAGATGCTATAGATCGAGATGATGATCTAGATGTTGTAGATCGAGATGATGATCCAGATGCTGTAGATCGAGAGGATGATCCAGATGTTGTAGATCGAGATGATGATCCAGATGTTGTAGATCAAGATGATGATCCTGATGCTGTAGATCGAGATGAACAAGATGCTGTAGATTGAGATGATCCAGATGCTAATGATCATGTGATGATGATGTTGATGTTGCTATAGCTGTTCGTGTGCTATAGAAGATAAAGAATCAGTACTGAAGATGTTGATGTTCCAGTATTGAAGATGTTCTAGTAACTGCTTGAGTTGCTGATGATGTTGAGAAAGATTCCAATGATTTATAGATGTATCATGTATGATGTTGATGACTCCTTGCTCTTGCAGATGTTGTTATAATATCCTTCTCGTCAAGGGGGAGTGTTGAAATATTGTAACTTCTAAGAATATTATATTTGTACTTTATTATTCTGGAGATGTTTCATTCCTCTGTGATGATCTTATTGTATATCCGGAGATGTTTATTCCTCCGTCGGATTGTGGTAACTTGGGATATTAGACTTCCCTAGTGCGTGTCGGCCCTGTATGTGTCATGTGGGTTAAAGGGGTTATTAGACCACCCTAGTGGGGTTGTCCCTGCCACATTATATTAAGTAATTAAGTTGGGGCCGACCTAGCTTGTGTAAAAGTCAGTCAGGAAACAAGTATAAGTAGAGGAGGATGTTCCTCACTTATCACTCTCATTCATTCACTTTTGAGTGGCGCACTTGTGTGAGAGGTCTGCTATGGAGGAGAAGGAGCTCATGGTTCTGGTTTGCATCTTTGTATTTGCTGGTCATCTATATTGAGGAAGCTTTGCTGGGTTTTCTATCCCATGAGGGTTTCCCAGGATAAATCTATGTCTCTTGTGTTTATGTTGTGCTTGTTGTTTCTTCAGTGATCCTGTATATGCTATTGTTGTGAAATGAAATGTAATGCTGATATTTTCTGTCTTAGCATATTGAATCTTAACATCTTGCAGTCTAGAATTATTGTGAAAAGAATACTGGGCAAAAGAAGGGTTTGCCGCCCCTTAATTTATGAGGGAATTGTAAACATATTCAACCTACGAAGGTTAGGCCGTCAATTCATGTATATCCAAAAAGGTGAACACTGGAAGAATATTGAGCACAAGAAGGGTCGTCTGACCCTTCATTTATCAGAGAAATGTAAAAATATTTAATCTACGAAGGATAGGCCGACAATTCCTGAGTTTCAACTTCCGCTGCAAATAGCAGGGATCCATACATAAGCTAAGTTATAACATATAAAAATTGTTTGTCTCGACTTCCGTTTTCCAAAAAGAAGGATGGTCGCCCCTTTGTTTAAGATATAATTATGAACACATATATCCAAAAATACCCTATATACAGAATGGAAAACACAAGAAGGATAGAACGACCCTTCTATAGCTAGGGTTTTCACCCTAGCTTGTCCAAATGAGCACCAAGGAGAATGGACTCCTTAGTAGCAGTTCAATAAGCAGTAAATGAAAGTGCTAAATCAATACAAATTCTAAACTAGCATGAGTATTAAGAAACATAACAAAACATGGAAATATAAATGGTTTTTTGTATTAAAGATTATACCTCCAATGTGAAGGTTGGTGAAGTTCTTGCAATGGTCCAAGAGGGTTGCTCCAAACTCCAGCTTTGCTCCTTCTCTTTCTCCAAAGGGTGGAAATGGGCCAAAAGGGGCACTCAATGGTGAAAGTAGCTCAAGGGTGAGCTAGGGTTTCAAGAGTGATTTTGGCAGAGTAAGGGTGTATTTGATTGTGGATATGAAATGAGGGGTCTCCATCACCTATTTATAGGTATTTAGTGGTGGAGTGTTGGCCCATGGTTTTGGGAACCATATGGTTTAGGTCAGCTGTATAGGGTTTTTCTCCCTTTTTTCCTCTTTTTCCTCTTTTTTATATTTTTTATTCCCTTTTTAGAGGGTTTTTGCTATTTTGGAGGAATTTTGGATAATTTTTTGGGGGAAAGGGGTTTTTTAGCCTTTTGGAGGCTTTTTTGATGGTTTTGTGGTGTTTTGGAGGCTTTTTGGGGCTTTTGGAGGCTTTTTAATGGGATTTTAGGGTTTTGAAGGCAAATATGGTAGGAAATATGGGCAAATGAGTCATGTAATGGGGTAGATGAGATAGTGAGCACTTTTTGGGTGTTAACAGATTGCCCCTTGATGTGTGAGGGCAGGAGCTCATCGTATGGCCGATAGACATCATAAGTCTTGTATGGTTTTCCCGGGGTGTGGAGAAGAGAAGAAACAAACTGGAGCCCGGAACAACAGTCCCGAACAAACTGCAAATACTGAAAGTACATGACCTGAACAATGAATGAGGAAGAAGCTGAACATATGGATGAGGTGGGCATTCCCATGCTCGTATCAAGATATAAAATAATAACAACTATGGGGTCCAGAATATGGGGACCTGAAATATACATGGCCTCAAATAAGGAATGAGGAAGAATCTCAATATATGGACGAGGCGGGAATACCCATGCTCATATCAAGATACATAAAAAATAACAGTGAGGCTCGAAACAAGGGGGACCTGTAGGATACATAGAGAACCACTGTGTACATCATAAGAGTCCAGAGGGGACACAAATCTGGGACATACTGCTGGGCTGACCATGTCTGAGTTGAAGAACTGAGACACTGGAATAACTTTAGTGCTGCTGAGTGGGGTACCAGAGGAACAGATGAGCTGCTGGATCATAATGACAGGGAGTCATATCCTCAATGGTACACTGAAGTGGAACTAAATTGGGTACTCAAGGAAGCATATAACTGGATGGCTTCTGAATACAATTGCCAACGCAGCCCGGACATCCACGGGAACATATGACTGGGTTTTCCAAAGTGACTCACCAATGTGCTAAAGTCGAGGGAAACCTGAGGTCTTCGACCAATAACTGAAGGGAAATAAACCCTGCGCGATTCTCAACAATGCGATCAAGGTGTTGAAGTCGAGCATGTGAGAAACAACCACTTGGAGAGGCAATGATGACTCCTCGCAAACTGGTCCATAGGAACTCACCACAGATGGTGATGGGTCCAAGGCGCAGGGACCTCTGGGTCTATCCTCTGGAATAGAGGGGCTGTTGTCGACAGAGGGAGAACTACAACTAGCAAGGCAATGATGTGTCCTTGATAGGAGCGCGAGGTGGAGAATCGAAGTGTGAGAGCACTGATGGTAGGACTGACAGACTATGGGGAATAACTGGGCAAGTAGAGTGGGTGGACTCAAACTTCCTTTGTTTAGACTATGATGGCGGGGGTGATCGGGCAGCATGTGAAACTGACTAAGGGGAAAGGGATCATAGCTGTAAGGGATCATGGATAGTGACTGGGATGAGTGATACTCAAGCTGGTGTAAAAGGGCAGGAGACTGTAGAATACTCTGAACAAAGGAGAATTGATTGGGGGTGCTGCCAAGATGATCGATCATAGTGCCAGGAGGCACAGGGGGACTTCTTCATGGGTTAAGGGATGAGAAGAAGTGTGTGTAAAATGGTACTATCGTGTGGATTTATACGAGCCCAGGACAGTTCATGCTCATGATTGTTTTCAATTTTAAGGAGTCTGAAAGCGATAAGAAGACTCCAAGGGGTTTCTTTTTCATGTGTTAGTCTCCAAGGCGCAAAGAAGCATAAAAGGATGCAATGAAGAACTCTTCTAGCCGGTGTGACTAGAGTATTCCTTTTTCATAATTAGTCTACCAGGTCCGGAAAAGGGTTAAACTTATACCAGACAGACGCCCTTTTAGGTACTTTAACGAGCATGAAAGGAAGCAAGATTGATCGGCAATCTTTTCATTGTTTTAGGAGTCAAAAAGAAGCTTAACAGAAACTCCCTAAGTGCCTTTTTCGTAAAGGACTTGTCCAGCCCAAAAAAGGGATAAAAGTATACTGAACAAAAGGAATGGCCAGGCAAGGAGGAAGTGCTCAATCAAGGAACATTGATGATGACCAAGAACGAGGGTAGGGGGGGAACACTGGTGGGCCTCCTTGCAGGATAATGAGTGGTGGAAAAATAATGAAATAATTGCAGTATGATAGGAGTGAATGGCTCATGTAACAATGGGGAACAATCCGATGGCGGTCGATGTGGCGTGCAAACCGAGGCAGCAAGGTGTCGGGACACAATGTTGAAACTGTACCAAGTGAGAGTGAGAAATGATCTCAAGCATCATCATGAGCTCGAAAAAATGAATCCGACGATATATAAAGTGTCAAAAATGGAGAATGATCGATGTGGCATGCAAACCGAGGTGACGGGGGGTGTTTTGGAGGCACCGTCAAGTGGAGCCGGAGGTATACATAACGTCTGATTAGTGGGATGAATGTTAGTGTTTTTGTCGGCGAGAGGGGCTTCGGTGGTGGATCCATATTGGTTCCGACGGGTTTGGAGGTTGACATTAGTGGATGACATCATCAACAAGTGGTGAGTACCTGAGTCAAACATGGGTTGATCAGAAGTGGCATAAGTGATCTGTTGTTGTGGGGGTGCGTTGCCTTGAGGGGGAGCCAACGGCTGAGTGTTCACTACGCCTTGGGTTGGTAAGGTGTTTTGCAGCACCAAAGGTTGTTTCCGAGGGGGTGGGGGGTTGGGTGGCACCTGAGGAGCCACGTGCCCTTGGCAATGGGCATCATCAGTCCAAAGTTGCCGAGATCACTCCAAATGTGGGCAAGCATGTGTATAGTGGCCCTAGACCCCACAAATAGAACAAGGATGGTTTGTTCGTAGATTAGGATTTTTAGCCTGCTTGGGCGACCGATCAGGGTTCTGGTTGGCAGGGGCCACATTATTGTTGTCTGGGGGATTGGGAGGTTGATCACCTTGGTCTGGAGGAGGGTTGTTCCCACAGTTACGGCCTTTGCCACAGTTTTGTTGGCCCTGTTGGCACTAGTTATTTTGGTTCTGCTGCGGATTCTATTGGGCGTATACTTTTCCTTGAGTAGCAGATGGGTTCTAGGGTTGTGCAGGTGTGGGAGCAGGCTGCGGTGGATAATAAGTAGGGGGAGGCTACGCAGGTGTTGAACCTTGTGGGGGTTGCTGATACATCTACGGAGTGGGTTGTGGGTTTGCCGTAGGGGCTTCCTGTGGGGGGTAATAAGCATGTTGGGCTTGAGAGGACATAGGAGCTGGTGTAGCCTGCGGGTGGTAATAGGGCTGAGGTGCAACCGAGGGGCCGTAAGCGAGGGACGCATGACCAAAGCACTAAGGTGGACATGAGGGTCCATGGGAATGGTGGTGATGTGCCATGGGAGCATACGAATTGGTTGCTCCAGACTATGATGTAAGTTGCGAAAGGTCGGGGCCATGGCTAGGACGGGCTATGGAAAAGGGTTGGGGATGCAAGGCAATACGGCCAATGATGCCGTCTGTGGCATGGGATGCCCTTAGTGCATCATGTTGGGAGGAATCACTGCGAGGGGTGTCAGGTATGATGGTATAGAGATAACCCAACTGGGCGTATATGAGGTCAAATTGCTGGGCTTTGAGAATGGCCTCTTCTTTAGACTGGGGTCGTTCGGATGCACATCCTTGGAAATGATAGGAAGGAGGGATTTTAGAAACCAATATAAGAAGATACGGTCGTCTAACTTGATTTTGCAGAGGCTGCGGCATCGACGCCACTCATGAATGTGGTCAGTGATGTGGGTAGCCGTGTTCTATCTGCAAGACAGTAGGATCTCAACTCCCGCGTCATAGCGGATAGGTAACTGAAAGAATTGCAGGAAGGTCGAGGCAAGGGAAGTAAAGGTGGCATGGGTCCCATGGGGTTGCTCGATGTACCACTTAGCTGCAGAGCTAGTGAGGGTGCGATATAACAGACGGAGGTGGATACAGTCGTTCACTATGGAGTTGGAGGAACACCATAGATGGAAGGACATAATATGGTTCTGGGGGTCCTCACCTGCCTTACCCTCAAACTTAGGGATGTCGGAGGGGAGCTTGGTGGGCATGTGAGGCCACGCAGGGTCGTGTCTAATGGGATCGTTAGTTAGTCTAGCTAGGTCAAGAAGGTTGAGGCTAGCCATGAATGGAAAACTAGTAGAAGGATGTGACATACTAGTGGGTGTGACCATGTTGGGGCCAATGCCCCCAAGTGGAGGGGCTGGGTTTGGGATGTTGCCCCCAAGTGGAGGAATGAAAGTGGTATGGGATGGTCCTGCACCGCCAAGGGTAGTGTGAGTCACTGATGGAGTGGGAATAGGCACTCCAGCTACTGGAATGGGTATAGTGATCGGAACAGTAGATGTGGGCCCATCGAGGGCATACCCAAAGCAGGTGTGGTAGCTGGTGTGGTGGTGGATGCTCCACCAATGGTCCCTACAAAGAAAGGGGTGGAAGTCACGCTAGCCATGGGGCTGGTTGGTGCAGTGTAAATGGGGTTCTCGGACTCTGCCTTAGAATTAGAGGTAAAATAAGGGGCATCTAGTTCAGGTGATGGAGTTCTATGCCGTTGACGAGTGGAGTCAAGTGACAAAGCTCGAGAGCGATGATGAGTGGTATCAAGTGATGAAGATCTATGTCTGTGATGGGTGGTGTCAAGTGAACCGTGCTGTGGGGGCTCGCCCCAGAGGAGCCGAGAATGTCTCGGGGACTCAATGGTGACAGATTGTGTCGAAAATCTGGGGGTTGTGTTGAGTGAAAAACAGCTCAAAAACCCTAATGCAATCGAGTGTGCAGAAGGAGAGCTCAAAAAATATGGCACTCAGACCAACAACCAACTCAAAACACTTATTATAGTAGTTGTGCTACAATAAGTGGAGTATCAACAGAAATGGTCAGAATACCAACAAGCAACAGGTTTCCTAAAAAATAAAAATAGTGGGCTCACTAGACCAAAAGGAGGTAAGGGAGCATGTAAACACCTAACTAAATAGTATTCTGAATCAACTAGACATATCCTCTGCAAGGTGATGAAATTCAAGTTAGACAATATGGATAGTAGAGCCAAGTGGCTAAAGATATCCCCCTACTGGGAGGGACACCGGGTAGTCAATCCTAGAAGAAAGGCAACTAAGATACCCCATTCATGACACGTCCATAAAAGGTGAATCTGCCATTTGGTTCTATCACCGCAGTATCCCCATATAGGGATACCCTGAGAACTGTGAAAGGTAGCCTTCGGTTACTGAATGGATTGCGGTATTCCACTTAGGGCTCCAGAACCAGTCTGGCGACTTCAACCCTCCTAGGGGAGAGGCCCTTTGATAAACTGGTTGGGACCATGCCAAAAAATACTAGGGGATTTTGGTTCCCTAATGGACAACAGCTATGTCTCAAGTGTAAGCAACCGAGGGGTGTTATTTGGATGCCTATCCCCCCTAACTACAAAAATTCTTATGTGTTTCCCAAGTGGGGTTAAAATGTTGGTTGTGTTAAGTAGTTTTTTAGGGCTCACTTGAATTAGGTGACAGAGTGTGTGCATGTCAAATGATGATGAACCCAAGTAAAAGTGCCACAAGGGGGGCAACTTTCTAACTAAAAAATAACAAGACAGAATGTAAACTTTGAAATGCAAAATTTTCTCTTTTTCAATTAAAATGCTAAAATTTAAAAAATATTCTGTAAATGGAACATAAATAATACTGCAGAAAAGGCTGTAGGGAAGGATGGCTGCAGGTAGGACAGATGGCTGTTCAAGTGCAGAAAATATTGTAGCAAAGTGTGGCATTCAAAACAAGAAAAAGTGCAGAAAACAGACCGCGGGTCTGTGGAAAATCTAGGCGGTCGGACCATGGGAAACAACTCAATAGTTGCGGACAGGTTGCGGGATATCAGCCGAAAGATGCAATCGAGCTGCCGTAAACAGGTCGAAAGCCGCAAGCAGGTTGCAGGAAAATGGATGAAAGCCGTAATTGGGACGTGGGAAAAGGGCCGACAGGCATAGGCAGATTGCAGAAAAATGGCTGAAAGCCGCAGTCGGGACGTGGGAAAAGGGCCTACAGGCGTAGGCGGGTTGTAGAAAAATGGTTGAAAGCCACAGTTGGGATGTAGGAAAAGGGCCGACAGGCGCAAGTGGATTGCAGAAAAATGGCTGAAAGCCGCAGTCGAGATGTGTGAAAAGTGTTAACAGTGGCAGTCGGATCACCCCGAACAAGCTAATAGCCGTGGTCGGATCGCAGGTAACAGACTGAAAACGACCGGCAGGTCACCAAAAACAGTTTGAGAGCCGCAGTCGGATCGCAGGTAAAGGCCTGAAAGACGCGGTCGGAACGCAACTGTAGGGGGTAGAAGATGCAGTTTACAACAGCCGAAAGGGACAGTCGAACAGAAAAATATTGCAGAAAATTAAAAACGTTTGAAACTTTAAAAACTATAACCAGAAATTCAAAGGAACACAAGGGGAGTCACCAAAACTGTAGCTAGGGTTTTCACCCCAGCTTGTGCAAATGAGCACCTACTAAAGAGAATGGACTCCTTAGTAGCAGTTCAATAAACAGTAAATGAAAGTGCTAAAGCAATACAAATTCTAAACTAGCATGAGTATTAAGAAACATAACAAAACATGGAAATATAAACGGTTTTTTGTATTAAAGATTATACCTCCAATGTGAAGGTTGGTGAAGTTCTTGCAATGGTCCAAGAGGGTTGCTCCAAACTCCAGCTTTGCTCCTTCTCTTTCTCCAAAGGGTGGAAATGGGCCAAAAGAGGCACTCACTGGTGAAAGTAGCTCAAGGGTGAGCGAGGGTTTCAAGAGTGATTTTGGCAGAGTAAGGGTATATTTGATTGTGGATATGAAATGAGGGGTCTCCATCACCTATTTATAGGTTTTTAGTGGTGGAGTGCTGGCCCATGGTTTTGGGAACTGTATGGTTTAGGTCAGCTGTATAGGGTTTTTTTCCCCCTTTTTTCCTCTTTTTCCTCTTTTTTTATATTGTTTATTCCCTTTTTAGAGGGTTTTTGCTATTTTGGAGGAATTTTGGATATTTTTGGGGGAAAAAGGGGTTTTTTAGCCTTTTGGAGGCTTTTTGATGGTTTTGTGGCCTTTTGGAGGCTTTTTGGGGCTTTTGGAGGCTTTTTAATGGGATTTTAGGGTTTTGAAGGAAAATATGGTAGGAAATATGGGCAAATGAGTCATGTAATGGGGTGGATGAGATAGTGAGCACTTTTTGGGTGTTAACACCTTCTTGCAGTGTAGAACTATTATGAAAATAATATTGGGCAGAAGAACGGTTAGTTGCCCCTTCATTTATGGGGGAGTTGAAAATATATTTAAGCTACGCAGGCTAGGCTTTCAATTCATGTATATCCAAAATGGTGAACACTGGAAGAATACTGAGCACAAGAAGGGTGGACCAACCCTTCATTTACGAGATAATATAAAAACAGTTAATCTACTAAGTCTAGGATGACAATTCCTAACTTTCGACTTCCAATGTAAATAGTAGGGATTCAGACATTAGCTAAGTTATGAAATATAAAAAATGTTTGTCCGGAATTCTGTTTTCGGACAAGAAAGATTGACCGCCCCTTCATTTAGTAGATAATTTTGAACACCTATATCCAACAATTCCCTATATCAAAAATGGAGAATACAAGTAGGATCAACCGACCCTTCTTGCAGTCTAGAACTATTATGAAAAGAATAATGGGAATAAAAAGGGTCAGTCGCCCCTTCATTTATGAGGGAATTGTAAAAGTATTCAACCTATGAAGGGTAGGCCTTCAATTCATGTATATCCAAAATGGTGAACACTAGAAGAATACTGAGCACAAGAAGGATCGATCGACCCTTCTTGCAATCTAGAAGTATTATGAAAATGATATTGGGTAGAAGAATGGTCAGTCGCCCCTTCATTTATGAGGGAATTGTAAACATATTCAACCTACATAGGCTAGGCCGTCAATTCATGTATATCCAAAATGGTGAACATTAGAAGAATACTGAGCAGAAGAAGTTTCGGTCGACCCTTCATTTACGAGAGAAATGTAAAAATATTTAATCTACAAAGTTTAGGCAGACAATTCCCACCTTTTGACTTCTGTTTTAGATAGTAGGGATCCATACATAATATAAGTTATAACATATAAAAATTGTCTGTCCTGACTTCCGTTTTTCGACAAGAAGGATCTGCCGCCCCTTCGTTTAGTAGATAATTGTGAACACCTATATCGAGCAATTCCCTATATCCATAATGGAGAACACATGAAGGATCGACTGACCCTTATTACAGTATAGAACTATTATGAAAAGAATATTGGACAGAAGAAGCGTCGGCCGCCCCTTCATTTATGATCGAATTGTAAAAATATTCAACTTATGAAGGCTAGGCCATCAATTCATGTATATCCGAAATGGTAAACAATGGAAGAATACTGAGCACAAGAAGGGTCGGTTGACCCTTCATTTATGAGAGAAATGTAAAAATATTAAATATAGGAAGGCTAGGCCGACAATTCCTGACTTATGAATTCCGTTGTAAATAGTAGGGATCCTGACATCAGCTATGTTCTAACATATAAAAAAATGTGTATCCCGAATTTCGTTTTCTGAGAAGAAGTATCGTTCGCCCCTTCATTTAGTAGATAATTGTGAACACCTATATCTAACAATTCACCTCTATCCAGAATGGAGAACACGGAACAAGGGTAGGGCACCCCTTCATTTATAATGGAATTGTAAAAATAGAACAACTTGAAGAAAGAGTGGACGCTCTTTCTCTGAGAATATTTCCACTTGCCAACAAACTATGCGAAGCAATGTTCCTATGAAATTTGTGTTTAGATTCTGGATATCTACTTCCCCACTCCTAAAAAACATCCTTGGAGGAAGGAGTGGACACTCTTTCTCCTCAACAACTATTTCCAACACCCCAAAATAGAACAACCTGAGGAAAGAGCGACCTCTCTTTATCTGACAAAATTTCGACTTGCCAGCAAACTCTTTGAAGCAAAATTTCTATAAATTTTGTTGTTAAAATGTCGATATTTAGTTTCCAAGGTGACACATGAAACGCTCAGATTGTGACACCTGGCATATTTTTATTTCAAAAATTAGTTTAAATATTGTATAAATGAATATTAAGGATATTAATGGTACCATTTCAATATAAACATATGGATTTAAGTTATAGTAAATCCAATGAAAGAGCACAAAGATCAAGGGAAAAAAAAAGAAATCATGCAATAAAAAAATTCAAATATCATCAAGTGGTGATAATATTTTGAACTAGATTGGAGTTCCACCATACACAATAATGAATATGATGATGGTAGTGAAGAAGAGGAAACCACTGGGGGGCAGAAATCCCAACAGAAGACAAAGTGAGTCACAAAATTCAACATATTGAGCAATTGGAAGCCGAAGATAAAAAGAAAAGGACATCTATAAGTAAAAGATTCATCCAAAAGAAGAAAATAAACCCTGCATTTCAAAATTTGTCCCACTAATGAAGAAAAACAACATCAGTGTCACACATATCTATTAGGGATATGAAATGTGTTGACTCTATTTCCAAAGAATATTTTGTAAAACTACCCAACCATATAATGTCTCAAAGAAAATATTCCATAAATGAAGAAACAAAGTGGAGTGGCTGAGATGTTACAAAAGTTAGGTTTAAGATGCATATCATGGGTTGATACAAATCTACCTCTAAATTCATATTTTTTGGAAATAGTGTGTTATGTCACAATTATAGATGGTAACTCCTAAAAAAATTTAAAGGTAATGAATTTTGCACCATCTAAAGTGGTACCATTTCAATATAAACATATGGATTCCTTAATCACTGAGGAATTGATAGGGCACAATATTTTCAGTCTTTTTTAATCCATGACAACTCTTTCAGCTTGGGAATCATTTTGGGCACACTAGGAAACAAAGTCCGGGAAACCTAGGGTTTGCTCTGGAAAAAAGTGAATAAAATGAAACTTATGAACGTTAAGTACGTCTATACCCTACTATTGCAAATATCCCAACCCATTTTTAATCTCATTAATTGTGTTTCTAGTCATAATCATGCAAAACACATCCGCGTCCCTGTCTTCAAGAACGTCCTCCAAATTTGCACATTCCCCACATTGAACCCATAATTCACTCTGATTTTCCATTGAAATAAGTGTTTGAAATATCTGTAAGATTCTTGAACGACTACCTGGAAATACATGAGTTGGATAAGAGGTCTGCTCTTTCGTGTTCCAACCACACGCAATGTTCGAATATTCTCACCATTACATGTTGTATTTTCATGCATTGAATGCATTCTGCATACATGCATGCATTGAATGCATTCTGCATACATGCATGCATTCCATGCAGCACTACATGCATTCATTCAGCAGTAGTGGAGTATCCTAGCACCTAGTCCCTATTTTAGGCCCCCTAGAGCTTGTTTCTAGTCATCAGTAGCCCTCCTACATACCTACTGCGAATTATTTTCATCATTTGGATTATTAATGTGCCCTACTACACATTTCTAGGACATCATCAGTCAGTTCATGCATTGATTCCTCAGTTAACTGACTATAGCTCCCAGTTGATTGTTTCTGAGTGTAGAAGGACTTCACTTGACTACTGACAACTAGTGATGCGCCCTTTGGAGTCTCCTTCCCTATTTTAGTGCCCACATGGTTCAGTTAGGCTCAGCTCTACCTCAGTAGACTTTTATTCACCATCGGTGGTCATTGATTCTTGATTGGGAGATGGTTCCAATGATGAGTAAGCCATGACTTGAGGAGAATTTGAAACACCTTTGGATATATTGAATTCATTCTATTGTATTTACATTTTTTTTCTAGCTTACAGCTGATGAATGTATTATCATTATTCTCTCATATTTTTTGAGATTCATGAGTGAATTTGTTCACCCTTTCTACTAATTTCTTCTTTGCAATTAATTGAGTTAAATTGTGAGGTTTGTTCAAGCTTAGTGATATACTCCTGTGGAATTTCACATGGTAGCAAATCTTGTGAGAGCTAGTGTAGTAGTTGCAAAAATTGCAGCAGTTTATTGAACAACTGTTTTTCAGTAGAGAACCAGAAGCCTCTGGATTTCCACAGAAAATCTTGGATCCATTGCATTGAATTCACTAGATCAATCAAGTGAGGTCTATCCAGGTGTGAAGGATCTGGATAAAAGTGCTCACTTTCCTAAAGTGGTGTTCAGTAGACTCTGCAACATCCCTCTAGATAAATTTCATTGTTTATTGCGGGTTACTCCATCATGAGAAGTGCATTCAGTAGCTACTAGGTATCTCTCCTTGATTCAAAAACTCACCTCCTTCAACTATTTCGAATGGAAAGGAAAAGTAGAGATCTTCATGCTCAACAGAGGTCTCCATAGAGTGTTACATGGAACAGTAGTTGAACCTAATGGTCCTACAGGGAAAGCCATATATCTTGACAAACTTGATGAACAATTGTATTTCTACTCCTCAGTATTTTCGATGATAGACACTTTCATATCACTAGTTTGACCACTCCCAAGGAGGTTTGGACAAAGATCGAATCATTGTTTGGGAAAAATGATGATTTGAGAGGGAATCAACTGGAAAATGATCTCATCTCTCTGAGCCCCATCAATTTCGATTCTATCAATGACTTCTTCACAAAGTTCAAAAACTTGGTTGTGTAGCTGAAGCAATATGGAATTGAGAAAGAAGATAAGCAGCTTATCCTTTCCATCCTTTCAAAATGGGGTGCAGACTACTATGTGTTTGTATACACCTTTCAATCAGCAAAATGCTCCATTCCAAACTGGAAAATTCCCTCTCTAGTTGCATTCATCCATTTGCTCTCCAAGGAGCAGGACAAATTGGTGCAAATGGGAGTGATAAAGTGAAAGTTGGATCAAGCCCTTGTTGCAGGGGAAGGAAGAATGCAAGTGGAAAAGGGAAGCACAAGGGAAAGGAAAATAAATCCTATGACCATAAGTCAAGAGATAATCCCAAATAGTCTGAAGGGACTTTGAATCCTAATAGAGGCTAGAAAAAACATAAGGAGAAGACCAAATGTCCATATTGCAATGGAGGCTTACATCCTGAAAGTGATTGCATGAAGAAGACCATTGATCTAATGGCCTAGATTCTTGAGAGAGAGAATCTTCCAGTACCTACAAATACTAGAATAAAATAAGTTGAATCAGAGGACAAAGAGAGTTGTCATGCACTCATGGAAGACACTTCAAATGACTCCTCCTTCATCATAGATTCTGGAGCATCTAGGCACATGGATTCCTGTAAGGATCTATTCTCTGAATTCAAACCTACAGTGGGGCCTTCTATTCTGACGAGAAATGATTCCGAAGTCTCTTATGAAGGGACTGGAAGGATCAATCTGGATCATGGGTACTTCAATGATGTACTCTATGTTCCAACTCTTGCAGCTAACCTCCTTTTTGTTTACATAATGACCCATACAGAAGTTCCAAAGAAAGTCACCTTTACTCATAATGAGGTTGAAATCTCAGAGATCGTATCTGGAAAGATCATTGCACAAGGTATTGTAGACCACCATTCAAAACTCTATGAGTTTTCTCACTTCTTACCTTAATAAAAAAAAATGCACTTCTTATTCATGCGAATGAAGTGAGCAGAATTTGGCATGAGAGGTTTGGGCACCTCAACTACAAGTACTTACAAGAACTGCACAATCAGAACATGGTTGAATGGATTTCGAACATTATATTTGCTAAAGGAACCTATAAAGGTTGCTTGATTGGTAAGCATCTAGAGCATAAGTTTGAGAAAGGAAAGGCTAAGAGAGCCTCATCACCTCTTGAGTTGATCCATAGTGACATAGCAAGACCTCGTCCTCACCCATATTTGAATAATGCAAGATAAATATTAACTTTCATAGATGATTATTCTAGACTCAGTTGGGTGTATTTTCTTAAGTTGAAATGAGAAGTTTTTGGGTACTTCAAGTTTTTTAAATATTTTCTAGAAAATTTCTCTGAGAAGAATATTAAGGTCCTTCATACTGACAATAGAGGAGAGTATGTAAAGAATGATTTTCAGTCTTTTTGTGTAGATGAGGGTATAACCATGCAGCACACCGTTCCTTACACACCACAAAAAAATGGTGTAGAAGAGCGAAAGGAAAGGACCTTGAAAGAAATGGAAACTTGCATGCTCAAATCTAAAGGATTGTCTCCTAAACTTTGGGCATGAGCTGTTAACTGTGTTGCTTACCTCCATAATAGAGTTCCTCATAAAGGGATACAAGGTAAAACTCTTTTTGAAGCATGGATGGGATACAAGCCAGATGTATCTCATCTAAGAGTCTTTGGATCCAAGGCTTGGGAAAGGATTCCATCGGAGAAAAGGAGAGACTTAGAGCCACTGAGTAAAGAGTGTGTTATCACTCCAAGAAACTCTCCTAGGTTGTATTTTCAGAGATTCCTGGTAACTTAACTAATCTTTGCAATGTTTCACTCACATACGAATGAGGGGTTGGATCGAGATGAATGTCTAACTAAATAAATTGTATGTCAAGACTATCTAAACATATCCAAACAATGCAGGGCCTTCAAGAGATACGATCATATAAGTGGTGTATTGAATAGGATAGAAATTAATCACATCAACCAAAACATATACATGAAAAATGATGCATATGAAGGGTTAAGAGACTAATATGATTGCTTATGATTCTTGCTTAAATAATCAAAAGTGATATGACTATCACCATAGGGCATTTAAACACAGACAAAGAACGGTATTCAACTCATAAGCATAAATATAGTAGAAAAGAAGATCTGACAATTTCAAATAAGGAAGCTTGTAGGCTGAATATGGAATAGAACAGGTCTCTCTTACAAATGTAGTATAATTATCAACTCAAAATGAATTCCCTTTGTTTTTCATAAGTCCCAGGCTTTATATCCTTTTAAAAATATTTCAAGATCCTCAAAAATTGGATCGAATCTGCTAAAAATAGCTAGTTAAAACCAATTTCTGAAACGTAGGAAAGAGTCCTACTTAAAAGGGTAACTTCCACCTTGCCGGTCCTCATATCTTCGACAATTGTAACAAGCCTTCAAAGGATGATGAATAAGGTTGAACCCGCCACCTGGAGGATTGATAGGCCATCTTTTGCCAAAAATAAACAAGAAGCTTCCTCTTTTCTCCTTGCTGGAACTTTCAACACTGGAACAGAACCTTAATAATGATGCCTTTAATTATTATCTAACATTAGAAAACATCATCGAGACATCTGGATCAGAGAATCTTGGATCTACGTGAAAATGATAGCATTCTTCCCTTTTGGTGCTTTCGATGTCTTGTAGGCCTGAAGCAGAGTGGGGTTAGCTACTGAAAGTAGAGCTTTCGGTAGCTAACAACGCCCCTTTGAAAAGGTTTTAGCAGCCAAATGCACAGTTTTCGCATTTGCTTCAAAATTGCAAAATGCAAAAATCCTTTAACCTTTTTAATCTTTAATCATGACATCTTCAAGTTGTTCATTTTGATTTTGTGCACCAGATTACTGTTACTGACTCGTTGTGGGATAGACCCTATAGATCCTAGTATTCAGATGCCAACAACCCAGCATTTGTGGCATTTTAATTTGCAATAGTGGCCACAGGTGACTGCAATGCTTTGATGAGAATTCATTAATGCTTCTAAGCTACAAAAGAGAGCATCAATGATATGTTCAGGAGCTTTGGCAACTGATATTCTGCAAAAAACATCATACACCCATATTAAATAAACAATATCATTCACCAGGTTGCACACAACCAGCACTGCCTCTCCTTTACATGCCTGTCATAATCCTGCTTAAATCAACTAGTGAAAATTTGTTGTATTCATCAACAATGAATTTGTAGTTGAAATTCTTCAATGGCGGCCCATCTAGAGATGTCCCAGTAATTAGTTCCAAGGCACACAATGAATAGTAATGTGTGCTAGCGCTTTTTTGCCTTTCGTTCTAGTTTTCAACAGGGTAAGTGAAAGTGACTTACCAATGACCTAGGTACTAGCTAACACTTCCCAAAACTCTCCATTGAAGTTTCCATAAAATAAGTGATCCCAGCAATAAGCGTGTTTTTGACAGAAAAAGTTCTATCATATCATTGATTATCTCTGGATTGCTTTCCAAGGGCAGAAGTAATCTCCCAAAACGCAAATGTTGATGAGTTCATGATTAAACCTCCCTCTGCATTCCAATATTTTCCTAATATTTGTAGGAAATTCTTCTGCCCACCAGGCCTCTACCTGTGCACCATATGAACTTACAAAAGGTTTATTGAACTCCTGCGTGTTCTTTTTAAACCCATAGCTTCCAACCTAATGCTTGAGCCAAAAATGATATCTATTGTGGCCTCTTCTTGTGGCTCTGCATCACAACCTGATACCTTCCACCTGTCAAAGATTCAAAACCCAGCTGTATTTACTATATGACAAATGCACACTCATTTTCTGCTTTCAAATCAGACATTTAACAATTGTCGACTTGTGGTTTGACTTGAGACTTAACTCGTGGCTGCATCTTGTGCAAACTCTTGACATGTGGATAAGATATATATAAAGTCACAGGCTGACTTATGATTGATTCATAACCTAACCTGTGACTTGGCTCATATGTCGACTTAAGTTGTTGGTTTGTGGCTTGACTCATGGGCCTTCAAATCTTTTATTAGAAAACCATAAGACCCGAGAGGCTAGAATATAGGTTTGCTATGACAATGATTATAACTCAGGATTTAGTATCAAGAATCTCGATTATGATATGGCTTGGTTTTGGAAGCACTTCGAGCACCCACCATTTTACAACAAAATGTATATTATTGTTTGACAGTATAAAAGTCGATAAAACTAAGTTTCTAGGCAATATAACCCTTACGTGTTGGTGTAATGCATGCTAAAGAGAAAGAGACCAAAGGATTTCTGAGCAAGAGAGATCAATGGGAGCTGGATGAGGAATCTGGAGTTTATGATACTGGCCAAAAGCAATAAATCAAATAGAGAGAGATGAAAATGCTCTGAAAAGTCAATTGCTAATATAGTGTATACTTGTTGGTTATGCAATCAATGCAAAGGCGTACAAACTTCTTGATCTATCCACAATGCATACATTTCTTGAGAGAAGTTTACAGTTTGAGGAGTGGCCACTTCACGATGCCCATAATGTTGATGAACACAACTTACCAACTACACCTACATAGCTTATTGAACAAGATAGCGAAGCATCGTCTCATGAAAGTTTATATTCTCACCATCAATGTGAAGATGAGCGAATGCTAGATCCAGATCCACAAGAACCTGAAGATATATCACCTGAAGATTCAACTCCTCTTCCAATATGGGCTTCCATCACTCTCGATTCTACAGGTGATCTTGTTGGAGATCCACAAGATCCAAGGAGAACTAGATTTTATTTTCAAAATGAAAGGTTTTCACTTTCTCACACAGATCCATTTCTTGCTGACAAATGTTTTCTTATGATTGGATCAGATCCGAAAAATTTCTTTGAGGCCTCCCAAGATCCTAGATAGATAGCATCTATGGATGAAGGGTATCAATCTCTTCAAAGAAATGAGACTTGGGAGCTTGTTTCTCTTCCTCCTGGTAGGAAGCTTGTTCAATGCAAGTGGGTATACAAAACAAAGATGGATTCAGATGGAATCACAAGAAAGTACAAGGATCACTCTTTGCTAAAGGTTTCTCCCAAGCTCATGGGATTGACTATTCAGACACATCCGCTCCTGTTGCAAAGATGGATTCCATTCGGATTGTTCTATCACTTGCTGCGTCCAAGCACTGGAAAGTGCATCACATGGATGTCAATAGTGCCTTTCTTCATGGAGATCTAGAGGAAGAGAGTTACGTGAATCAACTTGAAGGATACACTGATGATCCTTCACTAGTGTGCAGATTGAGGAATACCTTGTATGGGCTCAAGCAGGCTCCCCGAGCATGGTATGCTAAGATGGACTCCTTCTTACTGTCACAAGATTTTCAAAGATGCAAATATCATTTGAATGTCTACATGAGACATGACGATAACTCTCTACTCCTTATTCTTCTTTATGTTGATGATTTGTTGATTACAAGGAGTCTCTCTTCATGTCTTAGATCTATCAAAATAGCTTTGCACAACTCCTTCTCTATGTCAGATATGGGACTGCTAAAGCAGTTTCTTGGTCTTGAAGTCTCTTAGAGTGACTCAGGAATCAAGGTTGCAAAGTCCAAGTATGGATCAGATCTACTTGACAGGTTTCATATGAAGGAATGCAAACCAACACCATTTCCTTTTCTTTCAGGGATCATCCTTGAGGATGGTTCTTCTACACCTTTGGTGGATAGTACTTTGTATCGGCAGTTGATTGTGAGTCTTTTGTTTCTTACACATACTCTCCCTGATCTATCCTATGCAATCAGTGTTGTCTCTAGATACATGCAGGAGCCTCATGAGATTCACTGGAAGGAGGAAAAGAGGATGTTGCATTATGTGCAAGGGACAAAGACCTATGGTATTCATTATGCAGCTGACTATCCGTTGAACCTAGTTGGGTATATAGATTCAAATTGGGCTAGAGATAGCTCATATTGGAAGTCTACATTAGGTTTTTTTTTATGATTGGATCTAGCCCTATCTGTTCGTCGAGCAAAAAGTAGACTGCTTTAGCTCTTTATTTAGCTGAGGCCGAGTACATAGGTGCAGTAAATGCAGCCACACAATGCATTTGGTTGCGGGGCATCTTGTCAGAGTTTGGGATTCACTACAGTACTCCACCAATCATCCATTGTGATAACCATAGTGCTATCAAGATTTATACAGATCCAATTCTGAGACAAAGAACCAAACATATTGAGATACACATGCATTACATCTGAGGATTGGTTCATGATCGTACCATCACACTACTCTACTATCCTACAGAAGAGAAGCTTGTAGATATTTTCAACAAGCCTTTTTCGGTGAATAAGTTCACTTACCTCTGATCCCTTCTTGGAGCGAGTGATACATTGGTTGATTATATTTTTCTACAATCTATCTTGAGGGGGAGATTTCTTCCCACTAGGTTTTTCCTCTTTCCTCACATTTTATTTAGATTGTTGTATGGGGTGACCTTTTCTCTCAGTAACCAGGGCCCTATTTTTTCAGTTATATTTCCTCATAGTCTGGCTTAAGCGGGGGTGTTTTAATATTCTCACCATCACATGTTGGATTTTCATGCATTGCATGCATCCCATGCAGCACTGCATGCATCTAGTCAGCGGCAGTGGAGTATTCTAGCACCTAGTCCCTATTTTAGGTCCCCTAGAGCCTGTTTCTAGTCATCAGGATCCCTCCTACCTACCTAGTGTGCATTGTTTTCATCATTTGGATTACTAATACATCCTACTATGAATTTCTAGGACCTTATCAGTCAATTCATGCATTGATTGCTCAATTAACTGATTGGGCCTCCCAATTCACTATTTCTGAGGGTAGAAGGACTCCACTTGACTGCTAACATCTAGTCATGTGCCCTTTGGAGTCTAATTCCCTATTTCAGTTCTCACATGGTTCAGTTAGGATCAGTTCTACCTCAGTTGATTTTTTATTCACCATTGGTGTTCATTGAGTCTTGATTGGGAGATGGTTCCAATGCCGACTAAGAAATGAATTGAGGAGAATTCAAATCACCTTTGGAGATATTGAATTCATTATATTGTATTGACATCTTTTTTCCAACTTACAACTGATGAATGTATTATCATTATTTTCTCATATTTTTTGAGTTTCATGAGTGAATTTGTTCATCCTTTCTACTAAATTCTTCTCTTCAATTAACTGAGTGAAATTGTGTGGTTTGTTCAAGCTTAGTGATCTACCCCTATGGAATTTCACACGTGGAACATCCAAAACATTCAATTCCAAATGAAAAGTGTCGTTTATCTCGTCCACTTTGTCTTTAATAACCCCCTAAAGTGGTTTCGCAACCCTAGAAGGTGGTTTCCTTTACTCCTTGTTCAACTAGCGAAATGGCACGGTATCGACATGTGGCGGGTGGTTTTAGATTTTGCAACCACCCACCACTTCCTTTGTTCGTGCAATTTGGTGATGTGAAATCCTTGTGATCCGTTGATCTTATTGTTGATTGATGGATGACCATTGATCTCTTTCTTTCTTTAACATTAATTTAATGGTCATTTTGGTAACTTTATTATGTGTTAAATCCCCCACTTCTTTCTATAGACAAAATTGTATCCATCATCGATCTCGTCGCTTCTTTGATCTGAACCATTGATCCATGAACCTCTTACAAAAACCATCATTTTACTGATTTCAAGATATTTTCTTTTTATTGTCACAATTGCATGAAATATCTTCCATTTGAAAATTTGCATTTATTCTTCTCGGTATTGCTCATTTATTCATTTTCATGTGAGAACATAATGTAAAGCACATCTCATATTATTTTAATTTTGTTTATCCAAATCTATTCTTCACTTTAGCACCAAAAATATTAGTGTCAACTGTTATTTTTGTCTGTTAGATGTTTTATGTTAAAGAAATGTTAAACAAAGATGCTCGATTCTCCTTATGTGAATGTTATTCATGTTATCTATTTCCATTGTGTTCTATATGTGAGCATAGATTCTCTTGTTGTTATCTGTTGTGAATGATATTATGTTGAGTCACAATTCATATTGATATGCTTTGGTTCATAGGATTCATGTATTCATAAAAACCTTCTTCTAAAGTTAATATTGGATTCATAAAAGAACACATACAACAAATTAGTTAATATTGGATTCATAAAAGAACACATACAACAAAATAAGTTAATATTGGATTCATAAAGGAACATATACAATAAAATAAGTTAATATTGAATTCATAAAAGAACACATACAACAAAATAAGTTAATATTGGATTCATTCAAAAAAATAGTGCAAATTGATCATGTTAAAGTTTCATTATATATATATTCATCCGATAACACCGATAAATATCATAAAGGTTGTCAGTCGACCCAGACAGCTAGATAAATTACTTAAAATGTCATTTATCCCAATTATACAAAATGATGAATGGAAGAGCCTCTCAGAAATAGGCTAGCCTGATATTATCCTTCCATTATTCTATTGTCCCTCTAAAAGTACAGCCCTTACAAAAGACCTGCCTATACAAACTGAATAGAAGGGCCTTGGAAAATAGGACAAAAGCCCTCCCCTAAAATAATAGAGAATGAAAACTTAAAAATAGACAAGTAAACCTAATACAAAACGAAAAAATGAAAGTTATCCTGAAAATATCAAGAGACCATGTTGGGTGGGCCATGTGATTCCCTCAGTCTAGCTCCATTGATTTTGACCCCGAGGGATGCCTGTCAGCTCGAGGGGACTGTCGAGAGCCTTCCAAAGTCATTGGGATCCTCTCGGCATCACGTTGAACTCAGGTGAATTCTTCGTGTTCATGAAGGAGCCTTCACAACCGTTTGATCAATTCTTCATTGTGATTTTTGAACTTGCAGTCCATGGTATCCTCGATTCTCTTCTCCATTGAATCCAAGTCTTCTTTATCGCATTTCCCCTCCAGCTTATGTTGAAGCTCGGCTATTTTATTTTCTAACTAATCCACTCTTCGGTTGTATGCATCAATGTTGCTAGTCTTCTAACAGGGTTGCGACTGCTACCTTCCGCCATTATATAACAAGGATATAGGCCTGAATAACTGTTGTAACAAAGCTTCGCGTACAGAAGCTCATCGCCACTATGCAGAGCACTGGTCGGAATCTAGTGCCTTCCATTTTCTGAAACTTCAACAACCAAATGATGAGGGAGAGTGGAGGGAGAAAACGTCAAAGACAAAGCTAAGATAGACAACATTTTCAGCAAACACTAAGGAACAGGGGAAGATCTGATTTAAAGGAGAGAAAATGAACAAAAAACCCGAACACGGATCAGAATAAATCTCCACAAGCATTGAAATTAAATATCAGATGAACAAAAAACCCAAACACGGATCGAAAGAAATATCCACAACCGTCGAAATTACATATCAAAGTACTTCAAATAAGTTTATATGACATTACAAGTCAGAGACCTTACCCTGACCTACCTTTGTATTTACTGATGGGACAGATTGACTGCTAGGGTTCGACGATATAATCAAGGGTTGAAAGAGTGTTATTTACCTAAGACCATACCCTAACTGCACTTTGGATTAACTGATGGGACAGATTGACTGGTAGGGTTCTACGATATAATCAATGGTAGCGTCCCATTTCACTTTAAAGGCTATGAGATATTGAACCATTATTTTCATTTGAAAATGTAATAGTACATCAAAATTTCATTATCACTTTTACAAATTTCTTAATATAGTGACAATATTTGCATTGTTCCTCTCTATAAACTTTAATATGGAATGTTATATTTATATGTGATAGTTAAAAAACCCAAGAATCCATATAGAATATAAATTTAAAAAACATAAAGACAAAAAAGCTAACAATATGAAGAAACCATGTGTTTGATCAATTATACCAATTCTAGACATTGTTTGTAGATGGGTTTGTAGAAGATCTAGTGTAACATGGGAAAAATTGATGAAGAAGAGGGAGAGATGACCGTAAGAGATAAGAGAAGTCTAAAAAATAATATCAATCTTCCAAGATGTAATTACAATGAAACATAACTAGGAAAAGAATGAGAGATAACATGACATAGGAATAACATCTAAGGTTGGTGTTATTTTTTTACACGACCCATTTCATATTATCTGCATAATTCTATAGTTCAAGGTTTGGAAATTGTGAAAAAATGGCAGTGAGGTTGTACAATTTGAGAAGTGTTATATTTTGTTGGTTCATTAGTGTGGGTAATTCAAGACTTTGCCTCCATAGACTAGTCGCATAATGTAGTACAAATTTCAAACAATTTGGTTGTTGAAATTTAAAACCCTACATCTAACTTTGTTCTGCACATACAAAATGCTACACATATTTGAAAATCCAATCCATAGTGCAAAATTCTGCACATACCTATAAATTCACAGCATCCCAATCATATAAGGAGCCCATTGGACGAATCACAAATGAAAATGTTGCATAATATGTTTGTAAGGATCCCATTGGACGAATCACGGATTCATAGTGAAGAAAATCAGGTGGAAACAACAATGGGGATGCATTGCCCAAGATCAAATTTGTTTCACGTTTCACCCCTATGCAGTTGGAGTATTGGGCATGGTTGCATCCAATTTCTCAAAAAAACGACAAAATTTGCATTGTTCCACTCTATAGCTTTTAATAAGCAATGTCTAACCCAAATAAGCCAAGAACCCATATAGAGGTAATTTTAGAAACATAAAAAATACCTAACAATATGAAAAATACAATTGAGAAATATTTATAACCATGGAGATTGAATTGATAAGTAATCAAACTTCTAATAGAAAAATCAATGTTAGATGGAAATGAAATACAATCTACGCAATGTCCAATGGATATAGAGATCTATAAATACAAAAGAGGGAGTGAATTTAAAAAATATGTTCATGAATACAAAAACTATTATCTTGAATCACTTCAATAACAAACTTCACTTGTTTGAATCCATTTGGAAACTTGAAAGTGGATGAAAAAGCACAAAGGTATTTGGTCAATGACTACCACAAATTACCAATTGGGAATTGGTGGTCCCTTAATTACTCTAATTTTATGTCAACATTAGTAATATTCTCATAAGATGCGGTATTTAGTCTTCAAATTGAGTGTGCTTTTAGGATTTATCCATATCTCAAGTTGTCTACAATTGCATCACCAATTATGATTGCTTCTAAATAATCAAACTATGCAACATCATTTCTCTTTTGAGTTAATAGACTGGATTTGCATTCATCCTTCTTATACATATCACCATTCCCATCCCATGGCTGAGGTAAACCAAGACTAAATTATGAAAGACTTTTCTTTATAAAGAAATTTGAATCTAATAATCTCTTCAGCCAATGCTTTAGCTTTGTCTTCATTTCTTGACATAAAGACCTCCTTGGTAATCATTTGGTTGTCTATCTTTATCATACTAGTCTTGTTTTCAACCTACAAGTCCTCCAATTGCTTCTTAGTTATACTAGTATTCAGGAAATTTACTATTTCAACATCCTACTTAGTCATTTCTCCAAGCTGCTTTTCGACATCTTTGATTTCCTTTTGACATGTTTCATACATATCTAACTAATCTTGTATAAGATCAAAATAATCCCATCTATATAGCATTCCAACTAATATTTTCTCCCAAAGGGTCTTTCTAGTTCTTCTCAACAACTCTTCACAGTGGACATCTAGTTGCATCTTGGTAATTTGACTTTTTAATTCATTTATCATTGACTCTTGATCATCAGTACCTTTGCACTCTGTTGTTCACTTTCGAGTTCACGAGCAAGGGTCAAGAGTTACTCAAGCTAAAGCTAAAGGCTCTTAAAGGGTAACAATAAAATATTAAGCTAAATCATGCTCTTAGAGTAGTATAAATAGGAGAGGAAAATTTTCATCTTCAACATCCAAAATTGAAGAGCTCAGATGCAAGAGTAGAGGGTCAAATTTAAGGGAAAGATGAAGTGAAGAAGGACGAAATTCTAGTGGAATATGAAATCTTGGGATGATTTCTACTTGGTTTTTTCGTTTTAGGTCATCTTGGATTTTTTAGAAGATCTTTGTTTCTAGGATTTTTAGACCGTGAAATGTTTATCGGATGGATACATGTCAAGACTTATGAGTGCCTATGGTAAATATTTCAAATGCTGATTTGCTATAGTTCCATAGATATGACCTCAGGAAGTTAGGGATTTTGAATAACCTTCAAACATGTCAATTTGTAATTTTGCTTATAAGTTTTGATATAGAATGTTTCAGATAGTTCCCTTTGGAGGAGATTCAAAATAGACCTTTAGGAACATATGGTTAAAATTTCAGATCTTGGTTCCCTATATTTTTCGAATATATGAACTTGGGAAGACGGAGATTTGGAATGAGTCAAAAATCATCTTTAAACAAGTTAGTTTATCATTTTCACTATAAATTTTGATCCATGGCGTTCCAGAGAATGACCCTTAGAGGATATGTCCTATAAATATTGAAGAGTGTGTGGTAAAAGTTTCATATATTTATTCATTAAATGTTAAGAGTTATACTTGTTGAATGTTATCTTTTGTGACAATGACAATGAAAATGAAAATTAAAGAGAAGAAGGTTGACAAAATCTTGCATAACTTTCTCATATTGTATCATAATCACAAACTTGCGGGCATGTTGGATCAACATACTTAACGATCATCTTGGTAATTATCTTGTCACATTCTATGATGATCTTGGTATAGATATTATTGGTGATTGTATTGAAATATTCCATGGTAATTTTATTGGCATGAGATCCCTATAAGCTTTTGGAATGTACTATGAGGTCTATGATGTAAGGTTTTGAAGGTGCAAATAGATGAAGTCTATTGGTTATTATTTTTGGAATCTAATTACACTCTTTGGAGGCATATTTCTTGTCTTTCTATACATTTGAAGTATATCCTGGAAGAAGTTGTTGGAATTCTCGGAGTATAGATTTGAGGCATGTTCAGGTTGACATTGTGACAAAGATAGTTTTTGTGGCATTGTGACAAAGAAAATGATTTTCTCATTGAGACGAACATGGATTGTGATAGTGAAAAAAATACAATGATTGTGACAAATATATATAGGTACAGGGATATTGATACTAGTACAAGGTCATAGATAGAGGTATAGGTTGATGGAGACAGTGATACAATGGAAATGGAATATTGTTCTTCTTATTCATATGAGGGTGGCCGGATGGGGCAAGGATATGAGATTGAAGTATCCTTTAGGTTGGTGCTTGTGATATCAGGGAGTTGAGGCTTCCTTCAAGTTGGTGCTAGTAAAAATATTGAGTTGCAGTTTATTGAGGATTGGATTCCTATATATACGTTGGAAATTATGAAAAACAAGGGTTTGTAGCCTCCTTCTAGCTGGATATAGTAAAACGAGGAGTTGGAGCTTCTTTCAGGTTGGAGCCTATAAATTAGGGGGTTGGAGCCTCCTTCCAGTTGGTGCAGATAAATCAGGGAGTAAGAGATTCCTTCAAGTTGGATCTTGTAAAATAGGGGGTTGGTTCCTCCTTCCAGTTGGTGTTGGGGTGCTTCCTATGAATGCAATCTTGTTATTTTATATAAGAAAAGCATTATGTAGTTTCTCTTGTCTGTGTTGGTTTTATGTGATGGTGAATGACATTGTTAAAGGTTAATGTTACATGTTTTACTTAAGGTTAAAAGTATTAAAAATTGTTAAATAATGATACACCCCCCCTCTTAGTATAATTTTCCAACAATCAATTGGTATTAGAGTCAATTCCTTCAAGAGAGTCTGATAGGTGGAACGAAGATCTCTACAGCACATGGATGAACATGAAAGTATCTAATCTGTAGATGGGGTTTGATTGTTCTATGGATGAAATTTTGATCATTGGATTATAAGAATGAGACTTTGTTTACATGCACAAGGTTTTGATATCTGGAAATCTATTGTAAGTGGTTAAATCACTCCAAAAAGACCAAAAAAGCATGCAGTCGTGAAGGAGATAAGAAATAATAATACAATGGAAATGGATATCATCTTGCATGGAATATATGATCATGTGAAAGATCAATTTGGAAAGCGTTGATCAGCTAAATAGCTATAGGAAGAGGTACAAAAGCTCTACACAAAGGGACCCATTGCTAGCATTGTTTTTTTCACAAGTACCAAAGAAGATTGGGTAAATAGTTCATGAGGTTTGGATTCTGAAGAAGGATTAAAAAGTGCAAGGTAATTAAGATTACCTTCGGGATCCCACAAAGTTTTTCCAATAGGACCAAGCACTTAAAATATTAAGCAGAGGTGCTAGAACATCAACTACACATGAGCCTAGTTGATGACCAGGGCGCTATGCGACGGGTGTTGGTTTATCCATCAATACTGAGAGGTGGGGAGGAGAATCAATATTTCCTTTTTCAAACCTTTTTGTAAACAATTACTATCAAGCACAAGTTAAATAATCATAAGTATCATGAATAACACAATTAACAATTTGAACACATAGATTTATCGTGGAAACCTCAAAGGTAAAACCAACAAAGCTTTCTTATTAATAAGCTAATCTTATACAAAATTGTTTTACAAGCACCAAATGATGGAGAAATTAATATCCTAGATTCTCTGTCCACTACAGAAAGGATGCACCTACACCCTTTGTTTTCTACAGACAAGGATGCCCCAACACCCTAATTCTCCAGCGACGACTGGAAGGAGGAAACAACCCCCTTAGAAGGACTCAACCTTCCCCAAGCACCACCCAACCACCCTATAATTTATAATAGTTTTAAATTCATTTTTCAAATCTTCAATGGAAGCTCAAACTTTTGTAATGCTTCATCTATCTCACTGGCCTCTTTCTTGCTTTTGATATGCAATTACCAAAACTTCAAAGACACCTCTGGTACTCTTCATACATTTGAGTTGTATGGTTATATATCTAAAATTCAAAGAACTTTATTATTTGAAACATTGTGTCTTTTTAAGAAAATCATGCCTCTTCATAAAAAATATTGTATCCTTATAATGTTATCGATTCATCATTGATATTCATAATCTTTCAATCTTGTTTTAATTAATAAGGAATTACTATTTTGCAGAGTTAACCAATTTTGGCATTCTCCAAAGTTGGAAATTTGGCCAAATTGTTCGCCAAATATACCATTTCCAAACCTCCGTTCAACAGAGTGGATGTCAAACTAGCGATCAACTAATATTTACAAATATTTTGTGTCTGATCCTTTTAATTAACCCTCGATCATCTTTCAACACTGAAATGATTCAAAACAGTTGGATCTTCGTCAATCCACATAAACGGTGGACTTGAACATGCACTTAGCTAGATTTCATAAATATTTTGCATCACATACCGAGCTTTAAAATCTGAACAACTTAACCCAACGAAATGTGTGTGATCCATTGGATTTGATTCCTCTGAGATCTATGGTGTTCATTGCAAGTCAGCTTCATGAGATTCATGATTGCATAGAGGGGACTCAGATGCATGGAGGGGCTTCAAATGATCAAGGGCAGAGATGGAAAATGCACTAAACAATTGAAGAAATCACACCAAAAGTTGCAAACATGTAAACCTATGGAAGAATAATGATGCAGAGCCACCTAGTAGCAAATCATTGGAGGAAAAGGGTTTCGGTGCTATAAAGTGCATGGTGGTTAAACTTCGAAAGGTTGAGCGGAAATTAAATCGCTTACCACATGGAAAGTGTTGGTGGAGTTATCTATGAAAAAAAGTTAAAGTTAAACTGCTCGATGCAAGTTCTGAAACCACCTAAGCATATGTTATATAAAAGGTTTGTTTGAAGTTTTAAAAAATGCATTTGCTAATAATTGTATGGATGAAAAGAAGTTGGGGGAAACACGTCACTTGTATCCATCAACAAGAATAGAACTAAATAAGCTCACTTCACAGGTAGCTCGAAACCCTTAGTTTTCAGAGTTTGTTTCCCAAATGGAGAAACTTGAAGACCTTGCTCCGCTCAATGAAAGTTAGATGAAAATGAGGAGCTTGTAGTTGACAGGGAAAGGAATATTTTCGACCCTGTTTTGTCTATGTGTAGTATTTCGTAGTCTAAAGAGAAATTAATGGATTTTAATTCACAGGGAAAGGATGTATTTAATGTTTTTGTTTCTTTTCTATATTGTTTTTGTGTCGAATAGACCCTACACTTCCCCGTATTTGTTGGTTGGTGTGCGACTATTTATTCCAAGGATAAAAGGTAAAAATTAATGTAAATACAGCCAAAATTATATTTCAAGTCAATGCACAGACTATCCATGAGTTTCTAGGTTTACCTAGAAAATTTCCCAAAAACCCTGATTTGTTTAACGAAGAAAATTTGGTAAAGTTTTGTAGAAATTATAGTCCAGCAGAAAAAGACAAGTTTTTATTGCAAGTCTTGAAAGATGGCCAGTCACATGAAAAACCATCTTTCCCTTTAGTATTGATGTCTTTCAATGAGATACCCAGTTAGTTTTGTCCTCGTTGAGTCAAATTTTAGGTCTAGATAGTGATAAGTCAATCATGGAAGTTATGTTAGTTTTCCTTCTACAAGTAATTTCACCTGAGTCACAGTCGAGTTCAGTGTGTTGTTTTAATTTTGATGAATTCCTAGATAAAGCAATTCATGTCTAGTTGGTGAATTTCCATGAGTTAAAGCATTTCAGATATCAGTCATATCTCCTGAAACTATTCTTGTGTTCAAATATTTCAGAATTGATGTTTCTTGGTACCATATTTTCTCATGACCTTCCTAAACAAATCAATATGTTTGTGTTCACCAATACAATCATCGAACAAGTTTACATAATTATTTTTAATGTTGAATTGCCTTGAGTGTTAGAAAAAATGAAAGAAATGTTGCATCCTACGCCAGAAGTCCAAATAGGTGATTGGTTCTTGTATAAAGAACACACTATAATTAGAGTGTATGGTTTTACTGGAGCACCATATATGTTGCCATCGTTTTTAAGACCAACAGTTTTTTCCTTAGAATTTATTAGACAAAGGTTGCATTCAGAAGAAGAACATTTCAGTGTTTTCAAAAAATAATCAAATGTGAAATTCTCTCTTAAAGTTGGTCCATTCATCATTAATACTAAGGCAACCCTATCTATAATAGAAAAATTATTGAAGAGCATGGATTTCCAAGAGGCTGAAAGGATTAATTATGATCCTAATCAAATTATATCACAAAGGAGACAACAAAATAGAAACAAGGCTTTTGATCATCAAACAGTTGAAGGATTAAAAGAAATGGAAAATTTATTCAAATTTGAACAAGATAAGAAAGAAGTGAATATGGAACAAATAAGCAATTTGGAAATGTTTGTTTAGACACCAACTAAATCTGATATCACCAGTAAGAGAACTATTTCAGAAGCTGATAGTATGGAAGCCGTTGAAGAAGTTTCAAGCAAGAAATCAAAAGTAGAACAACATAAGGAAATTATTAGTATGGAGGAATGAGATTTAATTGTTCCAGAAAAAAACTACTTTGATTTTGTAACCACTTATAAATATGCAACAATATTATTTTCCAAAAATAAAGGAATATGGAAGTAACTCTCAGTATAAGTCTAGATTTGATTTCCTTTCACAATATGCAAAAAAGAAGCAGCACTCTTTCGAAGAAACTCTAAAATTGTTCCCCGAAGTAAGAAAGTTGGCAGAAAAAAAAAGTTTCCCTTCTTACAATGAAGGATCCAGAAAGAATCACTATAAGGTTTGCAGTGGTGAAAGATTCTAAAATGGAAGTTAAGCTTGATGAGATTAATATACCCAATAAGATTCAATTGCATAGACAAACAAGAGATGTCCTGTATTTTGATTTATTACAATCCACTTAAAAATTTTCTAAATTGCAGTCTATGATAGAAAAGCTGGAGAGTCAATTGAGGCAAGAGAAGGGATAAAACAAAGAAAATTGATCCAGATTAAAAGACTACAAATGGACCTTGTGGCTGTGGGAGCCGAGCCAGGGAAAACTCAGTGTACCAAAAGGATCCTTGATGAAAAATAAAATACCATTCAAATGATCAAGAAAAAAATGAAGATGCCAAATAATTAACCTATGCAATCTCCAAAGTTGACAACATTACAACAAGAGAAGGAATCCATATATCAAGAAATGATGGATCACAAAGGTAAAATGTTAAAGTTACAAGATGAAAAGCGTGCTTGGGAAAAAGAAAGGATTGAATTGTTGTCACAAATTTCAATGTTAAATACCAATCAGATTGAAACTACGCAAGTGCCAGAGAAGCCAGGGGATCAATCTCTATGTACAGATGAAGGAAAAATGGAAAATTCCTCCACAGAGGAATTGACCAGTGCTATGTCACAAATTATTGTAAAATATGTAGATATAGAAGAGTTGAAAGCAAAAAACCAGAAAATGAAATAGGAAGTAATTCAAAATTTTGAAGAAAAGAAAAAATATTTGAGTGATAGAAAACAGTTGCAAAGAAAGTTGATGAATTAAAATATAGATTGACAAGTAACCTTCCATTACAAGGATCTAAACACCTTATATGGGATTCAATATCTGTGGAAGTAACCAAATTTGGGTCACATTTGAATTCTATGGAAGATAAAGATGTTATAGCAAACATAGCTCTCTAGAGGTGTAAATTGGCAAACGAGACATTATGCAAAATTCCTTCAGGAACAACTCAAAATGCAGTCATATTTTTAAAGAATCTAACTCAATTAGATATGCATAGTTTTGGAATCAAAGACAAACCATTAATCATCATTTGGGAAAGAAGAATTATTGGAAATCACGATCGTGTTAAACAAGTACAAGACGAAGCGCAGCAGATGGTCCTTGAAGTTCAAAATTTTAAGAAATTATTTATGGGGATTTTTGAAAATGGTCTAGCTTCTCTTTGGAGTGATGATGGAAAATTAATGACTCAAGAAAATTATCACAGTTTGATAGTACAAGCTCATATAGATCACTCAAAATTTGAAGGTTTGGTCAAAGGATTAATTGGAAAGACAATAATTGATAAATTTATCTGATGATTTTGAAATACTTAAACAATTTCTAATGATTAAGAAGGATCTTCCATCTATATGTTACACAACATGCATAGAATTGGAGGTGATGGTGAAATAAATGATGGATTACAAAATCCCAAATCAAGAGAAATGAAAAATTGTTGAAAATTTTGGGAAAACAATATACAGGTTATATCAAGAATGAATATTCAGGTGTCTTAATTTGAAATGAAGTTGTGGTTCCTTTGTTAACTGCCTGAGTGTTAAATCATCCCAAATCAAAGAAACAATATACTAGCTTGGTCAACCACAAAACAAATGTTCCTGAAGTTTAGAGATTTCATTGAAATTTCTATTTTTAGCGAAGAATTAGTTAGGGTTTAGTCAAAGAACATTTTGTATAGATTTTGATTTTACAAAGAAATTGGGATTGGATCCGAGAGCAAAAAATGTAGTGATGTAATAATTTTTGAAGACTTTAATGAAGAGAAGAAATACAAGTCTATTGGAAACAGAGATTCATATGTTGTCACTTTCTTCAGTCTGTTAATTTCTCTTCACTTTCTTCAGTCTGTTAATTTCTCTTTTGTGAATGTATTTTGTTTTACACCATCTTATCGTGTTGCCTCATATTTGACTGTACAATGTGAGTTAGAATTCATTTTATATGCTCTGATTCACACATTTAAATATTTTCAATGTTCTTTCTTTCAAATTAATGCATAATTCATCCTAGTTAGATGCCCTGTTTTTTTCTCAAGAGAAAAAGAGCCTCTTGCTTTTCATACTATGAATCAAAGAAAATACACATATTCTTGTCCATAAAAGTTAATGATCATGATAATCATTTGTTACATGTGAAACATACTTGTCTCGCAAATGGACATTATTCCACATGTTACACAGGTTTTTATCTCATAATAACCTTGTTTGTCATATTCCATCTACATAAACATGTAGCATTCCATATCACAATCAATAAACCAAAAACTATTTATCTATGCAATTTAGCTAATATTCTGTCGTATTATACAACTATTTTATGTATTGTATCAAAATAATATTGTCCAAAAAATCTTTCCCTCCTTATTACATATTTATGTCAATTTCATCTAACACCTCTTTTTTGTGACAAAGAAAGATATGAGCCCTTCCTTCACCCATAATGAGACCACTTTTTGATAGCATGCATGCCTCCATGTTATAGATCTTGCTCAGATGTTTATAACATATATTTTCAAAAGTAAATGTTTGTCCTGTGAATATAAATAAGGATATGTTCTGTAAGAATACCCAAATGTTTTGTGCCCATAATCAAATATTTGCCAACCACAATCTGGAAACTATTTCAAGTTTTCTAGGCAAGCCATTGCTGAAGAAAAGGCATGGTTTCCACTAATCCCATCCAGATAATAGAGCTCTGATATTTTACCTTCTGCACCGATCGAAGCCAACTAACCACCGTATTTGGATAAATATATTTGTCCCGAGTGTTCTTTCTCGACATTTGACTTCGAAATTCACACTTCTGACTTTCGACGACAAGGATCGACCACCCCTTCATTTAGTAGAGAATTGTGAACACCTATATCCAACAATTCACCTGTATCCAGAATGGTGAACACAAGAAGGATCGACCGACCCTTCTTGCAGTCTAGAACTATTATGAACAGAATATTGGGCACAAGAAGGGTCGACCGCCCCTTCATTTATAAGGGAATTGTAAAAATATTCAACCTACGAATTCTAGGCTGTCAATTCATGTATATGTTGAATGGTGAACACTAGAAGAATATTGAGCAGAAGAAGTGTCGATCGACCCTTCATTTACAAGAGAAATGTAAAAATATTTAATCTACGAAGGCTAGGCTGACAATTCCCAACTTTCGACTTCTGCAGTAAATAGTAGGGATCGGTACATTAGCTAAGTTATAACATATAAAAATATTTATCCCAAATTCTGACATCTGACTGCTGACAAGAAGGATCGGTCAGCCGTTGTTTAGTAGATAATTGTGAAATCCAGTAATTCACCTGTATCCAGAATGAGGAACACAATAAGTGTCGACTATCCCTTCTTGCAGTATAGAACTAATATGAAAATAATACTGGGCAAAAGAAGGGTCGATCACCCCTTCATTTATGAGGCCATTGCACATATATTCAACCTATGAAGGCTAGGCCATGAATTCATGTATATCCCGAATGGTTAACACTAGACAAATACTAAGCACAAGAAGGTTCGGCCAACCCTTCATTTAAGAGAGAAATGTAAAAATATTTAATCTATGAAGGATGGGACTATAATTGCCTACTTCTGACGGCCACAGTAAATACTAGGGATTGGAACATTAGCTAAGTTATACCATATAAACAATATTTATCCTGAATTGCGACAAGAAGGATCGGCCACCACTTCATTTAGTAGAGAATTGCGAACACCAATATCCAACAGTTCACCTGTATTGAGAATGGTGAACACAAGAAATATCGAATGACCCTTCTTGCAGTCTATAACTATTATGAAAATAATATTGGGTAGAGGAAGTGTCGACCTCCCCTTTATTTATGAGGGAATTGTAAAAATATTCAACCTACAAAGGCTAGGCCTTCAATTAATGTATATCCAGAATGGTTAACACTCGAAGAATACTGATCACAAGAAGGGTCGGCAGACCCTTGATTTACGAGGTAAATGTAAAAATATTTAATCTACGAAATCTAGGATGACAATTCCCGACTTCAGAGTTCTGCAGTAAATAGTAGGGATTCTGACATTGGCTAACTTATAAAATATAAAAAATATTTATCTCGACTTCTGACATCCAACTTCAGACAAGAAGGATCGGTCGCCCCTTCGTTTAGTAGATTGTCATGTTCCCAAATTTTCCTATGGTCCATGGGGATGATTTTAGCCTAAGTCACCTAGGAATTAATTAAATAATTAATGGATGGCTGAAAGAAGATTCCTAAGGGTGAATTTGAGGAATTAAATGGATAAGGAGGGGCCCCCATGAAGTTATTAACCCCAATTCAAGTGATAAGGTGATTTATTAATTAATTGGGGAAGTTTTGAGGCAATTACACCATAGTAGTTAATTAATTAATTGCTTAGCTAAATTATTTCTGAGTTGTATTATTGTCATTTAAATGTTTATTACTAATAAATGTGCCACATGGATAGGAAATTCGAATTGGTCAAGTAGGCCACACTTGCTTAAGTGATAAACTTCATAAAAGCTAAGGAATCTAATGGAGACAAGTTGGCAAGGTGAACCAAGAAGGAAACTGACAAAAGATGGCAAAATCAGACAAAAGCAGAAAAGAGAAAAGTGAATGAAGTGGAATAAAACAAGAAAATCAGTCAGAAAGGAAAGTAGCAAGTTCAGAAAAAGCTCCCTAGGTGCACTTTCCAATTCAGTGAAGGAATGCAAAAGCAGGAAAATGGAGAAAGGAGAAAAGTTTCCTTTCTCCTCAAGGAATGCACCCTCATGGCTTTGGAGTAGAATGGGAAAGTGGGTAACCTACTCTCACAGGTCACCAAGCCAAGAAGTTGCTCAGCAAGACATCATGAAGTTTATAAAAAAATCCAACCAACTCCATTTGACAACTTTTGATCATTATTGGAATTTGTGAGTGAGAGCTCTGAGCCCTCTAAGTTGAGTGTTGTGCCTCAACAAGTTATGCTTGGGTGATGTGCCCCAAGACCCCATGAGTTTCTTGAGAGTGATATGCAGGTCCAACAATCAATACTGCAGCCATTTACACTCAGTACATTTCAGACATGAAGATCTAATGTCAGATTGAAGAGGAGGTCACCATTGAAGGAGATTTGCAGCTAGATTTAGTGGAGGAACACCAGTGGAAGAAGATAATTATGGAGAGATGTTATCAGGACCTCTAGTGAAGTTTATCAGCTGAAGATTGCAGAAATTAGATGCTTCTATATTCCAGAAATCAAAGTTTAGATCGAATCTCTAATCTTCTCCCACTCCTACTACTCACTCAACCAATTTTGGAGATGATTTTCCTAAAGGAGAGAACCAGTTGAAGATGGAATCCATTGAAGACCAGCATGTTCATAATTCAAAACGTTATGACATATGATCAGTATATGGACTGATAATAACCACCATTATAGATCTGAGGTAACTTCTCTCTTCTCTTCTCTATTTCTCCACTATTGTAACATAAAACTAGCCTATGAGGCATCATGATTTGAGAAGCTAGCATTAATAAAAGAAGGAATTTTATAAATGTCATATTTCAATTTTTATGGATGGAACATGTTATATCAGAGTTGAAATTAATATCAGAGCAGAGTTTTTAATTCTTAAAAGCAGTTTGTGAAGTTAAAATACAAGACTAGCTAGATTGATGTCATTTCTAGACTAGTTTCACCGCTTTTACTGCCAAATCCATTCTAAGCAATATTTTTACATTTTGTTAGTTGGAGAAGGTCATTAACTCAGTCTACTATCCTTATCAATCCTTAAATATAGAACTTTGAATCCTTTAGACCCTATTTGTAAATCTTGGAAAATTACTAGCTCAACAATCCCGGGACAGCCCAAAAACCCCAAATCTTTCCAAACTCTCACAAGTCTACAAAAATACCTTCCTGAACCTAACCAACATTCATTTGAATGATATAAAATCTGTTATTAACTTCCACTATCCCCACCTGTCTAGTATGCATATGCCAGCTACCCAGGAAGCCTTGAAGTAGGCATAGACTTGCTCTATGTTTAAAAGTGAATGGTACTGGTACCTTGTGCATAAGACAAATATGATTTGATATCCTAACCTACTGCTGCACCTAACCACATACATTTTCCAGAATTAAATATTCATCCCACCATCCTCATTCCTTACCTCAGTACCCCTCACTTACCTCCTACACTGTCCGAAGAAATTGATAGAAAGTTTACTAGTAAAGTTTAGAAATTTTTTGGAGTTGAGTTAATATCTTGGTTGAATCTTCTCAAGTATATTATAGTGGTATCAAATCACTTTTCTCCACCCCTGTGGAAAGAAAGAATCTCACTGATGGAAGGAAGATTGAAAATCTTCTCATAGAGGCAAAATGTGGCTCCTACCAGTCAATGAAGAAGAATTTATTTTCGAGCCATATGAAGAGGAGCCTTTAACCCCTGTTGGAAATTCTTATTTGCACAAAGTTGAACATGATTTCCTTAATGAACAAATGTTTGAAGAGAGCATAGGAAATGACCTACCTATGACTAATTGGGATTATGAAGGAATACTCAAAAGAGGTAACCCTAAGAAATCCTATGAGTACTTTATGGAGTACTCTGCCTTGAAGAAGGATGTTCAGAAGTCCTTGACCTTTAGAGACTATTGTGATTTAAAAATTCAAAGTTTGTTCAAAGATCCCTACAATAGTGATAGCAAAAGAAGGATTGCACATATGGTTGAGGGTGTGTGCAAAGAAGCCAGGGCAAGATCTTTACCCCTAGGAGCTAAGATAGAAGGGAGGATTAAAGATGTGTCCACACAGCCAGGAAAAATAAAGGGAGGAAACCAAGAGCAACCTAGTTCTTTGGGTGGAGAAGAATCCAGAAAAAATAAAGATGAATTTGCAGCCCTACATATGGATCCATCCCAATCTCAGGGATAAGGAATCAAGAAGGAAGTTTCAACAAGGCCACTTGCAAGGCCAAGCATTGCGAGACTGTTTGGTTTTTCTTCAAGAAGGAAGTCCAAAGGTTGTGATTTGAGCACCACACAATGTGGAGAGACATCAAGTTTCTTGGAAATAAATGACGAAGAAGACCTTGTTGGTGCCCCATTACTCCAAGAAGTGGATGAAGAAGGTCAATGCACAGTAGAATATCCAACAGTCAAACACTTGATTGCGGGTGATGAGGGAGGTAAAATCACTCTCGATCTTTTAATGGTTGATTTTAAAACAAGTGCAAAAGAAATGGGACAGACTAATGAAGGTGAGACATCTTTTGGATCTGATCCAAAGGAAGAACATAATTCAGATTTACACTCACCCCTGGAGCCCCACCAAGAAGCAGAAATTGAGCACATCTCAGTAGGGTGTGAAGCAGAGAAATGGGTGGATGAACAAGACATCAAAATTCCATCACAAAAGGAGGAGAAAATGACACATGGTGAATTAGGAAATTCTGATTTTTATGTGCCATTATGTTAGTCTGATATGGCAGCCATTTCCATTGAAAAATTTCGGATGGTTGACCCCCATAATGATGAGGTTCAGAATTATGGTGTTAAAAAGGAAAGCAGTATGAAGGCTAAAACTTTAAGAGAAGATATTTCTGTTGCATCAAGGATGAATGAGCACTTATGTTGCAGCCCAAATTATGTTTTTGAGGACCTGGAAGATGAAAATATTGCAGTAGAAACATATACACAAGATTTCAAAACTTCAAGTGCACCGCATGAAATTGATCTGACGATAGGAAATGAAGAGGAGAAACATCTGCAAGGACCTCATCTTCTTGCAGGATCTTTGAATATGGATGAATAGAAGATCCAAGAAGCCCTTCAAACCCTCAATTACACACAATCCTTATTGAATAACCTTTGTTGGAATTTGGGGGAGTAGTCTTCCATGAGAGACATGGAAGAATTTCAGGAAGCCATGGCAAGCATAAAAGGTAAATTCTTGAACGTACTTTCTGATAGAGATAGTTTATTGGAGCTTGTGGAATTGTTTCATGGTACATATTTGAGGAATGATGGAGATATTAGCAAGCTCAATGATGAATTAATGGCCACCCAAGATTCTTTAAGAAGCGCTCAAAGTTCCCTCCAAGAATCCAAGACATAAATATTGCAGCTTCATGAAAAGTTGCAAAGATCCCCCCTACCTTCCTACACGCCATTCAGTCAAAATCATTTGGCTGAAAGAATTCTTGAACATAGGGAGGAACCTCATGAGATGGTGGATCATGAGGATCATTCATTTTTATATGTGCTTGAAGAGTGTGCAGAACAATTTGATGAGAACCAAGCACTGGATTTTTTTCCAAGGGAACTTGAGTTGTTCCTTGAAGACAAACACTCCCCCATGAAATAGTGGGATGAGAACACCCGATTTGGGACAGCTAGTAATGAAGAATTTGCAGCCATAAGTATGATTACTAAAGGTTGCAGACATGCAAAGAAGGTTCACAGTTCTTTCCCACATGTCCTAGATTCAACAACACCAATGGGGAATGAGTAGTGGGTGAAGACATTTTTCTGGTTTGTGTCACATGTTCAGCAGGAGGTTCATGATTTGTCCCCATGAGAGATGGATCCTATTGAAGAAGATATGGATGATTATAACTCATATAAATCAGCAAGCAGGATCTTTGATTCACCCACCAGATGGATGGATAGAGGCCTCACTAGAAAAGAAAATATGTAAGGTAAAAAGTTCACTTGTTTCTGTAATAAATTTCTTATTATAACTGACATTGTCTTGAATTGTGAGCAGCAGCAAAAGTATATTTTGCAGCCATTTGATGTCACTCATCTACATATGGATTGGGTAAAAGATTACCTAGCAAGCATGAAACTTCCTTCCAAAATTTTTTATGCTTATGGTCAAGGGAAGGCAGCTAAGCAGGTTAGTTGCCAAGTTAAATTAATGGAACATTTTACTTGTAGAGGTTGGCCTATGTGGAGGGAATCCACATGCTCGGAGGGATGCTTGAAATTTTTCTCCAATGGTAGAGAGTTGAGCCACTGGATGATTTTTCTAGAAGAGACATTCTGCTCCCCCCTGGGTTTGGTTGGAGGCAATTCCTTTGCAATTATTCCCCAGATGAAAAGGCAAATGTTTGATGATAGATTCTTTAAAATTATTCTGATGAAGGGGAAAATGCAGTTGATACTTTGGGATCCTGGCATACACTTGAGTGATAGATTGCCAAAGATGACAGGAGAATTCTTCTCCTTGCAGGAGAAATAGTGGGACCCAGGAATTCTACTCAGTTATCCTAACTGGGTTAAAATTATGCTCATTTGTTGGATAATGGCAGATATAAATTACAGTGCAGTTTGTTTTACATAGACATTTTTCCCTGAGGGCCCAAGTTTAATTTACAGATTGTTCAATGGATGGGGAAAATGATCATCAGATTTGGTTGAGCAGAAGCTTGGTGGGATCCTAACATTGCTTGAGGACAAGCAATCTTGGGAGGGGAGGACTATCATGTTCCCAAATTTTCCTATGGTCCATGGGGATGATTTTAGCCTAAGTCACCTATGCATTAATTAAATAATTAATGGATAGATGAAGGAATATTCCTAAGGGTAAATTTGAGGAATTAAATGGATAAGGAGGGCTCCCCATGAAGTTATTAACCCCAATTTAAGTGGTAAGGTGATTTATTAATTAATTGAGAAATTTTTGAGGCAATTACACCATAGTAATTAATTAATTATTGGATAACTAATTAGTTGCTTACCTAAATTATTTATGAGTTGTATTATTGTCATTTAAATGGTTTTTACTAATAAATGTGCCAAGTGGTTGATGACATGGATAGGAAATTCGAATTGGTCAAGTAGGCCACACTTGCTTAAGTGATAAACTTCATAAAAGCTAAGGAAACTAATGGAGACAAGTTGGAAAGGTGAACCAAGAAGGAAACTGACAAAAGATGTCAAAATCAAACAAAAGAAGAAAAGAGGAAAGTAAATAAAATGGAATAAAACAAGAAAAGAAGTCAGAAAGGAAAGTAGCAAGTGTAAAAAAAGCTCCCTAGGGCACACTTGCCAATTCAGTGAAGGAATGTGAAAGTAGGAAAGTGGAGAAAGCAGAAAAGTTTCATTTCTCCTCAACGAATGAGCCCTCATGGATTTGGAGTAGAATGGGAAAGTGGGTAACCTACTCTCACAGGTCACCAAGCCAAGAACTTGTTTAGTAGGTCATCATGAAGTTTATAAAAGAATCCAACCAACTCCATTTGACAACTTTTGATCAGTATTGGAATTTGTGAGTGAGAGCTCTAAGCCCTCCAAGTTGAGTGTTGTGCCTCAACAAGTTATGCTTGGGTGATGTGCCCCAAGACCCCATGAGTTTTCTAAGAGTGTTATGCAGGTCCAACAATCAATACTACAGCCAGTAACACTTAGTACAGTTCATCCATGAAGATCTAATGTTAGATTGAAGAGGAGGCCACCATTGAAGGAGATTTGTAGCTAGATTTAGTGGAGGAACACCAGTGGAAGAAGATAATTATGGAGAGATGTTCTTAGGACCTCTAGTGAAGTTTATAATCTAAATATTGGAGACATGAGATGCTTCTATATTCCAGAAATAAAATTTTAGATAGAATCTCTAATCTTCTCCTACTCCAACTACTGACTCAGCCAGTTTTGGAGATGATTTTCCTAAAGGAGAGAACCAGTTGAAGATGGAATCCATTGAAGACCAGCATGTTCATATTGAAACAAGTTCATCCATATAAATATTATATGGATTGATAATAACCACCATTACATATCCGAAGTAACTTCTCTCTTCTCTTCTCTCTTCTCTTCTTTATTTCTCCACTATTGTGAGGCATCATGATTTGAGAAGCTAGCATTAATAAAAGAGGGAATGTTCTAAATGTTAGATTTCAAGTTTTATGGATGGAACATGTTATATCAGAGTTGAAATTAATATCAGAGTATATTTTTTAATTCTTAAAAGCAGTTTGTGAAGTTAAAATACAAGACTAGCTAGATTGATGTCATTTCTAGACTAGTTTCACCGCTTTTACTGCCAAATCCATTATAAGAAATATTTTTACATTCTATCAGTTGGAGAAGGTCACTAACTTAGATTAGTATCCATATATATCCTTAAATCCATAACTTTGAATCCTTTAGACCCTATTTGTAAATTTTGGAAAATTACTAGCTCAGCAATCTCAGGAGAGCCCAAAAACCCCAAATCTTTCCAAACTCTGAAAAATATGCAAAAATACCTTCCTGAACATAACCAGCATTGATTTGAATTATATAAACTCTATTATTAACTTCTTGTATCCCCACCTGTCCAGTATGCATATGCCAGCTACCCAAGAAGCCTTGAAGTAGGCGTAGACTTGCTCTTTGTTGAAAAGTGAATGGTACTGGTACCTTGTGCATAAGACAAATCTGATTTGATATCCTGACCTGCTGCTGCACCAAACCACATACATTTTCCAGAATTAAATATTCATCCCACCATCCCCATTCCTTACCTCAGTACCCCTTAGTTACCTCCTGCACTGTCCGAAGAAATTGACAGAAATTTTACTAGTAAAGTTTAGAAATTTTTTGGAGTTTAGTTAATATATTGGTTGAATCTTACCAAGGATATTACATAGATAATTGTGGACACCTATATCCAATAATTCACATATATCCAGAATGGTGAACACAAGAAGGGTCTACCGACCCTTCTTGAAGTCTAGAACTAATATGAAAATAATACTGGGCAAAAGAAGTGTCGGTCGCCCCTTCATCTATGAGGGAATTGTAAAAATATTCAATCTACGAAGGCTAGGAGATCAATTCATGTATATCAAGAATAGTGAACACTGTAAAAATACTGAGCACAAGAAGGGTCTATCAACCCTTCTTTTAAGAGAGAAATGTAAAAATATTTAATCTATGAAGACTTGGATCAAAATTCGTGACTTCCAACTTCTGCAGTTTTGTCGTCAAGCGGATTTCATAGTTACAAGTGATACATGATATATAATATACAATCAATTAGATATATAGGAACAAAATATAAGTAATGGTGGCAGAGCCAACAAGTATTTATATTACTCAAGAGCTGTTGACATAGATCTGTCGAGAGGGGTTCACTTCACACTATGTCAACAAATCTTGACACAAACTCCAATAGATATTGGCCTAGAACGGGTTTAGATTTCCTACAAACACTAGTAGAGTGAGTGATGTCTCACCCGAGATACCTAAGGGGGCTACAGGAACCAAGATTCTGCCGGTATAAGAGGACATGCATCATTCACATTCAATCACAGCATAACCCAATGTTCGAAATAACTATCATTCGCATCATAACGTCATTATTGCATACCAAGATATATTAATTAATCTACTAATTAACACATCATATAAAAATAGATCATTGACACATATCAAATCTATCCAGACTGTGACAAAATACATCACAATGCGATATAATACATAAGTGACAGAGTTATAGACAAACATTCCTTCCCATTATACATCAAACTGTCTTACAAATCAGGAATACATATCTGCAAAACCCATCTCAACAGCTCAGGCCAAAAGAAAAATGTTATCAAACGTGAAAGATAGATCAAAATTCCGTATATACAAATATCCATTGATCAATCAAGAGAACAGATCAGAGCACAAGATTTCCTAAGATCCACCAATGATAAGATCAGATTAAATGCCCAAAGGATTACAATACTACTCTTATTTATAGGTACACTGGCCATTACAAACTTGGTCCACTTCACAAAGTTACCCATTAACTAAGTAACTAATTAATTAACTACTCCTCTTTGTCCACTTTACTTCCACTTTATCCTCCTTCTTGCGCTCCACGACTCGTCCTTTACCCTTGTCGTTGATCCCTTCATCACTGGTTGTACCAAAACTTCTGTGACTTAGCCCCTTACCAACGGACCCCCAACAAAAACTTGTCGCTCACCCTCAAGCCACTTCAGTCAGACACTCCTGGTGCGTTTACTTGTTTCTTGAATTATTCATATGTTGCTTTGATTTTTTCAACATCATCCCTTACTATAGCTTTGAGAATTATGCAGTCCTCAACCTCCTGCTCCGTCAGATGCTCGCTTTCTAACTGTTGTACTTTCTGTAAGTTTTCCTGTATCCACGACAATACTGGCATAAATTCGACTACCAACTACTCTGCTTTCAACTATAGGTCATCCAATTGCATTGTTCTCATCTATTGTCTAGTCCACACCTTGCTGACTTGGTGCTACAATTCCTTCTGTTCTATTACTTTTTCATCTCCACAAGTAGGGGCATCACCTTTATCGATCCCCTTAATGTTTCTAATTGCGCCTCTTCCTCGCCGAGTTTCACGTTCAATTGGTGCAACTTCTTGTCTAGCACGAGACTTCCCCAAAATTAAGAGACCTCCTCTGCAATGTGCTGCACCACCTTCTCCAAGTGTGTGATCTCCATCGCAGTATCCTCAATATTTCTCTTCCTCACTTCCACTTGCTCTGGTGGTGTTCTTGGTGCCACCTTTATTTGTAACTCCTCGTTTTCTTTCTGGAGATCCATAATAACTGCACTCAGTATCAATTCCTTAGATTTTGCGATCATTTCTTTGGATATTTCTGGTGCATCCTTGAATTCCATGTAGATGGCATGTTCCATTCTTCTGCTATCCTCCATCGCTTTTTCCCTTTCAGTCAATACTGCGTCCATTTCCTTGTAGAGTTGTTTGACTTCACTTCAATACTTCTTACCTCCCATTTATAGTTGATCATTTGATAATGTGTTGACGCTTCTGGGTCATTAATTTCTTCACTCACTCTAGTGTGTGTGCAATGAAGCATAAACATGGGAAGCATATTCAAATCTATGTTGATAGTGTCTTTTCCTCGCAATGTGGCATCCAATTCTTCATTTCTTGTAGTGATCACACCAGGTAGCACCTGTACGATCCACCGTTGAGTGACGATATCAATGTCAACCCATTGCAATTTTTATGGACTTGACTCTACATGCCCTTTATGCACCCTTGTTTCCATAATCACAGTGCTCAAATTCTACAATAACTGCGACACTTGATGAAAGTACTATGTTTCATGCTACGTTACCTTTGTGCGGTTCTCCTCCACCATAGTCATCATTTTATCAAGCAACTTATTCATCTGTTCCTTGAGGAGACGGACAATATTACTCCCCTCGCCTCTCTCCATTCTATTATTTGTGTGAATTTATTTTTGTTGGTATTCCAACTCCGAATCTATCGGATTCCTGGTTGATGCATCATGAATTCTAGTGCCTAATGGATCATCCCCGCTTTCACCTTCATCTTCTAAATATTTTCTTTCTTTGTTCATCTTTGGTACATCTATCGGCTTTCCATCTACTCGGCTTGTCAGTTCATCATTGTTGACTAGAACGTGCCATTCATTTGGCCATTTATCTACTATGGAATCTAGTTCTTCTTCGCTTAGCTTATACTATGTTTTCAACCATTGTTTCTATGGATCTATATGTGCCTTGATGAAAATTACTTCATGCCCCACTGCGAGCCTCGCTATCCTCCTATACTTATTTGTTGCGTCTTCCGTCAGTCACGGGACCTTCATTGCTTATGCGCATAGCTCTTATAAATAGATATCAAATTGAATATTATTGCCTTTTTTTGTCAGTCAGTTTCCATACGTTCTATTATCGTGCCCCGTGATGCACTTTAGTAGTTTCGGTCTCCATGCCTTGATATTGTGGTTTCTCCATCCATGCGACCAACACTTTTAGCAGTAGGAGCCATGAGTAATTGAAGGGATTACCCTTCTCTTGTGTTGCGACTGCGTCCTCCATCGATTCATTCATTAAAAACAACGACCAATTCATTTAAATTTCGGACCCGCATTGTTCTGCTAATTCAATTACCCCTGATATGCACTGGCCGGGGCGGTTCTTCCTCACGACCTTGATAGTAAATAATTTTTCCGCGAGCTTAACATCTCGGCCATTGGTTGTGTCGACTAGATAGCCCCAGGTGTTTTTATCCACCCCATACTTTGATTTCATTTTTGTGGCCAAATGTTTGTCATTGTCCTTTCCCTAGAAGTACTGCGATGGATCTACCCCTACCATGGGTAACCCGGTAATCTGTGCAATCGGCTCCACAGTGATTGGGATCTTTGTATCAATCCATAAGTAACCGTTTTGAAAGCATGAAATCAATTTCTTGATGCATGCGTTCACCTCCGTCGATATCCCAAAGTGGGGCATGTGGATAATTGACGAAAATCCTAATCATTGCAATTCCAATGCCCATTGCATTGGTTCCCTGGTGATTAGGCCTCCATTTTCATGGAATTTGTCAATAAATGCCCATTGGGTGCACTAAAGATAAGAGAGGATGTCTGGTCACTCTATTGTAGTTTGTCCAATTGCTGCAACAAATGTCTAATGGTGTGGACACCCTCCAGTGTCGTGGGTTCTGCTATGGTGTACTTGGAATTCTTCTCAAGTCTTACCGATGGATCCCCTTCTTTACTTGATGGTAAATAACCGGAAATTTTGTCTATGGTCGGACTTTGCTGCCTTCCTCTCCTCCTGTTCTAGGTATTTTTTATTCTTCTTTCTTTATCCATCGGTCGGTTAGCACATCTTTTCTTCTAAATTACCCGAGGTGAGCTGATGCAATTTCTGGTTTTTCTTCCATGATTGGTCCCCTCACACTAGGTGGCTCAGGCTCACTTGTGCTAGATATCACATGCACCATCGTAACTCTCCTAGTTGTGTTCTTTTCAATCAAAAAATCACTCTCACCAACTCAATTCGTGCTCTCTCTTTGGTTTGTTCAAGATTCACAATGCACAATGAATCTGAATGTTTACCCACGCGTCCCCTTTTATATCTCTAGTTGTTCCCATTGATTCGATTCGAGCAATGATGACCCAATCCTCCATCGATTTACGAAATCCGGTGCACTCATTCTTCATTTAATGCATCTCTATCCACTTGCGCCTTTGTCCACCAGATCTTAACTACTGCATTTTTTTCTTCCGATATGACCATTCTGTCTCCTGATATATGAAGTCAAACCTCGTCTACGTTTGATCGACATATTCCTGAACCATGTGATGTACTTTTCTTTTTTTTAATAACCATGTCGACTTGTTACCTTTCTCAGTTGATAGGCATCGGGCTATCCCGATAGGGATTTAGCCGGTTCCCATTCACTAAGTTTGTCAAAATTCTTCCATCCAACTTTTTCAATTGAATTGCAGCTACATCAGTAATGAAATTTATGACATATGGACCAAGCCAATGCATTTGGAGCTTACCTGGGTTTTTTGCAAATTTGTTGTCGTATAAAAGAGCCATGTCTCCACGATGAAAGTGCTTCTTCTTTACATGGTGATCATGCCATGCCAAGAAGGGTCGTTTGACCCTTCATTTATGAGAGAAATGTAAAAATATTTAATCTACAAAGGTTGGGATGACAATTCCTGACTTCCGACTTGCAGAGTAAATAGTAGCAATCGAGACATTGACTAAGTTATAACATAAAAACAATATTTATTCATACTTTCAACTTCCAACAAGAAGGATCAGCCACCCCTTCGTTAAGTAGATAATTTTGAACACCAATATCTAGCAATTCATTTGTATCCAGAATGGTGAACATAAGAAGGATCGAACGACCCTTCTTGCATTCTAAAACTATTATGAAGATAATACTGGGAAGAAGAAGGGTCGGTAGCCCCTTCATTTATGAGGGAATTGTAAAAATATTCAACCTACGAAGTCTAGGCCATAAATTCATGTATATTCAGAATAGTGAACACTGGAAAAATACTAAGCACAAGAAGGGTGCTCTGACCCTTCATTTAAGAGAGAAATGTAAAAATATTTAATCTACGAAGGCTGGGATGACAATTCCCAAATTCTGACTTCAACAATAAATAGTACGGATTGGGACATTGGCTAAGTTATAACATATAAACAATATTTATCCTAAATTGTGACTTCTGAAAAGAAGGATCGGTCGCCCCTCTGTTTTGTATATAATTGTGAACACCAATATCTAGCAATTTAGCTGTATCCAGGATGGTGAACACAAGAAGGATCGACCGACCCTTCTTGCAATCTAGAACTATTATGAAAATAATACTGGGAAGAAGAAGGATCGGTCGCCCCTTCATTTATGAGGGAATTGTAAAAATATTCAAGCTATGAAGGCTAGGCCGTCAATTCATGTATATCCATAATGGTGAACACTGGAAAAATACTGAGCACAAGAAGGGTCAGTCAACCCTTCATTTGAGAGAGAAATGTAAAGATATAATATACGAAGGCTGGGACGACAATTCCCAACTTCCGCAATAAATAGTAGGGATTGGGACATTGTCTAAGTTATAACATATAAATAATATTTATCTCGAATTCTGACATCTGACAAGAAGGATCGGCTGCCCCCCTGTTTAGTAGATAATTATGAACACCAATATCCATCAATCAACTGTATCCATAATGGTGAACACAAGAAGGATCGACCGACCCTTCTTGTAGTCTAGAACTATTATGACAATAATACTGGACAAAAGAAGGGTCGACCTCCCCTTCATTTATGTGGGAATTGTATAAATATTCAACCTACGAAGACTAGGTCGTCAATTCATGTATCTCCAGAATGGTGAACACTGGAAAAATACTGAGCACAAGAAAGTTTAGTCGAGCCTTCATTTAAGAGATAAACATAAAAATATTTAATCTATGAAGTTTGGGATGAGAAATCCTGACTCCCAACTTCCCCAGTAAATACTAGGTATCAGGACATTAGCTAAGTTATAACATATAAAAAATATTTATCCCAACTTCCAACTTCTGACAAGAAGGATCGATTGCCCCTTCCTTTAGTAGATAATTGTGAACACCTATATCCATCAATTCACTTGTATCTAGAATGGTGAACGCAAGAAGGATCGACCGGCCCTTCTTGCATTCTAGAACTATTATCGAAATAATAATGGGAAGAAGAAGGGTCAGATGCCCCTTCATTTATGAGGGAATTGTAAAAATATCCAACTTGCAAAGGCTAGGCCATTGATTCATGTATATCCAGAATGGTGAACACTGGAAGAATAATGAGCACAAGAAGGGTCGGTCAACCCTTCATTTAAGAGAGAAATGTAAAAATATCTAATCTACGAATACTGGGACGACAATTACTGACTCCCGACTTCCGTAGTAATTAGTAGGGATTAGGACATTGGCTAAGTCATAACATATAAAAAATATGTATCCCAACTTCTGACTTCCAACAAGAAGGATCGACCGCCCGTTCATTTAGTAGATAATTGTGAACACCTATGTCCAACAATTCACTTGTATACAAAATGGTGAATACAAGAAGGATCGACCGACCCTTCTTGCAGTCTAGAACTATTATGAAAATAATACTGGGTAGAAGAAGGGTCAACCACCCCAGGAATTGTAAAAATATTCAACTTGCGAATGCTAGGCCATTGATTCATGTATATCCAGAATGTTGAACACTGGAAGAATAATGAGCACAAGAAGGGTCAGCTAACCCTTCATTTATGAGATAAATGTAAAAATATTTAATCTATGAAGGTTGGGTCGACAATTCCTTACTTCTGACTTCCACAGTAAATAGTAGGGATCGAGACATTGGCTAAGTTATAATATATAAACAATATTTATCCCGACTTCTAACTTCCGACAAGAATGATTGGTGGCCCCTTCTATGATGATCGCTCCTTCTATGATCGTTTCTATCTCAAATCACTATATAAAATGTGCATTCGATCTCTCATGGATAATCCTAGCATATTTGTTCTTAATCAATCAATTGATTTTGGAAAGGAGCGATCTTTCCTTGTCCATCGATCATTAGCCCGAAAATTTGCAAGTATACATGTAATATTAGAACACTAATTGATAATTATAAACATTGTATGCATTCTTATATTAACTACACAATATTTATTGTTTTGCATATAAAACATGTCTTCGTTGTTGAGCCTTAGTTAATACTAAGAAATCTTGTTCCTTGATTTGTTAAAAGATCACAACCTTGGTTTATTCAAGCATGGATGGTATGTTGAGATGGATGAACCAGATAATTTCTACCCAGATTTATATCTATTCTGCTTGGATGAGGAAGGAGCTCCAACATGAGATGGAATATTGACATCTGCAGATCCCATTTCTGATGATTTATTGCGTGTTCAAGTTGAAGTGGTTGAGAGAGACCGGTGTTTCATTCTATAGGTTGATCTTATTTTTTGTAATTTTTGACCAGATCTAATGAAAATTGGTCCTGATTCAGTTCTGGTTTCCTGTGCGAAGCAAGGTTGGGTTTTTCCCTCATAAGATGTTTCTAATCGTTCTGTAATTAATACTGCGTCATCTTTGAAGAAATGAATTTTTTCGATATGGAAGAAAAGAAGCTTAGTTGCGAAAACTCCATTTGTATTGAATTACATGAATATTGAAAAGAAGTTTAAAAATGTATAGCATGAAATTGTTAGTTTCTACCTTAGAAGAACATTTCTCAATCATATTGAAAAAGATGTGACCAAATATTCCTTCAAAGCACTCAAATCAAGTCCTTATGTAGCGATGATGCAGAAAGCGACTAAGAGCTTTGAAAGTTCAAAAGAAGTTCAACGAGAACATATCAAATGATTTTTGTTCAATGATAAAAAAAATTTGTATAGATGTAACAAGATGTGTTGTTGCGCCTCCGCATTTGCAATATCGAAAAGTTAATGAGGAGGTCGTGGGAAATATGGTTTTATCTCTTCTCTCAACTTTTACAACAACATTGGGAGATGCTATTTTATTTCCTTTCGATAATGAGACCACATTGGGATTTCTTCCTAGAAATGAAGATGAAATTAATTTTCCTTCAGGAATTTTTTATATATTGGATGGACAACATACTATTTCTGCGCAGAAAAAAATCGTCGAAACTAATAAATATCAATCGGTCCATTCAAGGTATCGACATCGAACAACTCATCTTCTATGTAAATATGTTCCTCGGCACATTATTAGCAAATTATGCAAACAACAAAATTTATCAAACAAGGAATTTGTAGACACTCTATTCATTTCTCAAGTTGTAAAATCAAGGGATAAATGGATGTCCTGCAGTAGGCCATCTCGCCTGGGAAAGTGTCACAGTCCCTCCCGTGGACCCAATTCCTGGAAGGGAATATGATGCCAATATGGGGATTTTACACAAATGAATCCCGCTCATTAAATTCATAGCAATTAAAAACAAGAGTGTGCATATGCAAAAAAAACAAGTATGCACAACGGAATCAAAACAACATCCACACATAATTCATGCTCATCCAGCATATCAAAATAATCATTAAATTAAACATTGCAGAAGTAAATACACATAGAGATTACTTATCTTCATTGTGCAATTGTCCCGAACAACTAGCCATGTCGCTGCAACGTTCCACCCAACCATAGGCCAGTTTTGTTAATCAATTCTCTCAACAAAATTGCCACCCCCGAGATGGGCATGATTCTTACAAGGAAAGGGGACATTCCAGCTCATACACAGCCAAAGTAATGGATGCCCATCTCAACCCCAACATTCTCTTACACACACCAAACTCAAGAACGGGGCATGGATACACATTTTCAGCAATGGGATTTACAAACGCAATGGCCATGGTCTTTCCCAAATCGTGGGCACAACAAAAACAGAATATGAAAAGGGCAATTCGACCCCATGGAGGAAAACGATTTAACCCACAGATTATGGGCATTCCAATGGCCAAAACGACCTCCAGGAAACCCCCAAATCGATCCATTCTCTTCCCCACTGATAACCAAAGAAAAAATGCCCTTCCCAGCTTGAAAGATAATGGGAAAAACAGGAAATCCATGGAGAAAAACGCCCAGGTAGCTCCAAACTCGTGGGAGAGTGAATGATTGGGTACAAACTACTTGATGGGTTATGGCTTGGGGAGCAATTCATGGCTATTTTTTTGCCCAAGAATCAAAAAATGTTTTTCCACGAAGGGTGGCTTTCCCATACTCGAATTTGGACAGCCATACTTCTCATTCCCCAAGGCATTAACTACCTCAAGCAACTCTTGGGAGAGTGAATGATTGGGTACAAAAGTCAAAATGGGTAGTTGAGGGTTTGATGGGTTCTCTCACTGACACTTGGCTTGACTTGATTGGCTCAAGGGTTTGAATGTTTTACCTCCCAATTCCTTGTAAGATCATGCCCCATCTTTTGTTGCATTGCATAGCTAGTTGTGGGTATTTTATTAAAATGCATATTTATATAATATTTGCAATTCCAACATGCTTGGATAACACGTAAACCATATGCATCACTAAATCGATGGCGGGGACTTGGCCTTGAGCTCCTCACCATGATTTTATAACAATATTACATCATTTACATTTTGATGCAATGGGGTCAAAATCAGGATATTACAGAAAGGGAAACACTTCCAGTGATGATTGGAAGGTATAGAAGTTTTCCTCTTATCAATCAAAGTCTTTAGATTGCTTCTTGTGTTATGAAATTATAAAATTAAATATTATCTTAAATTTTATATGTTTGCAGTCTTTCCAAGGTGAATGTATGGATATCTTTGTTGTACAAACAAAGGATAGCCTTAAAGACAAGCTAACTCTTGTTTTGACATCGGATTGACTATGTAGCAAATGGATGTCTATAGTCGAGCTTTACAAAAGTGGTTCCTTGCCATGCTCACTCAAGAGCATCACTTAGGTTGATTTTGTCCAAAATAAAATAAAGAATCATGGATCTAATTTTTTTAGAACATTGTGTGATCTTGATGAAGATGAATTGATCGTTGTGGCGGACAATATAGTCAACGGATTAGTTTGGCTGAGCACATTAGTAGACAAAAATGTTTGCGCAGAGACTTTATATCAATATTGCAAGCGAATCAAGGATGAGAGGTAAACCAGGCATTCGATCTTTGAATATTTAAAAGTTCATTATGTTCAACCTTTTTTATCACAAATTGTCACTGATGATAATGTCATTGAAATCTATAAAATTGCACCAAATCATATCTAGCAACTCTGTAGTATTTTATGCTCTGAAAACCAAGAAAAATATTCAGGTAAAAAGAGAAAGAGCTGGGATCGACGATGTCCGTGTATATTAGCCAACAAATCGCATTGGATAATAATGAACCAGGACAGAGATTGGATAACAATGAACCAGGCGGGGGCTTGGTGTCAAAACGCAGTATCTCCAGCAATGTTACTCACCACTCAAATGATGGCCTTGCATTGACAGGTAAGAGACAAAGATTATTTTCTACTAAAATTGATTAAAAAAAATTATTCTGAAATATATAATGACAAATAATATTTCTGTGCAATGCCCCATACAAAAATTTTATTGATATTAGAAATGGAAGGTTTTCTATTTTGCAAGAAAGTCACAGAAAATGACTCCAAAAGAGAAATAAGGGAAATAAAAAAAATGTTGTTATAGGGAAAAAGGTAAAAATGGGGGAAGAAATTATTGTTGGTGAATTTGAATTTAAACACAAAGAAAATTCATGAGTCACAAACATATGCCAAACAATTTTTGGGATTATGTCTTTCCAAATTCAATGTTGCGATTTGGTCATCTAAATGTGGGGTCAATGAGGGGAATTCATTGTTTACAAAAAATTTGAGGGTATGTAGTGCAAAAAACAACATATGGGGAACAAAATTTATTTTTATGGTTTCGAGAGAGATGTACCAATGATAAAGAAGGAAATACACAAAAAAATATGTAGAGTGTGTGGGAGGAGTTCCCAGTGAAATTTTCACAAAGAAATACATCAATGATTGTTTTGGAGGGTGATGATGTGAAAGCACGTCCATGTGAAAACTGTATATTGAGTAAGCCCTTTATTGCATCATCTGCTAGGACAGATAGCGAATTGGTACATCGACTATGGAAGGGTCTTAGTAAAATGCATAAATCAACTGATATCAGAACCGTCACTACCTTCTTCTAGTTGAGTGACAGCCATCAAATGTAACCTATCATTTCCTCTTTCAGGAATTGGAAACACCAGATGTAACCTATGGAGATTTTAAATCATTCAATGTGTTTTCTATTTTTTTCAGTGATGTTGCTATTTTCATCTGAATCTAACATATTATTTGTTCAGTGTGTTGCTTTTATTACATCATTTTAATCTATGAAATTTTGGGTGATTTTTGTATCAATATTTGGAAATCAAAATCTTCATTTACAGTTGCATGTTTGTGATCATTAACTTCATGAACGAAGTGTTGTTATTGTGGTTATATATATAGTCACGGTTTTTGTATGCAGTTTGGATATCACTACAAAAGAAACTATTGGTCCTAGGAGTAGAGGGATTTCTCTTCGGAGTTTGGATGTTATCCAACATTGAAGATTTTTCCAAACAACCTCATTTTTCCATAATTCCTATCGTTATTATGCACAGTTGTTCAGCCACGATATTATCATTTTTTCCAGAGAACATTTTGACGTTGCTCTATGTTTTTCCATGCTCGACAACATACAAATTAAAAAATTCCTTGTTATATTTGAAGTGTTGAAGAATGAATACTTTGTATTTATTTGGGGTCGAGAGTAATGTAAACATAATACTATTTGTAATTACTCAATGTCTGCATATTATAATGTTGGTGAAGTACTACGCATATACAAAAAGTCGTTCAAGGATGTACTTATCCAATATATATATATATATATATATATATATATATATAAACATATTGTTTATAGATGAAGGGCAATATCATTCAACATATAATAGCAAGGAAAACTGCTTGAAAAGGCCAACTAGTTGGACATATATATATATATATATATATATATATAAACATATTGTTTATAGATGAAGGGCAATATCATTCAACAGATAATAGCAAGGAAAACTACTTGAAAAGGCCAACTAGTTGGACATTTGACGGTTCACAAGATAGAGAAATAACTATAAAAATAATGTTGTGTTCTTTGTTGAATTATCTTGGGCCTCGTTCAAAAATGGGGCATTGGTTAAAGACATTCAACTTTAAATCACCATCATATTATACAGACAATAATTCATTTAGTGATTTGTATATTTTTGACAACTTCTACATTTTATTGATGTAAATTTTATTGGACAATTCTCATATTATTTATGGACATCATGTCATGTATCTGGTGATGTGTTTCAAAAATTGTTTCAAAATTGTAGAACATGAAAGAAATATATTTAGAAGCATTGAAACATAATATTTTATTGACTAGGTTCTGAGTGTGTGTTTTTTGTTTGCAGATACTAGAAGATTTGTTACTACTAAACCATTGATTATTTTCTATTTCAATGGAGTTTTGTTACACGCAGTTCATAAAAAAAGAAATTTCGATTGTCACGAACAACAGATATCGAATCAACCACAAAGTACTATTTTATGCATCCAAGATATAGGGAAACTTTTGAAAAATGCTTTAGTATATTTGAACTTGGGGTATGGACATCTGCACAACAAAAAAACGTTGACGAGTTTTTGCCAACATTATTACAAAGAACAGGATTGCGAAGGGAACAATTTAGAGTATTTTTAACACAAGAATATTTTTCTTGCATAGCCAGAGAGGGTTATAAAGGTGATGGAAATCATTATGTATTTATCAATCCTTTAAACATAGTTTGGGACATTTTGATCCATGGTTGGGATGCTACAAATACAGTGATCGTAGATGAATTGAAAGAAAAACATGTTTGGAACGAGGAAGGGAACCATATTATAACAAAAATGTATACTTTCCAAGATGTCAATCACACATTCTTGTTAGATTGATTATGTCATTTCTTGTTGCGCATGAATGGCGTGAGTGATGTGAGGCCAATTCTGAATAAAATGAAAATGAAAGTATTTTGTTAAATAATACACTTATGTTTGTTTGTACTAGTATGTTCAATTTGAATGTGATTATAATACTTGTAAAGTGTTGAGTTTGGTTTTCGAAAATGCAAAATCAGAGCTTGAAAGTGCCAAAATCGGTTTTCAAAATTGCAAATTGAAGTATTGGAAGTGTCAAAAGTAGCCTTCCAAAAGGGAAAAATCAGGTTCTAAAAGTGCCATTATCATATATATCATATCCGAAAAGTGCAAAAACCAATTTCAAAAGTGGGGATATCAAAAGCAAAAGTATGCTTTTGGAAATTGGATTTGGCACTTTGGAACTGGATTTCGCACTTTTGGAACCAGATTTTGCACTTTAGAAACCTTGAATTTGGGGTTTAGAAAGGTTGTTTTTTACCTGTCTTCAAAGTGAATTGGACTAGAATATGTCCACATTTAATGAAATAGGCATTATATCATGACTTATATATTCATTCTTCAACTTTGATTATAATTCAAATCTTTGCAATATTGAGATTTCTAATCGTCATATTCCTTATATATCTTGTAATGAACTAATATCCCTTGAACATGTTTTGTGCATGAGCATTCCTTTCTTATTCATTTCCATTTCATACTTCTAACATAATCACATTATGATCATCATCGTTCTCTATGTTCAAGGTGTTTTACTATGCAACCAAACTTAGCTAATTTATATCAAGAGTATAGTAACAATAATCAATGAAAATAGTGATGTGAATAAATACTCTAGGATTATTCCATCTGATGTCCGTATTATTTCCTAATCCTATTCATGCTTCAAATATATGACATATAACTAAACAAAGGAAATAAATATGATCCAACAATGTTTTCCTTTTCCAAGCATCTATAGTAACTCTAACTTGACATGTTATGAGTTATCATCAGCATTCATTAATGAGACAAATTAAAACTTTAGAATTCTTTCTAACTAGCCTTATAATATTTACTTGCATCCATATTAATTTCATCAAAGAAATCCTAAGCATAATGGAAATATTTTCATGTTCTATGCATCTCTTACTATGCCAAAGTTTCAGAACTACATTATGTTCATCGTGTAATAATAATGATGAGGTAAAGAAACATAGTTAATCGCGATTCATTTTAGCATGGGACTTTCCTTCACCTATACTGCACCCCAACATATTCAAATCCACATTAGTGAATGAAGCAAGAGTTTGGATATCTTCCTACCATTCATATTTTAAAATAAGAATGAGTCAAGGTGAGGGATTAAAGGACTTCCCTGATCATTACCTTGTTGAATTATGTTATCTGAAAACTCAACTCAATTGTTAGCTCATCATAAATTTGTATTCATCTATTTCATTTTTGGGCCCAAATAGGCCCAAGTGGTACAAAATCATCTCTCATACCACTTGTAACATACCCAATACCCTCAATTTACTAATTAGTGTATGGGGTGTAAAAATTTTCTTATCTTATCTCATAGCCACATGAAGAATACACATTAATACATTAGTATTGTCATTATATCTAGGGTATTTTCTATCTTCTATAAAAGAATTTTTTTAACAAGATTAAACTACTTATAAATAAAACACTATTAGTTGCACTATCTATACGTTATTCAAGTCAAAAAATTGCATATTAAGTTCTATCACACTGATCATGATTTAATTTCAATTCACGCTTCCTAATTATCATGCAAAGGATAGCTATGAAATTAAGACTTTAACATAAGAACAACATAACACTTGTTATCATAGACTAATTCTTTCCGGCATCTATATGTATGCATGATTGTTGTCCTAGAGTATGGATGCAACACAATTTTTTGATCACATAGTCTAGTCTTACAAACAATGAATCATTCTTTATACAATGCTCCATATCATTTGTTATCACTCAACTTATAACATAACATTGTCCATTTCATGGTACTACTCCAAATTTATATGCACACATTACCTCTACATGGATCTCAACATTCATTAGTTATAAATGTACACAACACACACTATCATCATGTGAATTTCAACCACCTACTAAATAGAAAAGTACATCCCTTACACCATCACAACACATAGTATCATCATGTCAATGCAACTGATCAACTGGATACAAATGCACATATTTTATAAGGCAGGAAACACACATTATCATCATGCTAACCTCATAAATGAACTAATATAAATGTATATCCTTTAATGAATATTATCATCATGTCAATCTCATGGACCAACTAAATATAAAAACACATCAGCAACTAGTTGTAAGGAACAATTGATATATCATAAAAATGAAACATCTATACATGTGATTGAAATCAATTAACAATGGAAACCCATGAAGAATATATATTTATAAAAATTCACATATTCTAATAACAATACGGCAATTAAGATTACTTATCTGAATCAAATAAACACATGTGACTACAAACATGACTGTAACTTTCCACCCAACCATTTGACTCTCTCTACAACATATATTCCTACCGTCGAGAGGACACCCCCAAGCTAGGAAAGAATCCACTAGGATAGATATCCCCTTTATCCAAAGCCCTGCCACTCAATTATATTGTAAAAGACTCTAGCTATGTAGTCACATATATATATTATAACTACCATAACATTGTCGAAGCTATGAACGAACACTTATGTTTTTCATATAATAATACTTTAACTCATAAGAAAAGATAGAACCCAAAGCCTATGCCCATATAGGATTGATGTAGACTTTACAATATATTTATAAAAATAAACATAAACATTCACAAATTATGATACTTTAAGAGACAATGGGATTCAGCTCTCTGTTGGAGTCATCCTCCACCCATTCAATGCACAAATAATATATTGCATGACTAGACAATGGAATCGATCTCTCTCTTGGAACCATCCTCCTACCATTCAACACACAAATAATATATTGTATTAAAAGAGAGTTGGATCGAGCTCTGTGGATACGTCCTCTTCGCATTCAATCTCACAAATAAAATTCTACATCAACAGAGAATGGGATTGATCTCTCTAGAGTCGTCCTCCTCCCATTCAATTTCACAAATAAGATACTACATCAACTAACAATGAAAGGACTAGGATCTAGCTCCATGGGAGTCGTCCTCCTCCCATTCAAAGCACCAATAAAATAACTAACAGACAATGCAAGTACTGGGATGGAGCTCCATGTGAGTCGCCATCCTTCCATTCCATGCATCAATAAAATAATTAATAGAAAATTAATGTACTGGGTGCTGTTAAGGATTATACTCTATAGCAGGGGAAAGGATGCTATCAACGTACATGGGGTGACAGATAGATACATTCTACTTTGCATTAATTACTATAAACAAAATGAGATTAGGATTCTTAAATCAGTACCTTATTTATGGCGGTTGGTCGTAGCTTTCGCCCAATCTCCCCAGCAATGTACCTGCAAAATACACAGACCTTCCTCAGCATATCCTGAATATAACATTCATTATGATAAAAAATTCAATAGAAATAGTATTCCATTGGGATGGGAAGGGTATCTCCATCTTTATTGTCAAAGAAATGCAACCAAATACAGTTTATACCTTATTTGTTCCAAGCACTTCTGCAACCAAGTTCTGGGATCCTACTCTTCACAATGACTTACAAATTCCTTCATCATAACAAAAGCTTCTTCTTCATTGGCCCTTTCCTCATGGCTTCCCCTTGTATTTATGGCCAAGGGAGGAAGTTATATTCGTGAGGAAGTTGAATTGGGAGGCTGGGGTAGTTACAATAACAACCTCAATTAATCTCAATTCGTAATCTTAATATATTTTTCCATTTCAACTTAATGTGTGTGGAGGTATCACACTAGATAACTTGCGCATAGGGTGCATCTACTACTCTAAAAGACTAGCTTATACAACTTTTGAGATAAGTGCGTGGGTCTATTTTAGTAGAACCAACACATAGTGCTCTAGATGCCAGTTATAAGAGTAGCACATCTTTAATGAAATATGTAGAAAAAATATAGTTTTTAGCTAAAGAGGTGTGATCTCAGCAGTAAATCATCCAAGGTCAATCGAGCTCTTCCACCCATAGTGTCCTTTTGTGTGACCAACAGGGCAATGTGATCGCGGACGGAGAAGTGCAAATTTGACCTATAATAGATGCCCCTTAATGTGTGAGTTCAGAGGGAAACGACGGCCGAAATACATTATAATTCTAAGTCAAAGAAGTAGCAAGAAACCATAGGACAAAGTCACAAAAGTACCTGAAAACAACGATCAAGGTCAGCGAGCAATTACAATCTTGAAATCAAATAGATGTTCGGTATGATACAACATGATCTCCGATACATAACTGGGAGATGTATATATAGCATGGCCACTAAAATACAAGCGTGGATCCATGCCAATGATGAGAGATCATAGCCATAGCATCAAGCTGGATCTATGTCCGATCAAGAGCAAAAAATGAGTGGGGCTTAATCTTGCGCAGCTTGGGTAATAACATGAATGATGATGCAATCAGAGTCCCAAGGTCTTCATCCAAAACATCCCAAGGTATGAGCCTTATCCATGTGAATAAATGAGTTGGAGTCAAACATGAGGGGTACCGTTTGATTATCGGTCATTGATGTATACTATTAACAAACGCAAGGGCTTCCATCAATAATGTTAATGTGGCCCAAGGTACCTAGTACATTCTAGCAAGTGTGAATAATGGTCCTGAAGTCGAACACTTGAAGAATCTATCAAATAGGATACATTGATGTATTTCCACTATTCAATAGTGAGGGAGACTGCCACTGATGACTGCAATCCCAAAGGTACTATCCGAAACTCTAAACTCCATTCCTAGAGTACAATGAGTTGAAGTTGATGGGAAGAAGTCTGTTGGAAGGGAGGCCTTAAGGCATCCTCCATCATCCAACACAAAGAGCACTCATAAGATTGAGTTGATTTAGAGTAGGACTAATACAAGATGAAACACACTGACACTAGGATGACTGACACATGAGGTCAAGGTTACTACAGAATGGACAACATAGGTTGTATCCTTGAACAGTGAGCACGACACAAGAGTGACTTAGGCAGCTTTTAACATGATGGGAACGTGGCATAAACCTACAATGTAGGAGACATTAGCAGATTCTCCATATGATTTGAATAGAAACCAATCGGAGGAGTAAAAACTTTGAGATCAGGTTCACCCTAAGGTCAAAAACTGAAACCCAATTGAATGATGGACTCAAACAACTGTTGTGTTCATGGACTTCCTTTGAAACTAAAAAGATGTCTGATACCCATCTCTTCCCTTTTTTATTTTATCAAAGAATATCCTTCTTGTTGGTTTTAATGAGTCCAAGAAAGCAAACTCAATAGTCTTTCTTCATTTTTTACAAAGTTTGAAGAAAAGATAGACGGATACTCTATAACACTGATCCATGGATTTTAATATCGAGCCTGGATCAGTTTATGCTCGCTGGTGTTTTCTTTTTTGGGGAGTCCGAAAAAATAAAACAATAACTCCATACACCTACTCGTGGATTTTAGTATCGAGCCTGAGTTGGTATGTGCTCGTCGGTGTTTTCTTTGTTTAAAGAATCTGAAAAACTTAAACAATCCTCTATATACCTTCTCGTGGATTTTACATCGAGCCTGAGTAGGTGAATGCTCGTTGGTGTTTTCATGTTTCAAGAGTCTAAAAACCCTAAAGAGGACTCCAAAAAATGTCCTTTTCTCATACGGTTAGTCTTGTCACCCGAAAAAGTGTAAAACAATGAGAGAATAACTCTTCTAGCCACATATGACCAGAGTATTCCTTTTTCGTAAATAATCCACAAAGGTCCAAAAAAGGGGTAAACTTATACCATGGTGGATGTCGCTTCAAATCCTTTAACGAGTCTGAAAAGACAACTATACTCGTCAATCTTGTTTGTTTTGAAAAAGTCTAACAAGGGCTTAAAAATACTTAATCAGCCTCAAGGATACAAGTATCATCACTTGCCAGATGATAGAATTCTAGACAACCAAGTTAGTAATATATCACATAATCAAAAGAAATTTTCTTGATGACATAAGATACTGAACAGTATGGCATCTAATTTGATATGTCAATGAAGAAAACAAAACTTTGACGGATTGATTTTAAAATATAGTGAAATTTTGCAATGTATACTTTACCTAATCCACCAAAACTCAAAAGAAATTAGTGAATTAAATAAGACATTTTAAAAACATTTGAAACTATACCATATTCATGAAAGTGGGTAAAAATTTAAAAGATCATTTTTATAAATAGTTTCAAATTTAAAAACAAAATTCACCATTTCAAAATTTTTAGGGCAAAGTGTGGAGAGCAAACCTCAACTTCCTTTGCTTGTTGCAATCAAACCGGGCTATCAAACCTTCTCCCTCTTCTTCCAAGTAAGCAATATCATCCTTCTCATTCATTTGCATGTAAATTTATAGTTTTTTAGTGGTCAAATTAATTTTTTATTGAATTTTTAGTTTTGTTTCTGTGGGTGTGTGGGTCTCTTTGAAAAAGACTAGCGTACTGGACAAAAGTGCACTGGTCTATTTGCAAAAGAGTTGTGTTCAGGATGCTACTGTCTATCTATGACAATAGTGCACACCGCGAGAAGCAGGGAAAAAAATAACGTTTGACCAATGCAATGCTTGAATACTTGTAGGATGGTTCTTGTGTGGCGTGAAAGAGAACATGAGGAAATGGATCGGCAAGCTATGGGCGATCCATTAACTGTTCATGCATTAAGAAGATGTGGGCTATTAAAATTCTATTGAACCATCAATATGCGAGCGCAAACCCAATTGCTCGAAAGGATGGTACGATATTGGGATGCCAATGTTGGAGTGTTCAATCTCCAAGGGGAGATTCTTGAACTTACTATTGATGACATCTACTTTATCACTAGTATCTCTCGAAGAGGAGAGGTGGTGAATCTCAAAGGTACCTCTCGAAGTGTGGGTGCCCTCTCCATGCAAGATTATGTCAATACCTACTGCTTGCGGGGTACTGAAAACACTGGTATTCAAGTTTCCATTGCAATCGTTGGGAGCTTTCCACTGAAATTTATATTGAGTACTCTGAACCGGATGGGAGGAAGCACAACACAACACCTTGCTTCATGGAATTATATGCATGTGGGCACAAAATTCTTGCATGGGGTTGTTTATGACTAGTGTTCTAGCTTGCTGACGAACATGAAACTTCAACTTACCGGGTGCAAAACCGGTAAGATGAAGAATTTTGGTTGCGGAAGTATCCTCTGTACCTTCTTCTTTGAGAGGGTACCTGCATTGAGTCTGGGGATGGCCTTTCCCCCTCTCAATCCTCATGAGCCCTTATTACTCATTGGGGAGATATCTTCAAGCGCGAAGGTGGCGGTGAGAGCAATCTCTCTTACAGTGATGAGGATTACTGGGCATGGTGGGATCGACAAGTGTCAGCTTTTGAGAAGTTCCCATATGAGGGTATGGAATTCTGTCATGACCCTGAGCTGGCTCTTCCTCCAGGATCTGCCTGGGGAGAGATGGGTAAGTTATGTTTTTTGAAAAATTATTTAATTTTTTCATTATATATATATGATTTTTTTATGAGTTTGAGATACTGAAAAAATTGTCTTCTGGAGATGTTTGGCCTATGCATCCTGATGGACACCCTCATACCTTTGTGCGACCAGTCATTGTAGGGGAAGTTGATGCCATTTTGGTGAACACAGAGGGAAATATGAGTCGATTGACTCATGAAATACCTACATACAAGATCGAGCGGATGTCGCTCGCCATGCAGGAGGATGTTGTGGGTGTGCCCCCAGCATGGATTCAGCTACTTAGAAAGGTAGCGAAACTAGTCATCTGCTACAAAGAGGCTATGGAAGAGATGGAAGAGACAATAGAGGCCCATCCTTCTCCATAGAGGAGGACCTATATATGTATATTTTTTAGGCTATGGATCCCTTTTTGTATATTGATATGACACTGTGACAGAATTATGACTCAAGCTCATATATTTTTTGATACAGCTTATATACAATATCGACTTTATTTACATGTGTGTTCTTATCTTTATGCGTGAATTGTTTGTTATGGATGTGTATGATGTAGATGCCAATCTATAACATAATTTGCATATGAATCAGCTAAAGCATTTAAGTTCCTTGGAAAATGTTTATAAGTAATATAATCGAAATGTCTCTCAAGTAACCTAACTCGTAAGAACTGACGTAGCAAAATAGGATCTGTAACTTGATATTCACCCATTAACTCAAACAAAACCAACTACGAGTCGAGTCTTAACTCCATATGTGAAATGCCATGATGAAGAGCATCTCGAAGTAACTCTATGACTGCATTGTATTCAGCTACATTATTCATTGTGGGACCCAAACAAGCCCCTCCCGAAGAGACCAGCTGGCTAGATGGTGAGTATATAACCCAAGCTACTACAACCAACTGACAGGTGTGGCGAATAAAGCCATCAAAAATCTTATGAAGTGTTCAGTCAACATCTGAAACACAAACCAATAGACACATAAGACGTAACGATAACCACAAGCAAAGCTAACTCTACAAAAATGTACAGTTATAATACATGAAAAAGCATAGAGGCCTAAGCATAATAGTTTTTCAAGTATATCTCATTTCTAGGATCCGACAACTTATTACCCTCGTAATCCATTAACTTCTAAGAACCCTTCTTTAGAACCTTAGATACTATGTAAGGACCGAGCCACATTGACTTGAACTTTCCAGCTCTTAAGGGTTCCTTGTCTTGGTCATAAAGAAAAACATGGTCTCCTTCTAGAAAAACCCTAGGTTTGATAGACTTATCATATTGACCTTTAACTCGATTCTTATGTGCTTCGCTTACTGTGAGCGCATCACAGTGCTGCTCATCAAGATGTTCTAAGTGCAGCAAATGTTCTTCTAAAACTGAAGTGTCGGGGAGTAATTGGACAACCAACTTCAACAAAGGAATTTTGCATTCGACCAGAACAATTGCTTTTATCCCATGAACAAGTTGAAAGGGAGAGAACCCAGTAGTAGTCTTAACATTAGCTCGGTATGCCCAAAGAGCTGGATACATCATTATGTGCCAGTTGGATCAACTAGCATTAACGTTCCTTTGCAAAATGGTTTCAAAGTTTTGCTGATCGCTTCGACCTGACCATTCGCTTGTGGATAAAACAAAGACGAATGTTCCTACTGAAAACCTAACATGGTGTATAAGTTGGTCATCATGTTGTTCTGAAAGTGTCGACCATGGTCTGTAACGATCTCTTTGGGTACACCAAACCTAGCAATAATCTGGTTAAATACGAAGTAAGCAGCCTTTTCCCCATCCGCTTTGACAGAAGGCATTGCCTCGGCCCACTTGGAGAACAATGATGTTATGATGACCTCCAGCAGATACTGGATTACAATTCATGAAATCAATCCCCCTCTTTGTGAAGGGGCCTACTATAATCACAGGATGGAGACGAGCTGGGTGTGCTCTCATCTTTTTGGTGAAAAACTGGCATGGCTGACAACATTTCACAGCTTCCACACAATCTTTGAAGATCGTGGGCCAAAAATAACCAGCACGTAGTGTCTTTTGGGTTGTTTCGAACCCAGAAAGATGACCCCCACAGGCTCCACTGTGAGCATCATTCAATACCGTTTCGTCTTCCTCTAAGGTTAAACAATAGTGTAAAATGGAATCTATCCCATGTCTGTATAGAGTATCAGAAATGATGAGATAGTTCTTTGCATGATTTTTTAGTTTCCGTCATTCATCCCTAGAGAATGTAGGAGGACTCCTCAAATTCTAAAGATATACTAAAATATCCCCATACCATGGGTCAGAAGATGCAATAAGGAAGATGTATTCATCCTGGAATGATGATTCTTCTTCATTGTGTACTATGTCACTAGGAAATTCAAAGATTAGTTCGGAAAAAACTAGTGACTTCTTTGACTTAGCCGATTGAAAAACTAGGTCAAATTCCTACAAGCTTACAATCCATTTATTTAATTTCCCACCGATGATACGTCAAGCGAGGACATATTGAAACGGGTTGACCTCAACAATCACTGTGGTAGTTTGCAATAAGATGTAGTGACGTAGCCTCTGAACAACATGGACATCAACTAATGCCAACTTCTCCACATAAGAATACTTAATCTTAGGAGCTATTAAGGAGCACGACAAATAGTAAATGACCTGCTCTTGGATCTTGTCATCCTCCTTAACAAGTACTATGTTGATCGTGTATACGGATGCAACTAGATATAACAGGAAATCCTTGGTATAATGTGATGAGCTCAACAAGGGGGCTGATAATAACGCCTTTTTCAAAGCCTCAAATCAAGTTTGAGCAGCCTCATCCCAAAGAAAATAGGTATCTTGTTTGAGCAGTCTCATGAAACCTTTTGTGATTTTGGCATAGTTAATGATAAAATGTCATAAGAAGTTGGACATACCCTGCAAACTATGAAGTTGTCTTAGGGTTCGAGGAGGAGGCAGATTTACAATAGCCTCAACTTTAAGTGGATTGACCATGATACCACGACTGGATACAATAAAACCCAGTAAACATCTAGACTCGATGCAAAACACACATTTATAAGGATTCAATCGAATCTTGTAATATCTTCATCATTGAAACACAAGTCTCAAGTGATCAGGATGATCTCGTTTCTTTTGAGATCGCGCTAGGAGATCATCAAGATAAGGTTCAACTACGTGTTTGATATCATGAAAAGCGAAGTTCATTGTGCACTGAAATGTAGCTCCAGTATTTTTCAGGCCAAATGTCATCTTTCAATAAGAAAAGGTCCCTCAAGGACAAATAAAAGTTGTCTTATGTTGTTCTTAAGGTTTTATCTAAATCTGGTTATATCCTGAAAAACCATCCATGAAAGAATACATTTCATGGCCTGCATAGGCATCAATAATCTGATCTATAAATGGTGTGGGGTAATCATCTTTAGGACAAGCTTTATTTAAATCCTGGAAGTCTTTGCAGACTCGAATGGTTCCTTGCTTCTTATCTACCGGAACGGGATTCGAGACCCATTCTGCCATAGCAATTGGATAGATGAATCCGTCTTTGAGCAACTTCTCAACTTCCACCTTAATGGTTGTTGCTTTTCTAGGGTTGACTGGATGAAGCTTCTCTCTCACGGGCTTAACATTTGGGTAAGTTGTGATGACATGCTCTACAATGGCAGGGTCAATGGCTGGCATCTCCTTGTAAGACCAAGAAAAAACGTCATGGAATTCCTTAAATTGATTGGTGTATAAAGTGATCTCCTCAGGAGAACAATCTGCCCCAATGAAAAGGTTTTCCACAACTCCAAGTTTGATGGAAATGTTGATCGGAATAGTTCTCGATATGTTTTCCATATTCCCTTCGACATAAAATTCTTTTGACGTAGAAGGAATAGAGGTCAAATCAACATTACCACCGGGTCTCATTGAAAACTCCCCTCTCTCTATCATGTCCAGGTCAGGAAGAAAACTCTCCTCTGAACCTATGGTGCATGTGTTCCCAAGGAAAAAATGGTCTTAGACAATCAAAAGAGTGGATGGAGTCCACTGACCATGCCGGTGCATTGTCCATATCTGACTCAACAGAGACCAATGGAGTCATGATATGTTCTGTTGCGTCATGTTGTGAATCTAATTGGGCCACTTCTGAAACTGATAGGGTCACTACTTATTCTTATTCGGTGGGTAGAATCCATGGATCCATCGTTGGACACAGCATGAAAATATCGGACAATGAACACTCCTCAGAACCAATAAAATGAATAGGAACAGGTAGGTCAAAAGTGCCCATTAATGACCCATAGATCCCTATTCCTAAACTCTCACTAGCTGGGTGATACTGATCAACCAATAGAATTGTTGAATCCAACGAATCCTGGTTGTTTTCCGAGAAAACGAAAGTTGATCAACTGTTATGATCTTGCCTTCATGAGGGAACATTATAACTCAAAAAATGGATGATGGAACTACTTGCATTGCATAGGTCCAGCTCCTACCTAACAACAAATTGCAGTCAAGTGGAGCATCCAGTACTTCAACCTGTTAATATACTAAATTACTCACAAGTTCAACGTCAAATGAAGGTAAAACTCAGTGTGGACAAAATGATCTTCCATTAAAGGAGGTAAGCAGTGTGTTCGAGGGGGCTGGGTGAGCCCAAATCCTTCGATCAAGAAATGGACATTATGCACGTAGACGCGCCCTCATCTACAAAAACTCACCCTATGGTTTTGGTACCATGGACTACTTCTATTTGGAGAGCGACGTGGTACGAAAACTGGGATTTGATATTCTTCATATCAAAACGAGCAAGCATATTGGATGATTCTATGCTCCTGATCGCTGCAAGAAGCGTGCTGAGTTGTAATGGACAACTTTGTAGTACTTCCAAAGTGGACATGGCATAGGGATATTGGGCTCAATCCTCCACAACATTGTTTTTAGGAGCATCCCATGCATTAGGATTGTGCACAGGCTGTTTGAAGACACCTTTCAGAATCTTCAGTAGTGAATCTAATGTTCTCTCGACATGGAGAGGGGTAGATGATTCGTGAACATCCTTATCTCTTTGCTGTGAGTCCGGATTATAGTTTCTAGATCGAGTTTGTAAAAGCATGTCTGAATTAACCATATTAATAAATGATTGATCAGCTGATGAGGCATGAGGGGTGCCCCTAGCACTGGAGTTTCCAGAAGTTGACCCTTGTTCGTGAGGGAATGGGTCCTTTAGGAGAAATGGTTTCTTATCATGGAGTAGCTTCTTGGCTTCTTCCATCAGAGGGCATTGATGGGTGAGGTGGTCTTCATTGCATAACTTGCAAGGGAACTTCACTTTATTTTTATCCTTTTTTCCCTCCTCATCATTTTATGTGTTTTTGCGCTTTTGGTGGTTCCCTCCCCTTTCTTGCCATTCTTTTTGTTGTTGTTGGGATTCCGAGCACCCTTTTGATTTGTCTGCACTTGTTGTATAGATTTTGTTTCTGAAGAGGAGGTTGCAACTAAAGTTGCTTCTATAGTAGACTATTTGACAGATAAGGCGTGAACCTGCTTAGTTAAAGCTTCAAACACTGCAGAATATACTAGATCCACGATGCCATCAGCATGTGGTCCAGGCTTGGGCTTACCTAGATCTATATTAGATCTTGGCACATCTAGAATGATCTCATACAGGATCCTATATTGACCATAAAAAAGATCAATTTGCTAGGTCCTGAGAATGGCCTCTTCCTCAGAAGATACTCTAGAAGTTGCTACTTCCTTAGAAATGTAAGGAAGGAATGATTTCAAATACCACTCTAATATAAATTATGGAGGAATGTCAGCTTTAATGAGCCTCTTTCTCCTTCGCCACTCCTAAATGTGGTCAGATAAATGAGTAGCTTTGTTATGTCGAAAAGTTGACAGAAGGTCAGTACTCGCATCATACTGGACAAGGAGTTGAAAGTGATTTAAAAAAACTGTAGCCATATCCCAAAATTTATCATAAGCAGCTGCAGTTAGTTCAATATACCATTTAGCTGCAGCATTAGTCAAGGTTCTCTAAAAGAGCCTCAATCTGATGGAATCATCATTCAACGAATTATAAGTGCACCAGAGATGAAATGTAGTGACATGGTCACTGGGATCTTCCCTAGTCTTGCCTTCAAACTTTGGAATGTATGAAGGAATCTTGGTTGGGACAGGTGGCCATGTGGGGTGATGTTGGACCGGATCATTTGTTAGTTTTGAAAGGTTTGGCAAATTCAAAGTTGCCAGAAAAGGTAAACGAGGTCTTGCTAATGGAATTTGGTTAGCAGGATCTCGGTAGGGGAAACCACCTAAAGCCTGACTCGTGTACTGCTGGTTGGGGTTGCCCCCAGCCACCGGTTGTGAAGTAAATGTATTGCTAAAATTGCTCCAACCAAAAGAGAGAAGGTTGATTCCTTGATTATTTGTCCATTGCGGCTGGGTGTTAGCACCTTCATAATGTGGGTTAAACATGTTACTTCCCCCTCCACCAAACAATGAAAAGAGGATACTCCCTACAGGTATATGGGATGTCTGTACATTAGATGGATGTACATTGGGACCTGTGTAGGGGCTAAACCTAGGAATGGATGTAATGGACGGCACATGCATCGAGCCTACTACAGTTGTGGATGGAGTGGGCATCGAACCTATAAAGGGCATGGAGGGAGATATATGCCCTCCAAACCAAGGAAACCCTTGACCGAAAGGAGTAGTTTGTGGAATACCCTGGGATTGTTGCATGAAAGGAGATGAAGAAAATGGTATTGAAGATATCCATGTGACAGGGATATTCGAAGGTCCAGCAGTGGCACCAAAAGGGGTAACTATTGTCGAAGGTTAAGAACTAGACATACCTATGGAACTAGTGCTGAAACTGACAGAAGGACTCGAAGCAGACGTAGCCTCCAACGAGGTAGATACCTATGGGGTTGCAAAGTAATGAGAGAGGACTCTTGAAACCATAACTATGGTAGCAATTTGGGGAACTCTGGTTTCATCTCTGGAACTAGCCATGTAATAACTAGTGGTAAACCTATACACACTAAACTTGGGTTGGCCTAGAGAGTATATAGTTACAAGTAATGGATAATTTGGTCCAGTCAGGGAAGGGTTGAAAGGAGTGCCAAATTCTTGAGAAGTTAAGTCCTCAACCTCAACAATATCAAAGACCTGTTGATCCTAAATTATGATCTGTGGTTCTCCAGGTGGTTCAGTTTCTCCCATAAGTTCGTATGAACCATGAGAATCAGTCCTTCAGCGTCACGGTGGTAGTGGAGGCTCTAGAGTGACTGGTGGAATTTTTTTCAACCTTCATGACATACAGAGAGGTTGATCCTCCACAACTATATCAAAATAAAACTAAGTATGAAAACCTAGTGGCAACTAATCAACTAGGGAGCAAACAACATACCACTAAAAAATGTCCTAAAGTGATCAAAACCAGGGAAACAAGGCTAATACTCTCAGAAGTTAGTCTTGGATGATGAGGGCCCAGAATAAACAAATACAATATAGAAGGTCATTTACAAGGCATCCAATGGAGGTCCTCTGGGTGCAAGCATTTGAATCACCAAACCGCCCTCTGGGGATTACTACAAAGGGTTACCTTCCACTTTTGTCCTAGGTGAAGTGGAAATAGCCTTCCACTATACCTGTGAAGAGCCCTAAGGTTAAGATACTAAGGATACCACAAATATGAAAATAACTTGGGGAACAGTCGTTAGTCTAGCTAAGACGCATGGGTAGGGTAGCAAATCATGAAATCCGAAAGCACTTAAAGTACTAGTGGACCCCCATACGCGAATCAGCTCTGGTTTATAATTGAAAGGAACATGAGGGGATACCCTCAGCAATTCCAGTCTCACACGACCTTGTGCTTAACTCCGGTTTGAGTGGAGCATTCCCAGGATATTTTGATATAAGTGGGTTTTCCTAAGAGATTGTCTTACTATGATTATTGAGCAATGAAAACAATTTCGGGCAGTTTAAAGTGATCTACCCCGAACTCCTAGCCTAAGCTAGTTGATGTAGTGTCCAACCTAAAAAGAAAAAGTTGCTAATTGATTTTATTCAATTTTCATTTTAGAGACTATTTCTTACTCAAAAAGGGTAGTGATGTGTGTGGTATGGTTATGACGGAAAGTAAAGTGTACAAATGATGCATAAACCTTCACAAAGACTCTTTTTTTTTCATCTATGTCTTTCAAAACAAAAGATAGGAAATCCTAAGTATAAACAATTTTCTTTTTAATTTTTAGAGTAAATAGCAAAACAATCTATCCTACCTCAAAAAATAATGGCAAATCTTACAACTAGGTTACCAATTTTCAATTTGTATTTTTTATTCTATTCATAAAAGAAAATTAATCTGAAAAGGGAGCAAGCAAGGTCTATCAAGAGTGTGGGTAAAGATAAAAACCTAATGGCTTATACCAATCAAATCCAAAGACTGACAAAGACTTAACGTACGAAGTTGTTTCAGTGAAAAAATTCTAGATTTGGAACAAGATGCCAAAAGAAGAAGGAGAATATGATGCATGCAAGGGAAAATCAAACTTCAAGGTTGCTCCTAAGCATCAAAACCAAAGAAAAGCATCCACCAAAAAAATAGCGTAGGGAAGAAAACCAAGGAAACTCTACCGCCACACAAACTGAAAAGGAAAAGCTATCTGGAAGACTTCAAACAAACTCAAATTGACCTGAACAAAAGTTCAGAAGGTATCCAGACAATCCAATCTTTCAAAAACACCAAAAGACCTTGACTGAGGTTAAACCCTTAACTACAAGATAAAACTCAAGAAAAATGTGCGGGTACTGTATCAGACAACAGGTGCTCAGTGCGCAGGTTTCTAGACATAAAACTCGCGTCTAGGGAAAAATATGCGCAGCTGTAACTAGCAGGGATTCGCGCACAGGTTTCAAAAGAGATAAAAAAAAAGAAAAGACTCCTAAAACAAGACTGAAGTAAGTGGAGCAATCAAAAAATACTCTCAAGAGGCTAAAGCAAGACTGAAAATACAAGGGGATGTCTTAATAATTGTCAGAAAAGCAATGCAACCACCAAAAATAGACCCAACCAACCAAAGACCAAACCCTAGTGTGAAAGGCTCAATCTATAGGAAAGTATGTTGTTGTCTATCCTAAAATCCAGTGCATGCAACTAAAAGTGTGCGGGTAGGTTCAAGAACAACTCGCGCCCAGATCAAAATGTGCGCCTCTAAATGCACAGAAGACACGTGCACAGGGACTAAAAGGCAATAAAGAGATTTGCACACTCAAACCAAAAATGAATCAAGGCAAAGGGAAACAACAAGGAAACCTATACAAACCTCACAGAAAGCCAGAAGATTGTAAAAACTTAAAGAAAACCTAAATAAGGTCCCCAGAGCATAAACGAACAAGAGCTCCCCAATGGAGTCACCGGTTCTGCTGTTAGGGATTATAGCCTATAGCAGGGGAAAGGATAATTCCAACGTACATGGGGTGACATATAGATACATTCTACTTTGCATTAATTACTGTAAACAAATGAGATTAGGATTATGAAATTAGTACCTTGTTTATGGCAGTTGGTCCTAGCTTTCGCCCAATCTCCCCAGCATTGTACCTACATAATACACAGATACATAATACACAGATCTTCGTAAGCGTATCTTGACTATAAATATATAATGATATTGAAGACAATATAACATTAACTATGATAAAAAATGCAATAGAAACAACATTCCATCGGGATGAGGAGGGTATCTCGATCTTTATTGTCAAAGAAATGCAACCAAATACAGTTTATACCTGATATGTTCTAAGCACTTCTGCAACCAAGTTCTGGGCTCCTGCTCCTCACAATGACTTAGAAATTCCTTCAGCATTACAATAGCTTCTTCTTCATTGGCCCTTTCGTCACGGCTTTCCCTTTTATTTATGGCGAAGGAAGGAAGTTAGATTCGTGAGGCAATTTAATTGGGAGGTTGGGGGAGTTACAATACCAACCTCAATTAATCCCAATTCGTAATCATAATATATTTTTCCATTTCATCTTAATATGTGCGCAGGTATCAGACTAGATAACTTGTGCATAGGGCGCAGCTAGTGCTCTCAAAGACTAGCGCATACAACTTTTGAGATAAGTGCATGGGTCTGATTTAGTAGAACCAACACATAGTGCACTGGATTCCAATTATAAGAGTAGCGCATCTTTAATGAAATATGCAAAAAAAATATAGTTTTCAGCTGAAGAGGTGTGATCTCAGCAGTAAATCATCCAAGGTCAATCTAGCACTTCCATCCATAGTGTCATTTTTTGTGACTGACAAGGAAATGTGATCACAGACGGAGAAGTGCAGATTTGACCTATAACACCAGGATCGATCTCCATGGGATCCATCCTCTTACCATTCAAATCACCAATGAAATAATTAATAGACAATGCAAGGACTGGTATCGAGCTCCATGGTAGTTGTCCTACTCCTATTCAATGCACCAATAAAATAATCGACTGATAATACAAGGACTGGGATCGATCTCCATGGGAGTTTTCCTCCTCCCATTCAAAGAACCAATAAAATAATTAACAAACAATGCAAGGACTAGTATTTATCTCCATAGAAGTCATCCTCCAGCCATTCAATGAACCATTAAAATAATTGATAGATAATGAAAGGAATGGGATCGAGCTCCATGCGAGTCGTCCTTCTCCCACTCAATGCATAGATAAAATACAATAACAAACAATGAATACTAGGATCGAACTCCATTCTTCTCCCAATCAATGTGCAGATGATATTAACATATAATGTAAATTGGGGTTGAGTTCTCTCTTGAATCCGTACACACATGCACACAATATCTGCTCGCAATAGAGTCATACACACATGCAGGAAATATATGCTCTTAACATATTCATATAAAAGGAAATACTATATAAAACGGGCATGCCCCACCCCAAGAGGTCCTTTCCATGAATATATATATATCTCTTTTGTCAAACCCTTGAACTCCAAAATTCATCCTTCTCTCCACATTTACCATGGCCTTTACTGTTATTAGTCAAACTGACACTTCTCTGTCCATGACGACACTGCATTGTTGTTCACACAAAATGAATTTTTGGATTGAAGAGCCTCATTGACTATTTATGCACTTGATCTGAATCTTACAAAAATCCTATCCAGTTTATCTATTTTGTTATACATTTTTAAGAAATATCCATGACCCTCATATATGCCGACTCGCGGGTCATCTGCTGGTGATCCATTGACCACCTACGGTTTTACCCAAAAAATTTGCACCCGCTAGTTGTTAGCATGATACTCACAGGTTACTCGCTCATTGTCAAGTATTATACCCACATGTACCTATTAAAATAATGAAAAAATATAATACAAATCAAATTAGAGGTAGTTATGGTACTTATCCTAACTACCATAACTTCCCTAACCATTTATCTCTCGAACCTATCTTCTCAGACATTGCTATAAATACAAGGATAAGGATTTAGGGAGGGGGGAGAACCATTTGTGTAAGGAAATGTTGGATAAATACTCATACAAGGAAGAGGAGCAAGGGGCCCAAGATCAGGTTTCAACAATGTAGGTTATAGATTAGGTATAGCTTGTTACCAGTTATATGAATAATGCAAAAAGAGTTTTCTTTCCCATAAGATAACTTGTCTACTTTATGAATCTAGTCTATTGAATCTGTCATATCTTATTTCTATATGAGTTTCATACTAGGTTTTGTATGTTTATGTAGCCAAAATATTCGAGGAAGGTGATTTTTTTTTGCAGGATTCGCATTTGGGATTGTGGATCAGACGTTAAGAGATTCAAGCTTTGATCAAACATGGTATATCCAAGGTATGTACAGTTAACTTGTAACCCTATCTTTTCTTGATTAAATAAATATCTTATGCTATGCTTGTTTATCAATCAGATTATGTACCATCTCATTAATATGTTGATGATCTTGTTGAAATTCCCAACCATAGGTTAAATTGCCAAACAACAGAACTGGTGAATCCATTGGGGAGTTTTTCTATTGCTATGGAAGTCCTTAGTGTGGTCTTTTTCTTCAATTAGATTCGGCCCTTTAGTTCTCTAGAAGGGTTTGCAGTGTGTTCTGATCCTTGCTTATGACTTAGACCTGGTCCTTTTCAGAGATTTTCTTCTTTTTTTAAAAAAAATTTGAAGCATCCCATGAGATGCCAATAGATACAGTGGTGAGTTCCCATGTTACCCATGAGTTTCTTGTGTTTCACCCGCAAGTTACCCGCACGTTGTTGTACTTATAGTCACGGGTATTCATGTAGGATTGGGTTTTCCTCATAGGTTTTGAATTTTTGGTATTTTCTTGTAGTTTTGAAGAACTTCTTTGCTTTTAATGGGACCATTCTAGCCTATTGCTAGCCTGTGTTTGAGTCATTACACTCTTATCAAAGATATTTTTTGGTTTTCTTTTGCTTGTTGAGGGTGTGCCTAGGTATTTTGAGTTCCATTTTTGTTTTGATTGACACTTGAAGTGTTTCCTAATGATCACTGACCTGATAGAGAACAGTTTGATGTCTTGAAAAAGTTCCTTGTTTTCTTCATTGAGTCGGTTGGTTTCTAAGTGTCCTTCTGCCTAGTTAGTTACTTCTTTGTCTTGATCAAATCAAGTTTTTGAACTTGTTATTTTCAGAATTCTTTGAGGGTAGTTTTATGTCTCTTATAGGTTTAGGTACAACTAGTATACACTTGAATTCTTGGAGTGTTATTCTTCTTGTTCATATTGAGTTGTTATTCTCTTATTTAAAAAGAAAATTGCAAAAATAACAAGTACGTTTTCCCTAGAAAGAGCATTGTTTCTTTTTCAAAAGTAATATTAGTTGCATGCACTAAATTTTGGAAAAAGAAAAGAAAATAAATGGAAAGTTTACTTAGGTTCATTTTATCATCATTTTTCCTTTAGAAAGACATAATTGAAAAAGGAGGAAGAAGTAAAGTAGTTTCACATCGTATTACACATTTTGGCTTTTTATTTCTTCAGTTATAACCACTTCACACACGCATACACTACCTTTGAGTAAAAACAGCCCTAAAAAGGACTTTAAATCTAAAATTGAATAGAATTTTTTTATTTTTTAGGCCCATACGCCAACTAGCTTAGGTTAGTGCTTTGGATTAGGTTCTTTAAACTATCCAAATAAATTTAAACTCAAATCATAGTGTCCTATTACTAGGTAAATCCACCTCTATAAAAGGTGAACCAGGAAGCTCCACTCACGTCGGAGTTAAGCACAAGGGCCTGTGACATCGATTAGTTGGGGGTACACCTCCACTTTTTGATCGAGCATCTATCAAATTCATTGCACATACGGGAATCCACTAGTACCTTTTGTTCTTTTGTATTTCAAGATCAGTTACCCTTCCCATGCATATTGATTTGACCTGCAACTGCCCCCCTAGACTCTTTCTATATTTTTGGTAGCCTTAGTATCCAAGACTTTTAGGTCTCTACATAGGTGATAATGGAGGGATATTTCCACTTCACCTAGGACATATTCGGGTGGAGATCCTCTACAACTCTTTGGGAAGGCGGTTGGGTGATTCTAGTGCTTGGCCCCATCATGTCTGTATCGTGGACCTTGGATAATTGTTCTTCATCACTTCAATGGTCTGTTATGGGCCCTCATCATCTTAGACTCTCCGTTAGAAGTTTATATGCTTGATTGTTTTGGATCACTATAGGACTTTCTAGTTGTGTGTTGATTGTTTGATTTTGTTCTAGTTGACCCTAGGTTTACATAGAATTTTTTTTCTTGTAGTTGTGGAGGACCAACCTCCTCATAGGTCAAGAAGGTAGAGAAACCTTCCTCCACTCATTGTGGATCTTCCACTACAATCTCAATATTATAGAACAAATTCAAGTGATTCTTTTGAACCAACAGGTACGACTGAACCACCTAGGGAACCTCAACTTATTACTCAAAATTCATCAGTCCCATAGACCCTTGAGGTTGAATACTTGCAAAATGAAAACTTTGAAAGACACTTTAACCCTGCTTTAACTGGACCTGAAGATCTAGTGTTAGTAATAGTCATCTCTTTAGCTTTACCCGAGCTTAGTGTGCATAGGTTTACGTATGGATTTACCATGGACAACAATGGGAATGGATTAGGATTTCCAAATACTCCCATATCCACTATTGTGCCAGGATGTCTTTCTCCTCATCATATAAACACTCCAATACCTAGTTCGTTGTAGATGTATTCTTCTCCATTCACTTCACTAAAATTTAACATAGGATCCTTAGGGTCATCAAGTACTTAGATCGCGTCGACTTCTATTACTTTTGGATCAATTGTTGGTTCATCTAATGTCTCTTTCATTGGCACACCTATGGTATCATTTACATCATCCTCGCTTCTTCAATAGTTCCAGGATAACCTTACTATTTCAACTCCTTTTACTAAGGGATTCACTTATCATGGAGGGCATATTGCTCCTTCAACCTAATTTATTGGCTCGATGCCTATCCCCTCCATTTCACACTTTTTGAGTTCAAACGATTTTACTGGTTATAATTGGCAATCATCAAATGTTCAAACTTCCTACATACCTGTAGGGAACACTCCTTTTTCACTTTTTGGTGGAGGAGGAAGTAATGTTCACACTTCAAATCCTTTTGGATGCACCTATACTCAACCGCAATGGAGTGTAACTCAAGGGAGTAATACACTCACTTACAAATGGAGCACTTTTCAAAACACATTCTCGTCACAAACAATGGTTGGGGGAAACATCAACCAGCCTTATGGGAATTATGGTCCAGGTACTTCTCCTTACCAGATTCCCCAAACTCATACACCATCGGCTAGGCCTCACTTACCCTTTATGGAAACATCGAATTTTCAAGATCTTTCAAAGACGATGAATGACCCTGTGCATCATAATTCCACTTGGCCTTTGGTTCCCACAAAACTTCTTTCAAACATGCCTAAGTTTGAAGGTAAAAGTGGTGAAGAATCGAGGGAACACATTACCACATTTCATTTATGGTTTTCTTCTAACTCGTTGAATGATGACTCGATTCAATTGAGGATCTTCCAAAGAACCTTAACCAGTGTTACGGCCAAATGGCACATTGTGTTACCATCCGCAACCTATCATGACTTTTATGATTTAGTGACAGTATTAGTGAACCACTTCCAACTTCTCGTTTGGTATGATGCCAGCACGAATATTATGTATGCACTTAGGCATAATTAATCCACTCACATATTTGGTCATATTAAGAAGTGGAGAAGATGGAAGAGGCTCATTAAAGCTGAGATTCTCTTGGAATTCCTACTAGAGTGGATTTTGAAATCACTATTTCCCTACATTTCCAAATATGTCTCGAATTTTGGTGTTACCTCAGAAGAGGAAGCCATTTTAAGGACCCAACAACTAGAATTGATTTATGCTTAGTTTGGGATCCTTTATGAAATTATTCCAGATGCGCCAAGGTCAAACACTGAACCTTGTAAACCCAAACCTAGATGACATGTTGATGGCATTGTGGGTTCATCCAACTCATCCGTTGTAGAAGATTTGGGTAAACAAGTCCATGCACATTCTATACAGCACTCTACAATGGAAGCAACTGTGATTGCATCCTCCCCTTCTCAAACTGAAACTGTACATAATGTGTAGTAAAATCAAAAGGGTCCTAGGAAACCCAGTGGAAAGAAGAAGGAAAATAAAAGAGAAAGAAACCAAAACAAACCTAAAATCACAGAGAATGTCAAGGAGGGAAATAGAGAAAAGAATAAGGTGAAGTTTCCTTGTAAACTATCCAAAGAAGATCACCTGACTCACCATTTCCCTCTAATTGATGAAGCCCAAAAGTTGTTAAACCAAAAGAAACTTGTTGTCCTGAAGGATCCTTTTCCCAAAGGAAAAAAATTATCTTCTGGTGGCTCTAATACTAGGGGCACTCATCTAGTCAATCCTACATAAATATGGTGCGCTCAGATGCTTTGTTGCATACAGGAGCAAATACTTGCACCCCGTATATGCTGCAGAAAGATAAATAAATTGCTGAGATGTCTGATCCTCTTCATATTGAAAGAACAACAAAACATATTCCTAAGATACTGAAAGGTTTCTATAAGCGTGCATCGCAAAACCCTAATGCATGGGATGCTCTCAACAACTCTCTTGTTGAGGACCTATCCCAAACCCCATGTGCCATGTCTTCTCTAGAATTATTGCAAAGCTTCCCATCGCAGTGAAATGCACTTCTAGTGGCAATAGGAAGTATGGATTATTCAATTTTGATGGCTAGGTTTGATATGTCCAAAATAAAACCCTAGTTGTCATATCGCGTGACCTTCAAAATCGAAGTAGTACATGGTTCTAAAACCATTGGAGAAACTGTGGTGGATGGAGGCGCATCTACGTGCATAATGTCTATTTCGTGCCGGTGAGCTATATGATCCCCTGAGTTATCGCTTTTGATGGAAGATCATTCCTTCCACATGGGATCTTACCCTCTTTTGAGATCTAGTTAGTGGGAAAAGTAGTGTCCGTGGAGGTCGAGGTTGTAGATTCTTCTCTTGATTATAATTTTCTATTGGGAAGAAGCTATATGTATGCAATGCATGCTATCCCTTCCTCCGTTATTTGGGTACTGATGTTCCCTCATGAAGGAAATATTGTCACAATTGATCAACTATCCTTCGCTTGAAAAATAATACAACCTCTTCGGAATCGAATATTTCTTTGATTGATCAGGCCCATACCCCAGTGAGAGTTTGGGAGTAGGTATGTACCCATCACTTATGGGAAATTTTAATTTTCCTACTCCTATGAATTATATTGGTTTAACGAGTACTCCAAACACTACCATATCATCTAAGGAGGTCTTCACAGTTATTCAAACAAATGATCCTTGGATCCTTACCACTTATGATGAACCATTTGTGCCCCTTTCTGTCGCAGAAGTGACTTAGCAAACTTCATGAAATTCTGCAATAGATATCATCTCAACTCCTTCAGTCTCTGCAAAGTCAGATGTAGATTATGCACCTGCATGGGAAATAGAATCAACTTATTCCTTTGAGTATTTAGAGACTGTTTTACCATTAGATGAAGCTATTCTGGAAGAAATGATAGGCTTGATCAACCTTGGGAATACATGCATCATAGATCTTATTTTCTTATGGATCTAAATAGAGTGGAGAATGGAGAGTTCTCTGTGATACTAGGTGGATATGTTTACTTACCCATTAAAACTTTAGCGAAACAAGGTATTTTCGTCGAAGGAAATATGGCTAGCATAATGACAATTATTCCAATTAATATCTCCCCCAAACCAGATATCATGGAAAAAAATTTCATTGGTGCAAATTTTTCTCTGCAAGAGATCCATTTGTACACTAACTTGTTCAAATAATTATGGGATGTTTTCACTTGTTCATATGAGGAGATGCTAGGAATTGACCCATCCATAGTTGAACACGTGATCACAACATATCCAAATGTGAAACTAGTTTGAAAAAAAAAAATTTAGACCCTCCTAGAAACGATGCAGCCACCAAGGTTGATGTTGAAAATGTCCTTAAAGCCGAATTCATTTATCCTATCAACATGACAGAATGGGTGTCCAATCCAGTCCCGGTCGATGAGAAACAAGGTACCATATGTGTATGTACTGACTTCAGAGACCTTAACAAATCCTGTCCCAAGGACAATTATCCCACGCCATTTATCGATCCAATCATATATGTGTGTGTTGGTCATGAAATATTTTCTTTTATGGACAAATTTTCATGATATAATCATATTCAAATTAAACCCAAACACTAGCATAAGACATCTTTTATATCTCCCTGGGGTACCTTTGCATATAGGAAAATGTCGTTCGAATTGAAGAACGCTAGAGCCACTTTCTAGTGAGCAATAATTTTTTCCTTTCATGATATCAAACATGTAGTCGAGCCATATCTAGATGATCTACCTATGCGATCTCAAAAGAGAAGATATCATCCAAAACATTTACGACTTATGTTTGAACAATGCAAACACTACAAAATTCGATTAAACCCCCACAAATGTGTGTTCTGTGTTGATTTTGGACAACTGTCCGGCTTCATTGTGCCAAGTAAAGGGATTATGGTCGATCCATTGAAAGTAGAGGCGATTGTCAAATTGCCTCCTCCTCATAACATCATACAACTTCAAAGTCCACAAGGCATGTCAAATTTTCTCAGATGTTTCATCGTCAACTATGCAAAAATAACTAAAGGTTTCATGCATCTTCTTAAACAAGACACCCAATTGTTTTGGTATGAGACTGCACAACAATCCTTTGAGGCTTTGAAAAAAGAACTATTGTCAGCCCCCTTGTTAACTCTGCCCTATTATACCTGGGATTTTATTCTATATTTAGTCACATTTGATTCCATGGTTGGTGTAGTTTTATTTTAGGAGGATGATAAGATCCAAGATCATGTCACCTATTACCTTTCATGTGCATTAATAACTTCTGAAATGAAGTATTCACACTTTGAGAAGTTGGCACTGGCCGCAGTGTATGCGTTCAGAGACTACGCCACTATATTTTATTGCAAAATACTATAGTAATTTCAGACGTCAATATGGTTCAGTATGTTTTAACCCGATGCATAATCGGGGGTAAATGCAATAAATAGATTGTCATTCTTTAAGAATTTGATCTCACTTTTTAATCCGCAAATTCAAAGAAATATTTAGTGTTCGTGGAACTGATATCCGAATTTCCTAGTGGTGTAGAGTTCGATGAAGAAGATACGTCATTCCTTGATGAGCATATCTTTCGTATTGTAATCTTTGATCCTTGGTATGGATACATTTTTATCTATCTCTAGAGTTTGAGGTGTCCACCATCTTTTTATAGAGAAGAACGATGAAAACTTAGACACCACGCAAAAACCTACCTCATAATTTTCGATACATTATACAGACGAGGGGTGGATTCCATATTACATGATTTTTTTACTTTGGAAAAAGCTGAATCAGTATTGAATCAGGAAGTTGGTGCTAGATCTAAAGCAGGTAATTTTGGAATTTTATGAGAATTATGTTTATGGAAAACAAAAGGGAGTAATATTTCTCAAGGTTGGGAAACAAAAGAAGAGTGAAAAGTTAGAGCTTGTACATACAGATGTATGGGGACTGGATCAGGTACAATCTCTTGGTGGCTCTTGTTATTATGTTACTTTTATTGATGAAGCAACTAGAAAAAATTGGGTTTATTGCATTAGACAGAAATATGATATGTTTTTTTGTTGTATAAATTTCTCCCTAAGGATAAGAAGAAACTATCCTAGGCTAGACTAAGATGTAACTAGTTCTAATCTAGGACAATTGAGAAACAAATTCTACCTTGAGTCCTAAACTAAGCTTTACAACAAGATTGAATGCATTTAGAAGAGATGAAATATATAACTCACCTTTCAATTCGACGTTTTTCCCGCTCCTAGCTCTTGATTCTGAAGCTCCCGAATAGAACCTATTAAGATCAAACAAAGGAAAAGCACATGATCTTCCAAATATCTTTAATTAAAGGTTAAGTTCAAATCTAAACTAGATACATTTCATATAAAAGATTTACATGCAATGCACATGAAATGGGAAATAAGACAATTTTTCTTATGAAGAAGCTTGAAAAGTACTTACATAGGTTGCTTGATGCCCAAGCCAACTCCAACTCCAAGTCTTCTCTCCTCTATCTATCTTTGCAAATCTCCTAAGATCAAAGGTTGGATGCCCTAAGTGGTTCCCCCTTGGCTCATGGAAGTCCTCGCTTTTATATCACTTGGAGGAGTTAACCATAAGGAGAGGAAGGTGGATCTAGTGAGGTTTTTGTGGATCATCCACACTAAACAGAGAGAGGAGGTTGGGATCGAATCAGGCATGGCAATCCCAAGGTAATATCTCAAAATATACAACTCCAAATTCCAAGGCGAAGAGAAAAATCAAGATTTTCGTGCCCCAGACATTGAGCAGAACGTGAAAATGTGATGATTTTCATGGGGCAAAGGTTATGCATAGCGTGAAAAAGGGAGATTTTCGCGGGATGATAGATATGCAGGGCACAAAAATCAAGGTAAACAAGGGTCTAGAAGGTGACACTTGGCTTCGTAAGTTGTTTCTCGGTCATGAACAGGTGAATTTATCTCCAAGGTGTCCAGATGAGACCTAGGAGAGTGTCAACAACACATAACCTTCATTAGGGAGAAATGTCGCTAGGTCACATGGTACAAAGATGCGACACTAGAATTTGAAGTGTAACTTTGAGGTATAATAGATGCCCCCTAATGTGTGTGGTCATAAGAAACAGATGGCAAAAAGACTTTAAAAAGAAATTGCGCGGAGATAGCATCGAGGGAGTCAGAGCGGAGCTACAAGGAAACAAGATGTCAAATACGACCGAGGCAGGCATTCCCATGCTTGAAAAAACTGACTCAAAGCATGGTTGTCGACCAATACATTACAGATCCATGATAACTGAGAGGATATAGATTGAGGACAAATCATGGCTACTATGATCAATCGTAGATCGATGAGATGATAATAACACATCCACAACCAATACAACAGTGTATCTGTGTGACAATACAGTACTGATGCCATCAACATGATGTGTATGTGGAGACCTACTCAATAATTACCATCGCAACCTAACGTGGAAATAGTATCAGGAACATTCAGGTTCGTCTAACTAATCCCAAATGATACGAATCTGACCATGTGATTACAATGTCCTAAAGTTGAACATGGCAGAAACTACTTGATTACCAACCAATGATGGAAGATGTTAACAAGCACGGGGGAAATCACCAATGATGACGATGATCCCCAAGGTATCTCTAGTACAGCTTAATGAAATGTGAATAGATGAGTTGACATCGAACATTCGTGAGATCATTCGATCAAAGGCCAATGATGAAAACCTACTGTTGAAGATGAGGATACCTGCCATTAAGGCATGCAGGTACCAACGTATGAATTTTTAATTCCTAAGCCTAATTCCTGGATATTGAGTTGGAGTCGACAGGAATAGACTTGTCGAAGGTGGGTCATGATGAATCCCACATCATTGAACCGAAATCGATAGGAGAGAGATGTGAAGCAATACTCCGAAAGGATATGTACTGACACAATGTAATGGATGACTCAGAGCAACGCTGATCCTTTGAACATATAACGGCATGAAGCAGATCTTGGAAGCACGGATTTTAGATAGCAAAGAAAAACCACAAGGCGAGTGGACTCATGGCCAAAGAGATGAATCGAGATAGTGATTACAACTCAGCAGGAAGGGGTGAATACCCAAAAGAAGACAAGGTGTGGATGCATGCCATGTTCAAAGGTGACAACTTTCAAGCTGCGTGCAAGGGTAAACTTGACTCATTTCTGTAGATAGGGTTCCCATAAGACAAGTGAAAAAGTTCCCATAAAAGATGTGATAGAGCTCCCGTTGAGAATCGTGTTGTATACCATCACACGTGTAGTGGGTAGTGTGGGTCCCCACCATGAAACACAAGGATAGATGACCCTTGTATGGCACCAACATTGTTCAAATGGTGTGAAGGGGTCCTTGTCAACCTCAAGGATCAGGTCACCAAATGCAGGAATGGACATATTCCTCAGTTTGGGTATAGGAGTATCCTGGTTACATTTTTCCTGGAGACGATACCTCTATTGCATCCTTAAGTGAGCATGCCAATCCATCTTACATCTGAGCCTCAGATGGGGAGGTGGAGCGACTATGCCAGATGGCTCGGTGGGCCACAGGTCTTAGCTTTTGGCGAGGGCATTTTCTCATGGCTCAAGGAGAAAAACATCATGATCAAGGACTATTGCTATGAAGAGGTGGATTTCCATGAGGATATCGAATTGGCACTTCCTGAGGATGAGGATTGGGATGGCTCAGGTATGCGACCTTCGTAGTTGTGTTTTTGGTATTTTTAATAATACATGATTTTTTTTGTGATTTTTCGATGCATGGAAAGATGTAACTTATGTACATGTTCATGCCATAGATTGCAGACCGTGGAGGCCAGCGGGCTATTCACTGCTACGTCGAGGAGGTATTTATCATCACGCCGCCGATGACGATGAGGAGGAGGAAAAAGAAGTAGGAGGGATCTGCAGTGAAGAGCGGAATCTTCAGGGTTTGACCATGGGTGTTCATGTTATGAGGATGGATGACATCCCACTCCATGTCCAGAGGCATACTGTAGGTGTGTCAGGGTGTATCATCCGACTACTTCATCGAGTGGCTAGAGCAGTGGTGTGCTACCACGAGTAGCGTGAGGATGATGACTAGCATTTAGATAGCAATGTTTGTTTTTGGCGGCGTGTACATGATATGTAGGCCCGGGAGCCAATTTTTGTATGGGACATGATCCCAAATATTGTCTTTCGATGCATCTTATTATATGTACTCAAAAGAAAAAAATTGTATGTGATTTATATACATATGGACCTATTTATGTGTTTCCTTATTTACAATGACTTGTGTGTTTTGTTATGATGTGTTTCATGTATGCGCTATATGCCAATCCAACATATAATTAGCCAACGAATCAGCTATCATATTGAATTCTCTTGGTCTATGTTGATACTAAATGAAATCAAATGATCGTTCCAAGAGGCGTACTCTTCTTAATAATCAAATTAATGTAGGTTCGTGGATAGTGTAGACATGATTCAAATGGGACACCATGAGTTGGGAATCCAGGTAGACTGAAAAGGTGCAGATCCCAAGAGAATTGACTTCATTCAGGAGTCCGATGACTACATGGTACTCTGCAACATTATTGGTTGCGGGGCCCAAGTAGATGCCACCTGAGGATATCAGCTCGCTGGAAGGGGAATAGAGTACCCATGATGTGGAAGCAAGGTTCCGAGTATGTCAGCTAGCACCATTTGTGAACCCGTAATAAGCTGACATCTGCGCATAGATGCACAAGTTGAGGTCAAACAAAGGTAAATGAAGCCAAATACATACACACACAAACAAATGAAAAAAAAAACTAAGTACATTATGTACAAGGTGTCTTACACAGGATAACCCTATGTGTAGAACCGTTTGAGGTACAACCCGTTGCAGCGACATGCCAAGGGTGTTCCATCACAGTCGATGAGTTGGTAAGCTCCTTTCTTGAGCACTCGCTTCACGACATAGGGACCATACCACATAGATTCCATTTTTCCTTTACCTAACTTATCATGCATTTGGTTGTAGGTAAGGACTAACTCCCCTTCGTTGAAGATCCGAGGTTGGATGGATTTGTCATATTGGGCCTTGACACATTTTTTATGAGCTTCATTCGCTAATGCAGCATTGTGGCGAGTTTCATCCAGCTTAGCCAGATACAAGAATCGTTCCTCCTTAGAGGTCGTATTGGGAATTAACTCAACGGCTGGTTTTAGTGACGGGATTTCACATTCAACAAATAAGATAGCCTCTAGGCCATACACCAATTGAAATAGTGTGAATCTAGTTTCCTTTTTTACTGAGGTTTGATAGGCCCAGAGAGAAAAAAATAGAGCTAAGTGCCAATTGGAATTCTAAGTACCTACAATGCGTTGGATCATACGCTTCAAGACCTTATTTATGGCCTCTACTTGACCATTTTCCTGTGGGTAATATGGGGTTGAGTTTTCATGATGAAAAACCAACTTGGTGCTTAGTCCGTTCATCATATGGTTCCTAAAATGGGAACCATGATCAGTTACAATAGCCCGTGGAACACCAAACCTAGAAATAATATGGTTGAATATGAAAAGTGCAGTTGTTTTTCAATCCTCTGTGTAAGTAGGCATTGCTTCAGCTCATTTACTAAAATAATCCATGGATACTATGACATAGCCATGCCCCCTAGCTGAAGTAGGATTACAATGCATAAAATCGATAACCCATTTTGAAAAGGGGCTGATGGTAATAACGGGTTGAAGTGGATCAGGATGTGAGTGCTTCTTACTTTGGAAGAACTGGCATGGAGGACATTTCTTAACCATCTAAATATAGTCTTTGAAGATTGTGGGCCAGAAGTATCCTATGCGTAAGATTTTCTAGGCTGTAGCCATCCCAGAAAGGAGACCACCACATTCTATGGAGTGGCAGTCATTAAGGACGTGTTCAGCCTCGTCTAGAGTGATACAACGTCGGAGAATGGAGTCAACACCACGGCGATAAAGAGTATTGCTGACGATTAAGTAGTACTTGGAGTGATGTCGGATATAGCGACGTTCATCTTGATTGAGTTTAGGATGAAAACATTGGGTTTGGATAAACAAAACGATATCTCCATACCACAGATCATATGTGCCAATGAGAAACAACGACTCATCAGGAAGAGAATCGATGGGCTCAGCTTGGTCAGTGGCACAGGGCAATGCACATATAAGCTCAGCGAAAACTAAGGATTTCTTTGCCTTTGCCTTGGCAAATTCCAAGTCAAATTCTTGGAGAACTACAATCCATCGGGAGTATTTGCCCCCTAGAACTTGACGTGTGAGGATATAATACATGGGATTGAAGTCCGCAATTACGGTAGTTTTCCTGAGATGTATGTAATGGAGAAATCTATGGACAATGAATACTGTAGCTAGAGCCAGCTTCTCCACATGTGAATAATGGGTTTCGGAGTCTAGAAGACTCTTACTAAGATAATAGATCACATGTTCATTACCGTTCTCATCCTCCTGCACTAGCACTATGCCAATGGTGGTGAGGGAAGCGGCGAGATATAGAATAATGTCTCATGTATAGTTGGGGGGTTGAATGACGGGAGCATTAGTGAGGGACTTCTTTAGTATTTCAAATGACCATTGGACTTCGTCATCCCAAAAGAATGGGACATATTTTTTTAGAAGCCTCATGTAGCCCTTCGTTATCTCGAAAAAATTGTAGACAAAGTGGCGTAAAAATTTTGCATGCCCCTGCAAACTCTGGATTTCTATAATATTGGTGGGCGAGGGCAGGGCTAGAATAGATTCTACCTTCGCAGGGTCTAGGTGTATGCCATCTTTGGAAATAATGAATCCCAACAGTCTATCGGATTCTACACAAAACACGCATTTGTGTGGATTCAAACGTATGTTGTAATGGAAGCATCATGAGAAAATGGCACTCAAATTATCTGGGTGATTCTCTCTCGTATCGGAATGAGCAGGTAAGTCATCTAGATATGGCTCTACAACATATTTGATGTCATGAAATGTGTATGACATAGATCGTTGAAAGGTGGCCCCGACATTCTTGATACCAAGGGGTAACTTGCGGTATCAAAAGGTCCCCCATGGGAAAATAAAGAAAGTATTGTGCTGGTCGGAAAGGAGTATCTCTATCTGATTGTAGCCGGAGAAGCTATCCATAAAGGAGAAGATGACACTCCCAGCACAGTTATCGATAATATGGTTGATGAAAGGCATTGGATAATTGTCCTTTAGACAAGCCTTGTTCATATCTCTATAATCGACATAGACCCTAATCGTGCCCTGTTTCTTTGCGACGGGGACGATGTTGGACACCCAGTCTGTCAATGGGACAAGCTAAATGAACCCAGCACGAAGAATTTTTTCAACTTCTGCTTTAATGGCAGCCATTTTCCAGGGATGCATGGGCTGGAGTTTCCGTTGGACTGGTCGGGCAGCAAGATAGACTTGAATTTCATGTACCACAATGGATGGATCTATCGCTAGCATTTCTTCATATTTGCATGAAAAAACATCATAGAACTCTTTAAAGAGGGAAGTATAAAATTTGATCTCTGTAGGAGTACATGTTTTGCCAGTGTGGCTGTGTTCCACGACACATGTTCGCTAAGCTCCCTTAAGAGAATACGTCAAATGTATGGGAAAGAGTCTTAGTGTTGACATTATACAGTGAAACTGTGGATTCGGAATCAGGGTCTATCGCTCGAACCGAGGGGAAAGATGATTGATGGTGGTAATATTCCCAAGGGGGTTCATCCAGACTCATGATCTCCATAATAGACTTGTCTGTAGGAAAAATATGTGTAAGGGAGTTTTTGTAAGGTAAGGATGAAGGGGTTCGAGACGATGGACCGGCCACCTGATGGTCGTCACGTGTGTTGATCCAGTCAGGAGCTGATTGAATCGCCTGATAGGTTGCAAGATTTTGGTTTAGAGGCATAACATTGCCAATGGTTTCGAAATCGGAGGGACTCGGTATCATCCGGGAGTCAGTATATTTGTAGGGTGAATATGTGCTTGCTGAAATCATGTTGATTGAAAAGACCGGGGGTGGAACTTCTGGAAATACTCCTATGATGGAGGAGTCCTTCAAAAGACCGACACCAATGTCTTCAAAGTGAGGCTGGGTGTTTTCTAGCAGTAGGACATTGTTGGTGGAATTCTTGAATTATATCCGGAGTGCAAAACTCTAGTTGGTCTATACTGACGATCTTCCCTTGATGGGGAAATTGCACTAAGCGAAACACAGAGGATGCTATGGTGGTCATGGCATAAAACCAATTGCGACTGAGTAAAACATTGTAGTCTAACGGGACATCCATGATTTCCACATGAATAGACATGGTTTCCCCTCTAGCTCTATGGCAAGCAATGGGATGAGTCCATACAGTTGAGAACCTCATCCGTCAAATGCCTTTAAAGTAGTAGGATATTGGACCACTTCCGGAGAACCAATGGCTCTCTAGAAGGTCAAAGACATAATCAAGGTGGAAGCACCTTCGTCCATAATGCTACGATGGATATTGTTTCCACGGATTTGAGTATGGATCTGGAAGGCTAACTAGTGGGAAAGCATAGGCTTGAAGTATTCCAGGTTAAAAAAGATTGTTTTGGAAGAGTCTGGGTCAACAACTCCTAATCTTGATAATAACATTCTACACTGTGTGGATAGTGTTGGAGAACTTCGAGGGTCGACATGGCACATGGCGCCTGAGCCAAGTCTTCAATGATGTTGTAGTTCTGGTCTATGTGCGCATTGGGATTGAATGTGTCCTTTCGAATGGTGGCCTTGGGTGGGTGCAACATAGTTTCATCAATAGGTGTCTCAATGTGGAGAGGATCATTGGGGGCAGGTACCGAGGGAGACTCTTCTGAGGGAGACTTGCCTTGGAAAGTCTCAGTTTTGTTCATTTCTGGAGGATCATATGTCTTCGTATGTGTAGAAATGTGAACTGTCTCATTAGTCATCATGAGGATGTCGCGATTTGAGGTCGTTTCTGCTCGGGAAGGGTTGTTTTTGGTTGCCCCCTTGTTTTGCTTTCCCCCTTGACCATGTGTTGTTGTTGTTGGTGAGGGAAAGGGTCAGTTAATACTGCCAGGCAGGAAGGACATTTTATAAAATTTTTGAATTCCTCTTTGTAACGACAGTCTTTGGTGTAATGATCTTCATGACAGATAAGGCAGGGAAACTTTTCTTTCCATCTAGGTTTGTTTCTATTGTTGATCTATTATGGTTTAGGATTTTCCTGCTGCAGAGAAGTTTTCTTAGATTTTCCTCTGTTGTTCTTCTTTATTCCTCCAAATTGTTGTGACGAGGATTGAACAGTGTTCACCTCAGAGGACTTATTAGGAGAAGTAGAAGCCTTGGATGTAGCCCGAATTGGAGATGGAGCAGCAGTAGTTTGTTGCCCACTCGATTTGGTTGCAGGCTGGGCCTTTACTGAACTGACGATACCATCAATGGGGGGTTCAATGGTAGGTTTTGTTGGATCAGTGGTGGTGTGGGAGGCATGAGGAATAACCTCACATAAAGTTCTAATGTCAGGGTTGAGTTGGCTAGACTAGCCATACTGGATTGAATTGATGCCATAATCTCAGGAAATGAAGGGAGATTAGGGATGGATAAGATGAATGGTACATTACTAGAAGAGCTTGTTTCATAACTATGTGTGATTGATGATGCAATGATGATAAGTGGAGTTTCTATCTATGCAGTAGGATATTCAAAGTCAGAAAAAAAAAATGAAACGATGTAGGAGGTACGAGTTTAGTTTCTTCAATGATTTCAACGTACCCACCAGGGCCTTCAACCAATGTTGTCATTTCTGGTATAATACTAGTTTCTAGGAGGATAGGGCCTTCTAGCGTAAAATATGGTGGACTACTAACTTCAACAACTAGCGTAGTGTCCACTAGAATAACAGATTGTGGTACTGCATGGATCTCGGGTGCACTACTAGTTTCAGTGGTTGTAAGAGGCTCTTAGACGATGTTAGGGTTTGGGATTATAGGAGAAGTTGAAAATGTTATACTGATAGATGGTGGAATGGTCCCTCGACCAGCTCCTCGACTGGAAGGGGCAGGGAGACATGAAGAAAACAGACCAGAAGTCCATGGTGGTGGCTCGGGGCTTCTTCCCTATTTTCTCTATGATCTCCTTTGATCATCTATGTGACAGGAGTACAAGTTCTGGGGACAGTCTCGTGAAAAAAGAACTCAAAAAACCCTAGAGCAACTGAGTGTGCAAGGGGATCTTAGAAAAGACAAGGTTCACAGGCCAAAAAAGAAAGCTAAAAAAACTCTACTGGGACCAGTGTCAGAGTAAGTGATCTGAAACAAAAGTGGCTAGAATGACAACAAGCAACACTAAAAATAAAAAAGACCCTCTAAAAAAGTGAAATAGCAAGCAAACTTCCTAACTAGGATTTGGACACCTCGACAAATCATATCCTTCATAAGGTGATGAAATCCAAGTCGAACAACATGAAATGAGAGACCAAAGTGGAAGGATATCCCTCTATTGAAAGGGATCCTGGGTAAAATATCCCTAGAAGAAAAGTCACTAGGCTACCTCGTTCATGACACATCGGGGAAGGTTAACTAGCACTTTTGTCTTTGATCCCAAGTATCAACTATACGGTAAAATACAAAGAACAAAACGTAGAGATGTCCTTAGGTGCTAAGTGGAGTTTGTCATTCCACAAAGTCCCTCCGGAATTAGTCCTCGCGGCTTACCCCCGAAAAATTGGGAGGCCACCCCACAAACTGGTCGATGATCGTGTCAACAAGTACAAGAGGATTTTAGTACCCTAGAGGACAACAACTATGTCTCAGATAGAAATGACAAGGGGGAAATTATTTGTAATCCTATCCTCGGTGTCCTACCTAACTACCAAATTCTTTTTATCCTCAAGCGAGGCTAAAGTCTGTTGAGTTAGGGTGATGAATTTTAATGGTTGTATTACTCAATCGGTTGATGGAAGTGCAACTCGTGGTGTGATGACAGACTCAAACCATGCAAATGAATATGAATCAAAATAATCCTTTCCTTTCAATGAATACTATCTAAGGTAAGGAGAGATTTCTTGGATCAATGCAAGCATGAACTTTTTCAATGAAATGGAAAAACCACTCAATTTTTTTTTTTTTTAATATGCCAAACTAATGTAACTACTTTCAAGATGAATCTAATCTACAATTGATGCTACTACTAATAAGTATAACTATGTGACAAACAATAAATGAAGATATGCTTCCAAATACAAAATATGACTTTGATCTTTTCAACAAGAAGGGAAAGAGTGTTCCAAAAAGGTCTTTCAATATCAAATTTGATGAAATAGATAGAAAGACGTGATTTCAAAATAATATACTCTATCAATAATGTAATCAAGGAATTTAAATACATATGCTCATAATACCTTGACTATTTCAGAAATGAACAAATCTTTTGCAAACTGTGGTAAGGAGGCAACTAAGCTAGTTATGATGTCACAAGACTCATAAAATCCAAGTTCAAACAGTGAATGAAACAAACCAAACACACTCTTGAAATTCCCAAATAAAAAAAGATGCAACGAAGTTCAAGAGAAACTCAAAAATGCAAGCAATGTACTGCAACCACAGGTTACAAAGGTCTGACAAATGTCAGTAAACCAATCAGAAGCAGAAAACCAAAAATGAAGTAAAATTATCCACTCAGAATTTAAAAAATAAATTTCTCAGGGAATTTTTGCGTGTCAAATAATAGGCCAAGCGCGAAAATTATGGATTTTCGCGTTTCAGATAGTGTAAGGGGTGTGAAAATATGCAGATTTTCGCTCTGGTAGGAGTGTTCAAGCCACAAAAATAAATAGAGAGCCAAAAGAAGGGTGAATTTTTAAGAAAAAATTTCAATTTTTCTAGAGTTTTCCAACCCAGGGAACTAGATGTTGAGGTGAAACTAAAAAACCGTAATCCAAAGTAGAGCAGAGGGATGTGAATGAGGGTAAAAAGACCCAATTTCACAATCAAATTGAATGAAAGTAAAAGCAAGCTTCACAATGAAAGAAAAATGGACTCAAACCAATGGAGTTGCCAGTTTTTGTTGTAGAAATTTCTCCCTATGGTTAAGAAGAAACTCTCGTAGGATAGACTAGGATGTAACTAGTTCTAATATAGGACAATTGAGAAAAAATTGCTACCTTGAGTCCTAAACTAAGCTTTACAACAAGATTGAATGCATTGAGAAGAGATGAAAGATATAACTCACCTTTCAATTCGACGTTTGTCCTACTCCTAGCTCTTGATCCCGAAGCTCCTAAATAGAACCTGTTAAGATCAAACAAAGGACAAGCACACAATCTTCCAAATAGCTTGAAGTAAAGGTTAAGTTCAAATCTAAACTAGATACAGTTCATATAAAATATTCACACGCAATGCACATGAAATGGGAAAACAAGACAAGTTATCTTATTAAGAATCTTGAAAAGTACTTACATAGGTTGCTTGATGCCCAAGCCAACTCCATCTCCAAGTCTTATCTCCTCTAGCTATCTCTACAAATATCCTAAGATCATAGGTTGGATGCCCCAAGTGGTTCCCCCTTGGATCATGGAAGGCCTCTCTGTTATAGCACTTGGAGGAGTTAACCATAAGGAGAGGAAGGTGGATCTGGTGAGGGTTTAGTGGATCATCCAAACTAAATAGAGAGAGGAGGTTGGGATCGAATTAGGGGTGGCAATCCCAAGGTAATATCTTGGAAGATATAGATCCAAATTCCAAGGAAAAGGGTTAAATCAAGATTTTCTCACCCCAGACACTGAGATGAACATGAAAATGTGATGATTTTCATGGGGCAGAGGTTATGCATAGTGCCAAAAAGGGAGATTCTCGTGGGCTGATAGATATGGAGGGCACAAAAATCAAGGTAAACAATGGTCTGGAAGGTGACACTTGGCTTGGTAAGTTGTTTCTCGATCATCAAGAAGTGAATTTATCTCCAAGGTGTCCAAATGAGACCTAGGAGAGTGTCGACAACACATAACATTCATTAGGGAGAAATGTCGCTAGGTCACATGGTAAAAAGATGTGACACTAGACTTCAAAGTGTAACTTTGAGGTATAACATTGCTACTTTTAAGAAGTGGAAAGATTTGGTTGAGAATGAGACAGGAAAAAGGTTGAAGTGTCTCAGATCTGATAATGGAGGTGAATATTGCGGAAAGGATTCTGATAGTTGTTGTTCATACCATGGGATTCATAGAGAAAAGACAATCCCAGGAACACCACAAGAAAATGTTGTGTCGGAAAAGATGAACAAGACAATCATGGAGTGTGCAAGGTGTATGAGATTGCATGCAGGGTTTCCATTATAGTGTTGGGAAGATGCTATAGATATTGTTGTGTACTTAATAAACAAAGAGCCTTCCAGTGATTTGGATGGTGGTATTTTAGAGGAGGAATGGACAGGTAAAACGGTAAAGTACTCATGTATGAGAACTTTGAGTTTTGAAGCATTTGTCCATATTGATAAATAAAATAGAACAAAGCTTGAGGATAAATCCAAGAAATGTACCTTTATTGGATATGGGGTTGATGATTTTGGTTATCGCTTATGAGATTATGAAAATAAAAAAATCATTAGCATTAGAGATATGGTATTTAATGAAACGGTCATGTATAAAGATCAGTTGCAAGAAAAGAAACAGGAAAAGGAAAACATAGACTACACAGTGTTATACCTCCATATTTCAGAGTGTCACATCATCACCATAAAAATAGTTGACAACAATTCCCCTAATGCTTAAAACACCCAAAAGAGAAATATGATGAATGATCCTTGAAGACAAACCTATCCTGTCAAGAATCAACCCACCTGAGACTTCATATACCTACACTACCACACCTTGCTTAGCATTGAGGGAGCGGTAGTCCCCACTACCACGCTATGCTTATTCTCTGCCACGCTGTACTACCACGCTATGCTCAGTTCAAGGGGTGCGGTACTCCTTTTTTAGCCTTTTTGCCATGACTTGTGGGATCTTGATTTTCGAGAGATTTTTGAGGATTGGTATCCTTGATTCGATCCTAACTCACTTTCTCAGATTAGTGGGCCTGATCCACTAAACACTCCCAAGATCCATCCTTTTCTCTTGTTGGTTAACCCTACTACACACTATAAGAGAGAGGCCTTCCATGAGCAAAGGGGAGGACTCTTGGAGACATCAAACTTATGATCTTGAATCTTTATGGAGATAGCTAGAGGAGAAGGCACTTGGAGCTAGGAGTTGGCTTGGATATCAAGCAACCATTGTAAGTGACTTCAAGTTGGTAATAAAACATAACTTGTCTTCTTTCCCAAATCATGTATGTTGATCTTGTTTCAATCATATGATTTGTATCTTTTATAGATTTAGATCCTAACTGATATTTCAAGTTGCTAGAGAATCGTATATGATTGTATCTTGGTTTTATTCTGACAGGTTCATTCACGAGGACTTGGAGAATGAAGTGACACTTAGGACGAGCAATTGAATTGAAGGTCAGTTAGATCTCTTCCATTTCTTACAGCAATATAATCTTGAGATATTTGTTTAGATCTAGGAATTCAAGGTAGCATTTGTTATCTTTTTGTCTTAGTTTAGAGTCAGTTAAAGTCTACTTTAACCTAAGAGAGTTTCTACCTATCCGTAGGGAGAAATTTCAAGTTGCTAGAGAATCGTATATGATTGTATCTTGGTTTTATTCTGACAGGTTCATTCACGAGGACTTGGAGAATGAAGTGACACTTAGGATGAGCAATTGAATTGAAGGTCAGTTAGATCTCTTCCATTTCTTACAGCAATATAATCTTGAGATATTTGTTTAGATCTAGGAATTCAAGGTAGCATTTGTTATCTTTTTGTCTTAGTTTAGATTCAGTTAAAGTCTACTTTAACCTAAGAGAGTTTCTACCTATCCGTAGGGAGAAATTTCTACAACAAAAAATGGCAACTCCGCTGGGGAAGTAGCTCTATGGCTATCTTAAGTGATGGAATTTCACATTCAATCGGTAAAATGGCTTCCAGGCCATACACCAGTTGGAATGGTGTAAACCCAGTAGCACTTTTTACTGAGGTTTGGTATGCCCATAGTGCCGAAAATAGAGCTGAGTTCCAGTTGGACTTATGAGTGCCCACAATACGCTGAATCATTCGTTTCAGAACTTTGTTAATGGCTTCAACTTGGCCATTAGCTTGTGGGTAGTATGGGGTTGAGATTTCATGGAGAAAACCCAACTTGGCACTCAATTCCTCAATCATATGGTTCCTGAAGTGGGAGCCATGATCGATCACAATGGATTGTGGGACACCAAATCTAGCTATAATGTGATTGAATATGAATTGTGCTACTGTTTTGCTGTCCTCAACATAAGTAGGCATCGCTTCAACCCATTTTGTGAAATAATCCACAGCTACTATGACATAGCTATGCCCCCCGGTTGAAGTGGGCTTACAGTGCATGAAATCTATGCCCCATTTGGAAAAGGGGTCGATGGAAATAACAGGATGGAGTAGAGCAGGATGCGAGCATGTCTTACTATGGAAGAATTGACAGGGTGGACATTTCTTAATCATTTCAATGCCGTCTTTGAATATCGAGGGCCAGAAATATCCCGCTCGCAGTATCTTCTAGGCCGTAGCCATCCCAGAGAGATGACCACCACATGCTCCAGCGTGGAAGTCATTAAGAATGCGTTCCGCTTCATCTAAAGTCAAATAGCGTTGAAGAACAGTGTCGACACCACACCGATAAAGGGTATCGTTGACTATGAGTTAGTACTTGGCGTGATGTCGGATATGTCGACGTTCATCACGAGTGAGGTCGGGGTGGAAACGCTGGGTTTGGAGATATAATAAAATATGACCATACCATGGGTCGGACGTGCTAATGAGGAACAACAATTCATCAAGAAGAGAATCGATGGGCTCAGTTTGTTCAGTAGCATAGGGCAATGTACAATCAACTCAGCAAAGACCAAAGACTTCTTGGACTTGGCTTTAGCAAATTCCAAGTCAAACTCTTGTAGGATGACAATCCAACGAGAATATTTGCCCCCAAGCACTTCACGCTGAGGATATAATACATTGGATTGAAATCCACTATAACAGTTGTCCGGCAGAGTAGAATGTAATGACAGAACCTCTGGATAGTGAAAACTGTTGCCAGAGCCAGTTTTTCAATATGTGAATAACACGTTTCGGAGTCGAGGAGACTCTTACTAAGATAGTATACCACATGTTCTATGTCGTTATTGTCTTCTTGGACTAGCACCATACTGATGGTGGAAATCGAAGCTGCGAGATAAAGAATGTAGTCCCGTGTGTAATTGGGGGGTTGAATCACAGGATCTTTAGTTAACGCCGCCTTTAGATTGTCAAAGGAGTGTTGGGCTTCGTCATCCTAGATGAAGGGAGTGTTCTTCTTGAGAAGCCTCATATAGCCTTTTGTTATCTCGAAAAAACTATAAATGAAATGGTGTAGAAAGTTTGCGTGCCCTTGCAAACGTTGAAGTTCTGGGATGTTTGTTGATGTATATGTAACTTTGGAATGTATTTCATCTATCTATTTCATATATATTTATTGTATCCTTATTAGAGATGTGTTATTCCTCTATAAGGAAGTGTCGTCATGTGGATTGGCAAGTGTCGCAAGTGTGTGTACTTGCCGATGGGTTAATAGACCACCATGTGTGGGGTTGGCCCTGAAATATATATTATATTGTGGATGTACCTAGCTAGACAAGTCGGCCCCATAAGGTCACTGGGAAAACAAGTTAGTATAAATAGAGATCAAGAGATATCTATTTAGATCATTCGGAAAGTCATATCTCTCTCACTCAGAAAGTGGCACACTAGTGAGGAGGAGGATCATCTACTTCTAGGAGACTATCTCAAGTGTATTTTGGTTGTACTTTGGTTCAGCCATTGCTCTCTCTATCTCTAAGGAAGTTGTGGGGTTTGTCACCTTAGGGTTTTTCCCACGGAAACTCTGTGTCCCTTGTCTCTCATGCTTTTGATTCTTGTGATGCTTGTCATGCTTATTGTGATTGTTATGCATTGATATACTGTATATGTTATTCTCTCAGTGAAGATCCTAGAGTATTGTGAATTAATGCTCAAAATTTAACATGGTATCAGAGCTAACCAGAGAAGAAGACATTTTGCAGTGACGGAAAGTTGAGTTTCTTGTTTATTGGGTTTCTCTCCATAGATTTTGGAAAAGAATTATAGTAGATTGACTCTACTCATTAAGGAGAATCTATTCGTCCAATCAGAATTCAATTCTAAGCATTTTTAGATTTGGCCCTAAAAATTAGGGTTTCCACAAAAATAGGAATTTTTGAAATCGGAAGACATAGCTGGAAGCTCCTTGCAAAAATCGAAGTTTATAGCTTTGGATCGATATTTTTGGCTGGGTAGATCTCTGGGAAACTCAAACCCTAATTCATGGCTCTCCCAAGTGAACCTGGGAGGACAAAAAGGAAAATCTGAAGGGTAGAGCTTTGCTGATCTCAAATTCTGAATACACCAGGCTGATCAGCTCATCAATGTGCATCTTTCTATCCTTTCAGAAAATTGAAATTCACATTTTGAATTTTTAGGGTTTTTCTGACAAACCGTAATCTGGGACCAGATCCAGTTTTCAGCATTTCAAGTGGTAAGACCTAAATATTTTCTATTTCCATTTGAAGTACTCTTTAAGATGTCTCACCACACCAAGCTTGAGGATAAGCTTGAAGGAGCTGATAACTTTTGAGCTTGGAAGTATAGGATTGGGTTAATCCTGGAAGAGAATGAGTTGGACTCATATGTAAAAGAAGACATCCCTATCCTAGAGGATGAAGAGGCTAAGGTATTGCATAAGAAAAACTTGGTCAAGGAAAAGAGAATCATTGTTGATTCTATCAAAGACCATCTCATACCCCATGTGTCTTCTCTAAAGACACCCAAGGAGATGTTTGACTCTTTGACCAAGCTATTTGAATGGAAGAACATAAATCGGAAGATGACCTTGCTGAACCAATTGAAAGGAGTAAAGTTTCAGAATGGAGAAACCATTCAATCTTATTTTTCAAGGGTCTCCCAGATCAAGGAACAACTAGAAGCAGTGGATGAAATGGTGGAGAATGGTGAAGTGGTGATGACTACTCTAAATGGCCTACTTATGTCATGGGATTCCTTTATTCAAGGAATCTATGCAAGGAATAAGTTGATCTCCTTCAACAGATTGCGGGAAGAATGCTCTCAAGAAGAAGCTAGGCTTGTGGCCCGAGAAGAAAAGATGGGAAATGAAGATCAAGCTCTCACAACACATGCTAGGAAAGGAAAGTCCAAGAAGGAATCATCTCATAACAGAATATTCTCACACCACCATTATCATAAAGATAAGAAAGATCTCAGATGCTTCAATTGCAATGAGAAGGGACACTTTGCTTCAGATTGTCCCAAGAGGAAGAAAGACAACAACAACAAATTCAATAAGAAGAATAAGAATAACAAAAGAAGATATCATGCTCATGCTGCCGAGGATGATGAACCCCCAAAGAAGAAGGCTAGGGCAGAAAGTGATAGCAATGATGACTCATCAAGTGAAGAAGAGTATGTTTTAATTTCTACTCTCACAGGTACTATGTCCCATGGTTGTAATGATTGGTTGTTTGACAGTGGGGCTTCCAAACACATAACTGGGTTTAAGGAATCTTTTGTGAATCTATCTGAACATGAATCACCCCATAAGGTGAAACTTGGGGATGATTATCAATACCTAATCAAAGGAAGTGGTGAAGCCTCCTACAACCTAGATTCTGGAAAATCTTTGAAGATGAAAGAAGTCCTTTATGTACCTGGGCTCAAGAAGAACTTACTCTCCATCTCTGCATTAGATGCAAAAGGTATGAGGGTTGCATTTGTGGATGGCCAAGTCCTAATGTGGCCAAAGGGAAAGAACATAGATGATGTAGTAGTGATTGGAGAGCAAGAGGGAGGATTGTATAAATTGAAGGGACAACCTAAACATGCCATGGTACATGAATCCATGGAGCCAAGTGAACTTTGGCATAGAAGACTTGCTCATATGCACTATAGGGCACTTCCAATTGCAAGCAAGGCTGTAGAGGGTCTTCCTGAGATCAAGACCAAACATGAAGGTGTTTGCAAAGGATGTGCAAAAGGTAAGTACATTAAGAAGGCTTTCCCAAGCAGTGAAAGCAAGGCAAAAGACATCCTGGAAATCATCCACTCAGATGTATGTGGTCCTATGTCATCCAGTTCTATGAGTGGGTATGTTTACTATGTCTCATTTATTGATGACTTCTCCAAGAAGACTTGGGTATACTTCTTGAAGAACAAAGATGAGGTGTTTGACAAGTTCAAGGAATTCAAAACCTTGATGGAGAATCAAACTGACAAGAAGATCAAAACATTCAGATCCAACAATGGTGGAGAATTCACCTCAGGTAACTTCAAGAAGCTTTGCAGTGATTTAGGGATTAAGAGGGAGTTGACTGCTCCTTATAATCCTCAACAGAATGGAGTTGCACAAAGGAAGAACAGAACAATCATGGAAGCAGTAAGGGCAATGTTGCTTGACCAGGATCTACCTATGCATCTATGGGCAGAAGCAGCTAGAACAACTGTATATGTGCAGAATAGAACACTCCATAAGATATTGGACAACAAGACACCAGAAGAGGTCGTTTTTGGTAAGAAACCTGAAGTCAGCCATCTCAGAATATTTGGTTGTCCAATATACACTCATGTCCCAAAGGAGAAGAGGACTAAACTAGATCCTTTAGGAAAGAAGGGTATCTTTGTGGGCTACAGTGAAAGCTGGAAGGCTTACAGAATATACTTTCCAGGGTTCAATAAGATTGATGTCAGCAGGGATGTAACATTTGATGAAAACTCAGCATTCATCAAATCAAGGAAGGCCCCTATCGAAGTTTATGAAGAACCTAAGGAAACTAGATTTCAAGATACTACCATGACTGAAGCAGTTCCAGAAGTTTTTCATGAGTTTGAAGATCCGCAAGAACCTATAGATCCACCCCGTGAGGATAACTCTCACAAGAGGAAACCTGCATGGGCTAGAGAGCTCATTCAAGATGCAGAAAGATTTGGCATTCCAGAAGAAGAACACAGAGCAAAGAAGAGAACTAGATCACATACCAGCTATGTTACTTTACTCTGTGACATTATGAACAAAGAGCCTTCCAGTTATGAAGAAGCGGCGGAAAAGAAAGAATGGAAGGATGCAATGGTTGAGGAATACCAATCAATAATGAAGAATGATGTTTGGGATGTTGTCCCAAGACCTGAAGAGAAGTATGTTGTGACTTCCAAATGGATCTACAAAATCAAGCGTGTTGTAGATGGTAGTGTAGAAAAATACAAAGCAAGATTCGTTGTTCGTGGCTTCTCTCAGAAAGAGGGAATAGATTATGAAGAAACTTTTGCACCTGTAGCAAAGTATACTTCCATCAAAACAGTACTTGCCATGGCTACAGCGATGAAATGGAAAATACACAAGATGGATGTCAAGACTACCTTCTTGAATGGTGTAGTTGAAGAGGAAGTATATGTGGAGTAGCCACTCGGTTTTGAAATACATGACAAGGAGTCATATGTGTGCAGATTGAAGAAAACCTTGTATGGCTTGAAACAAGCTCTCAGAACTTGGTATGGTAGGATGGACAGTTTCCTATCTAGTTTGGGATTTACCAAGAGTAAAGCGGATTCCAACCTTTATTACAAGGTTGAGGAAGGGAATCCTGTGATTCTACTCCTGTATGTGGATGACTTATTTGTAACAGGAGATGACAGATTGATTGCAGATACTAAGAGAAAGCTTGTTGCTGAGTTCGATATGAAAGATTTGGGAATGATGCATTATTTCCTAGGTATGGAGGTGTGGCAGAGTGTAGGTGGGATCTTCCTTGATCAAGGGAAGTACACAGTAGATATCCTGAAGAGATTCGGGATGATGGATTGCAAGGCCATGGCCACACCTATGGCATCGAATCTAAAGCTTCTATGTGATGCTTCATCTGAGCCGGTTGATGTCTCTATTCATCGTCAAATGATTGGGTCCTTGATGTACCTGAAGAACACTAGACTAGATATTTGCTTTGCAGTGAACACATTGAGTCAGTTCCTAACAGATCTGAGGAGTGTTCATCTGGTTGCTGTAAACCATGTTCTGAGGTACCTAAAGGGTACGGTGGATTATGGGCTCAAGTATGAGGCGAATCAAAAGTTTAACCTGCAGGGTTATGTTGATTTAGATTGGGATGGCAGTGTTGCAGATAGGAAGAGCACATTTGGGTGCTGCTTCAGTATGGAATTAGGTGTGATCTCTTGGTTTAGCAGGAAGCAGTCCTGCGTAACACTGAGTATAGTTGAGGTAGAGTATGTTGCATCCTGTTCAACTAGTTGTGGGGTAGTATGGCTACGGAACCTACTGTCTGAATTATTTGATCTCCCGTTGGGTGCTATTGGTATCTTCCATGATAACCAGACTTATGTGAAGTTGTCCGAGAACCCAGTGTTTCATGACAGTTCGAAACACATAGAGATCAAATATCACTATATCAAGGATATGGTGCAGAGAGGAGCTATGAAGCTCCTGTATGTTGTGACGGACGAGAAGATTGCAGATCTGCTGACGAAGCCACTAGCCAGGGTGAAGTTCGAGTACTTCAGAGAGAGGCTTGGAGTTCTTCAGATTGATGACACTTCGAGGAAGAAGTGATGGACACATTTGCTGAAGCCATTCCAAGCATGTTGGAAGGAGGATCCTTCAGATGGCTGTGGATGTAAGGGCTGGATGATGAGCATCAGGATGATGTTTTGGTTTCTGCTTTGTATGATCAGTTGGATCATTTTTTTATATGTATGTATGTATGCATGATGTTGGATGCTGGATATGATCAGTTGGATCATTTATATGTATATGTATGTATGCATCATGTTGGATGCTGGATATGATCAGTTGTATCATTTATATGTATGTACGCATCATGTTGGATGCTTGGACCATGTATCTGTATATGTATCTGGTGGATACATTGTATGATCAGGGAGATCATGTATGTTGATATGTATCATGTATTTGTATTTGTATCATGCGGATACACTGTATGATCAAGTGGATCATGTATGATGATATGTATCAAGCAGATACTTGGTATGCATCAAGTAGATGCATTGTATGATTAGGATGATCATGGATGACGAGCTTCAGGATGTTGCTGTAGATGACATGCAGCAGGATGTTGTAGTGATGATGATCAGGATGATCATGTGTATATCATGATGATGTATGGTGAGTATCAGGTTGATACTCTATGGCCGTGGAACAGGTTGTGCAGATAAGCATGTAATTTATGCCCTTGGAGATTTGTAGATAGTCTTTCGAGGTTTTGTATATGGCATGTAATTTGTAACCTAGGATATCTGGCAAATGCTCTTTCAAGGTTTTGCTTGGGAGGACATATAATTTGTGCCCTAGGAGATCTGCAGATAGTCTTTCAAGGTTTTCCTATGGAATGTAATTTGTGCCCTGGGATATCTGGCAGATGCTCTTTTGAGGTTTTGTCCTATGGCATGTAATTTGTGCCCTGGGAGATCCGATAGGTTGAGCCGTGTGCTCGTAATCAGTCCTAGGATGCTCTTTTGAGGTTTTGCCATGACCACATGTAATTTTTGCCCTGGGAGATCTGATAGGTTGAGCCTTGTGCTCGTAATCAGTCCTGGGATGCTCTTTCAAGGTTTTGTGGTGACCACATGTAATTTGTGCCCTGGGAGATCCGATAGGTTGAGCCTTGTGCTCGTAATCAGTCCTAGGATTCTCTTTCGAGGTTTTGTGTTGGGGTCACATGTAATACATCCTGGAGATCTGAACATGATGAAAAAGGCCTCAGATGCTCTTTAGGGTTCTTGCTAGTCAAGAGACTCTTTTAAGGTTTTGTGACACACATAATAAGTCCTGCGATTTCCATAGTATGGCTAGTGATGATGAAGACCTGCAGGTGGTGGGCCTACATCCAGTATGAAAAAGGACTGGCTCTGTAGAACTTCCTATGATGAGTAGAGTCAGAGATTGGTTGAGATAGTAGCAGCAATGACGATGATGATGACGATGCATTGATGATGATGATCCCGAGAAGAAGACTTGTCTAGCAGATCTATGTCGAGAAATACATTCCTTGTTAAGAGGGAGTGTTGATGTATATGTAACTTCGGAATGTATTTCATCTATGTATTTCATATATAATTATTGTATCCTTATTAAAGATGTGTTATTCCTCTATAAGGAAGTGTCGTCATGTGGATTGACAAGTGTCGTAAGTGTGTGTACTTGCCGATGGGTTATTAGACCACCATGTGTGGGATCGGCCCTGAAATATATATTATATTGTGGATGTACCTAGCTAGACAAGTCAGCCCCATAAGGTCAATTGGCAAACAGGTTAGTATAAATAGAGATCAGGAGATCTCTATTTAGATCATTCGGAAAGTCATATCTCTCTCACTCAGAAAGTGGCACACTAGTGAGGAGGAGGATCATCTGCTTCTAGGAGACTATCTCAAGTGTATTTTGGTTGTACTTTGGTTCAGCCATTGCTCTCTCTATCTCTAAGGAAGTTGTGGGGTTTTTCACCTTAGGGTTTTCCCCATGGAAACTCTGTGTCTCTTGTCTCTCATGCTTTTGATTCTTGTGATGCATTGATGTATCGTATATGTTATTCTCTCAGTGAAGATCCTAGAGTATTGTGAATTAATGCTCAAAATTTAACAATGTTCATGGGGGAAGGCAAGGCTAAAATAGCTTCTACCTTCGTAGTATCTAAGCATATCCCACTTTTGGAGATTATGAATCCCAAAAAAATTTTGGCTTCAACGCAAAAGACGCACTTATGTGGATTCAAACGGATATTGTAGCGACGACACCTTTCAAAAATGGCACCTAAGTGATTAGGATGGTCTTCTCGGGTCTGAGAATGAGCGGGAAGATCATCAAGATATGGTTCTACAATATGTTTGATATCGTGAAATGTGTATGACATTGCCCGTTGGAAAGTTGCCCTGGCATTTTTAAGGACAAAAGGTAACGCTCGATATGCAAAAATCCCCCAAGGGCAAATAAAGGTTGTTTTATGCTGGTCGGCTAGGAGGATATCGATATTATTATAGCCAGAAAAGCCATCCATAAATGAAAAGATGGCACTCCCGGCACATTTATCGATGATTTGGTCAATGAACGGAGTTGGGTAGTTGTCCTTTGGACAAGCTTTGTTCAAGTTGCGGTAATCGACACAGACTCTAATCGTTCCTTGCTTCTTGGCTACGGGAACGATGTTAGATACCCATTCTGTCAATGGGATAGGATAGATAAAACCATCACGCAAACGTTTTTCAACTTCTGCTTTAATAGCGGCTGCCTTACGAGGATGGATGGGTCGGAGTTTCTGCCGAATAGGTCAGGCGCCAGGGAAGGTTGGAATTTCATGGATCACAATCGAGGGGTCTATTCCTGGCATTTCTTCATAACTCCAAGCAAAAACATTGCGAAAGGTTTTAAAGTAAGAAGTATAGAACTCCATTTCGAGGGGAGTGCATGTTTTGCCAATGTGAATGTTTTCCAAGATACCAGGCTTCACTGAAATGTCAATGGGAGTGGTTTCCATAAGGTTGGCCAAGTTTCCTTCGAAAAATACTTCGTCAAGGGAAGTGGGAAACTTGGTTTGAACCATTACAAGTGAAGGGCTGGATTTTGTATCGGGCTCAAGCGTCTGAATGGTGGGGAATGAAGATCGATGATGAAAATTTCCCCAAGGTGGCTCATCACCACACATAACCTCCATAATTGATTTGTCAGTGGGAAAATCAAAGTGAGAGGATCGATGAGTGGTGAGGATGAATGAGTCTTACACGAGAGTTGTGCCATGGTGTGATGGGTAGAACAATCGACCCAATCGGTGGCTAACTGGATCGCTTCATATGCTGCGAGGTTTCCATTCAAAGGCATGGAGTTGCCATAGTTTTCAATCTCAGTGGGTCTTGGAATCACCCAAGAATCATTGGAAGGGGTGACATTCAATGATATCATGTTGACTAGTTGAACGTGGGACCCCAGCTCGGGGAAAACTCCAATAAGGGAAGAATCCTTCATAAGACCAACGCCAACGTCTTGGAACTGGTACCAAGGCTGATCCAATAATGGGATAGTGTTGGCGGAGTTTGGATGAGAGTCTAGGATACAGTAATCAAGCTGATCTATGGTGACAATTTTCCCCTCATGAGGAAATTGCACGATCTGGAAGACAGTAGATGCTATGGCGGTCATGGCGTAAAAAAATATCCATACACATCGAATTCGTGGATGCACCATTGAAGTAGCCATGATTTGTCTACAGACTATATCATTTTAGTACTCATGGATCTACAATGTATTGGTCGGCATCCATGCTTTGAGTCAATTGTTTATCAGCATGGGAATGCCCGCCTCGATGGTATATCTGACATTTCTATTTCTGTTTCAGCTCCTTGTTGCTCTCCTTGATACTATCTCCATACAGTATTTGTAAAGTATTTCGGCCATCAAGTCCCTTCTGACCTCACACTTTAGGGGGCGTCTGTTATAACTCCATATTTCACAGTGTCACATCATCACCATAAAAATAGTTGACAACACTTCCCCTAATGCTTAAAACACCCAGAAGAGAAATATGATAAATGATCCTTGAAGACAAACCTATCCTGTCAAGAATCAACCCACCTGAGACTTCATATACCTACACTACCGTGCCTTGCTCAGCATTGAGGGAGCGGTAGTCCCCATTACCGTGCTATGCTTATTCTCTGCCACGCGGTACTACCGCGCTATGCTCAGTTCAAGGGGTGCAGTACTCCTTTTTTAGCCTTTTTTCCATGACTTGTGGGATCTTGATTTTCGAGAGATTTTTGAGGATTGGTATCCTTGATTCGATCCTAACTCACTTTCTCATATTAGTGGGCCTGATCCACTAAACACTCCCAAGATCCATCCTTCTCTCTTGTTGGTTAACCCTACTACACACTATAAGAGAGAGGCCTTCCATGAGCAAAGGGGAGGACTCTTGGAGACATCAAACTTATGATCTTGAATCTTTGTGTAGATAGCTAGAGGAGAAGGCACTTGGAGCTGGGAGTTGGCTTGGATATCAAGCAACCATTGTAAGTGACTTCAAGTTGGTAATAAAACATAACTTGTCTTGTTTCCCAAATCATGTATGTTGATCTTGTTTCAATCATATGATTTGTATCTTTTATAGATTTAGATCCTAACTCATATTTCAAGTTGCTAGAGAATTGTATATGCTTGTATCTTGGTTTTATTCTGACAGGTTCATTCGCGAGGACTTCGAGATTGAAGCGACCATTAGGACGAGCAATTGAATTGAAGGTTAGTTAGATCTCTTCCATTTCTTACAGCATTATAATCTTGAGATATTTGTTTAGATCTAGGAATTCAGGGTAGCATTTGTTATCTTTTTGTCTTAGTTTAGAGTCAGTTAAAGTCTACTTTAACCTAAGAGAGTTTCTACCTATCCTTAGGGAGAAATTTCTACAACACACAGTGCTTGATGAAATAAAATAAAATGAAGTTCGAAAGGTGTTGGAAAATCAAGAACAACATGAGGTACCTCAAACTCCTGCAAGTGTTAGAACATATACCAGGTCAAGTAGACCCCCTGAACGATACTCTCCTTCAATGTATCATTTATTGTTGACTAACTCTGGTGAACCAGAATGTTATGAAGAAGCAATCTAGGTGGAAATTAGAAAGAAATGGGAGCAAGGCATGAATGAGGTGATGCACTCATTGGTAAGAAACCAGAATTGGGATTTAGTTGAATTTCATGTAGGTAAAAGAGCATTGCAGAATGAATGAGTCTACAGGTTGAAGGAGGGAGATGGAGGAAATAAGCGGTATAAGTCCATACTTGTTGTAAATGGGTTTGAACAGAAGAAAGGTATATATTTTCATGAAATAATTTCTCCTATTGTTAAAATGAAGTTAATTAGAACTATTTTAAGTCTAGTGGTGGTAGAAGATTTGCATCTTGAATAGTTAGATGTAAAAACTGTTTGTATCCATGGGGATTTGGAGGAAGAGATTTATATGCAACAGCCACAGGGGTATGATGTCAAAGGGAAGAAACATTTAGTATGTAGGTTGAAGAAGATCTTATATGGATTGAAGAAATATCCAAGGCAGTGATTTTGAAAATTTGACAAGTTTATGATAGAACAAGGTTATAGTAGATGTCATTCTGACCACTGTGTTTATTTTAAGAGGCTAGATAATAGAAGATATATTATCCTTTTATTGTATGTGGATGGCATGCTTATTGCAGGGTCTAACATGTAGGATATAAATGTGCTCAAAAGGAGGTTATCTAATTCATTTGCGATGAAGGATTTGGGTGTTGCAAAGTAAATCCTTAGTATGAGAATAACAAGAGACAAGAAAAATCGCAAATTGACATTGTCTCAGGGTGAGTACATACAAAAGGTGTTGGAGAGGTTTAGAATGAAGAATGAAAAACCAGTTAGTACACCTTTCTCCAGGAATTTCAAACTATGTAAGGAGATGTGTCCCAATACACAGGAATAGATAGACTACATGCCCACGGTTCCCTATTCATCAACAATTAGCAACTTGATGTATGCCATGGTATGCACAAGACCAGATATTGCACATGCAGTGGGAGTTGTGATCAAGTATATGAAAAATCTAGGTAAAGAACATTGGAAGGAATTACAGTGGGTTCTTAGGTATTTGAGAGGTTCTACCACTCATGAATTATGTTTTGGAGTTTCAAACACTTTTCTATAGGGATATGTTCATGCAGATATGGGAGGTGATAAAGATAGCAAGAGGAGCACCACAGGGTATGTTTTTACTATAGCTGGAACAAAAATAAGTTGGATTTCAAAACTACAAAAGTTTGTTGCACTTTTAACAACAGAATCGGAGTATGTTCCTGTTATAGAGGCTAGTAAAGAAATGATTTGGTTATAGAGGTTCATGGAGGATTTGGGTAAGAAGAAGGAGAATAACAGGATGTACAGTGATAACCAAAGTTCTATTCATATTGAAAAGAACTTATCCTTCCATTCTAGTACTAAACATATACATCTCAAGTACCATTTCATACGGTATGTTATGGAAGATGAACTGTTCAACCTGGAAAAGATACACACTAGCCAAAATCGTGCAAACATGTTGACTAAGGTAGTAACCAGAGAGAAACTAAGTTCCTGCTCGGTTTTAGCTGGCCATCAAGCATGAAGGTGAAGGTGAGAAATTTTCCATGTCCAAGGTTGAGAGAATAGTCCAAGAAGTGCAACGGCAGTGGATTTGTTGTGACCAATATCCAAGTTGGAGATTGTTGGTTGTGGAGAATGATCTTGCATATTCAGAGGTTGTATTTCACCCTTTTTTGGTTCCCATCCCATGACGGGGGGTTTTGGGGGGATTCCCCCCACCCCAATATAGTCGTTATGTAGGTTCCTGGTGGGGTGACTATATTTTATGAACCCCCCTCCTAGTGGGGGTTTGGGGGTAGCGCCCCAGTAGCAAAAATTTCAGAAAAATGCCTTGTAAAATGTTGTAATTTCATAGTCATGACTTGCTCAATAATGGGTGATTTAAGGGCCTATGGTATTGGGTGTTCCCTAGTATTTTCCCATGGTAATCCCTCTTTAATAGGAAGGAATTGTAATACGGTTTTATAATGTATTGGGGCATTGTAAATATATCTATGATTTTGTAAGAGAGACTAAGAGAGTAAAGAGGAAGTTGTGGCAAATGTGTTGCGAGTTGTATCCCTTCATTTGCTAGATGGTATACTAATAAAAGGACTGCCAATTTTTGTGTGGAGGTATCCCATCTTGGGTGAACCACGTTATATTGGTGTCTCTCTTGTATTGCTTTTATGTTTTTTATATTTGCATCTTATTTATTGTTATTGCTTTATGATCCTGTTTTTCTAACATGTATACTATATATTAATGGTATGGGTTATTTGAGCGAGCTCTCATGGCAAAAGGGTGCAACTCCTGGAAGAGAAAAACACTTGAGAATATAAATTTATAGATATTAAATTGTTTGTTTGTACTTGCCAAAGGAGGGAGAGGGAATAGCCTTCGAGGCACAGCCCCATGATCCCAATGGTATTATAATAATTTTATTTCATCTTCTTGACAATTAATTTTATATGTCATTCTTACCCTAGTTCAAAACATTAACGCAACCATAATTCTATCTGAAATTTATAGTAGATGTATAGCGTTACTTATCTCACCTATGAGAGTGAGCTCTATGAGGGCGCATGCCGATATCTATATCTGCAAATCATATATATATATATATATATATATATATATATATATATATGTATATTGTTTTTATCTTAGCTAATGCCTTAACTCCATAAGAGAGGGTGCATGCCTAATGATCTGTCTTCAAGAATATGTTTCAGATATATTTTGTAAGTTGAATGATGTTGGGTGTTAATTGTTTTTATGTTGATGTTGTTTGATGAGCCAAGGGCACAACAGAGGAGGCACAACCCTGGTTGGGTATTGATTACTTTCTTATTCCTCTGTTTGAATCTTAAGTCGAGGGCGTAGCCGAGAGAGAGAAGCACTGGATATGTTTGGAAATTATCCTATAAATTGGAATTGACTTATTTATTTTAATTGGTTTCTCGATAGGGTAAGAAGAGTGCAAACCCCTTTTTAACTTGGTTGTAGTATATGTTCAATAAGGGCATAGAGCCCATAGAAGGGAATCATATACATATTCTATTAAGTTGTCTATTTTTAATTATATTGGATGTGTTGTGTGGAGCTTGGTTGGGATTCAACCAATTGGTTTTCACACACACACACACACACACATATATTTTGATGTAAACATTTAAAAGTATTATGTTTAATTTTGTAGTAATATTTGCTACTTTTAAACGCCATTTTTAGATATTGATGTGACATTGGATGTGTGAACTCTAATAGCGAAGGGTGAAACCAAGAGTCAAGGTGTTTTGTTCTGAAATGGGTCAATGAGGGCACAGCCCTAGACTCACTAATTATTATACACTAATATATATATATATATATGTATGTATGTATGTATGTATGTATGGAAGGAGTCTTTCATGGAACATCCATAGACTCAAACATTCTTAAACTCTGAGATACCCGGTAGGTGTGTGAAATGAACAATGTTCGTTTACTACAGAAATAACCAATACAAATAGGACAACAAAGAGTAATCCATAAATAAAAGTTGTATATAAAATATGATAAAATGATATGATGATATTACATTTTCAATGGTGGGTCTTATATAAGCCCATCGTGCCTTTTCAAATCTAAGGGCATGTCTCTTAACTTAATTAATTAAATAATTATTTATTAGTATAATATGAATTATAATATTTATATATATTATTTTATACTTATATTTGTTTTTATATAAAATTGACTTCCTCTTAGAGATGCTTTGTCCTCAAAGCATAATTATCGAAGACTTTTATTCTGTGTTCTTGCTCATAAGGCTTTCTCATGATCTTCTATGTTGATAGCTATGACACTTGACGAAACGAGACAATGTGTTCTTTTAAAGATGAAGTAAACATGTTGTGTCATTTGTGACGTGGTCCACCCAAGTTCTAGCTTCATTGGAATTGTTTGTTGATCGATTGTTGGGAGTTGTCGATTTTGTCCTTGTTGTTTGTAGGAATAATACTGGTTATTTTCCTCTTACCATTGTCATCGATCATAACGACTCTTGTGTTTTGGAAGGAGATATGGTACTCGATTTTCTATTCGAGTCTTTACAAGAGATTCAAATTTTGGTTCTTCTAACCATTTTTCTGATTTTTTTTCAGAACCATCTTCTCTTGATGTTTGCAGTGATGTGACAATATGATAGTTCATTTGAATTTGAGCATTGACGAGCTCTATATTTCTTCCTTTTTTCGATGTTGGAGTTTGATCCTTTGATGAATTATGTATTGTGTCAGTCATTGTTTCCTTGTGACAATTGATCCTTTGTGATCTATCATTTCTTGTAAAGATTTATTATCATGTTTTAGTTTCCTAACTTGTATAAGTATGTCCTTATTAAGCTTCCTTAAACGTAATAGTTATTCTTTATATTTTGACTTGTCGACATATTTTTGATTCTCTTGATGTTTTTCCTCTCTTTATTTTAATATTTTTATTTGCTCTAACAATTCCTGATTAACCCTTTTTAAGGAAGAGATTTCTTCATCCTTGCCTGATAATTATTTTTGAAGATATTGACTCTCCTCGTCAAACTTTTAATTGCGTTGAGCTTTATCCTTCATCTTCTTGACTTGACGGAGTAATTTATTATTATGATCTCTTAGGTGAGAGATCTCATCATCCTGTTCTTGTATGTCCTTGTCACATTTTTTTTGCAAATTCCTTAAATTGTGTGCTGGCCTCCTGAAGATGATCTTTTAGTTTGGAATTTTCTGTCTTTATTAAACCATCAAAATATTTATCCTTGTTGTTTTCTAATTGCAATTTTTTATTGATTTCCTTGTAATATCCTAGTTTTCTTTCTAATATCTGTATTTGCAATGCATTTGTGAGTTACCTTGATCGTCTTTCATAATAAAATATTTACCACATATTGGACAAGAGCAATTGCAATTCTTAAAAACTCCCGCATATTGGAATTCCATTTCGCAATAAGGACACTTAGTCCAGAATTTGGATTTATATATGGAAAGGATAATTCCTTCAATAAATGGATAATTGGCTTCAATTACTTATTCAATATCTTATTTGACTTTGATTTTTTTGTTCTTCAATATCTTCTTTGACTTTGATTTTTTTTCCTCCAATAATTGAAATTTTGTATAAAATTTAACTATTAAAAAAAATATTGTTAATAATAATATTATTATACAAATATTATATAGTATTTAATAGTTTTTTTTTTACTTCATATATTATAATAATTATGATTATTTAAAATAATAAAATATTATTATAAAATGCTTTTGAAAAGGGATGAGTTAGGGTTTTAAACGAAGGATGATTGGTAAAGGTGCGCACTGACATATGGGATAGTGTATGGAAGGTGTGGAGCAATGGAAGATGATGGAGAGGAGGCTTGGCCCTTTTTGCAATAGGGTCCTCTACACCTAGTAGACTTGACGATTGTTCGGCTTGACTCTCTTTGTCTGAATTTCTACAACTCACGATCCTGCTACCTTTCTTCGATCACTCCTTAAATTTTTTAACATGGATAGTGGCTTCTCCTTGAGACTTACTTTGTGTCTTACTACTATTCACAACAAGAATGATGAATCTTGTGAGATAGATAGGGAATTACAAATCCGGTATTTCAGGTGTGTTGAAGCCCTAGGAGTGTAGGTTGCTGGAATGGGTTCCAAGGAAAACAACAGAGGGTGAAAACCCAGACTGAAAGGCTTCAAAAGGATCTGCGCAAGAGCACTTCTATCCCCAGCCTGTTTGGTGTGGTTAACTCCCATGGTTACAAAGGCCTCCGCTGACACTTATGGGGTTTGATCTTGAAAGGGTCTTTCTTCCTGTGAAGGAATATTATAATTTCTTTGTCTCTTATTGAATGGACCTAAACCTAGAACAAATCTACCTTAAAGGAAATCTAAAACTAAGTTAGATCTAATCTAAAGGAAGTGTTTTGTTTGTGTGCAGGATAATCAAATATGACAGTTAATAAGCATATCTCCAATTTACAAACATGTGAAAAGGATTTTAACTTATTAGCTTAAGGCTTAATCAGTTAATGAAAATTAATGATAGCAGCTTAAGAATTAAAGTGCATTCGAGACTATCCCATTATATCATGCTAATTGAAAATTAACATATGTTTAATAATCTCTAATAATCATTTGCATAAATATATAAATCTTTTAATTAAATAAATTCACTTAAAACATTAAGGACACATAGATCATCAATTGAGAGAAATCTAAACTTTAGATCAATGTATTAATAATTAATTGCAAAATCAAACAGTGTTCATTCAATGATTAAGGTGAAGAAATCAAATATCATCAAAGAAATTTGACAAGATAGACAAAGAAGATGCCAAAAGAAACTAACTTTGATTCATCAGGTCTGCAATAAATTACAAGATCTTAAGTGAAACAACGTTTCTCCAGTCCTTCTCTGGTGATTATCTCCCCCCCTTCCCCTATGAGACCTATACCCTTTAAATAATAATTGCAAAAATAGTTACAAAGGATAGACCTCCCATAAAACAGGGATTACAAATCAAATTATTCTAAGCATGACCAAGGGCATCCTTCCACTTGGTCCAAACTTCTAATAGCTCATCTATAACTAGGTAATTGGCTGACTCAAGCCCCAACTAGGCATCACAAGTAAATGATTCCATTTCATTCTTGGCTAGCTTATGCCAAGTGCGCAGAAAAATATGGATTTTTCCTTCTAAGCTGGCAGGCTACTTGATGAACTTTTCAACCTCTGAAATCCCTATGTATTCGATCTGTTGAATCTCATCCTTGACCTTATCACATCTGGTGTCAACCTGTTTGATCATCAACTTTGGTGGGAAGGCTTTCTCAATGAGATCCATAGTAGGGAACTGTAGCTTCACCATGATATTGTCTGCAGCATACCATCTTCTCCCACAAATGGCTTGTGCTTTTTGGATTGTTTCTCCAACCATGTTAGACACATTCTGCCAGGCATTCAAAGATGTTCTGATTCTTTTGAATTTGAAGCTATCAAAAATTGGGATGTCATCTGGTTTATCGTTGATATACCTCTGCGACTCAACAACATCATCATAAGCTTTAGAAGATTGTTGGCTCTTCTCAATGTGTTGTTCAAGGATAGCAGACATTCGCCCAAAAGAACCATGAGTTTCCTTAATGTCATTCAGGGAATTGAACAACTCAGCTAAGATTTCATGATGCTCCTTATTCACTTTATTTGCCATGTCTTTAAACTCTTCTAGAGAAAACCTAGAGAAGGAAGAAGAGGTTGCACTTTCAATTGCATCCTTTAACTGTTGTTCCAATATTTGTATCTTCTCCATATTTGCAGTATTTAGGATTTGTACATCCTATGTTCCTCCTTAAGAGAAGAATTGTGTTCCTGCAAATCATTTAAGTGACTTTCATACTGATCCCTCAATCCACTAATGTGAGATTCATGCTCTTGATTAACTTTAACCAACTTCTCTTGTAGCTCCTTCAACTCCTCTTTCTTGTTATCAATCTCTTTATTCAGAGACATTACAGTATGAAAATTAGCTCCAGCAAATGCCCCCATGGCTTCTATAGTTTCTAATGCTTCCTTTTGAATGTCATCAAACTGTCGATCCCAAATTACCTGAATGGGAACAGGTGCTTGCAATACAACTGATCACTTGCTTTTCTTGCTTCCTCTTTTAACCATTGCTTTTGTTGTCTCGCTATAAAAATAATCTCTAAGGGGAACCACAACATCATCATTAGGATCAGCTGTCAACTCAGTTGTAGATGAAATAATGTTACTTGTAGCGGATGTGACACTGTTATCTGTTACAACGAAAGCAACTATTTGGGTGACAACAGTATTATGGATAGATAGGGTAATCTGAGAGGTAGATATTAAAGGGGAAGTGGCAGCAGAAACTAAAGGTGGAGAATGAAGAGAAGTAAATAAAGTATAAAAATCAAAAAGGGAAGTTGAGTCAATAGTAAGTGAGGGCTGTAAAGAAACAGTTGGGAGTTGGATATCAGTGACTATTGGTGATGGAGTGATAGGTGGAACTGGAAAAGTGGAAGGTGATGTAGTAATGGAGGTCAATGCATCAAATATTTGAGATGTGGTGGATGGTGGTAATGTAGTCTCAGAAGATGAGGTGGAAGTGGGTTGAACAAAAGAGGTGGAAGTAAGTTCAAGAGAAGAAGGTAAAGGTGCAGAAGTTACTATTTCAGCAGTAGAAGTGACTTGATCAAATTGGTGATCTTGAACAGGATCCTCTATCACTATACTATCAAGCGGATCAGCATCTTCTTGCGAACCTTCAATTATCTCTTGCACAACAATCGCAAGAGGAATTCATTCATCCTCAATATCACTATCCTCAATATTCAATCTAAGTATAGTAGATGCATGGGTTTGAATCTTCTGCCTCTTCGTTGGGCTACTCACAACCACTTGAGTATCACTGCCTAAACTACTTGCAGCAAGGACTTGAGTGTCAAGCATGGAGGTCATGTGTGCCATCTCTTTCTTCATCTCACCAGCTGACTGAATTAGGATCTTCTTGGTGTGTTATACATCTTCTACAAGGCCCTTTCCTTTGCCTCCATCTCGATATGTTAACACCAAAGGATTAGCTTCTTGTTGTGCTTCTTTTTCTTCCCTTTCATTTCTGACCTATTCTACCAGTTGTAGCTCCATTCTCATGTAACTTAAAACCTTATTCTTAAGATCTTTCTGGTACTGAAGGATGAGGCTCTGCTCTTCTTTAGTCTTAGCCCTAACCAGGACTTCAAAAAATAGATTTTCCCCTTGGTAAATAGAGTTATCAAGAACAACCTCATGCACATAGGTTGTTTTCATATGTTCTTCGGCAAAATGGGAAGCTAGGAACCCTTTGAGATCATGCATTCTTTTTGGGTCTGATCCCAACTTTAAAGAAACCATCTTGTTTCCCATAACTACAGCATATGTTGATGTTGGAATAACCAAAGGTCCAAGGTTCAAAGGGAATTTAGGTCATCCCTTTCTTTTGGGTCCAGTCAACTTGGGGAATACCCCATCTGTTACAATCTGAAAAGCTATTTCTTCAAGGAGTAACCTGTCTAGAACTATCCTTGGCAGGAAATGAACTATGTTACTTCCCCAAACTCTGATATAGGAGAAGAATTCTCCCACATACCAGTCACCAATGGTGTTAATGAGAATTTTGGCATTAGGGGAGAAGGCTGGTAAATTTGATGGTAAATTGTGCCGAATAAGTGATCACATATCTCATATAGTGAAGGAACAAAATTGTTTTCCCACAATGATGAATAGTAAATATGAATAGGGGGAGATGAAAGTGTCTAATTCCATCCCATGGAAGGGTACTGGAACTCTGTGCAGAACACATCAATAACATTTGCTGAATAAAAGAAAGGGGGCTTTCTTGTAGCTAGTGTCTTCTGATATCGCTCAATAACTAACTTTAACTCTGCTGAGAGAACCGAAGCCCAATTGAACGACTCTCCAGTTGTAAGAAGGTGAGGGGCCACAAGTTCCCACTCAGATTTGAACATGGAACAATTAGCTATACCATACAGTCTACAAAGCATGGCTACTAAGAGGGGAAAAGGTTCTTTAAACCATGAAATAGGGTATAGGTTATCGGCCTTAGGTATGAATTTGGCAAAGTTATTCATCCAAGACTTAATCATCTTGTCGAAGTTTAACTTGGAGTTGGCAGATTCCAGGAAAGTAATGTTAAGAAGTTGGGTGGTCGGCATCAGAGCATAAGCCCTCATAAATACTTCAGGGTGAAAGGAAACTAGAAGGGACCCTGCATTGTTATTGAAGGGACAGTCTTTGGGGTTTGCATGGTCAACTATCCACTTGACTACATCTGTATAAGGTAGAAGGGTAGGGTTGGATGCTATGGCATGAAGCTGGGAGTTTCTAATCTTCTCATAAACAAGCCAGTTCTCTTGAATGTCTGAGAGGTCATCATTGTAAAAAAGGGCATAAATTTTAGACCATTCAATCTAATAGGTCTTCGAGATTCTGTCACGGGTATCAACAAAGTAACCAAAGTTGGGGTCTTTGTTCAATAGGTCTTTATGTGTAGTCTTAGAATGGGTAACTCTCGACATGGTGGAAACTAGTGAATTCCATATTTCATTCATGAGCTCCATGTTCAAAGGAGCAGAACTCAACTACTCCTAGATCGATAAAAAAGATTGCATGATCTATAAACCGGTAAAACATTATAGACCATATTTATTGAAATCTTGGACTAAAGTCATTATTCCTTATGCAGCTATCAGAAATGTTCTGGTTCAGAAGGAGCTAGGTGAAAAGATATCTCACTAGATGAAAGCTCTGGAAGAATATGACTTGGAGATCAGACCAGCAAAGATTGTCAAAGGCCAAGGCTTGTTTCTCCTCACTACTCAATGCAATGATCCTATAAAACAACATATTGAGTGGGAACAAGAGGAGAGTACAACAAGAAGTTATGTTAATGTTATCACAACTCAAACATATGAATGGTATGATGAAGTTAAGTTCTTCCTTGCTCATGGGTTTGCTCCTAAGACCCTAGACGTTAAAAAATGTAGAGCTTTAAGGTTAAAAGCTGCTCCATATCAATTCATAGATGGGTTTTTGTTTAGGAAGAATTATGATGGTGTTTTTATCAGATGTTTAGAGAAGGAAGAAACTGGTAATATTCTTTTGCAATTTCATGCAGGACCTGCAGGAGGGAAATTCTCAGGAGAAACCACTGCACATAATATCCTAAGGGTAGGATACTAATGGCCTACTTTGTTCAAGGATTCCTATGCTTATGTCATAAAATGTGAGCCCTGTCAGAAGTGTGCTGAAAAAATGAAAAAACCTACATTCCCCCTCCATCCAGTAACAGTTCAACTTCCATTTAGAAAGTGGGGACTGGATTTTATTAGACCCAATAACCTTGCTTCCTCCTTGCAACACAAGTGTGAATAGCCTGCAACAATTAATTAATGAGAATATGTGATATAGCAGAAATAACAGAACTCAGAATCGCTTTTATTGATCGTAGGCCACTTCGAGGGGGCAACCTCCTTTGAGCAAGCTCAATACAGATAACTTCACGATACCTTCATTGGTCTCAACACAAAATTATATACTAAGTCTAGGCACCAATACCATCAGTCAATACCATGTGTCAATACAAACCATGGGCCAATAGAAACTATGGATCAACAATTACTACGGGATGACTTACAAAGCATATGCGTCCAACAACAATAATACAAACTATGGATCAACAAATACTACGGGACGACTTATAAAGCATATGCGTCCAACAACAATATACTAACAAAGTAAATAGAATGGTGGACATGGGTTCCTAACATCCATTCTCCCTTAGAAAAAGCTTTGTCCTCAAAGCTTTAGATGTGGAAATTGATGCAGAATCTGAAGGAGTGGTTCCCCTGTAGCATCCTCGGGTTGTATTCCGGGCCACTGATGACTTTTGAGTTTCAGGGAGGGTTTCTTGGAAGGTTGTAAATGAAGAAGATCCATATTAGCAGCATGAAAAGTGCCCTCAGAACAATGTTGATTGGCTTGTTGTTTCAGTCGAATTCTTTCCATGTGAAGATTGTCCTGCAGAATGAGAAGAATCTGATCGCGGTTTCGAAGAACTGAGTCAATTTCCTGAACTAGGGATCTACTAAGGGTGTATGGAAGAAGAATTGGTGGTGCTTGTCCATAAAATGCTTCATATGGTGTCCTTTTATATGTGGTATTGTACCATTGGATCGCTTCTAGGAAATCCATAGAAATAGTTGTCCAAATCTATGTAGGGATAGGCGAGGGTTCGAGTAGTCCCGAAAGGAGTGTCGTTTCACCCTTGTTGACCTGGAAAGTATCACAGTCAACCCCCATCTATTGAAATGTCATTTTCAGTCCCTTCCAAAAGAAGTTACATTATTCCCGGTCATATGTTTTGAGGAACCCAGAGTGCCCTATCGATGAAGAAGCATGGAGTTCATAGAAGAGATAGCCCTATTGAATAGATTGCAACCAATTTGGTACAAGTAGAGAAATAGCTGTAAAGGGAACATCTGGGTCATCAAATGTGTGAGAATGAGCACTTGCCACCATATTGTCCTTACCCTTCTTGTAAGTGATCGCATAGGCATAACCCATGAGTTGGATAACCCACTTCAAGTGTGCTGGGGAGGAGACCGGTTGTTCCAGGAAATTTTCTAGACTCTGGAGATCAGTCTTGATGCAGAAATGATTCCATAATAGGTATGGCTTCCACTTCTGTACTGCATGCAAAATAGCCAGCATTTCCTACTGAGATGTAGATGCGGCTAAAGTGTTACGGGAAAGGTCTCTTGAAGGCGATAAGCCCACTGGTTCAGCAAAGACACCTGCATATCTATCCAAGGAAGTAGGGGAGACTATTGATGGGTGCATTTGAATGGAATGGAGTTGAGCGATGAAACCATGTGAATTTTTATTAAGGATGTTTTCCAGGAAATGTGAACTGATGATGCTGAGAGACCCTTGTTTTAAGCCCATAAATTTGTGTTGTTTCCCATGACTGAAAACTGCATCCAAAGTTCAACAAAATCCCATAAGCTGGGGCCAAGTGTGTGTAACCATTGAACGCCCAAAACCACACCGCATCCGCCTGGGGACAAGGAAAACATGTCAGAACGCAGGGTATAATCTTCCAGAGAGATATGCGCATTGTGACACTTCCACTTGCAAGGTAAGGTGCCCCCATTGACAACCATGACTTCAAATTAAGGATGGACAAAACAATCAGACTGTTTGGCGATCCGAGGGTCAATGAAGTTATGAGTGCTACCAGAATCAATGAGTATTGTAAGAGGAAGATTCTTGAAGTAACCCCTGACCTGCATTGTTTGGGGGGTGGTGACGTCGGATAAAGCATGGAAAGATATCTCTGGTTGGTCATCCTGAGATGGGGGGTCAATAGGCGGCTCCTGAATGTCGACCTGATCATCCATTGTATCTAGAGCTTCTTCACTAATTTTAGAGGCAGGCGAAGAATCCATATCCAAGAGATAGAGATTTTGCGGAACACATCTATGTCGCCGAGTGAATTTCTCATCACAATTATAACAAAGCCCTTTTTCTCTACATTCCTGCATCTTTGTTTTAGACAAATGCTTGATAGGATTTGGACGAGGAGCTGGCGGGATGGGAGGTCATTGAGAACCCATATTTCAGAAAGGAACAAAAGTGGTTTTGGAATGCTTTTGGGATGCAATCTTGTCTTTTGCCAACTTAGCCAACCCAAGGGCTTCCATCATTGTGTTGGGACAGAACATTTTGACCTCTGAGTGGATTTCATCCTTAAGACCACTGATAAAACAACTCCTATAGAATTAATCAGACAATCCTTCTGTATGATTGGCCAGTTTCTCAAATTATGTCTGATACTCTCTCACAGTGTCAATTTGAGGAAGTTTAGTGAGTGCTCCGATGAATTCATCAAAAGCATAGGACCAAATCGTTACAAAAGGAGTTGGAAAAAATATGTCCATTTTGGCTCGTCATGAGCCTTGATGTATCAATGGTACCATTGAAGGGCTTCCTGATCCAAATGAAAGGATGCAAGTGGAACGTTTTGGATATCAAAAGTATTATGCACATTGAAATAATGTTCTGCACGATAGATCCATCCAGTCAGATTAGTACCACTGAAGTAAGGAAATTCAAGATCCAGACCACGGAAAATGAATGGAAGAAGAGAACCCATTGTCTAATGAAGACTCGAACTGTCGTTTGTTGTTCATGGCTGAATGCTCAAGATGGAGGCTGAGAAATTTTTCATCTAGATCCTGGAGTTTGGTTTGGATGGCTGCAAATGCTTCCTCCATGGTTTTTGTTCCCACGTGGGTGACAAGCATAACCAGGAATTTTTTTTGGTGGGGGGAATGGATAGAAAAACACAAACATAAGCTTATTTAGTAAATAAAAATTTGGATTTGGGAAAAACTCGGATGGGTAATTAGGGTTTGACTAGGTTTTGGATACTTTGGAATGGATAGGGAAGCAGAAAATGCGGATTTCAGAAGTGCGGTTAAAGAGTGGGAAAATTTGTCATAGAGGGACAAAGAAAAAGAAATAGGGAATGGACATGGTGGCAAAATTTGATGGCGATTGGGTGAAAATCGAAGGAGTTATGGAAAACCCTAAAAATAGACAAATGTGGGATTTCTAGCATTGGGAAGTGGAATTTGGGATAGGGTCCTCAAGAATGAAATATGCAGAATGGGATTGTAGGGGTGTCAGTGAAGTTTCAGGGAAAACAGAGTTAAAATAAGGGAGATATGGCGAAAACAGCTTTCGGAATGGATTTGATCCAGCTTTCGGAAGGGATATTATCTGGATTTCTGAATGGATCTGATCCGGCTTTCAGAATTTTAGATCCATTTTTTTTTCAGAATGGGTCTAAAACAACTTTCAAAATGGATCGAAAATAGTGAGATCTGGAATGACTCAGAATGGATCGAAAATGGCTAGATCTGAAATGACTTTTAGAATGGATCTAAAATGGCTAGATCGGAACCGAATTTCAGAATGGATCTGCAACGGCGTGGAAGTGATCGGCAACAGATGGATCTGCAATGACGCGGAAGTGGCCGGCAGCAGTTCAGTTGAAAATAGATATGGACCCCAGGTATGTTTGGCTTCCTATCGGTTCAGGGGATTCACTCAGCCACCAATGTTGTCTGACGGCTTGCGTATTGGGGCAGTACCCATCACTCCATGGCTCAGGTAAAACTGATAACCGCTTTGCCACAAACAATAGCTCATGGTTTACCTCACGGGTGGGAACTAGTCAATCAGGTAGGGGTCATTGCCCTATTTGCTAGAAGGTCCTCTCAATGGGACAGCTACTTCGGGGTTCCTGTGGTACTCCTCACAATGTGTTTTAGGGATTATGCCCAAGTACTTTCCACAGTTAAGAGGATAGGGATTATTCCCAGATCTGAAGCTGCAACAGATGCGAAAAAAAAATTTGGCAGAAATTTCACCCAATGAGCCCAAGAAAGTGCTTTGATACCAGATGTGAAGAACCTGCAACAATTAATTAATGAGAATACATGAGATAACAAGAATAACAGAGCTCATAATTGATTTTATTGATCGCAAGCCACTTCGAGGGGGAAACCTCTTTTGAGCAAGCTCAATACAAATAACTTCATGGTACCTTCATTGGTCTCAACACAAACTTATATACTAAGTCTAGGCGCCACTATCATGTGTCAATACAAACCATGGGCGAATACAAACTATGTATCAACAATTACTACGGGATGACTTACAAAGCATATGCATCCAACAACAATAATACAAACTATGGTTCAACAAATACTACGGGACGACTTGCAAAGCATATGCGTCCAACAACAATATACTAACAAATTAAATAGAAGGGTTGAAATGGCTTCCTAACAACAAGTACATCTTGACAACCATGGACTACTCTACGAGATGGGTAGAGGCAGTCCGTCTCAGATAATGCAATACAAACCAAGTGATATCCTTCCTTGAAATCCAAATAGTCACTAGGTTTGGTGTACCCGAATTCCTAGTGTTTGACAATGCATCTTATTTTTCTTCCACTGATCTTACATAGTATGCCCTTGAAAAGGGGATAAAGCTGAAGTTTTCTACCGATTACTATCCACAAGGGAATGGACTAGCAGAGTCTTCCAACAAAAACTAGGTTAACATCTTAAATAAGACAAGTTCTAGTTACCATAAAGATTGACATACCCAGCTATACAATGCTCTTTGGGCAGATCGGGTCACCCAAAAGGAATCCATAGGAAACTCCCCTTACTGTTTGGTTTATGGTAAGGAGGCTGTCTTGCCATCCAACCTCATGATTCGTTCACTACAGTTGACACGGTCCATACAAGAGGATGATTCTTCCCCACTCCAAGAAAGAATTGATATGTTACTCAAGCTAGAAGAAGATAGGAAGAAGTCCAAAAACAAGTTGTATCAACACCAACAACTAGTAAAGAGGTGGTTTGATGAGAATTCTTCATCTGATAGGCATTTTACTATGGGGGACTTGGTGTTAAAATGGGATAAGTAAGACAAAGATAACAATGATTACACCAAGTTCCGACGCCTATTGCTAGGACCATTCATTGCTATAGAAAATATTGGTCCTAGTACTATCCAGCTGCAGACACTGGAAGATATTTCAGATACCTACTCACTGAATGTGCAGTTGCTAAAAAAGCACTTTGTTTAAAAGAGCAGATTCTCTTGCTTGTACATAAAGTGCGGTTTGTTTTCTTTCCATTGTTTTCATTTTATCTTTCTTTTGTAAATTGGTTTTATTTTGAATAATGTCCACACATGTGGCAAAGCCTGTTGATCAGTGTGTTTCAAAGATTTAGTCTGAATTTTTTAGGTTGCAATGTCAGTTTACTTTCACTCAGCCTACATCAGAAAACGTTTTTCATGAAATCAACAGTCAATATTTGCAGAGCTTTGATTGATACCTTGCCACCTGAATCACTATCTTTATAGATGTCTTATATGGTTAATTGAGGTTATGGAAGTGATTAGTTTTCTTATCTTATGTTTCATTTGTGAATGGTATCATATCTCTATAACCTGGTCAACCTTTATCTATTCTGGATCCCATTATAGTCACCTTGAAAATAATTTACCTTAATAATTGTAGATTGCAATATGGGGGGTCTTATCACAAGCCAGCCCATTACGTTCATAGGTGTTTAGTGGAATGACATCTCCACATCTGGTCACCAATCTAGGGAGATGACTTTCAGTTACTACTGGAAGGTGGAAGATCCTACCATACGTTGGTCTGCTCATGATTTGAAAAACATCAGTGAGTAACACTACTAGCATATGGTCACCAAGCCGTGGTAGTGTCTTCTGATTTACACATTAATAAATATTTGTTTTCTTTTAGTAAGATAGTTTGTTGTCTATGAGGATATGGGGGTCTTATTACAAGCCATCCCTACCATGATCATGAATTTGATTCTGGACTGAAATTGTCACTTTATGGTTACCAAGCCATGGTAATTGCTTTCAGTGTCAAAAGCTGAAAGACAAGGAGTCTCCTTACCAAGCTAGCTTGTTCAGTCTCCAGATCAGGTTTGTGAATGGCATTACCAATATCTGATCACCAAATCAGGGTAGTGGCCTTGTGTCAACGAAAGTCTTATGTGTATATTTTCATTCTGTTTTCAAAAAAAGAGAAACGAAAAAAAAAGAGGAGAAAGAAAAAGAGGAAAAGAAAAAGAAATGCTGATATTTTTCAGTAATGCGTCTGTATATAAATAAATTATTAATAAACTCAAGGTGATTCATAATTTGGTTATCCATAATGGCTTTAAGTTTGTTCTAAGGTTGAACATAAACTGCGTTCTTATGATTGCATAATGGTAAAGGATTCCTGTTTACTTCTAGATTTCCTTATCAGATAGATATCATCATCAATTGGTTTTGGATGGAAATATATCGATCATATGACTATCTCTGCGGTTTGGTTGTGTTTCTGTGAGAACATTTTGAATTTTAGGTTGAAATATCAATTTGCTGAAATATCTTCCTTGTAACTATAGATTTCATTTATAAAGATAACTGGTTCATCCCAGCCAGTTGCCATTTGTTGTAGGTACAACAGATCCCATATTTTCATTAAAACATGGGAGCCCCAATTTGTTGTATGCAAAGGTAATGATTAAATACCATGGTCATTTTGGGTTTTTTCATCATGCTTTTATTGCTTCACCATGATTTGATTCAGTTAGTAATTTCCCTTTGAAAATTCTTTCATTTTTTGTGTGTTTTTCTGACTTGCGGAAGTAAGCAATTTTCCAAAAAGTTAGCTCTTTGCACAACCTGCAATCCGCAATGCACATTCTAGAAGCTTGGTTTTCATTTTGAAATGTTTTTTTTCCGCAACCCACAATCCATAATGTGGATTGCAGATGCGGAAATATTGGCCAGCAATTGCAGTTTGTCGCATGTGCAACCCACAACCTGCAACCTGCAAGTGCGGATTGCTGGAAGTTTGTCAAAATAAATTGCACTTTGCATTTCCGCAACCTGCAACCCACAATGTGGATTGCGGATTGTGGAAAGTGTTTAAGGAATAAATTATCCTTTGCATTTCCGCAACCCACAATTGCGGATTGCGAATTGCAGAAACTTTTGATTTGTTATATTTAGAGTTGCCTTCTAAAACCCGCAACCCATAATTGCAGATTGCGGATTGTAGAAAGATTGTACATACTTGCACGTAATAAAATTTTGTAACTTTCCTTCCGCATCCCGCATATTAGATCTCAACCGTTGATTTCTCGTCATCCTACGGTCGAGATTCCATCCGATAAAATTGTTAAATATGTTGAATTTTTTCCATTTTTCTTTATCATTTTTCAATTTTGAGCATTTACCAGCTACAAGGATTTTCACTCTGAATTTTTACCAAGGTCATTTTCTACCTATTTTTGTCAGCACAGGTTGGTTTACCCTCGTCTTTAATTGGTTGTTTGTGGATTGGGTTAATTTTAAACTATTTTTTAATTTCATTTTCATTTATTTTATGAGATTTCAGCATCATTCTCATGTTTCTGTGTAAGGACAGCTGCATAGGATAAGTCAGTAGCAAATGTGTATAGAATAAAATCTTTTCTGGAGTTTGGAAACATTAGAGCGGGGGACTCAGCAATAGCTCTCTGGATTTCAACAAAGGCATTTCTTTGTTCCTCATACCACTTAAACTGAGCATCCTTTTTAACCAATTGTTGCAATGGCTTAACAATTTGAGCAAAATTCGGAACAAATCTATGAACGAAATTAATCTTACCAAGAAATGATTGCATGGCTTTACATGAACTGGGTAGGCCAATCTTTGAAATGGATTCTGTGCATTCTGGGTCAATGACCATGCATTCTTTTGAAACAATAAAACCCAACATCTTACCTTCGGTTACTGCATATATATATTTTTTGGGTTCAATGAGATTCCATATATTTTGCAGTGCTCAAACACCTATTTCAGAGCAGACAAATGTTCATGTCGTTTCTTAGAATAAATAGTGATATAATCTAAGTATACAATGACAGAATTGTGCATTAATCCCCTTAAATCTATGTCCATAGATCTTTGGAATGTGGCACCTGCATTTATCATCCCAAAAGGCATTTGCCTGTAGGAAAAGGTTCCCCAAGGGGTCCTGAAAGTTGTTTTTAGTTGATCATCAGGGGAAACTAGGACTTGGTTATGTCCTGAGAAGCCATGAAGGAGAGAAAACATCTTAGCACCTGCTACCTTCTGTAGAATCTACACCATAAGAGGGACTGGGTAATTGTCCTTTTCAGAGGCTCTGTTTAAGTTCCTAAAATCAACACAGAGTCTGATTTCCCCATTCATCTTTCAAACATGTACTAGGTTAGAAATCCACTATGTATATTTGACAGGGAATACAATTCGTGCTGCCAATAGTTTCTCAAGCTCCTTCTTGACAGAGGGTTCCCAATTGGGATGCATTTTCCTTAACTTTTGTTGATAATGTTTTACCTTGTGTTTCATTGGTATATTATGGTGCATGATACTAGTGTCAAAAGTTTTGAGTTCGTCATATGTCCATGCAAAGACATATTTGAACTCCTTAAACAGTTTGATAAAAGCTCTCTTTTCCTCTGCAGATAAATCGACCCCTAGATTGATGAAATGAGGGTTTTGTTCAGTTCCTACGTTAACAGGCTCATAATTGAGGGATGAACTATGGGTTTTACAGTTGGTCTTTTGCTTGAACTTATCTTGCAGATCGTAGTATTTCTCCAGGTTGATGATTGATTTAGGGATAAGGTTGGAAGGGTCAGGCAGAGACTTCTCATGCTCAACCTCATCTATTGCCACATCCTGAAAAGTGTCATGGGTTATGAGAAAGTCTAATATTTGTTGGTTATCATCAAATACCTTCCAATTAGTCACATTATCAGGAATAGAAAACCTGTACATAACTTCAATTGACAAAGTGCTAGGGGAAAAACCTTCAGGTGGAATCAACCTCGATGCAGTATTAGCCAGTAAATCTGCATCAAAATTCTGTGATCTAGGGACCGACTTGATGTTAAATGCAAAAAAAGAGTTAATAAGATCTCTTACTAGTTTCTGATAGTTAATCAAATGAGGAGATAAACAATGGATTTTGTTTCTTACCTATTTGACTATAATCTCAGAATCTCCATAGAATTCAATTACCTAGGAACCCATATCAATGGCCTTCCTGAGTCCCTGGACCAAGGCCTCATATTCAACTATGTTGTTGGTGTAGTCAAACTCAAGTATGTAGGAAATTATAGTTTTGGTCCCTTTTGGATCAATTAGGACACAACCTAAACTAGTTCCATATTTAGATCTAGAGCCATCAAAAAATAGTGTCCATGCATTCAAATCTATCCTAAAATTAGTATTTACATTGTATACATTATGTACAACAATACCTGAGAATGGAACAAAAGTAAGATTGACAATTTGGGACTGGTTCTGTGCATTCTCACCGGTGACAAATCCGCAGGTAGATCCCTAAAGAAAGTATTGAAAGTGTAGTGTTCCACATGTGAGTTGAAGTATGTTGTAGGCTCACTAGGATCATTTAAGTCTGTGACAATTTGTTTCATATAAGGTTCCCTGCTGATCTTAATTCTCTTTGGTCTCCCATTTTAGGGAAGCCACAAGTGGGACCAGTCAGTAGCAAAGTATCCTTTGAGCTTCTCTGTCCAATCCCTACTCAACCACATTCCATACATTTTTGGGATGTCATCCACAATAATATCCATAGTCTAGTGGATTCTAGGGTTAGCAAATAGTGTCAACAGGACATTCTTCAATACTCCCACTACCCTAACTTTGGATCTATAAAGTTGGGCAATTTGAGTAGGGTAGGGATCTTAAGAGGCATTCAACTTCTTGCAGACAAATAGAGGCATGACATTTGATGAAGACCCTGAATCTATCATACAATTATGGAAATTTCTATTGAAGACTTCAAAAGTAAGCAAGAAAGGAGGTGTTTTCTTGCAACCTGGTTTTTGATTTCCAGGTTTAGAGTATGTCTCTAAATTGTTGTTCTGAGCCTCCCTGGGTTTGTTGACAATCATGCTTTTGGGCAAACTGTCTCTCATTGCAGGAATTTTTAGAAGTTCAAAAAGAGAAATGTTGGCTTTCACTCTTTTCAAGTCATCAATGAGACTGTATTCTATTTCAGGAATAAGAGTGTCCTTATGTGCTGGTGCTTTACCTCTGTTTGGTGTAGGTGTTGAAGTGGAATCTTCCTATGTAGGTTATCCTTTGTTCCTTGTATTATAGGGGTGTTGTACATTGAATTCAACCTCAGGCTCATCTTCCTCCTTAGCCATAGGGAGTCCTTAGAAGAAAATTATTGTGTTTATTTGTTGATTGTCTACTTCATCTGGTGGTTTAGGATCTTTATTCTCTTATGCATTTTCATCTTGTTGATTAGGAGAATTATGTGATTCTAAAACCAAATCCTTAAAGATGGAAAGAATTTCTTCAGAGTTCAATCCTTCATCAGGATTAGGTGGGACTTGGTTCTGCGGGGGTTGATAAGGTCTTCTAAAAGGTTGTCTATTGAATCCCCTTTTATTGTTCTGGTTTTCTGTGTTAGTTTTTTTCAGGTCTACCATTTCATTTGAGATACTTTGGAGGAAATTTTTCATGTCATTCATCTCAAATCGGTCCTTGTTTTGCACTATGGGTCTCGGATGGTTTTCTTGCTTTCTTTTCGAGGTAGAAGGTTGTTCTGATGAAGCATCAGGGTTATCCTTCAAGCAGAATATATCTTTTTCAACTTGGATATCCTCAAGAAAGGCCTCCTGCAAGTTATCTTTTTGTGATCTTTTTACCCACATAGGGATGGGAACAAGTAAACATTTAACATAGTAAGCAACCAGTAGTTCTTCTGCAGGAAGAACAGTGTTAGGGATTCTATTTTTTAAGTATGAAAACCTTTGATTGTAATCTTTCACTCTTTCCTTACCTCTAATTTTCATTGAAGGCAAGTCTATGGCCAAGTCTTCTAGAGTCTTGTCATCTCCAAATTTCTGAATGAACATTTTTTCAAAGTCATCCCAGGAAGAGATGGATCTGGCTTCAAGGGAAAAGTACCAAGTGGACGCTTTTCCCTAGAAAGTGTAAGGGAAAAATCTACAAACTACATCTTCATGAATGAAGTTCCTAAGTCTGATTTCCTGCATAAAGGTTTTGATATGATCAAGGGCAGGGGATTTCTAATCAAGAACAAACTTAGGTAGCCACTTTTCAGGGTTGTTAGGGAGTCTGTGTTGTTCTCCAACAATAAACACACCATCCTGGTCCAGCCAGGGTCTGTTTGCACCTTCTTCCATGGGTATTTTATTTCAAGAATAACTGGAGTCTAACTAACTATGTGATGACTCTTCATATGAGGATGATGAATATGAAGGAGGAGTTGGTGGTGGTTCACCTGTGGCAACGTTTGGTTGTTCTTGCTCTGTTTCTCCTAACAAGGAATCGAAGTTAAAATCAAAAGACTCTTCGTGGCTAGATGAATCGTGGTTTTCAGTCTTTTGGTCACTTGAATTTTGATTATCTAGGTTATTAAATTGCATATCATTATTCTGGTGATGTTGAATAGATGCTAGTCCAAGGTTACTCTCTTCTGTGATTCTTTGTTGTAACCTAGCAACACTATCAGAAGAACCTATTAATTGTTGTTCTAGTATGAGGGGTGCCCTAGTGGGCGATATAAAAACAATATCATCCCTCCTATTTTCCTTCTCTATCACAGGGGTAGCAGGAATGGCAGTTTGATCTTGCACCGTTCTTTCAACAGAGGTTGATTCCTGTATGTGACTATGGGTGACAATTGGTATTCTTCATTGAGGAGGTCTACTGGTGTTCCATTTCTGCATAATTTGCACTCGAACCTCCTTCTAGCACCATTTTTAAAAGCCCCGAGAGTGTAGGTTACTGGAATGGGTTCCAAAGCAAACAAAAAAGGGTGAAAACCCAAACTGAAAGGCTTCAAAAATCTTCGCGCAAGAGAAGTTCTATCCCCAACCTGTTTGGTGTGGTTAACTCCCATGGATACAAAGGCCTCTGTTGGAACTTATGGGGTTTGATCCTCAAAGGATCTATCTTCCTGTGAAGGAACATTATAAGTTCTCTATATCTTATTAAATGGACCTAAACATAGAACAAATCTACCTTAAAGGAAATCTAAAACTAAGTTGGATCTAATCTAAAGGAAGTGTTTTGTTTGTGTGTAGTATAATCAGATCTGACAGTTAATAAGAATATGTCCAATTTACAAACATGTGAAAAGGATTTTAATTTAATTCTTAAGATGCTATCATTTAATTTTCATTAAGTGATTAAGCCTTCAGCTAATAAGTTAAAATCCTTTTCACATGTTTGTAAATTGGAGATATGCTTATTAACTGTGAGATCTGATTATCCTGCACACAAACAAAACACTTCCTTTAGATTATATCTAACTTAGTTTTAGATTTCCTTTAAGGTAGACTTGTTCTAGGTTTAGGTCCATTTAATTAGAGAAGAAGAACTTATAATCTTCCTTCACAGGAAGACAGATCCTTTCAGGATCAAACCCCATGAGTTCCAACGGAGGCCTTTGTATTCGTGGGAGTTAACAAAACCAAACAAGATGGGGATAGAACTGCTCTTGCGTAGAGCTTTTTGAAGCCTTTGAGTCTGGGTTTTCATCCTTTGTTGTTTTCCTTGGAACCCATTGTTTGACGGACAATCTACCAAGAGTAGACTCGAGGCCTGACCTCCGTATCTTAACATAAGTCTAGAACAAATAGGAGAGAACATATAATACTTTGCTAGATCTAATTAGAGATTGATTATATAGATGCTTTACCTTTCAGATAACTGATCCTTTCTCCTTGATATTTTCTCCAAGCTTGATGGTCTTCATATATTAGCTGCAAAACCTGTCAAGACAACACATAAACAAAACAAGTAGTAAAATGCACCTACACAATAATAGATCTATGTGAGCAGTTAAGAAAGCAAACTACACAAAACATCATCAATGCAATGATATTTTGGTGGAAAGCATTTATATTATTGTATAATAAGGGAAATACATAAAAGGAAGTGATTACAACCAATGACTTAACGTAGCAATCCTCCTCTAACCAAGCCAATGAAAAAGCCTCCAAAGGGATGATGGATCTCTCAAGGGATGAGTAGAGATCTCTCCTAAGCTAATTTCACCAGCATGTAGATACTATAGACTTCCTCCTCTTGGGATGGGAATCAACTTCACTTATATAGGACTAAGAGGATAGGATAGGTTGAGATATGGTAGGAGAGAGATAGGGAATCTCACTCGAGGGATAGGGAACTGAATGGTAGCTACCCTATAGGCTATGGATAGGGATCCACATCACTCAGCTTTGAGAATGGGCTCGAAGATGCTCTTTAATCCAACTAACTGACATTGTCGTAGGATGCAGTAAGAGAACCTGAGACATCGCAGGTTACACAAGGGTGAGCTACGACGACCTTGAAAAGTAGGTCAGTTAAGTCCTCCAGTCATGGGAAACTTCAAGGATGTATACACTGAGTCTAAGGGTAGAAATATTTAGGCGTAGCAGAATGACCCCCAAAGCATGAAGTTGTTAAAACTGGACAGGTGAAATGATTTGACAGAAGGAATGAAAATGGACTTGTCAGACGAAGGATGTTGCTGTAGTACAACTGACTCTGAGTACACAGTCTCATATGACTCACAACATGGATGTCGACCAATACAATGAAGATCCATGGTAATAATGACGGACTGAACACAATCATGGCTACTAGACACAAGTGTAGATCCATGATGAGATGATAACACAGCCACGACCAATACAAAAGTGGATCCGTCTAATATGAGTCAAAACAATCTCCATCACAACCTGGGTAAAACATGACTCCACGGGGTCTTCAAGTTGAACCCGCAATGATACAGATCTATCCATGTGATTACAAATGTCTTGATGTCGAACATGGTAGAAACCACTTGATTACTGGTCATTGATGTATACCGTTAACAAGCGCGAGGGAAATCACCATTAATGTTAATGATCCCCAAGGTATCACAATACATATCATCAAGCGTGAATAAATGAGTTGAAGTCACGGGGGCTTCACTCAATCAACCGCTATCATAGCACGTTCATTCATGGCATATGAAACAATATCCCTAATTTCACTAAATATTGGAAAATACCTTACAAAATCATTTTTTTTAACCCCCTCCCAATATGCCTTGCCAATTTAAAAAAACCCCTATTTTCACTAGATATTGTATGTATCGATTTTTTCATTAACATTTTTTATACCCCTTTATATTTTCACCTAGTATATTGATATGATACCCCTCTTATGACCCCACATGCATTCTACAATGCACCTTGCTTCTTTCGATGTATATTGTGGATGCACATTACTTCACCCACAATGCAATTACTCAACCACATATCATTATGATTTGCAACATCTAATGGTCTAATGAAGAGATAGGAGATTACTTCTTGTATGTCACTAGAGTCAATGCACATAGTACAACATTTAGATTGCATGCTGTAGTTACCCAATCCCTGACTAAGCCTGTTGCAGGATAGGTATCCAAGCCCCCAGGGCCTGTAACAAGCTCTAGGAGGCTAAATAAACCTCCAAAGTCTTGTAATAGGCATGAGTGGTTGGGTATTCAATCCCCCAATGCCTATCGATGGCCTATAATAGGCCCTGGAGGCTTAGAGCCTCCCAAGGCTATTGGTAACAACTAGCTGAGTGCTATTGGTAACAATTGGTTGTCAATGACCACTATCTCTTGACTATGATCGACTGGAAACCCACTTCACCACGAAACCCCTAGCCTCAAGATGCGATTTCCCTGCGTACTGGTAAGCCTGAGCCTTGCCTCAACCTGATTTCTCATTCGGCTGTGATCCCGCCATCTCCATTTGGAGGATATTTGTCAGCCTGCCCATATAGAAAAGACCCTAAAGTATTTTTGTATTGTTACATTAAATAAAAAAAACCTTTGCCCCTTAATATATAAGCAATATAATTTTTAGTTTTTCATGAATATTTAATACCGCAATATGAATGAACATGATATTATATTGCCTTCTAGTGAAGCCCCCATGGTTGAAGTCGAACGCTTAACAAAATATTTCAATCAAGAGTCAATGATGTAAACTCATGTTGAAAGCGACGTAACCTGTCATTGAGGCATGCAGGCCCAAGGTACTCGATTAGTTTCTAGATTCAATCCTCAGATGATGATTTGAGGTTGACAAGGATGAATCCGTCGAAGGAGGGCCATGATGAATCCCCCATCATCGACACGAAACATGAAAACAGATGTTTGGAGTAGATCGGATGGTACAGTAACATACAAGACTGGCTTAGAGTAGACCAACATGGTGGAAGGTGTGTTGGCTGTAGATAATGAGTGGTGAAAGTATTCTTGAACATGGGCATGGCATGACTTGGTATTATTGACATGACAAGTACGACACCGACTCCTAATGCAACTAATGGTGGAAGTATTCTTTGGATGACCCAGAGGAGTAACAAGACTCAGGAAGTAGGAAAAACTCAATGACAAGAGGATGATCCAAGTGCAGTATGCAAATGCAAATGAGTGCCATGTTCAAAGAACGACTAGGTACTGCCACTAATAAAAAGTGTAACATAAAAGCTTTCCTTTTCCACCATCATGAATGATGAGTGTCTCATGTGTTTTTTACGAGCTTGATGAGGGTAACCAGATGCCTGGTAAAGCTCATCTCATAGATGATTCCAATCCCAAATATTTTCTAAACCTGGGAGATGAGTGGTTCCTCCCATGATGAGCCCTGCAATGTTAAATTTTAGCGAGTCCATAGAAGGTAAACTCGGTCATCATTTCATGTTTAGAGAGTCTGAAAAGATCTAAAGAACTCCAACGGTCCTTTTTCGTAAAGTTAGCCTCTTTGCCCGAAAAATGGTAAAACAATGCGGGAGAGAACTCTTCCAATCATGATTAGCTAGAGTATTCCTTTTTCGTAAGTAGTGCCCCCTGGTCCAAAAAAGGGGTAAACTATCACCAGGGAGATAATCATTAAAATCCTTTTACAAGCATGAAAGCATCAATTTTGCTTGTCTATCTTTTCCTATTTAGGGAGTCTGAAAAGAGATTAAAGAGGAATCCATGAACAAATTTGTCATGGTTGATAACCGAGTACAACAAAGGAAAAAGTAAACTTGACACAGTTCCTTTTTCATAAATAGTCTAGCGAGGCTGGATAAAGTGATAAACCTATACTCGGTAGACACACCTTTTTACTCAAATTTTTAACGAGCATGAAAATGGTATCAAAAGCACTCAAAATATTTTTCATGTTTCAACCAGAGCACAAAAACAGTGAAAAGTAAGCTCAACACCATCTTACTATTTTTAACGAGCTCGAAGATAGGTTGCAAGAATGCTCATGGTGTCTGCTTCGTTTTTTAACAAGCTTGTGATCGAAAATGAACTATGCTTAGGATTATTTCCATTGTTTAGCGAGCTCGAAAACTCAAAAGAAAGTATGCTCGAAAAAACTCCCATTGGTGGATTTCTTCCCATCATGAAATCCAAAGGTTGGGACATGCCCCCAACATGATTGCTAGAAGTAAGTGACTTAACTCCAACATGGTGTGGAGAGGCGATCGAGAATAAGTGACTAAACTCGAACATGGTGTGGAGAGGCAATCGAGTTGACTTCAACATGAATCCCATAGGTTGAAGACATGCCCCCCAAGCTTCATTTCATTCGCCTAAGGTGTAGGTGGATGAAAAGAAGGTTCAAGTACTAAGTCTACAAGAAGACTGGACTCAACGGGAAATGATATGTTCTATTTTTGAACGAGCTTGACATAGGAAAGGAACCATGCTCATGTGACTTGTTTCATTTTTTAAAGAGCTTGACACAAAAAGGGAACTATGCTCATGGAATTGGTTTCATTTTTATGCAAGCTTGAAACCAAGGGTAAACTATGCTCAAGAACGGTTTCATTTTTACACAAGCTCGAAACAAAAGGTAAACCATGTTTGTAGGGGTCTATTCCATATTTTAACGAGCTTGGAGACAAAGACCAACCTGTGCTCAGGGGGTACTGTTTCATTTTCTAATGAGCTTGATGCAGGAAAAGAACCATGCTTGTGGGGTACTATTTCATTTTTTAACGAGCTTGATACAGGAAAAGAACCATGCTTGTTGTCATCTATTTCATTTTTTAACGAGCTTGACATAGGAATAGAACCATGCTCATGGTTAAGGCCCATTGATGGGTTCCTTCCCAACATGATATTCAGAGGCTGGTAAATGCCCCTAGCATGATTGTTAGCGGCTTAACATGCCCCCCAAGCTTCATTTCATCTAACTACTCTTATTCCTTACCCAACTAAGAACCTGGCTACTAATATGAAAATGTTCACCAGGGGAGAAAATGAGAATCAAATGAAATGAAGGTTCTAGTTCTAACTCTAGAGAGAGACTCTAACCAATGAGAGGGAGATCTATTTCATTTTTACACAAGCTTGAAAAAGACAATATCTATGCTTGAAAGGACCCATTTTATTTTTTAACGAGCTTAAAATAGAAAGAAACTATGCTCATAAAGCCTATTTCATTTTTCAATGAGCTTGAAAGAGAATAAAACTATCCTCCAAAAAAGGGCCATTTGATTTTTTAACGAGCTTGAAAAGGAATAAAACTATGTTCATGAATGGGCCATTTCATTTTTTAACGAGCTTGAAAGGGAATAAAACTATGCTCAACACGGAATGATTTCATTTTTAGACAAGCTTGAAACCAAAAGGGAAAATCTGCTTGAATATCGGCCCTACCCAACATGATATCCAGAGGTTGGTAGGGTTCCCCCCAGCATAAGAAGTTAGGGGATCACCTCCAGCATGATGCCCAGAGGCTAGAGACCCGCCCCCCATCATGAGGGAGAAGAAATTGCTAAAATATGCGGAACATTTAGGGAAGTCAGATGACTAGGAGTCATATGATGAGTGGGTGTTATGAAGGAAAGTTGATCGATGGTCACAATTCTCCCATCATGGGGAAAATACATCACTTGAAAGAGTGAGGACACTACATCTTTCATTATATAAACATAATCATGTCCAATGAGTATATTAAAATCTATGGGACCTTGGACTACCATAACATCAATACGGACAATTTTCCCTCCTAAAGTGATAGGTAATTGAGGAAGGATCCCTAAAGGTCCAATAGGACTTCCATTGAAATCCAAAACATGGTCAATGACTTGTACAAGCTGAGTGTTAAATTTTCAGAATTTACTTCAATCTGATCTAGGATCTTAACTTAGAGAACAACATGTACAGCATATCAATCATGGAGACAATAATGCAAGCACACAAGAGACACAAATATTTACTTGGGGAAAACCATAAAGGTGAAAAACCCCAATAACTTCCTTCGAGAAAAATAGAGAAATGATACAACCCAACCATAAGAGATAGACATATCCTAGCAGCAGATCCTCCTTCTCCATAAGTGCACCACTCCTCCTTGAGTGCATGAGTGAGTAAATAGAGTGCCTCCCGCACTCTATTTATACTTGACTTGACTTGCCTGTTACATAAATCATGTAGGCTCGAACTTAACCACATAACATAATGCTGACTGGGCCGACCCCCAATAGGGTGGTCTAATAACCCTTCGACCCACATGGCTGACCCCCAATAGGGTGGTCTAATAACCCTTTGACCCACATGACTTATACAGGGCCGACCCCAACAAGGTGGTCTAAAAACCCATCAAGTATAAGTTACGACATTTACAATATAAATGATGACACTTCCGTATAGAGGAATAATACCATCTCTATAGGAGTACATACAAAATACATATATGAAATACATTTCGAGGTTACATATACATCAACACTCCCTCTTAACTAGGAAGGTATTTCTCAGCATAGGTCTTCTAGCACAAGTCTTCTTCTCTGGATCATCGTCACTGGATAATCGTCATCAAGACATCATCATCGTCACTGCTGCTGCTATCTCAATCAATCTCTGAATCTACTTGTCATGGGAAGTTCTACAGAGCCAGTCCTTTTTCATACTGGATGTAGGCCCACCACCTGTAGGTCTTCATCATCACTGGCCATACTGTGGAATCCTCAGGACTTATTACGTGTGTCACAAAACCTGGCTGCAGCATCCCAGGCTATTACGAGCACATAGCTCTACCTATAGGATCTCCCAGGAGCACATTACATGTGACCCATCACAAAACTTGGCTGAAGCATCCCAGACTGTTATGAGCACACAGCTCTACCTGTCGGATCTCCCAGGAGCACATTACATGTGATCTCACCACAAAACCTGGCTGAAGCATCCCAGGCTGTTACGAGCACACAACTCTACCTATCGGATCTCCCAGGAGCACATTACATGTGGTCCACCACAAAACCTGGCTGAAGCATCTGAGGCCTTTTTCATCCTGTCCATATCTCCCAGGAGCAAATTACATGTGGTCATGGCAAAACCTGGCTGAAGCATCTGAGGCCTTTTTCATCCTGTCCAGATCTCCCAGGAGCAAATTACATGCCATAGGACAAAACCTCGAAAGAGCATCTTCCAGATATCCCAATGAAACAAATTACATGCCATAGGCAAAACCTCGAAAGACTATCTGCAGATCTCCCAGTGACAAATTATATGTCCTCCCAGAGCAAAACCTTGAAAGAGCATTTGCCAGATATCCCAGGGCACCGAATTACATGCCATAGGCAAAACCTCAAAAGACTATCTACAAATCTCCCATGGCAACGAATTATATGCTCATCTGCACAACCTGTTCCACAGCCACAGAGTATCATCTGATACTCATCATACATCATCTTGATGTACACATGATCACCCTGATCATCATCACTGCAACATCATGCTGCATGTCATCTGGAGAAGCTCGTCATCCACGATCATCCTGATCATACAATGCATCCATCTGATGCACACCATGTATCTACCTGATACATAGATAAATGATCCACACAATGTATCCATCAACATACATGATCTACCTGATCATATCTGATACATATCAATATACATGATCTACCTGATCATATAATGTATCCACCTGATACATATACAGATACATGGTCCAAGCATCCAACATGATGCGTACATATATATAAATGATCCAACTGATCATATCCAGCATCCAACATGATGCGTACATACATATAAATGATCCAACTGATCATATCCAACATCCAACATGATGCATACTTACATACATAAAAATGATCCAACTGATCATATCCAGTAGAAACCAGAACATCATCTTGATGCTCATCATTCACCACTTACATCCACAGCCATGTGAAGGATCCTCCTTCCAACATGCTTGGAATGGCTTCAGCAAATGTATCCATCACTTCATCCTCGAAGTTTCCTCGGTCTGAAGAACGCCAAGCCTCTCTCTGAAGTACTCGAACTTCACCCTGGCTAGTGGCTTCGTCAGCACATCTACAATCTGCTCATCTGTCGCAACATATGGGAGCTTCACAGCTCCTCTCTGCACCATATCCCTTGTAGCTAGGGTTTTACCCCTAGCTTGTGCCAATGAGCACCTACTAAGGAGAATGGACTCCTTAGTAGCAGTTCAATAATGATTAAATGATTAAGCTAAAAACAACAATTAACAAACTACTTTAAGCATTGCATGAGACATAAATAAAAGATGTAAAAAATGGTTTTATATTAATGTTACCTTGAGTGTCAAGGTTGGTGAAGCCCTTTGCAGTGTCCAAGAGGATGCTCCAAGCTTCAGAATGCTCCTTTCTCCTTCTCCAATGTTGGGGATGGGCCAAAGGTGGCTCTCAAGGTGAAAATAGTTCAAAGGTGAACTAGGGTTTCGAGAGAGATTTTGGCAGAGTAAGGGTGCTTGTGATTGTGGATATGGAATAAGGGATCTCCATCACCTATTTATAGTTTTTTGGTGGTGGAGTGCTGACCCATGGTTTTAGGAAACACATGGTTTTGGGCAGCTGTATAGGGTTTTTTCCTCCTTTTCCTCATTATTTTATATTTTTTATTCCCTTTTTAGGGGATTTTTGCTATTTTTGGAGGAAAAGGGGGTTTTTTAGCCTTTTTTAGGCTATTTTGATGGTTTTGTGGCCTTTTGGAGGCATTTTAGGCCTTTTGGAGGCATTTTAATGGGATTTTTTTGGATTCTAAGGGAAAAATGGTAGGAAAATGGACAAATGAGCCATATAATGTGGTAATGAGGTAGTGAACACTTTTTGGGTGTTAACAGATTGCCCCCTGATGTGCGAGGTCAGGAGCTAATTGTATGGCCGATGGACATCATAAGTCATGAATGGTTTTCCTGGGATGTGGAGAGAAGAGAAGAAACAAACTGGAGCCCGGAACAACGATCCCGAACAACTGCAAGAACTAAAAGTACCTAACCTCAATAAGGGATGAGGAATCATCTGATCATATGGACGAGGCGGGCATTCCCATGCTCGTATCAGGATATAACATAACAATAACAATGGGGTCCAAAAAATGGGGACCTGAAATATACATGACCTCAAATACTGACTGAGGAATAATCTCAATATATGGACGAGGCGGGCATACCCATGCTCGTATCAAGATACATAAATATAACTGTAAGGCCCGAAAAATGGGGGACCTGTAAGATACATGACCACTGTGTACATCATAAGAGTCCAGAGGAGACACAAATCTGGGACATACTGCTGAGCGGATCATATGTGAACTGCAGAACTGGTGCACTGGAACAATCAACAGTGCTACTGAGTGTGATACCAAAGGAACTGATGAGCTGCTGGATCATAGTGACTGGGGTCAAACTCTCCCTGGTACACTGAACTGGAACTGAAACTGGGTACTCAAGGAAGCATGGAACTGGATGGCTTCCGAATACAAACGCCAACGCAGCCCGGACATCCACGGGAACATACAACTGGGCGTTCCGAAGTGACTCACCAATGTGCTAGAGTCGGGGGAAATCCGGGGTCTTCGACTAAAAACTGATGGAATATAATCCTACGCGATCCTCAACGATGCGATCAAGGTGCTGAAGTCGAGCATGTGAGGAACAACCACTCGGAGAGGCAATGATGTCTCCTCTCGGAATGATCCGTAGGCACCTACCACAGATGGTGATAAGTCCAAGGCGTAGGGACCTCTGGGCCTATCCTCTGGAATAGAGGAGCTGTCGTCGACAGAGGGAGACCTGCTCCTATCAAGGTAATGATGTTTCCTTGACAGGAGCGCGAGGTAGAGAACCGAAATGTGGTAGTACTGATGGCAGGACTGATCAACTGTGGGGGGACAACTGGGCAAGTAGAGTGGGTGGACTCAAACTTCCTTTGTTCAGAGTATGATAATGGGAATGATCTGGCAGCATGTGAAACTGACTAAGGGGAGAGGGATCATAGCGGTATGGGATCTGGGAAGGTTACTGGGCTGAGGGAGACTCAAGCTGGGGTACAATGGCAGGAGACTGCAGAATACTCTAAACAAAGGCGACCTGATTGGGGGTGCTGCCGAGATGATAGATCAAAGTGCCATGAGGCACGGGAGGATACTTCTTCATGGGTTAAGGAACTAGAAGAAGTGTGTGGATAAAATGATACTGTCGTGTGGATGTTACGAGCCCAGGACAGTTCATGCTCGTGGTTGCTTTCAATTTTAAGGAGTCTGAAAGCGATAAGAAGACTCTGAAGTAAAGGAATGGTACTGTCGTGTGGATTTAACGAGCCCAGGACAGCGCATGCTCGTGGTTGCTTTCAATTTTAGAGAGTCTGAAAGCAAGTAAGAAGACTCCAGGGGGTTGCTTTTTCGTAGATTTAGTCTCCAAGGCCCAAAGAAGCATAAAAGGATGCAATGAAGAACTCTTCTAGCCGGTGTGACTAGAGTATTCCTTTTTCGTAATTAGTCTACCAGGTCCGGAAAAGGGTTAAACTTATACCAGATAGACGCCCTTTCAGGTACTTTAACGAGCATGAAAGGAAGCAAGATTGCTCGACGATCTTTTCATTCTTTTAGGAGTCAGAAAAGAGCTTAACGGAAACTCCCTAAGTGCCTTTTTCGTAAAGGACATGTCCGGCCCGAAAAAGGGATAAAATTATACCGAACAAAAGGAATGGCCAGGCAAGGAGGAAGTGTTCAATCAAGGTTGAGTAATGATGACCAAGAACGAGGGTAGGTGGGAACACTGATGGACCTCCTTGTGGGGTAGATGAGATGGTGGAAAAATAACGAGACATTTGCAGTATGACAGGAGTGAATGGCTCATGGAAAACATGTGGAACAATCCGATAGCGACCGATGTGGTACGCGAACCGAGCCAGCAAGGTGTTGGGACACAATGTTGAAAGTGTACCAAGTGAGAGCGAGAAATGATCTCAAGCATCATCACGAGCTCGGAAAAATGAATCCGGCGATATAAAGGATGTCAAAAACGGGTGACGGCCGATGTGGCACGCAAACCGAGGTGAACGGGGCATTTTGAAAAATGCCCAGAAAATCTGGAGGTGAGAGCGAGAAATGATCTCAAGCATCATCACCAGCTCGGAAAACTGAATCCGATGATATAAAACATGTGAAAAACGGAGAACGGCCGATGTGGCACGCAAACCGAGGTGACTAGTGGCGTCTGAAACATGGGTAAAAAATGACAGGGTAAAAATAATCCAACGAGGTGACCATCATGACGGTCGCGTCGCGCTGATTCCAGTGGTTGAAACGGTTCGGAAAACGGACGCCGTATGGGGCCAGAATGACCAAAACAAGAAAAAGTCAACCGACTATAAATAGTGGTGGGTCCAACATGACATGTGTCATTTGTACTTTGTTGACTTTGACTTGTGAGGTGAGTGGACCAGAGCTTAGGTGGCATTTCTGGACGATCCGTCTGGCTGTTTGCAGATCCGCGAGATACAGGTATTTCGTTAAACTCATACCTGCATATTTTTTCGGGAGGGGGGTTGGGTAGTGGGTCCCAGGGTTGACTTTGTACGGTCCACGTGGGTGGACCGCGGGTTAGGGGGTCGAAACCGCGGTTGAAAACCGCGAGTTTCGAGCCGAACCACACGGTTGGAGACCGCGTGTTTCGGGCCGAACCACGCGGTTGGAGACCGCGTGATTTCTGGATGGAACCACGGTCGTCACTTCGGAACGCCCAGTTGTATGTTCCCGTGGATGTCCGGGCTGCGTGGATGCGCTTTATGTGTTATGATATGTTTACATTGCACGTGGATGCAAGTAGGTTAGGATGTTAGGCACATGGATGCCCCTTGTGTATTTGATGTGATGTGACATGATGTATAGATGTTTAGGCACGTGGATGCCCCTATGGTTATGCATGTGGTTTATGTACATGGATGCAAATGTAGATGTGATGCAATCTTTTTGGGTTTTTATATGTATTTTTATGAGATGCTATGGGATGATGATGCATGATGTTACATGGTGTGATTGATATGCCAGTCTAGGATGTTGTTGGCCATTTGGTCTGCGACACGATTTTGAGCTCTAGGGACATGTGTGAATGTGATGGATTCAAATTGTCGACTGAGTTGTTTTGTGCGCAGGAATTTTCTAAAAAGGCAGGGATCACGCACCTGGTAGCAGTTGTTGAGCTGGGAAACAAGTAGCTGGGAGTCAAGGAACACATGAAGGTGACTTATGCCCATTTGGAGGGCAGCAGTCAGGAGACCGGTCACAGCATCATACTCCGCCTGGTTATTGGTAGCAGCGCCTATACATATTCCGTCAAGGTGAATCATCTCGTTGGAAGGGGAGTACAAGACCCATGCTGCAGAAGCCAGGTTGGGAGACCAGCGGCTTGCACCGTCAGCGAAGCCAGTGTAACTAGGTGGAAGATGGTCCATCTGTAATCATGCAGAAAGGATGAATGTGAGATGATGGTAAAAAAGTGAAAAACAAAAAGAGAGCAAACTGTACAATGCGGACCCATGAGGTCGCAAGTTATGCAATAGGTAGAGAGTCCGTAGGATGCAACCCGTCATGGGGGTTGCATAAAGGGAGGCCTTTAAAGTTGGTTTCAGTAAGAACATGGAGTTCCTCTGGCCGTATGTCTATGTGATGTTTGAGAATGGCGGGGTGGAACCCAGGCATTCTGTTAGAGGGCCAAGCAAAGACATCACGGAACTCTTGGAAGAGTTGTATATAATCCTCAATCTCCCGCTCGTTGCAGGAGGCTCCTAAAGTGATGAGTTCAGGGGCATATCCGGGGAACTTTGAGGGAGGAAGAGAATGTTGTTTCTGATGAACGGGGGTTACATCAGGCCATGTGTCAATGTGGTGTTCGATAATGGCAGGATCAAGACCAGGCATTTCGGTATAGGACCAGGCAAAGACATCACGGAATTCTTTGAAAAGGTGTGTGTAGTCCTCAATCTCTTGTTTACTGCAGAATGCTCCTAAAGTAATGAGTTCAGGGGCACGACCTGGAGCGGCAATATCAACTTGTATGACAGGTGAGATGTTGGCCATGTTGCCCTCCTCGAAGGCATCAGGAGCAGGAATAGGGTCCTTGAACCAGTCAACCTTGGTGGGGAGGAAGTCTTTGGATTCGACCGCGTATTGGGTAGCGGTGCTAGAGGAAGACGCTTCTGGGATGAAATAGGAACGGTGGTGCATATCATCCCAAGGATAATCCGGGGCAGTTAGGGCCTCAAGAATCTCCTCATCAGTACGGAAAGTCTGCATCGTCAAATCGGTTGACGAGGGGGTAGTGGAAGTGTTGGTTGAAGAGATCATGTAGATGATATTAACCTCTTCAGAAGGGGGAGAGACCTGGGGGTAGATCTCCTCAATGGTAGGTGGTGCCGTCTCAAGGTCCAGATTGTTCATCTCATAAAGAGCTGCTCTGTAATCCGGGAGATCGGGACAATGATGTGAATAATGCCCGTAAATACCGCATATGGCGCAGGAGTGGTTGGTACGTAGGGACTTATCTTTAGGCTTAGGAGTAGGGTTTAGTTCAACAGTTGGGATGTTAGGATCGTCATCGAGCATTTGCATGTGCTTCTGCAATGCGGGTAACTGTGGGCATTGGTGGGTCGCATGGCCCAACTCGTCACACAGCGAGCATTTGGGAGGAGCACGAAACACTGGAGGGTTCTTGACTGTCTTTGGAGGTGGTACAGCAGTGTAAGGTTGAGGACCTCTGCCCCCAGTGGGTTTGGGAGTAGGAGGAGGTGTCGTGGAGGACGAAGGGGTAGAGACACCGGGAGGTGGGTGGGTGGTAGTAGCCATGGGTTGCACCGGCTGGAGGACGACATCGGGTGTCGGCGGGTGAACGGGAGGCGAAAGGTACCATACAGGTAATCCCAAGGTTAACCCAGGGAGGCTAAGGGTAGCCATGACCGGGGCGCTTACTACTCCTGCTGGAGGAACTAGGAAGGGGATCGTATGGATCGGTGTAACACCAATGTGACTAGGTACCAATGGTGGTTTAGGCAACAAGGATGGTTGAGTGTTAGGTGGTAGGTTATCGTGGGACAAGGTACATAAGTCAGAGACTTCGGGCGTAGATGACGGCGGAGGAATGGATTGAAAGGTGGAGGTCATCGGCGCGTCTGACTAGACTCCAGGCCCCGTAGAGGAAACGAACGAGGTGGTGGCGGGAGAAACAGGTTGTTCAACCATGGGGAGAACATTTTCCGGTGCCGCCGGAGCACTGGGATCATAGTAGGTGAGCTGTTCAATCTTAACCACGCGTCCTTCATGGGGGAACATCATGGTGCGAAAGACAGAAGAGGCAACCGCCCGCATGGCATACATGTAGCTGCGGCCAAGTAGAAGGTTGTAATCCAATTGGGCATTGATTACCTCTATGTCAATAAGAACTGTTTTACCACCTAACTGGACTGGAACGTTGGGTAGAAGGCCTTGGGGCTGGGCCGAACGACCGTCGTAGGCACGTAACGCAGTGGTGGACTGCTGGAAAGGAGGGGATCCTAGCTTCTGCCATACAAATGTAGACATAACGCATGTGGAGGCACCCTCATCGATGATGCACCGATGGATAACAATATTCCTAACGGAGACTGTAACTTGGAAGGCTAAGCTGGAAGGTAGGCGTGGTTCAGACTGGTCTAGATCGAACGCCATCAAATGTGAATCAGTTGGGTCAATCCCCCCAATGGCGGAAAGTAAAGTCTTGCGCTGGGAAGGGCAGTTCTTCAAGACTTCTAACGCAGACATGGCTGCGGGAGATTGGGCTAGGTCGTCTACGATGTTATAGTTTGACGCAGCGCGCGCGTTAGGGTTATTGTTGATTCGGCGAAGTGGGAAACGAGGTGCTTTCGCAGCGCCGTCTATGGGAGGCGGAGGTATACGTAACGCCTGATCGGTGGGATGAGCATTAGTGGTTTTGTCCGTGGGATTGGCTTCAGAGGTGGAGCCATATTGGTTCCGACGGGTCTGTAGGTTGACGTCAGTGGATGACATCATCAGTAAGTGGTGGGTACCTGAGTCGAACATGGGTTGATCAGGAGCAGCGTAGGTGATCTGTTGTTGTTGGGGTTGCACGTTAGCTTGAGGGGCCAACGGCTGAGTGTTCACCACGCCTTGAGTCGGTAAGGGGTTTTGCAGCACCAAAGGGGGTTGCTGAGGTTGGGGGGGGTTGGGCGGTGCTTGGGGAGCCGCATGCCCTTGGCGATGGGCCTCGTCAACCCAAAGCTACCGAGCTCGCTCCAAGTGTGGGAAAGCATGGGTGTAGTGTCCATAGACCCCGCAAATAGAACAAGGGTGGTTCGTTCGCAAATTGGGGTTTTTAGCCTGCTTGGGCGGGCGATCAGGGTTTTGATTAGCGGGGGCCGCATTGTTGTTGTCAGGGGGATTAGCCGGTTGACCAGCTTGGTCTGTAGGTTGGTTGTTTCCCCGATTACGGCCCTTGCCGCGGTTCTGTTGGCCCTGGTTACGTTGGTTATTCTGGTTTTGCTGCGGGTTCTGTTGGGCGTAAACTTGCCCTTGGGAAGCAGGTGGATTCTGAGGTTGCGCAGGTGCAGGAGCAGGCTGCGGGGGATGATATGCAGGTTGAGGCTGAGCAGGTGCAGCAACTTGAGGGGGTTGCTGATAGGACTGCGGAGCAGGTTGTGGATGTGCCGCAGGGGCTGCCTGGGGCGGATAATAAGCTGGTGGGGCTTGTGAAGGCGCAGGAGCCGGGGCAGTCTGCTGATGGTAATAAGGCTGAGGGGCGACTGGAGGAGCATAAGCAGGAGTCGCATACCCAAAGCACTGAGGTGGACACGAAGGTCCATGGGAATGGTGATGTGTCATGGGAGCATATGAGTTGGTTGCTCCAGACTGGGAGGTAGCCCTCGACAGGTCGGGGCCAGGGGTAGGTCGTGCTATAGAAAATGGTTGGGGATGCGAAGAAACATGGCCAATGATACCATCAGCAGCGTGGGATGCCCCCGGCGCATCATGATGGGAGGACTCGCCGCGAGGGGCGTCAGGTATAATGGTATAAAGGTAACCCGATTGGGCGTAAATGAGGTCGAACTGTTGTGCCTTAAGGATGGCTTCTTCTTCAGACTGGGGTCTTTCTGAGGCCACATCCTTAGCAATAACAGGAAGAAGGGATTTGAGGAACCAATCTAGGAAGATACGGTCGTCAAGTTTGATCTTGCATAAGCTACGGCGTCGACGCCACTCATGGATGTGGTCCGTGATATGGGTAGCCGTGTTTTGTCTACAAGATAGAAGGATCTCAACGCCCGCGTCATAGCGGACTGGCAACTGGAAGAACTGCAGGAAGGTCGAGGCCAGGGAAGAAAAGGTGGCGTGGGTCCCATGAGGCTGCTCAATATACCACTTGGCTGCAGAGCCAGTGAAGGTGCGCTGTAAGAGACGGAGGCGAACAGAGTCATCCACGATGGAGTTAGAGGAACACCATAGGTGGAAAGACATGATATGGTTTTGTGGGTCCTCACCGGCCTTACCCTCGAACTTAGGGATGTCAGAGGGTAGTTTGGTAGGCATATGAGGCCACATAGGGTCGTGTCGAATAGGATCGTTGGTCAATCTGGCCAGGTCAGGTAGGTTGAGGCTAGCCATGAACGGCAAACTGGAAGAAGGCTGTGACACAATAGTGCTGTGGACCAAGTTGGGGCCAGTGCCCCCAAGTGGAGGGACAAGATGTGAGGTGGTGCCCCCAAGTGGGGGAACTGAGGTAGTGAAGGATGGTCCAGCACCACCATTGGTAGTGTGAGCCACTGATGTAGTAGTGATAGGTATTCCTGCTGTGGGAATAGGTACCGTGAGGGGAACGGTAGATGGTTGCCCCATGGAGGGCATACCCAAAACAGGTGTAGTAACTGGTGTAGTAGTGGATGTGCCACCAATGGTCCCTATGACAAATGGAGTGGAAGTCGTGCCAGCCATGGGGCTAGTAGGGGCAGTATAAATAGGGTTCTCAGACTCTTCGTCAGAATCAGAGGTAAAGTAAGGTGCGTCACTATCTGGTGACGGAGACCTACGTCGCTGACGAGTGGAGTCAAGTGACAAGGCTCTAGATCTGTGATGAGTGGTATCAACGGACAATGATCGGAATCTATGACGAGTGGTGTCAAGAGAACCGTGTTGTGGGGGCTCGCCCCTGAGGCGCCGAGAATGTCTCGGGGACTCAATGGTGACAGATGGTGTCTAGTCTCTGTGGGTTGAGGTGAGTATAAAAATAGCTCAAAAATCCTAATGCAACCGAGTGTGCAGAAGGAGAGCTAAAAAGCAAGGCACTCAGGCCAACAACCAACTCAAAACACCCACTGCAACAGCTGTGCTACAATAGGTGGAGTAACAACAAAGATGGTCAGAATACCAACAAGCAGCAGGTTTCCTAAAAAAGAAAAATGGTGGACTCACTAGACCAAAGGGAGGTAAAGGAGCATGCAAACACCTAACTACAAGTATTCTGACTCAACTAAACATATCCTCTGCAAGGTGATGAAATCCAAGTCAGACAATATGAGTAGGAAAGCCAAGTGGCTATGATATCCCCCTACCGGGAGGGACACCGGGTAGTCAATCCTAGAAGAATGGCAACTAAGATACCCCGTTCATGACACATCCAGAAAGGTGAATCTGCCGTTTAGTTCGTTGACCGCAATACCCCTATACAGGGATATCCCGCGAACCGCGAAAGGTAGCCCTTCGGTTACTGAATGGAGTGCGGTATTCCACTCAGGCCTCCGGAACCAGTCTCCCGACTTCAACCCTCCTAAGGGAGAGGCCCTCTGATAAACTGGTCGTGACCGTGCCAAAAAGTACTAGGGGATTTTGGTTCCCTAGTTGGACAACAACTATGTCTCAAGTGAAATAACCAAGGGGTGTTATTGGAAGCCTAGCCCCCTGATCCTACCTAACTACAATGATTCTTTTGTGTTCCCCAAGTGGGGTTAGAATGTTGGTTTAGTTAGGTACTTTTTAAGGCTCACTTGATTTTATGTGACAGAGTGTGTGCTCGTGAGGTGTTGAACCCAAAAATAGAAGTGCCACCAGGGAGGGCAACTTCCAATCTATCAATAATGCTGAAATTGATTTTTTAAACTTGCAAAATTTTCTGAAATAAAAATACTGAAATTTTAAAAAGATTCTGTAAAAGGAACAGAAATTATGTTGCAGAAAGGCTGTAAGGAAGTGGGCTGCAGGTGGGACAGAGGGCTGTTCAAATGCAGAAAATATTGCAGCAAGAGGGGCTGGGCTCAAAACAGGAAAACAGTAGAAATCAGACCGCGGGTCTGTGGCGAATCAGAACAGGCCGACCGCGGGTTTGAGGGAAACAGCGGCGGTCAGGTCGCGGCTATCGGGCCAACAGTTGCAGTCGGGACGCAGGAAACAGGGGAAAAGACACAGTCGGGTCGCGGCTATCGGGCCAACAGTGGCAGTCGGGACGCAGGAAAAATGGAAAAAGACACAGTCGGGTCGCGGCAAAAAGGCTAACAAGCGCAGTCGGGACGCCCGAAAGAGGCAAAAAGCCGCAGTCGGGACGCGTGAAAGAGGCCGACAGGCGCAGTCAGATCGCGGCAAACAGGCTGATTAGCCACGGTCGGATCGCAGGTAACAGACTTGAATCCGCCGGCAGAGCGTCGGAAGCAGTCTGAGAGCCACGGTCGGATCGCGGGTAAAGGCCTGAAAGGCGCGGTCGGGACGCGACTGTAGAGGGAAAAAGACGCGGTATGCGGCGGCCGAAAGGGACAGCCGAAAGGAAAAAATTTAAAAAACGGAAACCAGAAATTCGAAAACTAGGGGAGTCGCCAAAACTGTAGCTAGGGTTTTACCCCTAGCTTGTGCCAATGAGCACCTACTAAGGAGAATGGACTCCTTAGTAGCAGTTCAATAATGATTAAATGATTAAGCTAAAAACAACAATTAACAAACTACTTTAAGCATTGCATGAGACATAAATAAAAGATGTAAAAAATGGTTTTATATTAATGTTACCTTGAGTGTCAAGGTTGGTGAAGCCCTTTGCAGTGTCCAAGAGGATGCTCCAAGCTTCAGAATGCTCCTTTCTCCTTCTCCAATGTTGGGGATGGGCCAAAGGTGGCTCTCAAGGTGAAAATAGTTCAAAGGTGAACTAGGGTTTCGAGAGAGATTTTGGCAGAGTAAGGGTGCTTGTGATTGTGGATATGGAATAAGGGATCTCCATCACCTATTTATAGTTTTTTGGTGGTGGAGTGCTGACCCATGGTTTTAGGAAACACATGGTTTTGGGCAGCTGTATAGGGTTTTTTCCTCCTTTTCCTCATTATTTTATATTTTTTATTCCCTTTTTAGGGGATTTTTGCTATTTTTGGAGGAAAAGGGGGTTTTTTAGCCTTTTTTAGGCTATTTTGATGGTTTTGTGGCCTTTTGGAGGCATTTTAGGCCTTTTGGAGGCATTTTAATGGGATTTTTTGGGATTCTAAGGGAAAAATGGTAGGAAAATGGACAAATGAGCCATATAATGTGGTAATGAGGTGGTGAACACTTTTTGGGTGTTAACATCCCTGATATAGTGATATTTGATCTCTATGTGTTTCGACCTATCATGAAACACTGGGTTCTCGGATAGCTTCACACAACTCTGGTTATCACAAAATATACCAGTAGGATCCAACGAGAGATCAAATAACTCAGATAGTAGCTTCCATAGCCATATTGCCTCACAACTAGCTGAACATGCTGCAACATACTCTACCTCAGTTGTACTCAGTGCTATGCAAGACTGCTTCTTGCTGAACCAAGAGATCACACCTGATCCCATACTGAAGCAGCACCCATATGTGCTCTTCCTATCTGCAGCACTACCTGCCCAATCTAAATCAACATAACCCTGTAGGTTAAAATTTTGATTCGCCTCATACTTTGAGCCCATAATCCACTGTACCCTTCTGGTACCTCAGAATATGCTTTACAACAACCAGGTGAACACTCCTCGGATCCATCGGGAACTAGCTCAATGTGTTCACCGCAAAGCAAATATCTGGTCCATTGTTCCTCAGGTACATCAAGGACCCAATCATCTGATGATACATAGTGATATCAACCGGCTCAGAAGAATCACACAGAAGCTTCAGGTTTGATGTCATAGGTGTGGCCATAACCTTGCAGTCCATCATCCCGAACCTCTTCAGGATCTCTACTGCATACTTCCCTTGTCCAAGGAATATTCCATCACTCTGCCACACCTCCATGCCAAAAACAAATAGTGTATCATCCCCAAGTTCCTCAACTTGAACTCGGCGGCAAGCTTCCGCTGTGTGTCGACAATCAATCTATCCTCACCTGATACAAACAGGTCATCCACATAGTAGTATCACTAGATTGCCTTCCTCAACCTTGTAGTAAATGTTGGAACCCGCTTTACTCTTGGTAAAGACCAAACTGGATAGAAAGCTGCCTATCCTACCATACCAAGTTCTGCACATATATGATTTCCTGTCATGTGTCTCAAAACCAAGTGGCTACTCCACATACACTTCTTCTTCAACTGTACCATTCAAGAAAGTTGTCTTGAAATCCATCTGGTGTGTCTTCTATTTCATCACTTTTATATTTCTCTATGTTTCCATCTGCAACATGCTTGATCTTGATAGATCCATATGGAAGTCATAACAAACTTCCCTTCAGGTCTTGGGATTACATCCCAAACATCATTCTTCATGATCGACAGATCATGGCATTCTTCCCATATCCTGGGAACTTCAATATCTTCAATAGATAATTTTGTTGCTGAACAAATCTTGTAGTTCTTTTTTTGTAGGTGATGGCATACGATCTTTCCTACACAACAAGTTAAATTGCATGATTAGAAAACATCTCATAGTTTTTAGAACAAATTCTTACACATAAAGAAATATGTCATACAGTCATACAATTATCTTAGCCAATGCTTCAATACAACATTTATCCATATCCCGTAACTTTCTAGATGCCTTCCAATCTCTACCAGAACAATGTTAAGAGTGTGCACAACTCCCCACATGTTAGCAAAGAGGTTTCATTCTAGATAAGTAGCAATGGAATGTTGTACAGTCCCATAGGCTACTTACCCATGCATATTAGTAGTATACTGTTCATCAATGCAACTATTCTAATATGCATAATACACAACCTAATTCTAGGAACATCAGTATATACATTATTGAACAGTATTATTTAAACAATAAAATATGCAAGTAATGACAATTCAAATACTTATCTTTGTTTGTTTGTTGGGTTGACTCCCTTTGAATCTTTACAACTCCATTCTGATGTGGATTGTGAGAAGTGGTCAACTCCCTCTGAATATTTGCATCCTTGCAGAAACTACTGAAGTGTGCTCCCTCTTGATCTTTGCTTCTTGGATTACTTGTCCTTGAACTTATATTCATTCTCGATCCCTATGCATGCTTGTTAGTATCATCATTGTGTTATCCTCTAGGTCTCATACGTAATCAAACATTCATTAGTATAATCTTAATATTATCAAAACACAATAATCTCAAGCTTGTATAGTCAGGATCATTTCAAACACAGATAATAAACATTACTATTCAAGGTTTCAGGGAAGTCGTCTTTTACTCATGCATATTCTTATTTGACCATAGGTCTCTTCTGATTAGTTAAATCATCAATGCATAAACCCATGATTGCTCAAACCTATACCTTCATGATTCTTCTGGTTAGTCATATCATCAATTATGGTAAGAAACATAATATGCATACAACCATGACTATTCAAACCTATGACTTCATGAATAATCATTATCAACAACACCATAGTATAAGATCCTAACACAAGGTAGGATTCTATCTTGATATAGGAAAAACATACCTGGATTAGCATGCTAGCTAGCTATGTCTAACATACTCACATGATGTCTTCTTGTTCTTCTTCAATGACTTGTTCTAGTAACCTACATGTCTCATAAGTTAACCATTGTAGAAACAAGTTACACATACCTCGAAAGTAGATCTTCTATGTGATCCATGACAATGGATGAATCCTTGTCTTCATGTCACCATGATCATACGTTCTTGAAGTAGAACATGATTTGTATTTCTTGGTGTACCTTTTATGTTAGCAGACAACATAAACCTCATACAACACCATAATGCATTAGTACAATCATAAATGTCAACACCCTAACCAATGAATATCTTCTATCATGCATTCATAATTTTGTTAAGGTGATACGACAAATCTAAATTCAAGATTGTACTAACTGTAATAACATGAAGACAAACATACCATAAACTTAATCATGAACAAATATCGAAACATACCTCGATGAGTCATACCTGTCGAGATCGCTTGTTATATTCTTATGTAAGGCCTTAGCCTCATCTCCCTCTGGAACAGGAACTTCTTCACTTATGCAGGTGACCAATCCATTTTCTTCTAGGATTAACCCAATCCACTTGATTTGCAAGAACTGGACCTGGAGCTGGATATAGGTTTGTCAGAGAAACCCCAAAAATTCAAACTTTGAATTTCAAACTTCCGAAAGGATAGAAATATGCGCCTTGATGAGCTGATCAAGCTGGTATATTCAGAATTTGAAAACTGCAAAGTTTCACTCCTCAATTTTGCCTTTGAAACTTTTGGATTCACTGGACGTGACCCTGAACTGGGGTTTGATGAAGCCCACTCTTCTGTCCAATCAAAAGGTTTGATCCAAAGCTCTAAGCTTCTATTTTTCTGAGGAGATTCCAGCCGTGGTCACAGATTTCAAAAATTCCCATTTTTACAGAAGCCCTAATTTTCCACTTTTCTGATCAACGTCCCGAACTAGGGTCTTATCAAGCCCGGGTTTTTTCCCAACCAAAAATTCTGATATTGGTCTCTAAATTTTTATTTTGATGAGTAGCATTCATCCATGGTCTCCGATTACAAAAATTCCAACTTTCTCCAAAGCCCTAAATTCCGGAAGCCATGAATGAACTTACTAAAAATAATTCTGTTTTGACAGAACTATGTACCTGATTGTTTCTGGTGTAACTCTAAAATTTTCGATCCACAGGGTTTGAAATTTTTTTTTGAGATAGAATGACCTATTATCTTTCCATCTTGATAGGTATGACCTCAATTGGATTCTCTGAGAGAGAGTTATGCCAAGTGTCGCAACGTGACTTGTTTTGGGATAATACAGCCGAGCAAACTTGTACGGTGTGCCACGTGTCAGTGTTTGAACCTTGGCCTCTAAAAACTTTTCCTGAGATATCTCTCCCTGTTATCTTTCCATCTTGATAGTTCTGACCTCAATTGGACTCTCTGAGAGAGATTTATGCCAAGTATCGTAACGTGACCTGTTTATGGGATAATACAAGAGAGTGAACTTGTATAGCGTGCCATGTGTCACTGGTTCCACTTCGTCCTCTGAAAACATTTCCTGAGATACTACAGTCTGTGTACTACCTATCACTTTTCACGAAATTTCATTTGGATATTCCTAGCCAAAGTTATGACCTTTTTCCCAAGGTCACCTGATTTTGACTCAGATCTGGAAGAGGCAGAAACCCTATATTGTACAGATCATAAATCACAAAGTACAACGAATTAGAGGTTGTCCTATGGACACAAGGTACATGGAGATTTAATATTCGACCTGTAAAGATTTTATATGCAAAAAATTTGCCAAAACGGATTTATAGCGAATGTGCTACAATGACTGGTGTTTGCTATATCAAGCCCTAGCATCGTAAGTGCAACAAGTGTCATACAAGCCATATCATGCCTTCTTTCAGGCTAGCTCTGATACCATGTTAAATTTTCAGAATTTACTTCAATCTGATCTAGGATCTTAACTGAGAGAACAACATGTATAGCATATCTACAGCATATCAATCATGGAGACAATAATGCAAGCACACAAGACACACAAAGATTTACTTGGGGAAAACCATAAAGGTGAAAAACCCCAATAACTTCCTCAGAGATAGATAAAGCAATGATACAACCCAACCATAAGAGATAGACATATCCTAGCAGCAGATCCTCCTCCTCCATAAGTGCACCACTCCTCCTTGAGTGCATGAGTGAGAAGTGAGTGAGTAAATAGACTGCCTCCTGCACTCTATTTATACATGACTTGACTTGCCTTTTACATAAATCATGTAGGCTCGAACTTAACCACATAACATAATGCTGACTGGGCCGACCCCCAATAGGGTGGTCTAATAACCCTTCAACCCACATGGTCAACCCCCAATAGGGTGGTCTAATAACCCTTTGACCCACATGACTTATACAGGGCCGACCCCAACAAGGTGGTCTAATAACCCATTAAGTATAAGTTACGACATTTACAATATAAATGACGACACTTCTGTATAGAGGAATAATACCATCTCTATAGGAGTACATACAACATACATATATGAAATACATTCCGAAGTTACATATACATCAACACTGAGGGGAATGTATAGATTTCCAAACAGTTGAGGATAAAATACTAAAAGAGGCTCCCTCATCAACTATCGTATGAATGATTTCCTTATCAGAAACTCCTATAGATACTTGAAAAGGAACACTCAAAGGAAGATGAGACTCTGTTATCTCATTCCAATTGAAGGAAATGACCTCAGTACTTGGAGGGGGTCCTGTGGGAATGGACAGGATCTCCTCTGAACCGACTAAGAAAACATTGGCAGTTTCCAATTCACTCTCATTTGGAAGATAATAATGAGACAGATACTGTGTCATGGTGACTTCTTCAGTCTAGAATTTCTCCAATCAAAGAGTAGGATCGAGTGGAGGTGAGGCCAACTCGACCACTTCATGTTCATTCTCTAGATAAATAGTAGGATGAACTACTTGTTCTTCACTCTTTGAAGAAAGAGTGGGATCGATTGAGGATGCAGCTGGATCAACTGCTTTACCAACCAATGGGGGGTCAAGGGATGACTTACAATATCTAGTTGGAAGGTGGTTCTGATATACAGTAATATCTTCCAACAATTGTGATGCTTCATCCATGTGTGGACAAAGGTAAGTAAGGTGCATACCCTTGCATAAACAACAAGGATTTTTGACTTTACCTTTCCAACCCTTAACTATGGATTCACTGGTTGACGGGGCATCATCAGTATGATGTACAGAGGTTGATGATATAGGTGGTTTGAAGGATTTAGTCCACTCTTTTGACACTTTGGAAACATCAGGACAATCCTTGAGAAGGTGGTCACCCGTTCAAATCTTTCAAGGAAACTTGGGTCTACAAGGTGTTTTCATATAATGAGTGCCATTAGAGGAAATTGGTTGATGCTTGGTCTCTTTCTTATTCTTCTTCTTCTTTATATTCCTTTTCTTCTTCTTCTTATCCTCTCGATTACTAACATTACTGCTTTGGTCAGGCGAGGAAGAAGAAATGGAAGAAGATGCATGCAATGAAGAAGGGGAAGGATCAATTTGGGATTGACACTCTCGTGGTGGAGAGTCAACATTTGAAACATTGGGTATAGACGGAATGATTGGATTGAATAACCATACCGGTAATCCTATGGTTAATCCACGAAGATTTTAAGTGGCAATAAAGGGAGGACCAATATCTCCAACTGGAGGAAAGGAAAAAGGTACCCCTTGAAAAGGGTCCTCTTGATTGGTAGTCCCAGAAGAGGTTTCCATATCCAAACTCTCTAAGTCCTTATAATTATCATGCACAAGAAACGCTACTCAAACTAAAACAAACAGGAAAACTTGTGAACAAGAGTGGATTCAAAAGTCTAGAACCTCACAGGATTGTGAAGGCTTCGCAAATCGCTATATACTGTAGGGTCCAATAGTAAAATGTGACAAGGAGGATTGAGACCATACCCTTTCTTGAATACCCGACTACTTGGACAGTACATGCGTTTTAATCTCCCTGAGTGTTGCTCTTGGTGTATTGCTCTGCCAAGACAGAGAAATGGTTAAGTCAATTGGTTTCAGGAATCCTAATGGTGTATCCCAATATACGCAAGGTATGTGGGATATCAAATCCGTAGTGGTGTTGTCTAATGCACAATTGTTCGGCACGAGCCCTTCCTATATACTACCGAGTACGTGAAACACCTTTCTATATACGCCAAGTACATGAAACACCTTTCGATATATGCCAAGTATGCGAAGTACTTCGTGGGTATGTGAAAGAGCTTCAGTATACCTGGTTGGTACGTGAAAGAGATTTGATATACTAGTTGGTATGTGGAAGATTACAATACCCTCGGGATGCAGTGCAGGAAAATAACGATAGATGCCACACTTAAAGACGTCGGAACACATCTCTAACCTAACACACAAGTTGCTAAAAGTTTTAACTTAAACTAGTGCTTGATTTTATCTTGTATGGTTAGGTGAATGCATGAGGTGAGTACATAAATGTAAACATAATGCACCCTAGCTACATGAAAATGCACTCGTTCTTTTCTATGAAGCCCTACTTAAGAAGGCGAGAGAGATATATTTTCTTCCCAAATGCACAACCCAATGCAAATGCAATTTATTTCTTTTCAAAATGATAGAAAGAAGTAAAAGACGCACCCAAAACTAACCCGAAGCAATAAAAGAGATATTTTATGAACACCAAATGCAATAATTCTAATCCATTTTCTATCTTTTTACACATGAAAAAGACACATCTAAGCTACAGAAAGAAATATTCCACCAATGTTTCCAATTAAATGCAAGACAAAGAAAAGCACTCAACAATCTTATCTAACTCAAATGCATACAAAACTGAAATGAACCTTTCTTCTTCTTATGAGTGTGAGACCAAGAATTTCAAATGATCAAATTAAAGCAAGAAGAATACTTATGTTTTCCAATTTCATAAATATAGCAAAAGAGTGCAAAATCAATCTTCTCTTTGAACTAAAGTGGAGACAAGAATCAATCTTTTCCAACAATCATTAGATAGCTCATGATGTAAGGGAAACAAGATGCACAACCTAAGAAAAAGAGGCTAAAAAAGACATGGATATCACACACTTTTCGAGTTTTTAAAACAAGCCAATCACACCAAACCAAAAATGATCTTAACACCTTGAGATGGGTCAAAACGACAATAGGATGCACTATTCAAAAAATAGAACCCATTTCACTTAAAAATGCAAGCAAAACATTAGTTTTCACTCAAAGGGCCAAACATGAATCCAAATCTCAAAAGACCCAAACAATGGAGGAAAATGATAGTATGTTGTGTCTAGGAGGTCTATGGCTGGAAAGTACATGACAGAGAAGGTATGTACACCAAATCAAAACTGAATTAAAAAAATGGAGGGGGGATGCCCTTGTATCAAATTTAATAGATTGGCGCAGTCTGTGTTCAGACACAGAGTGACCATCATAGGTCACTAGTGTCGGTATTGCGACGATGTCGCAGTACACTAGGGGGAAGGTTGCGATGATAGCCCAAAAAACAGAGAACATAGATCAAATCAACACTCTGGTTTCACTACCTAGGTGCAACGGGAGAGATCCAAACTCTAGGATCAATAGATCTCCAAGAAATGAGCAATAAAATGACTTAAAGGTCGTGAGTACAGACTCATAGGAGGACTATAGACTCTTCAAAGTGAAGATCTAATCATGAAAAAGACTTAGGAGGAAAATAACATGGCTTGCTAAATAAATCAAATGAAAATGGAATTCAAATGAAAACTAAAACAAAGTACTCCCCAAGATGGTCGCCAGATTTGTTTGACGAACAATTTACCAAGAGTGGACTCGAGGCCTGATCTCCCTAGCTTAATGTAAATCTATAACAAATAGGATAGAACATAGAATACTTTCCTAGATCTAATTAGAGATCGAGTAGATAGATGCTTTACCTTTCAGATCGCTGATCCTTTCCCCTTGATATTTGATCCAAGCTTGATGGTCTCCAGATCTCAGCTGCAAAACCTGTCAAGACAACACAGAAACAAAACTAGTAAAATGCACCTACACAATAATAGATCTAAGTAAGTAGTTAAGCAGGCAAACTACACAAAACATCATCAATGCAATGAGATTTTGGTGGAAAGCATTTATATTACTGTATAATAATTGAAATACATAGAAGGAAGTGATTACAACCAATGAATTAACGTAGCAATCCTTCTCTAACCAAGCCAATTCCAAGTCCTCCAAAGGGATGATGGATCTCTTAAGGGATGAGTAGAGATCTCTCCTAAGCTAATTTCACCAGCATGTAGATACTATAGACTTCCTCCTCTTGGAATGGGAATGGGCTTCACTTATATATGACTGAGAGGATAGGATAGATTGAGGTATGGTAGGAGAGATATAGGGGATCTCACCCAAGGGCTAGGGAACCAAATGTCAGCTCCCCTATAGGCTAGGGATCGGGATCCACATCACTCAGCCTCGAGAATGGGATCTAGGATTCTCTTTTATCCAACTAACTGACATCGTCGTAGGCTGCACTAGGACAACCTGCGACTTCGCAGGTTACACAAGGGTGAACTGCGACGACCTTGAAAAGTAGGTCTGTTAATCCCTCCAGTCATGGGAAACTTCAGGGATGTATACAGTGAGTCTCAAGGTAGCAATATTTAGGTGTGACACCCATTCCAGCAACCTACACTATCGGGGATTCAACAGGGTGATACGGCTTAGATAGACAAACATAGACAATCTTGGAACTGGGAATGGTACCCATAATTATGTTAACCTTTGCAGCGAAAATATTATAGACCTTCCATTACATAAGACTCGGAGCATTTTTTGGTCCAATATTATACCATAAAGGAAATTCACAAAGCATATTCACAATTCTCAGACCGAACTTCTATGACTAGACTTTCTGATGCATTATGTTCAGACTAGGATGTAGTTGCAGAGCATACTCAACCAAAAATGCCTAAAGAATCTAGAGTCCTCCTTCTCTCGGATGCGGATCCCAATTGAGAGGTAGAGCCGTTTATTTATTGATCTGGATGAGAGATCCTTCAAGAACATGAAAGCAAGGAATATTTATCAAATATTCCTTAAGATCTTCTTTTTGTGATATTCGTCTGAGATGTATATCAATCTGCACCAGCTGTCGAGTAAGTGCCTTGAGTCTCAGAACGAATGTATGAAACAAGGAATATCAATTCTTTTCAGTATCATACAAAGATCTTAGATCTGATCATAAACAAATTGTATATTTCAGGGAATCCCATGGAAACCATTATGACTCTTAAGTGTTAACTCTTACAACGTGGTTATTTCAGGGAATCCCATGGAAACCATTATGGCTTATAACCATTATGATTCTTAACAAAAAGTGTATATTTCAGAAAATCCCATGGAACCCATTATTCAAAGAAATTATAATAAAGACGATCATATACCCAATGGATCATATCATCATATGGATGTCTGAACCTCCGTTCATATGATGGGTCCCACATTTTTGTGTATGTGCTCCTTATAATAAATCTTTGTCTTTGCCGTATCTGCACCTGAATAATTATTTTCACCAGGGAATCAAACTTATTGTACAAAAATGTATGAATAATATGTTTATCATCGCAAAATTCATTGGTATTCATGTCCTTGACCTTTGAACACAGGATACAGAATCTGGAATGCTCGTGTTGTATTATTATAGGGTCCACTCCACTTCTGCTCAATCTGAAATCACTCCACCAACAATGTCTCCATTCAAGGGTATGATTCAATACATGAGTACGTTGCAGCCCAAACTTTATTCTTGTGAAGTACTCTTGGTCTCAGTTATCTTTTTTCAGGAATCTCCACCACAATTTCTTGTACTTCTCATAGTTTACATCAGTGAGGGGGAAATTGAAAGTGGGATTATTCTTGGGCCAGGAAGCTAAAGTTCTCATATGATTGATACAGTAATATTGTTGTTGTACCTTTCCTCCTACTAACTCAGTATTGATAAGTCTGAGATCCTGAAAATTGGTCTATAGCACATGGGATGCGTCAATGGCCTACATTATTTGTCGTCCATAAACTATGTTAGGAATATCACATGTAGATGTCATATATCTCATGTGTTCTAGTACTAGATTTATCAGTAGGTTTGGGTGTTGTAGGATTTCATCTAATACCACTGTGGACCTTAGCTGCTAGGTGGGATTCCATTGTTCGGTATAGTCTTCCCAACTCATCTCATCATCTACATACCTACATGAATAAAATCCATCATACCATTTTGTTATCATCATCATGCAGGTTGGGGTTGTCACTCCGTAATTCGTCTATAGGTGCTCTCTTGTAAGGAAATATGTAATACAATTCTGAGTTCGCTTGATATGATTGATTTCAAATTCGTACTGAGAAAACATAACCTTCCATCTTGAAAACTTAGCTTTTGCAATAGATTTTATGATGGGGTTCTCCAAAACAAATTTCAGGGCTTGGTTGTCTATTTGGATCAAGAAATTCTTATTCATTAAGTGAATTTAAAATTTATGTATAGCATTTAGACAATCTTTGATTTCCTTATCGATGGTGTGGTACTTTCTTTATGCATCATTCCATAGTACTGAGGAATAATAGACTATTTCTTCATTAGTGCCATCACAATTCCTTCGACATTGTTTCATTATAGCTCCCCATCCTTCCTTTGATGCATCTATTTCTAATATTGTTATTATATTTTCATTTATGACACGCAATATAAGTAAATTTTTTACCTTTGGATTTATTCTCCGAACTGTTTCTGTGTGATTCAACGACTAAGGAGGTGAGCTTGTTTCTAGCTTTTTATTTAGCAGTTTTTTGTCTTGTGCACAATTTTCATAGTAAGCTGCTACATAGTTTAGACATCCTAAAAATGTCTGTAACTGCTTCTTTTCCAGAATGACATTTGGAAAATCATCTATAAAATCAATAACATGTTGTTGAATGTCTATCTTTCCATTTTTTATCTTCTGTCCTAAAAAATCGATCTCGGTCTGGAATAACTTCATCTTCTTTTTTTTAAAACACAAATCCATTCTTCTGGAGAACATGAAGCAAGATTCCAAGGTGCTCGATATGTTCTTCGATGGATTTATAAAATACCAGTATGTCATCTATACAGACCATGAGCCAATCCAGACAAGGTTCTAGGACAAATTCCATAATTCTTTGGAATTCAGAAGGGGCATTCTTCAATCCGAAAGGAATTACCTTCCATTCATACTACCCATGTAGAACATTAAATTCTATTTTGAACTGATCTTTTGGCTTTATCCTTATCTTCCAGAAACTGGACTTTAAATCAAATTTGGAAAATATTTTAGCTCCTGCAATTCTTTTGATCAAATCTGATTTGTTTGGAATTGGATACCTAACCCATTCTGAAGCATCGTTTAGTGGCTTGTAATTAATTACCATCCTTGTCACTCCTCGGATTTGTTATGAATGTGTGTTCATGTAGAAGGTTGTAGAGGACCATGGACTCCTTGAATTTTGGATAAGTCCTTTGCTTAGTAAGTCTTTAAGCTATTTTATGCAAAGGCTTCTATATTATTTATTCATGGGAATTTCCCTGCTTCTACTTGGATTAGCTCATTATCCTTATTTATAATTAAGGCTTACCCAGAATTGCTTACTATGACAAGATGCTTTTGAGGCGTTATGACATACTTTGCTTGAAAATTGTACCCCAATCTCCTTAATCCTTTTCTGTTTTTAAGGAGCCTTCAACTCCTTCTATTTTGTGTAGGTGCTTTACCTTCTTTGTGGCTCTAATTTGTTCTCACTTTTCTTTTATCTGATTATTTAGGTGCTTTGTAGGATCATACTCCATGTTCCATATCGAGTGTGTGATCTCTTCTATCGAAACAAAAGGAAAGAAGATTTCCTTCTTCCTTATAGTGAAGTGATAGCCAACATTCCCTTTGTCATCATATTTTACTCTGAGGGGAATAGTGGTGGACAACAGACTTGTCCCTATTACACATTCGTGTGCAAAATAATCTTTTACCAGCAAAAAAATGTGATTTATAGAAAAATTGTTCAGGCATACCTTTCCATGGGTAGTTTTGTACTCCACTGCCTTTCTTCCTCTGAAGCATCTAACTGGGGCTTGGCATGGCTCCCAGTAGTTTGGATCATAATATGTTCTTTTAAGAAAACACATGTCCGCTCCTTATTCAATTAGATCCAGGACTGATATTTCATTTTCATGCACCTTGATCTTTATTTTCACTACCGTTTTTTGATGGAAAACCATCATAAGGCACATTTCATTCTTTTCAGGTGGCAGTTCCCTTTGGGTAGATCCAGCTTCTTGTTTTACTATTTCGATTGCATTTATTAGTTCTTTGACTTCTTGTACCAACATCAGATGTTCTTTGTGAAGTGTTTCCAATTCTATTCTTTGTGGCTCTTGGTGCATTTTCCTGAGTAGTGGATACACATTTTTCTCCATGGTGGGGATATCTGTTGCTTTCCATTTCCACTTATTTTCTTCTTTATCCGAATCATCGTGTTCTTCCTCAAAAGTCTGTACATACTTTCTTCTGAATTTTCCTTTTGGGATTTCTTTTTCCTTTCCCTTGTTATCATCAAGAAATATCTCGTTAAAGTTTTTTACTAGCTCATCCTTATATTTTCCTTCTCTAATCTAGGATATTTCTCATTTCATTAGGACCTTTGGATCTTCTTCTGTGTTAGCCATGAAGCAATTTACTTCTTCTGACTGTATTTCTGATGGTGATCGATTTTTGTGATGTTGTTTGGTCCATGCAGAGAATAATCTTTGTTCATCAAAGTGGGGAGATCTCCTTGATTCATATGTTTCTTAGTCTTCATGGCATTCGTGGAAGGTTCCTCCACACTTTCATGTCCTATCATACATTTGTTGGATATTCATAAGTTCAACATCTTCTATAGATCTAGATTCATATTCAAGAGTATCTGATTCTTTTACTTTTGCATACATCAGGCCTTTGTGTCTGGGATTTCCTCTCCTGGGATGGCCTCTGAAGTTATCGTCTATTGGCTGGGATTTAGGAAACATCTTTTCTCTATTTGTCCATGTTCTTTCTCCCCTTTTCTTCCTGTGATAATCTTGGGCCTTTTTATGACATTCTGGAGCAGTATGGCCTTCTTTTCCACAGTAGAAGCATCTGATTTTCATTTTTTTTTGTTCTTTCCTCTCATGAGTTTGATCCTTTTGTTTGTATTAAGCCTCTTTTGTTTGCCATATATAGTTTTTTCTTCTTTTGGACCATTTTTGGAATGGCTTTTGTTGTGTTGTCCATTTGGAATGGTGTTTTTTCTTCTTATGTGAAGATTTTTGTGGTCTTATTCTGAACATTTGTTAAACTTTGCTACCCCCACAAAAAGAAGAGTTGTGGGTAATATCCTTTTCAATTTGTTTAGCTTCACAATACCAAAGAAATGCCTTTTCAGCAGCAGCATGAAATTGGCCCTAGCTGTGGCAGGTGAGATCCTCTTGGAAATTTTCTCTGAGCTATTCACGGAATCCTGAGGGAAGAGCTGTAAAATATTTTTCCTTAAAGAAATTTTCTTCAGTTCTATCAAATTCAATTTGATAGATTCGACGGATCCATTACTTGTGGTACCAATGGAATTGGGTAACATATTTCATGGAAACTTGTAACAAGATATGTTTTTGTTTTTTAGCAATGGTGGTGTCATAGCCACAGAATTTCGCAATGATTTCAGCTAAGAGAGCACCAAGGATGTTGGGCTCATCATTTCATGTGGTATTTTGTATCTCAGCCCTTCAGTGGTTGGTAGATGAGTGTTCCACCAGACACCCAACTTTCCATTAAAGCCAGAAATAATAATATTCATAGCTTCAGCATGGTCAGATTTACCAGTTGACATGTAGGCTTTGAAACAAACCATCATTTTATTAACCACGTTAAGAATTTCAGCTTCATTCTTATCATCTAAATTTCAGGAATAGAAATTATTTGGGTTATAAGACTCTTGATATCCCAATTCTTCTTTGTAGATATTGGGAGGAAGAAATTTATTGGGTTTATTATAGTCCCATCCTGATTCAACAGCCATGAGGGCTACTTATTTTTCTTCAGGACGGGAATGTGAAGGTTAAATGCCTAGAGAACTTTAGAGAACTTGCAGAGGGTAGTTCTCCATAACTACCAAGATTTGATGGGTCTATTTTGGTCTTGTCAGCATATCTCTTTATTTTTCCCAGTTTTTTGTGTTTTCATTTAGCTTATGATCTATATAGGAAAAGGCATCTCCTACATTTATATCTAGATCAGAGATAGAATCTGTGAGCTCATTTTTGAGGGATTCAAAAATAGATTTTACCTCTTCAGTAGAGACTCGGGGGTGTTCATGCTTTTGGCCTTCAATCCTGAGATGTTGTATTTCATCATGTATTCTTCTCCAACGGATTTGCAGAGAGTCGACTTGTCTGGCCTGTGGAATTTTATTCTCGAGCTTTATGTTTTGGATTACTAGGCCTTTAAGAGCCGAGTTGGCCCAATTGGCTTGTTATGCCTTGTCATTGTTGATTATAATAGGAGATGTAGGTGCAACACCTCCTTTATATTCTAGCTTAATAGGTCTGAATGGTGGGAAATCGATCTTTGTATAAACTTCTTCTCCTATTGGAGTCTTCCAGAGGTGTTCTTTTGAGGTCCTTTCTCCTTTTTCTTCTAGTCATTTTGGTTCAAGTTGAGGACTAGACTGCATCATAGCAAGAGTCTATTGGAATTCTTTCTTCCATTCATAAAAGGATATACATTGATTACAGAGGTCCATTTCAAAATGCCATCTCTCTAATAGTATTCTTCTTTCGCCCTTGGGCAGGTCTTGAATATAGAATTATTTTGCTTCTCGATGGGTATGTAGGTCCCAATAAAATAAGTTCTTCATTATCCTATCTTTTGGATCAAAAGGAGAGTGTCCAAACTCGATAGTTTCAAAGATTTATTTCTGGAACAAAGATGGTTCTTTGATGTCTTTGACTATACAGAGCTTCATTCTTGATGGAGGGAGAGATAACATTTTCTCTACTTTGTACTGCTGCATAGCCAATCTATAATGTTCAGCTCTTTCGCTTTCTTTGCCATGTAGATCAAGCAATTGCTTGTTTTGGATAGACATAGGACAATATCCAAGTCATGTGTGATCTAGGTGTGATTTCTGGATTGACAAGATCTTTTCTAGTTGTGATGTAGCATCCATCACCTCATCCTTTTATATTTCAGTTACAGAACTAGATGATTTTCTAAATGTTTCTTCCCACCAACTAGGGGGAGAAGAGGCCATCATTATTTGTGTTTCATGTGGATATTGGCTTAAGGGAGATGGCTCACAATCTAGATTTGGACAGGAGTATTTTTGGGATGTTTTATTTTCTATGGATAATTCATGATTTGGATATTTTTGGGGTACCATGCATTGGCACTCTGGACATACAACTTTAAAGGGGATATTCATAGGGACTTTTAAATGGAGGCAGTTAGGATCCTTAAGCATTGGTTCTCTGAGAGAATTTGTTCTTGGTAAAGGTTGTTCAAATGGGTTAATGTGTAAGGATCTGGATCGTATTGGTGGATTCCCACTACGTTGGGTTGTGGATATACAAGTTTGAGCATACAAAAGAAAAGAGATGACTGCATATGAGGATGTTTCACGAATGTCCGAGGTGGTAATGGTTTGCGACGGTGGTTGTTTAGGAGCATCAATAACCCACTTAGGAGGAAATTTGAGTTGATTCCAAGTTATTTTGGAGGGTACAAGGGCACCATTTCATGGATCAATCTTAACTATGACAACAACAATGTCCCGATCATGGGGTAGAAGCGGCTTGATCGGGTTTTCTGTATTGGTGAAGTGTAGTGTCAGAGAATGATGAATGTGTAAATTTAGTGCACCGGGCTTCATATCAAAACCAAAAGTAATTATTTTTACTTCCAAAACCTTGTGGATCCATGGGTCATTGAGGGAAATATTAAAGTTGGGTACTATATCAAGATATTGTATGCCATTTGACAAGGGCATTTGCAAACCTCCTATGCTTGCATCCATGAATTTATTATGACAGTTATCTAGACAAAAAAAAAAGTGTTGTGGCATTTATTCCATGTCTAACTAAAGGCTTTACCCCAATAAGAGCTCATCCCAAATTTACACAGTTTTTTCCATATTTATGTTTGTAATACTTGACCTTGGTAGGATCTAGAAGTCCAAGGGTTTGGCCTACTGAGCTTGTGTTAATTGTATCTTCACTGACTCCTTCTCTGACCTTAAAAAATTGTCTGGATTTCAGATGAAACATAGACATATATGTATATATTTGTTCAGCAGAAAGATGAGGAAGTTGAAAGGGTTTAGAGGGGTCATTATTCACAATATCAAAGCTTCCATGATTTACCCATTGCACGTCTTTAGTAGGAAATAATGCATCCATAGAAGGAGTAGAAGTAGAAGCTTTATTTTCATATATGAATTTTAAAGCATCAATATAGGAAACATGAGTATCCATAATGAACCTAGAAATTCTCTTGTAGATTTTTGGCTTTGATAACAATTTGGGTGTATGGTGGAACACTCATCTACCAACCCCTAAAAAGGTTGAGATACAAAAAAACACACGAAATGATGAGCCCAACATCCTTGGTGCTCTATTAGCTTAAATCATTATAGAATTATGTGGCTACGGCACCACCATTACTAGTGGTGGCGTGATAGTGGCGGGACAGTGACGATACAAGTAGAGTAGGAATACTAGGGAGTACGGAGGGATAACAGAGAGGAGAGTTGACACAATCATGGATTCAGATGGAAAAGCATGGATGGGAATGGGATGGAGGGTGCACGTGATTGTTGAGGAATTAATAGGGTAGGGGAGATAGCACGTAGGTGGTGCTGAGTGCAGGTGGGTAGGATATAGAGTGGTATGGGGGGGCATTATGAGGGTAATGCAAGCAGCATGGAGGTCAATGGAGCATGGGAACACAGATAAGGTGATCACAAAGGTCGCATTGTGAGGGGATGAGGGGAGTGCGACTACTGGACAGTTTCCACATGCATCGTGGTGTGCAGGAGAGAAGAAGGTGAAGGTGTAGAAAGGAAGGGGACATGATGAGAGGGAGTTGTGCGTAAATGGAGCGGGGATGGTGAGTAGTTGGGAGCGTTCCGGGTGAGAAGGGAAAGGGGCAGGGTGGATGGGGGATGGGAGTAATGTGTGCAGTGTGGGGGAACATAGGCATGAGGATATGGGAGAGTGGGGGATGGAAAGGTGCATAAGGACACATGCAGGAAGGAATGGACATGGGTAAGGGGGTCACATGGAGGACGTAGGTGTAGGAACTGTGCAGTGGAAGGAGGGAAGGGGAAACGGGGTAAGAGTTGCATGTGAGGGTCTGTAGAGTGCACGGGAGGAAGGATTGGTCAGCAAAAGGGAACCTTGAGGAAGGATGTTAAGGGGGAAATGAGGGTTATAAACAAAGGAGGAGTAGTCAAATGTGTGGAAGTGAAACTGGTGAGTGGGGACATGAAGAGGTGTGGATGGGAGGACAAAGAGATGGGAGATGCAGTGATGAGTTTGGTCAAAAGCCAAATTTTCAAAGAAACTTTGAATGACCAATATCCACGGGATCAGAATGAAGATCTGATACCACTAAAATGAACAATGTTCATTTACTGTGGAAATAAGAAGTACAAATAGGACAACGAAGAGTAATCCATAAATAGAAGTTTTATATTAAAGATGATAAAATGATATGATGATATTACATTTACAATGATGGGTCTTATAGAAGCACATTGTTCCTTTTCAAATCTAAGGGAATGTCTCTTACCTTGATTAATTAAATAATTAATTATTAGTATTAGTGTTAATATTAATTATATCATTTATATATATATTATTATGATATACTTATATTTTTTTATATAACAGTGTGTAAAGAGTAGTTGTATCCAGTCATAATAAATAGAGAGCAAGAGCGATCTTTATGAAGTGATTTCTTGATTCTAGTGGATTCTTACTCATCTCAGGGGTAGCCTCTCCATGAGGGAATATATGCCGCACAGAAATCCATTTGGTTGGGTGGAGCATTGCACTCAATCCTTAAGTTGCCTTTAGTTGTGCATTTTACTTGTATAAGATAAGTAATCCGTTGATCTAGGTGGATATCAGTGGTGACCCACCTCTTCCGATTGGCTGAAAATAGTCTTCTGGCAATTTTGGGAATTTACTATTTTTAGCAGTTTTTTGGGTCCTGAACTTCTGGAGCCATTTTGAGGCCCTAAACGACGTTTTTTCGGTGTCGAATTCTCAGGCAAATAAGAGTACTGCATGCCTACCATTTTCTCGTGCAAAATTTATATTTGTGATATCTTTTTGTATTCATTGAATAAATCTTTCCAACAAGATATTGTACACCCCAAACGGAGATGGCATGCGAGAGTTACGACCCCAGGAAGTTGATGTACTAACTTACCCAAACGGTGCCCACATGACTTTTGGCGCTTCATCTTCTAGGGTTAGGTTTTTGGGATTCCTTCCCTCATGCTTATGATAAATAGGCCCTTTCGGCCTCTCTTTGTAATCATCTTGGCACGAATGAGCTTAGCGGCCACATCTCTTCTTAGAGATAGCTACCACCATTCTAGCTATTGTATTTTATAGTCTGTTCTATTTCCACTATTTAATAGAATGTGTGTTTCTTGCCCTATATCTGTGTATGTGAATATATATATTTGTATATGATTCTATATATGCTATCTTTTTTTCGTTCCCATGTAAATCCTGATCAGTGGTATCATAGCGGTCTGCTCTTTGATTGTTTCTCGATGCATGTCCCCGACGAGGTCAGGATACAGAGAGTTGGGTCTCGAACTAGTTTCACTTGGGGAAGACCACTCTCGCCGCCCCAAACGGCCTCCCATGGCGGAAGAAAAGAGAGACGATGGAGCAGTAGATCTTATCAAGTTGTTGCTCGAGGAAGCCCTCGCGCGACAGAGGAACGAGATGATGGATAATTTCACCCATATCCTTTGACACATGCCAACAGTGGCAAATGCACCTTAGACGAGAAACCATTTTGGAGATACGACTCCCTTCAAGGTACAAGTTAATTTTGATATCCCTTTATTTGAAGGCCAAATCGATGTCGATGCCCTAGATAAATGGTTAAATCTACTAGAAGGGTATTTTTCTGTCCACAATTTTTTCGACAGGGAAAAGATTGTCTTTGCACTCCTCAATGCCTTCCCCCATGTCAAAAATTGGTGGTAAAATTATTGTGAGAAAAACTCATCAGACGAGTCTGGATTGTTTGAATATTCCAATCCCACTTGGGCCTCTTTTATAGATGTCGTCAAGGAACAATATTACCCTATTGGAAACTATGATGACGAGTACACAAAATGGACCATTCTGCACTAAGAGAGGGACCAAACGGTGTCGTAGTACACCAACAAAATTCATACCTTGCGCAAAAAGCTAGGTATCAAGGACTCTGAGTGGCACCTAGTACTGAAATATCGCAGTGGCCTACATCGGTACATACGAACAGAGATCGATTTCCTGGAAATCTCTTCACTTGGATCCGCCTATCGATATGTTGTCAAAATTGAGCAGAAATTTCAGCAAAAGAACAGGCGTGACTTTGGACCTGCACAGAAGAAGGGCAAGGGAAGCTCTGGCTCACAGAACATGGGACAGGGAAAGGACAACCAGTCCCAACCACAAGCGAAGAAGGGTAACGAAAAGACAAAGAAGGACACCGGGAAGTGGTGTGAGTTCCACAAAAGCCCCTGGAACACATGTTGTCACAACAATGATGAATGTCGCTCAAAACAGTCATTGGTGGCTGAGATCAAAGCTTCAGAATCAGATCCCAATTCTGATTCTGACTCAGAACCTAATTTCACAGCCGCGTGAAAAGGGAAGCAGATCATTGATGCAGAACCTAGCGCCGTTGTTTCCACCGCACAAATTCAACCAAAGGAACCTAAAGAGTCAGAGGCAGAGGAGTGCCTTTTCCACTCACAAATGTGGGTGAAGGGAATTCACCTACATTTTGTTGTGGACAGCGACAGCCAGAAGAACTTGATCTCAACAGAAGTCATCAAGAAATTGGAGCTACCAATAACACCACACCCACAACCATACACCATTGGATGGCTAAGCCAAGGATGAGGGATCCGCGACAGTCACCAATGTCGCTTACCATATGACATCAAGCCCTTCAAAGATGAAGTATTATGTGATGTGGCCCCACTTGAAGCATGTGATGTTCTTTTAGGATAGCCATATATGTGGAAGCATCATGCTATATATGAATCACGACCTTGCAGTGTCATTATCACTTTGGGAGGAAAACTCTATCGGATACTAGAGATAGTTGCACCTACCCCAACCTAGCAGGGCAAGAAGATAATCTCCCACACTGGGAAATTTTCCCTATTCACAATTGCCACTAGAGGTGAACATCAGATCGTAGAGACATCCAAAACCTCTACACATTATCCCCCTGCTTAGCAAAAATAGGAAAAACACAAAGTCAGTGCAGCATCGCTTATTCGGGTACCTCTACAGTGCAAGGCCACACATTCAAGGTGCTCCTCCAGAAAGAAACCATCCACACCGGTGTCGACCAATGATACCATGGAAACCAAAACTGTTGAACAGTTCCAGTGCCTCCAACAATTACAACCCTCTGCAGATGTCAAAGTAAGGTAGCCTTTTCACTTCTGCAAATGCCACACCAGGAGCTCAACTCAGCGCACAGTGCGACATATGATAAGGGATTTGACGCAATGGAGACCATTGCTTCCTAAGGATGGAGGATTGATCCAGGTGGATATTGGTGGTGATCCACCTCTTCTAGCTAGCTCAAAACAGTCTTCTGGCAATTTTGGGAATTTACTATTTTTAGCAGTTTTTCGGGTCCTGAACTTCCAGAGCCATTTTGTGGCCCTAAACGACGTTTTTTTGGTGTCGAATTCTCGAGCAAATATGCCTTCTGCGCGCCTGCCATTTCCCATGTTGGAATCAATATTTGTGATTTCTTTTTGTAGTCATTGAATAAATCTTTCCAATGAGCTATTGTATGCCCCAAACGGAGATCGCATGCGAGAGTTACAACCCCGGGAAGTTGATGTACTAACTTACCCAAACGGGGCCCACATGACTTTTGGCGCTTCATATTCTAGGTTTAGGTTTTAGGATTCCTTCCCTCATGCTTATGAAAAATAGGCCCTTTCGGCCTCTCTTTGTAATCATCTTGGCACAAATGAGCTTAGTGGCCACATCTCTTCTGAGAGATAACTACCACCATTCCAGCTATTGTATTTTATAGTCTATTCTATTTCCGCTATTTAATAGAATGTGTGTTTACTGTATCACCGTGTTCTTTGCAATATATCTATGTGTCTGATTATGTATCTGCTCTTTCATTTCGTTCTCGCATAAATCCGGATCATGCGCCAGGGAAAATTTTAATAACCCACCCTAAATTTCTATATATAATAAATGGGTGAATTCCCGTGATATATGAGAAAATATGAAGGCTATTTTATCAATGTTATATTAATTATATATATATATTTTTGTGAATCACTCATTGAATTATATAATATTGTAAAATCTTGGCGAACCTTTCACTAACTTATAAATACTTGTAATATCTTGGTGATTCTTTCACTAAATTATAAAACCTTATGAAGTATTAGCCCAATATTTCGACAAGTTTCTCTTTGGAAAGTCATGACCCCAATGATTTCCCAAATACATGGCTATGAATGAAGTCCCAACCCCAAGACATGATTCCCCAAACACCCACAAAAGAATTATTTCCAGATCACCGATAAGAAGCATCACAATCCCCATGTTTTTAGGGAAAATTTGGATCTAAGGTGATGGGATTTAGAAATATCCTAGATGCAAATTGGTCGCTATAAGACCTGATAGTAAATATCATCTTCCCTTCTCATGTGGACATTAAGTAACTTTCAAAATGATATTCAACCCATAAAATCTAGACGAATGTAACTCCGACTTCGATTTCTATGATCGATAGAAGGTGAAAGAGCCTCTAGAAACTGTAATTTCTGGAAATAGGGTGTGAATAGGATATTCCTAGCGATTTTTGTGGGTGAATAGATGTTCAAATCCATTTCTAGAAAGGAGGAATTGTTTTATCTTGGACCCCCTTTTTATATTTGATGGGGATAACCTCGTATTCATTAAAAATAAATAAATAAAATGTAGGATAATCATACATAACAAGTTTTTAATAAAAAAATAGCCCATTAAAAATTTAAAACCCCTAAATTTAGCCCATGGTCTAAGATTAGCCCCCAAAATTGTCCATGTACTCTGCAGTTATTACATTATTATTGCTAGGTTATACCAAGTTTTGAACATATCACACTTAATAGGTTATGATAATGAAATATGTTCAAATAGGTTATTGAGTTTGCTTCTATACATAATGCTTAAAATATTCTTGTTTGATCTTTCAATTCCCTTATTTCCCTTATTCCCTTGTAGTTTGTATATAATGACTATAACTAAATAGTAGGGATGCATATTAAGTAATGACCTTAACATCCAGAGGGATAAGAATTAGCTTTATGATTCAAGTAGTCATGATTATAGATGAATACTTTGAATATTCTTGATGTAAAGTATTCATATCATTTGTGCATTGGGAAGGAGGGAAATTTTTAAGGGTTATTGTATGATTAAAGACTAGCTTTCTAGAAGTAATTGCAAATCCAAGATTATCATCATGAGATACAAGAAGTTAGTATGTTCAAACAAGGATGATCAAATGTTTAACTAAATGTTATCATAGTATATGGAAAGTACTCTTTAATTATCTCAAGGATGTCATTTATATTCTTAATATCTACTAGTATGCAGTAGAAAAAGGTGAGTATGGTATTGTTAGTGATGTTGATAATCGTAGAAGTTACCAAATGTGAATATTTAGAAGATGTGTTCTCTTAATAGAATAACATGTTCAGACTTAAAGAGATTCATTGTATAAGCAGATATTTATTTGCGAAGGTTTACAATCGTAGTGGATTAACTATTTTCGTTATGCTATAATAGTTATAGCATGATTAATAGATGAAACTCTAATTAGGAGAACTTTATTGGAAAAGTGATACTAGAATTATGCTTGGTTTAATACCTTGTAGGATGAAATACTTTTGATGATTGAATGGAATAGTGTAAATATTTTGCATTCCTTATGTATCAACTAGGTTGGGTAAGAGATAAGTTAAATAAATATATTGTTTTATGCTCAAGCTATTATTGAAGATTCTTTAAACAGTAAGTTAACCAAGTAATGTTATAGATGACTTTATATGTGACTTCAAGGCTTACATGTTAATTGGAAAGACTTGTATGTTCTCTTATAGGAAGAAATGAATTTTTTTTGGTAGTATACTTGGTTATAATAATTCATTAAATTCATCTCGACTAACATGTTCGGTTGATTGAGACGGAGTTTAAAAGAAAAAATTCCATACCCTAGTTTCCAAAATAGTAATGAGAGAATTGGGTACATTACACTCTCTGATTTCTTTGATCAATGACATGAATTTGAGTCTCAATCCTAATGAAATTTAATCAATTATATATCTCTTGATCTATGATAGCCGACCCTAGATATTTAGGGGTTATCACCCACAATAAAATAGACGACTTTATTGGGGAAGAATTCCTTAAATTATTCTTTATAAATCATCCTTAGGGCTAGTATGATGGATTTTTTAAGTATTTAGAAACCTTTCTATCTATATAATAGTCATCAACCTTGAATTAGATTAAAAAATTCCCAGTTTTTTTTTTTAATTTTTTCCCTTCTTGTGATGATAAATGAGTGCACAATAACTAGAAGAAAATGTGTGACAAATGACCATGCGATGAAAAAAGTTGGTCACCATGCGAAATAAATGACTAAACCTCCAAAACCACAAGTCATCATAGTGTTTATAAGTGCAATATGACCAAATTTGAGCAATTTTAAGTGGTCACAAACAAAAAATACTAAAATAGGTGACTAATTTAGTCACAGGATAAACAATATAAATAATATAGTTATGGGATAAAAAATACGACTAGACATTCTAAGTTATAAGATGCCCCAATCAAATATTTCCCTATACATAACAAACAAATTAAGGGTGTCTATATATAATATAATATATATAGGATTTTATAATTATATATAACATGTTTCTATACATCTCTAGATATTTCAATATTGTAATTGTCGTAGACCTAATTAGTTTGAAATGACTAAGGGAGTCTCTGAATCCATCTCCATTGTTAAAATTTACAATATTGTTATAATTTTATTGTCAATTAAATTGCAATTATCCATTGTCTCTAAAGGGCAATGGATAATTGCAATTTTGACGATAAAATATTACAAGTTTGTAAATTTTAACACTACATGAGATGGATACAGGGTCTCCGAATCCTTCTACAACTTTAAAATTTATGAAATTGTAAAATGTTATTATCAAATTGCAATTATCCATTGGTTGATTTCGTCAAATAACTTACCGGAAAGGGAAGAATGCTCAAGTATGATATTTAGCCTACTATATCTACTTGACTATAAAGCACCTCAATACTCTCGGTGCAATAACTAGACTAGTAAGAACTTGAAGCCTCAATTTATATAGTATATAGGTTAATAATTATATATAATACCTAACATTTAATATTAAAGTTGATATATAACGCCAATTTCATTAAACTTGGACTTATTCCAGTCCAAGTCACTTTGAAGATGGGGCTAAAACCACCTTCTAAACTCCAAAGTCAAGCAAAATCCGATTCCAAAACTACCAAATTCATGTTCCAAAAGTGCCAAAACCCGTTCCGAAAGTGCCAAAACCGATTCCAAAATTGCCAAAACCGATTCGGAAGTACCAAATCAAGGTTCCAAAAGTGACAAAACTGGTTCCTAAATAGCCAAAAACGGGTTCCAAAAGTGCAAAATCCGGTTCCAAAAGCGACTAAGCCAGCTCCGAAACTGCCAGATCCGTTTCCAAAAGTGCCAAAATCCAGGTTCCAAAACCATAAATTTTCTTTTGATATTTACGTTTGTATAATATGATCGTCATTTGAAGTTGAATGTCATTAACCAACACCCCATTTTTGAATGAGGCTCGAGCTAAATGAATGAAGGGGCAGCCGACCCTTCTTCTACCCATTATTAGTTTCATTATAGTTCGAGACTGCAAGAAGGGTGGTTCGATCCTTCTTGTGTTCACCATTCTAGATACAGGTGAATTGTTGGATATTTGTGTTCACAATTATCTACTAAAAAAAGGGGGTGCCGATCCTTCTTGTCGACAGTCGGGATAAATATTGTTTGCATGTTATAACATAAGTAATGTCTCGATCCCTGCCACATAATGAGGAATTCGGTAGTGGGGAAATGCTGTCCCAACCTTCGTAGATTAATTGTTCTTCATTTAACTTTTAAATGAAGGGTCGAATGACCCTTCGTGTGCTTAGTATTTTTGCACTCTTCGACATTCAGGATATACATGAATTGGAAACCTATACTTCATAGGTTGAATATTTGCATATTTCCCTCATAAATGAAGGGGCAGCTGACCCTTCTTCTGTGCAATATTATTTCAATACTAGTTCTAGACCGCCCAAAGGGTCGGTCGACCCTTCTTGTCATTTATATTTATCTAGTATTGAACCTTATGGTTATACATGAATTGATCTCTATTTTGGAAGGCGAAAATCTCACATGTGTGAGCCTTAAAGAGAGAACTGACGCCATAGGAAGTGATGAAATGGCATGTATGATGACATGGCATCGAAAGACACATGATGGTGTTCTAGTGTTATCATTAAGTCAGTGTTGCAATGTGACATCATTCTAGAAAAGTATGGCAAGTTTGTGAAACTTTGGAAATTGACAAAGTATGGAAAAAGTAGTCAAAACTGCTTGAGAGAATGCCTGCCATAATTCATGGTTTCAGAAAAATGCACGCACCATCATATCATGCTATAGCTTGTTGAAGGGGCTATCTATAGTTATACATGATTGCGGATTGCGGGAACTATTTGAGTAATGGATTTGTGACATGCATTTCCGCAACCTGCAAATCCGATTGTAGATTGCAGAAAACTTTGGGAAACTTTGGTTTGTTTTTATTTCGAGTAGTAGTCCCACAACCCGCAATTGCAGATTGCGGGAACCTTGTATATATTTCAAAACAATTAAACCCCCGCAACTCGTCTTCCGCATTCCCCAGATTAGATATCAGTCGTCGACCTGTCTTAATCTTACGGCCCAGAATTAAGCTGACGGAATTAATAAATATGTTGATTTTGTTTTTGTTTCCTTTATTATTTTTCATCTTCGAAAATTACCTGCTGTGTGGATTTTACTTCCAAATCTGTTTCAAAAATTTCCAAATCCAAGTTCCAAAACCATATTTTTTCTTTTGATATTGCCACTTTTGAAATTGGTTTTTGCAGTGTTCCGATATAATAATTATGACGGTCATTTGAAGTTGAATTTTATTAACCGACACCCCATTTTGAATGAGGCTCAAGATAAATGAATGAAGGGTCAGCCGACCCTTCTTCTTCCCACTATTATTTTCATAATAGTTCTAGACTGCAAGAAGGGTGGTACAATCCTTCCTGTGTTCACTATTCTGGATACAGGTGAATTGTCAGATATTGGTGTTCACAATTATCTACTAAAAGAAGGGGTGTCTGATCCTTCTTGTCAGCAGTGGGAAGTCTCGAGAAATATTGTTTAGATGTTATAACTTAGGCAATGACCTGATCCCTACCATATACTGCGGAAGTTGGTTGTGGGGGATTGTCATGCCAACCTTTGTAGATTTAATATTTTTTCATTTCTCTTTTAAATAAAGGAACGACTGACCCTTCATACGACGTTAGTATTTTTGCAGTCTTCACTATTTAGGATATAGATGAATTGACAACCTATACTTCATAGGTTGAATATTTGGACAATTCCCTCATAAATGAAGGGGTGGTCAACCCTTCTTCTGCCCAATATTATCTTCATACTAGTTCTAGACTTCAAGAATGGTCATCCGATCCTTCTTGTGTTCACTAGTCTTGATACAGGTGAATTATTGGATATTCGGATTTGATTCCTACAACCCGCATTTGCGGATTCCGGGAATATTATTGTAAATGTTTGCGTTCTACGTTTCGGCAACCTGCAATGCAGATTGCGGGAATAGTTTGAATAATGGATTTGCGATTCTCCTCTCAACATAGTTTGTCATTATAGATTCTTGATCAAATTCCTTGGTAGTATAGTGAAGAGGATCAATGGAGTTTTACACATTCTAGGTTTTGCATGTAGCCTAGAGTTTTACGTATTATTAAGAAAACTTATTCATGTTCGTGTCATGTTCCTTTTATCTAAGAAAGGGTGTAAAATGGTCTAGTAATCTATGGTGTTTGCTAAGGGTTATTGTGTGGGAACTCTATTCAATGTTGATGCATGTATTGTTCAATGTAATAGTTATTTTAGACTATTCACCTTTGTAGGTAACTTCATTTCTGAAGCAAGGGATTGTTTAGGTACCTAAAATTCATGACCATTAGAGGTATGTATAGGTTCTAATTGTGAGGTGAAAAGTTCAATGTCTAAAATATTCACTCATTGTTTGAATAGTTAGTCAATCGGCTAAGTTATAACATACAAAAATGGTTTCTCCTGACTTCTATTTTCCGACAAGAAGGATCGGCCTCCCCTTCTTTTCGTAGTTAATTGTGAAAACATTTATCCATAATGGAGAACACAAGAAGGGTCGACCAACCCTTCTTGCAGTGTCGAACTATTAAGAAAATAATATTGGGAATACGAAGTGTTGGAAAACCTTTCAATTACGAGGCAATTTTCAAAATAGAACACCTTGGATGTTTTAACATATAAAAATTGTTTCTCCCGACTTCTGTTTTCCAACAAGAAGGAGCGGTCGCCCCTTCTTTTCATAGTGAATTGTGAAAACCTTTATCCAACAATTCATCTATATCCATAATAGAGAACACAAGAAGGATCGACCGACCCTTCTTGCGGTGTCAAATTATTATGAAAAGAATATTAGGAATAAGAAGGGTCGGCCGACCCTTCATTTACGAGGGAATTGTAACAATAGAAGACCTTGGAGAAAGAGCGCCCGCTCTTTCTCTGAGAATATTTCCACTTTCCAACCAAGTTTTTGAAGCAAAACGTCTATAAATTTTGTTGTTTAAATGTTGATATCTAGTATCCCAGGGTGACACGTGGCATATTTGATTTGGCAAATTGAGTATTAGAAATATAGTTTAATTATAGTATTAACTCATATAGAATATTTTCTCCTCTGAGCACCAATGAATCCATGCTACGTTTTATTCTCTATTAAAGACTATGTTTTAAATATGCTTGGGTGAACTGCAAGAGGAAGTGAATAATTATAGTATCATTTGTGGTCTCACAGTATCACTGCTTCTCTACCTACCGGTACACCCTATTATCTTGGTCATTCACATTGAATCATCTAGATACTTGCAATCGTTGAGACCTATGGATTGGAAATATTGACACCTAAATCCTCCAAAAACAAAGGTATCGAAGGCAAAGACCGTGCTTTCAATATTCTGTGCCTATGTTCTAATCGGCCATCAAACCAACATGATTTCATGCGCCTAGCTTATGATCCCGCCATACTGTGATAATTACCATTGACCCCAAATAGAGACTTTGTTGGTGACAAGACATAAACATTGTGGACTGAAACCATGATGATATTATTCACACGAGTGATACAATCCATCATTTACGGTGAATATTATTAAGCCTGCTATAGGCCATTTAATGCGCTGGTAGTAGGCATGTTGGTCGTTGGATTTTCAAGGAATCGATTGGAGTGATACGTGTATGATTACTCCAACAAAATTTGTAGTCGCTACAGATGATATCTTTGACCACCATGATCCCGCCATACTGTGATAATTACCATTCACCATCTGTCCTAGACTCCCATCCCATTCAATCCATCAACACAGTGGCCACTCACTATATATAGGGTAATCCATCGACAAAGTGACCACTCACAACAAACTGAAATGGAATTTTTCAGTTTGTTCGCCTTAAATTCCATGGGTGTGTATGCATTTGTCATTATTTTCCTGCAACTAGGAGGGACATAGGGAGATTAAGAAACGTTCTCATATAGGTAGATGGTAGATGAAGAAACGTTCTCATATAATGGATCTATTGCACCATTTTCCTGCAAAGAAATTTGGGGAGATAATAGGTAGCTTGAAATCATTGAAGAATCTTGATATCCATATTCCAAAGCCTCTTCCTCTTCTCAACTTATTGGAGCAACTTCCTAACCTTGAAAGACTACATATCCACAAAAGATTTTTCTCGGTAAGAAAGAATTTTTGTAGTCATTATTATACACATGTCTAATTTAAGTGTTTGCTTATCATTTGCAAAGTATATTTCATTGGTTGAATGCCTTTGCTTCCACTAACTACGGTGTTAGGAGCTAACCCATCTAAGCGGGATGCCCAAACCAACTGTGTTAGGAGCTAACATGTCCAAGCGAGATGCCCAGAGCAACTGTTATGGTGCACTTGGCAATCTAGGAATAGTTTCTCTGTTTTTATTGTGCATGATGATATGTGTGCTCACGCGTTGGCTGCAATAAAATGATAATTTTTGCATTCGTTGGAAATGGTTTCTTTTTACGGCAGCGTGATAAACAGTTATTTGTTTTCTATGCAGGTATTCGAGAGAGATGCAATACCGCCGTGTCAAGGCTATCTTTGAATCTCTGTGCCTCCAGATCATGCTGTCAGCTTCTTCTAACTGCACATAATTTGTTTTACTCATTTTAAAGATGCACACCTCACCCATTTCCACCACATTTTATAGTCAGTCCCATGACAGTCGGAAATCTCGAGACTTTCCAACTCCGAAGAATGAAAAAACAGAATGTTATCAATCATTTTTGTTTCTTCCTCGATGAATTTCAGCTCACCAACTTAATTCCATGCATCATTGCTCTCCTTTGTTCTAAAACGTTTAACGACTTTAAATTATTCTGAAGTTGAATTTAAAATCAAAAACTGCAGTTGAAAAGGACCTTCTGAAAGTGGGAATATTGGCTTTGAAAAGGGTGTTTTTCTATTGGAATGGTGTGTTTTTTTACTACTTATGAACCTTAAATTGCAGTTTGTTGTTATAAAACTATGAACTTCAATTCATAAAGTGTGAATTTAAAATAAACAAATGCAATTTCTAATTTGAAATGTGTGAATTTCAAATCAAACAATGCAAATTTTTATTTGAAAATTGCAATTTTCATTTGTATATGTTCTAAATTTTAAGGTGAGAAAATCAATGTCTAAAATATTCAAGTCACTTTGAAGATAGGGCTAAATACGTCTTTCTAAACTCCAAAATCAAGCAAAATCCGGTTCCAAAACTGCCAAATCCAGGTTCCAAAAGTGCCAAAACCAAATCCAAAAGTGCCAAAACTGATTCCAAAATTTCCAAAACCGATTCCTAAAGTGCCAAATCAAGGTTCAAAAAGTGACAAAATTGGTCCCTAAAGAGCCAAAACCGGTTCCAAAAGTGTAAAATCCGGTTCCAAAAGTGACGAAACCGGTTCCGAAATTGCAAAATCCGTTTCCAAAGTGCCAAAATCCAGGTTCCAAAACCATATTTTTTCTTTTGAACAAGGCTCGACATAAATGAATGAAGGGGCAGCTAACCCTTCTTCTGCCTACTATTATTTAATAGTACTAGACTGTAAGATGGGTGGTTCGATCCTTCTTGTGTTCACCATTCTGGATACAGGTGAGTTGTCGGATATTGGTGTTCACAATTATCTACTAAAAGAAGGGGCGGCCGATCCTTCTTCTCAGCAGTCGAAAGTCGGGAAAAATATTGTTTACATGTTATATCATTGGCAATGTCCCGATCGCCGCCACATACTGCAGAAGTCGGTAGTGGGGAAATGTTGTCCCAACCTTCGTAGATTAATTGTATTTCATTTCTCTTTTAATTGAAGGGTCGACCGACCCTTCTTGTGCTTAGTATTTTTGCAGTCTTCACCATTCAGGATATACATGAATTGACAGCCTATACTTCGTAGTTTGAATATTTCCACAATTCCCTCATAAATGAAGGGGCGGTTGGCCCTTCTTCTTCCCAATATTATTTTCATACTAGTTTCATACTACCAGAAGGGTCGGCCAACCCTCTTGTGATTTATAATTTTCCATTCTTGACCATTATGGTTATACATGAATTAATCTCTATTTTGGAAAGGGAATATCTCACACGTGTGAGCCTCAAAGAGAGAAGTGATGCCAAAGGAACTGATGACATGGCATGTATGATGACATGGCATCTATGATGAAATGGAATGTGTCATGAGGCTTGAAAGACAGAAGATGTTGTTCTGGTGCTACCGTGCTATCATTTAGTCAGTGTTGCAATCTGAAATCATTCTCAAAAAGTATGGTAAGTTTGTGAAACTTTGGAAATTGAGAAAGTATGGAAAAAGTAGTCAAAACGGCTCTGATAGAATAGCCACCATAACTCACGGTTTTAGAAAAATGCACGCACCATCATATTATGCTATAGCTTGTTGAAGTGGCTATCTAGTTATACATGATTGCGGATTGCAAGAAGAGTTTAAATAATGGATCTACGACTTGCGTTTCCGCAACCTGCAACCCGCATTCCCCATATTAGATCACAGCCATCCACTTGTCTTACTATTACGGCCTAGATTTAACCCAACGGAATTAATAAATATGTTGATTTTTTTTATGTTTCCTTTTATTTAAATTCATCTTCGAAAATTACCTGCTATGTGGATTTTACTACGAATTTTTTCTAGGGGTCGTTTTCGCCATTTTTTCCAGGTTTAATGAAGGGTCAGCCTACCTTTCTTGTGCTTAGTATTTTTGCATTCTTCACAATTCAGGATATACATGAATTCACAGCCTATACTTCGTAGGTTGAATATTTGCACAATTCCCTCATAAATGAGTTGGGAGGAATTATTCCTCGAGAATGGGCCAACTCCCCAATTACAGACGGAGCAGAGAGAATGGGGAAGCTCCCCAGTAGACATGGAGCTCCTCAGTAGACATGGAGAAGAGAGAATGGGGCTTCTTTGAATGCATAGAGGGCCGAGGTACCAGAGTTGTAGACAGCTAGCCGGTGAAGGAACCTGTGAGCAGTGGAAGAGTGGCAGAACATAATGGCCAAGATTAATTACTAAGAAGTACAAGGTATAGGGTATAGTATAACAAGCATTAAAATTTATGAGGGGAAATGTAAATTCATGGACATCAAATAGAACAATTCAGCTATGTCCATAATGGAGAACACAAGAAGGATCGACCGACCGTACTTCTAGTGTCGAAATATTATGAAAAGAATATTGGTAATCAGAAGGGTCGATTGACCCTTCTTCCAGTGTCAAACTAATCTGAAAATAATACGGGGAATAGGAAGGGTCGCTCAACCCTTCAATTACAAGGAAATTGTAAAAATAGAACACCTTGTAAGTTATATCATATAAAAATGGTTTTTCCCGACTTCCGTTGTACGACAAGAAGGATCTGTCGCCCCTTCTTTCCATAGTTAATTATCAGAACCTTTATCCGTCAATTCAGTTATAGCCATAATGGATAATACAAGAAGGATGGACTCACCCTTCTTATAGTGTCGAATTATTATGAAAATAATATTGGGAATAAGAAGGGTCAGCGGACCCTTCATTTAGGACGGAATTGTAACAATGATATCCTAGGGTGACGAGTGGAACGATGATATTGTGACATGTGGAACGATGATATTGTGACACGTGGCATATTTGATTTGGCACATTGAGTATAGCGAGGTTACTAATGCGGGTTTAACCACAACACAACCAGGAAATGAAAATTCACTCATAGCAAGATTACCCTCTGGAAATTGAATAGCAACACTTTTTCTATGGAATATGATGACTAACAAATTGCCCATATTGGTCTTTGTGTTTAATAAGAGCATTAAAGATCCCATAATGATTAACTATAATGAATTGCCAGGTAATTGCTTAGAGCCTTTCGGTCTGAGAAATGAAATTATTACATTTGTAACGAAATAACATATAGCATGCGCCAACAAAATTTGGATTATTTGTTTTGGGAGGAAATTATTGGTCATATATATAGGCAGCACAACATTGATGCAGATAAGCTTTCAAAAGATGCAATGAAAAAAGAAGTTGGTTATTTGTTTGGGGAAGAAATTATTGATCACTTATGTTTTGATAAGGGATTAGTAAAGTTCTTTGACTAAGCCATATTTTGGACTGCATTTTGACCTAGAAGGGCTAAGTTTCCAAATAGCTGAAAGTTTTTTATTTTTCTGGAAGAAGGATGAAATTCTCAGACTGTTTTTGAGAAATTATTGTAATTTTCCAGGAAGTCTTTTTGACAATATCTGGTTTACTTCGGCTCTCTAGTGAGTCAAGTAACCTCATGGAACATCATGTACTATTTGATTCAGTTTTGAATAACAATAGTATGATTTTTTTTTTTGAAAAAAAAATGGATTATAATGTTCATGTATTTAATTATGCTTGATATGTTCAATCTGTGGAATGAAATTATGTGTAAATAAATGTAAGCCATGAATATGCTATGTTAAGCATGTTAGAAGGTTAATATATATTCATGAATGAGGTTTCTTTCAATTACATAAGATATCTGCTGTATTAATTTTGTATGTGAATGATGAATGGCTAAACTCCATTTATGTAATACATGTATGCTTATGCTGTCACAACCTCATTGATGAATGGATGCCTTCTGTATGTTCTTAGAATGATAGGCATAAGCCTAGTTATGAATCTGTTAATTAGATGCTTAATAACTTAACTTAATTTTGTATGTGAATGATGAATGGCTAAACTCCATTTATGTAATACATGTATGCTTATGCTGTCACAACCTCATTGATGGATGGATTCCTTTTGTATGTTCTTAGAATGATAGGCATAAGCCTAGTTATGAAGCTGTTAATTAGATGCTTAGCAAATTAACTTAATATGATGATATTAATGACTGTTATGTAATTGCAGAATGTGAAACAATATGAATCAAGTAAAGAAATTTACTGGTGCATAACCTGTATATAAATCATATGAATGATAAATCAAACACACAAATTTATATGTTTTATGATTTAACAATACAATTTAACCAGAGTTACATTTTTGGAAACCAAACTCGACACTTTACAAGAATTATAATCACAGTGAAATTGGAAATACTAGTACAAACAAACATTCAAGTGTATTATTTAACAAAATACTTCCATTTTTATTTTATTCACAATTAGCCTCACATCGCTCACACCATCCAGGTGCAGCAAGCAAGGCCATAATTTATCTAACAAAAATGTGTCATTGACATCGTCGGAATAATTATAAGTTTTTGTTATAATACAGTTTCGTTCATCATTAGAAACATGTTTTCTCCGAAGTCATCGACAATCACAGCATTTGTCCGATCCCAACCATGGTTCAAAGTGTACCAAATTATACTTAAACGCTTGTGATATACATTAGGATTTCCAACACCCTGAAAACCCTCTTTGGGTATGGAAGAACAATTTTCCTGTGTTAAAATTAATCTAAATTGTTCCATTTTCAATCCTATTCTTTGTAATAATCTAGGCAAAAACTCATCAACGTTTTTTCGTTGAGCATATGTACATACCCCAACCTCAAAAATACGAAAGCATTTTTCAAAAAATTCCTTTAAGCCTTAGCGTATAAAATAATACTTTGTTTGTTTCGATGTCCGGTGGTCATCACAATCCGAGTTTCTGTTTTCTATGTATTCCGTGTAACAAAACGCCATTGAAATAAAAAATGATCAATGGTTTACTAGAAACAAATCTTCTAGTACTATCTGCAAACAAAAAACACACACACACAAACTAGTCAATAAAATATTATGGTTCAATGTTTCTAAGTATATTGCTTTCATGTTCAACAATTTTTTAAACACATTACCAGATACATGGTACGATGTCCATAAATAAGATGAGAATTGTGCAATAAAACTTACATCAATTAAATGTAGGAGTACTAACTGTAAACAATATACAAATCACCAAATGAATTTTTTTTGTACAATATGATGGTGATCTCAAATTCAATATGTTTAATCAATGCCCCATTTTTTAACGAGGCTTGAGATAATTCAACAGAGCACACAACATTGTTTTTATAGTTATATCTCTCTCTTGTGAACCGTCAAATTTCCAACTAGTTGGCATTTTCAAGCAGTTTTCCTTGCTATTATCTGTTGATTGATATTGCCCTTCATCTATAAACAACATGTCCGTTTGTTTATATATATCTCCATATTGGATAAGTACATCCTTGAAGGACTTTTTGTATATGTTCGGTACTTCACCAACATTATAGTATGCAGACATTGAGTGATTATAAATAGTACTAGGTTCGCATTGCTCTCAACCCCAAAGAAATACAAATTCTTCATTTTTCAACCATTCAAATACACCCAGGAAATTTTTAATTTCCATGTTGTCGAGCCTGGAAAACCATAGAGCAACGTCGTAATGCTCCCTGGAAACACTGATAATTTTGTAGCTAAACATGCGTGTATAATAACGATAGCATTTATGGACAAAATGAGGTTGTTTGGAAGAATCTTCATTTCTAGATAACATCCGAACTCCAAAGAGCAATCCCTCTACTCCCAGGACCAATAGTTTCTTTTGCGGTGATATCCTCACTAAATACAAGAACAATGACTATATATATAACAAAAACAACAACACTTTGTTCATGAAGTTAATGATTACAACAAATTCAATTGATTTAATAAAAGCATCACACTGAACTAATAATATGTTATATTCAGATGAAAATAGCAACGTCTCTGGAAAAAACAGAAAACACATTGAATGGTTTAAAATAAACAATGATAGATTACATCTAGAAAATTTAGGCAATGGTAGGTTACATTTTATAGTTTCTGATATCAGCTGATTCTTGCATTTTACTCAAATGCTGCCAAACTCCTACCAATTCAGTATCTGTCCAAAGGGACGATCCAATAAAGGGCTTACACGAAATACAGTTTTGAAATGGAACTGCTTTCTCAACATCACCCTCCAAAACAATCATTGATGTATTAATTTATGAAGTTTGCATTGGGATCTCCTTCCACACACTCTCCATATTTTTTGTGTATTTCCTTCTTGATCGGAGGTACATATGTCTCAAAACCAAATAAATAAAAAAAATTTCTCATATGATTTATCTTTACCACATGCCAACAAAATTTTTGTAAGCAGTAGCTTCCCCTCAGTGACACCACATTTAGATGACCAAATCCCAATATTGAATTTGGAAAGAAGTAAATCCAAAAATCGAATGGCATTTACTCGTGACTCATATGAAGTTTTTCTATGTTTAAATTCACCATTTATTAGAGTAGTCTCTTCCCGCTTTTTTACTCTTTCCCATTTTTTTATCTCTTTTGGAGTCATTTTCTGTGACTTCCTTGCGAAATAGAAAACCTTCCATTTCTAATATCAATAACATTTTTGTATGGGGAGCTGCACAGAAATATTGTTTGTCATTATATATACTTCGGAATAAATTTGTTTTATCAATTTAAGTAGAAAATATTGTCTTTTACCTGTCAATGGCAGGCCAACATTCGACTGGTGAGTAACATCGATGGAGACACTGCATTTTGACACCAAGGTGCCCTCTCCAGGTTCAATATTGGATAAGCCCTCTTCTTGTGATGCATTGTTCAAGCTCTCGCCTTGTTCATTATTGTCCAAGCTCCCGCCTAGCCTGTTATTCTCCAATGTGAATTGTTGGCCAATCTCCAAGGACATCATCGATGCCTGCTCTGGTTGTGGATGATCCACATGTTGACCTGGAAATGTGCAGGCATACATTTTATATAATTTTTTGCAGGTCACTATGCCCTTTCATAATTTACTTAATTTAACTATGATCTGTGAAAAATAATTTTTTACCTTCTTGTCTTGTTTTGTAGTTCTTTCTAGATTGTCTTTCACCTTCAGTTTCATCATCGGATATTGTAATTCGATTGGAAGATACCCGGGTATGCTCTTTATTTGAAGTTGTAGTAGAATAGGAATTTAAAGGAGTTATTGAACATAACCGAATGAGAAAAGTAAAATAAAATCAAAGACATCTGAAAATGTTAATAGAAATACCTTGTTTTATACCCAATTCATGGTAGAAACTATTCATGAACAACTCTTGTTGTACTGTCTCCACAATAGAAATAACTATTCTTTTTGGAGACCTGGTCAACGAATGAAGAAGCCTACCTCTTGCGTATAGTGAAATAACTATGCCTTCTGTTCGGATATCCACATCATCATTTTTAGGACCTTGCATGCAATTAGGGTTTGCATGCATCCCGGTCACCAGGTTGATGCCTCCATCACCTTACCCACCTTATTCTAGCACCCGGTAGCTTCTTACATCTATTCTTTAGCCCTCCTAGTCATGAAGGCACCCACTTCTCACCTACTGCAAGAGAAGGGCGCACTTCTTCACCTACCACCTCAGTTTACACTCAATTAGCTCTGATTCTCCCTCACTTGAGTCTAGTTTCACTCCTGACTGAGTGTTTCACTCCATTGGACCTCCAGATTGACTAGATGACTTCTTTTGACTTTGGTTAAGCCTCCCATGCACCCTCCACTAAGCCTCTTTCCCTATATCAGTGCTACACACTTTAGTTACACTTGTTACACTCAGTTAGACTCAGATTGACACCTGGATGACTGGTTCTTGTGCATTGATGACCACCACTGATTGATGATGAGGAATCCTAGTTGGAGCCAAGCTACACCATTCAGTAATTCGAATGACCTTCTTAGTCAATTCGAATTGCTCAGTCATTGTTACTATATTGTATTGTAATTATTCACCCTCATTGGGATATTGAGCACTCATGCATGTTTTGCACAGTTTTACACCATTTTTCTGAGTTTCATCTATTGTGATTGATTTACTTGTTCCTTAGATCTGTTGTGACTAATTTTACATGGTATCAGAGCCATTGTAGCGACAAGATCTCTTTTCTATAGGTGTTCTACATGATGATTTGAGTGAATTTGCTCAAAATTGCAAAAAATTTGGCATGAAAGATCTCAAGAGCATTTGCTCCTGTGCATGCAAAGCTTAAAAATACTTCCAATACCACTCCAGAAGCTTGAGTTTCCACATAAATCCTGGATTTGATACATTGGACCCATTCAACATTGCTTGATCTCCAATCCCAGGTGTGATGCAACTCTAAAAGGGTGGATTGTTCGACTTCACTATTCTTGTAGTTATTGTGATTTGTAGGTTATTGTCTCCTTCAATTGCATTCGCTACCTTGCTTTGGAAAGTCTTTTTACATCAAAGTGCACTCGCTCCTAGCAATGGAATACTCTTCTTCAAAGCCTATCCTCACCCCCTTAAATTATTTTGATTGGAAAGAAGATATGGAGATCATGTTACATTCAAAAGGATATTATAGAGTCACCATTGGCCTCAAATTGGAGCCAAGCGCATTGCCAGAAAGAACCAAACACTACAACAAGCTTGATGAAGCTTATGGTCTTCTTTGTCTCTCCATATCCAAAGATCTTCACTTCCATCTCGGGTGATTGAAGACTCCAAAATCTATATAGGAGCAACTTGAAACATTATTTGGCAAACAAGACGAGCTTAGGGCTTTTCAATTAGAGAATGAATTGATTGCTCTTAGTCCTAAGAATTTCGAGACGATCAATGAATTTTTCACAAAATTCAAGCACTTGACATTGCAGTTGAAGAAAAATGGAGTTATCAAAGAGGATAAGCAATTGATCCTCTCTATTCTCACCGAGCTTGGTAAGTACTATTCGGTATTTGTCTCTACTTTCAATTACGGTCGACTGACTACCCCGAATTGGAAGATGCCTACCTTGAATGCCTTCATTGAGTCCATCACAAAAGAGCATGATAAGTTGATTCAAATGGGGTCCATAAACTCCAAAGATTCAGCCATATTTTTTCAAGGACCCAAGAACTCGAATGGTAAAGGAAAGCAAAAGAAAGAGAAGCCCAAATTCAAACCTCACAAGCAAAGAGATAAAGGCAAGCAGACGGATACACCATCCAGTTCAAAGTTCAAGCAAAAGGGAAAAGAGGGTAAGGAAAAATCTAAATGTACTTATTGCAACCATGGATTTCATCCCAAAAGTTCATGCATGAAGAAGACTATAGATCAAATGGCCCTCCTTTTGGAAAAGAACAACATAATTCCTCCTGACGGTGCAAGGAAAAAGGATAGGAATGATGATCATGAAAGAGGACAAGCACTCATGGTAACTGTTTTGAAGTTCACTACTCTTTTGATAGATTCAGGTGCCTCAAATTATATGGCTGCAAATATTGATTCTTTTTCTTCATTCGATCCAAACAGCTCCATCCCCATCCATTTGGGAGATGACTCAAAAATTTCTTCAAAGGGAAAAGGTACAATCCATGTAGATCATGGAAGCTTTCAGAATGTTCTCTATGTGCCTTCTTTGGATTCAAATCTTCTTTCTATGTATCAAATGACACACACTGGTGAACCGAAGCAAGTTACATTTAGCCCTAATACAATTAAAATTTCTGATATCAAATGTGGAAGACTTATTGCATTCAAAAAGACGAACCACACTGCAAAATGCTATGAGTTTTCACACTTTATTCTACTTGCAAATCCCACTGCTCTTCTCACACATGGTAATGGCGTTACTAGGCTTTGGCATGAAAGATTTGGACATCTTAATTATAATTATTTGCTGTTATTATCAAAAAAATCCATGGTAGATGTTCTTCCACAACTCCGTTCCTCGAAGGGAATATGCATCGGTTGCATTATTGGGAAGCACCCCGAGCACAGGTTTGACTGTGGCAAAGCTAGTAGAGCTTCTATAGTTTTGGGGTTGATACATTCTGATATCAGTGTTCCGCTGCCCAATATTTCATTAAATGGATCAAGGTATGTTTTGACATTTATTGATGATTTTTCCCGCTTTACATGGGTAGTTTTTCTCAAAAACAAGTTAGAAGTGCTTGGAAAATTCAAGGATTTTAAGGCTTCTGTTGAGACTTCCACTGAGAGCAATATCAAAGCTCTTAGATATGATAATGGTGGAGACTATATCAAGTCCAAGTTGCCACAAATTTGTGCCGAAAGTGGAATTCAGATCCAACACATAGTTCCCTACACACCCCAGCAGAATGGTGTAGCAGAAAGGAAAAATCGGTCACTGAAAGAGATGGCTACTTGCATGATTGAATCAAAAGGTTTGGATGCAAATATTTGGGATGAAGCAATCAATGTTGCTGCATACATGTAGAACCAAGTTCCGCATTCATCCATGAAAGGTATGACTCCTTTCGAAGCATTCTTTGGTCACAAACTGGATGTGTCAAATTTGAGAGTTTTTGGCTCTACTGCATGGGCTAGAATTCCTTCCAAGAAGAGACGAGCTTTGGATCCATAAAGTATTGAGTGCATACTAATAGGATATGAGGAAGAATCAAAAGCATATAAACTCATGGATATCATATCCAAAAAGATATTCATAGAGCGCAGTGTGCAATTTGAAGAACTGCTTCAAGAATTGCAACTAGTCGAGGAACAAACTGTCGTTTCACTGCCTTCATCAGAAGAAGATTCGAGCAGAGATAATGAAGGTATTATTTCTAATATTTCTGATATTTTAGCAGCACATGATGATCATGACATATCAGGTTCATAATATGACCATTATGATCCTTCTCAGTTACCGAAGTGGGCCCAAAACACTCTTCAATCTGCTGGTTCAAACCTTGGAAATCCTGTTGATCTGAGACGAACAAGAGCAGACATTCAAAGAGAAGCTATGTCTCTTTCTATTTTTGATCCATTACTTCCTGAGATTTGTTATTTGATGACTGGTTCAGATCCCACAACATACTATCATGCCCACCAAGATCCGAGATGGCAAAGTGCCATGGATGAAGAGTACAGTTCTCTTGAAAAGAATAATACATGGGAGCTAGTTTCTCTTCCACTTGGAAGAAAATTAGTCAAATGTAAATGGGTCTACCGCATGAAAGTTGCTGCTGATGGCTCTATCATCAAATACAAAGCAAGGTTGGTGGAAAAAGGTTTCTCCCAAGTCCAAGGATTGGACTACACTGAGACCTTTGCACCGGTTGCAAAGATGGATTCCATTCGCCTTGTTTTGGCCATTTCCACATCCAAGCATTGGGAAGTGCACCACATGGATTTAAAGACTGATTTTCTACATGGAGACCTTTTTGAAGAGGTATATATGCAACAGTCAGAAGGCTACACATCAGATCCATCATTAGTTGGCAGATTGAAGAAATCTTTGTATGGGTTAAAACAGGCCCCAAGAGCTTGGTATGCAAAGATGGACTCCTTCCTTCTTTCTTAGAATTTTAAAAGATGCAAATCTGATCCGAATGTGTATCTTCAGCAAGTTAAAGGTAATTTTTTGGTTATTGTACTTTATGTTGATGATCTTCTCATTACTGGTAGCACTCTTACTTCAATAAACAAGCTAAAAACTGCCTTAAATCTAGCTTTTGACATGAGCGATTTGGGCTTGCTGAGTCACTTTTTGGGCTTGGAGATAGATCAACATTTTGATGGGATCACTATATCTCAGCAAAAGTATGCTTCCGACCTATTATTGAAGTTTAATATGGCTAATTGTAGGGCAGCCCCATTCTGATTCCTCTAAGGAATCAGTCTTGAGGAGGGAAATTCTACACCGCTTGCAGATTGCAGTATGTATCGACAGTTGATTGGTTCACTACTTTACTTGACACACTCAAGGCCTGATATTTCATATGCCGTGAGTGCTGTGTCAAGGTATATGCAGCAGCCCCATGAGCTTCATTGGAGGTCAGCCAAGCGGATCTTGTCGTATGTGCAAGGTACGAAACATTTTGGCATACATTATGCTGCAGATTCTGAGCTTGATTTCATTGGTTTTACTGATTCAGATTGGGCAGGTGATAGCATAGATCGGAAGTCCACTTCTAGTTATGTTTTCATGATTGGACATGGGCCTATTTGTTGTTCAAGCAAAAAGCAGGCATCCATTGCACTTTCTTCAGCATAGGCAGAGTATCGAGGGGCAGTCAATGCCTGCATTCAGGCAGTTTGGTTGCAGGGTATTCTTTCCGAGTTTGGTTTTGGTGGCACTACTTCGACTGTCCTATTTTGTGACAATCAAAGTGATATAAAGATCTCCACAGATCCAGTTCAGCGGCAGAGGACCAAACACATTGAGATTCATATGCACTACATTCGACAGTTGGTGCATGATCGCACCATCATTCTGCAATATTGCCCTACCGATGAGCAAATTGCAGACATCTTCACCAAGAGCTTCATTGAGAAGAAGTTCTCTTACCTCTGTTCACTGTTCCAGGTGAGTTCCATCATGGTGGAGACAGATTGATCCATTATTATGTTCTTATCTTGAGGGGGGCTTTCTTCCCACTTGGTTTTCCCTCTTTCCTCACTTAGCTTATTTTCAACATTTTTTTTGGATTATTGTATTGGGGTGACCTTTGGTCTTAGTTACTAGGGCCCTACATTATTTTTTGCACATCATATTCTAGCTTGAGGGGGGGTGTTCGGATATCCACATCATCATTTTCAGGACCCTACATGCAATTAGGGTTTGCATCCAAACTGTAGGGTTTGCATGCATCCCAGTCACCAGGTTGATGCCTCCAACACCTTACCCACCTTATTCTAGCACCCGGGAGCTTCTTACATTAGTTCTTTAGCCCTCCTAGTCATGAAGGCACCCACTTCTCACCTACTACTAGAGAAGGGCGTACTTCTTCACCTACCACCTTAGTTTACACTCAGTTAGCTCTGATTATCCCTCATTTGAGGCTAGTTTCACTCCTGACTGACTATTTCACTCCGTTGGACCTCTAGATTGACTAGATGACTTGTTCTGACTTCAGTTAAGCCTCCCATGCGCCCTCCACTAAGCCTCTTTCCCTATATTAGTGCTACACACTTCAGTTACACTTGTTACACTCAGTTAGACTCAGATTGACACCTGGATGACTGGTTCTTATGCATTGATGACCACCACTGATTGATGATGAGGACTCCTAGTTGGACCCAAGATACACCATTCAGTAATTCGAATGACCTTCTTAGTCAATTCGAATTGCTCAGTCATTGTTACTGTATTGTATTGTAATTATTCACCCTCATTGGGATATTGAACACTGATACATGTTTTGCACAGTTTTACACCATTTTTCTGAGTTTCATCTATTGTGATTGATTTATTTGTTCATTAGATCTGCTGTGACTAATTTTACACCTTCAGAAGAGACCTGTCTGGAAACTATGTGATCCTAGAATTCCTGTGTCCTTTCTTTTGGAAACACATGGCTCCTCGCACTATCATTGTTAACATTGGGCCAAGGTAAATCAAGCATCGGTAGGCCCTCGTCTTTCCAATCCATATCAATTTCAGAGGTAGATAAAATAACCTCATCATTTCCAATGTGCCAACATTGTATAATAGAGAATCCTCTAAACAGGTCCTCGGAGAATTCTCTATATACTCCCATTCTAGGATTCATCGTAACATGTTTTTTTTTATTTCTTGCTCCAACTTGTGAAGTTTTAGAAATCATACAAGAGTTCTCCATATCAGCTAGAAAAATACAAGTACATTCCTATTGATTTGTTTCTAAGTAGTACAAAAACGCGAGCATGTCTTCTTCTGTCCATGGAATAGCACAATTACACATATCCACAGCAACAAATTCACAGCTGACTGTCGCTCCAAAAAATAGAATTGTTTTGAGTGTGGTGAGCAAAGAATCAGGGTAAGAACATTGACAAACAAACTGTCAACTATTTTTGATGTCTTCAATGGACTTCCTCTCTTTATTGATATATAAATTAAAAATTTCCTGAGCATCAATTGGTATTTTGGTACCAATATCCACTTCAGATTCATTCTTTCTCTTTTTACTCGGATATTTTGGTTGCTTTCTGGAGCATAAAATACTACACAGTTGCTTGAGATGGTTTGGTGCAATTTTATATATTTCAATGAAATTATGGTCAGTGACATTTTGTGATCAATCAGATTGAACATCATTAACTTTGAAATATTCAGCGATCGAATGCCTGGTTGACCTCTCGTCCTTTCTTCGTTTGCAATATTGACTTAAAGTTTCTATGCAAAATTTTTTATCGACTGATGTGCTCAACCAAACCGATCCATTGATTATATTATCCGCCACAGCGGTCAATTCATCTTCATCAAGATCATGCAATGGTCTCAAAAAATTAGAACCATAACTCTTTATTTTATTTAGAGAAAAATCATCCTGAGCAATGCTCTTCGGTGAGCAATCCAAGGCACCTCTTTTGTAAAGCTTGAATACAGACTGCCATTTGCTCCATAGTCGTTCCAATGTCAAAACAAGAGTTAGCTTGTCTTTAAGGCTCTCCCGGTTAACAAGAAAGATATCCATACATTGAGTTTGGAAAGACTGCAAACATATAAAATTGAATATTCCAGTTAATTTCCTAATTTCATAACACAGGTAGCAATCAAAAGAATCTGATTGATAAGAAGAAAATTTCTATACCGTCCAAAAATCACTAGAAGCGTTTCCCTTTCCCGGGCGGGATGGAGAACCGCACAATAACCATCTCTCCCTTGCTTTTTCAACTGAAGAAATGAATGTAGTGTTCGCAAATTCCTTGTTTGAAAATTTTTGTTGTTTGCATAATTTGCTAATGATGTCCTGAGGAACGTCTATATGTAGAAGACGAGTTGTTCGATGTCGATACCTTTTATGGAGTTGTTTATATTGATCATCTGCAATGATTATTTTCTGTGTAGAAACAGTATGCTGCCCATCCAATATATAAAAATTTACTGATGGCAGATCAATTTCTTTTTCATTTTCAGGAAGAAAGGGCAATCTGGTCTCCTTATTGAAAGGCAATAGAATAGCATCTCTCAATTTTGTTGTAAATGTATGTAGAAGTGATACCACCATCTTTTGCATGACCTCCTCATCAACCTTTCGATATTGTAAGTGCGGAGGTGCAACGACACATCATGTTACATCAATGGAAAAAAATTTCTCATCAAACAAAAAGTATTTGATCTGATATTGTTGAACTTCTTTTGAAGTTTCGAAGCTCTTAGTCACTTTCCGCAGCATCGCTTTAGAAGGACTTCCTTTGAGTTGTTTCAAGGTATATTTCCCCACATATTTTACAATATATTGGAGAAATGCTCTTCTATTATACGTTAGAATCTTTCATGGCATACCGTTATCGGCCCCTTATTAATATTCATATAATGTAATACAAAGGAATTTTTCCTAACCAACATTCTTTTCCTCCATACAGACAAAATTCCTTTCTTCAAGGATGTCATAGTATGAATTCTAGAACGATTAGAAACAACATATGAGGGCAAAACCCACCCTTGCTTCGCACAAGAAATCAGATCTAGATTGGGACCATTTTCCATTAGATTTGGTCCATAATCAGAAACCATAAGATCACATTGTATAAGGCCATACTTTTCACCAATGATTGCTTCAGCTTGAACTCGCAATTTTTATTAGAATCAACGGGTTCTGCATATTTCAATATCCCAGCTCTAATCGGGTTTCCCTCAAAATCCAAGTAGAATAGATATATATCCGGGTACAAATTATTTGGTTCTTCCATCTCAACATACCATCCATTTGTGAATGGCGAAAGTCAGTGATCTTTTGTCAATTCAAAGCAAGGGATTTCTTGGTAGTTACTGAGCCTCAACAAATCAACCATGCTCTATCTGCAAAATAGTCAATATTAAGTAGTCAATATAAAAATGCATACAATGTCTATAATTATAAACTAGTGTTTTAATACTAGATGTATACTTGCAAATGTTCATGCTAATAATCGATGGTTAGGGAACGACCCTTCATTTTCAAAATCAATTGATTGATTAAGCTCAAATCTGCTAGCATTATCCATGAGAGATAGAATGTACATTTTATAGAGTCGTTTGGGATAAGGATCGATCATAGAACGAGCGATCATCATAGAAGGGGAGGTTGATCCTTCTTGTTTATGTGTATGAGTTTATCACATGTTTTTTATTCGAGTTTATGTGAGTTTTTGTGCTTAATTTATATGTATGTGAATGGTAATTGCACATTGATTAATTGGAATACAAGTGCGTGATTGTGAAGAAGAAGCACATAGTTTGATGAATTCGTAGCAAACTGGTGAATACATTAGAGATTCAGCATAGTTCTGTATACTGCGATAGCTGCCAAGTGCGAAGTCATCTGGTGTTCTAGTTGATCTCAAATAGAATGTTATGCAAAGATCGTAACGACATATGTGCATCGCCATGGTTAAGAGAATCTTGATTATGCAACCCCCATATTCGCTTCAAGTTAGACTTCAACCTGTTTACAAGGTGATGCCGAAAGGTTGGTCAACCCTTATCTTAGTCTTCTTCCAGTGTTCACCATCCTTCATATACATGAATTGACACCTTCGCCTTCGGAGGTTGAATATTTTTACAATTCTCGCATAAATGAAGGCTAGGTTGAAACTTCTTGTACCCAAGACTCCTTTCGTAATAGTTCAATACAACAAGAAGGGTCGGTTAGTCCTTCTTTTGTTCACCATTCTAGATACGAGTGAATTCACAATTCTCTACTAAAGGAAGGGGCAGCCGATCCTTCTTGCCTTATGTCGGGAGTCAATATGCGGACAGGGGCTAGATCGACAGTTGATAATATCTACGCAGATGCAAGGTGTGAGGAAGGAAGCATTTGAGAGATTGAAGACTGCGGAAGGCCGTCGGGCTAATCCTGGAAGGAGATCAACGATACTAGATCGATCATGCAAGATGGACGGCTCAGAGAAATTCCTTTATCCCTATAGGTGCAAGAATGATAGGAAAGGATAGATAATATAAAAAATGGAATGCATGGGTATCTAAGTACTATTTTATTCGTTTTCCCCCTTTTTCCCGTGGTCGAGGTCAAGGGGGCAAGTTAATTTAGATAGACTCATATAGACTCTAGCACCTTGGTGAATGCACATTCTATCTAGGACCAAGTCCAACAAAACTGATGCAATAACTAAACAACTAGCTCAAAGAAAAATTCAAAGAATCGGGTAAGAGAGCTACAATGGAATGTCACATTACACATATGGAACAAAGTTATATTCATTTTGAATATTTGATATAATATAAGCAAAATTAATCGAGGGGTTTAATCTTGCTCCCATGCATATTGGAAGAAAATTTCCCACTTCCATAGGTATGTTCTTCCTCCATGAGATCAAATGAGCTAAGCCTTAAAATTGGACAAAAGTATTTGCAGGACACCCGATAATTTGAAAATATTTATGGTATTATGAATGGAATTTAGCTACATTGAATAGATGGCAACCAAGCTTGGACAATTATTGGACAACAAGCTCTACAAATCATACAAAGATAACAAATAAAAATTATTAAAGAGTATTGATTGGATTGTTTCTTATCTCTTCTTTCCCACCAGACCAAATCATCTTGACACTAACTAAATGGCTTCCTTATCATTGTTAAAAATTGCCATGCAATGAAGGGGCGGTCATCCCTTCTTCTACCAAGTATTCTTTTCATAATAGTTCTATACTACAAGAAGGGTCGGCCAATCTTTCTTGTCTTCAACATTCTGGATACAAGTGAACTCCTGGATATAGGTGTTCACAATTTTATAGTAAACAAAGGGGCGGTCGATCCTTCTTGTAGCCAATCTCCGTTCCCCACTATTTACAGTGGATGTAGGGAGTTGGGAATTGTTGTCCCATCCCGCAATCCACATTCGAGGTTGCGGGATAGTGGTACTGATGAAATGTTTTAAGAAATATAGGTATCCGCAATCCGCAACATATTTGCGTCTTCGGTAAAGGCGATGAAATCATCATGCGGGGTGGAAGAAGGGTCAGCCGACCTTTCTTATGCCGTGTATTCTATTCAAAATAGTTCTAGGCTGCAAGAAGGGTCGGTCGATCCTTCTTGTGTTCACCATTCTGGATACAGGTGAATTGTAACCTATAGGTGCCTACAGTTCTCTACTAAACGAAGGGGCGGCCGATTCTTCTTGTCGTGTGTTGGGACAAATATTGTTGATATGTTATAACTTAGCCAATATACCGATCCCAACTGTAATTTCATTGCAGAAGTCAAAAGTCTGGAATTGTTGTCCCAGCCTAGGCGGGTTGAATATTTTTACAATTCACTCGTAAATGAAGTGTCGGTCGACCTTTCTTATATCGAGTATTCTGTTCAAAATAGTTCTAGGCTGCAAGAAGGGTTAGTCGATCCTTCTAGTGTTCACCATTTTGGATACAGGTGAATGGTTGGATATAGTTGTTCACAATTTTATAATAAACGAAGGGGCGGCCGATCCTTCATTTTGGAGGTCGGAAGTTGGGATAAATATTGTTTATATGTTATAACTTAGCCAATCTCAGTTCTAGGATGGATTCTGCATTAATTTGGAAGAAAGAAGATTGACAATATTTAAATGTGTGGATCAGAGCATATAAAATGAATTATAACCCAAGTATTACAGTCAACTACGAGGCAAAGCGATAAGATGGTGTAACACGAAATACATCCAAAAAAGAGAAATTAAAAGACTAAAGAAAGTAAAAACATATGAATCTCTGTTTCGGATATACTTTTAGTTCTGTTCTTCATTAAAGTCTTCAAAAAATATTATGTCACTGTATTTTTTGCTCTCGGATCCAACCCTTATTACTCCATAAAATCAAAATTTATACAAAATGATCCTTGAAATCGTCGCTAAAAAAAGAAATTTCAAATAAATCTCTTTGATCCAACCCCTATTATCTTGTTCAAATTTGAATAAATTTTCCATTTATTTCAATCCTTCTACTGTTTGATGATCAAAAGCCTTGTTTCCATTTAGATGTCTCCTTTGCCATATAATTTGATGAGGATCATAATTCATCCTTTCATCCTCTTGGAAATCCAAAATCTTTAGTAATTTTTCTACTACAGAGAGGGCTGCCTTATTCTTAATGATGAATGGACCAACTTTAAGGGGTAATTTCACATCAGATGCTTTTTTGAAAGCATAGAAATGTTCTTCTGAATGCAGCCTTTGTCTAATAAATTCCAGGGCAAAACCCTCACTGTTAAAAAGGATGGAAATAGATATGGTGCTCCAGTAAAACCATACACCCTAATTATAGTATGTTCTCTATACAAGAACCAGTCACCTGTTTGGCCTTCTGGTGTAGGCTGTAAAGTTTCTTTTTCTTCTAACACTCGGGGCATTTCAGCATTAAAAATAATTCTGTAAATTTCTGCCATGATTTTATCGGTGAACTCAAACATATTGACCTATTTATTAAGGTCATGAGAAAAGATGGTACCAAGAAACTTGGATTTTGAAATGTTTGAACAATATGACTGATACCTGAAATGGTTCAACTGGTTGAAATTCACCAACTGGACATGAATTGCTTCAGCTAGGAATTCATCAAAATTAAAACAACACACCGGACTCAACTGTGACTCTGGTGAAATTACTTGGAGAAGGAAACCTAAGATAACTTCCGTGATTCGACTTATCACTGTCTAGACCTAAAATTTGACTCAAAAAGGACAAAACTAACTAGGTAAATCACTAAAAGACATCAATACTCAATGAGAACTATAGGTTTTCATGTGACTGACCATCTTTCAAGACTTGTAATAAAAACTTGAATTTTCTGCAGGACTATTGTTTCTATAAAATTTGCCAACTTTTCTTCGTTAACCGACTCAGGGCTTTTGGGAAATGTTTCAGGTAAACTTAGAACCTCACAGACAGTCTACGCATTTACCGGGCATAGAATTTTGGTCATTTTTACATTAATGATTACCCTTTCATCCTGCGAATAATTCGTCGCACACCAACAAACAAATTCGGGGAAGTGTAGGGTTTGTTCGACACAAAAATAGTACACAAAAGAACCAAAAACATTAAATACATCCTTTCCCTGCGACTTAAACTCCATTAATTTCTCCTTAGACTGTGAAATACTACACACAGACAAAACAGGGTTGAAAATAGGGTCAAATACAAGCTTCTCGTTTTCATCTGAAATTTCATTGAAGGGAAGAAGGTCTTGGGTTTTCTCCATTTGGGAGACAAAATATAAACACTGAGGGTTTCGAGCTACTTGTGAACTGTAAAGTGAGATTCTTGGGTGTTGTTCCAGTTGACGAAGACAACGACGTGTTTCACACAGACCATTCTTTTCCTCCAGGTAATAAGTGACAAAAACATTTTTTAAAACTTCGAACAAACCTTTTATAGAACATATGCTTAGATGGTTTCCGAACTTGCGATGAGCGGTTTAAATTTAACCGCTTTTCATAGTGGTCTCCACCAACACTTTCCATGTGGTAAGAGATTTAATTTCCGCTCTACCTTTTCCATGTTTAACCACCATGCACTTTCTAGCGTGGGAACCCATTTCCACTGTCGATTATCTGGGTGTGTCTGCCACGTTGCTACATGTTTGCAACTTTTGGTGTTGTTATACCTCTAGATTCCACAGTGTCGCATCTCCACCACAAACAGAGTTGACGACAGTTCCCCTACTGTTTGAACCACCCAGGAGATGAGTAATCCTTGAAGGTAAATCAACCTTGTCAAGTTTTAACCCAGCTGAGACTTTATTTACACACACTACCACGCCTTGCTCAGTTATAGGTGCGCGGCAGTATACACTACCGCGTTATGCTCCGTGACAACCGCGCGGTACTACCGCGTTATGCTCCGATTGCAGGACGCGGTACTCTTTTATTAGCCTTTTTTCCATGGCTTGTGGGATTTTGGATTTTTGAAGATAGTGGAAGATTGGGGTCCCTGATTCGATCCCAACTCACTTTCTGTGATTAGAAACCTTGATCCACTTATCTCTCCCTAGATCCATCCATCTCTCTTGTTAGTTAACCCTACCATACACTATAAAAGAGAGGCATTCCATGGGGAAAAGGGAGGACTCTTGAAGTACCAAACTTATGATCTTGCAGCATTTTGGAGATAGCTAGAGGAGAAGGAACTTGGAGCTAGAAGATTCGCTTGGACATCAAGCAACTTTTGTAAGCATTCTTCAAGTTGTAATAAGATAACTTGTCTTGTTTTTCCCATTTCATGTGTTTAGCATAAGTTCTTAGCATGGAATGTATCTAATCTAGATTTGAATCTAATCTTTACATTCAAGGTATTTGGAAGCTTGTACGTTTGTTCTTTGGTTGATCTTAACAGGTTCTACATTGGAGCTTTGGATCAAGAGCTAGAAGCGGGACAAATGTCAGTTTGAAAGGTGTGTCTTATCTCTCATTGTTTTTTAATACATTTAATCTTGCTGTAAAAGTTAGTTCAGGAATTTCAAGGTAGCATTTGTTGTGTTTTGTTCTTAGCTTAGAGTTAGTGAAAGTCTGCTTTAAGTTAAGGGAATTTTGACTTATCCGTAGGGAAAAATTCCACCAAACAAGAATGGCGACTCCGCTGGTTTTGATTTCTGTTTGAATTGATTCAGTTCACTGTCATCCATCTGTTGATTGTGATTTGTTTTATTGCACATCAAACCAGTTTGAATCTTGGTCTTTTTTGAACTTTATTCACCCCTCCTCGCTGCATTTTTCTCCCTATCTGATCACTGAGTCCCCTGGGTTAGCAACAACCCTGAAAACTTCATTTTCTTTTCTCAAGTTGTGCTTTTTCCTTACCTTGCCATAGTACCACTCCCTAAGAACTGCTTCCAGCACGGTAGTACCACGTTCTCTCAATTAGTACTAGAGCGGTACTGTCACAGTGCCGCACTCCAGTCAGACCCTGACACGCAGTAGTGTCTGCATTTTTTCAAATTTTTTAGACTTGCTTGGTTTCCTGAGTCTCTCTCTGCCTTAGGTAGTGTTTACTATTGCCGGTTAGCATCCTGGTCATTTTACAGTCTGTGTGGTTTGATTATTTCCTTGTTGTGAGCTTGATTTGTTTGAATTAGTGGCATTTTTGACATACTGGGTCATTTTTCCAGTTTGATTGCATTGACTTGACTTTTTTCACCACAACCAACTCAACACCACTGTTCTCTGTTACTGAACCCTGTAGCTTTTATAGTCATATTATTTCCATCATTTTCAGTAATTAAAATATTATCATTTGAGAGCAATTTTGTTGTTTGAATTGAAAAAGTCTAGTAGCATTATTTTGCATTAGGAAATGAACCATTTTGCCACAAAAATTCTCATAGTTGAAGCATTGTAGATTGTAGGATCAATGCATTAAAAGGAGTGTTTATTTCAGTTTGGCTTTGTTTACAAAAATAAAAGAAAAAATCTTTTACTTTGGTTTTTGATTGCTTGTGAAGAATTTCATGCATATTTGATCGAAGAACTCTCTCTTTCCCTTAGCTAGTTTTCATCGAAGACAAAGGCTTATTTTTTATTCTTTCTCATCTGCATGGTTTGAGTCGTCATAACACCATCAAGTTTCACGTCCACTACCTGATTGAGTAAGACAGCCACTAAAATTAATCTCCCTAACTATGCCAACTTTAACCTCACTTGAGGAAATCAAAAGAATTTGGTAGTTAGGTAGGACACCGGGGATAGGCATCAAAATAATTCCCCCTTGTCATTTTCATCTGAGACATAGTCGTTGTCTTTAGGGAACTAAAATCCTCTAGTATTTATTGACACGGTCACAGCTAGTTTGTGGAGGGGCCTCCTGACTGTTTTTAACTTTCAGGGGTTAAACGGCCGCGAGATTGAGAACCGGACGGAGTCTGTGGAATACCACACTCCACTTAGCCCTAAGGCAACATCGATCGCTATCTTCTTCAGAAGGCTGAAGTGCCCAAAACCTTTTCCGACGTGTCATGAACAAGGTAACTTAGTATCTATTCTACTAGGGCTCTTTTACCCAGGATCCCTTTCGGTAGAGGGATATCCTTCTTATATCGGTCTCTCATGTTGTATTGTTCAACTTGGATTTCATCACCTTGAGAAGGATACAGCTTGTTGAGGTCTCCAGCTCTTAGTTAGGAGTTTGCTTGGTATCTCATCTTTGTAGAGGGTCATTTTTCTTTGTGGGGACTGCTTGTTGGCATTCTGGCCATTTTTTGTATCAGCTCCCTTATTGAGACAGCGGTCTCAGTATAGATTTTAGAGATTACTTTTTTGGCCTGCGAGCCTTGCTTTTTCTAGCTCCTGTTCTGCACACTCGGCTGCATTAGAGTTTTTGAGTTCTTTGTTCACGACACTGCCCCCGATTTTCATTTTCCCGTCATCATGTCAGATCAACCACGAAGATCATGAAGAATACAGGGCCAAAGCCCTCCACCACCACCACCACCACAGACTTCCGGTCTGCCCGCATCAAGCATTCCTGCTCCTCCTGGCCATGGTGCTGGTCGAGGCAACATTCCACCGCCAATACGTACAACATCTTCAGTTCCACCCGTAATGACCACTCACAGCACAGTCTCAAAATCTATTCCAGCTTCTGCAACCACTAGCATATCTGAGACTTCCACTGTCACTTCACCCACTGTCATCCCATATTTATCTGCCACAGTGGACACCGTTACAGTGGTTGAACCTAGTACAGCCCAAAGTACTAGACCATAGGTCATCCTTCTACCTGATGTCAGCACTTCCCGTCCATCAGATACTTTTCACGATGACACAGACGGATCTATTGGCACCACAGAAAGGTCCGACCAGGACATACCTAGCTTGATTTCAGTCCCAGGAAGGTACGTTGAAATTGTTGAAGACACTCGACTTCCTGACACACCTTTTGAACCCGATTATGGCTTCATCACTTCCCAGGCGGAACTTCCGCCTGTTATCACTACGTCACCCAGTGTTCATCCTCAGGAAACAAGTTCTTCTAGCAACGTACCTCGTACTATAGATCTACCCAACCTCCCTCCGGGACATGAAATCATGGCTTCCATCCAGTCTAGTATGGTTAGTCTAGCGAACTCTCCGTTAGCATCAGCATGGTTTAGACACAACCCAGAGAAAATGCTCTCGGCAGCGTCTAGATATCCCCCTGTTACTCGTCCTTCTGAATATAGGGATCCCAACATCTCGTCTAGCATAGAGTTTCGTCACTCCTTTCCAGACGACTCAGGACCTTCGGACTTTACTATACCTAGGTTCCCGCCGGATCCCCAAAACCCTTTTCAGGATATGAACTCGGACCCAGTTCTCGATGGTCCTCCTATCATTGAACACGTTATGGATGACACCGATACCCCTGGGTTAAACTCCCCACATTTGATGCCATCACCCATTTTTGGCGCACATTCTATGAGGGATAACCCAATTTTTTGTCCGTCCTCGCCCATCAGATATGGACGACCCCCTCCGCAAATTAGTACTTTCAGCGTCGTTGGCCAATCCACACTATCATATTTGGCTAGCGGTGGAAGAACACCTAGTCATACTGCTGGATCTTCCGTTTTGACCGGAGGATCACCTTCAACCACCATTTATACTATCTCAGGAGGTGGACAACCGACTGCAGTGGTCCCTAACTCCAACGTGCAAACACCCCCTGGTGGGCCATCAACCCAACCAGCTGGGGGACAACCTTTTGTTGGGAACCCCATTGTTAGTCAACAACCTCCTCCTATAGGGTCATCAACCCAACTAGTTGGAGGACAACCTTTTATTGGGAACCCCGTTCCTAGTCAACAGCCTCCTCTTATAGGGCCATCCAACCCATTTGCTGGCGGACAACCCATTGGTTCCATCCAACAACTCTCCCAACCAGTAGCATCTGCTCAGTATGGTATGTACCACACACCTAGCAGCGGGCAACCTTATTCCGGTGTTCCAACCGGGCCTCACTCTCAACCTCCCCCATCAGGTATGCTTCCTTCTTGGGATCCTCAAATCCCATAGAGTGGGGGGTACTCACTTTTTGGAAACTGGAACCAAGCTGGGGGGAAATCTCAGATTCTCCCGAACTTGAATTCCAGCTTCCCTTACCCTTCAGCTGCTACAACTCCATGGAACCCATCACTTCAATTTCCACTCGCTCCTCAAGTAGGAATGAGCCTTCCATGTACACAACAGTTGCAGCCACCCCCCAACCTTGCTACGGGAAACTTTCCACTCAATCAATACGGTGGTACCATTCCTGTAACACAACAATTCCAAGGAACCTTTTCCCAACCAAGAGCAACAACCATTCCTGGGTATCAGCAACCCCAGGGTACCATACCCACTCAGCAGAACACCCACCAACCGGTTGCCTACAATCAACCGGTTAACCAGATGGCTTCTTACCCATAGAATTTCCAGCAGTATCCCTCGGGAAACACATATGGGTATAACACGCAGCATTATGCTATGCAGGGCCCTCCAGGTTTCTCTGCACCTCATGGTTATTACTCATACCCGTAGACTAACCGTCAACTTCCCTTTTTGGCCACACTTGATCTACCTGATTTGTCGAGGCTTATCAACGATCCTATATGGCATGAACCTCACTGGCCACCTATCCCAGCCAAACTACCATCAGACATTCCCATGTTCGATGCTAAGCCCGGGGAAGACCCCAAGAACCACGTGATGACCTTCCATCTTTGGTGTTCATCCAACTCCTTGATGGATGATTCCATCCGACTTCGGCTCTTCCAACATACGCTCACCGGCACGGCAGCAAAATGGTACATCGAGCTGCCACAGCACTATTTTTGTGATTTCAACACCTTGGCTATGCAGTTTCTGACTCATTTCCAGCTCCCCATCCGGTATGAGACTAGAACAGAACTGTTAACCTCACTGCGTCAAACCACTTCTACGCATATTTCGGATCATATCCATGAGTGGCGACGACGCCGTAGGTTGATTAAGGCACCCATTCCGGATCAGCTACTCGCTGATCGGTTCACAAAATCCTTTTTGCCTCCCATAGCCAGAGATATCGCCATGCGCGGACCAGTTACAGAAGAACAAGCCATCTCGGCAGCCCAGTACATGGATTTGGTGTACACTCAATCCGGTACTTTACATGAACTTCTTCCTCATGCCTCCCGCGTTAACACTGATCCCACAAAGCCTACCACTGAACCTCCCATCGATGGTATTGTCGGTTCAGTCAAGACCCAGCCTACCTCTAACTCGACGAGGCAACAAGCTTCTGCTTCCCCCGCTTTACCCCAGGCTGCTTCATAAACAACCACTTCTCCTTCTATTTCCTCCGAAGTGAACGTAGTTCAATCTACGTCACAACCATTCGGGGGAAAGAAGAAAAACAATCGTGGTAAACCCAAGAAAAACCAGCAGGAGAACCCCAAGCCACAACCCACCCAGCATGACCAGAAACCACAGCGAAAGGCAAAGTTTCCCTGCCTAATTTGTCAGGATGATCATTAAACGTGTGACTATCCCTACAAGGATGAAGTCAACAAATTTGTTAAAGGATCCTCTCACCCGGCAGTGTTAACCGACCCTTTCCCTCAACAGCAACAGCAGATGGTTGCCCAAGAAACCCCACAAGGGGGCAACCTGACCAATCCCAACCACGGAGAGATGTCCACAAACCGTGAAATTCTAATGACGAGTAATGAAGAGGTTAATATCACCACTCGTTCAAAGACTTACAATAGCCCTCCAAGTTCAAACAAACAACCCGAGATAGCCAAAGGAAAATCTCCTGTTGAAGATCCGATTCCTATTCCCCCCCCTACTGGTCATCTCCATATCGAGAGACCGCTTACGGACACAGTGCTACGCCCACCCAAGGGCACCATACGAAAGGCGACATTCAATCCTAATGCGCGAGCTTCCCAAAACTACAACATTGTTGAAGATTTGGCTCAAGCACCTTGCGCCATGTCAACTCTCGAGGTTCTCCAACACTGCCCCATGCAACGTAGAACCCTACTTTCAGCACTGGGGGCAATGGACCCAGATACTTCAAACTCCATTATGTTTAACTTGGAGCACGTTAAACCTCGGCTTTCTCACCAGTTAGCCTTTCAAGTCCACACCAAAATCCATGGAAATGTCATCCATCGCACTGTGTTAGATGAGGGTGCTTCCACGTCGATTATGTCTTTGAACTGCTAGAGAGCCTTAGGCTCACCCGAGGTCACAACTTCTCCCACTACTCTCAGGGCGTTTGATGGACACGGCTTTCAACCGTATGGACTCATGCCCTCAATCAGTGTTGAACTGGGGGGAAAAATAGTATCCGTACACATCGAAGTCATAGATGCACCTTTGGATTACAATCTCCTACTTGGTCAGAACTGGTTCTATGCCATGACCGCCATCGCATCTACAGTCTTCCGGATCGTGCAATTTCCTCATGAAGGAAAAATTGTCACCATTGATCAACTGGATTACTGCATCCTAGACTCCCATCTGAACTCCGCCAACACCATCCCGTTATTGGATCAACCTCAGTACCGGTTCCAAGACATTGGTGTTGGTCTCATGAAGGATTCTTCCCTCATTGGAGTTATTCCAGAGCTGGGAACCCATCTTCAACTAGTCAACATGATTTCATCGCATGTCACCCCTTCCGATGATTCATGGGTGATTCCGAGTCCCACTCAGATTCAAGGCTATGGCGATTCCATGCCTTTGAACAGAAACCTTGCAGCATATGACGCGATCCAATCAGCCACAAATTGGGTCGACTGTCCCATTGATCATTCCGTGGCAGAACTCTCGGCTGAGACTCATGCATACCCACCACTTTTCGATCCTCTCAATTTGATTTTTCCCACGGACGAATCAATTATGGAGGTTATGTGCGGTGATGAGCCACCATGGGGAGATTTTCACCATCAATCTTCATTCCCCACCATTCAGCCACTTGAGCCTGATTTAAAACCCAGCACTTCACTTGGGATGGTTCAAACCAAGTTCCCTACTTCCCTCGATGAGGTATTTTTCGAAGGAAACTTGGCCAATCTTATGGCAACCACTCCCATCGATATTTCAGTGAAGCCTGGTATCATGGGAAATGTACACATCGGCAAAACATGTACTCCCCTCAAAAGGGAGTTCTATAGTGCCTACTTCAAAACTTTCCCCGATGTTTTCGCTTGGAGTTATGAAGAAATGCCAAGGATAGACCCCTCGATCGTGATCCACGAAATTCCAACTTTCCTTGGCGCCCGACCTGTTCGGCAAAAGCTTCGACCTGGTCATCCTCGTAAGGTAGCCGCCATTAAAGCAGAAGTTGAAAAACTTTTGCGTGCTGGTTTTATCTATCCTATCCCATTGATAGAATGGGTATCCAACATCATTCCCGTAGCCAAGAAACAGGGAACGATTAGAGTCCGTGTTGATTACCACGATTTGAACAAGGCTTGTCCAAAGGACAACTACCCAACTCTGTTTATTGACCAGATCATCGATAACTGTGACGGGAGCATCATCTTTTCATTTATGGATGGATTTTCCGGCTATAATCAAATCGATATCCTCCCAGCCGACCAACACAAAACGGCCTTTATCTGCCCTTGGGGGATTTTTGCATATCGAAAGTTACCTTTTGGCCTGAAAAATGCCGGGGCAACTTTCCAACGGGCGATGTCCTACGCATTTCATGACATCAAACATATTGTAGAACCATATCTTGATGACCTTCCCACTCACTCTCGGACCCGGGAAGACCATCCAGACCACTTAAGTGCCATTTTCGAAAGGTGCCATCGCTACAATATACGTTTGAACCCGCATAAGTGTGTCTTCTATGTAGAAGCCGGAAAACTGTTGGGCTTCATAGTCTCCAAAGACGGGATACGTTTAGATCCTGCAAAGGTAGCAACTATCGTAGCCCTGCCTTCACCCACCAATATTACAGAACTTCAATGTTTGCAAGGGCATGCAAACTTTCTACGTCGTTTCATCTGCAATCTGTCCGAGATAAAAAAATGCTACATGTGGCTTCTCAAGAAGAATGTTCCCTCTATCTGGGATGACGAAGCCCAACGCTCCTTTGACAATCTAAAGGCAGCCTTGACCAAAGATCCTGTGATTCAACCCCCCGATTACACACGGGACTACATTCTTTATCTCACAGCCTCGACTTCCACCATCGGTATGGTGCTAGTCCAGGAAGACCAAAATGGCATAGAACATGTGGTATATTATCTTAGTAAGAGTCTTCTCGACTCCGAAACTCGCTATTCACATGTTGAAAAACTGGCTCTGGCAACAGTATTTTTTGTCCAAAGATTCCGTCATTACATCTTACTCCGCCAGACCACCGTCATAGCCGACTTCAACCCAATGTATTATATCCTCACACGTCAAGTGCTTGGGGGCAAATACTCTCGTTGGATTGTCATCCTTCAAGAGTTTGACTTGGAGTTTGTCAAGGCTAAGTCCAAGAAGTCTCTGGTCTTCGCGGAGTTGATTTGTAACTTGCCCCGTGCTACTGAGCAACCCGAGCCCATTGATTCTCTTCCTAACGAATCATTGTTCCTCATTAGAACGTCTGATCCGTGGTATGGGGATATTCTTTTATATCTCCAAACCCAACGCTTCCATCCCGATCTCACTCACGATGAACGGCGACGCATCTGACATCACGCAAAATACTACCTCATAGTCAACGATACTCTTTATCGGCATGGTGTCGACACCGTCCTTCGACGCTGTTTGACCTTAGATGAGGCGGAACGCATTCTCAATGACTGCCACGCTGGAGCATGTGGTGGTCATCTCTCTGGGATGGCTACGGCCCAGAAAATACTGCGAGCAGGATACTTTTGGCCCTTAATTTTCAAAGACTGCATTGAAACAGTCAAGAAGTGTCCACCATGCCAATTCTTTCATAGTAAAGCACGCTCGCACCCTGCTCCCCTCCATCCTGTTATTGCCATCGGCCCTTTTTCCAAATGGGGCATAGATTTCATGCACTGTAAGCCCACTTAAGCCGGGGGGCATAGCTATGTTATAGTAGTTGTCGACTATTTCACAAAATGGGCTGAAGCAATGCCTACGTATGCTGAGGACGGCAAAACAGCAGCACAGTTCATATTCAATCATATTATAGCTAGATTCGGTGTCCCACAGTCTATTGTGACTGATCATGGTTCCCATTTCAGGAACCATATGATCGAAGAAGTAAGTGCCAAGCTGGGTTTTCGCCATGAAAACTCAACCCCGTATTACCCACAAGCTAATGGCCAAGTTGAAGCCATTAACAAAGTCCTGAAATGAATGATTCAGCGTATTGTGGGTACCCAGAAATCCAATTGGCACTCAGCTCTGTTCTCAGCACTGTGGGCATACCAAACCTCAGTGAAAAGTGCTACTGGGTTTACACCATTCCAACTGGTGTATGGCCTAGAAGCCATTCTTCCGATTGAATGTGAAATACCATCACTCAAGATAGCCATAGAGCTACTTCCACACACCACTTCCGAAGAGGAACGATTTCTATACCTAGCTAAGCTAGATGAAATCCGCTGCGACGCTGCTTTAGCTAATGAAGCTCACAAAAAACGCGTCAAAGCTCAATATGACAAATCCGTTCAACCTCGGATCTTCAATGAGGGTGATCTCGTACTTACATATGATCAAATGCACGATAAGCTTGGAAAAGGTAAACTTGAATCTATGTGGTACGGCCCCTTTATTGTAAAACGTGTCTTGGAAAAAGGAGCTTATGAACAAATCGATTGTGATGGTATGCCATTGGCACGGCCCCACAATGGGCTATACCTCAAACATTTCTACGCATGAGGTTGCCCTACGCGGGTTACTTGTTGTACATAATGTACTTAGTTTGCTTTTACTCTCTTTTTGGTGTGCGCGTGGACCTTATGTATCCACTCTTACTTTGACTCGTGACTTTATGCGCAGATGTCTGCCTACTTTGGATTCGCCGACGGTGCAAGCCGACATACCCGGAATCTCGCTTCCGCAGCATGGGTAATCTATTCCCCCACTAGTGAGTTGATTTCTTTAGGAGCCAATTGTTTAGGTCCTGCAACCAACAATATCGCGGAGTACCATGCGGTCATTGGTCTCTTGACAGAGGCTGCTTCACTCGGAATTGACTCCTTATCAGTCTTTTTAGACTCCCAACTCGTGGTTTCTCATCTAAGCCGCGTTTACACAGTTCGCGATCCTACACTACTTCATTTATTTTGGAGAGTATGCCTCTTGGAACGATCATTTAATTTCATTACATATCAACACATACCAAGAGAATTCAATTGTATAGCTGATTCGTTGGCTAATTACATTTTGGATTGGCATCTTGCCCATACATAAGAATACATCATAAAAAATAAAATACACAAGTCATTGTAAATATTTAGATCATAAATAGGTCCATATCACTGTATATAAGAGTGTTTTTTCCAAAATACATAAAGTTTGTGTGAAAGACAAAATTTGGGACCAAATCCCATACAAAATTTTGCTCTCAAAGCCTACATATCGTGTACATGCCGCACAAATACTAAAAAGACCATCTATGGAGATCTAGGAGACTTATCATGTCCCTCGTCGGACTCCTCCCGCTGCTAGTGGTAACATACTACAGCTCGAACCACCTTACGAAGAAGTCGACTGATATGACCAGGCATGCCTATAGTATGCCGCTGGAGATGATAAGGGACGTCATCCATCCCCATAGCAGGGATACCATGAGTCAATCCCTATGAGTTCCTCTCTATGTCCTGAACGCCTCCTACTTCATCTTCATCCTCCTCCTCGTCAGGAACAACTTGACGGTCGACACCACCGCGATGTAAGGGCGAGTACCCATCTGGTCTCTGTGCTCCACGGTCTACGACATGCATACGAACATACATTAGAAGTCTTTTACGCATTCTAAAAAAGCAATAAAAATTAAATATTCAAAAAGAAAAAATGCATATCCATGAAGGTCTTACCTGAGTTGTCCTAATCATCATCCTCTGGCAGTGCCAAGTCGATGTCCTCGCAGAAATCTACCCCGGCATAAGGGTAGTCATCAATCATAACTATCTACTCCTCGAGCCAGGAAAAGAAATCCTCACCAAAGGCTAAGCGCTGAGGTCCCCTGAGACGTCCAGCATAGTCACTCCATCGAGCCATCCATGGCTCGGTAGGTGGACGGGGGGGCATAGATATCTGTGGGCGCAGTAACGGCACCCTCGCCAAAAAGAAGGTGACCAGGATACTCCCATAGCCAAATTGGGAATTCTTTCCAACCCTACACTTGTGCACTTGTTCTTTGAGATTGGCCAACACCGCCTCACACTAGTTAAATACTGTTCCTCCCATACACTCTGCTATGAGATTCACTTGTGTGCGGGATGCCTGATGCGGACTCACACTTCCTGCTGCACGCGTGATGGTGAACAGTACGGTTTTTATAGGGATTTCTATAACATCCTTTATGGCCACCTTCCCGCTTTTCTTACCCGATCCCTGACGGAAATATCGAGCAATCAAGTCATCTGTACTCGATTCCAAGGCTGAGTATCGAGTAAAGTTCACCCGGGCCCCTCTTTTCGAGAGGCCCGTGAGGAAATAAATATCCTCGAGTTGGATTTCGAGAACATGCTCTCCCACTCGGAAAGCTTGAATGTCAGGGTCCCACAATTGGATAAGATGAGTGAGAAGCTTGGGTTGCTGACGAATCCCTTTGGTCTTAAAGAACTTCAACAAACCACATTCTCTCAATGCAGTCACGGTCGGTAAGTGATTTTCAGCTGCCAAATCATCTACTTCATGCTCTCTTTCTTTCCAGCTGACCATTTTGCTTCAAACAACTTGCAAACTCCTGCAAAAGGTTAGGGAAAACATTTAGTAACTATTTAATAACTTAGTTTCAGCAAAACATTTGAGAAAATTTGATTTCTTCATCTCAAAAATCGCCTTCATCGCGCCTGGGGCAAACTCTGCCGTGCGGTACTCTACAGTACCGTGCCTCGGTTTGGAACCACAGCGCGGTACTATATAACAGTACCGCATTTATCGATAGAGCCCCCACGCGGTACTATGAAGGGCAATTTTTGCCCAGTAGGGCTCGCCCAAAAAATCATTTTTTCCTACTAAAAGCAAATAATTCCTACATGAAATGAAAGAGGAGCTCAAGAGCTCTTACCTAGCGTAGACGGTTGTTGAAATGGTGTCCTGGAACTCCCGATATGGATCCTTGAAGTTTTGCTCCTCAAATGGGTAAAAATCTCCTCTTTGGGTAAAAACACAAATGAAATGTTAATTTCTATTTTTAACCATTCTTTATATAGCATTTTCACCTATTTTTTTAATTATTATTTTAAATGGTTAAAATAGAGCCCTTTTCACATTGCTAATATCCAGTTTTTTGAGCACTTATTGACAGGATCCCCGGTAAAAAGCGATATATTCACGCTGGCGTTTATTCATAGTTTGACCTTCATTTTGAGCCCACTTTATCTTTTTCGTGCTCTGGATTTAAAACTGAAAAAGATTCCAAGCGCTTTTACCTCCGTGTCGTGCTTGTCAAACTCAAGTAAATGGTGTCGAGTACGGTCAGCTTTACTCATGCTCGTTAAACGATGAGAAAAGTATTATCCTGGTTGTATTTTATTCTTTTTTCGGACCAGAATAATTTCAAATTATGAAAAAGACCATAGGAGTCCATAGTTAAGCTCTTTTTAGACTCCCTAAAATTGAAAAGATTTCCAAGTGATCTTGACTATTTCACACTTGTAAAAGTATTCGAAAGGTCGTCTATTCGGTGATAGGTTACCCCTTTTTCGGCCCGTCTAGACTATTTACGAGAAAGGTAAACCTCAGTCAATCTCGGCTGGGAGAGTTCTCTCGGGAATTGTTTTACACTTTTTCAGGATCGAGGGACTAAATTTATGAAAAATTACATTGTGGAGCTTCCTTTAAGTTTTTCAGGCTCTCTAAATGCGAAAAACTACCGAGTTTTCCTTCCTTTGACTCGTTAAAAATTAACATCGAAGGACCCATTTTGGGACGAACCCCTCCTTTCTCAGGTTCGTAAAACATGTGAGATTGGACTCATCCGTGAGATGAGCTACACCGAGCATCTGTTATCCTCTTCAAGCTCGAAAAACAACAAAGAGGTACTCATCTATCGTGTAGGGGGAATATGGGGGAACAAGTCAAGTTTGTTTATGGCAGCTTGTCAGTCGTTACCTTTGAACATGGCATGTGTCTGTCTCTTGTCTATATTGGGTATCCATTTTTCACTGAGTTATGGTCATCATCCTGAGTCGTCTCCTTGGCCACGAGCCTACTCATCCGGTGTCTAGCCTCTGCTGTCAATAATCCCTGCTGCCAAGTCCTGTTACATGTCGTTATATGTTCAAAGGGTCGCATTGTTCAGAGTCGTTCATTGTGTCAAGCCTCCGCTATGTTACTACATACTCCATTGTTTCATCATCTTATCGTTCGTGCCGATTTCGTGTCGATGATGTGGGAATAATTATGGCCCACCTTCGACGAGTCTATTCCCGTTGACACCAAATCACTATCCGGGAATTGGACTTAGAGATCAACCATTAGTACCTTGGTACCTGCATGCCTCAAGGGCAGGTTTCCTCGTGTTCGACAGTAGGTTTACATCATTGACCTCTGATCGAACGATCTCTCGAATGCTCGACATCAACTCATCTATTCGCATTTCGTTGAGATGTACTTCAGATACCTTGGGGATCATCCTCATCATTGGTGATTTCCCTCGCATTTGTTAATGGTTCACATCATTGACCGGTAGTCAAATGGTTTCTACCATGTTCGACTTCAACACCTTGTAATCACATGGCTAGATTTGTATCTTTTGCGATCGGGTAGAAGACCCTGGGCACACCTCTATATCTTGATTGCGTCCAGGTTGCGATGGAGATGTCCTTTGTATTGTCACATAGATCCACTTATTGCATTGGTCGTGGCTATGTCATCATTATCTCATGGATCTACGCTTGTTCATAGTAGCCATGATCTGTCCACAGTCTATATCATCTCAGTACTCATGGATCTGCAATGTATTGGTTGGCAGCCATGCTTTGAGTCATTTGTTTCTGAGCATGGGGATGCCTGCCTTGGTGGTATATCTGACACTTTGTTCCTGTTTCAGCTCCTTGTCCCTCTCCTCGATGCTATCTCTGCACAATATTCATAAAGTCTTTCGTCCATCAGTTCCTTCTGACCTCACACTTTAGGGGGCATCTGTTATACCTCTAGATTCCACAGTGTCACATCTCCACCACAAACAGAGTTGACGACACTTCCCCTACTGTTTGAACCACCCAGGAGATGAGTAATCCTTGAAGGTAAATCCACCCTGTTAAGTTTTAACCCATCTGAGACTTTATTTACACATACTACCGTGCCTTGCTCAGTTATAGGTGCGCGGTAGTATACACTACCGCGTTATGCTCCGTGACTACCGCACGGTACTACCGCGTTATGCTCCGATTGCAGGACGTGGTACTCTTTTATTATCCTTTTTTCCATGGCTTGTGGGATTTTGGATTTTCGAAGATAGTGGAATATTGGGGTCCCTGATTCGATCCCAACTCACTTTCTGTAATTAGAAACCTTGATCCACTTATCTCTCCCTAGATCCACCCATCTCTCTTGTTAGTTAACCCTACCATACACTATAAAAGAGAGGCATTCCATGGGGAAAAGGGAGGACTCTTGAAGTACCAAACTTATGATCTTGCAGCATTGTGGAGATAGCTAGAGGAGAAGGCACTTGGAGCTAGAAGATTGGCTTGGACATCAAGCAACTTTTGTAAGCATTCTTCAAGTTGTAATAAGATAACTTGTCTTGTTTTTCCCATTTCATGTGTTTAGCATAAGTTCTTAGCATGGAATGTTTCTAATCTAGATTTGAATCTAATATTTACATTCAAGGTATTTGGAAGCTTGTATGTTTGTTCTTTGGTTGATCTTAACAGGTTCTACATTGGAGCGTTGGATCAAGAGCTAGAAGCGGGACAAACGTCAGTTTGAAAGGTGTGTCTTATCTCTCATTGTTTCTGAATACATTTAATCTTGCTGTAAAAGTTAGTTCAGGAATTTCAAGGTAGCATTTGTTGTGTTTTGTTCTTAGCTTAGAGTTAGTGAAAGTCTGCTTTAAGTTATGGGAATTTTGACTTATCCGTAGGGAAAAATTCCACCAAACAGGTGTGAGTCATCCAATTTTTTAGCGCCTTTTCCACCTCCTCCCTTGGAGTGAGAAACCTTATGTAGAGACCTTAGAATAGTGACAATATTTGCATTGTTCCTCTCTATAAACATTAATAACCCAAGAATCCATATAGAATAAATTTAAAAAACATAAAAACAAAAATTCTAACAATATGAAGAAATCACTTGTTTGATGAATAATACCAATTCTAGACATTGTTTGTAGATGGGTTTGTAGAAGATCTAGTGTAACATGGGAAGAAGTCGATGAAGAAGAGGGAGAGATGACCATAACAGATAAGAGAAGTCTAAACAACAAGATCAATCATCCAAGATGGCATTGATGGCATTGAGATGAAACATTAAAATTAGGAAAACAAGGAGAGATCACATATCATAGCAATAACATCTAAGGTTGTGTTTTTTTTTTAAACAACCCATTTCATACTAGGTCCATAATTATATTGTTCATGTTTGACTATTAATAACTCGAATGCTTCCAAATGGCTCCAAATGCTTCTGATTTGGGTCTCAAGGTGTTTGAAAGGTATTAGGACATAAAAAGCAACAAAATTTGCATTGTTCCTCTCTATAGCTTTTAATAAGCAATGTATAACTGAGATAGACCAAGAATCCATATAGAGGAAGTTTTAGAAACGTTAAAAATACCTAACAATTTGAAAAAAACATTTGAAAAATATTCATAACCGTTGAGATTGAATTGACAAGTAATCAAACTTCTAATAGAAAAACCAAGGTTGGATGCAAATGGAATACAATCTATGCAATTTCCAATGAATACAAAGATCGATAAACACAAAAGAGGGAGTGAATGTAAAAAATATGTTCATGAATACAAAAACTATTATATTGAATCACTTCATTAACAAACGCCACTCCTTTGAATCCCTTTGGCAACTTGAAAGTGGACGACAAAGTGCTTTTGACAACTACGGGGTTTTATTCTTTTAGTAAGCCTTACTTTCTTGTGTTTTTCAACTGGCCTTTAAGGCATTCTTTACGTTAAACTCTTGTGTAATGTTCCCAACTTGGAACTTTTCCCAATTCGGTCAATTTTCAAAACTTGTACTAGTGAAGCCTCAAAATGTCCCAAATGATCCCAAATGCTTTCGAACTATGTCTAGAGTGGATTGAGGTGTAATATGAAACATTTATGCAGCTATTATAGGCATGGAAACTTCCAATAGACTTCAACCACTTGCATTTACAATTAGAGAATGAAAGGAAGAAACACTAGGAAAATCTATGTTGAAGCCCCTAAGGGTAGATGGCTCCAAAAGACTCTTTAAAGGATTTCGAATTTGGTTTGAAGGTATATGGAGGGTATTAAGAAATAAAAAGGAACCTCATCGGTGATTATAGACTAATATCATAATACTTCTGCAACATCCATTTAACTTCACGAGAAGTTGGGGAATTTTACTAGTCAAATCGAGGTTCAAAACCCCCAAGGGTAGGGGATGAACATGGATTGTGATAGTGACATCAATACAATGATACATGCATAATCAAATACAGGTACAAGGAGATAAATACATGTATAGGTTGATGGAAATCATGATACAATGGCAGTGGAGTATTGTTCTTCTTATTCATATTAGGGTGGCAGGATCGAGCAAGGATAGGAGATTGAAGTCTCCTTTGGTTTGGTGTTTGTGATCTCAGGGAGTTGGGGATTCCATCCAGTTGGTGCTAGTAAAACTATTGAGTTGGACTTTACTGAGGTTTGGAGTCCTATCTATAGGTTGGAAATTATGAAAACCAAGGGGTTGTAGCCTCGTTTTGTTAGCTTTTCATCATTTAATTCAATATGATCCAGGATCATAAATGAGAGAAAAACATGTACAGCATGTCAAACACAAGAGACAAGAGACACAAAGCATTTCACCCGGGAAAACCATAAAGGTGAAAAACCCCCCAACTTCCTCAGAGATAGAATAAGCACCAATACAAAGATCACAAAGATGAAACCCCAAAAGATAGATGTCTCCAGCAATTCTTCCTCGAGGGACCTCCACTTGTGTGCAATCCTCTCTCTCAACTATGCGATTTGGATGTGTGAGTGAATGAGAAAATATAGTGGTGCAACCACTCTATTTATACTTTAAATTAACTTGACCTACCTTTTATCCTAACTGAGTCGACCCCCTAGGGGAGTCTAATAACCCTTCCACTTAACACATACTGGGTCGACCCCTCTAAGGAGGTCTAATAACCCATCAAATATAAGTTATGACATTTACAATAAAACTTGTGACACTTGCAAATACAAATGATGACTGTTAGGATATTCCTATACTTCATCCTAGTCCCACCAGTATTTTGATCATTTACATTTTCAGTCATGCATGCACCTTTAGGGTTTGCATACATTTTGCATGCATCCTAGTCATCAGTCCAGCACCTAGCCCTCAGTTAGCCATCCCCCAGGAGATTCTCACTATTCAGTTTTAGCCCTCCAGTTGCTTAATGCGCCCTTCTTCCTTGATTTTAGGAAGCAACTCGCCCTTCTTCACCTACCAGTCTAGTTGTCACTGAGTTACACTTAGTTACAGTCAGTTACACTCAGTTACACCTACCAGACTCAGTTTGACTCATTGTTGAGAGTTACTTGAGCATTGATGACTCCACTGATGATGATGAAGACTTCCAGTTGTGCTCCGATGATCATGAGGACACCTAGTTGTGCTCCGGTGACACTCTATTGATCTTATGATCACTTTGAGAGGCTAATTCGAATTGCCACCTTGGGAATTCAAATCCTCTCTACCATTGTACTATTTATTTGTCCATATTGTGATTAATTAACTAGTGTGTGTGAAGTATTATTGCTTCTATCTGAGTTCTACTGTACCATATTATTCTGTTGCTCATTATACTGTATTGTTCACTCTTCTTCTATTTTCCTGCTTAATCATAATTACTCTTGTGAGGTATACATCATCTCTTAGATTTGCGGTGAGGATTTTCACATGGTATCAGAGCATGTTGAGAGTATTGTTTATCTCCATTCTTGAGATTTTGTTGTAGGTTATTACCAATATTTCGCGTGCAGCAGTTGCAGTAGTTTTTGCATTTTTGCAGCAGTAGTAGTTGCAGTTATTCTATATTGTTTTTGCAGGTCTTCTACAGCTTCAATGTATGATTTAGAAGGAATTAATTCTCTTTCTCCATTCAACTATGATGAATGGAAACCAAGAATGATACCATACTTGAAGATCCATGATCTTTTTTATTGTCATTTTGAAAGAGAGTTCGAATCCCCTGAAGAGAAGATTGATTGGTTAAATAAAGGTGATGGAGCCTTTGGCGCAATGATGCTTTCTTTGACTGCATACCTGAGATTCCATTTCAAATACCGTGATGGTGTTGAAACTCCAAAGGAGTTATGGACTCCAAAAGAGTTATGGGCTCACCTGGATGAAAAATTTGGCAGAAAGAATGAAGGACTTGGTCCTAACCCATTCGAAAGCAAGCAAAGTGATGCATTCGCTCCTCCTAATGGTCTCTCAGATCATGAAGCAGTATCATCTCATATTGAAGTTGTTGACAAAGAACTTGCAGATTCTCCACTCATGCTCAAAATTTATTCTCTTTTTGTGCTAGCTCACACTCTAGATATTGCAGAAGGTCCTAAATCCTCTTGTAACATCCCGATATTTTCATAAAAATAAAAAAAAATTAAATCGTCATTAAATGCTAATATTTATAAAATGCGGAAATAATAATAATTAATAAAGCAGTAATTAATAAATGCAACATTTGGTAGGAGCAATTTAACTGCTGTGTCTTTTTTTCTTCTGATGGTGTATCGTGTCAGCGACATGTCATGAATCCTATTAATGATTATGTCCTTTATTTATGTGCTGGAATGATTGAAAATTTTGGTGCATTTGGAAAATAGAAATCTTCTCGACAAGTACTGACAGTTTAATTTTTTTGGATGATGATGAAAGGGGTCCAATGAGGTGCCCTGAGGCTTACTTAGCTATTCAGCTAAAGCATTGTACTCATCCTTCATGTGCAGATTCACAGGTAAGAGATAGCGATAAAATTCAGAATGTTTAATAACCGTGATATCAATAAAAACTGCTATGATTTTGGACGCTACAAGTATGGTCTCCTTCCAACTTTGTAAGATGAACCTAGCTATCTCAAAGACTACAGATATCGTCAATCTCAGGGTGTGCTTGTTATGAATGTTTTCGTTCGGTGTTTATGACTTTACGGGTGGTCATTCCATGAATGACTTGCGACTGTTAAAATAATTCTTTTATAAATTTTGACGGTGAGAAGTTTAGGACAAGGGAAAATGGTCCTAAGCATACTATAGAATGAGTGATAAGGTGGTTTTGGTCTCTATTACCCGGGCAATTAAAATGGTGATGCATTAAGCATTAATACCCTACCATGCAATGTATGCGATGGGTCCTTGGGTGGCAGCCATACCCTAAGGGTGTATTCATATACTTATGATGTGAACAAAACTTTAAGAGCTTTATAATTATCCCTATGATGAAATTTATAGTAACTTTATATGTTGGGGTGGAGTCAATCCATGCCCTATGATTGATCGCGACCTAGGTGGATATTCATATGCTATGAGTGTGCTCGAAATTGATTAAATGGAATCATATAAGACCTTTATTATATGCTACCAAAGTATGTTATACCTTGATACAATTTATATGTCGATGCTATTAATGTTGATTTGTATGCCTAGCAGGTGGAATGATGCCACTGCAAAAGCCTACATACGAAGTTGAGGGTGTAGTAAATGATTGGGTTTACAATTAATTTACCTGGCCACGATGTTAAGGATAATGTTACGTGCACGTCGTGATGGATGTTTCGGTGTGTGATAAGGTTTGGCAATGCTGAGTTGTGACGGGCCTCCTGCCTTGGTGTCAAGAGAAATGGAAACCTCGTGGCTGGGGAGGTAGATCAACAATTTAATACTACTTCTTCCACCCTCCAATATGGCTTAATGAAAATGGATCTCCGTTGTTGATCATTGTGCATTGGGATTGTGATTGACCCTAACGTAACTTATGGATTCTTGTAACGTTTTCTTGGTCATTGTTTCGGTGGTAGGGTTTGGGAGGTGAGGCCAACTGGCCGAGACGCACTTAGGGTTTTGATGTTTTTTAGCCTCCCTCGGGCTTGATGCTGAGACTGGTATTAGTCCTGAAACTGTAGGTGAAAGCCATCAATGGAAGCCGAGTTTGGAGTTAAATGGTGTGGCCATCCACAGGTTGGATGAGTGCGTCAGTTTGGTGTTGTAGTAGCTTGCAAGTTTGGGGTTTCAATCTGGTTGTAAGTTTTCAGAAGGTATCACACAGGGTGGCCTTCGAGCTGGGTGCTTCTCCTTCGCAGTGGATGGATGATGGCTTCATCAAGCCTCTATCATGACTCAGGTATCGTAACGTTTGGAAAGATTTTCAACTTTTCCTTTCTTGCATGCATTACTATCTCATGATTTGATATTTAACTCAATGTATGGTTGTTTGGCAGTTAACTCTCGGCGAACGACAGGGTACCGGAATAGTTGATGGGGAGAAGAACTATAGTGAATCCACCGATAAGCTTCGGTGCTAACCCTCCCTAGTGGTTCTCTTGGAATTGGACTTGATGAGCAGAGTGTTGGTAGCATGCCTTCACGGCAATGTCTTTGTCTCGCCTGCAGCATTTGGGGAAACGTTATTGTTTGTAAGTTTTGTTGATAGTGTAGATGATGTAAATGTTTAAGAGGTATGGCTGGCCATTCCTTGCCTCGGTGAGATTGGTAGGGTTGAACCCTTGTGTTTGCAAAGATTCTTACAGCTTTAACGTTTTATGTCTGTCGTTTTGGTACTTCTGTGTTAATGGAAGATCAAATGTGAAGCTAAAGGGAAGAGATACGTTGACTGCAATTTTGTTTCGGCATTAGTTGTGTGTGTAAATAGCATGGGGTTTTGAATGGAACCCACAGTACAAGAATGCGATAATCTATAGGATGCAACCATCGTTAATTTAAATGGAAATGATAATTATTTAGGGTTTAATGGCTATGTATGGTGTTTTCAAACTCTCGTTTTCGAATCTGTAAATGGAAGCCTGTTTTAAGTTGTTTATTTAAATAGTGCCTATAAGCCTAAAGCGATCTACTTGGCTTGCATTGCATCTGTGCATACATGGATTAAGCCGAGAATAGAAAGGAATTGGTTTTGTTTGAAAACATAGGTGATAATGCTAAACCCTAGCTGTCGATGTTAATGAAGTCTGCTTGTATGTAATGATGTTTAAAGGAACAAGAATAATAACTCTTGATTCTACAGTTAGGTCATCTATGGTAATGGAACATTTGATTTGGCAGCTGTTTAAATGTTTGTAAATAATAATGTGATGAGACAGGTCAACCCTGGTTTCGGTGTATAGATACTATAACATGCTCTGTCAATTTAATAATGCTATGTGCTTTTTTCTTTTTGATAACATGATATTCTGTGATGTAAATTCTGCCACGTACAGTTGATAATACAGAAAACAAGAAAACGATAGTGCATTCGTCAGTTAATTTGATTGCTTATGAATATAACAATTTTCTATTTTAATTCTATATTCCTGTATTCGTCCAATTTGGACCTCTGATGAAAGGATAGAATAACACAGTATCTTTCTTTCTTTCTGCACAAGATAATACAGTGAAGACAATATTTTCTATAAAATCGATCAGATTCTAAAAACAAGAAGAAAATAGAAAAGTGGGAATATGGTTAAACAGAATGCATAGTATTGTTTTCTTTGAAGAAATAATTAAAGACCAGTAAACCCTAGTTGTTAACACAATGTCCACCTTCAGAAGTCATAAAATAACCTATTACTATGACTAGTTTCTGGTAGGTTGTTCAGCATACAGATTTGAATAGTAAAAACATTGCATGCAAGGATCTAATATACAGTTGCTAAAATATAAGATACATGAGGAACATAAGTCTGTGCATAGGTGGTCTTTTGGTTTAGATATTTAGATGCATGCTAGGTTTCACTTTTAACTAGACAGATTTAATGCTACCTCTCTGTACTGGAGTACGATGCAGCTCCACGCATGGGGAAAAATGCAGAGGAGTCATTTTATCAGTTCAACAAATCTAAATTAATTAGGATCTAACATTTTTCTGCTATTGATCATTAATAATATTACTAAGCCATTTTCTGAGAGCATTCATATGATTGAAAAAGAAACACAAAAGAATAGAACCTAAGTGTAATGGGAGGAACAAATCACTCAAGAAGCCTATTCCACCCAACTTGCTCCTAAGCAACCAAGCTGTCTACCTTAGGACTCCCGAGCCTATCCACTGATCCACCAAGAGGAAGAAAGTTCTGAAGCTTAGGTTCTATGCTTGCAGCAGCAAGAAAATAAATAACCATCCTTACAGGCTTAGTAATCAATGGGACTAGCACCAGCACCTCTGGTCTGTCCTTCTCATAACATTGCAGACTTATACTTGCACTCTCCACAGCCTCCCCTATTCGAATCTCTTAGCCATCACCTGATGAGCATGAGGAATGTTTCTGCAGAAAACATTGTAAGAGATCCCTGCTCAATTCGAATTGCCCTTTATAGGCTGCCTAGGTCTTTTTGTAATTAGTTGGTCATTAGTGAGCTACCTGCTCACCTCCCTCCACCTTGAGGGAGAAATGCCACAAAATTAGGGGGAGTTGTCCCATAACAATAGCTAATGGTAGAGTGCAAATGATACCATCTATCCCAATCCTTCTAGTAGCTTCCATTCCTCCTAGTGGGCCATTGGACACTCTTGTAATAGCTTTCTTGAGTGTTTGTCTCCCATTTTTATTTATTAAATGATAATAATGAGTCATTACATTCATCTTTGACCTAGTTGGTCATAATTACAAAACCTGTAATTATAATTTAACACAAAGTATTTTTTCAAAAAGGATAATAGTAGAAAATAATTATTCTCAAAAATTGGGTAGGTGATATACACCCCCCCTTAAGCCTCAACATCGTCCTCGATGTTGCTTTATTCACTCCTTGAGTGTTCCTGGAACAGAGTTGGGTATGCAACCCGCATACTACTTTCCAACTCCCAGGTAGCCTCTGCTAGGCTATAGTGCTTCCATTGCACTTTTACTTGGCCAACCGTGTGGTTCCAGAGTATATTTTATTTCCCTGCGAGAATATAGTCCGGTTCCACCGGAAAATCGCCGCCTTATACCACCTAAACATTATTCCAATTTACAACATGAGTAGGATCATGGACATATTTCTTTAAAAATGAAATGTGAAAAATATTATGGACTTTGAGGTTTGAAGGTAAGGCTAATTGATATGACACAAGTCCAACCCTAAACAAGATTTCGAAAGGGCCACAATACCTGGGTGCCAGTTTGGCACAACTTTCCAATTTTAAGGAACTCTTTTTCGGCCTTACCTTAAGAAAAACATGTTCACCAACGTGGAACTCTTTATGAGTTATTTTAAAGTCTGCTTGACTTTTCTGTCTATCTTGGGAAGCTTTAAGATTCCCTTGTACTTGCTTCATGATTAGTTCTAATTCCTGCGATAATTCGGGCCCTAAGGTGACCCTGCTAACCGGATCACTCCATGACACCAGTGTGTTACACTTTCTTCCGTAAAGGATCTCAAATGGGCTAAGTTTGGCTGAAGCATGGTAGTGATTATTATACGCAAACTCTGCTAAATGCACGTAGTCCTCCCACTTACCAGGCTAATCCTTAACATACATTATGAGCATATCTTCCAATATCTAGTTCACCCTTTCAGTCTGTCGATCTGTTTGCGGATGGAAAGTAGTGCTGAAATTTAAGGTGGTGTTTAACCCCTTAAACAAAGACCTCCAAAAGTTACCTGTGAACTTCAAATCTCGGTCTAAAACTATTACCTTGGGTATGCCATGTACTCGGAAAACCTGCTTCATAAAAATTTCTATGATATCAGGGGCTTTATGGGTAGTTTTGACAGGGATAAAATGGGTTTCCTTGCTAAGTTTGTCTACTACCACCATGATGGAGTCGTGTTGTTTTTTATTGTTTGGTAACCCAGTGACGAAATCTATACTTATGACTTCCCATTTCTAGCTGGGTATAGGAAAGGGCTGCAGCAATCCAACAGGATGCTGATGTTCCACCTTCACTTTTTGATAGTCAAAACACTTAGCTATATATTCTGCTACTTCATCCTTCATTATGGGCCAATAGTACTCCTTCCTTAGCATTGTGATGGTTTTTTGGTAACCTGGATGGCAAGAATAGTGGATTTTGTGCATCTCATCCAAAATCAGAATCTTTACTGCTGGTACGTTTGGTACGTACAATCTATTTTTGTGTAGCAGTAAGTCATTTTCCTTCAAACTGAAATCTGTTACAGAATTTTCAGAGTTGTTTTCTACTGTCCTTTCCTGTAATTTTCTGTATTCCTCATCCTCGTTAATTACTTCAAAAATTTGTTCCTCCAAATCGGTTGCATATGTGCTGATGGCTGAAACAAAATGTATCCTTGCATTATGACTTAATGTGTCAGCAAATTTATTCTCCTTCCCCTTAATGTGCTGAATTTCAAAATCATACTCACTTAGAAAAGTTAGCCATATGGCTTTCCTGGCATTCAAATTTGTTTGATCTAACAAATATTTCAGCCCCATATTATCCGTCATTAGGGTAAATTTTATGTCGATAAGGTGGTGACACCACATTTTTAAGGCCTGAATCACTGCTAACAATTCTAGATCGTAGGTGGAATAGTTCTTCTCATGTATTTTCAGTTTTCTTGATTCATATGCTACAGCATGTCCCTCCTGCATTAGGACTCCTCCCAGTCAAATCTTTATTAGGATCTGCAATCCTCAAAATAGGCACCGAAGTCAGTAAATCTTTTAAATTTACAAAACTGTCCACACACTTTTGATCCTAGACAAACTTCTTTCCCTTTTTCTGCAGCGATGTTATGTGGTTTTGTTGATGTATATGTAACTTCGGAATGTATTTCATCTGTGTATTATATATATATTTATTGTACCCTTATAAGAGATGTGTTATTCCTCTATAAGGAAGTGTCGTCATGTGGATTGACAAGTGTCGCAAGTGTGTGTACTTGCCTATGGGTTATTAGACCACCTTATGGGGTCGGCCCTAATTAATATATAATATAATGTGGATGTACTCAAGTAGACAAGTCGGCCCCAGTAGGTCACTGGGCAAAAAGGTGAGTATAAATAGAGATAGGAGATCTCTATTTTACTCACTCGGAAAAGTATCTATCTCTCTCTCTGGAAAGTGGCGCACTAGTGAGGAGGAGGAGGATCATCTGCTAGGAGACTATCTCTGTATTATTTGGTTGTATTTTGGTTGAGCCATTGCTCTCTCTATCTCTGAGGAAGTTGTGGGGTTTTTCACCTTAGGGTTTTCCCCATGGAAACTCTGTGTCTCTTGTCTCTATGCTTTTGATTCTTATGATGCTTGTGATGCTTGTCATATTATGATTGTCATGCATTGATATACTGTAGATGTTATTCTCTCAGCAAAGATCCTATAGTATTGTGATTTAATACTGAAAACTTAACATGGTATCAGAGCCTAACTGAGAAGAAGACATTTTGCAGTGACGGAAGCTTGTATTCCTTGTTTATTGGGTTTCTCTCCACAGATTTTTGAAATTCAGTATAGTAGATTGGATCTACTCATCAAGGCGCATCTTTCTGCCCAATCAGATTTCAGTTCCGAGCATTTTCAGTTTTGGCCCTAAAAATTAGGGTTTCCACAAAAATAGGAATTTCTGGAAACTGAAGGTACAGCTGGAAGCTCCTTGCAAAAATCGAAGGTTTGAGCTTTGGATCGAGATTTTTGGCTGGGTAGATCTCCGGGAAACTCAAACCCTAATTCAGGGCTCTCCCCAGTGAACCCGGGAGGACAAAAAGGCAATTTTGAAGGACAAGACTTTGCTGATCTCAAATTCTAAATGTACTAGGCTGATCAGCTCTCCAAGGCGCATCTTTCTATCCTTTCGGAATTTTGAAATTCACATTTTGAATTTTTAGGGTTTCTCTGACAAACCCTAATCCGGGACCAGATCCAGTTTTCAACACTTCAAGAGGTAAGTTCTAAATCTTTTCTATTTCCATTTGAAGTACTCTTAAAGATGTCTCTTCACACCAAGCTTGAGGATAAGCTTGAAGGGGCTGATAACTTCCTAGCCTGGAAGTATAGGATTGGGCTAATCCTGGAAGAGAATGAGTTGGACTCATATGTGAAAGAAGACATCCTTATCCCAGAGGATGAAGAGGCCAAGGTATTGCACAAGAAGAACTTGGTCAAGGCAAAGAGAATCATTGCTGATTCTATCAAAGACCATCTCATACCCCATGTGTCTTCTCTCAAGACACCCAAAGAGATGTTTGAATCTTTGACCAAGCTATTTGAAGGAAAGAACATAAATCGGAAGATGACCCTGCGGAACCAATTGAAAGCAGTAAAGTTTCAGAATGGGGAAACCATTCAATCCTACTTTTCAAGGGTCTCTCAGATCAAGGAACAATTAGAAGCAGTAGATGAAATAGTGGAGAATGGTGAAGTGGTGATGACCACTCTAAATGGCCTACCCAGGTCATGGGATTCCTTTATTCAAGGAATTTGTGCAAGGAAGAAGTTGATCTCCTTCAGTAGACTTCGGGAAGAATGTTCTCAAGAAGAAGCTAGACTTATAGCTCGTGAGGAAAAGATGGGAGGTGAAGATCAAGCTCTTGCAGCTCACACCAAAAGAAGCAAAACCAAGAAGGATCACCCTCACCCCAAAAGATTTCATCAAAAGAATAAGAAGGACCTAAGATGCTTCACATGCAATGAGAAGGGTCACTTTGCTTCAGATTGTCCCAAGAACAAAAGGGATAATAAGAACAACTCCAGTGAGAAAAAGAAGGGCAGCAAAAGAAGGTTTCATGCTCATGCTGCCGAAGATGATGAACCTCCAAAGAAGAAGGCTAGGGCAGAAAGTGATAGTGATGATGACTCATCAAGTGAAGAAGAGTATGTTCTGATCTCTGCTCTTACAGGTACCATCTCCCATGGATGTAATGATTGGTTAATTGATAGTGGGGCCTCCAAACACATGACTGGGTTCAAGGAATCTTTTGTGAATCTTTCTGAACATGAATCACCCCATAAAGTGAAACTTGGGGATGATTATCAATACCCAATCAAAGGAAGTGGTGAAGCCTCCTACAATCTAGATTCTGGAAAATCATTGAAGATGAAAGAAGTACTTTATGTACCTGGGCTCAAGAAGAACTTACTCTCCATTTCTGCATTAGATGCAAAAGGTATGAGGGTTGCATTTGTGGATGGCCAAGTCCTAATGTGGCCAAAGGGAAAGACCATAGATGATGCAGTAGTGATTGGAAAGCAAGAGGGAGGTTTGTACAATTTGAAGGGACAACCTGAACATGCCATGGTGACATAAATACAAAGATTCATCCATAGTCATGGATCACATAGAGGTATGTATAATTTGTTTTTGCAAAAGTTAACTAATGAGTCATGCAGGTCATTGAAGAGAACAAGAACACATTGCTAGACATAACTAGCAAATATGGTGACCAGGTATGTGTTTCTTATATCATAGGATCTATCATATAAGTATGCATGGCATGATTGATGATGATTGTTCATAAAGTCATAAGTTTGAATAATCATGGGCATATGCATCTTACCTTAATTAATAATATGACTAACCATAAGAGTCCTATATATAAACCTTGAATGCTAATGCTTATTATTTCTGTTTGAAATGATCATGACTATACATACTTGAGATTATTGTGTTTTAATGAATGATACTAATAAGCATGCATAGGGACCAAGGATGAATATGAGTTCAAGAACAGGTAATCCAGGAAGCAAAGATCAAGAGGGAGCACACTCCAGTGGTTTCTGCAAGGGTGCAGATATTCAGAGGGAGTTGTCCATATCTCTACATTCCACAACAAGAAGGTTTAGAAGGACTCCAGCAGCTCCTGCAAGGAAGAAAAGACTCAGAGGGAGTCCACCCAACAAACAAACAAAGATAAGTATTTTAATTATCTTGCATATTTGTTTGCTTAAATAAAATTGTTCAATGATGTATATGCTCATGTTCCTAGACTTAGGATATGTATTGTGCATATTAGAATGATTGAATTAATGAACAGTATACTACTAATATGCATGTGTTGGGTAAGTGGCCTATGGCACTGTACAACATTCCATTGCTACTTATCTAGAATGAAACCTCTTTGCTGACATGTTGGGAGTTGTGCACACTCTTAACAATGTTCTGGTAGAGATTGGAAGGCATCTAGAAAGTTACGGGATATGGATAAATGTTGTATTGAAGCATTGGCTAAGATAATTGCATGACTGCATGACTGTATGACATATTTCTTCATGTGTAAGAATTTGTTCTGAAAATTATGAGTTGTTTCTAATCATGCAATTTAATCTGTTTTGTAGGAAAGACCGTATATCTTCACCTACAAAAAGGACTACAACATTTGTTCCAGCAACAAAGATATCTATTGAAGATATTGAAATTCCCAGGATCTGGGATGAAGAAATGAAATACCATGATCCGTCGATCATGAAGAATGATGTCTGGGATGCGATCCCAAGAGCCAAAGGGAAGTCTGTTGTGACTTCCAAATAGAACTTTCAGATCAAGCATGTTGCAGATGGCAGCATAGAGAAACATAAAAGTGATGAAATAGAAGATACACCAGATGGATTCAAGACAGCTTTCTTGAATGGTGTAGTTGAAGAAGAAGCAGCCACTTCATTCTGAGACACATGATAGGAAATCATATATGTGCAGAACTTGGTATGGTGAAGATAGATTGATTGCCGACACGCAGCGGAAGCTTACTACCGAGTTCGAGATGAAGAACTTGGGGATGATGCACTATTTGTTTTTGGCGTGGAGATGTGGCAGAATGCAGGTGGGATCTTCCTTGGTCAAGGGAAGTACACAGTAGATATCCTGAAGAGATTTGGGATGATGGATTGCAAGGCCATGGCCACACCTATGGCATCGAATCTGAAGCTTCTATGTGATGCTTCATCTGAGACGGTTGATATCACTATGTATCATCAGATGATTGGGTCCTTGATGTACCTGACAAACACGAGACCAGACATTTGCTTTGCTGTGAACACATTGAGCCAGTTCCTGACGGATCTGAGAAGTGTTCACCTGGTTACTGTAAAGTATGTTCTGAGGTACCTGAAGGGTACAGTGCATTATGGGCTCAGGTATGAGGCGAATCAAAGGTAAACCTGCAGGGTTTTGTTGATTCAGATTGGGCTGGCAGTGCTGCAGATAGGAAGAGCACATCTGGGTGTTGCTTCAGTATGGGATCAGGTGTGATCTCTTGGTTTAGCAGGAAGCAGTCCTGTATAGCACTGAGTATAGCTGAGGCTGAGTATGTTGCAGCCTGTTCAGCTAGTTGTGAGGCAGTATGGCTACGGAAGCTACTGTCTGAGTTATTTGATCTCCCGTTGGAGGCTACTGGTATCTTCTGTGATAACCAGAGTTGTGTGAAGCTTTCCGAGAACCCAGTGTTTCATGACAGGTCGAAACACATAGAGATCAAATATCACTATATCAGGGATATGGTGCAGAGAGGAGCTGTGAAGCTCCTGTATATTGCGACGGACAAGCAGATTGCAGATGTGCTGACGAAGCCACTAGCCAGGGTGAAGTTCGAGTACTTCAGAGAGAGGCTTGGCGTTATTCAGATCGAGGACACTTCGAGGAAGAAGTGACGGACACATTTGGTGAAGCCATTCCAAGCATGCTGGAAGGAGGATCCTTCACATGGTTGTGGATGTAAGCGCTGGATGATGAGCATTAGGATGATGTTCTAGTTTCTGCTGGATATGATCAGTTGGATCATTTTATGTATGTATGTACGCATCATGTTGGATGCAGGATATGATCAGTTGGATCATTTTATGTATGTATGTACGCATCATGTTGGATGCTGGATATGATCAGTTGGATCATGTGTATGTATTGTTTATGCATCATGTTGGATGCTTGGACCATGTATCTGTATATGTATCAGATGGATACATTGTATGATCAGGTGGATCATGTATGGTGATATGTATCATGTATTTGTATTTGTATCAGGTGGATACATTGATGATCAGGAGGATCATGTATGATGATATGTATCAGGTAGATACTTGGTATGCATCAGGTAGATGCATTGATGATCAGGAGGATCATGTATGATGATATGTATCAGGTAGATACTTGGTATGCATCAGGTAGATGCATTGATGATCAGGAGGATCATGTATGATGATATGTATCATATATTTGTATCAGGTGGATACATTGATGATCAGGAGGATCATGTATGATACTTGGTATGCATCAGGAAGATGCATTGATGATCAGGTAGATCATGCAGCAGGATGTTGCAGTGATGATCAGGATGATCATAGATGACGAGCTTCAGGATGTTGCTCCAGACAACATGCAGCAGGATGTTGCAGTGATGATCAGGATGATCATAGATGACGAGCTTCAGGATGTTGCTCCAGATGACATGCAGCAGGATGTTGCATTGATGATCAGGACGATCATGGATGACGAGCTTCAGGATGTTGCTCCAGATGACTTGCAGCAGGACGTTGCAGTGATTATGATCAGGACGATCATGAGTACATCAGGATGATGTATGGTGAGTATCAGGTTGATACTCTGTGGCCGTGGATCAGGTTGTGCAGATGAGCATGTCTGGGAGATCCTATAGGTCGGAGTTGTGTACCCGTAACAGCCTGGGATGCTCTGTTGAGACATTGCTCTGGGAGGACATGTAATTTGTGCCCTGGGAGATCTCAGGTCGGAGTTGTGTACCCGTAACATCCTGAGATGCTCTTGCGAGGTTTTGTCCTATGGCATGTAATTTGGGCCCTGGGAGATTTCAGGTCGGAGTTGTGTACCCGTAACATCCTGAGATGCTCTTGCGAGGTTTTGCCATGACCACATGTAATTTGTGCCCTAGGAGATCTCAGGTCGGAGTTGTGTACCCGTAACATCCTGAGATGCTCTTGCTAGGTTTTGTGGTGGACCACATGTAATTTGTGCCCTAGGAGATCTCAGGTCGGAGTTGTGTACCCGTAACATCCTGAGATGCTCTTGCTAGGTTTTGTGGTGGACCACATGTAATTTGTGCCCTGGGAGATCTTAGGTCGGAGTTGTGTACCCGTAACATCCTAAGATGCTCTTTCGAGGTTTTGTGGTGGGGTCACATGTAATAGCGCCCTGGGAGATCCTACAGGTTGGAGTTGTGTACCCGTAATATCCTGGGATGCTCTTTCGAGGTTTTGTGACGCACGTAATAAGTCCTGAGGATTCCACAGTATGGCCAGTGATGACGAAGACCTGCAGGTGGTGGGCCTACATCCAGTATGAAAAAGGACTGGCTCTGTAGAACTTCCTATGACGAGTAGAGACAGAGATTGGATGAGATAGAAGCAGCAGTGACGATGATGATGACGATGCATCGATGACGATGATCCAGAGAAGAAGACTTGTCTAGCAGATCCGTGTCGAGAAATACCTTCCTAGTTAAGAGGGAGTGTTGATGTATATGTAACTTCGGAATGTATTTCATCTGTGTATTATATATATATTTATTGTACCCTTATAAGAGATGTGTTATTCCTCTATAAGGAAGTGTCGTCATGTGGATTGACAAGTGTCACAAGTGTGTGTACTTGCCTATGGGTTATTAGACCACCTTATGGGGTCGGCCCTAATTAATATATAATATAATGTGGATGTACTCAAGTAGACAAGTCGGCCCCAGTAGGTCACTGGGCAAAAAGGTGAGTATAAATAGAGATAGGAGATCTCTATTTTACTCACTCGGAAAAGTATCTATCTCTCTCTCTGGAAAGTGGCGCACTAGTGAGGAGGAGGAGGATCATCTGCTAGGAGACTATCTCTGTATTATTTGGTTGTATTTTGGTTGAGCCATTGCTCTCTCTATCTCTGAGGAAGTTGTGGGGTTTTTCACCTTAGGGTTTTCCCCACGGAAACTCTGTGTCTCTTGTCTCTATGCTTTTGATTCTTATGATGCTTGTGATGCTTGTCATATTATGATTGTCATGCATTGATATACTGTAGATGTTATTCTCTTAGCAAAGATCCTATAGTATTGTGATTTAATACTGAAAACTTAACAGGTTTGCAATCCTGGAAAACCCCTCAATGAATTTTCTATAATAACCAGTGATTCCCATGAATGATCGCACATCCGTCACATCCTTAGGAACTGGCCACTCATTAATGGCCTTTATCTTGGTAGGGTCAGCCGAAATCCCTTCCTCAGAGATTATGTGTCCTAAGTACTGAGTCTTGTCTTTGTAAAAATCACATTTGCTGAATTTTACATACAACTGGTGCTCCCTCAGAACTTGCAGAATGATACGTAGATGTTCATCATGCTCCTCCTTGTTCTTAGAATATACCAAAATGTCATTGATAAACACAACTGCAAACTTATCTAAGTACTTTTACAGAATTTTGTTCATTAAGCACATAAATACAGCAGATGCATTAGTTAATCCAAACGGCATGACAACGAACTCATAGTGTCCATAACGAGTTCTAAAGGATGTTTTGAAAATGTCTTCACCCTTCACACAGATCTGATGATATCATGATCGTAAATCGATCTTTGAGAACACTGTTGCTCTGCATAGCTGGTCAAAAAGATCGTCAATGCGGGGAAGTGGGTACCTATTCTTGATCATCATTTTATTCAGTTGACATTAATCTATGCAAAGTCTTAGGGTACCATCCTTCTTCTTAACAAAAATGACCTTAGGGTACCAAGGGGACACACTGGGTCTTATATACTTTTTATCGATTAGCTCCTTCAGCTGAGATTTTAACTCATTCAGCTCTAGTATATTCATCCGGTATGGAGCTTTAGAACTTGGTACAGCACCAGGTATTAATTCAATAGTAAAATCCAGGTCCCTTTTGGGAGGTAAATATGGGATCTCTTCAAGAAAAATATCTTGGAAATCCTGTAAGATAGGAATGTCTTCCATTTTCAGTTTGTCCTCCTTAGTACTTATCTCATCATGCACCGCATTTACAACAAACATATGACACCCTTTTCTGATTGCCTTTTTCACTTGCATGTTTGAAATCTATCGAACGGATGTTTTTCTAGGGATGCCTTTTACCTCTGCTGTCTTTCCTACATCATCCAAGCAAACGAAACTTTTTTTCATAACAATTCAGAATGACCCGATGGGTTTCTAACTAGTCCATACTGATCAGGATGTCATATGACCCTAATGGCAGAATATTTAGCTTAACCTGCATTGTTAGTTGATTCATAGATAAAGCACAATTTTCCACAAAATCGGAAACCCTTCTTTTTGTTCCTATCGCTAATCTAACTACCCAGAATTTATTGAATTTCTTTGTTTTCAAATCAAGTCTTTCTACAAAAACTGGTGATATATAACTTAGACTAGCACCGGGGTCAATTAAAATAGAAACTGGGTGGTTTTGCAGCATACCTTCAACCTCCACCATTAAGACTTGGTGCTCTGCTTGCCGGTTGTCTAATGCTACACTAATTCTGCATACTTCTCTTGCCAAATCTCCTACAGTAGCTTCTGACTGTATGGAGTGAATATGGTTGGCTGCCCGTTTCTTGAGGGGACAGTCTGAGGCATAATGGGGCCCTTGGCACTCAAAGCATTTTATAGGTGGCTTCTATTCATTGGTCCTGGAAACATTGGGGACATTTCTGGGTGCTGTAAATTTCTACTGCTGATTATTTCTGTTATGCTGAAATTTTTTATTCTGAAAATTTATCTTCTGAAAACTGGAATTGCCACCATATCTAAAAATTTTCATCTTCTGTTCCAAATTACTGGGTTCTTGTTTTTTCCAGCTAGATACCCCTTCTCTTTTCTTATTCTAGTCAAAGCAAAAAGTTGCTTTCCTCATGGATTCTTCTAGTGTCTTAGGGTTATCGTACTCTATCATGTCCTTTGTGTGGAAAGGTAGACAACTTAGGTACCTCTGGACCTTCGGTTTTTCTTCCACCATGTACGACACATACCTTAGCAAACTTAAAAACTTGCTGTTTAGTTCTTTCATGTTCATCATTCCCAATTTTAGATCATAGAATTCTTTGGATTTTTCCTCATAATACTACTCAGATAATAATTTCTTCTTAAAGTGTCTTTTAAAAGTACTCCAACTCACATCTCGGTCTTTTATACCTTTTACCCTTTTAAGGTCTTGCCACCAAATATCTGCCTTCCCAGTCAAATTATAAATTGCCATTTTTGCCTTTAAGGATTCCGAATAGTCATAGATCTGAAAATACTTTTTCATGCTGGACGGCCATGCTTTCACTGTCTCTCCTTTCTTTGTTTTTGCATTGAAAGTTGGGGGTTTGATTTTCTTGAATTCACTAGATATCTGTTCGTACTGTTTATTCCTTTTCCTTTTTGGCTTGAAGTCTCCTTCACTGCTATCACTAGAGTAGTTATGCTTCTTTTTACGTGGATGTTTGGCAGCTCTTGATGATGTTGAGTTGTTGTTTCCCTTAGCTGTTTCTATTTGTTTATCCTTGCCTTCATGAGATAGCTCTTTAGTTTCGGAAGTATGTTCACGGTTCTGTTCATAGTTTGGATATTGGTCGAATAGTGCTTGCTTCAACTCCTCCTGTGTCCTCCGGATTCTTTCATTGTCCTGTTTTACTGACTGGATTTTTGCCTTCAATTCATGAAAAGCACGCAATAATTCTGACGAATCGTTACCCCCGATTGATCTAGAATTGTTGTTCCATACTCGGGCTGTTTGGCGTAAATCTACCCCTTATGTGATCAGCTGATCCTTCCATATCTGTAAATCAAAGAAAAATTTTCTGTATACAACAAAATAATTTAAACTTGAGTTAGCGAAAAATTTCACAGTCATAAATTTTCTATTCGCGTGTTTCTTGGACCGTCTTTAGGCCTAGAGTTCGAACATGAGCTCTGAAACCACATGTAACATCCCGGTATTTTCATAAAAATAAAAACAAAAATTAAATCGTCATCAAATACTAATATTTGTAAAATGCGGAAATAATAATAATTAATAAAGCAATAATTAATAAATGCGACATTTGGTAGGAGGAATTTAAATGCCGTGTCTTTTTGTCTTCTGATGGTGTATCGTGTCGACGACCCGTCATGAATCCAATTAATGATTATGTCCTTTATTTATGTGCTGGAATGATTGAAAATTTTGGTGCATTTGGAAAACAGAAATCTTCTCGACAAGTACTGACAGTTTAATTTTTCTGGATGATGATGAAAGGGGTCCCACGAGGTGCCCCAAGGCTTACTTAGCTATTCAACTAAAGCATTGTACTCGTCCTTCATACGCAGATTCGCAGGTAAGAGATAGTGATAAAATTCAAAGTGTTTAATAACCGTGATATCAATAAAAACTGCTATGATTTTCGACGCTACAGGTATGGTCTCCTTCCAATTTTGTAAGATGAACTTGGATATCTCAAATACTGCAGATATCATCGATCTCAGTGTGTGCTTGTTATGAATTTTTTCATTAGGTGTTTATGACTTTACGGGTGGTCATTCCATGAATGGCTTGCAACTGTTAAAATAATTCTTTTATAAATTTTGACGGTGACAAGTTTAGGACAAGGGAACATGGTCCTAAGCATACTATAGAATGAGTAATAAGGTGGTTCTGGTCTCTATTACCTGGGCAATTAAAATGGTGATGCATTAAGCATCAATACCCTACCATGCAATGGGTCCTTGGGTGGCAGCCATACCCTAGGGATGTATTCATATACTTATGATGTGAACAAAGCTTTAAGAGCTTTATAATGTTCCCTATGATGAACATTATAGTAACTTTATATGTTGGGGCAGAGTCAATCCATGCCCTATGATTGATTGCGACCTAGGTGGATATTAATATGCTATGAGTGTGCTCGAAATTGATTAAATGGAATCATATAAGACCTTTATTATATGCTATCGATGGACGTTATACCTTGATACAATTTATATGTCGATGCTATTAATGTTGATCTGTATGGATGGCAGGTGGAATGATGCCACTACAAAATCCCGCGTATGAAGTCGAGGGTGTAGTAAATGATTGGGTTTACAATCAATTTACCTAGCCACCGTGTTAAGGATAATGTTACGTGCACGTCGTGATGGATGTTTCGGCATGTGATAAGGTTTGGCAATGTTGAGTTGTGATGGGCCTCTTGCCCTAGTGTCAACAGAAATGGCAACCTTGTGGCTGGGGAGGTAGATGAGCAATTTAATACTACTTCTGCAACCCTCCAACGTGGCTTAATGAAAATGGATCTCCATCGTTGTTCGTTATGCATTGGGATTTTGATTAACCCTAACGTAACTTATGGATTCTTGTAACATTTTCTTGGTCATTGTTTTGGTGGTAGGGTTTGGGAGGTGAGGCCAACCAGCCGAGGCACTTAGGGTTTTGATGTTTTTTAGCCTCCCTCGGGCTCGATCCTGAGACCGGTATCAGAACTCAAACTATAGGTGAAAGCCATCAATGGAAGCCGAGTTTGGAGTTAAATGGTGTGGCCATCCACAGGTTGGATGGGTGTGTCAGTTTGGTGTTGTAGTAGCTTGCAAGTTTGGGGTTTCAATCTGGTTGTAAGTTTTCGGAAGGTATCACACAAGGTGGCCTTCGAGTTGGGTGATTCTCCTTCGCAGTGGATGGATGCTAGCTTCATCAAGCCTCTGTCATGACTCAGGTATTGTAACGTTTGCAAGGATTTTCAACTTTTCCTTTGTTGCATGCATTACTATCTCATGATTTGATATTTAACTCAGTGTATGGTTGTTTGGCAGGTAACTCTCGGCGAATGACAGGGTGCCGGAATAGTTGATGGGGAGAAGAACTATAACGAATCCACCAATAAGATTCGGTGGTAACCCTCCCTAGTGGTTCTCCTGGAATCGGACTTGATGAGCAGAGTGTTGGTAGCATGCCTTCATGGCAGTGGCTTTGTCTCACCTGCAACATTTGGGGAAACGTTACTGTTTTTATGTTTTGTTGATAGTGTTTATGATGTAAATGTTGATATTGTTGATAATGTAGATGATGTAAGTTTTGTTGATAGTGTAGATGATGTAAATGTTTAAGAGGTATGGACGGCCATTCCTTGGCTCAGCGAGCTTGGTAGGGTTGAACCCTCGTGTTTGCAAAGAGTATTACAGCTTTAACATTTTATGTCTGTCATTTTGGTACTTTTGTGTTGATGGAAGATCAAATGTGAAGCTAAAGGGAAGAGATATGTTGACTGCAATTTTGTTTCGGCATTAGCTATGTGTGTAAATAACATGGGGTTTTGAATGGAACCCTCAGTACAAGAATGCGACAATCTGTAAGATGCAACCATCGTTAATTTAAATGGAAATGATAATTATTTAGGGTTTAATGGCTATGTATGGTGTTTTCAAACTCTTGTTTTCGAATCTGTAAATGGAAGACTATTTTAAGTAGTTTATTTAAATAGTGGTTATAAGTTGAAAGTGATCTACTAGGCTTGCATTGCATTTGTGCATACATGGATTAAGCCGAGAATAGAAAGGAATTGGTTTTGTTTGAAAACATAGGTGATAATGCTAAACCCTAGTTGTCGATGTTAATGAATTCTGCTTATCTGTAATGATGTTTAAAGGAACAAGAATAATAACTCTTGATTCTACAGTTAGGTAATCTATGGTAATGGAACATTTGATTTGGCAGCTGTTTAAATGTTTGTAAATAATAATGTAATGAGACAGGTCAACCCTGGTTTGGGTGTAGAGATACTGTAACATGCCCTGTCAATTCAATAATGTTATGTGCTTTTTGCTTTTTAATAACATGATATTATGCTATGTAAATTCTGCAACGTACAGTTGATAATACAGAGGACTCATTTTATGAGTTCAACAAATCTAAATTAATTAGGATCTAACATTTTTCTACTATTGATCATTAATAACATTACTAAGCCATTTTCTGAGAGCATTCATGTGATTGAAAAAGAAACACAAAAGAATAGAACCTGAGTGTAATGGGAGGAGCAAATCACTCAAGAAGCCTGTTCCACCCAACCTGCTCCTAAGCAGCCAAGCTGTCTGCCTTAGGATCCCCGAGCCTATCCATTAATCCACTAGGAGGAAGAAAGTTCTGAAGCTTAGGGTCTCTGCTTGCAGCAACAAGAAAATATATATCCAGCCTTACATGCTTAGTAATCAATGGGACCACCACCGGCACCTCTGGTCTGTCCTTCTCATAACATTGCAGACTTATACTTGCACTATCCACAACCTCCCCTATTCGAATCTCTCAGCCATCACCTGATGAGCATGAGGAATGTTTTGCAGAAAACATTGTAAGAGCTCTCTACTCAATTCGAATTGCCCTTTATAGGCTGCCTAGGTCTCTTTGTAATTAACTGGTCATTAGTGAGCTACCTGCTCACCTCCCTCCACTTGGAGGGGGAAATGCCACAAAATTAGGGGGAGTTGTCCCATAACAACAGCTAACGGTAGAGTGCAAATGCTACCATCTGTCCCAATCCTTCCAGTAGCTTCCATTCCTCCTAGTGGGCCAGTGGACACTCTTGTAACAACTTTCTTGAGTGTTTGTCTCCCATTTTTATTTATTAAATGATAATAATGAGTCATTACATTCATCTTTGACCTAATTGGTCATAATTACAAAACTTGTAATTATAATTTAACACAAAGTATTTTTGCAAAAGGGATAATAGTGGAAAATAATTATTCTCAAAAATTGGGTAGGTGACACCTCTCTTGCACCAGAGTCTGTTGGTTTGCATCATGATTAGATGATTATTTCAGACGTCAAAACAGTTATTGAAGGTAATGCATTCGCTCCTCTGCAGCTATCTCCTCTTTTATACTACTATATAACCATAATTACATGCTTTCAGAAGGTCATTGAAGAATATGGCCATTGCCATTCGCTTGGGATAATTTCTCATGTATCTACTGGCTTTAATCTCACCTCTCATGGTTCAGAGGAAATCTCAAGAAACCATGATTCAAGTCTTGTATCTAAATTGGTTTCTAAGCAATTACTGCTTGGGATAATTTCACATGCATATGATAGTTTTGATCTCACCCCTACTAGTTCAAAGGAGATCTCAAGAAACTGTTTTTTAAGTCTTAAATCTGATTTTGATTTCAAGCAAACATGTAATAGTTATTTTTGGCATAATCTCACCCATGGTGGTTCGAAGGAGAAGATAAAAGACTATATGCACTTTTACAGACTTGATCCTACCTCAGCTGATTTGAATCACAGGTTCAAGGATCATTGTCATACTGTTGGATGTCACACCCCCTTCCATCTATCCAATGCAACTGAGGGAACATGACTGCAACATGGGGTGTCTAATTTATCCCCAAGCCATGATGATAAAATTTTTCCATTTAAAATAAGATGAACAATTCATTTACACAGCGGAATTAAACATATTAACACATAGCTAGAATGGAATGCATCAGCATACCATTCACAAACAGGTGATGAATTATAATGTGAGGAAGCAATCACATTCTCATGATATACATAGAGGAATAACCATAATAACATACGAGCAGAAGGAGATGCCTCGGCCTATTTCTTCCAGGAAGAATGATGAAACGGTCATACAACCATCCATCGCATTCTCCTGCTATGCTCAGGCATCATGCCAACTAACTTAAGATAATCATTTCATCCAAGTAACATGAGTAATTTAACATACAAGATTAACACATTGTTGAACACATAATGCAAATAAATTAATCCATAGAGAATACTTATCTTGAAATGAAAACGTCAAAACAACTGGCTACGTGAGAGAAATGTTCCACCCAACCATAGATCTCTGTCCAGCCTATATTCTTTCAACTGAGAGATCACCCCCAAGCTGGGTTGTGTATTCACTAAGGAGGAACTAGACAGGCTCACTCACAGCCATGGATTCACTCAAATGGTCATGCTAAGTCAACACACAACTGGGTTTATCAAGCATGCAATAAGGAAATGATGAGGATGCTAAGCTCGTGAGCTCAACCATAGAGATACAGACATCTCAAGCTCAATTCAAGCAATCCCATCCTCTGTTCAAACCTCCACACTTGGATTGCTCACCATTCTGGGAACAAATAACTCAATCCCGTCACTGGGTTTTTGGGCTATCAAAACTGGGTTTTCCAATGGATTTCAGGGTAGCTAATGCTCCCAAATTTGCCCCAAGGTTCATACATATGGATCCCCCATTGGATTTCACTATCAAATACCAATTCTGGCATTTATGGCTCTTCAAAACGTGGGTTCTTTCAAAGATGCGATTTCTGGGTTTTTTTCTCTGCTGGCAATTCGTTTTGGATGGAAAATGATGCTGGTAACTTCCACAATGGAATGGGGATGTGGAAGAAGCAACTCCCATGAGGTAGAGTGCCTTGTGGTACAAGAAAACAGAGCCCATACTCTACCATACAAATTTCTTGGCTACCCATGCTCCATTGAAGCCATGCTCCATTGAAGCCATGGACTGAATTCCTCAACAACTTCCTTACAACAGAAATAAATGTCAGCAAGGTAAGTCAAATGGGTTCTTAGGGTGACATAGGGCAGCCTATGGTTCAATCCCACAGCCCTCTCACCACTCCCTAGTGGATACACATGGCCCCTTCTCATTCGTTGCGTCCATAGCCAGTTTTGGTATTTTATTCAATGATATTTATTTACATCATTTTTACAATGTTCCATGGCTAAATAGCACATGGGCAACATAATTTAAAATACTTGCCTTTAAATAAAATTCGAGCTTCCAATAGCGGGGCCTTGGCCTTGAGCTCCACACTAGGAAAACATGCATCCCATGTATACAACATTTACATTAAAAGCTAACATATCCTAAGGGTCAAAATGGGGTATTACATTGGATTTGTTCTCATCACATTCGATCTGAAGAGCAAGTACAAGCACATGCTTTTTGAGCATGATCCACTTCTTCCCAAGAAGAAGATACCTCCAGACATATGACCAAGCATCACACCTGTTTGAGTTTGGAGCATTTATTTTTATGTGTGCCTTACAATCTATTTTTTGAGGAGGGGGTATGTTTCCCATGAAATTTTCGCACTTCCTTGGTTTATTGAGGGTTATTATTCATTGTATTGGGTGACCTTTGGTCTTAGTTACCAGGGCCCATAATGGATTAAGGGGGGGTGTTAGGATATTCCTATACTCCATCCTAGTCCCTCCAGTATTTATATCATTTACATTTTCAGTCATGCATGCACCTTTAGGGTCTGCATGCATTCTAGGGTTTGCATGCATTTTGCATGCATCCCAGTCATCAGTCCAACACCTAGCCCTCAGTTAGCCAGCCCCCAGGAGCTTCTCACTATTCAGTTTTAGCCCTCCAGTTGCTTAATGCACCCTTCTTCTTTGATTTTAGGAAGCAACTCGCCCTTCTTCACCTACCCGTCTAGTTGTCACTCAGTTACACTTAGTTACACTCAATTACACTTAGTTACACTCGGTTACAGTCAGTTACACTCAGTTACACCTACCAGACTCAGTTTGACTGATGGTTGACAGTTACTTGAGCATTGATGACTCCACTAATGATGATGAAGACTTTCAGTTGTACTCTGATGATCACGAGGACACCTAGTTGTGCTTTGATGACACTCTATTGATCTTATGATCACTCTGAGAGGCTAATTCGAATTGCCACCTTGGGCATTCGAATCCTCTCTACCATTATACTATTTATTTGTCCATATTGTGATTAATTAACTAGTGTGTGTGAAGTATTATTGCTTCTATCTGAGTTCTGTTGTACCATATTATTTTGTTGCTCATTATACTGGATTGTTCACTATTCTTTTATTTTCATGCTTAATCATAATTACTCTTGTGAGGTATACATCATCTCTTAGATCTGCTATGAGTATTTTCACAACGACACCTCCGAATGGAGGAATCAGAACATCTCCGTAGGGGATACAATAAAGTACAATTGTAATACATACAATATAAAAGTGAATAATATCTTATGAAGTTACAGATAGTACATTAAGACTCCCTCTTAACTAGGAAGGTATTCTCTTGACATAGGCGTCAATACATATAGGCACAAGTCTTCAATACTGGAGCTAGATCATCAACACTGGATCACAGGAGCATCATCATAGGTCTTCATCCATGTAGGTATTCATCATCTCTGCGTGCAAGCCATCAAGTAGGTACATCTCAGGACTGATTGCACTATCTTTGTAAAATTTTGTGTACCCTAATGTCACCCCATAATCTCTCAGGACTGATTACACTGTCTTTGCAACATTTTTTGTACCCTAATGTCACCCCATAATCCTTAGATCGTACAAGGATTTCTTCAGTTTGCACACATGAGTCTTTCTGTCAGGTGTCTCAAACCCGAGTGATTGCTCCACATATACTTCCTCTTCCACTACACAATTCAAGAATCCTATCTTGACATCCATCTGGTGTATGATCTTCCTTTACACGATCTTCATTATCTTTTTGTTTTACTTAATTCATTGTTGCATATCGATTCCTGAGTAATTCTAGTTCTTCAAAGTCTTCTTCTTGACTTCATCAATCTTCTTTCTGAATCATCGTCACTTTTTCTTCGAAAGAAGTCCTCTCTTGTAGGTGATGGTACAAGGTCTTTCCTATGGGACAAGTTCAATTGCATGATTAGAAACATCTCATAGTATTCAGAACAAATTCTTACACATAAAGACATATGTCATACAGTCATGCAATTATCTTAGCCAATCATGCTTCAATACAACATTTATCTATATCCCGTAACTTTCTAGATGCCTTCCATCTCTACCAGAACATTGTTAAGAGTGTGCAAGTCTACTCCAACATGTCAACAAAGAGGTTTCATTCTAGATAAGTAGCAATGGAATGTTGTACAGTACCATTGACCACTTACCCATTACTTGCATATAAGTAGTATCTTGTTCATTAATGCAATTTTTTTCTAACATCCTAATATACTCAGGGCTGACCCCACTAGGGAGTCTAATAACCATATCACATAAATGATGACCTCTTCGATCGGTGGAATGAAACCTCTCCGTCAGAAGTACAATGCCATATGAATACAATATAAAATATACAAGTGAAATAAATTCCGAAGTTACAAATACATCAACACTCCCTCTTAACTAGGAAGGTATTTCTCGACATAGTTCTTTAGCACAAGTCTTCATCATCGACTACACCATTCAAGAAATTTGTCTTGACATCCATCTGGTGTAATTCTTCCACTTCATCACTGCAACCAAAGCAGGTACCATTATGATGGAAGTGTATCTGGCTACGAGTGCAAAAGTTTCTTCATAATCTATCCCTTCTTTTTGGGAGAAGCCACAAGCCACAAACCTTGCCCTGTATTTCTCCTCCTCCACTTGTGTGCACTACTCACTTGAGAGAATGAATGAGTGAATGAATGAATAGATAGTGAGTCTAATAACCGTACCTCCTCCACTTATTTATACTTATCTTCCACTTTCCTTTTACCCTACGTGGGCCGACCTCTCTGGGAGGGCTACAGGTGAAATATGTTGAATTAATAAAGCAGGTTACAAGTGAGACCTCCCTGCAGGAACCAAAGCAAGTAATTTGGGATGACATTATTGCGGAGGCAGAGAAATTGAGGCCATATCTTGATTTCATTCTAGACAAAGAGGGTGTAATAAAGTTATCTAGGCAAATCCTAACAACAATCAAGGAAAAGTTCAACAAGAAGCCCATGGACTGTGCAGAAAAGGCCATAGAATTTCTAAATGGGCTAACAGAGGATGAGGTGAAAACAACTAGCATAAACTTAGGATAGAGTGTCTCGTATTATTTGGGAAAAGAATGTGGTGAATAAGTATCGCCAGATGAACACGATTCAGGAAAGGATAGACATTTTAGCACATCAAGTAAAACTCTTCAAAGAAATGTTTGATCCATTATTCAAGAAGGGACTTCCTATATTTTGGGAGGGGGATGGCACCATGAGGACACACGTAGAAGAATATCAGGGCAAGTTGTGGGGATGTCGATTCAATTTGGATTATGTATAATTTAGGTAAATTTATTCTAATGTTTATGTATTGATTCATTGTAATTTTTTGCATAATTAATGAAATTCAGACGGTTTCTCTTGGCCATCTTTTTTGGATAATATTAATTTGTCAAATTTCTTTGAACTATGTTTTATGTTGCCAATTTAATGAATACATGGATCTGTAGGTTGAATTTCTATTAATTTACGATTCATGTATTATTATGTGTTAAATGAATTTCTTTGTTTAACTCATTTTATCTATAATTTTCTGCAACTGATAAAGAGCCACACATTGATATTTATGCTAGTAAGTGGAAAAGCGCTCTTACAAAGCTAGTTTCCTGGATCTGCATTAGATAAAGATAAGCAATCTTATGCATTTGATTATGATGCGTTTTTATTTCATTCTTGCATGTTGTGATGGTGTAATTGAAAGGTTTTTAATTATGTTGTGATTGTGTCATTGAAAGGTGTTTTCCACTGTGCATGTGCAGGTTGACGTGGAGAAGCCATGTGGGAAGGAAGTCTGGTGCAAAGGAGACACATTGGCAGAAGCCCCGACGTGGAGGAGTTGCTTGGGAAGAAGTTGTGATGTTGACCGGCCACATCATATCCACAAGTGCCAGTGACCGTGAAGGATGGGCAAAGGTGGTTTCACAAATTGAGGATGGTGGTTTTCCTTACTGCCCTTCCAACTTGCAAAATCATGTGGTGATACCACGTGGAGAGCGGTTTCAAATTCTGCAACCACCCATCCCCTCGTCCTAGCGTGCATGTTGTGGATGCGGAACGTAAGTGGGACCCTTGATCTTTCGTCACCCGATTGATCTTTTCCGCCATTTAAAATGGTTTGTACATTGGCATGGAGGTGATCTTTTCCTTGATTTAAAATGGTTTGTACATTGGCATGGAGGTGAACTTTTCCTTCATTTAAAATGGTTTGTACATTGGCATGGAGGTGATCTTTTCCTTCATTTAAAATGGTTTTTATGTTCGCACGGAGGTGATATTTTCCGCCATTTAAAATGGTTTGTACATCTAATTGCATGGAGGTGATCTTTTCGAACATTTAAAATGGTTTGTATGTTGGAATGGAGTTGATCTTTTCCGCCATTTAAAATGGTTTCTACAGCACTAATGGTAAATGATGGATTGTATCACTCGTGTGAATAATCTCATCACGTTTATGAGGTGCCCGTTTATGATGGATTGTGTTTATGTCTCATGATGTATAGATGATATCCCTCCACACTGTGATAATAAATGTCATGAACTTTTCTCCATTGATATCCCACCACACTGCTCTTCCCGCCCACACTGCTCTTCCTTCCCACTGCCTACATTGAGACTTATCCTGCCCAGTGCCTACATTGAAACTTAAAGTTCAAACTCTTTGTGTTTGCCAGTTTGGAGCTCTGTTTTCTCTGAGGACCAAGGTTTTCTTTTGCTGAGGTGGAACCGAGAAGAGTGTTGGGTAGGTAGAGCAGTAAGATTGGTTTGAAGAATCAACTGCTAGTTTTTCAATTGGCAGGTATTTATATTATTCAAACCATAAATCTAAATCTGTAACAGAGCATGCTTATTCAGCCTCTGAGCTAAAAATCCGTATCTTCCATGGCTGTCAAAAATCAATGCATGACAGTTTGAAGTTCACAGTAATTTAAAGTCGCTGAACGTTTTAGATTCTTCAGATTTCCAGAATTGATTTCCTTCAATTTCGGGTAGTTATCTTCTTACAGTCCATTAATATGAATTCACAACGTTATATTTTCAAAATCAGGCGCTACTTAATAATGTCGATTCCTGCCAGCTTGCATACGTTTTCATATATTCCATATTGTTTTCTGCAAATCCTCTAACATTAATTTTGGCTAGGATTGTTGGAAAAAGATAACGACAAATGAACTCACAAAATTGAAACATGTTTTTTTCTTTTTAATATCATTTTGCAGTTAATATTCACTATAGTATACTAATCTATGTAAACGTTAAAACTTTATTTGAAATAATATTTGAAATTGATAATTTATGTCTTAATTTATATAATATTGATTACATTTCTTTTAATATAAAAATATATAATTTAGGTATTTAATTTAATTGAATAAAATTAAGCAATCAAATAGCTTTAAACAATATTAAGGTAAAATTGTTTGCCAATATAGTATCTTAGCTAGAAAAGTCCCATGTATTGCGTAGTTGGACGCAGTGTATGACTCAAATTGTTGGATGCAATGAGAACACATGTGAGTCTTACATATGATACCAAGGCATTTAGTTTCAAAGATAAAGCTGATAAAAATGTTCCTAAAATTTAGGCAGGATACCGTGTTGGAAAATGAATTTAATAGTGATGACAATGCAGATAGTGATGCCATTAGTTGGAAAGATTCTGACTGCGATTAACTAGACAGAAACATTCTTTCATACTTTTGGTCTGAGACTCCAGTGAATGATATAGAAGCTTCTACTTCACCGAGTGTAGCACAGATCAATTCTGGAATAATCAAAGCCACGTGGCAAAATCTGAACAATCCACGTGTCACCCTGGAGACTAGATTTCGACATTGGAACCAAACAATTTACACACGTTTTGCTACAAAGAGTTTGTCGTCAAGTTAAAATTTTGTCAATGAAAGCGAGGTCGCTCTATCGTAAGGTTGTTCCATTTCGGGGTGTTGGAAATACATGTATTGATGACCTAGAATTCGTAGGTTGAACATTTTTAATATTCCGTTATAAATGAACGTGCAGGAGATGCTTCTTCTACCCAGAATTCTTTTCGTAATATTTCTAGACTGCAAGAAGGGTTGTTCGATCCTTCATGTGTTCGCTTCTTCTACAAGAAGGGGCGGCTGATCCTACCATTCAGAAAATTGGAAGTCCGGACAACCATTTTTTATATATTATAATCTGTGTTATATCTTTGTTTAAAATAAATATGATTGTTAATGTGCTCCTGTTATTTTATATTTCATAAAACGCTTATGAATTGGATTTTGGTTCTAAACAATGTGTGATGTTATTTTCTATTTCATATATTGTTTATGAAATGGATTTTGGTACTCAACAATGTGTGGACCTACTTTTGAATGGATTGAAAGTTGCTAAAGGAATCTCGTTTCTAGAAAGAAACTTTTTGCATAATATCAGCATTAATGAAGGATGTATCATTATAAATATTACCAAGTCTTTGAATGCAAGTCTTCCATTTCCCTATCGATCAGAAGGTGCAGATACATTTTCAGAGGCTATTGGTGATTATATTCAATGGCCTATATCTGAGATTGTTAACCAGATTGGGTCCGCTCTTCACGAGAACGAGTGTAATATCCCAAATTTTGGACTGACTATTTTATGATGTTATATTGGGCCACGCTCCCAACACTTATGATTAATTCTTTTGTAGACTGACATATTGGGCATGGACCCTGACTGAATCTCATTATTTGATTATATACTGGGCAAGGAAGCCCCAATGTTCTGATTTATGTTTTTACCATATGATGTGGGTACAAAACCCAAATATACTAAGATGGTCTTTTCTTACATATTGTGCAGTGATGTGACTAACATAATTGACTTATATGGTGTGTTGAGCATGGACTCAGAAACACACAGATTAACTATGTACTAGGAAAAAGCCCCGATGTACCTAGAGGAAATATGATGTACTGGAAGTAAGCCTTGATGTGCATTGAGCATTGGGCATAAGCCCTGGAGCACTACAAGCTTGATAAATGAATACTGGATCCGAGGCAACTTAAATATTGTAGACGTGCCTCACAACCACATTCTAGCATTATTGTTGACTAGGGACTATGGAATTGCACTAAAGTAATGCCCATGTGAGAGTGTCGATTTAAATGGCTCTGAAGAGCACTCGGGGTTACGGAGTTTCAAGTGTTGAGTCGGAAAGACTCTGAAGAGCACTTTTATCACACTTATTTAATTTGACTAAATGATTCATCATTTTATCCATCATCACCTACTACGGGAGCTACCATGTTAAACGAGGGAATCCGACATGCAAACAGAGAGACTAGAGGTACATAACCAAGCTGACCACGACCATCCAAAAGAAGTGGACCGTGTCCCTAAAAGTTAAAGAGGAAAGAGTATCATGTGATGACACATAGCTAAATAAAAGATAATTACCAGTAGTCTTTTATGACTAACCTGATTAAAGGCATCCAATTTATTATTGATATTATTACTATTATTATTATGATTATTAATATTATTATTAGGAGCTTTAAATAATAATGGTGTTATTATTTAATTATGGGATATAATTAGTATATCTTATTTATGCATTATTTAATATTTTAAATGATGTATTAATAGTTAAGTGAAATGTATTTAATATAAGAATAATTATTAGTATAATTATTGTTATTATTAAGAGCATAGATCAAAATGACTTATAGTCAAACAGTTGGAAAAATCCTAGTTCAAGAGGACTAGATATTTAATTAAATAATATCTTTTAATTATTAATTATTGAATTTAAAGAAACTAATTACTTCAACAGTTCTAATTCAAGACTTCTCTATTTAAAGAGGGCAGATCCCAAGTTTTGGGGATCATCTATCATTCTTGGTTATTATCATTCTCTTATGGTAGTCCAAGAAAGAGTATTCTGCTCCAAGAAACTGAAGAAACCTTACTTAGAAATTCTCAGAACTGAACCAGTAGTGGATCTAGGGCGTCTACCTCTCATTGCATGTTGGAACCAAGCTCTGGGGGATCCAGATAGAACCAAGAACGGTTCAGGGGTCAAGGTTGGGAGGAATACGGTAGCCCCAAATTCATCCAGCCCAAGGCAAATATTCTAATAGGTCAGCAAGATACAACAGGCTCTACTTTAACTATTGTTGAGTGTGCAGGTTGCTATAGGGAATATTTAAAGTGCCAAGCGGTTAGGCTTCTACAGGAAGGGACCAAGTGCTCAAGTAGCTAGGTATGGAGCAGTTAATATTTCTTTTAAAAATAAAAATAAAAATAGATATTACAGTATTGTTTTCATTACCAATTTGTCTCTATTACCAGAAGTCGAGGTTCTGCCCATAACTCAGTGGAGAGTCTAGCAGGGCTAGCCAATCTAGCCTTTGCTAGACAACGTATATTATCTTCTAGGTTAGGGTATTTATAATTCATTGCTTATAGGTAGTTATCTGCTGTCAAAATCGTATTTCTTATTCAGAGTACAGGGTCCCATTTAAGCATGCTAGTTCCTTTACTTTATTAGTATTTCTTTTTTCAACCATTATCAAATAGAAATAAAACAAATAGACATCGACACTTTTAGCAACACTACTTTTTTGAACTATCAAACATCGAATTGCAGTACTAGGCAGAAGAAATAAGTTATAGTATGAACCAGAACTTTCATTACCAATGAATTATTCAACCACTACCACGATAGCACACAGTCAATGCATTACCAAGATTTAAACGCATCAAGTAATTTCCAGGTCTCACTTTTTACAAACTTAGTCTCTGACATTTCATTCCTACAACCCAAACTTTTGATTAAAATCCCAACACGTTTCATTTCAGAAATCAAACAGTCCATAGCATTCAATTTCATTAACATAACATTTCACAGGTCAAGAGATCGAAACCCACCTGAGGCTCTACCACCTTACCAGATGCCACAAGATTAGGTGATTGTACAGTAACCCATACCCTCTCAAGGGTCAATCAAAACAATAGCTAGGGTCACAATTCCTATTTACAACATAGAAGGGCTATACCATGTTCATCAAACAAACTCTATAAGATTTTATATAGAAACGATTGGTATGGGGATCGATTCCCATCCCCATCTCACTCTACAACAAAATATACACGATACTACAAAGAAATTAACAAACGATTGATATAGGGATCGATTCCCACTACTTTCATTAAAGATCCTTTTGTCTTTCTATCATATAACCAGAAAATGCAGAAGTAAGAACCCAGGACTCTTTAGACCTATGGATAAAACAATTATAGGGTTACGTATTCCCTCCATTCCATCATTCTTTTCCAACAAGAAGGACTCTACTCTTTTACATTTAAAAACACAAAGCCATCAAATCGAGCAGACCACAGAGTGGAGCAACAATAACTTACAAACATAGAAATATATATACATTCCCTTCATAGGGTTAAATATAAGTTCATTTCCAACTAGAAAATGTAGATAGGGTTATGACTCTACAAGAACCCCATATCCATATGAATTGCAAACGCATAGATTTGGATAGGGTATCAAACCCTCATAAGCATTACATAGCAGGGCATCTTAGGAACCACACAAATACATTTTGAACACATAAAACTATAATATAAACCCCAGTTCATCCTTGGGCATTATTGCTAAATAACAAGAGTTCAACCAAGTTTAAACATAGATACGTATAGCCAAACCCCACACTAATATCATCTAGGGTCTGCAAAACAACAAATAGATACATTCACACCACAGTCCAGCCAAAAAGGCGACTTCCAAGGATTCGAAACTTGTCACATTGAACTCAAATAATTTCACTAGCTCCTAGTAAATACACATCAACAGTAATCCCCACATAGGCAAAAGGAGGAGCTAAGAGTTGGCCAATTCTAGACTTTCCATTGTCTAATATCGCCATTGTTGTGAACTGATCACGCAGAAGAGAAAACGCCAGTCAACACCTATATTCCAATCACGACATACAAGTCAGGACTCTGAATTTGATATCACAAAACATCTAACATACAAGAGCAAGAATGTAGAACTTAAACCGGAGAGGAATTACCTTCAAACATTTGCAGTCGCCATCACTATTTCCCAATGGAATGCTGACCATGAGCCATAGCTCAGGTCAACAGAGAAACCCTCAATGCATCCACAACAGACAAGAGAAGCGAACCACGAAAATGTTCTTCATTGTTGTAGAACCCTAGGGTAAAACCCGATCATAGTTGGCAGCGTGTCCATGTGCATTCATAGAGATACATTCAATGCTACTACCAACTACCATTAAATTCGAGAGTGACCCAATACTCTATAGTATTAGGACCATTCGATTTCACAACATTGTAGATCACAATTAAACATCACAATGACCCCAAACTCTTCATAGTGCCATTAAATAATTACAAGGTCAAACAAGTAGTGAGGTTTCACAAGTGTCGCAACCCCAATGAGACTAGAATAAAAGTATCAACTTCAAAGCTATCTCACTTAAGACTTAAAATAGTGGCTAGAAGGGTGAAATAGGCATTCGCGATAGATGCCTCATAAGTACACCTACAAACCCGAAACAAGTAGATGCATTAGCAATAATGCTAAGTAAGTCCAGAGTCTCCAATTCTTACCCCTACCTCTCAACAGCGTTGTCAGGGTACCTTGCCATTTCAAAAGACCAAGTATCTCATCATGAGCATCAATCGCCACCAATAAAGGATCCAAGTCACCTGAATTACCAGTGAAAATTTAATACATATGCATTCAAACCTTTACAGCTATAAGAAGGAGATTCATTTTATAGCATTCACAAATTGGTACACATGCGACGGTTTATACATCTAAACCATTTTAGAAATACTCCCACAAAGTTGTGGAACCATATAATCAGCAAACCATGATACTTGAAGCTAAAACATTCAAAGAGTGAGAATTAGATATCGGTACAATAAGTACTTGTCAGTTATGAAGTTAGGATTCATCATATCTCTTTATCAGTTTAAGCTAGTATCGAATTTTTTTTTTTAATTTTTGTTAATTTTAAGGGACATTACAAGCGGTATCAGAGCTCAGTTACAAAACTAAGTGACCTATTGGGCTCATTACAAACATCTACTGCAGATACACGATAAACAGAAACATACATTTACATTTTATTTTGTTTTATGAATAAACTAACATAATTTTCTGTTCTCTATACTTATATAACATTTCAGGTACAAACACTACCTAAAAAATGAATGCAGAACAATGCAGCAGCATTAACGAGAATCTGGACTCACCACCCCGAGAGCAAGGGGTGGTGGTCGAACTAAACTCAGATTGGAGACAGTCTATGTAAAACCTGCAGGTAGTGTTCCAAAGTTTCCGAGATGAAAACATGCATGAAAGAAGAGAAAAACAAGCCATAAACGAGGCACTGCTTCAGACCTTAACAAAGGCTAACCCTCTCGGACAGCCCACACTCTCAGTCAACACCCCCAAGAAAGGAAACAACCACACAAAAAGGACTGCCAGCCCTAAAGGAGAAGAGCAGGGAGAGCACATACCAGAATCAATGGAAGAGGATGGTAAGAGCTCTTCCAACGATAAAGGTTCACCACCTCCTTGCAAGAAAAGGAGAAAAAGTGATGACAGTCTGCAAGTGGAATTCCAAAAGATAAGAGCCCCAACATATGACAGAGAGATTAAGTCTGGGGAGATGGAGTGGCTGCTAGGGATGAATAAATACTTCAAATTTCACAATAACTCCAGTGAAATACAAGCCCAACTAGCCATATACAACCTAAACAGTAAAGCTTCCAGATGGTGGTGGGACTTGAAGCACACCAAAGGACAAGAACTGAGAGACATAACCTGGGATACCTTCAGCAGAATATTCCAGGACAAGTATATGTCTGAAAGACTCTTTGACAAGAAAATAAAAGAATTTCATGAATTAAAAATGGGCTCCCTGACTATGGAAGCATTCATAAACCGATTCTTAGACTTGCTACACTATGTGCCATACATTAATGATGAGAAGGTCAAAATTCAACAGTTCTTGGGAGGGCTGCCACCAAACTTTAGAGAAAAGATAGAGTTTGACATGCCCAAAACCCTGGATATAACCTTACATAAAGCAAGGTTGTGTTATGAACACAGAAAGCCAAGGAATGACAACATCAACCAAAATAGAGATAGGTTCAGAACCTTCTTGGACAACCGCGGACCAGGTTTCAGACCCCCACCTTTTCAAAAACACAACAACAGTTTTCCACCCAATAGAGGCTTCAACCTACCACAAACACGGCCAAGTGAACCCCCACCAACTGTCAACGTACCAGCGTTCAACAAAGGGACCAAAGTTGTCCCACCAACAGTTTCTTGCTAGAAATGCCAAGGGCCCCACTACTACAGAGACTGCCCTAGCAAAACAGATGGAGTTTTACACAACATCCAAATAGAGACTACCGTAGGAGACATGGTAAAGACACCAAGGATCTATGTCGCTCTCGACGGTTGACAGGAAGATCACCAAGCCACCATGGTGGAATTAGAGGGTAAGATCTTTGACACTGCAGTTTCAGTTTTAATAGATCCCGACACTTGCCGAAGTTATATCTCCCCTAAGTTAGTGGGCACTTGTAAGTTGAACCAAGAACCTCACGAGAAACTGTGGCTAGTACAACTAGCCACCGGTACCAAACAAAAGATCTCCGAGTTAGTTAAAACTTGCGAGACAAATCTAAATGGATTTCAAACTAGGTTAGATTTAAACATTCTACCCCTAGGGTCGTACGATGTACTCATTGGCAAGGACTAGTTGGAAGAACACCATGTCCTCCTAGACTGCTTAAATAAATCCTTACTTTGGAGGGATGACCAAGGGATTCAGAAGATGATTCAGGGTATCCCTAAGAAAGTGTCGGTAAGACAGATATCCACCTTACAAGCAAAGAAATGTATCAGAAAGGGTTGCAAACTCTTTGCCATCAATATCCAAAACATAGAAACTGATAGGGAACATAAGATCGAAGACTTTCTAGTCCTTATAGAATTCAAGGATGTATTTCCCAAACAAATACCAAGATTACCACCTAAACGAGACTTAGACTTTTCTATCGAACTGACACCTAGTTCAGTACCAGCTTCTAAAGCGTCGTACTACATGAGCACACCAGAATTGGTGGAGCTCAAACTGTAGTTACAAGAACTAATTAACAAAGGGTACATCCAACCTAGTGTGTCCCCTTAGGGCGCACCGATACTCTTCGTCAAGAAGAAATATGGCACGATGCGGATGTGCATTGATTACCGCCAACTCAACAAGATGACCATTGAGAACCGCTACCCACTCCCTAGGATCGACGACTTGTTTGACCAAGTCAGAGGGGCAAAGATTTTCTCGAAGATCGACTTACAATCCGGATACCATCAGGTAAGGATCCGTGATGAGGATATCAACAAGACCGGATTTCGAACTCGTTACGACCACTACAAGTTCGTAGTGATGCCCTCTAGGTTGACGAACGCACTGGCCAACTTTATGTGCATGATGAACAGTATTTTTAGTAAATACCTCGATAAATTCGTTCTAGTCTTTATTGACGACATTCTGATCTACTCCAAGAACGATATAGAACATGAGGAGCACCTCCGAATTGTTTTACGGATACTAGGAGAACACGAGCTTTACGCCAAGTTTAGTAAGTGTGATTTCTATAGACCTCATATTTAATACTTAGTACACATCATTTCCGAGAAGGGAATAGCCATCGACCCTGAAAAGGTCAAAGCTATCGAAGAATGGCCCACACCTACTTGCGTAATCGACATAAGGTCGTTCTTAGGATTAGCCGGCTACTATCAAAATTTCATTGAGAACTTTTCACGGATCGCATGTCCCATGACCGCCTTACAGAAAAAGGAAAACAAGTTTATTTGGATGGATAAGTGCAAAGAGAGCTTTCAAAAGCTAAAACAACTACTGATTAGTGAACCGATTCTGCGTATTGCGGATCCTAATGGGGAGTTTTTCATTTGCACAGATTCAAGCAAGGAAGGACTCAGGGGAGTCCTTATGCAAGATAATTTTTCTATATGCTATGAATTGAGGAAACTAAAAGAACATGAATAGAACTACCCTACTCATGACCTCAAACTCGCCGCCATCATCCATGCTCTAAAGATGTGGCGACATTATCTAATGGGAAAGAAATTACTATTGATGACTAATAACAGGAGCTTGAAATACCTTTTCGACCAACCCAACCTAAATGCTAGGCAGGGCAGGTAGCTAACCTTCGTTAGTGAGTACCATTTTGAACTAAAGCATATAAAACGCAAGGAAAACAAGATTGCAGATGCCTTAAGCCATCGAGCACATATTCTTTACGAGGTCACGGTAAGCCAAATCGACTCCGACTTGCACAACAGAATTCGAACGACATGTAAGAGTGACCGTTATTAGACAGAAATCCTCGCGAAGATTCAGGAAGACAGGCTTTTCCAACAGCAGAAAGAATATAAGATAAACTAATCGGGACTACTGTGGTCTAAAGACCGACTTTACGTCCCAGAGAGTGGAGACATTAGATCAAGCATTCTCACCAAAGTTCACCAGAAACCCTATTCAGGGCACCCCAAATATCAAAAAATGATATTGGCCGTGAAGAAACACTACTTTTGGCCTAAGCTGAAAGCTGACATCGCAATGTTCATCGTGAAATGTCAAGAGTGCCAATTGGTCAAAGCAGAACACCAACACCCCTCCAGATTACTTCATCCTTTACCCATTCCGAAATGGAAATTGGGGGTAATAAGTATGTACTTCATTATATGCCTACCCAAGAGTAAGAAACTGATTGACTCCATCTTTGTAGTGGTAGACAAGCTATCTAAAGAAGCCCACTTTATACCGGTAAAATCTACTTACAAAGTAGTTCACATTGTGGAAATATTCTTGAAAGAAATACTTCGATTGCACGGGATACCCAAAGCAATCATTTCCAATCAAGACATGAAGTTCACTAGCAACTTCTAGAGAGCATTATTCTCCGGTCTAGAAACCTAGTTACAATTCAGTACCACGTACCACCCCCAGACCGAGGGACAAACAGAACGAGTAAACTAGATCCTCAAGGACATGTTGAGGACATATGTCATGAATAACCCCACCAAGTGGGAAGATTATTTGCACCTAGTAGAATTCGCATACAACAACGGTTATCAAACCTAGGCCAAAATGAGTCCTTTCGAAGTACTCTACGGCAAGAAATGTCGGACTCCCGTGACTTGGGACAGTTTAGTAGACAGACTTATGTTAGAACCCAACCTATTAAAGGACTTGGAATAGCTAGTCTCCAAGGTACAACTAGACTTAAAGGAAGCACAAGACCGCCAAAAGAGTTATGCAGACAAGAAAAGAAAGGAAAAGGACTATCAAGTTGGCAAACATGTGTTCCTAAAAATAAAAGCAAAACGAAGCTTGTTGAGCTTGGGACGTTGCGGGAAACTAGCCCCAAGGTTTTGTGGATCTTTTGAAATACTGGCCAAGAAGGTCCCAGTAGCTTATGAGTTGGCCTTACCAGCGCATATAAAAGTTCATAAATTTTTTCATGCTTCATTATTAAAGAAATATGTATAGGATACTAAACATGTTATTGATTGGTCCTTATTACAGGTGGAGCCTGAAGGTGAGTTCACGCTAGAACCACTCCACATTCTGGACAAGAGTGAGGTCCATCTTAGGAGGAGGACCATTACTCAGTTGAAAGTGCAATGGAGGCACTTTGGACCAGATGAGGCTACTTGGGAGAATGAGGCCACCATGAAAGAGGCATAGCCCACCTTGTTTCATGACCTCATTCCTAGTCCCTAGAAACATCGAGACGGTGTTGTTCTAAGTGGGGAGGGATGTAATATCTTGAATTTTGGACTAACTATTTTATGATGTTATATTGGGCCACGGTTCCAACACTTATGATTTATTCTTTTGTAGACTGACATATTGGGAATGGACCCTGGCGGAATCTCATTATTTGATTATATACTGGGCAAGGAAGCCCCAATGTTCTAAGTTATGTTTTTACCATATGATGTGGGTACAAAACCCTAATATACTAAGATGAACTTTTCTTACATATTATGTAGTGATGTGAATAACATAATTGACTTATATGGTGTGTTGAGCGTGGACTCAAAAACACACAAATTACCTACGTATTGGGAAAAAGCCCCGATGTACCTAGAGGAAATATTATGTATTGGGAGTAAGCCCTGATGTACATCGATTGTTGGGCATAAGCCCTGGAGCACTCCAAGCTTGATAAACGAATACCGGATCCAAGGCAACTTAAATATTCTAGATGTGCCTCACAACCACATTCTAGCACTACTATTGAGAAGGGACTCTGGAATTGCACTAGAGTAATGCCCATGTGAGAGTGTTGACTTAAATGGCTCTGAAGAGCACTTGGGGTTACGGAGTTTCAAGTGTTGAGTCGGAAAGACTCTGAAGAGCACTTTTATCACACTTATTTAATTTGACTAAATGATTCATCTTTTTATCCATCATCACCTACTATGGGAGCTACCATGTTAAACGAGGGAATCCGACATGCAAAGAGAGAGACTAGAGGTACCTAACCAAGATGGCCACGACCGTCCAAAAGAAGTGGACCGTGTCCCTAAAAGTTAAAGAGTAAAGAGTGTCATGTGATGATACATAACTAAATAAAAGATAATTACCAGTAGTCTTTTATGACTAACCTGATTAAAGGCCTCCAAGTTATTATTAATATTATTACTATTATTATTATTATTATTATTAGGAGCTTTAAATAATAATGGTGTTATTATTTAATTATGGGATATAATTAGTATATTTTATTTATGCATTCTTTAATATTTTAAATGATGTATTAATAGTTAAGTGAAATATATTTGATATAAGAATAATTATTAGTATAATTATTGTTATTATTAAGAGCATAGATCAAAATGACTTATAGTCAAACAGTTGGAAAAGTCCTAGTTCAAGAGGACTAGATATTTAATTAAATAATATGTTTTATTTATTAATTATTGAATTTAAAGAAACTAATTACTTCAACAGTCCTAATTCAAGACTTCCCTATTTAAAGAGGGCAGATCCCAAGTTTTGGGGATCATCTATCATTCTTGGTTATTATCATTCTCTTATGGTAGTCCAAGAAAGAGTATTCTGCTCCAAGAAACTGAAGCAACCTTACTTAGAAATTCTCAGAACTGAACTAGTACTGGATCTAGGGCCTCTACCTATCATTGCATGTTGGAACCAAGCTCGAGGGGATCTAGATAGAACCAGGAATAGTTCAGGGGTCAAGGTTCGGAGGAACACGATATCCCCAAAGTCATCCATCCCAAGGAAATCATTCTAACAGGTCAGCAAGATACAACAGGCTCTACTTTAACTATTTCTGAGTGTGTAGGTTGCTATAGGGAAGATTGAAAGTGACCAAGTGTGTAGGTTGTGTGTAGGTTGCTTTAGGCTTCTACAGGAAGGGACCAAGTGCTCAGGAACCTAGGTTTGGAGCAGTTAATATTTCTTTTAAAAATAAAAATAAAATAGATATTACAGTATTGTTTTCATTACCAATTTGTCTTCATTACCAGAAGTGAAGGTTCTGCCCAGAACTCAGTGGAGAGTCTAGCAGGGCTAGCCAAGCTAGGCTTTGCTAGACAACATATATTATCTTCTAGGTTAGGGTATTTATAATTTATTGCTTATAGGTAGTTATCTGCTGTCAAAATAGTATTTATTATTCACAGTATAGGGTCCCATTTAAGCATGCTAGTTCCTTTACTTTATTAGTATTTCTTTTCGCAACCATTATCAAATTGAAATAAAACAAACAAACATCGACACTTTTAGAAACACTACTCTTTTGAACTATCAAACATCGAATTGCAGTACCAGGCAAAAGAAACAAGTTATAGTATGGACCAGAACTTTCATTACCAACGAATTATTCAACCCCTACCACTATAGTACATAGTGAATGCATTACCAAGATTTAAACGCATCAAGTAATTTCCAGGTCTCACGTTTTACAAAATTAGTCTCTGACATTTCATTCCTACAACCCAAACTTTTGATTAAAATCCCAACACATTTCATTTCAGAAATCAAACAATCCACGGCATTCAATTTCATTTTGATAACATTTCACGGGTCGGGAGATCAAACCCCGCCTGAGGCTCTTCCATCTTACCAGACGCCACAAGATTAGATGATTGTACAGTAACCCATACCCTCTCAAGGGTCAATCAAAACAATAGCTAGGGTCACGATTCCTATTAACAACACAGAAGGGATATACCATGTTCATCAAACAAACTCTATAAGATTTTATATAGAAACGATTGGTACAGGGATCGATTCCCATCCCCATCTCACTCTACAACAAACTATACACGATACTACAGAGATATTAACAAATGATTGATACAAGGATCGATTCCCACTACTTTCATTAAATATCCTTTTGTCTTTATATCAAGTTAGCAGAAAACGCAGAAGTAAGAACCCAGGACTCTTCAAACCTATGGATAAAAAAATTATAGGGTTATGTATTCCCTCCATTCCATCATTCTTTTCCAACAAGCAGGACTCTACTCTTTTACATTTAAAAACACGAAGCCATCAAATCGAGCAGACCACAGAGTGGAGCAACAATAACTTAAAAACGTAGAAATATATATACATTCCCTTCATAGGGTTAAATAGAAGTTCATTTCCAACAAGAAAACGCAGATAGGGTTATGACTGTACAAGAACCCCATATCCATATGAATTAAAAACGAACAGATTTGGATAGGGTATCAAACCCTCATAAACATTAAACAATAGGGCATCTCAAGACCCACACAAATACATTTTGAACACATAAAACTGTAATATAAACCCCAGTTCATCTTTGGGCATTATTTCCAAATAACAAGAGTTCAATCAAGTTTAAACACGGATCTGTATAGCCAAACCCCACACTAATATTCTCGAGGGTCTGCAAAATGACAAATAGATACTTTCACACCACACTCCAACCAAAAAGGTGACTTCCAAGGATTTGAAACTTGTCACATTGAACTCCAATAAGTTCACCAACTCCCAGTAAACATACATCAACAATAATCCCCACAGAGGCGAAAGGAGGAGCTAAGAGTTGGCAAATTCTGGACTTACCATTGTCCAATATCACCACTATTGTGAACTGATCATGCAGAAGAGAAAATGCCAGTCAACACCTGTATTCCAATCATGACATATAAGTCAGGACTCTAAATTTGATATCAGAAAACATCTAACATACAAGAGCAGGAATGTAGAAATTAAACCGGAGAGGAATTACCTTCAAACATTTGCAGTCGCCATCGTTGTTTCCCAATGGAATGCTAACCATGAGCCACAACTTAGGTCAACAGAGATACCCTCAATGCATCCACAGTAGACAAGATAAGCGAACCATGAAAATTTTCTTCGTTGGTGTAGAACCCTAGGGTAAAACCCCATCATAGCTGGCAGTGTGTCCATGTGCATTCACAGAGATACATTCAATGCTACTACCAACTACCATTAAATTCGAGAGTGACCCAATACTTTATAGTATTAGGACAATTCAATTTCACAACATTGTAGATCACAATTAAACATTAAAATGACCCCAAACTCTTCATAGTGCCACTAAATAATTACAAGGTCAAACAAGTAGTGAGGTTTCACAAGTATTGCAACCCTAATGAGACTAGAATAAAAGTATCAACTTCAAAGCTATCTCACTTGAGACTTAAAATAGTGGCTAGAAGGGTGAAATAGGCATTCTCGATAGATGCCTCATAAGTACACCTAGAAACCCGAAACAAGTAGATGCATTAGCAATAATGCTAAGTAAGTCCGGAGTCTCCAATTCTTACCCCTACCTCTCGGCAGCCCTATTAGGGTACCTTGCCATTTCAAAAGACCAAGAATCTCATCATGAGCATTAATCACCACCAATAAAGGATCCAAGTCACCTGAATTACCAGTGAAACTTTAATACATATGCATTCAAACCTTTACAGTCGTAAGAAGGAGATTCATTCTATAGCATTCACAAATTGGTACACATGCGACGGTTTATACATCTAAACCATTTTAGAAATACTCCCACAAAGCTGTGGAACCATATAATCAACAAACCATGATACTTGAAGCTAAGACATTCAAAGAGTGAGAATTAGATATCGGTACAATAAGTACTTGTCAGTTATGAAGTTAGTATTCATTATATCTCTTTATCAGTTTAAGTTAGTATCGATTTTTTTTTTTTAATTAATGTTATTTTTAAGGGACATTACAACGAGGTGAATGATATACCAGCTTCTTCTTCGACGAGTGTAGCACATATCATAACAACTTCGAATGAGGTGAATGATATACCAGCTTCTACTTCGACGAGTGTAGCACATATCACACCAACTGAGAATAAGTCTTCTTTTATTATGAGAAAAGTTAAGTTGTTACATAAGTGTTCAGAAAGAAAGGATTACATTTCCATAGGTTTTGTAACAAATGTTAGTGAGACTGATTTTGTTGGGGGGAACATTTTTGGGTGACATCTCCTTTGGTATTATGGTCGATGAAGTGGTGTTTTCTTGTATGGCATGTTGTCCAGGGGTGGGTAGTGGATCTTTTGTTTTATGGCTGATTAAAAGAATCCTCGATTTTAATACATAAACATTGCTTTCTGTTCCAAGCGCTTTCAATAATAATCAATCTGAATCTACTAGTTGATTTGATACATCAATGTTCTTTAAAGCCACAGTATGTTGCTCGGGGATTAGTGTCAATTGGTTTTAAGGGAGACATTGTACAATTCAAAGAACTAGATGCTGGTGAGTTTGGTTATTTAGTTCATAAAGTCTTTTGCAATTGCGAGGATTGTGTTGTATTTGAAGGCTCTATTATAAGATGGCATGCAAGCACTTTGCTTGACCTCGATAATGTTCCTTTGGATGCTATACAATTGGAATGTTTTTGAAGAATGTCCTTTATAGATGGTCCTTCTAGGTACTCCCCATTGTGAATATACACATGTTAAAGGTAATCGAACAAGCCGGCCATACAATTCCGTAAATGAGGTAGCACAAATCATAACAACTGAGAATGAGGTGAATGATATACCAGCTTCTACTTCGACGAGTGTAGCACATATCACAACAACTGAGAATAAATCTTCTTTTATTATGAGAAAAGTTAAGTTGTTACATAAGTGTTCAGAAAGAAAGGATTGCATTTCCATAGGTTTTGTAACAAATGTGAGTGAGAGTGATTTTGTTGGGGGAACATTTCTTTGGTATTCTAGTCGATGAAGTGGTGTTTTCTTGTATGGAATGTTGTCCAGGGGTGAGCAGTAGATATACCAGCTTCTTCTAAAATTTCCGAATGAAATTCAAGATCGTTACCTTACAGGCCTACAATAAATCAAGGTGCACACCTTTCAAACATTCGCACCGAACATTGTTGCTCAAATTTTTGTATATAAAAAATTCCACTTCGATCAATAGTTGAATGTGCTAAGAAATTTGATAGTTGAATCTTATAAATTCTATGGGATCAAACGCTCCTATGGCCAAAGAAGGATATGACAAAAAAAGAAGCTTGTTTACAATGAGACTAGACATAATAGATGTCTGTCAAAATGCATGGTATAAATGCCATCAGATAAAAAAGAGCACTTTGGGTAAGGCAATTGGTGATATTTATTAGGAGTCAGATGCTAGTATTGTCATATTGCAATCGTAATGTTAAACTGTCACGTTTTTTTTTTCCAAAACTTATTTTTGATGGGCACTTTATTCTCTAAACCATCATTAATTTTTGTGGGTCACTCTTAACAGAATTTGGATTTACATTTTACAGCTAACCTTTCTAATTTCTTTTAATTTTTTTTTCCATGATCATTAATTTTTTTTATAAGTTAACATAAACAACTTGGCATTAAAATAGAAAATTCCAAATTGTTAACTTGACATGTAACCATTGGACCTTTCTATGCATATCATACCTGGAAATAAATGTACACATTGAAAATATTTTCAGCCATGAGCATTTGATATATAGTTAAAACTTTTATTTTCTATGTAAATGTGAAATTTTAATCAATTTTAAAATATATATTAATAAAAAATTTACTATGGACAAGTAATTATTTTATGTACTGAAGGGCAAAATTTAAACCAGACCGTTTTTGGACAGGGAATATATATACTTAAAAAATCCTTAGATAGACAACAACAATGCGTTGTTGGTGCAGATGAAAACATGAAGATCAATGTAAATAGAATCATATGGGCATGGTCACCAAGAAGGGCATTGCAGTAGAAAAAATTAGAATAAATGAGAAGGGCCTTGCAGCAGTCAAGGCACAACGAGAAAATATGGGGAATAGTGTTCAGAGTGGTGGATGTTCTCAAGGGTTGATAGTAGACAAAATTGGTTTCTAAATTTCTCTATGTGGTAGTTTTAAGCAACAAAATTGTTGTGTTTCTAAATTTCCACTTGGTCAACAACAAGTTGTATTTTCTCATTTTCATTAAAGTTTTAGAAAATGAAGGATACAACTTATAGCCATTGGGACTGATAATGGATGGTTATTTGTTACAAAATTGGATTTGTGATAAGTGTCATAATTTGCGCACTAACTGTCCTTAAGTGTTGTAATTGTGCTTAAGAATAATTGGCCTTTAGAAGTGGTTTATCCACTGCACTTAAAATCAAGTAATTATCCTCAGAGTAACTACCTAAATACTAAAATATGATCCCCTATACTCAAACTGCCAAATTCAGCGGTGCTCATAGGAAAAAATATTCTATACGGGCCAATATTCTATGCGAGCCAACTATATTCTAATACTGAATGTGCCAAGTAAAATATGCCATGTGTCACAATATGATCGTTCCGCATGTCACTCCAGGATATTAGATATCAACATTTAGAAAACAAAATTTATAGACGTTTTGCTTCAAAGACTATGCTGGCGAGTGGAAGTATTCTCAGAGAAAGAGCGACTGCTCTTTCCCAAAGGTGTTCTATTGTTACAATTCCCTCATAAATGAAGGGTCTTCCAACCCTTCTTATTCCAAGTATTCTTTTCATAATAGTTTGATACTGCAAGAAGGGTCAGTTGATCCTTCTTATGTTCTCTATTATGGATATAGCCGAATTGTTGGATAAAGGTTTTCACAATTAACTACGAAAAGAAGGGGCGTCCGATCCTTCTTGTTGGAAAACAGAAGTCAGGAGAAACCATTTTTTATAGGTTAAAACATTGAAGGTGTTCTATTTTAAAAATTGCCTCATAATTGAAAGGTCGGTCGACCCTTCGTATTCTCAATATTATTTTCATAATAGTTCGACACTGCAAGAAGGGTCACTCGACCCTTCTTATTCCAAATATTCTTTTCATAATAATTTGCCACTATAAAAAGGGTTGGTCGATCCTTCTTGTGTATTCCATTATGGATATAGCTGAATTGCTGGATAAATGTTTTCACAATTCACTATGAAAAGAAAGGGCGGCTGATCCTTCTTGTCAGAAAACAGAAGTCGGGAAAAACGATTTTTATATGCTATAACTTAGCCGATTGACTAGCTATTCGGAAAACAGAAGTCGGGACAAACGATTTTTATATGTTATAACTTATCCGATTGTGGAATCTTGGTTTTCGGTTTTGATATATTTTCTTTCCGTAACCTACAACCTGCAATTGCAGATTGAGGATTGCGGAAAGAATGTATATATTTATGGAATAAAACCCTGCAACCCTTCTTTTCCTTTCGGCATGTCTACGTTTTAACCGTCGATTTGTCTTGATCCTGCAGATGAGATTACACCGGGTGATTAAGATGAAGTTTAGCTTGCCCATTTAGTTTTTCATTGTTAGCACTAGCATTTTCCTAGATGAAACTGGGACGCTCAATTTCTAAAAAGAACGGAGAAATCCTCGGTGGTCTGAGAAAAATAGAATCATCTGGGTAGGTATTAACAGCCTCAAAGGTGAACTGATCAAATCCCAAGCCCGAAACTTTGCAAGGAGAATTAAATTGTTGAGGTCCTCCTACAGTTACATATCTGTGCAAAAAAACAGTCTAGATTGGCGGTGGTGAAGATCTACAGTCATGAGCATGCTTCGCGCAAAAAGGGTGAGGTGTTCTAGATAGAGGTGGGAGGTTTAGCCCACAAGCATCTTAAGTAGCAGATCAATGGCCAATGGAGCATATTGATGATTGGGAACTACTTCTCTGATACAACATGTGCGGAGCAAACAAACTTTCAGATCCACGAAGCTTTGGTAGAGGCCCGCGGGTTTGGACGGTGCAGATCTGAGGAGGCTGAGATCTGTGGCCAAGGCTTTGTTCGCAAATCTAACTTGCACAAAACATCAATGCAATCCAAATCCACAAAGTTGGTAAAAGTCATAGCATTTGACGGCCAGGATTCAAGGCGACATGTGGCAGGATTCAAGGCCACCAGGGATCAGGAAAATGGACGGCCAGGGAAGCTTCCACACCGCAGAAGATGCAGGGGTGATAGAAAAGGATAAATAATATAAAAAACTTTCCTGCACGGAGAGCTAGATTCCTATTTTGCATCCGAAAGGGATAGGAGAAAGCTGTGAAGAAACAGACAGGTCAACTAGGGGCCCAAGCATACCTCAAAAAAATGGGTAGGTTATCTGCTTTACAGTAAACTATTTAATGGATGAATTGAGTGATAAAGAACCCATAGAAACACTGTTTATAGATAGAGACGCAGAGGTCAATGCGACTATGATGACTGATGACCCCATCGAAACTATAAAAAACAAACTGAAACTTGTTAGGGAGTGAGGTATAGACGTGCACCAGGTCCACCAGTCTTATTTCCATCTGCTTACGGTCGGCCAAACCCCTGGTTTTCCCAAATTTGTTGAATGGTGTGCCTCTAACTACTCTTCTACTTAGAGGGAAATCATGAACGCATCCAAGTCCAATATCCTTTGCGAAATCGATACCCAAACCCTTAGAAAAGCCCTGGATATCCCAAAAGATTTTTTCGAGAAAGTTATAGGGTATACTGAGGAAGCCCTAATCCAGTTTTTTTGACAATCCCCTGTTGAAGTGAAAGAGAATTTCTACAGGTCCTGTCTGAATCCTACTGTCCAAATACAAGAGTAGGATTTCCCACTTGAAGCCAGACTATTCACGGAAGAATCTAGAGGTGTTATTGCCATGATGAGCCAATTGCTAGGTCTAGACTCTGATATGTATGTCACAGAAACTCTAATAAGTCTGTTTTTTGTCCTAAGCACATGCCCCCTAGAATCAAATGACCCAAGCCAGCCTACCCAATGTGCATTCCTCAGGTTTGATGAAGTTTTGGTTGAAAGTATACACTCCCAGCTAAAGAATTTCCAGGAAATAAGGATTTTCAGATTTCAGTCCTACTTACTAAAAATGTTCCTGGCATTCAATGAGGAAAACTTGAAAATGCTTGAGGTACTACTTACTCAGGATATGTACATTGATTACACCAAGTTCCATGATGAGCTCATGTATGAGGTTTATCAGGTCATTTTCCAAAAGAAGCTGCCTAGAGTATTACCAGAAATGCAGGAGTTACTACAGCTTTCTCCAGAGAAGAGGGTCGAAGATTGGTTCCTTTCAAAGCATGGCACAATCATTGGGGTTTATCGGTTTGCTTATGCACCCTACATGCTACCAGTTTTCCTGGTCCCTAATATGTTTGCATTAGAATTCATCAGACAAAAATTGAAGGAAGAAGATGAGCACTTTCTAGATCATAGAAAGGGCTTTGGTATTGTGTTTCCATGGACTGCAGGTCCAATCTTAATAAAAAACAATGGAGCTCTTACAGCCATCGAATGCAAAATAAAGGATAAGGGTTTCAAAACAGAAGCACCCTTAAATGATGATCCCCACCACATCATTTCCAATAGGAGGAAGGAAAGAAACAGGAAGTGTTTTGTGCATTTCAAAATTCTAGGCATGGTAGAAGCTGCAAATTTATTGGAATGTCCTAGTAGGACCCAGATGGAAATAGACACACTTGAGAGCTCCTCCATGCTGACACAAGGGAACACACCCACATTTCCTGGCTCTTCTAGCCTAGTCCTATCAGTGCCAACAGCCATGCCTATGGCCATCAACTTAATAAACTCTAGCAAGGAAGCTGATAGTGTCCCTATGGACACAGAAGGGGAAGCTGAGAGAGCCCCAAAGAGGCAGAAAACTAATGAATTTGAGCAGCAGCTAGTACTAGTGGGGACTCGTAAAGGAAGAAAGAAACAAGTAGATAAGCTACCAGCATTTGGGATCAAAGGGTATGTGTTTAACCCAGCAGCCACTCAGCCTGTTGCCTTAAGCAAGACTAGAGATGAGTTGATAGATGAATACAAGGTGGACTCACAGGAAGCCTCAGATGAGTCCAAGTTATATACTAAACTAAGGAAAAATTCAAGCAAAGAAGTGTCTCTAGTGACTAGCAGGAGGCTCGCTCAAAACACCCTGAGTTTGGCCTTGGCCACCAAGAGCAAGGTCACTGAGCTAAGGATCAATTTAGAGGACATCCCTGTCCCAAATGTAATAAACTTGCCCAAAGAAACCGGGGATGTTATTTATACTAAACTGTTGAGGACATCTTTGGAGCTATCAAAGGTACAAGTTAGTAAGAGTAAGGTTTCCAGCCAGCTCAAGCTCGAAAAGATGGAAAACAAATCTCATAAGGAAAAGATCAAGAAATTGCAAGGTGAATTAGTGACCACTGAGGGCCAGCCTGATAAAAGTGCCATTATTCAAAACCTACTCAACGCAAAATACAACATCCTCCAATCTCTAAAAAAGGGGCTGAAAATCCCCTCTACCCAGTTAGTAACAGTCTCTGAGCTAACAGAACTAGAGGAAAAGAAGGAGAAGTTGCAGACTGACTTGACAGACTGTAAGACCAATCTATTGAAGCTTGAAGCAAAGGAAAAAAAATTGCAAATAGATATAGCCACTATGGTTGCAAGTGCAAAAATATTAAAAGCAAGAGTGGAAGAGCTTGAAAAGAGACTGCAGCAGAAAGAGCAAGAAGTAGAAAGCACGGCCACACAATCCATAGAGGATGGTGATTTCTCCCTAGTATGGGCTATAGCCGAAGCCAGTCTGGAAGACGTGGAAATAACAAGATTAAAAAAGAAGAATGTGAATCTGAAAACCCTAAAGGATAATGCAAAAAGAGAAAAGGAGGCTTGGGAAGCCAAGAACCAGGAGTTGCAAGGTAAATATGATGAGTTGGAAATACAAGCTACAGGGAAGACTTTCTTGCTAGAGGCCAGGAAGGTCATCAGGGAGGCATTATTGAAGAAGGAAAATTGAAGCCCTTCCTCGCTTTTGTCTTCGAGAAGGAAACAGTGATAAAATTAGCCAAGAGTAGTGTGACAGCAGCAAATGAGAAATTGAACAAAAAAACTATAGAGTATACTAAGAATGCCATCGAATTCCTCAACGGCTTATCTGAGGAGAAGGTCAAGACAACTAGTGTTATAGATAGGGTTTCCATCATCATTGGAGCCAAAAATGTGATGCACAAGCACCAGCAGGTAAAGGCTATTCAAGCTAAAATAGATGTCATGGCACAGCAGATCAAGTATTTCAAAGACATGTTTGACCCTTTGTTCAAGAAAGGGTTACCTCTCTTTTGGGAGGAGGATGGAACAATGCTCACAGAAGAAGAATATTAGAAGAAATTGGCGGGATGTAAAGTGCATTTCAATGATTTTGCAGGTATGGATCAGTTGCTATCAGGGAAGACAGTGGTGGAGAAAATGTCAAAGGATTTTGAGTTAAGCATGATGTTCAAGGAGGCTAGTGCACATCTGCGAAGCTACTGTTATAGGGACCACACTGAGATCTGAGTCTTAATGAAGGAGTTGGCCACCTCATAGCTACCAGCTACCGAGCTATGGAAGCTCGTTGAGAAATATGGGAAGGGAAAGCTGATATTGAACCGCTGAATATTCGATGATCGTGGGCTAGCAGCATGGAGAAAATATTCGCTGAAGCATTTTGTTTATTTTGTTAGAGTCTATTGTCTTTCGGTAAAAATGATCAATAATTTTGTAAAAGGAAATTGAGCCAGTTTTACCAGCATTGTCATTTTGTTGTAACTAATTCCTGAGGGTGGCGAACCTATTTGAATAGGTGTCACCTACATTGAAACAACTTCTTGTTGAGGCAGCTCGAGCTGGAAGGCTCTGAGCATCTATGTAAGCAATGTAATAGAAGGAGAAAGGGTTGGAAAATTTTGTTGGACTCATGAATTCCCTGGGTTATTAAGCACTCTGAGATATATTTTAATAAAATTTGGCTAGGCCGAGCAAGGTTTTCTATCATAGATTCCTGTGTTATTCGTCTGACAGTCTGTTTACTTCTTCTCTTATGTGAATGTTTCTCTCACTATTTAATTCATGTGGTTATGCTTTTTCATGCTTGGATAAGTGTTGTATCGGGACATAAGTCATAAATATTATTCTCTGTTTCTTTCATTTCAAGAATCCACTACCATTTTTTACTAAAGTAGGTATAGAATTCATTATCATAAGCTCTATATTGATGGGTTGTTCATATATTCTTCTTTAATCACCAAACAAAAGCTCTTTGACTGTGAGCGGGTGGCTATCCTGCCTCTGATTAGTTTTCTCTACAAAGAAATGTCATGTTTAATCATATCCTGCATCCTGCCTCTGGTTAGTTTGATCTATAGTTTGGATTTGTCTGTACTCATGATCTGTGTGTGTTTTATGTTTTAAGTGAATTTATTTAATTAAAATATTTATCTATTTTCGCAAATGATTAACATAAATTAATAAATTAATGTTAATTTTTGAATTAGCATTCCAGCTACACGGTAATCTTGCATGTGCCTAATCCTTAAAACTACTATGAGTGAATTTTCATTTCCTGATTGTGTTGTGGTTAAACCTGCATTAGTAACTTCGCTACACTCAATGTGCTAAATCAAATAAAAAATAGTAACCTCCCTATACTCAGTGTGCCAAATCAAATATGCCACGTGTCACAATATGATCATTTCACGTTGTTAGCACCTATTTAATTTTTGTAGAAAATTACTGAATGTGAAAGGTGGAAGGTGGAACGACTACCTGATGGAAGCCTAGATCACTCCATATTCCCGATGGCCAGGAGCTAGAATGAGAAAGGAAGAGTTCTAGGAGGACCTAGCACAATGAAAAACGGAGTTATTTTTAAGTGTGGGCATTAATATACAAGAGAAATCAAATGATAAGGCTAAAAGGCCCTAAGTCCTATAGTTCACTTACAAATATATCGGGTGGCTAAGTACCGTGCAGATAGGCACCGTCGATCGAACGCAAGCTCGAGATAAACAGATTCCATTGACTATCGCATGGCCAAATTGTAAGGAAGAGAAGGGATAAGTGGATGCGATGGGCCTTTCCCGTTGGACAGATGGCAGCCGGAGGAAACATCGCGAAGACTATAAGAAGTGAGTGGTAACGTTTTAATAAGCATTGCGATGGTGCCAAGATGAAAGGCAGGTGTTCGGCCACATGGCGGAAAAGGAAGAGTGGTAGCCTATGGTCAAGGCCAAGGGTCCCACAGTAATGAGTGCTATGTGACTAAGTAAATGGATTAGATTGTCCCTAGATAGATCGAATGTCCTAGATAATCATCACGTCCAGAAGATGAATGATGAATAGCAGCAGGTTAGAAGTGATGGACTGGGTCCCCCTGGACAGGTGTCGGCTCCACAGCTCGTCACATGAATAAAGGGCGATATAGGAGAAGCTTTTTAGGGTGCATGCGATGCTACCCTGTAGATGCGTGCAAATAAGATGAACGGCCTAGATGATAGTTGGTAAGATGATCCAATGGTGGAAATAAGTGGGTTGTCAAATCATTGGGTAAAGAAGGGCCAAATCCGACAAAGGAAAACAAGCACGTGGGAGATGAAAGGATGAGATTAAGGGACAGATGGATAAGAAAACTGAAGGTTATGGGGGCATGGTTATATATGTGAGAGAGCCCGTCAAAGTTTACATTTTTATTTTTCCATGACCTGTCTGAGCAGAAGGGGTTTTTTCTAGAGAATGAGGTTCTAACCCCGGTATAGAAGCTTGATGGCTGGTCGCCAAGCAGTTTAGCCGAAGCGTGAGGGTCTTGTATTCGTGTGCAAACATGGAGGGCCCCGGAGATCCTGTATCATGTTCAGCCCAGGACATACTGGTCTGCGAGGAAGCTATCCTTCTGGACCTCGGCCTCTTGCGCCTAGAGGTCTCCCCAACAATGGCAGTGGTTGCCTTGTTTTTCCAAAGTCCGTCCAAAGGTCATTGGACCTTTTTAATCGCCCACTTCGGGCTTGACATGGACATTGGGGATAGTTCCCATGGCCTGTTGAGCATCCAAAGTAATTGTTGGTTTGTCTGAAGGCGAAGGTGGGTCAATACCAAGCCCCGATATGGGATAATTTCTGACCAAAGGTATCCACCCACGGGTGACAGTTTCCCTTGGTACTAGTGACTTCAGGCCTAGGATCCATATAAAGGGGAGAGATTGAAACAAGTAGGCGAAGAAGATGTCGACCCTAGCCATACTAGGATGAGGGAGGAAGTTCTCAAGGAGTTATAAGCGTCCTAAAGGTGTTGGATGCTTATGATCTATAAGTTGGTAGACGTCACTTGTGCAGATTAGCGGATGGCTTGAGAGGTGGTTGAAGTGATGCGATCCATGACTTTCAGCATGTGAAGGGAAGATGAGGTATAGTAGTATGACACGGGAACGGGAAAAACTTACTGGCATCAGTGAATGGGGTAGGTTATAATCTCGGTCAGCAATGATGGAGGAAGGTCACTTGTGCAGGATGACATGTGACCCAAGTGGTTCCGAAGATGAGGTGACTCACATCTTTCGAAGTGTGTAAGAAATGTGAGGTTAAATATTGTCATGTGAGGGATGTCAAAAGGATAGACCGGAAAAGGGGCCTCTGACTTTTATCCCAAATGATTATCGATATGATGGAGGGTACCTATGCATCATCATTGTCTACGTCGTCTACCTGGGAAAGCTTTCTTGAGCATGTTGAAGGTCATCTCATACCTTGGGCATCATGGTTACTTGATTGAGGAATCCGATCGAGTTATCATGGCAATTATAGCCACATGTAGCCGATGTCATCATCACAGTAGTTATTGATATGGTTTTCACGTCCCTTTCTGAAGTTGGTATATGGGAAAGATGGTGCACCTGGCGGTTTGAGCATCTTTTATGTTGGGATTGGCTCATGGAGAAAGGGAAGGAGTCTGAAGTGGTGTTCATACCGGAACAAACATGGGCAGAGGTGGAGGAAAATTTTACTCCTCCATCTCTTATGGTATTTGACCTCATAAAATCTAGCTCTGCCAGTGAAGATGAGGAGCCTGATAGACGAAAAGTGTCCAAAGGAATCCGACGATGGAGGAAGAAGGAGACCCTCAAAATCAAGCAAGTCGGCCAACTAGATACAGAAATGGTTCATGATTTTGTAATCTTTACCGAAGAAGTGACACCTGTCTTTCCGGATGATGCATCGCAGACTGACAGCTCATTGAAAGTGGAAGATTTCTTTGACTCGCAAGGTTGCTTGCGAACCCAGGGTTAAGATGGCCCTCTGTCTATGATATCCCATTCCTTGTCTTAATTAGTCTCTTTAGAACATGACACGTATGTAATATTCCTGAATTTTTGGGTCAATGAGGTGTCATTCAGATATAACTATTTTTGGTTTAGATGCGTCGAGCAAGAGGATTCCCGTCATATATATATATATGCGATGTAATAGAATGATAAAGGGTTGAAAAATATTGTTGAAAACTCTTATGAGAAATTTGGTGTATTGTTCTTTAAGAAGCTTTTGAGCTATTTTGAATAAAGTTTGCAGAGCTGAACCAATGTTCACTGAGGGATTCTTGTGTAACTGGTCTTGTAGTATGTTCCTTCTTTTTTCCATGTGAATTGTGTATCTCTCATTGTTAATTCCAGTCTATAACATTCTTTCATACTTGGTGCAGTGTGATAGCTAAGTAGAATTCATAGAAATTATGCTCTACTTATCTTTTTCCAAGTATTCCACCATTACTTTTCTGCTAAAATTGATATAGGATTCATCATTGTATGCCTTATGTCAATGGATTGTTTCTTTCTCTTCTATTTCACCAATTAAAATCACTTTGACTACAAGCTGTTTACTACCTCGCCCCTGTGTTAATGCATTTGTGAAGCATTTGTAAATGAATTTTCAGAGTTTCTTTGAATGTGACTCCATTTCCCAATTAAAGATTCATACATTTCAGGCAAGCTACATTTGAACCATTTTGTTTTCCAATAGAAATTTGATCTTCTGTATTGTTGTAATTGAATATCTTGAATGATGAATGTTGGTGCATGTTTTCATTGTTGACAACTTTGATTATTCTAGTCTTTCATAGAGCTATAGAGAGAGCCCTCTCAAACTAAGTTGGGTCAGTAGCTTAAGTCTAAAGATTGGTTAGTGGTTACCCCAGTTTTCCCTCTCCCACAACCTAGGGTGTCATTTTGGGTGTTAACACACGTGTCACCCTAAGCTACTAGATATCAACATTTTAACAACAAAATTTATAGACGTTTTGCTTTAAAGACTTTGCTGGAAAGTGGAAATATTCTTAGAGAAAGAGTGGTTGCTCTTTCTCCAAGGTGTTCTACTATTACAATTCCCTCCTAAATGAAGGGTCGGCCGACCCTTCTTATTCCAAATATTCTTTTCATAATAGTTCAACACTCCAAGAAGGGTCGGCCCTGCTATACTCAATGTTCCAAATCAAATATGCCACGTGGAACAATATGATTGTTCCACGTGTCACCCTAGGATACTAGATATCAACATTTTACCAACGAAATTTATAGACGTTTTGCTTTAAAGACTTGGGTGGAAAATGGAAATATTCTCAGAGAAAGAGCAGTCGCTCTTTATCCAATGTGTTCTATTATTACAATTCCCTCATAATTGAAGGGTCGGCTGACCCTTCTTATTCCCGACATTATTTACATAATAGTTCCACACTGCAAGAAGGGTCGGTCGACCCTTCTTATTACCAATATTCTTTACATAATATTTTGACACTACAAGAAAGGTTGGTCGATCCTTCTTGTGTTCTCCATTATGGTTATAGCTGAATTGCTGGATAAAGTTTTCACCATTAAGTATGAAAAGAAGGGGCGGCCGATCCTTCATGTCGGAAAACAGGTGTCGGGACAAACGATTTTTATATCTTATAATTTAGCCGATTGACTTGTTATTGTAACAATGACTTGAATATTTTATACATTCATTTGTTCACATTAAAATTTAGAACATTTATGAAATAAAACCGTGCAACCTTTCTTTTTCTTCCTGCATGTTTAAGTTTTAATCGTCGATTTGTCTTGATCCTATGGATGAGATTACACTGGGTGATTTAAATGAAGTTTAGTTTGTCCATTTTTTTTCTGTTTTTCTGAAGTTGCAGGAAGCTTTGAGTTTTTCCACGAAGTCGTTTTCATCTCGCAATCCCACATATTGCTTATTGTAGGAAGACTTTGTAAATAGCTTTTGAACTTTTCGTTCCGCAACCCTTAATTGCGGATTGCAGAAAAGTGGTTCAAGTAATAAGGTGTGTTGTGTGGCCTTGTAACCCGCAATTGCGGATTGCGAAAGATTATTTGAATTGTAAAAGGTTGTTTGTGCTCCTGCATCCCGCAACAGGCATTTGCAGATTGCGTATTGTGGGAACCTTTTTATTGTTGGTTTTTAGGTTGCGATCCCGCAACCCTCGACTCGCAATTGCGAATTGCGAATTGGGGGAACAATGTACATAGTTCCAAAATAAAACTCCCGCAACTTGACCCTGCATCCCACGAGGTTTAATCTCATTCTTTGATTCATTTTCATCCTACGGTCTAGATTTGGCTCATTGAAAAGCAAAAAATATGTGATTTTCCCTATTTTTCCTTGTCATTTTTACTTTCAGAAATTACCTTCCTGCTTGAATTTTATTCTTAAGTCTTTAGTGTGTCTATTACCCATTACTTTCAACTGAAACTGGTTGGTTTTGCTCATTCCTCTTATTCAGTTATCTACTGTTTCGAGATTTTGAATTGGTTTTTTATTTTTGTTCATTCATTTATCAGAAACCCTCCAGTTTCAAACATGTTGAGCAATACACACTGTAAAATTGCTCAGAAGGATTTGCTGAACAAAGACCAAAATTTCAGTATTTTCTTGGACACTAGTAATAAAATCTCTGAAACCTATCAACTAGACTGGTCCAAAATCTATTCAATTTTCGATAATGATGACCTATCAGACATTCAGAATGACCAGCTAGCGTATGAGAAAATTAGGGATTCCCAGCTTCATGCCATTGCTGCTAAACCCGCTATCTTGCCTTATACTGATGCGGTTAAATGGATTGTGGACCACTCTAACCCTAAAGACTGGTCATTTAATGACAGTGCAGGGTCACAATTGGCTACCTTCCTCCCTAAGGATTTCATCAAAGCTTATGCTCTTAAATGGTCTATGCAACCCCTTAACACTGAGTTCATGGAATCTTCTAAGACCACGTACAATTTCAACGAAATGTTGAAGTCATGGATGAATAAACCTGACAGTTTCACCCGTAGGGCTGATAACTTGTACCAGGTTTCTTGGCTTAGAGAACCTTATTCCCTATTGAATGCCATGCTATGCAGACTCTATGGTCTCCCAAACTGTTCTGTATTTAAAGTTGAGTGGGCTCCTGTATCCCATCATGTTCTAACGACTAGTGAGTCATTCCCTTGGGCATCAATCTTGTCTTTTGAACTTAAAATAGCCATTCAATCATATCAGAAGGCACCAGCTGTGAAGAAGCCACATTTCTTCTTTTCATCTTTTGTCATTGATATATTTTGTGCAGAATTCCAATATCCCAACATGGTATGGAATTGGACTCCATCAGATCCTCCAGTCCATATTTATCATTCGGCATTATTGGAGAACAATTATATGCCTTTCATATATGACATTTGTGATCACTTCTTTGGAAGTACTTACTTCAAAATCTTCAGAGAACAGGCTCTCGCTTTCTCAGTTGATGCCAAAACCTTCATTGCCATAATTGGTGACTGGTATGTGTGTGAATCCTTCTCATATGTCAAAGTTTGGGGAGGCAGTACTGTTCATCTGCTACCTAGGATAGTTCCTGACAGATTGGTCATTGAAGAGGTTTCCTATCAAATTGTTACTGATGGTGTGTATTTAAAGCTAAGTGGCCAAGAGGCAAGCGTGGCCTAAGTTCCCCTTGAACCTTGGGCGATTGGCCATTCCAAATTCAACTTGGGCTATAGTGTTGGGTGACAAAATTGCTGCTTTAAAATTGGGTTCTGTGACCAAAAGAAGACATGATCCTAAAGGTGTTATAGATGCCCATTTCAAGCACAACCATGTGAGGGGTGGATTTGTTCATGAAGAACTTCCCAATGAATCCATCTATCAAGGAGTAAATACCTTTGATGAAGTCTTGGTAAGGGCTAAGAGTAAAGATGAATAGAACCATATCATGCAGTATCAACATGACCTTAAGACTACGGTTTTGAGCTGCAGAGCAATGGCACTAAACCTCATTGAGCAAGCAAGAAAGGATAGAGAGGAGAAAGAAGGTCAGAAAGTACCTGCTCCACTAATGTTGACCTGCAGTAAAGTGGATAAAGGAAAAGGTCTCATGGAAGATGCTCAAGAGGTAAAGACTGTTGAACAATTGAAGGTATTCATGCAAGCATCACAACAATCAAAGCAGAAGTTAGCTCAGATGACTTCAATGCTAGACACTCAAGTAGTTGCAGCTCCTAAGCTTACTGCTGATATTCAAGTGAGTGTTGGAGTTACTCAGACTGCCACCAAGCCAACCAAAAGGCGGAAAACTCAGATTTCTGCATCTCAAATCCCTACCTTCAATATCAATGACAGTGATGTTGAAGATGAGATACATTCTTCTGTGCCTGTGATTGAGGAAGTAACTGAAACTTCATAAAGAATTATAGATTTATTGAATGCTATTGAAGTGGATGATTCTATCCCAGACCATCAGTTTCTTGAAACTACCCCTACTACTGGCACCACAACCTCAGCACTTCTACTTCCATCTATTCAAATTATTTCAACTTTGTCATCTGAGGTAGCACCTCCATTCCCCATATCCCATCTTTTCCATACTCTAACTACCATCACTGCTCCATTCCCAGCCATCTTGCTTCCACTTCCTATTTTTCCATCTACTATTGTAGAGATCCAATCTTTGAATGTCCCTCTGCAATCACCTCCATTCATTTTATCACCACCCGCTACTGATGAGCAGAATCCAGTTCCTCCTTCTTCATTACTAGCTGATGATATCCAAGTTCCACTTTTTGAAGCTTTCACTTCAATTCCATCCCTAACTTCTGTACCAGCAGTTATTCAAAATATCCCTTCCACCCCAACTACTTCCCAAATAACTATGTCTATACCTGCTCCTTCTACTACTCAGACATCTTCGTTTGTTTCAATAGTAAATGTGACTTCATCATTTACTGAATTGGTAGCTGAGTTTGAAGAAGACATTGCAGTCCCTCTTGGGGATTACTTCTACAGTAGAGCTTCCAAGTTAGTGGTAAGAAAAGGTAAGAAGAGAATCAGGGATCAAGGTGGATTGGAGGCACCTACTCCTAATCAAATCATTTGGACCAAGCAATCTGATGACATACAGTGAGAAGCATTGGATGTTGCTGCAGCCATGGGTGCTTTTGCAAGTGAAAACTATGGTTCAGTGACAACACTGAATAGGGAGATTGATTTAAATAAAGAAGAGCTAAAGAAGCTTGAAGAGAAATTGGCCAAAACCAATGAGGAACATGAATCTTATGTTACTCATCTCAGGAAGGTATTTGAAGATATCTTTCAAGATTTGCAGTTGAAAAATACCTCTCTCCAAGTTAAATTACATTATGCAGAAGTTGTAAATGCTGCCAATACACAAAGGATAGTTTTGCTAGAAAAACAATGTGAGGATGCAACTGCAAGTGCATCCTCCTCTACATTCTCTAGATTTTCCCAGCTGGAATTTAAGGATTTGTCCTTTCAGGTCAATGATGAACACTCTAAGCTGCTAGCTAAATTGTTTCACACCTTGAATGATATCCATGAGACTCACATTGTTTTTGGGAAGATGTATTTTACTCTTGATCAGCAGGTAGCCAAAAGACAGTAGGCCTTTAAGGCCAATGAAGATATTGTGAAACGGCAGAGTTCCATTAAGGAGAGACCTGAGAATATTCCTACTCTCACTAGTTTCCAACTGAAGAAAATCAGAACTGCGTTGCGCGCTTGGCATGATCTAAATGATAAGGTTGGAGATAATATCCAGAAAGCACAAGGTGTTTGCGGAAGGAGATGGTATGTTGTGAATAGCATCATGGAGAAGTTGTAGTTCCCTACCATGGACCTCATTGAAAGCGCTTGTCCATTGAAGTTGATGCTAGAATAGGTTGAACGTCGATGCGAGGAAGCTAAAGAGAAGATCCAGCACCTCGAGCATATCAAGATTGATGACGTCGATAAGTTATTCAGGCAACCTATTGCCATTGAGGGAATGATCCAAATTTTTATTGGTATTTGGGATAATTTGGCCAAAAGCGAGCTGGAAACTTTTACGTGTGATGCCCAGCTAGGGCTTGAGTTGGTCAATTATCCAAATATAGATGAATTGTTAGAAATTGCAGCCAAGTGGCAAGATTTTCTTGGCCATTAGCCTAGTTTGATTTTTGAAATCCCTGTTTTTTTGGGAATTTATCCTTTGTAACACAAATGTAATTATTATTTAAAGGGTAGATCTCTCGTAGGCTAGGGATCATGATGGAATTTGGTGGAGAAAATCAACAGAAGAGACTGGGCATACTCTAGTTAATGCAGGGCTTGTAATTTCTTGCAAACTTTCAGTAATACAATTATGTTATTCTCTTGCATACTCTTTTTTCTATTAATCAAATTTCTTTGATCAATATTGATTTTCACTTTTAGGTTTTTTATCAATACTATTTAATCTTTTGCAATCTATAATTACATTGATCTACAGTTTTGACTTTTCTTTGCTTATGGTCTATGTATCCTTAATGTTTTATAAGAATTTATTCAATTAAAACTTTTAGCTATTTCTGCAAATGGTTTTTACCTAAAATTATAATTGATGTTAATTTTTCAATTGACATATCAGTTACAGGTCAATCTTGAATGCGCTTGAACCTTAATTTGCCATCAGTTAACTTTAATTGGTTGATAGTAATTTGAGTAGATAAGTAATTAATCTCCTTTACAGTGTTCATGAATGTTGATTTTCACTTCAGATTCTTTATGAACACTGTTTAATTTTTGCAATCAATAATCCATACATTGATCTACAGTTTGGATTTGTCTTTACTAATGATCTGTGTGTCTTTTATGTTTTAAGTTAATTTATTTAATTAAAACATTTATCTATTTCTGCAAATGATTAACATAAATTAATAAATTCATTTTAATTTTTCAATTAGCATTTCCAACTACAGGGTAATCTTGCATGTGCCTAATCCTTAAAACTACTATTAGTGAATTTTCATTTCCTGATTGTGTTGTGGTTAAACCAGCATTAGTAACCTCGCTATACTCAATGTGCCAAATCAAATATGCCACATGTCTCAATAAGATCGTTCCACGTGTCACCCTAGGATAGCAGATATCAACATTTTAACAACAAAATTTATACAATTTTTTCTTTAAAGACTTTGCTGGCAAGTAGAAATATTCTCATAGAAAGAGCAGCTGCTCTTTCTCCAAGGTTTTCTATGGTTACAATTCCCTCCTAAATGAATGGTCAACCGACCCTTCTTATTCGCAATATTTGTTTCATAATAGTTTGAAACTACAAGAAGGGTCGGTTGATCCTTCTTGCATTCTCCATTATGGCTATAGCTGAATTGTTGGATAAAGGTTTTCACAATTAACTACAAAAAGAAGGGGCGTCCAATCCTTCTTGTCGTAAAATGGAAGTTGGGACAAACCATTTTTATATGATATAACTTCCAAGGTGTTCTATTTTTACAATTCCCTCATAATTGAAGGGTCGGCCAACCCTTCTTGTTCCCAATATTATTTTCACAATAGTTCGACACTGAAAGATGGGTCGGTCAACCCTTCTTATTCCCAATATTATTTCCATAATATTTTGACACTGCAAGAAAGGTTGGTCGATCCTTCTTGTGTTCTCCATTATCCATATAGTTGAATTGTTGGATAATTTTTTTCACAATTAACTACGAAAAGAAGGGGTGACCGATCCTTCTTGTCAGAAAATGAAAGTCGGGACAAACAATTTTGTATATTATAACTTCCAAGGTGTTCTATTTTTACAATTCCCTCGAAATTGAATGCTCCGACGACCCTTCTTATTCCCAATATTGTTTTCATAATAGTTCGACACTGCAAGAAGGGTCGGTCAATCCTTCTTGTGTTGTCCATTATGGATATAGTTGAATTGTTGGATAGAGGTTTTCACAATTAACTACGAAAAGAAGGGGCGGTCGATCCTTCTTGTTGAAAAACAAGGATCGAAGACAAAAGTCGTCAGAAACCATTTTTATATGTTATAACTTACAAGGTGTTCTATTTTTACAATTCCCTTGTAATTGAAGGGTCAACCACCCCATCTTATTCCCAGTATTATTTTTATAATAGTTCGACACTCTCAAAAGGGTCGACCGACCCTTCTTATTCCCAATATTATTTTCATATTAGTTCGACACTGCAAGAAGGGTCGCTCGATTCTTCTTGTGTTATCCATTATGGATATAGCTAAATTGTTGGATAAATGTTTTCAAAACTAACTATGAAAAGAAGGGGCGGTCGATCATTCTTGTTGGAAAACGGAAGTTGGGACAACCATTTTTATAACTTTTCGCCTTACATTTTGAATATTTACAAGTGCAAATTGCTATTTTCAAATAAAAAATTGAATTTTCTGATTTGAAATCCACACATTTCAAATCAGAAATTGCATTTTTTAATTTTAAATCCACAGTTTCCAAATGAAAATTGTCATTTTTTAATTTGAAATTTACCCTTTTCAAATCAAATTTTGCATTTTTTTATTTGAAATTCACACTTTTCAAATCAAAATTTGCATTTTTTTATTTGAAATTCACACTTTCTAAATTGAAATTCATAGTTTTATAACTAAAAACTGCAATTTTAAGGTTCATAGGTAGTCAAAAAACACACTATTTGAATTGAAAAACACACTTTTGAAAGACAATATTGCCACTTTCAGAACCTGTTTTTGCACTTTAGAAAGGTTGATATTGACACTTTCAAAGGCTAAATTTCCTCAACGTTTTAGATTGTCCTTGTCAGTCACTGAACGTTGGTGGCATCTTTTATTCAGACAGATGCAGGCTCGTTTGAAGGGATGATAATGGAGCTGCCGCATTTAATACCCTACAGCTCAATGCTTAGCTTTCGCCATCTTCACCTCTATCAACCATCATGATAGTACTATTTGGACAGATGTAGGCTGGTTTGAAGGTGTTAAGGTTAGCCTAATTTGACTAGCAATATCACTGAAAGAAACACAATCACAAGATAGACAAAGATTTACCCTAGGAAACCCTCATGGGGTAGAAAAACTAGCAAAGCTTTCCTCAATATAGATAATCAACCAAATACAAGATGTAGTCCAAGACTAGAGCTCCTTCTCCTCCTATGCAGACCTCTCTCTCACTTGTTTGCTACTCCCAAGTGGATGAATGAATGAGATAAGTGAGGAATAACCTCCTCTACTTATACTTGTTTCCCGACTGACCTTTTTACCCTAATGGGGCCAACCTCTCCCAAGAGAGTCTAATAACCCCCAAATAATAAACTCAGGGCCGACCTCACATGGGAGATCTAATAACCCTAGTTACCACACTCTCTCGGAGGAATAAACATCTACAGATATACAATAGGGTCACCACGGAGGAATGTACCATCTCTGGAATAATAAAATACAAATATAATATTCTTTGAAGTTACAAAATTTTGAACACTCCCCCTTAACGAGAAGGATATTATAACAACATCTGTAGGAGCAAGGAGTCATCAACTACATGGTACATGATACATCTATAAATCATTGGAAGCTTTCTTTATACATCATCAGTAACTCAAACAATTACTGGAACATCTTCAAGATCTTCAATACTGGAATGTCAACATCTTCAGTACTGAGTCTTCATCTTTTGTAATACCCAAACATCTACAGGATCATCATCCAGATATCTCGGTCTACAGTATCTAGATCATCTCGATCTACATCATCTGGATCATCTCAATCTACAGTATCTGGATCATCTCGATCTACAACATCTGGATCATCCGCATCTGGATCATCTCGATCTACAACATCTTCATCACACGATCATCAGCATTGTCATCATACGATCATCAACATCATCATCACACGATCATCAGCATTGTCATCACATGATCATCAGCATCGTCATAGCATCATAACCTGCAATACACATGATCCAATTTCAAGATGATCAATCCTTATCAATTTTAGACAAGTCTCATTTCTATCGATTATGCAATCCAGATCTACTTCCAAGATGATCAATCCTTATCATTTTAGGACATGAGTCCAAGGATGATGCAATCCTATCATGTACATTTTGAACCAAATGTCCAGGGACGATGTAGTCCTATCATCAATTCTCAGAGACAAATGTCTACGGATCAATTCTGGGACCGAAGTTCGGGGATGATACAATCCCCACATTCTCGGAGACATCTGTCTATGGATCAATTCTAGGACCGAAGTCTGGGGATGAAACAATCCCCACATTCTCAGAGACATCTATCTATGGATCAATTCTGGGGCCATCATCTAGGGATGATACAATCCCCACGTTCTTGGAGACATCTATCTACGGATCAATTATGGGACCGTCGTCCGAGGATGATACAATCCCCACATTCTTGGAGACATCCATTTACAGATCAATTCTGGGACTGAAGTCTGGGGATGATGCAATCCCCACATTCTTGGAGACATATGTCTACTGATCAATTATGGGACCGAAGTCCGGGGATGATACAATCCCCACATTCTCAGAGACATCTGTCTACGGATCAATTCTGGGACCGAAGTCTGGGCATGATACAATCCCCACATTCTCGGAGACATATGTCTACGGATCAATTCTTGGGACCGAAGTCCAGGGATGATGCAATCCCTCTTCTTTCTTGGAGACATATGTCTACAGATCCTTTTAGAACATGTGTTCCAGGATGATGCAATCCACTCGTCAAGTTTAGACCCTGTCTAAGGACCATTCACCAACCTCACTGTCGACATCACCAATATAGGTATCCACATCATCGACCTCACTGTCGATGCAGGCAATGTCATCATAAGTGACCACAACACTCCCCCTTTTGAGGAGGGTCCTTCTGAAATACACCAAGCTTGTCTCGAAAATACTCAAACTTTACTCGAGACAGAGGTTTGGTCAATATATCAGCAACTTTTTCATCAGTGCTTACATACTTGGGCTTGATAGCTCCTTTCTGCACCATATCCCGTATATAGAAATATCAGATCTCTATGTGCTTTGACTTATCATGGAACCCTGGATTTTTTGTCATCTTGATACAACTCTGGTTGTCACACAGGATCTCAGTGGGTTCCATCTCTAAGTCAAATAAACCAAATAATAACTTTCGAAGCCATATTGATTCACAACTAGGAGAGCAAGCAGCAATATATTCCGCTTCAGTTGTACTGAGAGCCACACTGGACTGTTTCCTTCTAAACCACGAGATCATGACATATCCCAAGCAATAACATCCTCCCGATGTGCTCTTCCTGTCTGATGCACTTCCTTCCCAATCAGCATTTGTGTATCCATACAATATGAAACCATGATCTCCAAAATAACATAGACCAAAGTCTATCGTACCCTTTAGGTACCTCATCACATGCTTTACAGCTATGAGGTGAACTCGTCTAAGTTCCACTAGATACTGACTCAAGGTATTTACGGCAAAGCATATGTCTAGTCTTGTATTTGTTAAATACATTAATGACCCAATAATCTGTCGATACAGAGTCATATCCACTAACTCTGATGAGTCATCTGCTACAGTTTCAAGTTGGAATCCATGGGAGTGGCCATGGCCTTACATTCCAACATATCACATCTTTTAAGGATTTCCACAGCATACTTTCCCTGGTTGAGAAAGATTCCCTCTGGGCCTTTCCATACTTCTAGACCTAAGAAGTAGTGCATCAATCTGAGATCTTTCATCTCAAACTCTAGAGAGAGTTTCTTCTTGCATTCGATAATCTATTTCTCATTTCCTGTCAGAAATAGATCATCCACATATAGCAGCAATATGACAGGTTCTTCATCCATAACCTTGAGATAAATATTAGGATCAGCTTTACTTTTGGTAAATCCTAAGCTTGTCAAGAAACTGTCAATTCTTCCATACCAAGCTCTAGGAGCTTGCTTCAACTCATACAAAGCCTTCTTTAATTTGCACACATGGGTTTTTCCATATTCCACCTCAAATCCTTGACGTTGTTCTATATACACTTCCTCCTCAATTACACCATTTAGGAAGGATTTCTTTACATCCATCTAGTGTAATTTCCACTTCATCATCGATGCAAGTGCCATGATAGTTCTAATGGAAGTGTACCTTTCAACTAGTGCAAATGTTTCTTCATAGTCAATTCCCTCTTTCTGAGAGAACCCTATGCCTACAAACCTTGCCTTATATTTTTCAATGCTTCCATCTGCAACATGCTTTATCTTGTATATCCATTTGGAGGATACCACACTCTTGTCCTTTAGCTTGGGAACTATATCCCAAACATCATTCTTCATTATTGATTGGTACTCTTAAGTCATTGCTTCTACCCACTCCTTCTTATGAACTACTTCTTCATAACTAGTGGCTTCTTGATCTACAAGATCACACATCAGGGCCACATAGTTTGAGAATGTCTTTGGTTTCCTGCTCACCCTAGTGGAGCCTTCAGGATATCCATATTTTTCAGCTGCTAGAATAATGTCTCTTGCCCATGTTGGCTTCCTCTTCCTTGAAATTTCTATGATAGGGGGTTCTTGTGCTTCCATCATGTCATGGTCTTCAGGAGTTGTCTCTTTAGGGGTGGGTGCAGCTTATGTGATTCTGGAAGGTGCCTCTTTCTCATATACTTCTTCATGTTGGCACTTCCTAGATCTCTTGAGAGCTGCCTCTTCATCAAATGTCACATCCCTACTTATTTAAATATGATGAAATCCTGGGATGTATATTCTGAATGCTTTGGATGCTTCACAATATCCAACAAATATTCCTTTCTTCCCAGAAGGATCTAGCTTGGTCCTCTTTTCTTTTGGAATGTGAATGTATACTGGACATCCAAATATCTTGAGGTGACTTACCTCAGGCTTCTTCCCTGTGAATACTTTTTCTGGGGTCTTGAAATCAAGAGCACTATGAGATAGTCTATTTTGCACATAGGTTGTTGTCTTGGTTGCTTCATCCCTTAAATACATGGGTAGGTCTTGATCATGTATCATTGTCTTTACTACCTCCATAATGGTTCTATTCTTTCTTTCCACAACACCATTCTGTTGGGGATTGTAGGGAGTGGTTAGTTCCCTCTTGATTCCAGCTTCCTTACAAAATACTTCAAAATATTTTGAAGTATATTCTCCACCATTATCTGTCCTGAGTATCTTAATCTTCTTTTCTGAGTGGTTTTCTATTAAGGCTTTGAATTCCTTGAACTTTCCAAAAAATTCATCTTTTCCCTTCAGGAAATAGATCCAAGTCTTCCTTGAGTAGTCATCAATGAATGTGAGGTAGTATTCATATCCACTCAAGGATGTGGATGGCATTGGTCCACATACATCTGAGTGAATCAATTTCAATATACTCTTAGTCTTTGTATCACTCTTTGGAAATGGGTTCTTGACATTCTTCCCTTTTGCACATCCTTTGCAAGTGTCATCATGGTCAATCTTTAAGTCTGGTAGTCCTATGACTACCTTGCTCACATGAGGTAGTGCTTTATAGTTAATGTGAGCAAGCCTTCTATGCCATAGCTCACTTGGGCTAGTGGCTTCATGGGCAAGGGCAGCTTCTGGATGGCCCTTTAGTTTGTATAAACCTCCTTCCTTTTCACCAATAACAATTGCATTCTCAATTGATTTTCCTTTGGACCACATGAGTACTTGTCCATCTATGAATGAAACCCTATAGCATTTCTTATATAATGCTGAGATAGAAAGTAAATTCTTCTTTAAACCTGGTACATATAAAATTTCTTTCATCTTCAATGGGATTCCAGAATCAAGCTTGTAGCTTGCTTCACCAATTCCCTTGATGGGATATTGATAGTCATCTCCTAGAGCTACCTTATGTGGGGAGCTCTTTTCTTCAAGTCTTGAGAGAGTCTTCTTTTGACCTATCATGTGCTTTGAAGCACCACTATCAATGAGCCATGTATCTTCTCCAGGTGATACTTCCCCAGAGAGAGCAGAGAATAGAACATACTCTTCTGCATCTTCTTCTTCTACTTTAGCTCTTTTATTTCTAGGCTTTTCTTCCTCTTCTTCTTCACTATCATTTTCTGCAAGATGTGCATGATGTCTTTTGTGAATAAACTTCTTCTTCTTCTTTTGTAAAGTACAATTTCTAGCAAAGTGTCCTAGTTTTAGACAATTGAAACACTGAACTGTGGAGAGATCTCTTTCTGAGTTTGCTCTTCCTCTCCTTCTAAAATTACTAGGAGGTTGAGACTCCTTTTGATCATTCTTCTTGAAGTTGAAGTGATTCCTTCTTTTTCTAGTTTGTGTTTCCAAACCTTGGTCATCCTCTTTGAGAAGAGCTTCTCTATTGGCTACCCTAGCCTCTTCTTGAACACAATCCTCCCAAACCACATCAAACTTCATACTTTCTTTTTTGGCACACATAGTTTGAATGAATGACTCCCAAGGTCTAGTAAGACCATTTAGAGCAGTCATGACGAGTTCATCTTCATCAAGGATATCTCCAATGGAATCTACTTGTTCTTTGATCTGGAAAACCCTTGAGAAATACTCTTGAATAGATTCTCCTTTATTCATCTTGCTGCTCTTCAATTGAGTTCTCAGGTTCATCTTCCTATTGTTGTTCTTTCCCTCATACATTCTAGAAAGAGCATCATACATTTCCTTTGGGGTCTTCTTGGAATCCACTTGGGGAATCAAGTGGTCCTTAATAGAATCAACAATTCTAATCAGGTCCTTCCTATACTTCTCTTTGGCTTCATCTTCTTCAGGTTCTGCAACCTCATCTTTAATATATTGGAAAAGATCATTCTCTTCAAGAATGAGACCAATTCTGTATTTCCATGCTCGAAAATTTTCTATACCCTCTGGCTTGTCTTCAAGCTTAGTGCTTGGAGCCATCTTATTTAGGGGGTTACAAAGATTGAAGTTTCTCAAGAGATAGAATAACACTTACTAGGAGATATGCTTGATTTAGTTGAGAGATCTGGTGTGTTCTACTTCTGGAAACTTACACTTTTCACCTTCTGGATCTGCAATAGAATTTCTTGTTTTCCGGTCTTCTCTTTTACGGTTTTCTGGTGCACAGGTGCACAACTTTTCTGGTTCACTGGTGCACAGGTGCGCAACTTTTCTGGTTCTCTGGTTTTCTGGTTTTCTAGTTTTCTGCACTTTTGGTCAAACTAGGGTTTGAATTTCCCGGAGTTCTACCCAACCAAAAATCTCAATCCAGGGCTCAAAACTTCGATTTTAAGGAGGGCTATCTAGCCATGCAATCAGAATCCAAAAATTTCAACTTTGTAGAAACCCTAATTTTCACCGGAGGAGGAGAGAGAGGTATTTTGACATTGTGAAAGATGTCCTATTCAGGCTAGCTCTGATACCATGTTAAGTTTACCCTAATTTGACTAGCAATATCACTAAAAGAAACATAATCGCAAGATAGACAAAGATTTACCCTGGGAAACCCTCATGGGGTAGAAAACCCAGAAAATCTTTCCTCAATATAGATAATAAGCCAAATACAAGATGTAGTCCAAGACTAGAGCTCCTTCTCCTCCTATGTAGACCTCTCTCTCACTTGTGTGCTACTCCCAAGTGGATGAATGAATGAGATAAGTGAGGAACAACCTCCTCTACTTATACTTGTTTCCCGACTTACCATTTTACCCTAATGGGGCCGACCTCTCGCAAGAGTGTCTAATAACCCCCAAATAATAAACTCAGGGCCGAACTCACATGGGAGATCTAATAACCCTATTAACCACACACTCTCGGAGGAATAAACATCTCCCTATATACAATAGGGTCACCACAGAGGAATGTACCATCTCTGGAATAATAAAATACAAATATAATATTCTTTGAAGTTACAATATTTCAACAGAAGGGATGGTAGTGGAGGATGACATGGGGCAGGGGTTAGCCAAACGCCCTGTAATGTCATGCCTCCAATAAATTATGTCCATAATCATTATGCTGATGTCAGTTTACACAATTCGTTTCTCTCATTGCTTGCTTACACATAACTACCTCCGTGCTAAAGGTAGTAATTCTGGTTGTACTGCGCTGCCGAGCAAGTACTGTAAATTGATTTTCAATTGTATGAGATGGCTTTTTACATGGATTTTGAGTCATTTAGTCTCTACAAAGCCATTAATGGCAATCCTCTCATATGTGTGGGATTCTGTTAAAATCTCTAAGAGTCAAGTCGGCTCTCTGCCCTGCTTTCCATAAAAATTCCTATAAATATTTTCAATGTAGTAGGCGACCTCCATTTGAGAGACCTGCAATTTAAAGCTTGGATGAACTTCTGGGTGGATTTTTGGTGGTTCAGTTTATTTAATTGGTATATCATGGTTGCCCGTATGAGGGCGTGTAGACGCAGGGAATTCAGCAGGGGTGTAGGGTCTTCAAGACTTGGGGGGAAAAGTTTCTCTTAGGGAGAAGGCTCATCTCAACAGCACACCATGGGGATGGAAGAGTCTGCCCCGCAAACCTTCAATTGCGGGGCTCAGTATCTAGCAGAGACGCCTGCTCCGATAGAGGCACAGATAGCACACCACGAATTATCCCTTCTCCGGGAATACAAATCCCACTTGGGTCAAAAATTAATCTCCAACCCCTACTGGGCGGTGAGGATCTTGTTTTCTTGTGAAATTCAAGCGAGGAACAAGCTGGATCATGGCCTCCGTGAAGCCCTCCAAATTATAAAATGTGGCCAACAAACTCATTCGGCCGGTGTTCGCTTGCTCAAGTCTACTCTGAAAGATTACATGGATACCTCGAGGGACTTCCCTCATGAAGAACCAGTTTCCCGACGGGGGGAGAACCCTTCTCCCTTATTAGTCTTCCCGGTTTGCATTCATGCCGGTCTTGGTGGTCAACGTCTGGCTCACTGGTGGCTCGCTGTTTTTTCTGTGGATTTTTCGCTGGTGGCTCGCTACTTTTTCTGTGTATTTTGCCATGTCTTTGGCAGTTTAGTCTTGGTGCAGAATCCAGATGTTAGAGTGGTTTTGTTATGGGGGATGCTCAGTCAATATGGACCATTGAATAGCATATAAATAAAAGTGAACTGTAAGCCTAAGGGCATATTAGAAGAGAGACAGATAGTGGAGAAATCCTCTTTTTGGTCTAATTTAGATCTGCAACATTATGTTTTGACTGTTCCTGTGACGGGCTTACCACAGAGTTTAATGAATGAATGAGGATGTCCGATTATTGTTCTAATTCTGTCTCTATCTCTATCTCTATGTGCTGGTGAATGTTGCATTATTTCTATTATGTTGTGGATTGAATGATAATGGTTCATGCGATTAAGTAGAATAGATATGTTATTGTGAATGTTTACTTTATGTTGAATCTACGAATTCCTTACATAATATGCGAATGATGAGTAAATAGTAGGTTATCAAGTTAACTTTCTACGATAAGATATTTGTGGGTAAAGCATATTCTCAACTCCACTGCAGAAACTTGGTTCCTGCAGCACCCTCCGTAGGTGTTGCTGGGAAGGGTAACTCCTTTCTAGGATGGTGTATAAGGGATTTTTGGTGCTTGTTGACGATAGTGAGAACCCCTGTCGAGAAGACTTGAGTAAACATGGGTTTTATCTGCAGTTACACTGGTTGTATGCTCCTCAGTTTGATCTACTATGGATTTCTGACCATAATCAGTATGGCACGAGTTGTTGGGCACTCGTTTGTAATTGTATTCAGTAATTGTGTCTTCCATTTTGATTCTTTCCAACTTGCTCGATGCACCAACATTTTTTTTTTAAATAGAAACATTTTACTTTTTAATGAGAAACATTCTTTATTTATTTTTTTTTAAATAGAAACATTTTACTTTTTCTTTTTTCTTTTTTTAAATAGAAACATTTTATTTTTTAAAGAGAAACATTCTTTCCCCTTTTTTTTTTTAATAGAAACAATTTACTTTTTATTGCAATGGTGTAGATACAAAATCAGTGACAATTATATTCAACACTAATTCCATGTATAATTTCAAAAACAAGCAACACATGCATGCATTCCTAGACACACCATAAAGCTAATTAAAATTTAAGCAGGATACTGTGTTGGAAAAGGACATTCCCAGACGACAATGCAGATAGTGATGCCATTAGTTGGAATGATTCTGACTGCAATTAACCAGACATAAACATTCTTTCTTTTTGTTTTTTTTTTTAAATAGAAACAATATACTTTTGGGTATGCTCAAAGTTCCAAATCAAATATGCCACGTGTCACCCTAGGATACCATATATAAAAAAATTTAACAAGAAAATTTATATCATTTTTGCTTTAAAGATTTTGCTGGCAAGTGGAAATATTCTCAGAGAAAGAGCGGTTGCTCTTTCTCGAAGGTTTTCTATTGTTACAATTATCTCCTAAATGAAGGGTCGGCTGGCCCTTTTTATTCCCAATATTCATTTCATAATAGTTCGAAAGTGCAAGAAGGGTTGGTCGATCCTTCTTGTATTCTCCGTTATGGCTATAGCTGAATTGCTGGATAAATCTTTTCACAATTAACTATGAAAGAAGGGGCGACCGATCCTTCTTGTCAGAAAATGGAAGTCGGGACAAACAATTTTTATATGTTATAACTTTTCACCTTAAAACTTTGAACATTTAGAAATGGAAATAGCAATTTATGAATAAAAAAATCCTCGTATTATTTTCATAATATTTTGACACTTCAAGAAGGGTCGGCCAACCCTTCTTATTACCAATACTCTTTTGATAATATTTCGACACTGTAAGAAGGGTCGGTCGATCATTCTTGTGTTCTCCATTATGGATATAACTAAATTGTTGGATAAAGGTTTTCACAGTTAACTACGAAAAGAAGGGGAAACCGATCCTTCATGTCGGAGAATGGAAGTCGGGACAAACTAATTTTATATGCTCGACTAACCCTGGTTATTCCCAGTATTGTTTTCATAATAGTTGAACACTGCAAGAAGGGTCGGTCGATCCTTCTTGTGTTCTCCATTAATATTGGGCATTGGTCATAAATGAATCCAATATCAATTTTAGCATAAAATTGATGAATACTTAGATGCGATAAACCAGAGCATAAACATATGAATTTTGAGTTAATATTACTTTCATCCAAGCATGAAGAATAACACAATGGAAAATATCTACTCGAAATAACAATTAACAGAGAAAGGAAGGAAATTTACAGACACACATAATTTACTGCAAATAACAATTAACAAATAAAGGAATGAAATTTACAGACTGTCATTGCGGGAAATAAAAATTAACAGAGAAAGGAAGGAAATTTACAGACTGTCATTACTGAATAGTTTTTTCATTAGTGGTACAATTATATTCAACACATTCCATGTATAATTTCAAAAACAAGCAACTCATGCATGCCTTCCCAGACACACTATAATGCTAATTACAATTTAACATTGATCGACACGACGGTTTGACATGTTCTCTAAAGTTGTCGAACGGAGGACCTAGTCGGGAAGCTGACCTAAGATCCTCCAACATCTCCCCCATGAACAATCCATTTCTTCATCCCGAAGAAATAAGAACATAACTGGAGTTGAATGAACAGAACGTTGCTAACTATGAAAGCACAGGCCTTCTACCTTCTACTTGGCACAGTAAGAAGAAGTTGACAGCATGGTCTGGTACTAAAACAACATTCGATGACTGCTGCAACTGTTGACGACTGCATGTGACGATGGCTCCATCCCATCCTTACATCCATCTATCGCAGATCTATCTCACCGGTCACGGTTTCAGGTCGAATTATTGTGCGTCGTCACATGCATTGTTCCATAGTTACATATTCTTGCTGGATTTTAGTGATTATAAGTTTTGCAGGAGAATTCAAATCCTCTGTTAGAAAATGACAGCTCCATTCTGTCCATATATCCATCAATGGCAGACCTACCAATCTCTTCGGGTCATGTTGTCAGATGCCTAACATTCCAAGATCAACATCTCTATGTACAAATGATGGTTCTTAACAGTTGAGATGAAATGGGTTTCTTCACAACTACGTTAATAAAATAAATGAAAAGCTTAATGTAGTTGTGAAGCAACCCATTGCATCTCTGTTAAGAACCATCATTTGTACACAGAACTGCTCATCTTGGAATGTTACGCATCTGACAACATGACCGGAAGAGATTGGTAGGTCTGCCATGGATGGATATATGGATAGGCAATAATTAAATGAAATGCTCCATCGTTCACGAGAAAAATTTATGATCAACTACGGGCAATAAGAACAATACATGTGACCAATACATGTGAAAACGCACAATAATTCGCCCTGACAACTTGACTGGTGAGATAGATCTGCGATAGATGGATGTAAGGATGGGATGGAGCCGTCATCACATGCGATCGTCAACAGTTGCAGCAGTCGTCGAGATAGATAATTAAATGAAATGCTCCATCTTTCACGGGAAAAAGTTATAATCAACTACGGGCAATAATTAAACGAAAAGTTTCGTGGGAAAAACTTATAATCAACTACGGGAAATAATTAAATGAAAAGGTTCGCAGTAAAAACTCATATATCATCAGGAGAACTGGGGAGTGATCATAAGACTCAAGCATTTCTCATAAAACAACAGAGGAAGTAAAAGAAAATTCCATGGCTTCTCGGACGATTTCAGCTTGCTGTGATATGGGGCATTATTAGCCTATATATAGTGAGTGGCCAACGTGTTGATGGATTAAAAATATTTTTCTAGATTAATCGTACGCGTATCACTCCAATCGATTCCTTGAAAATCCAATGGCCAACATGCCTGCTGCCAGCACATTAAATGGCCTACAGCAGGCTCCTACAGTAGGCTGAATAATATTCGCCGTAAGTTTCAGCCTATGTAAATCAAGTATACCATATATTAAATTATGCAATTACTTCCCATGATTGTTTTTAAGAAACAAAATTGTTTATGTGAATCAAGTATATCATATATTAATTTTGGATGCGGGCGTCACCATTATACAAGGGGCCATGTGTCAGACACAAGGAGGGCATGTGGGGGAGGAGCCTCGACCCAAGCACCATTAACATGGCATGCATGCCCCATGCAATATACCACCTCCCTTGCTTCCACTTGATTGCCCTCACATGTGCGGCTTTAGGGCTCCTTCTCGATTCTTCGCTCGCAAGTCCCTTCACCAGCTAGCTGGTTGCAACTCTGGTACCTTGTCCCTCTATGCATTCAAAGCATCCCTCACCTTGGGGCAGCTCCATGTCTAATGGAGAGATGCCCCATTCTCTCTGCTCTGTCTACTAGGGAGCTTCCCCATTCTCTCTGCTTTGTCTACTGGGAGTTGCCCCATTCTCGAGGAATAATGGGGAAGCTGAACTATTATCAGTGTAAAACTGATTTGGAGTGTATAAGTTTTAAACTTCGTTAAGGAACTTCTACTCAACAACTCAACCATAAATTCCTTACACCATCTTCATCTCCAACTACTTCTCATTTCTCCACAAACTGCAAGCTATACTTCTCATTTGGACCCTGGTCATATAACATCCTCGTTGTTGGTTCAGAAAATGCAGGAGCTTAAAACAATCCCCAAACGTTAAATGGTACCATTAATTTCCTTAATACTCGTTTAAACAATCTTCAAACTAATTTTAAAAATCAAATATGCCACGTGTCACAATATAAGCGTTCCATGTGTCACAAAATTTATAGAAGTTTTTCTTTAAAGACTTTGCTGGCAAGTAGAAATATTCTCAGAGAAAGAGCAGCCGCTCTTTCTCCAAGGTGTTCTATTGCTACAATTCCCTCCTATATGAAGATTCGACCGACCCTTCTTATTCCTAATATTATTTTCATCATAGTTCGACACTGCAAGAAGGGTCGGCTGATCCTTCTTGTAATTTCCATTATGGCTATAGTTGAATTGATGGATAAATATTTTGACAATTAACTACGAAAATAAGGGGCGACCAATCCTTCTTGTCATAAAATGGAAGTCAAGACAAACCATTTTTATATGATATAACTTTCGAGGTGTTCTATTTTTAAAATTTCCTCGTAATTGAAGGGTCGGTCAACCCTTCTTATTCTCATATTATTTTCATAATAGTTCAACACTGAAATAAGGGTTGGCCGACCCTTCTTATTATCAATATTCTTTTCATAATATTTCGACACTGTAAGAAGGGTCGGCCGATCGTTCTTGTGTTCTCCATTATGGATATAGCTGAATTCTTGGATAAAGGTTTTCACAATTAACTATGAAAAGAAGGGGCGGCTGATCCTTCTTGTCGAAAAACGAAAGTCGGGACAAACTATTTGTATATGTTATAAATTCCAAGATGTTCTAGTTTAACAATTCCCTCGAAATTGAAGGGTCGACTGACCCTTCTTATTACCAATATGATTTTCATAATAGCTCGACACTACAAGAAGGTTCAGTCAATCCTTCTTGTGTTCTCCATTATGGATATAGCTGAATTACTAGATAAATCTTTTTACAATTAACTACGAAAAGAAGGGGCGAACGATCCTTCTTGTCGGAAAATAGAAGTCGGGACAAACCATTTTTATATGTTATAACTTAGCGGATTGACTTGTTATTGTAACAATGACTGGATATTTTAAACATTGAAATTTTCACATTAAAATTTTGAACATTTACAAATGAAAATTGCAATTTTCAAATAAAAAATTGCAGTTTTTTTATTCGAAATTCACACTTTTCAAATCCAAAATTGCATTTTTGATTTTAAATTCACACTTTTCAAATCAAAATTGGCATTTTTTTATTTGAAATTCACACTTTTCAAATCAAAATTTACATTTTTATATTTTAAATTCACACTTTTCAAATTAAAATTTGCATTTTTTATTTGAAATTCACTTATTTTGAATTGAAATTCATGGTTTCATAACAAAAAAACTGCAATTTTAAGGTTCATAAGTAGTCAAAAAACACACTATTCAAATGGAAAAACACACTTTTCAAATCCAATATTGCCACTTTCAAAACCCAATTTTTCACTTTAGAAAGGTTGATATTGACACTTTCAGAGTCTAAATTCACACTTTCTTAGTCCAAAATTTGTCTAATTTGTCCAAATTTAATAAAATAAGCGTTATATATACATATTTAATGTATTAATAATATTAATGTAACGTACCCTCCCGTGGTCCCAACGCAAGGAAGGGAATATGATGCCAATATTTAGGCTTTTACACAAACTCAGCCCATTCATTAGATTAATACACATAAGTTCAAGAGTGTGTAGATGCAAATTTAGCAAATATGCACATCGGAATTAAAACTCATCCACACATATATCATTTGCATATAGCATATAAAAAACAATCATTAATTTAAACATTGCAGAAGTAAATACATAGACAGAAAAACACTTATCTTCATTGTGTAATTGTCCCAAGCAACTAGCTATGTCAGTGCAATGTTCCACCCAACCATAGGCCAGTTGTGTTCATCAATTCTCTCAACACAACTTCCACCTCCGAGCCGGGCATGATTCTTACAAGGAAAATGGGGCATTCAAGCTCATACACAGCCAATTAATCATTCCCTCTAAGCCAAGTCAGTCCACAGCTGGGTTTATTAGGCTACATTTGAACCCTGGATGCTTGCACTCAAGCTCATGCCAAAACAATGGATTGGGAGAGGAAAATTCGTCCATAGGGAAGAAAATAGTTTCTCCCACAGATATATAAGCATTCAGTAGTCAAAAAGGTCTCAATGGAACCCCAATTCCATTCTCTTTCTTCCCCGCTGGTATATAACACAAAACGCCCTTCTCCCAGCTGAGAAACAAAGAAAAATCATAAAAACGTGGCTGGAAAACGCCTAGGTAGCTCCAAACTCGTGAGGGAGAGCAACCGGTTGATGGATAATGGCTTGGGGAGCAATTCATGGCTCTTTTCTTGCCCAATAAGCAAAAATCGATTTTCCATGAACGGTGGCTTACCCATACCCGAATTTGGACAGTCATACCTCCCATTCCCCACAGCGTTAACTACCTCAATCAACTCTTGGGGAGAAATGAATGATTGGGTACAAAAGTCAACATGAGTAGTTGAAGGTTCATGGGTTTTCTCATTGACACTTGGCTTGACTTGATTGGCTCGAAGGATTTGAATGTTTTCCCTCCCAATTCCTTGTAAAATCATGCCCCCATCTCTTGTTGCATTGCATAGCTAGTCGTGGGTATTTTATTAAAATGTGTATTTACATGATATTTGCAATTACATTGTGCCTGGCTAGTACATAAACCATATCCATCAATAATTCGATGGCAGGGACTTGGCCTTGAGCTCCTTACCATTATTTTATAACAATATTACATCATTTATAATTTTAATGCAAAAGGGTCAAAATGGGGACGTTACAATTAACAAATTTGAAAAACAAGAATATAAACAAATCGAACAAATATAATAAAGAGAGGGAAACTAAATAAAAAGAAGACAAAGTGGGAAAAGAGAATAAGTGGGAAAATTGAGTAAATTAGAAAAGAGATTGAGAGGAAAAATAAATGAAAATTTTACCAATGGGGGTTCAATATCAGTGTTCTTATCTCTTGAAGAAATGGACGAATTTTCCCTAATCTACTCTAGCGGTCAACTATCTCTAAAACTTTCATTCTTTGTTTGTTTCTCTCATATTTGTCGAAACGGTTTGGACTTGATACCATTTTTTTTAACTCTAGGTCCTATTTTCTATAATAACAGAGTGATGGGATGTTTCGATTTGCCATTAAAATTGAACAAATCCAATGGCCATAATGTATCCCTTCAAATATAGTAAATCAATAATAAAAATACTTATCCTTGAGCTCTTCCCTTTTGAAAACCCATTAAACCATTTTCAAATTTTATCTCCCCCTTATTTGCTTCTTGTTTTGTGACTCAAGAGTTCCCATTTTATATCCAAATAACTCATATGCAGGGACGTAGTAAAGGAAGGAACACTGATAGAGCCATAGCAGATTGGCCATGAAGGAAGATAACTGAATCATCGAGTTCGGCATAACATATGGGTATGGTATGTGTTTCACTTAAACAGTTCGCAACAACTTTTTATGTGAAACCCATACCATTTGATGGGCTCGATAAAAGATCGGTTCAATTTCATTTCACCGCCATTTCGGTTCTACCTTGTTGTAGGTTTCTTTGTTATGTTAGCATTATTCCAATGTGTAGGATTTCGAGCTATGGGTGAATTTGTAGCTTGTCAAAATGAGCATATGTAACAAATATTAGGTGTATAATTGGCAGAATTATGAGCTCCGTCAAGAGGCTCGAATCCATGATTGTAGCCCTATTTCTATTATTTTTCCATTGCCACCTTGTAATTTTCTTTACATGAATAAACCTAGTGACAGAGGCTCGAATCCATGATTGTAGCCCTATTTCTATTATTTTTCCATTGCCACCTTGTAATTTTCTTTACATGAATAAACCTAGGCATGAGAAGCTTTGTGATCAAGGTAATAAAAATTTTTATGCAATCATTCTGTACAGTTGAACTTCATGAATGTTTAGGCCATTGGTGATGAGTGATGACTAAAGAAATCTATGTTATTTTTTTTATTCTCATTCAATTATTTTCAATGTGTCTACATTAATGATTATTTTTATTTAGTTTTTATGAATAAGTATATTTTCTACTTGGACAGATAACAAGTATGTCTATTGGTTTTTTTATGAGCATATATTATGAATTGGATAGTTAGTTCCCAGCAAGTTTGATAAAACAATTCAATTGTACCTAAAATTTGATTTCCATTTTTATATATCTAGTAGGACAATAATATCTAATGCTTATGCATTAAACAATGTTTATATTGTTTAGTATTAGGGGTGTCTCTTGTAGGTTTAAAAACTTCCCCACACTCCAAAATCCAAAATTGGGGTATGACCCCCTCAAAACTCAAAACAAAATTTGTTAGAAGAATCTGAGGTAACATATTATTGACTGTGGCAACATCAAGCAACTAAACCATTTTTCCTTAATGGACGAAAGGTCAAAAATAAATATTGACATTCATATTTCCCGATTTTTTTTTAATAAAGTTTTCTTTCTCATTTTTACAGTGTGTCAACCACTTCTACATGAGTCTTATAATATAATTAATTAATAAATTATTTTATTTTATGTTTTAAGTTTTATTGTTGTAGATAAATTTTCGTTTTGTTTTACAAATTTTATAAAAAAAAATAGATAATGAAGATTTTATGTGATGCACCCCTATGTAGATCTGCACTCTGGTTTTCTAAAATTACTTCTCTATTCTTATTCCTATCCCTATCCTTTCACTATTGTACACTGGAAACTGAAGGTTGTAACTCATTTTTTCTATTTCTTTAGATATCATTAATTGGATTTCACAATAGAGGATCTTGGTGACAACAAAATATGGGATCCTTTTGTTTCAAACTGGGGTTTTATATTTGTATGTGCTAGATGTATGATTGCATTAATGTTGTAGTAAATTTTATGAGTTGCTTCATATTGCTCTAGAATAGATTTTTTGGCAACTGAGGCATTCCCATAAGGTTTGGTTGAAGTGTCAAATGGAAAGTTGAAGAAATTGTTAGAAGAGTTTATTAATTTGATTGTTACAAGAGTTAGAGAATTCATATTCATGACCAAAAATATTTTTTTAGTGAATATGTGCATACTATTTACTTTCTCATAGATATGTGTGGCATGGAGATTTCATGAGCATCTCCTTGAGGAATCAATTTCTTGATATATGTGTTTGTTGACATTAATCATGAAATGATGTACACTAGCCTTTCCAAGATATTTTTTAGCAACCCATAGGTCATCTCTCTCTATATACTGGTACATTATATTAGGAAACATCAGTAACAAAATGATAAAACACTGTGGGAAATGAATCGGTTGGAACTAGAAAGTGAAAGTTGCACCACCTAGGCATGGAACAACTAGCCTATAGTGTTTTTTTGTTCTTGTCCTTGATGCCAACTGGTTATATTTGATATTTTCTTATTATGATATTTCTACACATTTTTCAATGTCTTTGTTCGAGGTATTATTCAATCCAATTTAGATACTAGCACAAATTCATAGAAAACTCAACCCATAATACCACTTATTGATAATTATAAGAGTCATCACACAATAAAACCTCATGACACAGCGGAGAGTTCCATTCCTATAGCTTGGATTCTTGAGCTACAAAATATTCAAATGTCTCCTACCACTCATCCTCCAAATATCTCCCTCTAAAAAATGATCCGAACAATGGAACCATTTTTCAGAGTTTTATGGAGATTAGGGTTCCCATACATTACCAACAAAATCTTCCTTGTAGTATAAATATATTTCCGTATTGAATCTTCCCAAAGGGACTAAGGTCTCATACAAAGCATATCTAAGAGTTTAAATATTTAAGGGAGATATAATATGATGTATATAATGTCATTAGATTACTTTACCAATATGCATCCAATCTAAATTGTATCAAACAAAAAGCTAGTACAGGTACAAGGAAAAGTATATCATAATACAATCTTAGGATAGCCACACACTACACATGATTCAAGAAAAGGCATAATATTAATCACATCTATAGTAAGCACATAATTTTGAAGGGGACCCCAAATACTAATTTATTCATTCAATGGAAAAGCTTACAAAATTTCCTTACAACCATGATTAGTATGTGATTGTGGGCTAGTCTTAGTCTGTTATGATATAAGAGAGCATGAGGGATCTTGATGAAGTGGCTTCCAACCCTAGTGGATTCATTGCATAGCTTGGGGGTCTTGCTGGAAAGAATATATTCCAAACAGAGAACCAAAAGGTTGGGTGGAATTTTGAATTCAAACCTTTTGTCACATGAGCCTACATGAATCAGATAAGTATCCTACTAATGTAATGCCACTAATAATCGTTAAGTTTACAAAGATCCATTATTGTTGTGTTGAGATTATGAAATATGTTCAAATATATATATGTCTTCCAATTTTGTTATTTAATATAGTAGTATTATTGAGAAATAAGGATTATGTTTTATTGTTCGACCTATTTTAAACAGACCTATTCATGTATGTGTCATTACCTTCATGGAAATTGTTATGTTAATCAAGAATTGTTATTATTGCTATGACATAATGACTATCTTATAATTGTCATGATTCAATGATTCCATTATTATGTATAATGGTGTAAAGCGAACTTAGTGACCATAAAAGGTAAACAATTATAATCTCGGTGTTTATAGTTCCTATAAGGGCATTGATAATAGATAAGAGCTTCATATGGATATATTCTTATAACAAGTATATTATTAAGCTATTATGTGTGGGAATCCTATTAAAGAAGTTATAGTAGAATCGCAATAATTTGAATAATAGGTTGCTTTAAAAAGAAAAGATTTAATATCTTGTATGAAAGTATTTTTGTGGTGGTAAAATTATTGCCAATGGTTGTAATGCTTCCAATGTATAGTTAGGTAAGCATAGAGAATTTAGTTATGTTATTAATATCTATTAAAGTAGAAGTTATGTTGTACTATTATTCAAAGATGACTGTGTTATTATATAAAAAGAGGTATCTTAACTAATAGAATGTAATAAGTCTCTATCATTGGATATTATGCTTGTTGCTAAGATATGCAAAGGGAGTTATGTGATAATAAGAAGTTGTGTTGTACTTAGGCTACTTCCATATATTACTTATGGTAAAGCGAAATATTTACATAAGGTAAGTGGTTTTTTATTTAGTGTAAAGAACTATTATAGTCATGGAGTAGTCATACTCCTAAGATGTTGAAATGGATAAATATAACTATTTGTTAGGACCTTATGCTAGTGAATAAGTTAATGAGGACTATGTTATGATCATAGATTAATTAATTGATAAATATTAACCAAGAAGTTTTCAAATCTTATGATATGTCCTTATAAAGTTAAAATTATTAAAGCATGTCCTAATAAAGGTTATTAGAATTAATTTATATGTCTTATAATGTGTAATAATATAGAAAGGTACTTTATCAATGATCTGTCATGTCATGGAATCAATGGTACTAACATATTTGGTTTGTTCAGATGTAGTTAAAAGAAAAATTGTATACCCCATTTCCCTAAAAGTGTATTGAGTATTTTGGGTACATTATAAATGGTATCAAAGTAGAGTAACAACACTACAGCCTAATGGACACATAAACGCATAGGTAAGTTGTGTACTCTATAAAATATTGTTTATTTCAATGCAAATTTGTTTTCACAATTGTTTATTTTGGCGACACACATGCTATAGAAAGTATGGTTTAAATTGATTACTAGAATGATTTATCGACCATAGAAAACATACATTAAATGTTCAGATTGATAGAGAAAGCATGTGGATGGTTTACATAGACTAGAAATGCTTGATGAAGGCATGCTGGCATGAGTTGAGAATGATAAATGATCATTAGGATGAGTATGATTATTCATCATAGTTATCTAAGAACTAAAATGACTACGGACGTTTATGACCTGCAACTTAAATTAGTTATACAAAAACTTGGTGGTAATGATAAGTTAAAGTTTTGTTTTCATGGAAATTGATGTAGGCATAAGCATCAATTAAGGAGGAAGCCTACAGAAGATGAAATATTTGTAATTCTAACCTTTTATCTATTCATATTCATGAACATGAATCATAAGGGAAAATGAAAGAAAGTCAGCAAGATGTTGTTGTTATGGATAGTTGTTTGGTTGCTACATTTTGACTAAATATTTCGAGATAAAAATTGACATGTTTATCTCCTTATATGTGTTAAAAGAAGAAGTTACAACAACCATAAAGCATGTATGCATTGAAGCATGCTTGATTAATTACACTGTAGAAATTGTATAGATATGCATGAGTGTATCATATATATTAAAGTACTAAGAAAATATATGCAAATGAAAATGAATGCATTACAACATTAGTATGATGTGGATGTAATGCACATTGACTTGTTTAGGAAAATAGAGGATTAAAATATTTTGAATGCACAATGTTGAAAGTACAATATGAGTTTAATAACAATGAATGTGTTTTTCTTCATGTAGGGACCGGAAAAAAGGCAAACATGATCACGTGGCCTTACATCCATGAGTTGAAGAAGCTTAGTGTATACGCATAACAATGCTAGTCCTAAATGTGAATACGATGAATTTCAAAAGGATAACTGACATGGTTCATCTCTTCTATATGCTTGAAGAAGCATTACCAACCACCATATTATAGGTACAACTTTAAAAATAACTTGTCACAATTATGTTTATACATGATGTATTTTGTTATTAAATACACTTTGTGAATAATGTCTAAAAGGATGACATGATGTAATAGTCTTGATAATAACACTATAGGTTATAATGTATTTAAGTTGATAATAAAGCATGGTAGGATTTGTGCTTAATATGATAAAGTGGAAGTAACAGACGAATAATGTCTAAATAAACGATAAAAAACATGTATAAAGTTCATACAAGATCATGCATATTAATATAGTTTGATTGCAGACATATCATATGTGTTGAAATAGATAATGCATAGGGATTATGGATAACAACATATTTTGTTGCATCAAGATTGTGCATTGTACATAACGGTGATGTTTAAATTACATCAAAATAAAAATATATTGTTATATTTTACTTTTACTTTAAATTATTTTCACGAAGAGGTTGTGATGTCCATATCTCCTTGTAAGTAGTTGTGAGTGTAGTATGAAGGTACACATGACTACAACAAATTTCGTCAAAATGAAGGAAAGATAATCGAAATCAAAGTTTAAACTCTTTGGTGGAATGAGGTAACCTCTAGTATGATTATGATTCATTGATTATTTTGACGGGATAACAAGATGCTATTAGAAGTTGATTATATGTTATATTAATTGCATTAAATAAAATGTGATTCATATGACATGTTTATGCCAAGTATATACTTTACAAGAAAAAGCAATGGGAAATAAATTAATAGATTTGGAATATTCTATTGAAAACACCTGATAGAAGTAACCATAACATTTATGAATATTATGCTTGTGTAAATGGCATAACTATGACAAAGAAATTTCTTTAGAAAGAGTAGTAGGAGTAAACCGATAGAATTGATGTTTTTGTAGAATTGGTTTACACATCCTTTGCAAGATACTAGAAGTATCGAAATATGAAGTTGTAATATGATTTTTTCTGTACTCTTTTTAATAAAGTCCCGAAGTTGGGAACTCTGGGGCATCAAGGAGAAGTAAACTTAGGTATATTTGACTTGATGCTGAGTTGGGAACTCTGGGGCATCAAGGAGAAGTAAACTTAGGTATATTTGACTTGAGCAGCAAGGGTAGATGGAATGAGATATAGTTGGATTGATGTTCAGTTGAAAACTCTAGAGCATCGAGTATAATTAATGATGTGATCATTTATATTATTAATGTTTCTAATTGAAAAAACACCTATTATATGTCATTGTGACTCGCATTGCTTCAAAGTGATTACATGGAATGAGTTATGGTAGTTTCAATAAGACCATTATTGTACTCATGAAGTCTACATTGAGAAGAAGGAATTTAATGTCAATAAGATAATAAAAATATCTCACCTACTACAAAAGCAAGAGGTGGAGGGAGGCACCCTGTCTAAAAAATGAACCTAGTAATAGATGTGGGAGTGTTGATGTGAATGCATGTATGATAGAGTGGGTATTTTTTGACATTGGTTCTAAAAAACAAGAATTTTTGTGTGAATGCCTGATAAGACCAATCATGAGTTGTCTCAACATTTGGTTTTATTAAACAACTGTGGGGATTCCCAAGTTGTATGCACATCCGAAAGAGCACAGGTAGGAGACACACCTCAAACTATATAATAAAGTGAAAGGGTATCGTCCTCATGTTGGATCGGGCATGTTGCAGTAGCAAGTCATGTTCAGGCCCGGGGAACCTCAAAGATCACATAAAGTGATCTTAGACTGCACCGTACTATAAGGCCACAGTCCCTGTAATGGTATTCATTGATGACGGCTAGGAATAGGCTCAAGATGAATGACCATGGGCACGCATTATGCTCATGTATTGAAATTCCTATATGTACATTAGTACTATTATAAATTAATATGTGTTTTAAAATATTTCTTATAAGCATGTTATGTTAATGTTATTTCTTTATGTTGAGAAGAAAATTGAAAATGACTAAGATTACTCGGGAAGAAGTACAGCCATACATGAGGTATGGATGATGATGTTATATAGAGAAATGTTGTGTTCCATGAAAATAAATATGTGAATATTATATCTTATATTACGATTTATATATATCATTTATGATTGACAAATATTGTAGGTGCATGAATATTACAAAGTGAAGCTTTGTAAGTAAAATTGAACTCTAAAAGAGTTGCTATGAAAATGCAGCAGCAGGATGTTTCAAATGAAACTATTAACTATGTTCCTTCGGATTTTGAATAATCACGTGTATGCATATGTTTTATGCTAAAATTTTGGAAATACCTTGTATTGTTTGTGTAACAAATAGGTTATGAAATGCAAGAATCATTGAATAAATCCAAAAGAGATGTCAAATATATAGAAGTTTGGGAAATCAAGCAAAAACAACCAAAAATTGTATTTCATAAAGACAATTGAAATTTTAAGACAAATTTTTGAAGGGAATGAACATCAAGGACGATGTTATCATTAACGGGGGGAGGATGTAATATCCCTCTTTTACCCCTACACTTTTGTAACCAAAAGTGTAACGGTGTACCGGTTCTTGGCAAGGAGCTCAAGGCCAAGGCCCCGCCAATAATCTTTCTAATTATTGTTGTGATTTCCTATGTTGTAATTTGAATTTGTCGACTTAGGACAACGAAGGAATGATGCAACGAAACGATAATCCACTAGGAAGAGAGGTTATTGGATAGGAATCCATGGGAATGTCATTGAGGATGCCAGGATGCCATCTTAGAGCCTTGAGAATTGGGAGCTAAGTGAATGACTAATGGTATTTTCCGAGAAGTAATTTTGATGTTAGCCTAATTTAAGGTTATATTTTTAGCATTGCAATGCAATGCATCACTCGCTTAGAATGGAGAATGAATTACTATGCACTTGCAAGTGGATAGCGATCTTTTATGATTACTATGTACTTATTAGAATAAATCTAACTAATACTATTATTAGCCTAAGTGAGACTAAAGATGATTCTTGTATTTTTTGAAACATATCCCTCAAACTTAATGAGGCTAAATCCTATTGAGTAAGGCTTCAACATATATATATGTGGGGTTACTAATATTTTTTTTGTATGTAAGCGAGAAATTATATTAACGAAAATAGAAAATACATAAGATCAGTTACATCCAGTCAGCTCTTGGTGGACATATCTTGAACCCCCTACATAACCCGAACCCAGAGACCTCGCAGTGTTAAACCCCCCGAAGATATATTACATTATATCCCTTCTTGTCATCTTTCCAAAATATCCCAACGTACATGACAAAACCAGACTGCTCAATTATAAACTTTTTGAAAAGGAAACTAGATCCCATACACCTACATATATTGATAACCATTAAAGCATAAGTAGAGCATGACAAATCTACCCGAACCCTTAGAATTCAATCAGAATAGTCGGTAAGTCAGGAAAACGACCATGGAAGACGACCACCGAGCCACCAACTGGAGCAGAGGAGGGTAGAGGATGACATATACCCAGCGTGTTCATGATGGCGTTGATCTTCTGGTGCAATTCCCTGGGATCATTGTGATTCTCCTTCCAAATTCGAATAGGAACCTCGTCACCCTCCTCCTTCTTCTGCTTTTCCCACAGAACATGCCCCATAATATTCTTCATCGTCCAACAAAGGGCTATAGTGCACTCATAAAGCTCAAGATGAGTTGCATTGTTCCTAGGATCCATGACCCAATCCTCAAGTACCTTGTTCTCTTTCTGTAATTGCTCCTCATCTAGGTCCTCCCAAAGTCCCACTTCGACTGCATCTAACTCATTCTGGACCTCAGACGGAAGCCCAATTTGAAGATACGAGCTTCCTAAACAGCACATTTTTGGGCATGTGTGATGCCTCAGCTCTCACTAGATGGTTTCGATTTGGCCACCCTCCACCTCTTATCCATGCTTCCCCCCACCCATTCAGCCTTCCCTTCCATAATTGACCACACACTGACAATGCACCCAACTTTGAAAAGTAAACCCACAGGTTGCTAGTAAGGAAGATTACCATCTCGATGAGGAGAATCTCCACCTTTACATGATTTAAATAGAAGGTTTCCATAATATTCCATAATTATCTCTGGACCTCCGCTGAGTTCAACCACCCAAGAAATGGTACCTTCCATATTTATTCACGGTGGATCTCCTTATCTGCCACCTTCAATGCTCATCAATTCACCTACAGTCGTTCTCATCCAAATAACTGTGTGTTTCCCATCCTTAATTACATTTGAAGCGTCAATACCCTTCTTTGTGCCTTCATATCTATCAGAAACTCTTGATGACAGTATTTTCTCCACACCACGTGGCCTCTTATCATCCCTCCTGATGTCCAAGCATGCCATTCTCTCCCTGATGAGATATTTCCTGAGCAATTTGGGATTCACACCATTCCCTAAACATCCTGTCATTTAATTATTCCAACGAACTTGCCATAAAAGTTCTACGAGACTGGGTTCCCATGTTTGCTAGTAATTATGCCACAATGTTACCATCTTTCTTGACGTGGATGAAGGAGAGATCCAACAATGCTAGAAGGAAGCCAGACAACTATTCTAAATGAAATTCTAACCTAAGATGTATTGAAAATTTTTGAGAATGATGTTCCACTATGAATGTGGATTTCCGTGTCCAGAATCACCTCAGAATCCCCTTCCACTATTAGAGGGGTCTAGCTTTTCCTATGAGCCATGAGAAGACCATGTATTAAACCTTCCACTTTCACTGAATTTTTTTAATCAATCCCAATATATCCCATGCATAAACTCAACAATCATCCATTGTGATCTCTGATAATTCCACCAAACCCCATAGGCCCACGATTCCCCTTAGAAGCTCCATCGAAATTTAGTTTGAATAAATCGGTTGGGGCATCCAACTAGTGGTTAGGACTGGAGGTTTCTAAGTAGCGAGGCTAAATATTTCTTAAACATTATAGAGGGCCCAAGATCCCCCAACTTGTAGGATGAAGGATTGAGCACCCTGAGCATTCCAATCAATCGCCTCCCAAGAATGCATTTAGATGGATTCCAACATTTTAATGGACCAGACCCTTTCCTCAGAATTCAATTTCCCTTTGTATGTCCTGGCATTTCGTTCTCTCCATATATCCCAAACTAGGAAACCTAGGAAAATTTTCCATAGCTGGTTAACAATGCGATTTTGGAATGGGTTTTTCAGCTAGTTGCTAACATTCAGATCGAGGTGTCCTCATTTCCTACTGTATATCCTAAAAGAAGAATCCCCCCTATCCAACATCTGCGAAGAAAAGGAGCACAAGTCTAGGATATGATTCATAGTTTCGTCACGGGGGGTTCACTCAATGAACTTGTTACATAGCACGACCGTTCATAGGATATTAAAGAATATCCCTAATTTCACTAAATATTGGAAAACTCCTCCCAAAATTGTATTGTTGAACCCCCCTCCTAATATACCTTTCCAATTAAGAAAACCCCAACTTTCGCCAAATATTGCACGTATCGATTTTTATCAACCCATTTTTAATATCCCCTTTATATCATATTATCAAGTTGTAACAAAAAGGAGCCCTTGCGCATCTTAGTATAAGCAAACAACATAATGGGGAGGCCTCCTCTGAAGCAAAAACAAAATCTTATACATCTGAAATAGTGGATGGATGAGCAAGGAATGAAAAGCTCGTGCGGTATTTCAAATTGGAATGAGAGTAATGATAAATGGATAGGCTAGAAATTTCTTAACACTCATTAACAATTGATGCCTCTTTTGAATGAGATACACATAACCTTGGACAGTTGTGCTCCTAGTAACAAAAGAGAGGATTCAAGGGGCTGTAGTAAGCAAGGGTACTCCGTAAAAGAAGGATACAATTCAGAACTACAAAATATTCCTCTTCCTCGGAATTCCAAGATGTGGAAGTAAGTGTGGAATCCAAATGGCATTTCCAAAGTTAATATAATCAATTCCATATTCTAGTGCATGACAAACTATTAACTACTAATATTTATAGCGGAGAGGACTTTCGAGCCCTTCTAGAATATCGAACACAAAGGAAATTTTCAAATAAAACCTCTTCTTAAAAGAGTTTGGAATATTCTCCCCAAGTATCTTTGCTTGAATGTGTGGTTATCTAGGAATGACACTATTTTTCAAGAGCAGTGTGACAACCCTCGAAGAATAGCCATAAAAGCTCGCAGGCTATTAAAAGATTACCTTCAAACTAAGAAGGCTTTAAATCAGAATATGCAACAGTTAGATAAAAATGAAAGGGACTAGTTAAGGGATATGTTGGAACCACCCTCTTTGCAAAAAAAAGTCATCATCTCTCAAGTAGACAAGAAATGGAAATTGAAGTTGTTCAATGATGAGTTCCAAAATGGGAAAATTATGTAAATAAAAAGCATCATGTTCTTTGATGGAGCCTCAAAGGGATACCCAGGGGCTATAGGTGCAAGAGGGATACTTTTGGATCCCAGTGGGAAATAAGAACTACACTACAAATGATAACTGGGAAAAAACACAAACAATCAAGCAGAAGCTACTGCTCTTTATCAAGGCCTCTTACAAGCTTGTCTTCTAGTATTAGAATGCCTCGAAGTGTTTGGAGACTCATAAATTATAATCAATTTGGTTCATGGTGTCACCTCTCTCAAATACATCACTCTCACTAGATGGATTGACAGAATAAATTATGAGATCAAGAACCTCAACACCCTCAATTTCTTCCATGTTCTTCATCATCAAAACCAGAAAGATGATGAAAGGGAAAACAATGCCACTCGAAGTAATGAAGGGTATCTCAAAATAAATGAGACCATCTCATTAAGCCATATACCGTGATCCTTCTTTGAATAAAACATCCAACAATCAAATTGACATGTACAAATGGATAAGAGGCAGAGCACAATATATTTAGCATAAGTAGGAGTCCTGAAGCCTAAATTCTTGATCTGAAGGTAATAATGTTAGTCCATGTTATTCACCACACCTTTGGGAATCATTCAGAGTTAAATGTAAAGGTAAGCTCCATCACTTCATGGCACATTAAACACAAGTTGGAACGAGGATTAATAAAGTGTAATATTAATAAATAATTATAATTATGATGTTGTCAATTTTCGGTAGCTCGTTTGGTTAAGGTGTGGGTCTCATCATGGTTTCTTAAGCCAAAGGCCAAATTAGAGAAATTCTAGCAAACAAATAACTATAATGTTAAAACCATCAATTTTATTTTATAATAAACATTTATTAATTATAATTAACATATATTAATTTTAAAATTGTTTTATTTAATTTTATTGTTTATAATTAAAAATTTTGTTTATATTTAACAGATTTTATTTAATTTTATATTATTGTGGAATTCAATGTTGCATCCGAATTTAAAACTTCAATTGAGTTTTAGATAATTTTGATATATTTAAGATTAAACAAAATTCCTTATCAAATTTTAAACAAATGAAATAAATTCAAATTTAAACAAAATAATACAATTAAGATCTTAATATTATACAAAATCCTATAAGCATAGTAATATTATAAATGAAATTTGAATCATTAAAAAAACTGTGCTCATCCCTAAAATTTAATACATACTATTATGACGAAAAAAATTATTTTTTCTCCAAAACTAACTTATTCAAACTTCAAACAAAGTGTTATGCTGAAAATGAAAAAGCCTCTAATGTAGGGAAAAATAGCAATGAACTCGATGAGAACATAGGAAGGATAACAATTAGACTCGGAAATTGGAACATAGACGGAGTTCTACTTTTTTCGAGTTCTCTCTCTGTCTCTATTAAATTCACATTTTAATTTCCATTTACAAGCCTGATACGAGATATTTGAAGTCCGAACTATCAATTCAATGACAATATCGTGGGTATCCTTAATTTTATGGCTATTTTATGACAATCCCATGCCTACAAGAGGCATATGGTTGGATGGCAGAGCGATCACCCAATGCGTACAACTCATGGAAATGCCAATGATCCTCCTGGGCCTTATCCTGCTGCTAATGATCCTCCTGGGCCATTATGTTTACAAACCTCTAAATAAATAGTAGAAAAATGCTGTGTATCCCAAACTATTTTAATATGTAAAAGAAATTCCAACTCCTACGGGGCACAATATTTCAGACAAATTTCCCCAATTTCCATTATATACCTGAAAACTTCTCAGCAGGGGCACTTAGCATTTCCAACGAACTATTTTTAGCTGGCAAGAACGAACTATTTTTAGCCGGCAAGAAGTAGCTCTCCCTCTATAAAGAATAGTTGGAAGTGAATTCGGGTTTATATCTGCCCCCTTTAAGGTATGGTATCATTTCCAATGGATCGAGAAATATATCTAGACTATCACAAGGTTTATTTGGAAGATATATCGACCCACTTTTTTTATTGGGTTGTAAAGGTATCTGTCCATTTTAGAAGAGGTACAGGAAAAATGGGATTTTGGGAGAGGTATGAGAAGCAACCCAGGTGATGAATTTATTGCTACCTCAAATCTCAGATTATATTTTAAGTGCCAATTCTGAGATTAACCCCTATTATTACTATCCTGGAGAGTTAAAACACGTAATCATGTAGATAATGTTGAAGAGTTAAAACACGTAATCAAGTAGATAATGTTGTAGTTTTAGGTGGGTGCAAAGGAGACTGTCATGAAGGCACTTTGATTATACTAATGCATGGACTCATGAACAGTTGTAGATTACATTGTTCTTTGGAAACGTTTAAAATTCCTTTAAGACAAATAGTGTAATTGGGTTGCTTCATCCATTATAGGAGATTAATTTTGAGGACTTCTCGAAGCAAATTAAGGCTGAGAATTATTTGCTGATGAGATTTTTCATTGCTTAGTCTTGATTTCACAATGGTGAGGTGAGTGAGCTTATGTTTGGATGAGTAATTCATGATAATCAAAGTATTTTTCAAAAGCAAAACATTTAATAAGTGAAATTTGAAAATGTAAACTTAAAATATAAGATATAAGGACCAAAATCTATACATGTTTGTCCTGGTTTAAATCTTAAGTTTGTTAGTGTTCAACTTTATTAGAATGTGCAGAGCCGAGTTAGTGGCATTGATCTCAACCATTAGTGGGTGCTAATTTTTAAGGACTACAGAAATATCGAAGAAAAGTAACCATTCACCGAAAAAAGAACAACAGGTGATGAAATAAAGATAAGTAAACAAATTGCAGGCCAACCTTGGATATGGAATAGAGATTGGCACTTCACATTTTTCTGGTATGGATAAACAATAATAAGAATAGGATGCAATGATCACCTCTTCTTCTGCAATTTACAAACATAAAGGATATATGCAGATCGATTAATCCAGGTTTGTATTGAATAGATTTAGTTCATAACCATAAAATCATAGAACAAAAATTTATATGTACTCATAAAAGTGGCATAAAATCACATAACACAATTTTGTATATGAAACCAACTTGGAATAGCTCATAGATTAGATTTTTTCTACTAGATCTAGTATATAAGATTACTCACATAACATGTCATGATTATATTGTATGACAAAAAGGATCTAAACTATAGGGTGAGTAGTAGGATCTACATATATGAAGGATGAATATAAGTATATAGTATTATCTAATATCCATATCAGATCCACATTGTTATTAGATATGATGTCTGGCGAATTGCCCCATCGTTGATTAATAGAATTTGATTTTGTTTACAAAATTATTTAGTGAAGCAACATGGTTAATTACATTAAATTAAATTATTTAATTCTACAGAGAAACCCTACAGTCCTTGACATTTAGGAAGAATGGCCTCACACACTAACAGACTTCTGAAAGGGAAGTTCCCTGCATTGTTATTAAACATCTAGTTCTACTGCTGCTTACAGCATTGGTCATATTAGAATGCAAGGCATCATCCAATTCACCCTACATTCTTAGATTTTGGTTCTCTAGTTGCACAACACAATGTGTGCCTAGACATGTTCCATTTGCTGCTAAATGGAAGCAATTGCATTGACAGAGCCGTATATTGGATCTCTAACTCTTACATGAGCTTCATGCACCATGTTGCTCACTGCATATGCCCTATTATCAATAGGAAGGTACTCTAGTTCCAGGAAGGGTTTTACATAATTCAATGCATGGAGGAACCTAACAATCATGGCATAATTAAATAACACCCAGTTGCATGCAGACACTTTATAACTTTAAACAATTTTGGTTGTATACATTTTAGACCTATTTGGTGGTTCTTAGAAATAAACTCCAATACTTCAAATTTCTATAAAACAACTTCAAACACACATGGAAGTTCTATATTAACAAAATTCAAATCTGATTATGGGAATGATGGGTATGACTCCATCCCAAACACTAAACTAGACTATATATTAGTATAACAATAAAGTATATCAAAAGATAATGAAGCAAGAGATAGTGAATGATGTATCTGTCCAACCAGTAAGCTACATTAATAGATTGTAAATTATCCATATATTATTCAACTATGTCTAGGTTGGATATTATATAGCACGTACAGGGGCGTGTAATCTATGGTGCATTTGAAACCCTTTCCAATAAAGGGGGGTGTATATCTCCTGCGTTGCATCAGAAACCCTATGGTATGAATCTGCCCGTGCAGGTTGTGTGTGGTACGGAAAATAGGGGTTTTAATTTCAAGATATGTGAATTGAAGGATTTGGGTGCAAGGGCAAAAGGCATGGCCAAGATGAAGATGAAGAAATTTTTTCACAGGAATGAATACACTTAAGTTTTACATTATAATCAATAATTACCTATTAAAGAGAAGCCCGGGAACTTGTAAGACTTGTGGCACCTTCCTTGATGCGGCCATTTGCAGATTCATTCAGATCTGTGTCAAATCCATCTTCAAGGGCTTTAGCAGCTCGATCTTCTAAAAGTGCAGTCTGCAAGCTAAAAGCACCAAAAAGTATTTAGCCAAATTATAATTTAGTTTGTGAGCTAATTAAGACAACCAAGAAAGGAAAACAAACTTACCCAATTGAACAGAGGCGCCGCAAAGGCTTGGAAGAATGTTATGCCTGAGGTAGAAGATGTATCAAATAAAAACCCTAACCCAAATATGCAATATGGCACAGTCTCTCTCTTCAACCACCTATGCAGATGAAGCACCGCCTAGTGGTTGCAACAAATAGCACCAGAAACAACGCATGACTGAAATCTTGGTTGTTACCATGAGCAGCTAGAATTAGGGGAAACCACCGCCCTTCTGTGGAAGAAAATAAGTAGAAGCTCCTTGTTCAGTCGAAACCTAGTAGATCAATACAAGTTACCAGACAAAAGCTCCTTATTTGGATGAAACCTAGGATATCAATACAACTTCCCCAATAGTAGTTGATCCAGTAGAAACGGCCCCCTCTAAGCCCAAGTATTCCTCACTGGCTGATAGAGTACAAGTACCATGAGGGAAATATCTATTACATAATAAAACCCACTTCTGAATGTGAATAAAGGGCTAGAACCTCTTAGGAAATGGGTTGGCTCAACAGGAAAACCTGAAATCACTTTTCCATGGGTTTGGAAAGAGCTATCTTCATCTGTAATAGGGGATGCGTTTGGACTTAACATTGATGATAAGAACCCTAACAGAGTCTCCTGGATTGTTTCAGATTCTCAATCATCACGGCCTACAAAGGTAATATATGCAAATATGTCAACAAATCATCAAGAATCTCGTTCCAGCCCATGCGATTTCAGTACATCCTTCATGAGAGTTAAAACGGGTTGCTGATCGGAGGCTGAGCAGAGGGAAGCGAGGTTGCGAAGGGAAGAGAGGTTTGGCGCAAACCGGAAGCATAAAAATAGATGCAGGGGAAGAATAATGTATTGTTACCCTTTTTAATTTTATTTTAAGATAATTAAAAAATAAAATATTTTTTTAGTATTATTAACAAATAAAATAAATATTTGAGACGATAGAAAATATTAGAGACAAAATGAGGTTTTCATCTTAAATTATCGTCTTAAAGTGCCCCCTTATGTAGTAGTGATTTGCATTGGATTCAAGTTGACCTGCCAATAGAACCCGTGAATATGACTGGACGCGAGTTGTGTTGTATCTACAAAGGCTGTCGAAGGGAGATATATGGATATGGAAGGATATGACCATGGTTGGCTTCAAACTCTAGCCAAACCTATGTAACAAATAAATACAAATGAGTTAGCTTGATGAGGTATCATGTGAACCATACGTGAATAATATATCTGGAGACGAAAAACTTATTGCAAAACTATTACCTGCGAGAGAGTGTTCTTTTCTGTATTTTGCAAGTTAAAATCATCAGTTCATGAATAATTTCGTAAATTAAAAACATGAACCTCCGTCCTCCTCCATCCTAAAATCCATGCAGAGAAAACCACACCAAGGTCGTCGTATCAACTACTAAGCATTCACTTACTTAACTACAAAATTTGTGTTGTTTTATGGCTATTCCTCATCTAACAACCACTCAGATTCGACCGCCAATTGCGGAGGTTCTTTGGTCAATCGGCTAGCAACTATATGTTCTGGTCAATCAACATAAATCTTCGGGTTCATTCAAACATTCGTAAGGTGAACATAATCTATACTCATAAATAATTCACACCCAAACAGGGATTCACAATTCTTGAAATTTCTAGTTGTTGACAGTCTCTTTAATAAGCTAAAGGAGCAAAGGATTGATACACAGATCCGAGATCTTTTAACTTAAACAAAAACCCACAGAGATAAACTCTTGATCGAACAAGGATTCGTGAGTCTTGTTTACGTCTGTGAGGTACAGGTTCTTTAATAAATCACATGTGACAAAATAAAATAAATAAATAAATAAAATAGACACACAGACTTTACTCACGCCTTAATTACGGAACAGGATGTATCTCAACTATGGCTATGCAGCGGTTCTCAGGGTTATCAGAGAACATGGTCTAACTATGTAACAGACTCTACGTTTCACTAGAGTTGTGATGTCACAAACAGTCAAATAAACAGTCAGGAAAGAACAGAGATCAGACCGCTACAATCGGTCTCAAAGATAGGAAGTATCCAATCTGAGGTTACAATGAAGATGCAGTTGATGATCCCAAGGAATAACTACAATGGAGGTCTGCAAAACACCATGAAAATAACGCAGAGGTCGCGGGTTCCAAACTCCAAGCAAACTTGCTAACCCTAAGTTTTAGCAGCGTGTCGGCCTCACACTCTAACTCCAAAACGTGAAAGTGAAGACTGAGAAACCCTCCAGCATTACTTACAACGAGAATTTAGGGTTTATCATTCAACGACCCAGATCTATTGTGATCGACGAGCGAGAAGGTGACAGCCTGATGCTTTGAGAATCGGGCAACCATAACATAAATACCTCATTTATTGTAACAGCTACGACAATGCCAAATGCTACATGCCAAGGAGTCAATCCCATGTACAGTTCGGAGGAGAGCTACTTGTTCACTACGCATAGTTCGATTTCGTGAGTCACATTTTAACCAGGCTTCACGTGGTTTGACAACGTGGATAGACAGCATTACACTCCACTAAAGAGTTGTTTCAGAACCATTAATGTTTGGATGAGACACCATCAACCTGTCAGATCGATGCAGCAACGACATTAATAACCGTCACTTCCTTACCAGTGTCCTATTTAATGCTTGGTGTAATGTCGTTCATTATCAATACATAGAGTAAGGTCAGGATTGCATTGTATATTGCTTCATCGCTATGGTATTAACCATCGAATGCATGATTACATAAATCAAAAGTTTTTATTGGTAATAATTGCTGCATATAAGATTTAGATAGTTAAAACTTAGGTTAGAAAATAGTATCTGTACATTGTAATATTATTATTACAATAAACCATATAAAAGTTGTTTATTATAATAATGCACCAATATCACATTAGAATGGTTCACCCTATAGTTAAAAAGGGTCCACACTTATATTGTATTATGTTCTTAAATAAAATATGATTTTGACTTTATAAATATCAAGACTATATCCATATATATATAAATTATAAATGGAGAAAGTAGAAGCTACCATAGTTATCTTAAATAAAATACCAAGCATTGAAATAGTAAGTGAAACTTGATGTTATAATAAAGGAATAAAGTTCAAATTGAATTTGTCCATCAATCATTTCACCTGGTAGTAAAAGGTTTCATGAATTGGAAAATATTGGCAGAATCATATTGGCAATTCATTCTTCAAATCTAGTAATTAATCTTAAGATTTTTAAGCATAGATATTTGTACCAAGATAATGTACTTTTGAACCCAGTTTAAATATTATTAACTTCTGCAACTTGTATTTTTTTTCGAAATAATACATTTAGAACTTGGATAGAATTCTATACCTGAAACAAGGAGGTACTTATAATTTCTTTAACCAAATAAGACGACTAATTGGAAAATATAAATACTCTTAAACATTGTTTTGTCATTGTTATCCTTACCTGCGAATATTCGCAAGAAGGACAGGTACAAATGCTTTAGCTAATTAGCTAAGTAAGTCTTGGGGCACCTCGCAGGAACCCTTTCATCACCATCCCGAAATTAAAACTTTCAGTACCTTGTCAAGGAGAACTCCGTCTTATATTGTTTTGAAATTTCAGTCATTACAACTACAAACAAATTAGTGTCGTATTCATTTTTATGGAGGTAAGACACATCACTGTCTTAAAGCATCATTAGTTAAAAGGACATAGTAGTTAAATTGTTATATACATTAATGACTTTATTATTTAATACTGCTTTAACAAGCATTTATTACTTCCGCAATCACAATTTTAACATTTAATGCTGTTATAATTTTTTTTTTAAATTTTATGAAATTATCGGGATGTTACATTACTCAAGGACAATAATCCAAAGAGACTTTCATCGATATTATCATTGGTACACTATTATCAAATTTATTCAAAACTTAGGATCATAAGCAATATCAAATAAAAATGGAAGGTCCTTAAGTCTTAGGTGGGTATGAATTGAGCCCGTGATTTGGACGTATGAATCCATCCCATGATTTGGAGGTTATTCCTCAACACTCCCAAATAAAATAACCCCCAATATTTATATTACTATGTCAAATAAAAAAAACCCCTTGACCCCTTAATACGGGGCAATATATTTTTGAGGTTTTTAAGAGTATTCAACCCCCCAATATGAATGGACGTGATATGATATTGCCTCACTAGTGAACCCCCCGTGAGTTTCGTCAGCATTTGCACACAGAAAACATCGGTATGTTCCTTGAATCCCCCTTTTCATAAGGTTATCTCCTATTAAAATTCAATGCTTTATCAAAAGCTAGACAAAATTATATATTTTTGGACATAGTTGGGCATACCATAAGTTCTTCCATACTTTCTCTTGCAATGGATTGCTAAACCTTATCTAAATTTCCTAGGCCTGCTTAATAAAAAAATCACCTTAGGGTTTGAAGCCCCATTGAGGCTTGTCACATCCATCATGGATCTGGATTATCTTGTCTTGAAGCACTTCCTTTGTTAAGGACAATTCCTCCCGAGGCCCTAACCATTCCCACCAGTCTTCATTATCCTAGGCCCAAAATTCAGTGTTCCCAGCAGCAGACCCCAAAAATTCTTAACCATCAACTTCCCCTTCTCTGCACACATCCTCCTAAGTCATGGAGAATCCAAGGACTGTTCCAATTTCGAGTGTTGTTACTAGGAATATTCTCAGAAAAGGGTCAATTCACCATTTCTGATTTCCAAAAGTTTTTTTCTTGGACGGAATTTCTCCCAAGATTCGTTGTCTTCCAGATGCGGAAACCCTACATGTCCTCAACATAGTGAATAAAGTATCTTCTCTACCATCACGAAGCGTATTTACAGTTCCATAGTTTATCCCATGGTTTAATGTTGTGATTGACCCATATCCACCATATTTTGGCACCGCAAACCACATTCATATTTTATGTGTCCCTTGACCCCAACCCCCCATGAATTTTTGGGGAATAGATAGTCTCCCAACTCATGAGCAAGGCCCATTTTCTCTGATCACTGGCCCCGCCCAAAATCAATTTCCGCTAAATGTTTTTCATTTCATTCAAGACAGCCTTAGGGGTAGCCATTGCGGAGAATAGGTAGACTAGAATTTCTTGGAAAATAGATTTAACCAAAACCAACTTGCTGGAAAGGTTGAGGGGTTTGAAGGTCCATCTTGTCAATATTTTCTTCATCTTATCCATAAGTTCTATCCATGAACTTTTCCAAACAATTGATTCTGCAAGAGGATCCCCTAGGTATTTGGATTGAAGGGAGATCTCCTGAAAACTGAGGATATGACATATATTGATTATGCTAACCTAAGAAGTGTTAAAAAAAAATACTTGGGACTTACGCTCATTTACCTCCAGGCCTGACGAAGCTTCAAATATCTGGAGATACTGATTGATGGCCCTCGCCTCCTGCACTAACGGGGTGTCCCATGAGCATAGTATCATCCATGAACTATTGATGGGATTGACGATCTACCATTGGGTGCACCTTCAACCCCTTGAGATCCTATCTATCCTGCAAATCCTTGATGGATCTTCCTAGTCCCTCTACCATAAGAACAAAGAGTAATGGGGAGAGGGGATACCCTTGCCTAATTCTCCTAGTCGGTTTGATAAAGCCCATTGGAGTACCATTCACTAGCATGGAGATAGAGGCCGAGGAGATAAGGCTCATAATCCAATGAATCCACTCCTCCTTGAACCCAAATTCCCTCAACATCTCACGGATGTACTACCAACTGAGCTTATCATAGGCATTGGAAATATCTAGTTTCAACATCATCCCTGGTATCTTCTCTGTTTTGAGGGATTGGATAACGTCGTGAACAAGAATGATACAATCCATTATTTGGTGTCATTCCACAAACCCAGACTTCTGCAGAGAGATTAAGTAGGGAAGGATGGGTTTCAATCTATTAATGATCACCTTGGTCACAATTTTGTAAATAACATTGCATAGGGAAATAGGTCTGAAAATTCCTGGGGTTTCTGCTCCCTCAATTTTATGGATTAGAGTGAGGAGGGTAGCATTAAATGCTGGAAGGATATGTTGTGAATGTCTGGAGTCTTCCATAATTTTCCACACTCATTCTTGATTATGTCTCAGAAGTGATGGAAGAAATTAATCATGAACCCATCAGGTTCAGGGTCCTTACCATCTTCCATTTGCTCGATTGCTTGTTCAACTTCCAACAACGTCACAGGTTTCATCACAATTTCATTCTGGTTGTGAGTAAATAGTGAGGGGATATGTTAAGTGATCATGTTGATGTCCCTTCTTCTGTCCTGGTTGGGCTCCGCCCTGATGTCCTGAAAGAAGTGACAAATTCCACCCTCAATTTCCTCCCTGGTTTCCACACTCTCACCATCCCCATTTCTGAGCATCGGGATCTATTATGGATATGGTGTTGAATCATCGGCCTATGGAAACATTCTGTATTATGTTCCCCTTCTTTTAGCCAGGTTACCCTGGATTTATGTTTCAACGGGGTCTCCTCTTGGTTTTCTCTTTCCATCAAATTGGATTCCATTCAAGTTTCTTCTTCATAGAGTTAAGGTGAGAAGCCTTCCCTCATTGCTTGCATCTAAATTTCCTTTAATCTCCTTTCCAGGTTTTGTTCGTCCGAGAAGATATTTCCAAATTCTTCTTTATTCCATTTCTTGATTTTATCCTTAAGAGACTTGAGCTTTTGTTTGAAATGGTACATACTTTGTCCCTCTCCATGGTCCAACTTTGTCCACCATTGGTGCACCTTATCTTTAAAGTCGGGATGGCTAAGACAAAATCGTTCCAAGCGGAAAGGCTGTTTGAACTGGGATCCCAATTCACTCCACCAAAAACAGATAGGCCAAAGATCTAAGCCAGTTGAAGAGAGAAAATTTTTGATATGTCAAGTCCAAGATCCATAATTTGTTCCAATATCAGGAAACAATCAATACAGGAAGCAATGAGATGATCACCACCCCTCTTATTGTTCCAGGTGAAGATGTTGTTCCCTGTAACAATATTGACAAGCTTCAAATCCTCAATGGTGTCCGTGAAAGGATGTTTTCATCCTCTACTCTCCTTCTCTCCCATTTCTTCTTGTCTAGGGATGTGATTAAATTGAAATCCCATCCAAGTATATAGTGTCTATCATCCACCCAACTGTGTATCCCTCTCAAGGATTCAACAAAGCCTACTTTCTGCTGGGGAAAGTGAGGGCCATAAACATTAATAAGGATCCCACTGTTTGGGTATCTAATCACTTGGAATTCAATTGAAATGTATTAGGGGTATGCTACCAACCTTGTTAGAGATATCTTTCTCGGATCCCAAAGGATACCAATCCCACTCACAGATCCTTGAGAATTGATCCCCATCCCATTAGACCCTCCAAGCTTTCTTCCAACCTCCCAGAGATGGGCCTCTGAGAATTTGGTTTCTTGTAGGAAAATTATTATAGGATTCTCTCTTTGAACTTTCTTCTTCAATATTTTAAATTTCTGAGGTTTATTCAACCCCCTGATATTCCAAGTTATAACCTTCATTGAAAACATGAAGCAAAATTATATACTCAGATCATCCCTAATGGTAGGGTACTAACCTGATTCCACCAGCCTGAGTCTAGCTGTTGCAATTCGTTGTTGGTTCAATTTGCTCCTTGGTTTCTTTACTATATCTACATGCTTTTGTTTTTTATCCTTCAGGGTTCTAGGGGAAATCCCCAAGGGGATCAAGGATTGGGATTTATTGATTGTCGCCCGAAGAATGAAGAATTTCTCTTGGGACACGTATCCATTTTACTTATCTACATAAGCTTGTTCAACTCCATCTAGATCACATTCCCCTATGTCCATGTCCTCCCCCTTGTCTTCTAGCTTCATCTCCTGTTGGATCGGGATCTGCTTTTCCTCTCCTTTCTCCTGACTCCCCTCCTTTCCTGGCATTCGTGTCTCTCGGATTGGACTGCTCTGCTTCTCAGAAAGGGGTTCCTTCTCCATATCATTCTCGATCTAATCTTCTAGAACATGTAATTGGTTAGAAATTGTTCCATTTTTGTGCAATGCATGGGATTCCTCTCTTCTTCCTCCCCTCTTCCGAGAATGCGCTTTTGAGAACCCTTAATCATCAACATCCTCATATCATTTGGGCTGAGGTGGGTGGGTCATTTTGAGGGAAATCCATAAAATGGTGCCCATACCCATGACATCGACAACATCAGAAGGGGATTTGTTCACAATATAAGGGTTGTGTCGAGTCTTCATCTTCTCATGATAAGTTAATAGCCTCCAGGATCTCCTTTGATAGATCCATATAAACGCATATCCTTCCATATGTCGTGTACCTCTGAGCTTTCGTGTACTCCATGTTTTAGGATTTGTCTACAGATGCATACATAAGATGACCTCCCTAGTTTAACTGTTAAACTAGAACAAAACAAGCATTAATATACACATTTTCCCTAACTGAATTCAACCACAAATAAAAAGATGGGAGACTCACCTTTGGCTATAATTTGTCTCCAATAATCCAATGTCCTAGTAACCTTGTCGCTCTACTTATGAGAATTACCTGTAAGTATTCTAGACAAGCAATACAAGACAAAAACTAGAACTATGACATGGTTTCATTAAGTACATGACCAAGGATATGTACAATAAGTAAATAGCAAATTACTTATGGGAAATGAAATGCATAATTGTATTAAAGAAACCATAAAGAAGTACAGCATTTGATGCCTTGGTGTCGTATCTCCTCTCCAATGGATTCCTCTTTGCTCTAAGATGTCACCTTGATTAAGGAAGGATAAGGCTCTAAAGTCTATCACTTCTAGTGTAATTTCTCCAACATAATATTATTCTCAATTCCTCCTCCTCTCACCCATGGCCAAGAATTTCATTTATAGGACAATATGGATAGGGGGAGATGATATATTTAGGGATAATGGATGAGATATGATCCCAACACATAAGGAATTCAAGTGAGATCCTAGAAAATAGGCAGGGGATCTCGTCCATATAAGATCGGTTTAGAGACTTCTCGAAAATCTATTTTTCTTCCCGTACAGACCTCGACGTGGCTTGGCAGTAGAGTAACATGCATCGATGATAGGCAAGGCGGTCTTCTAAACAAGAAAGACGCATCGAACGAACATGTTTCCAGTATAACAAAGTGCATCGGTGGGATAATGACGGATGTTGCTAAATAAGCAAAGCACATCGCAACTGCTAGATGGGTTAATTCATAGGGAAAGAGAGATGGGATATATCTTTCAAAATGAGTACTTCAGGCATCAAGGATATGGAAAATTACTAGGTCAATCCGACGGCCAAAAATATCGTGTAACACCTAGATCTTTATGAATGAACCCAGACTGTTGCTTATATCCTCCAGAATGTATGGATCCCAATATTCGTCTGGTAGAGAGTATAGTCGGATCCAAACGAGCGTAACTCTCATATCTTCTTTCTCTATACATAACCATTCCTTTCAGGGCCGAAGGAAAAGACCCGTTGAGTAGAAAAAATATGGCCCTCCGTCCATAACCCATTTTTTGTCTTCTAGATTGATAAAGCTTATGGTGAAGAAGCCCTTGGATCCGAGGTGCAAATTATAATGGCCTCTCGATTTCCATGTGGATTTAATCCACCAGATTAAGGATTTTTTAGATGGCAACATGCCCACAAATTTTCCAATTAGGGCATGATCTTTCATATACTAGATACAATTTCTTAATCTGTTTGATTTGATCTACATCGAGGGGATCCGATCTAATTTGGGTAGACACTGCTCCAGTCACTGCCCCTCTGAGGTCGACTTCAAATTTGAACTCTAATTTCTCGATGCATCTTCTCCCATTTCATTTAGAGGGATCTAAACGCTTCTGATATGAACCCAAATAGCCATTTCCGTGGGGGAGGCTAGACCTTCTCTCTTCGTCCTTGCTTCCACGGAACACCATCAACCGTCCTCCTCAGAGTGTCACCATATTTAAAATCGTATGTGGAGTTACTAATTAATGTACCAGAAATAAAAAGGTTATTATTGTATCCTTTTGAGAATGGGTCTCTCTAGATCTATATATAGAGGGGGAGAATAATAATAATTTAATATTAAAAGGATGGAAATCTTTAATGACAAATATATTTACGTATTTAAAAAAAAAAGGGGAAATGTATTGAAACTATAATATGTATATAGTTTCTAGAAAATTATTAAGGGAAGATACCGTTATAGATAAATATAAAAGGTTATGTGTATATGTAAAATGGTAGTTTTAGTTGAGATTCTTTATTAAACAAGTGTAAAAGTAAATTGCAAAAAAAGAAGCTGTTAGGTATATGTGGAGAGAAGGGACCGAGTTGGTCTCCATAGAGGAGCCGAGCCTCAACAAAAAAAGGTGGGGCGACTCCATAAGAGCACATCCCTAGTTATGCTTTTTTTTAGCATTAAACTTCCCAAGAGGGCGACCTCTAAGATTTATATGAAATTGTTTTTAAAACTAACTAATTGATGCAGCGTGGGGAAGAGGGGAGCTCCTTTGATTGATTTTGTTTTGATAGTTGATTGTATTCTTTCTTGCCTTTTTTTCTAGGGAGGAAGAATGCGTAGACTTTTTGTTTGTGTGATGACTATTTTACTTTAAATGTAATCCCCGTGAAGGAGAGGAGGCAATCCATTATTCTATCCTTTGTGTATTTTGCTTCCTCGAGGAACAGAGAAAGGAAGGAGCGCAACCCTAGATCTCTCAGAAGATAAATGAGGGCGCGGCCCTCTCTGTTTGATATATTTGATACCATGTAGCTTGTACCAATTTTTTAGTACTATATTTTGCGCATCGCAGATTTGAGAGGGTGCAATCCCTCGGTACTCACTCTTTTTGTGCATCCCTGGGCTTGGACAGCCATCTCCTTCTTGTTATATGAAATGTGCTTAGGCTTCCGTGAATGTGCATTTTATATATGTATGTAACTTAATAGCATGGTATTCCAGTGAGGGAATAGCCCTAGGCGTGATGATTTATTACCTTTTTAACATACACTTGGTAATATTTAGAAAGGCATGGAGTGGGTAAACAAGGGCACAGCCCTTGGTTGGTATTCGCTCTTGAATTTTGGAATACTCTTATATATTATTTATGGTTAACAGAAACGAGGAATTTAAAGGCATAGCCCTTGGTTCACCACTTAAATGGTATGTGCTTCTTATGTGTATATTTGGTGGAAGAAGAGAATACTTTCAACACCTTTTCACAATAAATTGTGTTTAGTATGTGATTAAGGGTTAGTCTTAGTCTATTATGATATAAGAGTATGGGAGGGTTCTTGATGAAATAGCTCCCTACTCTAGTGGATTCGTTGTCCATATCACAGGTGGCCTCTGGGTGGAAAGAATATACGCTAAATAGAGGGCCAAAAGGTTGGGTGGAACGTTGCAATCAAGCCTTCAGTACCACAAGGCTATATGAATGAGATAAGTATCCTACTCATATAATGTCATTAATACTCGTTAAGTTTATAAAGATTTGGATTCTTGTTGTATTGAGATAACGTTTGAATATATATATGTCCTCCAATTTTGGTATCTAAGATAGTAGTATTATTGAGAAATAAGGTTTATGTTTTTATTGTTCAGCTTATTTTAAATAGACCTATTCATGTATGTGTCATTACCTTCATGGAAATTGTGATATTAATCGAGAATTGTTATTATTTCCTATCTTATTATTGTCATGATTCAATGATTTCATTATAATGGTTTATATTTAATGGTGGAATGTGAGCTTAGTGACCATAAATGGTAAATGATTATAATCTTGATGTTTACCCTTCATGTAAGGGCATTGATAATAAAAAATAGTTTTCTATGAATATCTTCTTCTAACAGGTATATTATTAATCTATTATGTGTGGGACTCTATTGAAGAAGTTATAGTAGACTCACACTAATTTGATTAATAAATTGTATTAAAAAGAAAATATTTAATATCTTGTATGAAAGTATTTTCGTGATGTTAACGTTGAAGTTATGTTGTACGATTTTTCAAAGATGATTGCATTATTATAAAAAAATAGTTATTTTAACTAATAGAATGTAATAAGTCTCTATCATTGGATATTAGGCTTGCCACTAAGATATGAGAAGGGGGTTATGTGATAATAAGAAGTTATGTTGTACTTAGGCTAGTTCCATATATTGGTTACAGTAAAGTGAAAGCTTTACATAAGATAAGTGGTTTTGTATTTAGTGTAAATGATTGTTATAGTCATGAAGTAGTCATACTCCTAAGATGCTTAAACGAATAAATATAGCTATTTGTCAAAACCTTATGTTAGTGACTAAGTTAATGAGGACTATGTTATGATCAAATATTAAGTAACTGATAAAGATTAACCAAGATGTTTTCAAATGTTATATGATATGGCCTTATAACGTTAAGAGTCTTAAATAATTTCCTAATAAAGGTTATTAGAATTAATTTATGTATTCTCATATGTAATAATATAGAAATGTACTTATCAATGATCCATCATGTCATGTAATCAATGGGACTAACATATTTGGTTTGTTTGGACGTAGCTATATAAAAAAAGGAAATTATACCTCGTTTCCCTAAAAATGTATTAAGGATTTTGGCTACATTACAAACTCAATGTCCATATTCTTCTCTAAGGGATCATCCACATCCATGATAGATCTTGGGTAGATCCTAACTGATATGAATAGAGGATAGAATTATTGTACCGACAAAGCCTACACATTGGGTAGAAGAAGTAGTGACACGGCAATAAAGTGTACACCAATCTATACTCAAGGTGTTGAACACCAATTCCTATATGTATATGGCATATATATGACCTCCTTATAATTTCCATGTGATAGTTGTTCACAATAATGATTTTTTCTAGATTTTGAGCAACTATTGTTGTGATGTTTCATAGATTATGACATATAAGTAGTGGTTCTTACAATTCTTACTTTTAATCAACTTAGAAGGATGAGATTCATTAGGAACACTTTTTACTCCTAAGAATATTTTCATAGAAATAGATTCTAAATTACTATTTACATAATAAATAATTTTTATAAAAGGATTTGATATTTGATTTTCTGAAATATGTTGATTTCTTTTGTTATTGAATGAATCCTTGTACAACATATAGTTTTTTATATTATATCTAAGACTCCCAAGTTGCACACCATAGGTTTCTATATTGCATAGCTTTCCTTTTCTTAACTAGTTATTTATATTTGAGACATGTGGTTTATAAAAATATTGAACCCAAAAATATACCTATTAAGGAGGCTCATTAGGAAAAACCACATAGAATTATTGTTAATTCTCTTCATAAAAGAATCCATCAATCATGGAAAAATTTGTCTACTAGATTTTCTTCTCCCCCATAGTTATTTCTCAAATCCAAAAGGTCAAAAATATCATCATGATTCCATGGTAACAAGTGTCAAAGTCTCTTTATTCCTTCAATCAAAATATCTAGTAATATAAACAAACAAAAAATGGACACAATACCATTTTATGTGCCATTATTTCCACATGTGTCTATATTTGTTGAACAAGATCATCAATTGAAACTCCAATGCCTCTTAAAATGCTTTTCTAATAACAATATTTTTTTAGGGTATCCCAAATACCTTCAGCATTGTCTTCCTTTAAATAGATGAGAAAATAACTACTTAATTGGGTCCTTCAATTTCCAACATTAAAAAGAGTTAAAAAAGAACGCTGAAAACAAATCACTAAAGCTAACATATGGTGTACTTCTAAATTCTTTCAATTGAAATGTGTTATGAGCTTGAGTACCAAGAAAAAGAGAAACTTCTCCATTTGATTTATATTGTATAGAAGCACTTAGAGCTATGGAAAACATCAATTTGGAGTACCTTCTATCTAAAATTTGTGCTACAATTTGCAGATCCATCTAACATCTCATATATAGGAAATAAAGATGAATTTTATTGGATTAAAATTCAAATATGTTGATGGTGGTTTACAAGTACTTAGTTGACAATTTTCTATTTTCTTAAGTAAAATTTATAAAAGAGGGCATAGAGATTTGAATGAAAAAATATAACATCATGGAGGTTGACTCAAAGTGAAACGTGATAATAGTACCCTTATTCTTGATAATATCCATTTCAAGCATTATATTCTTTTTACCACTAGTCCTTATCACTCTTATGCTCAAAAAGATATGTGCAATTTTATTTTGCATCCATAGAAAATCAATATCTTTTAAGATGAAAATCACTACATTCTCTTATTGTGTTATCTCATCTTAAAACCCTTTGATTCAAGATAGGACACATCTTGCTTAAAACCCTTTGATTCAAGAGAGGACACATCTTGCAAATACAATAACCAACTACATTCATTGTTGATGATAAGAATGTCATACATTTTAATATTATATTGTAACATTTTGAATAAAAGATAGCAAATGTGCAAATAAACAAGCTCCCATGCAGGTTCGTACTTCACTTGTGAGTTATTTACTCTTACTAAAACATTTTTTTAATGTTAATTGTTGCCGGTTCAGTCTCAGTTGTTAATAGAAAAATAATGGTAAAAGGTTTGCAAATAATGCACACTCGTAGTATTTTGAAATTATTGAAAAGGATAAAATACCAATTCATAAAATTTACAGAACAAATGTATATTGCATCCAGAATTATTAAAAATTTCATCACTTGACGCTGCATCAAAATATTAAAAGACTCAATATGAAATGCATTATTACTTGTGCTCTATTTTTGTTCATGCACATCATTTGAAAAGGGTGTCGTCAGTGAGAATGAAACAAAAGAACCCAACTGTAGTCGATGTTTTATTCTACCTTAGTGCTAGAGCGTCGACTCTGGTTAGAAGTAGAATTTTCTTGTTTTTGTGATTGGTAACTGATGAATATTTTTCATATATCAAAACTACGTGGAAGATTCTCAATTTTAACAGGCAAGGAGTTTATGTGATAGAAACCCATTCGATGGCACTTAAAACAGAATGGTGACTAGTGAGCATGACAAAGCGGTGACACTTCAGCAAAATGGTGATTAGTGAGGACTTCATGCATTTTGAAATTAATCTCTCGTAGAATAAGAATCGTAACAGCTGTCGACATGCCAGTTCTTACAGGAGACAGGTGTCGGCATAGGGCGGCAAGAGTAATGAGAAATCAACTTATTTAATACAAAACGTCAATTTTTAGACGAAGGGCCAAAAAAAGGATCGGAATGCGAGACAGGCCAGCGCATCGAGATCCATTGTTTAATTATTTTGCACCAAATTGCGGGTCGCAGCTTTTTGGCATTTATTCAACCGCACATGCAGCACGCCTATGGCCTTTCTCGCGCTATTTATTCATGCGCTCCTTCCTCTCTAAGATTGTACTTCTTCTTCTTCTATCGGGCCAGTTCTTTCACTGGTTTCAACTTTCTATTCCAACTTTTTAGGTCTGCAGTTTAATGATTTAGGGTTGTCCTCAGCCGACAGAAGTGTCGGGCCAGTTCTTTCACTGGTTTCTATTCGTACTTCTTAGTTCTGCTTAATGATTTAGGGTTGTCCTCTGCTGACAGAAGAGAGTGGGCACACATAACCCCTAACATAACACGGCTTATGTGCGAGGCGATGCGTGCTCACCGGCTCATTCTGTCAGCATGCCTAACCTTCTACGTTTTTTTTTAAATTTTTTTTTTTGTGTGTGTCTTGGTGCTATTCGTATTCATTTTCATTCCATTTCTCTCACAGGCCAGCCATTACTGCCGCACAGATCTATTATTCTCATTATGTTTCTATTGGATGGAGTGCAGTAAATTAAGTTATTGTCCAAGTTATCTGAGATTGAGATTTACCGCTAGAGGGAAATGTTATCCTCTATTAGGTTATCGATTTGTGATCTTAAAAGGATTTCATTTATAGATCCATGGTCGTTTAAGAATGCGAAGTTTGGTTCTGTTATAGTTGATTGATGTTAGATTTTTTTTTACAAATTGCATTCAAAACGGTTTTTAAGTCCATGTGCGTGCAGGGACCAGAAATATTCTTTTGATATGCTAAATATTGCTTCTCACAAATTGTTGAGCGAACTGACAACATGGCTTTAGAGATACAGTCAGTCAGCCGCTGCAGGTAAACATAAATTATATTCAAAATCCTTTTATCCAGATACTGTCAAAGTAAACTGCTGATGGAGTGTCGTTTGCCCTAATAAACTTATACAGAAAAGATGGAAAGACGCGGCGCAACCCTAACAAGCACAATCCATGAAGGATTTCTAGCGTCTGCCGTTTGTTAGAGCTGGAAAATAGATTGAAGGGTTTTTTGTGTTCAAGACAGAATAAAATATTTGTATTGCTTCTGCCATGTATTATGTCTATTTGGCATCAAGGAAACAAGTTTTATAAATATTCATATACCAATCGATTACCATGTTCTCTAATTTCTTCACTGATAACAAAGTGTTACAAATTTATTGTTTCAAATCTTCATAGCAAATAGAAGATCTCTAGTTGCATAGATTCATCTTATGGAAACTATGATTTATTTTTTTGAAAATTGTAGCTGCTGGTTAATATTTATTTATATAAATCCAGAAAAAATCTCTTTCGTTATGGATATCTAATTAATCAAGCATATACCACGCTTCTGTTTGGGTGCATATCTCAATGAAATTGAATCGAACGATACGGAATAACCTTTTTCCGATGTATCTTTTCACACTAATTTATAAATTTGGATGACGTGTAATAAATCTCTACTGTTTTATTTTTAATAAAAAGGAATAAAAATCATTTTAGAAATTCGATTAGAATTGTTCTTTGAAGATATGTTCCGTTTACTTTTGTTGTGGACATGAATTTATATTTATATTTTTTTTCCTTTAGCATGAAAGTATATTAGGCTGGATTAAATTTGTGAGTTATAATTTTAAAAAAAAACTCAAGCCCCTGGTGATGTTCAGTTCAAGCTGTTAATGTTATAGACTTATATTCTCTAAAACATATATCATTCACTTGAGCCACTGACAAGGACATTTCATTAACATGCAGGGAGAGTATAAACTATCTTTATACCAGCAGCTTTGCTGGGCCATGAGCCACAATACTCTGTTTTTTCTTGGGTGATGTTCAAACTTCAAATACCATTCAAACTTCTTATGGTCAATTGATACAGTAATTAAGATCGTTGAATTTTAATAAAATTGAATTGAATAAACTGTATTACTTGATACCGTAACTAGGATCGTTGACTTTTAATATAATGGAATTACTTGTAATGTTGAAATGTCAATGATACTAAGGAGGCCTGCTCTCTTCATTGTAATTTGTATTCAAAATATGTATTCATTTTTTTAATTTTATTTTTGAATTAAAATGGGTCTACGGTTTTGTTTTTTAAGTTCGTTTTCATTTACTTCAGTGAATAACTAAGCTTTTAATAAAATTAACTTCGTTGACTTTTAATAAAATTCTTTTTTAAAGATTTGTTGGTTAGTGTACCATAGCATATATCATCAATCTTCTAATCAAGAAATTTCTCCTAATAGGAGGTATCAAAAACCATAATGCTGTCGAAAAGAATTCATCATTACAGACTTCATAATCACAAAATTCTCCTCAGCAGGACTCTACCGGGCTAACCGAGATAATGAAATGCTTTGGGTCCTTTTCCAAGCCCATTCACCCCACCCACGGCTCTCCTGCAGTTGAAGTTCCAGATCCGATTGGAGTTCAATCATATGGTATTGTATAGCTCCTAGCATCAGGACAGTGAGATTCCTCGTAATGAAGTCATTCAAGTCATCGAACCTCACAGTTCACAGTTTTTTTTAAAGATTGTTAGCTGCAGAATTTAATTGCATAGATCTGCTTGAATGAAATGTCATTGAATAATTGCAGCATTTTGACCCTGGTGTTGACCCTGAAACACCAGTAATCCATTCAATAATGATATTTGAGTTACCTGAAGAGAAATTATACTATATTTAGCTGAAAATAAAAGCAATCCTCATAAATATAAGAGTTCATCCTTTGTACTTTGTCCATGACCACACATGAAACCAATGATCCCTGTCAATATGCAATACAATTCCCCCTCCACATTTTCTATTTTGTGAAGAATCATCAAAATCTTTGACACTAAATTTTCAAAAAATGTGAGAGAAGAGATATTCTTTCACCTTTTTGTTATTAAAAAATATTTAGATAATACAATCCGTTTTTAAATGTTTGGGTCTTGATAATCAAATATCACGTCCAAATACCCCAATTCATAAAACAGGTAATTCTTTATTTTTTAGTGGGCTTCTACACCATTTTTCAACGCTTCTATTAAAAGCATAAAGTCCCCAATTAGCTTGGATTTTTATCTCAGCAAGAATAAGCCGCCATACATTTTATCCAAAACAACAATGTAGCAAAAGATGTTCAAGACATTCTGAATCACAATGACATAAACAAGAAATACACGCTCTTTCTTTGTCCCAAGTAGATTTTATTTTTCAGGATTAACCCAAGAAAACATTTCAATTTTGTTTGCATTCCATTTCAAGATTGCATTGGACCACCATTGACCTGAACTTTCAATTACTTGTAATGTGAACTATTTAAAAATTAAATTTAAAGCATAAAAATCCTTATTAAATGCTTTTAGAAATCATTTTTTAAATTAAATTGTTTCAAAAAATTTGAAAACAATGTTTAGATATTAATGATTTTTTATTTTATAATGATTTTTTATTTTATAAATTAAATTATTTTGATAATAATAAATTTATATAAATTAGATTAAAATTAGATTACTATCAAATTTTAGATCAATCAAATGAAACAATGCAAATACCTAATTACTCGTATAAAATAATACTAATTAAAATAAAAACTTTATCGTTTAAATTTACTTTATCCACTTCTTTAACTCCATAATACTATACAATGAACTACACATAAAACAAACTTTGTCTATATAACTAAGTACACATAAAACAAATTGTGTTCACTTTTTTAACTTAGTAATAATATACTAGAAACTACATAACTACATATAAATTTGATGAAAATAACCCTTTGGCTAGTTTCTTCAGTTAACTTTGTCCATTTTTATTTTTTTTTCATACAAAAAATAACAACTTTTTATTAAAGAAAAGTTGTGTCAAAATATACAAGTTGTCGATAAGGTAATCAATCACTTCGTAAATGAGTGACCAAAGATACACGATTTACAATGGATAATTTAGCAAATACTCAAAAGTCCAAAATGAGTTCATAAGGAAAAACAACATAACCCAGAAAGATCCTAGAACTTCAAGGTCACCCATCTAAGTGACCACCTCAATCCAACAACCTACTCATAGCAGTAATCGGCAATCAGCACAAAACAACTAGGAGAAAGACAGTGTGCCCATCAAAATGCGCTCACGTGAAGGAAGCTCCTCAAAACAGATGATGCCATCCATCGAACCAATCGCGAGCTTTGACAAGGCGTCTGCCGAGGAATTAAATTCCCAGAAAACATGCTGAAATGTTAAAGACCAAAAATTCATTATCAAAGAGCAAGTTCTGCATAACCAATGTTCCAGCAATGAAGAGCTAATAGTTTCCTTCTCCTTTTCCCAATCAACAATAATCTTAGCATCACCCACCACACAAAGGGTCCTTAATTCCAAATTCTTGGCAAAGTAGAGAATCCCCGAGAGTGCAAGCAACTCAACTCTAGTGTTCGATCTCGGTCCAGCCTTCATCTGCAAATTATAACAATGATCATCTCACAATTTCATGACCATCTCAGCCCCACATAATCCCGGCTAAGACGCTCCATTGAAGAAACCAATAGGAGCTGAGAAACCAAAGGATAGATAACGTATTCTTCTAACCCGCCCAGAGCCCACAGGCCTGCAGTAAGAATTGTAAAGAGCCTGAATTTTAATGCAAACCTATAACGAAGACAGAAGCAAACCTTCAAACAGAGCAAGGTTCCGAGCCTTCTAGACCTGCGAGAGAGTAAGAATGGGAAGGTCCAAACACAAAAGCTAAAAAATACAACACATTGCATGATCCCTTGACTTCTACACATAGAACAAGATCAAAATTACCATTAACTTATTTCTTCTTTCAATATATATTTATCAACCTTTTGTAAAGTTTTGTACTAAAAAGAACCTCAAATTTAACGTTTCCCACTCGTTTAATTTTAGTAATATTATACAAGAAATACACATGAAACGAGATAGGGCTCACTAACGGAACAAATTTGCATAGTCAAATTGAAAAAAAATTAATCAAAGTTTATATCAAAATTTCAAATATAATTCCCGCCAAGAATTAATGTTTTCTCTTCAACTTGAATAAGTTGAATAGTAAAATAATATAACAATCTACACATACAAGCAAAGATAACTCTTTTTTCATAAATAATAAAATAATATTAAAAAATACACAAAATGATTCATTTTCCTAAAAATTTCGCTTCAATCTATTCAAGCTAAATAAATAACTACGCATAAAACAAGATGGTCCTTTCAACCTATTTTGTACATGTATGAGTGAAATAAATTCTTTTATCCCATGTTTTTTTGTAAATTCATAACTTTAAAGTTAGTGACAGAAATTCGTGCATGAGACACATTATCCGGTAAAAGTTTCCATAATCTTGAAAAGACAAAGTTATATAGTGAAATTTTATGAAAATAAAGCTCAATAATATATTTGCTCAAATTTTATATCAAAATTTTAAAAGAATTTTTATTACAAAAAGTGTAATTTGTTAACTTCTATAACTTAGTTAAGTTGAATAGTAATAAAATACAACATATTACACATAAAATAAGAAGACCTTTTAATGTATTTTCTTCTTTCCAAGTACATCTTTCAAAATACATGTATGAGTGATATATCTTTTCAACCACTTTCTTTTGGATTTTTATTACTAATAATAATAATAATTTATTTTTAAATTCATAACTTAAGTTGATATGAAATTCATGCATGACATCCACATTGTATGAAAATGTATTGAATATAGTATTATAATGCTATCTATAGGTTTATTGAATATTGTATTTCAATATAGGGAAGATGTATTGAATATTGTCTGAAGGTTGTTCCGATGTAGACACTACCACTCTCTAACCCCAATTTATATAAATAGCATTGTCTAAAGGCATATTGATATTGTTGTCTTCGACATCGCAATGTAAGACAGTTAGAATAATTTTGGTCTTCTATTGGAAGGTGGCCCCTCACATGTAGCAATGCAATACAGATTTTTTGTTCACATTCATTTTTTATCTCTAAATGGTTGATGTTCTATTGGATAGCTTGTTGTACGAGATGATACATGTTACTACTAAATACTTTAAGGTAATATTAGAATAGTCATTGTTTACCCACCAAAGTATCCTTAGCCACTGAGCCATAGACATCGAATAATTCCTACCTCTCTGGGTGGATAATATTATATATCTAAATATCCCCATTTTCTTCTTTTATCCCCTTCTACCCTAATATCTTTTATATCCTTTGTATCCCAAATACAAACTAAGGGGTTTTCCCCCAATAAAATAAAAGGGACCCCATGGCATCAGACCCATCCGTGATCCTTATGACATTAGATAAATCAACCCATGCCCCTTTACCCTTATTCACTTATAATTGCCAGATAAAACACACTTTGTCCTCTATGATTTTAGACAATGGTATTTATAAAAATACGGTCTCCCCAAAACTTGTCTAGTGCCTACACTTAATGGTTAAAATGTAAATTATAAGCTACTTCAAACATGAAATATATATATATATATATATATATATATATATATATATATATATCAAAAAAATTATCACACCATCCACATGATCAACAAAAGATATAGCTTGAAAAACCCTATATGGGGAAACATAGCAAAAGGGTGAGGATTATGCTTTGCTCTTTTGTTCTCAAATGCAAAATACAATTACAAACAAGGTATGGAGTTGTAATAAATATTGTGTCTAAAATTGTTGCTACTAGTCTTCTACTTCCTTTGTTTTCCACATAATATCTATCTCGTTTGCTTCACTCATATATGCAACAATGAATCAATACTATAGGAACAAAACCTCTGTATTTGGATGTGTCTTAGTGTTGAACACATCTTGGTGACTATCTAGGGTTAAGATTAGGTCTTTCACATGCTTCAACTCCTGATTAGTATTTGGATTTTGGACCCTCAATATTCTTCTTGAAATTTCATATGAGACTAATGTCATGTGCATGAGTAGTTGGAGTCAATGTAACATATGCTTGCTACTATGCTGATCAAAGAATAGGTTGACTTGCAAAAGGCATAAATTCCTCATATGAACTCTTGTTTGAACCATTGGAAAGATGTTAATGACTAGAGAAATGAATAAGGGATGGGAAGCTTTAACACAAATTGTGGCACCAATAATTTCCATTTAATACCTAAAATGGGCTTCTAAACTTTGAGGACCCCAAATCACAAAAATATGATAGGCCACTCAAATGCGACATTCAAGTCCATGGATCTAATTTTCCACTCATAATATACCAAATAGACCGAGCATTATATACTGATCCATTAAAGATCATAACTCCCTATTTGGGAAGATTTTGGTCACCAAACATTTTATTAAAGAGGATATGAGAAAATATTTCTTCAACCCCCCCCTTATAGTATATTATGTACCTATGAAGATAATATAGTGTACCTACGAATGTACCCAAGGGGATATTTTATGCAATGTGGCCATAATCATGGAATATGCCCGCTTGGTATTTAAAGGAAATAATATAATACTAAAGGGAAGTTGGCATAGGGCCCGTAGGAATACTAATGAGAAAGTATACATATACATATCATTGTATGAGATATATGTGATAAATTGTAATTTAGATGTTAGGATATTTAGACACTTAGGAGTTTGTTAAGATCAACTTGTCATAATATACTTGTTATGTAAAGTGTGTTTCATTAGTATGCATTTGGGAATATCTAATCCAATGGTCATGATATGTTCTTAACATAGAGTGATTTGATGGTTCAACTTCTCCTCAGTCTTAACAACCATTGATCCATGTCTTAGCACCCGATTAGTCCATGATATCCATTTAAAGAGAATGGAGTGTCATTTTCTAGTTGATAGATTATAATAAGCTCATTTGTAACATTATTTCCTTTGCATAATAAATTGTCTCAAGTAGTTATTTGGTTGGGGCCGTGGAGTGTTTCCCTTTCTAGGGTTTAAACCATGTGAAAACATCGGTGTGTTGATATGTGATCTATTTGTGTGAGTGTTTGATATTTTGGAATTTTAATATGTTACTTGAACACGGTATTAGAGCGCTCATGAAGTTCCGCTTCTGTTGGTGATCTAGATCTTGAATCGGTGCTGTCGAGGCCGTGAATGATTTTTTGGTTCTGATATTTATGTGCATTTTTGGTTTGTGAGAGGTGTTTGATTACGTTTGGAGCAATGTTTCCGATTGGAAACACTTTTTGTTTCATCAAAAAATGTTTATGTTTTCGAAGATATGACCATTAACCAAATCCGGAGGTATAGTGTTTATAGTTACACATTGTTTATTTTTTTTTCTCATGTTCTTTTAGATTTCTTCTTGTTTTTGTTTTATTTCTGATATGCTACCTTTTGAATAGGTGTATGTTCTTTTCTTTGTGCTCTATGTGAACTCAATAAATCATAAACAAAGTGAAAAAGGTTTTTTTTTTTTACTGCGTATGCTCTTTGTCGTGCACTTTGTGCAAACTCGCTAAATTAAAAACATTGAGAAAACTTGCATTTCCAAGAAGGCTAGCGAAGGGCTAACCTCAAATTTGAACATTTTAGTTTTAGAGCTTTGATTTTTTTGGGTGGTTGTTTAAAGTGTCTTGCAGGAAAAAATTAATAGTTTTTTAAGTAGACAAACTCTCCCAACAACAACAACAAAAACACCATTCTCCTCCATAATATTAATAAATATTCTACTTAGATCACTTGGTTAAAATGTATTTTAAAAAGTAATAGGTCTTGGGTTCAAGTCCTTTTTGTTATTTTTTGTAAAATTTCATGAAAATTTAAGTTATAAAGTAACCATATTGTAAAAGTGAACTATCAGAAAAAGTGAGATAAATGACTACGTGACTAAACAAGTTAGTAGTATGATTTTGTTAATCTAAAAGTGACTAAAATAGAGCAACAAAACTAAAAATGAATAAATAAAATGACTATTTTAGTCATCGGATAAAAAATACAACTAAATAATTAATTATGAAGAGATTGAAAAACCTGTTATTATTTTCTTCCCAATGAGACTTTTTATGTGCGTCCATCATCGGAGGATCACAATTCCGTAATGATGGAGAAACCTAAGATAAGATAAGATAAGGTAATCATAGGTCTTTCCAATCTCTTCATAATAAGATTTTTACCTATAACAAATAATTTTTTCTAAATAATTGGTCTCATAAATAAAAATGACTAAAATCGTTAATAAATTAGATTTGTTATATATTATATATAATATTAATATAATAAATTTTTAATATATAAATATATTATATTAATATATAATATAATAATATTAACAAATTTAAGGGCGAAAAGTAATTGGGGAATATATTCCAGCATTGGCAAGTGTGGGGGGCAGGGGGGGGCGGGGGGGGTTATATTTGACCCCATGAGGAACAAGCAAAGAGACTACTCTTGGAGCATTGGGAAAAAAACCAATAACAATGCCGAGTGGCTCGCCCTAATCAAAGGGATGGAACTTGCGAGAGAATTGAGAATCGATGAAATCTCAGTGATTGGAGACTCTTTAATCGTCATTAGAGAAGAAATATCCCTAGCAAGAAATATCAAGAAACCCACTTCAAAAATGCAACAAATTTTACTTTGTCTAGAAGAAGAGTTCAAGAAAATCAACTTTTTTCACGTTCTGAGAGCCCAGAATCAACAGGCGGATAACTTGTAAAACAAGGGCATTGGCTTGTGCTTTGGAATGCTGGAATGTGACAAAGTTTCGAGGGAGGAGAGTTGGATTCACTCAATTTTTCTTCTTGGTTCGGAATGGTCGACTCATCTTTCTATTTGAATTACCTATGGCCTCATAAGGCAGAGCATAGAAATAATTCCCACTCAATCAATTTTGTGGTCGAAAGGAATGCAACCCACACATCTTATTCAAATTTCTCGGATCCTCTTAATACTTTCCTTCTCCTCAGCATTAATTGGCCTCAATTCACACCATGATGTTTCCATTTTGGCTGCATGCTTGAAGCCAAGGAGAGGTATCGGCAGCAGGGCACCTACCTATTTGAAAACGAGAATGTTTTCCCCTTTTGTATTCTTGCAGACAGACATTGGAGTATGAGTGAGGAAAAATATGGTTTAAACATGGAGCATATTGTTGCAGAGCCTAGAATGTGTTGCTCTCTCTGCCACAAGTTAATTAGGAGCTTCAAGCACTCACATAGCTGGGTTCATCCGATCTTTGAGGGTGTTCAATGTACTGTGCTGGAAAGCGAGCACGTAAGATCCTTTGGAAGTCTTGGTCATGCTATTATCATGGATAAGGAAGTTCAGCTGAAAGCAATGCTTGAGAAGGAAATTAATGGGTATCATGACTTTGGGAAGAAAAGGGGATCCAATGCTGAGATAAGGGACCTTCAAAACCATGTCAAAGAGCTGGAACAGCAGGTCAGAATGGCTTGAAATGAAAACTTGGAGACGAAACGGTCATTAACCAGGTTGTATACTTTAGCTCAAACCACCCATTCAGAAGTGAAGACCCACAATAGAAAGCTCGAGGAGAGCATTAACATTTTAAGGACTGCAATGCATCCGGATTTCCTCCTGAATCCTCATCTAGAAGCTGGAAAAGTTTGAGATGAGATGGTTAATTCTGCTCTGCAGTTTGGTATCATCTTTGTGAAAGAACGAAGCATGGAGAATAATGAATACTTCAGTATCTAGTTGGTTGGCCTCAGACTATATTTCTTTTAGGTATTAGATATGCATTTTGTTGGTATTTTGAAAAATAGTTTATGTTGGAATGATGGAAAAAGACTTAGTTTCAGAAGGATTTCGAATGACTTTGGATGTTTAAACTGCTCCATCCTTGGGTTAATTGAATAGTCTATACAAATGTTTTGTACCTGCATCCTTCTGCTTGGACAGTTTGTAAGAACCTATAGCTTCCATAGGCTAGGTAAATTTCAGAACAGCTACAAATTGGAGAAGGATGAACAAGGAGTGTTGGCCTCTGCTCTTCTTTGGGAACTGTCATCCTTCTTTTGCTTCTTGTAACCTCCATTTTTTTATAATGAAAAGCTCTTTAACCATTCTTGTCAAAAAAATGTAATTGGGGAATATATTATATATAATATTAATATAATCAATTTTTAATATATAAATATATTATATTAATATATAATATAATAATATTAACAAATTTAAGAGGGAAAAATAATTGGGGAAGATTTCTTCTATATCAAAATCAGACACTGCTTTCTGTTATCTCTTTTTACAATTCACATACTCCAGGATGGATCTCCGAGGGTGGATTGGTGAAACGATGGATATTCCAAGGGGATTTGGTGAAAAGTAAGTATATAAATGATGTTTGATGAGAAATCAAATCTAGGGTTTTTGTTATGAGAAAAAATTTATGTCCGTATTAGATGCCTCTTTCCCAATCTTATTCTCTCTTTATGGGTTTACCTTTCATTCATTCCATCTAGAATTTGAAATCCTCCATGAGATTTCAGAGGGGGAAATAAAAGAGTCCTGTGAAATGGTGATTGATGGTGTGGGATTCATTGAGCGTCTGTCCCAATCTTATTCTCTCTTTATGGCTGTACCTTTCATTTGTTCCATCTATAATTTGAAATCCTCCATGAGATTTCAGAGGGGAGAAATAAAAGAGTCCTGTGAAATGGTGATTGATGGTGTGGGATTCATTGAGTGACAATCATCAATCACTTTCTATTATTTAAGGGTTATTTCTTTTAATGTCCATCTAATAATAGGAATTTCTCATTCATTTTTCTATATAATCCATGGTTTTATCCATATTGGAAACCTATTTTCCATAGATTTACAGAATTTGTTCAAATTGGATCAAAATAAAGCATTATATGTGGTTCTGGAGCTGATCGTCCGTAAAGAATTAGGAGTTTTCCTAAAGTTCCCTAGTATTTCTTCACTCTCGATTTCAGTCTCGAATGGTTGTGGTCCAGATTTATGGCTACCATAAATATCACATGAACCATTGCTTTCAATGGGTAGAGGTTCTGGAAGCATTTTGTAACACAAACTTTCAACCAGGATTGTTAACCAAAACAAAAAGATAAATGAATGATGGGAAATTTTGAGAGAGAAAGGTAGGTTTCCAACTACAGGAATCAACAAGCTTCATCCTTTATTTAGACAATCTGACTAGTGGACACCCTCAAATTTCAAATGATTTAAATGTTAGTTTTTCAGAATTTACTTCAATTTGATATAGGATCTTAACTAAGAGAACAACATGTACAACATATCTACAGCATATCAATCATGGACACAATAATGCAAGCACACAAGAGACACAGAGTTTACTTGGGGAAAACCATAAAGGTGAAAAACCCCAATAACTTCCTCAGAGATGGATAGAGCAATGATACAACCCAAGCATAAGAGATAGACATCTCCTAGCAGCAGCTTCTCCTCCTCCACAAGTGCGCCACTCTCCAAAGAGTGTGTGTGAGAAAAGAATGATGAAATAGAGTGCCTCTCGCACTCTATTAATACTTGACTTGACTTGCCTAATAACCTTTACTAGGTTGGCCTTAACTTAACCACATAACATAATGCCGAATGGGCCGACACCCAATAGGGTGGTCTAATAACCCTTTGACCCACATTGCCGACCCCCAATAGGGTGGTCTAATAACCCTTCGACCCACATGACTTATATAGGACCGACCCCAAAAAGGTGGTCTAATAACCCATCAAGTATAAGTTATGACACTTACAATATAAATGACGACACTTCCGTATAGAGGAATAATAACATCTCTATAGGAATACAAACACTTCCGTATAAAGCAATAATACCATCTCTATAGGAGTACAATATACATATATGAACTACATTCCAAAGTTAAATATACATCAACACTCCCTCTTAATTAGGAAGGTATTTCTCGACACAGGTCTTCTAGCACAAGTCTTCTTCTTTGGATCATCATCACTGGATAATCATCATCAAGTCATCATCATCATCACTGTTGCTGCTATCTCAATCAATCTCTGAATCTACTCGTCATAGGATGTTCTACAGAGCCAATCCTTTTTCATACTAGATGTAGGCCCACCACCTGCAGGTCTTCATCACCACTGGCCATACTATGGAATCCTCAGGACTTATTACGTGCATCACAAAACCTTAAAAGAGTCTCTTGACTAGCAAGAACCCTAAAGAGCATCTGAGGCCTTTTTCATCCCGTCTAGATCTCCAGGACTTATTACATGTGATTATCACAAAACCTTAAAAGAGTGTCCCAGGAATGTTTATGTGCATAGCACGACCGACAAGAACTCTAAAGAGCATCCCTGGAACATTTATGTGCCTAAGCATGACCAACAAGATCTCCAGGACTGATTACATGTGACCTCTACTACTAACCCTCGAAAGAGCATCCCATGACTTATTACAGGCACACAGCCCAACCTATCGGATCTCCCAGGTCTTACATGTAGCAGCCCACCACAAACCCTCGAAAGAGCATCCCGGGACCTATTACAGGCACGTAGCCCAACCTATCGGATCTCCCAGGTCTTACATGTGGCCCACTATCATAAAACCTCGAAAGAGCATCCCAGGACTCATTACGGGCACACAACCCAGCCTATCGGATCTCCTAGGTATTACATGTGATACATAGTGCCAGTCCTTTTTCATACTGGATGTGACCTAGAACAAATCTAGTATTTCCTTTGCACAACCTATCCACGACCATAGAGTATCAACTTGATACTCACCATACATCATGCTGATGTACACATGATCATCATCACTGCATCATCCTGATGCAGGTCATCTAGAACAACATCCTAAAGCTCATCATCCATGATCATCCTGATCATACAATGCATTTACTTGATGCATACCAAGTATCTACCTGATACATATCACCATACATGATCCACCTGATCATACAATGTATCCACCTGATACATACATAGGTACATGTTCCACACAATGTATCCACCTGATATATATCAACATACATGAGCTACCCGATCATACACAGTATCCACCTAATACATATACAGATACATGGTCCAAGCATCCAACATGATGCATATACAAATACATATAAATTATCCAACTGATCATATCCAGCCTCCAACATGATGCAAACATACACAAATGATCCAATCGATCATATCCAGCATCAACATGATGTATCCAACATCAACATGATGCATACATATAAAATGTAAAGGATCCAACTGATCATACAGAGTAGAAACTAGAAAATCATCCTGATGCTCATCATCCAGCACTTACATCCACAACTATGTGAAGGATCCTCCTTCCAACATGCTTGGAGTGGCTTCAGCAAATGTCTCCATCACTTCTTCCTCGAAGTGTCATCGATCTGAAGGACACCAAGCCTCTCTCTGAAGTACTCGAACTTCACTCTGGCTAGTGGCTTCATCAACACATCTGCAATCTGCTCATTCGTCGCAACATACAGGAGCTTCACTGCTCCTCTTGCACCATATCCCTGATATAGTGATATTTGATCTCTATGTGTTTTGACTTATCATGAAACACTGGGTTCTAAGACAGCTTCACACAACTCTAGTTGTCACAAAAGATACCAGTAGCCTCCAGCGGTAGATCAAGTAGCTTCCGAAGCCACACCACCTCACAACTAGCCGAACAAGCTGCAACATACTCTGCTTCAGCTATACTCAATGCTATGCAGGACTGCTTCTTGCTAAACCAAGAGATCACACTTGATCCCATAATGAAGTAGCACCCATAAGTGCTCTTCCTATCTGCAGCACTGCCTACCCAATCTAAATCAACATAACCCTGTAGGTTAAACTTTTGATTCGCATCATACTTGAGCCCATAATCAACCATACCCTTCAGGTACCTCAGAATATGCTTTACAGCAAGCAGGTGAACACCTCTCGGATCTGTTAGGAACTGGATCAATGTGTTCATCGCAAAGCAAATATCTGGTCTTGTGTTCGTCAGGTACATCAAGGACCCAATCATTTGACGATACATAGAGACATCAACCGGCTCAGATGAAGCATCACACAAAATGCTTCAGGTTCGATGCCATAGGTGTGGCCATGGCTTTACAGTCCATCATCCCGAACCTCTTCAGGATCTCTACTGCATACTTCCCTTGTGCAAGGAAGATTCCATCTGCACTCTGCCACACCTCCATACCTAGAAAATAGTGCATCATCCACAAGTTCTTCATCTTGAACTCGGTAGCAAGCTTCCGCTGCATGTCGACAATCAATCTATCTTCACCCGTAATAAACAGGTCATCTATATACAAAAGTAGTATCACTGGATTGCCTTCCTCAACCTTGTAGTAAAGGTTGGAATCCGCTTTACTCTTGATAAATCCCAAACTGGATAAGAAGCTGTCTATCCTACCATACCAAGTTCTGCACATATATGACTCCCTATCATGTGTCTCAGAACCAAGTGGCTTCTCCACATACACTTCTTCTTCAACTACACCATTCAAGAAAGCTGTCTTGAAATCCATCTGGTGTATCTTCCATTTCATCACTGCAGCGAGAGCAAGTACGGATCTAATGGAAGTGTATCTGGCTATAGGAGCAAAAGTCTCTATGCTACCACCTCCAGCATGCTTGATCTTGTAGATCCTCTTGGAAGTCACTACAGACTCCCCTTCAGGTCTTGGGACTACATCCCAAACATATTCATGATCAACTGGTACTCCTCGATCATGGCATTCTTCGCAAATCCTGGGAACTTCAATATATTCATTATCTTCAATAGATAACTTTGTTGCTGAAACAAATGTTGTCGTCCTTCTTTTGTAGGTGCTCGTATACGATCTTTCCTACAAAACAAGTTAAATTGCATGATTAGAAACTTCTTATAGTTTTCAGAACAAATTCTTACACATAAAGAAATATGTCATACAATCATGCAATTATTTTAATCAATGCTTCAATACAACGTTCATCCATATCCTATAACTTTCTAGATGCCTTCCAATCTCTACCAGAACATTGTTAAGAGTTTGCACTACTCCCAACATGTCAGCAAAGAGGTTTCATTCTAGATAAGTAGCAATGGAATGTCGTATAGTGCCATAGGCCACATACCCATCACATGTATATTAGTAGTATGCTGTTCATTAATGCAATTATTCTAATATGCATAATACACCACCTAATTCTAGGAACATGAGTATATACATTATTGAATAGTATTATTTAAACAATAAAATATGCAAGGAATGATAATTCAAATACTTATCTTTGTTTGTTTGTTGGGTTGAATCCCTCTCAGTATTTGCTTCTTTTCTGCAACTCCATTCTGATGTGGATTGTGAGAAGTGGTCAACTCCCTCTGAATATATGCATCCTTGCAGAAACTACTGAAGTGTGCTTCTTTTTTTATTTTTGCTTCCTTGCAGGAACAATGGAGTGTGCTCCCTCTTGATCTTTGATTCCTTGTAGGAACAACTGGAGTGTGCTCCCTCTTGATCTTTGCTTCCTGGATTACCTGTCCTTGAACTTATATCCATCACTATGCATGATTATTAGTATCATCATTGTGTTATCCTCGAGGTCTCATACATAATCACACATTCATTAGTATAATCTTAATACTATCAAAACACAATAATCTTAAACATGTATAGTCATGATCATTTCAAACACAGATAATAAACATTAGTATTCAAGGTTTCAAGGAAGTCTTCTTTTACTCATGCATATTCTTATAGGTTAGTTAAATCATCAATCAAGATAAGAGACATAAAATGCATAAACCCTTCATTACTTACATTTATAACTTTATGAATAAACATAACCAATCATAGCAAGTATACTTATATAAGGGATCCTAACACAAGGTAGGATATTAACTTGATATAGGAAAAACATACCTGGATTGGTATGTTAGCTAGTTATGTCTAACATACCCACATGATGTCTTCTTGTTCTCTTCAATGACTTGTGCTAGTAACCTGCATATCTCATAGGTTAGCCATTATAGAACCAAGTTATACATACCTCGCAAATAGATCTTCTAAGTGATTCATGACAATGGATGAATCTTTGTCCTCATGTCATCATGATCATATGTTCTTGAACTAGAACATGATTTGTCTTTCTTGGTGTGCCTTTCATGTTAGTGGACAACATAAACCTCATACAACACCATAATGCATTAGTACAATCATAAGTGTCAACACCCTAATCAATGAATATCTTCTATCATGCATTCATAATTTTATTAAGTTGATACGACAAGTCTAAATTTAATCAAGATTGTACTAACCATAATAACATGAAGACAAACAAACCACAAACTTAGTCATGAACAAATCTCGAAACAAACCTGGATGAGTCATACCTATCGAGATTGCTTGTAATCTTCTTATGTAAGGCCTTAGCCTCATCTCCCTCTGAAATAGGAACTTCTTCACTTATGCAGGTGACCAATCCATTCTCTTCTAGGATTAATCCAATCCACTTGATTTGCGGGAACTGGATCTGGAGCTGGATTAGGGTTTCTCATAGAAACCCTAAAAATTCAAACTTTTGAAAGGATAGAAATATGCGCCTTGATGAGCTGATCAAGCTGGTATACTCATAATTTAAAAACTGCAAAGTTTCATCCCTCAAATTTGCCTTTGAGACTTTCGGATTCACTGGACATGACCTTGAACTAGGGTTTGATAAAGCCCACCCTTCTTCCCAATCAAAAGGTTCGATCCAAAGCTCTAAGCTTCTATTTATCTGAGAAGCTTCCAGCCATGGTCAAAGATTTCAAAAATTTCCATTTTTGCAGAAGCCCTAATTTTCCACTTTTCTGATCAAAGTCCCGAACTAGGGTCTCATCAAGCCCGACCTTCTTCCCAACCAAAAATTCTGATATTGATCTCTAAATTTCGATTTGATGAGTGGAATTCAGCCGTAGTATCCAATTACAAAAATTCCAACCTTCTCTGAAACCCTAAATTTCGGAAGCCATGAATGAAGGTGCTCAAAAATAATTTTGTTTTAACAGAAATATGTACCTGATTGTTTCTGGTGTAGCTCTGAAATTTTCAATCCACAGGGTTTGAAAATGTTTTCTGTGATAGCATGACCTATCATCTTTCCAACCCCGTAGTTCTGACCTCAAATGGATTCTCTGATAGAGAGTTATGCCAGGTGTCGCAACGTGACTTGTTTATGGGATAAAGCAGGAGAGCAAACTTGTGCGGCATTCCACGTGTCACAGGTTCAGTTTCGGCCTCTAAAATAGTCACCTAAGAAAGTGTTGTCTGTGAAATACCTGTCACTTTTTACGAAATTTCATTTGGAGCTTCCTAGCCCAAGTCATGACCTTTTTTCCAAGGTCACCTATTTATGACTGAGATCTGGAAGAGGCAGAAACCCTATATTGTACAGATCATAAATCACAAAATACAATGAATTAGAGGTTTTCCTTTGGATACAAGGTACATGAGGATCTTAGCTTCACCTTGTACGAGTTTTAGACCCAGAAACCTTTCCAAAATTCATTTATAGCGAAAGTGCTACGATGACTGGTTTTTGCTATATCAAGCCCTAGCTTCGCAATTGCAACAAGTGTCATACATGCCATACCATGCCTTCTTTCAGGCTAGCTCTAATACCATGTTAGTTTTTTAGAATTTAATTCAATCTGATCTAGGATATTAACTGAGAGAACAACATGTATAGCATATCAATCATGAACACAATAATGCAAGCACACAAGAGACACAGAGTTTACTTGGGGAAAACCATAAAGGTGAAAAAACCCCAATAACTTCCTTAGAGATAGATAGAGCAATGATACAACCCAAGCATAATAGATATACATCTCCTAGAAGCAGCTTCTCTTCCTCCACAAGTGTGCCACTCTCCAAAGAGTGTGTGTGAGAAAAGAATGATGAAATAGAGTGCCTCCCGCACTCTATTTATACTTGACTTGACTTGCCTAATAACCTTTACCAGGTTGGCCTTAACTTAACCACATAACATAATGCTGATTGGGCCGACACCCAATAGGGTGGTCTAATAACTCTTTAACCCACATGGCCGACCCCCAATAGGGTGGTCTAATAACCCTTCTACCCACATGACTTATATAGGGCAGACCCCAACAAGGTGGTCTAATAACCCATCAAGTATAAGTTACGACACTTACAATATAAATGACGATACTTTCGTATAGAGGAATAATAACATCTCTATAGGAATACAAACACTTCCGTATAGAGGAATAATACCATCTCTATAGGAGTACAATATACATATATGAAATACATTCTGAAGTTACATATACATCAACATCAAATATTTGGCTAGCTTAAGACTAAGAGTTTTGAGTTCTTGGGAACCCCAAAGGCCAATTGTTAGTTTCTTCCACCAGAGGTTTCTGTTTGCCCAAAATTACAATGCGAATGAAGCCTTGAAAACCTACTAGCCTTAAAAAACCTTAAGCTCTCCATCCCTCCGTTTCTTCTCCCATAAATAGCTTTTGCACATTGCCCGACACACAAGTATTGAAATTCTTATCATTCTATTATATTTGCATTCTAGAGAAATTCCTCATCTTCATAGATGTTAACCATCTATCCATTGTATATGCATACTATATACATAAAAAAATTTGGTTACTCACATAATCAAGTAACTCAAATTTTCTCAATGGATAGAGTGAGGGTTTTCATTTATTTGGCCCCCAAATTTGGGTGAATACACACCTACACAAATTTGGTTTGTTGGAAGCTCCATGAGTCAACACACTTCAACAAGTTGTGTGAGAAGCAACAAAAGTCAACAATTGAATTTAATTTGCAAATCCATCCCCATATCATGCATTCCATGGAATCATTTTTTTATTTGCGAAGCAACTCACATCTTCTTCCTTTGGATATCAGAGTAAAGACGATGGAGAACCTCGTATCAGAGGTGATCATCCTGTGAGGTTAATAATCAGGCCACGATCCACATATATATTTCATCTTCATAACAAATGTTGGCTCATTTCATTTTTATATTTTTTGTAGCGTTGGAACTTGGGTGACATAAACCATTGTATGTATTCAGAGTGTTAATGCATACATGTACTATTTGGTCAATGTTGTTGTAGTGAATACTTTGTATGTCTCTTTAAATCTGATTGTTTACTCTTATACTTGCAGCACTTACAACGATTGAACTAGACAAGTTTCTGATGCAGATTGGGAAAGAACTTGTTCATGTGGATTTATAGGTAGATCGCAAAAGTATAGAATTCAATAAATTCATTGTTGAATCTAACAATGTAAATAGAAGGAGGCTGGTTGGTCAAATAAGGTTGGTTCCATCTAGTCAGGCCAACAGAGTCAAAGGGTAAAAACAGAGGGTCTGAAAGTTGAAAATTGATAATGAAGAACATCAACAAGGTATTGATGTTAAAGAATTAGTCTTCATGCACATGGTATATGACTTCATGTGCCAATCCAGATTAAAGACAACCAATTTAGACATTGAATATTTACATACATCCAATACATAACTAGCAAATCATGCAAATAGATGAACCAATAACAACATCAAACAAAGTGAACATAGTTGAACCAATAACAACATCAAACAAAGAGGCTAGTGACTGAGAAAATTCTCCAAATGATCATACCATTTATGCTAGGGTTTCACTCTGGCCAGGGTTCTTCTTCGTCGAGTCTAATCCCTACTTTGTTCTAGTTCGCCCCAACCCCTTATGAAAACTATGGACCATCCTGATGGACTCTAACCTGGGAGGGGAAGGATGCCCCTCCCCCTCATCCTCATATCCACCTCCTATGCAAAACTCCTCAATCCTGGGAATCCCATCTCAATCCAAACTCCATATTTGCTCCACGGAGATCCCCCTAAACGATGGAAACTCCATTCATTCTAATCATGTTGACAACAATGCCCTCCCACCTGACACTAGCAGCAAAGGTGCCCACACCTGCATTGCACGTTCAACCGAATGCCCCAACCTTTTCTTCGCTGCTAAATGGATTAACGCTAGAGCTCAGTGAATGAAGGACACACTCTCATAGGAAAATTCATGGGAATCCGACCTACTAAACAAGCCCTCAGATGTTGGATTACTGCTAAATGGAGACCTAAAGCTCACTATGATTTACTGTTAGGATCCAAGGGATTCTTTCCATTATCTTCCACCACCTGGAAGACAATGCCAATGTTGAAGATGGAGGGTCGTACTTCTTTAACTCTATCAACCTATATCTGAGAAGCTGGGTTGAAAGATTCAACCCAGAAAAAGAAGACTTCACATGGGCTCCTATCTGGATACGAATTTACTCACTTCCTCGAGAGTACTGGGATGAGGACACTCTAAAATATATAGGAAATACCTTTGGAAGTTACGTCCGCTCAATCGACCAAACCAAGCTCAAGAAGTACACTTCATATGCTAGAATCTGGGTGTACATGCACATATCCAAAGCCCTCCTAGATATCATAAGCCTCACTGATGAGGACCTAGACTAGATACAACCTCTGGACTATGAACATGTACCCTTCCGTTGTCGAAAATTCCATGATCGTAGCCACCTTTATAGGGATTTCCCTCAAAACAAACCCCTCCCTGTAGATTCAAAAGAGGAAGAGAAGGATGTTGATGGATTCCAAAAAAATTGTATAAAGAAGCACAATGCTCGTAAAGAGGCACTGGAAAAGAAAAAGGAAGAGGTCCCATCCACAAGCAACAAGTTTGCTGCCCTGGATGGCCAACCATAGAATCTAGATGATGAGGAAGGACTAGAGGAATGCACCTAGAAAACTGTCTCTTCTGAGACTCTAAATTCTCAGGAAAAGACCCCCAAAATTATGGATTCCACACCATCAATAGATCCTCTGAATGACTCAGGAAAGATTCAATCCAAATCCACCATGGACATAAACCCCCATCTCCAATCAGGATAATCTGGCCTAGAAGTCATCATGGATGAAGAAATGGGGGGACTAGAACTTGGAGATCTTGATGTGTTGGGCATGGAGGATGCATGTACTAGAAAATCCTATGGATCCATCCCACCTTGTCAAATCCAACTCCTGCATGAAGCTCTATAAAAATCAAAATCCCAAAGAAAACTTGGGGTTCTCAACCTTCCTTGGAAAGATAAGAAAAAGCTTTAGAGGGAGAATAAGAAGAGAGAGCACACATCCGATCTACAACGAATCAACCTCCTCAGTAGAAGGTCAGTTGAATCAGGGAAATATTCCCATCTTATGGAATTCTTTCCCTACTCTCAAATCTAGTTCTCGCATGAAGATTATATCCTGGAACGTTCGCGGCCTTAATGGACCATCCAAACATCAGATGCTGAAAATGAAAATTTAGCAAGACATGCCAACAATTTTATTCATCCAGGAAATCAAGTGTTCCTTTAAAACCCTTCTTCTCCTAATGGCTATTATATGGAAGGGTAGTCAATGTAATGCAATCAACACCAAAGGATCCTCAAGAGGAATTTCCATAATTTGGAACCCAAAGGTGGTTTGTCTAAGTAACTTGGCCTCCATGACGCACACCATCTCAACCTCTTTACATATCTTGGGTACTATCATCCATGGCCATATTCTAAATGTCTATGGCCCTCAATCCTCCATCCAAAATATTCAACTCCTTGAGTTCCTGGAGTGGTTAACTGAACAACACAATAACTCCCCTATCATCATAGGGGGAGACTTCAACATGATCACAGAAGTGGAGGAGAAAAAGGGGGATTGCAAACCCTCTCAGCTGAAGATAAGAAATTCAAGTGTACCTTAACCACCTATGGACTGGTGGACCTATGGCCCTCCTCTAGGTTCTTCACTTGGAACAATAGAAGGGGCAAAGATCATAAAATCGCCAAGCATCTCGACCACTTCATCGCCTCGGATAACATCCTTGTCTCCAGAGGCATTCTCACCACCTATGTTCTGTCAGCCATTGACTCTGACCATTGCCCCATATTACTTTCTTGGCATAGCTTAGGCGCAAAGATTCACCAACCTTTCCGATTTGAAAATTTTTGGCTCCCTCATCCATCCTTCATGGACACTGTTACCAACTAGTGGACTAGTATGGATGTTGAGGGAAGATAAAAAATGGCCATCATGCATGAGATGCTGAAATTACTTCGCTCAAATATCTGTCAATGGAACCACAAAAATTTTGGAAATATTTTCAAGAAGAAAGGAGCACCGGAGGTAGAACTGGAGAACCTTCAATAATCACTCATGGCTCAGGGGAAGACAGAGGAAAGTAAGTGCAAGGAAAAAGATATAATGGCTCAGCTGGATAAAATATCTGAGAAGGAGGAAATAATTTGGAAGCAGAAGTCTAGAATAACCTGGCTCAAATAAGGAGAGTGCAGCACTTCCTTCTTCCACCGATCCACTATTCAGCACGGAATGGGCAATAGAATATCCAAGCTTAAAATGGACAATGGTGACATTCTAGAGGAGCACGAGTATATTGGAATTGTGCTCACTTGACACTTCCAAAATATGCTAACTGAACCCACCCCCAATTGATCGATTGCCATCAATCATCTTACCCAACATATTCCTTCCATCCTCAATTTTGATCACAATGCATCCTTGATGCAACCAATTACGATGAAAGATGTAGAAAATATAGCTAACCATATGGAAGAAGGAAAATCCCTAGGCCCTGATCACTTCACCATCAACTTTTTACATCACTGCTTGGACATGCTAAAGTTCAAAGTTCTAGAGATGGTGGAATAATACAGGGAAAAGTAGTGGGTTATACCGACCCTCAACGCCACCTTGCTCACCTTGACTCCCAATGAGACTGGCGCCTCTCACCCTGGTAAGTTTAGACCCATCTTTCACTACAATGTCGTTTAGAAAATCATTTCCAAAGTAGTATCCAATCACCTAAAGCCTCTTCCCTCCTATTCATCTCCCCCTAACAATCAGGCTATGTAGACGGAAGAAAAATTAGGGATGGGATCATTTTGTCCCATGAAGTCACCCATTCGTTTAAAATCACCAAGACCCCTGGAATGATTATAAAGATGGATCTGTCTAAGCCCTTTGACAAGCTAAGTTGGAAATTTATAGACAAAATGCTCTAGGCCTTCGGCTTCAACCACGAGTGGAATCGGTGGATCCTATACCTCACTTCCTCCACCATCGTCTCCATCCTGGTCAATGGATCACCTTCCCCAACCTTCTCTCCATCTTGTGGAATTCATCAAGGGGACCCCCTCTCCGCGTTCCTTTTCATCCTCATCGAAGAAGGACTAGGTAGTATGCTTCATGCGGTAGTCTCCTCCAACTCCCTTCGTGGCCTCTCCCCTCATGGAGGTCCCCCTCTGGACTACCAACAATTCGTTGACGATAAACTGCTTTTTGGACACCCCTCGGTTTAGGAGGCACACACCTTGAAAAGCATCCTGGATATTTTTTCTGAATCCTCTGACACCTCCATCAACCTTGACAAATCCCAGATCTTCTACTACAGCACTAATTCCATCACTCATCGGAATATCACCCCTATAATGGGGTTCTCAATCTCCACTCTACCTTCAAAATACCTAGGATCCCCCCTCTTTGACTCTGCTATTAAAAATTCCACCTGGAGAGAGATCTTGGACAAAATTGAAAAATGCATCTCCTCTTGGACCTTTCGTTCCCTGAATTTGGCTAGTAGACTAATCCTTTTAAAAGCTATCCTCCAATCCATTCCACTCTACCTTTTTTCCATGCTGGATTCTCCCAAGTGGGTCCTAAAATCCATAATAAATATCCAATGACCCTTCCTCTAGGGAAAGGACAAAGATAGAAATTGTTGGGCTCTCATCAAATGGAAAACAGTCTTCCTGTCGCAGCAAGAAGGAGGCCTCAGTTTAAGCGACCTAGAAACCAACAATAAATCCCTCTCGACGAAAATCTGGTGGAAATGGATCCTCTTGGGCCAGTTTTTGGAATCACAAGTATGCACAGAATTGTGACCCCTCCCATCTGATCCGCTTTGAACAAAATTCTATGCAATCCATGATATGGAAGGTCTCCAACATCCAAATATATCTAATTCAACAACACAGCTTTTGGGAAATCCATGAAGGTGCTCATGCGCTCTTCTGGCAGGATTCGTGGCAACAAATTTCAATTATAAGCAGCCAATGGGATCAATTGGCAGCACCAACTATCACCCAAACTGTTGATAATGCTGTTGTAAAGGATTACCTTATGTTAGAGGATTCCTCCCCCGTGCGCCTTTGGAAGGAGCCCACTCTCTGGGGCCTTGCAATCAATCCTACTTTGCTTGATCCCATCTGGCAGAATCTCTAGCAAAAGAAAAATCAGAGTAAGATAGCTACTAGACATAATTCGATGGGGACACCTCCCTAGATGAAGCTACTCTATCAAGGAAGCGTATTCTCTTTTAACTCAAAGGCCGGACACTCACCCATTTCCCCTATGGAAGACCATCTAGAAATATACTCTCTGGATGAAAATCTCTTGCTTCCTATGGCTGCTCTATTACCAGCGCATTCTAACTTGTGACAACCTCTTGAAAAGGGGATTCCAAGGACCTTCTCTTTGTTTATTATGTCATAGCCATATAGAAACCATTGACCACTTATTGGACACCTGCATGCTTTCCAATGAACTCTGGGATTTGGTAGCTCTCAAGTTCAGAAAATATAACAGAGTCAAGGGAAATATAACTGACACCATGCTACAATGGGAGGAAAATCCCTTCCAAATCATGCTCCTAAACCGAATATGGACTCTCACTCAAGGGTTCATTGTTTGGAACATCTGGAAGGAAAGAAACCTTCGTATCTTTGAAGACAAGAGAAAAACTATTGAAGACATCTGGAAAACCATACAAAAGAACCTTCAAGAAATCCTCTTCACCCAAGATTGGAACAACACGGACTTCCCTAGATTGGATGCTGAGAGACAAATCTTCACTAATTTGAATCTTGATCACTCATCCCTTCCAACCTCTCCAAGAAATGCCCAGATGCACATTGTTAGCCCAGACAGTTTGGAACCCACCCGTCTGAGTCTTCAAACTCAACCTCAATGGGGCCTCAAAATGTAACCCTAGACATGCAGGATTTGGAAGTGCACTTTGAAACTCTAACAGAACCATTCTCTCGGTCTACTTTGCCAACATAGTCTATGACAACAATAATGTGGTAGAACTAGAAGGTCTATTGGAAGGACTTCTCATAGAAAATAGAAGACATTTTCTCCCACTTAGTTTGGAAGGGGAATCTCAAGTTATCCTCTCCCTGGCCACCAAGCTTCAGAATGGCTCACAGGTATCCAAGCTCTCTCCCAGTTAGAGATTGGATCATAGTCTTCACCACCTGGAGTACAGTCTCAAGCATTCCAGAGCTACTACCTTTCATCACATCAGACGAAAAGCCAACACACTAGTCGACTATTTGGCTAATGAAGGATTCGCAAGTAACCTCCATCTTTTTGAAGGTGAGTTTAGTAACAATGGTCTTGAATCCATAACTCAAAAGTGCAGAGACATTTCCAGGAAGGATCTCATCACCCCAGAAGTAGGCACCATTGTGACGGTTGGACCGCATGTAGAGGAGGAGCCTCGACATGGGAGCCCACAACGTGGCACCCATATCTGCATGCATTAACACTCTTGGCCCCTTCTTACCTTGAGGTTGATGGCTCATTCAAACCTCCTCACTTGGACATCCCCTCACCTGCTAGCTGGACGTGCTTCTGGTACCTCAAACATTTACTTCGGCTCTCTTCTTGCAGATATGGCGCATGCAATCTTGAATTATCACCCCTTAAACATGCCAAGGGAAGACGATGTTGTTATTACCCTCACCTCTCCTCAGATCCGTCTTCATTTGTGTTGGTTCTTCCCAGCATTCTGCAGCCCTGCTTTGGGGAACTTTTCTCTACTCCATGCTACGCTCATAGCTATGTCCTGGCCGTGTGATTCTCCTCATCAGGGAAGTGGAAGTAGGGGAAAAATCCATCGGCCACTGTGCCTGTCATTGAGGATGGTTATGACCTAAGTGTCTCCATCACGGTTCCCACCCTAATTGACGACTGGGAAGCTCAACTAGTTTCGGATTACCTAGCCTCAGGTAAAGGTTGAGGTAAGATTAATCATTACTGGATAATGAAGAACATGATGGCTAAGCTCATGAAGGACATGATTAGCAGCTAGGGTTCTGCAAAAAAAATGGTGCTTGCTTCCAGAGCCAAGCTCATCGATGTGGATGACCATTTGGAATTCCTAGATGCCTCCTTCTCATGGAGCCACCTTATTTTTGGACGTCATGGCCTGGACAAGGAAGAGGTCAGTTGTAGTAGTGCTTTAGGTGGTTGGAAGGGCCCATATATCCTCCTACTCTGTTCCCAGTTCCTCCAACATTGTTCCTAGTTTTGTCCACCATTAGGTCTCCTCCCGACAAAAACATCTCCAACCTTGCAGAGCTTGACCTCCTAGCTGCTCGTAAAATTTCGCCGCTTGCTATCAAGCTGCCAAAGCCCGACAATGCTTTCCAGGGAAGTGTTGTTGCTGCAACATGCCCCCCCTAGATTTTTTTAAAATATTGGGGCCCCTTCCTTTTGTTTTTTGAGAAGAAGTTTTCCTAAGAATATCTGGACATCAGAGTCTTTCCTTACTTAGTTTCCCTAAAGAAAGGTCTTTTGCTTGCCTTACTCTTTGAGTTTATTTTCATTTTTTTTACCTAAGTAAAACTCAAGATTCTGAGCCGCAACAGCGGAAGTTCTGAGATAACTTTGCCGCAACGACGGAAGAGTTGACCCAAAATTTCCGAAATGGCGAAAGAAAAGGACCAAGTCAAGCCGCGGTGGAAAACTCATCTTAAGCTTCCGAAAAGGAAAAACCTTTGACCAAGTGAACCCGCAGCAGAACAAATTCACCAAGTTTCTCTGCAAACTGCGGGAGAATTCGTCTAACTCTTCTGCAAACAATAAAAAATTTACGAATAAGTCACCTTTGCGGGAAGACTCGTCTATCTTTTCCGCATTGGTGAAAGTCTTCAAGAAACTCTTCCGTGATGGCGGGTAGAGTGGCACACTTTTATGAAGAACTTGGATAACTCTTCTGCAAATGCAGGTAAACCTACTTAAAGTGGCCGATGCGTAGCGTCACGCTTTCCCTTTGCAGAAATGCTCATATAATCCTCCTGCAATGGTGGGCAAACCCAGATTCTCTTTCCGCAGTTGGTGGAGAACTTACCCAAGTCCTTCCAATTTTGACAGTCGCATTTAATAAGAAAAGTGTCAATTTGACCCATCCGTACGCCGCATTAAACCCGTTTAATGGTCTGCAACTGCCCTATTAATAGCTCGCGCATGTCGATTTTATATATATAGGGCATGCACCCCATTGGGTTTTCATTATTTCCATTGGTCAGAGTGCTCGTTCCGTTTCCATTCGAGTTTGCAAACACCTGCTACAGGATCACCAGTTTCACCGCAGTATCAAGACCTACCTACCACCATCTTCCAACAAGTAAGTACCCTGTCAAGCCTCATCAACTAAGTTGTAATGGTTAAGGTGAGTGTTATATGCATGGTTTTGTTCATATTCTCCTAGCCACATCAAGTTGTTTAATTTAACTACGACCGAAGCAACCCATGCTTTGTTTTCATAGGAACGTAGAAATCCCCGGGATCCCGAACAACCATTAAGTCGTCAGTTTTGTAATCTCCAAACTAGCCCCGTCTAGCCTTACGTAAAGAGCATCGGTTTTCTTATCCAACTGTGAAAGTTTACGCTATTTTTTTGCCATGGAACATAGAACTCATAATCGCTTTGTTTTTATGGTTTTATGAAATGCATGTCCCTTATTTTTCATAGTGGCAATGTAGCAGCCCACAGAAACTTTTCAGTTTTGCACAAGGATTATGAAATAACTTATGATATAAATGTTTAAACTGATGAAAGAGCCATTTAAAATTTGCAAATCAGTAGTATGAGTAGAATTAGAAACTTTCAGTTGGCATTTAGGCCTCAATAGTATGAATAAAATGATAATTTGAACTACTGACATTGTGCCATATGCCTATAGGATTTTTCAAATGACTAAAGGTGGCAGGAGAAGGTCAAAGAAAACCTACCCAGCTGATGGCAACGCAAGGGTGGAAACTGCATTCCAAGATACTAGGTGCACTATAGGCGTGCCCCCAAAAGTAAAATGGGGAGATGTATACCGTATGGTAAGAGACCAGGACTTCCCTAAGGCTCTTCTTGAAGAAGAACGTCTATACCGAAATATGAGAAACTCATGTATATCCAAAGCCTCCACCCGTCTAGAGCTCTTCCCTTGCTCAAAAGTAATTGGGTGGCTTCTGCGGCATGCAAATACTGAGATAAGAGTTATTTCAGACAGCAAAGGAGAAGCTTTTGCTTCATTTCACCCATCCTATATCTGAAAGGCTTATAAATTGCCCAAGCCCCAGTAGCCGCTCGATGATGCATGGCTAGAAGAAATCAAGATGGACAGTATGGAGATGGCTAGGAGACTACTAATCTCGGGCAAGCAAATAAGAAAAAAGGATACCGAGGAATATGAGGTTCAAAATCTGAGGACCCCTTTCAGATTGATCGCTCTCATGTTAAGCAGAATCTTTGGAAGACCCGATGGGACGATGTTTATGCTGCAATGGGTGCCCATCATCCACTATGTGGCATTTAGAGGAACAATTTTTAACTGGGATGATATTCTTTGAGACATCTTAACATCAGCTATAATTTCTACACAAGAGGGGTTAGTGGAGGAAAGGGCAGAATGTTATATGGCATCCTACTTGATAGATTGTGTTGTGGAAAAGTGTCTCTTTCCCAAGTTAGGATGCATATGGATCTCGGCCGAAACCTTAGTATTCATTGCTTACAAAATCTTCTGGGCTCAGAATTACAAAAGGCATTACAAACTTATTTGTGAGGAGTTTATCATGCCTCTATACGCATTGATGTTCAACGAGGAACCCAACTGCTTATCTAAGAACGCCATGGAAATTCTGGAGAGCTATGGTGATTTCTATTTCTCGTTAGAAGGCACCTACATAAGAATGTATGGAGGCTCTAAACCTCTTTATATCTTACCAAGATATGCCATTGATTATGTGGTCAACAAGGAGGCAGTGAGGCAAGTGTTCATTGATGGGGTGGGTAGCACCTTGTACAAAGAAAAGAAGGCCACTTTCCCTCCTTTACCTTTCTATGTTGGGGCCTACAAGTTCCCAGGAATTGCAATTGTAGAAGACTTCATTGCAGAACTGAAAGACTTTCACTTCGGGGAAAGGATTTTTTTGAGGAGCGAATGACAAGGTAAAGAGGCGCGACATTGCAAATAATTCTATGCCAACTTTGAATACGCCCAATATTATGATCAGGAAGAAGAAGCATATCGGGGGGTCACTAACGTGACCGAACTATAGATTTGCTAGCTAAGTAAAGTCGGGTCCAGTTCTAGCTCTGGCACTGTGAAGGGTGCAAAACAATAGAAGGAAAAGGAAGCAACAGAAGTTGCTCAAAATCTCTCTAAAGAAGAGCAAGAGCTAAAAGAAGAAGCTGAGAAAATCCAAAGAGAATATTATAATAGAGCAAACAAGGTGAAATAAGATGAACTCTAGAAGGAAGAAGCTCAAAGGATTCAAGCAGCTGAAGATGAAGATCGGAGGATTCAGGAGGAGGAAAGAAGTAGGCTGGAAGGAATTTCCCAACAAGAAGAAGATGACAAATTGAGAAGGGGATGTGAGGAAGAAGCACAAAGAAAATAAGAAGAAGAAAAGAAATCCAAAGAAGATGCTGACCCCAAAATCCCAAATATACAAGACTTGGATATGGATTCCCCCATAAGGGACCTCCCAATCGTCCCTTTTACACCATCCAAGAATAGTACAGTGTCTCAATGGGATAAGTTTACTTAAAACAAGAAAAGGAAATCCATTGTTAAAGAAATAGTGACCAGAATGAAGATATTGTCACCAGGAATGAAACCATAGTCATGCAAGGTACCCAACATGCGCACAAACTCATGGGATCTATTTCTGTAGCGTCTGTTCTAGCAACTGCCGACAATGTCGACATATTATCAGACAAGTTAGAATCGGAGAAGGAGAAAGCCCACCATATGCAGGGAAATATGGTCAAAGAACAGAATTATTCAAATTTGATGGTTGAGAAATGTGACACCCTTGTGCTAGAAAAGGTTGAACTTAACAGTATATTTCAGCATCTAGAAGCTAAAAAGAGAGCTTTAGTGATACAAATGAGAAATCTGGAAACAGAGAAGAGACATTTAGAAAGCCTCAACCTACAGTTGGAGTCTGAGAAATTTGATACTGCTCAACAGATTGATGACCCAAAGGAGAGCGTTGAGAAACTGGAAGAAAAGGAGGAACTGCTAGAACATCAATTACAACTCGCAACCAGCAAGGTTGATGACCTGGGACCCTTTCATGAGCAGGCTTGTGAAATTATGAAAAGGATACACGAGATTCAAGAGCTCATGACGGAGGAAATCTGCAAGTTGATGGAAGTAGTGGATAGAATCAAACAAATAAATGATGAGGCCACTATGCATAGGAGGAAGTATGTACGTATTAGCGAGGACATTAGGAGCCAAATGGAATGGAGAGAGGGAAGATAAGGATTCCCAGAAAGACTCCCTTTTAAGTCCATCACCGGTTTCAAAGTAGATATCTGCCTCTTAGGGTTTTTCCAAAATTACGGACTTAGGTTGAATGAGGTGGCCATCATTACGCTTGAACAACGTGGGAATTTGTATTTGAAAAGACGAACCACCCACGAAAATTGCCAGGTGAAGATGCCCCAAACCATAGAGGAGTTTCCATACAAAGCCCAACAATTGTCTGATTTGAGGGAGGGTTTGAATGTTGAAGTGGACTATGTTAGGAAGGTAGACTCTTTGACTTCAGAAGACCTTCTTGATTGGATTGGCCGGGCCACAATTCGTGGATATATCCTAAATGAGAGTCTCCAAGTTACAATAGTAGAAGTTGCTAATCTAGAAGAAGAGCTGGCCAAGCATGAAGTCTCTTTGAAAACCATGCTTCCCCTTGATGCAAACAATATCATAAAAGAGACCAGTCTCTAGGTGAAGCATATAATAGAAATGGACAGGATGCTAATACCAGGAACACATCAAATAACAACAGAAGGATTAGAGGCATCAACTTCAATGGGATTCCCAGCAGCAACAGTGGCTCGAACCCCAACAGGAGTACAAGCTTCAGCAGAAACGCCCAAGTTAGCAAAGGCATCAGCTCATAAATCATCTACCTTTTGTCTTATTTTGTGGGCCTGCAACCAACGTTTCTTCCTTCAGTCTTCCTATGTGTAAATTATTAATGACATCTGGGCCTCCATCACATTCATTTTTGTAATATTTTGGGTTTTATTCTATTTTTGTGACATGGACACTACAAGACAAATTAGAGGAATATAGACGGTTAGGGTATATGTGGCAGCTCTTGGATCATTTTGTAAGTCTATATATAGCTGAATAGAAGATAATAGAAGGACTTTTGGCAGGTGAAAGGACATTTCTGTCTTGTACATGAACTATTTCTGCTACATAAATAAGAAAATCATTTTGGCCTGTGGAAGCCTGTGCAGCATTTTGGTTGGGATTGTGTTGGATAATTGCTGAACTATTTCTGCATCTTTCATACATTTCCTGTGAGATCTTTCCTTGCTATTGTGAATTAATTCTCTGGTATGAATGGTTTCATTTCCTTTGCAAAATTTCTGTGTTAAATGGGTAATCGAATGTTTGTCTCTATTAGAGATATCTTTGCTAATCTTTATTTTCTGCTGTAAATGCTTCTATTCAATTTAACAGCTGTCTGTGGAGTTCTTGGTTTCATTTCCAGTTTATTACTCATCCTTTAAATTTGCTCCTTACAAGGATAGATTAATTTAGATTTAATTATCTCATAATAGAGTTGTTTAATGCATGCATTTAATTTAGGGCACATGCATATCATCTTAAACATAAAAAATATAAATGGTGGATCGGGCCACAACCGGTAAAATAAACAAATCTTTTAAAAAATTACACGATAGCCGGACCATTAACCAGACGGATTCCCTACACCAAACGATGGGCGATCTAATTGGGATCGCTTACTGGGGAGAATCCCTTGCTGATTGATGCTACGATTTTCGAGGCATCAACAATTTTTGGCGCTAGAAGGAGGGCCACTTGTGCATGGCTGGCAGAAGAGACACTTTTGTTAGAAACTTTTCTATTGAGAACCCATCTGAAACAGTTATCCCAGACATCCCAAATCTGGAATCAAGAAATCAAGAAAATCCTAATTATGAGACAGAACAACAAGAAACGTTGTATCCCGTCCCTTTTCAAGAAATAAATTGCTTCAAAAGACATACCCGCTCCTATGTTAGAAGTCTTGGAGGACTAACCATAGTTCCTCTGTTATCCAGAATCAGATCTCCTCAAAAAAACATTTAGTGTACAAGGGATTTCGTTCTCGTTCAAAGTCTAGAAGAATTATTTCTAAAAGAAAGCACTTAACCTTTTGACGAAGTTAGACCCGAGACTCCCACAAATCAAGTGTTAGATTCTGAGCATTAATTCAACATACTCTAGGATCTTTACTGGGAGAATAACATGTACAACATATCAAGCATATCAAGCATGTGTCAAGCATATCAAGCAATCACATAAGACAATGGACACAAAGAGTTTCACTGGGGAAAACCATAAAGGTTAAAAACCCCACAACTTCCTCAGAGATAAAATGAGCAATGATACAACCAAAGTACAACCAAAGTATAAGAGATAGACTTCTCCTAGAAGCTGATCCTCCTCCTCACATGTGTGCCACTTTCCGAGTGATAGAAGAGTGAGTAATGAGATGAATGAAATAGAGATCTCCCAATATCTATTCATACTTGTCTTGTTGCCTAGTAAACTTATGGGGTCGACTTGTCTAACTCAGCCTAATAACCCCAGGTTACATTAATCCGAGCCGACCCCTCAATAGGTGGTCTAATAACCCATCAGCAAGTTACGACACTTGCGACACTTGTCAATACAAATGATGACACTTCCGTATAGAGGAATAATACATCTCTATAGGAGTACAATAATACATAGATGAAATACATTCTGAAGTTACATATACATCAACACTCCCTCTTAATTAGGAAGGTATTTCTCAACATGGATCTACAGGAACAAGTCTTCTTCTCTGGATCATCATCACTGGATCATCATCATCGAATCATTATCATTGAATCATCATCACTGCTGCTATCTCAATCAATCTCCAATCTACTCATCATAGGAAGTTCTACAGAGCCAGTCCTTTTTCATAATGGATATAGGCCCACCACCTGCAGGTCTTCATCATCTACAAATCCAGCCTTTTTTCATGCTGGATGTATATCATCAACATATCTGTGAGCAAGCCATCAAGTATGTACACCTCAGGATCGATTACACTGCTTCTGCAAAACCTGCAAGATCTCCCAGGACTAATTATACTACCATAGAAAAACTGGAAAGAGAATCTCATGACTGATCATATGCCTATGAAAACCTATGTACCATACTATCACATCATCGTCCTCAGATCATTATCATCATCCATAGAGCACAACCCAGATGCACACACATAGCACTTACACTCACCGACATGGAAGGACTTTCCGTTGACCATCTGAGAAAGACTCACCACTTACACTCGCTAGCATGGAAGGACTTTCCTCTGACCATCTGGGAAAGGATTACAACACTTACATCAACAACCATAGAAGGACTTTCCTTTGACCATGTCGGAATGGCTACAACAATTACATAACGACCATGGAAGGACTTTCCTCTGCCCATGTCAGAAAAGATCGACAACTACATCATGACCATGGAAGGAATTTCCTCTGACCATGTCGAAAAAGCCACTCCCAGCACTTACATCTCGCCATGGAAGGACTTTTCTCTGACCATGCGAGAATGGCCCAACCCTTACATCTCACCATAGAAGGAATTTCCTCTAACTATGTGAGAATGGCTCTGCCTAGCCCTTACATTTCACCATGGAAGGACATTCCTCTAACCATGTGAAAATGGCCTAACCCTTACATCTCACCATGGAAGGACTTTCCTCTAGCCATGTGAGAATGGCCCTGTGTGCATCTATGTCTACGAACTCATCACTTCCCCTTGGAAGGTATCTCGATCTAAAGTACACCAAGTCTCCCTCTTAAGTATTCAAACTTCACTTTGGAAAGCGGCTTAGTCAACACATCGGCTATTTGCTCATCCTTCGCAACATACAAGAGCTTCACTGCTCCTCTCTACACCATATCCCTGATAAATGATACTTGATCTCTATGTGCTTCAACTTGTCATGGAACACTAGGTTCTTGGACAACTTCACACAACTCTGGTTGTTGCAATATATACAAGTAGCACTCAGCTAGACATCAAACAAATCAGACAGTAGCTTCCTAAGCCATACTACCTCACAACTGGCCGACCAAGCTACGACATACTCTGCTTCGGCTGTACTCAATCCCACATAGGACTGCTTCCTGCTAAACCAAGAGATCATAACGGATCCCATACTGAAGCAGCACCCCGAAGTGCTCTTCCGATCCATGGCACTGCCTACCCAATCTAAATCAACATAACCCTCCAAGTTAAACTTTTGATTCACCTCATACTTGAGCCCATAGTCAACTGTACCCTTCAGGTACATTAGAATATGCTTTACAGCTATCAGGTGAACATGTCTCAGATCTGTCAAGTACTGGCTCAAGGTGTTCGCCGCAAAGCAGATATCTGGTCTCATATTCGTCAGGTACATCAAGGACCCAATCATCTGACAATACATCATAGCATCAACCGGCTCAGAAGAACCATCACACAGAAGCTTCAGGTTAAATGCCATAGGTGTGGCCATGGCCTTGCAATCCATCATCCCGAACCTCTTCAGGATCTCTACTGCATACTTCCCTTATCCAAGGAAGATTCCATCTGCATTGTGCCACACCTCCATACCAAGAAAATAGTGCATCATACCTAAGTCCTTCATCTCGAACTCAGCAGCAAGCTTCCTCTTCGTATCGGCAGTCAATCTATCCTCACCTATTACAAATAGGTCATGCACATACAATAGTAGAATCATAGGGTTTCCTTCCTCAACCTTGTAGTAAAGGTTGGAATTTGCTTTACTCTTGGTAAAGCCCAAACTGGATAGGAAGCCATCTATCCTGCCATACCAGGTCTTGGGCGCCTGTTTCAAACCATATAGGGCTTTCTTCAGTTTGCACACATGTGTCTCTCTGTCATGTGTCTCAAACCCGAGTGGCTGCTCCACATACACTTCCTCTTCAACTACACCATTCAAGAAAGCTGTCTTGACATCCATCTGGTGTACCTTCCATTTCATCAGTGCAGCCAGAGCAAGTACTGATCTGATGGAAATGTATCTAGCCACAAGAGCAAAGGTCTCTTCATAATCAATCCCTTCTTTTTGGGAGAAGCCACGAGCTACAAACCTAGCTTTGTATTTCTCTATGCTACCATCTGCAGCACGCTTGATCTTATAGATCCACTTGGAAGTCACCACAGACTTCCCATCTGGTCTTGGGACCACATCCCAAACATCATTCTTCATGATCGATTGGTATTCCTCGACCATGGAATCCTTCAATTCTTTCTTTTCTGTTGCTTCTTCATAACTGGAAGGTTCTTTCTTCATTACGTCACAGAGTAAGGAAACATAGCTGGTATGTGATCTTGTTCTTTTCCTTTCTCTATGTTCTTCTTCTGGAATACCAAATCTTTTTGCATCTTGGATGAGCTCTCTATCCCATGCTCGTTTCCTCTCGTGAGATTCCTTCTCACGAGGTGGATCTACAGGCTCTTGTGGATCTTCCATTTCACGATCTTCTTCAGGAACTGCTTCATTCATGGTGGTGTCTTGAGCTATGGATATTCTGGGTTCTTCATTCTCTTCAACTGGTGTTTTCCTCGATTTGATGTATGTTGAGCTTTCATCAAATGTTACATCCCTACTGATATCAATCTTCTTGAATCCTGGGAAGTAGATTCTGTAAGCTTTCGAGCTTTCACTGTAACCCATGAATATGCCCTTATTAGCTGAAGGATCCAGCTTTGTCCTCTTTTCTTTTGGGATGTGAGTGTATACTAGACAACCAAATATTCTGAGATGGCTAACTTCTGGTTTCTTACCAGTGAACACTTCTTCTGGTGTTTTGTTATCAAGTATCTTATGAGGTGTTCTGTTCTGCGCATATACAACTGTCCTTGCTGCTTCAACCCATAAGTTCATAGGTAGATCTTGGTCATGAAGCATTGTCGTAGCTGCTTCCATGATTGTTCTATTCTTTCTTTCAGCAACCCCATTTTGTTGTGGATTTTAAGGAGTAGTCAACTCCCTCTTAATCCCTGAATCACTGCATAACTTCTTGAAGTCTCCTAAAGTAAATTCTCCACCATTGTAAGATCTGAAGATCTTGATCTTCATGTCAGTTTGGTTTTCTATCAAGCCTTTGAATTCCTTGAACTTTTCAAACACTTTGAATCTTGGTTCTTCAAGAAGTAAACCCAAGTCTTCCTAGACAAATCATCATTAAAAGAAACATAGTACACATACCCACTCAGAGAACTGGATGACATTGAACCACATACATCAGAGTGGATGATTTCGAAGATTCTTTTTGCCTTGCTTTCACTGCTTGGAAATGTCTTCTTTGTGTTCTTTCCCTTTGCAAAACCTTTGCAAATGCCTTCATGCTTTGCCTGGATTTTAGGAAGACCTTCTACTGCTTTTCTTGCAATTTATAATGCCCTATAGTGCATGTGTGCAAGCATTCTATGCCAAGTTTCACTTGGCTCTACTGAATCATGGACCATGGCTTGTTCTGGTTGGCCCTTCAATTTGTATAATCCTCCCTCTTGCTCTCCAATCACCACTGCATCATCAATAGTTGTACCCTTTGGCCACATTAGGACCTGGCCATCTACAAATGAAACCCTCATGCCTTTTACATCCAATGCAAATATGGAGAGTAGATTCTTCTTGAGACCTGGAACATATAGTACATCTTTCATCTTCATAGACTTTCCAGAGTCTAGTTTATAGGAGACTTCACCACTCCCTTTTATTGGATACTGGTAGTCATCCCCAAGTTTAACCTTGTGGGGTGATTCATGTTCAAATAGATTCATAAAGGATTCCTTGAATCCTGTCATGTGTTTAGAAGCTCCACTATCTATAAGCCAATCATTACTTCCATAAGTAATGGTTCCAGTGAGAGAAAAAATCAAAACATATTCTTCATCACTAGAAGAATCTTCACTATCTTCTCTAGCCCTCTTCCTGGGAGGTTCATCATCCTCTGCAACATGAGCATGATGTCTTCTTTTGAAGTTCTTCTTCTTGTGAGAACCATCTTTCTTATTTCTGGGACAATCTCTGGAATAGTGTCCCTTCTCATCGCATGTATAGCAATGGACATAGGACATGTTCCTTCGAGGTTTGGGACTACCTCTCTGATTCTGATGATGATGTCTTTCTTTCTTGCCATGATAGTGAGCCTTATTCTCACCGTGACTTTTGGAGTGTGGTGTGAGAGCTTGGTATTCATTCCCCATCTTCTCTTCTTGAGCTACAATTCGAGCTTCTTCTTGTGAGCATTATTCTCACAACCTACTGAAGGTGATAAGTTTCCTCCTAGCACAAATCCCTTGGATGAAGGAATCCCATGACCTAGGAAGGCCATTAAAAGTGGTCATTACCACTTCTCCATTTTCTATATCTTCTCCCATAGCTTCAAGTTGTTCTTTTATCTGGGAGACCCTTGAGAAATAGGACTACATAGTCTCCGCATTCTGGATCTTGAAATTCTTCAATTGATTCCTCAGGGTCATTTTCTGATTTATGTTCTTCTCTTCAAATAGCTTAGTCGGGGAATCAAACATCTCCTTTGGTGTCTTTAGGGAAGACACATGGGGTGTGAGATGATCTTTAATAGAATTGACAATGATCCTCTTTTCCTTTACCAAGTTCTTCTTGTGAAGAGCCTTAGCCTCTTCTTCCTCTGGGATAGGGACCTCTTCACTTATATAAGTGTCCAACTCATTTTCTTCCAGAATTAACCCAATCCTATACTTCCATGCTTGGAATTTATCAGCCCCTTCAAGCTTATCCTTAAGCTTAGTGTGGTGAGACATCTTAAAGAGTACTTCTAATGGAAATAGAAAAGTTTTAGGTCTTACCACTTGTCTTGTTGAAAACTGGATCTGGTCCCGGATTAGGGTTTGTCAGAGAAACCCTAAAAATTCAAAAGATGAATTTAAAACTTCTGAAAGGATAGAAAGATGCGCCTTGATGCGATGATCATCCTGGTATATTTAGAATTTGAGATCTGCAAAGTTTCACCCTTTAGAAATGCCTTTTATTCTTCCAGATTCACTAGGGAGGACCCTGAATTAGGGTTTGAGTTTCCTGGAGTTTCACCCAACCAAAAATCTCGATCCAAAGCTCTAAACTTTGATTTTTCCAAGGAGCTTCTAGCTATGTCTTCAGATTTAAGAAATTCCTATTTTTGTGGAAACCCTAATTTTTAGGGCAAAAACTGAAAGTGCTTAGAATTGAATTCTGATTGGACAGAAAGATTCTTCTTGATGAGTAGAGTCCATCTACCTTACTGCTTTTCCAAAATCTATGGAGACAAACCCAATAAACAAGAAACCCTAGTTTCCACCACTACACAATGTCTTCTTCTCAGGGAAGCTCTGATACCATGTTAGATTTTGAGCATTAATTCAACATACTCTAGGATATTTACTAAGAGAATAACATGTACATCATATCAATCATATCAAGCATGTGCCAAGCATATCAAGCAATCACATAAGATAATGGACACAAAGAGTTTCACTAGGGAAAACCATAAAGGTGAAAAACCCCACAACTTCCTCAGAGATAGAATGAGCAATGATACAACCAAAGTACAACCAAAGTACCAGAGATAGACTTCTCCTAGCAGTTGATCCTCCTCCTCACATGTGCACCACTTTCCGAGTGATAGAAGAGTGAGTAATGAGATGAATGAAATAGAGATCTCCCGATCTCTATTTACACTTGTCCTGTCCTGCCTAATAAACTTATGGGGATGACTTGTCTAACTCAGCCTAATAACCCCAGGTTACATTAATCTGGGCCAACCCCTCAATAGGTGGTCTAATAACCCATCAACAAATTACGACACTTGCGACACTTGTCAATACAAATGATGACACTTCCATATAGAGGAATAATACATCTCTATAGGAGTACAATAATACATAGATGAAATACATTCCGAAGTTACATATACATCAACATCAAGAACAACAGCACACTCCAAAACATACTTCTCACAACTCACCACCGCATACACCACCACGTTCTCCATCAAGAGTCATGTCCGTACCCGCATGGAGAGTGAGAGGAGCATTAAATGTAGTTGGGCCATTCCATGATTTGCCTAAAAACCCAGAAAAGGTTTTTCCTAAGTATGTCCCCGACAAAGGGATTTCTGCTGAAGATCACCTTAAAAGTTTTTATTTAGATCTAAATCTTCTAAATGTGGAATACGAAGATGTGGTCTGTCACCTTTTCCCTTACAGTTTCGAACCCAAAGTATCTTCCTGGTATTTTAGTATGCAAGCTAATTCGATAACAAGCTGGGAAGATTTTGAGAAGTGTTTTCTAAAAAAATATGGAAATCAAAAAATTGTAGCTACTCTTATGAAAGAATTGTTGTCTATAAGAAATTCCAAGAGTTTAATCAAAGATTCACAACACTGTTAAACAATTTTAGTGATGCAACAAAGCTTGCTGAGAAATGCTTGGTAGAGTATTACACAATAGCTCTTAAATCCCCACTAGCAATGTTCGTCAAAAGAACGAAAAAGGTTACCCTGACAGAAAATTTTTAAGAAGCAAAGAAAGTAGAATAAGAGGCTAACAACATCGGCAAACATGCTCTAGAAGTAGATGTTAAGCCGACAGCTATTAAGAAACCTTTTTTGTTAACTAGGGATAAAGAAGAACCCATAACAGATTTAGAAAATGTCATAAAAATGATGCAAAAACTCTCCAATAAAATTATGGATCTAGAGAAAGATAAGGTGACCAGCTCTTCAAGTCCACCTTTCAAGCCTTTCTATAAAAATAAAGAAGAAAATGGACAGTCAACTCCACTGGTAAAAAAATTTGTTGTACTAAATTTAAATGAAATAGCCATGGATCACTTCTGCACTTTCCATCAAGAACAACACTCGGAGAAAAGGTGTCCATAGTGGATCAATTCGATGAGTTTAGTAATGAACCAAATGTTAGATGCACAAATGCCTGAGCAAATGAATCCCCAATAAGAACCAATTCTTGAGAGTTAAGAGCCTGCTCTCGACACTACGATGATCCTTTGGGATTAGACTCCTACCCAAGAGCCATCTTGTAAAGATTTCGTAGATGAAGTGCAAACAACATCTATTAACATCACCACCAGAAGTAAAGGCCCAGTGATTGATCCGACAATAGAAGCACCTAAAGATAGATCTAATCAAATACCGAAGCAGCACATAACTATCATTCCTCCCCAACCCAAGACAAACCCGGCAGTTGCTCCTACAGTTACTAAAGAACCAAACTCAGATATAATCAAACAGCCACACGCTTCTTTAAACAAAACAGAAAATCAATTGAAGATTTCAAAGGAATGTGACATGAGCTAGGATATAATCGAAGATATTAAGAAAAAAAAAGCAAACGTTTCCATTTTTTATATGTGTAGCTTGCCACAACAGAGGAACAGATTGATGGAGGCCTTTGATCCACAAACAAGTGCCTCATTAGAAAACACTGATGAGAACTCAGAAATTAATGAAGCAAGTATTGGCAGAAAAACAAAATCTCAAACTCTACCTTTCCTCTTAACCTTTGAGATTTTTAATCACAATGTGCATAATTGTTTGGTAGACTCAGGTTCTAGTTCGAATGTCGTGCCTTTGTCAATTTGCAAAAGGATTAATGGACAACTGATCCCATCCCCATCTCAAATCATTCAATTAGATAGAACGGCTGTCAAGGTTATTGGTGAATTGAAAGATGTACTTATTAGGTTGTCATCCGACTCTAGGGTATGTCAATTCATTGACATAATGGTGGTCGATATCCCTGAAGCATATGAGTTAATTTTGAGTAGAGATTGGTCTGCAAAACTGAATGGTTATTTTGCAATGGATTGGTCTCATTTGTCGCTGCCCTATCAAAATAGGAAAAATCAAATCAAGATATTAAGAGAACCACACATGAAACAAAATGTTACTTAGCTAGAGGAAAAAAATGAAGCTGTAGCTTTTTTGTCTTCAATGTTAGGGAACTATTTCTTGGAAATCGAACCTAGGAATTATCAATCAAAATATATTAGCCATGAATCAGACAAACAGTCTGATCTCCTTCATTTTTCATGGGCTGATGATATTGATTGTAACATAGTAAATTTAATTACTAACTTAAATAGCAATGATACTAACTTAGTTAAAAAGGAAGATACTTTTTGGACTCTCTACTTTGATGGATCCAAAACTCAAGAAGGATCAGGAGCTGGTTGTGTTTTAATTGACCTCGAAAGAAACAAGCATTTTTTATCTTGTAGATTAGAATTTGAATGTACGAATAATACTGCTGAGTATGAAGCTCTGGTCCATGGGTTAAAGAAAGCTATTGGTTTGAATATCAAATATTTGAAAGTATTTGGTGACTCAGAAATGGTTGTTAGGAAAATAAGGAATACAATTCATTGCCTTTCACCACACTTAAAGGGTTATCAAGCTGAGGTTTGGGATCTGATTTCATGTTCTGATGCTTTCAATATTAATTCTCTTCCTAGGTTGAAGAATGCTGCTGCTGATTTGTTAGCAACCTCTACTTCCAGATTAGTGCCCACTAATAACAAATGCTCTATTGAATTGATTTTCAGGCCCTCTGTTCCGAATAACATCACAAATCTCATGGTGTTTGATGATAATGATCAGATCATCAATTTCTTAACAAATGAAGATGTCTTCCAATAGGCTATAATAGATGAAGAGAAGCATGATTCAGATTTACAAAATAAAGATGCTGTAAAGGGAAACTTCATGCCCAAAGGTGTGAGAACTCTTGAAGCGTTATTTGATCTACAGAGAAGACCTGTAAATGCTAAAACTCATAGCTCATCCACGTAGCATGAGTCAATAAATCTAGGCACAGAAGCTGAACAAAGATATATTAATCTTGGTAAGTGTTGTACGCTGGGTGAGAGAAGTAGATTCATCAAATTGTTCCAACAATATAAAGATGTGTTTTCTTGGACCTACGATGATCTGAAAACATATGATACCTGCATCATTCAACACATAATACCAATTAAGGAAGGTGTCAAACCTTTTCAGCAACAATTAAGAAGGATGCATCCGACACTCGAGCCTCTAATTCAGAAAGAGTTAAAAAAATTGTTGGATTCCAAGATTATTTTCAAAGTCCGACATTCTGAATGGGTGGCTAATTTAGTTCCCGTGCGGAATAAATCAGGAGAAATCAGATTGTGTGTAGATTTCCGGAACTTAAATAGAGCTTCCGATAAAGACAACTATCCTATGCCCCCAATGGAACAAATCTTACAGATGGTGTCAGGATCAGAACTTTTCTCCCTACTAGATGGTTTCTCTGGTTACAACTAAGTGCTAGTAGTGGAGGAGGACCGACTCAAAACCACTTTTCGTACGAAGTGGGGAACCTTCACATATCAAAGAATTCCTTTGGGCTTAATCAACACAGGAGCTACTTTTCAGCGAGCCATGGACATTGCTTTCTGAGGATTGGGTGGTCAATGTGTTGTAGTTTACTTCGATGATGTGATAGTTTTCTCAAAGAAAAGGGAAGACCATGTTTTCCACCTAAAGCAAATCTTTGATCGCTGTAGGAAGTATGGTATCTCTTTAAACCCTAAGAAAAGTGTTTTCGTTGTTCTTGAGGGAAAACTTTTGGGGCATATCATTTCAAAGGAGGGAATCTTGATAGATCAAGAGAGAGTACAAGCTATCAACAAGATTCCCATGCCCCATAGCAAAAGGTCTATGCAATCATTCATGGGCACCATAAATTTTGTTCGAAGGTTCGTACCAGACTCCGCTCAGATCGTTAAACCTTTGCAACAAATGGTTAAGCAGAGTGTACAATTTAAGTGGACATACTTGGAAAAGGTTGCATTTAAAGAAATTAAAGCTACCATAGCCAAGGAACCTTCTTTAAGAAGTCCAGATTTCAATAAATATTTTATAATGTACACTTTTGCTTCTGATAACTCTCTAGCAGCTATGCTTACTCAAAAGGCGGAATCAAGAGATGAATACCCAATTTATTTTATGAGCACTGGTCTGCAGGGCACTGAACTGAACTACCCCATTATGGATAAGCAAGCATATGTATTTTTCAAAGCGGTAAAGCAGTTCATGCCATATATTCTAAAAAATAGAACTAAAGTCATAGTCCCTCATCCCGCTATCATATCTCTTTTCGTTCAGAAAGAATTGGGAGAAAGAAGAGGAAACTGGGTCACTTCTCTTCAAGAGTATGACTTAGTATTCAAACCAGCCACTATTATCAAAGGTCAAGGTTTGTGCAAATTGCTTACCGAAAACCTAGTTGATGAAGAGCTAAATTGGAGGAATGAAGCCGAACTGAACATGATTGATGTATGTCCAATTTTTATGACGTTGGAATCTTGGTACAGGTACCTAGTGCATTATCTACAGTCAGGTTACTTGCCAGAGCACTAGAATCCAAAAAGAAGAGCTCTCTGTCTCAAATCAGCAGCATACCAAATCATTAAATGAGTGCTCTTTAGGAAGAATTACGATGGCATTTTCCTCAGATGTTTGGAGAAAGAAGATGCGAGCAAAGTGGTCAAAGAATTACATGATGGCCCTGCTGGGGGACATTACTCTAGAGATACTATAGCTCACAAAATTCTCAGATCTGGATACTATTGGCCCACTCTTTTCAAGGATGCTCACACCTATGCCAGAAATTGTGACGTATGCCAAAGGAGTGCCGAAAAATTACAAAAAGCAGCAGGACCCTTGTATCCTGTTATCATCTCTGAACCATTCGAGCAATGGGGCATAGATATTATTGGCAAAATAAACCCAAACTCCTCACTACAACATCGGTATATTCTGACAACCACTGATTATTTTACAAGATGGGCTGAGGCCGTCTCGCTGCGGAAAGTCAATGAAGATGCAGCCATCAACTTCCTGGAGGAACACATCATAACCAGGTTTGGGGTTCCAATTTCTCTAGTCTTTAATAATGCGCCTTATTTTTAGTCAATCAAGATTAATGAATTCATGTATAAGAAGGAATTAAACTACATTATTCAGCCAATTACTATCCCCAAGGAAATAGATTAGCTAAGTATACTAATAAAAATCTCATCCGAATCCTTAAGAAAACTGTGATTGAAAATCAGAGAAGCTGGCACATAGCCCTCCCAAACACCTTATGGGAAGACAGAGTCACTCCCAAGAATGCCTTAGGGGTTTCCCCATTCACCTTAGTTTATGGCAAGGAAGCCATCCTTCCTCCAAATATTTTACTCCCATTGTTGTAGTTGTCCCAAGCCTCCTGAGGTTTTAGCAGTCAAGCCCTTCAATCTAGAATTGATACCCTGCTAAAACTTGAAGAGTCACGACAGAAATCCAAAGACCAATTCCATCACCACCAAGACATAGTCAAAAGATGGTTTGATAAGAAGAAATATGGTAAAATAAATTTTGAGGTAGGTGACTTAGTTCTGAAATGGGAGCACCAGCATGAGGGTAAGGGAATTCACACAAAATTTCAACATTTATGGGTTGGCCCTTACCAAATTTCTGAAAAGCTTGGCCCGTCAACCTATAAATTGAAAGACCTGTAAGGGGAGGAAGTAAATCTCCCTTTCAATGGCCTCGCCTTGAAACAATGCTTTGCATGAGTCCTAGGTGGAATCTTGTACATAAATAAAACATTGTCTTTTCCTTTCTGGTTTATTTTCTTTTGTTTCATTTTTAATCGCTTTTGATTACCTTTTAGCTTGCTAGTTAGCTTGATTTGTTTTCCTTGTTTGTTTTTCCCTCTTGTTTGAGTCCTTGCTTAAATAAAGCTAAGCTCAATTGTGGTGTGGCTGAGAGATGAGACTCCAGAAAAACTCAAAAGGATGGTCATAAAGAAGCTCACTGATAAAGGGAATATATATATGTAACTTTGCTTTCACTAATTGGTTTCCTGGAATGCAGCGATCCTCTTTTATGTTAGGTCAAAATAACCCCTGTCAAATAGCTAAGATCTAGCATTTCCTTCTGACTATCTTAGGGCCCCATTCACTCTAACATTAATAACTGTCTCAAGAAGTTCACTATGGTGGACCCATAGAGAGGAAGCATGTCTCATAGATATATGGTATTTAAAATGATCCCATGCTGCAAGTAAAAGCAAAAAGGCATATGTCAAAGAGTCTGGTTTCCAGAAATTCTCGCCTCAATCAAAGCATGGCTAAGAAAAGCAAGGAAATTTCCAAATCAAGGAAGCTGTTCAAATAAACCAGCTCAGCAAGGTTCTTCCCGTCCATGAAGCATGAAATCAAACAAATCTTTCACTCACACAAAAGGACATTTTGGTTGATGAACCTATATCAAATTTTGAAAGCAGGAGAAATTTACTTCTGAAAGTCTCAAAGTGGCAAAAGTCATGAATTAAAGAAACATCCAAAAGGATGCGAAATAGCATGGGAATGAGGAACAAACGAACATGTCTGAGAGATATTGTCATGATCCTGTGGAGTCTTATATTAGTAGGATTCTGAAAGACAAAATCTTAAAATGAACCCCACATTTTGGCCCTTAGAGAGTTGTAAAGAAATCTATGTCAAATTTGCCTTTTCCCTTATCACCATTATGATAAGAGTGATCATTGTATTCTCTGGAGTTGAACTATGAAGACATTTTGTTGCACATGTCATCAGCACTTTGTAAGTTTCCTGACCTTGAGATGAGTTTGTTTCAGAGATATGTGTTTTATAGGGAATCGCCAATTTTTGTTGCTGCAGCATCACCCCCCCATATTTTTTGAAAATATTGGGGCCCCCTCCTTTTGTTTTTTGAGAAGAAGTTTGCCTAAGAATATCTAGACATCAGAGTCTTTCCTTACTTTGTTTCCCTAAAGAAAGGTCTTTTGCTTGCCTTACTCTTTGAGTTTATTTTCATTTTTTTTCCTAAGTAAAACTCAAGATTTTGAGCCACAACGGCGGAAGTTCTGAGCTAACTTTGCCGCAATGGCGGAAGAGTTGGCCCAAACTTTCCGAAATGGCGGAAGAAAAGGACCAAGTCAAGCCGTGGCGGAAAACTCATCTTAAGCTTTCGAAAAGGGGAAACCTTTGACCAAGTGAACCCACAGTGGAACAAATTCACCAAGTTTCTCCACAAACTAAGGGAGAATTTGTCTAACTCTTCTGTAAACAATCATAAATTTTTGAATAAGTCACCTTTGCGGGAAGACTCATCTATCTTTTCTGCATTTGCGAAAGTCTTCAAGAAACTCTTCTGTGATGGCGGTTAGAGTGGCACAATTTTCGAAAGAACTCGGATAAATCTTCCGCAAATGCAAGTAAACCTACTTAAAGAGGCCGATGCATAGCGTCATGCTTTCCCTTTGTTGAAAAGATCGTACAATCCTCCTGCAATGGCGGGAAAACCTGGCTTCTCTTTCTGCAGCTGGCGGAGAACTTACCCAAGTTCTTCCGATTTTGATGGTCGCATTTAATAAGAAAAGTGTCGATTGGACCCATCCGTACGCCGCATTAACCCCATTTAATGGTCTACAACCACCCTATTAATAGCTCGCGCATGTCGATTTTATATATATAGGGCATGAACCCCATTGGGTTTTCGTTATTTCCATTGGTCAGAGTGCTCGTTCTGTTTCCATTCGAGTTCGTAAACACCTTCTACAAGCTCATCGGTTCATCTGCGGTATCAACACCTACCTACCACCGTCTTCCAACAAGCAAGTACCCTATCAAGCCTAATGGACTAATTTGTAATGGTTAAGGTGAATGTTATATGCATGGTTCTATTTGTATTCTCCTAGCCACGTCAAGTTGTTTAATTTAACTACGGTTGAAGCAACTCACGCTTTGTTTCATAGGAATGTGGACATCCCCAGGATCCTGAAAAACCATTAAGCCGTCAGTTTTGTAATCTCCATGTTGAAATATTGTAACTTCAAAGAATATTATATTTGTATATTATTTATTCCGGAGATGTTCCATACCTCCGATGTGATTATACTATAAATCCGGAGATGTTTATTCCTCTGATTTGGGTGTGGTAACTAGGGTTATTAGACCCACCATGTGGGGGTCGGCCTAGTCAGTTATAATGGGGTATTTAACCTAATGGTTAAATACGAGCCTACATGTACTTGTGTAAAATACATATCAGAGTAGTGTATAAATAGAGGAGGTGTGTTCCTCATTTGACACACACACACACTTGAGGATAGCACACTTGTGGAGGAGAGGTCTGCTATTGTGGAGGAGGAGATCATGTCTCAGGGTTTCATCTTTGTATATTGCTGTTCATCTATATTGAGGAAGCTTTGCTGGGTTTTCTACCCCATGAGGGTTTCCCAGGATAAATCTCTATCTCTTGTGTTTATGCTGTGCTTGTTGTTTCTTCAGTGATCCTGTATATGCTATTATTGTGAAATGGAATGTAATGCTGCTATTTTCTGTCTTAGCATATTGAATCTTAACATGGTATCAGAGCTAACCTGAAGGAAGACAAGGTATGGCACTAAAGACACTTGCTTTACTTACGACAATTTGAAGGTTAGGGTTTTACATAGAAAAAACTAGTCATCGTAGCACTTTCGCTATAAATCCGTTTTGGCGAAGTTTTCGGATCTGAAATTGCTACAGGACGAAGCTAAAATCTCCAGGTACCTTGTGTCCAAAGGACAACCTCTAATTCATTGTACTTTGTGATTTATGATCTGTACAATATAGGGTTTCTGCCTCTTCCAGATCTGAGTCAAAATCAGGTGACCTTGGGAAAAAGGTCATAACCTGGGCTAGGAAGCTCCAAATGAAATTTCATGAAAAGTTACAGGTTGTACACAGACTGTACTATCTCAGAAAACCTTTTCAGAGGCCGAAGTTGAACCAGTGACACGTGGCACGCCGTACAAGTTCGCTCTTCTGTATTATCCCATAAACAGGTCACGTTGCGACACTTGGCATAACTCTCTCTCAGAGAATCCAATTGAGGTCAGAACTGTCAGGATGGAAAGATAACAGGCCGAGCTATCTCAGAAAACTTTTTCAGAGGCCGAAGGTCAAACAATGACACGTGGCACGCCGTACAAGTTCGCTCTCCTGTATTTTCCCAAAACAGGTCACGTTGCGACATTTGTCATAACTCTCTCTCTCAGAGAATCCAATTGAGGTCAGACCTGTCCGGATGGAAAGATAACAGGCCAAGCTATCTCAGAAAACTTTTTCAGACCCTGTGGATCAAAAATTTCAGAGTTACACCAGAAACAATCAGGTACATATTTCTGTCAAAACAGAATTATTTTTTGGTACCTTCATTCATGGCTTCCGGAATTTAGGGCTTTGAAGAAAGTTGGAATTTTTGTAATCGGAGACCACGGCTGGATGCTACTCATCAAAATAGAAATTTAGAGACCAAGATCAGAATTTTTGGTTGGGCAGAAGGCCGGGCTTGATTAGACCCTAGTTCGGGACTTTGATCAGAAAAGTGGAAAATTAGGGCTTCTGTAAAAATGGGAATTTTTGAAATCTGTGACCACGGCTGGAAACTCCTCAGAAAAATAGAAGCTTAGAGCTTTGGATCAAACATTTTGATTGGGCAGAAGAGTGGGATTCATCAAACCCCAGTTCAGGGTCACGTCCAGTGAATCCAGAAGTTTCAAAGGCAAAATTGAGGAGTGAAACTTTGCAGTTTTCAAATTCTGAATATATCAGTTTGATCAGCTCATCAAGGCGCATATTTCTATCCTTTCAGAAGTTTGAAATTGAAAGTTTGAATTTTTGGGGTTTCTCTGACAAACCCGTATCCAGCTTCAGGTCCAGTTCTTGCAAATCAAGTGGATAGGGTTAATCCTAGAAGAAGATGGATTGGTCACCTGCATAAGTGAAGGAGTTCCTGTTTCAGAGGGAGATGAGGCTAAGGCTTTACATAAGGAGATTACAAGCAATCTCGACAGGTATGACTCATCGAGGTATGTTTTGAGATTTGTTCATGATTAAGTTTATGGTATGTTTGTCTTCATGTTATTACGGTTAGTACAATCTTGATTTTAGATTTGTTGTATCACCTTAACAAAATTATGAATGCATGATAGAAGATATTCATTGGTTAGGGTGTTGACACTTATGATTGTACTAATGCATTATGATGTTGTGTGAGGTTGATGTTGCCTGCTAACAAGATACAGGTACATCACAAAAGACAAATCAGGCTCCATGACCATGAAAACATGAAGACAAAGACTCATCCATAATCTTTGTTCTACTTACGAGGTATGTATGACTTTGTTATATTATGCTTAACCTATGAGACATGCAGGTTCTAGCTCAGGATCTCTAAATCATTGAAGAGATTGTTTAGGTATGTTGTACATAACTAAATAGGTATACTAATCCAGGTATGTTTCCCATGAATCTTACCTTTTGTTAGGATCCCTTATATAAGTATACTTGGTATGATTGGCTATGCTTATTCATAAAATTAGTAATCAAGGGATTATGCATATTATGTCTTTTATATTGATTGATGATATGCATGAGTAAAAGAATACTTCCCTGAAATCTTGAATACTAATTAATCATGACTATACATTTTCAAGAATTTAGAACTATAATGTTTTGATAACATTTAGAACATACTAATGGGTGTATGTTTGTGTATGAGATCATGAGGATGACACTTGAACATGCACAGTGGTACAGAATGAATAGAAGTTCAAAAGACATACAGAAGATCAAGCGGGAGGAAACCACACAAACATAAAAGATAAGTATTTGAGTTGTTATTTGAAATAGTAAATGATATTGCCTGTAATAGATTGTATGCATATTTGTATTCCTATAATATATCATGCTGAGTGTAAATATTCATAGAACATTGAACAGTACACTACTAATATGCATATGATTGGTAAGTTGGACAAACATTCCATTGTTGCTTGTCTAGAATGAAACCTCTTTGCTGACATGCTGAGAGTTGTGCACACTCTCGATAGTATGTTCTGGTAGAGATGGAAGGCATCTAGATAGCCACTGTATGCATACAGGATATGGGAAAGTGTTGTGCCAAAGTATTGGTCAAAATAGTTGCATCACTATGTAAATGATATCTGTATGCATAATAGGTTATCATGTCAATACGATTTGATGATTATGAAGTATTACTAATCATGTACTTAATTTTGATTTGTAGGAAAGGTCATGAAGAATGATGGACATCGTACAAGTGGTGGATGTTCAAACAAGAAGATTTACAAATCAAACAAAATATAGAAGGCTCATGACTAGAAGATTCTCTTAGAAAGGGGAAGAGAATCATGACAAGATGTTTGCTCCAAGTATGGTGTAATTAAAGAAGAAGTGTGAATCAGGTTCTGTATAGGTACCTAGGATCGATAATAAATTGATAAGCTTAATGATCACCATGGGTGATGTGGATCTCAACCTTTGCTACAAGGTTGAATATGATTTCTATACACATATGACATGGATGCAAGAAGGAACTCACCACAGAGTTCGAATGATATTGAGGTTCATATCTGTAGACCCATCTAATGAGAGATGGCACAGATAGATATGCAGAAGATCATTCAATGCAGAAATGAAAATGAAAGATCTCAAATTGATGCTTTACTTCCTAGGTCTAGAAGTATGGCAAGGCTCAGAAGGAATATTTCTCAACCAGGGAAAGTATGATGAGAAATATGACTTGAGGTGTTGGAATGGCCACTCTTATGGATTCCAACTTGAAGCTGTTAGGGGATAACTCATCAAAGTTAGTGGATATAACTCTGTACAGTCAAATTATTGGGTCATTGATGTACCTAACATATACTAGATTAGATATATGCTTTGTTGTGAACACCTTGAGTCAGTATCTAGTGGAAACTGGATGTGTTCACCTGATAGTTGCAAAGCATGTGATGAGGCACATAAAGGACACGATAGAATTTGATCTATGCTATCTTGAAGATCATGACTTCAGATGGTTATTCAGATTCTGATTGGGCAGGAAGTGTATCAGACAGGAAGAACACATCGAGAGGATGTTATTGTCTGGGATTAGCCATGATCACGTGGTTTAGCTGGAAGCAGTCTAGTGTGGCTCTCAGCACAAGCAGAATATATGGCTGCTTGCTCTGCTAGTTGTGAAGAAGTTTGGCTTCAGGATTGCTTGACTTAGAGATAGAACCAACTGTGATCCTATGTGACAAATAGAGTTGTATGAAGATGACAAAGAATCTAGTGTTCCATGATAAGTCAAAGAACATAGGGATCTAATAAGATATGATGCAGAAGGAACTAAAGTTTGAATTTGTAACAGGTTACCGATGTACTAACCAAATCTCTACCTCAAGTGAAGAAGTTACCAACATACTAACCAAACCTCTGTCTTGAGTGAAATTTGAATACTTCCGAGACAAGCTTGGTATAGCTCAAAAGGACCCTCCTCGAAAGGGGGAGTAGTATAGTCACTGATGATGAGATTGTCTCATCGAACAACAAGGTCGATGATGAGGTAACCTGTTCTCTACACCTAGATACTTAGAAATATTTAGATTTAGGACTCTTATGCTTAGAATACTTTGTTTTACATGCTTTTGATGATAGATGTATTGGTGAGAATACATACTTTTGATGACACATGTATTGATTAATGTACTTGTATGGTTGAGGATACTTGTACTTGTATTGATGAGAATACATGTGGGGATTGTATCATCCCCGGACTTTGGTCCCTGAATTGATCCGTAGACGTATGGTCTCCGAAAATGAAGTCCTTAATGGACAGTTGAGGGGATTGGATCATCCCTGGACTTTCAGTCCTAAAGAGAGCCGTAGACGTGAGGTCTCCGAGAATGAATTCCTTAGTGGACAGTTGAGGGGATTGGATCATCCCTGGACTTTCAGTCCTAAAGAGAGCCGTAGACGTGAGGTCTCCGAGAATGAAGTCCTTAGTGGACAGTTGAGGGGATTGGATCATCCCTGGACTTTCAGTCCTAAAGAGAGCCGTAGACATGAGGTCTCCGAGAATGAAGTCCTTAGTGGACAGTTGAGGGGATTGGATCATCCCTGGACTTTCAGTCCTAAAGAGAGCCGTAGACGTGAGGTCTCCGAGAATGAAGTCCTTAGTGGACAGTTGAGGGGATTGGATCATCCCTGGACTTTCAGTCCTAAAGAGAGCCGTAGACGTGAGGTCTCCGAGAATGAATTCCTTAGTGGACAGTTGAGGGGATTGGATCATCCCTGGACTTTCAGTCCTAAAGAGAGCCGTAGACGTGAGGTCTCTGATAATGAAGTCCTGAATGAACAGGCAGGGGATTGTATCATCCCCGGACTGAGGTCCCAGAATAGAGCCATAGACTGGGTCTCCGATAATGAAGTCCTGAATGAACAGGTAGGGGATTGTATCGTCCCCGGACTTCGGTCCCTGAATTGATCCGTAGACGTGTGGTCTCCGAGAAGTGGGGATTGTATCATCCCCGGACTTCGGTCCCTGAATTGATCCGTAGACGTGTGGTCTCCGAGAAGTGGGGATTGTATCATCCCCGGACTTCGGTCCCTGAATTGATCCGTAGACATGTGGTCTCCAAGAAGTGGGGATTGTATCATCCCCGGACTTAGGTCCCTGAATTGATCCGTAGACGTATGGTCTCCGAGAAGTGGGGATTGTATCATCCCCGGACTGCGGTCCCTGAATTGATCCGTAGACGTATGGTCTCCGAGAAGTGGGGATTGTATCATCCCCGAACTTCGGTCCCTGAATTGATCCGTAGACGTATGGTCTCCGAGAAAGTGATTTTTGATGTGGTTACTTGTATCGGTAGGATACTTGTATTGATGATGTGGTTACTTGTATCGGTAGGATACTTGTATTGATGATGTGGTTACTTGTATCGGTAGGATACTTGTACTGATGATGTGGTTACTTGTATCAGTAGGATACTTGTATTGATGATGTGGTTACTTGTATCGGTAGGATACTAGTATTGATGACGTGGTTACTTGTATCGGTATGGATACTTGTATTGATGATGTGGTTACTTGTATCGGTAGGATACATGTATTGATGACATGATTACTTGTATCAGTATGGATACTTGTATTGATGATATGTATACTTGTATTGGCATGAATACTTGTACTAATGATGTGGATACTTGTATTGTTATGGATACCTGTGTTGATGACGATGCTGACGATCGTGTGATGACGATACTGATGATCGTGTGATGACGATGCTGATGATCGTGAGATGACGATGCTGATGATCGTGTGATGACGATGCTGATGACCGTGTGATGACGATGCTGATGATCATGAGATGACGATGCTGATGATCGTGTGATGACGATGCTGATGATCGTGAGATGACGATGCTGATGATCGTGTGATGACGATGTCGATGATCGTGTGATGACGATGCTGATGATCGTGTGATGACGATGCTAATGATCGTGAGATGACGATACTGATGATCGTGAGGATCCAGATGTTGATGTTGTTGTAGTTGTTCGAGTGCTGCAGAAGATAAAGACTCAGTACTGAAGATGTTGATGTTCCAGTATTGAAGATGTTCCAGTAACTGCTTGAGTTACTGATGATGTTGAGAAAGCTTCCAATGATTTATAGATGTATCATGTATGATGTTGATGACTCCTTGCTCGTGCAGATACTGTTATAATATCCTTCTCGTTAAGGGGGAGTGTTGAAATATTGTAACTTCAAAGAATATTATATTTGTATATTATTTATTCCGGAGATGTTCCATACCTCCGATGTGATTATACTATAAATCCGGAGATGTTTATTCCTCTGATTTGGGTGTGGTAACTAGGGTTATTAGACCCACCATGTGGGGGTCGGCCCAGTCAGCTATAATGGGGTATTTAACCTAATGGTTAAATACGAGCCTACATGTACTTGTGTAAAATACATATCAGAGTAGTGTATAAATAGAGGAGGTGTGTTCCTCATTTGACACACACACACACTTGAGGATAGCACACTTGTGGAGGAGAGGTCTGCTATTGTGGAGGAGGAGATCATGTCTCAGGGTTTCATCTTTGTATATTGCTGTTCATCTATATTGAGGAAGCTTTGCTGGGTTTTCTACCCCATGAGGGTTTCCCAGGATAAATCTCTATCTCTTGTGTTTATGCTGTGCTTGTTGTTTCTTCAGTGATCCTGTATATGCTATTATTGTGAAATGGAATGTAATGCTGCTATTTTCTGTCTTAGCATATTGAATCTTAACACTCCAAAGTAGCCCCGTCTAGCCTTACGTAAAGAGCATCGGTTTTCTTACACATCTGTGAAAGTTTACATTGTTTTTGCGCCATGGAACATAGAACTTATAATCGCTTTGTTTTTACGGTTTTATGAAATGCATGTCCCTTATTTTTCATAGTGGCAATGTAGCGACTTACAGAAACTTTTCAGTTTTGCACAAGGATTATGAAATAACTTATGATATAAATGTTTAAATTGATGAAAGAGCCATTTCAAATTTGCAAATCAGTAGTACGAGTAGAATTAGAAACTTTCAGTTGGCATTTAGGATGAATAAAATGATAATTTGAATTACTGACATTGCGCCGTATGCCTACAGGATTTTTCAAATTACTAAAGGTGGCAGGAGAAGGTCAAAGGAAACCTACCCAGCTGATGACAATGCAAGGGTGGAAACTACATTCCAAGATACTAGGTGCACTACAGGCATGCCCCCAGAAGTAAAATAGGGAGATGGATACCGTATGGTAAGATACCAGGATTTCCCTGAGGCTCTTCTTGAAGAAGAATGTCTATACTGAAATATAAAAAAATCATGTCTATCCAAAGCCTCCACCCATCTAGAGCTCTTCCCCTGCTCAGAAGTAATTGGGTGGCTTCTACGGCATGTGAATACCAAGACAAGAGTTCTTTTGGACAGCAAAGGAGAATATTTTTCTTCATTTCACCCATCCTATATCTCAAAGGCTTATAAATTTCCCAAGCCCCAACAGTGGCTGGATGGTGCATGGCTAGGAGAAATCAAGATGGACAATCTGGAGATGGCTACGAGAATGTTAATCTCGGGCAAGCAAATCAGAAAAAAGGATAGTGAGGAATATCAGATTCAAAATCTGAGCCCTCCTTTCAGATTGATCACTCTCATGCTAAGCGGAATATTTGGAAGACCCGATGGGACGATGTTTATGCTGCAATGGGTGCCCATCATCCACTATGTGGCGTTTAGAGGAACAATTTTTAACTGGGCTGATATTCTCTCAGACAGCTTAACATCAGCTATAATTGCTGCACAAGAGGGGTTAGTGGATAAAAGGGAAGAATCTTATATGGCATCCTACTTGATAGATTGTGTTGTGGCAAAGTGTCTTTTTCTCAAGTTAGGATGCATATGGAACTCGGCCGAAACCTCAGTATTCATTACTTACAAAATATGCTGGGCTCATAATTACAAAAGGAATTACAAACTCATTTGTGAGGAGTTTATCATGCCTCTATATGCATTATTGTTCAACGAGGAACCCAACTGCTTATCTGAGAGCGTCATGGAAGTCCTGGACAACTATGGTGATTTCTATTTCTCGTCAGAAGGCACCTACAGAAGAATGTATGGAGGCTCTAAACCTTCATTTATCCTACAAAGATATGCCACTGATTATGTGGTCCATAAGGAGGCAGTGAGCCAAGTGTTCATTGATGGGGTGGGTAGCACCTTGTACAAAGAAAAGAAGGCCACTTTCCCACCTTTACCTTTCTATGTTGGGGCCTACAAGTTCTCATGAATTGCAACTGTAGAAGAGTTCATTGCAGAACTAAAAGACTTTCACTTTGGGGAAAGGAGTTTTTGGAGGAACGATCGACAAGGCAAAGCAGCACGACATTGCAAAGAATTCTATGCCAACTTTGAATACACCCACTATTATGATGAGGAAGAAGAAGCATATCGGGGGCTCAGTAACATGACCCAACTACATATTTTTTGGCTAAGTAAAGTCGGGTCCAGTTATATCTCTGGCACTGTGAAGGGTGTAAAACTACAGAAGGAAAAGGAAGCAGCAGAAGTTGCTCAAACTCTCTCTAAAGAAGAGCAAGAGCTAAAAGAAGCAGCCGAGAAAATCCAAAGGGAAGCTACTAATAGAGAAAACAAGGTGAAAGAAGATGAACTCCAAAAGGAAGAAGCTCAAAGGATTCAAGCAGCTAAAGATGAAGCTCGGAGGATTCAGGAGGAGGAAAGAAGTAGGCTGGAAGGAATTTCCCAACAAGAAGAAGATGACAAACTGAGAAGCGAACATGAGGAAGAAGCACAAAGAAAAAAAAAAGAAGAAAATAAATCCAAAGAAGATGCTGACCCCAAAAGCCCAAATATACAAGACTTGGATATGGGTTCCCCCATAAGGGACCTCCCAATTGTCCCTTTTACACCATCCAATAATAGTACAGTGTCTCAATGGGATACATTTACTTACAACAAGAAAAGGAAATCCATTGCTAAAGAAACAATGACCAGAATGAAGAGGCCTTTTCAACCAGATATTGTCACCAGGCATGAAACCATAGTCATGCAAGGTACCTAACATGCACACAAACTCATGGAATCTATTTCTGTAGCCTCTGTTCTAGTAACTGCCGACAATGTCGACATATTATCAGACAAGTTAGAATCGGAGAAGGAGAAAGCCCACCATCTGTAGGAAAATCTGGTCAAAGAGCAGGATTATTCAAATTTGATGGTTGAGAAATGTTACACCCTTGTGCTAGAAAAGGGAGAACTTAACAGGAGATTTCAGCATCTAGAAGCTGAAAAGAGAGCTTTAGTGATACAAATGAGAACTTTGGAAACAGAGAAGAGAGCTTTAGAAAGCCGCAACCTACAGTTGGAGTCCAAGAAATTTGATACTGCTCAACAGATTGATGACCTAAAGGAGAGCGTTGAGAAGCTGGAAGAAAAGGAGGAACTACTAGAACATCAATTACAACTCGCAACCAGCAAGGTTGGTGACCTGGGACCCTTTCATGAGCAGGCTTGTGAAATTATGAAAAGGATACACTAGATTCAAGAGCTCATGACGGAGGAAATCTGCAAGTTGAAGGAGGTAGTGGCCAGAATAAAAAAAAAAATGCTGAGGCCACTAGGCGTAGGAGGAAGTATGTACTTATTAGTGAGGACATTAGGAGGAAAATGGAATGGATAGAGGGAAGACCAAGATTCCCAGAAAGACTCCCTCTTAAGTCCATCACCGGTTTGAAAGCATATATCCGCCTCTTAGGGTTTTGCCAAAATTATGGAGTAAGGTTGAATGAGGTGGCCATGGTTACGCTTGAACAGTGTGGAAATTTGTATTTGAAAATATGAACCATCGATGAAAATTTCCAGTTGAAGATTCCCCAAACCATAGAGGAGTTTACAGACAAATCCCAATGTTTGTTTGATCTGAGGGAGGGTTTGAATGCTGAAGTGGACTATGTTAGGCAGGTAGATGCTTTGACTTCAGAAGACCTTCATGATTGGATTGTACAGGCCACAGTTCGTGCACATATCCTAAATGAGAGTCTCCAAGTTACAACAGCAGAAGTTGCTAATCTAGAAGAAGAGCAGGCCAAGCATGAAGTCTCTCTGAAAACCATGCTTCCCCTTGATGCAAACAATATCATAAAAGAGGCCAGTATCTGGGTGAAGCATATAGCAGAAATGGACAAGATGCTAACAGCAGGAACACATCAAATAACAACAGGAGGAGCAGAGGTATCAACTTCAATGGGATTCCCAACAACAACAGTGGCTCAAACCCCAGCAGGAGTACCAGCTTCAGCAAAAATGCCCAAGTCAGCAAAGGCATCAGCTCATAAATAATCTACCTTCTGTCTTATTTCGTGTGTCTGCAACCAACGTTTCTTCCTTCAGTCTTCCTATGTGTAAATTATTAATGACATCTGGGCCTCCATCACATTCATTTTTGTAATATTTTGGGTTTTATTCTCTTTTTTTGACATGGACACTACAAGACAAATTAGAGGAATATAGATGGTTAGGGTATAGGTGGCAGCTCTTGGAGCATTTTGTAAAGCTATATATAGCTGAATAGAAGAGAATAGAAGGACTTTTGGCAGGTGAAAGGACATTTCTATCTTGTACGTGAACTATTTCTGCTACATGAATAAGAAAATCGTTTTGGCCTGTGGAAGCCTGCGCAACATTTTGCTTGAATAGAAGAGAATAGAAGGACTTTTGGCAGGTGAAAGGACATTTCTGTCTTGTACGTGAACTATTTCTGCTACATGAATAAGAAAATATTTTTGGCCTGTGGAAGCCTGTGCAGCATTTTGCTTGGGATTGTGTTGGATAATTGATGAACTATTTCTGCATCTTTCATACATTTCCTGTGAGATCATTCCTGGCTATTGTGAATTAATTCTCTGCTATGAATGGTTTCATTTCCTTTGCAAAATTTCTGTGTTAAATGGGTAATAGAATGTTTGTCTCTATCAGAGATATCTTTGATAATCTTTATTTTCTGCTGTAAATGCTTCTTTTCAATTTAACAGCTGTTTGTGGAGTTCTTGGTTGCATTTCAAGTTTATTACTCATCCTTTAAATTTGATCCTTATGAGGATAGATTACTTTAGATTTAATTAGCTCATAATAGATTTTTTTAACGCATGCATTTAATTTAGGGAACATGCCTATCATCTTAAACATAAAAATATAAATGGTGGATCAGGCCGCAACCGGTAAAATAAACAAATCTTTTAAAAACTTACACGGTAGCCGGACCGTTAACCGGACGGATTCTCCACACCAAGGGGTGGGCGATCCAATTAGGATCACTTACTGGGGAGAATCCCTTGTTGATTGATGCTACGATTTTCAAGCATCAACATGAAGCTGTCCCATTCTGAAGTAAACCCCTCCTAAATAACTTCTTCATTTCGTTCTAGACATTTTCCTCGCAGCCCTCTGGTTTTCACTGTGCTGTCCATCTTTTTTGTTATAGAATGTTATGCATTTTTTTGTACAAGAGAGATGTATTTAGATCTAACTATGCTCAAACTACTCTCACCCGACCTCCCTCTAAGGGGAAGCTTTTTTGTAAGGCTCATGAAAATCATTTTGACATCTTTGAAATATTGGGATGGTGGTTCTATCGTCTCATACACCTCAAGTGCCTACATGCTATGTAATTTTTCTCTGGTTCTAGATTAATATACTGTGCAGTTTTACAAAACAAAACAACATCAAACAAAGCTAGTTGGATAAACAACAAAGACTTCTATCATAACTACGATCCACTAAATATTACACAAACTTGTAGGGGATTGACATATGGGCACAGTTCTATTAATAACCTCATAATATCTATAAGGATAGATAACAATCCACAAGGAAGATAGAGAAATAATTGATCTGCTAAAATATACCTAGCTGCAGCATTAGAATATAAACATGATACATAAGGATATAGAAGGAAGAGTGAAGATCTTTCATATTGTAGTCCTTTGACCCAAGATGATAGATATGATTTTATAGGAGTTGTGCTGACATTCCTCCCACTATGTATTGTTTCTCATGTGCTGACATTCCTCCCCTTTCACCTATTTATGATCACTTGTTGGGCGTTAATAAAATTATCTTATTGTATCTTATCTACCATCAAATATTCAACTAATCCTAATGACACTCCTAGCATAGTGCCCTCAAGTCCACCAACTAACCCTTTGTTCCACATTGATTCTTTGCTCAAATATATTCGATGCATTGATCACCTTTGAGCTTGTAAAAGGTATCAATACAATTCCAACAAAGCCATTAATTTCTCCCAGGTAGTTGAGAGTTTCTTTATATGTTCTTGATAATCCAATCAATAATTTTAACAAAGTAAAATATGAGCAATATGACATTGATTGTCCATTCTTCTTCTTGTGTTCAATAGTGATGAACATTCATTTCTACGAAAATCCTTTGAACTAGTTTTTAGGCGGCTCCTCTAATCTCCTAGTGTTGCATACAATTTTGATGTTGTGTGACCTGGTGTTGGAACAAGCACTTGGTTCAAATCAATGGAAGATACATGAGATACAACTTCTCGGTATTCCTTATCCTTGTCACAATCTTGATCTTCATCATTCTCATTAAAACCATTAGTTTGTTTTCTAGGGTCTTCATTTTCTCCATTATTGAAGTCTTTTAGGGGATTTGGACATAGGTATTCCATAATCATTTTAGCTACCTCATCATGTTTTCCATCTAGAGGATCCTTCTGGGTTTTGATAAACCAAGTGAAGAAACAATGGCGATTCTTCCCTTTAGTTATGAGATAATATTTATAGGTATAAGAGACCTAGTGATGAAACATTGTCTACTTGTGTTGCAAGCACACCTCACATACAACCACAAAAATCTTGATTATCCTCTAATCCTTTCTAGTCACTATAAAACATTATAAGTTTGCAGGTCATTGGTTGATGTATTAATTTCTCTACACATGCTAGTACATTCCTGGTACCTTTTAGACACAATATTCATAGAACACTTGCACAAAAGGAAAAAGTTAAAATTGAGTCCATCCTCTGCTATTTAGAAATTAGTCTTCCCACTAATGCATCATTAAGTCAGACATATTTGTTTACTTTTGTATATGGATTGATTGAGGATGGTATGGAGGAAGAAAACATGGGTAGGAAGACTATTTTGTTTAGTAAATTTTCCCTAGAATCTTCAATATCACTAGTGTTTTATACAATTTCAATGGAGAGACCTACTAATGATGAGCTAGATGCACCCAATAGGTATCTAATTACAATCTTTGCACTGAGTCTTCTTGAGAACCATCGAAAAAAAATCAAAGTAGATAAGGGTGATCAATACTTTATATCTATGTTAGACCCTTTTATAGAACAACTAGGGAACTATCTAAAATCTAAGTATGAAGAGGTTATATCACAGTCTGTGAAAAGTATTGCTTGTGTATTGAGACTTCAGAGTAATAATATTACCTCCTTATTTTTTAATAGGGTTATGAAATCAAGAAAGAGTGACAGTCCATTAATGTAGTCTTCTATTAATTTACTTGTTATGATTCCGATACATGCAAATAAACCCATCTCAAATGATCAATTAAATATGCTTCCCCAATGTCCTTTCTTTATTGATTTAGAGAGTATCTCAACTTTCGTTGCACTATCACTTTTGAAGGCAATTGTTAGGTAGAAGTTGCAGGTTACAAATCTGTATGATTTGTTACTAGAGTTGTAGGCTTGATAGTAACTAGTCAATATTTACCCATTCACCAGCAATGTAGTCAAGTTCTTTTGTACTTTCTTCTTGAATAACCTCTTGGTGCCAGTTGATTGCAACTACACTTGGATTTCCTAGTTGCAAAACTTAGGTAAGGTTCAATAATTCACTGCCAATTTTCCAATACTATTGTTAATATGCATACATAATTTAAATTTGCTTCTTTAAACGACATTTGTTGTATCTATGAGCATACAAACTACATGGAAGTTGTTCTAGAGATGTTACATGTGATTATCCTAAAATTTCCCAGTAATATGCCAGATGAACAAGCATGGACATTTTTCCTACCATTGGCGACTCGCCTAGTTAATGTTAGTGACAATCAAGTTCGAGCTATGGTGGGAACAATTTTGAAAGTTTTGATTGGAAATGTAAATTGACGACCAATGCAATGGATGTTAGTATTCAGTGTTTCTTGCTACATGAGTGAGAAACAACAACTGCATAATTATTGATCAATTGTATTCCCCCTTAAAGTGGAACAGTAAGAATTCAATCCTCTAGGTGATAATGCCTTCTATAAATCCAATGTCCATTTTGCACTTCATAGGTCTTCCTCTATACGATTTGTCTCCTCTCTTAGCCATGATGACATTTAGTAACCCGTATGGAATAAATTGATGCAGTGGGTTGTTGTTACTCACTTTTTTCATTTTCTTGCAGGTGAAAACCTCGATCAATATTAAGACAGTATGGCATGTGGCTTTTTTACTTTAAATTGTAATAAGATACAGTATTTCTGAGTGCTTTGAAGCTATGGAATGCAAAGTATTGGTCAAGAAAAGGGTTTTACTATAGATGCATATTGAGAAGTATGTTTTATAGTTAGGTCCATTGAATCTCTTATTCCATTTTAATGTTTTTGTTTGCTTTTTTCTCTACATCATATAATCATTTTTTCCTCACTTCACTCTAGTGTAGCACATTAGTTTAAGAGTAGAGAAAAAAAAAAGAATTAGGGACACATAAATGGTAGTATAGGGAAAATAAATGAGTGAAAGAGACACAATAAAAGTGTCAAAAGTCAATTCCTTAACCTTTTGAGATAGGAACTACCAAAAACTAGCTAATTTGAAAAGTTTGTCGAGAAACAAAAAATGTGAAAAATCAGAACTAGGAAGGATATGAACCAAATATATAGTTGAACACCTCTCCAATGGTAACACATGTAAGCCAACTAGACACAATTTGTTTCATTCTGGATTATGTTTATGTTTTAATGTCTGACATGTCCAAGAAAAGGGATGACAAAAATTACAACACACATGAAAAACTTGACATAATTTGCATAATTTTTGTTCAATCCCTAGTCTAAACACTAAAAAATCTATAAATATAAACTACATTGGAAAATTTTGAAGAAACAAATTATTTTTTCATTTTAATAATATATATGTCCCCTTTATTGTTGGGAGAGGGGGTATATAATTTTTTTTTGTTTATATTACATTTGATTGGCTTGTCCTTTATAACCACAGTTCAATATTCTGTAGCTCCAAGTTGGCAAGAATTCTCAATGACTATTAATATTTTGGCATGTTAGCGATTAATGGTTCTATCAATGTGGTAAGCTTGGACAACTATATTGTTTTTTTTACGGAATATGGTTTACTTGGTTGGAAAATATACTGGAATGCTAAATTCATAAAAGATAATGGAATGTGGTAGGTTTTTAGATGATGTCAATCATGGTTCTTCTGACACTACCACCATTCTTCTCACACTAGTACCAATCCCACATAGCTTTGGGTTCCCAAGAAGAGAAGTTGTTCTTGGGTATAGCAGGATGGAAATTGGTAGGCACCACAAGAGTGGGCATGGCATGGAGCTGAGAGATGGAGCACAACGGGATATGAGGTACTCTATATGAATAAGTTTTAATTTGGTTATGTTTTATTCTAAATTATTATTTGATTTTATTAAAATATGTTTATATGTACGATTTGGATAATACTAACCTAGATATTAGTACTAGATTTGACGTAGAAATTGGTGCCGAGTTGCTAGAAAATATACAAGAAGAAGGGATAAGATTCTACTTGAAAAATTACTCGTACTTCTCTTGGGTAAAAATAAAATATTCTAAATTTCTTATTTGGTTAATTTGAGTTTCTTGTTGATTTTAATTCTAACTAGGATTTTGAATCTAGTTTATGAATCACCATTGTAGGAAAACGATGTGGAAGTGAGGTTATGAGAAGAGGTAAACTTGGGTTTTTTATGGTTTTAACTAACCTGGAACGAAGCTAACCCTTGCATGTAGCCATATTGGGAATTATTCTAATTTTTTGAAGAAGATGGATTTTTTATGGGTCGAATCATGAAATCCAGTGTTGGGAATGTTCAAGGTTATGGTGGCAAGCATATAAGCATTTAATGTCCCTTTAAGGAAGTAGAAATAGTTTCCATTGGCCATGGTCTTGAACCTTTTACGACTTTACTCCTAAAAGGCATGTTATTTGTTGGTGCTTTGGAAATATACCTTTTGATTATCTTTTGTTTGATCAAGTCTTATTGTGCCACTATTAGTTCCTCGTGGAAGAAGTCATAATAAAATGAAATTTATATATTTAACTAAAGTTATTTTTTAAATGAACTTTGATTCTTCTATTTAAGGGTGCTAGCTTAATGGAAGAGTACCTTGCTTATAGGAAGGAGGTTGTTGGTTCAATTCCTCCGTTACCTATCTACAAAAATAAACGACTAATTAAATGAGGAGTTAACAACCATCAATGAGTAAATAAACTACCACTTGACAACAATCAATGACTAAATAAATGACTAGTTAACAGTTCAATGAATGACTAGGTAAATGACGAGTTAACTACACTCAATGTCTAACTAAATGGCTAGTTAACCACAATCAATGACTAAATAAACATGACCAGTTAAGAGAAATCAATGAATAAATAAATGACCAGTTAACTAAAATCAATGACTAAACAAATTACCAATTGATAATAATTAATGACTAAAACAAGGACTAGATATACCACCAAACTGACCAATCAAAACAACCAATAAATCACTACAACTTTTTAGTAACGTATTTAGTCATGTTATAAGTGGCTGGAAATAAATGACTATTCATCATGTGACTAAATTTAGTCATTTATATGAAATTTTTGGTAGTTTATTTAGTCATTTATCTAACTTTTTGTTCTAGCGGTGCTTCCCTCTTATTTTATAAAAGTGGGCCACTTCTTTTGAAGCAACATTTGTAAAAGTGAGTTAATAGGAAAAGTTAGTAGAGGCGGGGGAGATTATTTAGTGCTTTTATTGCTCTCTACAATGTGGATCAACCTTTTCCTACCACGTGGCCCCTTCGTTCCATTTTATCTCTTTCTTAAAAAGGGCATAACTTCCTCATCCATAGTCTATTTTCAGTGTCGTTCTTTTTTAAACCACCTATTTTTTCAAGATCATTGCATCCACACAATTAGTTTATGTTTTTACATCCTGCATATTCTAGTATGGCTTCCCCATGTGATATTATGCTTATTAGTTCCAACTACTTCTCATGGAGATCCCGTATGGACGATGTCCTACATATTAGGGGACTTTTCTAGATTACCTCATGGAAAGAAACCGAACCTGATGTCGATGATAAGAAAATAAAATGGCCAAATAAATGTGACAAGGATCAAGGATTAGTTGGAATGTCCATTTTTAATGACTTACAATTCCACCTTCAAGGAATTGATGACCCAAAAACAACATGCAAAAAGTTATAAATTGTGTTTGGCAAAAAAAATGAAATTTGAGGTCATCAACTTGAAAATGAGTTGATTACCTTAAATCTAGGTGATTTGTTTTGCATACAAGACTATTTGTCGAAGTACAAGACCCTTAGACTCTTACTTGATGAATGTGACATAAAAAGTAATGAAGAGAAATGTATTTTCCATGTTCTTTCTAAGCTTGGACCTGCCTATTCTGTTTTTGTATCTACCTTTTACTCCATGAAGCAATATTTGGGGATTGACTATAAGAGGACCACTTTTAAATCCTTTTTGATTCGTTGATTAGAGAGAAAGAAAAGCTAATACATCTTGGAATAATTAATAATGCATAAATATAGTGAAGAGTTAGTGGAACAATAGAAAGATGAGTCCAAGCATCCCAAGAAGTAACATCCTAACAATAATAAGCAAAAAAAGGGTCCCAAACCTTCTTATCCAACTCATCCTTCCAATAATGACAAAGGAACCAAATCAAAATGTAAGAATACTGATCGCCATTGTAGTTTTTGTGTGAAATATAACCATGATGAATCTAAATGTTTTAAGAAGATGGAAGCCTTGGAAGCAACAATGAAGAAGCACAACATCAACCTTGATTTGTCTTTAGAATCTACATCTCATGGACATGCACTTCGTGCTTCTAGTTTTTCATTTAATGTATCTTCTTCTTCTTCTTCTTCTTAGAGTGAGTGGCTCATTGATTCTGGAGCATCTTATCATATGGCTAAGAATAATGCCATATTTTCTACTATAAATGAATGTAACACCATATGAATATTTGTTGTAAATGATATCTCTCTCAGTGTTGTAGGATCTATAACAATTCAAGTAGAAGATGGTTAGTTTAATGATCTACTATGTGTTCCAAGAATTTCATGCAAGTTGTTGTTATTCTATCAAATTATACATTATGGTGAATGTAAGACTATAACATCTACAAATCACCAAGTTGTAATCAAGGATTTGAAATATCCTAATCATGTCCTTGCCATTGGAATTGTTGATGATGTTACCAGGTTGTACAAATTTAACAACCTTGGGTCATCACCTTCTCCCTCAGTTTTTGTTGCTCATAGAGATGACTTGAGAAAACTTTGGCATGAGCAATTTGGTCACTTAAATTATCACTCATTGCAACAACTATGTAAATAAAATATGGTGACTAGACTTCCAATGGTATCTTCCAGTGATGGTTTTTGATCCGACTATGTACTCAGAGAACATCATGTAGAATTTTTTTATAAACATGCCTTTTTGCACACCCTGGCCCCCTTGGAGCTTGTGCATAGTGACTTGTTTGGTGCTCTTCCATTTTATTCTTTTTTTGGTTTCAAATATTTCTTTAATTTCATTGATGATTACTCTACACACACCTGGGTAACTTATTTCCTAAAACTTAAGAGTGAAGTATTTAACATGGTCTTGACGTATAAGGCCCTTGTCGAAAAATAATCTGGTCATCAAATTCTTAAGTTAAGATGTGATAATGGGGGAGAATATGTTAACAACAAGTTCACTACTTTATGTATTGAATAGGGAATCCAACAACAAGACACTGTTCCATATACACCACAACAAAATGGTATAGTTGAGCAGAAGAACCACACCTTAAAATAAATGGTTAATTGTATGCTCCAAGCTAAGGGACTTAGTCTTCAATTTTTGGCTAAAGCCAAATTTTGCAAATTACATAGTTAATTGCACCCCCACTAAAGCTTTACAAGGTATCACACTAGAAGAAACATGGAGTAAAATTAAACCAGTTGTAAGTCATTTCCGTGTGTTTGGAAGTGAAGCATGGGAAACACATTATACAACTTGACGTGAACTCTAAATACTTATCATTGTTTGGAGGTTGCATTTAGTGGCTATTTTTACCCATTGAAAAATGGTGCTTTTGGTAGCACACCATTTTTTTTCGGGGATAAAAATTCAAATTTTTGGAAACCTGTCAATTGATTTTTTGTTTTAAATCACATAAAAACAATATTTATTAAAAATGTATAATATTTTTCAAAAAAACGTTAAAAAGTAAAAAATATACATACAATTGAATTTCTTTTTCAAAAATAAACATAATTAAAAAAAAAAAAAAAATTAAAAAATGAAAAAAATATTAATTTTTTTAAAGAAAACTATTGTTTTTTTTAAATTAAAAAACTATAAAAAATAGAAAATAAAAAACTATTAGAAAATTAGAAAAAACCTTTGTGCCCAAATTCTTCCCATCCCCCTTTCTCCCTACCTTCCTTTCCTCTCCCCTTCCCCTCCCCTCCACTTCACCTCCCATCCCCTTCCCCCTCACCCCCCCTCTCTTCCCCACGCATCCCCTCCTTGGAGTACCAACTTCGATATTCCGGGTAGAGGCAAGGGCTAGATTCAGTGGAGGGGTAAACAATGCTATTGATGAATAAAATCCCAATATTGGAAAGGATTTTGATATGTTATTATTTGTTGTGGTATGAAGTTTTTTGGACTCTATAGTCCATTTAGTGTCTTTGTTTATGTATTTTGGGGAAGACATCAATTGTACTTGAATTTTTTTTAGTTGTAAGAAACCTTGCTATATACATGCGAATCTTTGGATATTTGTGAATATTGGTTTGGATTCAGAAGGATACTTGAATGTATATATACATATCTATTGAAATTGTTTTGATTTTTACGAGTTAGTTGGGGTGTTAATTTGTTTTGGGCATACAAATTTTTGGAGTAACTATGGTCTAAACTTATTTCAGGGCATACAAATTTAAAAAATTATCGATTCAATTGATTTTAGGGCATAAAAAAAAATTATATAAATTACAATAGTGTAATTTGGTTTAAATACTTGAGGTTGAAGAAATTGGTGCCCAAGGTGGACGATTTGGGCTCTATACTTCAAAACACGTTCACCACTACTCGTTTCGTCGCCATCCCTGCTCGGTTGCTGTCATGGAGAAAATGACGGGCTTGACCCATTTCGGCCATAAAACATGTTTTAAAAAACGTGTACATGTTTATTAGCTCATAACCCGTGCGCTTTTATTAGCTCATAACATCTACATGTTTTATAGCTACATAACACGTACACATTTTGTTTAACTACCCTACTTGGCGTTCAACGTGGAAGGATCAACACTAGGTTTGGCAGGGTCGGGATTGCTTGGGATCAATTATATTTTATGGAACTTCAATGGGTTTCTTGAATTTACCATTGCATCTAAAAGGTCCCTCAACTTTGTGAACTCACCCTCAATCAAGTTGAACAATAACTTTGGTCAAATTTTATATTAAAAATTTAAAATAATTTTTGTTATAACACAAATTGGCACTTCAATGACCCTAACAACAACTCGATGACCTTAATGGTATCAAAGCCTTCCAAATAAAATCCAACTATCCCTAACCAGGTCCCAAATGCACCTAATGTCATCTAAAGAGTCCCTAATCACCGTCGCAAGCCTTCAATTACATGTTGCGCCCATTCATATTTATTGAGTCCACTTCATGATAGGATATAAGATCCTAGCTCAATTTAGACTAAGAAAATCATTGTTTTAAGGATGCACACACCCTTACTTCATGTAAGGTGTGTGTGCATGCTACTTTCCTTTCTAAAATGAACATGTTCCCTTAAAAACACCCCAACAAATAGTAAAAAAATATTGCAAATTGCAAATTTGGATAGACATTGGAAAAGTAATCTTTTAGTGTAACTCCTCGAAACCATCTCCTTAACTATCTCAACCATGTCCAAAAAGAATCAATAAGATATATTTGAAAGAGACGAGGCATCAAGCATTTGTCATAATTTTATGTTGGAAGATGTTTGTCCTAAATCCTAGATTTTGTATGTTCATCCCCTTGATAAACCCTTGTTTCTAAGAATTAATTTCCTCTTTCTTGAGTGAGTTATATTTAATTGTTTAGCTTCCATACTTTTCCCAAGAGGAATTTGGAAGGAGTCGGAGGAGCGAAGGAATTAGTGGCTTGGGTGTAGAGGGAATCATATAGAAGTTCCATAGGTGATAATAATAAAATTAGGTAGACACACACTTGTCATTGTTTCTTTAAATAATAGAGATCTATTATCTTCCCCCTCCCCCAAATTTGATGTTCAATATTTATTCTTAAGGATTCTTATTGGTGTACGTTGTTTATTTTTCCCGATGAACTAAGTAGGATTGGTCAATATTTATCTTGATTATTCATCTTAATTCATGTTTTTCATTTTAACATAAGCTTTGAGGAGGGTATTTGTATTTCCAAATGTGTTAGTTTCTAGATCCAACAATTGGAGTTGTTTTGACCTTGTTCATGGGAGGAGGCTTAATGCCAACCTTCACTATCCAAGTTCCTTCTTCACTCTCATTCAAATGATTGTGTTTTTCTCTCTCTGACTTATTTGATGAATGAAATTAATTTGAGTCTCAATCCTAGGGAATTTAATCAGTTATATCTCCCCTGCTCTATGATAGCCAGCCCTAGCTATTCAGGGGTTTTCCCCCACAATAGAAAAGACGACTTCACTGGGGAAAAACTACTTGAATTATTCTCTATAAATTCTCCTTAAGACTAGTATTATGTATTTTATTGAGTATTTAGAAACCTTTCTATCTATATAGCATTATTTAACCCTGAATTAGATAAATAAATTCTAAGCTTTTTCATATTTTTGGATTTTTGGGCTGCCAAAGTAGTGCACACTCTTTTCATATTTCACAAAAGAATATGGATGAGTGCAAGCTAATGAGGGTTACTTTTGGTGTGTTAGGTGTAATAGAAAACTGAAAAATCAAGCATCCCTGAACATATTTGGATTTTTTTATATACTTGCACAAGGTATCTTGCATTGAGTAAAAAAGATGAAATGTAGGAAATTGAATCACGTTTCCGAATATATAAGTTTTATGTATTGAAAATTTACCTAACTATGTCATATTTCAACTTTTCTGATGGTCAATTTTAATTTGTTTTGCAAATGATAAGGTATATGTTTTTGTGGGTGTATCCTTTGAGTTCCTAAATGATAGTTTTGGGATACAAAAGTTGGTAGACATGTATAAAACATGTAGCGCTAGTGCAACACTATTTTTCCAAAATTAAATGTTTAATGTGTATTTTTATTATTATTATCTAAGTGATGAAACCTTGAGAACAATACATCAAATGTGGGTGAAACATTTGAAGGTCTTAATTCAATCATTTCGACATGGATTTTTATATCATGTAGAGGTCAGTGTCTACTAGTGCATCATATATTTTTTTTTAAAGATGGCTGTGAAATGAAAAGGTTATGGAAGAAACACTAACAACATGTTTTTTTACTTAAGGAGTGATGATTCAAGAAAATTAGGAGAAAAATAGAAAACATAATTTTTTTTTTGTAAATATCATATTTGGAATATGCATAAAAAATGCTATCTATACCTAAACTTTCGTAAAAAATGGTTGTGTCTATCATGCTGTAAAGAGTGGTGGAACATAGGCATATTGAGAAAAATGGTGGAAATGCCCAATTAGTTATGGTTTACCATATTCCATAGCACAGGGTTGGTAACTCCGAATCAACCACATAGTACTTTGGATGACACGTGGGCACATGAGGAAGCATGTTTTAGTATTTAAGGAATGATTGCGCGTTATGTTTAAGTTGAAATTATTTTTCACCTGCTTGGTGTCATAATAAATTCTCTAGCATTTTTTTATCTCCAAAATGATCGTGCGTTATTATTTACATCACACTCAAGAATTTACGAGTTACAAAATGCTGTAGCATTATGAACCACATAAACTATGTGTTAAGTGTTGAATGGAGATAAGCGGGGTGAGAGAGAGAGAAGGGATCTACGAGACGGGGCGGGAAAGGGGGGGAAGAGACATAAATTTAGGGAGGTGGAGAGAAGAATGATGAGGTAGGGGAATTAAAGGCCTAAACCCATAATTCCTAAGTCCCAAACCCCGTAAATCCATAAACCTCAAAGAACCTAATCTGTTAACACATTATCCCTTACGACTTTAACCCCTTGACACTTAATCCAAACCTTCTAAACCTTACCCATTAATAGTTTATCCCTAAATCCCTTAAGCTATACAGTTACTAATCCTTAAATCCATAGTCCCTTAATTAACCCCTTGTCTCCTATCCTCGTTGTCCTTATCCTCTAATTCCCTAAGCCCTTAACACTATAACACCCAATCCCTTAATGCCTAACCACTTAAAACCTAACCCCCTAACTCCAGAGCCCTAAATCTATTTACCCCTAAAGAACCTAACCACTAAACCCCTTAAGTCCTTTAATTGTTTACCTCTAATCCTTTAACCATTAACCTCTAAGCTCTAGTTTATCCTATATAGGTAACATAATTGTTTACCTCTACACTATATTTGCATATGTGACCTCCCTTGTGCTAGTGCACCCTACATTTGCTTGTGCACTCTATGCTTGCATGTGTTCTCTTCATTTGCATGAGAGCTCTATATTTGCGTGATCTCTCTCCCTTTGGATTGATCGCTCCTCTCTCGTCTTTGGCATTCTTGCTTGGGATTTTGCATTAGCCCCTAAGCTCTAATTTACCCCTTAAAAGCCTTTAACCCTTTAAACCATTCACCATTAATTCATAACCTCATAAACCCTAACACCCTAACCCAAAAACACTAAATCAATTAACCACTAAGTCCCCTAACCCCTTAGCCTCTTTACCTTCTAATCCCATAACCCCTAACCCTTAAGACCTAGTCCACCCCTAACCCCTAAACAACCTAAACAATAATACTTAAAGCCCAAATCCCTAAATCCCTAAGCCCTTAACCCCTAGGAACAATTAAAAATTTAATTGTTTGGGCCTTAACCCCTAACGCATTAAACCATATCCCCCTAACCATTGAGCCCTAAATTACTTAACCCCTAAATGCCATAACCCATAAAACCCCCCAACCCCTTATTTGCTTAACTCCCTAAGCCATAAGTATTTAAACTTGTTAACCACTTTATGACTTTAGCTATAAAATATTAACCCATAAACCCTAAGTCCTTGTTAACCCCCTAACCCTAAAACCCCTAACCGATAATCCCTAAACCCCGAAAACCATAAATCCCTAGAAAATCCTAATCCCTCATCTCCTAGAAACCATTAATCCCTTAACCATCAAGCCTTTAATCATTTAACCCCTTGACACTTAACCCTTAACCATATAAACCCTAACATCCTAACCCTATAGCCCTAAAACTCTTATCCCATAAATCTGCTAACTCGTGAAGGACTCATCTCTTAAATAACCACCAATCCCCTAAGCCTTATGTCATTAAACATTAAACCCCTAATCCATTAATCTCTTACAAGCACTTAACACTTAAAATCTTCACCCTTAAAACTTTACCTCATGAACCCTAACCCCCTAACATTGGTGCCCTCAACCCCTTAACCCCTAAGCCCCTTTATCTCTAAGCACTTAATACCCAACACCTAATCCCTAGTTTATCCACAAACACTTAAGCCATTAATGTCTAACCTCTAAAACCATAACCCCCTAAACCTATATCCCTTTATCCCCTTAACCCTAATCCATTAAACCCTAACACCAAATCCGTAGTTAACCTCCTAACCCATCCAACATGAAGCCCAAAACCCTCGAAGATAAGGAGGGATACGGAAATAAAGGAAATATTTTCTTGGTAAGGAAATTTTAAATAAGGTTTCAAGGATAATGTTTTGTGTAGATATAAACATAATGCTTGAGCATTATGTATTTCTATACTGCTCAAGCATTATAGAAATACATAACACTTGAGCATTATGTATTTCTATAACGCTCAAGCGTTATACAAACAATCGATCGTTTATGAATTACATAACGCTCGAGAGTTCTTGATTTACAAAACGATCTAGCGTTATAAACCACATAAACTATCTGTTAAATGTTGAATGGAGATAAAGGGGGTGAGAGAGAGAAGGGGGATACAAGAGGTGGGGTAGGTAAGGGTCATAAAATAAGGTCGACAAAGAGAGAAATGAGGATGATGGAAATTAAAGGCATCAACCCATAAGTCCTAAGGTCCAAACCCCCTAAATACCTAAACCGCTAAGAACCTATGTCCTTAACATATAATTCCTTACCAATTTAACCCCTTGATACTTAATCCTAACCTTTTATACCATGTCCAACTAACAGTCGATCCTTATATCCCTTAACTTATGAAGGTCCTAATCCTTAAATCCCTAGTACCTTAATTAACCCCTTATATCAAATCATCATAGTCTTTATCCTCTAACGCCCTAATCCCTTAACCCCTTATAATCCCTTAAAACTATAAAAACTAATCCCTTAATGCCTAACCTCTTAAAACCTAAGCCCCAGACCCTAGAGCCCTTAACCTATTAAAACCTAACCCCTTAACCACTTTACCTGTAATCCCACAACCCCTAACCCCTCAAAAACCTAACCCATAATACTTAAATGTTAATTCCCTAAATTGCTAAATGCCTAAGACCATAACCCCTAGAAGCAATAAAAACTTCACCTACTTGGTCCTTAACTCTTAAACCCTAACCCCTTAAACCCTATCCCCCTAACCAGTCAGCCCTAAATTCCTTAACCCCTAAATCCCATAACCCATAAAACCCCCTAACCCCCTATCTACTCAACTCCCTAACCCATAAACCTTTAAACCTATTAACCACTTTATTCCTTTACCTCGAAACTATTAACCCCTAACCCCTAAGTCCTAGTTAACCCCCTAACCCTAAAACCCGTAACCCATAATCCTTATATCCCAAAACCCATAAATCCCTAGAAACCAACCCCTCATCTCCTAGAATCTAATAAGCCCTTAAACCCAAAAACTTTAATCCTTTAACTCCTTGACACTTAACCCTTAATCGACTCAACCCTAACATCCTAACCCTAGAGCCCTAAATCCCTTAGCCCATAAATCTACTAACCCCTAAAGGCCTTACCTCTTAAATAACCACCAATCCCCTAACGTTTATGTCATTAACCACTAATCCCATAATCCCTTAATCTATTACAATCCCTTAACACTTAAACCCTTCACCCTTAACACTTAACCATTTGAACCCTAACCCCCTAAAATTGGTGCCCTCAATCCCTTAACCCCAAAATCCCCTAACCCTTAAACACCTTTATCTCTAAACACTAAACACCTAACATCTAAGCCTTATATTATCCACAAATAATTAATCCATTAATTTCTAACCTCTAAAACCCTAACCCCCTAAAACCAGAGCCTTAAATACCTTTTAAGAACTAAATCCTTTAACCCGTAAGCCCCTTGACCCCAAATCCCTAGACCCCTTTACATGCTTACGTCTAATGCTTCAACAAATAACCACTAACCCCGATTTTAAACTGTTAATTTTTTAGAAATTTCAATCTGATCTAGGATCTTAACTGAGAGAATAACATGTACAACATATCAATCCTGGACACAATAATGCAAGCACACAAGAGACACAGAGTCTCACTGGGGAAAACCAAGAAGGTGAAAAAAACCCCGCAACTTCCTCAGAGATAGATAGAGTAATGATACAACCCAAGTACAAGAGGTAGTCCTCCTAGCAGCAGCTTCTCCTCCTCCACTAGTGCGCCACTCTCCAATGAGTGTGTGAGTGAGAAAATAAATGATCAAATAGATTGCCTCCCACACTCTATTTATACTTGACTTGACTTGCCTAATAACCTTTACTAGGTCGGCCGTAACTTAACCACATAACATAATGCTGACAGGGCTGACCCCCAATAGGGTGGTCTAGTAACCCTTTAACCCACATGACTTATACAGGGCCGACCCCAACAAGGTGGTCTAATAACCCATCAAGTATAAGTTACGACACTTACAATATAAATGATGACACTTCCGTATAGAGGAATAATAACATCTCTATAGGAATACACACACTTCCGTATAGAGGAATAATAACATCTCTATAGGAATACAATATACATATATGAAATATATTCCAAAGTTACAAATACATCAACACTGCCTCTTAACTAGGAAGGTATTTCTCGACACAGGCCTTCTAGCACAAGTCTTCTTCTCTAGATCATCGTCACTGGATCATCGACATCAAATCATCGTCATCATCATTGCTGCTGCTATCTCAATGAATCTTTGATGTACTCATCATAGGAAGTTCTACAGAGCCAATCCTTTTTCATACTGGATTTAGGCCCACCACTTGTAGGTCTTCATCATCTGTGCGAACGGTCTGATAGAGGTGGACTCTCAGGACTAATTATGTGCTGATGCAATACCTAACCAGAGCATCCCAAGAACATTTACATGCCTAAGCATGACCGGCAAGATCTCTTAGGACTGATTACATGCATCCCTTCAAAATACCTTTAAAGAGCATCCCAGGAACATTTATGTGCCGCAGCACGATTGACAAGATCTCTAAAGAGCATCCCAGGACTTATTACGAGCACACAGCTCAACCTATCGGATCTCCAGGACTGATTACATGTGAATATACAATACCTTTAAAGAGCATCCCAGGAACATTTATGTGCCGCAGAATGACCGGCAAGATCTCTAAAGAGCATCCCAGGACTTATTATGAGCACACAGCTCAACCTCTCAGATCTCTAGGACTGATTACATGTCTTCACAACAATACCTCATCCCAGGACTGATTACGAGCACACAGCTCAACCTATTGGATCTCTGAGGACTGATCACATGGTACTTGCACAACCTACCACATATCATCTCTAGCCTCCAAGTATCAACTTGATACTCATGATCCAACTGATCATCATCGCATGAAGCATCATCCTGATGCTCATACATCATCCTGATGTACATCATCCAGAGTATCATCCTGATACTCATCATACATGATCATCATCACTGCACCGTCCTGATGCATATCATCTGGAGCAACATCTTGAAGCTCATCGTCCATGATCATCCTGATCATATAATGCTTCCACCTGATGCATAGACAGTATCTACCTGATACATATAACATACATGATCCACCTGATCATACAATGTATCCACCTAATACATATCATGCATCTACTTGATGCATATCACATACATTATCCACCTGATCATACAATGTATCCACTTGATACATATCATGCATCTACCTGATGCATATCACATACATGATCCAACTGATCATACAATGTATCCACTTGATACATATCATGCATCTACCTGATGCATATCACATATACATGATCCAACTGATCATAAAAAGAATCCAACATGATGCATATACATATACATGATCCAACTGATCATATCAAGCATCCAACATGATTCATCTACAAAGCAGTAACTAGAGCATTGTCCTCATGCTCATCATCCAGCACTTACATCCACATCCATGGGAAGGATCCTCCTCTCACCATGCAAGGAATGGCTCCTGCAAATGTGTCCATCACTTCTTCCTTGAAGCGTCGTCAATCTGAAGAACACCAAGCCTCTCTCTGAAGTATTCAAACTTCACTCTGGCTAGTGGTTTCGTCAACACATGTGCAACCTGCTCATCTGTCACAACATACAGGAGCTTCACTGCTCCTCTATGCACCATATCCATGATATAGTGATATTTGATCTCAATGTGCTTCAAGCTATCGTGGAACACTGGGTTCTAAGACAACTTTACACAACTGTGGTTGTCACAATAGATACCAGTATCATCCAACGGCAGATCAACTAACTCATCCAATAGCTTCCTCAGCCATACTGCCTAACAACTGGCTGAACAAGCTACAACATACTCTGCTTCGGCTATACTTAGTGCTACGCAGGACTACTTCCTGCTAAACCAAGAGATCACACCTGATCCCATATTGAAGCAACATCCAGAAGTGCTCTTCCTATCTGCAGCACTGCCTGGCCAATCTGAATCAACATAACCTTGTACGTTAAACTTTTGATTCACATCATATTTGAGACCATAATCAATTGTACCATTCAGGTACCTCAGAATATGCTTTACAACAACAAGGTGAACATCTCTCAGATCCGTCAAGAACTGGCTCAATGTGTTCACCGCAAAGCAAATATCTGGTCTTGTGTTTGTTAGGTACATCAAGGACCCAATCATCTGATGATACATCGTGACATCAACTGGATCAAATGAAGCATCACACAAAATCTTTAGGTTTGATGCCATAGGTTTGGCCATGGCCTTGCAGTCCATCATCCCGAACGTCTTCAGGATTTCTACTGCATACTTCCCCTTTCCAAGGAAGATTCCAACTGCACTCTGCCACACCTCCATGCCTAAAAAATAGTACAGCATCCCTAAGTTCTTCATTTCGAACTCGACAGCAAGCTTCCTCTTCGTATCGGCAATCAATCTATCCTCACCTGTGACAAATAGGTCATCCACATACAGAAGTAGTATCACTGGATTGCCTTCCTCAACCTTGTAGTAAAGGTTGGAATCCGCTTTACTCTTGGTAAATCCGAAACTGGATAGAAAGATGTCTATCCTACCATACCAAGTCCTAGGAGCTTGCTTTAAGCCATACAAATCTTTCTTCAATCTACACACATATGACTTCTTGTCATGTGTCTCAAAACCAAGCGGCTGCTCCACATACACTTCCTCCTCGACTACACCATTCAAGAAGGATGTCTTGACATCCATCTAGTGTATCTTCCCCTTCATCACTGCAGCCAGAGCAAGTACTGATATGATGGAAGTGTATTTGGCTACAGGAGCAAAAGTCTCTTCATAGTCTATTCCCTCTTTTTGGGAGAAGCCACGAGCTACAAACCTCGCTTTGTATTTTTCTATGCTACCATCTGCAGCATGCTTGATATTATAGATCCACTTGGAAGTCACAACAGACTTCCCTTCAGGTCTTGGGACCACATCCCAAACATCATTCTTCATGATCAACTGGTATTCCTTGATCATGGCATTCTTCCATTACTGCATCCCGAATCCTGGGAACTTCAGATTCTTCAATATCTTCAATAGATAGTTTTCTTTGAATTTCGTTTGCTGGAACAAATGTTGTAGTCCTTCTTTTGTAGGTGATTGTACACGATCTTTCCTACAAGTCAAACTCAATTGCATGATTAGAAACTTCTCATAGTTTACAGAAAAAATTCTTATACATAAAGGCATATGTCATACAGTCATGCAATTATCTTAGCCAATGCTTCAATACAACATTTATCCATATCCTGTAACTTTCTAGATGCCTTCCAATCTCTACCAGAACATTGTTAAGAGTGTGCACAACTCCCAACATGTCAGCAAATAGGTTTCATTCTAGATAAGTAGCAATGGAATGTTGTACAGTGCCATAGGCCACTTACCCATCACATGCATATTAGTAGTATACTGTTCATTAATGCAATTATTCTAATATGCATAATACACACCCTATGTCTAGGAACATAAGCATATACATCATTGAGCAATATTATTTAAACAAACAAGTATGCAAGAAATGACAATTAAAATACTGATCTTTGTTTGGTTGTAGGGTGGACACCCTCTCAATATTTGCTTCCTTGCAGGAACTACTGGAGTGTGCTCCCTCTTGATCTTTTCTTCTTGGATTACCTATCTTTGAACTTATATCCATCCTCGATCACTATGCATACATACTACATTGTGTTATCCTCGAGATCTCATACATAATCATACATTCATTAGTATAATCTTAATACGATCAAAACACAATAATCTTAAACATGTATGGTCAAGATCATTTCACACACAGATAATTTATCACAATTCTCTTACTTGTGCATATTCCTATTTGACCATAGGACTTTTCTAGTTAGTCATATCATCAATCAAAGTAAGAAGCATAATATGCCTAAGCCCATGATTACTCAAACCTATAACTTCATGAATAATCATTATCAATCATACCATGTATACTTATATAAGAGATCCTAACACAAGGTAGGATTCTAACTTGATATAGGAAAAACATACCTGGATTAATGCTAGCTAGTTATGTCTAACATACCCGCATAGTGTCTTCTTGTTCTCTTCAATGACTTGTGCTAGTAACCTTCATATCTCATAGGTTAACCATTATAGAACCAAGTTATACATACCTCGTAATTAGATCTTTTATGTGATCCATGACAATGGATGAATCTTTGTCTTCATGTCACCATGGTCACATGTTCTTAAACTAGAACATGATTTGTCTTTCTTGATGTACCTTTCATGTTAGCAGACAACATCAACCTCATACAACACCACAATGCATTAGTACAATCATAAGTGTCAAAACCCTGATCAATGAATATCTTCTATCATGCATTCATATTTTTATTAAGGTGATACGACCAGTCTAAAATTAGACAAGATCGTACTAATCTTAAAGAAGAAAAACATAAACTTAATTATGAACAGATTTCTAAACATACCCATAAGTCATACCTATCGAGTTTGCGTGTAATATTCTTATGTAAGGTCTTAGCCTCATCTCCCTCTGAAACAGGAACTTCTTCACTTATGCATGTGACCAATCCATTCTCTTCTAGGATTAACCCAATCCACTTGATTTGCAGAAACTGGATCTGGAGCTCGATTAGGGTTTGTCAGGGAAACCCTAAAAATTCAAACTTTGAATTTCAAACTTCTGAAAGGATAGAAAGATGCGCCTTGATGAGATGATCAGCCTAGTATACTCAGAATTTGAAAACTGCAAAGTTTCACCCGTCAAATTTGCTTTTCAATCTTCCGGATTCACTAGGGAGGACCCTAAATTAGGGTTTGAGTTTCCTAGAGCTTCACCCAACCAAATAGTTTTATCCGAACCTCTAAAATTTGATTTTTCCAAGGAGCTTCCATGTATGGTCACAGATTTCAAAAATTCCCATTTTTGCAGAAGCCCTAATTTTTCACCTTTCTAATCAAAGCCCCGAACTAGGGTTTGATCAAGCCCAGCCTTCTACCCAACCAAAAAATCTGATCTTGGTCTCTAAATTTCAATTTTGATGAGGAGCATCCAGACATGGTCTTTGATACAAAAATTCCAACATTCTTTGAAACCCTAAATTACCAGAGCCATGAATGAAGGTTCTCAAAATCCAATTATGTTTCAACAAAAATATGCACCTGATTGATTCTGTTGTAACTCTGAAATTTCAGATCTACAGGGTCTGAAAATTCTACTTTTGGTAGCCTGACCTGTTATATTTCCAACCCCACAAGTATGACCTCAAATAGATTCTTTGATAGAGAGTTATGCTAAGTGTCGCAAAGTGACCTGTTTATGGGATAAAACAGGAGAGCGAACTTGTACGAAGTGCCATGTGTCACTGGTTAAATTTCGGCCTCTGAAAATTGGACCTTTTAAAGTACATTCCATTCCTTACCTGCCACGTTTTACAAAATTTCATTTGGAGCTTCCTATCCCAAGTTGTGACCTTTTTTCCTAGGTCACCTGTATATGACAGAGATCTGGAAGAGGTAGAAACCCTATATTGTAAAGATCATAAATCTGAAAGTGCAACGAATTAGAGGCTCTCCTTCGGACACGAGGTACATGGGGACCTTATCTTCGACTTGTAAGATTTTCAGATCCGGAAACGTCACCAAAATTAATTTATAGTGAAAGTTCTACAATGATTGGTTTTTTCTATATCAAGCCCTAGCTTCAGAAGTGCAACAAGTGTCATAAATTCCATACCATGCCTTCTTTCATGCTAGCTCTGATACCATGTTAATTTTTTAGAAATTTCAATTTGATCTAGGATCTTAACTAAGAGAGTAACATGTATAGCATATCTACAACATATCAATCATGGACATAATAATGCAAGCACACAAGAAACACAGAGCTTCACCGGGGAAAACCAAGAAGGTGAAAAAACCCCGCAACTTCCTCAGAGATAGATAGAGCAATGATACAACCCAAGTACAAGAGATATTCCTCCTAGCAGTAGTTTCTCCTCTTCCACTAGTGCGCCACTCTCCAATGAGTGTGTGAGTGAGAAAGTGAATGATCAAATATAGTGCCTCCCGCACTCTATTTATACTTGACTTAACTTGCCTAATAACCTTTACTAGGTCGGCCTTAACTTAACCACATAACATATTGCTGATAGGGCCGAACCCAATAAGGTGGTCTAATAACCCATCAAGTATAAGTTACGACACTTACAATATAAATGATGACACTTCCGTATAGAGGAATAATAACATCTCTATAGGAATACAAACACTTCTATATAGAGGAATAATAACATCTGTATAGGAATCCAATATACATATATGAAATACATTCCGAAGTTACAAATACATCAACATAAAACTCATAACCTCTTATATCCTTCTCCCTCCAAGCCCAAAAACACTAAACATTTAAACCCCTTTATCCCTTAAACTCTAATCCCTTAACCCCTAACACCAAATCCATAATTAACCTCCTAACCCATACAACATGAATTCCAAAACCTTTCAAGATAAGGAGGGATATGGAAATAAAGGAAATATTTTATTGGCAAGGAAATATTAAATAATGTTTCAAGGAAATTTTTTTTTGTGTAGATAGCCATAACACTAGAGCATTTATTGCAGAAGAAATGCTCGAGTGTTTTCTTTCATTAGACATTACCTAGTCATGCACCAAACATATTAATTGGAAAGAAATTTTTATCATGGAAGGAACGTGTGATTTTTGTAGATTTAAGAAACACTAGAGCGTTTTGTAAAACCATAATGATCGAGAATTGTGGCTCTACATAATTTAACTAAATGCTCTTCCTATTTCATCCCATAATACTCTACGTTTTGTCTCCCCAACATCAGTTTAAAAAAACCCGTGCGATTGAAGAGTTTTAACAACAATTATGTAAGCTTGAAAACTCTATGTTCATAATTGAAGAGGATTCTACATTCACAATCAAACAAACTTGAATAATCTATTTTGACAATTGAAGAGGAACCTGCATTGATAATTGAGCAAGCTTGAAGAATCTATATTTAGGTTTGAGGAAGATTATATATCCACAATCAAAATCAATGTTGAAGAATTTATATTGATCAAGCTTGAAGAACCTAGATTCAGGTTTGAGGAAGAATCTATATCCATAGTCAAAAGCAAGGTTGAATAATTTATATTCACAATTAATTAAGTATCTATATATTCACAATTTCAAACAAGCTTGAGGAATCTATATGAACACAATTGAAGAAGATTCTACATTCACTATTAAGCAAGCTTGAAGAAGATATATCCACAAAAGAAGAATTTTCTATATTCACAAGTGAGGTAGAAGTTACTTTCAAAATTAAGCAAGATCAAGAGGAATCTATGTTCACAATTGAGGAAGTATCTATATTCACAATTGATGAAACTTGAAGAACCTATATTCACAAATGAAGAATTTTTTATATTCACACGTTAGGTAGAAGTTACTTTCACAATTGAGAAATCTTGAGGAATCTATATTCACAATTGAGGAACTATTTATATTCACAATTGAGCAAGCTTGAAGAACCTATATTCACAATTGAGAAATAATACATATTCGTAGTTAACCACACTTCTAAAATATGTTTTCATGGTATTGCTCATTTCGGCCATGAGGAATTGATGCAATCGAAGAAGGAAATCGACAAGGAAAGAGAAGCCTCGAGAAACCATGGAAGAAATTAGAAAAAATAAAAGATTGGACATGTGGAATCGAAGGAATTCCATGGATACCCATCCAATTCTAACCATATATGATGCCACGGTCGTTCCTACACATCCATGACAAGAGAAACATAAGAATTCACTAGAGGGAACCTCAATTTCAACAATAGTTGATGAACAAGCACCCCATGGCACTAATAAAGAAGTCAAACATACTAGGTGCTCATTGAGGGATGTTTCAATTCCCACATAAAGTCAACCTCATTCTATGGTTGAAAATGACTTTTTGGGTAGTGGTTATACAAGAGACAAAGTTAGGGAGGCATTGAATGCCATATTTATGATGGAAGAAGCAAATGTTGTGGATATCGTCCAAGAGAATGTCCAATTTCCCACATCCAGCTGCCAACAAGAGAATGAAAGATAACATGCTCCTGTTGAAATGATAGAGCATCTCGGTGATGTTGTACATGGTACAGTTCCAACACCCTTACCTCCATTAGCAACTACACGCCGAAGACCTCCAAAACATATACAGGTTGATGAAAGTCTCATTAGTTCACTTGAAGGTATGTTGCCTAAACATGCTATTTCTTAAAAAAATCGACAAATACTTGATAAATTTTTTTATTCTATATGTGACATGGACAAGTGCAATTTATTTTTATCATTGTTAAAATCTAGGTCTATAACTGTTGTTAAAAGAGAGTTAAGGATAAAGATGACCAAAAAGCATGAACCAAGTTCTCATATTATTAAAAACTTTGTAGATGCATTTAGTACAATTGGAAATAAATTTCGTTCAAAGGATTGCAATGTAGCTCATTGTCTATTGTCACAATCAATCGTGAACAAAAACACTAGGGCCCTTCTTTTTCTTAAGCCTACCTCCAAAAATTATTAATTTGAATTTCAAGACACTTTGTAGGCATTGTGTTAGAAGATAACAACTTGAAACCGGTCAAACAAATGTCTAGGCCTTCATTGGCAGGTTGCCATGCTTTAATATGAAGCTTATTGATGTGGTAAAGGGACTAGTACAATATTTTTGGCATGACAACACTAGAACTTCTTCGAACCAAAAAGATGTATTAAAATTGAGAAGGGGTTTAAGGGATCATGAACCAAACATTAAACATTTTCTTAACATGACAGAAATAGAATTATATCAGAGATTTAGGCATGAACATAATGAACTTAACTTGGGCCAAATATCCTTTGAAAAATGAAAACCATGGTATGTTAAAATAAACACAATTCTTAACACATGTTGTTTCTGATACCACATTGAGTATGGTTATTATTATGACACATACATATATTTTGAATGTATTGCATAACATTCTTGTGTAGGAATGCTCAACTACATTACCACCAATGTCATCTAGAGACTTTATTCATAGCATTTTGTGTAGTAGGCCAAACGGTTGCCCATTTTATCAAAAATCTTGCATAAATGGGACATGCCCAGTGTGTGGTGGAATGACATTATTGAAAAAATGCATACATGTGACCGATGAGCTTGAAATTGGAAGGAAGGAGATGAAATTACGGTCATTCAAATATGTCACGTATGATATTGATGGAGGGAATGAAAGAAAAAAATACAATTGGCCACTTCTCAGGTTAGTAATAAGTTCTTGAATACTATTTTTTTCTTCACATTGCATTTTCATATGTAACAATATATTGATATATGTCTTTGTTGTTGATCTACCATGTATGGGTTTGCAACTTCATGGATTAATTCTTTGAAAAGAAACAACAGTATGTAAAGCATGTACATGTGGCTCGTTGGCAAGATGAGTAGTTTAGAACGTGCATGGATACATTTCCTATTGGGACTATCTTTTCAGTGGTTGATTTTGCATAAAATTACACTATTCAACCGTAAAACGAGATTCAGAGTCAATACTATCATTTAGACCAGGTCAGCATAATGGTCCATATCAAATATAGACATGGGGAAAATAGTACTGAAAAAAACCGAGTTATATTGAAGGAGTATCACTTCTACATAAGTGATGACAGGTGTCATGACTTGGATTTTGTACAACAAAAATTTCAAATGTTCTACAATAACTTGAAGGATAACAATATACAAATGGAACAACATTGGATTTGGTCTAACAGTTGTGCAGGGCAATTCAAAAATTTTCGTGTCTTCCAATGGTTGTGTATGCTCCACAAAAGGCATAAGGTGTGACATATTTGGAATGATTTTGAGACCGGACACGGAAAAGGTGAACATGATGGAGCAGGTAGGTGCATCAAGACTGCATTACGTAGGCTAGAAATGAAGTTCACAAATTTATCACTCATCCAAGATGTAAATACCATCATTGAATGGTGTTCTTCAGTCATGGGGGAGGGAGAAAGAAGGAAGGAATATCAGTCAACCATGAAAGCACATGTACATAGATATTTTTGGGGGGTGGTGGATGTAGATTGATAATAGTTATATGAGTGAAAGAACATCCAAGGAACTCATACATTTCATTTAGTTAGAACATCAGACAATGCTATACTTAAATGTGAACAAGGAATGTCTCTTTTTTTTGTTCTGCATGTAGTAGTGGCGAATGGGACAAATGTGAATCCATAGATTGGGTTGATAGATGGGACCGTGTATCACTCCCCATTATTCAATGTATAGCTATAGAATTATCCTAGTTGGAGGAGGACCAATCCAATATTTCACTAGAATATGACCACATATCAAATCTTGTACAACTAGGTTCAATTAATATTTTGATAATTTTGAAAATTTTGGCAACTAGTTTTGTCTATTTGGTTGACTCAAACGTTGGCACTATATTTTCTGCAGGGCACATATACATAGTGGTTTCCCCGAGACGCAATGCATAGCGCACTCACTATTGGATGGAGCAGTTCTTGGAGGGGAAGACGACCCTCAATGTCTCATTAAGGGACTCCGAGGCAAACAATTCTCCGATTGGGTCGATGGTTATCAAAGGGGAATATTTGAACCAAGTTTCCCACTCAACAATTAGAAAAGGTATGTATATGAAGGTTATAGTCCATGTGAGATTGTATACCATTATACAAACTTAGTTATTGGCACAAACCTCCAGCTCCAAACAATTCCAAGGAAGAACTCATCAAAGGCACAATACTTATTGCCTTAATCTAAGAATGAGAGGTTAAAGGAAACCCTTGGTATTAGAGGTGATCTCGATGGTCTAGTCGAATGAACATATGTATGTAGTCTAGTATGTGGTTTTCATGTTATATTGTGTACTATGTTATAAGTATGTGATGTACATGTATGTTATGATTTTGTTTCATGGTATCATTGATTATTGACATTAATATTTTGACTATTGCGGCAAGACATTGACAAATTCATACATTGATAAATTGCATAGACTTATACAACTTGATAAATTGCACAAGATTCATCATGGATTTGTTTTCTTTGTTTTTCTCTCCAATTTAAGTACAACATAATATATGCATCCTAATTCCCATTTTCATTCTCACTATCACCACCATCATCCCCATGCTCATTGTTACTATCCCCATGCCCATTGTCACCATCACCATGCCTATTTCCAACACAAACATCACCACCATGCTCCTCCTACCCATGTTGTCGCCATCTCCATCCACTTTTTCACCATAATATTCTCATCCATCATCCACACAAATATAACCATTATATACCTAATCTAGAAACGTAGAAACCAAATAAATCATGAAAATATGAACCCAAAATCCGATGACATATATGTCTGATTTTCGACATAACGCTATCGATAATCCGACAAACCTCTCTTTTTTTAAATGTCGATTCAAATTCGGAAGATATCCGACAATAAGAATCTCTCGTCGGATATCCAACCCTAAAATGTCGATTAACCCACACCAGAAGACGTCGGACTGTCCGTCGCATATCCGACATACCTTACATAGGGAAGGGTCAAATATCCAACCAAGCGTATGTTAGACTATCCATCTCCTATCCGACATACCTTACATAGGGAAGGGTCGGATATCTGACCAAGTAGACGTTAGACTGTCCATCCCATATCCGACATAACTTACATAGGAAAGGGTCGAATATCCCACTAAGTAGACGTCGAACTTTCCATCGCATATACGACCTAACTTATTTAGGGAAGGGTCAGATATCTGACCAAGTAAATGTCGAACTTTCTATCGTATATCCGACCGAACTTACATAGGGGAGGGTCAGATATCCCACTAAGTAGACGTCGAAATTTCTGTAACGTATCCGACCGAACTTACATAGGACAGGATCGGATATCTGACAAAGAGCCCTCTAAATTTCAACAGAAATAAACATAGACAAAAGGAAAAGTCCGACGACATTTTCAGTCATAGGTATGGTGCCGTCATCAGATTTACTAAGGGTTATGTTGGATATCCGATGACTTTGGGGATTTTTTAAAAAAAAACTTTTAGATCCAAATGGACTTCACCTACAATTATCAATGTTGTACTTGTTCTCAAAAGTTGTTTCCAAAGTTCCTTCTACTATCATTCTCACTCATTTAGATGAAGTGAATAGATTGTTGAATGAATGGTTTGACCATGGCTTTTATCAGAAAACCATGAGAAAACATCCTTAGATAAGAGCAATTAATGAATAGTTTCATACTTTGTGACATGTGTAATATTGTTATCATAGATATCATACATGTAATATCATATAATATTGTTATCATAGATATATAGATGTAATATTGTTATAATATTGCAATTAAGCCACTCGAATTTTGATATCATATATGTATAATATTGTTAGTCCTTATCCACTAGAATTTTGTCAATCATTTCACAAGTTGAAGGAAATTATCATCACATAAAAAAAATTGGATCAAAATCATGGATAAATTTTCTGTCTAGATGTCAATGTCAATGAATATAAATTTCTTAGGGATACAGATTGTTATTGAACTTCACACTCAATATTGAAATTGAAGGAAACTCACTTTGATTTCAACTAATCGAATTTCTTTAACCTTTCTCACATAAATGATATCCTTTTGCATACTATCCTTGCTTCCCAGGAGGTGTGCAATGGTAGATACGTAATCAAGTTAACAAGCCTAGAAAAAGACATTTGAAAACCTACACTAGATATGACATCAACTCTTAAAGAAGCTTCAATAGATTTAAGTACCTTTGTCCTACATTAGAAGCACAATTAATTGCAAGTTTTCTTTTCTATATCTATATTTTATATAAATTAAATTAATTGAATATACTGTGGTTTCTATCAAACATAATATTAAAATTCTGACCTTGGTGGTTGAAATTCCAAGGCAAGTAATGGTATAGGTGAACAAGATACAAGAACATTGTGAACCTGCATACTATATTTAAATAAGCATAAGGAATACAAATATATATATATATATAATGCATGACCTATTTCATTTTTATGATCCACGTCTATATGATTCTTCATATATATGCATTAATAACAACATCCCATAGTTTACATCAATTATGCATTTTTAGGTTTAATTTCACACACTACTATTCGTTACCTCTTCTTAGCTATTAGCCCTTGATTTTATAGTTTAATGAGAGCATAACTTGAGAAATATAATAAAAAATACCTAACCACAAAAAATACCAATAAGCAATCCTAACTAGTTTTCTCAATGAGTTGCTCCTAATGTTGTTGGGAATTTGGCTAGTAATGTGCCATCACGAGCATGGTTTAAATTCCCATGGGTGAGGCCCACTAGTCTAAACTGATAGGTTTACTAGGTTGAAACACTAGTTCTAATGCCACAAACCAAAAATCTCCAAATTAGCTATTGAAAAATTAGATATGGGAACCTTAGTTCTGTCACCCTTAAGGCCATGCCAATCAAAAAAAAAATATTATTAATATGCTGATGAAAAAATAAAAAATAGATATGAAAATCCTAGTTCTAGAGCCTTTAAGGCAATGCCACTAGACAAAAAAATTTGGATTTGTTGTAAAATGCAAAAAAATATGCAAGGTATACAAAGTTTTAGGCTGATATGATGTTGGGGAACCATTTTGATGGTGACATCTATTAAACAAAAAACTTGAATCAAGGATAGTAAAAATTAGCAATAAATCAAGACTAGAAAAACCTTGAAAAAATGGATGGTCCAAAAAGACTAGTGTGGTAGCTTGTGGGTGATGTAACTAGTCAAGAAACTTCCAAATATATCCAAGGTAAATCCATGATATAATACAGTAGGAAATATCTAATGTTGGATACTTATGTGGTCTCATTGAGCTCCTCTTTGTTTCAAGAATAATTTAATATTATCTATTGAAAAGGGCCAACCACGTGAAGGTGGAAGCCCTTATGGCCCCTCCCCCCCCTCACATCACTCTCAATTCCCCACACCCAATGCATGTACTCGAAAAAAAATTATGTGCAAACATGTGGATTTCATCATGAAAGAAACATTTACTATTCATTCAAAAAAAGGTAACATTCATTAAACCATTCATTCATTCAGTAGGAAAAAAATTATGCATGACATTATATTATAAACAATAAATACACATAGTGTTTCTTCAGTCATTTATTTTTAGGTATTTTTCTCTTGACAAAATTATCAAGAAACTCATCTTCTGGAACTTGTTGTTAAGTTCTTGGGGCTTCATCAATTTGTTGTGTTGTATTCCTAGTAGAGTACTCGCGACATGGATGTTGCGGCAAGAGGTCTAGATTTGCTGCAATAATGTAAAAATGTTACATTGATATCTTCTGATATTATAATGAAAAGTATTTCATTTAAAAAAAACATTACAAAGGAATTTTTTCACCTGTTGTGGCCACATCATGTACTTCGTATTCCTGTCTAGGCTCATCATGTACAGTGTGACCCTCTACATGCTCTGCAGTTGAAACATGGAAACGTACAATTAATATTGAACAATATGCAATGCAATATTTAAAATTGTAGCATATGAATAAATTAATTACCAGGATTTGAAGCATTGTCTTCGATTGGTTGTTCTCCATCCTCGACATTAAGTGGATTGTTGCTTTCCTGCTCAAAACAGATTCAATAGTTTATGGAAAATATTTATAACAAATAGATTGCACAAGTAATAAATATTCATTAAATTATATTGATTTTATATAATTGTGCGCAAGGTGGATCTCCATAAAACTTTGTTTTCCCAAACAAGCTTTTTCAGCGTTCAACAATGGCTCCAAAGCCGTGGTGGAAGCCAAGATTCTAGTCTTCCTCTGTGGCCACTTCCTTAAATCGATTGTCCTACATATTTGCATAACATCATGAATTTACCTTTTGTAGTGAAATAAAACAGAAATAAGTTGCAATTTATTATTTGGATGCAATATTGGTTTTTCAATACTTACAATTCGTGCCGCCAAATTTGAATAACCACCAGGCCCAAGCTTATGCTGATCAATTTTTTCTTGTATTTCCTTTGTGTCCTTTGATGTGTCTGAAAACCTATGAAAGTGTTGAAATATGTTATATGTTTAAAATTTGATCTAAAAATTAATAATAATAAGGTTTAGAAGTACATTGCGGAAAGTATTGCATACCTCCCTATGCCCAGTGGTAGCTTTCCTTCTTTTATCAGAGCCCTCTTCTTTCCATATTATACTAGGGATTTCCACTCTCTTGCTGGAATCATTGAGGGAACTCATACCTAGGGTTCCTTTCTAGATGAACCCTGTATTGGTCCCTAACAATCTTCATGTTGTCCATCCTTCTTTAGGATATCCACTCGATTAAAGGTCTCGTTGTAGAACATGCCAACCAAGCGATTATTGAGCTCATCTTTCAAATTTTTACTTTGTTTATCCCACAATGTGTGGATGGTGGGCTTAAATATCTCCAATGACAAATCATTAAGATGTTGATAAAAAAAGTCTTTTCCTGCAAAACGATCATGCCATCATTAGTTGAAAAACAATGTTTTATTGATATATTACAATAAAATTATAAACACTAACTTGAACAATGTATAAATACCTAGGATATTCTCTATCTCTATTCGAACGATCTCTTCGTCCACCAAAAAATGTGGTTTGTAGTGTACCCATGCTAGTGACATGGGAATATCTAGGAAATGTTACTTCGGCAATATCAATACTAGCAGTCTGTAATGTCCCCATTCAAATAATTGCATAGTAAGACAATCCCATCAATCCTACTAGTTTCCTAGGTTGGATGGGCACATGCGCAATTGCAATAAGGAAGCTAATAAATGATGTTTATGCATTAGAAGGGTTCAAGTATTTAATAAATAGGTTGAATAAAGAAATTCAAGAGAAATTCTAGGTGGCAAATGGTTTTGAAGACATTTGGAGGATGTGGGACCCACACTAGTTTGGTTTATCACTGCCACATGGCAAATCTCTCTTGCCATTTCGAATCCACGAGAAGGAAAACATTATTGGGTGAGTTGGTAAATCATACACATGGCATGGATCATCTTAGGTCGAAATGGGATGGAATGGTAACCTCCATGGAAGAGGAAGAGTCAAATTGGAAGCTAGTGGACACTTGGGCTAGATTCCCTAGCCTTAGGACAACAATGATAGAGCATCTATGACATCTATGACAAAATTCAGATCTGACTTCTGACATCTGACCATTATGACATGTCAGCCCCAAAAATAGGCTCAATGAAGGCGCTCATGGAAGTTGGAGAAGCCAAAGAGACTCCTAATCGAATTGGGAGAAGATGGAAGGTTGGAAACTAGGAGACAAGTGGCAAATGTGGAATATTTCCTAAGTGGAAATCTCTAAAAGATAATGGGATGAATTAGAACCTTAGAAGGATAGTTTTGGTTATAAAATGCATAAATCAAATATGATATTGGATTTTGATGATTTGAGAAAAATTACATTTGTGAAGAGAGAGCTAGTGGATGACTAGTTTCTTTCCTTAGCCAATTTCTAGGGTGAAAGATTCCCATCCAAGTTGGTGTTTGGAGAGGACAATCAGGTATTTCATGCTGCTTTAATGGATTTTTTATTTGCATGTAGAAGATACAGGGAATCTCGTGTTTTGGTTTAGTGTGGCACTTTCTCTCAACCATTTTTCAGTTTTGATGGCATATTCACACTCCTTGAGGGATTGCGCTTTGGGTGAGCTCTTGTACTCATTGAGAGAGCTTCATATGATGTATTTATGATTGTAATACCTTTATATCCTCTTTTATTCATCTTCAAAAAGTATCAGGTCTAAATATCCATTGGTTGTATGTAAAAATCTTGATTAATGAGGAAACAATGAACATTTCCCCACTACATTGATGTATACCATTATGATGCTAATGATTTCGAATGAACAGATGATTATTTGATACATTTGTGATTAATATACTTCCATGGATGTATATTATAAGTTTCATATACAATACTTGAGCATTTGAATTCTTTCAATCAATTTATTTGCATTTTGAGAAGAAATAGGGCCATTTCCCCAAGGGTTGAATTGGTGATTTTTGCAGATGAATGGGAGAGGGTTGGAATAGAAATAATAATCAATTAATGGTACATTGGGAACCTTACTAAAATAATTAATACATTCCCTACCCATGTTCATAAATTCAAAGGATTTGGAAGCATTTGGGAGGCCATTTTCAGTGTTTACCCAGGGGGGATTTGATGCACAATTTGCTAGTTAATTTCCATACATTGACCAGAATATAAAAAAAGTTTGTAGAAGTATTTGAAGGGTTATAAATCATCCCTGAACGTAATTTTCAATTCTAAATATCATTTATATACCCTTACAGAATATTTGGGAGCATTTGGGTTAATTTGGAGACCAAAACAACAAAACTAGTCAAAGGTCAAAATTGGGGAAAAAGTGAAAAATTTGGCATTTTAATAAATTTAAAAAAAATGGTCATTACAAGTGGTATCAGAGAATGTTCTTGGCACTTGATGGTATTAACAAGAATTCAAAAAAATAAACTACCACCCTTTGAACCAGTAGTTGAAGAGGTTTTTGTTGAAGAAGAGGTAGTAGAGGATAAAGAACCTTTTGTTAAAATCATGGGTAGAGAGGAGGATGAAAAATTAAGACATAAAGAGGAACTTGTTGCAGCATTATAACCATGTTTTGATAGGATTACCATGGGTATGCAAGATATTAGTATACAATTGATGAAAGGATTGGAATTGTTGGGTAGCCAACTTGCAAGCAAAGGGATGACGAGAGATAATAGTGGTTCACACTCAGGAGAAAGGAAGAACATGGCTGAGCATTTTTTCTCAAGTACAGGACCACATAATAGACCTGATGAATTTCAAAGCACATAAAGGTGTACTGCACCTAAATTTATCACACCCAAAGAAGAGCCTGATGTCCAGATGGATAATAGTAAACTAGCAAACGAATGGAATGAGTTGAGTGAACAATGTAAAAGAGGTCTACCATTTAGTTAATACATTGAAGCTATATATAAAATGAAAAGGAGGGAGGAAAATAGGATTCCATTCCAAAACAAAGAATTAAATGGTGCTATTAGTAAAATGTCAGTTCCTACTTTTGATGGTTCCTCTCAAAATTCTGCTAATACTTGGGTGCAAAAATTGGATGTGTATTTTCAGTTGAATCCTATGTGGGAAGAGGATGCATTAAAAATGGATATTTTGCATTTGGAAGGAGATGCGAATGAATGGTGGTTCCATGGACTGAAAACATTGGGTCATGATAAGGTTAAAACATATGGAGAATTTGTTGACAATGTACTAGAGATATTTGAACAAAAAGATCCAAAATTTCCTTTCAAAGAACTAGCTCAATTGAAGCAAACTGGGACCCCCACTGAATATATGTTGGACTTTCAAAAAATATCAGTCAAGGTGGCTGATGTATCTATGGGAAGGTTGGTATTGCTTTTCACTGAAGGTTTGGCTGAACGCTTAAAAGGTTTGGTCAAATCCCACAAGCCAACTACATTAAAAAATGCAATGAGCTTGACTAGGGATCTCCAAAATGTGCTTCCTAGAATGAAATTTCCTCCCAAGCCTAGCTACAAATTTGAAAAGAAACATTGGAAAGGGGATGGATATGATAAGAAAACTTGGCAAAAAGATTAATTTGAAATGAATAAAAAAGAATGACTAAACAAGGATGAACTTCGAAAAAATAAATTGTGCTTCACATGCATTCAACCATGGACACCGAGGCACAAATGTACTAAAGGAAAGGCTCAATACATAGAAGTATTTTCTGATAATGAGAGGTATGATGGTGGCATGGATGAAGATTGACATATTTCAGATCAAGAGGAGGCATATGAGACAACAGTAGAAGAGGAAAGAAAAGAATAAAATCAGCCTTCACCGGACAAAGCAAGAATGATAGTACTTTCAGCAGTACCTCACTATCATACTATCCGATGCAAGGGTGTGGTACTAGAACAAAGAACTTTAGTTTTGGTAGATGGAGGAGCCACCCATAACTTCGTTGATGTAGAGATGGTGGAGAAAAGAAAGATATGTATTGAACCATTTTATTTCTTCCCAGTTGTCATTCTCGGTCACAACACAATGCAATGCAAAACATGGGTTCGAAAGATGCAAGTCATCATAGGTAACTATAATTTTGTTGATAGTTTTTATGTGGTTGATGTTGCTAATACTAATGTGGTTTTGGGAGTGCAATTGTTGTATTCAATAGAAGAGCATACAATAAATTATCAAATTCCTGAAATGAAATTCCAAGATTCAAAAGGAGTACTAAGAGTTATGAGAGGGAAGCACACTTATCCCAATCAAGTAGTGACTTGCAATAGTATGAGATCTATATTGAGGCATGGGGACATATAATGGGCTTCTGAATGTCATGTTACATCTCCCAAGCCAGATATAAAGGTTGTTGAACACCCAAAGGAAATAGAGAGACTCTTGCAAAAATATGAAAATTTTTTTAGAGACCTTCCACATGGTAGACCACCAGATAGGGGGATTGAGCATAGCATTGTTTTGGAGGAGGGTACTTCACCCATTCAGATACCACCTTATAGACATCCTAAAAGGTTCATAGATGATATTGAAAAATCCATCCAAGAACTCCTAGATTTGGGACTCATTAGACCAAGCTCTAGCACTTATGCTTCTTCAGTAGTGCTAGTGAAGAAAAAAGATGGAACATTGAGAATGTGCATAGATTTTAGAGCCTTGAACAAAAAGACTATCAAGAATAGGTATCCTATTCCTAGGATTGATGAGATCATGGATGAGCTACATGGGGCCAAATAATTTTTCAAAATTGACCTTAGATCAGGGTATCATCAAATTCGAATGAAAGATCAAGATGTGCAAAAGACTGCTTTTCGATGGCATTATGGCCACATTGAATTTCTTGTCATGCCTTTTGGGTTAACTAATGATCCAGCCACATTTAAAGCATGCATGAATAAGATATTTTTCAAGAAACGAAGAAGGTTTTTTTTTTGTTTTCTTTGTGTGAAAATCCTCATAGCAGATCTAAGAGATGATGTCTACCTCACAAGAAAGTAATTGATTAAGCAAGAAAATAGAAGAAGAGTGGTCAATGCAGTATAATGAGAAACAGAATAATAATACAGTAGAACTCGGATAGAAGCAAAAATACTTCACACGCACTAATTAATTAATCATAGTATGGACAAATGAATAGTATAATGCATGAGGATTCGAATGCAAAAGGTGGAAATTCAAATTAGCCTTCATGGAGTGATCAAAGGATCATTGGAGTGTCATCAGAGCACAACTAGTAGTCTATCTCATTATCGGTGGAGTCATCAATGCACAAGTAATTGTCAACTGTCAGTCAAACTGAGTCTAACTGAGTGTGGTAGGTGTAACTGAATGTAACTGGCACATTGAGACACTAATTGAATGAAGGAGGCTTAGTGGAGGGTGCACGAGGAGCTAACTGGAGTCAGAATGGGAAGTCAAGTCTCACTGGAGGTCCATCGGAATGCTAAGGTAAGTTAAGAGTCAGTTAATCCTTAAATCAAGGAAGGAACTGAAGATAACTGAACTAAACTGAAGTGGTAGGTAACAAGGGTGCCTTTCTCAACTGGTAGATGAAAGGAGGGTGCACTAAGCCTTAGGAAGGCTGAAACTGAGTGGAAGGAATCTACGGGAGCTGCTAACTAAGGGATAGGTGTTGGGACTAATGACTGGGATGTATGCAAATGAATGCAAACCCTAAAAGTGTATGCATCGATGAAAATGTAAATGATCAAAATACTAGTGGGACTAGGATGGAGTATAGGAATATCCTAACACTCCCCCTTAATCCATCCTGGGCCCTGGTAACTAAGACCAAAGGTCACCCAATACAATGAATAATAATAGTCAATAAACCGAGGAAATGGGGAAAACCTCATGGGAAAAATACCCCCCCTCAAAATAGACTGTAAGGCACACACAAAAATAAATGCTCCAACTCAAGCAGGTGTGATGCTTGGTCATATGTCTGGAGGCATCTTCTTCTTGGGAAGAAGTGGATCATGCTTATAAAGCATGTGCTTGTACTTGCTCTTCAGATCGAATGTGATGAGAACAAATCCAATAGTATAAGGATGATCCTTGAACCTGTGATTCGAATTAGTTGAGATAGGATAAAAACTATGAATGTGCAGGTAGTATTTTGTCTTGTCCTTTGAACCCTCATGGGTGAGGTTATGCCAAAAAGAACCATCAAATAATAATGATTGCTTGGATCCAAATCAGCTCCAAGACTTGATAAATGGTTTCTTGAGATCTCCTTTGAACTAGTAGGGGTGAGATCAAAACCATCATATGCATGAGAAATTATCCCAAGTAGTAATTGCTTAGAATCCAAATTAGATCCAAAACTTGAATCATGGTTTCTTGAGATCTCCTTTGAACCATAAGGGGTGAGATCAAAACCAGTAAATGCATGAGAAATTATCCCAATCGAATGGAAATGGCCATATTCTTCAATGACCTTCTGAAAGCATGGAATAATGATCATATAGTAGTAAATAAGAGGTGATTGCTTGAGGAGAGCGAATGCATTACATCCAATAGCTGATTTTACCTATGAAATAATCATGTGATCATGATGCAAACCAACAAACTCTAGTGCAAAAGAGGATTTAGGACCTTTTGCAATATCTAGAGTGTGAGCTGGCACAGAAAGATAAGAAATTTTGAGAATGAGTGTAGAATCTGCAAGTTCTTCTTCTTTGTAGACAACATCAATATGCGATGTGTTTGATACAGGTTCATGATCAATGAGATCATCAAGGAGGGAAAATGCATAACTTTGCTTGCTCTTGAAAGGGTTTGGACCAAATCCTTCATTCTGTTTGTCAAATATTACATACAGGCGAGCCCATAGCTCTTTTGGTGATGAAATATCAAGGAGGTCATATAACATGCATTCAAGCATAGCAAACATCATGGCTGCAATAGCTATGTCACCTTCAACTAACCAGTCATACTCTTCTTCAGAGGATTTGAACTCTCTTTCAAAACAATGATCAAAGAGACCATTTTTCTTCAAATGTGCTATCATCAGTGGTTTCCATTCATCATAGTTGAATGGAAAACGAAAATCATGGTTGAATGGAGAAAGAGGATAGATTTCTTCTGAATACATTGAAGCTATAGAAGACCTGCAAAAACAATAGAGAATATCTACAACTGCTACTGCTGAAAAAATGCAGAAACTATTGCAACCGCTACACTTGAAATATTGATAATAACCTGCAAAAAACTCTCAGGAATGGAGATAAACAATACTCTCAACATGCTCTGATACCATGTGAAAATACTCACAGCAGATCTAAGAGATGATGTATACCTCACAAGAAAGTAATTGATTAAGAAAGAAAATAGAAGAAGAGTGGTCAATGCGGTATAATGAGCAACAGAATAATAATACAGTAGAACTCGGATAGAAGCAAAAATACTTCACACACTAATTAATTAATCACAATATGGACAAATAAATAGTATAATGCATGAGGATTCGAATGCCTAAGGTGGCAATTCGAATTAGCCTTCATGGAGTGATCAAAGGATCACTGGAGTGTCATCGAAGCACAACTAGTAGTCTATCTCATCATCGGTGGAGTCATCAATGCACAAGTAACTGTCAACTGTTAGTCAAACTGAGTCTAACTAAGTGTGGTAGGTGTAATTGAATGTAACTGGAACATGGAGACACTAACTGAATGAAGGAGGCTCAGTGGAGGGCGCATGAGGAGCTAACTGGAGTCAGAATGGGAATTCAAGTCTCACTAGAGGTCCATCGGAGTGATAAGGTCAGTTAAGAGTCATTTAATCCTTAAATCAAAGAAGGAACTGAAGATAACTGAACTAAATTGAAGTGGTAGGTAAGAAGGGTAGATTTCTCAACTGATAGATGAAAGGAGGGCACACTAAGCTCTAGGAGGGCTGAAACTGAGTGGAAGGAAGGTCCGGGGGCTTCTAACTGAGGGCTAGGTGCTGGGACTGATGACTGGGATGCATGCAAACCCTAAATAATGCATGCAAACCCTAAAAGTGCATGCATAACTGAAAATGGAAATGATCAAAATACTGGTGGGACTAGGATGGAGTATAGGAATATTCTAACACTTTGATGACATTCTCATTTACAGTAAAACATGGGAAGAGCATTTGTAGCAATTAGAGATTGTGATGAACATTTTGCAAGAAGAGTCCTTATTTGCGAAGTTGTCAAAATGTGAATTTGGGATGAAAGAACTACTGTATCTTGGGCACATTATTGGGCAATAAGGAGTGAAGGTACACATGGAAAAAATTAGGGCTATCTTAGAATGGCCATCACCAAAAAATATTACCGAATTGAGAGGCTTTATTGGCATATGCACCTATTACAGAAAATTTGTGAAAGGATTCTCCAAGTTGAATTCTCCACTCACTGATTTGACTAAGAAGGATGCTTTCAAGTGGGATTAAGAGGCTGAAAATGACTTCCAAAAAATGAAAGAGGTAATGAGTAGTTGTTCCATACTTGCACTTCCTAGTTTTACTAAACCTTTTGTTGTGGAATGTGATGATTCAGATGGAGGAATAGGGCCTTTCCTAAAGCAAAGACAACACCCCATAGCCTTTGAGAGTAGGAAGTTGTAGCCTCGTGAAAAAATTTCCTCCATATATGATAAAGAAATGCTGGCCATTATGCATGCATTGGCCAAATTCAGACAATACTTGGTGGGCAGTAAGTTTGTGGTGAAAACTGACCACAATAGTCTAAGACACTTTCTCACCCAAAAATATCTAAATGAAAGGAAACAAAAGTGGATAAGCAAGGTTCATGCTTAGGATTTTGATATTGAATATGTCTAAGGAAAGAATAATATAGTAGCAGATGCTTTGTCAAGAAGACCTTCTTTTTCTCTCATGGACATTGCCAAGGATTGGAAAAATATGCTACTAATTGAATATGCTAAAGATAAATTTTATTGTGATGTGTTGGATGGAATCAAAGGAGATGATAACTACAAGATTTGAATGGGCTGATAGATTATAAGGGAAGAATTTATTTAGTTCAAAACTCAAAGCTCAAGTACCAAATTTTGCAAGAAGCACATGATTCCTCACTAGCGGGCCATCCGGGGATCTTCAAAACTTATAGACAATTGAGGCAAAGGTTTTTTTGGAAGGGGATGAAGAAAGATGTTCAGAAAGATGTGAATGAATGTAAAGTATGTCAACAAAACAAATCAGAATTTACATGTCCAGCTGGCCTATTACAACCATTGCCCATTCCAGAGCAAAAATGGGACTGTATCCCCATGGATTTCATCGTCGATTTGCCTAAATATTTGGGTAAGGATCGCATATATGTGGTAGTGGATAGGTTGAAAAAATTTGCTCATTTCTTTACATTTACATCATCTTTTAGTGCTGCACAAGTGGCTGATATTTTTTTCAAAGATATCTTCAAATTGCATGGCCTCCCTAAGAGCATTGTTAGTGATAGAGATAGTACATTCATGGATGCTTATTGGCAAGAAATTTTTAGATTAGTGGGAACTCAATTGACTCCAAGTACCATCTATCATCCAAAAAATAATGGAAAAATAGAGAGGGTGAATTAATGGTTGGAAGGATACCTAAGAAACTATGTGGGAGAGAAGCAAAAAGCATGGGAAAAATGGCTACACTTGGGTGAGTTTTTCTACAACACCACTTATCATATGTCAATAGGGATGTCTCCTTTCAAATAATTATATGGTTATGATGCACTTACATTTTCTAAAATTATATTTGGTGATAGTAGAGCCCCAAAGGCTAAATATTGGGTGGAAGAGAGCCAATAAATTTGAAATCTCTTGAAAGACAATTTGCAGGTTGCTCAAAATCAGCAAAAACAATATGTTGATAGACATAGAGAAGAAAGAACCTTTCAGGTCAATGATTTAGTATATTTAAGGTTGCATCCACATAAACAAACATCTCTAAAAACGAATGGAGCATAAAAATTAAAACCAAGGTACTATGGGCCATACAAGGTAGTGCGGAATGTTGGAGAAGTAGCATAAGAACTAGAACTTCCTAAAGGGAGTAAAATCCATAATGTATTTCATGTTTCTTGTCTCAAGAAATCCCTTGGTCAGCAAATCATCACTTCAGAAACACTTCCTCCTTTGGATGATGAAGGTCATCTTACACTTGTTCCAGAAAAGATTTTGAAGACACAGGAAATGAGGTTGAGGAGTAGAATTATCAAAGAATATTTAGTGCAATGGAAGGACTTACCAAATGAAGATGCCACATGGGAAGAGGAAAATATTTTTCAGCATCCAAATCTGAAATTCATTGAGGACAAGCAATCTTGGGTGGGGAGGACTGTAATGTCCCCATTCAAATAATTGCATAGTGAGACAATCCCATCAATCCTACTAGTTTCCTAGGTTGGATGGGCACATGTGGAATTGCAATAAGGAAGCTAATAAATGATGTTTAGATATTAGAAGGGTTCAAATATTTAATAAATAGGTTGAATAAAGAAATTCAAGAGAAATTCTAGGTGGCAAATGGTTTTGAAGACATTGGGAGGATGTCGGACCCACACTACCTTGGTTTCTCACTGCCACATGGCAAATCTCTCTTGCCATTTCGAATCCATGGGAAGGAAAAAATTATTGGGTGAGTTGGTAAAGCATACACATGGCATGGAGCATCTTAGGTCGAAATGGGATGGAATGGTAACCTCCATGGAAGAGGAAGAGTCAAATTGGAAGCTAGTGGACACTTGGGCTAGATTCCCTAGCCTTATGACAACAATGATAGAGCATCTATAACATCTATGACAAACTTTAGATCTGAATTCTGAAATCTGACCATTATGACATGTCAGCCCCAAAAATAGGCTCAAGGAGGGCTCTCATGGGAGTTGGAGAAGCCAACGAGACTCGTACTTGAATTGGGAGAAGATGGAAGGTTGGAAACTAGGAGACAAGTGGCAAATGTGGAATATTTCCTAAGTGGAAATCTCTAGAAGCTAATGGGAGAAATTCGACCCTTAGAAAGCTAATATTGGTTATAAAATGTAGAAATCAAGTATGAGAATGGATTTTGATGATTTGAGAAAAAATGCATTTGTGAAGAGAGAGAGCTAGTGGATGACTAGTTTCTTGCCTTAGCTAATTTCGAGGGTGAAAGATTCCCATCCAAGTTGGTGTTTGGAGAGGACACTTAGGTCTTTCATGGTTATTTAATTGAGTTTGTATTTGTAGGTAGAAGCTATAGTAAATCTCGTGGTTTGGTTTAGTACAACACTTTCTCTCAACAATTTTCAATTTTGATGGCATATTCACACTCCTTGAGGGATTGCGCTTTGAGTGAGCTCTTGTAGTCATTGGGAGAGATTCATATGATGCATTTATGATTTTAATATATTTATATCCTCTTTTATTCATATTCACAAATTATCAAGTCTAAATATCTATTGGTTGTATGTAAAAATGTTGATTAATGAGAAAACAATGACCATTTCCCCACTACATTGACGTATACCATTATGATGCTAATGATTTCAAATGAAAGGATTATTCTCTAATACATTTGTTATTAATAGAATGAAATGGATGTATATTATAATTTTCATAGACAACACTTGAGCATTTGCAGTCTTTTCACTCAGTTTATTTGCATTTTGAGAAGAAATAGGGCCATTTCCCCAAGGGTCGAATTGGTGATTTTTGCAGCTGAATGGGAGAGGGTTGGAACAAACATAATAATCAATTAATGGTACATTGGGAACCTTATTAAAATCCTTAATACATTCCCTACCTCTATTCATAAATTCAAAGGAGTTGGAAGCATTTAGGAGGCCATTTTCAATGTTTACCGAGGGGGGATTTGATGCACAATTTGCTAGTTAATTTCCATACATTGACCAGAATATAAAACAAGTTTGCAGAAGTCTTTGGAGGGTTATAAATCATCCCTGAACCTAATATTCAAGTCTCAATATTATTTATATACCCTTACAGAATATTTGGGAGCATTTGGGTTAATTTGGAGACCAAAACAACAAAACTAGGCAAACGTCAAAATTGGGGAAAAAGTGGAAAATTTGGCATTTTAATAAATTTTTAAAAAAGGGTCATTACACAGTATCTGCATATATGCCTTCTTCTACATGATATGGTGTGCATCGATCACTAGCAGGTTCACTCACAACTGGCCTCTGGAGTGTCGCAGAATGTGTTTCCGACTGTTCAGTTGACAACAATGGCACATGAGATGCACGTGGAGTCATTTTCTCATGTGACGACTCTCCACGAGCATCACTAGTGCCAACCCCTTCTGGACCACTAGTTTGTGGCCGCAAAAAATCCTGGCAATTCAAACCGTATTTTAGTTCACCATCATATACAAGTAAGAATTATAAAATAATAAATGAATTTATGTTATGATTCTAAATTCCGCAACTTACTTTCAAGGCCTAAGATCTCTTTACTAGGAAATCAACCTTTGTTGTAATCTCAATTGTATGCGGCTGAATGAATAGCAGACGAAAGATATACTCATTAATTTTTTTCAAGGTATTCTCTATCATCTTAATCTGGTATATAGAAGAACCAATGTCGGCATCGCACATCAAATCATACACATCAAAATCTACTGATTTCTCTGACACTGGACCATACACTGAATCAGTGGTATGCAAAAAAAATATATAAAACTTTACTGATGTGAAAGCAATAGACTAAGGAAAAAAGTATAATAACAAAACATATCTATCATGACAGATTCTTAAATTACAATTAGGTTTACTTGATGCCTCGATGCCGGTGTCATCTGATCCATAGGTAGGGACTTGGATCGATCATCCCCCTACCAAAAAAATGTAGAAAACATTATCATAATGAAACCAATGTAGACACGAAAAATACATAACAAAAAAAAACATTATGCTCCATATTATATTTGTACAATTCCAATGAATTATGCATATTTCCTCAAGGATCGTCTACTCATCTGATCAATGGTAGGGGACCTGCCCCGATCTACTAATAGGGAGGATCCCCTTACCACACCTTGCAACAAAAACATAGAAAAAATTATATAAACAAAACCAAAATACTCTCAGAAACAACATAATAAGAAAACATTTTGGTGTATTTAAATTGTACAATTAAAATCAAGTATGCATGTTGCCCCGAGGCTATTGTCGTCTAATCAACATTTAGGTAGTTTCCCCGATCAACACTCTACAAAAAATATACAAATAACATTATATAAACCAGATGAATATACTCATGAAAAAAAAACAAAAAAAGCTCTTTCTTCATATTATATTTGTATTATTACAAAGATGTATACCTGCTTCCTCAAGTATGTTGTACTCCTCTGACCAACTGCTGGGGAGATTCCCCGATCACTACCTTAGGAAGTAAATATAGAAAATTTAAACGAAATTATAACAATAGGCTAACGTAAAATCCTTAAGATGTTAAATTCATTAATAAAAGTTTGGGTAAATTTTTAGATGTACCACTCCCATAGTAACCGTGTTTGTATCTATTCAATTCTAATTCTAATTAATAAGCAACTCTTCCCATGCAGCTATTGATTTAATGGCACATAAAAAAACAAGATTTCCTTCACCCCCCTCAAATATGTAGTTAGTTTGCTTAATTGTAGACCCTGGTTGTGTACCTTTTATAAACCCCACAATATTCCCTGTAGCTTTTGGCCTTCCCTCGATGTACAACCTTGCTCCTTTATTTTGATCTTTGTCTTTCAGCTGTAAATAATTTCTTAACAATCCATATCTGCGCATACTTCGTGTATATTGGACCAGGCACACCCAATATTTGTAGTTGTAGTAGGGTCCAACATACTCCATCAATTTGTATACCTGCCGTAATCGACCTTTTTTCCATCCATGCAAAACAACCCCAAACCATGTAATGGCGATGGTGAAATTCGATATATCCTCTCGTTCACAAAAAAATTGTGTTTAGTTGAGGAAGATCCTTGGGTACCCATTGTTTCGCTAGATATTTGTACCTTAAGGGCACCTCGATGTCTCCTATTGTCTCATCATCATAGGAACATGACCCCCCTTCAACGAGAAAAAATTCCATGCGTTTATGGAATTTTATTATGATTTTTTGACATCTAGTTGATATACTCTTGTATACCTACTAGATGTCTCACTTTCATCTAGTCTTACTAAAATCCCCTCGCTCGAGGAAGAAAGATCTGACAAATACCTGTTTGGTTCTACTTGGACCATGGGAAAAAATTTCAGGTAGGACATTCAAAGGTGATCCCAATTCTAAAAGAGGATGATGATATGTTGCTCGAAGGTCAATTAATTTCCTTGCATGAGAAAGTTATGTCATGGTTCATGTCATATTATTAGAAATTCCATAGAGGTAGACACCCTTAGGTGTTAATATATGAATGGTGGTATGTGTTAGTACTCAAAATTTATCCCCTGGTTGTGGGAGGATAGTTCCAAGGTAACTATTTCAAACCAATCTTTAGGAGAAAAAATGGCTTTTTTCCTATTAGAGAGGGCTCTCTAAAAAATAAATACAATGGCTAGAGATATATCAAAATGATTGTTATTTAAAATTGTAAAAGTATGATAGCTATTTAACTATAAGCAAATATTAAACAATATTGGTTTTTACAAAGGCAAGATAGCTATTTGCTTCACAGTCAAGTTCTTGTTTGTAGTTGATAATAGAAGAAAGAGAGATAATCCATCAACATTGGGAATCAATTCTGGATGAATCCAAAATCAACTTTAGAGTAATAATTATGAATACTTAGATCCAATAATTTAGAGCATGATAACATGAATTATGACTTAATCAAACTCTCATCTAAGCATGATAGAAGACATAATGGAAAAGAGAGATTACTGGAATAACAGATCACGTGAGAAGGAGAAAATCACAGACTGTAAATAAATAACACATGAATCTTTGCTTCTGAAAATGTGTTCAACTCCGCAAGATATTTCTATTAAATCTTGGAGAAACTCGATACAAAATGAGTGTTCCTTTCATGGGTTCTAACCATGATAACCTTGTCAAAATTTTATTTTATACATTGAAGGCCTCTTGTGGAAAAACCTAAGTGCCTTATTTCTAAAAATAGTAAACTTTGAACTACTTATTACATTCTATTTCCATCAAAATTTACATAATTTATAATTTTCCAAAATATAACATATTGTGTTTTTTTTTTATCAGCTACAGCTACTGGAGAAAATCTCTTGCTCAGACAGGAATCTTCAAGTGTGCAGATTGTGCTTCATTTTTCCATACTTATCCATTGTTTTCCACTACTCTATAGAAGGGATTTCGTAGATGGTCATTTCTTTGACTAGAAACTTCATCTCCACATGAGCTGCAATAGATATTGGAGGTATCTTTGCACCTATCATTACCAACTGGTTTAGAATTTCAAATTCATCTGCAATGTTTTCCAATACGATTTTCCCTATCAAGACATGGGTCATATCATCAAACTTTTCATGGTTCATCCTGATTTCAAACAACAAATTCTTATAATCATTCTAGGAGAGCAACTTATTATCTTCATCCCAAAAGGAAGGAATCCCTTTCTGAATCATATTTGCAAATAATATTTTGAAAGATTCCACTTGTTTCATCATCTAATCTACTTTAGCTTGTACATTCTCAACATGAGAATGTTTTCCAAGGACTCTCCTGGCCCAGGTTATTACTGCTATTCTGTTTTTAATGGGTAACTCCTTCAAACCATCATCTGTCAAGGTGTTTAGGAAATTAATGGTATTTTGGGTTGTTTCCTTTGGATTTTTATCTAAAGTCTCTCTCATTGTTGTACAACTCTGTATGGTGTCATTTTCTACTATCTCTTTTGTTTTCATAAAATTTAAATAAGGCATGAATTTTGCAGCTTCGTTTACTATTGAATCCTAGATAAGATGCTTTGCACCTTGCAAAGGAAGTTGTCCTATTACCTAAGATATCAATTTCTGATTTTTATCAACCATCTCCTTATTCTTATTTTCCAACTCTTTTCTTTTTGCCTCTTTCTTCTGATTTTCTTATTCTAACCTCTGCTTTTCTTCCTTTAACTCTTTGATTTCTACTTCTTCAAGCTCACTTGAAGCATGGCTTGAATTATACTTTATGTGTTTGTTTCTTCATAGTTTTGACCTGTTCCTTGCCTTTCCTGCACAACACTTGCTACTTTTTTCTTCAAATCATCAACCTGAGTCTTGAGACTCATCCTCTCTTTTTCCCAGCTTACATTTTTTTCTTCAGATTTAATCAACTTTTCTTTATAGTGATATAATTCTTGTGATAGGGATTCTCTTTCATGCTCCAAAACAGTCAATTCAGATGCTTGAATGAATTGAGTTGCTGCAATTTTAAGTTTCTTTTTAAGCAACTGAATAGTCATTAGAGAAATTTTGAGGTCAAAAAAGGGCCTCAAAACAAAGAAAATGTACTATAAAATACAACCAATCACATTCTAGTTGATGACATCATCCCCCTTGGTGAGGTGGCATTGCATGAGTTAAGAATGCTTATTTGTCAAATTTTCTATGGTGGATGAAAACACATAGTTAACCAAGGTAGTGGTGTAAGTACTTTCAAGTCATAAATTAAAGTACTCATAATGATAGTCTTTTCATAAAATAATATTATTGTCATTTTCAAGTAAAGTACTCATAATGAATGTCTTTTCACACTTTCACATAAAATAATATTATTGTCATTTTCAAGTGAAGTACTCTTAATTCATAAAGAAAGTCCTTTCACATTTTTTTATAAAATAATATATTATCATTTTTATGTTTTTAATTTTAAATTATATATTCACTCCATTCTATTTAATAACATAATGTCAAACTAATAAAGAATAATAATAGATTTAATAAATAATAACAACAATAATAATAATGCAATGTGGATTATAATAATATTATTGACATTTTACATGTAAATAAATTCTCAATTAAATTACATTATTAAATTCATGAGAAAAGTACTAAATATAAAAAGTCAACATAAAATTAAAAAAAAAGCTCTTAAAAATGTTTTTTATTATTTAATTTCATTTGCAAGTTCAAGACAAATAAATGTTAAAGGACAATACATTTTTGGGAATTTACAATGAATCTTAGTCACATCAATGTAGACTTATTTTATTAATTTTATTTCTAGTGAATTTTGAAAAGTAACTCAACCATGGTTATTTATATTGTGCATAGAAAATAGTGTGGGAGGTGACTTGTCATATATACCTACCCCATAAAACCCCCAATTCATAATATTTTAATATATGTCATATTTTTGTAGTACATCTCTTAGGAGGCCATTTTTTGACCTCAAAATCTCTCTAATGGTTCTCCTTTTCAATTAAAAGTTTATTTCTTGCTTCACCTTTGTTTGTCTCATCATTTGTTTCCATCAAATAAACTTGGAGATTCTTAATTTGTTTTTGATGAGCTTTATTTTATGTCCTTTCTTGTCTTAATTGGATTTCCAACCTGTTCACTATATTTTGCATTTTGAAATTTTCAGAGTGGCTTTCATAAAATCCGTGTAAATTACTTCTCTAGTTTTCCTATGAAAATGGATCCTGTCTGGAATTGGTATCTTTTGTAAATTTAGTTTCATTTATGTGACTCTTTCATCCGACGATACAACCAGATTTAGAGTATTCTTTGTGGGATCCGTATTGGTCATTAAAGTAATTTCTGAATCTAATTCATTTCTGACTTTGGGATACAATTGATTGTTTTTTTTTTTTGATGCAGCTTGCTTGTCTTGACCATACTTAACATACAATTCAGCTCTTGACTGAAACTTATCACTATAACCTGTAGCCTTAGCCTCTTAAAACTTATAATCATACACTTGAATTTATGGACCTTGATATTTTTCTTTTGCTTTTCCTTTTACACTATCTAACATAATTAGTTCATCTTGTTGACCTGATTTTAACCTTTTAATTCCTCCTTTTTCTTCTACTTCCATGTCAATGGTTTCATGAAAACCTCTCTTGCTGGCAATTTCAACTTTAATTGGCTTAGGAACTAGCTTAGTTGAAAATTGTACTAATGTAGAATGATTGGATTGTGAACATTCTAAAACCTCTACATCAAACTCATATTGCAACAAATTAGCCTTTCTAGCTAATACTTCAATTTCTTGATGATCGAATTCCCTACTTTTGTTCTGTTGCCTCCTCTGGGAAATGATATGACGTGGGTTATAATTGATAGCAATGGCCTTCTTAAATTCCATCATATCTAATTGTTTTTCTACAAAAGAAACATAATTTCTGTTTTTAATGATGAAAGGGCCTATTTTTAAAGGGAATTTCATGTCTGAAGCCTTTTTGAATGCCAAAAAATGCTCATTTTCAATAATTAACTTCTTGCTGATGAACTCCAAGGCAAATAACCTCAGTTTCAAGAAAGATGGTAAAATATATGGCTCTTTTACAAAACCATAGAGCATTATCACTGTGTGTTGTTTCAGCAAAAACTAGTCACCAACTACCTTTTATGGACTCAACTACATCATGGTCTTCATTTCTGGTAACACTCTTGGTAAATTTTCCTAAAAAATTACCCTATACACCTATGATAATATGAGATTCATAAATTTGAACATGATGTTTTCTACTGTAGATGAAAAAAACCTGCCCGTGGGAAATGCAAGTTCCCCTCACTTGAAAACAAGAACATTTTCATTAGGTAGGATTGAAATCTGAAATGTTTGGTACTTTGGAAATTCACTAAGTGAGAATGAATATTCTCAGCTAGGAATTCATCAAAATTAAGGCAGGAGACTTGACTAGACTCTATCTCTGATACATCTGAATTCAACCTAAAAAGTAAACTTAACTGAACTTCAGTGACCACTAGGTCATTATGAAGCCCTAAAAACTAAGAAATTAATTGTAAAATAAGCTACAAATTTTCATTGAAAAAGGTGATATCTAGTGGGTAAGGCATGTTATCAATTGCAATGTCTGGTTTGAGGCAGTTTGACATAAAAGCTTGCTTGGTTTCGAGGAGAGACTATCTATACAAACTGACAAGATTCTCTTTGGAAAAATATTCGTGGATCCGGGAAAAAGACAAAGGGACTTCTAATGACTTCTGAACAACTGACGAGTTAACAGTGCACATGATTCATGACCACCTTTTCAGTTTCGGAATAGTTTTTAGCACAAGAGGAAATCAAATCGGGAAATCCTAGGGTTTGCTCATGGAAGAAATAAATAAAATTGGATTCATGAACATTATGTATATCTAAATTATGTTTCCTCAAAATCTCCAATTTGTTTTTAATCTCTGAAATAGAAACCCGGGTCATAACAATGTCGTAAACATCCTCATCCCTATCCTCTAGAACTTTCCACCCTTTAATGACTTCAAATTTAATGACTTCAACCCTTTGAACTTCTAATTCACCAGAGCTTTCCATTATGTATAACCTTCTAAATTGTTTGCATGGGTCTTGAAAAACCTACCTAGAAACTAGCGAACTGAAAAGGTATGTTATGTCATATTTCCACTGCATGCCTACATCCCAATCACTCAATGCTCTGATGACAAATGTCAACCTTCATGTTCGTTTGGATTTTTATACTCTTCGATTGTCGTTTCGCAACGTCGGAAAGTGGTTTATATTACCACCCTCCCAAGTTGCGAAATGCCGTGGTGTCGATGCATGGAGGGAGGTTTGGTATTTCGCAACTGCCAAGTGCTTCACACCCACACGCATGTTGGTAGTGCAAAATCCATATGAGCCGTCGATCTGCTCGTCACCCAATCATTTCATCATTGATCTTGTTTCCCAATTAACAGCTCCCCAACGGCTATTTTGACGACTTTTGCTTTCATTATGTCCCTCGTTTCTCTCTCTGACTAAACTCTACCTCCGCCATTGATCTTTTACCATGTCAATCTAGACCGTTATTTCCCTCATATGATATCTCAAACTCCTTCGTTAATACTTTTAGCTCCCTTTTAACTTGGCCGACGATCATGTGGGACATTTTCTTCGTGACTGGGCACTTTCCTCACAATTCTTTAGGTGGTATCCAAACAAATTTTCAATTAACCATCTCTCAATCAACTTTAAAAATACTATGCCAACAGTATGTAAACTCCTTTCTTTTATTGGCCAATTTAGCAATAACATAAACAACATCAACATTGATATATTTTTTACATTCTTAAAGGTGTAAGACCAATAAACATATATCTACAATAATGTAAGATCTTATGTATGTTGAAATGACTTTCTACCATGGAGTAAATTACCTCCTATATAAGCTTATTTCTTTGTTACCTTACCAGTACACTTAATTTTCCAAGGTGGTAGAAGTTGTCACAAAGGCACAAATTTGTGCACAAATTTTCATGGAGGAGATTTAAGTCTACCTAAACAAACATGGGTTTGTGACACATTTGCATGTTTTATGTCCAAAAGTATCCAAGGTATTGAAGAGGGCACTATGCGCTAGTGGTATCCTTGGCACGCTCAACCATGCCACTAGTTAACTAACATCTCTACTTTACCATAATATATATATATATATATATGGTAGATTTAGGGTTTTATGTAGAGGAATGAATAAAGTTAATATACTTTAATACAAAATTAAATCTAATAAACAAGTACTGAAACTAAATAGTACAACAGTGACAAAACATAATTTTCATCTCTTTCGACTTTTCCACTTTAACACTACCAGTTGGCTGACTATGTTAAAGTAATATCCAGTAACATTTAATTACTAACAATAGTTAATCAACATTAACATGAGTAAAGAAGATAGGTTTGGGGTACTTACACCGTAATGTGGAACCTTCTTGTTTTATACTAAAAAATATTACTATCAAGAAAAACTGTACCTCTCAGAGGTCAGCCAACACTAGGAACCCAGTAACCCTACTAAAGGGTAAGTACAAACCAAAGAGAGAGAGAGAGATAAAGGTTGTATGCAATATTAGTTAGAAAAATACAGTTACATTCATAACATAAGTTAAATAAAGCACAAAGAATGATTACAACAAAAGTCTCATTGCAAGTAAAAGCTTAACAAAAAAAACAGATCTAATCACCAACAATTTGTTCTGACAGGATAAATCCTAACTACTTAATACAAAAAATAAAATATAAGAAAATAAAAATTAAAAATTAAAAGTAAAATAATAAATAACAAATAAAATAAAAAGGAATCATAAATAATAACATAAATCATAAGTGGGGTACTATGGTCATTTAGGGGACAAACAACCATAGTACCTAAAGGATCAAAAACATTAAAGGGTGGTAGAAACAACTCAAGATGGGAAAAATGACCCTACTAACCACACACCAAGGACAAGGTGCCAAAAGACCAATAAACAACAAGGTGTAAGGACCAAAAGTAAATCAACCAAGGTGGGGAAGGTACAACCAATCATCTCTCTCTCAAATGTACAAATGTTCCATATAACTTGAAAGTTCATCATCACTGTATGAAGAAGGCTCCACACGAATCATGTAGTCATGATGTGGTATATGTTTGATGAGGTATATTGGCCATGGGAATGAGTTTGATGCTAAACATAAAAAATCATACATTAATACCCATAATTGGTAAAGGGATTCCCATAATTGTTGGAACACAATTTGGAAAAGGATTGAGGGTTGAGTTTGTCAAGCACATCCAATATCTAGATTATGAGAAATATAACATCCAAACTAACATATTGGATGCCAATTTTATATCAAATCATGACAATGTGGAGTTAAGATATATATAACCATGAGAACTAGCTATGGTTATTGAAGACTTGTTGAAATCTAATGGAATCAACAATCTTAGCAAGGAAGAAACAACTGAATATAACCTACATCGAGGCCTGAAAATATTATATTGGCCTTAACATTTAGATGAAGTATGGGTAGTCAAAAACTGTGGAGCATATGGACCAACCCATACATAGCTATGAGTACATGAATAACTTAGGCATCCTTGTTACTTTACAATCCCTTATTTTGATTTTATATTGTATTTTAATCTTATGTGGATCCCCTAATCCTCACAAGAAAAGATTTTTTTAGGGGTGAAATTTCGCCAATTGGCTATTTTTTCAGAAACTAAATTCGCTATTTGGTGATTTTTAGTCTCTAATATCGCCTATATTTACATAAATATGTTTTTTTATCATAATATTTGCCAAAATTTACAATTTTCAATAGTAAATTGTATGTTTCATATCTAATTTTCCCCTACCTATCTATATATATGTTTTTTTCAATATAAAATAATCGCCTAGAAAACTACACTTAAGTATACTATTAGAATCCTTAAAAAATACCCTGCTCATGAGGGTTTAAACTAGGTTTTCATTTCTAAATTGAGTTAACCATGCAATGGTTGGAAACTGACCCATCACTTGTAACGATGCATCCATGCATCCATGCAATAGCTCCTTGTAACTACCTCTTATTTGACCTTGCCAACCCCATTTGACACAATGCCACCCCTCAATCCACATTCAACTCTACATACGTGAAGCTTATGAAGTTGTTTCCACATTAAATCCCCTTTTCTAGTAAATGCACAAAAATGGAAAATAATTTCGACAGTTTGGTATTACAAGCTACAAGACATGACAAGGTTGGATAGATAGCAGCATGACAAGCTACACGACATTCTTAAAGGCATCATTGTTGATTTGAAATAAAATTGCAGCAAGCCTGATCTAGGATGCTAGCTATAAAACATATGCTTTTGTAACATCATAAACAAAAAATATGGCTACTAGAATAAACCTTCTAATCTCCATGCAAATATATATACTGATTTACATAAGAGGCTTTTTTACGAAAAATATATAAATATATACAACAATTTACTTCCAATGCATGCATAAAAAATAAAACTCCAGCACATAATCTATTAAAATATAACATGCATCCCAAGAAAATAATGGATTGTGGTCGCAATATCACCCATCCAAATATGGAAAACAAGTATACTAATGGCCATTTCCATTTCCATCCAAAATAATGGTTGAAGAAAATGGTTCAAATTTGCCAACAATCTAAAGGACATGGGTATCTACATGGACCAAAGGATAAGAAAACAATTCAAATGGTAAGGATCTACATCTGTATCACCACTCTTAATTCTAGACCCTCACATAGTCATTAATGTTTATGATCTTATCTTACATGGGTAATGATTTACTAATAATCATATATAACTAAATTTGAAAAACAAATTATATTCATGTGCTTACAATGAGACCTTATAGATAATGTACTTCGATTTGATGATTATCACTACATTCAATATTACATTAGTGCATATGAATAAAATTTGTTGATGTATATGTAACTTCGGAATGTATTTCATCTATGTACTTCATATATATTTATTGTACGCTTATAAGAGATGTGTTATTCCTCTATAAGGAAGTGTCGTCATGTGTATTGACAAGTGTCGCAAGTGTGTGTACTTGCCGATTGGTTATTAGACCACCATGTGTGGGGTCATCCTGAAATATATATTATATTGTGGATGTACCTAGCTAGACAAGTCAGCCCCATAGCGTAACTGGGCAAATAGGTTAAGTATAAATAGAGATCGGGAGATCTCTATTTGATCACTTGAAAACTCATACTTCTCTCACTCAGAAATGCGTGCACTAGTGAGGAGGAGGATCATCTACTACTAGGAGACTATCTCAGTGTATTTTGGTTGTACTTTGGTTGAGACATTGCTCTCTCTATCTCTGAGGAAGTTGTGGGGTTTTTCACCTTAGGGTTTTCCCCACGGAAACTCTGTGTCTCTTGTCTCTCATGCTTTTGATTCTTATGATGCTTGTCATGCTTATTATGATTGTTATGCATTGATATATTGTACATGTTATTCTCTCGGTAAAGATCCTAGAGTATTGTGAATTAATGCTCAAAATTTAACATGGTATCAGAGCTAACCTCAGAACAAGACATTGTGCAGTGACATAAACTTGGGTTTCTTGTTTATTGGTTTTCTCTCCACAGATTTTGGAAAAGCAGTATAGTAGATTGACTCTACTCATCAAGGAGAATCTATCTATCCAATCAGAATTCAATTCTGAGCATTTTCAGATTTGGCCCTAAAAATTAGGGTTTCCACAAAAATAGAAATTTCTGGAATCTGAAGACATAGCTGGAAGCTCCTTGCAAAACTTGAAGTTTAGAGCTTTGGATTGAGATTTTTGGCTGAGTAGATCTCTAGGAAACTCAAACCCTAATTCAGGGCTCTTCCTAGTGAACCCGAGAAGACAAAAAGGCAATTTTGAAGGGTGTAGCTTTGTAGATCTCAATTTCTGAATACACAAGGTTGATCAAATCATCAAGGCGCATCTTTCTATCATTTCAGAAAGTTGAAATTCACATTTTGAATTTTTAGGGTTTTTCCAACAAACCCTAATCCAGGACCAGATCCAGTTTCCAGCAATTCAAGTGGTAATCCCTAAATCTTTTCTATTTCCATTTGAAGTACTCTTTAAGATGTCTCACCACACCAAGCTTGAGGATAAGCTTGAAGGGGCCAATAAATTCCGAGCCTGGAAGTATAGGATTGGGTTAATCCTGGAAGAGAATGAGTTGGACTCATATGTAAAAGAAGACATCCCTATCCCAGAGGATGAAGAGGCTAATATTTTGCATAAGAAGAACTTGGTCAAGGCAAAGAGAATCATTGCTGATTCTATCAAAGACCATATTATCCCCCATGTGTCATCTCTGAAGACACCCAAAGAGATGTTTGATTCTCTATCCAAGCTATTTGAAGGGAAGAACATAAATCAGAAGATGACTCTGCGGAACCAATTGAAAGGGGTAAAACTTCAGAATGGAGAATCCATTCAATCTTATTTTTCTAGGGTCTCCCAGATCAAGGAACAACTAGAAGCAGTGGATGAAATGGTGGAGAATGGTGAAGTTGTCATGACCACTCTGAATGGCCAACCTAGGTCATGGGACTCCTTTATTCAAGGAATATGTACAAGAAAGAGGTTGGTATCCTTCAACATACTACGGGAAGAATGCTCACAAGAAGAAGCAAGTCTTGTGGCACAAGAAGAAAATATGGTGAATGAAGATCAAGCTCTCATAGCTCACACCAAGAAAGGGATCTCCAAGAGAGAGCCATCTCACTCCAAGAAATCTTCACATCACTATAAAGAAAGAAGAATATGCTTCACCCGTAATGAAAAAGGACATATTGCCATAAATTGTCCCAAGAACAAGAAGGACAACAACAACTTCAACAAGAAGAAGAAGGGTAGCAAAAGAAGGTTTCATGCTCATGTGTGATGAACCTGCAATAATTAATTAATGCAAATACACGAGATATCAGAAATAATAGAACATAATCACTTTTATATTGATCACGGGCCACTTCGAGGGGGCAACCTCATTTGAGCAAGCTCAATACAATTAACTTCACGGTGCCTTCAATGACCTCAAAACACACTTATATACTAAGCCTATGCCCAATACTATGAGTCAAAACCATGGGACATATAATACTACGGAACGACTTACAAAGCATATGCGTCCAATACTATGGGTCAATACTATGGGCTAATACAAACTACGGATCAACAAATACTACGGGACGACTTACAAAGCATATGCGTCCAACAACAATATACTAACATAGTAAAGAGAAGGGTTGACATAGGTTCCTAACATCATGCTATCGAGGATGATGAACCTCCCAAGAAGAAGGCTAGAGCAGAAAGTGATGATGATAACTCATCAAGCGAAGAAGAGTATGTTCTAATCTCTGCTCTCACAGGTACTATCTCCCATGGTTGTAATGATTGGTTAATTGACAGTGGGGCTTCAAAACACATGACTGGGTTTAAAGAATCCTTTGCTAACCTATCTGAACATGAGTCACCCCATAAGGTGAAACTTGGGGATGACTACCAATACCCTATCAAAGGAAATGGTGAGGCCTCCTACAATATGGACTCTGGGAAGTCTTTGAAGATGAAAGATGTTTTGTATGTACCTGGGCTCAAGAATAATCTACTCTCCATATCCGGATTGGATGCAAAAGGTATGAGGGTTTCATTTGTGGATGGCCAAGTCCTAATGTGGCCAAAAGGTAAAACTATTGATGATGTCGTAGTGATTCGAGAGCAAGAGGGTGGATTGTATAAATTGAAGGGACAACCTGAACATGCCATGGTACATGACTCGATGGAGCCAAGTGAACTTTGGCATAGAAGACTTGCACATATGCACTACAGGGCATTACCAATTGCAAGTAAGGCTGTAGAAGGTCTTCCTGAAATCAAGACCAAACATGAAGGTGTTTGCAAAGGATGTACAAAAGGAAAGAACATTAAGAACGCATTTCCAAGCAGTGAAAGCAAGGTAAAAGATATCTTGGAAATCATCCACTCATATGTATATGGTCCTATGTCATCCAGTTCTTTGAGTGGGTATGTTTACTATGTGTCTTTCATAGATGACTTCTCCAGGAAGACTTGGGTCTACTTCTTAAAGAACAAAGATGAGGTGTTTGATAAGTTCAAGGAATTCAAAACCTTGATGGAGAATCAAACTGACAAGAAGATCAAAACATTCAGATCCGACAATGGTGGAGAATTCACCTCAGGTGACTTCAAGAATATTTGCAGTGATTCAGGGATTAAGAGGGGGTTGACTGCTCCTTACAATCCACAACAGAATGGAGTTGCAGAAAGGAAGAACAGAACAATCATGGAAGCAGTAAGAGCAATGTTGCATGACCAGGATCTACCTATGCATCTATGGGCAGAAGCAGCTAGAACAACTGTATATGTGTAGAACAGAACACCCCACAAGATATTGGACAACAAGACACCGAAAGAATTCTTTTTTGGTAAGAAGCCTGAAGTCAGCCATCTCAGAATATTTGGTTGTCCATACACTCTTGTCCCAAAGGAAAAGAGGACCAAACTAGATCCTTCAGGAAAGAAGGGTATCTTTGTGGGTTACAGTGAAAGCTCGAAGGCTTACAAAATATACTTTCCAGGGATCAAGAAGATTGATGTCAGTAGGGATGTAACATTTGATGAAAACTCAGCATTCATCAAATCAAGGAAGGCACCTATCGAATTTTATGAAGAACCTAAGGAAACTAGATTTCAAGACACTACCATGATTGAATCAATTCCAGAAGTTGTTCATGAGTTTGAAGATCCGCAAGAACCTGTAGATCCAGCCCATGAGGATAACTCCCACAAGAGGAAACCTGCATAGGCTAGAGAGCTCATTCAAGATGCAGAAAGATTTGGCATTCTAGAAGAAGAACACAGAGCAAAGAAGAGAACCAGATCACATACCAGCTATGTTGCTTTACTCTGTGACATCATGAATAAAGAACCTTCCAGTTATGAAGAAGCAGCGGAAAAGAAAGAATGGAAGGATGCCATGGTCGAAGAATACCAAACAATAATGAAAAATGATGTTTGGGATGTTATCCCAAGACCTAAAAGGAAGTCTGTTGTGACTTTCAAATGGATCTACAAGATCAAGCATGCAGCATATGGTAGCATAGAGAAATACAAGGAAAGATTTGTAGCTCGTGGCTTCTCTCAGAAAGAGGGAATAGATTATGAAGAAACTTTTGCTCCTGTAGCCAGGTACACTTCCATCAGAACAGTACTTGCCCTGGCTACAGCGATGAAATGGAAGATACACCAGATGGATGTCAAGATTGCTTTCTTGAATGGTGTAGTTGAAGAGGAAGTTTATGTAGAGCAGCCACTCGGGTTTGAAATACATGACAAGGAGTCATATGCATGCAGATTGAAGAAAGACTTGTATGGCTTGAAGCAAGATCCCAGAACTTGGTATGGTAGGATGGACAATTTCCTATCTAGTTTGGGCTTTACCAAGAGTAAAGCAGATTCCAACCTTTACTACAAGGTTGAGGAAGGGAACCCTGTGATTCTACTCTTGTATGTGGATGACTTATTTGTAATAGGAGATGACAGATTGATTGTAGATACTAAGAGGAAGCTTGCTGCAGAGTTCGATATGAAAGACTTAGGAATGATGCACTATTTCCTAGGTATGGAGGTGTGGCAGAGTGCAGATGGGATCTTCCTTGGTCAAGGGAAGTACACAGTAGATATCCTGAAGAGATTCGGGATGATGGATTGCAAGGCCATGGCCACAACTATGGCATCGAGCCCGAAGCTTCTATGTGATGCTTCATCTGAGCTAGTTGATATCTCTATGTATTGTCAGATGATTGGGTCCTTGATGTACCTGACGAACACGAGACCAGATATTTGATTTGCTGTGAACACACTAAGTCAGTTCCTGACAGATCCGAGGAGTGTTCACCTGATTGCTGTAAAGCATATTCTGAGGTACTTGAAGGGTACAATTGATTATGGGCTCAGGTATGAAGTGAATCAAAAGTTTAACCTGCAAGGTTATGTTGATTCAGATTGGGTAGGCAGTGCTGCAGATAGGAAGAGCACATCTGGGTGTTGCTTCAATATGGGATCAGGTGTGATCTCTTGGTTTAGTAGGAAGTAGTCCTGTGTAGCACTGAGTACAGCTGAGGTAGAGTATGTTGCAGCCTGTTCAGCTAGTTGTGAGGCAGTATGGCTTCGAAAGCTACTGTCTGAGTTATTTGATCTCCCATTGGATGCTACTAGTATCTTCTGTGATAACCAGAGTTGTGTGAAACTGTCTGAGAACCTAGTGTTTCACGATAGGTCGAAATACATAGAGATCAAATATCACTATATCAAGGATATGGTGCAGAGAGGATCAGTGAAGCTCCTGTATGTTGCGACAGATGAGCATATTGCAGATGTGGTGACGAAGCCACTAGCCAGAGTGAAGTTCGAGTGCTTCAAAGAGAGGCTTGGTGTTCTTCAGATCGACGACACTTCGAGGAAGAAGTGATGGAGATATTTGCTGTAGCCATTCCTATCATGGTGGAAGGGGGATCCTTCACATGGCTGTGGATGTGAGCGCTAGATGACGAGCATCAAGATGATGTTTTAGTTTCTACTTTGTATGATTAGTTGGATCATTTGTGTATGTATGCATCATGTTGGATGTTGGATATGATCAGTTGGATCATTTATATGTATTTTGTATATGCATCATGTTGGATGCTTGGACCATGTATCTGTATTTGTATCAGGTGGATACATTGTATGATCAGGTAGATCATGTATGTTGATATATATCAGGTATGATCAGGTAGATCATGTATGTTGATGGATACATTGTGTGGATCATGTATCTATGTATCAGGTGGATACACTATGTATGGTGATATGTATCAGGTAGATACTTGGTATTCATCAAGTGGATGCATTGTATGATCAGGATGATCATGGATGACGAGCTTCTCCAGATGACATGCATCAGGACGATATAGTGATGATGATCAGGATGATGTATGGTGAGTATCAGGACGATACTTTGTGGCCGTGGATCAGGTTGTGCAGATGAGCATGTCTGGGAGATCCTATAGGTCGGAGTTGTGTACCCGTAACAGCCTGGGATTCTCTTTCGAGACATTGCTCTGGGAGGACATGTAATTTGTGCCCTGGGAGATCTTCAGGTTGGAGTTGTGTACCCGTAACATCCTGAGATGCTCTTGTGAGGTTTTGTCCTATGGAATGTAATTTGCTCCTGGGAGATCTGGACATGATGAAAAAGGCCTCAGACGCTTCATCCAGGTTTTTCCATGACCACATGTAATTTGCTCCTGGGAGATCTGGACAGGATGAAAAAGGCCTCAGATGCTTCAACCAGGTTTTGTGGTGAGATCACATGTAATGTGCATCTGGGAGATGCAACAGGTAGAGCTGTGTGCTCGTAATAGCCTGGGATGCTTCAGCCAGGTTTTGTGATGGGTCACATGTAATGTGCTCCTAGGAGATCCAACAGGTAGAGCTGTGTGCTCGTAACAGCCTGGGATGCTACCGCTAGGTTTTGTGATGCACGTAATAAGTCCTGAGAATTCCACAGTATGGCCAGTGATGAAGACCTGCAGGTGGTGGGCCTACATCTAGTATGAAAAAGGACTGGCTTTGTAGAACTTCCTATGACGAGTAGATTCAGAGATTGGTTGAGATAGCAACAACAGTGACGATGATGATGACGATGCATCGATGACAATGATCCCGAGAAGAAGACTTGTACTAGCAGATCTGTGTCACGAAATACTTTCCTAGTTAAGAGGGAGTGTTGATGTATATGTAACTTCGGAATGTATTTCATCTATGTACTTCATATATATTTATTGTACCCTTATAAGAGATGTGTTATTCCTCTATAAGGAAGTGTTGTCATGTGTATTGACAAGTGTCGCAAGTGTGTGTACTTGCCGATGGGTTATTAGACCACCATGTGTGGGGTCGGCCCTGAAATATATATTATATTGTGGATGTACCTAGCTAGACAAGTCGGCCCCATAGTGTAACTGGGCAAACAGGTTAAGTATAAATCGAGATCGGGAGATCTCTATTTGATCACTTGAAAACTCATACTTCTCTCACTCAGAAAGTGGGACACTAGTGAGGAGGAGGATCATATGCTACTAGGAGACTAGATCAGTGTATTTTGGTTGTACTTTGGTTGAGCCATTTCTCTCTCTATCTTTGAGGAAGTTGTGGGGTTTTTCACCTTAGGGTTTTCCCCACGGAAACTCTGTGTCTCTTGTCTCTCATGCTTTTGATTCTTATGATGCTTGTCATGCTTATTATGATTGTTATGCATTGATATACTGTACATGTTATTCTCTCAGTAACGATCCTAGAGTATTGTGAATTAATGCTCAAAATTTAACAAAATTCACACCACTTTAGGGGTGAATATATGTATATATATATATATAAGATTAAAAAAAAAAAAAATGTCTAGTTCTTATTAAACCTATAGAATCACTAACGCATGCCCTAAAATGCACATTGCAATGACAACACATATCTTTTGAGAAGATTTATTATTAGTTTTACTTGGACCTATAACTACACTAACTTACAAGAATACAAGTTGTGCCACCATAGGGTTAAATTAACATTATTTTTCCATTTTAATTATCTAGGTCTGACACCCTAGATCAAAACCTTGCTCAATAGTCAACTTAGTTCTTGAAACATTTGAAATTGATTAGTTTGGACACTTTATACATACTATCACATTGGTCAAGATGATTTTAAGAAACTGGGGATTGTTATTTAAAGGTCAAATTGAAGCATGAAGAAAGGTGTACTCACCTAGGCATGGAAGCTTGATGAAAGTAAGTGCACACATTTTTCCCTTGAGAAGTGTGATGACATTCCAAGGGAACCTTCCAACACAGAAATGTGCACATAAATATGTTGATAAGTGCAACTAAAGGTGAATGTATGGCCTTCCAAGTACATTACAAATGTCTATAGGAACTACACCAAACATGATTCATCTTTTGTTCGGGAGACTATCAAAAGTAAGCCATATTATTGGGTCACTTTCTGTTGTCTAATCCAGTACAACAACTATGGATTTAAACATGATCTTATGCCTCTTTTTGTAACACTAAGGTCACTTACATATGGTGAAAATATAAGTCGAATATGAAGTTGACGTTGGCTTAATTCATTCTCGAAAAGGAATTTACATTGCAGCTGAAAAAAAACAAAAGATTCAACTCCCACGATGTATATTGATGAAAGAGTAATATTTAGTAGCATTAGAACATATTACATAGTGTATGGGAGCTTGATATTTTAGAGGCAAGGACCTAAGATTCTGATGATCAAGGGGTAGCTAAGGTTGAAAGTCCTATTTGATCTAAGAATAATATTTTTTTCAGTGAGTGATGTTGGCAGTACACATAAGTATCTTGGGTTATCAAGTACCACACCATCACATGTGCATGATAATGTGAAATTGCATACACACAAATATTTTCTTAAGCCAATCCTGGAAGTATGTGTGCATAGTAGAGGCACACACACATAGTTCAATAACATATTATTTAGGTTATTTTCTTATGAAGAAAGGTGAAACAAATAAAGAGTTATATGTAAAGGAAAAGGGCATGCATCTTGAAAAAGTAGGTAATGAAGGGAATGAAATGGAGGGAATTCATTCTTCTACCATGGGAAAATAAATAAATGTAATTTGAGGCATGGATTCAATGGACCAAGAGATTCTCGCTTCCATTGTTGATTCATCTTCTATTGTAGGATCCGCATGAAAAACTCCTAGCATGTTTGGAACAAGTAATACTATTGAAACATGCAATATTAAAAAACCTCTAGGTTCTGCATAGGGAATCGATCACATGTATGAAAAGAGTGAAATTGAAAGTTCTCCATTGTTATTATCAAATAATGTGTCTAATGGACAACTTCAATTTCATAGCGAAAAATGGCCATTGTTACCCTCATTTGTGAATCGGGGTGCACTAAGTCAAAATTTGGTGTGTCTTAGACACTTCTAGGAACTTTATCAAGGTTGGAGGAATACATAATGCAATTATGGACACATCAGAGAGCATTTATTGTCCATATTACCCCAATTATAGGCACTCTAATAGATATGAACAACAATAACTAGCCTCATTTCAAATTATGGGCATAAAGTAGCAAACATGTGTATGATTAAACAAGTTATGGGCATGATTTCTGGGAAAATCTTTGTGGAGGATGATTTATGGGTCATTTATGTTGGATTTATCAACACTTTTGAGCTTGTGTGTGTGGTTTTAGCAACCTTGATTGACAAGTCTAAGCACATTAAGTGAATTTTTTTTACATTCCTTGGTGTAGCCTCAGTCATAAAGTAGTAGTAAGGGATGCAAAATAAAGAGGGATTGAAAGATATGGGATCTAAAGTTAGGTTGGCCCTCTTTAAACTTAATTCAAAAGGTTGGACCTACTTCTTTATGCATATTTCTAATATAAATAAAGGTATCTACCCTGAATCAAAGCATCCCTTTGAAATCCCAACGCACCAATGTTTCAAGCTAGCAGCAAGAACAAGGAAATGTTGCAGCAAATAAAAATGATATCACTGGGTTTTGGTGCCTGATTTGAATCCAACATGCAATAAAAGTTAGTTGCATTAGCTATTGGGCTAGATCTGGGGAAACAATTAGCTTAGAAGGGTTATTTTATATCTCCTTCAAAGGATAAATCCCCCCCCAAAAGGCATTTTATATCTCCTTCAAATACTAATCGAGTATCGTGAACTGTGTATAATAATTGCAGTGGTATGCAATGACCAGGATAACAGAGAACTTCCCATTGGATTAAGATTGAATGTATTAACCCTAATAAATTTGCAAAATGAAAACTGAATTTATTAACTCTAAGATGGCATTAATATTTAAACACTGGACCAGGGTAGATGCTAGGAAATTGAGCAACTTACTCATTACTAGTCATTGTGAGGTTAGCATGATTGATTGGTCTCCTCATATACTTCAATGGACCTCATCATTTTCTTCATCCAAGTCATCATCTGTATCATCCAATCCAGATTCAACATTATAAGGATTGGCCATATCATCACCGTCATCAATGTCAGTTTCGATCATCATGTCATCGTCGATATCATCTTCATGGAAATTGTCTGCTACATCATATGATTCAACTAATTCTTCGACATCTTTCCCTGGAACATGATCATATAACTCATGTTGATCATCTTCAACATCATCTTCTTCTTCAAGATCCGAGCTTCATTACCTTCCTCTACATTATACTTTATTGGCCTTCCCCTTGGATCACGTATCACAACGAATGAGCAACCTCCTCTACCTGAACCTCAAAGTAAAATACTTATTCACATTGGATTGGAAGAACATAGGGCTGCATTCCTGGCTCAAACAACCTTGTATTAACCATGGTAAAGCCATTATCATGTTCAATGATAGTTTTGTCTAGATCACGTTGATTCAATCGTAACCTGTATCATTTGACAACGAGCATAACTACTTTGAACGAGTTAAAGTCACACTGAATAATATCTTCCAAATACCAATAGTGTCAATTTTCTAAGAGTTTTGGATGTCTATCACTTCTAGAGAAAACATTGGTTACCTCAAAGACTACAGATATCCCATAATATGATGTTTTCTTCATTTCATCAAACTTTTTGATGTGATATTTACAACCATTGCACCACATATCTTTATGGTGTTTTACCTACAACAAGCCATACACGTAAAGATTACATCATGATCCATTGAAGATTAAGTGCATGTTATGCCTTGTAGGGAAAAAAATCAATGTGTACACCAATATGTTTGCAAAAAAAAAAATAGTGTGGCTAATTAATATGCTTGCCTGCTTATCTTTTAAACCATATGTTAAATCGATTTCCCTTTGTGTAAGATTGGTATATCCATTGCGTGAGCCACTTTAATTAATGAAGCCACACCTTTACATGATGTTCCATGATCATATCATTCACATCGTTCAATCCATACCTTCATCCTGTCAAGATTGTTTGCGACGTATAAATGAAGTGCATCCCACTCTCGACCAATTGTTTGATGAAAATAAAATTAAAATTCAATACAAATTTATTATATTAATTAACAGTCAAATGTATACATAAAAATCAACAGTCAAATGTATTATATTAATTAATCTCCACTAGTTAATAATTACCTTTCACCTTCTTCGATCTACCTTTCCCCTTCAGGTACTCCCCTTTGAATTTGTTATTGGAGTGTGGATCACAGATGCGATGCAAATTGAGCTTTGGCGCTAATTTAGGAATATATTCACTAATATACATAATGTTTTGGTATACCATATATCCCTCCACCATAGAACCCTTAGGACGTGCTCGTTGTCTAACCAAACCCTTCAAAAATTTCAAGTGCCTCTCAACCATCCACATGGACCTTAAGTGTACAAGTCCACACAATTCAATCTCCTCAACTTCGTGTATGAGGTAGTGTTCTTGTGCATTGAACAATTCCGAAGGTATATGATTTTTCATTTCACACACGAGACAAGGAATTTCTCTCCTCCAATACTTTATATCTTCTTTATGGATTTATTTAGATGACAACCATCTACAAGGGATGCAAACCAATCACTAGATTTAACAAAGAAAACATTATATTACGTAACATGAATTAGTGCACAAAAATCAAATACAAGTTCTACAGTGAATTAAACAAATAGTAAGTGCATGCAAAAAATTGCTATTTACCTCATGCATTTCCCAATATTATATATAACTTGTTTGACATTGTTGTCAAAGTTGTCCGGGAGAGAGAGAGATAGAACATACTATAACAATATAAAATCGTTTGATTTTTTTTACAAAAAGTAGAGAAAAAAATACCAACAATATGCACTAGAAGAAAAGAATATAGAAATTGTATTCATACCATAAGAATTACCTTCATTAATATATGCCAATCATGCATTTTCACCCCCGCAAAATGTAGTGTCCATTTTTAAGAATTTACAAAAACTAGGAATAATTGCAAATTTTGACCAATTTGACCCTTAGACTAGTATTGACTCAACTGCTTCCAAATGGCTCCAAATGGTTCCGAATTGGGTCTTAATGAGTTTGGAAGGTATTCAAACATGTAAATGAGGCTTATGGATTCTCGGAAACTCTTAAAACACTTCTGTAACATTCATTTATAATCAGGGAAAAATAGGGAACTTTACTAGTCAAAATCGAGGTTCAAAACCCCCAAGGGTAGGGGACAAAGATGGCTTCCCAAACACTGTAATAAATCCCCAAATTTCAGAACAGAGACATGGTACTAATAAAGGAATTCAATGGGATTCCCAATGCATCATCAATTAGTTTCTATTGGATTTTGCAACTTCCATAAATCAGGTATTTGTATACTAGCTTTAACATAGGGGGAAATGATAGCAAATACTCACAAATGGTTATGAAAATTAAGAATATTGATCCCAATGCTTATATAATGAATATGAAACTTCAGAAGCATATTAATGGTTCTACATACAACAATAATAAATCATATTTTCACTGAACCATTCGAATTTGATACCACTTCAAGTGCTTACAAAAAGGTATTGGGGAAATCGTACCATTTAATCATAGTTTAGCATTTGTACATAAAATCTATTGGAGTTTCGATCTTAAAGTATTTTGAGCAGTAAATATAGAGTATATATATCATATTAAAATAATATGGGGCCTCAATATCTATCCCAAATAGATCATCACCTCGCCAAGTGCGCCTCTCCTTAAGGAGCAAGAATATGACAAGAAATGGGAGAATAGTTGTAGAAGCAAGTTGAAGGATATGTGATCACGAGCTTCCCTATAGCTTCAAACTACAAAAATGAGTCCATTTTAGCTCCAAATGAAAGGACTGAATGGCCTATCCAATTTCCAATTAGGATGGGAATCTTTCACCCTCGAAATTGGTGCTAAGGAAAGTAGAATAACACTCTAGTAGCTTTCCTCTCCAAATGAAAAATGTAAGATGATAAAATATGCTCTCTTTCTTTGTTCCTGACTTTTATAAATCCCTAAGGCTTACTTAACTCTAATTTCATCCATTAGCTTCATGCCAACTCGAATTAGGAAGAGATTCCAAAGTATGCCACTTTTCCCTCCAATTCTAGCCTCCTCCTTCACTCAATTCGAATAGGTGTCTCTTTGGATTCCCTAACTCCCTTGTGCGCCTTCTTGGAGGCTATTTTTAGCCCTCACATGTCATGTATGTCATATTCCAGCCATCAGGTCTTAGTTTGTCATAAGTGTCATAGGCATCTTCATCATTGGTGTCATAGAAGCTAGGGAATCTAGCCCAAGTGTCCCACTAGCTCCAAAATGCCTCTTCCTCTTCCATGGGAGTTACTCTTCCTCTACATTTAGACCTCATTGAGTCATGCCAAGTATTATGCCCTTCCAACTCCCCTAAGAATAGTGGACTCCACCTTGGATTCGAATGGGTGAGAGTGGAATGCCATGTGGCATGGGGAATCTAGCTTTGTGTCGGTCCCACACCACTAATGTGTCTCCATGACCAAGTGCCATCTTATTTTCTGATCATAAATATTTATTTAGCCCCATTTAATATATTTATGTCAAGATAAAGTCCATTTGGGGTTTATTAGTTCCCTTATTCCAAATCTAATGTTTCCACGCCAACCTAGAAGCTAGTAGATTGGTGGAATTTTCCCTTCTTGAGATTTATTTGAATGGGGACATTACACAAAATCACCTTTATTTGTTATGATATTCTTCATGTTCGAACAAATCCGATGGGAAATATAACTTTTTGCATGAATTTTTTTAGAACATTACTTTGCTGCTCTATTAACATCCATGGAAGTGAGTTTATATTAATTTGGTCTCTTTTGCTGTGAAATTGAATGACGTATTTCATTGCATGGTTGGCTTCTTGAATGTCATTGAAAATTTTGACAATTTTATCTTTCTCACTCCTTCCATCCAATATTCACCATAATGTCTCAGTCACATTCTTTCCAATATGCATTGTATCAAACAAATGAGAAATTTGTAGGTGCTCATAGTAGGGAAACCTACTGAATTGTTTAGGATAATGTTTCATTCCTTGTGGAAGCCCATTAATTCCTAAATGATCATGACGACCATAATGAATCATAGTTTATAAATAAATTATAGAAATCAATGTCAATTACAGTATACAACACATAATAAAAAAAAATTCATAGCATTTCATATACGATGATTCATATGTACCTTGACAATTTCTATTATATTGCAACTTCCATAGGTGAGGTGTAATTCTCTGCGGTTTTAATGCAATCGCTTGCTTCCCACTGAACATATGTTTTTCGGTAGTTCGGTACCTATTATTATTAGAGAGGAAGTTCCTATACTCATCAAAAACCTCCTTTCCTAAACTTTTTGAACCACAAGATTTGATCTTAGGACCCCAAACTGGACATGCAAATTTTCCCTTTGTCTGAAGACCTAAATAAAGAGATGGATTATCTATGTCAATTATAATTATATATAAAATGAAAGGATTATTTTAAAAAACATGCATGCATAATATATTAACTAGTTCATAAAAATAAATTCAATTAAAGTGGAACTTGTAATTACAAACCGCAAAAATGGGTTAACCCTGGGGCATCATGTATTGTCCATACAAGCATTGCATGGAATTGAAATTTCCTTTTTTTCATTGGTCTAGATACATCATACATAGTGATGCCATTCCATAACTTTAGTAGCTCGTCAATAAGAGGTTCGATATATATATATATATATATATATTCATATCTTTAACTTGGTACTTACCTGATTGATTTGAACATATAAAATATATAATTATTACAACCATTTAGATATATAAACCGTGCACAAGATAAAAATACAAAATATATATATGACATTATGAAACAAAATATGACAAATGAGATGCTAGTACATTAAAAAAAGAATTTGTAGACACATAGTTGAATAATCATCAAAAACATTATGTGCTCCCTCTTTATTGACAACCATGGAGGAATGTTATTGTTGATAAAAAAAATAGGTGACACCGAGCAAATCGATCTCATCTCTGCAAATGGATTGACACCCTCTGCTGCCAAAGAAATCCTAACATTAATAGGTTCTTCTTTAAAGTGGGGCCATTTTCCCTCCATATCTCTAAATGCAGACCCATCTGTAGGCATTCGGATAATGTCATCTTGAATTATGGTCTATGCATGGTAATCCATAAATTGCACTATGTTTTTGCACCTAAACAGTCATTGCAAACATGGAATAATGAGAATATAATGAAGAACCTTGTGGGCACCTTTTTCGTTACTTGGTCTGTTTGATATCTACTGATATGAAATTCTGGACATTCTACTTCAAATTCATGTTGATTATAATATATAACATGGTCATCGGGGCATGCATCAATTGCTTCATACTGAATTCCAATTTCTTTCATGATGGCAAATAAATCTCAATATGTGCGAGGTAAAATATTTGACGGTGGTAACAAAAGCTCAACTATCAAGCTACAACAAATTAACATAAAAAACTAGTTAATATAATATATAAATAATATTAATGAAACACATTTCATCTATATTAATTTTACTTATGAATTAACAATAAAATTCTTAGACGAATAGTGATAAACTTGACCACGATCATATATATTTGATGGAATATATTACATACCTTAACATCCGTGTGACTGATGTGTTTGAAAGACAATTCATAACCTTCAATCTCATTATCAACAATATAGTAGAGAGAAGATTTATGTTGGAGCCCTCATAAAGGGGTTTGTATGCCTTCTCAAGAAGAGGTAAATCATGAACATCATCAAATTCATCATTTTCATGATCATGATCATCATCGTCCATTCTAATATTAAATGCATCATGGATCAATGTATTTGTACCATCATCTTCAACTATGTTATTAGTATGATCATCTTCTTCAATATGATCATTAACTTGTTCTCCATTATTCATCGCTCCATGTTCCTTCGGTACTTGTTCTGAAAGCACATCTTCTGGGCAATATGATGTAGGAGGTATTTCCTTTATAATTACATGAAACCATCAATATATATTAGTTAATATAAGAAATATTAAAATAATACATACATTTACAAAAACAATCAATATAAAGACATATATAATGCAAAAATTACAAGTGGACGATATTCGTGTCCCCCCTCAGTGTTTCCATGTTCCCTACAATCTTTTATGGTTGTTGTGATCTTTATTCTTCTCCTTTTAAATCCCCTGGATTGACTACATGGACAATAACATTTCCCATCACCCTTTCTTTTTAGTCCATCCCACAATCTAGAAAGCAATTGCCAATTATGTTCGTCTAGGTTAGGCATATTGTCATTTGACATTTTCTCATAAAGAGCTTGAATGAAGATTATCGATCTTAAAAAATCAAGACCCACACTTCACTATTTAAGTCACAAAAACAATTGAAATAATTGTGTATTCTTGTATGGAAAACAGTCAGTGAGAAGAATATAATTTCCACAAACCGTCGCTTGTATAGCCAACATGTCGAAATGTTTCCATAATTTATAGTTTCTAAAATTTAAAGTTCATCGGATATCCGACGATATTATCATAGTTACCATTATAATCTATATGTCGCATATCCAACAACACTAGTCGGATATGCAACGAGTATCGTCGATTATCCGACAACCATCAGATATTCGACAACGCTAGGTATCAATTAAAAAAAATTGACCAAAATTTATAATTTTAAAGGTGAAATCCAATGACATGGTCAATTTTGTTAGAATTCGTCGAATTTTCTCGTCATATTTTGGGTTCAAATCTTGTTGTTTCACAAACATAGAAACTTAATCTAGCCTTCTAAACCTAATATACCATAGAAACACAAATATAACCCTAGAAACCTAATCCATAAAACTAGAAACCTAATATATCCTTAGAAACCTCCATTACAATTTGAATCCAAACCATTATTCTACAAATATGCAAAAGAATCGAACAATCCCTAGTTTGTGCCTTCATGTGCATCCATTTGAATCCAAACCATTGTGCACAAATATGCACAAGAGTCCAAAAAACTTCATGCTGCAACTATATATGCATGCCAAAAAAAATTCATATATTCATGTGCATCCATTTGTATCGAAACCATTGTGCTAAAAATATGCACAAGAGTCCAAGAAACCCCTATCGCAGAAATCCTCCCATGGAAAGCCTATGGAGAAGCCTAGAAACCCTAGTTTGTAGCCTAAACCCTAATTTGAATTCTAAACGTTAGAACCCTAGTTTTTATTCTAGAGACTAGTTTGTGTTCAAAATCCTAGAAAACCTATTTTGTAGCTACTAACTATCATTGACCAATCACTAATATAAATTATTCATTGTCACTGTTTCCAAAATTGGACCTTTACCATACATCAGTGAATCAATGTTTGATTTCTTTGTGTGAGGGATTGCTTAAGGTGATCAATTTGTGTGGAAATACCCCATTTTAGTTGAAAAATTCAACTCTCACCAAACATCCTACCATGGAAATGAATCACCAGTGCATGATCTTCCATAACAACTTAATCCATATTAATGTCATAAAAAAAAAACAATTTCATCAATGAGTCTCATTAGTTAACACACTTCCTTCATTTTCTTTTTGAAGAATCAAAAATACAAACCCATGGAACCCTTCCATAAGAAAGAATTATATGTTTTCATGAGAAAATATATTCATGTACAAAAACCTTAGTTTAATATCCATCTAGCACACTAAAAACTAGAAAAAACCCCAATATGGAGTCTACAGGAACAAATTGTTAAATTTTCATAATTTACTTCAATCTGATCTAGGATCTTAACTGAGAGAACAACATGTACAACAAATCTACAGCATATCAATCATGGACACAATAATGCAAGCACACAAGAGACACATAGTTTACTTGGGGAAAATCATAAAGGTGAAAAACCCCAATAACTTCCTCAGATATAGATAGAGCAATGATAGAACCAGAATATAAGAGATAGTCTTCTCCTAGCAGCAGAGCCTCCTCCTCCACAAGTGCGCCACTCTCCCAAGTGTGAGTGAGAGAATAGAATGTGTAAAATGAGAGAGACACACTCTCTATTTATACACTAACTTGACTTGACCTTTACTGAACTAGGTCGGCCTCAACTTAACCACTTAACATAATGCTGACTGGGCCGACCCCCACTAGGGTGGTCTAATAACCCTTTGACCCACATGGTCGACTTGCCTTAAACCTCACTCTAGATCACTAAATCAACTTATTGTTCGCTAGTGAGCCAATTGTGACACTCTTTTTTCGCTTAATGTGATTGGAGTGTACATATGCAAAGTCTTAATTCAATTCATTAATAACTCAAAGGGAACATAACAATTAACCTTTCAAAATACGAGTATAGTCATCTTTATTATTTTGTTGGATTTTCTCCTCTATAGTCATATGTGTGTGTCCCTGAAAGCCTTTAGGGTGCGAGTTGGAATGGGCCATATAATGATGACCATGGATTGGATCAAAAAACCTTCAAATCTGTTGGATTCAAGACACCTGGATAGTTCTAGGGGTGCACCTCTCCTTTGGGTCCATGGCCTAGAGATAATCTTTTAGGTCGATTTTGGAAACTAGGGTTTTTCTCAATAAGGAACTGTGCAATTTTTGCACATAGGGGTCAAATTTGTAAAGTCCTTGACTGGGAACTTATGGCTAGCGTTCCCACGTGGAACATTCCTAGATACACTTATAGGACCTACCGGAACCCAATTTTGTTGCAAGGTTGGAATTCTATGCCCCCTGTAGGGATTTAATAGGTATCCCTGAAAGCATATAGGGTGCAAGCTGCAACGGGCCATAGAATGATGACCGTGAATCAGTTCAAAAAACCATTGAATCCATTGGATTCAAAACATCAGGATAGTAACAGGGGTGGCCCTCTCCTATGGGTCCATGAACCAAAGATCATCTTTTAGGTCGATTTTGGAAACTATGGTTTCACTCAATAAGGGACTCTGCAATTTTTGTAGATAGGCGTCAACTTTGATAAGTCCTATATTGGGAGCTTTTAGCTAGCATTCCCACGTGAAAATTTCCTAAACACACTTGCAGGACCTACCAAAACCTGATTTTGTTGCACAGTTGGAATAATATGCCCCCCGTAGGAATTCGAATGTGTCCTTGAAATCCTTTAGGGTGCGAGTTGGAACGATTCATAAAATGATGGCCATGGCTCATATCAACAAATTATCTAGTTTTTTGGATTCAGGACATCAAGATAGTGCTAAGGCTTCCCATCTCCTTTCGGTCCATGGTCCAAATATCATATTTTAGGTCAATTTTGGAAACTAGGGTTTTCCGAAATAAGGGACTATGCAATTTTTGCACATAGGGGTCAACTTTGCAAATTCATCAACCAGGAATTTTTTGCTAGTATTCCCATTTGGAACATTCCTAGACACACTTGTAGGACCTTCTAGAACCCAATTTTGTTGCATGGTTTGAATTCTATGCCCCTAGTAGGGATTCAACAACTGTCCCTAAAACCCTTAAGAATGTGAGTTGGAATGAGCCATACAATGATGAACGTGTATCATATCAACAAATCGTTAAATCCATTAGACTCATGACATCGGGATAGTTCTAAGTGTTCCCCTCTCCTTTGCGTCCATGGCCCAAATATAATATGTTAGGTTGATTTTGGAATCTAGGGTTTTGCACAATAAGGGACTGTGCAATTTTTGCACATAGGGGTCAACTTTGCAAATTCCTCTACCGGGAAACTTTATCTAGCATTCCCACGTGGGACCTTCCTATACACACTTGTAGGACCTACCAAAACCTAGTTTTGTTGCACAGTTGGAATTATATGCCCCCGGTAGGGATTCAACAGGTGTCCCTAAAATCCTTTAGGGTGCAAGTTAGAACGAGCCATAAAATGATTACCATGGATCATATTGACAAACCATCTACTTCATTGTATTCAGTACATCAGGATAGTTCTAGGGGTTCCCCTTTGCTCTAGGTCAATGGCTCATAGATAATATTTTAGATCGATTTTCGAAACTAGGGTTTCGCTCAATAAGGGACTATGCGATTTTTGCACATAGGGGTCAAATTTGTAAAGTACTCGATGGGTAACTTTTGGATAGAGTTCCCACGTGGAATATTCCTAGACACACTTGCAGTACCTCCCAGAACCTAGTTTTGTTGCACGGTTGGAATTTTATGCCCCTAGTAGGGATTCAATAGGCGTCCCTAAAATCCTTTAGGTTGTGAGTCGGAACGAGCCATAGAATGATAAATGTGGCTTGGATAAAAAATCGTCAGATCTGTTGGATTCAGGACATCAGGATAGTTTTACGGGTGCCTCTCTTCTTTGGGTCCATGGCCAGGAGATCATCTTTTAGGTCGATTTTGGAAACTATGGTTTTGCTCAATAAGGGACTATGCAATTTTTGCACATAGGGATCAACTTTGAGAAATACTCGACTGAAAACTTTTGGATAGTGTTCCCACATGGAACCTTCCTAGACACACTTGTAGAACCTCCTAGAACCCATTTTTGATGCAAGGTTGGAATTATATTCCCTCGGTAGGGATTCAATAGGTGTCCCTAAAATCATCTAGGAGGTGAGCTTCAACATGCCATCAAATGATGATTGTGGCTCATATTGATGAACCATTGACTACATTGGATTTAGGACATCTATATAGTTCTAAGGTTGTGCCTTTCCTCTAGGTCCATGCTCCAGAGATCACCTTGTAGGATGATTTTAGAAACTAGGGTTGCACTCGGTAAGGGTCTGTGCATTTTTTGCACAAAGAGGTCAACTTTGCAAAATTAAGATTTTCATTCTAGAACTAGACATTCAGAGAGTGGCACTCAAACCTACCACATTGCACTCTTAATTAATTACTATGTCGTTAGTGTGCCACATCATTTGATATGTCCTTAGTGTTCCACTATATTTTCATTTTGAGTAATTAATGTCTTTTTTAAGAATTCAAAGTTTGAAATAAAAATGGAGGCGATGTTTCATTGATGATATCTCTATGATCCTTTATATATTTTTTATATCAAAGTCATCACGCCAAATTCCAATTTCATTTATGTGGGCCACATAGGTGGATCACTTAGGTGTATTAACTATGCGCATCCTTTATGTTAGTTAGGTTTTATGTGGGTAATGTGCTCATGTGTTCCACTAAGTTACTCTCAACAATTACATTCCTCAAATGGTTTTGGCCATTCATTACACCAAGTGGTTTCCCACTGACCACAAACTTTTATTTTCCATGACAAGTGGTTTTTGGTTTACCATGAACCTTTGCCATCAAGTTATGAGTGAATACTTTCCTTCTCACAATGAACAACCATTACATCATCATTTGTATCAATCAAGTACATTCAATTTTAAATACATTTTCATATGAGGATATTCCATCCATTTTACAAACATAGGACCATGACCATATTATTTTCCTTCATCAAAACAACATTATCAAGGAAGATCATTAAACTATTTAGGGATTTAATTTTCTACGGATTATATTTGATTACTTTTGCATCTCAATTATTGAAACATGGTATTATTTTCACTACTTATTTACCTTTTTTTTTTCTTCATTCTTCATTTTCTTCTTTTAGTGTATCATATGTATTGGATTGCAACTTTCCAGTATGTATTTTGTTAATGTTTGAGTTCAATGCAATGCAAATATTAGTTTGAAGGCTAGGCCCTAGTTTCTATTCTAAACCCTACAAACCTTAGAAATTTTTGGATTGGGGGGTCAAATTCCATGAAACCCACCACGAAATATTTTGGTTGGCTTGACCACCATTTCCATTCCTAGGTACACATGCCCAATCTTACAGATCTTGAATTGAAAGCTTCGTGGTGGTCTAGACCATGAAAATCATGGAAACGAGATTCATGAAGATTTAGATGTTGAAGATTCCATTGAACATTATGAATCTCATTTTGTTATGGAGAAAAAATCATGTGATGATGATATACACTTGCATGAATACATTTTAGTAGCTATAATCATGAATGAAAAGTGACTTTTTGGGGCATTACACATTTTAGTAGCCATCATCATGATTGACAAAGTTACTTTTCTGGGGCATTACACATTTTAGTAGCCATCATCATGAATGGTAATGTGACTTTTCGGGGCATTACACATTTTTTTATTCACATTGAACATATTTAGAGCCATGTTTCACCACTGATATATTTTTTGCAATGACACATGGTTTGAGGCATGTTCATGACCTTAAATAAGGAAAAAATGTACACTCAAACCCGAATTAGAATTATGACAAGTCTAAAATTTACATATGAAAGTGTTACATCATAATTTTCCACCTTGTGAGTATTAGCATTGATTGGCCTTCAGGATCCATTTCACTAACTCAGAGTAACTTTATGTCCTCCAGAAAATAAAATTTTTACCTATTTTTCTTCCTGTACGCTTGTTGTCCCATTATAGCCAGCATATGCACAGGCTGTTCCACTATAGCCCACGAGTACCAAGTAAAATGGTAAAAATCATTAGAAAATTACTTTTTACCCCCAAAAGGCGGTCTTAGGGTGACCTTTGGCCCGCCATATGCCCCAAAACGTGTCAATGTGTCCTTTCACTTACCTTTGGAAGGCTATATATTGAGCTCGTATGGAAAATGGAAGGGAGGAGAAAGAGAGGGCAACACAACTCTAGTGGATTTTTGTCATGACTTGAGTCTACACTCATTGATCCTTATTGTTGTGAATTCCTTATATTCACCTTCCAAACTTCTTTCATAGTTTGAGTTTGCCATCACATGGAGGATTGAAGTGGTGGAGGCACAAGTGGAGAGACCCAGTTCTTGGTTCAGATTGGTTGCCGACAAGAGGTCGTATATTGTACTTCTTGTTATTCACTAATGGAAATACTCATTTTCTCGACCAATTGATATTGTGAATGTTGTTAAATTACATTGGGTTATATTTGCTTATAATATCATGGATCATGCTATTGATTATGCTAATGCCTTTCACATGTTATATGCACTTGCTTGTACTTGTTATTGAGACTAATCTGTAGGTTCAAGTGTTGAGGTTGAAAGCTCAATGGGGATCTACTTCGAACATCCGGTTGAAGGTTGGTATTTTCTCCATTATCTTAGCATTGTCATTTATATAGCATTGCATTGGGAATTGAGTCATTTTCTGGTAGTCAGCTGTCTGTTGTGGTCTGCTCCAAGCCATAGGAAGTTTTCTCAGTAACAGAAAGAGGTAAATCACAAACTAGTGTCTTACATACTAGGGTTTAGTAAGGCTAGGTTTTATATCTTCAACAATTTTATCAAAGTGAATTCATGAGAAGCTATTGGTTAGCATATTTTAAAAAGTAGGGTCTTACAAACTAGGGTTTAGTTTAAGGCTAGGTTGTAGACCTTTAACGATTTTACAAAATTCAATTCATGAGAATCTATTGCTTAGTAATATATTGGAACAAACTAGCGCCTTACAAAGTAGGGTTATGCAATGAATTGTGGGGATGGTTTGAGTGTCACTTGCATTCCACTTAGTAGTATATTTAGGGCTTCAAGTATGATAGTTTTACTAATGTAATAAATGTTCAAAATCATATTTCAAACAATGAAAAAACATGACGATCCTTTGAATATCTAAGATAAAATAGGGATAAAACCCTAGGGCTGAATATTGTTGTATATTTGACCATATGTACATGGAGTCCCATTGGATTTTATTACACTTTAGTTCATTCATTCATTTCCATTGTACTTGATGGTTTTCCATTTTTTTTCGCATGCTAGAGTAAGCACACTTCAATTGAACTTCATAGATGCTCACGAACATATTGTTTGGTGAAATACGATAACATTGATGAAATGTGTAGCATTTATAAGACTTCCTCTTAGTTTGCGAAAATGTCATAGGGTTGCATTAATGATATGTGTAGCATGTGTCAAATGACATAGGTTATTCAAACATATTTTGACTTATTTTGTTAACTTTCATTTTTTCCTTGCAACTGTAATCCTAATCAATGGGTATGACCCCTTCGAGTTAACAAAAACCATAATTTTAAATTAGATATCAAATTAGCATGCATGTAATGAGTTCATTGAACCGTTGAAATATATTATTAGTTTGTTCCATTAAGATAATATTTTCATAACACAATGGTGACATGTTACTTGATCAATTCAATAAATGTAAGAGAAGAAATATTGCTTAAGATGTAATTATATAAATTTTAGTAGCATAATTTATCAATTTGTAGAAGAGATAAATCATCATAAGAACAAGTGGAAACTCAAGAGAAAATATGCAGTAAATTGTATCATGCATTGATAGTTGGAAGTTTACAATACAAAATATGACAAAGTAGTCGGCCCTTAAATAGCCTATCAATGTACATGTATCCATAAGTACAACAATGTACATGTATTCCAAAGTACATATATCCAAGACTAGGACACATCAAAAATCAATCTTTCACTTATTTTTCCATGACTTTGCTCTATCAACCATCTCCCTAGGATCGCTCAGCATCTCAGGAGTCTACAATTCAAAGACCATTTTTTTTATCAAATAACTGCACTAATACCCTACCACTAACAAACATAAAAAATTAACTTATGGCCAAATTATTTATGACAAACACTCACCAAATCCACTTGGGGTATAGATTCCTGTGGTGTGCTCATGGAAGTCCTCTCTATAATTGTGATCTGCAAATAGAAGATCATATCTAAATAAATTCAACAACTATCAACATGTATATGTAAATTAAATAAAAAGAATTGGTCATTAATGAACATCTCTCCATGAGAGGAGACCAGGTCACAACCATGGATTGAGTAGATGGGTCGGGCACTATTGTTACTAATGGATACAATCACCAAATGTTGAAATAGTTAGACATGCATGAATAAACAATATAGTTACATGCTTAAATAATATGTACTGTAATTGTTGAAATAGTTACCTCTGTATGAGTTGTTTCTATTGCAGATGCAACACTAACTACAACATCAATGACCCTTGTTAGGTTAGGTGTAGATGGATCTTGCGTGTGTATTCTATAGAGAAAATCCACACCCTTTCTAGGAATGGATCCTATTTTATACAATTTTCCCTTTTACACATTTGGTCTACGAGGAGAGACAACCACTGGCTGTTTTCTAAATATAGCATGCGATGGATACAATCACCAATTACTGACGGATTTAGAAATGCATTAATCAATGAAATAGCATGTATTAACAAACTGAGAACGTTGAAATAATTACCGATGTACGATATGCTTCAAGCAAATATTTGACATGTTCTGCCATATACTCATGCCCTATGGAATATGCAGTTCTTATCTACCCACCAGGGGGGATATCACTAGAAGAAATGATTTCCCTCTATGGGGGATCTACAACTTGCAATTTAGAAAATTGTAAATACTAGAGCATGTAGCATTAATCAAATAACATGTGATAACAAACTAACATGTATTAAAAAATGACATATTGAAATAGTTACCTTAGTGTGAGCTATTGACATCAAAGGTGTGCCAACATCTTGTACATCAAAGGGTTCTGGTGAATGATCCTCTAGACTAGCCTAGGCATCTCCAATGGAAAATTATTTCCTCACAGTCTCTTCTTGTAGCAACTACAAGTTTAAAAAACATAAAAAATATTAGCAATCTATATATGTGTATATTAAAGAAAAATAATTTTGAAACAAGGCTAAATTGTTAACCATTTACTTACCTGAGTAAAATACCCAGTAAATCTATCATATGTGTATAAAGGACCAAAGAAAGGATGGTCGCACAATGTGTGTGGGTGGGGATCTCCATTTCACTCATGATATGTAGTTCAAGTGCCAGTACTAGATGCTCCTCAAACATTCAAAGGTGATGGTTGTACCCCACAGGGAGATGGAGACCCTACCCCAGCAATATATGGTGGCTTTGATGGCCCTTCCTAGTACATATTGATGTGTATGTAACTTCAGAATGTATTTCATATATGTATATTGTATCCCTACAGAGAGGTTATTATTCCTCTGTACAGAAGTGTCATCATTTGTATTTACAAGTCTCGCAAGTGTTGTAACTTATACAAGAGGGGTCATTAGACCACCAAGTGTGGGGTTGGCCCTGAGTTGGGTTACCATGGGTTATTAGACTCTCCTAGAGAAGTCGACACTGTTAGGTTATTAGGCAAGTAAATTTGTGTATAAATAGAGTGAGGGTGTCACTCTATTTGATCATTCACTTACTCATCTATCTCTCACTTGAGTAATGCGCACTAGTGGAGGAGGAGAAGTTGCTAAGGAGACTATCTCTTGTACTTGGGTTTTGTGTCATTACTCTTTCTATCTCTCAGGAAGTTGCGGGGTTTTTCACCTTCTTGGTTTTCCCCGAGGAAACTCTATGCCTATTGTCTCTTGTGCTTGTCTCTTATGATTGGTATATTGCGCTTTTTATTCTCCCAGATAACATCCTAGATCATATTGAATTAATGATCAAAATCTAACATGGAATAAGAGCTAACCTGAGAAGAAGACACTGTGCAGCTGCGGAAGCTAGGGATTCTTGATTTTTCAGTTTCTCTCCACAGATATTCAAAGACAGGAGGCTAGATTGACTCTCCTTGCAAGGGCACATCTTTCTGTCGAAATAGAATTCAATTATGAGCACTTTCAGTTTTTGACCTAAAAAATTAGGGTTTCTGCAAAAATTGAAATTTCTGAAATCTAAGACCACGACTGGAAACTCCTCTAAAAAATTGAATTTTAGAGCTTTGGATCAAACTTTTTGGTTGGGTGAAGCTCCGAGAAATTCAAACCCTAATTCAGGGTCCTGCCTAGTGAATCTGAAAGTTTCAAAAGCAATTTTGAGGGGTGAAACTTTGCAGTTTTCAAATTCTGAGTATACCAGCTTGATTAGCTCAGCAAGGCACATCTTTCTATCCTTTCAAAAGTTTGAAATTCAAAGTTTGAATTTTTAGGGTTTCTCTTACAAACTCTAATCCAGCTCGAGATCCAGTTTTCAGCAAATCAAGTGGTAAGACCTAATAAATTTTCTATTTCCATTTGAAGTACTCTTTAAGATGTCTCACCACACCAATCTTGAGGATAAGCTTCAAGGGGATGATAACTTCCGAGCATGTAAGTATAGGATTGTGTTAATCCTGGAAGAAAATGAATTGGATACCTACATATGTGAAGAGGTCCATGTCCCAGAGGGAGAAGAGGCTAAGGCCTTACATAAGAAGAACCTGGTCAAGGCCAAGAGGATCATTGCTGATTCTATCAAAGACCATCTCATACCACACATGTCATCTCTAAATACACCTAAGGAGATGTTTGATTCCTTGACCAAGATATTTGAAGGGAAGAACATAAATCGGAAGATCAACTAGAGGAATCAATTGAAGAATATCAAGATCCAGAATTCAAAGACCATGTAGTCTTATTTCTCAAGGGTCTCCGAGATAAAAGAACAACTTGAAGCTGTGGGAGAAGATATAGAGAATGGAGAAGTGGTAATGACCACTCTTAATGGCCTTCCTAGGTCATGGGATTCCTTCATCCAAGGAATTTGTGCTTGGAGGAAACTTATCACATTCAGTAGGTTGTGGGAAGAATGCTCACAATAAGAAGCTCAAATTATAGCTTGAGAAGAGAAGATGGGGAATGAAGACCAAGCTGTCATAGTGCACTCCAATAAGTATGATGATAAGAAGGGACATCACCATAGTAAGAAAGAAAAGCACCACAATCAGAACTAGAGGGGTAGCTCCAGATCTCAAAGAAACACATCCAATGACCGATGCTTTACATGTGATGAAAAGGGGCACTATGCCAGGAATTGTCCAAGAAACAATAAAGATGGCCCCCACAAGAAAAATAAGAACATCAAAAGAAGACATCATGCTCACACTGCAGAGGATGATGAACCTCCTAGGAAGACAGCTAGGGAAGAAAGTGAAGATTCTTCAAGTGATTAAGAGTATGCTTTGATTTCTACCCTCGTTAGTACTATTACTCATGGAAGGAATGATTGGCTTATAGATAGTGGGGTTTCCAAACATATGACATGATTCAAGGGATCCTTTTTTAAACTATCCAAACATGAATCGCCCCATAAGGTGAAACTTGGGGATGACTACCAGTATCCAATAAGAGAAAGTGGTGAAGCCTCCTATAAGCTAGACTCTGGAAAACCTATGAAGATGAAAGAGGTACTATATGTTCCAGGTCTCAAGAAAAATCTTCTCTCCATATCTGCTTTGGATGCAAAGGGGATAAGAGTTAGATGGCCAAGTACTCATGTGGCCAAAAGGTAAAACCATTGATGATGTAGTGGTAATTGGAGAGCAAGAGGGAGGATTGTACAAATTAAAGGGGCAACTTGAACATGCCATGGTAAACGAATCCATGGAGCCAAGTGAACTTTGGCATAGAAGGCTTGCTCATGTGCACTATAGAGCACTTCCAATAGCAAACAAAGCAATAGAGGGTCTTCCTGAAAATGAAGGTATTTTCAAAAGATGTGCAAAAGGAAAGAACACAAAGAAAACATTTCCAAGTAATGAAAGCAAAGCAAAAGGAATATTGGAGATTATCCACTCTGATGTTTGCGTTCAAATGTCTTCCAGCTCTCTGAGTGGGTATGTATATTATGTTTCCTTCATTGATGATTTCTCTAGGAAGACTTGGGTTTATTTCTTGAAGAACAAAGATGAAGTGTTTGATAAGTTCAAGGAATTCAAAGCCTTGATAGAAAATCAAACTGATAAGAAGATCAAGATCTTTAGATCCGACAATGGCAGAGAATTTACTTCAGGATACTTCAAGAAGCTATGCAGTGATTCAAGGATTCAGAGGAAGTTGACTACTCTTTACAATCCATAACAAAATGGGGTTGCAGAAAGAAAGAATAGAACTATCATGGAATCAGCTAGGGAAATGCTTCATGAACAAGATCTACCTATGCACCTATGGGCAGAAGCAACAATGACAGTTGTATATGTGCAAAATAGAACACCTCATAAGATACTTGACAACAAAACACCAAAAGAAGTGTTCACTGGGAAGAAGCCAGTAGTTATCCATCTCATAATATTTGGTTGTCCAGTGTACACACACATTCCAAAGGAAAAGAGGACAAAGCTAGATCCTTCAGGAAAGAAGGGCATCTTTGTGGGATACAGTGAAAGCTCAAAGGCTTACAGAATATACTTTCCAGGGTTCAAGAAGATTGATATCAGCAGGGATGTAACTTTTGATGAAGACTCAACATACATCAAATCGAGGAAGACACCTCCTGAAGACAATGAAGAACCAAGAATATCTAGAACACAAGACACCACCATGAATGAAGTTATTCTAGAAGAAGATCATGAAATAGAAGATCCACAAGAACTTGTAGATCCACCCTATGAGAAGAACTCTCATAAGAGGAAACCGGCATGGGCTAGAGAGCTCATTCAAGATGCAGAAATGTATGGTATTGCAGAGGAGGAAGACAGACAAAGAAAAAGGACTAGGTCACATACCAGCTATGTTGCCTTACTCTATGACATTATGAACAAAGAAACTTCCAATTATGAAGAAGCAAATGAAAAGAAAGAATCAAAGGATGCCATGGTCGAGGAATACCAGTCGATCATGAAGAATGATGTTTGGGATGTGGTCCGAAGACCTGAAGGGAAGTCTGTTGTGACTTCCAAGTGGATCTCTAAGATCAAGCATGCTGCAGATGGTAGCATAGAGAAATATAAAGCAAGGTTTGTAGCTCGTGGATTCTCCCAAAAAGAAGGGATTGATTATGAAGAGACCTTTGCACTTGTGTCCAGGTACACTTCCATCAGAACAGTACTTGCCCTGGCTGCAGTGATGAAATGGAAGATACACCAGATGGATGTCAAGACAACTTTCTTGAATGGTGTAGTCGAAGAGGAAGTGTACATGGAGTAGCCACTCAGGTTTGAGACACATGACAGAGGAACTCATGTGTGCAAACTAAAGAAAGCCCTGTATGGTTTAAAACAGGCACCTAGAACTTGGTATGGTAGGATAGACATCTTCCTATCCAGCTTGGGCTTTACTAAGAGTAAAGCGGATTCCAACCTTTACTACAAGGTTGAGGAAGGAAATCCAGTGATATTGCCGTTGTATGTGGATGACCTATTTGTGACAGGTGAGGATAGATTGATTGCCGACACGAAGAGGAAGCTTGATGTCGAGTTTGAGATGAAGGACTTGGGTATGATGCACGACTTTCTAGGCATGGAGGTGTGGTGGAGTGTAGATGGGATCTTCCTTGGACAAGGGAAGTATGCAATAGAGATACTGAAGAGGTTTGGGATGATGGACTGCAAGGCCATGGCCACACCAATGGCATCGAACCTAAAGCTTTTGTGTGATGCTTCATCTGATCCAGTTGATGTCACAGTGTATCATCGGATGATTGGGTCCTTGATGCACTTGACGAATACGAGACTAGATATTTGCTTTGCTGTGAACACATTGAGCCAGTTCTTGATGGATCCGAGAAGTGTTCACCTGGTTGCTATAAAGCACATTCTGAGGTCCCTGAAGGGTACAGTTGACTATGGGCTCAAGTATGATGCGAATCAAAAGTTTAACCTGGAGGGCTATGTTGATTCGGATTAGGTAGGCAGTGCCATTGATCGGAAGAGCACTTCTGGGTGTTGCTTCAGTTTGGGATCATGTGTGGTCTCTTGGTTTAGCAGGAAGCAGTCCCGTGTGGCACTGAGTATAACTGAAGCATGTTGAAATATTATAACTTCTAAGAATATTATATTTGTACTTTATTATTCCGGAGATGTTTCATTCCTCCATGAAGACCTTATTGTATATCTGGAGATGTTTTATTCCTCTGTGGAGAATGTGGTAACTTGGGTTATTAGATTTTGCTAGTGGGGTTCGGCCCTGTATGAGTCATGTGGGTTAATGGGTTATTAGACCACCCTAGTGGGGTCGGCCCTATCACATTATGTTAAGTGGTTAAGCTGGGGCCAACCTAGTTAGTGTAAAAGTCAAGTCGGAGTTGTGTATAAATAGAGGAGGTGTGTTCCTCATTTAACACACATTACACTCACTTGTGAATAGCGCATAGGTGAGGGAGAGATCTACTATGGAGGAGAAGGAGCTCATGTTTGGGATATACATACCTATATTGAATCTTAACATGGTATCAGAGCTAACCTAAGAAGAAGACACTGTGCAGTTGTGGAAGTTAGGGCTTCTTGTTTTCCAGGTTTCTCTTCATAGATCTTGAAAGGAAGGAGGCTAGATTGACTCTCCTCAGCAAGGCGTAGCTTTCTGTCGAGACAGAATTCAATTCTGAGCATTTTTAGTTTTTGACCTAAAAATTAGGGTTTCAAAGAAAATTGGAATTTTTGGAATCTGAGTCCATGGATGGATGCTCCTCAGAAAAATCAAAGTTTAGAGACCAAGATCGAATTTTTTGGTTAGGTGAACCTCCGGGAAAATCAAACCCTAGTTTGGGGTTGTGTCGAGTAAATCCAGAAATTAGGGTTTCTGCAAAAATTGGAATTTCTGAAATCTAAGACCATGGATGGAAGATCCTTGGAAAAAATCAAATTTTGGAGCTTTGGATCGAACTTTTTGGTTGGGTGAAGCTCTGAGAAAATCAAACCCTAGTTGGGGTCCTCTCTAGTAAATCCGAAAATTAGGGTTTCTGCAAAAATTGGAATGTCTGAAATTTAAGACCATTGGTTGGAAGCTCCTTGGAAAAATCGAAGTTTAGAGATTTGGACCGAACTTTTTGGATGGGTGAAGCTTCGGGAAACTCAAACCCTAATTCAGGGTCCTACCAAGTGAATCCAAAAGTTTCAAAAGCAATTTTGAGGGGTGAAACTTTGCGGTTTTCAAATTCTGAGTATACTAGCTTGATCAGATCAGCAAGGCACATCTTTATATCCTTTCAGAAGTTTGGAATTCAAAGTTTGAATTCTTAGGGTTTCTCTAACAAACCCTAATCCAACGCCAAGATCCAATTTTCAGCCAATCAAGTAGATTGGGTCAATCCTAAAAGAGAATGAGTTGGACACTTACATAAGTGAAGAGGTTCCAGTTCCAAAGGGAGATGAGGCTAAGGCCTTACATAAGGATACTACAAGAAATATCGACAGGAATGACTTGAGGAGATATAGGTATGTGTTGAAATCTGTTCATGATTAAGTTTATAATATGTTTGTCTTCATTAGTACAATCTTGATTAATCTTAGAATTGTCTTATCACCCTAGTAAAAGTATGAATGCATGTGAATGATAGAAGACATCCATTGATTAGGGTTATATGATTGTACTAATGCACCTATGGTGTTGTATGAGGATGATGTTGTCTGCTAACAAGATATAGGTACATCAAGAAAGACAAATCAAGTTCTATGACCATGATGCCATGAAGCCAAAGACTCATCCATAGTCTTTGACCACATAGAATCTCCACTTACAAGGTATGTATGACTTTGTTCTACTATACTTAACTTATGAGATATACAAGTTCTAGCACAAGGTCTCTAAATCATTGGAGAGAACAAAGAAGATATTGTTTGGGTATGTTAAGACATAACCAAGCTTGATAACCCAGGTATGTTTTTCCTATATCAAGTTAGAATCCTACTTTGTTAGATCTTAGGTAAGTATACCTATGTATGAAATAATCATGACCATACATACTTAATATTATTTAGAATAATAATGCTTTGATAGTATTGAGACTATACTAATGAAAGTATGATTATGTATGAGATCATGAGGATGACACTAGTGCACACTTGAGCATGCATAGTGGTCCAGGATGGATAAGAAGTTCAAAGCGGGAGGCAACCATAAAAAAGATAAGTATTTGAATTACTAAATAGTCTATGATATTGCTCGTAATAGTTGTATGCATATTTGTATTCCTAGAATATATCACGCTAAGTGTAAGCATTCATATAACATTGAACAGTATACTACTAATATGCATATGATTGGGAAGTTGGACAAACATTCCATTGTTGCTTGTCTAGAATGAAACCTCTTTGTTGACATGCTGAGAGCTATGCACGCTCTCGATAGTATGTTCTGGTAGAGATGGAAGGCATCTAGATAACCACTGTATGCATACAGGATATGGAAAAGTGTTGTGCCAAAGTATTGGTCAAAATAGTTGCATAACCATGTGAATCATATTTGTATGCATAAAAGGTTATCATATTATGAAGTATTACTAATCATGTAATTAACTTTTATTTGTAGGAAAGATCATGAAGAATGATGAACACCGAACAAGTGATGGATGTTGAACAAGAAGACTTACAAATAAAACATGCTATAGAAGGCTCATGGCTAGAAGATTCTCTTAGAAAGAGGAAGAGGATCATGACGAGCTGTTTGCTCCAAGTGGCTATATAAGACCATTCTCTTAATGGTGCAATTAAAGAAGAAGTGCGACTCGAGAAAACTACCAAGATTCAATTAAAGAAATCTCTACATGGGTGCCCAGGATCGATAGTCATTTGATGAGTTTAATGATTACCATGGGTGATGCGGATTTCAACCTTTGCTACAAGGTTGAAGATGGTTTCTATATACAGATAACATTCTTCTCTTAGACGGATGCAAGAAGGAACTCACCACAGAGTTCGAATGATCTTGAGGCTCATATCAGTAGACCCATCTTACGGGAGATGGCACGGATAGATATGCAGAAGATCACTCAATGCAAAGTGTGAATGATGTTTAGTCACAAAGGGAGAATTGATAACTTCTTGACAGGATTGGGCTTTACCAAAAGTAAAGCTAATTGTAACCTTTATCTTAAGGTTATGGATGATGAACATGTCATACTATTACTGTATGTGGATGATGTCTTTTTGACAGGGAATGAGAAACAGATCATGGAAAGCAAGAAGAAGCTAGCTACAGAATTTGAGATGAAAGATCTCAGATTGATGCATTACTTCCTAGGTCTGGAAGTATAGCATGGCCCAGAAGGAATCTTTCTCAACCAGGGAAAGTATTTCATATGTTGGAATGCAAAAGCCATGGCCACTCCAATGGATTCTGTTGTGGGGAAAATGCACCTATAGTTCAGGGGAGAAACTACCAACTTATGGTGATAAAGATAGACTTACAAGCATTCTGCAAGTACAACAAATAAATGAAGAGATTAGGGTTTAGATATGTAGGCACCTTATTCATAAGGTTGATCCTAACTTTGCCTCCCTCGCTCTTCAATGCTTATCCAGTGTTGCAATGCCTAGACTTGCAAAACAACTTGATACCTTTCTCAAATACATTTGACTACACATATAAGACTGATATCCATGACATAACAAGACATCAAACTATAATTAAATAGTAATCAAATTAGAGACATACGAGAATACGTCATATTTGGAAAGGAAAGAACGTCTGATCTTTATTGATGAATGAAAGCAAGTACATAAAGTTATACCTTCCTTCAAACTTGGCACTTCACGAAACCTAGATTCAAGGTCTCTAGCTTCTGTTCTCCAAGGATTCCAGCCTCTAATCAACTGTGCTAGGGTTTACCAAAACTGAAGCACAAGAGAGGGGGATGAGGGTCTCCATTCCTCCAGCATAGATTTGTAATTGGGCTTAGTCCCCTCACATGGCCCTTCTACCCTCCTTATATAGTCAGTGAGGAATAGGAAAAGAAGTTATAACCACTCAAGAGGTTTCCCAACCAACTTAACTTACTCGAATTTCAAGATTTTGACCAAACCAGGGGTGTACTCTACTCTATAGTAGACAAAGTAGCGTACATATGGAGTTGAGCACTACTATTTCAACAGTTAAGTAGCGCTCAGGAGGTTTGAGCGCTGCTATTGTACACTAGAGTAGGGTACACACGCTACTATCATGCCTATGTTCCATCGCTCATGTTAAAAAATGGCCAAAAACAGGCTTTTCTACTCATTTTCAGGAGATGGTTTGGTCTGGGAAAATGTTCCTAAGGGTCATATACATCAAATGGGTCAAGAATGAGGTAATTTCAACCATTTTTAGTGTCCCAAATGACTCCTCCATCCACAAATGTCCTGTTGTGTGACTGAACTTGATCTCAAGAAGTGTCGTCATGCGACCAAGGGAAACAAGTGTCGTCACGGACAGAGAGGTGTCATTTCAAGCTATAACAGATGCCCCCTAATGTATGAGGTCAGAGGGAGTGCGGGAAACGATGGCCAAAATACATTATAAATAACAAAGAGTTGAATCATGGAGGAACAGAGAAACCAAGAATCATAGGCTCAAATAAAGTACCTGAAAGCAAAGGCAATGTCAGACAAACTTATCCTTGGGGTAACTGTCCATGTTCAAATGATGGAACATGACCTCCAAGAGGATACAATAATGATCCAAATATTGATGCATATATCATGGCCACTAGAATACAAGTGTGGATCTATGAGGAACATAAGTATAAACACAACCACATAAATACAAGGTGGATCTATGTCAAAACTAGAGAACATAGCCATAGAGAACAAGTTGGATCTATGTCTCATCAAGAGCCAAAAAGAGTGTGGCTCAGTCTTGCGCAACTTGGGCGATAACATAAATAAGGTGATGCTATCGAGGATCCCAAGGTCTTCATCCAAAAACAACACAAGGTACAAACCTATCCATACGAATAAATGAGTTGATGTCGAACATGGGAGGTATCGTTTGATTACCGGTCATTGATGTATACCGTTAACAAACGCGAGGGTGTCCACCAATAATGAAAATGGAACCCAAGGTACCTAGTACATTCAAGAAAGTGCGAATAGATGGTCTTGCCGTCGAACACTTGAAGAATCCATCGGATAGGAGACATTGATGTATTCCCATCTATCCAATAGCGAGGGAAACTGCCACTAATGACTGCAATCCCCAAGGTACTAAACGAAACTCTAAACTTCATTCCCAGAGTACAATGAGTTGAAGTCGATGGGAAGAAGTCCATTGGAAGGGAGGCCTTAATGCATCCTCCATCATCGAACATGAGGGGAATTTAAATAGGTATGAGCTGATTTGGAGTAGGACTGAACACAAGATGAAACATACTGACACCAAGGAATGGCCGACACATGAGGTCAAGGAAACAACAGAGTGGACGACATAGGTTATATCCTTGAACAGTGAGCACGACACAAGAGTGACTTAGGCAACTTTGAACACAAAGAGACCACGATACAAATCTGCAATGTAGGAGACATTAACAGATTCTCCATATGATTGGAAGACTAACCAAACGGAGGAGTAAGAACTCCGAGATCAAGTTTACCCTAAGGCCAACACTAGAAACCAACTTGTTTGATAGACTCAAAACAGGTGCTTTGTTTAAGGAGATAGTTGACTCACTGCCATCATATTGAAAGATATTTTAACATTCTTCCCTTCCCTTTCCTTTTTCATTTTTTAACGAGCTTGACAAAGAACTAAAGCATGCTCGACGGTATTTTCATATTTAAGGAGTCTAAAAAACTTGGAAGAAAACTCCATACACCTATCTGTGGATTTTATATCGAGCCCGGATTGGTCTGTGCTCGGCGGTGTTTTCTTGCTTATAGAGTTGAAAAACTTAAACAGTCCTCTATACACCTATCCATGGATTTTATATCGAGCCCGGATTGGTATGTGCTCGCTTGGTGTTTTCACATTTTGAGAGTCTGAAAACCCTAAAGACGACTCCAAAGGTCCCTTTTCGTAAAGTTAGTCTCCTTCCCCGAAAAAGTGTAAAATGATGGAAGAAGAACTCTTCTAGCGCATACAAGAGTATACCTAGAGTATACCTTTTCCGTAAAATTATTCACCAAGGCCCAGAAAAGGGGTAATTCTATACCTAAGTGGATGTCGTTTCAGTTATTTTAACGAGCCCGAAAAGACAACTATGCTCGGCAAACTTTTCCTATTTAAGGGGTCTGAAAAGGGCTTAAAAGAACTCCATAGGGATATTTTCCGTAAAGGTTTAATGAGTCCAGAAAAGTAAACTCATGACCTCCTTATTGTTTTTAATGAGCTCAAAGGAGATACAGAAAAATACTCACAACTTCCTTACTGTTTTTAATGAGCTCGAAGTGAAGATGAAAGAAATTCTCATAGCCTCCTTACTATTTTTAACGAGCTCGAAGGAAAGGTGGAAGAAATGCTCCTAACCTACTTACTGTTTTTAACGAGCTCGAAGTGAAGGCAGAATAATGCTCATAACCTACTTACTATTTTTAACAAGCTCGAAGTAAAAGAAGAATGCTCAAAATGGGAGGAGACGAGTGTCAGGGACATGAAAAACTAGCTCCAAGCGCATGGAACAAAGCTATGCCTAATGCAAGGAACATGAACAAGATAAGGACACTCAGGGTGTGTCTCCTCCAAGTAAAAGTTGTCAAATTGCAAAGGCAAAATCATACAGGGCTTAGCTAAAATGAGATTAGAGATGGAGGCTTATATAATGAGCTAAAAGCGTGGAAGCCAACTTCAGGCTCATTAGCGTAAGCGGGATCATAACAGATGCATATGCAATTTGAACACAAAGATGGGAGCCTTATCAGGGATGGCCAGAAATATATGAGGAAGAAAGATATGAGGCTTCTTCTCGAAGTCATGGTAAATCTAAAAAGGCTTTCGAGCCTATGAGAAAAACTTAGCATGGGCACCAAAATGGCATAAGGGTGCTGACTAGGGTGACCCATGTTAAGTAGGCTTTGTTGTCAAACTGGTGCACAATGCATAAAGAGATGGCTAACACACCAATATCGAACAGGTTCGACCCTATGGCGAATTCGGATGGCAAAAGGTGCGGGGAAGCCTAAACCTATATGCAAGGTTCCGAATATACCTGACATGGTCGCACAAGGTGTCGAAAAGGACCAGTAAGCAAGTATACATCCAACTAAGAATCCTGCCTCCAAGAAACATTAGTACCAGGATCATATCTAAAACATACGTAAAGAAAGACCCGATACAAGTCACTATGGTAGAAATACTTTCAACTTCACTATCATCAACAACAGCCATAAACAAGGCAGAGTTTTCAAATGAAGAATCTATGGTACCCAAGCCCGAGGACTTACAATCAACAAGATCAACTTCAGGATGAAGATCAAAGTTGAAGGACATGATGGAATCTGCAGAAACAAATTCATCATCACGGGGGTTGAAAATTCTAGAAGTAGAATCAAACTCAGCAGGAACACCAATTTACGGATCTATAGGAGAGGCCAAAGACTCAACAGTAGGAAGATCAGACTTTAAGGTCAAACTAGGGCTAGACATAACTGCGACTAGATCAACATCCAAATGAATGGTAGACTGTACTATGGACTCTAGGAAAACTTCATTGGAAGGAAGTATATCATCCCAGATAGAATACATATCTAAACATTCAGATGGAGGTGTCACTTGGTCAAAAGTTTGGACCAAGTCCCGAGAAGGTAAGCATGAACTCAGATACTTCTTCTCAGTGGCAATTGAACTCAAGGAACAATATGCCACATAAGTCCCATGTGACATAGTAGTGCCTAATGACGAGGGCTCTGACTGGTCTATAGTTGGGTAATAAGGAGGATCAACGAATGCAAGTTGGTCGATAGTGATGATGCTTTCATTATGAGGGAAATGCATCACATGAAAGAGCGTAGACACCACAGCATGCATAGCATAAATGTAATCACGCCCAAGGATCATATCAAAATCCACAGGGTCCTTTAAAACCATAAAATCAACTAAGACTGTTTTTCCACCCAAAGTAACAGGTGCCTGACGGAGAAATCCGATAGGTTCACTAGGTCTTCTATCAAAGGTCAACGACCAATTAGCAGTTGAAATAACATTAGGGAAACCCAAATCTCTCCAAGCATAAGCGGATAAGATACTAATAGAAGAACCTTCATCAACAATGCATCGATCAACCGTATGGTTCCTGATATCAACCTTTATCTAGAAAGGTGTCGAAGAAGGAAGACGAGGCTCGGCTAGACTATATCAATCAAAGGTAACAATCCTAGGGCTCGGTAGGGGTTCACATGGTATAGATGAAGTGCCCCCTTTTTCAAGAATATCCAAACTGGTAATGCAGAAGACTTCAGTAGTAGGTGCATCAATCTTCGAAGGACTGATGGGACCGGTCGAAGATTGCATTGATTCGATCACTTCACTCTCCGAAGGAAGAGTAGGGTCGACCAAAGATTGTATTGGTTCAACCACTTTATCAACCAAAGGTTGATCTGACTATAGGGAATCTATAGACAACTCAGGAACAGAGGTTCCTTCAGACATGGACCACACTCTTCGTGCCTCTCGAATAGTAGGGCATCGGTGAGTAAGGTGATCTCCCTTACAAAGTTTACAAGGGAACTTTGGTTTCTATTCTATAGGTTTAGACTCCTTTACAACTTCAGTACTCTCGGCATGACTAGCATTGGTTGACAGCTTGCCCCCAGCATGACTCACAGAGGCTGGTTGCTCAGAAGCATCAGACTTTTGAACTAAGGACCACACTTTTTGCACTTCTGGAAGTACAGGGCACAAGTAAGTAAGTTGATCTCCCTCGCAAAATTTACAAGGGAACCTAAGCTTCTATTTGTTTGGTTTGTCGACAATGTCAACTCCCTCAGCATGACTTGCAGTGGCTGATCTGGTGTCTCCAGTATAACTCATAGGAACTGGTGACTTGTCATTAATATGAATAGCAGTGATCAATGACGTGTCCTCAACATGACTAACAGTGGTTGAAGATGAACTTTCTGTATGATTTTCAGTGACTAAAAGTTTTCTCCTAGCATCACCTCCAGAGGCTGGGTAGGTGCCCCCTGCATGACTTGCAGATGAAGGGTGCTTGCCCCCAGCATGACTTGCAGAGGCTGGGTTGCTGCCCCCTTGTTTTGGCATCTTCTTCCTATTCTTCCTTGGTCTATTCCTTTTAGACTGTTGGCTACCAGTATTGCTACTTTCGCCACATGAGGTAGAAGGAGGAGGAGAAGATGTTACTGGCAAAGGAGGCATAGGGTTCTGATGCTCTTGATTTGAGGTGCTCACAAAAGAAGCGTCAGGAGCATGCAAGGCATTCAGAGTGGAAAAAAACCAAACTGGTAGCCCTATGGTGAATCCAGGAACATTCAAAGTAGCCATTAAGGGAGTACCAATGTTTCCAATGAATGGAACAGCACAAGGATCCCCCAAAACAAGGGTACCTTGATTGGCACTCGTCGAAATGCTAGACATAGTTTCCTGCTCAAATGAGCGAGAAGTTCTCTAAGGCAAACTAAGACAAGTAGCACAAAGAACACACCACTAAAAAAGGTCCTAGGTAAATCAAACCAGGAAAACAGATGCCTTCCGGAGAAGAGTTTGGGATGATGAGGGCCCATAACAGATCAACGAAGGATGAAGAATAGTTACCCGGGGTCCGCAATACAATGACTAAGGGTGCAAGCGCTGGAATCACCCAACCGCCCTCCCAACGACCTGCAAGGGATTTCCTCCCACATCTGTCCTAGGTACAGCATATATACCCTCCACTGTCACCTGTGTATGAACCTATGGTCAGATACTAAGGATACCACCACACCGAAAACTCCTGGAGGAACAGTCGTTGGTCGAATCAGAAGGCGTGGGTAGGGTAACTGAGCCCGAAACTCAAAAGAGTCCCCAAATGCAATCCAATCCTAGTATATGCTTGAAACAAAAAGTAGGAGGAGTATTCCCAACAATCTGATCTCACAAGACCTACTACATAGATCCCAGGCAAGCTTTGAATGAAGTGGGTTTACCTGTGATAGTCGAACTATGATTTTTGTGTAATGTGTGATCTTGGATGGTTTAAGGTGTTTTAAACCCAAGATCCTAACCAAGACTAGTTGGTGTAGTGTAACCTAGAAAAGAAAATGTTACTAGTACATTTTATTAGGGTTCATTTTAAAGGTTACTTGCTTACTCAAAAAGGTAGTGGGTGTGTGATAGTGGTTATAATAGAGATAGAGTACTGAAAATGAAATATTTACCACCAAACAAATCTTTTCTTTTCAATGCAAGTCTTAAAATTCTGATCTAGAATGCATATGCAAATGCAATTTTTAATCTTTCGAATGAAAAAAAGGTAAAAATAAAGTCCAAATGTACAAAATTAAACTCAAAACCTAAGAATGCAGCTATTCAAACCAATAGGTATGCAAAAGAAAACTTGTTCTTTTTGATGCAAAGCACTCTAAAATATTTTAAGCCACTTGCAAGGTACTCTATTCAGAAAATGAATGAAAATTCTTTATGCTTTTCAAAGGTAGGAAACAAAACTGAAACTACCCTACTATCAAAACAAAAGCAAAGAACTTTCAGGCTCTCTATACTGAAATAGTAAAAGCTACCAAATATGACTTTCAAATTCTTATTGATGTAAGCATGCCAAACATTGGGAAAAGAGTACAAAAACTACTTTTAGACCCAAACGAAGCAAATGAACTACGAAAAAGTATGGTTTGGTAAAGTCAAGTCTACACATGAACAATGCAAACAAGGTCTTGAACAACAGCAAAAACACTTGAGCTTTCACTACAAAAGAAAACTTAAAAGCATAAGGGAGGATAAAAAACCAATCTAAAAGAGAAATTTCACTCGAATAGATACAAGCAGGGTCATGAAGACTCAAGAGGTTTCAAATCCAATGGAAATGGGGCAAGCAGGTTTAGTCAGACTCAAATTAGGGTACAAAACACCAAACGGGTCCACAACCCCCCGACTTGGGTCAACAAGCCCCAAAATTTTCCAAACAAGCCCAAATTGATCAAAAGAGGTTCAAATCATGAATGCAGGATCAGTACAAGGATGGGAGACCACTTACAGTGGTTTAACACAGACCTAGGGTCATCAGGGACCACAAAAATGTAGCCAGAACCCCCAGATTTGGGTCCACAACCCAAAAAACTCAAAAATTTAAACCTAGATTTTGAGCGCTATTGTGTATGAAGGAAACTAGCGCCTAGGGCGCTACTGTATTGCACAACAGTAGCATACATGTTGAAAAAGATTTAAAAATGGGGTTAAAACCCCCCACACCTAGGTCCAGAAGGGTTTGCAAGGGCCGGGAAGGGTGTGTAAAAGCCCAGCAGGGTTGAATAGAGCCTACTAACTGATTCTAATCAAGAAATTGAACAAAGACCTTCAAACAAAACTAAAAAAATGACCTTGGATACCCCTAAGCAGTTAGGCTTTCCCCAGCGGAGTCGCCATTCTGTTGTGGGGAAAATGCACCTATAGTTCAGGGGAGAAACTACCAACTTACGGTGATAAAGATAGACTTACAAGCATTCTGCAAGTCAACAAATAAATGAAGAGATTAGGGTTTATATATGTAGGCACCTTATTCAGAAGGTTGATCCTAGCTTTGCCTCCCTCGCTCTTCAATGCTTATCCAGTGTTGTAATGCCCAGACCTGCAAAACAACTTGATACCTTTCTCAAATACATTTGACTACACATATAAGACTGATATCCATGACATAACAAGACATCAAACTATAATTAAACAGTAATCAAATCAGAGACATACGAGAATAGGTCATATTTGGAAAGGAAAGAACGTATGATCTTTATTGATGAATGAAAAGTACATAAAGTTATACCTTCCTTCAAGCTTGGCACTTCACGAAACCTAGATTCAAGGTCTCCTGCTTCTATTCTCCAAGGATTCCAGCCTCTAATCAACTGTGCTAGGGTTTACCAAAACTGAAGCACAAGAGAGGGGGATGAGGGTCTCCATTCCTCCAGCATAACTTTGTAATTGGGCTTAGTCCCCTCACATGGCCCTTCTACCCTCCTTATATAGTCAATGAGGAAGAGGAAAAGAAGTTATAACTGCTCAAGAGGTTTCCCAACCAACTTAACTTACTTGAATTTTGAGATTTTGACCAAACAGGGGTGTACTCTACTCTACAGTAGACAAAGTAGCGTACATATGGTGTTGAGCGCCACTATTTCAATAGTGGAGTAGAGCTCAGGAGGTTTGAGCGCTACTATTGTACACTAGAGTAGGGTACACACGCTACTATCATGCCTGTGTACCAGCGGTCATGTCAAAAAATGGCCAAAAACAAGCTTTTCTACTCATTTTCAGGAGATGGTTTGGTCTGGAAAAATGTTCCTAAGGGTCATATACATCAAATGGGTCAAGAATGAGGTAATTTCAACCATTTTTAGTGTCCCAAATAACTCCTCCATCCACAAATGTCCTGTTGTGTGACTGAACTTGATCTCAAGAAGTGTCGTCATGTGACCAAGGGAAACAAGTGTCGTCACGGACGGAGAGGTGTCATTTCAAGCTATAACAGATTCCAACTTGAAGCTATTAGCTGATGACTCATCAAAGTTAGTGGATGTGACTCTATACAGACAGATTATTGGGTCATTGATGTATCTGACGAATACTAGGCCAGATATATGCTTTGTTGTGAACACCTTGTGGAACCTAGGCGTGTTCACCTGATAGTGGCAAAGCATGTGATAATGTACCTAAAGGGTACGATAGACTTTGGTCTATGTTATCTTGGATATCATGACTTCATATTGCATGGCTACACAGATGATTATTGGGCAGGAAGTATATCAGACAGGAAGAGCACATCGAGAGGATGTTATTGTCTGGGATTTGCCATGATCTCGTGGTTTAGCAGGAAGCAATCTACTATGGCTCTCAGCACAGCCAAAGCGGAATCTACAGCTGCTTGCTCTGTTAGTTGTGAAGCGATATGGCCTTGGAAGTTGTTATCAGGACTGTTTGACTTAGAGATGGACCCCACTATGATCATGTGTGACAACTAGAGTTGTATCAAGATGACAGAGAAGCCAATGTTCCATGATAAGTCAAAGCACATAGAGATATGATATTTCTATATACGGGATATGGTGAAGAAAGGAGCTATAAAGCTCGAGTATGTGAGCACTGATGAACAAGTTGCTGATGTATTGACCAAACCTCTATCTCGAGTAAAGTTTGAGTATTGTTGAGACAAGCTTGGTGTATTTCAGAAGGACCCTCCTCGAAAGGGGGAGTGATGTTGTCAATGATGTGGATACTGTATCGATGATGAAGATACTTGTATTGATGATGTGGATACTTGTAACGATGATGAGGATACATGTATCGATGATGAGGTTACCTATTTCGACGAAGAGGTCGATGATGAGGTTACCTATCCCGACGATGAGGACGATGATATCAATGATAAAGTTGAGAAGTGGTCCCTAGTGGATGAGAGGGATTGTATCATCCCTAGACTTCAGTCCCTAAATTGATCCGTAGACATATGTCTCTGAGAAGTGGTCCATAGTGGACGAGAGGGATTGTATCATCTTCGTACTTCAGTCCCTGAATTGATCCGTAGACTCTTGTCTTTGAGAAAAATGTTGGTGAATGATGTAATGTTCGCTCCTGGACTGCTCAGTGTAGTAGCAAGTGATCATTCATAGGTCCTATAATGATGTAATGTTCGCTCCTGGATTAGCAGGTGATCATTCACAGGTTGTAAATCCTAGATCTGATCTAGGTCACACCCCAGTTGAAATAGTACTGGTTTTGTGGTTGACTTCAATGATTTAATGTTCACTCCTGGACTGCTCAGTGTAGCAGTAGGTGATCATTCGCAGGTCTTGTAATGATGTAATGTTGGCTCCTGGATTAGAAGGTGATCATTCACAGGTTGTAAATCCTAGATCTGATCTAGGTCACACCCCAGTTGAAATAGTATTAGCTCTATGCTTGACTGGAATGATGTAATGTTCGCTCCTGGATTGCTCAGTGTAGTAGCAAGTGATCATTCGTAGGTCCTATAATGATGTAATGTTCGCTCCTGGACTACTCAGTGCAGCAGCAGGTGATCATTCACAGGTGGTAAAATCCTAGATTTAATCTAGGTCACATCCAGTATGAAAAAGGACTGGCACTGTGGTCGGGATTGCATCATCCCTAGACATGAGAGATGTCTTAAAGTGATAAGGATTGATCATCCTATAAGTAGATCAGAATTGCATCATCCCTAGACATGAGAGGTGTCTTAAAGTGAGAAGGATTGATCATCCTGTAAGCAGATCGTGACTACATCATCCCTAAATGTTTGGTTCAAAATGTATGTGATAGGAATACATCGTCCCTAAACGTTTGGTTCAAAATGCATGTGATAGGATTGTATCATCCTTGGACTTATGTCCTAAAGTGAGCGGGATTGATCATCCTGTAATTGGATCTTGTACATTGCAGAGTATGCTGCTATGTTGATGCTGTTGATCGAGAGGATCCAGATGTTGATCGTGATGGTCTAGATGATGATGCTGTTGATTGTGATGGTCTACATGACGATGTTGTTGATCGTGATGGTCTAGATAACGATGTTGTTGATCATGATGATCTAGATGATGATGCTGTTGATCGTGATGATCTAGATGACAATGTTGTTGATCGTGAGGATGCAGATGATGATGTTGATTGGTAGATACAAATGGTGATGATGTCGCTGATCGAGTGTTGTAGAAGATGAAGACTCAACACTAACGATGTTGATGTTCTAGTATTGAAGATCTTGAAGATGTTCTAGTAACTTCTTGAGTTACTGATGATGTATAAAGAAAGCTTCCAATGATTTATAGATGTATCATGTATCATGTAGTCGATGACTCCTTGCTCGTACAGATGTTTTTATAATATCCTTCTCATTAAAAGGGAGTGTTGAAATATTGTAACTTCTAAGAATATTATATTTGTACTTTATTATTCCGGAGATGTTTCATTCCTCCGTGAAGACCTTATTGTATATCTGGAGATGTTCTAATCCACTGTGGAGAATGTGGTAACTTGGGTTATTAGACTTCCCTAGTGGGGGTCGGCTCTGTATGAGTCATGTGGATTAAAGGGTTATTAGACCACCCTAGTGGGTTCGGCCCTATCACATTATGTTAAGTAGTTAAGTTGGGGCCAACCTAGTTAGTGTAAAAGTCAAGTCGGAATTGTGTATAAATAGAGGAGGTTTGTTCCTCATTTAGTACACATTACACTCACTTGTGAATAGTGCATAGGTGAGGGAGAGATCTTCTATGGAGGAGAATGAGCTCATGTCTAGGGTTTACATCTTTGTATTTGCTGATCATCTATATTGAGGAAGCTTTGTTGGGTTTTCTACCCCATGAGGGTTTCCCAGGATAAATCTATGTCTCTTGTGTTTATGCTGTGCTTGTTGTTCTTTCAGTGATCTTGTATATGCTATTGTTGTGAAATGAAATGCAATGCTGATATTTTCTATCTTAGCATATTGACACTTAACAAAGTAGAGAATGTTGCAGCTTGTTCATCTAGTTGTGAGGCAGTATGGCTTAGGAAGCTACTGTCTGAGTTATTTGATCTCCGGATGGATTCTACCTGTATCTACTATGACAATCATAGTTGTGTGAAGATGACAGATCAAAGCATATCGAGATCAAATATCACTATATCAGGGATATGGTGCAGAGAGGAGCAATGAAGCTCCTGTATGTTGCGACGGATGAGTAGATAGCCGACGTGTTGACCAAGCCGCTGACCAGAGTGAAGTTTGAATACTTCAGAGAGAGACTTGGTGTACTTCAGATCGAGATTCCCTCCAAAGGGAAGTGATGAGTCCGAAGACACAGATGCACATGAGCCATTCTCACATAGTGGTAGGTAGGTCCTCCTATGGTGCAGATGTAAGGGTTGGGACCATTCTGACATGGTGGAAGGTAGATCCTCCCATCGTCGTTGCTGTAATTGCCGAGCTTTTCCGACATGGTAGCAGGTAGGTCCTCCCATGGTCATTCATGTAATTGCTGGGATTTTTCGACATGGTGGTAGGTAGGTCCTCCAATGGTCGTTGATGTAATTTCTCAGCCTTTCCGACATGGTGGTAGGTAGGTCCTCCCATGGTCGTGATGTAAGTGCTGATCCATTCTAGGATGGTGGTAGGTAGGTCCTACCATGCTGGTGTATATAAGTGTTGTGTGATGTGCATCTAGGTTGTGCTCCGTGAACAATGACGATGATCTAAAGACGATAAGGTGACAGTATGGTACACAGGTTTTGCAGAGGCATATAATCGATCTTGAGATGCTCTCGTAAGTTTTACAGAGGTAGTGTAATCAATCCTGAGGTGTACTTACTTGATGGCTTGCTCACAGAGATGATGAAGACCTACATGGAGGCTAGGCCTACAACTGGCCCCTAACACTTACTCATGGATCATCTCTTATCCAGTTGGCTCTTGCTCCTTATCTTCTAGAAGGATCAACTTTTCATTGAAGCCCTCAAGAGTTGTGCTCATCTTTGCAACTGCTTCCTTTGTTTCTTGGTCTAAGTCCTTAACAGTTTCCAACATGTCCTCTGAGACTTCTTCCTTAGCAAACTACTAGACTGTCTTCTCCAAGGTGTGGGGTTCCTAGTGTTTTTCCTTGATAGAATCAACAAGGACGAGCACCTCTTCTTGCACTGGTTGTAGTCTCGCCGATGTCTCAATTTCCTTATCCCTCAAAACTTTTAGTTCTTTTGTTAAGTTCTTGACTTGCGTAAACTTTTGTATTTTCTCCCCAGGCGTCAAGGTCTTCATGGCCACATTCATGGCGTCTAACTCTGCCTGGTGTTGATGCAAGTCATCTTGAATTTGTTGTAGGGAAGGATATGAATGCAGCATAGCCCATACCTTCGTAGCTTCTTCCAAAAAATCTTGACATTTTTCTATTTGAGTAGAGATAGTCTTTATTGAAGCTTTTAGTGCTACGACTCTTCCTTTTCCCATATCTGGTGGTGTAGTAGGTGGCTATTGGGTTGTGAGGTTAGAAACCTCTTCCTTGTGGGAGATATCCATGTACTCCATCTCTACTTTTAGATCCCTTACCACCTTGCCAATATGTACTATCGTATCTTCTAACTCTGGCTACACTTCGCATTCAGGTATATGTGCGCAGACAGTAGCAACTGTCTCTTCTAGCCTTTTTCGCTTTTCCTATGCCTTGGTTAGTTCTGTGGTTTTCTGCACACATTCCTCTACTAGTTGTTTGTAAGAGAGGATGTCTCTATCTCTTATCTCCTCGACAACCTCTAGATGCAGATTGTGTAACCCCTCAAGAGGTATCATGGCAATGTTAATGTCAAGGTGATCTACTTGCTTCATAACTTCAACCATCTCCTCAGTCGAGAAAGTGATGTTGAGTGGCTTCATTCTTAATAGGAGGGGTTTCATTGTCATGGCCAGTGGCCTTCTCCTTCATTGACTAGATTCACCTATCTTACCTTCCAAATCAGATTCTCAAACCAAGTCTTGCTGGACTTGGTCTATCTTCACAACGATAAGTTTGAGCTCTGAGAGGTTCTAGTTCAACTGCGCTTGCGCCTCTTCACTCTTACTGTCTATTATAGCGAGTGCCTTCTCTAGATACTCATTTACACATAGAGCAATGATGTCATAGTTGTCTTTGTGCAACTGCGCTTTTGGGTTGGTCTTGGTTGCCTTACTTTTCTTCCTTGGTCCTTTTTTTGGTACCGAAATTTATAATGGCTAGTTTTTCGACCGACATTTTAACGACTCGGACAAAGGATTTTTGCGCAGTTTCTCCGGGTACTTGTGCTCCTTCATTTTTAACTTCACAACTACGCTTTCAACTCGTGATTCACATCATAGCTTCCGGTGTACACTTCGCATCTGTGCTTCCAACGTCCACTTCGCATCCAACTTCCTTCGTGCACTAAACAGTTCTTATTTTATGGAACTTCGTATTTCACCAAAATTGTGTGCAGACTCTTTATTCTGTCATTCTTAGTGTCCAATTTCAACTGCACTTGACACTTAGAATTTTCTTCATTTCTGGTCACTCAGGGCTTGGCAAAGTACGACTATCCCTATAGGGTTTTAGTCTACTTCCATTAATGAGACCTGGTAGGTTTTCTCCTGCAAATGTTGCTAGCTGAACTGCGACACCGTTAGTAAAATGCATAAAAATATATGGCCCTATCCAGTGCATTTTAAATATTCAAGGGAACGTCATGAATTTACTATCATAGAGGAGGACAAGGTCTCCAACCTGAACTAATTTGTTCTTGATGTGGCGATCATGCCATGCTTTTCTTCTATCTTTCTGCACTTGCTGGTGAAATCCTGGAATGAAGCGATCTTCCTCTAATCCAACCAAGTGTGGTATCCTTTCTTCCATTGTCTCTTCATATAAGGCGAAGTTATAACATTCCACGACATGTTCTAGCTGTCTTTCCCACTTTCGCTGGTGATACACAGGTTCTTGTGTGTCATTTAATACCTTCTTTTTAATGACCTGTAATGCCTCGTTTATACTTGGACATTCACCTTCAAAGTTAAAAGTTGCTTGGAAGTTCTTAATCATAATAGACCATTTTGATGTTCTTCTACACAGTTCTGTTTCTGTGTATCAATTCTTTGGAATCTGCTCTAGTGTGTGTACAAATAGATGAACCCATTTTGTTTGCAGTCTATGTGTCCATGCTTTCAGACAATGGTCTAAGTGTTCTCTTGGATCAGTTTTTCCATCATATTTGACTTGTACAAGGTCAGTTTCTTCCAAAAATCTGATCTCCATCATATGCTTGCATTCTTCCCATGTGGTCAGATTATGCTTATGCGCAACCCACCATCTGGTAGGTGTAGCATGCAATGCTATATCTAATGCTACTATCTTATGTTCATCTGAAACTGATATAAGATATTATTGAAAAAAATTATGGATGTTAGTTAAGCCATCATAAGTAGGGATTGGGATTACCTCTGTTCCATTCAAGCGTAGTGATCTTGTGAGCTGCGCGCATCTTCTTGCAGATACTTCATGCATTACGCTTTTCCAATTCTCCAGTCTTGCATCTGAGTCTAATATGCAAGAGCTCTCACAGCTCCAACTCAATGTTCCATCATCAGTTGGGTTGACATAGTCTTTCTTATTCGCTATCATCTTGTAAATATGATCTAGATCTTGACCTCTGTATTCTTCTCTTATTGGATGAGTGTGTCTAGGTCCTTGTGAAGTGTCCAAGGGTGCGATGAACTTGACATCCTTTCCTTCGAATATCATCTACTTCTTTTTCAGATTGATGATTGCGAGGTTGTCCATGGCCCAATTTATCTCCAATAGTGCAAGATAAGTTTGGCTATCATCTACGATCTCAATGACTTTGAAGTCTTCTCTACTTCACACTCCATCAATGTCAACAAGGACATTTGTGTTGATGTATTTGTAACTTCGGAAGATATTCTTCTATGTATTACATTTGTAATTTATTGTATATCCCACAGAGATGTATTATTCCTCTGATTGGAAGTGTCATCATTTGTATTTGCAAGTGTCGCAAGGTACATTGTAAGTGTCATCATTTGGCATGTCAAGTCAGTGTATAAATAGAGAGGTTGTGTCTCTCATTTGATTCATTCACTCACTTCTCAAGCTCACATAGCTAAGAGATAAAGTGGCGCACATGTGGAGGAGGAGGAGCATCTGCTAGAGACATCTTATTGGGTTTGATCCTTGTGATCTTGTATTGGGGTTTATTCTATCTCTGAGGAAGTTGTGGGGTTTTTCACCTTCTTGGTTTTCTTCGGTGAAACTTCGTGTCTCTTATGTGCTTGCATGATTGTATTTATGATTGTTATGCTGTAGATATGATGTACATGTTATTCTCTTAGAGATCCTAATGATAATGGAATGAAATTATCGAAAAAATAACATGGTATCAGAGCTGACCTAAGAAGAAGGCACTGTGCAACTGCAGAAGCTAGGGCTTCTTAATATTTGGGTTTCTCTCCACATATCATCAAAGGCAGGAAGCTAGATTGACTCTCCTTGGAAGGGCGCATCTTTCTATTGAGACAAAATTCAATTCTGAGTTGTTTTAGTTTTTGACCTAAAAATTAGGGTTTCTAAAAAAATTCGAATTTCTGAAATCCGAGACCATGGCTGGAAGCTCCCTTGAAAAATAGAAGTTTAGAGTTTTGGATTGAACTTTTTGGTTGGGTGAAGCTCCGGGAAAATCAAACCCTAGTTTGGGGTCCTATCGAGTGAATCCAGAAATCTCAAAAGCAATTTTGAGGGGTGAAAATTTGTAGATTTCAAATTCTGAGTATACCAGCTTGACTAGCTTAGCAAGGCACATTTTTCTATCCTTTCAGAAGTTTGAAATTCAAATTTTGATTTTTTAGGGTTTCTCTGACAACCCTAATCCACCTCCACATTCAGTTTTAAACAAATCAAGTGGTAAGACCTAGAACTTTCTATTTCCATTTGAAGTACTCTTTAAGATGTCTCACCACACCAAGCTTGAGGATAAGCTTGATGGAGCCGATAACATCCGAGCATGGAAGTATAGGATTGGGTTAATCCTAGAAAAGAATGATTTGGACACCTACATAAAAGAAGAGGTTCCAATTCCAGAGGGAGATGAGGCTAAGGCCTTACACAATAAGGACTTGGTCAAGGCTAAGAGAATCATTGCTAATTCTATAAAAGACCATCTCATACCCCATGTGTCTTCCCTAAACCTAAGGAGATGTTTGACTCTTTGACGAAGTTGTTTGAAGGAAAGAACATAAATCGGAAGATGACTCTGCAAAATCAATTGAAAGGGGTAATATTCCATAATGGAGAGACCATCCAATCCTATTTCTCTAAGGTCTCTCAAATCAAGGAACAACTTCAAGCTGTGGATGAAGTAGTGGAGAATGGAGAAATTATGATGACCACCTTGAATGGCCTACCTAGGTCATGGGACTCCTTCATCCAAAGAATCTGTGCAAGAAGGAAATTGATCTCCTTCAGTAGAATATGGGAAGAATGTTCACAAGAATAAGCTAGGCTTGTGGCCCGAGAAGAAAAGATGGGAAATGAAGATCAAGCCCTCACAGCACACACTAAGGGAAGTAAGTTTAAGAGGGAGAAATATCACAACAAGAAACACTCTCACTTCCATCAAAAGAAGAAAGACCTCTCTCATTTTCGATGCATCAATTGTGATGAGAAAGGACACTTTGATCAAAATGTCCCAAGAAAATAAAAGACTTCAACAACAACAACAACAACAAGAACAATAAGAGGAGATATCATGCTGATGCTGCTGAAGATGATGAACCTCCCAAGAAGAATACTAGAGCAGAAAGTGATGACTCATCAAGTGAACATGAATATGTTCTAATGTCTAGTCTCACAGGTACTATCTCTCATGGATGTGATGATTGGCTTATTGATAGTGGGGCTTCTAAACACATGACTAGGTTTATAGAATCCTTTGTAGATCTATCTGAACATGATTCACCTCATAAAGTGAAACTTGGGGATGACTATCAATATCCTATCAAAGGAATTGGTGAAGCCTCCTAGAAACTAGACTCTGGGAAGTCTTTGAAGATGAAAGATGTTATATATGTACCTGGGCTCAAGAAGAATCTCCTATCCATATCATCTTTGGATGCAAAAGGGATTAGAGTTGCATTTGTGGATGGCCAGTACTCATGTGGCCAAAGGGTAAGACCATAGGTGATGTAGTAGTGATTGGAGAGCAAGAGGAAGGATTGTACAAATTGAAGGCACAACCTGAAAATGCCATGATACATGAGTCCATGGAGCCAAGTGAACTTTGGAACAGAAGTCTTGCACACATGCACTATAGAGCACTACCAATTGCAAGCAAAGCAATAGAAGGTCTTCCTGAAATTCAATCAAAGAATGAAGATGTTTGCAAAGGATTTGCAAAAGGAAAGAACACAAAGAAGGATTTTACAAGCAAGTAAGGAAAAAGTAATTATCCACTCCGATGTATGCAGTCCGATGTCATCCAGTTCTCTGAGTGGGTATGTATACTATGGTTCTTTCATTGATTATTTCTCTAGGAAGACTTGGATTTATTTCTTGAAGAACAAAGATGAAGTTTTCAACAAATTCAAGGAATTCAAAGCATTGATAGAAAACCACACAGAAAAGAAGATCAAGACCTTCATATCTAACAATGGTGGAGAATTCACTTCAGCAGAAACTACTGCGTAAAAAAAATAATCTATGGATGAACCTCTGATCCATTTTTAGCATTGGTTAAGGTGCACACTATCAAAGACTTTAGTGGTTCCTGCAAGAAAGCAATGACTGAGAGGGAGTCCACCCAACAACTAAACAAAGATAAGTATTTAAATTGTTATTTCCTATATATATGATTATTTAAATGATGTTGTTAATTCATGTACATACTTATGTTCCTAGATTTATGATGTATATTATGCATTGTACAATAGTTGCATTAAGGAACAAGATACTACTAATATGCACGTAATAGGTAAGTGGCTTATGGTACTGGAAAACATTCCATTGCTACTTATCTTGAATGAAACTTCTTTGCTGACATGTTGGGAGTTGTGCGCACTCTTAATAATGTTTTGGTAGATATGGAAGGCATATAGAAAGTTACGGGATATGGATAAATGTTGTATTGAAGCATTCGGTAAGATAATTGCATGACTGTATGACATAAGTCTTTATGTGTAAGATTTTGTTCTGAAAACTATGAAAAGTTTCTAATCATACAATTGAATTTGACTTGTAGGAAAGATCGTGTACAATCACTTGCAAAAGAAGGACTACAACATTTGTTCCAGCAACAAAGTTCAAACTATCTATTGAAGATATTGAAGAATTTGAAGTTCCCAGGATACGGGATACAGTAAAGGATGCCATGCTCGAGGAATACCAGTCGATCATGAAGAATGATATCTGGGATGTGGTCCCAAGACCTGAAGGGAAGTCTGTTGTGACTTCCAAGTGGATCTATAAGATCAAGCATGCTGCAGATGGCAACATAGAGAAATACAAGGCGAGGTTTGTAGCTCGTGGCTTCTCCAAGAAAGAGGGAATTGAATATGAAGACACTTTTTGCTCGTGTAGATAGATACACTTCCATCAGAACAGTACTTGCTCTAGCTACTGTGATGAAATGGAAGATACACCAGATGGATGTCAACATAGCTTTCCTGAATGGTGTAGTCAAAGAGGAAGTGTATGTGGAGCAACCACTCGGTTTTGAGACACATGACAGGGAGTCATATGTGTGCAGGTTGAAGAAATCCTTGTATGTATTTAAGCAAGCTCCTAGGACTTGGTATGGTAGGATGGATAGTTTCCTATCCAGTTTGGGCTTTACCAAGAGTAAAGTGGATTCCAACCTTTACTACAAGGTTGAGGAAGGAAATCCAGTGATACTACTTTTGTATGTGGATGACCTGTTTGTTACAAGTGAGGATAGATTGATTTCCGACATGAAGAGGAAGCTTGCAGCCAAGTTCGAGATGAAGGAGTTGGGGATGATGCAGTACTTTCCAGGCATGGAGGTGTGGCAGAGTGCAGATGCAATCTTCCTTGGACAAGGGAAGTATGGAATAAAGATCCTGAAGCGGTTTGGGATGATGAACTCCAAGGCCATGGCCACACCTATGGCATCAAACCTGAAGCTTCTGTGTGATGCTTCATGTGATCTGGTTGATGTCACGGTGTATCGTCAGATGATTGGGTCCTTGATGTATTTGACGAACACGAGACCATATACTTGCTTTGCGGTTAACACATTGAGCCAGTTCCTAACGAATCCAAGAGGTGTTCACCTGGTTGCTGTAAAGCATATTCTGAGGTACCTGAAGGGTACAATTGATTATGGGCTCAAGTATGATGCGAATCAAAAGTTTAACCTGCAGGGTTATGTTGATTCAGATTGGGTAGGATGTGCTACAGATAGGAAGAGCACTTTTGGGTGCTGCTTCAGTATGGGATCAGGAGTGATCTCTTGGTTTAGTAGGAAGTAGTCTTGCGTAGCACTGAGTATAGCCGAAGCAGAGTATGTTGCAACATGTTTGGCTATTTGTGAGGCAGTATGGCTGAGGAAGCTACTGTCTTAGTTATTTGATCTCCCGTTGGATGCTACTGGTATCTTTTGTGACAACCAGAGTTGTGTGAAGTTGTCTAAGAACCCAGTGTTCCATGATAGGTCGAAGCACATGAGATCAAATATCACTATATCAGGGATATGGTGCAGAGAGGAGCAGTGAAGCTCCTATATGTTGCAATGGATGAGCAGGTTGTAGATATGTTGATGAAACCACTAGCCAGAGTGAATTTTGAGTACTTCAGAGAGAGGCTTGGTGTTCTTCATATTGAAGATACTTCGAGGAAGAAGTGATGGGACACATTTGTAGGAGCCATTCCAAGCATGGTGAGCGGAGGATCCTTCCCATGGCTGTGGATGTAAGTGCTTTGTGATGAGCATCAGGACGATGCTCTAGATGACATGCATCAGGACGATGCAGTGACGATGATCAGGATGATCATGTGTGATGAGTATCAGGATGATACTCTGGATGATATGCATCAGGACGATGTAGCGACGATGATCAGGATGATCATGTGTGATGAGTATTAGGATGATACTCTGGATGATATGCATCAGGACAATGATATGATTATGATTAGGATGATCATGTATATCAGGATGATGTATGATGAGTATCAGGTTGATACTCCATGGCCGTGGACAGGTTGTGCATGTAGCAGAGAAAAGATCCTGGGAGATCCTATAGTCTAAGCTAGTATAGTCTTTCGAGTTTTTTCTACTAGAGAGGCATGTAATAAGTCCTGTAGATCCTATAGTCTGAGCTAGGATTCTCTTTAGAGTTCTTGTAGGTTGCAAGACACTCTTTTAAGTTTTTGTCGAACCACATAGAAAAGATCCTGGGAGATCCTATAGTCTGAGCTAGGATACTCTTTCGAGGTTTTGTGGTGGGGGGTTACATGTAATCAGTCCTGGACATCCTATATTCTGAGCTAGGATTCTCTTTAGAGTTTTTGTAGGTTGGAAGACACTCTTTTAAGGTTTTGTGACAACCAACATGTAAAAGATCCTATAGTCTGAGCTAGGTTTTGTTAACGCACGTAATAAGTCCTGAGGATTCCACAGTATGACCAGTGATGATGAAGACATACAGGTGGTGGGCCTACACCCAGCATGCAAAAGGGTTGGCTCTATAGAACTTCCTATGACGAGCAGAATTCAGAGATAGCCCAGTGATTGAGATGTCGAGTATAGCACTAGTGATGATGATGATGCTCCATGATCCAGTGATGATGATACAACTCCGGAATTGAAGACTTGCGCCAATATGTATTGATGACCTATGTTCAGAATACCTTCCTAGTTAAGAGGGAGTGTTGATGTATTTGTAACTTTGGAAGATATTATTCTATGTATTACATTTGTACTTTATTGTATATCCCACAGAGATGTATTATTCCTCTGATTGGAAGTGTCGTCATTTGTATTTGGAAGTGTCGCAAGTTACATTGTAAGTGTCGTCATTTGTATTGATGGGTTATTAGACCACTAGTGTGGGGTCGGCCCTGGTTAGGTCAAGTGGCTGGGTTATTAGGCTTGATTATCAAGTCGGCCCCAGTTATTTATTGGCAGGTCAAGTCAGTGTATGAATAGATAGGTTGTGTCTCTCATTTGATTCATTCACTCACTTCTCAAGCTCGCATAGCTAAGAGAGAAAGTGGCGCACATGTGGAGGAGGAGGAGCATCTGCTAGAGACATCTTATTGGGTTTGATCCTTGTGATCTTGTATTGGGGTTTATTCTATCTTTGAGGAAGTTGCGGGGTTTTTCACCATCTTGGTTTTCCAAGGTGAAACTCTGTGTCTCTTGTGTGCTTGCATGATTGTGTTTATGATTGTTATGTTGTAGATATGATGTACATGTTATTCTCTTAGAGATCTTAATGATAATGGAATGAAATTATAAAAAAATTAACAATTTGCTAATCTCCCAAAGGGTATAACCTTTTGCTGATTGGATAACCTCAAGTGTATTGGTGGCCATGATAACTTGGGATCCCCCATTTGTTACCATGTCTACTTTTTCAAGACATTAACTTCTGAGCCTAAGTCAAGGATGATCTCATACATCTCAAAATCTCTGATTTGCGCATTTAGTCGCATTTCTCTTCTAGTTCTTTTATGGCTCTTGATATGATGAACCACTTTGTGTGCTTCATTTACTATATTGCATTGCTCTCAATTACTTAGTAGGCTCTGTAACTCTGCAAAGGAATTCTCATATTTTAACAGCTTCATGCAGCTATGTAACAACTGGGCAACATGACTCATTGTGTATGTTGCAGTACGTGTATGATCATACGAAGTTGGCATATCCTTTATAGCCGAAGTCTCACATCGCAACTTCATTCATGGAGTGACAGGTTCTGGATTTTTGAAGGTTTCTCTTGCTTCTATGAAGACTTCTTTTTTTTTGTTCAGCTCAAATGCAGATGTTTTTCTCGTCGCTTTCCTTATCCAAGTCCCTTCAATAGGAATTTGCTTAGCCTGATGATTCTCAGAAGTCGAAGCTTCCGCTCTTTGATCTTCACCTGTCATAGCTCCACTTCAGGTCACAACATTAATGTTACAATCTGTATTCCTTTTCTCAGCTGCGATCATCTGTATGTTTTTGTTTTGGGCCTCTGGCATTCTCTATTGCATTTTTGCTTGCAAAATAGGGCATGCCTCAATGACATGGTCAAAAGACTTGAAATATTTACAGGTAGTACAAGCATTCATGCAGTCTTTGGATAGATGTCCATGTTGAGCGCAATTATAACATACTATCTGGCCTATTCCTCTGCCTTGGCTAGTGTTTATTCCTTTTCCTTTGAATCCACCACATCCTCTGTATGCGCCTTAATCATACTGCGCATTATCACTGTTATGTGGTGTTTCCTCTTGAACTTGGTAGACATCATGTTTTCTTTCCATCATGAGTTCATATGCTCTATAGTTGGCATCATCATGGCCAACTGATTTACAAAATGTGCAGTATAAGTTCTTAGGTGTTTGCACATACTTCTGAATTAAATAAAAAATTTCTGGGCGATGTCCTCGACATTGACAAATCTCACACCATGGTCCTTGTTGTTGATTCAATGGGTTTGGAGCTCGACTATTGCTGTAATATTTAAATACTGGACAATGTTCTTTGGAGTGACCTTATCCCTTACACTTTGTACACCAAACCTCTTCTCGTATTTCTTTTCCTTTCTTCATATCTTGCAATTGTAATGTCGGATTTGCTAGGTGGGTCTGTATCTGAATCATACCTGTGCTAGTTTCTCCTATCAGTGAATCCTCTAATTTCATCGCAATCTCTAGGGCCTCTATCTGCGAAGCAACCTTCTGTTGCATCAATGATAATCTAATGTGTGGAAACAACGCGGCTATGAACCATTCCTGGTGTTGTTGTGATGCTATGTCAAAGATCACTTGATCTAACAGCGCTTTGAACTTTTGATCAAATTCCCACACTGACTCAGTCAGTTTCTGTTTAATTTCTCTAAGCTCTGTGATACACTGTGATTCTGACTTAGGGTTCTTAAATTCCTTGAGGAGCGTAGTTCTAATATCCATTAGAGTCCTATTCTATCCAACAGAATACTTCAGAAACCATGTCAAGGCTCTGTCCCTGAATGTCGTAACTAATTGTGCTTGTCTTATAGCATCATCATTGACTTTTTTAACATTCCTCATGGCTTCAGAAAGAAACCAATGTTTCTCAGGGTCTTCTAGACCCGTTCCTTTCAATATCGACAATTTGATATTGTTTGTCATTCTTCTTCTAAGAGGCATAGTGTTCTGCAATTTGTTAGGTATACTACGGCTCGGACTATTCTGAGTACTTGCTCCTGCGATGTTACTACTTTTGTTGTTTTGTGTTTTAGCAGTATTGACAACTGGAGGGTTTTGCAGAGTGATGGGTTGATAGGTAGCTACTCGAGGTTATGTTTCGCTATTAATCTCAGCTGGTAGCTCAGTTTCTATAGAAATGCAAAGTTCATGCTCATTAGGCCTCTTCTCTATACTAGACTTGTATATTTTACCACTTCGTAATGTGCGGATGTTCTCCTCAATATCACTATCTAAATTACCGAACATTACCAACTCAAAACTTCTATGGATCTTATTGCATTCTTAAGACACATTTATTGGCTAACAACATTTTAATGTATAGATTGAGATTGTTTAGGAACTTACCTCTGAATCCTTTGAAGAAATCTTACTATGTTTTGCTGTAACACTACAACATGTCCACAACAAATTCTGTAACGTAGCCTTATAGCATGATTTCTATCCAGAAGTCCACTTCTCTTCAGATCAGGCTATCCACCGCTTTAATTCTCTGAACCAATTTTGGAGTCTACGACGTAGGTTCTCCTCCCTAATAACAATTTTTCTTTTCTTGCTAGTCTTGACAACCACTAATATAGATTGTTGTTGAAGGATGCGAAGAACATTTCATAAATATTAGAATATAGGTATCTCTGCAACCATTCTTTGTTAGAGAAATGCATATGTTTGTTCTCCTTTCTTGCAAAGTCCTTTTTAAGTATTGTCCACCTAGTTCTGTATTTCCATTCTCTTGGGATTCCAATATTCAAAACACATCACCAATTCAAGCGTGACAATGGAACCATTTTTTGGGATTATTTAACCTCTTTCTCTAACTTTCTTGTGCTGACCCAGGTTCTGTGTAGTTATGGTCCAACAAAACCCTTCTTCACCGACCCTTTCGGAAATAGCCTACGAACAAGTTGAGGTCTCACCCGAGGTGAAGTTGATGGGGGATTATAGAATTAGGTTTCTGCAATCAGGTGATGCATGGTTAACAAGATGGGGGATTGCGCAAAGTTTCACCTACTTCGCAGATATTACTTATCCTATAGCACACAATGGGAATGTGCACTTCGAAACAACCATTGAAACAATTGGACAATGCAAGTCCATACTGCGCTACTTCTTAATAATCAGACACCTTAAAGACTTCACTGACTTTGTGTTTACCCAAATAACTCATGCATTCATCATATTCAGAATTACTTGCACATTCAACATTCAAGCATATATGTTCGACAATTAACATATTATTCTCATCACTCCTTAATGTGGAAAATACATATAAAAGCAAAGATACATATAACCACAAGCATATACTTGACCATAAACAAAGCAAACACACAGATTCGATCACACAACATGGTATTTACATGGTTCACCCCCTGGATGGGACCTAATTCCATGAGAATTGTTAATTATGTTAATGGGAAGAGTTCAACAGTTCCAGTCTGCGCACTTAGGTGTAGATTCTTCTCTCTACAATAGGTCTCTGTGCACAAAGCTACAGAGCCTCTTTCTCTCTTCAGTGGGTCTTTGCTCACACAGCTACAGAGCATCTTTACAATACTTGGTCTTTCAAAAGATGACAAAGATCAACCAAAATCCTAATCAACAATCAAAAATCCACAATCAACTCTTCCCTTACAAAAATTCCCCTTTTATAGATTGACCCGTTAGGTCACGTCTTTACAATGAATATGGGCCAAAAACTTAGAGTAACCAAAACTGGTGCGGTTACCCCGCTAACCCAGCCTGTCATAGTCGACAGTTGTTCCACATGCCTCTGGCCACTTTGCTAGGCCACTCTTGGCTCTGACACCCTTCTGACAGTCGCAGTCCTCATGTAACGGTTCTAACTGCATAGTGGCATGTCCCTTTCTGCCCCTCTATATTTCCCGTCGTTGTCGACCCGTGCCTTTGCTTCTAACGGTTTCCACCACTCTAACTCACAGGTTGCTTTCATCTGCTTCCAGGATTCTCCTTACCCAACTCCACGAAATCATGGAGTCACTTACCCGAAACAGGTCGCTTCTAGCTACTCAACCTTTACTTATATTCTTTTCCCAAAATTACCTGTTGCACTGGCGCTACACATCAGCAAAACTGTACCGTGCTTAGACTTCGCACTCCCCACTGTGTCAATTGGACTTCGCAATCCGAACTGCGCTATTGACAAAACTGTGCCACTTGAACTTCGCAGTACGAACTGCACTACTGCAAAAACAGTGCTTCATCAAATTTGTGCCAACTTGGGCCATCCCCAACAGACATCCCCATCCCAACACCCTGGCACTCCAAGATATCAAAATAATTGACATGCTTCTCCAAAAACAATTCCATGTTCATCTTTCTAATAAAATATAACAACATTTCCCTGTTGTTCTATGGTAGTACATCAAATACCATGTACCATCGGTCCATCCAATTATCTATGAATGGTTGATATGTACACTACTCAATATAGATATGTTTTTTTGTTTACATTCAGGATTTCACCCATTCGTGGATCTCTAAAAAGGGAAAATATATGTTCTTTTCTTATCTTCAATTTTGTAACTTCCTTGTAGCTAACTCCATCGACATATTCTTACCTCTTTCGCTCTCTATATGGGGAAATGTCGTGAAGTGCACCATTTGACCTACTAAAGGTCTCTACCATTGCATCGAAATTGGATGCAAGCATACAATGTTTATCATCAACAATAAAAAGTGAGTCTTGAATGTCTCTGAGCCTTTGGATTTCTCTTTGTATGTCTGTGTGCACATCCATGCTCGCCACTGCAATAAAAAAAAAATCATTAGAAACATATACATGCTATAATGACATCTCAAAAATGAAAAATGTAAAAATATTGTGCAAGAATGATTACATTACAAACATAAATATCATCTCAATATACTATAATAACAACTACATGTAAACCAAAGTGGAAGGTGAGGATCAACTACATGTAAATTGATCAATGATCGATGGCAGAGAGCTCTTGATTCAATTAATAATGAAGGATCAAGACAATGGGGGCCTAAAAGCACTTTATGTATACCTTTCTAGAGCTGAGGAATTGGAAAATATATTATTCATCATCCTATACCTTCATAAATTTCTCCTTTATATCTAATTCATATCATGTTCGTGGCCCTTTCCTTGGTTAGAGTCTAGTGTCTTATGAGGAAGATTTGGTGGTGAAGTCCTCTTCGTCATTAAGACGGGGGAATATTTTGAATGTGAGGGTTGATCTATGCTTGTTCCATGAATTAAAGATCTTATCAGTTGATAGGGATGATGACCCAAATCCATTGCTTGAGTTTTTTGGTGGTGAAGGAGGTCAAAAAATATGTGATAGTACATATTTGCAACAAACTAAGTGGTGTGTCTGTAAGGAGGGGAACCTAGTCCATTGGGTTTTGGGGGACTATGTGAAATACATCAAGCCATTGGGTTGGCTTCACAAGCACTATTTGGACATTTTTAGGGTAAAAGAATGCGTGGGAAAAAACCTTAGTTCTTCCTCCTCGCCAAAGTGTGGATGGCTTTTATTTTCCAATTTGTACTAGATGTTGAGAAAATATTGAGGAACGTTGGTGTTGGGATTCAAATGAATTAATGATTATGTGGATGTTAGGTGGATGTTGATAGGGATGAATATCCAAATCCATCGCTTGAGTGTCTTGGTGGTCAAGGAAGTAAAAAAAATGTGGTAGTTCATCTTTGCAGCAAAGTAAGTGGTGTGTCTGCAAGGAGGGGAACCTAATCCACTAGGTTTTAGGGGATGATGTAAAATCCATCAAGCCATTGGGTTGGCTTCACAAGAACTGGTTGAAACCTTTTAGGGTAAATAATGTGTGGGAAAAAACCTTAGGGTTTGGTAGAGTCAAGTCTAGAAACCAATCCTAGGTTATAGTGCACAGTTCCTGCTCCTAGCCAAAGGGTGGATGGATTTTCTTTTCCAATTTGTAGTAGATGTGGAGAAAATATAGAGGAAATGTTGGCGTTGGGATTCAACTCCCTTACTGCTTAGGTGGATGAAAAACTAATTAAGGGGATTGATACTATGGAGGAATGACCACATGCTATAATAGTTTTGGAAAATTTTAGTTTTGGGTTTCATTTACTTGGATTTAAAATTTGCGGAAATATAAAACTTTATATTTTTAATAAGGGAATGAGGAAAAATTGAAGAGTATGGATGCCTATCTTTCCAACTCCCCCTCCTCTTCCAATATAGCATCGTTAAATTCTCGAGTGTTTTTTCTTGACCTCACCTATCGGTGTCGTGGATGGCGGACGAGAACCGTGGAATGGATGTCGCGGTCTGTTTTTGGGTTTTAATATATTAAAAATAATTCTCAAGCGTTATGTATTATGATCATGCTTGAACGTTATAGAAATACATAACGCTCTAGAATTGTGTATTTATATAATGCTCAAGTGTTATAGAAATTCATAAGGTTCGAGTGTTTTGGTTTCCTATCTTGTGTGTTAAATGACATGGAAGGATCAGGCTCGCCCATGACTAATTTAAAGAAATGCTCGAGCATTTTGTTTTCACTGAACTTTCACATTTTTCATGAAACCATGATTGCATCTAAAAGGTCCCTCAACTTCGTGCGAGGGCCCATATAATTAAGGTGTACATGCACATTTCCCTTTAGAAAAGGGTGTGCACGTGCTCCTTTTCTTCGAAATATGTCTGTGTACCCTTAAAAATAGGACTTTTACTCTTTTTCTATACTTTTGGCATTTATCATTGCTACAATGATCTAGGAAGTCACTCAGAAGGTTGTAGGTCAATTTCTAGGGATATTTATGTTTTTTAATAGTTCTTTGATAAGTATTTTATTGGTTTCATTAAGTTAAAGGAAGAAAAAATTTGCTTTTTTAGTACTCTTTTTTGTTGGATTGATTACATTATTGTTTTACTTTTATCCTTTTGATTCTTGTAAGAATATCTAAGGTATATGGAATCTTCATACCGTTCGGAATGTTTGTATATAAAAGAAGAAGATTATATAGATTTCAATAGATTGATCTCATGAGGATCATAAACAATTGATTTCTTTCATTATACTAATTTCACTAAAACATTGCATCTTGCTTAGGTTTTAAAAGGTTCTACCTTGTCTTTTTTCTTGTTATTAGTGGTTTATTATCAAGTATCTCTATCAAAATTTAAAATGGTATTTCCCATTTGTAATTAATATTTTTTTTGTCTCTTTTAGTGAAGAACATTATCATTTCCTCACTTATGGATCCCTTTCAGTAATGAGAGTCTTTAAAACAAACATAACTAAAATGAACTAGTCTTATTTTTATCTGATAAAAAAAGCAATGGCAGTCTACATTATAGAGGCTTGGTTGTTGGTGTTGAGGGTAATTTCTCCAATTCCACATAAAACGGAACTCGGATATCATTAATTGAGTGCATAAATCCTTTAGTATCACGAGATAGTTGTTGGGAAAACATTCCTCATATTCACATCAAACATGAGGTCAAACTAAGTAAGAAATTGGTATCATCCCCTCATCGCATGCTTGGTGGGATACGCGAGTTATGGAACTTCAGGTGAAGTGGAATGTCCTCAGGGTCACACCAGTTATATTTGGAGTTTTAGGTATAAGACTTGTTTTAACATTCTCTGCCAATTCACAAACACTTGACCCACAGTTGTTCCACCAAAAAACCAATTATGAAGTGGTGGCCATCGTTTCTCTCCCTAGGTTTCTCCTAGTTGATTGCAAGTGAAATGTGCTCGTGGAACCTGAGACAGATGCCTAACATCCACCTCCACTCCCTTGGAGGGTGCCCTTCTTCATGAGGCAACTTGCACCTTGGGTGATTTTTGCATGAGGGTTGTTGTTCCTTGATATATTCCTAGCTAGCTCTAGTAGAAAAGGTGAGATATATGACAACGAAAAGAATACAGATTTCATATAAATGAATAAGTTTAGTCACACAACCACTAGTCATTTATTGCAAGTAACATATAATGCGACTAAATACATGACTAGAATATTTTAGTTATTTATTGGTTGTTTTGATTGATCAGTTTGGTAGTATATTTAGTAATTGTTCTAGTCATTGATTGCTCTAAGCTATTCATTTATTTAGTCATTGATTTTTGTTAACTGGTCATCTGTTTAATCATTGATTATCCCTAATTGGTCATTTATTTAGTCATTGATTACTATTAACAAGTCATGTATTTCATCATTCATTGTGGTCAACTGGTCATGTATTTAGTCATTGTGTGGTTAATTGGTCACTTGTTTAGTCATAATAGTCATTTATTTTCATCAAGTAGTATATTTAGTGACTTAAATATTTAATTTTCATCAATTGGTAGTATATTTAGTCATTTGTATTCATTGATTTCTTTAGATAGGGAATGGAGGAATCAAACTACCAACCTATTTCCTATAACAAAAGCGCTCTTCCATTGATCTATCACCCTTAAATGGAATCAAAATTTACACTGTTAGACCTAAAAAAATGTTTGCTTACTAATGCTAAGAATACTTATCCTAGGGCATGCTATGACTCATTGCAGTGTTTCATGTACTAACATAGAGATTCCCTATGATTTTCATACCTATTATGTTTATGTATAATACAATAAGTATTTTTTTTAACCATGGGAACTTAGAAACCTACAAAGAATATATGCAAAAACCCACAAGCCACACATATCAATAAATCATAGGTTAGGTTGGGACGAGAATTCACATCAAGTAGATTCCTACCCTTCCTGCTTCACTATGACGGGTCAATATGTGTAGCCCTAATACAATAAGTATTATTTCATAAAAAAAAGTACTTTGAGAAGTGAGGAAGAAAATGGGATCGAATAAGAAAAAAATTATCGAGGAAGAAAAAAATATGCTTTGCAAAACAACCCAAATCATTCCAATAATAACACAAGGCTACTAATAAAGTAGACATCACCTTTCACCCTCCATTGAAAATGCCACAATGGATCTAATGAATTCCAATGATTGCTTTGGAGTGGCGAATACAGGTTCATTACAAGTCCAATATCATGCATTTTCCATTGATAATGAATATTAGATTGGGAACCGTACTTTACAATTTATAACATGATTTATTAGGTCAACTGGCTGACTAGCCAGAGTAAGTGTGGCAATTATAAAGTTCCCATTACAATTCAACATCATAACAATCTATAAGTTTTCAAATTTTAGATTAAGATATATATATATGAAAACCAATTCATCATGAGAAGAAGGTACATGAATCATAAATTGATATACCAAAACAAAGAAGCAAAATCTATAGCCAAATATACTCAATATATAGCAAGAAAAAAATTGAGGAAAAGGTAAGAAAAATATGTACCTAAATATATTGACCTCAATATATAGCAAGAAGTAGATAACCACAAAAGAGAAGGAAAAGGTAGGCTAGAATATATATGTGTGTGTGTGTGTGTGTGTGTGTGTGTACATATGGGCATGTACAATAGATCATTTGTTAGAAACTAATTGCGATAGTGATATACAGTATCACCAACAAGGAGATTCCAATGTATAAACATTGCCTTGGCTAAGATTAGCTATAGCCACATAAAACAAAAACTATAGCAACACGGGAAGAAAAAATATTCAGTTCCTAATCTAAGGCATTGAAATCAAACTCATAAGGGTATAGTGTGTACATAACATCTAAAAATACAATAAAGCAACTTGTATCTCTAACAGAAAGATTTGATTTAGTTAACATTGCAAAATGACCTATCTAGAACAGTTTTTAATTTCATGCACAGTTTAACTAAGCTATAAATGTTGAAACTAGCTCAATTATGTTGGGAAAAGGTTAATAACATGGAATATAAGATAAGAGTGAACTTGAAAAATAATTATTAGAAAATTTCATTTCCAATTGCTATCAACTACCAAGCAAATCAAATACCTGGAGGTTGGGTGTGAGCATAGGTCCGTATGCAATAGAATGGGTCCTCACCATAAGTGGGAATGTCATATCATCATAGTACTTCCTGATAGCTTCTAAGAGATAAAATGCTCCACCTACATTTGTAATTTTCTTATCAAATAAAAGTACCATTGAGCTATCTACATGGAAATTGACCAAATTGAAGAGCAATTACTAAAGAAAATAAACAACCTTGGTGCAGTAGAAAGCTTACCTTGCTTTGCACATTTAAGAACATAATAAAAAATGACTTGGACCATGTCTACATTGTCCAATGAAAGAGTTCCAAGCCTTTTTACAATTTGCTCAATTATTCCTATTGTTAGAATAAATTTAAGAAGTTCCCACATGTCATGGCGATAACATTGCAATAACTCAACTTTTGATTTCCTGCGAAATTCAATTCATAATTTTGCATTATTTAGCAAATATGCTTGAGTGTATTGGATACCATTCTCGCAATCAGGTATGGGAAAATATAAGAAATACTTACCCCCTCATGATTCACAAGGTTTACTTTGTTGAGAAGAAAAGTGAGAATTAGATATCCGTGGAACTCGCCAAGTACCAAAGCGGTTGTAGATTAGACATGTATATTCATGGTATAAGAGAAGGATAATATATAAAAAGAATCATTTTAGATGCAAAGGAACACCAAAGTATCTCAACGATTTGAATTTTAAATCAATACCCTGTATAGAAAGTTCAAAGTAGTACATTATATTATTAACTAGGAAACAAAAATAAGGATAAAATATTGTTATCACTATAGAGTCGAGGAAACATAATTTAAAAAAGAATTTATGAAAACTAAAATCCATGAAAATGTAATAAATTTCATTTCCTATACATAATTGTATTGAGAATTACACAAACATGATCTTTTATTTAGTGTATATCACTATTAGATTATAAGGAAATTCCCTAATCCATAAATAGTTAGAAACATCAAGAAATCATTGATTAATGTGAATCCATGTAACTTTCTTAGTCTTCCCTAAACCAAATAAATGGATTATAAATAAAATCACAAAAATGATAAGATATATTTAAATAAAGAGATGATTACATAATATAATCATATTATAAATGAAATTGCAGTAGAGGAGACCAAAGTTAGCCCATTGAGTAAAGTAGGCATTTTCAACTATCCAAATTTCAAATGGTTGGATCCTTTACTTGGTCTGGGGTATTCAAAAGCATCGTAAATAAATGATATACCACATTTACCCTCTGAAGGTGAAGAATTTATATCTCAAATATCATTTGGGGAAGCATGTGAAATTCACAAAAACAAAAACCCCTTAAGAAAAGAGGCAATACTGAAAGCATTATCAAGATGCTACTAGAAAGATATGGTAGTCAGTAGAGTATTTTCATTTATTAGATTGTCAACAAATCTTATCTTATATTCCATGTCATTAACCATTTCACTTCTTTTGAATACTATTTAAGGCACTTGGCAAGGTCTCTGTATTATGGATATCCCCACTATCAAATTGGCAAGAAGCAATGAATTGGAAAAGTTTCAAAGAGAATATATTTGATGCTCCCCGAGTTCCATATATTATAAAATGAAATAAATAAAGGGTGATTTTAGGTGGAGTGTAACCATATATTTCTTAATATCTAAATGAAGGCCACCTAGGAAATCTACGTATACATATAAACAATGAATATGGTTGGAACATGCAGGAAATTAGGGATATGCTACATTTCCATTTTCAATATTTAAGCAATACTAGGATTTGAACCTCTCATTATATAGAGAATCATCATGGTATGAAATTCACACCTACTAAAGGATAATCTATTTTTTCCAATCGAGAGTAGATAAAATGAAATCTAGAAATGAATCAACAAAAGTTTGACCAGAAATACAGTAACATACAAATAGTTCTCATCTCACTCACTTTGCTTATTTGCAGTTTTGTCTCCTCGTCCTCCATCTTATTTTATAAGTTTTCTTTGGTTTCTAATTTTTATCTGGTTTCACAAGGGTTTTGTGAAAAGACATGGAAACATCGATCTCAATATGTAAATGTTAAATGCTTACATATGAGCTTGTGAAAAATCATAAACCCATTATTGAGAAGAGTAAAAATGTAGTATTTTACCTTCCATCACGCCGTTGAATATTTTTCATTATTCTTGATATTCTTTTGCAACTGATTTCGTTGAAGTCATTTCCCATTATCTTTAATAATGATAAAGCACAGTAAGTGTTGGCTAGGTGACGAATAACATCATTTTTAAAGTTAACCTATAGAAAATACTAGTTAATAAGGACACCAAACAAAATGTGTCTTATTGATTAAATAGGCCTTCTTTTTAGAGTAAATATTACCCTCATTGGAAATTTATTTTATGGTGCAATCAATTTAATTTCTCATTCAACTCCTTTTGAAAGTGTCATCTTAAGTTGCAAGAACATTTTCAAATCATTGATATGTACTCTAGCATGTTTGATAGATGGAATGAAGATGATCCTTGCAAGCTATAAAAATGCCTTGCAGTAGACTACTATAAAAGTCAAACCAGTTTGTTTAGCCATTGTGGAAGAAAAAATACCAAAGCAAAAATATAACAGTTCATTTTGCTCTACAATTTTAACTTGAAATACCATGCTTATCTTGATCCTCATCTGATGGAAGGACTTGTAGGTGATAGATCCAATTCATAATCTTATTTGCTTCAGCCTACACTATACATAAAATAAACAATTAATAAAACAAACATGTAACTAAAAATAAACGGATACACCTAAAATGTGAATAATAGTCTTTAATAGATTCCAACCAAGGTAAGTATCCATTAATGTAGAATATCACAATATATAGACCAAGGGTTAGCTAACTATCACCAATGTTGCTCGACATTTTCCTAGTTCTATGAAAGCAAGTGCATAAGTTAAAATCCCCCTAGGTTAGGTCAAAGGTCTAGACTCTACACTGACAAGTTTGCTAGAGTTCACAATATTCACATGAATTTAATTTTCAAAATAAGTCGATTCAAAGACTTTAAAAAAGACCAAAAAAAGAGTGGTATAGTAATACATATTATGTAAAAAACCTCAAAATTTTGGGAAGCTAATAGGTCCTCTGGTTGTCTGTTGTGTGATTGGTATAAGATGATCAAGGCATACGACTGCATTTTTATTTACAGATAGAGAATAACTTGCAATTCAGACTATCCCGCAGGGGTGTAGCTCAATCGGTGATTCACTTGATATGAAGTAAATGTTGTAAATGGAGGTCATGAGTTCAAATTACACTAGCTTACCTGTTCCCCATACTTGTGGGCTGTGTGGGTGCACCTAGGGATATAGCGGTAGAGGAAGGGATTGGATACCTAGAACCCATGTCATGCGAGTACCAACCCCTTCCTAGTTGTCAATTCCCCTAGTTACAAAAATAAAATAAAAATAAAAAACTTGCAAGTCAGACTCATTGAGATAATTTGACTTGTGTACTCAAGCATTTTTTGGATGGGATCACATTTTTTTCTCTAAAAAGTACTCGAGTATGTCAAAGCATTTTCACATGAAAATACAACCATGTATGACAACTCTCCTATTTTTACTTTTCAAATAAAATGAAAAGAAATATAATTTTAGCCTAGCATTAATGCTAATCTAATCATTTGGAAATATAATCTAACACCAATGCTAATCTAATAAAATTTTCATCTCCTCTAATAATAAACATGACAACAAGGAGAGTCATTAATAGCTTTGAAACATGAATCCCAAAGAAGGTTAAATGCTATTTTTTAGACTGTTAGTGATGGTGTTCCTTGTTTTACTTCTAAGAACTATGGATATCTAGTACTTTCAAATTCACATTTTGACTATAGTATGTGTTGTGGAAAAAAATGCACAAGTGTACTCTTCCACTTGGTAAGGGGGGTAAGACTTGTAGGTTGCAGCAAGGTCTCAGTCCTTGGATCCCCTATTTGGTTTGGTTGGTATTCCTCCAAGTGATCCTACAAGATATTGTTAGTGTAGTTCACATTCAAACATGAAAATATTGACAAAAACAAAACAAAAGAGATGGGGGGAGAATGCAAACTTAAAATCAACCAAATATATACTAAACCACTCTTGTATTGTTGATGTATATGTAACTTCGGAATGTATTTCATCAGTATATTATATGTATATTTATTGTACCCTTATAAGAGATGTGTTATTCCTCTATAAGGAAGTGTCGTCATGTGGATTGACAAGTGTCGCAAGTGTGTGTACTTGCCGATGGGTTATTAGACCACCTTATGGGGTCGGCCCTAATTAATATATAATATAATGTGGATGTACTCAAGTAGACAAGTCGGCCCCAGTAGGTCACTGGGCAAAAAGGTGAGTATAAATAGAGATAGGAGATCTCTATTTTACTCACTCGGAAAAGTATCTATCTCTCTCTCTGGAAAGTGGCGCACTAGTGAGGAGGAGGAGGATCATCTGCTAGGAGACTATCTCTGTATTATTTGGTTGTATTTTGGTTGAGCCATTGCTCTCTCTATCTCTGAAGAAGTTTGTGGGGTTTTTCACCTTAGGGTTTTCCCCACGGAAACTCTGTGTCTCTTGTCTCTATGCTTTTGATTCTTGTGATGCTTGTGATGCTTGTCATATTATGATTGCCATGCATTGATATACTGTAGATGTTATTCTCTCAGCAAAGATCCTATAGTATTGTGATTTAATACTGAAAATTTAACATGGTATCAGAGCTTAACTGAGAAGAAGACATTTTGCAGTGTCGGAAGCTTGTATTGCTTGTTTATTGGGTTTCTCTCCACAGATTTTTGAAATTCAGTATAGTAGATTGGATCTACTCATCAAGGCGCATCTATCTGTCCAATCAGAATTCAGTTCCGAGCATTTTCAGATTTGGCCCTAAAAATTAGGGTTTCCACAAAAATAGGAATTTCTGGAAACTGAAGGTACAGCTGGAAGCTCCTTGCAAAAATCGAAGGTTTGAGCTTTGGATCGAGATTTTTGGCTGGGTAGATCTCCGGGAAACTCAAACCCTAATTCAGGGCTCTCCCGAGTGAACCCGGGAGGACAAAAAGGCAATTTTGAAGGGCAAGACTTTGCTGATCTCAAATTCTGAATGTACTAGGCTGATCAGCTCTCCAAGGCGCATCTTTCTATCCTTCCGGAATTTTGAAATTCACTTTTTGAATTTTTAGGGTTTCACTGACAAACCCTAATCCGGGACCAGATCCAGTTTTCAGCACTTCAAGTGGTAAGTTCTAAATCTTTTCTATTTCCATTTGAAGTACTCTTAAAGATGTCTCTTCACACCAAGCTTGAGGATAAGCTTGAAGGGGCTGATAACTTCCGAGCCTGGAAGTATAGGATTGGGCTAATCCTGGAAGAGAATGAGTTGGACTCATATGTGAAAGAAGACATCCCTATCCCAGAGGATGAAGAGGCCAAGGCATTGCACAAGAAGAACTTGGTCAAGGCAAAGAGAATCATTGCTGATTCTATCAAAGACCATCTCATACCCCATGTGTCTTCTCTCAAGACACCCAAGGAGATGTTTGAATCCTTGACCAAGCTATTTGAAGGAAAGAACATAAATCGGAAGATGACCCTGCGGAACCAATTGAAAGCAGTAAAGTTTCAGAATGGAGAAACCATTCAATCCTATTTTTCAAGGGTCTCTCAGATCAAGGAACAATTGGAAGCAGTAGAAGAAATGGTGGAGAATGGTGAAGTGGTGATGACCACTCTAAATGGCCTACCTAGGTCATGGGATTCCTTTATCCAAGGAATTTGTGCAAGGAAGAAGTTGATCTCCTTCAGTAGACTTCGGGAAGAATGTTCTCAAGAAGAAGCTAGACTTATAGCTCGTGAGGAAAAGATGGGAGGAGAAGATCAAGCTCTTGCAGCTCACACTAAAAGAAGTAAATCCAAGAAGGAATCATCTCATAATAGAAGATTCTCTCACCATCATCATTATCAGAAAGATAAGAAAGAACTCAGATACTTCACTTGCAATGAGAAGGGACATTTTGCTTCAGATTGTTCCAAGAAGAAGAAAGACAACAACAGTAAGAAGAAGAAGGGAAGCAAAAGAAGATTTCATGCTCATGCTGCCGAAGATGATGAACCCCCAAAGAAGAAGGCTAAGGCAGAAAGCAGTAGTGATGATGACTCATCAAGTGAAGAAGAGTATGTTTTAATCTCTGCACTCACTGGTACCATCTCCCATGGTTGTAATGATTGGTTGATTGATAGTGGGGCTTCCAAACACATGACTGGGTTCAAGGAATCTTTTATGAACCTTTTTGAACATGAATCACCTCATAAGGTGAAACTTGGGGATGATTATCAATATCCAATCAAAGGAAGTGGTGAAGCTTCTTACAACCTAGATTCTGGAAAATCTCTGAAGATGAAGGAAGTCCTCTATGTACCTGGACTCAAGAAAAACTTACTCTCCATCTCTGCTTTAGATGCAAAAGGTATGAGGGTTGCATTTGTTGATGGCCAAGTACTAATGTGGCCAAAGGGAAAGACCATGGATGATGCAGTAGTGATTGGAGAGCAAGAGGGAGGCTTGTATAAATTGAAGGGACAACCTGAACATGCCATGGTACATGAATCCATGGAGCCAAGTGAACTTTGGCACAGAAGACTTGCTCACATGCACTATAGGGCACTTCCAATTGCAAGCAAGGCAGTAGAAGGTCTTCCTGAAATCAAGACCAAACATGAAGGTGTGTGCAAAGGATGTGCAAAAGGAAAGAACACTAAGAAGGCTTTCCCAAGCAGTGAAAGCAAGGCAAAAGACATTCTGGAAATCATCCACTCAGATGTATGTGGTCCTATGTCATCTAGCTCCCTGAGTGGGTATGTTTACTATGTATCATTTATTGATGACTTCTCTAGGAAGACTTGGGTATACTTCTTGAAGGGCAAAGATGAGGTGTTTGATAAATTCAAGGAATTCAAAAACTTGATGGAGAATCAAACTGACAAGAAAATCAAAACATTCAGATCTGACAATGGTGGAGAATTCACCTCAAATGACTTCAAGAAGCTTTGCAGTGATTCAGGGATTAAGAGGGAGTTGACTGCTCCATATAATCCTCAACAGAATGGAGTTGCAGAAAGGAAGAACAGAACTATCATGGAAGCAGCAAGGGCAATGTTGCATGACCAGGATCTTCCCATGCATCTTTGGGCAGAAGCAGCTAGAACAGCTGTATATGTGCAGAATAGAACACCCCACAAGATATTGGACAACAAGACACCAGAAGAAGTCTTTTCTGGTAAGAAACCTGAAGTCAGCCATCTCAGAATATTTGGTTGTCCAGTATACACTCATGTCCCAAAGGAGAAGAGGACTAAACTAGATCCTTCAGGAAGGAAGGGCATCTTCGTGGGTTATAGTGAAAGCTCGAAGGCTTACAGAATATATTTTCCAGGGTTCAAGAAGATTGATGTCAGCAGGGATGTAACATTTGATGAGAATTCAGCATTCATCAAATCAAGAAAGGCACCTATCGAAGTATATGAAGAACCTAAGGAAACAAGATTTCAGGACACTACGATGACTGATGCAGTTCCAGAAACTGCTCGTGAGTTTGAAGATCCACAAGAACCTATAGATCCACCCCGTGAGGATAACTCTCACAAGAGGAAACCTGTATGGGCTAGAGAGCTCATTCATGATGCAGAAAGATTTGGCATTCCAGAAGAAGAACACATAGCAAAGAAGAGAACCAGATCACACACCAGTTATGTTGCCTTACTCTGTGACATCATGAACAAAGAGCCTTCCAGTTATGAAGAGGCAGCAGAAAAGAAAGAATGGAAGGATGCTATGGTTGAGGAATACCAATCAATTATGAAGAATGATGTTTGGGATGTTGTCCCAAGACCTAAAGGGAAGTCTGTTGTGACTTCCAAGTGGATCTACAAAATCAAACATGCTGCAGATGGCAGTGTGGAAAAATATAAAGCAAGATTCGTAGCTCGTGGTTTCTCTCAGAAGGAAGGAATAGACTATGAAGAAACCTTTGCACCTGTAGCCAGATACACTTCCATCAGAACAGTACTTGCCCTGGCTGCAGCAATGAAATGGAAGATACACCAGATGGATGTCAAGACTGCTTTCCTGAACGGTGTAGTAGAAGAGGAAGTATATGTGGAACAGCCACTCGGCTTTGAAATACATGATAGGGATTCTTATGTATGCAGATTAAAGAAAGCCTTGTATGGCTTAAAGCAAGCTCCCAGAACCTGGTATGGTAGGATGGACAGTTTCCTATCTAGTTTGGGCTTTACCAAGAGTAAAGCGGATTCCAACCTTTACTACAAGGTTGAGGAAGGGAATCCTGTGATTCTACTACTATATGTGGATGACCTATTTGTGACAGGAGATGACAGAATGATTGCAGATACCAAGAGGAAGCTTGCAGCAGAATTCGATATGAAAGATTTGGGAAAGATGCACTATTTCCTAGGTATGGAGGTGTGGCAGAATGCAGGTGGGATCTTCCTTGGTCAAGGGAAGTACACAGTAGATATCCTGAAGAGATTTGGGATGATGGATTGCAAAGCCATGGCCACACCTATGGCATCGAATCTGAAGCTTCTCTGTGATGCTTCATCTGAGCCAGTTGATGTTTCTATGTATCGTCAGATGATTGGGTCCTTGATGTATCTGACGAACACGAGACCAGATATTTGCTTTGCTGTGAACACATTGAGCCAGTTCCTGACGGATCCGAGGAGTGTTCACCTGGTTGCTGTAAAGCATGTTCTGAGGTACCTGAAGGGTACAGTGGATTATGGGCTCAGATATGAGGCGAATCAAAAGTTTAACCTGCTGGGTTATGTTGATTCAGATTGGGCAGGCAGTGCTGCAGATAGGAAGAGCACATCTGGGTGTTGCTTCAGTATGGGATCAGGAGTGATCTCTTGGTTTAGCAGGAAGCAGTCCTGCGTAGCACTGAGTACAGCTGAGGCAGAGTATGTTGCAGCCTGTTCAGCTAGTTGTGAGGCAGTATGGCTACGAAAGCTACTGTCTGAGTTATTTGATCTCCCGTTGGAGGCTACTGGTATCTTCTGTGATAACCAGAGTTGTGTGAAGCTGTCCGAGAACCCAGTGTTTCATGACAGGTCGAAACACATAGAGATCAAATATCACTATATCAGGGATATGGTGCAGAGAGGAGCTGTGAAGCTCCTGTATGTTGCGACGGACGAGCAGATTGCAGATGTGTTGACGAAGCCACTAGCCAGGGTGAAGTTCGAGTACTTCAGAGAGAGGCTTGGCGTTCTTCAGATCGAGGACACTTCGAGGAAGAAGTGATGGACACATTTGCTGAAGCCATTCCAAGCATGTTGGAAGGAGGATCCTTCACATGGCTGTGGATGTAAGCGCTGGATGATGAGCATCAGGATGATGTTCTAGTTTCTGCTTGATATGATCAGTTGGATCATTTTATGTATGTATGTACGCATCATGTTGGATGCTGGATATGATCAGTTGGATCATGTGTATGTATTGTTTATGCATCATGTTGGATGCTTGGACCATGTATCTGTATATGTATCAGGTAGATACATTGTATGATCAGGTGGATCATGTATGGTGATATGTATCATGTATTTGTATTTGTATCAGGTGGATACATTGATGATCAGGAGGATCATGTATGATGATATGTATCAGGTAGATACTTGGTATGCATCAGGTAGATGCATTGATGATCAGGATGATCATAGATGACATGCAGCAGGATGTTGCAGTGATGATCAGGATGATCATAGATGACGAGCTTCAGGATGTTGCTCCAGATGACATGCAGCAGGATGTTGCAGTGATGATCAGGATGATCATAGATGACGAGCTTCAGGATGTTGCTCCAGATGACATGCAGCAGGACGTTGCAGTGATGATGATCAGGATGATCATGGATACATCAGGATGATGTATGGTGAGTATCAGGATGATACTCTGTGGCCGTGGATCAGGTTGTGCAGATAAGCATGTAATTTGTGCCCTGGGAGATTTGCAGATGGTCTTTCGAGGTTTTGCCTATGGCATGTAATTTGTGCCCTGGGACATCTGGCAAATGCTCTTTCGAGGTTTTGCTTGGGAGGACATATAATTTGTGCCCTGGGAGATCTGCAGATAGTCTTTCGAGGTTTTGCCTATGGCATGTAATTTGTGCCCTGGGATATCTGGCAGATGCTCTTTCGAGGTTTTGTCCTATGGCATGTAATTTGTGCCCTGGGAGATCCGATAGGTTGAGCTGTGTGCTCGTAATCAGTCCTGGGATGCTCTTGCGAGGTTTTGCCATGACCACATGTAATTTGTGCCCTGGGAGATCCGATAGGTTGAGCTGTGTGCTCGTAATCAGTCCTGGGATGCTCTTGCGAGGTTTTGTGGTGAGGTCACATATAATTTGTGCCCTGGGAGATTTGCAGATGGTCTTTCGAGGTTTTGCCTACGGCATGTAATCTGTACCCTGGGACATCTGGCAAATGCTCTTTCGAGGTTTTGTGACACACGTAAAAGTCCTGAGGATTCCACAGTATGGCCAGTGATGACGAAGACCTGCAGGTGGTGGGCCTACATCCAGTATGAAAAAGGACTGGCTCTGTAGAACTTCCTATGACGAGTAGAGACAGAGATTGGATGAGATAGCAGCAGCAGTGACGATGATGATGACGATGCATCGATGACGATGATCCAGAGAAGAAGACTTGTCTAGCAGATCTGTGTCGAGAAATACCTTCCTTGTTAAGAGGGAGTGTTGATGTATATGTAACTTTGGAATGTATTTCATCAGTATATTATATGTATATTTATTGTACCCTTATAAGAGATGTGTTATTCCTCTATAAGGAAGTGTCGTCATGTGGATTGACAAGTGTCGCAAGTGTGTGTACTTGCCGATGGGTTATTAGACCACCTTATGGGGTCGGCCCTAATTAATATATAATATAATGTGGATGTACTCAAGTAGACAAGTCGGCCCCAGTAGGTCACTGGGCAAAAAGGTGAGTATAAATAGAGATAGGAGATCTCTATTTTACTCACTCGGAAAAGTATCTATCTCTCTCTCTGGAAAGTGGCGCACTAGTGAGGAGGAGGAGGATCATCTGCTAGGAGACTATCTCTGTATTATTTGGTTGTATTTTGGTTGAGCCATTGCTCTCTCTATCTCTGAGGAAGTTTGTGGGGTTTTTCACCTTAGGGTTTTCCCCACGGAAACTCTGTGTCTCTTGTCTCTATGCTTTTGATTCTTGTGATGCTTGTGATGCTTGTCATATTATGATTGCCATGCATTGATATACTGTAGATGTTATTCTCTCAGCAAAGATCCTATAGTATTGTGATTTAATACTGAAAATTTAACATGTATTTCCCAATGGAATAGCTGTACAACAACTAGGAAGTGAACGATTCAAGGGAAGCCGACAATATCTCTTAGGGAGGCCTTTCTTGTCCAAACTAAATGCTAAGTAGATGGAAGACCAATGGAGAGAAACACTTGCACCTAGATGGATGGTGAGAAGGGAGCTTGGGAATGCTTACAATGGTAGGAAATGGTGGGGTATGAGGAAGCTCCAACTCAAATATAGAAGAATAACCTTGCTATGATTTCTCTCTACCAAATGCATGCCAATGGATTTCTTTTACAGGCCAAGAGGTGGACAAAAAAAAACTAGATCCAAATGTGAACTCTCCTCCTCAATGAGCTAGTTCCAAGGTACACTAGGGGGGATGAGTAATGCCACCATGTGTGCGAGGAGACAAATTAAGAACGTTGGGGAGGATTTAGCCTTTAATGCACCACTTGGAGTAAGTGGTCCCGCCATTTTTATAATAGTACGACTATTGAAGGAAAAGCTACACAGGTGTAGCATGGGCATTGTTCGGATAACTTGCACTATAACGCGAGTCAACTGTGTAATACCCATGCTACCCCTTTGTTTTGACTATTTCTTGGGACTTATGGACTCATACTGTGTTTTAGATCTATTGAGGATTCCTATGGTGATATTAATTATTTATGTTGATTCATGACACCTTCCTAGATGAATCGTTGAAATGTCGCATGCGTGCAAATTTTAGGTGTTAACAGATTCCCCTTGATGTATGAGGTTTAGAGGTTACTGTAGAGCTGATAATGCATCATGTTTTTCTGTTGTTTCTCTCACGTTTTGTAGGATGGAGCATATGTGGACAAAATAAGGTTCTCCCATGGGGGAACATTTTTGGTGACGACTACTCGAGCTGTAATAAAGAATGTTTTTTATACAAACGAGGCGGGCATACCCATGCTCATTAAATGTTGTCAAAGGGATTACAATGAGAGACTTCCAAGGTGTTGACTCTACTATACTACTGGGACCCGGGATGAAGGTGGCATCGATCCACGTCTGAGTAAATTCCCGATGAATTGTTGTGGAATATTGAAGAAGTGAAACTGTTGGTGACCATGGTAAACCCATTGGGGTGGGGGACCAAACTATTATGTAAATATTCCCGAGAGCTTCACTTATACCCAATAGAATGCTACCATGATTTCCACATGTGAACACTACTACCTTCAGAAGTACATTTCCCTCTAATGTGATGATGTGTTGACGTCGAGCACAAGGGAAACCATTTAGTTAGGGAACACTAATGAATCTCCCTACTAAGTTCAAGGTGATCCCTTATAGTGATTGAAAGGGATCCCAAGGTACAAATGCAACTACTGTAACTCTCATAATGTATTGTTTTGATGTCGAAGGGATATGCAACACATGATAAAATGAGAGTCTTATCCTGAGAACTGAGATTATATTGCAACCAACTGGTGGACGAATAGACCTGACACAATACTGGTTGATAAGCATGGAGCTCATAAATTCCTTTGACTGATGTAAACATGGGGAGAACGAACACCAACTTTTTTTTCGGAATGGCACAGATTGATTGAAACTGTCTCAGACAAACTGCAAATGAAAGGCCTTTATGGAGACACAAAACGAAGGATAATGGTAGCTGGAAAGATAATTATTGTTGAACATAGGGAGACTCAAATACATCGATCAAAGGTGACCATGGGTTGCTTCCAAAATAATATGATGTTCCCTCAATGTGAGGTGATGGGGGAACTTGTTTGTACATAAAGAATATCGGTGGGGTCGCCACAGTTTTTGGTGTATTAAGGGACCAATTTGATGATGGGAGAAATCACCATGGTTTGAGTGGATTGGGGGACAATTTCCAATGATTAATTGAGGGTTAATCTTGCAAACGCAAAGACAAGCACCCCACGAAATGATTCCATGAAGTGTATACCTGTGGGATAACTGAATAGAATTGGTTTCTTCTGAGGGTGGGGGAGGCATAGATGTCTTTGTGAGGGTGATGGTACAAGGGTGATTACCAAGGGTAAAGTGCTCATGAACGTATGAGGAGGCTGTGTGAATCATTCTCGTAATATGTGACAAGGGATCTGACAACTGTATTCCTGGTGGATTAAATCCACAACTGCAAAATGAACTCTAAGGGAGGTTCTTTTCCAGCCATGTCATATTCCTCAGACTTATGGGGGGTCGACATCATGGTTGTCAATTGATGATGGGGATTTCAATGGTGCGCAAACCAATCCAGGAAAATTCTATTCTCATACATGATGTTGATGGCACATCAAGGCAGGGAACAAGATCCTTATGGTTATCAATGGGAATACTGGTAAATGCATTGTAAGCAGGGGAAAACATTGCCTATATGATAATTTTTAAATGATACCTGTGAGAGAATATAAACACCATTTCTAAGGGATGGAGTCTTGTTCTTATATTGTAAAAACAAGAGTCTCCTACATGTCTCAGTCTTAATCCTACACATATTAAGCACATACGTGATTGTAGTGAATAACATGACCAAGGTATTGACAATGCATAAATGATACAACCAAAACATTGTATACCTATGGGGTACTTGGATAGGAAAATAGTGTCCCTGTGACATTAATAGGAATCCATATTGGTTGGTTCCATGCCGAAGAGATCAAAGTGTTGGCCGTCGTGGTGTGAATGGTTTTGGAAACGAAGTTATAGTTTGTATGTGGCATTAGTTAGAAGTTTGGGCCAAATGAGTATAAAATAGGGGTGGGGCCCACTTTTTGAAATCATCGTCGACCTCCTAGAGTGCGTTTTGAATGATTCTGGGAGATTTGGTGCACCATTTGTTGATCCAAGAGTTCTAGGTATGCCTCATCCTTGCACTCTTTAATTTTTTCAGATAGGATTAGGTTTAGGGGTCCCTTGGGTGGTCAGGGGTTATTTTTGGTCTTGTTGGGGCTATTGCACTAGATTTTGAGAAAATCCCACATGGTTAGCACGGGATTTTTGGGGAATCTTGCACTGCCATAGCGTGATATTTTCCAAAAATCATGTTTGGTGTAGCATGCTTCTTAGAACATAAATAATGTATTGTGTTGTGTGTAGCACGTGATGGTTAAGCTTTGGTCACACGCCATTTTGGTGTGACTGTTCTACATTGCGCTTCTTAGCACAAAAATAATGTATTGTGTCGTGCATATTGCAGGAAGGTTAATCATTTTCCACGCACTCATTTAGCATGACTATTCCTTGAATATTCACGTTGTCATCGCGACTGAGCTATGTAACTCTCGTGCTTTGGTTCTACACATCCCAACAATGGTTTGGCCATGCTACGCGCAGATTTTTTGCGTAAAGTTGCGTTATGCATGGACCTTCTTAGGGAAAGCTATGCTAATGATTTTATAAGTATGATGATTTGTCATTTCCTTCTGTAGGTGGTTGCTTCTTAGTGATGGCACATGTCCAAGATTTCAAGTGGAGACAGAGGGAGTATGACACCCTCTGAGATCACGCATTAGCCGACCGAATGGCTACAGAGGGTTTACGATATGTTGGGCTCTTGAATTTCTTTAAGTGCCCCTTGATGCAGTTTGCAGACTACCTTTCGTGGTGGCTACTGTGTGTCTCATATCGAGGGGTGTTCCAGGTAGGATTTCAGGACCTGAGCATTATGACTCAGATTATTTATTTCTTGATGGGGTTGCCTCTGTGAGGGGTGAGGGAGCTGCTCCCTCCACAGATGGTGGGGGGGATGATCCATACTTTATTGGATTGATACTATGGTGGTGACCATAGTTCTATGAAATCTAGTGGAGTGTTGGTGAGCCATTTGAGGGCTCTTCCAGTGGAGGTTGTTGCGACAACCATTGTGCGTATATTGTGGGCCACGTCCCCCAACCGTATTACAAGGGGGTAGCTCTATCTGGTGGAGAGTGTAATAGTTGGTCGACCCGTGGCATGGGGTGCATTGTCGCTTCAGTATATGATGCAGCAAATGTCAGAGTTACATGAGTGTGGGGGACGAAACACCTTATTCTATGGAAGTGTGTTGTCATCCTACTTATTCGAGTGCGACCCGTTGCTGAGGCCGTAGGTAGTAGTTCTAACGAGGGGACCACAGGAGCCTTAGATGGAATTTTGGGGGCGTATTATGCCTCGTGATAGTGGCAGGCCCGTGTGGGCCTATTATATTCCATTGATGTTGGATTTCTGGGAGGGCCACATAGGCTGTCCAGAGAGATTTACATGGAGTGGTATGGAGTTCCGAGGATACTTATATCTTCCCATTCTTGTTGGCGCTTTCAACGCTACTTGTATGTTCTTTTGGTTTTGTACTTTTTAGATATATATATGTACATACTTTTGTTTATGTACATTTATGATATACATGTTTATCAGGTACTAATGATGGCTTCCTCCTCTGTGATGCAAATGTATGTCCTGTGATACCACCTCAGAGGCAGAGACCGAGGAGAGATCATCCAGTTTTTGGGGCTGGTTAGGCTATTGGAGGAGTAAGTGCAACCAATGGTGGGGATGCTAGAGCAGGAGGAGACATTGTTGGAGTGGATGATGCAGAGGGAGAAGTTGTCGGGGACGAGATGGCTGCTATGATAGTAGACTTGGAGTGGTGGTTTGTGTTGGAATATTTAAATCCTCCTATCTATGTCATTTAATACATTGGTAGGATTAATTAATCATTTCATGATTAATTCCTATGTATTAGACTAGATAATTTCCATTTGAGCCATTGTGTGGACCAAAGGAAACTTTGGGGGGACCACAAGACTTCCTAGTGTGGACCACAAGTTTCTAAAGCCACTTGGGCACATTCCTAAATATTCTATATAATATTTTGGTGAAAAATGCAGTCCACTGATTTTTGCTACTTTTTGCCTTAGGGGAAAAAGCTAGTCAACTAGGGAAACTTCATTTTAGGACCACACATCCTCTATGATGTTTCTTCCTTCCATTTTTGGGATTTAGCATGTTTTTTCATTACACATCACTCTTAGGTCAGTAATTCAGAAATTCGTGAGCCTTTGGAGTGACTTGGAGAACACACTTTCCACTTACGGTGGATTTGTGTAGCTTTAGTAAGTGTGATTTTATGATTATCCAAATGGAATATTTAGCCATTCAAATATCTATTGTAATTTTATATATTGACAACCTATTACTTTCCAAAGGTTGGATGATGTATTTTATTCATGAGAGTTAATACAGTTTGTATCTATTGTGAGTAATTTTTTGTGTTCTTGACTAGTTGTGTGAGATATTTGTGATAGTGTATAATTTCTTGATTAGATCTTGTTGTGAACTGAATTTCACATGGTATTAGAGCTGTCAATATATTACTTTCTCCTTCTATTGTCTTGCAGTATCCAACCAGTATCAAGGAGGGCGCAATAATTCATCCACATGGCACATTCTATCATCCAAAAGGTGCATCAAACAAGCTTTGGGCACACCCAAATCATTCCAAAATTAATTTCAGAGATTCCATGGATCATTCACATCAGATAATCCTCACTCCATTCAATTATTTTGACTGGAAGGCACATATGGATATCATACTGAGGAGGAAAGGGATCTACAGGGTGACTATGGAAACTAAAGCTGAGCCAACCTCAGCAGTTGAGAAATCAAAGTGGCATAATTGAAGAGATGAATCTTATGGGTTGTTGTGTTTCACTACATCCAGGGATATTCTATTCCATCTTTATGGTATTACCTCTCCCAATGAAGTTTGGCTAAAGCTTCAAGAATTGTTTGGAAATATCGATGAATTAAGAGGCCACCAACCGGATAATGAACTAGTTTCATCGAGTCCATAGAATTTTGATAACCTCCAGGATTTATTCTTAAAATTCAAATCACTTGTGTTGCAGCTGAACCAATGTGGTATTGAAAAAAAATATGAGCAACTAGTCTTGGCCATTCTCTCCAAACTTGGCCCCGACTACTCAGACTTTGTTTCCACCTTCCATTCCACAAGGAAGGAAGTTAAAAATTGGAAGAGCCTGACACTTTCAGAATTCATGGAGTCTTTGACATAAGAACAAGACAAATTGGTCATGATAGGAGACATTAAAAATCCATCCAAATACCACTGTCTGAACGTTGGAGATTCAAAGGGTTCGAAAGGGGAGAAGAAGGGAAATTTCAAGAAGCCCACTGAACAGAGAAAAGACAAGCAGAAAGTTCATGAAGACTCCTCGAATTTCAAGAGGAATCGAAATAAAAAGAATGAGAGGACAAAGTGCAATTATTGCAGCAAGGGATTTCATCCTGAAAGCTCTTGCATCAAAAAGACCATTGATCAAATGTCTCAACTCTTGGATAAATCCAATATTCCTATTCTAGAAAGCACAAGGAGGAAGGATGGAGGACAAAATTCTAATGATAAGGAGAGAGTACATGCACTGATGGCAATCACATCCAAACCCACCTCATGCATTATTGATTCTAGAGATTCAAGACACATGGTGTCTACAAGTAAGTTTTTTACTTCACTTGACTCTTCCAATGGTCCAAATATTGTATTGGGTGACAATTCTGAAACATCTAGCAAAGGAAAAGGTAGCATAGATATCGAGTTTGGTTCATTCAATAATGTCTTGTATGTTCCTATACTTGCTGCAAACCTATTTCCAGTCTATCAGATGACCCACACAAGTATTCCTAAGAAGGTAACCTTTACCCCAAATGATGTTGAGATATCTAAAATGTCAACAGGACGAATTGTTGCATTAGGCACTACTAACCATAACTCTAGAATCTACAAGTTTTCTCACTTTGTGCCATATCCCTCACCTTCTTCTCTTTTAACCCATGCCAATGAGTCAAGAAAATTATGGCATGAAATATTTGGCCATCTAAACTATGAATATCTTTCCCAACTTCATGAGAAAGAAATGGTCATAGGGCTGCCCAATATCAGGTTTTCCAAAGGTGTTTGTCAATCTTCCATCCTAGGAAAAAAAACCTGAGCATAAGTATGGGAGATCCAAAACTGAGAGAAAATATGCACCATTGGATCTTATTCACATTGATATATCAGGTCCATTTCCCCATGAGTCTTTGAACCATGCCAAATACATCCTCACTTCATACATGAATTTAGCAGGTACTGTTGGATTTATTGCATCAAGCTAAAATCTAAAGTTTTTGATCTGTTCAAGCTATTCAAAGCCTTAGTTGACAACCAGTATGGTAGACATATAAAAATTATCAGATCTTATAATGGTGGTGAATATATCAAATTAGAGTTTCAGCAATTTTTTGCCTCTTCAGGAATTTAGATGCAACACATAGTTCCATATACACGTCAGTAGAATGGGGTTGCTGAGAGGAAAAACAGGTCTCTTAAGGAGATGGCCACATGTATGCTTGAGGAAAAGTCATTGTCTCCCAAGATATGGGATTAGGCAATAAATTGTGCCACCATATATTCAAAACAGAGTGCCACACAAAGGTCTCAAATTTATCACTCCTTTTAAGGCTTGGACAGGGCACAAACTTGACATCTCTTATTTCGGGATTTTTGGCTGAAAGGCTTGGGCTAGGATTACACTTGAGAAGAGGAGGGATATGCAGCCCCAAAGCCAGCCATGTTTTTCTTTTGGATATTCAAGGGAATCCAAAGGGCATAAGTTGTTGAACATGAGCACTCAAAAATCCTTCACAGAAAGAAGTGTTCAGTTCAAAGAAGAGCCCTCTTAGAATGTTGAAATTGGAGAACCATCTTCACCACCACCTGAAGAAGTAAGTGATGCTTCTATTGAAATTTTTTATTCTTATATTTATGATGACAAGGACCATTTTATTTCATATGCTAATTCACCAACAAATCCTAAATGGGATTCTAAGACTTTGCAAGAAGTAGGTGAACTAGTGGGCAATCCTGAAGACATAAGGAGGACTAGATCGCAATTTGAGACTGCTCTGAATGTGAATGACCCCTACCTACTTGAGAGATGTTATATGATGATGGATTCTAAACCTTGGACATATGAGGAAGCCTCACATGACCCAATATGGTAGGATTCCATGAATGAGGAGTTTCAGTCATTGCAAAGGAATGAAACATGGGAGCTAGTCAAGCTCCTCGCAGGCAGAAAATTGGTAAGGTGTAAGTGGATCGAGAAAACAAAGTGTGTAGATGATGGCACATAAGTGAAATATAAGTTCGGTCTGGTAGAAAAGGGCTTCTCCCAAGTCCAAGTCCTTGACTACAATGATAATTTTGCACCAGTTATACAAAAGGATTCGATAAGACTAGTTCTGGCAATTTCTGCATCCAAGCGTTAGGAAGTGCACCATATCGATGTCAAGAGGGCATTCCTCCATGGGGATATTGAGGAGGATATTTATATGCATAATCTAGAAGGATATACATCTGATCCTAACTATGTGTGCAAGTTGAGGAATTCCTTATATGGGATTAAGCAAGCCCCCAGGGTTTGGTATGCCAAAATGGAAAAGTTTGTATTGTCACAATCTTATGTTCGATGCAAATATGATCTTAATGTTTATGTAAAGCTAATTGATGGTTCAATAATTATTATAGTGCTGTATGTTGATTATTTTCTAATCATAGGTAGCTCTACTAATCAAATAGCTTCATTGAAGACTGCTTTGCATCAAGCTTTTTCCATGAGTGACTTGGGAATTCTTAAGCATTTTTTGGGGCTTGAGATTTCTCAAACAAAGAATGGAACAAAGGTATCTCAGTCCCAATATGCATCTGATCTATTAAAGAAGTTCAAGATGGTTGATTGCAAGCCTTCAAAGACTCCATTCCTTTCAGGAGTTATACTTGAAGAAGCAGAATCTACACCCTTGGTTGACATCGCCTTGTATTGATAGCTTGTTGGCAGCTTGCTCTACTTGACTCACACTCAACCTAATCTTGCTTATGTTGTGAGTGTGGCATCAAGATACATGGAGCAGCCACATGAGCTCCATTGGAAAGATGAAAAAAAACTTTGCACTATGTGCAAGGCACTAAGAGAGATGGGATCCACTATGTTGCAGATTCTAGGCTAGATCTTCTTGGCTTCACTTATTCAAATTCGGATGGTGATAGCCTTCACAGAAAATCCACATATGGATTTGTATTCATGCTTGGAGGTGGTCCTGTTTGCTGGTATAGCAAGAAACAAAGTGCCATAGCACTATCTTAAGCAGAGGCCGAGTACAGAGGAGTACTGAATGCTACTAATCAGTGTGTGTGGTTGCAGGGTATTATTTCAAAGTTTGATATTTCCTTTAGTATTCCTACTGTCATCTTTTGTGACAATCGAAGTGATATAAGGGTCTCAAGTGATCCACTACAAAGATAGAGGAGCATGCATATTGAGATACATATGCACTACATCAGAGGATTGGTGCATGACCAGATCATTGATTTGTATTATTGCCCAATAGGTGAGAAAACTACAGACATCTTCACCAAAGCTTTTACTGAGAAGACATTCAACTATCTTAGATCAATGCTCGGGATGGTTGAACATGTGGTAGAGTGAAGGACTGATCAACAATCTTTCAATTTTTAAATGTCCATTTTTTGAGGGAAGGTTTTTCCCATGAGGTTTTCCTTCTATCTTTGTTTTGTGGATCGACAGTATTGTACAGGGTGACCAAGTCTTATTACTGGGCCCTTAGAATTTCTATTTCCCGATATTTAGAACATAAATTCAGATTTCATCCACTGTCATGGATCACATAGAAGATCTACTTTCGAGGTATGTATAACTTGGTTCTACAATGGTTAACTTATGAGACATGCATGTTACTAGCACAAGTCACTGAAGAGAACTAGAAGACATTATGCAGGTATGTTAGACATAACTAGCTAGCATTCTAATCCAGGTATGTTTTTCCTATATCAAGCTAGAATCCTACCTTGTGTTAGGATCTTATACTGTTGTGTTGTTGATAATGATTATTCATGAAGTCATAGGTTTGAATAATCATGGTTGTATGCATATTATGTTTCTTACCATAATTGATGATATGACTAACCAGAAGAATCATGAAGGTATAGGTTTGAATAATCACAGGTTTTATGCATATTATATCTCTTATCTTGATTGATGATTCAACTAACCAGAAGAGTCCTATGATCAAATAAGAAAATGTATGAGTAAAAGAAGACTTCCCTGAAACCTTGAATACTAATGTTTATTAACTGTGAATGATCATGAATATACATGTTTAAGATTATTGTGTTAAGATTATACTAATAAATGTGTGATTATGTATGAGACCTCAAAGATAACACAATGATGATACTAATAAGCATGCATAGTGATTAAGGATGGATGTAAGTTCAAGGACAGGTAATCCAGGAAGCAAAGATCAAGAGGGAGCACACTCCAGTTGTTCCTGCAAGAAATCAAAGGAGCACACTTCAGTAGTTTCTGCAAGGATGCATATATTCAGAGGGAGTTGACCACTTCTCACAATCCACATAAGAATGGAGTTGCAGAAAAGAAGCAAAGACTAAGAGGGATTCAACCCAACAAACAAACAAAGATAAGTATTTGAATTGTCATCACTTGCATATTTTATTGTTTAAATAATACTGTTCAATAATGTATATACTGATGTTCCTAGAATTAGGTTGTGTATTATGCATATTAGAATAGTTGCATTGATGAACAGTATACTACTAATATGCATGGGTAAGTAGCCTATGGCACTGTACAACATTCCATTGCTACTTATCTAGAATGAAACCTCTTCGCTGACATGTTGGGAGTTGTGCACACTCTTGACAATGTTCTGGTAGAGATTGGAAGGCATCTAGAAAGTTACGGGATATGGATAAATGTTGTATTGAAGCATTGGCTAAGATAATTGCATGACTGTATGACATATTTCTTTATGTGTAAGAATTTGTTCTGAAAACTATGAGATGTTTTCTAATCATGCAATTTAACTTGTTGTGTAGGAAAGATCGTATGCCATCACCTACAAAAGAAGAACTACAACATTTGTTCAGCAACAAAATTATCTATTGAAGATATCGAAGTTCCTAGGATATGGGAAGAATGCCATGATCCGTCGATCATGAAGAATGATGTTTGGGATGTAGTCCCAAGACCTGAAAGGAAGTTTGTTATGAATTCCATATGGATCTATCAAGATCAAGCATGCTGCAGATGGCAGCATAGAGAAATATAAAAGTGATGAAATAGAAGATGCACCAGATGGATTTCAAGACAGCATGGTGTAGTCATATATGTGTGCAGAACTTGGTATGGTAGGATAGACAGCTTTCTATCCAGTTTTGGCTTTACCAAGAATAAAGCGGATTCCAACCTTTTCTACAAGGTTGAGGAAGGCAATCCAATGATACTACTTTTGTATGTGGATAACCTGGTTGTTACAGGTGAAGATAGATTGATTGCCGACACGTAGTGGAAGCTTGCTGCTGAGTTCGAGATGAAGAACTTGGGGATGATGCACTATCTGTTTTTGGCATGGAGGTGTGGCAGAGTGCAGATGGAATCTTTCTTGGACAAGCAAAGTATGCAGTAGAGATCCTGAAGAGGTTCGGGATGATGGATTGTAAGGCCATGGCCACACCTAGGACATCGAATCTAAAGCTTCTTTGTGATGCTTCATCTGAGCCAGTTGATGTCTCTATGCATCATCAGATGATTGGGTCCTTGATGTACCTGACGAAAACGAGACCAGATATTTGCTTTGCGGTGAACACATTGAGCCAGTTCCTAACGGATCCGAGGAGTGTTCACCTGGTTGCTGTAAAGCATGTTCTGAGGTACCTGAAGGGTACAGTGGATTATGGGCTCAAGTATGAGGCAAATAAAAAGTTTAACCTGTAGGGTTATGTTGATTCAGATTGGGCAGGCAGTGCTGTAGATAGGAAGAGAACATCTGGGTGCTGCTTCAGTATGGGATCAGGTGTGATCTCTTGGTTTAGCAAGAAGCAGTCCTGCGTAGCACTGAGTATAGCTGAGGCAGAGTATGTTGCATCCTGTTCAGCTAGTTGTGAGGCAGTATGGCTACAGAAGCTACTGTCTGAGTTATTTGATCTCCCGTTGGATGCTACTAGTATCTTCTGTGATGACCAGAGTTGTGTGAAGCTGTCCTAGAACCCAGTGTTTCATGACAGGTCGAAACACATAGAGATCAAATATCACTATATCAGGGATATGGTGCAGAGAGGAGCTGTGAAGCTCCTGTATGTTGCAACGAACGAGCAGATTGCAGATGTCATGACGAAGCCACTAGCCAGGGTGAAGTTCGAGTACTTCAGAGAGAGGCTTGGTGTTCTTCAGATCGAGGACACGTTGAGGAAGAAGTGATGGACACATTTGTTGAAGCCATTCCAAGCATGTTGGAAGGAGGATCCTTCACATGGCTATGGATGTAAGCGCTGGATGACGAGCATCAGAATGATGTTCTGGTTTCTACTTGGATATGATCAGTTGGATCATTTTTATGTATGCATGTATGCATCATGTTGGATGCTGGATATGATCGATTGGATCATGTGTATGTATTTTGTATAAGCATCATGTTGGATGCTTGGACCATGTATCTGTATATGTATCAGGTGGATACATTGTATGATCAGGTAGATCTTGTATATTGATATGTATCAGGTATGATCAGGTAGATCAGGTATGTTGATGGATACATTGTGTGGATCATGTATCTATGTATCAGGTGGATACACTATGTATGATGATATGTATCAGGTAGATACTTGGTGTGCATCAGATGGATGCATTGTATGATCAGGGTGATCGTGGATGACGAGCTTCTCCAGATGACATGCAGCAGGATGTTGCAGTGATGATGATTAGGATGATCATGTGTACATCAGGATGATGTATGGTGAGTATCAGATGATACTTTGTGGCCGTGGATCAGGTTGTGCAGATAAGCATGTAATTTGTTCCCTAGGAGATTTGCAGATGGTCTTTCGAGGTTTTTCCTATGGCATGTAATTCGTACCCTGGTACATCTAGAAAATGCTCTTTCGAGGTTTTTCTTGGGAGGACATATAATTTGTGCCCTGGGAGATCTGCAGATAGTCTTTCGAGGTTTTTCCTATGCCATGTAATTCGTGCCCTGGGATATCTGGTAGATGCTCTTTCAAGGTTTTGTCCTATGGCATGTAATTTGCTCCTGGGAGATCTGGACAGGATGAAAAAGGCCTCAGATGCTTCAGCCAGGTTTTGCCATGACCACATGTAATTTTCTCCTGGGAGATCTGGATAGGATGAAAAAGGCCTCAGATGCTTCAGCCAGGTTTTGTGGTGGAGCACATGTAATGTGCTCCTGGGAGATCCGACAGGTAGAGCTGTGTGCTCATAACAGCCTGGGATGCTTCAGCCAGGTTTTGTGGTGAGATCACATGGAATGTGCTCCTGGGAGATCCGACAGGTAGAGCCATGTGCTCGTAACAGCCTGGGATGCTTCAGCCAGGTTTTGTGATGGGTCACATGTAATGTGCTCCTGGGAGATCCTACAAGTAGAGCTGTGTGCTCGTAATAGCCTGGGATGCTGCAGCCAGGTTTTGTGACGCACGTAATAAGTCCTGAGGATTCCACAGTATGGCCAGTGATGACGAAGACCTGCAGGTGGTGGTCCTACATCCAGTATGAAAAAGAACTGGCTCTGTAGAACTTCCTATGACGAGTAGATTCAGAGATTGATTGAGATAGCAGCAGCAGTGATGATGATGATGATTCGATGATGATTATCCAGTGACGATGATCCAGAGAAGATGACTTGTGCTAGAAGACCTATGTCGAGAAATACCTTCCTAGTTAAGAGGGAGTTTTGATGTATATGTAACTTTGGAATGTATTTCACATATATGCATATTGTATTCCTATAGAGATGTTATTATTCCTCTATACGAAAGTGTCATCATTTATATTGTAAGTGTCGTAACTTATACTTGATAGGTTATTAGAACACCCTATTGGGGGTCGGCCATGTGGGTCAAAGGGTTATTAGAGCACCCTAGTGGGGATCGGCCCAGTCAGCATTATGTTAAGTGGTTAAGTTGAGGCCGACCTAGTTGAGAAAAGGTCAAGTCAAGTTAGTGTATAAATAGAGAGTGTGTCTCTCTCATTTTACACATTCTATTCTCTCACTCACACTTGGGAGAGTGGTGCACTTGTGGAGGAGGAGGATCTGCTGCTAGGAGAAGACTGTCTCTTGTATTCTGGTTGTATCATTGCTCTATCTATCTCTGAGGAAGTTATTGGGGTTTTTCACCTTTATGGTTTTCCCCAAGTAAACTCGGGGTCTCTTCTGTGCTTGCATTATTGTGTCCATGAATGATATGCTGTAGATTTGCTATACATGTTGTTCTCTCAGTTAAGATCCTAGATCAGATTGAAGTAAATTATGAAAATTTAACACTACCCCCGGTTACTTTGTAAAATCAAAATTTATACAAAATTTTCTTTTAATAAACCCTAACTGATTCTTCACTAAAAATAGAAATTTCAAATCAATCCCTAAACTTCAGGAACATTTGTTTTGTTGTCAACTAAGTTGGTATAGTGTTTCTTTGATTTGGGTTGTTGTAACACTCGGTAAGTTAACAAAGAAACCACAACTTCATTTCAAATTAACACACCTGTATATTCATTCTTGATATAAGCTATATTTTGTTTTCCCAAATTTTTCAACAATTTTCTATTGCCCTTGATTTGGAATTTCATAATCCATCATTTCTTTCACCATCACCTCCAATTATATGCATGATGTGTAACATACAGCTGGAAAAGCCTTCTTAATCATTATAAATTGTTTACGTATTCCAAAATCATCGGTCGATTTATCAATTATTGTCTTTCCAGTTAATCCTTTGACCAAACCTTCAAATTTCGAGTGATCCATACGAGCCTGTACTATCAAACTATGATAATTTTCTTCCGTCATTAATTTTCCATCATCACTCAAAAAAGAAGGTCGACCATTTCCAAAAAGCTTCATAAATAATTCCTTAAAATTTTGAACATCAAGGACCATTTGTTGCACTTTGTTTTGCACATATTTGACACGATCATGCTTGCCAATAATTATTCTTTCCCAAATGATGATTGATGGTCTATCTTTGATTCCAAAATTATGCATATCTAATTGAGTTAGAGTGTTTAAAAAATTGACTGTATTTTGAGCTATTTATGAAGGCCTTTTGCATAATGTCTCATTTTCCACTTTACACCTTGGAGAGCTATGTTTGCTATAGCATCTTTATCTTCCACAGAATTCAAATGTGACAAGAATTTGGTGACTTCCACTGATATCGTATCCCATATAGGATGTTTAGCTCCTTGTAATGGAAGCTTACCTGTCCCTCTATATTTTAATTCATCAACTTTCTTTTGCAACTATTTTCTATTACTCAAACATTTTTTCTTTTCTTCAGAATTTTGAATTACTTCATGTTTCAACTTTTGGTTTTCTGCTTTCAACTCTTCTATCTCTACATATTTTAGACTAATTTGTGACATAGCACTCATCAATTCCTCTATGGAGCACTTTTACATTTTTACGTCATGCGTACATAGAGATTGATCCCTTGGCTTCTTTGGCACTTGCACAGTTTCAAACGGATTTGTATTTAACACTGAAATTTGTGACGACAATTAAATCCTTTCTTTTACCCAAGCATGCTTTTTATCTTGTAACTTTAACATTTTACCTTTGTGATCAATCATTTCTTGATATATGGATTCATTTTCTTGTTGTAGTGTTATCAACCCTGGAGATTGCACATGTTGATTATTTGGTACCTTCAATATTTTCTTGAGCATTTGAATGGTATTTTATTTTTCATCAAGGAGCCTTTTGGTACACTGAGTTTTCCCTGGCTTGGATCCCATAGTCACAAGGTCCATTTGTAGTCTTTTAATATGGATCGAATTTGCTTTGTTTTATGCCTTCTCTTGCCTCAAAAGACTCTACAAATTTTCTATAACAAACTGCAATTTAGAAATTTTTTAAGTGGATTGTAATAAATCAGAATACATGACATATCCTATTTTTCTATGCAATTTAATCTTATTGGGTATATTAATCTCATCAAGCTTAACTTCCATTTCAGAAACTTTCTCATCGTTCACCACTGCAAACCTTAGAGTGTTTCTTTTTGGATCCTTAACTGTAAGGGAAACTTTTTGTTCTTCCAACTTTCTTACTTGAGGGAACAATTTCTTAGATTCTTCCAAAGGCTGCTTCTTCTTTTCTGCATATTGTCATAGGAAATAAAATATGGACTTATATTGAGAGTTACTTCCAGATTCCTTTATTTCTAGAAAAGAAAAATATTGTTGCATATTTACAGGGGGTTGAGAAATCAAAGTAGTTTTTTTTCTGGAACAATTAAATCTCGTTCCTCCATACTAATAATTTCCTTCTGTTGTTCCACTTTTTATTTCTTTCTTGAAACTTCTTCATCAAATTCCATATTATCAACTTCTGAAATAGTTATCTTATTGGTGATATCATATTTAGCGGGTGTATGAACTAGCATTGCCAAATTTATTATTTGTTCCATATTCACTTCTTTCTTATCTTGTTCAAATTTGAATAAATTTTCCATTTCTTTTAATCCTTCAACTGTTTGATTATCAAAATCCTTGTTTCTATTTTTTTGTTTCCTTTGTGATATAATTTGATGAGGATCATATTTAATCCTTCCAGCCTCTTGGAAATCTATGATCTTCAATGTTTTTTCTACTATAGATAGGGATGAATTAGTCTTAATGATGAATGGACCAACTTTAAGAGGGAATTTCAATTTTGATAATTTTTTGAAAACACTGAAATGTTCTTCTTCTGAATGCAACCTTTTTCTAATAAATTCTAAGGAAAACACCCTTGGTGTTAAAAAGGATGGCAATAGATATGGTTCTCAAGTAAAACCATACACTCTAATTATAGTATGTTCTTTATACTAGAACCAATCACATGTTTGTCCTTCTAATGTAGGCTGCAACATTTCTTTCATTTCTTCCAACACTCGAGGCAATTCAGCATTAAAAATAATTATGTAAACTTCTTCCATGATTGTGTTTGTGAACTCAAACATATAGATCTTTCCGGGAAGGTCATGATAAAAGAGGGTACCGAGAAACTTCAATTCAGTAAAATTTGAACACAAGAACAAGTTCAGGAGATATGACTGATATCTGAAATGATTTAACTCATGGAAATTCACCAACTGGACATGAATTTCTTCAGCTAGGAATTCATCAAAATTAAAACAACACATTGGAATTGACTGTGACTTGGGTGAAATGACTTGCAGAAGGAAACCTAACATAACTTCCGTGATTGACTTATCACTATATAGACCTAAAATTTGACTCAAGAAGGACAAAAATAATTGGGTATCTCGCTGAATGACATCAATACTCAAAGGGAACGATAGGTTTTCATGTGACTAACCATCTTTCAAGACTTGTAATAAGAACTTGCATTTTTCTTTCGGACTGCAATTTCATCGATCTTAGAGGAATCAAATCCAACAGATCACACGCATTTCGCTGGGTTAACATGCATGAAATTCAACCCGAGAATGTTACCCAAAATACACGTTTAATTGGGCTCATAAAATTTTCAAGTCCACTATCAATCTTGGATGGGGCGATCCAACAGTTCAGGACAATTTTGTTGGGTTATGTTGTTCATAGTTTAAAGCTCGGGATGTGATGCAAAATACTTATGAAATCTAGCTAAGCGCATGTTGAATTCCACCAGTGATGTGGATTGATGAAGATCCAATGGTTTTTAATAATTTTGTTCTTGAAATATGCTCGAGGTTTAATTAATAGGATCGGACATGAAATATTTGTAAATCTTATTTGGCCACTGGTTTGACATCCACTATGTTGAACAGAGGTTTGGCAATGGTATATTTGCAGAACAATTTGGCCAAATTGCTAACTTCGGAGAATGCCAAAATTGGTTAACTCTGCAAAATAGTAATTCCTTATTAATTAAAACAATATTGAAAGACTATGAAGATCAATGATGAATCGATGCAATTAAAAGGATACAATATTTTTTATGAAGAGGCATTATTTTCCTAAAAAGACACAATGTTTCAAATAATAAAGTTCTCTGAAAATATATTTAACCATACAAATCAAATTTATGAAGAGGCACAGATGTGTCTCTGAAGTTTTAGAAATTTCACATTAGAAGCAAGAAAGAGGCCAGTGAGATAGATGAAGCATTACAAAATCTTGAGTTTCCACTAAAGATCTGAAAAACTAAAGTTAAAACTATTATAAATTAGAGGGTGGTTGGGTGGTGCTTGGGGCAGGTTAAGGCCTGCTAAGAGGGTTGTTGCCTCCTTTTAGTCGTGGATGGAGAATTAGGGATTTGGGGCATCCTTGTCTATTGAGAAGGCACAAAACCATGAGTGTAGGTGCATCCTTTCTATAGTGGAAGAAGAATCTAGGAGCGATGTAACCATTTACAACATATTTCCAGATATCAAAACCTTGTGCATGTAAATGGAGTCTCATTCTTATAATCCGATGATCAAAATTTGATCCATAGAATAGTCAAACTCCATCTTTAGAGTAGATACTTTCATTTTCATCTATGTGGTCTAGAGATCTTTGTTCCAGCTATCAGGCTCTCTTGAAGGAATTGACTCTGATACCAATTAACTGTTGGAAAATTATTGTAAGAGGGGGGGTGAATTAGTATTTGACAGTTTTTAACACTTTTAACCTTCAGTACAAGATGGAACATTAACAATTAACAATTTCATTCACCATCAAATAAAACCAACACATAATATCATACACAATGCACACGATATTTAACGTGGATCTGAAAACCGGACAAGGGAAAAACACATAATGCTTTTCTTATATAAGAATAACAAGATTGCATTCATAGGAATCGCCCCAACACCAACTGGAAGGAGGCACCAACCCCCTATGTTACAAGATCCAACTTGAAGGAAGCTCCAAATCCCTAATTTACCTGCACCAACTTGAAGGAGGCTCCAACCCCCTAATTTATAGGCTCCAACCTAAAGGAAGCTCCAACTCCTCAATTTAGAAGCTCCAACTAGAAGGAGGCTACAACCCCTTGGTTTTCATAATTTCCAACCTATAGATAGGATGCCAGTCCTTAGTAAAATCCAAATCAATAGTTTTACTAGAAGCAACTAAAAGGAATACCCAACTCCCTGACATCACAAGCACCAACCTAAAGGAGACTTCAATCTCCTATACTTTCCCCATACTTCCACCCTTATATGAATAAGAAGAACAAATTGTATTCCACTACCATTGTATCATTGTATCCATCAACATATACCTCTATCTATGTCCTTGTACCTGTATCACTGTCCCTCTACATATATCTATCATTATCACAATCATTGTATTGTTGTCACTATCACAATCCATTTTCATCACAATGACACAATCATTGTCTCTGTCACAATGCCACAAAAACTATCTATGTCACAATGTCAACCTGTACATGCCTCAAATCTGTCCTCCAAGAATGCTAACAACTTATTCCAAGATATACTTCAGATGTATAGAAAGACCAGAAATATTCCTCCAAAGAGTGTATTCAAATCCTACAAATAATCACCAAAAGACTTCATCTATTTGCACCTTCAAACCCTTACAATATATACCTCATAGTACATTCCAAAATATTAAAGGGATCTCATGCCAATAACATTACCATGGAATATTTCAATACAATCACCAATAATTTCTATGCCAATATCATCATAGAATGTTCCAATATAATTACCAAGATCATCATTAAGTATGTTGATCCAATGTTCCAACAAGTTTGTGATTATGATACCGTATGAGAAAGTTATGCAAGATTTTGTCAACCTTCTTCTCTTGAATTTTCATTGTCTCTGTCATTGTCACAAACCCTAACATTCAACAAGTATACCTCTTAACATATAATGTATAAATATATGAAACTCTTACAACATATTCTTCAATATCTCTATGACATCTCCTCTAAGGGTCATTCTCTGTAATATCGTGGATCAAAATTTATAGTGAAAATTCCAAACTAACTTGTTTAAAGATAATTTTTGAATCATCTAAAAGCCATGTCTTCCCAATTTCATATATTTGAATTATATAGTGAACCAATATCTGAAATTTTAACCATATGTTCTTAAAGATCTATTTTGCATATCCTCCAAAGGGCACCAGCTGAAACATTCTGGATCAAAAATTACAAGGAAAATTTGAAATTGACATGTTTGAAGGTTATTCAAAAACCCTAATTCTAAGGTCATATCTTCAGAACTATAACAAATAAGCATTTGAAATATTTACCATAGGCAATCACAAGTCTTCACATATGTCCATCCCATCAACATTTCAAAGTCTGAAAATCCCAAAAACAAAAATATAGTAAAAATTCCAAGATGACCTAAATAAAAAAAGCCAAGTAGAAATCATGGCAAGATTTCAACTTCCACTAGAATTTCAGCCTTCTTCACTTCAACTTTCCCTTAAATTTGACCCTCTACTCTTGCATTTGATCTCTTCAATTTTGGATAATGAAGATGCAAATTTTCCTCTCCTATTTATACTACTCTAAGAGCATGATTTAGCTTAATATTTTACGGTTACCCTTGAAGAGCGTTTAGCTTTAGTTTCAGTAACTCTTGACCCTTGCTCTTGAAATTGAAAGTGAACACCAAATTTCAAAGGTACTGATGATCAAGAGTCAGAGATAAATGACTTAAAAAGTCAAATTACCAAGATGCAACTAGATGTCCAGGGTGAAGAGTTGTTGAGAAGAACTAGAAAGACCCTTTAGGACAAAATATCAGTTGGAATGCTAGATAGATGGGATTATTTTGATCTTATACAAGATGACTTAGAGATGTATGAAACATGTCAAAAGTAAATCAAAGATGTTGAAAATCAACTTGGAGAAATGACGGAGTAGGATACTGAAATAATAAATTTCCTGAATACGAGTATAACCAAAGAAGAAATTGGAGGACTTGTAGGTTGAAAACAAGACTCATATGATAAAGATAGCCAACCAAATGATTACCAAGGAGGTATTGCTTTCCATAACTGAAGAAAAAGCTAAAGTGTTGGCTAGAGAGATTATTAGATTCAAAGGTCTTTATAAAGAAAAGTCTTGCATTAGTCTTGGTTTACCTCATCCATGCGATGGGAATGGTGATATGTATAAGAAGGATGAGTACAAATCCAATCTATTAACTCAAAACAGAGATGATGTTCCATAGTTTGATTATTTAGAAGGAATCATAATTCGTGATGCAATGGTAGACAACTTTAGATATGGATAAATCTTAAAAGCACACTCAATTTAAAGATTAAATCCCATATCTTATGAGAAGATTACTAATGTTGAAATAACATTAGAGTACTTAAGGGAGCACCAATTCCCAATTGGTAATTTGTGGCAGCCATTTTCCAAATACCTTTGCACTTTGTCGTCCACTTTCAAGTTTCCAAAGGGATTCAAAGGAGTGAATTTTTTAATTGAAGTGATTCAAGATAGTAGTTTTTGTATTCATGAACATATTTTTTAGATTCACTCCCTCTTTTGTATTTATCAATCTCTATATTCATTGGACATTGCATAGGTTGTATTTCATTTCCATCCAACCTTGATTTTTCTATTAGAAGTTTGATTACTTGTCAATTCAATCTCCATGGTTATAAATATTTTTCAACTGGTTTTTTCATATTGTCAGGTATGTTTTATGTCTCTAAAATTTCATCTATATGGGTTCTTGGTTGATTTGTGTTAGACATTGCTTATTAAAAGCTATAGAGTGGAACGATGTAAATTTTGTTGCTTTTTTGAGAAATTGGATGCAGCTATACCCAATACTCCAACTGTGTACGGGTGAAACTTGAAACAAAGTTTATCTTGGGTAATTCGTCACCATTGTCATTTCCACCTCATTTTCTTCACTATGCATTTGTGATTTGTCCAATGGGATCCTTACAAACATCTTTTGTAACATTTGCATTTGTGATTTTTCCAATGGGCTCCTTATATTACTGGGTTGTTGTGAATTTAAAGGTATGTGCATAATTTTCCACTATGGATTGGATTTTCAAATATGTGTAGCATTTTGTATGTGGAGAACAGAGTTAGATGTAGGGTTTCAACTTTCTGCAACCAAATTGTTTGAAATTTTTAATTCATTATGCGACTAGTCTATGGAGGCAAAGTCTCAAATGACCCATAGTAATGAACAATAAAAAAATCACACTTCCCAGATTGTACAACCTCACTATCATTTTTCGCAATTTCCAAACGTTGAACGGTAGAATTATGCAGATAATATGAAATGGGTCGTGTAAAAAATTGACACCAACCTTAGATGTTATTCCCACGACATGTTATCTCTCCTTCTTTAACTAATTATGTTTCATCTCAATTCCATATTGGAAGATTGAGCTTTTTCTTTAGACTTCTCTTATCTCTTATGGTCATCTCTCCCTCTTCTTCATCGAATTTTTCCCTTGTTACACTAGATCTTCTACAAACACATCTACAAACAATGTCTAGAATTGGTATCATTGATCAAACAAGTGATTTCTTCATATTGTTAGCTTTTTTGTCTTTATGTTTTTTAAATTTATTCTATATGGATTCTTGGATTATTTAACTAGGTCATACTAATATAGCATTGCTTATTAAATTTTATAGAGAGGAACAATAAATATATTGTCACTATGTGAAGTAATTTGTAAAAGCTATAATGAAATTTTGATGTACTATTACATCTTCAAATGAAAAGAATGATTTTTTTTTACATTTCAGCATAGGGTTCAATATCTCATAGCCCTTCAAAGTGAAATGGGACCCTACCCTCAATTATATTTATAATATATATCATTTTATATATATTACTATTATATATAAAATATTAATATATATTATACATACAATATTCTATACCATATTAGTTATTATATATATTATATATACAATTATGATAATATATATATATATAATATATTAACTATTATAAATATATATATAACTAATATATATTATTAATATTTGTGAATCTTAGTAGTCAACATGTCCCATCAGTTAATCCAAAGGTCGGTCAGGGTAAGGTCTCTGGTACGGTCTCCGACTCATAATGTCATATAACCCTCTTTCAACCCTTGATTATATTGGTGAACCCTAACAGTCAATTTGCCCCATCAGTTAATCCAAAAGTCGGTCAGAGTAAGGTCTTGCGTAAGGTCTCTGACTCGTAATGTCATATAACCCTCTTTAAAGTACTTTGATATTTAATTTTGACGGTTGTGGATATTTCTTTTGATCCTTGTTCATTTTTTTTGTTCATTTTCTCTCCTTTAACTTGGATATGCCCTTAATCCTTGGTGTTTTCGGAAAATGTTGTCTAACTTAGCTCTGTCTTCAGCATTTTCTCCCTCCACTGGCCCTCCTAATCATTTGGTTGTTGAAGTTTCAGTAAAGGGAGAGCATCGGATTTCGACTAGTTCTCTACTTAGTGGCAACGAGATCATGTGCGGGAAGATTTGTTACGGCAGTTATTCAAGCCTAGCTCCTTGTTATATAATGGTGGAAGGTAGCACTCACGGCCATGTTGGAAGGACTAGCGGCATTGATGCATACAGACGAAGAATGGAGTAGTTAGAAAAGTAGATAGCAGAGCTTCGGCAGAAAATGGAGGGGAAATGAAACAAATAGGACTTGGACTCAATGGAGAATAGAATCGAGGATACCATCGACCACAAGTTCGAAGAGAACGATGCTGAACTGATCAAATGGATGTGAAGGCTCCTTGACGAACATGAAGAAGCCACCTGATATCAAGCAAAGAGGAGCCCAGCGAGTTCAGTAGGTTCTGGACAGTCCCCTCCAGCTGGAAGGCCTTCCTCAAGGAAAAAATAAATGGAGGTTGACTGAGGGAATCATGCGGCCCACCCACCACGGTCTCTTGATATTTTCAGGATAACTTTTATTTTTTTCATTTTCTATTAGGTTTACTTGTCTGTTTTTAGATTTTCATTTTCTATTAGTTTAGGGGAGGGATTTTGTCCTATTTTCCAAGTCCCTTATGTTTAGTTTATATAGGCAGGTCTTTTGTAAGGGTTGTGCTTTTAGAGGGACAATAGAATAATGGAAGGATAATATCAGACTGACCTATTTTGCAAAGGCTATTCCATTCATCATTTTTTCTAATTGGGATAAATGACAGTTTAACTGATTTATCTAGCTATCTGGTTTGGATAACAACCTTTATGAAATTTATAGGTTTTATTGGATGAATATATATAATGTAACTTTAACATGATAAATTTGCACTATTTTGATGTATGCTTTATGAATCCAATATTAACTTTAGAAGAAGGTTTTTGTGAATACTTGAATCCTATGAACCAGAGCATATCAATATGAATTGTGACTCAACATAATATCGTTCACAACAGACAACAAATAACAACAGGATATGTCTACTAACATAGACAGAACAATGGAAATAGATAACACGAATAACATTCACATAGGGAAAGGAAATATAGACTGCAAAATAACAATAGGAGAATCTACGCTCAGAAAAGTCTTTTCTTAACTCTGCAAATTTTTTATTACTCTTGAAATTGCTCTGTCAAATAGGTCTCTCTCTCATGGATTCCAACCCAAATTATAGAGACGATATCTAAGTGATTGCTTAACTATCTGCTTGAAAATAGGAATTTTATAACTACTTATTACATCTGTCACAAAACTAATTCTTCATAATCCTCGAAATGTTGAAAGACAATTTGATGCCACATTGAAGTGGGATTTGGCATAACCTTCGTTTGAGTATCACTGACAGGTGTCCTCATTGGTGCAATTTTAACTTCATCCTCCCAAAATTTTCAACTGTCTTCCATTGCTCCATAGAGGGAACTTCATAATTAATCATCTATGTTGACAAAAATATTTTTTTATTTAAAAAAAAAAAAAAAGAGATTTGGAAAAATAGAATTCTAGTAATGGGAATTATACCTTATACAATTTATTCCCATATGAAAACTGAGAAAAGAAAAATGCATAGAAGAATAGGAAGTAAGTTCCAAATGGAAAATATCTTATCTGATTCTGGCAGTAAAAGGAATTGGTTTGAAATTCACAATAACTCACTAATGCCATGGCCGGTGGCTACATCAGGGCTGGATACAAAGTTGATGGGTATCATTTAATGCCCAGGTGCCATCATAAATGCATCATTGGAAATTGGAAAGGTTGGGCCATTAGTGTCACATCGTGGCTTGCAAGTTTTTGGCTACGCATTGTTGGTTTCCAATTAATGCCCAGGTAGTAGGTGCCATTGATTAATGCATGATTTTATTTGGAATGATTCGCCTACTATGAGACTCACCTCATTCAAGTCTGATCCTGAGGCCTTGAAATCAATAGATTCTGATTCAATACAAAATTGGGAAAAAAAAGACTAGGAAATTGGAACAAGTTGGAAGTGGGAACTAGAAGTGGATTTGAAATGCAGACACCAAGAACTAGAAGTTGAATGCAGACACTAGTCTTGACTCTCCGGAGAACCATGGAACTGGAAAGCTGGTCATGACTCATGACTTGTGAGAACGCTAATAGTAGGTTGGTGCAGAGCACAAGAGACTTGAGAGAACAATACATTTTCTCGTCGTCCATTGTTCCTTAAATGAACCTTGCATGGTTAGTACAGTAATAAATTCCTCTATTTTACATCTAAATTTTGTTAATGATAATAAAATTAATTATGCATCCAACCCCATCACCAGTTATCCAATATTTTTCCATCCATTATTTGAACCCCAATTTGCTTGAGGCGGATCCATTATTTTCTCGATGGAAACCCGTCGGAAATGCCTTTTGCAGTCATGATCATTGACAATTTTCCGCCTGCAGTGGTCATTGCTACCATTGTTAATACTCCTCTTATTTCTAGGATCATGTAATATTGACAGGGATTCCTAATTGTAGTAAGTTGAATTGTGGGGAGGCGGTAAATTAATGATTGTTTACTTTGACCGAGATTTGATTCTAGGTGCACCCCTGTGTTCATCTGAATTTTACATTAAAATTATCAAAGCCACTAGCTCTAGCCTGAGGATTTTAGTAACCTATAGGAATACTCTAAGAGGTTCGTGGATCAATGGTTCAGATCAAAGTATTTACGAGATCAACGGTGGATATAGTTTTCGCTGTAGAAAGAAGCGGGGGATTTAACACATAATAAAGTTACCGAAATAACCGTTAACTTAATGTTAAAGTGAGAAATAGATCAACAGTCATCCATCAATCGACAAGAAGATCAATGGATCACAAGGATTTCACATCACCAACTTGCGTGAACAAAGGAAGTGGTGGGTGGTTGCGAAATCTAAAACTACCCACCATGTGTCGATACAGTGCCATTTCCCTGGTTGAAAAGTTGTAAAGGAAACCACCTTCTAGGGTTGCGAAACCGCTTCGGGGGGTTATAAAAGACAAAGTGAACGAGATAAATGACACTTGTCTTTTAGCATTGAACGGTTTGGATGTGTCGCATGCGGTTGGAACACGACATAGAAGAACTCTTGTCCAGCTCATGTATTTCTAGGTAGGCTTTCAAGAATCTTACATATATTTCATACACTTATTTCAATGGATCGGAGTGAATTAGGGGTTCAAAGTGGGGAATGCGCAAAATTGGAGGAAGTTCGTGAAGATAGGGACATGGATGTCTTCGAAACAATTATGAATAGAAACACAGTTAAAGAGATTAAAAATGGGTTGGGATATTTGCAGAAGTAGGGTATAGATGTACATAACATTCATAAGTTTCATTTTATTCACTTTTGTCTAGAACAAACCCTAGGTTTCTCGGACATTGTTTCCTGGGGTGTCCAAAATTATTCCCAAGTTGAAATAGTCATCATGGATTGAAAAAGACCGAAAATATCGTGTCCTATCAATTCCTCGATGATTAAAAAATCCATATGTTTATATTGAAATGGTACCACTTTAGATGGTGCAAAATTCATTAGCTTTACCTTTTTTTAGGAGTTACCATCTATAATTCTGACAGAACACACTATTTCCAGAAAATATGAATTTGGAGGCAGATTTGTATCAACCCATGATATGCATTTTAAAACTAACCCCTGAAACATATTAGCCACTCCACTATGCCTCTTCATTTATGGAAGATTTTCTTTGAGACCTTGTATGCTTGGGTAGTTTTAAAAAATATGTTTAAGAAACACAGTCAGCACTGTGCGTATCTATAATAGATATGTGTGAGACTAATGTTGTTTTCCTTTGTTTGTGGGACAAATTTTGAAATGCATAGTTTCTTTTCTTCTTTTGGATGCATATTTTACTTGCAGATGTCCTTTTATTTTTATCTTCGGCTTCCAAGTGCTCAATATCTTGCATCGTGTGAATCCTTCTATTGGGATTTCCGCACCACATGGGTTTCCTCTTTTTCACTATAATCATCATATTCATCATCGTCTATGCTCTAACTCCAATCTAGTTCAAAATCTTCATCGCCACTTGGTGATATTTTAACCCCTTTACTACATGATTTCTTGTTTTTTCCCTCGATGATTGTGCTCTTCCATTGGATTTACTATAAATTAAATCCATATGTTTATATTTAAATGGTACCATTAATATCCTTAATATTTATTTATACAATCTTTAATCTAATTTTAAAAATCAAATATGCCATGTGTCACAATCTGAGCATTCCGCGTGTCACCCTAGAAACTAGATATCGACATTTTAACAACAAAATTTATAGAAATTTTTCTTCAAAGAGTTTGTTGGCAAGTTGACATTTTGTCAGAGAAAGAGAGGTCACTCATTCCTCATGTTGTTCTATTTTCGGGTGTTGGAAGTAGATGCTGAGGAGAAAGAGCATCCGCTACTTCCTCCAAGGATGTTTTTTAGGAGCAAGGAAAGTAGGTATCGGCACTCTAAACACAAATTTCATAGAAACATTGCTTCACACCATTTGCAGGCAAGTGGAAATATTATCAAAGAAAGAATGGCTACTCTTTCTTCAAGTTGTTATATTTTTACAATTCCCTCATAAATGACGGGGCAGTCAGCCCTTCTTCTGCCTAGTATTATTTTTATAATAGTTATAAAGTTCAAGAAGGGTTGGTCGATCCTTCTTATGTTCGCCATTCTAGATATAGGTGAAATGTTTGATATACGTGTTCACAATTATCTACTAAATGAATGAGAAGTCGATCCTTCTTGTTGGAAAACAAATTTCGGGGAAAAACAAATTATCAGTTATAACTTAGCTGATGTCTGGATCCCTACTATTTATAGCTGAAGTCGGAAGTTGGGAATTTTTGGCCTAGCCTTTGTAGATCAAATATTTTTACATTTCTCTTGTAACTGAAGGGTCAGGTGACATTTCTTGCGATCATTATTCTTTCAGTGTTCACCATTTTGGATATACATGAATTGATTGCCTAGCCTTCGTAGGTTGAATATTTTTACAATTCCCTAATAAATAAAGGGGCGGCTGACCCTTCTTCTTCCCAGTATTCTTTTCGTAATATTTATAGACTGCAAGAAGGGTTGGTCGATCCTTCTTGTGCTCTCCATTCTAGATATAGGGAATTGCTATATGTAGGTGTCCACGATTATCTACTGAACAAAGGGGTGATCGATACTTCTTATCAAAAAATGGAAGTCAGGACAAAAAAAAATTTATATGATACAACTTATCATATGTCCATATCCCTACTATTTACATCGGAAGTTTGAAGGCGAGAATTTTTGTCCTAGCCTTCGTAGATTAAATATTTTTAAATTTCTCTCATAAATGAAGGGTCGGTCAACCCTTCTTGTGCTTAGTTTTCTTCCAGTGTTCACTATTTTGGATATACTTGAATTGCGGGCCTAGCCTTCATAGGTTGAATATTTTTACAATTCCCTCATAAATGAAGGGGCATTCGACCATTCTTCTGCCCAGTATTCGTTTCATTATTGTTCTCGACTACAAGAAGGGTCAGTATATCCTTCTTACGCTCAATATTCTTCCAATGTTCACCATTTTGGATATACATGAATTGACGACCTAGCCTTCGTAGGTTGAATATTTTTACAATTCCATCATAAATGAAGGGGCGACCGACCCTTCTTCTGACCAGTGTTCTTTTCATAATAGTTCTAGACTACAAGAAGGGTCGGTCGATCCTTCTTGTGCTCACCATCCTGGATATAGGGAATTGTTGGATATAGGTGTTCACAATTATCTACTAAACGAAGGGGCGACCGATCCTTCTTGTCAGAAAACAGAATTCAGGAAAAACATTTTGTATATGTTATAACTTAGTTGATCTTTGGATCCCTACTATTTACAGCAGATGTTAGAAGTCGGGAATTTTCGTCCTAGACTTCACAGATTAAATACTTTTACATTTCTCTCGTAACTGAAGGATCGCTTGACCCTTCTTGGGTTCAGTATTTTTCCAGTGTTCACCATTTTGGATATACATGAATTGATGGCCTAGCCTTCGTAGGTTGAATATGTTTACAATTACCTCATAAATGAAGGGGCGGATGACCCTTCTTCTGCCAAATATTCTTTTCATAATAGTTCTAGACTGCAAGAAGGGTTCATTGATCCTTCTTATGTTCTCCAATATGCATATAGGGAATTTCTGGATATATATGTTCACAATTATATTCTAAACGAAGGGGCGGCTGATCCTTCTTGTCAGAAAACGGATGTGTTAACATAGATCTGTCGACAGGGGTTCACTCCACAAAATTGTCAACAAAGCTCGACACAAAATCCCATAGATATTGACCCGAAAAGGGTTTAGGATTTCCTGCAACACTCACAGAGCAAGTGAGGTCTCACCCAAGATACCTAAGGGGTCTGCAAGAACCAAGTTTCCACAGGTATAAGAGAACATGCATCATTATAATTCAACCGCAACGAGGCTCACAGATCGACATAATCATCATTCACATCAAAACACCATTATTGCATAATAGACATACTAATCAGATATAGGAAGTAATACATATCATAACTGTGACATTAATAATTCATTCATAAAACACAATTAACCATAATGCGACAACACGCATTCAATCATACTACGACATTGTACATCATATTGCAAAAAATCACATAAGATACAAAATCATAGCCAAAACATCCCTTCGTATTATACATCAGTCTTTCTTACACATCATGAAAACATCAGGGATACAAATCCACAGAACCAATTGCTCCAAGACAAATATCTAAGATAAGATATCGTTGGCCTTACAATGAAACCTCTATTTATAGGCTCAATGGCCATTACAAAGTTGGTCCACTTTGCAAAGTGACCCATTAACTAATTAAATAATTAACTAATTCTTCCACATTATCCTCTTTGTCCACTTTACTTCCTCTTTATCCACTTTGTTGCGCTCCATGATTGGTCCTTTATCCTTGTCATTGTCCCCTATGTCGTTGTTTTTACCAAAAAATCTATAAGCGAGCCCCGTTCCAACAGGCCACCAACACAAACTTGTGGCTCCTCTCGAGCCACTTTATCTGGACGTTGCTAGTTCATTGACCTGTTTCTTTAATTCTTCATATGTCACTTTGATTTTGTCAACATTTTCCCTCACTTCTGCTTTGATCATTAACCTCCTACTCTATCGGATGTTCACTTTATGTTTCCACACCTTCACTAATGTTTCCTTTATCTGCGTCAATACTAGCATAGATTCAACTGCTAGCCGCTCTGCTTTCAAATGAATCTCATCCAACTGTGGTTTTCTTCTCTGTTTCCTTGTTCGTGCCATGTTTGCTCGATGTTGCAATTCCTTTAATTCTATCGCTTTGGTCATATGTGCCATTAGGGGCATCTCCTTTAGCAATCCCCTCAATGTTTCTAACTATGCCTATGCCTCTCCAAGTTGCACATTGAGCTGGTGCAACTATTTGTCTTGCATGAGACTTCCCCAAAACTGTGAGACTTATTCAGCAATGTTCTATGCCACCTTCTCCAATTCGTCGATCTCCGTCGTAGCATCCTTAATAGTGTTCTTGTCCACTTCCACTTGTTCTGGTGGTGTCCTCGGCACCATCCTTATTTGCAATTCCTCGTTCACTTTTCTAAGATTGGCAATAATTGCGCCCAACCTCAACGCCTTAGATTACATGACTATTTCTTTGGGTATTTCTAGCGCATCCTAACATTTCATGGATATGCCATGTTCCAACCTCCTCCTATCCTCCATCGTTTTTTCTCTTTTATTCATTATTTTTTCCTTTTCATCATGGATTCATTCAACCTATGCTTCAATACTTCTTACCTATTATTTATAGTTGATCATTTGATCATGTGTTGACGCTTCTCGATCATTGATTTCTTCACTCACCCCAGTGTGGGTGTGATGAAGCATAAATGTGGGAAACATATTCAAATATATGTTGATAATATCTTGTCCTCACAATGCGACATCCAATTATTCATTTCCTATAGTGATTGCAATAGGTAGCACCTATACAATTCACCACTGAGTGTCGATATAAACATCGAACCGTCGGACTTCTGATGGACCTAAATCTATATGCCATGGATTTTAATATCCCATTCAAGAATTGGCCAGAATACTAACTCCAACTTCCAAATTGATCAGGATTTTAACTAGTAATTTTTAAACAAATTCTTTATGGTGTGCAGGGTGTAAGTGATGAGTAATGGTTCACTGATCAAGGGTAGGGATGGATTTGGATTCTGGATTTTTATATGGAAAATTTGCAGCAGAAAGATAATTCAGGGACAAACACTGATTCCTATGAACAAGGTACTGGAGCCTTTCACTTTTCAACAACAGACAAGTCGGTTTCCTACTTTGAGGCTTCCTGGGCTTCCAGCATATGCATACTAGACTGGGGGTTGATTATGGATGGAAGTGAGGGATTATCTCAGTAATTATACTCATTAAAACATATTGGTGTAGGTTTTATATGAATTTTGGAGGTTACAGGTAGATTTGGAGGCAAACTAATCAAGGGCGCTACTGGGGATTGCACATGTAGGAGATATCGTGGCCTTTCCAAACAGGATGGAATACACACAAAACATCAGGAACATAGAATGGGAGTCTTTAAATATGTTATAAGGAACTCATATAATCATCATATCATTAATTTGCAGCATAGGGAAATCATAGAGTAAGACATTCTAAAACTAACTAGTTAAAAGTTCCTATTTAGCTAGTCTTTAATTCTGAAGGGTAAAAACTCAGTAAAACAATATAATACTCTATTATGCAATTATGAATGGATCTAATATGAATTATTAATGTTCATAGGGTCTAATTTTAATATTTTAGGAATATATTTCAAATTTATTACCTCCTTCCTTCAATAAACCTCTCCAAAGCTAGTAATTGAGCTAGTTTTAACACTAATGAAGCCAGAAGTCAGATATTGTTATAAATATAAAAAATTAACGTGTGGAAGGATATGATATACATAATTATTCACTTCTAGGTTGAAATCATAATTTTATAGAATATTTTACATTCATTTTCACTCTCAGTTCTCCAAAGAACCTCCAAGATCTAGAATTTCCCCAATGGGGAGAGATTGACTGGAGATTGAGAAGAATGGTCTGGATATCAGTATGGGAATGATATGGAGCTGCTACAGATCAGACGAAAAGAGTATGGGGCACACTGGCCTCTCTAATATGTTCTGATATCCTCCTTCAGAAGTGAGAGCCTCCTTCTACATTGATCTTCCAATGTCTTCTTCACAAGCTCTTATGGATGGTGATCTCTTCTCTGGAAGATGGATGAAATTTTAATGGTGGCTGATATGGATCTGATCAGTAGAAAATCACCAATATGGATCTGATCTATGGACTAGAACCTGTTAAAACTTTGGGTGCATCTCCCAATAATTGTTGAGGCACATCACTCAACAGATGAGTAGCTCAGAGCTCTCAAGACAATTCACAAATGGTCAAAAAAAGATGTGAAATGGAGTTGGATTCCTTCTTTTATAGAATTGATGGTGACCCACTGAGCAATTTGAAGAGCTTGGTGACCTGTGAGAATAGGTAACCCATGATTGGACATACTTTCCTTGCTTTTTCCTTACAAGATTTTCTCCTTTAGAAATTGTGCCCCCCTTTGTCTCCATATGTTTCCTGCTTTGTAAAAGTTTCTTGATTTGTAAACTAACCTCCTTTTTGGAAACTGCACCCTCCTTCTGGTTTTTCTAGTTGTTTCAATTTTCTTTCTTTTAGAAACTCTTACACCTTTGCTTATTTTGTTCTTTTTCTAAATCCAAAAATTGCTTTATCCATCTTTCTATTTTCTGACCTCCTGTTCGAATTTAGCAACATTATCCTCAAGGGGGGTGCACTCTTGGCCCACTTGTACACATATTGGAAACTCTAATTACAAATATTAATTAAAATTAAATAATCCAACACTCCAACATTAAAATAATTAAATAATTATTCTACTATAGTCCTGGCTCCAAAATTTTCCCCATTAATTAATAATCCTCCTTAGTCATTAAAATTGGGAATTAATATCTTCAAGGGGGCCACCTTAGTCCAATTAATACCCAAATACAAACTTAGCCATATTCCATAGGATAATTTCCACACTTACTCATTAATTAAATAATTATTTCATAGGTGACTTGGGCCAAAATTACCCCCTGGACCATAGCGAAATTTTGGGAACATGAGAAGTCCTCCCCTCCTAAGATTGCTTATCCTCAAGCAATTTAGTCTAGGGAATAACACTGCATCTCCATCCCAAGCATACTTATGAATTTTCTTCCTCTCATCATATGGATGACCATAGTAGTCACCCATTCTTTGCACCACAACATAAATCATCATAATCATGGGTCCCATCAATTTAATGGAATTGAAACATATGCTCTCAAGCATCCTCCAACAATTCCATGTATCTCTTAACTCCCCCAAGTAAATCTGAGAGGGTCCATCATGTTGTTGTTGCTCAACTCTAATCATAAGTTTCTCATGTCTTCGCCAAGAGTCTAGTCCATCATACAGTTCCCCATGCAAGGAACTAAACCACCATTTAATATATACTTTTAATAAATGCAGGTTGGCTTTCCCTCCTGGATCCCACTTCCTGTGGTGCTTTTTCCAAAGCTCAAATGTGATCAAGAAAAAAATTTCAACCCAAGGAATGCCAGGATCCCATCGATTGTGTAGCATTATTCCAAACAGTGTGGCATTCTTAAGGATGCCAGGATCCCAATACCAAGTTGGAATCTCTCCATTTCTCCTGCTCATGAAATGTTTTATTATGCATTTGTACACCTGAGCCTTGTGTGAATGTGTAATGGAGGTATATAATGGCTGAAAAATATGTCTCTACTGCTGCTTCCACATCATAGAAAAATCATCTAAATTAAAAACAATTTCCTTGCAGAAAGACAAGAAACTTTTACCTTCCAGATTCTTCTTTTCAGTGATTCATCTATCCATCCCTTTAGTGAATGAATAAGAAATATTGCTTGCTGATTTATATGAGTTATAATCATACATCTCTTCTACAATAGGATCTATCTCGCATAGGGACAGAACATGATTCTCATGTTGTACATGTGGCATCAACCAGAAATAATTATTCACCCAATGATCATTCCTCATTGATCATGTGGCTGAATCTAGGACATGTGGGAAAGAACTGTGAACCTTCTTTGTATGTTTGCAACTTCAGTAACCAAACTTATGACTGCAACTTCTTCATTATTGGCTGGTCCAAATGGGTTCATCTCATTGCACTTTTCCATGGAAGAGTGACTCTCTTCAAGGAACAACTCAATTTCCCTCAGGAAAAGATCAAGTGCTTGGTTCTCATCAAACTATTCTGCACACTCCTCAGTCACATGTAAAAATAAATTATCCTCATGATCAACCATCTCAAGAGGTTCCTCCTTGTGATCCTAAATTCCTTCAACCAAGTGAAGCTTGATGAATGGTGTTTAAGAGGGTAGGGAGGATCTTTGCAACTTTTCATCAAGTTGCACTATCTCCATCTTAGATTCTTGGAGAGCACTTTGAGTGCTTCTCAAAGAATCTTGGGTGGCCATTAATTCATCATTAATCTTGATGATCTCTCCGTCCTTGAAGGATGCACCATGAAACAACTCCACAAGATCAAGCAAATTTTCTCTATCAGAAAGCAGATTCAAGAAATTTATCTTAATGCTTGTCATGGCTTCCGGAAACTCCTCCATGTATCTCAATGAAGACTACTCCCCCAACTTCCAACAAATATGATTTATTAAGGAATGGGTGTTAGTGAGGGTTTGAAGGGCTTCTTGGATATTGCATTCATTCATCTTCAGTGTCCCTTCAATGAAATGAGGTTCTGGCAGATGAACCTACTCATCTTCTAGCTTCCTACGATCAACTTCAGGTGGTTCAATTCAAGTTATGGAAGTTGATCCATCTCTTGGGTCTACAAGATATCCATATTGCAGATCATTAATATCACATCTTGGGCTGCAACTTGGGTGCTCATTCATCTTTGGTGCACTAGTAAATCTCTCTCTCCAATTTTTCAGCCTTCCCCAATTCATGAATTTCAACCCCTAAGGGTTCAACCAAGTCAAAATTCTCATCAGAAGTGGATGCCACATCAAATTGACACATAGGCACAAAAAATTCAGAATTGAAAAAATTCCCATGTGTTATTTTTTCCTCCCCTTGGGATTGTATTTTGGTGGTTTGGACTTCCACTAATTTCTCATGTCCAATTTCTGCCACTACAAGGCCTTCTTCTTTCTCCAATGATCTTGCACCCACCGCACCTTCATCAATGGGAGCCTCAATGTCACCAACATATATATGAGAGTACCAATCATTATATGTTCCCTCACAATTCAAACATTCCTCAATAGGTGCTCTTCCAACCATGTGGGAATCCTGCAAACATCCTTCCAATGATTCATCCCAGTCATTGCATTCACCCTTATCACTAAGGACTTAAGCATCAGCATCCAGGGACTCCATCATGCAATAATTATCCCCTGATGTGGATGCAACATCATTATGACACAAAGGGGTACAAAAATATGAATGTGGTCCAGACCTTTGCATCATACTTCTCCCTTCAAATGGTGGAGCTATGGTGCCTTGTTCTGCCACCAATTCTCGTGGTTCACATCCAACTGATGTGTGATCATCTTCTACTTCACTATGAAGCTCAAGTGGTGAATTTGAATCTGATTTAGGTTCTTCTTTTGGATCTGATCCAAATTATGTCTCGCCATCATTAATAGTACCAATATCCTCTGAGGTGATCTTGAAATCCTCAACATAGAAGCTTGCAGTAGATTCTTCTCCCATTCTTTCAACAGCCTCATGATTGGTTTCTGGGTCTTGCTTTCCCAAGCAAAATGATGAAGCTTCCTCGTTGGTTGTATTAGGATCAATATTCTTGGAGCCTCTTCTTGAAGAGGATCCAAAAATTCTCATGAAGTGTGAAACACATGCATCCAATGAAGCTTCTAATTTTGTTATGCTCTCTTCAAAAGTAGGTTGATCTTTGATTGTGGAACGTGCAACTTTTCCATCCATATGGCTATAAGAATAACCATAGTTTCTCCTTCCAAATATGATATCATGGGAGATACTTATATAAGGTAATTCTTGGGAATTTTCTTCCTCATACTATCTTTCGTACTCTTCATATTGCTCATCATAATCTTCATCATACTCCTCATAAAAATAATCATCAAAGTAAGAATCTTCTTCACTGCTCATGGACATGGATACAATTTCAACAAATTGAGAGGCTTCTTTCAATAGGAGTAGAAGAAAGAGCTCTGATAACATTGTAATATATCAACCAAGAATTGGCCAGAATACTAATTCCAACTTCCAAATTGATCAGGATTTTAACTAGTAATTTTTAAACAATTTCTTTATGCTGTGCAGGGTGTAAGTGAGGAGTATCGGTTCACTAATCGAGGATGGTAGGGATGACTTTTGATTCTGCTTTTTTATATGGAAAATATGCAGCAGAAATATAATTCAGGGACAAACACTGAGTCCTATGCACAAGGTACTGGAGCCTTTCACTTTTCAACAACATACAAGTCTATTTCCTACTTCGAGGCTTCCTGGGCTTCCAACATATGCATACTAGACTGAGACTTGATTCTTGATGGAAGTAAGGTATTATATCAGTGATTATACTCAGTAAAACATATTGGTGCATTTTTCATATGAATTTTGGAGGTTACGGGTATATTTGGAGGCAAACTAGTCAAGGGCGCTACTGGGGATTGCACAGGTAGGAGATTTCTTGGCCTTTCCAAACAGGCTAGAATGCACCCAAAAAATCAGGAAAATAGAATGGGAGTCTTTAAATATCTTATAAGGACCGCATAGAACCATCATATCATTAATTTACAGCATAGAGAAATCATACAGTAAGATATGCTAAAACTAGCTAGTTAAAAATGCCTATTGAGCTAGTCTTTAATTCTGAAGGGTAAAAAATTAGTAAAAAAATATAATACTTTGTTATGAAATTATGAATGGATCTGATATGAATTATTAATGTTCAGAGGGTATAATTTTAATGTTTTAGGAATATATTTCAAATTGATTACCTCCTTCCTTCAATAGACCTCTCTAAATCTAGTAATTGAGCTAGTTTTAACACTGATGAGGCCAGGAGTCAGAGATTGTTATAAATATCAGAAATTAACATGTGGAATGATGTTATATACATAATTATTCACTTCCAAGTACAAATAATAAGGTTAGAGAATATTTTACATTTATTTTCACTCTCAGTTCTTCAGAGGACCTCCAAAAGCTAGAATTCCCCCCAATGGGGAGAGATTGACTGGAGATTGAGAAGAATGTTCTAGATATCAGTATGGGAATGATATGGAGGTTATATATGTTAACACCCAAAAAGTGCTCACTAGCTCATTTCCCTATTCACATGACCCATTTATCCACTTTTTCACCATCAGAGCTTCTGAAACCAACAAAAGGTCACCAAAAGACCTTAGTACACCCCTTTTTCCATTAAAAAAGATTATTTTTCCCAAAAAAGCATAAAAAACCCTCAAAAAGGGTCCAAATTCCCAAAAATATTAAAAAGGGAATTAAAATATTATTTTTATTCAAAAAAGGAAAAAGGAGGGAAAAGTACCTAAACCATGTTGGTCAATACCATTTGGTTTCCACAAAACCACAAATGGTATTTCCCACCACCAAAACCTATAAAAAGGTGGTAGGGGATCCTCATTATCGATCCATCCATTATCTCATCCTTATGCTGCTGAAATCTCCCCTGAGCATTTTAGCCATTGCAAACCACATTGGAGAAGAGACCATTGGAGATTGGAGTTGCTCATCCTTGGAGCCATTCAACCTCACCATTAGAGGTATTGATTCCGCAAGCACTTGCTTGCCCCATTCTTTCAATACAAATTCATTATTCTACATTGTCTTGTTCTTGATTTTAAATTATTTTTGTTATTTGCTTAATATCTTTGCTTAGATCCATGAATAGTCTTGTTTAATTAGTTTATTGTTATTTATTTCCATTGAAACTGCTGCTACTAGTTAGCAGGTGCCCATAGCACTAAGCCTGGTTGCAAAACCGGGCCAACAGTTTTTGGCGACTCCGCTTTGGTTTGAACAATAGATCTCTAGTTTTGCCTTTAATCTTAGTTTTTTATTAGTTTTTAACCTTTAGATCCATAGATCTGCCATCTTAGACAGCAGATCCATTGCTGCTCTGAGTTTTGGCCCCATTAACAGCCCAAAATTATTGATTTTCGGGTTCATTTTTTGGCTTCCATGCACGGCTTTCGCCTCGCGGTTTTTAGCCTGACAGTCGCGTGGTCCATCGCGGCTTTCGGCCCTTTTTCCGTGCGGTCCATCGCGACTTTCGGCCTTTTTCCCGCGCGGTCCATCGTGGCCTTTGGCCTTTTAGTCGCGTGGTTCACCGCGGCTTTGCTGCCGATTTCCGCGCTGCACATCGCGGTCATTTACCGCGCTACACATCGCGACTGTGCGGCCCTTTTCCGCGCGGTTCGCCGCGGCTTCGCGGCCTATTTGCGCGCTGCACATCGCGGCTTCGCGGACTTTTTCCGCGCTGCACATCACGACTGTGTGCCCAAATCCCTCGCGGTCCATCGCGACTGTGCGACAGAAACCCGCGCGGTCCATCGCGGTTTTTCTGTCAAAACCCGCGCGGCTGAATTTTTCATTCGGCCATCCCGATTTTGAAAAAAAATTTACTGTAATTTCTGCCCATAGCACATTTTTTACAGTATTAAATCCTGCATATTTTACAGCTTTGAAAAAAATTTTACTATTTAAAAAGCATATCTAGAAGTCTTGTTAAAAATTTTCAAGAAAGTGAAAGAAAGATTCATTTTGCATTTTTATCTAGGTTAAAAAAAATTCCTGTTTACTTCTTTAAAATCTTGCCCTCAGCAATTTACTTGAAAAAAGAAATCCATTTATTTCTTTTAAAGAAGTCTATTATTTACTTTCAGAAATCAAAAGATCCATTATTTTTTGAGTTGATATTTGCAAAGCAATTTAATTCCCATTTATTTGAAAAAGTCATTTGCTTTTTTATTTTTTCAAAGCTCCTTTGTTTTGTGAAAATTTCCTATAAAGCATTTACATTTTTCAAGTTCAGTTTACAACACCTCACGTGCACTCACACGATCACTTAATTGAACTAAGCCTTAAAACGTACCCTAATTTGAACACACTTTTAACCCCACTTGGGGAACACTAAAAGAACTTTTGTAGCTAGGTAGTATTGGGGGGATAGGTGTTCCAATAACACCCCTCAGTTATTACATCTGAGACATAGAAGTTGTCCAATTAGGGAGCTAAAATCTCTTAGTACTTTTTGGCGCGGTCACAACCGGTTTGTGGGAAGGCCTCTCCCTTAGGAGGGTTGAAGTCGCGAGGATGGTTCCGGAAGCCTGAGTGGAATACCGAAATCCATTCAGTAACCGAAGGGCTACCATTTGCAGTTCTCGGGATATCCTTGTATTGGGATATTGCGATCAAAGGACCAAACGGCAGATTTACCTTTTCTCGACGCGTCATGAACGGAGTATCCTAGTAGCCTGTCTTTAGGATTGATTACCCGGTGTCCCTCCCGGTAGGGGGATATCTAGCCGTTGTCTCAACATTCATATTGTCTGACATGGATTTCATCACCTTGCAGAGGATATCGTCTGTTTGAGTCACAATACTTTTAGATTAGGTGTTTGCATGATTCAACCCACCCTTGGTCTAGTTACACCTATTTTTTATAGAAGCCGTTTGCATGTTGGTACTCTGACCATTTGTTGCATTCCTCCACTTATTGTAGCACAGCTGCTAAAATAAGTGCCTTTTTTGAGGATTGATTTTTGGCCTGAGAGCCTTCTTTTTTCACTCCCCTTCTTGCACCCTTGGTTGCATTAGGGTTTTGAGTCTTTTTTAGATATATCACCACCTGATACTTAAACAAATTTTTACATAAAACCTTAATTCTCACCATTGAGAATTTTAGACGCTCCCGTCGTCTACAGGGCGAACTCCCAGAGTTTAGTCCACTTGGCTCTCCACGTCACGGACGCAGAGCCTTATCCCTTGATTCGACACATCGTCAATCAACTACACAGTCATCCGATTCTGACACACCTCACTTCACTTTTGATTTGGAGGTAGAATCCGAAAAACCCACAAGGTTACCACCAACCACCATTATGGCTGGAACACCATTTGATCCATTGTTTACAAGCACCATAGGTGAGACATCCACAGACCCTTCTGCGGCGGTGCCATCCATGGCAACAACCACCCCCCTGGGTATGCCCAACATGGGTAACACTCCACATTTAGGAATGCCCAACACAGGGCCACCACCTGTCATAGGTATACCCAACATAAGGGTCACACCCCCTCTGGTTTCCACAAACCCTATCCCAGGAATCCCCACTGCTATTCCTAACCCAAGTGTAACCCATGTTGCACTTGGAGGCGCTGGCCCATACCAGACTACACCTATTGGAGGGCACATACCCTCCATACCTAGCATACCTTTAGGCGCTACTGGACCCCTACACCATACCACAATGGCTAGGCATGTCCCAGTTCCAGTTACCACATCTGCTAGCTTACCATACATGGCGAGTCTGAACCTGCCAGACTTAGCTAGGCTAACAAATGACCCCATCAGACATGATCCTGCGTGGCCTCATATGCCCACCAAACTTCCCTCTGACATCCCTAAGTTTGAGGGTAAGGCAGGGGAAGACCCCCAGAACTATATCATGTCCTTCCATTTATGGTGTTCCTCCAACTCCATAGTGGACGACTCAATCCGCCTCCGGCTTTTACAACGCACCTTCACTGGCTCTGCAGCCAAGTGGTATATCGAGCAGCCTCATGGGATGCATGCCACCTTTACCTCCCTTGCCTCGACCTTCCTGCAGTTTTTTCAGTTACCTATCCGCTATGATGCAGGCGTTGAGATCCTACTGTCTTGCAGACAAACCACGGCCACCCACATTACTGACCACATTCATGAGTGGCGTCGACGCCGAAGCCTCTGCAAAATTAAGTTAGACGACCGTATCTTTTTAGATTGGTTTCTAAAATCCCTCCTCCCTCTTATTGCGAAGGATGTGGCATTTGAAAGACCCCAGTCTGAAGAAGAGGCCATCCTCAAAGCCCAACAGTTTGATCTCATCTACGCCCAGTCGGGTTATCTATACACAATCATACCTGACGCCCCACGAGGTGACTCCTCACGTGGTGACGCACCGGGGACATCACATGCCGCTGATGGCATCATTGGCCAAATCACCCCGCAACCTAAACCTTTCAGCATGGTGAGCACCATGCCCGCCCCAGACCTCTCTAGGGCTACATCCAATTCGGGAGCAACAACTTCTTATGCTCCAACAAACCAGACCCATCACATTCATGGACCCTCTTGTCCACAACATTGTTATGGGCAAGCGCCATCAACATATGTACCTCCTACATACTATGCTCAACCTACTACACAGAACCCCATTCAGTTCTCACCACAACCGTTGCAGTACCCACAGCAAACTGCACCAGCTAATCCACCACATCCAATAGCTCAGGGGTACCAACAACCCCAACAGGCAACTGGACCACCTCCAGCTCCACCTGCATACTACCCACCGCAACCTGCTCCCGCACCTGCGGCTCCCCAGAATCCCCCCAATGCTCAAGGGCATGTGTACGCACAACAACATCATCCCCAATACCAAAATAACCAACGCAACCAGGGTGGGAAACCAAACCGCGGAAGAGGACGTAACCATGGAAACAACCAAAACCATAACCAAGCTCCACAACCTACCCATCCTCCGCAAAACAATAACGCGGCGCCTGCTCATCAGAATCCTGATCGGCCACCTAAGCAAGCCAAAAATGCTAATTTACGAACAAACCATCCTTGTTCCAATTGCGGTGTCTATGGGCACTATACCCACGCTTGCCCACATCTGGAGCGAGCTCGACAACTATGGACAGATGACGCCCATCGTCAAGGGCAGGCGGCTCCTCAGCCACAACCCAACCCTCCACCACCTCAACAACAGCCGTTGGTGCTACAAAACCCTTTCCCAACACAAGGAGTGGTGAACACTCAGCCGTTAGCCCCCCCACAGGGCAACGTGCAAACACAACAAATCACTTACGCCGCTCCTGATCAACCCATGTTTGATTCAAGCACTCACCACTTATTGATGATGTCCACTGCCGACGTCAATATCCAAAACCGTTGGAACTAGTATGGCCCTACCCCCGAATCCCCCCCTGTCGATAAGGATACTAACGCTAATCCCACCGATCAGACGTTACGGATACCACCTCTTCCACTCGATGGCGCCTCTAAAGCACCTCGTTTCCCACTCCGCCGTATCAACAACAACCCCAATGCACGGGCTGCGTCAAATTACAACATCGTAGATCACCTAGCTCAATCTCCTGCAGCCATGTCTGCGTTAGAAGTCTTGAAAAACTGTCCTACGCAGCACAAGACTTTACTTTCCGCCATTGGGGCAATTGACCCAAATGATTCGAAATTGATGACCTTTGATTTGGACTAGTCCGAACCACGTCTGCCTTCCACCATAGCAGTCCAAGTTTCTGTTTCTATTCGGAATCTTGTCATCCATCGATGTATCATCGACGAGGGTGCCTCCACATGCGTCATGTCCACGTTTGTTTGGCAGAAGTTGGGATCCCCTACTCTCCAGCAATCCACCACTGCATTGCGGGCCTATGACGGCCGGTCAGCTCAACCTCAAGGTCTACTACCCAAGGTTCCCGTCCAATTGGGTGGGAAAACTGTGCTCATCGACATAGAGGTCATTAACGCCCAGCTTGATTATAACCTTTTACTGGGTCGTAGTTACATGTACGCCATGAAAGCGGTCGCCTCCTCCGTTTTCCGCACCATGATGTTCCCCCATGAGGGACGCGTGGTCAAAATCGACCAACTCACATACTATGATCCTAATGCCCCTGCAGCACCCGAAAATGTTCTTCCCATGATTGAACAACCATCTTCTAGTGCAACTACCTCCTTTGTTTCGTCTGTGGGACCCGGACTTTACTCAGATACACCAATGACCTCTACATTCCAGGCCATTCCACCACCGTCACCCGAGACTCACGTCGCAAACCTCTGTAGTCTTTCACAGAATACACAAACATCCGGTAGTCAACCACCATTGATCCCTAGTCACATTGGGGTTACGCCCATCCACACAATCCCCTTTCTATTTCCTCCTTTGGGTGTAGTAAGCTCCCCGGTTATGGCTACCCTTAGTCTACCCGGGTTAACATTGGGATTACCCGTGTGGTATATTTCGCCTCCAGTTCCACCGCCGACACCAAACGTCATCCTCCAACCGGTACAACCTATTGTTACCACAAATCAACCTCCTCCTGGTGTCGCAATCCCTTCATCGTCAACGAAACCTCCTCCCAGTCTCAATATTCCTTCGTCATCAACGAATCCTCCCCCTCTTATCAAGCCCACTGGGGGCAGAGGTCCACAACCATACACTGCTATACCACCTCCTAAGGAGGTTAAACCCCCACCGGTGTTTCGAGCTCCCCCTAAATGCTCGTTGTGCGATGAGATAGGCCATCCAACTCATCAATGCCCACAGTTACTATCTCTCCAAGAGCATATGAATATGTTGGACGATGACGCCGGCATCCCAGTCGTTAGACTTGAGCCACCTCCTCAACCTCGCGACAGATCACTGCGCACCAACCATCCTTGTGCCATATGCAGTGTTTACGGCCACTACTCTCACCATTGTCCCGATCTCCCTGACTATAGAGCAGCATTATACGAGTTAAACAATGTTGATTTGGAGATATCTCCTACCCTAATCGAGGAGATCCACCCCCCGCCATCATCCTCGTCGGAAGAAGTCAATACAATATATATGATTTCAACAACTTTCAAACCAGAACCCCTTGATTTATGGTCTGACTATTTCAATACTGATGAGCAAATTTTGGAGACACTCACTGCACCCGACTACCCTTGGGATGATATGCATCATCGCTCGTACTTCCTCCCGGAAGCATCTACATCCACTGCATCCGACCAGCTATCGGTCGAATCGAAAGATTTCATACCCACCAAGGTCGATTGGTTAAAGGACCCCATACCAGCACCGGATGCCTTTGAAGAAGGGAACATGTCGAACATTTCCCCCACTATACAGATAGACATTTCTACGACACCAGGGAAACCTGAGCTCATCTCGCTGGGCGCATCTTGCACTCAAGCAGAAACTCAGGCGTACAAAAAGCTCTTTCAAGAGTTCCGTGATGTCTTTGCTTGGTCCTATACTGAGATGCCTGGTCTCGACCCCGCCATTATTGAACACCACATTGATACATGGCCTGAGGTACCCCCTGTTCGTCAGAAACAGCGACCCATTCACCCTTCCAAGCTCCCCGCTGTTAAGGCTGAGGTCGAGAAACTTCGAAAAGCAGGGTTCATTTACCCTATTCCGTACACCACCTGGGTGTCGAACCCCGTTCCCGTCAACAAAAAGCAGGGCACCCTTAGAGTATGCACTGACTTCCGCGATTTAAACCATGCTTGTCCAAAAGACAATTTCCCCACGCCATTCATTGACCAACTCATTGATGAGTGTGCGGGCCATGAGGTCCTATCCTTCATGGACGGGTTTTCCGGATATAACCAGATTCACATCCGCAAGGAGGATCAGTACAAGACTGCCTTCACCACCCCATGGGGCACCTTTGCCTATCGCGTCATGCCATTTGGCCTTAAAAATGCTGGTGCCACTTTCCAGCGAGCCATGACCTATTGCTTTCACGACTTGGTCCATATCCTACGAGTCTATCTTGACGACCTCACAGCTTGTTCCCGAAAACGATCAGACCACCTTAATGACCTCCGGCAAGTTTTCCTGCGTTGTCGCAAATATAAAATCCGCTTGAACCCACACAAGTGTGTCTTTTGCGTCCCGACAGGCCGCTTATTGGGTTTCATTGTTTCCCAAGACGGAATCACGGTCGACCCCCTAAAAGTCAAAGCTATCTTAGAACTTCCGCCTCCTCGCACGCTTCGGCAGCTCCAAAGTCTACAGGGGCGGTCCAATTTCCTTAGGCGCTTCGTTCCTGATTATGCAACCAAAGTGCACGGCTTCCTACGCTTACTTCGTACCCACATACCCTTTGTTTGGGATGAGAAAGCAGACACGGCATTCGAAGCCCTCAAGAAAGCTCTCACACAAGCCCCCTTGATATCCCCACCTGATTTCTCTCAAGACTTCACCCTTTACGTCTCGGCATCTGAACATGCTGTGTCTGGAGTTTTGGTCCAAGAAGATGCCTCCCACAAAGAGCATGTGATCTATTACGTCAGCCAGACCTTGTCTGGCCCACCTTTGCATTACCCATACGAGGAAAGATTAGCCCTAGCTGTAGTCTTTTCCGTACAAAAATTGTGACACTACATTCTACTCAGTCATACCACGGTCGTGGCTAACTCCAACCCTATGGTCTATCTCCTCACCCGGCGGCTCCTACAAGGTCGTGTTGCTAAATGGGTCATTATCCTCCAGGAATATGACCTAACTTTCAGAACTCCCAAAAGCACTAAAGCCCTTGCGCTTGCTCACCTCATCACGGACCTCCCATCCTCTTCAACATCACCCGTTATCCAAACAGACCTGATTGATGAGCAGATCTTCATCATCTCGTCTGACGACCCTTGGTACGGCGACATTTTGACTTACCTTCATACGCAAAAATTTTGACCACACATCGATCGTGATGGACGCCGTTGCATACGACACCACGCCCCCCGATACCTCCTGATAGGGGATGTACTTTACCGACGCGGCGTTGATACCATCTTACGCCGCTGCCTATCCCATAGTGAGGCAGAACAAGTCCTCAATGATTGTCATAGCGGCGCCTGCGGAGGCCATTTCTCCGACATGGCAACCGCCCAGAAAATCATTCGGGCAGGTTATTTTTGGCCATCATTATTTACTGATTGCATCACCGCAGTCAAGCATTGCCAGAACTGCCAATTATTTGCCCCCAAAGCAAGAACCCCCCCCGCCCCCCTTCATCCAGTCATCACTGTTGGACCATTCTGCAAATGGGCCATTGACTTCCTCGACTGCAACCCCACGTCAGCCGGCGGTCACAAACACATCGTTGTGGCTGTAGATTATTTCACCAAGTGGGCAGAAGCCATGCCGACATATAATTGCAAAGCCGACATTGCAGCACGATTTTTCTTCAACCATGTTATCGCTCGTTTCGGAGTACCACAACAACTAGCCTCTGACCACGGCTCTCACTTCGAAGATGCCGTCTGGAAAGAATTATCAACCATGTTGAAATTTCAACACCATTTCTCTTCCGCTTACTATCCCCAAGGAAACGGCCAAGTCGAAGCAATCAATAAAATTTTGAAGACCATTCTCCAACGTACTGTAGACAAGCACAAATCCAATTGGCACCACATGCTCTTCCCGGCACTATGGGCCTACCGCACCTCAACCAAAACCCCCACCGGTTTTACCCCTTTCCATTTAGTTCACGGTGTCCAATCCGTCCTCCCTATTGAGTGCCAGATCCCAGCCTTGCATATCGCCGTTGAACTCCTACCGGACACTTCCCCGATCGAGCAACGTTTACTACTCCTAGAGCAGGCCGATGAAGATCGGCGCACAACCATTCAAAACATGGAAGCAGCTAAACAACGATCCAAACTAAGTTACGACAAATGCGTCCACCCAAGAACCTTTTCTGAGGGAGACCTTGTCCTCGCTTATGATCAAGCTCATGATAAGACCGGAAAGGGAAAGTTCGTGTCTATGTGGCAAGGCCCCTACATCATACACACCTTCCTCGGGCAGGGGGCATACATTCTGACCGATTCAGAAGGCAACACCCTACGCAACCCACGCAACGGGTTGTACCTTAAACGATTTTACCCATAGAAAATATGATGGACACCATCGTCCATTTTAATATAGGCATACATTTTTTCGTTCACAAAAATTTCAAAAAACCTAAATATTTGTTTTTCTCTGCATGACCACAGATGGAGCCTCTTCCACTCTGCCACGTCGGTTTCGCTGATGGTGCAAGCCGTTGGTCTCCCAATCTCGCCTCCGCAGCTTGGGTAATATACTCCCCTTCACATGAGTTAATTCACATTGACGGAGTATGTTTAGGTGCCGCTACCAATAATCAAGCTGAATACGATGCCGTGACCTGTGTCCTGGCCGCTGCTCTCCAAATGAGCATCCGTCACCTCAACGTTTTCTTGGACTCACAGCTCCTAGTTTCCCAGCTCAACAATGATTACCAGGTACGCGATCCCTGTCTCTTCAGAAAATTCCTGTGCACTAAACAAATGGTTAGACAGTTTGAATCCATTACATTCACACATGTCCCAAGACACCTCAATAGTGTAGCAGATAATATGGCCAATAGTGTCCTCGACTGACACACCAATCACATCATGTCATATCCATAAACAAAAAATGCATCCATGTGCATAACATGTGCCTCCACGGGCATATACAAAAAACAATATTGCATCCACGTGCATAACATGTGCCTCCACGGGCATAAAACAAATAACCAAATAATGCATCCACATGCATAACATCTGCCTCCACGGGCATACATACATAAACAACATAAAACAACCAAGTACATAACATGTGCCTCCACGGGCATATACAAAAGACAAAGGTGCATCCACGTGCATACACGACAATATATCCAAATATATATCCACATATATATATATAAATCAAATAGTCAACATGTCATAAGTGCCCTCAGCACCCGATATACAAAAAATACATCTGTCATACAAAAAATGCTTCCCCATATGCTCATCATCATTTGGGGGCAGATACAATATATCTACTCATCTGGATCCCTAGGATCCTCTGGCTCCTCCTCCGACTCCTCCTCCGCTGGCCCTGCCGGGTCATGACGACCCCGAACTCGCCGCTCTGCTGGCCCCGCTGGATCGTCCCTCAGACGTATCCTCCCCTGAGCCGGCCCTGCCGGAGCATCTCGTCTACCATCCCTGTGCCTCGCCATGAACACCGCTGTCCTCAATAGGAGCGACTGCCACTCAGGCGGCGCACCGAGACAACCCTGCAAAATATCCCGATCTAGGTCTCTCCAACCATCCTCGGGGAGTCCAGCTAAGATCCGGGCAAAGGTCTGTCTGACATCATCTATGATGTCATCGTGAGGGCCAACCCCTCGCCCACGAGCTGCATATCCTCCACCACGCGGAGGGGGCACCGCTATAGGTGGATGGGCGACCACCATCGCCCGCCCCTAACGAGCCACGTAGTCAGGTGGTGGCACTGGACCCACATCTGCACAAAGCAAGTAAGCCATCACATACTATACAACAATAATCATCAATGATAAAACAAACAACATATGATATAATATCAAATAAAACACAAAACATACCGTCTAAACTCCAGGCCTGTCCTGGGGCACGAGGCATCTCTGGGTCACCTCGGTAGTCCATGCCGGCATAGGGGTAGTCCTCAATCACCAGAGGCATCTGCTCCCACTGCTGATAGAAATCCTCCGTGAAGTAGCCGCGGACACCACCGCTGCCACGGGGCATCATCTGCCCCCATCTCATCATACGAGGCCCACTCGGAAGACCAGCATGAACGGGTACCCGTGGCTGCAAGTTCGGCACCCGCTCGAAGAAAAAATAGCATAAAAACGAGGCATAACAAAACTCGCCTCCCTCTCTAATGGCCTTGTCCAGATCTCTCCGGACACCAGCCAGGAACATCTGCCCCCAGGCATAATATGTACCCTGAAGAACGGAATCCACCATCATCGTCTGCCCCCCAGACATACGATGTGGTGCAGCAGCACCCAATATCCGCAGAACGTAGGCACCAACAGCTCGCATATCCCACTCACGTAGGGATCTCAGACTAATAGAGTTGTTCACCAAAACAGCATCATCAACACAGAAAGTCGGTAATAAGTCCTCCATATCTATACCTGGAGGCAACCTCGGCGAGATATCACCCACCTCACCCAAGCGAGGCAACCCAGTCAAAAAATAAACATCCGTGAGAGTAATCTCTAACCTCTCACCCCCAATAATGAATGCACCCTTCGCCGGCACCCACCACTGCACAAGCTTGTTCAGGAGCCGTCTCACTGAACGTATAGGTCGGATCTGAGCGAACTTTAAAAGTCCGCTCATAGCAAGAGTCTGTCTCACCCCTGCATCATTTAGAATCCTCTCCATAATATCACCATCGATCTCTCGCTCCCGCCACGAGGACTGTGGTCTCCTCAACATCCTGCCAGAAAAAACAGAAGAAATTTTTAGCCCCAGCACAAAAATTTTCGAAAAAATCCCATTGCGGCTTTTACACAAAAAGCCGCGATGCCCATCGCGGCTTTTCCACAAAAAGCCGCGATGACCATCGCGGGATCCATGCAAAAACCCGCGATGAACATCGCGGGTTTTGGCCGGACAGTCGCGATGAACATCGCGACTATCCCCCATGAACTCGCAATGAACATCGCGGGTTCCGACCTCACAGTCGCGATGAACATCGCGACTATGAGCTTAAAACCCGCGCGGTTCATCGCGGGTTCAGCCCCGAAACCCGCGCGGTTCCACGTTGGAGAGTCAACGTGGAATTTCGCGGCCGTCGGGGGCCCGCCGCCAAACAAAAAAGACATAATTGACAAGGCTAAGGCAAATAGAGTTACCTGCAACTCGCTAAATCGAAAACCAACGGTGAAATCTCCCGGAAATCGAGAAATAGCTCTGACAGCTCTATCAAACTCGCACGTAACAATGACAAGCCATTTGGGCCCCACGCCCTATTTATAAGAATTCCACCAATTTTCCAACAACCATTGCGGTATCATACGAAGTCCATTTCTCAAATCGTTGGTACCGTTGGGATCAGCACAGCGAGAACTCCATACAGGTTCCTTCCTTTTCCTGTTTTCACGAGGTCCATTTTTTGACTATTTTTTGGCCTCTCTCGTCGCCTCGGTTTGCGTGCCACATCAGCCGTTCTCCATTTTCAACGTGCCTTATATAGCCGGAATCCGTTTTCCCGCGCTCGTGATGATGCTCGAGATCATTTCTCGCTCTCACCTTTAGATTTTTTGGGCATTTTTTCCATGCCCCCCTCGTCGCCTCGGTTTGCGTGCCACATCGGCCGTTCTCCATTTTCAACATGCCTTATATCGCCGGATTCAGTTTTCCACGCTCGTGATGATGCTCGAGATCATTTCTCGCTCTCACCTTTTAGATTTTTCGGGCATTTTTTCCATGCCCCCTCGTCACCTCGGTTTGCGTGCCACATCGGCCGTTCTCTGTTTTTCGACGTGCCTTATATCGCCGGATTCAGTTTTCCGCGCTCGTGATGATGCTCGAGATCATTTCTCGCTCTCACCTTTAGATTTTTTGGGCATTTTTTCCACGCCCCCTCGTCACCTCGGTTTGCGTGCCACATCGGCCGTTCTCCGTTTTCGACAATCCTTATGTCACCGGATCCAGTTTTCCGCACTAATGACGATGCTTGAGACCTTTTCTCTCCCTCATCAACCCATTTTTGTTCGGTATAATTTTATCCCTTTTTCGGGCCGAGCAATCCCTTTTACGAAAAAGGCACTTAGGGAGTTTCTGTTAAGCTCTTTTCTGACTCCTAAAACAATGAAAAGATCGCCGAGCAATCTTGCTTCCTTTCACGCTCGCTAAACGTATCTGAAAGGGCGTCTACCTGGTATAAGTTTACCCCTTTTCCGGACCTTGTAGATTAATTACGAAAAAGGTATACTCTAGTCACATCGGCTAGAAGAGTTCTCCATCCGCATCATTTTATGCTTTTTCGGGCCTTGGAGACTAAACTTACGAAAAAGGAACACCAACAGAGTCCACTTACCGTTTTCAGACTCTCTAAACATGAAAGCAACCATGAGCATGCGCCGTCCTGGGCTCACAAAATCCACAAGATCGTACCATTTCAGAGCACACTTTTATTCCTTCTTGGAGCTCATTAAAACTACAAAGAAGGAATCAATGGTGCCTCTTGGCGCCACGACAGATCATATCTACTCATTTAGGCAGCTTCCCCATTTCGGTCGCCTTTGTTCAGAGTATTCTGCAGTATGTCACCTTGATAATTCCTCGACGACACCTCTCAGCTCGTCCTCCCCCCCCCAGAGTCAATATATACCAATCAGTCAAAGCAATGATCCCCACACCTACAAGTCAGTTCCCTACGCTGCCAGGTCAACCATGTCATCATGCTCTGAACAAAGGAAGTTTGAGTCTACCCATTTTTTTACCCAGTTATTTCCCATCCCCACAAGTATGTCAGCCCTACCATCAGTACTACATCACTTCAGTTCTACACCTCGCGCTCTTATCAAGGAAACATCATTGCCTTGTTAGTTGCTGGTCTCCCTCTGTCGACGACAACCACATTGATTCCAGAGGATAGACCTAGAGGTCCCTGTGTCTTGGACTCATTACCATTTATGATGAGTGCCTACGAATCATTTCGAGAGGAATCCTTAGTGCCTCTCCCAATGGTTGTTTCTCACATGCTCGACTTCAACACCTTGATCGCATCGTTGAGACTCGCACAGGGTATTGGTCCGTTCAGTTATTAGTCGAAGACCCTGGATACCACCTGACTCCTCCACATTTGAGAGTCTACCTATGGATAAACCAGTTACATTTTTTCTATAGATATCCGGGTTGCGTATGGCGACAGTATTCCAGATGGCTCACAGTCATTGAGTCCATACAGATGTTGGACACCTTCAGTTTCAGCAGTTCAACAGTTATTCCAGTGTATCAGTTATTGAGATCAGCCATGATCATGAGTATATCCCACAATAAGGTCCCCTCTGGACCATTATGATGTACCAGTATATTTCTTTACGTATTAGATCCCCCTTCTTGGGACTAATTGTTTTGTATATGTCTTGATACGAGCATGGGAATGCCCGCCTCGTCCTTTATCAGAGATTATACCTCATTCATATTGAGGCCATGTAATATTTTTTTTTTTTGCAGCTTCCAAGGGTCGTGGCTCCAGTCTCCAACCGGTCTCTTCTCTCCCCTAAAACCCCAGAAAAAGACAAATGAACTATGATGTCTATCGGCCATACGATGAGCTCCTGCCCTCACACATCAGGGGGCAATCTGTTAACACCCAAAAAGTGCTCACTAGCTCATTTCCCTATTCACATGACCCATTTATCCACTTTTTCACCATCAGAGCTTCTGAAACCAACAAAAGGTCACCAAAAGACCTTAGTACACCCCTTTTTCCATTAAAAAAGATTATTTTTCCCAAAAAAGCATAAAAAACCCTCAAAAAGGGTCCAAATTCCCAAAAATATTAAAAAGGGAATTAAAATATTATTTTTATTCAAAAAAGGAAAAAGGAGGGAAAAGTACCTAAACCATGTTGGTCAATACCATTTGGTTTCCACAAAACCACAAATGGTATTTCCCACCACCAAAACCTATAAAAAGGTGGTAGGGGCTCCTCATTATCGATCCATCCATTATCTCATCCTTATGCTGCTGAAATCTCCCCTGAGCATTTTAGCCATTGCAAACCACATTGGAGAAGAGACCATTGGAGATTGGAGTTGCTCATCCTTGGAGCCATTCAACCTCACCATTAGAGGTATTGATTCCGCAAGCACTTGCTTGCCCCATTCTTTCAATACAAATTCATTATTCTACATTGTCTTGTTCTTGATTTTAAATTATTTTTGTTATTTGCTTAATATCTTTGCTTAGATCCATGAATAGTCTTGTTTAATTAGTTTATTGTTATTTATTTCCATTGAAACTGCTGCTACTAGTTAGCAGGTGCCCATAGCACTAAGCCTGGTTGCAAAACCGGGCAAACAATATAGGTCAGAATAAAAGAGTACGGGGTGCACTGGCCTCTCTGAGATGTCCTGATCTCCTCCTTCAAAAGTGAGAGCCTCCTTCTATAGTGATCTTTCATTGTCTTCTTCACAAGCTCGTCTGGATGGTGATCTCTTCTCTGGAAGCTGGATTAAATTTTAATCGTGGCTGATATGGATCTTATCAGCGTAAAATCACCAATATGGATCTGATATGTGGACTAGAACCTGTTAAACCTTGCGTCAAATCTCCCAAGAACTGTTGAGGCACATCACTCAATAGACGAGTAGCTCAGAGCTCTCAAGACAATTAACAAATGGTCAAAAAACAATGTGAAATGATGTTGGAATCCTTCTTTTATAGAATTGATGGTGACCTACTGAGCAAGTTGAAGAGCTTGGTGACCTATGAGAATAGGTCACCCCTGAGAGGACATTCTTTCCCTGCTTTTTCCTTACAAGCTTTTCTCCTTTAGAAATTGTGCCCCCCTTTGTATCCATATGTTTCTTGCATTGTAAAAGTTGCTTGATTTGTAAACTGACCTCCTTTTTTGAAACTCCCCCCTCCTTCTTCTTTTTCTGGTTGTTTCCATTTTCTTGATTTTAGGAACTCTTACACCTTTCCTTCTTTTGTTCTTTTTCTAAATCCACAAATTGTTTTAGCCATCTTTCTATTTTCTGACCTCCCGTTCCAATTTAGGAACATTATCCTCAAGGGGGCTCCCTCTTGTCCCACTTGCACACATATTGGAAACTCTAATTACAAATATTAATTAAAATTAAATAATACAACACTCCAACATTAAAATAAGTAAATAATTATTCTACTATAGTCCTGGCTCCAAAATTTTCCCCATTAATTAATAATCCTCCTTAGCCATTAAAATTGGGAATATCTTCAGGGGCACCACCTTACTCTAATTAATCCCAAAATACAACCTTAGGCATATTCCATAGGATAATTTCCACACTTACTCATTAATTAAATAATTAATGCCTAGGTGACTTAGGACAAAATTACCCCCCTGGACCATAGCGAAATTTTGGGAACATGACATGGATACACCCTTATTTCCATAATCGTAGTGCTTAGTGTCTACAATAATTGTGACACTTGATGAAAGTACTCTGTTGTATGCTACGTTACCTTTGCGTAGTTCTCGTCTGCAACAATCGGCATTTTATCAAGAATCTTGTTCATTTGTTCTTCAGGGATACAGATAGTGGTACTCCCCTCGCCTCTCTCCATTCTATTCTTTGTACATATTTATTGTTGTTGGGATTCCAACTCTGAATCTGTCGGAGCGTTGGTTGATGCATCATGACTTCCAATTCCTGATGGATCATCCTCTCTTTCATCTTCATCTTCTGAATCTTTTGTTTCCATCTTCATATTTGGTACATCTTGTGGCTTCCCATCTACTGGGTTCGACAGTTGGTCGTCGCTTACTGAAACCTTCCATTCATTCAGTCGTTCATCTAGTATGGCGCTTTCCAGTTCTTCTTCACTTAGATTATACTGTGTTGTCAACCATTGTTTCTCTAGATCTGCCCGTGCCTAGATGAGAACTGCTTGATGCCCCACTGTGAGCCTCGCTATGCTCCTATACTGCTTTGATGCATCCTCCATCGGTCGGGGTACCTTCACCGATTGTCCACGTAGATCTTCTAAATAGATATAAAATTGAATATTATTGCCCTTCTTCCTTTATTTGTCATTCAACGCCCAGAGGTTCTGGTATCGTGCCCCACGACACACTTCAGTAGTTTCTGTCTCCATGCCTTCATATTTTGGTGGCTCCATACACGTGACCAACGTTATTAGAAGTAGGAGGCATGCATAAGTGAAGAGATTATCATTCTCTTGTGTTGTGATTGCATTCTCCATCAATTCATTCATTAAAAAAAACAGCCAATTCATTTGAACTTCGACTGCGCAATTCTTCGTTGATGCAATTACCCCTGATGTGCACTAGTTGGGGTGGTTATTCCTCATGACCTTGATAGCCAATAATTTTCCTATGAGACTAACATCTCGGGCATTGATTGTGTCTACTAGACACCCCTAGGTGTTTTTCTCCACCCCATACTTTGCTTTCATTTTTGTGGCCAACTTTTTGTCGTTTCCCTTTCCCTGGAAGTACTGCGATGGATCTACCCCTACCTTCGGTAACCATGTAATCTGGACAATCATATCCACAGTGATTGGGATATTTTAATCGAGCCATAAATAACTGTTTTGGAAGCATACAAGCAATTGCGTGATGCATGCATTCACCTCCGCCAATCACCCAAAGTGTGGCATGTGCATAATTGACAGCAATCCTGATCGTTGGAACCCCAATGCCCATTTCAGTAGTTCCCTGGTGATTAGGCCTCCGTCTTCCTGGAATTTGTCGATAGATTTTCGCTGGGTGCACTTTAGATAAGCGACGATGTCGTTATCGATGTATTGCAATTTTTTCAGTCGTTGGAACACTTATCCAGTGGTGTGGACACCCTCTGATGTCGCTACCTCCAGTATGGTGTACTTGGAATTCTTCCCAAGTCTTACAAATAGAGCCCCTTCTTTCCTTTATGGTACATAACCGATAATTTTTGCTATTGTCGGATGTTGCTAACTTACTCTTGTTGTTTTTATCTCTTCTTCTACGGTGCCTGTAGTGCCTGCTTCTCCTCCTGCAGCTGCATCCTGTGACGAGTTGCGGGTAGTTTTTGTTCTTCTTTCTATGTCCACCGGATGGTTGGAAATTCTCATCTTCTGAAATGTACGAGCTAGTGCGGATACAATATATGGTTGCTCCTCAATGATGGGTGTCATCGTGTTTGTTTCCCCTTGCATGCTTGTGCTAGATATCACATGCGCCATGGAAACTCTCTGAATTCAACTCGGCTTAGTTTCACTCTTTGGTTTCTGCAATTCTCTTCACCTTCAATAGTCACAATGCACAATGGGTTAGAATGTTTCCCTGCACATCATTTTATTCCCATCAAATTGATTTGGACAACGATTATCCAAATTCGTCGTGGATTTACCTAATCGTTCGTTGATTTACCCAAATTGGCGCAATGATGTGACATTAAATCCGACATTAAATCCATATGTTTATATTGTAAATGTACCACTTTAGATGATGCAAAAGTCATTAGCTTTACATTTTTTTAGGAGTTACCATCTATAATTCTGACATAACACACTATTTGAAGAAAATCTGAATTTGGAGGCAGATTTGTATCGAGCCATGATATGCATCTTAAACCTAACTTCTGAAACATATCAGCCACTCCACTCTGTCTCTTCATTTATCGATGCCTTTCTTTGAGACCTTTTATGCTTGGGTAGTTTTGTAAAATATGCTTCAGAAATAGAGTCAACACAGCTCGTATCCCTTATAGATATGTCATATGTGTGACACTGATGCTATTTTCCTTCATTTGTGGGCCAAATTTTGAATTGTAGGGTTTATTTTCTTCTTTTGGATGAATCTTTAACTTATATATGTCCTTTTATTTTTATCTTCGGCTTCCAAGTGCTCAATATCTTGGATTTTTTGACTCACTTTGTCTTCTATCAGGATTTCCACACCATAGTGGTGCGGAAATGAAGGGTCAGCTGACCCTTCTTCTGCCCAGTATTATCTTCATAATAGTTCAAGACTGCACGAAGGATTGTTCGATCCTTCTTGTGTTCACCAATATAGATATAGGTATTCATAATTATATACTAAACGAAGGGGCAACCGATCCTTCTTGTCGGAAAACGGAAGTTGGGACAAATCGCTCCTTCCTCAAAGAATTTTTCACTCAATAATCCATCATCGCTTTAGGCACCTTCCAATGAAAACAACAGATTACCTTTTGAGCATTTAGTGGAACCTCCTTATCTCATGGATTTATTCTAAGCAAAAATTGCATTGTATCCAATTAGGAAGGGTCTTTCACTCCTTCTAAAATTGATTCGTTCTGAAAAAAGAATAGCATGGTAAATATACATGAGATTGTTGTTACTAGAACTCTAAACATTTTATTCATGGTGAGGAACGTTTTCTAATTTATCGTATTATGGAGAATGATAGCATACAATAATTCTATTTAACTATAGATCATTGACTTATTTGATAATATATACCGTGGAAAAAATATTCTTTGTTTAAAATAAATATTATTTTTAATGTGCTCCTTTTATTTTATATTTCATAAATCGCTTCTGAAATGGATTTTGGTTCTCAACAATGTGTCCTGTTATTTCATATTTCAGAAATCGCTTCTGAAATGGACTTTCGTTCTCAACAATGTGTGGACCTCCTTTTGAATGGATTAAAAGTTGTTGAAGGAATATCTTTTCCAGAAAGAAAAATACTGCATAATATCAACATTCGTGATGGATGTATCATTGTAAACATTACAAAGACTTTAAATGCAAGTCTTCAATTTCCCTATCCATCATAAGGTGCAGATACATTGCTAAAGGAAATTGGTGGTTATATTCAATGGCCTGCATCTGAGATTGTTAACCACAATGGATTTGCTCTTCACGAGAATGAGGTGAATGATATACCAGCTTCTACTTCAGCGAGTGTAGAACATATCATAACAATTGAAAATAAATCTTCTTTTATTATGAGAAAAGTTAAGTTTCTACATAAGTGTTCAGAATGCAAGGATTGCATTTCCATAGGTTTTGTAGGAAATGTGAGTGGGACTAATTTTGTTGGGGGGGAATTTTTGGGTGACTTCTCCTTTGGTATTCTGATGGATGAAGTGGTGTTTTCTTGTATGGCATGCTTTCTAGGGTTAAGAAGTGAAGGTTTTGTTGTATGGACAACCTTGAAATTATTGACATCTAATATGTCCCATGGTTTGGTGTAAAAATTGGAAAATGAAGAAATAGAAAGTATTGGTTTTCCTCCAGTATCACAATCCTCCTTTAGTAAGGTGATGAGGGAATATTTTCGAGATGTTAAAATTTCTAAATCAAACTCCGCAAGGTGTAATGAGTGCATTACAATACATGATAGGCTTAAGGGGACCACTGATCCAGCTGAGGTTGAAAGGTTGTGAGGACATCAAGAAGTTCATAATAAATATATCGCATGTTGTCTCCAAGTATATTATTCTCACAGATTAACTTCACAAAAAAAATTCATAGACGTTTATGAGTATTGTTCATGACAAAATGGATAAGTCAAAGACTTTCATTCCAAGGATGGGTAAGAAGGAAAAAGCTTTTAGTAATGTTATGAATCTTCCCATATCATTGACTGGAATGTTGACTCATGGGCACAAGACTGGGGGTTTTTCCCATTTCAACCTCTCATTTTTAGAGATGGGATCAAATTTCACTGTGACATCCTTGGATAAATGCTTGAAGAGTCTTGAAGAACCAGTGGTTGATAAATATGATGATTCGTTCATCTAAGCACCAATTTGAAGAACTGTTCGAAAAGAAAGAACACATAAAATTTGAAGATTTTAATTCCCCTCAAAGGGATTTCATTGATTACATAGTCTTATAAAAACAATTGTCCATCAAATATTTGCAAATCCAAAAGTTTCATACTTCAACCATAGAAAAGTCTAAATTTAAACAGTTTTATAGCACCTTATTGTAGTTAAGTGGATTGCATAGTTACCAACAATACATGATATATAATGAAAAAGCAAGTATATAGATAGGAAGACAACATAAGTAATGGTAGCAGAGTCAACAAGTCTTCTATTACTCAGGACCAAGTACAATACAATACAATGTCTTGGTGCCTTCTATATCTGGCTCTCCAGCCTATCTATTCTAGTTTAAAGATGGTTACATAATGACCCATCGGTTCACTAACCCATGTGACTAATTGACTCGACATGTGGTAATCAACAGGATGGTTCGACATGTTCTCAGAAGCGATCCAATGGAGGACCTAGTCGGGCGGCCGACCTAGGCTCCTCCAACATCTCCCCCACAAACAAGGCCTTTCTTCTTCCCAAAGAAATCAGAAGATAACTGGATATGGTTTGTCTCGTAACTAAGTGTAGATAGTTGATCACTCAGATCTGGTACCGGTTACTCCCTTGGATGGAAATGGGTTGTCAAGTCTGGAAACGTGTCCATGCAGGTAGAAGAAGCTGACAGCATTGTCTAGTACTAAAACAACATTCAACGACTATTGTAAGCCTAAGGTTGACGACCGCAACAATGCATGTTGTCTTAGAGAAGAAAGCGTCCAAGATTGCTAATATTCATACGTCCTCTCCTCATTGCATACCAATCAGTTATTAACGAAGAGTGATGAAAATAAGAGTGACGGAAATGTGATTGGTGCCAAGGAACATAATGACAAATCCTGGTCTTGGGACTTTGAGAGTGCTCAAAATGCCCATGTATCATGGTGTGGTGAGGATTTTTCAGGGATCCGATGTCGAAATGCTCCTATATCACGAGGAGAACTGGAGATATATCATAAGACTCAAGCATTTCTGACAGAAAAACAAAGGACAGAGAATAGAGGTAGTAAAGAAAAATGCCATGGCTTTCCCGAAGATTTCAGTTTGCTGAGATATGGGGCATGGTTAGCCTATATATAGTGAGTGGCCAAGGAGTTGATGGATTGAATGGGATGGAATGGATGGGGGATGATAATTATCATAGTATGGCAAGATGGTGATCATAGATATCATCTGTAGCGACTGTATATTTTGTTGGAGTAATCGTACATGTATCACTCCAATCGATTCCTTGAAAATGGTTTATACGCTGGCACGGTGGTGATCTCGAAGGCGTTAATGCTAAATGATAGCTTGTATCACTTCTATGAAGAAAATAATATCATCATTCTTTAGTCGATATTATATCTTGTTACGAACAATTGATGGAGTTGTATAAGGGCTAACTAAAATGCCCCCAACTTGCCGAAATCCGGCAGAGCAATTCTTGCAAAAATCACAATTTCGAGTGTTCATATCGCAATTTCAGCGATTTGGGTAGTTTTAAAATTGGAAAATTAGTCTAGAACAGGCCATCCCAATTGCTGAAATTACAAAATTGCGAAAATAGCAATTTTCAGCAAGAATTTTAACCGGTTTTTATCCCAAAATCGTCGGAAAAGCCGAGTGTTTTGGTTGTCTTTTATCCTATGTGACAATGATTAGTGATGATGAAAATGAAGAAATGAGGAATTCTCAATGACGGGCTATGCATATGACCCTTTTTGTTCCCTTATTTTGCCTTGTTTATGAACCTTTTTTGACCTGATCTCGTATTACCACTTGCTCTCTTGCTCACATTTGGTACATTTTGGCCTTGGTAAGTATTGATCTCATTCTCTTTGTTATTTGTCAATTGCTGATGATTTGGATAGAGTTATGATGCCATTTACTTCTTACTAAAGGAGTGGTGTTTCAGGTTCACTATCATTTTACCTACAAGTTGTAGAACGAAGGAATTATGGGAGCTGGAGGACGTGCATCTCAGTCTCAATCTATAACATATAGGTATCCAACGGATGTATTTATTAAATCAATTTGGTGACCTACCCAGCATATAGATGATGATGCAATTGATCCAGGGATCTAAGATTTTGTACCTAACTCTGTATTTCGGGTCTATATTGATTCATAGTTGACTGCTCCGATATTTTTGGGATCATCTCCACCTTCGACGATATAGACTCCTAGAACGGATCATCAAATTTCTTTGAGGATCTGTAGATAGGCCTTATTGGGAAGTCCATTGTAACTACACGATCTTTCATATTTCTCTCGTGAGCATTGATGTATAAAAACATTGAAACTCTTTCAGTAGGGTTAGCCACCAATTTGCATAAGATCTATTGAACACTACTATCAGACTTTTTTTATATAAAGCCTATCTTTACCTGATTCGAATGTGTTGATCAATTTCGTGTGTGTGAGTGGTTGTTCATCTCTTGTTACCGAAGGTAGGGCCCCCTTCTATGACAGGTGTTGTTATAAGTAGGATTTCTTTCCTTTATGAATTTTGTCAATGATTGATGAATTTAATGTTTGATGCAGCATTGATTGATTTAATTATTTAGAATTCAGATTTGGTGTGCTAAGTATAGCTGAGTGTGAATGTTGAGTAGTGATACGACTAAATTGCATAATCATTCTTATTATCGTTAGTGAATACAGGGGAATATATGGATAATGAACATTGAATTAGAATTACTTCTATGGTGAATGGATGTATTAAGCTCATTATTAGATTTTGTTGCTAGTGTGTAATGGTAGAAGTAGATTGTAGAATTAAATTAGCCTGTCCAATTTCTTTATTTTAGTTTTGGTTTTTCGAATTGTTTCCATAGGGATTTCTCAGTTTGTTTAATTAGAGTTAGATGATTATTGCTTTTTGTGGCATAACAAAGTGTTGTTAGATGTTGATTACTTTCCGTAGCATAGCAGAATGTTACAGCATAGTAGAACATTTCTTAAAGTTGATAGTTAAGCACTTTGTTTTGATTGCAAGATTCTTTCGGTGATTGGCAATTTTCTAGGAGTCGACTCACCAACAATTGCATCGTAATTTCAGTTCGGCAATTCATCAATCTCCTCTGTGTTAAAACCATCTGAATTACAGTGTCTGGCATATAATTTGTATGGTAGCTCATAATCATTTGTGGCACTGGGTTGATAATTTATGCACAGCTTTCTATTTCTATTGCAATTCAATTAAAAGGGAATTAAAAAGCTCATCATTTTGGCGCTGTTGCTGGGGAGCTACCAACGACATTGTAGTTTTGATTGATAATTTTGGTTATGTAGTTACGATTTTTATTTTCTGAGAGTGGATCGTGTATGACATTTTTCTTTCTCTAAAGATAGTTTGGTGTGATTTTGGAGGAGGGATGAGTAAGACGCAAAGACAAATTCGTAAGAATATTTCCCGCCGCAAGTCCCTATGAATCCAAGATCATGCAATTTATTCCTGCGTAGAATAAGAGATAGTACGGGTAGGCTTGTATACTCATATGATACCCCCCAAGTACTAACCATGCAGGAAGTATAATAAGAGGAGGACGTGTTCAAGGGAGGTCACCTTCTATCAGCATTTCTAAGCAAGAGATTGAAATGCCTGAGCATTCTACCATGCCCATCAATAGAATGGTCTTGCCCACGCATGCTGAGGATGATCTTCTAGTGACATAATCCACTCGACAAGAAGAACATGTTCAAGAAGGAGGAATTCTTAATCAACTCAGTGTTAACAATCAAGGGAGTGAGGAACAATATTTGCTGAATCTGCGTTGTCATCCGGATGGATGGCGACGGAGAGAACATTCCCAACAATGACGGAGAGCACATTCCCAACAGCGAGGAGACAAACCAAGGAAATACAAATGGAGAATCAAGTACTGGAACAATTACTTTCAAATTTCCAATCAAAAAATCCGGATCTACACTTACAAACTAGATGAAGAATATTCCACATTCGGTGTTGCCCAATTTTCATGGTATGGTAAGTGAGGACCCAGACATGTTTCTGTTTGAATTCGATGTCCTTTGTAGGAGCTACAATTATGTTACATATCACCAGAATCTAAACCTTTTTCCAGACACATTGAAAATACAAGCTCTAAGGTGGTTTATGGGACTGGGAGGAGACAGTATATTGACTTGGGCTCAAATGAAGAAGGTCTTCTTGGATAAATATCAAGAATATTGCAAGGATAAGGATTGGAAGGAAGCAATTTTTAAAATGATCCAACAAGAGGACGAGAACCTAGAAGACTATGTAGAAAGATTCCAATATAATTTGCACAGATCAAGACAGAATGGGTTAAATGATGATACATTCAAAATTCTGCTCTTACGAGGAATCATAGATAATTGCATTGATATACTAAATTTGATGGGAGCAGGGGATGTGTCCCTGCTAAAATATGTAGAAATATGTGATCTCTGTAGAAGGTATTCAAGGAATGCCTCCAGATCGGGAAGAGGGATTCAGGATATAGTAAACAGGACCACCAAGACTTCAAGAGAAGGAGTTTCAAGGATGGAGATTGGAAACCTCTTGGAGGGTTTTAAGACTGACATACTCAGTTCCTTGAGCTCTCAGTTAGATGCACTTCAAGCAAAGAAAAGGAAAGAGGAGGAAGATCGAGCTTTGGCTATTTTTTGTCCTAAATGTAGAAAGAGTCATCCTCTCAAGAATTGCACATTAGACAGAGTGGAAATCTGCCTTCTATGCAACCAGGAGCATCCCACAAAAGACTGCCCTTCACTACCAAGACTCAAGGCTATATACGAAGAAGCAGGGATAGAAGCAGAACCTGTTTGTTGTATATCTCAAAATCTCCCATGGAAACCCCGACCTTCAGGTATAGTACTAGATCCCATGCAAACATTTAATCCTTATTGGAATAATGCTCAAATACATCAGTCACAAGTTCCACAAGCTCCACAAGTTCAAAACAATTCTCAACCTTGGTACCCACCTATGCCTCAACAAGCATGGGCACCTTCATATCCACAAAATAGCCCTTGGAAATCAAACTGGAGGCATTCAAGTTTTGGGAATCAACAACAAATTCAGCATCTATCGCTTCAAGTACAGAATCCTCAAATCCCATTTGCACCAGTACAATCATTAATGCAACCTCTTCCACTACCCTAGTTAACCTTACCATTGAATAATCCACTTCCCAAACCACTTCTTCCTGCACAACCCACTCCTAACCCTAATAATAAGGTTGGACAACCTATAATGGTTGTTGAGTTACCTAATTATCTAGCTTATTCCATTTCCACAGTGGACTTCCACGACATCCAATTACGCTCTGGCAGAAAAGTTAATAAAACTACCTCTCCTATAATTATAGAGGAAGAAGATGAAGAGACACCAGAAATCTTACCAGTCCAATCTGAAGAGACACCAGTTCAATCTGAATATAATATCCCACCCATCCCACCTAGGAAATCGCCACAAGCAGAGCACAACCAACTTCCACCATACCCCGAGCGCTTAACCATAGACAAATTCAAGCCTCAATATGAATTTGATCTCCTGGGAGAATTACGGAATGTCTGTGTGAAGATTCCACTATTCCAAGCTATCAAAGACATTCCAATTTACTCCAAAGTTGTCAGAGAATTATGTTTGAAAAAACTAGGCAGAAAGAGAAAAGACCCTCCAACAGTTCATGTGATAGCATATTTGGCCGAATTAATGATGGGTAACACTATTACTGCTAAGTACTCTGACCCTAGTAGTCCCATTGTCAATGTACAAATCAATGGAATTTCTCTCTCTAATACATTGATTGATTTGGGATCTGCTATTAATGTCATGACTAAACAGACAATGGATAGATTGGGCATCACAAACCTTCGACAAACTTCTACTATTTTACAGCTTGCTGACCAATCTCCTGTAAAACTGGATGGCATTATAGAAGACCTTGTTATCTCAGTAGACTCATGGGAATACCCAGTGGATTTTATGGTTTTATAGACAAAATCAAACTTGGAAGGTTATCCCCTAATTTTGGTTCGACCATGGTTGGCCACAGCGGATGCTTATATTGGCTTCCAATTAGGAAACATGCGGATATCTCATGGTAATATTGTTAAGGAACTCACCTTATACCCTCCTGTGACGCCTACGATACAACCAGAACTCCCCTTGTGGCCAGATGAAGAGGAAACTGAGCAAGCAGATGACACCCTACATCTATACATGATTGAACAATCGCTTGTAGCAAAACAATTAATTGATGATGATTTTCTCAGTAAATTTATTTCTTCTAGTCCTTTGGGAGATTTTATGGAATTGTTTAGTTCAGTTTGCACTACCCAACAAATTGACAGCATTCCAAGTTCATCTACGACACCTGATATTACTTCTACGCTCGATGGTGATTCTGCAATTAGCGAAGTGGAAATTGAACCTGGCATGTTTTTCAAGAATAGACCCACATTGTCAAAGTACCAAACAGAACAGCTTACCTCTGTATTAAAGAAACGCAAGTTTGCATTTTCCTGGTATTACAGTGACATGAAAGGTCTGCACCCTAACCTATGTACACATCATATCTATACCAAGGATGATTTCAGACCTATTAGGAAACCCCAGCACGGGATGAATCCGGCACTCAGAGAAGTGGTCAAAGAGGAACTTCAAAAGGTGTTGGCTGCAAATTTTATTTATCCTATTTCCAATAGAAAATGGGTGTCTCCACTGGTCATAGTTCCTAAAAAGAATGGAAAGTAGCGTATCTGTGTTGATTATAGGGAATTAAACAAAGCTACACATAAGGACCATTTTCCGTTACCTTTCATTGATCAGGTGTTGGAAATGCTAGCAGGAAAAAAGTATTTCTCTTTTATGGATGGCTTCAGTGGGTATAATCAGATTAGGATAGCACTGGTGGATCGAGAGAAAAGGACATTCACACGCCCACGGGGTACTTTTTCATACCAGGTGTTACCTTTCGGGTTATGTAATGCCCCTGCTACATTTCAGCGGGTTGTTCTTAGCATCTTTACTGATCTTATTCATGACACTATGGAAGTTTTTATGGACGACTTTACCTCTCATGGTGAATATTTTGTAGAAGCTTTGAATAATCTGGACAAAGTACTTACACAATGCAAGGAAGTGAACCTCTGTCTCAGCAGTGAGAGATGTAGAATGATGCTCACTCAAGGCATCATTCTAGGTCATCTCATATCTCCTGATGGAATCAAAGTAGACCCAGCAAAGATTCAGGTGATCCTTAATTTACCAGTTCCATGCACACAAAAAGAGGTACACAGTTTAATTGGATATGCAGGTTATTATAGAAGATTTGTTCAAAAATTTTCAAAGATTGCTAGTGCCTTATTTCTGCTCATGTCCAAAAACAAACAATTTGAGTGGACCAATGCCTGTCAATTAGCTTGGGAAACCTTAAAACAGAAAGTCTCTACTTCACCTATCCTACGAGGACCAAATTGGTCCTTTCCATTCCTAATATCCAGAGATACCTCTAATACCACCATAGGAGGAGTCCTAGGCTAGCAGGAATATTAGAAACCCTATGCCATATATTTTATTAGTAAAAACTTGACTGTTACTGAACTTAATTATACAGTGACCGAAAAATAATTCTTGGTTGGCATTTATGCCATAAATAAATTCCGCCATTTCATTATAGGATACCTAGTGATTGTCCACACTGACCACTTTGTTATCAAATACCTCATGAACAAACCCATCACAAATGGCAGAGTCACTCAGTGGTTGTTGTTGCTACAGGAATTTGACATTTCAATAATGGACAGTCCTGGTAAAACTAATGTGGTTGCTAATTTTCTTTCAAGAATAAATAGTAATGAGGAACCTCAACCGGTGGATGATGCTTTCCCAGATGAATATTTGTTTGTTATTTCTACTAATGTTCCTTGGTTTGTAGATGTAGAAAATTATTTGGTTGCAAGAAAACTTTCGGGGCATATGACATGAAAAGAGAAGAAAAGGATTGTGTAGCGCAGCAGTAGATTTTCATGGATTGATGGCTATTTGTTTTATACATGACCAGACTTGGTGATCTATCGATGTGTTCGTGAAGATCAAAATTACCCAATTCTGAGAACTTCGTGAAGATGAAAATTACCCAATTCTGAGAACCTGTCATGATGGCCCATGTGGGGGGCACTTTGCTGACAAACGAACAACCCACAAAATCCTACAACTGGGCTATTATTGGCCTACAATATTTAAAGATGCCCGAGAGTATGTCTGGAGCTGTGATAGCTATCAAAGAATGGGCCAGCCACTACAGTCAGACGAAATGCCACTTTAGGCTCAGCTTGTGGTGGAACCATTTGAGAAATGGGCATTGTATTTTGTTGACCCTATCAAACCCCCATCCAAGCAGAAATCATATATCCTAGTATGCACAGATTATGTGACTAAATGGGTGGAGGCAAAGGCACTTCCAAGGGCAACAGAGTAGGCAGTTTCAGACTTTCTATATGCAAATATTTTCACAAGGTTTGGAGTTTCGAGGGAAATTGTTACTGATGGAGGCTTGCAATTTACATCTAAACTCATCAAATCTCTTACAACATAGCACCACATCAAGCACATAATAACTTCACCATATCACCCTCAGGCTAGTGGGAAAGTTGAAGGTACAAACAGAATTCTGGAATCGGTGCTCACAAAGACTATTCAAATTCATCAAAGGGATTGGGCTGATAGGCTTCCTGAAGCCTTATGGGCCTACAGAACATCATGGAGAAGTACCACGGGTTTGAATCCTTATCAATTAGTTTATGGCAATCAAGTCACCTTGCCAACAGAAGTTGAGATTAAAACATTAAGAACTACATTTCAATTAGGCATGGATTTATCATAGGCCCAACATACCCGCCTGTGGCAGCTTAATGAGCTTGATGAATTGCAGCTGGCTTCCATAGAATGTACAACCAATTTGGAGCAACAACGAAGCAAGTAGCTTGATCAATTCATCAAAACTAAGTATTTTCAAGAGGGTGACTGGGATTTTCTCTACGACTCGAGGTTCAAAAAGTTCAAAGGGAAACTTCACACTTATTCACTAGGACCATATGAGATTGAAATAGTTTTTGATAATGGTATAGTACGACTCAAAACCATTGATGGTGAGGGAACACTTCTTATGGCCAATGGTCATCGACTAAGGCCATATAAGAAACCATTGTCCAAAGAAGCATTCATCCAAAATATTGTTGCGTGCTGATGTACTAAAGACTTCGAGATTACCATCTCAACCTCTGAAGAATAAAAAAAGAAAATGAAAAAATGAAAAAATGGACTATGAAAATCCTCCTTGGATGCAGCCCTAAAAAAAACCAGAAAAATGGACTATGAAAATCCTCCTTGGACGTAGCCCTTTAAAAAAATTTAAAAGAAAAAAAAAGAAGAAGAAAAAGAAGAAAGAAAAATAAACTTTTATTTTGATACTAATAAGTCTATCTGTGGATTCTTTGCAGGGACATTCTATCATAATCCCCCTTCTTATCCCATTCATTCCATCCTTCCCCCTAATATCGCTCACCTATTGATGGCCCTTCTCTCTTGGATAACTACTCTTCAGACTATTTTACATAGATTTTATCCACTATTTCCTCTGCAGCACTATGGACACCATTTCCATTCCATTTCATACTCACTCCTGCTTCATTACAGAACATGCTCCATCCCATTGCAGAACCCCTTTCCGCTCCATTGCAAAACCCCTTTCTGCCTCATTACAAAACATGTTCCGTCCCATTGCAGAACCCCTTTCCGCTTCATTACAGAACATGTTCCGTCCCATTGCAGAACCCCTTTCCGCTTCATTACAGAACATGTTCCATTCCATTACAGAACCCCTTTCCGCTTCATTACAGAACATGTTCCATTCCATTAAAGAAACCCTTATCCACTCCACATACCCTTTCCATAGTGTTACAAAATCTTTTCCGTTCCACTCCCCATACCTTTCCGCAACACCACGGAATCATTTCACACATGTTATCGGCTCCTTTTCTGACTTTGCCAGCACTTTAACATTCACATTTTTGGCTTCCTTCCACGTCCCATCCACATGGTGGCACCTTTCTTACCTGTATAGGCCCAACATCATTTGACGTCTCCGGTAAAAGGAAAATAAGGATCATGCAGCATTGATCCACAGCATCGGGGATCCCGTTCAGTAGCTAACCCGAGTCCTATCAATTCCTACTTGACAAGACTCGATACCGGAACATCATTGCATCTTGTCAGCCACAAAGGAGAATGATCGTAGCTCATTACAACCATCAGTGCAAGAAGTGGAGAACCTTCTCCCCTTCTTCTCATCACTGCAACCAACCAACGATTGAACTCCATGCATCTCTTCTCAGGTAAGGTAGGTACATAACCATCCTTCATTCTCTTTTGATAGGTACAAAAGGACGGATCATGATTTATTAAGCCACTTAGTGCCACACGGGGTCGTGTGCTGAGTTGGTTGGGGTGGGAGAATTTGGAGTTGCCTCTAAATTCTATCAAACCAATTGTTTTTCTGATAGTAATTCCACCACCTACGATCTCCCAGTTAGATCAGTATTGATAACCCACCTTCGTATAATCCAAGTCCATCCTTTTCCTCAGAAAACTGACAGGAAATCTGAAGCATTGTAAGCATCCGAAGGGGAATAAGGAACAAAGCGCAATGACGGGAGCAATCCATAGTGAACCTGAAAACATGGATATCGTCTATGGAAACAGAGAAGTGAAAATAGTTTTTCAACAGGAAAGGTGGCTAGATTATTTTGACAAAATAAAGAAGGGAGATGCTGCGATTGCAATGGAGTTTCTGCTCATCTATGACAGTGCAGTTGCAGAAGTACGAGGATTGAAAATTCAAGCAGATGAGCTGACAATTGCAAGGGTCTCCGGATTACCACAGATAGGCGAAAAATGGTTCGAGAGACATGTGTCAATAAATCCTCTTATAGATGCGTTTTTGGAACCTGGTGAACTGGTGCGAGGAATAGAAAAGGGGACAAAACGAGATTCATTGCCGTATTTTCTGTGGAAATCCCTAGAATTAATAAGCGAAATGGTCAAGGGAAGTACGAATCCAGATACGAGCTTGGCATATCATGGTTTGATTATATTGTTGGTGGAAGAAGCCCTACAGAAACAAAACCAGACATGGGAATCATTCGTGGGCATATCCTCGAGCACCAGGCAGACAGGGAGGAAGAAAAGGAACGCATTGGAAAATACCCCAGAAACCCAAAGGAAGAAACCAGTTCATGCGGGAAACAGGAGAAATCTGCAAGCTGAAACCCCAACAAGTTCGATAGAAGGACCACATACCTAGACAAGATCAAGGGCTCGGGAAGAATGACAAGAATAGGAAAAATTGCTTAGCCAGAACAATGAATTTGAGGAAGAGTGGGAGGTATTCATCATGTCAGAGAGCACTAGTAAAAACTGGGAGAATCAATTTGGGTTGTAGAATGTAGAAGAACAATAGAAGAAAGAAAAACAGTGGATGGCTATATTCAAAGGGACGCAAGGTAACAGGATAAGGATATTTCAGCATTTTCTGCTGTGCAAATACCGAAGAGCATATGGTAAGTTGAAGAAAGATTACTAGGATTTGAAAATTTCTTATCAGAAGAAAACAGAAGAAATGGTGGCCCTACAAGAGCAAATTCAAAGGATGGAGAGATATAAGATGGATACCCTATTGGAGGCCGTGGCATTGGAAGGAGAACAAAGGGAATATTTTAGGGAGACATTCAGTGATGAAAGGGCAGAGGTTAGCGTGCAAATAAAATATATAGAATCTGAGGCGGGTTTTGAAGCAGAAGTAGTAGAAAATCAAGAGATGCAAGAAGATGTCCCTTCAGATGAAGTCCAAATAAAGAACCTTGAAGAAATGGTAGCTCAGCTACAGGAGACAGCAGGAGACCTGGAAGAACAACTAAAATTGGCCAGCGATAAGAGGAAAGGGAAAGAGCAGGAAACAATTATAGAGAAGATACAAAGACATGACTATGCCTTGGCCATGAGGAGGCTTAGTCAAGAAGTGTAGAAATTGAAATTTGAAAAAGAATACATGAATTATCTGGCTCACTCCATGAGGAATCAAATACCCCTTTCGAATTTACTCTGTATTCTTAAAGGAACAACTCATATCTTTTAGGTTGTCTATGGTAAACATGGGGTATAATGATCATATTGAGACAGAAGAGAAATTTATTGCTTCTTTTACCAGGAGTAACGATGAAGAAAAAAAAATTATGCAAATTATATATGCATAATATGATTATCACAGACTATGAGGATTGGGACCCAAACCGTCATGTGGGAGAAGTACAACTGAGGGCATTCATGTCTTTCATGAGGAATCATTTGAGATGGAACCAGGCTGCCACTATTGTGGAAAACATTGAATGGAAAGATGCTCTTTGGGTGCGAGGTTCACCCTCAGTTGAAAAATTGTTCACATCCAGGAACCAGGTTATGCAATACAGAGCATTTGTTACTCTCCTGGAAACCGCCCAACTTAAAGTTTTTCATGAATGTATGTATTGGATTCCCTTTCACAGGTTGGAGGTGTTGCTCTATCTATGAAGAAGGATTAATGCTCTGAGTTTGGACTTGGAAAGAAAAGATCCCTTTTCTGTTAGAATGTTTGAGTGAGCCCTAGACAGAATACAAGTCTACTTTGACTTCCTGAGTATGCATAAAGCAAACTAGATCGGGCTCTGATTTCATTTCCCTATACTTTGGTGCCCTGTTGTGGATAGAGAGGACAGTGAATTTTTCAAAGTTGATAGAGAATAGAGAGGTTTTTATAGTATAACAGAATGTGGCTATTCTTCCTATAAGTGGAGTGATGAATTCCTAAATAGCTCTCCAAGCACCCCTGTTAGTGGATCATAGTCTTAGTTTGCATGAGGACAAGCAAACCTTTTGGTTGGGGGGAGATGACGGGTTGTGCATATGACCCTTTTTGTTCCCTTATTTTGCCTTGTTTATGAACCTTTTTTGACCTGATCTGGTATTACCACTTGCTCTCTTGCTCACATTTGGCACATTTTGGCCTTGGTAAGGATTGATCTCGTTCTCTTTGTTATTTGTCAATTATTGATGATTTGGATAGATTTATGATGCCATTTATCGACAACTAAAGGAGTGGTGTTTCAGGTTCACTATCACTTTACCTACAGGTTGCAAAATGAAGGAATTCTGGGAGTTGGAGGATGTGCATCTCAGTCTCGAGCTATAACAGATAGGTATCCAGCTAATGTATTTCTTACATCGCTTTGGTGACCTACCCAACATATAGATGATGATGCAATTGGTCCAGGGATCAGAGATTTTTTACCTAACTCAATATTTCGGGTCTATAATGATTCATAGTTGACCGCTCCAATATTTCTGGGATCATCTCCACCTTCCACGATATAGACTCCTGGAATGTCTCATGAGATTTCTTTGACGATCTGTAGATAGGCCTTATTGGGAAATCCGTTGTAACTGCACGATCTTTCATATTTCTCTCATGAGCATTGATGTATAAAAACATTGAAACTCTTTCAGTAGGGTTAGCCACCAATCTGCATAAGATCTATTGAACACTGCTATCAGAATTTTTTTTATATAAAACTTATCTTTACCTGATTCCAATGTGTTGATCAATTTCGTGTGAGTGAGTGGCTATTCAGCTCCTATTGCCGAAGGCATGGCCCCCTTCTGTGACAGGTGCTGCTATAAGTAGGATTTCTTTTCTTTATGCATTTTGTTAATGATTGATGAATTTAATATTTGATGCAGCGTTGATTTATTTAATTATTTAGAATTCAGATTTGGTGTGCTGAGTATAACTGAGTGTGAATGTTGAGTAGTGATATGACTAAATTGCATAATCATTCTTATTATCATTAGTGAATACAGGGGAATTTATGGATAATGAAGATTGAGTTAGAATTAATTCTATGGTGAATGCATGTATTAAGCTCATTATTAGATTCTGTTGCTAGTGCGTAATGGTAGAAGCAGATTGTAGAATTAAATTAGCCTGTCCAATTTCTTTATTTTAGTTGTGGTTTATCGAATTGTTTCCGTAGGGATTTCTCAGTTTTCTAAATTAGAGTTAGATGACTATTGCTTTCTGTAGCATAATAGAGTGTTGTTAGATTTTGATTACTTTCTGTAGCATAGCAAAATGTTACAGCATAGCAGAACATCTCTTAAAGTTGATAGTTAAGCGCTTTGGTTTGATTGCAAGATTCTTTCTGTGATTGGCAATTTTCTAGGAGTCTATCCACTAACAATTGCATCCTAATTTCAGTTCAGTAATTCATCGATCTCCTCTGTGTTAAAACCATCTGAACTACAGTGTCTGGCATATACTTTGTCTGGTAGGTCATAAGCCTTTATGGCCTTAGGTTGATAATTTATGCACAACTTTCTATTTCTATTTCAATTCAATTAAAGGGAATTAAAAAGCTCGTCACTCAGAAGAATAAATGCAAAGTTTCAAATCGAATATATTTCATGCAATTGTGACAATAAAAAAAAGGCTTGAAATTAGTAAAAGGGCAGTTTTTCTAAGAGGTTGTGGATCAATGGTTCATATCAAAGCAACGACGAGATCGACAGTGGATATAGTTTTTGCTAGAGAAATAAGCAGGGGATTTAACACATAGTAAATTTACAGAAATGACCGTTAAGTTAATTTTAAAGTGAGAAAGAGATCAACGGATCACAAGGATTTCGCATCACCAACTTGCACGAACAAAGGAAGTGGTCGGTGGTTGCTAAATCTTAAACCAACCACCACGTGTCGATACAGTTCCATTTCGCCGATTGAAAAAAGGGTAAAGGAAACCACCTTCTAGGTTTGTGAAACAGCTTTGGGGGTTATAAAATACAAAGTGCACGAGATAAACGACACTTGTCATTTGGCATTGAACGGTTTGGATGTCTCACATGTAGTTGGAACAAGATAGAGAAAACCTCTTGTCCAACTCACGTATTTCGAGGTAGGATTTCAAGACTCTTAGAGATGTTTCAAACACTTATTTCAATGGAAAATCAGACTATGTGTGTAGTATTTCGCACTCTAAAGAGAAATTAATGGAGTTTAAGTCGCAGGGAAAGGATGTATTTAATGTTTTGGTTTCTTTTCATGATTGGACTTCATGATTGCACAGAGGGGCCTCATGATTGCATGTAGGGGCTTCAAATGCATCGAGGGGATTCAAATGACCAAGGGAAGAGATGGAAAAGGTGTTAAACAAATCACACCAAAGGTTGCAAACGTGTAAACCCATGGCAGAATAGTGATGTAGACCCACCCAGAATAAAATCAATGGTAGAAAGGGGTTTCGACGCTAGAAAGTGCATGGTGGTTAACCTTGGAAAGGTGGAGCATAAATTAAATTGCTTACCACGTGGAAAGCATTGGTGGAGTCCACTATGAAAAGCCATAAAATTTAAACCACTCATCGCAAGTTCCCAAACCACCTAAGCATATGTTATATAAAAATTTTGTTCGAAGTTTGAAAAATGCATTTGTTGATTATTTCCTGGAGAAAAAGAAGCCACAGTAAACGTGCAACTTGTCTTCGTCATCAAGAACAGAAGTCAACAATCTCACTTCATAGGTAGCTTGAAACCCTCACTTTTCAGAGTTTGTTTCCCAGATGGAGAAAATTGAATACCTTGTTTCGTTCAATGAAAGTTTAGATGAAAACGAGGAGCTGGTAGTTGACAGGGAAAGCAATATTTTCGACCTTGTCTTTCTTGTGTGTATTATTTCACAATCTAAAGATAAATTAGTGGAGTTTAAGTTGCAGGGAAAGGATGTATTTAATGTTTTTGGTTCTTTTCTGTATTATTTTTGTGTCGAACAGACCCTACACTTCCCATAATTTTTTGGTTGGTGTGTGGTGAATTATTCGTAGGCAGAAAGGGTAATCATTAATGTAAATACAACCAAAATTCTATGTCGATTCAATGCGCAGACTATTCATGAGGTTCTAGGTTTACCTGAAATATTTCCCGAAATCCTTGAGTCGTTTAACGAAGAAAATTTGGTAAAGTTTTATAGAAATTGCAGTCCGGAATAAAAGACAAGTTTTTATTACAAGTCTTGAAAGATGGTTAGTGAACTAATTTATTATTTTGGGCTCTATATTCCTGCATTAAGTGGGAGGTAGGAACCTAGGGGTGGTTCTGGTGAATCCAAAAAACGTCCCCAACCACGACGATTTTAATAATAAAAGATTTATTTGGACAGAGTCATAGGAATATTGTCTATCTGAGTTCAAGAAATCGTTTTTTGCTATAATAAACTTGATTCTTTAATAAACTACCTCCCTAAACTAGATTTACCATAAATAAAAACACCTCCTAACCTCCCTCTCACCACATGATGGGAAAATTAAACTTAATATTGAAGCTCATTTTATCCCTTACATAATAAAATAGATCCATTGGATGGCTTACACTAAACCCTAGCTCTAGAGGCCTTGCGGATAATCTAGTAAACAAAATATTTTAAGAATTGAAACATGAAGCAGAAGATTACTATTTACCAACACTTTCATAGACTTCTTTTGGATTAATATTTTACTTACAAATGTCCTTTTCTTTTTATCTTCGGCTTCCAAGTGCTCAATCTCTTGGATTTTGTGATTCACATTGTCTTCTATCAGGATTTCTGCACCAAAATGGTTTTTTCTTCTTCACTATCATCATCATATTCATCATCGATTATGGTGGAACTCCAATCTAGTTCAAAATATCCATCGCCACTTGGTGATATTTTCACCCTTTTATTGCATGATTTCTTGGTTTTTCCCTCGATGTTTGTGCTCTTCCATTGGATTTACTATAGCTTAAATCCATATGTTTATATTGAAATGGTACCATTAATATCCTTAATATTCATTTATACAATCTTTAAACTAATTTTAAAAATCAAATATGCCACGTGTCACAATCTGAGCATTCCACATGTCACCCTAGAAACTAGGTATGAACATTTTAACAACAAAAATTATAAAAATTTTGCTTCAAAGAGTTTGTTGATAAGTCGAAATTTTGTTAGAGAAAGAGAGGTTGCTCTTTCCTCAGGTTGTTCTATTTTGGGGTTTTGGACGTAGATGCTGAGGAGAAAGAGCATCTTATCCTTCCTCCTGGGATGTTTTTTAGGAGTGGAGAAATTAGATATCGGCACTCTAAACACAAATTTCATAGGTACAATGCTTCGCACAGTTTGTTGGAAAGTGGAAATATTCTCAAAGAAAGAGTGGCCGCTATTTCTTCAAGTTGTTCTATTTTTACAATCCCCTCATAAATGAAGGGGCAGTCGACCCTTCTTCTGCCCAGTATTCTTTTCATAATAGTTTTGGACTGCAAGAAGGGTCAATCGATCTTTCTTGTGTTTTCCATTCTGGATATAGGTGAATTGATGGATATAGGTGTTCACAATTATCTACCAAACGAAGGGGCAGCCGATCCTTCTTGTCGGAAAACACAATTAAGGACAAACATGTTTTATATGTTATAACTTAGCTGATGTTCGGGTCCCTACTACTTACAGTGGAATTCGGAAGTCAAAAATTGTCTCCCTAGCCTTCGTAGATTAAATATTTTTACATTTCTCTCATAAGTTAAGGGTCGACCGACCCTTCTTGTGCTCATCATTCTTTCAGTGTTCACCATTTTGGATATACATGAATTGAGGGGCTAGTCTTCATATGTTGAATATTTTTACAATTCCCTCATAAATGAAGGGGCGACCGACCGTTCTTCTGCCAGTATTCTTTTCATAATAGTTCTAGACTACAAGAAGGGTCGGTCGATCCTTCTTGTGTTTGCCATTTTGGATATAGGGAATTGTTGGATATAGCTGTTCACAATTATCTACTAAAGGAAGGGGCAGTCGATCCTTCTTGTCAGATAACTGAATTCGAGACAAACATTTTTTATATGTTATAACTTAGTTGATGTTCGGGTCCCTACTATTTACAGTGGAAGTCGGATGTCGAGAATTGTCATCCTAGCCTTCGTAGATTAAATATGTTTGCATTTCTCTCGTAAATTAAGGGTCAGTCGACCCTTCTTGTGCTCAGTATTCTTCCAGTGTTCACCATTTTGGATATACATGAAATGACTGGAAAGCCTTCTTACGTTGAATATTTTTACAATTCCCTCATAAATGAAGGGGCAGACGACCCTTCTTCTGCCCAGTATTCTTTTCATAATAGTTATAGAATGCAAAAAGGGTCGGTCTATCCTTCTTGTGTTCGTCATTATCGATATAGGGAATTGTTGGATATAGGTGTTCACAATTATCTACTAAAGGAAGGGGCAGTTGATCCTTGTTGTCGAAAAACGAAAGTCAGGACAAACATTTTTTATATGTTATAACTTAGATGATATCTGGGTCCCTACTATTTCCAACGGAATTCAAAAGATGGGAATTGTCGGCCTAGCCTTCGTAGATTAAATAATTTTACATTTCTCTTGTAAATGAAGGGTCAACTGACCCTTCTTGTTCTTGTGCTTAGTATTCTTCTAGTATTCACCATTTTGGATATACATGAATTGATAGGATAGCCTTCGTAGGTTGACTATTTTTACAATTTCCTCATAAATGAAGGGGTGGTTGACCCTTCTTTTGCCCAGTATTCTTTTGATAATATTTCTATATTGCAAGAAGGGTTGATAGATCCTTCTTGTGTTCTCCATTCTGGATATAGGAAATTGTTTTATATAATTGTTCACAATTACCTACTAAACGAAGGGGCGGTCGATCCTTCTTGTCAGAAAACGGAAGTCGAGAAAAACATTTTGTATATGTTATAACTTAGCAGATGTCTGGATCCCTACTATTTATAGTGGAATTCGGAAGTCGGGAATTGTCGGCCTAGACTTCACAGATTAAATATTTTTACATTTCTCTGGTGAATGAAGGGTCGGTCGACCCTTCTTGTGCTCAGTATTATTCCAATGTTCACCATTTTGGATATACATGACTTGACGACCCATCCTTCATGGTTGAATATTTTTACAAGTCCCTCATAAATGAAGGGGTGGCCAACCCTTCTTGTACCTAGTATTCTTTTCATAATCGTTTTAGACTGCAAGAAGGGTCGATCAATCCTTCTTGTGCTCAGTATTCTTCTAGTGTTCACCATTTTGGATATACATGAATTGATGACCTAGCCTTCATAGGTTGAATATTTTTACAATTACCTCATAAATGAAGGGGTGACCGACCCTTCTTCTGCCCAATATTATTTTCATAATAGTTATAGACTGCAAGAAGGGTCGGTCGATCCTTCTTGTGTTCGCCATTCTGGATATAGGTGTTCACAATTATCTACTAAATGAAGGGGTGATTGATCTTTCTTGTCAAAAAATAGAATTTGGGACAACCATTTTTTAATATGTTATAACTTAGCTGATATCTGGATCCCTACTATTTACAACATAAGTAGAAAGTCAATAATTATCGGCCTAGAATTCATAGATTAAATATTTTTACATTTCTCTCATAAATGAAGGGTCAACCGACCCTTCTTACTGACATATTTGATAATATATACTAGTGGAGATAATTATTTTTTGTTTAAAATAAATATTATTTTTAATGTGCTCCTGTTATTTTATATTTCATAAATTGCTTCTGAACTGGATTTTGGTTCTCAACAATATGTCCTATAATTTTATATTTTAGAAATCGCTTCTGAAATGGATTTTGGTTCTCAACAATATGTGGAGCTCCTTCTGAATGGATTGAAAGTTGTTGAAGGAATCTCTTTTCCAGAAAGAAAAGTATTGCATAATATCATCATTCATGATGGATGTATCATTGTAAACGTTACCAAGACTTTAAATGCAACTCTTTAATTTCCCTATCCATCAGAACATGCAGATACATTGTCAAAGGCAGTTGGTGATTATATTCAATGGCCTGCATTTGAGATCGTTAACCACATTGGATCTGCTCTTCACATTAATGATGCGAATGATATGCCAGCTTCTACTTCGACGAGTGTAGAACATATCATAACAATTGAAAATAAATCTTCTTTTAATATGAGAAAAGTTAAGTTGGTACATAAGTGTTTAGAATGCAAGGATTGCATTTTGATAGGTTTTGTAACAAATGTGAGTGGGACTGATTTTGTTGGGGGAACATTTTTGGGTGACTTCTCCTTTGCTATTCTGGTGGATGAAGTGGTGTTTTCTTGTATGGCATGTTGTCCATGTACTGGAGGTTTTGTTTTATGACTTATTAAAAGAATCATATATTTTAATACAGAAACATTGTTTTATGTTGAAATCAATTTGAACAATAATAAATCTAAAACTACTTTGAAAGTATTAAGATAAAATCATAATATCACGTTTGTGGGAGAGAAAGTTAATTTGATACATCAATGATCTTTAAATCCACATTATGCTTCACGTGGAATAGTGTCAACTGTGCTTGAAGAAGATATTGTATAATTCAAACCACTAGATGTTGGTGAGTTTGGTATTTTAGTTCATAAAGTCTTCTGCAATTGCAAGGATTGTGGTGTATTTGAAGGCTCTCTTGTAAGATGGCTTGCAAACAATTTGCTTGACCTCAATGATGTTCCTTTGGATATTATACTAAGAAAGAACACAGACGAAGACATGGTCAACATTTGGAATATTTTTGAAGAATTTCCTTTATAGATGGTCCTTCCAGGTACTCCCCATTGTTAATATATAGATGTTAAAGGTAATGGAACAAGGCCATACGATTCCATAAAGTGGCAAGATGGAACTAAAATTTCTGAAATAAATTCAAGATCGGTACCTTATAGGCTTGGAATTGATTAGGGTGCATTCCTTTCAAAAATTTTCACTGAACATTGTTGCTCAAATCTTTGTATGTCAAAAATTTCACATCAATCGATAGTTGAATTTGTGAATAGATTTCATAGTATGAATGGAAATTCAAGAAGATAGTATGTTATAAATTATATGGGATCAAATGATCTTGTGGACAAAGAAAGAGATGACAGAAAAATAATCATGTTTACAATGAGATTAGACATAATAGACGTCTGTCAAAATGCACGGTGTACATGCCATGGGATAAAAAGGAGCAATTTCTACAATTATAAAAGCATGTTCTTGAATGGTGATGTGAGATATGTGCATGGTAATATTGGCTTGGAAAAATCTAGGGCGAACATTGTTGCACTGGTAGCTACTATTAATAAAATTGTAGAAGATAATTCAGAAAAATATCCACATCTTATGTGATTAATCAGTGAAGATGGAACAAGGACAACCTTGAAATTATTTTTCGATTAATATTTCCCATGGTTTGTTGTGAAAAATGGTAAATGAAGAAATCGAAAGTATTTGTTTGCCTCCAGTATCAAAATCCTCCTTTAGAAAGGTGATGAGAGAATATTTTGGAGATGTTAAAATTTCTAAGTCAAACTCCTTTGCAAGGTGTAATGAGTGCATTACAATACATGATAGGCTTAAGGGAACCACTAATCCAGCTGAGGTGGAAAGGTTGTGAGGACATCGGGAAGCTCATAATAAATATCGCAAGTTGTCGCCAAGTATATTATTCTCAGATATTAGCTGCACAAAAAATTCCAAAGGATTTTCTGAGTATTGTTCATGAGAAAATGGATAAGTCAAAGACTTCCATTCCATGGATGGGTAAGAAGGAAAAATATTTTAGTAATGTTATGAATATTCCCATATCATTGACTGGAATGTTGACTCATGGGAACAAAACTGGGGGGTTTTCCCATTTCAGCCTCTCATTTTTAGAGATAAGATTGAATTTCACTGTGACATCCCTGGCTAAATGCTTGAAGAGTCTTGAACAACCAGTGGTTGATAAATATGGTGATTTTCTATGCAAATTCAGAACATCTAAGCAATTGCATGACGCTCTATTGCAATCTGAGTCATATGAAAAGTGTGTGATATACAGACAAGATGTAATGCAACATGATATATTGCGTGTTGATTGTACTAATCAAAACATGCTAAATTGAAAACTACCACCCATATTGTTGTTGCAAATGGATAATTTCCGAGGTGATAACAAAAATTGCTTTGTATTTGCATTTTATCTCTTTTGACAGCAAGGAGAGTGTTCGAGATGGTTGAACTTGGATTCCTCTTGGTTGGACACACCCATGAAGACATAGATAGAACTTATGGAAGGTTATCAGTAAATATAATGTGCACGGATATATTTTCACTCTTGGAAATTATGGATACATATAGGACATGTGAAGATAAAAATTTATATGTCCCTTATCTAATTGATGAACTTTACGATTTTAAGAGTTTTCTGAAACTCCACCTTTTGGATGGTAATGCCAAAATCATCGATATCAAAAAATTCCATTTTAAAAAATTTCAGCTCATAGATAACATTCCAGTCATGCAATCGAGGGCATCACTTCGAGATGAAGCTTGGTTGTATCCTATTCATCTGTTGCGGTCATTTCCAGTTGGTAGCATAGTCTTGCTGGTGAGGCAACCTAGGTTATTAAATCTGTAATCATAAATACCTTCAAACATTGATGAAATTAAAAAAAAAAGAATAGAAACATAAGTTTCATTCTGGAATTGAGGGATTGAGAAGGGAGGTACACAGTCCCATGTTAAACTATTGGGAGGATGTATATAAAGCTTTCGGCAGCCCCTTCAAGAGTGTTGATCAGTCAACAACTAACTTTTGGCCATCGAAAATACATGATATTCATAGTAGTGAGCCTACAAGATCTGAACATGAAATTATGGATGCCTATTTGAAGGAAAATGTTCTTACTTTGCAGGATTGCTATGTTGGGCTAGTATGCAATAAGCCTAGAGATGAATTCATTCGAAGAGTGGATGTTGTAAAGGGCCAAATGGTCATTGTGAAATCACCAGAGATAGATTGTGCAATATGGTTGGGTAGGACGATTGGTAATATTTATCAGGATTCAGATGCTGGTACTCTTTGGTCTTACAAAGTAGAGGTGCAATGGTAGAAGCCAACAGGAGCATCGAAAGATCTGAAGGTCTTGTACAAAAACTACTTTAATAGAAAGAAACAATGGGTTGCTGGTGCAGAATAAAACATGATGATCGATGTAAATAACATCATATGGACATGGTCACCAAGGCTAGGATGGATACGACACAAAACTAGAATAAACGAGAAGGGCCTTGCAGCAGTTAGGGCACAATGCGAACATATGGGGCATAGTGTTGAGAGTGGGATGGATGTTTCTATGGATATCATTTGATGGGATCTTAGCCCAACAAATTATATTTTGTTACAAGCCTTCTATTATCTTTATCAACCTGGCAGGGTGAGCAAACGTCGATCGTCGAGAACATCCACGAGCCTCTAGGAATTTAAGGAAAATTACCACTGTGATATAGAATACATCGTTTGTTGGTTACTACTGTGTAAGTAAGTTGTCCCTATACAGATTATGCAGATAATTCCTGCCTCGTTTGGAAACTACTAAAATTCTATATGCAAAAAGCTAGATATTCTTGATACTGTATCAAAAAAGAAACAAGAATTGATAAAATTTCCTTTCAAAGAAGGACTGAATATTATAGACATTGCACTTTTCACATTTGAATATTGCTCATTTCCGAATGAAAATTGCACTTTTCAAATCAAAATTTTCACTTTTTTATTTTAAATTGCACTTTTTGAATTGAAATTCATAGTTTCATAACCAAAAGTTGCAATTTTAGGGTTCATAAGTAGTCAAAAAACACACTATTCGAATAGAAAAACACACTTTTCAAAGACAATATTGTCACTTTCAGAACCTAATTTTGCACTTTAGAAAGGTTGATATTGACACTTTCAAAGTCTAAATTCACACTTTCTTAGTCCAAATTTTGCCTAATAAGTCCAAATTTAATTAAATTGTTGTTGATGCATGAAAAAGGACCAAATGAAGAAGGAAAATGATAACCCAAAATTTAAATGCAAATTTTGTGAAGAATAAAATTCAACACTTGGGGTTCCATATCACTTACCTATGAATTAGCTGCAGAGGGCATCTCCAACTGTGAATTCCTTGTTTTCCACTTCAAAAATATCCAGGTCCTCCTTATGATGCTTCTCTCCATCGAAAAAAATGTTATAAATATGGAATTTCAATACCAAATCCCTCATTCATGGAATGATGAAGAATTTTGTAAAGCCCCAATTAAAAACCCCTTTGGTCATCTCACGACATGGATTATGTTCCTATTTTGATGGTATCGACAAAGGAAACTAAGAAAGTTGGTAAAAAATTCCCACTTCCCACCAAAGCCAAATATTTGGCTAACTAAATCACAGCTAAGGGTATTTAAAATGGCAAGTAAACAGGTCCAAAATGCCCCCTTCTAGCCGAATCTACTACCACCAACTACACTGACATGCCCCCTTAAAAGAGAGAAACTTGGGGTTTGGGATGGAAAATCAACGGTTTAATTCCAACAATAACAGTAACTTACCCCTACACTAAAGATTTGTCCAACTACACCCTAGCTCTGACCAACATTGCTTTGTTTCTATGGAAAATTGATTTTAGGTTCACAAAATTAACAAAAATGGGAAAACACATACAGTTGGTTCCATAAATGACCTGGTCTAAAGCCCTACTCCCGCCAACTACACCCCAGCTCTCGCCAACTATACCATGCATCAAAATTTTTCTCTGGTTTCGAGAGCATTAGAGTGAAAACGAACATTCATGAAAATGAAAATGGTAAGCCACGCCGGTAAGTTGTGTGATAGATGGGAAACAAGAAACCACACAGGTAAGTCATGACATAAACGACCACACCTCCAAACATAAATGACCACATTCCAGCATGTTATAAACTTATGTCATGTCATAGTGGGTTGATAAGCCTTGTCACTATGATGTAATGTAATGTCATTTCATGTCATAACCGAGTGGGTTGACAAACTATGTTATAAAGTTATTAAACCATGAATTCCAACACTTATTATAATGACCTGCAACTTTATTGATAATCATAAACCATGAACTCCAACTATGTTAATGTCAATATAAGGGTGTATAACTATGTTCCTAAACTATGACCTCCAACTATGTTAATAAACCATGACCTCAACATTGTTAAATTAGATCTTCAACCATGGTATAAACTTGCAATTTAATTATCATTAAGTTAATCAACATTATAATAATTAATTAATAATGTTAATATATCCATCACATAAGTCATGTTATTAGTGTTAAAATTCCATGGCATAAGTCATTTGACCTAACGGGATTAATATACTACAAATTTAAATTCAACCTTAAACATCCTAGTTTTTTTCTTGTAATTGTTATTTAGTCACTATCCCTATACTAAATTACTAATTTAATTTAGTAATTTTTAGTTGTGTCACTTAATATCTAGTCATTTTTTTCATCCTTTGACTAAACTAGTCATTTCAGTTAGTAATTTTTAGCCGTGCCATTGCAAATTGCTAAAATTTTGTAGTATTTAGCTTATAAAAACTATCATGACTAAATTTTTTTCTTGCGTAGTCATAAATTTTCCAAATTGTACTAGTGCTCACTACCTAACATAGTGATAACATATACACCCACAAGGCTACATGGGCACATTGGTGCACCCCTCTTGGGAAACATCTCCTCGCACATATGAATACACACATCATCCACCAACCTAGGAGAATTGTGTTCAAATATTGGGAATTGCACCATAAACCACTTAAAAAATAAAGAAAAATCATGAAGAAAAGGGGAAGAGACATCTTCCCTCCGACATGTTAAACCAATGATCTAGAGAAATGCAATGTTGTTGTAAGATAATATAAGAATGGCTATTAAGTTTTTCAAAGTGAAATTTTTTATCTATGTTGTACATCATATTTAAAATAATGTGTCATTGATTAGTGTCATGGTGTGCTAGTGCCATGTTGATAAGGCACACGTAGTTAACCTTCTCTAATACAAAATAATATAACTACATCTATCCCCTAATAACCTAGAAGTTACTAGGTTTAGTAATGTGTACACTAATATATATCTACACAAATTTTAGTTTACTCTTTCGTAAAATATTACGCATTAAATTGTAGAAAAGGGGAAAATCCCCCTCCCCCTCCAAAATACCATGGTGTTGAAAGAAAATTCCTCCTTTGTGGGTTGCACCATAGATCACAACCAACCATAAAGGGTTTTTTTCCATGATGCTAATGAAAAATCAACTAGAATAATAGCCATGGGTTTCTCTTGAGGGAGTTAGCTTCCCCATCAAAGTTGAGGAATTCAACATTCCTAAAAAACATTGACCATAAAAAATAATAAGACAAAGAGACATATGCCTCTCCCTCTCCCATAAACCTCGTATATAATTTAAATCATAAATCTCGGATATAATTTAAATTATATAGATCAACGTAATATTGTTATGGTTCTCCCTTACTCCATACAATCTCACTATATATATATATATATATATTCATTCAATATTCAATTTAAATTTGTTGCAAAACAAATGTATAATACAAACTATAGAAATAATTTTAGTTAAATACACCACTATCAACACACCATTATTTCTTAAGTGAAAGAATGCACCATTCATGTTGTACTTATTATTTCATTAACAAAATAGCAAGTCTAATAAATTCACGACATATATCATTCGACTATATATGTTCTGAATATTATTGTGTGTCTATTTACACATAGCAGTAGGAAACTTGGTGGTATTCCTTGTTAGGATATTTAGACACTTAAGAGTTAGTTAAGATCAACTTGTGTAATATATCCATTAGGAAAAGTGTGTTTCTTTAGTATGCATTAGTATGCATTTGTAAATATTTAATCACACGGTCACGATATGTTGTGATCCAATGGCTCAACTTCTCTTAGATCATACCTACCCTTGATCCGTGGCTTAACACCCAATTGGTCCATGATCTCTATTTAAAGAGCATGGAGGGTCATTCGAAAGTTGATCGATTATGAGAAGCTCTTTTGTAACTTTCTTTCTTTGCATAATAAATTGCTCCGTAGAAGCTATTTGGCCGGGGCCGTGGAGTGTTTCCCTCACGAGAGTTTAAACGACGTCAAAACATCGGTGTATCGATCTGTGATATGTTTGTGTGAAGTGGTTTCTCTAGGTGTTTGGTCTTTTGGGAGTACCGTGTGTACCCGAACATGGTATCAAGGCTTTTATGAAGGGTCGCTTCCTGTTATGATCTAGATCTTGAACTGTTGTTGCTGAAACTTGAAAGGGTTTCTGGTTCTGGTATTTCTGTGCATTTCTAGGTTGTGGGAGGTGTTCCACTGCGTCCGGAGTGCCATTTCCATTGAGAAATAGTTTTTGTTTGATCGAAAACGGTTGCCGGTTGCTTCAGAAATGCGTATTTCATCAAATCTGAAGGTATAATGTTACAGTGACATTTTTTTTATTTCTGTTTTAAAAAATAAAATATCTCATATTTTATCAGTTTTTATTATTAGATTTTTTTAATTTTCGGATTGTTGCTTTTCCTGTCTGCGTATGCTCTTTGCCATGCACCTTGTACGATCTCAGCGAATCAGAAACAGAAAGGGAAAGGGTTTTTCTCCGCTGCGTATGCTCTTTGCCGTGCACCTTGTGCGATCTCGGCAAATCAGAAATAGAGAGAAAACGTATACTTTCCGGGAAAGCTAACGAGATCTGACCCCACAAGTGTGGAAAAGCTTTTTTGTTTTGGTTTATGCTGTGATTTGCAGGAAAAAAAAGAAAGCACGGAAACCGAGCAATAAGAGTTAAAAAAAAAAAACCCTTCCTCCTTCCCATATTTTATATACCTTTTAATCTAGCTCACTTGGTTCAAAGTTGCTTTATTCTTTAATATGTGTTGAGTTCAAGTCTTAGGAAGTTAATTTTAAAAGAAAAAGTGCATGCAATTTCTATTTTCAAGTTACTTTATTGTAAAAATGCATCTCACTTAAATAATAAAAAATAAAAATAAAAAGTGAGTTACTTAAGTTTCTTTCATTGTTGCACTATTTAAAGTAACATCATTGTAAAAGTGAAATCACTTATTTTACAAAAGTGATTCACTTAAAGCAACTTTATTGTAAAGTGATTGTCAAAAGTTCATCTTGGGAAGAGGGGGGTTCTTTTTTTTTTAGCTGGTCATTCTCTATTTGCCACGTCACTATTGGGGACATCTTCAATGTTTTCTTTATTCAAGCATAACTTCATCATACGGAGTCAGTTTTCAGTGCCATTTTTTTTAAACTGCCTATTTTTTCGAGCTTTTTGCCTCTAGACTATTGGTTTCTGGTTTTATAGCTATTAATTTGCAGTATGTCTACCCCTTGTGATATTCTACTTACCAGTTCCAACTATTTCTCATGGAAATCTCGTATGAAGGATGTTCTATAAAGTAGGGGACTTTTCAAAATTACCTCAGGGAAAGAAACAGAACCCACTGATGATGACAAGAAAATAAAATGGGCAAATAGATGTGATGAAGCTCGTGGATTGATTGGGATGACAATCTCTACTGATTTGAAATTCCACATATCTGAAATTGATGAGCCTGATGCTGCTTAGGACAAGTTGAAATCTGTGTTTGGTAAACACAATGAAATTTGAAGTCACCAACTCGAAAATGAGTTGATTTCTTTAAATCTAAGTGATTTTTCATGCATACAAGATTATTTATCTAAGTACAAAACTCTTAAACTCTTAAGTGAAAAATGCAAGATTAAGAGGAAAGATAAACAATGCATTTATCATATTCTTTCCAAACTTGGACCTGCATATTCTGTTTTTGTATCTACATTTTACTCCATGAAAGAATCCTTGAATGCAGCTAGCTATCAAGAGCCTAGTCTTGAATCCTTTTGTGATTCCTTGATTAGAGAGAAAGATAAGCTCATCCATCTTGGAATAATTAACAATGCAGATACATTTGGGAAAGCCTTATTGTCCCAACAGAAATAAAAAACCAAGCCTCCCAAGAAACAAAATTTTCGCAATAATAAGTCAAACAATGGTCCAAAACCCTCTTAGTTAGCTCCTTCTTTAAAAAATGACAAAGGATCCAAGCGAAAAGGCAAGAAGACTGAGCATCATTGCAACTATTGCGAGAAAGATAATCATGATGAATCTAAGTATTTCAAGAAGATGGCAGCCTTGGAAGCAACAATGAAGAAGCACCACATCAGCATAGATTCACCTTCAGAATCTACCTCTCATGGACATGCAGTTTGTGCTTCTGGTTATTCTTATAATGCATCTTCTTCTTCTACTTCAAATGAATGGCTCATTGATTCTGGAGCATCTTATCATATGGCTAAGGATCAAGCCATCTTTTCTATTATGCATGAATGTAACACCAAACAAATATTTGTTGGTGATGATAGATCTCTAAGTATTGTAAGAGCTAGAACAGTTCCAGTAGATAATGGTCATTTTAGTGGTGTACTATGTGTTCCAAGAATTTCCTGCAATTTGTTATCAGTCTATCAGATCACTCATTCTGGTGAAGGTAAAACTGTGACCTTTACACCTCACCAAGTTGTAATCAAGGATTTTAAAGATCCTGAACAGGTCCTACCTACCGGAATTGTTGATGATATTACTAGGTTGTACAAGTCTAACAACTTTGGGTCATCACCTTTCCCTTCAGTTTTTGTTGCTCATAGTGATAACTTGAGCAAACTTTGGCATGAGTGATTTGGTCACTTAAATTATCACTCATTGCAACCACTATGTAAAGACAATATGGTGACAGGTCTTCCAATGGTATCTTGCAAGGATGGTGTTTGTTCCGATTGTGTACTCGAAAAACATCATCGGGACAGTTTTGATAAACGTGCCTCTTGGCATGCCTCGGTTCCCTTGGAGCTTGTGTGTAGTGACTTGTGTGGTCCTCTTCCATCTGCTTCATTTTCTGGTTTCAAATATTTCTTAACTTTCATTGATGATTACACCAGATACACTTGGGTTTATTTCCTAAAACTTAAGAGCGAAGTATTTAACATGTTCTTGGCCTACAAGGCCCTTGTTGTAAAACAATCTGGTCATCAAATTATTAAGTTAAGATCTGATAATGGAGGAGAATATGTTAACAAAACGTTCATTATTTTATGCACTGAACAAGGAATCCAACAACAACACACTGTTCCATATACACCACAACAAAATGGTGTAGTTGAACGGAAGAATCGCACTTTAAAAGAAATGGCTAATTGTACGATCCAATCTAAGGGACTAAGTCTTCAATTTTGGGTTGAAGCCATTAATTGTGCAAATTACATAGTTAATCGCACCCCCACTAAAGAATTACAAGGTATCACACTGAAAGAAGCATGGAGTAAAATTAAACCATATGTAAGTCACTTCTGTGTGTTTGGTAGTAAAGCATGGGCTCACATTCCGGATGAAAAATGGAAAGCATTGCAGCCTAAAAGTGAAAAGTGCATAATTATTGGATATTCTGAAGATGTAAAAGGTTATAGACTTCTTGAACCACATTCTCATGATGTAATCATTAGAAGAGATGTTAAATTTGATGAAAATCTCTTAGCCTGCAAGCCTAACTTGGGGATTGTGCCATCTTTGGCCTATGAGCCTGACTCGGAGATTGTGCCTTCTCCTTCTTCTTCCAACTTCCTTGATAGGTTTCCAACTCCAATTTCTGATGATGACAGTGAGGATGAAAATCCACCTCCACCTTCTCATGTTCCTCCAGTTGCACCAGCACAAGTGCTTCCTCGATGGGTCTGTTCAACATATGAAGTAGCTGGTGATCTTGCCGGTGATCCTAGAGATCAACGTCAAACACATTCTTAGTTTCAGGGAGCCTCTTCTCTTTTGGCTCAAGTTTCCGAGAATCATGATCCAGAAACCTTTGCAAAAGATTCAGGAAATCCATATTGGGATGCAGCTATGGATGAAGAATATCGTTCCTTAATGGCGAACGATACTTGGGATCTTGTACCTCTTGCAAAAGGAAGAAAACTTGTCAGATGTAAATGGGTCTATAGAACTACGTATGCATCAGATGGAAGTGTTGAAAGACTTAAGGAAAGGTTAGTTGCCAAAGGTTTTTCCCAAGTTGAAGGGATTGACTAGAATGAAACCTTTGCTCCTGTCGCAAAAATTAACTCCATCCGCCTTGTTCTTTCCGTTGCAGCCTTACATAACTGGGAAGTCCATCAAATGGATTTCAAGTCTGCCTTCTTACATGGTGATTTATAGGAGGAAATTTACATGGAACAACGTCTTGGATATGTTCAGAATAACTCTAGCCTTGTTTGCTGCCTTAAGAAATCCTTATATGGCCTTAAGCAAGCTCCTAGAGTTTGGTATGCCAAAATGGATAGCTTTCTCCTTGACACTAGTTTTTCTAGATGCCATTCTGACCCAAATGTCTATACCAAGAAAGTAGGAAACCATCTCATCATACTTGTTCTACATGTTGATGACCTTATTCTTACTGGTATTGACCCTAAGCTTATAACCCATGTGAAATCCAGTCTTAAGAAAACTTTTGAAATGTCAAACTTAGGACATTTGCATTATTTTCTTAGTCTCCAAGTCCTGCAAACCAAAGAAGGAATATTTCTTTCTCAGTCTAAGTATGCTTGTGACCTTCTTCATCGCTTTCACATGGAATAATGTACACCAGCCCCTTCTCCCTTCTAGTCTGAATTCAAACTTTATGTCACTTGTACTTCACCTGAAGTGGATGCCACCTTGTATTGTCAGCTTGTTGGTAGTCTCTTATACTTGAATCATTCTCGTCCTGACCTTTCCTTTGTTGTTGGTCGTGTTTCCCATCATATGCAAAGACCTCATGAAAGTCACTGGAAAGCAATTAACAGAATACTTCAATATATTCGAGGTACAATTCAGTTTGGGATTCATTTCAGTACAAGGGGGAAACCTGTGTTGGTTGGTTTCACTGGTTCAGATTGGGTCGGCGATCCTGATGATCAAAAATCTACTGCAGGTTCTATTTTCAGTCTGGGATCTAGACCTATCACTTGGGCTTGTAAGAAACAACAAGCTCTTGCTCTTTCTTCAGCAGAGGTAGAATATCGAGCCACAGTTAATGCCAGTCAGGAAGCTTTATGGCTTCGACAGATCCTTTCAGAGTTTGGATTCGAGCAACAGCAGCCTACTCCACTTTGGTGTGACAATCAAAGTGCCATCAAGCTTTCCAAATATCCAGTCCTACATCAATGCAGCAAACACATTGAGCTACATATGCACTTCATCAAAAATCTTGTTCATGATCGTGTTCTTGAAGTGCTCTTTTGTCCTACAGATGATCAAGTTGCAGACATCTTCACCAAGTCTCTTACAGAAGCGAAGTTTTCTAAACTTCAATCTATGTTAGGAGTTGAATAACTTTTCATTAAGGGGGGATAGGCTCTAATGCCTCCTTCCTTCTCCTAATAGTGTCACTTTTGTAAATCCTTCAATCCTATCCCATGTTTTTCTTAAGGGGGGATGTTAGGATATTTAGACACTGAGGAGTTAGTTAAGATCAACCTGTGTAATATATCCGTTAGGAAAAGTGTGTTTCTTTAGTATGCATTTGTAAATATTTAATCTGACGGTCACGATATGTTGTGATCTGATGGCTCAAATTCTTTTAGATCATACCTACCCTTGATCCATGGCTTAGCACCCGATTGGTCCATGATCTCTATTTAAAGAGAATGGAGCGTCATTGGAAAGTTGATCGATTATGAGAAGCTCATTTGTAACTTTCTTTCTTTGCATAATAAATTGCTCCGTAGAAGCTATTTCGCCGGGGTCGTGGAGTGTTTCCCTCACGAGGGTTTAAACCACGTCAAAACATCGGTGTATCGATTTGTGATCTGTTTGTGTGAAGTGGTTGCTCTAGGTGTTCAGTCTTTTGGGAATACCCTGTGTACCCGAACATTCCTCCTCAAAGCATAGAAGAGTGTGGCATATCTATGAGAGATATAATCATCACTAATAGTGCACTTTCCAATCCAAATTAGCATATAAAGTAGCATTTACTATTACATGACTATGCACCACATGTTATTGAAAAACAAAACTTATGTTATGGTAGTGCACCACCATGATAGGATAGCACCATGACACCTAAAAATTAGTGCACATGTGTTAACATCTGACCCTAGAAAATGGTACCGTTATTTCTATAGAGATCACATAAGAGGTTTACACATAATATGTGTTATTTGGTGCGCAAATAGGAATGAGAATCTCTACCCATTGTGCACTTAATCATCAAAACTAGCTATAATTGGAAAAGTGTTATTATTACATGATATTGCACTATATGCCTTACAAAAATAAACAAATTAATTAGGGGTCCACGGCATGAACAAAATGACAATGTTATAGTGTGATATGATGATATGATAACATTGTGGATGTTCTCTTACTAATCTATATGCATATCTCCATATCTTGGTGTAGCTAACATAGTTGTGGAATACATATTATCTAATATGGAGCACCACTTCCCATGCTCCATTACAACTTCATATAGAGGAAAATATTTATTCATGATCCACATTAAAAATCAAAGTTCACTTACAATACAATGGAACATTGCTCTACATTTCTTCTTCTAAATGTAATAAGGTTTAGTGTCTAAATAAAGAAAGGCTACACTAATGGTCTTTAAAAAACAAAATGGAAAAAGACATGAAATTGAAAATTTAAACCGATGAAACTATAAATTAAGTTATAGCAATCAATTTACTTGGTTTATTCTCCATTCAATGGCATGGTTTCTATGTAAATAAAAATAAAATAAAAAATAAAAAATTTGAGAGGTTTTGAAAAAATTAAAACAAAGACCAGTATGTTTGGAAGAGGAGGCTTTGTGAAATCCAACAATTTTATAGTACCGAAATAGAAGGATCTCATAGAAAGAATGGGATAACTTATGTTTAAATGCCACTAAAATTTGGGTTGGGAATTTTTTTTCGCGACTACAATGCAGCTTGTATCCCATCACATCCGTGCAATTATAGGTATTAGGAACACGATTAAGAACTTTTTAAAGAAAATATTGTAAAGTACCTCAATGAATATGTTAGTATTGTATATGTGTATTTATATATTTAGTTTACCACTTACTATTTTTTTAAAATAGTTGTTTACATAGGGATTTTATTTAACATCGAGATAATGCTCCTTATATCAAGATGAATATTTGCAATTGCATGTTTGACACATTAGGGTGATTATATGTATATTTTACACCACAAGCAATTTCTTTTAAATGTTATCCTTATTGTATCGCACATACTATTGTACACATCAGTGCATTTAGAGGTTATGTAATCCGTGCCATCATTTTTTTAATTGATATTTTTACAAAATCCATGTTTATTTAATTTAACATTAAAACAAATGTACAATGTAACATGCAATACCAGTGCATTTTGGTTAATAATAAGCATTGAGCTGTTTATATGTTGGGTAGTCTTTTTATGAAATTTGTTTTTAATGTTGATATTAAATTACAAAATATGAGTGTGAGAGACATTATTTTGAATTGTTATTTGTTGTCTGTTTATATGTATACATGTATGCAAATGCATGTGTTATCTAGTATGATAGTGAACCTAAAGGTTTTAGGTGTATTAAAAAGAAAAACTCCATTAAAATTAGAAAAGAAAGAAGTGATTCCACTTAAACCTACACTCATTATTGTTTTCCTTACAGTGTCCAAACGTAATAGTAATAAACGTAGAAAAGGAAGTTGTTCTTCCAATAAAACTTATAGTAATTAGTGTTTTGCTTATAATGTCCCCAAATCTAGTAATGATGCTTGTTTACTTTTCTATGCTTTAATTCAGGTCACTTAACTTCATTTATCTTCTTATGAACGTATTCCCTCCTTTCATGTTCTTTGTCTTGTGTGATTGACTCTATGTCATCATCCATTTCAATAAACATATTTAGGCCTTCTAATATGATGCTTGTAAATTGATTCAAACTTGTCATTGGAAATTAGGCCACGTACCACAAATAATTTAGTACATTCTTGGGACATGATACTTCAACTTCCTAAAGAGTTTTTCTATCTAAAATTGTTTCTTTACACTATGTTCACCAACATATTTTTGGCATGCTTAATCTTGTTAACTACCAATGTTTATATATAGAGAGAGAGATATAGATATAGATATAATTGAATTGATTTACGAAATCATTCTAGCTTGTAAAATCTTCTTGCACATAGAATCATCAATACAACTTGAATGCAACAACCAAAACCATTCCTTTTCTTTAACTAAGAACTCATATAGAATAAAGGACCAAATATACTTTGAAGATTCCAAGGTCTTAGCCAATATAAAACATTACTAAAAAAGTAGTTTCAAGTAAACTATTTAGATTAAGAAGAACTCTAATAACTTAACTTAAATCATGTTGATAGTTATAAAATCAACAAAAAAAAAAATGGGTTCCAACATTATTTCATTCAAATAAGTGTCAAAGGAGCATAAATAACACTTAAATCCTCTCTCTCTCTCATATTCATGGGGTTAACATAAGTGGTCATGAGGAACATGTGAGATGTATCTCAATATGTAAAGAAGGTCACAAGCTTGATTCTATTGATCCCCTTAGGGTTAGGTTATGTAATCATGCCCAACAATTTACATCATTTACCATCATTAGATCATGGAGAAGTACTCAAAGCTTTTTTGTGCTCATTTTCTTGGCAACATATAAATTTGTATGTGTATGTATATATCTACACACACAGACACACACTTGATTCCTTTGATGTTATGCTCTACAATCAACATCAGTGGCTTACCCTATTTATCATCCATAAATCATGGAATGTACTTGAGAGTTTCCATAAAATTGTTCCTTAATTAATTTATATATATAATTAAAAATATTACACAATTTTATTATAATCATATAAACTTAAAATAATAAAGATGAATAAGAATAGTATATATAAATTAAAATAATGTTAAAATAATTAAATCAATATGATTATTGAAGTATAAAGGTAAAGTATAACAATATAAAAATACAAACAATAAACATGAATAACTTCAAAATAATGTTAAAATAAGTTATATCAATATGATTATTAAAGTATAAAGTTAAAGTATAATAATATAAAAATACAAACAATAAACATGAATAACCTTCTTTTGATAAAATTAATATTAATTAAAAATATAAGAATAACTTTATTATATATATATATGTATATATATATATGATTGAAAATTAATATTATTATAGTTAATAATATAAATTAATATTATTGTATTTAATAGTTATTAAAAAATATTATAATTATATTAAAATAATATTTTATTTAAAAAAAATTAAAATAATTGAAATTTTGTAATACATATTGTATTTAAATCTAATTTAATAAACAAAATTTTCTTATTAAATCAACATTTCAAATATTTGTGTAATCAAACTCTTATTAATAAACACTTATAATTAGATTTTATCTTTACAATCTTTTGCCCTTATGGTTAATATTGGTTTGATCCAAAAGAAGAAACTAAAAATAAATGTTTTATATACAAAAGATTCTATACCTAATTATTCAATAAATAAAAGGGTTTCTTTTTTTCTCTATTTCTAAATGTGTATTGGGTGAACATGTGAGGGACCACATTGCTATATTGTCTATCTGGTTAAAAGTTGGTAATTTTGACATATCAAATCAACATGTTTTTTAAGTTATATTTTTTCTCTTTTCAACATAATATAGTTCCTTATACAAGTCTTAGAATCGGTTCCCAATGTTGTGAGCTTTTGACCATTTTCTTCTTCAAGGATTTTAAGGATTGATTTAATTTCTCAAACAAGTATGTGGGAGACTAAGGTTCCTCATTGTCAAGTAATTGTAGATGGGGTGTTTGGGAGGAATGTTGTTATACTCCTTCTCCAGGTTTAAATCTTAGTATGTGACATGTTAAGTAACCAATATGTAACTGAGGATTCCTTGATTCTTCGTGAATATCAGGAGTTCGTATTTTCAATATGAAAAAAAAAGGTTTCTCATTGTGGTATATTTCCTCACTTTGAATCATAGTCTTTCCTCCAAGTTTGGATTAATATATTTAGTTCGTATTTTCTTTACCTAAGATTCATGTTTTAAGTTTTTTATTACATGAAAATTTAAAACTTCTTAGAATCTTTTTTTGAAATTGTATCCATAACTTTGTCAAAAATTTTGTTAATGATATACTTTTGCATTTCAAAGTCTATTCAAACTCATGTAATTTCCTCAAGTTAATTCAAGTAGAAAAACAAACTATCGCAACACCTTCGTGACCAAGTAAAGTAGGTCCATAAAACAAGATTAACATATCATATCACATATTGAAACTGTAATCAAATGATAAAATGTAAAAAGATTCAAAATACTTAATTATAGAAGGTAAAACGATTAACATGTTATTGCATAAACATAAAACCATAAATACACTTTCCAAGACGATAGTTAAGAACATTCAAAACATACAAGTATACAATATTTTATAATGGCACGAACTGGGAAATTGGGAGGAAAATCCACTTTGGAAAACATGTATTAGTCTTATTCTTCAATGAAAAAGATATAATAATCCCGATAGACCTCGTATTACTATATTAACTCATAGATCATAAATGAAAAGGTAGTTACAAACATTATTTAAGGTTATATTAAGGTTCTATTTATTTGTAGTAAGGAGTCTTTTCACAAGGCCAACTTTTATCAAGTGCATTCAATATCGTTAAACTTGATCCTATTGTATGGCATGATGCTTATTAACTTCTAATCATTAAAATTCGAATGTAGTTGGAATAAGGTAATACAAAACATTTTGAAATATTTTATTAAAAAATAATGTGAATAAAGAAGTTTTTTCATCACGCGCATTCAATATAGTTAAACTTGATCTTATTGTATGGCATGATGCTTATTAACTTCTAATCATTAAAATTCGAATGCAGTTGGAATAAGGTAATACAAAACATTTTGAAATATTTTATTAAAAAATAATGTGAATAAAGAAGTTTTTTAATTGAAGATATTGAGAATATTAATCCAAATGATTAAAAATTTCCAACACATCTCAGTTAGCATTTTTTAGGTTGTGGACAGCCCAATTAGCATGCTTGGGGCATATACAAACAAGGTTCTTTGCAAGATTCTAGAAGAAATCCTAAAAGCACTCCATCTTAGATAATTCTAGAAGATTACTTAAATCTCGCAACCAAAGCACTCAATCCTAAAAGCACTCGATGTTAGATAGTTCTAGAAGATTACTTAAATCTCGCAACCAATTATGTGGATTTGAGGGTTACATCTGGTGTAATTGAATAATGGTAGTTTCCTTCATAAGTTAATAAACAATAAAATGAAGCATGCATGAAATAAATTCTGTAGACCCTCTATAAACGGTGAGAGTATAAAAGGTAATTTCCTTGTGAAAACATTTAAAATGAAAAATAAAAAGCTAGCATGCAACATATTCTCGGTTTACAGCAGTGTATAGATTTGAACGGCCCTCGGATACCCTTCAAATTATTGGTGGTCTCGCCTTCGCACATTCGACAAGGCTTTAAAAATATTCAATTGGGGAGTCCACTTGACAAATTCTATTAGAGTTTACTTATGCTTCAATATTCCAAAAGCGAAAAGCTTTTAATTAATAAAATTAAAATCAAGCCAATTCCTGTACCCCATGAAGGGGAATTTACAAATAAAGATTTTATAATTTAACATTCTCGTTGAAAACTTATGAAGAGCATCTCATACGCTTTATTGAAGATGTGACTAGTCCTCAACTTTTACTCGAGAAACCTTCTATAAGGAGCACATTTCCTGAAAACTTCCGAAGATAGTCCATATTTCCTTATATTTCCAGAGATAGTGTTCTCTTGAAATAGGCTTACATAATAAATCTTTCTCCTCATTGATTCATGTCCGGCTATTTTCCATATACAAGCGGTGAAGCTTTTCTCATGTTTAGAATCCTTACCTATAAAGTCATGGAAAAGACAACTTTCTAATGTGGTGAATCTCCATGAACATTTTTAATGGCTGCAATATAAACGCATAGATTAAAATTATTAATATATATTTGTCTTGTCCCTAGGCATTTGGAGAGTTCATAATGTGTCATCTCATACGAGTAAACTTTTATATTTCCAAATTCGATCTTATCCCTTTCCCTTAAAAAGCTAAAATAAGTTTATAATGTGTCATCTCATACGAGTAAACTTTTCTATTTCCAAATTCGGTCTTATCCCTTTCCCTTAAAAAGCTAAAATAAGTTTATAATGTGTCTTATCCCCATGCCTTGAAAGGCTAAGATCTATATAGATTGAAGTGAAATTTGAATTGTTCTATGTAAAAGTTAAAAAACACTACTTTAATAATTATAATGTGAAAACTTAGTTCTCGGGGTATAAATTAGTTGGAGATAGGGTGTATTGTTTAGGTACTCTTTATGGCATTGTGGGTTATATTGCATGAAATTGCAAGTAGTCAGCACTCCCTGATGTATCGTGACAAAGGACTAATCGCCTCTCGTGGATCCTTGAAATTTGGTGGTGGTGAGTTTACCAATCACCTACAGGTTTTGGTGTAACGACAGCCGCACTACCAACAATTAGTATCAGAGCTAGAGGTCACGAGTTCGATACACACTTAGTTCGCGCTGATAAGGTGTATTGTTTAGGCACTCTTTATGGTATTGTGGGTTATATTGCATGAAATTGCAAGTAGTCGGCGCTCCCCGATGTATCGTGACAAGGGACTAATCGCCTCTCGTGGATCCTTGAAATTTGGTGGTGGTAAGTTTACCAATCACCTGCAGGTTTTGGTGTAACGACAGCCGCACTACCAACAATTGGTATCAGAGCTAGAGGTCACGAGTTCGATACACACTCGGTTCGCGCTGAGGGAGAGATTGTTGCACGAAATTGCAAGTAGTCAGTGCTCCCCAGTGTATCGTGACAAGGGACTAATCGCCTCTCGTGGATCCTTGAAATCTGGTAGTGGTGAGTTTACCAATCACCTACAGGGTGTAACCACAGCCATACTACCAATACGTTCAAACCTCAAATAGCCTATGCACGTATGTAGAAACAGTGTGGGAGAACCTGAAAGTTAGAGTGACAACAAACCAGAATCAACCCCATATCATGTAAGCATGAGCCCAATCCATATATATATATATATATATATATATAAAGATATCATTCGATTACAAAATAATAAATTGTGTAGATTTGGGTTTCTTTCTAATTTTTATAATACAAATATAAGATTAGTGTAATCAATAACTATTAAATATTTAGAAAGATAAAATAAAAATAAAAATAAAAGCTTTTTCATGTATAAAATATTTGAATTAAGATAGGTTTATTGTAATACAGACTTTAAAGCCATGATTATAAAAAATGCAATAACAAATAAAGTATAATAGGTTAACATTTTATGTTTCAAATTTTAAGTAATTTGGAATATATCTCAAATATGAAACATAACATATTATGTAACATATGGTGTACCTGGCCACCTTTGTAACATTATTGAGGTTATGGCATACTCCAATTTTCCTAAAATCCCTTAATCTTTGGTGTATTATTCAAAATTACATTAGATTATTATGCAATTCATTAACAATGGAAGTAAATCTATTGTAATCATTCAACCAAATTACTAATTCTACCGTATGCATGCATTCTTATCATAAATTCAAACTTGGAATAGCCATTAAGTCTATGCACAAACACATTTATATAACAAGTAATTAAATAAATCCATGAAAACAATATGAACCGTGAAATTCAAATCATATTTAACACTTATTTTTTTATGGTAAGTGGTCCTCCAAACCATAGGAACTCTATAACAATTATGCTTTCTATGAAGGATTCCACCCTCGAGCTAGGGTTATCAATCCACTAGCAGTGATGTACCAATCTCTTCAACCAACTCTACATTCATGCAATACTCAGGTGTAGAAAATCCCTCGATAGTTGTCCTGGCAAAGTAGCACTCATCCCACATCTGCTTGGACAATGCAAGGAATACAACACCCTTCTCTACACCATAGTCCCTCGGGTTGTCTCCATTCGCTTCTAGTCCTCCAACACCAACAGACATTTGATTCTCCATGATGAAACTCCATTAACCACAACTATATGCTAGTTTTCTCTCATAAGGGAACAACACCCATCAACACTAGTTTCCTAGGGTAATTAGTAGCAAAAGGTAATTATTAATCTTTTCCTATGATGTACCATCTAGTACACAGCGGGAATGATGGAGCGATCATCTAAATGTACCCATGAATGAACTTAATTATCACATTATATATGCATGGTTTCTACTTTCCATGTGGCTCCCTGAGAGGAAGCCACTTTTCTCCTGTATAATCCCATCTTAGGGTATTGATGGTTAATCAAATCACCCTCACTTTTAGAATCATATCCTCCCACCTATTCTTCATCCTTGTTCACTTGAAACTACCATGGATTTTTATATTATCTATATGTTCATCAGTTACAATATTCATGGTCTCTTAGATCATATATTTCTCAGATCTAGCCACTACATCATTACATCTTGAGTGGGCATAATGGTTAAGAACATGTGTCTCCTCCTAAGAGGCCATATGATCAATTCTGGAGGGGAATAGCGTATGTACACCTCTATAGAATTTAGCAGTTACATCCCCACACAGAGGGGGGTCCTTGGTTTAACAAACAAGGGGGTTTCATATTCCAAATTGGTGTCTGACTTGGCTGTGACCTTAAAAATAGTTTTTTATTATTATCATTATAATAATAATAATAATAATAATAATAATAATAATAATAATAATAATCATTATTATTATTATTATTATTATTGCACGCATAATTACAACATGGGGTCAAAAGTGGAGTCTTATGTAACAACTTCACACACACACACACACACACACACACACACATACACACATGATCATCGTCATTCCCTCAATAGTTGCACAAGAATTACGTATTGAATATTGATAAATTTAAAATCAAAAGTTCAATATCCATGATAATAGCCTCAATTTATGTATTTTGTAAAGGTTAAAATGTAAATATGTGATTTTGAAGAAAAGTATAAATACTAGGAAGCGATTATTAATCAAAGTTCACTTAAAATATTACAGGGAACAATATTAACACAATTGTTTGAAATGATTCTTATGTTTTATCACCTATTCTCACTTATGCCATTTGATTATATATATTTATCTATATGAAATGATATATTGGTTGAAGCCTAAAAAATATGGTTTTTGATGGTAGCATTATTATTTTATGTTGTTATTCAAGCTCGACACATATATTAACAATAAATTAATATTTAATTTGCTAACATTTAACTATAACATGAGCATTAGCTATTTCAGTTTAATTTCAAGAATCCACTTGTATCTTAACAACTAAATTATAATGAACAATGTTGAACTTTTAATAGTAAAAACGATAACATAAGCATACAACATGGTTCTCTATTAAACCTAAACATTTAAATATATTTTAGCATACATAGTAAGATTTCCTATGTCTTTAAAATTTTAAAATTGTAAATATATATAAGTTTTTATTTAAGTTTATTGTATCTAAACTAGGTCAAATATCTATTGAATATTTATATTAAGTTTGAAATGGTTTGTCCAAACTTAGTTGAACTTGAATATCAACATCGAAGCTAGAAGTTCCTTCCAACTTAGCATTACTCGAACCTCAACCAGATTAGAATCAAAGACCTCAATACAAACTCTATCTTTAAAGAGTCCATCCAAACTAGTAGAGCTAATCCACACCCATTGAGCTAATCTATAACTAAAAACAACTAAAATAATTTTAAAATTTATATGCAAAAAAATAGTGTAGAACATAATATTTAATCCAAACTAGTTTAATGCATAACAATAGTATTATTTCAATGGGAAATCCAAAATGGGATAGTTAACTTTGACTATTTCATCTGCTTCATTATAATAATAATAAAAATAGTAGCTTCTTAAATGCACTATTAATATTGTAGCACTATTATCGTCCAACATATCCCTCTCTTGGAATCTGTATCATTTCCTCATCTTAGTATGAAAGCATCCCTACTTGCGAAACAAGATGAGAGAAATGAGTAGCAAATCCATCTTGATAAAAATATTTGTCTTGAATAGTCAAATTCATGTTTCCCACAAGTTACATATTATTAATTCCATGATAGGTGGATTGGTGTCACACATCCAACAAGGTATCATTTCCCAATGAGAACTTGAAATCTACAATGTTGTCCATGGGATGAGAGACGATAATGTCTTCATCTAGTTGGGAAGGTTGATGCATCTTGAGTTGGGAGACATTAACTACCTAATGAATACCCATTTGTGTTGGAATTTCCCATTTGAAGGAATTTTTATTGACCTACTGCAAAATTCAATATGGGTTGTAATGGAATGGAAGAAGCTTACGATGTTTATCTCCCTGAAAGCATTGTTTTTGAAGCTATTGGAATACCTTATAATTGAAATAGAAGGTCACAATGATATGACAAAAATCATGTATCATATTGGTTTGTTATTGGTTACTCTAAAGGGTGCTAAGTACATAGATATGAACATAAGGGCATTGAACTGTTTTTGTTAAGTAGGATCTGGTAAAGTGACTTGGAACTCAAAAGGGGCGGTTAGTTACTAGCCATAACACACTTCAAAAGGAGAATAACCTCTAATGGAGTGTACTTATCTATTATAATATCTTTTTACTATGTGTAATGCCTTATTCATTTCCTATTCTTTGAATAGGTTTCCTGAAGAAGGTTGACCAAGGTGTGATTGACCACCACAATTTGGCCATCAGTTTGGGGATGGAAATCAATAGAGAAATACATATTGCAATCCAATATTTTCAAAATCACCTTTCAAAAATGACTAATTAGGAAATAAGCATCCCTTTCCTAAGTCATGGTCTGAGGAAGGCCAAAATTTGTCCAAACATGGAAGAAAACAAGTATGTTCTCTAAAGTACAGTGATATGTTTGTTATAGGGAATGCATAAATCCATATTGAAAAGTGACATACTACAACCAAAACACAATCATGTTTATGGAGTGTCAATGGAAAGTTTAAATTAAAATCCATAGAAACATCCTGCAAAGGATGTGCTAGAAGTGGAAGTGGTTGGTAAAATCCAAGCTTACGATCGCTGGACTTATTTTCGTTGCACAAGGTACAATGGTTCACAAAGTCACTAACATATTGGGACATATAAGGTCTATAGGAATTTTTCTATAAATGCAAGATAGTATTTTCAATCTTGATCTTTCACCCACAAAGTGAAGAATGTTCTTCACTGATAAAAAATAGGCCTTAGTCATAGGTACACAAATTTCTTGCAAACAATACTTGACCATCCTTCTCGGAGTGTGTAATCTAGAAATGACATCTGGTTCATTGTATAAAGGTATTGTGGGGCATATACACTTAGACCAAATAGTAGAGAGGAAACATATTTTTGTGTCCAATAATCAAAAGTGGGCACTCTTACCTCCAAAAGTTGCAGGGATACGATCTATGGATGAAAAAAGAGATGCATTGCTTTAATGTGTGGGCCCTTGTTTTGTTTCAACATTAGATGAAAATGTTGGATATAGTCAGGTCATTTGGGGTGGCAATCATCGTTTAGCTTAGATTGTGAATTGATAAATATCAATTAATGGTGATATATGTGGAGCACTATTTCTTTCCCTAGTAAATAATGATGCCAATTTTTTAAATTAGAAAAAAATGCATAAAATTATTTGTCCTGTATGATATACTTTAGTTTGGCTATTTGAAAATATTATTGATGATACATTGTAGGATGGTCTCCTTGTTTGAGAACGACCCCAATAACGTAATTTGAAGCATCGTAATCTACCTCAAAGAGTTGTTACAAGTTATCCAGTTGAAGGATATGTCAAAAACATAAGAGATATTCAAGTGTTAAAAGGTGGCTTCAATGTTGAGGGTACAATAAAAATGATGTTGATAGAGAGTACATGGAGAGGATGTTCTAGCTTGGGAAACTCAAGAATGGACTTTTGATAAAAATTGACATCGCCTATAAAAATTTGAAGTTGAGCCATAGTGGGGGGGGTATGGATAATTTAGGAGGGTTTGGTTGTTTGCCTTCTACAAACATGAAAAATCTCAACTAAGAAACAAAGCACTAGCCAAACACAATTTTTTTGAGTTGTACCTATAGTTAATTGACACACAAAATATATATAGAAGTTGATGAAGATAGAGGGTGTGGTCATCCCATGTCTTTCTAAACATTAGATAGCATATAGATAAGTAATGATAGCATGTCCAATGTATGGACAAAATATTTAATTAATAAGTCTCATAAAATTGACGGGCTATAGGAAATACCAAAGGTAATAAACCAACTCCTCACAAAGCCCAAATTTGGTCTTGAATTTTTTCTTCCATGCATCAATTCCCTTCATTATAACTTGATTGTATCTTGAAGTTAGATCCAACTTTGAAAATAACAAGCACATTGTAAATTGTCCAACAAATCGTTCATACGGGGCAATAGGAATCTATTTAAATGGTTACCTTATTATGATATATGTAGTTATTTAGTAGTTTCCATTCATGCATTTCCTTCTTAGGGATAATAATAAAGGTGATCAACAAGGTGAGGATATTGGGTGAATCTTGCTTCCTTGTAGTAGTGCTTGAATTTGTTTGTCAATCTAAACTATCTTGTTAGTGTAAATATGATAGGGTTTGGTATGGGGAGAAAAGCACTAAGGATAAGGTCAATGGTGTGCATGCTCTCTATGTTGTGATGATGGAAAAGTTGTAGGATCAATAAAAAATATTAATAGTTAGATAGTATGGATTCCAATGATATGGGAGTAGCCAAATAATACATAGATGAACATATTTATTAATGGAAACATGATGTACAACATCATTACCAGATAGATTTTAGAGAGTGGAGGTAGTAGATGAATGGAAGCGAGAGTGTCAAACATGCTTAGTGATTATGTATCTGTTCGTGTGAGATTCATATGTGTTAGACTATTCATCTTCCCGCGGAATCCCTAGCATTAAGTATATGCAATATAGTGGAGTGACATCACACAACACAACATCTTGAAAATGAGGGCCACTAGCTAAGGTGATATCACATTGGCAAATGATAAAAAAGGATTAAAATCCCTCATTCACCCACCCAAGATGACAGTGATGAAGGTGTTGTGTTACTTGCAAAACCAATGCTTTGTTAATGGTTCTAGAGACTATGTACTTTTGGGTACCATTGTCCATGGTGAACTTAGTGAGTTAATTTTTAATTCGGAAATTCTAGGTAAAGAGCATGACCTAGCTTGATGAGGTTTGATGTGTCATCGAAACAAGGTTTATATTATTATCAATAGAGTTTTTGACATTGATGACATCATATGGAGGGGGATATTGTGTGTTAGAATTAGAGAATAAGATCTTGGTAGAGTGGGGAAACTATAAAGAATAATGACTATACTATGTTGTGAGAGGATGACTTATGGAAAATGCAATATTTACTGTGGGGTGTGGGGATAGGGAAATAACAAGAGAAGGTATGGTTATGGGAGAGTTCAAAGTGGGGAAACTATAAATAATGAGACTATACTATGTTGTCAGAGGATGACTTATGGAAAATGCAATATTTACTAGTGAGGTGTGGGGATGTGGAAATCAGAGGAGAAGGTATGGTTATGGGAGAGTCCTATTGTGAAGAGGGAACGAAGACATATAGTGAAAGTGCACTAGGTGTTTCCCTAGCTTCTTTTTAGTAGCCATAACATGTTGAGAATATGAAGAAGAGTTATGCACTAGTGCTAAAATAGATTCTTGATTTGAACATTATTACCCATTTTGAATGTCTTTTATATGTGGTTGAGGAGAGGAAACTTTGAAAGATGAAGTCCAATAAAATTTCCAACCCATAAATTGGATGTGTTAAAAAATAATTATCCACCATTTTCTCCTTATAAATATATGTCATGGACACACATATATATAAATCAAAAGCTATAAATCGAGCAAAAAAATTAAGCATCACACAAACATGAGGAAAATGCCTTAAAATAAAGAGAAACAATTTCATAATGTTTGATGCTCTCCTTGTGTTTGGATTTCTTCTCACTTAATCTGATTTAATATATTTCAAATAAAAATCCATTTATGAGGAAAAAACATGTGTGTGTAACATGACATATTGGTAGATGGTGTGTTTCCAAAATTAAATCAATTCACTCGAACACTATATGGGTTAGAAGAAGAAGTTGAATATTCAAATATTGGGTGATACAAGACTCCATCACCAAGGGAGGGAAACCAGAGAAAGAAAAACATGTCTAAATATGTATAAAATTCTTCAAAGCTATGTTGTTTTTCACACACACACCAGAGAGAGAGAGAGAGAGAGAGAGAGATGTTCACATTGTTCACATGGACAATGAAGTTAAACAAACCATTTTGATTCAAAAATAGAATTGAATGTAGTTGGTTTTAATTTGAAAATAGAATTGAATATAGTTAGTTTAATTTAGTAATTGTTTTCTTACTTTAAACTAATTAATTTCTTTGGTAATATCTTTATAATAATTTTTGTTATTTTTGGTAATCAAACAAAGATTTGTATTTACTTTGCTTTAATTAAAGAAAATAAACATTTTTATTTAATTATAATTGTATTTACCAAGATAATTGTTTTTTATTTTATTTTATTTCTCAACTAAAAATTTTGTTTGAATGTTTTATCCTGCTATGATATTTTTATTAATGCCAATAATGTAATTTCAGTTCATTCAATTTTTTATTTAATTAAAATTTATGTTTTTTTAATATTGTATAGCTTTTCAGCATTTATATTTATATTAAAAATGAGTTTTTGATTTTTTTATTCTATTATTTTGAAAACTTTGTCTTTTTGGCAACATGGTCTTTAATGCTAGAAACATGAAAAGAATAGTTGTATCCAATCCTCACCTTAATCATCATCAAAGGCATAACAAAAATTATGGTAATGTCAATTTAAAATCCCAATGCAATGTAAAATCTTGTATTTCTATAACCATGTTATGTGTCACTTGAGTGTGCTCTTAACAAAGTTCATTTTAATATTATATAATTTGTTGTTTTTTCTATTAGAAAAAATGCCTATGTCATTATGCAAAGCATAAATCCTTCTCTTAACAAAGTTCATTTTAATATTATATAATTTGTTGTTTTTTCTATTAGAAAAAATGCCTATGTCATTATGCAAAGCATAAATCCTTTTCTTGGGAGAATACATCATGTTCTTATTTAGATTGTAAAATAATGTGAAAAGCATGCTCTAATAATATGTGAGAGAGTAGTGGTTGTGGCTCTATGTACTTATTATCATTATCAATATAAATTCATTTTATTTGAATCTCTTTCAATTCATTAGTAAATTATCCATTGACATTGTACATTAAAATAAAGTATTCTAAATTAACATTTTTATCTAAGGAAAAAAATACATAGAAAAATTTTAGTTGCTAATTATTATTATTGAGCGAAGAGATTTTTCATTTAATATTTAATTACGTTGAAGACGTTCTCTTTATGAGATCATGTTTCTTAACATTGTAGCTAGATTCCTTGTCTATAGACGAATAGAATCTACCCACATGCCTCATTTATCAAGAGAATTAAAATTTACCACGTATGCGTTTTATGGTCGTCAGTTTCGTCACGCGATTTTATTCAGCGGTTTGCCTATCGTACGTGTTCATGGTTTCTATCAAGACAAAGTTTATAAGGCTCGCCCAGTTGACTGCCTGTGCACTGCGATATATCGAGGCGGGTACATCAGAGAGCTCCAACCTCTCTTGATAGAATGTTTTAAAGATTGATGTCAATGTCTGGTGTCAGATGAACTCTATTTAGTGATGGCGCATAAAATTCCCAATAGGTATTTTAAATTTCTATATAGGTTGGAAAGTGTCATTTGATGTCGTCCATTCATTCTCATTCCTTACCAAGATGGTAAAGCGCGAAGGTTTTGATAATCGTATTATTATATGTAAACCATTTTAATGGAAAACAATCTTGAAAATGTTTATAACCATATTTGACGACTTTGGAGTAAGAAATGAGAGAAATCCATCAGAAAAATATAAACCTGCAATCCTATTAATGTATGAGACGAATGTGAGAAATGGATTTTGTGCGCCCTATAATTTATCCAATTATCATATTATTGTTCATCCGCTTCATACCGCTGGTGTTGGGCATGCCTATTGTGCTTAGCATCTGAGAATCTTGGCCATGATGTTCATAGCCAAAGGAATTCCGGCATATATTCCTTCGATTCTCCTGCGACTCCATGGAATTTTAACTTTCTCTTTTCTGAACGTGAAATGGGTCTTTAAATGGAATAGACTGTGAAAAGAACGATCTGTCCTGAAACAGGTTGAAGGTGCCAATGAATTTGACAAAGAATATCTGAAGAATCTGACTGGCCTTCCTCCCATATTAATTTACGAGATCATGGAGATCGCCACAGACGGATTCAACAAAGAGATTGGAAAGGGAGGATTCAGAGAATTTTTTGAATGAATTATGAAGGATGGTACACCTGTGGCCGTGAAATGTCTAGTGAACCAGTCCGGGCAGCGACATGCATAGTTTTGTGCAAAAATCGCTACCTTTAGTTCGATTTTCAGTACAAGCAACCTATCTTCTTGCGGATAGGTTGCTTGTATTGAAAATGTGAGGAATGAATCCAAAAAATATTGATACCTGCCCAGTGACTCGACCTAAGATAAGACTAACTGCGATTCTCTACCTAACTGATCTATCTCTTGATGCCTGCCTCAGAGATTATCTTTGCCTTTGATCTCTCTTGCTCCCTTCCGATGGTGACTAGGGACTACAAAGATAGGGCTGCTCTAAGGCTTTTATATATATATATATAGAGGTCTAGAAGAGTGTGCAACATAGATGATAAATTTGCAAGACTTCGCCATGGATGGTGACAGTATATATCTATGTCTCAGACTGGGGCAATGGATTTTAGTCATGTGGAGATTGTTACTTATTGCAGAAGATTCCGTGTGCTCCCTTTTTTAAACTCCTCTTCTACCTTTCTATGTCTCAGACTGGGGCAATGGATTTTAGTCAAGTGGAGATTGTTACTTATTGCAGAAGATTCCGTGTGCTCCCTTTTTTAAACTCCTCTTCTACCTTCAAGAAGGACTGACAGGCCTCTCCAAAGCAAATTTGAGGATGATACAAATTAAGTGTGGCAGCTTAAGCATAGCTTTATAGTGGGATACTACATTGGCTCGATGGAGACCGAATAGAGGTCCTAGCATTCATGCACAACGGATAATGAAGCAGTCTATTCAACCAATGCAATATGGTTAGGGCTCAATGAGCATATCTTCTACATTGCAGTTAGACTTGCAATGATGATGTTGGCCGGAAAGGACAAAGGAAACGATTTAGTATTACTCTTTGAATCAATTAAACCTCTGATAGGTGGCTGGCTGGGGTGGTTCTTATTACACACGTAGCTGCTTATATACGTTATCTTATACTGTGTAACCAGTCTTTCTTACAACCCCATATTTGTTTTTCGGTCCCCACCTGCTGAGCCTACCTCGCCTGAGCCTAACCGACCTTAATCTACCTTATTTGAATCTGCCAAAAAAATGGTAAAATTATTTTCAAATATAATAAAAAAGCTTACAATATTTATTAACAAAAAATACATGAATAATGTTTTATGAAGTTTACAAATTGTTGCTACACTTGCTATTCTTGGTATATAACTTTTTTACCCAGTGTTAGAATTAAATTTGCTCTGTAAATTCTAGATGGATTTCATAATTTTATTTTTTTTATGATAAATGATGGTTGAAATATTTAAGTTCTTTTTCGATGGATGGAATTTAAAGTAGTCAGTTATGTCATGAGAGAGAGGTATTACAAACAAATTAAAATTTATTCTATGAATTTGTTTCAAGCATATATATATATATATGTATTTTTTAAATTTTTTGATTGATTGTTATTTTGAATATGTAAAAAAGTATTTTTCATTGAAGCAAAATTATAATGTTTACAAAGTAAAATGTTTTTGGCTAAAACTTGGCCAACTTCTACCCCATTAATTACATAAGTGGCTTATTTTGGTTTTGTATCGAGTTTTTTTACATTTGATCCAATTCAAAACCATTAATGAAGATAACCTCATTCCATAATCATAACCTTCTTGTTGTTGTTCGTAATGGAAAGTTATACTCATATTTTTGGGTATATTTAGTATGAACTGTAAATAGACTGCTATCTTGGTCGCTAAATTGAATTATTTCCTCACTCTTCCCTATCTATAGCATGGAGAACGCCAAGTCACCTATGATATATAACTATCGACATGGATTCATAGGATTTGCAACTCAAATATCAAATATAACTAGGGTGATTTCACTATCTTGACCACTAAATTTAGATCACTTCGTTAAGGATGATGGGCCAAGTCAATTTTTATTCTGGTTTCTTCAACCAATATGTAATGTGTTTTTCCTCCCATTATAAAAAGGAGGACTGATTTTTTTTCTAAATATTTATCTTTTTAGTATCCTTCTTTTACATTCTTTTGCATGTTGGCCTTTCAACATTCATTGGAAGTCTTTTTAGATTTCCTGCAAACAAGGGCATCATTGATGAGGGCTTTTTCCTGTAAATTTGTATTTGAATTTTTAAATTTTGGCTCTTAAGGTTTTGAAGCGCCATATTTTAGGGGTATTTATCTTTTTTTCAAATGAGTTTTGGATTCGTTTTCAGCCTCATCCTTGTGTAGACCATATTTTTTGTTTAAAGGTAAGTCTATCCCTAAAAATATTTGGGATGGGCTTATTACAACAAATATGAGTTTATTAATTTAACTCTTAATAATATTTTGTTGACCACAATAGGGAACTAGGGATGAGTTATTTTAGGGGTATTTATCTTTTTTTCAAATGAGTTTTGGATTCGTTTTCAGCCTCATCCTTGTGTAGACCATATTTTTTGTTTAAAGGTAAGTCTATCCCTAAAAATATTTGGGATGGGCTTATTACAACAAATATGAGTTTATTAATTTAACTCTTAATAATATTTTGTTGACCACAATAGGGAACTAGGGACAGATGTTTCTTTTTTCACTCTAATTGAATATGGCATGGGTTGGAGTTAAATGTTAATGCGAAATGTTGTGCTTTGCAACTATCAATCAATCATGCATGCTAGAATTTGGTAAATGTCTCTCGAGTTTGTCCTTAGGCTCGGTTCTTTTGATTGGATATTAAAACAAGCTTGAAATCTTAAGCCTTGCCTATTTTATCTATTGTTGAATAGCTTGTGGGGATCCATGTGTAAGGTACAGTAAGAAACACAATGCGATACTAGATCACATTAATGATTGCAATGCTATTTTGTGTAGTAAGGATAGAGTTGAGTGCTAGATAATTTTTGAATCCATTTTTATGGTGATTTTTTTTGGTAGAAATTGTTAAAATTGCAGATATATGTTGTTGAAATTGCATAGTGAAAGTGTACTATTAAAATTGCAATTGCAGATATATGTTGTTGAAATTTCATAATGAGAGTGTATGGGTTGGGTTTTTTAGCATACTAAACTCATGCTTTCAATTCAAATCCAATTTCAACCAAGATTTGTTGGATTGTAACAATTTGAGAAAGGATTAGTAGGTTATCTGGTAAACTTGTTAGTGGCTTATTTGTTAAATGATTTAGAAAGGTTTGTGGTTTACTTGTTAAATCATTCATAATACTAAACCTAATATATCATGCTCATATAAATAAACTAAATAGTTGTTGGTAGCAAAAAACTCTTCAGAACTAGAATCATCAAATCAAAATAACTTGAGAGAAATATGTTTTGATTAATAAAAAAATTGTTGAAGGGACCTGTGTAGACTTTCTGTAAGAGCAATGTTAGTTTGATGTGTGGTGAAAGAAATATTTTTGATTAATCAAAAGAATCGTTGAAATGACCTACTCATATTTCTTGTAAGAGCAATGTTGCTTTTATGTGGGGTTAAGACTTCTCAAAAATCTATGTTGAAACCTTTTCATATTACCTAAAAAATACACTAGACTAACCAAATTGTATAAGAATAGAAATTTTGTATCAAATCACATACTGTTGCAATCCTGAATTTTCTTTAAGAAAACTATAGATTTTCTAGATAATAATTTTGTGAATGTAGATTTGAATTTTTAAAACTTGATCTTACTTGACAATTTTTTCTACCTACAGTCAAATGTTACTAATGTTACTAATAGCAAATAGATTTCATTGATCAACATATAAATGAGTATGATATGGAATAGCTAATGATATTGCATTGAATTTTTTCTTACTTGTTTGTTTTGTGTCTCTATTGTTGTTTGATGTGCTTTGACACATTGCGAATGCAACCCAAAAGAGAATTGGACTACATAAATCTCCTCCCATTGTTAAGGTAGGGAGGGGTGGATGGACAAAGTGGAATAGATGATGATGTATGAGGATGAGGGACTCCTTTGGAATATATCGTGACCATAAGATTCCATTGGAACATCATGACCACTTTTTCACATTAATTAATGTAATCAATTTTGCATATATTTCAATTGTATTGATCTTTGCCTTAATAAATTTGAATGACTTTGAGGCATGAATATTATGTTGGATGTGTGTTTTTGAATTGATTCTATTGAAATTCAAATCCAAAGGATGTTTTCAAATTGCATTGTGTTCATTGTTGAGCACATGAATAATTCTCAGCTATTAAGTATCATATTAAGACATATACTTTCATAAAGGAAACACCATATGTTTCAAACTTGAGGCACATGTAAACCCTAGTTTAGTTGGGCCTTCACCACTTGCAATACATTGACAAACTTGGAAATGCAAGTGAAGGGTGAGGTTCTTGTGAAATATAATAAAGCAATAGGTATATACAACTATTCAAAATGTTCAATGAATCATTAAGCAATGCCAATTGATACACTTGTTCAACATATGATTTAGCAACTATTTATGGATATGGGGACTAATAGATATTGAGATCCTATGCTTGTCCAATATTTGATTCAATAATTATGGACATAGAGGAAACTGAGAAAAAGAAAACCACTCATATAGTTTGAATTCCATTGTAATATTAATAGGAGCAAATATGTTTATCTTAAGGTGGCCAACTTGCAATGAAGGGTGTATCCACACTTGGAATTCACTTGCTCCAACACTTTTTCAAGGTTAGGGGAGCCTAAAATTTGGTAAAAGTTGTTTAGTTGAAGAGTTTATATCAAACAAATGCTTATTTAAGTCACTAGAAATCATAGACATATGATTTGTAGTCATTGAATATGGCTTGGAGAAATGTCAAATGTGTTGTGTGGCCATGAATATTGAACCTTTTCACTTCCCTTTATTATAACAAACCTTTTCCCATATAGCATCACTAACTCGTATGCATTTACTCGTCCCCCATCCCTTTATCATAATGAGAAGGCTTTGGCCTAAGTGATTACTTCATCATCACCACCAACACCATGCGTATTCCTTTAAATGAATTTACAAGATTGGTCGGCCTCGTCATGAATTGACCTACTCACACAAATGCAAAAAGAAATGATATTCAATTGATAGAATAACCACCCCTCCCAATTCCAAAGGAAACAATAACAAGAAGAAGAGGAAGGAATGGAATAGGATCAACTATTGTCATGGTTATATTGTTAATGAAAATAAAATGCTACAAGGATTAAGGTATTGACACCAATTTCTCTTGGCATCCATTCATTACCATTGAAAAAACATTCAATGGCGGTGGTTAGGCCTACTAATCTAGACAATTATAGTAAGCCCGCAAAACCTATGTAGGAAGCCCAAAAATTCAAGCATTCTCGATATGGCCACCTAAAGATTAATGTATTTGTCTATTGGCTCAATTTGTTGGAACCATTAAAACCTCATTCAACAAAATTTGGGATGAGCTTTCTTGTAAAAATAATTAGCGAGATTGGGAGGAATATCAAACAATTGAAAATGAATTTCTTGAATATTCCTTCATGAAATAATTAAAAATGAATTTCTCATAGCTCAACTAAGAAAAGGTATAACATTCAATCTGATGAAGGATAAATGAAAACAATTGATGTTATGCAGAATATCAAACAATATTCCGTTATGTTACGTTGTTATTTCTAGATTTAATGATTTAAATATATGTCTTGCACAATAAATCTAATATGGATGGATGTGGTGGTTTACAACAAAACTTGAGAAAACCAATGGACTTGTACGATTTGTCTCTAATATAAACAAAATATTGTTCTACTTTTTAAAATATTTGTTTGTATACATGCAATAACATTAATGGCCTTGTGACTACACTTCGTTCACAATTAAAATTAAAATTTTAAATTCATACACCTCATATTGTATATTTATTAAAATAATGAATATGCAAAATATTAAACTAAATTAGTTTATTTTTAAATACACTTGCTTTGTTGGTGTAGTTCACATATAATAATATAAAAATGATGTTTGCAAATAAAATTATATAAATGAATTAATATAAATAATGTGTAATCATTTGTAATGAGGCTTCCCACAATCATTTGAGGAAACACAAATAATATTGTGGGCCAATATGAAAATAATCTTGTTGCAGTTTTGGAAACCTGTCCCAATCGAGGCATCCAATAAGGGTTTTTGACAATGTGTATTTCATAAAAAAAAAAACCCACCAAAATATCATCCTCGAAATATATATATTTTTTGGTTATTTTACTGTCTTCAACACTTCCATAAGGTACAACTTGTCCTTATGTCTTCTACTTTGTTATCTTATTTGCATATTAATCTTCAGTCCATTAAACTATCTCATCTTTTCTTTTCTTGCACTTTTCATTGTTGATTTTTTTTTGCTGATGTAAACTAGGAGTTCTTTAGCCCTACTTTTCCAATCTTTATTGTGTATGCTCCTTTCTAGCTATGTTAGCGTATACTCCACTTATTATTCTTCACAATTCTCTGAAAAGAGTTTATTGAGCAAAGGATCCATTACCTTTTTCCTTGTGGACACTATTAAACAATCAGACATTCTTCTAATCTTGCTCCATTTCCTGTCATAATCTCTTTTAGCACTTCCCTTCATTTGCCTCTCAAATTTGGGTATAAGTATAAACACGTTGGATATGAAGACACCTTGATAGGTTTTTGCTCGTATTTTCGCTAGACCCACATATTCTTTTTCACTGGAGTTTTTTGAAAGGAATAAATCCCAAAAATCCATATGAATAGCTCAAAACGAAGCCCACAAAAATTATTCAATCAAGAGTCAAGTTGTACCAACAATATTCATATGTTGACTTTCACTTATTAAATTCATGGAAAAATACTTAAAAACATTACTAAAATATATTAAACCTTTGTAAGATCAACCGTGTATTACTGAGGTGCTTTAACTGGTTTGATTATATGAGCTAGACATAAGGTTATTGTTCAATGAGTGGATGTAGTTGTTGAGGGTCTCTAGGATGTGGTAGACCAACATCACAAGGTGGATTCTCTCCCCAAAATTGCCTACGATAACCATTAGTGTCTCCCTCTAGATTGCTCATTGTTTTAACCAATTTTTAGTGGTATTGCCCATTTCTTATATAACCCTCAACTATCTAGTATATATGTCTCTTTGCCTCAATTCTTTTAGACCATTTTCCCGTCCTTCTGTATATTGCCAATTTTAGGTTGCATAAAAATCTCTTTTCTTTAAAATGGTGTGGACATCCTTTCCATGCTTTAGGGATACTAGTTTTTAACAGTGATGTGATCACTCTATGTGGTTTCACAACTCTACAATGCATGCATTTCAACAAAATTCAATATCTGCATCTACATTAAGATCTAGAATAAGATAATATTTTGATATATATTTTATAGATGTACACATATATGGAAATATTACAAGTGCATGCTTAACAATTAACAAGGAACTATTGAGCCTCAAAGTTTATTTTGAAAAGAAAAATTTAGAATCAAACCAAGAAATTGTAATTGAGTTAACAACATACTTCATAAAAACTTTAATTGAACCACCCTTAGACCACTCAATAGAAACCACAGAATAAGCTCTTCATGACATTTGTTTTACTACACTCTTTTTCACTTCATCGCATCTACTTCCCTTTTTATTTTCGCTTTCGATGTTCATTTACACCTTTTGGAGCAATTGCTAGTTTTAAACTTAAAGCCTATCTTTTCAAATTTAAATATAAACTATTTTGTTTTTTTTAATTTCATAAAAATGCTACCAAAAGCACACTTTTGTTGAAGGGTATTGCAAGTTCAACCTTGGTCATCAGTTTTCGCAAGGAGAAAACAACGAACGCTACCCTACTTTCTCTCTTCATCGTTCTTTGTCGCTTCCAACGTCAAACAACTTTAGTGAAAAATGTAAACTAAACACGATATTTAGTGTATATTTCTTTTAAATAATGCAAGACAATATTTCATTGTTCGTTCCAAGATTCGAAGGGGTAACACTTCTAATACATGGGTAAATGGATATGATACATTAGTGTACATATGCTACATACCTTACATTTATTTCTATATAAAAGAGTTATTATTATTTTTTTTAATTTGGATAAATCAATGTTTATTTTAGTAAAAGTTAATGATCATGATCATTAATATTTATATATGATTTTTTTTTTTAAATCAGATAAATTAAAATTTATTTTAGTAAAAATTAATTATCAACATCATTAATATTTATATAGAATGGTAAGATTGAATTATAAAATACAAATTTTTAATCAAATATAATTATCAACATCATTAATATTTATATAGAATGGTAAGATTGAATTATAAAATACAAATTTTTAATCAAATATATTGATAACTATTTTAGTAAAGATTTTAAACATATTAAATAAAATTAGATTTATTCCAAACAATTTGTTCATAATATTCCAATTCCATTTTTTATGGATTTTTTTTTTTAATTTGATATATTAAATGAAGTTGTTAATTTACAAATTTCTTTAAACATTTTATGACATCTATAGATGTTTATATCTTAGAATTTGGGGTGAACTAGTATTTATATTTTTTCTAGATTGCACGAGGATGAGACAAGTATTTTGATGTTATGACAATTCCAAATTCTAAATAAACAATTATAAAAGAAAACAATATCAAAATAACTAGTAGTAGATGCATGGATAACTAGTAGTTATACATGGATAATGAGTGGACAGTTTATGGGAGACATGCATAGAAAACAAGTAAGAGATAATTTATTTGTGGCACTTAACTTACGATATCTGCTTTTCTAAAAAAACAAAATTTAGTGATTATGATATGATCTTGATACTTTAATCTTTAATCTTACATTAGAACAAAATTTAGTGATTATGATATGATATTGATAATTTAATATTACGTTGGACTGGCGGAAGGTAATCTAAGTGAATATGTATGATATTAATAATTTAATTGTGCATATTGAAAGTTAAATAAAAAAGAAGGCTAACGATTATTGGGAAGACGTTGTTTTCGCATCGGAATGGGCATGTGGGGATGAGAGAAATGCCATTGATTTTCCTTAAAAAAATGAATTGGAAAGCGAGAAAGTTGTAGGTCCACCGTCTGCGCATTTATTAAACCCCACAGTTTATTCATTCCGCGTTTCCGCTTCGGTCGCATCCCTTCAGAGTTTCGTGATATAGATAGGTTCTAGTTTTGCTGATCGTGTAAGAAGGGCGCGCTTAATGTTGGGTAAGGTGCTGACAGAAGAGAGTGGGCACACATAGCCCCTAGCATGGTTTGTGTGTGGGGCGCTGCGTGCTCATTCCTCTTTCTGTCAGCTCTCAACGGATGGACAGGCCTCAGTACGGTGATTGGAACCTGTACTTGCCGGCTGCGTGCTCCATTTTCCATTTATTTTATAAGTTTTCCTTTAGATGTTTTCAAGGCAGATACTAAGCCAACCCCTAAACACCTTAAATCCTGACATTTGTCGCTTAGCCCCTAACACGCCTCTTATACCTAGCCACGAAGATTTCCCTGTTTCTTTTCTGTATTTAGTTAAAGGTAATTTTGTCTTTAACTTGAATATTTTGACGCTTGGATCAGGTAGAGCCAGAAGGGTTTTTACTGATCTTCTTCGAGATTTTAAAAAATGGTTCCCTTTTCGTTCCACGAGAAAAAGCATCTTCGAAATATCGTTGTCGCTTACACACTTTTATCTAAAAAACAGAGAAGGAAATCTGGAACGGTCGCTTGTGGGTGTTTCATGGTTGTATGTTTCTTTGTATTCGATCTCTCTGTAGTCAAGACTCAATTCAGCAAACATGGCTATGTATTTTTTGAGTATTTTGAAGATATGTTGTCACAGATACGTTTTATACGGTTACGGCAAATGCATTCTGTGTGGTCATTGCGTTGTGTTCAATTCTATACTCTAAAACATGAAGGCCTTTATATTGCTTTTAAATTGTTTGTTTCGATGCAGAGCAGTCCATGGATGATCAGCAGATGCCCTTAACTGACGACGTTACTATGCAACTCTAAACTATGGGTTTGAATAGATGGAGAGACGTAAGTACTTCTGAAATGAAAAACTCCATTTCAGATTTTGCTTATATAGCTGTCTGGTACTTGAGTGAAATCTGCTTTTGCTTTCATGGGAGTCTTATGGGAGGCTTCTGGCCGTTTTTGGTGGAATAAGGTCAGTGTGTCCTTCCAGTTCATTTTTTAGGTTTAGGTTAAAGTGATTAAGAGTTCGTATGCAGGATCTGATGTTTGTGAAACATGCTTATCGAACGATTTTCTACCCATTGTATTATTCTTTAAATCATATGATAGCAATGGCCTTTTATAGCCGCGAAAAAATTGAATTTTTCAAGGGCAAAAGGCAGACTTGTATTTTACTTATCATATGAGCGCAATGGCCTTTTTTAGCCACAAAAAATGGAATTTCCAAACAGCAAAAAACACGCAGATCTGTTCAAGATTTATTGTTTACCATCAGACTTTCAAGGTTTTTTGCAGGTCGACTCTTACAAAATCTATGGACCTGAGAATATGTGATTTTTGTTTAATGAAACACAACTCTAGGGGTAGCAGTAGTAGAGTATCTCGGTATATGTTTCTGAGATCTAGAATCAAGCGATTATGTCATAATATGATTTAATGGTGTAAATATATTGCAGGGATCTCGAATATTTAGGTGATATACAGTTCCCGTTGAGACCATCTATCTACTGTGATGGCTACAATCTTTTTATATATAGGTGTGATAATATTTCAGAAGCACTCCTTGTCCCTAAATAGATTGGTATTATACCTCCATAATATGGATTCTCTAGCGAGTGAAATGATATTATATTCTTGAGAACGTAACTACATTTATTTTCAAAATAAGTTATGAAAATCAACAAAACTTAATAAAATTTATTTTTGAAAATTTAATTTTAGTATTTGGATTATAAAATAAATTTTTTAAAGTAAATCAATTAATTCATTAAATGATGGAAAAGTTAAATGACCATAATGGTGGTATTGGTAATTAAAGTGGAAACCAATTTTGATTTATTGGGCACTCATTTTTATTGTCTTCACAAAGTTTTCACTTTAATGTGGGTTTATTCAAAACAAAGATGATGAGAAAGTGATTTTCATCTTTAACCCTCTTGGTATGAGAAATATAACAAATTATTTTATTCCATGAAGTTTTAAATTTTTTCCAATCAAATTCGTGGAAGTTTGTTCTTATTTTATTAATGCTGATTTTTTATCTTCTATTATTATTATTATTCTATCTCCAATTATTTAGGGAAGGCAGGTCATCCTTATGGCAATCTAGCTTAAGCAACCCATGGGTTTTGGCTTGAGTATGAAGCAATCTTAGGAAGCTTCTTATCTCCAATGTTGTTTATCTTTTTTTTGTACATTAGATACCTAGTTATAGCCATGATCTCATTTCTATAAGTAAGATGGGATATGGTGTAATACCTTTAATTTTGAGATTAAATATGTTATAAAATGCTTTTGAATTTTCTCTACAACCTTCTCCACAACTCTTTAGAGATGTTGTAAGTGTTAATAGTCATAAGCATATTACAGAAAAATTCCTTCAAAATTTATAGTTACTTGTCAAGGCCAAAAGGAATCACTACCATAAGAACAATATCATCAATGTAGAGAAGAAGGATGATGACTATATTAGCAAAATTTGTGTTCGCACAAACTGCATCTTCCAAACAACTATTTATCTTGTCCATGTATATACAAAAAAGGGTAGGGACACATGGAAATCTTGCTTAACTCCTCTATTACATTTGATTTCTTATGACGAGCAATCATTTGAAGTTCCTAAACTTGACAATAAAATTTTCATACACCCTTATCACAACTACTCTTAACTCGAAAGGAACTTTTAGCTTTTCTTTTCTAATATATTCTAAAGGTTAACAATATTGATTTAAGTGTTAATTTGAAAGGAAATTTTAACATTTATAATATATTTTAAAGGTTAACACTATTAATTTTGTTCTTTACCTTGATTAAAATATTTAAACATACTTTTAAATAGTTATAAAAACTAATATTTATAAATTACAAAAACTAAAAACAAAGATATCAAATTTTTCTTTTTAAAATAAATAAATTTACAAAAATGTATACAAAAGATTCTTTCATATTTTCTCATTGAATTTCGTATGAAAGTTGTAAAGTATTTATTACTCAATTTGGATAATGATAAGTGTGTTATATTTTATTCAACTTGTTGATGATTGAAATGAATTGAACACTTAGAAAGTTCCCTTGATAAGGTGATCAAGGGGAGAATGGGGATGGAAACCTTGGTATCATTTAAATCCATCTCTGGAAAAAAACCAGTAAATGTTTTCATAGAAGCATATATATGAATCAACTCTATGAAACGATGCTTACAAAGAAATGGAAATGAATTAATGATAGAATGTTGTAAGGATACTGCAATCAATAACTACTAAGAAAACACAAACTGATTAAGGAATAACCTAAGTGAATGATAATGTTACTATTAGATTAATTTGTTAGAATAGTGAGAAGAGTCTTTCTCTTTATCTTCCTTATGCATAAACTTGTTGGATTAGATGAGCCTTAGGTGAGTGGGTTAATTCATGTTAGTTTGTTGGGTGGCAATTTCTATATAAGATGTAGATTGTTATGCGTGGGCATGCCACTAGAGAAATTTGTAATCTATCTTCTTTTCATTATTAAGTTGCTTATGTTAATTTGTCATTATTTCTAGAAAAAATTACTACGAGATTATGGCATTAAATTGTTTCAATCATGCAACAACATATATTGAATGATAAATTGAGAGAAAATGCAGAGTTTATGTACAGTCCTAAGTAAAAAAATGAATAAAAATAAATCGAGAATGAATAAAAAAATAGATCTAGATGTAGGTATGTCCAAATCGGAAATTTTATTACTTTAAAAGTTTGATAACCCTACAAACTTGATAGCTAGCAATTGGTTTTATCCCTTGAGAACATGAGTTTTCCATAACCTTATGTCATTCTCAACGCCCCATAGTCAAACAAGGTGAAGCTTCAAACAACACAAGTGCAATGATGCTCAGATTGTCTCAAAGTAACTTGAGTTCATGAGAATGTTAGTGTAAATGATATGAAAAAAAACTTGAGTTCATGAGAATGTTAGCGTAAATGATATGAAAAAAAACAAATGGAAAACAAATTGATAGAGCTTACCTATGATGGGAAGACACTATGCTTTCACCTTAAGGGATGGAACTCGGTTTAGCCTTACCTTCCATTGCCACACTGTTACATTGTTGGATTCCTGTGACTAAAAAGGAAATTAATAAAACTACATTTAACTTAGCTTGTACTTGCTCTTTTTCTCTATGTCCTCTTAAGGCTCCTGCAACCTGTATTTCATGCAAGGAAAGAGAGAAACTAAAATGATTCAAATAATTCAGTTTCACCAATTGTAAACAAGACTTCTTCAAGGGCACCTGCACGAAGTTGGTACCCAAAAAAGGTGCAATAGGAGTGTGTGAGCGGAAAAAACATAGTGACGCATACGTTTCACTCCTTTGTCAATGCCAAATGTCCACATCGTTGAGTCGACGTGGACAAAAGGTGCACGCACATGTTATTAACGCATACGCACAAAAGTGCCCGCACGTGTTAATGACATGTGCATGCCCCTATTTTTTTATAAAAAAAACAAAGCATGAATTTGTCATTTTCAACAAACCCGCGAGCACACAAAGGCCAAACAAGCACCCCACGAGCGCGTCGTGGAGAACCCAAAGGCCTCCTCAACTCTACCAATTCGAACCTCCACCACGTTGCCGACGTTGCATCCAGGTAGGTCTTCAATGAACCATCTATTTCTTGTTTTTTTTTTTCATTTCAATTTTAATTTAAAAAAGAAATTGCAATCCATTAAAAAACCAAAAAAAATTCATTGCAGATTAACTACAGCTAACAAGATGACAAAGACACCTGAACCATTAGATGAAACCAATGAAACCGAACCATCAGAAGACAACATTGGAATGGACAATTAATGAAATGAAAACCCCGAAGATCAATTACACCAAGATTTAAATGAATTAATGGTATTAAGCGATGAATTGAAGAGCACCAAGGAACCCTCTCGGGTTTCCTTGGCTTCATAATTGAAAACATCATTGAATCCATCCACATTTCCCATAGTGAGATCACAAATATGAGCCAATACAGGGCTCAAATGAGGGAACACTACTCCACTAGGATGTCCAAACAACATATTAAAGACCTCAACATCACCAAAGCCTAGTGGTACTGCAAATTCATAGTTCCCTCGACAGGACAACCTCCATATGTGAGGAAGAGATGGGTTTGCATGGACTGGTGTATTTACCAGCCATGGAGAGATAACTGGAGAAAGAGATGGTTTATGGTGTTTGACAGCCCCCCATGCAATAATTTGGAGGTCCCATAGTATTTCCTTCGAAAATTGTGGGATGAGTTTGAGCTAGGATACCATGTGAACTATTTTGACATCATTGAGTTTCAGGGTGTCATTCTTGGCCTTGCCCAAGATCGACCTCAGGCCCACCACAACCCACTTAGAGGATCTCTTGCACCTAGGAGAGAGCCAAACCCCCCTCCTCAGCCACCCGGGTTTGGTAGCGGCCTAGATGAGATTGATGACTCAGTTAGACATGCCACACATCATTTTCTTAGACATACCACATTTGTGGCTATGTCTTCATAGATTCGGGAGGATATCGATGAGGCACAAAGAAGTGCACTGTCTATCGGTGGTGGTCAGGACATGCTAGGTACAGGTGGAACCCAGGTGGGGCCATCTAGTTCTAGTAGAACAACGACACATCATTGTTCTCACTATGGTCATTCTTTCCATGGTCCTACACAACAACATGCCATAGAGAGCTACATGGAGCAGGTTAGCTATTGTTTTATTTAATGTTCAAGTATATGTTGTATTTTATTTCATATCGTATTGTTTAATATATTGAACTTTGAATTACATATTGTTGACTTTATTTGTTGTAATGTACAGTTATTTAGGGCCTAGTCTCCATCCTCCAGGTGGAAGGACATCAGTTCCTTTGACCTAGACTGAGCCATGGAAGCAGCAAAGGCGGTTGCAGCACCATACACACAGGTAACTTCTTTACTTTGAATAATTAGATCCAATTACGATTAATTTGTGTTCAGTAATTACACATTAATTAGAACTGAGTAATTACCATGTTATCATCAGATTTTATAGTTGTGTTTATCATATTGTGTAAATTATTTGAGAGCTATAAATTCATATAATCCAACCAAACAAAAATGAAACCATATAAAACATGAAAACCTAAGAAAACTAGAAACATGTGCTTTGAAATGTCCACAAGGGGCCTTCCAAATTCCGTCACATCTTTCTTGTCCACCTCATCATCTTGTCTTTGTCCTTTAATCTTATGTTTGCCAATTCATCTTCCTCCCTCCCCAGCCTTTCAGCCACTGTATATGCTAGTTGTATCCCCTGGCATACAATCCCCATTCCATGCATCCCTTCCCACCCCCCCTCCTATCCAACACCACAGTTCCATCCAGCTCCCCCTTATGTTTCATATCCTGCATCCCCTCACCCCATCCCAACCTTTCCACCACCTCCGTATCAGTTTCCCATGTTCCCACCCTATCCCATCCGACCACGACACACCACCCATCCACAGTCACCCATCCCTCCACCGAAACACAGACCTCGTGCCCCCCCACATTTCCCCACCGCACTCGCTTCCCATTCCACAGTGCCCCCATCCATACTACAGCTAGTTGAGGTTTATCACCCTAGAGATCCATCTCCACTTTGCCCACCCCAGTCCATGCCTCGTTCTTCCACCTCTCCTTCTTCCACCATGCCCCCTAGCGGTGTAGCCACCGTCGATGTGGCTACATCCTCCCCTATACAATCCACCTTAGCATCGGAGCAGGTTGTCCAACCGACTTCTCCATCTGCCAACCCTGAAGACCAACCGGTTGTGTTCACAGTGAGATTGACTAGTTTATGAAAATCTCCTTCAATTTTAAAAAAAATTACTATATGCATCTAATTTCATCATTTATCTAATTGTTCTAAATGTTGCACGGTGGCATCGCTGAGAGACTAGGAGCACGGAGGAGGGAGACCCCCTCATGACTTACAGTCTCACATGCAGTAAGTTATCTAATATTTGAAAACTATTTTTATTTTTAAATTATGTTTTATACTTGTATAATTTCCAGGAAAAGTTGACATATTATTGTTGGCATTTCAAGCCTCAAGGGGACGTGGTCCAAGTTTCCCGAAGGACCCAGCTTCCTCTAACATGAAGTAGAGGAAGATCGATTTTGGAGATTTACCTAGGAGCTGCAAGGGTGGGCAGGAGGATTGAGATACCCTCCTATGTACACTAGCCACGATGTGCCATTTTGGGCATATTTTGTACAGGGCATGAGTTGCCATTATATAGATGTTGGGAACTATATTCCATTTTTCAAAAAAGTGTACATGATTGGATCATTTTTGCATATTAATAGATGGATCTGCACTTGTCTATATGACTTTGTCTTTGATTACATTTTTGCATACATGATTTTGTCTTCAATAACAATGCTATGGAAAAATTTTCACATACATATAGATGTTATTTCTAGACACCAAGTGGCATCAATATGAGTCCCTTGTATTTGAATGGGTCTTGCATCTTTTCCTTGCAGCAACAACATACCTAACCAAGCAAACTAAGGAGTGATATTCACATTACAAAGTGTTGTGACGTTAGGGCTACAAAAAAAATAAATAGGAGATGATGAACTCTTCGTATTTGTTTAGCTAAAGTAATGCAGTTTATTAGTTTCTTCATCTACATCTTCAACATTTGTGTTCAATCTTTGTCTTCGATCTTCCATACTTAACCTTGTAATGGTTATAATAGTCAATTCTAACAAGCATTGCATCACATATTATATCAAATTAACCTAGATATATGAGAATTTCATATGTGTGCTTGGATGGAAGGGTTAACCATATCACTTGAATTAGTTCAAACATGAGGGGTGTGCATAGGTGCATTTGGATTGAGCAATAAAAGATAATTGTTAATGTAGCTACATATGGATCGTTCTTTGTGTGTTAGTATGTGCCTTTAATGAAAGCATGGTTAATGTGTTGAACTAATACTTGCACAAGTTGGCATAGACCCTTAGTGTTGATAATGTCTTCAATGTTTTGAAAATATTGATAATCACTCTTTGTAATTTAAATATCTTGTATTTTTTGATGTTAAGACTGTAACAACCTGAAATTTACGAAACTTTAAAATTATTTATAGTAGCAATAAATAATGAAATTGCTATTGTAGAAAATAAAATAGATACTAATTCTTTTAACTAATAATTAATTATGATGACAACAACTCAACATTTAGAAGTTATTTGAAATTCAGTTATATTTTTTTTAATGCTTATGTTAAAGTTCTGTCAATTATGACTGTTTTCAAGTGCTAACTATTGTTCTTCTTTTGATGATGTAAGGGGTCTTGAGGGTACCCCAAGGCTTACTTAGCATTCGTGCTAAAGCATTTGAATCATTCCTTTCATAGATTACAGGTAAGATCTTAAATGTTTATGAAGTGTGACAGAAGAAATCCTAACTAGTTTCAGTAATCTCCACGCGTCTTAATGGTTTTAGAGATTAATGTCAATATAGAGTTGGTATCTCTTTAGTTGATATCTGTTTTTTTTATATATTAATGAGTAAAATTGTTATCCTAGTTGCTTGTACTATTGAATTCATACTTTGTTCATTGCATATATATGTATAACTCCTCTGTATTAACCAAAGTACAAAGATTTGATACAACAAGTCATGCAATAACCATTGCATGGACTTTTAAGTGCATAACCTATGTATTTCTTTATAACATCAAGACTATATGTATTTGCTTTATCAATTATATATGACATTGATACTATATGCGAGTTCTATTTATAACATAACATTATATGCAAATTCCTATAGCATAAACTATATGCGAATTCTATTATAGTTTTGTAACATGTAATCTATATGCAAAGATACAATCATCGTGACCCTTTGAACCATAAATGATACCATTTATCTATCTAGGTTTTACCAGAATGGACTATTCGTAACACATGGAATATGGCATGACAGGGTGGCAACTGTATTCAACGTAGCATCGTGTGGAAGGTTTGAATAATAATGAAAGAGTGGAAGAATGTGCTGGAAAGCATATGTATATATCCTTGGAATTTATTAATTCCATCTACCAGCTTAGTGGAAAGTCTACATGTCTGCCATCGTGGTGCATAGCACATGAGGCATAGTGTGTAACAAAATGACGTGGTATCTATCTAAGCCTGACTTTGATGAGATAGTCTCCACAGTGGCTATGGTGATTAATATCCGTCTTGAATGTGGTAGTTGCTTGGAAATACAAAATGCTGATCCACTAAATCTCCATTGTTGATCATACATGATTCTTGGTTTTCGAAACTTAAACCTAATCTCCACTATGTTCGAAGTTATTTTTTTCTTTGGATTTTGTTGTTTGTTGAGAGCGGTTTTTGGGAGAGGCCGATAGGCCGAGAAACTCCATGGTTTCTGTAGCAGGTTTCAGTGATCTCTTTCACGAATGGAACCCATGACTGTTGGTGTTTCCTGCTACTTAACGATAGTGTTGAGAGCCAAGCTCACTATGAGAGTTTGCAGTATTTGAAATGATAAAAGAAGTACTTCGAGGTTGATGGTAACCTTGTGTATAGGTTTGAATCCAATGGTCGGTCTCCTATATGTTGAGTGGTAGAATTTCCGAGTTAACTTCGACTTCTACTGCATTCAGTTGTGAAGTGGTCGCTAGGGTTAATAATGGTTGTGACGGCTCTGCTCCAGAAAAGCCATTAAGGTAATGTAATATGTTTCGAACCTGTCCCTTCTTTAAGTTTATAGTTTATGTTAATTTGTTTTACTGAGAAATTCATTTAAGATATGTTTTGACATTCAAAGCATTTAGCTATATATTCTGCTACTTCATCCTTCATTCTGGGCCAGTAATACTATTTCCGTAACATAGTGATAGTTTTCTGATAACCTGGATGGCCAGAATAATGACTTTTGTGCGTCTCATCTAAAATCATAATTTTTATCTTTGGCACATTGGGCACATATAATCTATTCTTGTACAACAGTAAACCATTTTCTTTTAACTTGAAATCTGCCATAGAATTTTCAGAATTATTTTTTGTTGTCTTTTCATGTAAATTTCTGTGCTCTTCATCCGATTTAATCCCTTTGAAAATCTGATTTTCTAAATATGTTGTGTATGTACTGATGGCTGAAATAAAATTTAACTTTGCATTACGACTTAAAACATCATCGACTTTGTTCTCTTTACCATTTATATGCTGAATTTCAAAATCATATTCACTTAGAAAGGTTAGCCATCTAGCTTTTCTAACATTCAAGTTCGTTTGATCTAGTAAATACTTCAGCCCCAAGTTATCTGTCATCAAAGTAAATTTCCTGCCAATAAGATGGCGATGCCACATTTTTAAGGAGTGTATTAATGCTAATAATTCTAGATCGTATGTAGAGTAATTTTTCTCATGTATTTTTAGCTTTCGAGACTCATATGCAACAGCATGTCCCTCTTGTGTTAGGACTCCACTGAGTATGTCATTACATGCATCGGTGCATACTATAAAATCTTTATTAGGATTTGCAATTCTTAGAATAAGTGCTGTAGTTATTAATTCCTTCAACTTCTTAAAACTGTCTGCACACTTTTGATCCCATACAAACTTCTTCCCCTTCTTCTATAAGGAGGTTACGGGGTTTTCAATCTTTGAAAAAATTTCTATCAATTTTCTATAATATCCTGTGATCCCCATAAATGATCGAACGTCTGTCACATCTTAAGGAACCGGCCATTCATTAATGGCTTTTATCTTATCGGGATAAACCAAAATTCCTTCCTTAGAGATTATGTGACCTAAATATTGAATCTTATCCTTATGAAAGTCACACTTACTAAACTTAGCATATAATTGATGATCTCTTAGAACTTGTAAAATAATACGCAAATGTTCGTCATGTTCTTCCTTACTCTTAGAATATACCATAATGTCATCTATGAACACAATGACGAAATTATCCAAATACTTGTGCATAATATTATTCATTAAACACATAAATACTGCTAGGGCATTAGTCATCCCAAGTGGCATGACTACGAACTCATAATGTCCATATCGAGTTCTAAAGGTTGTTTTAAAAATATCCTCATCCTTCACACAAACTTGGTGGTATCCTGACTACATGTACTACATTCAATGCGAACATCTTACATCCTTTTCTAACTACTCTTTTTACTTGCATAGCTGAAATCTGTCTAAGTGATGTCTTTCTAGGAATACCCTTTACTTCTACTATTTCTCCTTCATCATTTAGACAGGGACAACTTTTCTCATAACAATTCAAAATAACATGATGTGCTTCTAACCAATCCATTCCAATTAAGATGTCATAGGATCCTAAAGGTAAAACATTTAACTTGGTTTGTTTCTTAAACTGATTCATAGATAAAACACAACTTTCAACAAATCAGATACTTTTCTTTTTGTTCCTGTTGCTAGTCTAACTAACCAAGATTTATTAAATTTTTCTTTTTTCAAATTAAGATATTCTACTATATCTAGAGATATATAACTCAAGCTAGCGCCTGGATTAATGAAAATAGAAATTGGATGGTTTTGTAGCATACCTTCAATCTCTACCATAGAGACTTGATGCTCCGCTTTCCTGTTGTCTAGAGCTGCATTAATTCTGGGCATATCTCTTACCAAGTATCCCACAGTAGGTTCATCTTGTATGGAGTGAATATTATTGGATGTTCACTTCCTTTTGGGGCATTCTGAAGCATAATTAGGACCTTGACACTCAAAACATTTTATAGGTGCCCTCTGGTCATTAATTCTAGTAGCATTGGGTGTATTTCTAGGAGCTATAAAATTCTACTACTGATTATTTCTAGGACTGTTTCCTTGGAAATTTCGAGTTGGAAAGTTTTCCTTTTGAAACCTAGAATTTCCATTGAACCTGAAATTCTTCTTCTTCAGCTCAAAGTTGCTGGGTTTATGATTTTTTCAGTTAGATATCCCTTCTCTTTTTCAATTAGTATCATAGCAGAAAGTTGCTTTCCTCATGGCTTCTTCTAGGGTCTTTGGACTGTCATACTCTATTATGTCCTTGATGTTGAAAGGTAGACAACTTAGATACCTCTGAATACTTGGCTTCTCCTCCACAAGGTATGGCACACACCTTAAAAAATTTAGAAATTTGTTATTCAGCTCTTTCATGTTCATGGTTCCCAATCTTAAATCATAAAATTCCTTGAAATTTTCTTCGTAATATTGTTCAAATAGGAACTTCTTCTTGAAGTACCTTCTAAAAGAACTCAATTTCACATCATTGTCCTTGATGCCCTTCACTCTTTTGATGTCCTACCACCAAATGTCTGCTTTCCTGGTCAAGTTGTATATGGCCATCTTTCTTTCAATGATTCTGAGTAATCATAAATTTGAAAATATTTCTTCATGCTGGACAGCCATGCTTCAGCTGTTTCTCCTTTCTCAGTTTCACCATTGAATATTGGGGGTTTGATCTTCTTGAATTCCCCAGAAATCTATTCATACTGTTTATGGATTTTTCTTCTTGGTTTTTAATCCCCCTTGCTGCTATCACTTGAATAATTATGTTTCTTTTTACATATCTCATTTGCAGCTCCCGATGATGTTGAACTGTTATCCTTAGTTTTTACTTTCTTATCCTTCTTCCCATGAGGTAAGTCTTCAATCTTGGAGGTATTTTCAACCCTTATATCCTGTTCATCAGTTGGACTTTGATCGAACAGTAGTTGGTTCAGTTCTTCTTATGCCTTCATAATTTTCTCATTATCTTGTTTAACATATCTTATTTCTACATTCAACTCTTGAAAGGAATGTAACACTTCTATTGAATTGTCATTCAATTCACCATGGGCTTCTTCTTCATAATGGTGTCTAGTACGATGACTATTTGGTCGAAATCTGTCCTCCATGTGTTCAGCTGATATTCCATACCTGTAACTTAGAAGAAAAAAAATTTATGTATACAAAATAATTTAATTAGTAGAGATTTTTTTGCTGTCATAAAATTTTATGTTCCATGTTCTTTGGACCTTTTCAGGCCAAGAGTTCGAACATGAACTCTGATACCACATGTAACAACCCGAAATTTACAAAAATTTAAATTTTTTTATAGTAGCAATAAATAGTGAAATTGCTATTGCGGAAAATAAAATAGATACTAATTCTTTTAACTAATAATTAATTATGATGACAACAAGTCTACGTTTAGATGTTATTTGAATTTCCGTTATATATTTTTTAACGCTTATGTTAAAGTTTTGTCAATTATGATTGTTTTCCAGTGCTAACTATTGTTCTTCTTTTGATGATGTAAGGGGTCCTGAGGGTACCCCGAGGCTTACTTAGCATTTTTTCTAAAGCATTTGAATCGTTCCTTTCACATATTACAGGTAAGAGCTTAAATGTTTATGAAGTGTGACAGAAGAAATCCTAACTAGTTTCGGTAATCTCCACATATCTTAATGGTTTTAGAGATTAATGTCAATATACAGCTGGTGAGATCTCTTCAGTTGATATCTATTTTTTTTTTTATATTAATGAGTAAAACTATTATCTTGGTTGCCTGTACTATTGAATTCATACTTTGTTCATCGCATATATATGTACAAATCCTATATATTAACCAAAGTCCAAAGATTTGATACTACAAATCATGCAATAAACTTTGCATGGAATCCTAAGTTCATAACCTATGTATTTCTTTATAACATCGAGACTATATGTATTTGCTTTATCAATTATATATGACATTGATACTATATGCGAGTTCTATTTATAACATAACATTATATGCAAATTCCTATAGCATAAACTATATGTGAATTCTATTATAGTCTTGTAACATGTAATCTATATGCAAAGATACAATCATCGTGACCCTTTGAACCATAAATGATACCATTTATCTATCTAGGTTTTACCAGAATGGACTATTCATAACACATGAAATATGGCATGACAAAGTGGCAACTGTATTCAACGTAGCATCGTGTGGAAGGTTTTAATAATAATGAAAGAGTGGAAAAATGTGCTGGCAAGCATATGTATCTATCGTTGGAATTTATTAAGTCCATCTACCAGCTTAGTCGAAAGTCTACGTGTCTGCCATCATGGTGCATAACACATCAGGGATAGTGTGTAACAAAATGACGTGGTATATATCTAAGCCTGACTTTGATGAGCTAGTCTCCACAGTGGCTATGGTGATTACTATTCGTCTTCAATGTTGTACTTGCTTGGAAATACGAAATGCTGATCCAGTAAATCTCCACTGTTGATCATACATGAGTCTTGGTTTTCGAAACTTAACCCTAATCTCCACTATGTTTGAAGTTAGTTTTTTCTTTCGCATTTGTTGTTTGTTGAGAGCGGTTTTTGGGAGAGGCTGACAGGCCAAGAAACTCCAGGGTTTCTTTAGTAGGTTTTAGTGAGCTCTTTCATGAATGGAACCCATTACTTGTTGGTGTTTCCTCCTACTTGACAATAGTGTTGAGAGCCGAGCTCACTATGAGAGTTTGCAGTATTTGAAATGATAAAGGAAGTACTTTGAGGTTGATGGTAACCTTGTGTATAGGTTTTAATCCAATGGTCGGTCTCCTGTATGTTGAGTGGTAGAATTTCTGAGTTAACTTTGACCTCTGCTACATTCATTTGTGAAGTGGTGGCTAGGGTTAACAATGGTTGCGACGGCTCTGCTCCAGAAAAGCAATTAAGGTAATGTAACAAGTTTCGAACCTATCCCTTCTTTAAGGTTATAGTTTACGTTAATTTGTTTTACTAAGAAGTTCATTTAAGATATGTTTTACCCATACCTTAACTGTTTTTGGCAGGTTACTTCAGCGTTCGGCTTCCAAGCTCAAGTTTGGTTAATTGGCAGCTGCAAAAGAAATGGTAAGCTTCGGTGGCTACCCTGTTGCTTCACTTAGGTGACTGTTGGATATGTTCTTAGCCGAGACTCCGTGTTTAACCTGTTCTACAGGAAGTGACATCTTCGAAGATATTATGAGATGTTGGCATCCTGGGGAGGATGAAGTGCTCAACCCATTCGGCATTGATCCTGTAGTGTTATTTTTAGCATAGACAAAGTATACAATACTGTAACTTCTGAGAGGGTTTTATCCCTCGGTTCAACTTGGTAATACAAAGAATTTGATTTTGTAATTGTTAATGTTTTAATATTTTTGAAACTGTGAGTCATGCTCTAGATTTATGATATTATGAAACTTGAACTATTATGTGTTTATAATGGCTATGTGCCACAGGGTTTGAACTTGTTCCAAGTAGTGGAAACCCTACCTTGTAGGTTTCGATTGGTAGTTTTTGTCTTTTACTTGTGTTAACAAAAGACTATGCTATCGTTTTGGGTAGTGGCTGAGAGCTAACTCCATGTTTTTTTTTATTCGTCAACTTGGAACTAAGATCTAGTGTTTACGTAATTATATGTTTTGTTTTCATTTAATGTTTGTGTATGTATTCCATGATGTTTGAGCATGAAATCGTAATATATCAGGAAACTAATGGTATTTGTAATACTATTCTGAATATGAGGTTTTTACCATCGAACCAATTATGAACCTGTAATAATTTGTTTCCCCTATTAAGGGTTTCGATTCTATGTTTAAAGTTTTGCAAAAGAATGTTAAAAAAAAACAATAAAACTGAGTTAGGGTTCTGCCTATAATGAATGTGTTTAAATTTAATGATTGTAGTTGATAACTAAATTAGAATATGAGAAATGGGTACTGCAAGAAATAATAATATATAGGGATGTTAATATTTGCAATTGATAAATATCTATTCAGTAATATGTGGACTCGATAGTAACTCTGTTTAATAGATTATTTAAATTTGCAGCTCTTTATATTTCTAGAAATAATAATGTCTGAAATAAGTGGAAATATAACATCTTAGTATTGGAAAGAATATAATAGAATGTATAGTATTAGCTTCCGAAAATAGATAGTAAAAATTTGGAAACCTAGTTCTGTGCAGAGATAAAATGTTTTACTTTTCTTGCTAAGTACAGAAAATGTTATATATCTGTTTATGATATGTTGTTCTATTTCTGAGTTTAACCAAGTATAATTGACATTGCAGAATTAAAAGAAGCACTGTTGTATTAATCTAATCATTCAATCAATTGGCATTCTGACCATCATTCATCTATATTAATTTTACTTATCTGTAGTAGAGTACTATACAAAAAATAGTATGGAAAAAATGCAGAAATGATTTTAATCCATCATCTCATCTACTTAAACATCATTATAGAAAATCATCTCTAGGTTAGAAATTGAAATAGTTTCTTCTATATAACTGTAAATACTAAATCTATAAATGCAGAAAATCGTTTAACTGTAAACAATAAGACAAAACAATAGAATGTGATGGAATGTAGGAGAAAACAAAAAACCCAGGGAGCCTATTCCACCCAACCTATTCTTGAAGACAACCAAATTACTTTCCTTAGGACCCCCGAGTTGGTTCACTAATCCACTAGGAAGAAGAATCTGTAGAAGCTTTAGGTCATCTACTTACAGCAACAAAGTAGTTCATCTAGTCATATAGACTTAGCAGTTAAAGAGACCTGCACCAGCACCTCTGGTTCTCTTCTCAGAATATTGTCAGCAGCCTCACAATGCACTTCCATTTAGCTTCCCTATTCGAATCTCTTAGTGATCACCTGATACACTTGAGGAAATTATTATTTATGGAGAAAATAATGTAGAGGTGCCTGCTCAATTTGAATTGCCTTATCTAGGCTGCCTAGTCCTTTTAGTGGTTAACCTAGTCATTAATAAACTAACATCCCTGTTCCACCCACCTGGGGAATAATGCAACAATTTTAGGGGTTGTTGTCCCACAACTAATAGCTAGTGGTGGAGTGCAAATGCTGACATCTATCCCATGCCTTCTAATAACCTCCATTCCTCCTAGTGGGTCAGTGAACACTCATTTAACAGTTTCCTTGTGTGTTTGTCTCCTGTTTTAATTTATTAAATAATAATAATATGTTTATTACAATCATCCTTCACCATATTTGGTCATAATTACAAAAAATTGTAATTATAATTTAACATAATGTTTTTGCAACTACAACACAATGACGAAGGGAACTTCAAAATGCAACACCACAACACAATTCAATACGACCCACACCCGCCATCCGAGGAGTGTCTCCAATGGTCTTGAGTTTCAGCTTGGGAATGATGACGATTCATGGTATTACATTTCCCTTTGGCTGCAATATGGAAAACTCATATTTCTCTACGAAGGTTTTTCTGACAAATGTGATGGCTTGGGTTCCATGCCCCCGGACAAATTTCTCAAAGTATCCCTAAATGGCCCCAGGCTGTTGGACCAAGATTCCCATAGTACCCAAACCATGGCTCGGATTGTGAATTCATCGATTCCAGTGGATCCAGGATGCCAGGTTTCAGCTAGGGGGTCCCCCACAACGTGCCTCGAAGTCCCAGAAACGGTTCCAATGTGCCATGTCCAGAGCTAGGGTTTTGCTTAGTGAGGACCATGCCAATCTTGCTCAAGGGGGGAATTTCTCATTCAAAGGCTCCCAAGTGTGTGTGGGCACTGTGGACATGTCCACAATGGCCATATGCGCCTATGTGAGCCGACAGAACTCAAGTCCGCTCGTTGGTTTGGGTTCCATTCCCCCGGAGCAAATTCTCAAAGTGTCCCCGAATGACCCCGGGGTGAAGAACTAATATGCCTGTAGAACCCAATCCATGGCTCAGATCGCAAATCCTTCGATTTTAGTGGATACAGGATGTCGGTTTTCAGCTATCCCCCCCCACAACGTGCTGCCTTTTGAAGCATATGTAACTTCGGAATGTATTTCACCTATGTATATTGTACTCCTATAGAGACGGTATTATTCCTCTATATGGAGGTGTTGTCATTTGTATTGACAAGTGTCGCAAGTGTCGTAACTTGCTGTGATGGGTTATTAGACCACAAAGTGTGGGGTCGGCTTGGATTAATGTAACCATGGCTTATTAGACTTAGTTAGACAAGTCGGCCCTGCTAGTTTATTAGGCTGGTCAGGACAAGTATAAATAGAGAGTGGGAGCTCTCTATTTGATCATCTCATTATTCACTTCTACTCCACTCGAAAAGTGGTGCACTAGTTGAGGAGGAGGAGTAGCTGCTAGTAGAAGACTATCTCTTGTACTTTGGTTGTATCATCGTTCTTTTTATCTCTGAGGAAGTTGTGGGTTTTCTCACCATTATGGTTTTCCGCAGTGAAACTCTGTGGGTCCATTGTCTTATATGATTGCTTGATATGCTTGGTACATGCTTGATATGCTGTACATGTTATTTTCTCAGTAAAGATCCTAGAGTATATTGAATTAATGCTCAAAATCTAACATGGTATCAGAGCTAACCTGAGAAGAAGACATTGTGTAGTGGCGTAAACTAGGGTTTCTTGTTTATTGGGTTTCTCTCCATAGATTTTGAAAACATAGTAAGGTAGATAGACTCTACTCATCAAGGAGAATCTTTCTGTACACTCAAAATTCAATTCTGGGCACTTTCATTTTTGGCCCTAAAAATTAGGGTTTCCACAAAAATAAGAATTTCTCAAATATGAAGACATAGCTAGAAGATCCTTGGAAAAATTGAAGTTTAGAGCTTTGTATCGAGACTTTTGGTTGGGTGAAGCTCCGGGAAACTCAAACCCTAATTCAGGGTCCTCCCTAGTGAATCTGGGAGATTGAAAAGCATTTCTGAAGGGTGAAACTTTGCATTTTTCAAATTCTGAGTATACCAGGCTGATCAGCTCATCAGGGTGCATCTTTCTATCCTTTCAGAAGTTTGAAATTCAAAATTTGAATTTTTAGGGTTTCTCTGACAAACCCTAATCTGGGACCAGATCCAGTTTTTAGAAAATCAAGTGGTAAGACCTAAATCTTTTCTATTTCCATTTGAAGTACTCTTTAATATGTCTCACCACATCAAGCTTAAGGATAAGCTTGAAGGGGTTGATAACTTCCGAGCATGGAAGTATAGGATTGTGTAATACCCTAATTTTGACCCTTGTGAAATATTGGCTTTTATGTAAATATTGTGTACATGCGATGTATGTTTTCACTAGCATGGAGCTCAAGGTCAAGGCCCCGCTATTGTATGTTCGGATTTTATTTAAAATGGACAAGCATTTGACATTTTGTTACCCATGTGCTATTAAGCCATGGAAAATTGTAAATTGATGTAAATATTAATATTGCAATAAAATACCAGAACTGGCTATGGGAGCAACGAATGAGAAGGGGCCATGTGTATCCACTAGGGAGTGGTGAGGGGGTTGTGGGATTGAACCATATGCTGCCAAATGTCATCTTGTGAACCCTTTTGACTTTCCTTGCTGACATTTATTTCTGTGTGAGAAAGTTGTTGAAGAATTCAGTCCATGGCTTCAATGGAGCATGGGCAGCTCAAAAATTCGTATGGAAGGGTATGGGATCTGTTTTGCTTGACCCACAAGCCACTCTACCTCTTGCAAATCCTTCCAATCTCATTCCCATTCCATTGTGGAAGTTACCAGCATTATTTCTATCCAAAAACGAATTGCTAGCAGTGAGAAAAACCAGAAATCGCAACTTTGCAAAAACCCACGTTTTGAATTGCCAAAAACGCCCAGATTTGGTATTGGACAGTAAAATCCAATGGGGGATCCATAGACATGAACCTTGGGGTGAAATTGAGAGTGTTATCTACCCCGAAATCCATAGGAAAACCCAATTTTTATAGCCCAAAAAACCAGTGACGGATTTGAGTTATTGAATGACTGAATTGGGAGAAATTCAATTATGAACAATTGAATAAAGGATGGGTTTGCTCGATAAACCCAGTGAAGGCTAGAATCTTAGGAAGCTAGTAGCTGGACCTTTCTATGCCCATCCTGAAGCGCACTAGAGGGAAGAGTTTCCCAAGGGACTGTGTAGCAGAGAAGGGGACCTTCCTTGTGTTGGATGTGGTAGGTAATGTGGGTGCCTGATTGTTGAGTTCATTTGAGATGTCGTAGCTCTGTGGTTGAGCTCACTGGCTTAGCATTACTCTTCTCTATCTTCTTGCATGCTTGATAAACCCAACTGTGTGTTTGCTTAGCATAGCTGTTAAGTGGAACCATGGTTGTGAGTGTGCCCAGCTAGTTACTCTTTAGTGGATACACAACCCACCTCGGGGGTGATCTCTCAACTGAAAGAATACAAGATGGACAGAGATCTATGGTTGGGTAGAACGTTGCTCTCACATAGCCAGTTGTTTGGACAGCTTCATCTTCAAGATAAGTGTTATTTGTGTTATAAATTATATGCATTTTGTGTTCTGCAATATGTTAATTGTGCAAGTTTAATGAAATAAAATGATTATCTTAACATGAGATCTATGCATGGCATTGGAACGAGATTGAGTCTCTATATGTTGAATCATCCTCTGCTACGATTTATATGTTATGCATTACTAATTGTGTGTGTGCAAAGATGAGTTAATTATGCTGTTCTTAGTTAATTTGAACCTGCACACACTAAGTTTTAATTATTTAAGCATTTTTTAAAAAAGTATGGGGCTAAGATTGTGGAACGAAGCCCGTATGTTTGGTCAGTGTTCTCTCCCCTGCATTGGGATGATGGGAGGGGACGCTACAGAGTGGTATTAGAGCCCAGCTTGCAGCATTGGGGCTTCTTGGGCCAAACTCTGAGTTTGCAGGCATGTAATAGGATGTTTTAACATAGTATTGGGAAGTTGGGGGCGGCATTTTGATTGGGGAAAATGACAGGATCTGATTTCTCATATGTGGAATAGGATCACACAGGTTCATAGATCTCTCCAAGATATTTTCAATGGTACCTCATTTGCTCAATTTGGTTAAGGGACGAAGGAGATACAGACCTTGCAAGTTGCAAGAAAACACAGGTATTTTCGCAGTTGCGGGATGCGAGATGCGAGTTGCGGGATGGTTACATCCCTGTGACGGCCGCTTGACCCCCCCCCTGAAACCGTAATGTCAGATTGTGAGATGCGGAATGCGGGTTGCGGAATGGTTACATCCCCATGACCGCAGCTTGAACCCCCCCGTAAACCACAATGTCGGATTGCGGGATGCGGGATGCGGGATGGTTACATCCCCGTGACCGCAGCTTGAGCCCCCCCTGAAACCGCAATGTTGGATGCGGGATGCGTGTTGTGGGATGGTTACATCCCCGTGACTGTAGCTTGACCCCCCCGAAACTTCAATGTCGGATTGCGGGATGCGGGTTGCGGCCTGTGTGTGTCGAAATTTTAAAAAAAGAAAGTATAGAACCCGAAATTTGGGATTGTGGAAAAACGCAGAAAGTGAGAAGTAGTAAAACGCATAAATTAATAGAAGATGAATGGTGCATCAGAACAGAGATCCACGAATTGCTGAGCGTTCCTTGTTATATGGACTAACTTCGCCCGGTAGAAAAATTTTCGTGATTCATCATAGATTTTCTTCCACAGGTGGCTGAAGTTGGCATTCAGGACCAAAATACAACTATGTAAAAGTATGCAGAATTGGGAACTAAATTGAATTTCAGTACAACTTATCATCCTCAAACAGATGGTCAGACTGAGAGGGTGAATCAGGTTCTTGAAGACACGCTGAGAATGTATGTGATGGATAAACCATTCCAATGGGAAGATTACCTACACTTGGTAGAATTTGCATACAATAATGGACACCATGCATCCTTGGGTATGAGTCCATTTGAGGCATTGTATAGAAAAGAATGCAGGACTCCCGTGAGTTGGGACAGCCCGGTGAACAGGGTAGTGCTTGGACAAAAGATGATCAAGGAAATGGAATAGGAAATTGTTAAGATTAGGCAAAATTTAAAGGCAGCTCAGGAAAGGCAGAAGAGTTATGCAGATTTGAAAAGAGTGCATAAGGAATTTCAGATTGGGGATCATGTCTATTTGAGAGTGAAACCAACACAGAGTTCCCTCAAGTTGGGGAGTTGTGCCAAGTTGTCACCAAGATATTGTGGGCCATTTGAAGTCCTTGATAGGATAGGGTCAGTTGCATATAGAATTGCATTGCCTGCTAACATAAGAGCTCATAATGTTTTCTATGTATTTTTGCTTAAGAAGTATGTACATGATCCTAATCATATGATTGATTGGAATGTGATACAGGTGGAACCCGAGGGAGAGTTCCAAGTAGAGCCTATGTGTATCCTCGACAAGAATGTCACTTTGCTCCAGAACAGAGCCATCGGGAAGGTAAAGGTCCAATGGGAGCACCTTAGCCCCGATGAGGCTACATGGGAGCTGGAGGAAGCCATGAGAGAGGCATTCCCATTTTTGTTCAGTTTTGAGAACACTGAGGACGGTGTTGTTCTAAGCAGGAGGGGAAGGTAATACCCCAATTTTGACCCTTGTGCAATATTGGCTTTTATGTAAATATTGTATACATGCGATGTATGTTTTCGCTAGCGTGGAGCTCAAGGCCAAGGCCCTGCTAGTGTATGTTCGGATTTTATTAAAAATGGACAAGCATTTGACATTTTGTTACCCATGTGCTATTAAGCCATGGAAAATTGTAAATTGATGTAAATATTAATATTGCAATAAAATACAAGAACTGGCTATGGGAGCAACGATTGAGAAGGGGCCATGTGTATCCACTAAAGAGTGGTGAGGGGGTTGTGGAATTGAACCATATGCTGCCAAATGTCATCTTGTGAACCCTTTTGACTTTCCTTGTTGACATTTATTTCTGTGTGAGGAAGTTGTTGAAGACTTCAATCCATGGCTTCAATAGAGCATCGACATTCCAGAAATTCACATGGCAGGGTATGGGCTCTATTTTTCTTGACCCACAAGCCACTTTACCTCTTCGGAATCCTTCCAATCCCATTCCCATTCCATTGTGGAAATTACCAGCATCATTTCCATCCAAAAACAAATTGCCAGCAGTGAGAAAAACCAGAAATCGCAACTTTGCAAAAACCCACGTTTTGAACTGCCAAAAATGCCCAGATTTGGTATTGGACAGTAAAATCCAACGGGGGATCCATAGACATGAACCTTGGGGCGAAATTGAGAGTGTTAGCTACCCCGAAATCCACAGGAAAACCCAGTTTTTGCAGCCCAGAAAACCAGTGACGGATTTGAGTTATTGAATCACTGAATTGGGAGAAATTCGATTATGAACAATTGAACAAAGGATGGGTTTGCTTGATAAACCCAGTGAAGGCTAGAATCTCGGGAAGCTAGCAGCTGGACCTTTCTATGCCCATCCTGAAGAGCACTGAAGGGAAGAGTTTCCTGAGGGACTGTGTAGTAGAGAAGGGGACCTTCCTTGTGTTGGATGTGGTAGGTAATGTGGGTGTCTGACTATTGAGTTCATTTGAGATGCCTGTAGCTCTATGGTTGAGCTCCCTAGCTTAACATTACCCTCCTCTATCTTCTTGCATGCTTGATAAACCCAACTGTGTGTTGGCTTCGCATAGCTGTTAAGTGAAACCATGGCTGTGAGTGTGCCCAGCTAGTTACTCCTTAGTATATACACAACCCAGCTCGGGGGTGATCTCTCAGCTGAAAGAATACAAGCTGGATAGAGATCTATGGTTGGGTGAAACGTTGCTCTCACATAGCCAGTTGTTTGGACAACTTCATCTTCAAGATAAGTGTTATCTGTGTTATAAATTATATGCATTTTGTGTTCTGCAATATGTTAATTGTCCAGGTTTAATGAAATAAAATGATTATCTTAACATGAGATCTATGCATGGCATTGGAATGAGATTGAGTCTCTATATGTTGAATCATCCTCTGCTGTCATTTATATGTTATGCATTACTAATTGTGTGTGTGCAAAGATGAGTTAATTCCGCTGTGAATAGTTAATTTGAACCTGCACACACTAAGTTTTAATTATTTAACCATTTTTTAGAAAAGTATGGGGCTGAGATTATGGAACGAAGCCCATATGTTTGGTCAGTGTTCTCTCCCCTGCATTGAGATGACAGGAGGGGACACCACAGATTGGGTTAATCCTCGAAGAAAATGAGTTGGACACTTATATAAGTGAAGTGGTCCTTCTCCCAGAGGAAGAAGAGGATAAGGCTCTTCACAAGAAGAACTTGGTCAAGGTAAAGAGGATCATTGCTGGTTCTATCAAAGATCATCTCATACCCCATGTGTCATCCCTAAAGACACCAAAGGAGATGTTTGATTCCCTGACCAAGTTATTTGAAGGGAAGAACATAAATCGGAAGATGACCTTGAGGAGTTAATTGAAGAATGTCAAGATCCAGAATGCGGAGACTATGCAGTCTTATTTCTCAAGGGTCTCCTAGATAAAAGAACAACTTGAAGCTGTGGGAGAAGATATAGGAAATGGAGAAGTGGTATTGACCACTCTGAATGGCCTTCCTAGGTCATGGGATTCCTTCATCAAAGGAATTTGTGCTAGGAAGAAACTTATCACTTTCAGTAGACTGTGGGAAGAATTCTCACAAGAAGAATCTCGAATTATAGCTCGAGAAGAGAAGATGGGGAATGAAGACCAAGCTCTCACAACACACTCCAAAAGACATGGTGACAAGAAGGCTCACCATCATGGCAAGAAAGAAAGACATCGCCATCAGAATTAGAGAGGTAGTCCCAAACCTCGAAGGAACATGTCCTATGTCTGTTGCTATACATGTGATGAGAAGGGACACTATTCCAGAGATTGTCCCAGAAATAAGAGATATGGTTCTCACAAGAAGAAGAACTTGAAAAGAAGACACCATGCTCATGCTGCAGAGGATGATGAACCTCCCAGGAAGAGGGCTAGAGAAGATAGTGAAGATTCTTCAAGTAATGAAGAATATGTTTTGATTTCTGCTCTCACTAGAACCATTACTCATGGAAGTAATGATTAGCTTATAGATAGTGGGGCTTCTAAACACATGACAGGATTCAAGGAATCTTTTATGAACCTATCTGAACATGAATCACCCCACAAGGTGAAACTTGGGGATGACTACCAGTATCGAATAAAAGGGAGTGGTGAAGCGTCCTATAAACTAGACTCTGAAAAGTCTATGAAGATGAACGATGTACTATATGTTCCAGGTTTCAAGGAGAATCTACTCTCCATATCTGCATTGGATGCAAAAGGCATGAGGGTTGCATTTGTAGATGGCCAATTCCTAATGTGGCCAAAAGGTAAGACTATAGATGATGCAGTTGTGATTGGAGAGCAACAGGGAGGATTATACAAATTGAAGGGCCAACCAGTTGAAGCTATGGTCCATGATTCAGTAGAGCCAAGTGAACCTTTGCATAGAAGGCTTGCACACATGCACTATAGGGCATTACCAATTGTAAGAAAAGTTGTAGAAGGTCTTCCTAAAATCCAGACAAAGCATGAAGGCATTTGCAAAGGTTTTGCAAAGGGAAAGAACACAAAGAAGACATTTCCAAGCAGTGAAAGCAAGGCAAAAGGAATCTTGGAAATCATCCACTCTGATGTATGCGGTCCAATGTCATCCAGTTCTCTGAGTGGGTATGTATACTATGTTTCATTTATTGATGATTTCTCTAAGAAGACTTGGGTTTACTTCTTGAAGAACAAAGATGAAGTGTTTGACAAGTTCAAGGAATTCAAAGCCTTGATAGAAAACCAAACTAACATGAAGATCAAGATCTTCAGATCCAACAATGGCAAAGAATTCTCGTCAGATGATTTCAAGAAGCTATGCTGTAATTCAGGGATTAAGAGGGAGTTGACCACTCCTTACAATTCACAACAGAAAGAAGTAGAAGAAGTTAGATCAGAATAGGACTCCAGCAGCTCCTGCAAGGAAGCAAAGATTCAGAGGGAGTCCACCCAACAAACAAACAAAGATAAGTATTTGAATTATCACTTCTTGTATATTATGTTTGTTTAAACAATGTTATTCAATGATGTATATGCTTATGTTCCTAGACATAGGTTGTGTATTATGCATATTAGAATAATTGCATTGATGAACAAGATATTACTAATATGCAAGTACTGTACAACATTCCATTGCTACTTATCTAGAATGAAACCTCTTTGCTGACATGTTGGGAGTTGTGCACACTCTTAGCAATGTTCTGGTAGAGATTGGAAGGCATCTAGAAAGTTACGAGATATGGATAAATGTTGTATTGAAGCATTGGCTAAATTAATTACATGACTGCATGACATATTTATTTATGTGTAATAATTTGTTCTGAAAACTATGAGATGTTTCTAATCATGCAATTTAACTTGTCTTGTAGGAAAGATTGTATACCATTACTTACAAAAGAAAGACTACAACATTTGTTCCAGCAACAAAGTTATCTATTGAAGAATCTGAAGTTCCCAAGATCCGGGATGAAGTAATGGAAGGATGCCATGATCCGTCGATCATGAAGAATGATGTTTGGGATGTGGTCCCAAGAATAGATGGGAAGTCTGTGGTGACTTCCAAGTGGATCTATAAGATCAAGCATGCTGCAGATGCAAGCATAGAAAATTATAAAGAAAGGTTTGTAGCTCGTGGCTTCTCCTAGAAGGAAGGAATTGATTATGAAGAGACTTTTTCTCCTCTGGCCAGATACACTTCCATTAGATCAGTACTTGCTCTGGCTGCAGTGATGAAATGGAAGGTACACCAAATGGATGTCAAGACTTATTTCTTGAATGGTGTAGTTGAAGAGGAAGTGTATGTGGAGAAGCCACTCGGGTATGAGACACATGACCGAGAGTCACATGTGTGCAAACTGAAGAAAGCCCTGTATGGTTTCAAATAGGCACCCAAGACCTGGTATGGCAGGATAGATGGCTTCTTATCTAGTTTGGCATTTACCAAGAGTAAAGCGGATTCCAACCTTTACTACAAGGTTGAGGAAGGAAATCCAGTGATACTACTATTGTATGTGGATGACTTGTTTGTAACAGGTGAGGATAGATTGATTGCCGACACGAAGGGGAAGCTTGCTGTCGAGGTCGAGATGAAGTACTTGGGTATGATGCAATACTTTCTTGGTATGGAGGTGTGGCAGAGTGCAGATGGAATCTTCCTTGGACAAAGGAAGTATGCAGTAGAGATCCTGAAGAGGTTCGGGATGATGGACTGCAAGGATATGGCCACACCTATGGCATCGAAGCTAAAGCTTTTGTGTGATGCTTCTTCTGAACCGGTTGATGCTAAGATGTATCATCAGATGATTGGGTCCTTGATGTACCTGACGAATATGAGACGAGACTTCTACTTTGTGGTGAACACCTTGAGACAGTACTTGACAAATCCGAGACATGTTCACCTGATAGCTGCAAAGCATATTCTGAGGTACCTGAAGGGTATAGTTGAATATGGGCTCAAGTATGAGGCAAATCAAAAGTTTAACCTAGAGGGTTATGTTGATTCAGATTGGGTAGGTAGTGCCATTGATCGGAAGAGCACTTCGGGGTGTTGCTTCAATATGGGATCTAGTATGATCTCTTGGTTTAGCAGGAAGCAGTCCTGTGTGGCACTGAGTATAGCCGAAGCAGAGTATGTCATAGCTTGTTCGGCCAGTTGTGAGGCAGTATGGCTTAGGAAGCTACTATCTGATTTGTTTGATCTCCAGCTGAGTGCTACTTGTATATATTGCGACAACTAGAGTTGTGTGAAGTTGTTGGAGAACCCAGTGTTCCATGACAAGTTGAAGCACATTGAGATCAAGTATCACTATATCAGGGATATGGTGTAGAGAGGAGTAGTGAAGCTCCTGTATGTTGTGACGGACGAGTAGATAGCCGATGTGTTGACCAAGCCGCTGGACAAAGTAAAGTTTGAATACTTCAGAGGGAGACTTGGTGTACTTCAGATCGAGATACCTTCCAAGGGGGAAGTGATGAGTCCAGACACACAGATGCACACTAGGCCATTCTCACATGGTTAGAGGAAAGTGCTTCCATGGTGAGATGTAAGGGCTGGGCCATTTTCACATGGTTAGAGGAAAGTCCTTCCATGGTGAAATGTAAGGGTTGGGTGGAGCCATTCTCACATAGTTAGAGGAATGTCCTTCTATCGTGAGATGTAAGGGTTGGGCCATTCTCGCATGGTCAGAGGAATGTCGTTCCATGGCGAGATGTAAGTGTTGGGAGTGGCTTTTTTGACATGGTTAGAGGAAATTCCTTCCATGGCCATGATGTAATTGCCAAGATTTTTCGACATGGTTAGAGGAAATTCCTTCCATGGTTGTGATGTAATTGCTGCAACCATTCCGACATGGTCAGAGGAAATTCCTTCCATGGTTGTCGATGTAAGTGCTGTGATCCTTTTCCAGATGGTTAGAGGAAAGTCTTTCCATGATGGTGAGTGTAAGTGCTGAGCCTTTCTCGGATGGTCAGAGGAAAGTCCTTCCTTCCCGGTGAGTGTAAGTGTTGTGTGTGTGCATGTGGGTTGTGCCCCATGGACGATGATGTGACAATATGGTACACAGGTTTTGCAGAGGCATATGATAAGCCTTGAGATGCTCTTGCAGGTTTTGCAAAGGCAGTGTAATCAGTCCTGAGAGATCTTGCAGGTTTTGCAGAGGCAGTGTAATCCGTCCTCAGGTGTACCTACTTGATGGCTTGCTCGGAGAGATGTGGATGATGTACATCCATCATGAAAAAGGGTTGGCTCTGTAGATGATGAAGACCCGTAGGTGGCGGGCCTACATCCAATATGAAAAAGGACTGGATCTGTAGAAATTCCTATGATGAGTAGATTGGAGATTGATTGAGATAGAAGCAGCAGTGACGATGACGATGATCCAGTGACGATGATCCAAAGAAGAAGACTTGTGCTTGCAGATCTATGTCAAGAGGGAGTGTTGATGTATATGTAACTTCAGAATGTATTTCACCTATGTATATTGTACTCCTATAGAGATGGTATTATTCCTCTATATGGAAGTGTCGTCATTTGTATTGACAAGTGTAGCAAGCGTCGTAACTTACTATGATGGGTTATTAGACCACCAAGTGTGGGGTCGGCTGAGATTAATGTAACCATGGGTTATTAGACTGAGTTAGACAAGTCAGCCCTACTAGTTTATTAGGCTGGTTACAACAAGTATAAATAGAGGGCGGGAGCTCTCTATTTGATCATCTCATTATTCACTTCTACACCACTTGGAAAGTGGCGCACTAGTTGAGGAGGAGGAGTAGCTACTAGTATAAGACTATCCCTTGTAGTTTGGTTGTATCATTGCTCTTTCTATATCTGAGTAAGTTGTGGGGTTTTTCACCTTTATGGTTTTACCCAGTGAAACTCTGTGTGTCCATTATCTTATGTGATTGCTTGATATGCTTGATACATGCTTGATATGATTGATATGATGTACATGTTATTCTCTCAGTAAAGATCCTAGAGTATGTTGAATTAATGTTCAAAATCTAACACCACCAACCCCCGAAAATGGTGTTATTGTGCCATCTCTAGAGCTAGGGTTTTGCTCAGTGAAGGACATGCAAATCTTGATCAAGGGGGAGATTTCTCGTTCGAAGGCTCCAGCGCATGCGTGGCCACTGTGGACACATCCACAATGTCCATACGCACCTGCACGATCAGACGGAACCCAATTTCGCTCACCGTTTTGGGTTCTGTGCCCCCGGAGTGAATCCTCAAAGTGTCGCGGAATGGCCTCGGGTGCCAGACCAATATGCCTGCAGAACCCATACCATGGCTGAGATCGCAAATCCCTCAATTCTAGTGGATTCAGGATGCCGATTTTCAGCTATGGGTCCCCCCCACATCGTGTCGCCAACCCCCAGAACCGGTGTTATTGTGCCATCTTTGGAGCTAGGGTTTTGTTCAGTGAAGGCCATGCCAATTTCACTCAAGTGGGGCATTTCTCGTCTGAAGGTTCCTGAGCGTGCGTGGCCACTGTGGACACATCCACAATGGCCATATGCACCTATGGGAGATAATGGAACCCAAGTCCGCTTGGCAGTTTGGGTTCCATGCCCCCGGAGCAAATCCTCAAGGTGTCCCAGAATGGCCCCAACGTGCCGGACCAAGATTCCCATAGCACCCAAAACATGGCTCGAATCGTGAATACATCAATTTCGGTGGATCCGATACGCTGGGTTTCAACTAGGGCCCCCCCCACAACGTGCCTCCAACCCTGTAAACGGTGTTATTGTGCCATCTCTAGAGCTAGGGTTTTGCTTAGTGAAGGCCATGCGAATTTCACTCAAGGGTTCCATTTCTCCTACGAAGGCTCCTAGGCATGCGTGGCCACCATAGAAGCATCTGCAATGGCCATACACACCTGTGGGATTTGACGGAACCCAAGTCCACTCGTCGGTTTGGGTTCCGTGCCCCCAGAGCAAATCCTCAAGGTGTCCCAGAATGGCCCTGGGGTGTCGGACCAAGATGCCCGCAACACCCAAACCATCTTTCGTATCATGAATCCATCGATTCTGGTGGATCCAAGACGTTGGCTTTCAGCTAGGGGATCTTGGTCCGACACCCCAGGGCCATTCGGGGACACCTTGAGGATTTGCTTTGGGGGCACGAAACCAAAACCGATGAGAAAAATTGGGTTCCATCAGATCCCACAGGTGCGTATGGACATTAAGGACATGTCCATGGTGGCCACGCACGCCCGAGAGCCTTCAGACAAGAAATGGCCCCATTGAGCGAAATTGGCATGGCCTTCATTGAGCAAACCCCTAGCTCTGGAGATGGCACATTCCAACCATTTATCAGGGTTGGAGGCACACTGTGGGGGGTTCCCTAGCTGAAAATCGGTGTCCCAAATCCACCGAAATTGACGGATTCGCGATCTGAGCCACAATTTGGATGTTGGGGGCATCTTGGTCGGGCACCCTCGGGCCATTCGGGGACACTTCGAGGATTTGTTCTGTGGCCACGGAACCCAAATTGACAAGTAGAATTGGGTTCTGTCAGCTCCCACATGTGCATATGGAAATTTGGGATGTGTCCATGGTGGCCACACACACTTGGGATCCTTTGGACGAGAAATCTCCCCCTTGATCAAGAATTGCATGGCCTTCATTGAGCAAAACCCTAGCTTTGGAGATGGCACATTGGCACCATTTTCGGCGGTCAGCGGCACGCTCTGGGGGGTCTCCTAGTTGAAACATGGCATCCTTAATCCACAGGAATCAATGGATTGGCGATTTGAGCGATGGTTTGGGTGCTGGGGGCATCTTGGTCGAGCACCCCAGGGCCATTCGGGGACACTTCAAGGATTTTCTACTGGGGCACGGAACCCAAAACGACGAGCAGACTTGGGTTCTGTCAGCTCCCACACATGCGTATGGCCTTTGGGGACGTGTCCACAGTGGCCATGCATGTCCGAGAGACTTCAGACAAGAAATGCCTCCCTTGAGCAAGATTGGAAAGGCCTTCATTGAGCAAAACCCTAGCTTAGGAGATGGCACAATAACATTGTTTCTAGGGGTTGGCGGCATGATCTAGGTAGTCCCCTAGCTGAAATCTAGTGTCCCGGATCCACTGGAATCGACGGATTCATGATCCGAGCAATGGTTTTGGTTCTGCAGGAATATTGGTCTGGCACCCTGGGGCCATTTAGGGACACTTTGAGGATTTGCTTCGGTGGCACAGAACCCAAACCGACGAGTGGACGTAGGTTCCATCGGCTGGTGCAGGTGCGTATGTCCATTATGGATGTGTCCATGGTGGCCACACATGCCCGGGAGCCTTCAGACGAGAAATGCCCCTCATGACTAGATTGGCATGGCCATCATTGAGAAAAACCTAGCTCCAGAAATGGCACATTGGCACTGTTTTCGGGACTTCGAGGCACGCGAGGGGGGGCTAGCTAAAACCCGACGTCCTAGATCCAGTGGAATCGACAAAGTCATGATCTGAGCCACAGTTTGGGTATTGGGAGCATCTTGGTCGGGCACCCAGGGGCCATTCAAGGACACTTCGAGGATTTTCTCCGAGGGTACACAACCCAAGCCATCCCATTTGTTAGTCAAACATTCGTAGAACTATGATTTTTCCATATTGCAGCCGAATGGAAACGTAATACCATTAATCGTCACCAGTTAGGAAATCATGTAAACCCTTCTATTTACTTTGTTAGTATGTTGTTGTTGGACGCATATTCTTTGTAAGTCGTCCCGTAGTATTTGTTGATAAATAGTTTGTCTTATTGTTGTTGGACGCATATGCTTTGTAAGTCATCCCGTAGTAATTGTTGATCCATAGTTTATATTGGCCCATGGTTTGTATTGACACATGGTGTTGACCCATGGTATTGGCGCCTAGACTTAGTATATAAGTTTGTGTTGAGACTAATGCAGGTACTGTGAAGTTATTTGTATTGAGCTTGCTCAAAGGAGGTTGCCCCCTTGAAGTGGCCTGTGATAAATAAAAGTGATTATGAGTTCTATTATTTCTGCTATCTGGTGTATTTTCATTAATTAATTATTGCAGGTTCTTCACATCTGGTATCATGGCACTTTCTTGGGCTCGCTCGGTGAAATTTCAGCCAATTTTTTTTTCCGCATCTGTTGCAGCTTCAGATATGGGAACAATCCCTATCCACTTAACTGTGGGAAGTACTTGGGAATAATCCCTAAAACTCATTGTGAGGATTACCACAGGAACCCCAAAGTAGCTGGCCATTGAGAGGATCAACCAGCGAAAAGGGCAATGACCCCTTTCTGATTGACTAGTTCCCACCCGTGAGGTAAACCAAGAGTTGTCGTTTGTGGCAAAGCGGTTATCAGTTTTACCTGAGCCATGGAGTGAGGGGTGCTACCCCAATACGCAAGCCTTTAGACAACATTGGTGGCCGAGTGAACTGTTGCCGATCACTTCCGCACCGTTGCAGATCCATTCTGAAAGCCAGTTCAGATCCATTCTAAAATTCGTTTCAGATCTAGCCATTTATGACCCATTCTGATTCATTCCAAATCTCGTCATTTCCGATCCATTCCGAAAGTTGTTTCAGATCCATTCTGAAAAATAAATAAAAATAAAAAACTGTTTTTTTGCCATATCTCCCTTGTTTTAACTTTGTTTTCCCTGAAACTTCACTGACACCCCTGCAATCCCATTCTTCATATTTCATTCTTGAACACCCTATCCCAATTCCACTTCCCAAAGCCATAAATCCCACATTTGTCTATTTTTAGGGTTTGTCATAACTTCTTCAATTTTCACCCACTCGCCTCCAAATTTTGCCACTGTATTCATTCCCTATTTCTGCTTCTTTGTCCCTCTTTGAAAATTTTTCTCATTCTTTCACCCCGCTTATGAAACCTCATTTTTTGCTTCTCTGTCCATTAGAAAGTGTCCAAAACCTAATCAAACCCCAATTACCCTTCCGAGTTTTTCCCAAATCCAAATTTCCCTTTACTAAATAAGCTTTTGTTTATGTTTTTCTATCCATCCCCCCCCCCAAAAAAAAAGAAAAAACCTCTTGGTTAAGGTTTTCACCCGCGCAGGAGCAAAAACCATGGAGGAAGAACTTGCAGCCATCCAAACCAAACTCCAAGATCTGGATGAAAATTTCTCAGCCTCCATCTTCAGCATTCAGCTATGAATAATAGCCGACAATGAGAATCTTCTGCATCTAATGAGTTCTCTTCGTCTAGCAATTTCCGTGGTCCAAAGCTTGAATTTCCTTGCTTCAATGGTACTTATCCGACTGGATGGATCTATCATGCAGAATAGTATTTCAGCCTGGATAATACATTTGATGTCCAAAAAGTTTCACTTGCATCCTTTCATTTCAAACAGGAATCCCTTCAATGGTACCATTGGTACCTCAAGGCTCATGACGAGCGAAAATGGATAGATTTTTGCCAACTCCTTTTGCAACGATTTGGTCCTAGTGCTTTTGATGACTTCACCGGAGCACTCACTAAACTTCGCCAAAGTGGAACTGTGAGAGAGTATCAAACAGAATTTGAGAAAGTATCCAATCACTCAGAAGGATTGTCTGATGAATTCTACAGGAGTTGATTTATCAGTGGTCTTAATGAGGATGAAATCTGGTTCGAGGTTAAAATGTTCTACCCCAACATAATGATGGAAGTTCTAGGGTTGGCTAAGTTGGAAGAAGACAAAATTGCAGCCCAACAACGCTCCAAACCCACTTTTGTCCCCTTCCGAAATATGAGTTCTCAATGACCTTCCATCCCGCCAGCTCCTCGACCAAATCCTACTAAGAATTTGTTTGAAACAGAGATGCAGGCACATAGAGAAAAATGGCTTTGTTATAATTGTGATGAGAAATTCACTCGGGGACATAGATGTGTTGAGCAAAAGCTCTATCTCTTGGATTGATAGGAACCTGTGTCAACCCTTATCTTTACTATGTTAGTATATTGTTGTTGGACGCATATGCTTTGTAAGTTGTCCTGTAGTATTTGTTGATCCATATTTTATATTAGCCCATAGTATTGACCCATAGTATTGGACGCATATGCTTTGTAAGTCGTCCCATAGTATTATATGTCCCATGGTTTTGACTCATATTATTGGGCATAGACTTAGTATATAAGTGTGTGTTGAGGTCATTAAAGGCACTGTGAAGTTAATTGTATTGAGCTTGCTCAAAGGAGGTTTCCCCCTCGAAGTGCCCTGTTATCAATATAAAAGTGATTCTGAGTTCTATTATTTTTGATATCTCGTGTATTTTCATTAATTAATTATTGCAGGTTCTTCACATATGGTATCAAAGTACTTTCTTGGGCTCGTTGGGTGGAATTTCTGCCAATTTTTCGTATCTCTTGCAAGTTCAGATCTGGGAATAACCCCTATTCGCTTAACTGTGGGAAGTACTTGGGCACAAGCCCTAAAACTCATTGTGAGGAGTACCACAGGAACCCCAAAGTAGCTGGCCCATTGAGAGGACCTGCCAGCGAAAAGGGAAACAACCCCTACCTGATTGACTAGTTCCCACTCGTGAGGTAAACCAAGAGCTGTTGTTTGTGGCAAAGCGGTTATTAGTTTTACTTGAGCCATGGAGTGAGGGGTACTGCCCCAATACGCAAGCTGTTAGACAACATTAGTGGCCAAGTGAATCCCCTGAACCGATAGGAAGCCGCACATACCTGGGGTCCATATCTATTTTCAGTTGAACTGTTGCTGATCACTTCCGCTCCAGATCCAGCCGTTTCAGATCTATTCTGAAAGTCATTCCAGATCCAGTCACCATTTCAGATCCATCTATTTTCGATCCCTTTTACGTCGTTGTAGATTCTTCTATTGCAGATCCCTTCCACGCCGCTGTTGCCGATCCATTTCGGCGATATCTCCCTTGTTTCAACTCTGTTTTCCCTGAAACTTCACTGACATACCTGTAATCCCATTCTGCATATTTCATTCCTGAATACCCTATCTCAAATTCCACTTCCCAAGACTAGAAATCCCACATTTGTCTATTTTTAGGGTTTGCCATAACTTCTGCAATTTTCACCCAAACACCTTCAAATTTTGCCACCGTGTTCCTTTCCTAATTTTACTTCTTTGTCCCTCTCTACCAAATTTTCTCATTCATTCACCCCGCTTCTGAAATCCCCATTTTTTGCTTCCCTGTCCATCAAAAAGTGTCCAAAACCTAATCAAACCCCAATTACTCATCCGAGTTTTTCCCAAATCCAAATATTCCTTTACTAAATAACCTTTTGTTTGTGTTTTTCTATCAATTTCCAAAAAAAAAAAAAAACTCGTGGTTGTGGTTGTCACTCGCGTAGGAGCAAAAACCATGGAGGAAGCACTTGTAGCCATCCAAACCAAACTCCAAGATCTGGATGAAAAATTTCTCAGCCTCCATCTTCAGCATTCAACCATGAATAATTTTCGTGGGCCGAAGCTTGGTTTTCCTTGCTTCAATGGTATTGATCTAAGTGGATGGATATACCGTGCAGAACAATATTTCAGTCTGCATAATACTTTTGATGTCCAGAAAGCTCCACTTAGATCCTTTCATTTGGAACAGGAAGCCCTTCAATGGTACCATTAGTACATCAAAGCTCATCCCGAGCCGAACTGGATAGATTTTTTCCATGATTTGGTCCTAGTGCTTTTGACGACTTCACAGGAGCACTCCCTAAACTTCACCAAATTGGCACAGTGAGAGAGTATCAGACAGAATTTGAGAAACTCGCCAATCACACAAAAGGATTGTCTAATGAATTTTACAGGAGTTGTTTTATCAATGGTCTTAAGAATGAAATTTGGTCAAAGGTTAAAATGTTCTGTCTCAACACAATGATGGAAGTCCTAGGTTTGGCTAAGTTGGCAGAAGACAAGCTTGTAGCCCAACAATGCTCCAAACCCACTTTTGTTTCCTTCCAAAATATGTGTTCTCAATGACCTCCCATCCCGCCAGCTCCTTGACCAACTCCTATCAAGCATTTGTCTGAAACTGAGATGCAGGCACGCCGAGAAAAAGGACTTTGTTGTAATTATGATGAGAATTTCACTCGGGGTCATAGATGTGTTCAACAAAAGCTATATCTCTTGGATGTGGATTCTCTGCCTGCCTCTGAACTTGGTGAAGAAGCACTAGATATAGTAGATGATCAGGTCGACATTCATCACCTGCCTGTTGACACCCCATCTCAAGACGACCCACTCGCGATCTCTCTCCATGCTGTAACCGACATCACAACCCCACAAACAATGCAGGTTAGGGGATACTTCAAGAAGTTCCCTCTTACCATACTCATTGATTCTGGTAGCACTTATAACTTCATTGACCCTCGGATTTCCAAACAGGATGATTGTTTTGTCCATCCTTGCTCCAACTTTGAAGTCACGGTTGCCAATGGGGGCGCCTTACCTTGAAAGGGGAAGTGTCATAATGTGCATATCTCTATGGAAGATTATAACCTACGCTCTGACATGTTTGCCTTGTCCTTAGGCGGATGTGATGTGGTTTTGGGCGTTCAATGGTTATGCACACTTTGCCCCATCTTATGGCATTTTGCTGAACTTTGGATGCAGTTTTCAGTCAATGGGGCACAACACAAATTAATGGGCTTACAACCAGGGTCTCTCTGGATCATCAGTTCACATCACCTGGAAAAAATCCTTAAGAAGAATTCACATGGTGTCATTGCTGAGCTCCATTTCATTCAGATGCACCCATCAATGGTCTCCACTACTTCCTTGGATAGATATGCAGGTGCCTTTGCTGAACCAATGAGCTTGTCGCCTTCAAGAGACCTTTCCGGTAAGAATTTAGTCGCATCTACCTCTCAGCAGAAAATGATGGCTATTTTGCATGCAGTACAGAAGTGGCAGTCATACCTATTAGGGAATTATTTCTGCATCAAGACTAATCTCCAGAGTTTGGAAAATTTTCTGGAACAATGGGTCTCCTCCCCAACACACCTGAAATGGGTTATCCCTATGTGATCACTTACAAGAAGGGTAAGGACAATATGGTGGCAGATGCTCCTTCTTGCACAATTGTTGACCCAGTTTCTCTTACAGTTGTTTCTCTGCTTGTTCCAAAATGGTTGCAATATGTTCAACAGGGCTATCTCTTCTATGAACTCCATGATTCTTCATCAGCAAGGCACTCTGGGTTCTTCAAAATGTATGACCGGGAACAATGTAGCTTCTTTTGGCAAGGACTGAAAATGAAAATTCAACATATGGTGGCTGACTGTGATACTTTCCAAGTCAACAAGGATGAAATGACACTCATTTCGGGATTGCTCAAACCCTTTCCCATCCCTACACAGCTTTGGCCAACTATTTCTATGGATTTCCTAGAAGTGCTCTGGTGGTACAATACCACATCTCAAAGGACACCATATGAACCAGTCCATGGATAGACACCACCAGTTCTTCTTCCATACACCCTTAGCAGCTCCTCAGTACAAGAAATTGACTCAGTTCTTTGAAACCGCGATCAGATTCTTCTCATTCTACATGACAATCTTCACATGGCCAGAATTTGACTGAAACAACAAGCCAATCAGCACCGTTTTGAGCGTACTTTCCATGCAACTGATAGGGTTCTTCTTCGTCTATATCCTTCCAATCAATCCTCCCTGACACTCCAAAGGCGTCAGTGGCCCGAAATGCAACCCGAGGATGCCACCGGGGAACCACTCCTTCAGATTCTACAACAATTTCCCCAACCAAAGCTTTGAGGACAAAGCTTTTTCTAAGAGAGAGGGGATGTTAGGAACATGTGTCAACCCTTCTCTTTACTATGTTAGTATATTGTTGTTGGATGCATATGCTTTGTAAGTTGTCCCGTAGTATTTGTTGATCCATAGTTTATATTAGCCCATAGTATTGACCCATAGTATTGGACGAATATGGTTTGTAAGTCTTCCCATAGTATTATATGTCCCATGGTTTTGACTCATAGTATTGGGCATAGACTTAGTATATAAGTATGTGTTGAGGTCATTGAAGGCACCGTGAAGTTAATTGTATTGAGCTTGCTCAAAAGAGGTTGCCCCCTCAAAGTGGCCTTTGATCAATATAAAAGTGATTCTGAGTTCTGTTATTTCTGATATCTCGTGTATTTGCATTAATTAATTATTGTAGGTTCTTCACATGGATATGGATTCTCCGCCTGCCTCTAAAATTGGTGAAGAAGCTCCAGCTACAATGGATGATCAGGTCGACATTCAAGAGCCACGTATTGACCCCCGATCTCAGGAAAACCAAACAAAGATATGTCTCCATGCTTTATCTGGCGTCACCACCCCCCAAACAATGCGGGTCAGGGGTTACTTCAAGAAGCTTCCTCTTACAATACTCATTGATTCTAGTAGCCCTCATAACTTCATTGACCCCCAGATCGCCAAACAGGATTATTGTTTTTTCCATCGTTGCTCCAACTATCAAGTTCCAGTTTCCAATGGGGGCACCTTACCTTGCAAGGGAAAGTGTCACAATGTACGTATCTCTCTGGAAGATTATAACCTGCACTTTGACATGTTTTCCTTGTCCCTAAGTGGATGTGATGTGGTTTTGGGCGTTCAATGGTTACTCACACTTGGCCCCATATTATGGGATTTTTCTGAACTTTGGATGCAGTTTTCAGCCAATGGGAAACATCACAAATTTAAGGGCTTACAACAAGGGTCTCTTCGCGTCATCATTTCACATCTCCTGGAAAAGATCCTTAAGAAGAATTCACACAGTGTCATCGCTCAAGTCCATTCCATCCAGATGTAGCCATCAATGGTATCCCCTACTTCCTTGGATAGATATGCAGGTGTCCTTGCTAAACAGGTGGGCTTGTCTCCTTCAAGAAACATTTCCAGTAAGAATTTAGCCGCATCTACATCTCGGCAGGAAATGATGGCTATTTTGCACGCAGTACAGAAGTGGTAGCAATACCTATTAGGGAATTATTTCTGCATCAAGACGGATCTCCAAAGTATGGAAAATTTCCTAGAGCAATGGATCTCCTCCCTAGCACACCTGAAATGGGTTATCCAACTCATGGATTATTCCTATGTTATCACTTACAAGAACGGTAAGGACAATATGGTGGCAGATGCTCCTTCTTGCACATTTGATGACCCAGTTTCTTTTATAGCTATTTCTCTGCTTGTTCCAAATTGGTTGCAATCTGTTCAATAGGGCTATCTCTTCTATGAGCTCCATGCTTCTTCATCAGGAGGGCACTCTGAGTTTCTCAAAATGTATGACCGGGAACAATGTAACTTCTTTTGGCAGGGGCTGAAAATTACAATTCAACAGATGGTGGCTGACTATGATACTGGCCAGGTCAACAAGGGTGAAAAGACACTCCTTTTGGGACTGCTCGAACCCTTTTCCATCCCTACACAGATTTGGACAACTATTTCTATGGATTTCCTAGAAGCACTCCAGTGGTACAGTACCACATCTAAAAGGACACCATACGAAGCAGTCTATGGACAGGCACCGCCAATTATTCTTCCATACACCCTCAGGAGCTCCGCAGTTAAGGAAATTGACTCGGTTCTTCGAAACCGCGATCAGAATTTTTTCATTTTGGAGGACAATATTCACATGGAAAGAATTCGAATGAAACAACAAGCCAATCAACACCATTCTAAGTGCACATTTCACGTAGCTGACATGGTTCTTCTTCATCTACAGCCTTCCAAGAAACTCTCCCTAAAACTCACAAGGCGTTAGTGGCCCGGAATGCAACCCAAGGATGCTGCAGGGGAACCACTCCTTCAAATTCTGCATCAATTTCCACATCTAAAGCTTTGAGGACAAAGCTTTTTCTATGGGAGAGGGGATGTTTGGAACCCATGTCAACCCTTCTATTTAGTTTGTTAGTATATTGTTGTTGGACGCATATTCTTTGTAAGTCATCCCATAGTATTTGTTGATCCATAGTTTGTCTTATTGTTGTTGGATGCATATGCTTTGTAAGTCATCTCGTAGTAATTGTTGTTCCATAGTTTGTATTGGCCTATGGTTTGTATTGACACATGGTATTGGCGCCTAGAATTAGTATATAAGTTTGTGTTGAGACCAATGAAGGTACCGTGAAGTTATTTGTATTGAGCTTGCTCAAAGGAGGTTGGCCCCTCGAAGTGGCCTGCGATCAATAAAAGTGATTCTGAATTTTGTTATTTCTACTATCTCATGTATTTTCATTAATTAATTGTTGCAGGTTCTTCACATCACCATTGCCAGGATGAAACTAAAGAGCATTGGAAACACTCCTCGGATGACGGGCGTGGGTCATACTGAATTTAGAAACTAATTGAGGGAAAACCCAGTGAGAATCTGAGACGATTACATAGTGAAATGCATGTAGAATGAATGAATAGTGGGTGGCGAGAGAAATGGCTGTGAGACATCATATGAGTGGAAATGGCGATGGGAATTGATTGATAAGGTCAAATTAAATTCGAACAGTGGTAATAAATTACACTTGTGTCTTTCATTGTCAGCTGCACTTCAAGCTTGAAGGTTGTAGCCTTGGGACTAGACATAGGTAGGAGGTTCGAATCTCCTCAATTTAGTTCATACCTTGTTATTTTTTCGCTACATAAATCATATAATTTGAAACGAAAAAACACAAGCTTCGAACCTACAACCTATGTTCAAACCTGCCACCTATGTCTAGTCCAAAGGCTACCACCTTTGAGCTTGAAGTGCAGCTGACAATGGAAGACACAAGTGTAGTTTATTACCACCCTGCGAATTTAATTTGACCTTATCAATCAACTACCATCGCCATTTCCACTCATACGACTTCCCACAGCCATTTCTCTCACCACCTACTATTCCTTCATTTTGTATGCATTTCACTATGCAACTGTCTCATATTCACACTAGGTTTTCCCTCACTTAGTTTCCCAATACTGCATGACCCACGCCCATCGTCCGAGGAGTGTTGCCAGCATTCTTGAGTTTCATCCTGGAAACGGTGACAATTCATGGTATTACGTTTCCCTTCGGCTTCAATATGGCAAACTCAAAGTTCAATCCGAAGGTTTGTCTGACAAATGTGACGGCTTGGGTTCCCTACCCCTGGAGCAAATCCTCGAAATGTCCCCAAATGGCCGCGGGGTTCCCGACCAAGATTCCCCCAGCACCCAAACCATTGCTCTGATCGCGAATCTGTCGATTCCGTTGGATCTGGAACGTCGCGTTTTAGCTAGCCCCCCCCCCCCCCAACGTACCTCGAAGTCCCGGAAATGGTGCCAATGTGCCATCTCAAGAGCTAGGGTTTTGCTCAGTGAGGGCCATCCCAATCTTGCTCAAGGGGGCCATTTCTCGTCCGAAATCTCCCGGGCGTGCATGGCCACCGTAGACACGTCCACAATGGCCATACACACCTGCGCGAGCCAACAAAAACCAAGTCCGCTCGACGGTTTGGGTTCCCTGCCCCTGAAGCAAATTCTCAAAGTGTCCGCGAATGGCCTTGAGGTTCTAGACCAAGATTCTCGGAAAACCCAAACCATGGCTCGGATCATAAATCTGTCAATTCCCGTGGATCCGGGACGTCGGGTTTCCACTAGGGACCCCCCCCATAGCATGCTACGAACCCCCGAAAATGGTGTTATTGTGCCATATCTGGAGCTAGGTTTTTGCTTAGTGAAGGAGTCCTGGATCCACCGGAATCGACAGATTCACGATCCGAGCCATGGTTTGGGTTCTGCGGGCATCTTGGTCCGGTACCCCGAGGCCATTCGAGGACACTTGGAGGATTTGCTCCGGGGGCACGGAACCCAAACCGACAAGCAAACTTGGGTTCAGTTGGCTTGCACAAGTACATATGGCAATTGTAGATGTGTCCACGGTGGCCACACATGCTGAGGAGCCTTCGGACGAGAAATGGCCAGCTTGAGCAAGATTGGCATGGATCTCACTGAGAAAAACCCTAGCTCCAGAGATGGCACATTGGCATCATTTCTGGGACTTTGAGGCATGCTGTGGGGGGTCCCTTAGCTTAAACCTGGCATCCCGGATCCACCAGAATCGATGAATTCGTGATCCGGGAAACAGTTGGGGTACTACAGGCATCTTGGTTTGGCACCCTGGGGCCATTCAGGGATACTTTGAGGATTTTCTCTGGGGGAACGAAACCCAAACTGCCGAGTGGACTTGGGTTCTGTCGGCTCCCACAGGTGCAATTGGCCAGTGTGGACATGTCCACGGTGGCCACAAACGCACGGTATCCTTCGGACGAGAAATGGCCCCCTTGAGCAAGATTGGCAGGGCCTTCGCTAAACAAAACCCTAGCTCCGGAGATGGCACAATAACACCATTTTTGGGACTTTGAGGCACGTTGTGGGGGGGCGATAGCTGAAACCCGACGTCCTGGATCCACCGGAATGGACGGATTCGCAATCCGAGCCATGGTTTCGGTCATGGAGGCATATTGGTCGGGCAACCTAAGGCCATTCGGGGACACTTCGAGGATTTGCTCCGGCGACACGGAACACAAACCAGCGAGCAGACCTAGGTTCCGTCGGCTCCCACAGGTACAAGTTTCCATTGCAGACATGTCCACAGTGGACACACATGCCCAGGATCCTTCAGACGAGAAATGGCCCCCTTGAGCAAGATTGGCATGGCCTTTACTGAGCAAAACCCTATCTCCGGAAATCTGGAACGCTCGCATTAAGAGGTGTGTGTGGGTGTTTCATGGTTGTATGTTTCTTTGTAATCGATCTCTCTATAGTCAAGACTCAATTCAGCAAACATGGCTATGTATTTTTGCCAAACAGGGTGACATTTTCAGTATTTTGAAGATATGTTGCCACATATACGTTTTATACGGTTACAGTAAATGGATTCTATGTGGTCATTGCGTTTTGTTCAATTCTATACTCTAAAACTTGCTTGAAGGCCTTTATATTGCTTTCAAATTGTTTGTTTCGATGCAGAGCAGTCCATGGATGATCAGCAGATGCCCTTAACTGACGGCGTTACTTTGCAATTCTAAATTTTGCGTTTGAATAGATGGAGAGACGTAAGTACTTCTGAAATGAAAAACTCCATTTCATATTTTGCTTATATAGTTGTTTGGTACTTGAGTGAAATCTACTTTTGGTTTCATGGGAGTCTTATGGGAGGTTTCTGGCAGTTTTTGGTGGAATAAGGTCATAGTGTCCTTCCAATTCAATCTTTTAGGTTTAGGTTAAAGTAATTACGAGTTCGTATGTAGGATCTGATGTTTAGACAAAACTCAGTATCCATGTTCATGCTCATGTTTATTTTTACTCGTACGTGAAAGTGTTCATGTTATGTGAAACATGTTTATCGAACGATTTTCTACCCATTGTATTATTCTTTAAATCATACTATGATAGAAATGGCCTTTTATAGCCACGAAAAAAATGAATTTTTCAAGGGCAAAAGGCAGACTATGTTTTACTTATCATATGAGCTCAGTGGACTTTTTAAGCCACAAAAAATGGAATTTCCAAAGAGCAAATAACACACAGATCTATTCAAGATTTCTTGTTTACCATCAGACTTTCAAGGTCTTTTGCAGGCCAAGTCTTACAAAATCTATGAACCTAAGAATATGTGATTTTTGTTTAATGAAGCACAAGTCTAGGGGTAGCAGTAGTAGAGTATCTCAGTATATGTTTCTGAGATCTAGAATCAAGCGATTATGTCATAATATGATTTAATGGTGTAAATATATCGCAGGGATCTCAAATATTTAGGTGGTTTATAGTTCCTGTTGAGGCCATCTATCTATTGTGATAGCTACAATCTTTTATATATACCTATGATAATATGTCAGAAGCACTCCTTGTGGCTAAATAGATCGGGATTACACCTTCATAATATGGATCAGTATTATACCTTCATAATATGGATTCTTTAGTGAGTGAAATGATATTATATTCTTGAGAACCTAACTACATTTACTTTCAAAATAAGTTATGAAAATCAACAAAACTTCGTAAAATTTATTTTTGAAATTTTATTTTTAATATTTGGATTATAAAATATATTTTTTAAGTAAATTAATTAATTCCCTAATTTTGGCAAACTTAAATGATGATGATAGGTGGGGTTGGTTATTAAAGTGGAGACCAACTTTGATTTATTGGGCACTCATTTTTTGTTGTCTTCATACAGCTTTCACTTTAATGTGGATTTATGCAAAATAAGGATGATGAGAAAGTGATTTTCATCTTTAACCCTCTTAGTATGACAAAGGAAACAAATTATTTTATTCCATGAAGTTTTAAAAAATTTCCAATTAACTTAGTGGAAGTTTGTTCTTATTTTATTAATAAGCATTTTTTATCTTCTATTATTATTATTCTATCCCCAATTATTTAGGGAAGATAGATCATCATTATGGCAATCTAGCTTAAGCAACACATGGGTTTTGACAATCTTAAAAAGCCTCTTCTCTCCAATGTTGTTTATCTTTTTTTTTGTACATTAGATACCTAGTTATAGCCATGATCTCACTTGGGTGATACTCATTTCTATAAGTAAGATGGGATATGGTGTATTACCTTTAATTTTGAGATTAAATATGTTATAAAATGATTTTGAATTTTCTCTACATCCTTCTCCACAACTCTTTAGAGATGTTGCAACCTTAAACTCCACATCCTTATAAGATAATGAGACTGATGAGATTCTCAATTAAGGGTTTCTTCTTATCCCAAAGCAAAAGGTCTACTAAGTTGCAATTGCTTTGAAGTCCATAATAATATCATCACCCTGCATTAATGATTTTCTCAAAGCTATAATTCTATTAAAGATTACCATGAAGATCGATATACTTGTATGAAGTCACTTCCTCCAAGATATTGCTATCATACATGAAATTAGCATAAGTGTTGATTTCTGATTTGATTACCATAACCTTCGTTTTGTAAGTGTTAATAGTCATACGCATATTAGAGAAAAAATCCTTCAGAATTTATATTTGCTTGTCAAAGCCATAAGGAATCACTACCATAAGAACAATATCATCAATGTAGAGAAGAAGGATGATGACTATATTAGCAAAAGTTGTGTTGGCACAAACTACATCTTCCAAACAACCTTTTATCTTGTCCATGTATATACCAAAAAGGGTAGGGACACATGACAACCTTGCTTAACTCCTCTATTACATTTAATTTCTTATGACCAACACTCAAAGTTCCTAAAATTGACAATAAATTTTTCATATAGCCTTATCACAAGAACTCTTAACTCGAAATGAACTTTTATCATTTCTATATTTTCTAATCTATTATGAAGGTTAGCAATATTAATTTAACTCTTAATTTGAAAGGAACTTTTAACATTTATAATATATTTTAAATGTTAACAATATTAATTTTCTTCTTTACCTTGAGTAAAATAAAAACATATTTTTAAACCGTTATAAAACTAATATTTATAAATTAAGAAAACAAAAAACAAAGATATAAAATGTTTCTTTTTAAAATAAATAGATTTACAAAAATGTGTGTGTTATTTTATTCAACTTGTTACTCATTGAAATGAGTTGAACACTTTGAAAGTTCCCTTGATAAGATGATCAGGAGAATGGGGATGGAAACCCTGGTGTCATTTAAAGCTCTCTCTGGAAAAAATCCAGCAAATGTTAGTCATAGAAGCATCTATATATGATTAAACTCAATGAAACAATGCTTACAAAGAAATGCAAATGAATAAATGATAGAATGATGTAAGCATATTGGAGTCAATAACTACTAAGAAAAAGAAAATTGATTGTGGAATAAAGTAAGTGAATGATAATGTTACTATTAGATTAATTTGTTAGAATAGTGAGCATAGTCTTTCTCTTTATCTTCCTTATGCGTGAACTTGTTGCATTGCATGAGCTTTAGGTCAGTGGGTTAATTCGTGTTAGTTTGTTGGGTGGAAATTTCTATATAAGATGTGGATTGTTATGCATGGGCATGCCACTAGAGCAAATTGTAATCTATATTCCTTTCATTATTAAGTTGCTTATGTTAATTTGTCATCATTTTCATAAAACATTACAGCGAGATTATGGCATTAAATTATTTCAATCATGCAACAATATATATACAATGATAAATTGAGACAAAATGTAGAGTCTATATATAGTCCTAAGTAAAAAAATGAATAAAAAATCAAATGAGAATGAATAAAAACATCGATCTAGATGTAGGTGTTCCCAAATCAGGAATTTTATTACTTTAAAATTTTGATAGCTTGCAATCAGTTTTATCCACTGAGAACATGAGTTTTCCATAATGCTATGTCATTCTCAACACCCCGTAGTCAAAGAAGGTGAATCTTCAAACAACACAAGTGAAATGATGCTCAGATTGTCTCAAAGTAACTTGAGTTCATGAGAATGTTAGCGTAAATGATATGAAAAAAAACAAATGGAAAACAAATTGATAGAGCTTGCCTTTGATGGGAAGACACTCTTCTTTCACCTTAGGGTATGGACCTCATTGTAGCCTTACCTTCCATTGCCACACTATTAGGTTGTTGGATTCCTATGAATAAAGAGGAAATTACTAAAACTACATAACTTAGCTTGCACTTGCTCTTTTTCTCTATGTCCTCATAAGGCTCCTACAACCTGTATTTAAAGCAAGGAAAGAGAGCAACTAAAATTATTCAAATGCTTCGGTTTCACCAATTGTAAACAAGACTTTTTCAAGTTTAATGACATGAATTTGTAGGATAAAATTTGTGCATTAGTGTTTACACAAAATTGCGAAAACAATGGGTCATGACAAAATTGCAAACACAAATTCTATCCTAGACCCTAATATTTCTAAAGGTCCCATTTATGAAAGGAAACTTTGCACAATTTTATAGATTTCAATACACACTTAGAACTTAGAAGATAGTTGATAGTAGAAAACATCATTGGTTTTGAGCATTCCAGTTTCAAAATCGGACATGTCATTTCTTTTGATCCAAAATATTTAGCACATAAGGATGCTCTTGTAACAAGTGATATTGGCCTTATTATTTTCATCATCATTGAGTTCCAAAAAAAATGACTTACAATCCTTAAGAAGCACAAAATCCCATCTGAGTTATATTTTAGAGCCCATATGAAAAATTGTGGAGGGGATATATATCTCAACAACCACGGGTAGGTGTCCATGTACATCAATCCATATGGAGAAATACCGTGTCCCAAGATGTTGAATGAATGGGCTATTTCTGTATCAGAAGTGTAGCATACTTGAGGTGACAAACATAGAATATCCAAAGTGAAATTGGTGGTTTGAGGTAGCAAATGCTTGCATTCCATTCACCAAAATGGTCTTTATAGTCAACTTCGCTACAACACTCATCCAACGAGTAAACTAGAACTTGTAACAAAGTGATGAGTCTGAAACAACAATTGCATTATCATCTGTTGATCTTCCAGTTCTATAGAATTGATAGAAACGACATCCAAGACTTCCTATGATTCACATAGTATTTGCAATGATGTAGTGTAGCTATGGCCTCTTAAGTGACAAAGAACCTAAGACTTCTTATGATTCACATAGTCTTCGCAATGATGTAGTGTATCTATGGCCTCTCAAGTGACAAAGAACCTTAGACACATGTTTAGGACACCATAATTGTGTGAATTGTACTCTAGCACACCACATTATCATACCTTCTATGAAATACTAAGACCGATCTATCTTCCTTTGTGTAATCCTCACAGATATAATGAAACTCACTATCCAAATTCCAGGAATACCACTCTATTGCTACTTGCAATATCTTCATTTCAACATGTTCCATTAAGACCATGCCTCACAATCTATTTACTAATATACAGATAAACATGTTTTCAATCATCATCGCTTTGTGTGCCCAAAACTAGGATATATGTGTTATCCATACAACCACATAGTGTTAATGTATATAATATGAATGGATTGTCATCATGTCCATGAATCAGTAGAATTAATCTCCTTTTTTTGACAGATGGCGAGAAGGATCTATTGTTTTGATGATGTGGATATATGGTGCAAATGGTAGAAGTGCGACATTATTTTGGTCGGTTCAAATCTCCTTCTTTATGACTTCAGTACAATGTACATAATGATTAGTGATTTATAAAAAAAAATGATAGACAGGGCATGATCTGTATTCAATCTGAATCATGGAAAGCTTCTATATCATGATCGGGTTTGTTTTTTCTTTTATCGGTGTTTAATCCATATATAACCTCATGTTTCATTTCAAAAATGCATCATGGAAATATAAAATGTATTTTATGCTTATGAAATATATTCACAAAACTAAGTTGATAAAGGTATATTTAATGTCCTATTTTTCTTAAAACAAAACAAATACACATCTTTCTGCATAATGTTTCTTTATTTTGCATTTAGATGATATCTCAAAATGCACGTCAAGATGCAAACTCACAATCATACCTCTTGATTATATCCACAAATGCACATTCATCCATGTTGCAATCGAGTCCTCTTTTAACCCATGTCTCATTATAACATGCAACTCTGCCCAACGTATCATGAACGACCTTACCATTATTATCTAAGCAAGAAACGAAAATGACCATGTATCTACTAATTTCCACAACCGGTTTCTTATAGAAACAAAATAGAACACTCCAATCTGTCGTAGAGTTGTTACCAGATGTGGGGCCAAAAATAGGATTTTGTAGAATGCAGTGTAGCATGGTGCACACGATTGTGCTAGTTTTCACAAAGGGAGTAGGAAGAGGCCCTAACAAGGTGAGGCTTATTCAACATCAATCAACAATAGTGCATGTCATGCTATAGAAAATGGATCAATTAAAATTTTAGTCCATAACTACTGTGTTACTTTGGGCTACGAGTTGCTAAACTTCGTACTATTGACAATGTTGAATATTTCAACAATCAACATCTAGCGACCAAATAATAAGAAAAGAGATGATATGTTGGGTAATATGGTTCTCTGGAGGTGTTAATTAAATGTGGTGATAATAGAAAAACAATATGGGCATAAGCCTAATGCAAGCAAGAAATGGGTACAAGTACTCGTATCCATCCCTGAAAAGGGTAGGAAGTGGGTTGAGTAATTCACGTGTTCTACAATGGGAAAATAAAAGGGAAGAAATAAGACTAGGAAAACCAATAACAAAGAGAATTAACAGTTCAAATTACATAGGATGATCACTAAGAACTATCTAACAGCCTTGCTCACCAAGATCATGTTCTCCTGGATACCATAGCTAACACAATCATTTGAAAGATTAGCATCTAAATAACATGAATAGGAGTATGACTAGAATCTCAAATTTCAATCGTATAAAATGAACTAAACTAAAACCTAATGCAATGGCATCAAAATCAAATGTGAAATAAGAAAGCAAACTAGACTATATTTTTGTGATTTTTTTTGTGTTTTTTTTGCTAGAACTATGAGGGTTATAAACAATAGAGGGTTTCAATACTAATCCATTTACTGAATGCAAAAACAATCTCACTTTTTTTTTTTTCAGACAATATGTTTTAGTTTCAAGGTGTTGGGAGATGGTAAAAGGATGAAGCTAGATATTTTGGAAATTGGTTTACTTATGCTTATCTTCGTGAGTGGAGTTCCATAAAAAAAATCTTTGGCCAATATGATCAGACCTGGATTTTGACTTCTTGTCATTACTCTTCTTGATGATGGATTTTCTCTTCTTCATTTTCTCAAGAAATATCGTTTCTCCCCAAGGGATAGGACACCATTCAATTATTGAACACTAGGGATACTATTTGACTAATCAGTATGAAAGGATAAGCGATAGGTTTTCATGTTAAGATTGACTTGCATGATAGCTTCTTTCCCATACCTAAGCTTAAAAGGAGTCTCTCTATAGATTGTGTTGGTAGTGGTTTGATCAACCCACAATGCATTGATCAAATGAAATTGCCACTATGTTGAATTTCCCCCTAATCATTTGCTTAATGAATTACAAAAAAATTGTTGGTTGACATGACTAGTCCATTCCATTGGGGATAGTAGGGTGAATATGTCGAGCAAATCATGCTATACTTTTGGCACAGGCATATGACCTCTTTGGATACGAAACCACCACGATATCACTAATGATTTTGAGTGATAATCCAAAACAGGAAAACATATTCTCTTGGAGATATTATGCTACCATTTACTTGGCATTTTCATTCTACAAAAATGATAGCCTTAGCTCACCACGTGAAATAATTGATTGCGGTTGGGATGAAAATGTGCTCGGTGGAAGAATGTGGAGAGGTAGGTCAAAAAAAATCCAAGGGGACAATTCCAATTGATGGATGAAGGGGTAGGCTTGTGACTTTTTTAACTACCTGTGGTGCATTGGAAATAATTGTAATTTCTCATAAATTCAAACATGTCATAGAATATAGTAGGCCAATAAAACACAATAGCACATGATCTTGTGGGAAGCTTCATTAAAATTAAAATGTCCACTTGAATGAAACCGAATATGGGAAACGTTATGGAACTCACAAATGATGGCTAGCGATTGATCTTTACAAAATTACATACTTCACAAATTCAAGCCTCGAGTTTCTTCTCTAGTTTGGATTAAAATCAAGAGGAAAGGTTTGCATGTCAAGGTAAAGCATGAATTCCTCATTGAAATGATGGTAAACAACATCATAATCCATGTGGACATATTCAATAACACATACCAAAAACACAAACTCACAATTCCCCTTAATATACGGGCAATAAATCTCAGGATGGTTGGCTAGAAGAAGGGATAAGTCTCTACCCTTGACTAAATCGGAAATGGAAAATATAATACAATAGATATTTCACAACACGAAGAGGTACATTTAAAATTGTATGAATCCTGAGCATTTATTGGTGAATATTTTTCAAGGAAACAACTAAGGTCAATGCATGTTTTTCGATCAAAGAAAAATTTACCTTAGCATCAAACAATATTTGAATCATGAATGCCACATGTTTTTCATGATTTTCATATCCAAGATGAATCAATATTATTGTTGAAATAGTGGTAGTATCGGATTTAAAGGAAATTTGTCCTTATGTAACAACATATGGATAGGCTTGATGATATAGAAAAAATTAGGCACAAACCAATGCATAATGAAGGCGTGGATGGATTTCTTTGATGTAGGAGAGAGAGTTTGAATAGTTGATATTATCTCAGATTCACTCCTCACACCCTTATTTTAGATGATATGTCCTAGAAATTTCCATTTAGTGGTAGGAAAAATGGACTTGTTTGGGTTCGAGGAGTTGTTGAACTTTCTACATCTAAGGAAAACCCATCGGAAATGATTGGAATGATTTTCTCTCTTACTCAAAAGGACCATCAAGTCATCTAAGACTATTTGAGTAATAACTCCTATTAGGTCATTGAAATAAATGTGCATTTACCTTTGAAAGGTATTGGCAGTGTTTATGAGTCTAAAAGGCATGTGATGATAGGAAAATGTGTCCCATCTAGTGGTTAAGGTTGTTTTGAATCGAGTCATGGGATTGTTTTTTCTGCAATTGTAGCCTGAAAAGCCATCTAAAAACAACATAGTATCAGATACAGCAACTTGTTGTATGATAGCGTCCATGAAAGGTGAGGGAAAATTATCCTTGACACTCACCTTGTTCATGTCCCTGAATTGTATAGAAAGCCAGCTTTTTTTAATTTTTCTGAATCATAACCAGATTGGTGACTCACCTTGAATAGCATATGGGAAAAATAACGTTGGATTCTAATATCTTATAGATCTATTTTCTAATTGCATCATCAATATTAGCATTTACCTACCTTTGTCATTTCCTCATGCGTATATCTCCTTTTCTATAAGCGGATAGAATGATGAATAATGTTGGGATCGAAGCCTCTTAGGTCTTGGTATTACCATGCAAATACATCCTTAATCTCATGGAAAAAGGACGAAAATTATATTTCTCTTCTTTGGTGCACCGGGATCGTACGCATAAAAACTTTGTCTCTTCTTCAAAACTAATGTTGATAGGAATGGTGGGACCAATCTTGCACTTAGGGATATCATGATTTGGGATTGGTACTTTGGAATTTCATTGGTTGATAACATGCTCTGAATAGGTACTAGGCCTTTGGTATATATATTTTTCTTCAAGTTGATTATTCGAGGAGGCAGAGGCACTTCTTGTAATTGGTTTTCTATGAAACAACAAATGTCCTCATCATCTTCAAATATTTTCCATTATTCATCATTATGAAGCATATAGGGACATTGTAAGGAAATGATGTCATAGCCAATCATGTCATTTGAATGGTGCTCAAAGCGATAGAAGTGAACAAAAATAGCTTATCTGCTACCACATTCATCTCCTAATGTATGTAGGTAAGGTTGAATGAGAGGAATTTTTCAATGAGATGGTAACCACTTGAACATACGCTCTGAAACCTTTTTATACAACCTATAAATATTCTTGATCATATTAATGGCCAACTTTGAATCTCCAAAAACCTTTTTAAGACGTTTTTAATACTTAAGGAAAGAGATTCAGAGTCTACGATATTATTCGTGCAATGAAATTTCAATCGAAAATAAATCTAATGAGGAAGATCAGAAGGGGAAAAAGATGATACCAACACCATTTCCTTCACTAGAGGATGCTCTATCGAATTTCATGTGCCAGACTTGATCCTCTTCAAGTTTGGGTCATGGATATGGCTTTTGTTCCTCCTCTTTGAAAACAGGGTAAGTGCCTATACAAGTTTAGATATAATTGACCTCCATACTGAGAACATTCTTGATGCATGGGAAGGTTCAAGGCTCCCTCACGATGATAAGGTTATTTATATCATGTGGCATGATAAGGTGAGACCCATCAAGGATTAGGTAACCCCATATTAATTGCTACCATTCATGTCCCAAGATCATAGAACAATTACTAACCTCCATGTCAACCACTAAGAAATTACATGTGTTTTTTACCTTAGGATGAGAGAGCATGGTTAGGTAAGGTCTTTAATTTATTTTATAGTGCGTTGGAACTTCTTATTAAACGTCACCATGTTTCTGGATTCACTCATGTAAGTTAAGCCAAGCTCCTCTATGATCACTTTGGACATAATATTCAGATAGGGACGACCATTGATGAGACATGAGTTATCGATCCTGCCCATAGTTCTCAATGACATGTAAAAGGGTGGGTACTTTGATTCAGGTCCAGACATTGTCATCGCATTAAATTATTTTTCCATAAAGAGATCATCAAGATCGATTATATCAACACTATGTTGCATTGTCATTATATAAGAATTCATGGACATAATAGGCATAGCAATAGTTTTATTCAAATTATATTATTGTTCAAGTGCTCTAAGGAAATTTAGAAAACTAATGTTAGCTTTCAATGTTGTTGAATCAATGGCCATGTTGTAAGGGGCGTAATCGTTAGGGAAGGTGGCTGCAAATTGAAAGACAATGTCGGGATTGGAATTTTGAATGTTAAGTGTGAGTCTCTAATTGGGGATGAAAGGATTGATGCTTGTCTCATTTGAGTTTGCTTTATCAAATATAGGCTTGGGATCAAATATAGCTTTCTGTCCAAATTGATTCTGAGACATCAAATAATTCATTAACACGTTCCTACTCTTTGACAATTGTATACATACATTTCTTTCCCTTGGCTCATTCTTTGAATAACAATAAAGGATTTCAAGTCAAGGGATCATGGGTCTCATAAAAAAAATTTGCATGAATGACGAACATATGTTTCATTGGACTGAGTCACATCAGGTCTTATCAAAAGATGAAGGGTGGATCAAATGTTAAATGGGACTTAGAAAAAATCTTATGCTTAATTGAGATCATTCGATTATGCATGTCTCACATCATTTTAATCATGGTAGCCATGCCATTCTTAGATCTGAACTGATCTAATGGTAAGCTAGTTCTTTGATTCTACTCTTTGAACTCTATGCAAATATGTAGAGCTGAAGGAAGGAAGAATAATTTCTTCTCTTTGGTCTGATGTTGATAGGTAGGGGGCAGGTTATAATAATGGGTTGAAGATGCTTTCTAGAAGAGCCGAATCACTTCGGGGATTTTATTAAAAAATTTCACGAACCTTAGGATGGGATCTTTGACAGTTTCATTATCCTTGAAGGATAAGCTATTAAAACTCCTCAGGTGCTCAGTTAGGTTTTAAATGCTTCTGAAAGTATATTTAAACCAATACATTAGTTTAAACTAGGTAGAAAATATTTTATCAAGAAAATCAAAGAGTCTAGCAACAACCCCCTTTCTAATTAGTTGATGAATAGTTACATACATGTGTCAATATAATGTGCTTCGATATTGGCACATGCATTGAAAAATGTAGAAAGGTGCTCATTTACCGATGTCATTCCTTTTCCAAAGAACTTAGGAAAATGGTATTTTAACTTAGGTAAGGGAGTGAAAACTAGGGCTAAATTAAGAGGTGAATTCATGATATAGAGATTAGCATCAACACCAACTCCATATTGAAAAATACCCAACTTCTTAAGGACCTTTTGATGATTGTTAGGGGCTTCAAGTATATTGTAATAGTTGAACATGCTTCCTATCATTGTGCACCAGAAATAGTAGTGGTACTACAAAAACTAGAGCTACTAAAAGAAGCCATGTTGATGCAAGACTAAGCTAAAGCAAGGTCAGGACCTTGAATGATAGATTGATCTACAATATTTTCAAATTGGTTAAAGAACCTTGTCCTAACTATCATGTTTTTGAGCGGTTCAAAATCAAGAGTATTAGCTCAGATTCTTTGGGGTATTCTTGGGTTAAGGACATAAACCAAGCTAAAGAGAAATGAATGGATCAAATTATTCCCCACAGTATTTTGCAATTTATGTTGATGATTGAAATGGTTCAAGTAAGAACACTTAGAAAATTCCATTGAAGGGTTGATCAAGGAGAGAATGGGGATGGAAACATGGGTAGTGTTTAAATTCCTCTCTGGAAAACAATCAACAAATGTTAGTCGTAGAGGCATATATACACGAAAAGAATAATGCTAAAAAATAAATGTTTGAATTATGCAAGGAAACTGCAATCAATAACTACTAAGAAAATTCAAATTCATTGTGAAATAACTTGAGTGAATGATAATTTTACTATTACATTAATTTGTTAGAACAATTAGCAGAGTCTTTCCCTTTATCTTCCTTATGTATGAAGTTGTTGCACTATATGAGCCTTAGGTTAGTGGCTTGATTTATCTTAGATTGTTGAGTGTCAATTCCTATATGAGATATAGATAGTTATGCATAGGCATGACACTAGAATATATTGTAATCTATCTTCCTTTGATTATTAAATTGTTTGTGTTAAATTGACATTATTTATAGAAAATACTACGATAGATTATGGCATTAAATTTTTCAGTCATGCAGTAGTATATGTACATCAATTAATTGAGAGAATATGTAGAGTCTATATACAATCCTAGGAAAATAAATAAATAGAAAATAAAATGAGATTCAATGAAAATATAGATATAGATGTATGTGTACCCAAATAAAGAATTTTATTGCGTTAATAGTTTGAGACCTTGCAACCAATTTTTTCCCCTAAGAACATGAGGTTTCTAGAATCCTATGCCATTCTCAACATGCCACGGTCCAAGTAGGTGAAGCTTCAAACAACGCTACTGCACTCATTCTCAAATTGTCTCGAAGAAATCAAATTTCATGACATCTTTAGCATAAATAATAAACAAAAAAATTGAATGGAAAATAGATTTATAGAGCTTTCCTCTAGTGGGAAGAAAGTAGTCTTTCACCTTAGTGGGTGGAATTTGGTGTAGTCTTACCTTCCACCGCCATAGTGTTAGGTTTTTGGATGCTCACGAATGAAGGGGAAAATAATAAAACTATAGAACTCAACTTGTACCTTCCCCTTTTTTCTATATGTCTTTTTGAGGCTGGCATAACCTATATTTAAAGCAAGGCAAGAGGGAAGCCAAAATGCTTTGTCTACTTTAGGTTCACCAAGCATTATATAATTTTCCATTAATTTTTTTATTTGATTATCATAACCTTAGTTTTCTTAGTGTTAATAGTCATACCCATACTAGAGAAAAAATACTTTAGAATTTATAGTTTCTTTTCAAGGCCATAAGGAATCATTTCCATAAGAACAATATCATCAATGTAGAGAACAAGGTTAATGACTATACTGGCCAAATGTTTGCTAACACGACTTGCATCTTCCAAATAGCCCTTTAGCTTGGCAATCTATATACCGAAAAGGATAGGAACACACGACAACCTTGCTTAAATCTTCTATTACAATTAATTTCTTATGACCAACACTCAAAGTTCCTACACATGAGATTAAAATTTTCATACAACTTTATCAAAACAACTCTTAACTTGGAAGGAAGTTTTAGCTTTTCTAATATATTCTAAAGGATAGCAATATTTATTCAACTCTTAACTTAAAGGGAAATTTTAGCATTTCTAATATGTTCTCAATATTAACACTATTGACCTTCCTCTTTAAAATTAATATTTATAAATTAAAAACCTGGAAACAAACATATACAAATTTCCATTTCAAAATAAATAAATTTACCCAAAATGTAAACAAAATATTCTTATTTATTTTCATATGAAATTTGTAAAGTATTTATTACTAAACATTTGATAATGATAAAAGTGTGTTATATTATTCAACTTGTTGATGTTTGAAATGAGACAAGAAACAACACTTAGAAAATTCCTTGACAAGGTAATCAAGGGGAGAATGGAGATGAAAACCTGGGTATTGTTTAAATCCCTCTTTGGAAAAAACCCAACAAATGTTACTCATTGAAGCAGATATACATGAATAAACTCAATGAAACAATGATAACAAAGAAATATGAATGAATAAATGATTGAATGATGTAAGGAAACTGCAATAAATAACTACTAAGCAAAAGCAATCCGATTGTGCAATAACATTAGTGGATGATAATGTTACTATTAGATTTAATTCGTTAGAGCAGTTAGCATATTATTCATGTTTATCTTCCTTATGCTTGAATTTGTTGCATTCTGATGAGCCTTAGGTTAGTGGTTTGATTAATTTTAGATTGTTGAATGGAAATTTCTATATGTGATACCATGTAGATTGTTATGCATGGCATGCCACTAGAAAAAATTGTAAATTATCTTGCTTTGATTATTAAGTTTCTTATGTTAAATTGTTGTTATTTGCATAAAACATTACTAATAGATTATGAAGTTAAATTGTTTGAATCGTGCAACAATATATATACAATGGTTAATTGAGAGAAAACACAAAGGATATAAACAATCCTAAGCAAACAAATGAATCAAAAATAAAATGAGAATGAACAAAAATACAGATTTAGATGTAGGTGTGCCCAAATCAGGAATTTTATTACATTAAAAGTTTGATATCCAGGGATAATTTTAAGGACCCATACTTATTTAAAAGTGTATAAACCTTGGCGAATCTTACCAATTCTTAAAATTTCAACTATAAAATATTTGGCAATATTTTTCTAAAATTATTTCAATTTCTAAGGATTTTATATAGTTTATATAATAATTTGGCGATTTTTATAGTGAAAAAAGTTTACCCCATCAAAATTGGGCGAAACAGGGCTTCAGAAAATCTAAATTGGCGAATCTTTTTTTGGAAAAAAACATGGAAAAATAGCCCATGGGCTAAATTTCGCCCCTAAAATTATCCTTGTTGATATCCCTACAAAATTGATAGCCTGTACCATTTTATCCCTTGAGAACATGAATTTTCATAACCCTGTGCCATTCTCAACAGCCCATAGTCCAAGCAACTAAAGTTTCAGACACTACAAACGCCCTCACGCTTAGATTGTCTCGTAGTAACCTTAGTTCATGACAACATTAGTGCAAACGATATGAAAAAAAATGTAAAATAGATTGATAGAGCTTTCCTCCAATGGGAAGACACTCTTGTTTCACCATAGGGCATGGACTTGGGTGTAGCTTTACCTTCCATTCCCACACTCTTAGGTTGTTGGAGGTATCCAAGTGAAGGGGAGAGTAATACAACTACAAAACTCAACTTGAACTTCCTCCTTTTATCTATGTCCTCTTGAGGATCCTGCAACTTCTATTTAAAGCAAGGAGAGAGGGTAGCTGAAACACTTCAGATACTTTGGGTTTACCAATCGTAAACAAAACTTCTTGAAGTTTAATTACATGAATTTGTAGGATAAAATTTGTGCATCAATGTTTACACAAACTTGTGAAAAGAAAGGGTCGCTACAAAACTACAAACACAAATCCTGGCTTAGTCCTTAATATGACTAAAAGTCCCATTCATGAAAGGAAAATTTTCATAATATTGTAGAATTCAATACACACGTAGAAATTAGAAGATAGGTGATAATAGAAGACATCGTTGTTTTTAGCGTTCTAGTGTTTGAATCAGATTGATCATTTCATTTGATCCAAAAGATTCAACACAAAAAGATGCCCTTGTCACAAGTGATATTGGACTTATTATTTTCATCGTCATTGAATTCTGATACAAAATGACTTCCAATCCTTCAAAAGCACAAAAATCCCATATGAGTCAAGATTTTAGAGCTCATATTATATGACAAATTGTGAAAGGGGCATATTTCTCAACAAGCACTAACAGGTGTCCATGTACAAGTTTCCTGTACATAAATCCACATAAAGTATAACATGTCCCAAGATGTTGAATGAATGGAATCTTTCGGTATCACAAGTGCAACGGGATTGATGTGACAACCACATAAGATCCAAAGTAATACATGCATATTGAGGTAGCAAATGTTTGCCTTCCCTGCACCAAAATGGTCTTTATACTCAACGTCGCTACAACACTAGTACATAGGGTAAACTAGAACTTGTAACAACATGATCAATATCGAGAAACAATTGCGTTGCCATTTGTTGATATTCCAATTCTATAGAATTAATAGTAAGCATGCCCATGAATTCCCATGATTCACATAGTATTTGCAAACATACTTGTAGCTATGGCCTATTGAGTAATGAAGAACATTAGACACATATTTAAGCCACCACAACTATGTGGATTGCACTCTAGCACGCCATGTTATCATGTGTTTTGTGATATAATAAGACCAATGTCTTCCTATGTGTAATCATAATAGATATAATAAGAGTCACTATGCAAATGCCATGCATACCTCTCTGTTGCTACGTGCAAGCTCTACATTTAAACATGTGCAATTAAGACCACGCCTCACTATCGGCTTAACAATATATACATTAATGATTTTTCAATCATCATCGGTGTGTGCACCCCAAACCAAGGTAAATGTGTTATCCATCCAACCACATAGTTTTAAGATATATAATATGAGTGGAATGTCATCACATTCATGAATAAAGGTAATTAATCTCCTTTGGTTTACAAATGGCGGGAAGGAGCTATCGTTTTGATGATGTGGACCTATGGTGCAAATGGTAAAAATGCTACGCAACTTTGGTCTATTGGGATATCCTTTTCTATGAGCTCAGTGAAATGTACATAATGATTAGTGATTTATTAAAAAAAATCATAGATTTTAATACAAAAACATTGTTTTCGGTTGAAAGCAATTTCAACAATAATCAATATGAAACTACTTTGAAATTATTAAGATAAAATCACAATATCAAATTTGTGGGAGAGAAAGTTAATTTGATACATCAATGTTCTTTAAAGTCACATTATGTTGTATGGAGAATAGTCTCAACTGTTTTTTAAGGATACATTGTACAATTCAAACCATTAGATGTTGGTGAGTATGGTATTTTAGTTCATAAAGTATTCTACAATTACGAGGATTGTGGTGTATTTGATGGATCTCTTGTAAGATGGCCTGCAAATAATTTGCTTGACCTCAATGTTGTTCCTTTGGATGTTATACTAAAAAAGAACACAGACGAAGACATGGTCAACATTTGGAATATTTTTTAAGAATGCCCTTTACAGATGGTCCTTCCAGGTACTCCCCATTGTGAATACATAGATGTTAAAGGTAATGGAACAAGGCCATACAATTCTGTAAAGCGGCAAGCTGGAACTAAAATTTATTTCTGAAAGAAATTCAAGCTCGATACCTTATAGGCTTGGAATTGATCAGGGTTCATTCCTTTCAGAAATTGTCACTGAACATTGTTGCTCAAATCTTTATATGTAAAAAATTTCACTTCAATCGATAGTTGAATGTGTGAATAGGTTTCATAGTATGAATGGAAATTCAAGAAGACAATATGTTATAAATTCTATGGGATCAAATGCTCCTGTGTCCAAACAAGGAGATGACAGAAAAATAATCATGTTTACAATGAGATTAGACACAATAGACATCTATCAAAATGCATTATATACATGCCATGGAGTAAAAAGGAGCACTTTATACAATTATAAAAGCTCATTGTTGAATGGTGATGTGAGAGTTGCACATGGTAACAGTCGCTTGGAAAAATCTAGGGTGAACACTGTTGCACTAGTAGCTACTATTAATAAAATTGTAGAAGAAAATTCAGACAAATATCCACATATTACACGATTAATCAGTGAAGATGGAACAAGGTCAACCTTGAAATTATTGTCGATTAATATGTCCCATGGTTTGCGGTGAAAAATGGAAAATGAAGAAATCAAAATTATTGGTTTGCCTCCAGTATCACAATCCTCCTTTAGCAAGGTGATGAGAGAATATTTTCAAGATGTTAAAATTTCTAAATCAAACTCCTTTGCATGGTGTAATGAGTGCATTACAATACAAGATAGGCTTAAGGGGACCAATGATCCATTTGAGGTGGAAAGGTTGTGAGGACATCAGGCAGCTCATAATAAATATGTCGCAATTTTTCACCAAATATATTATTCTCAAAGATTAGCTCCACAAAAAAATCAAAAGACTTTTCTGAGGATTGTTCATGACAAAATGGATAAGTCAAAGACTTCCATTCCAAGGATGGGTAAGAAGGAAAAAGCTTTTAGTAATGTTATGAATCTTCCATATCATTGACTGGAATGTTGACTCTTGGGCACAAGACTGGGGGTTTTTCCCATTTCAGCCTCTCATTTTTAGAGATGGGATCGAATTTCACTGTGGAATCCCTGGCTAAATCCTTGAAGAGTCTTGAATAATGAGTGGTTGATAAATATGGTGATTTTCTATGAACATCTAAGCACCAATTGCATGATTCTCTATTGCAATCAGAGTCATATGAAAAGTGTGTGATATACAAAACAAGATTCAATGCAACATGATATATTTTGTGTTGATTGTACTAATCAATGCATGCCAAATAGAAAACTACCACCCATATTGTTGTTGCAAATCGATAATTGTTCAGGAGATAACAAAAACCGCTTTGTATTTGCATTTTATCTCTTTCAAAAACAAGGAGAGCGTTCAAGATGGTTGAAGTTGGATTCCTTCTGGTTGGACACACCCATGAAGACATAGATGGAACTTATGGAAGGTTATCAGTAAATATAATGCACAAAGATATATTTTCACTCTCGGAAATTATGGATATGTATAGGACATGTGAAGATCAAAATTTCTATGTCCCTTATCTAATTAATGAACTTTATGATTTTAAGAGTTTTGTGAAACCCCACCTTTTGGATGGAAATGCCAAAATCATCGGTATCAAAAAATGCCAGTTTTTTAAATTTCAACTCATAGATAACATTCCAGTCATGCAATGGAGGGAATCACTTCGGGATGAATATTGGTCCTCTCCTATTCATTTGTGGCAGTCATTGCCAGATGGTAGCACAGTCTTGCCGGTGGGGCAGCCTCGGTTATTAAATATGCAATCAGAAATACCTTTAGACATTGACAAAAAAAAAATAAAAAAATAGAAACATACGTTTCATTCTGTAATCAAGGGATTGAGAAGGGAGGTGAACAATTTTGGTGTCCTAGGTTAAATTATTGGGAGGCTGTATATAAAGCTTTGGATAGTCCCTTCGAGAGTGTTGATCAGTCATCAACTTACTTTTTTCCATCGACAAGCCATGATATTCATAGTAGTGAACCTACAAGATCCAAACATGAAATTATGGATACCTATTTGAAGGAAAATGTTATTTCTTTGCGGGATTGCTATGTTGGGATAATATGCAACAAGCCTAGAGATGAATTCATTCAAAGAGTGGATGTTGTAAAGAGCCAAATGGTCATTGTGCAATCACCAGAGCCATATTGTGCAATATGGTTGGGTAGGGTGATTGGTAATATTTATTAGGATTCATATTCTAGTACTCTTGGGTCTTAGAAAGTAGAGGTGTAGTGGTGGAAACCAACACGAGCATCGAAGGATCTGATGGTCTTGTAGAAAAACTACATAAATAGAATGCAACTATGGGTTTTTGGTGCAGAAGAAAATATGATGATCGATGTAAATAGAATCATATGGGCATGGTCACAAAGGCTAGGATGGACAGGAGAAAATATTAGAATAAACGAGAAGGGCCGTGCAGCAGTTAAGGCACAACGTGAACAAATGGGGCATAGTGTTGAGAGTGGGATATATGTTCCTATGGATATCGCTTGATGGGTGAGCAAACATCGAGCGTCTAGAACATCCACGAGCCTCTAGGCATTTGAGGAAAATTACCACTGTGATGCAGAATACACTGTTTGCTGGTTACTACTGTGTAAGTAAGTTTTTCCTATACAGATTACGCAGAGCATTCCTGCCTCATTTCGAAACTACTAAAATTGCATATGTAAAAAGATAGATATTCTTGATATTGTATCAAAAAAGAAAGAAGAACTAATAAACTTGCCATTTAAACAAGGACTAAAGATTATAGACATTGCACTTTTCACCTTTGAAGATTGCTCATTTCCGAATGAAAATTGCACTTTTCAAATCAAAATTTGCATTTTTGATTTGAAATTCACACTTTTCAAATCAAACTTTGCATTTTTTGATTTGAAATTCACACTTTTTGAATTGAAATTCATAGTTTCATAACAAAAAACTGCAATTTTAGGGTTCATAAGTAGTCAAAAAACACATTATTCGAATAGAAAAGCACACTTTTCAAAGCCAATATTGCCACTTTTCAGAACCTGATTTTGCACATTAGAAAGGTTGATATTAACACTTTCAAAATCTAAATTCACACTTTCTTAGTCCAAATTTAATAAAATTGGCGTTACGCATGAGAAAGGACCAAATGAAGTAGGAAAAATTGTAACCGAAAATTTAAATGCAAATTTTGTGAAGATTAAAATTCAAACACTCGGGGTTCCATATCACTTACCTATGAATTAGTTGTAGAGGGAATCTCCAACTGTGAATTCCTTGTTTGCCATTTCACAAATCTCCAGGTCCTCTTCATGACACTTCTCTCCATCGAAGAAACTGCTATAAATATGGAATTTCAATACCAACTCCCTCATTCACGGAATGACAAAGAATTTTTTAAAGCCCCAATTAAAAACCCCTTTGGTCATCTCACGACATGGATTATGCTTTGATTTTGAGGGTATCGATAATGGAAATGAATCAAGTTGGAAAGGAACTCCCACTTCTCACTGAAGCCAAATATTTGTCTAACTAAATCACACCTGAGGGTATTTAAAATGGCAAGTAAACATGTCCAAAATGCCCCCTTCTAGACAAAGCTACTAGTACCAATTACACCGACATGCCCCCTTAAGAGAGAGAGACTTGGGGTTTGGGATGGAAAATCGATGGTTTAATTCCAACAATAAGAGTAACTTACCCCTAAGCTAAATATTTGGCCAACTCCACCCTATCCCCCACCATCATTGCTTTGGTTCTATGGAAAAATTGATTTTAGGTTCACAAAATTAACAAAAATGGGAAAACACATATAGTTGGTGCCGTAAACAACCTGGTCTAAATCCCTACTCTCGCCAACTACACCCCATCTCTCGCCAACTATACCATCAAAATTTTTCTTTGGTTCTTAGAGCATTAGTATGAAAACAAGCATTCATGAAAATGAAAATGGTAAGCCACGATAAGTCGTGTCATATATGGGAAACAAGGAACCATGCAGGTAATTCATGGGATAAACGACCACACCTCCAAACATAAATGACCACATTCCAACATGTTGTAAACTAATTTCATGTCATAGTGGGTTGATAAAACTTGTCACTATGATGTAATGTAATGTCATTTCATGCCATAGCTGAGTGGGTTGATAAACTATGTTATACCGTTATCAAACCATGACCTCCAACTATGTTAATGTCACTATAAGGGTGTATAACTATGTTCATAAACTATGACCTCCAACTATGTTGATAAACCATGACCTCAACTTTGTTAAATTACATCTTCAACCATGGTATAAACTTGCAATTTAATTATCATTAAGTTAGTCAGTATTATAATAATTAATTAACAATCTTAATATATCAATCATATAAGTCATTTTAGTAGTGTTAAAATTCCATGGCATAAGTCATTTGACCTAAGGGGATTAATATACTACAAAGTTAAATTCAACATTAAACATCGTAGTATTTTTTCTTGTAATAGTTATTTAGTCACTATCCCTAGACTAAATTAGTCATTTAATACAGTACTTTTTAGTTGTGTCACTTACTATCTAGTCATTTTTTTCTTCCTATGACTAAATTAGTCATTTCAGTTAGTCATTTTTAGCTGTGTCTTTGAAAATTGCTCAAATTTGGTAGTATTTAGCTTAAAAAAACTATAATGACTAATGTTTTTTCTCCCATAGTCATAAATTTTCCAAATTGTACTAGTGATCACTACCTGACATAGTGATAATATATACGCCCACAAGGCTACATGGGTACATTGGTGCACCCCTCTTGGGAAACATCTCCACGTACATATGAATACACACATCATCCACCAACCTAGGAGAATTGTGTTCAAATGTTGGGAATTGCACCATAAACCACTCCAAAAAATAAAGAAAAAAATCATGAAGCAAAGGGGAAGAGACATCTTCCCTCAGACATGCTACACCAATGATCTAGAGAAATGCAATGTTGTTGTAAGATAATATAAGACCACCTATTAAGTTTTTCTAAGTGAAAATTTTTGTCTATGCTGTAGATCATATTTAAAATAATGTGTCACTGATTAGTGTTATGGTCTGCTAGTGCCATGTTGATAAGGCACACATAGCTAACCTTCTCTAATACAAAATAATATAACTGCATCTATCCCCTAATAACCTGGAAGTTACTAGGTTTAGTAAAGTGTACACTAATATATATCTACACAAATTTTAGTTTAATCTTTCCTAAAATATTACATGGTAAATTGTAGAAAAGGGGAAAATCCCCCTCCCCTCCAAAATACCATGGTGTTGAAACAAAATTCCTCCTTTGTGGGTTGACACCATAGATCACAACCAACCATACAGGCTTTTTTTTCCATAATGCTAATGAAAAATCAACTAGAATAATAACTATGTATTTATCTTGAGGGAGTTAGCTTCCCCATCAAAGTTGAGGAATCCAACATTTCTAAAAAGAGTTCGACCATAAAAAATAATAAGACAAAAAGACATATCCATCTCCCTCTCCCACTCCCATAAATCCAAACATAATATTATTACAGTTTTCTCTTACTTTATACAATATCACTAGAAAAAAAAAAAAAAAAAAAAATATATATATATATATATATATCCATTCAATATTCAATTTAAATTTGTTGCAAAACAAATTTATAATACAAACTATAGATATAATTTTAGTTAAATGCACCACTATCAACACACCATTATTATACCTGCCTCCGGCAGGTTATATAGTGATAGCTTTGTCAACCATGTTGTTGACTTTCTATTAATATTTACAAAATTACAATGTTTTGGCAATGTTTTATAAATTTTTCATATTTTTTAATAATTTGCACAATTTTTTAATAATTTGAAAACAGAAAAATATTTTTTGAAATTAGTTATTTCTTATTTTTAATTGGTGGAGTACATTGGAATGACTAAATACCCCTGGTGTGCAAAATAATTGTCAGAAATAAAAAATAATTTAAAAAAGAAAAATTAACATTTTTCCTATCATTGCCACTTGGCACATGTACTATGTTGTCATTAATTATCATTTAATGTTACTGTTTTTTTACTATTTTGCACATGTACATGTACTATGTTGCCCCGAACACGAAGTGCGTTAATAACAAATAAGCCATAATAGTTATACAATATTCCACGCTGGATTTTGATGCAGAGGACGAGTTGTTGGGTCTTCCCAAAGGTTGGGATGGGCGGAAAGATGACGGGTTTAATGCTGCAAGGGAGAAGGCGAAAGCATGGCGGAGATTAGATCCTGTATCAGTCGAAGATGGGACAGGGGAATATGAAGCTGAAGATGAAGACGAGGGGGCAGAGGAATATGACGTTTATGAAGATGGAGATGAGGGGGCAGAGCAAGGTGAAGCTGATGAAGATGAAGACGAGGAAGTGACAATTATTACAGATTCGGGCGCAGCGGGTGCCGACGATGGCGATGATGTTGAGGGCATGGGAGATGAACCAGAGGAGAGTAGAAGCAGGAAGAAGCGCAAAGGTAGAGTTTCTCTCCGAGAAAAGCTGGCTTTCGACAAACAGCTGGAGGAATATTACAAATTGGACTACGAGGATGTGGTAGGAGATCTTCGCACTCGATTCAAGTATAGGGAAGTGCCATTCAATACCTACAGTTTAAGCACAGAAGAAATTTTGATTACAGATGACAAGGAATTGAATCAATATGTTTCCCTGAAGAAATTAGCTCCTTATAGGACTGAAGAATGGAGGCCTCCTAAGCACCATAGGTTCAGCCAAAAGAAAAGAAAGAGATTGGCATTGCAGGGCGATGTATCTGAGCATACGGAGAGACCGAAGAAGTATAAGAATGGAGGTAGAAGCAAGGATAGTGGATTGAACCATACAAAAGGGCAGAAGAAGTTCAAGAGTAAAGGTAGAGGCGAGGAGAGTCCGGCTCCAAATTCAAATGTCCAGGAGAGAAAACACACAGAGGAAATAAATGGTGCAGTAGACTCTACATCAAAAATTCACAAGAAGAGGCGTCAAAAATCGGGACCTGTTATCCCCCTGTCAAGGCTAATGGCATACGGAAAGGTGCCCTTTAGAATGAAGAAAACTAAGAAGTAATGGTGCTAAGGCTGTTGTCTGTGATGTGAAAGTGCCACTCAAGAGTTTTCGGCACTGCAAGAATCAACTCTGTCATTTTTCTAAATGCTTGCAGTTTACTAAGATTGACTAAGGATGTAAGTTTGTGAACCCTGAGTAATTTTTCCTTGCTTGCAACTTTTTTAACAATCTGAAGTTTGGCTTTATACAATCGGCCTGAGAGATTTTTGTCGTTGAAAACATAAGCTGAAGCATGTTTTTTGTTTGTAGCTTCTTTTGCGTAATTAAAATTGTAATCAGAAAAGTTCAAGTTATGTGCGGCTTTTTCCTCTCTTATAGATTTATGACATGCACACTTACTGTAAATTTCTGGGCCTCATACTTATTGGTAAATTACTTTAGTAAATATTTGGTGTCGTTATATATTTTTTAAAAACCGACACACTTTAGTTCTGAGTTTTCTGACCTACAAGGGAAAATCCCCAGTATAATTTTTCCATTGTGTTTGAAAAGCCTCTCAGATAATGGTTCATTAAAATGATCATTATTATATTCAGAAGTTTACGAGTTATGAAATAATATCTCAGAACACACACCAACATACTCATTGAAGTGTTGCCAAATATAGAGATGTATTGAAAGTTGAATATCCCAAAATCCATATGGAATTTATGGTTGATATATAGACCCTTTTTGGAGACAATGAATATCCCAAAATCCATATGGTATTTGTGGTTGATATGTAGATTCTTTTTGGAGACAATGAATAGTAAATACCTGGTACATGGCAAAGTGATCTTGATCGCAATGGTTGATATGTAGATCCTTTTTTGAGACAATGAATAGTAAATACCTGGTACATGGCAGATTGATCTTGATCGCAACGAGGAACAGAGCAAATTTCTGGCCCTCATACTTATTTGTACTCATACTTATTTGTAAATTACTTTAGTAAATATTTGATGCCTTTATAATTTTTTTAAAAATCAACACACTTTAGTTCTGAGTTTTCTGACTTACAAGGGAAAATCCACTGTATAATTTTTTCATTGTGTTTTGAAAGTCTCTCAGATAATAGTTCATTAAAATAATCATTATTATATTCAGAAGTTTACAAGTTATGAAAGGAAATCTCAGCCAGTTTCGAGTCCAAGTTGACCGGTTTTAAAAACATTAGTTGGTGGCAAAAACAGCACTGCTTAAGGCTTCATCAAGTTTAAAATCAGTAAACTTCCATTGCTCTTGTGCATAAGATTCTTGCAACTCTAGTGAAAGGTCTTCTTTCACAAATTCTAATTTGGCCAGAATAATATCTAGGGCACTAGAAGCGAGAAAATTCCTCATGTCAAAAGTATTGAAATTCTTTTCTTGTTCTATCATGGTGTCATCAATCATGAGGAAAGCCAACAAAAGCTGTTTTTCAATGAAATTTGTGTCTCTGATCAAAAGTTTGTCGATAATAGGCTGACCAGAGCTTTTGACCGGGACATTAATAAAATTATATCGTCTTATCTTATTTAAAACACTATTGCTCATAAGGAAACCCAGTAAAACGTTATTCTGTACTACGTTTAGTAATGTTTACTAACTAAAGGTTTTATCCAATCATGGAGTGCATTGTCTAAAACTTGCATGACTAGTACAATACTGGTTAACATCTTAATGTTCCTTTCAAATTGAAGAATGAGCTACACTACAAGGCATTTCTTTATGGACCCAGTTTTTCTAATGGGGAAAAATCCTTGCTTTTAGGTTTGTATTGTCATCTTCACTTTTGCACCTCAACATAATCCCTTCTTCAAAGAAAATGAGGTGATTAGAATTTGCAGAGATTTCAATGATGAACCCTGATTCCATCCCATTGGTGGGATGAATTTTAATCTCAGTGCCAGCTAAAATCAATTTCTACTTCCTGGAGTTGCCACCCTAAATAGGAGCCAACTGATGCTCCGGATGCTTGAACCTACTTGTTTGAATATGAATCCCCTGAGCTGCAATGTGCTCCCTCTCTTCAGATTTGATTCTGACAAGTATCAAATAAAATTGCTGTCCTCAGATAGATCATAGTACCTGGAGAATTCTGCAAGATTGGCTTGTCAAATTCAATATGGTTTGGTTGGATGTCACACTTCGATTGTATAAACTGAAATCTTGAATAGAATTTGTCAAGTTTCCATAACCCTGGAACTCTGGCAGTGCAGAATCCTCTAATAGAGAAACAAAGTCATCATCTCTGAGCCTAGCCAAATCAAGATCAGAGTCTTTGGACAATGGATCTAATCACATTGACATTAACTTTTCTGAAATTAGTGCTAAAATACATTCTTAATTGTTTATAATTGGCAATGAGAAAAGCAAAACAATGATATTCTTTAGTGAAGAACAATGTATGTTTGGGTATAATTGCCAAACCTCCAGGAGGGGGCATACTGATATACTTTCCTAGGTTTACGTTGAAACCAAAAGAAGCCCTGACATCATTTTGAGAATTTTGGACATGGCTTATCTTGAGTGTTTGAGTTTGTCTTGTTGTATCGTAAGTGGTGACAACAGAAGCAGCTAGAGCTAACTTCTCCAAAATACTTCTCATTAAAAAAGCCAAACTATCTCATCTAGAAGACATACATAGAACCATTGTTGACAATGGTGTCATCAACCAATTCTTCAAAAAAGAGATAGCCATCCATTGGCCCTAATGCCTCCTTCGATAACCTGTTAACTTCTCTGTTGATCTCCCTATATATGTAGGAAAAATATATCATCAAAATTTTTGATTGATTACTCCAATTTTTACAGCCAAGGAGCTAAAAGAACAGTTATATATATGTTATATGTATTATATGATTTAATATTTTGGAATTTTTTTTTTTTAATTTAAAATCTCCTCTCTCTTTTATAAGATGATATCTTGTATTATAATTATATATTTTATAAAATTTAACTAAATTTAATTTTAATAATTAAAAATACTTATTATGAGAAACAATCTTTATTTAATCTAGATAATATAAAATATTTTACCCTTATAAAAGGTTACTTCCTATTTTACATTAAAAAATTAATATTATTTTATAAATATATTTATTTATATTAATATATATTTATCATTAGAAATATCCCATACCTGCTTGCCTTGATTTCCTCGCACATCTGGTGGTCCAGAAACAAAGCAATTTTTGAAAATAAAATGCCGAGTTTGTTCTATTCACACAACAGAATTTTGGCTTCATTAAAAAATTACAATATTAATACTATTCAAAAGGGCACTCGTCAGCTTGGCTATTTTAATATTCCTCATCATAGACCTGCTGCTTTTTTTTATGGATCAGCAATTGATGGTTTATGTGTTGTTGGGGGGTGATTTATATTAGCAAAGATCATTTTATCACATTTATGATGAACTGTGGTAGAGGAACCAACAACAAAGCTGAATTACTTGGTCTTTGGTGTGTGACTGCGATCGCTATAGAAATGAGGTTATATGATCTGATTGTTCTTGGCGATTCCAGGGTAACTATAAAATGGGCTGAAAATGACTACAATATAAATGTCCTTGCATTACATCAGTGGTGTAAAAGAACAAGAGAAAAAAATAATCAATTCAGCGACATCAACTTTGAGCATATTTTTCGTCAGCATAATCAGATAGCGGATGCATTATCCAAAGAAGCACACGGAGGAGCAGAGGGTTTTGTTAGATGGGAGGAACACCTGGAGAACCAATGCATTGATAAGGGTTCAGTCAACCTTTTTGAACAGCAGTAGTCATTAAATGACAGTTTTTTGATTCTGAATTTTGGGTTCTTGACTGTAAAACCTCAATGAGAGGTTTTTTTTGAAGAACAGTTGTTTGTATGTGAACTAAAGTCCGGGAATGGGACTTATGAATATTTTGTACTATTTGATTCTCAATATGAATACCAATAGTACTGTTTTTTTTCACTGAAAAAATAAATATTTCTTATTAAAAAATATCTTTGTTTAATTTAAATAATAGAAAAGAAAGATATTGAATATTTTAAAATATTATATAAATTAACATTTAAATAATTTATAAGTACATATGTTTTCTTTACTCTCTCTCTATATATTTTTCACAATCCAAAGTTTACAATAATTCTTCGTACTCAATTCACATGAACATGAAAGTAGCAATAAAATTTAATCATATTCATTAAGCTTGGTTTGAATTTGTCTATCAAATATGCCAATGAAACAAAAATATAAATTTAGAAATTGTAACTTGCATCCTTCCTTAACACTCTAATCATTTTTCACTTAAACTATTTTCTTGAATATATTATTCAATTTATTTCTCTAAATTTTTTACTTTTTAAACCCCTTTCAATTATTCTCTCTCTCATGGGTATATTACTTCTTAATTTATTTTATGAATATTTTCTTAATTATTAAATATATTATCTCATTATACATCTTTCTTGTTTTTTTGTCCCAAGTGAACATATGTTTAGAATTTAAATGACAAATATTAGTTATTAAGATTATATAATTTAATTATAATAAATATAGTTGAAAAAATACATTTACATATTTTAACATCTAAACTTTTTTAAAATACCACATTACAAAAAATACATATAGTGCTTACACCAACAATAGGTATATTTACATTGAAAACTTAAATATATTTACTAAACTTTTATAAATGAAATTTAAATCTTTCTTAGAGGCAGGTATAAGCAGCATCGCTGCTATTTCACTTGTTTCTTAAGTGAAAGAATGCACCATACATGTTGTACTTATTATTTCATTAACACAATAGAAAGTCTAATAAATTCAAAACATATATCATTCCACTATATGTTCTGAATATTATTGTGTGCCTATTGACACATAGCACTAGGAAACTTGGTGCCAGTATTCCTCCTCAAAGCATAGAAGAGTGTGGAATATCTATCAGAGATATAATCATCACTAATGGTGCACTTTCCAATACAAATTAGCATATAAAGTAGTGTTTACTATTACATGACTATGCACCACATGTTATTGAAAAACAAAATTGATGTTATGGCAGTGTGCTAGTGCACCACCAAAATAGGATAGCACCATGACACCTAAATATTAGTGCACGTGTGTTAACATCTAACCCTAGAAAATGGTACTGATATTTCTGTAAAGATCACAGAAGAGAGTTACACATAATATATGTTATTTGGTGCACAAATAGGAATGAGAATATCTACCCATTGTGCGCTTAATCATCAAAACTAGCTATTGGAAAAGTGTTATTATTACATGATATTGCACTATAGGCCTTACAAAAATAAACAAATTAATTAGGGGTTCACCACATGAACAAAATGACAATGTTATAGTGTGATATGATGATATGATAACATTGTGGATGGTTTCTTAGTAATCTATATGCACACCTCCATATCTTGGTATAGCCACCATAATTGTGGAGTACACATTATCTAATATGGAGCACCACTTTCCATGCTTTATTAGAACTCCATATATAGGAAAAAATGTATGCATGATCAACATTCAAAGTCAAATTTCACTTATAATAAAATGGAACATTGCTCTACATTTCTTCTTCTAAATGCGGTAAAGTTCAATGTGTAAAAATAGAAAGGCTACACTAATGGCATTTAAAAAACAAATTGGACATGAAATTGAAAATTTAAACTGATGAAACTATAAATTAAGTTATAACAATCAATTTACTTGGTCTATCCTCCATTCAATGGCATGGTTTCCATGTAAATAAAAAAAAAAATAGAGGTTTTGAAAAAATTAAAACAAAGATAAGTATGTTTGGAAGAGGAGGGCTTATGAAATCCAACAATTATATAGTACCGAAATAGAAGGAGCTCATAGAAGGAATGGGAGACTTATGTTTGAATGCCACTAAAATTTGGACATGTGTTAGCTCCAAGATGGGAGAACTTATGTTTGAATGTCATTAAAAGGACACGTGTTAGCTCCAAGATGAGCACAGAAGTGAGTTACACATCTCCCCCTATTGGAATGTAGAATGTGCCTCTTCCACGCAAAAATAATGTGAATACAATTCGAATATAATTGACATGAAATAAGGTAATAAGAAACATTTTGAAATGTTTTATTAAAAAATAATGTGAATAAAGAAGTTTTTGAATGAAGATATTGAGAATATTAATCCAAATGATTAAAAAATTTCCAACACATTCCAATTAGCATTTTTAGGTTGTGGACATCCCAATTAGCATGCTTGGTGCATAAGTAAATAAGGTTCTTTGGAAGATTCTAGAAGAAAACCTAAAAGCACTCAATCCTAAAAGCACTCAATCTAGGTAATTCTAGAAGATTACTTAAATCTCGCAACTAGTTATGTGGATTTGAGGGTTACATCTTGTGTAATTGAAAGAGCTTGTTGAGAGAGCATAAAGGTAGTTTCCTTCATGAGTTAAACAATAACAGGAAGCATGCATGAAATAAATTCTCTGGACCTAAAAGCTAGCATGCAACATAATTCCTTGGACCTAATAGCGGTGAGAGTATAAAAGGTAATTTCCTTGTCAAGTTAACACATTTAAAATGAAAAATAAAATGCTAGCATGCAACATATTCTCGACTTACAGCATGTATAGATTTGAACGGCCCTCGGATACCCTTCAAATTATTGGTGGTCTCGCCTTCGCACACTCGACAACGCTTTAAAAATATTCAATTGGGGAGTCCACTTGAAATATTCTACTATAGTTTACGTATGCTTCAATATTCCAAAAGTGAAAAGGTTTTAATTAATAAAATTAAAACCAAGCCCATTCCCGTACCCCATGAAGGGGAATTTACAAATAAAGATTTTATAATTTAACATTCTCATAGAAAACTTATGAAGAGAATCTCATACGCTTTATTGAAGATGTGACTAGTCCTCAACTTTTACTCGAGAAACCTTTTATAGGAGCACATTTCTTGAAAACTTCCAAAGATAGTTCTCTCTTGATTGATTCATGTCTCGTTATTTTTAGTCCATGTCATACCCATAGACTATATGTTTTGCTTTTCTCTATTAATTTGTACAAATATTTTGAATACATTTGAAATCTATAATGTTAATTTAATTATTTTATTTTATTATAATTATTTAATAAAATATATTCATACTTGTTGAAGTTTTATTGGACCAAAGTCTTTGATTAGACTAATATTCTCATTGGCAAGGATTAAAAAAAAAATAAAAAAAAATTAAAATACAACTTACTTTAACTATACTTTTACATAGCAAAATATTTTTTGTTTAGTGGACTGTCAACTTTACGCAACCTGTACAAACTGACATTGACAAGGCTGTAATAATCTACCTCTCTGTTTGATGTGGGAACTGGGCCTCCCTAGGTGAGAGCTTTACGAGGAAGAAAACCAACAAGTATGCAGGAGAAATACCATTTATGCGCATCTATAGAACGCAAAAGAAACTTATTTATGTAATATTGTGTTTATGTAATCTCAAGATTTGGTCACAAGAGCGAAAAAATGTTATCCTCTGTGCTCATTGTTTTTATCAATTTCTTTGATATGGCTTATAGATTTATACAAAGATCTATGTAATATGATGTAGAGATAGATCCCTATATATGGTTTTTCCTACTAAATAATGGCCTGCATTAGTATGCATAGATCCCTAAGAGCAATGCTATCTTTTTGAGCTGTTGGATGAAGTCATTGCTATGAATACTTCTGCTACGAGCCCTCGGAGTACTGCTGCTATGTTCGTAGACATATTAGGCTTACGGGTCTTGTCCTCTAGGTACAATCGGGTGCTTTTGGATGATATTAATTTTTTATTTTTTACCTGTATGTTGCATTGTTTGTTGGGAAATTTTATTTTGTTGCAGGATGTAGAGCAGAACATAGATGGTAAAGATGAAACCCTTGATTTTGGATGACCATTCCTTTAATTTTGTACTTGAAGCAATTTTGCAGAGCTTTCAGATGCATTGCCGAGCAAAAGAATAATTTTGTACCTAGTGATTTGAGTTTGGTTTGCAAAGCTTTTAGATGCATTTCGAAGCTAAAGAAGGCACGAATCTGATAGTTGCAGAGAGTCAATTGATGATGAAGATGGACTAGATGTAGATTTCGTAGAGGACTTTTTTTCTCCTCCCCACTATTTTTATCTAAATTTTGTCGGATGCTATTATTAACATACACGGCAACAAAAGTGCAGCATGTACGTATTTCAGTTACCAACGAGGGGAGTGAAGCACAGTTGCTTGAAGCTCGCATTCAACACCATGGCGTTATTATGGTGAGTATTGGTTTCTACTTTGTCTTGTGGCATGGTCTAAATAGGTGATTTACAAGGAATACAATCTTTTGGTCAATGGCTCAAACTTCCTACATTGACAAATAGGAAACAATTGCAGTACCAAATGCATGTCCCGATATCTGAGAATAACTCTTTAACATCATCTAATCCCCCAGGCAAGGCATTCTCTGCATACTGCACAACAATACAGATTTTTATTTATTTTACTTCCTTTTTTTGTTTGAAGGGTGTCTTGTTGTTTAAGAGCCCTGTATACAACCCATGCAGCGTAGGCCAATTTACAATGAATGATCTCTTTTGGGTGTTGAACTTTGGCGAACATGCATTTATATAATACAATTTTGTGTACTGAAAGCGACTCAAAGACAGACGTCTTTCACTACTCATTAGAATCCACAGAAACACCACTCGTGCACGATTATAAAGATTCTTGATTAAAAAGCACAATGAGTTTGTAGCTCATCAGCAGAATGACTTAAAGAACAACAAATAATCTGATTATAACTTGCCCCTACATTTTCAACAGGGTCTTGGTTCAATGGTAAAGCTGGGGTATTTCATAACCCCCCACCGAGGTGGTTCAAATCCCCTATAGACATGTTCACCTGTAATGGGATGTGTTTCTTGTGTAAGCGAGCCATCTTTCCTGCACAAACCGATTGTTCTTTGCGGATGGGGCCAGGTACAACTCCTAGGTGAATGTGATGGAATAGATGCCCCATGGTGCCATCTCAACCATGGTGTTTTGGAGTGTGAAAAATGTTGGATATTTCTATTGTAAACTGGCTTCAATTCATTGTAATTTTCCCATAATGAGGAAGGGCACACATGCTGTAGTGCTAAATTGGAGACATCATTAAAAAGATCAAAAATCCAAAATATTACCCGTAAATCAATTGGCCTACAGAAACCCCAAGTACCCTTTAAATTTGCAGTTACTAGGTGATTCGTCTCTTCTGCAATTTCCATGACAAAATTTTCTAGCAAGCATAATTTCTCCAACTAAACCACCTTTGGATGGTGTCGATATCAAGAGTGATAATGTTCTTTTATTTTTCTTAGACATTGTGAGGCAAGGCATATCATTAATAATTATTGCTCATCTTTTCTTTCTTCTTAGTTTCATAGCTGGCATGTTATTTCCTCCACGTCATTATTGTCAGAAAGCAATTTGTCCCAATTACACAATGATGTGTAAACCCTAGCCTTCATGGAGGGACATAAATGGACAAGATATGTGGGTATTCATGTTAGTAGATTTCAAATTCTTCCAAACTTGATTGTATCAGTTAGGAAAGATTAATGTGGTATTCTCCTAGGATTTGAAGCCGTAGGTTCTAAGGTGTTAGGGGAAGGGGCTCTACTAAAATTTCATGAGCTCATGCACATGAAAGGTGTTGTTCGAGAATGTACTATTGCATTTACTACCTTCCTTTTCTCATTAAATCTCTCTATCTTGACAGCTAAGCTGTCCTATATTGGCTTGTGAGGCTTAGCAATCTGTCATAAGGTAGTGGATGGGCCTTATGATGGATACCTTATCCCCTGTTACCTAGCAATTTGCCATAAGGTAATGGAGGGGCCTTATTATGGATACCTTGACCCCCATTACATCAACTGTTGGCTTTGGGAATTTGCAAGGAGAAAACATGCAAGGAGGAGGTGACAACAATCGTGGTACAGTTTTATACAGAGATCTATGTAATATGATATAGAGATAGATCCCTATATATGGTTTTTCCTGCTAAATAATGGCCTACATTAGTATGCATATAGCCCTAAGAGCAATGCTATCTTTTTGAGCCGTTGGATGAATTCATTGCTACAAGCCCTCAGAGTACTGCTGCTATGTTTGCAGACATATGGCGAGAAGAATATAACAGGCTTACGGGTCTCCGTCCTGTAGGTACAATTGGGTGCTTTTGGATGATATTTATTTTTTATTTTTTACCTGTATGTTGCATTGTTTGCTGGGAAATTGTATATTGTTGCAGGATGTAGAGTAGAACATAGATGGTAAAGATGAAACCCTTGATTTTGGATGAACATTCCTTTAATTTTGTACTTGAGGCAATTTTGCAAAGCTTTCAGATGCATTGCCGAGCAAAAGAATAATTTTGTACCTAAGTGATTTGAGTTTGGTTTGTAGAGATTTTAGATGCATTGCCAAGCAAAAGAAGGCATGAATCTGATAGTTGCAGTGAGTCAATTGATGATGAAGATGGACTAGAGGTAGATTTCGTAGAGGAATTTTTTTCTCCTCCCCATTGTTTTTATCTAAATCTTGTCGGATGCTATTATTAACATACATGGCTACAAAAGTTCAGCATGTATGTAATGACCTTTGCGATATGGGAATTTTATAAACAGATGGTTAGGGATTGTGTCAATTCATTTGCTTTGCTAACATATCAATGCATTTTGAACCCTTGTAGGTGCCTGCCTTGAAGAGACCCAAGAAAATGACGAAACTTGCTTATGAGGAATGGAAATGTCCTCTGCTGGGTGTAGCTTAGATTTTTGTTTTTTGATAGCCTAATTTAAATTTCAGATCATAGTAAGCAGACCTACACTCCTATACAAATCCTAGGTAACATATAAATAAATTTGACCTCATAGGTCTGGCAAACAATCCTCACGCAGATAGAATAATAAAAACGTGATACATCATCGTTGTTGCATATCTGCGTGTTGATGTTATATTATATTTCTACATCTCAGTGAATTTCGTTTACTAAAAGATTGTGACAAATTTCATTTCCATCTCCCTTCTGGTGTAAAACTTGGCTCATGGGGTCTTGAACGGTAAGGGCCCACCGTACGAGATCATGTAGAATAGATTAGATAGTTTAATATATAGATTTATGTTCCTCTATTTGTATATGCATTTTTTATGTTTCTTTCTATATTTATTTATGTTTCACATTTGCAATCTTTATATTTATTTATGTTTCACATTTTCAATGTCTAGTTTACATGAAATTGCAGTTTAACTTAGATTTTCAAATGCTCAGAGTATATCCTTCGCTCATGTACAGATTTTGTTCAATAATGTGATTGTCTGTGTCATTTCTTTTAAGTTGAAATCCTACTCTAAGATTGTGTTTATCCTACTCTAGGTTACATCCATTAATTGAATTTATTTGCCACCCAAATCAATTGCAGAACTATCATTCATGATATATTTATTGATTTATGTCCATCTATTCTATACTATACTGGGTTGGTTGCACCCATTATCTTCTTCAAACCATATCAAACTTCCTCTAGAACTAATCGCATCTCCATTCATTGCACTTTCATTCTGAAATTGTATATACTAGAATTCTTTGATAAATGTCATCACTTTGTTTCAACCACCTCCTTTCAAAGCTAATGTAGCATTCTTTCCAATAGTAATTTCCATATTTTTAAAATGTTATCATTTTTGTATATGTTAAATTTGTTTTATAATTACGTAATTTGGTTTGTGCTTTAGATTGCTATTTTAATTATGCATTGTTGTATATAATCTACTTTTCAGGTTAATAAGTGCTTTTCAGAATTTTGAATATATATATATTTGTATTTTGCAATTTAATAATAAAAAAAATTGTATTTTATAATTTGCTTATTTTGTAAATTATATATATTTAATCAATTTCATATTTTGTAATTTGTAAGTATTTAATAAATTTTATATATTTAGTAATTTGTGAATATTTAGTATTTTGTAATTTAATAAATTTTGTATATTTCATAGTTTGGATATATTTAATAAATTTTGTATTTTATAATTTGTAAATACCATGAATTGGTCTCATGTTGGTTTTCATGCTCTCTGCTACAAATACCATGTAATTATTAAACTGATATAGTCGAATGCTACAAATACCATGTAATTTTTAAATTGATATAGTGGAAAGTTGGTGAGATTAGAATTTGATTTTTCTTAATTTCATTTTGTATTTTGAAATGTGAAAGGTGAGTAAAGTTTATGAAGCCTAGGAGTTGTTATTGTTTTTATGATAAATCGAATTTTGTGATGGTTCTTTGTGTCTCTTCGTGATCATGAAGTCAAAATGGGTGTTATTAGTCCCTAGGGACTATAGAAATCGATTTTTAGCTTTTGCATTAGTTCAACACATTTCTCAATACAATTTATTCTAAGTTTTTTTTGTCTCATTTCATACTTGGTCCAATCATGATTTTGAATGTATATGGCCTTTTTTCGAGGAATTGGTTTATTATAAGCCCTCTAGCAATGTTGTGAAGGTATTCCAACACTCAGTTTCAGGGTTTTTCGGGCACGTAGAACACTGCTTTAATTGTGGACTAGAAACTTGCATGTCCTCTAGCTGGAAACATGTCCTCTAGCAATGCGGTTAAAGTATCCCAAAACTCACTTCCAGGGCTTTCCAAGCACGTATAACACTAATTTAATTGTCGAATGGAAACTTGCATGTCCTCCAGCTGTTGATGTTGTTGATGCTGCAACACATGCATGTCCTTTGACTATTGACATGAAGGTTTAAGATCCAATGCTACAAGGTCTAGGTACAACAAGTTTTCTCTAGTGTGTCTCTTTGATGGCGAGTCTGATATGGAATACGTGATCTGAAATGCAATGAGAATTGGTTTTAACCAAAACAAGCTGGTGTTCATTGCGAATTATATTTGAACATTGTTGCATTACTGTTATTCAATAATTTGTTCTTCATATTTTCTTTAAATTTTAACCTAGAAGGTAGAGACTAAGCTCAACGCACCTCTCGTTTCTATATACGAGCGGTGAAGATTTTCTTATTTTTACAATCCTTACCTATAAAGGCATGGAAAAGACAACTTTCTAATGTGGTGAATATCCATGAACATTTTTAATCGCTGCTGCATAAACGCATACATTAATATTATTAATATATATTCATCCCTACGCATTTGGAGAGTTCATAATGTGTCATCTCATACGAGTCAAATTTCTATTTCCAAATTGGGTCTTATCCCTTTCCCTTGAAAGGATAAAATAAGTTCATAATGTGTCATCTCATACCATTAAAATTTCTCATTTTCAAGTTGGGTCTTATCCCCTTCCTTTGAAAGGCTAAGATCAATATGGATTGAAGTGAAATTTGAGTTGTGTTATGTAAAGGTTAAAAAGCACTACTTTAATAATTATAATTATAATGTGAAAACTTAGTTCCCAGGGTGTAAATCATTTGGCGATAGGGTGTACTGTTTAGGCACTCTTTATAGCATTGCGGGTTCAAACTTCAAATAGTCTATCCACCTATGTAGAAGCAACATGGGAGAACCTGAAAAGTATAGTGACAAAAAACCAGAATCAACCCCATATCATGTAAGCACGAGCTCAATCCAATTTTATATATATATATATATATATATATATATATATATATATATATCAATATCATTCTATTACAAAATAATAAATTATACAGATTTGGGTTTCTTTCTAATTTTTATAATACGAATATAGGTTTACAGTAATTAATAACTATTAAATATTTAGAAAGATAAAATAGAAATCAAAATAATAAAAAATTCATGTATAAAATAGTTGAATTAAGATAAGTTTGTTGTAATATAGACATTAGTCATGATTATAAAAAATGAAATAACAAATAAAGTATAATAGGTTAACATTTTATGTTTCAAATTTTAAGTAATTTGGAATATATCTCAAATCTAAAAGATAACATATCATATAACATATGGTCTACTTAGCCACCTTCATCACACTATTGAGGTGATGGCATACTCCAATTTTCCTAAAATCCCTTAATTTTTTGTGTATTATTCAAGATTATATTAATTTATTATGCAATTTACTAACAATGGAAGTAAATCTATAGAAATCATTCAACCAAATTACTAAATCTATAGTATACATGCATTCTTATCATTAATTCAAACTTTAAATGGCCATTAAGTCTATGCACAAACACATTTCTATAATAAGTAATTAAATAAATCTATGAAAACAATATGAACCATGAAATTCAAAGCATATTTAACCCTGATTTTTTATGGTAAATGGTCCTCCAAACCATAGGCACTCTATCACATTTATTATTTCTATGAAGGATTCCACCCTCGATCTAGGGTTATCAATCCACAAGGGGTGATGTACCAATCTCTTCAACCAACTCTCAGTTCATGCAATACTCTGGTGTAGAAAATCCCTCCACAGTTTTCTTGGCACACTAGCACTCATCCCACATCAGCTTGCAAAATGCAAGGAATACAACACCCTTATCTACACAAGAGTCCCTTAGGTTTCAACCATTCGCTTCTATTCCTCCAACACAAACCGGCTAGGGAGTCTCCATGATCAGACTCCAATGACCTCAAATATAGGCCAGTTTCTCTCATAAGGGAACCACACCCATCAACACTAGTTTAGTAGGGTAATTAGCAACAAAAGCCAATTATTCATCTTTTCCTATGATGTACCATCCAGTACACAGCTAGAATGATAGAGCGATCATCTAGATGTGCCCATGAATGAACTTAATTATCACATTATATATGCATGGTTTCTACTTTCCATGTTGCTTCCCGAGAGGAGGCCACTTTTCCCCTTTATAATCTCATCTTAGGGTATTGATGGTTAATCAAATCACCCTCACTTTTAAAATCACAGCCTCCCATCTATTCTTCATACTTATTCACTTGAAACTGTCATGGATTTTTATATTATCTATAATGTTCATCAGTTACAATATTGATGGTCTCTTACACCATATATTTTTGGCATCTAGCCACTACATCATTACATCTTGAGTAGGCCTAATGGTTAACAACATGTGTGTTTCCTCCTAAGAGGTGATAGGATCAATTATGGAGGGGAGTAGGGTATGTACACCTCTGTAGACTTTAGCAATTACATCCCTATGCAGACAGGGGTCCTTTGTCTAACAAACAAGGGGGTGTCATATTCCAAATTGGTGTCTAACTTGGTTGTGACCTTAAAAATAGATTATTATTATTATTATTATTATTATTATTATATTACATGCATAATTACAACATGGGGTCAAAAGTGGAGTTTTAAGTAACAACTTCACACATACACACACACGCACACACACACGCACACACACACACATGCGCGCGTGATCCTCATCATTCTTTCAATAGTTGCACAAGAATTACATATCATATCGATAAATTTAAAATCAAAAGTTCAATATCCATGACCATGGCTTCAATTTATGTATTTTTTAAAGGTTAATCATGTCAATGTGTGATTTTGAACAAAAGTACAAATAGTAGGAAGTGATTATTAATCGAATTTCACTTAAAATATTAAAGGGAACAATATTAACAAAATTGTTTGAAATGATTCTTATGTTTTTATCGTCCATTATCACTTATGCAATTTGAGTATATATGTTTATATATATGAAATGATATATTGGTTGAAGCCTAAAAAATGTGGTTTTTGATGGTAGCATTAATATTTTATGTTGTTATTCAAGCTCCACACATATATTAACAATATATTAACATTTAATTTGTTAACATTTAACTATAGCATGAACATTAGCTATTTTAGTTGAATTTCAAGAATCCACTTGTATCTTAACAATTAAATTATAATAAACAATGTTGAAGTTTTCATAGTTAAACGATAACACAAGCATACAGCATGGTTCTCTATTAAGCCTTAACATTTAAATATATTTTAGCATACATAGTAACATTTCCTTTGTATTTAAAAGTTTAAAATTGTAAATATATAAAAAAATTTATTTAAGTTTATTGTATCTAAACTATGTCAAATATCTATTGAATATTTATATTAACTTTGAAATAGTTTGTCCAAAATTTATTGAACTTGAATATCAACATCGATAAAAGAAGTTCCTTCCAATTTAGCATGACTCAAACCTCAACCAGATTAGACTCAAATACCTCAATACAAACTCTAGCTTTAAAGAGTCCATCGAAACTAGTAGAGCTAATCCAAACCCATTGACCTAATCTATAACTAAAAACAACTATAATAAATTTAAAATTTATATGCAAACAAATAGTGTAGAACATAATACTTATATTTAATCCAAAGTAGTTTAATGCATAACAATAGTCTTATTTCAATGGGAAATCCAAAATGGGATAGTTAACTTTGATGGTTTCATCTACTTCATTATAATAATAATAAAATAGTAACTTCTTAAATGCACTATTATATTGTAGCACTTCTATCATACAGCATATCTCTCTCTTGGAATCTGTATCATTTTTTCCTTATCTTAAGATGAAAGCATCCCTACTTGCGAAACAAGATGAGAGAAATCAGTAGAAAATCCATCTTGTTGAAACTATTTGTCTTGGAGAGTTAAATTCATGTTTCCCATAAGTTACATATTATTAATTCCACGAGAGGGAAGGTTGATACATCTTTTGGGAAGGTTGATACATCTTGAGTTATGATACATTAACTACCTAATGAATACCCTTTTGTGTTGGAATTTCCCATTTGAAGGAATTTTTTATTGACCTACTGCAAAATTCAATATGGGTTGTAACGGAGTGGAAGAATCTTATGATGTTTATCTCCCCAAAAGCATTTTTTTGAACGTATTGGAATACCTTATAATTAACCTGGAAGGTTACAATGATATGATGGAAGTCATGTATCATATTGGTGTGTGCTTGGTTACTCTAAAGGGTACTAAGTACATAGATATGAATATGAGATGGAGTTTTGCAAATCCAATAGCTTGCTTCTGGGAGTTGAACTTTTTTTGTTAAGTAGGAGCTAGTAAGGTGACTTGCAACTCAAAAGGGGTGGTTAGTTGCTAGCCATAACACACTTCAAAAGGAGAATAACCTATAACATAGTGAACTTATCTATTATAATATTTTTTTGCTATGTGCTATGCCTTATTCATTTCCTATTCTTTGAATAGGTTTCCTGAAGAAGGTTGACCAAGCTGTGATTGACCGCTACAATTTGGCCATCGATTTGGGGATGGAAATCAATAGAGAAATACATATTGCAATCCAATATTTTCAAAATCACCTTTAAAAAATGATAATTAGGAAATAAGCATTCCTTTCATAATCCATGGTGTGAGCAAGGCCAAAATTTGTCCAAACATGGAAGAAAAAAAGTATCTTCTCTAATGTACAGTAATATGTTTGTTATAGGCAATGAATAAATCCACATTGAAAAATGACATACTACAACCAAAAAACAATCATGCTTATGTAGGGTCCATGGAAAGATTCAATTAAAATCCATAGAAACATCCTCCAAAGGATGTGCTAGAAGTGGAAGTGGTTGGTAAAATCCAAGCTTACGATTGATAGACTTATTTTGGTTGCACAAGGTGCAATGGTTCAAAAATTCACTAACATGTTGGGACATATAAGGTCAATAGGAATTTTTGTACAAATGCATTATAGTATTTGGGATCTTGATCTTTCACCCACAAAGTGAAGAATTTTCTTCGCTGATAAAAAATAGAACTTAATCATAGGTACACAAGTTTCTTGCAAGCAATACAACCGTCCTTCTCTATGTGTGTTTAATCTAGAAACGACATCTAGTTCATTTTTGAAGGGAGTTGTAGGGCATATACAATTAGTCCAAACAATAGAGAGGAAACATATTTTTGTTTCCAATAATCAAAAGTGGGAACTCTTACCTAGAAAAGTTGCAAGGATACGATAGGTGGATGACTAAAGAGATGCACTACTTTAATGTGTGGGACCTTGTTTTTTTTCAAGATTAGATGAAAATTTTGGATATAGGTGGCTCATTTGGGGTGACAATCATCATTGAAATTATATTGTGAATTGATAAATATCAATGAATGGTGACATATGTGGATCACTATTTCTTTCCCTGCTAAATAATGATGCCATTTTTTTAAACTAGAAAACAATGCATAAATTTATTTGTCATGTATGATATACTCTAGTTTCGCTACTTGAAAAGATTATAGATGATACATTGTAAGATGGCCTCCTTGTTTGAGAACGAACCTGGTAATGTAATTTGAAGCATCATAATCTACCTCAAAGGGTTGTTACAAGTTATCGAGGTAAAGGATATGTCAAAACCATAAGATATATTCAAGTGTTAAAAAGTGGCTTCAATGTTGAGCATACAATAAAAATGATGTTGATAGAAAGTACATGCAGAGGATGTGCTATCTTGGGAAACTTAAGAATCAACTTTTGATAAAAATTGACATCGCCTATAAAAATTTGAAGTTGAGCCATAGTGTGGGGTAATGGATAACTTATGAGGGTTTGGTTGATTAACTTCTACAATCATGAAAAATCCCAACTAATAAACAAAGCACTGGCCAAACATAATTTTTTTGAGTTGTACCTAAAGTTAATTGACACACAAAAAATATAGAAGTTGATGAAGATACAGGGTGTGGTCATCCCATGTCTTTCTAAAGATTAGATATCATCTAGATAAGTAATGAAAACATGTCCAATGTTTGGACAAAATATCTAAATAATAAGTCTCATAAAATTAACGGGCCATAGGAAAGACCAAAGGTAATAAACCAACAGCTCATAAATCCCAAATTTGGTCTTGAATGTTGTCTTCCATGCATCAATTCCCTTCATTATAACTTGATTGTATCTTTAAGTTAGATCCAACTTTGAAAATAACATGCACATTGTAAGTTGTACAACAAATCGTTGATACGGGTCAATAGGAATCTATCTAAATAGTTACCTTATTAGGATATATGTAGTTAGTCACTAGTTTCCATTCATGGGTTTCCTTATTCGAGATAACAATAAAGGTGATCCACAAGGTGAGGAGATTGGGTGAATATTGTTTCCTTGTAGTAGTGCTTGAATTTGTTTGTCAATCTCAACTATCTCGTTAGTGTAAATATGATAGGGTTGGGTGTGGGGAGAGGGGCACTAAGGATAAGGTCAATGGTGCACACATGCTATCTATGTTGTGCTGATGGAAAAGTTGTAGGATCAATAAAAAATATTAATAGTTAGATACTAGGGATTCCAATGATATGGGGTGTCCAAATAATACATAGATGAACATATTTATTAAGGGAAACACGATGTAGAACATCAGTACCAGATAGATTTAGAGAATGGAGGTAGTAGATGAATGGAAGCGAGAGTGTCAACCACCCTTAGTGATGATGTATGTGTTGGAGTGAGATTCATATGTGGTAGACTATTCATCTTCCTAAGGAGTCCCTAGCATTAAGTAAATGGAATATAGTGGAGTGACATCACACAACACAACATCTTGAAAACGAGGGCCACTAGCTAAGGTGATATCACATTAGCAAGTGATAAACAAGGATTGATATCCCTCATTCACCCACCCAAGATGGTAGCGGTGAAGGTGTTGTGTTACTTGCAAAACCAATGCTTTGTTAAGGGTTCTAAAGACTATGTACTTTTGGCTACCATTGTCCATGGTGAACTTAGTGAGTTAATCTTTAATTTGGAAATTCTAGGTAAAGAGCATCGGATAGCTCGATGAGGTTGAATGTGTCATCCGAACAGGGTTTATATTAATATCAATAGAGTTTTCGACATTAATGACATCATATGGAGGGGCATATTGTGTGTTAATTATAAGGTCTTGGTAGAGTGGGGAAACTATAAAGAATGAAACTTAACTATGTTGTGAGAGGATGACTTATGGAAAATGCAATATTTATTGTGGGGTGTGCGGATGTGGAATTAACAGGAGAAGGTATGGTTATGGTAGAGTTTAGAGTGGAGAAACTAGAAAGAATGAAACTATACTATGTTGTCAGAGGATGACATATGGAAAATGCAATATTTACTAGTGGGGTGTGGGGATGTAGAAATCACAGGAGAAGGTCTGGTTACGAGAGTCCTATTGTGAAGAGGAGAACCAAGACATACAATGAAAGTGCACTAGGTTTTTCCCTAGCTTATTTTCAGTAGCCATAACATCTTGATAAGATAAAGAAGAGTTATGCACTAGTGCTAAAATGGATTCCTGATTTGAAAATTATTACCCATTCTGAATGTCTTTTATATGTGGTCGAGTCGAGGAAACTTTCAAAGTTGAAGTCCAATAAAATTTCCAACCCGTAAATTGGACGTGTTAAAAAAATAATGATCCACCATTTTCTCCTTATAGGTGTATGTGATGGACACAAATATATATAAATCAAAATCTATAAAAAAGAAAAAAATTAAACATCACACTCATATGAGTAAAATGCCTTAAAATAACGAGAAATAATTTCATAATGTTTGATGCTCTCCTTGTTTTCTGGATTTCTTCTCACTTACTCTTATTTAATATATTTCAAATAAAAATCCATTTAGGAGGAAAAAACATGTGAGTAGCATGGCATATTGGTAGATGGTGTGTTTCCAAAAACAAATCAATTCACTCGAACACTATATGTGTTAGAAGAAAAAGTTGAATCTTGAAATATTGGGTGATACAAGACTCCATTACTAGGGGAGGGAAACCACAATAAGAAAAATATGTCTAAATATGTATAAAATTCTTCAAAGCTATGCTGTTTTTCTCTCACACACACACTAGAGAGAGTGAGGGAGAGAGAGAGAGATTTGTTCACATTGTTCACATGGACAATGAAGTTAAACAAACCATTTTGATTCAAAAATAGAATTGAATGTAGTTAGTTTTGATTTACAAATAGAATTGAATGGACTTTTAACTTATTAATTTATTTGGTAATATCTTTATGATAATGTTTGTTATTTTTGGTAATTAACAAATATTTTTATTTACTTTTCTTTTATTAAAGAAAATAAACATTTTTATATTTAATTATAATTGTATTTATCAAGATAATTTTATTTTATTTTGATTTTTTTTCTCAACTCCAAATTTTATTTGAATATTTTATCCTACTATGATATTTGTATTAATGTCAACAATGTAATTTCAGTTCATTCAATTTTTTATTTAGTTAAAATTTATGTTTTTTTAATATTGTATGTTTTTTTAGCATTTGTATTTGTATTAAAAATGAGTTTTTGAATTCTTTATTCTATTCTTTTGAAAACTGTTTTTTTTTGCTACATGATCTTTAATGCTAAAAATATGAAAAAAATGGTTATATCCAATTCTCACCTAATCATCATCAAAACGCATCAAAAAAATTGGTAATGTCAATTTAGAATCCAAATGCAATGTCACTTGAGTGTGCTCTTAACAAAGTTAATTTTAATATTGAATAATTTATTGTTTTTTCTATTAGAAAAATTGCATATATCATTATGCAAAGGAGAAATCCTCTATTGGATTTCTGGGGAGAAGACATCATGTTCTTGTTGAGATTGTGAAATAATGTGAAAAGCATGCTCTAATAATATGTGAGAGAGAACTAGTTGTGGCTCTCTATGTACCTAACATCATTATCAATATAAAATCATCTTATTTTAATCTCTCTCAATCTATTAATGAATTATCCATTGACGTTATACATTAAAATAAAACATTTTAAACTAACATTTTTACATAATGAAAAAGAATACATTTTCAATGCTCATCATTATCATTGAGTGAAGAGATTCTTCATTCAATCTTTAATTTTAAACTTAAAGTCATATTTTCAAATTTAAATGCAAACTCTATTTTTATTTTAATTTCATAAAAATACTCCTAAAAACACACTTTTGTTGAAGGGCATTGAAAGTTAAACCTTGGTCATCAGTTTTATCAAGGAGAAAACAACGAACGCTACCCTACTTCCTCTCTTCATTGTTCTTTGTCGCTTCCAACGTCAAACAACTTTGGTGAAAAATGTAAAGTAAACACGATATTTAATGTATTTGTGTTTTAAGTAATGCAAGACAATATTTCAATGTTCGTTCCAAGATTCGAAGGGTAACACTTCTAATACATGGATATAATAGATTTCTGGTACATGGACATGATACATTAGTGTACATATGCTACATACTTTACATTCATTTCTCATTATATTACAAAATAATTTTTTTGAAAAATCTAAATGAGTTATTATTATTTTTTTTAATTGGGATAAGTCAAAGTTTATTTTAATAAAAGTTAATAATCATGATCATTAATATTTATATATGATTTATTATTTTTTAAAATTGAATAAATCAAATTTATTTTAATAAAGATTAATTATCATCATCATTAATATTTATATAGAATTGGTAAGATTGAATTATAAGATGTTGTTTTCGCATCGGAAGATGTTGTGGGGATGAGAGAAATGCCAGTGATTTCCCTTTAAAAAATGAATTGGAAAGCGAGAAAGTTGCAGGTCCACCGTCTGCGCATTTATTAAACCCCACACTAACCGATACCTTCTTAGCACTATTTATTCAGGCCGCGTTTCCGCTTCGGTCGTATCCCTTCGCTGCTACCAAAGGGTAATAATAGCACCTCTTCGGCCTCAATCAGTTTCTGTTTCTGAGCCTTTTCTGCGCATTTTAGCTTCAGAGTTTCGTGATATAGATAGGTTCTAGTTTTGCTGATCGTGGAAGAAGGGCGCGCTTAATGTTGGGTAAGGTGCTGACAGAAGAGAGTGGGCACACATAGCCCCTAGCATGGTTTGTGTGTGGGGCGCTGCGTGCTCATTCCTCTTTCTGTCAGCTCTCAACGGATGGACAGGCCTCAGTACGGTGATTGGAACCTGTACTTGTGGGTGTTTCATGGTTGTATGTTTCTTTGTATTCGATCTCTCTGTAGTCAAGACTCAATTCAGCAAACATGGCTATGTATTTTTTGAGTATTTTGAAGATATGTTGTCACAGATACGTTTTATACGGTTACGGTAAATGCATTCTGTGTGGTCATTGCGTTGTGTTCAATTCTATACTATAAAACATGAAGGCCTTTATATTGCTTTTAAATTGTTTGTTTCGATGCAGAGCAGTCCATGGATGATCAGCAGATGCCCTTAACTGACGACGTTACTATGCAACTCTAAACTGTGGGTTTGAATAGATGGAGAGACGCAAGTACTTCTGAAGTGAAAAACTCCATTTCAGATTTTGCTTATATAGCTGTTTGGTACTTGAGTGAAATCTGCTTTTGCTTTCATGGGAGTCTTATGGGAGGCTTCTGGCAGTTTTTGGTGGAATAAGGTCAGAGTGTCCTTCCAGTTCAATCTTTTAGGTTTAGGTTAAAGTGATTAAGAGTTCGTATGCAGGATCTGATGTTTGTGAAACATGCTTATCGAACGATTTTCTACTCATTGTATTATTCTTTAAATCATATGATAACAATGGCCTTTTATAGCCGCGAAAAAATTGAATTTTTCAAGGGCAAAAGGCAGACTTGTATTTTACTTATCCTATGAGCGCAATGGCCTTTTTAAGCCACAAAAAATGGAATTTCCAAACAGCAAAAAACACGCAGATCTGTTCAAGATTTATTGTTTACCATCAGACTTTCAAGGTTTTTTGCAGGTCGACTCTTACAAAATCTATGGACCTGAGAATATGTGATTTTTGTTTAATGAAGCACGACTCTAGGGGTAGCAGTAGTAGAGTATCTCGGTATATGTTTCTGAGATCTAGAATCAAGCGATTATGTCATAATATGATTTAATGGTGTAAATATATTGCAGGGATCTCGAATATGTAGGTGATATACAGTTCCCGTTGAGACCATCTATCTACTGTGATGGCTACAATCTTTTATATATAGGTGTGATAATATGTCAGAAGCACTCCTCGTCGCTAAATAGATCGGTGTTATACCTCCATAGTATGGATTCTTTAGTGAGTGGAATGATATTATATTCTTGAGAACGTAACTACATTTATTTTCAAAATAAGTTATGAAAATCAACAAAACTTAATAAAATTTAGTTTTTGAAAATTTAATTTTAGTATTTGGATTATAAAATAATTTTTTTTAAAGTAAATCAATTAATTTATTGGTGGTATTGGTTATTAAAATGGAAACCAATGTTGATTTATTTATTGGGCACTCATTTTTTATTGTTTTCACAAAGCTTTCACTTAAATGTGGGTTTATTCAAAACAAAGATGATGAGAAAGTGATTTTCATCTTTAACCCTCTTAGTATGAGAAATATAACAAATTATTTTATTTCATGAAGTTTTAAATTTTTTCCAATCAAATTCATGGAAGTTTGTTCTTATTTTATTAATGTTGATTTTTTATCTTCTATTATTATTATTATTCTATCCCCAATTATTTAGGGAAGGTAGGTCATCCTTATGGCAATCTAGCTTAAGCAACACATGGGTTTTGGCTTGAGTATGAAGCAATCTTAGGAAGCCTCTTATCTCCGATGTTGTTTATCTTTTTTTTGTACATTAGATACCTAGTTATAGCCATGATCTCATTTCTATAAGTAGGATAGGATATGGTGTAATACCTTTAATTTTGAGATTAAATATGTTATAAAATGCTTTTGAATTTTCTCTACAACCTTCTCCACAACTCTTTAGAGATGTTGTAAGTGTTAATAGTCATACGCATATTACAGAAAAATTCCTTCAGAATTTATAGTTGCTTGTCAAGGCCATAAGGAATCACTACCATAAGAACAATATCATCAATGTAGAGAAGAAGGATGATGACTATATTAGCAAAATTTGTGCTCGCACAAACTACATCTTCCAAACAACTATTTATCTTCTCCATGTATATACAAAAAAGGGTAGGGACACATGGAAACCTTGCTTAACTCCTCTATTACATTTGATTTCTTATGACCAGCAATCATTTGAAGTTCCAGATGTGAGGGAGAGACGGGTTTGCATGGACTGGTATATTTACCAACCATGGAGAGATAACTAGAGAAAGAGATCGTTTATGGTGTTTGACAACCCCCCATGCATTAATTTGGAGGTCCCACAGTATTTCCTTCAGAAATTGTGGGTTGAGTTTGAGCTAGGATACCATGTGAACTATTTTGACATCACTGAGTTTCAGGGTGTCATTCTTGGCTATGCCCGAGATCAACCTCAGGCCCGCCGCAACCCACTTAGAGGACGTTCTACACCTAGGAGAGAGCCAAACGCCCCTCCTCATCCACCCAAGTTTGGTAGTGGCCTAGATGAGATTGATGACTCAGTTAGACGTGCCACACGTCATTTTCTTAGACATACCACATTTGTGGCTATGTCTTCACAAAGCCAAGAGGATATCGATGAGGCACACAGAAGTACACCGTCTATGGGTGGTGGCCGGGACATGCTAGGTACAGGTGGAACCCAAGCGGGGCCATCTAGTTCCACTGGAACAACGACACATCATTGCTCTCACTGTGGTCATTCTTTCCATGGTCCTACGCAACAACATGCCACACAGAGCTACATGGAGCAGGTTAGCTATTGTTTTATTTAATGTTCAAGTATTTGTTGTATTTTATTTCATATCATATTGTTTAATATATTTAACTTTGAATTACATATTGTTGAATTTATTTGTTTTAATGTACAATTATTCAGGGCCGAGTCTCCATCCTCTAGGTGGGAGGACATCGGTTCCTTTGACCTAGACCGAGCCATGGAAGCAGCAGAGGCGATTGTAGCACCATACACATAGGTAACTTCTTTACTTTGAATAATTAGATCTAGGTACGATTAATTTGTGTTTAGTAATTACATATTAATTAGAACTGAGTAATTACCATGTTATCATCGGATTTTACAGTTGTGTTTATCATATTGTCTAAATGATTTGAGAGCTATAAATTCATATAATCCAACCAAACAAAAATGAAACCTTATAAAACATGAAAACCTAAGAAAACTAGAAACATGTGCTTTGAAATGCCCACAAGGGGCCTTCCAAATTCCCTCACATCTTTCTTGTCCACCTCATCATCTTGTCTTTGTCCTCTAATCTTGTGTTTTCCAATTCATCGTCCTCCCTCCCCGGCCTTTCGGCCACCGTATATGCTAGTTGTATCCCCTGGCATACATGCCCCATTCCATTCATCCCTCCCCACCCCCACCTCCCATCCAGCACCATAGTTCTATCCATCTCCCCCTTCCGTTTCATATCCTACATCCCATCACTCCATCCCCACCTTTCCACCACCTCCGTATCAGTTTCCCATGTTCCCACCCCACCCCATCCAACCACGATACACCACCCATCCCTCCACCGCAAAATAGACCTCGCCCCCCCCCCCCCCCCCCCCCCCACATTCCCCCACCACACTCGCTTCCCATTCCATGGTGCCCTAATCCATACTACAGCTAGCTGAGGTTTATCACCCTAGACATGCATCTCCACTTCGTCCACCCCAGTCCATGCCTCGTTCTTCCACCTCTCCTTCTTCCACCATGCCCCCTATACCATCCACCCTAGCATCGGAGCAGGATGTCTAACCGACTGCTCCATCCACCATCCCTGAAGACTAACCGGTTGTGTTCATGGTGAGATTGAATAGTTTATGAAAATCTCGTTCAATTTTTAAAAAAATTACTATATGCATCTAATTTCATCATTTATCTAATTGTTCTAAATGTTGCAAGGTGGCATTGCTGAGAGACTAGGAGCATAGAGGAGGGAGACCCCCTCACGACTTACAGTCTCGCATGCGGTGAGTTATCTAAGATTTTTAAACTATTTTTATTTTTAAATTATGTTTTATACTTGTATAATTGCCAGAAAAAGTTGACATATTATTGTTGGCGTTTTAGGTCTCAAGGGGACGTGGTCCAAGTTGCCCGAAGGACCCAGCTTCCTCTAGCATGAAGTAGAGGAAGATCGATTTGGGAGATGCACCTACGACCTCCGAGGGTGGGAAGGAGGATTGAGAGACCCTCCTATGTACACTAGCCACGATGTGACATTTTGGGCATGAGTTGCCATTATATAGACATTGAGAACGATGTTCCATTTTTCAAAAAAGTGTACATGATTGGATCATTTTTGCATATTAATAGATGGATCTGCACTTGTCTATATGACTTTGTCTTTGATTACATTTTTGCATACATGATTTTGTCTTCAATAACAATGTTATGGAAAAGTTTTCACATACATATAGATGTTATTTCTAGACACCAAGTGACATCAATATGAGTCCCTTGTATTTGAATGGGTCTTGCATCTTTTCCTTTCAGCAACAAAATACCTAGCCAAGCAAACTAAGGAGTGATATTAACATTACAAAGTGTTGTGACGTTAGGGCTACAAAAAAATAAATAGGAAATGATGAATTCTTCATATTTGTTTAGCTAAAGTAATGCAGTTTGTTAGTGTCTTCATCTACATCTTCAACATTTGTGTTCAATCTTTTTCTTGGATCTTCCTGTTCGGGTACACAGGGTGCTACGAAAGGACCGAACACCAAGAGAAACCACTTCACACAAATAGATCACAGATCAACACACCAATGTTTTGACATGGTTTAAACCCTCTTGAGGGAAACACTCCACTGTCCCGGACAAATAGCTTCTACGGGACAATTTATTATGCAAAGAAAGAAAGTTACAAATGAGCTTCTCATAATCGATCAACTAAACAATGACCCTCCATGCTCTTTAAATAGAGATCATGGACCAATCGGGTGTTAAGCCACGAATCAAGGTGAGGTATGATCTAAGAGAAGTTGAGCCGCCGGATCACTCTATGTCGGGAACATATCGTGACCATCGGATTAAGTATTTACAAATGCATACTAAAGAAACACACTATCCCTAACGGATATATTACACAAGTTGATCTTAACTAACTCCTAAGTGTCTAAATATCCTAACATCCCCCCTTAAGAACAACTTGGGATAGGATTGAAGGATTTACAAAAGTGACACTATTAGGAGAAGGAAGGAGGCATTAGAGACTATCCCCCCTTAATGACAAGTTGCTGAACTCCTAACATAGATCGAAGTTTAGAAAACTTCGCTTCTGTAAGAGACTTGGTGAAGATGTATGCAACTTGATCATCTGTAGGGCAAAAGAGCACTTCAATAACACGATCATGAACAAGATTTCTGATGAAGTGCATATGTAGATCAATGTGTTTGCTGCGTTGATGTAGAACTGGATCTTTGGCAAGCTTGATGGCACTTTGATTGTCGCACCAAAGTGGAGTAGGCTGCTGCTGCTCGAATCTAAACTCTGAAAGGATCTGTCAAAGCCATAAAGCTTCCTGACTGGCATTAATTGTGGCTCAATATTCTACTTCTGCTGAAGAAAGAGCAAGAGCTTGTTGTTTCTTACAAGCCCAAGTGATAGGTCTAGATCCCAGACTGAAAACATAACCTGCAGTAGACTTTTGATCATCAGGATCACCAGCCCAATCTGAATCAGTGAAACCAACCAACAAAGGTTTCCCCCCTGTACTGTAATGAATCCCAAACTGAACTCTACCTCGAATATATAGAATTATTCTTTTAGCTACTTTCCAATGACTTTTATGAGGTGTCTGCATATAACGGGCAACACAACCAACGGCAAAGTTAAGGTCAGGACAGGAATAATTCAAGTATAAGGGACTACCAACAAGATTACAATACAAGGCGACATCGACTTCTGGTGAAGTACAAGTGGCAGAAAGTTTGACTCTAGACTGGAAGGGAGAAGGGGCTGGTGTACAATATTCCATGTGAAAGCGACGAAGAAGGTCACAAGCATACTTAGACTGAGAAAGAAAGATTCCTTCTTTGGTTTGCAGGACTTGGAGACCAAGAAAATAATGCAAATGTCCTAAGTCTGACATTTCAAAATTTTGTTTAAGACTGGATTTCACATGGGTTATAAGCTTAGGGTCACTACCAATAAGAATAAGGTCATCAACATATAGAACAAGTATGATGAGATAGTTTCCTACTTTCTTGGTATAGACATTGGGGTCAGAATGGCATCTAGAAAAACTAGTGTCAAGGAGAAAGTTATCCAATTTGGCATACCTAGCTCTAGGAGCTTGCTTAAGGCCATATAAGGATTTCTTAAGGCAGTAGACAAGGCTAGAGTTATTCTGAACATATCTAGGAGATTGTTCCATGTAAATTTCCTCCTATAAATCACCATGTAAGAAGGCAGACTTGACATCGATTTGATGGACTTCCCAGTTATGTAAGGCTGCAAGGGAAAGAACAAGGCAGATGGAGTTCATTTTTACGAAGGGAGAAAAGGTTTCATTGTAGTCAATCCCTTCAACTTGGAAAAAACCTTTGGCAACTAACCTTGCCTTAAGTCTTTCAACACTTCCATCTGATGCATACTTAGTTCTGTAGACCCATTTACATCTGACAAGTTTTCTTCCTTTTGGAAGAGGTACAAGATCCCAAGTATCGTTCGCCATTAAGGAAGGATATTCTTCATCCATGGCTGCATCCCAATATGGATTCCGTGAATCTTCTGCAAAAGTTTCTGGATCATGATTCTCAGAAACTTAAGCCAAAAGAGAAGAGGCTCGCTGAAATTGAGAACGTGTTCGACGTTGATCTCTAGGATCACCAGCAAGATCAGCAGTTGCTTCACATGTTGAATGGACCCATTGAGGAAGCACTTGTGCTGGTGCAACTGGAGGAACATGAGCAGGCGGAAGTGGATTTTCATCCTCACTGTCATCATCAGAAACTGGATTTGGAAACCTGTCAAGGAAGTTGGAAGAAGAAGAAGAAGGCACAAACGTCAAATCAGGCTCGCAGGCCAAAGATGGCATAATCGTCGAGTTAGGCTCGCAGGCCAAGAGATTTTCATCAAATTTAACATCTCTTCGAATGATTATACCATGAGAATGTGGATGAAGAAGTCTATAACCTTTTACATCTTCAGAATATCCAACAAGTATGCACTTTTCACTTTTAGGCTGCAACGCTTTCCGTTTTTCATCCGGAATGTGAGCCCATGCTTCACTACTAAACACACGGAAGTGACTTACATCAGGTTTAGTTTTACTCCATGCTTCTTCCACTGTTATACCTTGTAATGCTTTAGTGGGGGTGCGATTAACTATGTAATTTGCAGAATTAATGGCTTCAGCCCAAAATTGAAGACTTAGTCCCTTAGATTGGATCATACAATTAGCCATTTCTTTTAAAGTACAGTTCATTCGTTCAGCTACACCATTTTGTTGTGGTGTATATGGAACAGTGTGCTGTTGTTGGATGCCTTGTTTAGTGCAGAAAGTAGTGAACTTTTTGTTAACATATTCTCCTCCATTGTCAGATCTTAACTTAATAATTTGATGACCAGATTGTTTTCCAACAAGGGCCTTGTAGGCCAAAAACATGTTAAATACTTCGCTCTTAAGTTTTAGGAAATAAACCCAAGTGCGTCTGGTGTAATCATCAATGAAAGTTAAGAAATATTTGAAATCGGAAAAGGAAGCAGACGGAAGAGGACCACACAAGTCACTATGCACAAGCTCCAAGGGAACTGAGGCGTGCCAAGAGGCACGTTTGTCAAAAATGTCCTGATGATTTTTTCCGAGTACACAATCGAAACAAACACCATCCTTGCAAGAAACCATCGGAAGACCTGTCACCATATTGTCTTTACATAGTTGTTGCAATGAGCGATAATTTAAGTGACCAAATCGCTCATGCCAAAGTTTGCTCAAGTTATCACTATGAGCAACAAAACCTGAAGGGAAAGGTGATGACCCAAAGTTGTTAAACTTGTACAACCTGGTAATATCATCAACCATTCCGGTAGCTAAGACCTGTTGAGGATCTTTAAAATCCTTTATTACAACTTGGTGAGGTGTAAAGGTCACATTTTTACCTTCACCAGAATGAGTGATCTGATAGACTGATAACAAATTGCAGAAAATTCTTGGAACACATAGTACATCACTAAAATGACCATTATCTACTGGAACTATTCTAGCTCCTACAACACTTAGAGATCTATCATCACCAACAAATATTTGTTTGGTGTTACATTCATGCATAGTAGAAAAAATGGCTTCATCCTTAGCCATATGATAAGATGCTCCAGAATCAATGACCCATTCATTTGAAGTAGAAGAAGAAGATGCATTATAAGAATAAACAGAAGCACAAAGTGCATGTCCATGAGAGGCAGATACTGAAGGTGAATCTAGGCTGATGTGGTGCTTCTTCATTGCTACTTCCAAGGCTGCCATCTTCTTGAAACACTTAGATTCATCATGATTATCTTTCCCACAATAATTGCAATGACGCTCAGTCTTCTTTCCTTTTGGCTTGGATCCTTTGTCATTTTTTAAAGAAGGAGTTGAATGAGAGGGTTTTGGACCTTTGTTTGAATTATTATTGCGAAAATATTATTTCTTGGGAGGCTTGTACTTTTCTTTCTGTTGGGACAATAAGGCTTTCCCAAATGTATCTACATTGTTGATTATTCCAAGACGAATGAGTTTATCTTGCTCTCTAATCAAGGAATCACAAAATGATTCAACACTAGGCTCTTGATAGCTAGCTGCATTCAAGGATTCTTTCATGGAGTAAAATGTAGATACAAAAATAGAATATACACGTCCAAGTTTGGAAAGAATATGATAAATGCATTGTTTGTCTTCCCTCTTAATCTTACATTCTGCACATAAGAGTTTAAGAGTTTTGTACTTAGATAAATAATCTTGAATGCATGAAAAATCACTTGGATTTAAAGAAATCAACTCATTTTCGAGTTGGTGACCTCGAATTTCATTGTGTTTACCAAACACAGATTCCAACTTGTCCCAAGCAGCATCAGGTTCATCAATTACAGATATGTGGAATCGCAAATCAATAGAGATTGACATCCCAATCAATCCACGAGCTTCGTCACATCTATTTGCCCATTTTATTTTCTTATCATTATCAGTGGGTTCTGTTTCTTTCCATGAGGTAATTTTGAAAAGTCCCCTACTTCGTAGAACATCATCCATACGAGATTTTGATGAGAAATAGTTGGAACTGTGAAGTAGAATATCACAAGGGGTGGCCATATTTGTAAATTAATAGTTGTAAAATCATAAACCAATAGTATGGATGTGAAGATCTCAAAAAAATAGGCGGTTTCAAAAAAAACGGCACTGAAAACTGACTCTGTATGATGAAGTTATGCTTGAACAAAGAAACTGTTGAAGATGTCCCCAATAGTGACGTGGCAGCTAGAGAATGTCGAGCAAAAAAAAGAACCCCCCTCTTCCCAAGATGAACCTTTTGACAATCACTTTACAAGAACGTTGCTTTAAGTGAACCACTTTTGTAAAATAAGTGATTTCACTTTTACAATGATATTACTTTTAAATAGTGCAACAATAAAAAAAACTTAAGTGACTCACTTGTATTTTTATTTTTTATTATTTAAGTGAGACGCACTTTTACAATAAAGTAACTTGAAAATAGAAATTGCATGCACTTTTTCTTTCAAAAGTAACTTCCTAAGACTTGAACTCAAGACCTAATAAGGAATAAAGCAACTTTGAACCAAGTGAGCTAGATTAAAAGGTATGTAAAATATGTGAATGAGGAAGGGGGCTTTTTTATTTTTTTATTTTACTCTTCTTGCTCAGTTTGCATGCTTGCCATTTTTCCTGCTAAACACGGCACAAATCGAAACAAAAAAAAAATTTCACACTTCTGGAGTTAGATCTCGTTAGCTTGCCCAGAAAGTCTACGTTTTCGCTTTGTTTTTGATTTGCAGAGATCGCACAAGGTGCACGGCAAAGAGCATACGTAGCCGAGAAAAACCCTTTCCCTTTCTGTTTCTGATTTGCCGAGATCGCTCAAGGTGCACGGCAAAGAGCATACGCAGACGGGAAAGAAACGATCCGAACCCAAAAAAAATCTAATAGTAAAAAATGATAAAATATGAGATTTTTTTTCTTTTAAAAACGGAAAATAAAAAAATGTGTCACTGTAACATTATACCTTTAGATCTGATGAAATACGCGTTTCTGGAGCAACTGGGAACCGTTTTCGATCAAACGAAAACTATTTCCTAATGGAAACGATGCTCCGGATGTAATGGAACACCTCCCATAGCCCAAAAATGCACAGAAATACCAAAACCATAAACCCTTTCGAGTTTCGGTAACAACAGTTCAAGATCTAGATCATAACCGGAAGCGGCTCTTCATAAAAGCTCTGATACCATGTCCGGGTACATAGGGTATTACCAAAGGACCGAACACCAAGAGTAACCACTTCACACAAACGGATCATAGATCAACACACCGATGTTTTGATGTGGTTTAAACCCTCTTGAGGGAAACACTCCATGGCCCCGACCAAATAGATTCTACGGGACAATTTATTATGCAAAGAAATAAAGTTACAAATGAGCTTCTCATAATCGATCAACTAAACAATGACCCTCCATGCTCTTTAAATAGAGATCATAGACCAATCGGGTGTTAAGCCATGGATCAAGGTTAGGTATGATCTAAGAGAAGTTGAGCCGTCGGATCACTCTATGTCGGGAACATATCGTGACCGTTGGATTAAATATTTACAAATGCATACTAATGCATACTAAAGAAACACACTATCCCTAATGGATATATTACACAAGTTGATCTTAACTAACTCCTAAGTGTCTAAATATCCTAACACTTCCATACTTAGCCTTGTAATGGTTATAATAGTCAATTCTAACAAGCATTGCATCACATATTATATCAAATTAACCTAGATATATGAGAATTTCATATGTGTGCTTGGATGGAAGGGTTAACCATATCACTTGAATTAGTTCAAACATGAGGGGTGTACATAGGTGCATTTGGATTGAGCAATAAAAGATAATTGTTAATGTAGCTACATATGGAGCGTTCTTTGTGTGTTAGTATGTGCCTTTAATGAAAGCATGGTTAATGTGATGAACTACTACTTGCACAAGTTGGCATAGACCCTTAGTGTTGATAATGTCTTCAATGTTTTGAAAATATTGATAATCACTCTTTGTAATTTAAGTATTTTGGATTTTTTGATGTTAAGACTGTAATAACCCGAAATTTACAAAAATTTAAAATTATTTATAGTAGCAATAAATAATGAAATTGCTATTGCGGAAAATAAAATAGATACTAATTCTTTTAACTAATAATTAATTATGATGACAAGAAGTCTACATTTAGATGCTATTTGAAATTCAATTATATTTTTTTTTAACGCTTATGTTAAAGTTCTGTCAATTACGATTGTTTTCAAGTGCTAACTATTGTTCTTTTTTTTATGATGTAAGGGGTCCTGAGGGTACACTGAGGCTTACTTAACATTCGTGCTAAAGCATTTGAATCGTTGATTCCGCAGATTATAGGTAAGAGCTTAAATGTTTATGAAGTGTGATAGAAGAAATCCTAACTAGTTTCGGCAATCTCCACACTTCTTAATGGTTGTAGAGATTAATGTCAATATACAGCTGGTGAGATCTCTTCAGTTGATATCTATTTTTTTTTTATATATTAATGAGTAAAATTGTTATCCTGGTTGCCTGTACTATTGAATTCATACTTTGTTCATCACATATATATGTATAACTCCTATGTATTAACCAAAGTACAAATATTTGATACAACAAATCATGCAATAACCATTGCATGGACTCCTAAGTGCATAACCTATGTATTGCTTTATAACATAGAGACTATATGTATTTGCTTTATCAATTATATATGACATTGATACTATATGCGAGTTCTATTTATAACATAACATTATATGCAAATTCCTATAGCATAAACTATATGCGAATTCTATTATAGTTTTGTAACATGTTATCTATATGCAAAGATACAATCGTCGTGACCCTTTGAACCATAAATGATACCATTTATCTATCTAGGTTTTACTAGAATGGACTATTCGTAACACATGAAATATGGCATGACAGGGTGGCAACCGTATTCAACGTAGCATCATGTGGAAGGTTTGAATAATAATGAAAGAGTGGAAGAATGTGCTGGCAAGCATATGTATCTATCCTTGGCATTTATTAAGTCCTTGGCTCCCGAGAGTGCTTAGTAACTCTGTAAAATAGAATATTTAAATTTGCAGCTGTTTATATTTATAGAAATAATAATGTCTGAAATAAGTGGAAATATAACATCTTATTATTGGAAAGAATATAATAGAATGTATAGTATTAGTTTTCAAAAATAGATAGTAATAATTTGGAAACCTAGTTCTGTGCAAAGATAAAATGTTTTACTTTTCTTGCTAAGTACAGAAAATGCTATATATCTGTTTATCATATGTTGTTCTATTTCTGAGTTTAACCAAGTATAATTGAAATTGAAAAATTAAAAGAAGCACTATAATATTAATCTAATAATTCAATTGGCATTCTACCCATCATTCATCAATATTAATTTTACTTCTCTGTACTATAGTACTATACAGAAAATAGTATGGAAAAAATGCAGAAAGGATTTTAATCAATCATCTCATCTACTTAACCATCGTTATACAAAATCATCTCTAGGTTAGAAATTGAAACAGGTTCTTCTGTATAACTATAAATACTAAAGCTATAAATCCAGAAAATCATTTAACTGTAAACAATAAGACAGGACAATAGAACCTAATGGAATGTAGGAGAAAACAAACAACCCAAGGAGCCTGTTCCACCCAACCTATTCCTGAAGACAACCAAATTACTTGCCTTAGGACCCTCGAGCTTGTGCACTGAACCACTAGGAAGAAGAATCTGTAGAAGATTTAGGTCATCTACTTGCAGCAACAAAGTAGTTCATCTATTCATATAGACGTAGCAGTCAAAGAGACTTGCACCAGCACCTCTGATTCTCTTCTCAAAATATTGTCAGCAGCCTCACAATGCACTTCCACTTATCCTCCCTATTCGAATCTCTCAGTGATCACCTGATACACTTGATGAATTATTTCTGTAGAAGATAATGTAGAGTTGCTTGCTCAATTCGAATTGCCTTATCTAGGCTTCCTAGGCCTTTTAGTGGTTAACGTGGTCATTAATGAGCTAACAGCTCTGTTCCACCCACCTGGGGGATAATGCCACAATTTTAGGGGTTGTTGTACCATAACCAACAGCTAGTGGTGGAGTGCAAATGCTGGCATCTGTCACATGCCTTCTAATAGCCTTCATTCCTCCTAGTGGGTCAATGAACACTCATTTAACAATTCCCTTGGGTGATTGTCTCATGTTTTAAATTATTAAATAATAATAATATGTTTATTACAATCATCCTTGACCAGATTTGGTCATAATTACAAAACTTTGTACTTATAATTTAACATAATGTTTTTGCAAATAAAATAAATAGTCTCAAAATTTGGGTAGGTGACATACACCCCCCCTTAAGTCTCAACATCTTCCTCGATGTTGTTTATTCACTCTCTGAGTGTTCTTGAAACAGAGGTGGGTATACTGCCCGCATACTACTCTCCACCTCCCAGGTTGCCTCTTCTGGGCTAAGGTGCTTCCATTGTACCTTTACCTGCCAAATGGTGCGATTCTGGAGTAGAGTTTTCCTCCTTTCGAGGATACAGTCCGACTCCACCTGAAAATCGTCATCTTGTTCCACCTGTACATCATTCCAATTTATAGCATGAGTAGTATCATGTACATATTTCTTTAAAACTAAAATATGAAAAACATTATGTATTTTTATATTTGGTGGCAAAGCTAGTTGATATGCCACGGGTCCAACCCTTGAAAAATTTTCGAAAGGACTACAATACCTGGGTGCCATCTTGGCACAATTTTCCAGTTTTAATGAACTCTTCTTTGGTCTTACCTTAATGAAAACATGCTCACCAACCTAGAACTCTTTATGATTCCTTTTAAGATTTGCTTGACTTTTTTGCCTATCTTGGGCAACTTTAAGATTTCTTTGTATCTGTTGCACGGTTAGTTCTATTTCCTTCAACAATTTAGGTCCTAAAATAACTCTATTAACTGGATCATTCCAAGAAACTGGTGTATTAAATTTTCTACCATAAAGAATTTCAAAAGGGATAAGCCTGGCTGATGCATGATAATGGTTGTTATATGCAAATTCTGCTAAATGCAAGTAGTCCTCCCACTTACCAGGATGGTCCTTAACATACATCCTTAGCATGTCTTCCAATATCTGATTCACTCTTTATCTCTATCCATCAATTTGTGGATGAAATGCTGTGCTGAAGTTTAAGTTTGTATTCAACCCTTTAAACAAAGATCTACAGAAGTTTCCAGTAAACTTAGAATCACTGTCTGAAACTATCACTTTTGGTATTCCATGCAATCGAAAAATCCGTTTCATGAAAATTTCTGCAATGTCTGGAGCCTTATGAGTAGTTTTTACTGGTATAAAATGTTCTACCTTGCTAAGTTTATCCACTACCACCATGATGGAATCATTTTGTTTTTTATTCTTAGGTAGTCCGGTAACAAAATCTATGCTTATGATCTCCCATTTCCAGCTAGGTATAGGTAATGGCTGTAACAGTCCATCCGGATGCTGATGTTCAACTTTTACTTTTTGACAGTCAAAGCATTTAGCTATATATTCTGCTACTTCATCCTTCATCCTGGGCCAATAATACTCTTTCCGTAACATAGTGACAGTTTTATGATAACCTGGATGGCCAGAATAATGACTTTTGTGCGTCTCATCTAAAATCAGAATTTTTATCTTTGGTACATTGGGCACATATAATCTTTTCTTATACAACAGTAAGCCATTTTCTTTTAACCTGAAATCTGCCATAGAATTTTCAGAATTATTTTATGTTGTCTTTTCATGTAAATTTATGTACTCTTCATCCAATTTAATCCCTTCGAAAATCTAATTTTCTAAATCTGTTGTGTATGTACTAATGGCTGAAATAAAATTTAACTTTGCATTATGACTTAAAGCATCAACAACTTTGTTCTCTTTACCATTTATATGCTGAATTTCAAAATCATATTCAGTTAGAAAGGTTAGCCATCTAGCTTGTCAAGCATTCAAGTTTGTTTGATCTAGTAAATACTTTAGCCCCATGTTATCTGTCATCAAAGTAAATTTTCTGTCAATAAGATGGTGACGCCACATTTTAAGGCGTGTATTACTGCTAATAATTCTAGATCGTATGTAGAGTAATTTTTTTCATGTATTTTCAACTTTTGAGACTCATATGCAACAGCATGTCCCTATTGTGTTAGGACTCCACCGAGTCCATCATTAGATGCGTCGGTGCATACTATAAAATCTTTATTAGGATCTGCAATTCTTAGAATAGGTGCTATAGTTAGTAATTCCTTCAACTTCTTAAAACTGTCTGCACACTTTTGATCCCATACAAACTTCTTCCCCTTCTTCTGTAAGGAGGTTATGGGGTTTTCAATCTTTGAAAAAATTTCTATGAATTTTCTATAATATCTTGTAATCCCCATAAATGATCGAATGTCCGTCACATCTTTAGGAACCGGCCATTCATTAATAACTTTTATCTTATCGGGATAAACCGAAATTCCTTCCTTAGAGATTATGTGACCTAAATACTGAATCTTATCCTTATGAAAGTCACACTTACTAAACTTAGCATATAACTGATGATCTCTCAGAACTTGTAAAATAATACGTAGATGTTCGTCATGTTCTTCCTTACTCTTAGAATATACCAAAATGTCATCTATGAACACAATGATGAACTTATCCAAATACTTGTGCAGAATATTATTCATTAAACACATAAATACTGCCGAGGCATTAGTCATCCCAAATGGCATGACTACGAACTCATAATGTCCATATCGAGTTCTAAAGGTTGTTTTAAAAATATCCTCATCCTTCACACGAACTTGGTGGTATCCTGACCATAAATGAATCCTTGAAAATATCGTTGTTCCACGTAGTTGATCAAATAGATCATCGATGTGGGGCAATGTATATCGATTCTTGATTGTCATCTTATTCAGTTGGCGATAATCTATGCAAAGTCTTAAAGTGCCATCCTTCTTCTTAACAAAAATAACAGGTGCTCCCTAAGGAGACACGTTGGGTCTTATATAGTTTTTATCAATCAGTTCCTTCAACTGTGATTTCAACTCATTTAATTCCAATATATTCATCCTATATGGAGCTTTGGAGTTCGATACTGCACCCAATATCAGCTCAATGGTAAAATCTAGATCTCTCTTCGGGGGTAACCTTGGAATCTCTTCTGGAAAAACATCTTGAAATTCTTTTAGGACATGTATATATTCTAGTTTCAGTTTGTCCTCTTTTGTAATTGACCCCTCACGTACTACATTCACTGTGAACATCTTACATCCTTTTTTAACTACTCTTTTTACTTGCATAGCTGAAATCTGTCCAAGTGATGTCTTTCTAGGAATACCCTTTACTTCTACTGTTTCTCCTTCATCATTTAGACAGGTAAAACTTTTCTCATAACAATTCAAAATAACATGATGTGCTTCTAACCAGTCCATTCCAATTAAGATGTCATAGGATCCTAAAGGTAAAACATTTAACTTGGTTCGTGTCTTTAACTAATTCATAGATAAAACACAACTTTCAACAAAAATCAGACACTTTTCTTTTTGTTCTTGTTGCTAGTCTAACTAACCAGGATTTATTAAATTTTTATGTTTTCAAATTAAGATGTTCTACTATATCTGGAGATATATAACTCAGGCTAGTGCCCAGATCAATCAAAATAGAAACAGGATGGTTTTGTAGTATACCTTCAACCTCTACCATAGAGACTTGATGCTCCGCGTGCCTATTGTCTAGAGCTACATTAATTCTGGGCATATCTCTTTCCAAGTATCCCACAGTATATTCAGCTTGTATGGAGTGAATATTATTGGTTGTTTGCTTCATTTTGGAGCATTCTGAAGCATAATGAGGACTTTGACACTCAAAACATTTTATAGGTGCCCTCTGGTCATTATTTCTGGTAGCATTGGGTGTATTTCTAGGAGCTGTAAAATTCTGCTGCTGATTATTTCTGGGAATGTTTCCTTGGAAATTTCGAGTTGGAAAGTTTTTCTTTTCAAACCCATAATTTCCATTGAACTTGGAATTCTTTTTCTTCAGCTCGAAGTTGCTGGGTTTATGATTTTTCCAGTTAGATATCCCTTCTCTTTTCTGATTAGTATCGTAGCAGAAAGTTGCTTTCCTCATGGCTTCTTCTAGGGTCTTTGGACTGTCAAACTCTATTCTGTCCTTGATGTTCAAAAGGTAGACAACTCAGATACCTCTGAATATTTGGCTTCTCCTCCATAAGGTATGGAACATACCTTAGAAAATTCATAAATTTGCTATTCAACTCTTTCATGTTCATGGTTCCCAGTTTTAAATCATAAAATTCCTTGGACTTTTATTCGTAATATTGTTCAGATAGGAACTTCTTCTTGAAGTACCTTTTAAAAGTACTCCAATTCACATCCTTGTCCTTGATTCCCTTCACTCTTTTGATGTCCTGCCACCAAATGCATGCTTTCTCGGTCAAGTTGTATATGGCCATCTTTGCTTTCAATGATTCTAAGTAATCATAAATTTGAAAATATTTCTTCATGCCGGATAGCCATGCTTCAACTGTATCTCCTTTCTCAGTTTCACCATTGAATATTGGGGGTTTGATCTTCTTGAATTCCCCATAAATCTATTCATATTGTTTATGGCTTTTTCTTCTTGGTTTGTAATCCCCCTCACTGCTATCACTTGAATAATTACGTTTATTTTTACGTATCTCATTTGCAGCTCCTAATGATGTTGAACTATTATCCTCAGTTTTTACTTTCTTATCCTTGTTCCCATGAGGTAAGTCTTCAACCTTGGAGGCATTTTCAACCCTTCTATCATGTTCATCAGTTGGACACTGATCAAACAGTACTTGGTTCAGTTCTTCTTGTGCCTTCAGAATTTTCTCATTATCTTGTTTAACATATCTTATTTCTGCTTTCAACTCCTGAAAGGCACGTAACAATTCTGATGAATTGTCCTTCAATTCACCATAGACTTCTTCTTCATAATGTTGTCCAGTACTATGACTGTTTGGTCGAAATCTATCCTCCATGTGTTCAGTTGATCCTTCCATACCTGTAACTTAGAAGAAGAAAAAATCTGTATACAAACTAATTTAATTAGTAGAGATGTTTTTGCTATCATAAAATTTTCTGTTGCATGTTCTTTGGACCTTTTCAGGCCGAGAGTTCGAACATGAGCTTTGACACCATATGTAACAACCCGAAATTTAAAAAAATTTAAGGTTTTTTATAGTAGCAATAAATACAGAAATTGCTATTGCGGAAAATAAAATAGATACTAATTCTTTTAAATAATAATTAATTATGATGAAAACAAGTCTACATTTAGATGTTATTTGAAATTCAGTTTTTTTTTTTTTTAACGCTTATGTTAAAGTTCTGTCAATTATGATTGTTTTCAAGTGCTAACTATTGTTCTTCTTTTGATCATATAAGGGGTCCTGAGGGTACCCTGAGGCTTACTTAGAATTTGTGCTAAAGAATTTGAATCATTCCTTTCGCAGATTATAGGTAAGAGCTTAAATGTTTATGAAGTGTGACAGAATAAATCCTAACTGGTTTCGGTAGTCTCCACATATCTTAATGGTTTTAGAGATTAATGTCAATATACAGCTGGTGAGATCTCTTCAGTTGATATCTGGTTTTTTTAATATTAATGAGTAAAATTGTTATCCTGGTTTCTTGTACTATTGAATTCATACTTTGTTCATCGCATATATATGTATAACTCCTATATATTAACCAAAGTCCAAAGATTTGATACTACAAATCATGCAATAACCATTGCATGGACTCCTAAGTTCATAACCTATGTATTTCTTTATAACATCGAGACTATATGTATTTGCTTTATCAATTATATATGACATTGATACTATATGCGAGTTCTATTTATAACATAACATTATATGCAAATTCCTATAGCATAAACTATATGCGAATTATATTATAGTTTTGTAACATGTAATCTATATGCAAAGATACAATCGCCGTGACCCTTTGAACCATAAATGATACCATTTATCTATCTAGGTTTTACCAGAATGGACTATTCATAACACATGAAATATGGAATGATAGGGTGGCAACCGTATTCAACGTAGCATCGTGTGGAAGGTTTTAATAATAATGAAAGAGTGGAAGAATGTGCTAGCAAGCATACGTATCTATCCTTGGCATTTATTAAGTCCATCTACCAGCTTAGTGGAAAGCCTACGTGTCTTCCATCATGGTGCATAGCACATGAGGCATAGTGTGTAACAAAATGACGTGGTATATATCTGAGCCTGACTTTGATGAGCTAGTCTCCATAGTGGCTATGGTGATAAATATCCGTCTTCAATGTTGTAGTTGCTTGGAAATACGAAATGTTGATCCAGTAAATCTCCACCATTGATCATACATGAGTTTTGGTTTTCGAAACTTAACCCCAATCTCTACCATGTTTTTAGTTATTGTTTTCTTTTCCATTTGTTGTTTGTTGAGAGCGTTTTTTGGGAGAGGCCGACAGGCCAAGAAACTCTAGGGTTTCTGTAGCAGTTTTTAGTGAGCTCTTTCACGAATGGAACCCGTGACCTATTGGTGTTTCCTGCTACTTGACGATAGTGTTGATAGACAAGCTCACTATGAGAGTTTGTAGTATTTGAAATGATAAAGTACTTACTCTGAGGTTGATAGTAACCTTGTGTATAGGTGTTAATCCAATGGTCGGTCTCCTGTATGTTGAGTGGTAGAATTTCTGAGTTAACTTTGACCTCTGTTGCGTTCAGTTGTTAAGTGGTGGCTAGGGTTAACAATGGTTATGACAGCTCTGCTCCATAAAATCCATTAAGTTAATGTAATAGGTTTCGAACCTGTACCTTCTTTAAGGTTATAGTTTATGTTAATTCGTTTTACTGAGAAATTCATTTAAGATATGTTTTAACCATACCTTAACTATTTTTGGTAGGTTACTTCGGCATTCAGCTTCCAAGCTAGAGTTTGGTTAACTAGCAGCTATAAAAGAAATGGTAAGCTTCGATGGTTACCCTGTTACTTCGGTTAGGTGACTGTTGGATATGTTCTTAGCCGAGACTCCGTGTTTAACCTGTTCTATGGGAAGTGACATCTTCGCAAATATTATGAGATGTTTCCATCCTGGGGAGGATGAAGTGCTCAACCCATTCGACATTGAGCCTGTAGTGTTATTTTTAGCGTAAACAAAGTATACAAGACTGTAAATTCTAAGAGGGTTTTATCCCTCAGTTCAACTTGGTAATACAAAGCATTTTATTTTGTAATTGTTAATGTTTTAATAGTTTTGAAACTGTGAGCCATTCTACAGATTTATGATAATATGAAACTTGAACTATTATGTGTTTATAATGGCTATGTGCCATAGGGTTTGACCTTGTTCCAAGTAGTCGAAACCCTACCCTGTAGGTTTCGATTGGTAGTTTTTGTCTTTTAGTTGTGTTAACAAAAGACTATGTTATCGTTTTCGGTAGTGCCCAAGAGCCAACTCCATGTTTTTTTTTATTTGTCAACTTGGAACTAAGAACTAGTGTGTATGTAATTATATGGTTTGTTTTCATTTAATGTTTGTGTATGTATTCCATGATGTTTGAGCATGAAATCGTAATCTATCCAGAAACTGATGGTATTTGTATTACTATTCTGAATATGAGCTTTTTACCATCGAACCAGTTATGAACCTGTAATGATTTGTTTTCCCTATTAAGGGTTTCGATTCTATGTTTAAAGTGTTGCAAAAGAATGTTAAAAAAAACAATAAAACTGAGTTAGGGTTCTACCTATAATGAATGTGTTTAAATTTAATGATTGTAGCTGATAACTAAATTAGAATATGAGAAATGGGTACTGCAAGAAATAGTAATATATAGTGATGTTAATATATGCAATTGATAAATATCTATTCAGTAATATGTGGACTGGATTGTAACTCAGTATAATAGATTATTTAAATTTGCAGCTCTTTATATTTCTAGAAATAATAATGTTTGAAATAAGTGGAAATATAAGATCTTATTATTGGAAAGAACATAATAGAATGTATAGTATTAGCTTTCAAAAATAGATAGTAAGAATTTGGAAACCTAGTTCTGTGCAGAGATAAAATGTTTTACTTTTCTTGCTAAGTACAGAAAATGCTATATATATGTTTATGATATGTTGTTCTATTTTTGAGTTTAACCAAGTATAATTGACATTGCAGAATTAAAAGAAGCACTATTGTATTAATCTAATAATTCAATCAATTGGCATTATTCCCATCATTCATCTATATTAATTTTACTTATATGTACTAGTGTACTATACAGAAAATATTATGGAAAAGATGCAGAAAGGATTTTAATCAATCATCTCATCTACTTAACCATCATAATACAAAATCATCTCTAGGTTAGAAATTGAAACAGTTTCTTCTGTATAACTGTAAATACTAAATCTATAAATGCAAAAAATCATTTAATTGTAAACAATAAGACAGAACAGTAGAACTTGATGGAATGTAGGAGAAAACAAACAACCCGAGGAGCCTGTTCCACCCAACCTATTCCTGACGAAAACCAAATTACTTTCCTTAGGACCCCCGAGCTTGTTCACTAAACCACTACGAAGAAGAATCTGTAGAAGCTTTAGGTCATCTACTTGCAGCAACAAAGTAGTTCATCCAGTCATATAGACTTAGCAGTTAAAGAGACCTGCACCAGGACCTCTGGTTCTCTTCTTATAATATTGTCAGCATCCTCACAATGCACTTCCACTTAGCCTCCCTATTCGAATCTCTCAGTGATCACCTGATACACTTGAGGAAATTACTATTTATGGAGAAAATAATGTAGAGGTGCCTGCTCAATTCGAATTTCCTTATCTAGGCTACCAAGGCCTTTTAGTGGTTAACCTGGTCATTAATGAGCTAACAGCTCTGTTCCACCCACCTGGGGAATAATGCAACAATTTTAGGGGTTGTTTTCCCACAACCAACAGTTAGTGGTGGAGTGCAAATGCTGACATCTGTCCCATGCCTTCTAACAGCCTCCATTCCTCTTAGTGGGTCAGTGAACACTCATTTAATAGTTCCCTTGGGTTTTTGTCTCCTGTTTTAATTTATTAAATAATAATAATATGTTTATTACAATCATCCTTGACCAGATTTGGTCATAGTTACAAAACTTTGTAATTATAATTTAACATAATGTTTTTGCAAATAAAATAAATAGTCTCAAAATTTGGGTAGCTGACAAAGACACATATTGAACATAGTCAACTGAATGGTTCAAGACATCATTTTATCCCATGATCCATGGAAGATTCATTGGAGTCATATGAACCTCATTTTCATCACCTCAACCATGGTCAAGATGCCAAGATCCATCCTTAGTAGACAAAACCTCATGGTGGCACCCATATCACACTCAAAGATAAAAAATTCTTTGAAAGGGCGTGTTTGGGGGTTGAGGGAATCTTGATGGATAATTTTCTGAAAAAATTTATATTCAATTTAAGGCCTAATATGTCCTCACCTTATCATTTTCAATACCTAAAGACCCATCCTTAGTGCACAAAACCTCCAAATGGAATCCATATCCAAAACAAAGGCCATGTATCCCGTCTAGAGAGCTTGTGTAGTGATTCAAGGAACTTGTTCATGGCTCATGAGCATGAAAATATTCATTTAGGTCCTAATAAGCTTTATATTTTTTAATCACAATGCTCAAGGTCTATAGACCTATCCCTTGTTTTGAAAATCCTCTATTGGTATTATTGTAGGAGCTTTATTCAACTAGTCAACTAGGATAAAGAGTTGACTGTAGGTATACATGTAAGATTCAACTAATTAGTCATGTTGGTTGACTGACTGATCAAGATAGTTACAATAGCTATAGTTACCTCCCCTCTATGTAAAGAGACTAAAGATGCATCCTATCATTGTAAAAATAAATATTTGTTAGGGATTAATAAAATGCTAATTATTGATGGCTCTAAAGTTACATTCTCCCCTTTCTCACTTTCCATTTATGTTTATGAATATGTATATATATCTTGGATAATGACATAGAATGACACATATCGGTATTACTAATTACGCCACACATTGTATAATGGATGCATACATGCATATATGTTGCGTTAGAAGGAGACTATTTAGTGGTGGTAAAGTAAATTCGAAAATTACATGAGAAATTATGCAAGAAGGAATCAACTAACTATTGCACACGCTAGGGCATGATTTTTTATAATCACTCATGAGAGGTTCTTAGTGTCAAATACATTGGATATAAATAAATTCCTCAAGATAAATAATACATGACCATAGAAGAAGATTGAAATTTGAGGTCAAAACACATTAATGAAAGTAGAATGAACTTGGATAGATAGATTTGGAAAATTTTAGATCAATGCCTAGAGCTCTACACACAAGTTAAAGAAAAAAAAATAAAAACTCCTAACATTAGGAACAAATAGCCAAAACCAACAATGCAACTACAACACAATGACCAAGGGAACTTCAAAATGCAACACCACAACACAATTCAATATGACCCCCGCCCGCCGTCCGAGGAGTGTCTCCAATGGTCTTAAGTTTCAGCTTGGGAATGGTGATGATTCATGGTATTATGTTTCCCTTTGGCTGCAATATGGAAAACTCATATTTCACTACGAAGGTTTTTCTGACAAATGTAACGGCTTGGGTTCCGTGCCCCCGGAGAAAATCCTCATAGTCTCCCTGAATGGCCTTGGACTACCGGACCAAGATGCCCACAGCACCAAAAACGTGGCTCAGATCATGAATCCGTCGATTCCGGGACACCGGGTTTCAGCTAGGGGGTCCCCCACAGCATGCCTCGAAGTCTCAGAAATGGTTCCAATGAGCCATCTCAGGAGCTAGGGTTTTCCTTAGTGATGAGCATGCCAATCTTTCTCAAGGGGGACATTTCTTATCCGAAGACTCCCGAGAGTGTGTGGCCACTGTGGACACGTCCACAATGGCCATACGCACTTGTGCGATCCGACGGAACCCAAGTCTACTTGCTAGTTTGGGTTCTGTGCCCCCAGAGCAAATTCTCAAAGTGTCCCCGAATGGCCCCAGGGTGTTGAACCAAGATGCGCATAGAAACCAAAATGTGGCTTAGATCGTGAATCCTTCGATTTCAGTGGATCCGGGATGCCGATTTTTAGCTAGCCCCCCCCCCACAACGTGCCTCCTATTGATGTATATTTAACTTCGGAATGTATTTCACCTATGTATATTATACTCCTATAGAGAAGGTATTATTCCTCTATATGGAAGTGTCGTAACTTACTGTGATGGGATATTAGACCACCAAGTGTGCGGTCGGCCCAGATTAATGTAACCATTGGTTATTAGATTGAGTTATACAAGTTGACCCTACTAGTTTATTAGCTTGTTCAGGACAAGTATAAATAGAGAGCATGATCTCACTATTTGATCATCTCATTATTCACTTCTACACCACTTGGAAAGTGGTGCACTAGTTGAGGAGGAGGAGGAGCTGCTAGTAGAAGACTATCTCTTGTACTTTGGTTGTATCATTGCTCTTTCTATCTCTGAGGAAGTTGTGGGGTTTTTCACCTTTATGGTTTTCCCTAGTGAAACTCTGTGTGTCCATTGTCTTATGTGATTGCGTGATATGATTGATATGCTATACATGTTATTCTCTTAGTAAAGATCCTAGAGTATGTTGAATTAATGCTCAAAATCTAACACGGTATCAGAGCTAACCTAAGAACAACACATTGTGCAATAGCAGAAACTAGAGTTTCTTGTTTATTGGGTTTCTCTCCACAAATTTTGGAAAAGAAGTAAGGTAGATTGACTCTACTCATCAAGGCAAATCTTTCTGTACAATCATAATTCAATTCTGGGCACTTTCACTTTTGGCCCTAAACATTAGGGTTTCCACAAAAATAGGAATTTCTGAAATATGAAGGCATAGCTAGAAGATCCTTGGAAAAATCGAAGTTTAGAGCTTTGGATTGAGATTTTTGGTTGGGTAAAGCTTCGGGAAACTCAAACCCTATTTCAGGGTCCTCTATAGTGAATCCAGGAGATTGAAAAGAATTTCTGAATGGTGAAACTTTGCAGTTTTCAAATTCTGAGTATACCAGGTTGATGAGCTCATCAAGGCGCATCTTTCTGGCCTTTCAGAAGTTTGAAATTCAAAATTTGAATTTTTAGGGTTTCTCTAACAAACCCTAATATGGGACCAGATCGAGTTTTCAGCAAATCAAGTGGTAAGACCTAAATATTGTATATTTCCATTTGAAGTACTCTTTAAGATGTCTCACCACACCAAGCTTGAGGATAAGCTTGAAGGGGCTGATCACTTTCGAGCATGGAAGTATAGGATTGGGTTAATCCTGGAAGAAAATGAGTTGGACACTTATATAAGTGAAGTGGTCCTTGTCCCAGAGGAAGAAGAGGCTAAGGCTCTTCACAAGAAGAACTTGGTCAAGGAAAAGAGGATCATTGCTGATTCTATCAAAGATCATCTCATACCCCATGTGTCATCCTTAAGCACACCGAAGGAGATGTTTGATTCCCTGACCAAGCTATTTGAAGGGAAGAACATAAATCGGAAGATGACCTTGAGGAATCAATTGAAGAATGACAAGATCCAAAATGCAGAGACTATGCAGTCTTATTTCTCAAGGGTCTCCTAGATAAAAAGAACAACTTGAAGCTATGGGGGAAGATATAGAAAATGGAGAAGTGGTAATGACCACTCTCAATGGCCTTCCTAGGTCATGGGATTCCTTCATCCAAGGAATTTGTGCTAGCAAGAAACTTATCACTTTCAGTAGACTGTGGGAAGAATTCTCACAGGAAGAAGCTCGAATTGTAGCTCAAGAAGAGAATATGGGGAATGAATACCAAGCTCTCACAGCACACTCCAAAAGACATGGTGACAAGAAGGCTCACCATCATGGCAAGAAAGAAAGACATCACCATCAGAATCAGAGAGGTAGTCCCAAACCTCGAAGGAACATGTCCTATGTCCGTTGCTATACATGTGATGAGAAGGGACACTACCCAGAAATAAGAAAGATGGTTCTCACAAGAAGAAGAACTTCAAAAGAAGACACATGCTCATGCTACAGAGGATGATGAACCTCCCAGGAAGAGGGCTAGAGAAGATAGTGAAGATTCGTCAAGTAATGAAGAATATGTTTTGATTTCTTCTCTCACTGGAACCATTACTCATGGAAGAAATGATTGGCTTATAGATAGTGGGGCTTCTAAACACATGACAGGATTCAAGGAATCCTTTATGAACCTATATGAACATGAGTCACCCCACAAGGTGAAACTTGGGGATGACTACCAGTATCCAATAAAAGGGAGTGGTGAAGCCTCCTATAAACTAGACTCTGGAAATTCTATAAAGATGAAAGATGTACTATATGTTCTAGGTCTCAAGAAGAATCTACTCTCCATATCTACATTAGATGCAAAAGGCATGAGGGTTGCATTTGTAGATGGCTAAGTCCTAATGTGGCTAAAAGGTAAGACTATAGATGACGCAGTTGTGATTGGAGAGCAAGAGGGAGGGTTATACAAATTGAAGCTCCAACCAGAACAAGCCATGGTCCATGATTCAGTAGAGCTAAGTGAACTTTGGCATAGAAGGCTTGCACACATGCACTATAGGGCATTACCAATTGCAAGCAAAGTTGTAGAAGGTCTTCCTGAATTCTAGACAAAGCATGAAAGCATTTGCAAAGGTTGTGCAAAGGGAAAGAACACAAAGAAGACATTTCCAAGCAGTGAAAGCAAGGCAAAAAGAATCTTGGAAATCATCCACTCTAATGTATGCAGTCCAATCTAGTTCTCTGAGTGGGTATGTATACTATGTTTCCTTCATTGATGATTTCTCTAAGAAGACTTGGGTTTACTTCTTGAAGAACAAAGATGAAGTGTTTGAAAAGTTCAAGGAATTCAAAGCCTTGATAGAAAACCAAACTGACATGAAGATAAAGATCTTCAAATCCGACAATGGCAGAGAATTCACTTCAGGTAACTTCAAGAAGCTATGCAGTGATTCAGGGATTAAGAGGGAGTTGACCACTCCTTAAAATTCACAACAGAAAGTAGTAGAAGAAGTTACTTCCGAATAGGACTCCAGCAGATCCTGCAAGGAAGCAAAGATTCAAAGGGAGTCCACCCAACAAACAAACAAAGATAAGTATTTGAATTATCACTTCTTGTATATTCTGTTTGTTTAAACAATGTTATTCAATGATGTAGATACTTATGTTCCTAGACATAGGTTGTGTATTATGCATATTAGAATAATTGCATTGATGAACAAGATACTACTAATATGCAAGTAATGGGTAAGCGGCCTATGGTACTGTACAACATTCCATTGCTACTTATCTAGAATGAAACTTCTTTGCTGACATGTTGGGAGTTGTGCACACTCTTAACAATGTTCTGGTAGAGATTGGAAGGCATCTAGAAAGTTACAGGATATGGATAAATGTTGTATTGAAGCATTGGCTAAATTAATTGCATGACTGTATGACATATTTCTTTATGTGTAAGAATTTGTTCTGAAAACTATGAGATGTTTCTAATCATGCAATTTAAATTGTCTTGTAGGAAAGATCGTATACCATCACCTACAAAAGAAGGACTACAACATTTGTTCCAGCGACAAAGTTATCTATTGAAGAATCTGAATTTCCCAGGATCCGGGATGAAGTAATGGAAGGATGCCATGATCCGTCGATCATGAAGAATGATGTTTGGGATGTGGTCCCAAGAACAGATGGGAAGTCTGTGGTGACTTCCAAGTGGATCTATAAGATCAAGCATGCTACAGATGGAAGCATAGAAAAATATAAGGCAAAGTTTGTAGCTCGTGGCTTCTTCGAAAAAGAAGGGATTGATTATGAAGAGACTTTTTCTCCTATGGCTAGATACACTTCCATTAGATCAGTACTTGCTCTGGCTGCAGTGATGAAATGGAAGGTACACCAGATGGATGTCAAGAATTCTTTCTTGAATGGTGTAGTTGAAGAGGAAGTGTATGTGGAGTAGCCACTCGGGTTTGAGACACATGACCGAGAGTCACATGTGTGCAAACTAAAGAAGGCCCTGTATGGTTTGAAATAGGAACCCAAGACTTGGTATGGCAGGATAGATGGCTTCCTATGCAGTTTGGGCTTTACCAAGAGTAAAGTGGATTCCAAGCTTTACTACAAGGTTGAGGAAGGAAATCCAGTGATACTACTATTGCATGTGGATAACCTGTTTGTAACAGGTGAGGATAGATTGATTGCCGACACGAAGAGGAAGCTTGCTGCCGAGTTCAAGATGAAGGACTTGGGTATGATGCACTACTTTCTTGGTATGGAGGTGTGGCAGAGTGCAGATGGAATCTTCCTTAGACAAGGGAAGTATGTAGTAGAGATCTTGAAGAGGTTCGGGATGATGGACTGCAAGGCTATGGCCACACCTATGGCATCGAACCTGAAGCTTCTGTGTGATGCTTCTTCTAAGTCGGCTGATGCTACGATGTATTGTCAGATGATTGGGTCCTTGATGTACTTGACGAATACGAGACCAGAATTCTGCTTTGCGGTGAACACCTTGAGCCAGTACTTGAAAAATCTGAGACATGTTCACTTGATAGCTACAAAGCATATTCTGAGGTACCTAAAGGGTACAGTTGACTATGGGCTCAAGTATAAGGCGAATCAAAAGTTTAACCTGGAGGGTTATGTTGATTCGGATTGGGTAGGCAGTTCCATTGATCGGAAGAGCACTTCAGGGTGCTGCTTCAGTATGGGATCTGGTATGATCTTTTGGTTTAGCAGGAAGCATTCCTATGTGGCACTGAGTACATCCGAAGCAGAGTATGTCGTAGCTTGTTCGGCCAATTCTGAGGTAATATGGCTTAGGAAGACACTGTCTGATTTGTTTGATCTCCAGCTGAGTGCTACTTGTATATATTGTGACAACCAGAGTTGTGTGAAGTTGTCGAAGAACCCAGTGTTCCATGACAAGTCGAAGCACATTGAGATCAAGTATCACTATATCAGGGATATGGTGCAGAGAGGAGTAGTGAAGCTCCTGTATGTTGCGACGGACGAGCCGATAGCCGATGTGTTAACCAAGCCGCTGGATAGACTAAAGTTTGAATACTTTAGAAGGAGACTTGGTGTACTTCAGATCGAGATACCTTCCAAGGGGAAGTGATGAGTACGGAGACACAGATGCACACAGGGCCATTCTCACATGGTTAGAGGAAAGTCCTTCCATGGTGAGATGTAAGGGCTGGGCCATTTTCACATGGTTAGAGGAAAGTCCTTCCATGGTGAAATGTAAGGGCTGGGCGGAGCCATTCTCACATAGTTAGAGGAAAGTCCTTCTATGGTGAGATGTAAGGGTTGGGGCATTCTTGCATGGTCAGAGGAAATTACTTCCATGGTGAGATGTAAGTGCTGGGCATGGCTTTTTCGACATGGTCAGAGGAAAGTCCTTCCATGGTCCTGATGTCATTGCGGAGATTTTTCGACATGGTTAGAGGAAAGTCCTTCCATGGTCGTGATGTAATTGCTATAGCCATTCTGACCTGGTCAGAGGAAAGTCCTTCCATGGTCATTGATGTAAGTGTTGTGAGCCTTTCCCAGATGGTCAGAGGAAAGTCTTTCCATGCTGGTGAGTGTAAGTGCTGAGACGTTTCCGGATGGTCAGAGGAAAGTCCTTCCATGCCGGTGAGTGTAAGTGTTGTGTGTGTGCATTTGGGTTGTGCTCTATGGACGATGACGATGATTTGAAGATGATGATGTGACAATATGGTACACAGGTTTTGTAGAGGCATATGATCAGTCCTTATATGCTCTTGTAGGTTTTGTAGAGGTAGTGTAATCAATCCTAAGAGATCTTGCAGGTTTTGCAAAGGTAGTGTAATTTGTCCTGAGGTGTACCTACCTGATGGCTTGCTCACAGAGATGTTGATGACGTACATCCAGCATGAAAAAGGGCTAGCTCTGTAGATGATGAAGACCTACAGGTGGCAGGCCTACATCCAGTATGAAAAAGGACTGGCTCTGTAGAACTTCCTATGACGAGTAGATTGGAGATTGATTGAGATAGCAGCAGCAGTGACTATGCCGATGATTCGATGCTGATGATCCAGTGACGATGATCCAGAGAAGAAGACTTGTGCTATCAGATCTATGTTGAGAAATACCTTCCTTGTTAAGAGAGAGTGTTGATGTATATGTAACTTGATAATGTATTTCACCTATGTATATTGTACTCCTATAGAGATGGTCTTATTCCTCTACATGGAAGTGTCATCATTTGTATTGAAAAGTGTCTCAAGTGTCGTAACTTGCTATAATGGGTTATTAGACCACCAATTGTGGGGTCGGCCCGGATTAATGTAACCATGGGTTATTAGACTAAGTTAGACAAGTCAGCCTTGCTAGTTTATTAGGCTGGTCAGGACAAGTATAAATAGAGAGCAGGAGCTCTCTATTTGATCATCTCATTATTCACTTCTACACCACTCGAAAAGTGGTGCACTAGTTGAGGAGGAGGAGTAGCTGCTAGTAGAAGACTATGTCTTGTACGTTGGTTGTATCATTGCTCTTTCTATCTCTAAGGAAGTTGTGGGGTTTTTCACCTTTATGGTTTTGCCTAGTGAAACTCTGTGTGTCCATTGTCTTATGTGATTGCTTGATATGCTTGATACATGCTTGATACGATTGATATGCTGTACATGTTATTCTCTCAGTAAAGATCCTAGAGTATGTTGAATTAATGCTCAAAATCTAACACTGCCAACCCCCGAAAATGGTGTTATTGTGCCATCTCCGGAGCTAGGGTTTTGCTCAGTGAAGGCCATGCAAATCTTGATCAAGGGGGCGATTTCTCGTCGGAAGGATCTAGGGCATGTGTGGCCACCATGGACACGTCCACAATGGCCATACACACCTGTACTAGCAGACGGAACCCAATTCCGCTTACCGTTTTAGGTTCTGTGCCCCCGGAGCAAATCCTCAAAGTGCCCTGGAATGGCCCCGGGGTGCTAAACCAAGATGCCCGCAGAACCCATACCGTGGCTTGGATAGCAAATCCCTTGATTCCAGTGGAGTCAGGACGCCAATTTTTAGCTAGGGGTCCCCCCCACAGTGTGTTGCCAACCCCAAGAACCGGTGTTATTGTGCCATCTCTGGAGCTAGGGTTTTGTTCAGTGAAGGCCATGCCAATTTCACTCAACGGGGGCATTTCTCGTCCGAAGGTTCCCATGCATGCGTGGCCACTGTGGACACATCCGAAATGGCCATATACACCTATGGGAGCTGACGGAACCCAATTCCACTTGCCGATTTGGGTTCCGTGCCCCAGGAGCAAATACTCAAGGTGTCCCCGAATGGCCTTGGCGTGCCGGACGAAGATGCCCGCAACACCCAAACTGTGGCTCAAATCGTGAATACATCGATTTCAGTGGATATGGGATGCTGGGTTTCAGCTAGGACCCCCCCCACAACATGCCGCCAACCCCGTAAACGGTGTTATTGTGCCATCTTCAGAGCTAGGGTTTTGCTAAGTGAAGGCCATGCCAATTTCACTCAAGGGTGCCATTTCTCCTCCAAAGGTTCCTAGGTGTGCGTGGCCACCGTGGAAACATCCGCAATGGTCATACACACCTATGGGAGCTGACAAAACCCAAGTCCACTCGTCAGTTCGGGTTCGATGCCCACGAAGCAAATCCTCAAGGTGTCCCTGAATGGCCCTAGGGTGTCGGACCAAGATGCCCAAAGCACCCAAACTGTCTTTCGGATCATGAATCCATCGATTCCGGTGGATCCAAGACATTGGGTTTCAGTTAGGGGATTCACCACAGCGTGCCTCCATCCCCCGAAAACATTGCCAATGTGCCATCTTCGGAGCTAGGGTTTGCTCAGTGAAGGACATGCCAATTTCGCTCAAGGGGGCCATTTCTCGTCCAAAGGCTCCCAAGCGTGCATGGCCACCGTGGACATGTCTGCAATGGCCATACACACCTGTAGGAGCTGATGGAACCCAATTCTACTCGCTGGTTTGGGTTTCGTGCCCCCATAGCAAATCCTCAAGGTGTCCCCAAACGGCCCTGGGGTGCCAGACCAAGATTCCCGCAACACCCAAACCATGGCTCGGATCGTGAATATGTCAATTCCAGTGGATCCAAGATGTCGGGCTTCAGCTAGCCCCCCTCCCATAGTGTTCCCTGAAGTCCTGAAAATGGTTCCAATGTGCCATATCCGGATCTAGGGTTTTGCTCAATGAAGGAGCTAGGGTTCACTTAGCAAAACACTAGCTCAAGAGATGGCACCATTTCTGATACCACTGTAATATCCCAGCCAAGAATTGGCCAGAATACTAACTCCAACGATTGAATTTATCAAGATTTTCACTAGTAATTTTTAGACAATTTCTTTATGGTGAGCAGGATGTAAGTGAGGTGTACAGGGGCACTGATAAAGTATGGTAGGGGTGACTTTAGGTTCTGGAATTTACATGGGAGAGTGTGCAGCAGCAAGTTATACATAAGGAAAAATTTTAGGATCCTTTGTACAAAGCACAGAGACCATTTATGCTTCGAACATCGACATCGCCGAAGTCTACAACAAGGATTCCTGGGTACATCTGCATATACAAACTAGATCAGGGAGCTGGGAAGGATTAATAAAATGATATTTGTGTTCATGGATGTACCATGTTAATGTACCAACTTATACAAGTGATACAAAGACCCTAGGCTTCTCAAATTTGATCAAAACAATGGCTAAGGAAGCTAGAATTGCTGGAGATGGGAAAGTACAAAGGCTATGGATGGAAAAAAGGTTCTGATATTAATTTATACCTCTGCACAACATACTGAGACCATTTATGTTTCAAGAACAGCCCGGTTGAACTCTACTCCAATGCTCCTGCGGTTCTCAGCATATGCAGACTAGTATGGGTAGGTAAATTGTCTGAGGGTTGGAAAAGGTTGTTTCATACATTAGAGAGGATAATAATAATTCATTTATAGTCATTGTATCATTAAATAACATTTCATAAATTTATATGCAGATCTGGGAAAGTATGATAACAAAACTAGTAAAATAGCAATTTAGGACAGGTCAACTATCTCGACTTGTGGACTCCCAAACAATGCTCAAAGGAACTCGAAATTCTAAAAATGTGGTTGGATCATGACATGTGATTTATTATCTAACTACAAAAACTGGAATGACTTCATTTGGACCTTTATTCATTGACTTATGAACCATTCATTGAAAGTTAGTCAAAATATAGCTAAATCTAGCAGGGGTGCTTAAATTAGAGAATAATTTAGAGTTCTGTAATTTTTATTGAAGTGACTAATATTAGAACATTACATACTCCGTTATTACATCAAAAATAGGCCATGATGCCTCTCAGAAGATGATAGAAGAGTCTCTCCTCTTGCACATAAGAAACTAGCTGTAGAATAGAAGGAGGGAGGATTCGATCTCTGACTTTGATGAAGATAGCTATGAACTTCTTATTCAACCTATTAAGATTCAGTAACTGCAAATAAAATCAGTGATAATGGCTGTATGCCATCATCCTCTCACAGAAAGCTGGGGCACATCTCCCATGCTTGACTAGGGGTGCACCTCCCAAGTCTTGGATGCACAAATGCATTCATAAAATTCCTTACACTAGCAAAAGATGTGAAATGGAGTTGGAATCATTCTTTTATAGAATTCATGTTTACCTGTTGAGCAAGATACTTAGCTTGGTGACCTGTGAGAATAGGTCACCCATGAGTGGACATAATTTCCTTGCTTTGCTTTGCTTGGCTTTTCTTTCTTTCCACTTTTTCTGATTTTCCTTCCTTTTGTAAACTTTCCTACTTTCAAAAATTTCCTGCTTTTCCAACTTTCCTGCTTTTCCCTAATTTATGCTGCTTTTCCTGAAATAATCCTCTTTTCTCCATTTTGGCAACATTTTTGGACTGTAGTGTTTTCTTGACTTATACTCCAAGTAATTCCTCCAACCTTATCATCACCACTTGTCAATATTTATTAGCAATATTTATTAATAAAAATATTACAACTCAGAATTAATTCACACTTCAACATTTAATCAATCAATTAATGATTAATTAACTCTTGTTGTATAATTGCCTCCAAAAATACACCCTAGTCCATTTTGGCAACATATTCCACATGGGTGCCCTCTTGGCCCACTTGCTCTTTATCCATTAATTTTATTTATCAAAATTACCCTTAATAAATAAATTTGCCAATTTGTGAGACTTAGAATAAAATTAATTCTAAGAAAATAGAATTAATACCATTTAATTCCCTTAGGGGTTGATCTTGTCCCCTTTCACCCATGGTACTGGATGAGCCAAAATTGGGGACATGACATAATATTTCCATTGATGATTTTAAATCAACTATGAAAACTGAGTTTGAAATGACAGACTTGGGGCTAATGCAGCATTTTCTTAGCATTGAGGTAAATCAATCTTTACTTGGTATTTTTATTTTTCAAACCAAATATTCCAAATATATATTAAAAAGGTTTAGGATGGAGACTTGCTAGCCAGTTGCAACCCAAATTGCAACTAGTACAAAGCTCAGCAAATTTTACAATGGGTCCAGCGTTGATCGAACCCTATATAAGAGGATGGTTGGAATCCTTACATATTTGAATACAACTAGCCTTAAAATTATGTATGCAGTTAGTATGATTTCCAAGTTCATGGAGTCACCCAAGAACAGCCATTGGCAAGTTGGAAAAATAATCATAAGATTAGTTGGCATGCATTTTAACCAAACAAATAGCAAATGACTTGTTTAAATTTCACAGAAAGAACTTGGGAGTTTGCTCGCTACAGGATGTAGTTGCATCCTCTCAATAAATCTTAGTTGGAGAATTAATTAAGGGGGAGATTGTTGGAGCTAATTACTTCTCCAACAACCCAAGTACTAGGGTGTAGAAATTTTGTCTGAGAGTCTTCGCAACGTATTGATGACGACATGGTTCGATTTGTTTACAGTACACGGAAGCCATGCTAGTTTTTTTTTTGTGCGGGACAAGGATGGGCTCTGTCGTTCATTGATGGGCATGTTTATCCCCCCCTTATCAATCATCTAAATTCTACAGGCGAGCTAAAAGTCGTGCGAAGCATAGTCTTAGATTTCAATTTTGAATCTATAGTAGGCATTTATTGTCTCTTCTTAATTTTTCCATTTGGGGCTTTGTATAAATAATGTGTTATCTCTCTTTCGAATGATATATGAAGTAGTGTTACTACATTTTACTCTGTCTCTATGTATTCTTTTGCTTTCCTCTTTCTCTCAGGTTTTATACGGTTAAAAATTCACTATATTTCGGTTCTCTGTGGATGATTTATAATTTATCCAAAAATACCAAAATATCGAGGCAAAAAATCTAGTTTGTCAAAAAATAAAAAATCAGTATTCGTCCTCATAATCCTGAATTCCCTGGAAAAACTGCGATAATTTTTTAATTTTGTGCTTTATGTTATGAATTTTCGAGGAATTTCTACAAATTTGTGTTGAAAATAGGCCTTAGGAAGATGTTTTGAGGAGCATTGCTCCAATTTATAACCATCTTTGAATCTCCTATAACATGAAGGATTTGAATACTTTTGGATAGTGCCAATTGTAGGGTGATATTTAAAGCTAACACTCAGCTTTGTTGTTAATACATGGACCAAGAGAAGCAACAAATTTTTACAAGTTGTTTGATGAGGTATAGATGATACCCCTTCCTTCCCCAATTCCTATATCAGCTTGTGAGGCTCCGTGAAAAAAACACCAGGGATGTGGTATGTCCACTTGTACCACTAAGATCATTATGTCCGACTTTGACTTTTTATGTGTGGTATAGCATCCATCGTGGTGATACTTTTATATGCATATATTCCAGGAAGAATAATATGATCCTAAAAAATAAACTTGTTATGTGCCAAACAAGTGTTCCATATAAAGAAGAAAGCTAGCGATGAGTGCTTAGTAGAAACATGATCATCCAGCCAAGATTTTAAAACTTCCTACATATCGGCCCCAGACCAATTTAAAAATATACCTTTGACCTGTTGTGCTATCTTCCTGTTGCAGATATTTCTCCCTACGGATAAAGAGAAACTCTCTTAGGATAAAGCAAAATGTACTGACTCTATACTAAGACAAAAAGGAAACAAATGCTACCTTGAGTTCCTAAACTAATCTTCACAACAAGATTGAATGTATTCAGAAGAGATGAAAGACGTAACTCACCTTCCAATTCGATGTTTGTCCTGCTTCTAACTCTTGATCCCGAAGCTCCAATGTAGAACCTGTTGAAATAAAACAAAGGACAAGCACGCGATCTTCCAAATACCTTGAAGCAAAAGTTAAGTTCAAATCTAAACTAGATACATTTCATATCAAAGATTTATACAATACACATGAAATGGGAAAAACAAGACAAGTTGTCTTATTAAGAAGCTTGAAAAGTGCTTACAAAGGTTGCTTGATGTCCAAGCCAATCCTCTAGCTCCAAGTGCTTCCTCTCTTTGGCTCATGGAAGGCCTCTCTCTTATAGCATGTGGGAAGGTTAACCAACAAGAGAGAAGTGTGGATCTATGGAGTGTCTAGTGGATCAAGCCGACTAAACAGAGAGGGGAGTTGAGATCGAATCAGAGGTGGCAATCCCAATGATATCTCTCGAAAGTCAAGATCAAAAAATCCAAGGCAAAAGGTTAATTTTGGACTACCGTGCCCCTAAGACTGAGCATAATGCGGTAGTACTAGGCCCCAGAGGAGGCGCAACACGCAGTAGTGCTGACTACCGCGCCCCTGTAGATGTGCAAGGAGCGGTAGTGCTTGCAAACAGGACCAAGTTGGGTTGACAGATGGCAGAAAAAGTGTTTGCTTTCAGTGTTCAGTCAATGGTTTTCACTCTGGATGTTCAGATGATTTTTGAAGGGAAACTGTCGTTTAGGTTGCTAGTGCAAGGATGTGACACTAATACGTAATGTGTAATATTGAGGTATAACTGATGCCCCCTAAAGTGTGAGGTCAAAAAAGACTGATGGCCGAAAGACTTTACAAATATGGTGCGGAGATAGCATCGAGGAGAGCAATAAGGAGCTGAAATAGAAACAAAATGTTAGATATACCACCAAGGCGGGCATTCCCATGCTCGAAAACAATTGACTCAAAGCATGGCTGCCGACCAATACATTGCAAATCCATGAGTACTGAGATGATATAGACTGTAGACAAATCATGGCTACTATGAACAAGCGTAGATCCATGAGACAATGATGACATAGCCATGACCAATACATAAGTGGATCTATGGGACAATACAGTAGAAATCTCCATTGCAACCTGGATGTAATCAAAATACAAAAAGGTGTCCAGGTTCTTCTATCTGATCACGAATGATACGAATCTAGCCATGTGATTACAAGGTGTTGAAGTAGAACATGGTAGAAACCATTTGATTACCAGTCAATGATGTGAACCATTAACAATTGCGAGGGAAATCAACAATGATGACAATGATCCCCAAGGTATCTATAGTACATCTCAACGAAATGCGAATAAACGAGTTGATGTCGAGCATCCGAGGTCAATGATGAAAACCTACTATCGAATACGAGGAAACCTGCCATTGAGGAATGTAGGTACTAAGGTACTAGTGGTTGTCTCCTAAGCCTAATTCCTGGATAGTGATTTGGTTTCAATAGGAATAGACTGGTCGAAGGTGGGCCATAATGATTCCCACATCATCGACATGAAATCAAAACGATAGATAGTATGAAACAATGAAACAATAGATCATGTACTGACACAGCGAAGGACTTGACATAGTGGATGACTCAGAGCAACGTAAAACCATTGACCATATAACGACATGGGGCAGAACTTGGCAGTAGGGATTAGCGATGGCAGAGGACACGCATACGACGAGTGGGCTCGTGGTAAAAGAGACGACTCGATATGATGACCATAACTCAGTAGGAGAAGATAAATACCCAAAATTAGACAAGAGACAGACGCATGCCATGTTCAAAGGTGACGACTGACGAGCTACCAATAGAACAAACTTGACTCATTTCCCATTTTCCCCCGACATGATGGACAAGTACCTCTTTGTTGTTTTACGAGCTTGAGGAGGATAATAGATGCTCGGTATATCTCATCTCATAGATGCGTCCAATATCACATGTTTTTCGAACCTGAGAAATGAGGGGTTCGTCCCAAAGTGGGCCCTTCGATGTTGAATTTTAACAAGTCCAAGGAAGGAAAACTAGGTTGTCATTTCATGTTTAGAGAGTCTGAAAAGAACTAAAGAAGAATCCAACGGTCCTTTTTTGTAAAGTTAGCCTCATCGCCCGAAGAAGGGTAAAACAACGCAGGAGAGGACTCTTCCAGTCATCATTGGCTGGAGTATTCATTTTTCGTAAGTAGTGCCCCCTAGTCCGAAAAAGGGGTAAACTATCACCAGAAAGACGATCATTCAAATGCTTTTACAAGCGTGAAAGCATCAAGTTCACTTGGAAATATTTTCCTATTTACGAAGTCTGAAAAGAGCTTAAAGAGGACTCCATGTACAACTTTGTCATGGTTGATGACCGAGTACAACAAAGGAAAAGTAAACTCGGTGCAGTTCCTTTTCCGTAAATAGTCTAGCGAGGCCAGATAAAGTGATAAACCTATACTCGTTAGACACACCTTTTTACTCCAATTGTTTAACGAGCATGATAATGGTATCAAAAGCACTCGAAATCTTTTTCATATTTTAACCAGAGCACAAAAAAGTAAAAACTAAGCTCAAACCACTTCTCATGTTTTAACCAGAGCACAAAAAAAGTGAAAAGTAAGCTCAAACACCATCTTACTATTTTTAACGAGCTCGAAGATAGGTTGGAAGAATGCTCATGGTATCTGCTTCATTTTTTAACGAGCTTGTAACAGAAAATGAACTATGCTCGGGATTATTTTCATGGTTTAGCGAGCTCAAAACCTAAAAAGGAAAGTATGCTTGAAAATGTTCCCAATGGTGAACGTCTTCCCGTCATGAAATCCAAAGGTTGGTACATGCCCCCAGCATGATTGCTAGAAGTAAGTGACTTAGCTCCAACGTGGTGTGGAGAGGCTATCGAGTTGACTTCAACGTAACTTCCAGAGGTTGAAGACATGCCCCCAAGTTTCATTTCATTCGCCTAAAGTATAGGCAGGTGAAAAGAAGGTTCAGCTACTAAGTCTATGAGAAGACTTAACTCAAAGAGAAAGGGTTTGTTTCATTTTTTAACAAGCTTGACACAGGAGTAGAACTTTGCTCAGACTACTAGTTTCATTTTTCAATGGGCTTGAAGCCAAAGGTAAACTCTGCTCAAGGTTAAGGCCCATTGATGGGTTCCTTCCCAACATGATAACCAGAGGTTGGTAAATGCCCCTAGCATGATTACTACCGGCTAAACATGGCTCTGAAGCTTCGTTTCGTCTTACTACTCTTCTTCCTTACCCAAAAATCCTAGCTACTAATTCGAATGTGTTCACCAACGAGGGTAGGACCAAGTGACCCAGGCAGATGAAATGAAGGTTCAAATCCTAACTCTAGCGAGAGACTCAAACAAATGGAAGGAGAGACTCGAACAAATGGAAGGGAGATCTATTTCATTTTTACACAAGCTTGAAATAGACAATAACAATGCTTGAAAGGGTCCTTTTTATTTTTTAATGAGCTTAAAACAAAAAGAAATAATGCTCGAAAGTAGTTTCATTTTTATGCAAGCTTGAAACTAAAACTAAACTATGCTTGGGATTGGTTTCATTTTTACACAAGCTCGAAACCAACGGTAAAATGTGCTTGAGGGTCGGTTTCATTTTTTAATGAGCTTGAAATAGAGAATAAACTATGCTCATAATGATGGTTGGTTTCATTTTTACATAAGATTAAAACCAAAAGTAAACTATGCTTGAGAAAACGGTTTCATTTTTTAACGAGCTTGACACCGGAATAGAACTTTGCTCCAACCCCCCCCCCGGTTAGGGGGAAGAAACCACTAAAACATGTGGAACATTTAGGGAATTCTAGTGACTAGTAGTCATGCGATGAGTGGGCGTCACAAAGGAAAGATGATCGATGGTCACAACATTCCCATGATGGGGGAAATACATCACTCGAAAGAGTGAGGACACTACAGCCTTCATGGCATAGACGTAATCACGTCCAAGGAGTAGATTAAAATCTAAGGGACCTTGGACTACCATAAAATCAATACAGACATTTTTCCCTCCCAAAGTGATAGGTAACTGAGGAAGGGACCCTAAAAGTCTAGTAGGCCTTCGATTGAAAGCCAATATCTAGTTAGTTACTGGCACAAGCTGAGGGGAACCTAAATCTTTCCAAGCAGTTGAGGATAAAATACTAACAGAAGCTCCCTCATCAGCTATCCTATGAAAAATTTCTTTATCAGAAACTCCTACAGATATTTGAAAAGGAATACTCAAAGGAAGACGCGATTCTCTTAACCCATTCCAATCAAATGAAATGACCTCAGTACTTGGAGGGGGTCCCGTGGAAATGGGCTCTTTCCCATCATGATCATAACTGACTAGAAAAACATCAGTGGTTATCAATCCACTCTCACTTGGAAGATAAGAATGAGACGAAGATTGTGTCGAGGTGACTACTTTAGTCTGGACTTTCTCCAATGAAAGAGCAGGATCGACTGGAAATGACAGCAACTCGATCACTTCACTCTCGAGAGGGAGAGTGGGATCAATTGCAGATGAAACTGAATTGATTACTTGGTCAACCAGCGGGGGTCGAGGGACAACTTACTATCATTTGTTGGAAGCACCAGTTGAGAACTAGTAATACCTTCCAACCACCACGAAGCTTCATCCATGCTTGGACAAAGGAAAGTATGGTGCATACCCTTGCATATCGAATAGGGATATAGGACTTTACCCTTCCGACCCTTCACCAAGGGGTCACTGGTTGAGGGAGTGTCATCAACATGATGGTCAGAGGTTGATGATACAAGTGGTTTGGGTTTTTTAGACCACACTTCTGATACACGGGAAAGACTAGGGCAATCCTTGAGAAGGTGATCACCCTTTCAAAGTTTGCAAGGGAACTTGGGCTTACACGGTGTTTTCATATAATGAGTGCCATTAGAGGCAACTGGTTTACGCTTGGTCTCTTTCTTATCCTTCTTCTTCTTTATCTTCCTTTTCTTCTTATTCTTATCTTCCCGATTACTAACATTACTGCTTTGATCAGGCGAGGAAGAAGGAACGGAAGAAGATTCATCCGATGAAGAAGGGGAAGGATGAGTTTGGGATTGACTCTCTTGTGGTGGAGAGTTATCATTCAAAACATTGGGTACAACTGGAATCACCGGATTGAATAACCATACCGGTAATCCTATGGTTAAACCAAGAAGATTTAACGTGGCAATAAAGCGAGGACCAATATCTCCAACTAGAGGAAAATTAACAGGTACCCCTTGAAAAGGGGTCTCCAGATTGGTAGTCCCAGAAGGAGCATGGGTGCATGGAGGTGGATTCTCCATGGAACAAAACTAAGTGATGTGGACGAAGTCTTGTTAAAAATAAGTCAAAACCTTCATGCAACCGAGCGTGCGAAAGGGGAGCTAGGAAAAGACAAGGCTCACAGGCCAAAAGAGCAAGCTCAAAAAACTATACTGAGGCCGCTGCCACAGTAAGCGAGCTGTACAACAAAACGGCCAGAATGCCAACAAGCAGCCCTACAAAGAAAAAGACCCTCTACAAGATAGCAAGCAAAACCTCCTAACTAAGAGATGGAGACCTCAACAAATTGTGTCCTTTGCAAGGTGATGAAATCCAAGTCGAACAATACAAAATGAGAGACCAATAATGGAAGGATATCCCTCTACCAAAAGGGATCCTGGGTAAAGATCCCTAGAAGAAAATTTGCTAAGCTACCTCGTTCATGACACGTCGGAAAAGGTTTTCGGTGCTTCTGCCTTATCACCCTTGTATCACTAGTATGCTGGCCGGAGAATACAAGGAATACAATGATTGATGTTGCCTTAGGGCTAAGTGGAGTGCGACATTCCACAGAGTCTCTCCGGTTCTTGATCTCGCGGCGGTTTAACCCCTGAAACAATAGGAGGCCCCTCCACAAACTAGTCGTGACCATGTCAATAAATACTAGAGGATTTTAGTTCCCTGAAGACAATGACTATGTCTCAGATGAAAAATGACAAGGGGGAATTATTTGGATGCCTATCCCCAGTGTCCTACCTAACTAGCAAGTTCTTTTGATTTCCTCAAGTGAGGTTAATGTTGGTTTAGTTAGGGAGATTAATTTTAGAGGTTGTCTTACACAATCGGTTTATGGAAGTGCAACTTGATGGTGTTGTGATGACTCAAACCATGCAAATGAAGATGAATCGAAATGAGCCTTTCTATTCAATGAAATCTAGCTAGAGAAAAGGGAGAATTCTTTTCGTTCCCAATATGTACAACCCAATGCAAATGCAATTTTATTTCTTCTAAAACTAACCCAAAGCAATAAAAAAGTTCTTTATATGAACACCAAATGTAGTAATTATAATATGTTTCCTACTTTTTACACTTGAAAAAGACACATCCAATCTATGGAAAGAAGGATTCCACAAACGCTTCCAATGAAATGCAAGACAAAGAGAAGAACCTAATAATATCGTCTAACTCAAATGCACATAAATATGAAACAAGCATTCCTTTCTTCTTCTTACAAAGGTGAGACCAAAAATTTCAAATGATCGAATTAAAGCAAGAAGAATACTTATGTTTTCTAATTTCATGAATATAGCAAAAGAGTGACAAAATAAAGCTTTCCTTTGAACAAAAAATGGAAACAAGGGCTCGATCTATTCCAATGACCAATAAATAGCTAAAGATGCAAAGGAAACAAAGCGCAAAACCCAAGAAAATGACTTGAAAAGACAAGGATGTCCCAATTTTTTCGAAGCCAATCTAAACAATCCGAATGATGCCAAACCAAACAAACCTTTGGAATATCACACTAAAGAGATCTCTACAAAAAACTTGAATCCAATCACAATCTGATGGCGAGAAGAAGTTTAAAAAAAAATGCAAGCTATTGGGTCTTGAAAAGAATGACAATTCTACCCAACAAGAAAACAAAGCACTAGTTTGACTCAAGAAACCGAACAAAGGATTTGAACTTCCAAAAGATGCCAAGAGTTTCCAAAACACGCCAAAAATGAATTGTATCAGTCCAAATCAGTCAGGTAATGGTCACAAAATCACTGGTCAAGAGACTTTAATTTAGAAAAATTGAAAACGTACACAAGGGATCAAGTTAACCCAAGGGGATTTCAACTTTCCAAGGTAGAACCTAGTGTTCCAAACAAAGAAAAAGGGTCACAAATTCTCCAAAATGAGGTTTGTAAGGGTTCAAAGTTATGTTATAGAGATCCTAAAGTGACTGGGAAGGTACACTTGACTCCTAGAACTGAAAAGTGGCTAAGAGGACTCAAAATTGACCAAATGTCCTCAAAGATGCCAATGAAGGACTAGAGACAAAATGTGGATGAAAAGGACTCAAAAGAGACCCAAATATCTTAAAAAATGTGTAAAAAAGAATCCAATGGATCATATGGAGGTACTCCAAAAGTTTGGGAGCAAAAAACCCAAGGGAATGCCTCCAAATAAGCTCAAATATGACCAAAAAGGGACAGTGCCGCACCTATACAGACCAATGCAAAGAGGTATTTGGACAGTACCACGCCCTAGAACACTGTGGGGGAGCGGTAGTTGGACAGTACCGCACCCTATAACACTGTGGGCGAGCGGTAGTACCATGCTCTATCCCACTATAAGGGAGCGGTAGTTCTCCCGTAGGATTTAAAAAATGAAAGTTTGGCCAAGATCCGAGCAAGGATAAGGTCCTGAGTTTAAGATGGTCCTCAATGATGATTGAAGAGGATCTAAGGTGATGAGAAACAACACTTAGAAGAGGATTTGATGATCTAAACAAGCAAGCAAAGGTGAGACTAGGAAAAACATCCCCAGTGGAGTCGCCAGTTTTTGTTGCAGATATTTCTCCCTGCGGATAAAGAGAAACTCTCTTAGGTTAAAGTAGGATGTACTGACTCTATACTAAGACAAAAAGGAAACAAATGCTACCTTGAATTCCTAAACTAATCTTCACAACAAGAGTGAATGTATTCAGAAGAGATGAAAGACGTAACTCACCTTCCAATTCGATGTTTGTTTTGCTTCTAACTCTTGATCCCGAAGCTCCAATGTAGAACCTGTTGAAATCAAACAAAGGAAAAGCACGCGATCTTCCGAATACCTTGAAGCAAAAATTAAGTTCGAATCTAAACTAGATACATTTCATATCAAAGATTTATACAATACACATGAAATGGGAAAAACAAGACAAGTTATCTTATTAAGAAGCTTGAAAAGTGCTTACAAAGGTTGCTTGATGTCCAAGCCAATCCTCCAGCTCCAAGTGCTTCGTCTCTTTGGCTCATGGAAGGCCTCTCTCTTATAGCATGTGGGAAGGTTAACCAATAAGAGAGAAATGTGGATCTATGCAGTGTTTAGTGGATCAAGCCAGCTAAACAGAGAGGGGAGTTGAGATCGAATCAGAGGTGGCAATCCCAATGATATCTCTCGAAAGTCAAGATCCCAAAATCAAAGGAAAAATGTTAATTTTGGATTACCGTGCCCCTAATACTGATCATAATGTGGTAGTACCGTGCCCTAGAGGAGGCGCAACACGCGGTAGTGCTTACTACCGCGCCCCTGTAGATGTGCATGGAGCGGTAGTGCTTGCAAACAGGACCAAGTTGGGTTGATAGATGGCAGAAAAAGTGTTTGCTTTTAGTGTTAAGTCAATGGTTTTCACTCTGGATGTTCAGATGATTTTTCAAGGAAAACTGTCGTTTAGGTTGCTAGTGCAAGGATGTGACACTAATACGTAATGTGTAATATTGACGTATAACACTTCCACATGTGTTAAATATAGGGACAGAAAATGAAAATGTGCTCAATAGTTTCATTATCATCTTAGCACAGTGGACATCTACCTGCTCCCTCACATATTTTCTTGTAGAGAAAATTCCAAACTGGTATTTTTTGCGCCAATGTAGACCATGTGAATAGTTTAACCTTTGAAGGGAAACTGATCTTTCTGATCTAAGTATGCAACGAGGAAGTTTCAAGATATCCATTTTTTCTCTCAGTACTTTATATCCAATGCTCAGGATATGTTCCTGTTAGGATATTTTAATACTCCATCCTTGTCCTACTTGCATTATTTACCATTTGCTAGTACTTAGTGATGTTATTTCCACCCTAGTGGTGTGCATATGTCATCCAAGACTCTATAAATACTTAATGCACCCTGCAAGCATTATTTTAGGACCACTAGAGGCAGTTCCCTACTTGTTAGGAGCCAACTCAATGTTCTAGTACAGTCCATCTGAGTTAGCTGACTCTTGTGGGGGGTTTATGCTCTAAATTCCACTAATTTTGGCCTCGTGTGCCCTTTTGTGAGTGATTTTCATGTCAAACTCACTAATGCACCCTCCTTGGTCAGTTAACTGATTGTGTCTTTAGTTAACTGAGTTTTGGTTAAGTTTAACTGATTTTGGGAGCTCTAGAGCAGTGATATAGGTGACAATTACTATCCTAGATAGACTGAGACTCGAATTATCCTAGGTGATTTGAACTCTCTCCATTTTAGCACCATTGTTCATTATACTTATAATTGGATCATGTGACATTATTCTGTTCCTATCTAAGTTCTAATGCATGATTAATTGTCTGCTCATTTTTACTGCAGTTTTCACTGTAATTCATCTTTTCTGCTTATTATTTCTCTGTGAGGTATACTCAACTCCATGATCTATTGTGATTTAGAATTTCACATGGAATCAAAGCCAAGTGAGCATAGATTGAGCAGCTTCTTTCAATAGTGCACCAGAAGCCTCTGGATTTCCATAGCAAATCTTGTTGCCATTGCATTGAATTCATTGGAGAAATCCTTTGAGGTCTATCCAAGTGTGAAAGATCTATAAAAATTTGCTTATTTTCCTAAAGCAGTGCTCAGTAGTATTCTATCTCCAAAATTGTGATTTTTTTGCAGGTTATTGAAATATTTTCAATGCAGCAGTAGTAGCAATACCACCTTGTATTCACTTCAGTAGTTCTAATGGAGAGTTCAAACTCTCCTCTCTCTCCTAGGATCTTGACACCATTCAATTACCTTGATTGGAGGGCTTATATGCAGATTGTATTGCAAAACAAGTCACTGTATAGGGTAAAAATGGGAAGGTAGGTCGAACCTCAAGCAACTATTGAGAAGGCCAAGTATCTGAATAGATTGGATGAAGCATTCAGTTTAATGTGTATTCATATTTCGAGAGATATACACTTCCACCTTGATGGATTGAATACTCCAAGAGAGGTATGGTTGAAGTTGGATACCCTCTTTGGAAAACAAGATGAGCTAAGGGGACATATTCTGGAGAATGAGTTGATTGCTCTTCAATCGATCAGTTTTGGGACCATCTAGCAATTCTTTTCCACATTAAAATCTTTGTTTATGAAATGCAAGCATTGTGGAAATGAGAAGAAGGATGAGCAATTTGTGCTATCCATTATGATCAAGCTAGGTCCTGATTTCTCCATCTTGGTCTCTACCTTCCATTCAGGGAAAATGTCAATCCCTGGTTGGAAGATGCCATCCTTAGATGTTTTCACTGAATCTCTCATCCAAGAAAAAGACAAATTGATCTAGATGGGCACCTTGAAGGAATCCAAAAATCAAGCTCTTGTGGCTAGAGAAGAAAAAAGTGTGAATGGGAAGGGGAAGCACAATGGAAAAGAGAAGAGGCAATCTGAACCCAAGAATAATGCCATGTCTAGTCCATCGAAAGGAGCCTCCAACGCCAAGAAGGAAAAACAAAAGGGATTTGATAAATCCAAGTGTTCCTATTGCAAGAAAGGAAACTACCCGAAGAGATATTGCATGCAGAAGAAGATAGATCAGATGACCAAAATTCTTGAACAACACAACATTGCCCTCCTAGAATGTGCAAGAGAGACTAATCTAGAAGTGAGTTTGATGGTAATGAGAGATGCCATGCACTGAAGGCTGGATTTTCAAAATCGCAAGCCTTCCTGATAGATTCAAGAGCCCCCAACCACATGGTTGCCTACAAAGAATCATTTGATTTTCTAGATCTCGATGATGGTACGATTATTCACATGGGAGATAACTCTTAGATCTTTGTTGAAGGGAAAGTCACACATCTAAAGCATGGAAAGTTCAAAAATGTTCTTTTTGTGCCTTCTTTATCAACAAATGTGTTGTCTATATATAAGATAACTCACATGGGCTCACCGAAGAATGTGTTCTTTGGTCCCAACACAGTTGATATTGCAAAGATCTCTTCTAGGAATATTATAGAGATAGGGTTTTCAAACCATGGCTCAAAGGAATATGAATTCTGTCATTTTTTTCCATACTCTCTTCGTACTCCATTGGCATTTGATGAAGATTAGAGTGATATCTCTTCTAATGAATATGACGATCAAGATCTTGATGTTGAGAATAACGTTCAAGGAGATCCAGATCCAAATCCAAATACTGCTCCCAATCCATGGCCAAGGCCAATATGGGATCACAAAGTACTTATAGTTGTTGGGAACATAGTTTGGGATCCATCTTGCCATAGAACCACCATATCTCAGTATCATGCAAACCTTGCACTAAGTCATGCAGATCCACTTCTCTCAGAGAGGTGCTACAGGATGGTGGGGTTTGATCCACAATCCTCTAAAGATACTTTCCATGGGGGATCTACAACCAAGTACAAATCTCGGTTGATTGACAAAGAGTACTCAAATGTTAATGATTTGGACTACACCGAGCCATTCACTCCAATAGCAAGAAGAGTTCCTGAAATACTTGTTTTGGAAAATACAGCTTCGACACATTAGGAGGTACATCAGAGGAGCAGATCCAGATCTAGATCCATATCTAGCACCTGCATTTCTATCCTACACAGGAGAAGATTGCCAATATTTTTGCAAATTCTTTCACTCAAGAAATTTTTGTCCTTCTCTGCTTGGTATGAAGGTTCTTTGAGTTCCCTACTGTTGTTCCTTTTTGAGGGGGTGTATTTTTCCCATGATTTTTTTCCCCATTTCCTTGGTTCATGGACGGTTGTTTTATTTTCATCATTTTTTTTATTGTATGGGTGACCTTTGGTATTAGTTACCAGGGCCTAGGATGCACAAGTTTGTATTAAGGGGAAGTGTTAGGATATTGTAATACTCCATCCTTGTCCTACTTGCATTATTTACCATTTGCTAGCACTTAGTGATGTTATTTTCTCCCTAGTGGTGTACAGATGTCATCCAGGACTCAATAGTCACTGAATGCGCCCTACATGCATGATTTTAGGATCACTAGAGACAATTCCCTACTTTTTAGGATCCAACTCAATGTTCTAGTTCCTTCCACCTGAGTTGGCTAACACTTGTGGTGGGTTTATGGTATGAATACCACTGATTGTGGCCTCATGTGCCCTTTTCTGAGTGATTTTCATGTCAAACTAACTTATGCGCCCTCCTTGTTCAGTTAACTGATTGTGTCTTCAGTTAACTGAGTTTTGGTTGAGTTTAACTGAGTTTGGGATCTCCAGAGCACTGATAGAGGTGACAATTACTATGCTAGATAGACTGAGAATTGAATTATCCTGTGATTCGAATTCTCTCCATTGTAACATCACTATTAATTATATTTATTATTGGATCATGTGACATTATTCTATTCATATATGATTTCTCATGCATGATTAATTGTTTGCTCATTTTTCTATAGTTTTCACCGTAATTCATCTTTTCTGCTCATTCTTTCTCTGTGACATATACTCGGCTCCATGACATGCTGTGATTTAGAATTTCATAATTCCCCCACCCCCCACAAAAAAATATTTCCGGAACCATAACATTTCATCAATGATACCATTCAATATAATATGGGAGAAACGTAAAGAGGAAATGTATTTTTCCAGGAGTCTCGGTCTTCCTACGGTATGTCCAAGTGTTCAGCTGAGAGACATAACTAGCTGTGTTGAATCGAATTTATTCCATTACTGATTTGAGAGAAGAAAAAGAAACCTTGTTCCTGTAGAAGATATGGGAGAACATTTCCTCCCATACAACCAATCCTCAGATCAATACCAATTCTAACTTTCCTTCCATCCTCGATTTTTCATTGAAACCAATCTGTCACCAAACCAAAAGCGTCCAGAGTTTCTTTCCATATGGTAGAGATATTACTAAAGCATAAAGTCCTATTTATAAACCAATATTCAATGCCGAGTGGAGAGATATATTTGTGGTAAACCACATGTGTCCATAGGGTATTCTCATTAAGAATTCTCCAAACACTTTTAGCTGAGAGGGATTTCCCAAAAACTAGGGAATGTTTCAAACCCCATCCAACCATATTCTTTGGCCATGTTAACTAATTCCAAGCAATCCAGTAAAAAGGGTTTATCACTTTATGTATATTCCAAAGGAAATTGAAACAAATTTTCCTTACGGTATTCAAAGTTCGTTTGGGAATATTATCTATAGTTACTGAGTATACAGGAATAGATTCGAGGATTAATTTCAGTAGAACTGATCTTCCTCCTTTAGAGATCCAGATATTACACTAGTGATGGATTATGTTTTCAACCCTGCTTATCATCCAGGTCCAGTCCTTTGTGCCATAATCATTTGGTTTAATAGTGAAACCCATGTATTTTAAGCCACTCTCCACATCTGTCACAATATATTTGAATTGTGATCCAATCCATAGTTCTGAGTCCACATCCAGATTCATGAAGGAAACTATTGACTTAGTGGTATTTATGGTCATACCAATGGCCTTGGTGAATAACACCAGGATCTTTTTCAATTTAGTGATGTCTATTATGGGTCCATTGGTAAAGATAATAATGTCATCTACAAAAACTAGATGAGATAACATGATGTTTCCTACCACTAGAAGTCGTTTGAAAGAACCATTTGAATTTTTATTATGTATAAACCTGCATAAACCTTCCACTATTAAAATGAACAGAATAGGTGCTAAGAGGAAGCTTTGCCTTAGCCCTCTCTCAAGTCTTAAAAAAACATATGTTGGAGCATTTATGAGTATTGCAAAGGTAACCTAATGGATGTGTGACATAATTCGGTTAACTAAAGAGAGATGGAAACCAATTTGAAGGAAAACTAGCCTCAGGTATGTCCAATTTACCTGATCATATACCCTTCTGAGATGCACTTTTAAAATCACTACTAGCAGTTTCTTGAGTTTTGTAGAGTGTAACATCTCCAGAGAAGTACCCACTGCATCATGGATCTATCGTTCCTTAAGAAAGGTGAACTGATCTATTGACACAACCTTGGATAAAATCACTTTGATTCGACTAGCAATCACCTTTGCTACGATTTTATCGATGCAATTACATAATGAAATTGCCATGTAATCATCAGAGGATTTACCATTTTATCTTTCTTTGGTATGATGGTAATAAAGGTTGAGTAAAAAACCACTAGAACTCTCCCCTTAATCCTGGATTCCTTAATGACAGCCAATACATCCTTATCAAATAACTCCATGAATATTTCAAAGAACTCCACTGGACATCCATTAGGGATTCGACTCTTGTCATCCTGAAGAGATCTAATGGCTTCTTTAAGTTCCTCCATATTTACTAGTTGTTGCAAACTCTCATTTTTCTCCTCTGTAATGAGAGTTGGAATAGCTTAAGAAAGACTCATCATCTGAAGCTAGGACACCTATTGAGCTTTTGAATAAATATGTTTGCAATTTTCAACACCTAGACATGCTAGATCTTGAAAACCGGAGTGCTCAGTCCCATCCTCATCAATTATTTTCCATATAGAGTTGTTGGTTTTTCTATGTTATATATGGTTATGAAAAAACTTTGTATTATTATCACCTAGGATGATCCAGATGACTCTTCTCTTTATCCTATTTGAACTCTCTTCCTCCAGTAGAAGTTGTCTTTTTTGTTTTCCAAGGTGACTATATCCTTCCTCTTATCAGTAGATAAGTACCCCTCGGGATGATTTGAATGGAATTCTCCAAGAGTGTCTTCAATTCTTTTTAAATAATGAGAGATTTCCATTCTCTTATGTACAATCCAAGGAATAGACAAACCCTTTAGTTTCTTAAGATTCTCATGGAATTGAATGGCTACTGAGATAGGGTTGTTACTGTTATAGGGAGTCCAAGCCCTAGATGTCATTTTTCTGAATTCAATTTATTTTAGCCATCTTACATCAAATTTAAAATAACTTGGTGGATTCCTTATCCTTTGAGCTCTCTCCAAGAAAATTGGGTGGTGATCAGAGTCACCTCCCACACCCACCTAGCATCGAACTAAGTAAGCCAATCTCAAATTGCCTTCATTAATTAAAATTATGTCTAATATCTTTGCAATGTAGGCTTCAACTAACCTCATATTTCTCCAATTGGGCCTAAGAGAAATGATAGGGATATACAAAAGAGAGTGGGACCCCAACTGTCTACTAAAATACTCTGCTAGAGGGTCTCTTTGAGAATTTCTACCCGAACTATCAGCCTCCCCAAGGGTGAAATTTAAATCACCACCTAAAATCAATTTCTACAAATTTAAAAAACCAGCCCAAATAATTTGTCACGGAAAATAGTTCTTTGTTGATATGGGTCGTAAAAATTTATGAAGGAGAAGGCCAAACCAAATTCCCTTGAAAAAAATACTGATCCCAATCTAGATGGAAATACCAGCTATTTGTGCATAGGAAAACACTGGTGTTCCATCCAATAATGAGGCCTCCAGACCTCCCAACAAAATTCACACAAACAAAGCACCAACTAGGCATCAAAATTTTTAGATCATCATATTGAAATCACACGAAGCAGGAGTCTCTTGTAGCATGACTGCCATAGAACCAGAATTTGAAACCAGTCATCTCAGGGCTAGTTTTTTAGAGGGAATCCTAATCCCTCTACAATTTAGGGAGAGAAACATCATTAAGGAAACCATGTACTGCGGTTTCATGCTCTAAACAACCCTGATAATATTTTATGTCTACCAAAATTAAAATCCAGAACATCCAATGTCCTTGCAAAGTCCATAATAGATTGTCTACCTCTCAACCTAGGGGACGTTTTGGATAGGCCTCTAATCCCTCCCGGCCCAATACCTATGAGGGGTTTTGTTCGAGACTTAGATATGATATTATAGTCATTTAGTACCTTTATGAATGTCCGAGTAGGATATGGATCCTTACCAAGAGGTGAAGCATCTTGTAGAGGAACAATAACAAATCCACCTACCCCTAAAAGTGAGCTAGAAGGAGATAAAGGGTGGGGTGAAAAAACAGACATCGGAGGAACAAAGCGATTAGGGAGAAAAATGAGGTTTTGGTTTCTTGTGGGTGAAGAAAAAGAACCCAGAGAAGTCTTCCCTGGAATAAGAAAAAATTGGGGTGTTTCCTCCACAAATATGGAGCGGTAATCCTTCTTAGAAATAATAGTCTAGAACATCCAATTTGGTCTCAAAGGTTCGCAGTAGTGTAGAGAGAAGGAATCCAGAGACATCCTCAGGGGAAAAAATAGTCCTGACTATAAAAGGAGCGGGGAAAACCAGACATATCAAAAGAAGAGCTATGACAAAGAGGATCCTGAGGGGTTATTGTACGAATCTACAAGAGATCTAGCAGTTGTAGCAACTCACAATCAAACTATCAAGTATGTTGCAAAGAAGAAGAAAAGGAGACACTCAATGATCACTCATAAACACAGAATAATAGACAATATCTCAGTATCATACAATGAATAAGAATGTAAGTGAATGAGTACAATAGAACTGCAAGGTACATAATATAGGATTTGAATAAGCCAAGTAGGGCATTTGAATTCCTAACTCAGAGTCTGGCTTGGATAATAGTGGATTCATCATCCAGTCAATAGTATTATTCATAAATGGCAATGTTCAATCAAGTGTGTCTAACTGAGTCTAACAGAACCATCTAGGCATAAATCAGGGAAGGGAGACTCCAAGGGAGGTGCATGAGGCTGTCAAAAGGGTCAGTGGAACTCTAGAACTAGCTAACTAGGAGTTGTAGGTAGGTAGGATGAGTAATCAGTGGAAGAACTGATCAATCAAGACTCTAACTGAATGATAACTGCTGGTAGGTGACCTAAGGCACTCTAACTGGGAGATAATTGGCTGGTATGTGATTAAAGGCTCAATTTCCATGCAGAAGAATGAAGAAGGGCGCATTAGGTAGGTGGGAGGCCCCCCTAAGGGCTGAAGACAGGCTATGGAGAGCTAGAAGCAAGCTCTAGGTGTTGGGAGGACCACCATGATGATGATTGGATGCATGCAGATGACTGGATGCATGCATGCATGGAAAATTGAAAAGTGATGGGGAGAATATTGCAACAACCCCCCTCAAGCTATACTATGAGGAAATAACTGAAGAATAGGGCCCTGGTGACTAAGACCAAAGGTCACCCTGTAAAACAGCAAGATAGGGCCCTGGTGACTGAGACCAAAGGTCACCCCATACAATCAATCTAAAATAAACTAAGTGAGGAAAGAGGGAAAACCCAGTGGGAAAAAAAATCCCTCCCTCAAAATAGACTGAAGGATGCTAGGGAATCATATCATCTCTCACCCCTAAGGAGGTAAGTGTCCTTCTTTCTTAAGGAAGGATCTATACATCCGAAATGGATAAGGAATTTCACAAGGATGAATCCTTATATGTGAAAATTATGACCAAGAAGAGGATCAGTAAAGAAAGAAGGATGAAACCTCCCATGTTGAAACTTTGATATGACTGTCCTGGAAGCAGTGAATGCCCATCGAGGAAGAGGAGTCCAAATAGGTGAGAGATTTTTAGGTTCTTGTGGATCTGGATCTCCCATTCGCTCATCTCCTTCATCAGTTACTAGACCTTCGGGTTCTTGTGGATCTGGATCTAGCATTCTCTTATCTCTATCTGAAACATCATGTGAAGATGCATCATCACATCCAATCCCTAAATCTGAAATCTCAAACGGAGGAGCAAGTAAAACTGGCTCATCATCACATGCAAACTCTGAATCTGACATCTCATGAGGAGAAGGAAGTAAAACTGGCTTATCTTCATCATCACTCGGAGGAGGAACATATCCACAAACGTTGATACCATGAAGATTCTCTAGAATATGCATGAAGTCTTCATCAAGATCAGACAAGAAATGGAGGCCCGTAGGAGTTGGACCAATAGGTGTTGGATCTTTAGGTTCTTGTGGATCTAGATCCAGCATTCGCACTTCTTCAAGAGTCCCCTTTTTCTTAATCTCTTTTTGTGTATCCTTGCCCTTGATTGAGTCATGAGCAATTTGGTCACTTAGGAGACCATCAACCACATTCTAACCTATCTTGTAGTTGAGATGAGATAGTCTACTCTCTTCATGAGTGTGAGAGCGAAGAGCAGACTTGTTTGAGAGAGGAAAGAAGTGTGAAAACTCATAGAGTTTTTTCTTTTGATTTGCAAATCCTTTTGCAATGACTTCCCCTGAAATCATGTGTTGTACTTCGACCTCATACGAAGTAAAGATCACTCTTTTGGGCTCTCCAGTATGAGTAAGTTGAAATACCGAAAGAACATTGGCTGCAAGAGAAGGAACATAAAGCATATCAGAAAAGTAACCATGATCAAGATCAATTCTTCCTATCCCCTGAGAGGAGACAACTGAGTTGTTTCCCAAACTGATGGTATGGCCAATAGAGATTTCGAGACTAGAGAAGAGATCTTTGGAGGATTCCATATGGAAGGATGCTTCTAAATCTATGACAAGGGAAGAACCAGTTGATGTACTTGCTGTGAGAGCATAACATCTTACTTTTCCTTCGGATTTAGAAGATTCAGTATCAGGATCCTTCTTCCTTGCACATGCGGGTACATGAAGGTTGTTTTCTTCAAGTAATTTAGCCATCAAATCTATAGTATTCCGCATGCAAACACTCTCAGGATGGAAACCTCTATGGTAGTAAGAACACTCTGATTTCCCTTTTTGAGAATGGTTGGTCTTTCTAGAGTTCAAAACCCCATCTAACTGGTGTGAACTATCCATAGGGCTTGTATCATTTGAACTCTTGTCAGAAATATTTTGTTTTCCTTTATCATTCGCTCTCTCTGTAACTATAAGGGATGAATCTAATTTGGGTTTGATCATTCCCATAGAAATCAACTTCTCTTCTTCTTAAGTAAGAGATTGTGTGAAATCATCAAATGAGGGAAACTTCCATCTTGGAATGGAAAACCTAGCTGACTGGAAAGTAGAGACAAAAACTGAGAATTTTGCCCCCAACTTTGAGAGAATGGAAAGTATAAGCTGCTTGTCTTATTTCACTATCTCATATCTTTTCAACTGGGATATCAATCTTTTGAACTTGGTGAGAAAGGAATTAATAGATTCGAAGTTCTTAGGACTCAAACATATGAGCTCATCTCCAATTTTTGTCCTTCCATATCATCTTTCGGTCCAAAAAGATATTCGAGCTTGTCCCAAACCTCTTTAGGAGATGTAAGATTGATGACATGAAAGTGTAGATCTTCAGAAATTGAGAGAAGGAGGAGACTAAATGCTTCATCAAGCCGATCCAAGTACTTGGACTTTTCAACTGCACTGAGAGGTTCTACCATCATTCCGCTGAGTATTCGGGTGAAGCTCTTTGATCTGATGAAGAGAGTCATTTTTTTATTTCCACTCAACATAGTTGGAAGATTTAAGCTTTAGATCCATCTAAACAGAGAAAGTTGAATTGTTGAAGAAGATTCCAAACGGGTGAATAAACCTGCAAAACAAGAAAAGTTGTGTTGATGGAGAATGATACACTTCGACTGAACACTACCTTAAGGACACTTGGCACATATACTAATTCCTTTACACCTAGATAGACCTCACTGCATTTCTCCAATGAATTCAAGTAATAGCACCAGGATTTGCTGTGGAAACTCAGAGGCTTCTGGTGCACAAGTGAAAGATAGTTTCTCAAAGAAATGTTGTAACTGTTGCTACTACAATTAGAATAGATGCTTCTTGCTCTAATACCATGTAAGAATCTGCAAGAGATCTAGCAGCTGTAGCAACTCACAATCAAACTATCAAGTATGTTGCAAAGAAGAAGAAAATGAGACACTCAATGATCACTCATAAACACAGAATAATAGACAATATCTCAGTATCATACAATGAATAAGAATGTAAGTGAATGAGTACAATAGAACTGCAAGGTGCATAATATAGGATTCGAATAATTCAAGTAGGGCATTCGAATTCCTAACTCAGAGTCTAGCTTGGATAATAGTGGAGTCATCATCTAGTCAGTAGTTGTTTGGTAGAATTTTTCCCTACGGATAAGTCAAAATTCTCTTAACTTTAAAGCGGATTTCTAACTGACTCTAAAGCAAGAAACAAGACAAAGCAAATGCTACCTTGAAATTCCTGAACTAACTTTTACAACAAGATTATATGCATTCAGAAACAATGAGAGATATGACACACCTTTCAATCTGACATTCGTCCCACTTCTAGCTCTTGATCCAAAGCTCCAATGTAGAACCTGTTGAGATCAAACAAAGAACAAACATACAAGCTTCCAAACACATTGAAGTAAAGATTAGTTTCAAATCTAGATTAGATACATTCCATGCTAAGAACTTATGCTATACACATGAAATGGGAAAAACAAGACAAGTTATCTTATTACAAACTTGAAGAATGCTTACAAAGGTTGCTTGATGTCCAAGCCAATCCTCTAGCTCCAAGTGCTTCCTCCTCTAGCTATCTCCACAAGGTTGTAAGATCATAGGTTTGATACTCTCAAGAGTGCTCCCTCTTTCCCATGGAATGCCTCTCTTTTATAATGTATGGTAGGGTTAACCAACAAGAGAGATGGGTGTATCTAGGGAGAGGTAAGTGGATCAAGGTTTCTAATCATAGAAAGTGAGTCGGGATCGAATCAGGGATCCCAATCCTCCAATATCTCTCGAAAATCCAAAATCCCAAAAGCCATGGAAAAAAGACTATAAAAAGAGTACCGCGCCCTGTTGTCTGAGCATAACGCGGTAGTACCGCGTGTCTAGGACAAAGCATAGCACAGTAGTGTGGACTACCGCACACCTATAACTGAGCAAGGCACGGTAGTGTGGGTAAATAAAGTCTCAACTGGGTGAAAACTTGTCAGGGTGGATTTGCCTTCAAGGATTACACATCATCTGTCTCTTCTGGATGGTTTAAAGCAGTAGGGGAAGTGTCGTTAGCTCTTTTTTTGGTGAAGATGTGACACTGTGGAATATGGAGGTATAACAGTAGTATCATTCATAAATGGAAAAATTCAGTCAAGTGTGTCTAACTGAGTCTAACAGAACCATCTAGGCATAAATCGGGGAAGGGAGACTCCAAGGGGGGCACATGAGGCTGTCAAAAGGATCAGTGGAACTCCAGAACTGGCTAACTAGGAGTTGTAGGTAGGTAGGATGAGTAATCAGTGGAAGAACTGATCAATCAAGACTCTAACTGAATGATAATTGTTGGTAGGTCAGCTAAGGTGCTCTAACTGGGAGATAACTGGCTGGTAGGTGAGCGAGGGCGCACTTTCCATGCAGAAGACTGAAGAAGGGTGCATTAGGTAGGTGGGAGGCCCCCTGGGGGCTGAAGACAGGCTATGGAGAGCTAGAATCAAGCTCCAAGTGCTGGGAGGACCACCATGATGATGACTGGATGCATGCAGAATGCATGCATGCATGCAAAACTGAAAAGTGATGGGGAGAATATTCCAACAGTTGTGAGGAAAACCTTACCTGAGCGAGAGGCCTTTGAAACCTTCAAAGAAAATCCAGAATCCATAGATACAGTCTTCTGCGAAGTTGAAGCAGGAGAGGTCAGTTGCATGTTCATCACGTACTCTTGTAAGGGCTGAACCAATGAGTTCTAAATATTGTAGGAAGTAAGAACCATTTTCTCCTTATCCAAAGAAACCAGCTTCCGTCTCTAGATAGTTTTCTAGAAGGGTCAGGAACAGTCCCCAGAAAAATTTCCATACTTATGGAAGTAGTTACATTTGAAGGGAATACCTTCATAATCAATAGGTTGTATCCAAATTTTTTCTTTGAGGGATATCTCTAGATCCTCCAACAGACTGTCCCTGAAATCCAACTCTACCAGGTTGTGAGAACTTCATATAACTCCAATTTCAACGAAGCCCATGTCCATTTTAAAGAAAGAGCCTAAGGAGTCACCAATACATTGGAACACAATTAGTGACCAAATATCTGGGGGTAAATGTAATGTAACCAAGCATATCATAGGAACACTAACTCAATATTTGAAAAATTAAAACACATAGTGCATAAACTTGAAACAAAGAACCAACTAGTTTGACTAGAAATTCAAGTAAAACCCCGTAAACAACTCTAGAATCTACCAGATTTCCCCAAGATGATTTTTATGGCCTGATAAATATCAAGAAAACCTACAACAGCCTAATTAGACTCCCAACTTTGATAGATTCACTTTTGTAAGTACGTCATGCCTGGGACGACCCTTTAGCAAAGCCAAAGACTCTGAGGAAATATACATAGGAATTTTGTAGAAAATTTGCTAATTCTAGTGCAGTATGGAAGTGTATGGCTTGAAAAATACCCAAAATAGCTATAACAACCCTTAAAAATTCAATTAGGAACCACTGGACTCAATTTGGGAAGTCAAGAAAACTATACTAGCTTTTGGACTGCTCAACTTGGGAAGTTTCAACTCATATCAAAATACCTCTAAGGGTCACGAAACTCAGATATATGGATAGATTTGTTTTATCATAATTCCTACTAACAACATTAACTGACGAACTTAGAATTGGACTTACAGAAGTCAGTCTTATGCAATTTCTGGAAAACCTAGTCAATTTTAGTGCTATAACAAGCATAGACACCAAAATTACATTAACATATGTAAAGATAATTTGCAGATCTGAAAACCATATCAAAATATTAAACTTGATATAATAACCGTTACATTACATAGCATCTTGTGTATCATACATACCCAAAGGGGTGCTATAAAGTTATAAGAACATAAGCAAGATCAAATACATGTGGAAGGCGCTCCAATGGATGGAATTTTCAACACTAGATAAGAAATATATTGGATGGAACTGGAAAATATCTGAAATTAACTTCAGTGACCAGGTCTAGGTTCCTTACTCCTCATGGTTTGACTGAATGCACAAGTAGAATGAAGATCAACAAGGGCACATATTCCAACTATGGCTAGGGGCACATCTCCCAAGTCTTGAGAAGCTTCAGAGCTCTTAATAAAAATTAAAAATGGCCAAAATATGTGAATCGGTGCATGTATCATTATTTTTTTGAATGTGGTTAGCTATTCCTTCTACCTTTTCGGACTTTCCATCAATGAAATTCGGATTAGTGATGAGTGGAGGCTTCTTTGGCAAGTTTCCTTTGCAGTTTGGACCCACTTGCCTCACGAATTCACCCTCACTGGACAAATTTAGAATCTACAACTTTACTAATGCCTCTTACTTTCTTTCCTACTTTTTCTATTCCTTCTAGAGTCTTATCTTCAGAAAATGGAAACATGCCGCCTTCTTGATTTGTTGCTACTTTTCTCGCTTTTAGCTTCTTTCCTTCCAATTTTTTCCAAGGAACCAACTCATATCCCTTATCCTTATCATGTGCACCCTCTTGGGACACCTAATCCATGGACAACCCATCCAATAGTTAAATAGAAATTAAATATTTACAAACTATGAGCTTTATCACTCCTCTATAGTTTAATTTAATTAAATTAAATAACCATGGACCAATATTAATCTTAACTAATTATTTTATTTTCCACTAGGACCCATAGGGATCTAATGGGTTAGTGGTTTCTCCCAGGCTATCAAAAATGGGGACATTACAGTCCTCCCCTCCCAAAATTTGCTTGTTCTGAAGCAAGTGAAAATATGGTTGGTGAAGAACATGCACACTTTTTTTCCACATTACTTTTGCAAGGCTACTTCAAAAACCATTTGAATCCCATCTGCATCATAGATGATCCTTTTGACAAACTTGCATTGTCCATCCTCTGCATCAAGTCATGTAGTAATCTGCTTTTGAAACACTCCATGGACAATTGTGATGCAATATATGGATTGAATTTGACTGTGATACACCCTTTAACATGCTTCAATCCACCCAATAACTCACATGCAACCAAAATTTTGCTTCCATACATTGAGCTTCTCATGTGTCAGGATTGGCCTTGAACCATTATGGTAAATTTGGATCTCAACCTTTCTTTTCATTTAGCACTTTATTCCTTTATCCCATGCATGCATGATGACTAACACCTCCATGTTTGTGATTGAATCATGTCTATGATGGGGCTACAACATCACAGGGTTTCTATTTGGCCTCAAAATCATTCCTAAGCTTTCTTTGGAAGTATGACCTTTATGCACAAATGGTGGACCAAAACCTGGTGGGGTAAGATTAGAACATTGATGTAACATTTTCTTTATCCTTTTTAGAACTCTTTGAATATTCTCATCCCCATAGGAGACTCCTTTCATTACTTAGGAAGCCACATGTGTTATGAAATGAAAGGATGCTCTACATGGTGCACCATCCTTACCATGTTCAATCATAGGATCAAAATGCAATACCTCTATCCTTTCAATTTCATGTTCAAACAATTTGATATGCAATGATTTCTCTACCAAGTACATGACATAGCTTCCAAATCAAGAATTTACTTCTCCCACATCCTACCATGAACCAGAATGTAATCAAATAAAACCAACAGAATCTTACCAAAGTGATTGATGTATGCTCTGCTCATGTAGGAAGGTGAATTCATAGGTTCATAAGCCAAATCAATGCTCATGCATGAAAGTCCCAAGTAGGAACATTGGACACAAGGATATGTCTCCTGAAAAATGTCTTCATCCATACTAATCTGATGATGAGGATTAATGTGGAGATCAATTTTGGGAAGTTACTTGACCTTCTACATCTCATTCCTCTTGAGAGGTGTCTTTGTACCCCATAATACTATGTGAAATATCCATCTGAAATAGGTGAGACTAAGAATGGTTCCAGGGTCCCAAATGAGTCTGAGAAATGAAGAGTGTCTAATACATCCACACCAAACAATACCAAGATCCCATAGTCTGTGTTGCACTCCCCCATCCATCACTAACATATGAAACAATTTTTCATTTTGAGGAATGCCAAGATCCGACAACCAAATTGAAAGTTCACCACTTCCAATGACTCTGGAAACATTTTCTATTCGATAGAACAAGGTTTGGATCTCCTCTTGTGCCATTTGATTTATTGCATGCACTGTTGTCTTCAGCATGCTATGAGTGCAAATTGATATTCTATTGCATGGTGATTCGAAATATTCCATGTAGTTGCTCACCCAATCCATGGATGCATAGAGGATGGAGATATCTAATGGCTGCAAAATATGTCTTTGTTGTTTCTCAGTTGTCAAAACAATGTCAGGCACAACAAATATTTCATTGCAGAAACAAGAGAAACATTTACCTCCCAAATTCTTCATTTCATTGGTGCATCTATCCACCCAATCAATGAATGAATGAACACTTTTGTTTTCTGATCCATATGGAATGTGATCAGCCATCTCCTCTAGAGGGAAATATATCTCCCATAAAGGCAGCTCATGACATTTATCCTTTAAGGCATGCATGCCAAACAGTATCTTATTGATGCAAGCAAGACTGGTGCATCCTTGAACCTCCATATAGGTGATGTACTTGTCTACCCCATACTTGGATAAACAAATAACACTACTTGCAAACACAAATGGTGTGTCCTCGGCTACCATTCTCATAGCTAACTCCTCCTCTATTTCCTTCTGCATATCACAAGTGCTTGGCAAAAATATTATACATATGTCCTCTTCTTAAGCACATGCAAATCTGAATTTTCCTCATGTTCAAATTCCACATGAGGTTCCTCCTTCAAACCCAATGTGTTTCCTACCATGTGCACATGATAATTTTATATGTAGGATGGAGGATGTGGCATGCTTAGATATCTATGAAGCTGAACAATCTGTAACCTTGATTCTTCAAGGTCCTATTGAATGCTCCTCAAAGAATCGTGTGTAGTCTTCAACTCCTGAGTGAGGTTGTCAATCTCCTCTTCATATTCTTGTGAGGAACTATGATACATCTTCAAAATATAAAGAAGATGGTCTCTATCAAAAATCATCTACAAAAATGCACATCTTATGTTGCCCACTACTTTTCAAATATTCTCAAATTCTTCAATGGAATATTTCTCCTCCATTCTCCAACAACATTGTGACACCAATACATCGGTTCCATGCAGAGTGCTCAAGGACTTCCTAATATCCTTTTCTCCCATATTAAATGGCCCTGTAAGGAAGTGTGGCTATCGAGGAGTAACATCCTCTCCTTCTTCTTTTGCACAACTTTCTTCTCTCATGTTGTCACTTTGTAGTGGCTTGTGCTCCACCCCATGGATCTTTTCTTCTACTTCATTTCTATTCTCCTCCTAGAAGCTTGAGGCTTATACTTATTGACTGGCATGAGGATCAAGTCTTTTAGAGACTCTGCTTGAAAAAGAACCAAATAATCTCATGGTGTTTGAATATACAAATGGCTTTGATGAATCTTCACCTTTGGTTTCTTCTTCTTCTTTACTCAAAGAGGAACAACTCGGTTCCTCTATGGATGGTTTGGTACTACCAAAAGAAAAATAATCAACACCTTGAGTCAAAAATTCATACTTTCTAATGAAATAATATTTGAAGGGGATAACTGCATAGATATTCTCACCCAAATCTAGATACTTCTGTTAGCAGTGACGCATGTCATCACTTGCTGCTAACCTTCTCGCCAATTCCTCCTCAAGGCTAGCCATTAGTGTATCAAACATTCTATCATTTATGTATATTGATTCATAGAATAATTCCTCCTCCTCCCATGACATATGAAAACCTCCATTTATGTAGATTAATTCTTCTTCCTCATCCCAATCGGAATCTTCTTCACGAAACAAGGACATGGCTGCAATTATTCTTTCAACTGAACAATGGAGATTGGTCTTGCTTCTCACAGGTGTAGAGGACCACAATCTAATACAATTTTAATGTAATAAAACTGATCATAGGCACAGTAACTCAATATTTGAAAAATTAAAACATGTCGTGGATAAACTTGAAACAAAGAACCAGCTAGTTTGACTGGAAATTCAAGTAAAACCCCCAAACACCTATAGGCTCTCCCAAATTTCCCCAATATGTGTTTTATGGCCTTATAAATATCAAGAAAACCAACATCCTGATCATACTTCCTACTCTGATGACTGCACTTTTGGTAGTACCTCATGCCTGGGCCGACCTTTGGAAAATCCAAATACTATGAGGCAATATTTCAAGGAATTCTATGGAAAGTCCATTGCTTCTTGTGTAGTATGGAAGTGGATGGCCTGAAAAATAACCAAAACAGCTATAAAAACCCTTAAAAATTCAATTAGGACCCACTGGAATCGATTTGGGAAATCAGGCAAATAAGACTAGCTTTTGGACTGCTCAACTAGGGAAGTTTCAACTCAGCTCAAATGATCTCTAAGGGTTACAAAAATAATATATAAGGACTTATATGGGTTCATCATAATGTCTACTAACAACAACAACAACTAGTGTATTGAGAATTGGATTTACTTAAGTCAGTCTAATGCAAGTTTTGGAAAAAACTAGTCAATTTTAGTGCTATAACGAGCATAGGCACCAAAAAAGCATTAACATATGTAAAGATAATTTTCAGATATTAAAACCAGAACAGAATATTGAAATTCATAGAATAAAAACTACATTACAGAGCATCATATCTATCATACATACCATAGGGCTGCTATCAAACTCCAAGAACATAAGCAAGATCAAATACATGTGGAAGGCACTCCAATGGATAGAATTTTAAACACTAGCTAAGACATCTATTGGATGGAACTAGAAAGGATATGCAATTAAATTTAGTTATCGGGGATGGGTTCCTTACTCCTGATGGTTTGACTAATTCCACAAGTAGAATGAAGATAAACAAGGGCACATCTCCCAATAGTGACTAGGGGAACATCTCCCAAGTCCTAAGAAGCTTCAAATATCTCAATGCAAATAAAAAATTGCCAAAATATGTGAATTGGTGTGTGTATCATTCTTTTATTGACCTTGTTTATCTTTTATTCCTTCCTTTTAGGACATTCAATCAATGCAATTGGAATTAGTGATGACTGGAGGCTTCTTTGGCAAGTTATTTTTGCATGTTGGACCCACTTGCCTCATGAATTCACCCTCACTGGCCAAAATTAGAATCTACATCTTTTCTAAGGCGTCTTTCTTGCTTTCTTTTTTTTTCTATTCTTTATTTTCAGTCATGAGGTAATAGGGTGATTCAAATTCTAGTCAGTGTAAAATTCAGTGGAAAAGGTTAAGTTTCAAGTATCAAAAGCCAAGATATTGATTAAGTGTCTACATTGAATGTGAGTCATCGAGTAAAGGACCATCAACAATTGACTCATTAGTAAATATTTTCAGCATAGATTCACAATGCATCCTAATTCATCCATTTTCCACTCCATCACACCAGTCATTAATGAAGAGTCATCACCATGCACTCACTACTCATCAAATCATCACGCCCCATTCATTAGTTATTATGACACTAGTGGTGTCCCACCCGTCATTCATAGTTTGTGTTAGTCGCCACCGTTTTGGCCAATATGGAAAGATTGGTGAAGGACATTCTCATAAAGAGAATGTATTGCAGTTAAGGATCGCTAAAAAAGGTAACAACATAAAGGATAGAAGATTCGTTGTCAAGACAAGTCAAACAATTTGTGTAGAAAGAGAGGCAACATGCATGAATGAAGAAGGAGATGCACAAGGAAAGAGAGAGCCTGTGATATGTTGGATGTCATCTCCAACATTCATGGTGAGGGGCATGCCAAAATAAGGAATATTTATGTACAAATTACATACCATCCAGTAGTTAAGAAGAAAGATGCAGGGGATGGAAAGAAGTTAAGAATATAGGTGAATTCGATTTGGTAGAGTAAGCTATAAGAGATGCCAAGAGGGAATATAGGTGCACTAGGGTGATACGTATTGATCTATGTGAGAACTCAAGAGAAAAATTGTGCCAAGAGAGCTAAGTCATGTGAAGTATTAGCTGGATGAGAGGGTAATCACATAGATATGGCCACTACCCTTGTAGCAAAGAATTATCACACAAAGAAATAGGCCCCTAAAGAATACTCAATTCCATAGGTGCCACTCCCCATAGAGGTTACAGTTAAAGGCATATTGTTGGGGCGGATTCAATTCCTAAAGTACCCAAATTTTAACATCATATATGAGATGTATTTCCCTGTGCTAGCAATGACCCAATACATGGAAGTGAAGACCAATCTTGACAACATAGAAAACATGGTGTTGCAAGCATGTGCACGTCTTCTCTACTAGTCAAGGATGTCCCTAATGGACATCCCACACTTTTTCAAAGGAGACCATATTAACTCTTTCAATCAGTTCCTTCTGAGCCACCTGTAGGGAGGCTATCTATGGATAGATAAGAAGTATGAGATCATGGACAGAGTTTTTAGGTTGGTCTTCAATAATCCATGTAGAGGAAAAGACCCAGAAGATGTGATGGTCCACGCATCCGCATACGCGATATACAGAAAATTTAAGACCTGTCAATGTGGGAGAGGGTGTGTCATTTCAACAATCTTAGAGTGTTGTGTCCAATTCGCAATGTAGATCCTAAAGTGAAAAATATTGCAAAATTTTACGCAAGGATGAGTGCCTAGCACGCGTTGTCAATATAGAAGAACCATGTGCCATGGGAAATCAATTGGCGTGGGAAACATACCTGCACCTAGAGTTATTTAAGGATTTCTTAGATGCACAATACAAGGGGATTGTGTTCCATTATAGTTGGGTACTACTGCTAATTGTGATGGTGGTTTGGGAATCCCCACCAAAATACACATATGACTAGCCAACATCGGACTACTTTGCTGCATCTAAGTTCTTAGTGTTCCACCCTCATCCAGATAAGGAGTATTAGGTTGATGTTGAGATCGTATTCCATATGTAATACACTAGAATTCTCAACACAACAGCTGAATCACTCCAGGTTCTGTAGAACACTATGGATAGGTTCAATGACGGAGTCATATTTGAGGTCGATTCCCACAATGTCCTAATTCTACTACATTCCAATCCAAAGGTAGAGTATTTGTTGTTGTTCTGCATCATCACCAATGATGTCAAGGATACAGTTATGTAGTGGCCAGCACACTTCCATTTTTTTCGAAATATGATATCAAGATCCTTGAGGAAGACATTATATAAAATAAGGCCCACAAGGTAAAAGCCAACAGTTGTAAACCACCTAGGTATTCCCCACGCTTGTTGAAGAAGCGAAAGCAAGAGACTCAACAATCATAGTAGGATGAGGACACTCACAAGAGGAACTAAACATCCCCTTCCCCACCGCATGAGAAGGAGCAAAAGGAATAGGAAGAGGATGAGGAAATACCACCATATGGACAGTTGCCAAGAACTAGACCACTTGGGTGCATTCACCAGAAAATTTTCCAGTAGTTCATGGACCTATCTGAGATTCCACTCACACAAGAGACTAAGTACTAGGTGCAAGAGCATGCGCAAGAGACAACGAATGATGCACACCAGGACGTAGTCCAACAAAGTCTTCCACATACTAAATATGCATCAACTAGCATTTGAATGATCTCTTAAATCATCCAACAACTACAATCCAACATTTATGTGGCAGAACTACTCCAACGAGACAACAGAGAGAAGCTTGATGAGCTGTGAATGGTGTTGCATATCGTGGCAGGAAAAAGATTGGCACAGACGTCAGAAGCTATTGGCACTATCCGTGCAAAATAACTCCAGAAGCAAGACGAGGGGTATTTCCACTAAATGTTGAGACTAAACCCCTTGGTCATCATAGCATTCCACCCAAAGGTCACTTCAGAAATATACCAATTACCATACAATGAGCTAAACCTACACTTGGTGCCGATGTAGGATATTCAAAACTATATATGTGATATGTTCATGGAGCTGGGGAAATACGTGCACAGTTGAGCCACTCCTATGCGGGGATCGAGAAAGAACATAAATATTTTTTTTGCGCACGGGATCAAATCGAAGTCAAATTTGATCGAGCATATGCTACATCACCAGCCCCTAGCCAACTAGCTATCACTCAACTCCAATCGACGCAAAATAGTACCCATATTATCGATATAGTGGCTATGCTACAGCAAGATGCAACAAAACCGTGGGTGCAAGTCAAGCCGGAACCATCATCAGAGGAGCGGGAGGCGTTGCTTAGATCAAACCAAGGAAGGCGTTGCAACCTTGAGAGGGTTCGTTGAGTATAGTTTGAATATTTGGAACGATTTGCAGGATGTACCAGAGTTGCATAACGTAGACCAACACATCAGAAGCTGGGATGTATTGGTGATCTCAAATAAATCAAATAAATAGAGCATGACACAGCTACCACTTTCTGCAAAGAAAACAGTGATGACAGATATCAGTGCATTGACCAAGAACATTTCATTTAGCCAAGTTGAGCAGTAGATCATTGCGACAGTTGTGGTCGAGGAACACGAACAAGCACAAAGAGACTTTGACAGTCTGTCCGAGCCCCGGGAAAAGGCTACTAAATTTCTTCTTGTAGTAGAGAAAGCAAAGCAAAAATTTGGAAAAAGTAAGACTGATGATCTTGATGCATTAACTATGCGCATTAAATACATCACTAGTGAGTTCGATACAATTCAAAAAAGCTTCCAGCACTTCCTCGGTGACCTATGCATGCACCTTCCATTAGTAGAAGCATTGGATCTGTGATTTGCATGGCTTGCGATGAGCCACATATTAGTGTTGGGTTCTTGTTGGTGCTCGAGTTTTGATCATTTACTGTGCGTAAAGCCAATAGAAGTCAGAATCAGTTGTGCCAATCTGCGTGCCAGTAACAACTTCCAGTTTTGGATACTCCATCCTATATAAGGCTCACTTTTGTAAAGGGCTGGGGTTTTTGTTCTACGATTATTGTTAGTGTTGTTTTGTTAAGACTTATGGTCTTGGTCAGTCTGATAGTTCTTTAATATTGTGATTCTAAGATGTAATAGTTTTTTTTAATTCTGCTAATGTTACATCCTTGCACTGATAATGAGGAGTTTTTATGTAACTATGTGTTCATGAAGAGTTTGGGTATTAAATTAGAAAATAAGAATGTGAGAGGCAATTTTTTGAATTGTTATTTGTCGTGTGTTTATATGTGTATATGTGTGTGGAAACTCATGTGTTATCTAGCATACTAGTGTGTGAAACTATAAATCACAACAGATCATGGAGCAGAGTATACCTCACAGAGAAAGAATGAGCATAGAAATTGAGTTATAGTGAAAATTGTAGTAAAAAGGAGCAGACAATTAATCATGCATGAGAAATCTGATAGGAACATAATAATGTCACATGATCCAAATAATCAGTATAATCAACAATGATGTTACAATGGAGATAATTAGAATCACTTGGCAGAATTCGAGTCTCAGTCTGTCTAGCATAGGAATTGTCACCACTAGAGAGCTCCGGAAGACCCAAACTCAACTCAACTGAACCTAAACTCAGTTAATTGAAGACACAATCAGTTAACTGACCAAGGAGGGTGCATTTGTGAGTTTTTCATTAAAATCACCCAGAAAAGGGCGCATAAGGCCACAATCAGTGGCAATTGGAGCATAACCCCCCCGCAAGAGTCAGCTAATTCAAATGGACTGAAATGGAACACTGAGTTGGATCCTAAAATATAGGGAACTAACTCAAGTGGTCCTAAAATGATGCATGCATAGCGCATTAGGTGGCTGATGGATCCTAGATGACCTCTACACACCACTAGGGGGGAAATGAAAACTATTAGAAAAAAAAATAATGCTAGGTAGGATAAGGATGGAGTATTAATTATCTTAACACCCCCCTTAATCCAAACTTATGCACCTTAGGCCCTGGATACTAAGACCAAAACTCACCCATACAATCAAATAAATTATGAAAATAAAATAATTGTCCATGAACCAAGGTAATGGGGAAAACCTCATTCTAAAACCCCCGCCTTAAAATAGGACAGCAGGGAGCTCAAACAACTTTAACAACAAATAGAGATTTGAGATAAACAAATCTATTATGAGTGAAAAACTTAGTGAATATGTCTGCAATCATCTCCTCTATAGCCTGACAATAATGCAGTGAGATGGTCATGTTGTGCACTAGCTCCCTGATGTAGTGCATGTGAACCTCAATATGTTTGGTCCTTTGCTTCTGAACGAGGTCACTGGAGATCCTAATGGAACTTTGATTATCACAAAAAATCTCTACTGAAGGAGAAGTGTGAATTCCAAACTCAGTCAAGATCTCATGCAACCAAACTTCCTGGATAGCTGCATTCACAGCCCCTCTATACTCTTCCTCTGTTGAATAAAGTACGAGTGTTGCTTGCTTCTTCCTTGACCAACAGATTGGTCCTAATCCTAACATGAATACGTACCCTGAAGTAGAATTCCTATCAGTATTGTCTCCATCCTAGTCTAAGTCAATAAAACCAACCAGATCTAGTTGAGCACCAGTAGTATAATGTATACCAAACTCTCTTGTACCTTGCAGATGGTGAAAGATCCTCTTAGTTTCCTTCCAATGCAGCTCATGTGGCTCCTGCATGTACATAGCCACAACACCAACAACATATGATAGATTTGGTCTCGAATGTGTCAAATACAACAAGCTACCAATCCACTGTCTATAAAGAGTGCTATCAACCAGTGGAGTGGAACCACCTTCTTTGAATCTAATGTCGGAGAGGAAGGGAAAGGATGTGGATTTGCATCAGCTATATGAAACTTTGTGAGTAAATCAGATGCATACCTTGAATCTGAAATCATGATCCCTAAATAATTTTGAGCTACTTCAAGACTAATTAATTGTTTTAAAAGTCCTAGATCTATCATAGCGAATGCTTTGTTCAAGGAAAACTTGATGTGCTTCATCCCAGTAGCAGATCCGCCAGTGATGAGCAAGTCATCCACATACAAAACAATCAACAGTAGACATCCTCCCTTCTGTTGCATGTAAACATTGCAATCTATTTGCATGTTTCAAACTTTTGTAACAGTAAGAATGAATCCATCTTTGCATACCATGCCCTTGGGGATTTCTTGATCCCATACAGTGATCTCCTCAGTCTACATACAAAGGAAGGATCATCAGTGTACCCCTCAAGTTGTTTCATGTATATCTCTTCTTTTAAGTCACCATGCAAGAAGCCACTCTGTACATCCATGTGATGTACCTACTATGCATTCAAAGCTGCAATGGCCAAAATAACCCTTACTGAATCCACTATTTCTATAGGAGCGAATGTCTCATTGTAGTCAAAACCTTGAACTTTTGAGTACCCATTTGCAACCAACCGATCCTTGTAGTTGGTTGTAGATCCATTTTCATTGAACTAGTTTCCTCCCTGGGGGAAGAGGGACAAGATCCCATGTTTCATTGTTCTATAGTAACTCATGTTCTTCATACATGGTTGCTTTCCATCTTGAATCATGGAAAGCCTCTATGTAATACTATGAATCAGACGCCACCATCATGAAGCACCTCTCAGGGAGAAGTGGATTTGTATGGCAAAGTTCAATGTTTTCATCTTGGTATTGAGATATTATTCTTCTGTAGTCAGATGAATCTCCAACAATGTCCCCAGATACCTCAATAATAATTTGAGCCCATTTAGGCTTTGGAATGGGAGTAGGTGCTAGATCTGGATCTGGATTTGATAGATCTTCATGCTCAATATCTAGATCTGAATCATATTGATTTTCTTCTTCAGAATCTGAATGTGGATCACCTGTAGAAACATCACTAGGAGCGAATGGAAAAGGTAGATCATATATACCTTCTTCTTGAACTGTTGTAGATCATGCATTGGATCCTCATTGAATTGAACACATATTTAATGAAGCATATCTTGGTTTCAATATCCATCAGTTTGTAAGCTTTTGCATCTTCTACATATCCAAGAAGGATGCATTCGCTACTTTCAGGTTAAAGTTATTTCCTATTGTCGAAGGGGATTATGTCCCATGCCTTGGATCCAAAAACCCTTACATGAGAGACATCATGTTTGTGTCCCTTCAATGATTTGAATGGAGTGACCCCATCAACAGATTTGTGGGGTACCCTATTATGAATGTATGTGGCACAGTTCACTCCTTCTTCCCAGATATTTGATGGGAGATCTCTTTCTTCAAGCAAGTAGGTATCCATCTCTTTCAATGACCTATTCTTCCTCTCTACTACACCATTTTTCTGCGGTGTGTATGGGACAAAATGTTGCATTTGAATACCTTCGAAAGAACATAGTTGCTGCAACTCCTTCTTGATGTACTCCCCTCCATTATCTGATCTAGGTTCCTTGATATTCCTTCCAGTAGTTTTCTCAACTAATGCCTTGAAAATTTTGAAGCTTTCAAACACCTCAAATTTATGTTTGAGAAAGTAGATCCAACAGAACCTAGAGTAGTCATCAATGAAGGTCAAAAGGTATTTGGATCCATTCATTGAAGAAGTGGGAATCGGTCCTGAAACATCACTATGAATCAGATCTAGGATGGAGGAAGCTCTCTTTTCCTTCCCAACATCATATTTTCGCTCTGGGTGCTTCCCTACCAAGCAACCTTTGCAAGTTCTTTGAGAGAAATTTATGTTCGGAAAAACTTCAACCATATCTTCCTCGTGCAACTACTGTAGGTATTTGAGGTTTAGGTGTATGAATCATTCATGCCAGAGTCTTCTTGTCTCATTTTCATGAGTAAAGAGAGAACTTTGATGTGAGTATGGAAAGAAGCAGGAGAACTCACAGGCCTTGGAGGAATGGTTTGCAACTCCTTTGGCTATCAACTTCCCATATGAGATCTCTGCAAGCTCAACTGTATCATGTCCAAATACTACTTTCTTTGGTGAACCTGTCTGTGTCATATGATAAACAAACAACATATTAGTTTCTAGAGAAGGCACATACATCACATTGTTAAACTTTCCATGCTCAAGTTGTATAGTACCCTTCCCTTCAACAAATATTTGAGAGTCATCTCACATGTGTATGTTGGGTCCATGAGTGAGATCTAATGAAGAAAATGGCTCTCTGGAGGAAACCGTGTGGTTGGAGGCTCCAGAATCAATAAGAAAAACTTGGGATTGTGAGAATCTAGCCTTCAATGCATGGCATCTTTCATGATATTCTGACTTAACACCTAGATCAGTATCCCTTGCACCTTCAAGGAGGGAAATTTTATGTTGTTCAAGGAGTTTTTCCATTTGATCTATGGTCTTATTCATTCAATAAATATCAGGATGATTACCCTTCTTGCAGTATGTACACTTGGATTTCTCAAACTTATTTTGTTTGTCCTTCTTGGAGCTGGAGGATCCTTCCAATGGACTAGACTTGGCATTCTGCTTGGGTTCAGATTGCCTCTTCTCTTTTCCCTTTTTCTTCCCCTTTGTATTCGCACTTTTTGATTCTCCATCCACAATAGCTTGAGTTTTGGAGGCCTTCAAGGAACCCATCTATATCAATTTGTCTTATTCTTGGATGAGAGATTCATTGAAAACATCTAAGGATGGGATTTTCCAACCAAGGATTTAAATTCTCCCGGAATGGAAGGTAGTGACAAAGATGGAGAACTCAGGACCTAGCTTTCTCAGAATGGATAGAACCAACTACTCATCCTTCTTCTCAATTCCACACTGCTTGCATTACATGACCAAGGATTTGAATTTGGAAAAGAATTGTTGGATGGTCTCAAAAGTACTGGGTTGAAGAGAAATCAACTCATCCTCCAGAATATGGCCCCTTAGCTCATCTTGTTTGCCGAAGAGGGTCTCCAACTTCAACCAAACCTCTTTTGGAGTCTTCAATCCATCGAGGTGAAGATTATATCTCTACAAACATGAATACACATGAAACTGAATGCTTCATCCAATCTATTCAGATACCTGGCCTTCTCAACAGTTGCTTGAGGTTCGACCTCCTTTCCCATTTTTACCTTGTACAGTGACTTCTTGCACAACACCATTTGCATATCAGCCCTCCAATCAAGGTAATTGAAGGGTGTCAGGATCCTGGGAGAGATATGAGCATTCGAATTCTCCATTAGAACTGTTGAAGCAAATACAATGTGGTACTATTGCTACTGCTGCACTGAAAAAATTTCAATAACTTGCAAAAAAATCTCAATTTTGGAGATGGACTACTACTATTGAGCACTGCTTTAGGAAAATAGGCACTTTATCCGAATCCTTCACATTTAGATAGACCTCAAAGGATTTATCCAATGAATTAAGTGCAACGGAACCAGGATTTGTTGTGGAAATCCATAGGCTTCTGGTGCACAACTGAAAGAAGCTGCTCAACCTACGCTCACTAAGTTCTGATACCATGTGAAATTATAAATCACAATAGATCATGGAGCGGAGTATAACTCATAGAGAAAGAATGAGCAGAGAATTTGAGTTATAGTGAAAATTGCAGTAAAACAGAGCATACAATTAATCATGCATGAGAACTCAAATAGGAACAGAATAATGTCACATGATCCAAATAATTAGTACATTCAACAATGATGCTACAATGCAGAGAATTCGAATCACTTGGGATAATTCGAGTCTCATTCTGTATATCATAGGAATTGTCACTACTAGAGTGCTCTAGAAGACCTAAACTCAACTCAACTAAAGTTAACCTAACTCAGTTAACTAAAGACACAATCAGTTAATTGACCAAGGAGGGTTCATTAGTGAGTTTGTCATGCAAATCACTCAGAAAAGGGCAGATGAGGCCACAATCAGTGGCAATCGGAGCATAAACCCCCCACAAGGGTCAACTAACTAAGGTGGATTGAACTGGAACACTGAGTTGGCTCCTAAAATATAGGGAACTGACTCAAGTGGTCCTAAAATGATGCATGTAGGGCGCATTAGGTGTATGATGGATCCTATATGACATCTTTACACCACTAGGGGGGGAAATGAGATCATCAACTACTAGGAAAAAATAAATAATGTTAGGTATGAAAAAGATGGAGTATTAATTATCCTAACATAGTGAACCTAAAGGTTTTAGGTGTACTAGAAAGTAAAACTCCACTAAAAGTAGAAAAGGAAGAAAAGATTCCACTAAAACCTACACTAATTAGTGTTTTCCTTATAATAGTGTCCCCAAATGTAGTAGTGATAAAGTAGAAAAGGAAGAAGTGATTCTATTGAAACCTACACTAATTAGTGTTTTCCTTATAGTGTCCCCAAATGTAGTGGTGATGCTTGTTCACTTTTCTATGCTTTCATTCATGTCGCTTAAATTCATTTATCTTGTTATGAACGTATTCCCTCTTTCTATGCTCTTTGTCTTGCGTGATTGACTCTATGTCATCATCCATTTCAATAACCATATTTAGGGCCTTTAATATGATGCTTGTAAATTGTTTCAAATTTTTCATTGGAGATTGGGCCACAAACCACAAACAAATTAGTCCATTCTTGGGACATGATACTTTAACTTCCTAAATAGTTTTTCTATTTAAAATTGTTCCTTTTCACTATGTTCATTGACATATTCTTGGCACCCCTAAGCTTGTTAACTACCAATTTTTTAGAACCAATGTATATTATATGTGTATCATTGAATTTATTTACAATATCGTTCTAGATTATGAAATCTTGTTTCATATCGAATCATCAATACAAATTGAATGCAACCACCAAAACCATTCCTTGGATTTAGCTAAGAACTCCAACACGACCAAGCACCAAATATACTTTGAGGATTCCAAGGTCTTAGCCAATATCAAACTTTACTCAAAATGTAATTTAAGGGAAGCTATTTATATTAAGAAGCGCTCTAATAACTTAAATTATCATGATAGTTATAAAATTAACAAAAACTGCATTCCAACATTATATCATTCAACTAAGTGTCAAAGAAGAACAGAAAACACTTAAAGCATCTTTCTCTCTCTCTCTCTCTATATATATATATATCTATGTATGTATGTATGTATGTATGTATGTATAATAGGGTAAATCGTCAATCCTAATTACAAAGCCTAGCTCCAAAGGGATCAATATAGTATAGGTTCATATATTCTCAACAATTCACATAAGTGGTCATGAGCCACATGTGAGATATCTCCCAGGATGTTGGGGAGGTCACGAGCTTGATTCTATTGATCCCTCGCTATTTATCCAATTTATAATCCATGGATCAGGGGAAGTACTCAAAGTTTTTTTGCAGTGATTTTCTTGGCAACATATAAATTTGTATGTATGTCTTTATGTCTTTCTATCTATCTATCCACACACGAATGATCTTTTTGAGATTATGCACTGTAATTAGGGTCAATAACTTACCCTATTTACTATCCATAAATCGTAAAATGTAATTAAGAATTTTTCATATAAAAAAATTGAAAAAATATATATATAATTAAAAAATATTATACAACTTTATTATAATCATATAAACTTAAAATAATTAACATAAATAAGAATAGACATATCAAATTAAAATAATGTAAAAATAACTCATATCAATATGATTATCAAAGTATAAAGGGAAAGTATAACAATATAAAAGTACAATCAATAAACATGAATAACTTCAAAATAATGTTAAAATTCAATATGAAGGTAAAGTATAATAATATAAAATTATAAGCAATAAACATGAATAACTTCAAAATAATGTTAAAATATCAATATGGAGGTAAAGTATAATAATTTAAAATTATAAGCAATAGATATGAATAGTTATTTTATAAGACAAAATTAATATTAAATAAAAATATAAGAATAACTTTATTTTTAAGGTAAGCTTATGTTTATATATATAATATTATTATAATAAAATATTATTGAACTTAAAATAATTGAAAATATTTGAAAATTCTTAATATAAATTGTATTTTAATTTAATTTGATAAACCAAAATTTTTAATTAAATTAATTTTGAAAAAAATTGTAATTATTAAATTTATTTTGATAAACAATTATAATTAGATTTTCTTTCTACATTTTTTTTCTTGATGGTGGATTATATTGGTTTGGTTCCAAACTCAAAAACTAAAAATAAATGTTTTGTATACAAAAACTCTTTTAACTCTATATACAGTTATCCAATAAAGATTTGTCTCTTTCTCTATTTCTAAATGGGTATTGGGTGAACATGTGATTTACCACATTGCATATTATGTAAAAGTCGGTAATTTTGACATATTAAATCAATATGTTTTTTAAATCATATTTTTTTCATTTTAACATATCATAGTTCCTTCTACAAGTCTCGAAATCGGTAAGCTTGATTTGCAATGGGGATTAGAAAATTTTGACATATGTGTTCTTCATTGGAATAGAAGTTGTAGATCACATCCTATTATTCCAACTTTGATAGTATGGTCTATTTAGTATACTTGAAACAAAGCTATTTTTGAAAAAAAGGTTCCGATATTTCAAAACACTTGTTTATAGATTCTGAACTTGATCAAAAACTACTGCATAGAAAAAGCAGGTTCTAAGATTCAAAAAGTGAGCACTTTCAATCCACATTTCAATGGTCATGTTGCTTTCTTCGATAGTGTGGCTACAAATGGCTTATGTGCAGTAGGTGGAGCGATCTTTTTAAATCAGGATCACTATTACACCCTGAGACCTAACTGTGGAACATGTTCTAACATGAAAGAATAGTTTCTTGCTCTTTGGTGTGTTTTGAAAGTGGCAAACACTTTTGGTTTTGGTGATCTCAAAGTTTTGGGGATTCTTCGGTTACCATAAAATGGGCATGTGGTGAGTACATTCTAAAAGGACCACTTCTCTTCTTCATTGGTGCTACAGAATCAAGGTAGAAATTCAATTATGCAATAATATCTCCTTCGAGCACATCTATCAACAACATAAGTCTTTGGCGGATAAGCTATCTAAACAAGCTATGGAAGGCGAGGAAGGAGTTATTGTGTGGGAAGAATTCTACGGTCAACATATCTGTGATGTGGGATCTGTGAGGATTTTTTAAAGATGATATGCTCTGTCATTGTTTATGTTTTATCGTTTTGGATCTTATAGGTTTGGAAAAAGACTTTTTTGAATCTTGTGTTGAGAAGGAAGAAATGTTATAAGTTATTTTTATGATAAGTCTTTTAAAGACTTGAACAGTTTATGTACTATTTGATTCATACTGAATATCAATAGTATGCTTTTTTTCTACTGAAAAAGTCTCGGAATCAACTCCCAACACTGTAACCCTTTGACCTTTTTCTTCTTCAAGGATTTTAAGGATTGATTTAATTTCTGAAAACAAGTAGGTATGTGGGGACTTAGGTTCTTCATTAATGGCATGGCTTTGAATCATAGCATTTCCTTCCAGTTTGAAGTAATATTTTTAGTTCATGTTTTTCTTTGTCTAAAACTCGAGTTTTCAATTTTATTATTAAGTAAAAACGTTAAACTTTTTTGTATTTTTTTAGATTGTATCCATAAAAAAATGATTTTATTATTAAGTAAAAAATTAAAACCTTTTAACATCTTTTTTGAGATTGTATCCATAACTTTATCCAAAATTTGCTAATGATATATTTTCATATTTCAAACTTTATTCAAATTCATAACATTCCCTTAATTGTTAGATTTAAAGTAAACTCAAATAATAAAATAAACTATGAACAATAGACCAAGTGAATTAAATCAATTAAACAATTCAATATCACATATTGAAATTGTAATCAAAATACTTAATAATCCTTGAAATGTAAAAAGATTAACGTGGATAAACATAAAAGTATAAATACACTTTCAATTCATTAATGCAATTAGATTAATTAATCAAGAACATTCAAAACATACAACCACACAAAATGATGTATGTTAGTAATCATTAATGCAATTAGACAATAATCAAGAACATTCAAAACATACAACGACACAATATTTTATAGTGACAAGAACTTGGAAATTTCGAGAAAACCCACCTTGGAAAGCATATCTTAGTCTTATTCTTCAATGAAAAAGACACAATATATCTCGGTAGACCTTGGATTACTACATCAACTCATATATCATAAATGAAAAGTAGTACCAATATTAATATTATTTAAATGAAAAGTAGTTACAAATATTATTTAAGGTTATATTTATTTTTAGTAAGGTGTCTTTTCCCAAGGACAAATTTTATTAAGCACATTCAATATATTCAAACTTGATCCTATTTTAATTTATTAAATAAATTGTATGGCATGATGCTTATTAGCTTTTAATCATTAAAACTCGAATGTGTTCACAGGGAATAAGGTATAGGAAACATTCTAAAATATCTTATAAAAAATTATGTGATTAAAGATGTTTTATTGAAGATGTCGAGAATATTAATCGAAATGCTTACAAATTTCCAATACATCCCAGTTAGCATGCTTGATAGGTGCATTCTAATATGATTAATAAAGAAAGTAAAATTCTACTGAGCTTATTTATATTTGAAATGTTGTGGTGGTGGAGGATTAGATTTTTCCTTAATACATATAATAAAATGAATAAATAAAAGTTCCTGAGAAGATTCTAGAAGAAAACCTAAAAGGACTAATCTTAGGAGGTAATTCTAGAAGATCACTTAAATCTCGGAACCAAATATGTGGATTTGAGGGTTATATCTTGTGTAATTGAAAGAGCTTTTTTGAGAGAGCATAAAGGTAGTTTCCTTGATAATTTAAATAATAAAATGAAAAATTAAAGGAAGCATGCATGAAATAAACTCTCTAAACCTATAGATTTGAACGGTGAAAGCATAAAGGTAATTTCCATGTGAAGTCAACACATTTAAAATGAAAAATAAAAAGCTAGCATGCAACAGATTCTCGACTTACAGCACTATAGATTTGAATGGCCTCGGATACCCTTCAAATTATTTGTGGTCTCGCCTATGCACATTCGACAAGGCTGTAAGCATATTCAATTGGGAAGTCCGCTTGAAAATTTCTACTATAGTTTACTTATGTTTTCAATATTCCAAAAGTGAGAAGTTTTGAATTAATAAATTAAAATCAAACCAATTCCCATACCCCATGATGAGGAAGTTACAAATAAAGATTTTATAATTTAACAGTCTTGCTGAAAACTTATGAAGAGAATCTCATAGGCTTTATTGAAGATGTGACTAATCTTCAACTTTTATTCGATAAACCTTCCTGAAAACTTCCAAATATAATCCATGTTTCCTTAAATTTCCAAAGTTAGTTCTCTTGAGATAACCTACATAATTAATATTTCTCCTAATTAATTTATGTCCCACTATTTTCTATATACGATCGGTGAATCTCTTCTCATTTTTAGAATCCTTACCTATGAAGTCGTGGAAAAGACAACTTCCTATTGTGGTGAATCTCCATAAACATTTTTAATAGCTGCAACATTAAAGATTATTAATATATATTTGTCCCTAGGCATTTGGAAAGTTCATAATGTGTCATCTCATACAAGTAAACTTTGCCATTTCCAAATTGGGTTTTATCCCCTTCACTTCATAGGCTAATATCTATATGGATGGAAGAGAAATTTGAATTGTGTTATGTGAAAGATTATACAATATTATTTTAATAATTGTAATGTGAAAGCTTAGTCATTGGAGTGTAGATTGGTTGGTTATACGGTGTATTATTTAGGCACTTTTCATGGCATTGATGGTTCAAAACTCAAATAGCTTATGTACCTATGCAAGAATAGTGTGGAAACACCTGACCCCAAGTTATATAAGTACGAGTATAAAAGAGTTGAATTTAGATAGGTGTGTTGTAATATAGACTTAAGTCACCATTTAAAAAAATAAAATAACAAATAAGTATAATAGGTTATTCCATTCTACTTTTTAGTAGACGTTTTATGAGTAACTCGAATAATGACAACTAAAAAATATAATATACTTGAAATATAGTAGTAACACCTAATATATACAAAAATATTCATTTTTCAAATTTTAGGTAACTTGGAATATATCTCAAATGTGAAACATAACATACCATATAACATATAGTGTACCGAGCCACCTTCGTAACACTATTGAGGTGACACGGTACTTCAATTTGCCTAAAATCCCTTAATCTTTGGTGTATTATTAAAAATTACATTCATTTATTATGCAATTCATTAACAATGGAAGCAAATCTATAGTAATCATTTAACCAAATTACTAATTATATAGTATGCATGTATTCTTATAATGAATTCAAACATAGAATGGTGATTAATTATATGCACAAAAACATTTCCATAATAAGTAATGAAATAAATCCATTACAACAATATAAACCATGAAATTCAAAGCATATTAACACTTATTTCTATGATAATTGCTCCTCCAACTAGTTGCAAGTGAAGGACGTTCCTCCCAACCATAAAATCTCTATCACACGTATTCTTTCTATGAAGGATTTCACCCTCAAAGTGGGGTTATCAATCCACAAGGGGTGATGTACCAAGATCTTCACCCAACTCTCAGTTCATGCAATACTCTGGTATAGAAAATCCCTCCACATTTGTCCTAGCCCACTAGCACTCATCCCGCATAAGCTTTCACAGTTCAAGGAATACAACACCCTTTGCTGCACCATAGTCCCTCAGGTTGTCCCCATCTCCTTCTAGTCCTCCAACACCGACCGACTAGGGATTCTCCACAATGGGACTCCACAAACCTCAACTACAGGCCAGGTTTCTCTAATAAGGGAACCACACCCATCAACACCAGTTTCCCAAGGTAATTGGAAACAACAAGTATTTTTTCATCTTTTCCTATGATCTAGCATCCATAATCCAATTAGAATTATGGAGTGATCGTTTGGATGAAGCCCTGAATGAACTTAATTATCAAATTATATATGCATGGTTTCTACTTTCAATGTGGTTTCCTTAAAGGAGGCCACTTTTCTTTATAATCTTATCTTAAGGTATTGATGGTTAATAAAATCACCAGTGAGAATCATGGCCTCCCATCTATTCTTCATCCTTCTTCACTTCTAGCTGTCGTGGATTTTTATATTATCTATAATGTTCATCATTTACAATATTCATGGTCTCTTAGATCATATGTATGGCATTGAGCCACTACATCATTATATCCTGAGTGGACCTACTGGTTAAGAACACGTGTTTCGTCCTAAGAGGTCATGGGTTCAAATCCAGAGGGGAGTAGGGTGCACCTCTGGAAACTTTAGCAATTACATACATATGAGGAGGGGGGGCCTTTCTCCGACAAATAGGGGGGTCTTATATGCCAAATTGGTGTCTGACTTGGTTGTGACCTTAAAAATATATTATTATTATTATTATACAATATGGGGTAAAAATTGGAGTGTTATGGAACAACTTTTCACACACACACACGTGATCCTCATCATTCCTTCAATAGTTATGCAAGAATTACGTATCATATAGATAAATTTTAAATCAAAATTTCAAACCCATGATCATGGCCTCAATTTATGTATTTTTTTAAGGTTTATTATGTAAATGTGGGATTTTGAAGAAAAACAAAAATAGTAGGAAGTGCTTATTAATCAAAGTTCACTCAAAATATTAAAGGGAACAATATTAACAAATTTGTTTGAATTGATTCTTATGTGTCATCCATTCTTACTTATTCCATTGAGTATATATATATATATGAAAATATATATGGGTTGAAGGTTCAAAAATGTGGTTTTTGATAGTAGAATTAATATTTATTTTTTCATTTTTTTATTAAAGAATGTTGACACTTGATATTACGGAGAATCAAGGTATGGTCAGAAATACGCTCATTCAAGCAATACATAGTCAAAGTTGGCTCCCAAGGAGCAAGTGTCACAAAGTGATATTTGAATTCATGTGGGGGGATAACAACATCCCTCCAAGCCACCCTCAATCTCCAGACATATAATTAACAATCAAATTAATATTTAATTTGTTAACCTTAAACTTTTTTTTCCTCGGATGTCCTTGGAAAAAGTCGTAATTTTATTTCAAAAAGATGAACAAAATTACATTCTGCACATGTAATAGGATCACAAAGATCCCTACATTGTCACATATTTACATTCCCATTATTATCATATCTATAGTCTACTATATGAAAAACATAGTACAATGAATGTCTGTCCATACAGCCCACATAAGAACAGTATCAGATATGAGGAAGTGAAGCCTCAAAATCTGCATGGAATAATAGCTGTATAAACAGAAATAAAAAACTGTAAACAGTACATTTCCGTCAAGACGGCAGTCCCCTATCTCCAGAGAAAGGGTGTCCCAGAACCACCAGCCGATCCGCATCTCCAAGGATCTGCCTCCACTAATGGCACCGCTCCATCATGCAGCCGCCGTCCTCCCCAGCAGCAAAGGCAGTCTTTAAGACAGAGCTCCCTGCAGCTTGAAAGGAGAGGTGGCGATGAAGAAAGGGAGCAGCGCCAATAATAGGCGGCAAACCCTGAAAACCAAGAGCAGAGCCAGCCCTCCATAGAAAATCCATCCCATCCGAAACCCTCATCGAAGTATGCAGGAGATCTACGTCTGTGGACAAGCAGCAAGCTCGATATACCTCCCAAACCAGCGAAAAATGGCCAGCATGCAGACCCCAGATGAAGAAAAACTGGAGCAAACCACCATTGGAGCCTCCACCAGATGAAAGAGCACCGCCCTTTAGGAAACCAATAAGAGAACCCAAGAGGACAAAGAAACAGATAAAGAAGGAGAGAATAGGGCCACCAGAGCTGCCACCATCAAACCACCGTCGAAGGAGCCGCTGCGTCTCAGCTCATCACGCCCTGGAGCAGCCACCAACCACCATCGAGCCGCCACCCAACCACCGTCGAAGGAGCCGCCAAAGAACGAGGTAAGGGTATGACGGAACTAGGTTTAACCAATGATGGCGTTCAACTGTTTGATTTTCGCTAAAATCAAGTCCCGGGCTTACAGAGCAGCCACTAATCAGTATGTATCATCGGACAAGGACCGCCACCATCCCGGAGCTGCCACCGTCGAATAATCTGCTCATACGCCCTGGAGCAGCCCCACCCACTTCACGCCGACACTACCAAGCCCTCACAGCTGCCGACCATTGCCGCCGACCTGCCTCCCGAAAATCGCCGCCGCCGCCACTGGATTTGGAGCTCACAGACCCAATGGGTCGCCCTGCAAAGGCCCGCCCTCTCTCCAATCTCTGAAAAACACCCTCACCCTCCATCAATGAAGCATACGCAGAGGAAAGGCGACCATGGAAGGATCCATGGCCGCCAAGGTTCTGCCACAAACCCTAGCGGAGCCCCCCGCACAGTTCCTTCCCTATCAATCACTATACCTTTTTCATTGTTAACCTTAAACTCTAACATGAGCACTAGTTATTCTAGTTGGGTTTCAAGAATCCACTCTTATCTTAACAATTAAATTATATTGAACAATGTTGAAATTTTAATAGTTAAATGATAACATGAGCTTACAACATGGTTCTCTCTTAAGCCTAAACATTTAAATATATTTTATCACACATAGTAACATTTCCTTTGTCATTAAAAGTTTAAAATTGTAAATAAATTTAAGTTTTTATTTAAGTTTACTGTATCTAAACTATGTTAAATATATGTTGAATATTTATAATAACCTTGAAATAGTTTGTCCAAACTTAGTTGAACTCAAATATCAATGTCAGAGCTAGAAGTTCCTTCTAACCTAGCATGACTCAAACCTCAACCGGATTAGTATCAAATACCTCAATACAAACTCCAAAGGTAAAGAGTCCATCCAAACTAATAGAGCTAATCCAAACCCATTGAGCTAATGTATAACTAAAAACAACCAAAATAAACATAAAATTTATATGTGAACAAATAGTGTAGGACATAATACTTAAATTTAATCCAAACTAATTTAATGCATAGAAATAGCCTTCTTTTGTAGTAAATCCAAAATGGGATAGTTAACTTTGTTGGTTTCATGTGCTTCATTTTACTATTAAAATAATAACATCTTGTTAAATGCATTATTATGTTGTAGCACTATTATCATCCAAGATATCCCTCTCCTGGAATATGTATCATTTACTCCTTATCTTAAGATGCAAGCTTCCCTACTTGTGAAACAAGATGAGAGAAATGAGTAGAAAATCCATCTTGCTGAAACTATTTTTTTTGGATAGTCAAATTCATGTTGCCCACAAGTTACATATTTTCCATGATGAGTGGACTGGTGTTTCAAATCCAACAAGGTATCATTTCCTAGTGTGAACTGCAAATCTATAATCTTATCCATGGGATAAGAGATGATAATGTCTTCATCTAGTTAAGAAGGTTGATACATATTGAGTCAGGAGATATTAACTACCTAATGAATACCCATTTGTGTTGGAATATCTCATTTGAAGATATTTTTACTAACCTACTAGAAAATTCAATATGGGTCGTAATGGAGTAGAAGAAGCTTATGATGTTTATCTCCTTGAAAGCATTGTTTCTAGAGGTATAACTAGACCTTATAATTGACCTGGAAGGATACAAGGATATGATAGAAATCATGTATCATATTGGTGCGTGCTTGGTTACTCTAAAGGGTGCTAAGTACCTAGATATGAATATGAGATGGATCTTTCATAAATCAGCTTTCTTATGGTTGTTTAATTGCTGTTGTGAAGTAGGAGATGGTAAGGTGACTTGGAACTCAAAAGGGGTGGTTGGTTGCTACCCACAACACACTTAAAAAGGAGAATATCCTATAATGGAGTGCACTTCTCTATTATAACATTTTTCACTATGCTCAATGCCTTATTCATTTCCTATTCATTGAATAGGTTTCCTGAAGAAGGTTGACGAAGGTGTGATTGACCACCACAATTTGGCCATTGGTTTGGGGATGGAAATCAATAGAGAATTAGATCATGTGATCCAATATTTTCAAAATCACCTTTCAAAAATGTCTAAGAAATTAAGCATCCTTTTCAGAAGTCATAGTGAGTGGAAGACCAAAGGTTATCCAAATATGGAAGAAAACAAGTATGTTCTCTAATGTATATAAATACATTTGTTATAGGGAATTAATAAATCCATATTGAAAAATGACATACTACAACAAAAGAACAATCATGTTTATGGAGGGTCAATGGAAATCTTAAATTGAAATTGATAGAAACATCCTCTCAAGGATGTGTTAGAAGTGGAAGTGGTTGGTAAAATCTAAGCTTATAATTGACATACTTATTTTGGTTGCAATGTACAATGGTTCGCAAGTTCACTAACATGTCGACACATATAAGGTCAATAGAAATGTTTATAAAAATGCAAGATAGTATTTTGGATGTTGATATTTCACCCACAGAGTGAATAATGTGATTCTCTAATAAAAACTAATAGGCCTTAGTCATAGGCACACAATTTTCTTGCAAGCGATACAACCATCCCTCTCAGAATGCATAATATAGAAATGTCATCTAGTTCATTGCAATAGGGTGATGTAGGGCATATACAATTGGACCAAACAATAGAGAGGAAACATATTTTTATTTCCAATAATCAAAATTCAGCACTCTTACCTACAAAATTTGCAAGGATAGGATAGGTGGATGGCTAAATAGATGCATCGCTTTAATGTGTGGACCCTTATTCTATTTGAGCATTATATGAAACTATTGGATATAGGTATGTCATTTGGGGTGACACGTATCTTTTAGCTTAGATTGTGAATTGATAAAGATCAATGGATGGTAATGTATGTAGAGCACAATTTCTTTTCCAAGTAAATAATGATGCCAATGTTCTATACTTGAAAACAATGCATAAAATTATTTGTCATTTCTGATATACTTTAGTTTGGATACTCAAAAGGATTATTGATGATACATTGTATGATGGCTTCCTTGTTTGATAATGATCCAATAATGTAATTTGAAGGATCAAAATCTACCTAAAAGGGTTATTAGACATTATCTAGTTAAAGGATATGTAACAAAGATTCAAGTGTTAAAAGGCGGCTTCGATGTTGAGGGAGGGTATAATAAAAATTATGTTGATTAGAGAGTACATGAAGAGGATATCCTAGATTGGAAAACTCAAGAATGAACTTCTGATAAAAATTGGCATCACCTATAAAACTTTGAAGTTGAGCCACAGTGTGAGGTAATGGATAGTTCAAGAGGGTTTGGTTGAATTCCTTCTGTAAACATGAAAAATCCCAACTAAGAAACAAAGCACTGGCCAAAAACATTTTTTTTTAGTTTTACCTATAGTTGAATGACACACAAAATATAAAGAAGTTGATGAAGATAGAGGGTTCATCCTATGTCTTCATAAATATTAGATATCATCTAGATAAATAATTACAACATGTCAAATGTATGGAAAAAATAGGTAATTAATAAGACTGATAAAATTGATAGGCCATAGGAGAGACCAAAGGTAATAAACCAACAACTCATAAATCCCAAATTTGGTCTTGAATGTTGTCTTCCATGCATCGATTTCCCTCATTATAACTTCATTCTATCTTGAATTTAGATCCAACTTTGAAAAATAAAAAGCACATTGTAAATTGTCCAACAAATCCTTGATAGGGAACAAACACATCTATTTAAATGGTCACCTTAGTGGGAGCTCTATACTTAGTCATGAGTTTCTATTCATGGGTTTCCTTATTAAGGATAATAATAAAGGTGATCCACAAGGTGAGGAGATGGGGTGAATCTTGCTCCCTTTTAGTAGTGCTTGAATTTGTTTGTCAATCTCAACTATCTTCTTAGTGGCAAGATGATAGGGTTGGGTATTGGGAAGACAGACATAGGGATAAGGTCAATGGTATTCTCTTATTTTTTTCATTGATGGAAAAGTCACTAGGATCAATAAAAACATCTTAATAGTTAGAGAATAAGGGTTCCAACAATATGGGGGCACCCAAATAATACATAGATTAAAATATTTATTAAGGGACACATGACGTACAACATCACTACTAGATAGAGTTTCAAGAGTGGAGGAAGATGAATGGAAGTGAAAGTTTCGAACACCGTTAGTGTTGATGTATGTGTTGGTTTGAGAATCATATGTGGTAGATTGTTCATCTTTCTAAGGAATCCCTAGCATTAAGTAAATTTGAAATCTAGTCGAGTTACATCACACAACACAACATCTTGAAAAATGAGGGCCAATAACTAACTTGATATCACGTTAGCAAGTGATAAATAAGGGATGCGATCCCTCATTCACCCATGACCCAAGATGTTAAGGGTGAAAGTGCTATGTTGCTTGCAAAACCATTAATACTTGTTAAAGGTTCTAGAGACTATGTACTTTTGATTACCATTGTCCATGGTGAACTTAGTGAGATAATCTTTAATTCAAAAAATTTAGGTATTTAGAGCATGATCCAGGATTTTTTATTCGATGACTATCACATGAATTGTATAAAAGAGCATGAACAAAGCTTATGTGCAACATAAATAAGGAAAGCATACACATGAAGAAAAGACGCCATAAAATAATTTGTCCACAAGGGACTACGTCTCCGAGTCCACTTCTCCAATGAAGACTGATCTATTAGTCTTCAAAAAGTACAAAATGCCTTCATAAAGCTACAAAAGAGACTTAGGCTCCCAATCATCAAGCCTTTCACTTTCAAACTCTCAAGAATAACTAAAAAACCACTTTACAAAAATAAGTAAGCTTATAAACCTTTACAAAGACATAATGGCATTATACCATTCTTCTTGATCCTATTGTAATTTATTAAATAAATTGTATGGCATGATGCTTATTAGCTTTTAATCATTAAAACTCGAATGTGTTCACATGGAATAAGGTAATAAGAAACATTCTGAAATTTCTTATAAAAAAATGATGTGATTAAGGATGTTTTAAGATGTCGAGAATAATAATCGAAATGCTTAAAAATTTCCAACACATCCCAGTTAGCATGCTTGATAGGTGCATTCTAATATAATTAATAAAGAAAGTAAAATTCTATTGTGCTTATTTATATTTGAAAATGTTGTGGTGGCGGAGGATTAGATTTTGCCTTGATACATAGAATAAAATAAATAAATAAAAGTTCTTGGGAAGATTCTAGAAGAAAACCTAAAAGGACTCAATCTTAGTTGGTAATTCAAGAAGATTGCTTAAATCTTGGAACCAAATATGTGGATTTGAGGGTTAGATATTGTGTAATTGAGAGAGCTTTTTGAGAGAGCATAAAGGTAGTTTCCTTGATAATTTAAACAATAAAATGAAAAATTAAAGGAAGCCTGCATGAAATAAACTCTCTAAACCTATAGATTTGAACGGTGAGAGCATAAAGGTAACTTCCTTCTGAAGTCAACACATTTAAAACGAAAAATAAAAAGCTAGCATGCAACAGATTCTCGACTTACAGCACTATATAGATTTGAATGGCCTCGGATACCCTTCAAATTATTGGTGGTCTCGCCTACGCACATTCGACAAGGCTTTAAAAATATTCAATTGGGAAGTCCACTTGAAAATTTCTACTATAGTTTACTTATGTTTTCAATATTCCAAAAGTGAGAAGTTTTGAATTAATAAATTAAAATCAAACCAATTCCCGTACCCCATGAAGGGGAACTTACAGATAAGGATTTTATAATTTAACATTCTTGCTGAAAACTTATGAAGAGAATCTCGTATGCTTTATTGAAGATGTGACTAATCTTCAACTTTTATTCGATAAACTTTCCTGAAAACATCCAAATATAGTCCATCTTTCCTTAAATTTCCAAAGTTAGTTCTCTTGAGATAGCCTACATAATTAGTATTTCTCCTAATTGATTTATGTCCCACTATTTTCTATATACTAGGGGTGAATCTCTTCTCGTTTTTAGAATCCTTACCTATGAAGTACGGAAAAGACAACTTCCTATTGTGGTGAATCTCCATGAACATTTTTAAAAGCTGCAACAGGAAAGATTATTAATATATATTTGTCCCTAGGCATTTGGAAAGTTCATAATGTGTCATCTCATACAAGTAAACTTTGTCATTTCCAAATTGGGTTTTATCCCCTTCCCTTCAAAGGCTAATATCTATATGGATGAAAGTGACATTTGAATTGTGTTATGTGAAGATTATAAAATATTATTTTAATAATTATAATGTGAAAACTTAGCCATGGAAGTGTAGATCATTTGGCAATAGGGTGTACTATTTAGGCATTCTTTATGGCATTGTTAGTTCAAACCTCAAATATCCTATGTAATAACAATGTGGAAACACCTTACCCGATGTTATATAAGTACGAGTTTGGCTCAATAATTAATATATATATGAATGACCAAATAATAAATTATATCGTTTTTAGGTTTCTTTCTAGTTTTTATAATATGAATATAGGTTTAGCATAATTAATAACTATTAAATATTTGGAAAGATAAAATAGAAATCAAAATAAAAACTTTTTGATGTATAAAAGATTTGAATTAAGATAATAGACTTTAGTCACCTTTTAAAAAAAGAAAAAGAAATAAGTATAATAAATTATTCCATTTGACTTTTTACTAGACATTTTATGAGTAACTCAATAATGACAACTAAAAAATATAATATACTTGAAATATAGTAGTAGACATCTAATATCTACAAAAATATACATTTTTATTTTAGGTAACTTGGAATATATCTTAAATGTGAAACATAACATATCATCTAAAATATAGTGTACCCAACCACCTTTGTAACACTATTGAGGTGACATGGTACTTCAATTTACCTAAAATCCCTTAATCTTTAGTGTATAATTCAAAATTACAGTCACCTATTATGCAATTCATTAACAATGTAAGTAAATCTATAATAATCATTCAACCAAATTACTAATTCTATAGTATGCATGCATTCTTATCATGAATTCAAACATAGAATGACGATTAAGTCTTTGCACAAAAAATTTCCATAATAAGTAATAAAATAAATCCATTACAACAATATAAACCGTGAAATTCAAAGCATATTAACACTTATTTCTATGGTAATTGGTCCTCCAACTAGTTACAACTGAAGGACGTTCCTCCCAACCATGGGCACTCTATCACAAGTATTCTTTCTATGAAGGATTTCACCCTCAAAGTGGTGTTATCAATCCACAACGGGTGATGTAACAAGCTCTTCACCCAACTCTCAGTTCATGCAATACTTTGGTGTAGAAAATCCCTCCACATTTGTCCTGGCCCACTAACACTCATCCCACATAAGCTTTCACAGTGCAAGGAATACAACACCCTTCTCTGCACGATAGCCCCTCAAGTTTTTTGCATCCGCTTCTAGTCCTCCAACTTCGATCGACTAGGGAGTCTCCATGATGGGACTCCACATACCTCAACTACATGCCAGGTTTCTCTAGTAAGGGAACCACACCCATCAACACCAATTTCCCAAGGTAGTTGGAAACAAGAAGTAACTATTCATCTTTTCCTATGATCTAGCATCCAAAATCCAATAAGAATGATGGAGTGATCGTTTGGATGCACCCCAAAATGAAATTAACTATCAAATTATATATGCATGGTTTCTACTTTCAATGTGGATTCCTTAGAGGAGGCCGCTTCTCCCTTTATCATCTCATCTTAAGGTATTGATGGTTAATAAAATCACCCTCAATTTTAGAACCATGGCCTCCCATCTATTATTCATCCTTCTTCACTTCTAGCTGCCATGGATTTTTATATTATATATAATGTTCATCATTTACAATATTCATGGGCTCTTAGATTATATATGTCTAGAATTGAGCCACTACATCATTCTAGCCTGAGTGGACCTAATGGTTAAGAACATGTGTTTCCTCCTAAGAGGTCATGGGTTCAAGTCCGGAGGGGTGTAGGGAACACCTATGGAAAATTTAGCAATTACACGCGCGTGCACACGCGTGATCCTCATCATTCCTTCAATAGTTCTGCAAGAATTACGTATCATATATAGATAAATTTTAAATCAAAAGTTCAAAACCCATAATCATGGCCTCAATTTATGTATTTTTTTAAGATTGATTATGTAAATGTGGGATTTTGAATAAAAGTACAAATACTAGGAAGTGCTTATTAATCAAGTTCACTCAAAATATTAAAGGGAACAATATTAACAATATTGTCTGAAACGATTCTTATGTTTTTATCATCCATTCTCACTTATTCCATTGAGTATATATATGAAATGGTTTATGGGTTGAAGGTTCAAAAATGTGGTTTTTGATAGTAGAATTATGATTTATTTTTTCAATTTTTCATTAAAGAATGCTAACAACTAATATTATGGAGAATCAAGGTATGGTCAGAAATACATCCATTCAAGCAATACATTGTCAAAGTCGGCTCCCAAGGAGCAAGTGTCACAATGTGAGATTTGAACCCAAGTGGGAGGGATAACAACATTCCTCCCAACCACCCTCAATCTCCAGACACATATTAACAATCAAATTAATATTTAATTTTTTAACCTTAAACTATAGCATGCACATTAGTTATTCTAGTTAGTTTCAAGAATCCACTCTTATCTTAACAATTAAATTATATTGAACAATGTTGAACTTTTAATAGGTAAATGATAACACGAGCATACAACATGGTTCTCTCTTAAGCCTAAGCATTTTAATATATTTTATCACACATAGTAACATTTCCTTTGTCTTTAAAAGTTTAAAATTGTAAATACATTTAAGTTTTTATTTAACTTTATTGTATCTAAACTATGTCAAATATATGTTGAATATTTATATTAAGCTTGAAATAGTTTCTCCAAACTTAGTTGAACTCAAATATCAATGTTAGAGCTAGAAGTTCCTTCTAACCCATCATGACTCAAAACTCAACCGGATTAGTATCAAAGACCTCAATACAAACTCCAACTTTAAAGAGTCCATCCAAACTAATAGAGCTAATACAAACCCATTGAGCTAATCTATAACTTAAAACAACTAAAATAAACATAAAATTTATATGTGAACAAATACTGTAGAACACAATACTTAAATTCAATCCAAACTAGTTTAATGCACAGTAATAGCCTTCTTTTGTAGGCAAATACAAAATGGGATAGTTAAATTTGGTGGTTTCATGTGCTTCATTTTACTATTAAATTAATAACATCTTCTTAAATGCACTATTGCGTTGTAGCACTATTATCATCCAACATATCCCCCTCCCCCTCCTAGAATATGTATCATTTACTCCTTATCTTAAGATGCGAGCATCCCTACTTGCAAAACAAGATGAGAGAAATGAGTAGCAAATCCATCTTGATGAAACTCTTTTTTGCGGATAGTCAAATTCATGTCTCCCACAAGTTACATATTTTCCATGATGAGTGGATTGGTGTTTCGAATCCAACATATCATTTCCTAGTGTGAATTGCAAATCTATAATGTTATATATGGGATGAGAGATGATAATGTCTTCATCTAGTTGGGAAGGTTGATACATCTTGAGTCAGGAGATGTTAACTACCTAATGAATACCCATTTGCATTGGAATATCCCATTTGAAGGTGTTTTTATTAACCTACTGGAAAACTCAATATGGGTCATAATGGAGTGGAAGAAGCTTATGATGTTTATCTCCTTGAAAGCATTTTTTCTGAAGGTATAACGAGACATTATAATTGATGTGGAAGGATACAAGGATGTGATAGAAATCGTGCATTATATTGGGGCGCCCCATGGTTACTCTAAAGGGTGCTAAGTACCTAGATATGAATATGGGATTGATCTTTCATAAATCCAATAGCTTGCTTATGGATGTTTAATTGTTTTTGTGAAGTAAGAGATGGTAAGGTGACTTGGAACTCAAAAGGGGTGTTTGGTTGCTACCCATAACACACTTCAAAAGGAGAATATCCTATAATGGAGTGCATTTATTTTTTATAACATTTTTTCACTATGTGCAATGCCTTATTCATTTCCTATTCATTGAATAGGTTTCCTGAAGAACGTTGACCAAGGTGTGATTGACCACCACAATTTGGCCATCTGTTTGGGAATGGAAATCACTAGATAATTAAATCATGCAATCCAATCACCTTTAAAAAATGCCTATGAAAATAAGCATCCTTTTCATAAGTCATAGTGCGAGGAAGGCCAAAGGTTATCCAAACATGGAAGAAAAATGGTATGTTCTCTAATGTATAGAAATATGTTTGTTATAGGGAATTAATAAAGCCATATTGAAAAATGACATACTACAACAAAAAACATAATCATGTTTATGGAGGGTCAATGGAAATCTGAAATTGAAATCTATAGAAACATCCTCTCAAGGATGTGTTAGAAGTGGAATTGGTTGGTAAAATCCAAGATTACGATTGACATATTTATTTTGGTTGTAATGTAAAATGCTTCACAAAGTCACTAACATGTCGAGACATATAAGGTTAATATATTTTTTTATAAAAATGAAAGGTAGTATTTTCGATGTTGATATTTCACCCATAGAGTGAATAATGTGTTTCGCTAATAAAAATGAATAGGCCTTAGTCATAAGTACACAAATTTCTTGCGAGTGATACAACCATCCCTCTCGGAGTGCATAATCTAGAAATGGCATCTAGTTCATTGCAATAGGGTGTTGTAGGGAATATACATTTGGACCAAACAATTGAGAGGAAACATACTTTTGTTTCCAATAATCAAAAGTCAACACTCTTACCTACAAAAGTTGCATGGATAGGATAGGTGGATGGCTAAATAGATGCATTTCTTTAATGTGTGGCCCCTTCTTCTTTTTTTAGCATTATATTGAATTGTTGGATATAGGTATCTCATTTGGGGTGACACTCATCTTTTAGCTTAGATTGTGAATTGATAAAGATCAATGGATGGTGATATATGTGGAGGACAATTTCTTTCCCTAGTAAATAATGATGCCAATGTTTTAAACTTGAAAACAATGCATAAAATTATTTTCATTTATGATATACTTTATTTTGGATACTCAAAAGAATTATTGAGGATACATTGTATGATGGCCTCCTTGTTTGAGAATGACCTCAATAATGTAATTTGAAGCATCAAAATCTACCTCAAAGGATTCTTAGACATTATCTAGTTAAAGGATATGTCAAAAATAGAACAAATGTTCAAGTGTTAAAAGGTGGCTTCGATGTTGAGGGTACAATAAAAATTATGTTGATTAGAGAGTAGATGGAGAGGATATCCTAGATTGGAAAACTTAAAAATGAACTTCTGATAAAAAATGGCATCACCTATAAAAATTTGAAGTTGAGCCATAGCATCAAGTAATGGATATTTTAAGAGGGTTTGGCTGAATTCCTTCTGCAAACATGAAAAATCCCAACTAAGAAACAAAGCACTGGCCAAACACCCTTTTTTTTTAGTTTTACCTATACTTGATTGACACACACAATATATAAAAGTTGATGAAGATAGAGGGTGTGTTCATCCTAGGTCTTCATGAAGATTAGATATCATCGAGATAAATAATGACAACATGTCCAATGTATGGACAAAATAGGTAATTAATAAGACTGATAAAATTGATAGGCCATAGGAGAGACCAAAGGTAATAAACCAACAACTCATACAGCCCAAATGTGGCCTTGAATGTTGTCTTCCATGCATCGATTTCCTTCATTATAACTTCATTCTATCTTGAAGTTAGATCCAACTTTGAAAAATAACAAGCACGTTGTAAATTGTCCAACAAATCCTTGATAGGGGACAAACACATCTATTTAAATGGTCACCTTAGTGGGAACTCTATAGTTAGTCATGAGTTTCTATTCATGGGTTTCCTTATTAGGGATAATAATAAAGGTGATCCACAAGGTGACGAGATGGGGTGAATCTTGCTCCCTTGTAGTAGTGCTTGAATTTGTTTGTCAATCTCAACTATCTTCTTAGTGGCAAGATGATAGGGTTGGGTATTGGGAAGACTGACATAGGGATAACGTAAATGGTATGTTCTATATGTTTTATCGATGAAAAAGTGGTAGGATCAATATAAACATCTTAATAGTTAGAGAATAAGGGTTCCAACGATATGGGGGTGCCCGAATAATACATAGATGAAATTTTTTATTAAGGGAAACATGACGTACAACATCATTACTAGATAGAGTTTCAAGAGTGGAGGCAGTAGATAAATGGAAGTGAAAGTGTCGAACACCCTTAGTGTTGATGTATGTGTTGGTGTGAGAATTGTATGTGGTAGATTATTCATCTTTCTAAGGAATCCCTAGCATTAAGTAAATGAAATCTAGTGGAGTGACATCACACAATGCAACATCTTGAAAATGAGGGCCAATAACCAACTTGGTATCACATTAGCAAGTGATAAATAAGGACTGAGATCCCTCATTCACCCATGAACCAAGATGGTAAGGGTGAAAGTGCTATGTTGCTTGCAAAACCATTAACGCTTTTTTAAAGGTTCTAGAGACTATGTACTTTTGACTACCATTGTCCATGGTGAACTTAGTGAGATAATTTTTAATTTAGAAATTTTAGGTATTTAGAGCATGATCTAGGATCTTTTATGTCATGACTATCACATGAATTGCATAAAAGAGCATGAACAAAGCTTATGCGCAACATAAATAAAGAAATCATACACATGAAGAAAAGATGCCATAAAAGAATTGCACCAATTGTGATAATGGAGTTCTTCCAAAAGGGACTACGTTTCCGAGTCCACTTCTCTAATGAGAACAGATCTATTAGTATTAAAAAGGTACAAAATGCCTTCATGCTGCTACAAAAGAGATTTAGGCTCCCAATCATCATGCCTCTCACTTTCAAATTCTCAAGATTTACTAAAAAACCACTTTACAAAAATGAGTAACATAATGACATTATACCATTCTTCTTTGAATAACTTCCCAAAACTTGTACCAAGAATTCCCACCAAAAATGGTCCCCCGACATGGAAATACACTTTTGATAAATACCAAGGGTCCATAACCCAACTCAAATTTCCATGGGATATTAAATATTTAATCCTTTTTAAAGGGGATAAAATATATAGTAGATCAAACATATAATACATCTTTAGAAACGAAACATATGATGGTCAAAACCAATATATATATATATGGTTAATAACCAAACGAAAACCATATAATATATTTTTAGGATTTAATATGTGGTGAATCAAATATATGGTAAAGAAAATAATATGTATGGCACAACAATCATAATATATTACTTTATATATGGTGAGTTCGTTAACTTCAAATCCCATGGATATATGGTAACGAAACCAAATAAATGGTTGGATCAACCACCCCCTTAAGTATGATAGCACCGTATCGTATCATATATAGAGGTTTGAATGGATTCCCACTGAAATGTGTGTTGTAGTCTTATAACAAGTCACATGTGGAACATTGCAATATGAACTATGGGGTCGGGGCTGAGCCCCGGTCCTTTTACCGCCGAATAACAAGTTCAAAATTTAACAAGATAAATAGGGGTAAAATTGCTAGTCCCTGTCATTAGACCCATTCAAGCTATACTTTTGAGTATTATTCTTAAAATCTAAGAATGGACTAGTTATTTTAAATAAATAAATCAGATTAGAATTATGCATGTCAAAAGATTGGCATTAGTCTAATTAAACAAAATATTAAAGAGATAATTTTACATTTCTTTGTTACTTTTGAGTGCTATGTTTGTAGTTTTATGTTAAAAGTAAATACTTACATTGATACTGCTCATACAATGTGTAAATAGAGATCAAACGAGTACTATAAATGAATTTATATATGCTATGGGACTTATCTATACTAAACATAAGTAATTGTAAATAGAAAAATTGTGTACGTCGAGAACGGAATATGAGGAATTATGTTCGTTCATACAAGATTCATTTAAAAAAAATATAGTTTTAAATAGGTCTCTAGAATTATATAATAAATAGTTTTGTATCAAAGTACTAAACACTAAATGGAAAATCCCTATTTGTTTACACAATGATCATTCAAACTAAATAAGAATTAACTATCAATCCAAACATATGTAATAGGAGTAAATTTTTTTATACAAGAAATAGGAAATGACAAGTTTGAGAAGCTGAGTCGCTTTTAGGCTGGTTCAACCAATCTATAAATAATTATTATATGAAAATATAATATTTATACAAAACCAACCCAAACAGTTTTGTATAAGGAGAAAGATTATCAGAATGAACGGACTTCATCCGTGGCTAGCTTGTGTCCATAATCCAAACAAAGAAGTTATGGAATAATAATGAACGTCATTAGGGTTAAATAACCTGTGGTCATCTTTGAACGAAATCGAGGAAAAATCATTGCAGATATTATAATGAGGCCTAAACAAATAATTGTTGAATTGGATCAAGCCATAACCTAATATATATTCACTGGGGAAATGACAGAGATCGTGGGGTTGGCACACATAGACATACAATATATATTACAGAAAAATCTATAGCGCCAAAAGTAATAGATGTAAACAAAAGAGTGAACATATAATGGTAAGAGATGTCACATACCCTAATTTTGTAAAAATTATGTAATTGTTTTATTATATTCCTGAGACATTATGTTAAATTTAATGCTAAGTAGGAATTGATGACTCAGCAGAGTCACTAGAATGGAATGTAATTCAGAATATTTTATTATTAATAAATAAATCATGGAGACAACAGCATGGGAGAGCTGTTAAAAAGAGGTTACTGGTCAAACTGGTGGATGGAACTAGGTGGAAAGGCAAAAGGACAAGTGGCAGCATCCTCAAATACTTCCTAAGTTGCAGGTGGCAACTTCCCTATATTTGGGGTCATGATTCCCCAAGAAAGTGGAATCAGAGCAGGTGGCTCATTAATGACAGTTAACCCAACAAAGACCTAGGCAATCTTTTAAATAGTACTCAATGAACTGAGGTGGGGGTTCGAATTTGTTCTAGAGGGAGAAGGCATTCAGGTGAATGTTATTCAGGAATCCCATTGAGGAAGAGGGAATTATAGTAAGGAAGTTGTTTGAGAGGAATGTTGTAGAAACTTGGTTCCATTATAGTTGTTTGGGCTGAGTGAATTATCTTTGCTGCACCTAGTTCCAGCCAGGGAGACCAGAGCAAGCTCGGGGGTCCTGAGAAGTGCTGTCTGGGCACTCTCCAGGAGTTGGTAGGGAGGAACAGCCTCCCATTGCTGTTGTTGTCCACAGAAACAGGTTCTGCCATCTATTTCTGTTTGATTATTAAGTATAAATGAATGTATGTTATGTGTATCTTCTTATGTCTGAATAGTAATTAGTTTAGTAAAAGTTAGCATCCCTAAATATCAGTAGTAGAATCATTGAGAGTTACTGTGTTTTCCGCATCCCTTAATATCATCATTACATCACTGATAAGGTATTTTTAATGCTTACTATACAATAGTAATACTGTAAGCAATAGTTTATTATTGTAATTCTTAAACCTAGTTTAATTACAACAGTTATATAGATAAGTAGGGTTTATATATATATACAGTAATTATTCTCTGTGAAATACAGAATTGATGAAACAATCATATGAACAGAAATAAAAATATAAACAGTTAAATTACAGTGTTATTATCATTATCGATAACTGGCAGAAGAATTGTAGCCATAGTTCGAACATCTTTTTTTTTTTGTTAGAGTATAAACCCTAGACAAAATTTTAACCAGTCGTAGTTCATTATTTTAAATTTATAAACAAACCCTAATTAAGATTTAAAAAGTCTTACCTATCAAACAAAATGATTGTGCAGAAACCCTAACAGAACTTCCTCATACCGAATTTATTAATACTTAAATAAACTAGTTATTGTATTAAAAACATAAGAAGTATCAGAACAATATCTAGCTCGACATCGAGCTTAAACCATTTAGTATTATTTTTCCTTAAACTTCCATTTTACCCACAGAATCGTAATCTTAAATAACTGAATAAGTAACTAAACAAAATTACAACCGTGGAGTTCAAAATGAACCCTACCATTCCAGCTTCTACAACACAATTTTTATCAGCAGAGGAATAACCTAGATACTAATTTCACAACAGAAGAAAATAGACAAAACATTATTTAGCTCATTCATCGAGTTTAACCATTACGGTTATTATCAATTGTGCAATTCACTTTTATCAACAGAGTCGTTGTTTCTATTTAAGCTTAAGCATTTGAACTGAAATACCAATTGTAAAATAGTTCAGGTCAAACCCTACCAGTCTAATCGATACAAGCAAAGCTAAAAACTAAACAGTAAGACCATATCTTCACCTATAGTTGCATTCCAAATTCAGAGTACAAATGGTTTAAAACTTAAATTTACATGCTTACTGTACATAGCATAAGTTAAAAACGCATGCGATGGACAGGTTCATTATACATAAGAAGACTTTATAATAAGTCAGATTTCAAAAACCCTGGGTAAGAAACCCTGAATCTTTCAAGAGTGCAATAACGAAAGTAAACACCACGAGGCCGTAACCCCATCCACAGAATAGGCTCACAGCCATTGTTCTCAATTTTTTTTGTTATACAATAACTCACCTATAGAAAACCCTAAACACCTAAAGAAGGACAAATAAATTACAGTCGCCTGAAACCATAACATCCTTATCATATCACAGGGTTAAAACCTGTTAAGATCTTGCGTTATCAAGCAGTTAAAAGACCCAACAGAATGGAAACAGTCACAGAGTCGTTCCTTCAAAGTCCAAACCCTAACCGCCTAAACAACCCACAAGGAGGAAAATGCCATGGCAAGAACCAGGCTTACCAGAAAACGCCTGTTGTCGCAGCTTGTGCCATCCATGCTGTAGGTGGAGCTTGGACCTGCAACGAAAGAGCAAGGTCAGTAAACCTTCTATGTTTTTTTTGTTTGGATATTAAACAAATTCGTGTAACTTTAAACAACAAATTTAAACCCTGTAGCTTACCAGAGAGACGAAGGCAGATGCAAACTTAGTAGATAGTTTGATAACCACGAGCCAAGTAAACCCCACCTTTGTCACCAAAGGAATGAGCTGGTTGAAGCAAAGGGTACCTTCCACGAAGGAAGCCTTGTTAGAACTAAGCCAAGAGTTTGCAGTTACGCCGTGATAAGGTTGGAACTGGTAGCAAAAGAGGTAAACCCTAGTTTCTTCTTAACAAACCAATAGTTGCTAATAGCAAATATAATGGTTCTCAAACGATACAAATGGACAAGCACAGAGAAACTGTAGCAGCATGGAAGCTGCTACCACCAGAACCTCAGCGAACTTGGATAGGAGGGTTCACAAGACCGAGCCCGAAGGTGAGGGAGAAGTGCCCAGCTAGGGTTAAGTCAACGTTATATTTCACCAACACTTTGACCTGAAGCCACCATGTAGCATCCAAATAATCTCATGCAAGTGGGTCAAGGTTCTAAAGTTTCACAACAAGATTCCCAATGATTTGTTATTCAATTAAAATCATAACATGGGCAAACTAAAATCATAGCGGGGATATTCCAATATGTTAATGAACCATAGTTTAAACTTGCCAATTACTCCATGTTCAAAAACAATGTTTTCGAACTTCGCATATGTGAACCATAACACATTGCCCTACAAGCCATAAGATCATGCAATTGTCAATAGTGTCCAAGACTTCGTTGAATTTTCTATCATTATTGCCAATTAAAAATCATAGCAAGAGTAAACAGAATTATCGCATGGTTATCTATAAGCGTTACAATACCATAGTTCACTTGTTATCCTTTTAACCATCAAAACATTAGGATAATACCTTGAACCTTGCATATTATATAACAAAAATGTTGCCATACATTCTTTAAACCATGCAATATTGATATCGTCCAAATTCAGTCTTGAAGCACTCCATACATAGAAAAAATTGATTTGCATTATAAAAATTATAAGATCAAGGGTATAATATTAAGCCTTAAGTGGTTCACAATACCTGATTACTAATTCTCCATATGTACTAGCTTCATGGGAAGAGACAACCGATATTGCATCTCTTTTAAGTCTCTAAGATAGTGTGGTGGTGTTGGGCGTAGTAATTTCCAATTCTATTACAATATTACCATTTGCTATGACTTGCATAGTTGTACAGGACTTGCCATTCCCTTCCTGAGATGACTTAAACTTGTAAGATCTAAGTTACATAACTCGAAGTTTTAGAATAGGGTTATTCTAGCTCTATTCAATTGTTGCTATAATTTAATAACAATCTTTTAATAGACTCAGACTTTTCGTAAGGACAAGTATACTTTGATTGTCCTTTAGACTCAACAGATTTAATCATGTTAGCTTATAAGATTCTATTCAATTGTCAGTCATAAAAATAGGAGTAGTTTCCAATCTAGGTAAACCCTTAAAAATTGTTAAGAGGAGACTGGTATCTGACAGTACATCTTACAACTCTTAGAATTAAGAAAAGTAAATATTGGTAACTGCAGGTCTTTTACAATTGAAGCTGAAAATCAAAATAAAGTCTATTTTATTAAATATGACCTGATGCAATAACAATGAGAAAGTAAAAACTGGTTCGAATATGGTCACTCAGTGGTATTTTACAGTGCTAGTAATGAAATACAAATGCATTACAGTAATATCATCCAAGAATAAATGATCCATATAGTTAGTTAACTCTTTGTTCTCAAGAAACATAGCTATTATACCCTCTAGTAGTTTCTAATTCTATAACAGTAAGAGCAGAAGGATATCATGGGATGAATGCTACCTTTAAACACTTGAATACATGGCTAGCATGCTTAGACTTTTTACTAAAGGATTTGGTACAGCTAACTGATTTATCATACTTTAAAGATTTAAATGTAGCGACCCGCACATTACCTGTATATCTGTAAGAGAAAGACATTTTGATGCATTAGCTCGGAAGCTAAGTAAGCCCAGTCTGCTATGGCAACTCCCCCTTGTGGTTGGAAATAGAAAACAATCAGCAACGGTAAAGAAACTCATATCAAATCTAAGTATAACAATAGATCATTCAGACACATTTATAATCAATTAAGATAATCAAAACAGATCAATGAATGCATTTATTATTATTATTTGCTATTTTAAAAAAATTTAAATTTTTCGAAAATTCTGGGTTTTGACATGTGGTATCAGAGCATGGTTCAAATACTAGGTCTTGATGTGGCCCAACTAGTTTCCGCAGAACCATAAAATAAAAGAAAATTTATGTACTAACTTTGTATTTTTGTTTCATGTAAAAGACAGAAAATCTCCTTTTCTGAATCTAACAGACAGGTATGGAGAAGCTAGGAGAATATGCTGAGGAGGAATCTCCAAACACTGAGACAAGACAGATGTCAAGAGAACCTATGATAGAGGAGGTAATTGCTCACTCCTCGGAACTGATGCAGACCGTAAAAGGTTTAAGAATGAGATAGAAACATTCAAGAAAGATAATGAAAGGATTTTGAAAACTCAAGAGCAGTTAAATCAAATTTTGATAGAAAAATTTCAGACTGAAGGAAGAAGGAAAAGAGCTGAATCTGAAGAAGCTAGTCATCAAAAGGGGTCAAAAAGGGTGAAACTAGCTAAATCAGACAGCAGTTCATCATCTGAAGGAAGAAGGGAACAACACAGCTATCACACTACTAGTGATAGCAGTGAGGCTGAGTTGTATAACAGAAAGAAAAAGTACAGGCCTTATGAAGAGATTTCTGGGGAATTCAAGAAAACAAAACCCCCAACTTTCAATGGGGAATCTGAAACAGGAGAAGAGGCAGAATCCTGGTTATTCGGGATGAGAAAATATTTCCAGATATACAACTATTCGAATCAGCTGAAGGCAAGAATGGCCATCTATAACCTTTCTGGAAAGGCAGATATATGGTGGCAAGACTTGAAAAGGGTCAAGGGGATCAAAGAAAAAGAGGTCAATTGGAGTACCTTTAAAATATACTTCAAAAAGAAATTTCTGTCCGAACAATACTACGAAGAAAGGGCCAAGGAATTTTATGAGTTAAAGTTGGGATCTATGACGATGAAGGACTTAAACAGTAAGTTCTTAAGTCTGTTAAGATATGTGCCGTATTTTGTTGAAGAGAAACCTAAAATACAGCGGTTTCTCAGCTGCCTACCATATCATATCAAGGACAGAATCGAATATGATAACCCCAAAACTCTGGAAGAAGCTATGCAAAAGGCTAACTTCTGTTTTGAACAGAATAAAAAGAAAGAAGGAATAGCCAACTGGAAGGCTAAAAAGAATAGTAATCAGCTTGAGTACAGGAAAAAGGATTTTATACCCCAGAAAAATTTCAAGAATAACAAGAACAGAAACCATTTTAATGGTAAAAACTTCCAAGGAAGCAAAAATGGAACTGCTAATAATTCCAACAATTTCAAGGGCAGCAAGGAGGCTTCTAACAATCATGGAAATTTCACTAAGAATTTTGAATGAAAGGAACCTGTTAAGTGAAGGGAATGCAATGGCCCACACTATGCTTCAGTTTGCCCAAATCGGAAGAAACCAAATGGTAATATTCATATTATACAAGAAGAAATGACTGTTGGAGACTTTGCAAGGAATATGCCCCGAATCAATGCAGCATTGGAGAATCGCCAAGTTGATTATCAAACTTCCATGGTGGAAGTAGGAGCTATGGTTAACAAAACCCCTGTAACTATTTTAATCGATCCAGGTGCTAGCCTTAGTTATATTTCACCGCATATAGTAGAAAAATGTAATCTGACTGTTGAAAGGTTTGATAACTCTTGGTCAGTACAACTAGCCACTGGGGCAAAAAGGAAGGTGAACTGTTATGTTAAAGAATGTACTTTAGATATGAATGATTTTAAAACTACTGTTAAATTAAATGTTCTGCCACTTGGATCGTATGACATACTTATCAGTATGGATTGGTTAGAACAGCATAAGGTAGTTTTAAACTGTTTTGAAAAAACTTTTACATGTGTGAATAAACATGAACAACTTGTAACGGTTAAGGGTATTCCTAGGAAAACTGTAATCAAGTAGATTTCTGCTTTACAACTTAAAAGAGCAGTCAGAAAAGGGTGCAAAGCCTATGCTGTAACTATTATAGATGAGGTAGTTAAATATGATTTAAGCAAGATAAAAGTTGAGGATCTTCCTGTAGTAAATGAATTTACGGATGTTTTTCCGGAAGAAATTCCAGGATTACCTCCCAAGAGAGAACTGAATTTCACAATTGATCTAGTACCCGGTGCTGTGCCCAATTCAAAGGCTCCGTATCGTATGAATATTTTGGAACTTAACGAATTAAAAACACAGTTAAAGGAATTAATAAATAAGAATTACATTCGACCCAGTGTGTCCCCTTGGGGAGCACTAGTAATCTTTGTTAAAAAGAAGGACGAAACTAAGTGACTTTGCATAGATTACCATCAACTAAAAAAGATGACAATTAAAAACAGATATCCGTTGCCTCGCATAGATGATCTGTTTGAACAGCTACGTGGAGCTACGGTGTTCTCTAAGATAGACCTGAGATTGGGTTATCATCAGGTGAGGATTAAAGAAGAGGACATATTCAAGATAGCTTTCAGAACTAGGTATGGACATTACGAATTTGTCGTAATGCCATTTGGGCTTACTAATGCCCCAGCCGTCTTTATGTGCCTAATGAATAACATAATGCATAAATACTTAGATAAATTTGTTGTCGTATTCATTGATGACATTTTAATTTATTCTAAAAGCGAGGAGGAACATAAAGAACATTTACGGATAGTCTTACAAGAACTGTGAGAACAGCAGCTCTTTGCGAAGTTCAGTAAGTGTGATTTCTTCAAGGATGAAATCCAGTACTTAGGTCACGTAGTGACTAAGGAAGGGATTTCAGTTGATCCTGAAAAGATCCAGGCCATCAAAGAATGGCCAGTACCAAAAGACGTCACAGATGTTAGGTCTTTCATGGGAATTACTGGTTATTACCGGAGATTCATAGAAGGTTTTTCAAAAATAGCTAACCCAATCACTTCCTTGCAAAAGAAAGGCAAGAAGTTTGATTGGAACTTGAAGTGTGAAGAAAGCTTTAAGAAATTAAAGACTTTATTAACAATTACGCCTATTCTAAGAATAGTAGATCCTAATAAGGATTTTGTGGTTTGCACCAATGCTTGTAATGATGGTCTAGGCGGAGTGTTGACTCAGGATGGGCATGTCATTGCCTATGAGTCCAGGAAGCTGAAGATTTATGAAAAGAATTATGCCACTTATGATTTAGAATTAGCTGCTATTATTCATGCCTTAAAGATGTGGCGACACCACTTAATAGGCAGAAAGTTTACTTTAATGACTGATAATAAGGGTCTGAAATACCTCTTAGATCAGCCTAACTTGAATGCAAGGCAAGCAAGATGGTTGGCCTTCTTAAGTGAATACGATTTTGAAATTCAGCACATAAAAGGGAAGGAAAACAAAGTGGCAGATGCTTTGAGCAGAAATGCAAAGCTGAATTTTACAATAGCTATCAGCACTTATACCTCTGATTTAAATGAACAGCTGACTGAAGGGTTAAAATTGGATGAAATTTATCAAAAATTACAAGTTACAGCCAAAGAAGAACCTACAGAAAGTTTGATAAAGGGTTATAGTCTAAATAAAGATGGATTTTTATTGTTTAAAGACAAGTTGTATGTTCCAAATGTACCTAAAGTTAAACTGTTAATTCTGGATGAAGTTCATAAAACCCCTTACTCAGGGCATCCAAGCTACCAGAAGACTGTCACCATGTTGAGAAAAGACTATTTTTGGCCTAATATGAAATCTGAAGCAACTGAGTATATAGTTAGATGTTTGGACTGTCAACAAGTAAAAACAGAACATCAGCATCCAGCTGGGCTATTGCAACCTTTGCCTATTCCTAGTTGGAAGTGGGAAATAATCAGCTTAGATTTCATTACCGGATTACCCAAAAATCAAAATCAGAATGATTCAATTATGGTGGTAGTAGATAAATTGAGTAAATCAACACATTTTATTCCTGTTAAAACCACTTACAAGGCTGCAAACATAGCTGATATATTTCTGAAACAGATTTTTCGATTACATGATATCCCAAAGGTTATTATTTCAGACAGAGATCGTAAATTCACAAGGAATTTCTGGAAATCTTTGTTTAAAGGATTAAACACAACACTGAATTTCAGCACTTCTTTCCATCCTCAGACGGACGGACAAACTGAAAGAGTAAATCAGGTATTGGAAGATCTGCTAAGAATGTATGTTAAGGATCAACCAGCTAAGTGGGAGGATTACTTATATTTAGCAGAATTTGCATACAATAACAGCTATCAAACGTTAGCTAAGTTCAGTCCTTTTGAAATTCTGTATGGGCATAAATGTAACACTCCTATCTCTTGGAATAATCCAGTAGATAGATTAGTGTTAGGTCCTGAATTATTAAAAGAAATGGAACAGATTGTGAAACAAGTGCAGGAAAATTTGAAGATTGCCCAGGATCGGCAAAAGAGACAAGCATATTTGAAAAGAACTCCTAAAGAGTTCCAGGTGGGTGAGCATGTGTTCATAAAGGTAAGACTAAAGAAGAGCTCCCTAAGATTAGGGAGTTGTGCAAAATTAGCACCACGTTACTATGGTCCGTTTGAAATTTTATCTAGAATTGGTCAAGTTGCTTATCAGCTAGCATTACCACCTAATTTAAAAGTGCACAATGTTTTTCATATTTCTGTTCTTAAAAAGTATGTTCATGATGCTACTCATGTGATTGATTGGAACGTTGTACAGGCAGAACCAGAAGGGGAAGTTCTGGTGGAACCGGATTGTATCCTCGGGAGGAGGGAAATTACTCTGCGGAACCGCACAATTGGACAGCTGAAGGTGCAATGGAAGCACCGTAGTCCTGAAGAAGCTACCTGGGAACTGGAAAGTAAGATGCGGGAAGCATACCCAAATCTGTTCCAGCAGGTGGTTGAGGATGAGGAATAACTAACATCGAGGACGATGTTACATTTTAAGGGGGTGTGTATGTCACATACCCTAATTTTGTAAAAATTATGTAATTGTTTTATTATATTCCTGAGACATTATGTTAAATTTAATGCTAAGTAGGAATTGATGACTCAGCAGAGTCACTAGAATGGAATGTAATTCATAATATTTTATTATTAATAAATAAATCATGGAGACAACAGCATGGGAGAGCTGTTAAAAAGAGGTTACTGGTCAAACTGGTGGATGGAACTAGGTGGAAAGGAAAAAAGGACAAGTGGCAGCATCCTCAAATACTTCCTAAGTTGCAGGTGGCAACTTCTCTATATTTGGGGTCATGATTCCCCAAGAAAGTGGAATCAGAGCAGGTGGCTCATTAATGACAGTTAACCCAACAAAGACCTAGGCAATCTTTTAAATAGTACTCAATGAACTGAGCTGGGGGTTCGAATTTGTTATGGAGGGAGAAGGCATTCAGGTGAATGTTATTCAGGAATCCCATTGAGGAAGAGGGAATTATAGTAAGGAAGTTGTTTGAGAGGAATGTTGCAGAAACTTGGTACCATTATAGCTGTTTGGGCTGAGTGAATTATTTTTGCTGCACCTAGTTCCAGCCAGGGAGACCAGAGAAAGCTCGGGGGTCCTGAGAAGTGCTGTTTGGGCACTCTCCAGGAGTTGGTAGGGAGGAACAGCCTCCCATTGCTGTTGTTGTCCACAGAAACAGGTTCTGCCATCTATTTCTGTTTGATTATTAAGTATAAATGAATGTATGTTATGTGTATCTTCTTATGTGTGAATAGAAATTAGTTTAGTAAAAGTTAGCATCCCTGAATATCAGTAGTAGAATCATTGAGAGTTACTGTGTTTTCCGCATCCCTTAATATCATCATTACATCACTGATAAGGTATTTTTAATGCTTACTATACAATAGTAATACTGTAAGCAATAGTTTATTATTGTAATTCTTAAACCTAGTTTAATTACAACAGTTATATAGATAAGTAGGGTTTACATATATATACAGTAATTATTCTCTGTGAAATACAAAATCGATGAAACAATCATGGGAACAGAAATACAAATATAAACAGTTAAATTACAGTGTTATTATCATTATCGATAACTGGCAGAAGAATTGTAGTCATAGTTCGAACATCTTTTTTTTTTTGTTAGAGTATAAACCCTAGACAAAATTTTAACCAGTCGTAGTTCATTATTTTAAATTTATAAACAAACCCTAATTAAGATTTAAAAAGTCTTACTTATCAAACAAAATGATTGTGCAGAAACCCTAACAGAACTTCCTCATACAGAATTTATTAACAGTTAAATAAACTAGTTATTGTATTAAAAACAGAAGGAGTATTAGAACAATATCTAGCTCGACATCGAGCTTAAACCATTTAGTATTATTTTTCCTTAAACTTCCATTTTACCCACAGAATCGTAATCTTAAATAACAGAATAAGTAACTAAACAAAATTACAACCATGGAGTTCGAAATGAACCCTACCATTCCACCTTCTACAACACGATTTTTATCAACAGAGGAATAACCTAGATACTAATTTCACAACAGAAGCAAACAGACAGAACATTATTTAGCTCATTCATCGAGTTTAACCATTATGGTTATTATCAATTGTGCAATTCACTTTTATCAACAGAGTCGTTGTTTCTATTTTAAGCTTAAGCATTTGAACTGAAATACCAATTGTAAAATAGTTCAGGTCAAACCCTACCAGTCTAATCGATACAAGCAAAGCTAAAAACTAAACAGTAAGACCATATCTTCACCTACAGTCGTGTTCCAAATTCACAGTACAAGTGGTTTAAAACTTAAATTCACATGCTTACTGTACATAGCATAAGTTAAAAATGCATGCGATGGACAGGTTCATTATACAGAAGAAGACTTTATAATAAGTCAGATTTCAAAAACCCTGGGTAAGAAACCCTGAATCTTTCAAGAGTGCAATAACGAAAGTAAACACCACGAGGCCGTAACCCCATCCACAGAACAGGCTCACAGCCGTTGTTCTCCATTTTTTTTGTTATACAATAACTCATCTGTAGAAAACCCTAAACACCTAAAGAAGGACAAATAAATTACAGTCGCCTGAAGCCATAACATCCTTATCATGTCACAGGGTTAAAACCTGTTAAGATCTTGCGTTATCAAGCAGTTAAAAGACCCAACAGAACGGAAACAGTCACAGAGTCGTTCCTTCAAAGTCCAAACCCTAACCGCCCAAACAACCCACAAGGAGGAAAATGCCATGGCAAGAACCAGGCTTACCCGGAAACGCCTATTGTCGCAGCTTGTGCCATCCATACTGTAGGTGGAGCTTGGACCTGCAACGAAAGAGCAAGATCAGTAAATCTTCTATGTTTTTTTCGTTTGGAGATTAAATAAATTCGTGTAACTTTAAACAACAAATTTAAACCCTGTAGCTTACCGGAGAGACGAAGGCAGATGCAAACTTAGTAGATAGTTCGATAACCACGAGCCAAGTAAACCCCACCTTTGTCACCAAAGGAATGAGCTGGTTGAAGCAAAGGGTACCTTCCACGAAGGAATCCTTGTTAGAACTAAGCCAAGAGTTTGCAGTTATGCCGTGATAAGGTTGGAACTCGTAGCAAAAGAGGTAAACCCTAGTTTCTTCTTAACAAACCAATAGCTGCTAACAACAAATATAATGGTTCTCAAACGATACAAATGGACAAGCACGGAGAAACTGTAGCAGCATGGAAGCTGCTACCACCAGAACCTCAGCGAACTTGGACAGGAGGGTTCACAGGACCGAGCCCGAAGGCGAGGGAGAAGTGCCCAGCTAGGGTTAAGTCAACGTTATATATCACCAACACTTGGACCTGAAGCCACCACGTAGCATCCAAATAATCTCATGCAAGTGGGTCGAGGTTCTAAAGTTTCACAACAAGATTCCCAATGATTTGTTATTCAATTAAAATCATAACATGGGCAAACTAAAATCATAGCGGGGATATTCCAATATGGTAATGAACCATAGTTTAAACTTGCCAATTACTCCATGTTAAAAAACAATGTTTTCGAACTTCGCATATGTGAACCATAACACATTGCCGGACAAGCCATAAGATCATGCAATTGTCAATAGTGTCCAAGACTTCGTTGAATTTTCTATCATTATTGCCAATTAAAAATCATAACATGAGTAAACAGAATTATCGCATGGTCATCTATAAGGGTTGCAATACCATAGTTCACTTGTTATCCTTTTAACCATCAAAACATTAGGATAATACCTTGAACCTTGCATATTATATAACGAAAATGTTGCCATACATTCTTTAAACCATGCAATATTGATATCGTCCAAATTCAGTCTTGAAGCACTCCATACATAGAGGAAATTGATTTGCATTATAAAAATTATAAGAGAAAGGGTATAATATTAAGCCTTAAGTGGTTCACAATACCTGATTACTAATTCTCCATATGTACTAGCTTCATGCGAAGAGACAACCGATATTGCATCTCTTTTAAGTCTCTAAGATAGTGTGGTGGTGTTGGGCGTAGTAATTTCTAATTCTATTACAATATTACCATTTGCTATGACTTGCATAGTTGTACAGGACTTGCCATTCCCTTCTTGAGATGACTTAAACTTGTAAGATCTAAGTTACATAACTCAAAGTTTTAGAATAGGGTTATTCTAGCTCTATTCAATTGTTTCTATAATTTAATAACAATCTTTTAATAGACTCAGACTTTTCGTAAGGACAAGTATACTTTGATTTTCCTTTAGACTCAACAAATTTAATCATGTTAGCTTATAAGACTCTATTCAATTGTCAGTCATAAAAATAGGAGTAGTTTCCAATCCAGGTAAACCCTTAAAAATTGTTAAGAGGAGACTGGTATTTGACAGTACATCTTACAACTATTAGAATTAAGAAAAGTAAATATTGGTAACTGCAGGTCTTTTACAATTGAAGCTGCAAATCAAAAGAAAGTCTATTTTATTAAATATGACCTGATGCAATAACAATGAGAAAGTAAAAACTAGTCCGAGTATGGTCACTCAGTGGTATTTTACAGTGCTAGTAATGAAATACAAATGCATTACAGTAATATCATCCAAGAATAAATGATCCATATAGTTAGTTAACTCTTTGTTCTCAAGAAACATAGCTATTATACCCTCTAGTAGTTTCTAATTCTATAACAGTAAGAGCAAAAGGAGATCATGGGATGAATGCTACCTTTAAACACTTGAATACATGGCTAGCATGCTTAGACTTTTTACTGAAGGATTTGGTACAGCTAACTGATTTATCATACTTTAAAGATTTAAATGTAGCGACCCGCACATTACCTGTATATCTGTAAGAGAAAGACATTTTGATGCATTAGCTCGGAAGCTAAGTAAGCCCAGTCTGCTATGGCAACTCCCCCTTATGGTTGGAAACAGAAAAGAATCAGCAATGGTAAAGAAACTCATATCAAATCTAAGTATAACAACAGATCATTCAGACACATTTATAATCAATTAAGATAATCAAAACAGATCAATGAATGCATTTATTATTATTATTTGCTATTTTAAAAAATTTTAAATTTTTCGGAAATTCTGGGTTTTGACAAGAGATGTCATGCTTACTAATGGGATCACATATGGAATCATCATACTCAACTAACTGAATAAATGTCTAACCAAAACAATAGAGAAGCCCTTTACCGAGCTGTGAATTAAAATAGATCAATATATAATTTCGAGAAGGAGAGTGATTCTCCATTTTGCAAAGCCTTTACTATAAAAGTTAAGAAATACAATCAGAGAGTTCTTACATGGAGAACCACTCCCGAGTTTTAGATCTCCAAGTAATAACCCACAAAATTTCACGATCTTTGGCAGACCTTTGGGAGGGAAAAAAGAGACCTATTGTTTATAGATGAAATAATGGGTTGAAACCCTTGGGTCAATCCCTCGATTAACTCTATAGCCCCAAACAACCAGTCTATAAGAACATACTTTTTAGAAACGCAACCGGTGGACGTCAGGGATGTATCCACCAGACCGCCAAGCACCCCATATGTAACCAAAAAGGAGAAAAGTTCAACATCTTTGGTAAATGTAGATTTAATCACAATACTAGAATAAGGCACATAAATTTACATAAAAAAACAAGAATGTTCAACTTTACATTCAAGGATGCTGCAGAAGCTGCTTCCTCTGCCATCGATGCGACAACTTGACCGATGTTAAGGCAAGAGCCACGACCAACCTTGTGAAGCTCATTGTCTGCAATCTGCTCCAGGTGACCTTGGGGAAAGTACACTACGCGACTGCCCTTAGGAGGAAGATATATGAGAGGAACAACACAGGCATGCCAAAGCTTTGGGAATACATAGCTTCCTTTGTTGACCACAATTCTCTTAATGCCATCGCCACTGTGTCGGGTTTTAACATACATATCCGCTCAGTGAAGATAAGCCATTCACAGCACAAGCCACCACTAAAAGCAAGAATCCACTCACATCAACCATCCACTTAAGTCGTCGTTCACCCACTACATGCACCCCCACGCCATTAACTGCAAAAATAATCTGTTCACACACACACATAAGTCATTTACCACTACCCAATTCAGATTACTACGAAAAACACCGATCCCACAATTCCCACACATGCGGCTCATGTCTATGTATTGAAGCTTTACAGCAATAGTGGTTTCAACAGTAGTTCCCTATATAGTTCTGGAAAAGTATTCAACAACGATAGAGGAAGCGAGATGGTGCAGGAAGTTGGAAGCGAGATGATGCAACGTGTAGTTGGCATGGTGAGATGGGTTGGCAGTGAGGGATTCTAGGGCATCACACACGACATGCAGCTTGCCATGCACCACGCTCCCACCTAGTACATTGGCATGCCTCGAACAGAGGCCAATACCTTCATACCCTGTACTAACAGCGGTACCTTCCCAGGCTTGTTTCTCTCATCAGACTCTATCTTTCCTATTTACAATATGTTAAGTTTCAAATGTTATTTCTAATTCCATGTTTTAATTAATCATATGTCTTTGAAGATGTGCATTGTAATTAACAACTTCCTCCAAGGGCCGAATACCTTATCAATATTATTTGTTGTTGCTAGCATATACTACAATTATTTAAACACCGAGAAGTGCTTCGAAATGGAGCATCATAGCGATGCTCATGGTCTCAGTGGAACACCGAGAAGTGCTTCGAAATGGAGCATCAAAGCGATGCTCATAGTCTCAACAGATGGGACTAGCAGGTATGTAGAACCCCATAATCTCTAATTATCATTTTCTATTGTTTTGAAGACTGTAAACTATGATTAATTTATCTTCCTACATATCGTGGGGTTTGGAGATTGTGAAAAAAGCTGTAGCATTTTGGTCACATGGACATTTTCGAAGACTTTGTGTACCAACAAGAACTTCTGGGGCTCGTTCTGTGGAAAAGAAGGAGCGAGTACACATTTCTCTAGGAATTTCTTTTTATGATTCTTGTAAGCAACGCAGGGATATGTTGTCTCTTCCTTCAAATCAGTAGACATGTCCCTATTTTGCAAAACAATTTCAGACAAAATTGAAATCTATCGTGCAAGACATTTTCACACAAAATAAAAATATCTCGTGCAAGATTTTTATTAGAAGAATATCTTAGCTTTCCATGTTAATGTACACATTACAGTCTTTCCAACAAAAGGGAATATAAATGCAAAAGGAAAAAAATGCAACAGTCACCGTGTCACAATTGTTAGTAGTGAGAAGCAGCACCAGGAGCAAAGATGATAACAAATTGAAAGGTTGAGCTTTCCTAATTTGTTACTCATTTTATTCGCTCTTCCTATGAGGGTGGATTTAGACATGGAAAAATGGGTAACACGTTATAGTCTAAAAGGAAAACACGTTACACTCTAGTGTTGAGTCTTGACAAATGTCTTGGAAAGTGCAGGCAGCTATCCATGAGAGATCTCGATCATAATGCAACCTTGACAGAAACCTTATTGCGCGCCTAATGCCTCAAAAAGAGGCCAAATAAGGATTCCAAAATAATTATTGGTCAGTAAAGAAATATATATCAGAAGGATTAGTATATAATGCCTAAAAAATCATGCAGATATTAATATAAATGCCAAAACCGATTTCTATAGTCCCTGCTACTTGGTAGGTTGGCAGGGACTAATAAGAACTTCACCACATGGCTCCCAAGGAACATGTGTAGGTATAATGGTAAATCGTTGGCATACTGGATGTGAGGTTGTGGGTTCAATTTTGTTGTACATACCATAATTTTAGTAGATCCAACCTATAATGTGGCCAACCGAAGTGCCATGTGGTGGCCTCCAGTTGGTCCATTTGTTCAACTGTTATACTGAACTTGGAACGTGTCGAAATATGATTGGTACATGTAAATGCTACTCGGATGCCAACTCTACAACTAAAAACTGCTACATGTTCATATGTGGAACTGCGACATCATCATGCAAGTTATCTGTACAGTGCACGTGGCACACTGTGGGTGTGCCATGTGGCATTTTTTCTACCATTTTAAACCTGTTTGGGAAGAAATTCAAACAATAATATCTCATCCTTTTGGAGTCCGGTTGGGACGAAACGAATGTCGTTAGAAAGGTATCAATGAGCCCTATGCAATGGAATACTTCTATTCAACATTCAAATACTTTGATATGGATTGATAAGTAAGATCCTCCTAGATCAAACCTCCCCACTAGGAAGCTTTTGGACTCCAAAAGCCTATTCTTATTAAGAAGAAGAGTGGGAACAATATATATCCACTTGTCCTATATCCTCCGTCCATCCTGCTCGAGTAATTATCACCTAGCTCATAATCATAAAGATGAACACATCCATAAAACTATTGACAAACTTAAGCATTGGATCATCCCTACACAAATATGCATTTAATGTTAATGCTACCATCCAAATACACGTGAACAAAAACAAAATCAAACATAAAACTGCGAAAACAGATGTGTAATAAAATAAACCAATATGAAGCTTTATCTCAACAGTAGGATTTGATTTGCTGTCACCAATATTGTCTTTCTTCAATTCCCCATGTTGTACCTATTTTGTTCCCTAAAACATCTTTGCGTCATTAGTATTAACCAATGCATTTTCAAGATCACAATCTTTAAGAGACACAAGTAATAAAATTTTGCTCGCATTCACCAACATCTTCATTTTCCCTCTTGCAATAATAGACAAATCATGTTTCATCTTGTGAGCCCTTACAATGAACTCTATCCCATTCTTGAAGAGATGATATCTGTTATGCTTCCTGTAAAACAATGATTTCCTATCATAAAGATATGGGCTTCCCAACACAATCCCATATATATCAAGTGGAATCACATCCAATTCTACCTCATCCATAAATGTGTCAGAAATTGTAAAGTGAATCTTACATTGCTTAGAAACATGTAAACGAGCATTTTGATGAACCCATCCTAATGGATAAGATTTTGGATGTGGTTTTGTCTCCAAACCTAGTTTCTTTATAATTTATTTAGAGATCAAATTAACTTGGGATCCACTCTCCACATGAGTATCAATCTTATGATGATGGGAGGTCACTCAAATATGGAACAATTCAGTCCTCTTCCTTTCATTATGGCTCATAACATTGAAAGTATAAGCATATGAACGACTAACAATATAATTATTACCTCAAAGACTCATAGCCATTATCTTGCATTCATCTCCTGAATCAGATCCAAGATCCTAAATTATAGAAACAGTCTTCTTTTTACCTTTTTGTTGCTTATCCCACTTTAGTTTCAATTCCGGGTGCAACTTCCAATAGTGATCCTCATAGTGGCCCTTTTTCATAGAATGAGAGAAAGTAGGTTTCTTATTATCCTTCTTCACGGTAGTTGTCCTTTTGAAATTATCCATATGCTTTCCTTCTTTCAACTGCAAAGATTCCTTCAAAGAGTTGTTATGGTCATTTCTTTTACTTACCTCAAGGTGAATAGCTTGGACACTAGCTTTTCCAATGTTAGTTGGATTAAACATAAGTATTTGATCCCTTAAATATTCATGTAAACCACCTACATACTTCAATAAAGTTTATTTTGTGTATAAAGGAATACTCAATATTAATGTTTTCTTTCTGAATTCACAAGTATAATCTTGCACCCACATCCCTTTGTTTTGCCTTAAATTGTGCCAATCCATAATGGCTTGTTACATGTATCCTAAGGGATAGAATTGTTTCTTCAATGCAGATACAAATTCAAACCAGGATGATATTACTTTACCTTTTGTAAGGAGGTCTTGTTGAAATCTACTCTCCCACCAAATTAAAGGAGTGCTTCCCAAGCGGAGAGTAGCGAGTTGAACCTTTGTATATTCATCCACAATATGTTGAACCCCACAGTAGACCTCAATTTCTTTGATCCAATTATCAAGTTTCGTTGCATCCAATTCTCCATTATAGATAGGAAAATCAAATTTAACGTCAAGCTTCAATAATGAATTTTTAAAATCATCTTTTTATGACCATTAGAATGATGAGAATGAGAGGAAGAAGAAGAGCTTGAAGTTGAAGATGGAGATGGAAGTTCAAGAGGGACTCCTCCATTTCCATGGTTCACTAAAGCATTATCCTATGCTTTCACTTTCTTCTTTTCCTTCATTGTCAATCTCTCTTAATAATCTGCAAACAATTTTTCTACCATATCTAGCATTCAGTAAAAAGCCTTGTGGAAAGCCTTCTCTTTCTCTGTACGAATGCATTCATCCCCCATTTTCTTTCTTTGATTTGCATGTCCAATATCTATGTTGAATGACTCAAGTTGTCCGTCACCCTCTTTAAGCTTGGACCTAGTAAGCATTCACACTTGCAATTCAAGTCAAATAATACCACTTGGATACCAACATGATCCAGGATCTTTTATTCGATGAATATTGCATGAATTGCATAAAAGAGCATGAACAAAGCTTATTTGGAACATAAATAAAGAAATCATACACACGAAGAAAAGACACCATAAAAGAATTGCACCAAATCTGATAATAGAGTTCATCCATAAGGGACTACGTCTTTGGGTCCAATTCTCCAATGAGTATTGATCTATTAGCTATAAAAGAGACTAAGACTCCCAAATCATGATGCCTCTCACTCTCAACCTCTCAAGAGTGACTAAAAATCCTCTTTACAAAAATGAGCAAGCTTCTAATCCTTTACAAAAGCATAATGAAATTATATCATTCTTCTCCCAACAACTTCCACCAAGAATTCACCAAGAATTCTCATCCTACATGGCAAAACACCTTTCATTTAAATACGCAAGGGTCCATAACCCAACTTTAATTTCCATGGGATATTGAATATTTGATCTTTTAAAGTAGATAAAATATATGGTATATCAACCATATAATACATCTTTAGAAACAAAATATATGATGGTTAAAACCGATATATATATAATATATAGTTAATAACCAAAAGAAAACCATATAATATATTTTTAGAATTTAATATATGGTGAATCTAATATATGATGAATAAAATAATATATATGGTCCAACAACCACAATATATTACTTTATATATGGTGAATTCGTTAACTTCAAATACCATGAATATATGGTAACGAAACCAAATAAATGGTTGGATCAGCCACGTGGACCACCCCGTTAAGTATGATATCACTGTATTATATATATATATGTATATGTATAGGTTTGAATGGATTCCTCCCGAAATATGTGCCATAGTCTTATAACAAATCACGCGTGGAACATTGCAATATGAACTATGGGGTTGGGCTAATCCCGACACTTTTACCGCTGAATAACAAGAAGTCAAAAATTAAACATAAACAAGGGAACTCTTCCAAGTCATACAAATTATAAACAATTTAAGAGTATGTGATGATGCAATCTAAAAAAATGTTGTAGGTCAAGATTCGTGATTTCAAGATTTCAACATTTTTCATTACATGAAGCTTGCAAGATCTTAAGAAAATTGGTAGCCTTGATGTAAATATTTGTCTGGATATACAGTTGAAGGAATAAATCCACGAATAAATTTAGCTGCCTCAGTTTAATTTTAATTTATTTTAAATTTTATTACCGCTTTCTAAAACGGGAATATTTTAAGACTTCCTTAAATTTTGAAACAAAATACCAAAGAGTGTTTCTTAATCCTAAAATACTAAGTTTTCAATTTTTATAAAATATATGTTGTTGTAATTTTCAACTTTTAAAGATAAAAATGAAACTATATATGCTTAAACAGTAATATTTTAAGACGACATTTCTTTCAAATTTAAAACAAAATACAAAAGATTGTTTCTTATTTATAAAATATTAAGTGTTTAATTTTATAAAATATACATTGCTATGATTTTCAACTTTTAAAGATGAAGAAAATGAAACTTAAAAGTATACGCGTATGTTATAATTTAAAGCAAGGTTGGTTGCAATGCAACTTAATCCATGCTTAAATGATAGATACATGTTGACTTTTGGTCCAATCAAAATCTTCATTGTTTATCTAATAAATAGTACTCATCGTAAACCATAGAATAACTAGAATAACTAGAATATTGAGTCTACATCGAAGTATGATAAGAACCCTTCCTAACAGTGTGGGAGATTCAACACGAGATCGAGTGAAGCAACCTTATAAATGCGACCAATTCACATAGTTTCAATCCAATTCATTACCAACGTCCTATATACTTGACTTGCAAACTAAGATGTCTTTGTAGTTTGTGGAAGATCTCATCTTTCCATAATGGAACACAGGGCGTAAAGTTCAATCTCTATCAACCGCTTTAGAAACGATTAAATTTGCTAAAAGACTAAGAAATACTGTCCATTTTTTTGAAAGATACTAGTGCAATAGTACACCACGATTATATATCCGTTTATATAATTCCTAAGCATAGGTCTAGAAGAAGTTTCTTTTAGAACGCAACAATTACTGGCTATGATTTTGGAGCCATTTCTACAGCTGGAATCTATCGATGGAGTATTGTTCTAGCTTCATCATTGATTTTCTCATAGTAATGAGAAAGAAGAGGTCGTATCCACATTCGTCAATTAAAATTCAGTATCATGAAACAAATTTGACTTGTCACCCCTTGGATATGAGAGCAGGTCATTCAAAGCCAGGTTGTTTATTCAAGGCTTGCCCCAAAAAATAAATGAGTGCCTATCTTCCATGAAACACTAGAATAACAAGATAAAATCAAAGACTAACTAGTATGTCCAATTTGTATTCTTATTGTTCCACGAGGATTAAAAATAAAAATAACGCGATTGTAATTATAGTATTGAGTTGTAATAAAAGAAAAGCAAATGTGTTCCAGGATGAATTAATGGAACTATGAGGGTTCAATCTTCTCTTGCTATTGGGATTCATTCTCAGCATTGTATATATGTTAAGTCATATTTGGATCAAAGTTGTAATAGAAGACTCTATTTATTTTTTTATCATAGATTGAAAATATCGAATGAGAACTTAACCAAATGCCTGAAAAGCCTTATTTAACAAACTTATTCAATTAATAAAGATGAATACAAACTCTTAGATTGATGAAGTTAAGTTTAAGAAGTGAAGACAAACTCTTAGATTTATGAAGTTAAGTTTAAGAAGTAATTGTAATAAGTATAATATTTTATAATATTATTGATTAATATGTTATAAGAACATACCATGTCTATTAATGTTTATAGAAATCAAGTTAGTGTAGTTTTTTATTACCTAAAAAATTTATTCAAAGCATTCAAGAACCATCAATCCCAAGTTAAAAATGTCAATGCAGAGACATAAAAGTACATGGAAATTTTATTGTTCTAGCCTTCATCATTGATTTTCTGATAGTAATGAGAAATAAGAGGTCATATCTACCTTCGTCAATTAAAATTCAGTATCATAAAACAACATTGACTTGCCACCCCTTGGATATGAGAGTAGGTCATTCAAAGCCAGATTGTTTATTCAAGGCTTGCCCCCAAAAATAAACAAGTGCCTATCTTCCGTGAAACACTAGAATAACAAGATAAAATCAAAGGCTAACTAGGAAATCCAATCTATATTGTTATTGTTCCACGGGGATTAAAATTCCAAATAATGCAATTGTAATTATAGTATTGAGTTGTAATAAAAGAAAAGCAAATGTGTTCCAGGATGAATTAATGAAACTATGAGGGTTCAATCTTCTCTTACTACTGGGATTCATTCTTAGCATTGTATATATGTTAAGTCATATTTGGATCAAAGTTGTAATAGAATACTTTATTTATTTTTTTATCATAGATTGAAAATATCAAATGAGAACGTAACCAACTTCCTGAAAAGCTTTATTTAACTAACTTATTCAATTAATTAAGATGAAGACAAACTCTTAGATTTATGAAGTTAAGTTTAAGTAGTAATTATAATAAATATAATATTTTATAATATTATTGATTAATATGTTATAAGAACATACCATGTCTATTAATGTTTACAGAAATCAAGTTCACGTAGTTTTTATTACCTAAAAAATTTATTCAAAGCATTCAAGAACCATCAATCCCCAGTTTAAAAATTTCAATACAGAGACATAAAAGTAGATGAAATTTTTTTTCACCATTAGTAGAGAGCATATTTTGATATTTCAATCTGAGATACATAATATCTTTTAAGACCAAGAAATCAAATTAGAAATCACATGCAACCATGGCTCTGTTTTGTTCCAACTTTGGAATAAAAGAATTCACATGTAAACTCTACTTTGTGACATATTGCATGCCAAACTTTGCATAGAACTAAGTATGCATATTAAATATATAATATATGCATGTAAAACACACGCTGTCGTAGACAAGCATGTAAGACAAATGTGAGTTAGTGAATTTGAAACCCTTTTCAGAAAAAGTACGTTGTATAAGACCTATACTTAGTTATTCATAGATGGACTTCTCTTAGATGTTTTTCCTACAAAGGGCTTTTTGTAAGGAACTGATACCACTCCTTCCATCTAGGAGCAACATTCATTTCTTTTATCCATGCCGACTTGGAACTCACTCAGTATTATCATTTTTATTGGCAATTTGAATTCAATTGACATGCTCGCTTGTCCGACCAGTAACAAAATGGTTCCTAAACGGGTGATTCCATGAAGATGGGTAACTCTTTTTGGCCAAATATGACGGTGAAAAACATAAATTTTATCCATGTATTAAATTGAAGCCGTTGAAACTCATATTTGCCAAATGAATTTTGACATGCGGTTGAAAAACGAAATGTAGAGAATTATGTTGGCTTTCCAATGATATTTTTTTCAAAATATTCCAATGTCATTTATCGTGTCGAATTTTTATTTAATGAAACGTGTGTACTTAAAAATTTGAAGAGCAATTAACAAGTAGTTTGTGTTCGTGCACCATAATTTAATGTTAAAGTAATAATAAAAAAAATGAAATATGTTAACATGATCTAGACAGAATGCACTAGGGCTTACATATTTTTCTTTTAATTTTTCTCGAAAAAATATATTTATTATTATTTTTCGAAAATGACCAATGAATATTTCAGTTGCATTTTGCACACATGTGTGTTCGTGCACCAAATCTTTTAATTTTTTACATAATTTGAAAAAATAAAAAAATTCCCTTTTGAAGAGGACGCGTTTATCTAGGGCGTGTGTATTTTTTCAAATTTTTTGGATGTGTATTTTGAATTTTGTGGATTTATCTTTGAGCCCAATCGAAGTTGTCGACATGGTTTTTTAGGGCAAGTTTTAATATAAATTTAAAAACAAAAGACATATGAAAATAAAAATTCGTAAATTTTATTTATCTGGATAGAGGATTCGTTGACGAATCCAATGGTATCAAGTTCGCTCATTAATGAGCATTTAATGACATGGTTTAACTCTGTGGAAGGCAGACAAAACTTTCATTCTGCAGTGAAAAGGGCTCTCGGCCTGTTTTTTAAGCCCTCGATCGAGCTAAATACCTCGATCAAGGGTTTAACAACACCTCGATTGAGGGTTTAGCAACACCTCGATCGAGGTATTTTAAAACCCTCAATCGAGGGCCTAAAATGAGCCTTTTTATGTTTTTCAAAAGCTAGATTGAGCTTTTGCGAGCTTTTCAAAAGCTCGATCGAGGGTTTGTGAGCTTTTGAAAAGCTCGATCGAGGGTTTTAAAAGCTATATTGAGCTCTTGTTTCAACCCTTGATCGAGGTCTTTTAAAACCCTCGATCGAGGTATTTTCAAGCCCTCGATCGAGCTTTTAAAACCCTCGATCGAGCTTTCAAAACCTCGATCGAGGGCTTGAAGATACCTCGATCGAGGGTTCAAAAAACAATTTTTTTAGCTTCCATCCGCCAAAAATGGTGAACCACCTTTGTGGAATCACCCAAACATAAGATTCAATTTACCTATATAAACAAAAACTAATAAAATAAAAGTTTTGTTCTGGTACCTAAACACCGCTAGAGGAATAATACATAATAGATAGCACTTCCATTAGAGCACCAGTACGAAGGCATGCAATGGGGTGCTCGTGAGATATCTTCTCAAGTGCTTCTAAAGAATGCACCATAGGGGTTCATAGATTTTGCTGAAAAATAGTCAAACAACTGGCAAATCATTTTAGCTAGAAGTGAAACAAGCATTTATTTCAAGTTTGCATGAATAATTTACACATCATACCTAATTAAGTTAGTTTCAAATTAACCTAAATTCCTTTTGTTTAAATCTATAAAGAGTTTAAGTCTTTGGCTATGGTCAAATCGACCTCTTTAACCAAATTTATAAAAAATGCATATTTATGTTTTGATAATATTCCGAGATAATCAAATCAAGTTGTAAATGAAACCAACATGAAAACAAGAAATGAAATAATGCATTATATCTAAAACATAACTTAACATAGAATGAATCATTTCAAAGATAATTTATAAACTAAATTTATAACACAAATTTCTATGATGATTCAAAGAAATCTTCATAGATTCATATATTTGTAAGTATGCAAAATTGTCTTCACACGCAAACTAGGAGAGTAATTTCCCATTGACGTTGAACTGAACGTTGTTCAATACCTTTAAGTAACTATGCCAAAAATTACATAATACCTTAAAGGGTTCAAAGGAAAAAATTATGGACGATAAAGAGTTCCTTTTTCAAAAAAAATCCAATGGCTTGGCTGGATGGCCCGAAGAAAACAAAGAACTTATAATTCCCCAAAAAAAATATGATAGTCAACAACCATCACAGAAAGAAGGAACATCAACATAGTGCACAACATATACACCGGCCTGGGGAAGAACATCGCAAAGATGAGTTAAAGATCTCGCAGAATTCCTTGTATAAGACCTATACTTAGTCATGCATGGATGGACTTCTCCTGGATGTTTTTCCTACTAGGGCCTTTTTGTAAGGAACTGATACAACTCCTTTTGTCCAGGAGTAACATTCAACACACTACTTCCGACACTCAACACACTACTCATAAATAGAAAGATAAACCATTCACTACAAACTGCATTGATTATAATAAGAATGTTTCATTCATCGCTACAATCACCATCTGAGTTTGGCAGGGAAGTACTGCACAACACCAACAACATAACATCCAGTAACTTCAAGCAGAATTAACTTTAATACTGTAGCAATGCAAGAATTAACACTAGCAATTCAAGAATGAGTGAATACTAATACCAACCTTATGGATGAGTGATTGATAGTATGGCTTCACTTTCTTCACATCAATGCTCACCTTACTCTTACTGTACAATTCGTACTTACTGTTCAGATACAAATATCAAATAAAGTGTTAGCATACAAAAAATCTTCTTGAATAATAATAATAATCCAGGAATATCTTCTTGAATAATAATAATAATAATAAACCATGGATATCTTCTTGAATGGACTAGTGTTCGGTTTCATGTTACTTGAATATCTTCAGCCACCTGAGAATTTCTTTATCTTCATCATTCATCAAGTGCGTGTATGCACCACCTAGATGTAGAGCAGCCCACACGACCCAATTCCATACTTTTTCAGTTTTGTCATGTGAGGCAAAGCAAAGTAAGCATATTTTGCTTACCGTAGAAAGAGTGAAATATTATGATGAACATAGCAGCCAGAGGTAATGTTGTGTTGTTCATTTTGGCCACCTGTTAATTTTTTTCGTTACTCTACTATAAAATAAAACAAACAATCAATCTGACATGAAAGGAAATACAAACTCAATTTATGATAGTTGTACAATGTAATTAGAATTAGAACATGTATCTCTACCCTAATAAACAATGTGCTTGTGCTTGCCTCCAGTTTACATAAACATTGATCAAACCAACTAAAATTATAACATTACTCAACAAAATTGAAAACAATGGTTCAAATTACATCAACTAATCGTGAGCACGTAGACTTCACGTGGCTTTTCACCAAATAGCCACATCATAGATTTCATGTGGTTTATCACCAAATAGCCACATCACTTATCCGGGAAGAAAAAGTGAGTAGAACACATTTCGAATCCGAATTATCCCGAAGCGGCTCGACAGTCCTGGACGCTTCCAGAATGGATCGAAAGCCTCCGTGTATTTCCTCTCCTTCTGCTTCTTCTGCATCGAGTTGTGAAGAGCGTTTCACAAACATACTCTGCAATCAATCTTCTATTCTACAATCATTTTTTCTAGAGCTACTGTTCGAGTTAAACTCAGGTTAGCGATTTGCGATTTGGTTGTTTTCTTTTTGATGTTTTAAAGCAAATTTATTCACAATTTGAATCTTGTCATTAAAGATTATGCGAGCAAATAACTATATTTTCTGTTCAGGGCATAGATTTGAAATATGGCAGCGGATCCTCTTTTGAGCACCGTGTTGCAGCTGATTTGTGTGTCAGATGACCTGGACAGGATCCTTAATTCCCCGACTCGCTCATATGTGCGTGAGACCGAGTCCGTATTTCACAGAGTACACCCCATACTTTGTGTTGTATTTTGGATTGTAGAAATCTGGATTTCCCTTGAAATACTACACAATACAATGTAGTAAAGCTCTTAATTAATATTTCATTACTCTACGATTGACCATCGAATGATAAATTCAAGCCCAAGGGAAATTAAAAATACTGTGCACATGAAAAATGATTTCGCATTACCTCGTAGTGAACTATGGACTCATCGAAATCGCATCCCAGAGGGTAATTGTCACCTATAAAACAACAATTTCAGATGTTTAGGATTCCTAATTAATTACTGTTCAGATCACACGGTTAGCAACAAATCCAGTCCTTTCCCAGGAGAAAATAACTTTTAGCAGTTTAGAGTAGAAAACAACATTTAGTAATCATAACTTTAAATTTTAAATTATTAGTAGCTCTAGGTGCAGGACTGGTTCGTTAGGCTAAATCCTGACAGTTCGTTTCCATATCATTTTTCATATGCATTCATACCTTGAACAACACGAGTAGGTTTCTGATTGATGATGTGGGTTGTGCCTGGATAGACGTTAGGCTTTATGAAACAACCTAACGAAGCTGGTCCAACCCGTGATGTTGGAAACCGAGAGCTGGTTGAAGGAAATCGCAGCTAGCTGGTTGAACAAAACCTACTGAGAAGCTGCTCAAAGAATCCTCAGTGGAAATGGATAAAATTTCACAAAGTTGAGTGAAAGCGTCAATCTGACGACCAATCTACGCCTCTTACGTCAATCCCGACAATATTCTCTTCAATCTGTTGCTCTGCGAGGCAGGCATAAGATCATATCACCTGGCCCCGACTTTCTGCTGAAGACTGCTGACACCCGCCTTGCTTCGTGCTTGCCACGCTCCCGCACCCCGCTTTCCAAGCTTCGCACATTCCTTGACCTCCCTCCCTGGTTTTCAGGCTCCGTGCTGTTTCCACCTACTTCATTGGCCTCAATATGAGGTCAAATAAGGCTTCAAAACAGTGGATTGGTGGTAAAAGAAAATCGTACCCAAAACATAGGCTAAATTTCCTAGAAAACAGTGCCAGACTAATATAATTTCACCAGATCGATATATATTGTCCCTGCTGGGCGGGAAGGTACTAATAAAGCTTCACCACATGGATTCAAAGGAACATGTGTGGGTACAATGATAAATCCTTGGCATTCTATATGTGAGGTTGTGGGTTTTATTCTTCCAGGAATATCAAAGTTTTACTACATCCATCTTATAATGTGTCCAACCAGACTGCCATGTGGTGGCCTCTAGTTGGTCCATCTGTTCAACTGTTATATCGAACTTGTCACATGTGAAAATACGATTGGTCAATGTAAATGATACTGGGATTCCAAATCTGCAACTGCAGCCTGCCACGTCTCCTGCAACCTACTACATGTTCACATGTGGAACTACCACGTCAGCATGCGTGTTGTCCGTACAATCCACGTGGCACACCATGGGTGTGCCATGTCGCATATTTTTTCCATTTTTTACTTGTTTGGGAGAAAATTCAAACGACGATATCTCATCCATCCAGAGTCCGTTTGGGATGAAACATACGTCACCGGAAAGGTTGCAATGATCCCTACACAATGTCATACTTGTGTTTAGCATTCAAAGACTTTGATATGGATTAATCGGTAAGATCCTCTTGGATTAGAGCATGGGAATTGTGGATAAGGTTGGATGTGTTATCAAAACAAGGTTTATATTATCTTCAGTAGGGTTTTCCATGTTAATGATATCATATGGAGGGGCATGTTATGTGTTACAATTAGAGAGTAAGGTCTTAGTAGAGTGGGGAAACAATAAATAATGAAACTATACTATGTTGTGAGAGGATGACTTATGGAAAATGCAATATTTATTAGTGGGGTGTGGGGATGTGGGAATCATAGGAGAAGGTATGGTTATGGGGGAGTCCTATTGTGAAGAGGGGAACCGACATAAAATGAAAGGGCACTAGGTGTTTCCCTAGCCTCTTTTCAATATGCATACCATGTTGAGAAGATAATGATAACGAGGAGTTATATTTCACTAATGCTAAAATAGATTCAACTTGAATGTTATTACCTATTTTGAATGTTTTTTATGTGGTTGAAGAGAGGAAACTGTTGAAGTCTAATAAAATTTCCAACCCATAAATTGGATGGGTTAAAAAAATAATTATCCATCATTTTCTCCTTATAGGTGTATTTGATGGACCAACATATATATAACTCAAAAGCTATAAAACAAGCAAAAAATTAAATGTCACACAGATATGAGGAAAATGCCTTAAAACAATGAGAAATAATTTCATAATGTTTAATGTTGTCCTAATTGTTGTGGATTTCTTCTCATTTACTCTTATTTAATATCTTTCAAATAAAAATCCATTTATGAGGAAAATGCATGTGTGTGTGGGGCATGGTGTGATGGTTGAGGGTGTGTCTCCAAAATTAAATCAATTAACTCGAAAACTATATGGGTGGGAAGAAAAAGTTAAATCTTCAAATATTTGGGATACAAGACTCAAGTACTAGGGGAGGGAAACCAAAGGAAGAGAAATATGTCTAAATATTTGATGTGATTGAATAAATTCTTCAAAGCTATGTTGTTTTTCACACACACACGAGAGAGAGAGAGAGAGAGAGAGAGAGAGAGTTTTGTTCACACTCTTCACATGGAAAATGGACAATGAAGTTAAACAAACCATTTTGATATAAAAATAGAATTGAATGTAGTTGGTTTAGTTTAGTAATTGTTTTCTTACTCTTAACTAATCAATTTCTTTGGTAATATTTGTGTGATAATGTTTGTTATTTTAGCTAATGAAACAAAATACATTGTTTATGATTTTTATTTATTTTTAGTTAATTAAAGAAAATAAACATTTTTTAATTATAATTGTATTTATCAAGGTAATTTTATTTTATTCTTATTTTTTCGAACTTGGGATTTTGTTTGAATATTTTCTCCTACTAAGATATTTTTATTTGAAAATACTATTTTTCTTAATTGAAACATTGTAATTTTAGTTAGATGTTATTTATTTATTTATATGTAATATTGATAAAGCAAGTATTGAAGTCACCCTTCAGATCTGCAACTCATAAATAGAAATAGAAAATGCCACTGGATTCTAGAGGAAATCCTAAGACTTTAGAGCATAGACTCTGTTATACTTGGCCCAGCAACAAAGGATCTGGAAACACCTTTTAGATCATCTTCTTTAGACTCATCAATATAGTTTATGGTTTCATTCCTCTCGAAATTATGAATCTTTTGAGTATAAGTCAATATACTTCTGCATAGGTGCTTGGGACTCCCCCTTGGTACAAAATTTGAAATTGTGCCTCCTGTAAGTACTGTCAGATTTGTACTCCACCTCAGGAATTGTGCCCATACTATCTCTTGATTTGCGTTCAAACTCCTAATTGTGTTGAGCCCCAAAGTAGGAAATAACGAGTTTAAATAGCGTGGCTGGGGGAATCCCGTGATAGTAATTAAAACAATTTAATACATATTTTATATAATACGCAATTGCGATGTCTTAGTGGTTGGTCCATTGGGTTGTTGGCGGGGAAGTCGGGGGTTAAAACCCCACAGATACCTCCACATGGTGTATGTTATAACTATATATATACATATAGTATGAAGTTTGAAATATTCGTGGAACTATATGGTCTGTTGGCCCAACCCTTAGGGTCAAATTTTTTTGAATCCAAGCCAATGTAATATTCTCATAGGTGCCACATGGCACCATTTGATTTACCCACGTGGGAACAATCATCTTCCAATCAAGCATACATATGCCATGTTCTACCACCAATGATGTACGGATTCCATGCCAGCCTGCCACCTGGCATGTACATATGCCACCTTAGCTTCCCAGTGACCATATGGCCTACCATGTGGCACCCTTTCAATGGTTCCATTTCAAATATACAACCACCACCTTCACACCTGCCACACCAACCTGCTGACTATGTTGTATGGTTTCCATGTCATCCATATGGATTCCACATGGCACTTCGAGACTGGTCCAACTAGATTCCAAATTGACCTAATCTAGGTGACATGTGGAAGCATGTCATGCTACCACGTCATAGTACTGTTTTCACATCAGCTAGCATATAGTGCCACATGGCACTCTTTGGTGCTAGCATGTGGTAGTCATGCAAGACAACGTTTTACCATTTTGCAATATATTACTCATTCGACATCTGTTTGAGGTGATTCAAGCACTACTCGAAAGATCTCGTTGATCCCTACACAACGGTGCTATCTGTTTCAAAATTTGCGATCATTAAAATATTAAGCGATCACAAATCCTCCTTGATCATTCCTCCCCACTAGGAAGTATTTTGGACCACCAAAATTACTTCATGCATAATCCAAGTGAGGGATTTACCTCCCTACTTGATCACAATCCACCCATCGTGCCTATATAGTGAATATCTGGTTTATCACAACAAGCTGTCCAACCATGATAAAAATTGCAATCAAAATGTTGACATAAACATTCATTTCCCTACTCCCACAATATTTTGCATTCATTTTCATGCCTATTAACCATAACCATTGACTAACAATAGTAAGGAATACATGGTTTCCAAGGAAATGAATTAACAAATTGCTTCATATTCTAAACAATTTTACCAAATGAATTCACCAATTAATGTTTATGACCTAAATCACGATCGGGAAAAGCATCGAATACATATTGCTTCCTTTGTTTCTCAAGCATGAGAACAAGAGATTTTCTAGTTCATTGACAAGTCTCTTTATATGCCATGTACTAACTAAAGATTCATTAGTCTTAATCTTGTGAGTTCTAACAATATATTCAACCTTGTCCTTGAAAATATAATATTTAGTTTCCTCACAAAAAAATATAGCTTTCCTGTCAAATAAATATGGGCTACCCAAGACTATTCCATAGATGTCAAGAGGGACAACATCAAACAAAACCTCATTAGTGAACTTGGAAGTAATTTCAAATTTAAGTGTACACTATCTAGTTACTTGCAATTGACTATTCTGTTGTGCCCAACCCAAAGGGTAAGGTTTCACATGATGTTCAATTTTTAATACCAACTTCTTAAAAATTGTTTCAGAAATCAAGTTAACTTGAGAACCGCTGTAAAAAAAAGTATCTATCTTTGTGTTCTTCATTATGACCCTTATATGGAAAATCTCATTTCTCTTCTTATCATCATTTTCAAACTTAGAAGATTGAAGTAGTGCAGTGCTCTCGCACTTGAGTGCAAACACACAAACATAACGCAAGCAGTTATTATATGGGTGAGTAACTACCTTGTTCCTTTATACACGTCGAGTCTTATTGGTCTAGATATGATTCCATTTATTCTAGTGTCCCATGTGCCATCGTGGAGAGAAGGAGAATTATTTGCACCATATCATTATCTCACAAGAATTTTGGGTTTCCTTAGATCCCACTCATTGACTCTGATATGTTTATTTTGTGACAATATATCATTGTGATCCCAAGAAGGAAAGAATTGTGGAAAACAAATTTCATATGAGATTTGCAGTGTGTGGAAGCTTTGATACGATACACATGAGGTGATGTGTGAAAATGGCTGTAGTTGGATTGTCTAGACTCTGGTTCCATGCATAATTTACTTGGAATCATAGGCACTAGGATTTAATAAAGGGATTGGCCTATTCATGTTTACTGGTAGAAAAAATATGCAACCGACCACTTACATAGATTAGGTGGCCTCCTCTTCACTTTCAATCTCCATTTGCAGATTTCTCCTAGTCCTCAAATTGCTTATTGTTTATAGATTAGGGTCGATTTTGACTCATATTGCAAACTGGTAGCAGTCTCCTTAGCCATTTTGTTGCATATCACAAAGGTGTAGACCATGGATCCAAACTTCCTAGTGATCAATATTTTTTTTCTTTTCTTCACGTTGTTGTATGTTTTCTTGACCTAGACAGTTCTTATATCGTGTGGAATTCCAATGGTAAGATAAAACCACTTCCGACTAACTATTTGTACACTAGTGCGGGGCTGTTGCACTTGAAACAGAGGTTTGAGACTTAGTATATGTGGGTAGGGAATGAGTTTTTGATTTAGTTTGCAAATATTTCATGCCTACAGTTCAAATTGCACTAATCTGTTCACAAATCTATCCCTTAACAAGTTATCGGATTGGATCTCTCATCTGTGATCTATTGGTGATTCAACTGAGAGCACTAGATCCAACACTGTGGAGAAGGAACGGTAGCAAAGAGAATTGGTTTAATATTTTGAGATGCTAGATGATCCAATACTGATTTGCAAAAGTGCAAACAAGTAAACATAAAGCATGTAGTGATTTTATGCGTCAGTAACTACCTTGACTACTCTAACGATTTGCTGGTGGAGGTCCAAGATAAATACGTTGGGATATAGGCAAAGATAAGAAACCATTGGGTTTGTGAGAAGAGTTAATATTGATTCTAACATGTATATTGGCTTCTATTTTGGGCACATAACAAGGCTAATCATGATAGTATTGGAATAAGGTTCATTTTTTGTTGTACCCGACAACCTAAAACATTAGTAATAACTTCAATTAAATTAGTCCAAATAGCAAAGGAAAACCATGGACAAGGCTTTGAAAGGAGTTCAGAATTCAACACTCCAAGAGAAAGAGATCAAAGTTGCTGTTATGATGGGCTAATACTTTTTGTGGGCCAAAAGTTCCTTTCTATGGAAGGTTTTATACAAGAGGATATCCTTAGTTGAAAAATGAAAAAGGTCTCCACTGTTGTTGAATCCATCAACACAACAAAAATCTCACATGGATCTATCCAAAGCACTTTCAACGAGGTTAAATGGACTTTGTAAGCGAAAGATATGGCTTGTTGAATATTTGGACAAAAATGCAGAAAATGAAAATAAAATAAGAGGAAATTACTACTAAATATTTAATCTCTATGATTTTATATTTCTCCTCTCAATTGTAAAAGGAAACTAATGGAGAACTAATACGTAGTCTTCTAGTTTCCTACTATAATGGGAATGTTGAGATCTTTTCTCCACCTATCCCTTGATTTGTACCTAGATCCTAATTTAGTGGATCTAGAGATATATTTTCTCCTTAGAATGTTAAGGTGGTTTTCAAATATCTACAATTATAGAAAACTATATTTGGAGAAGGAAGTAGGCTTAGGGATTGTAAGCCTCTTATGAGAGTGTTTTTGTAAGCCCCGTATTGGGGAAATGAACCCCTTATTAGGAGAATGAGCCACTTGAAGTGGGAATGTATTTTTTCCCTTTGTAAAGGAGAGATGGAAAGTTCCAGGCTTGCATGAGAATGCATTATTTCCCTTTGTAAAGGAGAGATGGAAACTTCTAGGCTTGCTTGAGAATGCATTATTTCCCTTTGTAAAGGAGAGATGGCAAGTTGCAAACTTGCATGAGAATTCATTGTTTCCCTTTGTAAAGGAGAGATGGAAAGTTGTAGGATTGCGTGAGAATTCATTGTTTCCCTTTATAAAGGAGAGATGGAAAGTTGTAGGCTTGCTTGAGAATTCATTGTTTCCCTTTGGGAAGGAAAGAATCAACCCCTATCTTGGGAGAAGAAATGCAAGTGGTTTGACGATTGCGTGAGCTTGGAGATGTAGCTAGAGTTTGGTGAACTCCATTATCAATTGGGTTTGCGTATTATTTTATGTGCTTGATTGTTTAATTTCAGTTGTTAATGCCGAGTTTTTAATTTTTATGCCAATTCCTATGTTAATGATGGGAAATTGAGAACTTTGATAAAGTATCTGGTAATGGAGAAAAATGAGTCAGTTTTGTTACGCCCCATTTTCAGATCAAATATGAAAATTTATACTAAAATTTTAATAATAGTGTTTTTAATAGTGTATATTTCTTGGCATTTGTATTTATATTGAAAATGGGTTTTTGATTTCTTGATTCTATTAATTTGAAAAATTTTGTATCTTCTTGCAACATGGTATTTAATGCTAGAAATATGAAGAAAATGATTGTATCCAATCCTCACACTAATCATCATCAAACACATCATAAAATTGTAGTAATGTCAATTTAGGGTCCAAATGCAATGTAGAGGGTGGATGAAATATGGTATATTAAGATTCAAATATTGTATTTCTATAGCCATGTCATGTGTCACTTGAGTGTGCTCTTAACAATGTTTAGTATAATGTTGAATAATTTGTTGTTGTTTCTATTAGAAAAATAACATATGTCATTATGCAAAGGAGAAATCTTATATTGGATTTCTTGGGAGAAGACATCATCTTATTGTTGAAGTTGTGGAGTAATGTGAAAAACATGTTCTAAACATATGTAATAAAGAGAACTAGTTGTGACTCTCTATGTACCTACCATCATTATCAATATAAATTCATATTAATTGTTAAATTTAATTTATTTAAATTTGCCTCAATCCATTCTTCAATAATACATTGACGGGTGAGGGCACAAAGTTGAGGAACCTTTTAGATGCAATGGTAGATTCAAGAAACTCATCCAAGTTCCATAAAAGATAATTGATCCGAATCAATCCCGACCCTGCCAAACCTAGTCCCATTCCATCCAAGTTGAATTCCAAGTAGGATAGTTAAACAAAATGTGTACGGATTATATAGTCGTAAAGTGCTTACATGTTATGAGCTACTAAATGCGGATGCTTTTTAAAACATGTTTTATGCTTGAAAAGGGCCGCGCCCATCATTTCCTCCATGACAGCGACAAAGCAGTGACTTCGAGCGACTGAATGAGTAGTGGTAAATTAGTTTTGAGGTCATAGAGCCCAAATCTTCCACCTTGAGTACCAATCTCCTCAATATCATGTATTTAAATACAATTCCACCCTTCTAATTTCTATATTTTTCGTTCTTTTATGCCCTAAAATGAATTGAATCCATATTTTTTTTTTAATTTGTATGCCCTAAAAGAAATTTAGACAATAACTCCAAACATTTGAATGCCCAAAAAAAATTAAAACCCCAATTTACTCATAAAATCAAATCAATTTCACCAGATGTATATATATACATGAGCCTCCTTGTCACATACCCAAAAAATTCAAGAAAATTTAAAACTTTTTTTTCAAGTGTCCAATATTCATTAAATGCTATGCACAAGATAAAATGTGTACACAACATCTATAATCATTACATCATTATAGTATCTCATAACTTAACATTAATTATTCAATTGTAATTATTAATGAAACTTTACTTGTCGACACAAGGTCTTCTGTAAATTCACAAGCAACCCCAATAATAATTATGCGACTCTTTATATGGTATCTTATTCTAATAGCATGAATAAAATTCTAACACTTATCTCACCTTAACCAATTCCTTCTACTAACTTGAATATAAAAATAAAATGAATAAAACATATTCGTCTTTATTCACCCTTGGATATTACAAATTTTGAAATGCAGTTACTCATTAAACTTGAGACATATTCGTGAAAAGATATAAATAACAACCATCATATTAGTAAAATGCTTAAGATACATAAATGGGAAGTAAACAAAACTGAAGAAATAATTGAGACGTATTATCAAGCAAAATACACAAAGGAGATGCATAAGTACAAGCACAATAACCAGAGAGATATCCACATAAAGAATACATTCCAGAAGAATATTTTCACGTGGTTCACCCGCATCTTGGGCTATGTCCACCAAAGGTTGGTTTATTAATTTCTTTTTATAATATGAAGAGCTTACAACCAACAACGCAAGTGTTGCATTTTTACTTCCTCAATGCCTTTTTCCCACGGGCATTATTCCTAACTGTTGGAAAATAGTTTTACATCCTGAGACTTCATTGTCACAGTTTTCACTTCCGAACCCTCTCTCGTGGAAGTTATTTACACAACATTCAGAGATCTGTCACTAGTTTAAAATGCTAACATCCAATCCTAATGACAAAGATCTGATATATTTAAATAAATACTTATAATTATGTACTGATGATCACCGTTGTCTAAATGATTAGATACCCATGATCATACAAGAATAAAATAGGTTCCAATATATATATATATATTAACCTATACATATAACATAAAGGGAGTGTTCATACAATTAGACTAGTGTATTCGACTAGTTTTGATAAACATACGTAATATCTAACTAGATTACCATGTGCTGGAAGCACCATCCCTATGCTTTTACCAAAAGTTCTTCCTTAACTAATTATCGAGTCAGCTTCAAAACTTTGTTCGAAATCTACCCAACAAAGTTATTCCCAAGCATTTCAAAGAAAAGATGAAAAGAAAGGTAATACAACAATCGAGCCATTACAATAAAAAAATATTGGAAGTATTCACCGAGCCTACAGGGATCCTTTATCATATCTATGCAGCTCTAGTACAGAGGTAAAGTTAATTATATAACAAAATAAACTATACGAAGGTAAAGTTATGTTTCAACATACTGTAGAGGAATGAACTAAGTGCATAGTTCGCTTCAGAACTCAGATTATAGTAATGACAGAGGTAAAATAAAATAGAAGCACTATGCGGTCTTACAGAGGTAAGAGCACTCTTAGCATTGACAAAGTAATGGTTCTATTTTTAACACGTTAGTTTAAGACCGGGATCTAGCTCAGAACGCAACTAAATTTTGTAGAACAAGCTCAGAGGTTTTGAACTTAGAACGAGCTAAGATCTGAAGGAAATCTACAAATCAACCACTATATGGGTTGTTCTTTCCTACAGCGACCAATGTTTTGGGGCAGAGCTACACCAATCCTTGGGGTCTCACTTTATTGAATTGTGATGTGAGTACGACTTAGCCCGGTCATAATAACTTGTAAGTAAATATTAATGAGTTATTTTAAGTCTAAAATACCAATGAACCTGGTAGAGATTGCTTCCAACGGCAAGGCACAAATGCAGTCAAGAGACCGTCCATTATTATATTAGGGTCAAATTTAGATTTTTGCAACCGTAGCAGGATTAAAATAACAACATGAAGAGAGATCAATATGCAAAAGAGGACAGGATTCGATCCGATCTCGAGACAACGCAACTAAAGAAAACTTGCAAGTATCAACTCGTCTAAATGTATTTACAGAGGTGATCAGACTAAGGCAATCACGCACCTAAGAAAACATAGAGTAAAACAAAAAAAATAGTCTCTAGCTCATAAGCAAGAAACCTCCTTATTTAAGTACTAATTGCATACTCTTCAAGTAAGATAGGGATCGAAATAGAATGCAAAACCATTGGGATGAGATCTTCCAATGATCGGTATAAACCATCCCTGAAACTAGCCAAGAAAACAAAACCGATCTACTACTGAAAACGTTCTTTGGAAGCACAAATATAATTTTATATATATCAAATAAAAAGAAGAATCTTATCGCTATCTCTTCCACGAGATCTACAAATAAGACATGAGCATCTACACAGCTAACCCCCCAAAAATATAAGATTCAACGTTGATGTCAAACTGTAAATAAAATAGCAAAAGAATAATTTTTGAAATCAAATTCAAGCTATGAATGTTTTAAGCGACCACGCAGCAAAAGAAAATGAAGGTGGCGTACAGAGGTCAACCCTGTCCATCAATATTTAAAAACGCAGCAAGAAGGAAAAAATAGAACTGAGAGCAAACTCAAACTCCATACCTATAATTTACACGGGAGTGATAACACATGTCTAGCAAGAATAGTTTGCACTAAAACATTTTACTAACTGAGAGCTTGATTCCTTCCTCCGAAAAACTCCTCCTCCCATACTCCAATATGAGGACCAATGCAAAAATAATCCAGCCTAAAACAAAAACCGTTATGGCTCTTTTCCCTTCCTCTCAGCCCGATGCCTATCTGAAATATCCTACCGATATCACTACTCACCCAAAAATACCATGGACAATCTTTCTAAAAGAAAATCAACACATCTTTCGAGATCCGAAACTGCACAATACCCTGTCCATCCAGAGTGGGAGAGAGAGAGATACCTTTCATAGAGATGAAACTTCCCTGAAGAAGGTGGACAATTTCCTCCTCCAAAATGATATCTGGCAGAGTTGAGTGGACAAGTGGCAGAATGAAACATTAAGGAGGCAAGTAGTGGATTACTCTGGCACTCTTGGTGAGTGGCTTCTTAAACTCATGGAGAGGCAAGTGGTGACTCTACTAGAGTACAATACTTCAGTAGGGAGATAACTTGTTGGAAACACTCCTTCATGACCTCCAATTTATCCATCTAATGCCCCACTCTCTTCATAAGTTCTAGTGTAAGGGATACAAACAGACTGGTCAGGTTGGCTCCGAAATTATCCTTGGATTAACATCCTCTTCTTGTAAATTTTGTTTAAGGAAATGAGCCTAAATATAAATGTATATATATATATATATTATCCTTAATCATATTTTATCAAGGATCTAAACAATGTCTCAAAAAGTAAATATGCATAATTCCTATATATATATATATATAAACATATTCCTCAAAAGTGTATGTTGGATTTCATCCATATATATATATGTATTAACAAGTCCTTATAAGGTCAAATGTATATAATTAACCTATAAATATCTTATTGATTTTTCACTCAAAATATTATAGTAATTCTATAACATTCATCTATATGCTTACGTTAATATGTCAACTCTTTATTATTTTCCAACATATATATTATAACAACCCATACTAATATCGAAGAGTTGAACATAGTACTATAACTTATTCGCGTTTTGAGATAAGTTATGGTTTACATAAATAAGTCCGTAAATTGGTTCTCACCTCTGTGGTGTCGATACCATAAGTGACACTTAACAACTTCATTGTTTTTAAAGTGGTTGTAACACCTAGACCCTTAGTTTATTTATCTAAAACTAGGATATTAACTAATAAAATGATCTTTTACTTTACTTAGGATTATCTAATCCTAAATATCTTCATAATAGAAAGGTGGTTTTAAAACTAAATGGAAATATTGTGACGAGTAACTGTTCTCGCCACTCATGATGACAACACTTATAACTTTTTGGGGTTTTACCTATAAAATCACTATTCCTCAAGTACCCTTGGCACTAAGATGATACCCATCATCTTCCGTGAGGTTTTTTAGAAATCCATCTTGCCATTCACCTTTTTTTTCATGACTTCACATGTCTGGTGCTTAGTTGCGTCTGTCTTTAATTTTCAATTTAAGAGTAACTCACAACAATACTTTTAGGGTCCACTGGTGGGGCCTTGGCTTTGAGCTCCTCACTAGGGACACATACATAATTACAATATGGATTTATAAATTTATTAAGGCTAAAAAAAAGTGAGGGATGTTACACACTCCACCCCTTAAACATTACACTGTCCTCGGTGTTCAACGGTTTGTCTTTTGCATCCTTCTCCATCTTTCGCTTGCTTTCTTTTTATGCTTTTGTTGTCTTCTCATTCGTATGATTTCCGCAAGCTCTCTTCACTTATCACGTACACATCGTACAACTCGTACAAGATTTTCCAATATTCTTGAGTATAACATAAGTATACAAAATTTCAAAAGAGTAAATGTTTATCATTGATACTCATCCTTGAGGGAATATTTTCTTACTCTAGCATTCATAGCATTCACATATAAATGCATCCATTAGTCTGATTACAAGACAATCATTAATATTTTCTTATATCATAAAAGAATTTTATCAACGAAACTTTGTTGATCAAAAAAATTGTTTTGTACTTTAGCAATCATGGAGACTTGCATACATTTCCTGCTCATGTACTTCAGCAATCATGGAGACTTGCATACATAGCACTCTTTTGTATTTCAGCAATCATGGAGACTTGCATAAAAACCGCTCTTTTGTACTTCAGCAATCATGGAGACTTGCGTACAAACAAGAGCCTTCTGCAACTCTACAGGAACATCTCTGTATACTTTCAGCAGAAGCATGACAGTCTTACGCTGCAACTCAAAACATGGCTTCCCTTCATTGAATCTTCTTGTGGGCTCAATTCTAACACCACAAGGAAAACGTTGAGTCTCCTTAGAGAACCTATTGTGTGCTCAGTTCTAACAACACAAGGAAAAATGAGCCCTTTCTCTGCTCAATTCGATGGATAAAAAGATTGCTTAGGTTTCTTGGGTCAGTATAACATTCAATGAGCACTCCACCTACTATGTTCCACTTCCATGGGGAACATGACCACAATATAGGGTAGTTGTCCCATAACAACAACTAGTTACTGAGTGCATGATGCAGTCCATCTTCCTGAGTCCAGGAATTCATTCTTTTCCCCTCAAACCTTCCTGTTTGAGTCCAGGAAATATTTCTTGTAATAATATTTCTTTTTTACATGCCACATACAACATAATAATAGCGAAATATTAAAATATATTCACTGATCATATTCTTTTCATTTTCATGATTACACATTATCAATCATAAGTCTTACCACTAATCGTGATTCATGAAATCCTGTAAATAGAATGTAGAGTAAATCATTACTTACTTTTGAGCGATTTAGCTCAACTTATATGTATAAGTGCTTTTATAATCAACGTTCCTCCTTGATCATGTCATCAGTCGAAGTTAAGATCACTTCCTGAAATGTTAGTATAAAGAAAAAATTATTTTCTTCAATTGCTCAACAATTGAACACATTAGTTCCATAACATTAACTTGTGCATCCTTTTCACTTTATCCTGATGTCAAATCTTCAATATCCTTAATGTGAATCATAGGTTAAATCTGCTGAAAACATGTTAGTATTATAGTTCAAACATTTAGTTTCATATAGATTCATTTCAAATTGAGAAAAGATTCTAATAAACATTTTTAAAAGATCACATGCTCAATCCATCACAACAAGGTTAAGATTCTTCTTTCCTGATAATAAAACTATTAACAAGATCCTTTAATTTGATGCACGTCAATCTTCTATTAGAAGATAAATACTATCAATAGTCTATTTATAAAAAAATAATAATTAGATTCGTATGCATTCTAAAATAAGTTTACTTAAACTTCTAGAAAATACTGCTACACATTAATACATTTTTAGCCTAATTCCTTAACATTCTAATAACGATAAGAATTTCCGAAATGAAATACAAGTATTGTTTATGTAATTAAGTGGTGATTTTCCATAAGCAAATAATATTAAAAACACTTCATTATTGCATCACATGAATTCATACATGTGCTTTAAACATATGTAACCTAGTATGTCACATCCATTCTAGCTATCAATACTTAGGATAATTAATTTTACTCTAGACTATATTCTATATGAACTTCCTTCTATTGGATCTATGGAAATAATGAAAGAATGACTACATATACCTTTTTCAATTTAAGCATACTATCAAATATGTACCTTCTAACTTTTTTTCCGAAGAATGTACTTAAGTAACTATAACTTCTACCAATAACTGTTTCATCCGATCATTTTCTATCATATCTAAGGAGGCAATATTTTATGAAATAGTATTATAACTCTCGTAACAACCAAGTATTGCATTCAAGTGACTTTTCTAAATCAAACAATTTTACTTCTTCGTAGTGTATTCATAAAACTATACTTTTAACCTAGTGATGTTCATAGGTAATGCTCTTAGTAATTATAGAATATCAACAAAAATGCGGAATTAAAAGCATGTTCACAACACTTTTCATAATATTTTGTACAAATACGGGAATTATTTCAACAAGTTTCATTCTTTCATAATACCATAAAGTAATGTGAATATTTAAACTTATGACAAGGGAAAACGTACCTGCCTCATATCTTTATGAGGAAACAAAAATAAAAGTACTTTTCTTTACTCTTTTAGAGAATCTTGAAGTTGAGCTTTGAAATACCATTGACCCCTCGTCCATTCCAATGCATGCATTCAAAATGAAACAACAACAACTTGGTTAACTAACTCAATACTTATTTATTTCATGTTAAGCCCATGAGGCTCGAGCGTTTAAAGCTAGTGCTCTGATACCAATTGTCATGTACCCAAAAAATTCAAGAAAATTTAAAACTTTTTTTTAAGCGTCCAATCTTCATTAAATGTTATGCGGAAGATAAAATGTGTACACAACATCTATAATCATTACATCATTATAGTATCTCATAACTTCATAACATTAATTATTCAATTGTAATTATTAATGAAACTTTACTTGTCGACACAAGGTTTTCTGTAAATTCACAAGCAACCCCAATCATAATTATGTGACTCTTTATATCGTATATTATTCTAATAGTATGAATAAAATTCTAACACTTGTCTCACCTTAACCAATTCCTTCTACTAACTTGAATATAAAAATAAAATGAATTAAACATATTCGTCTTTATTCACCCTTGGAGATTACAAATTTTGAAATGCAGTTACTCATTAAACTTGAGACATATTCGTGAAAAGATATAAATAACAACCATCATATTAGTAAAATGATTAAGATACATAAATGGGAAGTAAACAAAATTGAAGAAATAACTAAGACGCCTTATCAAGGAAAATACACAAAGGAGATGCATAAGTACAAGCACAATAACCAGAGAGATATCCACATAAAGAATACATACCACAAGAATATTTTCAAGTGGTTCACCCGCATCTTGGGCTACATCCACCAAAGGTTGTTTTATTAATTTCTTTTTACAATACGAAGAGCTTACAACAAAAAACACAAGTGTTGCATTTTTACTTCCTCAATGCCTTTTTCCCACGGGCATTATTCCTAACTGTTGGAAAATAGTTTTACATCCTGAGATTTAATTGTCACATTTTTCACTTCCGAACCGTCTCTCATGGAAGTTATTTACACAACATTCAGAGATCTGTCACTAGTTTAAAATGCTAACATCCAATCCTAATGACAGAGATCTTATATATTTAAATAAATACTTATAATTATGTACTGATGATCACTACGGTGTAAATGATCAGATACCCATGATCTTACAAGAATAAACTAGGTTCCAATATATATATATATTAACCTATACATATAACATAAAGGGAGTGTTCATACAATTAGACTAGTGTATTCGACTAGTTCTGATAAACATGAGTAATTTCTAACTAGATTACCATGTGCTGGAAGCACCATCCCTATGCTTTTACCAAAAGTTCTTCCTTAACTAATTATCCAGTCACCTTCAAAACTCTGTCCGAAATCTACCCAACAAAGTTATTCCCAAGCATTTCAAAGAAAAGATGAAAAGAAAGGTAATACAACATTCGAGCCATTACAATAAAAAAATATTGGAAGTATTCACCGAGACTACAGGGATCCTTTATCATATCTATGCAGCTCCAACATAGAGGTAAAGTTAATTATACAAAAAAATAAACTATACGATGGTAAAGTTACATTTCAACATACCGTAGAGGAATGAACTAAGTGCATAGTTCGCTTCAGAACTTAGATTATAGTAATGACAGAGGTAAAATAAAAGAGAAGCACTACGCGGTCTTACAGAGGTAAGAGCACTCTTAGCATTGACAGAGTAATGGTTCTATTTTTAACACGTCAGTTTAAGACTGGGATCCAACTCAGAACGCAACTAAGTTTTGCAGAACAAGCTCAAAGGTTTTGAACTTAGAATGAGCTAAGATCTTGAAAGAAATCTACAAATCAAATACTATACGGGCTGCTCTTTCCTAGAACGACTAATGTTTTGGGGCAGAGCTACACCAATCCTCGGGGTCTCACTTTACTGAATTGTGATGTGAGTACGACTTAGCCCGGTCATAATAACTTGTAAGTAAATATTAATGAGTTATTTTAAGTCTAAAATACCAATGAATCTGGTAGAGATTGCTTCCAACGGCAGGGCACAAATGCATTCAAGAGACCATCCAGTATTATATAAGGGTCAAATTCATATTTTTGGAACCTTAGCAGGATTAAAATAACAATAGGAAGAGAGATCAATATGGAAAAGAGGACAAGGTTTGATCCAATCTCGAGACAACGCAACTAAAGAAAACTCGCAAGTATCAACTTGTCTAAACGTATTTATAGAGGTGATCAGACTAAGGAAATCATGCTCCTAAGAAAACATCGAGTAAAACAAAAAAAATAGTCTCCAGCTCGTAAGCAGGAAACCTTCTTATTTAAGTATTAATTGCATACTCTTCAAGTAAGACAGGGATCTAAATAGAATGCAAATCCATTGGGATGAGATCTTCCAACGATCGGCATAAACCATCTCTGAAACTAAGCAAGAAAACAAAACCGATCTACTACTAAAAACGTTCTTTGGAAGCACAAATATAATTTTATATATATCAAATAAAAACAACAGGAATCTTATCACTACCTCTTCCACGAGATCTACAAATAAGACATGAGCATCTACACAGCTAACCCCAAAAAAATATAAGATTCAACGTTGATGTCAAACTGTAAATAATATAGCAAAAGAATAATTTCAGAAATCAAATTCAGGCTATGAATGTTTTAAGCAACCATGCAGCAAAAGAAAATGAAGGTGGAGTACAGAGGTCAACCCTATCCATCAATATTTAAAAACGCAGCAAGAAGGAAAAAAATAGAACTGAGAGCAAACTCAAACTCCATACCTATAATTTACACGGGAGCGATAATACATGTCTAGCAAGAATAGTTTGCACTAAAACATTTTACTAACTAAGAGCTCGATTCCTTCCTTCGAAAAAAAGCTCCTCCCATACTCCAATATGAGGACCAATTCAAATATAATCCATCCTAAAACAAAAACCGTGATGGCTCTTTCCGCCTCCTCTCAGCCCAACGCCTATCTGAAATATCCTACTGAGATCACTATTCACCCCAAAATACCGTAGACAATATTTCTAAAAGAAACTCAACACATCTTTCGAGATCTGAAACTGCACAATACCCCGTCCATCCAGAGTCGGAGAGAGAGAGAGATACCCTTTGTAGAGATGAAACCTTCCTTAAGAAGGCAGACAATTTCCTCCTCCAAAATGATATATGGCAGAGTTGAGTGGACAAGTGGCAGAATGAATCATTAAGGAGGCAAGTACTGGATTACTCTAGCACTCTTGGTGAGTGGTTTCTTAAGCTCAGGGAGAGGCAAGTGGCGGCTCTACTAGAGTACAATACTCCACTAGGGAGACAAATTGCTGGAAACACTCCTTAATGACCTCCAATTTGTCCATCTAATGCCCCACTCTCTTCATAAGTTCTAGTGTAAGGGATACAAACAGACGGGTCAGGTTGGCGCCGAAATTATCGTTGGATTCACATCCTCTTCTTCTAAATTTTGTTTAAGGAAATGAGCCTAAATATATATGTATATATATATTATCCTTAATCATATTTCATCAAGGATCTAAACAATGTCTCAAAAAGTAAATATGCATAATTCCTACATATATATATATAAACATATTCCTTAAAAGTGTATGTTGGATTTCATCCATATATATTTGTATTAAGAAGTCCTTATAAGGTCAAATGTATATAATTAACCTATAAAGATCTTATTACTTTTTCACTCAAAATATTATAGTAATTCTATAACATTCATCTATATGCTTACGTTAATATGTCAACTCTTTATTATTTTCCAACGTATATATTATAGTGACCCATACTAATATCCAAGAGTTGAACATAGTACTATAACTTATTCTCATTTTGAGATAAGTTATGGTTTACATAAATAAGTCCGTAAATTGGTTCTCACCTTTGTGGTGTCGATACCATAAGTGACACTTAACAACTTCATTTTTTGAAAGTGGTTGTAACACCTAGACCCTTAGTTTATCTATCTAAAACTAGGATATTAACTAATAAATGATCTTTTACTTTATTTAGGATTATCTAATCCTAAATATCTTCATAATAGAAAGGTGGTTTTAAAACTAAATGGAAATATTGTGATGAGTAACTATTCTCGCCACTCATGACGACGACACTCATAACTTTTTGGGGTTTTACTTGTAAAATCACTATTCCTCAAGTACCCTTGGCACTAAGATGATACCCATAATCTACCCTTAGGGTTTTTAGAAATCCATCTTTCCCTTCACCGTTTTGTTCGTGACGTCACATGTCTGTCGCTTAGTTGGATCCGTCTTTTAATTTTCAATTTAAGAGTAACTCACAACAATACTTTCAGGTTCCACTGGTGGGGCCTTGTCCTTGAGCTCCTGACTAGGGCCACATACATAATTACAATATGTATTTATAAATTTATTAAGGCTAGAAAAAAATGAGGGATGTTACAATCCTTATGAACCCAAATCAATATTCACAAATATCCAAAGTTTCTCATGTATATAGCAAGGTTTCTTACAACTAATAAAAATTTCAAGTATGATTCATATCTTCCCCAAAATACATAAACAAAGACGCTAAATGGCCTATAGAGTCCAAAAAAATTCATGCCACAACAAATAATAACATATCAAAATCCTAGCCAATATTGGGATTTTTTTCATCAATAGTACCGTTTACCCCTCCTCTAGGCTCTAGCCCTTGCCTCTACCTGGAATATCGAAGTTGCTCCTCCAAGGACATTAGTGAAAAGCTTATAGTTTTGACGAAACTTCCTAATCCATGTTTTAATATAGGGTAAAGAAGCTTCCCATGCTTAATAAATGTTTTCACTTGAGTGAAGGGTGCATTTTGGTTAAGGTCAAGATAGAGGAGTTCAACAATAGGCTCTACCAACATCAAGATACATAGGGAGGTTGATGTGTTTGATTACATGTCGATCCCATACTATCATACATGATAGAATCCAATGGAAACCTTGCAATCCTAAAAGATTGAAAACTGTTATTTTTGTTGAATTCTAGATCCCAAACTACTATACACAAATATGCAAAGTTTCTCATGTGTATCTAGAAAGAGTGCATACAACTAAAATAAGATCAAGTGAAATCCATATATTCCCCAAATTACATATAAACAAAGATGCTAAATGGTCTATAGAGTCCAAAAAATTGCATGCCACAACAAATAATTACATATATCAAAATCCTTTCCTATATTGGGATTTTATTCATCAATAACACCTTCTGCCCCCTGCTCTAGGCTCTATCCCTTGCATCTACCTGGAATCTCAAAGCTAGTCCTCCAAGGGCATTAGTCAAAGCCCTACATTTTTTATGAAACTTCATAATACAAGCCTAAAAAATAAGGTAGAGAAGATTCCCAATCAACACTTACACTTAGGACATTTAATGTATGTATCTCGCAATTGAAATTAATACACATATACGACATAAATTTAAGATGGAAAAATGTTAATTTTTTTTCTTTAGTGTGTAATTTTGTTCAATTTTAAATTTCAAATTATAAAGAGTTCATGTTGTTATTTGTTGTACACTAGATTTACATTCTCCATTGCTTAGAGATGTCATTATACCATGTGTATTTTTCTAATGATATTTTTTTGTGTATTTATGATTGCAATGGATTTTATGGATCGGAATGCGAAGATATTGAGAGAGATCGCTCATTTGAGAGATATTGGTACCGCTTAGAGGGGTGGAGATGAACTCTGCCTCTCATTGGAAATATCACTAGATCTATTGTGGATACTATCAGTTTCTCAAACGATGCATTGTACATCATAGGATCGTATAGAGAAATAAAATGGCAAGAATATGCTGATGGATTGAATTACAATGGGGTTAAGAAATTAAAAATAACTAAAGAGCAAATATTCACTTTTTAGAGTGCCTAGGATAGATTCCATTCCAGAGACTACTAGAGCACATATTTCAATTGAGTGGTTTATTTTTCCACCAATCAGAGATCACTGGATGGATCTATGGTATATGGTATTTGACATTCCCCCACACAAAAATAGGGAAGTACCACTATAATTCCTCCGAAAACTTGATGATGAGTTTGTGATGGGAAAACATGTCAACTATTTTGATATGTTGGGGTTCCAGGGAACTAGTATGGGGATTCCCCAAAACCATCCCAATCCTAGGCATAGATATTCCAATCGATCGATACCTCCGCCCCGTAGCCACCTACTGAGGCCAGAAGTCCCTCCTGCACATACTATGATTCCCTATACATAGGAGGAATTTCTGACACTAGATCAGGTGATTGTACGCCACAATATAGCTATTAACTAGGCATGGCCCTCTTCCTCTAGTGGGGTATATCAATTAGCTTCCGGTGGAAGAGGAACATCTACTAGTGGGGATATACTAGCATCCCATGAGCCATAGATTGAGCCACACATGTGCACAATGTGTGGTAAAACCTCCCATGGTCATGGACCAACACATGGCACCTCTACGATGAATCCTGGTCAGGTAAGGACATTGTTAAAACATTAATTTTTTGTTCAAATTAATTTTTTCCATATTGTACACATTAAAATATTGTTAATATATACAAATTTTAATCTCGTAGGAGATTTATGCCTCTACAGTGGGTGGTAGTGTACCTAGTGTTGTTGTATCTTAAGCGGAAATAACCAACACTGAGGTCATATTTTCAGCATGTCATTTTTTTAATACATGTCAGTTCTTTAATACATGCCAGTTCATTAGTTTCTTAGATGTCCTAATATCTACAATTTTGGAAGTTGTAAGAACCGCATTCTCAACAACATGCGAGAGGCATTGATTTGAGTGAATTCCCCACAAATGAATTCTATGAGTTTTTCAGGAATGTAAGTACATGGTTAATGACTTAATATTGTTCAAATTATTTTTCTCTTAGTGTTCTCCTTTATATCTTTCTAACATTTATAATTTTTAAACTTGCAAGTGTTATCAGGCTCTGCAGAGGGGCAAGAATTTGGAGGTAGTGATCCCTCCGGTGGGGGAGATATGTCCCAAGAAGAGGTAAGTATTACAACATGTTAGTTTTTCAATACATCTTATTTCATCTATTCATGTCCATGTATAACTATGACAACAATCTGTGACCGCAGGAATCAATGCAAATCAATCCACCACCACTTTGGTTTGGCTCTTCACACAGTCCAAACATAGAGAAGGGTATTTTCTACACCAGATGACCCTTTTCTGTAAATAGAGAGGGTGTCCATGATCATGGACCTACTGATTCCATGGTAATGTACATAGCCTTCAATGATAGTTGTTGGTCATATTTCAATTCACTCCATAACTTGTATTTATTAATGTTTTTTCACATGTTTACAGCATCAAGATGGAGATTCCTCCATGCTAGACCTTAGCATCGTTGTTGATTCTATCGTTAATGTTGCATGTACAATCAGAACAAGCCACACAAAGGCATATACTTGACTATTTATACATGTACAGTTCATTCGTATTGCATATGCACATACATGATGTCTAACTATTTTAGCATTTGGTGAATGTAGCCCTAGTCTAGTCCAATAGAGCATGTGACTAAGGTTCATGTTTAACCTATGGCTCTACTTGATACAAATGAAACCCGGTCTCCTTTCCCATAGCATATGTTTTTGGTGAGAGATGTTCATCAATTATAAAATTGGTTAGTACTTTATCACACATACATGCTGATAATTGTTGAGCTAATTGACATAGGATATTTTATTCATAGCGAACCATTGCAGAGAGGATTTAGACTAGGAGGAGGACACCACAAGCCTCTATTCCTCAGATGGATTCAGTGAGTGTTTTTTATAAGTAATTGAGTCGTATTTTAAATTTTTTAATTTTGTTAATGATTCAGTATTAGTTCAGTTACCTGATCAAGAAATATGATCTGACTTGCAGTCGCCAGAGATGCACATCGGTCGTAGACAGAGGCAAGATGCATCATAGTCTGTAAAAAACAAGAGGAAGTTAGAGTTTTGATGTGTAGTGTAGGAAATATATATACTTTTGTTTACAAGAGGAAGTTAGAGTTTTGATGTGTGATCATACATAGATTTACCTTTGTTTACATGTACATCATTGAACTTTTTGATAGATGTACATTGGCAGGCCATCTAAGGGCCATCTACTTTTCTATTATGAATTCCATGATATATTATATATTTTTTATTGTGTCTTGACATCTTCATAGTTCAGTCTTATGGGTGATCATACACGTGTGTCCAATAATATTTATATGCGTAGTGTTCCCAATTTTTTATATCTTGGATGATTGCATGGAGATATCAGTTATAACATAAAGAAAAATGCACAATTACAACAATGTACATTTACAATGTTCTTGACAACAATCCAATTGCATATTCAATGTTAAATTGTATCCACAACAATGCACATTTACAACATGTTCTTAACCAAAATCAAATTATATGAAATTGCATGTGAAATGATGCGAGGGACGCACCTAATCCACACAATGTACTAACACAGTTAATCTACAAAATACGAAACTAATACAACTATGTGATGTACATAAATTCCTAACCCACATAAAAAATTAAGAAGTGGGGAAAACACACATAGGCTATGCATCTAGACACACACATGTGAAGCACTCATGCAACCCATATAAACATGTTAAATTTTATTGTGATGACACTCATATAAGAAAATATGGGCATTAACATAAGTTCAATGTGAAACTATCTTATCAACATGACCCTTGACCCCTAAATCAATAATCCCTTTATCATAAGCCCCACCCACATCTCACCAACTACACTCAAATCCTTTTTATCCTAACCCACTAAACTGTTAACCCTAACCACCTAATGCATCTCAAGTTTCACCTCAGTCACATAAGCATCCAATGTACTCAAGTGACGCACATAAGGAACAAACCAATATAACTCAAGCACATGAATACCTACCCTACATAAGCACCTATTGGACATATTAACTTGATGCACATAGATGGCACATCTATGAGACACACTTATTTATCCCACATAGGCAATATTTATCTTTTACCTTGACCCAAGAAATCCCAATAACACTAATTCATATAACACAATACCATTATGGCTAACCCATTACCCCCAAAACCCCCAACACACAACCTACTAATGATCCTAACCCTAACTACCTAAGTCACTTTGAAACATACCTAACACATATAAGCACCCAACACACCTAAGAAACTCACCCAACCAAGTGGAACACATAAGCACCTTACCCACATAAGAACCTAACAAACATAAAGGATGAATATAGTTGGAACACCTAAGTGATGCACTTGTGTGGCCCACATAAATGAATAAATGTATACCCCACAAAAATTTACAAATGACTTGAATACTTGTCCAGTTCAAATGAAAGAGATTAGCAAGCCCGAAAAAATATTTTTTGCAAGTGGATCCTAAGAAACCACAAGGACAAGTCAAGGAATGTTACACATCTAGAAAGGATCAGATAGATATCATCGATGAAACATCACCTCCCTTTTTTATTTGGAACTTTGAATTCTTAAAAACAACATTAATTTCTCAAAATGCAAATATAGTGGAACAGTAAGGACATGTCAAATGGGGTGGCACACTAGGGACATACCAATCTATTAAGAGTGCAATGTGGTAGGTTTGAGCGCCACTCTTTGAATGTCTATTTATACAATCAAAATAAAAATATTGTGAAGTTGACCCTTTTGTGCAAAAAATGCATAGACCCTTACTGAGTGAAACACTAGTTTCCAAAATTGTCCTATAAGGAAATCTCTAGGCCTTGGAACCAGAGGAGAGTGGTATCCCTAGCATCAATTCGATTTCTTCAGTCCAATGTAGACAATGGTTTGTCAACCTAAGCCACGATCACCATTCTATGACCCATTAAACCTCACACCCTAAAGGATTTCAGGGACAATTGTTGAATCCCTACGGGGGGGGCATAGAATTTTAACTGGCCAAACAAAACTAGGATCTCAGAGTTCTTGCAAGTGTGTCTAGGTAGGATTGTCACCTGCCCAAATTCTGAGAATATTATTTTATTTGCAAAATACTTTATCTTAAATTTTAATTACAAAGTTTTGTAATTATGACCAAGTTTGGTCAAGGATGAATGTAATTACTGATTATTATTATTTAATAAATTAAAATAGGAGACAAACACCCAAGGGAACTATTAAATGAGTGTTCACTGATCCACTAGGAGGAATGGAAGCTGTTAGAAGGTATGGGACAGATGGAAACATTTTCCCTCCACCACTAGTTGTTGGTTATGGGACAACTACCCATAAATTTGTGGCATTATCCCCCAGGTGGGTGGAAGAGAGCAGGAAGCTCATTAATGACTAGTTAACCACTAAAAGGTCTATGCAGCCTACATAAGGCAATTCAAATTAGGCAGGTAGCCCCTTACAATATTTTCTGCAGAAATATTCCTCAAGTGCATCAGGTGATCACTAAGAGATTCGAATAGGAAGGCTATGTGAGAGTGCAATTGTGAGTCTGCTTATTATACTGAGAAGGAAAACCAGAGGTGTTGGCATAGGTCTCTTTGACTGCTGAGTCTTGAGGACTGGACAATCTACATTCTGTTGGAAGTTGATGTACTAAGGCTTCTACAGAATCTTTCTCCTGGTGGTTCAGTGAACAAGCTCGAGGGTCCTAAGGCAAGTAACTTAGCTATCTTCAGGAATAGGTTGGGTGGAACAAGTTCCTTGGGCTGTTTGTTTTTCCTACAGTCAACCAGGTTTTACTGTTCCTACTTTTGTTCACAGTTAAATGTTTCTGCATAGTAGAATTATTAAACTCAGTCATGTAAAAGAAATTATTTTATATTTTGATCTAAGTATGATTCTGAATGAAAGAGCTTTATAAAATGATTGAATTGATAACCATCTCTATATTTTTCACCATGATGTTCTCTACATCGTACTCCAGTATAGAGAAGTAAATAAAGAAAGATAAGTGATAGGAAGAATGCCATTGATTGGAAAGATGAATACAATAGTGTTCTTGTTAAAATTCTGTCATATGTTTAAACACAGTAAACATTACAGTATACTATAAATAGCTGCATAAAATTCATATAATTCTTAGATAAAAGAAAAACATATTTTGTTTCTGTACAGTTCTTTATATTTCTTTTAACTCTATCCAGTTCAGATAGTAAGCAAATGCAATTAAATATTATACATTTCATGTTTTCAAGCAAATATATTTTCAAGCATTATAGCAGCTGTAAGAATTAATCTCCGTATAGATTTGTTACAATTATACATATTTTATTTCTTCACTAACTTTTACTTTTGATTTCATATATTAAATATCTGCACAGTAGTATCAAACCCTAAGATATTACAGACCTTAGTTTCTGTTTACACAATTCAATAAATTTCTTATTAGGCCATTCATGACAACAACAGCTAAGACTTCAGAAGCTATAGTAAACATGGTTCCCAATCCATAGACAAATATTTTATTTAACATTATTATTATTTTAGGTTAGGGATATCAACCAGGTACTTCACATCACTTATCAAAAGATATAATTTCTGTATCGTTATCCATTAAAAACCTAACATGAAAACATAAATAGTGTCAAAACCTATAAGTAGGGTTCCATTTGTTTTTAGCAAAGATGAACCCTGTGGCTAATACCCATTTTAAACTTATAACAGTCCTAGTTATTTTAACACCATCCTTTCAGTTTAAAAACTCATAAACGAAACGAAGTATAGGATATATCTACCCACAGTTTGGAAACCTACTATTCATGGCTTGAGACAAATTTCATTGCTCAAGACTAAATCAGTAGTTATACAAATGATTTATTAAACTATTAGTTAATCAAAATTATAATATTTCCTTACAAGACGAACCATAGTCTCACAGAAGCAAGTGAAGCTCAACTTATATTTTCATATTCAAAACCGTACAATCAAAATTGGACAGAGTTCACATAGAATACCCTCCAAAGTTCCAAAATCACTTAGGGTCTTTCCCTTAAATAACCGACAGTACATAATTAGGTTCTAAACGAAGCAGTAAGGCATTACCAAGCTGATTAACAGCAAAACAACAATGAGGGTTATCCTCATATAGTTTGTTCATTTAAAAACTTAAAATCCAGTCATTACCCAAACATGGTCATCACATTGTATTCACCGGCTAAACCATATCAAAGGGTACCTATAAGGTTTGCGAACCACCGGAGCTTACGAGAAAGCAGTAACAGCATTTCCATTTTCCAATTCTTATGCACAGAAATCGTCCTACGAGGTGGGTACCTACAAAATACAGTTTGAAGGGTTACAAAAAAAAGAAAATTCTATTATAAAAACAAGAAACACAATATTAGTTTCATTATCGTCAGAAACTTACCATTAGAAACGAATCCTAATGGCACTTGACAACAAGCACGAATTAAACACAAAATTCTTTTAAAAAACTGGAGGATCGAAACCCAGTTCAACTATGAACTCAATAATTGACAGAAGAAAAACCACACACAACTTCCAGGTTGTATCATAGTGCTATGGCACAAGATTGTGAGCCTGCAACCATTAAGACTATCCTCACAGGTCCAAGGTTCGAAACCAAGGAAGGAGTCCTCCTCTCAACCAACTCTAAAACCCTACATTGCAGCAGACGGTCGGCTTCACGACCTTCCACCAAAAACTGTGATGCACCTACAACAATTAATTAATAAAAATATGCGAAATAGCAGAAATGACAGAACTCAGAATCACTTTTATATTGATCACAGGCCACTTCGAGGGGGAAACCTCCTATGAGCAAGCTCAATACAAATAACTTCACGGTGCCTTCATAGGTCTCAACACACACTTATATACTAAGTCTACGCACTAATACTATGGGTCAAAACCATTGGTCACTACAAACTATGGATCAACAATACTACGGGCGGCTTACAAAGCATATGCGCCAACAACAATAACATAAACTATTGATCAACAAATACTACGGGACGACTTACAAAGCATATGCGTCCAACAACAATATACTAACAAAGTAAAGACATGGGTTCCTAACATCCCCTCCCCCTTAAAAAAAAGCTTTGTCCTCAAAGCTTTACATGTGGAAATTGTTGTTGAATCTGAAGGAGTGGTTCCCATGTAGCATCCTCTGGTTGCATGCCGTGCCACTGAATTAAGACCTCTGTGATAGAGCGAGAGCGAAGCTGACGAGTGCGTCGATTGAGGATGGCCTCCAGCTCCAAAAGAATGGATCCTTCATTATCCAGTTCGGGTAAAATTGTTTGTCCACTGATGTTGGTGCCAAGAACTTTCTTCAGACAAGAGACATGAAAGACTGGATGAATGCGGGAAGAAGGAGGAAGTTCCAATTTATAAGCAATGGACCCAATCTTCTGAAGAATCTGATATGGCCCATAGAACTTTGGAGCAAGCTTATGACACCCTTTAAGATTCAGGGAAGACTGCTTGTACGGCTGGAGATGAAGAAAAACCATATCACCGTCTTGAAAAGTGCGCTCAGAATGGTGCTGATCAGCTTGTTGCTTCATGCGATTTCTTGCCATGTGAAGATTTTCCCACAATATGCGAAGAATCTGATCATGGTTTCGAAGGACCGTGTCAACTTCTTGAACTAGTGAACTGGTGGGGGTGTATGGAAGAAGAACTGGAGGTGCCTGACCATAGACTGCTTCATATGGGGTCATTTTAGAGGCAGTGTGGTAAGAGGTATTGTACCACCATTAAGCGAGAGGGAGCCACTTTGCCCACTGATGTTGTTGTTCAGAGGTGAAGCAACGAAGAAAAGTTTCCAAGCATTTATTGATAATTTCAGTCTAACTCATCTTCAGTTTGGTGCCAGTGTGGCAAAATAGTTCAGTCCAAAAATGACTGGTGAAAGTCGCATCACAATCCAAGACAATGGAAGAAGGGATGCCATGAAGACGAAAGATTTGGTCTAGAAAAATTTGAGCTACTAAAGAGGCTGTATAGGGATGGCTGAGAGCACAAAAATGACTATATTTGGAGAGGCGATCAACCACAACGAGAATCACTGTCTTCCTGCCAGATTTAGGGAGCCCTTCAATGAAATCCATAGAAATATCTGTCCAAATCTATGTAGGTATGGGAAAGGGTTCGAGCAATCCTGGAAGGAGTGTTGTTTCACCCTTATTGCACTGGCAGGTATCACATTCGGCCACCATCTGTTGAATTGTCCTTTTCATGCCCTGCCAAAAGAAGTTACGCCGTTCCCGTTCATACGTTTTGAGGAACCTAGAGTGCCCTGCCGATGGAGAAGCATGGAGTTCATAGAAGACATCCTGTTGAAGATCTGTGCTCTAGGGAAGCACCAGACGACCCTTGTATCTCAGAGAAGCACCATCCCAAGAGTAATGTGGTACAGCAGAAGGGTTGTTGGTCAAGCGTTGGATGATTTGAGATAAGGAAGAGTCATTGACATAACCCTGTTGAACAGATTGCAACCAATTTGGAACAGGCATAGAAATAGCTGAAAGAGAACCTTGGGCATCAAATGTGCGAGAAAGAGCATCTGCCACAATATTGTCTTTACCCTTCTTGTAAGTGATCTCATAGTCATAACCCATGAGTTTGTTAACCCATTTCTTTTGTGCTGGGGAGGAGACATGCTGTTCCAATAAATATTTCAGACTCTGGTGATCAGTCTTGATGCAGAAATGATTCCCTAATAGGTATGGGCGCCACTTCTGTACCGCATGCAAAATAGCCATCATTTCCTTCTCATAGGTAGAGGCAGCTAAATTATTACCTGAAAGGGCTTTGCTGGTGAACGCAATGGGGTGTTCATCTTGAAGGAGAACAACACCAAGTCCATTGCCGCAAGCATCACTCTCAATAGTGAAGGGCTTGGAAAAATCGGGCATAGCTAGAACAAGTGTAGTTAATGGAGCTGCAATCTTCCCATAATCCTTGACAAACTTGCGGTAGTAGCCCGTCAACCCCCAAAAACCACGAGGGCTCTTAAGTGTTTGAGGACGCGGCCAATTGTTCATCGTATCGATTTTGGCAGGATCCACGCGAACCCCTTGTGCTGAGATAATGTGCCCGAGATACTCAACTTCCTTCTGTCCAAAAACACATTTAGACTGCTTGGCATGGAGATGATGGTCAGAGAAAAGTTGCATGACAAGATCCAGATGCTGGAGATGTTCATCCCATGTTTTACTGTAGATGAGGATATCATCAAAGAATACCAGAATGAATTTCCGCAAGTAGGGTCGAAATATTTTATTCATTAATGCCTGGAATGTGGAAGGAGCATTAGTGAGGCCAAAGGGCATGACCAAAAACTCATAAGGCCATCATTTGTGCGGAAAGATTTGTTAGGGATATCATCCTCATGAACTCAAATTTGATGATACCCAGAATGAAGATCCAATTTGGAGAAAAAGTGAGCCCCATGAAGCTCATCAAGAAGCTCATCAACAACAGGAATTGGAAACTTATCCTTGATGGTGAGGTGATTAAGTGCTCGAAAGTCAATGCAGAGGCGCAATGACCCATCTTTTTGGTGGACAAGAATAACTGGAGATGAAAAGGAACTAGTGCTTGGGCGAATAATACCTTGCTTTAATAAGTCCCGAACAAGCATTTCAATCTCCGTTTTTTGGTGAAATGGGTAGCGATAGGGCCTGATGTTGGGAGGAACACTGCTAGGAAGGAGCTGAATACGATGGTCTTCTGGCCTGGAAGGTGGCAATCCCACTGGTTTAGCAAAAACACCTGTATATCAATCCAGAATTTGTTGTAGATCCAAAGGAGTAGTGGAGACCGCTGAAGGTTGCATCTGAATGGAATGGAGTTGAGCGATGACACCATGTGAATTCTTCTTGAGGATTTTTTTCATGTGATGTGAACTGATGATGCTGAGAGAACCTGGTTGTAATCCTGTCAAGGTGTGTTTTTGGCCATTGAGGGAAAATTGCATCCAAAGTTCAGCAAAATCCCATAAGATAGGGCCAAGTGTGCGTAGCCATCGAGCGCCCAAAACCACATCACATCCACTTAAGGTCAAGGCAAACATGTCAAAGCACAAGGTATAATCTCCCATAGAGATACACACATTTCAACACCTCCCTTTGCAAGGTAAGGTGCCCCCATTGGCAACCATGACTTCAAAGTTGGAGCAAGGATGGATAAAACAATCAGCTTGTTTGGTGATCCGAGGGTCAATGAAATTATGAGTGCTACCAGAATCAATGAGTATTGTAAGAGGAAGCTTCTTGAAGTAACCTCTGACCCGCATTGTTTGGGGGGTGGTGATTCTAGCTAAAGCATGGAGAGATATCTTTGGCTGGTCATCCTGAGACAGAGGGTCAATAGGCGGTTCCTGAATGTCGACCGGAGCATCCATTGTTTCTGGATCTTCATCACCAAGTTCAGAGGCAGGTGGAGAATCCACATGCAAAAGATAGAGCTTTTGCTGAACACATCTATGTCCCCAAGTGAATTTCTCATCACAATTATAGCAAAGCCCCTTTTCTCTGCGTGCTTGCATCTCTGTTTCAGACAAACGCTTGATAGGAGTTGGTCGAGGAGCTTGTGGTATAGGTGGTCAGTGAGAACCCATATTTCGGAAGGGAACAAAAGTGGGCTTGGAGCGTTGTTGTGCTGCAATCTTGTCTTCTACCAACTTAGCCAACCCTAGGGCTTCCATCATTGTGTTGGGACAGAACATTTTGACCTCAGAGCGGATGGCATCCTTTAGACCACTAATAAAACAACTCCGGTAAAAGTCATCAGACAATCCTTCGGTGTGGTTGGCTAGATTCTCAAATTCGGTTTGATACTCTCTCATAGTGCCAATTTGGTGAAGTTTAGTGAGGGCTCCTGTGAAGTCATCAAAAGCACTAGGACAAAATCGTTGCAAAAGGAGCTGGAAAAAGTCTGGCCATTTGGGCTCTGGATGAGCCTTGATGTACCAACGGTACCATTAAAGAGCTTCATGTTCCAAATGAAAGGATGCCAGCGGAACTTTGTTGACATCAAAAGTATTATGCAGACTGAAATATTGTTCTGCACGATAGATCGATCCAGTTGGATCGGTACCATTGAAGCGAGGAAAATCAAGCTTCGGACCACGGAAATTGCTGGAAGAAGAGAACCCATTGTCTACTGAAGACTCGGACTGTTGTTTGTTGTTCAAGATGGAGGCCGAGAAATTTTTCATCCAGATCCTGGAATTTGGCTTGGATGGCTGCAAGTGCGTCCTCCATGGTTTTTGCTCCTGCACGGGTGACAACCATAAAAAGGATTTTTTTTTTTTTTGGTTGACTGGGTAGGAAAACAAAAACAGAAACTACTTCAGTAAAGGAAAATCTGGACTTGGGAAAAAATATGAAGGGTAATTGGGGTTTGACTAGGTTTTGGACACTGTTGAATAGACAGGGAAGCAAAAATGAGGATTTCAGAAGCAGGGTGAAAGAAGGGGAAAATTTGGCAGAGGGGAACAAAGAAGCAGAATTCAGAAAGGAACTCTGTGGTAAAATTTGAAGGTGATTGGGTGAAATCTGAGGAAGTTATGGAAAACCCTAAAAATAGACAAATGTGGGATTTTGGACTTTGGGAAAGGGAATTGGGGATAGGTTCCTCAGGAATGAAATATACAGAATGGGATGACAAGGGTTCCCCAAAAATTTCAAGGGAAACAGAGTGAAAACAAGGGAGATATGGGGAAAAAACTGAATTTTATACCCTTTTTTTTTTCCAGACTGGAGCGGCTACGGCTTGGAAGGAATCTGAAATGACGCCGAATGGATTGAAAATGGCTGGATCTAGAATGGCTTGCAAAATGGATATGAACGACAGGATCTAAAATGGCGCAGCAACGATCGACAACAGTTCAGCTGAAAATAGATATGGACCCCAGGTATGTACGGCTTCCTAACAGTTCAAGGGTTTCACTCGGCCACCAATGCTGTCTGACGGCTTGTGTATTGGGGCAGTACCCCTCACTCCACGGCTCAAGTAAAACTGATAACCGCTTTGCCACAAACGACAGCTCTTGGTTTACCTCACGGGTGGGAACTAGTCAATCAGGTAGGGGTCGTTGCCCTTTTCACTGGCAGGTCCTCTCAATGGGCCACCTACTTCGGGGTTCTTGTGGTACTCCTCACAATGAGTTGTAGGGCGTATGCCCAAGTACTTCCCACAGTTAAGCGGATAGGGATTATTCCCAAATCTGAACCTGCAATAGATGCAAAAAAAAAATTTGACAGAAATTTCACCCAGCGAGCCCAAGAAAGTGCTCTGATACCAGATGTGATGCACCTGCAACAATTAATTAATAAAAATATGTGAAATAGCATAAACGACACAACTCGGAATCACTTTTATATTGATCACAGGCCACTTCAAGGGGGCAACCTCCTATGAGCAAGCTCAATACAAATAAATTCATGGTGCCTTCATAGGTCTCAACACACACTTATATACTAAGTCTAGGCGCCAATACTATGGGTCAAAACCATTGGCCACTGCAAACTATGGATCAAAAATACTATGGGCGGCTTACAAAGCATATGCGCCAACAACAATAACATAAACTATTGATCAACAAATACTACGCGACGACTTACAAGCATATGCATCCAACAACAATATACTAACAAAGTAAAGACATGGGTTCCTAACAAAAACACAACAATGAATGTTGAAAAGCATTTTTCCATTACTTACCAATGCGTGGATAGGGTTTCATTCAAAGCCCCAGATCTTGCAGAGATCAACGGTGGGAGATCTGCCAGTTAAGGCACGTTGATTATCGAACCACGATTGCAATCAATATTGCATTAATGCTTTATCTACCATTTTCCAAGTAAGCAAATCGAGAGCCAGTGCATGGCATAGCTCAGCTCGTGGTGATTCTCATTTGAAACATAAACCACGTGATTACCTTACAACTAGGCTTCCACATCACTCAACCATGGAACGATGTTAATGCTAGGCCTTTCAACGCCAGCTTGGGAAGCATGCCAAGTTCATACCCTGTCAACATCAAAATAATTGCCTTGTTATACTCGTGGATCGTATTTCTTATTAGTCTCTATAGTTTATTGTTATGTAGCGAACATTTGTATTTAATGCCAAGGTATGGTGTAATTGTATAGTCCCTTTATAATGTTAACAATTCATTTACTAAGGCTCGGGTATAGATATATATAGAATAAAGCTTAGCCATATATATATATAGTTAATCATTGATAATGGAGACCATAGATATAGTTAGGATTCTAACTATGCAAAAGTAGAATTAGATACTATATACATTATAGATTTCATAAAATAGCTATAATTTTCCAATTCATAATAATAGTGTAAGCCTATAGTTATAGATAAGTGATACACATTTTAATATGCTAGCCATGTATTGCAAGGTTTAAATGATAGATGTAATACCTAAGGCATAGTTTAAATGGTAACGTTATACACTATAATGCCGAGTTCATAACACTAGTCACTAGACCGTTCATATATTAACTGTGTAATGACAATCAAATAATGAACTCAGGACTTAGAATAGTCTAAGTTATATAGAATCAAGACGTAATGATAGTTCCAAAGTATAAACACTATTTTCTAAAAGCTTTCTAATAGATTTATCAATAGATATTGGTATCAGTGTTTTGATAATAATGACAATAGTCATATGATAATAATTGCAACATTATAACCAATACTTGGACGACGTGAAATCATAACACTGAAGAGTTTTGAAAGTCAGCATACAAACTAGTTTTAGAACCAAGTATCCATACCTCCAGTAACTTGTTTCGCAAGGAAGTACTTAGCATTATAATTTTACATTGACGATGAATTGAAAGACACATGTACTCTTAACACATGTTGTCATAGAATTTCTCACTTGCGTTCTGCACATGGAAACAGGATTCAAATTGTAGTGCCCCTAGACTTTTGTAGACATTGAGGGCACCTGCTGAGTGACCCGGCCGATTGAAACATTAATTAAATAACCTTTTGGCCTTATTTTTGATTATGTGTATCTGAACTGTTGATGTAAATGAATAATTGCATATGTTAAACGATTAGCTATGACTATGGAAAATTATGTTGATGGATAATGCTTAACGACTAGTTGTATGGTGATTATGTAATTGTCGACGAAATGTATATTTGATTAGATGAATAAGAAGTTTCAATAAATCATAAATGTTTAACAATACTAGATTTAGAAATCAGATGATGATTATTGAGGACAGTGCTACTAATAACTTGTTGTGAGAAGTGTGCGTAGAAACAAGTGAGACGGTTCACCAACGGACACACAAAGGAGCATGAAGGGTCGTAGAGTATGGGTAAATCACACACAGGGGGAGCGACGACGATGTCGACTTTCGACAAGAATACCATGCATGAGATGATAAGCACTGATTCGCTTGCTCAAGAGGAATGCATGAGGGCGTACGAGGTGGGCCACGACAGAGCTGGTCACGTACAAGTTGAGGGGCGTGCAGTGAGAACGGACTCACTCCTCAATGCCATTAGTCCCTAGATAGCATGTAGACAGAGGATGGATGGTAACGATTCCTAAAATCCCTACAAGAGTTCCTGCAAGTCAAAATGGAAAGATGGTGGCAGAAGGGCCCAATGATGCGGTACCCTGTCCAGAATGGAAAGAATGCATGCAAGGACCCAACGATGCGGTACCATGCCAAGGAACGGAAACCATGGATGACTGGACCTGACGGAGTGGTGCCATGTCAGGGAATTAAAAAATTAAGGAACCAGGAGCCCAACGACGCGGCACCGTGATCCTAGTGAGCTTAATTGTTAAAATTAACTACACAAAAACTTATAAGATTAACTCTACATTATTACTTAGCAAATGCATAAAAGTATTTTAGGCATTTGCACACGAATTGTTATTTTGAGCATTTAAAATATTAATAAACCATTATTTAGGAGCAAAGTAGAATCCTAAGCTTGGACACCTAGTTAACAAAAATCTAGGAGATAATTAAAATATCTGGGGGACAAAATTGAGCAAACTTAGGGGTGTTGGTGCACTTCCCAGAGAAACTTACACTTGGATGGGTGAGTGTTTTAATTAAATAATTAATTAAAAATATTTAATTATGCATGAAGCGACATGTGTCGCCTGAGATTTTCCTTTATAAGGAAGGCTTGGGGAATGGGTAAAGGGCCCATAATTTGGATGATTGTCATAATTTCTAGATTGCCTCAAGACTTGCTGCTATATAGGGTTTGGCGAGAAATCTTGGTGGGGGGGAAAATCCCAAGCTGGATTTATGAGATTTTGTGTGTGAACTCTACGACCCGAACTGCTTGGGGGTTCGAGAGGAAGAAGAGTACTATCGGAAAGGTTGGGAGGTTAACCGAGGTGTCCATCGGCGAACGGTCAAAGAATACAGTCGGAAGACCGTGAAGAGTAGATTGGGCATTACCAAAGGAACATTTACAAGCAGCCACCGGAGAGGTAATTCTTGTGTTATGTAAATAATTTTAAACATAATTTGATTTAAGATCTCTTTATTTGTATATACTGCAATTTCAAGCTAAGTATTCTGGCTATATTTTATATCATAGAAAGCTTAGTTAAGAATTTAAATGAAGATTGGCCATGATGCATCCCAGATGAGAATATTTTCTTTACAGTTATTGTTTTATTTCTAACAGTAGCGTGTAGTGTCGAGATCTGATTTAAAAGGTTGATTCTGAAAATTACTAATTTTGGGTTTAGATGTTAAGATCCGGTCTTATTTTATCATTCAAAAACCATCGATGCGAACTTAAAACGACTCTGTACCTCCATTACAGTGCTTGCTTTGCTTAAACGCGGATCTACTTTTATATGAAGGAACTCTGCATTTTACTACTAATTTTGGGTTTAGATGTTAAGATCCGGTCTTATTTTATCAATAAAAAACCATCGATGCGAACTTAAAATGACTCTCTACCTCCATTACAGTGTTCGCTTTGCTTAAACGCAGATCTACTTTTATATGAAGGAACTCTGCATTTTATTACTAATGATCGGTCGACTGGCTCTCTACCTTGAATTCTTATTAAACGGCTTTTAATACAGTGATCGGTCTTATACATTGTGGATCGATTTAAATACTTTTACCCAGAAAGAACCGTATCATTTGTTTGATCTGGAATAGGTTATTTTCTTTTATATAAACTCATACCTGAGGATGCTCCATCATACTTTAGATTATACTCAGTGTATTAATAAATCTGAAGCTGTTTCAATTAGATTGTGAACTTATAATGCTCAGATTGATTTAGTTTGCAGGTTAAGATAGATCACTCGATCTGGCAATAGACTTACGAAACTCTGTCTCCAAAAGCTCACTGTAGATATCGATGTATAGGGAGTGCATATATTTCAGATTCCATGCTTAAATGCCTTGTAACATTTGTTCAACTAGATTGACTCTGCCTCTGTAATGACAGTGCTCGATCTCCCGGTTTGATCTTTATCATAGTTTTCCAGTACTCAAGGTTTACGTTCTGATGGTTATGTAGTGTGAAAACCTGACGGTGGACGAATGCCAGCTTGACTTACACTTAACATTGCATAAACTCGATCTTAAGATTTAAATCAATCTTCCCTTTAATTTCAAGTCTTCGTTTTCATGGTAATCCGTTCCCAAGTTGCTTATGTAAATATTCGAGGGCTGATCTGCAGAAACGCCTTTGGTGGAATCTAAATACTGATCTGTGGATACTCATCGACTAATAAATCTATTAGTTGCTGGCAAGATTTAGATCCATATTCGTGTTGTAGAATGATAGTAAACCTCCATTTGACTGTCATTTAATTTAAGAACAAGAATAGTGAATACGACTCCTCTTTTGATTCCAGTGCTTTTAGTTGTTTTCAATTCGAATGCATATTTAATTATGCGACTGGATCAACGGGTATGTATTAACATTAAATTGTGCCAACCTTATCGACTGACAGTTCGACAGGGTGTGTGCAACAGAATGTCACACCTTTCTTTCAGAAATTCAAATTTTGCATTTGTAATCAAGTAACCGAAAGTCTCCAGTCACCACTCATTTAATTTAAGAACAACCTTGACTATAGGCGGGTTAAATTCCTGCAAATTTTTACAGTGAAGATACAGGCCACACCGAAAATGGTAATCAACGAAATTCTCGTCTGGCATGGATCGCAGTGACTAAACAGTGAGTTGTAATTACTCCGTCAAGTGGGACTGATGGCGATTGTGCAAAGATTGAGGGACCACTCTCGAAGTGAAGATGTGGATTGCACGTTTCTTGCACCAGCAATCGCTATATTTTCTATTTTAATATTCTGTTGGCGTAACTAGACAATGTCGAACTTTATGAGTGTCCAAATCATCATGTGATGTGGTAAGGTAATAACGTATAGCTAGATATTTCATTGGCAGTGAAAGGTAATTGAAAGTCTGTTATGGTTACGGCTAGTGTAAGGAAGTCGAACCTCTATTATTGTGAAACCTTTGAAGTTTTTGATGTTTAATTAATTATATTTGTTGTAGTAAAAGTTGGCATGTTAATGTTGGTTGCATAAATAATGAAAGTCAACATTTTAGAGTACATCATAAAAATAGTGAAATTCTACTTTAATGTTTATTATAGAATAATGAAATCTAGCTTTATAATGTGCATAATGAAAACATCGAAGGTTAGTATTTGTTGGTCATTATAAAATTAATGATGCTAGCATTTCTGTGTATTGAAAAGTAGTTAAAAAGAAATAGTATTTTAAGATTTATTATGAAAGCTAACCGTTAAGGATTATTGGAAAGTAATAAATTTAAACACTTCAATGTTTTATAATGAAAGTTAGTTTTTGATTATTAAAGATTGATTCAGCTTAATAGACATTATGGTAGGTAGATGTGGATGTTAGCATAGGATATTGCTTATTACTTTACGACAAGGTCTTGGGACTAGAGTTAACGGTGGCATAGAATTATTTATTCACGGTTTATAGTTGAATTAGTTAGAATAAGTATGGTGAGATTGAATGAAGAGAAAGATTGAGTATTTTTGTGTACATGCACTTGAAGTATTCAACTAAGATTTTCTTAAGATAAGATTTACTTCTAAACAGTAATGAGATTAATTAATGCATGTTATGTAATTGTTGGTAATGGTGAATATAAAGTTGTCTTCAGTGCTCAATAGTAATTTGCTAGGATAATTAATAGAATTGTTGATTTGGCACTTTATTGTTGGTCTTAATAATGAAAGTTGTAAATGTCTTACCATTTCTTTCGATGAATAACATTAGATGTTAATATGTGAACTTGAAAAGTATAGGCGATCGATTTATTTGAGCATGTTCTAATGTCAAGAACGTAGTCATGACAAAGGGAGGTATTCGGCATACCTTTCGATGTTTTAAAAAAAAAAAAAAAAAAATTTGCTCGAATAGACGAGCGCTACATTTGGCATTAGAGCAAGGTCGAACTTAGTTCGGACCTAGACAATTCCGCGCGAAACAGATTATGATGTTTAGTTGACTAATAAATTTTATTTTACGTTTGAACAGACCTCGTCATGGATCGAAGAACTCACCAGGGTAGAGCCAGGAGGGGACGAGGACGGGCTGCACGCCCGTCAACCCCAACAACCCCTGTGGATAATCCTCCGAGAGCTGAGGAAACCATTAACCTACCTACGGATGAGGTCATGAAAATGATGAGAAACTACCACAGAATGACGGAAGCGTTGATGACACGAATTGACCGTGAGAACATTGGTTCTTAAGTCCCTGCAGTACCGCGGACGCTACCTCCAGTCAACATACACCGAGAGTTAGAAAAGGTGAAGTTTCCTGAATTTTGGGGTTCCACTGAGGGGACCGCCGCAGAGGCATGGCTAGAAAACATGGCCATGTGTTTTTCTTTGAGAGACTACACGTCTAACATGAAGGTACGAATGGTGATACTACAATTGAAGGGGGAAGCCCTTCTTTGGTGGAAGACCTTGCGACCTCAACTAGGTATAGAGCTTGAGGAGATATATTGGGAATTGTTCGATGAACATTTCCGTCAGCATTACCTATCAGACGAATTCATTGAGCGACAGCTGAATGATTTCCATGCACTAAAGCAAGGACTACGGACAATACAAGAGTACGAAATCCGTTTTATGGAGTTACTAAGGTATGCACCCCATGTTGCCACGGAGAAATTAAAGGTCAATAAGTTTATCTATGGATTAAACCCAGTCATCCAGGACAAGGTTCGTATTTTGACACCTTCTACTTTGCATGATGCGGTCCAGAAGGCCCTCATAGCGGAAGAAGAGCTTCTCGGCAACATACTGCAGAATAAGAACTTTACGAGTACAGACCGAGGAAGTCAACCTTCGCATGCACCCAAACATCAGTATGGGAATAAGAATTTTGGAAGGAGACCTTTCAACGAAGGGTCTAACAGAGATGACAGAACACCATACCGACCACCACCACGGAATGATCATGCAAAGCCTTTTGCAAAACCGACGCAGTTTGGACCAAGAAGAAATGATGCACCTGCTAGAAGCAAAACAAGAGGGCCCAAAGCAGGATGTTGGAGGTGTGGGAGACCACACTTCCAAAGCGAATGTCCTCAGCAGGACCGGGGAAACCAAAGAGCCCAAGCATCGTGACAAACTACCGCAGCCGATTTAGGATGAGCGCATCGTATACACACTGCCGTCAACAACCGCCAAGCTTAACATCAATCCACCATCCTCGAGACTACTGGTAAGATACATGGTAATGTATTTTCCTTGCTTATAAACCCTGGAGCTACTGAAAGTTTTATTTCCTTAAAATTTGTAGAAAATAATAAAATGATGGCAATAAGTCAAGATGATTTCAACACTGTCGAGATGGCATCTGGTAGTGTCCAGAGTGTGGGTCTTAAGGTAGAGAACTGTGAAGTCGACCTAGGAGTATGTTCTTCTAGAATATCCTTTTATGTTACGGAATGGGGTACATACGATCTAATCCCGGGGATGGATTGGCTAGAAGCACACTCGGCGATGACGGATTGCCGAAGTAAGGAACTAACTTTCATCAACGATGAAGGTTACAAGAGAATGTTAACTGGGAAGAGAAACAAAGTTTCCTTGAGAATGATATTGGCTATGCAGCTGAAGAAGAGCATGAGAAAAGGGTGTCAATTGTATGCGGTGATTGCATTGAACAAGGAAGGAGATAAGGTGGAAGTAATTAATCACCCCTTGTTCTCAGAATTCATGGACATGTTTCCTGACGCATTACCCAGATTACCGCCACAGCGTGAACTAGATTTCACCATAGAACTAAAACCTGGAACCGAACCCATAGCTAGAACTCCTTACCAAATGTCAGTACCAGAATTGAAGGAGTTGCAAATTCAACTACAAGAGTTGTTAGATTTAGGACTGATCAAACCTAGTGTGTCTCCTTGGGGAGCACCTGTTATTTTTGTAAAGAAGAAGGATGGGTCTTGGCACTTGTGCATTGACTACCGTCAATTGAACAAGGTGACCGTAAGAAATCAGTATCCCCTACCCAGAATAGATGACCTCTTTGACCAGATGAAGGGTGCGACGGTATTCTAAAAAATCGACCTAAGGTCGGGATACCACCAGTTGAGGATCAAGGATGAAGATATCCCCAAGACAGCGTTTAAAACTAGATTTGGACACTACGAATTTGTTGTAGTACCTTTCAGCTTATCAAATGCACCCAGTGTATTTATGAACCTGATGAACGGTGTGTTTTAGCAACACCTTGACAAGTTTGTACAGGTGTTCTTAGATGACATTCTGATTTATTCAAGAACACTGGAAGAACATGAGGAACACCTAAGGATAGTCCTAAAATGTTTAAGAGATAATCACCTTTATGGAAAATTATCAAAGTGTTCGTTCTTCCAGAAGGAGATTCATTATCTTGGACACATCATATCCGGTGAAGGGATAGCCGTGGATCCAGCCAAGATTGAAGCCATTTGGGACTGGCCGGCACCCACAAACGTGCATGAGGTATGAAGCTTTATGGGGCTTGCCGGGTATTATAGACATTTTATGGAAGGCTTCTCTAGAGTAGCGGGACCTATTACTGAATTACAAAAGAAGAACCGTCCTTTCATTTGGACGGAGAAATGTGAAGAGGCCTTTGTGAAACTAAAAGAATTACAGACTACGGCACCAATCTTAAGAGTTCCCGATATGGATAAAGATTTCCTGGTGTGCATGGATGCTTCAAAGGATGGTGTTGGTTGTGTATTGATGCAAGATGGAAGGGTAATTGCGTACACGTCCAGAAGACTTAGGCCGCATGAAGAGAACTATGCGACGCATGATATGGAGATGACTGCAGTGATGCATGCTTTGAGGTTATGGAGACACTATCTGGTAGGGAGAAAGTTTGAATTAAAGACTGACCATTGTGGGTTACAACACATCTTCACTCAAAGCGACCTTAATGCAAGACAAAGAAGATGGTCCGAAGTACTCAGTGAGTACGACTTCGACATAACTTATGTGAAAGGGACCTTAAACAAAGTGGCAGATGCACTTAGTCGTAGACCTAGGATATTCTCTATCATACCATTAAAGACCAACTTAAGGGAAAAAGATCCTGACACTACAACAGGAGGACACATGGTATAATGAAGTAAAAGCTGAGTTGGAGAATGAGCAGATGAGGACACCCAAGTTTGAAGGGTACTCTTTGGACATGGATGGTTTATTACGGTATAACCGTCGCATATATGTTCCTGATAATGAAGAAATTTGAGGTTTAATACTGTCTGAGGCTCACCGAGCTGTCTATAGAGCACATCCTGGAATAAAAAAGATGTACGCAGATTTGAAACCTTTTTTCTTTTGGCACGGTATGAAGAGGGATGTGGTAAGTTTTGTGGTGAAGTGTATGGAGTGCCAGATGGTAAAGGCTGAAAATTGACACCTAGCCGAATTACTGCAACCACATGCAATCCCAGAATCAAAATGGGAGGTTATTTCTATGGATTTTATAGTTGGTTTACCATTAACCAACAGGAGACACGACACAATTTTTGTGGTCATTGACACTCTTACCAAGAGTGCACATTTCCTACCGATTAAGAACACGTATCAAGCTCCGGAGATAGCGTGAGTTTTCATTAATGAAGTAGTAAGACTACATGGAATTCCAAAGAAAATTATTTCTGATAGAGGATCAGTATTTACTGGAAGGTTTTGGACAAGCTTTCAAGAAGCTCTTGGTACTCAACTTAACTTTAGCACTGCCTACCACCCTGAAACGGATGGACAAACGGAAAGAGTAAACCAAGTATTGGAGGACATGCTAAGAATGTATGTAATGGATCAACAGAAGAAGTGGGAAGAATATCTACCCTTGGTAGAATTTGCATACAACAACAGTTATCAGAGTTCTATTCAGATGGCTCCATTTGAATTTCTCTATGGGAGACCTTGTAGGACTCCCATAAGTTGGGATATACTAGAGGATAGGGCATTACTTGGTCCTGAAGTAATAAAAGAGATGGAAGACCAGATGGTCACGCTTCGTGCTCGACTAAAGGAAGCACAGGATCGCCAGAAGAGTTATGCGGATGCGCACAGGACTGATCGTAACTACGAAATTGGGGATAGGGTATTTCTACGGGTAAAACCACAGAAGAGTTCTGTAAAGTTTGGAAAGGGAGCCAAGTTGTCACATAGGTTTGTAGGACCCTTTAGGATTTTAGAACGGATAGGACCGGTTTCCTATCGTCTTGACTTGCCGTCATCATTAAGTAGAATTCATAATGTTTTTCATATTTATGTATTGCGCCACTATGTTCCCGATACTTCACATATCATTGACTTGAGCAATGTGCAGATAACGGACGACGGGGCCATGATGGCCGAACCTATACGGATTTTAGACCAACGAACGTGGCAGCTTAGGCACCGTGTGATTGATCAAGTCAAAGTACAGTGGGATAGCTATAGTCCAAGCTGTGCAACTTGGGAGGACGCAACTGAGATGCATCGTAGTTTTCCATTTTTATTCTGAACTTTGGGACGAAGTTCTAAATAAGTAGGGGTGTATGTAGTGCCCTTAGAATTTTGTAGACATTGAGGGCACCTGCTGAGTGACCCGGCCGATTGAAACATTAATTAAATAACCTTTTGGCCTTATTTTTGAGTATGTGTATCTGAATTGTTGATGTAAATGAATAATTGCATATGTTAAACAATTAGCTATGACTATGGAAAATTATGTTGATGGATAATGCTTAACGACTAGCTGTACGGTGATTATGTAATTGTCGACGGAATGTATATTTGATTAGATGAATAAGAAGTTTGAATAAATCATAAATGTTTAACAATACTAGATTTAGAAATCAGATGATGATTATTGAGGACAGTGCTAGTAATAACTTGTTGTGAGAAGTGTGTGTAGAAACAAGTGAGACGGTTCACCAACGGACACACAAAGGAACATGAAGGGTCGTAGAATACGGGTAAATCACACACAGGGGGAGCGACGATGATGTCAACTTCCGACAAGAATACCACGCATGAGCAGATAAACACTGATCCGCTTGTTCAAGAGGAATGCGTGAGGGCATACGAGGTGGGCCACGACGGAGCTGGTCACGTATGAGTTGAGGGGTGTGCAATGAGAACAGACTCACTCCTCAGCACCATTAGTCCCTAGATAGCATGTAGATGGAGGATGGATGGTAACGATTCCTAAAATCCATACAAGTGTTCCCGCAAGTCCAAATGGAAAGATGGTGGCAGAAGGGCCCGACGATGTGGTACCCTGTCGAGAACGGAAAGAATGGACCCAAGGACCGAATGATGCGGTACCATGCCAAGAAACGGAAACCATGGATGACTGGACCCGATGGAGTGGTGCCATGTCAGGGAATTAAAAAATTAAGGAACCAGGAGCCCAACGACGTGGCACTGTGATCCTAGTGAGCTTAATTGTTAAAATTAACTGCATAAAAACTTATAAGATTAACTCTAGATTATTACTTAGTGAATGCATAAAAGTATTTTAGGCAGTTGCACACGAATTGTTATTTTGAGCATTTAAAATATTAGTAAACCATTATTTAGGAGCAAAGTAGAATCCTAAGCTTGGACACCTAGTCAACAAAAATCTAGGAGATAATTAAGATATTTGGGGGACAAACTTGAGCAAACTTAGGGGTGTTGGTGCACTTCCCAGAGAAACTGACACTTGGATAGGTGAGTGTTTTAATTAAATAATTAATTAAAAATATTTAAATATGCATGAAGCGACATGTGTCGCATGATATTTTCCTTTATAAGGAAGGCTTGGGGAATGGGTAAAGGGCCCATAATTTGGATGATTGTCGTAATTTCTAGATTGCCTCAAGACTTTCTGCTATATAGGGTTTGGCGAGAAATCTTGGTGGGGGGGGAAATCCCAAGCTGGATTTCTGAGATTTTGTATGTGAACTCTACGACCCGAACTGCTCGGGGGTTCGAGAGGAAGAAGAGTACTGTCGGAAAGGTTGGGAGGTTAACCGAGGTTTCCATCGGCAAATGGTCAAAGAATACAGTCGGAAGACCGTGAAGAGTAGATTGGGCACTACCAAAGGAACATTTACAAGCAGCCACCGGAGAGGTAATTCTTGTGTTATGTAAATAATTTTAAACAGAATTTGTTTTAAGATCCCTTTATTTGTATATACTGCAATTTCAAGCTAAGTATTCTAGCTGTATTTTATATCATAGAAATCTTAGTTAAGAATTTAAATGAAGATTGGCCATGATGCATCCCAGATGAGAATATTTTCTTTACAGTTATTGTTTTATTTCTGATAGTAGCGTGTAGTGTCGAGATCTGATTTAAAAGGTTGATTCTGAAAGAAAATTACTAATTTTGGGTTTAGATGTTAAGATCCGGTCTTATTTTATCATTCAAAAACCATCGATGCGAACTTAAAACGACTCTATACCTCCATTATAGTGTTCGCTTTGCTTAAACGCAGATCTACTTTTATATGAAGGAACTCTGCATTTTATTACTAATTTTGGGTTTAGATGTTCGGATCCGGTCTTATTTTATCAATCAAAAACCATCGATGCGAACTTAAAACGACTCTGTACCTCCATTACAGTGTTCGCTTTGCTTAAACGTAGATCTACTTTTATATGAAGGAACTCTGCATTTTATTACTAATGATCGGTCGACTGGCTCTCTACCTTGAATTCTTATTAAACGACTTTTAATACAGAGATCAGTCTTATACATTGTGGATAGATTTAAATACTTTTACCCAGAAAGAACCATATCATTTGTTTGATCTGGAATAGGTTATTTTCTTTTATATAAATTCATACCTGAGGATGCTCCATCATACTTTAGATTATACTCAGTGTATTAATAAATCTGAAACTGTTTCAATTAGATTGTGAACTTATAATGCTCAGATTGATTTAGTTTGCAGGTTAAGATAGATCGCTCGATTTGGGAATAGACTTACGAAACTCTGTCTCCAAAAGCTCACTGTAGATATCGATGTATAGGGATTGCTTATATTTCAGATTCCATGCTTAAATGTCTTGTAACGTTTGTTCAACCAGATCGAATCTGCCTTTGTAATGGCAGTGCTCGATCTCCCGGTTTGATCTTTATCATAGTTTTCCAGTACTCAAGGTTTACGTTCTGATGGTTATGTAGTGTGAAAACCTGACGGTAGACGAATGCCAGCTTGACTTACACTTAACATTGCATAAACTCGATCTTAAGATTTAAATAAATCTTCTCTTTAATTTCAAGTCTTCGTTTTCATGGTAATCCATTCCCAAGTTGCTTATGTAAATATTCGAGGGCTGATCTACAGAAACGCCTTCGGTGGAATCTGAATACTGATCTGTGGATACTCATCGACCAATAAATCTATTAGTTGCTGGCAAGAGTTAGATCCATATTCATGTTGTAGAATGATAGTAAACCTCCATTTGATTGTCATTTAATTTAAGAACAAGAATAGTGAATACGACTCCTCTTTTGATTCCAGTGCTTTCAGTTGTTTTCAATTCAAATGCATATTTAATTATGAGACTGGATCAACGGGTATGTATTAACATTAAATTGTGCCAACCTTATTGATTGACAGTTCGACAGGGTGTGTGCAACAGAATGTCACACCTTTCCTTTAGAAATTCAAATTTAGCATTTGTAATCAAGTAACCGAAAGTCTCCAGTCACCACTCATTTAATTTAAGAACAACCATGACTATAGGCGGGTTAAATTCCTGCAAATTTTTACAGTCAAGATATAGGCCATGCCAAAAATGGTAATCAATGAATTTCTCGCCTGGCATGGATTGCAGTGACTAAACAGTGAGTTGTAATTACTCCGTCAAGCGGGACTCATGGCGATTGTGCAAAGATTGAGGGACCACTCTCGAAGTGAAGATGTGGATTGCACGTTTCCTGCACCAGCAATCACTATATTTTCTCTTTTAATATTCTATTGGCGTAACTAGACAATGTCGAACTTTATGAGTGTCCAAATCATCATGTGATGTGGTAAGGTAATAACGTATAGCTAGATATTTCATTGGCAGTGAAAGGTAATTGAAAGTCTGTTATGGTTACAGCTAGTGTAAGGAAGTCGAACCTCTATTATTATGAAACCTTTGAAGTCTTTGATGTTTAATTAATTATATTTGTCGTAGTAAAAGTTGGCATGTTAATGTTGGTTGCATAAATAATGAAAGTCAACATTTTAGTGTACATAAAAAAAATAGTGAAATTCTACTTTAATGTTTATTATAGAATAATGAAATCTAGCTTTATAATGTGCATAATGAAAACATCGAAGGTTAGTATTTGTTGGTCATTATAAAATTAATGATGCTAGCATTTCTGTGTATTGAAAAGTAGTTAAAAAGAAATAGTATTTTAAGATTTATTATGAAAGCTAACCGTTAAGGATTATTGGAAAGTAATAAATTTAAACACTTCAATGTTTTATAATGAAAGTTAGTTTTTGATTATTAAAGATTGATTCAGCTTAATAGACATTATGGTAGGTAGATGTGGATGTTAGCATAGGATATTGCTTATTACTTTACGGCAAGGTCTTGGGACTAGAGTTAACGGTGCCATAGAATTATTTATTCATGGTTTATAGTTGAATTAGTTAGAATAAGTATGGTGAGATTAAATGAAGAGAAAGATTGAGTATTTTTGTGTACATGCACTTGAAGTATTCAACTAAGATTTTCTTAAGATAAGATTTACTTCTAAACAGTAATGAGATTAATTAATGCATGTTATGTAATTGTTGGTAATGGTGAATATAAAGTTGTCTTCAGTGCTCAATAGTAATTTGCTAGTGCTCAATAGTAATTTGCTAGGATAATTAATAGAATTGTTGATTTGGCACTTTATTGTTTGTCTTAATAATGAAAGTTGTAAATGTCTTACCATTTCTTTCGATGAATAACATTAGATGTTAATATGTGAACTTGAAAAGTATAGGCGATTGATTTATTTGAGCATGTTCTAATGTCAAGAACGTAGTCATGACAAAGGGAGGTATTCGGCATACCTTTCGATGTTTAAAAAAAAAAAAAAAAAAAAAATTGCTCGAGTAGACGAGCCCTACACAAATGCCTTAGCTAAACGTAGCTAAGTAAACTCCAGGGTACGTCGTAGGACCCCTTCGTCAACATACAAACAAACTGTCAGAACTTCATCAAGAACATCACAATAGTACAAACTATGTACAGCATGTAATCATATACAGAACTTATGCAAATCTATAAACTGTATTCTTATGCATAATCATAAAAGGATCTTTTTTTAAGAAGTTTAGCATCCGTTTAAATAAGAAAATAGAAAATACAAATATATCATATTTTATTTGAGAAGTATGACGTGTCATTGTTATTGATTATCTTAGTTAAGAAATTTAATTAACTTCTATGTTCCGCATTAGCGACTTCGATAATTATTGCTATTATAAAAAATTTTAAATTTTGGTATTTTTGAGGATGTTACATGTGGTATCAGAGCTCACGTTCTAACTCTAGGCCTGAAAAAGGTCCAAGAACACGCAACAGAAAATTTATTTACAGCAGAAATCTTACTAATTCAAAAATTTAAACTATTTGTGTTACACATAAATTATTTTAAGTTACAGGTATGGAAGGATCAACTGAACATTTAGAAGATAGATTTCGACCCAACAGTCATAGCATGGGACAAAATTATGAAGAAGAAGTCCATGGCAAATTAAACGACAATTCATCAGAATTATTATGAGCATTTCAAGAGTTAAAGGCAGAAATCAGATCTGTAAAACAAGACAATGAGAAAATTCTGAAGGCACAAGAAGAACTAAATCAAGTACTGTTCGAACAATGCCCAACTGACGAACATGATAGAGAAATTGAAAATACCTCCAAGATTGAATATTTACCTTATCGAGACAGGGGTAAGAAAATGAAAACTGATGATGCAAACAATATTTCAACATCATCGAAGCTGCCCATGACAAACACAGAAAGAAACGAAATTATTCAAGTGACAGCAGTGAAGGAGACTACAAACCCAAAGGAAAGAGTCATAAATAGTATGAGCAAATTTCTATGGAATTCAAGAAAATCAAACCCCCAACCTTCAATGGTGAAACTGAAAAAGGAGAGCCAGCCGAAGCATGGCTGTCTGGCATGAAAAAGTATTTCCAAATATATGATTATTCAGAATCATTGAAGGCAAAGATGGCAATCTACAACTTGATTGGGAAGACAGATATTTGGTGGCAGGACATCAAAAGAGTGAAGGGCATCAAGGACAAGGATGTGAATTGGAGTACTTTCAAACAATACATCAAAAATAAGTTCTTATCTGAACAATACTATGAAGAAAAATTAAAGGAGTTTTATGATTTAAAGCTAGGGACTATGAACATGAAAGAGATGAACAGTAAATTTCTGAATTTATTGAGGTATGTGCCATACCTCGTGGAAGAAAAACTGAAGATTCAAAGATACCTGAGTTGTCTACCTTTTAACATCAATGATAGAATCGAGTATGACAATCCAAAGACCTTAGAAGAATCCATGAGGAAAGCAACTTTATGTTATGATACTAATCGGAAAAGAGAAGGAATATCAAACTGGAAAAGTTATAAACCCAACAATTTTGAGCTGGAAAAGAAAAATTTCAGGTTTATTGGAAATTCTGGTTTCCAAAAAAAATTTTCAGAATCGAAATTTTCAAGGAAATAATCCTAGAAACAGTGAGCAGCATAATTTTATAGCTCCTAGAAACACTCCCAATGCTACCAGGACTAATTATCAAAAGGCACCTATCAAATGTTTTGAGTGTCAAGGTCCTCATTATGCATCAGAATGCCTCAAGAGGAAGTAGACAACTAACAACATTCATTCCATAAAGACTAAACCTACTGTTGGAGACTTGGTAAGAGAGATGCCCAAAATTAATGTAGCACTAGACAACAGGCAATCATATCATCAAGTCTCTATGGTAGAGATTGAAGGTATTCTATAAAACCATCATGTTACTATTTTGATTGATCCAAGTGCTAGCCTGAGTTATATATCACTAGATGTGGTAAAACGTTTTAATTTGAAAACAAAAAAATTCAATGAATCCTGGTTAGTTAGACTAACAACAGGAACAAAAAGAAATGTATCTGAATTTATTGAAAGTTGTATTTTATCCATGAATCAGTTAAAGACACAAACCAAGTTGAATGTTTTACCTTTAGGATCCTATGATATTATAATTGGAATGGACTGGTTAGAAGCCCATCATGTCATTCTGAATTGTTATGAGAAAAGTTTTATATGTTTAAATGATGAAGGAAAAATTGTAGAAGTAAAAGGTATTCCAAGAAAGACATCCCTTAGACAGATATCAGCCATGCAAGTAAAGAGGGTAGTTAGAAAAGGATGTCAATTGTTTGCAGTAAATGTAGTAAATGATGAGTTTATTTGTAAAGAGGACAAACTGAAACTAGAAGACATACCTGTCCTAAAGGATTTCAAAGATGTATTTCCTGAGGAGATTCTAGGATTACCTCCTAAAAGAGATCTAGATTTTACCATCGAGTTAATACCAGGAGCAGTACCGAATTCTAAAGCTCCATATAGGATGAATATACTGGAATTAAATGAGTTGAAATCACAGTTCAAGGAACTAATTGATAAAAACTATATAAGACCCAGCGTGTCTCCTTGGGGAGCACCTGTTGTATTTGTTTAGAAGAAAGATGGTACCGCAAGATTGTGCATAGATTATCGCTAGCTGAATAAGATGACAATCAAGAATCGATATCCGTTGCCCTACATAGACGATCTATTTGATCAGTTGCATGGAGTAACAATATTTTCAAAGATTGATTTAAGGCCAGGATATTATCAAGTGTGTGTGAAGGATGAGGATATTTTCAAAACAACCTTTAGAACTCGATATGGACATTATGAGTTCATAGTCATGCCATTTGGCTTGACTAATGCCCCGACTGTATTTATGTGTTCGATAAACAATATTCTGCACAAATAATTAGATAAGTTTGCTATTGTGTTCATAGACGAAATTTTAGTGTATTTGGAAATAAAAGAAGAGCATGACGAACATCTACGTATTATCTTACAATTTCTAAGAGATCATCAACTATACGCTAAGTTTAGTAAGTGTGACTTTCACAAAGACAAAATTCGGTATCTAGGACACATAATTTCTAAGGAAGGAATCTCGGTTGACGCCGATAAGATAAAAACCATTAATGATTCGTCGGTTCCTAAGGATGTGTCGGATGTAAGATCATTTATGGGTATTACTAGATATTACAAAAAATTTATAAAGGGTTTTTAAAAAATTGCAAACCCCATAACTTCCTTACAGAAGAAAGGGAAGAAATTTGTGTGGGTTCAGAAATGTTCAGACAGTTTTAAGAAGCTAAAGGAATTATTAACTACAACACCTATTATGAGGATAGAAGATCCTAATAAGGATTTTATAGTATGTACTGATGCATGTAATGAAGGACTCGGTGGAGTTGTAACACAAGAGGGACATGCTGTTGCATACGAATTTAGAAAGCTGAAAATACATGAGAAGAACTACTCTACTTATGATTTAGAATTATTAGCAGTAATTCACGCTTTAAAAATGTGGCGTCACCACCTTATTGGAAGAAAATTTACGTTGTTGACAGATAACATGGGTCTGAAATATTTATTAGATCAGACAAATCTGAACGCTAGACAAGCTAGATGGTTAACTTTTCTAAGTGAATATGATTTCAAAATTCAACATATTAAAGGGAAAGAGAACAAGGTTGCTGATGCATTAAGTCGTAAAGCAAAACTGAATTTTATTTCAGCCATCAGTACTTACGCAACAAATTTAGAAAATCAGATCCTTGAAAGGAGTGAAACGGATGAAGAACAAAAAAAATTACAAGAAAAGACAACAAATAACAGTTCTGAAAATTCTATGGCAAATTCAAGTTTAAAGGAAAATGGACTTATATTATACAAAAACAGATTGTATGTACCCAACATACTAGAAGTAAAAATTTTGATTTTAAATGAGATGCACAAAAGCCATTACTTTGGTCATACAGGTTATCAGAAAACCATCACTATGCTACAGAAAGAGCACTATTGGCCCATAATGAAAGATGAAGTAGCAGAGTACATAGCTAAGTGTTTGGACTGTCAAAAAGTTAAGGTTGAACATCAACATCTGGTTGGACTGTTGCAGCCAGTGCCTATACCTAGCTGGAAATGGGAAGTGGTAAGCATAGATTTTATTACCGGTCTACCCAAAATTCAAAAATAAAATGACTCTATTATGGTAGTAGTGGATAAACTCAGCACGGCAACACACTTTATACTTGTGAAGACTACTCATAAGGCTCCAGACATTGCAGAAATCTTCATGAAGTCGATTTTTCGATTACATGGTATACCAAAAGTGATAATTTCAGATCGTGACTCTAAGTTTACTGGAAACTTTTGGAGGTCTTTGTTTAGAGGGTTGAATACAACCTCAAACTTCAGCACAGCATTTCATCCTCAAACGATGGACAGACAGAAAGAGTGAATCAGGTATTGGAAGACTTGTTGATAATGTATGTTAAGGATCATCCTGGTAAGTGGGAAGACTACTTGCATTTAGCAGAGTTTGCATATAATAACCGTTATCATGCATCAGCCAGACTTAGCCCTTTTGAAATTCTTTATGGTAGGAAATGTGATACACCTGTTTCTTGGATTGACCTAGTAAGTAGAGTTGTTTTAGGACCTGAATTGTTGCAGGAGTTAGAACTAATTGTGAAACAGGTACAAAGAAATCTTAAAGCTGCCCAAGATAGGTAGAAGAGTCAAGCAGATCTTAAAAGGACTCATAAAGAGTTCTAGGTTGGTGAACATGTTTTTCTCAAGGTAAGACCGAAAAAGAGTTCATTGAAATTGGGAAGTTGTGCCAAGTTGGCACCCAGGTATTGTGGTCCTTTCGAAATATTGTTAAGGGTTGGACTAGTGGCATACCAACTGGCTTTGACACCAAATTTAAAGATACATAATGTTTTTCATATATCATTTTTAAAGAAGTATGTACACGATGCTACTCATGTTGTAAATTGGAATGATGTACAGGTGGGACAAGATGGCGATTTTCAGGTGGAACCGGACTGTATCCTTGAAAGGGGGGAAAGTCTACTCCAGAATCGTACCATTGAGCAAGTAAATGTGCAATGGAAGCACATTAGCTTAGAAGAGTCAACCTGGGAGTTGGAGAGTAGTATGTGGGCAGCATACCCAACTCTGTTTTAGGAACACTCAGAGAGTGATTAAACAACATCGAGGATGATGTTGAGACTTAAGGTGGGGTGTATGTCACCTACCCAAATTCTGAGAATATTATTTTATTTGCAAAATACTTTATGTTAAATTTTAATTACAAAGTTTTGTAATTATGACCAAGTTTGGTCAAGAATGAATGTAATTACTGATTATTATTATTTAATAAATTAAAATAGGAGACAAACACCCAAGGGAACTATTAAATGAGTGTTCACTGACCCACTAGGAGGAATGGAAGCTGTTAGATTGTATGGGAAAGATGGCGGCATTTGCACTCCACCAATATCTATTGGTTATGGGACAACTACCCCTAAATTTGTGGCATTATCCCCTAGGTGGGTGGAAGAGAGCAGGAAACTCATTAATGACTAGTTAACCACTAAAAGGCCTAGGAAGCCTACATAAGGGAATTCGAATTGGGTAGGCAGCCCCTTACAATATTTTCTGCAGAAATATTCCTCAAGTGCATCAGGTGATCACTGAGATATTCGAATAAGGAGGCTATGTGAGAGTGAAATTGTGAGTCTGCTTATTATACTGAGAAGAAAACCAGAGGTGTTGGTGCAGGTCTCTTTGACTGCTGAGTCTTGAGGACTGGATAGTCTATATTCTATTGAAAGTTGATGTACTAAGGCTTCTACATAATCTTCCTCCTGGTGGTTCAGTGAATAAGCTCGGGGGTCCTAAGGCAAGTAACTTGGATTTTTTCAAGAATAGGTTGGGTGGAATGGGTTCCTTGGGCTGTTTGTTCCTCCTACAGTCAACCAGGTTTTACTGTTCCTACTTTTGTTTACAGTTAAATGTTTCTGCATAGTAGAATTATTAAACTCAGTCATGTAAAAGAAATTATTTTATATTCTAATCTAAGTGTTAGTAATATTATCTATAGACAAACTCAGATGGCGCAAAAAGAAGGATAATTGTCGCGTACAAAGAAAAGGGTGTACAAGAAGTTTCGCCACTTGAAATCCAAAAGAGTTATTTGTAAACTCGCGAGCTCTAGTAGTGAAGGGGGTACATCAGGAAAACAGAACACTCTTAGGGTGGAGAACGATATGAAAAGTGAACAGTCCCGCAAGCATCCCTGAAGGAAAACCACTAGGGACACATGTCAATCATGTATCCATTCAGGGCGCCAAAAGAGGTTCTATTAAACCACTCTCACAGGGCCCTGAAATCATGAAATAGTTGGAAACTGTCGCCTCATCCATTTGCTACGAGGTCATTCATCGACGACATAAGAAGGTCCCACGTAAAGATGCACGCTGAAAATGTACCAATATCCAGATCTAGATTTGACTATATCGAAGGCTCAGATCATTTCAGGGTGCTCAAAGAGCCCTATCCTTAGTACCTCAAGATCATCCCTGAAGAAATACCTCAGTTTCCCTAAAATGTCGTCACATAGTCCTGAAACCATTTCCTTGATATAGTCTATCGTTTTACATCGTGGCATCTTCTTCCATGTCACACTACCGCCAACCGTACCCAAAGTGGTTATTACTACCGATAATCACAGTCAAAGTAACTCATGTATTAAATAAGCCAGCTACCCCTCAGTTAATGAACTAATCTCAAAGCTCCACACAGTCCCTGCATTTATTTGCAGCCATCGCCATGCTCACTTCTATAAATACCTCCCCCAGCAAGTTGTTTACATCCTGCAACCCAGCTCCAGAGTATCTCGACCTTCCCTGTTCTCCTGTCATCTCCAAAGCTTGTAGAGCCAATCGATAGGTTGCCCTTCTTGTTATAATCTTGTCTGAAATGGCCTCTGAGGAAATCCCTGAGGTCATTGCTACCTCAACATCCGACAATTTAGATGAGCACCTCGGTGATGTCTTCTTCGACGTGCATGAATCTGTTTCTTCTTTCCCCAATTTACATCAATTGGCTATGCAAGTAGAGGAACAGACTAAGAGTGGGGGAGATTCGTTCAACCTCTGGAAATCAGGGTTAGCCAGGATGATTCTTCCTATGGCCAGACATTTCCCAGAGGTAATACAGGTGCATATTGCTATGCACTTGAGAGAAGGGCCATCATGTCCCGGGTTGGGAATCTAGTATGCCTAATCATCCGAGAACTGATTTTGGAATTGACGGGGTCTGAAGATAGGCCCTTGGCTCTAATCTTCAACAAGGAGGTGCTAACAAGCAAAATGCGTGAGCTACCTTTGGATAAAATAGATTCCTTCATTCAGCTCCTTCTGCCTCGTGGAGGAACTATCTCGTATAATGAGGCCTTCTTTAGCCTAGAAGCATTTTCTGGCTCCGTTCAGTCCGTCCTTTCCATGATTTGCAAACTCCTGGGACATGACAACGACTTACTAATTGATGACACCATTCTAGGCCTGTTGTTTGTCTTTAATCTATCTCAACATTAGACATCGGTTAGTCTGGACTTCGTAGCTTTCCTTGCTCAGTCAATCCACCTGCAGCTAAAAGATTTTGCTTCCAAAAAGTTATTTCAGTATTGTTCTATACTCCTCTATTTGATCATTTGTCAGAACAAGAGCTACTTTGATAAAAAGGATCTTAATAGGTCCATAAAACCTTCTTCCCCATAGGGGGGTTTTTCCATCTTCGTTGATTCCGTCATATCAAAGATATATACCCTGATGTTTGATGACCACCCACCAATGATTTTTCTGAAATGTAATCAATTGCTCCAGCTTAATCCAAATGAAGCTTTGGGCAACTGGTTTTGCTTTGAAAATCATACTGAGATCAGGATATATGGGGCAGAGTTGGATCCCTATCAGCTCCCCGTATTCATGACTCCCCGACTATTCGCGCTGGAATTTATCCACTAGAGATTCAATTATGATGAGGTACATTTTATGAAGGGCAACAGTGCGAGGACTTTCAAAGTACCAAGTGAAGCGGGAGCGTTCCAGGTACGAAACAGAGTAGCCCGGAAGGACATTGAGAAAATTCTAGCCACTTATGGTTTCCACACTAGTGAGTTTCATCCTTATGATCCTAGAGGGAGCATATCTCAAAAAAGACACGCAGTCCATGCAGCTGTATATCAACAGAAACCGCATCCCTTACTTGATAATATGGCTAACTTAGAGAGTTGGGAGCAGTGTCAGGCTGCATTGGTGTCAAGTAGGGCCGCTGGGCCACCTGTCGTCCCAACCCCTATGAAAATAAACATGCTAGGGAAAAGGGAAACTTCAGAGCACACAACAAGTACTACAGGAGGAGACTCCGGGAGTGCGGGATCAAAAACCAAAAGAATAAAAGCAGAAGGAACATCTGGCTCGACTCTCAAAGCTAGTCAGGCACTCGCCCTTGCGGCACTTGTCATTGTTGAAAGTTTTCCTTCTGCTATGTGGCCACAGGGGTAGGAGGCCCAGAACATGGAAGGAGCCTTGGTCACCACACCTTACTTCAGGAAGGGATTATTCGTACATTATGAGCAAATTAAGGAAGACAATGCGGATCTCGAGAAAACTCTATTCCCAAAGAAGGATATGGATACAGGGAGAACTAGCACGCTGTTGTCGGCAATGGATTTGAAGTAGGGGGCTTTTAAAATGGCAGTCCTAGAGCAGATAGCTCTAGGGGAAAAGAAAGCACCATCGAATTTTAAGGTAAATCAAATGACTGTGGATTTAGATCAAGTCCCATCTCAAGATATCATGGAAAAACATCGTCAGACGGGAGAAGGAGTGTACAAAGATGTTTGCAAATTCACCATGAGTACCAATAGATTACAGGTTTCTCCAAATAAGCTTGAGAAGTAGCTAAAGAATAAAAAGTCATCAAATAAAGGCAAGCAACTTAAAATAGTAGAGCTAGAGCAAGAGGTCCTTAAGGTAGTCCAAAACTCGGAGTATAGGGCCCCATTACATGCCTTACTGAAGGAAAAGGACAAGGAAATAGCGGGCTTAAGAAAAAGGTTGAATATTCCCACAACAGAACATTCCTAGACAACCGAAGTAATTGGAATTCAGGCAGAATTGGACAAATCTATCATTGAAGGTCATAGGCTAAAGGAAAGAATTGTCTCACTGGAAGGGGAACTGGAAGAAGCCAGGAGGTTGAATCAGAGCCTCCTGCAGCAAAAGGCAGTTAGTCTCCAAGTTTCATCAGTATCAGATCCAATAGACAAACTTGCCCAAGCAATGGCAGAAATGAGTATCAAAGATGCAAAGCTTAACCAAGTACAGGATCAGTTAAGAGCAAAAAATGACGATCTCTTAGAGGTTAATGAAAAATTTATAAAAAGGGACCAAGCGATCTCAGAGCTCCAGCAAAGAGAAAATGATCTCCATGGGAAAGTGAAAGAATTATCCACAAAACTCACCCACAAGCCTCTAATTAAAAGCGTTAAGATTATGTTATGGAATCAGATAGGTGCCTTGGTAAAATCCCAGTGGAATCATTTTAGTGTTAATCAGGAAGAATTAGAATTACCCAGAATCGCTTCAGTCGATGCACGAGATGTAATGAGCCGTGTAAGTAAAAAAGCTCAAGTGGCCAGAGAAGTCATTAGCTTCCTGAATGAAAAAAATTTCTCAGAATTGCAGACATATGTTGTCAAAGATTGTACCAAGTTAATCATGGAAGCTAATAAGATGGTCACGAAAAATGACTTAGCTCAAAATGTGGAAGATATGGCAGAACAATTGAAATAGGATGTTTTTTCTTTCAGGGAACAGTTCAGGCTGATATATCCTCTTGGTATTTTGTCCTTATGGGTTGGAAATGGAGACCTGTACTCGCTGGACCAGTATATCACACTAATGACAGAAGCAAGGGATTCTGAAATCCGCTTGGCTGACACATTACAGGAACTCAGTGGAGCAATGGTAGTTGGAAAATTACATAAAAACTTTGAGATCCTTGACCTCTTACAATCCATTTTCAATAATGATCCAAAGGCTTCATACCAGCGCTATACAGAGCTCGATTCGGCCCTCAGAGAGCTAAAATACTTTCAGATCCCCATGGGTAAAGAATGGAAGAACATCACCAGGTTCAGCGAGGCCAAGTGATTGGAGTAGTCTACTAGGAATCAAGTAGCAGTCGTAGCCAGTTCCGCACCACCTGAAATAGGGACTTCGTCTCCTCAATAGAACATTCCTCGACCACAGCAAGGTGGACCCCAACCCCAGCTACTTATCACTCAGACTTAGTCCCAAGAAGGGGTTTTCTATTTTTGTAACAAATTTTTGTTAAAATGATAAATGAATTTTTATAAGCCGTTGGGCTGTAACAAATTTTGGTTATGAATCCTTTTATAATATCAGCAATTTTGTAAATGGTTGAGAAAGGGCTATATATAGGACTACCAGGAACATATTACTTCTTTGTTTGACAATTGATCAATATACAGGAACATATTATTACTCTATCTTGGAGCTAATGGATTCAAAGTTTTTATGTGTTGAGTTAGTATCTTCTTCTGTTTTCCATCCCTTCCATTTATATATGATATGCAGAGCTTGTCTAAGTTTATATGAGCGCATATGCTTAAAAGTACTTCTTCTTTGGTAATTGGTGATTGAAGTGTTCAAGATAATATACCTTGAGGTGATACCCTCATATTATTCAATGGTGTTTTGCTATTCATTTTGTTTAGACTGTTGAATTCCTCCCTTAGGCTCAACATGTCCTTCTGCAAATGTAATATAAATATTTACTTACACAGTACCTTTATATTGCACCATTCCATTTTTCATCTACCAGTAAAAGTCTGATTTCTTTGCACATTGAAATACTGCCCGTTAACTTTTCAATATCAGAATTCTACATTATTCCTGTCAGATTACTGTGTGCTTCAATAAAGTTTTTTAGAAGTGATTATTGATGCCCAGGCACTGTTCTAATAAACAACTTTAGAACGTCTCTGGGACTAACATCTTTTTGGCGCCGTTACCGGGGAAAGCAATCAAGAAGATAAATCTTCCCTGGGTATAATGACAGAATTATACGGTCTCAGTTTCATGGTGGATAAAATTGGGGTGCAGGCTGTAATCCACCTGGCAACTCCACAGTAGCAAACCTAGCATCTGGTAGAAGACACACTCCTCAGAACCCCAGCCACGAAGAATTTGTGGGCCTAGAAGATTCAGTTTCTTGAAGACACACACTCAGTATATTCCATCCTACTTCGCCAAGCTACCAAAAATCCTGATACTTCCTTTGATTTTCTAAGATCCCAAAAGATCCCTGCTGTAGATGAGGAACTTACAGTCCATATTACTCCTCCTAGAGCCCTCATTTCCACACAGGAAAAAATATTGAACACCAGTTAATGCATGTAAGGAGAAAGAGACGGAGGAACACGTCCACCAACCTCAAGGTGGGTAGCAAGCTATCATGGACCTCTGCAATTTCCCATGCCCCTGAATGTCATGCCTACTCATTATTTGAGACTGCTGCCAAAGTATGATGGTAGCAAAGAGACATCTGCCAAAGAACATGTGGATCGGTTTCAAGAATTCACGGATAATCTCCTGATCCAACACGATGATGTACTCATGTGAATGTTCACTAAATCACTGGAAGGATAGGCAGGAAATTGGTTCAAGACATTGCCTGACAAATCCATAAGCACAATGAGAGTTATGAAAATCACCTTCACTAAGAAGTGGAAAATTAATCCCTATGGTTTCCACCAGCGGACCGAACCTTTCAGAGACACCAATCCTGAAACAAGAGATCCTCGGGACACAAAGATAGATGAGATGGCATATGTGATCAAAAGCCTAGCAAATAAGATTAATAAATGGGAATTGGCAAGAGATATTTCTAGCAAAAAGGGGCTGACCCGACCTCTTGTGTATGAAAGAAGGCCTCCTGATCCTCAAATAGGAAACAAAAAAATGATGAAGGATGAACAACTATTGAAGATACCTATTGTCAGGACTAAGGATAATTTGCTCGAAAGACCAACAGAAGTAAGACAAGCAAAGTATAGTGAGTACATAAACTGGATGGGAAATTTCTCTTCCCCTATACACCTCACGAAAGAAGAATACAAATCCTCACGCATAGATGAACAAAAGACTACTGAGATTATAAATATCCAAAGAAAGGATAAAAACTGGGGTCATACCTCCTCACTTGATGACCTGTCAGAAGGCCCACAGAAAGGATGTGACAAGAGCCCCTCTTCTCTTTACCTCGAGCAGGAATTAGGTAAACTGAAGATAGCTATTCCTTTAACAGAATTAATGAAGGATACGGGATACAGACAAAGGATTGAGGATTGGTTGTTTGATACCAAAAGAGATGAAAATCTTATTGGCTTGGTACATTTTCCTGCAGAGGCAGGATATGAAAATCCCAGCTTCTATACTCTATCCATGGAAAATCAATGTATAGGAGGACAAGTATTTTTACAGGAATTGAAACACCCTAATATATTCACCATCAATGAAGCAGAAAGGGCACCTTTTAAAGAGGCCATAGAAAAAGATGAATTGAAGAATGGAACAATGCCTGTCTCACCCGCCGGTGACAAAAGTAATTGGCCCAGTGAATCAAGTCCAACCAGAATAGACGTTGTCGACAAACATCAATTTTCATTCCCATACGTTCAGATGTCAGAATTTCCAACAATTGCTAAGTGGATTGTCCTGGTAGAATCTAATCTTACAAGACCATATTTCAAACTACTTAGTAGGCCCATGTTTCAAATATACGCTCGACTCAGTTGGAAAGCAAAGAGTTTGTCTCATAGTTCCACCCCGAAAAATATAAAGAAGGGCCAAACCCCTGAGGATCTCAAGAAAATCATAAACTCAAGAAATAGGCACTAGAATGAAATCAAAGTAGTGGTCGCTTGGGAATTTCTGAAAATATTTTTAAAAAAGAAGTGTTTAGAAAAGAGGGGTAATCAAAGAAAGTTGTATAATCCATGGACATATTTGTAGGGTAGATTGTTCAGATGTTTTACTGGTCTTCATCCGTCGTGAGTAGGAAGAACTCCATACCATATAAAACACCAGAATCCTTCTATAACCATAGCACCCGTTTTCCAGCGCCATCGCCTGTCATCATAAGTTACACTTGTTCATCATAAAGAAGTAAGAAGGGAAGGACATGACTCCATAACCCAATAGACTTAAAGGCACTAATCTACTGTTCTCATCCTTTCCCGGAGAAAAAGGATGTCCCTGTTGAATCCAATGTTAGTAATATTATCTATAGACAAACCCAAATGGCATAGAAAAAAGGATAATCACCGTGTACAAAGAAAAGGGTGTACAAGAAGTTTCGCCACTTGAAATCCAAAAGAGTTATTTGTAAACTCGCAAGCTCTAGTAGTGAAGCGGGTACATCAGGAAAACAGAACATTGTCAAGGTGGAGAACGATATGAAAAGTGAACAGTCCCACAAGTGGCTCTGAAGGAAAACCACGAGAGACGCGTGTCAATCACGTATCCATTCAGGGGGCGAAAAGCGGTTCTATTAAACCACTCTCGTAGGGCCCTAAAATCACAAAAAAATTAGAAACTCTCGCCTCATCCATTTGCTACGAGGTCATTCGATGATGACATAAGAGGGTCCCACATAAAGATGCACTTTGAAAATGTACCAATCTCTAGATCTTGATTTGACTATATCGACGGCTCGGATCATTCTAGGGTGCTCAAAGAGCCCTATCCTTAGTACCTCAAGATCGTCCATGAAGAAATACTGCCATCACCACGTGGTCATTTCTTGTTGAGTCAGGGCCTTGAAGGAGGTTTCCCTAAACCATCGTCACATAGTCTTGAAACCATTTCCCTCATACGGTCTATCATTTTACATCGTGGCATCTTCTTCCATGTCACGATACCGCCAACCATACCCAAAGTGGTTATTACTGTCGATAATCACGGCCAAAGTACCTCATGTATTAAATAAGTTAGCTACCCCTCAGCTAATGAACTAATCTCAAAGCTCCACGTAGTCCCTGCATTTATTTACAGCCATCCCCAGGCTCACTTCTATAAATACCTCCCCCAACAAGTCATTTACATCCTGCAACCCAGCTCTAGAGTATCTCGACCTTCCCTGTTCTCCTGTCATCTCCAAATCTTGTAGAGCCAATCGATCGGTTTCCCTTCTTGCTATAGTATTGTCTGAAATGGCCTCTAAGGAAATCCCTAAGGTCATTGATACCTCGACATCTGGCAATTTAGATGAGCACCTCGGCGACGTCTTCTTCGACGTGCATGACTCTGTTTCTTCTTTCCCCAATTTACATCAATTGGCTCTGCAAGCAGAGGAATAGGCTAAGAGTGGGGGAGATTCGTTCAACCTCTGGAAATCAAGTTTAGCCAGGATGATTCTTCCTATGGCCAAACATTTCCTAGAGGTAAATACAGTGGTGTGCAGATTGCTATGCACCTGAGAGAAGGGCCATCATGTCCCAGGTTGGGAATCTAGTATGCATAATGAGCCGAGAACTAATTTTGGAATTGACGGGGTCTGAGGATAGGCCCTCGGATCTAATCTTCGACGAGGAGGTGCTAACAAGCAAAATGCGTGAGCTACCTTTGGATAAAAGAGATTCCTTCATTCGACTCCTTCTGCCTTCTAGAGGAACTATCCCAGATAATGAGGCCTCCTTTTTCCTAGAAGCATTTTCTGGCTCCATTCAGCCTGTCCTATCCATGATTTGCAAACTCCCAAGATATGACAATGACTTAGTAATTGATGACGTCGTTCTAGGCCTGTTGTTTATCCTTAATCTATCTCAGCATGAGACATCGGTTAGTCTGAACTTCGCTGCTTTCCTTGCTCAGTCAATCCACCTGCAGCTTAAAGATTTTGCTTCCACAAAGTTATTTCGGTATTGTTCTATACTCCTCTATTTGATCATTTGTTAGAACAAGAGCTACTTTTGTAAAAAGGATCTTAATAGGTCCATAGAACCTTCTTCCCCACAAGGGGGTTTTTCCATCTTCGTGGATTCCGTCATATCAAAGATATATACCCTGATGTTTGATGATCGCCCACCAAGGATATTTCTAGAATGCAAGCAATTGCGCCAGCTTAATCCAAATGAAGCTATGGGTGACTAGTTTTGCTTCGAAAAGCATACTCAGATCATGATATATGGGGCAGAGTTGGCTCCCTATCAGCTCCCCATATTCATGACTCCCCGACTATTCACGCTAGAATTTATCCACCATAGATTCAATCGTGATGAGGTACATTTTATGAAGGGAAACAATGTGAAGACTTTCAAAGTCCCAAGTGAAGCAGGCTCGTTCCAGGTACGGGATAGAGCAGCCTAGAAGGACGTTGAGAAAATTCTAGCCACTTATGGTTTCCACACTAGTGAGATCCATCCTTATGATCCTAAAGGGATCATCTCTCAAAAAATACATGCGGTCTGTGCAGCTGTATATCAACATAAGCCGCATCCCTTACTTGATAAAATGGATAGCTTAGAGAGTTGGGAGCAGTGTCAAGCTGAATTTGTGTCAAGTAGGGCCGCTAGGTCACCCGTCGTCCTAACCCCTATGAAAATAAACATGCTAGGGAAAAGGGAAACTTCCGAGCACACAACAAGTACTACAGGAGGAGAATTCGGGAGTGCGGGATTGAAAACCAAAAGAATAAAGCGGAAGGAACATCTGGCTCAACTACCAAAGCTGATCAGGCACTCACCCTTGCGGCACCTGTCATTGTTGAAAGTTTTCCTTCTGTTGTGTGGCCACAGGGGTAGGAGGTCCAGACCATGGAAGGAGCCTTGGTCACCACATCTTACTTTAGGAATGGATTAGTCAGACATTACGAGCAATTAAGGAAGACAATGCAGATCTCGAGAAAACTCTATTCCCAAAGAAGGAGCTAGATACAGGGAGAACTACTAGGATGTTGTTGGCACTGGATTTGAAGCAGGGGGCTTTTAAAATGGCGGTCGTAGAGTAGATAGCTCCAAGGGAAAAGAAAGCACCATCGAATTTTAAGGTAAATCAAATAACTATGGATTTAGATCAAGTCCCATCTCAAGATATCATGGATTTACAATGTCAAATGGGAGAAGGAGTGTACAGAGATGTTCACAAATTCACCATGAGTACCAATAGATACAGGTTTTTCTAAATAAGCTTGAGAAGAAGCTAAAGAATGAAAAGTCGTCAAATAAATCCAAGCAACTAAAAATAGTATAGCTGGAGCAGTATGTCCTAAAGGCAGTCCAAAACCCGGAGGATAGGGCCCCATTACATGCCTTACTGAAGGAAAAGGATAAGGAAATAGCGGGCTTAAGAAAAAGGCTGAATATTCCCACAGCAGAACATTCCCAGACACCCAAAGTAATTGGAATTCAGGCAGAATTGGACAAATCTATCATTGAAGGTCAGAGGCTAAAGGAAAGAATTGTCTCACTGGAAGGGGAACTGGAATAAGCTAGGAGGTTGAATCAGAGTCTCCTGCAGCAAAAGGAAATTAGTCTCCAAGTTTCATCAGCAGCATATCCAATGGACAAACTCACCCAAGCAGTGGCGGAAATGAGTATCAAAGATGCAGACATATGTTGCCAAAGGTCATACCAAGTTAATCATGGAAGCTAATAAGATGTTCATGAAAAACACCTTAGCTCAAAATGTGGCAGATATGGCAGTACAATTGAATCAAGATTTTTTTTCTTTCAGGGAACAGTTCAGGATGATATATCCTCTTGGTATTTCGTCCTTATGGGATGGGAATGGAGACCTGTACCCACTGGACCAGTATATCACACTAATGACAGAAGCAAGGGATTTTTAAATCCGCTCGACTGACACATTAAAGGAACTTAGTGGAGCAATGGTAGTGGGAAAATTACAAAAAAACTTCGAGATCCATGACCTCTTACAAGCCATTTTTGATAATGATCCAAAGGCTTCGTACCAGCGCTATACAGAGCTTGATTCGGCCCTCAAAGAGCTAAAATACTTTCAGATCCCCATGGGTAAAGAATGGAAGAACATCACCAGGTTCAGCGAGGCCAAGCGATTGGAGCAGTCTACTAGGAATCAAGCAGCAATCGCAGCCAATTCCGCACCACCTGAAATAGGGACATCGTCTGCTCAATAGAGCATTCCTCCACTGCAGCAGGGTGAACCCCAACCCCAGCTACTTATCACTCAGTCTTAGTCCCAAGAAGGGGTTTTCTATTTTTGTAACAAATTTTTGTTAAAATGATAAACAAATTTTTATAGGTCGTTGGGCTGTAACAACTTTTGGTTATGAATCTTTTTATAATATCAGCAATTTTGTAAATGGCCGAGAAAGGGCTTTATATAGGACTACGAGGGAAATAGCAAAAGGTTGGCTCTCTGATGTAAGAAGTATTACTTCTATGTTTGACAGTTGATCAATATACAGGAACATATTATTACTCTATCTTGGAGCTAATGGATTCAAACTTTTGATGTGCTGAGTTAGTATCTTCTTCTGTTTTCCATCCCTTCCATTAATATATGATATGCAAAGCTTTTCTGAGTTTATATGAGCGCATATGATTAAAAGTACTTCTTCTTTGGTAATTGGTGATTGAAGTGTTCAGGCTAATATACCTTGAAGTCATACCCTCATATTATTTAGTGGTTTTTTGCTATTCATTTTGTTTAGACTGATGAATTCCTCCCTTAGGCTCAACACGTCCTTCTGCAAATGTAATATAAAGATTTACTTACACAGTACCTTTATATTGCACCATACCATTTTTCATCTACTACTAAAAGTCTGATTTCTTTGCACATTGAAATACTTCCCGTTAACTTTTCAATATCAGAATTCTACATTATTCCTGTCAGATTATTGTGTGCTTCAATAAAGTTTTTCAGAAGTGATTATTGATGCCCAGGCAGTGTTCTTAAAAACAACTTTAGAATGTCTCTGGGACTAACACTAAGTATGATTATGAATGAAAGAGCTTTATGAAATGATTGAATCAATAACCATCTCTATATTTTTCCACATGTTGTTCTCTGCATCATACTCCAATATAGAGAAGTAAATTAAGAAAGATAAGTGATAGGCAGAATGCCATTGATTGGAAAGATGAATACAGTAGTGTTCTTGTTAAAATTTTGTCATATGTTTAAACACAGTAAACATTACAGTATAGTATAAACAGCTGCATAGAATTCATATAATTCTTAGATAAAAGAAAAACACATTTTGTTTCTGCACAATTCTTTATATTTCTTTTAACTCTATCTAGTTCATATAGTAAGCAAATGCAATTCAATATTATACATTTCATGTTTTCAAGCAAATATATTTTCAAGAATTATAGCAGCTGCAAGAATTAATCTCTGTATAGATTTGTTACAATTATACATATTTTATTTCTTCACTAACTATTACTTTTGATTTCATATATTAAATATTGGCACAATAGTATCAAACCATAAGATATTATAGACCCTAGTTTATGTTTACACGATTCAATAAATTTCTTATCAGGCCATTCATGGCAACAACAGCTAAGACTTCGAAAGCGATAGTAAACATGGTTCCCAATCCATAGACAAATATTTTATTTAACATTATTATTATTTTAGGTTAAGGATATCAACTAGGTACTTCACATCACTTATCAGAAGATATAATTTCTGTATCGTTATCCTTTAAAAACCTAACATGAAAACATAAATAGTGTCAAAACCTATAAGTAGGGTTCCATTTGTTTTCAGCAAAGACGAACCCTGTGGCTAATAGCCATTTTAAACTTATAAAAGTTCTAGTTATTTTAACACCATCATTTCAGTTTAAAAACTCATAAACGAAATGAAGTATAGGATGTATCTACCCATAGTTTGGCAACCTACTATTCACGGCCTGAGACAACTTCCATTGCTCAAGACTAAATCAATAGTTATACAAACGATTTATTAAACTATTACTTAATCAAAATTATAAAATTTCCTTACAAGACGAACCATACTCTCACAGAAGCAAGTGAAGCTCAACTTAGATTTTCATATTCAAAACTGTACAATCAAAATTTGACAGAGTTCACATAGAATACCCTCCAAAGTTCCAAAATCACTTAGGGTCTTTCCCTTAAATAACCGACAGTACATAATCAAGTTCTAGTAAGACATTACCAAGCCGATTAACAACAAAACAACAATGAGGTTTATCCTCTTACAGTTTGTTCATTTAAAAACTTAAAAGCCGCTCATTACCCAGACATGGTCGTCACATTGTATTCACCGGCTAAACCATACAAAAGGGTACCTATGAGGTTTTGTGAACCACTGGAGCTTACCAGGAAGCAGTAGCAGCATTTCCATTTTCCAATTCTTATGCACAAGAATCGTCCTACGAAGTGGGTACCTGCAAAATACCTTTCGAAGGGTTACAAAACAAGAAAACGCTATTATAAAAACAAGAAACACAGTATTAGTTTCATTATCATCGAAAACTTACCATTAGAAACGAATCCTAATGGCACTTGACAGCCACCATGAATTAAACACATAAATCTTTTCACAAACTGGAGGATCGAAACCTAGTTCAACTATGAACTCAACAACTGACAGAAGAAAAACCACACACAATTTCCAGCTTGTATCGTAGTGCTATGGCACAAGATTGTGAACCTGCAACCATTAAAACTATCCTCACAGGTCCAAGGTTCGAAACCGAGGAAGGTGTCCTCCTCTCAACCAACTCTAAATCCCTACATTGCAGCAGACAGTCGGCTCCACGACCTTCCACCAAAAATGCAACAATGAATGACGAAAACCATTTTTCCATTACTTACCAATGCGTGGATAGGGTTTCATTCACAGCCCCCGATATTGCAGAGCTCAATGGTGGGAGATCTGCCAGTTAAGGCACGTTGATTATCGAACCACAATTGCAATCAATATTGTCTTAATTGCTTTATATACCATTTGTCAAGTAAGCAGATTGAGAGCCAGTGCATGGCATAGCTCAGCTCGTGGTGATGCTCATTTCAAACACAAACCACGTGATTACCTTACAACCAGGCTTCCACATCACTCAACCGTGGAATGATGTTAATGCTAGGCGTTAATGCTAGGCCTGTCAATGCCAGCTTGGGAAGCATGCCAAGTTAATATCTTGTCAACATCAAAATAATTGCATTGTTATACCCGTGGATTGTATTTCTTATTAGTCTCTATAGTTTATTGTTATGTAGCGAACATTTGTATTATATGCCAAGGTATGGTGTAATTGTATAGTCCCTTTATAATGTTAACAATTCATTTACTAAGGCTCGGGTATAGATATATATAGAATAAAGCTTAGCCATATATATATATATTGTTAATCATTGATAATGGAGACCATAGATATAGTTAGGATTCTAACTATGCAAAAGTAGAATTACATACTATATACATTATAGATTTCATACAATAGCTATAGTTTTCCAATTCATAATAATAGTGTGAGCCTATAGTTATAGATAAGTGATACACATTTTAATATGCTAGACATGTATTGCAAAGTTTAATTGATAGATGTAATACCTAAGGCATAGTTTAAATGGTAACGTTATACACTATAATGTTGAGTTCATAACACTAGTCACTAAACCATTCATATATTAACTGTGTAATGATAATAAAATAATGAACTCAGGACTGAGCATACTCTAAGTTATCTAGAATCAAGACGTAATGATAGTTCCAAAGTATAAACACTATTTTCTACAAGCTTTCTAATAGCTTTATCAATAGATATTGGTATCACTATTTTGATAATAATGACAATAGTCATATGATAATAATTGCAGCATTATAACCAATACTTGGACGACGTGAAATCATAACACTAAAGAGTTTTGAAAGTCAGCATACAAACTAGTTTTAGAACCAAGTATCCATACCTCCAGTAACTTGTTTCGCAAGGAAGTACTTAGCATTCTAATTTTACATTGACGATGAATTGAAAGACACATATACTCTTAACACATGTTGTCGTATAATTTCTTACCTGCGGTCTGCACATGGAAATATGATTCAAATGCCTTAGCTAAACGTAGCTAAGTAAACTCCAGGGTACCTCGTAGGACCCCTTCATCAACATACAAACATACTATCAGCACTTCATCAAGAGCATCACAATAGTACAAACTATTTACACAATGTAATCATATACAGAACTTAAGCAAATTTGTAGATTGTATTCTTATGCATAATCATAAAAGGATATTTCATTAAGAAGTTTAGCATCCATTTAAATCTGAAAATAGCAAATACAAATATATCATATTTTATTTGAGAAGTATGATGTGTCATCGTTATTGATTATCTTAGTTAAGAAATTTAATTAACTTCTATGTTCTGCATTAATGACTTCGATAATTATTGCTATTATAAAAAAATTTAAATTTTGGTATTTTTTCAGGTTGTTACAAGGATCCACATGGGATCACTATCCAAAAGTTCATGGTCGAGGAATTTGCAAATTTGAGCCCTTTGCACAAAAAATGCATAGAAGCTTACTAAGCGCAACCCTAGTTTCCAAAATTTTCCTATAAGGCAATATCTAGGCCTTGGACCCATAGGAGAGGGGTATCCCTAGCATCAATTCGATGTCCTAAATCCAATGGAGTTGACGGTTCTTCGATTCGAGCCATGGTCACCATTCTATGGCCCGTTACAACTCACACCATAAAGGCTTTCAGTGACACCTGTTGAATCCCTACTGGGGGAATAGAATTCCAACCTGCAACAAAATTGGGTTCTCAGAGGTCCTGCAAGTGTGTCTAGGAAGGTTCCACCTGGTAACTCTAGCCACAAGTTCCTAGTCAAGGAATTTGCAAAGTTGACTCCTATGTGAATAATTGCAAAGTCCCTTATTGAGCAAAACCTTAGTTTCCAAAATAGACCTAGAAGATGATCTCTGTGCTATGGACTTGGAAAAGAGGGGCACTCATGGAACTATCCCGATGTCATGAATCCAACGGAGTCAAAAAATTGTTGATCCAATCTATGGTCACCATTCTATGGCTCGTTACAACTCGAACTCTAAAGGATTTCAAGGACACCTCTTCAATCCTTACCGGGGGCATAGAATTCCAACCTATTGGCACCCCAACAACTCCCCTTCATTTATGCAAAATAAAGGGGTCCCCCATGTAAATTTTGTAAATATTTTGTTTTTGGCTTTCTTTTATCTTATCATCCTTTCTTTGGTAGGTGGTTGCTTGGCTTTCTTTCTTCGATCGTTTGCTTTCTACAGTGCTTGTTCTTTGGATTGACTTTCATTGAATAAGGATTTGGTGATGTGTATATCTTTCTTGTTAGCATCTTTTGGCCCTTTAGTTGATGAGCAACACCTACCTAGTCTTACTTGAGCTTATTTGAGCTAATCATATCCTTCGGTTTGATTATCTCCATCTTTCGGCAGCTTCGTTCATCTTTGGTCTTCAATGAATAAATGAAGAAGTGAGCATTTCAATGGATCCTGAGAAATTGATTGATTGCATGTTTGGTTGATCCTAATTCACATCTTGAATCAATTTTTATTGAAGAATGAAAGAAAATAATTGGTTCTAATCTTTAATGATCTATCAAAATTTGTGAGCTTTAATCTTTTATTTAAATTTTTTTTTTTTTATAAATTTTATAATTTTAGAAAAAATAGAAATAATTTTAATTAAAGTTTATTGACGATGGGTCATAAAAATAATTTTATCAATGATTTTATTCTTATAACAAGATTAGTTAGTTACATACAATGCTGATTTATCTTCTTATCATCTTGAAAACTATTAAGACATAATTTTTATTATTATTTGTATTTATTTTTCTACATATTAGTATATCAATCATATATAATGATTACCTAACCAAACTCCTTTATCTTTTGGACAATAATACTCTTTAAGGATATTGTGGATTTATATTTTTAAACTCATAATTCAAAGTATTTTGAAAGTAAAATATAAAATCTTTTTAGACTCAAACATTAATATTCTTTTGAACATCCTTTTTAAATCTAGATTCCAAAACATAAATATATCTATAGGAATATTGATCCAAAAGATAAATCATTTTATAGAAAATAACTTTTTGAAACCTTTAATAAAAATGATTTTTTGTGGTTATTATTAATTTAAGTTCTTAAATCTACTATGCATATGAGAAAAGGTCATCTCATCACCATATATAAGGATTTTTTTTGGTTGAACAAAACCCATGGATTTTAAAATTTTCTTGGGTATTTTGTTTTTTAAGATTTGTCAAAAAACAAAAGAGGTTTATGTTTGAAAGTTCTCATATTTAAAAGTGAGAGAACCCTTTACCTAAGAGAATACATTTCACACCATCCAAGGAAAAGAAATCAATCACGTATATGCCAAGTGCATGGAAAACACGAAGCTGCCAGCAAAATACTTGAAATTAATATGATCCCACCGAGATAGAGATCGTTGCCACGCTCCTTGCTTGAGAATTACAAAGCAAACCTAATCTATTATCATGAGCCACGTTGACAACAAACAAAGGCCAACTATTATTGTAAGTATAAAATTCGCCATAGAAGCAGCCATTATTATAACAGACCATAGTTTTAAATGCCAAGGTAGTGCCATAAAAACAATACCAGATCCCAGAGATTAATGGAGGGAATCACGCCTGGTTGAATCTGTTCAAGTTTTTTTGTTTAAAATTATATGTGCTTGTCACAGATGAAGAGAACACCATTACTAGATTCCCAAAAAACTGCTGATATTTCCTAAGAACGAGGAGCTCATGTACACCAGTACATTGAAAGATTAAATGGTTATTTGACATTCGCCACTCTTATCTCGACCTTTTCACCAAATCGGAGAACAGGATGAAAGTGGAATAAACGATGGTTCAATGATAAAATAAAAGAAATTACCATGCCCCAAGTAAAGCAATCAGATCCCAAAAGATCTCCAAGACTGTGTTAAATCTTTTGATAAGCATCTAGATATCAACCAACTTTTACCATTGGAGAAAAGGGAATATTTTTATCTTATTAGCGTTTAGTTTCTTAATCAATTATAAATTTTTGTTCTTCTCTTTCTATATGAAGATAATTTGTACATCGATGACTTTTGATTTATGAATATCATGTGCAGATTTGGTAATTTGTTCTTCTCACCATTATTTGCCATACTAGTGTGACATCCGGATAATTTCATAAAAATTTAAAATTTTTAAAGCAGCATTAAATGTCGAAATTATCAATGGGGAAATAATAATTGTTAAACAAAGCAGCATTTAAATATTGAAATTACTAATGTGGAAAACAAAATAATTACTAATCTTTTAACTAATCATGAATTACGATAATAGCAATTAAACTTCACAGTGCAAAGTACTTCATTAATTCTGCTTGTGTTCATTTGAAATCTATATGCTGTAGTTAAGTTTATCCTGCGATGTATTTTCTTGTTAAGATACTAACAGTTTGCTTTTGCATGATGACGAAGGGGTCCTACGAGGTACCCTGAGGTTTACTTAGCTATGTTTAGCTAAAGCATTTGAAACTGTCTCTTTGTGCAGAAAACGTATGTAAGAGTAATACAACAATTCAAGTGTTATAGTAAATACGTTTTTCAATTCTTCGTCAATGTTATTGTGAAAACTCTTAGTACTTCCTTGTATGAAAGTTAATGAAAGTATGGATCTTTGTTCCACTTCTGGTTTATGTACTAGTTTACAAACTTATTAGTGTTATTAAAGTCGTGTCATCATTTTGCCAAAATGCAAGGAATAGTAATGTTTTGTGTATTAGGTTTATACTATGAGTTCTTGGATTAAGTGCTAGAGTCCCAAGTACGCATAGATTCACTTGAAGTCATTAGATTTTACATCTCTAAATTTATAGTTTAGTATAACATTTGCTATTAACATAAAGGTGATGATACTATTGTCAATTTGCAACATTAAATGGAATCTTTTTAAATATAATATATATATGCTATTTCAATATGAGCTATCATTATCATGTGCATACTAAGAAACCTAGACTTTACCTTAAGCAATTGATTAGCAATAAACAAAATATATAAACTATACCCTAAACTCTAATAGCTTTTATATGATATCACCTATGCTACTGAGAAGAAGAGTATAATATATAGTAACCATGCATTATTCAACCCATACAATGGAGATGTATTACTATTAATACGATGCCACTATAACTTTGGGAAATGAAAAGAGTTATGAATACAACCCTAAACATTGTATTGCATATGATAATGACAGGGCATTTAAAGTCTCGGTACTTAGCATGCTGGCATCCTGTCGAAACTTGGTCGTAGCATTAAATTCATATATCTGTTGTTTGTAGTGGAAGTCTGAGTAGGTGCCTTTGTGGCTATGGATCACGTGAAGAAGTTTTATGAACGTGTACACAAAAGGGTCGAGCTATAACATGCTTTGTTCCATGGCCTGCTAGGTTGTCATTATGGTGGATGTGAATAATGAATATGGCATTTAATGTCTTGATGCTCGATTCTCAACGTGCCTTGTTGGCTTCACCTCCATTGTTGATCTCACATGTTTTGGAATTCGAACAAGGAACCCTAACTCCATTACGTTTACGCGGTTATCATTTTATTTTGCCATTCAACATGTTGGGAAAATTCCTATGGAGAGGCCGACAGGCCGAGCAACTCTAGGGTTTTGATTTTAGGAGTCCCCAGACTTGAAACCGCGACCTGTTGAATGTTAACCTGTTACAGATGATTATATCAAGAAGCCGAGTCTTCTGTTAGTGTTTGTAGTGGTTAAGGATGTTAAGAGAGTAGTTCTTCAGGGTTTATGTTGGAAGATTTGTGAATTGTATTCCATTTCCAAGCAAGGATATGCTGTTATACTCATGATGAAACCCTCTTCAATGTGCTAGGTGGATGGCTTCGTCAGTCTGGTTTGCTTAAGTTGTGTCTTACCCGAAGCTACATTACAAAGGTAACGTATCAATCTTAAAATGTTAATACTATCTTTAAGCAACGATATTCTTCTCTATAGCTCTTGTTAATCGCTTGTAAGTTTTTGTGGCAGGTTTTGACTTCGTTGAAAGGTTACTTACTCGAGGCTTGGTGGGAGAATGCTGCTTGTCCAACGGTAAGCCTCGATGGTTCCTTACTCGTAGGTCCTCGTGGTTTAGTTGTGGCCGACACTTGATGTTTGACAAGGCTTTGGTGTTTGGTTCCTGGCAGGGTGTTTGCTTAGTATTTGTAGCTTTTGGAGTCAATGATGAGTGATCCTCGGCTCATCTTATTACTTGGCCTCTGTAGTGTTTCACTGTACTCCTATAATGTAAAAATGTTGATGAAATATACACGAAGGGATGAACCCTGAATACATGGATTTTGAATGGTTTCTAAACTTGTATAAATTGATATTGTGCTTAGAAAAGATACTGTGTTGAATTAATGGTGGAATTGGAAAATGTATGTTTAACAACTGGCTACGTGCCAATGTTTTCTACCTTCGATTTCGAAATAAAACCCTACTCTGTAGGTTTCGATGGTAGATTGAATTTTAGCTAGAAAGAGTATTGTCATTTTGATAAAAGGCCTAAGAGCCGTAAGTTATTTGTTTTCTTGAAGACGAAACCCTTATTTTACAAAGTTTAAACGATAATAAGAATTTGGTTTTTGTATATTTTATAAATATATCAGTGCAAAGATACTTATACTTTTTTTTTTGAATGGAATAATGAAACTACGTCTGAAATAGAACATAAGTGGGTTCTAAAAAAATGATTGTTTGACTAGGAAAATATTAAGTTGATTCTGGCCGAGAGCCATAGCTAACTTGTTTTTACCAAATGAAACTCTATGATATTTGTTGTGTAAGGATTTGGGATAGTGTTAAGACTCGATTTTGGTTTTGAAATCAAAGCTTGATGTAAGAAATAATACTCTCGTTTGCATTTGCTTGATCTTGAATTTATGTAAACTTTTTTAGTATTTGTTTGCCGAATCAGTAAAGAACCTGTAGAGTTATTGTAAATGAATTACTTCTTGTTAGAGGTTTCGATTCTGAGTCTATCGTAATGTAATAAAATGCTAGATAATATAATGATAGAGTACTGGGTTTCTATCAATGTAAAAAGTGTTTTTGATTTAGAAGTCTTAGTTGATAATTAGATTGAAATATGACAATTAGATACAGAAATGAAATGGTGATATTTAGTGATGAAAATAATACTTATCTATGTATCATCTGTTAGTAACAACTCTGTATAGGAGAATATTTGCAACTATTAAAAAAAATTCTAGAATACAAAATGCCTGAAACCATTGGATTTATAATAATGGAATGCATAGTATTATCATCCGAAAATAGATAGAGTTAATTTGAAGATCTAGATCTGTGCATAAATAAAGTGTTTTTCTTTTATTATTAAGTAAAGGAAATGCTATACATCTGTTTATGATATGTTGTTCTATTTCCAAAGTTTTAGACATATAATTGAAATGGAAGAATTTAAAAGAAACCCTACAGTTTTAATCTATCTAATCACTTGGCATTCTACCCTTCATTCATCTATATTAATTTTGTTTTTCTATACTAGAGTACTATACAGAAAATAGTATGGGAAAAATACAGAAAAGATTTTAATCATTCATCTTATATACTTAACCATCTTTAAGCCATATCATCTTTAAGTCAGAAATTGAAATAGTTTCTTCTATATAACTGTAAATAATAAATCTACAATGTAGAAAATCATTTAACTGTAAACAATAAGCCAGAACAGTAGAACCTGATTGACTGTACGAGAAACAAACAACCCAAGGAGCCTGTTCCACCCAACCTATTCCTGAAGACAACCAAATTACTTGCCTTAGGACCCCCGAGTCAGTTCACTGGACCACTAGAAGAAGAATCTGTATAAGCTTGAGGTCAATCCACTTGCACTAGCAAAATAGTTCATCCAGTCATATAGACTTAGCAGTCAAAGAGACCTGCACCAACACCTCTAGTTATTTCAACAGCCTCACAATGCACTTCCACTTAGCCTACCTATTCGGATCTCTCAGTGATCACCTGATACACTTGAGGAATTATTTCTGCAGAAAATAATGTAGAGCTGCCTGCTCAATTCGAATCACCTTTTCTAGGCTGCCTAGGCCTTTTAGTGGTTAACCTGGTCATTAATGATCCATCAACTCTCTTCCACCCACCTGGGGGGTAATGCCATAGATTTAGGGGCAGTTGTCCCATAACCAACAGCTAGTGGTGGAGTGCAAATGCTGACATCTGTCCCATGCCTTCTAATAGCTTACATTCCTCCTAGTGCGCCAGTGAACACTCATTTAATAGTTCCCTTGAGTGTTTGTCTCCTGTTTTAATTTATTGAATAATAATAATCAGTCATTATAGTCATCCTTGACCAATATTTGGTCATAATTACAAAACTTTGTAATTATAATTTAATATAATGTTTTTGCAATAAAACAAATAATCTCAAAAATTGGGTAGGTGACATACACCCCCCCTTAAGTCTCAACATCGTGCTCGATGTTGTTTATTCACTCTCTGAGTGTTCTTAAAACAGAGTTGGGTATGCTTCCCACATACTACTCTCCAACTCCCAGGTTGCCTCTTCTAGGCTAAGGTCTTTCCATTGCACCTTTACCTTCCCAATGGTGCGATTCCGGAGTAGAGTTTCCCTCCTTTTGAGGATACAGTCCGGTTCCACCTAAAAATCGATGTCTTGTTCAACCTTCAATCTCTACCATAGAGACTTGATGATCTCCTTGCGTGTTATCTAGAGCTGCATTAATTCTAGGCATCTCTCTTTCCAACTCTCCTACAGTAGGTTCAACTTGTATGGAATGAATATTATTAGTTGTCCGCTTCCTTTTGGGGCATTCTGAAGCATAATTAGTACATTGACACTCAAAGCATTTTATAGGTTCCTTTTGGTCATTAGTACTCGTAACATTCGTTGTATTTCTAGGAGCTGTAAAATTCTATTGTTGATTATTTCTGGGACTGTTGCCTTCGAAATTTCGATTTGGAAATTTTTTCTTTTGAAAACCAAAATTTCCACTGAACCTGAAATTTTTCTTCTTCAGCTCAAAGTTGTTGGGTTTACGATTTTTCCAGTTAGATATCCCTTCTCTTTTCCGATTTGTATCAGAGCATAAAGTTGCTTTCGTCATGACTTCTTCTAAGGTCTTTGGATTGTCATACTCTATTATGTCGTTGATGTTGAAAGGTAAACAACTCGAATACCTTAAATCTTTGGATTTTCCTCCACAAGATATGGCACATACCTTAGCAAATTTAGAAATTTGTTGTTCAGTTCTTTCATGTTCATGGTTCCCAATTTTAGATCATAAAATTCCCTAGACTTTTCTTCGTAATATTGTTCAGATAGGAATTTCTTCTTGAAGTATTGTTTAAAGGTTCTCCAATTCACATCTTTGTCCTTGATTCCTTTCACTCTTTTGATGTCCCGCCACCAAATGTTTGCCTTCCCTATCAGGTTTTATATGGCCATCTTTGCTTTCAATGATTCTAAATAATCATAGATTTGAAAGCACTTCTTCATGTCGGACAGCCATGCTTCAGTTGTCTCTCCTTTCTCAATTTAACCATTGAAAGTTGGGGGTTTGATTTTCTTGAACTCCCTAGAAATCTGTTCATACTGTTTGTGGCTTTTTCTTTTGGGTTTGTAATCTCCTTCGCTGCTATCACTTGAATAATTACATTTCTTTTTGTGTTTTTCATTGACAGCTTCTGATGATGTTGATCTGCTCTTGACATCATCAGTTTTCACTTTATTACCCTCGTATCGATGAGATAAGTCTTCAATATTGGAGGTAATTTCAATCCCTCTATCCTGTTCATCAGTTGGGCACTGATCAAACAACACTTGGTTAAGTTCATCTTGTGCCTTCAGAATTCTCTCATTGTCTTGTTTTACAAATCTGATTTCTGCTTTTAACTCCTAAAATGCACGTAACAATTCTAATGAATTGTCATTCAATTCACCATGGACTTCTTCTTCATAATGTTGTCCCATGCTATTATTTGTATGACTGTTTGGTCGAAATTTGTCCTCCATGTGTTTAGCTGATCCTTCCATGCATGTAACTTTTAGAAAACAAATTTCTGTATAACAAAAATAATTTAATTAGTAAAGATTTTTGCTGTCATAATATTCTGTTGCGTGTTCTTTGGACCTTTTCAGGCCGAGAGTTCGAACATGAGCTCTAATACCACATGTGACATCCTGATAATTTCATAAAAATTTAAAATTTTTAAAGCAGCATTAAATGTCGAAATTATCAATGTGGAAATAATAATTGTTAAACAAAGCAGCATTTAAATACTGAAATTACTAATGCGGAAAAAAAAATAATTACTAATCTTTTAACTAATGATGAATTACGATAATAGCAATTAAACTTCATAGCACAGAGTACTTCATTAGTTCTGCTTGTGTTCATTTGAAATCTATATGTTGTACTTAAGTTTATCCTGCCATGTATTTTCTTCTTAAGATACTGACAGTTTGCTTTTGCATGATGACAAAGGGTTCCTACGACGTACCTTGAGGTTTACTTAGCTATGTTTAGCTAAAGCATTTGAAACTATCTCTTTGTGCAGAAAACGCAGGTAAGAGTAATACAACAATTCAAGTGTTAGAGTAAATATGTTTTTCAATTCGTTGTCATTGTTATGGTTAAAACTCTTAGTACTTCCTTGTGTGAAAGTTGATGAAGGTATGGATATTTGTTCCACTTTTGGTTTACGTACTGGTTTACAAACTTATTAGTGTGATTAAAGTCCTGTCGTCATTTTGCCAAAATGCAAGGAGTGGTAATGTTTTGTGTATTATGTTTATACTATGAGTTCTTGGATTAAGTGCTAGACTGCCAAGTACTCATAGATTCACTTGAAGTCATTAGCTTTAACATCTCTAAATTTATAGTTTAGTATAACAATTGCTATTAACATAAATATAATGATACTATTGTCAATTTGCATCATTAAATGAAATCTTTTTAAATGTAATATATATATGCTATTTCAATATGAGCTAGCATTATCATGTGCATACTAAGAAACCTAGACTTTACCTTAGCAATTTATTAGCAATAAACAAAATATATAAACTATATCCTAAACTATAGTAGCTTTTATATGATATCACCTATGTTATTGAGAAGAAGAGTATAATATATAGTAACCATGCATTATTCGACCCATACAATGGAGATGTATTACTATTAATATGATGCCACTATAACTTTGGGAAATGAAAAGAGTTATGAATACAACCCTAAACATTGTATTGCATATGATAATGACAAGGCATTTAAAGTCTCGGTACTTAGCATGCTGGAAGCCTGTCAAAACTTGGTCGCAGCATTAAATTCATCTATCTGCTGTTTGTAGTGGAAGTCTAAGTAGGTGCCTTCGTGGCTATGGATCACGTGAAGAAGTTTTACGAATGTGTACACAAAAGGGTTGAGCCTCAACGTGACTTGATTCTCAACGTGCCTTGTTGGATTCACCTCCATCGTTGATCTCACATGTTTTGGAATTCGAACAAGCAACCCTAACTCCACTACATTTACGCGGTTATCATTTTCTTTTGCCATTCAATGTGTTGTGAAAAGTCCTGTGGAGAGGCCGATAGGTCGACGAACTCTAGGGTTTCAATTTTAGGATTCCCTAGACTAGAAACCGCGACGTCTTGAATGTTAACCTGTTACAGATGATTATATCAAGAAGCCGAGTCTTCTGTTAGTGTTTGCAGTGGTTAAGGATGTTAAGAGAGTAGTTCTTTAGGGTTTATGCTAGAAGATTTGTGAACTATATTCTGTTTCCAAGCAAGGATATCTTGTTATACTCATGACAAAACCCTCTTCAATGTGCTAAGTGGATGGCTTCGTTAGTCTGGTTTGCTTAAGGTGTCTCTTACCCGAAGCTACATTACATATGTAATGTCTCCATCTTAACATGTTAATACTATCTTTGAGCAATGATATTCTTCTCTATAGTTCTTGTTTAACCGCTTGTAGGTTTTTGTGGCAGTTTTTGACTTCGTTGAAAGGTTACTTACTCGAGGCTTTGTGGAATAATGTTGCTTGTCCACGAGTAAGCCTCGGCGGTTCCTTAATTGTAGGTCCTCCTGGTTTAGTTGTGGCCGACACTTGATGTTTGATAAGGGTTTGGTGTTTGGTTCCTGGCACGGTGTTTGCTTAGTATTTGTAGCTTTTGGAGTCAATGACGAGTGATCCTCGGCTTGTCTTATTACTTGGCCTCTGCAGCGTTTCACTGTACTCTTATAATGTAAAAATGTTGATGAAATATACACAAAGGGATGAACCCTGAATACATGGATTTTGAATGGTTTCTAAACTTGTATAAATTGATATTGTACTTAGAAAAGATACTGTGTTGAATTAATGGTGGAATTGGAAACTGTATGCTAACAACTGGCTATGTGCGAATGTTTTCTACCTTCTATTTCGAAATAAAACCCTACTTTGTAGGTTTCGATGGTAGATTGAATTTTAGCTAGCAAGAGTATTGTCGTTTTGATGAAAGGCCTAAGAGCCATAAGTTAGCTATTTTCTTGAAATTGAAACCCTTATTTTACAAAGTTTAAACGATAATAATAATCTAGTTTTTGTATATTTTATAAAGATATATGTGCGAAGATACTTATACTTTTGTTTCTGAATGGAATAATTAAACTACGTCTGAAATAGAACATAAGTGGGTTCTAAAGAAATGATTGTTTGACTAGGAAAATATTAAGTTGATTCTGGCCGAGAACCATAGCTAGCTTGTTTTTACCAAATGAAACTCTGTGATCTTTGTTGTGGAAGGATTTGGGATAGTGTTAAGACTCGGTTTTGGTTTTGAAATCAAAGCTTGATGTAAGAAATAATACTCTCGTTTGCATTTGCTTGATCTTGAATTTATGTAAACTGTTTTAGTATGTGTTTGCCGAATCAATAAAAAACCTGTAGCGTTATTGTAAATGATTTACTTCTTGTTAGAGGTTTCGATTATGAGTCTATCATAATGTAATAAAATGCTAGATAATATAATGATAGAGTATTGGGTTTCTATCTATGTAAAATGTGTTTTGGATTTAGAAGGCTTAGTTGATAATTAAATTGAAATATGACAATTAGATACAGAAATGAAATGGTGATATTTAGTGATGAAAATAATACTTATCTATTTATCGTCTGTCAGTAACAACTCTGTATACGAGAATATTTGCAACTGTTAAAAAAAATTCTAGAATACAAAATGCCTGAAACCATTGGATTTATAATAATGGAACGCATAGTATTATCATCCAAAAATAGATAGAGTTAATTTGAAGATCTAGATCTGTGCAGAAATAAAGTGTTTTTCTTTTATTATTAAGTAAAGGAAATGCTATACATCTGTTTATGATATGCTGTTCTATTTCCCGAGTTTTAGACATATAATTGAAATGGCAGAATTTAAAAGAAATCCTATAGTTTTAATCTATCTAATCACTTGGCATTCTGCCCTTCATTTATCTATATTAATTTTGCTTTTCTGTACTAGAGTACTATAGAGAAAACAGTATGGGAAAAATACATAAAAGATTTTAATCATTCATCTTATTTACTTAACCATCTTTAAACCATATCATCTTTAAGTCAAAAATTGAAATAGTTTCTTATGTATAACTGTAAATAATAAATCTACAATGCAGAAAATCATTTAACTGTAAACAATAAGATAGAGTAGGAGAACCTGATTGACTGTAGGAGAAACAAACAACCCAAGGAGCCTGTTCCACCCAACCTATTCCTAAAGACATCCAAATTAATTGCCTTAGGACCCCCGAGCTTATTCACTAAACCACTAGGAAGAAGAATATGTAGAAGCTTTAGGTCAATCCACTTGCAGCAGCAAAGTAGTTCATCCAGTCATGGAACCTTAGGAGTCAAAGAGACCTGCACCCGCACCTTTGTTTATTTCACCAGCCTCACAATGCACTTCCACTTAGCCTCCCTATTCGAATCTCTCAGTGATCACCTGATACACTTGAGGAATTATTTCTGCAGAAAATAATGTAGAGCTGCCTGCTCAATTCGAATTGCCTTATCTAGGCTGCCTAGGCCTTTTAGTGGTTATCATGGTCATTAATGAGCTATCAACTCTCTTCCACCCACCTGTGGGATAAGGCCACAAATTTAGGGGTATTTGTCCCATAACCAACAACTAGTGGTGGAGTGGAAATGCTGACATCTGTCCCATGCCTTCTAACAGCTTCCATTCCTCCTAGTGGGTTAGTGAACACTCATTTAACAGTTCCCTTGGGTGTTTGTCTCCTGTTTTAATTTATTAAATAATAATAATCAGCCATTACAATCATCCTTGACCAATATTTGGTCATAATTACAAAACTTTGTAATTATAATTTAATATAATGTTTTTGCAATAAAATAAATAATCTCAAAATTTGGGTAGGTGACAATTTCGTCTAGAAACAAAGTGGAGACTTGCATGTCGGCCACTCCTCGCATCTCTTGACTATTGCATGTCGGCCATCCTTATTGAGTCAATCTGTTTCACCGGAGATCTTCCAAATCTTTTAGCATTGTTGGTACCTCGTGTTGGTCGATGGGGGATGCCTTAATGCCCTCCTTCCAGCGAGTCTTGTTCCGTCGACTTCAACCCATTTATTTCGAGACTTGAGGCTTAGAGTTCAGTTGAGTACCTTGAGGCTTGCAGTCATTAGTGGCAGGTTCTTTCACCATCGACAGTTTTGGGAATACATCAATGTCCCTTGATCGATGGATTCATCCTAGTGTTCAACTTCAACCCATTTATTCACACTTCGATGATTGTGCTATGTTCCTTGATGCCCATTTTCATTATTGGTGGGTCATCTCGCGTCTGTTAACAATATACATCATTGGTCGATAATCAGATGATGTCTCATCAGGTTTGACCGCAACTCCTTTATTCACTTGATGGGACTTGCACCATCGAATACTTGTGTAGAAGACCCCAGGCGATTGTGGCATTCAGTATGCTACATATGACTTTGACTTTACATCTAGGATATCACCTCTAAGATATCGGTAGTTTGTACCTCCAGTTTGCACCAGTTGTCTTCTTTTCAGTAGAAGATCATATCTTACCGTAGAGGGATCATGTCTATGATCACTTATGACATGTATCCATTATATACTGCCTATTCATGGCCATTGTATCAGATTGTTGTACTATACCGACATGTATTCAGAGATACTATTGTATTATGACGAGTGACCTGCTCTTTCCACTTGTGTTTCCATCACTCCACTTCTGAGTTTTATAATGTATTTCGGCCATCGTAGCATCAGTCTCTGACCTCACACATTAGGGGAAATATGTTACATCGTAATCTTCCACCCTGTGAGCATCAGCATTATTTGGCCTGTAGGATCCATTTCAGCGACTCAGATCCACTTATATCCTTTAGACACTATTTTGCCGTATTTTTATTCCTACCTGCATGTTGCATCATTATAGCATGCGTACCCGCGAGTTGCATCACTATAGCCTGCGGGTATCAAGTAAAATGGTAAAAATAACTAGTTTATTACTTTTTACTCGCAAAATGTGGTCATTGGGTGACCTTTGGCTCTCCATCTGCCCGAGTAATGCCTCAATGTGTCCTTTCACCTACCTTTGAGAGGACTATATATTGAGCACATATGGCTTATGGACGGGGAGGAGAAAGAATAGCATGATAACTCTAGTGGATTTTTTCCCTATCTTGAGTCTACACTCATTGATCCTTGTAGTTGTGAACCCTTTATGTTCACCTTCCAAACTCCTATCTAGTTTGAGGTTGCCATTCATGGAGGATTGAAGTGGTGGAGGCACAAGTGGATTGATCTAGATCTTGGCTCAGATTGGTTTCCGGCAAGAGGTCATATCACTTTGTATTTCTTTTTGTTTATTAATAGAAATACTCATATTCTCGTCCATTAATGTTGTAAATGTTGTTTATCTTACATTGGGTTGCATTTACTTGTTATATCATTGGCCATTGCTATTGATGATGTTAATGTTGTTTATATGTTATATGTACTTGTTGTATATTGGTTGTCAAGACTAATTTGTAGATTCAAGTGCATGGGTTGAAAAGCTCCAACGGGGATCTACATCAAACGTTTGGATCGAGGTTGGTTACATTTCTCCATTATCTTAACATTGTCATTTATAATAGCATTGTTTTGAGAATTGAATTGATTTTTGGTAGTCATCTGTCTGTTGTGGTATTCCCAAGCCATAATGAGTTTTTTCCAACACAACTTCGCATATGAATGTAGGAAGAAGCAGTATGACCAAGGAAAGCAAGATGAAGCGCAATCAAGCAACAACACACTGAACATCTCACTGTTCTTAGCATGCGCATCTCCATTGGAATGCAATGCTGCCCAAGAAAGTCCAAATGACATATGGTAATTAGACTCGGGCTGTAGCAATCACATGACTGGTAATTTAAGTTTATTTTTCAGTCTAGATAAATCAGTTCAAACTGATGTAACACTTGGAAACAATTTTCAAATCACTATTTTGGGAAAGGGTACTATTGATATTTCAACCAATAAGGGGGAGTAGAAATATATGTCTGATGTGTATTATGTTCAAGGTTTGAAGCATAATTTGATAAGCACTAGACAACTGTTGTAAAAAGGTTACATAGTTCACATGGTAGGGAATCGTTGTGTGATCAAAGACAGATACCCAAGCAATCAGTTAATTGCTGAAGTGTAGATGACAAGCAATCGCTTGTTTCCTTTGAGGATAAGACCCATCATAAGAGGAAAAACAACTCAAGTTGTTCACACAAGACAGAATGAAAATTTTGGAACTGCGCTCAGTGTAGAGAGCAAAGGAGCAGACATTCATTGCGTAGAGGAAGAAAAAGGCAGCACAATGCAAGCTACGTTTCAAATAGAAATGAAGGATGAATCCTCGTTATGGCATTTTAGATTTGGACATCTGGATTTTGATGGGCTGAAGCTACTGCACATGAAGGACACGGTGAAAGGATTTCCATTGATTGAAAAGCCAGAGAGAACTTGTGAATGATTTATTTTTGGCAAACAACACAAAGAGACCTTTCCAATTGAAAAGTCATACAGAGCTTGCGCACCACTTGAAATTGTGCACTCAGACATTTGTGAACCGATGCAAACACCGTCCATGGGACGATGCACTTATCTTCTCACATTTATAGATGATTTCATAAGAAAAACATGGTTTTACTTTCTAAAACATAAATGTGATGTGTTTAGTTGTTTTCAGCAATTCAAGGCACTTGTGGAGAAGCAGAGTGGTTACAGCATCAAGATATCGAGAACAGATAGAAGTGGTGAGTATGTTTCAAATGATTTCTTAAAATTCTATAAAAATCATGGCATACAGAAGTAATTCACTGTGCGGTATACACTGCAGCATTATGGTATCGTAGAGAGGAAGAACAGAACCATTATGGAGATGGCACGCAGCATGTTGGCAGCCGCGCATCTGTGAAATGAATACTGGGTTGAAGCAGTAGCAACTACTGTATACATCATGAATCGATGTCCGACGAAGAGCGTGAAGAAAAAAGTTTCAAAGGAACCATGGACAGGTATGAAACATAGTGTTTCGCATTTGAAAGTTTTTGGTTGTGTAGCATACGCACATGTTCCAGATGAGCTAAGAAGGAAATTATAAAATAAAGGACAGAAATGCATCTTTATTGGATATTCTGAAGACACAAAAGCATACAAGTTGTATGATCCTGTTGCAAGGAAAGTCTTCATCAGTTGAGATGTTCAGTTTGAGGAAAATGAAGCATGGGATGGAACTGTAGAGAAGAACGTGAAAATTGTGTCACATGTTGGACATGATGACAGCGCAGAAGATATGGATGAGACTCCGCATGTAAATCAGAATTGTGCAGCTCCATCTACTCCAAGGATTGCGCAACATGCTTCAGCACAAGCAACTCCAAAACAAGGCGCAGCTCAAGCTACTCTGTTAGGCACACCAAGTGCGTAGCAAACTCCATCAAGTAGTTTGCACAACTCGCGTAGTTCGACACCAGCAACTCAACCAAGGACAAGAAGTCTGCGCGAGATATATGATGTTGGTACACCTAATTCATTTTCATGTTTTGCATTACTTTCTCAAGTTAATGATCCTTTAACATTTGAAGAAGCAGTTGAAGATAAAGTTTGGGCACAAGCCATGGATGAAGAAATAGAATGCATTGAGAAAAATCAAACATGGGAATTAGTTGATGTTCCTGAAGACAACAATGTGATAAGCGTAAAATGGATTTATAAGACCAAGCAAGATGCTAATGGAAATGTGCAGAAGCACAAGGCAAGATTGGTAGCAAGAGGATTCACACAGCAGCCTGGCATAGACTTCCATGAAACTTTTGCACTTGTAGCGCAAATGGATACTATCAGAATAGTTTTGGCCATCGCAACACAAAAGAAATGGCCTGTCTATCAAATGGATGTTAAGTCCGCATTTCTAAATGGATATTTAGAGGAAGAAGTATACATGGAGCAGCCATAAGGCTATGAAGTTCTAGGACAAGGACACAGAGTATACAAGCTGAAAAAGGCACTATATGGTTTGAAGCAAGCTCCCAGAGCTTGGTATATTCGCATTGACTCTTACCTCATTTAGAGTGGATTTCACATAAATGAATGTGAGCCAATGTTGTACACAAAAATCAATCAGCAAGGTAATAAGTTAATTGTATGCCTATATGTAGATGATTTAATATTTAGTGGTGATTTTGGCATTGAAGAATTCAGAATAGTCATGGAAAGTGAATTTGAAATGACTAATTTGAGACTTATGAAGTATTTTATGGGCATTGAAGTCCAACAATCTGAAAATGGTATATTAATATCACAGTCGAAGTATGCAAGTGATGTCTTGAATAGGTTTAAGATGTTAAATTGCAAGACAGCTCCAACCCTAGTGATAACAGGTTTGAAATTGAGCAAGGATGATGATGGATCCACTGTAGATCCTACTCTGTTTAAAAGGCTTGTTGGAAGCCTTATGTATCTTACAGCAACAAGGCCAGACATCATGTATGGAGTTAACCTAATCTCAAGATTCATGGAGTCACCAAAAGAATTGCATTGGAAAGCAGGTAAAAGAATTCTGAGGTATGTACGTGGAACAAAAGACTTTGGTATTTTGTATTCAACCTCAGAAAATTTCAAACTCAATGGATACACTGATAGCGATAATGGAGAAAGCATGGATGACAGGAAAAACACATCTAGGAATAAATTTCATGTAGAAACAGGTGTTCTATCATGGGCTTCAAACAAACAACCCATTGTAACTCTTTCTTCAGTAGAAGAAAAGTATGTTGCAGCTACAAGTGCAGCATGTCAAGTAGTTTGGATGTGTAGAATGGTAAGTGATTTGTCGCAGAACCAGCAAGAACCCACAGTCATTTACTGTGACAACAATTAAGCTATTGCACTGTCAAAGAATCATGTGTTTCAAAAGAGAACCAAGCACATCGACATAAGGTATCATTTCATCATAGAATTGATAAACAATAAGGACCCATTGGCAAGGGACCCATTCCAATTTCTACGAAGTTGTTTGGGAGTGACAAGTTCTGCATGGTGAACTATGTCATGAATAGAGCATGTTTCAATGCTAAAATATTTTGTAATATTGTACTTTTGTTTAATGATCCCCATCCACTCATAATCAAGGGGGAGTGTTGGAATATCATAATTAATGAGCTGATAGCGTGTCTGATATGCGCCGGCTCTGTCAGAAGTCCTTTGGTCACTCTGTCAGTCTGCAGTGTCAAACAGTTAGTCGGTTTGCATCCAATCCGGATCACGGCAAGTTAGTATTTAAGTAGCCACGTTTGAAGTTCGCTGGCTCATAATTTCTTAGCTAGGATTTTATTTCTGTGTTTAATGCAACCCTGTAGCTTCCAAGTGAAGCCATCTTGAGTCGGTGAAATAAAACTCTATAAATGTAAATCATTCACAAAAGATTAATTTAGTGAGAGCTCAAGCTCTGTAAGAGATGAAGAGATAGAGATAAGTGAAGAAGAAGAGAAGTAAATCCCGTGAAGTATTTCAAGAGTCCAAGCTCTGTGTGAACGTAAAAGATTGAAGTAATCATCTCTCTCTATTGCGGCAAAGTTACTCTGTTTTACAGTGGTAAATATATAAGTTCTCAAGTTTTCTGAATTCATTCTCAAGAGTGTTTATTTATCCATGCCGCGCATCTACTTCATATTGACTCGGTCTGTAAATCAAATCAAGATTCTTAAGTATTTCACGGTGGTGAATGCCCTAGTTTAACTCGCAGTAACTTCAACATATGTTTCGTTCTTATGTTTTAAGAAGAAGTGTTTTAATACAAAGTTTGTTTAAGTTTGGGTTATGCAAAGTTAGATAGGTATACAAAGTTAACCGCGCAGTTAATCTTTGTAAAAGTGAAACCAGTGTGCAAAAGTAATTTGTATGAAGTGTGCATTCAATCTCCGCGCAATTAATTTGTGAAGTAAAATAGAAGGAAAATTAAAGCATGGTATTTGCTAGGTCTAGCGCATGTCCTTAGCAAAAGAAAAGAAATATGTGCACTAGAAACGACGCAATAAATAGGTGAAGGTGAATTGTGCATTCAATCTCTGCGCAATTAATTTGTGAAGTAAAGTGGAAGGAAAATTAAAGCATAGTATTTGCTAGGTCTAGCCCATATCCTTAGCAAAAAAAAATAAATATTCATGTATTGCGCAGTCAATTTTTAATTGACTGCACTTTTAATTGACTGCACGTGTCCCCTTTTCCCTTGATAATGTTTCATATTTAATATCTATTCAATCGGCAATAGGGGTTCAATACATACCCATCGTTGCACTGTGCCGGAGGGTAAATTATTATCATAGTGGCATAGGATACACATATTATAAATATTCATTTAAAATTGAATACACCTACCTACAATAACCCTATCCCAGGGATTGTAGATACTTCCCTATATTGTATACTTGGTGAATACTCACTATTGTGTAAGAAATGATTTACGGCCATGTTTAACAAGACTATAGAGGTGTCGACCTGCGTTCTTTTCCTAGACTACATGTGGTTGTGCCCTTGTAACGCATGTTCACAATCTACCAGATACACATCAATATTACTCCCTTCTTAGTTTTCCCAATGTTCCTTTGTGTCTGTAGTTGGCTCTGTCCCTGCCTTCATTCCTCATCATTTTCCATAATTTTTTCCACGTGGTGTTTGTTATTTTCGTTAGCCTGCCATGTTATCTCCTTTCGGGTTGTCGGGTGGTGTTTGTTATTCTCGTTATTCTGCCACGTTATCTCGGTTAGGGTTGGGAGTTCTGGACTTTAATTTGTTCATTCTCTCATTTCAATATTCAGTGCATTTTTACATATTTTCAAAATATTATGTCTACACATATTAAGGCAATATTTTTTCATCATAGTATGCACCATTGTGCTCTTTGTTACATTGATTTGGCATCTGCAGTTGGATATTTCAAGTAGTAGTTGTACATGTATGAAACATTGAGTTGATTAATTGTGTTATATATTCAAGATGTCCATATGATGGATACATGTTTCCATTCGATGTGAAATATAGTAAAAATTAATTTATAATTGAATAGGAAGGTACATAGCATCACAACATTGGAATAAAGAAAGGAATATGTGTGGAGGACACTAATTATAGTATATCAAAGGTAAGAAACTTTGATGCTATACTTGAAGCGATCTCTATTATAACATGAATTGAGATGATTGTATATAGAAAAACACTACAGATGCAGGGGCGGGCATCAAAGAATTGGGTGCCACAAAATAGTGTACTTTAAAAAAAAAATTCAATAACCATGTCAATAAACTTAAAAGAAATTTGATTTCTTAAGATAGTTATGACATGTTACAATTCAATTCTGTTTTACTCGTCTATTAATTCAAAAGTCATGTCAATAACATAATAATAGCAATTCTGAATTATTCCTTTAATTCAATAATTTACCATGAAGTTAACCATTTTCCATTATTTCATATAGTAATTTAAATGGGAAGTTACATTTCCATGATTTCATATGATAATTTAAAAGGGAAGTTACATGCTTGCTGGAAGCATTTTTTATCTACTTAGGAGTATTTCAATGGTTATAAAGTAATAAAATTTTAGTATTTTGTAGTTAAATTTGTAATGGTAAGCATGTTTTCTTATTGTTATTTTTAGATTGAAAAGACTATAATTGAATGTACTAAGGACGAATAGAGATCATAACAATTCTTGAAGGCTTTTCTATGGTGGAGATTGTATGAATTAAATAGTAAACATAACAAAAATTAATTAAAAATAAAACATAAAAAAGTTAAAGAAAAAGAAAAAAAAAATTACTTTCTTATATGAGTTATTTTTTTAAATTTATTTCAAATTATTATTACTTCTATATAAAACATGCAATATTATTTTTAAGCTTTTATTCTTTCAATGATATAATTCATTTCAAGTTGTTACTTTTATACAAAATAGGGACTTGAAGCTTTGCTTCTATCTCACTTGTTTATATTTGTAACCAAAAACTTCCTTTGTCTGACCCGCTGACGTTTGCTTGAACTCATCTTAGGGAACCTTATCATTACCTACAATGCATTGAGACTTCTAAAACACGGATCACAATTTCCAGACAGGATTCAATTGTCCGGCTCAACACAGATCCATGCTAACTCAACGCCATTACAATTTAAAGTCTGGTATTTAAAAGGTAGAGCCTTACCATACCAATTTATCCTTTCAAAAAGATGAGCTCCATACCTTCAGCTGGTCTTCAAATCCAACTCTTTATACAAATTCAATGTTGAATTCATTCAACGCAGAGTGCCCTTATATAATGAAATCACCTCACAGTGAAGTCATCATCATTTTGGCTGCTCGATTTCATGTCCCTATAATGAAAGCATCTCCGCTTCTTTACCAATTAACGATCCAATAATTATTTCACAGAAAAACTCGATCCAAGTGTCTGATTCTAATAGTGAGTTGAGTTTCACAAAATCTTCAATGAATACTCTTTAACTTCACATGCACACAGGCATCACCAATTACGAGTTTAAATCTCGTTCCACCAGGGTAGGATTCGCCAGAACCCCAGTCTTGAATTCTCTGATTGAATTCGACTCTAATCTGTTTACAATAGAGACTCTTATTGCTTGTTTCATATACAGACTTTATAGGCACATAACTCTTCCCCTAGCCTAATTATCTTGAATCTTTAACACATGATCTACTCTCCTCACATAGTTAAAAAACTATTCACAGCAATAGCAATTTTTTATGGAGAAGTCGACAAAAACATATTTTATCCAATAAAAAGTAGACCAAAATTCAAGGGCTTATCAAAATCGGTTTTTGGCAATAAGGTGTAGCAAACAGGCTTTCCAGCCATTAAACCAGCATGTTGGTAAAACACAAAAAGCAAAGATGAATCTCTAGGTTTGTATTGTTTTTTCTGGTTTTCTCAAGTAGTGATCTAAACATTATACAGAAACTGAAATGTTACAGGGAAGGGAGTGGCGATTTCTTCAACAACTACCGCATCACTGTCATTCTGATATTCACTCTTTCAAACAGCTAGATCCATATTCTACACCTCAAACTGTGATCACATAAATTTAAATACCTTAAACAACAAGTGCAAAAAGCCAAAAAAGTAGTGTGTACATCTTTAACTCGAATGTTTTCAGATCACCTTGTCACTTTTAGCTTGATTCAACCTATTTTTTTTGCATCCATTCAACCACGACATATAAGATCTATTGGAGCTTACTTTTGAAAAATATCCTATTTTCATTTTTTAGATCACTTTGTCACTTTTCGCTTGATTAATCAAGCTATTTTTTTTGCATCCATTCAACCAGGACATATAAGATTTATTGGAGTTTACTTTTGAAAAATGTCCTATATTTATTTGTTGTATTTTCCCTCTCATTCTTTTTTCTAATTTACTCATATTTTATTTTGGAGCTCATTCACTTTTCCTTTTTTTGTCTTTTTTATTTTAATTTAATTTCTTTCTATTTATTTTATTTGTTTCATTTATATTCTTGATTTTTAAAATTTGTTACTATCAATATTAATATATTACATATATTAACTATATAACATAATTTGTTGAGCAATAAAAAAAACCATACTTTTTTCATCATTGTTCTTGATAAATCTACTTTCATCAAAATGCAAAAAAACCATATAACACATATATAATAACTATATAACATATTAATATATTAACTATATTATATTAATATGTATATAGGATATTAATATATTAATAGTATATAGTATATTAATATATTAACTATTATATAGTAATAAATATATGATATATACATTAGCATACACTAATAATAATAATAATAATCTATTTTTAAGGTCATTACTATGCGAGACAAGAAGTTGGTGTATGAGACGACCTTTTTTGTGGGAGGGGGTGAGCAGTAGAAATGGGTATAGGATAAGGACTTTTTATTTAGAATTTATTTTCTCATTATGGTTTAATGAAACTTTTGGAGACATAGGGAAGAAGGGTATCTGCCATGCCATAAATGGGGGATTCTTTAAAATGGATGTTCATAACAAGTAGAATGGGTAAAAGTGATAGAGGAGAAGAAAAGATTTAAGGTGATATTTTCTAACATTGTAGACATAGTTGTGATGAGTTTGTGTCCATAGACAAGATCAACAAATTAACGAGGACACACAAAATAAGTGTTTTTCAATTGATGAGATGCAAAAGACTCTTACATACCGAATGTTCAACTAAGTGCCGAACGGGTCAAACGATGACGATTTTGGTCAAATGAAACATGAGCATGATAAGTGTGATAAGTTGAACACAATGGTATAAAATTCAGGACATGATGATGCCTTTTAACGAGAAACGATCAATTTTCGAGACACGACACACTACCACATACCACATTTGAGGGGTGAATCCGGCATTTGTTCGACGGTATTTAGCGTCAAATAAGTGTTTGGATGGACATCATTACAATGTCAAAGAAACACCACTCACTTAACAGACGTCCTTAGGCGTTGGTTAAGCGATGCCTAAGTTAAAATTTTGGTCTTCTTCAATGACTCTTGGGAACATCCGTTGAATGTCGAATTAATGTCCAAAAAGTGGCATTTAAAGAGTGAATTCATGTTGCTAAAACGTCTAAAGAGTCACTCGAACGTCAGTTAATGTCCAGAAAGCAAGAGTTTCCATGAAATTTTATGTCAGAGTAACGTCGAGAAAGCGGCATTCATAGGACAAATGCATGTCGACATAACGTCAAATACACGTGTGTAAGATGTCTAGAAACAAACGTTCACAATGGAGGATCGATGTCGGACAAACGTCGAACAAAATATGTTGATAGAGTAAATTGCACGTCGGCATGAAAATTAAATTTGATGTCTGTCGCATGTGAAAATTTGACATCTGTGGAATGGATGTCACGTTGGATAGGTGTTGAAAAGGATATTTCTACAATTTATGTTACCGGCATTTCATCTATGGTACCGACGTTCAACCCACTCGAGTCTAACGTCGTTATAGCGTCTAATAAGCAACGTGTAATATGAATTTATTAAAAAAAACATAAAATCCCTTCAGGATGTTTGAGAGTGGTTCCAACATGATTGAATTTCATATGTCAAAAGTAGAATTTCAGATCCCATTCATAATTTAACAAACTTCAGGATAAAGGATTACAACGTTTCAGATCCCTTCAGGATTTAAAGTAGTTTTCAAGATTTCAGGATTACAATGTTTCCAATGGATTCTATCCTATATGAGGTTAAGGGATTAGAATTTAATCAAGCACATCAAACTCTCTATCTACCTTGATGTTGGAGGTGCTGATGCCTGATAGTTGAAGTTGATTGAAATCCTCTAAATATATGCTTCATTCAAGCAAAAACACTTATTAAGCATGACAACGTTTCCAGTGTATTCTATCATGTATGACATTAAGGGATTGTAATTTAATCAAGAACATCAAACTTGCTATGTACCTTGTTGTTGGTGGTGTTGATGTCTAATAGTTGAAGTTCATTGAACTCCTCTAAATGTACCATTTAGTCAATAAAAATCACTTATTAAGCGCGTGAAGGTTTTTCTACCTTATTTTAACGCCTGGATTAGGAAGTTTCATCAAAGTTTTAAGGTGTTGACTAAATTCCTTGGAGGATCAGCTTCGATATTTGAGGTAGAGGAGAGGGCTAGAGCCTAGAGGAGGGGGGAATTGGGTACTATTGATGAATAGGATCCCATTGTATGCAATGATTTTGGTGATTATTTATTTTCAATTTTGGTTCAGAACTTCGATATGTATCGCACATTGTGACATTTTTATATATTCACCCTTACATCAGTAGACTTTGCTTATTACGTCTCTAATGGGAGCATTGAGGGGTCAATATGAGTAAAACAAGTGACTAAGGACCATACACCAAAGGGGAACAATGCGTTTAAAAGGAATCCACATAAGAAATATAAATCTTTGTGAGGTTCCACATATAGGCTGAGATGACAGGGGCTCTAGGAAGGTGATCCATCACATTAGGGTAGTAGTTGAGAGGTATTGTATCATCATTAAGAAAACCACACATGAACATGAAACAGTTGTGGAGCACACAAACCATCTTCTAGTGTTTACACACATGTGATTATCCAAGTGTGAGTCTCATACACTGTAGGTGCATGTCTACAAGGGTTAAAATCTTATTGAACAAAGTTGATAATCTTAAGAGTGTAGTGAACTTATATGATTATTTGAAGCCAATATGTGTCAATTTTTAATCAAAAAAATATGATCAATATAATAATTAATCTCATGATTCCCATAGGTTTCAATGCTAAGTTCATGTCTAAAAAATCAACATATCACCCCAATGACACATTGTTAAGTCTCAAGTAAATAGATAAAAAGGGGACATTTCTAGATGGTGATTCTTTGGGATGACAATAATAAATGCATATATTGCTAAACGAACAACAATGATAGCTGTTAGTTGCATTTATGTTGCACGTGAATACTTGCAGAAATCAAATTTGAATAGTAACTGTTGGTAGATATTAGTGTAGGGACTTTGATTTTCTACTGAAAATATCAAATTATAGCTTTTTCTTATTGAAAAAAAATATTAGTGTAGGGACTTGTATGCTCCATTGTATATACTTACTATAAGTTGGTGAAGGTTAAGTGATAGAAATACATGCAATAATCAACATTCATTTGAATTTTCTAAGTATTTTTCAAGAAAAGAGAAGGGTGGAAGAGAGTAGAATATCTCTTGAAGCTAGTTGTTTGTAGGAGATGCCCTTGCTTGAGAATCCATGGCCTTTAGGCTTCCTTTAGAAACTTTATTGATGGTTCCTTACCTCTATCCCCACTTCTACTAATTTGAAAAAAATTGCAAAACATGAAATCTATCTACCAAACTTTGAATTCAAAACTAGATTTAGAACACAAATTCAAACTCAAATTTGGAGGGAAACTTGAATTGCATCATATTGAATTAAAGAAAAAGGAATACTTACAACCTTGATTTGAAGGTGAATCCCTCCTCCTTTTCTTTGAGCCATCATTATCCATCCATACCTTTGATCATCAAAATGCTTTGTCTAGAAGAGGAACTTTCCAACCTTTCAATATTCCAGCATACCTTCACTCTCCCTTTCTGTATTTTACATTGCCCCAAATTCCTTTCATATATAGCAGTGGGATTTCTGCACTCAATTTCCAAACATGAATGTGGGAATAAACTTTTTCATGAATTTTGATTATTTTCATAAAAAAAACCACTTTACATAGTTTTCCATGCATTTGACTTGATTTTCCATAATTTTCAAGACAATTAAAATACACATGACATGTATTCTTTCCACTCTAAGAATTGTGGAAACTGATTTTTGGCCCGTAAGTGGTACTCGACTTGGAATTTTTAGAGCAACCTTTGTCTTCACAGATTTCTTCCTATGCAGAAGCGATGGTGAAATTAGGGATTAAAGCTCTCAATTGTTCCATATTTCCAGTCTTCATGTTATGGGCGAATGGTAAAATGTGCTTTCGACCTTCACTTGTTAAGGGTGTTAATTTGATTGTTAAAAGATGCCCCCTAATGTGTGAGGTCTGAAGCGGAGGTAAGGGCTGAAATACATTATCTCTTCATATTTATACTCTTCGTACTGATACTCTTTAATGGGCGAATGGTAAAATGTGCTTTCGACCTTCACTTGTTAAGGGTGTTAATTTGATTGTTAAAAGATGCCCCCTAATGTGTGAGGTCTGAAGTGGAGCTAAGGGCTGAAATACATTATCTCTTCATATTTATACTCTTCGTACTGATACTCTTTAATTATCAAGGTGGGATGGTAAAGGATTATTTCATGCGTACAGGATTTGGGAAAGCACCTACAAGTCAAACAAAGGAATTTTCCAAATATACAAAATATTCCTAAGGCGGGTATACCCATGCTCAGTAGTAAAAAATCATGGACACGAACAATACACAGTGGGTCCATGTCAAAAGTATTTTTTTAGAAATACAAATGTGCACTTTGATGAGTGCGATATCTTTATCGTACTTTGACATGGTAGTTTTAATCTTGTGCAACTCGGGAAGTGCATAGATGAGTGATACAACTATTTTTCCCAATGTCTTCAACACAAACTAAGGATAGTACGAGTTTACATCATGGGAATATATGAGCTGATGTCGACCATAATAAAACACCATATGATTACTAGACATTGATGTATACCATTAGCATATGCGAGGAGACCCACAGATAATGATGAAGGACTACAAGGTACTAAGTACAAACTAGCAAGTGCGAATAGATGTCATGAATTCGAACACTTGTAGAATCAAATAATCAAGGGTCACTGATGTATGCCCATTTTCATTTTCAAGGAAGATTGCCACTAACAACTGCAAGATCCAAGGTACTTTGGGGTTCCTAAATCCATTTCCTAGATGATGATAACTTCAAGGATAGCTTCATCTAATGATAAAATGTCTTTCAAGAAGTCATGTGAGCTAGGAGAGCTCACAGTCCCAATGGGCCAAGTAATTGGATCATATTCCTCCATCAAGGGAAGATTTTGATCTAAATCTGTCAAATCCATTTGAAAAGCTTGGTATTAAAATCCTACGACAGATAAGGGTGTACTACTCTATGTTTCACCATGTTCCATAGAACTAGGTAAATTACTTTCCATCACTATTTTGGATTAGGGTGTCCTCCTTCGAGGCTCCATTTGATGGACTAAGATCTTTTGTTGTAGTGGACTTAGAGAAAAATTTAAATGGAAAGTAACCCTTCGATGTTGTTAACACCCAAAAAGTGTTCACTACCTCATCTACCACATTATATGGCTCATTTGTCCATTTTCCTACCATATTTCCCTTAAAAACCCCAAAAATCCCACTAAAAAGCCTCCAAAAGGCCTAAAATGCCTCCAAAAGGCCACAAAACCCTCAAAATAGCCTAAAAAAGGGTAAAAAACCCCCTTTTCCTCCAAAAATAGAAAAAACCCCTAAAAAGGGAATAAAAAATATAAAATAATGAGGAAAAGGAGGAAAAAACCCTATACAGCTGCATAAAACCATGTGTTTCCTAAAACCATGGGTCAGCACTCCACCACCAAAAAACTATAAATAGGTGATGGAGATCCCTTATTCCATATCCACAATCACAAGCACCCTTACTCTGCCAAAATCTCTCTCGAAACCCTAGTTCACCTTTGAACTATTTTCACCTTGAGAGCCACCTTTGGCCCATTCCCATCATTGGAGAAGGAGAAGGAGCATCTTGAAGCTTGGAGCATCCTCTTGGACACTGCAAAGGGCTTCATCAAACCTTCTCATTGAAGGTAATATGAATACAAAAAGCCATTCTTTCAATTTAATGTTTATGTTTCATGCATGCTTTAGAAGTAATTTAATTTTTGTTTTAGCTTAATTAGTTTAATATACTGAACTGCTACTAAGGAGTCCAAATCTGTTAACACCCAAAAAGTGTTCACTACCTCATCTACCACAATATATGGCTCATTTGTCCATTTTCCTACCATATTTCCCTTAAAAACCCCAAAAATCCCACTAAAAAGCCTCCAAAAGGCCTAAAATGCCTCCAAAAGGCCACAAAACCCTCAAAATAGCCTAAAAAAGGCTAAAAAAACCCCTTTTCCTCCAAAAATAGAAAAAACCCCTAAAAAGGGAATAAAAAATATAAAATAATGAGGAAAAGGAGGAAAAAACCCTATACAGCTGCATAAAACCATGTGTTTCCTAAAACCATGGGTCAGCACTCCACCACCAAAAAACTATAAATAGGTGATGGAGATCCCTTATTCCATATCCACAATCACAAGCACCCTTACTCTGCCAAAATCTCTCTCGAAACCCTAGTTCACCTTTGAACTATTTTCACCTTGAGAGCCACCTTTGGCCCATTCCCATCATTGGAGAAGGAGAAGGAGCATCTTGAAGCTTGGAGCATCCTCTTGGACACTGCAAAGGGCTTCATCAAACCTTCTCATTGAAGGTAATATCAATACAAAAAGCCATTCTTTCAATTTAATGTTTATGTTTCATGCATGCTTTAGAAGTAATTTAATTTTTGTTTTAGCTTAATTAGTTTAATATACTGAACTGCTACTAAGGAGTCCATTCTCCTTAGTTGGTGCTCATTGGCACAAGCTAGGGGTAAAACCCTAGCTACAGTTTTGGCGACTCCCCTAGATTTTGAATTTCTGGTTTTCATTTTGAATTTTTTACTTTCAGCTGTCCCTTTCGGCCGCCGCATACCGCGTCTTTTCCCTCTGCAGTCGCGTCCCGACCGCGCCTTTCAGGCCTTTACCTACGATCCGACTGCGGCTCTCAGACTGCTTCCGACGCCCTGTCGGCGGATTCAAGTATGTTACCTGCGATCCGACCGTGGCTAATCAGCCTGTTTTCCGCGATCTGACTGCGCCTGTCGGCCTTTTTTCCCGCGTCCCGACTGTGGCTTTCTGCCTCTTTCGTGCTTCCCGACTGCGCCTGTTAGCCTTTTTGCCGCGACCCGACTGTGTCTTTTTCCCTATTTCCTGCGTCCCGACTGCCTCTGTTGGCCCGATAGCCGCGACCTGACCGCCGCTGTTTCCCTTAAACCCGCGGTCGGCCTGTTCCAAATCGCCACAGACCCGCGGTCTGATTTCTGCTCTTTTCCTGTTTTGAGCCCAGCCCCTTTTGCTGCAATATTTTCTGCATCTGAACAGCCCTCTGTCCCACCTGCAGCCTCACTACCTTACAGCCTTTCTGCAACATAATTTCTGTGCCCTTTACATAATTCTTTCCAGATTTCAGTATTTTTAATTCAGAAAATTTTGCAAGTTAAACTTTCAATTTCAGTATTATTGATAGATTGGAAGTTGCCCCCCTTGTGGCACTTCTATTTTTGGGTTCAACACCTCACGAGCACACACTCTGTCACATAAATCAAGTGAGCCTTAAAAAGTACCTAACTAAACCAACATTCTAACCCCACTTGGGGAACACAAAAGAATCATTGTAGTTAGGTAGGATCAGGGAGATAGGCTTCCAATAACACCCCTTGGTTATTTCACTTGAGACATAGTTGTTGTCCAAATAGGGAACCAAAATCCCCTAGTACTTTTTGGCACGGTCACAACCAGTTTATCAGAGGGCCTCTCCCTTAGGAGGGTTGAAGTCGGGAGACTGGTTCCGGAGGCCTGAGTGGAATACCGCACTCCATTCAGTAACCGAAGGGCTACCTTTCGCGGTTCGCGGGATATCTCTGTATAGGGGTATTGCGGTCAACGAACTAAACGGCAGATTCACCTTTCTGGACGTGTCATGAACGGGGTATCTTAGTTGCCATTCTTCTAGGATTGACTACCCGGTGTCCCTCCCGGTAGGGGGATATCATAGCCACTTGGCTTTTCTACTCATATTGTCTGACTTGGATTTCATCACCTTGCAGAGGATATGTTTAGTTGAGTCAGAATACTTTTAGCTAGGTGTTTGCATGCTCCTTTACCTCCCTTTGGTCTAGTGAGTCCACCATTTTTTCTTTTTAGGAAACCTGCTGCTTGTTGGTATTCTGACCATCTTTGTTGTTACTCCACCTATTGTAGCACAGCTGCTGCAGTGGGTGTTTTGAGTTGGTTGTTGGCCTGAGTGCCTTGCTTTTTAGCTCTCCTTCTGCACACTCGGTTGCATTAGGCCTTTTTTGAGCTATTTTTTACTCACCTCAACCCACAGAGATTTAGACACCATCTGTCACCATTGAGTCCCCGAGACATTCTCGGCGCCTCAGGGGCGATCCCCCACAGCACGGTTCTCTTGACACCACTCGTCATAGATTCCGATCATCATCCGTTGATCCCACCCATCACAGATCTAGAGCCTTGTCACTTGACTCCACTCGTCAGCGACGTAGGCCTCCGTCACCAGATAGTGACGCACCTTACTTTACCTCCGATTCTGAGACAGAGTCTGAGAACCCTATTTATACTGCCCCTACTAGTCCCATGGCTGGCACGACTTCCACTCCGTTTGTCATAGGGACCATTGGTTGCACATCCACCACTACACCAGTTACTACACCTGTTTTGGATATGCCCTCCATGGGGAACCCATCTACCGTTCCCCTCACGGTACCTATTCCTGCAGCAGGGATCCCTATCCCCACTACATCAGTGGCTCACACTACCAATGGTGGTGCTGGACCATCCTTCACTACCTCAGTTCCCCCACTTGGTGGCACCACCTCACATCTTGTCCCTCCACTTGGGGGCACTGGCCCCAACTTGGTCCACAGCACTACTGTGTCACAGCCTTCTTCCAGTTTTCCGTTCATGGCTAGCCTCAACCTACCTGACCTGGCCAGATTGACCAACGATCCTATTCGACACGACCCTATGTGGCCTCATATGCCTACCAAACTACCCTCTGACATCCCTAAATTCGAGGGCAAGGCCGGTGAGGACCCACAAAACCATATCATGTCTTTCCACTTATGGTGTTCCTCTAACTCCATCGTGGACGACTCTGTTCGCCTCCGTCTCTTACAGCGCACCCTCACTGGCTCTGCAGCCAAGTGGTATATCGAGCAACCTCATAGGACCCATGCCACCTTTGCTTCCCTGGCCTCGACCTTCCTGCAGTTCTTCCAGTTGCCTGTCCGCTATGACGCGGGCGTTGAGATCCTTCTATCTTGTAGACAAAACACGGCTACCCATATCACGGACCACATCCATGAGTGGCGTCGACGCCGTAGCTTATGCAAGATCAAACTTGACGACCGTATCTTCCTAGATTGGTTCCTCAAATCCCTTCTCCCTGTAATCGCTAAGGATGTAGCCTCAGAAAGACCCCAGTCTGAGGAAGAGGCCATCCTTAAGGCTCAACAGTTCGACCTCATTTACGCCCAATCGGGTTACCTTTATACCATTATACCTGATGCCCCTCGCGGCGAGTCTTCCCAGCATGATGCGCCGGGGGCATCCCACGCTGCAGATGGTATCATTGGCCGTGTTTCTTCGCATCCCCAACCATTCTCTATAGCACGTCCTACCCCTGGCCCCGACCTGTCGCGGGCTACTTCACAGTCTGGAGCAACCAACTCATATGCTCCCATGACACATCACCATTCCCATGGACCCTCATGTCCACCTCAGTGCTTCGGGTATGCGACTCCTGCTTATGCTCCTCCAGTCGCCCCTCAGCCTTACTACCATCAGCAGGCTGCCTCAGTTCCTGCGCCTTCACAATCCCCACCAGCTTATTATCCGCCACAGGCAGCCCCTGCGGCACATCCACAACCTGCTCCGCAGTCCTATCAGCAACCCCCTCAAGTTGCTGCACCTGCTCAGCCTCAACCTGCATATCATCCACCGCAGCCTGCTCCAGCACCTGCGCAACCTCAAAATCCACTTGCTGCCCAAGGGCAAGTTTACGCCCAACAGAACACGCCGCAAAACCAGAATAACCAACGAAACCAGGGCCAACAGAACCACGGCAAGGGCCGTAATCGGGGGAACAACCAACCTGCAGACCAAGCTGGACAACCGGCTAATCCCCCTGACAACAACAATGCGGCCCCCGCTAATCAAAACCCTGATCGCCCGCCCAAGCAGGCTAAAAACCCCAATTTGCGAACGAACCACCCTTGTTCTATTTGCGGGGTCTATGGACATTACACACATGCTTGCCCACACTTGGAGGGAGCTCGGCAACTCTGGGTTGACGAGGCCCATCGCCAAGGGCATGCGGCTCCCCAAGCACCGCCCAACCCTCCCCAACCTCAACAACCCCCTTTAGTGCTGCAAAACCCCCTACCGACCCAAGGCGTAGTGAACACTCAACCGTTGGCTCCTCATCAAGCCAATGCGCCCCAACAACAACAGATCACTTACGCTGCTCCTGATCAACCCATGTTTGACTCAGGTACCCACCACTTGCTGATGATGTCATCTGCTGACGTCAACCTCCAGACCCGTCGGAACCAATACGGCTCTACCTCTGAAGCCCCTCCCACGGATAAAACTACTAACGCCCATCCCACCGATCAGGCGTTACGTATACCTCCGCCGCCCATAGACGGCGCTGCGAAAGCACCTCGTTTCCCCCTTCGCCGAATCAACAATAACCCTAACGCGCGCGCTGCGTCAAACTACAACATCGTAGACGACCTAGCCCAATCTCCCGCAGCCATGTCTGCGTTAGAAGTCTTGAAGAACTGTCCTTCCCAGCGCAAGACGTTACTTTCCGCCATTGGGGGGATTGACCCAACTGATTCGCATTTGATGGCATTTGATTTAGACCAGTCTGAACCACGCATACCTTCCAGCTTAGCATTCCAAGTTACTGTCTCCATTAGGAATCTTGTCATCCATCGGTGCATCATCGATGAGGGTGCCTCCACATGCGTTATGTCTACATTCGTATGGCAGAAGCTAGGATCCCCTCCTCTCCAGCAGTCCACCACTGCGTTACGTGCCTATGAGGGTCGTTCGGCCCATCCCCAAGGCCTCCTACCCAACGTACCCGTCCAGTTAGGTGGTAAAACCGTCCTTATTGACATAGAGGTAATCAATGCCCAATTGGATTACAACCTTTTACTTGGCCGCAGCTACATGTATGCCATGCGGGCGGTTGCCTCTTCGGTCTTTCGCACCATGATGTTCCCCCATGAGGGACGCGTGGTTAAAATTGACCAGCTCACATACTATGATCCCAGTGCTCCCGCGGCACCTGAAAACGTTCTCCCCATGGTTGAACAACCTATTTCTCCTGCCACCACTTCGTTTGTTTCCTCCTCGGGGCCTGGAGTCTACTCAGACGCGCCGATGACTTCCACCTTTCAATCCATTCCCCCCCCGTCATCTACGCCCGAAGTCTCTGACTTATGTACCTTGTCCCACGACAACCTACCACCTAATACTCAACCACCCTTGTTGCCAAAACCACCATTGGTACCTAGCCACATTGGTGTTACACCGATCCATACGATCCCCTTCCTAGTCCCTCCATCGGGAGTAGTAAGCGCCCCGGTCATGGCTACCCTTAGCCTCCCTGGGTTAACCTTGGAATTACCTGTATGGTATCTTTCGCCTCCCGTTCGCCCGCCGACACCAGATGTCGTCCTCCAGCCGGTGCAACCCATGGCTACTACCACTCAGCCACCTCCCGGTGTCTCTACCCCTTCGTCCTCCACGACGCCCCCTCCTCCTCCCCAACCCACTGGGGGCAGAGGTCCACAACCTTACACTGCTGTACCACCTCCCAAGACAGTCAAAAACCCTCCAGTATTTCGTGCTCCTCCCAAATGCTCGTTGTGCGACGAGTTGGGCCATGCGACCCACCAATGCCCACAGTTACCCGCATTGCAGAAGCACATGCAAATGCTTGATGATGACCCCAACATCCCAACTGTCGAACTAAACCCCACTCCTAAGCCTAAAGATAAGTCCCTACGTACCAACCACTCCTGCGCCATCTGCGGTATTTACGGACACTATTCACATCATTGTCCCGATCTCCCAGATTACAGAGCGGCTCTCTATGAGATGAACAATCTGGATCTTGAGACGGCACCACCTACCATTGAGGAGATCTACCCCCCGGTCTCTCCCCCTTCTGAAGAGGTTAATATCATCTACATGATCTCTTCAACCACCACTTCCACTACCATTCCCTCGTCAACCGATTTGACGACACAAACTTTCTGTACCGATGAGGAAGTTCTTGAGGCCCTGACTGCCCCGTATTATCCCTGGGACGATATGCACCATCGTTCCTATTTCATCCCAGAAGAATCCTCCTCTAGCACAGCTAACCAATTCACAGTTGAGTCTAAAGACTTCCTCCCCACCAAGGTCGATTGGTTCAAGGACCCTATCCCTGCTCCTGATGCCTTCGAGGAGGGAAACATGGCCAACATCTCACCTGTCATCCAAGTTGATATTGCTGCTCCAGGTCGTGCCCCTGAACTCATTACTTTAAGAGCATTCTGCACTAAACAAGAGATTGAGGACTACATAAACTTTTTCAAAGAATTCCGTGATGTCTTTGCCTGGTCCTATACCACAATGCCTGGTCTTGACCCTGCGATTATAGAGCACCACATTGACACATGGCCTGATGTAACCCCCGTTCGTCAGAAACAACATTCTCTTCCTCCCTCAAAGTTCCCAGGATATGCCCCTGAGCTCATCACTTTAGGAGCCTTCTGCAGCGAGCGAGAGATTGAAGATTATACACAACTCTTCCAAGAATTCCGTGATGTCTTTGCTTGGCCCTCTAACGGAATTCCTGGGATCAACCCCGCCATTCTCAAACATCACATAGACACATGGCCAGAGGAACTCCATGTTCATACCGAAACCAACTCTGAAGGCCTCCCTTTACGCAACCCCCATGACGGGTTGCCTCCTACGGAATCTCTATCCATAGAATAACTCGCGGCCCCATTTTGGTCCGCATTGTACAGTTTGCTCTCTTTTTGTTTTTCACTTTTTTACCATCATCTTACATTCATCCTTTCTGCATGATTACAGATGGACCACTTTCCACCTCATTACACTGGCTTCGCTGACGGCGCAAGCCGCTGGTCTCCCAACCTGGCTTCTGCAGCATGGGTCTTGTACTCCCCTTCCAACGAGATGATTCACCTTGACGGAATATGTATAGGCGCTGCTACCAATAACCAGGCGGAGTATGATGCTGTGACCGGTCTCCTGACTGCCGCCCTCCAAATAGGCATAAGTCACCTTCATGTGTTCCTTGACTCCCAGCTACTTGTCTCCCAGCTCAACAACTGCTACCAGGTGCGTGATCCCTACCTTTTTAGAAAATTCCTGCGCACAAAACAACTCAGTCGACAATTTGGATCCATCACATTCACACATGTCCCCAGAGCCCAAAATAGTGTCGCAGACCAAATGGCCAACAACATCCTAGACTGGCATATCAATCACACCATGTAACATCATGCATCATCATCCCATAGCATCTCATAAAAAATAAAAAATAAAAAAATATATATATATATATAAAAACCCAAAAAGATTGCATCGCATCCACATTTGCATCCATATACATAAACCACATGCATATCCATAGGGGCATCCACGTGCCTAAACATACATATATCATGTTGCATCACATAAAATACACAAGGGGCATCCACGTGCCTAACATCCTAACCCACTTGCATCCACGTGCAATGAAAACATATCACAAAACATAAAGCGCATCCACGTGCGTATAAATACAATAACAATCATACAAAAAGGTGCATCCACGTGCATATATATATATATCAAAAAATATACATGTTCAGTGCTATACATGTCCTGAGTACCCCTGTACTCAGCTATACAAAATGGCTATACATGCCTAAAGCCTCATCTACATACATGCCGTAGCTACAAAACTCGGGGGGGAGTCCCCTGCACCCCCTAATGGGAGTCGTATCCTGCATCACTGCCGGCATCGGCTGCCTCTGAATCCTCCCCTCGCACGCTCCGGCAACTCCAAAGTCTCCAGGGGCGATCCAACTTCCTTAGACGCTTCGTTCCTGATTAGGCCACTACCGTTCACGGTTTCTTGCGACTGCTCCGTACCCACATACCCTTCGTCTGGGATGAGCAAGCAGAAGCTGCATTCGAAGCCCTCAAGAAGGCTCTCACACAAGCCCCTCTGATCTCCCCTCCGGATTTCTCCCAGGACTTCATCTTATACGTCTCGGCCTCCGAGCATGCCGTGTCCGGAGTCTTGGTTCAAGAAGACGCTTCCCACCAGGAACACATCATTTACTACGTCAGCCAGACCTTGTCTGGTCCACCCCTCCGTTACCCATATGAGGAGAGACTTGCCCTCGCCGTAGTCTTTTCCGTACAAAAATTGCGACACTACATCTTAATGAGTCATACCACCGTCGTTGTCGACTCTAACCCCATGGTATATCTTCTAAACCGGCGGCTACTGCAAGGTCGTGTCGCTAAATGGGTCATTATCCTCCAAGAATATGACCTTACCTTCAAAACACCTAAAAGCACTAAAGCCCTCGCGCTTGCCCAGCTCATTACCGATCTCCCTTCCCTTCTCCCGGCCAAACCAATCTCTGATGAGTTACCCGACAATCACCTGTTCACTATCTCGTCCGATGACCCATGGTACGGTGATATCTTGTTATACCTACGCACGCAGAAGTTCAGACCCAAAGTTACCCGTAATGGATGCCGTCGCATCCGTCACCAGGCCTCTCGATATCTCCTCTTAGGCGATGTCCTCTACCGGCGCGGAGTTGACACAATTCTTCGTCGTTGCCTTACACACGAGGAAGCTGAACGCGTCCTTAATGACTGTCATAGCGGTGCCTGCGGAGGCCATTTCTCAGGGATGGCCACTGCCCAAAAAGTCATCCGCGCCGGATACTTCTGGCCCACACTTTTCACTGACTGCATCACTGCGGTCAAACACTGCCATAATTGCCAACTTTTTGCCCCCAAGGCCCGGACACCTCCTGCTCCGTTACACCCAGTCGTCACCGTTGGTCCCTTTTGTAAGTGGGCCATAGACTTCATGGAATGTAGACCCCAGTCGGCCAATGGCCACAAATATATTGTTGTCGCTGTTGATTACTTCACCAAATGGGCGGAAGCCATGCCTACCTTCAATTGTACCGCCGACACTGCTGCCCGATTCTTTTTCAACCATGTCATCGCTCGATTCGGGGTCCCTAAACAGTTAGTCTCTGACCATGGTTCACACTTCGAAGATGCAGTTTGGCGTGAGTTATCCACCCTCCTTCAGTATGAACACCAATTTTCCTCTGCTTACTACCCCCAAGGGAACGGCCAAGTAGAGGCCATCAATAAAATCCTCAAAACCATCCTCCAACGAACGGTTGACAAGCATAAGTCCAATTGGCACCACATGTTGTTCCCTGCCTTGTGGGCTTACCGCACCTCCACTAAGACCGCCACTGGTTTTACACCATTTCATCTAGTTCACGATGTAGAGTCTGTCCTCCCCATCGAGTGTCAGATTCCTGCCTTACAGATCGCCGTTGAACTTCTCCCTGACACCTCCCCCATCGAGCAGCGTCTGCTGCAACTCGAACAAGCCGATGAAGACCGTCGGGCCACTCTCCAGAACATCGAAGCTGCCAAAAACCGCTCCAAAGCCGGTTATGATAAACATGTTCACCCTCAAACTTTCCACGAAGGGGGACCTCGTCCTCGCCTATGACCAAGCCCATGACAAAACCGGTAAAGGGAAGTTTGAATCTATGTGGCAAGGACCTTACGTCGTGCAGACCTGCCTCGGCAAGGGGGCATACATCTTAGCTGACTCCGAAGGCCGTCCTTTGCGCAACCCTCGTAATGGGTTGTATCTCAAGCGTTTTTACCCATAAACGGAACCCGCGGCCTCATTGGTCTGCGTTGTATAGTACTTTCGTTTTATTTTTTGTCCGTTTTTCAAACCGTTTCCACCATTGGAATCAGCACGACGAGACCGTCATGATGGTCACCTCGTTGCATTATTTTCGTTTCGTTCTTCTTTGCCCATTTTTCAGACACCACTAGTCGCGTCGGTTTGCGTGCCACATCGGCCGTTCTCCATTTTTCACATGTTTTATATCATCGGATTCATTTTTCCGAGCTGCTGATGATGCTTGAGATCATTTCTCGCTCTCACCTCCATATTTTCCGGGCATTTTTCAAAATGCCCCCGTCACCTCGATTTGCGTGCCACTTCGGCCGTCACCCATTTTTGACATCCTTTATATCGCCGGATTCATTTTTCCGAGCTCGTGACGATGCTTGAGATCATTTCTCGCTCTCACTCGGTACAATTTCAACATTGTGTCCCAACACCTTGCTGCCTCGGTTTGCGTGCCACATCGGCCGCCATCGGATTGTTCCACATTTTTACATGAGCCATTCACTCCTGTCATACTGCAAATGTTTCGTTATTTTGCCACCATTTCATCTACCCCGCAAGGAGGCCCACCAGTGTTCCCCCCCCTACTCTCGTTCTTGGTCATCATTTCTGATCCTTGATTGAACGCTTCCTCCTTGCCTGGCCATTCCTTTTGTTCGGTATACTTTTATCCCTTTTTCGGCCGGACAAGTCTTTTACGAAAAAGGCACTTAGGGAGTTTCCGTTAAGCTCTGTTCTGACTCCTAAAAGAATGAAAAGATCGCCGAGCAATCTTGCTTCCTTTCATGCTCGTTAAAGTACCTGAAAGGGCGTCTATCTGGTATAAGTTTAACCCTTTTCCGGACCTGGTAGACTAATTCCGAAAAAGGAATACTCTAGTCACACCGGCTAGAAGAGTTCTTCATTGCATCCTTTTATGCTTCTTTGGGCCTTGGAGACTAAATCTATGAAAAAGCAACCCCCTGGAGTCTTCTTACTTGCTTTCAGACTCTCTAAAATTGAAAGCAACCACGAGCATGAACTGTCCTGGGCTCGTAAAATCCACACGACAGTACCATTCCATTACTTCAGAGTCTTCTTATTTGCTTTCAGACTCCTTAAAATTGAAAGCAACCACGAGCATGAACTGTCCTGGGCTCGTAAAATCCACACGACAGTACCCATTTTACACACACTTCTTCTAGTTCCTTAACCCATGAAGAAGTTTTCCCCCCGTGCTCTTGGCACTTTGATCTACCATCTCGGCAGCACCCCCAATCAGGTCGCCTTTGTTCAGAGTATTCTGCAGTCTCCTACCATTGTAACACAGCTTGAGTCTCCCTCAGCCCAGTAACCTTCCCAGATCCCATACAGCTATGATCCCTCTCCCCTTAGTCAGTTTCATATGCTGCCAGATCATTCCCATTATCATACTCTGAACAAAGGAAGTTTGAGTCCACCCACTCTACTTGCCCAGTTGTCCCTAAACACTTTGTCAGTCCTGCCATCAGTACTATCACATTTCGGTTGTTTACCTCGCGCTCCTGTCAAGGAAACATCATTGCCTTGATAGTTGCAGGTCTCCCTCTGTCGACGACAGCTCCTCTATTCCAGAGGATAGGCCTAGAGGTCCCTATGCCTTGGACTTATCACCATCTGTGGTAAGTGCCTACGGATCATTCTGAGAGGAGACATCATTGCCTCCTCCGAGTGGTTGTTCCTCACATGCTCGACTTCAGCACCTTGATCGCATCGTTGAGGATCGCGTAGGATTATATCCCATCCATTTTTAGTCGAAGACCCCGGATTTCCCCCGACTCTAGCACATTGGTGAGTCACTTTGGAACGCCCAGTTATATGTTCCCGTGGATGTCCGGGGTTGCATTGGCGATTGTATTCGGAAGCCATCCAGCTATATGCTTCCTCGAGTACCCATTTTAGTTCCCATTCAGTGTACCATGGAGAGTATGACCCCAGTCACTATGATCCAGCAGCTCATCAGTTCCTTTGGTACCACACTCAGTAGCACTGTTGATTGTTCCAGTGCACCAGTTCTGCAGTTCACACATGATCCGCTCAGCAGTATGTCCCAGATTTGTGTCCCCTCTGGACCTCTTATGATGTACACAGTGGTCATGTATCTTACAGGTCCCCCTTATCGGGCCTCACAGTTATGTTTATGCATCTTGATACGAGCATGGGTATGCCCGCCTCGTCCATATATTGAGATTATTCCTCATTCAGTATTTGAGGTCATGTATATTTCAGGTCCCCATTTTTTGACCCCATTGTTATTATGTTATATCCTGATACGAGCATGGGTATGCCCGCCTCGTCCATATGATCAGATGATTCCTCATCCATTATTGAGGTTATGTACTTTTAGTTCTTGCAGTTGTTCGGGATCGTTGTTCCGGGCTTCAGTTTGTTTCTTCTCTTCTCTCCATATCCCAGGAAAACCATTCATGACTTATGATGTCCATCGGCCATACGATGAGCTCCTGACCTCGCACATCAGGGGGCAATCTGTTAACACCCAAAAAGTGTTCACTACCTCATCTACCACATTATATGGCTCATTTGTCCATTTTCCTACCATATTTCCTTAAAAACCCCAAAAATCCCACTAAAAAGCCTCCAAAAGGCCTAAAATGCCTCCAAAAGGCCACAAAACCCTCAAAATAGCCTAAAAAAGGCTGAAAACCCCCTTTTCCTCCAAAAATAGAAAAAAACCCCTAAAAAGAGAATAAAAAATATAAAATAATGAGGAAAAGGAGGAAAAAACCCTATACAGCTGCATAAAACCATGTTTTTTCCTAAAACCATGGGTCAGCACTCCACCACCAAAAAACTATAAATAGGTGATGGAGATCCCTTATTCCATATCCACAATCACAAGCACCCTTACTCTGCCAAAAATCTCTCTCGAAACCCTAGTTCACCTTTGAACTATTTTCACCTTGAGAGCCACCTTTGGCCCATTCCCATCATTGGAGAAGGAGAAGGAGCATCTTGAAGCTTGGAGCATCCTCTTGGACACTGCAAAGGGCTTCATCAAACCTTCTCATTGAAGGTAATATCAATACAAAAAGCCATTCTTTCAATTTAATGTTTATGTTTCATGCATGCTTTAGAAGTAATTTAATTTTTGTTTTAGCTTAATTAGTTTAATATACTGAACTGCTACTAAGGAGTCCATTCTCCTTAGTAGGTGCTCATTGGCACAAGCTAGGGGTAAAACCCTAGCTACAGATGTTATAGTGAGAACTGGAGTATTTTTGGGGGTAGATATTGGTGGCGGGATCGTAAAATTTCCCATGACGAAAGCATCTTTGCACAATCCTACACCAACATCTTGATCATCCTTTGGTTCATCCATAATGAAAGGAGCATTTGATTGCACAATAGTTTTAGGAATGCAGTAAATCTAATTGGTTGATCATGACAATCTTCCCCCTATGAGGGAACAAAATCACTTGGGACACTAAAGCACTAGAGTCATCATTGCATGTACTTTTTTTTTTTTAAGCAAAAAAGGTAACTTTCATTCTATTAGCATAAACAGAAAATACATACTGACTTCTTTACAATATTCAAGTGATCCATGAACTACCACAGAAAACCACAGAGAATGACAGGTGCTGAGTGAGCCACCCCTAAGCTCCCAGAAAACAAGTTCCATACTAGCCACCCTTAAGCAGACAACCCACACATAACCTAACTTAATATCTTCAAATATTTTTACAAAAATTGGAGCCAAAGTTTCTAAAATGCCACTCGGCAGAGCAGAAAATCTTGAGACCATCCTCAGCATTATCACCAATCAGAAGACTACAGTTCATGAAATTACATATTCCATTCCCCTTGGAACCATAGAGACACCAGACAACACTAAACCTACCCAAAGCCGTGCCCCCAGACAACTATCATGGAACAGCCAAAAAGGAACCCTGAACCCAGCAAAAAGGATGACATGCACTAGAGCAGAAAGAAATACAGCCGAAAAAATACCATGCCGCAAGAGTTGAAACAGACAAAGCATTAGGCTGAAGGACCCGCCTCGTCATCACTATGGACCATAATAGGAGCTGTTGCCATCTCCCCTTTATCCAAAGGTACTGGATCCCGAGGGATAGCTTGCTGCTTCGGCACATCCAAATAAGTAATACCCAATTTGTCCGCCAGTGGATCCAGCTTCATATGTATCCAGTGACAGTTCTCCACCATGTCCTTGCTTACATCCTCCAGCCTCTTGAGCCGAGGAGAACCAGATAATGCATCCCCCGAGTATCCAGACACTGGGCAATCAAAGTTTTGGTTACCCATAGGGTAACAGTTGCCCGATTGTATAGAGCCATGTGTCCCAGAGTATTCCCCGAGTCATGAATCCAATTAGCCATGGCCTCCACTTCCTCCAGTAAATCAACCTCCCCCACTAGACCACATAAGTCAGCTTCAATTTCATCCACCTCCTGCCACACTCCCAGCAGAAAGAACCGGCGAATGAAAACTGCGGTAGCAGCCGAATTCCATTGATCCCGACTAGGACCAGTACGAGGTGTAGCACCTCCCCCCAAAATGCTCGTCTCACCAGGGTTTCTACATCCTCGTTTCAAGGCACGACCTTTCGAAGGCATGGTGTTCTCTCTCTCGCAAATCCTCTGCACACTCACAACCACAATAAACTTGTTGAACGTATCACAATGGATAATCTACCAAGAATCTTTGTTCCTGTTGCCACTTCTGTGTTCCATATTTATGGATGAGATGCCTCCTATTACCATTGAATTCGGCATCATAAACCTGATGCTGTAATAATTGAAACAGACCTCATCATTCATACTCAGCGTCCCGTGTTGATCACGAAACTCCATCGTAATCCTGCATAAGCTTCGCCACCTTGTCTTTCGCATGCTTCGAATCCTATGAATTGAATTCATCATCTGATATAATATCTCCACAAACCTTAACGATTGTCCTTTGGTACATCTTCCCATTGTTCCATCTATCCCTTTGATGCAAGACGTGTACCCTCCATACATCAATCACTGTTAGTAAGATAGGCTCTATCGTCATCTTTCGCCAGCCACTCCTTATGATAACACTCGGCGATTTTAAAGCACTTAAGAGGACATGTATCGGAGGGTAAATCTGAGGCCTTCCCATCCCATCTTTCATTCACTTGCACGACACCCTAATTTTCCAACTCATCAGCCAGACAATTGGCACTTCATCTTACATCTCGAAACACAATGGAATTAAATCCTCTTATCATGGTTTCCAAACATGTTATCCGCCACGCCAGACGGCAGGAGGTTGCCACCTTCACAGCATTAGTTCCATTTAAGAGTTTATTTGCAATCTGTATGAAAATTTCAGAGTCACCTTCCACAATGCAACTATTAAAGCCGCTTCTGGTGATTAGACTAAGCCCTTGAAGGAGAGCTTCACACTCTGCGGCATTATTAGTTTTGTTTCCTATATTACCACAATAACAAAACTGGATATGGCCATGGTTATTTCTCACCACCCCACCATACCCTGCCATGCCTAAATTCCCTTTGGAAGCTCCGTCAAAGTTCAGTTTGAGCCATCCCTGCTGCGGCAGAGACCACTGCATTGGGATTTCCTACGGTTTGTTTCCAGTATAATGAAGACCAATAAACTGGGGAAGACCTCTAATGCCCTAGGTATGTAGTAATCTCACTTCATTGTCAGGACCACTCAGATCTTCCGCATTCCATCTCGTGAGTTTCAAGGTTTCGGTTATCCCCTGCTTAAGACGCTCCGAGATGACCTTCTAGGTGTTAGTTTTTTGTTTTTCCTGAAACAATCAGGTATTGTGTTCTTTCCAAACCTCCCAGAGGAGGAAACCAGGATACAATTTCCAGATACGATTCAATATATTCCCTTGAAAGGGTTTCCCATTCCTTTGCCTTTTGGTTTGCCCAAGGCTTGTCCTAACCCGAGCAGTCCTCCTAAAAAACCTAGCCCCTTCATCCCACAGTGTTGAGGAAAAGCTGCATTCATCAAGAAGATAAGCCATTGTCTCACTATTCTGACCACAAAGAACACAAATAGATGTACCCTCAAAGCCTCGTTTAGCAATTTTGTCGCATGTCAGAATTCGGCCTCATAATACTAACCAGAGAAAAAGAGTAATTTTGGGCCACAACTTAGCCTCCCATAAATGCTTCCATACCTGATACTCCTCTGAATTGTCTGAACTGGTCTGCAAATGGTAAGCTTCTTTAATGGTAAACCTCCTAGTCGGTTGATGACCCCACCGAAGGATATCCCTGCCTCCCTGAATTTTAACTTGCCTTTGGATCACAATATTATAGACTTGCTTTCCTGTTTCTTCCCCATAGGAGGTCATTGCATGTACTTAACTACGTCCTAATAGAAAATTGTAATCTATAGGTGTGTCTACTACCTCAACATTGACTGTGACTGTTTTACAACCCCATTCAATAGGGACGGCTACAATAAGTCCGTGAGGAGGGAACACATGTCCATCAAATTCCTTTGGCATGGTATGGGATGGAACTAAGGTGGATGGAACAGTTGCATGTGTCTAAATGGCATTAGACAAGTTGAGGCACCTTCATCAACTATGGTTCGAAAAATGTTCCTTCCATGAGTTGTTACTTTAATCTGAAAATAAAATTCGGAAGGGATCCTACAGATTCAATGGTCTATGTCTAATGTGATCGAAGTTGCATCAGATGGATCAACAACGTCAATTGTAGACAATAGTTCCTTTCTTTACATCGGACAACATTGCAATACCTCCAAAGCCGACATGGCACATGGTGCTTGAGCTAGATCCTCAACAAAATTATAGTTCTAAGTAGCTCGTGCATTAGGATTATGTGTTGTTCTACATAGAAAACCTTTGGGGGGGTCTGCTACAAAGTCTATGGCTAGTTTCACAATGGTGAGAGAACCACTTGGATGTGATACTGATTGATATGATGTACTAGGATGGATATCATAAGAATCATGTCTTGTTTGAATGTTCACCTCATGATCACACATGAAGACATTGGAATTGGGATGATTTCCCCTTTGCAGGGGGGTTGGCTAGTTTCCCCCTGGCGATAGTATCGGCGTCGTAGCAACCATTTTTTTATGGTGTTGCGGAAAGGGTTGCGTCAAAACAACGATTTGTTGTTTCCCACCACATTGAGCCATGTTTGGTGCATCTCCTTTCCAAAACTTAACATTTTTCTAACTCTTGTATTTCTTCTTCTTTCCTCCAATGTCTGTGGAATGGACTGTAAGGATTTCAAAATTTTGGGAAGGACAAGCACTTTGCTTACCCTTATATTTCTTGTTATTTCCTCTAAGGTCTATGGATTGGACTGTGAGGATGTTAGAAGTATTGGAAGGATTAGCAGTTTGCTGCATTTCCTGGCCAGTTGTAGGTTGCAAAGTCTGAACAGACATTTGTCCCATTTGTTGGGTAATTTGCTCGATTTTGTTGATGGAACCCATCACACCATCAGTATGAGGTCCATGTGGTTGACTAGTTGGATCGAATGCAGGTATTGTAGGTTGGCTCCAAAAAGATTGGTTAATTCCTAAAACTTGACCACTCCATTACAAAATGGGGTCAATGGGTGGATTTCCCCCTTATGGGGTTAATCCCCAAAAGATTGGTTGCTTTCTAGAACCTAACCACTCCATTGCAGAATGGGGTTAATGGGTGGTTTCCCCCTTGTGGGGTTAGGCCCCAAAAATATTTGGTACTTTCCAAAAATTGACCAATCCATTGATGTGGTCCTTGGGTGTGATAAGCATTCCAAGGTGGGCTTCCCCATTGTAGAGAGTACCCCCAATAAGATTGGGTACTTCTTAGAACATGAACAATGCGTGGATTGCCTCCTTCCGTAGTTAGGCCCCAAGAATATTGGTTACTTTGGGGATCCTGACCACACCATGGTAGTTGTCCTTGGGATTGAAAAGCATTCCAATGCGGATTTCCCCCTTGCAAAGGTGGTCCCAAAGAAGATTGGTTACTTCCTGGAACTTTCCCAATCCATTGTGGAATGGGGTTGATAGGTGGATTTCCCCTAGGATTTGTGCTTAGATAATTTGAAGGATAACCCCCTGGGTCATTTCCAATCATTGGTGGAGGATAACCCCAATTGGAATTAATGTTCCATGGCCCATTGCTTTCACCAGGAATATTAGCATTCCATGGTGAAGGGTTTCCCACAGAAGTAGAACTTGGACAAGTATTTGATATACCAGAAGGATTTTTGCTTACTCCTTGTGTGCTTTGACCTTTTTTACCTGAACCATATTGAAAACCCATCTTATGTAAGGCGCACCCACCAGTAGGGATCCCTGCAGACAAAGTGGATGTACTTTTGGGATTGGAACATGGAACTGTGCCAACTGGCATTGAAGTGTTGGTTGAAATTGTGCAAATGATAGGTATGCTAACTGTTGGGATTTTTGTAGAGGTCAAATTGGAAGTATTGACACCTCCTGCAGTTATTTGAGGTTGTGTTGATGTTGAGGGTGATGTTTTCATGGTCTCTTGAGATTCTGAAGAAGCCATGGTGTCAAGTGTTATATTCTACATTTTATTCAAATAACTGGAAAGGGGATTGATATAATCCAATGAATCACTGATGTGAAGTACAACTAGGTCTAAAGGGCCTGCCAAGGGTGGGTTTACGTGAGTAGCTATGGCATTCTCTAATGTTTCAATTTCAAATGGAGAAAGATCATCAACTGTTTCTGTTGGTATATATTAGTGTAGGGACTTTTCTACTCCATTATCTATCCTTAGTATAATTTGGTGAAGCTTAATCGATAGAAATACATGCAATAATCAACATTCCTTTGAGATTTCTAAGTATTTTTCAAGAAAAGAGAAGGGAGGAAGATAGTCGAATACCTCTTGAATCTAGTTTTTTGTAGGAGATCCCACTGATTGAGCATCCATGGCCTTTATGCCTCCTTTAGAATCTTTCTTGCTAGTTCCTTACTTATAACCTTACTTCTACCAATTTGAAAAACTTTGCAAAACTTGAAATCTATCTACCAAACTTTGAATTCAAAACTAGACTTAGAACACAAATTCAAACTTAAATTTCGGGGGAAACTTGAATTGCATCATATTGAATTAAAGAAAAAATAATACTTACAACCTTGTGTTGCCTTGAATCCATTCTCCTTTGCTGTGATCCATCCTTCTCCATCCATGTCTTTGATCATGCAAATGCTTTGTGTAAAAGAGGAACTTTCCAACCTTTCAATCTTCCAGCATGCCTTTACTCTCACTTTTTGTATTTTAAATTTCCCAAAAGGCCTTTCGTATATAGCACTACGATTTGTGCACTCAGTTTCCAAATATGAATGTTGGACTAAACTTTTCATGATTTTTTATTATTTTTATCAAAAAACCTACTTTACATAGTTTTCCAGGCATTTGACTTTATTTTCCATAACTTTCAGGACAATTAATACACATGACATGTATTCTTTCCCCTCTAAGAGTTGTGGAAACTAGGTTTTTGCCCTTAATTGGCCCTACACTTGGGCGTTTTAGAGCAACCTTTGTCTGACATACTTCTTCCTTTGTGGAAGTGATGCTCATATGAAAGATTAAAACTCTCAATGGTTCCAGATTTCTAGTCTTCATGTTGCGGGCGAATGGTAAAATGTGTTTCCAACCTTCACTTGTTAAAGGTGTTAATTTGATTATTAACAATATATATATATTTTTAATTATTCTTAAAGACAAATTTACTAGTTATTTTTACACAACCACCCTTAAAAATATTTTGGCAATGGGTTCAGAGCATTTTTGTTAAGATAACTTACCACCAAAATATTATGTTGTGTTGTAATGATTAATCATTTTATCCATCACTAAGGAGAGAGTTCCTTCTAGATATTGCCTAGGTCAAAGAGTGAGTCTCAAAGAGGGAAAAACCTCATTGATGAGAGACACTAAAGATCATTTTTATAGTTCACTCTAGATGATATTTTTCCTTATTTGGTAATCTTTTTATTCATCATCATTATTATTAATACAATGCATTGATATTTCTTCTCTCCATTAAAATGTGGGGTCTTGATATTTTCTCATTAGAATGAAAGTCAACCCATTGATATCTTTGAAAACAACATGCATGCAAGTTTATTTAATTTTCATTTTATATAGGATCATAGCATTCACTTGGATCCACCTTTTCTAATTCCAAAACCAGCAATGAATTCACAAAGGTTTTCTTCACGTGCTTTGGATTTTTGTTATTTTCATTTAAAGGGAAGTAATTAACTTGGGTTTGGTTATTGTTATTTTCATAAAAGGGAAGTAATTAAATTGGCTTTGGTTACTCATATATTTGTAGCTTTGTTTTTTCTTCTACACTAGTAACTCCAACCTATTGGTTGATTTTATTTGGTATAATTGAGCACCAACTAACTCACTATGAAGGTTTGATAATCCCTTCTAATAATATAAAATTTTCAAATTATTTTTGAAGCTCTGCTTGACCTTTTGTTGTATAGATGATATGATGATCAAACATGATATCTTGGATCTTGATGATCATAGCTCAGACAAGAGCTTCTACAATGGCTAGGTGTCAAGCATGCAGAAGTTGTCCATTTAATATCTAGGTACTTGCTTAATTATTGAGTAAGTGAATTCTATATCTCTTTCCTAAGTTTAACTTAGAAAAAGAACATTATTAAGTTAATGTTGGCTAATCACTAAAAAATGAACTTAAGATTAAGTCACAAACGTTGATCTTAAGTGAGGATCAAGATCTAAAATTGGCCATCCATCACTTTGGATATTGGGGTTTAGGGTTTTAGTCATTGAGATGCTATAAAAGAAAGCATAAGGAGAGGAGAAAGACACAATATCACAAGATGATTTTAGAGAGAGAATTTCTAAAGAGATGAGTGAGAGATTGAGTGGCTAAGGAGAAGAGAGTGAATATTTTGCAGGGAGAGAAGATTAGAGGTAGGAGACAGAGGCCGATATCATAGAGGGTCAATCCATATGGTGATACAAAATGCCAAAATGATGATGCATCGTCGTACGAAGTGACACACTTCCATACAAGTGATGCAAAGGGTTGATCTGGTGATGCAAAGGTCATACAAGTTGATGCACAGGGAGATTGGGTGACATAGGATAACATACGAGTGACATATGACCAGATGGGTGACGCATGCAATCGTACATAGTGACCTAGGGCCGATTTTCCTTGTGGATGATTTCTCTAGTGTGTCAATTTTCTCTGGGACCGAATTACAAGTTCCATGTTGTAATTTATGATTTTCTTTATGAGATAATAAAAGAAGAATAAAATTGAAGGTTTTTTTTTCGCCATTATGGTTTTCCATGGTAAATAATTGTGTCAAATGTGTGCATGATTGCATGTTTATTTCCACTGCATTAGTTGTTAAAAATATCAAGTATTTCAATTTATAATTTATGAGTATAAGAATTATTTAGAGCAGGAATCAAAATTTGGTATTGAATAAAATTTTGAACATGTTTTCAAAGAAAGGTTGGCTCCAAGAAGGAAATCACACTTGGAAAGGGTTTACACAAAAAAGAAATGTTTTCTTTGGTTAGCTTATTTGATTGATCATGATTGTAGTAAATTGACTAAGATTTGAGGATCAATTGCAGGGTACATCCAACTGCAATCCCTAGAAGGAAATGATAACATTAGTGTTGATAGAGAACGGGATTTGGGAATTTAAAGATAAACAACAAACAATTTTAACCGATGCTATATATCTGGCTAAGTATACCATGAAGTATGTGAAATCCAGGAAGATTATTCTGGATGTAATGAAGGATCATATGATATCTCATTTTTCCAAAAATAATACAACCAAGGATATGTGGCAATCTCTGATGAAGCTATACCAGAGTGATAACCTCAACATGAAAATGGTATTGAAACATGAACTCATAAGCACCAATATGTCCATATCATATATCATCCTTCTTATCTCACAAGGATCACACAGCTTCGTGACAATGGTAGTAGTTGGGGAAACTAACATATATAGAGTTGGTAAGAGTATCCTTGAATGGATTAACCAAGCCATGGGCTCCTTTATTCAAAGGTATCGTTGCATGAGAAAGCATTCATAGATGGGAGAGGTTATGGGATGAAATCATCGCTGAGGAGAATCACAAGGAGTTCCTATATGGAGGAAAATGGAAGGGTAATCGTGAGGAGAATGTTTCTCTTGTGAATCATGCATGGAATGGAAAAGTGAAGTCCAAGAAGATACAAGTGGAGAGGATTCCACTCATGACAAGAAGAAGAGAGACATGAGAAAATTCAAGTCCTTTGCATGTCACAAGTTTGGCCATTATGTAGGTCAATGTCTGAACAGAAAGAAAGGAAAGGGAAAGACACAAGTTGCATCATCAATAGATAGACAAGTGAGTGAGTGAGCTACAAAGTTTGAGAAGGAGTTATCATTAGTGTTTTGTCTTTCTGGTACCTTGGGAAAAGATGAATGGTTCGTGGATAGTGGAGAGTCACATCACATGATATGTTTACGAGATGTGTTCATCAGTATCATAGAGAAGGACTCAGAGCTACACATGGAGTTTGGTGATGACACCAAGTATGGTGTTAGGTGAATTAGGGATATTCAGTTTTAGCTACACGCAGGAGATCCTTTGAAGGTGAAGGTGTTATATGTACCAGGGATAACAAAGAACCTAGTAGTGATTTTTCCCATGGAGGACAAGGGATATTTTGTATACTTTCAAGATGGACAAGTACTTGTTAGGCCAAAAGGCTATAGTTTAGAGACAGAATGAGTAATAGGGATTATAGTGGGGAACTTGTACTTGTTGAAGGATAAGCTACTATGTGCTCTAGTTCATTATGGCAATGACAATTTGTGCTAGTTATGGCATAGGAGGAAGGGTCACTTGCATCACAAAGATTTATCGATTCTGAGGGATATTGTCATTGGTATTCCATAGTTTAGTGTGTCATTGTAGGCTGTATGGAAGGGATATGCACTTGGAAAGTATACCAAGACCAACAATCCACGCGGTGATAGCAGGTCCAAGGGGATATGGGATTTGGTGCCTCATTCAGATATATCTGGTGCTATGTCAGTATCATCATTGACCGGGTATAAATAATATGTGACCTTCATAGATGATTTCACCAAGAGGATGGGGATCTAATTTATGAAGACCAAGGATGAGGCCTTCAACTGGTTTCACAAGTGTAAGGCTCTCATGGAGAACTAGAAACAGAAGAAGACCAGTGTTTTAAGAATGGATAATGGAGGTGTGTTACAAAGTAATCTTCCACCCTGTGAACATCATCATTATTTGGCCTATAGGATCCATTTCCCTAACTCAGATTCACTTTATATCCGTCATACATATTTTTCCTCTAACCCACATGTTGCATCACTATAGCATTCCTACCTGCAAGTTTGCATCACTATAGCCCGCGGGTATCAAGTAAAATGATAAAATCACTAGTTTATTACTTTTTACTCCCAAAAAGCGTTCATTGGGTGATCTTTGGCTCTCCATCTTCCCAAGTACCATCTTGATGTGTCCTTTCACTTACCTTTGAGAGGACTATATATTGAGCACATATGGATTATGGACAGGAGGGGGAAAGAAGAGCAAGAGAACTCTAGTGGATTTTTTCCCTATCTTGAGTCTACACTCATTGATCTTTGTAGTTGTGAACCCTTTATGTTCACCTTCCAAACTCCTATCTAGTTTGAGTTTGCCATTCATGGAGGATTGAAGTGGTGGAGGCACAAGTGGATTGATCCAGATCTTGGTTCAGATTGGTTGCTGGCAAGAGGTCGTATCACTTTGTACTTCTTCTTGTTTATTAATAGAAATACTCATATTCTCGTCCATTAATGTTGTAAATGTTGTTTATCTTACATTGGGTTGCATTTACTTGTTATATTATGGGAAATTGCTATTGATGATGTTAATGTCGTTTATATATTATATGTACTTGTTGTATATTGGCTGTCAAGACTAATTTGCAGATTCAAGTGCATGGATTGAAAAGCTCCAACGGGGATCTACATCAAATGTTTGGATCGAGGTTGGTTATCTTCTTCATTATCTTAGCATTGTCATTTATATAGCATAGTTCTGAGAATTGAGTTGATTTTTGGTAGTCATCTGTCTGTTGTGGTACACCCCAAGCCATATTGAGTTTTCTCCAACACAAAAATGGCAACTCCACTGGGGAAAACATCCATCTTGGGGATTTTTTGAGCATTAGTCCATAATTAGAGTTGCTGTTTGTCGAAGCTCTGTGTCACTTATCTGCCGTTGAGATACACTATAGAAAACTTCCTTTTTTTGAGCCATTGGACTCTCTGTTTTCCATTTTACCTTTCTTCACCTTTGGGCTAGCTTAGCTCTGCCCACGTACACCCGCCTCTGTTTACTTTGCTGCTCGCGGGTACCCACAGGTATTCCTTCGACAGTAGCATACAACTCTGGCTTTTGTTGGTTTATGACCTTTGGTTGTTGCTGGGTTGGTTTTGGTTGATCCTGAGTCTTTGTTGGCCTGTTTCTTAACTGTTCCATGCCTTGGTTGTGACCAGAACGCTTCGTTTCTCTTGGTTGAGCCTTGTTGGTTTTTTCCTTTTGAAATCATTCCTTTGGCTAAGTCTTACTGTTTGGTATCTGCCTGGTTGTCTTAGTGATCTCCTTGGCATATCAATGACTAGATAGTAGGATTTTGCTTGCATTTTTCATTTCCATATATTGAAAAATACAAAAAAAATACATAGTTTTTGCATTTTCCTTTTGTTTATAAGAGAAAATACAAAAAAAAAAATTGATTTTATGTATTGCATCTTGCATTGAGTGCTTTCTGCCTTCATTTAGATTCTGATTGTGCATTGAAAGAAATATAAAAGGATTGCATATTTATTTTGAAATCGTTGGTTTGATTGTGCATATTAGGGGCATTGTTTTCATTGAATAGATGAGTCTAGGATTTGATGATTTTGCATACCATTGAGTCTTACACATCACTAGTTTCACGATCATATCCCTTGAGTAATCACAGCCATTAAAATTAACACTTAATCTTAAAATCGATTACACCGATTTTATTTATAGGGTACACCAACTAGCATAGGTTTAGAGTCTTGGAATAGATCATTGTGAGTTAATAATCCAAGACTACTAGATGAAACATTAGGTGTCTGACCAAGGAGTGGAGGAATCCATGGTATATATCGGTGTTCTCAGGAAGCTCTACTCAAGCCAGAGTTAAGAACGAGGTCACGGGAGGTTGGTTGAAGGGATATCCCTCTGATACCGGCTGAATGTGGGAGATATTTGAAGGATTTGTTCATATCTAGGGGTACCGTAGGTTCGTCCTCTTGTGCTTCGGGCTTAGCTACCCTTCCCATACGATGGATCCCATCTGCGACTGTCCCCCTGAGCATTGGTTATATTGCAGTGACCATAGTTACCTTACCTAGGTATCGCACAGGGTGCTTGCGGTGGTTATACTGTTTGTGTCCTGAGTCAGATAGGGATTGGACAACACAGTTGTGTTTGTGCAGTGAACTTGACCCTGTACATGCAGTGAAGCCTGTGTGTCTCTATAACTGATTATGTTACCTCCGGCTACAGTTTGGGAGTCTCAAGCCTCTCCTAGGTGAGACATACCGACTCTAGTGTTGGGAGCTCATTTAGCCACTCTGTTTGTCTTCTCTTGGTTGTAGTTTCTCTAGTTGTGTGCTTTTGATTTACTATTTTTGATCGATAGTTGGACTTTAGGGGACGTTTTGATTATATATTCTCCCCAAACATATCATGGCGCGGAGCCGTCCTCTCTACCGATCCCGTTGATTAGCTGGTTTAAAGCCAGCTGAGGTTTCACGCTGTATTGCTAGAGGATGCCAGAGGGCTCCCTCTGAGTCTTCTGATTCTTACAAGGCTTACGTCCAAGATGTCATGAGTGCTACACATTCTGATATTGAGGAAAAACCTTCGAATCCATCGGGTAGATTTTACCACACTTCTGATCCCCATACTCCTCGTGAGGAATGGGGAGGTGATCCTTCTGATACTCAACCTGGTTCTATTTGGCCTAATCCACTTAAATGAGATCCGTTCGATCCTTCAAATCCAGATAATTATCTTTACGGAATGCCAACCTTACCCAAGGACGAAGAACAGGATGATCCGTTTGTTCCTTCATTTCCACGCAGTTATAGACACAGGATGCCAGAGTTACATGAAGACACTCGTCCTCCGATCAACTCGACAACACTCTCTTTTGTTATGCCTAGTCATAATATAGTTGAACATTCCACTACGTTTGGTAGTCCCACTAGCACTAGTCATGGTGTTAGCCATACTATACCCACTGAGGGCACTACCCTCGCTGGGGGCACTACGTTGTCCACTCACACACATAGTATGGGGACTGGTCACGTTCCTCCTAACAATGCTAATGTTGGAAGAAGACCACCTCCTAGGATTTCCCAACCTAATAGGAACATTGTTCGAAACATGACTCGCCATCCACCACCTAATACACACGTCGCTACTCGTCAACCCAGGACTACTTTTACGGATGTTAATGCTCCTCCCAACCATGGGGGTGGACATATGTCACATACTTTTGCGTCCACTGCCGCCACTAGTAATTCTAATGTAGGGGGTGGGAATATCTCCTATCCACATGGACATCACGCCACCATCCCTGCTACTAGTCACACCAATATTGGAGCTGGGAATACTTCTCATGCTTTTGGTCACCACACGACTGCTCAAGCTAATCCTAATGCTGGGGGTGGGAACATACCATACCATTATGGTCATTACAACATGGTTCCCACTATGAATAGTACATACATGCCCCATACTCATGGTGGCAACCCTTACTACAACACAGTTGGTGTTGGCCACCAGTATAACCCACCACCCCAATATGGTTCCCAAAACACGCACATACCTGCTTCTCTCAAATGGATCAAGCAGGAGGAGGTTATCAATCCTATGGCCATGGGAAAGCTTATGGTCCGTCGGGTCCTTATTATCAGCAGTTTAATCCTCATGGTCAAGCTTTTGGTCCATCTTATAACATGGTTCCATTTAACCAACCTTTTATGGGGGCTTATAATCAAGCTTTCCAGCCTCAACTCTCGTTCCTTGCATACTTGAATCTTCTGGATCTTTCGAAGCTCACGAATGATTTGGTGTGCCACAACCCTACTTGGCCCCCGGTCCCTACCAAGATCCCTTCGAACATTCCTAATTTTGAGGGGAAAGGTGGTGAGGACCTGGGAGATCATGTCACGACATTTCACCTTTGGTGCTCCTCCAACTCATTGAATCACGATTCCGTTAGATTGCGACTATTTCAACGCACCCTCACGGGGGCAGCCGCGAATTGGTACATCAAGTTGACTGGAAACACTTATAGGGGTTTTAACGAGATCGCTTTGGTTTTCTTAGATCATTTCCAGTTGCGGGTTCGCTATGATACTATCAATGAACTTTTATCTACCTTCCGTCAGAACAAGGCCACACATATTTCTTACCACGTTCAAGAGTGGCATCGGCAGAAGAGGTTAGTGAAAGCCAACATTCCTCCAGAGTTCCTGTTGGAATTGTTCCTCAAGTCTCTACTACCATACATTGGTAAGGATGTTTCGATGTCCAGCATTGTGACTGAGGAACAAGCTATCTTGAAAGTCCACCAGTTAGACTTATTATACTCTCAGTCTGGCATTTTGTATGACATCATGCCTGACACACCGTGCACACGTCATGAGCCTACGTCAGTTCCTGGACCGCATGCGGATGGCATCATTGGATTTGCAAGCACTCGCCCCATAAATTTGGTAGCTAATCAAATGCAGAATTTGTCACTAAACTAGTCTACTCTTGGACAGGTTCACACCTTGTCCACTTCCACCCCATCGTCCGATGTACGTAGTGTGCAAACGACAAACTAGTCAAGTAACCAGCAACCTGGTGGTAAGAAAAAGGGGATAAATAATCATAAGGGTGGAAACAATGGGAATAACAATAGCAATCGCAATACCCCCCATAAGGATAATGCCAACCCTACTTGGGAAGGCGAAAATGCTGGTGAGGACTGTAAACCTAGGCGTAAGGTGAAGTTTCCTTGCAAGCTTTGTCGGGAAGACCACCTTACTCACTTATGTCCTCGTATTGAAGAAGCATCGAAGCACTTGGCACAGAGCCGAGCTGTGCTGAAGGATCCCCTACCTCATCACCAAAACATGGCTTCGCATGCTCCCACCACCGGTTATGGACCTACTGAGACGACAACGTCTTCTTCTAATACTAGTGGTTATGGATGTGTGAACATGGTTCAGTCAGAGGTTAGTGTTGCCACTCATCAGCGCGATTATGATGCACAACAACCCAATTTGGGGAGTGAGCCTCCCCCTCCTCCTTACAATTCCTTGCATATCGAGAAGCCCTCTATTATGCCGCAGATACCAAAAGGTGTTCTTAAGCGCTCTACGCATAATCCTAATGCTCGAGCCTCCCACAACTACTCCATCATAGAATATTTGGGCCAAACTCCATGTGCCATGTCGGTTCTTGAATTTTTGCAAGCCTGTCCTTCTCAAAAGCATGCTCTTTTGAGTGCGTTAGGAGTTCAAGATGGGGGAAGTCCCACTATTATGAAGTTCGATACTATTGATGTTCAACCTCGCTTACCCTACCACGTGGCTTTTCAAATACCGATGGTGTTCCTTCAAAGTTTTGTCAAATGTACTATGGTGACGAAGGTGCCTCTGTGTCAGTAATGTCGTTAGCTTGTTGGAAAGCTCTTGGCTCTCCTCCCCTACTCGCGTCTAGAACCGCGCTCACTGCATTCAATGGTTGTTCATTTAAGCCGCATGGAATTATCCCTTCCCTTTTTGTCTCTTTGGGAGGTAAGTCTGTGCCTATTGAAGTCGAGGTGGTTGATGCACCCATCAACTACAACCTTTTACTGGGTTAGAATTGGATGTATGCCATGAAAGCTGTCACATCCACTGTATTCAGAGTTATCTGCTTTCCTCACGAAGGAAAGATTGTGACCATCGATCAGCTAGATTACGTTAACTCCTCTTCCACAGCATCCACGAGATCCATAGTCCCGCAGGTTACTCATTCTCAGTCGGCAACTTGGAACATGGGTGTTGGCATGTACCCTTCATTGATGGGAACTTATGATTTTGCCGGACCTATGAATTTTATTGGAACCATTACCGATGATGCATCTCCTCCTTCGCATAATATGTCATTCCGGACTTCTTATTTTGATGATCCATGGACTTTACTGTCCATGAGTTCCACAGCTAGAAACATTTCGCATGTCGAGATGTCTATGCCACTAGCTGTAGTTGAGCTTGCTTACCAGCATATTCAACAAGCCACTGCAGAACCAGATCTCTCTTCTTCCCAAACAGTAGAGGAAGATCCCATTACGCTGCCAATTTGGGAAGCCAACTCATCTTGTTCCCATGATTTCCTCAATGATACTTTTCCTTCTGATGAAGCTATTATGGAGGCCATGTGTGGTAGTGAGAGACCTTGGGAAGATATACGCCATCGCTCTTATTTCCTTCCCAAACTCGAGATCGTCGAATGAGACGAGTTTAGGATGACTCTGGCAGAGATGGTTGGTCACCCTGTGGCTCTTTTGGAGTCGCATGATGTTTTCACAGAAGGGAATATGGCTAACATTTCTCCAACTATGTCGATCAATATCTCTTGTACTCCCGGAATAGTTGAGAATGTCTACATCGGTCACAATTGCACTCCTGAGGAGATTGCTATTTACACTGAATTGTTTACAGAACTCTGGGAAGCTTTCACCTAGTCATATGAGGAGATGCCAAGAATAGACCCCCACATTGTTGAACATGAGATTAGAACATATCCCAACGCTAAACCGGTTCGACAACGTTTACGTACTGTGAACCCTAAGAAAGCAACCGCTATCAAGGCAGATGTGGAGAAACTGCTCAAAGCTGGTTTCATCTACCCCATTCCCCTTACCGAATGGGTGTCAAACCTTGTTCCTGTGGATAAGAAGCAGGGAATGATCCGTGTATGCACCGACTTTAGGGATTTGAACCGTGCATGTCTGAAAGACAACTTCCCCACACTATTCATAGATCAGATCTTGGATGCTTGCGCTGGAAGTGAGATTTTTTCCTTCGTGGACGGATTTTCTGGATATAACCAAATTCAAATAAAACCCGAGGATCAACATAAGACATCTTTTATTTGTCCTTGGGGAACATTTTCATATCGAAAAATTCTCTTCGGCCTTAAAAACATCGGAGCTACATTTCAGCGTGCCATGACCTACACCTTTCACGATCTTAAAAAGATTATGGAGGTTTTCTTGGATGATATTGCTGGCCATTCCCGCAAGAGGATGGACCACCCCAAGCACCTCCACGTGATTCTTGAATGATGTATACAATACAAATTCGATTGAATCCTAACAAATGCATATTTGCTGTAAGGATAGGTCGCCTCTGGGCTTCATAGTTTCGAAAGAGGGTATTAGAGTCGATCCTCTAAAAGTTGAGGCAATACTTCAATTTCCTCCTCCTTGTAATTTGTTACAACTTCAGAGCCTCCAAGGGAGAGCCACTTTTCTATGCCATTTCGTAGTCAATTGTGCTAATCTCACCAAAGGTTTCGTGCACTTATTCAAGAAGGATACACCTTTTATCTGGGATGAGCGAGCCCAACAATCTTTTGATGCCCTTAAGAAAGCTTTGGTATCAGCCCCTGTGCTTAGTCCACCAGACTTCGCACGCGATTTTGTCCTTTATGTGGCCGCGTCTCAAGAGACGATTGGCATGGTCTTGGTTCAGGTGGATGATGTGATTGTCGAGCATGTCATCTATTATCTTAGTCGAAATCTAGTAGACAATGAGCTAAGACATACTCATGTGGAAAAGCTGACGCATGCGACTATTCATTCAGTCCAGCGGTTACGACATTACATTTTGCTTAGAACCACAATAGTTTTCGTGCATATCAATTTTTTTCAGTTCGTGCTATCACGACGCCTTATCGGGGGGGAGTATAAGAAATGGATTTTTATCCTTCAGGAATTTGATCTCGATTTTGCTTCGACAAAGTCAGTGAAATCATTGGTATTTGCTCAGCTTATGTTGGACCTTCCGAGACTTGATGAGGATGTCATTCATGAAGATTCCTTTGTGGATGAGCACTTATTTCTTATCTCGTCAGACGACCCTTGGTATGGGGATGTCATTGTATATCTCTAAACTTTGAAGTTTCATCCACACTATTCACGAGATGAGAGACGACGTGTGAAACATCATGCTAAAGATTATACTATCGTCGGTGACACTTTGTATCGCCGAGGAAAGGATTCTATCCTCTGTCGTTGCTTAACTCATGAAGAAGCAGAGCGGATGCTTAATGATTGCCATGCTGGGGCGTGTGACGGTCACTTATACGGGCTTGCTATAGCCCAACATATTATGCGAGCTAGTTATTTTTGGCCTTCCATCTTTAAGGATTGTGTTAATGCTGTGAAGGGATGTCACCCTTGCTAGGTGTTTTCTCGAAACATACGCTCACATCCAGCACCCCTTCATCCAGTCATCACCATCGGTCCCTTCACCAAGTGGGGGGTAGATTTCATGGATTGCAAACCAGCTTCAGCTAGGGGGCATCACCATATCATAGTGGCTGTGGACTATTTTTCCAAATGGGCTAAGGCCATGTCTACCCTTAAAGCCGATGGTGCTACAGTAGCCCACTTTGTATTCAATCAAATTATAACTCGGTTTGGTATTCTGAAAGCGATTGTCACTGACGATGGCAGTCACTTTCAGAACAAGATGATGGAGGATTTGTCCCTCAAGCTTGGATTTCATCAAGAACACTCATCTTCTTATTATCCCCAAGCAAATGGTCAAGTAGAAGCAGTCAATAAGTCTTTGAAGACCATTCTCCAATGAACCATCCAACAAAGCAAGACCAATTGGCACATCATGTTATATCCTACTTTGTGGGCATATCGAACCACAGTCAAGATTGCCACCGCGTTCTCACCGTTTCAGCTAGCTCATGGTGTGGAGTCACTTTTACTGATTGAATGCGAGATCCCTTCACTTAAACTGGCCATAGAGCTCCTCCCTAATACGACGAGTCTTGAGCAACGTTTAATCCACCTTGAGCAACTTGACGAGCAGGGTCGAGATGCCACTGTGGCTATAGATGCTAACAAACGTCGTATTAACGTTCAATATGATAGGTCTGTCTATCCTCGGCAATATGCTGAAGGTGACTTGGTCCTCTTATATGACCAAGCTAAAGAACCCCTGGGGCCAGGCAAGTTCAACCCCATGTGGCACGGTCCTTACATCATGAGGCGTGTCCTGGAAAAAGGAGCCTATCAATTAGAAGACTATGAGGGGACTGTCTTCAAGGACCCTAGAAATGGGCTCTACCTCAAGCGGTATTACGCTTGAACCTCTGGTTCAGGCTGATACTTTTGTATACTATTGTATATTTGCTTCTGTACATAGTTTAGATTTCTTTTGGTTTTCGGGTTTGTAGATTAGCTTCCGTTTGATTGACAAATGTCAGCAGAGTTTCCTACATTCTTAGGATTCGCGGATGGTGCTAGCCGTCATACACAACAACTTGCTTCTGTTTCCTGGGTTATTTTCTCACTTGACCACCTAGTTGTGTCCTGAGGAGGTGCTTGTCTTGGTCCTACATCTAACAATGTGGCTGAGTATAGTGTCGTCATTGAGCTACTTCAGGATGCCATTTCCCATGGCATCTAGTCTTTAGAAGTCCACCTAGATTCACAACTAGTTGTGTCTCAGCTGAATGGGAAGTACCATGTGTAAGATCCTACGCTACTACGAAAATTCCTAAGGGTAAGACTCTTGGAACGATATTTTGTTTCACTTACATACATACATATTCCGAGAAGTGTAAATCATATATCTGATGCATACGCTAACTATGTATTAGATTGGCATTTTTCACATTCATCATGAAGCACACAAATATAAGAAGACATTTATACATTTGTACATACACACATATAGTAGAACCAGAGAACCAAAGTTTTATATATATAAATATGTCCAAAAATGGTAGTGTCATACAAAACTGGAGCTCGTAGCCCTCAAAAATATACATATCGATACAAAAATGAGATCCTGAGATTTCTAATCCCTATGAGGAGGCCTAGCTACTGCCCCGACAGGATGTGTCTCATAGAAATACTATACTGCATTGGCTACCCACTGCAGTAGCCGTACCCAGTCACCTGGAACCCCCACTACTTGGTGCTGCATGGCCTCAGGTAGTCTCGCCACCTCTATCTGTGGAACTCTCGCAACCATCCATGTGAGGTTGCGCCGCAAGGTCTTTAGTGTGTGTCCTGCTGCAGCACCGCCTGCCTCCTCACCCCTGCCCCGACGACCATGTCTCACTGGGCCTTTGTCTGTGAGCAAACAATCAACCATTAGCATATGATACTACCACCAAAAATACTTTTTCATTTACATCTATAATAAAAAATCCATAAAAATTTAATACACAAAAACACCAAAAAGAGTACTCACCAATGTCTCCAAACACGACGTCTAGTGGGAGTGGCATGTCCCTATCCTAGCGGAAGTCTATCCCTGCATAGGGGTAGTCCTCTATGGAAATGACCTGCCGGTCCCACCAGCAGAAGAAATCCTCGGTATATGGTGATCCCAGATGGACACCACCCTATCGTGTCAAGATCTCAAACCACCGGGTCAAGGCTGGATCCCGGAGACTATGAGGAGGGACATCCACCCTCGGACTAAGCCCCGGAACCCTCTCAAAGAAGAAGCTGCATAGGATACTCCCATACCCAAAGTTTTTTGGCCTTCCCTTTGCATTCTGCCAGTTGGTTCTTCATAGACCCCAGCAGTGTGGTACACCAGTCAAACACTATGGGTTGCATGCATTGTGATGCATAAAACATCACCGGCCTGGATGCCTGGTGCAGAGCTTTGGATCCCATGATCCACACTAAGGTAGCCACAATGATCTTCATGCTCAGATTCACTGTGGCATTCATGGGCACCTGACTTTCCACCGTGCGTGTGTTTGCGGGGCAATACCATGCTATGTACTCAAGGACGGTGATCCCACCACCCACAGTACGAGACTGAAGACTAGCCTCCTTACCTCGACGAGACAAACCAGTAATGAAGTGGATGTCATCCACTTCCAGTGTGAGGATTTTCCCATTGAGATTGAAGTTTTGTGCATCAACATCACAATAGTCGATCAAGTTCCGGAGTAATAGGTTTTGGGCCCTCAAACCCCCTATACTCCAGAATTTGTACAACCCACATGCTTGCAATGCCTGCTGTGCTTGCACATCGTTGCGCATGACCTCATCAACTTGGTCATGCTCCCTCTCCCTTCACTCTAGAACCATCCTGGAGTGAAGAAAAACAAGCATTTTAGTCAAATTCTTTTGAAAACCAACTACACGGTCGTACCCGTGGGCTAATTTGTATACAGGTGCAGGTACCCATGGTCAACCTTTGCATTGACTGCATGTTTTGTGCCCTACCCATGACCCGCATAACTACAGCCCGCGAGTAGCGCCAAAGCCATTTACAGCTTCGCCAAACAAAAAATCCCACCACTGAAAATCAAAATGAAAGCATTGAAATGAAAGGTATGGATGAGACTACCAACCTGCTCCAGACGATTCGATGAACAATCGCTCCTAGCTCTCAGAATCGATAACTGAACTTTTAGGTGAAAACTAACCAAAAGCTCCAAATGGATGAATAGTAAAAATGAATTGTAAATTGTAATTTTTTATTACTATTTATAATTTTCAGGACCCACTTGTCTATAGTTTTTACCAATTTGTGCCGTTATGGACTAATATAATGTCTTGGAGTAGTATTTTTTAATTAGATTTCTTCATCGAAAGTTGTTTTGGACCATTTCACACCTACGGTAGGTATGTTTCACACCTGGCATATAGGTTAGATGTCATTTCCATGTGCATTATGCATTTGACCTATTGACCATTTTCATAAACCCTAGGTGCGACCCCGCTTCGTAACTGACACGGAACCTTCACACTGCTATAGAAGTGTCGTTATGTGGTGGTAGGGATTTTCCGAACATGGGTACCCTAGTTAGAACCCCTTTGTGCATTCTGGTGCCCATGTCATTGTTTGTCCTTAGGTTTGGGAGTCCTTCATAGTTACGCCATGACATTGCGATAAAGACTCATACTCTACTTTGTCTTATGCTAGCCATCCCCCTTAAGGACTCCCCTTAGTTATATCATGTTGTGATTACATTGCATCATCCTCCTTGCCGCTTGAGCCTTGTGCAGACTCCAGCTTACTCAATTGTTAGCCTGGTGCCTAAGCACTTTTCCCTGTCAAGCCCTGCAGAGCTTATATTTTCCTTTCACAATTTGATGACCTTTTGACCTTGAGGGAATCCCCCTCGAGTGTCCACATCCTACATGCACTTCCTTGCATTGATCATAGGTATGTTCCACTGCTTGGAACTAGTCTGCTCGCTATTTGACACTCATTCCCTCACTTGTACTATAAGCAATTTTATTCTTTTTCAAGCTTTTCCCAAATATGAAAAAGACCAAAAAAATTAAATATTCCAAAAAGCCGAACTGGATTATGGTTACTACTTCTTGTTGGCAGCTATTGTGTCGCTTTTGAACAGAGCATTCATTCCACTTCGTACATTATGAGTTGGGACTATAGTTGGACCTTAGGAGCTATACTTGTTTCTTAGTTTTCTCCACCGATTGGTTAAGATTCTAGTCATTATGCAAGCCTCTATAATGCCTCCTGCATTGCACATTTTATGTCAAGTCTATGCTACCTGAGTCTATCCATTTGCTCAAGCTCTTGTTCAAAGGAAGTCCTGAAACCAGTGTCGGACACTCCTCAGATCTCTTGACTATTGCATGTCGTCCATCCTTTTTGAGTCAGTCCATTCCACCTGAGTTCTTCCAAATCTTTCAGCGTAGCTGGTACCTCGTGCTGGTTGATGGGGGATGCCTTAATGCCCTCCTTCCAGCGAGTCTTGTTCTGTTGACTTCAACCCATTTATTCCGGGATTTGAGGCTTAGAGTTCGGTTGAGTACCTTGAGGCTTGCAGTCATTAGTGGTAGGTTCTCTCGCCATCGACAGTTTTGGGAATACATCAATGTCCCTTGATCGATGGATTCATCCTAGTGTTCGACTTCAACTTATTTACTCACACTCCGATGATTGTACTCTGTGCCTTGATGCCCATTTTCATTATTGGTGGGTTATCTCGCATCTATTAATAGTATACATCATTGACCAGTAATCAAACGATGTCACATCAGGTTCGACCCCAACTCCTTTATTCACTTGATGGGACTTGCATCGTCGAAGACTTGTGTAGAAGACCCCACGCGATAGTGGAATTCAGTATGCTACTTATGACTTTGACTTTAGATCTGAGATATCACCTCTCAGATATCAACATTTGGCACTAGTTGTTTCCTTTTTAGCAGGAGACCATATCTTATTGTAGAAGGATCATGGCTATGATCACTTATGACATGTATTCACTATATACTGCCTATTCATGGCCATTGTATTAGATTGTTGTACTACCGACATGTATTCAGGGATACTATTGTATTATGATGAGTGAGCTGCTCTTTCCACTTGTGTCTCCATCACTCCACTTCTGAGTTTTATAATGTATTTCGGCCATCATACCATCAGTCTCTAATCTCAGACATTAGGGGGCATCTGTTACAATGTAATCTTCCACCCTGTGAGCATCTGCATTCTTTGGCCTGTAGGATCCATTTCAATGACTCAGATTGACTTTATATCCTTCAGACATATTTTTCCTCATTTTTCCTCTGACCCACATGTTTCATCACTATAGCATGCGTACCCGTGAGTTGCATCACTATAGCCCGCGGGTATCAAGTAAAATGGTAAAAATCACTAGTTTATTACTTTTTACTCCCAAAAAGTGGTCATTGGGTGACCTTTGGCTCTCCATCTTCCCAAGTAACATCTCGATGTGTCCTTTCACTTACCTTTGAGAGGACTATACATTGAGCACATATGGCTTATGGATGGGAGGGGGAAAGAAGAGCAAGAGAACTCTAGTGGATTTTTTCCCTATCTTGAGTCTACACTCATTGATCCTTGTAGTTGTGAACCCTTTATGTTCACCTTCCAAACTCCTATCTAGTTTGAGTTTGCCATTCATGGAGGATTGAAGTGGTGGAGGCACAAGTGGATTGATCCAGATCTTGGTTCAGATTGGTTGTCAGCAAGATATCGTATCACTTTGTACTTCTTCTTATTTATTAAAAGAAATACTCATATTCTCGTCCATTAATGTTGTAAATGTTGTTTATCTTACATTGAGTTGCATTTACTTGTTATATTATGGGTCATTGCTATTGATGATGTTAATGTCATTTATATATTATATGTACTTGTTGTATATTGGTTGTCAAGACTAAATTGCAGATTCAAGTGCATGGATTGAAAAGCTCCAACGGGGATCTACATCAAACATTTGGATCGAGGTTGGTTATCTTCTTCATTATCTTAGCATTGTCATTTATATAGCATAATTCTGAGAATTGAGTTGATTTCTGGTAGTCATCTATCTGTTGTGGTACACCCCAAGCCATAGTAAGTTTTCTCCAACACAAGATGAGTATACATGAAACAAGTTCAAGGATTTTTGCAAGGAGGTAGGAATTAATAAGGATTTGATAGTACCTTACAACCCACAACAGAATGAGGTTGCACAAAGGACAAACATGGACATCATTAGATTTTCCAAGGAAATGATTCATGATGAGGGTTTTCCATGTTTCTCTAGCATGAAGCATGCAACATAGTAGTTTAAATTCAGAACAACGGCTGTCATAAAGTTCTCGAGGGAAAGAATCATGAGGAGGCATTCATAGGAGTGAGACCAAATATTTAAAACTTTCATGTATTTGGATGTCCAGTGTATGTGCATGTACAATTGGAGAAGAGGATGAAGTTGGATCCTTAAGGAGAGAAGGGTATTTTTGTTGGATATAGTGATACTTCAAAGGCATAAAAGGTATATATTCCATCACATGGGAAGATAATGATGAGGATAGATGTTTGTTTTGATGATAACTGAGCCTTTAGGAAGTCACACTAGATAGTTCCAGTAGTGGCATAGAATGAGGAGCGAGAGGCTCTGAAGGTTGAGGTGAGACTAGCAACAATAGGTATAGGGACTCAGTCTTCAGATTAGGAGGAGGATTTACAGCCTCCTTCTAATTCTATCAATAGGAGGATAAGATGCATAGAGAATACAGTGAGGGATGCTTAAGAGAATGTGGAGGCTCCTAGGAGTTCTTTCAAGTAAACTATACCATTGAGACAATTTTTGAGTTACTGTTGGAGTGGGTTTTTGACTAGTTTTGAGAGTCACACACTAGAAGTGGGCAGTGTGAAAAGTCACCCAAAGGACCAAAGAATACAAAAGCTGAAAGTCAGTTAGAAGTAGTTGGGCACTTGTGTCCGCATTGTAACGAGCTCATCCCATTCTGAAATGTATAAGTATGTAATGGATCTTTGTGTTAAGGGTTATTCATGATTTGTTGTTCATTAGTTGTTGGTTCTCTTATGTTATGTAATGTTGAGTTATTTTTGGGTTTGTGAGATAGACTTTATGTGTGTTGCATAGGTCTTGTAAGTAGTTCCAAATGATAATAATATAGAAATGAACCTGTTTTGGAGCCAATATCTTGTGTGATGAATGTTTTGTCTATTGCACACAAAAATGCTTTGTTTATATTATTGCTTTGAATGTATTATCGGTTCTTATGAATAAGCTGTCTATTTTTACGCATGAAATGAATGGATGGTACATAAGTAGAATGAATGCATTCTCTCCCTTTAACACTATGAAAGCTTCCCTCTTGCAGTCCCCATAGATTTCTTGGGTGAGATTTCATCTGCTTGCAAGTGATGTGAAAAGGGCTGGTATCTAGTGTTATGTTGGTGAGTTTATCTTGTAACTTGGGTCTGCACACAGCGTGCCAGCAAATGGTTCCATTACCGATACAGGTATCTATGACTGAAGGAAAAGTGGAGGTTAAATAATTGTTCCATGAAGGGAAACTATGGAAGAGATAGAGGAGTGGTTAAAAGGGAAGAATTATGAAATTTTCTAAAGAACAAAACAAGAACCATCCATTCAACACATAATGATGGTTATAGAAGTACATATACACAAATTCGCATGATATATTATTTTGCGATTTCCCTATAATTCTGGTTGAGTGGATATTAAGGTTAGAAGAATAGAACCCAACATTATGCATTGTGAGACCGAGGACTTGGACCCCCGAACTCATCCAGCAAGGCAATATTGTAAGTACCCAGATCTCACACATATTAGATTTCTGGTTAGATATTGTATTGAAGGGTTATGTTACATATTTTTCTATTGATTGCACTCAATCATACAGTGTGGCTAAGAGGGATTTATTTAAGGGTCTATGTGGAAGGTACATAAATTCAGTATATACTTGGGTCAAGATATTGTTCTGTGACAAAGGGACTATGATATTCAAATCAAATCACCCTAGTAGCTAATCGTCTCCGTGTGCACAGGAGAATTGGGGGATGACCAAAGCAACATTTGAGTAAAAGGAGGAAAGAATGAAAGAAGAGTGAATGAGATGAGAATGATGAGAAAATACGAATATGTGTTGGTAGAAGAAACTAGTTTATTGGATGGTGGAAAAATATTCCAGAAATAAATTAGGAATTGGACTATGGCTGAGCTAGAGGAGTAGGGTAGTAAGAATGAAGAAATAGATATATGTGCAGGAGTCCATAATGAATGACTATCACACATAGAAAGGGAAAAATACCGTTAGCTCAATCTAACATAAAATGATAGCCCTACTCAGGCCAGGATTTGTGTCAAACCCATGACCCCATGCACATCGCTAAAGTCTTAGGTAAGAACTCAAATTTTGTTACTCGCAGTTATTAATAGTAGTAAAGGTAGCCATAGTAGTGGAAGTAGTGTGATGAATCCTATCCATCCAATAGAACCAACTCAGAATATCGCATAGAACATAATGGTGGGGGTAGATCTCACCTTATTTATCCATGTCTTTCATGCAGTGGGGATAGACGATCCAGAATAACATTTGTTTCTTTGTGAGGAAATATGGAAAGTAAAGAAATTTTAGGACAAGGCTACAAAGATCCCACAACTGGTAAAAAATTTCAGAGCACACACGTTAGCCTTGTATATGAAGTATCAAACAACTACACAAGCCAAGACATTAGATAACATCAAGCAATCCTTTCTGAAATAATTCAAGAAACTGAAGTCTAAGTCAGAGTGCATTACATAGATGAAAGAAATCAGACAGTTGGGGAATGAATCACTCTGGGACTTTGATCAAAGATTCAAAGTTTTGATGGATAGGTTGACACTCCATATCCCATATGAGAAGCATAAGGAGTTGTTCATTGCAGGGATGTTTCCACACATACACTTCCCCTTAATGCAACAGAAGATTACATCAACTTCAGACGTGCTAGATATTTCCATGAAGATGGAAGAATCTCCTATAGGAGAGAGTGGAATAGGGATGGCTCAAGTTCAGTCACAACTAGAAGCACTGATGATTTAGTTACAAGAGATTTCAAAAGGGAAGGAAAATAATGAAGAGATATGGTGAACAACATGCAGAAAGGAAGGCCATCTTAAGAATGACATCCGAGTCTATAGACAGTGTTTGGATATGGGATCCTTGATTCCCTTTCCCATAGGATATGGTGTATGGTGTGAGATATGTAGAGGGAATAATCCTCCTACTACTTCTCCCTTTGTACTAAAGTATGTGAGCACTCCTGGAAGCTTATTTTGTAACTTTTGTAAATCTATAGGACATGATGAGAAGGACTGACACATACTAGACCTCATGTGAGAACGCACTTCTGATGCATATAGGGTCCAAGGGGAAGCTGGACCGAAAGGCACAAAATAATAAAATAGCACTCCTCAAGGAGGAAGAGAAGGATTCAAAGGTCATAGAAGAGGAGGATTTGGTAGGGGAAAACGACCCACTATCCATTACAATTGTAGCCAATAGGGACATTTTGCGTGGGATTTATAGAACCCATGTATGACATGCAAATATTTCAGATAGTTGGACCATGTGACGAAATACTGTCCACTATTGGTCATGAAATGGAAACAGAGGAGAAACCAAAATCAAAATCAAAATTAGAATCAGGACCAAAACCTGAACCGAAACTAGGATCCAAATTAGAACCAGAACTAGAATGTGGAGATGATTGCAACAAAAGAGCACATCGATCAACCCACAATCATGGCAATTATGAACAGAGGAGTGAGAACATGAGTTGATGTGGCTGATCCAAGGATTTGCACTGAAAAATGGGTCAAGGAAGCTACGAAGCCCAACTGGATGTTTGATCCCAAAATAGAAAAGCACACATACCAACATGCAAGGAAGGAGTTAATAGCAACAAGATACGGAGCATCGATGTAGCAACCACTTGTCATAATCTGCAAGGGATCTAGAAACTGTAACAAACTCACAATCAAACTCTCAAGTATGTTGCAAAGAAGAAGAGAAGGAGACACTCAATAATCACTCATAAGCATAGAATAATGAACAATAACAATATCATACAATGAATAATGAATGTAAAGAATGTGTTACAATAAACTGTGAAGTAGCATCATATAGGATTGGAATTAGCCAAGTAGGGAATTTGAATCTAAGCTCAAAGTCTAGCTTGGATAACTATGGAGACATCATCCAATTAGTAGTATCAGTCATAAATTCTAAGAGTCAGTCAAGTGTGTCCAACTGAGTCTAAGAGAACCATCTAGGAATAAATTAGGGAATGGAGACTCCAAGGGGGGCACATGAGGCGGTCATAGGGTCAAGTGGCACTCCAAAACTAGATAACTAGGATCTACAGGTAGTTAGGATGAGCAATCAGTGGAAGAACTACTCAATCCATGCAGTAAGTGAGTGATAACTCCCGGTAGGTGAGATAAGGTGCCCTCACTAAGTGATAACTGAAGGTAGGTGAGTAAAGGCGCACATGCCATGCAGAACAGTCAAGAAGGGTGCATCAAGGAGGTAGGAGGCCAAATGGGGGCTGAAGACAGGCTCTGGAGAGCTAGAAGCAATCTCTAGGTGCTGGGGAGACCACCATGATGATGAATGGATGCATGCAAATTTCCATGCAGACATGTAAAATATAAAAATGATGGTGTGAATATTCCAACACCCCCTCGCAAGCTATACTATGAGATAATAACTGAAAATAGTGAAATAGGGCCCTGGTGACTAAGACCAAAGGTCACCCCGTATAATCAATCTAAATAAACTAATTGAGGAAAGAGGGAAAACCCAGTGGGAAGAAAGCCCTCCCTCAAAATAGATTGAAGGATGCTAATGAAGCATATCATCTCTCACCCCTGAAGGAGGTAAGTGTCCTCCTTTCTCAAAAATGGATCAATAGATCCGAAATGGATCAGGAATTTCACAAGGATGAATCCTTACATGTGAAAACTATGATCTGGCGGATCGGGGAGAAGTGGTTTCCCATCGAAGAAGAGGATCAGTAAAGTAAGAAGGATGAAACCTCTCATGCTGAAAATATGATCTAGTTGATTGGGGAGTAATGGCTGCCCATCAAGGAAGAGGATCAGTAATGTGAGAAGGATGAAACCTTCCATGTTGAAAATATGATCTGGTTGATCGGGGAGTAGTGGCTGCCCGTCGAGGAAGAGGAAAAATAAGTGGGAGATCTTCATGTCCTTGTGGATCTGGATATCCCATTCGCTCATCTTTATCATCAGTTGCTAGACCTTCAGGTTCTTGTGGATCTAGGTCTAGAATTCCCTCATCATCATCTCCATCTTTAGATTCTGAATCTGAAATCTCATGAGGAGAAGCAAGTAAAACTGGATCATCATCACATGCAAACTCTGAATCTGAAATCTCATGAGGAGAAGAAAGTAAAAATGGCTCATCATCACTCGAAAGAGGAACATATCCAAAAATGTTGATGTCATGAAACTACTCCAGAATATGCATGTAGTCCTCATTTGAACCATCATGACTGTAATCAATATCAGAAGAACTAAGACTAGATGATGATGGATATTCATTAAGATCAAAGGAGGATGTAGTAGTGGAGGCCCATTTTCGAATAGGAGTTGGAAAAATAGGTGCTAGATCTTTAGGTTCTTGTGGATCTAGATCTAGCATTCGTACTTCTTCAAGAGTCCTATTTTTATCAATCTCTTTTGATGTATCTTTTCCCTTTAGACAACCTTCGAAGGTGCCATGAGCAAACTTACCACTTAGAATACCATCAACCACATTCTGAGCTAGATTGTAGTTGAGATGAGATAGTCTACTCTCTTCATGAGTATGAGAGCGAAGAGCAGACTCCTTTGAGAGAGGTAAGAAGTGTGAAAACTCATAGAGTTTTGTCTCATGATTTGCAACTCCTTTTGCAATGATTTCCCTTGAAACCATGTGTTGTACCTCGACCTCATATGGAGTAAAGATCACTCTTTTGGGCTCTCTAGTATGATTCATTTGATACACTGAAAGGAAATTAGCTGCAAGAGAAGGAACATAAAGCACATCAGAGAAGCAACCATGATCAAGATCAATTCTTCCAATCCCTTGAGAGGAGACTTATGAATCATTGCCCAAACTGATCGAAGGGCCAATAGAGCTTTCGAATCTAGAGAAGAGATCTTTGGAGGAAGCCATATGGCATGATGCTCCTGAATCTATGATGAAAGAAGAATCAGTTGATGCACTTGCTATGAGAGCATGACATCTTTCTTTGTCTTCGGATCTAGAAAGTTTAGTATCAGGAATTTTCTTCCTTGCACATGTAGGTACATGAAGATTGTTCTTCTCAAGTAACTGAGCCATAAAATCTACAGTCTTTTTCATGCAAGTACTCTTAGGATGAAAACCCCTAAGACAATATGTGCACTTGGTTTTTCCCTTCTGAGAATGCTTGGTCTTCCTTGAGTTTGAAGCCCCATCTGACTGATATGGAGTGTATGTAGGCCTTGTATCATTCAATCTCTTATTAGAAATATTTTGCTTGTCTTTCCCATTCGCCCTTTTGGCCTCAGCAGTTGTAAGGGACGAATCCAGCTTGGGTTTGATCACTCCCATGGAGATTAACTTCTCTTCCTCTTGAATAAGAGATTGGATGAAGTCGACAAGCGAGGGAAAATTCCATTTCGGAATGGAAATCTTAGCTGACTAGAAAGTAGAGACAAAAACTGAGAAGTTTGCCCCCAAATTTGAGAGAATGGCAAGAATAAGCTGCGTGTCTTCTTTCACGATCTCATATCTTTTCAACTATGATATCAAGCTTTTGAACTTGGTGAGGAAGGCATTGATAGATTCGAAGCTGTCAGGACTCAAAGATATGAGTTCATTCTCCAATTTGTGTCCTTTCATATCATCTTTCTGTCCAAAAAGGGATTCGAGCTTGTTCCAAACCTCTTTAGGATATGTAAGATTGATGACATGGAAGTGAAGATCATCATAAATTGAGAGAAGAAGGAGGCCAATTGCTTCATCAAGCCTATCCAAGTACTTGTACTTTTCAACTGCACTGAGAGGTTCTACCATCGTTCCGTTGAGTATTCGGGTGAAGCCCTTAGTTCTCATGAAGAGAGGCATCTTGGATTTCCACTCAACATAGTTAGAAGATGTGAGCTTTAGATCCATCTAAACAAAGAAGGTTGAATAGTTGAAGAAGAATTCAAACGAGTGAATAAACCTGCAAAACAAGAAGAGTTTTTGTTGATGGAGAATGATACACTTCAACTATACACTACCTTTTGAAAACGGAGCACATAAACTAAGTCCTTCACACCTGGCTAGACCTCAATGGATTTCTCCAATGAATTCAAGTAATAGCACCAGGATTTGTTGTGGAAACTCAGAGGCTTCTGTTGCTCAAGTGAAAGATAGCTGCTCAAAGAAATGTTGCAACTGGTACAATGGCTACAATTCCAATAGCTGCTTCTTGCTGTGATACCATGTGATAATATGCAAGGGCTCTAGCAAATGTAACAAACTCAAAACCAAACTATCAAGTATGTTGCAAAGAAGAAGAGAAGGAGACACTCAATAATCACTCATAAACACAAAATAATGAACAATAACAATATCATACAATGAATAATGAATGTAAAGAATGTGTAACAATAAACTATGAAGTAGCATCATATAAGATTAGAATTATCCAAGTAGGGCATTCGAATATAAGCTCAAAGTCTAGCTTGGATAACTATGGAGACATAATCCAATCAGTAGTATCAGTCATAAATGGTAAGAGTTAGTCAAGTGTGTCCAACTAAGTCTAAAAGAACCATCTAGGCATAAATCAAGGAATGGAGACTCCAAGGGGGGCGCATGAGGATGTCATAGGGTCAAGTGGCACTCCAAAACTAGTTAACTAGGAGCTACAGGTAGTTAGTATGAGAAATTAGTGGAAGAACTACTCAATCCATGCACTAACTGAGTGATAACTCCCGGTAGGTGAGATAAGGCACCCTAACTGAGTGATAATTGAAGGTAGGTGAGTAAAGGCGCACTAACTGAGTGTGGTAGGTGAGAAATGTAGACTTGCCATGCAGAACAATCAAGAAGGGCACATCAGGTATGTAGGAGGCCAAATGGGGGCTGTAGATAGGCTCTGGAGAGCTAGAAGCAAGCTCTAGGTGTTGGGGAGACCACCATGATGATGACTCGATGCATGCAGTGGCATGCAAATGCATGCAACATGCAAATTTGCATGAAGGCATGCAAAATATAAAAATGATGGTGTGAATATTCCAACACCACCTACATATGAAAGACTTCATATATATGGCATTCCTCTTGTCTATGATTATTCAATTCCAAAAAGGCCAGTTGAGAAAATAAGTACATTGAAAAGCTTCTTAAATAAATCTTTGGAACTGATAAAGAATGAGACTGCATTATGTATGTTGCATAGACTAACCAATTAGTGTGTGCAAGAGAAGGAGATCCTTGTCATACAATGAGCAATAAATTAGGTGCATCATAGAGGAAGAAAAATAGGGGATTTAGGCTTAGTGTGTAAGTTATTGACTATGACATGAATTTCATCATATTAGATCTGGGATCTGATGTGAATGTTATCCCAAAGTAGACATGGGAATTTATGGGGAAACCCAAGTTAGTATGGACACCTATTTAGCTGAGACTAGTGAATCAACACAAAATTTTTCCCGTTGGAAGGTTCACAAAGAGTGCCGATTAATATTGATGCAGCGCACAGTACAACAGATTTCAAAGTTATTGAAATATTGGATGATAGTAAGCCATATCCAACATTGCTTGGAGTTGATTGGGAATAAGAAAACCAAGCTATCATTGATCTAAAGAAGAGGAAGATGATATTTGAAGGAGAAAAATTAACGATTATTCTACCATTGGATCCTACAGAAGGAAGGTGGTATGTGGAACAAGTTAGAAATGGAAAACTAGAGAACTTGTACAACATGAACAGGCGGATGGATGCTTATGTGAACCCTACTATTGACGATATCCTTAGCTATCATAGTTTCATCTCTTGTTCATCAATCTCAGAAGAAGCCTTTGAAGGCTGGAAGCAAAGGATGCATGAAGTATCTACAAGGAGATGTGTGCAGCTCACACGTACATTGCACTGGATCGGAACAAAGGTAAGTGGTACCCCAATGTATGACGTACTTACTGAGGTATATTGTTTTGTAAAATAATTTGAAGTGTAGATACCAAAGCAACAAATATTATTAGCACTAGTTGTCACACTAAAGGCGACACCTGCAAGCTTGTGCGTTGCTTATAAGGGGAAAATGAGTGACTGGCCGCAATGTAGAAGACTATTACAAGTCAAGTTCATGACTGATTTTACCATGTATAGAAGTTACTAGGTAGAGTTGTCCGATTGAGAATATTGTGTAGTGCATTGCAACATGGAGTGCAGTGGAAAAACATGAATTTACAGATCTGTTTGTGCATACCATGGACACTATTCCAAGGAATTGGTATACAGAACTGGAACTAAGAAGAGGCACCTCAAATTGGGAGGAGATGAAAAGTCATTTCAAGGTAACATTTAGCTTTGAATATGAGACCATGTTGATGGACGTAGTGTTGTAGACTATCAAGGACGATATTTTTGCACCAGAATATGCGAAAGGAACCATACCCATATGCAATGCACATAAAGCATCTATGACTCTTCAATATCTTTTGAAATGCTATAAACTTGCTGAAGAAGAATAGGAGGATGACGAACCAAGAAATGTGAGAATACTAGATACCAAGGGAAAGTGCGCAGTAGAAGGGCTAGAGATCAGATCTGCTGATTATGCGAAGTCATTGAAGACACACAAAGTGAATATTGTCATGGAGGAGAATACCAAGTCTTCAAACACTGGTGATTAATGGAATGATGAAAATTGTTGAAACGATTGCTAATTTATTGTGCAAATATCAGGATTTGATTCCCACTAAATTTCCATACATTAATGCTGTGAATATTTATTTAATATTATTATTTATAAATTAATAGATTATTAGGTTACTAGTGAAAGGGCGTAACCCTTCATAATGTTGGATTAAGCCCTATAAAAGGTGTTCTTATTGTAATTTATCATCATCAATCAAATATATTATTCTTATCTATTATTCAATATGAGAGTCGGATTCGAATATTAACCTAGTGAATGGATACGTTCACTGTATTTGGTATCAGAGCCGGACTCGGCTCCTTCGACTTGAGCTCGGATTCGGCTCAAAATCAGAGCAGACTCGCTCCTCCTTAAGTAAAGCTTGGACTTGGCTCATTCCTCCATTCTAGCTACTCACCATACAATTGTCAGACCTTGTCTAAGCAGCTGGTCCTTGACCATAACCTGGCCATTGGCCATCTCCTCCTCCCATAACCCCAATCGCATACACTCCTTCTCGCACAGCACTCCACCGTGCTCCCTTCTCCACAGAACACCTGGACACACCACGCTCCATCCACCTTCCGCCTGCCATCCCTCCACTGCCTTCCGCCGCGCCCTGCATTTCCATCCACATTAACCTTCTCTCCATTCCACTTCATCCACGTCACACTCCCCATTTGTTATTCCCCACCTCCCAGCACTCCCACTCCACCTGCCACCAACATCCCTTGCTGCGCCCAGCACCTGCGAGCTCCACCTGCACACTCTCCACACTGTTGTTGTTTTCCATGACTGCCCTGCCTCCCCACCGACTCCCTCCCCTTCGCTCTTCCCTTCCACATCCCACACTCTGCAATACATCCATCTCTCCCCGTTCTGTTCAACCCACCTGTGCCCTCGCCATTAGCCACTCTCTCCGCCACCTGCCTCCATTACAATTCCCTTCACCCCACCTGCAACGTCCCCCGTCCATGCCCTCTTCCATCCCCATGCTCCTCCCTGTGCGTTTCTCCTCCACCTTGCCTTTGCCTCCTCTCCCTCCACGCGCTACTACCTACGCGGCCCCCTCCTACTCCCCTTCCATCTGCCCTACCTCCCCCCAGCGGCAAGCACAATCGCCCCCACTCCCGTACCTATCCCTTGCTGCTCCTCCTGCACCTGCCTCCACCTCCATGCCAACGCCCCTCCACTGAGCACTCCATCGCCCACGTCTGCTGAACATTGCTCCTCCCGTAGCTCCCTTCCAGCCCTCCCACCACATCCTCCATTGCTCGCTGTCCCTCTCCTTCACGCCCTGCGCACCCTCCTCCTCACACCCTTACGCACCCCTTCCGCCATTGCTCCTCGTCTTCTAGCCGCCACCTCCCATCTCTTATCCACGTAGCCCTACACAAGACAAAACCAAAAAAAAAATATTAATCAAATATTATTATAATAATATTAAATATTATTATATAATATTTTATTTTTATTAAAACTTTATTGCTCCATAATAATAATTTTATAATTATTATTATAAAATTTAAATTTCAGTGGAAACTATTAATTCCTATTATTAATTAAGTCTCAAACTTTTAACCATGAAGTGGTTCAATAATGAAGATGAAAGCTATGAAGAGAAGAGACTTAAAGTCATCATCTCTCGTGGAAGTAAAAATGACATTGTTCACAATACCAAGGAGAGTCAAACCGGTGTTGCTAATAAGTTTCGAAAAGATTGGTCCGTTCTCGGTGACGACGATGATAGTTTTGAGGAAAAAAGAATTAAAACCTATGTCTCCCGTGGAATTGGCATGTATAGAGATGACATTGATAAGAGTCAACCCATTGTTGATAAATATCCAAAAGAATACATATACACAAAAGCTGAGGAAGAAAAAATAAGGAAACCTATTGTAGAAATTGAAGAAAAAGATGACATCAAAGCGACAGAGCATGTATGTGCATTAGATCAACATCCACCAGTTGTGGATCATGAAGTTGTAGATTATAGGTCTACAATACCAAGTGACATTTCAAATGCAATTGTTCTCGTTGAGCAGGAGAAGACACTTGAACATTGTTCCCAATTAGTTTTATTAGATAAATCTATTGATATGATTGAAGAAGTTGGAAGCCATGGAAGTAGTAAATGTCTACTTAAACATGTTGGAAGAACTAACGATGGCTCTACAAACACAAGTGCAGATAGTTATGTAGAAATTGTTTCTTTGCCCACTGTCACTTACGTTCCAAATGATGGTGAATATGATAATGGGCCTAATGTCCGTAAGCTAGAGGGTATAAAAGGTATTTCATCCACATCATTAGGAAGCCCTGTGGAGCAAGTTACTACAGATGAACAACATTTATATTGTTCCAGAATTAGATCCTTGGACACAGTCATATGGAAATCAAGAATGAAGGTCCTTAAAGTTCCTTCCAAGAAAGAAGCCATGAAGGCTACGATTCAGAGGAAACTAGTACAAGACCTAAAGATTTCTAATCAAATTGATGTCACTTTAGATGTGCATATTTCTTGTGACAACCACCACATATCTTTGAAATTGTTGGAATTTAAGTGCATAGATACTAAGATTGTAAGATGGAATCCATCTACAATAATATCGCTCCAGGAAATTGAGAAGACTCATATGGAGATTTTCAAACTTCAAAGTCTTAAAGATGACCATTGTCCTAATTTCCAAGATCGAAGAACATCTTTTAAAAATACCTCCATCATTATGACATTCAATGTTGGAACCACAACCAATGCAAAAAGTGGAAGTAATGAAGGTCCACAAGTGTTCATACATGAAATCCAAAAGGCGATATGGAAGACAAATAATTACAAATTGTATTGTTTCAAAAATTCACCACTCAAGCAGAAAGGATTACAACACAAATCCAGGATAAAGTTGATACTAGAAAAATTAGCTATGAGGACAAAGCTCCTTAAAAGGGAGTGGCAATGCTGTGAATATTTATTTAATATTATTATTTATAAATTAATAGATTATTGGGTTACTAGTGAAAGGGCGTAACCCTTCATAATGTTGGATCAAGCCCTATAAAAGGCGATCTTATTGTAATTTATCATCATCAATCAAATATATTATTCTTATCTATTATTCAATATGAGAGTCGGATTCGACTATTAACCTAGTGAACGGATACGTTCACTGTAATTAAGGGGATTGTTGGTGAGTTAGGATAGACGAAAATAACTTTGAAGCCATATGCTTAACTAGTGAAGCATATACTATACTTCCAGAAACTGGTATAAAATGAAAAATTCAAGGTTGAGACAGATACGATGCTAGAAGCTGGAATTATAGACCCGGTTGAAGAATCATAATGGATCAGTCTAATGGTGGTCCAAGATAAGAGAATGGGAGGAATAAGAATTTGTGTGGATCTACGCAAGTTAAATGATGCATGTTTGCATGATCCATTCCTTACTCTATTCATAGATGAGATTATGGAGAACAAAGGAGGAAAATAATCATATTCATTCATGAACACATTCTTGGGATACCACTAGATAAAGATTGCAAAGGAAGATAGGCACAAGACAAACATTACAACAGAGTGGGGATGTTACTAGTACACCGTGATAAGAAGAAATAATTTTATGTACATGTGGATGCATAATCTATGGTGTTAGGCATAGTCCTAGCTTATCCAAGAGAGGGATACCTATATCATCTTGTTCTATTTTCTAGTAGGAAGTTGTTTATGAGTGAGAAAAAATACACCAACGATAGAGCATGAAGGATTGGAAATGGTGTATGTGCTGCAGAATTTCAAGCATTATTTGTTGGGATCATAGTTCAAGATGTACAATGATCATTCTATGCTAAGGTACCTAGTCAACAAGCTATTGTTGGGTGAGAATATATGCAGATGGTTACTATTATTTCAGGAATATGATTTTGAAGTTGTGGTGAAACAGGTACATTGATTTCAAGACCTAATCATATATCACACATAACCTTGGGGGAAGATGTAAGAAACATAGATGAAATTCTACTAGATTCCCACCCATTCATAGTTCAAATATATGATGATTACTTCTCATATATTACGCAGTTCTTGAGTACTGGAGTAGCTCCACATAAGTACATGGTTGTGCAGAAGAAGCAGTTGGTAGTCAAGGAAACAAACTACCATCTGATAGCAGTAAATTTGTACAAGTTGGGCGTAGACAGTATTCTGCGATGGTGTTTATTTGAACATGAGAGGCCTATGATATGGAAAGAGGCCCATGAAGGAGTTGCGGGAGGCCACTACGCAGTGAAAGCGACAGCTCAAAATATTATGCACACAGTAATTTGGTGGCCTACTATACATAAGGATGCTAAGGAATTTTGTCAAAATTTTGATATCTACTAGAAATTTGGGAACCCCTCCAAGAGAGATGAGATTCCATTGATGTCGTAAGTAACACTACAGGCGTTTGAAAAATGGGAAGTTGATTTTGTCGGGCCAATTAATCCACTTGCAAAATGGTCAAGAGAAATATACATAATCACTACGATAGATTATTTGACCAGATGGGATGAAGCAAAACCTATCAAGGATTGCATCTCACAAATAGTTACATGTTTTTTGTTTAAAAATGTGGTTACAAGGTTTGGATGTCCAAGAATTCTGATGAGTGATCTGGGGACCCATTTGTTGAATAAGATAATTATTTCTTTAATAGAGGAGTTCCATATTTATCACTAGAAGAGCACCCCCTGTGACCTTCAAGAAAATGAAATAGTTGAAGCATTTAACAAGATCCTAGAGAATGCGCTGACAAAGATCTGCAACATAAACCAAGATGAATGGGACTTGAGGATTCATGCAGTATTGTGGGAATATAACACAACATGCAAGAAGTTGAGAGGATGAGAGGACATAAACCATTCAAGTTAGTGTATGGGAAAGAGGTAGTCATTCCTATCGAGTTCACTGTTCCGATTCTATGCATTGCTATGATGGAAAAGCTCACCAGTTATGGCGAAGTAGAAAGAATATTGTTAGAACTAATGGAATTGGAGGAAGACTAGTTCGCCAAATGATTTCATTAGTACATCCAGAAAGCATGTGAGAAATAATGGCATGAGAGACATATCAAGAAAAACCAGTCCAAGCCTAGAGATATAGTATTGATGTATGAAAACAAGTTTCTAAAGCAGCCATGTAAGTTCATAATGCATTGGTTGGGTCCTTGTCTCATAAAATTTATCACAGAGGTCAAGGTCGTTCAGCTGGAGAAACTAAATGGGGAACCCCTAGAAGGATTTTTCAATTGGAGTTGGATGAAATAGGGATAGTCATCCTCCTATGTCTTAGTCCAAATAACTTCAATGTCTGTGTCTGTCGCAAAATAAAAATGAGAGATAGGGAAAGCACAAGAAAGAAGACCAATCACACAAAAGGAGCATTAAAAGAAGATTTGATGGTGAAATGAAGTGGACATAACATAATAAATATAGAAGAATACCAATGGGATTTGGTCAGAATATTAGATCCTGAGTAAATCCAAGGTAACTTACACAGATCTATGCTAGCATTGAAAGTCAAATTGGGTGCAGAGATATACAAGACAACTAAATAAAGGGATATAAAACCAAAGTAAGGTGGCAGAAACCATGAATAAATTATGAAGCAAGTAAAGTTGAGTTGACCAAAGTAGAGCCGAAGGTAGATGAAATACAGCTACAGATCCAAGTGAGGAGGGAAGTTGCATATTAATGGCACCACCAAAGGTATAAACCTCCATTCTAATAAATGTGCACACCAAGAAGCCATCCATCGTGATCGAGGAAGAATCAATAAGAGCATCAGGGCCAAAAACATTGGGCTGAATTTAACCAAAATTTACAAGAACATATGTGCCACTGAGGAAACCAATAGCAAGGCTAGTTAATCTACACAAGATTCCAGATTATGACTTGGTGACAACAACCATTCAAGAAGGGGACTTGCTTGAGGGAAATATGTTGGGACAAGTACCTCATCTAAGGTATGAAGCCCATGAAATCACAAACAAAGACAAGCTTGATCGGAGAAAAGTATCTATGTATAAATACAAGCTTAGAATCTCCCATCATTTTGGTGGAACCACAGTAATGGAACATGGGGTTGCAGTGTGCAAGAACCCTCAACCTATTTAAAATCCCACACTTCGGAAAAAATAAATAATTGCGTACAGTTACTGTTAATTTGTGTACATAGAGGTTTCATGTGGTTAGGCAAGGGAGTTTCAATTGACAACAACTTGATTCAACAGATAATAGGTTCGTTGGAAGTAGGGGAGCACCCATTGACATTGTTAAAATATAGAATCGAAGAGAAATCCCTGGATGAAAGGAAGGGAAACTATGGCACCTTTAGAGGAGCATGCGGATTGGATTTTGATACTATCAATGATGATTCAATCATTATCACGACACAGGTGTTGTCCTGCAAGCTATATTTGAGGAAATGTCTCAACGATCGGGTACGTACAGGAGTAATAACAGTAGTAAAAAATTTTGTAGCAGAAATACAAATGAACTAGCCCACCTTCTTAGTAAATGAATTTCTAGTAGACCGCAAATCCGCATAGGAAATTCGGTCAGAGTTTCTTTATCCATGGATCTTAATATTGATTGCACTAACAACTTGGATGGAATCGGAGGAGACACAATTAATGGAATGGGCTCATAAACCATATTTGGAACCAAGATATGTGAGCTTGTGGCATACTACACCCAAGAGAAGGAAGCTAGATAATAACATAGTGTTTTATGTTTACAAGGAGGTAATCCAAAGTATTAAGATCATACCACGCATCCTGCCGCAGGTAGTTGAAATGTATAAGGGAATTGTGTATTTCATAATCGATCTACATCACATGTACATTTAGGCAAGAAGGGACCCAGAAAAAAAATGTTTTCCAATGCACTATAGACTGATAGAAGACGATGTCAGCCTCATTATGAACGATTGGGACATAGAGTGGAAAGTCCCAGTTCCTGAGGAGGAACAAGAAGTGCAAGACATAGAATCCAATGAAGAGAAGGATGGGGAGCATGAAGGAGAATAGGAAAAAGAGTTATAAGAAGAGAAAAGAAAAGAAGAGGAACAAAAGATTGGTGAAGGAGGAACAACACAAGAAACTACACCCGATGTAGGTGAAAAAAGCAAGGAGTAGACCAAGGCGAGCTCCTCAAGGTAGAAAACGAAGAAGAGGAAAGTGACAAAAGAGAAAAATGTCTAGTCATTAATGGAATATTAATTGGACAATATTCGTGAACAAGTTAAGGAAGTAGTGGAGGAAGCATTCGAGAAAGTACCACAAAAGCAGGAGGAAAACTAGACAAACATGTAGGAGCAGTTAGCTACATTGCGTCAAGTGTTGGAAGCAACAGAAAAACCACCAAGAAGATCATAGTATGAACATACAAAAAGTATAGGACCAAGGAAGATGGTATCTCATCCCTTAGCAATGACAACCGTGCAAAGAAGTTTGAAAATAACGGAAGGAGCTTTGGAGTTCCCTATAGTAGAAATGCAAGAGAGCCCATTGGAAGTAAGTTCAATTGAGTTAGTATTATCACATATGCCAACATATGTGTTGAAAACTTTGCATAAAGGTGTTGCATAGGAAATCCAGTTGCATGCGGTCACGAAATTAGTAGAGTGGACCAAAGCAACTGCAGCTAAGGAGGTACTGCAAGAGGAAAATATTAAGCTGCGTAAGGAGAGAGAAGAGGCTACGGAGGAGACTAAGATATTGAAAAAGGAAATGGAAGAAGTATACAAGAATCTTCTAGAAGTACCGATGGAAATGTACATACCAGTTAAGGAAAAGATGATGAATATAAGTGAGGCCATTCAAGGATTCCATGAAAAAATTGTGGACTTGGAAGCAAAGATGGCACCAAGTACTCCACCAAAGGAGAGACAACAAAGGGAACAAAGACAGCAAAGGGAGAAAACATCCAATGCAACAACAACAAACATGAAGAATTTGGAATAAAAGTGTGCATATATCTATGAGGAAAGCACACAAATATGGACACAACTCATTGAGGATGGTGAATTTAAGGAAATGGAACAAAAGCGCATGATGCGTAGATGAAGGCACGGAACCTAACTAGACACAATTAGCAGTCTTCCAGCAACAAAGTGTATGGTCGTGTTGGTGGAACATAGGAAGAGGCTAATGGAAGTTGATAAGCTAAGATCCCAACAATAGGACACTCTGCAGAATTTAGAGACATTGCAAGAGGAAGCATACAAATTGATAGAGTAAATGGGTGCAATGCAAGCCGATGTTAAGCAGACCATACAAGTCACTGAGGAGAAACTGCAAGCATCTCTGTAGTGCAGATAATATAAAACATTATAGAGTAGGAAGAAAAATAATAGGAAAAGGTTGTGACTACAAAATAAACACCTCACAAGATGATGGATACAGTGAAGGAAACGCACCAAAAGAGTTGAAGAGACACAAGACAGAAAGCACATGTGGTCATGAGGGAGAAAATCGACGGCAAATATTTCAAAATGATGGAAAATAGAGATCAAATATTGGCCAAGTTAAATCACATCATGATGAGAAGGGTCAAGGTACTTGGTACTTGGTTATAAAAATAGCAATAGATCAAAGGCTCCTAGATAAGTCATTGGGTAGATGCTGTAGAGATGTAGAACCAACAAGAAAGTCTGGAGCACAAAGTGAGGAAACAAGGATGACACTACCAAAAGCAGAGCCGACATATGCCTGAAGCTAAGGGAGCCATGACCCATAGAGGCATGGTGCCACCAAAAAGGAGGAGTAATAGTATAGAGAGAAACATAATGAGTAGAGTTAAGTGATGGGTGGAACTCTGCTCATATAAATTATCACAATGACATGTCCAAAGTGGTCAACCTTTTGTTCGAAGCCTTTGGTTCGAAAGGTGTTATGCAGTATTGGCAAAAATATTGAGCCAAACAATCTTCGTCAAAGTTCAAGTACTTGGTAAAGTATGCATAGTAGCTGAATTTTCTTGGGACGAGCAAAAAGTGAGTGTTGGGGGCCTATTCGAGTGGGTTTTGGATCAATTTCGGGAGTCATGCACTGGAATTCGATAGCGTAACAAATAGTCGAAGGACCAAAGCATGCAAAGTGTAGAAGTTAGTTAGAAATAGTTGGGAACTTATGTCCACATTGTAATGGGATCATGATCCCATTTTGAAATGTATAAATCTTTAAGGGATCTTTGGGTTAAGGCTTATTTGTGATTTTTTGTTTGTTAGTTGTTGTTGCTCTTATGCTATGTATTGTTGTGGTATTTTAGGGTTTGTGACAGAGATATGATGTGCACTCTATAGGTTTTGTAAGCTATTCCAGATGATAATAATATAGAAATGAACCTTTTTTGGAGCCACTATCTTGTGTATTGTACACATGAATGTTATGTTTCTGTTATTGCTTTGAATGTATTATTGGTTCTTATGAATAATCTATATATTTGTGTGCATGAAATGAATGAATGGTAGATAAATAAAATGAATGCCTTCTCTCCCTTCAGCACTACAAAATCTTGGTTCCTACAGTCCCCACATATGCCTTTGGTGCCCACAGATGCCTTTGGTGAGACTTCATGTTCTTGTAGGTGATGCCAAAAGGGTTAGTTCATTTGTTGGCACAAAATGGGAAGACCCACATTACAAGATAAACTCACCAACAAAACCCTATATACTGGCCCTTTCGACATCACCAGCAAGCATATGAAGTCTCACCCAAGGCATCTATGGGGATTGCAGGAACCAATATTTTGTAGTGTTAAAGGGAGAGAAGGAATTTACTCTATTTATTTACCATTCATTCATTTCATGCACATAAATAGACAACTTATTCATAAGAACTTATATTACATTCAAAGCAATAATAGAAACAGAGCATTCATGCACACAATACACAGAACATTCATCACACAAGATATTGGATCCAAAATAGGTTCATTTATGTATTATTATCATTTGGAGCAACTTACAAGACCTGCATAGTGCACATCAGACCTTTGTCACAAACCCAAAAATACCCGAACATTACATAACATAAGAGCAATAGAAACTAACGCACAACAAATCACGAACAAACCTTAAGCCAAAGGTCCCTTACATATTTATACATTTTGGAATGCGATGAGCCCATTAAAATGTGGACACAAGTTCCCAGCTACTTCTAACTAAATTATTCGTTTTTTGCACTTTGGTCCTTTGGCTAACTTGTCACACTATCCACTTCCGGTGGATGACTACCAAAACTAGTCCAAAACCCACTCCAATAGTTACATGGCACTCATGAGTGGTGTCATTGATTCCAAGCCTACTAGTGTTGAGGAGGTAGTAGGCCATCATGTTTGGAGGGATTCCATGAGGGATGAGTATGCATCCATCATGAAGAATGATGCGTGGGACATTGTTCCAAGGCCAGAAGGGAAATCAATGATTAGGTCAAGGTGGATCTTTAAGATCAAGCATGCTATGTATGGCGGTGTGAAGAAGTACAAGGTGAGGTTAAATGCTAGCCTAAGGCTTCTCCAAGGAGGGAGTAGCCTATGAGGAGACATTCACTCCAGTATCCAGGCATAGTTCTATTAGGGATTTTATATCTAGATTGCTTCATATATGGAGTGGAGGATACATCAAATGGATGTGAAGACAAACTTTCCCAATGGATTGACTGAGGACAACGTGTATATTGAGAAAGGTCAGCGATTTGAGGTGCATGGGAGAGATTATCATGTGTGCGGTTTGGAGAAGGAATTATATGGAATCAAGAAGGAACTGAGGGCATGGTACTCGAGGATTGATGGGTATCTAGTGGCTATGGGATTCATCAAGAGTGAGGTGGATCCCAACTTGTATTTTACACTTGTTGGAGATTATCCACTCATATTGTTACTCTGTGTAGATGACTTATTCCTCACAGGTTCAGAGAAGCTCATTGAGATGTGCAGGAGAGATCTAGCTTTCGAGTTCAAGATTAAGGACATCGGCATGATGCAATAATGTTTAGGATTGGAATCGTGGTAGCATATATGTGATATTTTCTTGGGACAAGGAAAATATCCAATTGATATTTTGAGGAGATTCAATATGGACAGTTGCAAGCCTCTGTCTACACCTATAATCACCAATATAAAGAAGATGGATGCTTCTTAGTCAAAGTTGGTGGATCCTACATTGTACATATAGTTGATTCGTTTGTGGATGTATCTGGTCAACACTAGGCCAAATATATGCTTTGTTGTGAATATCCAATTTATGGTGAAGCTAAGGAGGGTACATTGGATTGCAATGAAGAATATGCTTAAGTATCTACATGGTACAATGGAGTATGGAATGAGGTATGATAGGAGTGTTGGACTACAGTTACAGGTCTGTACATGTTGGTTCCTAGTTGCTCATTATATTATTATCGGTTGGTTCTTTTGGGTTGTTATGGTTTGTTATGGGTTGCTACATGAAATAAAGGGGATTAAATGATTATTTTAATGTAAAATGGGTAAATGTAATTATTACCCTCCTTCGTGGGCATAGTATAAATGAGAGGCTTTGGGAGTTCATTGGAATCATGTTGTATTCTTCCAAATATATTTCATTGTAAAGGTTTCAGATGCTAGGAGAGGGAAAGGAGGAGAAGATTCGCAGATCCCTTGCCCTTGTTGGAAATGGAGGCATCTATGTAATCATTTTTTCAATCATTAATAAAGAAGATATGAGTTTTGTGTCTTCCATGTGTTGTTCATTGTTATTTTCTGTTGCAATGGATATGTTCGTGTATGCTTAATTTAGGGTTTATTGAATAAAAATGTTGGCACAAGGAAAAGTGCTAACAAATTGCACTATTTAAGAGAGCGATCTTCTTTCCATGCTTCGTTAGTCAAGTTGTAGCAGTGGAGGTGGATCACTAAAAAAACATGGGGTCAAGTGATCAATTCTTGTCTTAGCCAGGATGATGGCCATGTTCCTATGAATGGAAGGTCGATTTCTTCATGATGGCATCAATATATGTTTCATGGGTTGTTTTTTCTATATCTTTTTTATTATAAAAAAGAGTGTTTCCAGTGACTAATCAAAGTGTTCAAACATCATGAGTTGCAAACAAAAGTATTACGTAGCACTCCATATTGCATCTGAGAAACCCAACATGCACTTGAAAATCTCGACAGATCGGTCACTAAATTGCTATTGTAGAAATCCTTGAATGTCGCCTATGTTGAAGATATAGAATATAGTTTTCATTGTCATTGTCAAAGGACATCACCCAAATATGCTTAAGTATTTCCACAGATGTTCTCAACTTGTTGTTTAGATATTAGACTAATTGTACCACACATATTTTACCTTTGGAAGATCCTACATCGTTCGACTTGTCTCCTTACAATGAAAATAGAAGCCTCGCGAATATTTGAAAGGAAGAAATAATGAATCAACAATATGGTGAACTCTAAAGTAGAGGATCCCAAATATTTGACCACATAAACATCTCTAACTAAAAATGATGATCGTAACACTTTAAAGGAAAATCCCCAACCAGTAGAGTAATGCTTCGATATATGTTCTTGAAAATGGCTCACGATGAACTATAATAATGCTATAGGTTATACATCATTGGTGGCATGATGGGTAGTACCTCAAAGTTCACTCAAGTTGTGTCTTGGTGTTGGAATGAACTTGATATACCTGGAATCCGCTAGAGCATAGAACCTATTTTCTTATCATGGTATTTATGTGACATGGTATCGATAATGATTGAGAGGATATTTGAAGGCTTGGAATGATAGCAATAATAGATGATAATTATGGGTAAACGGTATAACCAAAGAGCATAAATGTAGAAATTCCAGGGTTTTAAATTATTCTAAGACATATGAAAATGGTGGTTTATTGGATAATCCATTTGCACTACCTAATTCCTTGAGGGGAATTTTAGTGGAATTTGATGAGCAACTTATCGAACCCAATCAGGAATGGTAGAGCTAGGACACTGTGTCAAATTTTGTCATTGCTTTTAAAAGGAGTAGCAGTTTAGATAAAATTAGTGAACCTGCAAATGGATTCTAAAATATGGCTTATGGGGTTAGTAGCGCTGGGTGATTCCATCCTCCAGGCTAGTCTGATAGTTTGATTGAAGGGATATCAACCATGGACTATTGGAATCCTTCATTATGGTTTCAGTATTTTTTGTAGAGCACTGTTAAGCCCCCATTTTGACATGGTTTTGATATAATTTTGCCTATATTTTTGTCCAAGAATTCCAATATCTTTACCCAACCTTTACCATATCTATAGAATAATGTGTCAAGCCTACATTCCTAAGCATGATAAGGTAAATGTTAGTTAATTTTTATATTTCTTTTTTTTTCAATGATTTAAGAAGGTTTAAATCAGGTCTTGCTAATGTTGGTGAACGTTGAGAAGCAGAACCATGGTAGGTGAAGGATTCATGCTCATTCAGTCCAGTTCTTGTTAGCCCAGTTCAATTCTGGTTCCAATTTCAAAGATTGTCATATCCTCAAGTGTTTTGATGAGAATCAAGAACATGGGTTTGGTAGATTGGAGGCCTGATATGGTTTCATGTTGTTTTATTCATCCTCGAGTCATTCAAAAGAAGCATGGAGCCTTAGTCAAAGATTTGGTGAAATTCCTCTTATGCCCAGACAGCTAGACAACGTATCTATACATTTGGAAGCTAATATTTACAACCTCATCCTCATGCACTATGTGTCATGTGGATGAGGTCGATCATGCATCTCTGGATTTATTTTATCTTATATAGCATTTAACGATTTGATTGAAGGGAATCATAACCTCCATTTTCTCTTTTTAGTAAAACTTGTTATGAAGTTACTGCCATACAACTGGTTCATGGTCCACATTATCATGTGAAATATTCCATCTAGATTTATATCATAAAAACAAAGGATTTGTTGTTATCATGTAATTAATGATCTACTTATAAGATGGAGGCCTACACCTAGTGTAAGCAGAGAGGAATGGGGGATGTTTTGATATGCTTTGATGTAAAATATTGTTTTGTACTATTGGGACATATATATAATAAAATGATAGATTTTCTACATGTGAGGTAGCAAAATTAGTTGGAATGCATCCTGAGTTTGGAGGGACCCCAGCTTGGGCATGTTTGCATCTTAGGTCATGTTAATTTCAATTTATGCAGATTTCAGTTATTTGGTGTGAGTTTAGATCTTAGTGATTTCCTTGAGTGCCAGCTTGAGAATTATTTCGCTTTGTGTGAGTTTGAGTTATGCAGTAGTGGTTTAATTCTAGATGAATGGTTTAAAGAGCAGTCATTAGAGTTTGATTTGAGAATATTTCAGCATTTTATGGAGTTAGCGCTTTGTGATTTAGTTGGAATTAGTTAAGTACCAGTTAGCACTAGGAAGTACTAGATTTAATATAAATGTGGCTACATCTGTTTCATTAAAGAGATTTGGACTCTATTCTTCAGATTGATGACAGAGTATGCTCAGACTTAGATTCATAATAATGATGAATTTAATTTATTTGTTAAATGGTTGAGAATCAGTTGCAATCATCTTGGTGTATCTTTATGATGGATGGAATAGCTAAAGAGAGACATTTATTTATTAATTGTCTTTCGATGAATGGATTGACATAGCCTCATTTTAAGTTGGAGTTGGGTTATTATTTGAAGGTGTTTTAATGAGTTTGATAGAGTTAGAGTAGTCTTCTATCCAATCCTATACATACAGTACTTGTGCCTCTAAGTCTACCTTCCCGAGTTGACAATTTGATGTTAGATATTAATAGTGCATATAATTAGGCTGACAAGCACCAAGTTATGGAATGAATGTTGTGCAAAATAATATCCTCTCAAAGAATGTTGCATAATATGGTGGAGGTGTTAGGCATGGTTGTGGAACGCTCATACAATGAAATAGTTGACTTGTATTTCAGATTGCACAATGCACATTAGCACTTGCAACATGGTTGTGGCACAATAAAATTTATAATCATATGCACTACGTAATAAGTTTATAATAGAATGATTTTTGGATGCTGTGTAGAATTGGAGGGAGATACAAACACACACAAGAGGCTAGATACCCACATTTAAGGAGCAATTCAAGTGGCAATGTTTTTCATTATAGCTTAAAATGTTACTAGTGAGAAGGAGATCATTTAAGCTAATATCAAACTTTTTGTCTAGAATAGAAGGCCAGGTTTTGCACAAGTCACTATAGTTGGGAATGTGCTAGAGGAACTATTTGAGTCATTGTTGTTGTTAGGAAAGAGGAGAAGAACCAAATTGATGAAAGAGTTGTCACCATCAACAATTGTTAATCAACTATTCTGAAGAAAGTTGTCATCCGCATGAAGGATAGACCTACGTGGAGAAGGGTCTGGCCATTATGCTGTGAAGAAGAGATCTAGGAGTTAATGTCCGCAATAATTGTCAGAAAAAAAAAAAGATTAATTGGGCCCCCACATATAGAGTCATGTGTTTCTTGCACGAAGGCTCTGATACTCATATTTTGTGAGCAATCCTCACTTGGTGAAGAAAGAAACTCGTAGATTCTCACAAAGTTTTCATGACATTTTACACCCTATTTTCAGCATTATATAATCACCGAATGACCATATTCAAGTTGCGGAAGTGTTGTAATCATATACATATGGTTGTGGAGGCCCCAATTTTTCTTTTGTTCTTATTATGGATTAGTTGTGACGTTGCAGGTTGTGAAACCATTATGAGGGAAAGTTGCATGGCACACAATGGTAGAGAGCTGCGAAATGGATTCCACTCATTTTCGTTATTCTAAACCCCCTCGTTATTGAATGAAGTACGCAAGTTGAAGATAATAACTAAGTTTGGCTGTGGAGTCGCGACCAAGTGTGGATCAATTCTATTGAAACCAATAATAAGAACAATTTCGAAGGAGTTATGGGTTCCGAAAGGAAGAAGTGGAATGCCCTATATGCTGAGATATTATTTGATCAACGAACTAGTTGGTTAATATAAGCATTAAACAATGACATAATTGAAGTAGTCTAGCAATGCGCATTTGATTTGTCCATGGGAATGATGCAAAAAGGACTCACATGAATGGTGACTCCTTTTCAGTGGTGGACATAAATCATTAATTGATGGCGATATCATCTAGGGACCTTGTTCTATAGTTGTAATAGTGGAAGGACTTGTAAACAAAATGGAAATGTCGTGGAACCTAGAGTAGCTATGGTAAGGAAACTCAGGAGGATTCTGATGGAATACGTATACATGATCAAGAGCAACAAGTTGCAGAATATTCTCTATGCTAGATTGATGCATATAGTGATCGTGACATTGCACATGGGAAAAGTGTTATTCATGCACAAGAAAGATTGGATGAAGGAAATAGTGGAACTCTTTTGATTTCTCAAACTGATTTTAGATTTGTTACACATATTTGTAGGGGTTTCATTGGTTTTCGAAGAGTGATCAATGTTGTCGGATGCCTCAAATTTGAGTACTCATGTACAATGTGTCTAGAAACATATTCTTGATAGGAATGATTTGGAAATTATCAAAGAGAAACAATTGATGAGAGGTTCACAGTATCATATGTTGGAATCTATGGATGTGTAACATCCCCTTCACCCAATCTGACCATCGAGAGGGGGCATTAACTGATTTTGGACTTCCAAATTTTTCTCCATATCCATAATATGAATTTCATAACATATAAAATATGTGTGCATAAACATAAACAAACATACACAGTAGAATTAAACTCTATCCACACACATCTAACATGCATTTATCAACATAATCATAACAGGGTAAATAAAACCATTTCATATTCAAATGCATGAGAATATCTTTATCCAATGCAGATCTAAGCAACTGGCTATGTAAGAGCAATTTTGAACCCAACCATAGGTACTATATCCAACATATACTCTTTTTGCTAAGAGACCACCCCCAAGCTGGGCTATGAGGACACCAAGGAAAACGAAACACCTACAGGATTCTATCTCTCATCCCACAACCCATTCTTCCCTCTATGCTTAGCCAAATGCTCATAAAGAGATCTACAAGGATCTCGCTCAGCCCTCCCAGCCTTGGTTCCCACAATACCTACCCCACACAACACCCTTCTATGCTCAGGAATATATTTCACCAGTCCATGGTTCTCTTAGGAAATCCATTTGGTTGGGTGCTTCCAATGTGTGCATAGAAGGAGACCAACTTGTTCTATGATGTTGGAGAAACACTTGTAGCCTTAATCCATGGCTTCTCAAGAATCTATGAGCAGCAAATCTCAATGGGTAAGGCTCCATAGCTTTCCTAGCCTCTTTGGTCACCTACAACCATCTATTTACCCTTCCAAATTTGCATCTATGTCTCCAAATTCAAATTTCAGGGTTAAAAACAGTTTTGGTAAGGTCTTGGACATCAATGGAGAACTCTACATAGTGTAAATATACATGTGAATGAGAGAATGAGGGTTGACTCCAAGGGATATGATAAAATGGTGAAAAGACAACTGAAATAGCTTCTGAATATAAAAGAAAGGACTCCTGGTAGCTACAGACTGAATCTTGTCATGACAAAACTGACATAAAAGTGCAATCACCCCCATGCTTCAATAACTACATGAAGTGAATTTTGCACCAACATCACACATGCATTCAATGATTGGAAAATAGTCAAAAAAGGAGATAATTGGTTTATTCAAGGCACATGACAAAATTTTGGTGAGTTCTAAGGTTGATGCTTGCAAGCAAGGATTTAGTTTCCCATGGATCCCATTTCCTCTTCCTTTCTGGTGGAATCATAGCCCCTCTAGTGCTCTTTACACAACCATGTTGGACCATTTTATTATTTATGCATAGAATATTTACATATATTCTAAATCATCATGACAAGCCAACCATATAGTCCAAATAACAATATTTACATCATACATGCCTAACCATTCACTAGTTGGCCCTTGGCCTTGAGCCTCACACTAGGAATATGTATTAGCATATTTACATCATTTACATAATTTTGGAGAAATGCATTCCAAATAAAAAATGGGGGTGTTACAGAATGCATTGTATAGATTACTCATCTATACGAGAAGGGAAATAGGAAGCAAAGTTATACACTTCAAAATATAAATCAAAATACAGTTGTTGTAGGGTTGACGATATTTAAAGAGTGTGTAGAGGTATTGTGGACACCATATTAACTGTTCTGTAGGCCTCAATAATAACTATAGATAAATGAATCTTGAATGGTTATGTTCACTTCAAATAGAATTGCAAGAATTTATTCAACTTGGCTGCGAAAATATTGCATAGTGTTGCAGAAGAATGCAAAATGTCAAGGAACTTTAATATTTTGTTGTAGAATACCTCTTAGCTTATTATGGAGACCTGTACCATGAAAAAACATGACATGCATTGTGTCTTTAGGTTGTGGAAGGATTGTATTGATAGTCTCATCTTATGCCCATGGTATCTCTTTTGCATTAATTATTTGTGGAACAACCATTGAAAAATACAGGATGTTGAAGTCTATGTACGAGAATTGTTGAATAATGCAGAATGTTGCAAAAAACTCACAAAGTGATGATGATCTATTGCAGAGAGTTGCAAAATCATGGGCGTGAAAAATTTTGCATGAGTGTAGCTATTAGGATTGATCACCTTGGTGGTTGCGCTATTATTTTGGCGGATGGACTTTTCATGCATGTAGACATTGGGCTTACCTACCTCAATCATTACATTATTTTACTCACAGGATGGCTTATTGGATGTTGTGGATAATGGTGACGACTAGAACATTGATAAATGGATTTGCAAATGAGTGGTGCAAGCGTATGTATAGTGACCATCATGAAGTTGAGTTAGCAGTTACAGGATTAGATTAGGATGATGCAATTTTTCAAATTCCATAGGTGAGTATCTAAGTTCTAAATGCCATAGGAAAAATTCTTAGATGGTGATAAGTTGGGATGGATTAGATTATCTAACAATTAGGATGATGGATTCAAAAGAAATCAATGATCATCAGTCAGGTGATATGTGTCCATAATAGAAGTTTGAGCCCTCAAGTCAAAGCTAAAGAGGGGCAGATTCTTCTGGTGATGATGGATGCAGTGTTCATAGTTCAACAGGAATTTGGTTAGGTTCAACCCTGTATATAGTATCAGTTCTTAGTACACTTGATGGTTTCCAAGGATAGCATCTGAGGCATTCTAGTAATATGTACCAGTGGCCATATGGAGATTTTTGGTAGAGGATGTCAATACCAAGTTAGATATCTAATGCATGAGGTTTTATTTGACTGAGCATGCTACACCAAGAGAAGAGTGAAGCGATTCAAGAGCAATGAAGAGTTAAGAAGAGGTTGTGCCTATAAAAGGAAGGCTTCAGAAGTGTAGCATGTAAATTAAACAACTGCATGCATATGTGATTCTAGTATTGATAGACTCAAGGGAAAGTCAATGGATAGTAGTAAGGTATTGTTGGGGCCTAGTTGATCATTGTATTGGTCATTATTTTACTAGGCGTTGTTTGTTCTGGTTTATCAGGGTTTGTTATGGGTTGTTGCATGAAATAAGGGGCATTAAATGATTATTTTAATGTAAAATGGGTAAATGTAATTATTACCCTCTTTCATGGGCATAGTATAAATGAGAGGCTTCGGGAGGTCATTGACATCATCTTATATTATTCCATATTGTTTTCATTGTAAAGGTTTTAGGTTCCAAGAGAAGGGAATCAGGAGAAGCTTTGCAGCTCCCTTGCCCTTATGGGCAAGGGAGGAAACTATTTAATCAGGTTTTCAATCATTAATAAAGTAGATATGATTTCTTTATGTCTTCCATTTGTTTTTCATTGTTATTTTCTATTGCAATGGATTTGTTCTTGTATGGATAATTTAGTATTTATAGAATAAAATTGTTGGCACAAGGAAAGGTGCTAACAATACAGACTCAGAATGGGAAGAGAGTGCAATGGATAGGAAAAGCATGTACAAGTGCTGCTTCAAATTTGGATCATCATCGATTTCATGGCTTATCAAGAAGTAAATGTTAGTGCCACTTACTTCAATAAAGGCTGAGTATATGGGTGCTATATGGAAGCAAGTTTGGTGAGTTGTCAGGTCATTTGGATTCAGAACATGCTCATAGGTATATTTGGTCAAAAGCTCAATCCTACAATGATCCACTATAATAATCAAATTTGCGTAAAAATCTCATAGAATCTAGTGTTTCATGACATGTCCAAACAAATAAAGATCATATATCACATCATTGGGAACAAAGTTCAGAGGGGATATGTGAATCTTCAGTATATTTCGATAGATGTGCAGGTTGTAGATATTATCACCAAGGATTTTAAGAAGGGAAAGTTTTTGTTCTTCAAAGACAAGTTGGGGGTGGTGTATAACTCCTTCCTCGCAAGGAGGGAGTGTTGATTATTATATCTCAGACAAGATATTATGATTAATCATTGAGTAAGTGAATTCTATATCTCTTTCCTAGGTTTAACTTAGGAAATGCACATTATTAACTTAATGTTGGCCAATGACTAAAAAGTGAACTTAATATTAAGTAACAATTGTTGATCGTAAGTGAGGCTCAAGCTCTAATATTGGCCATCCATCACTTTGGAGATTGATTGTTTGGGTTTTGATCATTGATATGTTATAAAAGAAATGCTAAGCAGAGGATAAAGACACACAAGATCACAAGATCATTTCGGAGATAAATTTTTTAAAGAGAAGAGTGATAGTTTCAAAGGCTAAGGAAAAAAGAGTAAATATTTTGCAAGGAGAGAAGATCAGGGGTAGGACAGAAAGGACGATATCATAGAGGGTTGATCCATATATTGACCTAGAGGGAGGAAAGGATAACACAAGGTTGTATGAAATGACGCAGGGAGATACAAATACCATGGGGGATTGATCGAGTGATGCAGAGGTCGTACGAGCTGATGCAAGGGACGATTGGTGATACAAACTATTGTACGAGTCATTGAGGTCCATATGGGTGACATATCCAGTCATACAGTGTGATGCAAGTCCAATTTTCCTTGTGTATTATTTCTCCAATGTGTTAATTTTCTCTGGGACTAAGTTATGAGTTCCTTGTTGTAAATTCAGATTTTTTAGGTTAGATAATAAAAGAAGAAGAATATTAAAAGAATAGAATTAAAGAATAATCTTGGGAAGCTAGCGTTTTCAGATACCTTTGAAGGCGGAAGGACTGACGGTGACCATGGCTACAACTATGGGGGGAGTCAATCCACCCACCGTGGCAACCCTCATGATGTGATTCGGGTTGGGGGATCCCGATCTCTCCTGAAGGAATGGGTGGTATGGGAAAAGGCTCAAATATCTAGGGAATGCAAACCCTACTGTGGGAAGGAATCTTGGACAATGCATACCCAAAGTGGCTTCAATCCCATCAATGAAGATCATATCTAGTAAGTTAAGGGAACGAATCCAATATATGCAGGATCACGTGCTTATCAGTAAGTTTGTGTGGATGCTGCCCTTGGAAAAAGCCCTAGTCTAGTGGATTAATTCCACATGGAAACCAAAAGGACACTAGGACCTCCAACTAGGGTCCAAGGGTTTCTTTATGATCTCTTTCCTCAATGTGGAAGACAAAAACAAAGTTTTAGATGCCCCCCCTACTTTTTCTACTCAGCGGGCCTCTTCTTGAGACCTTGGAAAGAAAATTTATGCCCTGATAAGGAGGATATGCAGGTTGCTCCTATCTGGATTAGGTTCTATTTACTCCCAAGTGAATATTGGGATGCTGAAATCTTAGAAGACATTGGGAACAACCTTGTATCCTTTGTTAAAATTTCAGAGGAAACTAAAGCTCAATGGTACATGGCTTATGCCCATATCTATGTGCACATGGGTCTCTCTAAAGAGCTACCAAAAGCAATCAAGATGTCATGGGAGGATGAGGACTGGGTTCAACCCTTGGACTATGAGAAATTCCTATTTAGATGTCAACAGTGCCATGAACATGGACACTTATTCGGATATTTCCCAATGAATAACCCTAAACCCTCTCCTAGGGTTGAAGAGGAAAGCAAAAATCAAGGGTTCTATAGGGGTTCAAACCGCAAGCGAGGAGGGAGAAAATAGGAAATTATTGATGGATCCAAGAATATTATGACCTCTAATCAATTTGAGGCCCTCAGGGAACAATGAGACATCATTTCTTCTATCCCAATCCAAGAGCAAAAAGACACGATAAATCAAGAGAAGGAGACTGGACACCCCCGGGCGTCTAATTCCAAGACGATGGAAACCCCAAATTAAGATCTTGAAGGGGATATTGGTGAATACATGGAATATATGGACATCGTAGATCTGGATTTGGAGGGAATACAACAAGCCTGTGAGGATGTTGAGAAAGGGTGTGTGCCGCAAGAGCAATTCGTCCTCCTGAACGAGGCCATCATAAAATATCGGGAGTCTAATCGCCTTAGCATTAGTCCAGGATCTCTTAAAGACTATAAGAGGAAACATGAAGAGAGAATCAAGAAGCCAAGACAGAAATATAACCAGCAACGAATCACCACATCATGAATGAAGCTGGTTGAATCAAGTTAGTACCCTACGATAAGGGTTGCTTTAGGCTTATAACTTGAGTGTTTGTAACGAAGATTGTTTCCTGGAACATTAGGAGTCTTAATGGCCCACAGAAAGTTAAATTCCTTCAGAAAAAGATTAGCATGACAAATCCAGCCATTGTGTTTCTTCAAGAAACAAAGTTCTCGGTGATACAACTGCAAGAGTGATGTGAAAAAATCTGGAAAAACATCAAGGCAATGGGCATTTATGCCAGAGGTATGGAAGGAGGGCTGGGTATTTTATGGGACCGCTATAAATTTAATTTGTCAAGATTCCATGGGAATCACTGGTACCTCTCTGCTAAATTTTGGTTATTGGATTCCAAGTTTCTGGTCTTTTAACCAATGTCTATGGCCCCCATACCCCCTTGGAGAAAATTGCCTTTATTGACTCCCCGAGGCGTATTGGGGATGGAGTGGAGAATCAATATTGGATTCTGGGAGGTGAATTCAACCTCACCACTTCCTTAGAGGAAAAAAAGGGAGGAAGAAGTCACCTCGAGGAGCAATGTGGCCTTTTTAGGGATACTAATGAAGCCCTCAAACTTGTTGATGTTATCCCAGGGGAAGGGCAATTTACATGGAATAATAAACGAAAATGGGACCACCATATTTCCTGTTGACTGGATCAATTCTTGGTTTCTGAGTCAGTTATGGAATCAGGAAGTGAAGTAGAACTTTGGTGGAGTGGGTTGGGCTCTCAATTTAAAAAACCTTTTCGTTTCGAACAATTCTGGTTGGGCGATCCTGATTTCAAGTGGAAGGTAACTCAATGGTGGGAAGAGCTCAGCTCAGGAGAGGGCCAGTGTATGTACAAGTTCCAGCACAAACTAAAGGCACTCAAGGAGAAAATAATGAAATGGAACAAGGAAGAGTTTGGGAACATCATTGAGGAAAAAAAATCCCTGGAATCTATACTAGAGGAAATCCAGAGAAGGGGCATGTAGTCAGGATACACCTCTGAGTTGCAAAGTGAGGAAACCAATGTTTACAACAAACTGCTAGAAAGGGAGTGTTAGGAGGAAATTCTATGGAACCAAAAAGCTAGATTCAATTGGCTCCAAGATGGTGAAAGGAACACTAAATTCTTCCACCGCTTGGTCATCCAGAATAGAATGCAGAATAGGATCCTAAGCAGGGTATTTTGTAAGGATTCTAATATTATACTTAAGTATAGTATCCTAGGCAATTATTTTGGATTAAGAAAAACATGTATATAGATAGGTGGGCGAATATTAAATATGAAACACACAATTTACTACTGAAATATGTAAAATTTGGAGAATATTATGATAAAAAAATAGATTTTATGTAAATATAGGAGATATTAGAGACTAACAATGACCAAATAGCGAATTTATTTTTTGAAAAAAAGCCCCAAAAAAAGCCAATTGGCGAAATTTTTCCCTTAAAAATTCCTTGATCCTAAGGCTAAAGAACAAGGAGGGAGAAAGGTTGGAAACTAGAGAGGAGATAGTGAGTGAGGTCAACAATTTCTTTGAAGATATAATGTCTGAAACTACTCTAGATAGAAGGAGACATATTGAGATGATCAACCAAAATATTCTTGTTCTTGTCACACAAGAGAAAAATGATCTCCTAATGAGGCCAATCTCTATGACTGAAGTTGAAGAAGCAGTGCAACATATGGCAGATGGGAAAGCCCTTGGACCTGATGGCTTCAACACCAATTTCTTTCACTATTTCTGGGATCTCATTAAGGTGGAAGTCTGTCAAATTGTGGAATCTTCAAGGTGCTCCAGGAAAATCATTCTTGCATTCAATGCCACCTTCCTTGCCCTCATCCCTAAGTGTTAGGGGGTGGATTCTCCTGAAAAATTTCACCCTATTACTCTCTGCAATGTGATTTATAAAATCGTAACAAAAGTGATCGCCAATCACCTAAAACCTATCCTCCCCTCTCTCATCTCTCCAGAGCAGTCGGGGTTTGTTGAAGGTCGGCAAATCATGGATGTTATTATCCTTGTCCATGAGGTGCTTCACTCTCTCAAAAGAGGAAAAATTATGGTAATGATGCTAAAACTTGATATTTCTAAAGCTTATGACAAGTTGAACTAGAAATTCATGAAGGCCAGGCTACATGCTTTTGGTTTTTCGGCTAACTGGATCAGATGGATTATGAACCTAATTTCAACCGCCTTCTCTTCCATATTTCTTAATGGTGTTCCTACTGGCTTACTCAAAGCATCCAGAGGGATTCGTCAAAGGGACCCTATTTCTCCCTTCTTCTTCATTATCATGGCTAAAGGTTTAGAAAGAACAATCAAGGCCATGCAAGGAAATCATGCTCTGCAAGGGCTCATTATTCATCCTAGAGCGGATTGTCAGACACATCAACAGTTTTTTTATGACACCATGTTAATGGTGAACCCCTCTATCTAGGAAGCCAGGAAAATTTGTCTATGCCTGACAAACTTTGGTAAAGATTCTGGTCTTGAGTTTAATGAACAAAAATCTTAGGTCTTTTTTTTCAACACTCCCAAGATCACGAAAAGAAATATTTGTCAAATTTTGGGTTTCCAGGAGAGCTCCCTTCCATCCAAATACTTGGTTTCCCCCTTGGTTGATTCCATGGCTCGTCAAGGATCATGGAAATAACTGCTTGACAAAATGAGGAAAAAAATCCAGGTGGACTCTTCGCCCCCTGAATTTTGCTAGCCGCTTCGTTTTGGTTAAAGAAGTTCTGCAAGCTATGCCTATATATATGTTTTCATCCATGACGGATCCCAAAGCTGTTCTGAGGGAAATAATAAACATTCAGCATAATTTCTTATGGAACGGCCCGGAGGATCACCGAAAATGGGTCCTGGTCAAATGGGAAGTGATTTTCTCTCCCAAAGAGCAAGGTGGTATTAATCTCCATGACCTTGAACAAGTCAATTATGTCTCTAGGGATAAAATCTGGTGGCGTTGAATTACTCATGACAAGGAACCCTGGGCTAAACTCTGGCATTCTAAATATGCAGATGGTTGGGAGAAAATTAACTTGATATGTTTCTCTGAAACTACTCTAGGCTCCCATATATGGAAGACGACCAATCAAGGTAGGACCCTTGTCTAGGATAATAGCTTCTGGGAAATCAGAAATGGTTGATGAGCTAATGCCTGAGATGACTCCTGGAAACAATTATCCCCCATCGCTGGCAGTGTTGATGCTCCCCATGTTATTTAGAAGTGTATTAATAATAACAATGTTCTAGTCCATGATCTCTGGGGTGAAACAACCCCAGAACATAAATTTAGGGTTTGGGAGGCCCGTGATTGGTGGGAACCTTTTGGCCTTAAATAGGAATTAAATAGGTTGGATGAAGCTTTGAATAACCACAGAATCAAAGTCCATACAGGGGAGGACAAAATCCAATGGGGATTCAGACCTAAAGGTAACTTCTCTATCAAAGAAGCCTACAACATATGGATGGGTTTCAATAATCAGGCTCCGATGATGAAATGGAAAAATTTGTGGGATGCTAACCTGTGGCCGAAAATATCAATTTTCATCTGGTTGGTAATAAAACAACGCATTTTAACTGGTGATAATTTGCAGAAGAGAGATTTGAGAGGTCCTTACCAATGCTTCATGTAGAGTATGGGGGAGGAAACCATGCACCACCTTTTGGACTCGTGCCCGTTCGCTTCATGCTTGTGGGATCATGGGGTGATGACGTTCATAAGGTCTAATAGAATTCGTGACAATCTTGTCCAAACTATCCGTGAATGGACCAAGGCTCCTTTCCAAAACATTGTGGTTAACCATCTCTAGAAAATATTTCCATACTTTCTATCATGGGAAGTCTGTAAGGAACACAATTCCAAAGTCTTCCGAGAAATCTCAAATTCTGAGGAAAGAGTGTGGACTTCCATCCAAAACAAGATGATTGAAAATGTCAAATTACAAGCTTGGAATAACACTGACTGGGAAGCCAACGAAGTAGAGACTTTAATCCTGCGAGCCTGTGGCATCTCTGGTGTGCTTCCTTGTTTTAGAAAACTAAAGGGTCCATCTATGGTCTGTGTTAGCCCTGAGGTCTGGTCTCCCCCCCAACCCAGCTTCTTCAAACTCAATTGGGATGGAGCCTTGAAAGGAAATCCAAGACCGGCTGGATATGGGTGTGTAATCAGAAATGATGAAGGAATTATGCTTGGCTTCAAAATCGTATATATCGGGATTGAGTCAAATAACGCGGCTTAGTTGGAGGGCCTTCTACATGGTGTATAGTTGGAGAGATCCTGGAATTGGACCCCCCTCATCATTGAAGGCGACTCCGAGTTCATTGTCCACATGGCTTATGAACTCCACCATGGCAAGCAAATCTCCAAAGTGGCATCTTCTTGGCAGTTGGAAGGAAGACTTGAGAATTTGGCAATGTTGTTTAACCCTATATTGGCTCTAACCTTCTCCCATGTTAAAAGAAATGGGAACAAATTAGCGGACATGCTTGCTAACCCCGGGAGTGATAATCACATGGACCTCTGGACTCACTTGTGGGATACTCTATCCCAAGACATTATGTGCTATCGTGTTGATATTGAGAGACAACGTCAGGTTGAGGCTCGCCGTGCCACATGAAGGACTTCATCCTTTATTTCACTTCAACTTCCCATGAGGGAAGGGAGAAAGAAGGTCTTTTCATCTCCTTCAAGGGATGTTTTCAGTCCTTTCCACAATGAGGGGCAGTACTTCAACCATGATTGTGGAAAGAAGGAGTTTCAGTTGGATGGATGAGAATGATTGCCATGACCTTTCACAGTATGATTTGATTTTAATGGATGGTACTCGGTTCATAATTATATGGGGTGGAAAAATTCTTTATAAAGTTAGGCAAGGTGGTAACCATGAACGTATTAACCATAGTATCAGCTACATGCATTATCAGGGTGCTCTGTCACTAATGGATAAAGGTGATAACAAGAAGGCGGGCATTATGGGAGATCATAGTAATACGGAAAGACAAAAATCCACTGCTGGTAGAAGCCATTATCTTAATAGTGAATATTCTCCAGGGAATGTGGGTGGGGTTTTTTCCCGTGCTCAACAGAAAGCTCATTGGGAGTAGAGGATCTTCGATCTGGATTTTCCTTCGACCATTCAGCAAGAAATTCAAGGAGTGGAGCAGAAATTATGGCAGCATCTAGATAGAGCAACTTTGCATGTGGAACACAGAAAGATTGAAAACTGGGTCATGGACCCAAGGAACACAACTAGTAGGTTTAGTCTATATGAACACACCGTTGTTCTCTATTGGGTGATAAATAACCTAGTTGGTTATGCTCTCCGGGATAGGATGGACCTGAAGAATGAGAACGTTCAAGTGAACCATGAGCAAAGAATTCTCGAGGAAACAAGAGTTTTGCATCAGAATTTTTACTTCCTCCTTTAGGCCATGGAGCTGTGTCCTCCTCCTGCATCGGAGTCTACTCCTGTCATTCCTCCTCTAGGACGTTTTCATGATATCCCTTACATATTACTGTAGATGGTAGTCGGGATGTCTCATGTCTTGAGTTTTAGTTGTCTAGTTGTATTTTGGTCTACTATGTTTCGGGTTCTATTTGCCTCCTGTTTAGGCGGCAGTAGTCTTAATCTTTTTGTTTCAATTGACTGTCTAGGAGATCTTTTATGTTTATGGCTTGAATATTCTTGGAGACAGTCCTGCGCGCATGGTCATGCAGTAATATGTTCATTCGAAGCTAAGGTCTTTCTGGGTAGAATATTTTTGTTGAATTCCCCTGTTGTTAGGATTGTAAGTCTTGTCATGTAGTGCAATCGCAAGGCTCCGACCTGCTTTTTCTCGATTGTAACTTCTCTTTTCTTATTATAATACAAAATCATCTTACTTACAAAAATAAAAATAAAAGAAGAAGAATATTGAATGATGGTTTTTCGCCATTGGGATTTTCCAGTGTAAATAATGATGTCAAATGTGTGAAGGATTTGTTGTTTATTTCCACTACATTATTGGTTAAAAATATCAAGTATTACGTTTATAATTTCTGAATATAAGAATTACTAAGTGCAAAAATCAAAATTTGGTGTTCATTAAAAATTTTAACATCCGAAGGATCCCATTAGAAAAGTGACAATATATATGTAGAAGGGTCATTTATCCCTTCTAGTATTAGAAGTTTTTGGATCATTTGGGTTTCCTGAAAGATAGTTGTTGGTTTTATTCATTTTTAGTGGGAGGGAATAATGGTTTCTTGTGATTTATATTCCCATCCAACTTGGAGATGGAGGGTTTAGGATTCATGTGTGGTGAGACAAAACAATATTGTGTCTCATAGATTGAGTAGGAAGGGGATGTTTCATTGGGGTGATTTGTGGGATTTAGATTCACGTTCTCAAAAGTTGTGGTGTTCTCTTTCTCAAGAGTATGGTCTCCTTGCTTCCGATTATCCTTCAATTATGGATATTCAAGAGCGTATCCTTGAGGATGAATTGGAAAAATTAAACATTTGAAGGCCTAGTCATTTTTTGGCAGAATAGAGTTAGTGTTTTGGCTAGTCGCTTCAGTAGTATGACTCTCATCACCCACATTTTGTACTTCATCAAAGCCATCTATTTTCCATGGTTCTAAATGATTGTTGGATATATAAGGATTCATAGGATTGATCGATTCATCAATTACATAGTCTTTGATCATATAGTCTTTCTTATAAGTTAAGAGTTTTTTCTTACTAAGATATTTTTCAAAAAAAATGTGCAAGGCTACGTTGACCAAGCCTGGAATTGTTGAAAGAATTTGTATTGTTTGTTGGTGTTATGATACAATTAAGCACATATTTTTGGAGTTTCACTATGCCAAATAGTGTTGGAAGTTTCTTTAAGATTAGTTCTCAGGGGTTCTTTAGGGTAGTGCTTATCGATGTTATATCTCATTTTGGTGATCAATACACTTAGATTCTCCTTCCACTTGTAACACTTTTACATTGTTTGAAGATAAAAAAATTATTTATTCTATTAGGTGTAATGAAGTTTTTCCTCTTGAAGTTAGATCATTATATTCCCTTTTTATATGTCGTAGTTTGAAGTTTACAATCAATTTCTTGCTAAAGGGGACCACTCTTCTCTTTAGAACTAGTTGAGATTTCTAACTTTATTTTAGTTCTTGCTCCTATGACTAAGATGATATTATATCATCTTTATATATCCTTTCATCTTTTTGGAAAATATTTTTTTTAAAATAATATGCATTTAAAAAACAACATATGATCCTTTTACCTTTGGAAAAGATTCTAATTACATTTTGAGAAGTGTCAAATCACATTTCCTTATATAAAATATAATAATGATTAAAGATAATATATATTAGAAGGATGTTCTTCCTAAATTTTATAGAGACAATATAATAATGATTAGATCATATATATTAGAAGGATGTTATTACTAAATTGTATAGCGACACACACATGTGTAATGATCAAATAAACTTTATAATAATGGAAGTGTATCTCTTCGTGAAAGGTATTAGTAAATTGAGAATATATTTGAAGAAAGTTTGATCATCCTTCTGGTAGGATTCATCTTATAGGATCAATATATTATCATTGTGAGTTGTTAATCATGAAGCTAAGATAAGTATGATTGTTGAGCATTCCTTAAAGTTGTAGAAATGTGTGAATGTTTTTTTAGACGGGTTATTTTCCCTTCTCACGGATCTAATTAAGATGAGCTTATAAGTATAAATGATAGTTACAACAAAACAAGATATTTTGGAAGGTCATTATTTTTGAAGTGAGAATATATATGTATAAGAGTTAGTCACATAAAATATGATAGAAATTCATTTTGTTGAGTGGCCCTTTTTTATATAGACGATAATCGTGAGGAGATAAGATATCATGAAAGGATTTTGTATGTGTGTTATAGTTGTTTTGCAAAGTTTAAGAATTTTAATTTTCATATATGATTAAAAAATCAAGATTTATAATAAGATTTATGTTGTATTAAAATATAAAGTTAAAAGATTCAGCCATTCTTTTTAGTACTGAAAATTGTTGAATGCATTTCAGTTCATCCTCCCACTAAAATAATGTTTTATCATCTTCTTAGAAGTGATTACCAAGCCTTCCTCATATAGAGGCTAATGTCAATCATATATATATATAAAGAGGGAGATATTGGTAATCTATTCTAGTAACATAAGAGTAGATATGTGTGAATGATATTATCGAAGTGAGAATAAATATGAATAAGGGTTAAGAATCTTTCTAGAAAGATCAATTTCTCAATGTTTTTAGAATGATTGATTGATGGTTATATCAACAATGATTTGGGGCTATATTTTTAGATTTTTGGGGTGAACCTTGTAGTGGATGTGAAGAAAAAATCATTTCTAGCAAGGCTAGGATGACTTTTATTAGTGATGGTTTGTGAATTCTTTCATAGAAAAATCATTTCTAGAAATGCTAGCATGATTTTTATTGGCGATGGTTTGTGAATTATTTCATAGAAGATAGGTTGATCACTCTTGAAATGTAAACATATAATTTTATGAATTATTATCAAAACAACACCCTCTATTATTTCATTTCAATTGACTGTAACACAAATTTCTTTACAAATTGTCAATGAAATATGAACAACAAACTAGAGATAATAACATTGTAGTAGTATCAATTATGAAGGAAAATGAGCTCTTACAACTAAACAAACATTATCATAGATGAGATAGGATTCAATGATTTACTCAAACTTAATGAATTTCAACTTAATAAACTTGAATTGCTAAATCTTTATTTGTAGATAACCCCACCATCAGATTAAATATGGTAACAATTTAAAATGCAAAGTAGTGAACTAACTCTATCACAGTTATGCTCAATTAAATAACTATGAATATATATTTCCAATATCAAGGATTCATATGCTATGTATAAGTGAAAAGCAACCAGGTAATTCTTTTTTTTTTTAAATAAATTCGTTATTTCATCATTTTTACTCTCTAATATCACCTATATTTACATAAAATATCCTTTTTTATTATAATATTCATCAAAATTTATAGGTTTCAGTAGTAAATTGTATGTTTCCTATCTATATGTATAAATGTTTCAATCCAAAATAATCACCTAGAATACTATACTTTGGTATAGTATTAGAATCCTTAAAAAATACCCTAAAAACAACTTAAAAAACAAATAATTTTTCACAATATCAAGTTTTTTTCTAAGACTTTTACCATTAATGTTGTTGTACATAGAAAATTATGAATAATTCCTTATTAGATTAGTAAACCAAACAAAAGTTGTCAATCATCATGATATGTTTGTAAAAAGGTGATAATGTGGGCTACATTGATTTAACAAATAGACCTTAAAAACTCATTAATTAATTAAGGGTTAACTCATATTCATTAAAAAAATAGATTGACCAAACTTGTTTCACTTATTTGATAATGAGAAGAGCATATTATGGGTCCATTGTTTGAAATAAATTATTATTTGAAAGAGTTTATAGTAATATTCACATTGTTTAAATCCAATATATAGTTATCATTGTTTGACATGTTACTTTTTTAAAATACCATTATTTGAAAGAATTTATAATAATATTTACAATATTTAGAGTTAAGGTTAAGATGAATAACTAAACTTGTTTCAATTGTGTAGGTAGTAAGATAAAATATTATTCATTTCAATTTTCACTTTTCTTTATTTTATAAATTGAAAAAGATTTATAATGCATAATACTTTGTAAATATGTGAACATAGGCTTAAAATCAAACTTGATTTTAGAGAAATTGAAAATGTTTTATGTACATTATAGTCAAAATTTAATTATAGGGCTAAGCGGTGGTTTTGTCAAAACGGCTAGTATATATACATAGCATACAAAACTGCTAGTATATGTACATAGCATACAACATTAAAACATAATTCCAAACAATCAATTATTGTCATCTTCTTCCTTTTTGCTCCGTTGTTGTTAGGAACATGCAAAAGTAATTGAAATTTTATGTTACCATTTTCTTATGTGATGTGTAATACTATGTTGGATTCGTTCAACATAAAATGGTCATGCACTTGAAGGTCATGTAGCATATATAAAGTAGGTGTTTGTTTTGTAGATATATGTCATATGACATTTGTTGTAGACTAGGAAGTAGTTCTTGTAACATAGGATTTCCGAGTATGCAATATATGACAATGTTAACATAGTTTTGATAGTGGCATTTAGATAATGTGCATATGTGATAGGACATTTTTTATTGCATTTTGCACAATCAATCGTTTATCCTTATATAAACACAGATGTTCCCACGGGATAATCACATTCAATGTAGATGGGATCGAATGGAGTTGAATATGTGTTTGTTGCTGTCAGTATGCCTTGGACATGTTCAAACATTTTGATTGTTAAATGCCAATTCAATGTAGGAATTTTTACAAATGTATATGTAAATGGAACTAATAGATGAGTATGTATATTGTTACTTACAATAATTGTTGAGCTAACTAATTTTATAAAAATATTCACTGCTTCTATTTTTAGTTCTGTCATGAATGTCAACAGTGTTGTTCGGAATGACCTTTTCTTTGTGTCTCTTGTCTTTGTGATATTTTTGAATAAAATCATCGGAAATATTCCACTTTGCAATTGTTGTTCTATTGATGTGAAGATGTGTGCAAATGTTTCGTACAAATGTAGCTGTCATGCAAAATAAATTTGAAAGTAACAATTTTTTATTGATAAAAGCATGGGTTTTGAAAATGAAATATCTAAAGAATCAATATATTGTAAAATAACATATTATCATGTATTTTTCATCATTCAAGCTGCCATACTTTATTTGTAGATTATATCATTTTCTAATTTTTTTGCAGCTATAAAAAGTACGCCAATTATCCCAATTTGATAGGGTTCTGTATTTTCTTATAGCTTCTTAATAGTTGTATTTGGTATAAAACTATATTCATGGAAAACTGGAGGAATTGTTTCAATTGTACTTGTTTCATTCAAACATTTTATATGATTGCAATCTCCATGATCATAGTCTTTTTTTTGGCAAGATTTTGAATTATGTTATGTCGATGTTGTTGCTCGCTATGATTTTTTGTTGATGATGTTGAATAGGTTGTGTCGATACAATTAGTGTAATTATCATTATACCTTTTTTATCGGTCATGTCATCATGTAAAAATTTTCATGATCTATTTTATTTTTCTAAGAATCTACTATATATGACGATGATGTATGGGTAGTGAAAAAATGTCCAATTCTATGATTGTTCAAGTCTTCAATCTAGAGAATGTTTGGGGTCGATACTTTGTATCTGAATAGAAACATTTGGCTTATATTCATAGCATGATAAGAATTGTTATGGACTATAATATGAATCAATGTATGCATACCTTTTTCATTGTCATTGTTGAAATTTTTTGTTGGACCTGTTGTACTCATTATTAGTTCCTTTGACATAAGAGTAATAGTTGCAATATATATATATATATATATATATATATATATATATAGAGAGAGAGAGAGAGAGAGAGAGAGAGAGAGTAACAAAATGATGAATTACATAAATAATTTCCCTTATGACTTCGATTTTTTCTGTTGTTTGTGATGCACTACTGCTAATGGGTCTTTTGCTTGTCCAACTCTTTTTGATTTGAACATTTAGTCATTTCTAATTTTACATTGTTTCCTTGATAATGTAAGTATATTGTATTGACTATGGCTATGAATCTACCTTTAAGAGCTGGCATGTTGAACTGGGTATTGAAATTGACTCATGACTTCTTCTTCATCATTTACATTAGTGTTCCTGATTTTGTCATTGTGGTAAATCTATGTCAAATAATAATTTATATCTACATTTCTACATTTAGGAAAATGTGAAAAAAAGTCTGGTAATTTAAGCGAAGCTATGTCAGGCCCGGTTGCTATGTTTGCTTCCAGTATATCCAAGTTTAAAGAAGTTGCATATATGGAAAACAAAACTCGATGAAATTGAAATTAATTATTTCATGTGACAAGAATGTAGTATATGAACCTATTGAACATATGTAGATATGGAATACCAATATGAGAAAATGGAAAGTGAAGATACAAATATGTGTGGATATGCACTATGTTTGGTTTGCATTTGTACTGTCAAGAACAATACAAATAGTATCATGGTCACTCTAGTACCTATCCAATGCAAATATATTATAATCTTGTGTAGCTACATTTGACCATACATAGTGAATAAGCAATTTTGATGGAGAATTTGTCTTATCCAAAAGTATATGAAGGTTGTGATTATGCATGTAGTCTTCTAAAGCTTTTTTTTGTTATTCATTTGAGAGACGTGAGCATTAAAATAACCTAAGATTTTGATTCTTTGATGCAATTGTACATTGGATAATGCATTTGTGAGAATAGTAGTTGTGTTGTCCAATGTTGCATTTGGGTTGGAATAAATATTTAGAATTGCAAGTTGTGAGCAATGGACAATTTACTTTTGTAATAGTTGACTCAATGTTTGCTTCTTCAAAATGTTCATATTATAACATGCTTATATGTTTTTTGAAACTTTGTCATCATACCATGTTTTGTATACTTTGGTATGCATTGGAAACTTGGAAGCACGGCATATGGCATGGATTATGTGATATACGTCTCCTATAAGTGTAAGATGTTGCATCTCATTGTATTATGGTTGTTTAGTATGGCATTGATGTCAAAATGTGTTCATTCAGTTGCAACTATATCAATTAAAGGTATACATTGGTTCTTTTCTAAGCACCTAAAAAGAAAGAAAATGTGTGATGAAAGGGAACAAGACTTTCATAAGGAATCGATGGGTGGGAATTTTTAAATACCCGATATTTCAGAGATTCATGCACTTGCATAGATTTATTTATACGGATTGAAAATTTACTAATGACACATAATTATAGATTTTATCATTATAATTTGCTTCTTAGGTACTATCTTATTTTTGCAATTTATTTTATAAGGTACTTAATCATTCCTAATGATTCTATTTTACACTTACTTATATATATATATATATATATATCCTTTGTGCATGTATACAGAGAGCTTAATTTAGAGAGCTTAATTTAGAAGTTGATCGACTCTCAAAAAATGCCTTATTGTTAGAACTGAGTCAAGATGGTAATTGAAGATGAAGGGGATGGAAACTCCCTTCCTATATATCGATTTGTGTGAGATCAAATATTCATTGCAGAAGGAACAACAAACGAAAAATATCATAACTGGTTTTGAATTTTAATTTTTTGAATTTTGTTACAAGATGGTTATGTATCTCCTGATAAATCCATATGGACCTATCATGTTAAAGTTCTATGTAAGTCCTATCGACATGATAAATCCATATGGACCTATCATGTTATCGTTCTATGTAAGTCCTATCGACATTGAATGTTATTCATATGAATATAAGGTTTTTTTCTACGAAATATATATATTAATTTTATAAATATGCAATGTACAAGTGTGAACTTCGTTCCTCCTTATCACCACAACATATGGAGCTTCTCTAAGAATGATTCCATGGTACACTGGGTAAGTTTTTACAATAACCCTTGATCTTTTATTCATCTTCCTCTTACAATGATTTAGATTGTGGAGATTTAGATTGTGGAGAAATATCATGTGTGGATCTATGAGTCAGTGCTACGAAATATATTTAGGTTAGAAAATAGATTGTGAGTCAGCCTAACTTTCCAAAGGAGGAATGGGACAAGGAGTGCTACTTGACGCTTTATAGATTCAGTCTAGGAATTTATATTTTTCTCTCTTCTGGAAAGCATTGAATAGATGGAGGAGAGACGGGATACTATTTATAGGGAACCATTGTTTCATAATTTTTCTACTAACATGAATAAAAAGTTATTAGTTACTAGTATGCCCTTATATTATTTAATTGCTTCGAATTTTTTTTGTTAGAATCGTATGGAAATTGGGTAATTTTTTTATGGAATATTGCTAGCGACATGTAACCAGATTCATTCTTTTTTGAATTGTTATTATGTAACTGCCACTAATTTCTTAGAATAAACATTTGCTTCCACCCAAGGCTTGATTTTTAAATGCAAGCTTCAAACTCCAGGTCTGCAACCCTACGTAAATGATTTATATAGAGCTTTTAAAAATAAAATCTAAGAATATAAATCCATATAACACAACAGTGAACTCTATAGAAAGAACAAAAGTTAAACTTATTCATAATTAGACTTCAGATTCTATAATATTCATTGAAACAGTAGATTCTACAACATAAAACAGAGATATAATTTATCTCTAACAAATAACAACGTCCACAATGTATAACAATGGCGCCATGGCTTCCATAAAAGGGAAAGGTCTACCAGCAATCATTATTCCAACAAAATATCATAATTATGTGAACGACATTCACAATTCCATAACTTATATAACATCATATATTTACTTAACATCATATATTTAGTTGACAAAATCATATATTTAGTTGATAAAAAATGGGGAAAACTACTTGGAGAAACATTTCTTTCCAACCATAGGAGAGAGTAATACTATAACTAGGCAACTCCATCCCCAAGCTAGATCACCACCATGCACACTAGAACAACAAGCAAAGCTCATTGATAAACTTACCAGCCTAGATCCAAATCCTAGGCTCTACCAAGCACTCAGAGGGATCAAATCTCCCGAGGTGCAAACCTCCCCTTGAATAGCTCCTTCAATACCGGAGCCACCTAATCCTAAGCTCTATAATCTCTAGTTTAAGTCTCATATTTACTTTTTACTTTGTATTATTCCTTTTTGTTTATGGTTGACATAATATTTATTACTTTTTACTTTGTTTTATTCTTTTTTGTTTACTTTGTATTATTTTGTTACTGGACAAACACTCTAAAGTCTCATATTTACTTTTTACTTTGTCATATTTAGTTTTTACTTTGTATTAAAAGTAAAAAGTAAAGTCTCTAATTTAAGTCTCTACCACCTAATCCTAAGCTCTAAAGTCTCTAGTTTAAGTCTCATATTTACTTTTTAATTTGTATTAATCTTTTTTGTTTATGGCCAACACAATATTTATTACTTTTTACTTTGTATTATTTTTGTTTTGTTTACTGTGTATTATTTTGTTACTTGACAAACACTCCACTAACAAGATCTCCCCCATACTGGGGTGCATCAATATATAGCTTTTGCCCAAGTCTTGTGTTATCTTAGTTAAATCTCAATCAATCATTCAATCCCTATGATTTAGGATTTTGTTTGGTAGTTGAGCTTTTATATTAGATTTGATTGGTAAAATATCTCTTGCTGGCTTTACACATGTTCTGTGTTGCATGGTGGTCTCTCCTCATTTAATAATAAAATATTTTTAAATTTTTAAATAACTCTTAAAAAACTAATTATTTTTTAAATATTTTCACAAATATTAAATAAAAAATAAAATAATAATATCTTTGAGATACCACAAAATAAATTATATATATATATATAAATTTATAAATTTAATTAAAATAAAACTTCATGGATACTAATGTGGGAGGAACATTGTTGTAACCTCCTTATCTCATTGAGGATGTTTTTAACTTCAAAAATTTTGTGTATCAAGATGGTAAATAGGAATTATAAAAGCCACCCAAAGAACATTATCTTTGAATCTTGTATTCGTTGTTAACAATGTTAAAGTACTCAGACTAACCTAATTGAAATAATTATTAAAAAATCACTCAATTTTTATAATATTTTTTTATTTAAATTTTATATTTATATTAAATTTGTTAAATATTTTTAATGATTTATTATTATTATTATTTAAATAATTTTTTTAAAATATTAATATAAGAAAATTCAAATAACATGTGAAAAGTATATAGATTGATACCACTATTATTTCATTTGAACATAAGAAAATATATTAACGCGCACTTCTTGAACTTTATGAAAAATCCTTTTGCAACTATAATGAAAAATTGCACGCCAAAAGCCATTAGGATGCTATCAAATTATATGGTTGTATTATCAGCTGGTCAACTTGGTGCAAATATCAGTTTGCTACTATGATTAACCCTAGCACGCCAAATTTCATTAATATTCGATAAAATTATAGTCTCCGTAAATGTCAGTGTTATACAATGGTCTCAAAAGTTCATTTTAATTGCAATCTCGATAATTAGCACATTATTTATCAAATTTGAGGGGCTTCTTTGTATGGAAATTAGATAAAAAAAAATTGGTTTACATTGATACTTCAAACAAAATAAAATTGAATAAATATGTTTGGAAAAGTTTAAAATTTAGAATATTTAAACTGAAATTTCACTTTAAAACTATATTTGAAAGTCAATTTAAAATATAATTTTGAATAAGTTTACTTATTCTATTTTTTGGATTTAGGTTTTGATAGGAATATGATAATCTTTTTTGTAAAATCAAATTTAAAATATTTAAATTGTGTTTTTGAATTTATAAATAAATAACATTCAAATAATAAGATCTAATATTTATGATTTATAATTCTAATATTTAAACTAGTTTCATTTAAAATACAAATGTGACCATTTTAAACAAAAATTAACCGACTCCCACACAGCCTAATCTTAAATTAATGAAACAATGATCATTCTCAATGTAACGACTAAATTTGGCCAATAAAACTTTTCTTGAATAAGATGCTTCCGTTTAATCATTTGCTTTTATGAAAGTAACTTCTCTGATATTTGCTGTTGGCCATTTAAATTGCAACGTAAAGTTAACCTAGTTGCAAAATACAGTTGACCCAGGGACTGAGTACTTCGTGGAAAGCGCAATCCACTAAATAGCGAATATCGTTAGCTGCAATAAATTCATGTTAATTTATCGCTGTAGCTCAGTCAACTAAAATGTTTGATCATTACAGTTCACCATGAAACGAATAAGTAATCATACTTCTTTGCCAATCAAGATAACAAATATAACAAAACAGTTCCAACTCAGGATCTATATTTATAATGCTTTAAAAAAGTTGTTTGATGTTAATAATAAGTTTTTTGGTTAAGGGAAATCTGATTATTTATTCATGCTATAAAGTTATTAATTTTTTATCAAATTTATTTTATTTGCTTCAGAATTTAATTTAAAACATTAAAATAGCATCCTAAATTATCATAGTTTTTATAAATTCATATATATATATATGAAAATGGTTATTAATATCTAATAAAACCAACTTTAATTTAAAAAATTAAGAATTCGTTTATTTTAAAATTTTAGCATGAAAAACTTCATATATTCGTAAATCACCACACCTTTGATGCATCAACTATCTACCCAATTGATATGATGCGTTTATTTCTCTACTCTGCATTCATTGTCCACTATTATTCTCTTTGCAACTCTATAGTTTATATGTTCTTATTGAAAAGTGTTTATCAAAGATAGTGACGTGAAAGAGAATACATTACTATGCCTGCTATAGGGAAAACCTGCCCCAAGGAGACAACTATTATAAGTACTGATCTCCGTTAGAAACCTGGATCTTTGTTAGTGATGGAGGAGGACTGGAGAACAACTACTATAACATTCAGTATGGACAAGTTCAATGTACAGTTCTTCAAAGGTCATTCAAGAATGTAGAAATGGAGAAAATTTTATAAAAATAAAGAGACTAGTCTAGAGGATTTCAATGGATTTTTAAATTTATTTTTACAATAAAAGATGAAATGAAATTTGAATAATGAATATTGATTTCACCAAAAAAAATTCAAATTTAAACCATTTTAACAAGATACTCGAGGACGGGATGTGAGAATATGAACAGGAATCGACGATGCCCCAAATAATAGGTAATCTGTGCATAACAACACAAATCTTGACTCTATTCAAATTTCAATTCATTGGTGAAGATGCTTGGCAGAATTAATACTAGGGGCACCTCACCAATTTGATTGAATCATTAGAAAGGCTTGTGCCACGGACAACAACAACCACGTCTGCATAAGAAAACAGGAGCTTTGACAGAAAAATCTTCCCATATAGTAGAGTTTGGAGGCAAGATCGATGTTAAAACATTGGATGGATGTTTGCAAAAGACCTAATCATACTTGTGGTACATCGACTACATGTACAAAGTGATTGTGAGAGTATTACTTTTCGAAACATTTTTACATGTAGAAACCTTACATCGCCATGGAAATCACACAACCTAATGGCATGTTCGTCATGGGCTGCACCACCAATGTGATAACAAGATCTGACTTCAGGAGGACCATCATGTGTCTATCACAAGGCCACAATCTCAATGCACCAATAATAAACTCAATGCTCTAATAATAATAGTGGGCACATATCTTGTTGAAATATGGTTATAATCGCTACATTTCTGGGAATACAATGTGGATTGATCATCACAGTGGTATCATAAAACTATGTGGTTGATTTCAAATGTTTAACAACATGTAACCACAAACTTTATATGGTATCATAGCTGAGGTTCCAGATTCAATTCCATGGTATGGTAACTGAAGTCCTAAGTTCAATTCGAAGATGTTGGTGTTGGAGTATCGGTGATAACCACCACACTACGATCCTTAAACTATGTGCTTAGTTACCATTTAACAAAATTAAGATTCTAGTCATGTCATTGCAGGCCGAAACAACCAAGATTCAACTTGTACTCCACACCGACCCGCCTTGAATTCGTTTGTGGAGCGAATTGGCTCCTCTTCTGGATTTCTTTCTTGAATTTGCTTAAGGTTGCTTAAAGAACTCATTTCCTTTCTCCAGCTCTTCATCCACAAACACATTGATTTCTTGGGGCACATTCGTATGGAATTACAGTATGGAGATCACATAATAAAGAATACAAAATCGAAAGACAGTAATAAAGTGAAACATATTTGATAGCTTCAAATTGCAGTGGGCACCTTACCAATGATAGAAACACATACGTCATCACAATTCAACGGCAGAAACCCTAATCAATTCCATTCACATTTTTTGATACCTGGAAAAAGATTCACTTCGATTTTCAATTCAATTGCATCCTTGAATAGATGAGTCTGACGGTGATGATGCTCCAAAAGATTTGCTCACGTGCTACGATGACACCACCTTGTTCCATGCTATGGGTCACGATCACACGAGGAGGGCCATTTGGCTCTTCTCACTTAAGCATCACAAAGTGGCAGAAATATTTGTTTGCATAGTACTAGTCAAGATGAATTTGAATTTGAACGGTATCTAATCTTCTAGCACTTCAAAGCTGAAAAGATAAATGACCACATAAATAAGTGAACAGTCATATATATATAAATAATAATAAATATTGTGTTTCCAAAGTTTTACAAGGTGAATATTCATTATATAAAAAAATGATATATTTCAATAATACTTAATAAATAAACAAAATTTTCTTTGAAATTAGTAAAGTTCACAAATTATTATTATTTTACATAAATTAACATATTCCAACAAAAAGAATAAAAAACATTTTTATCTTAGATTTATTTCATATTCTTAAAAAGTATTTGAACTTATGTACAAAAACAACATTTATTTATTCAATGGAAGAAGCTTTCTAGTTTTCATTTGTTTCCATACATCATAAATATCATTTCAATCTAGTCTATTTAGAGCATGAGGTGTACTAAGAGAGAAAGACATTAACATATCCAATGTATCCAATTGAGTTGACGGTTTGTTGATCCAAGCCAAGGTCGTCATTCTATGGCGTGTTCTGTCTCGCATCCAAAAGGCCTTCAGGGACACCCACTCGACACCTACTGGGGGCATAGAATTCCAACCGTGCAACAAAAATGGGTTCTGGGGAGTCGTGCAAGTCTGTCTAGAAAGGTTCCGGCTGGGAATGCTAGCCATAAGTGCCTGGTGGAGGATTTTGCAAAGTTTACCCCTGTGTGCAAAAATTTCACACTCCCTTACTAAGCAAAACCCTAGTTTCCAAAATGGACCTACAAGGTGACACCTGGGCCATGGGAATGGAAGAAAGGGGCACCTCTAGCACTATCCTGATGTCCTGAATCCAAAGGAGATGACGGTTTTTCGATCGGAGCCACGGTCGTCCTTCTTTGGCTCGTTCTGTCTCGCATCCAAAAGGCCTTCATGGACACTTGTGGGATACCTACCGGGGGCATAGAACTCCAACCGTGCAACAAAATCGAGTTTTGGGGAGTCCTGCAAGTGTGTCTTGGAAGTTTTTAGCTGGGAACGCTAGCCATAAGTGCTCGGTGGATGATTTTCCAAAGTTGACCCCCGTGTGCAAAAATTGCACACTCCCTTATTGAGAAAAACCCTAGTTTTCAAAATGGACATACAAGGTGACACCTAGGAAATGGGATAGGAAGAGAGGCACACCCCTAGCACTATCCTGATGTCCTGAATCCAACAGAGTCGATGGTATGTTGATCCAAGCGACGGTCATCATTCTATGGATCGTTCTGTCTCGCATCCAAAATGCCTTGAAGGACACGTGTTGGATACCTACCGAGGGCATAGAACTCCAACTGTGTAACAAAATCGGGTTCTGGGGAGCCGTGCAAGTGTGTCTAGGAAGGCTCCAACTGGGAACGCTAGCCATAAGTGCCTAGTGGATGATTTTGCAAAGTTGACCCTCGTGTGCAAAAATTGCACACTCCCTTACTGAGCAAAACCCTAGTTAACAAAATGGACCTACAAGGTGACAATTGGGCCATGGGACAGGAGGACAGGGGGACCCCTAGCACTATCTCAATGTCCTGAATCCAACGGAGTTGATGGTTTGTCGATCCGATCCATGGTTGTCATTCTATGGCTCGTTCTGTCTCGCATCCAAAAGGCCTTTAGGGACACCTGTTGGAAACCTATCGGTGGCATAGAACTCCAGCTGTGCAATAAAACTGGGTTCCAGGGAGTCCTACAAGTGTATCTAGGAAGGTTCTAGTTGGGAACACTAGCCATAAGTGGTCGGTGGATGATTTTGCAAAGTTGACCCCCGTGTGCAAAAATTGCACACTCCTTTACTGAGCAAAACCTTAGTTTCCAAAATGGACCTACAAGGTGACACCAGGGCCATGGGATCGGAGGAGAGGGGCACCCCTAGAACTATCCCGCCGTCCTGAATTGAACGGAGTCGACGGTTCGTTGATTTGAGCCACGGTCATCATTCTAAGGCTCGTTTCGTCTCGCATCCAAAAGGCCTTCAGGGACACCTACTGGATACCTACCGGGGGCATAGAATTCCAACCGTGCAACAAAATTGAGTTCCGGGGAGTCCTGCAAGTATGTCTAGGAAGGTTCCAGCTAGTAACGCTAACCATAAGAGCCTGGTGGATGATTTTGCAAAGTTGACCCTGTGTGTAAAAATTGCACACTCCCTTACTAAGCAAAACCCTAGTTTTTAAAATGGACCTACAAGGTGACACCTGCTCCATGGGACGAGAGGGGAGGGGCACCCCTTGCACTATCCAAAGGTCCTGAATCCAACGGAGTTGACGATTTGTCGATCTGAGCCATGATCATCATTCTATGGCTCGTTCCGTCTCACATCCAAAAGGTCTTCAGGGGCACGTGCTCGATACCTACTAGGGGCATAGAATTCCAACCGTGCAACAAAACTGGGTTCTGGGGAGTCCTGAAAGTGTGTATAGGAAGGTTTCGACTGGGAATGCTAGCCATAAGTGCCTAGTGGATGATTTTGCAAAGTTGACCCCTATGTACAAAAATTGCACACTCCCTTACTGATCAAAACCCTAGTTTCCAAAATGGACCTACAAGGTGACACCTAGGACATGGGACTGCAGGAGAGGAGCACCCCTAGCACTATCCCGACGTGCTGAATCCAACGGAGTCGACGGTTTGTTGATCCGAGCCACGGTCATCATTCTATGGCTCGTTCTGTCTTGCATCCAAAAGGCCTTCAGGGACACCTGCTGGTGGCATAGAACTCCAACAGTGCAACAAAAACTAGGTTTCGGGGAGTCTTGCAAGTGTGTCTACGAAGGTTCTAGATGGGAACACTAGCCATAAGCTTTTGGTGGATCATTTTGCAAAGTTGACCCCCATGTGAAAAAATTGCACACTCCCTTACTAAGAAAAACCCTAGTTTCCAAAATGGACCTACAAGGTGACACCTGGGCCATGGGACCGGAGGAGAGGGGCACCCCTAGAACTATGCCGACATCCTAAATCCAATGAAGTCAGCGGTTTGTCCATTCGAGCCACGATCGTCATTCTATGGCTCGTTTTATACCCTTTTCTCCAATATAACCACCTTCCTTGCTATTCTTTTTGGTGAATAATCCCATGCTGCATATAGAATCAATATTCTTTTTTCTGAAATCCCTTATCATTGTTAAAATCTATCAAGGTTGCGGGAGCGCCTATGCTAGCAACATCTTCATTTGTGTTGATGTATATGTAACTTCGAAATGTATTTCACATATATGTATATTGTATTCCTATAGAGATGTTATTATTCCTCTATACGTAAGTGTCGTCATTTATATTGTAAGTGTTGTAACTTATACTTGATGGGTTATTAGACCACGTTGTTGGGATTGGCCCTGTATAAGTCATGTGGGTCAAAGGGTTATTAGACCACCCTATTGGGGTTCAGCCATGTGGTTCAAAGGGTTATTAGACCACCCTATTAGGGGTCGGCCCAGTCAGCTTTATGTTATGTGGTTAAGTTAAGGCTGACCTAGTAAAGGTTATTAGGCAAGTCAAGTCAAGTATAAATAGAGTGCGGGAGGAACTCTATTTGATTATTTTATTCTCACACACACTCTTTGGAGAGTGGCGCAATTGTGGAGAAGGAGAAGCTGCTGCTAGGAGATGTTTATCTCTTATGCTTGGGTTGTATCCTTGCTCTATCTATCTCTGAGGAAGTCATTGGGGTTTTTCACCTTTATGGTTTTCTCCAAGTAAACTCTGTGTCTCTTGTGTGCTTGCATTATTGTCCATGATTGATATGCTGTAGATATGCTGTACATGTTGTTCTCTCAGTTAAGATCCTAGATCAGATTGAAGTAAATTCTGAAAAACTAACATGGTATCAAAGCTAGCCTGAAAGAAGGCATGGTATGGCATGTATGACACTTGTTGCACTTGCGATGCTAAGGCTTGATATAGCAAAAACCAGTCATCATAGAACTTTCGCTATAAATCCATTTTGACGAAGTTTTCGGATCTAAAACTTTTACAGGTCGAATATCAGATCCCCATGTACCTTGTGTCCAAAGGACAACATCTAATTCGTTGTACTTTGTGTTTTATGATCTATACAATCTAGGCTTTCTGCCTTGTCCAAATCTGAGTCATAAATAGGTGACCTAGGAAAAAAGGTCATAACTTGGGCTAGGAAGCTCCAAATGAAATTTCGTAAAATGTGCCAGGTAGCGAATGGACTTTAATTTCTCAGGTAACTTTTTCAGAGGCTGAAACAGAACCAGTGACATGTGGCATGCCGTACAAGTTTGCTCTCCTGGTTTATCCCATAAAAAGGTCACATTGCGACACTTGGAATAAATCTCTCTCAGAGAATCCAATTGAGGTCATACCTATGGGGTTGAAAAGATGACAGGTCAGGCTACCAGAGGTAGAAGTTTCAGACCCTGTGGATTCGTAATTTTGGATTTACACCAGAAACAATCGAGTGCATATTTCTGTCAAAACAAAATTGGATTTTGAGCACCTTCATTCATGGCTCCGGGAATTAGGGTTTTAGAGAAAGTTGGATTTTTTGTAATTGGAGACCACGGCTGAATGATACTCATCAAAATCAAAATTTAGAGACTAAGATCATATTTTTTGGTTGGGCAGAAGGCCAAACTTGATCAAACCCTAGTTCGGGACGTTGATCGGAAAAGTGGAAAATTAGGGCTTCTTCAAAATGGGAATTTTTGAAATCTGTGACAATGGATGGAACCTCCTTAGAAAAATAGAAGCTTAGAGATTTGGATCGAACCTTTTGGTTGGGAAAAAGGGTGGGCTTTATCAAACCCTAGTTCGGGATCCTATCCAAAAGATCCAGAAGTTTCAAAGGCAATTTTCACGGGTGAAACTTTGTAGTTTTCAAATTCTGAGTATACCAGGTTGATCAGCTCATCAAGGCGCATCTTTTTATCCTTTCAGAAGTTTGAAATTCAAAGTTTGATTTTTTAGGGTTTCTCTAACAAACCCTAATCCAACTCCAGATCCAGTTTCTGGAAATCAAATGGATTGGGTTAATCCTAGAAGAAAATGGATTGGTCACCTGCATAAGTGAAGAAGTTCCTGTTTGAGAGGGAGATAAGGCTAAGGCCTTACATAAGAATATTACAAGCAATCTCGACAGGTATGACTCATACAGGTATTTTTTGAATTCTATTCATAATTAAGTTTATGGTATGCTTGTCTTCATTAAAATTAGTACAATCTTGATTAAATTTAGAATTGTAGTATCACCTTAATAAAGTTATGAATGCATGATAGAAGATATTTATTGATTAGGGTGTTGACACTTATGATTGTACTAATGCATTATGGTGTTGTATGAGGTTTATGTTGTCTTCTAACATGAAAGGTACACCAAGAAAGACAAATCATGTTCTAGTTCAAGAACATATGATCATGGTGACATGAAGACAAAAATTCATCCATTGTCATGGATCACATAGAAGATCTATTTACAAGGTATGTATAACTTGGTTCTATAATGGTTAACTTATGAGATATGCAGGTTACAAGCACAAATCATTGAAGAGAACAAGAAGACATCATGTGGGTATGTTAGACATAACTAGCTAAACTACTAATCCAGGTATGCTTTTCCTATATCAAGTTAGAATCCTACCTTGTGATAGGATCTCTTATATAAGTATACATGGAATGATTGATAATGATTATTCATAGGTTTGAATAATCATAGGTGTATGCATATTATGTTTCTTACCTTAATTAATGATATGACTAACCAGAAGAGTCATAAAAGTATAGGTTTGAGTAATCACGGGTTCAGGCATATTATTTTTCTTACTTTAACTTATGATATAACTAACCATAAGAGTCCTTGAATACTAATGCTTATTATTTCTGTTTGAAATGATCATGACTATACATGCTTAAGATTATTGTGTTTTGATAGTATTGAGAATATGCTAATGTATGATTATGTATGAGATCTCGAGGATATCACAATAATGATACTTATAAGCATGCATAGTGATCGAGGATGGATATAAGTTCAAGGACGGGTAATCCAGGAAGCAAAGATCAAGAGGGAGCACACTCCAGTAGTTTCTGCAAGGATGCAAATATTCAAAGGGAGTCGACCACTTCTCACAATCCACATTAGGATGGAGTTGCAAAGATTCAGAGGGAGTCCACCCAACAACCAAACAAAGATAAGTATTTGAATTGTCATTTCTTACATATTTGTTTGTTTAAATAATGTTGTTCAATGATGTATATGCTTATGTTCCTAGACTTAGGTTGTGTATTATGCATATTAGAATAATTGCATTAATGAATAGTATACTACTAATATGCATGTGATGGGTAAGTGGCCTATGGCACTGTACAACATTCCATTACTACTTATCTAGAATGAAACCTCTTTGCTGACATGTTGGGAGTTGTGCACACTCTTAACAATGTTCTGGTAGAGATTGTAAGGCATCTAGAAAGTTACGGGATATGGATAAATGTTGTATTGAAGCATTGGCTAAAATAATTGCATGACTGTATGACATATTTCTTTATGTGTAAGAATTTGTTCTGAAAACTATGAGATATTTCTAATCATGCAATTTAACTTGTTTTTGTAGGAAAGATCGTATACCATCACCTATAGAAGAAGGAATACAACATTTGTTGCAGCAACAAAGATATCTATTGAAGATATTGAAGTTCCTAGGATTCGGGAAGAATGCCATGATCGAGGAGTACCAATCGATCATGAAGAATGGTGTTTGGGATGCAGTCCCAAGACCTGAAGGGAAGTCTGTGGAAGTCTATTGTGACTTCCAAGTGGATCTACAAGATCAAGCATGTTGTAGATGGTAGCATGGAGAAATACAAAGCGAGATTTGTAGCTCGTGGCTTCTCCCAGAAAGAGGAATTGACTATGAAGAGACTTCCACACCTATAGCCAAGCACACTTCTATTAGATTAGTACTTGCTCTGGCTGCAGTGATGAAATGGAAGATACACCAGATGGATGTCAAGACAGCTTTCTTGAATGATGTAGTCAAAGAGGAAGTGTATGTGGAGCAGCCACTTGGTTTAGAGACAAATGACGGGAAGTCATATATGTGCAGAACTTGGTATGGTAGGATAGACAGCTTTCTATCCAGTTTAGGCTTTACCAAGAGTAAAGCAGATTTCAACCTTTACCACAAGGTTGAGGAAGGCAATCCAGTGATACTACTTTTGTAGGTGGATGACCTGTTTGTTATAGGTGAGGATAGATTGTTTTCCGACATGCAGCAAAAGCTTGCTGCTGAGTTCGATATGAAGAACTTGGAGATGATGCACTATTTTCTAGGCATGGAGGTGTGGCAGAGTACAGATGGAATCTTCCTTGGACAAGAAAAGTATGGAATGGAGATCTTGAAGAGGTTCGGGATGATGGACCGGAAGGCCATGGCCACACCTATGGCATCAAACCTAAAGCTTCTGTGTGATGCTTCATCTTATCCGGTTGATTTCATAGTGTTTCGTGAGATGATTGCATCCTTGATGTACCTGACGAACACGAGGCCAGATATTTGCTTTGCGGTGAACACATTGAGCCAGTTCCTGATGAATCCTAGAGGTTTTCACCTGGTTGTTGTAAAGCATATTCTGAGGTACCTGAAGGGTACAGATGATTATGGGCTCAAGTATGATACGAATCAAAATTTTAACCTACAGGGTTATGTATATTCAGATTGGGCAGGCAATGCTGCAAATAGGAAGAGCACTTCTGGGTGCTGCTTCAGTATGGGATCAGGTGTGATCTCTTGGTTTAGCAGGAAGCAGTCCTGTGTAGCACTGAGTACAACCGAAGTAGAGTATGTTGCAGCTTGTTCGACTAGTTGTGAGGCAGTATGGCTTAGGAAGCCACTGTCTGAGTTATTTGATCTCTTGCTGGAGGCTACTGGTATCTTTTGTGACAACCAAAGTTGTGTGAAGCTGTCTGAGAACATGGTGTTCCGCGATAGGTCAAAACACATAGAGATCAAATATCACTATATCGGGGATATGGTGCAGAGAGGAGCATTGAAGCTCTTTTATGTTTCTACGGATGAGCAGATTGCAGATGTACTCACGAAACTACTAGCCAGAGTGAAGTTTGATTACTTCAAAGAGAGGCTTGGTGTTCTTCATATTGACGACACTTCGAGGAAGAAGTGATGGACACATTTGCTCAATCCATTCCAAGCATGGTGAGAGGAGGATCCTTCCATGGCTATGGATGTAAGCGCTGGATGACGAGCATTAGGACGATGCTCCAGTTACTGCTCTATATATGCATCACGTTGGATGCTGGATATGATCAGTTGGATCATGTGTATGTATTTGTAGATGTATGAGGTGGATACATTGTATGATCAGGTAGATCATGTATGTTGATATATATCAGGTGGATCATGTATCTGTGTATGTATCAAGTGGATACATTGTATGATCAGGTGGGTCATGTATGATGATATGTATCAGGTAGATACTTGGTATGCATCAGGTGGATGCATTATATGATCAGGATGATCATGGATGACGAGCTTCAGGATGTTTCTCCAAATGACATGCATCGGGACGATGCAGTGATGATGATCAGGATGATCATATGTGATGAGTTCCAAAGACATAGATGCACATGAGATTTTCGGACATGGTTGTAGGTGTGTTCTCCCATGGTCACGATGTAATTGCTGGGCTCTTCTGACATGGTGGCAGATGTGTTCTCCCATGGTCGTGATGTAATTTCCAAGGCCATTCGAGCATGGTTGTAGATGTGTTCTCCCATGGCTGCGATATAAGTTCTGGGGCCATTCAAGCATGGTTGTAGATGTGTTCTCCCATGGCTGAGATATAAGTGTTGGGGCCATTCGAGCATGGCTGTAGATGTGTTCTCCCATGGCTACGATATAAGTGTTGGGGCCATTCGAGCATGGTTGTAGATGTGTTCTCCCATGGCTGTGATATAAGTGCTAGGCCATTCGAGCATGGTTGTAGATGTGTTCTCCCATGGCTACGATATAAGTGCTAGGCCATTTGAGCATGGTTGTAGATGTGTTCTCCCATGGCTGGAATATAAGTGTTGTGCCATTCTCGCATGATTGTAGATGTGTTCTCCCATGGCGTAGATGTAAGTGTTGTGTGATGTGCATCTGGGTTGTGCTTCATGAACGATGATCATGAGTATCAGGATGATACTTTGTGGTCATGGACAGGTTGTGTAGTAGCATGTAAAAGGTCCTGGGAGATCCGATAGGTTGATCTATGTGCTCGTAATCAGTCCTGGGATGATCTTTCGAGGTTTCATTGACTTACGTATAAGTCCTGAGGATTCCTCAGTATGGACAGTGATGATGAAGACCTGCAAGTGGTGGGCCTACATCCAGTATGAAAAAGGACTGGATCTATAGAACTTCCTATGACGAGTAGATCGGAGATTGATTGAGATAGAAGCAGCAGTGACGATGGCGATGATTCGAGGACAATGATTCGTTGATGGTGATCCAGAGAAGAAGACTTGTGCTAGAAGACCTGTGTCGAGAAATACTTTCCTAGTTAAGAGGGAGTGTTGATGTATATGTAACTTCGGAATGTATTTCACATATATGTATATTGTATTCCTATAGAGATGTTATTATTCCTCTATACGGAAGTGTCTTTATTTATATTGTAAGTGTCATAACTTATACTTGATGGGTTATTAGACCACCTTGTTGGGGTCAGCCCTGTATAATTCATGTGGGTCAAAGGGTTATTAGACCACCCTATTGGGGGTCGGCCCAGTCAGCTTTATGTTAGGTGGTTAAGTTAAGGCTGACCTAGTAAAGGTTATTAGGCAAGTGAAGTCAAGTATAAATAGAGTGCGGGAGGAACTCTATTTGATTATTCTATTATCACACACACTCTTTGGAGAGTGGCGCACTTGTGGAGGAGGAGAAGCTGCTGCTAGGAGATGTCTATCTCTTATGCTTGGGTTGTATCATTGCTCTATCTATCTCTGAGGAAGTTTTTGGGGTTTTTCACCTTTATGGTTTTCCCCAAGCAAACTTTGTGTCTCTTGTGTGCTTGCATTATTGTACATGATTGATATGCTGTAGATATGTTGTACATGTTGTTCTCTTAGTTAATATCCTAGATCAGATTGAAGTAAATTCTAAAAAACTAACAATTTGTAATGACAAATTCCAACGAAGGTTCCACATGCGGTTCAAAGTCATTGTCCTCCGCATTCTGCACCCAAAACAAAACACTAATCTTACCATGAAAACAGAGAAAACATATAATATTATAAAATGACTACTAAAATTGTAACTCAGTAATTACCTGAACCAACTCCATCAGAAAATGCACATCCCTGGTGTATAATTCAGCAGATAATTGTTTAACTGCTTCATGTAAATCTTCTGTAAGTGGATTTTCTTTTTCCCCAACACAGAACTTGTCTTTCCCAATCTTTTCAATATGTTCCTTGGGGGTCGCCATAAATGTCACCAAACAAAATCCACAGTAAAATCCTTTATCACCAAACACAATTCACAGTAGAATCCTATCGGTAAAACCTATCATTAAAAAAATAATTATAAAAACCTAGTTCAGTATAAGAGGACATGAAAATAAAGAATAAAGTCACATGGCCCGAGTCACTTGAATCATAACGAATTATTTTTCTTGAATCCTATGCCAATACGATTTCTTAGATTTCAAGAACAATCAAACCCATGACCTAGAGAAACAACTCAAGTTTCTCCTCTATTGTTACGATTGGCCTCAAATTCGTGAAAGGCCTAAGGATAAGGCCATACTTATCACACTGCGAGATACTCTTGGTCACTTCCAAGATGCAAGAGCCTCTGAACCACTTTTGAAAAACAAATGCTTACCAAATCCTTTTCGGCCTCAAACGCCTCGACAATGGATAAACAGCTCAGGTTTCTCCTCTGTTGTTACATTTGGCCTTAAATTCATGAAAGACCTATGGATAAGGACATACTTATCACACTGCAAGATACTCTTGGTCACTTCCAAGATGCAAGATCCTCTGAACCACTTTTGAAAAACAAATGCTTACCAGATCGTTTTCGGCCTCAAATGCCTCGAAAATGGAGAAACAACTCAGGTTTATCGCATCCAAAAGGCCTTCAGGGATAGCTGCTGGATACCTGCCAGGGGCATAGAATTCCAACCATGCAACAAAAATGGGTTCTGGGGATTCCTGCAAGTGTGTCTAGGAAGGTTCCAGCTGGAAACGCTAGCCATAAGTGCCCGGTCAATGATTTTGCAAATTTCAACCCAATGTACAAAAATTGCACACTCCCTTACTAAGCAAAATCCTAGTTTCCAAAATGGACCTACAATATGATAGTCGGACCATGGGACTAGAGGAGAGAGGAACCCCTAGCACTATCCCAATGTCCTAAATCTAACGGAGTCGATGGTTTTCCTATCTGAGCCATGCTCCTCATTCTATGATTCATTCCGTCTCACATCCAAAAGGCCTTTAGGGACACCTATTGGATACCTACCGAGGGCATAGAATTCCAACTGTGCAACAAAATTGGGTTCCAGGGAGTCGTGTAAGTGTGTCTAGGAAGGTTCTAGCTGGGACCACTAGCCATAAGTGTCAGGTCGTTGATTTTGCAAATTTGACCCCAATGTGAAGGCCATGCCAATTCCACTCAAAGGGGTAATTTCTCGTCCAAAGGCTCCTGGGTGTGCGTGGACATGTCCACAATGGCCATATTCACCTCGTTCTGTGTCCCTGAAGCAAATCCTCAAAGTGTCCTCGAATGGCCTCGGGGTGCCAGACCAAGATTCCCGCAGCACCCAAACCGTGGCTCTGGTCACAAATCCATCAATTTCGGTGGATCCGGGATGTCGGGTTTCAACTAGGATCCCCCCCACAGCGTGCCTCCAACCCCCGAAATGGTGCTATTGTGCCATCTCTGGAGCTAGGGTTTGTCTTAGTGAAGGCCATGCCAATTTTGCTCAAGGGGTCCATTTCTCGTCTGAAGGCTCCCAAGCATATGTGGCCACCGTGGACACGTCTGCAATGTCCATAGGCACCTCTGGGAGCGGACGGAACCCAATTCTGCTCGCTAGTTTGGGTTTCGTGCCTCCAGAGCAAATCCTCAAAGTGTCCCTGAATGGCCCTAGGGTGATAGACCAAGATGCCGGTAGCACCCAAACCATGGCTCCGATCATGAATTTGTCGATTCCAGTGGATCCTAGACGTCGGGTTTCAGCTAGGGGCTCCCCACAATGTGCCTCAAAGTCTCGAAAATGGTGCCAATATGCCATCTCCAGATCTAGGTTTTTGCTTAGTGAAGGCCTTCTGCATATTGCTCAAGGGGGTCATTTCTCGTCTGAAGGATCTCGAGTGTGTGTGGCCACCGCAGACATGCCCACAATGGCAATATGCACATGTGGGAGTTGACATAATCCATGTCTGCTCGTCGGTTTCGATTTTGTGGCCCCAGAGCAATTCCTCAAAGTGTCCCTGAATGGCCTCGGGGTGCTCGACGAAAATGCCCGCAGCACCCAAACCGTGGCTCCAATCGCGAATCCATCAATTACTATGGATTCGGGACGTCGGTTTCAGCTAGGGGACCCCCCATAGTGTGCCTCAAAGTCCAAGAAATGGTGCCAATGTTCCATCTCTGAAGTTAGGGTTTTGCTTAATGAAGGATCTAGGGTTCACTGAGCAAAACCCTAGCTTCAGAGATGGCACAATAACACCATTTCTAGGGGTTGGAGGCATGCTCTAGGGGGGCCTAGCTGAAAATTGGTGTCTCAGATCCACTGGAATCGACGGATTTGCGATCGGAGCCACGGTTTGGGTGATGTAGGAATTTTCATCGGGCACCCCAGGGCCATTCAGGGACACTTTGAGGAATTGCTCCAGGGCGACAGAACCCAAACTGGCGAGTGGACTTGGATTCTGTCGGCTCCCACATGTGCATATTTCCATTGTGGACATGTCCACAATGGCCACGCATGCCCGGGATCCTTCGGACGAGAAATGACCCCCTTGAGCAATATTTGAAAGGCCTTCACTAAGCAAAACCCTAGCTCTGGAGATGGCACATTGGAACCATTTTTGGGGGTTGTTCGCCCACTGTAGGGGGGGCCCTAACTAAAACTGGGCATCTCAAATCCACCAGAATCGATATATTTGTGACCGGAGTTATGGTTTGGGTGTTGCGAGCATCTTTGTCTGGCACACCAAGGACACTTTGAGGATTTGCTCCGGGGCCACAGAATCCAAACTGGAAAGCGGAATTGGATTCTGTCGGCTCCCACATGTGTGTATTTCCATTGTGGATGTTTCCACTATGGCCATGCATGCCTAAGATCCTTCGGACGAGAAATGGTCCCCTTGTGTGAATTTGGAATGTCCCTCACCGAGCAAAACCCTAGCTCCGGAGATGGCACATTGGAACTGTTTCCGGGGATTGGAGGTACGCTGTGGAGGGTACCCTAACTAAAAAATGGCATCCCGGATCCACCAGAATCGACGGATTCATGATCGTAGCGACGATTTAGGTGCTACGATCATTCTCGTCGGGCACCTCGGAGCCATTCAAGGACACTTTGAGGAATTGCTGTGGGGCCACGGAACCCAAACTGGCAAGTAAAATTGGATTTTGTCGGCTGCCACATGTGCGTATTGCCATTGTGGATGTGTGCACAGTGGCAATGCATGCTTGGGAACCTTCAGACGAGAAATGACCCCCTTGAGCAATATTCGAAAGCCCTTCACTGAGCAAAACCCTAGGTCCGGAGATGGCACATTGGCACCGTTTTTAGGACTTTGAGGCACGCTGTGGGGGGGGCCTAGCAGAAACCCGACATCCCAGATCCACCAGAATCAATGGATTCACAATCGGAGCCATGGTATGGGTTCTAGGGGCATCTTGGTCTGATACACCAGGGCCATTTAGGGACACTTCGAGGATTTGCTTCGGGGGCACGGAACCCAAACCAACGAAGGGACTTGGGTTTCGTTCGCTCCCAGAGGTGCATATGGCCATTACGGACGTGTCCATGGTGACCATGCATGCTCGAGATCCTTTGGATGAGAAAGGGCCCCCTTGAGCAAAATTGGGATGGCCTTCACTGAGCAAAACCCTAGCTCCGAAGATGGCACAATAGCACTGTTTCTAGGGGTTGGCGGCATGCTCTGGGGGGGGCCCTAGCTGAAACCCAATGTCTTGGATCCACCGGAATTGATGGATTCACGACCAGAGCCACAATTTGGGTGCTGCGGGCATCTTGGTCCGACACCCCGGGGCCATTCAGGGACACTTTGAGGATTTTCTCTAGGGGCATAAAACCCAAACCGGTGAGTGGACTTGGGTTCAGTCTACTCTCGGAGGTGCGTATCGCCATTGCGGACATGTCCATGGTGGCCACGCATGCCTGGGAGTCGTCAGACGAGAAATGACCCCCTTGAGAGGAATTGGATCACCTCTCTTTCACATTTGTGAAGACCTGTGATCACTAAGGTTACTAATATCTTGTTCTAACACTAAGGCCATTTCCCTAGTAGAACACATGGAGAGCGGAGCTAACACCTAACAAGATTTTGGATGTCAACACTAGAGGAGACCACCAATTGCAATGATACATAGAATAAGGAGTTATTCCTTCTCATACCATCAATATCACGGTCTTTTATTTGTAATTAGCTTCGTGGAGGAATTAACTATGGTTCATGAAAACACCCCTAGGAGAATATATGAAGTCTAGGGAGGAAAACGTGGCTTGATCTTGATCCTTCTGAGATTATAGGGTTACATCCCTTGGATTCATGCATGTTATAGGGAGGAAAACTTGGCTTAATCTTGATCCTTCTGAGATTATAGGGTTATAGGGTAAGTGATTCATGCATGTTATATCTCCTTGGTTCAGCTAGGGCTTTCATTATTTTCCCTAGCTAGTGTTTTGGAGAGCTAGTGAATTGTACTAGCCTTGTGATAAGCCTCTCTCATGCATGTTCTTGAATTGTAATTTATAGTTATATATGTATTGCTAATTTATCACAAGTAAACGATAATTTTGTTGAGTGATTTGACACCATCATTGAATAAGTTATAGGTTGTTTTACTATTTCTATAATTGTTATAAGAGTGAGTTTTCAGATTTGGTTTATGCATGATAAGTTTTCAATGCAAGTAAATATAATATAAGAACTAGGATATTTTTGTGAGGCTCCAAGTAATTTTGAGAAAGTGACAAATAAGGGCAAAAGTTGAGCATCTTGTTCTAATACTAAGGTCATTTCCCTAATAGAAGACATGTAGAGTGGAGCTAATGCCTAACATGATTTTGGGTGCTATCAATAGCGTTGTCTTGCCATGTAATTGTGTAATGTGACATGGATACTGTTTGTAAACCTTAAGAAAGAGAATCATGCTATTCGAGAGAGTTTGATTGACATAAGCTTGTTATTGAATCCAACGAGGACTTCTTATCTATCATGGAGATTATAGGGTTAATGAGTAAACCCTAGGAGTTAGATTTTATGGATCACGAAGATATAACCAGTGGAGAAGATAAGGGAAATATAGACATGTTGGATGTTCTTGTAGAGATTTCTCTTGTGTGATGCTAGAGTACTTGTGTGATGTGGCATGGCTAGGGTTGGCATGAGATATATCATATTAACATGTCCATGTGTTCTTGCATGTACCCCAACGTTCCAAGAAAAAGGAATATTTATATTTATATAGTCACAAGCCATTGACATCATTGAAATATGAGATCATTGTAGTGGAAGAAGTTGTAGAGGTGTTAGAGGCCTAAATATTGAAATAGTTCAATCCAAACATAAAGCATCTCATTCTTATCACCAACCAAATGCATATTAGGGTTTGATGCTAGAGTATAAGACCTAGGGTTTGAGGATTGAAATACCAAGATGGGCATGTAGACTTGGATTCTATAAGTTGAGTTCTCTAGTGGTGTACTTGTGTGACATGACAAACCCTTCTAATAGTGATCCTATCCCACTTGGAGTCCAGATACCCCCTATTGAGGGTACATGTGGTGGTTCACGGATTCTAGGGCTAGATTGGTTAATAGGGCTAGATTAGGTTTCTAGGATTCTAGGGTTAGATTAGTGTTTCTAGGGCTAGTTTAGGTTTCTAGGACTAGATTAGGTTTATAGTATTCTAGCTTAGTTTTCTAGTGTTAAATTAGTGTTTCTAGGGTTAGTTTATCTCTCTAGGATTTCTAGGGCTAGATTATGTTTGTAGGGTTATATTAGTGCTTCTAGGGTTAATCATGCATGAATAAACAATCACATGTCTATAAATCATAACTTAATCATAACTCATGCATCAAATAAACGATATAAGACAATGATATCAAATTCCTATCTAACATGAATAACATTAATCATGCATGAATAAACAATCACATGGCTATAAATCATAAGTTAATCATAACTCAAATATCAAATAAACGATATAAGATAACGATATCAAATAAACTATCTAACATGAATAACATTAATCATGCATGGATAAACAATCACATGGCTATACTATGTACCTCAATCAATTAGGCCTTCTGGATCCTTTCGGTTTTTTATTGTCTTGAACAACCTCTCATGCTCTACATGAGGTAGTAAGTAGCGTACCTTGTTTGATGTCTTCGTTGACATTGTTTGTAGTTGGATGTTTGTACCAACGATCAGGTGCATAAAGTGATACACCCGTGAACCTGGTCTATAATCCGTGTATGTGTAGCCATTGCTCTTTGATCCCTTTCCATCTACTGTAAGATATTCCCCCTAAACAACCATCGAGCCAGTCAGAAAGGTAATACCTTCACTGTTGGTTAATGATGCGAGGAGGGTTTGCTTCCCCTAGATGCATCGTGCCAGCCAATAATTCGTTCCAATTGCACTGTCTATTGGGGAGACAACTACATAGATGTGTCCTACAAAAATGAATTTTACGGTCATATTCCAACCAGTAGTAGTTTGACAACCTGGATAATTACAAAAACAAGGAGGGAACCGGTATATGCATGCATAAATGTTTACCTGGCTATACAAGATCAGATATATGATCATATTCATTCGAAATAGAGGACTGCCCTTCCTCTAACTGGATTGTTTCAACGAATGCACGTGGGTCCACTGCAAGTGATACATGATCCCATTCATCAACCCAATCAATTGATTTGCACTCATCCCACTCACAACTGCTGACAGAACCCACAAAAGCAAGCAAGTTTTCGCGTCCATATTTCAAATAAGGCGTTGTTTGAGCTTCGAACCGAATGAAATCCACGAGTGCTTTGCACAATACTACAACTATAAGAACATGATCGATCTATATCAACTACATGCCAGAAATTTCTGACAACATATCCTCTACCTATTGGTATGTGTTGCTCCGTGGTTCGATCTGACATTTTTGCAGAGCACCATTGAACTATGGATTCTACATTCCAAATATGAGGGTTTCTCATGCACCTCATCTCCTCCCTTCATAGGGCAATTTTGAGACATGCTCCATCCCCGTTGTGCTCTCCCTTTCCATGCCGAGTCTCAAAATAGTTACATACATGCAGCACATCGTAAGTCTTGTGCAAAATACTCAACCACTAGAATACACGTGCATTTTTGAACTGGCCTACACAACCATCTAACCATATCCAATGTTGATCCATCTGTATACCTCTCTCCTTCAACTGATCATAGAAAATTTTGAAGCAATGTTGCACATAATGCAGGTCGTGGCACCTATCGTCACTAATGTAGAAGTGGTCTCTTTCAATATTATCCTCATGTCGTTGCTGCTCTCTGGCGCGTGCCTATACATGCTATGGACCATTATGCTAACTTGGTCTGAATGGTATTATTGACTTTGAATCTGGCTGTAGGGTGTAGTTTTTAGCAAAGTTCACAACCGACAATATTGTGCTATTGAGAAAGGTGTTCCTGCACTATCTATATTGTTCATCCTCCCATCGTGCAACATAGAGATGTTGTACATACTGCACGATCTTTTGGTAGAATTCCTTCACGAAATCACAAATTTGTACCTGGTGCCACAAAATCAAGGGCATTAATACAATGTGACATTTGCACTCTAAATATATATGTATAAATTCAACATGTACATTATGAAAGTATGCAAACTTAGATTACATGTGACTTCAACAATGCAACATTTTTTCTTTCCTTCGAACTATCTACTTGATATGTTATGTACTTGAAGTTCTACATTTCTACTTACATCCTCCCAAATTCGTGCTCCTCGGTTGCGTGGATGCAGCAGCTCAATAATGCAAATCCACTGCAACTAGAACATGTCCCATATAAACATGATCTTTTATAATACTTTTGTCCTTCAGGTCTTGGACACATTATGCTATGTATAAATTCTCTTGATGCATTCGGTGGTTGTAACGATGGGAAATCTTGCACAATGTTAGTATGCAAATCACAAAATATATGTCTATATGTATTGTAATAGTAATCAAATTCTACATGGCATCTACAACAACATGTATTGCGATCAATGCAAAATTCTAACATACCAGGGTTTGTATTTTTCAAAGGACCATTGGCCCACATTCAATTGTGTGTGCTCGTTCTTGAACCTCTCATAGAGTTCTGTTTGTGTCATGTCAAGGAAGTGCTTGACATGGGGTTCACCCCCCCCAACACCTTTCTCAACTTTAAAACATCTCTTTGATTCAATGACGGTCTAGTGTTATCATGCCAAAACTTTTGCACTAGTTCTTTAACAACATCAATGAGCTTCATGTCTGAATGAGGTAACCTACCAACAAAGACCCAACAATATTTTTGGCTTGGGGTATCAAGTTTTTCTCTAATGGAAGAATAATTTTGAAGAGTCTTTCCATCTACTTTAAAGATTTTACATGTGTGTGATAGTAGGCGATGTTGCCTTGTGGATTTGTCAACAATCGATTCCGACAATACACGATGGGCCGCATTAAAATATTTTGTATGAGAAATTTTTCCAGTCAAAATAAATGCAGATTGTAGATTTCAAACAGCATTATTGTTGGCCTCTGAACTTCTAACTACCTTTATGCCCAAAATTCTCCTAACATGAGCTAGACAATGTGATTTTAACAAAGCAAGAAACAATTGACATTTTGCTGCATTGCTTTTGGATTCAAACAATTCTTTGATTATCTTGCTACAATGGAAATCAATAGTGCGTTTGGGAAACTTACCTCCAAGTCCTGAAAATGAACTTTCATCCACATGAATACATCTAGGATTTCTTCATCGTCTGCTTGATAGTCGAGGCAAGGGAGTCGGCAAGGAAGTACAAGTCTCGTCAACGGTTTGTTGTGGCCCTTCATTCACAAATTGGTCCTGCAAGGGAGTGTGTTCGCCATGTGTGTTGTCTTCTTGGGGAGATTTCCAACTAAGAACTTGTTCAACATCCATCCCTTCATACTCGACATTAGGAAAGATTTGATTGACTTCAACCACTTCGTCATTGATTGTTGATGGATCTAAGGTACTAACATTTTGATTTCTATGGTTTTCCATGTACAACCTGGCATTTTCTATTATCTCATGGGCCTTTTCAGGGAGCGGCTCCTTCCTTCTAGACTTTTTTTTATTGTTTTGTCTATTTCCCATATTCAATGCGTTTTTAAAAAAACAAAATATCACCCCTACAAGAATGAACAACAAATAAGATATTAAAACTCGATGTGCATGATTATTAAAGCTCGATGTAGCTATTGATTATGTAGAACAACATCTAGTGAGAATGTTTTCATATAATCTTAAAAGCTATTGAGAATGCCCTAGATATAACTACAACATCACCTCTAGGAACTTAGTAGGATAGTATTGGATGGTGGTATGGGATGTTAATAGGATCAAATTCCCTACAAGGGAGGAGCTCCTACTCACTTCATTTTCATGTTATCAATGAGGGAAAATATCCCCAAAAGATTAAGAGTTTGCAATTATTTAGGCATTTGTGTGAGTTGTTGTAGTGAAACCATTAGGAATTCAACAAATGTTTGTCTACTAGATGGAGGAATGTGATTATGAAATCAAATTGGTGGTGATGCAAGTAAATCTTTTTATTATCTTCATGAAAGCTTGAAAGCATTGCTTGGTGCATGTTGTAGTTTTTTTTTGTAAGATGTTTTTATTGTCTATGTTGAAGATTAAGAAGACTAGAATAGATCTATCATACAATTCATGAGGAAAAACTAAAATAGATGCCATTCAAACAAGTGAATGAATACTAAAATACATTTAACAAGATAAAATTGTCACCATACCTCAAGGATTATGATTACTCTTTGTTTCAAATGTAAAATGCTCTTTTGATGTGTCCACTATATGTAAGAAGAGTTCATGTGTGTCCAAATAGCATGAGAATTCAATCGAAGGAGACAAATCGAGTCCAACTGTTGTGTATTCATTCAAATGATCCAAATAGATCCCAAGAGGTGTGTATTTAAGCCAAAGAGCCAAATAGAGCCCCAAATGTTGTGTATTCTATCCAAATGGTCATGAAAGCACCAAATGGTGTGTGAATTGAATCTAAAATGTAAATGGTTGTCAGACTGTGCATGAAAATAGCGTACAAAATGCGATTAATCAGAGAAAAAAGGTGGGAGAAGAGCGTGGGTGATTTTCTAAATTTTATGTTCAGCAGGAATGTGCACGTGCTAGGTAGTGCGTGCACGCTAGGAGAGCGTGCGCATTGCTAGTGCGTGCGTGCTAGGAGAGCGTGTGCATTGCTAGCGTGTGCGCGTCCTTGCTAAACGTTGTATAGTTCGGTGGGTATGTTCACTTCATTTATTATCCAACAAATCTAAATGTGTCGGTTTATTCCTAGAGACCCTCCCTCATAAAGGCCTTTAGGCCCAATTCTAACCCATAATCCCTAAGTGCATTTAAGTGCTTCTACGTGTTTAGGGGTTTTGGGGTTAGGGCTATAAGGGGAGTAGGTTAAGAGTTAAAGGTTATAGGGATTATAGGCAAGTTATGGGGTTAAATGTCATCATCATCTTCATCTTCATCAGCATCATCTAAATAGCCTTCATCATCATATGGAGCTTGTCTAACTTTGGATATAAGGAGGATATAAGATGATGATGTTGATGATGATGATGATGATGGAGATGTTGATGATGAGGAAGATGTTGTTGATGATGATAATGATGATGGTGATGGTGATGAAGATGATGATGATGATGATGATGGAGATGTTGATGAGGAAAGGGGAGATGACAATGATGATGGAGATGTTGATGATGATAATGATGGTGCTGATGATGATGGTGATGGTGATGGTGATGATGATGATGATGAAGATGATGATGATGATAATGATGAAGATGATGATGATGGAGATGTTGATGAGGAAGGGGGATATGACAATGATGATAAAGCTGTTGATGATGATGATGATGGTGATGATGATGAAGACGTTGATGATGATGGTGATGGTGATGAAGATGATGATGATTATGATGGAGAAGATGACGATGATGGAGATGTTGATGAGGAACCTAGAGATGACAATGATGATGAAGATGTTGATGATGATGATGATGGGGATGATGATGAAGATGTTGATGATGATGATGATGGTAATGATGATGAAGATGTTGATGATGATGTTGATAGTGATGAAGATGATGATGATGATGAAGAAGATGATGACATCATGGAGATGTTGATCTGATGATGAAGATGACGATGATGATTGTGATGATGATGAAGATGTTGATGATGATGATGATGGTGATGAAGATGACAATGATGAAGAAGATGATGAGGATGGAGATGTTGATGAGGAACCTAGAGATGACAAGGATGATGGGGATGTTGATGATGATGATGATGGTGATGATGATGAAGATGTTGATGATGATGGTGATGGTGATGAATATGATTATGATGATGATGAATAAGATGATGACATGATGAAGATGTTGATCTGATGATGAAGATGACGATGACGATGATGATGATGGTGATGATGATGAAGATGTTGATGGTGATGGTCATGAAGATGATGATGATGATGAAGAAGAAGATGAGGACATGATGGAGATGTTGATCTAATGATGAAGATGACAATGATGATGATGGTAATGATAATGAAGATGTTGATGATGATGGTGATGGTGATGAAGATGATGATGATGATGATGAAGAAGATGGTGATGATGGAGATGTTGATGAGGAAGGGGGAGATGACAATGATGATGAAGATGTTGATGATGACAATGATGGTGATGATGATGAAGATGTTGATGATGATGGTGATGGTTGGGCACAAGGTTGGGCTTTATCAAACCCTAGTTCGGGATCTTGTCTAGAAGATTCGAAAGTTTTAAGGCAATTTTTGAGGGGTCAAATTTTGCAGATTTCAAATTTGAGGTATACTAGCTTGATCAACTCAGCAAGGTGCACATTTCCATCCTTTCAGAAGTTTGGAATTCAAAGTTTGAATTTTTAGGGTTTGTTTGACAAACCTTAATCTAGCTCGAGATCCAGTTTTCAACAAATCAAGTGGTAAGACCTAAATATTTTATTTCCATTTGATTTTATCATTAAGATGTCTCACCACACCAAGCTTGAGGATAAGCTTGAAGGAGATGACAACTTCCGAGCATGGAAGTATAGGATTGGGTTAATCCTAGAAGAGAACATGATTTGGATAGCTACATAAAAGAAGAGCTTCCAGTTCCAGAGGGAGATGAAGCTAATATCTTACACAAGAAGAACTTGGTCAAAGCGAAGAGGATCATTGCTGATTCTATAAAAGAACATCTCATACCTCATGTGTCTTCCCTAAAGACACCTAAGGAGATGTTTGAATCCTTGTCTAAGCTGTTTGAAGGAAAGAATATAAATCAAAAGATGACTCTGCGAAATCAATTGAAAGCGGTAAAGTTTTAGACTGGAGAGACCATCCAATCCTACTTTACTAAGGTCTCTCAAATCAAAGAACAACTTTAAGTTGTAGATGAAGTAGTAGAGAATGGAGAAATTTTCATGACCACATTGAATGGCCTACCTAGGTCATGGGACTCCTTCATCCAAGGTATTTGTTCTAGAAAGAAATTGATCTTTTTCAGTAGACTATGGGAGGAATGTTCACAAGAGGAAGCTAGGCTTGAGGCCCGAGAAGAAAAGATGGGAAGTGAAGACCAAGCCCTCACAGTACACACTAAGGGAAGTAAGTTCAAGAGGGAGAAATCTTATAGAAATAAACACCATCACTTCCATTAGAAGAAGAAAGATATCTCCCGTGTTCGATGCTTCACTTGTGATGAGAAAGGACATTATTCCTCAGAATGTCCCAAGAATAAACAAAGCTTCAACAACAACAACAACAAGAACAACAAGAAGAGATATCATGCTCATGCTGCTGAGGATGACGAACCTCCCAAAAAGAAGGCTAGGGCAGAAAGTGAAGACTTATTAAGTGACGATGAATATGTCTTAATCTCTGCTCTCATAGGTATTATTTCCCATGGGTGTGATGATTGGATTACTGATAGTGGGGCTTCCAAACACATGAATGGGTTTAAAGAATCCTTTACATATCTATCTGAACATGAGTCACGTCATAAGGTGAAACTTGGGGATGACTACCAATATCCTATAAAAGGAAGTGGTGAAGCCTCCTACAAACTAGACTCTGGGAAGTCCTTATAGATGCAAGATGTTCTATATGTACCTGGACTCAAGAAGAATCTTCTCTCCATATCATCTTTGGATGCAAAAGGGATGAGAGTTGCATTTGTGGATGGCCAAGTACTTATGTGGCCTAAAGGTAAGACCATTAATGATGTAGTAGTGATTGGAGAGCAAGAGGGGGGATTGTACAAATTGAAGGGACAACATGAACATGCCATGGTACATGAATCCATGGAGCCAAGTAAACTTTAACACAAAAGGCTTGCACATGTGCACTATAGAGCACTACCAGTTGCAAGCAAAGCAGTAGAAGGTCTTCCTAAAATCCAGTCTAAGCATGAAGGTGTTTGCAAAGGGTGTGCAAAGGGAAAGAACAAAAAGAAGACATTTCCAAGCAATGAAATCAAAGAAAAAGGAATTTTGGAGATTATCCACTCCGATGTATGTGGACCAATGTCATCCAACTCACTAAGTGGGTATGTATATTATGTTTCGTTCATTGACGATTTCTCTAAGAAGACTTGGGTTTATTTCTTGAAGAACAAAGATGAAGTATTCAGCAAATTCAAGGAATTCATAGCCTTGATAGAAAACCACACTGAAAAGAGGATCAAGACTTTTAGATCCGACAATGGTGGATAATTCACTTCAGAAGACTTCAAGAAGTTATGCAGTGATTCAGGGATTAATAGGGAGTTGACCACTCCTTAAAATCCACAACAGAATGAAGTTGCAGAGAGGAAGAACCTCTCATCCACTTTCAAAATTGGTTAAGGTGCACACTATCAAAGACTCCAGTAGCTCCTACAAGGAAGCAAAGATTAACAGGGAGACCACCCAACAAACAAACAAAGATAAGTATTTGAATTTTCATTTCTTGTATATCTGATTGTTTAAATAACATTGTTCAATAATGTATATACTTATGTTCCTAGACTTAGGTTGTGTATTATGCATATTAGAATAATTGCATTAATGAACAATATACTACTAATATGCATGTGATGGGAAAGTGGCCTATGGCACTGTACAACATTCCATTGCTACTTATCTAGAATGAAACCTCTTTGCTGACATGTTGGGAGTAGTGCAAACTCTTAACAATGTTATAGTAGAGATGGAAGGCATCTAGAAAGTTACCATATGAATACGGGATATGGATGAATGTTTTATTGAAGCATTGGCTAAGATAATTGCATGACTATATGACATATGCCTTTATGTGTAAGATATTTTTCTGAAAACTATGAGAAGTTTCTAATCATGCAATTGAATTTGACTTATAGGAAAGATCATGTACAATCACCTACAAAAGAAGGACTACAACATTTGTTCCGGCAACGAAGTTCAAGAAAACTATATATTAAAGATATTCAAGAATCTGAAGTTCCCAGGATCCAGGATGCAGTAATAGAAGGATGACATGATCAAGGAATACCATTCAATCATGAAGAATGATGTTTGGGATGTGGTCCCAAGACCAAAAGGGAAGTCTATTGTGACTTCCAAGTGGATCTATAAGATCAAGCATGCTGCAGATGGTAGCATAGAGAAATACAAGGCAAGATTTGTAGCTCGTGGCTTCTCCCAAAAAGAGGGGATAGATTACGAAGACTTGTGCACCTGTAGCCAGATACACTTCCATCGGAACAGTACTTTCTCTAGCTGCAATGATGAAGTGGAAGATACACCAGATGGATGTCAAGACAACTTTCTTGAATGGTGTAGTCAAGGAGGAAGTGTATGTGGAGCAGCCACTCGGTTTTGAGACACGTGATAGGGAGTCATATGTGTGCAGATTAAAGAAAGCCTTATATGGCTTGAAGCAAGCTCCTAGGACATGGTACTGTCCAGTTTGGGCTTTACCAAGAGTAAAGCGAATTCCAACCTTTACTACAAGGTTGGGGAAAGAAATCTAGTGATACTCCTATTGTATGTGGATGACCTATTTGTGACAAGTGAGGATAGATTGATTGCCTACACGAAGAGGAAGCTTATTGTCGAGTTCGAGATGAAGAACTTGGACATGATGCATTACTTTCTAGGTATGGAGATGTGGTAGAGTGCAGATGGAATCTTCCATGGACAAGGGAAGTATGCAGTAGAGATCCTGAAGCGGTTCGGGATGATGGAAAGCAAGCCCATGGCCACACCTATAGCATCAAACCTGAAGCTATTGAGTGATGCTTCATTAGATATGGTTGATGTCACGGTGTAGTGTCAGATGATTGGGTCCTTGATGTACCTGATGAACACGAGACCAAATATTTGCTTTGTGGTGAACACCTTGAACCAGTTTCTGACAGATCCTAGACATGTTCACCTAATTGTTGTAAAGCATATTCTGAGGTACCTGAAGGGTACAATTGATTATGGGCTCAAGTATGATGCGAATCAAAAGTTTAACCTGGAGGGTTATGTTGATTCAGATTGGGTAGGTAGTGCTGCAGATAGGAAGAGCACTTAAAGGTGCTGCTTTAGTATGTGATCAGGTGTGATCTCTTGGTTTAGCAGGAAGCAGTCCTGCGTAGCACTGAGTAGAGTCGAAGCAGAGTATGTCGCATCTTCTTTGGCAAGTTGTGAGGTAGTATTGCTGAGGAAGCTATTGTCTGAGTTATTTGATCTCCCATTTGATGCTACTTGTATCTTCTGTGACAACCAAAGTTGTGTGAAGTTGTCTGAGGACTCGGTGTTCCATGACAGGTCGAAACACATTGAGATCAAATATCACTATATCAGGGATATGGTGCGGAGAGGAGCAGTGAATATTTTGTATGTTGCGACGGATGAGAAGATTGCAGATGTGTTGACCAAACCACTAGCCAAAGTGAAGTTTGAGTACTTCAGAGAGAGGGTTGGTGTTCTTCAGATAGAAGATACTTCGAGGAAGAAGTGATGGGACACATTTGCAGGAGCCATTCCAAGCATGGTGGTAGGAGGATCCTTTTGATGGCTATGGATGTAAGCGCTGTGTGATGAGAATCAGGATGATGCTCCAGTTGCTGCTATGATGATATGCATCAGGATGATGTTGTGTATATGATCAGGATGATCATGTGATGATGATATGCATCAGGATGATGCTGTGTATATGATCAGGATGATCATGTGATGATGATGTGCATTAGGATTATGTGCATCAGGATGATGTACTATATGATGACGATTAGTATGATCATGAGTATCAGGATGATACTCCGCAGACAGATTGTACAGGTAGCATGTAAAAGATCCTAAGAGATCTGATAGTTTGTGCTCGGATGCTCTTTCGAGGTTTTTCTACTGGTAGCATAGAAAAGATCCTGGGAGATCTGATAGTCTGTGCTCGGATGCTCTTTCGAGGTTTTGCTACAGGTTGGCTGTGGACAAGCTATGCAAGTAGCATAGAAAAGATCCTAGGAGATCCAATAGTATGTGCTCTGATGGTCTTTTGAAGTTTTGCTACATGTAGCATAGGAAAGATCCTAGGAGATCCTATAGTCTGTGCTAGGATGCTCTTTCAAGGTTTTTCTACTAGAGGCATGTAATCAGTCCTGGAGATCCGATAGGTTGAGCTATGTGCTCATAAAAGTCATGGGATGCTCTTTAGAGTTCTTGCAAGTTGCAAGACACTCTTTTAAGATTTTGCCTAACCACATAGAAAAGATCCTGGGAGATCCTATAGTCTGTGCTAGGATGCTCTTTCGAGGTTTTGTGGTGGTGGTCACATAGAAAAGATACTGGGAGATCCTATGTCTGTACTAGGATGCTCTTTAGAGGTTTTGTGACGGTCACATGTAAAAGATCCTTGCAGATTCGATAGTCTATGCTCGGATGTTCTTTCAAGGTTTTGTTGACACACGTAATCACTCCTGAGGATTCCATAGTATGGCCAAAGATGATGAAGACCTACAGGAGGCTAGACCTACAACCAGCATGAAAAAGGGTTGGCTATGTAGAACTTCCTGTGACTAGAAGAATTATGAGATAGCCTAGTGATCGAGATTTCGATGTATAGCAACAGTGACGATGATGCTCTGTGATCCAGTGACGATGATCCATCTCCAGAATTAAAGACTTGTGTCGATATGTATTGATGACCTATGTCTATAGAATACCTTCCTAGTTAAGAGGGAGTGTTGATGTATTTGTAACTTCGGAAGATATTCTTCTATATATTACACTTGTAACTTATTATATTCATGATGGAGATGTATTATTCCTCTAATCATAATTGTTGTCATTTGTATTTGTAAGTGTCGCAAGTGTCGCAACTTATATTTGATGGGTTATTAGACCACCGGTGTGGGGTCGACCCTAGTTGAGTTATGTGGATAGGTTATTGGGACTCCTTAGGAAGTTGTCCCTGTTAGGTTATTAGCAGGTCAAGTCAGTGTATAAATAGATAGGTTGTGTCTCTCATTCTATTCATTCACTCACTCATCCAACTCGCATTAGTTGAGAGAGGAGTGCGCACTAGTGGAGAAGGAGTAGCTGCTAGAGACCTCTATCTTTTGGGTTTGATCATTGTGATCTTGTATTGTGGCTTATTCTATCTCTGAGGAAGTTGTGGGGTTTTTCACCTTCTTGGTTTTCCCTGAGGAAACTCTATGTCTCTTGTTTCTATGATTCTTATGATGTGCATGTTATTCTCTTAAGATAATGTTTGAATGAAATTATCGAAAAATTAACGTGATGATGATGAAGAAGATGATGATGATGATGATGGAGATGTTGATGAGGAAGGGGGAGAAGAAAATTATGATGAAGAGGAGGACGAAAATGATGATGAGGATGATGGTGATGAGGATGATGATGGTGACGATGATGATGATGATGATGGTGATGATGATGATGATGGTGATGGTGATGAGGATGATGATGATGCTGATGATGATGATGATGATGAAGAGGAGGACAATGATGATGATGATGAGGATGATGATGATTATGAAGATATTGATGAGGAATATGATGATGATGGAGGTGGTTATGAGGAAGGGGGATATGACAATGATGATGAAGAGGAGGACAATGATGAGGATGAGGATGATGATGATGAAGATGTTGATGATGATGACGATGGTGATGAAGATGATGATGATGATGATGATGATGAACAAGATGATGATGATGGATATGTTCATGATCATCATGAACATCTAAATGTGAATGATGATTGATTATTTCTGCTGTAAATGTGAATGTTTCTTTTAATGGATATCTATTAAATTTTTCGTGAACATTTATGCTTATTACTCTCACTTTAAATTTTCTCTTTACAGGGATAGGATAGTTAGTTTGGGTTAGTAATAAGTGAATTGTCAATGTAGGTGTGGAAAGACAAGAGGTAAGAACCTGTGTATCACTTGTGAGGCCCCTACCCGTTAGTTCCAACTTAAATTGCATTTAAATAGGGCACTTGCATCTCGTTCCTCAAATTAAAATTTCATAAACAGTGGACCAGACTACAACCAGTAAAGTGTTTAAACAAACATATTCATGGTAGTTGGACCGTAAACCAGATGGATTCCCTACACCAAATGGTGAATGATCTAATTGGGATTATTTACCGGGGAGAATCTCTACTGTCGATGTTGAGAATTTATGGGCATCAACACAGAGGTTCATGAAGGAATTGAGTAAGAAGAAGGAGAATAGCACGTTGTACAGTGACAGCCAGAGTGCCAGTCATATTGCAAAGAACTCAGCTTTCTATTCTAATACTAAACATATACATCTCAAGTACCATTTCATACATTCTATTCTAGAAGATAAACTGTTGGAGATGGAAAAGATACGTACAAGACATAATCCTGCAGACATGTTGACAAAGGTAGTAACCAGAGAGAAGCTGAGTTCCTACTTGGTTTCAGTTAGCCTTCAAGCATGAAGGTGGAGATAAGAATTTTTCAGGTCCAAGGTTCAGAGCATAGTCCAACAAGTGCTTCAGCAGTGGAGTTGTTGTGATCAGACTCCAAGTGGGAGATTATTGGTTGTGGAGACTATTCTCCCTGATTCAAAGATGTTGTTGTTTCAGTCGTGTTTGTACCCTAGCTTTATATGTCATGCAGGTGGAGTGTACACTCACCCCAGCGGGGGGTGTGGGGGGGAATTCCCCCTCCACAAGAGTATGGGGGGACCATCACCCCCGGCTGGATTGTCTGGGGGACAGCGGGCCCCCAGCGGGGTTTTGGGGAAGCGCCCTCGAGAAAGGGGGTTCATGGGAGAAGCCTCCGAAAGAAATTTTTTGGGTTGTTTTGTTGGCCAACAGTTTACGAGCGCATGGTTTTGGGTAGCCTGTAGTATTCTCCCATGGTAATTACCCTTTAAAAGGAAGACATTGTAATATGATTGTGTAATGTATTGTAGCATTGTAAATATCTCTGATTGTGTGAGAGAGACTGTGAGAGAGTGAAGAGAAAGTTGTAGTGGATGTGTTGCAGGTTGTATCCCTTCATTTGTTGAATCGTATAATAATAAGTACTAGCAATTTCTATGTGGACATAGCCCATCAAGGGTGAACCACGTTATATTGGTGTCTCTCTTCTAATGTGTTTTATGTGATTTATATTTGCATCTTGTTTATTGTTATTTCTCTTCGATCATGTTTTTCTAACAATTCGGAACTCAACTCTAAACCATGATTTGAATGAGTGGACTCATCATTTATAATGTCTAGTGTAGGGAGAGGAACATACGCATCTTCATGTCAATACATTGATGCATGCAAGGGAATTTCCTCAAACAAGACACTTTGCTCAATAAAGAGTTGTCCATTGAGAGATCAAACAACCTATAACCCTTCACACCATCAGGTTATCTCATGAATATGCATGGGGTTCTCTAAGAATCTAATGTTTTCCTCTTTTCAAATGGTGCCATGGGCCCATGTGCATGATCCAAATATTCAAAAGTGGGTGAATTCTAGCTTACTACCACTCCATACCTCAAAGGGAGTCTTGTCCTTGATAGATCTATGAGGAGATCTATTATGAATGTAGTTATAATTGTTAAGTTCATTATCCAATATCTTGGAAGGAAGAGACCTTGCATGCAACATGCAAGTTTCCACCTCTTTGAGGGATTTGTTCTTCCGCTTTGCTACTATGTTATGTTGCAGTTGTATACATGCCTCTGAACAAAGATGTTAGAAATTATTATTTGCATATTCCCCTAAATTTTTAATGTGGACTATTTTGATCTTTATCTTGGAGTGCATCTCTGCAAGTGCTTTGAATTCTTTGAGATGATAAAAAACTTCGGACTTCTTCCTAAGAAAATACACCCAAGTGTATCATGAGAAATCACCAACAACTGTAATAACATACCTCACCTTGCTAATGGCTGGATGAGGAAATGATCCCATCAGATCATTGTGGATGAGATCCAAAGGAGAGGAGGCCCTCCAAGCCTTCCCTTTCTCAAACTTATCTTGATGATGTTTTCCAAGAACGCATCCTTGAAAAAATAATTTGGAAAAGCATATGTTGGGAAATCCTGTGACGATTCCTTACTTACAGAGTTGTTGCAGGTATTTGAAGTTTAAATGACCAAACCTCTCATGCCAAAGTCTACTATCATAATCATCATGCATTAGCAGTAAAGCATAATCATATTTAGCAATAAAATTTATTGAATGTATACAAATGAGATTGATGATTTGCCTCACCAACATCAATATTGGAGTTATAATGCATGTCATATATGGTTGCAGAATCAAGTGTGAATTATACCCTTTTCCATGTGGTTGAATACTCTATTTGATTCCCAAAGTGTTTTGGAATATGGAAGTTGTTCTCAAAGCTTCCATGTTGGAGTTGTACTCCCTTTTACAATGACCTCTATTAAAGTATCATCACCCATGAGGATGGGAGGACCTGTGCATGTAGCAATAGAAGATAAAACATTTTATGTGGCTTCCATATGATGGGATTAACCTGAATCTAGGATCCATGGATAGGGAGACGAATGAATAGTATACAACATGAGAATGATCTCTTTCGCTGGCGGTGGATCTGTTGACTCCTTATTAGCTTTATCATGAATCTAGTCCCAAATATCTCTCTATTGAAACAACTTCGCCATGATATCTATTATCTTCTTCATGTATGATCATTTAGGATTATTTCCATGGTTACAATAAGCGCATTTTGACATCCCCATCTTTCCCTTTCCACCATTGGAGTTGGAGCAATCACTAAAGGGTTTGGGATCTCCTTGCTCCTTTTGTTAAGAATGTGCCTTTCCCTTTCCTTTCTACTTGGACTGCAGGTTGAATTTGTTACGGATCTCATGCACAAAAAGTGCATGTGCATTGGAACACTTGATTGTCCTCATTTTGATGATCTTATCTTGCTCATGTATTAGGGCATTCAATAAACTAATCCATTGTCAGAATTTTCCATGTGGCTCCTGAAGTGAATATGACTATATGGAATGTTTAGATGAGCACGACATACTCCAGACCAAGTTTTTCCAAAATATAAAGGATCAATTGACTGCGTTGAATTGATTTGTCAATACCACATCCCTTTAGATGAAGAAGAAGGGACTTGAACTTCATAGAGAAGCCCTAGATGATTTCAAATATTCTTGGATCCGTGGAATTCAACTCTAACTCAATCATGTGGCCTCTCATTTCATCCTACTTTCTAAAGAGAGATTCCAACTTTGCCAAAATCGCTTCTAGAGTGGTACAAGATTCAATGTCAAATTGTAGTTGTGGAGACACTGACATGTAGTTAATATACATGTTTTTATCGATAGTTGATGTTGGATCAACTTCTGTATCCATTTTTAATTAGTACAAGCCTTTGTGCCTAATTTGATGCAAAAAATTTAGCTTCCACTGGAAATAATTATGTGGCGTGAGAAGAATTGTTGGAAAAAACTCTATTATTCCTAACTTCATCTTCCTCCTGAACCTACAAATAATGTTCATATGCTCTTTATCCTAGCAGTAATGCTTTGACACCATGTGAAGTTTTCATAGTGAACCTAGCTAGTAGAAATATCACATAAATATTGAGAGAGAGAGAGAGAGAGAGAGAGAGAGAGAGAGAGAAGAAGCAAGACAACTGCTTGAGTGAAAGGCTGAATTGTATTTTGTAGAATGAGCAAAGAAAATCATAATATACTCTGCATGGCTATGTGAATTTGTATAATAATGATATAGAGAGATATTAGGCACTCACCATTAGTGAAATCCACACTTTATGGAGGTATCTGTTGGTATGCTTTATGGTCGTAAAAGCCACTCTTTATGGAAGCCACTAGTGTGTAATATGTCTAACACTTTTCATACCCTTGAGGCCCTTAAGAATACTAATGACATGTATGTGTAGGCAGACGATGCAACAACATATTTCTTTCTTCAACATCCTTTAAATCTCCAAGTCCATGGTATCATTTCCACTTTGATACCATTGTTAGAATATCAATGTAATATCCATATTTTGACCCCATTGCATTAAAATGTAAATGATGAAATATTGTTATAAAAATCATGGCAAGGAGCTCAAGGCCAAGGCCCCTCCATTGATTTAGTGATGCATATGGTTTATGTACTATCCAGGAACAATGGAATTGCAAATATCATGTAAATATGCATTTTAATAAAATACCCACAACTAGCTATGCAATGCAACAAGAGATGGGGGCATGATTTTACAAGGAATTGGGAGGGAAATATTCAAACCCGTGAACCAATCAAGTCAATACAAGTGTCAATGAGAGAACCCATAAACCCTCAACTACCCATGTTGAATTTTGTACCCAATCATTCATTTCTTCCAAGAATTGGTTGAGTAGTTAATGCTTTGGGGAATGGAGAGGTATGGCTATCCAAATTCGGGTATGGGAAATCCACCCTTCATGGAAAATCGTGTTTGAATTTTTGGGCAAGAAAGGAGCCATGAAATTGCTCCACAAGCCATTACCCATCAACCCGTTTTTCCTCGCTCACATTTTTGGAGCTGCCTAGGTGTTTTCCCTCCACGTTTTTATGGTTTTCCCTTGTTTTCTAGCTCGGAAGAAGGCATTTTGGGTGTTGTAGAGCTACTGGGAGGAAGGGAGCTCAATTTGGGGTTTCACTGAGGTCGTTTTGGCCATTTTAAATGCTCATAACCTGTGGAATAAATCAGGTTTTCTCCTTGGGGTCGAATTCCCCTTTCCACAGTCCGTTTTTGGGTGAGCCAATGGGAACCCTGTTTTAGAAAATCGCCTTTGTAATATTGTTTATCCATGCCCAAAGATTGTGTTTGTTGTATGTATAAAGAGTATGTTGGGGTATGGGTTATGGGTATCCATTTTTTTGGCTTGATCTTGAGTGCAAACATCCAGAAATGAAGAGGGTTCAACTTTAGCCTGATAAACCCAATTGCGGACTGGCTTGGCTTAGATGCAATGATTATTTGACTGTGTATGAGCTTCAGTGTCCCCTCTTCCTTGTAGGAATCATGCCCAGATCGGGGGTGGTCTCTAAGTGTTGAAAGAAAACAGGATGGGCAGAGACCTATGGTTGGGTGGAACGTTGCAACGATGTAGCTACTTGCTTGGGGCCACTTTACCATCAATATAAGTATTCTTTAAGTGTATTTACTTCTGCAATGTTTTAATTTGATGGTTTTTATTGATATGTTGAATGCATATGGAATGTGTGTGGATGATGTTTTATTCTTCTGTGCATGTTTGCTTTGATTTGCATCTGCACACATTTGTTTTATTCGTATGAATCTAATGAAATGGGATGAGTTTATGTAAAAGCCCCAGAATTTGGTAGCATGTTCCCTTCCTTGCGTTGGATCGACAGGAGAGGACATGACAATCAATATAGAAATCAAGAAGATTTGGAAGGGCTTCTTCTACTACATCTAGCACGCCGAAAAGCACGAACTCAAGGAAAAGATTTCATTGTTATGTAAAGAAAGGAGATCATGAGGCCGCACTAATGGGTGAGGGCCTCATAAAGGAGACAAATTTTCCACACAAAGATAGTCATGAGTCACACATTCCTCCTTGTCAATATTTCTCTTGTTTTTGAAGGAGGTGCAGGTCACGGGATCCTTCAACAAGTGGAGGATGAGAGTGGGAAGGAAAGAACCTATACAACCCCGAATAAGAGTGATTATGTACTCTATATGAATATATCTACTTGGGTTATGGGAAAAACATTGGATATTCTAGGCATGCGACAAGCAAGCCGTCTGTGTATGGATTTTGAGGTCAGGCTATTTATTTTCTTCATTCATTCATTATGGGATGATGGAATAAGTAGGTGCAGAGAACGATAAGTTCCAAGTAGGGTTTGAAAATCACTTGGCCTCCTGCAACAAGAAGTATCGCAACACAATAGTTGAGCTCCTCTAGATATGGCCCAAATCCCAGATCCACCTCTTAGATATCGACTTCAAGAAGATATGGAAGGGATTCTTCTATTACATCTGGCACACCGACAAGCATCAAGTCTAATCCCATCACATCCACAAAATCACTTCTTTGATTCAACTCTCCACCTTTCCCTTGATTGGAACTATTTCCAAGTATTTCTTTTAACCATGGTACAAGAATGGAGTAGAATCGATCATGTAGGCCTAGACATGTTTCTTCATCATGTTTTTCTTCATCTAGATGACCATGGGTGGGGTTTGAGTTTACAAAAGGGTTCATGGAGGATTTGAGAGATGGAACCCTTATGGCCTTATCTCTATGAGATTGCTAATTTTTTATTGCTTGATACCTTTGGTCTGGTGTTTCATCCCCTTTATTATATTCTAGATAAGTCACCGGATAAGATTTTTGTCAAAAGAGTGAGGCATAATATGTTTGATTTCCTTTTGGAGTGTGGGTAGAAATGTATTAAGTGCAAGCGAGAGAAATGACAAGTTCATGATGTTGATGTTGATGAGGATTTCAACAAGTTGGAGAAGTATTTCTCGATGTCTGACATGTTGGTTTTCTAGAATGGGGTGAAGAAAAAGAGACTTTATGCAGAGGAGCCTTTGGTTGTAGTAGATGATGCGAATCAATAGGTAGATGATAAAATGTAGACATCTATTTTGAAATATCAATTTATTCTTGAGTAAAAATTGTCAGAGTGGTTTAAAAAATGTACACTATTGTCCTTCTTTGGAAATAAGTTAATATGAAAAGGGTCGAACTTTAATTTATATTGAAAGGTTTTTATGATAAAACTTGAAAGTGGTTGTTTCATATTAATTTCAACATGGGAGTAAATGAGGTATTTTTTGAAGTCATAAGGGGTTTAATCCTCTCAAGTTTATTGGACTACATATTGAAAAAATATTTGAAGTACCTATTTACAAAATCAAGTTGATATATACATCATCATTCATTTTTGAAGATTAATTAAACATTAGAATATCAACATTCGTTGTAACATGCAAAAGGAATTTATCTTGTAAATGGGTGCATTTTCCATAGAAGCTTACACGCTCGATTTGATGTTGAAATCTAGTATTATGTGTCTAGTTTTGACACTCAAAACCACTATGAGAACTTATATAGGCATTGTGTCTAGTTTTGACACTCAAGCCTACCTCTTTGATATATTTTTCCATTAGGGGGGAAACCATGAAAATTTCCATCACATCAAAGAATGTTTTCTTACTTCTCATTTTTTTCCTGATAGGGGGGTCATCATATCGACACATGTCGGTGACTCTAAATTTTGTTTTTAATGTGACTCTTACTAGAAAACTAAAACTACCCTTTTCAAGATGCTAAGAAGAGGAAGCTGTCAGAATTCTATGGCATTGATTCCATGCAAGAAATTCCATATCTAAGGATCTAAGAACAATGTAATCTTTACTTACAATTCCAATAGAGATTGCAGAGAATTGAGAAGAAGAATGAGATATAAACACAAAAGAAAGAACTCAATTTGATAAAAATCCATCATCTTATTATTGAATAATCAGAGTACAATATGTAATACATTCCATAGAGGAAATTTGATTCCCTTGGAGGCAATTTGAAATGCTCACATGTAGCAGGATTAGAATAGAAAAAATACCCCCATCTAGGAAAAATGAAACTCCAAATCATAGCAAGTGGTCATGAATTGGATAATTTGGCTTAGGTAGGCCATGAGTGACCAAAAGGAAGCAAGTTGGAGGCTTTTTAGAAGAAAACGCAGGAAGGGTTGAGGCAAAAAGCATGTAAACTTGCCAAATTTGTGATAGCACACTTAATTAATCCTCATCCATCTGAAAAGCGGGAAAAAGTAGCTTTAAACTCAAAAAAGATGGATAAAGTAGGATAAAAGCAAGAAGGGCAGCTTAGCTTATAAAAACTACTTTAAAAGCATAAACTAAAGCAAAAGAGGGTGCTATGGTGGACAACTATCATCATGTGGTCAAGTTATGCACTAGGTGATCAACTAGCATAGGTCTTACACTTAGGAAACATAAAATAATGTTTAAACTAAGGTATAGATGGGTTAATTATTCTAACAAGAGTACACTATGATTTTTCCTATTCTTGTGTTATTGTTTTGAAGATATTGAATTTTCATTTAAGGTGATTTTCATAATGGTAAAATTCTTAGGTGATAACGTTTACAATGAAATTATTCATGTTAAGTAAATTTGTCATTGATGTCAATAAGGTCAAGAGATATGTTTCATGAGCTTAAAGGATTCTTGAGTGAGGGTGTCGTTGGTGTGAATGTGGCAATGATGATGATGATCTGGAAATGGTAATGATGATGTCGCAATGATGATGATGATATGGCAGTGATAAAGGGAGATTGTTTGAATCCCTAGAGATACTTGAATGATCCTTGACATAATTGTATATAACTCCAAATTGGTCCCCTTATGGCATAGCTATTAAGCATGGCCCTCATGGGATGAAGTAACATTTGGATGCTTCCACATGCCCACTTTGAGTGGTACACAAGTGGAGTTAGAGGGGCTCATGTTTTGTGGGGGAATATTTGACAATTTTAACATCATTTAATAGCATAAACATAGTGATTGAAGAGCGAATGCCAAATGTAGTTGGTAAGCATGATTTTCTTAGTTTTGGCCTTTCTGGACAAATGACCACCACATGGGTGTTTTGGAAGCCATTAAAGACTCACTCGACCTCATCATGAGATAAGAACTACCATAAAATGGGTTCAGTCCCTCATTGGTATAGGGTATATTCAGTAAGCAGGTAACAATGATCATGGTGGCATATGTGATAAGAATCATCATGTGAGAGATGAGAGATAATTTTCCATGTGCAGAGGTAATTTAGAATATCATCATACCACAAGTATTTAACTAAGAGGCAAAAGAGTTTCTAATTAGGCAATTATAATTTAGAGGGGGGAGGGCACAACAAGTGTGGGTAGATCAATGATGAATTTAGCAAGGGACAAATCATTATTTATTTTGGGATTAACAAACTCAAGATCAAATTCCTAGAGAATAATTGCCCAATGAGAAAACTTAACATTGATAAGAAATCAACTTAGTATATACTACATTGGGTTTGAATTTCCACAAACTTAGTCATGTCTAGAATAATGTAGTGGAGATGTTTTTGACTAATAGTGCCGCAACCAAGGCCAACTTCTCATCTTGGTTTAATTTGATGGTGTTCAAGACAATGTTTTACTAACGTAGTAGATGATGTGTCCATGATGATCCTCACCTACTTGAACTAAAACCATAGTGATTGGAAAGAGGAATTTTGATATGTAAAGGATAAAATATTGTTCAAAGTTAGGAGAAGAGATGAAAGGGGAGAGGTGAGTTCATTTTTTATGTTCGGGTACACAGGGTACTCCCAAAAGACTGAACACCTAGAGCAATCACTTCACACAAACAGATCACAGATAGACACACGATGTTTTGACATGGTTTAAACCCTCGAGAGGGAAACACTCCATGGCCCCAGCCAAATAGCTTCTATGGAGCAGTTTATTATGCAAAAAAAAGAAAGCTACAAATGAGTTTCTCATAATTGATCAACTAGACAATGACCCTCCATGCTCTTTAAATAGAGATCATGGACCAATCGGGTGTTAAGCCATGGATCAAGGGTAGGTATGATCTAAGAAGAGTTGAGCCATCGGACAACTCTATGTCTAGAACATATCGTGATCATCGGATTAAATATTTACAAATGCATACTAAAGAAACACACTTTACCTAACAGATATATTACACAAGTTGATCTTAACTAACTCCTAAGTCTCTAAATATCCTAACATCCCCCCTTAAGAACAACTTGGGATAAGGAAGGCGGCATTAAAGCCTATCCCCCCTTAATGAAAAATTCATGAACTCCTAACATAGATCAAAGTTTATAAAACTTCACTTCTGTAAGAGACTTGGTGAAGATGTCCGCAACTTGATCATCTGTAGGACAAAAGAGTACTTCAAGAACACAATCATGAACAAGATTTTTGATGAAGTGCATATGTATCTCAATGTGTTTGTTGCATTGATGTAGAACTGGATCTTTGGTGAGCTTGATGGCACTTTGATTGTCGCACCAAAGTGGAGTAGGATGTTGCTGCTCGAATTCAAACTATGAAAGGATCTATCGAAGCCATAAAGCTTCCTGACTAGCATTAACTACGGCTCGATATTTTGCCTCTATTGAAGAAAGAGCAAGAGCTTGTTGTTTCTTACAAGCCCAAGTTATAGGTCCAGATCCCAAACTGAAAACATAATCTGTAGTAGACTTTCGATCATTAGGATCGTCGGCCCAATATGAATCAGTGAAACCAACCAACAAAGGTTTCCCCCCTGTACTGTAATGAATCCGAAACTGAATTGTACCTCGAATATATCGAAGTATTCTTTTAGTTGCCTTCCAGTGACTTTCATGAGGTGTTTGCATATAACTGGCAACACGACCAATGGTAAAGGAAAGGTCAGGATGGGAATGATTTAAGTATAAGAGACTACCAATAAGTTGACTATACAAGGTGGCATCTACTTCAAGTGAAGTACAAGTGGCATAAAGTTTGACTCCAGACTGGAAGGGAGAAGGGGCTGGTGTACAATCTTCCATGTCAAAGCGACGAAGAAGGTCACAAGCATACCTAGATTGAGAAAGAAAGATTCCTTCTTTGGTTTGCAGGACTTGGAGACCAAGGAAATAATGCAAATGTCCTAAGTCTGACATTTCAAAATTTTGCTTAAGACTGGATTTCACATGGGTTAAAAGCTTAGGGTCACTACTAGTAAGAATACAGTCATCAACATATAGAACAAGTATGATGAGATGGTTTCCTACTTTCTTGGTATAGACATTGGGGTCAGAATGGCATCTAGAAAAATCAGTGTCAAGGAGAAAGCTATCCATTTTGGCATACCAAGCTCTAGGAGCTTGCTTAAGGCCATATAAGGATTTCTTAAGGTGACAAATAAGGCTAGAGTTATTCTGAACATATCAAGGAGGTTGTTCCATGTAAATTTCCTCTTGTAAATCACCATGTAAGAATGCAAACTTGACATCCATTTGATGGACTTCCCAGTTATGTAAGGCTTCAATAGAAAGAAAAAGGTGGATGGAGTTCATTTTTGCGAAAGGAGCAAAGGTTTCATTGTAGTCAATCCCTTCAACTTGTGAAAAACCTTTGGAAACTAACCTTGCCTTAAGTTGTTCAACAATTCCATCTGATGCATACTTAATTCTATAGACCCATTTATATCTGACAAGTTTTCTTCCTTTTGGAAGAGGTACAAGATCCCAAGTATCGTTCACCAATAAGGAACGATATTCTTCATCCATAGCTGCATCCCAATCTGGATTTCCTGAAGCTTGTGCAAAAGTTTTTGGATCATGATCAAAAACTTGAGCCAAAAGAGAAGAGGATCGCTGAAACTGAGAACGTGTTCGATGTTGATCTCTAAGATCACCGGCAAGATCACCAGCTGCTTCACATGTTGAATGGACCCATCAAGGAAGCACTTGTGCTGGTGCAACTAGAGGAACATGAGCAAGCAGAGGTGGATTTTCATCTTCGCTGTCATCATCAAAAACTAGAGTTGGAAATCTATCAAAGAAGTTGGAAGTAGAAGAAGGCACAATCACCAAATTAGGCTCGCTGGCCAAAGATGGCAGAATCACCAAGTTAAGCTCGCAGGCCAAGTGATTTTCATCAAATTTAACATCTCTTCTAATTAATATATCATGAGAATGTGGTTGAAGAAGTATATAATCTTTTACATCTTCAGAATATCCAACAAATATGCACTTTTCACTTTTAGGCTGCAATGCTTTCTGTTTTTCATCCAGAATGTGAGTCCATGCTTCACTACCAAACACACAGAAGTGACTTACATCGGGTTTAGTTTTACTCCATGCTTCTTCCAGTGTGATACCTTGTAAAGCTTTAGTGGGGGTGTGATTAACGATGTAATTTGTACAATTTATAGCTTTAGCCAAAATTGAGGACTTAGTCCCTTAGATTGGATCATACAATTAGCCATTTCTTTTAAAGTGCGGTTCTTCTGTTCAGCTACACCATTTTGTTGTGGTGTGAATGGAACAGTGTGTTGTTATTGGATTCCTTGTTTAGTGCAGAAAGTAGTGAACTTTTTGTTAACATATTCTCTTCCATTGTCGGATCTTAACTTAATAATTGATGACCATATTTTTTTTCAACAAGGGCCTTGTAGGTCAAGAACATGTTAAATACTTCGGTCTTAAGTTTTAGGAAATAAACCCAAGTGCAGAGTAATCATCAATGAAAGTTAAGAAATATTTGAAACCAGAAAAGGAAACAGATGGAAGAGGACCGCACAAGTCACTATGCACAAGCTCCAAGGGAACCTGTTGGGCCCTGGAATTGTCCATTTTTCATCACTTACCGGCATACCTTTCATCCATTTTCTTACCATTATTTCTCATTTATCATTCCATTTTTCATTCATTTGTTGTAGCTGCGCGTTGAACAGCCTGCTACTTCCATTGATGTTTTAAGTGGTTAATAGTGATTATTTTCTTTTATCTTTGATGAATTAAAAGACTATTATGCATAATTTTACTAATGATGGTTTGTGGAGTGAGTTGTCACGTACAGGACGCTCATAGCCAGCTGTTACAGCCTTAACCAAAAACGCATGCCACATAAGAACACCTTGATTCGCATCTTGATTTGCGGCCAGATGGAAAAGAATCTCAAAACTATGAGACATGGGTTTTGTGCGTAACGTCCTCATTTACCTGACTCGCGAGGAAATCGCCCAAACAAGCTACGGTTTGTGCTATGCAGGTGGTTCTTCGAGAGGGTATTTTCCAGATTTGGTGTTGCGGCCGGCTCCAAAGTTGCCAACAGTTACGGCCGTGTTCCAGCTGTTGCAGATCACAAGCTGGGGGTTCAGTTCTTCATTTTCATGAGATAATTTTATGTATAAATATGTAATCAATCTCATTGAGAAAGGGGGATAGATTGATAGAGATTAAGCATGATAGATTAGGCAGGATAGAAGATGCAAGATAGGAGAGAACACAATGTTATGATGTAAGATTTGATCCAGATCTGTTGTAATTCTTTCATTATGATAATACATGCTGGCAGTTTCTTAATTCTGGAGTTGTAGACTTTCATTGTGGAGATCCAGATCTGCTCAGTGGAGGAAGGGCCCTCTTCCCTGAGCAGATGCTAGTAGTGTTAATTGTAAGTGTGTTATTGTTTAGATCTGCTTATTATTTTGTTTATGCTTTCATTCATTAAGCTTATGATAGTTGTATGCTTTCATTCATTAGATCTGTCATAATCGTTGTGTTGATAATTCATTTGGTAAATCGTTGGCCAACATAACAATTCTTTAGATGTACGTAATCAGATTTTGTTTCGTAGGAATAGATCTTATTTGAAGTGTATTCGATTTACAGTTTGATTTATGAATAGGTTTGAGTATTGATTTCTTTTCAAGCAGTTTTGACTTAGTTTACAAATAGTTTCGATTGCATACCAATAGATAACAATGTCAGGTAGAAATTGTACTTGCATATATTTTGCACGATAGCTTTGAAATAAAAGACTTCCTTGGGTTGATAATTTATGTTTAGCACTCTGCATGTTAAGTTTTAATTAACTGACATATAGTGGACACAACATTTTGGCGCCGTTGCCGGGGAAGTTATCAATTGTGCAATAGTATATCTGACATTGTTTTGCAGATGCATTGTTAAAATATGGCATGTAGGTTGCATGATTACATTTCAATTTATTGAATTTATTTTGAGTGTTAATTTTCTGTCTATACATTCAGTTTTATTTCATTTTCAATCTTTGATTCATAAATCTTATCATTCCCCTAGTGGTGTTGTGAGCACCACCCATTCTACTAACAAGTTGACAGGAACATTCGAAGGAGGAGCCTCAAGATAGCACACAAAGAATCTAATGAAGGGATGGCAGGTGAAAAAGATGGAGAAGTTGTTACCTTCGAATTTCCCATCAGAGATTCGAGCGAAGTGGCACCAACAAAAAGAATTCCCCCACATGTTCTACCAAATTTTCACGGTTTGGAAAACGAAGACCCTGATGTATTTTTATTTCAGTTTGAAGTACTTTGTAGAGGATATGGTTATTGTGCTAATGATCAAAAGTTGAATGTATTTCCCCTTCCTCTAAAAGGAACAGCCCTCCGATGGTTCATGAGCCTCGGTGGGAATTGTATACAAACTTGGGAAGACATGAAACATGTGTTCTTGAAAAGGTACCAAGATTATTGCAGGTTCAATGAAGACATCTTCGAAATGACACAAGGAGAAGAAGAAAGTCTGGAGGAATACATAGAACGATTTCAATATAATCTCCAAAGATCCAAACAGAGGAAACTAGGGAAGGAGATCTTAAAAACACTTCTACTCAAGGGAATCCAAGCTGAATGTTTAGAAATATTGAATCTGATCGGAACAGGTAATGTATTTCAATTAGCATATGATGATATTTGTGAGTTATGCAGAAGGTATTCAAGAGGAAACTTCAAGACTGGTAAGAATTCTAAGGAACTTTTATCTTTATTTTTGGAATCTGCTACAAAAACAAGAGGTTTACGAGCTGAAATTAGCAATTTATTTGACATTTCTAAAGTTGATTTACAATTGGGTGTTTTGCAGGATAAAGAAAAGCAGGAGGAAATAAGAGAAGCAAGGGATTTCCCTTTGAATAGTCTTGAAAGTTGTGGTATATGTGACTTGAATCACTCCACAGATCATTGTCCCTCCTTACCAAAGATGAAAGAAACATATCATAGAGATCTGGGAGTCGCAGCCAACTTGTTGCAACAGTCATGTCAACCATGGCCTACATCTATGGTGCGAAATTCTATCCCTCCATTTTCTTACTCTCATACTCAATCATTGAATACTCTTCCACCATGGCAGTTGTTGCAGCCTCAGTTTAACTCTTACCTACCTTATCCACAAGGTTGGAATGCCCCATCCTATGATCATATGGCCACTCTCCCTCATGCTGCAACACAAGTTGGTCCTTCAATATCAACCTCACAACTCAATCATCTACATCAGCCACATCTATCTTCTCATCAAACTCCTTGGTATCCAACACAATTTCCTGTCCAATCCACCCTCCACCCTAACCATAATAAAGTAGTACAGTATGCTTACAGTGCTGAACTGCAAAATGTTCCTACACTTCCCTCTTATTCTACCTCATCCACACAGCTGCAAAAAGGCTGTGCGTTGTTGCAGCAAATCCATACGAGGCCTAAACATGTTTTAGATCCAAGTTTTGCAGATGGAGTTTCTTCTAGTCCTCATAAGCAAGCAGACAAGATCAACAATACACACGTAATATTTGATGGAGAACAGCCATTGGAACCAAAAGCATCATTCACATCATTAGATCCAGAAATCTTATGCATTGAGGAAGAACAGTTTAATAAGGATCTTCATGGTGTAACATCCATGAGCAATCAAGGGAACAAAGACTATATTGAAGCTTGGTTTCAATCTGTAATCGGTCTGCAGCATCATTTCATACTTCACCAATTCTTGGCACCATCATTTGAAGGGAAGTTGATCTCTCATATCCTAGAATTCATAAAGTTATATTTTTCTATTAGGAGTATGAGCATACTTGAGTCACTTTTTCGAAAATGGCTCCATTGGAAATATGCATACACTTGAACAATTTTTTTTCTTTTTCCAAGTAGAATAGGGTAGGGTAGAATAACATAATAAAACCATGCTTTTGTTTTTTTTAAGTTTTTATTTTTGAATAAGTATGCTCTCTTCCTGCGCCTTGTTGCGATCTGGAAGATCAGAAAGTAGAAGTATGAGGAATGGGTATGAGATGTTTTCATGAATGCTTTGGAATTGTTGACTATTTGAACAAAAATGCTCAAGTCCTTTTTGTCATCAATTTCCCAATTTCAATTTGTTTCTATTTGTTACAAATAAAAATAAAAATATCATGAAAACAAAATTACAGTAATTCGAGAAAGTGAATGAAGGATCCACAGGAAAATGAGCCCATGATTATGGAACCCTTCAAGCTTTAAATTTGACATAAAGTTGTTAGCTGCAACAACCCAACTGTGAGTGATTACTCTCAGCTGTGATTACTCGCAGCTACAACAGTGAGCTGCAACATTGGCTGTGACAAGGAGATGCAACACCCAACTGTGACTGTGCTACAGGTAAAAATTAATGAGTTTGAGATACGTGGGTGTTGCACATCATGATATGTCTTTAGTTTTTATTTTCCATAAAAATTCACATGCTTTATTTCAACATTATGTCATTTTTTAAGAGTTGCAGCTGTGGCTGCAACAAACCGTGTAAGTCAATCTAGGTGCTCAATGCTTGAAATTTTTGGTATTGATGTGTGTTATATTTAAATCTACATCATTAAAATCATTCACACCTATTTCGATCACTTTTTGGGGGTTAAATTTAATTTATTGGATTTTTGTGACATTTTGGCTTGAAAATTTTACTGAAACATAGACGGGACAGTCCATTTTTGGGAGACCAAATGAACTTATTTTTAAAACCTGTTTATATCCCAAGTAGCAATTTGAATCTAGTTTCCAAAACAATTTGAATTTTTACGATTGGGTGTCAAACGAAAATTTTATGGCCAAAATACTAACAGGGTGTCAAGCTGGCAGCTTAGGAACAGAGATGGGACAGTCAATTTTTGGATGCCTTATTGGACATATTTTGTAAACCTGTTTTATTGGTATATTCCCCTATGAATCTAGTTTACAAATCAATTTGAATCACTCCATTCCGATGTCGTACGCAAATTTTATGACCAAAATAACGACTGTCTGTCCCAAATCTGCATTCCTAAAAATATATTTTCTAGACTGTTCATTGGCTTATTTGACCCATCAATTCTTGTTGGATTCAAAACCTGTTTCTAATGGAGATACCTACATGAATCTACTTTCATCTCCAATTGGAATCACATCAATCCGTTATCAAACGAAAAAGTTAAGCCTAAAACCGTGACTGTTGGTCTAGTCCAGAATTCGAAAAGACACCTTGTCATGCAGGCTGTTAAGGAGTGATTTGGAAGATCATTGCATAGAATTTTAAAAACCTGTTTCTAATGGAAATAGACCTATGAATTTACTTTCATTTGGCTTTGGAATCACTCAATTTGGACAAGGAACGAAGAAGCTATGATCAGAATACCGTTGGTGAGTCTAGATGGACATTGCTCTCCTGCAGGTATAAAATGGATTTTGCTTTGTTCATTTTTCTTTGGATTTGTTTTATAAGTAATTGCTTGTTGTTTTTTTCATAAGTTTTGGGTGAAGAGAGACCAATCATCTCTCTTCTTCCATCATCTCATGTTTTATTGCAGGCAAATGCTAGGTTTTGCAGGTCCTTGGAAGAAGAAGGTCAATGCATGCACGAGTGACTCTTGAAGACTTTTTATCGATTTGCAAATGGATTGAGCACATAATATATATATATATATATATATATATATATATATATATATAAATGGAGAGATTGATGTACAAACCATACAGACTCCAATGTTTCCGAAGTCAAGTCCCATTGCTACATGCCAAGAATCATTTTTAGACACCTGTCATCCCACTTGTTGCTGAAAGAAACCCTTCAAGAAGCCAATTTCCCTATGGTAGATTCATTCACCCTCCTCATTTCAAAACCCCAAAAATCCATTTATGTCGAAGTCCCATTTTCCACTGCTTATGTAGTCACCATAACCATTTTATTTCCCATCACTACTACATCATGACTTCACATATACTTTCCGCTTCTGAGTTTCATGTTGGTCCTATTTTTCACTATGATTCTTCACAATCATTTATTTTGTACTCGTATTGGATGATGTGGAATGCATTAAGGTCCACTTTCCAATGGTCTTGTCCCATCGACTCCGACACATCATCTGGGATCAAGATTAGAGTTTTTATAGTGCCCTGGTATTTGCATGAATTAATGGCAGATTTCCTTGTTGTTAATCATGGGGATTCATCAATGCCTCTTGATTGACAAATCTTGCAGGTGACTCGACTCCAGCACATCCATTCGTACCTGTCAAGATGCACTAAGGTACTTTAGAGCTCATTGTCATCAAAGGTGAGTTTCTTCACATTGGTTAACGACATACATTAATGGCCGGTAATCCAATGATTTCTTTCCATGCTCGACTTCAGCACATTCATTCGCATGGTAAGAATTGTACCTCGGGTTTGTAGCAGCTGAAGATTATGTGATCTAATGGTTTCAACAATGACTTGCAGCATCATTTGTTCAGTAGTTTTGCAGTTGATTTGCAAAATAAGAGAAAGGGCTTTCTGCTTCTATGGTAGAATTTTTCCTCATCAATTGTCTCAGCAGTTACTCTTACAGGCAACCAGCACAATATCATGGATCAAATTCAGTCTCATCCAGTTTCAGCTCTCATATACATATGTTTCAGCATCAAATCAGCCTACATAGCTCCAGCATACACCAGTCCATTCATGTCAACCAAGGCTTCCATGAAGGTAACACTTGAGGTAAAATAGCATGAGTTTTTTTTATTTATTAAAGATTTAGGGAAATGTCATGAAGAACCACTAAGCATTAGCCATTTCCATTTTCTAAATAGCATTTTATGTCCATCCATTCCCATCATTTCCCACTCAGTTTTAACACTTCATCATTCATGCACATCCACTTCAAGTTCCAACCCAACATCTCACCAACCCAACTGACCAAGAAAAAAAAAAAAAAGGGATACCTTATTGTTGTCACACAAGAACCAACAATAAGAACTCTTGCTGCTGCAACACAAGAACCGGCAGTAAGAAAATAAGTCTTGCTGTTGCCACACAAGAACCAGCAGTAAGAAACTGTGCTCTGTTGCCATATAAAAAAATAATGAGGAGAAATAAAGCAGCTGATACACATCTTGAAGGAGAAGGATAGGTTGGACACAAGAACCTACAACAGAGGATGCATTTCAAAGGTATGTGTTTCTTGGTTCACCTAATACATAAATCGGTTCAAACACATGGATGTTGTGGCTGAAGAAGAATATAGGGAACTTAGTTGCAAGTTACATGAATGGCTCTTCTATCAAAAACCACATATCATCGTTTTCAGTATATACAAGATAGAAGGAAAGTTTGAAAGTAATAATATCAAGTCTTATTACTGTAATTGTGAGGGATGGAAATCACAACATTCCTGTAGCAGTGCATACCAGCGTTATCTTGTACATTCAAGGCAGAGGAATGATAGCATTTATGACTGGTTCTAATCTTTTATGGGCATATTTCAAAATCAGTAATTACAGCACATCTTTAACAGTATTGTGTTGTAGGTAAAAGATGAGACAATTTTATGACATTCCTTTCTCCACATGAAGGTTGGAGGGCTACAAAACTCAGTGGAATTTCCATATTTTGTCTTGGGGCAGCCACATCTTTGTTACTTCATCTTAATTACATGGTAAAATTGGCATTTGGATACCATGAGCTGATTTGAATTATGTTTGGTGATATCACAAAGTTATATGCATGAGTATTGTTGAGTGATTGAGAGCCATAAAAATTTGATATATGCATTTATGTAGCAACATTCTAAACAGATCTATGCTATATTCTTTTCCATGGAGCAATGGGCCAGCTGTTACAAGTGAAATGTTTGTGAGAATTTGAGAATCATTGAATGCTGCATATGTTAAGTTTGGGGGAGATGGCTACTTTCCAGCTAAGAAACAAACTCCTACTTTCCATGAGGACATGAAAAATTATTCAGTTTGGGGGAGGAGCTACTATGCTTGTTGCTTTTTCATTCACATTCATAATTTGGATGCATATTGTTCTTCACATAAAATGCATAATTTGAATTGAGCATATCTCACAAACCACGAATTGGATCCTCATGAAATTTGGATAGGGAATGCATAACAACATGATGAACAATCGTGGTAAGTTTCAACTCAATCCAGTGCACGGTTTTCGAGAAAATGACCATTATCACCTACAGCCAATTCGCATTTTTCTCGAAATCTGTGATGTGGGTTCATCTAATTTTTGGTGAGGAGATGCACTATAATGGTATTTACCTGCTTGAAAATTTTCAGCCCAACCCAGTTTGTAGTTTTTGAAATATTGGCTCTGGAAGTTCAGCTGCAATACATTTTTTATTCATGTTCAAAAGTGCAGAATTTGATTTGGGCATATCTTTCAATTGGTAAGTTAGATTCTCATGAAATTTGGACAGGGAATGCATAACAGCATGATGAACAACCATGGCAAGTTTCAGCTCAATCCAGTGCGCGGTTTTCGAGAAAATGGCCATAATCACCTACAGCCAATTCGCATTTTTCTCAAAATCCGTGATGTGGGTTTGTCTAATTTTTGGCGTGGAGATGCATTAGAGTGGTAGCTACTTGCCTGCAAAATTTCAGCCCAACCCAGTTCGTCGTTTGGGAGAAAATGGTTTTAGAAGTTTCCCGTTCAAAAAGACTAAAACGCCGTAAAATATTGTCGTTTCCCGTTTTCCGACAGCTACAAGTCCACCAAATTTGCCGTTAAATTTAGCGCTATTCAGCCAAATTTGCCGCTAAAACCTTCGCCAATTTCTCTGCTAAAATTAGCTGCCCGTTTTTCGGCAGCTGCGACATCTTTTCCGGCAGCTGCGACATATTTTTCGGCGACTGCTTTCCGGCAGCTGCGACATCTTTTTCGGCAGCTGTGACATCTTTTCCGGCAGCCGCGACATATTTTCCGGCGACCGCTTTCCGGCAACTGCCCGTTTTCCGGCAGCTGCGACATCTTTCCGGCGGCTGCGACATCTTTTCCGACAGCTGCAAGTCCACCAAATTTGTCGCTAAATTTAGCGATGTTCCGCCAAATTTGCTGCTAAAACCTTCGCTAACTTCTCTGCTAAAATAAGCTGACTCTGCCAAATTTGCCGCTACATTTAGCGCTGTTCCACTAAATTTACCGCTACATTTAGCGCTGTTCCGCCAAATTCACCACTAAAACCTTCGCCAACTTCTCTGCTAAAATAAGCTGTGACTATGCCAATTTTCTACTAAAGAGCTGCGAATCCGCCAAATTTTCTGCTAAATCCTCCGCTAAGTGACTCTGCCAATTTGTGTTAAACTCTTTATTTCTTCTAGCTGCAGCTGTGCAAATGGTAAAATAAAAGAACAAGTGAATGACTTTTTTTTTTCAAGTTGGATGCTACACAGGTATTGGGTTGCATGAGGACATGCAACAAGTTCAGTTTGGGGGAGATGTTGGGCCCTGGAATTGTCCATTTTTCATCACTTACCGGCATACCTTTCATCCATTTTCTTACCATTATTTCTCATTTATCATTCCATTTTTCATTCATTTGTTGTAGCTGCGCGTTGAACAGCCTGCTACTTCCATTGATGTTTTAAGTGGTTAATAGTGATTATTTTCTTTTATCTTTGATGAATTAAAAGACTATTATGCATAATTTTACTAATGATGGTTTGTGGAGTGAGTTGTCACGTACAGGACGCTCATAGCCAGCTGTTACAGCCTTAACCAAAAACGCATGCCACATAAGAACACCTTGATTCGCATCTTGATTTGCGGACAGATGGAAAAGAATCTCAAAAGTCTGAGACATGGGTTTTGTGCGTAACATCCTCATTTACCTGACTCGCGAGGAAATCGCCCAAACAAGCTACGGTTTGTGCTATGCAGGTGGTTCTTCGAGAGGGTATTTTCAAGATTTGGTGTTGCGGCCGGCTCCAAAGTTGCCAACAGTTATGGCCGTGTTCCAGCTGTTGCAGATCACAAGCTGGGGGTTCAGTTCTTCATTTTCATGAGATAATTTTATGTATAAATATGTAATCAATCTCATTGAGAAAGGGGGATAGATTGATAGAGATTAAGCATGATAGATTAGGCAGGATATAAGATGCAAGATAGGAGAGAACACAATGTTATGATGTAGGATTTGATCCAGATCTGTTGTAATTCTTTCATTATGATAATACATGCTGGCAGTTTCTTAATTCTGGAGTTGTAGACTTTCATTGTGGAGATCCAGATCTGCTCAGTGGAGGAAGGGCCCTCTTCCCTAAGCAGATGCTAGTAGTGTTAATTGTAAGTGTGTTATTGTTTAGATCTGCTTATTATTTTGTTTATGCTTTCATTCATTAAGCTTATGATAGTTGTATGCTTTCATTCATTAGATCTGTCATAATCGTTGTGTTGATAATTCATTTGGTAAATCGTTGGCCAACATAACAATTCTTTAGATGTACGTAATCAGATTTTGTTTCGTAGGAATAGATCTTATTTGAAGTGTATTCGATTTACAGTTTGATTTATGAATAGGTTTGAGTATTGATTTCTTTTCAAGCAGTTTTGACTTAGTTTACAAATAGTTTCGATTGCATACCAATAGATAACAATGTCAGGTAGAAATTGTACTTGCATATATTTTGCACGATAGCTTTGAAATAAAAGACTTCCTTGGGTTGATAATTTATGTTTAGCACTCTGCATGTTAAGTTTTAATTAACTGACATATAGTGGACACAACAGAACCGAGGCATGCCAAGAGGCATGTTTGTCAAAATTGTCTCAATGATGTTTTTCGAGTACACAACCGGAACAACCACCATCTCTGCAAGATACCATCGGAAGACCTGTCACCATATTGTCTTTACATAGTTGTTGCAACGAGCGATAATTTAAGTGACCAAATCACTCATGCCAAAGTTTGCTCAAGTTATCACTATGAGCAACAAAAACTAAAGGAAAAGGTAATGACCCAAAGTTGTTAAATTTGAACAACCTGGTAATATCATCAACAATTCCGGTAGCAAGGACGTGTTAAGGATCTTTAAAATCCTTGATTACAACTTGGTGAGGTGTAAACGTCACAGTTTTACCTTCACCAAAATGAGTGATTTGATAGACTGATAACAAATTGCAGGAAATTCTTGGAACACATAGTGCATCACTAAAATGACCATTATCTACTAGAACTGTTCCAGATCCTACAACACTAAGAGATCTATCATCACCAACAAATATTTGTTTGGTGTTACATTCATGCATAGTAGAAAAGATGGCTTGATCCTTAGCCATATGATAAGATGCTCTAGAATCAATGAGCCATTTATTTGAAGTAGAAGAAGAAGATGCAGTATAAGAATAACTAGAAGCACAAAGTGCATGTCCATGAGAGTTAGATTCTAAAGGCGATTCTAGGCTGATGTGGTGCTTCGTCATTGCTGCTTCCAAGGCTACCATCTTCTTGAAACACTTAGATTCATCATGATTATATTTCCCACAATAGTTGAAATGACGCTCAGTATTCTTTCCTTTTGGCTTGGATCCTTTGTCATTTTTTAAAGAAGGAGCTGACTGAGATGGCTTGGGACCCTTGTTTGACTTATTACTGCAAAAAAATTATTTCTTGGGAGGTTTGGACTTTTATTTTTGTTGGGACAATAAGGCTTTCCCAGATGTATCTGTATTTTTTATCATTCCAATATGGATGAGCTTATCTTGCTCTCTAATCAAGGAATCACAAAAGGATTCAAGACTAGGCTCTTGATAGCTAGCTACATTCAAGGATTCTTTCATGGAGTAAAATATAGATACAAAAACAGAATATGCAGGTCCAAGTTTTGAAAGAATATGATAAATGCATTGTTTGTCTTCCCTCTTAATCTTGCATTCTTCACATAAGAGTTTAAGAGTTTTGTACTTAGATAAATAATCTTGAATGCATGAAAAATCACTTAGATTTAAAGAAATCAACTCATTTTCAAGTTGATGACCTTGAATTTCATTGTGCTTACCAAACACAGCTTCCAACTTGTCCCAAGAAGTATCAAGTTCATCAATTCCAAATATGTTGAATCAAAAATCAGTAGATATTGACATCCCAATCAATCCACGAGCTTCGTCACATCTATTTGCCCATTTTACTTTCTTATCATCATCAGTGGGTTCTGTTTCTTTTCCTGAGGTAATTCTTAAAAGTCCCCTACTTCGTAGAACATCCTCCATACGAGATTTCCATGAGAAATAGTTGGAACTGGTAAGTAGAATATCACAAGGCGTGGCCATATTGTAAATTAATGGCTATTAAAACAGAAACCAGTAGTCTATATGGGAAGAGCTCAAAAAAATAAGCGGTTTAAAAAAAAAAGGCACTGAAAACTGACTACGTATGATGAAGCTATGCTTTATCAAAGAAAATGTTCAAGATGTCGCCAATAGTGACGTGGCAGATAGAGAATGTCCAGCTAAAAAAAAGAACCCCCCTCTTCCCAAGATGAACCTTTGAAAATCACTTTACAAGAAATTTGCTTTAAGTGAATCACTTTTGTAAAATAAGTGATTTTCACTTTTACAATGATGTTACTTTAAATAGTGTAGCAAAAAAAAAGAACTTAAGTAACTCACTTTGTATTTTTATTTTTATTATTTAAGTGAGATGCAATTTTACAATAAAGTTACTAAAAAATAAAAATTACATGCACATTTGTTTAAAAGTAACTTAATAAGACTTGAACTCAAGACCTATTAAGGAATACAACAACTTTGAACCAAGTGAGCTAATATTAAAAGGTACGTAAAAGAAGGGAAGGAGGAAGGGGTTTTTTTTTTTTTTACTCTTCTCTTTCGGTTTCTGTGCTTGCCTCTTTCCCTGCAAATCACACCACAAACTAAAACAAAAAAAAACTTTTCCACACTTTTGGGGTTAGATCTCGTTAGCTTTCCTGAAAAGTCTACGTTTTCTCTCTGTTTCTGATTTGCCATGATCGCTCAAGGTGCACGACAGAGAGCATACGCAGCCGAGAAAAACCCTTTCCCTTTCTGTTTCTGATTCGTCGATATCACACAAGGTGCATGGCAAAGAGCATACACAGACAGGGAAAGCAACAATCTGAAACTAAAAAAATCTAATAATAAAAACTGATAAAATATGAGATTTTTTTAAAATAATAAAAAAACGTCACTGTAACATTATATGGAATACGCATTTCTGAAGCAACCGGAAACCGTTTTTTATCAAACGAAAACTATTTACCAATGGAAACGACACTCTGGATGCAATGGAACACCTCCCATAGCCCATAAATGCACAAAAATTCTAGAACCAGAAACCCTTTCAAGTTTCGGCAACACTAGTTCAAGATCTAGATCATAACTGGAAGCGACTCTTCATAAAAGCTCTGATACCATGTTCGGGTACACAGGGTAATCCCAAAAGGCTGAACACCTAGAGAAACCACTTCACACAAACAGATTGACACACGATGTTTTGACGTGGTTTAAACCATTGAGAGGGAAACACCCTATGGCCCCGGCCAAATAGCTTCTACGGAGCAGTTTATTATGCAAAAGAAAGAAAGTTACAAATGAGCTTCTCATAATCGATCAACTAGACAATGACCCTCCATGCTCTTTAAATAGAGATCATGGACCAATCGGGTGTTAATCCATAGATCAAGGGTATGTATGATCTAAGAAGAGTTGAGTTGTCGGATCACTCTATGTCTAGAACATATCGTGACCGTCGGATTAAAAATTTACAAATGCATACTAATGCATACTAAAGAAACACACTTTACCTAACGGATATATTACATAAGTTGATCTTAACTAACTCCTAAGTTTCTAAATATCTTAACATTTTCATTCCTCAAAGTATTTTTTTGCTTGATTGTCCCATCAAAAGATAATGTCCTACCATACAAGACATAGTAATCCTAGGCTCTTGTAGAGTAATCAAGGACAAAGCAATGAAGAAAGTTTTCTTATCCTTGAATGATATCAAACAAACAATGTATCTTTGGGGGGAGTTCAAGAATGGATTGAAATTTCAAAGGATCAACTATGATCCCTTGCTAAGATATAATGAAGCTAAGAAAAAATATCACAATGATGCATAAGATGCACTTGAGGGTGTTCAAGAATATATTGTACATTCAACATCGAAAAAAGATGGTGTGAGGGTCAATAATGTGATCAATGTGTTTTTAGACTTGGTAGTGATATTATTAATGTAAGACAAAATTATATGCACCAATTCATTAAACATGTAGGACACAACACGTTGTAATGTGGATACGATGTTCTTAAGTCCGAATGAAATAATGTGATTGGAAAATATTGCCCATGTTGTAGTGAAGGCCATTTGGTATTGATCCTATTAGTAAATATTGATTTGATTGTATCCATAGAATTCAGCCATAATGGTAGGACTTCTATGGTAGGACTTTGGTATTGATCACTTGTTTGATGAAGGGGTTTGGGAAAATATCTTTGGGGAAATCTTGATTTAAGTCTTTGAATTCATTGCATATCTAAATAGTTTGTTGCCTTTTGTTGATGTGGATAGGATTAGAGACCCAACATGTATATGTCATGCGATAGATAAACTCGGCTTGGTAGAGTTTTTCTATATATGCTTTGATGGCTAGTGCATTGGATGAATGTACTATCATTTTGCATATCGTACTGGTGGGGCATCAGACCATGTATTGATATGAAACTCAACAATGGTAGGGATTAGTCTTGGAATTCCGGAGTATGACCAAACAAATACATCTCAAACCTCTTTTAGCAATGATTTATAAGTTGTGACTTCCAATAAATACATTCTCGGTGACGTTAAGGGTGACATGGATGTCTAACTTTATGGTTGGTGAAATAGTTTTCCATGTTACCTTCCTGGAAAGAATATTATGTTATAATGGTATTTTTAAATCAATCAACATGGTAACCTAGGAAAAAATTATTTGCTTCAATGGTATACTACTAGACCATCTTTTTTGGAGGCACAAAGTAGGAATGATGATGCATATTGTCCCATGGTGTGGCAGGGTGGTCATATCTTATGGGATGTTTTGTCTAAACTTAGGAGGTGATTAAGGAATTTATTATGAATGTTGGATCTTATTGTTATAGGGATTGGAATATGAGTTCTATAATTAGGAACACTATATGTGCATAAAGTTTCCATTGAAATATACACTCCTCTGGAATTGGAGACTGTATCTGATGGATAGTCTCAATCCATGGATTAGAAACATCTACCGATGATGATTGATGGTCATGAATCATAAATGCAAGTGATGAATGATATGTTAAACATATCAACATAACCTATCATGTTAGGTGATGGATGTTAGATTTTAAGCATCAATTCAATATGATCTAGGATCTTATCTGAGAGAATAACATGTACATCATATCAATCACAAGAAGCAATCACAAGAGACAATCGACACAGAGTTTCCTTGGGGAAATCCAAGAAGGTGAAAAACCCCAATAACTTCCTGAGAGACAGATAGAGCAATGATAAAATAACCAAAGCATAAGAGATAGACTCCTAGAAGCTTCTCCTCCTCCACTAGTGCGCATCACTCAATGAGAGAGATAGATGAATAAGTGAATGATCAATTAGAGTGCCTCCCGCACTCTATTTATACACAACTTGAATTTCCTTTTAACTCTAACTAGGTCGGCCCCAACTTAACTACTTAGCATAATACTAACTTGGTCAACCCCACTAGGGTGGTCTAATAACCCTTTAACCCTCAAGACTCATACAGGGATGACCCCATCAAGGTGGTCTAATAACCCATCAAGTATAAGTTACGACACTTCCGTACAGAGGAATAATAACCTCTATGTAGGGATACAATATACATATATGAAATACATTCTGAAGTTACAAATACATCAAAACTCCCTATTAACTAGGAAGGTATTTCTCGACACAGATCTGTTAGCACAAGTCTTCTTCTATGGATCATCGTCATCGAATCATCGTTATCGTCTCTAGTGCTGCTATCTCAATGAATCTCTCATCTACTTGTCATACGAAGTTGTACAGAGACAGCCCTTTTTCATGCTGGTTGTAGGCCTAGCCTCCATGTAGGTCTTCATCATCTCTGCGAGCAATCCATCAAGTAGGTACACCTCAGGACTGATTATACCACCTCTTCAAAACTTGCAAGATCTCCCAGGACTGATTACACTGCCTCTACAAAACCTGTAAGAGCATCTCAAGACCAATTATATGCCTCTGCAAAACCTGTGTACCATACTGTCACATCATTGTCTTCAGATCATCGTCATCGTCCACGTCTACATCCACAGAGCACAAACTAGATGCACACACACAACACTTATATACACTAGCATGGGAGGACCTACCTACCACCATCCAAGAATGGTTCAGCACTTACATCACGACCATGGGAGGACTCTCCTACCACCCTGTCACCATGGGAGGAACTACCTGCCACCATGTCGGAAAGGCATAACACTTACATCATGACCATGGGAGGACTCTCCTACCACCATGTCACCATGGGAGGAACTACCTGCCACCATGTCGGAAAGGCACGGCAATTACATCAATGACCATGAGAGGACTCTCCTACCACCATGTCACCATGGGAGGAACTACCTACCATCATGTCGGAACAGCCCGGTAATTACATCAATGACCATGAGAGGAATCTCCTACCACCATGTCACCATGGGAGGAACTACCTACCATCATGTCGGAATAGCCCGCTCAGCCCTTACATCTCACCATGGGAAGACCTACCTACCACCATGTGAGAATGTCCCAAGCACTTATATCTTATCCATGGAAAGACAAACTTAAACCATGCTTAAAGGGCGACAGCACTTACATCAACGACCATGGCAAGACAAACTTCAACCATATCGGAATGGCTCGTGTTCATTTGTGTCTCCGGACTCATCACTTCCCTTTGGAGGGAATCTCGATATAAAGTACACCAAGCCTCTCTCTGAAGTACTCAAACTTCACTCTGGCCAGTGTCTTGGTCAACACATTGGCTATCTGCTCGTCCGTCGCAACATACAGGAGCTTCACTGCTCCTCTCGGCACCATATCCCTGATATAGTGGAACTTGATCTCAATGTGATTCGACTTGTCATGGAACACTGGGTTCTCCGACAACTTCACACAACTCTGGTTGTCACAATATATACAAGTAGCACTCAACTAGAGATCAAACAAATCAGACAGTAGCTTCCTAAGCCATACTGCCACACAACTAGCCGAACAAGCTGCAACATACTCTGCTTCGGTTGTACTCAGTGCCACACAAGACTACTTCTTGCTAAAACAAGAGATCATACCGGATCCCATATTGAAGCAGCACCCTGAAGTGCTCTTCCGATCAATGGAACTTCCTTCCCAATCCTAATTAACATAACCCTCCAGGTTAAACTTCTGATTCGCATCATACTTGATCCCATAATGAACTGTACCCTTCAGGTACCTCAGAATATGTTTTGCAGCTATCAGGTAAACATGTCTTGGATCTCTCAGATATTGGCTCAAGGTGTTCACCGCAAAGCAGATGTCTGGTCTCGTATTTGTCAAGTACATCAAGGACCCAATCATTTGACGATACATCGTGGCATCAACCGGCTCAGATGAAGTATCACACACAAGCTTTAGGTTCAATGCCATAGGTGTGGCCATGGTCTTGCAGTCCATCATCCTGAACCTCTTCAGTATCTCTACTGCATACTTCCCTTGTCCAAGGAAGATTCCATCTGCACTTTGCCACACCTCCATGCCTAGAAAGTAGTACATCGTACCCAAGTCTTTCATCTCGAACTCGGCAGCAAGCTTCCTCTTCATGTCGGCAATCAATCCATCCTCACCTATCATAAACAGGTCATCCACATACAATAGTAGTATCACTAGATTGCCTTCCTCAACCTTGTAGTAAAGGTTGGAATCCGCTTTACTCTTAGTAGAGCCCAAACTGGATAGGAATCCATCTATCCTGCCATACCAGGTACTGGGTGCCTATTTCAAACCATACAGGGATTTCTTCAATTTGCACACATGAGTCCCTTTGTCATGTGTCTCAAAACTGAGTGGCTACTCCACATACACTTCCTCTTCAACTACACCATTCAAGAAAGTTGTCTTGACATCCATCTAGTGTACCTTCCATTTCATCACTACAGCTAGATAAAGTACTGATCTAATGGAAGTGTATCTGGCTACAGGAGCAAAAGTCTCTTCATAATCAATCCCTTCCTTCTGGGAGATGCCAGGAGCTACAACCTAGCTTTGTATTTCTCTATGCTACCATCTACAGCATGCTTGATCTTATAGATCCACTTGGAAATCACCACAAACTTCCCATTTGGTCTTGGAACCACATCCCAAACATCATTCTTCATGATCGACTAGTATTCTTCAATCATGGAATTCTTCCATTACTGTATCCCGGATCCTGGGAACTTCAGATTCTTCAATATCTTCAATAGATAGATTTCTTTAAACTTCATTGTTGGAACAAGTGTTGTAGTCCTTCTTTTGTAGGTGATTGTACGCGATCTTTCCTACAAGTCAAATTCAATTGCATGATTAGAAAATTTTCATAGTTTACAAAACAAAGTCTTACACATAAAGGCATATGTCATACAGTCATGCCATTATCTTAGCCAATGCTTCAATACAACATTTATCGATATCCCGTATCTTTCTAGATGCCTTCCATCTCTACCAGAACATTGTTAAGAGTGTGTACAACTCCCAACATGTCAGCAAAGAGGTTTCATTCTAGATAAGTAGCAATGGAATGTTGTATAGCTCCATAGGCCACTTACCCATCACATGCATATTAGTAGTATATTAATCATTAATGCAATTATTCTAATATGCATAATACACAACCTAAGTCTAGGAACATAAGTATATATACCATTGAACAACATTATTTAAACAAACAGAATATACAAGAAATGACAATTCAAATACTTATCTTTGTTTGTTTGTTGGGTAGACTCCCTCTCAATCTTTGTTTCCTTTCTGCAACTCCATTCTGATATGGATTGTAAGGAGTGTTCAACTCCCTCTTAATCCCTGAATCACTGCATAGCTTCTTGAAGTCTGCTGAAGTGAATTCTCCATCATTGTCGGATCTAAAAATCTTGATCTTCTTATTAGTTTGATTTTCTATCAAGGCTTTGAATTCCTTGAACTTATCAAAACACTTCATCTTTGACTAGATTTCAGGAAGATCTTCTACTGCTTTTCTTGCAATTGGTAGTGTATATGTGCAATCCTTTTATGCCAAAGTTCACTTGGCTCTACTAAGTCATGGACCAAAGCTTGTTCTGGTTGGCCCTTCAACTTGTATAATGCTCCCTCTTGCTCTCCAATCACCACTGCCTCATCTATAGTTTTACCCTTTGGCCACATAAGAACTTGGCCATCTATGAATGGAACCCTCATGCCTTTTGCATCCAATGCAGATATGGAGAAAAGGTTCTTGTTGAGACCTGGAACATATAGTACATCTTTCATCTTCGTAGACTTTCCAGAGTCTAGCTTATAGGAGGCTTCACCACTTCCTTTTATTGGATACTGGTAGTCATTGATAAGTTTCACCTTGTGGGGTGATTCATGTTCAGTTAGGTTCATAAAGGATTCCTTGAATCCTGTCATGTGTTTGGAAGCCCCACTATCTATAAGCCAATCATTACTTCCATGAGTAATGGTTCCAGTGAGGGAAAAAATCAAAACATACTCTTCATCACTTGAAGAATCTTCACTTTCTTCTCTAGCCCTCTTCCTAGGAGGTTCATCATCCTCTGTAGCATGAGCATGATGTTTTCTTTTTATGTTCTTCTTTTTCTTATGGAAGCTATCTTTATTGTTTCTGGGACAATCCTTGGCATAGTGCCCTTTTTCATCACATGTGAAGCATCGGTCATGCGATGTGTTTCTTCGAGATTTGAAGCTACCCCTTTGATTCTAATGGTGGTGCTTTTCTTTCTTACTGTGGTGATGTCCCTTCTTATTATCATACTTCTTGGAGTGTGTTGTGAGTGCTTGGTCTTCATTCCCCATCTTCTCTTCACGAGCTACAATTCGAGCTTCTTCCTATGAGCATTCTTCCCCTAGTCTACTAAAAGAGATAATTTTCTTCCTAGCACAAATTTCTTGGATGAAGGAATCCCATGACCTAGGAAGGCCATTAAGAGTGGTCATTACGAATTCTCCATTCTCTATATCTTCTCCCACAGCTTCAAGTTGTTCTTTTATCTGGGAGACCCTTGAGAAATAAGACTGCATGGTCTCCACATTCTGGATTTTGACATTCCTCAATTCATTCCTCAAGGTCATCCTCTAATTTATGTTCTTCCCTTCAAATAGCTTGGTCAATGAATCAAACATCTCCTTAGGTGTCTTCAAAGATGACACGTGTGGTATGAGATGGTCTTTGATAGAATCAGCAATGATCCTCTTAGCCTTGACCAAGTTCCTCTTGTGTAAGGCCTTAGCCTCTTCTCCCTCTAGGACAGGGACCTCTTCACTTATGTAAGTGTCCAACTCATTTTCTTCCAGGATTAACCCAATCCTATACTTCCATGCTCGGAAGTTATCAGCACCTTCAAGCTTATCCTCAAGCTTGGTGTGGTGAGACATCTTAAAGAGTACATCAAATGGAAATAGAAAAGATTTAGGTCTTACAACTTGATTTGCTGAAAACTGGATCTAGTGTTGGATTAGGGTTTGTTAGAGAAACCCTAAAAATTCAAACTTTGAATTTCAAACTTTATAAAGGATAGAAAGATGCGCCTTGATGAGATGATCAAGTTTGTATACTCAAAATTTGAAGACTGCAAAGTTTCAGCCCTCAAAATTACCTTTTAGATTTTTGGATTCACTAGGGAAGACCCTGAATTAGGGTTTGAGTTTCCTGGAGCTTCACCCAACCAAAATGTTCGATCTAAAGCTCTAAACTTCGATTTTTCCAAGGATATTCCAGCTATGGTCTCAGATTTTAGAAATTCCAACTTTTGCAGAAACCCTAATTTCTGGATTCACTAGACAAGACCCCAAACTAGGGTTTGATTTTCCTGGAGTTTTACCCAACCAAAAAGTTTGATCCAAAGCTCTAAACTTTAATTTTTTTGAGGAGCTTCGAGCCATGGTCTCGGAATTCAGAAATTCCAATTTTTGTGGAAACCCTAATTTTTAGGTCAAAATATGAAAATGCTCAGAACTGAATTCTATTTCGACAGAAAGATGCGCCTTGCTGAGGAGCATCAATCTATCCTCCTGCCTTTCAAGATATGTGGTGAGAAACCCAAAAAACAAGAATCCATAGCTTCCACAACTGCATAGTGTCTTCTTCTCGGGTTAGCTATGATACCATATTAGATTTTAAGCATCAATTCAATATGATCTAGGATCTTATCTGAGATAACATGTCCAGCATATCAATCACAAGAAGCAATCACAAGAGACAATCGAAACAGAGTTTCCTTAGAGAAAACCAAGAAGGTGAAAAGCCCCAATAACTTCCTCAGAGATAGATAGAGCAATGATACAATAACCCAAGCATAAGAGATAGACTCCTAGCAGCTTCTCGTCCTCCACTAGTGCGCATCACTCAATGAGAGAGATAGATGAATACGTGAATAATCAAATAGAGTGCCTCCCGCACTCTATTTATACACAACTTGACTTGCCTTTTAACTCTAACAAGGTCGGCCCCAACTTAACCACTTAACATAATAGTAACTGGGCCAACCCCACTAGGGTGGTCTAATAACCCTTTAACCCTCAAGACTCATATAGGGCCGATTGCATCAAGGTGGTCTAATAACCCATCAAGTATAAGTTACGACACTTCCGTACAGAGGAATAATAACCTCTCTGTAGGGATACAATATACATATATGAAATACATTCTGAAGTTACAAATACATCAACAATGGAGGAAACATCTCTTCTTGTGGTGAAATAAGGGGGCTTGTGGAAGGAGGAGAAATTTCATGAGGTTTCCTTAACTATTTAAGGAACTTTTCTCATCTTGCTTGTACAATGGGACATTGGAATGAGGAATATGTCAGCAACCCACAAGAATGACATGGGTGAATGGGCCATGAAGTGATCAATGTGTGAGAAGGAGAGGGTGAATGGGTCGATCTCCTAGGGGGATTTGTATATATATTTGGGTGTAAGAAATAACCTCTATGCTCACATACTAAGCATAGTTGTGTTCTTGGTATATTAGTTATCATCAAAAGCATTTCATAGAGGAAAATTTAGTGGGAGAATTTTTCAATCCATTATTGAGGGTCGTGGATTGGTGCATAGTAACAAGAGTGAATTGGATTTGTGAGATTTCTAGACAATGATGAGTGTAATGAATCAATTGTGAACACATTTTGCATGCATGATTCATTCTCAGTGATTTTTTATTTGGTTTGAGGGTATCCACTTCGAAATTGTATGTCACAGCAGATCTAAGAGATGAGGATACCTCACAAAGAAAGAATGAGCAGAAAAGTTGAATAAGAGTGAAAATTGTAGTAAAAAAGAGAAGAAGAATAATTATGCAGCAGAACTTAGATAGGAGCAGAGTAATGTGACATGATCCAATAATCAGTATAATGAACAATGATGATACAATGGAGAGAATTAAAAAAAACAGGAGAATTCGAACCTCGGTTGGTCTGCATAGGGATTATCACTACTGGAGTGCTCCGGAATACTAAAACTCAATTGAACTGAACCTAAACTCAACTAACTGAAGACATAATTAGTTAACTGACTAAGGATGGCACAATAGTAATTTTTTCATGCATTCCAGTCAGAAAAGGGTGCATGAGGCCACAATCAGTGGCATCTAGAGCTCTAACCCCCCACAAGAGTCAGCTAACTCAAGTGGACTGCACTGGAACACTCAGTAAGTTCCTATAAAATAGGGAACTGACTGAAGTGGTCCTAAAATGATGCATGCAGGGATAAGAAGGTGGTAGATGGATCCTGGATGACATCTGCACACCACTAAGGGTCAAATGACATCATCATCAACTAGGAAAAATGAATAATGCTAGGTAGGACAAGGATGGAGTATTGAAATATCCTAACATCCACTTGAGGAGTAGAGAGTATGCCCCTTGTCAAGGTGTGTGAAATGAGACAAATGCGCGTGCATGGGGGTAGAAGGTTCTTGATATTAGGCATGGTTGGGAACAAGATAGTAGGTTTACGTATGAGGTTGCACAAAATGAATGGAGACAAAAATCATTCAATGGATGGACTATGAGTATTTGTCTTTAATGGACTTTGATTTGGTTCCCTTGGTTACTTGCAGTTATGTTGCAGGACATTTAGTCGATTCTTCTACCAAGGTAGGTAAAACCCACCGTGGAATCTTTGATTGAGAAGCATTGGCATGGGTGATAGGTGTAAAATTAATGTGGGCATATTGTTTTCAGGAATCTTTTGGATATGTCAGAGTTAAAGTACCATAAAGGGATCCCAAAGGTAAGACCTATAAAAGTGAGATCAGTGATGGGGGGTACCTTAGATGCTATCATGGGGAAAGAGGAAAGTAATTGTTGCAATAGGCGCAGCCAAAGGAAGGGAAGGAATGGTTCCTTATTCTTGATGTCTGGCAGTGTTGGATGGTGACATAGATATGGAATCAGAGGAAGGTGGTTGATCTACAGAGGAGAAGATGGTAAACATGAGGTCGTTAGTTGATGAGGAAGTGATGGGTTGTGGTGTTATGTATGCCCCAACAATGAATATTTCTATAGTTATCGGGTCACATTTCAGTGAGTAATGGAAGTTCTTATGATCCTACTATAGGCAGGATATTATCATGGTTGTTGTTAGGGAATGACTCATAGAAAGTAAGTTGGTCTAGGGTGACCACTTTCCCATTATGGGGTAACATCATGGTGTAGAATATTGAGGAGGAAACTACCTTCATGGAATACATTTAATTGTTTTCAAGGAGGATTTTATATTCAAGCAAAGTATCAATGACTTCCACATTGAGGAGAACCATTTTACCCAAATCTCAATAGGGACATTCTTGTCGAGGCCATGAGGTTGTGAGGGATGGCCACATTAATCCCAAAGAGTGATTGTGGATGAGATCTATAGATCCAATCTACTTCCAAAAATTTATTGACATGATGCAAGCGGATGCACCTTCATCAATGATGCATCAACTGAAGATGATCTTCTTGATAATGACTGGATTTGCAATGTGATAGATGAAAGAAATTGGGGTTCCATAGTATGCAAATCAAAGGTCATTAGACACAGTTGGATGTGCATATGGTTCCTAATGATGATAGTAATTTTTTATTTTGGGAAGGGAAATGCTAAATAACTTTGAGGGTATACATGGAAGTGAGGATTGGGCTAAAACATCTATGATGACATCGTTATGTGTAGCTCTTGCATGAGGTCTATGAGATGTATTTTGTAGAGGTGGTTTTGGAACTCATAAAGTAGGGTCGTTACAAGGGAATAGGACCTAAAGGGACCCATTAGTGGAATCCAGGGAATCCGCTTGCTGTGTGGATAGGGTTTCTTCAATGCTATAGGCTCAGTTGTGGGTGTGAAGATGAATATATACAACATTGATGTAGATGTTTTGGTAAGGTCCCTGGGCCTACTAGGGGAGGATTTGATGGATGTTGAGCCTCTTGTTGGTGTGAAATATATCCTTTATTGGAAAAGGGGTTTTATAAGACATCCTACTAAGGTGGGGTGACATTATTGCTTGGGGAAGGTTCATGTCAGATTGACCTATTGTCCTAATTATCTTTTGGCACACATGAATATTTGGGAAATTATGGGTGTAATGGCTATACTCTACACTTGCAATATCCGTGGAAATCATTGGAAGGAGATGTTGGAAGATCCAATTCAATAAGAATTTATGTTGGATGTTTATTTTACACAACGTGCATGATCGATGACATTCACAAATGTGGTCATGAATATGTGTGGATGTGTTCTACTTGAATTACAAAAGAATCTCTAGTCCAATATCATGGTGAAATGGGAGATGAAAATAAGAAAGGAAAACAATGGAAATGGATTGAAAGGTTGCATGCATTATTTTATTAATATTCATGTACCATTTTGTTGCTTTCTGATAAGGGTCCTCTTAAAGAATTAAAGATGAATGGAATCTTCAACTATATTATCGAATGCGAACTATAAGTTAAATGGCATCACAAAGTTTGTGGGATCATCTCCTTGTTTGGACTCAAACTTTGATACGTCCAAAGGTAACTTTACCAACATTTTAGACTATCTTCTTTCATGCTTGATAGGATCATTGTCAAGTCCTTATCAATCGACGATATTTAAGCTAGACATGAATGGAAAGGTTATTAGAGTATTCCTTACAATTTTGTGTGGTGGGAGGGTATATTTTTTGTATTTGGGAGAGTTTGAAATATGTATGTGAGTGAATTGAGCATTATATGTCCAAGAACAATTGATCTGATCACAGACACATGTGTATGAATGTTAAGTGGTGGCCTTCCTCATCGAGGATGGGGTATTGGGGTGGTAGGAACCCCTCCCTTAATCGCAGGAAGACCAATATGGAATCTTAAGGAACACCTATATGGTGGCAAGTTCAATATGGTTCCTTTGTTGATGGAAGAAATTTTTGTGATGTGTTCAACCAAAAGTAACTAAATTTTGACAAATGCAACAATATGATGGAAAATATAACATATGCAAATAATGGTGTAGGAGTGTGTCTTTCAAAGTTGCATTAATGCCAATTTATATTGTGTTATTTAATTACATTTATTTCATTGTAATTTTAAAAAGAAAAAAATGATGTGATCCTATTTAATGAACATACCTCCTCTCAATTGGGTAACTTGGCCTTCAAATAGATCTCTTTCTACATGGTTGTAAACTTAACAAAGATGGATAGTGAATGTATGAATCATTCAATTATAAGGAGGGGTACTGTGGCTATGTTCTGAAGGGACTCGCAACACTTCCAATAGCCAACAAAATTTGATTAAGAGGAAAATGCATCCCACAAATGCCACCTAGTCGTAATCCTCAGTTTGGGAAACTAAGATTGTTACACCTATATTTTCCACCCTAGAGACTCATTGAGGACCCATTGCTGTCATATTATTGAAACACTCACTTATACCCTTGATTTTTTCAGTTCTTCTCGAATGAGCAAGTTTTGAGGAGATGAACATGGAATGAGATGGATCATTTGCTTATGATCTTGAGAACTCTGACATGACTTAGAGTTCACTAAGTTGTAGGAGTCTAGATTCATCCTATCATCTCCTCCAACAATCTATATAAGGAAGAGGATTTCAAAGAGAGGGGGATTTCTTTTGGAGTATTTGGAAGAAATAACTACATGCTACCCATTTCCATATTGATGTCTTTCTTCCACATCCTTCATGAGATATGAGTTATACTTAATTAGGTGACAGTTAAGGAGAATGAGTTGGAGAAAGGGACCAAGAGGAGCTTGCACCATGACTCGAGGTATTATTTCATGGTTGCAATTTCCATTGTTATCAATATACATCTACATGATTTCCCTCCATTGTACTATTTATTTGAGTATGTATGAATTGCAATGGTAGATCTGATCATGCCTTGAGAATATTAGACTAGATATGAGTTATTTTATGATTCCTCTTTATTGAAAAGTTTTTTGTTTGTTGTATTATTGTCTTCTTCTGTGTAGATACAAAGTGTAAGGAGCCGGATCTTGATTTCTAGAGCTAAATCAACCACGAATACACACAGACAACCATCAGGAATACGGTAAGGACCATTCTTATCCTACTTCTCATGCATCAATAGAATAAAGAATCTTAGATGTAGAGGTAATAATGTAGTGATTTATCCTGCTGTCTATCTCAGATCAAGGATAGATCTAAGGGAAGCCTCACTTGAATGAGAGATATTTTTCCTACAACATAATTGGAAACTCTACTAGGGACGGATCCATTTATTCTTCTTTGGATCTTCAAATTCCCTTGTTTATTTTGGTTGTTGGAAGGATAATTCCATATATTTTCTTCCATTCATTATTCATGGGTTTTTAGGCCTCTCAAACCCCTCATATTTGTTGGGGGATTATTTATCTTTCAAAAGAATAAATTTGGAGACAAAAAATAACTTTTTCCTTTCAAAACGAGGGTCGCTTATTTCATATCATATTATGTCACTTTATATGTAGAATATAAAGGAAATAGATATAAATTTGAAATCATAGAAAAAAATCAATCCATCTAAAAAAAAATCGTCTCAAACAGAGTCCAGGAAGTGGAGTTTGTGGCTTATTTAAAATCAGTTATTTTTTATGTTTTCCATGATGGCCACACATAATGTTGGCTTAATATACTTTCATAGAGAAATCAAAATACCCCTAATACCAAATCCATTAGATAGTAAATTTTCTAATCTTTCCATTGTTATATTATATGGTAGGTTTCCAATTCAAACATATTGAGTATTTTTTCTTTTGATTTTCACCCACATGAAATCATAGTTTCTTCCAAGTTAATGTCGAAATCTCTTAGATGTTTTGGTGCATTTGGGAGTGAGTTTGAAATTGTATGGTGATAATTTTCAATACCCTATAGCCATTCTAATTAGGATTGAGTGTGGTATACATATTCATTTTCAGTCTTCATTATTCAATTTGAAGAGAAAATAAAAGTTGTATTTCATGTTCATCATTATAATGAGTGATTGGAGAAGAAGAATTGAAGCGTTGGAAGGATTTGCATATCGTGTTTCTTGGTTGATGACATCCTTTTGGAGAGTGCATTTGTTGAGTTTTTTTGTGCATTTGGTGAATAAGAAAGCATATATTTCCCTCCTCTAAATAGGTTTCATCGAATTGAAAAAGAAAAAGAACATTGTATTCAATGGTTTTCAATTGGTTGAGGCATAACATGGGAACAAAGGTGGCATCTGGACGATCTAAGGAATCGTCTACGCTGTAGATTGTCCCATGTAAGAATTCCTCCTTGCCCCAAAAGCCAAAGAAAAGAGCATATTTTGGGCTCATATCTAGTGTGCCAAATTCTTTCCCATAGAATGTCCTTATTTAGTAGGTGCACCCTGGACTTTAGTTGATATGCTTCCTTAACTGTGAATTTCACAAACGAGGAATAGCACTAATGCACAATATATGGTCCATGCTTTATTATGATATTTCTTTTTCTTATGGCATCAATCCAGGATTGCATGTTAACCTACTCCTAAATACCAAGCTCTGCATTGGTGAGTTTCCACTACCTCCATATGCTTCCATCCTCCTAATTTTTCCAATAATGTTGAACCAAGTGGTTTTAGGCTCCTTCTATTCTTGCCATGGTTTCCTAAAGCAAATCAGCTGTCTGCGGGTGTGTGATATGCTGGAATTAGTTATTCCAAAGATTAGCATTATTCCTATCCCATATCTCCCAGAAACGGTGATCACAGATAAGGTCCCTGTGTTTCCAGGTCGCATTCCAAATCAGTGAGCCTTTTTGCCACAAGTCCCATCTTGTTAGATCATTGTTGGAAACATTGGGAGCATATTAGGCTCACTACAACTTGGCCCAGATGTCATTTAGTATTTTTATCCATTTCCCCCAAGCCTTGGCACTCAGTACCTAATTTAAGGTCTCGGGGCTTCTCAATCCCACGTCACCTGAGCTCTTCGATAGGAATAGGTCCTCCCGTTTAACAAGATCCCATTTCTTTTTTCCATCACTCACTCCACTCCAAAGAAATTTTATTTGGAGGTTACGTATATTTTTGAGAAATACCTTTGGGGATTCCATGGCTGAGAAGAGATATAGGGGGATATCTTGGAGGACAATTTTTAGTAGGATTATGCGGCTTCGTAGATTAAGAGTTCAAAAATTCCAAGAGGAGAGGCGTATTTCCAAAGAGGTGAGAAGGTCTTACCACAAGAAATTTCTTAGTGCATTATCAATCAAGGGAATGCCTAAATATTTGGATAGAAGGGCAGTCCTGGTAAAGCCATGTAGCCTGGAGATATGGCATTGGATGACAAGTCAGGTGTTAAAAAGGAAGATTGAGATTTGGCTTTATTAATGGAGGTTCCAGAGGCTTCACCAAAATCATTAAGGATGGACTGAAAGGGAGTGGATTCCTTAATAGAGGGGGAACCCATAACAACGATGTCGTCCACAATTTGACTGTGGGTTAGAGAGGGGCTCATTCCATGAAGGGGGAGTCCTACGAGGGATTGATCAGTTATGGCTTCTTTGATTCTTCGGCTGAGGCCTTCTGCCATAAGAATGAAAAGGAAATGCGAGAGTGGGTCCCCTTGTCGGAAGCCTCTTGAGGGAAAAAACATTGTGGTGGGGAAGCCATTCAAAAGAATGGAAAAGAAAGCAGATGATGTAAGGGTCATCACCCAATTTATCCAGATATTGTTGAGTCCAAATGCTTTCAATACCTCCCTCATATATTGCCATCTTAACTTGTCAAAATATTTTGAAAGATCAAGTTTTATAAGCATACCAGAGTGCATGTGATACACAGAGAGTGAACCATATTGTGAGCCATGATGACATTGTCCATAATCTTTCATCCTTCAACATAGCTTGTCTATTCAGGTGAAATGAGGTTCGAAATTTGGTGATTTAAGCAAAGATCAATGACTTTGGTGATGATCTTTGAAATGACATCGCATAGAGCTATCGGTTTGAAATTTTTTGGGTCATCATCTTTGTCTTCCTTACGAATGAGCATAAGGAAGGTAGAGTTTAAGACAAAAGAAATTCTTGAGACCTCCTAGAGTCCTCGACTAGTTTCTATACCTCATCCCGAACTAGGGGCCAGCAATGGTGGAAAAAATATGTTTTGATTCCATTCGGGATTAGCGATTTCCCCAATGCCATCTCCTGCATTGCATGATCCACTTCTTCTTGAGTAATGGGTTGCATGAGAGTAGTATTTTGTTCCTCTGTGACTAGAATGGGGATGTGTTGAGTAATTTGTTCTGATGGCCTCCTCATGGTTCCCATTTGGATGCATCATGAGATCCTTGTAAAAACTTACAAGTTCCTTCTCAATATCATTCCTAGTTGTGACCACTTCCCCTTGCGTTGTTTTCATTTTGTTGATGTGATTGACATGTCTGCACTGTGATAGTTGATTGGTGAAATAATTTTGTGTTTCGTCCACCTTATTTTATCTTGTTTACTCGTGAATTTTTGCACCAAAGGACTTCTTCTTGTGCATTTCTCTCTACAAACTGTTGCGTCGGAGCTTGTTCCTTTTCGATGAGATCATTCGTTCACCCTAGCGAAATGAGATACTAAAAAATGTTTCTAAAATTGGCTTTATTTCAATGCTTTAGTTTTGTCTTGAAGTTTTCATATTTTGTTGAAACCGGTACATTAGAGAGCCCCTCTGTATGGATGAATCCTCCCACCAGGTACTGTGATTTTCTCAAAATTCCTTATTGGTTAGCCAAAACTTTTCAAAGCGCAAGGGTTTGAAAAGAGTCAGGCCTCCAATATCCATTGATAGACTAATAGGCCAATGATCTGATATAGGCTTCTAGAGGAAATCCCATCCATGAAAAGAGAGTCGCTTACCAAAAAATGATCTAGGTGGAAGGCAAGTTGTTGTGATCCAAATCGCTCATTGATCTAAGTTGAAGTTCCATTTGTTGTATGCAGATCTATCATCTTCATGGATTCAATAGTGTCGCAGAAGGATTCGTTGTCCCTTTCCAAACTCCTCATACCTCCTTGTTTTTCGTCAAATGAGGTGATCATGTTGAAATATCCAACAAGGATCCATCATTGACCACCTACAATTTCCCTGATATGTTGAATGTTCTGAAGAAAAATGAGCTTCTCAAGAAGGTTTTGGGGCCCATACACATTAGTAAGAGAACCAAAAAAAAAAGATTTTAGAAGTTTGAAGCTAATAGAGAGCATCTAAGGAGTGAAGAAGGAGTTTGTGATCTCCAAGAAACTCGGGTTCAAGAGGATCGTCAGCTCTCATACATCCTCCCTTGCATATATCACTATCATATCCCCATTCCTCCACCATCTAGGAAGAATCCATTTGGGCACCTCTCCTGTGCATTTTGTTTCTTGTAGAAGGAAAATATCTAGGTGTTCTTCCAGATTCATTTTCCTTAGGAGCCTTTGCTTGGTCCGATTGTTTGTGCCTCTAATATTCCAATATTGTATCTTCATTGGGTCATATTTTTGGGGTTGATAGGGGTAAAGGTGCATGTGAAAACCTCCATCTGACCTGATTTCACCATTATATGTCCAAATTCCTCAGTTAGTTGTTTTGTGGGATTTATTCTTTTCTTTTTGTCTTTCTTTGGATTTTCCTTTATGGGTTTGTTAGGATCTTGGGCTATGCTGAGATTCGATTTTTCTATGGCTACTTCCCCTACTCTGGTTGCTTCTCCTGCTCTAGTGTTTAGAAAAACCTTGTGTACTTTCATTAGTTGGTCCATTGGAACTGCATGGTATTCCCTTTTGCGATAAACTTCCACTATAATTTCAAGATTTAAACCTTCCAAATCATTGTCATCATACTCAAAATCCAGATCTACCCCATCCTCAATTGCTACATCCTCGTTTGATTGGGGGGGAGGTCCATGTTGGGTTTCTTCCGTGACTTCTTCTAGAATGGGCATAAGTTGCATGTTCTGGATAGCAATGCCATTCTCCCCTTTGCTAGATTGCGGTCCCTGATGTTTTCCTTCTACCTCCTTTTTTTCAGATCTACTTAGGGGTCATCCAAAAGGTTTTCAAACCAGTTTCAAGAAGTGAAATGTTTCCCCATGTTGGATCCCGTTTTCTTGTGTGTTGTTCTAATTATGCCTTGGACTCGTATGAAACTATCCTTGTCACCATTTTTATTTTGGGATATTTCCTTTGGAGGATGGTTTAGAGGGAAGCCTATGAAAAGGTGTCCATGCACATGGCATTTTCGGCATCTAAATGGGATGTGTTCATAGTCTATGCTTTGGATGTTGTGTAAGACAAATTTCTCCTGGTAGGGCATGCGATATGTTTAAACATATTCATATTCTAGCATATGAGGTATATCACCCTAGTTTGGTTGCCTCTGATAATTTTGCAAACATACCTAGTGTGTTCCCAATCCCTTCAAGCATTGCTTATAGCCAAATTCCAGTGGAAGAGAGTATAGACATATCCATACTAGGGCGTAGGTGAATTCCTTCTTGTCTGGACTAAAATTCTCCGTCCATCCCCTTAAGCATAAGTCAACGGAGTTACATAAGTAGGGTCCATTGTCAAATATTTTGTCTTGATCCTCCAGGTTATGGAAGGTTGTTGTGAAGAATCCTTTGGATCCAATACAGAGATCAAAGTGGCCCTTGGATTCCACCACACATCGATCCAAAACACTAAGTCTCTTTCTGGCGGAGAAAACCCTAGGAATTTTCAGATCAACGCATGGTATTTTGTGTATTGAGTGTATTGCTCGAATAGTTCATAGAGTACCTTGTATTTTGCGATTTTCGATGTCTACGGGATACATTTCCCTGGTTCCCAAGATCAAGCCACCTTTGGATGTGAGGTGGAGGTATCCTTTTCACTAGATTTTCCTTTTCCCTTGTCCGACCCATTGTCATTGTTACCATCAAGTTATTTTTTTTGTTTGGCCATCATTGATTCTTGGTAGCTGTGGGATGAGTTGTCATGCGATGCCCAACTACATCCATGTATGATTGGGGGAGAGTGGACTGTATCTCCTCTCAACTGAGATGGGAGGTTGTGGCCTTGGCTATAGATTTTTTGTATAAAACCCTAAGCTATCAAGACCCTAACATTATCTGAATCCTATGATTAATTGAAGAATTTTTTCTTTCAATTTTTAGTTTTCAGTCAATTTATTCTTGATTTATGATCTATTCCATTCAGTTTATTTAGTGAATTTAATAGAATAATTGTCAACAATATGAATATGAGATGATATGATTTTCTACCAAGGGGATTCATAAATGAACTAATGTTTTGATCAGAAGGATTATATTTTGTAGCTAAGTGGTGTAACGATTGTTAAGATTCTATAGTTTTGATAACACCTTGATGAATTATACCTGCAAATATAGTCTTGACACTTCATAAGTCTACAACCCTTGGATTGATGGATTAATGTAATTAACTTGAGTGAAATTTTGGTGCCATTATCGAGGAAGTGTTAAAAAGGATTAGAATTAAGTTTAGTTTTTTTCAAATTGGATTTTATTTTTGTTTTCTATTTAGTGCACTCATTCTAAATACAACACGACGATCAAGGTAAGAATCCGTAGTTACTTTATGAGAGTATCGTTTTGTGAATTTGGAATATGTTAGTACTGTATGAATAGGGATAGAGATGAAAATGGAAAGTTTCTTAAAAACAAAAATAAAGTGGTTCTGAATGTCTATTTTCGTAGAACTATGAAAACCTTCATATCTACTAATCCATTGGTAGGTAAAAACATAGAAGGGACATCTACATGATAGTATCCTTTGTTAGTACTTGAAAGAAAACCTATTTCAAAAGACTTAACTAGACACAAACATGACGCAGTTTCAATTTTGGATCCCTTACTTCCTCTAGCGGGACCTACAATAGAATCAATTATCGTTGGCAAATCAGAGGGGCAACCAGAAGAGGGGTTCAAACTTGTTATATAGCCAAATTCTCCACAACCCAAAATATAGTATAGTTTGTTTGGAGAAGAAGTAATGGCAGACGAAGAAGGTACATGCTCTACTCAAGAGGAAACATTTAGCTCTGAGTTCCATATTAGGGATCCTAGTGGAGTGGAACACATGAAGAATATTCCTCCATCCTCTTTACCAAATTTTCATGGTTTGGAAAGTGAAGGCTTGAATGCATTCTTGTTTGAATTTTATGTGCTCTATAGGAGTTATGATTATTGTACTAATGATCAGAAGTTGAAGTTGTTCCCTGATACTCTAGAATGTGAATCACTCAAGTGGTTTATGGGTCTCAGTGGGATGAAATGATAAAGTAATGTTTGAAAAAACACCAAGACTATTACAACGATAGATAACTTAGAGAAGAAATATTCCATATGAAACAAATGGAATATGAAATTTTGGAGGACTATGTGGAACGATTTCAATATAACCTTCAAAGATCAAAACAAGGATAGGTGGGAAAAGAGAGATTACGAACAATCCTGCTCAGAGGTATTCAAGATGAAAATATAGAAATCTTAAATCTAATGGGATCGTGGGATGTCTCTTAGCAGACATATGATGAGATATGTGAGTAATGTTGAAGATATTCAAAAGGAAATTCGAATGCTAGAAGGATTTGTAAGGATGTTACTTCTAGATCTGTAAAATATATTGTAGGAACAGGGGTACAAGAGTTGAGATCAGTAATTTGTTTGAAATTTTCAAAAGTAATATTATTACTTCTTGAGTTCTCAACTTGATGTTTTGAAAGTTAAATAGAGGAAGGAAGAATCAGAAAAATATTTGACCATATTCTGCCCAAAATTACAAAAAAATCATCCTTCGAGATATTTCCTATTGGATAGTGTTGAATTTTGTGGCATTTGTGACCCGAATCATCCCACTAAAATTTATCCCTCCTTACTAGGTATAAAAGAATCATATCAATGGGAGAGAGAGGCTACAAGTTAAATCTATGAAATGGCATGTCCACAACTATCGTGACCTCAGTCTTCAGGTGTGATGCAAAATTTTGTTCTTCAATTTTCTTACTCTTATAATTAAATGTGCAACACTTCGATTCCATGGCATCCTTGGATTCCTCAACCTGCTTCACAACAAACTTGGAAGCAAGGTTAGCATGGAACATATTATGATGGTATGACCTATTTTCCTTATCATGCAACACAAACATATCCTACATGTCCTCTGCTATTTCTTCAACAACAAACTAGTCAACCACCACAATTACAATTAAATGATCCTCAAAATCCTCCATGACCAACACAAATCCCTTTTGAGCCCATTCTGAACCCTAAAAATAATAAAAAATTTCAACCTACCTATAACACTGACCTGCAAACATTTCCCACATATACTATTTGCTTGTACAACTACAGGAAATTCACTTGAGGTCTAGGAAGGTTCTTAATTAGAAATCATTAGTAGTCATACAGGAAAATGAGGAGGAAAGTCCTACTCAATCTACAATAGATGTCAACAACCAATCACAATCTCAATATAAAATTGAGTCGGACCTTAAATATCAGTCAATATTACAATCAAACATTCAGGCGGAACAATCACTACAATCCAACTAGCCTCCTTTTCCAGAGAGGCTACAAATAGAAAAACTAGTCACCCCCCTTTAAGTTGATTTTGCATCAGAACTTTAAAATACCTGTGTAAAAAATCCCTTACTACAGGCACTAAAATACATACCCATTTATCTGAAAATGGTTAGGGAGTTGTGCATTAAAAATCTATGAAGATGATAAAGAGAGACACAAACTATACGAGTCATAGGAAAAATTGGCTAGTCACATGCCTACCCAAGTCACCACAGAAAAATATGTGGATTTAGCGAATCTAGTGGTCACAATTTTTATTAATAATCTTCCTATTAATAATATTCCTAGTCCTAATGAATTTGGGGGCACCTTATCATGTGTTCTTATCTTCATTTCTCACCAATTGGATGCCACACAAGCAAGATGGCAAGGACTTCACCTTTGATATCTTATGTGATTTATTGATTAAAGACCAACAAAATTTGATTGAAGAAGGGAAGATTGGTGGTAAACACTAGGCTCACTTGCTCAAAAGCAAGGTCAAGAAAAATTATAAAGAAGTGGTCAAATGGATCATCAACTAGAATGTATCGACCAAATTACTAAAGGAAAGACCAACGAGTTGACATCGACAAAGAAGAATCGAAAGAAGAAAACCTTTCACTACTATGGAAATGTGGGACATTTCGAGAAAACCTACTGGAAAGGTCAAGCTTCTTGAAGAAGGTGCGTCAATTTGTCAGTCGATCAACCAACTTACGTAAACCTCTACCTTTTATGTTAGCACTTCCTAGGCAATACATGCTCGTACCACTCAAATAGAATGAATAATCGATTTCGGTTGTACTGATCATATAGCTAAGGATGCTTCTATATTCTCTTCGTTAAGTGGAGCTTCAGAAAAGAAGATTTATGTCATTGATGATTACACTCCCATGGTTGCAATAAGTGATGATTTTGAATGTCAGCATGGTCCAATATATCCAATGTCTATCATGTGGCTAAATTGAGTGCAAATTTTTTGTTTGTTGTGTTAACTCCAAAACCTTTCATAGCTTGTATGAGAATTTCATGGTGGCCTACGGGCATATTTCCTACGTACTATCGACATTTTGATACTGATTGTTGTGGGAACAGGCGAAGCAAGGTTTTTTCTAAGCACATGGGAGCGTAAGTGGAGGTTGTAAGGCACAAATGCGCTCAGGAGATCCAAGGAGATGTGGTGTGATGACCAGACACTAAGAACCAAGAGATAAAAAGAGACGTGACTGGGAACGTAAAGACAGAAGAGCATAGGATCGTGGGAAGAACTAAGAGCCATAGAAATTAAGGGTCTACAACATGATTGATCAAATCATGAGGAGGGTCCAACATATCAATGAAGGATAAATCTAGTACAACGGAAATATGCGAAGAAGTTATGGAAAGTAATTGAGAAAATCGCAATGAGGGCCTTCCAAATCAACAATGGACATGCATAGTGCACCATGGAGATGCAAGGGAGTTAAGCACACTCTGGGGATACATTGGCCCAAATTCACTAGGGACGTGTGGGCACATTTGATTGGTAACAACTCCCTAGAGGATTCTTCAAAATCACTCAAGCTCTGAGCCATTACCACCATGGTATGCTAAGAGTGGTTTCCGCCCAAGAAGCATGAAAGTGCCAAGGAGGCTTTGACGAATAAAAGAGAAGGTGATTTGGAACTCACGTGCACCACCCACAGACTAACACATGTTAGGTGGGGTCCAACAACCTCATGTGACATCACCTAGAATAGCTGAATAACTATGTGCCAGTTGTGCAAATTCAAATTTGGGCTCGACCATTAAAGGGAAATATTCAAATGGTTATTTTATGTTATCCTCATCGAGAAGGAGAAACGAGCCACCTACGTAGACAAGGAAATTGATTCAGCATTAGTGCATGGTTCACGAATATCACTGTGATCCTTTTACCCTCTAGGTAATTTTCCAATTTTCTCTTTACCTTTTACTGTTGCATAAATAATAAGATTTACCTACCTAGTAACTTTCCACATCTACTCATTTACCCACTAGTCCCAATTTTTTACTTATGGCCTCTGCATCCAAAAATAAACCTACAAATCACTGAAGTGCAGGGGATGAACACCTGTACAACCACAATGCCAACATTTTTTACCCCATGGTAACTGTTTAATACCTGAATCGTACTCTTCACAATGCCCAAAACAAAGCCATTGCTCATCAAGATCCCTGTCGTCTATGGGAAACAAATACGACCCGAGTTTTTTCCCCCCATGCTGTGTATTTTCCTGAATTCATCACTTGGTGTGCAATTTAATACTCATGAGATAGGTGAGATATCCTATCCATAGACTACTCCAAGACCCTATGTATAGTATACATAGACTCCCTAGAGAATATGCCATGCTTCCCAGATATTCCTACCTTACAAATGTTGGATGAAGAAGCCCTTTCCACGTCTTATCAAGCCATGAATCCCCTTAAAAGAAACCATGTTTTATCCCATCACCTAAAGGAAGGGTTTCCAACCCCAAAATTACCTTTTTCTTATGAAGTTGTGAATATATCAGATTATTCTTAGAAGTCTATAACCCGAATCTGTACCATATTAGGGTATGGCAATGAATCATATGATCGAGTTGTGGATAAGACTATTCTAAGTGTTCTAAGCCTCCTAACTCCCACTGTTGGGGTCATTCCCCCTTAATTAAACCTCTATAGTTACCTATTTGAATCCATTCACAATCAATTATAAAAATTCCCTGTTATTGAGTGATTTCGATATCCCTCCTACCTTTTTTGCATGTTTTTTTATATCCAAACAATAAACACTTTAAAAGTATTAACCTAAGAGTTAGAGATGCAATGGGAAACCAATTTCCTGTGTATGCTCAGACTATTCTAATCACAAGGAAGCATTCCTACCATAATTTTAAAGAATTTGCAAACAAGGTCATGGAAATAACATATTCTTTGATGCATGATGCATCTCCTCCCAGAATGTTCCCTGAAAAATCAAAATCTTCTGCAATTGAGCCAAGATATGAGAGTAAGGGATTGGTTTTTATATGAATATTACACTATTCTCAAGATATATGGATTTGAATATGAACCATACAAGTTACCTTCTTTCCTCAACGCAAGAGTATTTGTCATGGAATATGTGAGGCATAAATTCATTTTTGATCAACTTCATTTTGTGAAATACAAGCATCATAAAACCTTCATGTTTCCCAAATATATTGGGCCTTTCCTGGTAAGTTTTAGTGAGGGTGTTGTTCCATTGAGGGTGTGTTGAAAGAGGTTAATCCTTACTAAATCTTCCAGTATGTTGTTGGAGGAACACCATACGTGGAAGGACATGACATGGTTGACGGGATCATCCGATTTATTCCCTTCAAATTTAGGAATGTCAGAGGGAATTTTATCTGGCGTAGCAGGAAATGTTGGATCATGTGCAATAGGGTCATTGATTAGTTTGAACAAATCTGAGAGATTTAGACTAACCATGAAAGGTAGGGTAGGGTTTTGTCCTACCATTGTGTGTTGTGTGTGGTTTATGTGAGGTGGAGACCGGGGTAGTGGTGCAAACAATGAATGACCTCCTACAAGAGAGGAGGGATCAAAATGGTCTAGAGGGTCTCCAAGAGGAGAAACCAAATGAGGGCCTATTCTGAGAAGAGGGGAGTCAAATGTATCTAGATTCTCTCTGAGGGGAGAAAATGAAGGGGAACCATGTCCAGTTGTGGATGAGGTAAAAGGATCCCCACTCTCTCTGAGAGGAGAAAATGAACAAAACAAGGAGTGACCTCTCCATGATTATCCTATCAATGTGGCCTAGGAGCGTCCCTAGCTAGAGTATCTTATGCGTGAACCATGGGGAGAAGGTGTAAAAACACCCCTCGAGAGAGGGGGTAGGCCTTGCAGTCTTCGAGACAGCCTTATTGGATTGCTTTGTTGCTCAATGGTTAAATATTAGTGTCAAGTGAGAGTGATGGTGGAATTAAACATGATTGAAAAAATGAAAAAATATGCCAACCACAATAGATGCAATATGGTGCAACAAGTGATTGATATGTGCAAAGTCTGTTTAGTGCAAGAGTTCCCACATTTAGGTTCTTTTTAATTACGAGTTAGTGAAATTGTATTTAAAAATAAAATAAGTGTAAATTCCTTAAAGAGACCTAACGTCCTTGCTCTAAAATGTAACTGGGCCTTCCAAAATCACAACTAATGGTGATAATGGACTCCACACACCAATTGACTAGTGAAGGTAACAAACAGATAGTTCTACTGGCGATGGGGCCAATGTACCAATCAAGAAGAATTGGAAACACCTCCCAATGGCAATAGCAGACTTCAAGAGTCAATTGCACCCACAATTTCTCCTTGGAAGTACCCTAAGTTTGGCCACTAAGATACCTTGCATCAAGTGTGGATCAGTGGTTCATTCTGCACGGTATAGTGTTATCTCCGTACAACGAGCTGAGTGACTCGAAGGGGAGCGAAAGGAAACTATACCTAGGCTTTCAACTCATTGGTCACGCCGCACTTATGATCTAGTTTTCTTTGAACACTTGCTTATAGCAGGATTTTGATAGTACGCTATAAGTCAACAATGCTATGCTTCAAAATATCTCTAATGAAACTAGATTGGTGGGCATTAATGGATGCCTATCCCAATCAATCCTACCTACCTAAAATATTGTTTTGTGACCTCCTATGGAGGATTTTAGTTGATTAGCAATTTACAAAGTTGATTTTAAGTGTCTACTTTTAATTAAGGTGTGTAAGGGAGGTATTTCACAATTCCCTTCCTTTCTGATTCACCAATATCATAAGAAGTTCGAGGTGAAGAGCATACTTGGAGTGAAAAAAAATTAAGGTCCCTTAGTGTGTGCTAGTGGTGTAAACACATGTGAGGTAAGCAATTTGATTGCTACAAATTAACTAGAAGAGTGTAAAGTAAATGAAAATGGAGATACACTATTATCTATAAAATATGCTAATGGTTCTTTGCAAACAAAGTGCTAATGAAGTAAAAGTGTGCAATGGAGGTATTTCACACTTCTCACCCCTTTCTGATTCACCAAGCTCACAAGAAGTGTGAGGTGAAGAGAAGACTTGGGGAGATAAGATTCTTTAGGTGATTTCTTGTGTGAAAAAAGTAGATTCTACACTAGCTTTGATCTTAAAAACATGTAATATACCCAATCCGAAAATCAACTATATTAAGTTTCTTGGAGGAAGCTTTGAAGCCTGAAACTCAAGACTATGTTGAAACTATGACTTGGGCATTGAAAAACCTTTTTGGATGAGATAAAAGATGTTTCCTGTTGGAAACAATGGTATATGTTTCAAAACCCAAAAAGACTCATAAATGGTTGGACTAGAAGGAAATATTTTGGCCTAAGACTCTAGTGCAATAGACTCAAAACCCAGCAACCAAGAAGCTTCCCAAACACTGTTGGATCCTTTTTAATTTGTGAGAAGAGTTTCATATGGAATCCTAAAGACTCTAATATATTGCAAAACTAAACATGGATGGTAGACTCAAGGTCCAACTTCAACAGTTTTCACTTTGTCTAAGTACACCACACCTGGGATGGCCAAGAATGACTCGGTAATGTCAGTCCCCAGGAATTAAGTGGAAACTCAATGGATTATGGTGCAATACTAGAAGCATATAAACCTAGTGATAACCCCAACCTGATATGTAAACCACTAACTCAAGGTATTAAAGGTTTGACTACAAAATTGGAAGATATGGAGAAAGTACAAAACTAGGATAGCTCAACTATGCAATTTCCAACTCATCTGAAATGGTACATAAGGCTCACGATTTTCCATTATCTCACTTGGGATGGGTCCAATTTTATATTAGCTACCTACAAAACCTTAAAAATAATGATTTGGAGTTATAGAAGTCAAGTAGATGCATTATAGAATATACCCTAATTGACTTGAGAGAATATATAAACATAATGAGCTTGGAAAATATCACTCGCTTGGGACATTATAATAGTTTATCTACACCCACAGTGCTTGAATTAGAAGACCGCTCAAAATTAGGCCCTAGGGTATATTAGAAGATGTTACTGTCTCACTTGATATTTGGGAGTATCCAACATACTTCTATCTTACAACCTAAACCTAATTTTGGTTGAAACCCCTTGATTTTAGGGAGGCACGATGGCTTGATGAGGACAATAATGTGAATAAATAGCTCATCATATTTTGACAATTACATAAGCCACGATCCTTAAGGAAAATACTGATGAAAATCTAATTAATCATCATATTTCTAATCTAGATTTCCCATGGTATTTTTGGGGGTAGTCATCGTCTCATACTCAAACCTCTATGGATCATCTCCTGAAAAAAAAAATACGAAATGTGTACCTTATAAGAATTGGATTTTTTTTTTCTATAAACATCTCCCACATACTCAATATTTGAATTTGGTAGTAAAACTATTGAAATATTCCCTGGGAAAAATATGAATATTAGTTCTTCTTTAGACATCTTTTAAAAGGAACAATTGATTAAGGTTTTGAGGGAGTATTCTAATACTTTTGCATGGGAACATACTGATATGAAATTCTTCCACCTAGATATTTTCACTCATCTGCATATTTACATTCAATAAAATGACAAAACAAGGAAACAAACAAGAATGAAACTAACCCCGAGGGAAATAGTAAAAACTGAAATTACTAAATGTAAATTTCATTTATCGCATTTACTACCATTAGTGGGTGTCCCCTCTAGTAATTGTTCCCAAAAAGAATGCAAAATGGTAGTATTCATCAACTATATGGAATTGAATAAGGAAACATTAAAATATCATTTTCCCATACCCTTTATAGATTAGGTTCTAGACACATTAGCATGAAAGAAATACTTTTCTTTTTTAGATGGATTTAGCAGTTATAATCAGTTTCATATTACTCTTGAGGACCATGACAAGACAATCCTCACATGTTTGTGGAGAACTTATGCTTACAATCTATTACCCTTTGTTTTATGCAATGGAACAAACACCTTTCAAATACTGATACTTGGTATTTTTCCTGACCTACTACATGATTGTGTGGAAGTATATATGGATTCTTTTACTACATTTGGTGATTATTTTGATTAATCTTTAACTAACCTTAAGAAAGTTCTAAAGAGGTGTAGGGAGTCAAATTTGGCACTAAGTAATGAAAAATGCTTCATCATATTGACTAAAGGAATTGTATTGGGTCATCATATGTCTCATGCAGGAATAAAGGTAGATCCGAGCAAGATAGAAGTGATTTCCATAGTGCAACCCCAAACCAATCAAAAAGGGGTCCAATATATTTTGGGCTATGCAAAATACTAGCAACGATTAATAGAGAATTTTACTAAGATAGCCTTGTCATTGTTTAAATTATTAGTGAAAGACATTGATTTCTATTTAAAAAATGAATGCCAACATGCCTTTGATGTACTCAAGGAAATTATCTCCCTGGTCCCAGTGTTGAGAGGTCCGAATTCGAATCTTCCTTTCCATATATCCATTGACGCATCTAACTCATCCATAGCAGCATTTCTAGGAAAAAAGGGAAATATGTTAACTTATGCTATTTATTTAATAAGAAAAAATCTATCTCTTGCTGAATTGAATTACACTATAACTAAGAAAGAGTTCCTTGCAGTAGTATATGCAATTAATAAATTTATATATTACATAAGATTGTATGAGTTTTATCCATATTGACCACTCTTCCATTAGATATATCATAAAAAAACCCGATCGCAAATGGTAGGATAACTAGGTTGATACTATTGATGTAGGAGTTTAACATCACAGTTTTGGATAGACCAGGAAAGGAGAATCATGTAGTATACTTTATCACTAGACTCAATAATGAAGGTGAGAATGTTTCGGTTGATGATATATTTCCTAGAAAAAAAAACTATATCTACTAACTCCCCATGGTTTGTAGGGATAGCTAATTATCTTGTTATATGAAAGTTGCCACCACACGTTTCACCCAAGGAAAGAACAAGGGTTGTTATAATGATTTCCCCATACTCTTGTATCCAAGGCGACATCATTTAAATAGGACCTAATTTATTTATTTGAAGATGTGTAAGGGATGATGAGATGTTTGAAATCCTAAAGGCATGTCATGATGAAACTTGGGGGCGGGGGGAGTTTTGCAAATAGAAGGAAAGCATACAATGTCCTCCATTTGGGTTATTATTAGACCTCCCTGTTCCAAGACACAAAGCAATATGTCCAAGCATGTGATAGTTTCCAAAGGATGGGTCATCCAATTCTAGCATAGGAGATGATGCTCCAACCACAAGTCTTTATTGGCCCTTTTAAAAAATGGGCCTTAGACTTCATGGGGCATATCAATCCCCTATCTAAATGTAAAAGGCACCTTCTAGTTTGTACAGACTATGTGACAAATTGGGAGAAGAAAAATACTTAACTAGAGGAACAGAAAAGACAATATTAGATTTTTTGTTTGGGGATATGTTTGTTCACTTTGGTGTGCCTAGAGAAATTTTTACTAACCAAGGGACTTAGTTTACATCTAATACTGTCCAAGAAATTACTCAAAAGTACCAAATCAAAAACATGAAATCTTCCCATACAATCCACGAGCCAATGGGAAGGTGGAGTCAACAAATAAGGTGTTGGAGGCTATCCTGACAAAGAAAGTACAATTGCATAAAAATTATTGGTATAAAAAGCTTACATAGGCCTTATGGGCATATAAAAAAATATGGATTAATACTACTAGATTTTCTCCATATGAGATGGTTTATGGAAAACATGCTCTTCTTCCAATAGAATTTCAAATAATTGTTTTTATGATGGAAGTAGAATTTGGAATGGACCTAACTAAAGCACAAAAGAAACAAATTGTATAGCTGAATGAGATGAATGAAATCCATCAAGAAGAATTTGAACATAATGATATCATCCAATAGAAAAGGGGAAATTAATGGCAGGATGGGTTCATTAAAAAGAAATAGTTTAAGGTTGGTGACTGGGCACTTCTTTCTAACTCTCAATTTAATAATTTTAAAAGGAATTTAATACTCATTGGCTCGGTCCATATGAAATAGAATTTTTTTTATAATGGATCTTTGAGAATAAGGACTATTGATGATTAAAGGGTATCCTTCTTGGTTAATGTGAATAGACTCAACTTGTATTAGAATCCCATATCTAATGAGTATTCTATCAAGGACATTGTGAATGAAGTTGAATTGGAAGTGATAAGCAGGAGGGATCTCCCCTATGCATCATCTTCCTCATCTTAGTTTCCTTTATGATTGCTGATAAAATAGTAATACTAATAATAATAAAATATAAAAAGAAAAAAATTATAAAACAACAAAATAAAAAGTAAAGAAAAAATAATGCTCTATTGTGAAAACCAAAACTTCTGGTACAACAAAGTTAGAACCTTACTTGAAAACCAGATTCTGGTTGGTGTGGTTCTTAATAAAGTTTGCAAAATGTTGGTGATTTTATCTTTATAAATTATTAATGTACGATTCGCGTGTTGGATATATGGAGGATTTCTTAAGGAATTTCTTCCAATAATATTGTCACATCAACTAGGCCAGTTCCTTATATGGGCCCAAGATTTGAGATTTTAATAATGCCTTGAATCTTGTATGTTTTAATGACAGGTTTTCTCACTAATAGCAGTGGGGATGCATTAATTCTTACTGACTATTAGATCTTTTAGGGTGCTCGACATAGACACATTTATTCATGCATGTATGGATGCATTAAAGTATCTTGACTCTCATTGACATTACTGGTTAGAAGCATCACATTAATGGTCAGTAATCCAATGAGTCCTCTCCATGTTTGACTCCAAGAAAATTCATTCATGTGAATGGAATTGTACCTTGGGTGGAACGAAGATGAATATTTTTAGTGATCCATAGCAAGCATGCAAAGATGCAGAATTCTTAGTAGGTGTGTTAGTTTAGATCTTACAGATTTCCTAGTTTAGATCATTTTGGTATTAGTAGATGAGATACATAACAAGAAGGAACATGGGATTCTTGTTTTAGTGATATTTTTTGTTCCTACGGTAAAGGATGTAAAGTTCATATTTTCTAGAATGCATATTTCAACTCCAACAGGTGGTTTAATGGCCTAAATAATAAAGGAGGTATAAGGTTATCATTTCCCTGTAGCAAGAAAACTATGTGATCTTAAATGAAAATGGTGACTACTAGTGATTTCAAGCATCAAATATTTGGGTGAAAATGTGAAGTTGGGTAATGCTATTTTGAGAATGGAATGGAAAAAAAATAATGCACGTAGATAAATGTTCTACTACACAGCTCCTATAGTATGAGTTCCTGCAGTGAATTTCACATCATATTTACTATAGTTGAGTTCCTTCAACTAAGTTTGCATCATATTTCCTATAGTTGAGTCATGTAGTTGAGTTCACACCTTATATACTTGAAAGCAATGCTAGTAAGTTCCTCGAATTCTAGCAGGTATAGTTTTAATCCTAAATTGTTGTAAAATTTTCCAAACTAAGGTATGATTGGGTACCTGAAGCCAATGCACATTTTTTCTTTATTCATTTTATCCATTCATGCATTAGAATGTGGTATTATGGAAATATTTCCAAATTCTTAAATTTCTAAGACATGATTTGATTTATCCACAATCAAAGGTGTGGGAAATCATTGCTTTAAATGGAAATTGTTATCCTTCCTTTCCTTTGATTTCCAAATAAATTTTCACTTGATTGGTAATCATTTCCCGAAATATATCTCATCCTACAAAAATTTATGCACATGCTAATCGGTTCATGACGAGTAATCATCATGATCAAAATTTTCCTCTCATTATTGTTTAGGGTCCGTACAAACCTTTCCATGCATTCTTCAAATTGTTATACCTTATCATGTTTCTTTGATTCTTGGCACTTCACCTGAGTGTGTACATAAAGATCCTACGTTTCTCCGCATTGAAGACAAAGGAATGAGGCCTGTGATAATATATGAGCAAGAAGGGGTTGAGCTTCTAGATGATTATCCAATATGCAAAAAGAATATTTATAGGGAAGGTTGAATACTATTCTTTTCAAAATTTTATGGACATAATAGTAATGTAACCTTGGCATTTGCAAAAATCTTTCATGGAGATAGATCCTAGGTTGGGGATGTAGAATTTCAGGTATTAGAATAGTCGATTGTAGAAGTGACAAGGCTTCCTCGAGATGGAAAATGCTAGTTCAAAAATAAATAGATTGATAAAGAAGTTTGGACGTCACTTTTGGTTGACTCATGCAAAAAACTTGAGTAGTCAAAGAAAATGTTGAGGGCCTTCTTTAAGAAGAAACACAAGGACATTATTATTATTCTTTATAAGTATATAACTTGTGAAGGCCACTGTGGGTTAACATCGTTGTACCACATTTGATTATTAGGTAAATTTGAGGGACCAAGGATAAATATTCCTAACTTCTTGTGGAAATCACTATCAAATATGGCTAGTGTTGCAAAAAGGAGGAAAAAGAATGTGGAACATAATCTATATCATCGTGGTATTGCCAAGATTATGGTTATGGAGGAGCTAAAAAAGAGGTAGGACAATTGGGGTCGGGTTTTAGTTTGGAATCAAATGGGATTGAAGGTTTGTAGGTGGTAGAGGAAGGAACTAACATTGGAGAAGAGCACAAATATAATACTGAAATTGGGGAGGAGCACGAAATTACTAGGTTGGATAGGAGGGTGGAACTAATACATAAATTTAAATAATTGATGATAATATTCAGACAATTTCAAACCCTGTAAAGAAGAAGAAGATGAAGCACTTATCACAAATGGTTGAATAGGTCTCAATGTTTGTACCTCAACAAAGGGTGACAAGAATTCAAGTGGCGAAGCTAGTAGAGGAGTCCAATAAAATTCCTAAAGAAGATAAAGATTAGGTAAAATTTGAAAATCTTCCTAAGAAAATGTGGACTAGGTTTTATTTTGAGATTGTATATGTGCATGAGGAACCTGAGGGTTTTGATCCGTTGCATGATGATCCTAGCTCATGGGATCCTATTAAAGAAGCATGATTTGATAGTTCCCCTCCCAAGACTGAGAGTTTGGAATATAAACTAGCTGATGAATACCGGGTGTTGATAATTTTAAGAAATCGAAGCAAGATAAGGAAATTAAGAAATTAAAAAGAGGCATTGAGGAAATGAAAGTATTGGAGAGCCACATTAAAGGTGAAAATACCATGTTAAAGGATTAGAGTGTTATATTTCAGGAGGAGATTAAGTACCTAATGGAAGATAATTAGAATACAGTCAAGGTGGCTAAGAGATGTTGTAAGAGATCTAAGAAGCTTCATTTAAAGAATAGGGAACTTCAAATCAAATGTATGAATCCTCAACCTCATTGTTCCAAATTGGATGTGCTTGTTCATGTAGCCACTCAGGCCTAGTTTAGAGTATTTTCATCAATTCAGAGGAGGGTTTTACAATTTTGAAACATTAGTAGGGAGAATTTTGCATGAGGACATGCAAAGTCTTAGGTGTGGGGGATATGTTGGGTCCCTATTTTGGCACACTCTCTAATGTCCATGAACCCCATTTTTTCTCATATTCCTTATCCATTACCCATTTTTCCATCCTTATTCAATATAAGATGTCCTAATTTGCACTCAATGCACTCTTTGGGTTAAGAGGTAACACTTGTTGGATTTTACTTGTATTTCCTCTATTTTATGAATTAAAATAAATTAAATTCTTCTTTGGTTAATGAAGTTACCATATTAAGTTCTTGCAACATCCTTCCAATTATGGTAATACTATTGATAGTTGGAATACATTCGATCTTCATCTATTGAAGAGGAAAAATGGGTTTTGCAAGACATTATGTCGACATGGTTTTCTATTGTCCATATTTGCACGAGATTTCACTCAGGACCTAATAGTTCGAGATCCATGACTCAGTCAAGTGATCGTACAGCATGATATGACATGATGAGATTTCATGCTTCGTTCATGAAATCTCTTAATGATGATGGATCTTTATTCCTTATCAATTTCTATTAGTTTTTATCAAATGTAACTTCCCATCTATTGTTAGTATGAAACGGCTTGGCATTGTAGATCTATATCACAATCCTATAGTGTTATATTTTTACAATGTAAAACCTATTAGTAACAACATAGATGATATTGGGGGTTAGCAAGGTTGGAATACTAGAGAATACACCTTCAGATCTACACTTTGTACTTCAAGTTATTTCATAATAGAATACTAGTTTTTCGTATTGATGTGTTGGTGAGTTTGATATTTTAAGTTAAATAGTGGGCTTGTTCCTAAGAGGAGGAAGGGCCCCCTTCATCTCAGGGATAATTCCTTATCATATTTATTTCTTGCATATTGATTTGTGTGTGTGTGATTTACTTAGAATATAGTGTGTCGGTACTGATATGTTTCTGTAGGGTTTTCATCTCTTGTAGCACACAATCTCATAATTTATTTGGTGAATGTATGGTTGATTGAGTTACTTGTTATTTCATGTGATGAATGGTGTGATGGTTACTTCCTATAGGAATCTCATATTGATATTTAAAACTTCATTGAACAGGGAAGTTGTAATATACCTAATAGTATATTACTATTATTAATTTATTAACAATTAGGTTAATTAGTACTAATGGTCAAAGGTCACCTCCTTTCGAGGTGCGACCATTCATAGGTTAGCATGCATATAGAATGTAAGCATGTCAATGTAATATTCATCAATTCAATTATAAAAATATATATATTATCAAATATGATAATTATGTAAGGATGAATCCTTACAAGTGGTATCAGAGCTTTAAGCTCTGGACGCTCATACTCAGCTCCTCAGGTTCGGCTCCGCTAACCCCATAACCCACTCTTCTTCCATCCTCATCGCTCCCATTCAGCTCTCCACTCTACTCATCTCTCCTTCCACCTTCGCTGCCTCCTCCCCCATCACGAACCATCACTCCCTCTGACTTCCCTCCTTGCTCCCACCTCCTTCTTCCACTACTCCCTGCCACCCCTACGCCATTCTCCCCACGCTGCTTCCTTCTTCCCCTCCAACCCCACCACCCCACCACCCCACCACCTTTCTCCCCGCCAACCCCACCGTCTTTCTCCCTTCCACCCTGGTGCCTGCGTTTTGCGATTGCCTCCCTCCGTCCCCTGTCCACTGCACCCGCGTTCTGCTTGCTGCTGCAACTACCCTACACTGCGCCTCCACTTCTACGATGTGGCTTTCACCTCTCCCACGCCAGCATCCCACACTCTTGCGCCTTCACCACTCTCTCGACCCTCCACTGTTGCAACTATGCCCTCATTGCAGCTCCCTCACCACGGCCAACCTTCTCCCGCCTTTTTAAAACCTAATTCAAAACCAATTTGAAATTTTTTTTTTAATAATAATATTATTATTAAAAATAATCGTTATTATTATAAAAAACTAAAATAGTTTTTATGCATAATAATAATATTATTATTATATAATAATTATTATTATCATTTAAAATTCTTGAAAAAAAAGAAAAAGAAATTTCAAAAAAATCTTTTTGGAAGATTTTTAAGGTGGAATTATTATGTTTCCCTCATTTAATAAGATTATTATTAGCCCATTCCACAAACTTAAAAGAGATGAAAGAATTGCACTGGAAGATATAAAAAGGATCGAGGCTAAAGAAATAAAAAGAAACCAACCTGAAGAAATAAAAAGTGGCTATGAAGACCTTATCAAATTAGTTAAAGAATTGAAGTTGTCGATAACACAACGTCAAGGAGAAGCTCTAGTGACTCCTGAATTACCAGGTCAAGAAGAGCTGGAAACTACATATGCACCCACAACGGAGGAAGTGTTTGAAATCACAATGGAAGGAGCAACTGCGTCTATTGGGTTCCCAAGCAAAGAAGAGACTACGAAAGCTATTGCGACTATGAACATTAAGGAAGAAGTTGTCATCAGGTCTGCATCGACACCCACGTCAAAAGAAGAGACTACGAAAGTTATTACAACTATGACCGTTAAGGAAAAAGCTATCACAACTCCCGAGTTCTCAAGACAAGTAGGGCAGGGAACTGCCTCTGCACACATAACAAAAGAAAGGACTACCAGGGAAGAAGCTAAGTACTCTAGTAAGGAGGAATTCAAGGTCGCTACTACCCCCAGGAAAGAAGGGAATCCATACCAACCGCTTCCTTATATCCCCCCTCACAAAAGATCCAAACCACCAATCACTAGGAAGGATAAGAAAAGGCATCCCAAAAATAAATCGCAGAATACGATACTCAGTCAGAAATATGCACGTCTTCCAGAATTTTGTTACGGCTTCTTACAAGGTCAAGAAATAAATCGCATTAATGCGCCAGTCGAAAAGTCTATTAATATGTTCGGCGGAACTCAAGAACAAGGACAAACCAAAGACCACATTGGGATTCCCAGTCAAAGCAAAGTGTATGATAAGGAAGACAATAACAAAGATGATGGAACAGAAGAAGACAAGAATGGGAAAGATCAAGATGGTATTGACAATCATAATGTCAATATCAATGGTAAAGAAAATGATGATGTCATAGGCTATAAAACACCAAATATTATTGGAAGTGATATCGATATTAAGGATAATTATGAAAGAATTAATGTTGTAGAACGATACAATGATGAAAATATAAAAACTAAAAATGATCCCAATAAAGAAGGAAACTTCAAAGATAAGGCGACACTTGAAAAGGCAAAAGTTCTACAAATTGTCGCAAGTCAAGATATTCGAGAATCTCGAGATGGAAAGGATCCCAAGGAACAACTAATGACAAGATCGTCATACAATGAAGTAAGTACATTACTAGTAGTTGTCGCTACAAATAAGAAAACTATATCAAAGCATGCAAAAATATCATAAATCTACATCAAATTAGAAGAGCAAAAGAACACCATCAGATTAGAAGCTCAAAAAAATGCTCCATATAGTTGTTATGCGTTTATCTACAGAATCATATGCATGAAAAGATTTGAATGGAATGCGACTAAATATTTCAAGAACTTCTAAATCGTGGCACCATTATTCGCAGCAAGAATTCCAGTTGCAGCATGCTCAGAAGAAGATTCGTGGACGAATCTTTTTAGAGCAGGATGACTTGTAATATACCTAATAGTATATTACTATTATTAATTTATTAACAATTAGGTTAATTAGTACTAATGGTCAAAGGTCACCTCCTTTCGAGGTGTGACCATTCATAGGTTAGCATGCATATATAATGTAAGCTTGTCCTTTCGAGGTGTGACCATTCATAGGTTAGCATGCATATAGAATGTAAGCTTGTCAATGTAATATTCATCAATTCAATTATAAAAATATATATATTATCAAATATGATAATTATGTAAGGATGAATCCTTACAGAAGTACACAAGAAAAAAAGTATATTGTTAATGATTTAAATCATTATAGTTGTGTTCCTACAATCTACTTTTGATTCCATTGTAAATGATTGACAGATAGTTTGGATTGAGGGATGTTAGTTGCATGATTTTGGATTTTGTTTCCAGTAATACATATTTGAACTTATATATTGTTATAGATTTAAAACATTATATGTCATTCATAAAGGTTTATGCTAGCCTGTGTTTCCATCATCGAAATCTATAAACAAAGAAATGTTAAAGTTCATCTGAAGTATTTCTTGCAAGTTACGAAGAAGGTTTTCTTATCTTGATTAATATTTTCCAATTGATATCTTATGAATATGAGATTTTTCATGCTACTCATTAAGTGAGAAAATAGAGTATTGTCGGTAACTAAGGATTGTTATTGGCATGCACTTCTGCCTTAGGGACTCACTAATGAACATGATGAAAATGAATCCTATCATTAGTGGAATTTTTTTTCTTTGAAGTTTTGGTTTTCAATCAATTTATTCTTGAGTTGTGATCAATAATATGACTATGAGCTAATCTACTTTTCTACCAAGAAGATTCATAAACAAACAAATGTTTTTATCAAAAGGATTATATGTTGTAGCTAAGTTATGTGATGATTGTTAATATTTTGTAGTTTTGATAACACCTTGAAGACTTATCCCTACACATATAATGTTGACATTTCATAATTCTATGACCTTTGGATTGATGAGTTAATGTAATATAAATTAAGGTAATTAATTTGACTAGAAGTAGGAAATAGAATTAACTTCTTAGCATCACTAATAGAATCATAGCTCCTAGAAAGAACATTGAATTTGAATAGAAAAGTATTATGACATTTACCTAAATGGCCATTCAAATTTGGTAAGTTTAATGGAAGAATGATCTCCATCTTTTCTAAATCCCCCATATTTTTGATAAAAAAATTTGAAGGTAATAGTCTTCTCTTTGTTGGAGCTTATTTCTTCTTCTTCGTCCACATCTTCAAGAAAGAAATAATTCTAAAATTATGGCCTGGGTTATGCTACAAATTCGTTTACGAAGATAGATTCCCCTGAGAATTCTAGTTCTTGGACCACATTATCTTGGGAGTCTAAATCTTCCCACTGAGTAATTGATTTGTATGAATAAACGTGTACGCTATAGAAGTAGCTTCTTCCACATAACCAATATAAGATCCTTCTTCTGTTGGGAGAGAGTTGGACTTTGTCCCATAATTTTGTCTTTCTTTTGATTTTATTGCAATGCAGTTAGAGATTTGGGTGGTTCTTACATAACTATGAAATCTTCCTCTTTGATCTATTCATGCATCTACATGTCCAAGTTTTAAACACATAAAAATTTTCATGAGATCACACGAAAAAGGTAATAAATAGTTATTTCGAGAGATACCTATACCATGTCTTGCTATAATAGCTAGTGCAAGAAATTTCTGTTGTGCCTTTTAGAAACTTTGCAGAAATGGTACAAAAATGAATGGAATTTTAACTTCCTTACCAATTTATAGTAATGGTAACTAATATGGACTCTATGCTAATTAATGGCCAAGTGTTCTAAAGTACTTTTGAGTTGTTGTGCACTATCTACGAAGGTTATGTGTTCTTTATATATTCAACTAGTTAGCTTTCATGAGGTTGTAGCAAAAGAAATCTACTTTAGAAATATTATAACCCTAAAATCCATTCATACATGTAAAGCATGGTGAAACAAAATTACACATTGTAAACTATATTCCAAAGTGCATATGTTTACTACTTTTCTAGAAACCATAATACAACAAATTAATTCATAAAAGAGACTACATTATAAATTCAAATGCATATACATGTAGGAAAGAGAAATATTATTCTACAACACATAAAAGAAATGAAAATGTTATCTATAATAGATAAAATAAATATAAGACTTGTTATGTTGGAGTGGGCCCCACCTCCTTGGAATGGGATGATTGGTTCACTACAACAACTTAAGTACTCTTAGTTTAATCACTCAAGTAATCTACATAACTATGTAGCTAGAAAAATAAATTTAAATTAAAAAAATTGTCTTTAATAGAGTTGTAATATGTATATTATGAATTGCTTAGCCTCCCCATCATAATAGGGTAGAAATATCTATTCTTATACAATCTTCTAATTTCTTATTTTAGAAAAATAACAATTACGAATAGGCCGAGAATCAAATATTCTTGATATGTTCTAATAAATTTCTATAACTAAGTAGGATATCATCATTTGGTTTCCATATTAGAACCAAAATAACGGCTATAGAATTCAAATGTAGTGACAACAAAACTTACATAACCATTATGTTAGAAAGAGGTTTAAGACATTGTTACGAAAATTTTCTGCAATTTGTAGCCAACAATCAAGTATATATGATTACATGGATTCATGGCATTGTGTTATCCACTCTATCATCTTAAAATCGATGGTCCTGATATGTGTTCTTGTAGCAACCGAAATATAGGAGGATCACAACATGCACATATATAGCATGTTGATTTACAACCTTGTGGATCTATAGCAAATGGATCTTTAATAAGAAAAACCTACAAAATGATGGAATGATAGAATCTCTAATAAGCTTGCTATTTCAAAGATAAAAACAAACATGTACACTTATCCTATTGTTGTTCATACACTCTTCATTGATCTCTAGGCACACATGTACCTCAAACATAGTAAAGGTATAAAATATGGAACAAAACCTGGAGATTTAGAAAATATAAGATTATAAATGGGTATATATGGTTGTATGTAAAGCCAATATGGACATATAGATTAATAAAATATGGAGGCCTAAGACAAAACTAAAAGAACGGATTTCTAGTATACGTATTCTTCACAGGCATACTTTAGAACTTGAAACAAGTATATTTTAAGCATGGTCATTATTTATGGAAGGACTAAAAATCAACAATATGATTATTGATTTTAGAATGCAGAGACCAATAACCCACAATGTGGTTGACTTAAAACACTTACAAAGATTTTGTAGTTTTTTCCCTTTTTTGAGGGCTAGGTTGAGTTGTTTTGTCAACAACTTTTCCTTCTATATCATGAAGATATGCTATCTTAATTTATATAATTTAGTATTAATGTCATCTTATACTCAAACATATTATATTCCTCTTATGGAAGAAAAGGAGTGAGATCCCATTTTTGAAACAGGAACCTCTTATAATATTTTCACGGTTTGGTTTATGCCTACAAATCATTGTGAAAGGTTGAAATGGATACTAGCCATTTGTGCTAGCTTCTAGAGTTTTGAGGAGGCACACTCTTCAATATGAGTAGGATTCCATCTGTCATATTGCCAACAATGTATGATCAACACCAAAGTAATAGATATTTTTAGTTTGATATCGTCATTGCATCACTCATTTTATCTTGAATAGGAGTAATCGAGGCATAGTCAACCTCATATTGTTTAGAAAAGTCATATATTTTCAAATTTGACACTTTACTTAATCTCTATGTCGAGAAACTTCTTCATTAATATTGAATAAGTCTCAAAGAGGCATAGTCAACCTCTTCGTATTGTTTAGAACAATTCTATATTTTCAAATTTGACACGTGTACTTAATCTCCTATGTTGAGAAACTTCTTGAGTCATGCAATAGTCAGTGGGATGTGGTTATTAGATTAAGGCAACCAGTATTACATTTTAGGTTGAGAAACCGTTTATCATGATGATCCACCACCCAATGTTCGTGTACTCCATGCTTTGGTTTAGTCACAATCTTGTCATCTTAGGTTTATGCTCATTATGTTATTCACTAATGTAAATATGAAAAAAAAAACAATATGTTAACTTGAAGTGATTATTTGAGGTATTTTTATAATTAATTTAAATGTGTAATTAGAATATTAAATGTAATATTTATTGAATAACTTCTATAATTTATAATTTTTTTATGAAAGTATTGTATGACTATGTGAAAAATGATTTTTATAATAGTGATATATCTCTTTTATAGAAAAATAAAATGCATGTGATCATTAGCGTAAGACTTCACTACCTACATGGTGGAAATTCCTTAAAATAATTTTTATAATTGTAGAGTGTGATGTGTTCCTGTGAATGCCTATTTTTTCAAAACATTTAATAGTATTTTTTATATATTTTTAATTATGAAAGTCACCATAACCTGAAATTATGAGGTAAATCATATGTGTAGGGTTCGAGGGTCTTAACATATTGAAATATCTTTTTAGATTGTAGGTCTATACTAGTGCGATGTATAATTATTATTTTTTAATTGGTTAAGTTGATCAAAATTTATAGCAAGAACAAAAGACATTTTTTTTAAACTATGATATATGTCATTACAATTCTTTTTCTAGTTCATCCATGACTTGCAGGGCTAGCACGTGGTCTAAGAAACCATGACCCAAGGGTATATAATCCATCAAAATCATCCAAGCTTTGCACCCATACTATGCCACACCAACCCTTAACATGGATTGATTTTTAAGTGTCTCCTCTCAACTGCCTTGCAAGGTTTAAACCTGGATCACCATGTAGAATGGGGCCCATTGAAACCAACCATGCTAGTTACATTTCACCATGAAAAAAATAAATTCATAATAGAAAATAGTTTTCTATGAAAATTAATAAAGATGGAATATGCATAGTTGTATCTATATGCATGTGTGCTTTAATTCACAAGGGATTTGTGTTGACTATTTAGAAATAACATGAGATAATGAGAGCCATACATAGAATGAAATGTTTTATTTTTTTTGTAGTTTGAACCACTAGGATAGTCATACCCAACCTAAATCCAAAGCAGGGAAAATTTTAGGGGCAAAATTTATCCCATGGGATATTTTTCGATGTTTTTTCCAAAAACGATTCACCAATTTCCTTTTTTTTTCTAAAATGATTTGCCCAAATTCCATGGAATATTTTTTTTTACTCTAAAAATCACTAAATTTGTCCGAAAACTATATAAAGTGCTTAGAAATTTGATTATTTTTACGAAAAAATTGTTAAACATTTTATGGTTGCAAATTTTTGAATTAGTAAGATTTGCGAGGGTTTCTACACTTAAGAAATTTATGGATCCTTAAAATTTTCCCTAATCCAAAGCAATCTAGTCAGCATAGACATAATTTGGAATTCACTCGCCAAGAAAATTTTGAATTTTAGGAACACACATATGTTATAGGAACATCTGTGCATTCTAGAGTTTTTGCACATTCTTAGAATGCACATTCACTACTATGAAAAAAATCGCAATCTCATATTAATTTTTCCCATTTATCATATGCTCTTGATAATAGAAGATACATGTTAATTCCCAGCTCCTATGATATCTTTGTTCATGGCCATTAAGAAACAAAATTTTTTTTTAGGTCCTAAGGCCCTAATTTTCCTTCCCTTATCATGGTAGGGGTCTTCAGACACATTCCTATTGTGAAAAGAATATTAATATTTTCCATATTCATAGTCACAAGCCTTGTTCATGGAAATTAAACTTGGCAAAGCTTCGTTTATGGCCTAAGGCCCTCACATTCCTATCCTAGCCATGGTACAAGCCTTAACTCCCATATGTGTTGTAAAAAAATTCCTATTGGCTCCAATATCCCATCCAAAGTTAAAATATCACTTAGAAAGGATATGTGTGGTTGTTCAAGTCTGAGTTCCTGGACCTTGATCTTGAGAATATTTGATTTCGGCCTAAGGTCATTTTTTTCTTCCCATGGCTATTGTATATGCCCTTAAATGTAAGTTTCTTATGAAAAGCATACTAATGCTGCCAAATATCCCCCATGGAGGCAAAAGAACCTCTATATTTGTGTTGAGTGGTTGTTTGAGGACTACAACATGAAACTTGATATTGAGAATATTCAAATAGGAACTTAGAACCTTATGTTCCTTCCGTGACCATGTTTAAATACCCATGTGCACTACATGGTGAGAAAACACTTTTAATTGTGCAAAGGTCCAACCCATATGCCTCAAGACCCAACTATGGTGCTCAAAACGTATAATCTTGCTCAAAGGCCGCATATTACTTAGTGAATATTTATGTGGTTGTTTGATGCCTTGTTCATGGCCATTAAGTTCTCAAATATTTTTTTAGGTCCGGTGGCATTTATTTTCCTCCCCTAACCTTGGTATGGGTCTTAAAAGCCATTCTTATTATGAAAGACATATTCATGGTTCCGATTACTAGTTAGAGGCATTGTCAATTCCCACTGAGCATGCAAACACCTTGTGTAGGTCCTAGTTTCATTATTTCCTTCTTCATACATGCTATAGACCTTGAATCCCATATATCTTGCAAATAAAATCCTAATGCTACACATATCCGACCCAGAGGCCATAAATCCCTCATAGAGTATTTGTGTGGTTTTCTAAGGACTTGTTCATCGCCATGGAGTTTAAGAAGCTTCATTTTGGGCCTAAGGCATTTTTTTCCTCCCCTAGACATGTTATAAACTATAGGACTCATTTTTTTGTGTAAAACAAACTGATGGAGCCATCGATCCCCAAATTAGAACTAAAACATTATTATGGTGCCAAATATCTCGATGAATGCTATAGATCTCTTAGAGAGGATTTGCGAGATGGTTTGAGTCCTTGTTCATGGCCATTGAGCTCAATAATATTTTTGGGGGGTCTAAAGCAGATTGGAATATGTAATGATGACTATTGTGATGTCATTGGTATGTCTAATGATGTCTAGTGAGATGTCATAAGATATTATGATGATCTACCTAGAAAAAGAAGGCATAATACTCTTCGTGGCTCTCTAAATTATAAAAATGAGTTTCCTACATGCATCATGAAGTAAATTCTCTTATTAGCCTTTTTTTATAGAAGAGAGTTAGAAATATATTTATCCCACATATGTTATGGGATGTAAATACTCCATACCTCTATCTATATATTAGAGTTGAACGAGACGCTTTTAGGATATGTTTTTGAAAACATCATAATGCACATTATTGTGTGTCATCGTGACACGAAGTGAAGACAGAGTGTCATGTGATGCTTATGTGAGGATGTAATACCCCAATTTTGACCCTTAGGAAATATTGGCTTTCAATGTGAATATTGTATACATGTGTTGTACGTTTCCCTAGTGAGGAGCTCAAGGCCAAAGCCCCACTAGTGTATGTTCGGATTTTATTTAAAACAAGCAAGTATTTGATATTTTGTTACCCATGTGCTATTAAGCCATGGGATATTGTAAATTGATGTAAATGTTAATATTTCAATAAAATACCAAAACCGGCTATGGAAGCAACGAATGAGAAGGGGCCATGTGTATCCACTAGGGAGTGGTGAGGGGGTTGAGGGGATGAACCATATGTTGCCAAGTGTCATTGTGAGAAACCATTTGAATTTCCTTGATGACATTTATTCCTGTTGTAAGGAAGTAGTTGACAATTTCAGTCCATGGCTTCAATGGAGCATGGGCAGCCCATAAATTCGTATTTGCAGGTATGGGCTCTGTTTTCTTGTACCACAAGTCATTCTACCTCATGAGAATTGCTTCTTCCTCATCCCCATTCCATTGTGGAAGTTACCAGCATCATTTTCCATCCAAAAATGAATTGCCAGTAGGGAGAAAAACCAGAAATCGCAACTTTGAAGGAACCCACGTTTTGAAGAGCCAAAAATGCCCAAATTTGGTATTTAACAGTAAAATCCAATGGGGGATCCATAGATATGAACCTTCGGGTGAATTTGAGTGGATTAGATACCCCGAAATCCATTGGAAAACCCAGTTTTTATAGCCCAGAAAAAGCAGTGATGGGATTGAGTTATTTTGATGACAGAGTTCTGAGAAATCCAATTGTGGATGATTGAGTAGAGTTTGGGTTTGCTTGATAAACCAAGTGAAGGCTAGAATCTCAAGAATTAGCAGTTGGACATTTGTATACCCATCCTAAAGAGCACTGGAGGGAAGAGACGCTTGAGGGACTGTGCAGTAGAGAAGGGGACCTTCCTTGTGTTGGGTGTGGTAAGTAATGTGGGTGCCTTGACTGTTGAATTCATTTGAGATGCCTACAGCTCTATGTTTGAGCTCACTGGCTTAACATTGCCCTCCTTTGTCTTTCATATGCTTGATAAACCCAACTGTGTGTTGGCTTAGCATAGTTTTTGAGTGAAACCATGGCTGTGAGTGAGCCCAGCTAGTTCCTCCTTAGTGGATACACAACCCAGCTCGGGGGTGATCTCTTAGCTGAAAGAATACAAGATGGATAGAGATCTATGGTTGGGTGGAACATTGCTCTCACATAGCCAGTGGTTGGACAACTTCATCTCAAAGATAAGTGTTCTTTGTGTTGTAAATTATATGCATTATGTGTTCTGGATTGTGCTAATTCATAATGATATTTATTCATGATTAATCAAATTGGTATGAAGTCTGTGCATAGCATGAGAATGGGATGGATTCCTTGCATGTTGATGCATCATTTGCTTGAGATAATGATCCAGGAGGATATTGGTGGCACCTGCCTATTCCACTTGGACCCCCACCATTGTTTCTTCAACTTTTCAGTTTCCTTAATTGTAGCACAATTTACTATTTTTGGCAGTTTTCGGGTCCTAAACTTTTGGAGCCGTTTTGAGGCCCTAAAGGACATTTTTTCAGCATCTGATGGTCCGACAAATATGAGTCTATTTTCATCTCAATATTTGTTGTTTAATGATGTAGTCCTTGAATAGATCTTTCTAACGATGTATCATGTGCGTCAAACGGAGGTAGTATGCCAAAGTTACGATCCCGGGAAATTGATGTCCCAAGTTACCCAACGGGGCCCATAGTCTGGCGTTTCACCTCCTATGGTTAGGTTTTTGGATGTGTAGGGTTTTCCTTGTTTCTCAATAATATATAGGCCTTCGAGCCTCATTGTAACATAAAGTTCAGAGGCATGTAGCTGCCAAATCTCTTCTCAGAGATAAGCTACCAGCACTCTAGCTAGTTTATTTCCATCATGTATGTAAACAAGTTTAAGTTCTTTGATTAATGAAATGAAGTGTTATTTCTGCTGCATCTTTGTTTTTATGGATATTGTTGTATTCTGTTGCGTTCCTGCATAAATCCAGATCAGTGGTATCAGAGCAATCTTCTCTTTCTCGATCCTTCTTTGCATGTCCCCAACGAGGGCGGGGTATAAGGAGTTAGGGCTCGATCTGGTTGAACCTTTGCAATATCAGCCTTGTAAACCCTGACAACTACCCATGGGGACGAAAATAAAGATAGGGGCGCAGAATATCCTATCAAAATGTTGCTCGAGGAGGCCCTTGAAAAACAAAGGAACGCGATGATGGATAACTTCGGCCAGATCCTTCAACAACTTCCCACTGGCGATGCATCTGCATCTAGCAACCACTCTGGAGGCGCAACCCCTTTTAAGGTACAAGTAAACTTTCACATTCCCATATTTGCTGGCCGAATAGATGCAGACGTCATAGATAGATGGTTGAATCTATTAGAAGGATATTTCTCGGTTCATGACTTTTTCGATCGGGAAAAGATTACTTTTTCACTACTCAAAGCCACACCCCATGTCAAGGACTGGTGGGAAACCTACTGTGAGAGAAAGGACGAGGAGGAACCCTCTCTGTTCTCAGTCCTACCCACTTGGAATTCTTTCCGAGGCGCCATAAAGGAACAATATTATCCCGTGGGGAGCTATGAGGACAAGTACATACAATGGACTACACTACGGCAGCAAAGAGATCAAGATGTGCATGAGCTGACGAATCTGTTCCATACCCTGCGCACCAAGTTGGGTATCAAAGATTCAGAGAAACATTTGGTGATCAAGTACTGCAGTTGTCTGCACAGATACATTCAGGAGGAAATGGAGTTCCTCGATATCTCCTTGCTTGGTATGGCATACCGGTATGCTGCCAAAATTGAGCAAAAATTCAAACAGAAGAAGCGAGACTTTGGATCTGCGAATCAGAAGCAAGCGAAAGGTGCCCCCAAACCACAAAACCAAGGAAAAAGCCAAGGCATGGTAACTCAAGACAACTTGCCAAAGCCGCAAGCAAAGAGCAACACTGTGAAGCCGAAGAAGGAAGTGGGAAAGTTGTGTGAGTTCCATAAGAGTCCCACTCAACACAAGTGAGTGTCGGGCCAAGCAGTCACTGGTGGCCAAGATAAAGGCTTCTGAATCAGATGCATACTCTGACACTAAATCAGAACCCGAGAAGGGGAATGACATAGGGAAGAAATTATCGATGCAGAGCCCAACGCCACCGTTGCCACCACGAAGATCCAAAAGGAACAACCAGAATATTCAGAGGAGGAGGAGCATCTCTTCCACTCCCAGATGTGGGTAAAGGGTTCCCCGCTACAGTTCATTGTCGGTAGTGGGAGCCAAAAGAACCTCATTTCAGCAGAGGTCGTGAAGCGGTTGGGCTTGCCGACCACAACACACCCGCTGTTGTAGATATTTCTCCCTATGGATAGGTAGAAACTCTCTTAGGATAAAGCAGGATGCACTGACTCTATGCTAAGACAAAAAGGAAACAAATGCTACCTTGAGTTCCTAAACTAATCCTCACAACAAGATTAAATGCATTCAGAAGAGATGAAAGACGTAACTCACCTTCCAATTCAACGTTTGTCTCGCTTCTAGCTCTTGATCCCGAAGCTCCAATGTAGAACCTGTTGAAATCAAACAAAGGACAAGCATGCAAGCTTCCAAATACCTTGAAGCAAAGATTAAGTTCAAATCTAAACTAGCTACATTTCATATCAAAGATCCATACAATACACATGAAATGGGAAAAACAAGACAAGTTATCTTTTATTACAAACTTGAAGAGTACTTACAAAGGTTGCTTGATATCCAAGCCAATCCTCCAGCTCCAAGTGCTTCCTCTAGCTATCTCTGCAGAAGTCTTAATATCATAGGTTTGATGCCCCAAACGTCCTCCTCTTGGCCCATGGAAGGTCTCTCTCATATAGCATGTGGGAAGGTTAACCAACAAGAGAGAAGTGTGGATCTATGGAGTGTTTAGTGGATCATGCCAGCTAAACAGAGAGAGGAGTTGAGATTGAATCAGAGGTGGCAATCCCAATGATATCTCTTGAAAGTCAAGATCCCAAAATCCAAGGCAAAAGGTTAATTTTGGACTACTGCACCCCTAACACTAAGCATAATGCAGTAGTACCACGCCCCAGAGAAGGAGCAATGCACGGTAGTGCTGACTACCATGCCCCTGTAGATGTGCAGGGAGCGGTAGTGCTCACAAACAGGGCTAAGTTGGGTTGGCAGATGGCATAAAAAGGTTTTGCTTTCAGTGTTCAGTCAATGGTTTTCATTCTAGATGTTCAGATAATCTTTAAGGGAAACTGTCGTTTAGGTCGTTAGTGCAAGGATGCGACACTAATACATAATGTGTAATATTGAGGTATAACACCCGCAGCTGTACACCATCGGATGGCTTCACCAAGGGCAGGATATCCGCGTCAGCCAACAGTGTTGCCTTCCCTACAGCATCAAGTCCTTCACCGATGGGGTATTATGTGACATTGCTCCTCTTGATGTTTGTGATGTATTATTAGGCCAACCATACTTATGGAAGTGACATGCTGTGTATGAGTCTCGACCTCGCACTGTTATTATTACATTGGGAAATACATTGTATAGGATACCTGAGGTACCACCGCCTGTCGCTATCTCTTTGGTTACTGCAAAACAATGCAGTAAGCTCATTTCCAAAACTGGGAAATTTGTTTCCTTGATGATCCACCCTTAGGGAAAGAAGAAGATCGTGGCCACAGCCTCTAGACAGGGCTCCTTCGCCTGAAAACAATAAATGGACAAGGTCGTGGCGGAGTACCGGGACATATTCACCTCACCCATAGGGGCTCCTCTATAGTGTCAGGTCAAGCACCCCATCGATCTGACCCCAGGTGCGCCGCTGCCAAATGGACCGATCTATCGACGCTCTGTTCTGGAGAACAATGAAATCAAGAGGCAAATTCAGGAGCTACTATAGAAGGGTCACATCCGGCCAAGTTCATTGTCCTATGGGAGCCCGATCGTGTTGGTACAGAAGAACGATGGGACATGGAGACTCTGTATTGACTATCGGGCGCTGAACAAGATCACTGTTCGGAATAGGTACCCGATCCCACGGATTGATGACCTCCTGGACCAACTTAAAGGGGAAAAATATTTCAGCAATATTGACTTAAAGTCTGGGTATCACTAGGTATCGATCGAACTGACCGATGTGTGGAAGACTGGCTTCAAAGCCAAGGAGGGCCTTTTTGAATGGTTTGTCATGCCTTTCGGGCTGACGAATGCTCCCGCAACCTTCATGAGACTGATGGACAACATCTTGCAGCCATTCACCAACTCATTTGTAGTAGTGTACTTGGATGACATCCTGATCTTCAGCCAGACTTGGGAAGAGCACCTCCACAACATCCAATAGACCCTCCAAACACTGCGGAAGCACAATTTGTGTGCCAATTTGGACAAGTGCACTTTTGGCATGACCCAAGTAGAGTATCTGGGATACATTATTGATGAGTGGGGGGTGCATGAGGATCCAACCAAGATCAAAGTCATTCGGGATTGGCCAGCCCCAACAACTCTAACCGAGCTTTGCAGCTTTCTGGGTCTTGCTAATTTCTACCGCAGGTTCATGTTGGGATTCTCTCATATCACGTGGCCCTTGATTCAAGTCACCAAGGGAGGAGCAAAAGAAAAATTCTTCTAGTCGAAAACTCTACAGAAGGTGTTCGCAGAGTTGAAACATCGCCTCTGTTGTGCCCCAGTGCTCACATTACCAAACTTGCAACAACCATTTGAGATCGAGATAGATGCCTCTGACTATACTATTGGGGCAGTCCTTACTCAACAAGGGCATCCAGTGGCATATCACAGTGAGACATTGTCTGAGACAATCCACAAATATCCCACTTATGACAAAGAGATGTATTCCATTGTACAGGCTTGCTGAAAATGGAAGCATTACATTTTGGGGAAGGAAACGATCTTCCACACAGACCACCAACCCCTGCAGTTCATACAGACCCAAGGAAAGTTACAGAACGATCGCCATCAGAAGTGGTCCACATATCTACAACAATTTCATTTGAACATCAAGTACAAGAAGGGAAACACCAATAATGTTGCAGACTGCCTCAGCCGACCACCGATCGTGGCAATAACCAACCGTGCTCAACTCTTGTGGGCACAAGACTTCTGATTGGTCGCTTCTCTACCAGAGTGATCCAGAATTCAGCCACACATACAAGAGGCTCTTGGAGGGCATCCAAGTTCCAAATTTTCACCTCCAAGATGCACTACTATGTCACATCGAACACCTTTGTGTTCCTTCAAGCGAGCATGCAAAGATGATTTGGGAAGCGCACTACAGTCGGGTCGCTGGGCATTTCAGGGTCGAAAAAACAGTGGCATTACTACAGAAGTATTTCTATTGGTCGAACCTTCGACAGGAGGTCGGGAAGTACATCCGATCTTACACTGCATGTGCTATTGCCAAACTGTCCATCAATAAGCAAGGCCTCTATACTCTGTTTCCTACTCTTAGTCGACCTTGGGAATCCATCTCCATGGATTACATGTCGGGCCTTCCTTCTACTAAGCACGGCAACGACTGTGTGTTCATGGTCATCGACAGATTCTCAAAGATGGCCATAATGGCGTCCTGCAAGAAGAATATCACAACAGAAGCCACTGCTAAACTCTTCTTTAAACGAGTGTGGGTACACTTTGGGATCCCACATTCTATCATCTCAAATCGAGATAGCAGGTTCCTTAGTACATTCTAGTCCAGCCTATGGTCAATGCTAGACACCAAGCTCACAAAGTCCACAGCTTTCCATCCCCAAAACTTATGGCCAAACAGAGGTCATCAACAGGATGATCGTCCACATTTTGTGCATGTACAACTCAAAGCATCCACACATGGGATGAGAGCCTCCCCTATGTACAACATAGCTATAACCGGGCCCTCCACAGCTCAACCGACCACAGCCCCTTTCAGGTGGGCTTAGGATTCCAGCCACTATGTCCCACTGACGTAGCCATGCCATTTGCAGCTACTCAGACTGATTCGGCTCATGTCCAGTCTGAAGTTTCCAAGGTGAACAGCTTCATTGAGCGCATTCATCACATTCGCCAATAGGTTCATGACATATTGGACAGAGCCAATGCTAAGTACAAGCAGCGACATGATCAGCATCGGGTGCAACACAACTTCTAGGTGGGCGACAAAGTGTGGCTACATTTGCAGAAGGAGCGCCTCGCTGGACCCCACCACAAGCTTCACCCGCTCCGATATGGGCCATTCACCATCACCAAGGCTGTCGGGGACAATGCCTTTGAGCTCAATATTCCACCATTCCTTGGTCTACACCTAGTGTTCAATGTGTATAGCCTTCGACCCTGCTTTCCACCTCTATTGGACACATCAGATGTGGCAGAACAACTCACACCAATAGAGTTAAACCCAGACTGCATAGAACAAGCCACAACTGATCGGATTATGGACACATAGATCAAGAACACCCACCATCAGAAGATCCATCTATATCGAGTTGTCAAAGCAGGCCAACTCCTTCACCAGGGAAAGTGGCCCACCAGGGACCATGTTCAGCAAAAGTTTCCTCATCTCATGGAGGGACTCAACGTAATGGGGACCATTGCTTTCCTAAGGGGGGAGAAATGATCCAGGAGGATATTGGTGGCCACCCACCTACTCCACTTGGACCCCCACCATTTTTTCTTCAGCTTTTCAGTTTCCTTAAATGTAGCACAATTTACTATTTTTGGTAATTTTCGGGTCCTAAACTTTTGGAGCCGTTTTGAGGCCCTAAACGATGTTTTTTCAGCATCTGATGGTCCGGCAAATATGAGTGTTTCGGACTCCATTTTAGACTCAATATTTGTCATATATGGATGTATTCCTTGAATAGATCTTTCTAACGATGTATCATGTGCGTCAAACGGAGGTGGTATGCCAAAGTTACGACCTCGGGAAATTGATGTACCAAGTTACCAAACGGGGCCCACAGTTTGGCATTTCGCCTCCTAAGGTTAGGCTTTTGGATGTGTGAGGTTTCCCTTGTTTCTCAATAATATATAGGCCTTTGAGCCTCATCGTAACATAGAGTTCAAAGGCATGTAGCCGCCACATCTCTTCTCAGAGATAAGCTACCAACACTCAAGCTAGTTTATTTCCATCTTGTATGTAAACAAGTTTTAGTTCTTTGATTAATGAAATGAAGTGTTATTTCCGCTGCATCTTTGTTTTTATGGACATTTGTGTATTCTGTTGCGTTCCTCCATAAATCCGGATCAGATAAATATGCTGATGTATGTCTGTTGTGTGCGTGCAATTATGCATTTTAATTCCACTGTGTAATTTAATTGTGCATCTTATTTAAATGAAATTTTTTTTTACCATTATGGGTGTGGGAAAGAATTAGACACTCCATGTTACAGTCATGTTCCATCCCTTGCATTGGATTGATGGAAGGGGACGTGACAAAGTGGTATTAGAGCTCAGCTTGCAGCACTGGGGCTGCTTGGGCCAAACCCTGAGTTATAGGCAAGTAACAGAACGTTTTTAATGTGGTATTGGAGAAGTTTGTAGCGTCGTTTTGATGTAAAAAAATGACAGTGTTAGAGTTCTTAGATATGGTATAGGATCACACCATTGCATAGAGGTCTCCAACATCTTTCCAACGATACCAGACTTGCCTCATTTGGTTAAGGGACGAAGGAGTTATGAACCCCGGAAGTTACAGGAAACGCATGTGTTTTCGGCTTTCGGGATGTCGGGTTTCGGGTTTCGGGAACGCGAATTTTCAAAATTTGTATTTGGATTTTCGAAATCCCGAACATGCAATTTTTGGCTTTCGGGATGTCGGGTTTTGGGTTTCAGGAACGCGAATTTTCAAAATTTGCGTTTGGATTTCCGAAATCCTGAACCCACAATTTTCAGCTTTTAGGATGTCGGGTTTCGGGTTTCGGGAACATGAATTTTCAAAATTTGCATTTGGATTTCCGAAATCTTGAACCCGCAATTTTCGGCTTTGGGGATGTTGGGTTTCGGGTTTTGGGAATGCGAATTTTCAAAATTTGAGTTTGGATTTCCGAAATCCCGAACCCACAATTTTTCGGGTTTCAGGTTTCGGTAACGCAAAGTTGTGAAATTGCACATTCCGGTTTCCGCAATCCTGATCCCATATTTTGGGTTTCTGGTTGCGGGTTGCGGGGTGGTCACATTTCCGGGGACCACAACTTGGCTTCCCGATCCCGCATTACGGGTTTCGGGTTCAAAAAAAAAAAACGAGTATATAGCCCAAAAATTGATTTTTGGATTGCAGGAGCATGCAAGGTCAGAATTAGATGACGTCAATGGCATTCTGAGGCAATCGACGGAGGCCACGAATAAAGCAGTGAAGATCTCGAGCCCATTATGCTCCGATTTGACACAAAATTGGAATTAATGCTTTCACAAATCGGTGTCCCGATGCTTGACAAAAGGTTGGATTGAGCCGAAATTGATATGGGGGCAGTCATGGAGCAGGCATGGTGTTAAGTTTGGAGTTTTGGAGCCAACATCCAAAGAATGTGGAGTCGGAGTGTACAAGAAGGCCAAAAAGCACTATTCTGGGCCACGTTTTGGGAATTTTGAAAAGCTTGCAGTGGTTGAAAATGACCCTATAATTCGGAATCAAGAAAATTACTGAACCTATTTCATATTCTCAGTAAACCAGACATATTCGGTTAGACAAAGATTTCCCAAAAATGCACCATTTGGGAAAGAGTCATTTTTGGCCCAAAATTTGGAATTTTGGAAAAATGTGAAAAGTGGAAAGTAGTCAAACCCAAAATTTTATAGAAGATGAATGGTGCATCGGAATAGAGATCCGCGAGTGGATGAGTGTTTCTTTTTATATGGAATAACATTGCCCAGTAGAAAAGTTTTCGTGATTCTTCATAGATTTTCTTCCACAGATAGCTGAAGTTGGCTTTCTGGACCAAAATACAACTGTGTAAAAATGTGCAGAATTAGGGTGAAAGTTGTCATTTTTGAAATAACGTAGTTTCCACACCCGAGGTTGGAATGGAGCATGAGAATAGGCATTGGAAATATTTTCCAGCAGGGAACAATGGTGAGTAGGCATAATTTGAATGGGGACATCAGACGTCATAGATAATTAGAGCAGAAAAGTGCCAGTGATTGTTTTGTCAAATTGTTGACAATATGGGCAATTTCCAGAATTGCATGAATGGGCAAAAGAGGTGAATGCATAACGGCTATGTGAATTATTCTATGAGTTTCATTGTGTTAAATATTGATGTTTTATATTTCTATATGCATTCCTAATATGTCTAACAAATATTTTCATAATGCACAATGCTTGCAACTCATAAAATTAATAATTGTAGCAGAGGTAGCATACAGGAAAAATGGTGACCATAAATGATGCTCAATATCCTTATGAGCATGAAGAAGACGTCCTATGAGAAAATGTGCATGAAGAGAATGCTGAGACTGAATCCAATGGGAGAGGGGAGCAGGTGACTCCTCAGAACTTGGTTGAAACCATGGTGAGCTTCAATGAAAGATTGATGAAAGCTCAAGAAGAACAACACCAACTCAATGCTGCTATTTTGCAAAGTCTCACTGATATGCAAGCAGAGGATAAAGCTTGGTTCCAACCCAAGCAATGCAGCTGAAGAAGGAAGAGGTGCAGAGAGTTGCTCTAGAGGTCGTTCAAAGAAGAGGACTCCAAGCCCAAGGAAGAGTTCGGTGAGCAGAAAGCATAGAACACCTTCCTCTAAATCCTCTTCCAGCAGATAGTGTGACTCCAGAGGTTCTCAAAGAAGTCCAAGGCATGCACCTAAGAGATTTGATGGAAGAAAGAAGTTCAAGGGAATCCCAGAGGGAGAATTCAGGAAGGCAAGACCTCCCACCTTTGATGGAGAAGACAAGACTAGCCAAGAGGCAAAGGCATGGCTTCTTGAATGAAGAAATATTCAGAATTCAAGAGTACTCAGGAAATGAGAAAGCAAGAATTGCCATTTACAATCTAAATGGCAGAGCTTCAATTTGGTGGGACAATCTCTTGCAAGTGAAAGGAATCAGTGAGAGGAAGATCAGTTGGGAGAGATTCAAGAAGTACTTCAAGGAGAAATACCTTTCTGCTAGGTATTATGACAGTAAGAGAAAAGAGTCTAATGAACTCAGGTTGGGAACAAAATCTATGGAAGAGCATGTCCACAAATTTTTGGAATTATTGAGGTATGTTGACTATATCAAAGATGAGAGAGTAAAAATCCAATGCTTTCTTGGGAGTCTACCTCAAAGTTTCAGAGATAGGATTGAATTTGTTAATCCACCAAGTCTTGATGAGGCCATTAGGATGGCAATGCATTGCTATGAGCAGAATAAATGAAAAACAGAGGTTAACCAAGCACGGAAAGGAAATCCAAGAGGGAGGTTTGATCAAAAGAAGAGTGGCTTCAAGCCACCATTCCGAGGTCAGCCTAGAACCTTTCCACAGGGGCATCAAGCAACGAGTGGATTCAAACCAGTAGTAACAACAGACAAAGCATCAAAGGGACCGCTTCAATGTTGGGAATGTGGAGAAAACCACATGCTGAAGGATTTTCCACATCGGAAGGATAATCCCCAAAGGTTGCACAACTTAAAGGGAGCAGCTACAGTGGAGGACATGGCAAGGGCAGTGCAACATTGGACAATCATCAAGCAGACCATCAATCATCAGTGGTGGAAGTTGAAGGTAAGATTGCTAAGCAATCTATTTCTGTTTTGATTGATCCAAGATCTACTCATAGTTATGTTTCTCCAAAAGTGGTTGAGGGTTGTTCTCTTAGTAAAGTGAAGCACAATAAATCTTGGCTAGTTCAATTAGCCACAGGGACCAAGAGAAAGGTTAGTGAAGTGGTGGTGGAGTGCCCCATAGAATTGAATGGACTCCACACACATGCAGATTTGAATGTGCTACCTTTAGGATCTTATGATGCCTTGATTGGCATGGATTGGTTGGAAAAACATAGAGCCAAATTGGATTGTTATGAGAAAGGACTTGAATGCATTGATGAAGAGGGAAGGCCAAGATTGGTAAGAGGAATTCCCAAGCAAGTTTCAGTAAGGCAGATTTCAGCCCTACAGTTGAAAAAGTTTTATAAGAAGGGTTGTCAATTATATGCAGTTCATATGTCAGATTCATCCGAAGACAAGGGTCCAAGGATAGAAGACTTCTCGTTGTTGCAAGAATTCCAAGATGTATTTCCGGATGAGGTGCCAGGACTACCACCAAAGAGAGATATTGATTTTACCATCGATCTTGTTCCAGGGGCAGCACCGAATTCCAAAGCTCCTTATAGAATGAGTACACCAAAGTTGGTAGAGTTGAAGATGCAGCTGCAAGAACTAATGGACAAAAGGTATATCAGTCCTAGTGTGTCTCCTTGGGGAGCACCAGTGTTATTTGTCAAGAAGAAAGACAGGACTTTAAGATTGTGTATTGATTACAGGAAACTAAATAAAGTGACAGTCAAGAACAAGTATCCATTGCCAAGAATCGATGACTTGTTTGATCAAATGAAGGAAGCTAAAGTATTTTCAAAGATTGACTTAAGGTCCGGCTACCATCAAGTGAGAATTAAAGAAGAAGACATTCACAAGACGACTTTCAGAACTAGATATGGTCATTATGAGTTCACTGTGGTGCATTTGGTCTTACCAACGCACCTGCCACGTTCATGTGTCTCATGAATAGTGTATTCAACAAATATTTGGATAAGTTTGTGATTATGTTCTTGGATGACATTCTTGTCTATTCAAGGAATGAATAAGAACATGAGGAACATCTAAGGATGGTGTTACAAGTCCTTAGAGAGCATCAGTTGTATGCCAAGTTAAGCAAGTGTGAGTTTTACCAAAAGAGGATTCAATATTTGGGTCATGTCATTTCTGAAGAAGGAATTGCAGTGGATCTAGAGAATATTAATTCCATCATGGATTGGTCAACTCCAAGAAATGTTTCAGATGTTAGATCTTTTATGGATCTTGCTGGTTACTACAGAAGGTTTATTGAAGGCTTCTTCAAGATAGCTCATCCGATCCCTTCATTGCAAAGAAAGAACATCAAGTTTGTATGGTCTGAAAAACATGAGAAAAGTTTTTAGAAGTTAAAGGAGTTACTTACCGGCACTCCTGTTTTGAAGATAGCATATCCAAAGAAAGATTTTGTAGTGTGCACAGATGCTTGCATTGAAGGGCTAGGTGGAGTGCTCATGCAAGAAGGAGTTGTGATTTGCTATGAGTCAAGGAAGTTAAAAGAGCATGAAAAGAATTATGCCACATGTGATTTAGAACTAGCAGCCATAGTGCATGCTCTCAAGATGTGGAGACATTATTAGATGGGAAGAATATTCGAGCTTAGAACCAACCACATGAGCTTAAAGTATTTGTTTGATCAACCAAACTTCAATGCTAGGCAAGCTAGATGGATGGAGTTTCTTTGTGAATTTGATTTTGAAATTAAGCATGTAAAAGGGAAAGAGAATAAGGTTGCAAATGCTCTTAGCAGAAAATTTCGTGTTGCAGCAGTAAGTATATACAAGTCAGATTTGAAAGCAAGAGTTATTGAAGCCCAAAACAGTGATGAAACTTGCCTTCAAATTAAAGAAAAGTTGCAGCAGGGTGATGTGGATGAAAAGTGTGCGGGATATCAGCTGGATGAAGACAATATCCTCATCTACAAAGATAGGTTGTACATTCCAAATAATGCATATTTGAAGAAGTTAGTGATGGATGAAATACATCCAATGCCATACTCTGGACACCTAGGATATCAGAAGACTATAACGGCAACAAGAAAGCAATAGTTTTGTTATGGCATGAAGAAGGACATAGCTGAGTACATTTCCAGGTGTCAAAAGTGCCAGCAGGTCAAGGCAGAACACCAACATCCAGCAGGATTGTTGCAGCCCTTACCCATTCGGGAATGGAAGTGGGAAGTGATCTCTATGGATTTTATAACAGGTCTTCCCATGACAATGAAGAAGCATGATTCAATCATGGTTGTGGTTGACAAGATATTAAAGGTAGCTCCCTTTATTCCAATCAAGTCCACTCACAAGACTAATGACATTGCAAACATCTTCATCAGAGAGATATTCAAGTTGCATGGATTGCCTAAGGCAATAATTTCTGATCGTGATACAAAGTTCACTTCCAATTTTTGGAAATGATTATTTTAGGAATTGGGGACTAAATTGAATTTCATACAGCATATCATCCTCAAACAGATGTCCAAACTGAGAGGGTGAATCAGGTTCTTAAAGACATGCTGAGAATGTATGTGATGGACAAACCATCCAAGTGGGAGGATTACCTACACTTGGTAGAATTTGCATACAATAATGGACATCATGCATCCTTGGGAATGAGACCATTTGAAGCATTGTATAGCAAGGGATGCATGACTCCAATGAATTGGGACAGCCTGGTGAATAGGGTCGTACTTGGACCAGAGATGATCAAGGAAATAGAACAGGAAGATGTTAAGATTAGGCAGAATTTAAAGGCAGCTCGGGACAGGCAAAAGAGTTATGCAGATTTGAAAAGAGTGCATAAGGAATTTCAGATTGGGGATCATGTTTATTTGAGAGTGAAACCAAGGAAAATTTCTCTCAAGTTGGGGTGTTGTGCCAAGTTGTCACCGAGATATTGTGGGTCATTTGAAGTCCTTGATAGGATAGGGCTAGTTGCATATAGAATTGCATTGCCTACTAACATAAAAGCTCATAATGTTTTCCATGTATCTTTGCTTAAGAAGTATGTACATGATCCTAATCATATCATTAATTGGAATGTGATACAGGTGGAACCCAAGGGAGAGTCCCAAGTAGAGCCTATGCGCATCCTCGACAAGAAGGTCACTTTGCTCCCGAACAGAGCCATTGGGCAGGTAAAGGTCCAATGGCAGCACCTTATCCCCGATGAGGCTACTTGGGAGCTGGAGGATGCCATGAGAGAGGCATTCCCATTTTTGTTCAGTTTTGAGAACACCGAGAATGGTATTGTTCTAAGGGGGAGGGGAATGTAATACCCCAATTTTGACCCTTAGAAAATATTGGCTTTCAATCTAAATATTGTATACATGCATTGTACGTTTCCCTAGTGAGGAGCTCAAGGCCAAGGCCCCGCTAGTGTATGTTCGTATTTTATTTAAAACAAGCAAGTATTTGATATTTTGTTACCCATGTGCTATTAAGCCATGGGATATTGTAAATTGATGTAAATGTTAATATTTCAATAAAATACCAAAACCGGCTATGGAAGCAACGAATGAGAAGGGGCCATGTCTATCCACTAGGGAGTGGTGAGGGGGTTGAGGGGATGAACCATATGCTGCCAGATGTCATTGTGAGAACTCATTTGACTTTCCTTGATGACATTTATTTCTATTGTAAGAAAGTAGTTGAAGATTTCAGTCCATGGCTTCAATAGAGCATGGGCAGCCCAGAAATTCGTATTTGCAGGTATGGGCTCTGCTTTCTTATACCACAAGTCACTCTACCTCATGGGAGTTGCTTCTTCCTCATCCTCATTCCATTGTGGAAGTTACCAGCATCATTTTCCATCCAAAAACGAATTGCCAGCAAGGAGAAAAACTAGAAATCACAACTTTGAAGGAACCCACGTTTTGAAGAGCCAAAAACACCTAGATTTGGTATTTAATAGTAAAATCCAATGGGGAATCCATATATATGAACCTTGGGGCAAATTTGAGTGGATTAGATACCCCAAAATCCATTGGAAAGCCCAGTTTTTATAGCCCAGAAAACCAGTGACGGGATTGAGTTATTTTGATAACAGAGTTCTGAGAAATCCAATTGTGGATGACTGAGCAAAGGTTGGGTTTGCTTGATAATCTCAGTGAAGGATAGAATCTCAAGAATTAGCAGCTGGACCTTTCTATACCCATCCTGAAGAGGACTAGAGGGAAGGGACGCCTGAGGTACTGTGCAGCAGAGAAGGGGACCTTTCTTGTGTTGGGTGTGGTAGGTAATGTGGATTCCTTGACTGTTTAATTCATTTGAGATACCTACATCTCTGTGGTTGAGCTCACTGGCTTAGCATTGCCCTCCTTTGTCTTTCATATGCTTGATAAACCCAACTGTGTGTTGGCTTAGCATAGTTTTTGAGTGAAACCATGGCTGTGAGTGAGCCCAGCTAGTTCCTCCTTAGTGGATACACAACCTAGCTCGGGGGTGATCTCTCAGTTGAAAGAATACAAGATGGACAGAGATCTATGGTTGGGTGGAACGTTGCTCTCACATATCCAGTTGTTGGACAACTTCATCTCAAAGATAAGTGTTCTCTGTGTTGTAAATTATATGCATTATGTGTTCTGCATTGTGCTAATTCAGAATGATATTTATTCATGATTAATGAAATTGGTATGAAGTCTGTGCATAGCATGAGAATGGGATGGATTCCTTTCCTGTTGATGCATCATTTACTTGAGATAAATATGTTGATGTATGTCTGTTGTGTGTGTGCAATTATGCATTTTAATTCCGATGTGTAATTTAATTGTGCATCTTATTTAAATGGCAAAAATTTTACCATTATGGGTGTGGGAAAAAATTAGACACCCCATGTTATAGTCATGTTCCCTCCCTTTCATTGGATTGATGGAAGGGGACGTGACAGAGGATGTCATGTATTCTAAGAGTGGATGTTTAAGAAAAATAAATAAGATCAAGCCTTTTTATGGATATTTCCCCATTTGGGGTTTTACCATGTATATATGGTGTACTATTTGTTTTCTCTTTTCCTCTCTTATTATTTAATTATTTGGTGTTTATGTTGATAGGATATAGACTAGTTAGAATCCAGCTATTGATTTACATGTTAGTAAGTCTACATTTGTATCTTTCTACATATTTCTCAATAATCTATCATGGTATTAGTGTTGGTTACTATGTACTACCTCCTTCAATATTTTTTTAAGTTTTTTTCAAGCTCCAAGTTCATCAACATTTGTGTTGGTCCCTCCTTCTGTAGTAGATTTTATATCAAATATGGAAAACCATTGAGGTTTTTCTTTAGATATGGGAATTTTTCTACATGATCAAGAATTGTTTTCCTTCAAAACCCTAACTATCACCATTTTTTTCATATACTTTTATTCATATATATATATATATTTTAGAAATTTTCAGGTTTTACTTTCTTTTTCTATAGATATGAGGTTTAAATCCATTGCATACTAACTTGCTTTCGAGGATCTATCTTTCTTGCAGAAGATTTGGTTATTTGTCTATTTTTGGTTGTTCTTTTTGCTAGTTTTCATTCACAAGGCCTCGATATCCATGGATCTATAGTTTAGGGAAATCAAAGGCATGTACATGATTTGAAGACAGTGAAGGCATGTATGTACACAACCGACCTTCACCAAATGAACATACCCATATGACCTATCTTCCTAGAAAGTGCATACACCTAGTTTTGAAGAGAAAACATTGCTATAAGTTTATTCTTTCCATTGCTTTTTGTAGAAGGATCATAGATCTATCGGTTTGGTACTATAGGTTTTTGTCATTGGTGATAATTTTAGTTTTATTCACAGTTTCTTCTAGTCATTAGCTTCTTGTATTATATGCATTATTTTATAGTTTCTTAGTTTTGATCATCATGTTTGCAAAGGTTGTCTCTTGTTTCATATTTACTTGTCACTAACTTTCTTTTGTCAAAGATGTTTGACATTTTCAGGGGCATGTATCCCTAGAATTTTGTCATGGTTGTCACAAGAAATCAGTCAATTCCTAAGACCTAGTTGCTTGATGGAAATATTTTTTAATCTATAAGTGATATCGATTTTTTACATCCATATTTTTCTCAATAACTATATGTTGTTGCTAACCCTTGTTTGTGTAAAAGAAATTTAATATTATATATCTTTCACGTATCATGTCATGATTATTTTTCCTTTATAATTGTGGGTTTATCATGTTCATTAGATGTTTTACTCTTGGAAGTTATTTTGTGTAGATCATCTCTATGTTTACTTCACTTTATTTAAAAGGTTATTTGTGAAGAGTTGTAGAACAACTTGGTTCTATCATTCTTTCCTATCTTAAGCATATTGATGGTTTTATCTATGGTCATTCAAAATTGTTCCTCTCTATAGCTTATCCTTGACAGCATGTAGTTGAAATCTATTTGCCACCTTATTTGTTATATTTGAAGTTGTAATTAAGAAGGAATGTAATGTAATAAAATATCATGCAATGTCACCTTATTCCAATTATAATGTAATGTAATGAACAACCATCTTCTTCCTATTAGGTCATGCTAATTGTCTACAGGCCACATTTTTCTATGGATAGACAAAGTCTAAGGGTCGTGTATTCAGAATAAAATCTTCATCGAAGTTCTTTGGTTGTGAATACTATCCACTAGAAACATATTGTTATGTATAATCCATTTGAGCTTCTTGTATTCATGGTGAGGTCTATTGCAGAGTTCCTGCATCTTTTCAGCTTTGTTGTGAATATTGCCTACAAACACATTTTTCAATGTATATTCCATTTGAGGTTATTGTATTTGTAATGAGGTGTTCTGCAGAGTTCATTTTATATCTTGGTTTATGTGCAATTTCATGATCAATAAGAAGCGGTTTCTATCTTCATCAAATCCATAAGACGAAGTTTGTTCATCTTTGCAACTTTTGGGAATTCTAAAAGTTGTCATCAAAGGGGAGCATTAATGTAATGCCATATTCCTTCATTTTTGTTCTATCTCCCTCATCATCATTAAGGAGGGGTGTTGGAATATGTAATGATGACTATTTTGATGTTGTTGGTATGTGTAATGATCTCTAGTGAGATGTCATAAGATATTATGATGATCTACCTATCAAAAGAAGACATAATACTCTTCATAATTATCTAAAATATAAAAATGAATTATCCCACATGCATCATGAAGTAAATTCTCTTATTACCCATCATTATATAAGAGAGGTGGAAATCTATTTATCCCTCATGTGTTATGGGATGTAAATATTCCATACCTCTAGCTATATAATAGAGGTGAAGGAGACCCTTTTAGGGTATGCTGTTGAAAACAACATATGCACAGTATTGTGTGTCATTGTGACATGAAGTGAATATTGAGTGTGATGCGATGCTTATGTGAGGATTCCATGTATTGTAAGAGTGGATCTTTATAAAGAATAAAGAAGATTAGGCCTTCCTATGGGTGTTTCCCCATTTGGTGTTTTAACACATATATCTGGTGTACTATTTCTTTTCTCTTTTCCTCTCTTATTATTTGATTATTTGGTGTTTCTATTGATAGGAGTTTAGACTAGTTATATTTCGGTTATTGATTTACATGATAGTAATATTTATTATTATATGTTTATGCATATTTCTCAATAATGTAACAAGGCCCTTGTTTTCCTCCCATGGCCATGGTATATAAGATTTGAGACCCATTTTTATTGTGTAATACATAATAATCATACCAAATATAGCCCACAAATCAGCACAATGTGCTAATCAAACCAAATGCATCCCCAAAGGCCAAAGTTGTCATAGAGAGGATTCATGTGGTAGTTTTTTTCCCTTTTCAAAGGATCCGAAGCTCAATAAGTTTTGTTCATGGGCTAGCATTATTTTTTCTTGACCTAGCCATTATAGGGTTATCGAGGCCCATTCTATGTTTCCAAAACATACTAACAGTTCCCATAAACATAGTGGGAGACTTTGTTCATGGCCATTCAGTAAAGAAAACTTCATTTAGTGAATGAGGTCATTATTTTCCTCCCTTGGCTTCACTAAGGGCCTTGATACCCATTGTTATTTCGGAAAACATAGTAATGGTTCCCATATTCCCAATCGAAGAGTAACACCCCATTTTTTACCCTAGTGTGTAATGATGCAAATATGTAAATATTGATGAAATGGCTAGAAGTCGGATATGAGTGGTATAGCATAACCAACGTATGTAATTATGTACATGTGTACTTTAATATCAAAATCCACGACTACTAAAAACTAAGGGGATTAAGAAGAGATTGGGGGTATAATTCCACAAGAGGGAGAGTGAGAAGGGGGTTATGGGGTATGACCCTTGTGACTTATCATTAAAATCACTATCCTTATTATTCCTTCTTTATCCTTCTTTTGATAAAATACTCTTTAATTAAAGTGCATTATCCTTAACATGAGTTAATTATCATAATCCTTGGGATTAGTGAGGGAAAAAGTGAAATCCCCATGAGTGCAACTTGTCCTCTCCTTATCCTAGCATGACACTTGGCTAGTTCTCAACATGCATATAAATTATTGAGAACTAGTTCATGCAACAATAAGTAGTTCGCATCTTTGAACTACCTTCATCAATACCATAGCCTAGATCCATCATTCGTGCTATAGACTAGACCCATACTGAAGAATAACTGAGTTTCCTATAATATCGGCACAGAGAGTCCCTGTTCGGACTATGTTGGAGCCTTGGAAATGAATTAGGATAAAAATTCTGAGGGTCTGTTAAGTCGAAGAAGGGAATCCAAGAGGTCATTAAATCAGAGAAGGGAGCCCCATTCATTGGGTTGTGTAGGCTAATGGGGGAGAAGTGCTAGCATATTGGGATAGTTGTGGCAAGGAAAAATCAGCACCATCTTATGGATTGATAGCCCCAGGTTAGGGGTGGCCTCTGTTATAAAGAGAATTTGGGAGGAACACCATTGGAATGCAATGAGTTGGAATATATTATTAAATAAGTGTCCATATTTTTATGAAATCCTTGTATTTATATCTCTTATGTATTTTATTTAATTATTTCTATCTTACAATTTAATGCATGGAGTTATTGGCATTACCTGAATGCATTCATGTATAAATAACTTGCCACATTTTTATATGTGTTTATATTGATTCTGAATGATTATACATATTTAATTCCATTGTAAATGGTTAATTAAATCAATGGAAAAAAACAAACTTGAATATCATGGGTGGATTCTGATCCGAAATTTAGGGGGCATATGGTCTAAATTCATATGTATAAGCCATAAAAGCATTAAATAGAGAGGCCACCCTCTCCCAATCATCATAAAAGCATTAAATGGAGAGCCCACCCTCTCCCATCCATGGGTTTGGAATCTTAAATGCATACACCCATCCATGGTATTTGGTAGCCCATGGTATGACTTCAAGGCACATTGTAATAATATTATATAAAGGGGTTTATGCCTTCTCAATAAAGAAAGCTATTATTTTTGGCATCCTACATTTCTCTTATTTTATTGAGTTATTGTTGGGTTATTGGTTCTGACTTCCTTTCTTAGTATAGTTTGAGGTGAGGCTCAAAGGACCCTCTTTGAGCCTCACCTCTCCATGTGGCATATTTACTCTATGTTTATCTGTTTAGGCTTTTCACAACCTAGATCTCACTGATGTGTCTTTCTCACAGTTGATCCATAGTCCACTTCAGCTTTGAGGCCATATATTATCCTCCTCTCTCGGCATTCAATTATTCTGGGTGTGATATCAAAGAAGGTACACTCTCCATCAGAACAAGGGTTTGAATCTTACTGCAAGTCAAAGACTTTTTTTCTACACTCGGATATTCTTTCACCATTACAAAAAGAACCATACATGGATATAATACATCCATTGGTATGCAACATTTTCAATAATTTTACAGGGTGTCCATGCTTTCCATGGAGGTTCCACAACCTCTACAATAGCCCATGCTGCTCTAAAAACCCTTGGCTCTCTACATTCGGTACTCACACATTCAACAAAATTTAGAGGGATGTTGTGAACTCTACATGAAGTTTCAGAGGGTCTACCATATCTCATTTGAAAATTTTTTTTTCTGTCATCTCAAATGGGTATTTCACAGAATTTCATTATGTTTCCTGGTTGTGAGATATGCTTATTGGAAGTAGCACATGTTTGTACACAATGCGATCGCACATATAGAAAATTTAAACAAGTGATATAGAGTCCACATAAAATTTCAGAGGCTCTACCATAGCTCATTGGAAAGGTCTTTCCATCAACTAAAATGGTTATTTCACGGATTTTTATTTGGCTTTTTGGTTTGAGAGATATCATTGGGTGAAGCAACATATGTCTGCAAAATAGTGTGTGCGCGTGTCATGAGTTTCAAAAAACATTTTCTCACTACCTGGGCCACCACAGAGCAATTATGTTATATGTATGGAAATGTCTCTTCGAGATCTCAAATGGGTCTTCAACATAATTCAATTTCATCACCTGCATTAGAAGTTATGAATGGATTTGCAACAAGACATCAACTGCACCAAAGATCATGAATTTTTCAATTGTTGGACTTTTATTAAATACTATCGTAATCATGCTTATGGGTTAACCACACGAAACCAATGGTTATGGGTCAACCATGCCAAACCCATGATTATGGGTCAACCATGCCAAACCCATGATTATGGGGAAACCACACAAAACCCACAATTATGTATTGTAATCACGGTTATGGGTGAACCACACAAAACCCATGGTTATGGGTTAACCACATAAAACCCACAATTATGGGTCAACCACAAAAAACCCACGGTATTGGGTTAATCACATAAAACCCGCAGTTATGGGTCAACCACAAAAAACGCATGGTTATGGGGTAACCACACACAACCCACATTTATGTATTATAATCACGGTTATGGGTCAACCACACAAAACCCACGGTTATGGTTCAACCACACAAAATTCACAGTTATGTATTGTAATCATGGTTATGGGTCAACCACACAAAACCCATGGTTATGGGTCAACCACACAAAACCCACGATTATGGGTTAACCACACAAAACCCTTCTCTTCATTGGTAACTAGCACATTGTAATCATGGGTCTCTTTTTAGCATGAAATGATGGGGACCATCATTTTCTAAGGGGGGAGGAATGATCCGAATTTTAGGGGGCATATGGTCTAAATTCGGATGTATAAATCACAAAAGAATTAATTGGAGAGGCCACCCTCTCCCATTCATCATAAAAACATTAAATGGAGAGGCAAATATCTCTCATCCATGGTTTTGGAATCTTCGATGCATACACACATACATGGTATTTGGTAGGTCATGGTTTTGTTCCATGGTATGAATTCAAGGCAGATTGTAATAATATTATATATATGGCTTTATTCCTTCTCAATAAAGAAAGCTCTTATTTTTGGCATCCTACCTTCCTCTTATTTTATTGAGTTATTATTGGGCTATTGGTTCTGAGTGCCTTTCTTACTATAGTTTGAGAGGTGAGGCTTAAAGAACCCTCTGTGAGCCTCACCTCTCCATGTGACATATTTACTCTATGTTTCTCTGTCTAGGATTTTCATAGCCCAAATCTTGTTGATGTGTCTTTCTCACAGTTGATGCATAGTCCACTTCAACTTTGACGCCATCTTTTCTCCTCCTCTCCTGGCATTCATGTCTTCCGGGTCTTAGCCCCCAAGATCCGAATCAGTAGATTGAGTATCCCGTGGCCCCAAAGGCACCATGAGGTCACCTAGTGCATGACACAAAGGTTTTGTTCATGGCCATTAATCACGAGAAACCTTCATTTAATTCCTAAGAGCCTTATTTTCCTCCTTCAACCATGGTACATGACTCGACTCATGTATATGTGAAAAAAATCCTAATGGTTCTCATATCCCAACTAGAGACCATATATATCTTAGGGAGGATCTATGCAGTATATGATAGAAATACAAGCCGTGTGTGTATTTTGTTTAGTTAATACACAAAAAAATATGATCATGGATAGGAATTCACATGTGTTTTGAAATAGTGTGCATTATTAAAAATGTGCACATGTTCTTTGAAATCATGACTTGAAAATCTAACCAGTAGTTTGGAGGGTCCCAGAGATATATATAAAGGAGAATGTCCATGTTTTCAAGAATGTGTGCACATTTTCTTGTGATCACATTCTTTGCACCCGATTGCCACTATTTTTCCATCGATTTCATGCAAAGTCCCTATTGTCTTAATGTATTAGAACTTGTCATGGTGGTATGACTTGTGGGCATTTTAGTAAATAGTTTAAATTCTTTTGAATTATGATACTTTTCACTGGGTTTGGATGTGAAACCCTTTTATGGTATAAAATAATTCTCAATACGTAAATTTTGAAACTTTTAATAGTTAATGAAATCATTTTGTGGAATAAAATGGATGACATTTAATAATGCACTACCTTGTTACAACAAAACCCACATACATGATTAGAGAAACTACTCACTTATCCCATGACCAAGGCTTCCCTTTACATAGAATGCATGACCAAAACTTCTCATGTTTGCTAAGACTTTGATGCTCCCATTTTTGTTTTTGTCCCTTTGTTTTTATCTCTTTTCATTAGATATTGTTTTCTCTTTAGGATATTTTTATCTTCATGTACAAGGAATATAGGATTGTTCATGTGCTAGGAGATACCTAAGGACATAGTCTACATGTTTTCCCCACTTCTATTTTCATTCTAGAGTTAGTATTTCCATCTCGCCACTATAATTTGTCATTTCTATGTTTTTTATGCTAAGTTGTGTTGCTGTGAGTTCTAGGGTTTCACTTAATAAGTTTTATCAAGGGTCCCATTTCCTTTGAACTAGTAAGCTTCATATTTTTTGCAATTTTTGGGCTCATGAAAAGTTAGTTTAACCTTGCAACACAATGTTTCCCTTATAAACTAACTTTACAAGTTTTATTTTTTTTCGTAGGTTTTCTAACTTTACGAGTTTTGTTTTGTTTTTGGAGGTTGGGAGACCAATTTCTCTTGGTTTTTTACAATGTTTGCAAATTATTTGTAGATCACAAAAGTGTTAATATCAAATTCAATATCTTATAACAGTACCCCATATGTGTATATATAAATCCATGATTGAGAACTCCCTAACTAAGAGTATTCTTTTAGTTTAAAACATCTTATATGCTCAATAGGTTGTTGCAAAATTATTGAGTATTTAAATAGTTTACTATGTATGTCATCCATACATGTGGATGTATACTCAATAAGTTGTCACAAAATTGTTGAGTATTTAGATAGTTTACTATGGATGTCATCTATAAATGTGGGAAGCATCCCTTATAATTGTTTTTCCAAATTTTAAGAACAAAATTTTATTTACTATTACTCTTATAATAAATTATAAAAATTATCTATTTAAAATAAAAATACTTGTATAAAAAATATGAAATAACTAAACACAAATATCCAACACCTAAATGACAAAGTTATACTCTTATAAGCACAGTCTTTAAAAAAACATTATTATTTCATATATCATATTTTTTTTAATGTAGATATTTGGATATAAAATTATATTAATTTTTCATAAATACGCATAGATATCATAGTGATTAATATGTGTACTTCATTAAATAAGGATACTAGTTTCAACAATTTATTTGATGTTTATTTAAAAACTTTACAATGATTCTTAATCTTTTAAACCAATAATGTGATCATGATCTTAAACCAATGCTATGATCTTAATTTAAAGAATATGTTTAAAGTTAAGACATAAATTTTATTAAGAATAATCATTTTTTATATCAAAAAATAAAAATAAATTAATGTAAATACATTAATAAAATTGACAATTTTAAGAATTTTATAATTTTTTTTTATAAAATACACATTTGCATAAAGAACCACTCTTATAAAAAAAACTAGTGTCTTCATTATTATAAAATGTATACCTATCAAATTACCACACAACTTTGGCAACTTACTTCTTACTAACAAATAATAAAGTGTTAATAAATAAAATAAAATATTTTTCCATAAATTATAGCTTTAAACTTTGAACTAATCTCAATTAAACGTTGCAAAGTATTTTCCATATTGATCACAACACTAATATAATAGAGTAAGTGTGAATCACCTTAAAAAAAACTTATATATATTTATTAATAATATTTATATCAAAAGCTTATAAATACTTTTAAATTTAGTAAATAAAATGTCAAATATTAAGTTAACCGTTAAACATGATATCCAAATACTTTTAGAAGAAGAAGGTGGTGTACGGATCTTTTGTTCGTGGGACATGAGGAAACACATACTTTTAAAGTTTAACCATTAAATCTATATAAATCGTGCCATTAATATTTATATTAAAAATTAAATAATCAACATTGATCATATATTTTATTTTCCTTGTTTGTATATTTTATTTCCATTGATCAATGTTTATATATTTTATTTCCATTGATCAATGAGGATAGAAAGAAGACATGGACATTTAATTTTGGGTTAAAAAGATGATTTAAACATACAATCTTATTTCATAGTTTAATATCATATTATTTGCATTGATGAGGTTAGGAAGTAGACATGGACAATTAGTTTTGGGTTAAGAAAATGATTAAAACATACAATCTTAATTCATAGTTTATAAACATATTTTTATTACATGTGTTGAGAGTAAAAGAATAATATTATATTATATTTTTTAGTCCATGGATGAAGAGTAAAGGAAGCCATGGACAATTGTTCACGTTTAATATCATATTTTCTATTGCATGTGTTAAGAGTAAAAGAGAATATAATATTAGATTTTTTATTCCATATATGAAGAGTAAAGGAAGCGATGGACAATTGTTTGAGCTAAGTTTTCAATATATCGAGAAGGGTTAATAAATAACACACTCCTATCATTATCAAGGATTTAGTAATAAATACTTTACAACTTTCATACGGAAATCAATAAGGAAATAGGAAATAATATTTTGCTTTATTTTTTGTAAATTTATTTATTTATTTAATATTTTATTTCTTGTTATTTTATTATTTATTTATCTTTTTATTAATTTCGATTAATATCAAAATTATTCACTCTCCTTTCTCTTCTCTTTTGGAATATACATTGATAAGTTAAAGGATTGTTTGGAAAATGCAAGTTTTGTTAGTATGACTTTAGTGAATATAGTCATCATCCTTCTTCTCTACAGTGATGGTATTTTTCTTATGGCAATGAGTCCCTATAACCTTGACAAGAAAGTATAAATTCTCAAATATTTTTTTTCTAATATGGGCATGACTGTTAACACTAAAAAATCAACCCTAGATGTGTGTGATAACAAAATACCTATCCACTTGAATGACGGGAGGCATGGGGGTCCAATTGATGCACGGGAGGACAAGCTCATTGAAAATGGTTTGAGTCAGTAAGAGGAGAGATGAACCAAGTCATTTCTTTTAATTCCAATATGTTAGAGCATCTGCAGACTTAAGTATGGAAGCATGGGAGTGAATTTCATAAGGTACAATGTCTTAATGTTATGGAAGACTGCCCTTGGAGACCTAGAGATACTCTCAATTTCTTTGTGGTGTGACATGTTGGAATGTGTAATTTTAATAATTACATGTGCAATGATATCTATTTCATGTCGTTAGATGTCATAACTAGCATTGGAAGCTAAAGGCTAGGCAGGGTTTAGAAGACATCACTCTACCACAAATCACCTCATTACTCTTAGGATAATTGCAGAAGAGTGTCACAATATTAAATCCAATCTCTTTTGTTGCTTCGTGGAATTTAGAAAATCTTTTGATACTATGCCCAGAAGTAACTTATGGAATATATTAGAAGAGCTAAAGGTTCCTTTAGAGTTGAGAGTTGTCGCGATAAGGTTGTCCGAGAAAGTCACTGCCAAATTTAAGAGTTCTAAGGGGTGGTCGAAAGATATTAATTGTAATATTAGAGTAAAACAAGGATGCCCCCTCTCCCCTACCCTTTTTTCCATTTACATCAATAAACTAGAAAGTTGTTTAGAAGAGGCAGGTTGCTCAGGAACGACCTTTGCTGGAATAGTCGTAATCCTCTTTCTCTATGTTAATGATATTGTTCTTTTGGAAAGGAGTCCCTCTGACCTTGATACTCAATTAAGGATTCTCAAGGATTTCTTCTCTCACATGGGTATGTCTGTTAACACTAACAAAAGCAAAGTTATGATTATAAAGTCTAAGAAAGACACCTATGCTAATTTTGTTTATGACAATAAAAACTTGGAGGAAGTTCCCTCTTACAAGTATCTCGAAATTGATATCCATCACAAGCTCAACTAGAACTATAGCATTGAGAAAAGGATTAACGAAGCATGGAAAGCTTATTTTGGCCTAGAAAAAAATTGCAAATCTGGTGAGGTGGGATAAAAAGAAGTTCATTTTTTAAACTTCCGTCACTCTCGTTATCTTGTATGGTTGTGAAGTTTGGGTATGTAGCATCTCTCAAGAGTCCTGGAGAAATATCGAGCAAATTCAAAAAAAAATTATCGCATATAATCTCAAAATTAAGAGCAACATGCCCTATCCTATTATCCGTATGGAAGTGGGTCTCTCCCCCATTGAAAGCATAGTTATGCATAGATACTTGATGTACAAGAATAAGATAAATGACATGGTATACCAGAGACTCCCTAAAATTGCTTTAAATAATAGTCAATGCCATCTTCGACTTAAGAGAGGTTGGTACAAAGATGCCATGGCTTAAGTAATTCATTGGGGGATTGATGAAACACCACTTTGCAAGATATCAACAACCTCAAAAAATATCACATATACGTTCAAAGTGAGAATGTAGGACGAGAACGAGTTAGAAGGTAAAATATAGTTTAGATATTATGCGGAAGTCATTAATCCTAATATAGAAGACCAAACGTACCTCTCTATCTTAACAAGTTCAAAGAAAAAGATTAACATAGCCAAGATAAGAATGAACTCCCATGAGAATCATAGCGGAACGAGATGATGGACAATTCCTAAAACGCCATGGGAGGAAAGGATCTGCCAGCTCTATGAATCCATGAGCATTGAGGACAAATCTCACTTTCTTTTAAAGTGCCCTGTGTCCACCCACGTTCGATCATAGTTTCTTAATCTTTTCTACAACTCTAATCTCCATGATCTTCTAACTTGTCAAAATTATGGGAACCTAGGAATGCTTCTTTCTCATCATTTCCTTCATAGGAATCAAATTTTGCAAAAATCCAAGTAATTCATTTATCTTTTGTTAAGGTCCTATAGACCAAAGGGTCTAAGTGGATGTTAATCATCATCATCATCATCATCATCATCAATGTAATGGTGAAAGATAATCATTTTACCATTCATTATATAAAGAGGTTGAAAATCATTTATCCCACATGTATTTTGGGATGTTATAATTCCATACATCTTGGTATATAATAAAGGAGAGGGGAAAGCTTTCAAGGTATCTTGTAAATGCATTGTGATGTGTGTCTATTCTCTTATCTCCATTTTTATTCATGTTCTTTGTTGTTTGGTTAGATAGAAGGCTAGAATAGCTCATGCTTGGATGTTTTGTATTGTTTAATGATTTTCTCATATTCTCAATATTCTAACATGGCATTGTGGAGCAACTTCAAATTTGGGAGCCCTCTTCTACCTCCCTGCGTACTATCTTCCCCCGACCTCACAAGAAACTATATATATGTCTCCTTTTTAAATGGATTGAAGTTGAAGAGGGGGAGGAAGTCTATGACAATGGTCATGGGAAGAAGCTTATAGCCATGACATTGTCTTTCAAATTCACAAGGAGATAGTGGTTGTGGAAGAAAAATATGTGTTGCAGCAAGCAAATGAGAAGGAAGGAAGGAAGGAAGGAAGGTGATTAACCCCTCCTGGCTATTGAAAACGCCCCCCAGACATGCGTTACTGGAACACAATGATCTACGAGCATGAATCCTCATAGCCATTAGGGATTTATGGGAGGATATTGAATATTTGCACAACAAGCTAGACCTCCTAGTGGGGAAACCAACACCCCTCTATAGGTCGATGTGAATCAATTTAAGTATAAGGTGCCAGCCCATATCTCAATTTACTCAGATGCAAAACAACACGTTTAGATTAGTCATTTCTTGGATTTTTTTTCGCTAATCTCCATGTCACCTTTGGTTATGTTCAATACTATAATTCTCTCCCTATTTTTTTTTAGTTAAATAGTAATCCTACTCCATGTTTTGGAAAGGAGGAGAGGCAATAGTTTCCCTTTTTTTTCTTGGGAAGCCTTCCTCTCTTGGTTTAATTTTGTTCTCCTTTGAATTTTAGAAGTATTACTAGACTAAACTTGGTCCTCTTGGCCGACTTGGTTTCCCATTTTGTACCATATATGTTTTTACTTAGTAATAGAAGGTTTCCAACTAGCTTAAAAAAAATAAAATAAAACTGACAAAACAAAGGTAATGATAATCAAATCCTAAATATCACTTATGCTAATTTCATGTATGATAGCAATATCTTGGAGGAAGGGACTTCATGCAAGTATCTTAGAAGCGATATTCATTGCAAACTTAATAGGAACTATAACATTACGAAAATGATTAATAAAAGGTGGAAAGCTTATAATAGACTTTAAAAAAATTGTACATTAGTATACCTTTGGCTTTGGGATAGGAAGAAACTCTTATTCAAGACTTTCATCACTCTTGTTATCTTATATGGATGTAAAGTTTATGGCTACAACATCTCTAGAGAATTGTGGAGAAGGATAGAGAAAATCCAAAAGTATTTTATAACATGTTTAATCTCAAAATTAAAGGGAATACACCATATCTTATTCTACTTATTAAAATGTGTCTCTCCCCATTGATAGCATGGCTATAACACAGCTATAACAGGTATCTAATGTACAAAAACAAAATATGCAACATAGGAGACAAGAGGCTTTGTAAGATTACTTCATACTCGAGTCAAAACCACATGTTTTAAGTGAGGTTGCCATAAAGATGCAAGTAGTGGCTAAATCATTCGGGAGGAAGAAATCACTCTACAAAATAGTTACATCTAAAATTCAGAGAAGATGTGGGGCGATACAAAATTAGAAGATAAGAGAAAATTAAGAATCACTTTATCATAGAATGTTTTGTGTACACCCACACTAAAGCCCATTTCAAAATATTTATTTCAATGTTACCAAGTGATTAGCCACAATTTTTTTTATTAAATAAACCAAAGTTGGTTTACACTTTAGTAACCATCATCATCGGTACCATATTAAGTCAAAATTGATAAAGTTAATAACTTTACTTTAAAATGAAAATAATGTAATTACACATATTTTAAAATTAAAACTTAACTGTGATAGTATATAACATATTTATCCTATGATTAAAAAATACATATTTTTTATTGTCATAATTATAAAAAAAAATTATTATAATAATATTAATTTTCTTACTAAACATAGAAAAAAATGCCGTTCTACCAAAAACATCTTTAAAATAAATTACAAATCATAAAAGCGATTTTTGGCATAAAAAGCCTCGCTTTTCCAGCTATTTTGAGATAAAATTAGACAGTCGAAATTGTGATCTAAGCACTGAGGACTTCGAATGGGGATTTTGACAAGAATTATTCTAGCTTTTCCAGCTATTTTGAGATAAAACTAAATAGTCGAAATTGTGATCTAAGCACTGAGCACTTCAAATGGCGATTTTGACAAGAATTACTCTACCAGATTCCGGCCAGTCTAGGACGTTTTGGTTAACCCTGAGGGCCGTATACATGTTTATAATCGTTAATTAAAAATATACAGATTCGTATAATTCTCGTACGATCACATTATATTCAGCGGAGTGGGAAAGTCTTTCATTAGTTTTCAATGTTCGGCAAAGAGGCAAACTCTCTTAATAGCTTTTCTGTGGGCCTTCTACGGACTCTCCACCATTCCATTCTGTTCTACAAATGATATATATATATATATATATATAATAAAGAACTCTCCACCATTCCATTCTGTTCATTAAATGATATATATATATATAGAGGAGCACAGGTCCCTCAAAAATTAGACGACTGAAGTTGTTTTTAGTAATGGCAAATTATAAAAAATCCAGTTTCTGGTCTGCTTGTATAGCACCCTTTTATCTCCACCGTTTGAAGGGAAGTATAATTCAAAACCAACGACACGATACATTGGTTAAACGCCCCTGCTTTAATGGGTGAACAGAGAAGAATCTGGGGGCCATAAAATATTAACAGGCGGATCTCGAGATCCCATTAACGCTTTTTTATTCACATATAATTTCTCGTGAGACTCGGCTTCTATCTGTTTTTGTCACATCTTATAAATAGATATGAATGATTCTTAAAAATCATAAAAGCGACAACTTTTCCTTTTCTTTCTGGTCCAAAATTTCGACAACTTTTGGTCCAAAATTGTGAAACTTCCGAAAGAAAAACAGACAAAAAACATATCATTTCTAAAGGAGACACTGATGTATAAAGCTATAGAGAACATGACGGTATGAAAACCAGATTTTAAATATCCAAAGAATATATGCACATCTCAAGAATATATTATCATTTCAATCATTGAAGAACCCATATTATGGAGGTATAACACGGATATATTTAGCCATGATGAGTCCTTTTGACAAATTATCACGCCTGTAAATAATATCTTATAGCGATTACAGTAGCTCGGACGTAGTGTCAACGCGAAGGTTATATCACCTAAATATTCGAGATCTCTGGAATATATTTACGCCATTAAATGATTTTATAACATAATCGATTGATTCTAGACCCTTTCATAAACATATATACCGAGATACTCTACTACTGCTACCCCTAGACTTGTGCTTCATTAAACAAAAATCGCATATTGTCAGGTCCACAGATTCTGTAATACTCGTTCGACAATGAACCATCAGAGTAAACAAGATATGAACAGATCCGTGTGTTATTTGCTCTTTGGAAATTCCATTTTTTGTGGCTAAGAAGGGCCATTGCTCTCATATGATTTAAAGTTAAATACAGTCTGTCGTTTGCCCTTAGAAAATTCCATTTTTTTGTGGCTTTAAAAAAGCCATTGCTATCATATGATTTAAAGTATAATACCAAAGAAAATCGTTCGTTAAACATGGTTTACAGAACATGAACATTTTCAGGTAGGAGTAGAAAAATGGATACTGAGTTTTGTCTATGAGGAAAAATAAACATGAGATCTTGCATATGGACTCCTAATCACTTTAACCTAAACCTAAAAGATTGAGCCGGAAAGACACCCTGACCTTGAATGCGTTCATCTCTGATTTATTCCACCAAAAATTGCCAGAAGCCTCTTGTATGAGCGGCCAAACTGTATCATCATAGAAAACGAACATAAGAATCACATGAAAGCAAAAGCAGATTCAACTCAAGTGCCTCTACAATCAACAAACAGCTATATAATCAAAATCTAAAATGGAGATTATTATTTCAGAAGTACTTACATCTCTCCATTTATTCAAACACTCGGTTTGGAGTTGCAAGGGCATCCGCTGATCATCCATGGACTGCTCGGCATCGAAACAAACAATTTAAAACCAATATAAAGGCCTTCGTGTTTTAGAGTATAGAATTGAACACAACACAAAGACCACACAGAAGGCATTTACCGTAACTGTATAAAACGTCTCTGTGACAATATATCTTCAAAATACTGAAAATGTCACGCTGGGCTGTTTGCCCAAAATACATAGACATGTTTGCTGAATTGACTACAGAGGGATCGATTACAAAGAGACATACAACCATGAACCACCCACACACACCGCTTAATGCGACCGTTCCAGATTTCCATGTTTGCTGAATTGACTACAGAGGGATCGATTACAAAGAGACATACAACCATGAACCACCCACACACACCGCTTAATGCGACCGTTCCAGATTTCCTTCTCTGCTTTTTCGATGAAAATGTGTAAGCGACAACGATATTTCGAAGATGCTTTTTCTCGTGGAACGAAAACCGAACCATTTTTGAAAATCTCGATAAAAATCAGAAAGAACCCTTCTGGCTCTGCTTGATCCAACCGTGAAGATATTCGAAGTAAAGACAAAAGGCCAATAACCAAATACAGAAAAGAAACAGGAAAATCTTCGTGGCTAGATATGAGATGCGTGTTAGAGGCAAACCGACAAATGTCAGGATTTGAGGTGTTGGCTTACCTTAGTATCCGCCTTGAAAACACCGAAAGGAAAACAGATTAAAGGAAAATAAATGAAAAATGGCACGCAGGTACAAATTACAATGACCGATGTGAGGATCGTCGATCCGTTGAGAGCTGACAGAAAGATGGTAGGCACGCAGCGCCCCACACACAAACCATGCTAGGGGCTATGTGTGCCCACTCTCTTCTGTCGGCACCTTACCCAACAAGCCCTTCCTTCTTCCACGTTCAGCAAAACTAGAACCTATCTAAATCACGAAACTCTGAAGCTAAAATGCTCAGAAAAGGCTCAGAAACACAAACTGATAGAGGCCGAAGAGGGTGCTATTATTACCCTTGGGGAGCAGCAAAGGGTTACTACTGAAGTAGAAACGCAGGGTGAATAAATAGTGTTAAGAAGGTATCGGTTAGTGTGGGGTTTAATAAATGCGCAGACTGTGGACCTGCAACTTTCTCTGGATGATTTGTTTCGATCACAACGCCCATCTCGCTTTCCAATTCATTTTTTAAAAGAAAATCAGTGGCCTTCCTTTCATCCCCCACATGCCATTCCGATGCGAAAACAACCCCTTCCCAATAATCGTTAACCTGCTTTTTTTCAACTTTCCAAATGGACAATACAATTATCAATATCAGATATATTCACTTAGGTTTGCTTCCTCTCAGAAGAACTTCTGATCGTACAATTAAATTATCAATATCATATCCTATCCATTAAGTTGGGAATATTGAGGTAATTTTGCACTTGTTTGTGGGAAGTATAATTGACCAAAATATAGGCAACAGTTATTGCATTTACTTTTTAAAAGTCGATTTCTTATTAAGTAGCTCTGTATGCTCTTCGTGGACTGTATTATTGATCATAGGTTGCATTATTATTGCTTCCAGTGTTTTAATGCTCACCTCTTGTGCAAACTCTCAAATTGCAACATTATTAATTGGATGCTTTTTTAAAACTTAAAAAACAAATAAACTCTCATCTATAATAGAACATTATAGATTTTGTTGGGTAAATTGTTTGTGATAAATTTGAGCAGGTCTAAAATCTTTAATAAAATGTTAACAACTTAAGGTAATATTTTTGGTTTTGGCCAAGCATATATTACATTAAATCATGTAAATGATGTGAAATATTAGTATGGATTTCTACTTGGGAATTAGGTCAAGGTTGTTGGACTAGTGGATATCTAGACATGTATGATATAAATAATTAATTATAGACTATGTTGTTGGTTTATAATGGTCCAAGATAGTTGTGTAAAGAGCTTTAGAGGGACTATGATTCCATTAGAGGGGAATAAGAAAGGAGGCCTATGGGAGATTAAATCCTCAATAGCCAAGTATCAACCTTATAACTCATCCATGTGCTGTCATGGGCTTTAAATGAGTCAATTACTTCATTTTTACTGTTTCACCCAATCATTGAATGCATGTGTTAGGTTGGTGTGGAAAGTCTTCTCATGTAGTTATCTAAGCATGGGATGAATCTACTTCTATGAGTGCTATAAGAGTCCTCTATCCCATGTTCCAAAATTCTTCTTTTGTTGTCCATTATCAATTACCAAACTCTCCAAACCAATAAATTTGAACTTTGAAACATAACTATGTTTTTGAGTAAAAAAGAGAGGGTTGTAGGTGAGCTTAGAGCTTGGGCAAGCTAGGAACCTTTATCCATTGAGTTATGCTACTTTTGCATGCTTGAAAAGCTAAGAATTAAGGATACAGATGGGTCTCCAAGAGCATATAGTAGGTTGGAATCCTTGTATGCACATACTAGAAGCACTTGGCAAGATGGATCACCCAAGGGCACTGTGGATTGGTGAAGCAAATGCCTAATCCCGAAAGGGTGTTTAGTGTGGTAGGTATTGTCGGAAACAAGGAAGTGATGGTTGAGTGGGATCTATGTAAAGATCTATATGAGCATTTGGTTAAGCATAGAGAGCAGAATGGGTTGTGGGCTGAGAGAGAGAAGTTTGTAGGAGTCCCCTTCACCCTAGTGGTCTAATAGCCCAGTTCGGGGATGGCCTCTTAGGAAAAAGAGTATATGACGGACAAAGTGCCTATGGTTGGGTGGAAAATTGATCTTATATAGCCAGTTGCTTAGATCTTTTTTGTTAAAGATAAGTATTATCTTTGTCTTTGTATTTGAATGTGCAATCATTTTATATTATGCCTTTGATGAATATGTTGTACATGCATGATGTATGTGTGCATAGAGTTTATGTCCATTCTGTTTATATTTATGCATATGCACACATATATTTAATATTTATAAATTCATAATAATATGAGTGAAATTTAGAACCCCATAATTCTTCAATCTCCTCTTTATTAGTCGGATTATAGATAAGGAGGTATCCATATACATGAGAAATGTTACCCCATTAAATCTTAGAATGAACAAATAATATTATATAACATTATTTATTATATAACATTATTTATTAAATATAACATAGTTTTTCAAGTTTAATCTATTTTTTCACAAAAGTTGGTTGATGTTGGATGAGAGAACTATGAAAAGAGGAAGTAGGATAACATTATGTTTTCTCTTTGAAAAAAGAGAGGTCCAAGGTTCAACTTTCAATATTCTTCATTAGATAAAAAACAAAAGTGTGCTTTTTTATTTTTAAAGAGCATTTTGAAGAAATTTTTGAAAAAGAGTTTTACATGTAAATCTCATAAAAACATGTATTTTTAGTGTGTAAAAATGTTGGACATGTATTTTCAGAGTGTAAAAATGTTAGTTATTTTAGACTACTTTATTTTAATTTACAATCTCCATAGATGATTGATGATTGAATCATGGATGATTGATGATTGAATTTAGGGAGATTTAAATAAGTTAAATTTTACATTCAATGTTAATTTATATTGCTTATGTATTTAATTGTTTAAAACGAGAGACTTTGGAAAATAGTAGTGTTACAACATTACTTTGAAAAATAGTAATGCTACAACATTACTTTGAAAAATAGTAGTGCTAGAACAATATTTTATATTTTATGAAATAGTTAGTTTATTATTATTAAAATAAAGAGAATAATATGTTTAAAGTTAACCACTTTATTTTATGTTTTTCTATTAAAAAAAATATTATAGCTATATAATAAACTCATTTTGATTTAGTATAAGTATTCAATTTTGCATTATATTTTTTTTCATGTGAATGAATCTATTTCCTCTAGTCTTCAAGATTTTTCTTAAAGGATAATAGAGGTACGAAGAGATCCAAGCTAACTCTCGCTCACAGATGATTAGAACACACTTCTCATATTATTCCACTACCTCAAAAAGAACATGATGTCTTCTCCCAAGAACTCCAATAAAGGATTTCTCCCTTGCATAATCACATATGCAATTTTTTAATAGCAACAACAACAAATTATTCATCATTAAAATGAACTTTGCTAAGAGCATACTCACATGATACATGACATAGCTACATAAATACAAGATTTGAAGCTCAATATGACCATGTCTCAACCACCCTGTGACCCTAAATTGACATTACCATCAATTTTTGGTACCTTTGATGGAGATCAAGGAAAGAATTGGATGCAACCATTCACTTCATATTTCTAGAATTAAACCAGGTTGCTAAAAGAGAGAAATTTTCCAAAGTAATAGAATCAAGGAATCAAATGCTAAAAGAATATACACTATTAAAAAGACTAGTATTAAAATTTTACTATAAATTTTCTATTACATATAACTAAATAAAAAATATTGAAATGTTCGAGTGAATTGATTTAATTTTGCAAACGTGCCCTTGCCACTATGGCCTAACAGACTCACACACATGCTCTTTCCTCATAAATGGATTTTTATTGGAAATATATTAAATAAGAGTAAATTTGCAGAAATCCATAAAACAAAGAGAATGTTAAATATTATGAAAATATATCTCCTTGTTTTAAGGACTATCAAATATTTTGTACATGTGTGTGTGTGTGTGTGTGTTGGTCCATCACATTCAAATATATGGAGAAAATGATGAGTAATATTTTTTTAACCTGTCCAATATATGGGTTGGAAATTTTATTAGACGTCAATGTTGGCAGTTTCCTCTCTTCAACCAAACATAAAAGACATTCAAAATAGGTAATAAGGTCCAAATTGAATCTAAAATTTTAGCACTAGTGCATAGCAGTATTTTTCATTATCTTCTCAACATGTTATGGCTACTGAAAAGAAGTTAGGGAAACACCTAGTGCCATTACATATTTTGTCTTGGTTCCCCTCTCACATGAATAGGCCTCTCCCATAACCATGAATTCTCCTCTGATTTCCACATCCCCACACCCCACTAATAAATATTTCACTTTCCATAATTCATTCTCTTACATCATAGTAGAGTGTCATTCTTTATAATTTCCCCACTCTACCATCTCTAACTATAACACACAACATGCCCCTCCAAATGATGTAATCAATGTGGAAAACTCTAATAAAGATAATATAAACCTTGTTCTAATGACACATACAACCTGTTCCACCCATCACATGCTCTTTACATAGAATTTCCAAATTAAAGATTATCTCACTAAGCTAACCATGCACAATGGTATCCAAGTGCACATAGTATGTCCAACCCTTAAAAAGGAATTGGATTTCCTAATAAAAAACCACCTTCGCCCCTACAATATTAGGTGGGTAAATGAGATATCTCAACCGTTATTTATCACTTACTAATGTGATATCACCTTTTCCATTGGCCCTCATTCTAAAGATGTTGTGGTGTGTGATGTCACTCACTAGATTGCATTTACGTAATGCTAGGGCTAACTTAGAAGAATGAACAATCTACCACATATGATTCTCATACCAACAAACACATCATCACTAAGGGTGGTTGATACTTTCACTTCTATTCATCTACTGCCTCCACTCTAGAAACTCTATATGGTAAGGATGTTGTGGGTCACATTTCCCGTAATAATGTTTACATCTATGTATTGTTTGGACACCCCCATATTGTTGGAACCCCTATTCTCTAACAATTAGGATTTTTATTGATTCTATCGCTTTTCCACCCACACAACATAAATATCATACTACTTACCTTATGCCTAGCGCCCCTGTTCCCAATACGCAACCCTATCATCTTGCCCCTAACAAGATAGTTGAGATAAACAAACAAATTCAAGCACTACTGCAAGTAATCAAGATTCATCCCATGTCCTCACCTTATGGATCACCTTTATTATTATCCCTAAGAAGGAAAGTCATGATTGGAAACTAGGGAATAACTATAGAGCTCTCAACAAAGGTGATCATTTAGATAGATTCCTATTGCCCTATATCAAGGATTTGTTAGACAATTTAGAAGGTGCTTGTTAGTTTTCAAAGTTGGATCTAACTTCAAGATACCATCAAGTTCTAATATTGAAGGAAATCAATGCATGGAAGAAAACATTCAAGACCAAATTTGGGCATTATGCGTTGTTGGTTTTTACATTTGGTCTCACCTATGCCCTACCACTTTTATGAGAATTATTCATCACCTATTATGTCCACACATTTGACATGTTGTTCTTATTTATCTAGATTATACATGATCTTTAGGAAGACTTGGGATGACCACATCCTCTACGTTAATTAACTTCTATATATTTTGGGCATTATTCAACAATAGGTAAAACTCACAAAAATTGTGTTTGGCTAGTGATTTGTCTCTTACTAGGTATTTTTCATGTTTGTCGAAGGAATTCATCCAAACCTTCCTAGAATATCCATTACCCCACATTGTGGCTCAACTTAAAATATTTTATAGGCGTTGCAAATTTTTATCAAAATTTCTTTCTTGATTTTTTCAAGATAGAACATCCTCTCCATGTACTCTCTAATAAACAACTTTTTGATTACACCCTCGACACTAAAGCCACCTTTTAACACTTGCATGTCTCTTTTATTTTTCACATATCCTCCAACTAGATAACTTCTAACAACCCAAGTTTCAGGTATATTCTAATGCTTCGAATTACATAATGGGGTCGTTCTCAAACAAGGAGGCCATCCTACAATGTATCATTCATAAAACTTATTAGTATACAAACTAAAGTATATCATATATGACAAATAATTTTATGCATTGTTTTATTGTTTAAAACATTGGCATCATTATTTACCAGGGAAGAAAACTGTGCTCCACATAGATCACCTCCATTGATCTTTATCAATTCACAATCTAAGATAAAATATGAGTGTCACCCAAAATTAGATAAGGTATATACAACAGTTAAGTTCATCAAAATGCTTTTAAATAAAACAAGGGGTCACACATTAAAGTGCCATCTATTTAGTCATGCAACTATCTTATCCTGGCAACTTTTAGAGGTAAGAGTGTCCACTTTTGATTATTAGAAACAAAAACATGTTTCCTATCTAGTGTTTGGTCCAACTATATATGTTGTACAACACCCTACTACAATGAACTAGACTCCATTCCTAGATTATACACTATGAGGGCATGGTTGTATCGCTTGTAAGGAATTCATGTTCTTATGACTAAGGTGTACTTGTTTTATTAGGGAAGCAGATTCTTCACCCTATGGGTGAAAGATCAAAATCCAAAATACTCTCTTTCATTTATAGAAACATTTCTACTGCCCTTATATGTCCAAACATGTTAGTGACTTTGTGAACCATTGTATCTTATGCAACTAAATTAAGTCTACTAGTTGTAATCTTGGAATTTACCAACCAATTCCACTTCTAAGACATACATGGGAGGATGTTTCTATGGATTTTATTTATATTTGTCAATCATAATATTGGATTGTACCAAAAACTTCCACTTCTAACACATCCTTGCGAGGATGTTTCTATGGATTTTATTTTAGGCTTTCCATTGATCCTCCATAAACATGATTGTGTTTTTGATGTAGTATGTCATTTTTCAATATGGATTTATTCATGCACTATAACAAACATATTAAACTATACATTAGAGAACATACTTGTTTTCTTCCATGTTTGGACAACTTTTACCCTTCCTCACACTATGACTTCTTAAAGGGATGCTTATTTTCTTAGTCATTTTCGAAATGTACATTTGCAAATATTGAAAGATGTAATTCTCTATTGATTTCCATCCCCGAAATGATGGCCAAGTTGTGGTGGTCAATCACACCTTGGTCAACCTTCTTCAGGAAACTTATTCAAAGAATAGGAAATGAACAAGGCATTGCACATAGTGGAAAAATGTTATAATATTTCAGTACACTCCATTACCTGTTATTTTTATTTTGAAGTAATGTATGGGTAACAACTAACCACCCCTTTTAAGTTCCAAGTCACCTTACCATCTCGAACTTCACAATAACAATTAAACACCTAGAAGCAAACTATTGCATTTATGAAAGATCCATCCCATATTCATATCTAGGTACTTAGCACCCTTTAGAGTAACTAAGCAAACACCAATATGATACATGATTTCCATCATATCCCTATATCCTTCCAGGCCAATTATAAGGTCTAGATATACCTTCAGAAATAATTCTTTCATGGAGATAAACACCATAAAATTCTTCCACTCTATTACAATCCATATTTAATTTTGCAGTAGGTCAATGAAAATACCTTCAAATGGGATATTCTAAAGAAATTGGGAATTCATTAGGTAGTTAATGTGTCCCAATTCAAGATGTATCATCCTTCCCAACTAGATGAAGACATTATCGTCTATCATCTCATGGATAACATTTTAGATTTCCAGTGTTCACTAGGAAATGATACCTTGTTGGATGCGCAACACCAATCCACTCATCATGGCATTACTGATATGTAAATTGTGGGAAAAATTAATTTGACTATCCAAAACAAATAATTTTTATGAGATGATGATTTTGCTACTCATTTCTCTCATCTTGTTTCGCAAGTAGGGATGCTTGTATCTTGAGATAAGGAGGAAATGATATAGATTCCATGAGAGGTATATGTTGGGCGATATTAGTGCTACAACATAATAGTGCATTTAAGAATTTGTTTTTTTAATTAATAAAATGAACTAGATGAAATAGTCAAAGTTAATTGTCCCATTTTGGATCTGCCTATGAAAGGAAGCAATTGCGCATTAAACTAGTTTGGATTAAATATAAGTATTAAGTTCTAGACTCTTTGTTTACATATAAAATTTACATTTATTTTAGTTTTTTTTAATAATAGATTAGCACAATGGGTGTGGACTAGCTCTATTAATTTGGATGGACTCTTTAAAGATGGAGTTTGTATTGAGGTCTTTGATTCTAATCTAATTGAGGTTTGAGTCATGCTAAATTAGAAGGAATGTTTATCTCTATTGATATTCAAATTCAACTAAGTTTGGATGTAAACTATTTAAAACTTAATATAAATTTTGAAAAGATATTTAGCATAATTTAGATACAATAAACTTAAATAAAAACTTAAATATATTTCAATTTTTAAACTTTTAAAAACAAAAGAAATGTTACTATATGTACTACAATATATTTAAATGTTACGCATATATTTAAATGTTTAGGATTAAGAGAAAACCATGTTGTATGCTCATGTTAACATCTAACTCTTAAATTTCGTAAACGTTGTTTATTATTTTTATTTTATTTTTAATATAAGAATGGATTCTTAAAATTCAACTAGAATAGCTAATACTTATGTTATAGCTTAAATGTTAATAAATTAAATTAAAATTAAATTGTTAATATATATGTGAAGTTTGAATAACATCATCATAATAATAATGCTATTATTAAACCATATTTTTGAACATTTAACCCATATGCCATTTCATATAAATAAATATATACGCAAACGGTATAACTGAGAATGGACTTATAAAATCATAAGAACAAGTTCAAACAAATCTATTAATATCGTTCCCTTTAATATTTTGAGTTAATTTTAATTAATAAACTTGATTCTTACTATTTGGATTTCCCTTCGAAGTCACACATTTACATAATCAACTTTAATAAAATACATAAATTGAAGCCATGATCATGGATTTTGAACTTTTGATTTAAAATTTATCTATATGATATGTAATTCCTATGGAACTATTGAGGGAATGATCAGAATCATGTGTGTGTGTGTGCATGTGCGTGCACGCACATTCACACTCACGCGCGCACGCATGAAGTTGTTACTTGAAACTACAATTTTTACCCATTTTGTTATTATGTATGTAATGATGTAATTGCTAGATGCCAGACATATATGGTCTAAGAGACCATGAATGTTGTAAATGATGGGAATTATAGATAATATAAAAATCCACGGCAAATGCAATTAAAGAAGGATGAGAATAGGTGGGAGGCTATGACTCTAAAAGTGAGGGTGATTTGATTAATAATTAGTACCTTAAGATGAGATTAAAAAGGGGAAAAGTGGTCTTCTCTAGGGAAGCCACAAGGCAAGTAGAAACCATGCATATATAATGTGGTAATTAAGTTCATTTAGGGGGCATCTAGTTAGTTGCTCCATCATTCCAACTGGGTTTTGGAAAGTACATCATAGGAAAAGATGAATGATTACCTTCTCATGCCAATTACCATGAGAAACTAGTCTTGATGGGTGTGGTTCCCTTGTGAGAAAAACTTGGCCTATAGTTGAGGTACCTAGAGTCTTGGCATGGAGACTCCTTAGTCGGTCAGTATTGGAGCACTAGAAAGAGATGGGGACAATCTGAAGGACTATGGTGTAGAGAATGGTTCCCTATTCCTTACGATGTGCAAGATGATGTGGGATGAGTGCTAGTGGATCAGGACAACTATGGAAGGGCTTCTGCACTAGAGTTTTGCATGAACTAAGGGTTGGTTGAAGAGCTTGGTACATCACACCTTACGGATTGAAAACCCCAACTCAAGGGAGGGTTCTTTCATAGAAAGAATAAGTGTGAGATAGATTTCCTAGGGTTGGGAGGAATATCCTTGACTTGCAACTAGTTGGAGGACCATTTACCATCAAATGTGTTAAATATGCTTTGAATTACATGGTAGGAATAGTAATTTAGTTGAATGGTTACTGTAGATTTACTTCAGTTGTTAATGAATTGAATAATAAGTGAATGGAATTTTGAATAATACACCAAAGATTAAGGGATTTTAGGAAAATTGGAGTACTTGGACACCTCAATAGTGTTACAGAGGTGGTTGGGTACACTATATGTTATTGATATGTTATGTTTCAAATTTGAGATATATTTCAAGTTACTTAAAATTTGAAAATTGTATATTTTGTATATATGAGATGTCTACATCCGTATTTCAAGTACATTATATTTTTTATAATCATATTATCAAAATAACAAAGAAACCCAAATCTATACAATTTAGTGTAGAATTTATTATTTTGTAATAAATTGATTTTTCACATTATATATTTTTTTTGGTACATGGAGAAATTTGGGGGTCAATTCTGTTTTTTCGCTATTAGAACCTATAGGTGCATCTACATTGTCTCTGCACAGATGTATAGACTATTTGAAATTTGAATCTACAACATCACAAGGAATGCCTAAATAATACATGCTATCGCCAAATAGTCTACACCTTGAGAACTATATTTAGAAATGATGTTTTTTAATCTTCACATAACACAATTCAAATTTCACTTCAATCCATATATATCTCAGCTCGAAAAGGAATTAAAATGACATTATGAACTTTCCAAAAACCTGGTGACAAATATGTATTAATAATCTTAATGTATGAGTTCACGTTGCAGCCATTAAATTGTTCATGGAGATTCACCACACTAGGAAGTTGTCTTTTCCATGGCTTCATAGTTAAGGATTCTAACAACGAGAAAAGCTTCACTGCTTCGAGAAGAATGTAGAAGAAGGGGCTTAGTCTATCTCAATGAATTAGATGCTCGTATATAGAAAAAAAAAAAAATACCCACATAAATAAATTAGGAGATATATTTATTATGTAAGCTTACCTCCATAGGACTGTCTATGGAAATTTAAGGAAATAATTTGGAAGTTTTCAGGAAATATGCGCCTTGAAGAATGTTTCTCCACTAAAAGTTGAAAATTAGTCACATCTTCAATAAAGCGTATGAGATTCTGTGCATAAGTTTTCAACGAGAATGTTAAAATATAAAATATTTATTTGTAAAATCCCCTTCATGCGGTACGGGAATAGGTTTTATTTTAATTTTTTAATTTTATTAATTAAAAACTTTTCATTTTTGGAATATTTAAACATACAAGTAAACCATACCAAACTTTTTTAAGTGGACTCCATAGTTGAACTTTAATAGGTTTTATTTTAATTTTATTAGTTAAAAACTTTTCCACTTTTTGGAATATTTAAACTTACAAGTAAACCATAGCGGATATTTTTTAAGTGGACTCCCTAGTTGAACATTTTTAAAGCCTTGTCTAGTGTGCGAAGGCACGACCACCAATAATTTGAAGGGTATCGAAGAGCCACGCTAACTTTTTATTTTTCCCTTTAAATATGTTAACTTCATAAGGAAATTAACTTTATGATGTAACCGTCCAAGTCTATAGGTCTTGAGAATTTATTTCAAGTCTATAGGTCGTGAGAATTTAGTTCATATATGCTTCACTTTATTGTTTAACAGATTTTCCAAAAAAAATTTATATTTATTGAAAAATATTATTACATTTTTCCCATGGAAATAAGATTAAAAAAAAATACCATATAAAAAGAAAAATTAGATCTTTCCAAACTTCAAGTTTTAAAAAATTTATACATATTTCCAGAAAAAAAGAGCAAGCTGACCCTTATCAATTCTTATCTACACATAAATTGCATATAAACCTTCTATAGTATGACTATAGACATAGCTTTGTTATTCTTGCTCTCAAATTTTAGAAATCATCAATCACTTTAGTGCTGCTTAGCCTTACTATATACCTGAACCAATGGCTGGGTCATGGAATGGAGGATGGTAGTACTCCGAAACTGTCCCTTCCATTCCAGCTCCTCATATATATGCCACTTACTAATATGCATTTGCAATCGTTCGTTTAATAGACTATATGCTTCCTTATTTCATTCTTTGCATATATGCTTAACTGTGATTTTTTGCAAATCCATTCTCCCTTAATCCAATTTCTAATAAACAAGACATTTCCAAATATATAAATTATTTGTATCTTGTTTTCCACTACCAATGTCAACAATAATATGAGAACAGTTATCTCCACAAAATTATTTGAACATGGTCTAGGCCTAGTTATCTCCACAAAGTTATTTGAACATGGTCCAAACCTAGTTATCTCCACAAAGCTATTTGGAGGGGATATGTATATCCTGGGTGGCTGGGGCGGTCGGCTATTGCCGTCCCCACCCGGTTTCGACCCCAGACATGTTAACCTTGGTGTGTATTGAACCTGAAATCTGTGATATTCACGGCGCCCTCTCTCAATAGAGCGCGCCATTTCACCTACTGTGAAAAAAAAAAAGCTATTTAAACTCGTTCTAAACCTACTCTAAATCTAAACTTATGAAGGAAACAATCTTTATTCTCTCTGAAACAACTCTTAAAATTACACAATATGTTAATAAAAACACTTAACATGAAACCTTTACATTCACCTATCTTGTTCCAAGATTATAATAATCTTCTAAAATTACCTAAGATAGGGTGCTTTTAGGTTATGTTCAAGAAGCTTCCCAAAAAACTTTTATTTATTTATTTTTTTATATGTTTTGGAAAAAATCTCATCCTCAGCCCCCACAACATTTTCAAATATAAATAAACTCAATTACACATAAAATTTTACTTTATTTATTTATTTTATTACAATGGATCCTATCAAGGATGCTAGATGCTAACTCGGATTTGTTGGAAACTTTTTAAGCATTTCGATTAATATTCTCGATAGCTTAAATCAAAACATCTTTATTCAGACCAATCTTCTATATATTTTTAATAAAAAAATCTTCTTTTATATACCAAAGTCGCTATTAAAATATTTCACAATGTTTCTTATTACTTATTCCAGGTGAACACATTCGACTTTTCATGATTAAAAGTTCATAAGCATCACGCCATACAATATAATAATTTACAATAGGATCAAGTTTTACTCTATCGAATGTGCTTGATGAAAGTTGGCATTGTGAAAAGACTCTTCACTATAAATAAACATAACCTTAAATAGTATTGTTAACTACCTTTTCATTTATGATCAATGAGTTGATGTAGTAATCTGAGGTCTAACAAGATATATTTTGTCTTTTTCATTGAAGAATAAGACTGAGATATGATTTCCAATGTGGGCTTTCCTCCCAATTTCCATGTTCTTACAACTATAAAATATTTTGTGTCATTATATGTTCCCATGTTCTTACAACTATAAAATATTTTGTGTCATTATATGTTTTGAATGTTCTTGAGCATGGTCGTATGGCATTAATATATGAAGGTGTATTTATGGTTTTATGTTTATGTAAGAGCATGCATTTTAAGTATAATTTAAGTATTTTGATTACAATTCATTATGTGATCCAAATGTTTTGTTAATATTGTTTAATTTGCTTGATTTATTTGGTAAGATAGGTATTACGTTAGTTTGTTTGGTTATTCAAATATGCTTTAAACCTAATATTTAATGCGGATTCTAAGTTTGAATAGACTTTGAAATAGTATACAATTAATAAATTTGAACAAAGTAATGGTTAAAAAATCCAAAAAGATACACTAAAAAGTTTCAAAATTTCACTTAATAACAAAATTGAAAAGTCCAATTTTAATCACAATAAGAAATGAAAACATGAGATAGATGCCATATCCCAAGACATTCTTATTTAGTTATGATTTAATATTTTTGAAAATATTTCAAAACAATTATTATTTGTAAGATTTATTTAAAAATTCAAAAATACTCACATAGGATGTGAGTGATACATTGCACAACGATTATTATTTTTATTATTAATAAAAAGAAAAAAAGAACTGGAGAATTCAGTTGAATGAGGGGACACCACCATGAGATAAAGAACAAGTGTAAAGAAAGCAAGAGATATTTTGTCAATAAAATATAATCTAAAGGCTCAACCACCAGGCAAGATCTTAAATCATAGGGATTGAAGGATTGTTTGAGATTTGATTGAGATGGCACAAGACCTAGGCAAAAACTATAAATTGGTGCACTAAGATAGCACAGGACATTGTATTATGCATGGAGAAATTGTTGCTATGAGTGCATTTTGTTGAGTATTTCTCTTTTAATTGTAAGTCCATCATTGGGCTTGTTACAAACTATGGGAGAGAGTGTTGTGTTCAAGCCTTGCGTGCTATTTTTGTTGTGGATGATGGTGATCCAGCCACGATGTAGCTCAGGGGTGGAGTTGGGATAGCGGTTGTGCTGCTTTGTTCTATGGTTGGGAGGAACCAATTCTCTAAGTTGTCATTTCCATTATTTCAAGTAAGTGTATTTCCAGTTTTATGCATAAATATATTATCAATGGTATTCTTTATTGTAATTTAATTCCCTAATATATGAAAAAGCCATGCTAGTATTATTGTTACAGATGTCATATCTATGTTATATATATTTCAAATCGAGGGTACCATTTATATTGGCTATGTATATGTGTTCACGTCGCTCTACTTCACGCTAGGGTTCGTGCCTTTTGCTTCACGCTAGGGTCTCCCATGGCCTCTCCTCCTACGGATCCTCCCCCAGAGGAGTTTCGACGCCTCCTGGATCTCTCCTTCCAGGCCCTAGTTGCTTCCACCCCTCCTCCCCCTACTACGGACCCCCCTTCCTCTTCCTTTGTTAAGCATGTCACCGCACTCAGAATCCATATCATGTTTGTAGCTTCATGGATGAAAGCTCTTCCCTTGAGCAAAATAGGTCTCATTGGTCATTTTTCTGGGATTTGGCCCTCGCCGAAATCCATGGAGATTTGGATCACTAAGAACTGGATGCCTCTCATTACTAGAGGACTGCAACAATGCTTCTGTGGAAAAAGTTTTTTTACCTTTTTATTTGAAAATAAGAAAGACAACGATCTCATTTTTAGAAGTGGTCCTTATTTCATGGGGCCAAGAAGGTTATACCTCAATTGCTGGAACTTATCCTTCGATCCAGAGAAAGACGTTCCCTCAGCAGTCCCGATTTGGGTTCACCTTCCGCATTTACCCCTTCACTGATGGAACGATGAAGCTCCTCATACTATTGGAAACTCCTTGGGAAGATTCATTGACAAAGATGAACCAAAAGGACCACTCTTCTCTTATTCCCAGATCTGTGTGGAAGTCGACCTAGAGAAAGTATTACCATAAGGAGTTAATCTTTCCATGGACGGATGGGAATTTTTTCAGAAGGTAGATTATGAAGAACTCCCTTTCAGATGCAGAAAATGTCATGAGTATGGACACTTTGTAAATAAAATCTACCCAGGAAGACTCGAAAAAAAATCAAGAAGAGGGATGGCAACAAATTAAGAGAGGGAAAAAATCGAACCCTACTCCTACTAGCAATAATCTTGGAAATCGACAAGAATAAAATAAAGAACAGTCCATAGAAAAAAATGGAAGCTTCTACTAGCAATCAATTTGAAGCCTTACACACTGAAGAAGGAGAAATTCCAGATTTGAAAAACCCTACAATGGAAGACAGACCGGAAGCCAACAGGATCCACCCCTCTGCAACACCCTCGTCGGCAGTTGTTGAAGAGATCATTGAAAAGGATCCTGATGGATCGACCTCCCCTGGAGGAACCTGGGCAGAAATGTTAAAGCACAACAAAATCAACCCAATGACCATAACTCCAGGTCATTCGTCATCACGAGAGACACAACAAATAACATATCTAGGCCCATCTCTATCTACACTGGGAATAAAATCTCAAAGACAACACCGAGAACAAGAGACAGAGAAAGAACTAGAACTTGGAAGGAACTTAAGCATAGAGGATACAAAACTTCTTAAGAATGTTAAGTCTATTGGAGTTAAAGAAATTAGATCCCGAGCAGGATCTCATGCATCCATGAAATAATGAAAATAGTCTCTTGGAATTTCCCAAGTCTGGGAGGCTCTATTAAGGTGGAAGCCTTGAAAAATATCTTAACAATTGAGAAACCAGACATATTACTTATTCAAGAGACTAAGATGATGAAAGAAGAGGTAATAAATCTTTCTTTCCTCTTCCGGAAAAACAGTATAGGAAAGGCCATTCGCTCCAGAGGTGCTTCAAGTGGAATTGCAACTTTCTGCAGATCAGACAAATACAAAATTAGATTAGTAAAATAAAATACTCATTCGCTTTTAGTTCAACTACAAAATGAAAGCAACCAAGATACGAACTTCATTTGTAATTTGTATGAACCTACACATTATAGATATATACTGGCCTTATGGGACTCCCTATCCTCTTTAGATAGAACGTTGCATGGGAAAGAGGCTATCATAGCAGGGGAATTCAACACCACAAAATCAAGCTCGGAAAAAAGAGGAGGATCGATCATCAGGGATCCTTTTGGTGAAAAAATTGAAGATTTGATGGATGATCTAGTTCTCTTGGAACCCATCCCCAAAAAGGGGAAATACACTTGGAACAACAAGCAAACGGGACCTGGACACATCGTCGCTAGACTCGATTGTTTTCTAGTAAGTTCTTATCTTCTTAAAAAATACTTGCTTTTGATTTCTTCCATTATCTCCTCAACCACCTCTGACCATAAACCCATATCCCTCTCCCTATCCCTCCCCCTCTGATTTGGACCCTATTCCCGTCAGATTCAACCCTCTTTGGCTTCATAACGTTAAGATGATCGATATCATTCATTTGGATTGGAGCTCCACCTTCCCTGGATCACCTAGCTTCATCTGGGAATCAAAACTCAGGGCAGTTCACTCTACATTGAAATCTTGGGTCACTTCCTCTTTTATTGAACCCTCCTCCATCTAAAAGGAACTACAAGCAGGACTTGACACTCTCCACTCTAAAATGGAATGCGAGGAGATCACCACCGATTTCATTTCCCATGAAAAAGTCTTGAATCTTGAAATCTCAAAAGCAGTCAGGCACGAGGAAGAGATGTGGAGGATAAAATCTAGGCAACTATGGTTAAAAGGGGGAGACAAAAATACTGAATATATCCATAAACAAGCAAAGACAAGAATGAGCTTCAACTACATCAAGGAATTGAAGGATAGCAACGATAAAAGAATCACAAGACAGGACGCCATTAAAAATTTGGCCTTCCATAATTTCCATCAATTATATTCTAACAGTAGAGAATCAGACCCATTCTCTCAAGTTGGTCTTCTCTTAGGTATTCGCTCTTCTATCTCTATCTCTGATAATGAGGATTTGGAGAAACCCATCTCAGAACAAGAGATTATTGAAGCAATCTGGACCCTTCATCCTGACAAATACCTAGGGCTAGATGGATTCATGATCAATATTTATTGAGCTTCGTGGGACATCATCAAAGATGGCTTAAGAAGGATGCTAAATTGGACCACAAAAAAAGACAAAATTTGTGGAGCTACAAATTCCACATTTTTGGCCTTGATCCCTAAGGAAAAAAATCCACTTTCAATAGAAATATTTCAGCCTATCTCTATGTGCAACACCTCCTACAAAATCCTCACCAAAATTCTCGCCACTAGAATGAAAAATATCATGGCTCATATTATCTCGGATACACAAGGAGGATTCATCGTTGGCAGACAAATCATGGATAATATTATCATAGTGCAAGAAGCCATTCACTCCATCCTGGAACACAAACAACAAGGTATGGAAATTAAGCTGGATATGGAAAATGCCTTTGATAGGGTTAATCATTTCTTTTTGTTTGAGATAATTCTCAGATTGGGTTTCTCTAAAAAATTTACTAGATGGATTAAAGCTTGCATCAACAGTCCTTGGATTGCTCCACTTGTCAATGGTAGACCTATAGGATTTTTCCAAGCCTCTCGAAGACTCCGACAAGGATGTCCTTTATATCCTTTCCTATATCTTTTAGTAGCAGAATCTTTGAGCATGAAATTACAATCCCTTCGAGACAGTGGTGATCTTAGAGGTTTAAAAATTGCAAGAGGATTCAAAGCTGCAAATCATGCACAATTTGCAGATGATACAATCCTCCTTGGGGGGGGTTCAGTAATTATTGCAAAGAGGTTTAGAGAAGTCCTCTCCATTTTTCTCAAAGCTTCAGATGGAAAAGTAAATGCATTAAAATAAAATCTATGGATGGAATTGCACTAACAGAACAATGGCCAGGATAGCAAGGACCCTAGGGTATGAAGGAAAAACAAATTCGAACTCCTTCAATTACCTCAGTGTTCCTATACACAAGGGAAAAAATAAAGCTTTAGATTGGCAAGGATTGGTCGAAAAGATTTTTTTTTAAAATCTCTTCTTGGGGAGAAAAATGGCTCAACCCTGCTGGAAAACTCATCCTCATTAATTCTATCCTTGTTGCCTTCCCTATTTTCTCCTCCTCAATTTCTTTAGCTCCAAAAGCGATAATACAGGACATTGCAAAGGAACTCAGAAAATTCCTTTGGCAAGGTGGAAAGTCCAATGGTACTAAGAAGTTTCATTTAGTTAACTGGGAAATGGTCTGCAACCCAAAATGTTGTGGAGGAGATGGAATTCGAGACTTGGGCCCATGATGAACCTTTCTTTGGGAGCCAAAATCCTATGGAGAATTGTTTTAGGGGAGAAATCATGGTGGAAGGAAATTTTAAGGAAAAAATACCTCAAAGGAAAAAGAAAACATTGTATAGACCAACTTCCCTTAGCTGAGAATGACTCTCCAATCTAGAGATTATGCAAAAAAGCAGATCATATCATTCAAAATAGCTTGCATTGGTCTCTTGGCAATGGTAAACAGATTCAAATTTGGGAAGATAATGTTGGACCCTCCTCTCCTTTGCTCCATTTAGAAGGTTTTATGGATCTCAAACTCTGGATGGACCAACAAAACATCTCCACTATCTATGACATATCTAATTGGTATAATAATGACAAATGGGCAGGATGGAAAAACATAGAAGTTCTAGAGCATATGATCATGAACTATTCAGTGTTATAGGTGATCCTTCAAGGCTCAACTCCGATTCATCATAACTTATATGACTCCATAAGTTGGGGGAACTCAAGAGTCTACTCAATCAAGGCCAGTTACAATACTATAAAAAAATAGCAGAAAAGAAGCTATTTGGACAAATGTCTGGTGTAAGGATGACCTACCCAAAATCAACTCCTTTTGTTGGATCTTAGCACAACATAAAACCCTCACAGCTGAGAATCTAAAGAAAAGAGGGAGTGAAGGGCCTTCACGATGCATTCTCTGTAAAGATTTGGAAGAAACTCTGGAACATATTTTCCTGGATTGCTCCTTTTCTAAGGAGGTATGGCTCATAGCCCTTAAAGAGCTTCAAATTAATATTATCCTCCCAACAAACTGGAAATATCCTTTCGTTTGCTGGAAAGACTATTATCAAGGATCTCTTCACAAAAAACAAACTTCTCCAGAGTTTGGGTTTCCCTTCGAAAGTATATTTGTTGGAAAATTTGGACAACTAGAAATAAAGGAATATTTAAAAATTCGATTCTCCATCCAAGTAGAGTCTCCTCCTCAGCAAAAGTATTATGGACTGAAGCTTTTCTCTCAAAATGTGTTTAAGACACATGCATCTCGAACCTCTAATAGTCGAAGAAAAAATTTGGACCTCCGACTTTCATTGCTTCTCCAACTCTCTCTTGGGGCCACCCACCATAAAAAAACCAAACTCTTTACGATGGCAGGTTCGAATGAGCCCAGAAGCTTTCAACAGATGGTGGAAAAAGCTAGGATCTCACTCCCTTTTCTTCTATGCTTCTTCTAAGGGAAACCCTAGGTTGGCAGGTGCGGCAGGGGTCATTTTTTACCCTGGGGGAAACATACAAAAATAATTTGCTTGGGGTTTAGGGAAGAACTCGAACAACCATGCAGCATGGCTTGCCTTAATCAAGGGACTAGATATTGCAAGCACTCTTGGAATAAAAGATCTGGTTGTTTTTGGTGATTCTCTCTTGGTCATAAGAGAGTCCCGAAAACTCATCATGAATTATAAAATTCCCACGCTAAAGGTGCATCACATCTTCAAAAATATCTCCAATGACTTCAATTCTCTCAAATTCTTCCACATTCTTTGAACAAACAATCACTTCACGGATCAAATGGAGAACAAAGGGGTTCAAATAGATTATGGCTATATAGTTTACAATGAAGAAAATCCTGAATGATGCTAGGTTCCTTGATCTACCATGGACGCCACGCAGTGAAATTCCTCCACCTTCCATTAGTCACTTGTCATTTTTTGAATTCAGCCCTCACTTTAGCCTTCTTAGCCTCTCAAGGCGTGGTAGCAACTTTATGTATCTCCAAGAAACTTCTCGCGCTTGCAATAAATGCCTGGAGGCATACAACTGGGATTTCTCGGTCTCGGCATCAGGATTGCACGCTTGATTGAATGCAGTCAAGTGGGTTTATTCAGAGCCACCATCCTCTTTCATTCCTTGCCTTACGCTCCTTCCTTATTTTCTTTCTACACCTTGTGAAACCTCTGCTTCAAACTGTAATGTGTGATTCGCTCCATGCTTCTCCTCTAGCATCCACTATGGGTGTTGGGTCCTCAATTTCTGAACTAGATCTGCACCTCTCGCATAAGTGCCTTCTCTGCAGAAAAAACGCTTTCTCTCCCACAAGAGAATGACCCCTCTGGTGAAATCCTGCGCTTTCCTTTTCCTGTCCACTTCGACGATCTCTCAAATCTTAATCAGCTGACCTTGCAAGGTTTCAGCACGTCGTATACCTTCTCCCACCTCCTTTCTAGCCCAGACTCAGCCTAAAATACCATCACCCTACTGGAAACCATGGAAGAACAAATCCATCTGAGCAGGGATGAAAAATCTGAGATGAAAAGATCTATTGCAAGAATGTACACCTTGGTGCAAGCTACCAACACTGAAATTTAGAACAGCAACAACTTGATGAATGGGAGAATCTCCAACCTCTGTGACACTCTGGACTTTGTTGCTAATACCATCTCAAATGTTGATTCAAAAACAAAGGACAAGAATTAGAGCATCATGGATGTAGAAGGGAAAATTGATAGGCTTAGAGAATACATTGGTCGATGCATTCCAGGTCTACATGACAGAAAAGGCTCGGGCATCGACATACATCATGAACAATATTTGGAAAGTGTCCCAGGACCGACGGCTCAGCTCCGACGTTAACTTTGCTCCTTCCCTGAATTTATGGTTTTCATCCTACAGTTTTTTCTTTTTTTATGCACTTTATGATTGTATACCTACCCACTATAATCTCTAGAACATGAGCATTTTTTAATCCCATTATCACAAACAAGATGAAGGCTCTGTTATATTTGGGTTTTAGATCAACAGACAGACCTTTTATTATATGTTATGTTTCTTTATTCTGATACTCGGGCAATTTGTAAGGAGGTATAGCCATCATTGTCTTGGGTTTTTTCGAATCTGCCTCCATTTTGTAAAAGAAAAACAAGATGTCCTGGACATAGATGCTCTCTGGGAACAACCCTTATGCATATTTCTGTAATTTTTTCTCTCCTTTTTTTAATATAAAAGCTCCTGAACCGTTCTTGTTAAAAAACAAAAATATTGGATATATGAATACTCTGTTTCTTTTTCCTCGATGGGCGAGTATCTTATATTTTTTTATATGTATATTGCAATTATAATTATAATGTTCAAACTAATACAATAAATGACAAATTCCGGGCTAGTTTTATTTTGGTTCGATTGTCATGGTCAATCCTTGTGGGATTTACAGAGACATTATATCTATGTATTATGGGAGTATGCATATAAAATTGAAAACCATAGGCAATGATTGAAGTACAGAGCTCGGATCTTGACTTAAATCATATCGAATAGAAAAAGAAAACCAATTTGTTTTTTTTAACAAATCTATGTTTACACAGAGTTTTAATTGAAATATGACATCTCGAATTATAAAGGTTAACCTCCTGTTTGTCCTTGTCTTGGATCAAAACTCTGTCTAATGGAGCGACGCCTCCATGTACATCTCTACGATGAAAACTCGAGATCGATCCTCTGTATATAGGGATCGATTCTCTATAACTAGCTAGATATTTCATTTTTGCAATCAACACACCAATATATAAATTGATACTATGAAGAAATGATGTGAATAATTGTAAACATAGGAATGAAAACACTCTAATAAATTGACTCCCAAGCAGAATCACTCATTACGATCTTTGAATTACAAAATGAATTTAACTCCACTAAGTTCTTTTAAGGATTTATGGAACCAAAATTACAATAGATTCTGAGCGGTAATTCCAGAGTTATTAATTGTTACAAATCAAGTTGACCTCTATACTTAAGTAATAAATACAATTATGTATTTGGCTCTATTTAAAGACTCTGGGACTGTTGATAAACCACTTTGTTTAAGAGGAAACTAGTCTGTGGACCCTACCTCTACATGTCGTCTACATGTCGTCTCAGTGTTAAATCTTGCACGACTACTGTACAGTGACCCAATGTTCTTAGGGTCGATCTGTTATGGTAGTTGTAAGAATGCAGAGCATCACCATAAATTCACGAAGAGATGGTTTTCATCTCTGTGTTTTATATGCTTTAAATTTAAGAACTTATATGTGTTTTATATCCCTTATGGCTCATATACGCCAGATATATATCAATTATCTTGTAGAGCAGTACACAAATTTTTATTACCTTGACCCTGTGGAAACTCAGCGATCCATATGATGTAAATATTGCGACCTTTATTTCTAAGACCATTATTGACCCACGGATTCGTGGATTAACTGCTAGTGTTCACGCTAAGGCTATATGATAGCATACAATAACGTTTACCTTGCTCATAAGTCAGTCTGCTCTTAACTGTTGGCTTGACCTTAGCAAAGTCCAATGCCAACCTTACGGATTTGATTTGATCCTTTAATCCACAATAAAAATCCTCTTATAGTTTGGCATAATCGATATTCTGTCGTATGTTTGATTCTATGTAAAGATCTAAATTATCTTCTCTAACTCTCTGTCAATCTCCTCCTTTCAAATCAGAGAGATCACAATTAAATTACCTTTAACCATCGATAACCAATCTCCTAGATTTGTGACTATATGTCTCCTCTTAATTATGATGCCAAATCACGCTAATGTTCACCTTGGTCACTTTGGAAAATCAAAGGTGTGAACTATGGTAATCCATTCAACAAGTAAATATACTTCCCTTAATTTCGCAACCTGTCCATACTCTGACCTGTGATATACAAGAAGATCAATTGCTAGATTTTCATGACGATCGAATACATAGTTGTAAGCTTAGAATGCTTTGGCATCACTTTATATAGTGCAAAATCAAAATAAATATAAAAATGGTAAGAGATAGGGTGATATAAGATGTTTTATGCTAAACATTTGACTCATATTTTCCCCTTGTCGTTCGATCAACCCTAGAGGTCGATTTCAAGTTTGGCTTATGGGATGACTTAAAAAATAATAGTTATATAGATCATTATGTAGGGAATATGACTATGACCTTATATATATATATATATGAAGTTCAATTAAAGTTTGAATAGTAACATATATGGCTTATTTGGAAATACTATGAAATAGGGTGGGTAAATTAAAAATTTAATAGAAGATATGAACAAGAATATCTTCATCCAAGTGTTAATAGATATATAGTTAAAGATGTGTACTTTATGTGATAAAGATTGACTGAAAGAAGTTGAAATGATTGTCATATTAATTTAGGATGTTGAGTACATTAGGATTATATGATCATGTTAATTGAAGATGTAATATGGAAAAGAAATTTTATGAGAAGTAGTGATATGTTATATTTATTGGTACACTTTATTAAAAATCTATATAGATTTATTAAAGTATAAATAGTTTATTTATAAAGTTACATACATTATATGTTTAGAGGTAAACATTATACATTATGAGTCATTATATAGGAGATGAAGGATCTCAAAATTATCTAATACCCGATTGAATCAAGTATAGTAAAAGTTTTTAATTTCTCAAAATTTTAGTATATTTGGGGTTGTTACGATGTAGTATATTTGGGTTTGTTATAATGCGGTATCATAGCTTAAGTTACGATACTTGGCCTTATGGATTTCATTCATGTTATGAGAAAAACTAATGATGTATGTATGTTTTTCTTCTTACTTGTATAGAAGAAATTTATTTTACTAAACTACATGAAGAGATGGCTGGAAGACGATCCCATACCCCACTTATTTGGGTTGAAATTAATGATGAGGAACAACAAAACAACAAAAATGTTAATGATAACTCAAATAAGAGTCTACAAACAGTAAGAGACTTACAAGCTAAACTTCTAAATTTTAAAACTGAACATGAGAGAGTGACGAGGAATCAGGAAGATCTTAATGAAGATTTATTGTTTAAACTAAATGAAATATCTAAGGATAAGTGTAAAAAGAAACGTAAACAAGATCACGCATCCTCTGATGAAAGCCCCTTAGTTCGTGAATAGGAAGATTCTAGTAGTATCTCTGAGGGTAGACGAAGGCAGAAGAAAAAATATAAAGACAAGATAATTGGAGAATTTAAAAAGATAAAACCTCCCACCTTTGATGGTGAAGTAAAAAATGGAGAAGAAGCCGAATCTTGGTTATTTGGGATGAATAAATATTTTACCATTGTTGGCATGGGATTAGTCTGCATGAAATGCAGAAGCCGACAACTGTGAAGAAGGACCATCCGCAGAAGAAAGGGTCATTCGCGGAGAACGAGGAAGCGCAAGATTAGTTCAGGTTGTTAGAAAGGGTCATGTGGACCATTTTGTAACCACCTAGTTGATATAAATAGGATTATGAATGTAATCCTAAGGGAATCGATGCTAGACGGGATTGTAGAACCATTATCATTGTGATTATGCGATTCGATTGTGTTTTGCTCTGTTTTCGCAGTTTTGTATGGATCTGCAATAATATGTTCTGAACTGTTTCTGTGAAGGTTATACCGCAGGTTTTGATGAATGCATGAATATCATCGGTTATGGTTATATATTTCATCTCTATTTCTGTTGAATGATGAATACTAGTGTCTGTGATATGTTTAAGGTTTTGTGCCTTAGTAATTGTTGTTAATACGAATGATCAGTTTAACCATGTTCATGTGAATGTCCATTATGTATTGAATCTGTGTATGGTGAATATGTGAATGATGAATGTATAAATGAATGCGAATCTAAATCTCTACTTTCTATTGCGGTAGAGTTGAAGTGGTTGCATGTCCTTTCCCCACTACGGAAACTTCGTTCCTGCAACCCCCTTAATCATCTCGGGTGAGACTTCACTCGCTTCGCGGGTGTTGCTGGAACTGGTAAAACCTTTCTAGGCCGGTGCTTAAGGGTGTTTGTTTGGTTTTGTTGACGACAGTGCAAAGTGAACCCCTGTCAATAACCGCTGTGTTAACAAATGGTTCCATCATCGGGACATTGAAGAAGAAAGATAAGGACATGCTGTGGCACCCGACGAAATCGGAGATCGAGGACTAGTTTGACAAGAAAGTGGAAGAATTCGCGGAAGGAGAAAAGCAAAACCCCGGATAGATGATAAGCAATTGGTTAGAAAAGCATATTTATTTGGATATCCACGAGATATTCTTCTGGGAATTGCCAGTATTGTTGTACGGCTGGTTAGCACAACTAACATTTCAGAAGAACCATTTCCAAAAGATTGAGCCGGACCATTGGACTCCAGAATTGATTCGACAGCTGAAACGGGTTCACAATAAGGTATCATGAGTTGTTGACTTCTGGTTAGACAATATGTTAGAAGGATACATCACTGAGTTTGTTGTGGACACGATCAAATCATACAACAATGTAGAAAGGAAAATTTTTAAAGGTCTTAGGGGGAGATTCCTACTGTCATCGAAACTGTGGATTAAGATGCTCGTCTATGAAAAGGGCATACGAAGGATGAACTTCAACGAGTAGAAGATCAGTGTGCAGAAGTTGTGGGTACTGTGTGGATGTGGTTCCTGTAGAAATATGCGGGATAGATGGACATGAGAGACGATGAATTTTTAAGGGAAGCTAACGAAGAGTGTGGTACCTTGAGGAGTGGGGTGATATTCCAACGTCCTGAGAAGAAGAGGAGGACTGAGAGAGAGTCTCTTGAGAGGACCAGAATGAAAGACTGCAAAACAGGACCATAAGGGAGAAAGCAATCTTAATGCGATGAAGAAGGAAGTGAATAGGCTACCCCTGAAGCCGAAGAAGGACAGGCCCTAAGCTACAATGTACCTTCAACTCCGCGCACTACTCAGAATTTGATAAGAGGAAATACAAGTTATTCGCAGAGCTGTCCTATGTGCTAGAACAGTAGTAAGAGTAGTGCATCAGTAAATAATAATAGTAGAAGTACAATAATGGCAGGTGATGAAGCGAAGATGCCAACCTTCCAAGGTAACGGGACCGAGGATCCCGAACAATACTGGTTTTTTTTTGAAGCAGTATGGACTATGAAGCAGGTCCAGGATGAAGATATAAAAAAGTGACAAATAGCGACAACCCTCAGGGGTCGTGCACTAGACTGGTATATGAAGTTTACTAAGGTACCAACGAGAAATCTAGGTAAAACGTCGCTAGAGATCAAAGAGAGGATGATCGATGAATTCAGAAAACCAAAATCTAGGTCGCAATACATTACTAAGATCAAAGAAATCAAACAGTTTACCAATGAGTCAGTATGGGACTTCGACCAACGATACAAAACACTAATGGCGAAAGTGAGTTTTGGGATGAATGATATGCAGCATAAAGAATGGTTTATCTCTAGGTTGGTACCGCACATTCATGGGGTGCTGATGCAACAGAAGGTAGTGACTCAAGCAGAAGTGTTGGAGATCGCAATGAAGTTGGAGGCTTCACCAATCGGCGAAACGGGTTTGGGCATGGATCAAATACAAGCACAGCTGGAAAACTTGACAATCCAGCTACAAGACATGAAGAAAGGAAAAGAGGCCCGTGAAGACGTATGGTGCACTAGGTCTAGGACAAAGGGACATCACAAAGATCAATGCCCAAAATTCAGAGAATATATGCAATCAGGTGTATCGAATCCCCTCATTCAGGGAGGATTGCCTTGGAGTCACATCTGTCACTTGAGAGGACATCGGCCGAAAGAATGTGTGTACATGCAGAAGATGGTTTCGAAACCAGTGAACTTGTATTGCAAGTTTTGTCAATCAGTTGGCCATGATGAGAAAGACTGCAGAGCTTATGACCTACTCCAAGAAAGGACTGCGGATAATTTCTTTATGAAAGAGGAGGAGCAACCACCGATACAGTAGCAGCAACAGTATAGTCAACCGCAACCTCTATAAAATCCACAACTGCAGTATGAGCAGCCGCAGTATGGTCATTCGCATTATGGCCAACCGACATATCCTCAACCGCAATTTGAACAACTGCAATATGGTCAACTGCAGTATCCATAGTCATAGGATGCTCAACCACAGTACCCGCCATATGGGCCACTGCGAGGAGGATTTAGAGGGGGGTTCCGTGGCGGCCGAGGTGCTGGTGTTGGCCAAGGAGGAGGTGCTGGATGAGGTTGAGGACCCATCATATGTTACCATTGTGGTCAGCAGGGGCATTATCAGAGTGATTTCTTGAATCAAACACCACAATGCAGTTATTGCAGCGCTGTGGACCATTGGGTCAAAGATTGTCCTCAACTCATCGCAAAGTGGAAAACTAAGAACCTACCCCCACCTCTGCAAAATCAAAATCAGAACAAGAATCCGCCAGCGGTACAAAAGATCTCAACAAAAGTTAGAAGTCAAATTGCGATTGTCGGAATAGTGACTCGAGGAGGAGCTATGATAGGGGCTGACAGGTCACAAGCTATCGTCCAATTGACAACAAGGAAACAAGTCAAATTTGATGCGAAAGCAGAAAGGGACATTTTTTTAAGCACGGGAGGAAATAAGGCAGTTGAGGCAGCCACCTCTTCAGCAGAAAGAAGTTACATATGACATGCCACTGATATTCGACACAACGAATTCACAGAAAAAGGCGAGCACCTTACGAGCCTTCCTGGAGAGTTTCCTAGAGCTGGAAAAAGATCTGGACGCCTTGACAGAGATATCCAACCTGCTGCATCGATGGGAGGGTGCACAACAGGAGTGGACAGTCAATCGCATACATAAGAGAAAAACATGATAAGAAATGCGGATGTCTACACAAGTCGGAGCGTTCGATTTCGACTCCATTATCTTGGACTTGGAGTCGGGCATGAAAATCTTGAACAAATAGACGTGGGAAAAAATGGGGAAACCACAGTTGGCTTGGTCCCCAGTGCAATTGCGCCTAGCAAACCAATACTTCCATTGAGTGAACTAATTGCTATCCACAATATCTAATGCGATTGTGGATTCCAGTGTACCACATGGGGAAGTTCGGTCGAGTGAGTTGACAAGACGGGTTGAAGTAGAGGTTGGGACAAACCCAAGGTTTGTTAAATTTTTTCCAAATGCGATGTATATAGGGAACGAAGAGCTGGATGCGGAGCTAAGAAAGCTTGACTCAATAGAGGTAGATTTCAACATGCTACCAATGTTGTCTATACACAAGATTCAAACTGCAGCGAGTGCAGAAATCCGTGACCGCAAAGCCGGGTTGCATGACCAGATGGTGCGGTACAAGTATCAGGCACACATCAGTGAGACAGAGGCACAATGGCTTCAGGCAGAGAAATTCCAAACAGTAGTAGAAAAAGAGAAGGCCCTAGAGGATAGGAAGAGACTGGAAGAAGCAATCTCCAAGGTATGGGAGAAAACCCTCGAGGTAGATCAAGATTTACTACCAGAAGCGAAAGCCATCTTATTGGGTGTGCTTGTTGATAAACTGCAAAAGGAAAAAGAAGAGTTGGAGGCAAGGGTGGTTCCAAGCACACTACCGGAACATATTCAGGAGAGGTATAATGCGATTGATAAAGCCGTGACGGAGATCACGGAGATAGAGAAGGTAGCTGAGGTAGTTGTAGAAGGTGTTACAAAGTTTTGGGGAAGTGTCATCTAGGACAACCAACTCACTGTGTTGAAAGAGAAACTCAACGAAGCAGAAGAACAACTAGAATCCTTCAAGGGATTGATCAAAGCGATGCCTTTACTGGTTTAGATGTCGAAGGATGAAAAACTAAAAACATCCAGTAGCGGGTAATCAAAGCATGAGAAAGGAAACAACGAAGAGTCACGCACCTAGGTGAGCTTCAAACAAAATCCAAAGTCCTTACAGTACGGGTAATGGAAGCACTGAAACAGATCAAAAAGTGTCAGGAAGAATCGCAATAGAAGAATTGCGAACATCCAAAAAACCATCAGAGGGAAGAATGCAGACAACTTAGAGCATCAGTGAAGGAATTGGTCAACCAAATCAAGGATGCATATGACGATTTCAAGTAGCAGGTGAATGTACAAGATGTATCCAGCTGAGGTGGCTCGAGGGAGAGACACAAGTTTATGTTGGGGGCCTGTTGGCACGGGATTAGTCTGCATGAACTGCAGAAACCAACAGTTGCAAAGAGGACCATCCACGGAAGAAAGGGTCATTCACGGAGAATGAGGAAGTGGAAGATTAGTTTAAGTTGTTAGAAAGGGTCATGTGGACCGTTTTGTAAACATTTAGTTGATATAAATAGGAGTATGAATGTAAGCCTAAGGGAAATGATGCTAGATGGGATTGTAGAGCCATTATCATTGTGATTATGCTATTTGATTTTGTTTTCCTCCGTTTTTCGCATTTTGTATGGATCTGCAATAATATGTTATGAACTATTTCTGCGAATGTTAAACTGCGGGTTTTGATGAATGCATGAAGATGTTCGGTTATGGTTGTATCTTTCATCTTTGTTTCTGTTGAATGATGAATACAAGTGTTTTTGATATGTTTAAGGTTTTGTGGTTCAGTAATTGTTGTTAATACGAATGATTAGTTTAACCATGTTGATGTGAATGTCCATTACGTATTAAATCTTCGAATGGTGAATATGCGAATGATAAATGTATAAATGAATGCGAATCTAAATCTCTGGTTTCTATTGCGGTAGAGTTGAAGTGGTTTCTTGTCCTTTCCCCACTGTGGAAAATTGGTTCCTGCAGCCCCCTTAATCATCTCGGGTGATACTTCACTCACTTCACTGGTGTTGCTGGAAAGGGTAAAACCTTTTTGGGCCGGTGTCTAAGGGTGTTTTTTTCGGTTTGTTGACGATAGTGTGAAGTGAACCCCTGTCGATAGCTGCTGTGTCAACAACCATGTATAACTATTCAAATTATATGAAGCATAAAATTGCCATCTTCAATCTAGTTAGGAAGGCTGATATTTGGTGGCAAGACTTAAAACGAGCTAAAACAATTAATGATAGGAAATTTAGTTGGAATTGGTTTAGTAAAAATCTTACAAAGGAGTTCCTTTCAGAGTATTACTATGAGGGAAAGGAAAAAGAGCTCTATAAGTTAATATTATGATCAATTTCCATGCATGATTTTTGTATTGAATTCCTATCCTTATTAAGATATGTACCATACCTAAATGAAGAAAAACCTAAAATTCAAAGATTCCTAGGTTTCTTACCTAGCTTCTATAAAGACATATTAGAGTTTGATAACCCAAAAGCATGATATGAAGCAATGAGGAAGGCCAAACTAACTTATGATCAATCTAAAAGTAAGGATGAAAATCCTTATAGATTTAAGAAAAGAGAAGGGGGTAACTTTAAAAGGAGGGAATTTAAGCTCTTCAATAAACATAAGAATTTCGAGAGGAATACTTTTAATGATAGACAACAACCAATTAAAATTGAGCATAAAGATAATCTCTTTAATAAGAAAAAGGAAGAAATAAAAAGAGAACCCTTAAAGTGTTGGATCTATGGGGAGATTCATTTCTATCGAGATTGTCCTCATAAGAGGGATAATCGAAGTATCCACACTATCTGAGAAGCAGTCACAGTTGGAGATGATGCCTGGAACATACCGAAGATAAGCGCAACCTTGGACAATCATCAAGCGGGCTACCAACTTTCAATGATAGAAGTTGAAGGTAATATATTTGAAAAACCTATTTCTATCTTAGATGATTTTGGATCTACTTTAAGTTACATATCTCCTAAGTTAGTAGACATGTGTAAAATGAAAAAAATATGTTTTTGAAAAGTTGTGGCTAGTGCAATTAGCCATGGGAACAAAAGGAAAAGTGACTAGTTTAATTTCTAGTTGTGAAATTTATATGAATGACTTAGTTACAAAGTAGATTTAAACATTTTTCCATTAGGATCCTATGATGCATTAATTGGCATGGACTGGTTGGAAAAGCATAAAGTTATATTGAATTGCTTTGAGAAAATCTTTACTTCTATTGATGATGGAGGTAAAAATAGACTTGTTAAAGGGATTCCTAAAAATATTTTTAGGAGGAAAATATCTGCTTTGCAATTAAATTAGCATTCTAGGAAAGGATGCCAATTATTTCCCATGCATATCACTAAGAACGTTGATGATAAAACTAAACCTAGATTGGAATATTTTCCTCTTTTGCATGAATTTAAAGATGTTTTTCCAAAAGAGATACCTAGATTACCTCCAAGGAGGGATATTGACTTTACCATTGATTTGGTACCGAGAGTAGTACTTTCTTCTAAGGCTCCACACAGAATGAATACACCCGAGTTGGTGGCATTGAAATTACAATTACAAGAATTATTGTATAAAAAGTATATAAGACCAAGTGTGCCCCTATGGGGAGCACCAATACTAGTTGTTAAAAAGAAAGATGGCACATTAAAAATTTGTATATATTATAGACAATTAAATAAAATGACGATTAAAAATAGATACCCACTCCCCCGCATAGATGATACGTTTGATCAAGTACGGGGAGTTTGGGTATTCTCAAAGATTGACTTAAGGTATGGATATCATCAAGTAAGAATTAAATATGAATATTTCCATAAAACAACATTTAGAACACAGTACATGCATTACGAGTTGATGGTTGTAGCATTTGACTTGACCAATGCTCCGACCACGTTCATGTGTTTAATGAACAATGTTCTTCATAAATACTTAGATAAATTTGTAGTTGTATTTATCGATGACATATTAATATACTCTAAAAATGAACAGGAACATGAAGAACATTTAAAGTTGGTCTTACTAACCTTAAGAGAACATAAAATTTATGCAAAGTTTAGTAAATGTGATTTCTTTCAAGATAAATCCAATACTTAGGTCATGTAATATCTAAGGAAGTAATTCTTGTAGACCCTGATAAAATCAAGGAAATCATAGATTGGCTAGTTCCTAAGGATGTAACCAGGATTCGATCTTTTATGGGAATCATGGGTTATTATCATAGGTTCATTGAGAGGTTCTCCCAAATTTTTTATCCAATAAATTCATTTTGAAAGAAAGGAACCAAATTTGTATGGTCTAATAAGTGTCAAGACAGTTCTGAAAAACTTAAACAATTGCTTAAAACCGCACCTACTCTAAGAATAAAGGATCCATACAAGGACTTTGTCGTATGTATGGATGCCTGCTTAGAGGGATTAGGTGGCGTATTACTGCAAGAAGATTATGTAATAAGCTATGAATCAATAAAACTTAAAGAACATGAACAAAATTATGCAACACATGACCTAGAATTAGTTGCTATAATACATGCTTTAAGAATGTGGAGACATTACTTAATTGGAAGAAAATGTACCTTAATTTCTCATAACATAAGTTTAAAATACTTGTTTGATCAACAAAATCTGAATGCTCGAAAAGCAAGGTGGTTATCCTTCTTGAGCGAGTACAATTTTGAAATCAAACATATTAAAGGAAAAGAGAATAAAGTGGTAGATGCCTTGAGCATGAATGCCATTCCACATTGTTCAACTGATTTTAACAATTATAAAACAAATCTTGAGGACTTAATCAAAGATGCATCTAAAAATGATGAAGAGTATTTAAAAATTAAGGAACAATTGGAAAAATGTTATTAATGAAAATGAATCCACAGTTTATTCTATACATTCATAAGACTTGTTAGTCTATAAAAATTGATTATAAATACCAAATTCTGAGGAATTGAATCAATTAATCTTGAATGAGTTACATAAGAAACCATATTTCGGACATCTGGGATATCAAAAGATGATAACTAAGTTAAGACAAATTTATTATTGGACTAGCATGAAGAATGATGCTACAAATTACTTAGCTAGATGTATTGAATTCCAACAAGTTAAAACTGAACATCAACATCCATCAAGGTTACTTCAACCCTTACTTATCCTAGAATGGAAATGGGAGGTTATAAGCATGGAATTTATAATAGGATTACCTAAAACTACTAAACAACATGACTCAATAATGGTAGTTATTGATAAATTGAGTAAAGTTACACATTTCATACCTATGAAATCTACTTTCAAAGCAATAAACATAACTGATATTTTTCAATGAAAGATATTTTTTATTTGCATGGTATTCTGAAAGTTGTGATATATGATAGAGATTAAAAATTTACAAGTAATTTTTGGAAGTCTTTGTTTAAAGGTTTAGATACTCAGCTGAATTTCAATACTGCTTACCATCCTCAGACAGATGGGTAAACTAAAAGAACTAACCAAATTTTAGAAGATATGTTGCGAATGTATGTAATGGAAAAACCCGGTAAATGGGAGAACTATTTACATTTAGTAGAATTTTCTTATAATAATGGATATCGAGCTTCCTTAAAAATGAGTCCATTTGAAGTACTGTATGGTGGGAAATGCCCCACTCCTATGTCATGGGATAACCCTGTTGATAGTATTGTTCTAGGACCTGACATGTTGAACGAGATGGAATAGATTGTCAAACAAGTGCAACAAAATTTAAAAGTTGCTCAAGATTGGCAGAAAAATTATGCGGATTTTAAAATAACTCCAAAAGAGTTCAATGTTGGAGATCATGTGTATCTAAAGATAAAACCAAAGAAGAGTACCTTGATCTTTGGAAGGTGTTCCAAGTTATCACCTAGGCATTGTGGAACTTTTGAAGTGTTAGCTAAGATAGAGCCAGTAGCCTATCGGCTTGCACTTCCCCCTTCTATAAAAGTACATAATGTATTTCATGTTTCTTTATTAAAGATATATGTACATGATGCTACTCATATAATTGATTGGAATATGATTTAGGTATAACCTGAGTGTGAGTTCAATACAAATCCTTTGCGCATCCTAGTCATGAAGGAACTTATGATACATAATCAAGCCACCACGCAAATAAAAGTGCAATGGAAGCACTTCAGCCCTGAAGAGGCGACATGTGAAATGGAGGATCGAATGCGAAAGGCATATCCTTCCATGTTTCAAAATGAGAAAGGGAGCTCTTAATAAAGAACACTGAGGACAGTGTTAAAAGTAAGTGGGGGAGAAATGTGATACCCCTTATACATTCTTATTTAGTTATGATTTAATATTTTTAAAAATATTTCAAAACAATTATTATTTGTAAGAGTTATTTAAAAAATAAAAAATACTCACAAAGGATGTGAGTGATACTTTGCAAAACAATAATTATTTTTATTATTAATAAAAAGAAAAAGAAAATGGGAGAATTCAGTTGAATGAGGGGACACCACCATGAGACAAAGAACAAGTGTAAATCAAGCAAGAGATATTTTTTCAATAAAATCCAATCTAAAAGCTCAACCACCAAACACGATCCTAAATCATAGGGATTGAAGGATTGATTGATATTTGATTGAGATGGCACAAGGCCTGGGCAAAAACTATAAATTGGTGCATTGAGATAGCACATGACGATGTGTTGTGCATGGATAAATTGTTGCTAAGAGTGCATGTTGTTGAGTATTTCTCTTTTAATTGTAAGTCCATCATTGGGATTGTTACAAAATCTAGGAGAGAGTATTGCATTCAAGCCTTGTTTGCTATTTCTTTTGTGCATGGTGGTGATCCAACTTGAGGGTGGAGTTGGCCTAGCGGTTGTGCTGCTCTCTTCTATGGTTGGAAGGAACTGATTCTCCAAGTTGTCATTTCCATTATTTCAAGTAAGTGTATTTATGGTTTTATGGATAAATATGTTATCAATGGTATTCATTATTGTAATTTTATTCCTTAACATATGAAAAAGGCATGCTAGTATTATTGTTACGGATGTCATATCTCTTTTATATATATTTCAAATCGAGGGTATCATTTATATTAATGGTTCTATATATGTGTGGTGAATAATGGATATATGAATACTCTGTTTCTTTTTCTTCCATGTGCGAGTATATTACACTTTTTTTTATATGTATATTGCAATTATACTTATAATGTTCAAACCAATACATCAAATGACAAATTCCTGGGTAGTTTTATTTTGGTCTGATTGTCATGGTAAATCCCTATGGGATTTACAGAGACATTATATCTTTGTATTATGGGAGTATGCATATAAAATTGAAAACCACGCAAATGATATTGGGTTTCCTGTTGAATTACAAAGCTCGGATCTTGACTTAAATCCTATCGATTAAAAAAAGAAAACCATTTTTTTTTTACAAATTTCAATTTACACAGGGTTTTCAATGAAACTCGACATCTCGAATAATAGAGGTTAACCTCCCGTTTGTCCCTCTCTGGGATCGAAACACCCTCTATGTACATCTCTACGATGAAAAATCAAGATGGATCCTCTATATACAAGGATCGATTCTTTGTAACTAGCCAGAGATTTCAATTGCAATCAACATGTCAATACATAAATTGATAATATGAAGAAATGTTATGGATAATTGTAAACATAGGAATGGAAACATTGTAATAAATCAACTCCTAAGCGGAATCACTCATTATGATCTCTGAATTACAGAATGAATTTAATTACTCTAAGTTCTTTTAAGGATTTATGGAACCAAAATTACCATAGACTCTCAGCGGTAATGCAAGAGTTGTTAATTGTTACAAATCAAGTTGACCTCTATACTTAATTAAGAAATGTAATTATGTATTTGGCCGTGTTTAAAGAGCTTGGGGATGTTGATAAACCACTTTGTTGAAGAGGAAATGAGTCCATGGAACCTACCTCTATCTGTTGTCTTAGTGTGAAAACATTACGTGCGACTACTGTAGAGTGAGCTCGTGTTCTTCGGGTCGATTTGTTCTGGTAGTTGTAAGAATGCAAAGTGTCACCATAAATTCACGAAAATATGGTTTTCATCTCCGTGTTTTTTATGATTTAATTTTAATAATTTATTATTTTAATAATTTTAATGTAACATTATTTTAATCTAATTATAATATTTTTTTATTTAATATTAAATACAATAGTATTTTTCTAATATATTTTATGCATAACCATCTTAGGATTTGACCTGGAAATCTTATGATTGCAATTTACATCTCTCAACCACTCCTACACTGTATAACTATAAAAAACTTCACTAATTATTGTTTTTGAAAATGAGAAAAAATGCTCAGACAATTTTCCATAATGTTTATTGTATTAAAGAATAAATAAATAAAATTTATTTTTAAAATTAAATAAATAATATTAATTTTGAATTTGAATTTCAATAAAAATATATTGAAACACGAATTTGTTTTTATTTTTATTTCAATATTAGTCAAGGATACGGTGGTCCATTTGTGAACCTCCTTTCAATTCTGTTGAGACATCTTCTCGCTTGGATGACCAGTTGATGGTTTTCTCGACCTACCATCCACGATATGTGGGGAAGTTCGTTGAGATTTCCCATAAACTTTTAACCTTCCTTAACTCCCCAAAAATAACAAGAAAATGGATTTTTCACTTCAAAAAAAGAAAAAACAGACTTAAATTTAAAAAATAAAAATATTTTTATATTTTTATTTAATATTAATTTTATGTTACAATAAATATAAAAAGTTATTCATGTTTATTGTTTCTAATTTTTATATTTTTTTATTGACTTATAAATGATAGTATTTTAACATTATTTTAATTTGATATTTAGTATTTGATATTAATTATTTAAAATTAATATGACTATAATAAAAATGTCTATATTTTTAATTTTATATATTCATACAAAAAATATTTTTTATTTTTATTTTTAATAAATATATACATGTATATATATATGTATATACAAATATATATATATATATGTATATGTAATGAACAAATATATTCTTAAGTATTAACATAAAAGGTCACAGGCAACAAATGAGGGGTCATGGGGAAGCATGTATAACTCGGTAATTATCTATGTTTTTTTGACACATGCTTGATGGCATATTGTTGGAATCTTTTTTTTTTTTCTAGGGCCCTTTTTAATCTAAATAGCTTTACTATAATTCTCTTTTTAAATCATGTTTTGTATGGGCTAAAGCCTTTTTAATCTAAATAGTTTTTCTAAAATTCCCTTTTTAAATAATGTTCGGTCTTCGCTAAGACCTCAGAATATCATGTTTGGGTGTGGTTACATGTTTTAATTAAAACTTGATTAGCCATGTGCATCCATGTCATGCGACCCTCCAGAAAATTCGTAAGCTACTGCGTTGTAAACTAGGCAATGACAAGTGTGAATACTGTGAGATCAGAGTTGGTCTTCTACCAAGCTCTTATTTCACAAATTCATTTCCTTAGTTTTGTCATTGTGTAAAACTATACCCACATGATTATTCAGCTCTATTAGTTCCTAAATGACTTGCATATCTTCCATCTCTCAACGCGTTTAGATACTCAAAGTGGAATTTAACTAGGTATTTTCGCTTCATAGTAGTTATCTTTCTCCACTATTAGGATGTTGGTTAAATGCTTAGTTTAGTTATATTTGTATTGGGGAGTATCCCTTTTTTCTTCTTAAGCTGGGCTAATGTTCAAACATAGAGGTTTTTTAACATTGGGTTTTTGTTTTCATGTCTGACTCAATTTGACTAATTATGAGGTTTTTTATTCCTTCTTCAATTGGACACCATTGATTATCTCCCAAGCTTGGTAAGTTTATAGGTGATTATGATTTTACTGTCTTATTGTTTCATTTTCAAAGTTGTAGCATTATGTAACTTTTACTATGTTTCCATGCAGGTCCATAGCATGTCGAATGTCACTTAGTTTTCAAGGTATCTACCCTTCATGGAGTTAGAAGGCTTTGTATTGACATAGATAACCCCATGCTACATCATCTGATAGTTTCGTCAATGTGTATATGGGTCAACACATTTCATTCTCCTCCACTAGGTGTATGAGGTAGTGGTCATGTGCATTGAAAAAACATGGATGCAATTACTCTTTTATTACACACAATAGATTGGGGATTTCTCTCTTCCAATACTTGATATCATATTTATAGGTTTCTTTAGATGACAACCACCTATAAGTGGAAATAAATTTGATTGTGTTAGCACTAAAATACATCAGGCAAGTAACAAAAATTCTAACAACACTACTACGTTTTTTACCTTTAGGGGGAGTTGTCTTCCACCACCCCAAAGTGATCTTTAGGTGCAGTTTTTGCATTAGAGGCATCATTGACAAAAACACCCACAAAAACACCAACGCTGGAAGTTTGGGATTTAAATGGTTGTTTTGGAAGAAATCTAAACCACGCCCAAAAGTTACTTTTTGGGGTGGTTTTAACCCCCCCCTGTAGGTCACTTTTGGGGGCGGTTTTGACCCCCCCCCCTAAAACTCTCTCTTGCAAACCTTTGGGGGTGGTTTTAAGCCCCCTTGTAGATAGCTATGGGGGTGGTTTGGAACACCCCCGGTAGATACCTACAAAGGCGGTTTTGAACCCCCCCCTAAAACTCCCTCTTACAAACTTATGAGGGCAGTTTAGAAACCCCTCATAGAGACCTACGAGGGAAATTTAGAACCCGCTCATAGAGTCCAACGAGGGTAGTGATAAACCCCCTTTATAACAACTTATAGAGGTGGTGTAGAACCCCCCTCGTAGCAACATACAAAGACGGTTTGAAAATCCCCTTGTAGCATTAATATAAATCATCATAAAAAAAAAATCATTAGAAATACCAATATTGTAATATCATTAGGGAACAAAGTAATCAAACCACCAACCTCCTGCTTGTAAGGAAGGCGCTCTTCAATTGAGCTAGCACCCTTGAAGAATTGACGAAAGGAGCAATATTAACAACCAGATTGCATCATTTGTAATCAATTGGAAGTATTTCTACACAAGAGATAGGTTTTAACCGGAGAAGGCATTCACATTTTAACCCCATCATTTTGCACATGCTCCCAGATTTCTCAACTTCCAACAATTATATTTGTTGAACACTTTTATTTTGGTTTTATTTATCGGATATTTTGTTTTATGAGATTAACCTGATCAAGCTCGCATCTCAAATATTACTCTATGATTATGTGGGAACATGTATTTCATTAAATTTGGAACAATTCTATTACAAGGACTTCAACAACATTGACTTTTTTGTAAATCTTTAAAATATTCTATTAAATCTAGAAAAATTAACTCAAAGAACTATTCCATTAAATTTGGAAAAATTAATCCAGATAACAATTTTTGAGATAACTATTTTTTATTAGTATGGATACATTCGAAAGAAAATATTACATCTCAATTAGAACTAGATGGGCTGGCCATAAATCATAATGAATCTATGAATATCCCCGATTTCCTAAATGTTAAGATATTTGAGACATTGAGATATATCATATAGGAATAATCAAATGAAGTTGCAGACATAATTACATGCTATGCTGCAATAGGTTCTCTATCTATATTGAAGGTGATCAAAGTTGTACAAATATTTGTACTATCAAATGATCTTATATAGGAAAATAAGATAACAAAAATGGAAGGAAAAACATGAGGACTTCATCATAAAGATAGTCTTAGTAATGTCAAACCAATGAGTGACCATGAACATGTCAAACATAGACTGCTAGGTACAACAGTATCAATACACAATATGAGTGTGAAAGCAACTCTTATAAGAAATAAATCTTATCTAAAGTAATATAATAGTATGTATGATATCTAATCATGATATTATAGTTTTGGATAACATACCAAACTAAATGTTTGAATTCAATGCCCAAGGAATCCAAGTTACCCCTTTCCCATAACCTCAGGGGGGTGGGGGAGTTGTTGATTAAAGGGCACTGTTGTGAGGATCTCGATAGTGGGGGGAAGGTGCCTCCTTTGCATTATCTAAGTTCACACTAGTCCACTAGAAGATAATGCTAATATATTTTTGTTAAATTGTTTACCTATTAGTGCCTTTAGGAAGCACTAGGGAGGAGGTGATCATTCAGTTGTGGTGTTCGGAGGGGGAGGTGGTTTGAGAAAGGAAGGTCTAAGCCCAACTCCTAAATCTACAATGTATATTAAGGATAGGAATTGTTAATCTGGGTATTTAAAGAAGGTTGGGTACCATTATTCTATCTCCACTCAAATCCAAGTACATCAATTAAGAGTTCTTATGTGGGGATTCAAGTCAATCCATTATGATGGGCAATGTCTCATTTTGAAATAAACAAGTGGCCTATAAGCCTATAAGAACCAACTGAACCAGACAAGTAGGTAGTGGAGGTAAGGTCTTCAAAGAGAGGTACATAAGGAAGCTTGGGTATCGATCTCTCCCTGTCAACATTGTTAATTTTGCAAAACCAATAAATCGATATAATAGTCCCAACCAAGTAAAGAAATAACCATGTTTGAGGATTACTTTCACCAATAGAATAAAATGATAAGAATTTTAAATGCATTGGATTATTTAGAGATAGATGTTGAAACACATTTTCATGGATTTTAGTCGAACTTTGCATGTCCCCATTCTCTTTGATTATTAATGATTTAATGTAACTACAAATAAACTATCAATTAAGATATTTATGTTCAAGATTATGTGTGTATTTAAAGACAATCTTTCATTCTCCCATGTATCATGAATAATCCAAAGAACTATTTCATCATTTAGAAAAAAATTTATTACTTCTAGTAAAACTTTACTCAATAATTTTGTTTATTACTTTAGTAATAGTATTCAAAAATTCAAAAGAAAATATTTTATCAATTAGAACTACATGGCTAGGCCATAACTCATGAGGAATCTATGAATATCCCTAATTTGTTAAAAGTTAAGAATGGTGAGACAATTTGATATATTATAGAGAAATAATGCAATTAAATTGCACGTATCATATTAATTTCATGCTATACTGCAAAAGGTTCTCTATATAATAAATTTGAGGCAATAAAAGAGTTTCAAGCCATTAGTTAGCCTCAATAATACACTTAATAATCACCATCAAGAAATTCTAAGACATTTTTCGTAGAAATGCATCATATTAGTTTACATGTAGTTTTATTTCAAAATTTATATATCACATTTATACACTCATATTATCATATAAATAAGTAAAAGTCGATAAAATAACTCCGTGCCTTGTTGGCTTATATTTGATGAATCCATCTATGGCACAACTCCAATGACTCTGAATAGTGCACTTAAAACTCATTATCAATTAATGTCTTGTTTAGAAATGCAACTTTATTTACAACATAGTTTTTTTTCAAAATTATATATCACATTTATACATTCATAATAATGCATTTTATAGGCAATTTAAAGTCACTTTGTGCCTTGTTCGTTTATAGTACGATATTATTGCAATTACAAATATTAATTGATTTAAGTATGAAAATTTATGAAAAAGTAATGCTTTGGCAAATCAAATATTGTATACTTCAAAAATTTCTACTCATTCACCTATGACCCAATTTCCATGAATTTAGCATTAATAATCCACTTAGCATTTATTATCAAGTAAATTAGGCAAAGTAGATTATCATGTAAATGATTCAAATTTCACTTGTGACATGTTTGTACCAAACGATTATCCTTGATTCGCTAGAATATGAAGAATAGTAAAATTTCCCCTTGAAAAAGGAAAATAAAAATCAATAAATAACTACATACTTGGATGGCTCATATGAGATTATTTTAATTACACATAATTAATTGAACAATACAATTTAAAAAAATTATACAATAGAAAAAAATTAGTGCATTGCAACAAATTCAATGCAAAAGCAATTATAAAAAATAGTAAAAATGTATATTAATATAACTCTCAATTCCCATATATTTAAAAAAAACATAAATTCATACAAATTGATTAATTGATAGCTATGTCCATGTTGTGTAAATTGAAATGTACTTGTGAATAAATTTCTAAAAAAATATCTTCATATATTACATTGAAGTGGATGTTTTATTGAACATTCCATTGTATTCACATTTCTCTATAAATAATTCATGATGCCATACATAAAATGACCAACAATCTAAGAAATTCAATACAGTTTTATTTTAAAATTACATATCACATTTATACATTCATATTAATGTATATTACATGCAATTTAAAATTATTAATTGACTTTGTGCCTTGTTGCCTTATAATATGGTATTATTGCAATTTTACAAATATTAATTGATTTAAGTGTGCAAATGTATTAAATGTTATGGATTGGGAAATCAAATATCTTATAGTTCAAAATATTGAACTCATTCACCTATGACTAAATTCCCATTAATTTAGCATGAATAGTTCACTTAGCATTTATTATCATGTAAATGATTCAAATCTCACATGTGTCGTGTTTGTACCAAATGACATGAGATTCGTTGATTCACTAGAATATCAAGAACCGAAGTAAAATTTACCCTTAAAAAAAGTAAATAAAAATCGATAAATAATTGTGTGCCTCGGTGGCTCATATAAGATTATTTTAATTGCAAATAATCCATTAAACAACACAATTTGGAAAACAAAAGTATACACTGTAAAATAAATTATTGTGTTGCAACAAAGTCAATGCAAAAGCAATTATAAACAATAATAAAAATGAATATTAATGTACTATGTTTCAAAAAAATATAAAATCGTACAAATTGATTCACCAATAACTATGCCCATGTTGTATTGAAAAATTGAAATGTACTTGTGAACAAATATCTCAAAAAAATATCTTCATATACTACAATGAAGTTGTTGCTCTATTGAACATTCAAATGTATTCACGTTTCTCTTTGATATGATGAAGTGTCTTAAGAAAGGGGAATACAACTTGCATAAGCCAAGTATCTTGCTCCTGTCCTGTATAGGCCTTTATCAAGATATGGTTTGATCGATATTTGATGAATTGATAAGTAGGATTTGATGTATCTATTAGCAATACATTTGATTGTCCATATTTATCTCCATACTGGGACCACATGTATCGATCAACCTTTTCTCATAAAATTGCATTCTACTCCCTCCTTTGAAATTTGTTTGCAAATGACAATGAGACCAATCCCATGTGAATTGAAATTCCCTGATATCAATGTTTGATTTTTCAAGTACTTGTTGGATGTACTTTTCAGTGACATTCAATGTTCATATTGCAACATCATAATTTTTTTAGCAGTATTTCAATAATTCCAAATGAAAAAGGCCTAAAAAAATAGTACATGTCACCAAATTCCCAATCTGGTTTTCTTTGAATTTGACAAGTTGGTTCATATCTAGTGTATGATGAGAACAATAATCCTTCTATTTCAAAGATCAACAACGTCTTGCGGCTGATATCAATTCTCATTTGCACTGCAACCACATATATAACATTAACATAGCTCCACATCATTACTTTTAAGAACATCAAAACATAATATTAAAAGCATTTTGAAAAAACATGTAATTCCTATTTATTATCATTTATTTTTTAATTTGTATACAAAGGAATTTTATGAGGTAAATGAAAATTAAAAAATATAAAGACAGTGGCCCCATTCTAGTGAACAAACCAATGGTATTTTAATATGTACATCAACCTAATAAATTTACTCTATTTTTATGGAATAAGTCTTCCATGAACACATCATATCGCTAACTTTTGTAAAAAACATGAACTTTTCATTTTACCATTCAAAGTTGGGTGTTTGTGAAATCAAGGATATGCTCAAAAGTCTTTGCATTGGAAAGGGGACATTGTAAACCTTGGAAGACTATTTGTATTTTATGTCCTAACATGCCACTCATGTGAAATCCCTAGATTGTTACCACTTGTAAGAAGGATGTGGTTCATCTAGTAATATAATTGATAAGGGAGAGGAAGGAGAGCGAGAAGTAACACAACAAAGTAGGAGCGCGAATATGAAGTCGAGGAATGATCTTTACCTTGTTTTATACAATAAAAAAAGCTTCGTACTTAATGATTTTGTTACCAAACCGATGTGGTATGGTTCACCTAATCCCTTCATCTTTGCTATATTTTGCATGTTTTCATAGTAGAGGACTAGGAACAAAAGCTCAGATAGCCAACAGAGTCCATTTGGCCTAATAGAATATGTATTTAATTTCCTATTGCAGAGATGTGGACAGAAGCAAAAACAACAGTGGTAGTGGCTACCCCTTACCTTGATAACTTTGTTAGGGAATAATTTGCTAACCTAAGGGTAATTGAAGGATGTTGTTCTTGTTTTTTGAAACAATCTAATGTCTTTTCTCTTGTAGATCACAACCCAAAACTTGTTGATAAAAGTGGTAGTGAATGATTAAAAGAGCAACAACAACTCAAAATACATGACAGTTCTGAATCTAAAACATAATTTATGAAGTTGATAATACTAAACCGAAGGTTTACATAAATATTTTAATGGGGTAATTCTGATTAAGAAAATGAATTTATAGAAGTTTGAGTACATTAACGAGTTCTAATTCTAGAAGGGACCTTGTTCAGGAGGCTGCAAAAACCAAACACGTTAACAACAAATTGAGACATGCAAACCAGGATCTCAAATCTAGAAGATAATCCTAATGTTTTATTACAATCATCAACAAGAATCTTAAATCTAAGTATTTGACGGAAAAAATAGGAAAATTGAAGGAGAAGAGTTATTTCATAGAAGAATTTTTTACTAGGTTTCAAGTTTTTCACTTCACAACATTTCTTAAATAATTGTTAAAACCCATGTCTAAAAATTGCTATCTTCTTTCTTGTTTATACTAAAAATATTACACCTCTTCATTGTAAAAGGAAAGGAGCAGTGATTATTTTGTATAAAAATATTTTCATATTATATAATGGGAAACTCTCATTTTGATCTTTCATAGTAGTTCCCAAGTCATTGCTAGTGGAACTCCATATCTATTGTGATTGTGAACAAAATCTGTTACAAATCTATTGTTTGCTATAAAGTAGAAATATCTATTTTGAGTACAGTGTATTTCTACAATTTTAATGCTCTATGTTGTGCTTGATTATTCTCTTATTCATACTTTAATGCTAAATGAAACTCTAAATTTGTGGATTTTCATTCATGTTTTACCTTGTTTACAATACATATTATTTCTAATGCTTTAATTCTATATGATGTGCTAGATTTGTTGGATCTTTCATTCAAATATTATCTATTCTTGGACAGTTTTTTTTGCTATAATATTATTTCCCTATGATGTGCTAATTTGTGGATTTTCAATTAATTAACCTATAATAAGCTACATAGTACGCTACAAATTGTCTAGTTTCTCTAAAAAATTGTTAATATTGATTCCTATGTTTAATAACCCATATTTTGTTATGTGGAGAATGATATTAGTAAGATTTCACTCAGTTAGCTTCATACATTACATAGGGATTGATATCTACTTGCGTATGTTAGACCTCTATATTATAGGGTTTTCATGCACCATTTAACAATTACATTCAGATAATAAGGTTTTGAATATCATTGCAAGGGGAGATATGCATTATAATTAGTGAAGCATGTGTTTGTGGTGTTCTTTGTAGCACGTTCCAATGTGTGTAAGAGACATATGGCATAAATAATGTGTGCCCATTATACAAGAACATGAAGAAATCAAAGGAAAACGACAAATGCTCTTGATTGAATTGCATCATAATATTTACATTGAATGAATCTAAACTAAAAACAAAAAATCGATTCTTAATTAATTTTGTTACCATTTTTTTTAATATAGATAAATATATATATTATGTTTACAAATTTTGACAACCCACCTCCATTCAAAGTAGAGGAAGGGAATTTGTGCCCAAATTTTCTTGTTGGTTGTGGAATGGTTTTGTTATACCTCTTGACTTCATTATACATCTTTCTTATGTTATTATAGTCGTAATAGTTAGGATTTATACAATGAGTGTCCTCTAATCATAGTCACTCTATTATTGCGAATCCCATGGTCAAGCCTTTTATATGAGATAATGAAATGTTTTACTGGAATTTTCACTCCTTATTTTACATGTTGGCCTTGAATTGCTTCTTTGGCCATCAAAGTATTTTGAATGAAAAAACCTTCCATCATTAACTAGTTAGGTTTCCTAGGGGTGGAAGGTATGGATGAAACATCAAATAAACAGGCCGAGGCTCTTTCTCTTTGGCATGGTTCACCTTTTTCCAAAATAAAACATATTCGACAATGGAGAATGATATTAGTAAGATTTGACTCAGTTAGCTTCATACATTACATAGGGATTGATATCTACTTGCGTATGTTAGACCTCTATATTATAGGGTTTTCATGCACCATTTAACAATTATATTCAGATAATAAGGTTTTGAATATCATTGCAAGGGGAGATATGCATTATAATTAGTGAAGCATGTGTTTGTGGTGTTCTTTGTAGCACGTTCCAATGTGTGTAAGAGACATATGGCATAAATAATGTGTGCCCATTATGCAAGAACATGAATAAATCAAAGGAAAATGACAAATGCTCTTGATTGATAGCTTGCACTAGATGGTGGGGAACAATGTTTCATTGCGAACAAAACGACTGCACTAATGTTTTGAATTTTTGCAACTATATTAATTTTTTGAAGGTTGTGTTTTTGCTAAAATATAAGAGCACACTTTAAATGGTTTAACCTTATTTACAAGTTACAATTCAATTGTGTGTTACAGAATTGACAGGAGTTACATTGGAAAATATAAATTTGACAATAGGGCACTATGTTGACCTCCTAATTAATGGTCAAGTTATCGGGCTAGGAAGGGTTGACTCTATGGAGACTCGAACTTATTATGGAAGAGAAAGAGTTAATGCATGCTATGTTATGGTTTTGATAATTGATTTCACTTAACCACATTTGACTGTGGAATATTTTGATTAAGGGGACATATACATCCATGGAAGATCATGGATTTGAGGCATAACAAAGGTAAATCAAAATCTTGAAGCATGTGTTAAGTGTTATTGATATTACATTGAATGTTTTTTTTGAGCAAATACTAATCTTCTTTAATTTGGTGTATAGGTGAAAATGTCTCTTCTGCATTTTCTATTCACTACAACAAAATAGCCATTTAGGGGAAGTTTTGGCTTGCAGGGGTCTTGGTAAACTCCCCCTTAAAAGTTTTTTCAGACCTTTGGAGGTGGTATTTTAAAACCACCCCTAAAAGTCATGGAAATTGGACTTTTGGGGGCGGTTTTTTTAAAACCGCCCCCAAAAGTATTCAAATTTGAATTTTGGGGGCGGTTTAGGGAAAACCCCCTCTAAAAGCCCAATTCTCATAACTTTTGGGGGCGGTTTGTCAAAAACCCCCCCTAAAAGTCATGAGAATTGAACTTTTGGAGGCGGTTTTTTTGGAACCCCCCTTAAAAGTCATGAGAATTGAACTTTTGGAGGCGGTTGTTTGAAAACCCCCCCTAAAAGCCCAATTCTCATAACTTTTGGGGGTGGTTTGTCAAACCCCCCCCTAAAATTCATGAGAATTGAACTTTGGGAGGCGGTTTGTTTGGAACCCCCCTTAAAAGTCATGAGAATTGAACTTTTGGAGGCGGTTGTTTGAAAAGACCCCCTAAAAGCCCAATTCTCATAACTTTTGGGGGACGTTTGTCAAAAAACCCACTAAAAGTCATGAGAATTGAACTTTTGGAGGCAGTTTTTTTGGAACCCCCCATAAAACTCATGAGAATTGAACTTTTGGAGGCAGTTTATTGGAAGCGGGTTAGGTGTGTCACATGGGTTCAACAATGCATCTCATCAAAACATTGGAGCTAAGCACACACAAGCTATTATAGTGTTAGGAAGGGTGTGCATCATCGTTCAACACCATATCCCATTAGAGCTCTACAATTGAGGCAGTCATGTTAGGTTTTTCACATCAAAGATGGTTCTCACACTCCAACTTTCCATGATCCATGGCCAAAATACAAACTCGTGTACCATAACATTATCCTTTATGGTTAATGGGCCATGTGTAGGGCCCTAATCACCACATGATTCCTACACAAGGAATATTTAGCTTGCAACTGGGTATGGTGGCCATTTCAATATTTACAACATCATGGATGGTTCTTGAAGCTTAATCCATGGTGTCCATGGTGTTAGATCAAAATATAGTTTATAATGACTGGTAGTTACCTCAAGGTCTTGTGACCAAGGTAATTTTTAGGGGCGAAATTTCGCCAATTGGCTATTTTTCGGGCTTTTTTAAAAAAAATAAATTCGCTATTTGGTCCTTTTTAGTCTCTAATATCGCCTATATTTACATAAAATATGTTTTTTTATCATAATATTCGCCAAAATTTACCTTTTTCAGTAGTAAATTGCAGGTTTCATATTTAATATTCGCCTACCTATCTAAATATATGTTTTTTTCAATCCGAAATAATCGCCTAGAATACTATACTTAAGTATAATATTAGAATCCTTAAAAAATACCTTGCTTGTGACCTATGGGCGTTTCTCTGTACCACCACATAGGCCATAGGAAAGGAATATTTAGCTTTTAAGTAACACATTGTCATTTTTTTTAGTATTTTTTTAATATTGCCTAGATAGGGAATATTTTGTTTATAGTCTAAGTTCTTGTGTTTATTTTTGCACTAATTTTGATTTGATAAAATCCCATACAATGATCATTCAAACCTTGATGTCAAAGTCTTTGATCTAAAACCTTGGTTATAAATAACCCAAGGTCAAAGTTTATTGTGTTAGTGTGTTGATTTGGTGCAGTAGGCATGTTAGTGATTGGGTTAGTGGGTAGTGGGTTAGGGTTAGAGGGACACTGGCTTAAGGGGATATTTTCTACAATTTCATAATGTGGTAAGCTTTGGAGAGTTTTTGGATTAGAAGCGAGGCACCTAAGGGATCAGTGGGTTAGTGGTAAAGGGGTTCTAGTTTTTTTTGTACTAATGGTTAAGTGGTTTATAACTTATCATGTCATTCGGTTTGGGGATAGATGTTAAGGTTAGGTACGAGGTGAGGGGGTTAGAGGTTGAAGCTTCCTAGGTGCATGAATTCATTGCATGGATCAAGTGTGCCAAGTGCATGAGTCATTTACATGGTTTGGTTGTGTTAGGTTAGTGTCTAATTAGTGGCATTATTTATGGTGGCCATTTCAATATTTGTAACACAAAGGATGGTTCTCGTGGCCTAGACTATGGCATGTGAACTAAATTTAGGGTCTAATGCCATATTAATTTTCCATGGGGTTGCTGGTCCATGCATGTTAACATAAATTACTACATAAGAATCTCTTTCCTACATGTGAGATCGTCATGATCATCATTGTCACCATTGTCAATGTCATTATTGTTGTTGGTTTGTCCATGGTTATGTAAACCAATAAACATCCAACCATGGTTTAATATTTATAGGTTATGTAAACCAATAGTGGTTCTCATAACCTAAATATTGGTCCATGGCTAATAAATTTACTATATGATTCATGGTGCATGTGTAGGGCCCTACACATAATTACTATACCTTACAAGCGATATATTGTGGTCATTTCAATATTTTTAACATTGACGATGATTCTCGTGGCCTATACCATGGCTCATAAACTAATTTTAGGGCCTAATACCATATTAATTTGCTATGGGGTTGATGGTCCATGCATGTTAACCTAGACTATTACATATGACCTACATATGGAATATCTGGTCTATATGTAACAATTCCCTCTGTTGCTCTTGAGTGATGATTAAGGCCTTGCGACATCACATAATCTCTAAAGAGTGAATCTAATTTCAACTACAAGTGGGATATGTTGGTAATTTTTAGATATGTAACACCAAAAATGAAAATTTTCCTACCAATTTCAACATGCTAGTAATTTTCATTCCATCACCCTTTATTCTCATTGTTTTCCCCTTTTTGTGAAGGGTGACTCAAGTGGATTTCAATGGACAACAATGGAAACAAGAGAGCATAACATAAAACACACATGCCCATATCCAAGGCCTAGAATATATTGAAAACTAATGAGTTGAGTGAATTCAAGATTCAATTACAATAATTATTAGACAAAGGGTTCATATGACCAAGTGCATCACCTTGGATAGAACACATATTGGTAGTCAATAAGAAGGATGGAACCTTTTGGATGTGCATTGGTTATTCAATGTTAAATAAGTTGAAAACTAAGAACAAGTACCTCCTACCCAAATTGATGATCCTCTTTATTAACTTAGATGGGAAAAGGTTTTTTCAAAGTTGGACTCAAGTTTTGGTCAAAGAAGAAAAACCAAGAGTCAAAGGAGATGAAAGGCCGTGGGTCATGCTCTTTTTTTTTGTATAAAATGGATTGCTGCATTTAAGTAAATGGTATTTTTCTTGGCATTGTAAGCTTTCTTTATATGTTAATATACAGACCATTGTTAACAATTTTTTGATATTCTTATAAATATGGGCTTGGTTGTGTATTATTCAATTTTTGGAAATGTAATCTACATTTGATTTCCAAAAGAATAAAAGTGTCGAGGATGGTTCTATGTCATGCCTTATTGAAATGGCCTTGGTTATCCTTTTCTTTTTCAATTTATGAAACATAATTGCTCAATGTTATCTTCCATGCTTTGGTATGTTGCTTTAAAACCAAGTAATGAAAGGAGTTTTCTTGTCTAATGATTTTCTTCACATATGCCATAAAATTCCATTGTATTCAATGGGTATTCATTTATTGCATATATCTTTATGCACCTAGGGCATAACATAGCCAAGGCTTTCTCAACTTCATCTTGCTTCTTATTAACCTACATGCAAAGACACCACCTTGACAAATATGTAATTGTTGCTAGTGTCGTTTCAATGTGACAAATAGACAATTGTTGATGGGCCTCTATAATTAACCATTATTTTACCATTCTATGTATAAGCATTTGACACTATTTTCCTTAAACCTTGCTATTATGGCATTTCTCGTTTGCTTATAAATAATTAACCTAGATTATTTAATATGTGTGATGTAATTTTTTTCTTACATGATTTTGAGTAGGCATTCACGCATTTTGTGATTCCAAGTCTACGAGATCCTGGACCGAGTCACTAATTTGGTCAATCATGATTCGACCAAACAACTAGAAGCACGAGGAGTATTCATAAGGACCATATATGTATTTGTCACTCCAAAATATGCCAATGGTCAAGGAAGCATTTATTTCCCTAGTCAACTCCAATTTCCTGAAGAGTTCAAGTTGCATAAGTATTATAGGATTCAAGGAGACACTACTATGCCTATGTCCACCACACAAGCCCTGTAAAGGGAATCTTTGTCATTTAAGAGGAATATCATGCTCATTTCAAGTTTGGCACACTAAGGATCACTCTCATGGTCCAGTCCATGTTTTGGGGTAAACATATAAATTCCTAGGTCATAAGCCCATTCATGGGCCCTAATCCATAATGTCATCCCTATGTGGGGAATGTTTGGATTACAGACAAGATATGGCCATTTCAGGCTCTAAGAGACCAAGAATGCTTATCATTGCTTGGGCCATATTATCAAGTCAAAACATAAGGTGTAAGGGTAAGGGGATCATGGGTCATGTGTGATGCCCTAGACCACCATAAAGCCCTTATGTACTACATAGGGAATATTTAGTCAATGAGTAATATGTGTTGGCCATTTTGATCTTTGACACACCAAGTATGGCTCCCAGTCCCTAAGCCATGGTTTGATGCGAAAAGTCAAGTTGTTGGGCCAAATTTTTTTTCCTTGGGGCTCATGAACTATGTGTAGGCCTTATGCCACCACAAGGCCCTACAAAGGGAATATTGGCATGTCAGAAATATATAGTGCCTCTTTTTATGAATTTTGGTTAACCATGGATAGTTCTTGTAACTTAGGCAATGACCAAGGTCAAAAGACATAGCTTTAGGCCATAACATTTGCATTTGGCCTATAAGCAAGATATGATCTCTAATTAAATATTTGTAACACAAAGGATGATTTCTATGGCTTGGGCCATGGAAGGAGGCCTAAATTTAGGGTACAAGGCCATACTAATTGCCTTGGGAATCTTAGCTTACATGCGAGATATGTTCACCATTTTGAGGAAGGGCACACCCGGGATGGTTTTCAAGGCCCATGTTATGATATAAGGTTAAAGAAGGGCCGTAGGTCATAATTTTTTTATCTAAGCTCATGGTCCATGTGTAAGGCCTCAAACCACCATGCATACCCTCCATAGGGAATCATTAAACTACGAGTGGGTTATGATAGACATTTTCCTCTTTCTAACACTAGAAATGGTTCTCAATGCCTATGTCACTGTTCAATGCTAAAATCCCTGGGCATACACTATAACATTCATATATGGGGCTTATGATCTATTTGTGGGGTCATAAACCACCTAGAAATACGCTATAACATTCCTACATGGGGCGTATGATCTATTTGTGGGGTCTTAAACCCCCACATAGACCTTCCAATTGGAGTCTTCATAATGCCAATGAGATATGGTCCTATAATGGGGATGTTTCTTGGTGTCTAAACAAAGGTTGATTAAAAAATACAAGTTATTGGCCCATCTCACCTTTTTGTTATTTTTATAGGTTTTAGTTGCCTAACTTTTACTTTGAAGGTTTATGTTTTTTAAAAATAATAATAATCTAGGTTTCTTTATTATATTTTCTTTTATTTGATTATATAATTTAAGAATTTTAGGTTTTAGATTTTTTTTGTTATATAATAGACATTATCTTGGTTTTCTTATGGTGTTAAATATATTAATATAGGTACTCCTCAACTCGTTAATGTTTTTAGTTCACTATGGTAATCTTTGCATTTCCAAGAGTCTAGATGACTAGAGGTTCTCTACACTCTCAACCACACTCTGAAGCAATGGGTTTAGGAGGGAAAACTAAAATTTTTAATTTAGGGCTATATTTAGAAATATTTTGAATTTTGGGACATTCCCCAATAGGCGCTTTCCGAAGATGATTTGCAACAACCCATGTGAGGCGACCATTGATCTGGGAGGAGTAGCACAGAGGAGGAGGAGGGAAACAAATCAATGCTTATGTATAGTATTATTAGGGAGGGGGGTCAACATCGGAGGAGCTAGATTTACATTGTATATTCAACCTCTGTCGAACTAGCTTTGGAGTTCGAATCCCATTAGCGATTGTCTGATGAAGCAATGTTGTCCAATTTGTTTCTCAAGGGTTTGGACCCTCCGCCCTGATTGTCTATCGATGGGAGAAGATGATAAATACCCATTCGTGTTCATTTTTTTGGTGGTTCCAAGCTTATTGGGTGAAGGGCGCACTTGTGGAGAAGGTATGGGGTTGTTCTTGTAGAGATGGGTAAAGGAAAGAGGGAGCACACCTTGAGAGAGAGTATGAGTGATGAAATAGAGCATGGGTTTGGAGGATGAGTTGTAGAATAAAGACACCATAACCCATTCATCAGGTAAAGAAGAGTGACAGCGCACTGTCTAGAGGAGGGTGCAATCCAAGGAAGGTAAAATGTCCTTATCAAATGACTTTGTGGTTCAAGAAGGGTTGAGTTTCATCTCTGGGCAGTTCCCAATTTATTGTACAAGCTTCCAAAGTTAGTCACAATCAATTTGTGACCCCAAGAGGACTGTCTACAACAATAAGAGGTTTATAACAGAGGTTGAGTTCCATATCTGCTGCAAAATTTCCTATAGAATGCACATCAATACTCTAAATTTCCTGTAGGTTGAGTTCCTTTTGACATCAATACTCTAAATTTCCTATAGAATGCACATCAATACTCTAAATTTCCTGTAGGTTGAGTTCCTTTTGACATCAATACTCTAAATTTCCTGTAGAATGCACACATGTGAGATGTGGGAAATCTGTGTTATTCCAATATTCTTCTCAACATTAGAACCTCTTCTTAGTGCTACCGCTTTTTATGATAAATTTTGTAATAATGAAGACCATAAAAATTGATTTCTCTTCCTAAATATCTAAACACTAACCAGGGTAAAACCCTCACAACACTCAACATAGGTGCTTCCCATAAAGGGTATGCCACTAGTATTAATTCTGACCCCTTAAATAGTGGAATTTTCCTTAAAAAAAATGCTCTAGAGTTGTATTTTGACTCTCCTTTATCATCAATAAATTTGTTGAAAAGAATCTGTACATCACTTCCTTTCTCAATATATTGCTTCTCTATTACCCCCCTATTTGCATTGGGTGTCCACATAAGAACTTCTTCACATTTTTTTGTTGGGATGCCAAATAACATCTTGATTGATGAAATACTATGAGTTCTAGGGGCATTTTCCACCTTACTATAGCAGTTCTGAGTAGTCCTATAGGAAAGAATAGCCCTAATTTTCAAGTCTGGGCATACTTAAGGGAATGAATAGAAGAAAACAATAGACTTGGATTGTTCTGAGTATTTCCAGCTAATGTTGAAGAAATCTGTGAAGGGGTTTGTTGTAGTTTCAGATAATGGTTTTGAAAGTAAATTTTTCAACTTCCAAGTAGTCCTAAGTGCATTTCTAAGCATACCCTAATAGTAGCATCATTTATTTCCCATTTATATTTAATCATCAGATCGGGCTAATTTTGGAAGCCATTGACAAGGTCACCAAACTTGGATTGGTGAAAATCTTGTTAATTAGATGCAGTTCACATCTGATCTCTGTTGTTATTTTATGTATGGAATATTTTACTTCTTGCGATACTTATAGTTTGGATGCTGATGCAGGATGATAGAAGAGATTGGTTTGACGAATTTGGAGCACTTGTCTCAGATGGTTCCAGTCTTGTTGGCATTCCTAAAAGATGACACACCATCTGTTATCCGCCAGTCTATGCATGTGAAGTTGCCCTAGAGGGATGGAAACTCATTGGAATGTTTGGTATTTTTTCTCCTTGAACTGCAATGAATTTTGGGGTTACTAGAAGTGAATTATTGTGATTGTTCCATTGCTATTTTACGCATTAATTTACAGCAGTCCTAAAGGTTGAAAATTCTAGGGTTAAGATCAAAAGAACCTTCTTGTAAGAAGGTGAATTTTCAGATTTGCATTAATTTCCAAGTGCAAATGAAATTTCAACACTCAATTGTAACCACATCCAATATGTAAACCCTCTCAAGGTGTAGAATGTAGTAATGAATTATCCCAACCCAATGGTGGAGAACAAGGTGGCATAATACCTAGTCTAGAAATATGGCTATTCTGCTCACTTTCAATCAGTTTTTGCTAATCATATGGCTCCAAGGAGCTTTCTGGATATACTAAAGAATTATGTGAAAATTCTACAGTTCTAGCATAAGCAGAGCTTGCATCCTAATCCAGATTGTTTTGATAATTCATTGCCTCATGTTGCAGCGCATTTGAAATCTCAGGAGAAAATCTTACATAGATGACCTACTACATTATGAATCTTCTTGTAGTGTTCCCTGCTTTCCTTTGACTAGAATGGTTCTTCGAGCCTAATTGCTCACATTACCATCCTTAAGATGCATCTCTCTGATTTTGGTGGGAAGCAGAATGGGGTCCTCAAGGCAGCAATAGTGGGTGTTGTTCCAAATTTGGTAAACAATCTTTTGTTGGTGCAACAAAAGTATATCAAACACGCATATTTTAGTGTATAAATTGTATTACTATTTAGTATTTATTACTTAGCCTGTGACCTATATTTGGCCTATATTAGCTATTCTAGACTATATGAGGTATACTACAATTGTTTCCTTCTTAGACGAAAGAGACACATGTTCTTAGATGTTAGGAGAAGGGATGTCCTTTCTCTCCTTTCATCTCCTAAGACATTTTGGTGCACCCTCCTTCCTTAGAAACAACCATCATTTGGTATTGATCCTCACACTTGTTGGACACATGCCTCCTCCCCCTTTGATGTTCTGGATCATCCCATGTATCCTCTCCCCTTCCCTCTTTCCATTTTTTCACACCTAGCCTTATCCAGAGAATCATCTATAGACTTTACACTATTAAGTCTACTGACCTCAATGGCCTTCAGTCATAATTCCTCAATTATGGCATGAGATCCTTGCTTTGCCCCTTGGCTATTTTTTTCAATGAGGTTGTTTTATTGGTGTTCCCCACTCTTGGTCCCACCATAACAGTCACCTTATCCACAAATCTGTGGATGTTTTGGATCCCACTATTTATAAAACCATCATGAGTGTTCATACTTTCACTAAACTTTATAACAAAAATCTTGATCTTTACCTTCTTCACTCATTCAAGAGGAATGATCAGAAAGGTAGAGACAAGATGGGTTCAGGAAACACTACCAAATAGTGGATCACATATTCACTCTATGTGCTATTATTGAAGAATCTAGACAAAGGTCCTCGAATGTCTATTTCCACTTCATAAACTTTTACATGGCCCTTAACATCGTTCCTAGACACTTAGTCAATTCAGTGGGTTCATGCCTTTTGAGTACTTGACCTTGTTGTTTATGTTGTAATGTAGTTGTATGAGGCAGTGGTGGACTATTTCTGCATGTCTAATGTATTTTTGTGAGTATCAAGAGTACTACTGGTGTCAAACAAGGGTCTCCTCTCCCCTCCACCCTCTTTGTGGTCTACATTGATGAGATTTAACAAGTTATTGGGGATTCTACTTAGGCTGAGGATGGTTTCCTAGTTCACTAGATCTTGAGTTCACTCACTTTATTTGCAAGTGATGTGGTATTGTTGGCTTCCACACTAGAGTTGTTACAGAGGAAACTTGATGCTTCAAATCAAATTTTCCATCTAAAACAAGTGGTAGTCAATCTTGGGAAGACCAAAATCACGGTCCTTAATACAACCAGAGAAGGCCTTTCTATGTTCCATATTTCCTTTAGCAGGCAACTGAATGAGATAGCTACCTCATATACTTACTTTAGGGTGCAATTCACAGGGCCCACCTTCAATCTGAAACTTACATCGCAATCATAGGTATGTAAATACTAAGAGGTATCCGTCCTTGGTCATGCATGAGAGACAATGCTTTCAACTTCATTTATAGGACATATCATCCAATATGAGATTATTTGATGCACTCACTAAATGTGCTATTTTATATGGGTCTGAAATTTGGGGCCTATACCTTGGCCATATAGAGTAGTCTCCAATCGAGAGGGTCCAGAGTCCAAATAGACTCTTACTCAGTGCAATGTATAAGAAGATTTTGGTGCATATCCACTTCTCCAGTCTCTACCTTGACCATAAATAAGGGCATTTTTATGCCACCTGGAACTACTCCCTAGGGTCCTATCAACTCAAGGCACTCACTAGAGGACATTATTCGGAAGGCACTCAATGTTGACATTTGCACTACTGATTCATATGACGAGTGGGATTAATTCTGTCCTCCCTTTGATTTCTCAAGATTATGTCTCCTTGTTTGATCTTCTTCACCTTCTAGGGTTCACCTTTTATAATTAGTGCCATATGAATGCACTGAAATTAATTAATTAATGTTGTAAGGTTGCTCTGAAATGAATTAATTAGTGCTGTAAGAATGCTCTGCAAATGTGAATTTCATAACAGGCTCCTCACACTCACCCTCCATGAAGTCAAAATCACCTTTAGAAAAAATCCGGAAAAAATCAGTAATATCTCGGGAAAAATCGGCCGGACTTTTTAGGCGATATTTTGAGAAAAAACTGGCGAGTAGAAAAAATCGCGATTTCTCGGCCGATGTTTCCAACACTTTGGATTTACAATTTTTTTTAACAAAAATAGGTATAATTTCTTAAATATAAAAAGGCTACAGCCAAACCAGTTAACATTGAAGACTACAGATTGTCCAAAAATTCAAAAAATTGCATAACAAAATTGCCAATTTCTATTCAAAATAGACCCCTAATAATTGGCTTTGCTTACTATATATCGATTCTCGAATGTATCCTATGATCCCAATATCTATAGATTCTAACAAATTGACCACAGAAAGAGAAATTGACAATACATTTAAAAAACCTGAGATACTTATTTGAGACCATGCCCGCTATGGGCTTCTTCCGTCATTGCTTTTCGATTGTTCTTTAACTCAAGCATCAACTTGCTGTCCCATTCTTCTTCACATCCATCTACTTCCTATTACACTCTCAATTCCTCTATAAATACCTCTTTAACTGAACAAATAGAGTTTGAAATCTTATCGACCATTTCCTGAGAGCTCCTGGTGAAACTAGGAATCATAGTATAGTGCATATCCACATGAGAAAATAACTTTATCCACTTGTCCTCCTTGAGCTTCAAGTAGGGCCTCAAATCGATCTTTCTCAACATCCATATGAATTCTAATGCTCTGATTCAAATGAGGTATAGCTTCCTAAAGGGAATTTATTTGCTTAACCAACAACCTCAAAAGCTTCCTCATATCCATAAATTCACACTTTGCACATTTTCTTGAATTCCTATGATCCATCATCAGTCCGAGCATATATAACACTGACCATATTTGTTAAGACAATCTTGCACTATAATGCTCCATAATCCTCTGTCAAATAGACTTAAAAAAGATCAGCATAAGCCACAGAAGGAAGAGACATTGATCCTTCTAGACACAAACCACACCACGAAGCCTCAGACTAACACGTTGAGGTAAAACTTTCCTTGAATTTTCCTTTATTCACTACCCTTAGACCATCAGGATCCAATTGTATAAAAAAAGGCCACAAAATTAAGAACCCTTGGTCCCCATAGACTCATATCACACAGAAACAAGTCTTGAATTGAAGTAGAGGCTTCCAAATATAGGCGCATTTGGGACCTCAATTACTCTACCATATTCCCAGAGATGAATAGGCTCCTTCCAATACGCTAGAGATTGCAGCACCAAGGCACAGGTTCCTTCCACAAAGCAAACAATGTGATTTCCAAACTGTCATACTATAAATTATCCCAGCATCGCCATTACAATCCATTGCATCCACTGTAAATCCCCCCTGAAACTGATTGAATGCAATCATACAAGGTGTTCGAGGCATGTGGGAGATGGTAACACTCCTCCCTCAAATTTCCCCATGTGCCAGCTGTCCTCCATCAACTTAAACCGATAGTGAGTCATGTTATAAAGCATTGAAATGAATGTATGATGCAAGGAAATGGACCATTCCCATTTTGTGCTAACAATCCTTTTCCATGTTTCAATGCTTCATTGGCCATCCCATTGGATTTAGTGTTATGACCTCGAAGTGTTGTGAGTCTGTGACGTCAAAAGATATGATAAAATTCGATATGCTCAAAGCAGACCATAAATGCCTTGGTGCGGGAGATATGCCTTGCTAGGTGTGAAGACAAATCAAACCTTGCTTTCCTAACTTGTGGTATTTTAATAATAGCAATGTCTTTTACATTTAGCTTTCCAATACATTCAATAGAAATGCCACCTATTTATTTTCGTAAATTTCATGGTAAAACTCATCAAGTCATACATAGGAAATAATAAAATGTTAATAATTTTGTTAGGTGGCAAATTCTAGCCACAACACCTAAACATGTGAAAAACTCATTGTGTTTCATGTTAATTGGTGAAAGAAACATTTTCCAGTTTGATAATGCCTTGCATAGTTATGTTAATGTATATGAGGTGGAGGAAATAGTAATAGAATTGAAAATAGATGAAGGAATACCTTGTGGAATTCTCCAATGAACATTTAGAGGAAACATGGAATCTGTATCATTTATCTATGAAGCAGGTCTCATTGAGGCCAATGAGTTCTCTGAGGTGGCGAGAGATATTAACTAATCATCCACAGGAAAACTAATTATCCACGGGAAACTGGTTGTACATGCCCAAATAACTTATGTGGTATTTAAGAGTAAAATTTTAATAGTTATCTTATGACTTCCCTTTTTCTTTTACCAAATGTCATACTTCTGATCATCTCCCCCATTTTTAGTTTTGGAAATTTTGTTTGTGTTTATTCATATCACCTAACCTTTAAAACTTAGTTCTTTTTTCTTCTTTTTTATTGTTGTTACAACCCAAGAAGTATTTGCAGTATATGACCTAATTGATGATGGCTTAAACGTTAATCAAAGACAAAAATTAGACTCAGATAAGTACACTTGGTGACAAAAAATGAAGATAACACATAAAACCATTTGTGGATGCTACAGTTACTACGATATTAAAAGTGGGCAGTGAGTCAATACAAGGTGCTACTTAGGGGGGCACTTGATTAACATTTTCACGGTGGCCATAAATTACCTAGGGCTGCACAGGGCTAGTATATATTATATAACCAATATAGATCCATCTTAAACTCGGATCTATCAAGCCAAGAAGGATCCAATTTCTTGAGGTGTCATTTTTTTTAATCTTGAATTTTTTACATGGGAAGAAAAATTTACACCTCAAGAAATTTGATCCCTACCTGTTCTTGATCGATCCGAGTTTAAGATGGATCTATGTTGGTTTTAATATTTTTATTTTATGAGCCAACATGATTTTTTTTAATTACTTTGTTTTGGGTAATGTTGTGTTATGTTACGTGGCATCTCCCCCATACTTGGTTGTAAAGCACCTTGCTACTCTCGGTGCAATAATAGATCTAGGGCTTGTGCAATAATAGACCTAGGGCTTCTCAGGATAGTATATATTATATAATAATAGACCCAGTGCTTCTGAGGGATAGTATATAATGTACCACTTGTCTTTTTCTCATCATCTTGAAACTTATTTCACCTTTTATTGTATGTTTTATTTTATTTTGGGGGGTTATTTCACCTTGCATTCAGTAATCAACATTAGTCAATATTTTCATTGCTCAAATTAATTGAATAATCTTTCCTTTTGTGTTATCCTTGGAATATCAAATTTCTCTGATTCATAGATTTTTGTCATACATCTTACAAAATATAGTAGATAAAAAAAGATATAGGGAGTCTGTCGTCTAGATGGAGTGGCCTGTTTCTAACATTGAGAAACTTCAGAACACAAATCTATATTTACCATGCTGGTCCAAGACATTAATTGAACTGTATTTCGTCAAATGTATAATTTAACAGAGTTCTATTTGTGCTCTGCATCATTGATAAGTCTGTGATTTTCCTTTAGTGCCCCTTCCTGCTTTTTTAGTTATTTCTTTGTAATCATATTAATCTTTCTGCTTATTATTTTGTATAACTAAAAATTTCTTTTTTATTGTTAATTATTCATGTATGTAAATTGATGTCAACTTCAACATCATTTGATCCCTATCTTTTTGTGTGGCATATTTTCAGATCATTCATTTCTCTTTGACTTTTTTGGGTAGGTTGATCTCTTCACTCTTCATTCAAATGCCAAGAATATCATTCTTGAAATGACCAGAAAGATGGACTACAGTGTATGTGTGTAGTTAAGACCCTAAGAATGGGCAATTGCTTCTATAGAGGGAGGATTTTAAGCTGAACATCTTCATTATCAACCTAGAAATGTTTAGTTATAGAAATACTCAAACCAGATGAAAAATAAATAGTAATGTGGTGGATTTTAATTTATATGTTTCCATGCATCATGTTTTATACAAATTCTTCCTATGCAGCTTGCAGCAGTACACTTAGTTGATTCCCATCTTTGTAGTGATCCTGGGAAATATATCAGTGCTCTGTTGCTATCTTTGACAACAATGCTGCATCTTGAACTGCCACATATTAATGTATTATCCAAGATGGATCTTATTGAAAGTTATGGAAGGCTCGGTATTGTACTTATCCTTTCCTTTTATGATGACTCGGTCTTGCATGCCATGTATAATTATCTAAACGATATATGTTTACATCATTTCCATGCTCTTGTTTTCGGCATTGACAATGGCAATTTTGGTACTATTAACTTGCATACATTTTGGAGGTTATGGTAGAGATGATGAAGTGCCTATTGCTCCCCTTACAAATTAATTTTCAATTATTTCTTCATGTCTTATTTAGAAATATGAATCCATGAATTCATGAAGTGTGTTTGGCAAGTTTTTTTGAAAAATAGTTTATCATATGTGATCATGGTTTGCATATTGTCAACTCTATAGTATGCTTTACTTTTACTTGAATACTAAATCACTTAATTTATTACAACTTTCAATTTAGAATTCTACATGTATGTGCAGGACTTGTCATATTTACAACAATATATAGATTAGGATCCTCATTCTGCTAAATATAGGTGTGAAGCTTATTTATTTGGTAATATTTATCCTTTTTCATTCATTGTAGGCAGTGAAACTCAATGCCACTGTTTATGACAGAACTTACCAAGGCATTGTGTGAGGTGATTGAAGACTTTTCCTTAGTTAGTTTTGCAACCTTGGACATCTAGGCAAGTATATATCCAAGTAATAATGCATATATCATGTTGTCTTTTCCAAATCATGTGCTATCCAACTTTACTCTCTTCTCACTCTCTGAATGCTTGGAGTTTTTATTTTTGCAAATTGTCAGGACAAGGAGAGTGTTGGGAATCTTGTTAAGCTTATCGATAAAACCAATGGATATGTCTTTGCTGGTATTGAAGGAGATATTGTTGAGTTTAGCAAAATTGAGGCTGGGCCCTTGGACTCGGATTATTATAGATATCCTTCTGACTTAATGCTTATGATATGCACATTCTGTTTATACTTTTTGTTATTTTCAAAATCATCTTCTTATCATGCTCTGTAAGTTGTCTTCCTTTACATTTGAGATTACGACTACAGCTGTTCAGGAGAAGTATATGAAGGATGAGGATGATTGATCACAAATCAGGTCTGCTTGAAGATACCCCTTTGAGATGTATTACCATTAATTGTTGTAAATCTGCTCAAAATGCATTCATGACATGAACTGTTGGTGTTCTTATGGAAATCCAACTCGCGGATGCTCATGTCATAAGGCATCTTACACATCTCTTCTCAATTTCCATTTTGAATTGCTATCAAGGTGGTATGTCACATGTTTGAGTTATGAAACAGAGCTTATTTTGTTAATTTTGTTACCTTATTCTATGTGACAATTAGGCTCTTGTTGAATTGATGTCAACTGAGCAAAGGCACTGATTTTCACAGTATTGAGAACTTTCTTTTATAAACTTCATATTTTAAAAAAAATTCTTCTTTCCAATGCTTTTTGGTGTCTTGTATAACAAAAAAATACCTTCTATCTAGCAACTATTCTTGTAACCAAAACATAAAACTAAGAGTAACAAAAACAAATAGTTGAAAACAAAGAAAATAGTGGGGGCACTTGCACACCCAAGGGCTGCAAATTCGAGTAATGGAGGGAGACTTCTCCAATAAATTGGTTGATGTTGTGAAGTCGCAACCTGTAGACAACTACATTTCATCAATTACATAAAATACTCAGAAAATATAGTTGGGAAGGTTGATCAACTTCTTTATGTTAAGATTTCATAAATATTTTTTATAATAACCTTTCATAGATTACAATATGTTTCTTTCAATTGCTATAGAATCCATTGAATGCACTTTTGTGAATCTTGTTTATATTTACAAGGGTCAATGGAAGAATCGTTGGAACCAAATCTCATCCAAATTTTGAAATCACCTCCTTACAAGTGCACTAGCAAGAGATAGGTCTAGTGTGCCTAAGAGAAAGTGAAAATGAAGGACACGTGCCAAAAGCAGAAATACATAAGTGCACCCAAGAGAAAGTTTCCAATGACAAGAAAGAACACCAAAATTAAGTTTCCTTATACTTATAACACTTCGTATTTCATATTTAGAAGCTCACAAGTTGAGATGGTACAAATGAGAGTTGGAGTTGTGCATTTATAAACAACTCAAATGAGGTGTACTCCCAAGAAGGGTTATGGGCCCACTTAACAAGGGAATACACCCCAAGAGGGTTATTAGTTCACATGTCAAGTTTGACTAGTTCATCTTTAACCACAAACCTGGCATAAAAAGATGAAATAAATTGACCTTAGCCATAATTACAAGTACATATTGATACATAGGTATATACTATGTGTTAGGTAGCTCTAGAATCAATAGTCCAGTCTTGTTGAGAAGAAGAGGACCAATGTGTGGGGTGTACTACCAAATGTGCTCTATGAGGAGATCTAACATTCTCATCATAAAGTTCCTTATTGCCTTTAATGGATTGCTTTCTCAATTAATAGAGTTCCTTTCACATAATGCCACCATGGAAAGCACCATAAATGAATTTAATGAAGCTCTTCTTCATTAAACATCTTGTACTTGTATGATAGAACATTCTCAATACTAGCAAGAGTAACATAAATTTTCTAAGTTACGGATAATCCAAAATGGCTTATCCAATTTATATGGTGGTTAGCCAATTTGAAACACACTTCTGGTGCTTTTGTGACTATTTCAAGCCTTTAAGTTTTGGGTGTATTAAATAGAAGGAAATTTCTAATTTACCTATGTATAGGGAAGTTGTGAGTATATATTGCTACAATTCAAAAATACCAATCTATATTGACCCTCACCATTTGCAATATCTCAATTACCCAATTCTTAAAGGGTGCTAGCTCAATGGAAGAGCGTCTGCCTTACAAGCAGGAGGTTGGTGGTTCGATTCCTCCATGCCCTAATGATATTGAAATATTGGTATTTTTAATAAAATATATTTTATGATGATTTTTTATTGCTATAGGGGGGGTTTCAAACCGTCTATGTATGTTTCTACAAGGGGGGTTCTAAACTGACTTCATATGTCACTAAGAGGCATGTTCGAAAGTGCCCTTGTATGTTACAATGAGGGGGGTTCAAGACCCCCCCTATAGGCATCTACGAGGGGGATCCAAACCACCCCTATAGGCCTCTATGAGGGGGGTTTCAGACTACCTCTATAGGGATCTACGAGGGGGCTTCACGACCGCCCCTATAAGCCTCTACGAGGGGGGTTCTAAACTACCCCTATAGGCCTCTACGAGGGGGTTCTAAACTACCCCTATAGGCCTCTACAAGGGGGGTTCCAAACCACCCCTATAGGATTATACGAGGGGGGTTCACAACCGCCCCTATAGGCCTCTTCGAGGGGGGTTTGAAACCACCCCTATAGTCCTCTACGAGGGGGGTTCCAAACCGCCCCCGTAGGTTTTTATGAGGGGGATTATGAGGGGGGTTCACAACCTCCCTCGTAGGTCTCTATGAAGGGGGTTCAAAACCGCCCTCGTAGATCTCTATGAAGGGGTCTACAAGGGGGGTTTAAAACTGCCTCTGTAGACATCTACGAGGGGGGTCACAAACCGCCCCCAAAAGTCACTTTTAGAGGCAGTTCCAATCTCGTCAAAAACCTCCCTTAAAGGGAAAAACTTTTAACATCGGTGCCTTTAGGGGCGGTTTTGCCAAAATCGCCTCCAAAGCCGAAACCCCCCCATACGTCACTTTTGGGGGCGGAAGACAATCCCCCCTAAAGGCCAAAAATGTAGTAGTGATTGGAGACAAGGTATATCTTCTGCAACATGGAGTGAAGGTAGGTGAGCGATCCATATTCAATATGGATCTCAGGCATAAGGTGCATGGAAGGATGGTAAATAAAGGATGCATAGTTGTTAAAACTGAGAAGGTGTTAAAACATGATGCTCTTCTACCGCATCCAACAGGATTTGAGCATACATTAGGTGGTGCATTGGAATCTTATGAGATTTGGCTATAATCATATTTGGAAACACATTTTCATGATCATCCAATAAATATTCTACAAGATAGGGTTGCATTCACATATAAAAAGGTTGCTATTACACATGAATGCACAGGAACAAGCATGTGCATTTCCAAAGGGATCGTAGTTTATGTCTACGAGGATGGCATGGTTGAGGGTGAAACTCCAGGTGAAATGGAATTTAGTGTTTTTGTGGAAGACATAGATGGAAATTGTGAAAGATGTAGAATTGGGGATAAGTATATAAATTTTTTTGTTAGATGGCCAATAAATAACTTGGTGGACAGTGAAGGTGAGATTTTAAGGGTGAAGGAAAATTTCAAGGAGCCACCCATGGGGGCTTCACTAGAAGGCAATATAATATCATGTTAATTCATATTGCAGTATTAAATATTCATGAAAACCTAAAAATTATATTGCTTATATATTAAGGGGAAAAGGGTTTTTTTTATTTAATGTAACAATACAAATATACTTTGGGGTCTTTTATATGGGAGGGATGACAAATATCTGCCAAATGGAGATGGTGGGATCATGGCCGGATGACAAATCGGGTTGAGGCAAGGCTCGGGCTTACCAATATGTAGAGAAATCACATCTTGAGGCATGCTTGAGTCTAGGGGTTTCAGGGTGAAGTGGGTTTCTAGACGACAATAGTCGAGAGACAGTGGTCAGTAACAGCCAGTTATTACCAATAGCCTTGGGAGGATCTAAGCCTTCAGGGCATATTATAGGCCCTCGATAGGCCTTGGGGGCTTGAATACCCAACCACTTGTTCCTATTATAGGCCTTGGGAGGTTTAGTCAGCCTCCTAGAGCTTGTTACAGGCCCTGGGGGATTGGATACCTAGCCCACAACAGGCTTAGCCAGCGATTGGGGAACTGCAACATGCAATCTAAATGTTGTACTATGTACATTGGCTCTAGTGACATACAAGAAGTGATCTCCTATCTCTTCATTAGACCATTAGATGTTGCAAATCATAATGATATGTGGTTGAGTAATTGCATTGTGGGTTAAGTAATGTGCATCCACAATATACATCGAAAGAAGCAAGGTACATTGTAGAATGCATCTGGGGTCATAAGAGGGGTACCATATCAATATACTAGGTAGAAATATAAAGGGGTATAAAAAATGTTAATGAAAAAATGGATACATACAATATCTAGTGAAAATTTGGGGTTTTTTTAATTGGGAAGGCATATTGGGAGGTATTTTCCAATATGTAGTGAAACTAGGGGTATTCTTTCATATGCCATGAACGAACGTGCTATGATAGCGATTTATTGAGTGAAGCCCCTGTGATTCCAGTAAGCCATCAATTACAGAACATGTTTAGGAAAGTGAAAAATCAACATCTAAAAATGTTATAGGAATACTAACACAAGCAGCATGTTTAGGTAAGGACTCACTACCTGTAAAGGTTCTAGAAAATTCAAGAACTTCTTCTTTGGAGCTTGGGCCACAAATCAATGGATTGGAACTAACCTCATAAGAAACAATGGTTGTTGCATTCTGTATTGAAGATTCCAAACCCTCTAAAAACTTCTCAAAGTTTTTGAGCTACATTCCTGCAAGTCTAGCTTCTGCAGTGGAGTACAATGTTAATTTGAACCCTGCCAAGGGCATCCTAGATTTGGATGTTGCGACTAATTTTGGATTAGAAGGTGTTGCAATTAACAATGGTCATGTTACTGCTATGTCATATATCAGTACATGCTCCATTGAAGGTGTTGGATTCCCTGCATCAAATACAGTCTCATATAGCTTGAGATTCATAATGAAGCTAGAACCCCAAAACATTCGGTTTGTTGATGAAGAGAAGAGTAGGGTAGTTATGGATGAATCTTATGGCTGTTGTGCAACAAACAGGTAATGTTTCTTCACTCTCAATAAACTGGCAGTCAAAAGGCTCTCCCTTTCCTCATTTTCCAGGAAATGAACTTAGATTTGACACCAATCTTATCCAAGTTTTTCAAGTTTACATATCTAAATTGTTGTGTTTTACTTATCCCATATTCACTTGTTTGTATACCATGAAGGTGTCCAAGCCCCTAGGGTTCCTTGGGAGGCTCTAAGCCTCTAGGGCCTATTATAGGCCCTCAGTAGGCCTTGGGGGCTTGAATTCCCAACCACTCGTGCCTATTACAGGCCTTGGGAGGTTTAGTCAAGCCCACGGTATCATGGCAATATACTAGGCAGATATATAAAGGGGTATAAAAAATGTAAATGAAAAAATGGATACATACAATATTATAGGGGAATTAGGGTTTTTTTTTAATTGGGAAGGCATATAGGGTGGGAGTTAAACAAAAACGATTTTGAAAGTATTTTTCCAATATTTTTTGAAATTAGGGGTATTGTTTCATATGCCATGAACGAACGTGCTATGGTAGGAAATCGTTGAGTGAAGTCCCCATGGATCCACCCAAGGAAATGGTGGTATGGGCTATTATAGAGGACAGAAGTACCTTAAATAAATGGGATGGGGATCTTTATAATGATAAAAATTCAGACTCAATTGATATGCATCTAACGAGGCCATATAAAAGGATTAAACATGTTATTGCTACAAAAAAGGTTGGAAAATGTCAAACATAGATAGATGAAGAGAAAGAAATCTGACTTTTGGCAGCAGATGAATGTTACAAACAAGATTGTCTCCAGCATGTGGATAGGAAATCCATTGCAGATGCTAGAAGGGGCATGAAACTCATAAATAAAAATGGTATTAGGGAATTTGTCTTGAATTCACTCTCTTCAAACACAATCATGTCAAAGAGTCATGGCCATGGCCTACCTCATGTTGTTAGGAAAGTCAAGGACATGAGATTTAATCGAAACATTATTTGTAATAAATCATGGTACAAGATACACAAGATTCCTCAAAGCACCTTCTATAACTACCAACATTATTTCCAACATGGACACATCAAAGCCATTCATGGTAATACCAACAAATGAAAAGCTTGTGCACATACCTTGGCAGCCATAGAAATATTGAACAAAATTGTCATGGATAATTCAAATTTTTCACCAAACCAAACACATGAAGTTGAAGAAGATGGAACCTCTGCTCCTTTAAGATTGCTTCCTTCAAATTACAAACAAATTTATTTGTTAAAGAATATCAATCAAGCTCTTCAAAAGCTCAAATATTCATCAATATCACAACCAACAATGAGCAAGATCTGGAATACTCATTTTAGAGAGGTGGCATTCTCAAATAACACCAACTTTAGTAAATGTAGTGAATGTATCATGTTGAAATCACATATGAAGTCAACCACTACAAAAGAGTTGGAAGGAAAGGCATGAGGGAGACTAAACAAACATAACAAGACTGTTATGTGTGGAAGATATTGCTACTATTCCCACAGAATTATGTCAGAGCGGTTTCCAAAGGAGTATTTGAGCATTATCCATGATAAAATGGACAAAACAAAGACTTCAATCCCAATATTACGTGTCAAATCAAAATCTATTGTAGTAACAAACTTGGGTTTGTCATTGACAGGTATTCTAACACATGGGCATAACACGTGAGTTTTTGGTCGTTTGTCCCTACCATTTGTACACATGGGATCAAAATTTACCATTACATATCTTGCAAAATGCTTGAGGGGCCTTGAAGACCCACACCATGATATGTATGGTGATATCCTTTATGAGAGTGGAAGTTCAAGAAACCCACTTTCTAATGCATTACTTGAAACCTCTATTTACTCAAGTAGTAGAGTGTACAAGGATTATTTTCTATCTCATGGAAGATCATAAACTTAGAATGTTGATTTCAAACCTCTTCCTCCACATTTGTTGTTACAATTGGAGAATGCAGCAAGTGATAATAAGAATCATTATGTTTTTATGTTTCTATCGCTTTTAACTGCACTTGGTATCTTCATCACTTTTGAGTTTGGGTTATTTCTTGTGGGTCACACCCATGAAGACATAGATGGAACCTATGGAAGAATGTCGTCGAACTTGAAAATTAAAGATATATATTCTTTACCTGAAATGATGGATACATATCACACAATAGAAGAAAAACGAGTGTTTCCACCTACACTTATTGACACATTGTATGAATTCAAAATTTTCCTTAATGGATACATCAAGGAGGGAAAAGATGCACTAGTTGGACATCTTAATGTCCAGTACTTCCAATTTCTTGTACTCAATGATGTTCCAATGATGAGGTATAAAGAATCAATTAGAGATACTGCATGGTCAAAACTAGTTGAGATGTGTAATATAGATGATGAAGATAGACCTAAATTTCTCACAGGGAAGCCATATTTTTAGGTCCCAAAGAGAATGATGTCTATTTAAAAGAAATAAAGGAAGAAATAACAACATACATAAAAATGTGGAAAGAGACTATTGGCAATGGGAATTCTCCAATTGTTACAAAGGAATGAGAAAATAAAGTAGAGTATTGGGAAAGATTTCTTGATGCATTAGATGAAATCTACAATAATCATATAATCGTGGATGGAAGTGATTCATCTTCTGTGGATTTCTGGCCCAAGACATGACAAATTGTCAATGATGATTGTAATGCACTCAATGTAATCTCAAGTATTATGGATAAGGATTTTCATAATGTGACAGATGAGCTAGTATATGTTGGACCCAAGTACAACAAGCCAGAGCCATCATTCAATCCTATGACTGATGTTGAGAAAGGAAATTTGTTGCTAGTTAGATAAGGAAATGAGGATAAAGGAGAGTTGATTTCAATGGATAAATCCACCTCAGATATCTTCTAGGATGATGAAACTGAGGCTCTTCATGTAAAGGTTTATTGGTGGAAGCTTGCTTTAGGGAAATACAAGGAAAAATTTTTAGAACAATATTGGGTACCAAATTCCGATGACACAGAACTTGGATTTGTTCCAATTAATACCATATTTTGGGCATGGATGCCAAAGAAGGAACAATGCAAGAAGACCAAGATAAATAAATTTGGTGTAGAATTTGTAGTTGATCTATTTGAGCACGGGGGATTCACTAGCGAGGCAATATCATATCACTTCCATTCATATTGGGGATTTGAATACTCTTAAAAACCTTAAAAATATTTTGCTCTGTATCAAGGGGTCAAGGGGGTTTTTTAATTAGACATAGCAATACAAATATTGGGGGTTATTTTATTTGGGTGGGATGAGGAATAGCCTCCAAATCGTGGTATGGATTCAGACCTCCAAACCATGGGCTCAATTCAAACCTACCTAAAACTTATGAACCCTCTATTTTTATTTGATATTGCTTATGATCCAAAGTTTTGCATAAATATGATAATAATGTACTAATGATAGTATCGATGGAAGTCTATTTGGATTACTATCCTTGAGAAATCCTCATTGAATAGCTTATTTAGGCTTGGTTTGAATTGATGTTGTATTTTTTTCATCTTTAAGTTAAGATGTGTAGCTAATCGGGAGTTCTAGTGTGAACAATTGTATTGTAGTTTTTGTAGGCATCAAGTAAAAGATCTAACTCTTTAATGTTTAGGTTGGGGTTTAGGTGGGTATTGATATTCAATCAAACCTTTCTCCATGACAACCAGGAAAAGCGAGATCAATCTTTCTTGGCTCACTAGAACCAAGATGTTTGTTTTGATAGGAAGGTAGGGGAGTCCATCCATGAAAGGGTTTCAATTTTGCATTTTTATGGAGTTTAATTTATTAAGCTTATAGAAAACATGAGATCTCTATGGCTATACTTGTATTTACATGATATCAATTTGGTAGATTGGCAGGTTGTGGTGTGAAACATTTGCGATTCTCATCTTTTCTAAGCATTGGACTAACTAGTGTACTATGCGTGTTTTACATTCTTTGTTATGTTGATCTCTTGACTGGGTTTCCTTTTACACATTTTTCCTTCCCTAGTACTATTTTGTTGGGTCTTCCACTATCCAATGCTACAAATTGATCAGTCATCCCTGCAATCCTTGTGGGATCATTATTAGCATTATACTATTATTTTGTTTAGCATCTTGTTTGCTTATACTAAGATGTGTTAGGGTTCTTGTTTGTTACAACATGATAATATGATATAAAGGGGGTATTAAAAATGGGTTGATAAAAATTGATGCCTACAATATCTGGTGAAACTGGGGGTTTTCTTAATTGGAAAGGCATATTCGGAGGGGGTTCAACAATACAATTTTATGAGGCATTTTCCAATATTTAGTAAAATTAGGGATACTCTTTAATATCATGCAAACGATCATGTTATGTAGTGAGTTCACTCAGTGAACCCCCCATGATTTGAGTGGATATAGTGAGATTAGGTGGAGATGATTCATGAATGTAATTTTTTTCTTTGAAGGACCTGTGAATATACACGAAGAAACACTTTTCAATGTTTTTAGTATATCAAATATTCTCTTCATATTATTTTTTGAGGAATATTATATTATTTAGTACATATATACAAATTTTGTGTTTAGCTGAACAATGTTAATTAATGTCATGTTTCTTTATGTAAAATACATAACACCATTCAATATTTAACTTTTCAATGCTTTTTTAGATCAACATAGCTTCTCACTATATCAAATGTTCATAATCAAATTCAATAATGCATTTAAAAACATATTTTAGACTTGGTCTATGAATAAATACTAGGCACTTGCAATAAGGTTTGAAGTGAGTTTTTCCTAATATATATTCCTTGTTATATTCGATATAAATCGAATCGTACTATATTGCATTATAATTCATAATAATTGTCTTTTGATCATTAAACTACACAACTAGAATTCATTTTTTTTTCTCTTGTAGACTTTAAAGTGATGTCAACATTGTACTCATATAAAAACTTATACTCAACACAGGAAAAGAAGTAACACTTGTGTCATTATTAAAATGGTTAATAATAGTCACAAACACAATATTAATATGTCGTTAAATAACTTTATATGTAAGAAATTTCTTACACAATTTATTATTCATGAGTCAAGTCTTGATGAACTTTGTTTTAATATAGAAATAGAAATATTAATGATAATATAAATATTGTAAGGAATCCAATTTTTAGATGAATATTAATATGTGCTTTTCAATTTCACATGTTCAAACGCTACATGAGTAAATAGTGAACACTTGTAGTAACTACTTTAGTCAGTTTTCTCTAAGTTTCCTCTTGTATTTGAAAAAATCAAACTGCACTACATTGTTGCTAGTATAATTCATAATTGATTTTGATTGTTAAAATAGTTAATATTAATAAATAATGGAGATATTACTAGCATCAATATCATTAAATAACTTCTTTTTTTCCATGGTAAAAGAACATATTTTTGTTCATAATTGAATGAAAAATACATTCTTCATAAGTTCATGACTAATCCACCTCCTCCAAAACCATATACAAAATAAACCAAAACAAAAAAGCCAAAGTTGATTTTGCATCTAGTCTAAAAGACAAAATTCACATAGACTTAAACCTCCAAGACGATAAAAATTATAGTAAGAGCTCTCTAAAAAAAATTATTTATCATATCTTCTGATATACTTCAAAGATTAATTCTCCATCAACATCCTTAAACCAATCTTTGATATTTGATCTGCAATCTGAAATTTCTCGCACAATATTTAATCATGAAGTAAACATTCATCAACCTAATTTTTAACAATAATAATGAAAATAAATCATGTTTCTATTCTAATTTATAATTTATTTTGATCATCACAAGGGTAAAACCTAGACTTTAAATTCATAAAATATTTTCTTTAATCGACTATAAAGTGGTGCTAACTTCCTAAAATAAAACATCATACTAAACAAAGACAAAATTAGTTACTATGACAATAATGAAAGTTGTTGTAGCAACAAATACAATGCCTATATTATGTCATAATTTCACAACATTATAGATTACTATAATTTAATGATGTTAATCTCCTAGACTTACTATGGAAACTCAACCTAGACACAATACTTACTATAATACCAGATTATAACAAAAATCCAAGAATAATAGTAACGAATATTGATTGTTAATGCCATTAAATAACTTTAGTAATATGTAATAAATTTTTTTCATAACCTATATTCATGACGTAATCCTCTCGACTTAAATTTTAATAGAAAAATAAAAATAAAAATCTTGTATGGTTGTATGGTTGTGAAGTGTATGGTTGTGAAGTTTAGCATCTCTAAAGAATCTTGGAGAATTATTGAGTAAATCTAGTAGCATTTTATAACTTATAACCTCAAAATTAAAAGCAACACGCCCTACCCTATTCTTGTAAGTGAAGTGTGTCTTTCCCCCATCGAGAGCATGGATATGACTATGTTTATGATGTACAAGTATAATATAAATAACATGGGATATCTTAGAATCTCTAAAATGCCCTTAAAAATCTAGTCAAAACCACCTTCAGAGCAAGGGAGGTTGGTATAAAGACACTATGGCTTGGTTAAACCATTGGGAGATCGATGAAAATGTCATTTTGTAAAATATTAATAACTACAAAAATATTGTTACTTCTAAGTCTAAAGAGAAAATGTGGTGCAATAAGGATATAAAGGTTAAAAAAATTGAGATATTATAAGGAGGTTGTTAAACCTAATCTAGAATATTAAAAGTGCCTCTATGTATTGACTAGTTCAAAGTAAAATAAGAACAAACTCTCATGAGCTCCATAGTGAAACAAGGCATTGAACAATTCCTAAAATGATGTGGGAGAAAAGAATTTTCCATCTGTGTGAGACTATGAGCATTGCAAATGAGAATCACTTTCTCTTAGAGTGTCCCATGTATAGCCTTATTATATTTTCGTTTCATAATCTTTGTTGCAATACAAACCTTCCTATCCTTCTTATAAGCCAGGATTATGGTGAACTAGGAACGCTTTTCCTCAAGATTTTTGAGCATATGAATACAACTTTAAAGCAAACCAAACAATTTCTCATAAGGCTCAATCGACCAAAGTAGACCTCTGAGTGAACGCTAACAACCATAATCATCATCATCATCATCATTATCATCATCATCATAAATACACCATGGTACTCAACATAGACAATATTTACTATGTCTAGAATTAAAATTGTTATAGTAACAAACACATTTGTATTATGTTATTAAATCATTTTTATGTGAGTCATTCTAAAATTGTGTGAACCTTCTACGCATAGTAAATCAACTGATAGACATAGTAGTTACTATATCAAATCATAATTAAATTGGTTAATCATAGTAACATACACAATATTTATGTCATTAAATAACTTTAACCAACTTAGCTTTTAATACAAACTATAATTAATATTAACATAAACTAGCATAGATCCATCTTAAACCTAGACCTATCAAGTACTGAGAGGGATCCAATTTGTTTTGTAATTTAAAAGCAAAACTAAAGAAATTTGATCTCTCTTGGTTCATAGATCTCGGTTTAAGATTTAATTTTTTATTTTTATAGACGGACATCGAATTTTTTTATTTTTATTTTTTCGTTATGTTACATACATTACCTTACATGAAAAAATCTCCCCCATACTCGTTTGTAGAGCACCTCACTCCTCTTAGTGCAATAATGTAAGGAAACCAAGTATAATACTCATTTTGAAAAAAATCAATCTAGTTAAAATTCTAACTTCTAGCTCCACTGTATTATTCTATTTTTAATGAAATATGTGTTTGGGGAAAAGGAAGAAATGACGATAATAGAAGTAAGATTTTTCTAAATCATACAAAATTGTCAAAGAATCCAAAATGAATACAAAACATGTCTCACTAAGGGAACAAAAACAACAAACATCACACATGGGTTTCATGCACGTTATAGGATGCATTGGCAAGTCATAAAATCATGCAAGCAATGCATACAAGGTTCACACGAGCTACATGAATCACTGATGAGATATAACATCATTTACACAATGCATATAAAATTCACACAAGGCAAGAATTGATACTCTCAATTCTTTCCTTCTGTAAATGATGGCGAATAATTTGGGTAAGCTTCACTCCATTGCACCAGTGTAAAAGTGCAATGGAGTGAAGCTTAACCAAATTTTTTTCCCACTAAACCACCAACATAGAGTCACCAAAATTTTTGAGAGTATCAATGCGCATTAAATTTGCAAACTGGATAAAGCACCAATTCTAAGAGATATTGCAGCGATCTGAGTTGTGATCCCTGGAATCATTTCCGTTGTTGTTTCGGTTGTACTTTTGTATCGTTCATTTTCCTTAGTCCTGATTTATTTTGAAACCTCTTTCTTCTTATTTTTAGGACGAGGGTTACATTGTCCATGGTGGTTTCCCTCACCCTCAGAGGTAACGTACTCTGCATTTTTGGATTTAAACTTCAAATGTGGTTTGCATTGCCATTTCAATAGCTACAATCAATGTAGTTTTTTTGAGGTATGTAACCGGTTAAGAGTAACTTCATATATAGATCAATTTTATTAGTAGGATTGCTCAAAGTAATTAAATTTTCTTTAATTTTTTCCCGCAAAAAAAAACATACTATTGTTATTCAATACTGAATCAAATAGTACATGATGTGCAAGCTACATAACTGAGGTCGAAAAAACCAGAAATACAAGGTTCTCCGATATCCTCCCAAATACATAAAAACATACTAACAACAAAAACCAAGAGCCAAAAATAGAGCTCAATAAGTCTCTAATCTAGAAAATACATAGAACCCGACTCTATCATCAAGTTCTCACAGTGTTCTTCCCAAAATAAAAAGCCCTCATCATCCTCCAAAGCCAACTTTGACAAGTGATCAGCCTGTGTGTTAAATTCTCTGTAAATATGAGACAGGGACAATGAGCTGAAAGTTCTCAATTCTGTCAGTATTCTGTTGCACCAATAATCTAAGTTCATGACCTTTAAAATGTATTCACCTCTCGCCCATTTAATCATAACGCGTGAATCACCAAAAATTTTGACTGTTGCCAATCCAAAGAGGTTTGCAATACGAGTAACACACCAAAGTGCTAACAATTCTGCTTTCATATTTGTCTCTATGCCACAATTCAATCGGAAAGAGTAAAAGTGTTCCAGATTCAGGAAAATGACCCCACCTGCGCCACAGGTCCCTAATTGAGCGGCCCCATTAAAAAAACACCAGTGCATCAAAGGAAAGTTGAAAGTTCCCAATGAAACTTTCATGTGGAAATTAAAGTTTTGTTAATGTGGAAACTTTCATTGAATGCATTGAAATAAAAAAGGTTTATAAATATAAATATTATTTTTAAATGTTATGAATTTTTTTGTGTGTAAGTATAAATATTAAGTTAGTATTATTGGCTTTTTCTTTTGGATCAGTGGTTCAATTTTGAATTGATTCTAGTTGCTCTGGAGTTCAATTACACTTGGTGCAGTTGTCTAGTTTTGGGATGGTTTTGGTTCTGACCTTGCTGTGAGCAAGTTGTTTGTTCTTTTATTGGTTCATATTTTGTTTAAAGAAGAAATACCTTTTCAGTCTTTTGTTTTCAGGACGGATCTTTTTTGGGTTGATGATATAACTATGTATATGGGTTGAGGTTTAGTTATTATATCATTGATGTTCCACAATTCTAAATTTTACATATATGTATTCTTTGATTCAATTTGAATAGCATGTGCTTTATATTTATATATATATATTATTGTCATGAACCTTCATCTGTAAAAAGAAGGTTCGATAACTTTAAACCCTCTATCAAGAATTAGTCCCCTATCTAAGAACGGTAGAGAAAATATTAGCCCTCACTTGCCAAAACATATGACACAAATTCAAGGAATCCCCTGCTAATCCGTAATATAATATGTTGTGTTTTGATAGTGGAACAGGTAATATTGTATTCTCTTTTCTTGATGACAATAAATAACGAGAGGTGAAGAACAAACCCGCACAATGCGTTTGAATTGTCAGCAATTGCGAAGAGAACTGATACAACTTACAAATCTGAAGCATTTAAAAAGACATATTAACAAATTCGGTATCTCAAACTAAGTTTATATTTATTTGATTTATTGGATCACAATATTTGAGATATATCTATGTCCTTATTCATTTAATTGAAACAAGTACATTTTCTTGGATTTGTGATTTTGTAAGACATTTGCAATTATTGTTGTAATGTCTATTTTCTTTTATATTTTTTAATACAAAATAAAATGTATTATCGTGATTATTATTAGCACAATCAGATTAAAAGTGGTTATATACACAGAATATTATCTATACAATAAATTCTAATTATTAATCAAGATAATTATTATTATTGATGCATTTAAACTCTTATTAAATAAAAATAATAAAGATTATCACTAAATTACATATGAAATTATCACAGTTATCTTACTAATCTATCATAGTTATCTTATGGAGCAAGTTCAAAGTTTACTTAAAATTTTTCAATATCGTAAATCTGCAATCAATTGAAATAATCACGAGTAAAATTATCTCACAAATTTCCTTGGGAACAATTTCTCCTGAAATTGCAATCAATTGAAGTATTTTTTTTTTTTTAAACAGACCACTGTCCTAAATGTGAAGACTTCGACTCATGATAAAATAAAATTCAAAAACATTTGATACTACTTTATAAGGCAGATAATAAAGAACGCTACCTTTAGATCTTAAGATTATATTTATTTACATATAAAAACACTAAACATTATAAAATGGAAATAGACAAGTTTCCTGCAAAAATAGGCTATTTGAGAGAAAAACAAAGTTTCATGCCTTCAGTTATACTAGATTGAGATTAGCCAAAACACACTCACAAAATTAGGTAAGTCAATAAACATAATTCTAACACTTATTCTTTGGATTTACAATGTTAAAAATTAAAAAACATGGCTGGCATGACGTTGATCATTTTAAAGGTGTTACTCTAACATCTATAGATGTTATTGTTTTCACTTTTCTTTCATGATGGAGGTCAATCTCCACGAATTCTAACATCTATAGATGTTATTGTTTCCACTTTTATGGAGGTCAATCTCCACGAATCCCACAGATCCTACTATCTTGAGATTCTTGGTAATCATTTTTACTCCAAAATTTTAACATAGATTTTTATTTTAATATAGATTTTTATTTTAATACGAGCGAGTTTTTATTTTAATATGCATATTGTTGGTTTTTATTTTACAGTGGGAGCATTTCGTCATGTCCATTGTTCAAAACCCCTCTACCCTGCAGCCCCCCTAATGTGCACACCACTTCTGCTTCGTGTCCACTCTCGCTACTTTCTGTGACTTAGCCAATGATTTGAATATAGTCTAAATTTTTATGTGTGTTGATTGCAGAAATAAATTTCTAATTGAGAGTTTGTCTAAGCCAATAACTAAATTAATTTACACTAAAGCGTGGGATAAATCATGTTAATAACAACCATAGGCATTTTTTTGAATTTCAATATTAGTATAAAGAATAGAAACTAAATGTAACTAGTATTGGTGTATGCGACCAACACTAGTTTGAAAGGTGGCGGTACACTACTCTACTTCAATCATTTGGTGTAGCTCAAAGGACAAGTAAACAACATAAAGTGTATCTCCTAATGAAAATACTTCTTATTGGAAGAATTCAGTAGAAGCTATATAAACAACATAAAGTGTAGCTCCTAATGAAAATACTTTTTATTCGAAGAATTTAGTAGAAGCCATAGCCAAGTATGCACAACTAAGAGGTGTTCTTCCAAAGCTAGGTGGAACATGAAAAATGCATATGAAGAAAATTAATAATTTTTAATTATGATGCTGATTTTGGGGAGAGGCACATATATTAGTGTCCATGGTTCAAAACCCTAAAAATATACATGACAAGCACAAGATTATTATAGAAATTGGGAATTGTGCACAAATACATGACAAACACAAGATTATTATAGAAATTGAGAATTGTGCACAAAACGACCAGAAGCACATCTCCATACCGAGCTCTACAATGGTCCTCCCCATGCCTATTTTTCTCACAACTCTAACGCTTGCGGTGCTTTCAAGTGAAATTATTGAATGTAGATCAAATGAAATTCGTGAATTATGTTCTTCTTCTTTATATTATTGTGGATGTGTCGATTGCATTGTGGTGGATTCCATGATTACATCGTGAGGAAAATTATGATTTTTTGACATGCCATCATGTTCTTTTGTCTCTCTTACTCTACCTAAAGAAGAAGAAGAAGAAGTAGAGGAAGAAGAAGAGGAAGAAGAAGAGGAAGAAGAGGAAGAAGAAGTAGTAGTAGTAGTAGTAGTCACAACCAAGCTAGACACCAATTTACCTACTAAAGTCAATAAAGGTGTGTATACCCTATCCCCCTCTCGATTTGAACATATGATCTCCTAGGAGGAAACATATGTTCTTAGCCCTTAGACTCGCGAAGGCTATAAACATGTTGCAATCTGAACCAAATAAATTATTAATTTCTCCTTTCAATTTTCTTAATATTGAAATTTTCCATTCATAAGAGGCACTTTTGGTTGGAAAAGATTTTTCATCAAATGCTAAATAGTGAAGACTCATTATTTATGTTTAAATAGTGAAGACTCATTATTTACATAATAGATACAACTAAAATGAATAAGTGCTTATTGTTAATTTATCACCATTCAATATGATGATAATTATACTAATTTTTTAAATGATAGATACAACTAAGATGAATAACTACTTATTGCTAATTTATCACCATTAGATATGATGATGTGTGCAATTAATTGTACTCATTTTTTCATGATAATTACAACTAAGATGAATAAGCTTAATTGAATAATTTCTTATTGCTAATTTATCACTATTCATATGTATAATTAATTGTATTGTTTTGTGAGTTTATTTCATTAACACATTGTTGTAGTCGGTTTATACAATAATTTATGTTTTAATTTATCTTGTGGTTAGGTAATGCAAGATATCTAAATAAATAAAAAGTTATTAAGCAAATATTATATAAATAATTAAATATAAGAATAAACTTTATCACCAATTCTGTATATAAAAATATAACAAATTATCACACTATATAAATAGAAAATAAATTATAATAATAACCTGTACAGTGAATTATCATTCATTATATAAATATAACGATAATAACCTGCACAGTAAACCATATGAATTTCTCTAATCTTCAATCTAAAATGAAATATTGTTCCTCATTACTGGCCGATAACAAGCAACGCTGCTTCTTTTATACTGTTCCTCATTACCGGCCGACAACAAACAACGCTGCTTCTTTTATATCTTGTTGTGATTATAATAATATGATATTTATTTACATACATAAGAAACGAAACGATATAAAATGAAAATAGACAACCTTCGGTCTAGGAATACGATATTTAAAAGTTTGCAAAACAGCTCAGAACTTGAAATTTATTGTTTATATTCCTCGAAAGTTGAAAGTATCTTGTACTCCTCGGAACTTGAAAGGCCCTTTGCTTTTGTTTTGTTCCTTTTGCAGACAGCGGTGTCGTAAGAAAGTAAAGACCACATTAAAACTGCAGAGATCTCGTAAACCCAACCTAATATGATCATGGGCTAAAAGGGCACAAAATTGTCCAACGACAGCTTCAAGTTGAATAGCTAATAGCGAGTAAAATAAGCATTGCCACTTATTCGGGGGAACCAAACATAAATATACACGCCGAGGGAGACGCAGAACCAAAATTATCGGAAGAGAGAGATTGGAAATAAAGTATTCCATAACATAAATAATTCTTCAAATTTTAGTGCTTTACAATCTTCACGATGCAAGGTAATATACATTGAATTTAGGTTAGGCACTTTTAAGGCCATTATTACGGCTGAATTTTGACATTAATTAGATATTGCCTCTAAAATTCTCAGACCTTTGAAAAAAAATTCATATCTGATGATATCTTATTTTCATCATCTCAAATTTCGAGCTTCTTAAGTGAATCAACAAAATTAAAATTGAAATTAACTTTAAGTGTAATTCATCACTGATTATATTTATCTCATCGCTGATTATATTGATCAGGGAACATCAATTCCTGTTCAGTGGATCCAAACCTAACCAGGGAACTACCTACCGAGCTGTTTGTTGTCAGAGAGGCGGACGCAGAATCAGAGTAATCTAACGGTAATCTCTGCCTTTTGAATAACTGTGAATCTGTGGAACAGAACAGAAATACAAGGTTAGGTTGATTCTACGTGTCAGCTGTGCCCTAGAATAAGTCCGGCAAGGTAAAACATGGGACCGAGAGACACTCTCTTTTGGACAACTGTGATAAGCCAACACAAATACAACGTCAGGTTGATTATACGTGTCAGTTGTGCCTGAAAACAAGAGGAGCACTGTTACGGACATACAGTCTGCTTGAGAGCTTCGGGTTTCCCAACTTTGTTTATCTTATAGGGGTTTGGTCGGGTCAACTAGAATACTTCGCCCCTTAGCCTAGTAAAGTCTGCTGGCCATAACTTCATCTTAGATTACCAAGCATCAAATATAATTAGTCCTACATAATCAAGTACAGAATTTAAAAAGTTAGGCATGTCTTTACACTACCTTTAAAATTTCTACTGGTAGTTCACACCAGACATAAAGAACCTTCATCCCAATTAACAAGTCATAATACACATGCATATGTAAACAGCTACACAAGGCGGATGCCTTGAACTTAGTTTATGAGCAGAACATTTATAGTATAAAATAGAGGGTGGCATATTACCTACTACTCTTTTACATAAGTACAGTGAGTCTAAGGCAAAATAGGCTCCTGTCAATGCTCAATAGTCTTGTACAAACCAACCCTTAAAGACAACCAAACCTAACTCCTATAGGACTTATTTCACCTCTTCCTCTTTTCCTAGAGAGTGTAAATTCGCCCTATTATGCCATACCTAGAACTTAGCACAATCGCAAAGCTAATTTTGAACTTGTTGAATGGTACCTAGTAACTTCAGGCATCCACTATATATATGAGAATTGTCTTGCACTAGCAAGCTCCTCCATGTCTTTGTAGACACAAGTGTCCACATAGCCAACTCAATTATTCTAATATGATTTGTCCATCAACATCCATCTACAATGGTGTTGTGCCCCTAGTGCCACGAAATCAAGTATGTATGTGAAACCTGTGAGTCCACAAGTGTGCTCATCCCATCCACAATCATCGCACGACTTCCTAGTGAGTACACTCAAATGTGGCCAATAAGTGCATATGAAGTTGTTTGTTCCAAGTGCACCAATAACTGTGCCCCATCACAATTAGTGCACCATCAAGTGTGCTTGTAATGCATCTGGAAATCTATGCCCAAGTGTGCCTAGGAAGTGTGTCCAACAAGGTAACTCCAAGTTCTCCAATTTATGTTGTAGGTGTTCCCAACAAATGCACGAAGCCAACATCCATCCATTAGACATGTGTCCAAGTGCTCCTAGCCAATGTACATCCAACCATGTGTGCCCAACTTAGTTCTCCCACCCAACTTGCCTAACCAAATGTGCCCATCTGACATGCCCAACCAAGTCTTCCCATCCAAATATGCCCAAATCAAATATAACCCATTCAATTCCTCTTGCCACTTTGTCCATCATACATAGTGCATGTCTACAAATGAGCTTTGGTATGTACTTTCTCTGTCTCCCTGAGTTCCCTCCAATCTTTTCTTGGTCTAACCAATTAATGTGTTGTGCCGATTTTTTGTGGTGCATCTACCCTTCAAGAAAGATTACTCAACATGTATGTGGTGTGCTTTGTTCATGGTCCAAGTAGCTTCAAAAGTGGCTCATCTAGCCATCAACTTCATGCTATGTATGTTTGTGCTAGCCAATTACCACAGAAACGATTTTGTAGAGGAGGTGACCAAATCATTTCAATAATGGGTCCTTACATCCTCACCCACTAAAAATCGTTCCCATCCTTGGAAACATGCATAAGAACCTACTATCCTCCAACTATGTTTCCCAAACTCATGCGTCCATCTATGGTTGGCTCATCCAACCCACATCCAACCACTTCACACTGCCACTACCAAAATACTTGTGCGACTACTCATTGTCTAATGCTAGCTTTGAACAAGGAAACTTTGTTCAACTCTATCCACAATGTCTCTTGGATTCCACTATAATGGTTATTTCCTCTTGCTGCAATCACAACCTAATGTGGCTACAAATTCCTTCTATTGTTGTGGCATGTCAACCTCTATTAAGAAAGTTATCGAAATTTGAAACCGTTTCTTCAGTAGTTATCCATTTATATCATGTCTTTGTGCATTGAGTTCCCCTTTGTTTTGAATTAGTCAATTGATTAGTCCAATCATCATCTCCATATCATAAGAAAGCACATTCGCATACAAAAATAAATCATTTCCTTCTTCACTTGATTCATCCTATACAAGAGCAATGAACCAAGGAATGATCACTAACTTCACCTCAATATTGTTGAAATGCATATTGCAACTCAATAATATTTTCCAATGTACCTTTCTAAATGTGCACTAGGCCCCACTACCTACTCCTTGGCAATGATCCACTTCAAGATGTTATCCATGGAAATGATATGGCAATTGGCTACCAAGGCTACTACCAACTAAAGTATCTAACTTGTCCTTTGTGCCCAATTATTTTAGAACTCCCTCCTTCTATGATAGTCTATAACCCAATTCTTCTAATCAAGTAGATGTCAACTGGAAGTCATAGATTTTCATGGCTAGTCTACAAAATTCTATAATGCAAGTTGAGTCTTTTTGTAGGATGTCTTCCTCTTCCACTATTGTGTCTAATTAAGAGTATTGAACTACCTCTATGATACACAATAGTACCTCAACCACCTCCTCAACTTCTTGTTTCTAATTCTTTGCTCACCTCTTCACTAATTTAGTCATCCCCTTAGTTGGTGGTCAAGCCTCCTTAACGTTATCTTTTAGATAATGCAAGGTATCTAACAAAACAAAGGTGTCACCCTCAACTTTCCAATCTTCATGAAGATAATTACCACTTAACTCATGCAAGGCTCCATGAACCTATTATCCATCCATGCCACCATCTTGTTGGGTGAGTGCCTCCATGCACTACTCAGAATCAATGAGTATTTTATGTCAAAAGTGACATGTCCATCTTGCTTGCCTCTTCCTGTGCACAACAAGGTGCACCCTAGTGAGTGTCTTCTCTGCCGACCTCTACAACTATTGTTACTGCAAGTTCCATCCTACCTCCAACATATTTCTTATAGTCTTCCAAAGTGCACATCAATTCGGTTTGCTTGAAGGATGGCTCAACCAAGGTCTCTAATGTTGTCAAACTATGCTTTGTATGGTATTCACCATTTTGTGTACCCAAGGTTGATCTTCCTAGAACCAAATTATCTTATTGTGGTGTGATGATAAAAGGCATGTCTTCAGACACATTGTATTCCTCAATCAACTTTATGGATTTCATTTGTGGCATCCTTCTCAAATTCCTTCTATTGATCACCATCACACCACAAGTCTTGGCTCCATCTAAGAACATCAAAAAATTCTCATGGGACACCACAATAGCTTTGGTAGACTTGAGAAATTTTTGGCCCATTATGACTATATGGTCAGTCAATGTATCCATCACCAAGTCCAAACTTCCAAATGATTCCTCAACCATTCATAGGTACACAAAAAACTATTCATGTTGTTTCCTTCATTATTGAGTTCACCATGTTGAATGTTGCCAAGTTGTCCTCAGTCTCATGGTGAAGTGTTGTAGTGATCCATTCATTTACAATTCTATGGGCTGCATTAGTGTTAATCAAGGTCACAACCTTCAACCCACTCATGGTTTCATTTAACAAGCAAAGGTCATTCAATCCTCCACCTTGTGAATCTTGTAAGTGGCCTTCTACCACAAACTTGTCGAGACTTGCTATCAAGGCATTTAGAACATCCAATATTTCCTCTAAATATGGTTGCACATGGGATTTTTCCAAGTCTTCCAATTAGACCTTCAAAGGATAATCAATGGAGAATTGATTTTGATAACAAATGAAACAAGAAATTTTCTTATCTTTTGACTTAGGTAATTTATATGGCTTCTTCACTGCAAAGTTGGCCTTCCTCCATTTGAATTATTCCAACCTTTCTGTCCAAATATCCACTTGGTATGCCAAATCCTACAACTTTTGAATCAAATCTTCATCATGCACACTAGTGTGCTCTAGTTTCGCCTCATGGGCCAAGTGCATCTCATAAAAATATCATTCCCAACATTATTAGTTTATGTTCACAACTTCCATCTTGGTATTCCATGATTCTTTCTCTATTCCATCCATGTCACAACCTACAAGAGGTTTGACCCTTCTAGGCACATTTGAAAATATTTCCAATTCTCAAATACTTGGTCCAACTTGTTGCCTCAAGCATGTTCTTATCCACCTCTACAACCTATGACTAAAGTGCTATAATTCCTTCCAAGTCACGATGAAGAGTTTGTGACTGCCCAAGTTTTGTGCGGATGATCTGCCTTCTATGCTTGTTGCACCCACACATAAAGTCTGAATTCCAACCTTTAGGCCATCCACGGGGGCTTCACTCAATAAACTGCTATCATAGCACGTTCGTTCATGGCATATGAAACAATACCCCTAATTTCACTAAATATTGGAAAATACCTTCCAAAATCGTTTTATTTAACCCCCTCCCAATATGTCTTCCCAATTTAAAAAAAGCCCTGTTTTCACTAGATATTGTATGTATCAATTTTTTCATTAACATTTTTTATACCCCTTTATATTTCTACCTAGTATATTGATATGATACCCCTCTTATGACCCCACATGTATTCTACAATGCACCTTGCTTCTTTCAATGTACATTGTGGATGCACATTACTTCACCCACAATGCAATTACTCAACCCCATATGATTATGATTTGCAACATCTAATGGTCTAATGAAGAGATAGGAGATCACTTCTTGTATGTCACTAAAGCCAATGCACATAGTACAACATTTAGATTGCATGTTGCAGTTCCCCAATCGCTGACTAAGCATGTTGTGGGCTAGGTATCCAAGCCCCCAAGGCCTGTAACAAGCTCTAGGAGGCTGACTAAACCTCCCAAGGCATGTAATAGGCACGAGTGGTTGGGTATTCAAGCCCCCAAGGCTTATTGAGGGCCTACAATAGGCCCTGGAGGCTTAGAGCCTCTTAAGGCTATTGGTAACAACTGGTTGAGTGCTATTGGTAACAACTGGCTGTCAATGACCACTATCTCTCGACTATGATAGACTGGAAACCCTCTTCACCACGAAACCCCTAGCCTCAAGCATGCCTCAAGACGTGATTTCCCTGTGTATGGGTAAGCCCGAGCCTTGCCTCAACCCAATTTCTCATCCGGCTGTGATCCCACCATCTCCATTTGGCGGATATTTGTCGGCCCGCCCATATAAAAAATACCCCAAAGTATTTTTGTATTGTTACATTAAATAAAAAAACCCTTTGCCCCTTAATATATAAGCAGTATAATTTTTAGGTTTTCATGATTATTTAATACCACAATATGAATGAACGTGATATTATATTGCCTTCTAGTGAAGCCCCTGTGAGGCCATCCATCTCAATTGCTCGACAACTTGTCCCAAGGTTTGTACCTTGCCTTGTGTTCACCCGGGCACAAGAAATGGAAAAGGACTATAAACTGCAAAGCAATACAAACTAGTTAGAATGGTGGTAGCTTATTTCTAAAGAGATATTTGTTGGCTATGCTCATTCACAAGAAGATCATTAGAAGTGACAAAAAATGGCCTCTTAACATAAAGTGCTAAACAATAAGAGACAAAAACCCTAAAGATAAAAAACTCTAACCCTAGGAGATGAAGTGGGGAAAAGGAATGTGAGTCCCAGGGAGTCTAGTTGATACATGAACTTCATGGGGTCATAATTTACACATACAAGATCTTTTGTTTGGGTGCACGATAGTCTATTGGAAAGGTATCGAAGAGGAGGACAATTTTGGTCAAGTATTTGGTAAACCTTTGACAATTCTAAGATCTCATAGGGCCAAAAAAAATTTGTTTAAGCCCTTGAAAATACCTAAGAAGTTCAGGACATGAAAAATTGTAGAAAAACTATCAAGATGGAGAAGCATTATGAGTTAGTGGAATAGGTGGGTGGCCATCGGTATTCAGCTTGATTAGTGGATGCCTCCATTGTGAAAATTCATTCAAGTGGAGACTCGTCATTGGTTTTTCGTCTACAAGGGTGAAGAAGTTCTTCTATCATGCTAAGTCTAGAGTTGTCATAGTGGACTACGAGTGAATTATTGAAGAGACAAGGCTTGTAGGAGGTAGACCTATAGATTTTGCAACGGTTGGATTGAAAAGTACTGGCTATAAGCAATTGCACCTTGAAATTTGTATTTTTGTAAAAGATTCATAAGCATTTGGTTTGGTTCCCTTGTATTTCCATATCTTTCTTCATGTAATAAAAGTAAGGCATCCACTTTGAACAAGTTATACGACTTGACGAGAACCCGACATTGTTCTTGTTTTTTGGGGGCTCAACTTTAGTAGTTGTTTTTACCTCTGTTTCAAAAAGTATGTATACTGGTAGCACCATTTTTCATTTTGAGCCATTTTTTTTGTGATTTTGAAACTTCTTGTTCATAAGAAAACAATAACTTTTATTTACAAGGGCCTTTTCTAAAAATTTACAAAAAAATCTACATTTAGTAGCTAGTTATAATGAAAAATACACACTTTTTGAATTTTTGTTACTTTTAAAAACCATTTAGAATGAAAGATATATAGATTTTTGAAGTTTTTTTTTAACTTTTCTCTCAAATAAATCATTTTATGGGCAATTTTATCAAAACAAAATATAAAAAAATAGTCATTTCAAACATTTTTTATGCATTTTAAATTTTTTTACGTATAGAACTAAAGAATTTTTTATTTATTTTTTTTCAATTGAAAAAACATTTAAAAGCAAAACAAAACAAAACAAAAAAACTTTTAAAAAAATTAAGTAATTAAATAAATCAAAATTAAAAACTTAAAAAAACAAAACAAAACTCTAAAATTTAGATTAAATTTGAAAAAAAAATCAAGTAATTAAATAAATCAAAATTAAAAACTTAAAAAAACAAAACAAAACTCTAAAATTTAGATCAAATTTGAAAAAAAAGATAAAAAATATAAATAAATTCAAAAAAATCTATATAAAAAAAAATTTAAAACAAAAAAAACAATAAAAATTCTAAATTATATAAAAACTTTAACCTATATTAAAAATTTAATTAAAAAAAAAAACCTACCTCCCTAGCCCTCTACCCTCCCACCCGCTCACCTACCTCATCTCACCGCCTCTCCCCTCCCCTCCCCACCTCTCACTGCCCCTACCTCCCTACCCCCCTCTCCTCCCCTCCCTATCGTTCCCCTTCCCCCTCCCCTCTCCCCACGCCCTTCCCCCTCCCCACCCTCCACGCCCCACGCCCTTCCCCCTCCCCACTATCCCGCCATCCGTAGCCCCTATCCCCCTCTACATACATACGATCAAAACTTTGTTTTGCTAGTATGTTTTGGTGTACAATATAGGTTTTGATTTTCTTATGGGGAATCCATTATTGATGAGATATGAGTCAATTCTTCCATACCATGCTCTTGGCACTTGTTTCAAGCCATATAATGCCTTTTTTAGCTTGTAAACATTATGCTCTTGGTTCCTGATTTCATATCTAGGTGGTTGATTAATGTACACTTATTCTTCAAAAATTCCATTTAGGAATGTTGATTTGATATTTAACTGATATACTTTCCATTTATTTTGGGCTGCTAATGCCAACACTGTTCTAATGGTGTATATCCTTATTACTAGAGAAAAATTTTCTAAATAATCTATACCAGGCTACTGTGCAAAGCCTTTTGCAACTAGCCTTGCCTTATGCTTCTCCACTTCTCCTTTTTCATTGAATTTATAAGTTTTATAGATCCATTTGAATTCTAGGCTATCTTTTCCTTCTGGAAGATCTACAAGATCCCAAGTGTCATTCTTTTCAATTGCATCAATTTCTTCATTCATTGCATGGATCCAATTTTCTTCTTTAATGGCCTCTTCAAAATGCATAGGTTCACAAGAAAATAATGCAAGATGCACTTGCATATCTGCTTCATCATCTTATTTGTAAATTTCTTTTAAACTTCTTGTCCTTTATTTATCAAAGAAGCTAATGTGGGATCTGAATCTCTACTAGAGTAAGGACTATTACCTTGATGTTCTCCATGTCTTGAAGTTTCATCTTGAATTTGAAATCTTGATAATATGGATGGAGATCCTTGTCATATTGTTGGTTCCACTTGATTTTTTGTTGGTAATAAGGGTGCTAAATTTCCAACCGTAGTTGACTGTTCACCTTGACTATTGCCCCAAAAAAGAAGTGAAGTCAAAATACAAAGCACACAAATAGATATAACTAATATAAATATGCAATAGGAGCTTTCAAGCTTTTTCCCATTAACAAAAAAACTCTCTCTATATTGCTCTGGTTTACACCTAAATATATAATCAAAATCTAAACTAGTTCAAGAAGTTTCCCACATTATCTAAACTACCTAATTGGATTTAAAGCTATCACTTCTAATGCCAAAGCTTGTACATCATTCAGGTTAATTTTTTCAATAACACATTGACTTGTTTCAGTATATCAGAGGGAGAAATTACTCCTCCTTACACTCCCGTTTAATTTCTACCTTAAACATTTCATGACTACCGATACCAAGATCATTACTTTGATTTACAGATTTATCCCGTACCAATGGCTTAGTGAAGATATCAACCAGTTGGTCTTGAGATGTACAAAATTCCAAAAAAAAATCTTCATTACTTACAAGCTCTCTAATAAAATGATATCTGGTGTCAATATGTTTTCTTTTTCGGTGGAATACATGATTTTTTTATAATGCTATGGATGAGTTGTTGTCACAAAAGTTGTGTGTTGGTTCGTTTTCTTTATGTTGAAGATTTTCTAGTATCCTTCTTAACCATACAGCGTGACAGGTTGCTAATGTTGCTGCCACATACTTTACTTCAACTAAAGATATTGTCACAATGGGTTTCTTTTTGGATTCCCATGAAATTAAACCTAATCTAAGATGAAATGTATAACCTGAAGTGCTCTTTCTATCATCAAAACTTCCTGCAAAATCACTATCAGTGTATCCAACTAGAGAGCTAGAATTTGTTGTTGAATACATGAGGCCAAAATTGATTGTACCTGCAATATACCTTACAATTATTTTACCTACTTGCCAATGGGAAGTTTTCGAAGTTTCCATGAATCTAGAAATGAAACTGACTACATACATAATGTCTGGTCTTGTAGCTATTAAATATATTAGGCTTCCAACAAGTTTCTTATACAAGGTGGGATCCACTACTATTCCTTGATCCTACTTGCTTAATTTTGTGCCTGTTACTAACGGAGTGTTAGCTGGCTTGCAATTTGTCATTCTAAATATGTTCAAAACATTTTTAGCATGCTTTTGTTGACATATAAATATGTCATTATCTGATTGTTCAACTTCAATGCCTAGAAAATACTTCATTAATCAAAGATCTGTCATTTCAAACTTTGTTTTCATGACTGATTTAAAATTTTCCTGCATTAAATTTCATGTGTAAATCATATCATTTACATACATACAATCAAAATTTTGTTTTGCTGGTATGTTTTGGTGTACAATATAGGTTTTGATTTTCTTATGCAGAATCCGTTATTGATGAGATATGAGTCAATTCTTCCATACCATGCTCTTGGCACTTGTTTCAAGCCATATAATGCCTTTTTCAGCTTGTAAACATTATGCTCTTGATTCCTGATTTCATATCTAGGTGGTTGATTAATGTACACTTATTCTTCCAAAATTCCATTTAGGAATGTTGATTTGATATCTAACTAATATACTTTCCATTTATTTTGGGCTGCTAATGGTTGATTAATGTACCCGAGTCCAGGAATATGTCAAGGTGGTCATTCAAAGGATGATGTATTCGAGTTTAGAGGCAAAAAGTGTACAATTTTTAATAACTTTCATCGAATTTGAGATCAACACTTCCACAGAGTGCACCGTAAAGTCTAAATAATAAAATAAAAAGGGAGCACGGATTCCAAATACTCTAACGTTCTAACAGACCACTACAAACAATATATATATATATATAATCGATTTTGTCTCGCGGAGATATGATCACAAGAATACGGATAGAATATATATCTAAAAGGGATTTTGTCTCGTGGAGATATGAGCACAAGAATATGGATACAGCCTGAATGCGTAAGAATATGGATACAGCCTGAATGCGTTTGTGACAGACAGTCGAAAAACACCTTTTTAGTATAGAATCTGTCAGATCCAATAATCAAATTGAGTAATAGCAGTCAATGACATCATGAGAATGACATCAGCTATGGCATTGTATTGAATTTCGGAGATAGCAATCAATGACTTGTTGTAACTCAAAGAATAAAGGAAAATTCATCTTTCAAAACAAAATACTTGTTAATCGATGTAATCAATGGAAGCAATATGCAATAATGCACAATCAAGAGTCTGCAAAGAGAAGTGGACCAGGTGGAGAGTTGGGATATTTTTTAAAAAAAATTTGAACATAAAAATAATATTTTAAAGTAGTCTCTTTTAGGGTATCTTTTTTTTTTAACCTTAAAAACCATTATCATCATTATTCTCATTATCATGAAGAAAATCCAAGCTTTCTACCTTTTAAATTTTAGAAAGAAAAATGTTTTTTTTTAAATAATTAAATCAGTTACCACTTTTACTTTCGAGTTGTGTGGCAGTTGCTAATTTCTATATGTGCAAGTTGATTAAGGTACATTAAACGTACGGATGTATCTAAGTCCAACAAAGCCAGACCCAGAAGCCACGGGTTCACTTATTAAACTTATGATATTAAACAATCTCGATAATTTAGAGATATTTAATAATATTTGAAAAATTGATTTGTTGTAGCCACTCTATTTTTCTTAATTTTACTCTAAAATGTTGAAATGAGAAAACTCATACAATTCTTAGGATTCTGCACATTATGGATTTATATTTTTGGTTCTTTAATTGGTTAGAGATTAGATAAGTTTTCAACAACATTAATGGTTTTGCACCATTTAATGATGTTACCCGTAAAGTGGTTGACTTTTGTGTAATCAATATATATATTTTGTAAGTATGCACAGTGTATTAATTAAGAGTAAAAAACGAAGAAAATTACATAGCAAGGAGACTTTTGAGGCAGCCTGGGATATATTAATTAAGAGTAAAAAATGAAGAAAATTACATAGCAAGGAGACTTTTGAGGAAGCTTGGGATAATGGAACCATCCTAGTCTAGCAAAGAAAGCCAAACTATTACAGAGAGTTTTGAAGGCCATACAAGAAAACAGCCTCTTACAGCGAAACCGAGACCAAAAAACAGTCTAAGCATAATGAGTATTGTGGAAGACCAAACTATACAAAAAAATCTTGAAGCAGCTGTAGCAAAAAAACTGGAAGGAGCAGAGAGAACCGATCTTCCCAAGAGTCTTCCAAGTAGACATGGAGAGAGTTATTTAGGAGGGACTTCCTCCAGGATGGGGCACCCACCCGGAAAATCATCCTTGGTTAGCTTCACAGGCAACAGTTCAATCTTTCGAGCACCCAGGAGGTCAGTTTCTACTTGGATGCAAATCTTCTTGTTGGGAGGACAACCAATGGTGGACGGGACCGGGAATGGAGCAGGAGCCGGTGCAGGAGGAGCTGCAAATAGACCAGGAGCTGGAGTAGCCAGGAACAGAGCTGGAGGAGCTGTAGCTGTAGGCCCTTCCGAGGGTTCACCACTGATGGTCTGAACGCCAGAGACACTACCACCAGCACCCCTACATCTAGTGTTTTCCATAGCCAGACCTCGACCTCCGAGAACAAGCTGGTTCCAGGAGAATGTGGCATCCAGGTTAGCCAGGCATTCGTCCATCTCTATGAGTTTGGCTCTGGTAGCCAGCACTAGGTTTCTCGCTGAGACCCAGTTGCTAAGCATGTCATCCATGAGCTTGCTGAGCATATTCTTCATAATCCAGTAATGGTTGATGTTGCCTCCATTGTTTCCTGAGGCCAAGTGGTCCGCCACGAGCTTCCCTTCCCACTCATCATTGCGGACCGTGAAGGAGACACCATTGTCGTAACCATCGTCGGTGACAGGAGGGCACTAAATTTTTCCCCGACTCCCACTTCCACTACCATGACGAGAAGTGTTGCATGGCTTGGGCATGGCGTAGAGAACGGTGTGAAGCCACACCCAAATCCACAATTGAGAACGGAAATTTGCAGAGTAGAACCAATGCCGAGGAGAAACAAACATAATGCAGTCATGGTTGATTGTAGACCCATTTAAAGAACGGTATCCCAGGTTCGCACGAGCCATAGTAAATTGCAGAGAGACGAAATGATTGTCTAGAGAGTCAAAGTGAATGTGCAGAGGGTCGTCTTGAATGCGTAGAGGGCCGACATGAGGGCGGAGTGTACCAGGATCTCAACCAGCTAACTGGTGAGGGGACGTGCAAGTGAAGCTTCGGGAAGGAGCCATTAAACCGCAAGTGGGAGAGGTGAGCCAGTCGTTAAGTGCATGGGGCTCTCGTGCCACGTCTCGGGCTCCTGTGCGGAGGAACCTCCAGCACGTGCCCCCCTCGAGTCTTGGTGTCACCCGCATCCAGGGATGTAATCAATATATTGAATATTAGTCTTTACATGTTATTGTTTTAATGTTTTTGTTAATTTTTTTGGATATTTTGTCTTTAAAATTTAAATTTTTTTCGTATTTAAAGCTGCTGAATTCAATTTTAGTATTGAAAATTTGCAATTTGATAAAAAGATTGTATAACAAAGTGTTGTGATTATGGAAAATGTCCAAATCTTATAACCTTTAAACTACTCCATATATCAATGTCTACATCACGTTGCTTAGCAACTTGGGTCAAATAATTTCTCCAACCCATATGCAAGATTCTTATTTCCCTTTAATATTTATTTTTATCTAATGGGAATTCATTACATAGTCCTTTAACTTGGTAGTAAATTTTTCATTTCTTAATCCAATCTTTGATTTTAATGAAAATTCTACTCAAACCCTCAATTACCATGAGTCTCAAATTGATGGAATAAAAGAGAAAGAGGTTGATATGAGAGAGTTGTGGAATATGGTAAGCCTGGTAATGCCCAAACAACTCCATTTGAAGATGTGATATATTGTTTTATGGTAGATGTTGAATATCATAATTACCCTCATCATTAAGTCATTAATAAAGTAGCCATTGATAGTTAGGAATGGTCTACATATGGACATGTAGTTTTTCATTATTTTCTTGAGATAATGAAGAAGATCTAGTAAGAAACCCTAGCATTTGTATGGCCTATATTTTCAAATTTAAGAGTGAAAAGAGCACAAGAGATGCTCCATAGTTTAGTTGCATTTTTCCTCTACTGTGATTGTTAACAAGGTATCAAAGAAGGATTAATCCTCTTTGAAGAAAGAAGAGAAGACTGGAGTAAGATCACCCTACATGAGGAGGAAGACACGAGGAAAAGAAAGAAACTTCGTCCATTCACTATGACAGCCAGCGTGGAGGGTCTTCGAGTAAAATAAAAGAAGTGAAAATACAGGGCGTGACTAAATTTGTATGGTCACTAGACAGAGTCCATATGGGCATGACCAAGAGCGTAAACGTTTTCTTTTACCAAAATAAAAATGGTTTTTTATGTGTTAGAAGGTTAACAAACGAATTGTAAAAGTATTGGTATTTTGTAGTGATTAAAAGTGGGTAGCACAAGAGGTTGGAAAGTGGAGGAAATTTAAAAAAGTCCACAAAACCCCTGGCCAGGAGAAAAGTCTGAATATTTGAATGGAGGAAGGTATATCTTTGACTAAAGATGAGGCCCTAGACTCGCAATGGCACAATTTCTGTCAAGAATGGATGACTTAGATTATGTAGAGAAAACATATTGGTAGGATGAAATAAACGATAGTGAAGATGAATACCTTGTTGTTAAGGAGGACTATGAGATGAAGAAGGAAATGAAGATGGAGATGAGATCATAGAGTGTGCATAGGGAATGAAAGGTCAATGGAAGATGTTCCATGGGGAACACAAGTCACATTTTGTGAAGTGTTTGAAGAAGATTATGCATGCAAATAAGTGAACAACCAACTTGAGGTTGTATAGGAAGAGGACATTATTGGGTTGGTAGCAATTAAGGTAGAAGAATGTGTATATGAGGATGAAGAATAATTCAAGTGAAAAGGAGTAGCAAGTATTTGAATACCTTTGAGAGAAAAAATAAAATTATGATGTAGATGAGGATGCTTTGGAGACAATTGTTGCAGAATGTTTGCAAAGGGATGAGAAGAAGGATGCATCCAGTGTGTAAGAAGATGTAGTTGTGCATATTGTAGATTGCACCACTTGTAGATAACAAGGAAATGAATGAGGAAGTTGAAGGAATGAAAGTGGAAACATATTACAAATTTCCAAATGTTGTAATTGAAGAAGAAATTGAGTTGAAGAAGAAATTTGCATTATTGGTTCAACAACATAAAAGAAGAATAAGGTGACTCTATGGGTTGCATGATGATAACTAGAATATAATAGTCTAAATAAGGGAGTAGATGAGTATCTAGAAGATAATGCACTAAAAGTAGCATATGATGAGAAATAACTCTGGGTGGAGGAATTACTTTAAATTAGCAAAGAGATGAAGTAGATTTAAGAGGAAGATGGATCCCAAAGCTCCAATATTTTATTTACTAATGATAATGTGGTTATATGTGCATGGGTAAGAAAATATAAGATATCTATAGTTAAGAAGAATGACAGAATGGAATTAAAAGAGGAACTTTCTCTGAAGAAGGAAAGGCACTGAATGAGGAGGAAGTAAAGGAAAAGATTGATGTTACAACAATCATTAGGAAGGAATAAATGTTGAGGTTGGAATACACAAATGAAATAAATCAAAAGATGGCATGATTATTGATGGAATCTAAAGGATTAATTGATTTGAGTATTAACCGTTGTCTGATGGAGAATGTATATCTAAAGGGATCTACAGGGGTGAAGCAAGTAGAAAGAAGCATATGAAAGGTTTCATATGAGAGGCAAGGGTGAAAGGAGTGTACATGAGGAGAAATAATTTGAAGAAGATGCCCATAGAGGTAGAATTTCACAGAAAGTTGAAGATGTGATGATGGAAAGATTCCTAATACTATCATGCATAAATATAATATCATGTTTATTGCTACATGTAAGGGAGATAGGATCAAGGAAAGCATTGGGATTGAGATAGTGAAAGGGATTGGTGAAGATAAAACAATGACACAAATTTGAGAAGCACAATAATAATAAGAACATACATGTGTACAATGGAAGAAATTGATGAAAATGTGTGTTGATTGAAAGATAAAATATCCATGTGTTGTAGGGAAGTAGCACAAGTAAGCAAAGATTGTGGAAGAATTTCATATAGAACATTTTTGAAAGGAAATATAGAAGGTTGCATAACATTGAAGGAATACCCTTTGGGGTTTACTCTTTTATCTAAATATATGATTGTTTTGAGCATAAGGATGGAGGATAGGACCAAAGCATTACCTATGCCAAATTTTTTATGAGTATACAAGTTGAGATGGATGTTTAATTGTTCATTTAGATTGAAATAAAGAGCCTTGAATACATATGGGAAGTTTAGAACAAAGGGAGGATAATGATGATAGTAGTAGAAAGGATAAAGAGAACAATTGGAGTAGATAGTAGGATACATGTGGAACCTCATTGTTTCAAGAAATATATTAAGCTGATGATGATAGTTGAATACACAGGGTGGAAAAATACCGAGGAACTTGAGAAAGTGACGAAATTAATTCTACAAATTGTTAAGATTTAGTATGCTAAGATAGATAACATCAGTATTCAATTCAATTTCACAACAATAACATGTACATGATCACTGAAAGAAACACAATCACAAGACGGGCATAGATTTATCCTAGGAAACCCTCTAGGGGAAGAAAACCCAACAAAAATTCCTCAATATAGATGATCAAAAGTACAAAGACAAAACCCCAAACAAGTGCTCCTTCTCCTTGCAGATCTCTCTCTCTCTCTCTCTCTCTCTCTCTCTCTCTCATATGTGAATTCCACAAGTCACTGTGTGTGTCCAAATGAGGAGCACATCACTCCTATTTATACTGTATCTTCCACTTGAGTTTTTCACTAACTAGGTCGGCCCCAACAAACTTAACTAGGTCAACTTACCTATGAAGACTCAAAACAATATAATATTACTTTCTAGAGGGTTATATCGACCCAACTTACAAGGTATTTTTTACCTCATGACTCTATGATGACCAAATACAATAATAAAATCCCGAAGGAGGAATAAAACATCTCCAAATAAATTAAAATAATAAAATACAATAGAATATTCTTCGAAGTTACAATATTTCAACACTCCCCCTTAACGAGAAGGGTATTCTACTGACAACAACAACATCAACCGTATGAGCAAGGAGAGAGAGAATCATCAACAACAGAAAGGTGATACATCTATAAATCATCGAAAGCTTTCTTCAACAACATCAACAACTAGAACATCTTCAACACCTTCAATACTGGAGCATCATCTTCTCCAACACTGAGTCTTCATCTTTGATATTCATATTCTGCAGCGCTCGATGACTCGATCGGCTAAAGCAACACTTGATCTCTCGATCATCAACAACATCATCTGCAACAACCGATCACTTGATCGTCTACAACAACACTTGATCTCTCAATCAGTAACAACATCATCTGCAACACCATAACCCACAACACACATGATCCAATTATGGGATGATCAAATCCTATCTCTTCAGGACATAAGTCCAAGGATGATGCAATCCTAACCACATCACTGAGACAAAAGTCTGAGGATCACTTTAGGACTAATGTCCAGGGATGATACAATCCCAACCACATCATAGAGACAAAAGTCCATGGATCACTTTACGACTAATGTCCAGGGATGATACAATCCCAACCACATCACGGAGACAAAATTATGTGGATCACTTTAGGACTAATGTCCAGGGATGATACAATCCCAAACACATCATGGAGATAGAATTCTTCGGATCACTTTAGGACTAATGTCCAAGGATGATACAATCCCAACCACATCATAGAGACAAAATTCCGTGGATCACTTTAGGACTAATGTCCAGGGATGATACAATCCCAACCACATAACAGAGACAAAAGTATGTGGATCACATTAGGACTAATGTCCAGGGATGATACAATCCCACTGCAACATAATCATCACTACTCACCCTTTCGAGGAAGGTTTGTTCGAAACACAACAAGCTTGTCACAGAAGTACTCAAACTTCACTTGAGACAGAGACTTAGTCAACACATCAGCAACTTGATCATCAATTCTCACATACTAGAGCTTTATAACTCCTTTATGTACCATATTCCATATGTAAAAATACCGGATTTCTATGTACTTTGACTTGTCAAGGAACAATGGGTCCTCCGTCATCTTTATACAACTTTGGTTGTCACATAGAATCACTGTGGTATCCAACTCCAGGTCAAATAGACTTGACATCGATTTCTGAATCAATATGGCATCACAACTGGTAGAACAAGATGCTATATACTCTGCTTCAGCTGTGCTGAGAGCAACATTGACTGCTTCCTGCTAAACCATGAGATCATGGTAGATCCCAGAAAATAGCATCCTCTTGAGGTGCTCTTCCTGTCTGAGACACTTCTAGCCCAATCTGCATCTGTATAACCATACAATCTGTAGTCATGATCTCCAACATAGTATAGACCAAATTCTATCATACCTTTAAGGTACCTCATCACATGCTTTGCAGATACCAAGTGAACACGTCTAGGCTCAACTAGATACCAACTTAGGGTGTTCATAGCAAAGCATATATCTGGTCTAGTATTCGTCAGATACATCAACGACCCAATAATCTCTCTGTACTGAGTCACATCCACTAACTCTAACGATTCATCAACTAACAACTTCAGGTTGGTATCCATGGGTGTGGCCATGGATTTACATTTCAACATATCAAATCTTTTTAGGATTTCCACAACATACTTTCCCTGGTTGAGAAAGATTCCTTCTAGGCTTTGCCATACTTCTAGACCTAGAAAATAGTGCATCAATCCAAGGTCTTTCATCTCAAATTCTTCAGCGAGCTTCTTCTTGCACTCTACAATTTGTTTCTCATTTCCTGTCAGAAATAAATAATCCACATACAACAATAATATGATAGGTTCATCATCCATAACCTTAAAGTAAAGGTTAGGGTCAGCTTTACTTTTGGTAAATCCCAAGCTCGTCAAAAAGATATCTATCCTTCCATACCACACTCTAGGAGCTTGCTTCAATCCATACAGATCCTTCTTCAACTTTCATACGTGAGTCCATCTGTCTTCAACTTCAAATCCCTGGCGATGTTCTATGTACACTTCTTCCTCAATCACACCATTTAGGAAGGTTGTCTTCACATCCGTCTAGTGCAAACTCCACTTCATCATGGATTCAAGTGCCATGATGGTCCTAATGGAAGTGTACCTTGCTACTGGTGCAAATGTTTCTTCATAATCAATTCCCTCTTTGTGAGAGAATCCTCTAGCCACAAACCTTGCCTTGTATTTCTCAATACTTCCATCAGCTGCATGCGTTATCTTCTAGATCCATTTGGAAGATACCACACTTTTTCCTTCTGGTTTGGGAGCTATATCCCAAACATCATTCTTCATTATTGATTGGTATTCTTCCATCATTGCTTCTACCCATTCTTTCTTCTGTATAGATTCTTCATAAATGGTATGTTCTTGATTTACAGGATCACACATCAAAGCCACATAACTGGAAAATGGATTTGGATTCTTTCTTACTCTTGTGGAGCCTTCTGGAGCTCCATACTTCTCTGCTTCTTGTATAATTTCTCTTTCCTAAGAAGGATTTCTCTTTCGTGACATATTCATAGTGGGAGGTTCTTGAGGTTCTAGCATATCATGGTCTTCTAGTGTTTCATCTTTGGGGGAGGGTGTAGCTTCTACATTTATGGGAGGTACATCTTCTTCATATACTTCTTCCTATTGGCATTTTCTAGATCTCTTGAGAGTTGCATCTTCATAAAATTTCAAATCCCTACTAATATCCATGTGATGATAGCCTGGTATATAGATCCCAAAGGCCTTGGAGACCTCACAGTATCCAATAAAGATTCCTTTCTTTCTGGAAGGATCCAATTTGGTTCATTTCTCTTTTGGAATATGAACAAACATTGGACAACCAAATATATAAAACTCTGTTGCAAGTTATTTCTTGCACCCATATATGAGTTTCTCATCTTCAACCTTGTAGCAAAGGTTGATGTCTCATCACTCTAGGTGATCCTTGATCTCATCATTCCATCCCATAGAAAGTCTTCTTCAATCTGCACATATGATTGCTCGATATCTTGATCACACCATGAGTCTGGTTACTAGAGTAACATATCGTCATGGTCGAATTATTTATAATCCTTGTTTATAGTTGAACCATTGTCACTTTTTCTATGGAACAAGTCTCATCCTTCTTCATTTGTAGGTGATCGTGTACGACACTTCCTTTGTTTGCTTGGTAGGATCTCTTTTGATCCTAGTCTCCATGCAGGTATTACTGGAATGTCTGATGGTGAACTCTACTCCATCATCAAGCCTATATTTTGATTCTCCTATTCTCCTAGTGATCCTTTCTAAGGGGAGTCCTTTTCTTCTAAACTGGAGAGAGTCTTCTTCTAACCTGTCATGTGCTTTGAAGCACCACTATCACAAGACATATTCTTCAATTTCTTCCTTTGATTGCTTCCTTTGAGGTCCTTCTTCCTCTTCTTATTCATCTTCCTCTTCAGCTAGGTGTGCATGATGTCTTTTGTTGTTGTTCCTCTTCTTGTATTCTTCTTTCTTCGATGGACAAATTTCTAGCAATGTGTCCTAGCTTGTCACAATTGAAGCATTGAAAGTTGGAGTAGTTTCTTCTTGAATTGTTTCCTCTTGTCCATTGGAACTTCTTGGGAGGTTGAGATTCCTTGTGGATTTCCTTAGATTGACTTCTTCCTCTCCTGGTATGGGTGGCTAGGGCTTGATCATCTTCTTTAAGTAGATATTCTCTATTGGCTACTCTAGCCTCCTCTTGGATGCAATCTTTTCATACAATGTATAATTTCATGCTTTCCTCTCTGGAACACATAGTCTGGATGAATGAATCCCAAGGTCTGGTGAGACCATTGAGAGTAGTCATAACTAGCTCATCTTCATCAAGGGAGTTTCCAATGGCTTCTATTTGATCCTTGAACTGGGAGACCCTTGTGAAGTAGTATTGGATGGATTCCCCTTGGCACATCTTGGTACTCTTCAATTGAGTTCTCAAATTCATGTACCTATTGATGTTCCTTCCTTCATATATTCTGGATAGGGAATCATACATATCCTTCGAGGTCTTCTTTGATGACACTTGAGGAATCAAGTGGTCTTTGACAGTATCGACAATGATCCTCTTTACCTTAATCAGGTCCTTCTTGTGCTTCTCCTTAGCTTCATCCTCTTTAGGTTCTGCAACATCTTCCTTGTTGTATTTGGAAAGATCATTCTCTTCAAGAATGAGTCCAATACTATATTTCCATGCTCGGAAATTCTCTATTCCTTCTAGCTTATCCTCAAGCTTAGTGCTTGGGGCCATCTTATCCAAGAGGTCACCAAAAAATGAAATTTCTCAAAATGCAAAACTGACCTTACCAGGAGATACGGTTGATTGAGGCGAATTGACTGGTACACTTGGTTTTTGTAGATTCCAAATTTTCACCTCTCAAAATTGACTTGCAAAATTTTGATCTACAGTTTCTGCAGTTTTCTAGCTTTTTTGGTCCAAATTCAAACTAGGGTTTGACTTTCCTGTAGATCTACCCACTCAAAAATTTTGATCTAGGGCTCAAAATTTCTCTTTCGGAGAGGCACACCTTTCTATGCAATTAGATTTCAAAAATTTCAACTTTGATAGAAACCCTAATTTCTTGTCGGAGGGAGAAGAGAGAGAGTTTCACCTTGTGAAAGCTGTCCTATTCAGGTTAGCTCTGATACCATGTTAAGATTCAATATGACAAAATAGATAACATTAGTATTCAATTCAATTTCACAACAATAGCATATATAGTATAACTGAACGAAACACAATCACAAGATAGACACAGATTTATCCTGGGAAACCCTCTAGGGGAAGAAAACCCAACAAAACTTCCTCAATATAGATGATCAAAAGTACAAATACAAAACCACAAACAAGTGCTCCTTCTCCTCACACACATATATATATCTCTCTCTCCCTCTCTTTCTCTCCTATGTGAATTACACAAGTGAGTGTGTGTGTCCAAATGAGGAGCACATCACTCATATTTATACTTTATCTACCACTGGACTTTTTCACTAACTAGGTTAGCCCCAACAAACTTAACTAGGTTGACTTACCTAGGACGACTCAAAACAATATAATATTACTTTCTAGAGGGTTCTATCGACCCGACTTACAAGCGAGGTTTTACCTCATGACTCTATGATGACCAAATACAAAAATAACATCCCAACGGAGGAATAAAACATCTCCGGATAAATTACAATAATAAAATACAATATAATATTCTTCGAAGTTAAAATATTTCAACATAAATGAGGATAAATAAAATGATCCCTATTAGGTTAATGATTTAGAGGCAAAGGAAGATGAAATATATGCACAAATTCACCAACTGTGATAATTTTGACATAACATCTAGGTTGACAATGAAGCACTAGAGTGGTGATCATAAACTACAGCATGCACATGAGGTCATTACTTTATTTCTCCCTTGAGATTCTAGTGAAGGAGAACAGGATGCACTATTCCATGCCTTTCATCCACCATTGAGAACACTTCCACAAAATATTGATCAATATTCTAAGAGTGAACATTAAACATTGGTTGATCAGGCATGTATCCTATGAGGGAAAACCTCCTCGTGAATATGTTCTAACACAAATCCATAAAAGCACATAGATATACATATATTATTAATAACAAATAATGACACTTTGAAGCATTGATCTTTGTGCAAATTTTTATTTAGTTATGAAACATATTAGGCTTAACTATGTCAATAATTTTCTATTGTAGGTGTTGGGAAGTACTGGAGAGTCTACCATTTAAATAAAGGGATCTCAATGTATTTAATTAGGTCAAATTTATCAAAGGGGTTTTAACATAAGTATAATGAGAAACTAAGATCTCAAAAGAGAGTTCATTTTGGCCCGTTTGTTCTCTTTCACTTGCATTTTCTAAAGATTGTGTATGTGTTCACTTTGCTAGCCATATCAATTGGTATCATAGCATAAAGTTCCTAGAGATTGAACTACACCTATCAAGAGGCATGATAATTGGTAGCCCACATTTTTTATGTTCTTGAATCTTGATATAGACTTATCATGAGGCCTTCTCCTTGAAATATCATTTCTCCTACAAAACTTAAGTTTTTGGAAGCCCGCTCCTCCAATTCCATAAGTTAAATTTAAACTTAGCAATAAGAATATATATATATATATATTCCATATTCAAGTTTGGTGTATGAACATTATAGCTCAATTTACACCCAAGAAGGATAAACCAACTTCTGACTTTAGCTCAAACTTTTATGCACATCAACTCCTCCAGATCAAAACTAAGTTGTTGTAGATCGTAATGTAGGCCTTGAGTCAAAAAAAGGGTACCTTATCAATGCTCCAAAATATCCATGCTTAGATCTTAAGATTACCTTTCTTGAGTGTTACATACCCAACCACCTTTGTGACACTACTGAGGTGATGGAGCACCTCCAATCTAAATTTTAAACCATTAATTATTCTTTTAACAACTCTGTAATATAGCCCACTAATTTATGCTTTGATGTCCACAATATCTAAAAGGTACCAGTTCATATTTTTATAGTAGAAGCATATAACAACACCTTGAATTACTAATTTCAATACTAGTCATGAAGGTAAACCATAATGCATAGAATCATAAATTTGCTAACTTAAAAATATCTAAAAATAAATGCCAAACTATTGAAAATGCAAACTGCAATATAAACGTATTGACACATAACATAATTATTATCGATAGCATTCAAACACGATTAGCACTTATACCTAAGATAAATTTCCTCCAACATGATTTAAGATTAGGACGTTCCACCTAGCTGTAGGCACTCTATAAATCCTTCTCTTTCTTTGAAAGAGGCCACCCCCAATCTTGGGATATCAATCCACAACGGGTAAAATTATATGCTCTTCCACCAACCACACTCACACAACCCTCTGGCGCAAAAACCTTCTACACAATTGTCCCCATCCACTAACACTCATCTCCCACCAATCTACACAACATAAGGAATGCAAATCCCTTCTCTATATCTAGTCCCCCAAGTTGTCCCTATTCCCTTCCATTGCTCCAACACAAGATACCCAGGGATTCTTCATGTTATTGCCACAAGGAACTTAGTTGTAGGCCATGTATCTCTCATGTGGGCACCAAGCCCACTCACACTAGCATCCTAGGGTAATTGGTGTGTGAAAAGTATGAAACACAAGTTTATCTCTTGTTTACCAATCAAATATCCAATTGTATGGTGGATACATTCTGAATGAATGACTTAGTGAATGATTAACTGGATGTGTTTCTAACATGAGATATCCATGATTTTTTCTTGGCAAGTGGATTCCCCAAAGGAGGCCACTTTTCCCCTCTTAATATCATATTAGGATAATGAACCTATGATTAATTAATGTGACACGTGTAAGCATGGTAAAATGAATTTGTGTTAAAATTTTTAATGAAGGCTAAGGACATTAACTAATGTCAACTGGGGTCATCACCCCCTATAAACCTCTCACTTTCACCGCTTGTAGAATCATATCCCCCCATATCTTCTTCATCCTTCTTCACTTGTAGCTAAAATAGATTTTTATATTGAAATATAATGTACAACATTTACAATATTGATGATTTCCTAAAAAATGAGGTGCTACACTCCTGTAGGATTAGTTTGTGCACCGTCCTCGGTGTATATCAACACTATGTACATCTACAAAAGGTTACATAAATGTTTTAAAACTAATTATAGGTATGCATCTTGCATTGCATCCTCTAGATCCCACATTGCTTCTTTAGGGTCGTAGTGGGTGCATTGAATATTTACCTTCCCAATTTCTCCATTACTGAGCAATGCAACTTTCCTATCCAGGATGCACACTAGCTCTACCTAAATATCCCCTTTTGGTTCCACCTCAATCAAATCCCAATTAATAATATGGTTAGGATTATGCATATCAATTTTCAATAATAACACATGAAACACAATATACACTTTTATGCAAGAAGGCAATGAAATATTGTCATGTCCCAAATTTTGCATTGGGTCACAATGGCCTAAGCCCATTGGCCATATTCACGAGAGTTTGTCCAATTGATTTTAAGGGTAAAATAATTGCCAAGGAGGAAAATTACTAGTTTCCTAGGTTGTGGATCGAAGCATTGGGATTTGAAATAAGAAGGATAATAAATGATGTGTGGACATTAGAATAGCATAAATATTTAATATAGGATCTAAATAAATTTATACAAGGAAAAATCAAAGTGCCATTTGACCATGAAGACACATGGAGGAAGTGGGACCCACACAAGCTAGATTTTCTGTGCCACATGGCATCCTCCTCTTGTCAATTAGAATCCATGAGAAGTCCAATATTATGGGGATGAGTTGGAAGGGAATAATACTTGGCATGAGTCAATGAGGTCAAAATCTAGAGGAAGAGTAACTCCCATGGAAGAGGAAGAGGCAATTTGGAGCTAGTGGGACACTTAGGCTAGATTCCCTAGCTCTATGAAAACAATGATGAAGATGCTATGACACCTATGACACAAATCAGAATTGAAGAATGACATCTGACATATATGACATTTCAGGGCTAAAACTGGTCTCCAAGAGGGCGCTCAAGTGAGTTATGGCATTCAAAGAGATACCAATTCGAATTTGGAGAAGGAGAGGGTTAGAATTGGAAGTTCAAGTGGCATACTTGGGAATCTCTTCCCAACTTGAGTTGGAATGAAGCTCTTCGGAGGAATTAGAACCATGGAGGACCTTAGAAGTTTATAAAAGTCATGAACAAAGAAGAATAGCAGATTTTGATCATTTTAAAATTTGCATTTTGCATTTGGGAGAAGAGAGCTAGTGGAGTGCTACTCTACTTGCCTTAGCACCAATTTTGAGGGTGAAAGATTCCCATCCTAGTTGGTAATTGGAAATGCCATTCAGACCTTTCATTTGCATATTTAATGGAGTCTTTTGTTACAGGTTGAAGCTACAGGGAAGATCATGGTCACATCTCTTTCAGCTTGCTTCTATAACCATTCTTCTATTTCTTGGCATATTCTTTCTCCTTGAGGAGAGGCGCACTTGTTTAGGTGATGAAATATTCGGGACAGATCGTGAGGACCCATATATTTGTATTATGATATATATACTCTGTAGTTTTGTTCATGAGACTCTCAGGTTGAAATACTAAGTGGAATTATGTAAAAATATCAAACAATGCAAAAATTATGCCATTTCCCCTAGATTTTCTTGTTGGAGTTTGAAGGGACACCATTTTGAGTTATATCAGTTACTATATATGATTTTATCAATGTATGGAATGTTATTAAAGTTATGAATAGGTTCCATTAATAGAGAATAATCCCTTAGCACCTAAAATTTGAATTTCCTAAGTTATGGTGAAAATAACTAGCTTTTCCCCCTATGTGAAATCTTGTATATAAACATCTGATTTAAATGAGTTGCAGAAGGCCATAAGAATTAATTAATGATACATTGGGGATATAATTAAATCCACTTATCAGTACCATGCCTATATTAAGAAATTTGGAATGGTTTAACAACATTTGGGCAGCCATCTTGTCCACTATCCTTGTGGGATTTGAGGCTCGAAATTGCTAGTAACTTTCCCTACTTTGTCCAGATTGTAAATGAATGTTGCAGAAGTTTTTAGGGGTTTTTAATCATACATTAATCATTTATATGTCTTAATAACTCTCAAATAACTCTCAAATACCTTCAGACCCAATTTGGGAGCATTTGGATACCAAGAGACCAATACTAGTCAAAGAGAAATTGCTAGTCAAACTCCCTACTTTGTCCAGAACTTAAAGGAGGTTTTTCAGAAGCCTTTTGAAGTCTATAAAGCATCCATAAAACTCATATTAATGTCCCAATATCATCCATACACATTCTATAACAATTTGGGAGCATTTGGAGTCATTTGGAGACCAAGAGACCAATACTAGTCAAAGGTTGAACTAGTGGAAAAGTTGTAAATTTAACCATTAATATAAATTCCTGAAAAGGGACATTACAGTGGTATCAGAGCATGATATTGGAACCTGATGTGGTATGATATTCATGAGAAAAATAATTCATGGACCACCATTAGATATTGAAACCAAACGTGTTTTGTTGAAGAGGAAAAAGTAGGAAAACAAGAGCAATTTTTTGAGGAAACTATGACTAGGGATGAAAATGGAACCTCAGATGATGGTGAGAAGCTTAGGAAACTCATAAAACCATTTTTTGAAGACATTAAAAGTGGTATCAGAGACAAGAACAAACAGATGATGAAAGGATTCGAATTGATGGCTAGCCAACTTGGGAGCAAAGGAGTAATAGGAGGCAGCACCAATTCTCATTGTGAGGAAAAGAAGCCAATGGGTGAGCATATCTTCTCAAGAACAAGGCCCCATAATAGAGCTAATGAATTTCATAATGCAGCAAGGCCTGCCACACCTAAATTTCTTGATTCCAAAGCAAATATTAATACTCCAATTGATGTGCAAGAACTTCTAATCGAATGGAAACATTTGAGTGAAGATTGCAGAAACATCCTACCATTTGATCAATACCTCATTGTCTGAAACAAGCTCAAGATGAAGGAAGGTAATGAGAATCAATTTCAAAATAGATATTCCAAATATATTGATCTTAAGGAAACCAAGGGGAAAGATGAATCAGCTTACTTGAAGGAGCAAAAAGAGGAGACCCATGAACCACCTAGTTCTGAAATAGGTGAAGTAGAAGAAGCAGTACATGAAGAGGATTGAAAGTCACTCCCAAGTGACTCTGAAAAAGATGAAGAGACATCACATGAGCATGAAGAAGGTTCTATTGAAAGTATTGAAGATCATTTTGAGACACATTCTACCTTGGAAAGGAAACAAAGAGCAATGTGCAACATCAAAGGTAATTTCATATCTTTGTCTTTTGATAGAAATAATTTGGTTGAGTTTAATGAATTGTTACATGATGCATACTTGAAGAATGATGAGGATATTCATAAACTCAAAATTCAACATGAAAAACTTCTTGAAAAGTTGCAAGATACTTGTTTTTCCTCCTATGTTTCAGATTGTCAAATGGGAGATTGTTTGGAGGATTCTCATGACATGGTGGATCATGAGAAATGTGGAAATTTGAATGTTCTTGATGTGTTTGAAGATGAACTTGAAGAGATCCAAAAACTTGATGTGGTGGAAGAGGAACTTGAATTGTCTCTTGATGAAGGTTATGCAATTTTCAAAGAAGAGCATAATTCCTCTATATTGGAACCAATCTACGACAAAGGTTTCATGCATGATACTACCCATATGGATCCTTCCCATAATGAAACTTCTGCTCTTTTTGATCATTTGGTTGAGTTAGTTCATTCTCCTACGTCCTACAATTCCATGTTTTACAACATTAGTCTCAATGAAGTATGGGTGAAAGGGTTCTTTTTTATAGTGCCACATGAGGAGTATGGAAGTCCTAGATTTAATTCTTATGATGACATGGTTGGAGCACATTCTTAGTCACATTCGAAGCAACATCCTTTGTTACTTTATGATGATGCAGATGTAAATGGATGCACCTATGATATGCATTTGAGTAATTTGAAGACTCATATTTTTTCTTGCTCAATAATTGGTTCATTTGATGTTGGAGGAACTTCACCAAACACTGGGGTGAATAGATTTATGATTGGAGAACATTTTTGTTGGAAGCCACATACTTTGTTATATCTTTATGATTCTCACATTCATGGATGTATGGGTTGTTAGGATATTCACATCATCATTTAATGATTGCATGTACTTTTCATGCACTCTGCATGCATGCATCCCAGTCATCATGGTGGTGTCCCCCAACACCTAGTCCTCAGTTTTCTAGCCCCGGTAGCTTCTTTCTGCTCATTTACATCCATCCTAGCCAGTGTGGCACCCTTCTTTCATCTACCACTTGAGAAAGGTGCCCTCCCTCACCTACCACTCAATTACACTTCAGTTAGTGAGTGATTTGTTGATCTTCTCCTTGATTTGAGGACAGATTGACTAGTTGACTGTCTCTGACACTCTGACAGACCTCCAGTTAGCCTAAACAGCCTGTTTTGACTCCATTCAGCTCCCCATGCACCTCACTTGCGCCTCCTTTCACCCCTTTGCATGTGTTACACCTACATACACTCAGTTAGACTCAATTTGACACCTGTTGCTCAGTTTGACACCTGTTGACAGTTACTTGTGTATTGATGACACTCCACTGATGGTGATGATGAATCCTAGTGAAGACAAGCTACACCATGCAGGCTATTTGATTGACCTCCTTAGGAAATTCGAATTGCTTGGCTTGGCTCACTCATTGTGACAGTATTGTATTGTAATTCTACCATTCTGGATTATAGAGCACTGGTGCATCTCTCTTGCACATTTTTTACTCCAAATTGTTTTACATCTTTATGATTGATATTCTTGTTCAATAGATCTGTTGTGACTAATTTTACATGGTATTAGAGCCATGGCAGGGACAAGACTTCTTTTCTGCAGGTGTTCTACATGAAGATTGAGCAATTTTTGCTCACTTTGTAGCAGTTTTCTGCAGTTGCAGCTATTGCTCCATAATGGTTCTTGTTTGTTTGTGATTTGCAGGTTTCTTCCTCCATTTGCATTCACTATTGCAGAGATGGAATATTCTTCTTCACAAAATATCCTTACTCCATTCAACTATGATGAATGGAAACCAAATATGATTTCATGTTTGAAGAGAGAATGTATTTTTGATGTGTGCATTGGAATTACAAGAGATTTTGATTCCGATGAAGAGGAGAATGATTCGCTTAATGATTGTGATAGAGCTTTTGGGAAAATATGACTTGCTATGTCTCCTTGTATGTGCTACCTCAATACTACTGCTGAAAATCCAAGAGATCTATGGGCCCAACTCGATAGATAATTTGGAAAGCAGGAAGAAGAGGATGATGCTAGCCTTTGGGAGAACAAGCCCAGTGAGATCTCCTTATGTGCTCTCTCCGATTATGTCTTGGCCTCATCCATTGTTCAAGGTGAAGAAGAAACTATAGATTCAACACTCATTCTCTCAAAGTCTTCTATGTCGAAGTATGAGCAAGATAAACCAGCTCCTACTCTAGATTCCGAAGAGGTTCTTGAATCCTCTCTTTCACATGAGTTTGTCGGCATGCAGAATAATGATCTACTTGATGTTTTGGAGGTAAAATTTGATTTTGGAGGTGAAGCATTCGTCCTCCTTGATTGCATGCCTCCTATAGAATTATGTTCTATCATTTGCAAGTTTCTCAGAGTTTTAATGAAGATGAAGAGCACTACCATTTGCTTGAGTTCAATTCTCATGCACCTTTTGCTGATTTTGGTTTTGATCTCACCCTTGTTGGTTCAAAGGAGATCTCAAGAAACCATTCATCTATTTTTGGAGCTGATTTAACTTGTATTGATAAGAAGTTCAATTCTCAAGATCTATTTGATCCAATTGGAGCTATTCCTACCTCACTTGGTTCGAATCATAGGTTCCGGGATCATCCTCATATTTTCAGATTTGTTCTCACAATTTTCGGTATGAAGAGAAAGTTCATAAAATCTCCACATTCGCTTGCATCCACTGATGGAGAATTCAAGCACATGTTTTTGGAGCATGATCCATTTAATACCAAGAGTAAGATACCTCCAGACATATCTACTTGATTTTGGAGTAGTTAAATCTTTTGGTGTGCTACAGTCTATTTTGAGGGGAGGTATTTTTCCCATGAGGTTTTCCCCATTTCCTCGGTTTATTGAATGTTCTTAGTTTGGATTATTATTGTATTGGGGTGACCTTTGGTCTCAGTTACTAGGGCCCTATCATTTATTTTCATACCACATAGTATAGCTTGTGGGGCGGTGTTAGGATATTCACATCATCATTCAATGATTGCATGCACTCTGCATGCATGCAATTGCATACATCCCAGTCATCAGGTTGGTGTCCCCCAGCACCTAGTCCTTAGTTTTCTAGTCCTAGGAGCTTCTTTCTGCTCATTTACAACCCTCCTAGCCAGTGTGGAACCCTTCTTTCATCTACCACTTGAGAAAGGCGCCCTCCCTCACCTACCACTCAGTTACACTTCAGTTAGTGAGTGATTTGTGGATCTACTCCTTGATTTGAGGAAAGATTGACTAGTTGATTGTCTCTAACACTCCGATTGACCTCCAGTTAGCCTAGACAGCCTGTTCTGACTCCAGTTATCTCCCCATGCACCTCACTTGAGCCTCCTTTCACTCCTTTGCATGTGTTACACCTACATACACTCAGTTAGACTCAGTTTGACACCTGTTGCTTAGTTTGACACTTGTTGACAATTACTTGTGTATTGATGACACTCCACTGATGATGATGATGACTCCTAGTGAAGACAAGCTACACCATGCAGGATATTTGATTGACCTCCTTAGGAAATTCGAATTGCTTGGCTTGGCTCACTCATTGTGACAATATTGTATTGCAATTCTACCATTCTGGATTATAGAGCACTGGTGCATCTCTCTTGCACAGTTTTTACTCCAAATTGTTTTACATCTTTGTGATTGATATTCTTGTTCAATAGATCTGCTGTGACTAATTTTACATGGGTGAGACTTCTTTGAGTCATTTGAAGTCTCCTTGTTTTTTTTGCTCATTATTTGGTTTAGATTTTAGTGGAGATTCTTCATTCACTTCTTGGATGAAAGAATACATGGCTGAATATTTTGATGCCTATCACATCCTTTTGGAGAAACATTATAGGACATGGGATCCTCACCTATGTCATTGGAGCATATTTGATTGGTTACTTGATGCTTGTATGCACTTGGAAAATGGTGGTCTACTTGCTTGGAGGTATAAGCACTTTCATGATTCTTTGATGAAGCATCTTCTTGATGTACATTTTCATTATGTTGTTATGTACTTTGATGATATATATTTTGTACTCATGATGTTTGGAAGAATGCATACAAGAAAATGGGATCCAGGAACTCTCTTACCTGATGGTATGAGTTGGAGAGCACTCCTAATTGTTGGAGTGCAATACAAGCAATGTGACCCTGGGATAATTATTAGTCTCATTGGTTTCAATTTTTTGGGGAAATAAGTAATATGGGGGATGGATTTCCCACTTAATAAACTGATTTTAATCAGATTAGTGTAGTAGCAAGCATGGTGGTTCCTCTCTAAAATCTTCATGGAATCTCGAAGACTCAAAGTTGGGCAACTCATTGGCAACTTCAAAGAATTATATAGAAAGCAAGTTCTTCAACATCCATGTTTGAAATTGATTGAGGACAAGCAATATTGGGAAGGGAGGATTTGTCATGTCCCAAATTTTGAATTGGGTCATAATGGCCTAAGCCCATTGGCCATATTCATGAGAGTTTTTTAAATTAATGTTAAGGGTCAAATAATTGCCAAGGAGGAAAATTACTAGTTTCCTAGGTTGTGGGTGGAAGCATTGGGATTTGAAATAAGAAGGATAATAAATGATGTGTGGACATTAGAATAGCATAAATATTTAATAAAGGAGACAAATATATATATATATAAGGAAACATAAAAGTGGCATTTGACCATGAAGACACATGGAGGAAGTGGGACCCACACAAGCTAGATTTTATATGCCACATGGCATCCTCCTCTTGTCAATTCAAATCCATGAGAAGTACAATGTTATGGGGATGATTTTTAAGGGAATAATACTTGGCATGAGTCGATGAGGTTGAAATGTACAGGAAGAGTAACTCCCATGGAAGAGGAAGAGGCAATTTGGAGCTAGTGGGACACTTGGGCTAGATTCCCTAGCTCTATGACAACAATGATGAAGATGCTATGACACCTATGACCCAAATCAGATCTAAAGGATGACATATGACATATATGACATGTCAGGGCTAAAAATAGTCTCCAAGAGGGCACTCAAGTGAGTTCAGACAGCCAAAGAGACACCAATTCGAATTTGGAAAAGGAGAGGGCTAGAATTGGAAGGACAAGTGGCATACTTGGGAATCTCTTCCCAACATGAGTTGGCATGGAACTCTTGGGAGGAATTAGACCCATGGAGGACCTTAGAAGTTTATAAAATTCATGAACAAAGAATAATATAAGCTTTTGATCATTTTAAAATTTGCATTTTTCATTTGGGAGAGGAGAGCTAGTGGAGTGCTACTCTACTTGCCTTAGCACCAATTTCGAGGGTGAAAGATTCCCATCCTAGTTGGTAATTGGAAAGGCCATTCAGACCTTTCATTTGGATATTTAATGGATTCTTTTGTTACAGGTTGAATCTACATGTCAGATCATGGTCACATCTCTTTCAGCTTGCTTCTACAACCATTCTTCTATTTCTTGGCATATTCTTGCTCCTTGAGGAGAGGCGCACTTGTTGAGGTGATGAACTCTTTGGTATAGATATTGAGGCCCCATATATTTGTATTCTGATATATATACTCTGTGTTTTCTTTTCATCAGACTCTCAGGTTGAAATACTAAGTGGAATTATGTAAAAATATCAAACAATGCAAAAATGATGCCATTTCCCCTAGATTTTGTTGTTGGAGTTTGAAGAGACACCATTTCTAGTTATATCAGTTATTATATATGATTTTATGGATGTATGGAATGTTATTAAATTTATGAAGAACTTCCATTAATAGAGCATAATCCCTTGGCACCTAAATTTCGAATTTCCTAAGTCATGGTGAAAATAACTAGCTTTTCCCCCTGTGTGAAATCTTGTATATAAACATCTAATTTAAAGGAGTTGAAGAAGGCCATAAGAATTAATTAATGATACATTGGGGAGCTCATTAAATCTAATTATCAGTACCATGACTCTGTTAAGAAATTTGGAAGGGTTTAACAGCATGTGGGAAGCCATCTTGTCCACTACCCTTGGGGGATTTAAGGCTCGAAATTGCTAGTAACTTTTCCTACTTTGCCTATATTGTAAATGAATGTTGCAGAAGTTTTTAGGGGTTTTTAAGCATACATTAACATCATTTATATGTCTTAATAACTCTCAAATACCTTCAGAACCAATTTGGGAGCATCTGGAGTCATTTGGATACCAAGAGACCAATACTAGTCAAAGAGAAATTGCTAGTCAAACTCCCTACTTTGGCCAGAAATTAAAGGATATTTTTGAATCCTTTTGAAGTATATAAAGAATCCATAAACCTCATATTCATGTCCCAATATCATTCATACACCTTCTATAACAATTTGGGAGCATTTGGAGTCATTTGGAGACCAAGAGACCAATACTAGTCGAAGGTCGAACTAGTGGAAAAGTTGAAAATTTCACCATTAATATAAATTCCTAAAAAGGGACATTACAAATATCATATGAAATAGGCCCTATCCTAGCTAGAATCTCAAATGGATTTCAATATGTGGGCACTAGATTAGGACAAATCCCGTGTTTTAGGGAACTCTTCTTCGACCTAACTTTAAAATACACATGTTCTCCAAATCTAAATTATCTAAACATTATGGCCCTATCTACATAAATTTTATGTCTATCTCATGTAGTGTTCATATTGTATCTAATATTAACAATCTATTCAGCCATTTCCTTGACTAACTTTGGCCCAACTATGACTCTGTCTCTTGGATTATCCCATCTAACATGAGTATTCATCTTTCTACCATACAAATCTTCAAATGAAATCATCTTCAATGAAACATGATATCCATTGTTGTATCAAAAATCCATCAAACATAAGTAATTTTCCCACTTAAATCCCTGTATGAAACAATGGCCTTAGGTATACCATGTAGCCTTGCAATCTCCTTCATGTATACTTTTTCTATGTTAGATTTATTATGAGTTGACTTGATTGGAATAAAGTGAGTAGATTTTGTCAACTTGTCCACCACTACCATGATGGAATCATGTTAGTTTGTTGTCTTGGGAAACTTAGTGATGAAATCAATTTCCAACCAATGAAATAAATTGTCACCACATCCCATTGGGCCACTCTGGTATTGGTAATGTTTACATCAATCTTGTTCAATGTCTATTCTCAAACATTACCCTATGACATTCCATGCATTTTGTTATATAGTTAACAATATCTTTCTATATTCTTAGCGATTTTTTTTAACTTCTTATTGTTGCAATTGTCTTTTGGTATCCATCTAGATGTCCTTCATATGGAACCATATGGATCTCATTCATTGCAAGTTCCTTAATTTCCTCGAATTAGGAACATACAACATACTCTTATGCATAAGAATCCACCCTCTTCAAACTTGTAATCTTCATATTTTTGTTGTTTATTTTAATGCTGCAATCCATGTTTTACTTGTAGGTAATGTGCAAATGATACAACAACTTCAAGAATTCTACTTCTTAAATCTTATTCGCACATGATAATGGCTACAACATGCATTTCATGTACTCTTCTATTGAGTTCATCACAAATAATTTTCTCTTTGCTTTTTATATGTTTGATATCAAAATTCGATCTCAGAAAGGAAATCCAACCATCTTATCTACCTAGCATTCAAAGTCTTCTTTTCAAATAAATACTTTATCCTGCTATGGTATGTTCTTAACTCAAATTTTCTACCCATGAGATAATGTTTCCACATCTTCAATGAATGTACAATGGTAGAAAGCTCAAAGTCACATGTGACATAATTTTTCTCATGCTTCTTCAAATTTATGGATTTATAACAAATCACATGCCCATTTTACATAAGTACTCCACCAATTCCTTCCTTGCAAGCATCTTTGCATACAAAAAAGTCTGCATTTTGATTATTAATATTGCGAGTTGGTGTTCTAGTGAGCAATCTCTTTAGTTTCTTAAAACTTGATTCACGCTGTGGAAAACTTGATTCACAGGTGATTAACATTCTTTCATTATCATATGTATGACTATACACCTCCATCCTCAATCTTTTCATTGTTTACACCAATTCTATTAGTTCATTATTGATCCTATGCCCATTATTCTCGGGGAGGTTTTGTGTACACCAATTTGTAGTATGTAATTGCTGCCCCTGAGATCAAGTAAAATATGCACATTTTGAGTCAGAGTTGTCCATGATTTTCCAAATTGTATTGCTAGTTTTTCAGGTCATCACTTGGTTGTGGAAGAAATTTGTGTTGTCATCTCCCTCTATTAGATAGGTGACTCTCTTGTGTTTATTTTCCAGTGGTAAATCGATCACCTTTTATCTTGGATCTACCTATGTGGGTTCTTTTCTTCATCTTGATTTGCTACTCCATACTAGTCAAATTCATTAAAGAAAACCAGAAGCAAAGCTATTAATAAGCAAATAATTTAATAGTAATATGTAAATCGAATCTCGTCCAATTCTCGAAGAATATCATATACAAAGGGATATCTCATTATATATGATATTATTCTTTCCTTATGATCTCTCTCTAGTTACTAAAAGCGCTTTCTTTTAGAACCTCAAAGAGCATAGTTCAGGTAGGGCGCACTCCTCATCAACAATGGGAGCAATCTTCTGCCACGTCATTTTTGTAGACTCTTGCTCAGAAGCATGCCCAAGTTTCTAATACACTAATATTCTAACCTCTAGGTTCTTCTTCAAGGTTGTACAGAATTTCCCCTTCTTCCATTTTATTATTCATTACTATTATGGCACTCTGATCTACAATTACACTTGTGCACTACTATATCTACAATGTATCCATACAATGAATTTGTACGACAAGCTTTATTTCCAAAATGTAGTAAAAAATTTCACGTATATGCAAACATTATGGAAACTACCCTTTTGACAATTTTTCAATCAAGGCTATGACACCCTCTTTTACTTAATTCCTAGAAAGATACGTAATACTTATCTCTGATCAAATGTTCATCCTTATTCTCATATTGATTATATTACCAATGATTTTTTCCACTCTCAATTCAGAGCTTCCAGCAGAGAGTTATAGTCCTCCAAAATTCGAAATTTTACCCCATTCTAGACTTTTCCTATAGTTTTTGATGTGGCATCATGTTGACATGAAATCCTGTTGATATGGCATGGGATTTGGATACCTATTTTTATAACCAAATTTGGAACTTCTTCGTTCATGATGACACTTGCATGTTGAGCTTCCATGATGAAACTTTTGGAACAACACTTCATGAAGATTCTGTGGGTCACACAAAAGGACATTGTGGATGGAAGAGCCATGTTTGGGACCTCAATAGGATGGAATTAACTCATTCATGCTTCATTTAACAGTCAAGGATCTTATGAACACATTTTGAGACCAAAACACCTCCCTCCCTACCTACCAGGCACTATTCTATGTCATCTAGATTGCCACCCTACCTACTAGGTAAGGCACTTGTGGCCCTCTTCCTCTTTATCACTTTATTTCTTTATCAAATAATTCACCGGCCACCCTTTTATATTTCTCATCCTTCAAATCATCCACCTGACATGCATCTATAGGTTGATGTAAATTGGGGGATCCATCTAAACCAACCGATTATGAATGCACATGTTCCCTTGTGTGTAATCAAGATCTATGACCCAAATCCATTACAAGACTATAACATGTGTGGATTTTAATTTCCTCCCCAACTCTAATTAACTGGAAACTACCCTTGGGACATGCATTGCAATTTGGCCTTCTATGAATTTTTGCAAACCACTTTGCAATAATGCCTCCCTAAATCCTATAAATTGCTTATCTGAAGTGGCATGGGTCCTACCCATGAACTTTAATCATATTTGGAGTTGACACTTGGCACAATCAAGTCACTTATTATGATGAGGGGTTGGTTTCCCATCCCATCCATCCATATATGGTGCACATGTGTCTTCATTCTAAATATAGATCAATAGTCTAGATCTACTATGGGGGTTAAACATGCATGCGATTTAATTTATCCCCCAACTTTGGTAAACTAGAAATTTACTAAGGATATGTATCACCCTCTTTTCCACTACGAGACTTTTAAAACCACCTTACAAATACTCCTCGAATTTCATAATCTTCCTTTCTATTTTTGGACCCATGGGGTCTTCACTTAGTGAAATTATACCATAGTTCCTTCATTCATGGGATATTAAAGAATAACCCTAATTTCACTAGATATTGTTAAATACCTACCAAAATCCTTTTGTTGATCCCCCCTCCCAATACATATTTGCAATTAAAAAAACCTTTTTTTATGAGATATTCCCTATTTTTACTAGATACCCCGTTTTATACCCCCCCAATACCTATAAACCCCCCCCATACCCTACTCCCCGACCCCCAATACCTACAATATATTGACCTTATTTTTCACAATTTAAAAAACCCCCTTGATGAATGAATGTGATAAGATATTGTTCATCGAGGTGAATCCCCCATGGTCAAACTAGGTCCCGTCTCCATAAGCTTAGATCACTAGGGACAATCATGTTGGTTGATGTGATGGGTTGATTGATGCACATGTTTCCCTATGCTCGATATGGATCAACAGTCTAGATTGATTACTACCATTTAACTTGTAGTGGGTATGAATTATCCTCCACTCTCATAAACCACTTATTTCCTTGGGTACACACATCACCTTCCCATTCATTATAGGACTTGTAAAACCAATTTTACAACCACTTCCCCAAACCTCTGTAAAATTTGTTTATGACATCGATTCCAACCACACATTTGACCATGCTGCCACTACCACCTATACATACTCTAACCCTAGATGGAACTACTAGTTGTACCTCCACTCCACGTGGCTCCTTCATGTCACCTCCCTATCTTAGTGGAATATATGGGGTCCACATTAGATTTGTTTATTCTTTTCATAGTTATATAAAAGGTGTTAATTTTTCAACAGATGGCTAACAAGTATTTAGACTTGGCATTTCATTCCCAAACTATAAATTTCCATCAATTGACAAATTTGGAACATTTGTGGCATTGTTATTTGGTCAAACAATTTGCTTGCAATATGCATTTTCCATCCAATTCTATTGTTCTGTCATGTAACTATTTTCCTCCTATTCATAGTAACTTGTTCCCAATAGCTCTAGTCTTGTAATATGAAGCTTTGACACTCTTTGCATATAAGTTATGGCCCATGCAGTACAAGTGTTGCAACCTTGGGCTCTGCAGGGGCTTTGATACCACTCTATAACATACCCAACTACCTTTGTGAAACTGCTAAGGTGACTTCGTACTTCCAATCCATATTTTAAACCACTAATTATTATTTTAACCACTCTATAACATACCCCCTTAATTTTTTCTCCAATGTCCACATTATGTAAAATCTATTGGTATATATTATCATATTGGAAGCATATAAAAATAGCTTGAATTACTAATTTCAATACTAGTCATGAATGCAAAACATAATGCATAGAATCATAAATTTGCTAATTTAAACATATTTACACAGGAATGCCAAACTACGAAGAATGCACAATGGAATATAAACATATAAATGCATAACATAATTATTATCCATAGCATTCAAACACAATTGCACTTATCTTTTTTATAAATGTCCTCCAACTAGCTGAAAGAGGACATTCCTCCCATTTGTAGGAACTCTATCAAGCCTACTCTTTATTTGATGGTGGCCACCCCCATGCTGGAGCTATTTGTTCACAAGGGGTGAAATTCTAATATTTTTCACCAACAACACTCACACAACCCTATGGTGTGGAAACCCCGTTCACATTTGTCCTCACCCCCTAACACTCATCCCCCATTAGCCTACACAACACAAGGAATGTGACTTCCTTCTCTACATGCAATTCCTTAGGTTGTCCCCATTCCCTTCAAGTTCTCCAACATAGGATGTCTATGGATTTTCCATTTTAGGGTCATGGGGAACATAGCCATAGGCCATGTCTCTCTCATGTGGGAACCAATCCCATTGACACCATCTTCCTAGGGTGATTGTTGTGTGAAAAGCATGAAACATGGGTTTATCTCTAGTTTACTAGTAAGAGCTCAGATTGTATGGTATATACAAGCTGAATGAATAATGGAATGAATGAATCAATGAATGATTAAGTGAATGAGTTTCTAACATGATATATATGCATGATTATGGTATTGACAAGTGGATTCCCTAAAAGAGGCCACTTTTATGCTCTTAGTCTCATATTAGGATAACTAACACATGATTAATTAAACTAACACCTTGAACCATGGTTAAATGACATTGGGTTAAAAATGTTAATGAAGGATATGGACATTAGCTAATGTTAACAAGGCGCATCACCCCTTATCCCCCTCTCACTTCACCCACTTGTGGAATCATAGCACCCATGTCTTCATTGTCCTTCTTCACTTGCATTCGTTAGGGATTTTCTTATTAAAATACACCGTACAACATTTAAAATATTCATGGTACCCTAGACCATATACATCTAGCATCTAGCTTTTGCTTCATTGACATACATATTCAGATGTTGGGGTAGAAAATACAACGTTACATTGGGTGTTCTACAGACATGGATGGTCAAGATATTAATGTTTGCACTCAATTCCTATCAATGTATTTTAACTTTAAACTAAGGATGATGGATTCCAAGAAATTGGAATGGGAATGGCTACATCTAGATGGATAGAGTGGTAGTGGTGGGATAATATTTGTGATCATTCCACCCTTTGCATGGACTTAGGGGAGGCACCTAATAATTAGAACCCTACAACCTGTTGGAAATTTTTTGTGAAGCATTGTGATAATGGTTTTATCTACCAAGGTATTAGAATTCATTATGGCCATGTTGGATTCATCTTCATCAACCCTCAAGTTAGTTTGTCTTCTCAATTAACTAAGCTCCAAGTATAGTTATATGTCAAATATCAAGAGCTTTCTCTTAATATAATGTTTCTTTTTTATATGTTTCATTCCTTGCACATTGAGGTCGAAATGTTTGATTGTGATAATCTCAATCAAGCGTTTGAATGAGATTTCTATGGCTTCTCTGCATACACTCCCTAGTACAACTTCTCCTATATCCCACAAACCTTCTTACTTATATTTTCATAAGTCTAATACTCATTCATTTGAGGAGTGTCATGTGATGCAACATCATGGTCCTCACAAGGCCCTATTTTCTTAACAATGGGGCACATATCCTACATGCTGAATGATCCTTTTATGACCTCTCATAAACTCACTAGTATGACTCCTCTTATACCCCACAAACCCTCTTATTTCTTTTGTCATAAGTTTAATACTCTTTCATTCAAGGAGTGTTATGTGCTACAACATCAAGATACTCACAAGGCCCTATTTTATTAACAATGGAGCATATATCCTATATTTTTTACCTCTCTACAATCCTTGAAGATCATCAAAGTATTGAACTATACCACCCGTTATTCAAACCTAATCCTTATAGATTATACTTTAGTTGATATAGATACCTCGTTTATCCAATACTTCCAGATTAAGGACCACATTTTTAATCTCATCCTTAATAATGGAAATCAAAACAATTTGAGTGCATCCTATATAATCTTATAACTAAATCTACTCAAAAATCCCTATCCTAATCTATACCATTTGGTTTGGATCACCAATAATAGCTATCATTCTCTGGTTACTCATTATTGCTTTGTCACATTTTCTATGTCTCTTTTTCAAGATATAATGGAATGCAATGTAACCCGATTGGATTGCGCTACTCTCATATTGGGTCATCCTTACCAATCAACTGGAAAATGTATCTATGATGCATGCCTAAATTCGTATGATTTATTCCAATATTTAAATGTTTTTACGTTTAAAGATGATGCTAACACAGACCCAAGGTTCATCAAGGGCCATGCATTAGTCAATCAAGTACAACATGAGAAATTCCTTCATTTATGTGCCATGCATTCAATCAGACTAGATACTATAGTACAAAAAGTCATTCCATCCATTTAGATTCTATTACATGATTGTTAGGAGATGTTTAATAAACCTCAATATTTTCTTTGTAGAAGAAGATTGAGCGTATATTATTAATATGATTATTGGGGGGTCACTACCTAATACACCTACTTACAAGTTATTGCATGTTGAAAGTAAAGAACTAGAGAAACAACTATTGTATCTTCTAAATATTGGGTGCAACCAATTCAGTTGTTCCCAATGTTTCTCTCATGTCTTCATTGTTCTAAAGATGGAGCAGATCAGATGGAACTTAGTGACAAATTATTTATATGAGCTATTTCCACTATTTCAAACCATTGCCAAGGCTAAGTTAGTTAACTATTAGAATTTCGATGAAATCCATGATGGTTACATTGAAATAAATTATTCACTGATTTTTATAGAGTTGCTAATACATGGAACTAACCAAGAGGGTCTTGATGCACTCATTTTCCTATTTCCATTATTCGTGTGGGTATGTAGTTTCCATCCCAAGTCCCTACATCACCACCAATCTCATAAGTCACATTCAGAGAGTTAATAACATATATAGTCTAATGGAAAATTCAAATCACTCCCACTATGCAAGGTTGTTCTCTAAGAGAAGTATGGTGTAGCATTCAAAGTTGTCTAACTATGGCTTGTTGATCCAACTGTATTAATTGTTGGAGATTGATTCAAATTTGTTGGGTGTTTGGAACCTTATTTTGTCCTTGATGGGTGCACATTAGTGATAGTAGATAGCATGCCATAAATTGCAAGTTGCTATCTTGTTGAGTCGTCTATGTTTTTTTATCATCCACCACATTTTTGCATATACACGTGACCGTTGTGCTTCACCCATCAACCACCCATGTTCATTCTTTACGTTTTCACTTGAAGGTAGTGCATGAGTTCTATTTTGTGCACATCCTTACTTTTTTTGGAAAATTATGGCTCGCTCCCTTTTAAGCATCTTGATAGTGACAATAACAAGTTATTTTTTCTTTTATTGGACAATAAATTCATCATCAATAACACCAATTTTGTTTCTTTCAACTAGACTAATTAGTTAAATTAATTAACTAATTTTTTAACCTCAATTTTAGAATTTTAATGATTTCATAAAAACATTAATTTAATTAGAATCAAAATTATAGCAAAAACAAATTAATTAACCTTATAACTATATTAACCCTAAAACTTCCTTAAGAAAACCTAAGCCGACATCTAGTTTCCTCCATCCACCAAACCTTCACCACCACTACATATAGACAGATCAATGGGCATTCACAATTTCTTTCCAGACCTCACTATCTCCTGATGATGAACCTACAGTAAGGATCGAAACGTCAAGAAATAACATTACAGAACGCAGGTCCTCTCTTCTCTTTAAATCCATCCCTGTGTATGGCACTCTATAAATAGACTATGGAGTTTTATCTTTAGCACTAAATAGTTTATTGGAAAGGTTGTTGAGTGTAGAAGGTTTAGGAAACCTACGGGTGGGCCTCCATAGTGTTGTTTCCTTGTATTTTCCTTGTTTATGGCACTTCTTGTAGATATCCTCACTTGAATCAACCTTGGACAAAGGTACAACTATATTGATATTTAGTGACCACATAATCGCGCACTTGCATATTTCAGATGTGTCACCTTCTTTGGCAAGTGCCTAGTCCTACAAAGCTTTATTAAGGAATACATGACCAACATTATTCCATAAGCTACAACACTAGACACACTCGTCTTACTACTTAACATTTTAACTATTATTATTCTCTTCGTTGTGCAAATAATGATTTCCTCTTCTCAGTGAGTCTCACAATACACGAGTTCTAGTCTTGTTGTCGTGGTTGTGGAAGCCATAAGTCATGGCACGTATGGTGGAAATCATGACAATGCTTTCACTCTTTCTTACTTATGCATCATCAATAACAATCTAGGACATGTTCTTTTTAGGCCCAAATACCTTCTTGTTTCTCCACATTCAACAATTATGGATTCACATTCTTGTGCACATGTCTACATGGCTCCACATATTATTATTGTTAGTTTTGTCTTGCTCACTCGTATCTTATAGAAAATTAATTCTACATTGTTTAGTGATTTTTGTAAATTGATATGATAGAAGGGACATTTTCTATCTAAATCGGGAGTAATTGATGTGGTCAATGAGGGCACACCTCCCCGTGAACATGTTCTCACTAGGTGTATAGTTCCATCAAAGAACATATCTTTAGATAGATTAATAAATAATAATAAAGACACATTGAAGCTTGTGAGCTCGACGGAATTTTGCTTAAGTCCTAAAAGTTGTTAGGATTGACTATGCCAACAATTAGTAGTGTAGCTATTCGCAAGTAGTGGGGAGTTGAGTATGACAATTAGATAAAGGTTTCATAATGTATTTCATTCAGATGGTTGTGATCAAAATGGTTTTAATATAAATATACTAGGTTCTTAAGAGTGTTTGTTTTGGCCCAACTGTTCTATTTTTCTTGCATTTTCTTAAGATTGTATTTTTGTCTGTGTTCACTATCCCATCCATATAAATCCAACATTAAAAAATCTAATGAAACAAAACAAATTTGGACAATTAGCACATGTGGGATCCTAAATTTATCCTAATTGTTAATCTATTTTTTGCTAGCAACTTGTTTTCTGTTGCAGGGATTTGTGTTTGTGAAAATATTCCATTAAGGAAATGTCACTATGCCACCTTCATTAAACCACTCACAAATGCTAGGCATCACTTGTTAATAAAAACATAGCTATCCTCCTCCATTATTTAATTCATCATCATTTGACTCTAAGGTTGGAAACATGTCATAGGTCATCCACCAATCAATAACATTCAAACTCAATAGTCCCATGTAACATTTGAATATTGATTAAATAAGTGTACCTATAATTAGTGATCTCAATATTGATTAAATGAGTGTACCTATAATTAGTGATCCTTGATTTATGAATAATGCTAGGTGAAATGGATATGCGTGGAACATTCTTTTCTTAATAATACAAAATCTAGATTTAAACACATGAGATGGATACACACATTATCACAATATTATATTATGAGTAACTTGTATAATTATACATAGGATTCTATGTATATATAGTTACTCATGGAGAAACTTAGGAATGCGGGATAGGTTTTCTTTACACAAAAAGTACCAAAAACATAACTAAGTCGGAAAGTGGCATTTATTACAATGTGTAAGTCTCATATCTTATCATCCCGTCTTAAGGAAAACCCAAACTAATGAGAAAAACACACACATAAGTAATCATAACCAAGCATTATTCAAAAGCTTCTTCATTGAAAAGAATTCGTGGTCTATATTCAATGATTCCCAAACAAGGAATATCTCTATTTTAATACTAATTCTTAAATTTCCAACCATAAAATGTTTGACAATATTTTTTCTAAAAAAATCAAATATCTATGGATTTTATATAGTTTCTTTTCTAGATGTTTCTATTAAATTGTTTTCATGAGATCTATATATATTCCTTTTAGTATTCTTCATCAATTTTGTTGATCATATGTATCTAAATTTTTACTTTCCAAATTCAGAAATTGAAATGAAAATATTTTTCTAATAAAATTTCCATGCTTTATATAATAATTAGAGAAATAAAAAAAGATAATAATCATTTTGTTTGTTATGAAAACTCAAATTTGTACTAGTTTTTTTATTAAATTGTAAATATTTAAACAAAAATTAACTTTTATAAACTTCAATTTTAAATTTGTAAAAAAAAAAAATAATAATAATAATGAGGAGAAATTGAAGAGCTGAACCTTGGCATTAAATGCTCTCTTCATAGTGTAAGTCCTTTCCTTCATACCTCCATAAACATGTAAAGTGGCTCCACTATTCAACTCCTTGAATACTGCATGGCAAATCCTTTACGTCATTTTTCAAACATTCTAGAATATAAGTAACAAAATAATACAATATAATATTATAAGCAACAATTACATAGAAATTCACCTTAAATAATTTCCACTTCATAACAACAAGCTTTATATGGTAACACTTAATAGGAGGGTTCCTTAATTTAAGGAGCCTTTAAAGTATCAGGGGGGTCATAATTATTAGGGCCCGCCTTCTTTTATAACGCAAAGAAAGGGGAAGAAAAATTCAGAAGCCAACAGCAGAGGAGTAAAGCAGAGGAAGAGAAGAAACAGACAAAAATCGTTACATTAAGTAGACAACAGAAATCACATACATCGAAACATCACAATTGATAGCTTTACGAAACACAACCAACGAATGTGGAAACCCTGGATCATTCCCATAATGCATTTTGGAAATTCAACATCTTTACGGCGGAAAGGCTCGAATAAACAAATAACCGCTGGGCGTTTCTTGGCTTTCAAGATGCTGTCTAAACCAAGGAAACATGTCACAGCCACTGAAACTTATGTATATATAATGTCAAAGGACTTGAAAGAATAAATTCCAAAACAGTTATATTAGAAAACTAAACCCCAGGTGCTACAGAGTGTAATACCTGCCTGATGCAGTGTCCCTTTGTTCCCCTCCAATGGCCGCACGCAGTACTAGTGGCTGCCGCATCTAGCTAACAGCCCTCTCGCCTAAATCCTTCGAAGCTCTTGTTTTGATATACTTTAATGGTCATTAAAGTTTTACTGTGCTCGGCTGTGCCGGCAATATGGTGTACTGCCAACGATCCTTTTGTTTACAACTTTACGGATTACATGGCGTCTATGGCTTGAAAATCCCAAACGATCCTCCCAATTAACTCATTCTCTCCACTAATCGGTCGCGCACTGAAATATAAATTTATATTGTGAGCAATTCACTCACAACAAAGTCCTGGAAAATGATTTAGTTGAATACTTACTTCAGAATCTGTCTCACTCTATCTACTGCAGTGAAGGTCGAGCTACGAAGAAACCCTGAGAGACACAGCACAGAAACGAACCGTTTCCAGAACAGTTATATTAAAAAAAAAGTAGACCTTAGGTCGTAGATAGTGTAAGGCCGGCCTGATGCAGTGTCCCTAATTTGTTTCCCCGGCTCCAATAGACCATAGGTCGTAGATAGTGTTGTGGCTGTCGCCGGCCATTTCCTTGCTGCAAGCTGCTCTTATTTCAATATACAACAAAGCCCAAGAAAATAATTTACTTGGATATTTGCCTCACTCTCTGTGCTGCAACACTCTCTCTAATGCAACAAAGGTCGAGGTACGATGAACTTTCAGAGAAGGTCGAGGTACGATGAACCATGAGAGAAGGTCGAGGTACGATGAACCATGGGAACGTCTAATATGCAACTTTTGAAAATAAATTACTCTACGGAAAGTTTAGTTAGTCTTTGAGCAAATTTAATTAATGTGGCCATGTTCCACATGTCCATACACATCTATGATGGCACCTAAGGGTGCCAACAACTTATTCCACTGAGTACTAAGAACGAGTCACATAAATTGCTTATACAATAATGGGAGTTAGCATCCACTACTTTTATATTTACAATACAATATTTATAATCATACTTATCATGATGGCACCTAAGGGTGCCAACAACTTATTCCACTTAGTACTAAGAACGAGTCACATAAATTGCTTATACAATAATGGGAGTTAGCATCCACTACTTTTATATTTACAAGACAATATTTATAATCATACTTATTCAGAGGATCTCCCAATTGATACAGATCTCCCAATTGATACAAACCTCAGTGGCTTGGGATAGATAATGTGATCTATCTTATAGTTTTTTATTTTTAAATTTTTGTGTTAAAACCAATAAAATGTAAAAATTAAAATTATATTTGAAAATAGTATAGATTATAAAATTAGATGGTTATTTGCAAAAAATAAAAGTATATTTAAAATTTTTTATTTTTTTTGTTGGCAAGAAGTAGTACGACGAACCAGGGGCATCTAAGATCACCCAAGGATGACCTTTCTGCTTAGGGGTGTCTTAACCATCACCCGATTGTTCTACATCTCACGGATATATTTAAAACCTTATATTTAAAAGGATGTTGTCATGTAAATTATTTTGAATATCTTAATAAAGAGTTGAAGAAATTAGTAAACATATTTATATTTAAATTATTTGAAATAATTAAGTTATTTATATAACAAATCTTAAAATATTATAGAGATATTAATAAAGCAAAGTTAACTATCATCATCATAATTGAAATAATATGTAAAAAATTTCAATGTTTTCATAAAATTACACATAACAAATCTTAAAATGTTATAAGATTATTGATATGTAAATTATTTTGAAAATTCTTGTAAAAAAATGGATACAATAAAACATAAAATGTTACTGGAGATTCATATTGCTTTTATTAAGATTGATGCAAAGGTCGCACCGTTAACACTTTGTTTATCTTAAGGGGTTTGTGCACGAAGTTGAGGGACCCTTTAGGTGCAATTCTGCACCTAAATATGCATGTTTTTCACCGCTCTCTACAAACGAAATTTTAGGCATAGATATAATTTTATATGTAGATTCAAAATATGTAATTTAAAAAAAAAAATATTGAGATTTTCTATTTATTTCCTAATTTTCTTGTTTCTTCACTCTATTGGTCAAAAAACATACTGTTAGTGTTTATTCCGTAATTTTTTCATTTCACAACCATTTAAAAAAAAAATTGTATGCTGCACTAGAAGACACCGACCTCTACATGCTATAAAAAATCCAAGTCGAAATAACTGCATTAAGACCTTCAAAGGCTGCACCCACATTTGACGTATCGCTCTCGAGGTTTGATCACTTACATAATTAAAAAAATAAAAAATTAAACATTTAATTTGGGAAAAATAGCGCTGCACTAGTGCTACGGGTTCTATACATGTCTAAAAATTTTCGTATCCCGAAACTGTCATTTAGGCATTGAAAGGCTGCACCCACAAAAACATATACCTTATCATTTGCCAAAAAAAAAAGTGATTGTTAGAAAACATAAAATTTGACATAGTTATGTAAATTTTCATTACTTAAAACTTATATATTCGGAAGCGTGACTCAATTTCTTACGTTTCATTTTTTTTACTCGATGCAAGATATCTTGTGTAAGAATGTCAAAAAAACCAAGTAAGTCGAGGGATGCCTGATTTTTCATTTTTTTATTGCATCTAACCCGCCAAAAGTGACCCTCATTAGCTTGCACATGCCCTAAGGGAAACCTTAAAAGTCTCCCCCAATATTTTTACTATCATATTTACAATGCAAAACACAAAGAAAGATTGACTCACTAGGGAGCAATTAAATGCTAGTGTGTGATAAGTTGCAACATGGTCACCTTTATCATCTACTTTCATCCCACTCATTTTCACTTTGTAAGATATGAAACATGAAATTGTTAGAACACGAACCAAACCCCTTTTTCATATAGCAACAAGTTTTAACACCTCACCCCTTTCCTATAGCTACAAGGTTTTACCACCTCCCATTCGCTATTAAGGTCAGGGTTAGTGTTTCTACATTCCCTATCTTACTTTTATAGTTAGGGTTTTTGCATTCCACAACCCCTTTTAGATTTAGGGTTTTTGATCCTTTAGAGTTTTATTAAAATTCAATACGTAGCTAGCTCCCTAGGTGTGAGCAATATGAGTAGACATGGCTTCCACTTGGCATTGTAATGTTCAAATCATAGGTCAACTTATCGAGACAATAACTTTCTCATGTGAACTTCAATTGAGTTGTCCATTCTTGGAACCTATGGTCTACTAGTACCCTCACCTTGTTAGCTTATGTCCAGATTCAGATATTAGATCAACTTTTTATGGATTGTTACATTCGACATGGTCCACTTTTTGTTGGTTTGAGCCCCTACCCAAACTTATTTATAGATGGTTCTTATGGATCGGTCTATCATCATATCATTATGCTCTTATGGAGCTTGCTCATTTTTCCTAAGTGTTGTAAAGATGTATTTATACACCACCATTGTTGATGTAGAAATCTCTTTCTCTTATGTTGTTCATTGCATGTCCCAACATGGTACCAGAGCTAAATGGTTCTTGATCCGGGGTTTTGTAGAACGAGGAGAGATCCATTGGTTGTTTTATTATCTACATTGTTGGTGAATCATAACGTGTTTATTTATTGTGGGATTCAACCATCGCATGCCCTATCTAAAGGGATTTGCAAATTTATTGAATGTTATTGGGTCTCTTGATTTGATAATTCCATTATGATCTAGTTGAGCATGTATGAAGTGCGGTGATAAGGATCTCCTGAGTTTCTCCACACAAATTTGTTGCGGATTGATTGAACACAATATTTCCTTGATTGATGGGTGTGAAGTTGACCCCTTGTTCTTTTGAAAATAAGCCATATATCTCTATTGAACTGCTAAGATTTAGATTTTAGATTGAAGAGCCGACGACACTATTGATAATTGCGTGGACGCATGTACATTGATTCTGTCGACTGGTCGTATCATTGGCCTGGGTATTTACTAGAATGTTGATTAAGTCCTTAATGATGGATCGACCTTTGGTCGCTTGGATGGTGTCGCACTATAAAATGGTAGAATCAATTGTGGTTTCCCTCCACTAGAGCATGGAATTCGATACTATAGAATTGAAGACTCATTGACTGTCCACCTAGAGGATACACATGAATTTGTGGTATCGACTTGCAAAAGGACTAACTGTTACTTGCATAAAGTCTTGCATAAAGTCTATTAACTAGAGTATTGACCAAAGTATGGATACTCATGCTGATAGAATATCTGTGCTGACTTGCATGAAGGAGTTGAAGCACAAAATGGAAGCGTTTTCCTTCTGAACAAGATTGGTTTTGATTGAGAGAAGAGTCAATTGACTAAAATTCTGTTATTATAGACTATCGACCTCGATTTCCAGACATCTATTGGATTGACTTGGCTATACTTGTGATGCGTCTAAAGTTATTACTTGGAGTCTTGACTATGTGTCGATTAAGTATCAATCATGATTCATTTATCTATTGAAACCCAATTAAATTTCATTGTCATTTTCACCCTTGGATTTGTCGAAGATGGATCTGAGATCTGGATGCTCACTCTAAATCCATGAAGGACGTGTAGTCAACATATGCACTGAAGCAACCAATTGGCATTCTATAGTTTGAAGGCTACGTTGAAACTATTAGAGTGCTCCTACATATTTCTCGGAGCCATCGACCTGACCGAAAGTTTATTGGTGAATATTATCTCGGTAATTGTGTTGACTAATGATTGTCAACCGGGCAGTACTGAGATCCGGTTTGGTATAACTTAAATCCTTGATTGCACTTACAATTGCTAACAACAATGTATGTGACACCCGGAATGTTTGTTGGGTTTCTTGGAAGTCGACCAACGTAAAGATCGGTTTGGTATAAGTCGATTGGTGGAAATAATCCTTTTTCCTTGTAGAGAATTATTCTATCGCTATCTGGTTGATTATTTGGCATTATTTTAGCATTTTTCTGAATTGGACATTAATGATAGAATTTATTATTATGTGTATATTGATCAACATACTACATTGTTGTTTTCTTGACATTGGATTCCAGGGATCAAATTTGAAGGGCAAGGTCGCATTTCACTTTGAAGGGCTATGAGATATCGAACCTTTCAATGCTGATATGTAAAAATAAATCATTCTTTTCATTTGAAAATGTAATAGTATATCAAAATTTCATTATTGCCTACCGGACTCTTTAAATGACTCTTTCAAATTGCCTCTTGAAATATCCTACCAACATCTAGTGAATCAAAACTTTTCATCGAATCAAAATTCCTGCGATCGACTCTTGGATCTCTTATCAGCATCCTATGAATGCCCCTCCCTTCGGAAACCTCTACGACCATTGGATATGGGCTCTCTAATCCTATCATCAACGAGTGGCTATCTCTTGGCAACCATCAATGGGCATTGGGGACCTCTTGGGAATGATTCAGTGTTGTATCGATTGTTTTATTTCCTCTTGGGAATCTAGGAGGTCTTGTAACTTGCACATGTTTAATTTATACTACTGTAAATTTTATTTTACTTCAAATAGAGTTTTATTTTACTTTGCTTATCCTAGGTTTCTGGGTTTTTATTTTAGTACAAGAGACAGTAAAAAAAACATAATTTGTGGGTTTTTATTTTAGTACAAGAGACAGTAAAAAAAAAACATAATTTCTGGGTTTTTTGAATAATATTGTAATAGTTATGCAATCTGCGTTTTGGTTGAAATCCAGAGAAACAGAAAACTAGAAAGCATTTTTTAGGGAAACAAATCATAAATGGACAGCAGAGAAACAATTCATAAATGAACAGCGTTTTTAGGGAAACAAATCATGCAAATTACATTCCGCCTATAATGTTTTTTAACCAGATTACTATAGTTGAAAATGTGTATGAAGCAGCAAATACAAAATTGCTTGGCGTACCTCTATATAGTCATAGTTGATTGTCCATTTGTCTATTTGCAATGCCAAATTGCCAATGAAGATTCGCAAAACTCTCCATTTGCCAACAACCCAAGACGAAAATGATGTGAAACTTGACAACTACTTAAGGTTGAGGCAGAATTGCCTAGCTTGTTATGCTATAACTCCGTGAATCCTGCAAACCATGTGCAGAAAAACAATCTCAAACTATATAATAGCTTGAAACAACGCTAAAATACGATCAAACCAAAGCTTGATTAATTTTCTACCAAAAACTTTTTACTTGACCAAATTCTCTCAAAAAACTGCAGAATGCACTATTTTCTTTGGAACAAACTGCTACATTGAAGTCCCTATGGGCCATGGGCCATATCGATTTGAGTTCGAACAAGTTCCCAATCAACTGTGGAGTTCGTAAGAGGCCAAGGAGCCTGCCCTGAGCCCTCAGCCTGCTACATTTGGGCATTCAAACCCTACTCTGTATTCAAACAAATTTGTCGTGGACTCTTGCACTAAATGTTATTGGCAGAGTCGAGTTGCCCTGAGCCCTCAGCCTGCTACATTTGGGCGTTCAAACCCTACTTTGTATCCTGCACTGAATTTTATTCGCAGAGTCGAGCTGCCCTGTGTGACGTCCCCTCCCGCCTTCCAAATGTAGGGGAGAGAACATGACCAATCATACGGGGCTTTTGGCAGACTTAGCTCCAATATTATTTTTTTTACTCATAAATTCAGAACAATTAAAACTTCTGTGTGCAAAATCAACTCAATATAAACACAGCAGAATTAAACATAATAGAAAGCACACAAACAGTAATGCCTAACATATATACATATATCACAGCAGAGGATGATTCAGCATATAGAGACTCAATCTCGTTCCAATGCCATGCATGGATTCCAAATTAAGATAATCAATTCATTTCATTAAACATGGACAATTTAACATATTGTAGAACACAAAATGTAAATAATTTATAATACATAGAACACTTATCTTGAAGATGAAGCTGTCCAAACAACTGGCTATGTGAGAGCAACGTTCCACCCAACCATAGATCTCTGTCTAACCTATATTCTTTCAGCTAAGAGATCAACCCCGAGCTGGGTTGTGTATCCATTAAGGAGGAACTAGCTGGGCCCACTCACAGCCATGGTTTTGGTCATCAGCTATGCTAAGCCAACACACCGTTGGGTTGATCAAGCATACAAGAAGATAGAGGAGGGTAACGCTAAGCTAGTGAGCTCAACCATAGAACTACAGGCATTTCAAGTGAACTCAACAGTTAGGCACCCACATTACCTACCACATCCAACACAAGGAAGATCCCCTTCTCTGTTACACAGTCCCTCAGGAAACTCTTCTCTCCAGTGCTCTTCAGGATGGGCATAGAAAGGTCCAGCTGCTAATCCTTGAGATCCTAGCCTTCACTGGGTTTATCAAGCACACCCAACCTCTGCACAGTCATTTCCTACTTGATTTCTCACCATTCTGCTCACCCAATAACTCAAATCCGTCACTGGTTTTCTGGGCTGCAAAAACTGGGTATTCCTATGGATTTCGGGATAGCTAATGCTCCCAAATTCGCTCCAAGGTTCATACCAATGGATCCCCCATTGGATTTCACTGTCCAATGCCAAATCTGGGCGTTTTTGGCTCTTCAAAACGTGGGTTCTCTCAAGGTCGCGATTTCTGGTTTTTCTCCTTGCTGGCAATTCATTTTTGGATGGAAAATGGTGCTGGATCCTCAACAATGGAATGGGGATGAGGAAGAAGCAACTCCCATGAGGTAGAGTGGCTTGTGGTACAAGAAAACAAAGCCCATACTCTGCCATACGAATTTCTGGGCTGCCCATGCTCCATTGAAGCCATGGACTGAATTCCTCAACCACTTCCTTACAACATAAATAAATGTCATCAAGGTAAGTCAAATGGGTTCTCAAGGTGACATATGGCAGCCTATGGTTCAATCCCACAACCCCCTCACCACTCCTTAGTGGATACACATGGCCCCTTCTCATTCGTTGCTCCCATAGCCAGTTTTGGTATTTTATTTCAATATTAAATATTTACATCAATTTACAATATCCCATGGCTTAATAGCACGTGGGTAACACAATATCAAAGCATGTCTAATTTAAATAAAATCTGAGCATAAACTAGCGGGGCCTTGGCCTTGAGCTCCACTCTAGGGAAACATACAACGTGTGTGTACAATATTTATATTAGAAGCCAATATTTCATAAGGGTCAAAATTGGGGTATTACATTCCCCTCCCCCTTAAAACAACACCGTCCTCGGTGTTCTCAAAACTGAACAAAAATGGGAATGCCTCCCTCATGGCATCCTCTAGCTCCCATGTAGCCTCATCAAGACTAAGGTGCTCCCATTGGACCTTCACCTGCCTGATGGCTCTGTTCTGGAGCAATGTGACTTTCTTGTCGAGGATGCGCATAGGTTCTACTTGGAACTCTACCTCGGGTTCCACCTGTATCACATTCCAATCAATCATATGATTAGGATCATGTACATACTTCTTAAGCAAAGATACATGGAAAACATTATGAGCTCTTATGTTAGCAGGAAATGCAATTCTATATGCAACTGGCCCTATCCTATCAAAGACTTCAAATGGCCCACAATATCTTGGTGACAACTTGGCACAACTCCCCAACTTGAGGGAACTCTTCCTTGGTTTCACTCTCAAGTAAACATGATCCTCAATCTGAAATTCCTTATGCACTCTTCTCAAATCTGCATAACTCTTTTGCATGTCCTAAGCCGCCTTTAAATTCTGCCTGATCTTAACAATTTCCTGTTCCATTTCCTTGATCATCTCTGGTCCAAGCACTACCCTGTTCACTGGGCCATCCCAATTCACTGGCGTCCTGCATCCCTTGCTATACAATGCTTCAAATGAACTCATTCCCAAGGATGCATGGTGTCCATTATTGTATGCAAATTCAACCAAGTGTAAATAATTCTCCCACTTGGATGGTTTGTCCATCACATACATTCTCAGCATGTCTTCAAGAACCTGATTCACCCTCTCGGTTTGGCCATCCGTTTGAGGATGGTAAGCTGTACTGAAATTCAATTTAGTTCCCAATTCCTGAAATAATCCCTTCCAGAAATTGGAGGTGAACTTTGTATCACGATCAGAAATTATTTCCTTAGGCAATCCATGCAATCTGAATATCTCTCTCATGAAGATGTTCGCAATGTCACTAGCCTTGTGAGTGGATTTCACTGGAATAAAGCGAGCTACCTTCGATAGCTTATCCACCATAACCATGATTGAATCATGCTTCTTCACTGTCATGGGAAGACCTGTTATAAAATCCATGAAGATCACTTCCCACTTCCATTCCGGAATGGGTAAGGGCTGCAATAACCCTGCTGGATGTTGGTGTTCTGCCTTGACTTGTTGGCACTTCTGACACCTAGCAATGTATTCAGCTATGTCCTTCTTCATGCCATTCCAAAAGTGTTGCTTTCTTGCTGCTTTTATAGTCTTCTGATATCCTGGGTGTCTAGAGTACGACATTTGGTGTATTTCATCCATCACTAGTTTCTTCAAATCTGCATTATTTGGAATGTACAACCTATCTTTGTAGATGAGGATACTGTCTTCACCCAGCTGATATCCTGCACACTTTTCATCCACATTACTGTGCTGCAAATTCTCTTTAATTTGAAGGCAAGTTTCGTCACCATTTTGGGCTTCAAGAACTCTTGTCTTCAAATCTGATTTTGCACATACTTACTGCTGAAACTTGAAATTTTCTGCTAAGAGCATCTGCAACCTTATTCTCCTTTCCTTTTACATGTTTAATTTCAAAATCAAATTCACAAAGAAATTCCATCTATCTAGCTTGCCTAACATTCAAGTTTGGCTGATCAAACAACTACTTCAAGCTCATGTGGTATGTTCTAAGCTCAAATCTTCTTCCCATCAAGTAATGCCTCCACATCTTAAGAGCATGCACTATGGCTGCTAATTCTAAATCATGTGTGGCATAATTCTTTTCACGTTCTTTTAATTTCCTGGATTCATAGCAAATCACAATTCCTTCTTGCATGAGAACCCCACCCAGTCCTTCAATGCAAGAATCTGTGCACACTACAAAATCCTTCCTTGGATCTGCTATCTTCAAAACAGGAGCACTGGTAAGTAACTCCTTTAATTTCTGAAAACTTTTCTCACTTTTTTCAGACCATACAAATTTGATGTTCTTCCTTTGCAATGAAGTGATCGGATGAGCTATCCTGGAGAATCCTTCAATAAACCTTCTATAGTAACCAGCAAGGCCCATAAAAGATCTAACATCTGAAACATTTCTTGGAGTTGTCCAATCCATGATGGAATTAATCTTCTCCGGATCCACTGCAATTCCTTCTTCTGAAATGATGTGACCCAAATATTGAATCCTCTTTTGATAGAATTCACATTTGCTTAACTTGGCATACAGCTGGTGTTCTCTAAGAACTTGCAACACCATTCTTAGATGTTCCTCATGTTCTTCTTCATTTCTTGAATAGACAAGAATGTCATCTAAAAACACAATCACAAACTTATCCAAATATTTGCTGAATACACTATTCATGAGACACATGAATGTGGCAGGTGCGTTGGTAAGGCCAAATGGAACCACAGTGAACTCATAATGACCATATCTAGTTCTAAAAGCCATCTTGTGAATGTCTTCTTCTTTAATCCTCACTTGATGGTAGCCAAACCTCAAGTCAATCTTTGAAAATAATTTGGCTTCCTTCATTTGATCAAACAAGTCATCAATTCTTTGTAATGGATACTTGTTCTTAACTGTCACTTTATTGAGCTGCCTATAATCAATACACAGCCTTAAAGTCCCATCTTTCTTCTTGACAAATAACACCGGTGCTCCCCAAGGAGACACACTAGGCCTGATATACCTTTTATCCATTAATTCTTGCAGCTGTATCTTCAATTCCACCAACTCCGGTGTACTCATTCTATAAGGAGCTTTGGAATTCGGCGCTGCCCTTGAAACAAGATCGATGGTAAAATCAATATTTCTCGTTGGTGGCAACCCTAATACCTCATCCGGAAACACATCTTGGAACTCTTGCAATATCCTGAAGTCTTCTAGTCTTGGCCCTTTGTCCTCTAATGAATCTGGCATATGGACTGCATATAATTGACAACCCTTCTTATAAAACTTTTTTAACTGCAGGGCTGAAATCTGCCTTACTGAAACTTGCTTGGGAATCCCTTTTACCAATGTTGGCCTTCCCTTTTCATCAATGCACTCAAGTGCTTTCTCATAACAGTCCAATTTGGCTCTATGTCTTTCTAACCAATCCATGCCAATTAATGCATCATAGGATCCTAATGGTAACACATTCAATTCAACATATGTGTGGAGTCCATTCAATTTTATGGGACACTCCATCACTACCTCACTTACTTTTCTCTTGGTTCCCGTGGCTAATTGCACCAGCCAAGACTTATTATGCTTCACTTTTCTAAGAGAACAACCTTCAACCACTTTTGGAGAAACATAACTATGAGTAGATCCTGGATCAATCAAAACAGAAATAGATTGCGTAGCAATCTTACCTTCGACTTCCACCACTGATGATTGATGGTCTGCTTGATGATTATCCAACGCTGTATAAATCTGAGGTGTTGTCCTTGCCAAGTCCCCCACCGTAGCTACTCCCTTCAGGTTGTTCAACTTTCGAGAATTGTCTTTTTGATGTGGACAATCCTTCAACATGTGGTTTTCTCCACATCCCCAACACTGAAGTGGTCCTTTTGATGCTTTGTCTGTTGCCACTGCTGGTTTGAATCCACTCCTTGCTTGCTGTCCCTTTGGAAAGGTTCTAGGCTGACCTCTGAATGGTGGCTTGAATCCATTCTTCTTTTGATCAAACTTCCCTCTTGGCTTTCCTTTCCATGCTGGGTTAGCCTCTATTTTTCCTTTACTTTGCTCATAGCAATGCATTGCCATCCTAATGGCTTCATCCAAACTTGGTGGATTAACAAACTTAATACGATCCTTGAAGCTTTGAGGTAGACCTCCAAGGAAGCATTGGATTTTTACTCTCTCATCCTTAATGTAGTCAACATACCTCAGTAATTCCAAGAATTTGTGGACATGCTCTTCCATAGACTTTAGTCCCAACCTGAGTTCATTAAACTCTTTTCTCTTACTGTCATAATACCTAGCAGAAAGGTATTTCTCCTTGAAGTACCTCTTAAATCTTTCCCAACTGATCTTTCTCTCATTAATTCTTTTCACTTGCACGAGATTGTCCCACCAAATGGAAGCTCTGCCATTTAGGTTGTAAATGGCAATTCTGGCTTTCTCATTTCCTAAGTAGTATTGAATTCTGAAATATTTCTTCATTCCAAGAAGCCATGCTTCTGCTTCTTGGCCAGTCTTGCCTTCCCCATCAAATGTGGGAGGTCTTACCTTCCTGAATTCTCCCTGTGGGATTCCCTTGAACTTCTTTCTTCCATCCAATCTCTTAGGTGCACGTCCTGGACTTCTTCTAGAACATTTGGAGTCACACGACCTGCTGGAAGAAGACCTTGATGAAGATGTTTTATGCTTTCTGCTCACTGAGCTCTTCCTTGGGCTTGGAATCCTCCTCTTCGAGCGACCTCTAGAATGATTCCCTGCACTTCTTCCTTCTTCACCCATATTGCTTGGGTTGGACCCAAGGTTTATCTTATGCTGCATATCAGTGAGGCTTTGCAAAATAGCAGCATTGAGTTGGTGTTGTTCTTCTTGAGCCTTCATCAATCTTTCATTGAAGCTCACCATGGTTTCAACCAAATTTTGAGGAGTCACCTGCTCCCTTCTCCCATTGGATTCAGTCTCCGCATTTTTTTCATGCACATTTTCTCCTAGAACATCTTCTTCGTGTTCATAAGGATCTTGAGCATCATTTATGGTCACCATCTTTCCTGTATGCTACCTCTGCCACAATTATAAATTTTATGAGCTGCAAGCACGGTGCATTATGAAAATATTTGTCAGACATCATGAGAATGCATATAGAATATACACAATCAATATTTAACATAATAGAACTCATGGAATAATTCAAACAGTTACTATGCATTCCTTTCCCTTGCCCATTCAAGCAATTCTGGAAATTGCCCATATTTATTAATAATTTGTCAAAACAGTCGCTGGTACATTTCTGCTCTAATTATTTCTTGTGTATGATAACTTCATTCCAATTCTGGTCATACACCATTATTCCCTACTGGACAAGCTTTCCAATGCCTGTCCCCGTGCTCCATTCCGACATCGGGTGTGGAAACAGCATTGTTTCAAAAATGACAACTCTTACCAATAATTCTGCACATTCTACACAGTTGTATTTTGGTCCAGAATGCCAACTTCAGCCACCTGTGGAAGGAAATCTATGAAGCATCACAAAAACTTTTATATCGGGCGAAGTTAGTCCATATAACAAGGAACACTCAGCAGTTCGCGGATCTCAATTTCGATGCACCATTAAGCTTTTATAAAATTCTGGGTTTAACTACTTTTCCTTTTTAACTCCCTTGCAACCTGTGCTCCTCCTGTGCGCCACCTGTGCGCAATCCGCGCACTATTCGCGCGCAACCTGCACTCAATCCGTGCGCAACCTGCGCGCAATCTGCGTGCAATCCACGCGCAATCTATGCGCGACCTACGCGCAATCCGTGTGCAACCCGCACGCAATCTGTGCGCGACCTGCGCGCAATCCGTGCGCAACCCGCACGCAATCTGTGCGCAATCCGTGCGCGACCTGCGCGCAATCCGTGCGCGACCTGCGCGCAATCCGTGCGCAACCCGCACGCATTCTGCGCGCAATCCGCGTGCAATCTGTGCGCGACCTGCGCGCAATCCACGCGCAACCTGCATGCAATCTGTGCGCGACCTGCGCACAATCCGCGCGCAACCCGCATGCAATCTGTGCGCAATCCGCTCGCAACCCGTACGCAATCTGCGTGCTTGCGGGGGTCATATCTCCCTCGTCCCTTAACCAAATAAGGCAAGTTTGGTACCATTGGAAATATCTTGGAGAGGTCTATGCACCTATGTGATATTATTCTTCATCTAATAAGTCTGACCCTGTCATTTTTCCCAATCAAAGTGCCGCCCCCAACTTCCCAATATTACATTAAAACCATTATGTTTCTTGCATGTAATTTAGAGTTTGGCCCAAGCAGCCTCAGTGCTGCAAGCTGTGCTCTGATACCACTCTGTGACGTCCCCTCCCACCTTCCAAATGCAGGGGAGAGAACATGACCAATCATACGGGGATTTTGGCAGACTTAGCCCCAATATTATTTTTTTTACTCATAAATTCATAACGATTAAAACTTCTGTGTGAAAAATCAACTCAATATAAACACAGCGGAATTAAACATAATAGAAAGCACGCAAACAGTAATGCCTAACATATATACATATATCACAGCAGAGGATGATTCAGCATATAGAGACTCAATCTCTTTCCAATGCCATGCATGGATTCCAAATTAAGATAATCAATTCATTTCATTAAACATGGACAATTTAACATATTGCAGAACACAAAATGCAAATGATTTATAATACATAGAACACTTATCTTGAAGATGAAGCTGTCCAAACAACTGGCTATGTGAGAGCAACGTTCCACCCAACCATAGATCTCTGTCCAGCCTATATTCTTTCAGCTAAGAGATCACCCCCGAGCTGGGCTGTGTATCCACTAAGGAAGAACTAGCTGGGCTCACTCACAACCATGGTTTCGGTCATTAGCTATGCTAAGCCAACACACCGTTGGGTTGATCAAGCATACAAGAAGATAGAGGAGGGTAATGCTAAGCCAGTGAGCTCAACCACAGAACTACAGGCATCTCAAGTGAACTCAACAGTCAAGCACCCACATTACCTACCACATCCAACACAAGGAAGATCCCCTTCTCTGTTACACAGCCCCTCAGGCAACTCTTCCCTCCAGTGCTCTTCAGGATGGGCATAGAAAGGTCCAGCTGCTAATCCTTGAGATCCTAGCCTTCACTGGGTTTATCAAGCACACCCAACCTCTGCACAATCATTTCCTACTTGATTTCTCACCATTTTGCTCACCCAATAACTCAAATCCGTCACTGGTTTTCTGGGCTGCCAAAACTGGTTATTCCTATGGATTTCGGGATAGCTAATGCTCCCAAATTCGCCCCAAGGTTCATAACAATGGATCCCCCATTGGATTTCACTGTCCAATGCCAAATCTGGGCATTTTTGGCTCTTCAAAACGTGGGTTCTCTCAAGGTCGCGATTTCTGGTTTTTCTCCTTGCTGGCAATTCGTTTTTGGATGAAAAATGGTGCTGGGTCCTCAACAATGGAATGGGGATGAGGAAGAAGCAACTCCCATGAGGAAGAGTGGCTTGTGGTACAAGAAAATAGAGCCCATACTCTGCCATACGAATTTCTGGGCTGCCCATGCTCCTTTGAAGCCATGGACTAAATTCCTCAACCACTTCCTTACAACATAAATAAATGTCATCAAGGTAAGTCAAATGGGTTCTCAAGGTGACATATGGTAGCCTATGGTTCAATCCCACAACCCCCTCACCACTCCCTAGTGGATACACATGGCCCCTTCTCATTCGTTGCTCCCATAGCCAGTTTTGGTATTTTATTTCAATATTAAATATTTACATCAATTTACAATATCCCATGGCTTAATAGCACGTGGGTAACACAATATCAAAGCATGTCTAATTTAAATAAAATCTGAGCATAAACTAGCGAGGCCTTGGCCTTGAGCTCCACGCTAGGGAAACATACAACGTGTGTATACAATATTTACATTAGAAGCCAATATTTCACAAGGGTCAAAATTGGGGGATTACACCCTGAGCCCTCACTCCTCAGCCTGCTGGCTGCTACATCTGAGCCCTCTCTCCTCAGCCTGCTGGCTGCTACATCTGAGCCCTCACTCCTCACTGCTCAGCCTGCTGGCTGCTACATTTGGCATTCAAACCCTACCTACGTCGTGCACTGAATGTTATTCGCAATTTCATAGAGTAGAGGCTTTTTCAAAATAATTGATATATTTATTAAATTTAAATTAATTTTTTATTATGAAGAGTAATAACTAATAAGTATTACTATTGAAGGAAATGGTGGGAAATTGGGAATCCGGGCCGATAAGTTGGTAAAATTAATTGCTTTCCCATTACTCCACCAGACTACCAGTTCACCATAACTCCTTCACATGAAGGCTGACAGGCTACAGCGTGTCTGGTTAGTGGTCACCGGTGTCACCTACACGCTACAGTAACAGTACTGATTGAGCTCGCATTTGCCAAATTCCAATTCCAGCTAGGATGGGTGACGGGTCACGCACTGCCTGTCTGCGTTTCATGTTTTTTATGCAGTGACCAGAAGTATGTGGACCTACATCTGTGCTTCCATGGCTCCACCAACCACGTGGAATCTTTGACACTGAAACATCCTGCGGCCCTGCCACTATCGGCCACTGAGTCTCGAGTCCTAGACTCCGAAGCACTAATAACCCTAGGACGGGCAAAATTTGGAGTTTCCCTTCAGTTGCTGATTTTCACGATTCAACCTAATTTCATTATTGACGGGCTCAGAATGAAATTAAATTTTATTTGCAGGATAAATTTCGCTCTAGCCTTCTATGACGGGTAAAAGTGCCTTTGACGGGCACTTAAGGCTTCAAATTTGACCCCTGCATTGGAAACAATCCTATTATTATTGTTGAAGATTAGTAAACAAGTGATGGGCGACTAGGGTAATTTTTAGGGGCAAAATTTCGCCAACATAAAATATTGTTTTATCATAATATTCACCAAAATTCACACATTTCAGTAGTAAATTATATGTTTCATATTTAATATTCACCTACCTATCTATATACATGTTTTTTTCAATCCAAAATAATTGCCTAGGATACTATACTTAAGTATAATATTAGAATCCTTAAAAAATACCTTGTAGGCGACTTGACTCAATACTGGATTGAAAGCCTATTTAAATATGGGTATGTTAGATGACGATGAAGCTTTGATATTTAAGAAATTGTAGGATATTCTAGAGAAGAAGTTTGTGGCCTTAGAAGAATCTCATAACCAGCTTCGTTGAGAAGTAGAAAACTTGTAGAATGTTATTGCATAATTGCAGACTGGGAATCAACGATTAAAGAATGAATTGAAGAAACCCATCAGATTTGGTTGATGACCTTGAAGAAGAGCTGAAAGCACTCTCTCATAAATATATTGATGGATTGAAGACAAAAATTTGCAGACTGGATGCAGAGAATACATAGCTAGCTAATGAGGCTTCCCACTTGCAAGCCTCTATCGATGAGCTTCGTGAAGAAGCTGGCTCTCTTCAAGAAGATAATAATCAATTATTTGAAGAATATGAAACCTTAAAAGAAGATTATGATAGTCTGTTGCAATAACTAACTGAGAGAGATGGGACTATTAAGGGATTGTCGTATTGGAAGAAACGTCTTGAACAAAAGGTCTGTAGACTACAGACTATTGAGTAGAAATTTATTGAGCAGTGAGTTGTTGAGAATAAATCTGTCGACGTATCAAATGTTGTATAGAACATTTCAGTTCTTAAGCTTCCAGGAACACCCATTACTTAGTCCACCTTTGTTAATCTTGCTTCTATCCTAGTTTTTTTGGAGCTAGATAACTATAAAATGTTGTTTATGTTGTTTCATCTCATGATTGTTGGCTACTAATGATGTTATTTGTCTTATCTTTGAGAAGCATACTATAGGTATAGTATCCCGACTGCTGAGGAAAATGGGATATACTGGACGAGGACTTGGGAAGAATGGATAGGGTATTGCTATTCCTATTACCCACGACTTGAAGCCACTAAGAACATTTATTGGATATGATGCTTCTACACCTAGTTTTGCTGACACTAAAAGAGTGTTGTTTGTTGCTGGAGGTGTTCAGAGTAATTTGTTGGAAGATCAACCTATTGTTAAAAGTACTAAAAAGATTATTGTTCAAATAATATTTCAAACCACTATGGTATGTTCTTAACTCAAATTTTCTCCTTGTCAAACAATTCCTCCATATCTTTAGTGCATGCATAATGATAGAATTCTCTAAGTCATGTGTAACATAATTCTTCTCATGCTCAAGCTTTCTCAACTCATAGAAAACTACATACCCATTTTGACTAAGAGCTCCTCCGATCCCCTCTTTGCAAGAATCTATTCATACCACAAAATTTTCATTTGGGTTGGCTATCTTGAGAATGGGTGTGGTAGTGAGAAAATTCTTTAACTTTTAAATTCTTCTATGCAATATAGTGTCCATTCAAACTTAATTCCTTTATTTCATAAGGATATGATTGGATGTGGAATCTTAGAAAATCCTTTTATAAACCTTCCAGAGCACCCAACTAGCCCCATTAATGATCTCACCTTGGAAATATTCTTTGGTGTAGGCCATTCCATTATCACTTTTATTTTCTTTAGATCCATTGCTATGCCTTATTCAAAGATAATATGCCCCAAATAATGAATTTTCCTCTAATAAAAGGAACACTTGCTTAACTTAGAAAAATTTGATGCTCTCTAGGAACTTTTAATACTAACCTCATAGCATATTCAATATTTCTAAGAACATGTAATTCCAAACTCAATTAATATTCATGATCATCCTCTGATCTTGAATAAATAAGACTTGCATTAAGGAGAACAATGACAAACTTGTCCAAATATCAATTAAAAATCGAATTCATTAGGCACTAAAAGTAGCTACTGCGTTTTCCAAACCAAATAGAACCACAACGAACTCATTGTGTCCTACCTATTAATGAAATTTTTTGGCCAATGTATTCCTCCTTTATCCTTAGTTTATGGTATCCAAACCTCATGTCTATCTCTGATAATATATTTTCTTCTTTGAAGTCGATCAAACAAGTCATCAATTCTTGGTAGAGGGTGTTTATTCCTCATAGTAACTCTGTACAATTGTTTAAAATCAATGATCAACCTCAAATATCTATCCTTCTTCTTCCCCAAAAGTACTAGAGATCCTCAAGGAGTGACACTTGGGTGTATATACCCTTTCTTTAACAATTATTCTAACTAGATTTTCATCTCCTTTAATTCCACTATACTCATTCTATATCGAGTTTTAAATACTGGGGAAACTCTTGTCACCAAACCAATAGAGAAATCAATGTCTCTTTTTGGTGGAAATCTTTCTATTTGTTCAAACACATCCACAAACTCTTACAAAACTGAAAAGACCTCAAAATTTGGGATTTATTTTATTTTATTAGGTCTTCAATGTGTGTTGCATACAATTGGCACCATTTTCTATAACATCTCTTCAACTACAAATATGGAATCTTCCATTTAGAAATAGACCTCATAATTCTTTTCATTGTCACTTGTTTTCCTTCTTGATAAGACAAATAAAAATATTGTTATGGAAAACTAAAACAACATGGTGTGCATCTAACTTGCCAATTCCCATAAGCACATCATATAAGAAAAGTGGTTACATTAAAGTATAAAAATGTATTGAATACATTAATTTCTAATAGACAACCCTTTACTAACTCATCAATACTCCTTTTAGTCCTAGTAGCAAAATAAACTATCTATGGTTTGTCATGATTATTTCTCTTTAGATGAAATATTTCAACCAAACTAAAAGAAATATAGCTATGAATTTCCCATGAATCAATTAAAATAGAAATAGGTTTATTGGAAATACTACCTTCAACCTCAACCATGTTTGACTAGTCATCTACCTATTAATTATCCAAATCTACATAAATTCTTGGAATGCTTGTAGCCACATCTTCCATTTCATTTTGTTCTTGGATGTTGTGCATAGTAGTAATTATATCTTCCTTATGAGGACAATCTCTAGACAAATGGTCTCTTTTGCATCCCCAACATTTGATTGGTTTCCTTGTCCCTTTTCCTAAAGTTTATTCCATCTTGGATCCACTCTGGGTTAGATAACTTTGTTGATATGTTTTAGGATTGTCTTTGAAGAAACGAGTTTTAAAACCTTACTTTCTTTTATCCTCCTTTTCCTTCTTCTTATCTCTCCAAGAATTCTAAAAATTGACTCTACCTTTGTTTAGGCCATAAATATATTTGTCCTTCCTAGTTGTTTCTTCCAGAGTCTTAGGCTCGTTAAATTGAATTTTATCAATATAAAATGCATGAAACCCACTTAAGAACCTTTGAATGTTGAATGGGCTCCTCACCAAAGAAAGTCTGAATGTCCTACCATTAGGATCTTATGATTCTCTAATTGGTATGGATTGGGTTGAAAAGAATAGAGCCGAGATAGATTGCTATGAGAAGGTACTTGAATGCCTTGATGAAGAGGGAAGACCAATATTGGTAAGAGGAATTCCCAAGAAAGTCTCAGTGAGACAGATTTCAACCTTACAACTGAAATTTTTTTATAAGAAGGGCTACCAGTTATATGGAATTCATATATCATAGCACAAAGGACCAAGGATAAAAGACTTCGAACTGTTGCAAGAATTCAAGGATGTGTTCCCGGATGAAGTGCCGGGACTTCCACCAAAGAGAGAGATTGATTTTACCATCAATCTAGTTCTAGGGGAAGCACCAGTTTCTAAAGCTCCTTATAGAATGAGCACACCAAAATTGATAGATTTAAAGATGCAGTTACAGGAATTAATGGGCAAGGAGTATATCAGGACAAGTGTATCTCCTTGGGGAGCACCAATTTTATTTGTAGAGAAAAATGATGGGACTTTAAGGATGTGTATTGATTATAGGAAGCTAGCTAAAGTGTCAGTAAAGAATAAGTACCCATTGCCAAGAATTGATGACTTGTTTGATCAAAGGAAGGAAGCTAAAGTGTTTTCAAATATTGACTTGAGGTATGGATATCACCAAGTGAGGATAAAAGAAGAATACATTCACAAGAAAACTTTTCGGACAAGGTATGGCCATTATGAGTTCATAGTGGTTCCATTTGGTCTTACCAATGCACCTACTACATTCATGTGTCTCATGAATAGTGTCTTCAGCAAGTATTTGGATAAGTTTGTGATAGTGTTCTTGGATGACATTATTGTTTATTGAAAGAATGAAGAAGAGCATACTGAACATCTAAGAATGGTGTTGCAAGTTCTTAGAGAACACCAATTGTATGCAAAGCTGAGTAAGTGTGATTTCTACCAAAGAAAGGCACAGTATTTAGGTCATGTCATTTCAGAGGAAGGAATTGCAGTGGATCCATAAAAGATTGAAGCCATAATGGATTTTCCTACTCCAAAGAATGTTAGAGATGTTAGATCTTTTATGGGTCTTGCAGGATATTATAGAAGGTTCATTGAAGGATTCTCCAAGATAGCTCACCCAATTATATCATTGCAGAGGAAGAATGTTAAGTTTGTATGGTCTGAAAAGTGTGAGAAAATATTTTAGAAGCTAAAGGAATCGCTTACCAGTGCTCTTGTTTTGAAGATTGCAGGTCCCAAGAAGGAATTTGTGGTATGCACAGATGCTTGCATTGAAGGGCTAGGTGGAGTGCTCATGTAAGAAGGAATTGTAATTTGTTATGAGTCAAGGAAAATAAAAGAACATGAAAATAATTATGCCACACATGATTTAGAAATAGCAGTCATAATACATGCTTTCAAGAAGTGGAGACATTATCTCTTGGGAAGGAGATTTGAGCTCATAACAGACCACCTAAGCTTGAAGTATTTGTTTCACCAACCAAACTTGAATGCTAGGAAAACTAGGTGGATGGAATTTATTTGTGAGTTTGATTTAGAAATCAAACATGTAAAAGGGAAGGAGAATAAGGTTGCAGATGCTCTTAGCAGAAAATTTCATGTTGCAGCAGTAAGTATGTGTAAGTCAGATTTGAAGGCAAGAGTTCTTGAATCTCAAACCAATGATGAATCTTACCTTCAAATCAAAGGAAAGTTGTAGCAGGGAAGTATTGATGAAAATTGTGCAGGGTATCAGCTTGGTGGAGATGATATTCTCCTTTATCAAGGTCCTAGACTATATATTCCAAATTTTGCAGATTTGAATAAGCTAGTGATGGATGAAATGCATCAAATGCCATATTATGGACATCCAGGATATCAAAAGAAAATAACAACAACTAGAAAGAAATACTTTTGGAATGGGATGAAGAAGGACATAGCATAATACATTTCTAGATGTCAAAGGTGCAAACAAATCAAGGAAGAACATCAACATCCAACAGGGTTGTTGCAAACTTTTCCCATTCCAGAATGGAAGTGGGAAGTAATTTCTATGTATTTCATAATAGGTTTTCCAATGACAGTGAGGCAGCATGATTCAATTATGGTAGTGGTGGACAAGTTGTCAAATGTATCTGATTTTATCCAGTCAAGTCCACTCATAAGACAAATGACATAGAAAATATTTTCATGAAGGAGATATTAAGATTGCATGGATTTCTGAAGGCAATAATTTCAGATCGAGATGCAAAGTTCACATCCAATTTTTGGAAGGGATTATTCTAGGAGTTGGGGGCTTAGTTGAATTTTAGTACAACATATCATCCTCATACTGATGGCCAAATTGAGAGGGTAAATCAGGTTCTTGAAGACATGCTGAGAATGTATGTGATGCATAAACCATCCAAGTGGGAGGATTACCTACACTTGGTAGAGATTGCATACAACAATGAACATCAAGCATCATTGGGAATGAGTCCATTTGAGTCACTGCATGGAAAGGGATGCAGGACTCTAGTGAATTGGGACAGTCCAGTGAACAGAATGGTGCTTGGGACATTGATGATAAAGGAAATGGAACAAGAAATTGTGAAGATCGGGAAAAATTTAAAGGTAGCTCAAGACAGGCAGAAAAGTTATGCAGATTTGAAAAGGGTGCGTAAGAAATTTAAGATCGGGGATCATGTCTATTTGAGAGTGAGACCAAGGAAAAGTTCCCTGAAGTTGGGGAGTTGTGCCAAGTTGGAACCAAGATATTGTGGGCCATTTGAAGTCCTTGATTTCATAGGAAAGTTGCATATAGGATTGCATTGCCTGCTAACATGAGAATTCATAATGTTTTCCATGTTTCTTTGCTTAAGAAGTATGTACATGATCCTAATCATGTGATTGTGGAACCTGAGGGAGAGTTCCGAGTGGAACCTATGTGCATCCTCAATAGGAATGTCACATTGCTCTTGAACTGAGCCATCAGATAGGTAAAGGTGAAATGGAAGCACCTTAGTCCCAATGAGGCTACATGGGAGCTGGGGGATGCCATGAGAGAGGCATTCCCATTTTTGTTTAGCTTTTAGAACACCGAGGACTATGTTTTTCTAAGGGAGAGGGGATTATAATACCCCATTTTGATTGTTAGGGTATTTTGGCTTAATGTATACAAGTGATGTATGTTTTCCCTAGCATGGAGCTCAAGGCCAATGCCCCGCTAGTGGATGCTCAGATTTTATTTAAAAGGCAAGTATTTGATATTTTATTAGCCATATGCCATTTAAGCCATGGAAAGTGTAAAAATGTTGTAAATAAATAATTATTATGCAATAAAAATAAAAAAAGATTTCCTATGGGAGAAACCAGTGAGAAGGGGCCATGTGTATCCAATAGGGAGAGGTGAGAGGGCTGTGGGAGCATGGACAAAAAGAATCAGTTTCATGCATACACAGCGCAACAGTGAAGGGAGAGGAAGGGACACGATTTTAGAAGAAGGCACACTAACATGGTGGCCAAAATGCCCAAGAAACTGAAGGTGTAAAGGAAAACACATGGGGTAAACCCTCAATAAAAATGAAGAGAGAAGAAGATGCCATGAATGATTTTTTGGCTCATAAGAGAAATAAAGGACGTGGATTGGAATAGTCGAGCAGGAAGTGATGGGAAAGAGTCAGTTTGGGAAAAAGAAACTGAGAAAATCCAAGTGTGGATGATAGTAGTGAAGACATAACAGAGAATAAGAAAAACAGAGGCTGGATATGCTGGATAAACCCAGTGAATTCTAAATTCTCATGGAGTTGGCAGCTTGGACCTTTCTATGCCCACCCTGAAGAGCACTGGACGAAAGGGGCACCTGAGGGAATGTGTAGCAGAGAAGGGGACCTTTCTTGTGTTGGGAATGGTAGGTACTGTGGGTGCCAATTCTATTTGAACTAGCTTGAGATGTCTGTAGCTCTATGGTTGAGCTCAATGTTTAACATCCTTCTCCTTTCTTTCTTTGCATGCTTGATAAACCCAATTATTTATTGGATTGGCATGAATGTGGTGTGAGAACCATGACTGTGAGTGAGACTATTTAGTTCCTCCTTAGTGGATACACAACCCATCTCAGGGGTGGTCTCTCAGCTGAAAGAGTATATGATGTACAAAGACATATGGTTGGGTGGAATGTTGCTATCACATAGTGAGTTTCTTGGACAATTTCATTTGAAAGATAAGTTTTCTCTGTGATTGAAATTATGTCCATTCTGTGCTTATAAATGATGTTAGTGACTCAGTTTACTATGTTGTGTTTATATGCTATTTCAAGTCAATGTGAATAAAATGGTTACATGAATTGGCTAGCAAGAAGTCTATGTATAAGCCTGAGAATGAGGCAGATTTATGCTTGATTTATTTACCATTTTCTTGTGTTAAAGATGTTGTTAGTCTTGCATGTGGTAGATGCATTAAATCAGACTTAATTACCATTGTTTATGTTTATTATGCATTGCATGCACCTTAAGTTGGTTGTATTTCATCACTTGGGTATGGGGGAGGATTGGGAATCCTTCCCCTATTGTGTTCATGGTTCCTCTGTCGACTAAATGAGGGAACATACCATGGTAGAGTAGGGTAAGAGTCCCTTACAAGGAGGAGAGAGACATTGCTAAGGCTTTGAGCCTCATTTTGAGTTAGAAGAGGGGCAGGCTTAGAGTTTTCATATCTGGTTGAAGATCATGAAATTGCATAGAGATCATCAAGAGCTTTCCAACGGTACCAGACTTCTCCAAATTGGAATTAGGATGAAAACGTTATCAGCCAGAGAAGTTGTGCAGTTGGACTTCCGCATTCCCAAACCCGCAATGTAGATTGCAGATTGCGAAATTCAGAAGGGTGTTTTTCCAGAGTTGTGGAATGGTGCTTCTGCATTTCCGAGTTCCGCAAGGAGGATTGCGGATTGTGGAAGTCGGAAAGATTATTTTGTCGGAGCTGAGAATTTGGCGTTCTGGATTTTCGAGTTCCACAAGGCGGATTGCACATTGCAGAAGTCGGGAAAGAAGTTTTCAGAATAATGGAATTTTTGTTCTGATTTCCAAGTTCCGCATTGCGGATTGCAGAAGTCGAAAGGGGAAATTTCCAGAGGATTGGAATTGTGGTTCTGACTTCCGAATCCCGCAAGGGGAATTGTGGATTGTAGAAGTTGGAGGGATGTTCTGGAAAAACAGTGATTTAGTGGTTCTTCCTTTCCGAGTTCCGCACTGCAGATTACGAAACTTTGGACTAAGAATAGTTTTGCATATTAATGGCAGTTTGAAGAAAACAAATGGCAGGTTGTCTCCCATCGCCTCTAAACTGAACTGAGGTGGCTAACTACGTGACATTTTTTATGTTCTTGAATCTTGATATAGACTTATCATGAGGTCTTCTCCTTGAAAGATCATTTCTCCTATGAACATTAATTTTTTGGAAGCCCGCTCCTCCACTTCCATAGGTTCAATTTAATCTTATCAATAAGATTATATATATATATATATTTCTTCCATGTTCAAGTTTTGTGTATGAACATTATAGCTCAATTTACACCCAACAAAGATAAACCAACTTCTGACTCTACCTCAAAATTTTATGCACATTAACTCCTCCAGATCAAAACTAAGATGTTGTAGACAGTAATGTAGGCCTTGAGTCAACAAAAGGGTACCTTATCAAATTCTCCAAAATATCCATGCTTAGAGTCCGATATTACTTTTCTTGAGTGTCACATACCCAACCATCTCTGTGACACTATCGAGGTGATGGAGCATCCCAGATCTAAATTTTAAACCATTAATTATTCTTTTAACAACTCTGTAATATAGCCCATTAATTTATGCTTTGATCTCTGCAATATTTAAAAGGTACTGGTTCATATTTTTATAGTAGAAGCATATAACAACACCTCGAATTACTAATTTCAATACTAGTCATGAATGTAAACCATAATGTATAAAATCATAAATTTGCTAACTTAAAAATATCTAAAAATGAATGCCAAACTATTGAAAATGCAAACTGCAATATAAACATATCGACACATAACATAATTATTATCGATAGCATTCAAACACATTTGGAACTTATACTTAAGATAAATGTCCTCCAACATTATTTATGAGAAGGACGTTCCTCCTAGCCGTAGGCACTCTATGAATCCTTCTCTTTCTTTGAATGAAGCCACCCCCAATCTCGGGCTATCAATCCATAAGGGATAATATTCTATGCTCTTCCACCAACCACACTCACACAACCCTCTCACGCAAAAAATCCTTCCACAATTGTCCCATCCAATAACACTCATCTCCCACCAATCTACACAACATAAGGAATGTGAACCCCTTCTTTGCATCTAGTCCCCCAGGTTATCCCTATTCCCTTACATTGCTCCCGCACAAGCTACCCGGGAAGTATTCATGTTATTTCCACAAGGAACTTAGCTATAGGCCATGTATCTCTCATGTGGGCTCCAAGCCCACTCGCACTAGCATCCTAGGGTAATTGGTGTGCGAAAAGTATGAAACACAAGTTTATTTCTTGTTTACTAGTCAAATCTCCAATTATATGGTGGATCCAAACTGAATGAATGACTTAGTGAATGATTATGTGAATGTGTTTCTAACATGAGATATGCATGATTTTTTCTTGACAAGTGGATTCCCCAAAAAAGACCACTTTTCCCCTCTTAATCTCATATTAGGATAATGAACCCATGATTAATTAATGTGACACCTATAAGCATGGTAAAATGAATTTGGTTTAAATTTTTTAATGAAGGATAAGGACATTAACTAATTTCAATTGGGTTCATCACCCCCTATAACCCTCTCACTTTCACCGCTTGTGGAATCATAGCCCCCCATCTCTTCTTCGTCCTTCTTCACTTGTAGCTAAAATAGATTTTTATATTGAAATATAATGTACAAAATTTACAATATTGATGATCTCCTAAACCATATATGTATGGAATCTATCATTTTCTTTGTTACATACATATTAACATCTTGGGGTAAAAAATGAGGTGCTACATTCCTCTAGGCTTAATTTGTGCACCGTCCTCGGTGTATGTCAGCACTATGTACATCTACAAAAGGTTACATCAATGTTTTTAAACTAATTATAGGTATGCTTCCTGCATTGCATCCTCTAGATCCCACATTGCTTCTTTAGGGTCATAGTGGCTGCATTGGATCTTTACCTTCACAATTTCTCTATTACTGAGCAATGCAACTTTCCTATCCAGGATGCACATTAGCTCTACTGAAATATATCCTTATGCTTCCACTTGAATCAAATACCAATTAATAATATGGTTAGGATTATGCATATAAATTTTCAATAATGACACATGAAACACATTGTGCACTTTTATGCAAGAAGGCAATGAAAGATCATATGCAATAGGCCCTATCCTAGCTAGAATCTCAAATGGATTTCAATACCTAGGCACTAGATTATGACAAATCCTATGTTTTAGTGAACTCTTCTTGGACCTAAATTTAAAATACACATGTTCTCCAAATCTAAATTATCTTAACGTTATGCCCCTATCTACATGATTTTTATGTCTATCTCATGTAGTGTTCATATTGTATCTGATATTAACAATCTATTCATCCATTTACCTGAGTAACTTTGGCCCAACTATGACTTTGTCTCCTGAATTGTCCCATCTAACAGGAGTATTCACATTTCTACTATACAAAGCTCCAAATGAGCTCATCTTCAATGAAGCATGATATCCATTATTATATCAAAAATCCATCAAACATAAGTAATTTTCTCACTTCAATCCATGTATGAAACAATCGCCTTAGGTATCCCATTTAGCCTTGCAATCTCCTTCATGTATACTTTTTCTATGTTAGTTTTCTTATGAGTTGACTTGATTGGAATAAAGTGAGTAGATTTTTTCAACTTGTCTACCACTACCATGATGGAATCATGTTACTTCGTTTCCTTGGGGAACTTAGTGATGAAATCAATTTCCACCCAATGAAATCAATTGTCACCTCATCCCATTGGGCCACTGTGGTATTGGTAATGGTTATAGCAATCTTGTTGGATGTCTATTCTCAAACATTACCCTATGACATTCCATGCATATTGTTACATAGTTAACATTATCTTTCTATATTCTTGGCAAAAAAGGTTGACTTCTTATTGTTGCAATTGTCTTTTGGTATCCATCTAGATGTCCTTCATATGGAACCATATGGACTCTCATTCATTACAGGTTTCCTTAATTCACTCGAATCAGGAACATACAACCTACTCTTATGCATAAGAATCCACCCTCTTCAAACTTGTAATCTTCATATTTTTGTTGTTTATTTTAATGTTGCAATCCATGTTTTACTTGTAGGTAATGTGGATATGAGACAACAACTTCAAGAATTCTACTTCTTAAATTTTATTCGCACATGCTAATGGCTACAACATGCATTTCATGTACTCTTATGTTGAGTTCATCACAAATATTGTTCTCTTTAAATTTTATATGTTTGATATCAAACTCGATCTCACAAAGGAAATCCAACCATCTTATCTACCTAGCATTCAAAGTCTTCTTTTCAAATAAATACTTTATCCCTCTATGATATGTTCTTAACTCAAATTTTCTACCCATGAGATAATGTTTCCACATCTTCAATGAATGTACAATGGTAGAAAGCTCAAAGTCACATGTGACATAATTTTTCTCATGCTTCTTCAAATTTATGGATTTATAACAAATCACATGCCCATTTTACATAAGTACTCCACCAATTCCTTCCTTGCAAGCATCTGTGCATACAACAAAATCTTCATTTTGATTATCAATTTTGAGAGTTGGTGTTCTAGTGAGCAATCTCTTTAGTTACTGAAAACTTGATTCACACTGTGGAAAACTTGATTCACACTTGATTAACATTCTTTCATTATCATTTGTATGAGTCTACACCTCCATCCTCAATATTTTCATTGTTTACACCAACTATATTAGTTCATTATTTATCCTATGCCCATTATTCTCGAGGAGGTTTTGTGTACACCATTTTGTAGTATGTAATTGTTTCCCTTGAGATTGAGTAAAAATCTGAACATTTTGAATTGGAGTTGTCCATGATTTTCCAAATTGTATTGCTAGTTTTTGGGGCCATCGCTTGGTTGTGGAAGAACTTTGTGTTGTCATCTCCCTCTGTTAGACAGGTGACTCTCTTATGTTTATGTTATGGTGGTACATCGATCACCTTTTCTCTTGGATCTACCTCTGCGGGTTCTTTTCTTCATCTTGATCTACTAATCCATACTAGCCAAATTCATTAAAGGAAACTAGAAGCAAAGAGATTAATAAGCAAATAATTTAATAGTAATATGTAAATCGAATCTCGTCCAATTCCCGAAGAATATCATATACAAAGAGATATCTCATTATATATGATATTATGCTTGCCTTATGATCTCTATGTAGTTACTAAAAACACTTTCTTTTAGAACCTCAAAGAGCATAGCTCAAGTATGTTGATGTATTTGTAACTTCGGAATGTATTTCATATATGTATATTCTATTCCTATAGAGATGTTATTATTCCTCTATATGGAAGTGTTTGTATTCCTATAGAGATGTCATTATTCCTCTATACGGAAGTGTCATCATTTATATTGTAAGTGTCGTAACTTATACTTGATGGGTTATTAGACCACCTTGTTGGGGTCGGCCCTGTATAAGTCATGTAGGTTAAAGGGTTATTAGACCACCCTATTGGAGGTCGGCCCTGTCAAGATTATCTTATGTGGTTAAGTTAAGGCTGACCTAGTAAAGGTTATTAGGCAAGTCAAGTCAAGTATAAATAGAGTGCGGGAGGCTCTCTATTTGATCATTCACTTTCTCACTCTTACACTCATTGGAGAGTGGCGCACTGGTGGAGGAGGAGAAGCTGCTACTAGGAGCATATCTCTTATGCTTGGTTTGTATCATTGATCTATCTATCTCTGAGGAAGTTGCGGGGTTTTTCACCTTCTTAGTTTTCCCTGGTGAAACTATGTGTCTCTTGTGTGCTTGCATTATTGTGTCCATGATTGATATGCTGTAGATATACTGTTCATGTTGTTCTCTCAGTTAAGATCCTAGATCAGATTGAAGTAAATTCTGAAAAACTAACTGTTGATTAAGTTGTCATTGATGCCAACAGTTGAATCTTGGTGCCTCTTGAGGAGCCCCTGAGGGTTAAGTAATTGTCAGTGTCTAAGGAGACCTTTTGATCTTGTCCAAACCCAAGTTTGAAGCCCTTGGAGCCCTTGGGACAATGACAAAAGCCCTGAACACCCTGTAGAGTGTTTAAGTACCCCAAAGATGTTTTGCGTTTCCCCAATTGTTTCTTTGTTTCCCTAGTACCACAACTTATGCCCCAGTATGCTAAAAAAAGTGTTGAAGAAGTTGCAAGAGTACAAATGAACCTTTCAGTGGTCATTTGTGTTTATTGAGGTCATGGTAGCCCAGGAGAAGGTCTAGCAACCCCACAGGTGATGTCATGATGGATCTTGACCCTTGTAGGTCTCCTGGTGTGGTTGAGGTGGTTGAAGAAGCCTATGAAGCCCCTTGCTTGATGAAGAAGCCCTGAAGAAGTCCTTGGACCCACATTTGATGGCTTAATGGTCCTTGTCCCCTTAAAGGTGATGATGTGGTCATTAATGACTTGATGAAGACTTGGAACCCTTGATGAAGATCTTGATGCTCGTGTATCCCTTGTTGGGGTCATGGAACCCTTGGAGATGGTCATTATGCATGAGAAGGTCTGGCACCCACATAAATGGTGGCATGATGACCCTTGGACACTATATGATCATTGATGGTACATTTGGAAATGATTTGGGTCTTGGAATCCATACATATGGTGGTTTGTAAGCCCATGATTGTTGGAGCCTTTGATATGATAGAATACTTGGTCATGATTCCCTCATTACTTGGCGACGGAGTCCTATGTGATGGGCTTGAAGTCCATGGAAAGTATCTTGTTTAAATATTATATGATATCCTTGAAAGAGTCCTTGAAACCCTTGCATGCGGTGCCTTGGGTCTTGAACCATGGTGATGTATGGTCCTATTTGTGGTTATATGGCTATTGGGATGTAGATGGAGGTAGATCCCATGGACGTGCCTTGATATGTTGAAGAAGACTTTGAAACTCTTGTAGTTAGTGGTATGGTCTTTGGCACCCTCATGTGTAGGGTCTTTGACGTCCTAGACACATTGAATAATTTAAGGGTATTATACCAAGAATTTGCAAATAAACCCATCATAGGGAGATAGTCCTCGTCAAGTCATTTCCATTGATATGTGGAGCATATTCTAACTCCTTATGGTTGAAGAGATATGAATTTTTGAAGTTGGTGTACCCCACCTTTTTGGGTGAGCCGACCTAACAAAAGAAAATTTAATTATTTGTAATTTTGAATTGCATGTCGGCCCTGTTTGAAGTAATAACTTTCATCCACGACCTATATAAATAGAATATCAAACATTTCATTTTCTCATCAATTGGAATTTCGCAACTCTTGGAGAAAAGTGTGAAATTTTGTGGAGGAGAAATTTTTGGGCATCTTTACTAAAATTGGCATAACTTTCTCATACGGAATCGGAATTACAAAATTCTTGGCTCATTGGAAAGCTTGTTACGAGGGATATGTGATGACATGATCTAGAGTTTATTTTGGTTTGTCTATTGTTTCTTGACCTTATGATCTTCAAAAAGGTTTGACTCATGCTTTTGGGTTTCTCTTGTAATGGCACATGTCTCTCATGGATAGAGTTCATCTTTGATATTAGTATGTGAGCCTATATATTGGTATATATATTTGAAGTCATTATGGAGGATATGATGATGATGTTGCATACCTTTATGCTATGATATTATACACTTTATGATGATAATGCATGTGATAATGATGTACACTCTATGAAGTTGATGCACTCCTATACAATATGATGTACATGCATACCATAGTGTGATGATGCTCTCCTATGCATTATGATGTATACTTGATGTTGATGATGCATACACTGTGCACACTGAAGTGACAATTATGCATATTTTATGATGATGATGCATACCCTATGACGATGATGCATACCTATGATGATGATGCATGACGATGCATGCCTTATGTTCAGTGGAAGTAGAGAAGGATTATTTGTTCAGTGACTGTGTATGATGAGGTGTACAAGGATGTACATGAGCAGTGTATGGCAGTAAAATGACTTGTTGGTATACATGGATGATTTGGCAGTGATAAGAGTGCATAGGTTATCAGCAGCAGATTCAGGGTTTGGTGTGCAGTTGGTTAGACTCAGATTGACTAAGTCGGATGATGTGAACAACAGATTGATTGGTCAGTTGATGAGTAGTGTGGAGCAGTTGTGGTGCAGTGGTTAGTGGACAATTGATGAGCAGTGAACAGTTATGGTGCAGTGGTTAGTGGACAGTTGATGAGGAGTGGTCAACAGTGAAAGTGGTTTTGCAGTGTGATACAGGTTGTGCAGTGTGGTACAGGTTGTGCAGTGTGGTTTAGATTTTGCAGTGTGATACAGGTTGTGCAATGTGGTACAGGTTGTGCAGTGTGGTTTAGATTGTGTAGTATGGTACAAGTGTTGGATAGCAGGTCCGCAGGATCAGTACAGTTTGTGGTTCAATAGTTCAGTATCTATCTTCATATCAGGGTGGCAGGACGGGGCAAGGAAATATAGGGAGCTAAGGCTTCCTTCAGGTTGTAGCCTGTAAACCAGGGGGTTGTCGCCTCCTTCCAGTTGTAGCTGGAGAATTGAAGTCTTTGTAACAAAGGGGGTTGTTGCCTTCTTCCAGTTGTTGGTGGTAAATTATTATTATAAGGGCTTCCGTGGTTTTTCCCCCAGGACTTGGGTTTCCATGTAAAAATCTTGTGTACTGTGTTTTGCTATGCTTCCTATGTGATGATGATATGATGATAGGTGCTGATGAGCTGTAATTGTTAATAATGTTGATGATATAATGATAATGTGGTAATACATTAATGAATGATGCAGTTGATGATTGTTAAAGTGAAAAAGTAATAAAAAGCTATACACACTATTCACCCCCCCCCTCTCAGTGTGCTCGGTGTGTCCAACACTAACATGGTATCAGAGCTAGCGTCAAAGAAGGCATGGTATGGCATTTATGACACTTGTTGCACTTGCGAAGCTAGGGCTTGATACAACAAAAACAAGTCATCGTAGCACTTTCGCTATAAATCCATTTTGGAGAAGTTTCAGGATTTGAAACTTTTACAGGTCGAATATAAGGTCCCAATGTACCTTGTTTCCGAAGCAAAACTTCTAATTCATTGTACTTTGTGTTTTATGATATGTACAAGCTAGGGTTTCTGCCTCTTCCAGATCTCAGTCATAAACAGGTCACCTAGGAAAAAAGGTCACAACTTGGGCTAGGAAGGTCCAAAAAAAATTTCGTAAAAAGTGATAGGTAGGGAACGGACTATACTTTCACAGGCCGAAGGTCCAGAGGACGAAATTGAAACAGTGACACGTGGCACTCTGTACAAGTTCGCTCTCCTGTTTTATCCCATAAACAGGTCACGTTGCGACACTTGGCATAACTCTCTCTCAGAGAATCTATTTGAGGTTAGACCTGTGGGGTTGGAAAGATAACAGCTTAGGCTACCACAAGAATAATTTTCAGACCTTGTAGATCTGAAATTTTAGAGTTACACCAGAAACAATCAGGTGCATATTTCTGTCAAAACGGAATTGGATTTTGAGCACCTTCATTCATGGCTCCAGGAATTTAGGGTTTCGAAGAATGTTGGAATTTTTTGTATCAGAGACCACAGCTGGATACTCCTCATCAAAATAGAAATTTAGAGACCAAGATAAAAAATTTTGGTTGGGTAGAAGTCCGGGCTTGATCAAACCCTAGTTTGGGACTTTGATCGAAAAAGTGAAACATTAGGGCTTTTGCAAAAATGGGAATTTTTAAAATCTGTGACCATAGCTGGAAGCTCCTTGGAAAAATCGAAGTTTAGAGATTTGGATAAAACTATTTGGTTGGATGAAGCTCTGAGAAACTCAAACCCTAATTCAGGGTCCTCCCTAGTGAATCCAGAAATCTAAAAGGCAATTTTGAGGGGTGAAACTTTGTAGTTTTCAAATTCTAAGTTATACTAGGTTGATCATCTCATCAAGGCACATCTTTCTATCATTTCAAAAGTTTGAAATTCAAAGTTTGAATTTTTAGGGTTTCCTTGACAAACCCTAATCTAGCTCCAGATCCAGTTTCTGCAAATCAAGTGGATTGGGTTAATCCTAGAAGAGAATGGATTGGTCACCTGCATAAGTGAAGTTCCTATTTCAGAGGGAGATGAGGCTAAGACCTTACATAAGAATATTACAAGCAATTTCGATAGGTATGACTTATCTAGGTATGTTTCGAGATCTGTTCATGATTTAGTTTATGGTATGTTTGTCTTCATTAAGTTCAGTACAATCTTGATTAACTTTAGACTTGTCGTATCACCTTAATAAAATTATGAATGCAGATATTCATTGATTAGGGTTTTGACACTTATGATTGTACTAATGCATTGTGGAGTTGTATGAGGTTGATGTTGTCTGCTAACATGAAAGGTACATCAAGAAAGACAAATCATGTCCTAGTTCAAGAACATATGACCATGTTGACATGAAGACAAAGATTCATCCATTGTCATGGATCACATAGAAGATCTACTTACGAGGTATGTATAACTTGATTCTATAATGATTAACCTATGATATATGCAGGTTACTAGCACAAGTCATTGAAGAGAACAAGAAGACATTGCTAGACATAACTAGCAAATACGATAACCAGGTATGTTTTTCCTATATCAAGTTAGAATCCTACCTTGTGTTAGGATCTCTTATATAAGTATACATGGCATGATTGATAATGATTATTCATTGAAGTTAGTAATCATGGGTCTAGGCATATTATGCTTCTTAATTTGATTGATGATATGACTAACCAGAAGAGTTCTATGGTCAAATGTGAATATGCATGAGTAAGAAAAGTCTTCCCTGAAACTTTAAATGCTAATGCTTATTATCTTTGTTTGAAATGATCATGACTATACATGTTTAAGATTATTCTGTTTTGATAGTATTAAGATTATACTAATAAATATATGATTATGTATGAGATCTTGAGGATAACACAATGATGATACTAGTAAGCATGCATAGTGATCGAGAATGAATATAAGTTCAAGGACAGGTAATCCAGGAAGCAAAGATCAAGATGGAGCACACTCCAATAGTTCCTGCAAGAAAACAAAGATTGAGAGGGAGTCCATCCAACAAACAAACAAAGATAAGTATTTGAATTGTCATTTCTTGTATATTTGATTGTTTAAATAATCTTGTTCAATAATGTATATACTTATGTTCCTAGACTTAGGTTGTGTATTATGCATATTAGAATAATTTCATTAATGAACAGTATACTACTAATACGCATGTAATGGGTAAGTGGCCTATGGCGCTGTACAACATTCCATTGCTACTTATCTAGAATGAAACCTCTTTGCTGACATGTTGGGAGTTGTGCACACTCTTAACAATGTTCTGGTAGAGATTGGAAGGCATCTAGAAAGTCACGGGATATGGATAAATGTTGTATTGAAGCATTGGCTAAAATAATTGCATGACTGTATGACATATTTCTTTATGTGTATGAAATTGTTCTGACAACTATGAGATGTTTCTAATCATGCAATTTAACTTGTCTTGTAGGAAAGATCATATACCATCACCTACAAAAGAAGTACTACAACATTTGTTCCAGTAACAAAGCTATCTATTGAAGATATTGAAGTTCCCAGGATCCGGGATGAAGTAATGGAAGAATGCCATGATTCGTCGATCATGAAGAATGATGGTTGGGATGTGGTCCCAGACCAGAAGGGAAGTCTGTCATGACTTCCAATCGGATCTATAAGATCAAGCATGCTGCAGATGGTAGCATAGAGAAATATAAAGCAAGTGATGAAATGGAAGATACACCAGATGGATGTCAAGATAGCTTTCTTGAATGGTGTAGTCGAGGAGGTAGTGTATGTGGAGAAGCCACTTGGTTTTGAGACACATGACAGAGACTCATATGTGTGTAGGTTGAAGAAAGCATTGTATGGCTTGAAGCAAGATCCTAGGACTTGGTATTGTAGGATAGACAGCTTTCTATCCAGTTTGGGCTTTACAAAGAGTAAAGCGGATTCCAACCTTTACTCCAAGGTTGAGGAAGGCAATCTTGTGATACTAATTTTGTATGTGGATGACCTGTTTGTTACAGTTGAGGATGGGTTGATTGCCGACACCAAAAGGAAGCTTGCTGCCGAGTTCGAGATGAAGGACTTGGGGATGATGCACTATTTCCTAGGCATGGAGGTGTGGTAGAGTGCAGATGGAATATTCCTTGGACAAAGGAAGTATGTAGTAGAGATCCTGAAGAGGTTCAGGATGATGGACTGCAAGGCCATGGCCACACCTATGGCATCGAACCTGAAGCTTCTGTGTGATGCTTTATCTGAGCCAGTTGATGTCACTACGTATGGTCAGATGATGGGGTCCTTGATGTACCTGACGAACACTAGACCAGATATTTGCTTTGTGGTGAACACATTGAGCCAATTCCTGACAGATCCAAGGAGTGTTTACCTGGTTGCTGTAAAGCATATTCTGAGGTACCTGAAAGGTACAATTGATTATGGGCTCAAGTATGATGTGAATCAAAATTTTAACTTGTAGGGTTATGTTGATTCAGATTGGGTAGGCAGTGCTACAGATAGGAAGAGCACTTCTGGGTGCTGCTTCAGTATGGGATCAGGTGTGATCTCTTGGTTTAGCAGGAAGCAGTCCTGTGTAACACTGAGTACAGCTAAAGTAGAGTATGTTGCAGCTTTTTCAGATAGTTGTGAGGTAGTATGGCTTAAGAAGCTACTGTCTAAGTTATTTGATCTCCCGTTGGATGCTACTAGCATTTTTTGTGACAAACAGAGTTGTGTAAAGTTGTCTGAGAACCTAGTGTTCCATGACAAGTCAAAGCACATTGAGATCAAATATCACTATATCAGGGATATGGTGCAGAGAGGAGCAGTGAAGCTCCTATATGCTACGACAGATGAGCAGGTTGCAGATGTGTTGACGAAACCACTAGCCAGAGTGAAGTTTGAGTACTTCAAAGAGAGGCTTGGTGTTCTTCAGCTTGACGACACTTCGAGGAAGAAGTGATGGACACATTTGTAAGAGCCATTCCAAGCATGGTAAGAGGAGGATCCTTCCCATGGCTATGGATGTAAGCGCTGGATGATGAGCATCAGGACGATGCTCCAGTTATTGCTTTGTATATGCATCATGTTGGATGCTTGTTATGATCAGTTGGATCATGTATATGTATATGCATCATGTTGGATGCTTGTTATGATCAGTTGGATCATGTATATGTATATGCATCATGTTGGATGCTTGATATGATCAGTTGGATCATGTATTTATGTATGCATCATATTGGATGCTTGATATGATCAGTTGGATCATGGATTTGTATATGTATCAGGTGGATACATTGTATGATCAGGTAGATCATGTATGATGATATGTATCAGGTGGATACATTGTATGATCATGTAGATCATGTATGATGATATGTATTAGGTAGATACTTGGTATGCATCAGGTGGATGCATTGTATGATCAGGATGATCATGGATGACGAGCTTTAGGATGTTGCTCCAGATGATATGCATCAAGATGATGCTATGATCAGGATGATCATGTGATGATGTACATCAGGATGATGTATGGTGAGTATCAGGTTGATACTCCATGGTCGTGGACAGGTTGTGCAAGGGTAGCATGTAATATTCCCTGGAGATCTGGACAGGTTGTGCTAGTCACGTAAATGACCTCAGATGCTCTTTAGAGATCTTGCTTGGAAAGACACTCTTTTAAGGTTTTGCTAGACCACATGTAATACGTCCTAAAGATCTGTACAGGTTGTGCTAGTCACGTAAAAGGCCTCAGATGCTCTTTAGAGATCTTGCTTGGCAAGAAACTCTTTTAAGGTTTTGTGGGGACCACATGTAATAAGTCATGGAGATCTGGATAGGTTGTTCTAGTTATGTAAAAGGCCTAAGATGCTCTTTAGAGATCTTGCTTGGCAAGACACTCTTTTAAGATTTTGTGGTAGGGGTCACATGTAATAAGTCCTAGAGATTCGGACAGGTTGTGCTAGTCACATAAAAGGCCTTGGATACTCTTTAGAGATCTTGCGAGGAAAGACACTCTTTTATGCTTTTGTGACAGTCACATGTAAGTGGACCTGGGAGATCTTGTCGGTCGTGCTTCAGCACATAAATAGTCCTGGGATACTCTTTCGAGGCATTGTGACGCACGTAATAAGTCTTGAGGATTCCATAGTATGGCCAGTGATGATGAAGTACTGCAGGTGGTGGGCCTATATCCAGTATGAAAAAAGACTGGCTCTGTAGAAATTCCTATGACGAGTAGATCAGAGATTGATTGAGATAGCAGCAGCAGTGAAGATGACGATGATTCGATATCGATGATCCAGTGACGATGATCCGAGAAGAAGACTTGTGCTAGCAGATCTGTGTTGAGAAATACCTTCCTAGTTAAGAGGGAGTGTTGATGTATTTGTAACTTCAGAATGTATTTCATATATGTATATTGTATTCCTATAGAGATGTTATTATTCCTCTATACAGAAGTGTCGTCATTTATATTGTAAGTGTCGTAACTTATACTTGATGGGTTATTAGACCACCTTGTTGGGGTTGGCCCTATATAAGTCATGTGGGTTAAAGGGTTATTAGACCACCCTATTGGGAGTTAGCCCTGTCCGCATTATGTTATGTGGTTAAGTTAAGGCCGACCTAGTAAAGGTTATTAGGCAAGTCAAGTCAAGTATAAATAGAGCACAGGGGGCACTCTATTTGATCATTCACTTTATCAATCTTACACTCATTGGACAGTGGCGCACTAGTGGAGGAGGAGAAGCTACTGCTAGGAGTATATCTCTTATGCTTGGGTTGTATCATTTCTCTATCTATCTTTGAGGAAGTTGCGAGGTTTTTTCACCTTCTTGGTTTTCCCCGGTGAAACTTTGTGTCTCTTGTGTGCTTGCATTATTGTGTCCATGATTGATATGCTGTACATGTTGTTCTCTCAGTTAAGATCCTAGATCAGATTGAAGTAAATTTTGAAAAACTAACAAAGTAGGGCGCACTCTTCATCAACAACGGGAGCAATCTTCCGCTATGTCATTTTTGTAGGCTCTTGCTCACAAGCATGCCAAATTTTCTAATACACTAATGTTCTAATCTCTATGTTCTTCTTCAAGGTTGTATGGAATTTCCCCTTCTTCCATTTTCTTCTTCATTAATATTATGGCACCTCGATCTGCAATTACACTTGTGCACTACTATATCTGCAATGTATCCATACAATGAATTTGTAAGACAAGCTTTATTTCCAAAATGTAGTAAAATATTTCACTTATATGCAAACATTATGGAACTACCCTTTTGACAAATTTTCAATAAAGGCTACGACACACTCTTCTGCTTAATTCCTAGAAATATATGTAATACTTATCTTTGATCAAATGTTCATCCTTATTCTCCTAACATGTTATACAACTTGATGATAACTTTATACTCAAAACGAGAACTCTAGCCATAAAAACCCATATTTTTGCATAAAAAACACCAAAAAACAACCCTGAATCAAAAAGTGGTGCTACTGGTAGCACCAATTTTTGATTTGGGGTAAAAAATATAGAAATCACCCAAAACATTTGTTATTGTTGTTTGCAAAAACCCTAAAATCAACCTCTAAATTGAAAACTAATGCTACCGGTAGCACACTTTTTTAAAAAATGGCATTTTTATATGATTTTTATCATAATTGAAAATTATGCTTATTTAATCTCTTAGTAACACTATATAAAACTTGCATTGAGTTAAACACAAATTATTCAAGAAATAATTTGACCACTCTTTTCATATAAAATACAAAATTTATGATATTCATCATAAAATCATATATTAAACCATAAGCCGTAGAAGTAATTCATATCAAAATTCAAGCACTCCTTTAGAGTTTCCATACAAACAATGAAATATTAATAAAAAAGACAAAACATTTCATGTGCAAATATTCAAATCAACACATGCAAACTCAATTCAGAGCTTCCAACGGAGAGTTATAGTCCTTCAAAAGTCAAAATTTTACCCCATTCTAGACTTTTCCTGTAGTTTTTGATGTGGCATCATGTTGACATGAAATCCTATTGATGTGGCATGGGATTTGGATACCTATTGTTATAACCAAATTTGGAGCTTCTTTGTTTGTGATGACACTTGCATGTTGTGCTTCCATGACGACACTTCATGAAGCTCATGTGGGTAACAAAAAAGGACATTATGGATGGAAGAACCATATTTGGGATCTCAATAGGATGGACATAACTCATTCATGCTTCATTTAATAGTTAGAGAGATTATGAACACATTTGGAGACCAAAACACCTCCCTCCCTGCCTACCAGACACTATTCTATGTCATCTAGATTGCCACCCTACCTACTAGGTCAGGCACTCGTGGCCCTCTTCCTCTTTATCACTTTATTTCTTTATAAAATAATTTGTTGGACACCCTTTTACATTTCTCATCCTTCAAATCATCCACCTTACATGGATCTAGAGGTTGATGTGAATTGGGGGATCCATTTCAACCAACCGATTATCAATGCACATGTTCCCTTGTGGGTAATCAAGATCTATGACCCAAATCCATTACGAGACTATAACATGTGTGGATTTCAATTTCATCCCCGACTCTAGTTAACTGGAAACTACCCTAGGGATATTCATTGTGATTTGGCCTTCCATGAATTTTGCAAACCACTATGCAATAATGCCTCCCTAAATTCTATAAATTGCTTATCTGAAGTGGCCTGGGTACTACCCATGAAATTTAATCATCTTTGGATTTGACACTTGGCACAATCAGGTCACTTCTTATAATGAGGGGATGGTTTCCAATTCCATCCATCCACATATGGTGCACATGTGTCTCCATTTTAAATATAGATCAATATTCTAGATCTACTATGGGGGTTAAACATGCATGCGATTTAATTTATCCCCCAACTTTGGTAAACTAGAAATTTCCTAAGGACACATGTAACCCTCTTTCCTACTATGAGACTTTTAAAACCACCTTACAAATACTCCTCCTCGAATTTGATAAACTCCCTTTCTATTCTTGGACCCACGGGGTCTTCACTTAGTGAAATTATACCATAGTTCCTTCATTCATGGGATATTAAAGAATACCCCTAATTTCACTATATATTGATAAATACCTACCAAAATCCTTTTGTTGAACCCCCCTCCAAATACATATTTTCAATTAAAAAAACCTATTTGTATGAGATATTCCCTATTTTTACTAGATACGCCTTTTTATACCCCCCAATACCTATAAAACCCCCCATACCCTACCCCTCGACCCCCAATACCTACAATATATTGACCTTATTTTTCACAATTTAAAAAACCCCCTTTATGAATGAATGTGATAAGATATTGTTCAACATGGTGAATCCCCCGTGGTCGGAACAGGTCCTGTCTCCACAATCTTAGATCACTTATGCAGACACCACTGGGGAAAATCATGTTGGTTGATGTGACGGGTTGATTGATGCACATGTTTCCTTGTGCTCGATATGGATCAACGATCTAGATTGATTACTGCCATTTAACTTGTAGTGGGTATGTATTATCCTTCACTCTCATAAAGCACTTATTGCCTTGGGTACACACATCACCTTCCCATTCATTATAGGACTTGTAAACCAATTTTAAAACCACTTCCCCAAACCTCTGTAAACTTCTTTTATGGTGTCGATTCCACCCACACATTTGACCATGCTGCCACTACCACCTATACATCCTCTAACCCTGGTTGGAACGACTAGTTGTACCTCCACTCCACGTGGCTTCTTCATGTCACCTCCCTATCTGGGTGGAATATATGGGGTCCACATTGTATTTTTTATTTTATTTTTTTCATAGTTATATAAAAAGTGTTAATTTTCCAACAGATGGCTACCAAGTATTTACACTTGGAATTTCATTCCCAAACCATAAATTTCCATCAATTGACAAATTTGGAACATTTGTGGCATTGTTATTTGGTCAGACAATTTTCTTGCAATATGAATTTTCACCCAATTCTATTGTTTTGTCATGTAACTATTTTCGTCCTCTGAATAGTATCTTCTTCCTAATAGCTCTAGTTGTAATATGAATATTTGACACTCGGTGCATATAAGTTATGGCCCATGCAGTACCAGTGTTGCAACGTTGGGCTCTACAGGGGATTTGATACCACTCTATAACATACCTAACTACCTTTTTGAAACTGCTAAGATGACTTGGTACTTCCAATCCATCTTTTAAACCACTAATTATGTTTTAACCACTCTATAACATACCCCCCTTAAGTTATGCTCCAATGTCCACATTATGTAAAATCTATTGGTATATATTATTATATTGGAAGCATATAAAAATAGCTTGAATTATTAATTTCAATACTAGTCATGAATGCAAAACATAATGCATAGAATCATAAATTTGCTAATTCAAACATATTTACATAGGAATTCCAAACTACGAAGAATGCACAATGAAATATAAACATATAAATGCATAACATAATTATTATCCATAGCATTCAAACACAATTGCACTTATATTTTTGATAAATGTCCTCCAACTAGCTGAAAGAGAAGGACATTCCTCCCATTTGTAGGCACTCTATAAAGCCTGCTCTTTATTTGATGGTGGCCACCCCCATGCTGGAGCTATTTGTTCACAAGGGGTGAAATTCTAATATTTTTCACCAAAAACACTCACACAACTCTATGGTGTGGAAACCCCCTTCACAATTGTCCTCACCCACTAACACTCATCCCTCGTTAGCCTACACAACATAAGGAATGTGACTTCCTTCTCTACATGCAATTCCTTAGGTTCTCCCCATTCCCTTCCAGTTATCCAAGATATGATGGCTATGGATTTTCCATTTCAGGGTCATGGGGAACATAACCATAGGCCATGTCTCTCTCATGTGGGCACCAATCCCACTAACACCATCTTCCTAGGGTGATTGTTGTGTGAAAAGCATGAAACATGGGTTTATCTCTAGTTTACTAGTAAGATCTCATATTGTATGGTATATACAAGCTAAATGAATGACTCAGTGAATGAGTTTCTAACATGATATATATGCATGATTATGGTCTTGACAAGTGGATTCACCAAAAGAGACCACTTTTATGTTCTTAGTCTCATATTAGGATAGCTAACACATGATTAATTAAACTGATACCTTGAACCATGGTTAAATGACAATGGGTTAAAAAGGATAATGAAGGATATGGTCATTAGCTAATGTCAACAAGGTTCATCACCCCTTAACGCCCTCTCACTTCCCCACTTGTGGAATCATAACCCCCATCTCTTATTTGTCCTTCTTCACTTGTATTCATTAGGGATTTTTTTATTAAAATATATTGTACAACATTTACAATATTCATGGTATCCTAGACCATATATATCTAGCACTAGCTTTTACTCCATTTACATACATATTCACATGCTGGGGTAGAAACTACAATGTTACATTAGGTGTTCTACAGACATGGATGGTGAAGATATTAATGCTTGCATTCAATGCCTATCAATGTATTTTAACTCTAAACTAAGGATGATGGATTCCAATAAATTGCAATGGGAACGACTACATCTAGATGGATAGAGTGGTAGTGGTGGGGATAATCTTTGTGATCATTCCACCCTCTGCATGGACTTAGGGGAGGCACCTAAAAATTAGAACCCTACAACCCGTTGGAAATTTTTTGTGAAGCATTGGGATAATGGTTTTATCTACTAAGGTATTATAATTCATTATGGCCATGTTGGATTCATCTTCATCAATCCTCAAGTTAGTTTGTCTTCTAAATTAACTAAGCTCCAAGTATAGTTATATGTCAAATATCAAGAGCTTTCTCTTTATATAATGTTTTTGTTTTATATGTTTCATTCCTTACACATTGAGGTCAAAATGTTTGATTGTGATAATCTCAATCAAGCCTTTGAATGAGATTTCTATGGCTTCTCTGGATACACTCCCTAGTACAACTTCTCCTATATCCCACAAACCCTCTTATTTATATTTTCACAAGTCTAATACTCATTCATTTGAGGAGTGTCATGTGATGCAACATCGTGGTCCTCACAAGGTCCTATTTTCTTAACAATGGGGCACATCTCCTACATGTTGAATGATCCTTTTATGACCTCTCATACACTCACTAGTATGACTTCTATTATATCCCACAAACCCTCTTATTTCTTTTGTCATAAGTTTAATACTCTTTCATTCAAGGAGTGTCACGTGCTACAACATCAAGATCCTCACAAGACCCTATTTTCTTAACAATGGGGCACATCTCGTATATTTTTTACCTCTCTACAACCCTTGAAGATCATCAAAGTATTGAACTATAACACCCCTTATTCAAACCTAGTCCTTATGACCCTCCATTATACTTTAGTTGATATAGATACCTCGTTTATCCAATATTTCTATATTAAGGACCACATTTTTAATCTCATCCTCAATAATGGAAACAAAAGAATTTGATTGCATCCTATATAATATTATAACTAAATCTCCTCAAAACTCCCTATATTAATCCATACCATTTGGGTTGGATCACCAATAATAGCTATCATTCCCTGGTTACTCATTATTGCTTTGTCACATTTTCTATGTCTCTTTTTCAAGATACAATGGAATGCAATATCACCCCACTGGATTGTGCTACTCTCATATTGGGTCATCCATACCAATCAAATGGAAAATGTATCTATGATGCATGCCTAAATTAGTATGATTTATTCCAATATTAAAATGTTTTTAAGTTTAAAGATGATGCTAACATAGACCCAAGGTTCATCAGGAGCCATGCATCACTCAAGCAAGTACAACATAAGAAATTCCTTCATTTATGTGTCGTGCATTCAATCAAACTAAATACTATAGTACAAAATTCATTGCATCCATTTAGATTCTATTAGATGATTGTTAGGATATGTTTAAGGAACCTCAAGATTTTATTTGTAGAAGAAGATTGAGCATATATTATTAATATGAATCTTGGGGGGTCACTACCTAATGCACCTACTTGCAAGTTATTGCATGTTGAAAGTAAAGAACTAGAGAAACAACTATTGTATCTTCTAAATATTGGGTGCAACCAATTGAGTTGTTCCCAATGTTTCTCTCATGCCTTCATTGTTCTAAAGATGGAGTTGACCAGATGGAACTTAGTGACAAATTATTTGTATGAGCTATTTCCACTATTTCAAACCATTTCCAAGGCTAAGGTAGTTAAAAATTATAATGTTCATGAAATCCATGATGGCTATATTGAAATAACTTACTCACTTATCTTTATAGAGTTGCTAATACATGGCACTAACCAAGAGGGTCTTGATGTACTCATTTTCCTATTTCCCTTATTTGTGTGGGTATGTAGTTTCCATCCCAAGTCCCTACATCACCACCAATCTCATAAGTCACATTTAGCGAGTTAATGACATATACAGTCTAGTGGAAACATTCAAATCACTCCCACTATGCAAGGTTGTTCTTTAAGAGAATCATGGTGTAGCATTCAAAGTTGTTGAACTATGGCTTGTTGATCCAACTGTATTAATTGTTGGAGATTGATTCAAATTTGTTGGGTGTTTGGAACCTTATTTTGTCTTTGATGGGTGCACATTAGTGATAGTAGATAACATGCCAGAAATTGCAAGTTCTTATCTTGTTGAGTCATCTATGTTTTTTTATCATCCACCACATTTTTGCATATATGCATGACTGTTGTAATTCACCCATCAACAACCCATGTTCATTCTTTACTTTTTCACTTGAAGGTAGTGCACGAGTTCTATTTTGTGCACATACTTACTTTTTTTGGAAAATTATGGATCGCTCCCTTTTATTCCCCACATTAAGCATCTTGATAGTGTCAATAACAAGTTATGTTTTCTTTTATTGGATAAGAAATTCATCATCAATAAAAACAATTTTGTTTCTTTCAACTGGACTATGAAGTTTTATCTTTACCACTAAATAGTTTATTAGAAAGGTTCTTGAGTGTAGAAGGTTTAGGAAACCTATGGGTGGGCCTCCATAGTGTTGTTTCCTTGTCTTTTCCTTTCTATATGGCACTTCTTGTAGATATCCTCACTTGAACCACCCTTGGACAAGGGTACAACTATATCGATCTTTAGTGACCACATAATTGCACCTGCATATTTCAGATGTGTCACCTTCTTTGGAAAGTGCTTAGTCCTACAATTTGTAGGGAATTATTAAGGAATAAATTACCAACATTATTCCATATGCTACAACACTAGACACACTTGGCTTACTACTTAACATTTTAACTATTATTATTCTCTTTGTTGTACAAATAATTATTTCCTCTTCTCAGTGGGTCTCACACTGCATGAGTGCTAGTCTTATTGTTGTAGTTGTGGAAGCCATAGGTCATGGCATGTATGGTGGAAATCATGACAACGCTTTCACTCTTTCTTACTTATGCATCATTAGCAAAAATCTAGCACATGTTCTTTTTAGGCCCAAATACCTTCTTGTTTCTCCACATTCAACAATAATAGACTCACATTCTTGTGCACATGTCTACATGGCTCCACATATTATTAGTTTTACTTTTGTCTTGTTCACTTGTATCTTCTAGGAAAGTAATTCCACATTGTCTAGTGATTTTTGTAAATTGATATGATAGAATAGACATTTTCTATCTAAATTGGGAGTAATTGATGTGGCCAATGAGGGCACACCTCCCCATGAACATGTTCTCACTAGGTGTACAGTTCCATCAAAGAACATATCTTTAGATAGATTAATACATAATAATAAAGACACATTGAAGCTTTTAAGCTCCACGGAATTTTGCATTAAGTCCTAAAATTTGTTAGGATTGACTATGCCAACAATTAGTAGTGTAGCTATTGGAAAGTAGCGGGGAGTTTGAGTATGATAATTAGATAAATGTTTCATAATGTGTTTCATTCGGTTGGTTGTGATTAAAATGGTTTTAATATAAATATACTAGGATCTTAAGAGTGTTTCTTTTGGCCCAATTGTTCTACTTCTTTTGCATTTTCTTAAGATTGTATGTCTGCACTATCCCAACCATATAAATCCAACATTAAAAAATCTAATGAAACAAAACAATTTTGAACAATTAACACATGTAGGATCATGAATTTATCCTAATTGTTAATCTAGTTTTGCAAGCCAATCAACAACATTCAAACTCAATATTCTCATGTAAAATTTGAATATTGATTAAATGAGTGTACCTATAACTAGTGATAATTAGTGATCCTTGATTTATGAATAATGATAGGTGAAATGGATATGCGTGGAGCATTCTTTTGTTAATAATACAAAATCTAGATTTAAAGACATGAGATAGATACACACAATATCACGATATTATATTATGAGTAACTTGTATAATTATTACATAGGATTCTATGTATATATAGTTACTCATGGAGAAACTTGGGAATGTGGGATAGGTTTTCTTTACACAAAAAGTACCAAAAACATAACTAAGTCATAAAGTGGCATTTATTACAATGTGTAAGTCTCATATCTTAACATCCCGTCTTAAGGAAAACCCAAACTAACCCAAACTAACTTGAAAACACACACAAAAAACACACACAGAAGTAATCATAACCAAGCATTCTTCAAAAGCTTTTTCATCGAAAAGAATTTTTGGACTATACGAACCTCCATTACCATGAATCATAACCTTGATCCTAAAGTTGGATCTCCCAAGTTGAAATCATGAGATCCTAGATTCCACCTCTATGAACTCTTGAATTGTGATTCCCTTGAATTATTGGACAACTATCCATGTTGAGATACATCCATAGTGCTCCATTAAGTCGTCTCATGACCCTTTTAAGGGTATAATTTCAGTGATTCTCAAACAACGAGTATCCCTATTTCAATACTAATTCTTAAATTTCCAACCATAAAATGTTTGACAGTATTTTTCTAAAAGAATCAAACTTCTACGGATTTTATATAGTTTCTTTTCTAGATGTTTAGATTAAATTATTTTCATGAGATCTATATATATTCTTTTTGTTTAGAATAAATTATTTTCATGAAATTTATATATGTTCCTTTTAGTATTCTCCATAAGTTTTGTTGATCATATGCATCTAAATTTTTACCTTCCAAGTTTAGAAATTGAAATAAAAATATTATTTTTATAGAATTTCCATGCTTTACATGATAATTAAAGAAATAAAAAAGATAACAATTATTTTGTTTGCTATGAAAACTCAAATTTGTTCTAGTTTTTTTATTAAATTGTAATTATGTAAACAAAAATTAACTTTTATAAACCTCAATTTTAAATTTGTAAAAAAATGAATTATAAAAAATAATAATGAGGAGAAATTCAAGAACTGAACCTTGTCATTAAATGCTCTCTTCATATTGTAAATCCTTTCCTTCATAGCTCCATAAACATGTAAAGTGGCTCCGCTATTCAACTCCGTGAATACTGCATGGCAAATCCTTGATGTCATTTTTCAAGCTAGAATGTAAGTAACAAAATAATACAATATAATATTATAAGCAACAATTACATATAAATTCACCTTAAATAATTTCCATTTCATAACAAGCAGCTTTACATGGTAACACTTAAAAGGAGGCTTCCTTAATTTATTTATTAAGGAAGCCGTTAAAGTATCAGGGGGACATAATTATCAGGGCCCGCCTTGTTTTATTACGTTGGAGCAACGCAAAGAAAGGGGAAGAAAAATTCAGAGAAGTAAAGCAGAGGAAGAGAAGAAGCAGAGAAGTAAAGCAGAGGAAGAGAAGAAATAAAGTAATAGAGAAGAGGAGAAAGAATCCAGCCAACATATCTGACCATAGGGGTAAATTTTTGTGATTTTGATGCATTTCCTAGTGTTGTAAGTCTAGACTGAGACCCATAAGAGCGTAACAATATATTTTAATACATGAAGAGGAGTGTTTGAGAACCCTGTTATATTTTCAGTTTCTAGAGATCTTTGAAAATGTTGTCTAATTTTGAGGTTTTCAGTTTCTAAAGATCTTTGAAAATGTTGTCTAATTTTGAGGTTTAATGAACTTGCAGCTTAAGCCTATTGCGACAAATGAGAATGTAAATTGATTTAATAAAAGACCAATTGAACTAGCTTGATGCAAACATTCTCTGTCTGGATTTAATTATTGTGTGTTTGTGAGTTTGATTTGCTATGCCTTTGAGCAGTTGATCGTGTTAATTTCAGAGCATGCAGTGTTGTTGTTTATGGTGTCTCAAATCTGAACTGAGGGTCCCCTTTGCGTTACGGATAGATTAGTTAATTTAGTGTAAGTGGCTAAATAGATGTTTGGCAAGTACAGTATTAAGTCATCGCTGTAGATTTTATTCAACGGGTCAGAGGACGTAGATAGTAGCACTAACCCAAGAAAACACAGCTAAATCAGTTGCATAGGCACTGAACATTGGGTGGTGAGGAATTTTACGAGCATTGCCTGGGAAATTACAGATCATAGACTTGTCCTAACTGCACACAGTTCATGTACACTTAACAAAGTTCAGGGAGGCGATGCACAGCGAATTTTATCCTTTAAATTATTACAATTACTGCCGCATATTGTGGAAGCAACTACACAACCATCTAGTTCAACCAATGGAGGACTTTTCCAAGGAATTTCACAACCGGATGGCATTCTCAACCATTGTAGCATATTGCGTCCGTGCCTTCACAGAGATGGATTTTCTACCATTAACAGCCTTGGAGATGTCTATAAATTTACTTCAAAATAAGAAGAGAATTTCAAAGAAGGGGACTTAGCCAGGATTAATCTTTCAAATTTCTACAACAAGTCTACGAATTCTGAGGCTAGGCAAAACGTTCAGACAATTCGACTTATCAAAACCGGCAGTTCAACTCTGAGCAACTTCAATGAGAGATCAAATGCTGGTTCGGATCCATGCCATTTTTATTGAATTGATCAGATTACACATAACATAATACTAGTACATCCACTAGTGGTCTGTGAACATGGATAGGTCACAAGTTAAGTGCCATGAACAAGTTATCTGTTATTTGTTCTCCATACTTAGTTATAATCACAACTACTTGTTACTTTCTTTAGTTAAATGGGTTGTCTGTCACTACATATTATCCACTAGTTGTTACTTTCTTTAGTTAAATGGGTTGTCTGTCACTACTTATTATCCATGCATGATGCATGAGCTGAATGACTTAAGTGCCATGAACAAGTTATCAAGTTATCTGTTATTTGTTCTCCATGCTTAGTTATAATCACTGTTATCTATGCCTCAACTAACTGTTACTTCCTTTAGTTAAATGGGCTAGAGTTATCAATGCTTCAACTACCTCTTATATTTTTATTTTTTTTATAAATGTTTATTTTGAATTTTGAACTACCACCATAAAATCAATATGGACAATACACTTGTCCCATCCTCACTTAATCTAAGAAAAACAAAAACATAGATGATACTCCACCCCAAATTCTAAGATAAACATACCTATTAATGTAATTAACTAACTTCTAAGCAATTAGAAGTACTGCACCAAGATCAGCCAAAGGGGCAGCCTCCCAATCCATTGACACAGTATTTCCTCATATCTGATTACCAAGAGGAATACTGACCAGCATAAAACAAACCTGGCTACAATTTGTCTGCATTATTCTGTTCTCTTTGGTAGCCGAAACAGTTGCAAAGCAGTGAAATATGAGAGGAAATATGGCAATGGTAGGAAATCCAAACTATGGTTGGAGACAATTACTCCTAATTCTTAAACCCTATGCAAAATAATGATGCATAGAAACCAAATGAAAAATCGTAAAATCGTTATATTAAGTAGACAACAGAAATCGCATACATCGAAACATCACAATTGATAGCTTTACAAAACACAACCAACGAATGGGGAAACCCTGGATCACACTATATAGGCATTAAGCTGTTAATTCCCATAAACTGGGCGTTTCTTTGCTTTCAAGATGCTGTCTAAACCAAGGAAACATGTCACAGCGACCGAAATTTATGTATATATAATGTCAAAGGACATAAAAGAATCGTTTCCAAAACAGTTATATTAAAAAACTAAACCCTAGGTGCTACAGAGTGTAATACCTGCCTGATGCAGTGTCCCTTTGTTCCCCTCCAATGGCCGCACACAGTACTAGTGGAACTAGTGGCTGCCGCATCTAGCCAATAGCCCTCTCGCCTAAATCCTTCGAAGCTCTTGTTTTGATATACTTTAATGGTCATTAAAGTTTTACTGTGCTCGGCCGTGCCGGCAATATGGTGTACTGCCAACGATCCTTTTGTTTACAACTTTACGGATTACATGGCGTCTATGGCTTGAAAATCCCAAACGATCCTCCCAATTAACTCATTCTCTCCACTAATCGGTCGCGCACTGAAATATAAATTACAAATAACAAATCTTAAAATGTTATTAGATTATTGATATGTAAACTATTTTGAATATTCTTGTAAAATATTGGATATAATAAAACATAAAATGTTATTGGAGATACATTGAATTTATATTCTACTGAGTAAGATGTAATATAGATTCATATTATTTTTATTAGGATTGATGCAAAGGTCGCACCATTAATACTTTGTTTATCTTCAAGGAAACCTAAAAAGTCTCCCCAAAGTTTTTTACTCTCATATTTACAATGCAAAACACAAAGAAAGATTGATTCACTATGGAGCAATTAAACACTGCTGTGTGATAAGTTGCAATATGGTCACCTTCATCATCTACTTTTCATCCTACTCCTTTTCACTTCTGAGATACAAAACCTGAAATTGTTAGAGCACAAATCAAACTCCTTTTTCCTATAGCAACAAGGTTTTAACACCTCACTGCCTTTTCCTATAGCTATAAGGTTTTAACACCTCCCATTAGCTATTAAGGGCAAGGTTTGTGTTTCTACATTCCCTATCTCACTTTTATAGTTAGTCTTTTTGCATTGCACAGACCCCTTTTAGATTTAGGTTTTTTTAATCCTTTAGAGTTTTTTTAAAATTTAATACATGGCTAGCTCCCTAGGTGTGAGTAATATGAGTGGACATGGCTTCCACTTGGAATTGTAATGGTCAAATCATAGGTCAACTTATCGAGACAATAACTTTCTCATGTGAACTTCAATTGAGTTGTCCTTTCTTGGAACCTATGGTCCACTAGTACCCTCACCTTGTCAACTTATGTCCACATTCAGATCTTAGATCCACCTTTTATGGACTGTTACAATTGCATTGGTCCACTTGTTGTTGGTTTGAGCCCCTACCCAAACTTATTTATAGATGGTTCTTATGGATCGGTCTATCATCGGATCATTGTGCTCTTATGGAGCTTGCTCATTTTTCTTAAGTGTTGTAATGATGTCTTTAGACACCACCATTCTTGTTCTAGAAATATATTTCTCTTATGTTGTTCGACGGAGATGGCCCCACGATAACTGCCATGGCTAGCATGCAGGTCGACCCATCAATGTAACATCCTCCTGCAAGTTCTACATTCATCGCTAGTCTCAACCTCCTTAACCTGGCTAGATTGACCAATGACCCAATCCGACATGATCCCACATGGCCTCCCATGCCTACCAAGCTCCCTATGGACATACCCAAGTTCGAGGGAAAGGGTGGTGAAGACCCCCAAAACCATATCATGTCCTTCCACTTGTGGTGTTCCACTAACTCCATAATGGACGACTATATTCACTTACGTCTATTACAACGAACCTTCACTGGTGCTGCAGCCAAGTGGTACATTAACCAACCCCATGGGACCCATTCCACATTTACATCCCTCGCCTCGAATTTCCTGCATTTATTCCAACTACCAGCTCGTTACGATGCTGGTGTTCAGATCCTCCTATCTTGTAGACAAAATATGGCTACCCATATCACAGACCATATCCATGAATGGCGTAAAGCTGCAGTTTGTGTAAGATTAAATTAGACGACCGCATCTTTTTAGATTGGTTCTTGAAATCTCTTATACCGTCCATCGCTAAGGATGTGGCATCCGAGTGACCCCAAACCAAAGAAGAGGTTATCCTTAAAGCCTAATAGTTTGACCTACACAAAATCGCGCTACCTATACACCATATTACCCGACGCCCCATGCGAAGATACTTCTCAGAAGGACCTGCCAGGGGAATCCCATACTGTAGATGGCATCATTGGCCACATTGTGTCCACTGACCGGCCCCCCGTGCATATGCCTCGAGTACCTGCACAACCCTCTATGATCTACCGTCTTGACTTTTAATGTACAAAAAATCATTCTAGAGCAACACCTTCGTATGTGTCAGTAGACCACAATGCTCAAACACATGGGCCCACATACGTGGCACATAGCTATGGTCATAACCAGCAAGTGTACCCCCCTCCTACAACCCCATCAGCTTACTAGCATCCATCGCCTGCCCCTGATCCCGCTCCCCCCTAGCCTCAAGCTCACCCTACCTATTATCCACTGCGGGCCACCCCTGCACTCACCCAACCTCAGGCTCCCCCTGCACCTCAACGATAGTTTATGCTCAGTAGAACCAACAACCAAATCAACCCACCCCCAATAAACAACAAGGCCAACAAGACAAAAGATGTAGATGGAATGGCACAGACAAAATGGATCAGACCTCCTCCTAACCCCTATGTTAATAATGGCCCCAATCCTATGAATCAAGATTCCAATCAACCTCCCCGACAAGGTAAGAACCCACAGTTGTGAACCAATCATCCATGTTCCTTTTGTAATGTTTATGTCTACTACACTCACCATTGTCCCCACTTAGTTGTAGCCCTCCAGCTTTGGGATGAGGATAACCACCACAACACTACTGCCACCCCTTAGGAAAAACCTCAACCACCCCAAATGACACAACCTCCTATGGTGTTGCAAAACCCCTTACCCATGCAAGGGGTCATCACGGCGCAACCTATGAACTTGCAAAATCCCCCACCCATGCAAGGGGTCCTCACTACATAACCACTCGCCACCTATGGCGCATCCTCAAGTCAGGTCTCTGAGTCAGGAGTTCACCACCTCCTATTGATGTCATCGACCGACGTCAATCTCCAGCTTCGTCGTAACCAATATGGTTTAGATACGAAAACCATACCTGTAGATAAGAAAACCAGCTCAACCCTTGTTGACCAGTCATTATGCCTATCACTGCCGTCGAAACGAAGGAGCCCCCAAAGCCCCCAAATTTCCTATGCGTCACATTACTAATAACCCCAACGCTCGTGCTGCTCCTAATTATAACATCATGGATGACTTGCCCCAGTCCCCTACTCCCATGTCAGCCTTGGAAGTTCAAAAAAACTACCCAGGACAACAATAAACATTGTTATCCATGTTAGGTGTGATCAAACCTTTAGACTCACGACTGATGGAATTCGACTTAGATCAATCAAAACCCCACATGCCTTCATCTATTGCATTTCAAATCTCATTTTTGATATGAAACCTGGTTATACACTGATGCATAGTTGATGAAGGCACCTCTATATGCGTCATGTTGACGTTTGTATGGAAAAAAAATAGGATACCCTCATTTGAAAGCATCAACGATGACCCTTCGAGCTTATGATTCCCACGCAGCCCAACTACAAGGCGTTCTTTCCAACGTCCTGTCCAACTAGCCAAGAAAACCGTCTTGATTGACATCGAAGTCGTAAATGCTCAGATCGACTACAACCTTCTTTTAGGATGCAGCTACATGTACGCAATGAAGGTTGTTGCCTCATCCGTGTTCCGACTCATGATGTTCCCCCATGAGGGACAAGTCGTCAAACTCAACCAACTCAGTTACTATGACTTGAACGTTCCTACTACGCTAGAACCTAGTCACATGGGAGACACCCCAATCCACACAATCCCTTTCTTGTTTCCCCCATCAGGATTCGTAAGCATGTCGATCATGGCAACACTGAACCTTCCGGGATTGTTATTAGGATTCCATGTTTGGTACCTACCTGAACCTAATCCTGCACCAACCCCTGAGGTCATTCTTCAACCGATCCAACCAATCAACACCACCAATCACCAACCTCTTGGTGTGTCAGAAGCAACTTCCCACAACCTCGCTCCCCAGTCTTCAAAAAGAGATGGTGGCAAAGCCATTAAAATCTTGCTAAAATCGACACCCCGACAACCGTGAAAAAAGTTGTGACCCCCCCTCCTCAAGCATGCACACCTATGAAATTTTCTTTATGCAATACCTTGGATCATGCTACCCATAACTGTCTGCACTTGCCAGACCTTCGCACCCATATGGAGTCATTGGATGACTATGAGAACATCCCAGTTGTTCAATTACCAGCCCATCCTCATACGCGTAACAAATCGTTGCGCATCAGCTAGTCATGTGCGACCTTTGGCATCTACGACCATTATTCCCACTTCCTCGACTTACCAGAGTAACGGTTGGTGCTCCATGAGTTGCAAGAACCATCCTTAGAGTCATTGATTACTGTTATTCAAGAGATCCACAACCCAGTATCCTCGTCAACCCGGTATCCTCATCAACTTCAACTGATCTCTCCGACCGATATGTTTGAATTGACGAGGAAATCACATGTCCAAAACATGGGGGAAGGCCAAAAAATTGCCTACTCATCATCTTCGTCATTCTCATTGGCGATACCAGGGTCATCCTCCTTGCAAGGGGAATCCCCCATCATCATATCATCACCTCAGTATGCCACCATGGCCAACAGCCTCATGGTACACCCCCCTACCAGCAGTTTGTCGACGACTTGTTGATCCGTCTTTGAGACTTGAAATCTACACCACATTGACACCTCTAGGCTAGGGGGCATAATCGATTACCACGACCCTGGGATAGGAGGCATGATCAATCATTTTATCCTTGCCCCATCACATCTATCTAAGTATTGCAATGATCCCATCACCGAAGCCCCATAATCACAAACGCCATGCCCATAGCATGGGGACTGGTCATTAACCCTCCTCACTTTTCCACATTCATGATCTTGGAAATTTCAGAGGTCACACGTCATTTGTATACAATTTTTATATTCTGAATGCACATTTATGCTCATGTATCCTTGCTTTGTGTACAGATGCAGGTTACAGTTGCGCGCCCCCTTATGGTACTGACTGCTTCCACAGGTATGACCCCTTGTCTGGCATATAGGACATCCTTTCCCTCTGCAAAGTTGATGCCTTGCCTTGGTATTCTCCCTTGCACTTGTAGGACCCCCCTACTTGAGTAGGTGGCCCCACCCAGCCACCCTTGCATTTCCCCTTGCTTTGCAGTAGATCCCCCCTGCACATGGGTGATCGTTCTTAGAACCCCTTGCATTTTGCACCCATGCCGTTCAATCCCCTCTTAGGATTGGGAGCCCTTGTAGTTTGACATATTGAGTTGAATCCGCATGTAGTTCTTGATATCATCGCTCATTGGCCTTCCCCCTGGATCCCATCATGCAGTTTTTGTTAATCCCTTTTCTAACTCCTTAAATAATGAAAAGAAAGTCGAGCAATATTACTTCCTTTCATGCTCGTTAAAGTATCTGAAAAGGTGTCTATTCGGTATAAGTTTACTCTGTTTTTGGGCCGGATGGACTAATCACAAAAAAGGAATACTCTAGTCTCTTCGATTAGAAGAGTTCTCGATTGCACACTTTTATGCATTTTTGGGCTTTGGGGACTAACACACGAAAAAGGACCACCCATAGAGTCTTCTTATTTCTTTTAGACTCCTTAAAATTGAAAGCACCCATGAGCACTCACCATCTTGGGCTTGTCAAAATCCACACGACGGTACCATATCGAGTGCACTTCTTTCCCTCCTTTGAGCTCCTTAAACCATCAAGAAGGCCCAAACGGTGCCTTTCGGCGCCCCTACAAATCATGTACATCCCCATGTTATGGAATCATTTCTAAGTGCGGTTTCCTTTGTTCAGAGTATTCTGCGATGATTCATCCCTGGAGTCTCATGAAGTCACTAATCAGTCCCCCCTCCTCCCCCACCTGAGATTCCCCCATTGCAACCACAACTCTTGATCCCCAAAGCTATGGTCCTCTCCCCCGAGATCAGTTTCACACACTGCTAGGTCATCCCTGCTGTCATAATTTGAACAAAAGAAGTTTGAGTCCCATCACTCCACAACCCTCGTATCCCTCCATAGTGTCTTAGTCACAGGTCCAGTACTGTTGCATCTTGGTCATATACCTCATGCTCCTATCAAGGAAACATCATTTCCTTGGTAGTTGCAAGTATCCCTCTATCGACACCAACCCATCTATTCCAAAGGATAGACCTAGAGGTCCCTGTATCTTGGCCTCACCCCCATCAATGGTGAGTTCCTATAGATCATCCGAAAGGAGTCATTAGTTCATCTTCGGTTGATTATTTCTCACGTGCTCGACTCCAGCTCCCTCATCGCACCATTGATATTTGTACAAGGTATTGGTCCCTTCCGTTATTGGTCGAAGACCCTGGATGTACCCTCTCTCTATCACATTGGTGTGTCTATTCAGTGCCCCCGAGTTGTATGTTCCCGTGGATATATGGGCTGCGTTGGCGACAATGTTTGGAATCCCTTCAGCCACATGATTCCTAGAGAATCTAGTTCAGATGCAGTTCATGTACCTTTGAGATTCTGACTCCCATTCGTTGAGTCCATATAGTTGTTGGACCCCTCCATATCAAGCAGTACATCATTTGTTGTGATACTGCATTTAGCATGAGTGCCATTGCTTCCATCTATCAGTTCTTCAGATCAATCATGGTTGTACCATGATCATGTTTCAAATTTGAGTCCCCTTTCGACCATTATGATGTACATAGTAGCGATACATGTATTTTTCAGCCCCCCCTATGGCCTCTCTATTTGTGTATCTTGAGACATTGATACAAGCATGGGAATGCTCGCCTCGTCTTTTCTATTTGGAATTATATATACCTCAACCACTGTTGAGGAGGTGTAATTCCAGTTATGGCCCTTGCAGATTGTGCGAAATGTGTGCTCCACCCTCCAGCACAGCTTTGGTTCTCCACCACCCTTCTACTCACCTCCATGAAACAATAAAGATCCTATGATGTCTATCCACCATACGATGAGCTCCCGCCCTCACACATCAGAGGGCAATCTGTTAACACAAAAACATGACTACCTATCTCACTAACCTTTAGCCACATCATTCATACATCCATTTACCGAAAGTTAGGCCTCCACCAACCTAAAAGTATTATCTACATGACCATATTGGAAAAGTATTTATTTTTTCCAAACAAATAATTCCCAAAATTCAAACAGAAAAGAAATAAAAAGAAAAAATAAAAAATAAAATGGGAAAATTCAGAAACCAAAGAAGAGCGGGAAAGTCACGAAAACTAACGCCAATACCATGGTATGCCCGAAACCAAGGGAAAAGTTACCGCCTGTCAAAAATATTATAAAAGAAGGGTGGAGGCCCCCATTTCATAAGAATAATATTTTCCTTACCGAAACTCCTCCCATTTTACTCCAAAAATCCTAAGCTACCATCTTTAGCTTGAAACCCCTGTTGAGAGTGGAATCTAGTGAGTTTTGAGGTGGAGAACCAGTGACAGCTAGAGACCAGGAGCACCTTCCATCATGCAACTACAAGGGTCCATTATTATTCGAGTTAACTCGAAACCGAATGTAAAGCCCCTATTCTTTTTAATAACAAAAGAAAATTTCATTTATCATTTCATGAAGCTTGATAAATTGGTGTGAAGTGTTTACCGTGTGTTATTTACCGTTTACACTTACTGTTTACTGTTACTGTGTGGATTTACCTATAGGTTTTACATTTCAAGTTTCTTAGTTGTTCACGGCTCATGAGCCTCATTCTTTGATTTATATTTATATTTTGCATAATTTAGTTCTAGTTTTACTGATCTTTACTTCAATTTATTGCACTTCTCTCACATAGAGAGACACGAGATACACCCTCTTGCATGCTCTCTACCTTGGATTCCCTAAGCCGGTAGAACCCCCATTTTCACCTGTTGGAGTGCAAAAGCACATACAACACCAGGCATATATTGAATTGACTTGGTTATACCTATGACGTGTTGACCATCAACTGTAAACTATAAATTTATTACTTGGAGTATTGACTATGCGTCGACTAAGCATTAATCATGATTCATTTATCTATTGAAACCCGATTAAATTTTATGGAAATTGCACCCTTGGATTTGTTGAAGATGGTTGTGTAATCTGGATGCTCACTCTAAATCCACGAAGGACGTGTAGTCAATATATGCATTGAAGCAACCAGTTGGAATTCTATAGTTTGAAGGCTACGTTGAAATTGTTAGAGTGCTCCCACATAGTTCTTGGAGCCATCGACTTGACCAACTGTTTGTTGGTGAATATTCTCCTAGTAATGGTGTTGACTAATGATTGTCGACTAGGTAGTACTGAGATTAGGTTTGGTATAACTTAAATCCTTGATTGCACTTATAATTGCTAACAACTATGTATGTGAAGAAACTGGGCAAATTTTTTGGGTTGCTTGGAAGTCGACTAACATAAAGCTCTTTTTGGTCTAAGTCGATTAGTGGAAATAATCCTTTTTCCTTATAGAGAATTATTCTCTTGCTATCTGGTTGATTATTTGGCATTATTTTAGCATTTTTTCTGAATTGGATATTAATGATAGAATTTATTATTTTGTGCATATTGCTCAACGTACTACATTGTTGATTTCTTGACATTGGAAACAATCCTATTATTATTGTTGAAGATCATTAAACAAGTAAAAAAGTAACAGGTGACTTGACTGAATACTGGATTGAAATCCCATTTCAGTATGGGTATGTTAGATGACGATGAAGCTCTGACATTTAAGAAATTGTAGGAGATTCTAGAGAAGAAGGTTGTGGACTTAGAAGAATCTCATAACCAGCTTCGTCAAGAAGTAGAAAACTTGCAGAATGTTGTTGCATAGTTGCAGACTGATAATCAACAATTAAAGAATGAACTCAAGAAACCCATCAGATTTCGTTGATGACCTTGAAGAAGAGCTAAAAACACTCTCTCATAAAAATATTGATGGATTGAAGACAAAAATTTGCAGACTGGATGCAAAGAATATGTAGCTAGCTAATGAAGCTTCCCACTTGTAGGCCTCTGTCGATGAGCTTCATGAAGAAGCTGGCCCTCTTCAAGAAGATAATAATTGATTATTTGAAGAATATGAAACCTTAAAAGAATATTATTATACTTCGTTTCTAGAACTGACTGAGAGAGATGGGACTAATAAGCGATTGCAGTATTGGAAGAAAAGTATTGAACAAAAGGCTTGTAGATTGCAGGCTATTGAGCAGAAATTTATTGAGCAATGATTTGTTGAGAATAACATTGTTGAGGTATCGACTGTTGCACAAAATATTTCCAATGTTGAGCTGCCAGAAACACCCATTAGTTATTCCACCTTTGTTAATCTTGCTTGTAGCCTAGTTGTTTTGGAGCTAAATAATTATACGAATGATGTTGTTTATGTTGTTTCATCTCATGATTGTTGACTACTAATGATGTTATTTGTCTTATATTTGAGAAGAATACTATAGGTATAGGGTACCGACTACTGAGGAAAATGGGATATACTAGAGGAGGAATTGGGAAGAATGGATAGGGTATTGCTATTCATATTACCCCAAACTTGAAGCCACCAAGAACATGTCTTGGATATGATGCTTCTACACCTAGTTTTGTTGACACCAAAAGAGTGTTGTTTGTTGTTAGAGGTGTTTAGACTAATTTCTTGGAAGATCAACCTATTGTTAAAAGTACTGAAAATATTGTTGAATTACTTGTCTCCTATGAACCATAAATTGGAAATGTTGTTGTAGATGACATTATTACTGTTGTGCATGGTTATTCTCCTCTTGTCAATGAACCAAAACCTGAGCCTCCACCACCTTCTCCACCCAAAAATAAATTTGTGCCATATATACATCCTCGTCAGAAGAATTGGAGGAATTTTCCTAGGAATCAAAATTCTTGGAAAGCTAGCAATTGTGCTTTTAGAACTTTGCAGAAAAGATGTGAAAGGAAGAACTATGGACCGGTACCAACTACTAAGATAAACCATTGGTTGGATTGATGAATGGTCATGGAATAACTTGAATATATGCTTGAATGCATTATATATGTGTGTATCTTTGACTATACTATTGTACAATGCTCCTCCTGTATGATTTTGATTGATTTGAAGTGGTTTGTTGAGACTCGACCAGAGATGACAATAGATTGGAGTATCAAATGGAATGTTCATCGACTGCACTTTGACAAATGGTGATTGTCGACCAAGTTTCAACTAATATTGTTGTGTTTTATATTAATTATCCCTGATTTTTGTTTAAGGAGGCAAGAAATTAGAGAAACTGAAGCGAACCCAACTTTTGTTGACTTGATTGTTTCTTGTTGAATCAGCTGGACCAACTAAACTATGTTTGACCAGATTATTTGTTGGGAGATCTAATTGAGTGTTGTTGCAAGTAACTTATTGTTGGATGGAAAAATATTGTATATCTAGAAACATAATTCCTATATTTATTATGTTATTGCACTAGTCAAGTGATCAACTAGATTGAGATGTGTTGTTGTATAGTCGATTGACCGACTAGGACTATATTTGGACAACACTATTGTACATTTTTTTGGGTGACCGCATTGAGTTTGATGATTACGGTGACCGTGTTTCATACTTCTTCCAAGAGTGTTATGGTACCATGGTTTATAAGTGTTTGCATTTCAAATCTAATTAAGGGGGGAATGCTATGTAATTTGTTCTTTCCTCCAAGCTGAGTTTACTAGGGGGTGTTGGAACCTATGGTCCACTAGTAACCTCACCTTGTCAGCTAATGTCCACTTTAGGATCTAAGAGCCACTTTTTATGGACAGTTACAACCGACGTGAGCCACTTGTTGTTGGTTTGGTCCCCTACCCAAATGCATTTTTAGATGATCCTTATGGATCATTCAATCATAAGATCATTGTGCTCTTATGGAGATTTCTCATTGTGCTTAAGTTCTATAATAGTGTCTTTGGGCACTTCCACTCTTGATTTGGAAATCTCTTTCTCTTCCATGGTTCATTACTCGTCCCAAAATTATTTGGAACTTTAGAAAGATCTTGGTAAGGACAATAGCATGGGGAATTTGTTATATTATTTTTTGTAGGTTTTAATTAGTAAAGATAATTTTTTATCCCTCAAACATGGATTTATTAATCTCGACTTTCCCTAATGGGATTTAGGATTAGCCTTGACTAAAATGCTTGCAAGTACATGACAATGGATTTTCAACATATCAAGCATGAAAAGGTGAAAAACATATATATGGTGATGCTTTTCAGATCATGCCTACTCATTTTGGAGGATTTGGGACTCAAGAAGATTTTAATTATGGTGAATATGAAGAAAGCATTCTGTGATTTTCTCATTGGATTACCACTTTGACTCTCTTGCTTGTTTCCCTTTCAACCAACCTAGAAGAGTTATGATTGACCGCTTATTACCATTTTGTTTTTTTATCTATAAAACCATAACTAATCCTAACTTTCATTGAGAAACCAATGTCAATTCTTCTATCAAAGGTAAGACTTTCCTCTCATTTTCTACATAAAGCATGGATGGCTCATAAAGCTTCAAATTCTCCACATTCATCAGTGAGTAAATGCACATGTAGGGAGGTAAACTAACTCTATATGTACTGTTTCCTCCCTTTCCTACACTTAAAAACTTCAATATATCATAACTTTATTTTCGTAGCAATGCCCCATAGCCTTTCCTTGTTTAGGAACAATAAGGCTCAATGTCTTACCTTGAATGGATTCTCAATTATGTGTTTATAATGCAAGGTATCTTACTTTTAATGTGATTTAATCAATGTCTTGTATACCTATAACATATTTTCTTTATCTTGTTTATGATTTTTCATCCTTAAATACTTGACCTATGGTTTCTTCCTTCTCTCTCTTGTTCTTCCCATACATCACATCTAGAGGTGAAGGTGGAAAATGTCCACAAGAAGTTTCAGAAAATGTCTTTCTGTTGGATGATATATCCTGGGAACAATTTTAATTTTTGCTGGAAGACAAGTATAGGATTCCATTGGAGTATCTAAAGAAGGATTACACACCACAAACAAACAAAAATATACTAGTAATAATCATCAAACTTGACCTATTTTTTAATGGATCATCGGGTTTTTTTTGACTTCATTCCCTTTTGTAGCATTAGTTAATGGGTCACATATACATTTTCCCACTTTACAAGGGGATTTAGACAAGGATTTTCCCTTTATACTTTTATTTTTCTTATCATCATTGATGGCCTCAATAAGAAAGTCCTAGGAGCTAAACGGGTTTGAGTATTTTAGGTGTAAGATGGTTAGAGAAGTTCTCTTATATCGTATTTTATTTATAGATTATTTTCTCTTGTTCAATAATGGAACAATAAGAGAAGTAATAAAATTACACCTATATATTAGATTTGTACAATATTGCATTTGGAATGGAAATTAATACTAAAAATATATATAATTTCTCTTAATGGTCTAGAGGAAGAGAAGAACTTGTGAATCCCCATTCAAATTTATTGCCCATAGTTCTCCACTTTATCTATTTCTAGTATTGAAACCTTGTATAGTCCTATGTTTTGTAATGGATAGAAATAATTGTATTTTGTAGTCCAACTCTCTTTGAGGTGGTATCTTATAACACTTCTCCAGATACCTACCAAATATTCTGCCCCCTCATATATATATATATAGGTACAATGTCTAATTCCATTTTATCATTGAAATATGCATGAGTAGAATTCTATTACGTCATTTTGCAACTTTTACCTCCATATTCTCATTCATCCATCTGCCCACTAGGTACGAATGACCATGGTCATGGATTTGCAATCCAATATTTCTAACCAAGTTCTATATTGTGACGATATCTTGTGAAGAATAGCCAAAATCAGAATATAAATTATTCTTAATTGTATCTTGACATGGAATATTTTTATTATACACCCCTCTCTTTGCATTCAAGTCATATGCATCAAGGGGTCTTTGGTGATAGAAATTTACTTTATATGGTTTTAAAGGTTATTGAATATTGGGTAGAATTATCTCAAAAAAAATTTCCAATGTTTATAATGGAGAGATAAGGAGATATATGAGTCATTGGATAGTACCTAGATGAAGAGTGCATGCATTTAATTGAGAAACCTGGTTTCATAATTGCTTCTGAATGCATCTATGATCCAATTATCCATTATCTATAGTGAATGGGATGCATACTAATAAATATACCTGAACCTATACATAATTATCATGGTAATCTTCCAATGTATAATTATAGGTCAAACCCTATGAACATAACATTGAAAGAATGACAAGATCGATGACAATATTCATGTCATTCTAGATTGATGGTGATTATATTTCATCGAGGTATAAGTTGGTGTTATAAACTATCCTAAAATACCCCATTATCATACTAAATGAGATTGATTATGAGTACTTCCTCCCTCATGAAACCACCTAAGAGTGTTCTCATGTCATTCAAAACCTTCAACATTCATAGAATGAAACATGGCCACCAATGAATCTCCCTACGTAATACTAGACCTAAAAATGAGAAGTATAATTGAAATATCTAATTTAAATAGAGGACATAACCTAGGAACTATCCATATAATTAACCACTAAAGAGGAATAACTTAATAAGGTGTGGGATCCCAATTACAAAGAGTGTGGTAGAAAACAAAATGGAATCAATGGAGTGATCTCTATGAGGAGATACTTTTTAACAATGGAGAGCTATTTTTTTAACAAATATTATACTTTACACACATGATGAGATTTTATAATATCAGGAAATGCGATATCATATGCAACAGGCCCTATTATATCCACGATCTCAAATGGTCCACAATATCTAGTTGCCAACTTAGTGCAGCTTCCTAAATTCAAAGAAATTTTCTTTCGTTTCACTTTCAGAAATGCATGCTCCCCAACTTGAATTCCCTAGGTACTCTTCCTTTATTTGTATAAATATTTTGTCTATATTGAGTTTCCTTAAAAAAAATCTTGATCTTAACCATATTCTCTTCCATATCCTTAAGCAACTATGATCCAAGAATCAATCTATCAGCTTAATTATCTCAAAATATTGGGGTATTGCACTTAATACCATACAAAGATTAAAATGGAATCATATTTAGAGAAGCACGATATCCACTATATGATGCAAATTCCACTAATTATACATTTTCCTCCCGCTTATATGGCTTATCCACTACATGCAATCTTAACATATCCTCAATCACTTTATTAACTCTCTCTATTTTCCCATATTTCTCTAGATTATACCTTGTACTAAAATTTAGATTTGTGCCAAAACCTTTTAATAATCCATTCCAAAAGTTAGAAGTCAATTTAGGATCTATGTATGACACAATTTGTTTGGGTATTCCATGAAATATGACAATTTCTTTCATGTAAATTGTTGCTATATTTGCTTCTTATGGGTTAACTTAATTGGAATAAAGTGAGCAACTTTTGTTAACTTTCCCACTACTACCATGATGGAGTGATGTTGCTTTTCTATCTTAGGAAAATTAGTGATAAAATCAATGGTCACCACTTCCCATTTCCACTTTGGAATTTGTAATGGTAGTAGAAAACTTGGTAGATGTTTGTGCTCATATTTTACACATTGACATTCCATACATATAGCTATATGCTTAGAAATGTCTTTCTTCATTCCTAACCAATAATATTGATTCCTTATGCCGAAATGGTCTTTTGGTATCCATGATGTCCAACATATGGAACATTATGCATCTCATTTGATATAATTTTATTTAATTCATAAGAATCTAGAATGCATAATCTATTTTTATACACAAGAATTCCATCACCTTCAATTTTATACTCTTCATATTTTTTCTTTACATCTTGCTGCTACAATAGTTATTTTACCTATAGGTGATTCTCATATGAAATAAGAACATCTAAAATTATATTCGTCAATCTATTTTACACATACTAATGGTTGTAACATGCATTGCATGCATATTCTTCTATTGAGTGCTTCAACAACCTTGTTATCTTCCCCTATAATGTGTTTGATTTCAAAATCATATTCACAAATAAATTCCAACCATCTTGTTTTCTTGGAATTCAAAGTTTGTTGTTCAAATAAATATTTCAAACCACTATGGTATGTTCTTAGCTCAATTTTTCTCCCTATCAAACAATTCCTCCATATCTTTAGTACATGCATAATGATAGAACTCTCTAAGTCCCGTGTAACATAATTATTCTCATGCACAAGTTTTCTCAACTCATAGAAAACCACTTACCCATTTTGATTAAGAATTCCTCCGATCCCCTCTTTGCAAGAATCTATTCATACCACAAAATATTCATTTGGGTTGGAAATCTTGAGAATGGGTGTGGTAGTGAGAAAATTCTTTAACTTTTAAAATCCTTCTATGCACTATAGTGTCCATTCAAACTTAATTCCTTTCTTTCATAAGGATATTATTGGATGTGGAATTTTAGAAAATCCTTTTATAAACCTTCCATAGAACCCAACTAGCCCCATCAATGATCTCACCTTGGAAATATTCTTTGGTGTAGGCCATTCCATTATCACTTCTATCTTCTTTAGATCCATTTCTATACCTTATTCAATGATAATATGCCCCAAATAATGAATTTTCCTTTGATAGAAGGAACACATGCTTAACTTAGCAAACATTTGAAGCTCTCTAGGAAATTTTAATACTAACCTCATGGCATATTCAATCTTTATAAGAACATATAATTCTAACGTAAATTCATATTCATGATCATCCTCTTATCTTGAATAAATAAGAATTGCATTAAGAAAAACAATGACAAACTTGTCCAAATATCAATTAAAAATGGAATTCATTAGGCACTAAAAGTAGCTAGTGCATTTTCCAAACCAAATGGAACCACCACGAACTCATTGTGTCCATACCTATTATGAAAGTTTTTGGACAATGTATTCCTCCTTTATCCTTAGTTTATGGTATCCAAACCTCATGTCTATTTCTGATAATATATTTTATTCTCTGAAGTTGATCAAACAAGTCATCAATTCTTGGTAGATGGTGTTTATTCCTCATAGTAACTCTGCTCAGTTGTTTAAAATTGATGAACAACCTCAAATATCCATCCTTCTTCTTCCCCAAAATTACTAGATCTCCCCAACGAGAGACACTTGGGTGTATATATGCTTTCTTTAACAATTATTCTAACTAGATTCTCATCTCCTTTAATTCCACTGTAGTCATTCTATATGGAGTTTTAAATATCGGGTGTCGTCACCAGATCAGGTTGTCTTCTTGGCACCATAGAGTATAGAAACATCAAGCAGCTTTCTCCTTTCCCGATAAGGTTATTATTGTGACAAGTTCACTAAAGGAAGACTATAACAAATGCTCAGCAATTGAGGAGACTATCAATGACCCTCAAATTCCTCTCAGTTGTGCCATTGACCGGGATTAACCAACAATCCAAAATGAGGCTTAGCAATGCAGGATGCATTTTTCCACTTCCACGAGGGACTCCGCCCCAGCCAACAATGCACTTGGAAATATGAGAAGATCATCCCAAAATCTGATATGTCAAAGACCAGTATCAACAAATAGGAAGAGATCCATATAAATATCAAAGCACTAAGCCCGAGGGTTTAAAGGACAAGTTCTAATTGCTTCACAATGCCACCAATTTCTGTCAACCAATGCCGATTATCAAATGGGAACACACAAGTGTAGAGAGAAAATTTATTGTTTCTAGCAGAGGGAAAACGCCCAAGTATCCAACCGACATCTAATTTCTACACAATAATATACAAGTGTTGAAAGCATTCATTCCCAAGTGTCATAACATTCCACGCAGCAAACGCCCAATGTCTAAGTGTTCTTTATAGCCAACACGTCAGATGTATCCATATGATCGATGTTGTTTATGTGCTAGCAATTTCTTGCTTGTTCTTTCCGAAGATTGAGAAGTGTTAAAGCCATGGGTTCAAGATTTAAGGGCAGAGTACCCATTGAAATAAACTAAAATCCCTTCAAATCATGATAAGAGCGTCCAGGTGTGAGTAGCATTCGCATGGGATCACCGAAAGATTAAAATACAGGGCTGGCAGGATGCATTCATTTTGACACATTTATGGCTTGGTTTCAAGAGGCCCAACCTTTAGCATTCAGTTCTCAAGGATCAGCATTGGAAGAATCAATTTCAGGTTAAAGTATTGTACAAGATTCAAGGAAACAAATCTAGATTCTAGGGGCAGAGGATCACCATTCAGTTAAACTTGTCCATATTTTTAAGACATTTATCAGTTAATAAAGATTATGTGGCAGTCAAGCATTTCATCAAAGAAGTAGAAAGATTCAGTGGCATTCGATCTCAACAACTCCTAGTCTTTTGCAGAAAAGTTGAAGATTTATTGTATTTTAAGTTTGTTGATAGAATTTCATGCCTAATTATTAGTAACAGCTATGATCATGTAATTATTATATATTTCATTAGTTTGTAATGTAATGGAGGTAGATTTCTAGCCGAGAGGGCTGAGGCAGGGGTCAGTCCGATATAGAAATGTATAGGCATGTATACAGTTTCTTATGTTAATTTTTGCAGAAATGACTGTTTTTGAAGTAAAGTATGATCTATGAGCCTGTCTTATTTTAATTTATGAAGTATATATTGTCATTATTTTGTCTATGCATGGTCTCAATTTCATGTTGTGACTCTCTTGACCAGTATACAACTATGCCCCAATTATGAAATGAAACTTGAAGCTCTTACATTTGTATGTTTATGATCACAGTCATTTTCTATTTCTATTTAGATATTGAAACTTTATATTATCTCTGTCATCTGTTTTTGATTATCCAAACTAAACCATACATTCATTTGCCACCAGAACTTCATAAGAATTACTGAGTAGATGTCTGATATCTACCATCTAAGATTTCCTTAAGCTTAACCTTAGCAGTCAGGGTTCAACTTTAGGGATAACACCGGGGAAACTCTTGGCACCAAACCAATAGAGAAATCGATCTCTTTTTGGTGGAAATCTTACTATTTCTTCAAACACATCCGCAAACTCTTACAACACTGGAAAAACCTCAAAAACTGATATTTTTTTATTTTATCGGATCTTCAATGTGTGTTGCATACAATTGGCACCCTTTTCTAAAACATCTCTTCAACTACAAATATGGAATCTTCCTTTTAGAAATAGACCTCAGAATGCATTTCATTTTTATGGGGAGTTGGAGACCTGTGTGGAGTTTTTCTTCTCGACGTGTTTCAGACTCCAGAGTTGAGTCCATCTTTAGGAGAAAGGTATCTCAAATGAACTCCACGGATCTACACTTAATAAATATTGTTTGTTTCTCATGAAAGTTTTTGAAAGAGTAGACTTATTAATCGATCTTTATCTATAATTATTATTATTATATTATTATATTTTAATTAATTCTTATTTTATTTATCTTTTCATTTATTTTTTCTTCTAATGTTATTATTATTATTATTATATTTTAGTTAATTCTTATTTTTATTTTATTTTTCTCAAGGAATGAATGATTGGTTTCCAGGATTCACACAGGGTGAGGCTGTCATCTTTGTTAAAGTTTCTTGGGTGTTTCTCAATTTCAATTGCTTCACGTATGCGTCTGCTATTGTAGTGCTCCTCAAGTGCTATGACTATTGCTTCTTCAATGCATACATGGTGTTTTTTCATTGATGAATGCTCAGCCACACTTGACTTCTAAATTCTTCCATGAATAATGTCTGCACAATGCTATTCCGACCTTATTCGAATTGAACGACCTATTTCACCTATGTACACATCTCTGCATGAGCAAGGGATCGAATAAATACCTTTTCTCTATTTTGGGTCGATAGTGTCTTTTGCTTTGTCTAACAAATTTCTTAGGGAGCTAGGAGGGAAAAACATTGTTTTGATTTTCCTTCTCTTTAACACTTTAGCAATTTTGTTTGTTGTTCGTTGGATATATGGGAGAAAAGTCCTTCCCAAGTTTTCTTGTTCATTGTTCCGATTTCTATTCCCTATGCCTCTTTCCCTTTTGAATGCTCTGTTAATATATTTTATTTTGTAACCATTATTTTGGAGGGTTTTTTCTAGGTACTTTAGTTCATCATCAAGGTGTTCCTTATCAGATATTTTGATTGCTCTTGTAGCGAGTGTGTGCAAAATTCCTAGTTTTTGTGAAGGGTGATGGTGTGAATTGGCATGTACATATGTGTTTGTATGGGTTTTCTTTCGGTACACTTGGTGAGCTAGAGAGTCATCTTCCTTATTAGTGATCATGACGTCAAGAAAAGGAAGGGAGTTGTTTTCTTGGATCTCCATGGTGAATTTTATGTGTTCAGATTGACTATTCATATGCATTACGAAATCATCTAATTTTTCTCTTCCATGCGGCCAAATAAAGTTGGTGTTGTCCACAAATCATTTCCATTCTTTTGGTTTTAGCAGGTAAGAATCCAATGCTTTCTTTTCAATGTATTCCATGTAAAGGTTGGCCACAACTGGGGATAGTGAGGATCCCATTGCAACACTGCTAGTTTGCTCATAGATTTTGCCATGAAAGGTGAAGTAGGTAGATTTTAAACAAAATCTTACTAAGTTTGTTATCTCTTTACATGTGTTCTCCTTCAACACATTGATTGCTTCTTCCACTGGGATTTTTGTGTAAAGTAAAATTACATCAAAACTCACAAGCACATCCGTATCATCAATTTGTAAATTTCTTATATTTTCCACAAAATATGTTAAATATTTGATGTATGAAAATGTGTGGCCAACTAATGGTTTTAGGGTTTTGGAAATATACTTTGATATATTATAAGTTGGTGACCCAATGGTGCTCACAATTGGTCTTAGTGGCACACCATTTTTGTCAATCTTCGGGAGCCTATAAATTCTTGGGATGATCGGGTTCTTAGGGACATGATTTTTCTTTATGTCATTATCTAATGAAGAATCATTTATGTCTTTGTTAACTTATTTGATGATTCTAGTTCCTGGGTCCTTCACCGGTCTTTTATATCAACCGGTTGTTGTGAGATGTTCTTTCATCTTGACTTCATAATCGTTGGTGTTCATCACAACCGTTGCATTTCCTTTGTCGGCCTTCATAATCATAATTTCCTTGTTAGATTTTAAATATTTAATGGCCGCTACTTCATTCTTGGTTAAGTTGTGCTTAGGAGGTTTCACTTTCCTTAATATTACAGCGCAGTCCTACCTTATTTCTCCTGCGGTGTCATTGTCACTTGTTTTCCTTCTTCATAAGACAAATAAAATATTGTTATGGGAAACTAGAACAACATGGTGTGCATCTAACTTGTCAATTCCCATAAGAACATCATATGAGAAAAGTGGTTACATCAAAGTATAAACATTTATTGAATCCATTCATTTCTAATAGACAATGCTTTACTAACTCATTGATATTCCTTTTAGTCCTAGTAGCAAGATAAAATATCTATGGTTTGTCATGATTATTTCTCTTTAGATGAAATATTTAAACCAAACTAAAAGACATATAGCTATGAATTTCCCATAAATCAATTAAAATGGAAATAGGTAGATTGGAAATACTACTTTCAACTTTGACCATGTTTGACTAGTCATCTACCTATCAATTATCCAAATATACATGAATTATTGGAATGCTTGTAGCCACATCTTCCATTTCATTTTATTCTTGGATGTTGTGCATAGTAGTAATTAAATCTTCCTTATGAGGAAAATCTCTAGACAAATGGTCTCCTTCACATCCCCAACATTTGATTGGTTTTCGTGTCCTTTTTCCTAAAGTTTATTCCATCTTGGATCCTCTCCGGGTTAGATAACTTTGTTGATATGTTTTAGGATTGTCTTTGAATAAAGGAGTTTTAAAACCTTACTTTCTTTTATCCTCCTTTTCCTTCTTCTTATCTCTCCAAGAATTCTAAAAATTGACTCTACCTTTGTTTAGGCCATAAATATATTTGGCCTTCCTAGTTGTTTCTTCAAGAGTCTTAGGCTTGTTAAATTGAATTTTATCTATGTAAAATGCGTGAAACCCACTTAAGGCCCTTTGAATATTTATTTTTTTCCTTTGAATATTTATTTTTTCTTCTTTAATAAACCCAACGTATCTCAATAATTGTAAAAACGTTTTGTCATATTCTTCCATGGTCATATTTCTCAACTTGAATTCAAATAACTACTCCATATTCTTTTCATAATGTTTCTCATATAGGTACTTCTACTTAACATACTTATTGAAATTCCTCCAAGAAATGATCTTATTATTAATATATTTTACTTGAATCAATTGATCCCACCAAACTAAATCCTTTCCCTGGAAATTGTAGATATCAATCATGGATTCCATGTTAGATGAGTAGTTACGTAATTTGAAGTATTTTCTCATCCCTACTAAGCATGCTTCAACATATTTTCCCTTCCCCTTTTCACCATCATATTTAGGTGGCTTAGTATTCCTAATCTCTCCTTACAACTTTTCCTATATATGTCTTATTTTATGATGTTTGACTAAGGGCACTACTATATTGCTCTTGGATTCCTCATAGGTATACGAATTTCTAGATGAATATATGGTGAGTAGTGATGCTTTAGAGCTTTGGTAGAACTTATTGAACTCGTGGTTTGCCTCTGTAATTTATTTAGGCTTTCAACTAATTGATGATTTAGTTGATTTTTTCTCTCTTAATTTCTCAACATTCTATCATTATTTTCTCTACAAATTTGCACCTCCATATTAAGGTTCCTCATTGTTTCTACAAAATCTAATGGATCGATGGCCTTTCTCTATCCCCATTAGTCCCAATCTCTTCATTTCCTACATTGATTTTGAAGCCTCTAACTTATTCTTCATGACTATAAATATTTTGACCTATTAAATTTTCAGAATTTTCAGAATTTTCAATATAAATGAGGACACTTCCGTATAGAGGAATAATAACATCTCTATAGGAATACAACCACTTCCGCATAGAGGAATAATAACATCTCTATAGGAATACAATATACATATATGTGAAATACATTCCGAAGTTACATATACATCAACATGACCCTCTTCAATTTTCTTTCTTCAGATAATCCTTGATCTCTTAAGTATATTAGACGCAAAAATGTATCTTCAAGTTGTTCATAAAATTTATTTTGTTAGATAAAATTAATTTCCAAGATCCGTACATAAAATTATTTATATGCACTGTCATGTCCTCAATCACCTCGGTTCCCTTTAGAGGCAATGGGAGACAACCCTTGAATCACCTGCTAATTTTTTTCTTCTTTTCCCAAGCAATTTAAAGGTTCCACAACTCGTCACCCACAATGGTCTCGATCCGCAATCCGCAAGCCACATTGCGGAATTTGGAAAGGCGGAACCACCAAATCACAGTTTCATCGAACATCCCTACAACTTCTACAATCCGTAATCCACCTTGTGGGATTTGGAAATTCAGAACCACGATTTCCAACTTAAAAAAAAACATGCCTCTGACTTCCGCAATCCGCAATCCGTCTTGTGGAATTCGGAAATCAGAACCACAAATTCCATCTCTCCGGAAATCTTCACTTCCGAATTCCGCAATCCGCAATTAGGAACTCAGAAATCGGAATGCTAATTCCATTTATAAAGAAAAATTGATTTCCGACTTCTTCAATCTGCAATATGAAATCCTCCTTGCAGGATTCGGAAATGCAAAAACCCAAATTCACCACTCCGACCCAAATTCACGGCTCCGAAAATATTTCACTCCCGACTTCCGCAATATGCAATCTACCTTGCGGGATTGAGAAACGCAGAATCCCAAATCCTCTGCTCCAATAAAATATCCTCTCCGACTTCCAAAATCCACAGTCCACCTTGCGGAACTCGAAAATCAGAACGCCAATTTCGCCACTCCAGGAAATTTATCTCCCCGATTTCTGCAATCCGCAATCCTTTTTGCAGAACTCGGAAGTCCAAATTTACAACTTCGATGATTTTACCTTTTCGAATTCCGCAACCCACATTCTGCATGCAGAACTCTGAATTCATAACTCCAACTTTACAAATTCGACGAAACTCCCTTTTGACTTCCTCAATCCGCAATCCGCATGTAGTTCAGAAAGTCGGAAACTCCAACTCCATAACTTCTCCATCCCATAAATTCTTCATCCTAAGTTCAAATTGGGAAAATATGCTACCATTCGAAATCTCTTGGAGATCACTATGCACCTCCAGGGTCTTCATCCACACATGAGAACCTTTTTACTTCCCTCATTCCACTCCAAATATGGCCTTAAACCCCATCTATTCCCCTTTCACCACTCTGCAAGAAGCTCTACACCATTCTTCCATGTCTCTCCCCCTCCTCTGATCCACATAAGAGCCATGAACACCATAGGGGGGGGTGTCTATTCCTTCCCCAAGTCCTGGCTGTATTATCCTGTACATTTACCAAGCTTAGACCTAATTCATCAATGGATAATTTAAAGACATTACACCCATGGAAATGAAAATGTGCAGAAGTATAATAAGTCACTCATATATGCAGATTCATACACCAATGAACACAGGGGGATGAAACATTATCCACACACATAGAATGGAATACATAAACCTATTTCTCCTAGGAATATTGGTGACCTAACATGATGAGACTTAGCCCTACTCCTCAAGCCTAAATACATATGAGTGCTAACATGATATAAAGATGCAAAGTTGCAGAAGTATGGGAATGACATGCACAATAGAATGAAAACATAATACATAGGAATTCATCCTTATCAGTCATTTGGATCAAATCATACGTTCTGACATAAATAAATACACATGCACATATGTATAATAGACATCACTCAAGGCATAAGGAACACTTATATTCTCTTGGAAATTTCCAAGCAAATTGGCTAAAGACTGTAATGTTCCAACCCAGCCATAAACCATAGGTATCTGCCCAGCCTGTATTATTTCAACACTCAGAGGCCACCCCCGAGCTGGGGCTATGTATCCATTAAGGTGTCCCACTCAGGCTCATTCACAACATTGGTTCAGAGTCAATCAAGCTCATCTAACACTATCCAACTTTGTCAAGCAAGTGGGAGACAGGCCCAGGGGTTTTCTAGCTCAATAAGTTCCTCCACGGAGCTATGGGAATATCCCCATGACCTCAGATAGTTCATACACCCCCATCACCTCCAATCTCATCCTAGGTAAGGTCCCCTTCTTTGTTGCACAGTCCCTAAAGCACCCCTTCCCTCAGCACTGACCTGGGCAAGTGTGGCTAGTCCTGACTGCTAAATGAAAGTAAGTGATCCCTCGCTGGCTCTATCATGCAGAACTAAACCCTCATGATCTCTTCCCACTAATTTTCTATGTGTCTCACCCACTCACATCCACCCAAGGGTTTGGGTCTATGGATATCTCATTGATATTCCTTTTCACACCAATTTTTAGACGATCTTAGCTCTGTAATTCGCAGACTTACTTAGAATCGAGATTTCTAGTTCTTCTTCCCCTATGCTCCCTTGCATAAGGGTCCAACTGATTCCTCCATCCTCAACCAGGTCTTGGGATGAGGAATGCATCCTCCACGAGGTAGGGTGGCTTATGGGACAAGTAAATCAGATCCCCATACCCTTCCTTACAAATTGCAAGGAAGTCCCATGCTCCATCGACCTCATGAACAGTTCTCTACAGTACTTACCTTACAACAACATTCAATGGAAGCTAGGATATTCAAAGGGGTTCTCAAGGTGACAAATGGAAACCTAGGGTTCATTTCCACAACCCCATCACCACTCCCTAGTGGATACACATAGCCCCCTCATTTAGATTCACCCATAGCCAACTCCTTGGTATTTTTATTTACATGGTATTTATTTACATCATTTACATTTTCCATGGCTCACTAGCACATGGGTAGCATAATACCAATTACTTTCCTCTGCAAGGCCAAACATTCACTAGTAGGGCCTTGGCCTAGAGATCCATTCTTGGAATCATACATCACATGCATACAATATTTACATTACAGCCAAAATATCTTAAGGGTCAAAATAGGGGTATTTCAACTCCCTCCCCCTTAGAACAACATCGTCCTCGGTTTTCCAATACTTAGGAATAAATATACAGTTTACACATGTCAAAAATTTACAAAAATGTTGCAGGTCTTCCCTGCATTTCATCGTTTACTTTGAACTTTTAGTACCAAGTCCTTTGTCTTCCAGAAGCTGTTCCTGCTGGCTTTGATCTTCCATATCTGCAGGTGGGCATTGCTTCACAACAATCCCTTCCTTATCCTTACCTTCTAGTTGATCTACAAGTCTGGAAACTTCATGGCTACTATCTTTCTTGCTCCTCTTTATTGGGAAGTTGCGGAGGAAATGATTTCCTCCACATTCCCAACATTTTAGTGGTTGCTTCTTCTTTACCTTCTCAATTTCCTTTGATTCTTCCAACTTGGAATGTTTCTTAGTGGACTGATTGGAAGAATGCCTCTTCATTGATCCACTGTCCTTTCCACCATTGATTTCTCCCAGAATGCTTTTTGGTTTTTTTTTGTAGACCAATAGAGCCCTACAAAACCTTGTGGTTCATCTCATTCTACTGCTTTTGTAGCTTGAGCATCTCTCCAAGATTTTGTTGGGTCTTGGATATTGTTTGAAGAATATTTTTAGCCAAATCCAATAGCCTTTGTTTTGCTTACATGGTCAATGTGTACAACTCCCGACACTTTGATTGTTAGCACCACTTGTTTTGTGACAACTGCAATCAATTGATTTCACTTTCTCACTTGTGAAATTCATCATTGAAACTCTTGTTAGGCCAAGCATACATAACCAGTAAAATCAATCAATTATTTTCCCAATTGACATGGAAAGTCCATGCTATATCCATGAGACTTCCAAACTTTTCATGCTTTCCCAACATACACATGAACTCATTCATGTTCATCCTTTCACAGGGAGTTAACTATTTCAGCATTCACAATTTATATCAAGCAAATAAACACAATCTACTTTTAGTTATGACATGCATTCAACAATTTTATGTTTCTAAGATGCATCAATAAAAAAGGAAATAGAAGAGTAAGAGTTTCCCCCTCTTATTCTTGTTCCAATCCAGAGTCACACCACCATTGTGGTTCCATGCTCCTTAGCCTCTTTCACTTCAATGTGAATGCTTGACTTTCCCTTTCTTGTCTTGGCTATGACACTTAGTCTCTAAGGTCTGTCCAAGACCTTTCAACCAGGGAACCCTTCCACATGGTTTGTATACAAAACTCTTGGCTTCTAAGACCCACAGAAGTCCACTAGCACCATATTCCATTGCTGCTCATGCTGAACTTTCTAGGACAGTCACGTGTCCAAATGCATCCTCAGGATGCCTTCATAGTTCTTTCTTCCTGCAATGATCTAGGTTTCTAGCAAAGAAACAACATTGTATCAGCTTGGTTGTGATAAGACTTGTTCATGAAATTTTCATTATCTGAAATAAGAAATGAATAAAAATTAAATACTTATTTGCATTAGGAATTTCCTCTCTATTCCACAAGTTCCTTCTTCACTTTACAAGCCTTGGATCACTTGTGGAATGAATGTTTGGCTAGCACAAATGCTACTCCACAACATCTAAGTAACCAATGCCAAGTTAATACATTGAGTGGGTTTATCAGGCATACAACAACCCTTCACCAATACCTCCACAACATCCAAATAACCAATGCCAATCCAGTACACCGACTGGGTTTATCATGCATACAAAAACCCTTCATCAATACCTCCAAAACATCCAAATAACCAATGCCAAGCCAGTACACCGAATGGCTTTATCAGGAATACAACAACCATTCACCAATACCTCCACAACATTCAAATAACCAATGCCAAGCTATTACACTGACTGGGTTTATCAGGCATACAACAACCCTTCACCAATACCTCCACAATATCCAAATAACCAATGCCAAGTTGGTATACTCACTGGGGTTATCATGCATACACTAACCCTTCACACATGTAAGGATGGCACTCCTTCTTCACTTTGCTTCTTTAGTGTGCAACACCAAATTGCATATGTTTAAGCCGACAACACAAGATGGATAAGCAAACTCATTGGTATTGTTCCTCTAAAATTGTAAACATATTTCATAGACATTCACTCTCTAATATTGAAACACCAGGAATGCGTCCATTCCTTTAGGGTGTAGTCAATATTGACAACCCTAACATAGCCCAACACCCAAAAGGTATGAATCCCTTCCGATGTGAGCCATGTAGGGCCTAGTCACACTTCAAGAAATCTGAAATAATAATGAAAATAATACAAACATGCTATGCATATTAACTCTAGTAACTAGACATGTATATTCTCAGCAAGGGTTACTAGATACTTATCCATTTTGTAGATGTATTTTCTCTTCCTTCATGAGGAATGGGGGCTTCCTTCTGTGACTTAACACTCCCTCGGTTTTCCACCCCAAATCCTGTCACGTTCCATAACCCATATATTCCCTATTGGCATAATTTTACCATCTCACTCACATTGTATTTCAACTGAGATATCATCCTTAAAATATGCAATGGCGTTTCTCCTGAAACCCATTTCCAAGACATGGGAATTCCCATGTAATTTGGTTTCTGCAGTCCATCACATATGGTCTTCCTACAATGTGTCTTCCTTTGCACATGGTATATTCCAGTCTTACCCATGCTATCATACCCAAGACAATCTACTTGAAATTTGAAACTTAAATAAACCAAGCACTTCCAACTGTTAACATCTCAATATCACCAAAACACATTTACTTCATGTGAATCATTATCATGGTAAAATTGCAAAGTATAGTCACATCATTTATGCAATTTAAATGAAACTTTAAATACTCATTACTTCACAACCATATTGTTGTGAGGAAAATACACCTATAGTTCAGGGGAGAAACTACCAACTTACAGGGATGAAAGATAGACCTACACATGTTCTGCAAGTACAACTAGTAAGCAAAGAAAATAAGGTTAGAAAGATGTGTACCTTATTCAAAAGGTTGATCCAAGCCTTTCTCTTCCTTGCTCTTCAATGCTATTCAATGTCGCAATGCCCACACGTGCAAAACAACTTCATACCTTTCTCAAATACATTTGACTACATATATAAGACTGATATTCATGACAGAAGAAGACATCAAACTATAAGCAAACTATAATCAAATCTGAGACACACATGAATAGGTCATATTTGGAAAGGGAAGAACATCTAATCTTTATTAATGAATGAAGCAAGTACATAGAATTATACCTTCCTTCAATCTTAGCATTTCACGAAACCTAGATTCAAGGTCTCCTGCTTCTATTCTCCAAGGATCCCAGCCTCTAATCAGTTGTGCTAGGGTTTATCATAAACTGAGGCACAAGAGAGGGGGATGAGGGTCTCCATTCCTCTAAAATAACATTGTTATGGGCTTGGTCCCTTCTCACGGCCCTTCTACCTTCCTTATATAGTCAATGAAGGAGAGGAAAAGTAGTTATAACCAATTAGGAAGTTCCCAAACCAACCCAATTTGACCAAAATTTGAGATTTTGACTGATTCAGGAAAGTGCCCTACTCTTCCTACTGCAAACCTGCACACTTTTCAAGGTGTGCGCTACTCTCTGCATAGGATACCTGCACCCATGTGAGAATATGGCCAAAACAGGGTTTTTTTATGGTTTTCAGGAGGTGGTTTGGTCTAGAGATGTGTTCCTAAGGGTTATGACCATCAAATGGACCAGGAGTGAGGTAATTTCAACCATGTTAAGTGTCCCATATGACCCTTATATCCACAAGTGTCCTATCGTGTGACTAACCTTGATCTCAAGAAATGTCACCATGCGACTAAGCGATGCAAGTGTCATCACAGACGGAGAAGTGTCATTTTAAGCTATAACGCATATCATTTATACAACTCTACCCTTCCACAGATCATTCTGGAAACCCATCAAACATGACTACCTTCTTCATGCAGTCATTGCCTTGCATTCATAGAAACTCATGAAATGATCTCAGAATTACCATTAATTAATGATTTCATCTATTGTTTAATTGTAATGAAACATACATCACAACCATGCATTCACACAATGCATCACAACTTGTGCAACCACTCACATGCATGCACATCCACAACACTTACACAAACTTTTCATGTCCATTCACTCCATGCATAACCACAAGATTTACAAAATCTTTTTAATGCATATCCAATCAATGTCACTTTGCATTGATTCATGCATACTATACTATCATGTCACGCATTCCACTATTCCAAACACATTATGGTCTAACTAGGGCTATCTCACATAGCATGCACACTACTATAACAGGACCATGAGTCCTCACTTGCTTTAGCTATTGAACCCATAACCAACATACACATGGTATGATCTAATTTTTAAATAGTCATATGGTATGAGGCCTCTCTTCCTTACTTCCCCATACTACACCATACCATGGTGGTATGGCATTCACATAAATGCATTCATCTTAGATGCATACCATTTTACAATTATTAAACATGGCTCAAGGGATTCTTACCTCATCCCCATTCAACACTTGTACCATTTTCACAAAGAAAGCATACCTGCATGGATCCCATTAGCATCCTTAATGTTACCTCATCAATTTGGCCTCTTACCAAGGTCTACACAGTCCTTCCACCAATCCTCATGATCACATATTTTGTTGCACTAACCTTTCTCATAGGGTTGCTGGCCACATGCAACAACACCATGTACATTTTAGCCATGCTTCTGTTGTCTTTGGTCCTACAACCCATATCAACACTAAGATTGATTGTTAACCATAATGATTGTTCTAAGCATCTCACTGCATATGAAAAGCCTCACTAGCTTTACCAAAATGCAACATCATAGGCATTCACAAACATATTCACATGCACTGTGAAATACCTAGCAGCATGCCCACTAGTACATATGTATTTCAAGTATCTCATCGCTTGCATTTTTGGCATTCCTATGCCCTAATCTTCTGTATATAAATCTCATAATACAAGAACATGGTAGGGGTTAAGGAGTTCTCCCTTTCCAATCCCTTATCAAACATGGGATTTGCTCTTCCATATCATAGCTGGTCCAATTCCTGGCCTCTAGCAAGCACACAAGGAACCATTAGCTATGATTTTCTCACCAAGCACCAATTCCATATACATACCCATGGATAACATTCCTATTTTCTACTTGAAAATCATACCATTCCCATGTTGTAACATAAATATTTCAAGGTGAGATATTTTCCCTTTTTTTATTAACGTTCCCCTACTGTTAAAATTGCCTTCAGAAATTGTGGTCAAGTCCAATTTGGCCCTTCTTGGTATTCTCTACATTTATCAACATTGCCATTTGTTCAACGTTGATGCCCGGTAAAGGGCTATATGTCTAGATGGAACTGAATCAGCCTCTCTATGCTGATCATATAGTCTCTGTTGGTTGTCAGGTCCCACCCAACGAGATAGTACATGGCCATTGGTCTCAATCTATGTTCTTCCGCAGCTCTAACATGCCATTTAAGCTTCAAATTCCGCCCAAGAATCCCCAGTGCTGCAACCTTGGGATCTGATACCACTCTGTCACATCCCCAGTCACCTTGGTGCCCTTTCCAGGCAATGGGAGGCAACCCTTGAATCACCTACTATTTTTTTTCTTCTTTTACCAAGCAATTCAAAGGTTCTGCAATTCTGCACCCACAATGGTCTCGATCCGCAATCCGCAAGCTGCAATGCAGAATTCGGAAAGGCGTAACCACCAACTCAAAGTTTTTTCGAAAATCCCTCTGAATTCTGCAATCCACAATCCTCCTTGCGGGATTCGGAAAGTAGGAACCACGATTTCCAACTTCAATGAAAACATGCCTCCAACTTCCGCAATCCACAATCCTTCTTGCAGAATTCGGAATTCGGAAGCACAAATTCCAACTCTCTAGAAATATTCATTTCCTAGTTCCACAATCCACAATGTGGAACTCAAAAATCAAAATGCCAATTCCATTGCTCCAGAAAACTTCATTTCCAACTTCCGCAATCCGCAATCCGCACTCTGCCTTGCGGGATTTAGAAAGGTGGAAGCCCAAATTCATGACTCCAGGAATATTTCACTCCCGACTTCCGCAATACGCAATCCACCTTGCGGTATTCAGAAATGTGGAAGCCCAAATACTTAGATCCGACAAAATATCCTCTCCGACTTCCGCAATCCGCAGTCCAGCTTATGGAACTCAAAAATCAGAATGCCACTTTCGCCACTTTGGGAAATTTATCTCCCCGACTTCCGATATCCACAATCCGCGTTGCCAGGAACTCGAAAGTCGGAAGTCCAACTTTACAACTTTGACAATTTTACCTTTCTGACTTCCGCAACCCTCAGTCCACATGCCGAACTTGAAAGTCAGAACTCCAACTTTACAAATCCGACGAAACGCCTTTTCGACTTCCGCAATCTGCATGTAGGCTCGGAAAGTTGGAAGCTCCAACTCCATAACTTCTCCATCCCATAACTTCTTCATCCTAAGTCCAAATTGGGAAAATCCAGTACCGTTGGAAAGATATTGGAGAGAAATATGAAGCTGTTGGGTATTCATCCACACTTGAGTACTTTGTTCCTGCCCTCATTCCACTCCAAATATGGCCTTAAACCCCATCTATACCCCTTTCACCACTCTACAAGAATCTATGCTCCATTTTGCCATGTCTGCCCCCCTCCTCTGATCCACATAAGAGCCATGAACACCACAGGGGGGGTGTCTGTTAATTTTTCGATAATTTCATTCCATTATCATTCAGGATCACTAAGATAATAATATGTACAACATATCAAACATAGACACAATAAAAATCACACAAGAGACATGGAGTTTCACTGGGGAAAACCAAGAACGTGAAAAACCCCGCAACTTCGTTAGAAATAAGATAAGCCACAAACCAATATCACAAGGATCAAACCCAACAAGATGTCTCTAGCATATGCTCCTCCTCCTCCACTAGTGCGCCACTTTCTCTCTTAGCTATGCGAGCTTGATAAGTGAGTGAATGAATAGAATGAGAGAGGCACACCCTCTATTTATTCATTGGCTTGACCCGGCAATAAACCAACAAGGCCGACTTCCTAATGAAGCCTAATAACCCAACCACATGACCTAACTAGGGTCAACCCCTTACTGGTGGTCTAATAACCCATCAATACAAATGACGACACTTACAATGTAACTTGTGACACTTGCAATGTAACTGGTGACACTTGCAAATACAAATGACGACACTTCCAAGTAGCAGAATAATACATCTCTGTTGGATAGACAATAAAGTACAAATGTAATATACAAGTGAATATCTTCTGAAGTTACAAATACATCAACACTGCCTCTTAACTAGGAAGGTGTTTTTTGACACAGGTCATCAATACATATTGGCACAAGTCTTTAATTCTGGAGCTAGATCATCATCATTGGATCATGGAGCATCATCATCATCACCGCTGCTGCACTCGACATCTTGATCACTGGGCTATCTCTGAATTATTCTCATCATAGGAAGTTCTACAGAGCCATCCCTTTTTCATGCTAGATGTAGGCCTAGCCTCCTGCAGGTCTTCATCATCACTTGCCATACTGTGGAATCCTCAGGACTTATTATGTGCATCAACAAAACCTCAAAACAGCATCCCAGGACTTATTTACGAGCTTACCACTCAACCTATTTGATGTCTCAAAATATTTTACATGTTGACTGTCACAAAACCTTAAAAGAGTGTCTTACTTCCCAGAAGAACTCTAAAGAGCATCCCAGGACTGATTTACAAGCTTAACGCTCAACCTATTGGATCTCCAAGACTGATTACATGTGACCACCACCACAAAACCTTAAAAGAGTGTCTTACTTCCCGCAATAACTCTAAAGAGCATACTAGGACTTATTTACGAGCTTACCGCTCAACCTATCGGATCTCCAGGACTGATTACATGTGGTCAGGAAAAACCTTTAAAGAGTGTCTTACTTCCCGCAAGAACTCTAAAGAGCATCCCATGACTTATTTATGAGGTTACCGCTCAACCTATTGGATCTCCAGGACTGATTACATGCCTCCAGTAGCAAAACCTCGAAAGAGCATCCTAGGACTGATTTACGAGCTTACTGCTCAACCTATCGCATCTCCCAGGATCTTTTCTATGCTACATGCACAACCTGTCCACGGCCACGGAGTATCAACCTGATACTCATGATCATACCGATCATCATCATATAGTACATCATCCCGATGCACATCATCATAGCATCGTCCCAATGCATGTCATCTGAAGCATCATCCTGATACTCGTCATCACACATGATCCACCTGATCATGTAAAGCATCCACCTAATGTATATCATCACACATGATCCACCTGATCATGTAAAGCATCCACCTGATGCATATCATATGGAGTATCGTCCTGTTACTCATGACATGTGATCATCCTGATCATCGTCACTTCATCATCCTGATGCACATCATCCAGAGTATCATCCTGATACTCATCACACGTGATCATCTTGATCATACAAAGCATCCAACTGATGAATATACAGAGAAGTAAATGGAGCATCATCCTGATGCTCATCATACAATGCTTACATCCACAGCGATGGGAAGGATTCTCCTCTCACCATGATTGGAATGGCTCCTGCAAATGTGTCACATCACTTCTTCCTCGAAGTATCTTCAATTTGAAGAACACCAAGCCTCTCTCTGAAGTATTCAAACTTCACCCTGGCTAGTGGTTTCGTCAACACGTCTGCAACCTGCTCATCCGTCGCAACATACAGGAGCTTCACTACTCCTCTCTACACCATATCCTTGATATAGTGATATTTTATCTCAATGTGCTTCAACCTGTTATGGAACATCGGGTTCTCAGACAACTTCACACAACTCTGGTTGTCACAATAGATACAGGTAGCATCCAACGAGAGATCAAATAACTCAGATAGTAGCTTTCTAAGCCATACTGTCTCACAACTAGCCGAACAAGCTCCAACATACTATGCTTCGGCTATACTCAGTGCTACCCAGGACTTCTTCCTACTAAACCAAGAGATCACACCTGATCCCATACTGAAGCAGCACCCAGAAGTGCTCTTCCTATCTGCAGCACTGCCTTCCCAATCTGAATCAACATAAACCTCTAGGTTAAAATTTTGATTCACATCATACTTGATCCCATAATCAATTTTACCCTTCACGTACCTCATAATATGCTTTACAACAACTAGGTGAACACCTCTGGGATCCGTCAGGAACTGGCTCAATGTGTCCACCGCAAAGCAAATATCTGTTCTTGTGTTCATCAGGTACATCAAGGACCCAATCATCTGACAATACACAGTGACATCAACCGGTTCAGATGAAGCATCACACAGAAGCTTCAGGTTTGATGCCATAGGTGTGGCCATGGCCTTGCAATCCGTCATCCCGAACAACTTGAGGATCTTTTCTACATACTTCCCTTGTCTAAGGAAGATTTCATCTGTACTATGCCACACTTCCATGCCTAAAAAGTAGTGCATCATCCCCAAGTCCTTCATCTCGAACTCGAAAGCAAGTTTCCTCTTGGTGTCGGCAATCAACCCATTCTCACCTGTAACAAACAGGTCATCCACATACAATAGTAGTATCACTGGATTTCCTTCCTCAAACTTGTAGTAAAGGTTGGAATCCGCTTTACTCTTAGTAAAGCCCAAGCTGGATAGAAAGTTGTCTATTCTACCATACCAAGTTCTCGGAGCTTTCTTCAAGCCATACAAGGCTTTCTTGAATCTGCACACATATGACTCCCTGTCATGTGTCTCAAAACCAAGTGGTTTCTCCACATACGCTTCCTCTTTGGCTACACCATTCAAGAAAGCTATCTTGACATCCATTTGGTGTATCTTCCATTTCATCACTGCAGCTAGAGCAAGTACTCTTCTGATGGAAGTGTGTCTGGCTACAGGTGGAAAAGTCTCTTCATAATCTATTCCCTCTTTCTGGGAGAAGCCACGAGCTACAAATCTCGCCGTGTATTTCTCTATGCTACCATCTGCAGCATGCTTGATCTTATAGATCCATTTGGAAGTCAGAACAGACTTCCCTTTTGGTCTTGGGACGACATTCCAAACATCATTCTTCATGATCGATTGGTATTCCTCAACCATGGAATCCTTCCATTCTTTCTTTTCTTCTACCTCTTCATAACTGGAAGGTTCTTTGTTCATAATGTCACAAAGCAAGGCAACATTGCTAGTGTGTGACCTTGTCCTTCTCTTTTCTCCATGTTCCTCTTGTGGAATACCCTACCTTTCTGCATCTTGTATGAGCTCTCTAGCCCATGCACATTTCCTCTTGTGAGAGATCTTCTCAGGGGGTGGATCTATAGGTTCTTGTGGATCTTCAATTTCATGAATTGCTTCATTCATACTGGTGTCTTGAATTTTGGTTACCCTTGGTTCTTCATTTTCTTTGGTAGGTGTCTTCCTTGATTTGATGTATGCTGAGTTTTCATCAAATGTTACATCCCTGTTGATGTCAATCTTTTTGAACCCTGGAAAGTATATTCTGTAAGCCTTCACGCTTTCACTATAACCCACAAAGATGCCCTTCTTTCCTAAAGGATCTAGCTTTGTCCTCTTTTCCTTTGGAATGTGTGTGTATACTAGACAGCCAAATATCTTGAGATGGCTAACTTCAGGTTTCTTACCGGAGAACACTTCTTCTGGTGTCTTGTTGTCAAGCATTTTGTGAGGTGTTCTGTTCTGCACTTATACAACTATCCTTATTGCTTCTGCCCATAGGTGCATAGGAAGATCCTGGTCATGAAGCATTGCCCGTGCTGCTTCCATGATAGTTCTATTCTTCCTTTCTGCAATTCCACTTTGCTATGGATTGTAAGGAGTAGTCAACTCCCTCTTAATGCCTGAATCACTGCATAATTTCTTGAAGTCACTTGAAGTGATTTCTCCACCATTGTCGGATCTGAAGGTCTTGATCTTCTTATTAGTTTGATTTTCTATCAAGGCTTTGAATTCCTTGAACTTATCAAACACTTCATCTTTATTCTTCAAGAAATAAACCCAAGTCTTCCTAGAGAAATCATCAATGAAGGAAACATAGTATACATACCCACTCAGAGAACTGGATGACATTGGACCGCATACGTCGGAGTGGATAATCTCCAAGATTCCTTTTGCTTTGCTTTCACTGCTTGGAAATGCTTTCTTTGTGTTCTTTCCCTTTGCACATCCTTTGCAAATACCTTCATGCTTTGACTGGATTTTAGGAAGACCCTCTGCTGCTTTGCTTGCAATTGGAAGTGCTCTATAGTGCACATGAGCAAGCCTTCTATGCCAAAGTTCACTTGGCTCCATGGATTCATGTATCATGGCATGTTCAAATTTCCCTTTCAATTTGTACAATCCTCCCTCTTGCTCTCTAATCACTACTGCATCATCTATTGTCTTACCCTTTGGCCACATGAGTACTTGGCCATCTATGAATGAAACTCTTATTCCTTTTGCATCCAAAGATGATATGGAGAGAAAGTTCTTCTTGAGTCTAGGTACATATAGGACATCTTGCATCTTCAAAGACTTCCCAGAGTCTAACTTGTAGGAGGCTTCGCCACTTCCTTTTATGGGATATTGATAGTCAACCCCAAGTTTCACCTTATGAGGTGACTCATGTACAGATAGGTCTCCCAAGGATTCTTTAAATCCCGACATGTGTTTGGAAGCCCCACTATCAATAAGCCAATCATCACATCCATGTGAGATAGTACCTGTGAGAGCAGAGATCAATACATATTCTTCCTCACTTGAAGAATCTTCACTTTCTGCCCTTTTCTTCTTCTTAGGAGGTTCGTCATCCTCAGCAGCATGAGCATGATATATTTTCTTGTTGTTTTTGTTCTTCTTGTTGAAGTTGTTTTTGTTGTTGTCCCTTTTGTTCTTGGGACAAATTGAGGAAAAGTGTCCAATCTCATCACAAGTGAAGCATCGAACATGAGAGAGATCTCTCTTCTTATGATGAAAGTGAGGATGTTTCTTGTTGTGAGATTTCTCCCTCTTAAACTTACTTCCTTTAGTGTGTGCTGTGAGGGCTTGATATTCACTTCCCATCTTTTCTTCTCGGGCCACAAGCCTAGCTTCTTCTTGTTAACATTCTTCCCAAAGTCTACTGAAGGAGATCAATTTCCTTCTTGCACAGATTCCTTGGATGAAGGATTCCCATGACCTAGATAGGCCATTCAACTTGGTCATGACAATTTCTCCATTCTCCACCACTTCATCCACAAATTCAAGTTGTTCCTTTATTTGAGAGACCTTTGAAAAGTAGGGTTGAATGGTCTCTCCATTCTAGATCTTTACACTTTTCAATTGGTTCCGCAGAGTCATCTTCCGATTTATGTTCTTTCCTTTAAACAACTTAGTCAAAGAGTCAAACATCTCCTTAGGTGTCCTTAGGGAAGACACATGGGGTATGAGATGGTCCTTAATAGAATCATCAATGATTATCTTGGCTTTGACCAAGTTCTTCTTATGTAAGGCATTAGCCTCATCTCCCTCTGGAACTGGAACATCTTCCTTTATGTAGTTGTCCAACTCATTCTCTTGTAGGATTAACCCAATCCTATACTTCTAGGCATGGAAATTATTAGTGCCTTCAAGCTTATCTTCAAGCTTGGTGTGGTGAGTCATATTAAAGAGTACTTGAAATGGAAATAGAAAAGTTTTAGGTCTTACCACTTAATTTTCTGAAAACTAGATTTGGAGTTGGATTAGGGTTTGTTAGAGAAACCCTAAAAAGTCAAAATTCGAATTTCAAACTTCTGAAAGGATAGAAAGATGTGCCTTGCTGAATTGGTCAAGCTGGTATACTCAAAATTTGAAATCTGAAAATTTTCACCCATCAAAATTGCTTTTGAAACTTACAGATTCACTAGACATGACCCTAAATTAGGGTTTGATTTTCCCGAAGCTTCACCCAACTAGAAATTTTGATCCAAAGCTCTAAACTTTGATTTTATAGAGGAGCTTCCAGCCGTGGTATCGGATTTCAGAAATTGCATTTTTTGCAGAAACCCTAATTTTTAGGTGAAAAAATGAAAATGATCAGAATTGAATTCTGTCTTGACAGAAAGATGCACCCTTTCTAGGAGAGTCAATCTAGCCTCCTGCCTTTGATGATCTGTGGAGAGAAACTGAAAAAATAAGAAGCCCTAGCTTCCACACATGCACAGTTCCTTCTTCTTAGGTCAACTCTGATACCATGTTAAATTTTCAATAATTTGATTCCATTATCATTCAGGATCACTAAGAGAATAACATGTACATCATATCAAACATAGACACAATAGCAATCACACAAGAGACACATAGTTTCACCGGGGAAAACCAAGAAGGTGAAAAATACCGCAACTTCCTCAGAGATAAGATAAGCAACAAACCAAGATCACAAGGATCAAACCCAACAAGATGTCTCTAGTAGATGCTCCTCCTCCTCCACTAGTGTACCACTTTCTCTCTTAGCTATGCGAACTTGAGAAGTGAGTGAATGAATACAATGAGAGAGGCACACCCTCTATTTATACATTGACTCGACCTTCCAATAAACCAACAGGGTTGACTTCCTAATGAAGCCTAATAACCCAACCACATGACCTAACTAGGGTCGACCCCTTACTGGTGGTCTAATAACCCATCAATACAAATGACGACACTTACAATGTAACTAGAGACACTTGAAAATACAAATGACGACACTTTCAATCATTGGAATAATACATCTCTGTTGGATATACAATAAAGTACAAATGTAATATACAAGTGAATATCTTCCAGAGTTACAACTACATCAACAATGTCTATTCCTTTCCCAAGTCCTGGTCAAAGTATCCTACACATTTATCAAGCTTATCCCTAATTCATCAATGGATAATTTAAAGACATTACACCCATGGAAATGCAAATGTGCAGAAGTATAATAAGTCACTCATATATGCAGATTCATACAGCAATGAACATAGGGGGATGAAACATTATCTATACACAAAGAATGGAATACATAAACCTATTTCTCCTAGGAATATTGGTGATCTAACATAATGAGACTTAGGCCTACTTCTCAATCCTAAATACATATGAGTGCTAACATGATATAAAGATGCAAAGGTGCAGAAGTAGGAAATGACATGCACAACAGAATGAAAACATAATACATAGGCATTCAGCCCTATCACTCATTTGGATCAAATCATACATTATGACATAAATAAAAACACATGCACATATGTAGAATAGACATCATTCAAGGCACAAGGAAAACTTATATTCTCATGGAAATTTCCAAGCAAAATGGCTATGGATTGCAAGGTTCCAACCCAACCATAGGTATCTACCCAACTTGTATTATTTCAGCACTCAGAGATCACTCCCGATCTGGGGCTATGTATCCACTAAGGAGTCCCACTCAAGCTCATTCACAGCATTGGTTCACAGTCAATCAGGCTCATCTATCACTATCTAGCTTTGTCAAGCAAGTGGGAGATAGGTAGGGGTTTTATAGGTCAATAATTTCCTCCACAGAGCTATGCGCATATCCCCATGACCTCAGATAGTTCATACACCCCCATAACCTCCACTCTCAACCTAAGTAAGGACCCCTTCTATGTTCCACAGTCGCTAGGGAGCCCCTTCCCTTGGAATTGACCTGGGAAAGTGTTGTTGGTCCTGACTGCTAAATCAAAGTAAGTGAGCCCTCACTGGCTCTAGCATGCAGAGCTAAACCCTCCTGATCTCTTCCCACTAATTTTCTGGGCATCTTACACACTCACATCCAACCAAGGGTTCGGGTCTATGGATTTCTCAATGATCTTCCTTTTCATGCCAATTTCTGGACAAGCTTAGCTCTGTAATTCGCGGCCTTACTCAAGATCATGATTTATGTTTTTTCTTCCCCTCTTCTCCCTCGCATAAGGGTCCAACTGATGTCTCCATCCTCAACCAGGTCTCAGGATGAGGAATACGTCCTCCACGAGGTAGGGTGGCCTATGGGACAAGTAAAACAAAGCCCCATACCCCGCCTTACATATTTCAGGGCAGTCCCATACTCCATCGACCTCATGAACAGTTCTCTATAGTACTTACCTTACAACAACATTCTATGGAAGCTAGGAAAGTCAAAGGGGTTCTCAAGGTGACAAATGGAAACCTAGGTTTCAACTCGACAACCCCCTCACCACTCCCTAGTGGATACACATATCCCCCTCATTTAGTTGCATCCATAGCCAACTCCTTGGTATTTTTATTTACATGGTAGTTATTTACATCATTTACATTTTCCATGGCTCACTAGCACATGGGTATCATAATACCAATTACTTGCCTCTACAAGGCTGAGAATTCACTAGCAGGGCCTTGGCCTTGAGCTCCATGCTAGGAATCATACATCACATGCATACAATATTTACATTACAACCAAAATATTGTAAGGGTCAAAATAGGGGTATTATATGCACCCTGGAAGCTAACCATTTTTGTCAAACCAAGGTTACAAGACTTTTTGTTCCCAATCTAAAAAAGTTATGAAATACTTCTTCATGATCTAACACATCATATTTGTTCCATCCAAAAATAATTTCTAATGAATATACTGAGGTTCAATTCTAGCCTATGAGATAAAAGTTATAGTTCTTAGAAAACACCAATTTTCCTATTTCATGCATTTTTCTCATTGGAGCAACCAACTGAACCTTGAAGACCAACTTCCACCATTTATGGAAGAAAATTCAAAAGCAAGCAATGAATTTTTTTATTAGGTGTAGTTAGTATCTTGGGAATACATAGAAACCTTCATGTTGGTGATTTGACACTCAAGTCAAATTCTACAAAATTCTAGAATTGTCCACTTTTCCGTTTTCACACTTTTCATAGACTTTGAAGTTTTGGATAAAACTGTTCTCTCTTAAATTGAAAAAATGGGGAAATTTTAAACTATGGAAAATCATCTATATAGTTTAGGGGATAAAAAATTAAATAAGAAAATTATTTCAATTTTGAATCCCAAGGTCACTTTTTCTCCAATTGTTTTTCCAGGATCATCAAAAAGTCTCCCGGAACAATGCATTTTGGCTTGTTTCTTCAGTTCCACTGAAATTCATTGGAATTTATCCAACTACTCCATTGATTTTATTCATGCATTATTTGATTCCCTCTTATGAAAAATTCATCATGAACATAGCTACTCACAAGACATACCATTATATTCTTTTGAAATTACTAGCTGCAATTGTAGCATTCTAGAGTAGAATGAGCAAACCATTCTCATTGGAAATTTAATATTCCTCATCATAGTGGACATACACCATAAAGTTCACTTGATTTAGATCATTTTTATCATGTTAGGGCCAATATAAGATTGCATGTTGCTGCAACTTTCCATATCGTTGCACTTCCTTATTGACACAACTTTTCATAATGTTGCATTGTCACAATGACATCTTATTGCTTTGGTGTAACTTTCTATATTATTATGTTTCCACATTGTCATCTTATTTCATTGATGCAACTTATCATATGGTCACATAAGAATTAATTGTCATATTGTTGCATTGTTATGTTGTCAACTTGACATATTGGCATGACTTTCTAGATTGTCACATTGTTGAATTTCCGTCTTTACATATGTGAACTACCCTATTTTCACATTATTATGAATTTCTATATTTATGTGTTGGTACGACTAACTATATTTCCATATTAATGTGACCTGCCATATTTTCATATTAGCATGATTATCCATATTGCTACATTGGCACAACCTACCTACATTTGCATTGGTACTATTGGAAATAATTCTACATTGACATGAATTCTCATATGTTACCATTGGAACTAGTAATCATATTTTTTATTAACAAACTTGCTATATTTCTACATTGGCACCACAACAAATCAAACTAGCTATGGTCCTACCTCACTCATTGTCATCTGCAACAAATGTGTCAACCATGCCATCATATCATTTCAATCATATAATGAATAATAACAACTTGTGAATACATAGGATTGTAACAATGGAGAAAAAATTATCGACCACCCTCCATCATCCTCAGCATCATGGGTCAAGATCAATGGGTACCACATCATAAGATACTTAGGACAACTTGCAAAGATAATTGTATCTACATGTAAGATCAAGTCGATCATTGGATGAAAATAACATGGTGTAGTCATCAAACTATGCAGGGTTATTATCAACTTGTCATCATGAGAATCCCTCTCATGCACCTAAAATACTTTGGCAATTGAACTATCCTAAACTAGGACAACTCCCTCATCTCAAGATAACCCTAATGAGTATCATAAGTGAAGAATACCTCTCTCTGACAGAATACATAATCCCTAGTTTTGTACTCTATAATAATCCCATTAGTTGTAATTCTCGAATCAATTATAGCGGCATCCTCCATAAAGGAATCACGCATCTCTAATGAATAACTAGAAGGATTGTGGATGAAGTCAATCCCATCATCACACATCTACTCAACTATAAAATTAGAATTCTCATGGATGGAAACAACCATTTATATGTATATCTTGGTGTGGTACACTGACCCCTACATTCTTGTGAGCCAATGGATCAACATATCCACATTCTCCCTTACCAAAGGAGGAGAACCCTATGAATGGAAATATCTCAAAATTTGAGTGCAGGGATCGAAACCTGGATTTCCATTTTCCTTGTGAGAAATAGATTTCTCTAGAAACCTCTTTCTATAATGTGTTAGTGATACTACATCAACAAGTAACCATTAAATGATACCCTCTCTCAAGAATAATCCAGCATGCATCCAATATCCATTTCCATGCAAAAGACGTCCTCTCCAGGCTCTTATTAGGCAAATTTCATTTTCTTGGAGCAAGTGCAAGATAGCTCGTACAAGTTAAGAAAAATCATTTTCCCTGCCAAAAATCCTCCTACACTATTCCCTAAACTTCTATTTATATCTTTACAAAATGCCTCTTGGGATGCCACCTGGCTCTTTACACATGTCCTCTACAGACTTTTCCTCTTTTAAACAAATCGTGGCCCTTTTCTTAAAACAGAAAATTTCTCAAAAAGGAAAAGGACAATTGTCCAGTGATTCCACGCTTTAAACATAGGGAGACCAAAATACAAAAATAGGAACAACGCCTTAGGATCAGCGTGTTCATCCTTGGGAAGTCGCTTCTGCTGGGAGAGAGGTGCTTGGACCAGCTGCTACTGCTGTTGCTGCTCTCTTTTCCTCCTCTGCTATGTAACTGAACCAGATACCAGTGTCTCTGATAACCACATTTGCTGGGGAAGGGAGCAAGATCTTCTCGGAAGTCACATGTTTGTCAAGCTCTGCTTCAACACCCTGAATTTCTGCAACTGATGCTTGGTGGATTTCTTTAAGCAAATGACTGTAAATTGATGACAGTCCAATATAGTGATGGAGATCATCAGTGGCTAAGACATCAATCTTCTTTACATATTCTATTTGAATGCCTATCTCTTCCTTCAAGTCTGATAAACGTTGCTCTTTTCTTGGGAACTCATCGAGGGACTGAGGAAAACTCATCTTGCACTTATCATGTACTTCATGGATTTTTTGATAGAGGCTATTACTTTTATCCATTGTTCCTTGGATCTTAGCCATTAGCTGAAGGCCACAGTTCCTAAAGAATTCCATAAGGGCTATATCTTCTTTAAAATCATCTACAGACTTGAATGGGAGATGCTTGGGGAAATCAACCTTCCCTTCTCTCCATTCCATCTGCCTCAGGATGTTTGCTTTAACCCGAGTATATTTTCCCTTAAGCCTATTGGCCTCTGCATTGACTTCTTTCAATCCAAACATCATGGCTTTGAGCCTACGCACTTCCTCAGTAATCAGCTCCTGTGTGGCATGCATTTGTCTCAGAATGTCACAGGACAGCTCATGAAAGGGAGACATATCTATTGCTCTGCTCTCTACCTGCTTTAATTGCTCAACCATTGCTTGCTTATCGGCTTGCAGATGAGAAACTCTAGCTTCATAATCATTATTTTCTGCTTCTAAAACCATCATCTGGACTGCCAGGTGCTCCTTTTCTTCTTGTAAATGGCGATACTTATCTGACAATTCCTTGTGCTCAACAGACAGGCAATTATATTTATTCGCTACAAGATCCCTGTAAGCCTGCTCATTAGCCACAGTATGTTGCAACATGTGAACTCTCCTCTTTGTTGACTCAAATTCTCTAACCATGTCGACCACATTGTCATGTGTTGCTTTTGCTGCTGACACAACGGCGGATGCCATGGCTACGGGAGCCTTATTTGTATTTTGCATCACCGTGGTCTCCCGACGGGTAACAATATCTTCTTGGAAGAGTCTCTTTATCCTCTCTTTCGATTTCAAGACTACTGCCTTCCTCTTCTTATCATACACAAATTCATCCCATCGGGACACAGTATGATCTTCTGATGGAGTGTAAGGGATGATTGGGAGGTCTATTACATGTATTTCTGCTTCTATGGGTGGGATCTATACTACTTGAGACATGTCTGTTCCCACATTCTAGGTGCTGGGGACACCTTCTTGAGCTGGATCTGTCTCCACATTTTGGGTGCCGGGAACACCTACTTGAGATGTGTCTGCCTCCACATTTTGGGTGCCGAGAACACCTCCTTGAGATACATTTGTTTCCATATCGTGGGTGTCAGAGCCACCTGCCTGGGCATCTTCATCGGTCTTAAATTCTTCCTCCACATTTTGTTCTTCTTCAGCTTTACGCCTTCTTTCTTATTCATCAGCTTGCTGTTGATTTTCACTTTCTTCCCTCTGCTCTCGATCTTCTGCTTCCTTCTGCAACCTTGCATCTTCAGCTTCTTGTTGCAGCCTTGCTTCCTTAGCTTTTCTCTGCAACCTTGCTTCCTCAGCCTCTCTCTGGAAACTTGCTTCCTCTTTCAAACTTTTTTCTTCGCGGGCTAGGGCATCAGTTGCTTCTCTCTCTTTCTGCAGACTGGCTTTTCGGGCTAGGGCAGAGCTAGAGCTTGCTCCACAGCCATGATGACAAATCTGCAACTCAGTCATGTTGTTGATGCCTCTGAACACTTCTTCCTCAGCATCATAGTACTGAGCATATTCAAAATGAGCATAAACTTCTTTGCAATGCTCGGCAACCTTGCTCCGCCTATCATTTCTATGGAAGATCATTTCACCGAAGTGGAAATCTTTCAGCTCTTGAACGAATTCCTCAGCTGATGCAACCCCTAAGAATTTGTAGGCTCCTATGCAGAAGGGAAAAGGAGGGAAAGAAGCCTTATGTTGCTTGTTAAGCACCCCTCCTATTCCATCAAGGAAAATTTTCCTGACTGCTTCTTTGAGGACTACATAATCAGTAGTGTATTTTGGAAAAATGTATGGCACTTTGGTACCTCCAAACATCCGGATGTAGGTGCCCTGCTCTGAGAAATAAAAATCGCCATAGTTTTCCAGGACCTCCATGGCATTTTCTGATAGACAATTGGGCTCTTCCTTGAACATCTGATCATATAGAGGCATGATGAACTCTTTGCAGATGAGCTTATAGCTTGCTCTGTAATTTTGAGCCCACATTATTTTATAAGCAGTGTAGACCGGGGTGTTGGCTTTATCCCATGTGCAACCTAGCCTGGGGAACGAGAGCTTGGCCAAGATGCAGTCAATGAGATAGGAAGACATGTAAAATTCTGACTTTTTTAAGGCCAGACCTTCTCTTGCAGTAGTCACTGTGGATTCCAAACTATTCGAAAGGATAGTATCCCAATCAAACACAGTTCCTTTGAATGATACGAAGTGGATGATGGGGGCCCACTGTATCCTATATACAGTGCCATCGGGCATGCCTAAAATTTTGCATAGCATCAGGGCGATTAACTTAAAAGGAGGTCTTAGGTTCTGAACATCATATTCATCATTACCTCTCTTTCTCAAGTGCTTGCCTGTGACCAATAATTGTTTGGACATCTCAATATTATTCATCTTACCCAACCATTCATCACTTATAGCTTGTTGGCGGCGTGAGAATTTGTAGGCTGCAACAATATACGCTGGATGGAATGAAGCAAAAGGCTCTCCCTTGCTGTCATGCAACACTCTTGTCTCTGGGTTGGCATGTTCCAGTATCCACCCGATCACTTCAGAGCATGGGAAAAATTCAGGGCGGGTAGAAGCCCTAGCTATGCCAGAAGTTCTAATGTTGAGGTAGATTTGTTTTTCTTCCAGTAATACATTTGGGATATCCTGGTCCCTGATCATCCTGTAAACATCTCCCCAATGGACCTCGGGAGGAATTCCGATGGTACACTTAGAGTCTTGGAACATAGTTTCAGTCCTTAGTTGCACTGGCTCTGGTTCCAGCACTTTAGTTTTCTTTCTACCACCTTTTGGCTTCGTGGCTTATGCCTGCTAGCAACCAAATGTGAATCATTATAAAAATTTGCAACATGCTGTGAGAGTGTAACATAGAGAAGGACAAATTTAACATGCTAATGAGAAATATAGACAAATTATGAAGCTGCATGCTAGGGAAGCAAAATAGATCACTTCAGGAAATGAAAAATGGTCTTGAGAATTGATTTTTTTAGGGAGACAATGCCTAGTCAGGAATTTGTGGAATGCTTCCGAAAAGGTAAGCATATGACGTAGAAAAAACCTGCTTCCCTCCTAGTCCTTGAAGAGAGGGTGCCCTTCATCGTAGCACTTCTAATGATCAATGGTGGGTTGGCCTCGAGTGAAAAAATCCTATGAATAAACAATGAAACAAGGGATTGTTTTCCACATTCATTAACTAAGCCAAAAAGGGGAGTGGTTGAGTATCTCAACTGACCACTACTGTTATTAATAATACTTGCGAAACAGTGTGTGGCCGGTATGATGCTTGAATCAGGGTAGGAAAACGATGGGAATGCGGTTAGTGAAAAACTTGGATGGTCATGGCTATGAATTTTAGTTGGTAGGAATGAGAAACCTAAGGGGCCATGGCGGCCATAATAAAAAAAAAACGACCTATGCTACCAATGTCTATTGGCCACGTTATGAATGGGAAAACCCAAAAAGTAATTCGACGTGGAGATAAAACAAAGATGGCGGTTAAAAAGCCTACCTGGAGATGACATAGTTGTTGAGTGAGGTGGACGCGGTCATGGATGCGCTGAGCTGGAGCGAGCCACAGCGGTCTTCCCAACAGCGTTCTTTGAACGATAAACTAACAATGCGATCAATGAAACCCCCACCATCCTTATAAAAGGTTAGACACGTGCGGCATTAAACGGGTAGGTGGTGTCATTAAAATAGGGTTTAATGCCTTGTACGGTGCGGTCATTTCAATCCATCTCAGCATTTAAGCGCGACCGTCGATTGTTGGGCGGACTTACGAGTTTCATCCGCAATTGCGGAACAAGATGGCGAATTGTTTCGAAGTTTCGGGAGCACTTTGTGAGTATTTTCGAAATACAGCCTCTCGGAAGCTTATCGCAAAAGGTTTTGCCGAGTCATCCCGCAGTTTCGTAAAGACTCAGAATATCCTTCGGCAGCTTACGAAATAACTTTGTTCAAGCTTATCGACAAATTACTACGGCAACATTTGACGAAAGCTTCCGCATTTTCGAGAGAGTTCACCAAGTTCTTCCCCAGTTTCGGGAGAGTTTTGTGAATTGCTTCCGCAGTTTCGGGAGAGTTTTTTGAAATTTCTTTCCGTAGTTTCGGGAGAGAATCGTGAATTGCTTCCGTAGTTTCGGGAGAGTTTCATGAATGCTTCCACAGTTTCGAGAGAGAAACTTGAGCTTCTTCCGCAGTTTCGGAAGAGAAACTTAAGTTCTTCCAAAAAACACTAAGTCTTTCCGTGGTTTTGGGAGAGAATCGTGAAATCTTCCACAGTTTCGGGAGAGCTTTTTGAATTTCTTTCCGCAGTTTCGAGAGGGATATGCAAATTGCTTCCGCAGTTTCGGGAGAGATATGCAAATTGCTTCCGCAGTTTCGGGAGAGATATCAAATTGCTTCCGCAGTTTCGGGAAAAAAATGCAAATTGCTTCCGCAGTTTCGGGAGAGATATGCAAATTGCTTCCGCAGTTTCAGGAGAAAATCGTGAATTTTAACTTAGAAGAAAAACTTCAATTTTTTAAAGCAGATTCCTCAGTTGAAAACAAAAACTAAGTTAAAAGGAGAATTAACTTCTTTAGGAAGTCTTTCTAGAAAAACTAAAAGGAGGGGCCCCAATATGTACAAAATTTTGGGGGGGGATGTTGCTCCAACAACAATTGGTGAGTCGCTGGCGAACAAAGATCTCTGAAAAAATTCCTCTCGATGATCTGAAACCTTCTTAAAAGATATCCATCTTATATGCAATATTCAGCTGAACCTTTGAATCTCGGTGAAGGAAAAAGTCACTTTATCTGCTAGCCATTGGGGAAAGGGGAGCTTTGATAGAGACATCTTTAAAACTCTCAAAGGGCCAACATATGGGGTTCATTTTAGAAGATTCATCTTTCAGATGGCTACTGCTATCGGACTCCACAGGATTTGCAACACTTTCTCATGGACATTATTGCTCTTGTTCCTCATTCCCATGCCGCTTGCATCCTTTTAGATGTTTATACTTTTGACAGCTTTGCTGTTTGAGCCTTCCAGAAATATTTTCTTTAGACATGATCTTTGATTTTGGCTCCACAATCCATAATGTCCTTTTGTGTGAGTGAGAGATTTTATTGATTTGATCAAGCCTCACGGACGGAGAGGAGCCTAATTTGAGCTGAGTCTTTTGGACAGCTTTCTTGACTTACATGCTTTGTTTTTGTCTCATTCATGCTTCAATTGAGGCGAGAATTTCTGGAAAACAGACCCTTGATCAAAGCCATTTTGGCTGTTAAATTTGCAGCATGGAGTCATTTCAATACCCTATGCCCTCGAGATGTGCTACTCTCTGTGGGTCCAACTTCAATGACCTTCTTGAGATTCCTTTAAGTGTGAGAGTGGATGGAGCTCGAAGATAGTAATAAAGATAGTCATAGATCTCTGCTATTTAAACAGGATTAGCGTGACTAGCAGAGTAGGCTTCCTTCCTTCTGAAGAAAGTTCAGCAAGAGCACAATACATAGATAAACTTACATTCAAGTGTAGTTTCGGATTTATGAGTTGTGAGATTTCTTTGAGAGATCTATCTTGATGAGAAACTCAACCATAGGAGCTTTCAGAAAACAAACTTTGTACAAAAGGTTCAAATGACGAGAAAAGAAACAACATAGTTGAAAACAATAAAAACAAAGGGCTAAAGCAACATAAAAGAGAAATTTATTTATGTACAGAAAGTCTCAGTGAGACTACGCAAAGTATTGTTTCAGGGCGAGGCCATTGAGAGGAAGGGTTACTTCTTCTCCCTCGAGGTCTATCAACTTATAAGTGGATGGGCCTATTTTTGCCAAAATTTGGTAAGGGCCTATCCATAAATGTTGGAATTTTGTGTGCATCTTTTTGCCTTCATGATTATAATCCCATTTCAGGACTAAATCCCCAACTTCAAAACTTCTTTTACCGGATTTCCTCTTATCGAACCATCTCTTGACTATGTCTTGGTGCTGATGGAATTAGTCTTTAGCTTTCTGTCAGGCTTCTTCAAGTTGAAGCAGGGTATTGATCCTGGATTGTAAGACTTGGCTCCCAGACCCTTGAGAGGCTTGGGACAACTGTAAGGATGGGAGCAAGATGTTGGGGGGGAGGATGGATTCCTTTCCATAGACAAGAGTGAAAGGGGAAACCCCTAATGTGTTATTTGGAGTCACCCTATCTGCCCATAAGGCGTTTGGGAGAGCTATATGCCAACTTCGCTGATTTTCTATCACAATTTTCTTGAGAATTCGAATAAGGTTTTTGTTTGAAGATTCAGCTAATCCGTTTCCTTGAGGGTAATAATTGGCTGAATAATGCAGCTTAATCCCCCATTCATAAACAAATTCATTTATCTTAAAAGATGAAAAATAGGGAGCATTATCAAAAACAAGGGAAATTGGAACCCCAAACCTGGTTATGATGTTTTCCTTCAAGAAACTGATGACCGTATCTTCATTGATCTTGCGTAACGAGATAGCCTCCATCCATCTAGTGAAGTAGTCGGTAGTCGTCAGGATGTATCGATGTTGCAAAGAAGAATTTTGATTTATCTCTCCAATAACATCTATACCCGACTACTCAAAAGGTTCAGAGATAATAACCGGCTGTAAGGGTCCTGCTGCCTTAGGTAATTTCCCGACACTTCTTTGGCATATATCACAGTTTCGTGCGTACGCATGGGCATCTCGGAACAGAGTGGGCCAATAATATCCAGCTCTAAGTATTTTGTGGGTTGTTGTCTCCCCTGAATAATGTCCACCTGCGGGGCCATCGTGTAATTCTTTAACAACTTTACTTGCATCTTCCTTTTCTAGACATCTAAGAAAAATTCCATCATAATTCTTTCTGAAAAGTATCCCATCAATGATTTGATAAGCTGCTAATTTCAAACGGAGTGCCCTCCTTTGCTTAGAGTTCCAGTGCTCAGGTAGGTATCCTTGCTGTAAATAATGCACCAGATCTCTATACCATGACTAAGGAGTTGAGAAGATAGGACATACTTCAACTGAGTTTAGCTCAGCTTCGTTCTTCCAATGTTGCTCTTCATCAGTCAAGTTTCCTGTAAGTAATTTGCACAGGCCTTGTCCTTTGATGATAGTGGCTGGTTTAAATTCTAAATCATATTCTTGAAGAGCTGTGACCTAGTTTCCCCTCCTTTCTCCTAGTTCCTTTTGAACGAAGAGGGATCTAACAGCTGGGTGGGGAACTATAACTTTAGTTCTGTTCTTAAGAATATATGGTCTGAATTGTTTAACTGCTTTGAAGACAGCATATGCACGCTTGTCAACCACGAGATAGTTTAGCTCAGCCCCTTGCAGACCAGTGCTCATAAACGAGATTGGGTATTCGTCCCCTAGCTCCACCTTTTGCGTGAGTACAGCTGCGAGGGAGTCATCCGAAGCAAAGGTACATTGGATAAAATCCTTATCAAAATCTGGGCTTCTTAAGGAAGGAGCTTTAGCTATGGCTGCCTTAATGTCTCTAAATGCATCCTTTTCTAAATCTGTCCACTTGAACTGTATGCTTTGTTTAACCATTTGTTGCAAAGGTTTAACAATTTGTGCGAAATCTGGAACAAATCTTCGAACGAAATTGATAGTACCCATAAAGGACTGCATAGATTTTTTGTTATAAGGCATTGGAATTCTATTGATAGCTTGTACTCTTTCTTGATCTATTGACACTCCTCCTTTGGAAATGATATGGCCCAAAAGTTTACCTTGGGGAAGAGCGAACACACTCTTCTTGAAATTCAATGAAATAACATACTTCCGACAACGATAAAAAATATGCTTCAAATGGACAACATGATCTTCCCTTTTCTTTGAAAAAACTGTCACATCATCTAGGTAGAGAACAGCACATTTCCCACCTAATCCTCGGAAAGCAATATCCATTGCCCGCTGGAATGTAGCTCCTGCGTTTATCAGGCCGAATGGCATCCTTCTATATGCGAAAGTTCCCCACTTAGTGCGGAAAGTAGTCTTAAGACGATCTTCTTCGGCTACTAATACTTGATTGTATCCAGAGAAACCATCGAGAAGAGAAAATAGTTCATATCCCGACACCATTTGAAGAATTTGTTCCATTGAACGGATGGGATAGTTGTCTTTATCTGAAGCTCTGTTTAAATTTATGAAGTCCACACATAGTCTTATCTCTCCTGACTTCTTTCTTACGGGAACTAAGTTAGCAACCCACTCAGAATGCCAAACCTTAAAGATTATTTTAGCGTCCAAGAGTTTCTCCAATTCCTTTTGAATCAGAGGTTCCAAAGTGGGATGCATCCTTCTTAATTACTGCTGAAATGGCTTGACACCCGCTTTCATTGGTATAACATGCTGAATAATGCAGACGTCATACGTTTTCAGATCCTCATAGGTCCATGCAAAAACATCCTTATATTGTATAAACAGTTTGATGAACCTATCTCCTTCTCCCGGTGAACAACATTTTCCAAGGTTGACAAATTTTGGTTCAGCCTCAGTACCTAAATTAACTAACTCATGCTGCATTGATGAACTGTTAGTTTTGGTATTAGCTGGCCTTTTGAACTTACTTTGAAGATCAAACAACATTTCGAATGACCTTACCCCTTTGGGGATGAAATTTCCTTTATTTGCATCCTTCTTTAGCAAATCAGAATCATGTTCTTCTTCATCTATCACAGCTCCTTGGAAAACGTCTTCATTCGTTAGAAAACTGATAATCTGTTCGTCACCATAAAAAACCCTGAAATTTGTGATGTTGTCAGGGATGGAGGGCTTGCAAATTAATTCAATTGAGCATTTGTTATTAGATAGCACCAATCTCGAATCAGATGTTGCTAACAAATCAGCTGCAGGATTTTGCAATCTAGGAATAGACTTTATATTGAAAGCATCAAAATGCATAATTAAATCCCATACCTCAGCTTGATAACCCTTCAAATGCAGTGAGAGATAGTGAATGGTATCTCTTACCTGTCTCACAACTATTTCTGAGTCAACAAAAACCTTCAGGTATTTAACATTTAAATCGATGGCCTTCTTTAATCCGTGTACCAAAGCTTCATATTCCGCAGTGTTGTTAGTACAATCAAATTGTAACCTACAAGACAAAAAATACTTATTTCTTCCCGGATCCATTAGAACACAACCGACTCCGGATCCTTCCAGAGTTTTAGAACCGTCAAAGTATAATGTCCAAAACAGATCTTTTGATTCAACTAAGTTAGTATCTCTATGGTCTAAGTCAGTGACTAAACTAACTATATTACAGTCAATATCATTAGTCCGAGAAAAATGAAGGAGATCAGACTGTTCATCTAATTCATGGCTGATAGTTTCAGACTGATAATTACCCGGATCAATTTCTAAGAAATAATTCCCCAGAACTGGGGATGAGAAGGTTACAGCTTCATTCTTTCCCTCTAGTTGAGTTACATTTTGTTTCATGTGTGGTTCTCTCAGGACTTTGATCTGATTCTGTCTATTTTGATAGGGAAACCATAGATGAGACCAATCAGTTGCAAAGTAACCATTCAGCTTTGTGGACCAATCCCTACTTAAGATCAAACCATAGGCCTCAGGAATATCAACTACCATTATGTCAATAAACTGACAAACTCTAGAGTCGGTGATCCGGATTTATGTGGGAACGAAACAAAAGATAGCATATACAGAATCATATAGAGAGATATATTGCAAATAACACAGTGGTACAGTAAACACATATTCTATTAAATAGCGGAAATAGAACAAACTGTAACATACAATAGCTAGAATGGTGGTAGCTATCTCTGAGAAGAGATGTGGCCGCTATGCTCATTCCTGCCAAGATGAATACAAAGAGAGGCCAAAAGGTCCTATTTATCATAAGCATGAGGGAAAGAATCCCAAACATCCAAAAACCTAACCCTAGAAGATGAACCGTCATAAAGTTTGCGGCCCCAAGGTGGTTAGTTGAACAGTCAACTTCCCGGGGTCATAACTTTTGCATACGATCTCCGTTTGGGGCGCTCGGTAGCCCGTTGGAAAGGTCTATCCGAGATTTACAACTCTCGACTGGGCCCAAGCACATGCCATTGGAAACCATTTGGTCCCCCAAATCGCCAAAAAATGTCGTTTAGGGCCTCAAAATGGCTCTGGAAGTTCAGGACCCGAAAAACTGCTAAAAATAGTAATTTACCAAAATTGCCAGAAGACTGTTTTGAGCCAGTTGGAAGAGGTGGGCCGCCACCGATATCCACCTGGATCAATCCTCCCTCCTTAGGAAGCAATGGTCTCCATTGCATTAAATCCCTTATCATATGTCGAGCTGTGTGTCGAGTTGAGCTCTTGGTGCGACATTTACTAAAGTGGAAAGGTTGCCTTACTTTGACATCTTCAGAGGGTTGTAATTGTTGTTGATGGATGCGCTGGAGCTGTTCAACAGTTTTGGTTGTTGTGGTATCCTTGGTATGCACCGGTGTGGATGGTTTCTTTTTGGAGGGGCCCCTTGAATGCGTGGCCTTGCACTGTAGAGGTACCTGAATAGGCGATGCTGCACTAACTTTGTGTTTTTCTTGTTTCTGCTGAGTAGAAGGATAATCTGCAGAGGTTGTGGATGTCTCTGCGATCTGGTGTTCACCTTTAGTGGCAATTGCGAATAGGGAAAATTTCCCAGTGTGGGAGATTATCTTCCTTCTCTGTTCGTTTGGGGTAGGTGCAACTATCTCTGGTATCCGATAGAGTTTTCCTCCCAAAGTGACAATGACACTGCGAGGTCGTGATTCATATATAGCATGACGCTTCCACATATATGGTTGTCCTAAAAGAACATCACATACTTCAAGTGGGGCCACATCACATAATACCTCATCTTTGAAGGGCTTGATGCCATATGGTAGGTGACATTGGTGACTGATACGGATCCTTCGTCCTTGGCTTAGCCATCCAATGGTGTATGGTTGTGGGTGCGGCGTTATTGGTAGCTCCAATCTCTTGATGACTTCTTCTGAGATCAGGTTCTTCTGGCTGCCGCTGTCCACAACAAAGTGTAGGGGAATTCCCTTCACCCACATCTGTGAGTGGAAAAGGCGCTCCTCTGCCTCCGACTCTTCAGGCTCCTCTGGATGAATCTGTGTGGTGGCAACAACGGCACTGGGTTGTGCATCAATGATCTGCTTCCCTTTTCGCGCGGCTGTGAAATTAGGTTCCGAGTCAGAATCAGAACTGGGATCTGATTCTGAAGCTTTGATCTCAGCCACCAATGACTATTTTGAGCGATAATCATCAGTGTTCTGCCAGGGGCTTTTGTGGAACTCGCACCACTTCCTGGTGTCCTTCTTTGACTTTTCTTTACCCTTATTCGCCTGTGGTTGGGACTAGTTGTCCTTTTCCTGCCCCGTGTTCTACGAGCCAGAGTTTCCCTTGCCCTGCTTCTGCACAGGTCCGAAGTCACGCTTGTTCTTTTGCTGAAATTTTTGCTCAATTTTGACAGCATATTGATAGGCGGATCTGAGTGAACAGATTTCCAGGAAATCCATCTCTGTTCGGATGTACCGGTGTAGGCCATTGCGATATTTCAGTACTAGGTGCCGCTCGGAGTCCTTGATACCTAGCTTTGTGCGCAAGGTATGAAATTTGTTGGTGTACTCCGACACCATTTGGTCCCTCTCTTGATGCAGAATGGTCCATTTTGTGTACTGGTCATCATAGTTTCCAACAGGGTAATATTGTTCCTTGACGGCATCTATAAAAGAGGCCCAAGTGGGATTAGAATATTCAAACAATCCAGACTCATCTGATGAGTTTTGCTCACAATAACTTTCCCACCAATTTTTGACATGGGGGACGGCCTTAAGGAGCGCAAAGATGATCTTTTCCCTGTCGAAAAATTGGTGGATAGAGAAATACCCTTCTAGTAGATTCAACCATTTATCTAGGGCATCGGCATCGATTTGGCCTTCAAATAAAGGGATATCAAAATTAACTTGTACCTTGAAGGGAGTTGTATCTCCGAAATGGCTGCTCGTTGAGGGTGCATTTGTCGCTGTCGGCATGCGTTGAAGGATCTAGGCGAAATTATCCATCATCTCGTTCCTTTGTCGCACGAGGGCTTCCTCGAGCAACAACTTGATAGGATCTACTGCTCCGTCGTCTACCTTTTCTTCTGCCATGGGAGGCCGTTTGGGGCGGCGAGAGTGGTCTTCCCCAAGTGAAACTAGTTCGAGACCCAACTCTCTGTATCCTGACCTCGTCGGGGACATGCACCGACAAACAATCAAAGAGCAGACCGCTCTTATACCACTGATCCGGATTTATGTGGGAATGAAACAAAAGGTAGCATATACAGAATCATATACAGAGATATATTGCAAATAACACAGTGGTACAATAAACACATATTCTATTAAATAGCAGAAATAGAACAGACTGTAAAATACAATAGCTAGAATGGTGGCATCTATCTCTGAGAAGAGATGTGGCCGCTATGCTCATTCCTGCCAAGATGAATACAAAGAGAGGCCAAAAGGGCCTATTTATCATAAGCATGAGGGAAAGAATCCCAAACATCCAAAAACCTAACCCTAGAAGATGAACCATCATAAAGTTTGCGGCCCCAATGTGGTTAGTTGAACAGTCAACTTCCCGGGGTCATAACTTTTGCATACGATCTCTGTTTGGGGCGCTCGGTAGCCCATTGGAAAGGTCTATCCGAGATTTACAACTTTCTATTAGGCCCAAATGTATGCCGTCCGCAACCATTTGGTTCCCCAAATCGCCAAAAAATGTCGTTTAGGGCCTCAAAATGGCTCCGGAAGTTCAGGACCCGAAAAACTACTAAAAATAGTAATTTACCAAAATTGCCAGAAGACTGTTTTGAGCCAGTTGGAAGAGGTGGGCCGCCACCGATATCCACCTAGATCAGTCGGATGATAATCTAATGAGGACATATTTCATTTCCCCGATAACTTTGACAGCAGTTCTATCTAACTGAATAATTTGGGCCAGAGATGGAATAGGTTGCCCATTAATTTTTTTACAAATTGACAGCGGCATGAAATTTGAAGATGCTCCAAAATCTACCAGGCAATTGCGAACATTATGATTGAAAATTTCAAAGGTCAACAGGAATGGCAATGTCTGGTATTTAGATTTCCCGCCGATACTAGCCTCATTAATGTCGGGATCTTCTTGAGTATCCGTTAATGGAGTGCTGGGTTGGGGTTACAGAGCATGCAACAGCTTATCTCGTTGTTGAGGCAAACTACACATATCGAATATTGACACATTTGCTTTGACTTTCTTTATATCCTTAATAATGTCATATCCTATATCAGAATCGTTCCCAATTCTGGCCGGATTGTCTTTTTTATTCATTATGACCTTTGGTTGTTGAACTATGATGTCAATGTTTGGTTGTTTGGCTAGCTTTAGGCTGCGGTGGAATGATTGCTATATGTCTTCTAGGTAGTTCTTTTGAAACTTTGAGCTTGGGAGGAGTCAAGTCTGGCACAGGATCCGTAATAGGACCTTTACTGCGAGTATTAATGTTCACAGCAGAGAGAGATTTCTATGGGATCTTCTTCTACAAATTCAGTTAAAGGTACCCAATCCCATAGCACCATAGTGGTGTTCGTAGGTGGTTCTTCTAATTCAGGGCTCGATTCCTCTAGAGGATCGTCTTGATCTGGAATCTATTAGTCCAGCATTTGGTTCATGACTAAACTCATAGAGTTAATCCATTGTGGGCAGCTCTTCTCCGAATGCGGTCCTTGATGAAAGGTGCAAAAGTTTTCCATCCCTATTTCATTGAGGTTTAAAATAGGGAAAGTATTCATGGGTGGATGAGGTTGATCGTTGTCTTCCCTCTTTTTGTAAAATGGCTTGAAAGGTTTCCTAGATGTACTAGCAAACTTATCTTTCTCACGATCTACAATTTTATTGGACAACTTCTACATCATCTTAACTACATTCTCCATGTCTGTTGATGACTCTTCTTTACCTCTAGTGAGCAGCAAGGTTTTTTTATTGACTGCTGGTTTTGTTTCTGCATCTAAGGCATGTTTAGCAATGCTATCCGCTTCTTCTTCCACCTTTCTAGCTTCTTCGAAATTCTCTATCAGGGTGGTTTTCTTAGATCTTTTAACGAACATTGCTATGGGTCCTTCAAAAGCCATTGTATAATATTCAACCAGAGATTCTTCTGCTGGTTTATTTGCTTCACTGAAATTATTTAAGAGTGTTGTGAACCTTTGGTTAAAGTCTTGAACCTTTTCTTTCTTTTCTATTCTCATGGACAATAATTCTTTCATAAGCGTAGCTACAGTTTTTTGGTTTCCATATTTCTTTAAGAAACATTTTTCAAATTCATCCCAGCTTGAGATCAAGCTAAGCTATAAGCTAAAATACCAAGACGATACTTTCGGCTCAAATGTGTATGGAAAAACCCTTCAGACTACATCTTCATGTTGCACATTCAAAAGATTCAGAGCTAAATAAAAACTCTTGAGATGGTCTTCGGCCGAAATGGCTTTCCCTGGGTCGAATTTAGGCAAGACTTTCTCTAGATTTTTTGGAAGATTGTGGAATGGCCTAGCTAGATTTAACTCCCCCTTGCTCTCCAAGCAGGTACGGCCATGTCTCTATGTGGAGAATCTGGTGGAGAATTGTATGGTGAATTCAATGGAGTGTTCTTTGCAGTAATAAGTTCTCCAAGACTTTCTTGATCGGAAATATTTTATGGGTTTTCAAGATCGACCTTGTTCAGGGGTTCTGCAATTTCTTCCAAGGTTAAATTCACAAGCTCTTCAAAATTTTGCACAAGAATCGAATCACGTGTGTACTGTCACTCTTTTCTAGGAGAACTTTTCCTAGGGAGGAAATTTACTGCGTTTAAACCACCTAGCTGTCTAACATAAGATTGTGTATGTCTCCTTAAATCTTCTATTTCTGCAAAAGGCACAGCATACAATACTTCTTGAGGTTCAGAATCACAGACGAGGTTTTCTTCATTTGCTACTTCAAGATTTGGGCTGTCTAAAATTCCTCTTTTAAGTGGGTTTTCAGTAACATTTTTGACTGGGAGATTTTCCTTTATCAGTCATGCACTTTCAGGCCCTCCTTCTAGCGCCAAAAACTGTTGATGCCTCGAAGATCTCAGCATCAAGCAGAAAGGGATTCTCCCTGGTAGACTATCCCAATTAGATTGTCCACCGTTTGGTATGGGGAATCCATCCAGTTAGCGGTTCCGACAACTGTTGGGTTTGGAGATTTGCTTCAATTACATCGGTTATGGCCCTATCCACTGTTCTTTTTTAATTTTATGGTTTAAAATGATATGCAAGTGCCTAAGCTAACTTAATCTAAATGCAGAACTCGAAACAAATCTGTATTTAAAACCGAAATAAACCTAAACTATCCCTGCAAGGAGCAAAATTTTAAGTATGAGTAATGTGCTGGAAGAGTTATCTAAAGATCAACAGACAGCCATTAAATCATAAAGATACATCTACAGCAAGAAAGCAACAGATATTAGAAGATAGCTTCCAATTCACATATAATGCATTCCATTACTCATGTAGGAGAAAATTCATTTTGCACAAGAAACAGTAAGATCATTCAATACAGAGAAATAATTCAAGACAGCAATGAAAGTCACAAGAATATGAATAATCCAATCTCACTGTAGAATATGAAAGTCACAAGAATAATCCAACATGCATCCAATATCCATTTCCATGAAAAAGATGTCCTCTCCAGGCTCTTATTAGGCAAATTTCATTTTCTTGGAGCAAGTGCAAGATATCTCGTACAAGTTAAGAAAAATCATTTTCCCTGCCAAAAGTCCTCCTACACTATTCCCTAAACTTCTATTTATATCTTTACAAAATGCCTCTTGGGCTGCCACATGGCTCTTTACACATGTCCTCTACAGACTTTTCCTCTTTTAAACAAATCATGGCCCTTTTCTTAAACATAAAATTTCTCAAAAAGGAAAAGGACAGCTGTCTAGTGATTCCACGCTTTAAACATAGGGAGACCAAAATACAAAAATAGGAACAACGCCTTAGGATCAGTGTGTTCATCCTTGGGAAGGCGATTCTGCTGGGAGAGAGGTGCTTGGACCAGCTGCTACTACTGCTGCTGCTCTCTTTTCCTCCTCTGCTATGTAACTGAACCAGATACCAGTGTCTCTGATAACCACATTTGTTGGGGAAAGGAGAAAGATCTTCTGGGAAGTCACATGTTTGCCAAGCTCTACTTCAACACCCTGAATTTCTGCAACTACTGCTTGGTGGATTTCTTTAAGTAAATGACTGTAAATTGATGACAGTCCAATATAGTGATGGAGATCATCAGTGTCTAAGACATCAATCTTCTTTACATATTCTATTTGAATGCCTAGCTCTTCCTTCAAGTTTGATAAACGTTGCTCTTTGCTTGGGAACTCATCGAGGGACTGAGGAAAACTCATCTTGCACTTATCATGTACTTCATGGATTTTTTGATAGAGGCTATTACTTTTATCCATTGTTCCTTGGATCTTAGCCATTAGCTTAAGGCCACAGTTCCTGTAGAATTCCATAAGGGCTATATCTTCTTTAAAATCATCTACAGACTTGAATGGGAGATGCTTGGAGAAATCAACCTTCCCTTCTCTCCATTCCATCTGGCTCAGGATGTTTGCTTTAACCTGACTATATTTGCCCTTAAGCCTATTGGCCTCTGCATTGACTTCTTTCAATCTAACCATCATGGATTTGAGCCTGCACACTTCCTCGATAATCAACTCCTGTGTTGCGTGCATTTGTCACAGAATGTCACAGAACAACTCATAAAAGGGAGACATATCTATTGCTCTGCTCTCTGCCTTCTCTAATTGCTCAACCATTTCTTGCTTATCTGCTTGCAGATGAGAAACTCTAGCTTCAGAATCATTCTTTTCTACTTCTAAAACCATCATCTGGACTGCCAGGTGCTCCTTTTCTTCTTCTCAGTGGTGATACTTATCTGACAATTCCTTGTGCTCAACAGACAGGCGATTATATTTATTCACTACAAGATCCCTGTAAGCCTACCCATCAGCCACAGTATGTTGCAACATGTGAGCTCTCCTCTTTGTTGACTCAAATTCTCTAACCATATCGACCACATTGTCCTGTGTTGATTTTGTTGCTGACACAACGGCGGATGCCATGGATATGGGAGCCTTATTTGTATTTTGCATCACCGTGGTCTCCCGCCGGGTAACAATATCTTCTTGGAAGAGTCTCTTTATCCTCTCTTCTGATTTCAAGACTACTTCCTTCCTCTTCTTATCATACACAAATTCATCCCATCGGGACACAGTATGATCTTCTGATGGAGTGTAAGGGACGATTGGGAGGTGTATTACATGTATTTTTGATTCTATGTGTGGGATCTGTACTACTTGAGATGTGTCTGTTCCCACATTTTGGGTGTCGGGGACACCTGCTTGAGCTGGATCTATCTCCACATTTTGGGTGGCGGGAACACCTGCTTGAGATGTGTCTGCCTCCACATTTTGGGTGGCGGGAACACCTGCTTAAGATACATCTATTTCCATATATTGGGTGCTGGAGCCACCTGCCTGGGCATCTTCATCGGTCTTAAGTTCTTCCTTCGCATTTTGTTCTTCTTCAGCTTTACGCCTTCTTTCTTCTTCATCAGCTTGCTACTGATTTCACTTTCTTCCCTCTGCTCTCTATCTTCCGCTTCCTTCTGCAACCTTGCATCTTCAGCTTCTTGTTGCAACCTTGCATCTTCTACTTCTTTTTGCAGCCTTGCATCTTCTGCTTCTTGTTGCAGCCTTGCTTCCTCTTTAAAACTTTGTTCTTCGTAGGCTAGGGCATCAGTTGCTTCTCTCTCTTTCTGCAGACTAGCTTTTCGGGCTGGAGCAGAGCTAGAGCTTTCTCCACTGCCTTGACGACAAATCTGCAACTCAGTCATCTTTCTGATGCCTCTGAACACTTCTTCCTTGGCATCATAGTAATGAGCATATTCAAAATGAGCATAAACTTCTTTGCAATGCTCGGCAACCTTGCTCCACCTATCATTTTTATGGAAGATCATTTCACCGAAGTGGAAATCTTTCAGCTCTTGAACGAATTCCTCAGCTGATGCAACCCCTGAGAATTTGTAGGCTCCTATGCAGAAGGGAAAAGGATGGAAAGAAGCCTTATGTTGCTTGTTAAGCACCCCTCCTATTCCATGAAGGAAAATTTTCCTGACTACTTCCTTGAGGACTACATAATCCATAGCGTATTTTGGCAAAATGTATGGCGCTTTGGTGCCTCCAAACATCCTGATGTAGTTTCCCTGCTCTAAGAAATAAAAATTGCCATAGTTTTCTAGTACCTCCATGGCATTTTCTGATAGACAATTGTGCTCTTCCTTGAACATCTGCTCATATAGAGGCATGATTAACTCTTCGCAGATGAGCTTATAGCTTGCTCTGTAATTTTGATCCCACATTATTTTGAGCAGTGTAGACCGGGGTGTTGGCTTTATCCCATGTGCAACCTAGCCTAGGGAAAGAGAGCTTGGCCAAGATGCAGTCAATGAGATAGGAAGACATGTAAAATTATGACTTTTTTAAGGCCAGACCTTCTCTTGCAGCAGCCACTGTGGATGCCAAACTGTCCGAAAGGATAGTAGCCCAGTCAAACAAAGTTCCTTTGAATGCTACGAAGTGGATGATGGGGGCCCACTGTATCCTATATACAGTTCCATCGGGCATGCCAAAAATTCTGCATAGCATCAGGGTGATTAACCTAAAAGGAGGTCTTAGGTTCTGAACATCATATTCAACATTACCTCTCTTTCTCAATTGCTTGCCTGTGACCAATAATTTTTTGGCCATCTCAATATTATTCATCTTACCCAACCATTCATCACTTAGAGCTTGTTGGGGGCATGAGAATTTGTAGGCTGCAACAATATACGCTAGATGGAATGAAGCGAAAGGCTCTCCCTTGCTGTCATGCAACACTATTGTCTCTGGGTTGGCATGTTCCAATATCCACCCGATCACTTCAGAGTATGGACACAATTATGGGCGGGTAAAAGCCCTAGCTATCCTGAGATTTCTAATGTTGAGGTAGATTTGTTCTTCTTCCAGTAATACATTTGGGATATCCTGGTCTCTGATCATCCTATAAACATCTCCCCAACGGACCTCGGGAGGAATGTCGATGGTACACTTAGTGTCTTGGAACATAGTTGCTGTCCTTAGTTGCACTGGCTCTGGTTCCATCACTTTTGTTTTCTTTCTACCACCTTTTAGCATCATGGCTTATCCCTGCTAGCAACCAAATGTCAATCATTATAAAAATTTGCAACATGTTGTGAGAGTGTAACATAGAGAAGGACAAATTTAACATGCTAATGAGAAATATAGACAAATTATGAAGCTGCATGCTGGGGAAGCAAAATAGATCACTTCAGAAAACAAAAAATGGTCTTGAGAATTGATTTTTTTAGGGAGACAATGCCTAGTCAGGAATTTGTGGAATGCTTCCGAAAAGGTAAGCATATGACGTGGAAAAAACCTGCTTCCCTCCTAGTCCTTGGACAGAGGGTGCCCTTCATCGTAGCACTTCTAATGATCAATGGTGGGTTGGCCTCGAGTAAAAAAATCCTATGAATAAACAATGAAACAAGGGACTCTTTTCCACATTCATTAACTGGGCCAAAAAGGGGAGTGGTTGAGTATCTCAACCGACCACTACTGTTATTAATAATACTTGCGAAACGGTGTGTGGCCAGTATGAGGCTTGAATCAGGGTAGGAAAATGATGTGAATGCGGTCAGTGAAAAACTTGGATGGTCATGGCTACAACTTTTAGTTGGTAGGAATGAGAAACCTAAGGGGCCACGGTGGCCGTAATAAACAAAAAAAACGACCTATGCTACCAATGTCTATCGGCCACGTTATGAACGGGAAAACCCAAAAAGTAATTCGACATGGAGATAAAACAAAGATGGCGGTTAAAAAGCCTACCTGGAGATGAGACAGTGGTTGAGTGAGGTGGACATGGTCGTGGATGCGCTGAGATGGAGCGAGCCGGCGCGGTCTTCCCAACGGCGTTCTTTGAACAATAAACTAACAATGCAATCAATGGAACCCCCACCATCCTTATAAAAGGTTAGACACGTGCGGCATTAAACGGGTAGGTGGTGTCATTAAAACGGGGTTTAATTCCTTGTACGGTGCGGTCATTTCAAGCCGTCTCTGCATTTAAGCGTGACCGTCGGTTGCGGGGCAGACTTATGAGTTTCGTCCACAATTGTGAAACAAGATGGTGAATTACTTCGGCGTTTCGGGAGCACTTTGTGAGTCTTTTCGAAATACAGCCTCTCGGAAGCTTATCGTGAAAGGTTTTGCCGAGTCGTCCCACAGTTTCGGAAAGACTCAGAATATCCTTCCACAACTTATGAAATAACTTTGTTCAAGCTTATCGACAAATTACTACGACAACATTTGACGAAAGCTTCTGCAGTTTTGAGAGAGTTCATCGAGTTCTTCCCCAGTTTTAGGAGAGTTTCATGAATTGCTTCCATAGTTTCAAGAGATTTTTTTGAAATTTTTTTCCGCAGTTTTGGGGGAGAATCGTGAATTGCTTCCGCAGTTTCGGGAGAGTTTCATGAATGCTTCCGTAGTTTCGAGAGAGAAACTTGAGCTTCTTCCGCAGTTTCGGAAGAGAAACTTAAGTTCTTCCAAAAAACACTAAGTCTTTCCACGGTTTCGGGAGAGAATCGTGAATGCTTCCGCAGTTTTGGGAGAGCTTTTTGAATTTCTTTCCGCAGTTTCGAGAGAGATATGCAAATTGCTTCCGCAGTTTCAGGAGAGATATGCAAATTTCTTCTGCTGTTTTGGGAGAGATATGCAAATTGCTTCCGTAGTTTCGGGAGAGATATGCAAATTGCTTCCGCAGTTTCGGGAGAGATATGCAAATTGCTTCCGCAGTTTCGGGAGAGAAATGCAAATTGCTTCCGCAATTTCGGGAGAGATATGCAAATTGCTTCCGCAGTTTCTGGAGAAAATCGTGAATTTTAACTTAGAAGAAAAACTTCAATTTTTTAAAGCAGATTCCTCAGTTGAAAACAAAAACTAAGTTAAAAGGAGAATTAACTTCATTAGGAAGTCTTTATAGAAAAACTAAAAGGAGGGGCCCCAATATGTACAAAATTTGGGGGGGGGATGTTGCTCCAACAACACATTGATTCAATTGGAGCTTTATCTATCTATCAATTTCTGTCATATTTTTCCCTTTTCTGCACATCTTTGTGAAAACTAATTGTGAGGAATTTTATGTTACTAGATCCTGACCGTGATAAAATTTTCACATGGTATCAGAGCTGATAAGGAATTCAATATCACTCAGATACTTACATTTTAGCACCAGAATCAATGGATTGAAAACATAAATCCTGGGGAAATTGCCTGGAATCCATTGGAGTCTACCTAGGTGTGAGGCACTCCCAAATGTGCTCAGTGTCTAAGTAGAGTTTTATCGAGCTAACAAATTTTCCTTCTAAGGTTTTTCTTGTGCAGGTACAACAACATTATGGATTTGAATGCAGTTCCTCTTCTTACCCTATTCACAAGCTATTCATAGTTGAAATTGAAGCAAATTATATCTCTAAAGAGACAAGGTCTCTATGAGATATCTTTTGGAGCCATTGAAGAGATATAATCTTATGATGAGAAGTGTGATTGGATTGATGAATCTGATAGAGCGCATGGAGATATCTTCTTGTCCATGTCTTTGAATATGCATTACCTCATAGATTATGTTGAGTTTCCATTTGATCTATGGAGAAAACTGAATATAGATTTTGGAGTGCTGAAAGAAGAAGTTACTTCCTGGAGTGAATCTAGCACCTCTTCAAGTTCTATCCCTCCTAATGTCCCAGCCTCATGCATTTATCAAGATTTTTTTCAAGATAAGAAAGAAGAAGTTGAATATTTAACACATCCAGTTCCTATTGCTAGGATTCTCTTTGATTCGAATTCTTTCTCTACTTGCCAAGAAGTTGATATTGAAGAGACATCTTTTTCCGTGGTGCTAGAAGATGGAGAGAAATCTGATTTCTCACTTTCACATGATGTTTCTAATGAAGAATAAGTGACAAATGGAGCTTCTATTGTTGAAGAGATAGACATCCATTCATCTCTCATGTTCTCCTATGATTCTTCTAATTCGAATTCTAAGCAAAGTAAGCCAATTATTGCTCTAGAAGTTGAAGAGGAATTCTATTCCTCTCTTTCCCATGAGTCTACTAGTGTGTAGAATGATGATCTATTGGATGTTTTGGAGGATAGATCTCAGATTTTGGAGGTGATAAATTCACTCTTGTTTGTCACATGCTTCCTATGTACTCCTACTTGATTGCTAGCACTTGTTCTCAGAGTTGCACAGAAGACGTAGGACACCACCATTCGCTTGGGATTGATTCTAAAGCTCATCAAGACTCATTTGGATCTGATATCAAGAAGTTCAAGTCTAATGAGCACCTACATTTGATCTCCTATCATACTTCTGCTACTAAGGATCCTATATAAGTTACTTCTCTAGAAGATGATCCTTATTGATATGAGTTTGCTGATGTGCAAGTTTGTGGTTCATTGGATATTTTGGAAGCTAGATCAAGCTATGAAGTTCATGCATTTTATCTCCTTGTTCCCATGCCTCCTCCCTATTCCTACATGGCCAGATGCACATTTCCTTAAGGTGCTAATGAATTTGGAGATATCAAGCATTTGCTTGGACACTTGATCCTCACTATTGTAGCTAATATCACCTCATTTGGATTGAATTCCAAGTCAACATCATCATATTTACTTGGGTTTACCTCACATGGTTGGAAGTTTCAAGCACATTAAGGTTCATCTAGATCTTCTCTCACCTCTGTTGGTTCAAAGTTCAAAGATCCTCATGACATTACCATCATGTTTACACACATTCTTGGAGATTATCCTACCTATCTTGGTTTGAAATTCAAGTTCCAGAATGATCTACATATATTTGGATTTGTTCTCACCATATTTGGTTTAATGGACAAGTTCAAGGAGCTTCCATATTCGCTTGCTTCCATTGGTGGAGAAATCGAGCATATGACTTGGGAGCATGATCCTCTTCTACCAAGGAGGAAGCTATATCCATACATCTTCATCTAGTTCTAGAGAGCATCATTAAATTCTGGTATATTCCATGTTCATTTTGAGGGGGGGTTTTCTTCCCAAGTGATTTTCTCTCTTTCCTCATCTTACATGGATAATAAATTGTAAAGGGTGACCATAATACTTTTTAGCTTGGGCCCTACACCTATATTTCATTCTTTCCATCGTTTTCTCCTAAAAATATGCTCATTATCTTTTTTTTTTTAGTCATTGACTGGCTAGGCCCACTTAGCCAATTTGTGATCTCTTGCTATGAGTTGGAGAGTGATTTTTTCATAGGTGGGTATTTTCCCTAAATCTAAGCCTACCACATATGAGCTAATTCGAATGCCTCTAGAATGCCAATTCTATTTTCTCCTATTGAAATATATTTGGAAAGCCAATACATTGGCATGCAATGGAGGAATAACATTTATTCAACTGGAGTTTTATCTATCTATCAATTTCTGTCACAGTTTTCTCTTTTCCAGCACATCTTTGTGAAAACTAATTGTTTGGAATTTTATGTTACTAGATCATGTCTATGATAAAATTTTCACATTACAGTGGTACATGGAGAGACCATAATTGAAGGGATTAATGCGGAACCTTTCTCTTTAGATACCCAAGATAATCTAGATCATTTCCTTTAGGTTGAAGTTGTAGGAAACTCATCAAATGTGTCCAAGAATGAGGTATCTTAGTGACAATTTCATTAGGTATCTGAAGCAAATAGTAGTGAACAGAGACTCTCCCTATAACTATTCCCTTCAATCTTCACTCATTGGACCAATAATACTTGGGACCCCTGAGTCTGGTGTTTGGATTACCCATTCATCTTTCTCCTTCTTTTTTCTAGATGGTACTTGAGACCCCCATTGTTGAAAAGAATTAAGGGAGATTTATTTTATCATTTTTATTATTGTAGATCTCTTTAGGGATAGTGGGTATTTTTTTCCAAAGTTTTATTTTAATATTTTTTCCTATTTGACTACATTAGATCATGTGTTTCAGCCACGTTGCACATGTTATTTGATTTAGCACCATTTATAGAGTTGGTATTATTGATTAGAGCATTGTTTACATTATCCTTTTTTTTAGATCTGCATTGTTGGATTGGTTATCTTGGATCCAATCACCATAGATCCCTCGAGGAGCTCTTAGAGAATTCAACATCATCCCCCTTTGTACATTTTATTACGCCACACCTTTGGCTCATCTACCCATGTGTCGATTCGACACTCACTACCTTCACTCGATTATTCCTCTTAGTCATTGTATTCCAACTCCTTATAGCCTAGATTACCTTATTCTCCCATTCTTTTTAGAACCATGTCTAGTAGTACCCCACTTGTATCCTCATTTATGGTGGCAGAAACATCCATCTTTTTGGTGGAGGAGATGTTGATGGTGGTCCCACCAACAAAGGCATTGGAAACATCACTGTTGGTACCTCTACCTTATGGCCTACTATAAGTATTCCTTTCATGGATAGTATCAACCTTATAGATTTGGTGAGATAAATAATGATCCCATCTAACATGATCCTTCATGGCCTCAAATTCCCACAAAAATCCCTTTGTAAAACCCTTAGTTTGAAGGAAAGGCAAGAGAGGAGCCCCATAACCATATTATGTCCTTTCAATTATAGTGCTCCCTGAATAGTATCGTAGATGATTCTATTCAGTTATGTTTGTTTCAGGGGACCTTGACTAACATCGCGACCAAGTCGTTTATTGAGAAAACCCATGAGTTGTTCATGCATCCCAACTTTGTATCCCTAGCCTCCACTTCCTAGACATTTTTCCAGTTACTTGTCCATTTTGACAAGGAATGTTATATCCTATTGTCATGTCGTTATATCTCATCCACTCATATCACAGATCATATCCATGAGTTGCATTGATAAAGGAGTATTTGTATGATTAAGCTCAATGATTGTATCTTCTTATAATAGTTCCCTAAATATATCCTCCCTACTATAACCTAGAATGTGGACTCTGAGCATCTAAAAATTGAAGAAGAATCTATCCTTAAGGATTAGCAGTATGATATAATTTATGCATAGTTCGGCTTCCCCTATACAATAATTCCTTATGTCCCTAGAGGATAGTCCACCCATAAGGATCCTCTTGGGGAATCCCATGCCATAGATGGCATTATCATATCTATTGTATCCTATCGAAGTCCATACCAGTCCTACCCCCCTTTCAATAGTTTACTTATATAGTAATCCCCTAATTTTTTAGTATAATCATTAGGGAATTTCACCTACATCATATTATCCCACTCACCCCTTTTTCTCATCCTCACATGCAAGAACTAGTACCTCTTGATTCCTCTTCTGATCCCCCATGTTCATATACCCTTGTGTAATGTATCCATGTGTGGTAGTTCTTCTATCGGCTATGTGGATCCTCTAGCCATCGACCCTTATTATTCTTTTCCTATCCCACTGTCATCCCCTCTAGTGCATCCACACCCTACAACTTCCCCTTTTCCCCATGGGAAATTCTACGCTCAACAAAATATGCTTTCCTAAACTGTGCCTAATAACCAAGAAGCACAAGAAAACCATTCCAAGAAAAAGATCTAGGGGAGTAACAAAGGAAACAACCAACTCTAGGAAGGTGGTGGCTAACCCCCAAACCATCCTAACAATAATGGATGTAACCCAAACCCCTCAAATCAAGACCCTAATAAAATTCCCCATCAAGGTAAGAATCCTAAGTTATAGTGTAATCATCCATGTTCATTTTGTGGTGTCTATGGAAATTACACTCACCATTGTCCCCATCTGGCTAGGATTACTAATTATGGAATGAGGGTAACCAACATGAAGCCGATACTGCCCCACAAGGGAAAACTAATATGTCTCCTCCTCATCTAAACCAATCACAACTGAGGGTCCTACAAAACTGCTTCCCATTGTAAGGGGTGATCATAACACAACCTTTGGTTCCTTATCCATATTTACCATAGTCATTCGATCATCCTGAGGATCCTTCAATCCAACATCTTCTTATGATTTCCGCTAACATCAACCTCCAGAAACGAAGTAACCAATATGGTACAACTACTAATACCTCTCATAGTGATAAAGGGAAATACTCCAAATAAATTGAAGGACCCTTTCACCTACCTCAACCGACCATAGATGTTTCTCCTAATATCCCCAATATCCCTTTGAATTGTGTAGTGAATAACCCCAATGCCCATATTTATCCTAACTATAGCAATGTGGATAACTTGGCATAGTCCCCTAATAACATATCTACAATAGAAGTTCTTTAGAACTATCCTACATAGTGCAAAGCATTATTTTTTTCCTTAGATGCAATTTATCCTTCCAATGCTTTCCTTATGACATTTCATCTCGATCAAGCAGAGGTTCAAATTCTCTTTTTAGTAGCTTTTCAGATTCTTATAACCATCAAGAACTTGGTTATCCATAGGTGCATTATTGATGAAGGTGCCTCTACCTATGTCATATCCACCCACATCTAGCAGAAGCTAGGTTCCTATGAACTCACACCATCCCTTATGATGTTGCATGTATATGATGGTCGTATTTCTCAATCGCAAGGTCTTGTATAGAATGTCCCCATCCAGTTGTATAGGAAGATGGTCTTAATTGACATCGAGGTTTTTAATGCCCAATTAGATTACAAAATCCTCATTGGGCGTAGCTACATGTATGCTATGCAAGTGGTCACCTCTACAGTATTTAGAGTTATGATGTTCCCTCATGAAGGGAAGATTGTAAATCTTAATCAATTGATTTATTATGATCCCAAGGGGTCGGCTTGTTTGGATCATGTCTTCTCTATGGTTTATAGCATATTTGAAAGTCCATCCATTCCTTCATTCACGAGTGTCAATCTAGGTGTCTTCCAAGATGCTTCTCTAGTGGGGTATTTCTGGGACCTACCCACCCACCACTGAAACTAGATATATTATAGTTGTACTGCACCATCTGCTGTAAAATGTTTACCATCGAACCTCAACCTTCACCCTTTCCCAACTCGTTTCTAGGGAATATGTGGGGGACAACATCTATTAATCAAATTTCATTCTTATTTCCTTGTGGAACATTGATCACCCCATGATGACTATGCTAAACCTTTTGGGGTTGACATTAGGTCCTCCTATTTGGTATCTTACCCCACCAAACTACTTTCCCACACCGTAAGTAATTTTGACTCATGTGCAACCAATTGGTACTTCTAAAGACCCACCCCTAGGAGTTATAAAGGAAACCATTCCTACCACCCAACCTTCTAACAAAAATAAATGTGGTGGAAAATCCAAGAATTCATAACCACAAACTAATTTGAATTTGGATTTAAATCATCCTTATAATGCTACATCATAAGCACCCACGCCTTGCGTTGTGTGTCATATCTTGGTTCATGCCACTAATTAGTGTCCATAGTTTCCCATCTTGAACACTCATCTTGAAGATACAGAGGAGAAGACCAATGGGAACAATCCAGTTGTCCACACTACTCTCCCTAACGCTACCAAACAATGTAATAAGGCATTGTTCACCAATCATCACTATGCATTGTGTGGAATTTATGGACACTATTCACATCACTCTATTGATCTCCCAAAATTTCGGTCCATTTTGGATGATTTGCACCGACACTCACTTGAGGCACAAGTCACCACTATTAAGGAAGTTCCCCATACTATGCCATCATCTAATTGGATGAACACCATATATTATATCTCATAATATACGAGACTTCCTCGGCATCATCCTTTACTACTATGTTTGTCTCGACGACCATGTATCCCTCTAATATGTCTATCTAACCTATCTGAACTAATGGGGAAATCACATGTTCACATCATGGGGCATAACCCCAAACCTGCCTACTCATCATCATCATCCTCATTGTTATTTGGCCATTCCCCATGTAGGGGGAATTCACCCTGCATGGGACATTCCCCCTCACCATTTCATGGATTTTGTGAGCCACCATTCCCATCTTCTTCATGGTACACCCCCTCTATGGTTGTTAGTTGATTCTTTACCAATATCTCTTTGGGATGGAATCCATGTCACATCGACACCTCTGGGTTGGGGGACATGATCAATTATCTCAGACCTGACATAGGGTGCATGATCAATCATGTTGAACCTACCCTATCACATATACATCTATATTTTTATTATCTCATGTCTCAATCCAAGCCATATGTGACCCATAGTCACAAACCCCATGGCCATAGTGTGGGGGAAGGCCCTTATCCTTTCCTACTCACATTTTCACACATGTGATCTCGGCCATTTCCCAAGGTAACATGCCACTTGTACACTTTGTTTAATTTCTAGACACACTCTAATGCTTGGGTATCATTTCCATGTGTACATGATCAAGTTGTGACATGATGATTTTATTTCGGCATGCAACTTCTCCCTACAGGTATATTTTCTAAGGTTGGAATATTGGTTAATCCCCTCTACAGAACCTCATATGCATCAACCTTTCTTTTCCCTCTCATTCCTATAAGACCACACTATTCAAGTAAGTATCCCAACCCAACCATGAATTTCATTTTCCCTTTCTTGATATTAGGTCCTCCCTCACATGGGTGTCATCATTTAGTAACCCTTTCCATTTGACACACATGCCAATATTCTTTCCATAGGATTGGGAGTCCATCCATTTTGTGATATTTCACTTGGTCGCATGTTACATTTTCATCGTCACTCATTAGCCTATCCATGGAATCCAATACTTAAGGACACTATGCCATTTTTATGTTTCATGTCATGGTGCACCTCCCAGTGCTTAGAGGCGAAAATTGCCAAAACTAGGCGGATAGAATCCATTTTTGCAATCGGTGCAAATGTTGTTGTGTAGTCCACACCATGAAATTGGGAGAAACATTTTTCCACGAAACTAGATTTTTATTTGCAGTTTGATCCATCTGCAACAACCTTAGTTCGGTATACCCATTTGCATTGAACTAAATTCCTCCCAGGTGGAAGAGAAACTAGCTCCCATGTAGCATTTTTCTGAATGGAATTGTACTCTTCATCCATGGTGGTTTGCCATCTTGGATCTCGGTGGGAATGATAGTATGATTTAGGATCTGAACCTATCATCAAAAAACAATTCTCATATAGTAATGGATCAGATTATGAAATATCCATACCTTCTCTTTGAATGTTTGTTCAAGTTCTTCTTGGATCTGCAGGATTTCCAATGCTAGAACCAACATAATTGAGAGTCTTTTCTTCCCACTTTGGAAACTGAGGGGGATCATATGGATCTAATATGAACCTGGTATTTCATGTTCATTAATGTCTGATTAAATATCAGAAATATGAGAACACAAACTTTCATCATCTTCTTATGAATCGTCTTCTTGGAGAGGGAGCAATTCAATAGTTTCTTCCTCCACTAGTTTTAGATCTTGAAGCGGTTCTTCAAATTTGACACTTTGCTCGATGAATATATTTTTGGATCTGATATCCATGAGATTGTATCATTTGGATTCTTCATCATATCCAATGAGGATGCACTCAGTACTCTGTGGTTCCAAATATCTTCTCTTCTTAGTTGAAATTCTAGCCCATGCAGTGGAGCCAAAAACCGTGAGATTGGACACATCAGGCTTGTGACCAGTGTAGGCTTCGAAGGGAGTATTACCTTTGACATATGAGTGTGTAAATATTTTTTGAATGTATGCATAAAAATTCATGGCCTCATCCCAAATATTTGGAGCCAAGCCTTTTGACTAGAGCATACAAGTGGCCATCTCTTTCAGTGCTCGGCTTTTCCTCTCCACTACACCATTCTGTTGAGGTGTGTAGGGGACTGTGTGCTGGATTTGGATTCCATTTTCCACACAAATTTAAAGAAGCTCTGATTTGATATATTCTCCACCATTATAACATATAAGGTCTTTGATATTGTTCTCAGTATCAGTCTCAACAGAAGCCTTGAAATTCTTGAATTTTTCTAGCACTTCTAATTTGTTCTTCAGAAAGTAGACCCGTGTGAATTTGGAGAAATCGTCAATGAATGTAAAAACATACCTTGAGCCATTCATAGAGGTATTTGGTAGAGGAACACTGATATCACTGTGAATCAGCCCCAAAATACAAGAAGCTCTGTTAGATTTTCCTCGATCAAACTTGTGCTCGGGGTGCTTCCCAATGATGCAAACCTTGCATATCCCTTTCGAGGATTTGATTTTCGAAAGGCATTAAACCAAGGTTTTATTTTGAAGCATATGCAAATAATTATAATATAGGTGACCAAATCTCTCATTCCATATTTGGCTAACCTCATTTCCATGGGTTAGAAGGGCACTTGGCTTTGCATGTGGCAAAAAGTGGGAAAAATCATATGTTTTTGCAGCATGATTTGCTTTGCCTACTGCAATGAGATTTTTGGTGTAAATATCATAAATTTCAACATCATTAAGGTTGAATACAACCTTCTTGGTCAAACCCATATGTGTCATCTGATACACAGAAAATAGGTTCAATGCTAGAGAAGGAACATAGAGAACATTCTGAAAACTACCATGTTCTAAATGAATAGTACATTTTCCTTTCGATAAAATTTGTGAATCATCTCCCATGTGGATGGAGATGCATCTATCCGATTCCAATGATCAGAAAGAGTCTTTTATTGCAACCATGTGATTCGAAGCTACTGAATCTATGAGAAGAGATCTAGAATTCGAAACACTTTCCATGAGTGCATGGCCTCTTTCTGCATGATCATTATTGTCCTTCTTCCTTGCACCATCTGGAAGAGTAATTTTGTTTTTATCCAAGAGAAGGGCCATATGATCAATAGTTTTCTTCATGCATGAGATTTTAGGATGAAATCCCCTACCACAGTAAGAACACTTTGTCTTCTCTTTTCCCTTTTTCTTTTCTTTCCTTGAACCTGACGGCTCATCTAACTGCTTGTTATTTTGCTTTTGCTTTGGATGATGAAACTTGGCCTTCTCTTTCTTTGGATTTCTTTTTCCATTCGCAGCTTTGGGTCCTCCAACAAAAAGGGCTTGATCTTTGGAGGTTTTTATGGACCCCATCTGAACAAGCTTATCATGATCTTTTGTTAAGGACTCAATGAATGCATTCAAGGTAGGCATCTTCCAATTCGGAGTGGTGAGTTTTCCCGAATGGAAAGTAGAGACAAACAATGAATAATATTTTCCTAGCTTCGTAAGGATAGAAAGAATCGACTGCTCATCTTTCTTCTCAACACCACATTGCTTCAAATGAGGCACCAAATGCTTGAACTTGGTGAAAAACTCATTGATGGTTTCGAAATTCTTAGGATTTACGGAAATCAGCTCATTCTCTAACTGATAAGCCCTCATCTCATCCTGCTTACCAAAAATCTTGGCAAGTTGTTCCCATACTTCTTTTGGAGTAGTCAATCCATTGATATGGAAAAGAAGATCATTCTAAATATTGAGACAAAGAAAACCATAAGCTTCATTAAGCTTATTGAAGTATTTGGACTTCTCTACTGCAGAATTAGGCTCTGGTTCTAGGCCCATGGTGACTATGCAGAAGCCCTTAGAGCACAAGACAATCTCAACATCATCCTTCCAGTGATGGTAGTTGAAAGGAGTGAGATTATTTTGTGAAGAAGAGTCCATCTCTACAATAGTGAATGCAATAGGAGCGAGTGAGAAACTTGCAATCATAGACAAACAAAAACGTTTTAGGTCGACAACCTGCACTTTTCAAGTTGCATCACACCTGGCATAGACTATCACGCAAGATTGAAGAGTCAGATGCACAATATCTAGGAATTATGTGGAAAACTTTCGGCTTCTAGTGGAGAGTTGGAATATTTTGAGCAAACTTGCTCAATCTTCATATGTGTTTCTGGTGCAGAAGTGCAGAATTACTGCTGCAGAATTGAAGAAGTGTAGAATCACTAGTGTAGAAGTGTAGAAGTGCAGAAACACTGTAGAAAATTTTCCTTGTCCTTTCATGGCTCTGATACCATTTAAGATTCAAGCACAACAAATCTACGAAACAAGCACAACAGCTACTAGAGATGCATGCAAGAAATAATATGTGAAAACATCGTGCAAAAGGTTTGCAGTAGTTCATGCAGTATCATAAACTCAAAAGATACATTACAATGTGTAACAATGGCTACAATAAGCCAAGCAATTAGAATTCCAGAGTGGTCATTCGAATTGAATGCATGAGAGTGGCTTACTTGGAATTTAACACCACTCAGCACATCATTTAACCACTTAAATACCATAAGACTGACTCAAAATGACTCTGAAACTGTCTAACTGAGTCTAACTGATTCAGAACTCAATTGATTGCCCAAAAAATAGGGGAGGGTGCCTTTCTGTCTGCAGTTAACTTGGAGGAAGCTCAGTTGATGGCCCAGTTGGCTCCTAGAATGTAGGAGGAGGCCCACTTTACTCAAACTATGATCTATTGATGATGTAAGCACATGATTAAGTCAAAATACTTAGGATAAGTGGCAAAAATAAGCTGTGAGGCTCAAATAAATGATGTGTGGTTGGAAAATGCTCCAACATGGGTGTCATCATTTAGTAACCCTTTCCATTTGACACACATGTCGTTATTCTTTCCATAGGACTGGGATTCCTTCTATTTTTTGATCTTGCACTTGGTCGCATGTTACTTTGTCATCATCACTCATTGGCCTACCCATGGACTTCAAGACTTATGGACACTATGCCATTTTGATGTTTCATGTTGTATATTCATGAGCCCACCACTCCATCCATACTACAAAAGTTCCATTATTTTTCCACGATTCATCATCCCTCAAGGATATTTCTGCCAGTGTCCTACCCCCCATCTATTCCATCTACTATCATACATTTATTGATTTATTTGTTCATTCATTGGACACTTATATCCTTTCTTCCTTACTTATCTCTCATTGGTGGCTACCCACCTAGGTAACCATTACATAATGGTTCTTTTGAGAACACCCTTTTCTTAGGTGTTCACACATTTGGGAAGCCATTACATCTGAGTTTTATTTAGCGCCCTCTCTTTGATTTCCATACATCGAGTAAACCATTTAAAACAATGATCCTCAACACTTTTGTAGATTATATATCATCTCATTTTGTCGAAACATCCATGGTCGCCTTTGTTCAAAGGATTATGTGATGAGTCAACCATGGAGTCATACTGATACCATTATCCCTTAGACTGTTGATGTATTTGTAACTTCAAAAGATATTCTCCTATGTATTACATTTGTATTTTATTGTATTCCTAATAGAGATGTATTATTCCTCCAATCAGAAGTGTCGTCATTTGTATTTGTAAGTGTCGCAAGTATTATTGTAAGTGTCGTAACTTATATTTGATGGGTTATTAGACCACCTTAGAGGGGTCGACCCAGTATGGGTTAAAGGGTTATTAGACCACCCTAGTGGGGCTCGGCCCAGTGATAAGTGGTAATGGGTTATTAGACTCTCCTAAGGGAGGTCGGTCCAGTTAGAGTTAAAGGCAGGTCAAGTCATTGTATAAATAGAGAGTATGACTTTCTCATTCTATTCATTCACTCACTCACTCACTTCGCATTAGTGAGAGAGAGGAGGAGTGCACATAAGTGGAGGAGTAGAATATTATAGGATACTATCTCTTGTTTTGGGATTTGATTGTTGTGATCTTTGTATTGGTGCTCATTCTATTTCTGAGGAAGTTGCGGGGTTTTTCACCTTCTTGGTTTTCCCCGGTGAAATGCTTTGTGTCTCTTGTCTCTTATGTTTGATATGTTGTACATGTTGTTCTATCAGTTAAGATCCTAGATCATATTGAATTAAATGATGAAAAACTAACATGGTATCAAAGCTATCCTGAAGGACGGCATTGTATGGCATTTATGACACTTGTTGCACTTGCGACAAATTGGAAGCTAGGGCTTGATATAGTAAAAAGTAGTCATTGTGTCACTTTCGCTATAAATCCATTTTAGCGAAGGTTCAGGATCTGAAACTTGTAGAGGCCAAATATTAAATGTCTATGTACCTTGTGTCCGAAGATCAGCCCTATATTTGTTGTACTTTGTGAGATATGATTCGTACTAGTTAGGGTTTCTTCCTCTTCCAGAATGAAGCCCTAAACAGGTGACCTAGGAAAAGAGGTCATATCTCGGGATAGGAAGATCCAAATGCAATTCCTTAAAAAGTGGCAATTAGGGAACAGATTGTAGTTTCACAGGTCTACGGTTTAGAGGCTGAAGTTGAAACAGTGACACATGGCACTCCGTACAAGTTGGCTATGTTGTTTCATCCCATAAATAGGTCATGTTGATACACTTAGCATATCTCTCTCACAGAGAATCCATTTGAGGTTAGATATGTGGGGTTGGAAAGATGACAGGTCATTCTACCATAGGCCGAAGTTTCAGACCTTGAGGATCTGAAATTTTAGAGATGCATCAGAAACAATATGGCATATATTTCTATCCAAACAGAATTGGATTCTGAGCACTTTCATTTTTGGATTGTCACTGCCGTGGGAAATTAGGGTTTCTAAAAAACTTGGAAGTTTTGGAATCTGAGACCATGGATGGATTCTCCTCATCAAAATCAAAATTTAGATACCAAAATCGAAGTGTTTGGTTGGGAAGAACCCCAGGCTCTATCAAACCCTAGTTTGGGATTTTGACCAGAAAACCAGATTTTGACAGAAGCTGCCATTCCAAAACTTTAAAAGTCAATTTTGAGGTGTCAAATTTTGGAGATTTCAAAATTGAAGTATACCAGATTGGTCAGCTCAGCAAGGCGCATCTTTCCATCCAATCAAAAGTTTGAATTTTTAGGGTTTCTCTGACAAACCCTAATCCAACTCCAGATCCAGTTTCAGCAAATCAAGTGGGTTGGGTAATCCTATAAGAGAATGAATTGGATATCTACATAAGTGAAGAAGTTCCAGTTCCAGAGGGAGATGAGGCTAAGGCCTTACACAAGAAGACTACAAGCAATCTGGACAGGTGTGAATTGAGGAGATATAGGTATGTTTTGAAATCTCTTCATGATTAAGTTTGTCTCCATATTATTGAAGTTAGTATAATCTTGATTAATTTTAGAGTTGTCTTATCACCTTAGTAAAATTATGAATGCATTTGAATGATAGAATACATTCATTGATTAGGGTTATGACACTTATGATTGTACTAATGCACTGTGGTGTTGTATGAGGATGATGTTGTCCGCTAACATGAAATGTACATCAAGAAATACAAATCAAGTTCTATATCAGGAACATATGACCATAGTGATATGAAGACAAAGACTCATCCATAGCCATTGATCACATAGAAGCTCTACCTATGAGGTATGTATAATTTGGTTCTACAATGCTTAACTTATGTGATATGTAGGTTACTAGCACAAGGTCTCTTAATCATTGAAGAGAACAAAAGAAGACAGTGTCTAAGTATGTTAGACATAACTAATAATCCAGGTATGTTTTTCCTATATCAAGTTAGAATCCTACCTTGTGTTAGGATCTTATATAAGTATATTTTTTGTATGATTGATAATGATTATTCATGAAGTTATAAGTTTGAGTAATCATGGGTTTATGCATATTATACTTCTTACTTTGATTGATGATATGACAAACCAGAAGAGTCCTATGGTCAAATAAGAATATGCATGAGTAAAAGAAGTCCTCCCTGAAACCTTGAATATTAATGCTTGTAATAAATTACCTATGTATGAAATGATCATGACCATACATATTTAGAATCATATTGTTTTGATAGTATTGAGACTATACTAATGCATGTATGATTATGTATGAGATTTTGAGGATGACACAATGATGACACTAGTGCACATTTAAGCATGCATAGTGGTCCAGGATGGATATAAGGAAGCAAAGATTGAGAGGGAGTCCACCCAACAAACAAACAAAGATAAGTATTTGAATTGTCATTTCTTGTATATATGATTACTTAAATGATGTTGTTCAGTCATGTAGATATTTATGTTCCTATATTTAGGATGTATATTATGCATTTTAGAAAAGTTGCATTAATGAACAAGATACTACTAATATACAAGTAATGGGTAAGTGGCCTATGGTACTGTACAACATTCCATTGCTACTTATCTAGAATGAAACCTCTTTGCTGACATGTTGGGAGTAGTGCACACTCTTAGCAAATGTTCTGGTAGAGATGGAATCCATCTAGAAAGTTATTGTATGAATATGGGATATGGATGAATGTTGTATTGAAGCATTGGATAAGATAATTGCATGACTGTATGGAATATGTCCTTATGTGTAAGATTTTATTCTGAAAACTATGAGAAGTTTCTAATCATGCAATTGAATTTGACTTGTAGGAAAAATCGTGTACAATCCCCTACAAAAGAAGAAAAACAACATTTGTTCCAGCGACGAAATTCAAGAAAACTACTTATTGAAGATATTGAAGAATCTGAAGTTCCCAGGATCAGGGATGTAGTAATGGAAGGATGACATGATTGAGGAGTACGAGTCGATCATGACGAATGATGTCTAGGATGTGGTCCCAAGACCAGAAGGGAAGTCTTTTGTGACTTCCAAGATGATCTACAAGATCGAGCATACTGCAGATGGTAGCATAGAGAAATACAAGGCAAGGTTTGTGTCTCGTGGCTTCTCCCAAAAAGTAGGGATAGATTATGAAGAAAATTTTGCACCTGTATCTAGATACACTTCCATCAGAACATTACTTGCTCTGGCTACAGTGATTAAGTGGAAGATACACCACATGGATGTCAAGACAGCTTTCTTGAATGGTGTAGTCGAACAGGAAGTGTATGTGGAGCAGCCACTTGGTTTTGAGACACATGACAGGGTGTCATATGTGTGTAAGTTAAAGAAAGCCTTGTATGGCTTGAAACAAGCACCCATGACATGGTATGGCAGGATAAACAACTTCCTGACCAGTTTGGGCTTTACCAAGAGTAAAGTGGAATCCAACCTTTACTACATGGTTAGGAAGGCAATCCGGTGATACTCCTACTATATGTAGATGACCTATTTATGACATGTGAGGATAGGTTGATTGCTGACACGAAGAGGAAGCTTGATGCCGAGTTTGAGATGAAGGACTTGGGTATGATGCATTACTTTATAGTTATGGAGGTGTGGCATATTGCAGATGGAATTTTCCTTGGACAAGGGAAGTATGCAATAGAGATCCTAAAGCGGTTCGGGATGATGGACTGGAAGGCCATGGCCACACCTATGGCATCGAACCTGAAGCTATTGTGTGATGCTTCATCTGAGCTGGTTGATGTCACAATGTATCGTTAGATGATTGGGTCCTTGATGTACCTGACGAACATGAGACCAAATATTTTCTTTGCGGTGAACACATTGAGCCAATTCCTGACGGATCTCATAGGTGTTCACCTGGTTACTGTAAAGCATATTTTGAGGTACCTAAAGGGTATAGTTGATTATGGGCTCAAGTATGATGTGAATCAAAAGTTTAACCTAGAGGGTAACTTATGTTGATTCAGATTGGGCAGGTACTGTTATAGATAGGAAGAGCACTTTGGGGTGCTCGTTCAGTATGGGATCATGTGTGATCTCTTGGTTTAGCAGGAAGCAATCCTACGTAGCACTGAGTATAGACAAAGCAGAGTATGTAGCAGCTTGTTCGGCTAGTTGTGAGGCAGTATGGCTAAGGAAGCTACTATCTGATTTGTTTGATCTCCAGTTGGATGCTACTTGTATCTTCTGTGACAACCACAGTTGTTTGAAGTTGTCTAAGAACCCATTGTTCCATGACAAGTCGAAGCACATCGATATCAAGTATCACTATATCAGGGAAATGGTGCAGAGAGGAGAAGTGAAGCACCAGTATGTTGCGACGGATGAGAAGATTGCAGATGTGTTGACCAAACCACTAGCTCGAGTGAAGTTCGAGTACTTCAGAGAGAGGCTTGGTGTTCTTCAGATAGAAGATACTTCAAGGAAGAAGTGATGGGACACATTTGCAGGAGCCATTCCAAGCATGGTGGTAGGAGGATCCTTCCAATGGCTGTGGATGTAAGTGTTGTGTGATGAGCATCAGGACGATGCTCCAGATCATGTTCTGTATGATGATGATCAGGATGATCATGTGATGATGATAGGCATCAGGATGATGCTATGATGATGATTAGGATGATCATGTGATGATGATATGTATCAGGATGATGGTATTATGATGATGAGGATGATCATGTGATGATGATATGCATCAGGATGATGCTATGATGATGATCAGGATGATCATGTGATGATGATATGCATCAGGATGATGCTATGATGATGATCGGGACGATCAAGTGATGATGATGTGCATCAGGATGATGCACTGTATGATGATGATTAGTATGATCATGAGCATCAGGATGATGCTCCATGCGAGAATGATCAGCTTTATCATGAGTATCAGGATGATACTCCATGGCCATGGACAGGTTGTGCAGAAGCATGTAATTAGTTATGGAGATCCGAAAAGGTTGTGCTAGACATGTAAAAGTCCTGGGATGCTCTTTAGAGATCTTGAAGGTTGCAAGACACTCTTTTAAGGTTTTGCTAGACCACATGTAATCAGTCCTGGAGATCCGATAGGTTGATAAGTAAGCTCGTAATCAGTCTTGGGATGCTCTTTAGAGATCTTGCAGGTCGCAAGACACTCTTTTAAGGTTTTGTGGGGACCACATGTAATCAATCCTGGAGATCCGATAGGTTGAGTAGTAAGCTCATAATCAGTCCTGGGATGCTCTTTAGAGATATTGCAGGTCGCAAGACACTCTTTTAAGTTTTTGTGGTGGTCACATGTGATAGATCCCTAGGAGATCCGATAGGTTGAGCAGTAAGCTCGTAATCATTCCTCGGATGCTCTTTTGAGGTTTTTGTTGATGCACGTAATCAGTCCTGAGGATTCCACAGGATGGCCAACTCGCAGAGATGATGAAGACCTATAGGAGGCTAGGACTACATCCAACATGAAATAAAACTGGTTCTGTAGAACTTCCTATGATGAGAAGAATTGAGAGATAGAACCAGTGATCCAGATGATGAGTATAGTAGCAGTGATGATGATGCTCTGTGATCCAGTGACGATGATTCTTGAAGACTTGTGCCTTTATGTATTGATGACCTGTGTCGAGAGAATACCTTCCTAATTAAGAGGGAGTGTTGATGTATTTGTAACTTCGGAAGATATTCTCCTATGTATTACATTTGTACTTTATTGTATTCCTGATGGAGATGTATTATTCCTCCGATCAGAAGCGTCATCATTTGTATTTGTAAGTGTCCCAAGTATTATTGTAAGTGCCGTAACTTATATTTGATGGGTTATTAGACCACCTTAGAGGGTTCGGCCCAGTATGGTTTAAAGGGTTATTAGACCACCCTAGTGGGGGTCGGCCCAGTGACAAGTTGTAATGGGTTATTAGACTCTCCTAAGGGAGGCGGCCTAGTTAGAGTTAAAGGCATGTCAAGTCATTGTATAAATAGAGGGTGTGACTCTCTCATTCTATTCATTCACTCACTCACTCACTTCGCATTAGTGAGAGAGAGAAGTGTGCATAAGTGGAGGAGGAGAAGCTACTAGGAGACTATCTCTTGTTTTGGGGTTTGATCTTTGTGATCTTTGTATTCATGCTCATTCTATCTCTGAGGAAGTTGCAGGGTTTTTCACCTTCTTGGTTTTCCCCAGTGAAATGCTTTGTGTCTCTTGTCTCTTATGTTTTATATGCTATACATGTTGTTCTATCAGTTAAGATCCTAGATCATATTGAATTAAATGATGAAAAACTAACATAGACTTGACATCAGTATCCCCTCCCATGAGTCCCCCACCCCCCTCACACTGTAGTGTTGTCCCATAGTACCCTAGTTGTATCTCCCCCATCATATTTTCACAATTCCCACATATGCTTCTAGGTCATCCATACATTCATTCCCTGAACACAGGATGTTTGAGTCCCTCACTTAGTTACCCTTGTATCGCCCCATTGGTGTCTCAGTACATTATTCATATCTATCCATTATTTGATTGTATCCCTCATTCTTCATTCAAGGAAAATGCATTGCCTTGTTAGTCACAGGTATCACTCTGTTGACATCAACACATGTATTCCATAGGATAGTCCTAGAGGCACCCTATACCTTGGATCCATAACCATGATTGATGGGTTCCCTTGGATCAAGTGAGGGGAGAACTTAGTTCCCATTACATTGGTTTTTTCTCATGTTCTCAAATACAACTCATCATCACATGATTGAGAATTGTATAGGTTAATGTTTCTCTTATAAATTTTGGTCAAATACCCTACATATCCTTGACTCTAGTCATTTTTTAAGTCTCTTTGGAATCCCACCAATCCTACGCTTCCTATGTTATCCAGGTTGAGTTGGAGATAATGTTTGGAAGCTCTGTAGTTATATGCTTCCTATGGTATCCAATTCCAATTGTAGTTCTGTAGACCTCTTTGATCAATATATTTAGTTGTTTGAGTCACCTATGAGGAGTGACTTTCCTATATCCTCATATCAAATATTGGGGCCCTTGAGTTTTAGTAGGGCACCAATTATTGAGGTTCTTCATTCCATTGGGATGCCATTGACATGTGTTCTTTTGATTAGACATGGTTGGACAATGATTATGTATCCATTTTATATTCATATTAGGTCCCTCTTTGAACCTTGTGAAGCATTTTATCAAGCAGTTATGCATGTATTGATTAGGTCCCTTTTGGTCTAGATCCCACTTTATATTGATACATTCAAATGAGCATGGGTATGCTTACATCATCCATATATTTGAGAATATATGCACCTCATCCATTTTGAGTATTGTGTCTATATGTATGGGCCTTTTTCATCCTACGAGAGGGATATTTCCCTCTGATGTGGTCTTCAACTTCTCTGTTGATGCCACCCCTTATCTCCCATAAGTATGAAATTCCTATGATTTATTTTATCGATACAATGATCTCATGACCTGACACATCATGGGGAAAACTATTAACTACCAAATTTCCTTACCTTCCATGTCATCAAAATTTGCATCCTTATACATCATCATTCTGCATTGGTAGCACCATTTTTCCATCTCATTCCATCCATATGAGCTCGAGAAAGTAGTAAAATTCCAAAAAATGAAAGACAAACCCCAGATGTACCACCCTGGAAGGAGGTTGCAACTTTTTCCCTCAAAATTTGCAACACGACTTGCAACTTTTCTCTCGATAAGTGCAACCTGGTTCCAAAACTTGTTTTTTGTCAAATAGACCTTCCCTTGGATAGTTGTAGATGCTCCATTTCCTCTTCAGTATATAAAGGTGCTCATATATGTACCATTTCTATGTGATAATAGAAAAAACAATTCTTTGATTCATTATACATTGTCTTGGTACTCTTTATGTATAGTGTGATTGAAGGATGATGATCTTATGTTAGTTTATTTTTATTTCATTTTTTCATTCCTCATTTGAATATATACCAAGGATTACACAACCCCTTGGAATGTTCTTTTTTCACATGTGAGTGATTATTCACACCATACAAAGACATCCTATTTTATCTCCAAACTCATAGGGTCCCATATCAAGAAAAACATTATCTCATCATTGCTAACAACTTGTACCAATGGGACATTGATTTGACACTAATATGATGTCTAACTCATGAAGAAGTCTAGAATTTTTTGAATGATTTCTATGGTGGAGCATGTGGTCATTTGTGAGGGTTGAAAACAACCTAAAATATATTATGTGTAGGCTATTTTTAGCCTTCTATTTGTAACATTGCGTCAAATAAGTATATAAGTTCCACCAAGGACAAAGTTTCACTAGGGAAATGCCCACACATCCCACTTGTCTATATGTTGTTAACATTGTCGGGACCTTCACTATGTGGGGGGTGGATTTCACAATGTGTAATGAAGCATAAACAAAAGTCCCTAAGTTCATTATTATGGTCATGGACTACTTTACTAACTGGGATAAATCCATGCCAACATTTACTTCTGATGATGAAGCAACATCCCATTTCATATTCAACCAGGTTATTACTAGAATTGGCATACCTAAAGTGATTGTCACTAATAATGATAGTCATTTTTAAAATAAAATGATGATGGAGCTTGCAGGAAATCTTATATTTATACATCAAAACTCCTCGCATTACTATCCACAAGAAAATGGACAAGTAGAGGATGTCAACAAATACTTGAAAACAATTTTGCAACGAATGATCAAAAAGAGAAGTAACAACTAGCATATTATGTTATACCTGACACTTTGGGCATACCAACATTCAGTAAAGACTATGTAGGTTTTTCTATGTTCCATCTTGTACAAGGATTAAATTCTATATTACCAATTGAATTTGAGATCCCATCTCTCAAGCTAGCCATTGAGCTCCTACCCAATACTAGTACACTAGAAGAACATTTAGTATACCTAGAACAACTGGATGAGAATCAAAGAGATGCAACTACTAAAAATTAGGCACGTTAAAATTGTGTCAATGCTTAGCATGATAAGTTAGTCTTTCCTCATGTATTCTCTGAAGGATATATGGTACTCGTTTATGACTAAGACAATGAGGAATTAGGTTCAGGAAAATATAATTCAATGTGGCTCAGTCCTTACATAGTTAGGGGACTCTTGAGAAAAAGGGCCTATGAGCTAGAGTATTTTGAAGGGAATGTGCTTAATGGGTCTCAAAATGGTCTCCAACTTAAGAGGTATTATTCCCAGGTGTCAATTCTTAATAAATGGCTTGGACTCACTATATTATAAGTAGATAGATTGCTTTTCCTTTAGTAGCTTTTATTTTCTTTTTGGCCGCTGCTCATTGTGCTTTGTGCTCATTTGATATATGATGTCCTAAACAACTATTTTTGTGGCCTTCATTGATTATCCTAGCCACCACACTTAGAATATTGCCTCCATTTATTGGGTATTGATCTACTCACACACAGGTCAACGACTAAGTTAAAGTGGAGTATGCCTTGGTTCAACAACCAATAATGTTGTTGAATACAATGCCATAAAATAACTCTTGTTGGATTCCATATCATATGGAATCTGAAGTTTGATGGTCCATTTGGATGATCACTTGGCAATATCATAGTCTAACGGCATTTACCTTGTCTATGACCCTATTCTAGTAACAATATTTTTATTGGTGCAACTTATCAAACAATATTTTGAATTTATTCCATACATTCATGTTCCAAGATGTTTCAATTTCAAGTTTGATGCATTAGGTAATGATTTCTCAAAATGGAATTTGTCACATTAATAATAAAGCATGTGTAAATAATAAGAGAGCAAACAATTTTGTACATAAAAATGACCGATAGTTTCTCATTAATAATCATAGGATTTTCATCAAGTTCAAAAAACCAAAATCTGCGAAGCCATAAAGTTTCTGAGTCATATTTAAAATAGGACTCTCGTTCCTATGAATATACAAAATACATAAAAATGGATATACCCAAGGCCATGAGTTGGCATACACATCCCAATAATATCCCTAGAAACCACTTGTCAGAGATGATGAACCTAAACACTCGCAAACCCTCCAATATTCCTCTACATGCGCTCAAGTAGGTCCTCTATCTGTTCCATAGGGATCCAGTTAGTCAATCCCTCCAAGTTGAGATGGATTCCTTCCATAACCCTAGTAGGTTCATCTTCTTCTTCCCTATCCTTTCTAGGCATCCTCCTGTGCTATGGTATTGCAGGTTGGACCAGACCTAGCTCTGCATCATACAAATATTTTTTTATAAACTTAACACAAAACAAATATATATCTTTAAAACACACAAAAATTATATACCTCTTAGAAACAAAAAATTTCAAATATAAAAAATTTCAAAACAAATATTTTTGTGCCGATATCTTTGGCCCAGTGCATGGTTGGATGAACTGGTATCTCAATGTCATTCTTGTAATTATCCATGAACATATATGGGTAATCATGTATGGTGATCACATGTCTCATCCACCAATAAAAAAACTCATTGTTGAACGCATTGAAGATGCATCCTCCTCCAAGCCTTTGCATCATGTCTCCCTAGATATTCATACAACACTATTGTAAACTATGTGGAGGCACAATCACATAGGGGTACATGGCATGGAATCTCTCCATGAAAAACAAAACAAAAAGATCAGAGCCATATCAAAATTTCTTCAATGCACATGTTTTACAACTTGTTAAGTGAGATTTGAAATTACTCAACAAAAGTGTGTACCAGTTGAATATAGTTGGCCTCAAGCACTCAATGACATAGTACATATGGACTCAGTAAGCCAAGTGTGGTGATGTAAACCCTATAATCCTTGCAATGCTCAAGGCTATGATATTAATACTAAGGCTAGGTATCTTCTCTACTGGAATTTAGGTTCCAACTTTCTCGGCATCCACACTACAATAGACATCGATATACTTTTAGAATGTCAATCCTCCATGTGGTCCTCCCCTAAGGTTCTCTTGCTCACCTTGTCAAGACAATATGATGATGAAATATATGTCCAACTCTATGTTGAGGAGTTAGTCATCAAGCATGAATGCGTCCCAGTCGGACTCCCAATATTTGATGATAAGATTAAGGAATTCGAGTTCTTCTCTTATGATTTCACAATAGAAAACATCAATACTCCACAATTCCAGAGCACATCTAATGACTCTTGTTTGTTCACAACCAATTCATGCTCCCTTTCTCTCCATTGGATAATCATTTTGGTGACCTACAAATCCAATTTGAAAACAATACTTTGGCTTTGAATAGATATAATTTTTTGCAAAAATATTGGGGGAATACATAACTTTCTTATTTTATAGTTTCGTATAGTGCATTATATATGCAACACATACATTGTAAATTTGCATATATAATTCCATATATGTCACCCATAATAAGGCTACCCAAATATGTGGAAATCACGACCTTTAAAAATAAATGTACCATCGAAAAATTGATCAAAAATAAAAATTCAAGACATCAATGGAAATAGAAGAGTTGAAGAATGAACACAGTGCTGACAAATCCCAAATATGATTGTCCAATATCCCTCAATCTCAAGTTGAAATCACAAAGGTGATGTGATAAGTTTGGTAAAACTTTGGTGAAAAAACAAGGTTGACGTGCAAATAACATATCTTTTTACCTTTTAAATTTGTTTTGTCCAAATATTTTCCTAAGAGCAACTAATAAAACTTTGGATTTTCTTTTTGGGTATGTCAAATAATAACGCTTAGTGCAATATCCCTTTGTTATGGTTGTAGGGTGTCACAATATGAAGGACTTGTTTGAAGAGGCTATTGGAACTTCAGGTAAGGATATTTCAACTAGAATATAGCACAGGTCCATTATACCATTTCACATTCATTATGAGCCAGTATGACTCAATTTTCCTTAGGGTCCATTCTCACCAAATTGAGACATTACCCCTCCATTTTTTAAATGTCGTAATTTGTCTGATAGAGCCTACTGAAATGGGTACTCTATATAGAACCCCCATTTTTCATTTGGTGCCCATGTCAAAGTTTTGTATTAGGTTTGGGAGTCCATTTTAGACCCACCATGACTATGTATTGAAGCTGCATGACATCTTCTTTATTTTTTTCCGGGAATTCCTGAAATGGGATCCCAACATTATTGTTTCAATTTTGTTTGTTTCATTGCATACCTTGAATTGAACTATTGATTTCAATTCCCTCTTATGTTCTCCATCTACTGGTAACCACTTATGCATTCTCATTGGCCACTATCCTTTGCACTTATTTTAGTCGCTTCTTGAAATCGTTACTAGAGGAGAAATGAATTATCTATGTCCACATCATACATGTCCCTAGGAGCAATCTTCACTACCTCATGCATTGTTGAATTTATATCATTGTTCTATCCATGTGTCTTAATTGTTGCTCAAGTCACATAATGTGTCTTATTTTTTGTTTAAAGTACTTTTTATCCTAAGTTGGCCTTTCCTCAGATTCCCTGACTTTGCATGTCATCCTTCCCTATTTTCAATTTGTTCTTAGTATAGGCATATTTAGTGTTTGGACTTGTGCAAGAGTAGAAAGTCACCATTGACTTATCACTAGAAAATCACTTTTTATCAACTAAGACACATTCATCTAAGAAGATCACCTAGAGTTGATAGAACCTTGGACTTTCTTAAATGATGGTAGGTTCCCTCATGCTCAGTAGATGACACCTCGTCAATGGTCTCCAACTTAGCATTTTTCTCATTATGTTTGACCACAAGATCCCTATTCCCATTTTTAGATTTGAGATATACCTTGGATTCTATTTTCATCATTAGTGGAATTCCTCGCACTTGTCAGTGACTCTCATTATTGCTCATTTCTAAGGGGGTCCCTTTCGCACATTGTTCAAATATGGTGTAGGTGAGAGACGTACATAGTGGTGTGTGATTGAAAAAATTTGTCCAAGACCTATCCAAAACAAGTCAGTTCTTGATATCTACTTGTGTTGATTGATGGGGGATTCCCTAATCCCCCCCTCCAACTAATCTCTTCCCATTGACACAGACACATCCTTCTTTGGGATTGCGGTTTAGATAATTTTTATTACCTAGGGTATTGAAGTTATCAATTGTAGGTTCCCTCTCTATTGATAGTGGGAATTCATCAATGTTCCTTGATCGATAGATTCTTTAAGTGTTTGATTCCAACTCCCTTATTCAAACTTTCTAGAAAGTACTAAATACCTTGAATTCCATTATAATCATCGGTGGGTTGTGTCATGTTTGTTAATGGTATACACCAATTCCTTTGAAGAAAAAAATGTTTCCCATGTTTGAGTTCAACTTATTTATTCACATGGCAAGAAAACATACATATTGACTGTTTGGGATGGAAGACATTGGGCTCCAATAGTATTTTTATAGTTTTTATTGCTTGAGTTTCACAAGACTATACGATACATCATATAACATTGGTACTACATGGAGAAACAATTTACACTCACTCTAGTTCCAGTTGTTCTCCTACTATATATTCAAACATAGATCCACTATGTATCTATTTGTAGCTATAATCTATTTCTGACATGGATCCACTATGTATCTTTTTCATGGCCATGATTTAGCATTTTTATATGCTTCATGGATCCATAGTGTACTTGATTTGGTGGTCATCCTTATTCACACTTGAGCATGGGTATGCTCATATTAGGAAGAAAATGTTTTCATACTTGGTTTTTCGTTGCATATGCATTTTCTAATCCAGTCTTGGTGCACCTTGCTCATGTCCACTCATCAAGTTCCTAATACATTCATATTGTTTTTTTTCCATCATATTATCTTCTAACCTCTTACATTAGGGGCTATCATCTATAAAATTTAAAATTTCACCAATGCTTAAGCCCCTTAAACCCCTTAAACTAGAGCAATGAATAGATTTAACTAGGTCTAGAATATCAATTAATCAAGATCCTTCATTTTGTGAGGCCTCATTAGGTCCCACAAAACAAAAACAAAAAACATAAATGGTTGATTTTTATTTGGGTATATCAATGGATTAGAATCTTTCACACTAGGAGGTCTCATCAGGGTCCCATAAAATTAGAAATAATGCTAATGGTTGAGATTCAATCGATTTTGGATATATAAGGTTCATATCTATTCACATTATTCCCTCTTTTAATTGTGAATTTTGTGGAAATACACATAATCTTACCATGTATTCAAAAAACATCCACTATAGCCCCAATCCCATCGGTAGGACTAACCAACTAAGAAAAAGGAAACCAATGGTGATTATCCATGTGTTCGGATAACTCAAACAAAAAATTCCATTGTGACCATGCTCAAAAATTGAATCTAGGAGTAATAATGATTTAATCCAATCATGGAAATATACCATTTTAAAATCTCCAAACAACTTCATCCATATTGCTTTCTACTTGAATTTTCTTCTAAAGTCAATAGAATAACATCTTAGGTGATTTCCAAGCTCTATTTTTGCAATAAAGTGATATCACCTTTGTTGACAATGTGAAATGTGAAATCTCAATAGACCTCAAATTGTTACTAGGTAAGTGGTTTACAAGCCCAAACTTCTCTAAATCATAGTCAATTCCATAATCTGAAACCACTGTAATATAAATTCTTTTTATCTTGTGTACAAATACCCTCTATTTATCCCACATCTATAATTTGATACACCAAATATTACTTGGGATATCAAACCATCCTCATGAGCTTCTTCTTCCCACTCCATGTGCATTCACTCTAATACTAATGATGTTTCTTCCTCTAAACTGCCATCATTTATAGATTATTTTGCATAGATTTCCACCCCACATATGAAAACTTCCCCTCCATGATAATTTCTCAAGGAAACTTATGGCCACTTAATAATCAAGGGCCACATTAGACATACAAGAATAAATATTTGTAATTAATTCGCAGATAATTTCAAAAATGATCAGCACTTTGATAGGTATTGTGGCCTTGTCACATGAAATCCAAACTTAAATATTCAGAGGCTTGAACTAGACCCAAGAGGGAGAAATACTCTAAAGGTTGTCCTATAACTAGGGAAGTGTTGAGGTTCCTCCCAACCCTTGGAATAAAAATTATTTTACTAAGTGGGCCTAGGAATATATTTCCAATTTCGCTATAATTTTGGGGAAATATGATGATTACATTGTTAATGAGGAAATGTTAGGTATAATAGATGCCTACAATGCACCTTCGATCCCCTGTTTTAAATTTTCAAAAGCATGTTTAGTTAGTATTAGGCACCACATTACAAATCTCAGTTTGATAGAGTGTTCAAGTATCCTTCATGCATGGTTTATATATTTATATTTTATGAAAGTACCCGTCTCTCCTCCTTGAACCTACAAAAAAGACATGATGGTCATCTAATCATATGCATAGACCAGTTTCCTTAGGTTAAGAAAGGGGAAATATGTTCATAGTTTTTCAAGTTCATCAACCAATTCTTGTATGTTTCCTTCTTAATAATATTAATACATGAGCACAAGAGTATTCCTACTAAGATCAAGACATACCTACAATTAGGATACACACATAAGAAAGGTGATTGGTTTTTGGGACCAGAATTCACTATAATTAGAATGTATGGTGCCTATTGTTGATGTATATGTAACTTCGGAATGTATTTCATCTATGTATTTCATATATATTTATTGTACCCTTATAAGAGATGTGTTATTCCTCTATAAGGAAGTGTCGTCATGTGGATTGACAAGTGTCGCAAGTGTGTGAACTTGCCGATGGATTATTAGAACACCATGTGTGGGGTTGGCCCTGACATATATATTATATTGTGGATGTATCTAGATAGACAAGTTGGCCCCATAGTGTAACTGGGAAAACATGTTAGTATAAATAGAGATCGGGAGATCTCTATTTTCATCATTCGGAAAGTCACACTTCTCTCACTCAGAAGGTGGCGCACTAGTGAGGAGGAGGATCATATGCTACTAGGAGACTATCTAAAGTGTATTTTGGTTGTACTTTGGTTGAACCATTGCTCTCTCTATCTCTGAGGAAGTTGTGGGGTTTTTCACCTTAGGGTTTTCCCCATGGAAACTCTGTGTCTCTTGTCTCTCATGCTTTTGATTCTTGTCATGCTTATTGTGATTGTTATGCATTGATATACTGTATATGTTATTCTCTTAGTAAAGATCCAAGAGTATTGTGAATTAATGCTCAAAATTTAACACCTACTAATTTTTTAATAGGCTTCCCTATCTATTTATGAAAAATATATTTTCCTTGTAATATGTTAGGAATCTAGTGTAAATTTATGATATCCATTTCATGATTTCCATGAAGAAGGGAAGAATGTCCTTGCCTGTAGTGATGGGGGGTGGCTATGCTATAAATGATAAAAGAAATGTAATGAATGTAATTAATATACATAATCAATGTAGCCTCCCAAAATATCAACCATGGAGGTATGACCCTAACCTCTTATTAGGAGATTAAAAGGGGAGGAAACGCCATAATACCAAGGATCATGACCTGAAACCATTCGTTGAGAAGCTGGAAAGAAAATGTATGCAGAAGTGGAGGTTCTTTTAAGGAAATTTTCTCACTCTTCAGATACACTAACTCAAAATTTCATAGCAACCTAGCCCCAAAACCTATATATATCCACATGTTATACCTCTTATAGGCCTAAGGGAACTAGGGTTCCTAAAGAGGATATGAATTTTAGTTTCCTTATATAGGTAAGGAGAAATAAGTCCAACAAGATGATTTTAGTAGACACAAGATGGGGGCCTAGCGGTGAATGAGAAACTTTGCAGAATTTGAAAAGGGTATGTATCAAAGCATACCTCAAGAAGTTAAATTATCCAATTTGTATGATGGGGTATGTGATAATGATAATGAGGAGGATGATCAAGATTATTTTAAGAGGTTTAATAATAAATTGGTTAAACAATCCCATTAAGATAAATTATGGATAAAGACAAGCAATGAACAAGATTTCCCTCTAATAGGCCACTACATCTCAATCCCATGAAATTTCATCATATTCAAAATCAATGCCCATCATGTAGGACGTGGAATTCTCAAGAGATTGGTGTCTAGGGAAATAAGGACAACAAATTAATAATCCCATTCTAATAATAATAATACTAAAGTACATAGCGCTAGGGTAAGATCCAAGATATCCTAGGTGAAAAGGAAAAACTTATAGTCTACTTTTAATCCTCCATATCATATCATGTATAAATTTTCCCAAATGATGCAAGGGTTAGTACAAAAGGTCCCCTTTGAATACCACCTTATTCCTAGTAGTTCTAAAATCCAACATGAATATCTCTCTATCTTTCATCTAGGTGCATAAACATACAAACCAATGGGGACAAATATATCATAGGAAAAAAACTAGGTAAATGAGATATTTTGATTGTCGAGAGAATCACTGAACGTGTGGAGAACCCAAAAATCCCCAAGTGAAAATATGGAAATATGGATACAAAAAAAACATTTGTTGGAAATTCCACTTAGAGTGACATTTAGACATACTAAGGCAATTAGAAAAGAGGAAAGCTAAAAGGGATAAGTACCAAATAGAACCTGAGACAAAGAAGGACATAATTGAGTCACCAAGATTGGAAGTAGTAGGAGATGATGAACATATCATATCAGATACACATGTGGAACATTAAAGGGGAGTCACCTCATCACACACATCACCTTCTCTCTCCACATATAAATGATTTCATATGCTATTAGTAGCAACATTAGAAGGGGTTCCTAACATGCATGGTATTAGCACTTAATAAGAACAAGGACAACAACCTCAATCGTTAGATTCCATTCAATCCATGAGAACCTATGACTGCTTGGATATTTTGAAGGAAGGGATAAATAAATGTATGTAAATAAAAGGATAAATACCCCCCAAGGATTCCCTTGAAGTAGTTTCTCAACTGAGGATACTACTCAAATATATTGTGGAGATAGGGAATTTCATCATGACAACATTGGGATAATGTTTGGATTTGCAAATTACTTTTGAAACAATTGGAATTTCACCATAGGATGATGTATCAATGCCCCATGTCTCATGCAAGATATCGTACAATAAGAATATCAAGGTTGCTTGCTCAAGCGGGAATTGAAAAAGCAACTAAATTTGATATTCTTACGAAACCAATTCTTGAATTCCAAGGAAAAATCACTTGGGTCACATAAATACATGCTGCAAGATATCTTATCCTCAATTGGGAAATGAAAGCAAGATACCACTAATTTAATTTCCCTACAACAAGAGAAAAATCAAAGGATAAAAGTATTGGAGAGTATCGTGACTTCAAATTTAATGTTATTTATTCTTTCATTAGCCTAATCTAGTTTTTAGTATATGTATGTTATATTTCTCTACTTGGTCAAAATATATTCTCCATTCCTCCATGGTCAGAAAAATTCTATTTAGGACAACATTTTTTTCTCTAAGGAAATTTAATTCATTAGTTGTTTCTTATTTTATATCAATCATCTATTGAGTTAGATAGAAAATAATGGTTAATTTTTTTCTCTCTAGGGAATTAATCCTTGCATCCTTATCCTTCATTTTCTATAGAGATATAATTCTAATAATTTATTTCGATTCCCTCCCAGTGGAGGATAATATGCTATGTAACTATTCTCTCTACCTTTAGAGCCTTCACTTTGGTAAACAAGAAGTTATGTTGAGCAATTGCAGCATCATACTTCTTGATAGTTGTTGTCCCTTTGAGTACACCTCCGTCAAAAGATCATCAATTTATCTAAATAAAAATCAATAATGGATATCTTTCCTACTAAATTCTAATCTATGGCACATACTCCTTCACATTAGGAGGTATTGTCAGGGTCCCTAAAAGTGGAAGATAATGTCAATGGTTGAGATTTTTTCAATCTCCCATATCAATGAATTAGGATCCTTTGCACTGGGATGTTTCATTGGGGTCCCATAAAACAAAAGGAAATGTGAATGGTTGAGATTTAGTCAAGCTCAATATACTAATTATCAAGGATCCTTCACATTGTACTGTCTTAATGTTATCCCACAAATGGTTGAGATTTAGTTGGGCCTATAAATTCAATCAATCATGATCCTTCAACACAAATGGTCAAGATTTAGTTGGTAAAATAAATGGCTCAATATACTGCACTCTAGAAGGTCTCATTAGGTTTCCACAAAAGGATAAACAACACTAAGGGTTGAGATTTAATCGAGCTTGGATATTTAAGGTTCATATCTATTCACATAATTCCTTCTTTCAATGGTGAATCTTGCAACACTACAAATAATATCACTATGTATTAGGAATAAAATATCCACTGCAACCCCAATGCCACAGGTGGTAACTAACCAACCAAAATAAAGGAAACCAATGGTGAGTTGTGATGTATTCGAACAATTCAAATAAAAAAAAGAAACATGACCATGATCCAATATTTAATGCAAGAGTAATGATGATTTAATCTAGTAATGAGAAATGATATCCCATTTTAAGCAACTTCTTCCATACTCCTTGCTACTTGAATGCACTTCTACATTCAAAATAATAACATTTTAAAGGTTTCCAGACGATATCCAATATCTATTTTGGAAACCTAATGCTATAACCTTTATCAACAATGTGAAAACTACATATACCTCACATTTTTACTAGGTAAGTGGTTTCCAATCCAAAAATTCTTTAAATCAAAATCAATTCCATAATATAAAACCACTGTAACCTATTTTCTCTTTTATCCAAATCCCCCATATCCCACCACTATAATTTGATACATCTAATATTCCTAAGGATACCAAGGGCTCCCCTAGAGGCTCTTATTCCCTCTCCATGAGCATTTAGTGTAATACTAGTGATGTTTCTTCCTCTTGAATACCATCCTTTATAGATGATTTTGCATAGGTTTCCACCCTGCATATGACAGTTTCCCATCCTTGTCCACTGGCTGAGCCAACTTATGGCCAACTCATAATCAAGAGACACACATAGTGGTACTTTGGATTGGAACAAAAAATTTTCCTTCATACTTACCTCTTCCCTAAGTTTGTTGAACTATGTACAAAGTAGTTCAATCCCTCCACTTTTAGTTTTGTTGAAATATTGTAACTTCTAAGAATATTATATTTGTATTTTATTATTCCGGAGATGTTCCATTCCTCCGAGGAGACCCTATTGTATATCTGGAGATTTTTATTGCTCCGAGGAAGTGTCGTAACTAGGGTTGTTATATCTCCCATGTGAGGTCGGCCCTGAGTTAGTAGTTTAGGGGTTATTAGACTTTCCTGGGAGAGGTCAGCGCCATTAGGGTGAAAAGTCAATTAGAACATGAGTATAAATAGAGGAGGTGTGTTCCTCATTTATCTCATTCATTCACTCACTTGTGATTGGAGGATAAGAGAGAGAGAGGTCCGCCTAGGAGGAGAAGGAGCTCTTGTTTGGGTACTACATCTTGTATTGGTTGATTATCTATATTGAGGAAAGCTTTGCTTGGTTTTCTGCCCCATGAGGGTTTCCTAGGGTAAATCTTTGTCTATCTTGTGATTGTGTTTCTTTCAGTGATCTTGCTTGTGAAATTAGGCTAAACTTAACATGGTATCAGAGCTAGCCTAAATAGGACATCTTTTACAAGGTGAAAATACCTCTCTCTCCTCCTCTGGTGAAAATTAGGGTCTCTGCAAAAGTTGGAATTTTTGGAATTTGATTGCATGGCTAGATAGCCCTCCTCAAAATCGAAGTTTTGAGTCCTAGATCGAACTTTTTGAGCGGGTAGAAATCCAGGAAAGCCAAACCCTAGTTTGACCAAAAGTGCAGAAAACTAGAAAACCAGAGAACCAGAAAAACTGCGCACTTGTGCACCAGTGAACCAGAAAAGCTACAAACCTGTGCACCATAAAACTAGAAAAGACAAGACCATAAATCCATAAATTCTGTCGCAGATTAGGAAGGTGAAAAGTTGAAGTTTCCAGAAGCAAAACACACCAGTATTCTCAATTCAATCAAGCTCATCTCCTTGTAAGTGTTATTCTATCTCTTGAGAAACTTCAATCTCTTTGACCCCTGGATAAGATGGCTCCAAGCACTAAGCTTGAAGACAAGCTAGAGGGTATAGAAAATTTCTGGGCATGGAAATACAGAATTGGTCTCATTATTGAAGAGAATGATCTTGTCCAATATATTAAAGATGAGGTTACAGAACCTGAAGAAGATAAAGCCAAAGAGAAGTATAGGAAGGACCTGATTAGGGAAAAGAGAATCATTGTTGATTCTATCAAAGACCACTTGATTCCCCAAGTGGCATCCAAGAAGACCCCAAAGGAAATGTACGAGGGAAAGAACATCAATAGGAAGATGAATCTGAGAGCTCAATTGAAGAGAACCAAGATGAATAAAGGAGAATCTATTCAAGACTATTTCTGAAGGGTTACCCAGTTCAAGAAATAACTAGATGCCATTGGAGATACCCTTGATGAAGATGAACTAGTCATGACTGCTCTAAATGGTCTCACTAGACCTTGGGAGTCATTCATCCAAACTATGTGTGCCAGGAAAGAAAGTATGAAGTTTGATGTGGTATGGGAGGATTGCATTCAAGAAGAAGCTAGGGTAGCCAATAGAGAAGCCCTTGTTAAGGAGGATGAACAAGCTTTGGCTACTCACACCAGAAGAAGAAGAAGGATTCATTTCAACTCCAAGAAGAATGGTCACAAAGAGTCTCAACCTCCTCATAGATTTAAAAGGAGAGGGGGAGTAAACTTAGAAAGAGACCTCTCCACAGTTCAATGTTACAATTGTCTCAAACTAGGACACTTTTCTAGAAATTGTAATTCAAAAAAGAAGAAGAAGAATATTCACAAAAGACATAATGCACATGTAGCAGAATATGATAGTGAAGAAGAAGAAGAGGAAAAGCCTCAAAAGAAAAGAACTAAAGTAGAAAAATAAGATGCGGAAGAATATGTTCTATTCTCTACACTCTCTGGGTCTATGACACCTGGAGAAGATACACAGCTCATTGATAGTGGTGCTTCAAAGCACATGACAGGACAAAAGAAGAGTCTCTCAAGACTTGAAGAGAAGTCCTCTCCACAGAAGGTATCTCTAGGAGATGACTATCAATATCCCATCAAGGGAATTGGTGAAGCAAGCTACAAGCTTGATTCTAGAACCCCATTGAAGATGAAGGAAATCTTATATGTACCAGGTTTGAAGAAGAACTTACTTTCTATCTCAGCATTAGATAAGAAAGGCTATAGGTTTGCATTCATAGATGGTCAAGTACTCATGTGGCCCAAAGGAAAATCAATTTAGGATGCAATTGTTATTGGTGAAGAGGAAGGAGGTCTATACAAACTCAAAGGCCATCCAGAAGCTGCCCTTGTTCATGAAGCCACTAGCCCAAGTGAGATTTGGCATAGAAGGCTTGCTCACATTAACTACAAAGCACTACCTCATGTGAGCAAGGTAATCATAGGACTACCAGACTTAAAAATTGATCATGAGGGCACTTGCAAAGGATGTGCAAAAGGGAAGAATATCAAGAACCCATTCCCAAAGAGTGAAACAAAGACTAAGAATACATTGGAATTGATTCACTCAGATGTGTGTGGACCAATGCCATCCACATCCTTGAGTGGATATGAATACCACCTTACATTCATTGATGACTACTCAAGAAAGACTTGGATATATTTCCTGAAGGGAAATGATGAAGTCTTTGAAAAGTTCAAGGAATTCAAAGCCTTGATAGAAAATCATTCAGAAAAGAAGATCAAGATACTCAGGACAGATAATGGTGGAGAATACACTTCAAAAGACTTTGAAGTATTTTTTAAAGAAGATGGAATCAAAAGGGAGCTAACCACTCCCTACAATCGTCAAAACAATGGTGTTGCGGAGAGAAAGAATAGAACCATCATGGAAGCTGTAAAAACAATGATACATGATCAAGAACTACCTATGTATTTATTGGATGAAGAATCCAGGACAATAGTCTATGTGCAAAATAGACTATCTCATAGAGCTCTTGATTTCAATACCCCAGAAGAAGTGTTCACAGGGAAGAAGCCTGAGTTAAGTCACCTCAAGATATTTGGATGCCCAGTATACATTCACATTCCAAAAGAAAAGAGGACCAAGCTAGATCCTTTTGGGAAAAAAGTAATATTTGTTGGATATTGTGAAGCATCCAAAACATTAAGAATTTACATCCCAGGGTTCCATCATATGGAAATAAGTAGGGATGTGACATTTGATGAAGAGGCATCTCTCAAGAGATCTAGGAAGTGCTAGTATGAAGAAGTGTATGAGGAAGATGCACCTTCTAGAATTACTGAAGCTGTACCCACCCCTGAAGAGACAACACCTGAAGACCATGACATGATGGAACCACAAGAACCCCCTGTCATGGAAATATCAAGGAAGAGAAAACCAGCATGGGCAAGAGACATTATACTAGGAGTAGAAAAGTATGGAGCTCATGAAGGATCCACTAGGGTGAGCAAGAAACCAAAGACATTCTCCAACTATGTGGCCCTGATGTGTGATCTTGTAGATCAAGAACCCACTAGTTATGAAGAAGCATCCGATAAGAAAGAGTGGGTGGACGAAATGACGGAGGAATACCTATCAATAATGAAGAATGATGTTTGGGATATAGTTCCCAAGCCAAAGGACAAGAGTTTGGTATCCTCCAAATGGATATACAAGATAAAGCATGCAACAAATGGCAGCATTGAAAAATATAAGGCAAGGTTTGTGGCCAGAGGATTCTCTCAGAAAGAGGGAATTGACTATGAAGAAACATTTGCACCAGTTGCAAAGTACACTTCCATTAGAACTATCATGGCACTTGCATCTATGATGAAGTGGGAATTACACCAGATGGATGTAAAGAAAGCCTTCCTGAATGGTGTGATTGAGGAGGAAGTGTACATAGAACAACCACAAGGATTTGAGGTTGAAGATAGAAGAACCCACATATGCAAACTGAAGAAGGCTTTGTATGGGTTGAAGCAAGCTCCTAGAGCTTGGTACGGAAGAATTGACAGTTTCTTGACAAGCTTTGGCTTTACCAAAAGTAAAGCTGATCCTAACCTTTATCTCAAAGTTATGGATGATGAACCTATCATGTTATTGTTTTATGTGGATGATCTATTTCTGACTGGAAATGAGAAACAGATTATCGAGTGCAAGAAGAAGCTCTCTTTAGAATTTGAGATGAAAGATCTTGGATTGATGCACTACTTCCTAGGTATGGAAGTATGGCAAGGCCCAAAAGGAATCTTTCTCAACCAGGAAAGTATGCTATAGAAATCCTGAAGAGATTTGACATGCTAGAATGCAAAGCCATGGCCACTCCCATGGATTCCAATTTGAAACTGTTAGCTGATGACTCATCAGAGTTAGTGAATATGACTTTGTAAAGACATATTATTGGGTCATTGATGTATTTGAAAAATACTAGACCAGACATATGCTTTGCCATGAATACCTTGAGTCCGTATCTAGTGGAACTTAGACGAGTTCGCCTGATAGCTGCAAAGCATGTGATGAGGTACCTAAAGCATACGATAGATTTTGGTCTATGTTATCTTGGAGATCATGACTTCAAACTGCATGGCTACACAGATGATAATTGGGAAGGAAGTGTATCAGACAGGAAGAGCACATCGGGAGGATGTTATTGTCTAGGATTTTCCATGATCTCATGGTTTAGCAGGAGGCAGTCTAGTGTGGCTCTCAGCAAAGCTGAAGCAAAATATATAGATGCTTTCTCTGCTAGTTGTGAAGCAGTATGGCTTCAGAAACTATTATCATGACTATTTGACTTAGAGATGGACCTCACTGTGATCATATGTGACAACCAGAGTTGTATCAAGATGACAGAGAATCCAGTGTTCCACGATAAGTCAAAGCACATAGAGATCCGATATTTCTATATACGGGATATGGTGTAGAAAAGAGCTATCAAGCTCGAGTATGTAAGCACTGACGAACAAGTTGCTGATATATTGACCAAACCTCTGTCTCGAGTAAAGTTTGAGTATTTCCGATACAAGCTTGGTGTAGTTCAGAAGGACCCTCCTCGAAAGGGGGAGTGATGTTGTCACTGATGATGAGATTGCCTGCACTGATAGTGAGGTCAATGATATGGATACATGTATTGGTGATACTGATGATGAGGTCGATGAAGTGGTCCTTATACTTGGTCTAAGTTGACAATTGGATTGTATCATCCTTGGACACATGTCCTAAAAGAGATCCATAGACATATGTCTCGGAGAAAGTGGTCCCTTGTGGACATGATGGGGATTGCATCACCCCGGAACCCTTGGTTCAAAATGAACGTGATAGGACTGCATCGTCCCTGAACCCTTGGTTCAAAATGTACGTGATAGGACTGCATCGTCCCTGAACCGTTGGTTCAAAATGTACATGATAGGACTGCATCGTCCTTGAAACCTTGGTTCAAAATGTACGTGATAGGACTACATCGTCCCTGAAAATTTGGTTCAAAATGTATGTGATCAATAGGACTGCATCGCCCTTGAACATTTGGTTCAAAATGTACATGATAGGACTGCATCGTCCTTGGACATTTGGTCCAAAATGTACATGATGGGATTGTATCATCCCTATACATGAGACTTGTCTTAAAAGGATCATGGATTGCATCGTCCCTAGACATGAGACTTGTCTTAAAAGGATCATGGATTGTATCATCCCTAGACATGAGACTTGTATTAAAAGGATCACGGATTGTATCGTTCCTAGACATGAGACTTGTCTTAAAAGGATCATGGATTGCATCGTCCATAGACATGAGACATGTCTAAAATTGATAAGGATTGATCATCCTGGAAGTAGATCTAGATTGCATCATCCATAGACATGAGACTTGTCTAAAATTGATAAGGATTGATCATCTGGAAGTACATCTGGATTGCATCGTCCATAGACATGAGACTTGTCTAAAATTGATAATGATTGATCATCTTGGAAGTAGATCTAGATTGCATCATCCATAGACATGAGACTTGTCTAAAATTGATAAGGATTGATCATCCTGTAACTAGATCATGTGTATTGCATATTATGCTGCTAAGATGATCCAGACGCTATAAATTGAGATGATCCAGATGTTGTAGATCAAGATGATCCAGATGTTGTAGATCGAGATGATCCAGATGTTGTAGATTGAGATGATCCAGAAGATGATGACGATGTTGTAGTTGATCGAGTGCTGCAGAAGATGAAGACTCGATACTGATGATGCTGATATTCTAGTATTGATTATGTTCCAGTAACTATTTGAGTTACTGATGATGATGTATTAAGAAAGCTTCCAATGATTTATAGATGTATCATGTATCATGTAGTTGATGACTCCTTGCTCCTGCAGATGTTGTTATAATATCCTTCTCGTTAAGGGGGAGTGTTGAAATATTGTAACTTCTAAGAATATTATATTTGTATTTTATTATTCCGAAGATGTTCCATTCCTCCGAGGAGACCCTATTGCATATCCAGAGATGTTTATTCCTCCAAGGAAGTGTGGTAACTAGGTTTATTAGATCTCCCATGTGAGGTCGGCCATGAGTTAGTAGTTTAGGGGTTATTAGACTCTCCTGGGAGAGGTCGGCCCCGTTAGGGTGAAAAGTCAGTTAGAACATGAGTATAAATAGAGGAGGTGTGTTCCTCATTTATCTCATTCATTCACTCACTTGTGATTGGCGCATAGGAGAGAGAGAGAGGTCTACTTAGGAGGAGAAGGAGCTCTCGTTTGGGTACTACATCTTGTATTGGTTGATTATCTATATGGAGGAAAGCTTTGCTGGGTTTTCTACCCCATGAGGGTTTCCTAGGGTAAATCTTTGTCTATCTTGTGATTGTGTTTCTTTCAGTGATATTGCTTGTGAAATTAGGCTAAACTTAACAAGTTTTTATGTCCACAAACAAGCAAGAATAAATATTCGTAATTAATACCCAAAGAATCTCCCATATGCTCAACACCTCCCTTGTACTATCGCCTTGTTACATGATATCCAAACTCAAATACTCAAAGGCCTTAACTAGACCCAAAATAAATCAATATTTCAAATGATTCCATACAATTAGGGAAGAGATGAGGTTCCTCCAACCCCCTGGAAGATAAAGTATTTTTTTAGGTGGGCCTAGGAATGTATTTCCAAGTTTACTCTGATTTGGGGGAAATATTATGATGTCATTTTTGTGAGGGAATGGTAGCGACTAGATGCCTACAACGCACCTTCCATCCCCTCATTCATATATGAAAACACAAAGGTAGTTATAACTAGGTACCAACTTGAAAATATTTAGGTAGATAAAGTGTTTAGTAATCCCTCATACATGGTTTATATGTTTATATTTGATCATATTTCCCATCTATCCTCCTTGAAATTGAAACAAAAATAGGATTATAGACCAATAATATGCATATAATGTTTTCCTTGGGTTAATAAAGGAGAACTAGGATAATCATTTTTCAAGTTCAATAGTCAATTTTTATTTGTTGACTTCTCAATAATCTTGATAGGTTGTATTGACATGATTCCTAGTAAGATAAATTGATACATACAATTAGGATACCCATGTAATAAAGGTGGCTTGTTTTGGGGACAAAAATTCACACTAATAAGAATGTATGGTAACTAGTCATCTCCTTATAAGTTTCTTTAGCTACTTACCCCAAGGAAATTCATCTTATAATATGTCATGCAACTTGTTTGAATTGATGAGATCCATTTACGCATATCCATGAACAAGGGAAGAATGTCCTTCCCCATAGTGATGGGGTGTAGGTATGCTATAAAAGATAAAAGAGGCATGGATAATGCAGTTGATATCCTCAATCAATGCAACTTCTGTTAAGATCAACTATGGAGGTATAACCATCACCGCTTATTGGGAGATAAAAAAAAGGTAGGAAACATCCTAATTCCAAGGATCGTGAGCCTAAATTTTTTTTTGATAGGATTATAATTTTTTTTTATGACTAAGTGGAGGTTATTGTAAGGGCATATGCTCATCCCTTAGAGACACTAACTTACTCTTTCCTAGCTCCTCATCCCCCAAAACTAGAGATATCCACATATTATAATTTTAATCGGCCTGGGGGCACCATGGTTCCTAAAGAGGAGATGAGTTTCACTATCCCTATAGAGGAAAGGGGGGAATGATTCCACCAAGATGAATTCGGTAGACACAAGATGGGGGCCTATTAGTGAATGAGAGAACTCCTTAAATATATAAAGGATCTGTAGCAACACATACCATAAGATGAATTCTCTAGGTTGTATGATGAGGTAATGATAATGATGTGGATGATAAATATAACGATGAATAATCATAAGAATAAATAGGTGAAACAATCCCATTACTAGAAATCATGGATAAAGGATAGCAATAATACGATTTTTTGATGATGAACCCATTACATTTTAATCCCAATAAATTCCATCATACCCAAAATCCATGACCATTATTCAATTGATAGGATTCTCGGGAGATGAGAGGATAGGGAAATAAGTCCAGTGAATGATCGCCAAGCCCATTGTAATAATATAAATAGAAAAGGGGCTATGTATAGGGGAATATTCGAGAGCTCTTGAGGTGAAAAAGACAAATTTATAGTCTAATTTTAATCCACCATCTCATATTGTGGGAAAATTCGGCCAAATGATGTAGGTATTAGTGCAAAAGGTCTCCTTTTGAATCCCAACTTCTTCCTATTAGTTCAAAAACCCAACATGAATCTCCCTTCGGCTTCCATCTAAGTAGATAAACATTTTAGACCAATGAGGATAGATGTATAACATGACAATAAGTAGGAAATTGAGAGATTGTGATTGTGGAGATAATCACATAATATGTGGAAAAACTAGAGACACCCAAGGGAGAATAATGAAATTTAGATACAACATAATTAATTGGAGAAACTGACACTTTAAGTGACACTCAAAGAGACCATAGTCAATAAGAAAAGTGGAAATATAAAGAGGATAAGTACTAGCTAGAACCTAAGACATAGAATGATAAAATTGAGTCACCAAGATCAGAAGTAGTAGGAGATGGTAAACCTAGTATATCATAGCCAAGTGTGGCTCAGCAAAGGGAAGTACATCACCGCACACAAAACCTTCTCTCTTCCATTATAAATTGTTTCATATGCTATCAATAGCAGTGTTGGAAGGGGTTCCTAACATGCATGGTATTAACACTTCGAAGTAATGAGGACAAAGATTCATTGGGCCAATGTCATAAAATCCATGGAAATTTATGATACCTTGGATATCTTGAAGGAATAAAGAAATATATGGTTTGAAATCAAAGGAGAAATACCCTCCCATGGATTCCCCTAAATTAGTTTCTCGATTTACGCTATTGATCAAATATATTGTGGTGATAATGAATTTCATCTCGACAACGTTGGACGCGTTATCTCAAAATATGTACTCAGAAATGAAACCACGTTACTTGATGGATTTGCAAATTAATTTTGAAACAACATGAATTCCATGATATTATTATGTATATATGGCCCAAGTCTCAAGAAACATATTCTACAATAAGTATAACAAATTTTCTTACTCAAGTGAGAATTTGAAAAAACAATGAGATTTGATAACCTTCTAAAAGAAATTCTTGAATACCAAGGTAAAATCAGTTATGTCAAAGAAATACAGGTTGCATGATATCTTAGAATCAATTGGGAAAGGAAAGAAAAATACCATTGAGGTACTTTCCATTCTCCAAGAGAAATATGAAAGGATAAAATTATTGGAGAGTAACTAGATAGCTCCTTTTTCATAGTTATCATGGATATGATAAATGAGAAACAAAATTTGAGTGAGGAAGTTAATTTTTTAATAGGATAAAACACCTCACTAATATATAAAAACTAGGTGATGGAGGGTGAATTAAGGAACTTAATGATATCCATCATAGGGAATACGACCTAACCATCAAGATAGATGGGGCCAATGAAATGATGAATACCATTAGGAATGAGCTCAATGAGGCCCAAAAGCAGAAATAAATGGCCTCCCTTACTAGCCATCCAAATTCCCCCACATAATGAGAGTCTCAAATACTATAGCAAGTGGATCAACTGAAGAAGAAATTGTCACAATGGAAGACCAAATCTAAAGCTATTTCTCTCAAAATCGACCTTTCAATTGAAAAATTATCCAAAACAAACGAATAACGACTTGAAATAACAAGGGCATAAGATGGAGGAAACTGAGAAAATATGGAATGTGGAGAAGAATCAAGTGGAAGGCATGAATTAAGAAGGGGACACATGGAATATTGTATATGATGAGGTTATGAGTCAAGAAAACATGGTCAAAACATTGAAAGGTGCTAAGAGCACTATTTGGGCTATGCAATCAAAGATTTACCTACGATAAGGATAACTTACATTTTATCAAGAATTTGATAACTTGCATAAGCAAGTAATTAATCATTTGATAAATAAAAATAAAGAAGTGAAAAGAAGGAACGTGATTGCTAAAGTGTTCAAAGGTTCATAAACAAAATCCCAAGTAATGGCCTAGACTGATTAAGTGTAAGGATATGACCTTGTTGTCCAAGGATGTAGAAATTTGTATGAACAAGTGCACTAGTTAGAATATCACAAATTAGAATGCATTAGAAATTGAATATCCCATACAATCCTTCCTAACAAATATGGGCACCGTGATTAAGCATGCCTTGGCATGTCCATGAGATGACCGATTAAATTAATACACAAATTATCTATATCTCAAAACCATGCAAAAAACATCCTTCATCTAGTTTGTGTACCAAATAAAAATTCTATTCCAACGCATATAGATGTCTACAATAAAATACATACATACATTGCCACTTAAACCCTCTTTTTAAGAATAATCCATTTGTGGGGAACCATTGATGACACCCCTCTGATGGAACTAGATAAATACTTTAGAATTTTGAAAGTGGGAAGAATAGTAAGTGAACATGGGTAGAGACTAATCATCATATTATATGAATATGGTATCAAGGTACAAATAGGAGAGATACCTCAAATAATTACCCCACTAACCTATATCCATCCTCGCATCCTCCCCCTAAAAAAGAGATATCAAGAAGGATGAGGAAATAAAGAAAGAGGGTAGTTAGTTGTAATTATCTGTGTAGAAAATAGTGAAGAAACCATGATAGAATCAATTAAGGAATTAATTTTCTTATATACCACTAGTACAATGTGAAAAAGAATTGAAGACATAAAGGATGGAAGAAACATACAACCATTTTTTATTTTTTTCTCAATCTAAGACATCTGATTTCAATGGTGTTGATTAAAGGATGGCTTTTCTATTTAGTTGCATACATGGAATAATATTTATGAATCCATATACTTATTCAAGAGTAGAAGGTGTATACAATAAAACCTCTACATCAAAACAAGGGATCAATAATTTCCATATGGAGAGGCTACCAAATTTTGATTATAACTAAGTATCATGGGATTTGCAACATCAACGCTATTTTTCTTATTCATATCATTCTTATTTCTCTTTGCAAACATTATATGAATTCCTACTTTTCTAAAGGAAATAAAGATTCCCTAGACAAAGATTCTATACTTTCTTCTAATGTCCTTAATTGTAATCAAAATAATTGTTGTTTATTTTATTGTGTAATCACGTCTAAGGTAGTTTACCACAGATGAAGCAATATAATTTCAAGAAAGTTATGTTGCTTCCTTCCAAATTTATGTATATTTTTTGTTGATTGAATCAATTGATCGATGTTCATCTTTCCTATTTTATTTTGATCCATAAATTTTTGTGGATATTCCATTCGACAATTCATCATAACGAATCTTGCAAATTAGTTATTTTTATTATCATATTTCCGTTGAATGATAAATAACTCAAATTGAAAGAAAAATAAATAGAGTAAAGGAATACACAATGCACACCATCAACACAATATTCACCCTAGGAAAAACAACTAACGAGAAAAACCCAGTCGAAAATGAGAACTGCACCTTGCTATTTTATATAGAATACAAATACAAAGAAAGTGGTTCTCTCTATGGAGTTACCTATGACTATATGTCCATAATGGATACTACAAGACCTCCTACTTCCTCTATTCTTCTCTAATATACACTCATGTGCTAATTCTCAACTATGGAACAATATAGTATCATAATAAGAATGGAACCCCTTCTTCTCCTAATGGCTTGGTATTTAACATAGCCCGATAGCCATCTAGGGTTAATTTTAGAGTTTTTGCATGCCTCAATTCCCAATTAGGGTTAGGGTTTTGGACCTTATAGAATGTTCTTTAAAGTCCACACATGATTATCTTTGCATGTTTGAGAAATGGGATATAATGTGGAATCCACTTGATACCATGGTGGCCATCTCAATATGTCAACTTGTAGGCGACATAACTTCCTAACACAAACTCCAATTGAAGAGATTCTTGTACCATTCAAAAGGTTTCGAAGTGTAAAATAGTGTCAAAGATAATTACATAAGAAATGAACTTTTGGCCCAAAAAAAATCATTTAATTCCTCAAATAGGACCCAAAATGTTCTGGATCCCAAATATGCAAATAGAAACCTACCCTAAAATGGGCCCTACAAGCCAATTCATCCAATATTTCCACCAAGAAAGCACTAAAATAGATGGAAAATTATATATTGATCCATCTTGGATCATGCCTCCCCATTTTGGGATTCTTTTCATCCCAAAAATATTTTACTGAATGAGGTGAGAAAAAATTTCCTCTACCTTATCCTTGGAGTACCATTTAGTCTTGCCTAGAAGTTGTCCTTTCAACCCTACCTGCTAGATCTCACACTATCATCACCCGGTTTCTGTAGAATTCCTCTGCAAAATGATGTCTTATGCTAAGTATGCCTAAGTTTTAAGTGCTAAGTCCTCTACAGAAGGTAAGAGCTTCGTAGGCTCCTGGTCCAACATGAAAGGTTCATAGAGTTTCATATTTTCCACATTCACTATAGAGTAAATGAACATATATGGGGGTAGAATGAGTATGTAGGAACTATCTCCTAAATTCCCCAACACTTCAAAAGTAACATACCATAATGGCTTATTCTTCTTACTAGTACCTTTAGTATTTCGTCATTCAAGTGCAACAAAACTCTATCTCTCACCTTGAATGTTTTCTCAATCATGTGTTGGTCATGTCTTGCCTTGTACTTTAACTGTGACTTCCTCAGTGCCTCATGTACATGTAAATGGATTTTATTTATCTTATCAACAATTTTTTTATACCTTAATGATTCACTTATGGTGTCTTCCCTCACTCCCCCTTGCTTTCCATAAATAACATCTAGAGGATGAAGAAATGTTGGCATTATCCATCAACCCAAAAAAGTATTTCTTTGGAGTGGTATTGGTGAAAGTAAATATATTTAGTAACATTGTGTCTTTACAAGGTGTGAAGATTGGTCCAAAAGGGTGGAGACTACCAATAATATCACACTATCAAGGAACAAAAAGGACATAAAATATTTTTTTGTAAAATCAACTTCCTTTAACTGTTTATTTTTCACTTTGGTGATCTCACCCAACATATGATAGGTATTTTGAAAAAGGATAGGGATATCAAGTGGGGTTTCACATCCAACGATTATTTTGTAGAAATAATTAAATCATTAGGGGAATCCCTTGTATTTACCAACCCTTATTACAACAATGGTTTTTTGATCTTATCCATTTCTTTTGAACACACCATAGTTGTTGTGTTGTTACAAAAGAACAATAAAGGAAATGAACAATCCATTTCCTTATTAAGAAATAACCTTATAGATGTTGAGCTAAATTAAATCATAATGGAGAAACAATATTATGCCTTGGTCAAAGGGATAAAATCATTCAAGGAATACATCTTTCAGGCCTAGATAATGTTTTTTGTATCTCACTTTTATTCAAGGATGTCTCGTGCAAACTAGATGTCGATGGAAATAAGGGGATGTGGATTAGTAATATCAAAGAATATTACATGGTAATATAACCTACTTAGATCATTAAAGTGGGTTAAGGTCTAGCCAAATTGATGAAACAATAAAACCTATAGGACATAGGAATTAATCTAATTGAAGTTTACCCAAAGAACACCTCTAGATAAGATCAAAATCAAGAGACCGAAAGGAATTTACCCTTTTTAACTATTTTATGCCTTGGAATAAGTACTACCTATTATGTTGGAGCTTTCCGTGATTGAAATTTTGTAGGATATAGTGGAAAGACCAAACAAAATCAAGACAAACATAAATCAACTAGTAGAGGTGAAAGACATGAGAGACCATGTGTTTCATAGATTCAAAAGAGCATCAATAGAAGATGAAGGAGGTCTTTAATTAAAAATTCAGCACTAGAGGATTCACGAAGGATTTATCGTATTATTTGGGGGATAAGAGACATGAATATCCTAATAAGAACAAGAAGTATGACAAACACTATCTAGGGTGCCATGTCGTTGAAGGTCCACGCAAATATTCCCAATGAATTCCACTTGAAAAATACATAAGGTGAGGTACTAGATTTACATCTCGATTGTATGGACTTCAATTTATTCACGAGTTGAAGAAAGAGCATAAATATCTTACCCTATACTACAATAGTGTGGGTTTTTAAATCTTATATATTTTCCAAGTTTGTCCTTTTTTATTATTTTTAACTTCAAAGAGCTATGTAGATCTCTTTCAAAGAATATCACAAGTATCATTTTGACTCCTTGGACTGTCCCAATGGAGAAGGTATGGGTTTACATCACCTAGGAGATATAGTTTTTGGCACCTCACAAAAAGGATCCATCTCAAAGAATGACCCGATGTTATCACCTATGGGGACAACTACCAATTTGTTTTCTAATTTATCCTCAAAGACTTGATAATTCCTAAATGTCATTCCCTAGAAACAAACCCTATGTTTTTATACCTTCATCAAAGTCCTCATAATCACTAAAACAAACCCATGGTGAAAATCATTAATCCATTTTTATGATCACCTCCTCTTCAAGCAAGATGTGATTGGCCAATGTATTCATTTTTAGTAAGAACCTAAGTGAAACTCAAGACCATAATTTCTTCCTCTAAAATTAGATCCAAATTAGTAAGGGATTGTAGGGGTAGTATCACCATGGGGATTCAATGGTAATAAGTGTCATGAATGGTGGATTGTATGCCCCATCAAATATTAGATCTATGACCATTATTCCATCTTGGGAGAGGGACCAAATATGAGAAGCAATGTTGAAAGTGTCACTAATGGAAACGAACCATCTCACCAAGGTTAGATCAATAGTTGATATTATATGATGGGGATGAGTATCATTTGTATTTGAAAAAGTTGAACTACTACAAATGATCCAAATTAAATAGACCCAATGATATCTACAATCCACATTCCATCAAAAGAGGTGTGTTTTTTCGAGGTGTAAAATTTCCAAACCACCATGAATGCCTAGTATCCAATATGTTCAATAAGATCAAAGGATTACAATCACCATGGGAAAAGGTCAATCATGACCACCAAAGGTTCTCAATTTCAATGGACATCAGATCCCATTCCTATAAGGTGTGATTGATTATACATAATCCATCATGGCATTGTGGTCTAGCTAGGGGTAAACAAAAAAAAGGATAAAATGAATGGTCCATATTTGGCCAACTCCTTGAATATGTCGCTAGCATTATATCAAGGGAAATGAGCTCATTGAGACATAAAAATGATGAGAATATTGCAACTGGTTTATCTTGGTTCAATTAAAATGGATTAATGATGTAGATCTTTCCATGGGGCACAAGTCTATTGGACCCCCAAAGGGTGAAGAATGGCCACAAATCACCCAAATATAATCAAGATCGTATTTCAATGGTCCATAGGACATCATGGGGTACCCCTTCCTTAGTAATAAAGGTTTCAATACTATGAGGAAAAAATAATATTCATAAAGAAGGTTTGATACCTTCATGCCAATTAACATTCCATTGCACCCCAAGCATTGAATCTATTCCACTCATTTGAATTGGAAATGTGTTATACCACTGCAACCACAAAAAACTGATGAAAGTATTTATTCTCCCTTTATGGAATCTAAATTCCAAAATTCATTTGCATGTAGATGTGATTGATTCATTAAAATGTAAAAATACTCTCATCCCACTCCATTTTTAACATGAAATATTATGAAAATGGTTCTCTAGCAATGAAAACAAGATAGATATCACTTGCCACCATTGCAAAAGAAAAAATTTAGTCTAGCATTTTTGAGGCACTACAATTGGAGAAAAATTGAGTATTGGCATGGACTAGTTGAGTTAATTCCAAGACTTGTTACTTGTGTTTTTCTTTGGAAGCCATTATTTTTCATTCAAAGAGTAATTTTCTATCGGTTTAGATCTCTTTTTATTTTTCATTTTAGTTCCTCCTTATGATTTACTGGGGCTAGAGATTTCAAAAACCACCTCTTGAGATTCTTTCTCCTATTCTAAAAGTCACACTTAGACATGTGTTATATTTTTTCTTCAAATCCTCCTCTATACCTAGATGAATTTTATAGAGATTCCACCTCTTTGTTTAGTCTCTCCACACTTCATCAACTAATTGGGACCAACTATGGATGATTCATTCAAAAGCATCAAGGGTACACCTTATTGGACCTATGAGTTAGAACAACATACATTTCCTAAGATATATCCTTCCCTTGAGTTTGTTGACCCTTTTTCCAAACATTATAATCACTCCACCTCAGTAATCATGTTTGTAGATGACCACACAAAAATGTTTATGATTAATGCTAAAATTATTTCCATGATTATGGAACCTACCTAGGAACTACAATTTTACCCCCTAAATTACAAAGAAAGAGATATATGAGAATGCTTGATGAGAAGAATGTTGTTGTATTGAAGAATATTTCAGACAACCAATGCATTGTTTGAATTTATCTTTAATTTTTAGGACCAAGATATTTCCTATGTGGGAATAAGAATCTATCTAGATATGTTTATATTGATCCCAAAGTGATGATGGTTAAAAATTACATATTGGAACCCACAGTTAGATATATTTAGATCAAACTATTCCTTGGACGATTGGCCCCCACATTTAAATATACAGAGACCATGGGAATTAACATAGGACATTTGTTTGCTAAGTTTCATATTGACATAGTATTCCACTACCCATCCTTCTTGGTCTACATGTTCATATTTTATTACAGCCACACCTTGTCTCATTTAAGATTACACCAATTCAAAGATGGAAACCCCGCTAGGTGTCTTCATGGGAAAGGAAACAACTTCTTAGGAAAATAATTCTTGGTAATAATGATGTATGTCTTTAAGGAATATTCCTACAGGATACCCAAGACCCTTACTCCAAGTGTTTTGTCCTATAATATGTTAGGCAACTGGTTGAAATTGATAAGGTTCAATTCATAAAATCCAAAAAATAGAATTGAAATAATCTATATCCCATTATCAAATGGTTATATTCTATCTCACAGGAAAGATGGCAATGAATTTTTCCAATTCCTGGAGAGAGTGAGATTCCCTCTAGACTATCCCTAGAGGTACGTGACCCACATTTTACAATGACTATAGAAAAGGGGATGTAGAATTCTAGCCCGGATGATTATGAAAAGAGGTCCATAGAGGACATATTAGTGAACACGAACCCTTGGATAGAGGTAAATTCCTTCTAGAGGTAGATACAAATTGTTCCAAGGCCATTTCATAAACCTCTCATCAACGACATCCTGTTTGGACGTATATACCAACATCTTACACCTCTTAAAAGACTAAGGATGTGTGGCCTCTAAGTCTAATATGATATTCACTTATTTGACAAAAGTGAGTTGGAAATAATAAAAAAATGAATGTTATTTTAGCAAACAAAATATGGGGGAATGGTGGAGAAAAAGGTTGTATATTTGTGACAAAAATATTTTGTATATCCAAATACCTAAGGATGATATATTCCACAAATTGTGCAGCACCATAAGGGTTGATAAGAATGAAGGTAGTGGTGGTGGTGGTGATGAAAGAGAAGGAATGAGATAAACAATTGACTCTTCTTTGTATCTAGAAAGGGAATAATAAGGGTAGGTATATGCCCCTAAAGGGACTGCTATAATTACTCCACTAGAAGCCCCAAAATATGGAAATACCATCCCATTTTTCAATCTAGAGGTTTCAATAGAACTGAGGGATTTGGAAAAAAATATAGAGGTATAATTGTGCCCATTACATTGGAAGAACTACCCCAATCTTTTGGACTAGGAATTGATATTGAAGCTCCTCATGCCAATAAAGAACATCTATTGTGTACGTTTGTCACATCAATAGATAAAACAACATAATATGAGGATATAATGGAGGCCCTATCCAAATTGGTTCCTTTTAAGAATCCAACACAACCTACATCCCCTTAGTAGCAACAAAAAACACTAGAAGAGAGGCAATAGGATTTGCCTTAGACAAAAGAAGAAAAAAAGACTGTAGAAAAAAAATGAAGTTAGATGACGAAATATATCCATAAAAGATAAATCTAAAAAAGAATACAAAGGTATGAAGGTATTAGAGAATAAATTAGCTATTGAATCTACTAAAAAAGAAGACAAAGGAAAAAAATGCAGGAAAAAATGCAACAATAGAGGAAAATAGAAAATGATAACTAGAGGCTCAAGCTACACAATAAAGGAATACCTATGAACAAAAACAATGACGGTGTACATAGAGGAAAACAAAGCATAAAAATACAAAGAGGAGTGGAGAAGAAATTTGCAGAGGAGGCTATTGATAAAGCAATAAGGGAGGAAAGAGATGTAGAAGAAAATTCTTAGAAAATAGAAGAAGACAAGAGAAAAGCAAGACAGGAGGTTGAAAATGAGGTTTCCAAGGAAAATAAAAGGAAGAGGGAAGATGATTAAGAAAAATCGGAGGTTGAAAAGAAGAAAGTTGAAATAGAGAAACCAGGAAGAGAAATTGAATGGGGAGTTGGAAAATCCATATCTTAATCCAGCATACCCTAGAAGGTCTAGGGATTTTCCCCTTTTGTCTATGTATCCCCTTATTCAAATTTCTCCCATATTATTTCCATATACATACCATGTGAGGTTCCCAATACACCCTTTGTTGGTACCTCTCATGCCACCAACCAATGACCCTCATGGTTGCACATCATTAAGTATTTGGGCCATTGTGATCCTCTAGTAATAGTGATGAAAGAAAAGAGTATGAGGAAAGAAAATATATATGTGTTGAATTCCTTGAGTTTTTTATACTCCATTTGAAAAATTAGCATCCTCCATATGAATGATGACAAATTAATCCAATGTACTATAACGACCCTAGAGACTTTTGTCAAAAAATCATATTTGAAAATTGGGTTGAAGGAATAGAAAGCTACTTAAAACACATTTGAAATAAATTAATTTTCCACTAGAGATAATATTTTCATTGAAATATATCTTTTAATGTGGTGTATGATAAGAATGTGAGGGATGTTCATTCTATCAAATCATTCAAGAATAACTATGACACTAGAATTTACAAAAAATAACGTCTTCAATGCCAAGGTGAGGGTCCTAAAAAGGGAGAAGGAATAACTAAAAAATAGATTGGCCTTGTTAGGGAGGTACCCATAGCAAGGATTAAGGCTCGACATAGAATCTATACTGCTCTTGTTTTCCCTTTGACTGGAGATCACCTATCACTTGGAGTTTGATGGTATCTAACAAGAAATCAAGCAAATTTGTGGATGATATGAGTGAGTAGGGGGATAAATTATATATAGTAGTGTATCTTTTAGAGAATTTCCTATTTTTTTTCAAGCAATGAAGTTAGTAGGGGTCAAACCTCGAACATCTATTTCCATGGACACTGATAAATGTACTAAAACACTCATCAGTTAGAGGATCATAGATGAAAATTATTTAGTAATATATAATATCATCAATAACCTCATGAAAAAAATGGGAACCATTATTAACAATGGCCTTACTTGTCCATGAGATTATTAGTTGAAGCTCCACTCACTAGACAAGGACAAGGGGATGATAAAAACAACCACAAAAAAAACTAACATAGGTGAAGGACATAGAGGTAATTATTCCACCCTGGGATGTATACAATCAATTTAACCCATCATTAATCACATGGAACGCAATTTAACACCTTGTTCATTCCTTGGGACTGTAATGTCCCTTGTTAGGAATTTTATTAAAATGGCAATTTTATGACCTTTGACTAGTTTTGAGCTCTAGGTCCCCAAATTGCTCCAATTGCTCCCAAATATTCTAAGAAGGTATATGGATGATTTTATAACATAAATATGTGTTTCAAGGATGCTTTTGGACCTTTAAAATACTTCTGCAAATCCTCTTTCAATTCTGGCCAATGTAGGGAACTTTACTAGTAATTTCCCTTTGACTAGTATTGGTCTCTAGGTCTCAAATTGACTCCAAATGCCTTCAAATATTCAAGGAAGGTGTATGAATGATATTAGTACTTGAATATTATGTTAATTTATGATATATTTCCATCAAAAGACCTCTTCAAACTCTCTTAAGATTGTGGACCAAGTATGCAATTTTACTAGTAATTTGGGGTTCAAATCCCCCTGGGGTAAGTACTGAAAATGGCTTCCCAAATGCCTCCAAAGCCACTCAAATTTATTAAAATAAGTAGGGAATATATTAAGGATTTTATTAAGGTCTCATGTGCAAAATTAATTGATTATTATATCTGTTCCAACCCTATCCCATTCAACTGCAAAAATCACCAATTTGACGCTTGGGCAAAAGGCACTATTTCTTCTCCGAATGCAATTAAACTGAGTAAAAATACTTCAAATGCTCAAGTACAGTACATGAAACTTGTAAAATACATCCATGGAAATATATTAATCATAAATTTATCATATAACCATCCATTCATTTGAAATCATCAGCATTATCATGCTATACATCAATGTAGTGGGGAAATGGCACTGTTCTTTCATTAAAAATGAGATTTATACATTTCTACTTGGAATTTCGACCAGAAATTTTTTGGAGATGAAGAATAGAGTATTGAATTCATATTAAAAACTAAATGGGGCATTATAGGCTCCCCCCAAGAGTACAATAGCTCACCAAAAACGCCCACCCTCAAGGATCAAGAATATGCCATCAAAATTGGAAATGGTTGAAGGAGTGAGCTGCAATAGAGGAAACCATGAGATGCCTTGTATCTTACACCTAAAAATAAAGACTATATTAAATATCCAAATGAAAGGTTTGAATTTCCTTCCCAATTACCAACTTGGATGGGAATCTTTCACCCTCGAAATTGGCTAAGGCAAGAAACTAGTCATCCACTAGCTCTCCCTCTTCACAAATGCAATTGCAAATTCTAAAAATGATCAAAATCTAGTTTCATTATTTGTTATTGACATTTATAAAGTTATAATTTCCTCCATGGGTCTAATTCCTTCCAAGAGACTCATGCCAACTCAAGCTGGGAAGAGATTCCAAAGAACGCCACTTGTACAACAATTCCTAGTCTCCCACTTCCACCAAATCACATCTGGAATCATCTTAGATGCCCTAACACCCTTGAGCGCCGTCTTGGAGTCTATTTTTAGCCCTCACATGTCATATATGTCATATGTCAGCCTTCAGGTCTGATTTGTGTCATAGGTGTCATAGCATCTTCATCATTGTTGTCATAGAGCTAGGGAAACTAGCCCAAGTGTCTCATTAGCTCCAAATTGCCTCTTCCTCTTCCACGGGAGTTACTCTTCCTCTATATTTCGACCTTGGATGAGTCATGCCATGAATAATACCTTTTAGACTCCGCCAAGTATGTTACCATTCACCTTGAATTCGAATTGGTGAGAGAATGATGCCAAGTGTAGTGGGGAAATCTAGCCATATGTGGGTCCCACTTCCTCCATGTGTCTTCATCATCAAATGCCACTTTGATTTCCACTTGTATATATTTATTTATCTCCTTTATTAAATATTTATTCCATTCTAATGTTCAAACATCATTTATTATCCCCATTATTAAAAATCCCAAAGCTTCCACCCCAAACCTAAGAACTAGTAATTTTCCTCCTTAGCAATTATTTGACGTTTAGCAGAAATTTGACAAACTCTAATGAATAGGGCCAATGTGATTAGGCCATTATGACCCAATTCCAAATTTTGGACATTACAAATCCACCCTTCCCAATATTGCTTTTCCTCAAGCAATTTTAAACATGGGTGGTGAAGAACCTGGTTTCTGTATAATTCTTTGAAGTTGCCATTGAATTACCCAACCTTGAGTCTTTGAGTTTCCATGAAGACTTTAGAGAGGAACCACCATGCATGCTTTCTACTGCACTACTCTGATAAAAATCACTTTATTAAGTGGGAAATCCATCTCCCATACTACTTGTTTCCCCAAAAAATTTGAAACCAATGAGATAAAAATTATTCCAGTGTCCCATTGCTTGTATTGCACCCCAACAATTAAGAGTGCTCTCCAACCCACACCATTGGATAAGAGGATTCCCTGATCCCATTTTCTTGTATGCATCCTTACAAACATCATGAGTACCAAATATATATCATCAAAGTACATAACAACATAATGAAAATGTACATCAAGGATATGCTTCATCAAAGAGTCATGAAAGTGCTTATACCTCCAAGCAAGTAGACCACCACTTTCCAAGTGCATACAAGCTTCAAGTGACCAATCAAATATGCTCCAATGACATAGGTGAGGATCCCATGTCGTATAATGTTGCTCCAAAAGGATGTGATATGCATCAAAATATTCATCCAAGAAGTGAATGAAGAATCTCCACTAAAATCTGAACCAAATAATGAGCAGAAAAAACAAGGAGACTTCAAATGACTCAAAAAAATCTTGCCCATACATCCATGAATGTGAGAATCATAAATATGTAACAAAGTATGTGGCTTCCAACAAAAATGTTCTCCCATTATAAATCTATTCACCCAAGTGTTGGATGAAGTTCCTCTAATATCAAATGAACCAAGTGTTGAGTAAGAAAAACCGCGACTCTTCAAGTGACTCAAATGCATATCATAGGTGCATCTATGTAGATGTGCATCATCATAAAGTGACAAATGATGCTGCTTCAAATGTGAATAAGAATGTGGTCCAACCATGTCATCATAAAAGGTAAATATAGGAGTTCCATACTCCTCATGTGGCACCATCAAAAAGAACCCTTTCACCCACACTTCATTGAGACTAATGCTGCAAAACATGGAATTGTAGGATGTAGGAGAATGAACTAACTCACCCAAATGATCAAAAGGTGCAGAAGTTTCATCATGGAAAGGATCCATATGGGTAGTATTATGCAGCTCCTTCAAAAGTGTGAAACCTTTGTCATAGATTGGTTCCAATGTAGAGGAATCATGCTCTTCTTTAAAAATTGCATAACCTTCATCAAGAGACAGTTCAAGTTCTTCTTCCACCACATCAAGTGTTTGGATCTCTTCAAGTTCATCTTCAAACACATTAGGCACATTCAAATTTACACATTTCTCATGATCCACCATGTCATGAGAATCCTCCAAACAATCTACCATTTGACAATCTGAAACATACGAGGAAAAACAAGTATCTTGCAACTTTTCAAGAAGTTGCTCATTTTGAATTGTGAGATTATGAATATCCTCATTATTATTCAAGTATGCATCATGTAACAATTCATTAAGCTCAAACAAATGGTTTCTATCAAAAAGCAAAGACATGAAATTACCTTTGATGTGGCACATTGCTCTTTGAATCTTCTCCATGTCTTCAAAGAAGGATGTTTCCTCCAAGGAAGTAACTCTGTTATACCTCAATATTACACATTATGTATTAATGTCGCATCATTGCACTACCGACCTAAACGACAGTTTCCCTTAAAGATCATCTGAACATCCAGAGTGAAAACCATTGACTGAACACTAAAAGCAAAACCTTTTTCTGCCATCTTCCAGCCCAACTTAGCCCTATTTGTGAACACTACCGCTCCCTGCACATCTACAAGGGCACGGTAGTCAGCACTACCGCGCGTTGCTCCTTCTCTGGGGCGCGGTACTACCGTGCTATGCTCAGTTATAGGGGCGCGGTAGTATGAAATTAGCCTTTTTGCCTTGGATTTTGGGATTTCGACCTTCAAGGATATTTTGTTGGGATTACCATCTTTGGTTCGATCCTAACTCCTTCTTTGTTTAGCTGGCTTGATCCACTAAACCCTCCATAGATCCACACTTCTCTCTTGTTGGTTAACCTTCCCATGTGCTATAAGAGAGAAGCTTTCCATGAGCCAATGGGAGGACTCTTAGAGCTATCAAACCTATGATCTTGCAGCCTTGTGGAGATAGCTAGAGGAGGAAGCACTTGGAGCTGGAGGATTGGCTTGGACATCAAGCAACCTTTGTAAGCATTCTTCAAGTTTGTAATAAAGATAACTTGTCTTGTTTTTCCCATTTCATGTGTATTGTACAAGTCTTTAGCATGGAATGTATCTAGTCTAGATTTGAATCTAATCTTTACTTCAAGGTATTTGGAAGCTTGTATGCTTGTTCCTTGTTTGATTTCAACAGATTCTACATAGGAGCTTTTGGATCAAGAGCTAGAAGCGGGACAAACGTCAGATTGAAAGGTGAGTCATATCTTTCATTGTTTTTGAATGCATGTAATCTTGTTGTGAAAGTTAGTTCAGGAATTTCAAGGTAGCATTTATTTTGTTTTGTTCTTACCTTAGAGTCAGTTAGGAATCTGCTTTAAGTTAAGAGAATTTTGACTTATCCGTAGGGAAAAATTCTATCAAACAAGAATGGCGACTCCGCTGGGGAATTGAATCCATTTTCTTTGCTTGTGAAGTTTGCTTTCAATTTCACTTATTGATTGTAAGAATTGGGTTCTTTTACCCTCATTCACTTCCCTGTTCTCTGCATTAGACTTCTGTTACAGATCAGTAAGTCCTTTGGGTTGGAAAACCCTTGAAAAGTCAAAATCTTTTCTCAAAATTCTACCTCTTTCCCTCTGTTCACACACTACCGCGCCCCCGTAACTGCCTACAGAGCGGTAGTACCACGCCTTAACCACTGCCTACAGAGCGGTATTCCATCAGTACCGCGCCTTAACCACTGTCTAGAGAGCGGTAGTTCTGCAGTACCGCGCCTTAAGCGCTGTCGAGAGCGTGGTAGTCTATCAGTACCGCTCCCAGGTGGCTTGTAGGCCCACGGTAGTTCCTGGAAAGTGTGTTTATTTGGTTTGTTTTGTTATTTTTGGGTCTTTTCGAGATTTGGATCCATGTTGGCCCTTTGAGTAAATACCAGTGTTTTGCTTGCAGTTTTAAGCGAAATGGGTTCTACTTTTTGAAAAAAAAAATTCCCCCTCATGGCTGGGGGGGGCCATGAATCGTGCATCCTACAGTCGTTTTGACCCGTATTAAGGTTTTGAGATCATTTTTGGTTTGGTGTGCTTGGCATGTTTGGATTGCTTGGCATCTTATTTCCTTTACATCCTATCTAATGATTGTTTGAAAAGATTGATTCCTTGCCCCCGTTTTAGTTCAAAGAGAAGCTTGATTTTGTTCAAAGATTGATTCATGAAATTGAAACACATAGGTATTATTCTTGCTTTAGTTTAATCATTTGACATTCTTGGTATTACATTCATGAGAAGAAGAAATGCTTGTTTCATATTTATGTGCATTTGAGTTAGATGATATTATTAGGCTCTTCTCTTTGTCTTGCATTTGATTGGAAGCATTTGTAGAATCTTTCTTTCCATAGCTTGGATGTGTCCTTTTCAAGTGTGAAAAGATAGGAAATGGATTAGAATCATTACGTTTGGTGTTCATATGAAGAACTTTTTCATTACTTTGGGTTAGTCTTGGGTACATATTTTACTTCTTTTTATCATTTTGAAAAGAAATAAAATTGCATGTGCATTGGGTTGTGCATATTGGGAACAGAAAGAATTCTTCCTTACTTTAGCTAGTGTTCATCGAAGAGAAAGGCTCATTTCGATTCATCTTCATTTGCATGGTTTAAGTCGTCACAACACCATCAAGTTGCACTTCCATAACCCGATTGTGTAAGACAGCCTCTAAAATTAATCTCCCTAACTAAACCGATATTAACCTCACTTGAGGAAATCAAAAGAATTTGGTAGTTAGGTAGGACACCGGGGATAGGCATCAAAATAATTCCCCCTTGTCATTTTTCATCTGAGACATAGTCGTTGTCTTTAGGGAACTAAAATCCTCTAGTATTTATTGACACGATCACAGTCAGTTTGTGGAGGGGCCTCCTGACTGTTTTTAACTTTCAGGGGTTAAACGGCCGCGAGATTGAGAACCGGACGGACTCTGTGGAATGTCGCACTCCACTTAGCCCTAAGGCAACATCGATCATTGTCTTCCTCAGAAGGCAGAAGTGCCCAAAACCTTTTCCAACGTGTCATGAACGAGGTAGCTTAGTGACTTTTCTACTAGGGCTCTTTTACCTAGGATCCCTTTCGGTAGAGGGATATCCTTCCATTATCGGTCTCTCATTTTGTATTGTTTGACTTGGATTTCATCACCTTGCGAAGGATACAATTTGTTGAGGTCTCCAGCTCTTAGTTAGGAGGTTTTGCTTGCTATCTTGTAGAGGGTCTTTTTCTTTGTAGGGCTGCTTGATGGCATTCTGGCCGTTTTGTTGTACAGCTCGCTTACTGTGGCAGCGGCCTTAGTATAGTTTTTTTGAGCTTGCTCTTTTGGCCTATGAGCCTTGTCTTTTCCTAGCTCCCCTTTCGCACGCTCAGTTGCCTGAGGGTTTTTGAGTTATTTTTAACAAGACTTCGTCCACATCACTTAGTTTTGTTTCATGGAGAATCTACCTCCATGCACCCATGCTCCTTCTAGGACTACCAATCCGGAGACCCCTTTTCAAGGGGTACCTTTTACTTTTCCTCCAGTTGGAGATATTGGTCCTCCCTTTATTGCCACGTTAAATCTTCCTGGATTAACCATAGGATTACCGGTATGGTTATTCAATCCGATAATTCCGATTGCACCCAATGTTTTGAATGTTAACTCTCCACCACAAGAGAGTCAATCCCAAACTAATCCTTCCCCTTCTTCGTCGGATGAATCTTCTTCTGTTCCTTCTTCCTTGCCTGATCAAAGCAATAGTGTTAGTAATCAGGTGGATAAGAAGAAGAAGAAAAGGAAAGTTAAGAAGAAGAAGGATAAGAAAGAGACCAAGCGTAAACCAGTCACCTCCAATGGCACTCATTCTACGAAAACACCTCGTAATCCCAAGTTCCCTTGCAAACTCTGCAAGGGTGATCACCTTCTCAAAAATTGCCCTGATCTTTCTCGTGTATCAGAAGTGTGGTCTAAGAACCCCAAACCACTTTTATCATCAACCTTTGACCATCATGTCGATGACACTCCCTCAACCAGTGACCCCTTGGTGAAGGGTAGGAAGGGTAAAGTCCTATATCCCTATTTGATATGCAAGGGTATGCACCGTACTTTCCTTTGTCCGAGCATGGATGAAGCTTCGCGGTGGTTGGAAGATATTACTAGTTCTCAACTGGTGCCTCCAACAGACCATAGTAATTTGTCCCTCGACCCCCCGCTGGTTGACCAAGTGATCAATTTAGTTTCATCTGCAATTGATCCCACTCTCCCTCCTGAGAGTGAAGTGATCGAGTCACTATCATCCCCACTTGATCCCGCTCTTTCATTGGAGAAAGTCCAAACTGAAGCAGTCACCTTGACACAATCTTCGTCTCATTCTTATCTTCTAAGCGAGAGTGAATTGGAAACCACTGATGTTTTCCTTATCGGTTCAGAATGTCCTTGGCAAGGGCAAACCCTGTCCGTTTCCGCAAGACCCCCTCTAAGTACTGAGGTTATTTCCTTTGATTGGAATGGTCTAACAAAATCTCGTCTTCCTTCGAGTGTTCCTTTTCAAATATCTGTAGGAGTTTCTGATAGAGAAATTTTTCGTACGATAGTTGATGAAGGAGCTTCTGTTAGTATTCTATCCTCAACTGCTTGGCAAGCCTTAGGTTCTCCTCGGCTTGTGCCCGTCACTGACCAGATACTGGCTTTCAATAGAAGGCCTACTGGACCTTTAGGGTCCCTTCCTCAGTTACCTATCACTTTGGGAGGGAAAACTGTCTGTATTGATGTCATGGTCATCCAAGGTCCCTTAGATTTTAATCTACTCCTTGGATGTGATTACGTCTACGCAATAAAGGCTGTAGTGTCCTCACTCTTTCGAGTGATGTATTTTACCCATCATGGGAATGTTGTGACCATCGATCAGCTTTCCTTTGTGACGCCCACTCATCGCATGACTCCTAGTCACCAGACTTCCCTAAATGTTCCACATGTTTTAGTGGTTTCTTTCCCCTAAGTGGGGGACGTTGGAGCAAAGTTCTATTCCGGTGTCAAGCTCGTTAAAAAATGAAACCATCAATCTCAAGCATAGTTTACTTTTGGTTTTAAGCTTGTGTAAAAATTAAACCAACCATCAATCTCAAGCACAGTTTACTTTTGGTTTTAAGCTTGTGTAAAAATGAAACCAACCATCAATCTCAAGCATAGTTTACTTTTGGTTTTAAGCTTGTGTAAAAATGAAACCAACCATCATTTTGAGCACAGTTCCCTTTCTATGTCAAGCTCGTTAAAAAATGAAACAGGTTCCCACGAGCATAGTTTATTCTTTGTTTCAAGCTCGTTAAAAAATGAAACCGACCCTCAAGCACAGTTTACCATTGATTTTGAGCTTGTGTAAAAACGAAACCAATCCCAAGCATAGTTTACATTCGGTTTCAAGCTTGCGTAAAAATGAAACTACCCTCAAGCACAGTTTACTTTTGGTTTTAAGCTTGTGTAAAAACGAAACCAATCCCAAGCATAGTTTACGTTCGGTTTCAAGCTTGCGTAAAAATGAAACTACCTTCGAGCATAATTTCTTCCTGTTTTAAGCTCATTAAAAAATAAAAAGGACCCTTTCAAGCATTGTTATTATCTATTTCAAGCTTGTGTAAAAATGAAATAGATCTCCCTTCCATTTGTTCGATTCTCTCGCTAGAGTTAGGATTTGAACCTTCATTTCATCTGCCTAGGTCACTTGATCCTGGTTCTCCCTACCCCCCCTAGTGAACACATTTGGATTAGTAGCCAGGATTTTTGGGTAAGGAAGAAGAGTAGTCAGATGAAACGAAGCTTGGGGGGCATGTTTAGCCGTTAGCAATCATGCTGGGGGCATTTACCAACCTCTGGTCATCATGATTGGGAGGGAACCCATCAATGGGCCTTAACCGTGAGCAGAGTTTACCTTTGGCTTCAAGCTCATTAAAAAATGAAACCAGTATTCTGAGCAAAGTTCTACTCCTATGTCAAGCTCGTTAAAAAATGAAACATATCCTTTCCCTTTGAGTCGAGTCTCCTCGTAGACTTAGTACCTGAACCTTCTTTTCACCCACCTATACTTTAGGAGAATGAAATGAAGATTGGGGGCATGTCTTCAACCTCTGAAAATTACGTTGAAGTCAACTCGATCGCCTCTCCACACCACGTTGGAGCTAAGTCACTTACTTCTAGCAATCATGCTAGGGGGCATGTACCAACCTTTGGATTTCATGACGGGAAGAAGTTCACCATTGGGAACATTTTCGAGCATACTTTCCTTCTTAGGTTTCGAGCTCATTAAACCATGAAAATTATCCTGAGTATAGTTCATTTTCTGTTACAACCTCGTTAAAAAATGAAGCAGACATCATGAGCATTCTTCCAACCTATCTTCGAGATCGTTAAAAATAGTAAGATGGTGTTTGAGCTTACTTTTCACTTTTTTTTTCGTGCTCTGGTTAAAACATGAAAAGTGGTTTGAGCTTACTTTTTCCTTTTTCGTGCTCTGGATCCAAACATGAAAAAGATTTCGAGTGCTTTTGATACCATTATCGTGCTCGTTAAACAATTGGAGTAAAAAGGTGTGTCTAACGAGTATAGGTTTATCACTTTATTCGGCCTCGCTAGACTATTTACGGAAAAGGAACTGTGCCGAGTTTACTTTTCCTTTGTCGTACTCGGTCATCAACCATGACAAAGTTGTACATGGAGTCCATAATTAAGCTCTTTTCAGACTCCCTAAAATTGAAAAGATTGCCAAGTGATCTTGACTCTTTCACACTTATAAAAGTATTTGAAAGGTTGTCTATTCGGTGATAGGTTATCCCTTTTTCGGCCCGTCTAGACTATTTACGAGAAAGGTATACTCCAGCCAATGATGACTGGAAGAGTCCTCTCCCACGTTGTTTTACCCTTTTTCAAGCGATAAGGCTAATTTTACGAAAAAGGACCGTTGGAGTCTTCTTTAGTTCTTTTCAGACTCTCTAAACATGAAATGACAACCGAGTTTTCCTTCCTTGGACTCGTTAAAATTTAACATCGAAGGGCCCACTTTGGGACGAACCCCTCCTTTCTCAGGTTCGAAAAACATGTGAGATTGGACTCATCTATGAGATGAGCTATACCGAGCATCTGTTATCCTCCTCAAGCTCGTAAAAAAACAAAGAGGTACTTGTCCATCATGTCGGGGGAAAATGGGAAAATAAGTCAAGTTTACCTTGTTGGCAGCTTGTGAGTCATCACCTTTGAACATGGCATGCATCCTCACCTTGTATGTTTTGGGTAGTCAGTCTCGCTGATAGTGTCATCATTATGATCATGCATCCTCATTATTGCTATGAGTTCACACTTCCTATGGTTCTGTCTGTTCAAGTAATCCTTGCTGCCAAGCTCTGTTTCATGCCATTATATATTCAAAGGATTATTACCTTGAGTCCACCTCCACTTCATGTCAAACCTTCCCTTTGTGTCAGTACATATTCCATTGTTTCATCGGTCCATACTATCTCTCGTTTTGATTTCGTGTCAATGATGTGGGAATCATTATGGCCCACCTTTGACGAGTCTATTCCTGTCGACACCAAATCACTATCCAGGAATTAGGCTTAGGAGTCAACCACTAGTACCTTGGTACCTGCATGCCTCAATGACAGGTTTCCTTGTGTTCGACAGTAGGTTTTCATCATTGACCTCTGATTGAATGATCTCTCTGATGCTCGACATCAACTCCTTTATTCGCATTTCGTTGAGATGTACTATAGATACCTTGGGGATCATCGTCATCATTGGTGATTTCCCTCGCATTTGTTAACGGTTCACATCATTGACCGGTAATCAAATGGTTTCTACCATGTTCGACTTCAACACCTTGTAATCACATGGCTAGACTCGTATCATTTGCGATCGGGTAGAAGACCCTGGACACCCTTTTGTATTTTGATTACGTCTAGGTTGCAATGGATATTTCCTCTGTATTGTCACACAGATCCACTTTTGTATTGGTCGTGGCTGTGTCATTACTGTCTCATGGATCTATGCTTGTTCATAGTAGCCATGATTTGTCTACAGTCTATATCATCTCAGTACTCGTGGATCTGCAATGTATTGGTCGGCAGCCATGCTTTGAGTCATTTGTTTCCGAGCATGGGAATGCCCGCCTTGGTGGTACATCTGACATTTTGTTTCTATTTCATCTCCTTGTCACTCTCCTTGATGCTATCTCCGAACCATATTTGTAAAGTCTTTCGGCCATCAGTCTCTTCTAACCTCACACTTTAGGGGGCATCTGTTATACCTCAATATTACACATTATGTATTAATGTCGCATCGTTGCACTACCGACCTAAACGATAGTTTCCCTTAAAGATCATCTGAACATCCAGAGTGAAAACCATTGACTGAACACTGAAAGAAAAACCTTTTTCTGCCATCTTCCAGCCCAACTTAGCCCTGTTTGTGAACACTACTGCTCCCTGCACATCTACAAGGGCGCGGTAGTTAGCACTACCGCACGTTGCTCCTTCTCTGGGGCACGGTACTATCGCGCTATGCTCAGTTATAGGGGCGCGGTAGTCTGAAATTAGCCTTTTTGCCTTGGATTTTGGGATTTCGACCTTCGAGGATATTTTGTTGGGATTACCATCTTTGGTTCGATCCTAACTCCTTCTTTGTTTAGCTGGCCTAATCCACTAAACCCTCCATAGATCCACACTTCTCTCTTGTTGGTTAACCTTCCCATGTGCTATAAGAGAGAAGCTTTCCATGAGCCAATGGGAGGACTCTTAGAGGTATCAAACCTATGATCTTGCAGCCTTGTGGAGATAGCTAGAGGAGGAAGCACTTGGAGCTGGAGGATTGGCTTGGACATCAAGCAACCTTTGTAAGCATTCTTCAAGTTTGTAATAAAGATAACTTGTCTTGTTTTTCCCATTTCATGTGTATTGTACAAGTCTTTAGCATGGAATGTATCTAGTCTAGATTTGAATCTAATCTTTACTTCAAGGTATTTGGAAGCTTGTATGCTTGTTCCTTATTTGATTTCAACAGATTCTACATAGGAGCTTTTGGATCAAGATCTAGAAGCGGGACAAACGTTAGATTGAAAGGTGAGTCATATCTTTCATTGTTTCTGAATGCATGTAATCTTGTTGTGAAAGTTAGTTCAGGAATTTCAAGGTAGCATTTGTTTTGTTTTGTTCTTAACTTAGAGTCAGTTAGGAATCTGCTTTAAGTTAAGAGAATTTTGACTTATCCGTAGGGAAAAATTCTATCAAACAAACTCTCCAACAAGAATTTGACACCAATGCTTGAGTTTCATGGAGAATGTTGAGGGACTCTTGGATCCTATTTTCATTCATCTTTAAGGATCCTTCAATAAAATGAGGCTCTTGCAAATGAACCTCCTCATCTTCTTCATTTTTGCTTGGACCAACTTCATGAAGCTCAAGTGGTGATGGGGAAGTTGATCTTGGTTCTTCTTCAACTGCTACAAGGTCTTCATTATCATGATTAATGGAACTTGGGATTGCAACAACACTTTCAAAAGTGACCTCTATGTCACCAACATAGAGGTGAGAGCACCCATCAGTAGGTACTCCTTCATAGTTTAAGCATCCATCAGTAGATGCTCTTTGGTTCATGTCTAAGCTAGAAGGTGTCTCGAAATGATCTTCCATATTTTCAATAGAATCTTCTTCATGCTCTTGTGATGTCTCTTCATTTTTATCCTTCAAGCAAGATGATTCATTTTGCCCCTTGTTTTCCTTATGATCAATATCTTTGGAATCTCTTTTTGAAGAATTCCCAAAAGCTCTCCTCAAGTGGGACATAATTTCATGCACACATATACGATACTCACTCCAAGATTCTTTACAAGAAGGGCATAAACCTTTCTTTACTAACTCCACATCTTCATTTTTGGGCCTATTTTCAAAAATATGTTCAGCAAATTACTCAAAAGACATGACATTTTGTGTATTTTTGCTCAAAGCAAGATATTCTTCATATTTTTTATATTGTTGGGGCAAGGTGTTATATGTTGCTTTCCATCTTTGAAACGCATTCATAGAATTATCCTTGGTTGGTGTGACACACTCATATTCATCAGATTTAAATTCATATGAATAATCTTCATTTCTCCTAAAATTGTAATAAGTTTTGCATGATGGCACCTCTTCCTCGTACCATTCACATTCTGTTTCATATTGCTCATAAGCATCTGCATATTCCTCATAAGAATTGTACTCATAGGATTCATCATAATAGTAAGACATGGCTGGCAATTATTCTTGAATGTATGTACCTAATACATAGGTGCATGGACCATGCTCTGATACCACTGTAATTTCCCTTGTTAGGAATTTTATTAAAATGGCAAATTTTCACTTTTTTCCCTAGTTAGACCTTTGACTAGTTTTGAGCTCTAGGTCCCCAAATTGCTCCAATTGCTCCCAAATATTCTGAGAAGGTATATGGATGATGTTATAACATAAATATGTGTTTAAAGGATTCTTTTGGACCTTTAAAATACTTCTGCAAATCCTCTTTCAATTCTGGCCAATGTAGGGAACTTTACTAGTAATTTCCCTTTGACTAGTATTGGTCTCTAGGTCTCAAATTGACTCCAAATGCCTTCAAATATTCAAGGAAGGTGTATGAATGATATTAGGACTTGAATATGATGTTAAGGGATGATATATGGGCACCAAAAGACCTCTTCAAACTTTCTTAAGATTCTGGACCAAGTATGCAATTTTACTAGTAATTTGGGGTTCAAATCCCTTTGGGGTAAGTACTAAAAATGGCTTCCCAAATGCCTCCAAAGCCACTCCAATTTCTGAACAGAGTTAGGGAATGTATTAAGGATGTTATTAAGGTCTCATTTGCACCATCAATTTATTATTATATCTGTTCCAACCCTCTCCCATTCAACTGCAAAAATCACCAATTCAACCCTTGGGGAAAAGGCACTATTTCTTCTCCCAATGCAATTAAACTGAGTAAAAATACTTCAAATGCTCAAGTACAGTACATGAAACTTGTCAAATACATCCCTGGAAGTCTATTAATCATAAATGTATCAGATAACCATCCATTCATTCGAAATCATCAGCATTATCATGCTATACATCAATGTAGTGGGGAAATGGCACTGTTCTTTCATTAAAAATGATATTTATACATTTCTACTTGGAATTTCGACCTGAAAATTTTTGGAGATGAATAACATAGTATTTAATTCATATTAAAAAAGAAATTGGGAATTATAAGCTCACCCAAAGAGTACAATAGCTCACCAAAAACGCCCTCCCTCAAGGATCAAGAATATGCCATCAAAATTGGAAATGGTTGAAGGAGCGAGCTGCAATAGAAGAAACCATGAGCTTCCCTGTAGCTTACACCTGCAAATAAAGACTCCATTAAATCTCCAAATGAAAGGTGTGAATGGCCTTTCCAATTACCAACTTGGATGGGAATCTTTCACCCTCGAAATGGGCTAAGGCAAGAAACTAGTCATCCACTAGCTCTCCCTCTTCACAAATACAATTGAAAATTCTACAAATGATCAAAAGCTGGCTTCATTATTTGTTATTGACATTTATAAATTTCTAATGTCCTCCATGGGTCGAATTCCTTCCAAGAGACTCATGCCAACTCAAGTTGGGAAGAGATTCCAAAGAACACCACTTGTACAACAATTCCTAGTCTCCCACTTCCACCAAATCACATGTGGAAGCATCTTCCGTAAAACCCTTGAGTGCCCTATTGGAGTCTATTTTTAGCCCTGACATGTCATATATGTCATATGTCAGCCTTCAGGTCTGATTTGTGTCATAGGTGTCATAGCATCTTCATCATTGTTGTCATAGAGCTAGGGAATCTAGCCCAAGTGTCTCACTAGCTCCAAATTGCCTCTTCCTCTTCCATGGGAGTTACTCTTCCTCTATATTTCGACCTTGGATGAGTCATGCCATGAATAATACCTTTTGGACTCCCCCAAGTATGTTACCATTCACCTTGAATTTGAATTGGTGAGAGAATGATGCCAGGTGCAGTGGGGAAATCTAGCCATATGTGGGTCCCACTTCCTCCATGTGTCTTCATGATCAAATGCCACTTTGATTTTCACTTGTATATATTTAGTTATCTCCTTTATTAAATATTTATGCCATTCTAATGTTCAAACATCATTTATTATCCCCATTACTCCAGATCCCAAAGCTTCCACCCCAAACCTAGGAACTAGTAATTTTCCTCCTTGGCAATTATTTGACCTTTAGCATCAATTTGACAAACTCTAATGAATAGGGACAATGTGATTAGGCCATTGTGACCCAATGCCAAATTTGGGACATTACAGAGACTCATTGATTACACAAAGAGAAATAGGTTGGACAATTATTTTAGAATCTTAACAGGTGGTAAAATACTGAGTGAGCAAGGATGGAAACTACTAAAAATTGTATATTATTACATCACAAGGGAACCGCAGAGAGGCACACCTCAATAAATTCCATTTCTTACTCAAATTCCACCCAGTCAACAAGTATCTTCTTAGTTTCCCATAGTATTATCTTCATGTGAGGTGGGAAAACCTCCCAAATTGAAAGAAGAAGTGTCGGAAAAGGAAGGTAACCAAAATAGTAAGCACACATTTTTTCATTAGACTTCTTACACCTACCCACAAGTTTACGTTGATTAGGGACACATTGTGGCCTCTGAGCAAGGATTAATGCCTATTAAATTAAAGATCAATTGGAAGTGTTAGAAAGCTCATTGGCAAGTATATAAGAGGTGTCCAAAACACAAAAAAGGATAAGGATTTTGATATCACTACCTTGGTAAATTTACAGGAAGATCATACTCTATTATTTTTGTGTTTTTTATTTGTCCTCATGTTGGGAGGATCGGACATTTTTTTCTTGTATTCTTTCTATTCTCATTTTATTCTTCTATGTAAATATTATTGTAAGCTCTAGATTTCATAAGAAAGTAATAAAGGGCCCAGGACTTAGATTTGATAGTCCCCATCTAATTCCCTCATTGTATTTGAAATAAATTTTGGCTTTATGTGTACTCAAGATGAAGGCACATTTCCACTGGTGAAATAATAGAATAAACAAAGTTATGCATGATTCTTGTCTTATATTTAATGTTGAATAAATCAATGGAGAAAATATTTACTTTCCTATTTTATTTTTAGTATTAATGGAACATGTTAAATAAGAGAGTAGTATGCTTATGCTTCTATGATGCATGTTCATTTTCTAACACTATGTCTTGTAAATGAAAAATCATGGTTAATGTTCCCTTTTACATTGGGTTATTGAAATCTACTTATAGTAATCTTTAAATGTTTTCCTTTGCACCGCTTATAAAGAAAACATAAACCGTAATAGTTGTAGAGTTAATTTTCATGCACCATTTGTCTCAGCTACAATAAATCTAGTTGAAGCTTCATTGAGAAAAGTTGTTCTAATGTAACCTGGGAGTACAAATAACTTTCTAGGATAAGTGAGGGTAATTCCCCTTGGCCTGAGAACTATCTCAAAGGCCTAGAGTGGCATAGGAATGTGATACTACACATTATGTCATGGAATTGATATGCTAAGTGAGATATAGGGGAATAGCTTGCTAGACAATAATGCTCAAGGCTAGTTTTGGGATGTCTCTTTAGTACAATATCAAGGATTAAGTTCAAAATCAAAACATACATTTTCATGTAGTAGAGGATGAAGATCTTGTTTCTGAACCTAATTCATGGTAATTATTTAAGGGAATATTATTAAAGAATGTAGGAGATTTAATCGAATAGGAATTAAGATACCTAGTAGCCGATTGTATGGTTGGACTGAAATGATTAAACATGTTTTCCAATTATATTTCCCTAATAGGGATACCTAGGGTTAGGTTAACAAATGTTGTGGTAAACTTCTCCCCACTTCTATATCATGTAAATATTCTATTTTAGTAGACAAGATACCATGGGTTGTAGAATTTTAGGCTTCATGGGAGCTTACCATTTATAAACAAAATTAGGATGGAAGAAGATTAGTGATTTGTTTCTAGTAAGAAGAAATCTACTATAATGTTTTCATCATTTGGAAACTACTTACTACATTTGATGTTTATGAAAGTTATTAGACTTTTGGGAGGATCTACTTGTTTCTTTTAGAACTAGATTTCCTCAATCCCATGAACCAAAAATATATAAGAGTTAATCTTGTCAGAAGATTGTCAAGTTTTCAAGTAGAAAAAGAACATGATCAACAACTAGCTTCAAACAATTACAAGTTAATAATTTTTTCACTCATATTCTTAGAAATCAATAAATCTCTAAAGATAAGAAATGATGGGTTTGATAGGACTATTAATGAAGTTGAAATGACAAGTAATAGGTAAGGTCCAAGCTAGGATGATTCTAAAGATCAACTAGTTGATGATGGGCTGCACCTTATAATGGACAAATTCAAGATATAATTTTTATACTACTCCTTATTGTCGATAAATTAACAATATTATTTTATACTTGGTTCTAGGGCCATTATGTTGTTGTCTTATGAATTTATTTTGTGACATTATGCATAACCTTTATGGTGGAGATTGGGAATTAAGTGTGTTTTATTTTAAATATCCCACACACCTTTTAAATTAGAATAGTTCTTATTGACGATGCATCTACATTGTAAAATTTTCTTTTAAATGAGAATGATTCTTTCTAAATAAATATTTTAAAAATATTAATTAATTTAAAAATTTTACAAAATTTTACCTTAAAAACAAGTACTATGTCATAATACAATAATTCGTAAAAACAAAACATACTTCCATACTATTCTACATTATAAAATAATCATACTATATCATAATATAATATAATCATACTATATCATAATATAATAGCTCGTTACAATAGAACCTACTTCCATACTATTCTACAGTACAAAAACCATAAATAATATAATAGCTCGTCACAACAAAATCTACTTCCATACTATTCTACATTACAAAAACCATATTTATGGCGCATATATCATGTCATCGATTCACATAACAGAATACGAAGTCTTCCTTTTGCATGTAAGTCATTGACACAATATTTGATCCTTTCAAGGCTAGATGTTCCCATTCCCCATTGATTTTTAACACTCTTACTCAAATCTTCTTTTAACACTTTTACTATGTTTGTTATATTTTTACTGTATTAAATTTTTTTATCAATATTTCTAGACTACAACACACTCTAGGTATTTTTCCATTTCTGTTATCTTATTTTCATTACTACATATTATTTTCATTGTGTTAATTTGATTTTTCATTTCTAAAGTTATTGCACTGAGAATAGTGAGGTGCTTACAACTCAATATGGGGGAGATGTTGTCACATTTGTCACGTTATTCTCATGTCGGATCATAATTTATCAAAAATAAAAATTCATTAACAAATTCATGTAGGATCATAAAATAAAAAAAATTAAAACCACCATAGATTCATCTTAATCCTGGATCTATTAAGCACCGAGAGGGATCCAATTTCTTGAGGTGTAAATTTTTTCTTAATGTGTAAAAAAAATTATACGTCAAGAAACTGGATCCCTCTTTGGTGCTTTATACTATGTTATGTTACTGTCACTATCAATATTTCACAAATTACTAAATCTTGTCACAAGACCCATTTCCTTTAAATTGAAAACCTTGTCTTTGGTTTACCTTTAGACCCATTGCCTTTAAATTGAAAACCTTGTCTTTGATTTAGCTTTAGACACATACTCTATGCCAAATGTTCTTCAAAGTTAATGATTTTCTTAAATTTGTCCGTAACACCCTATGAGTACTGGTACAAATTTGCCATGTTGAATGTTGGTGAATATCTGAGAGTTATGATAATTATAAAAACTACGCATTTTCTAAAATTTTCTTCATTATCATAAAAATGACTAATTTTAATTATCTTAAGCTTGTTAATGTTTTGACACATACTCTATGCAAAATGTTCTTCAAAGTTAATGATTTTCTTAAATTTGTCCGTAACATCCTATAAATACTCCCTATGAGTACTGGTACAAATTTTCCATGTTGAATGTTGGTGAATATCTAAGAGTTATGATAATTATATCAACTACGCATTATCTAAAATTTTCTTCATTATCATAAAAAATCTAATTTTAATTAATTATCTTAAGCTTGTTAATGTTCTTCTAATGAACCTTTCATTTCTTATCTAAGATGTGACAAGATAAAGGATTCTTATTCAAAGTTATTATCCAACTTCTTCTTATCCAATATGTGATCATACACTTGTCTATTCTATTATAACTTCTTATTTAAATGTTCATGGACTTCATTCACAAATAATGTTTCATCCGCATTTGTATTGCTTGTTTTAGGTGTGTTAATGTAATATGTGATCTAACTTAGTGATATTTCATTGGTAATTACGAATGGTGTCATCATCACTTTATTAACCTAATTTTGTTATGAAAACTCTACTTGCGATAATACCATATCCCATTACCCTAGTTATTCTCATAGTAGGCATTTTAATAAATTTTCAAGCATTTATTCAATACCTTAATTTTCCTATTACTCTACGGATTAGATGTAAAACAAAACAAAACTACAATATCATATGTCATTTTTTTTTAATTAAGATCCTCCAAAGTGACAAATTGTTGTCTCTATTTGAGATTATTATTTTTGCATAACCATGCGAACACAACTCTTCTTTAAAGAATAAAACAATTATGTTTTATTGAATTTCTAGTTTTCTAGCAGGAAATAAAAGGTGTTATTTTGAAGAATCTATCTACCACTATGAAGGGACAATTATTTCCTCTTTAGGTTGTTGGTAATACCAACATAAAATCCGTCCTAATATCATCCAACGGTTTTTCTTTTACTAGTATCGTTGTGAATTGTAAACTATCATGAGAATTCCACTAGAGGAGATCATCATAATAGATGTTACAATTTTTTGCAAACTTTTTGTCATGAAATGTTTTACTTAATATTAGAAAAGTCAATAATACTATCTTAATGCTTAGATTATGTCAATAAAATTACAATGAAATAAAATAAGATAAAGAAAATACCATATCATCCACGCAATGGACACGAGATGTACCCTGGGAAGCCGAATATGGAAAAACCTATTTAGAATTTGAGAATTATGCCTTTATCTTTTATTCTCATATATTAATTACAAATATAAATACAGATGAATTCAACATGGAGTTTTCATTAACACTATAGCCTATATGGATACTACATTTCTTCTACTTCATTTTTTATGGTGACAATAGTCCATTGTCATGCTCTGTCCAACTATAAAATGATAATCAATGCCACAATAATAGAATCCCTTTATTTCTTAGTGACCTAGTTTTTAACATGTCCTAATAGTAGTGTAGGGTTAGGGTTAGGGATTTTACATGCTTCAAATCTCGATTAGGGTTAGGATTTCTGACCCTTTAGAATATTATTGAAAGTATACACATGAATAGCTACACAAGTATGATTAATGGGAGCTATCATGGCATCCAATTAGTCCCATGGTGCTCAAATGAATAAGTCAACTTGTGAGAGTTACAAATTCCTCATTGTAACTCTAATTGAGGTGATATTTGTGCCAATGGAAATATCTTAATCTGTAGAACAATGATAGTAGTCTAGGGATGATAGATTTAAAAAAATGAACCCATAATTGACCATTTAATGCTGCAAATAGGATCTAAAATTTACAAGGCCCCAAATTATCAAAATAGGTCGTGCCTCTTAAATGGGCCCTACAAATCAACAGATCCATATTTTAAACTCATAAAGTAACACAATAAATGATAAATTATATTGTGATCCACTTTGGATCATACCTCCCTATTTTGAGAGGATTTGGGCCACCAAATACTTTTATTGAAGGAGGTGAGGTACCTTCTCCATTGAGTACCATTTGTCCTTTACATGGAAATTTTCACTTTAACATAACCCATTAGAGTTCATATCTACCTCATCTAGTTGTTCTAAATGTTGGATTGAACATAGATATGTGATAATGATTTCTTTTATGTTAATTGAAATCATGCACATCCTCCATTCTCCACCTTTCATGGATGTTAGTACAATAAGAACTACACAAGGACTCATGATTCCCTTGATTCAATAATTCTTGGACTTGGTTATTTATGTCCTCAGTATTTGAAGGAGTTAACATACGTGGTTCCATATTTCGCAAAGAGAAACCTAACATCAAGTCTATTTCATGGTAAATACTTCTCACAAGTCGTAACTCATTTTGAAGTTCAAATTAGATGAATTCCTCAAACTCAAACAAAATATATTTGACCCCTATTAGAACCTAAATTTTCTCCAATTCATATTTCACATATTCCAGCAAATTTACAAAATAAAAGTTCACCCTCTTTTCCTCTCTCAAGGCTCTAGTTTGTTGCACAAAAAATTACTTTATCTAATTTTTGTTTTCATCCCACATTTTCCTCCTCCATGGGAATAAGTCTAAATATTCTTCCACCTCCAATAGAAAATGTTCTTATTTTCTTATGTACAATGTTTATGTTGAATTTCCAGAATCTTGCCATTAAAACATGGCATGCATCCATTGGAAAAAAATTACATAAAAACTTTGTTATGGTAATTTTCTATGAGGAAATTTAACAAGAAACACTTGAATCTAGTGGCATGGTGTCCCTTTTGCAACCAATATATTCTATTTGCATTTGAGTTTCACGATGCACGTTAAATTCAACTTTTGAATAACCTTCATAGACATGAGGTTAGTAGTGCTACATCATCAACATTATCAAAACAATACTTACCTCCAATTGTGTACATGGTTTTAAAGATAGCCTTATGTTGTTCCATCTCCTTCTCTTCAAGTTTTCTCTTTGGATCAATAACTCTATCTAGACATGATATTCTCTCTATTCTCTCATTATACTTTGGTTATCTTGTTTGTAATAATATACCTAATTGTACTCTCAACTCCTTCATCCATATGGGTTCTTACTTATTTCCTTCTACAAGCATTTAAATTCTCCAAATAATCATAAGATAAATTCCCTTATGATTCACACTTTAATTAAGTTTCACTAAAAATCCTCCATTTTCTTGAGGAGATCCTTGACTACTACGGTATTTATGGTTTTATTGAATTTTGTTCTTAGAACATTTTTGTTAGTCCCTTATTATTTTATTTGACTTATATATCATATATGAAACATGGTCCTTATATGCTTTGTTCCTCTAAATCGACAAATAGGTTACCTTCTTGAAACTTTCTCTTTGGTTTTCAAGGAAACTTGGTATGCATTTGTGATAAACAAATTTTCTTGATGCTAAGCTCATCTTGGATTACATACATGAGTCCAATCATGTATATAGTGATAGCCTCTTCACCTTCATTTCTCTGTTTAGCCATATTGGATAACCTTTACAATTCTTCATTGTATTTCTTCATTGTTTTCTCCTTCTATTTTAGGTTTTGCATCTTCCTCGTTAGATTTAGGGGATAATGAGAATGTGGTAATTTCCCTTTCATGTTGGTAGCCATCATGTACTCATCCTTAATCTTTTCCTTACACCACTTCTTCTTGTATAATTGCATATTGTACAACTAGAGGGATTCATAACCATATGTCTTGGTTCATACAAGCTTCCCTCTCTTAGGGTCTTCAATTTGCTCAAATTTGAATACTTTTTTCATTTCCCTAAACCAATATATTGATTATTCTAAATTTAGACTTCCTAAGTAGGTATGTGTCTACTTCTTAGAACTTCCAAGGACCTTATATTTCTCTCTTTAGGATCTTGGACTTGTTCAACTTTTTCCATAATTGAGACTTGATGTTCAAATTCATAATCACATAAATCATATAGATATTTTGTAGCTCCTGTTCTCTATGCCACTTCCATGGAATCTATTACAAAATACATCTCTCAACAAATAATGTCTTTCTCTTCATTTTTGTTTTTCTCATATAACTGATATTCCTCCTCTTGTTTGTTCCATATTATTGTTTATTGAAATTTTGAATTATGACAATGACCCCAATGGTTACCTTTCAACTTGCCTTCTTCCTTTAACAACTCTTTGCTTCAAACACTTTCATTGGAATCATTCCTGCACTTGCATGTATCAAGCATATTTTTCTACCACACTACTGCGAACCTATGTGTCTTACAAAATTCTTAGAGAACACAACACAAAAATTTGGAAGCTTACATTAAATCGAGGAAATAATTGCATATTATGAAATGTAGGAATGGTAAAATCCAAATATATATTTAAACAAAATTTTTAGATAAACATTACATGCATGTTTCTATGAGCTATCAATGGCTACCAAAATTGTTGATGTATATGTAACTTCGGAATGTATTTCACATATATGTATATTGTATTCCTATAGAGATGTTATTATTCCTCTATATGGAAGTGGTTGTATTCCTATAGAGATGTTATTATTTCTCTATACGGAAGTGTCGTTATTTATATTGTAAGTGTCGTAACTTATACTTGATGGGTTATTAGACCACCTTGTTGGGTTCGGCCCTGTATAAGTCATGTGGGTCAAAGGGTTATTAAACCACCCTATTGGGGGTCATCCATGTGGGTCAAAGGGTTATTATACCACCCTAGTGGGGGTTAGCCTAGTCATCATTATGTTAAGTGGTTAAGTTGAGGCCGACCTAGTTGAGTAAAGGTCAAGTCAAGTTAGTGTATAAATAGAGAGTGTGTCTTTCTCATTTTACACATTCTATTCTCTCACTCACACTTGGGAGAGTGGCGCACTTGTGGAGGAGGAGGCTCTGCTGCTAGGAGAATACTATCTCTTGTATTCTGGTTGTATCATTACTCTATCTATCTCTGAGGAAGTTATTGGGGTTTTTCACCTTTATGGTTTTCTCCAAGTAAACTATGTGTCTCTTGTGTGCTTGCATTATTGTGTCCATGATTGATATGTTGTAGATTTGCTGTACATGTTGTTCTCTCGGTTAAGATCCTAGATCAGATTGAAGTAAATTCTGAAAATTTAACATGGTATCAGAGCTAGCCTAAAAGAAGGCATGATATGGCATGTATGACACTTGTTGCACTTACGATGCTAGGGCTTGATATAGCAAAAACCAGTTATCGTAGAACTTTCGCTATAAATCCGTTTTGGAGGAGTTTTTGGATCTGAAACGTTTACAGGTCGAAGATCAGATCCCCATGTACCTTGTTTCCAAAGGAAAACCTCTAATTCATTGTAATTTATGATTTATGATCTGTACAATATAGGGTTTCGGCCTCTTCCAGATCTGAGTCAAAATTAGGTGACCTTGGGAAAAATGTCACAACTTGGGCTAGGAAGCTCCAAATGAAATTTCGTAAAAAGTGAAAGGTATTACACAGATTGTACTATTTCAGGAAAAATTTTCAGAGGCCGAAGTTGAACCAGTGACATGTGGCACGCTGTACAAGTTCGCTCTCCTGTATTATCCCATAAACAGGTCACGTTGCGACACTTGGCATAACTCTCTCTCAGAGAATCCAATTGAGGTCAGACCTATTGGGATGGAAAGATAACAGGTTGGGATATCTCAGGAACAATTTTCAGACCCTGTGGATCGAAAAGTTTGGAGTTACACCAGAAACAATCAGGTACATATTTTTGTCAAAATAGAATTATTTTTTAGTACCTTCATTCATGGCTTCCGGAATTTAGGGCTTCGGAGAAAGTTGGAATTTTTGTAATCGGAGACTACGGCTGAATGCTACTCATCAAAATAAAAATTTAGAGACCAAGATCAGAATTTTTGGTTGGGCAGAAGGTCGAGCTTGATCAAACCCTAGTTCGGGATTGATCAGAAAAGTGGAAAATTAGGGCTTCTGCAAAAATGGAAATTTTTGAAATCTGTGACCACGGCTGGAAGCTCCTCATAAAAATAGAAGCTTAGAGCTTTGGATCAAACCTTTTGATTGGGAAGAAGAGTGGGCTTCATGAAACCCTAGTTTGGGGTCACATCTAGTGAATCCGAAAGTTTCAAAGGAAAAATTGAGGAGTGAAACTTTGCAGTTTTCAAATTCTGAATATACCAGCTTGATCAGCTCATCAAGGCGCATATTTCTATCCTTTTGGAAGTTTGAAATTCAAAGTTTGAATTTTGGGGGTTTCTCTAACAAACCCTATTACAGCCCTAGATCCAGTTTCTGCAAATCAAGTGGATTGGGTTAATCCTAGAAGAGGATGGATTGGTCACCTACATAAGTGAAGAAGTTCCTGTTTCAGAGGGAGATGAGGCTAAGGCCTTCCATAAGAAGATCACAAGCAATCTTGACAGGTATGGCTTACAGGTATGTTTCATGGTTAAGTTTATCATATGTTTGTCTTCATATCATTACAGTACAATCTTGATTAATTATGAGACTTGTCGTATCACCTTAATAGAAGATATTCATTGATTAAGGTTTTGACACTTATGACTGTACTAATGCATTGTGATGTTGTATGAGGTTTATGTTGTTCGCTAACATAAAAGGTACACCAAGAAAGACAAATATTGTTCTACTTCAAGAACATATGATCATGGTGACATGAAGACAAATATTCATCCATTGTCATGGATCACATAGAAGATCTACTTTCGAGGTATGTATAACTTGGTCCTACAATGGTTAACCTATGAGACATGCACGTTACTAGCACAAGTCACTGAAGAGAACCAGAAGAAATTATGCGGGTATGTTAGACATAACTAGCTAGCATGCTAATCCAGGTATGTTTTTACTATATCAAGCTAGAATCCTACCTTGTGTTAGGATCTTATACTGTTGTGTTGTTGATAGTGATTATTCATGAAGTCATAGGTTATGCATATTATGTTTCTTACCATAATTGATGATATGACTAACCAAAAGAATCATGAAGGTATATGTTTGAATAATCATGGGTTTTATGCATATTATATCTCTTATCCTGATTGATGATTCAACTAACCAGAAGAGTCCTATGATCAAATAAGAATATGTATGAGTAAAAGAAGACTTCCCTAAAACCTTGAATACTAATGCTTATTATTTCTATTTGAAATGATCATGACTATACATGCTTAAGATTATTGTGTTTTGATAGTATTGAGAATATACTAATGAATGTATGAGATTACAAGGATAACACAATGATGATACTAATAAGCATGCATAGTGATGAAGGATGGATGTAAGTTCAAGGACAGGTAATCCAGGAAGCAAAGATCAAGAGGGAGCACATTCCAGTTGTTCCTGCAAGAAAGCAAAGGAGCTTCAGTCATTTCTGCAAGGATGCAGATATTCAGAGGGAGTTGACCACTTCTCACAATCCACATCAGAATGGAGTTGCAAAGATTCAGAGGGAGTCCACCCAGCAACCATACAAAGATAAGTATTTGGATTATCATTTCTTACATAATGTTATTCAATGATGTATATGCTTATGTTCCTAGAATTAGGTTGTGTATTATGCATATTAGAATAGTTGCATTGATGAACAGTATACTACTAATATACATGAGTAAGTGGCCTATGGCACTGTACAACATTCCATTGCTACTTATCTAGAACGAAACCTCTTTGCTGACATGTTAGGAGTTGTGCACACTCTTAACAATGTTCTGGTAGAGATTGGAAGGCATATAGAAAGTTATGGAATATGGATAAATGTTGTATTGGCTAAGATAATTGCATGACTGTATGACATATTTCTTTATGTGTAAGAATTTGTTCTGAAAACTATGTGATATTTTCCAATCATGCAATTTAACTTGTTGTGTAGGAAAGATCGTATACCATCACCTACAAAAGAAGGACTACAACATTTGTCCAGCAACAAAGTTATCTATTGAAAATATTGAAGATATTGAAGTTCCCAGGATCTGGGAAGAGCACCATGATCGAGGAGTACCAGTCGATCACAAAGATGTTTGGGATGTAGTCCCAAGACATGAAGGGGATTCTGTAGTGACTTCCAAGAGAAGCTACAATATCAAGCATGCTGTAGGTGGTAGCATAGAGACTTTTGCTCCTGTACCCAGATACACTTCCATTAGATCAGTACTTGCTCTGGCTGTAGTGATGATAGGGAAGATACACCATATGGATTTCAAGACAGCTTTCTGTAGTTGAAGAAGAAGTGTATGTGGAGTAGCCACTTGGTTCTGAGACACATGACAGGGAGTCATATATGTGCAGAACTTGATATGGTAGGATAGACGGCTTTCTATCTAGGTTGGGCTTTACCAAGAGTAAAGCAGATTCCAACCTTTACTACAAGGTTGAGGAAGGAAATCCAGTGACACTACTTTTGTATGCAGATGACCTCTTTATCACAGGTGAAAATAGATTGATTGCCGACATGCAGCGGAAGCTTGCTGCCGAGTTCGAGTTGAAGAACTTGGGGATGATGCACTATTTCTTTTTGGCATGGAGGTGTGGTAGAGTGCAGATGGAATCTTCCTTGGACAAGGGAAGTATGCTGTAGAGATCCTGAAGAGGTTCGGGATGATGGACTGCAAGACCTTGGCAACACCTATGGCATCGAACCTGAAGTTTCTGTGTGATGCTTCATCTGATCCGGTTGATGTCATTGTGTATCGTCAGATGATTGGGTCCTTGATGTACCTGACGAACACAAGACCAGATATTTGCTTTGTGGTGAACACATTGAGCCAGTTCCTGACAGATCCGAGGTGTGTTCACCTGGTTGCTGTAAAGCATGTTCTGAGGTACCTGAAGGGTACAGTGGGTTATGGGCTCAAGTATGAAGTGAATCAAAAGTTTAACTTGCAGGGTTATGTTGATTCAGATTGGGCTAGCAGTGCTGCAGATAGGAAGAGAACATCTGGATGCTGCTTCAGTATGGGATCATGCATGATCTCTTGGTTTAGCAGGAAGCAGTCTTGCATAGCACTGAGTACAGCTGAGGCAAAGTATGTTGCAGCTTGTTCAACTAGTTGTGAGGCAGTATGGCTACGAAAGCTACTGTCTGAGTTATCTGATCTCCCGTTGGATGCTACTAGTATATTTTGTGATAACCAGAGTTGTGTGAAGCTGTCCGAGAACCCAATGTTTCATGACAGGTTGAAACACATAGAGATCAAATATCACTATATCATGGATATGGTGTAGAGAGGAGTTGTGAAGCTTCTGTACATTGCGACGGATGAGCAGATTGCAGATGTGCTGATGAAGCCACTAGCTAGGGTGAAGTTTGAGTACTTCAGGGAGAGGCTTGGTGTTCTTCAGATTGATGACACTTTGAGGAAGAAGTGATGGACACATTTGCAGAAGCCATTCCAAGCATGTTGGAAGGAGGATCCTTCACATGGCTATGGATATAAGCGCTGGATGATGAGCATCAGGACGATGCTCCAGTTACTGCTTTGTATATGCATCATGTTGGATGCTGGATATGATCAGTTGGATCATTTATATGTATATGTATGTACTCATCATGTTGGATGCTGGATATGATTAGTTGGATCACTTGTATGTATTTTTGTATATGCATCATGTTGGATGCTTGGATCATGTGTCATGTACCCACCTGCTGACCACTGCAAGGCAAGGAACATACTACCCATCGATGGGGCTTTTAATCAAAATTCAGCCCACTCCTTTGATTAAAAGGAATAAAATATGAATGTGCAGGTGTAACACAAGAAAATTATGCACAACGGAATTAAAACAACATTCACACACTCTTCATATGCATTCAACATATCAATAATCAGTCATTAATTAAACATTGCAAGAGTAAATACATAGACAGAAACACTTATCTTCATTGCAATTGTCCCGAGCAACTAGCTATGTCGTTGCAACGTTCCACCTAGCCATAGGCTCTTCGACAGCTTATACCAAGTCCATCCGAAGGCCACCCCCAAGCTGGGTATGATTTTCACAAGGAAAAAGGGGACATTCATGCTCACACACAGTCCATTAACCGATTCATTTTAGCCAAGCCAGTCCAACTGGGTTTATCAGGCTACAATTGAACCCTGGAGGCTTACACTCAAGCTCAAGCCATGGATACCCATACCCAGCACACTCTTCATTCACACAGTAAGCACAAACAGGGGCAGGGATACACATTTTAGACAATGGGAATTACAAATAAGATGGCCATGGGTTTTCCCAAAAACGTTCCCAACAAAAACGGATTGTGGGATGGGGCAAACAACCCCCGGGAGGAAAAACGATTTCTTCCCCAATATCTCAGCCTTCAACAGCCCAAAACGGTCTCTATTGAACCCCCATTCGTTTTCCCCTCTTCCCCACTGGTATACAACACAGAAAAATGCCCTTCTCTGCTGGGGAAATGAAGAAAACGTTTTCCACATGCCTGGAAAACGCCCAGGTAGTTCTAAACTCATGAGGGAGGAAGAATGCTCATAGATAATGGCTTGGAGAGCAATTTCATGGCTCTCTTCTTTCCCAAGGAGACCAACACGATTTTCCATGAAGGGTGGCTTGCCCATACCCAAATTTGGACAGCCATACCTCTCCCTTCCCAAGGCATTAACTACCCCAACCAACTCTTGGGAGAAATCAATGGTTTGGTACAAAAGTCAACATGGGTAGTTGAGGGTTTGATGGGTTCCCTCATTGACACTTGGCTTGACTCTATTGGCTCAAGGGTTTGAATGTTTTCCCTCCCAATTCCTTGTGAAATCATGCCCCCATCTCTTTGTTGCATTGCATAGCTATTTGTGGGTATTTTTATTAAAATGCATATTACATGATATTTGAATTTTCAATGTGCATTGCTAGCACACAACCCATATGCATCACTAAATCGATGGCGGGGCCTTGGTATTGAGCTCCTCACCATGATTTCATAACAATATTACATCATTTATAATGTTAATGCCATGGGGTCAAACTGGGGACATTACACCATGTATCTGTATATGTATCAAGTGGATACATTGTATGATCAGGTGGATAATGTATGGTGATATGTATCATGTATTTGTATTTGTATCAGGTGGATACACTGTATGATCAGGTGAATCATGTATGATGATATGTATCAGGTAGATACTTTGTATGCATCAGGTAGATGCATTATATGATCAGGATGATCATGGATGACGAGCTTCAGGATGTTGCTCCAGATGACATGCAGCAGGATGTTGCAGTGATGATGATCAGGATGATCATGGGCATCAGGATGATGGCTCGTGCGATGATGATCCGTTGGATCATGAGTATCAGGTTGATACTTGGAGGTCAGAGATGATATGTGGCAGGTTGTGCAAATATCATGTAATCAGTCCTGGGAGATCTTGTCGGTCGTGCTGCGGCACATAAATGTTCCTGGGGTACTCTTTCCGGTATTGCTATGTAGTATGTAATCAGTCCTCAGATATTCCATAGGTTGAGCTGTGTGCTCGTAATCAGTCCTGGGATGAGGTATTACTACGGAGACATGTAATCAGTCCTGGAGATCCGAGAGGTTGAGCTGTGTGCTTGTAATTAGTCCTGGGATGCTCTTTAGATATCTTGTCGGTCGTGCTGCGGCACATAAATGTTCCTGGGATGCTCTTTAGATATCTTGTCGGTCGTGCTGCGGCACATAAATGTTCCTGGGATGCTCTTTAAAGGTGTTGTCTATCCACATGTAATCAGTCCTGGAGATCCGAGAGGTTGAGCTGTGTGCTCGTAATAAGTCCTGGGATGCTCTTTAGAGATCTTTCTGGTCGTGTTGCGGCACATAAATGTTCCTGGGATGCTCTTTAGAGATCTTTCCGGTCGTGTTGCGGCACATAAATGTTCCTGGGATGCTCTTTAAAGGTATTGTGGAGGAGATGCATGTAATCAGTCCTGGGAGATCTTGCCGGTCGTGCTTAGGCACATAAATGTTCCTAGGATACTCTTTCCGGTATTGCATCCGCACATAAAATTAGTCCTGAGAGGCCACCTCTATCAGACTATTCGCACAAATGATGAAGACCTGTAGGTGGTGGGCCTACATCCAGTATGAAAAAGGACTGGCTCTGTAGAACTTCCTATGATGAGTAGATTCAGATATTGTTTGAGATAGTAGCAGCAGTGACGATGATGATGACTCGATGACGATTATCCAGTGACGATGATCCAGAGAAGAAGATTTGTGCTAGAAGACCTGTGTCGAGAAATACCTTCCTAGTTAAGAGGGAGTGTTGATGTATATGTAACTTCAGAATGTATTTCGCATATATGTATATTGTATTCCTATAGAGATGTTATTATTCCTCTATACGGAATTGGTTGTATTCCTATAGAGATGTTATTATTCGTCTATACGGAAGTGTCGTTATTTATATTGTAAGTGTCGTAACTTATACTTCATGGGTTATTAGACCACCTTGTTGGGGTCGACCCTGTATAAGTTATGTGGGTCAAAGGGTTATTAGACCACCCTATTGGGGGTCGGCCATGTGGGTCAAAGGGTTATTATACCACCCTAGTGGGAGTCGGCCCAGTCAGCATTATGTTAAGTGGTTAAGTTGAGGCCGACGTAGTTGAGTAAAGGTCAAGTCAAGTTAGTGTATAAATAGAGAGTGTGTCTCTCTCATTTTATACATTCTATTCTCTCACTCACACTTGGGAGAGTGGCGCACTTGTGGAGGAGGAGGCTCTGCTGCTAGGAGAAGACTATCTCTTGTATTCTGGTTGTATCATTGCTCTATCCATCTCTGAGGAAGTTATTGGGTTTTTTAGCTTTATGGTTTTCCCCAAGTAAACTCTGTGTCTCTTGTGTGCTTGCATTATTGTGTCCATGATTGATATGCTGTAGATTTGCTATACATGTTGTTCTCTCAGTTAAGATCCTAGATCAGATTGAAGTAAATTCTGAAAATTTAACAAAAATAGAGTGAACAACTTTCAAAAAACTATACCCTTCATCAAGAGCATTCTTAATCTCAACACTGCTTTACAATATGACTTGTTATTCACTTATTAGGTTTATGAGTGTATCGAATTTCTCCTTAGTTGCATTCTTCTTTCTGTCCTACCTCCTTAATGGGAGCTTCTTTGTTCTAGTATCTAGTAGTTGTAGTAGTATACCCCATTTTTATTTTCCCTTCCAATCTACAAACAAAATCTACAAACAAATATCTTGATAATTGATCATTGGTAACCGTTCTTTAGTAATTACCGATTGTCTACTCTCAACCACCACCGTGGAAATTCTTCCTTCTATCATGTCTTTGTTGAACAACTAACATGCCTCTCCTTTCATAGCACCACAATTTCTACCACTCATTGGGCTATGTGAAATTTTCCACACTTCACATGCTCGTAGGTTTTGACATATCTTGAGGGAACGTCCCCCAAAATTTCCGAAAAAAACAATAATTCTTTCCTCCATCATTGATCATGACATCATAATTGGGCAACTTCATTTGTTTGTAGTGATCTTGACGATGATAAAGATTCATCCCATTCATTCTTATTAGAAGAATGAATTTTTTTGAATTGACGCATCACCACATAGCTTTATGGATGTATTGATATCAATTCTGTATAGTTTTTTGTAGCTAGAATAGATTCATTGTTAGTTATATAATGGCTTGTAATCTAATTAAAGTGTCTTTGTCTCTTACCAAAAACTTAACCAAAGACATTGGTATAAAAAGAGATCTTAAAATAATACAACATGAAATTAAAAATCAAATTATTATACAACATGTAATTCAATGCTAAATAAAAAACACTAAACCATTTTAAATATGTATCACAAAGATCCAACTTCCAAATCGATGTAAATAATTAAAAATAAAGTAAGGTTCCATATAACCCTAGTATTAAAAACTTAGTGCTATTACATGTAAATAGTATCTTTCCATGATACATTTTACTTAAAATGGATATTTAGATATAATCCAATATAGAAAGAAGGAATATACACTTATATATGAAATGCTTGAGTTGGTCAACTTTATGAGTACATGTGTCCTCGACTAAAGAAGAATATTATTTTAGTATAAATATTAATATCTCAAGTTAAAGAACATTATCAAAATTAAATTGTTAACCAACAAACACAAAAATATTAAAAATATTATTAAACTATTGTTAACAAACAAACACAAAAATATTACAAATGTTATTGAACCTTTCTGCATTTTATATGCAACATCTAAAATAAAAACGTGATTGAGAGTCACAAGAATACTTGTGTTTAGACTCTTTATCTCAAACATTTGGGCACTAAGACCTCATAGCTAAAGTACGATGTTGAAATTCAGAATAAAAAACTGATTGAGAATCACATGAATACTTGTGTTTAAGCTCTTATCTCAAACATTTGGGCACTAAGACCTCATAGCTAAAGTACCATGTTGAAACTTTCACAAGATAGGAATCGAGTTTAAGCTATATTCATACTTTCAACAATAAGTTGATATATAATCTAAATATATACTCATTAACAACAAGGTTTTTAATAATTTGATTTAGAAAATTAAATTACCATATTTATCAACCCACTTCCAATCACATTCTAATGCCTTATTGAAAACTACATAAAATAATAATTACAACAAGATCTATCCCCAAACTACTCTAGACTCTTATTCAAGGCAAAGACCTTTAAGAACTCATCTAGATTGTTGTCTTTCACAATCCTTAAAATTAACTAATTTACGATACAATCCATACATGTTATGGTATACACCTTCACTCCACCATTCATTTTGTTACACGTGAACTCTTCCATCTTGGAAAGATGGCTGAGCGGACTAAAACGACAGATTGCTAATCCATAGTATGGATAATTCGTACCAAGGGTTCGAATCCCTCTCTTTCCATCCGGTCACTATTGATCCTAAAAATGAAAACTCTAAATCTTTCTACGAAAGAGAAAAAAGCAATTAACCTCTAGAGAGACTTTTTTCACTATTATTTACGTTCGACCAAGATTCTAGATTTGTTGTCTTTCACAATCCTTAAAATTAATTATTTTATTTTATTAACATCGTTAACATAACTATTTTCTTGATATCTTGTAATATGTCATTGTCTATTAAGTTTTATATAGTCTATCATGGACAATCATTTGATGATGGTAGTTTGGGGTCCTTTGGACATACTGTCTTGAACATGATGAATATACCTTTTTTCAAAAAAGGTGAAAATCTTTGTACTATTTGATTCAAGGAATAGCAATAGTACGTTTTTTTTTCGGCTGAAAAAAACTATTTTCTTGATATCACAATTTTTTATTTTCTCTAATGACCACAAAACTCCAACTCAATATAATATAATATAATATAATATAAGTTGTAACCTTTAAATATCATTATCTTCATTTTTTACCAAAAGGGTTGACACTTCCGTAAGCATTCGAGATGATTTAGTGATACATGAATAAAGACATGAACTCATATTTTCGCATTCAATAAAGCACGCACGCTTCCTATTCGAAAGTGATCTCCACTTGCTCAAACTTTTGCCCCTCTCAAACTAGTATTAACGCTAGCAAGTTGTGGGATAGATATTAGATATCGAGAAATAAAATTAAAGCCACCTAGCTCTTTCCATTAAAATGAGATTAAATTAAAGCTACTTAGCTCACCTCTTTCCATCAAAATGAGATTTGTACAAGGTAAAAAATAACCCTAGTTAATAGTTTATTTTGTTTGGTATGACTTGAAATCATGGAAGTGTGTTTCTGGTTACTAGTTTCTTTTGTTTTTATGACCTGAAATCATGGAGGTGTGTTTCTAGTGGAGCTAATTCTAATTTACTTCTTTTCCATATTTCTTTTTTGGAGAGAAAGAATGAAAGTCAGAAGAAGTTTATATAGTAATTTACTTCTAATAAGATAAGTCTATTGTTATGATAGCAATGAGTGACTCTCTAGCTCTCATCCTGTTGCCGTGTTCTTCTCATGCCATTACATAGTACTTAGGGGAGAGGCAAAGTCATCAATAGCTTTTCCTTGGACCTTTCTACAAAATTTCTATTGTTTCCTCCTGTCCTACAAATACAGGCCTAAGTGACAGGACTTTATTCCTCGACTCATAGACTAAAGTTTTAAGCGAAGGCACGTTGGTCCTTGATGCTTAGACTGGATTTTTTAACTCATGACAAGTAAAAAAGTCCACTTTTCGGTCTCGTTATATTGCGCAGCTTTGTAAAGAAAGTTAAAACACAAGGGACATCTTGCGAATTCAAAGGAAATGCTAAGATACATCCTTTTTCTCTCGGATAACAGAGAAGAAAATCAGGTCCCATAAATAGGTCGATGCAGGGACGCATTAATTTAGTCACAACTCGTTTTTAGAGACACAATCATAATAAAATTTGGTTTTAATAGAACACAATAATTAATTTTGATTTAAGTAATTTTAGATCTTCAAGGATTCACATAAAGATTTACAAAAATTTACATTAAATTTCTTTCTTTCTATTTTATCTCAACTTTTCTCTATTAGTATACTCACCAAGTTATGTGTGTTACTCAAATATTCATGTTGAATTCAGTGCTTCTTTATTACTCTATGTTTTTCATCTTTAGTTTCTCTATGTTTGCAAAATATACATATATATTGTTATGAGATTATACTTTTCCATTTCCTTATTTGAACTAGCTAATGAGAAGTTACCTTAAATTGACAAATGATATATATTCTTCTAAGCTTATACTTTTCCATTTCTCTATTTGAGCTTGGTGATGAAAACTTACCTTAAATTGACAAGTGATATATTTTTCATTCGTATTGATTTTCTCTACAAAGTAATTTTTTATATATGTATTATTAGGTTAATGTGATGCTCTAATTTTTGCACTAAGATCTTGCTACATCTTCACTAAGAATAGAGAGTATTCATGCTTCCAATTACAAGTTTCTCCACACAAGAGTTCCATTTATAACAATATTCAAATTGAAGGCCTAGGCAATCGTAAGACCTAACTATCCTCAATTAGTCACCACTAGATGTGATGGGTATATTCATTAACATTGTTGCTTATAATAACATTGAATTTCAACCAATTACAAAAAAAAATTAGGGCATCAAGGAGAGTATGTTTATGATTTTGCTATAAAACAACATCATCTACACATAGCATCAATAATAAAGCATAACTTTCTATGGATGTCATTTTCTCTCTATAATTTTTTATGTCATTCTCTCTCTATACTTTTTAATACAATCTTCTATTTGATCTATAAATAAGGCAAATAATGTTGGAGAGAGAGGATGTCCTTTTTTCACCTCAATAATACTTTTTATCTAGACATTCCTACATCCATGTTTATCATCGAAGGGTAACACCAATTTTGCAATAACCTTTTCATATAACCGAAGAGTTACTTATTCCCACTAAATTGGAATTCCTAAGTTCATCATTCTTTTCCAATATTTTATTTAGCAAAATTGACAAAGCAAATATACTATTATTACTTATTCCTTGCTTTTCCAGTAGCATGTCTAAGGGTTACTAAGCAATTAATGATTGAGTGCTTAGGTTTCCTCCTTAAAATGGTGCCAAAAATCAAGGTAAAGAGGTTGCCAACTAGATGGTCCAAATAGATTCGGAAATAGGATACTAACTAGATGGTTCAATGATTTCTCACAATAATTATTTTAGAATATTTGTGAATAGCTATCACATTGCTAACTTGTCAATTTGAAGGAACCCTTTCCATATGGATTGGTTGAATAAATGTGTGGGAAGTGCATGCAAACATGGACGTACCCATTTGACCTTTTCAATTGGAAAAATCCTAAGATCATGTAACTTTCCATTGGAAATATGTTAAATACATTTTTGCATATCTTAAAATATGAAATAAAGTTTCTTTATTTTTCTAAGAAAGCCACATTGAAAACTTTTCCTTAGTATTTTTTCATAAAGTTTAAGTAAAAATGAAATCATTTCTTCCTTTCTATCTCTTGGGAGGTTTAATCTATTAACCCATGACATAGCATGTGTGATACACCCCCTTTTATTTTTATCTTTAGTATGGTGACATGGTACAACTCTTCTAAAATATAACATCTTTGTTTGAAAAAATATTTCAAGATGAGGAACAACCCCTTTGCATAGGTTGCCTTTAGACATAGTAATTCCAATTGGATTCATACCACACTCACTCACAAATCACACTTCTTCAAGCACCAAGCTAACTCCAAACACAATTGGATTACACTACCTTCACACATAGATCATACTTATTCAAACAATAAGATGATTTCATACATAGTCAGATTCACACCAACTTCAGACATAACGTACTAATTCAAACCCCCCAATACCATATTCAAACCCCCTAAAGACATATTATAAACTCCCATATTATCTATATGTTTTTAATATATTAAAAATGCCCCTTGACCCTTATATATTAGGCAATATATTGCTTCCATTTTTTAAAGTATTAAATCCTCGAATAATGCTATAATATATCCTACCTAGTCAACCTCCAGTGATTTATCTCACCTCACTAAGAGCTTACTACACTAAATATTTTTTGGATTAATTGTTAAAGTACCATTCTTCAAAGTTAAAACCATTATGAGGTTTATAACTAGGTTTTGGTTTTCAATATCAAAAAATTCCCTCATTCACATCTAACATTTTTTTGTTAAAACCCTACTCCTCTACTTCCAACATGTATGCCTTCTGACATTCTTGATCATTCTTTTAACTTGACATTTTTAGTTTAAATTTCTTAGTAGATTTTTATTTTCTATATTTTTTTAAGAGAAACTAAAATGAGCATATGAGGATATTTTCAAGGTTTTATTTTAATTTCAATCATAAAGCTCCTCATCTAATAACTTGTGAAAACATGAAGTTGGGTAACAATTTTGCTTGTTTTTTGACAATTTCGTTTTCATGTGACCACCAACATTTTCATAGTTAGTAATCAGTTTTTACTAAAATATTTTTAGACACCAAAGTATAGGAATATATACAGTGTATACAATTTTAAAATATATTTTTCCTATAAATATTGGCTCTCCCAACATGTGATCACCACAAAACCCAATTGTAAAAAAATTGTTTCCCAACTTCGTGCTATATCTTCCTGTGCAAATAAAATTTCAGGTAAGTGATCACTCATGATTGTGATGTCTCATGCATGCACTTAAATCCTCAACCAACCCTTCCTTGTTATGTCCTTTGGATCAAGTTCTTCCATCCACATATTATCTCTTCCCCTATAAACATATTTTTTTGCAGTTGCATTGAAATATCCAACTATAATTAATTCTCCCTCTTTTAAAAAAAATTGAAAAACCTTTTGTTCAATACATACAAGGATCATAGGGATATGTTTTTTCAATATTTGAGATTGAAAATGAGGAAAATAGGAATAACTATGAAAATGTTTTCTTGTCCTCGATCATTTTAATCTATAAAAATTATATATTTCTATTCATTTGGATGAAAACTATCTCCTTTTCAGAACATATACATATAATATAAGACACACGCCCTAATGGTCATTCTCTATTATTATCGTTAACTATCCAAACAAACTCATGTATCTTAGGTATTTATCGACCTTTATACTCCCAAGCTTCTAAAACATGGAACACAATTATATGCAGATAAGCCATTGACAATATGCATAGAAATATTGTTTGTAGTTTTTGTAATTGCATTTTCCTTTCCCCATTTGTCCTATCTTTTAATAAACTATTCTCTTAACATTGAGATGTTATTTTGGAATTGGACATAGGTTGCATGGTTTGATAGTGGGGATACACACAATCATCACGTCCACGTTTTGTCTCCACCATCCAACAATGGAGTTGTTTGATCCATTGTTATCTTAATGGGACAACGATTTATCATAGTGTTGATTGTCCATTTTCAAAGTGCAAGTTTTTAGAAAGGTTTGTTTCTTCACCATGGAAGCATTTTGGTTCTCGGGCGTTAATGAAATCTAGTAGAGCCTCAAGCACATGGTCGCATTTTCTGAGTTCTGCCATACTCATGATTGAGAGACAACATAGAGTTTTGAACACAAAACACAATGATGTTGGAAAGATGAGCATATGATGATAGTTTCTCTATAACCACATAGCACTATTGTTTTAGATAGTTGGACTCGCCATATATAATGTCTTAACTTTTTTGGTACAATCCATGCAAGGCCAGGTATATATAAAGGATGGGTGATTTGATAGAATATGGAATAATATGGTATGGGAAAGGAAGTTTTTGAATGGTTATACTTATCGATAATCTCCACCTATCACTGATGCGGATGTAATAACTAGCACCAATCATATTAATAATAATGTGCTTGGTAGACGTTGATAGTTGTATATTTAGCACATTAATAATGTTTTTTTTGTAAAGAATGCGCTGAATCTATGCCTATTGACCTATACCAGACACATTATTATTAATGTGGTTGTTGCTAGTTACAGGTTACACATAGACATAAAATAGGATAAAAACAATATATTAAACTGTTGTCTACTTAGTTTTTCATTTATCCAAAAATTCCTCTTTAAAATGATTTCCATAATTTAATACTTTGTTTTCTTTGGTGAAATAGTCCCATTTCCTCCCAAGTCTAAACACACCCATTATGGTTGGATCTTGAACCTGCATAATGTCCAAGGACTTGCAATTTCTTAGAGTAATTATCTCACCAACTTATGTAGTAGAGAACTCGTGCAAGTTAGTGCAGAGATTACAATTGAAGGGATCAAGGATGGCCCAATCAGATTAGATCAAGTAATGACAGTTCAACCATCAATTAGTCCAGCTAGTGCGGCGGTTTGTATAGATAGCATGAGTGTCTTCATTCACATTGAAGAAGAATTGCATGAAAGAGTTATAGCGTTGCGTTTTGTCTGAATAGGACATAATTTTATCATTTACTGAATTGAAAGCCATCGAGTGAAGTCGTATTAGAGTTTCCCAGGAGAAGCGTCGAGAAGAAATGAAAAATCGACAAGTGTCGAGGATCTTGCAAAGAGGTCTGTTAAAATAAGCCCAATAGCAATTTAGAGAGTGGCGCGTGGTAGCAGCCGAGAGGGTGTTAGAGAGGTTAATCGGAGGTGTCAACAAAAATGTTTAGGACCAGTAGATTGACGAAGTATTAAGTGTGCATCAGAGTGAAATCCGATGGGGAGGTACCATAGGACACGTGTCGGAGTATGAAAGTCCACATTGCGAGAGTTGCAAGAGTGTGCAGCAGTGGAAACCCCGAAGGAGTCAAGGCGACATGTCGCACCAGATGTATCTGACATCTGCAGCAAGGAGATAGGTGAAAGCATGATTGAAGAACCTCGACAGCTCATAGGGATGTCATATCTTAGTTGTTGAGAAGCACAACGAAGATGAAGGCGGATGGAGAAGTCCTGAAGTGGACACAAAAGTCAGAATATTACTAGTAAATATATCCAGGGTATTTTTTAAGGAATCTAATATTATGCTTAAGTATAGTATCCTAGGTGATTATTTTGGATTGAAAAAAACATGTATATAAATAGGTAGGTGAATATTAAATATAAAGCATATAATTTACAACAAATGTAATGATAAAAAAAATATTTTATGTAAATAACCAATTGGTGAAATTTCACCCGTGAATTACTTGGAGCAGGCCTGGATTTTGATGTCCCACAAGACATATTTTCGATTCCAAGCCGTATTTGACAGGTATACATAATTATAAAACTTAGATTATGATAGTTGAGGAAATTTTCAAAAAGTGAGACAGGTATATATATACTTTAAACTTCAAATGTTATTATTATATTATATATATATATTATGATTTATTTATTTATTTTTATCAATTTTTAATTATAATTATCAATATTTTGTCCTCAATTTTATTTAAGGTTTATGGTATTCAATGGATTTGTGAGTTAATGTTGTAATGATATTTAACATAATATAAAAAAACTTATGCAATATGTATAATGAAATTATATATATAAACGATATGTATTATGGTATATATCATATATAGATAGTGTTTTTACATTTTAATTATGTATAATAATAAAAAAATCGTTTTTGAAGGGTGCTTGAAAAATTTGACCGTTTTTGCAATTGGAAGCGGCAGAAAAAACGCTGAAAGTATAGGTCTGACAAAGGAGTCTTGATAGGACACGTGGCAGAGAATTGGAGTTAGGTTCTCGGGGTGTGCATGGAACCGCAGTTTGTGAAAGACCTAAAGGAAAGGACCAACATTCAGCCACAAAGTGACACGTGGCACGATTTCGGAGGTTTGTATTGGATGGTGAAAATGAAGGCCCGATAGGAAACAATAATTATGGAGTCCGATGGAGCAACAGGAGGATAGTTTTGTCGGCGTATTTGTCATCGTGTTTGTAGCGTTATCGGAAAATTCCGATAGCCGTGAAAATCTTGTTTGGATATAAATATGTCATCTGTAAATTGCTTTTGGGTTGGTTAATGAAATAAATTTTGATTCGGTTCAGCTGGGTAAGTGTCTGTTTATGATTTGGGTGGTAACTTTTAAACGTAAATACAATTTATATATTGTTTTTCTTGATTTCTTCCCTCAATCTTTGTTATTAATTTGTACTTTTTCTTCCCTTTGCTTCTTTGCTTCGGCTGATAGTTTTCTTGATTTCTTCCATCAATCTTTGTTATTAATTTTGTACTTCTTCTTTCCCTTTGTTTCGGCTAATAGTTTTGTCTTTACCTAATTAATGCCAGTGGGCAAACCTCAACATTGTTAAAAATGAAGTCCATTCTTTTTATTGGCGAAAGGAACAGAATATTTTTTAATGCAATAATTGAATATGTGCTTACATTTATTACATTTAAAAAATGCATATGGAGAATGATTTTCAATTGTTTTTCGCTGTTTTCTCTTCAATATTACCATTTATATGTTCACTTCTGTCATCTTATCTCTAATCTTCTTTCTGCTTTACACTGCTCTTTAAGTTTAAACTCCCCATCCATGGAATTGATGCAGATGGAATGCATGTAGATTTATTTGTTGGTTGTTACAGAACCAACGGGACCAGATGTTTCTACTGTTATGTTATGTTTGTGGGTCAATATTAAGTGAATTAATTTCATTTATTAGCATGGTATTTCCCTTAGCTTTCAATCGAGCTGTCCCTACAATGGCTGCTCTTTAGGGATCGGGACGATGGCCCAGATAGTTTTTCCATCAGGCAATTATATTTTTAGCTCAATCAATAGCTCTGCAGCTTAGATAGATCATCTTGCTCCGATCGGATGAGAGATCTGATTGTTTAATGATAAGGCCTTTCAATATGATAGCTATGATAAACCCTAGCAATGATGGTAGCAGATGAGCTTTTTGTATATTGACGGTTGACCCTAAGAATCTCAGAGAACAAAACGCAATTAATTTATTGATATAGATTGAAAGACTGTATAAATACCATATCAGTTTGCAGAAGCGAATCAGATGTTGGGTGTTAAACTCTCCAGTTAGGGTTTCAGCCTATGTTCAGAGATCCGCTGCAGAGAAGTTCGAATTAGGGTTTCGAAATTAATAAACCGAACGTCAGACTCCCTTTTCTCCGCTCTCCCTCGCAGACCAGATCAACCCTCCTTTCACTCTTCCGCTCAGCTCTCTCTGTAACACAACTAGCCTGCTGAAGAAATACAGGTGTTAACCAGCCAAAAACGGGAGATCCTCCAATACAATAACACCATGGCGATAAAATGCATGGTTAATCTCAAATACTATTAAGGCGACCCTTCAAACGTCGTCTCACTTCGTAAGGTAGAGAAAACCCTAAAATTAATAAACTGCAGCTTATGCTCAGATCCGAACCGTATACTGCAGGGAAAAACATCCTTCTACTAAACCAAACAAGTATCAAAGAGAGTTACAAAAATTCTTTACTTGAGATTAAGATCAATCCATAATATTCTATAGCAATGATATTCTCGTTTATATCTGTTGATTTGCAAGCTCGACATTTGTAGGCCCCCGTTGTCTCCAGAAGCTACATTTATATGTAGATAAGAATGATTCTTCCCATTTATTCAAGTGACAACTCTCCCTTGATGTTGGAAATTCGAAACTTACTGAAGAAAATCAGAGACCATACATAATCTCATCTCAATCGTACCTATGATTTCTATAGGTAATGGTGGTGGACAAAGCTATAGAGAAGGAGCCAGTATACAAAAAAGAATATGATTCTAATACTTGAAACTAGATTTTTAATATCAAATAAATATATGCACATCTCAAGAAAATACTTACTATGCCCGATCATTATTTCACTCGTTATGACATCTATATTATCGAGGTATAACAGCCATATCTTAACTCATGTGGACACCCTCAGACAGATCATAACACCCATAATATATTACGGTGATCCTAACTTGTGAAGGCAATGGTATAGCACCTAAAGATTCAAGATCCCTCCAACATATTTGCACCATTAATGACATAATGGATTGATCCTTGATTTTTTCAGAAATATATAACCAAATACTCTTTCTACTCCTACAGCTAGACTGGTGCACAAAAAATCACACTGTCACAGGTTTAAATAACCTAGAAGTTTGATACTAAACATAAACAAAATATCCACAGATCTGTCTTGTTTACTGTTTTAAAATTTTCAATTTTTCGTGCTTATAAAAGGGGTATATTGCTATCATATGATTTAGTGAAATAGGATATGTAGAAAATCGTTCGATAGTATATGGCTCTGAGAGCTCTTCATAAATTGCAGAGATAAAAAAAAAATGTTTTGCAAATTTGCACAACATGGACATTTTCAACTAGAAGCATGGATATTGAGTTTTGTGACAAAAACACATTAGATGTTGCATACTGTCTCTTATCACTTTTAACCTAAACATAAACTATGGACCGAAAGGATTTGGAAGGATATACTAACCTTGAATGCGCTCATCTCCAGCATTAATCAACCAAAATAATGGCTGGATCTTCTTCTCTTAATCGGCCCATCTGTATTACCATAGAAAATCAACATAAGAATCGTATGATGGCGAAAACGGCTTTCAATCAAATGCAAATTTACAATCATCAAACAGACGTACGAGAAAAATCTAAAAGAGAGATTAACATTTGAGAAGTGCCTTCCGTCTCTCCATTTATTCAAACACACTTTATAATTGTAAATTGACGTCGTCATTTATGGCATCCGTTCATCCAGTCTTTCGTTCGCAAAAGGATATCCATGGTCTGCTCTGCATCGAAACAAGTAATTGTAAAAACAATATGAAGGCCTTCAAGTTTAGATTATAGAAGTTAACAGTTAACACAATGCAGAGACTACACACAAGGCATTTAACAGCATCAATAAAAGGACGTATCTGTCACAACATCTCTTCAAAATCCTGAAAATGCCCAAAACACAGCGCCAATTTGGTGCGGTTGACTAGAACCGGATCGGCTACGAAGAAACATATAACCCTTAACCCATCGGCCTCCCATGTTACCGGGCATGTCAACCGTTCACGCCTTTTAAGGCGATTCCTTCCTTGATTTCGGATTAAAATTTGAAAGGGACAATGACATTCTAGGATGCTTTTTCTCTTGCAACGAAAAGGGTACGATTTATCAACCAATTTTAAAATGTCGATGAAGACCAGAAATAACCCTTTTGTCAGGGTTGGTATTTGGAAATACCACATCCAACAAGAGCACTGAAACACAGCTCTAGCTCTTTCTGAGTCCTGAGCCAACAGTGAAATTTGTAAGAAAACGCAATAACTTCAAACAGCAAAAATCAGGAAAATCTCCATGGCTAGAAATGAGACGAGATTTAGCGGCAATCCGACAAATGTCGGGATTTGAGGTGGTTCGGGATTTCCTTGGTATCTGCCTTGAAAATTGAAAACACCGCTAAGAAAAATAAAGCTTACAGAATAAATGAAAAATGGAGCACGCAGGTACAGGTTACAATCACCGTACTTCTGGGGTTCGTCCTCGTGCCCGTCCGTTCGTCGTTGAGAGCTGACAGATAGAGACGGTGGGCACGCATCTCTCCACACATAAGCAATGCTAGGGCTATCTGTGCCCACTCTCTTCTGTCAGCACCTTACCCAACAAGCCCTTCCTCCTTCCGTGATCAACAAACATACAACCGAAAGCCGGAAACTGTCGAGCAAATACGCGCAGTATTAATAGGGAAAAAATAACTGGGTGGAATCTCATATACACGCTGAAGGGAAGATGGTACTATTATTATGCTCGGAGAGCAGCGAAAGTGTACGATTGAAGGGTAAACGCTATGAATAAGTAGTGTGAAGAAAGTATCGGTTACTGTGGCGTTTAATGAATGCACAGACGGTGGACCTGCAACTTTCTCAGAAACTTTGGACAACTTTTTTCGATGATAACGCCCGTCTCGCTTTCCAACTCATTTTTTTTTAAATTTCCATTGGTTTCTTTTGGCCTGCCCCACATTCACTTTCCGATGCGAAAACATGTGCCTTCTCTTTTTGACTTCCATATTCACTTCCAACTTCTCTTCCTCGGCAAGTATCTAAGAGTGTGTGCCCTACTATCCAACAGAGATCAGATTTTTTGTGTGCTCTGCTATTCCACAGTCATCAAATTTTGTGTATGCCTTGTTACTATCCAACAAGGATTACAAGATCGGAGAATGAAAGTTAAAATGCGAAGGGATTTTCTAACTTTTTTGTAATTTTCGTTTGTCATCACAAAACCAATGAAGATGCAGATGCAGGACGCCATGTTGTCTGAAATAGTTGGGCAACTTTTTAGTCAATTATCATTTACAGAGTTCTTAGTCCTATGGGAAATGACAAAATTTATTGCTGTCACATGAGGCATTTTTAGTTTGCAAAGACAACAGAGGATGGAGACTCACAAGAATAGGAATCTAATAATTAGAGAAGGCACATCACTTTTAATAATGCAAAGGAGGGGGCTTAATCTATTTTCAATGACGAGTGGAATTTGGGTTGCTAGAATTTCGACATTAATCAATTAACAGAATCCCACCGGTTAGAGATTTATTAGACAAGTTTCTGTAGCGGACATTCTAATGTGCCATTTTTTAAGGAAATGTCTCCACGGAGGGCATATATGTAGATGTAAAGTTGAAATGCCCTTGACAACTAGTCATTGAATAAAGAATATGAGATTCTGCCTAAGTTTTCAACCAGAAGTTTACTTCTGAAATTTTTATATGCAGATTCCATTTTATGGGGCACGAAAGAATATATATTTATTTTTGGTACCAAATATTCACTTTTGAAATTCCTAATTAACGTTGAAAAATGTGAATAAACTCGACTTATAATCATTTAAGTGGCCTCTTAAAATGAATTTATTTTCACCCTTCCTCAATGGATGAACACCTTACAACCAAATATTCGAAGAAGTTTTACATGTTGCGAGTAATGATCTAACCAACCCGGTATGAGTTGAGTTAGATCGAGTTCGGCATAGTTTTCAGTTTTGTAGTTGGAGGGCTCAACAATTAGCCAGATCAATATTTGTTTAATCGATGAGGCAGTGAGGTGATCAAAACTTGCATTAAAGGAATCTTGTAGATAGGAGTAATGATGCCACATTAGTCATGTCCAAAGTTTCTTTTTGCATTCACCGATTTGAATGTAGTCGCATGAAGTTGCTAAGCAAAAGCCATGAATAAAAGATGAAAAATTGGTCGAGTGTCGAGGAGCTTGAAAGGTCCAATGAATTAAGTTCAACAATTAATTAAGAGTTGACACATGGCAACATCCAAAAGTCGTCGACATTTTGTATCATAGGTGTCAATAGATGTGCCGCGTAGGTGCCCCAGTGAATTTGGTCGGATAGCCAGTCGAATGCTGACACATGGAAGAAGAAAGGGCATAGGTGGTGAGTTGGCAAAGTTAGAAATCAAACTATTCGTTTGATGTCCCAATGGAGAATCTCGACGTGTTGACAAGTGGAAGAGTTTGATTGGGTATCAGAGTGGCCATATCGGAGGAGAAAAAAGGTTGTGATTGGGGGGAGGCCTGACAGGTTTAAACCGTTAGGATTTGGGTCTTCATACCTATCAACTGATAAGAGCTTTACTTCATGGAGCAAGCCTAGATCAACCCTCACATTCAAAATCTTGCCCCTTCTTAATGACATAGAGGACTTCACCACCAAATCTTCCTCATCATACACTAGATTCTGAGCAAGGAAAGGGCCATGAATATGAAATGAATTAGATACAAAGAAGAAATTTATGAAGGTAGAGGATGACCAATAACATCTTCTCCAATACCTCGGCTCTATAAAAGTGTACATAAAGTGCTTTAAGGCCCCCATTGTCTCGATCCTTCAGTATTAATTGAATTAGGAGCTCTCTGGCATTGATCATTAATGGATTTACATGTATTTGATCCTCACCTTCCACTTTGGTTTACATGTAGTTGTTATTATAGTATATTGAGATGATATTTGTCATGTTCCTTGACCTCCCTGGTGGCCTTCAGAGGCCGTGGGAGACCCTTTGTTTCCATTTTTTTTCTCCAAATTCATCCATTTTCTCACACAACCGCAACGAGCTCGAATCCACAATCCACTATTGTGATCCACAATCTGCCTTTCTGCATTCTGCATTCTGCATGCAGGACTTGGAAATCGGATTTCCAAAACCAATGCTATATCGAAATCGTGATTCCGATCACTGCAATCCGCAATGCAGAAGTTGAAAGTCGGAATCCATTTTGGGCTTCGAAAATTTGTCTGTTCGACTTCCGCAGTTCCACAATTCACATGCGGAATTTGGAAGTCGGATTCCTCCATTTCTATCTAGATGAAAGTTACCTCCCTCAATCCATTATCCACAACCCGCTTATGGATGCGGAATTGCGGAAATCCATATTTCGATTCTGGGGAAATTTATCTCCTGCAATCCACATTCTGCATTGCGGATGCGGAAATGTGGAATTCCATATTCCACCAATGGTTGGTCCCCAACCTATGTAATCCACGATCTGCGTTCTGGATGTGTAGATGTCTTTGCGGATGCGGAAGGGTCAAGACCAAAGACCCCTGCTCCAACAAGCTTCTAGGGAAAACTTCCAAGGGTCATAACTCCCTCATCCTTGGTCCAAATGGGACAAGGTTGGTACCGTTGGCAAGCTCTTGGAGAGCTATATCCAATGGTGCAATCCCCACCCGTTATGAGCACTCCAGCCATGCAATTCTCCCAACTGAAATTCTGTTCATAACCCAACCTAAGTGACTTTATCCTTCTATAAGGGACTTTGCCTCCTTCCTGCCATGACTTCTCCCATTGCCTGACCCATAGAGGGGTTCTGAAACACATAAGAGGTTATCCCCTTCCTTCCACAAGACCAGGTGAAGTCAATTTATCCCTTTGAAGGGTGAATACAATGCATACTAAACACCTATAATGAAATAAGTTAGCTAACATATCAACAACCTATAGGGGTTACACATGCATATCATTCATGTAAACAATGAAGTATTTAACATGCATTCAGTCTCATACCCAGGCTTATACCTAGATTATTAATGAGCACATTCATGAAATCATCCATTCATTAACCTAGAGCATAACAAGTATAACATAGCAATAGATAAAACACATGAATTTACTCATCATTTAACACACAGAAGCACTTATATTTGGAACTGAATTTTCCCCAAGAAACTGGTTAAGTGACGACAAATTTCCACCCAACCTTAGGTCTTTGTCCAACCTGTACTCTTTCAGCTGAGAGACCACCCATGAGCTAGGTTGTGGATCCACTAAGGAGGTCTAATGGAATCTCTCACAGTCAAGGTCTCATCCCAATGCTAAGCCAACCTAAAGTTGGGTTTATCCAACAATTCAGCGAACAAGGAGGATGTTGCTAATCTAGCGAGCTCAACCATAGAGCTACAGGAATCTCATATCATTCAACAAGCATGGAACCCACAATACCTACCTCACCCAATAGAAGGAAGGCCCTCTTCTCTGTTGCACAGTCCCTCAAGGCCCCTTCCCTCCAATTCTATTCAGGGTGGGCATAGAAAAGTCCAACTACTGTTCTTCATGAGATTTCAACCTTCACTAAGTCTATCAAGCAGATCCAACCCTAAGTTGACATTTCCTCCGTTATCCAAGCTAATTCTTCATAGGGCCACGACCTAAGCTCTCCCTTCAATTCGACCTTCTGCAAAACAGATCTAAGTGTTCTCTCGGTCGTTCTAGATCTGTAATTCATCCCCATGAAAAGATCTATGGTTTTCCCAACCACTTTCATCCTTACACAAGGTTTTCTTTACACATCTGGCTATGTACCTTCCGCTCACACAGAAATCATGATTTTCTCTTATTTCCTCCATGAATGGGTTCTGTGTGTGGGTAAATGAATTGGGTTGTTGGTCCATAATGGTTAGCAAACAAAATGAGTGAATTCCCATCCATGGAGTGGCTTAAGGAACAAGCAAAAAATAGGGCCATACCCTTCATATAGATTTGCAGGTTTCCCCATACCCCATCGAAATCATGGGTTTGGTTTTCTCAACCACCCTGTTATAGTTGCATTAATGTCAACATGGGGAGTCAAATGGGTTCACAATTGGACATGTGGCAACATGGGAACCAATCCCGTAACCTCCTCACCTCCCCTTAGTGGATACACATGCCCCCTTCTCATTGGTTGCCTCCTTATCCAACTTCCTGGGTATTTTATTGCAATAATTAATAATTACATCATTTACAAATATTCATGGCTTAACAACTCATGGATAATCAAACTATCAAATACTTTCCTATGAAATTAAAGCCTGAACATCCACCAGTGGGGCCTTGTCCTTGAGCTCCACACTAGGGAAAACACACACATAGCATGTATACAATATTTACATTGAGGCCAATAAACCATAATGTTCAAAATAGGGGTATTACAACTCCCTCTCCCTTAAAATAACACCATCCTTGGTGTTCTCAGAATTGAACAAAAATGAGAATGCCTCTTTCATGGAATCCTCCATCTCCCATGTGGCCTCTTCAGGACTAAGGTTCTTTCATTGCACCTTTACCTGCTGTATGGCCCTCTTTTAGAACAAAGTGACCTTCTTGTCGAGGATGCATCTAGGCTCCACTTGGAACTCTCCCTCTAGTTCCACCTGTATCACATTCCAATCAATTAGGTGATTATGATAATGTGCATATTTCTTAAGCAAAGATACATGGAAAAAATTATGAGCTTTCATGTTAACAGGAAATGCAATCCTATATGCAACTGGCCCTATCCTATCAAGGAATTCAAATGGCCCAAAATATCTTGGTTCCAAATTGGCACAACTTCCCAATTTCGTGGAACTATTCCTTGGTTTCACTCTAAAGTAGACATGATCCCCAATATAAAATTCCTTATTCACTCTTTTCAGATCTGCATAACTCTTCTGCATGTCATGTGCTGACTTTAAATTATGTCTGATATTAACAATCTCTTTCTCCATCTCCTTAATCATTTCTGGTCCAAGCACTACCATGTTCACTGGGTTGTCCCAATTCACTGGAGTCCTGCATCCCTTTCCATACAACACTTCAAAAGGACTCATCTTCAATGATGTTTGATGTCCATTATTGTATGCAAACTCTACCAAATGTAAATAGTCTTCCCACTTAGATGGTTTATACATCACATACATCATCAACATGTCTTCAAGAATCTGATTTACTCTCTCAGTCCGACCATCAGTTTGAGGATGATGCGTTGTGCTAAAATTCAACTAAGTTCATAATTCCTGGAACAATCCTTTCCAAAAATAGGATTTGAACTTTGTATCACGATCTGAAATTATTGCCTTGGGCAATGCATGCAATCTCAATATCTCTCTCATGAAGATATTTGGAATGTCATTGGCCTTGTGAGTGGAATTGACTAGAATGAAATGAGCTACCTTTGATAGTTTTTCCACCACTACTATGATTGAATCATGCTTCTTCAGTGTCATTGGAAAACCTGTTATAAAATCCATTGTTGTAGATATTTCTCCCTACGGATAGGTAGAAACTCTCTTAGGATAAAGTAGGATGCACTGACTCTATGCTAAGACAAAAAGGAAACAAATGCTACCTTGAGTTCCTGAACTAATCTTCACAACAAGATTAAATGCATTCGGAAGAGATGAAAGACATAACTCACCTTCCAATTCAACGTTTGTCCCACTTCTAGCTCTTGATCCCGAAGCTCCAATGTAGAACCTATTGAAATCAAACAAAGGAAAATCATGCAAGCTTCCAAATACCTTGAAGCAAAGATTAAGTTCAAATCTAAACTAGATACATTCCATATCAAAGATCCATACAATACACATGAAATGGGAAAAACAAGACAAGTTATCTTTTATTACAAACTTGAAGAGTGCTTACAAAGGTTGCTTGATATCCAAGCCAATCCTCCAGCTCCAAGTGCTTCCTCTAGCTATCTCTGCAGAAGTCTGAAGATCATAGGTTTGATCCCCCAAAAGTCCTCCCTTTGGCCCATGGAAAGTTTCTCTCTTATAGCACATGGGAAGGTTCACCAATAAGAGAGAAGTGTGGATCTATGGAGGGTTTAGTGGGTCAGGCCAACTAAACAAAGAAGGAGCTAGGATCGAACCAAAGATGGTAATCCCAATAAAATATCCTCGAAGGTTGAGATCCCAAAATCCAAGGCAAAAAGGCTAATTTCAGACTACCGCACCCCTAACATTAAGCATAACGCGGTAGTACAGCTCCCCAGAGAAGGAGCAAAGCACAGTAGCGTTGACTACCACGCCCCTGTAGATGTGCAGGGAGCGGTAGTGCTCACAAACAGGGCTAAGTTGGGTTGGCAGATGGCAGAAAAAGGTTTTGCTTTCAGTGTTCAGTCAATGGTTTTCACTCTGGATGTTCAGATAATCTTTAAGGGAAACTGTTGTTTAGGTTGCCAGTGCAAGGATGAGACACTAATACATAATGTGTAATATTGAGGTATAACAGATGCCCCCTAAAGTGTGAGGTCAGAAGAGACTGATGGCCGAAAGACTTTACAAATATGGTTCGGAGATAGCATCGAGGGGAGCAACAAGGAGTTGAACATAAACAAAATGTCATATATACCACCGAGGTGGGCATTCCCATGCTTGGAAACAAATGACTCAAAGCATGGCTGCCGACCAATACATTGCAGATCCATGAGTACTGAGATGATATAGACTATAGACAAATCATGGCTACTATGAACAAGTGTAGTTCCATGAGACAATAATGGCATAGCCATGACCAATACATAAGTGGATCTGTGTGACGATACAGAAAAATCTCCATTGCAACCTAGACGTAATCAAAATACAAAAGGGTGTCCAGCGTCTTCTACCCGATCACAAACGATACGAATCTAGCCATGTGATTACAAGGTGTTGAAGTCGAACATGGTAGAAACTATTTGATTATCGGTCAATGATGTGAACTATTAACAAATGTGAAGGAAATCACCAATAATGACAATGATCCCCAAGGTATCTATAGTACATCTCAATGAAATGCGAATAAAGGAGTTGATGTCGAGCATCCAAGAGATCATTCAATGAGAGGTCAATGATGAAAACCTACCGTCGAACACGAGGAACCCTGCCATTGAGGCATGCAGGTACCAAGGTACTAGTGGTTGACTCCTAATCCTAATCCCTGGATAGTGATTCAGTGTCGACAGGAATAGACTCGTCGAAGGTGGGCCATAATGATTCCCACATCATCGACACGAAATCAAAATGAGAGATAGTATGGATCGATGAAACAATAGAATATGTATTGACACAAAGGGAAGGTTTGACATAAAGTGGAGGTGGACTCAAGGTAATAACCCTTTGAACATATAACGGCATGAAACAGAGCTTGGAAACAAGGTCTACTTGAACAAACAGAACCACAGGAAGTGTGAACTCATAGCAATAATGAGGACGCATGATCATAATGATGACACTATCAGCAAGATTGACTACCCAAAACAAACAAGGTGAGGATGCATGCCATGTTCAAAGGTGACGACTCACAAGCTGCCAACAAGGTAAACTTGACTCATTTTCCCATTTTCCCCCGACATGATGGACGACAAGGATAATTTTAGGGGCAAAATTTAGCGCATGGGCTATTTTTGCATTTTTTTCCAAAAAAATATTCGCCAACTTGCATTTTTTGAAGCCCCATTTTGCCCAATTTTGACGAGGTAAACTTTTTTCACTCTAAAAATTGCCAAATTATTATATAAACTATATAAAATCCTTAGAAATTAAAATAATTTTAGAAAAATATAGCCAAATATTTTATAGTTGACATTTTAAGAATTGGTAAGATTCGCCAAGGTTTATACACTTTTAAATAAGTATGGGTCCTTAAAATTATCCCTGATGGACGAGTACCTCTTTGTTTTTTACGAGCTTGAGGAAGATAACAGATGCTCGGTATAGCTCATCTCATAGATGAGTCCAATATCACATGTTTTTTGAACTTGAGAAAGGAAGGGTTCATCCCAAAGTGGGCCCTTTGATGTTGAATTTTAACGAGTCCAAGGAAGGAAAACTCAGTCATCATTTCATGTTTAGAGAGTCTGAAAAGAACTAAAGAAGACTCCAACTGTCCTTTTTCGTAAGGTTAGCCTCATCACCCGAAAAAGGATAAAACAATGCAGGAGAGGACTCTTCTAGTCATGATTGGCTGGAGCATTCCTTTTTCGTAAGTAGTGCCCCCTAGTCCGAAAAATGGGTAAACTATCACTAGGGAGACGATCATTCAAATCCTTTTACAAGCATGAACGAATCAATTTCACTTGGCCATCTTTTCCTATTTTAGGAGTATGAAAAGAGCTTAAAGTGGATTCCATGTACAACTTTGTCATGGGTGATGACCGAGTACGACAAAAGAAAAGTAAACTCGACACAGTTCCTTTTCCGTAAATAGTGTAGCAAGGCCGGATAAAGTGATAAACCTATACTCGTTAGACACACCTTTTTACTCCAATTGTTTAACAAGCACGATAATGGTATCAAAAGCACTCGGAATCTTTTTCATGTTTGGATCCAGAGCACGAAAAAGGAAAAAGTAAGCTCAAACCACTTTTCATGTTTTTAATTAGAGCACAAAAAAGTGAAAAGTAAGCTCAAACCAATTTTCATGTTTTTAACCAGAGCATGAAAAAGTGAAAAGTAAACTCAAACACCATCTTACTGTTCTTAACAAGCTCGAAGATAGGTTGGAAGAATGCTCATGATGTCTGCTTCATTTTTTAACGAGCTTGTAACAGAAAATGAACTATGCTCAGGATAATTTTCATGGTTTATTGAGCTCGAAACCTAAAAAGGAAAGTATGCTCGAAAATGTTCCCAATGGTGAATTTCTTCTCGTCATGAAATCCAAAGGTTGGTACATGCCCCCCATCATGATTGCTAGAAGTAAGTGACTTAGCTCCAATGTGGTGTGGAGAGGTGATCGAGTTGACTTCAACGTAACTTCCATAGGTTGAAGACATGCCCCCAAGCTTCATTTCATTCGCCTAAGGTATAGGTGGGTGAAAAGAAGGTTTAGGTACTAAGTCTACGAGGAGACTCAACTCAAAGGGAAAGGGTTTGTTTCATTTTTTAATGAGCTTGACACAAGAGTAGAAATTTGCTCAGACTACTGGTTTCATTTTTTAATGAGCTTGAAGCCAATGGTAAACTCTACTCATGGTTAAGGCCCATTGACGGGTTCCTTCCCAACATGATGACCAGAGGTTGGTAAATGCCCCCATCATGATTGCTAATGGCGAAACATGCCCCCCAAGCTTCGTTTCGTCTGACTACTCTTCTCCCTTACCCAAAAATCCTAGCTACTAATCCGAATGTGTTCACCAGCGGGGGTAGGGAGAACTAGGATCAAGTGACCCAGGCAGATGAAATGAAGGTTCAAATCCTAACTCTAGCGAGAGACTCGAACAAATGGAAGGGAGATCTATTTCATTTTAATGAGCTTGACACATAAAGGGAACTCTGCTCAAAATGATAGTTGGTTTCATTTTTACACAAGCTTAAAACCAAAAGTAAACTATGCTTGAAATGATGGTTGGTTTCATTTTTACACAAGCTTAAAACCAAAAGTAAACTATGCTTGAAATGATGGTTGGTTTCATTTTTACACAAGCATAAAACCAAAAGTAAACTATGATTGAGAAAATGGTTTCATTTTTTAACGAGCTTGACATCGGAATAGAACTTTGCTCCAAGTGTCCCCCCCCTAGGGGGAAGAAACCACTAAAACTTGTGGAACATTTAGGGAAGTTTGGTGACTAGGAGTCATGCGATGAGTGGGCATCACAAAGGAAAGCTGATCGATGGTCACAACACTCCCATGATGGGGAAAATATATCACTCGAAAGAGTGAGGACACTACAGCCTTCATTGCATAGACATAATCACATCCAAGGAGTAGATTAAAATCTAAGGGACCTTGGATGACCATGACATCAATACAGACAGTTTTCCCTCCCAAAGTGATAGGTAACTAAGGAAGGGACCCTAAAGGTCCAGTAGGCCTTCTATTGAAAGCCAGTATATGGTCAGTGACGAGCACAAGCCGAGGAGAACCTAAGGCTTGCCAAGCAGTTGAGGATAGAATACTAATAGAAGCTCCTTCATCAACTATCGTACGAAAAATTTCTTTATCGGAAACTCCTATAGATATTTGAAAAGGAACACTCGAAGGAAGACGAGATTCTGTTAGACCATTCCAATCAAAGGAAATGACCTCAGTACTTGGGGGGGTCTCGCAGAAATGGACAGGGTTTCCCCTTGCCGAGGACATTCTAAACCGATAAGGAAAACATCAGCGGTTTCCAATTCACTCTCGCTTGGAAGATAAGAATGAGACGAATATTGTGTCAAGATGACTGCTTCAGTCTAAACTTTCTTCAATGAAACAGCGGGATCGAGTGGAGATGACAGCGACTCGATCACTTCACTCTCGGAAGGGAGAGTGGGATCAATTGCAGATGAAACTGAATTAATCACTTGGCCAACTAGCGTGGGGTCGAGGGACAACTTACTATTGTTTGTTAAAAGCACCAGTTGAGAACTAGTAATATCTTCCAACCACCGTGAAGCTTCATCCATGCTTGGACAAAGGAAAGTACGGTGCATACCCTTGCATATCAAACAGGGATATAGGACTTTACCCTTCCGAATCTTCACCAAGGGGTCACTAGTTGAGGGAGTGTCATCGAAATGATGGTCAGAGGTCAACGATACAAGTGGTTTGGGTTTTTTAGACCACACTTCTGACACATGGGAAAGACCAGGGCAATCCTTGAGAAGGTGATCACCCTTGCAGAGTTTTTAGGGGAACTTGGGCTTACGAGGTGTTTTCGTAGAATGAGTGCCATTAGAGGCAATTGGTTTACGCTTGGTCTCTTCCTTATCCTTGTTCTTCTTGACTTTCCTTTTCTTCTTCTTCTTATCCTCCTGATTACTAACACTATTGCTTTGATCAGGCGAAGAAGAAGGAACGGAAGAAGATTCATCCGACGAAGAAGGGGAAGGATTAGTTTGGGATTGACTCTCTCGTGGTGGAGAATTAACATTCGAAACATTGGGTGCAATCGGAATTACCGGATTGAATAACCATATCGGTAATCCTATGGTTAATCCAGGAAGATTTAACGTCGCAATAAAGGGAGGACCAATATCTCCAACTGGAGGAAAAGTAAAAGGTACCCCTTGAAAAGGGGTCTCTGGATTGGTAGTCCCAAAAGGAGCATGGGTGCATGGAGGTAGATTCTCCATGGAACAAAACTAAGAGATGTGGATGAAGTCTTGTTAAAAAGAACTCAAAAGCCCTCAGGAAACCGAGTGTGCGAAAGGGGAGCTAGGAAAAGACAAAGATCACAGGCCAAAAGAGAAAGCTCAAAAAACTATACTGAGGCCGCTGCCACAGTAAGCAAGCTATACGAAAAAATGGCCAGAATGCCAACAAGCATCCCTACCAAGAAAAAGACCCTCTACAAGATAGCAAAGAAAACCTCCTAACTAAGAGTTGGAGACCTCAACAAATTGTATCCTTCGCAAGGTGATGAAATCCAAGTCGAACAATACAAAATGAGAGACCAATAATGGAAGAATATCCCTCTACTGAAAGGGATCCTGGGTAAAGCGCACTAGAAGAAAAGTCACTAAGCTACCTCGTTCATGACATGTTGGAAAAGGTTTTTAGCGCTTTTGCCTTATCACCCTTGTATTATCAGTATGGTGGCCATTAAACACAAGGAAGACAATGATCGATGTTGCCTTAGGGATAAGTGGAGTGCCGCATTCCACAAAGTCCGTCCGGTTCTCGATCTCGTGGTGGTTTAACCCCTGAAAGTTTAAAACAATGAGGAGGCCCCTCCACAAACTGGTATATGACCGTGTCAACAAATACTAGAAGATTTTAGTTCCCTAGAGGACAATGACTATGTCTTAGATGAAAATGACAAGGGGGAATTATTTGGATGCCTATCCCCGGTGTCCTACCTAACTACCAAATTCTTTTGATTTCCTCAAGTGAGGTTAATGTTGGTTTAGTTAGGGAGATTAATTTAAGTGGTTGTATTACTCAATCGGGTAAATGGACATGAAACTTGGTGGTGTTGTGATGACCCAAACCATGCAAGTGAGAATGAATTGAAATAAGCTTTGTATTCGATGAAAACTAGCTATGGAAGAGAGAGAGTTCTTTCCGTTCCCAATATGCACAACCCAATGCACATGCAATTTTATTTCTTTTCAAAATGATAGAAAGAAGTAAAATATGTACCCAAAACTAACCCAAAGCAATGAAAAATTTCTTCATATGAACACCAAACGTAATGATTCTAATCTGTTTCCTATCTTTTCACACTTGAAAAAGACACATCCAAGCTACGGAAAGAAAGATTCGACAAACATTTCCAATTAGATGGAAGACAAATAAAAGCACTCAACAATTCTATCTTTAACTCGAATGTACATGAATCTGAAACAAGCCTTTCTTCTTCTTATGAATTTGAGACCAAGAATTGCAAATGATCAAATTAAAACAAGAAGAACATATATTTTTTTCCAGTTTCATGAATATAGCAAAAGAGTGACAAAACCAAGCTTCTCTTTGGACTAAAGCGGAGACAAGGAATCAATCTTTCCCTACAATCATTAGATAGGATGTAAAGGAAATAAGATGCCAAACAATCCAAACACACCAAACCAAAAAATGATCTCAAAACCTTAATATGGGTCAAAACGACTAGAGGATGCACGATTCATGGCCCCCCCATTTCGCTTAAAAATAGAACCCATTTCGCTTAAAAATGCAAGCAAAACACTAGTGTTTACTCAAAGGGCCAACATGGATCCAATTCTCGAAAAGACCCAAAAATAACCAAACAAACCAAATAAAAAAAAACTTTCCAGGAACTACTGCGGGCTTGCAGGAAACCTGGGAGCAGTACTGATAGACTACCGCGCTCTAGACAATGGTTAAGGCGCGGTACTACCGCTCTGTAGGCAGTTACAGGGGCACGGTAGTGTGTGAACAGGGGGAAAGAGGCGGAATTTTGAGAAAAGATTTCGACTTTTCAAGGGTTTCCAACCCAGAGGACTTACTGATCTATAACAGAAGTCTAATGCAGAGAACAGGGAAGTGAATGAGGGTGAAAGAACCCAATTCTTACAATCAATGAGTGAAATTGAAAGGAAACTTCACAAGCAAAGAAAATGGATTCAGTCCCCGGCGGAGTCGCCAGTTTTTGTTGTAGATATTTCTCCCTACGGATAAGTAGAAACTCTCTTAGGATAAAGTAGGATGCACTGACTCTATGCTAAGACAAAAAGGAAACAAATGCTACCTTGAGTTCCTAAACTAATCTTCACAATAAGATTAAATGCATTCAAAAGAGATGAAAGACATAACTCACCTTCCAATTCAACGTTTGTCCTGCTTCTAGCTCTTGATCCCGAAGCTCCAATGTAGAACCTATTGAAATCAAACAAAGGACAAGCATGCAAGCTTCCAAATACCTTGAAGCAAATATTAAGTTCAAATCTAAACTAGATACATTCCATATCAAAGATCCATACAATACACATGAAATGGGAAAAATAAGACAAGTTATCTTTTATTACAAACTTGACGAGTGCTTACAAAGGTTTCTTGATATCCAAGCCAATCCTCTAGCTCCAAGTGCTTCCTCTAGCTATCTCTACAGAAGTATGAAGATCATAGGTTTGATGCCCCAAAAGTCCTCCCTTTGTCCCATGGAAAGTTTCTCTCTTATAACAGATGGGAAGGTTCACCAACAAGAGAGAAGTGTGGATCTATGGAGGGTTTAGTGGATCAGGCCAACTAAACAAAGAAGGAGCTAGGATCGAACCAAAGATGGTAATCCCAATAAAATCTCCTCGAAGGTTGAGATCCTAAAATCCAAGGCAAAAAGGATGATTTCAGACTACCGCGCCCCTAACACTGAGCATAACGCGGTAGTACCGTGCCCCAGAGAAGGAGCAAAGCGCGGTAGTGTTGAATACCGTGCCCCTGTAGATGTGCAGGGAGCGGTAGTGCTCACAAACAGGGCTAAGTTGGGTTGGGAGATGGCAGAAAAAGGTTTTGCTTTCAGTGTTCAGTCAATGGTTTTCACTCTGGATGTTCAGATGATCTTTAAGGGAAAGCTTCGTTTAGGTTGCTAGTGCAAGGATGTGACACTAATACATAATGTGTAATATTGAGGTATAACATCCATAGAGATCACATCCCACTTCCATTATGGAATGGGAAATGGCTGCAACAATCCTACTGGATGTTGATGCTCTGTCTTGACTTGCTGGCACTTTTGACACCTAGCAATGTAATTAGCTATGTATTTATTCATGCCATGCCAAAAGTACTATTTCCTTGCTGCTGTCATAGTTTTCTGATATCCTGGGTGTCCAGAATATGGCCTTTGATGTATCTCATCCATCAAAAGCTTCTTCAAATATGCAATATCTGGAATGTATAGTCTGGTACCCTGATAAATGAGAACATCATAATCACCCAAATGATACCTTGCACATGCTTCATCCACAATACCCTGCTGCAAATTTTCCTTGACTTGAAGGTAAGCTTCATCACTGATTTGAGCTTCTAGAATCCTTGTCTTCAAATCTGATTTACACACACTTCTACAATATGGAATTTTTTGCTGAGTGAATAAACAACCTTATTCTCCTTACCTTTGACATGGTTGATCTCCAAATCAAACTCACAAATAAACTCCATCCATCTAGTTTGTCTAGCATTCAGATTTGGATGGTCAAAAATATATTTTAAACTCATGTGATTAGTCCTGAGTTCAAATATTCTTCCCAAGAGATAATGTCTCCATATATTGAGAGCATGAACTATGGCTTCCAGCTCTTAATCATGTGTTAAATAGTTCCTTTCATGCTATTTTAACTTCCTGGACTCATAGCAATTAAAAAACCCTTCTTGCATGAGCACCCCACCGATCCCACTTCAATGCAAGCATCTGTGCATACCACAAAGTCTTTCTTTGAATCTGCAATCTTTAGAACAAGAGCACTAGTAAGTAATTCCTTTAGCTGCTGAAAACTTTTCTCCCATTTTTTAGACCATACAAATTTGATATTATTCTTTTGCAATGAAGTTATTGGGTGAGCTATCTTGGGGATTCCTTCAATTAATCTTCTGTAGTAGCTTGCAAGACCCATACAAGATCTAACATCTGCTTCATTCATTGGAGTAGGCCAATACATTATGGCTTCAATCTTTACTGGATCTACTCCAATGCCTTCTGTTGATATAATATGACCCAAATACTATACCTTCTACTAATAGAAGTCACACTTACTCAAATTTTCATACAGTTAGTGTTCTCTAAGGACTTACAATACCATTCTCAAATACTCATTATGTTCTTCTTCATTCTTTGAATACACAAGAATGTCATCCAAGAACACAATCACAAACTTATCTAGATATTTGCTAAAGAAACTATTAACGAGACAAATGAATGTAGCAGGTGCATTGGTAAGAATAAATGGCACCACTGTGAATTCATAAGGGACATACCTTGTTCTGAAAGCAGTCTTATGAATGTATTCTTACTTTATCCTCACTTGATGGTACCCAGAACTCAAGTCAATCTTTGAAAACACTCTAGCTTCCTTCATTTGGTCAAACACATCATCAATCATTGCCAATGGATACTTGTTCTTAACTGTCACTTTATTGAACTGCCTATAATCAATACACAATCTCAATGTCCCATCCTTCTTCTTGACAAATAACATAGGTGCACTTGAAGGAGATACACTAGGTCTGATATATTCTTTGTCCATTAATTATTGCAGTTGCATCTTCAATTTTACCAATTCTGGTGTGCTCATTCTATAAGGAGCCTTGGAAATTGGTAATGACCCTGGAACAAGGTTAATGGAAAAGTCAATGTTTATCTTGGGTGGTATCCCTGGCACTTCATCTAGAAATACATCCTGGAACTCTTGTAACAATTGAAAGTCTCCTAACCTGGGTCCTTTATCTTCTGCTAAATCTGATATATGCACAACATATAATTGGCAACCCTTTTTGTATAACTTTCTCATCTGTAAGGCTGAAATATTCCTTACTGAAACTTGCTTGGGAATTCCTTTCACCAACCTTGGCCTTCCTTTGTCACCAATGCATTCAAGTTATTTCTCATAACAGTCCAACTTGGCTCTATGTCTTTCCAACCAATCCATTCCAATTAGGGAATCATATGATCCTAACGGTAAGACATTCAAATCTACATGTGTGAGGATTCCATTCAATTCTATAGGGCACTCCTTCACTACTTCACTTACCTTTCTCTTGGTACCTGTGGCTAATTGAACTAGACAAGGATTACTATGCTTTAATTTATCAAGAGAACAAATTTTAACTAACTCAGGAGACACATAACTATGATTAGACCCTGGATCAATCAAAACAGAAATAAATTGCCTAGCAATCTTACCTTCTATCTCCACCACTGTTGATTGATGGCCTGCTTGGTGATAATCTAGTGCTGCATAAATCCTAGGTGATGCTCCTTCGATCTCTCCCACTGTAGCTGCTGTAGCTGCTCCTTCAATGTTGTGCAATATTCTGGGATTTTCCTTCCGATGTGGGAAATATTTAAGCATATGGTTTCCTTTACATCCCCAATATTGGAGTGGCCCTTTTGATGCCTTTTCTGTTGCTACAGCTGGATTGAGTTCTCTTCTTTCTTGTTGGTCCCGTGGAAAAGTTCTGGGATGATTTCTGAATGGCGGTTTGAATCCATTTTTCTTTTGTTCAAACCTTCCTCTAGGCTTACCATTCCATGCTATATGCATCTCTGTTTTACCTTTACTCTGCTCATAGCAATGCTCTGCCATTGTGATGGCTTCATCAAAGCTTGGTGGATTGATAAACTCAATCCTATGTCTATAATTTTGTGGTAGACTACCAAGGAAACATTGTATTTTCACTATTTCATCCCTGATGTAATATACATACCTCAACATCTCCAATAACTTGTGCACATGCTCATCCATGGTATTCTTCCCTAATCTAAATTCATTGAAATCTTTTCTTTTGTTAGCATAATACCTAGCTGATAGGTATTTCTCTTGGAAGTACCTATTCTCAGCTAATTCTTCTTTCAATGACTCCTTTCACTTGCATTAGGTGTTCCCACCAAATTGAAGCCCTACCACTAAGGTTATAAATGGAAACCCTAGTCTTCTCATTCTCAAAATACTCATGCATTCTGAAGTACTTTTTCACTCCAAGAAGCCATACCTCTGCCTTTTGACCTTCTTTGCTTTCAACATCAAAAGTGGGAGGCCTTGCCTTCCTAAATTCACCCTGTGGAATACCTCTATGCTTCTTTCTTCTCTTTCTCCTATTGGAAGCATGTCTTGGGATTCCTTGGGAACAATGGGAGTCATCTAACCTACTTGATGAAAACCTAGGAGAGGGCATTCTATGTTTTCTACTCACAGAATCCCTTATAGGGCTTGACACCTAGAGTGACTTCCTGTGTTCTGTTCTTATCTTCCCTCGTTGCTTGGATTTGACCAACCATTTATTCTCTGATGTATATCGGTGAGACTCTGCAATATGGATGCATTGAGTTGGTGTTGCTCTTCCTATGCTTTCATCAACTGTTCGTTGAAGATCACCATGGTATCGACCAATTTCGGGGGCATCACTTGTGCACTTCTTCCATCAGAATCGGCCTCTGTATGTGCCTCTTTCACATTCTCACCCAACACATCATCCTATGGCTCAAACGGATCGTGTACATCGTTGAAGGTTACCATTTTCCCTCCTCTGTATGCTGCTCTGCTATACAATTCGACTTACCACTGCTGCTGTAACTGTGCATAACAGAGGCATCTATTAGACATTACAAGCATGTAAATAAACCCAAATCATTCATTCAAATCTGGAATTTATCCATCATTCATTCAATAAATGTTATAAAACCGTGCCATGGGCGCATTACATTCTCATAAATTCATGCACGACTCAGCCCTAACAACCCTAGTGTTGCAACTGAAGCTTTGATACAACTTTTTCATGTTCCCGGATCTCCTTGGTGGCGTTTAGAGGCCATGGGAGACCCTTTGTTTCCTTTTTTTCTCCAAATTCATCCATTTTCTCACACAGCTGCTGTTATCACTCAATATTTTCCTGGGTTGTGGAAGGAAAGACCATGAGGTAACTGTTGCAAACCAATCTTTAGTGGACGAAAACTAGCCTTTCCAACAACAGAAAGGGATCTCTCTTTAGTGCTTCCAGCAACAGGGTATAGCTTAAATAGGTCGGGTTATTGGTAAAGTGGTGGCTAGACCTTCGAACAACGGATTAAAGGGATGTTTTCGATGGTTGGAGTTAAGAATAGAAGGATAGTTGGGCATGGAGTCAACTTCGGTAGATTTACAGTCACCAATGATAGTCAGATCAAACCACAATTGCAGAGGAAAGAGGCAAGGTAGATGGGGTTCTTTCAAGTCAAAATAATTAGTGGGTGAAGGAAGAAAAAAGGGAACAAGTTCCATTACAAGGTTAGAGCATTTACAAATGAATTCTAACCTGCAACTTCGAGAGGAAAATGGTGGAATACCTCGTCATATGCTTCTAGAGCATGAAGACATGAATTCCAGACCATGTAGTCTTGATATAGGTATTGTAGAAGAAAACAATCAATGGAAATACAATGCAAGAACACATGCACAAGAAATAACAAACACCATAACACACATCACTGGAATCTCAAGCTCCAGAATTGGGTCTTCTCATTTAATTAAGAGTCCGAGTTCAATACAAGCGTAGAGTAGTAATCTCCCTGAATCTAAAATATCCAACATTTTGGTCCTATTCGGATACTGCCTTTATAAGATTACAAAACATCTAAAGATTCTAACTAATTCAAAACAAACTTGCACTGACAACGATGAGGGAATTCGAGCCGGGCCACCCGAATTAACAACCTCTGATTCTGTTATGCGTGAAGGTGGGGAATATTTTGTGCTGTCAGTGCGCCATTGGGCCGTAGAAGTCACTTGCTTGTCTTTTGGATCAGGCCAACTTAGATTGATTAGGACAGATAACTTAAATAGGTCCCCTCACTGCTTCCAGGATGTACCATTTCTCTGTGAAAATCTTCATTCCCTGTGGCCACCATTTGCTCTGCAACACTTCCTTCGATTCACGATTATATTTCCGTAATCCGCAATGCGGGACGCGGAATTCGGAAACTCCACTTCGTGCCTGCTAAAAAATAACTCTTTACACAATCCACAATCCATAATGCGGGAGGGGGGATTCAAGAACTTACTTTTTGCATTACTGGAAAATGTCGTTTCCGTAATCCGCAATCCGCAATGTGGGATGCGGAACTTAGAAACTTACGTTTTCGCTAATTGGAAAATCACCTTTCCGCAATTTGCAATGTGGGATGTGGAACCTAGAAAATTACCTATGCCTTCAAGAAAATTGGGCTCCCGTAATCCGCAATGCAGAATACGGAACTCAGAAAGCCACCTCTACCCACTTAGAAAAATATCATCCTGCAATTTGTAATCCGCAACACGGGTTGCGGAACGTCGGAAAGGCGAAAAACCTCTAGATCGGGCACATTGTGGATCACTTCCCAGTCGTTGATTTGGCCTTGTTATTCAATATTGGCCATCCAAACTCCTTTAACTATGGAAGAATCCATTTTTGTTGGTTCTTCTCATCTTCCTCACTACAGCTTTGTCATTTAGCCTGAAATTGCTTGACACTTAGCCATTTTTGGGCTTTCTGACTCTTTCTTTGGTGCAACAGGTCAATGGGTGACCTTGGGAATTTGGTGGGGGATTGCCTTTGTGAAATTTAGTTCACACCAAGATCTGATAAAGAAATTACACACTCTCACAAAAGATCTCACACAACTAGTCAAAGACATAGAAAATACTCACAATAGATATAAACTGTATTTAACTCTCATGAATAAAATACATCAAAAAACTTTTGGAAAATAATAGGATTCTATTATATGACATTACAAGAGAGATTTGAATGGCTAAAGATGCCATTTGGATCCTCATATAATCAGACTTACTAAAATTATGCAAATCCCCCCTAGGTGGCAAGTGTGTTCTCCAAGTCACTCCAAAGGCTCATGAATTTCTGAATTAGTGACCTGTAGCTGATGTGCGATGAAAAAAAATGCCAAATCCCAAAAATGGAAAGAAGAAACATCATAGAGGATGTGTGTTCCAAAAGACAAGTTTCCCTAGTTGACTAGCTTCCCCCCCATAGGTAAAAAGCAGTAAAAAGTAGTAAAACTCAGCAAGGCTCCTTTTCCACCAGAATATTATCCAGAATATTTTAGAAATGCACCCAAGTGGTCTAGGTAGCTTGTTTTCCACACTTGGAAGTCTTGTGGTCCCCCCACTGTTTCCTTGTGGTCCACACAATGGCTCAAATGGAAATTATCTAGGCTATTACATCGGAATTAATAATAAATGGTTAATTAATGCTATCAATGTAATTAAATGACATAGATATGAAGATTTAATATTCCAACACCCCCCCATAATCTAAATTTATGCTCTAAATATCAGAAAATAGAAATACTAAGGGCCCAGTAACAAGACTTGGTCACCCTGTACAATACTGTCGGTCCACAAAACAAGGATAGAAGGAAAACCTCATGGGAAAAACCTTCCCTAAAAAATGGACATATCAAAATTGAAAGATTGCTGATCAATCCTTCACTCCACCGCATTTTCATCCATCCCAAGCAGTGATCTAAGATAGCTAAACGTCTTCTTAGTAAAATCTTTGGTGAAGATGTCTCTAGTTTGCTCACCTGTTGGGAAATACTGCAAATCAAAGATCTAGTCATGCACTAGTCCTCTGATATAGTGCATATGTATCTCAATATTATTGGTCCTCTGTCTCTATACTGGATCACTTGAGACTCTTATAGCACTCTGGTTGTCACAAAAGATGACAATAGGAGTACTAAAAGTAATCTAACTCTGAAAGAATACCCTGCAACCATACACAATGAGTAGCAGCATTCACTACTCCTCTGTACTCAGCCTCTACTGAAGACAGTGCAATGGCACTTTGTTTCTTGCTAGACTAGCAAACTGGACCACCTCCACGAATGAATATAAATCCAGATGTGGATTTCCTGTCAAGGATATCACCGGCCCAATCTGAATCAGTGAAGCCAAGAAGATCTAGGCTAGAATCTGCAACATAGTGAATCCCATCAGTCTTGGTGCACTGCACATAGTGCAAAATTATTTTTGCAGCCATCCAATGGAGCTCATGTGGCTGCTTTGATCCAGATGGATATTGGTGGCCACCCACCTATTCCACTGGCTCAAAACAGTTTCCCATTTTGCCAATTTTCTAGTAATTTTTCCACAGTTTTTCGAGTCCCAATCTTCCGGGGCCGTTTTGAGGCCCTAAACGACGTTTTTTGGGAAATCCTAGTTCGACGCTCTTAGAGTCTTCAGCGTAGTTCTCGGATAGATCTTTCCAATGGGATACCGAGCACCGCAAATGGAGATCATATGCAAATGTTATGACCCCGGGAAGTTGGTTGTTCAACTAACCACCTTGGGGCCGCAAACTTTATGACGGTCATCTTCTGGGGTTAGGTTTTTGGATGTTTGGGATTATTTACCTCATGATTATGATAAATAGGCCCTGTCGGCCTCTCTTTGTATTCATCTTGGCACGAATGAGCATAGAGGCCACATCTCTTCTCAGAGATAGCTACCACCATTCCAGCTATTGTCTTTTACAGTCTATTCTATTTTCGCTATTTAATAGAAGATGTGTTTACTGTATCACTATGTTCTTTGCAATATATCTCTGTATAGGATTATGTATATGCTCACTTATTTCGTTCCTGCATAAATTCGGATCAGTGGTATCAGAGAAATCTGCTCTTTGATTGTTTCTCGGTGCATGTCCCCGACGAGGTCAGGATACAGAGAGCTGGGTCTCGAACTAGTTTCACTTGGGGAAGATCACTCTTGCCGCCCCAAATGGCCTCCCATGGCGGACGAAAATAGAGACAACGAAGCAGGAGAGCCTATCAAACTATTGCTCGAGGAATCCCTTGAGCGACAGAGGAACGAGATGATGGATAATTTTGCCCAGATCCTTTAACGAACAGACACACCTTTGACAAGCAGTCATTTCAGAGATGCGACTCCCTTCAAGGTACAAGTTAACTTTGATATCCCTTTATTTGAAGGCCAGATCGATGCCGATGCCATAGATAAATGGTTGAATCTACTAGAAGGGTATTTCTTTGTCCACAATTTTTCCAATAGGGAAAAGATCGTCTTTGCGCTCCTTAAGGACATCCCCCATGTCAAAAATTGGTGGGAAACTTATTGTGAGCAAAACTCATCAGACGAGTCTGGATTGTTTGAATATGCTAATCCCACTTAGCCCTCTTTTATAGATGCCGTCAAGGAACAATATTACCTTGTTGGAAACTATGATGACTAGTACACAAAATGGACCATCCTGCACCAAGAGAGGGACCAAACGGTGTCGGAGAACACCAACAAATTTCATACCTTGCGCACAAAGCTAGGTATCAAGGACTCCAAGCGACAACTAGTACTGAAATATCGCAGTGGCCTACACCGGTACATACAAACATAGATGGATTTCCTGGACATCTCTTCACTTGGATCTGCCTATAGGTATGCTATCAAAATTGAGCAGAAATTTCAGCAAAAGAACAAGCGCGACTTCGGACCTGCACAGAAGCAGGGCAAGGGAAACTCTAGCTCTCAGAACATGGGGCAGGGAAAGGACAACCAGTCCCAACCACAAGCGAAGAAGGGTAACGAAAATACAAAGAAGGACACCGGGAAGTGGTGCGAGTTCCACAAAATACCCTGGCACAACAATGATGAATGTCGCTCAAAACAGTAATTGGTGGCTGGGATCAAAGATTCAGAATCAGATCCTAGTTTTGATTCCGACTCAGAACCTAATTTCATAACCGCGCAAAAAGGGAAGCAGATCATTGATGTAGAACCTAGTGCCGTTTTCGCCACCACACAGATTCAACCAGAGGAACCTGAAGAGTCGGATGCAGAGGAACACTTTTTCCACTCACAGATGTGGGTGAAGGGAATTCCCTTGCACTTTGTTGTGGACAGCGGTAGCTAGAAGAACCTGATCTTAGCAGAAGTCATCAAGAGATTGGAGCTACCAATAATACCAAAACTGCAACCGTATACCATTGGATGGATAAGCTAGGGACGAGGGATTTGCGTCAGTCACCAATGTCACCAACCATATGGCATCAAGCCCTTCAAAGATGAGGTATTGTGTGATGTGGCCCCACTTGAAGTATGTGATGTTCTTTTAGGATAGCCATATGTGTGGAAGCATCATGATGTATATGAATCATGACCTCGCAGTGTCATTGTTACTTTGGGAGGAAAACTCTATCGGATACCAGAGACAGCTTCACGTACCCCTACTAGGCAGGGCAGGAAGGTAATATCCCACACTGGGAAATTTTCCCTATTCGCAATGTCCACCGAAGGAGGACATCATATCACAGAGATATCCACAACCTCTGCACATTATCCCTCTACTCAGCAGAAACAAGAAGAACACAAATTTAGTGCCGCATCGCCTATTCGAGTACCTCTGCAGTGTAAGGCCACGCATTCAAGGTGCTCCTCCGAAAAGAAACCATCCACACCGGTGCAGACCAAGGATACCACAACAACCAAAACTGTTGAACAACTCCAGCGCATCCAACAACAACAATTACAACCCTCTGAAGATTTCAAAGACAGGCAACCTTTTTTCTTAAGCAAATGCTGCACCGGGAGCTCAGCTCAACACACAGTTCGACGTATGATAGGGGATTTGACACAATGGAGACCATTTCTTCCTAAGGAGGGAGGATTGATCCAGATGGATATCGATGGCCACCCACCTATTCCACTGGCTCAAAACAGTTTCCCATTTTGCCAATTTTCTAGTAATTTTTCTATAGTTTTTCGAGTCCGAAACTTCCGGGGCCGTTTTGAGGCCTTAAACGACGTTTTTTGGGAAATCTTGGTCTAATGGAGCCCACCCATTTTAGGGTCCTTGGCGTATTCCTCAAATAGATCTTTCCAACAAGCTACTAATCACCCCAAATGGAGATCATATGCAAAAGTTATGACCCTAGGAAGTTGGCTGTTCAACTAACCACCTTGGGGCCGCCAACTTTATGACGGTTCATCTTCCAGGGTTAGGTTTTTGGATGTTTGGGATTCTTTCCCTCATGCTTATGATAAATAGGCCCTCTCGGCCTCTCTTTGTACTCATCTTGGCACGAATGAGCATAGCGGACACATCTCTTCTCAAAGATAGCTACCACCATTCTAGCTTTTGTATTTTACAGTCTGTTCTATTTCTGCTATTTAATAGAATATGTGTTTACTGTATCACTGTGTTCTTTGCAATATATCTCTGTATAGGATTATGTATATGCTCTCTTATTTCATTCCTGCATAAATCTGGATCATGCTCCATGTATCTTGATGCCACACTCACAGCATAAGCAAGATCAGGTCGAGTGTGAGTCAAGTATAGCAAGTTGCCAACAAGCTGCCTATACAAGGTGTTGTCAACTAAGGGTGTAGATCCTGCTTCTTCCATTCTAACTCTTGAAAGGAATGGAGTCTTAGAAGGCTTGCAATCAGCCATCTTGAACTTCTTTAATAGATCAGATGCATATTTGGACTGAGATACCTTTGTTCGATTCTTTGTTTGAGAAATCTCAAGCCCCAAAATCTGCTTAAGAATTCCCAAGTCACTGATGGAAAAAGCTTGATGCAAAGCAGTCTTCAATGAAGCTATTTGATCAATAGAGATACTTGTGATTAGAAAATCATCAACATACAACACTATAATAATTATTGAACCACCAATAAGCTTCATATAAACATTAGGATCAGATTTGAATCAAACATAAGATTGTGACAAGAGAAAGTTGTCCATTTTGGCATACCAAGCCCTAGGGTCTTGCTTAAGCCCATATAAGGACTTCTTAAAACTGCACACATAGTTAGGATCTGATGTATACCCTTCTAGCTGCTGCATATAAATATCTTCGTCAAGATCCCCATGGAGGCATGCACTCTTGACATCCATATGGTGCACTTCCCAGCGCTTGGATGCAGAAATTGCCAGAACTAGTCTTATCGAATCCTTCTGTGCAACTGGTGCAAAAGTTTCATTTTAGTCAATGCCTTGGACTTGTGAAAATCCATTTGATACCAGCCTAGCCTTATATTTCACTTCTATACCATCAGCTGCACATTTTGTTTTGTAGATCCATTTACGCCTTAACAATTTTCTGCCTGCGGGGAGCTTGACTAGATCCCATGTTTCATTCTTCTGCAATGACTGAAACTCCTCATCCATGGAAACCTGCCATCTTGGGTAATTTAAGGATTCCTCATATGTCTGAGGATTAGAATCTACCATCATATAAAATTTCTCAGAAATATAGGGGTCATTCACATTGAGAGCAGTCTCAAATTGTGATCTAGTCCTCCTTGTGTCTTGAAGATTGCCCACTAGTTCACCTGCTGCTTGAAAACTATTAGCAGCCCATTTAGGATTTGTTGGTGAATTAGCATCTACAATGAAATGGTCCTCATCATCAGAAATATCAGAATAAAAAATTTCAATAGGAGCATCACTTACTTCTTCAGGTGGTGGTGAAGATGGTTCTACAATTTCAGCACTCTGTGAGGGCTCTTCCTCAAACTGAACACTCCTTTCTATGAAGGATTTTTGATTGCTTATGTTCAAAAACTTATACCCTTTAGAGTCCTCTGAATATACAACAAACAAACATGGTTTTCTTTGGGGTTGGATAGCCCTCCTCTTCTCAAGTGGAATCCTAGCCCAAGTCTTTGATCCAAAAATCCTGAAATGAGAGATATCAGGTTTGTTCCCTGTCCAAGCCTCAAAAGGAGTGATACCTTTGAGAGCTTTGTGTGGCACTCTGTTTTGAATGTATGTGGAACAATTTATTTCCTCATCCCATGTCTTGGGAGACAATTCCTTTGTCTCAAGCATACATGAGGCCATCTCTTTGAGAGACCCGTTTTTCCTCTCAGTAGCCCCATTCTGTTGAGGTGTATATGGAACTATGTGTTGCATATGAATGCCCGAAGAGGCAAAAAATTGCTGAAACTATGATTTCACATATTCACCACCATTATCAGATCTGATAATTTTTATATGCCTACCAGACTGGTTTTTAACTGAGCCTTTGAATAGCTTGAACAAACGAAAAACTTCAGATTTTAGCTTGATGAAATAAATCCAACAGTACCTGCTAAAGTAATCTATTAATGTGAGGATGTACTTGGCATGATTCAAATACTCATGAGAGAATGGACCTGATATGTTAGTGTGAATAAGCTCCAATGGTACAGAGGTTCACTCAGTAGTGGATCTCCCATACTTATGCTCAAGGTGTTTTCCTAGGATGCAAGATTGACAGACATGTTTGGAAAATCTGATATTGGGAAGCCCTATAACCATTTCTTTCTCATGAAGTTGGGAAAGATATTTATAATTCAGATGGCCAAATCTTCCATGCCATAATTTACTTGACTCATTGGCATGGGTTAAAAGAACAGAAGGTGAGGAATATGGCACAAAGTGAGAAAACTTGTAAATTCTAGAGCTGTGATCAACAGTGCCTAATGCAACAATTTTTCTTGTTGAAATTTCAGCTATCTCAACATCATTTGGGGTAAAGGTTACTCTCTTGGGAAGCCCTGTATGGGTCATCTGATAGACTGACAATAGGTTTGCAGCAAGTCCAGGAACATACAAGACATTATTGAATGACCCGAACTCGAGATCTATGCTACCTTTTCCTTTGCTAGATGTTTCAGAGTTATCACCCAATACAATATTTGGACCATTGGAAGAGTCAAGTGAGGTGAAAAACTTACTTGTAGACACCATGTGTCTTGAAGCTCTGGAATAAATAATAAATGAGTTAGGTTTGGATTTGTTTGCCATCAGTGCATGTACGCTCTCCTTGCCATCAGAATTTTGTCCTCCGTCCTTCCTCCTTACGCTCTTTGGAAGAGGAATGTTGGATTTCTCTAGGAGTTGATCCATTTGGTCAATGGTTTTCTTCATGCAAGAGCTTTCAGGATGAAATCCCTTGCTGCAATAATTTCACTTTGTCCTCTGATTTTTCTTATTTGGATTCCTCTTGAAATTCAAGGAGTCTTCATTTACTTTCTGCTTGTCTTTCTTCTCACCAGTGGGCTTCTTGAAATTGCCCTTCTTCTTCCCTTTCGAACCCTTTGAATCTCCAACATTCAGATAGTGGTCTTTGGATGGATTTTTAATGGCTCCCATCAAGACCAATTTGTCTTGTTCTTGTGGCATAGATTCCATGAATTCTGAAAGTGTCGGGCTCTTCCAATTTTTAATTACCTTCCTTGTGGAATGGAAGGTCGAGACAAAGATTGAGTAGTCAGGGCCAAGTTTGGAGAGAATAGACAAAACTAAATGCTCATCTTTTTTTTCAATACAACATTGCTTCAGCCGCAACACAAGTGATTTGAATTTGGAGAAGAAATCCTGTAGATTATCGAAATTATGTGGACTCAATGAAACTAGTTCATTATCCAATTGGTGGCCGCTTAATTCATCGGTCTTTCCGAACAATTCTTGAAGTTTTAGCCAAACTTCATTGGGAGAGGTAAGACCATCAAGATGGAATAGAAGTTCCCTATATGTTGTGAGACACAACATCCCATAATCTTCATCTCTTCGATTATGCCACTTTGATTTCTTAACTGCTGAGGTTGGCTCAGCTTCAGTTGCCATTGTGACCCTATAGAGCCCTTTCGTCCTCACTATGATCTCCCTCTGCTCCTTCCAGTCAAAATAATTGAATGGAGTGAGGATGATCTGATGTGACTGATCCATGGCAGCTCTAAAATTAATTTTGGAATGATTTGGGTGTGCCCAAAGCTTGCTTGATGCACCTTCTTGATGGTAGAATGCACCCTGTGGATGAATTACTGTTCCTTCCTTGAGACTGGTTGGATATTGCAACACAATAGAAGGAGATAGGAATAGCTTGAAATCTCTAATACCATGTGAAATTCAGTTCACACCAAGATCCGATCAACAAATTGCACACTCTCACAAAAGATCTCACACAACTAGTCAAAGACATAGAAAATACTCACAATAGATACAAACTGTATTTAAATCTCATGAATAAAATACATCAGCAAACCTTTGGAAAATAATAGGTTGTTGTTACATAAAATTACAATATATATTTGAATGGATAAAGATTCCATTTGGATCCTCATATCATCATACTTACTAAAATTATGCAAATCCCCCCTCGGTGGCAAGTGTGTTCTCCAAGTCACTCCAAAGGCTCATGAATTTATGAATTAGTGACCTATAGCTGATATGTGATGAAAAAAATGCCAAATACCAAAAATGGAAAGAATAAACATCATAGACGATGTGTGTTCCAAAAGACAAGTTTCCCTAGTTGACTAGCTTTTCGCCCATAGGTAAAAAGTAGTAAAACTTAGCAAGGCTCCTTTTCCACCAGAATCTTATCAAGAATATTTTAGAAATGCGCCCAAGTGGTCTAGGTAGCTTGTGGTCCACACTTGGAAGTCTTGTGGTCCCTCCAATGTTTCCTTGTGTTCCACACAATGGCTCAAATGGAAATTATCTAGCCCATTACATAGGAATTAATCATAAATGATTAATTAATGCTACCAATGTAATTAAATGACATAGATAGGAATATTTAATATTCCAACAGCCTTTACCTTCCCTGATGGAAACCATAATAGGTATTGACAATGGATCCAACCGGGGATGCTATCCTCCCTTTGAGGTAGCAAGAACATGTAGACTAGTGGCCCTCACGCCCCTCCCCTTTTTCCTTCTTCGTAACACAAAAAATGAAACATGACTAACTGAAAATAAAAAATGGAAATATACAGTGGGGATGGGTCAGCGGACTTGCTTTTTATTTGAAATAATGCTTCAATAACCGCCTGTTGATGGGTCTCTTGCCAACTGGTCCATCATCCTCGTCCTGCATGAAGAAAGCATTATTCCCATGGAGGGCGGTGATCGTATAGGGTCCCTTCCGGAGGTTATCAACAATGGATCCAAATGGGGATTCTATCCTCCATTTGAGGTAGCAAGAACATGTAGACTAGTGGCCCTTATGACCCTCCCCTTTTTCCTTCTTCGTAACACAAAAACTGAAACACGACTAACTAAAAATAAAAAATGGCAATGTACAGTGGGGGTGGGTTGGCAGACTTGCTTTTTATTTGAAATAATGCTTCAATAACTGCCCATTGATGGGTCTCTTTCCAATTGGTTCATCATCCTTGTCGTGCATGAAGAAAGCATTATTCCCATGGAGGGCGGTGATTGTATAGGGCCCTTGCCAGAGGTTATCAAACTTTTGGGGTTGGTCTTCTCTTCTAACATCCCATTTTAATACCATATCTCCCACTTGGAAATCATCTACCTTGGTCTTTCTATCAAAAGTCTTCTTGATTCCATCCCAAGCTTTCATAGCTTCATCCTGTACCCTATCTCTAATTTCCTACATTTCCACTAGCTGGTTATCTCTCCTCAGCTCAGGGTTTGGCTCTTCTTCTTGCTTCTGCAACATTATCATTGTAGATCCTCTGAGGGAATCAAGGAATATGACTTCTGTTCCATATACTAATTTGAAAGGAGAATTTTCGATGGATCTTTTATAGGTGATCCTATCATCCCAGAGGGAAAAGGTCAGCTTGGTGTGCAAAGCCCTTTTATTTTCTTGTATCAATTTCTTGATTATCCTCACTAGACTCTTGTTGGAGGATTGAGCCAATCCATTTCCTTGGGGATAGTAAGCAGTAGAATGGCCCAATTTGATGTGGAACTTGTCACATAATTTGATCATATTCTTGGATTTGAAATCCTGTGCATTATCAGTGATTATTTTAACGGGGCACCCAAACCTAAACATGATATTCTCCTCTAGAAACTTAATGATGACTGTATCTGTGGATTTCTTGGTAGGTACCATTTCGATCCATTTGGTGAAATAGTCAGTGGAAGTCAATATCCACCTATGTTTTCCAGAGGAGTTGGGGAAAATTTCTCCAATGAAGTCAAGCCCCCGCTGCTGGAAAAGAGATTCCATAGATATTGGTTTCAAAGGAAAGGATAAGAGATTCATCTTTCCTTCAACAACTTGGCATTCATGGCAGCTGGCTATTTATTTATAAGCATCCTTGAACATAGTAGGCCAATAGAACCCTGCCCTGAGAATTTTGTTAATAGTGGCCTCTTTGGATTCATTTTCCACTATGCAATTCAAGAGGATGCCTCCAGGGTCCTTCGAATAAAGACAACCACTTAGTATGTTAAAATTCGTAGCCTTCATCTTGGTGGATCTATATTTTCTTTTTCCCATCTCAAGGGGTTCTTGTAAGTTCTGCAAAACATATATAACACCGGAATACCAATGAGAGGAGAGGAATTTGTCTGATACTTGAGGTAGTGGATCTTGGGAAGTTTCCTCTTGCATGCGGGACAACAGGTTCACACCCATTGAATCCCAATTTGATTCAGCCATGAGACTGGCTAGCCGTTTCCCTTTAATAAGCTTTGTAGGTTTGATCTCCAGGTCATATTCCAGTAGCACAAATATCCACTTCTCCCTTCTACCTTCTGGTTTAGGTTGGGTCAATTTATCTTTCACATCAACATTAGGAACATAAGCTACAAAATGGGAATGTAGAACATAAAATCTAAAATCCTTTAGAGTTTTGATCATGGCATAGGATTTCTTTTCCATCATGTTGCATTTGAGCTCAACATCTCTAAGATCCCTGCTAAAGAAAGCTATGGGATGCTCATATCCTTCCTGATTTTTCTTTAAAATCACACCTGCTATGGAGTGCTCAGAGGCAAAAGAAAACATAAGAAATTCCTTGTTGAAATCCGGGATGATCAGCACAGGTGCTTCAACAATTGCTCTTTTTATATATTCGAACGCTTTCCTAGCCTCGAAAGTCCACCTGATCCGAGTGTCTTTCTTAATCATGTACACCCATCGTCCTCATGATCTATACAAAATTGGGAATAAATTTCCTTATGAAATTCACTATGCCTAGAAAAGATTGGATTTCCTTTTTACTCCTGGGGAGCTCAATTTTCTGTATTGCATCCATTCTGTCTGGGTCAATTTTGATCCCATCTTTAGATATTATGTGGCCCAACAACTTTCCCTCTTGCATGGAAAAATTTGAATTTTTAGGGTTCAAAGAGATTCCAATTTTTCTGTACTTGGTGAACGCTTGGTGCAAATGTTTTAGATGTTGTGCATCAGATTTAGAATATACAGTGATTTCATCCATGTAGACAACCACAAATGTGTATTTATTGTTAAATTTTCAGAATTTACTTCAATCTGATCTAGGATCTTAACTGAGAGAACAACATGTACAGCATATCTACAGCAAATCAATCATGGAGACAATAATGCAAGCACACAAGAGACACAAAGATTTACTTGGGGAAAACCATAAAGGTGAAAAACCCCAATAACTTCCTCAGAGATAGATAGAGCAATGATACAACCAACCAATAGAGATAGCCATAACCTAGCAGCAATCCTCCTCCTCCATAAGTGCGCCTCTCCTCCTTGAGAGCATGTGTGAGAAGTGAGTGAGCAAATAGAGTGCCTCCCGCACTCTATTTATACTTGACTTGACTTGCCTTTTTATCTAACTCATGTAGGCTCGAACTTAACCACATAACATAATGCTGACTGGGCCAACCCCCAATAGGGTGGTCTAATAACCCTTAGACCCACATGGCTGACCCCCAATAGGGTGGTCTAATAACCCTTTGACCCACATGACTTATACAGGGCCGACCCCAACAAGGTGGTCTAATAACCCATCAAGTATAAGTTACGACACTTACAATATAAATGACGACACTTCCTTATAGAGGAATAATACCATCTCTATAGGAATACAATATACATATACATGTGAAATACATTCCGAAGTTACATATACATCAACACTCCCTCTTAACTAGGAAGGTATTTCTCAGCACAGTTTTTCTAGCACAAGTCATCTTCTCTGGATCATCGTCACTGGATAATCGTCATCGAGTCATCATCATCGTCACTGCTGCTGCTATCTCAATCAATCTCTGAATCTACTCGTCATAGGAAGTTCTACAAAGCCAGTCCTTTTTCATACTGGATGTAGGCCCACCACCTGTAGGTCTTCGTCATCACTGGCCATACTGTGGAATCCTCAGGAAATATTACGTGCGTCACAAAACCTCGAAAGAGCATCCCAGGCTGTTACGAGCACACAGCTCTACCTATAGGATCTCCCAGGGCACCGAATTACATGTGACCTCACCACAAAACCTCGCAAGAGCATCCCAGGCTGTTACGAGCACACAGCTCTACCTATAGGATCTCCCAGGGAAACGAATTACATGTGGTCATGGAAAAACCTCGCAAGAGCATCCGCCAGATATCCCAGGGAACCGAATTACATGCCATAGGCAAAACCTTGAAAGACTATCTGCAGATCTCCCAGGGCACCGAATTACATGCCATAGGACAAAACCTCGAAAGAGCATCTGCCAGATATCCCAGGGAACCGAATTACATGCCATAGGAAAAACCTCGAAAGACTATCTGCAGATCTCCCAGGGCACCGAATTACATGTCCTCCCAGAGCAAAACCTCGAAAGAGCATTTTCCAGATGTCCCAGGGCACCGAATTACATGCCATAGGAAAAACCTCGAAAGACCATTTGCAAATCTCCCAGGGCACCGAATTACATGCTCATCTGCACAACCTGATCCACGGCCACAGAGTATCAACCTGATACTCACCATACATCATCCTGATGTATCCATGATCATCCTGATCATCATCACTGCAACATCCTGCTGCATGTCATCTGGAGCAACATCCTGAAGCTCGTCATCTATGATCATCCTGATCATCACTGCAACATCCTGCTGCATGATCCACCTGATCATCAATGCATCTTCCTGATGCATACCAAGTATCATACATGATCCTCCTGATCATCAATGTATCCACCTGATACAAATACATGATACATATCATCATACATGATCCTCCTGATCATCAATGCATCTACCTGATGCATACCAAGTATCTACCTGATACATATCATCATACATGATCCTCCTGATCATCAATGCATCTACCTGATGCATACCAAGTATCTACCTGATACATATCATCATACATGATCCTCCTGATCATCAATGTATCCACCTGATACAAATACAAATACATGATACATATCACCATACATGATCCACCTGATCATACAATGTATCTACCTGATGCATACCAAGTATCTACCTGATACATATCATCATACATGATCCTCCTGATCATCAATGCATCTACCTGATGCATACCAAGTATCTACCTGATACATATCATCATACATGATCCTCCTGATCATCAATGTATCCACCTGATACAAATACAAATACATGATACATATCACCATACATGATCCACCTGATCATACAATGTATCCACCTGATACATATACAGATACATGGTCCAAGCATCCAACATGATGCATACATACATACATAAAATGATCCAACTGATCATATCCAGCATCCACATGATGCGTACATACATACATAAAATGATCCAACTGATCATATCCAACATCCACATGATGCGTACATACATACATAAAATGATCCAACTGATCATATTCAGCAGAAACCAGAATATCATCCTGATGCTCATCATCCAGCGCTTACATCCATAGCCATGTGAAGGATCCTCCTTCCAACATGCTTGGAATGGCTTCAGCAAATGTGTCCATCACTTCTTCCTTGAAGTGTCCTTGATCTGAAGAACGCCAAGCCTCTCTCTGAAGTATTCGAACTTCACCCAGGCTAGTGGCTTCGTCAGCACATCTGCAATCTGCTCGTCCGTCGCAACATATATGAGCTTCACAGCTCCTCTCTGCACCATATCCCTGATATAGTGATATTTGATCTCTATGTGTTTCGACCTGTCATGAAACACTGGGTTCTCGGACAGCTTCACACAACTCTGGTTATCACAGAAGATACCAGTAGCCTCCAACGGGAGATCAAATAACTCAGACAGTAGCTTCCGTAGCCATACTGCCTCACAACTAGCTGAAAAGGCTGCAACATACTCTGCCTCAGCTGTACTCAGTGCTACGCAGGACTGCTTCCTGCTAAACCAAGAGATCACACCTGATCCCATACTGAAGCAACACCCAGATGTGCTCTTCCTATCTGCAGCACTGCCAGCCCAATCAACATAACCCTGCAGGTTAAACTTTTGATTCACCTCATACTTGAGCCCATAATCCACTGTACCCTTCAGGTACCTCAGAACATGCTTTACAACAATTAGGTGAACACTCCTCGGATCCGTCAGGAACTGGCTCAATGTGTTCACAGCAAAGCAACTGTCCGGTCTCGTGTTCGTTAGGTACATCAAGGACCCAATCATCTGACGATACATAGAGACATCAACCAGCTCAGATGAAGCATCACATAGAAGCTTCAGATTCGATGCCATAGGTGTGGTCATGGCATTGCAATCCATCATCCCGAACCTCTTCAGGATCTCTACTACATACTTCCCTTGTCCAAGGAAGATTCCATATGCACTCTGCCACACCTCCATGCCAAAAACAAATAGTGCATCATCCCCAAGTTCTTCATCTCGAACTTGGAAGAAAGCTTCCACTGCGTGTCGGCAATCAATCTATCTTTACCTGTAACAAACAGGTTATCTGCATACAAAAGTAGTATCACTGGATTGCCTTCTTCATCCTTATAGAAAAGGTTGGAATCTGCTTTACTCTTGGTAACGCCCAAACTGGATAAAAAGTTGTCTATCCTACCATACCAAGTTCTGCACACATATATGACTACACCATGCTGTCTTGAGATCCATTTGGTGCATCTTCTATTTCATCACTTTTATATTTCTCAATGCTGCCATCTGCAACATGCTTGATCTGATAGTTCCATTTGGAAGTCATAAAAAACTTCCCTTCACATCTTGGGACTACATCCCAAACATCATTCTTCATGATCGACGGATCATGGCATTCCACTTCTTCATCCCAGATCCTGGGAACTTCAATATCTTCAATAAATAAATTTGTTGCTGAACAAATGTTGTAGTTCTTATTTTGTAGGAGATGGCATATGATCTTTCCTACACAACAAGTTAAATTGCATGATTAGAAAACATCTCATAGTTTTCAGAACAAATTCTTACGCATAAATAAATATGTCATACAGTCATGCAATTATCTTAGCCAATGCTTCAATACAACATTTATCCATATCCCGTAACTTTCTAGATGCCTTCCAATCTCTACCAGAACATTGTTAAGAGTGTGCACAACTCTCAACATGTCAGCAAAGAGGTTTCATTCTAGATAAGTAGCGATGGAATGTTGTACAGTTCCATAGGCCACTTACCCATGCATATTAGTAGTATACTGTTCATCAATGCAACTATTCTAATATGCATAATACACAACCTAATTCTAGGAACATCAGTATATACATTATTGAACAATATTATTTAAACAAACAAATATGCAAGAAATGATGATTAAAATACTTATCTTTCTTTGTTCGTTGGGTGGCCTCCCTCTGAGTCTTTGCTTCCTTGTAGGAGCTGTTGGAGTCCTAATCTGAAGTAGCTTCTTCTACACCTTTTTGTTGTGGAATGTAGAAAGATGGTCAACTCCCTCTGAATATTTGCATCCTTGCAGAAACTACTGAAGTGTGCTCATTTTCTTTCTTGCAGGAACAACTGGAGTGTGCTCTCTCTTGATCTTTGCTTCCTGAATTACCTGTTCTTGAACTCATATTCATCCTTGGTCCCTATGCATGCTTATTAGTATCATGATTGTGTTATCCTTGTGATTTCATATAAAATCATACATTCATTAGTATACTATTAAAACACAATAATTTCAAGCATGTATAGTCATGATCATTTCAAACAGAATAATAAGCATTAGCATTCAAGGTTTATGTGGGATTCTTATGGTTAGTCAAATCATAAGAAACATAACATAACATGTCTAAACCTGTAATTACTCAAACCTATGACTCTTCAGGTTCGTTGAATCATTAATCAAGATAAGAGATATAAAATGCATAAAACCTGTGATTATTCAAACCTATACCTTCATGATTCTTCTGGTTAGTCATATCATCAATTATGGTAAGAAACATAAAATGCATACAATCATGATTATTCAAACCTATGACTTCATGAATAATCATTATCAACAATAGTATAAGATCCTAACACAAGGTAGGATTCTATCTTGATATAGGAAAAACATACCTGGATTAGCATGCTAGCTATTTATGTCTAACATACTCACATGATGTCTTCTTGTTCTTCTTCAATGACTTGTGCTAGTAACCTGTATATCTCATAAGTTAACTATTACAAAACCAAGTTATACATACCTCGTAAATGGATCTTTTATGAGATCCATGACAATGGATGAATCTTTGTCCTCATGTCATCATGATCATATGTTCTTTGAACCAGAACATGATTTGTCTTTCTTGGTGTACCTTTCATGTTAGTAGACAACATAAATCTCATACAACACCATAATGCATTAGTACAATCATAAGTGTCAACACCCTAATCAATGAATATTTTCTATTGTGCATTCATAGTTTTATTAAGGTGATATGACAAGTCTAAAATCAAGATTGTACTAACCGTAATAACATGAATACAAACATGCCATAAACTTAATCATGAACAAATCTCAAAACATACCTCGATGAGTCATACCTATCGAGATCGCTTGTATTCTTCTTATGTAAGGCCTTAGCCTCATCTCCCTCTGAAACAGGAACTTCTTCACTTATGCAGGTGACCAATCCATCTTCTTCTAGGATTAACCCAATCCACTTGATTTGCAAGAAATGGACCTGGAGCTGGATATGGGTTTGTCAGAGAAACCCCAAAAATTCAAACTTTGAATTTCAAACTTCCGAAAGGATAGAAATATGCGCCTTGATGAGCTGATCAAAATGGTATATTCAGAATTTGAAAACTACAAAGTTTCACTCCTCAATTTTGCTTTTGAAACTTCTGGATTCACTGGACGTGACCCTGAACTGGGGTTTGATGAATCCCACTCTTTTGCCCCATCAAAATGTTTGATCCAAATCTCTAAGCTTCTATTTTTCTGAGGAGCTTCCAGCCGTGGTCACAGATTTCAAAAATTCCCATTTTTACAGAAGCCCTAATTTTCCACTTTTCTAATCAAAGTCCCGAACTAGGGTCTAATCAAGCCCGGCCTTCTGCCCAACCAAAAATTCTGATCTTGGTCTCTAAATTTCTATTTTGATGAGTAGCATCCAGCCGTGGTCTCCGATTACAAAAATTCCAACTTTCTCCAAAGCCCTAAATTCCGGAAGCCATGAATGAAGGTACCAAAAAATAATTCTGTTTTGACAGAAATATGTACCTGATTGTTTCTGGTGTAAATCCAAAATTTTTAATCCACAGGGTCTGAAAAAGTTTCCTGAGATAGCCTGACCTGTTATCTTTCCATCCTGACAGGTCTGACCTCAATTGGATTCTCTGAGAGAGAGTTATGCCAAATGTCGCAACGTGACCTGTTTCGGGATAAAACAGGAGAGCGAACTTGTACGGCGTGCCACGTGTCAATGTTTTAAATTCGGACTCTGAAAAAGTTTTTTGAGATAGCTCGGCCTGTTACCTTTCCATCCTGACAGGTCTTCCCTCAATTGGACTCTCTGAGAGAGATTTATGCCAAATGTCGCAACGTGACCTGTTTTGGGATAAAACAGGAGAGCGAACTTGTACGGAGTGCCACGTGTCACTGGTTCAACTTCGGCCTTTGAAAACGTTTTCTGAGATATTAAAGACTGTGTACTACCTGTAAATTTTTACGAAATTTCATTTGGATCTTCCTAGCCCAAGATATGACCTTTTTCCCAAGGTCACCTGATTTTGACTCAGATCTGGAAGAGGCAGAAACCCTATATTGTACAGATCATAAATCACAAAGTACAACGAATTAGAGGTTTTCCTTTGGACACAAGATACCTGGAGATCTTAGCTTCTTCCTGTAACAATTTCAAATCCGAAAACTTCGCCAAAACGGATTTATAGCGAAAGTGCTACGATGACTGGTTTTTGCTATATCAAGCCCTAGCATCGTAAGTGCAACAAGTGTCATACATGCCATATCATGCCTTCTTTCAGGCTAGCTCTGATACCATGTTAAATTTTCAGAATTTACTTCAATCTGATCTAGGATCTTAACTGAGAGAACAACATGTACAGCATATCTACAGCAAATCAATCATGGAGACAATAATGCAAGCACACAAGAGACACAAAGATTTACTTGGGGAAAACCATAAAGGTGAAAAACCCCAATAACTTCCTCAGAGATAGATAGAGCAATGATACAACCAACCAATAGAGATAGCCATAACCTAGCATCAATCCTCCTCCTCCATAAGTGCGCCTCTCCTCCTTGAGAGCATGTGTGAGAAGTGAGTGAGCAAATAGAGTGCCTCCCGCACTCTATTTATACTTGACTTGACTTGCCTTTTTACCTAACTCATGTAGGCTCGAACTTAACCACATAACATAATGCTGACTGGGCCGACCCCCAATAGGGTGGTCTAATAACCCTTAGACCCACATGGCTGACCCCCAATAGGGTGGTCTAATAACCCTTAGACCCACATGGCTGACCCCCAATAGGGTGGTCTAATAACCCTTTGACCCACATGACTTATACAGGGCCGACCCCAACAAGGTGGTCTAATAACCCATCAAGTATAAGTTACGACACTTACAATATAAATGACGACACTTCCTTATAGAGGAATAATACCATCTCTATAGGAATACAATATACATATACATGTGAAATACATTCCGAAGTTACATATACATCAACATTTATCTCCCGCAAAAGCTATGTCCATAGATCTTTGGAAGGTGGTTCCTGCATTCAACATACCAAAGGGCATATTTGTATACATGAAGGTTCCCCAAGGTGTGGTAAAGGTTGTCTTGCTTTGGTATTCTGGCTACACCTTAATCTAATTGTACCGTGAAAATCCATCCAACATGGACATCCTTGCTTCCCCTACAACCTTCTACAAAATGTGGTCCATTTTGGGAAAGGGGTAGTTATCTTTTAGGGACAGCTTGTTGAGATTTCTAAAGTCAATACATAGTCTGATTTCACCATTCTCTTTCCTCACTGGGACTATGTTGGCCACCCACTTCGAAAATCTCAAAGAGACTATAATTTTGGCCTCATAAATCCTCTTTACCTCTTTTTCTATTAGGGGGAGCAGCATGGGATTCATCCTTCTCAATTTCTACCTAAATGGATTCTCCCCTGTGTTGACTAGTATCGTATGCTAGATGACAACTATGTCATATTCTTTCAGGTATTCATAGAACCATGCAAACATATAAGAAAACTTTCTCATTAAATCCATATAGTAGTTTTTGATACTTGGGGCCAAAGACTTTGATAGTTTGACAATTTTGGGTTCTTCATCACTCCCAATGTCACAGTCTTCTATTTATTTGGGGTTTGGAGCAACCTTGTGATCTTTGGCCACATCATTTTCATCAAATAATATTTCCAATGGGACCAATCCTTTGGGTATGTAGTTTCTCTTTAGCTACAAAATCTCTTTGCCTCCCAAAGTAGTTTTGAGATTTGGTGGATCAGACTCCCACTCCTCAACTTCGCAGTCCTCTTGATCAATCTGGGTATGGGAAAATTATCAAGTCATCTCTAGAAATTTCCTGATCTACTGATCATCTTCAAATATTTTCCAATGATTTGTATTGTGCGGGATAGAGGGTCTGTGCCTTATATTAATCATGTGAGTCTTGGTAGGATAAGCAGGAAGTTGAAACTTGCTAGTGGAGCTAGCTAGAATGTTTGTTATTTCATTTTGCTACCTGGGAATGAAAGAAATATGATGTTCGGTAAAGAAATTTTCAAACAGATTCCACACAGAATTTTGTAAGCCTTCAACCTGGGGTGTTTAGCCTCATAGTTACCACTCACTTGCTAGATTATTAGCTCTGTAACTCCATATACCTTGATCTTTTTAGCCTTAAGGTCTTTGAGTACATTCAAGCCAAACAATAGAGCTTCATATTCTGCCACATTATTTGAATAGTCAAACATTAGATTGGAAGTATGAAATATGGCACATGCATTTCCCTTGTCTGGAGGGATGATCCATATTCCTACTCCAGCTCCTTCTTTATTTACAGCTCCATCAAATATGATGACCCAGTGATCTTATTTTTGGAGGGTGAACGTGGCCTCTATTTCCAATTCTGATTTCTCATTACTGCCTTCTTCCATTCGCTTCCCATTGTTCTCTGTGTTGGTTGAGCTATCAAGGCATTGTATCTCATTCCCACCATTAGCTTCATCATTTGGTTTAGGTAACTTGGTAACTTTCACACGTTCTTCCTCTAAACTCAGATCATAGTAGAGAATTGAGGAACCTACATCTGTGTCTACAACGAATATGGGATGGTTATCATGCATGTCCTTGTTTCTTACTACATAGGACAACCTATGTTCCCTGTACAACCTCCTTCTTTCCCCAAAGACGGACATGGTGGCATAAGACATGTCCATGTGCATGGTTCCCTTTAACTTTGTTTTCCACGACCTAGACAACAACATCCCAAACTTAGGTGGAATATCAGCCACAACCACATCTATGATCATATTCTTCTGAGGTATCTGAGTCAGTGAGACCACCATGTCTTTAATCATCCCTACACATGGAACTCTTTTATAATCAAAGGAGAAGAGACCTTTATAGGATCTTGTGATTTCTAACCCTAGATTCTCCACCACTGAACTTGGCATGAGGTTATGAGAGGGTCCTGAATCAAACATGGCATTGTGTAGGATATGGTCATGTATGTTGAGACTGATATAGAAAGGAGGGACACCAATTTCTGAGGCATTTTCAACATGGGTACAAAACATAAGAGTGGGTTTGTCATCATGCAAATTGAGAGTATCAGGTTTCTTTCCTTCTCCACCATTTACTACTTTCAGAATCTGGTCTTTGTATTCCGAGTTTTTGACCAACTCATTTAAGGGGATGGAGATCTCAATATTGGATATTTCATTTTCCAAACTGAAAGCAGCATTTACCCTCTTTGTTGTCTTTGTATTACCTTCATCTCCCCATTCTGGACTCTTTTTAAGAGCCTCTACCCTCTTCCCAAGAGTCTCATCAGAGATTGTTATTTTTGGTCCTTTTCCCAGAGATTTATTTTCTTTGTGGCTGTGAAGAAGATGGACCAACAACAACCTTTCCTCAGTATATTGTTATTTTTCTACTTCTCAAATTATGCTTCCTCTCAAACTCACATATTGCATTGTGGATCCCTCTTTGGTATTGGTCAGATTCCTATTCTCCTAGGACATCATATGATTGTAGGGAGGACTGGTCATGTTCATCTTTAGTCAAATAGAAATATGGTTGGATCTGATTAAAGAGACGGATTTGGTCCTTACTATGTCTATCTTCCTCTTCTTCATATATAAAGTTCTCAACAAAAGGTGGTTTGATTGGCTGATTCTCAGGATTTCTATGGTCTCTTGGAACTCCAGGTCTTCCTTGTGGAGCAAGGGGCCTTTTGAGATTTTTATTTCGAGCTTGAGGATCTGGGTTTTCTCTAGAGGGAGGCCTACTATCAAGGGATATCCTATCCACTAGCCTTTCCACAGTTCTCATCATCTGATCAAATTTGAAATCAATGTATTGGGATGTGGAAGGTTGCACTACTTCATTACATCTCTTTTTCTCAGCTTTAGTTTTGTGCTTCATTTTACCCGAGGCCATCAAGTTGGATTCCACTTCTAATGCATCTTTCATCATATCATGGAGAGTGGCAGATCTCCTTTCTCTCAGCATGAGAGAAAATTCACTTTCAAAACAGTTGGAAAAATGAAGTTTGGATGCCCCACAAGAGGTTTTATGTCCACAGGGATAGAATTGTACACTCTCATGAACCTAGTTGAGAATTATTGGATAGTATCAACATTTTTTTTCTTAGTGTTTTCATATTGAGTGAGAATTTGGAGAGGAGTTTGCTTATCCTCCCATCTGGAAATGAAAAATTGTTCAAATCTTTCATAGGTAGCAATCCCCCCATTGGGAAGGGCCTTAAACCATTTCTTCACCTCTACTACAAGGCTTTGGGAAAACAACCTCATCTTAACATCATCTTCATCCACCTCTTCTAGGTCCGCAAAATCATTGAACTAGTCTATATGTTGTTGTGCATAAAATTTTTCCTCCCCATCAAATCTCATGAGGCGTGTTGTTCGGGAATTGTACCCTATAGCAAGGAGATGGACACTACCAACTTCTGGTGTGATAGGTAAATACATTGATCATATCACATAGGCTTCTACAAAAGGAAAGAGATCAAGGTTCTTGAAGGCATACCTTATTAATGAAGTTCGATCCTAGCTTTCTCTTGCTCCTTCGATCGATCCTCCACTTGATCTTCCGTTTGACGAACCTGCAATACAAAGATACCTTCCTCAGCGTATCTTGACTGATATAACACTGATGAAATTGAAATACAATTTAGACATCAAATACAATCAATAATTTAATCCAAACAAATATGCAATCCATTAGACATTTGATTGGGACGGGAAGGGTATTTCAACCTTTATTGTCAAAAGCAAATAATCAGTACAAATATACCTGATCATTGAGAGTGCTTGTGCAACCAGATCCTGGGCTCCTATTCTTCACACTAACTTGGAATTCCTCCAGCGTAACAACCCTTAATGCATAGTTTCTTCTCTAGGTCATTATGACCATTATGAGTCTAATGAGTAACCCCTCTCATGGATCCTCCTTGTATTTATGGGACAAGTTAGGTAGTTTGGATTGAGAGGTAGTTGTATTGGGAGGTTGGGGAAGTTGCAAAACCAACTGCAACTAATCCCAATTCGTCAAATTAATATATTTTTGATTACTTTTTAAGGTGTACGCTAGTTTTTTTAAGTGGAGTATCATTCAACATGCAACTTCCCTGCTTTACAACCAACATTTGCAAGATTTATGAGGGTGTACGCTACTCTATTGAAGCAAAGTAGAATATTTCTGGGAAAAAATGCTACTTTAATGAAGTGGAGTAGAGTATTTTTGGAGGCAAATGCTAGTATGATGCTTGTAGGTTAGGTTTTTTCCTTAAAAGTGGGTAAAAAGAGGGTTTTGTCATTTGTGAAGGGGTAAGTATAGGCCATTCATCATCTAGGGTCATCATGCTATTCAATCCAAGTTGTCCTTTTGTGTGATCAACAGCTAAATGTGATCACGGACGGATAAGTGCAGTTTTGACCTATAAAAGATGCCCCCTAATGTGTGAGGTTAGAGGGAAGTGATGGCCGAAATACATTATAATTCCAAGTCAACGGAGGAGCAAGAAACCGCAGAACCAAGTCACAAAAGTACCTGAAATAACGATCAAGGTCAGTGAGCAATTACAATATTGACATCATATATATGTGTAGCATGATACAACATGATCTCCAATACATAACTAGGATATGTATTTATAACATGGCCACTGAAATACAAGCGTAGATCCATGTCAGAATGAGAGATCATAGCCATAACAACAAACTGGATCTATGTCTCACGGAGAGCCAAAAATGAGTGAGGCTCAGTCTTGCATAGCTTGGGTGATAACATAATGAGGTAATGCTATCAAAATCCCAAGGTCTTCATCCAAACAACCCAAGGTACAAACCCTAACCATGTGAATAAATGAGTTGAGGTCGAACATGGGGGGAATCGTTTGATTACCGGTCATTGATGTATACCGTTAACAAACGCGAGGGCTTCCATCGATAATGATAATGGGGCCCAAGGTACCTAGTACAATCCAACAAGTGTGAATAAGTGGACTTGAGGTCGAACACCTGAGGAACCCGTCGAATAAGAGACATTGATGTATTTTCATTATTCTGTTGATTTATATGTAACTTCGGAATGTATTTCACCCATGTATTTCATCTATGTATATTGTACTCCTATAGAGATGTTATTATTCCTCTATACGAAAGTGTCGTCATTTGTATTGACAAGTGTCGCAAGTGTCATAACTTGCCGATGGGTTATTAGACCACCATATGTGGGGTTGGCCCTGATTAAGTTAACATTGGGTTATTGTACTAAGCTAGACAAGTTGGCCCCATAAGTTTATTGGGCAGTCAGGATAGGTATAAATAGAGATCTCCCAATCTCTATTTGGATCACTTCATAACTCACTCTTCCATCACTTGGAAAGTGGTGCACATATGAGGAGGAGGATCAGCTGCTAGGAGGAGTCTATCTCTATGTACTTTGGTTGTACTATTGCTCTATCTATCTCTAAGGAAGTTGTGGGGTTTTTCACCTTAGGGTTTTCCCCATAGAAAATCTGTGTGTCTATTGTATCTTATGTTTGCTTCTTATGCCGATTGGCATGCTTGCTATGATTGATATGCATTGATATATTGTACATGTTATTCTATCATTAAATATCCTAGAGTATATTGAATTATTGCTAAAAAATTAACATGGTATCAGAGCTAACCTGAGAAGAAGACATTGTGCAGTGGCGGAAACCAGGGTTTCTTGTTTATTGGGTTTGTCTCCACATATTTTGGAAAAGAAATATGATAGATTGACTCTCCTCAGCAAGGTGAATCTTTCTGTCCAATCAGAATTCAATTCTGAGCACTTTCAGTTTTAGCCCTAAAAATTAGGGTTTCCACAAAAATAGGAATTTCTGAAATCGAAAGACATAGCTGGAAGCTCCTTGAAAAACTCGAAGTTTAAATCTTTGGATCGAGATTTTTGGCTGGGTAAATCTCCGAGAAACTCAAACCCTAATTCAGGGTCTTCCCTAGTGAACCCGGGAAGACTAAAAGGCATTTCTGAAGGGTGAAGCTTTGCAGATCTCAAATTCTGAATACACCAGGTTGATCAACTCATCAAGGCACATCTTTCTATCCTTTCAGAAAGTTGAAATTCACATTTTGAATTTTAAGGGTTTCTCTGACAAACCCTAATCCGGGACCAGATCCAGTTTTCAGCAAATCAAGTGGTAAGACCTAAATCTTTTCTATTTCCATTTGAAGTACTCTTTAAATATGTCTCACCACACCAAGCTTGAGGACAAGCTTGAAGGGGCTGATAAATTCCGAGCCTGGAAGTATAGGATTCGGTTAATCTCGGAACAGAATGAGTTGGAGTCATATATAAGGGAAGAGGTCCCTGTCCCAGAGGGAGACAAGGCTAAAGCCCTCCACAAGAAGAAATTGGTCAAGGAAAAGATAATCATTGCTGATTCTATCAAGGACCATCTCATCCCCTATGTGTCATCTCTGAAGACACCCAAAGAGATGTTTGATTCCCTATCCAATCTATTTGAAGGGAAGAACATAAATCGTAAGATGACTCTGCGGAACTAATTGAAAGGGGTAAAAATTCAGAATGGAGAATCCATTCAATCTTATTTTTCTATGGTCTCTCATATCAAGGAACAACTAGAAGCAGTGGATGAAATGGTGGAGAATGGTGAAGTTGTCATGGCCACTCTGAATAGCCTACCCAGGTCATGGGATTCCTTTATCCAAGGAATCAGTGCAAGAAAGAAGTTGGTATCCTTCAGCAGACTGCGGGAAGAATGCTCACAAGAATAAGCAAGGCTTGTGGCATGAGAAGAAAAGATGGGGAATGAAGATCAAGCTCTCACAGCTCACACCAAGAAAGGCAAGCCCAAGAGAGAGCCATCTCACTTCAAGAAATCTTCACACCACCATCGCAATAGAGAAAGGAGACTATGTTTTACATGTAATGAGAAGGGACATATTGCTGTAAATTGTCCCAAGAAAAAAAAGGACAACAACTTCAACAAGAAGAAGAAGGGCAGCAAAAGAAGGTACCATGCTCATGCTGCTAAAGATGATGAACCTCCAAATAAGAAGGCTAAGGTAGAAAGTGATGATTCATCAAGTGAAGATGAATATGTTCTAATATCCGCTCTCACAGGTACTATCTCTCATGGATTGAATTATTGGCTTATTGATAGTGGGGCTTCCAAACACATGACTAGGTTTAGAGAATCTTTTGCAAATCTATCTGAACATGAGTCACCCCATAAGGTGAAACTTAGGGATGACTATAAATATCCTATCAAAGGAAGTGGTGAATCCTCCTACAACCTAGACTCTGGGAAGTCTTTGAAGCTGAAAGATGTTTTATATGTACCTGGGCTCAAGAAGAACCTACTCTCTATATCTGCATTGGATGCAAAAGGCATGCGGGTTTCATTTGTAGATGGCCAAGTCTTAATGTGGCCAAAAGGTAAAACTATGGATGATGCAGTAGTGATTGGAGAGTAAGAGGGAGGATTGTACAAATTGAAGGGACAACCTGAACATGCCATGGTACATGAATCCATGGAGCCAAGTGAACTTTGGCATAGAAGGCTTGCACATGTGCACTATAGATCACTACTAATTGCAAGCAAAGTTGTAGAAGGTCTTCCTAAAATCAAGACAAAGAATGAAGGTGTTTGCAAAATATTTGCAAAAGGAGAGAACACAAAGAAGGCAATCACAAGAAAGTAAGGAAAAAGGAATTATCCACTCCGATGTATGCAGTCTGATGTCATCCAGTTCTCTGAGTGGGTATGTATACTATGGTTATTTCATTGATTATTTCTCTAGGAAGACTTGGTATTTATTTCTTGAAGAACAAAGATGAAGTATTCAACAAGTTCAAGGAATTCAAGGCCTTGATAGAAAACCACACTAAAAAGAAGTTCAAGACCTTTAGATCCGACAATGGTGGTGAATTCAATTAAGCAGACTTCAAGTGCTATGCAGTGATTCAGGGATTAAGAGGGAGTTCACCACTCCTTACAATTCTCAATAGAAAGGAGTAGAAGAAGTTACTTTAGAATAGGACTCCAGCAGCTCCTGCAAGGAACCAAAGATTCAGAGGGAGTCCACCCAACAAACAAACAAACATAAGTATTTGAATTATCATTTCTTGCATATTTGTTTGTTTAAATAATATGGTTCAATGATGTATATGCTTATGATCCTAGACTTAGGGTGTGTATTATGCATATTTGTATAATTGCATTAATGAACAATATACTATTAATATGCATGTGATGGGTAAGTGGCCTATGGCACTGTACAACATTCCATTGCTACTTATCTAGAATGAAACCTCTTTGCTGACATGTTAGGAGTTGTGCACACCCTTAACAATGTTCTGGTAGAGATTGGATGGCATCTAGAAAGTTACGGGATATGGATAAATATTGTATTGAAGCATTGGCTAAAACAATTGCATGACTGTATGACATATTTCTTTATGTCTAAGAAATTGTTCTGAAAACTATGAGATGTTTCTAATCATGCAATTTAACTTGTCTTGTAGGAAAGATCGTATACCATCACCTACAAAAGAAGGACTACAACATTTGTTCCAGTAACAAATCTATCTATTGAAGATATTGAAGATATTGAAGTTTCTCGGATCCGGGATGAAATAATGGAAGAATGCCATGATCCGTCGATCATGAAGAGTGATGGTTGGGATGTGGTCCCAGACCAGAAGGGAAGTCTATCGTGACTTCCAAGTGGATCTATAAGATCAAGCATGCTACAGATGGTAGCACGGAGAAATACAAAGTGAGGTTGTAGCTCGTGGCTTCTCCCAGAAAGAGGAATTGATTATGAAGAGACTTTTGCTCCTATAGCCAGATACACTTCCATTAGATCAGTAGTTGATCTGGCTGTAGTGATGAAATGGAAGATACACCAGATGGATGTCAAGACAACTTTCTTGAATGGTGTAGTCAAGGAGGAAGTGTATGTGGTGCAGCCACTTGGTTTTGAGACACATGACAGAGAGTCATATGTGTGCAAGTTGAAGAAATCCTTGTATGGCTTGAAGCAAGCTAATAGGACTTGGTATGGTAGGACAGACAAATTTCTATCTAGGTTGGGCTTTACCAAGAGTAAAACGGATTCCAACCTTTACTACAAGGTTGAGGAAGGAAATCTAGTGATACTACTATTGTACGTGGATGACCTGTTTGTAACAGGTGAGGATATATTGATTGCCGACACAAAGAGGAAGCTTGTTTCCAAGTTCGAGATGAAGGACTTGGGGATGGTGCACTATTTTCTAGGCATGGAAGTGTGGTAGAGTGCAGATGGGATCTTCCTTGGACAAGGGAAGTATGCAGTAGAGATCCTGAAGAGATTCGGGATGATGGACTACAAGGCCATGGCCACACCTATGGCATCAAACCTGAAGCTTCTGTGTGATGCTTCATCTGAGCCGGTTGATGTCACTATGTATCGTCAAATGATTGGGTCCTCTATGTACCTGATGAACACGAGACCAGATATTTTCTTTGTGGTGAACACATTGAGCGAGTTTCTGACGGATCCGAGAGGTGTTCACCTGGTTGCTATAAAGCATATTCTGAGGTACCTGAAGGGTACGGTTGATTATGGGTTCAAGTATGATGTGAATCATGTTGATGTATATGTAACTTCAGAATTTATTTCACATATATGTATATTGTATTCCTATAGAGATGTTATTATTCCTCTATACGGAAGTGGTTGTATTCCTATAGAGATGTTATTATTCCTCTATACAGAAGTGTCATCATTTATATTGTAAGTGTCGTAACTTGTACTTGATGGGTTATTAGACCACCTTGTTGTGGTTGGGCCTATATAAGTCATCTGGGTCAAAGGGTTATTAGACCACCCTAGTGGGGGTTGGCCTAGTCAACATTATGTTAAGTGGTTAAGTTGAGGTCGATCTAGTTGAGTAAAGGTCAAGTCAAGATAGTGTATAAATAGAGAGTGTGTCTTTCTCATTTTACACATTCTATTATCTCACTCACACTTGGGAGAGTGGCGCACTTGTGGAGGAGGAGGCTCTGTTGCTAGGAGAAGACTATCTCTTTTGTTCTGGTTGTATCATTGCTCTATCTATCTCTGAGGAAGTTATTGGGGTTTTTCACCTTTATGGTTTTCCCCAAGTAAACTCTGTGTCTCTTGTGTGCTTGCATTATTGTGTCCATGATTGATATGCTGTAGATTTGTTGTACATGTTGTTCTCTCAGTTAAGATCCTAGATCAGATTGAAGTAAATTCTGTAAATGTAACATGGTATCAGAGCTAGCCTCAAAAGAAGGCATGATATAGCATGTATGACCTTGTGTACCTTATGTCCAAAGGACAACCTCTAGTTCGTTGTACTTTGTGATTTATGATATGTACAATATATCGAATATCAGATCCCCGTGTACTTTGTGTCCAAAGGACAACCTCTAGTTCGTTGTACTTTGTGATTTATGATCTGTACAATGTAGGGTTTCTTCCTCTTCCAGATCTGAGTCAAAATCAGGTGACCTAGGGAAAAACATCATAACTTGGGCTAGGAAGCTCCAAATGAAATTTCATAAAAAGTGACAAGTAGTACACAGACTGTACTATCTCAAGAAACGTTTTCATAGGCCGAAGTTGAACAAGTGACATGTGGCACGCCATACAAGTTCACTCTCCTGCATTATCCCATAAATAGGTCACGTTGCGACACTTGGCATAACGCTCTCTAAGAGAATCCAATTGAGGTCAGACCTGTCGAGTTGGAAAGATGATAGGTGGGGTATCTCAAGAAAACTTTTAAAACCCCGTGGATCGAAAAGTTTGGAGTTACACCAGAAACAAACAGGGACATATTTCTGTCAAAACAAATTTTTTTTTGAGCACCTTCATTCATGGCTTTTGAAATTTAGGGTTTTGGATAAAGTTGGAATTTTTGTAATCAGAGACCACAGCTGAATGCTAATCATCAAAATCAAAATTTAGAGACCAAGATCATAATTTTTGGTTGGGAAGAAGGCCGGGCTTGATCAGACCCTAGTTCGGGACTTTGATAAGAAAAGTGGAAAATTAGGGCTTCTGCAAAAATGGGAATTTTTGAAATCTGTGACCACGGCTGGAAGCTCCTCATAAAAATAGAAACGTAGATATTTGGATCAAACCTTTTGATTGGGCAGAAGAGTGGGCTTCATCAAACCCCAGTTCAGGGTCACGTCCAGTGAATCCGAAAGTTTGAAAGGAAAAATTGAGGAGTGAAACTTTGCATTTTTCAAATTCTGAACATACCAGCTTGATCAGCTCATCAAGGTGCATATTTCTATCCTTTTGGAAGTTTGAAATTCAAAGTTTGAATTTTTGGGGTTTCTCTAACAAACCCTAATCTAGCTCTAGATCCAGTTCTTGCAAATCAAGTGGATTGGGTTAATCCTAGAAGAAGATGGATTGGTCACCTACATAAGTGAAGAAGTTCCTATTTCAGAGGGAGATGAGGCTAAGGCCTTACATAAGAAGATTACAAGCAATATCGACAGGTATGACTTATCCAGGTATGTTTCGAGATTTGTTCATGATTAAGTTTATGGTAATTTGTCTTCATATTATTACGGTTAGTACAATATTGATTAAATCTAGACTTGTCATATCACCTTAATAAAATTATGAATGCACGATAGAAGATATTCATTGATTAGGGTGTTGACACTTATGATTGTACTAATGCATTATGGTGTTGTATGAGGTTTATGTTGTCTGCTAACACAAAAGGTACACCGAGAAAGTCAAATCATGTTCTACTTCAAGAACATATGCTCATGGTGACATGAAGACAAAGATTCATCCATTGTCATGGATCATATAGAAGATCTACTTTCAAGGTACGTATAACTTGGTTCTACAATGGTTAAATTATGAGACATGCAGGTTACTAGAACAAGTCATTAAAGAGAACCAGAAGACATTATGCGGGTATGTTAGACATAACTAGCTAGCATGCTAATCCGGGTATGTTTTTCCTATATAAAGCTAGAATCCTACCTTGTGTTAGGATCTTATACTGTTGTGTTGTTGATAATGATTATTCATGAAGTCATAGGTTTGAATAGTCATGGTTGTATGCATATTATGTTTCTTACCATAATTGATGATATGAATAACCAGAAGAATCATGAAGGTATAGGTTTGAGTAATCACGGGTTTATGCATTGATGATTTAACTAATGATCAAATAAGAATATGCATGAGTAAAAGAAGACTTCCCTGAAACCTTGAATACTAATGCTTATTATCTGTGAATGATCATGACTATACATGTTTAATATTATTGTGTTTTGATAGTATTAAGATTATACTAATGAATGTGTGATTATGTAAGAGGCCTCAAGGATAACACAATGATGATACTAATAAGCATGCATAGTGGTTAAGGATGGATATAAGTTCAAGGACAGGTAATCCAGGAAGCAAAGATCAAGAGGGAGCAAACTCCAGTTGTTCCTGCAAGAAAGCAAAGGAGCACACTTCAGTAGTTTCTGCAAGGATGTAGATATTCAGAGGGAGTTGACCACTTCTCACCTTCCACATCAAAATGGAGTTGCAAAGATTCAGAGGGAGTCCACCCAGCAACCAAACAAAGATAAGTATTTGAATTTTCATTTCTTACATAATGTTATTCAATGATGTATATGCTTATGTTCCTAGAATTAGGTTGTGTATTATGCATATTAGAATAGTTGCATTGATGAATAGTATACTATTAATATACATGGGTAAGTGGCCTATGGCACTGTACAACATTCCATTGCTACTTATCTAGAATGAAACCTCTTTGCTGACATGTTAGGAGTTGTGCACACTCTTAACAATGTTCTGGTAGAGATTGGAAGGCATCTAAAAAGTTACGGGATATGGAAAAATGTTGTATTGAAGCATTGGCTAAAATAATTGCATGACTGTATGACATATTTCCTTATGTGTAAGAATTTGTTCTGAAAACTATGAGATATTTTCTAATCATGAAATTTAACTTGCTGTGTAGGAAAGATCGTATACCATCACCTACAAAAGAAGAGCTACAACATTTGTTCAAGCAACAAAGTTATCTATTGAAAATATTGAATATATTGAAGTTCCTAGGATCTGGGAAGATTGCCATGATCGAGGAGTGCTAGTCGATCATGAAGATGTTTGGGATGCATTCCCAAGACCTGAAGGGGAGTCTGTAGTGACTTCCAAGAGGATCTACAAGATCAAGCATGCTGCAGGTGGTAGCATAGATACTTTTGCTCTTGTAGCCAGATACACTTCCATTAGATCCGTACTTGCTCTGGTTGCATTGATGAAGTGGAAGATACACCAAATGGATTTCAAGACAGCCTTCTTGAATGGTGTATATGAAGAAGAAGTGTATGTGGATCAGCCACCTGGTTCTAAGACACATGACAGGGAGTCATATATGTGCAGAACTTGGTATGGCAGGATAGGCAGCTTTCTATCCAGTTTGGGCTTTACCAAAACTAAAGCGGATTCCAACCTTTACTACAAGGTTGAGGAAGGCAATCCAGTGATTTTGCTTTTGTATATGGATGACCTGTTTATTACAGGTGAAGATAGATTGATTGCTGACACGCAGCGGAAGCTTGCTGCCGAGTTCGAGATGAAGAACTTGGGGATGATGCACTATTTGTTTTTGGCATGGAGGTGTGGCAGAGTGCAGATGGAATCTTTCTTGGACAAGGGAAGTATGCAGTAGAGATCCTGAAGAGGTTCGGGATGATGGACTACAAGGATATGGCCACACCTATGGCATTGAACTTGAAGCCTCTGTGTGATGCTCCATTTGATCCGGTTGATGTCATGATGTATCGTCAGATGATTGGGTCCTTGATGTACCTGACGAACACTAGACCAGATATTTGCTTTGCGGTGAACACATTGAGCCAGTTCCTGATGGATCCCAAAGGTGTTCACCTGGTTGGTGTAAAGCATATTCTGAGGTACCTGAAGGGTATAGTTGATTATGGGCTCAAGTATGATGCGAATCAAAAGTTTAACCTGCATGGTTATGTTGATTGGGTAGGCAGTGCTGCAGATAGGAAGAGCACTTATGGGTGCTGCTTCAGTATGGGATAAGGTGTGATCTCTTGGTTTAGCAGGAAGTAGTCTTGCGTAGCACTAAGTACAACCGAAGCAGAATATGTTGTGATAGATGAGTAGGTTGCAGATGTATTGACCAAGCCGTTGGCCAGAGTGCAGTTTGAGTACTTTAGAGAGAGGCTTGGTGCACTTCAGATCGAGGTTCCTTCCAAAAGGAAGTGATGAGTCTGGAAGATGTAGATGCACATGAGATTTTCTGACATGGTTGATGTGTTCTCCCATGGTCGTGATGTGCTGAGCCATTCTCACATGGTGGTAGGTGTGTTCTCCCATGGTGTAGATGTAAGGGATGAAGCCATTTTTCACATGGTGGTAGATATGTTTTCCCATGGTGAAAAAGTAAGGGCTGGAGCCTTCCCCGAATGGTGGTAGATGTGTTCTCCCATGTCAGTGGTGTAAGTGCTGGATGATGTGCATCTAGGCTGTGCTTCGTGGATGATGAGATGATCTGAAGAGGACGATGCTATGATGATTAGGAGGATCATGGATGATGAGCATCAGGACGATGCTCTAGTTACTACTCTGTATATGTATATGCATCATATTGGATGCTTGTTATGATCAGTTGGATCATTTATGTATATATGCATCATGTTGGATGATGGATATGATCAGTTGGATCATTTATGTATGTATGCATCATGTTGGATGCTAGATATGATCAATTGGATCATTTGTATGTATTTTTTATATGCATCATGTTGGATGCTTGGACCATGTATCTGTATATGTATCAAGTGGATACATTGTATGATCAGGTAGATCATGTATGTTGATATGTATCATGTATTTGTATTTCTATCAGGTGGATACACTATATGATTAGGTGGATCATATATGATGATATGCATCAGGTGGATGCATTTTATGATCAGGATGATAATGATGACGAGCTTTAGGGTGTTGCTCCAGATGATATGTATCAGGATGGTACAGTGATGATGATCAATGTGATCATGAGCATCAGGATGATGCTTTGTGCGATGATGATCCATTGGATAATGAGTATTGGGTTGATACTTGGAGGTTAGAGATGATATGTGGCAGGTTGTGCAAATAGCATGTAATCAGTCCTAGGAGATCTTGCCGGTCATGCTTAGGCACATAAATGTTCCTGGGATACTCTTTCCGGTATTGCTATGTAGTATGTAATCAGTCCTTAGATATCCGATAGGTTGAGCTGTGTGCTCGTAATTAGTCCTGGGATGAGGTATTACTACGGAGACATGTAATCAGTCCTGGAGATCCGAGAGGTTGAGCTGTGTGCTCGTAATTAGTCCTGGGATGCTCTTTAGAGATCTTTCCAGTCGTATTGCGACACATAAATGTTCTTGGGATTCTCTTTAAAGGTTTTGTCTATCCACATGTAATCAGTCCTGGAGATCCGAGAGGTTGAACTGTGTGCTCGTAATTAGTCCTGGGATGCTCTTTAGAGATCTTGCCGGTCATGCTACAATACATAAATGTTCCTGGGATGCTCTTTAAAGGTTTTGTCTATCCACATGTAATCAGTCCTGGAGATCCGAGAGGTTGAGCTATGTGCTCGTAATAAGTCCTGGGATGCTCTTTAGAGATCTTGCTTGTCGTCCTGTGGCACATAAATGCTCGTGGGATGCTATTTAAAGGTATTGTGGAGGAGATGCATGTAATCAGTCCTGGGAGATCTTGTCGGTCGTGCTATGACACATAAATGTTGTTGGGATACTCTTTCTGGTATTGCATCCGCACATAAAATTAGTCCTGAGAGTCCACCTCTATCAGACCGTTCGCATAGATGATGAAGACCTACAGGTGGTGGGCCTACATCCAGTATGAAAAAGGACTAGCTCTGTAGAACTTCCTATCACGAGTAGATTTAGAGATTGATTGAGATAGCAACAGCAGTGATGATGATGATGACTCGATGATGATTATCCAATGACGATGATCCATAGAAGATGACTTCTGCTAAGAGACCTGTGTTGAGAAATACCTTCCTAGTTAAGAGGGAGTGTTGATGTATATGTAAGTTCGGAATGTATTTCACATATATGTATATTGTACTCCTATAGAGATGTTATTATTCCTCTATACAGAAGTGGTTGTATTCCTATAGAGATGTTATTATTCCTCTATACGGAAGTGTCTTCATTTATATTGTAAGTGTCGTAACTTGTACTTGATGGGTTATTAGACCACCTTGTTAGGGTTGGCCCTGTATAAGTCATGTGGGTCAAGGGTTATTAGACCACCCTATTGGGGGTTGGCCATGTGGGTCAAAGGGTTATTAGACCACCCTAGTGGGGGTCGACCTAGTCAGCATTATGTTAAGTGGTTAAGTTGAGGCCGACCTAGTTGAGTAAAGGTCAGGTCAAGTTAGTGTATAAATAGAGAGTGTGCCTCTCTCATTTTACACATTCTATTCTCTCACTGACACTTGGGAGAGTAGCACACTTGTGGAGGAGGAGGCTCTACTACTAGGATAAGACCATCTCTTGTATTCTGGTTGTATCATTGCTCTATCTATCTCTGAGGAAGTTATTGGGGTTTTTCACCTTTATGGTTTTCCCCAAGTAAACTCTGTGTCTCTTGTGTGCTTGCATTATTGTGTCCATGATTGATATGCTGTAGATTTGATGTACATGTTGTTCTCTCAGTTAAGATCCTAGATCAGATTGAAGTAAATTCTGAAAATTTAACAAATCAAAAGTTTAACCTACAGGGTTATGTTGATTCAGATTGAGCAGGCAGTGCTGCAGATAGGAAGAGCACTTCTGGGTGCTGCTTCAGTATGGGATCAGGTGTGATCTCTTGGTTTAGCAGGAAGCAGTCCTGCGTAGCACTGAGTACAGATAAGGCAGAGTATGTTGCAGCCTGTTCGGCTAGTTGTGAGGCAGTATGGATTCGAAAGCTACTGTATGAGTTATTTGATCTACCGCTGGAGGCTACTGGTATATTTTGTGACAACTAGAGTTGTGTGAAGCTATCTGAGAATCCGGTGTTCCACAACAGGTCGAAACACATAGAGATCAAATATCACTATATCAGGGATATGGTCGAGAGGGGAGCAGTGAAGCTCCTGTATGTTGCGACGGATGAGCAGATTGTAGATGTGTTGACCAACCAGAGTGAAGTTCGAGTACTTCAGAGAGAGGCTTGGTGTTCTTCAGATTGACGACACTTCGAGGAAGAAGTGATGGAGACATTTGCTGAAGCCATTCCAAGCATGGTGGAAGGAGGATCCTTCACATGGTTATGGATATAAGCGCTGGATGATGAGCATCAGGATGATGTTCTAGTTTCTGCTCTGTATGATCAGTTGGATCATTTATGTATGTATGCATCATGTTGGATGCTAGATATGATTAGTTGGATCATTTATGTATGTATGCATCATGTTGGATGCTTGGACCATGTATTTGTATATGTATCAGGTGGATACGTTGTATGATCAAGTCGATACTTAGTATGCATCAGTTGGATGCATTATATGATCAGGATGATCATGGATGACGAGCTTCAGGATGTTTCTCTAGATGGCATGCATCAGGACGATGCAGTGATGATGATCAGGATGATCATGTGTACATCGGGATGATGTATGGTGAGTATCAGGTGGATACTCTATGTCCGTGGAAAGGTTGTGCAGATGAGCATGTAAGTAGACCTGGGAGATCTGGATAGGATGAAAAAGGCCTCAGATGCTCTTTCAAGGCATTGCTCTGGGAGGACATATAATAGCGCCCTGGGAGATTTGCAGATGCTCTTGTTGGGTTTTTCTATTGGCATATAATAGCTCCCTGGGATATATGGAAAATGCTCTTTCGAGGTTTTGTCCTATGGCATGTAATGTGTCCTTGAGAGATCCGACAGGTAGAGCTGTGTGCTCATAACAGCCTGGGATGATCTTGCAAGCTTTTACCATGACCACATGTAATATGCTCCTAGAAGACCCGATAGGTAGAGCTGTGTGCTCGTAACAGCCTGGGATGCTTCAACCAAGTTTTGTGGTGGACCACATGTAATGTGCTCCTGGGAGATCTGACAGGTAGAGCTGTGTGCTTGTAACATCCTGGGATGCTTCATCCAGGTTTTGTGGTGAGATCACATGTAATGGGCTCCTGGGAGATCCGACAGGTAGAGCTATGTGCTCGTAACAACCCGGGATGCTTTATCCAGGTTTTGTGATGGGTCACATGTAATGTGCTCCTGGGAGATCCGACAGGTAGAGCTATGTGCTTGTAACAGCCTGGGATGTTGCATCCAGGTTTTGTGATGCACGTAATAAGTCCTGAGGATTACATAGTATGTCCAGTGATGATGAAGACCTACAGATGGTGGGCCTACATCCAGTATGAAAAAGGACTGACTCTATAGAACTTCCTATGACGAGTAGATTCAAAGATTGATTGAGATAGAAGCAGCAATGATGATGATGATGTTTCAAGGATGATGATTCGCTGATGATGATCTAGAGAAGAAGACTTGTGCTAGCAGATCTGTGTCAAGAAATACCTTCCTAGTTAAGAGGGAGTGTTGATGTATATGTAACTTCGGAATGTATTTCACCCATGTATTTCATCTATGTATATTGTACTCCTATAGAGATGTTATTATTCCTCTATACGGAAGTGTCGTCATTTGTATTGACAAGTACCACAAGTGTCATAACTTGTCGATGGGTTATTAGACCACCATATGTTGGGTCGGTCCTGATTAAGTTAACATTGGGTTATTGTACTAAGCTAGACAAGTCGGCCCCATAAGTTTATTGGGCAGTCAGGACAAGTATAAATAGAGATCTCCCGATCTCTATTTGGATCACTTCATAACTCACTCTTCCATCACTTGGAAAGTGGCTCACATGTGAGGAGGAGGATCAACTTCTAGGAGGAGTCTATCTCTGTGTACTTTGGTTTTACTATTGCTCTATCTATCTCCGAGGAAGTTGTGGGGTTTTTCACCTTAGGGTTTTCCCCACGGAAACTCTGTGTGTCTATTGTCTCTGATGTTTGCTTCTTGTGATGATTGACATGCTTGCTATGATTGATATGCATTATATAATGTACATGTTATTCTCTAAGTAAAGATCCTAGAGTATATTGAATTAATGCTAAAAAATTAACATATTCAATGACGAGGGAAACTGCCACTGATGACTACAATCCCCAAGGTACTAATTGAAACTCTAAAATTCATTCCCAGAGCAAAATGAGTTGATTTCGATGTGAAGAAATCCATTGGAAGGGAGGCCTTAAGGCATCCTCTATCATCCAACACGAGGAACACTCAAATGGTATGAGCTGATGTGGAGTAGTACAAGTAACAAGACTGACACTAGGAAGGCCAACACATGAGGTCAAGGTAAACTACAAAATGGCCAACACAGGCTGTATCCTTGAACAGTGAGCACAACACAAAGTGACTTAGGGAGTTTTCAACATGATGGGGAAGTGATATAAGCCTACAATGTAGGAGACATTAGCAGACCCTCCATATGGTTGGAAGAATAACCAACCGAGGGAGTAAACAACTCGGAGATCAGGGTCACCCTAAGGTCAAAAACTAAACCCAACTGAAATGATACACTCAAATAGGTGCTATGTTCAAGGATAGGACCGACTGAACTGCCTTTGAATCTGTAAGATGTGATATACCCTTCTTATCCCTTATTATTTTTAGATAAAATATTACCTTTATTGTTGTTTTAATGAGTCCAAAAAAGAATGAAAACTCAATAGATCCAACCATGTAAAGAGTTTAACGAGCCCATGGGAGGAAAACTCAGGACCTTCTTCATTGTTTACAGAGTTCGAAGAAGAGATAGAAGAATACTCTATATACTGATCTCTGTATTTTAATATCGAGCCGAGATCTATTCTTGCTCGCCTGTGTTTTCAATTTTAAGGAGTCTGAAAAACTTAAACAATAACTCCATACACCTACTCCTGGATTTTAATATCGAGCCCAAGTAGGTTAATGCTCGCCCGTGTTTTCTTGTTTATTGAATCTGAAAAACTTAAACAATCCTCTATTTACCCTCTCGTGGATTTCACATCGAGTCTGAGTAGGTGAGTGCTCGCTTGGTGTTTTCATGTTTCGAGAGCTTGAAAACCCTAAAGAAGGCTCCAAAAGGTGTTTTTTCGTAAAGTTAGTCTCCTCCCTCGAAAAATTGTAAAACAAAGGAAGAAGAAATCTTCTAGTCACGAATGGCTAGAGTATTCCTCTTTCGTAAGTAATCCACAAAACTCCAGAAAATGGTTAAACTTATACTTAAGTGGATGTTGCTTCAAATCCTTTAACGAGTTTGAAATGACAACTATACTCAGCAATCTTGTCATATTTAATGAGTCTAACAAGAGCTTAGAGAGAACTCCATAAGAATATTTTTCATAAAGTTTTAACGAGTCCAAAAAAGTAAACTTGTGACGTCCTTACTGTTTTTAACGAGCTCACAGGAGAGATGGAAGAATGCTCGTAGACTCCTTACTATTTTTAACGAGCTCGAAGGAAAGGTGGAATATTGCTCGGAGGTGGATCAATGTCCAAATGAATGGCAGACTGTATTATAGACTCTGGGAAAACTTCATCAGAACGAATTATATTATCGCAGATGGAACACATATCTAAACATTCAGATGGAGTCATCACCTGGTCAATTGCTGGGACCCAGTCGTGAGAAGGTAAGCATGAATTCAGAGGCTTATTCTCAGTAGCAATTGGAATCAAGGAACAATATTCCACATAATTTGATTGGGACATAGTAGTTCCTACTGACGAGGGACATACTTGGTCTATAGTTGGGTAATAAGAGGGATCAACAAATGTAAGCTGATCGATAGTGACAATGCTTTCATTGTGAGGAAAATGCATCACACGAAAGAGCGTAGACACCACAGCCTACATATCATATACGTAATCACGTCGAAGGATCATATCAAAATCCATAGGGTCCTTTAAAACCATAAAATGAACTAAGATTGTTTTTCCACTCAAAGTAACAGGTACTTGAGGGAGGAATCCCAATGGTTCACTAGGTCTTCTGTCGAAGGTCAACGACCAATTAACAACTGGAATAAGGTTAGGAAAACCTAAATATTTCCAAGCATAGGGGGATAAGATACTAAAAAAGGCTCCTTCATCTACAATACATTGGTGAACCACATGGTTGCCAATATCAACCTTTATCTGGAAAGGTGTAGAAGAAGGAAGGCGAGGCCTAGTTAGACTATTCCAATCAAAGGAAATGATCCCAGAGCTTGGTAGGGGTTCACTTGGAACAGATGCAGTGCCCCCATTTTCAGAAACATCCGAACTGGTAATGCAGAAGACTTCAGGGATAGGTGCATCAGTCTGAGAAGGACTGATGGGATCGGTCGAAGGTTGCATCGATTTGATCACTTCACTCTCCAAAGGAAGAGTGGGGTTTACCAAAGATTGCATTGGTTCAACCACTTAACTCTCCGAAGGGAGAGTGGGGTTGACCAAATATTGCATTGGTTCAACCACTTTATCAACCAAAGGTTGATCTGACTATTGGGAATCTATAGACAATTCAGGAGCAGAGGATCCTTCAGACATGGACCACACTCTCAGCACCTCTGGAATAGCAGGGCACCAATGAGTAAGGTGATATCCCTTACAAAGTTTACAAGGGAACTTTGGCTTGCATCCTATAAGCTTAGACTCTGTAACAACAACAGTACTCTCAGCATGACTAGCATTGGCTGACAGCTTGCCCCTAGCATGACTTGCATAGGCTAGTTGCTCAGAAGCAGAAGACTTTTGAACTAAGGACCACACTCTTTGCACCTCTGGAATAGCAGGGCACTGGTGAGTAAGATGGTCTCCCTCGTAAAACTTACAAGGGAACTTAAGCTTCTATTTATAAGGTGTGCCAACAATGTCAACGTTCTCAGCATGACTTGCAGTGGCTGATTCAATGTCTCCAGTATGACTCACAGGAATTGGTGACTTGTCATTAATATGACTAGTAGTGATCAATAATGTGTCCTCAACATGAGAAATAGTGGTTGAAGACATACTTCCAGTATGATTTGCAATGTCTGAAATTTTGCTCCTAGCATGACCTCCAGAGGCTGGGTAGGTGCCCCCAGCATGACCTTCAGAGGCTGGGTGGTGAGGTTCAGTATGATCTCCAGTGACTAAACGAGTTCCCCCAACATGACCACCAGAGGTTGGGTAGGTTCCCCCAGCATGACCTCCAGAGGTTGGGTGGCTGCCCCCTTGCTTTGGCACCTTCTTCCTATTCTTCTTCCATCTATTCCTTTTAGACTGATGGTTACTAGCATTACTACTTTCACCACATGTGGTAGAAGGAGGAGGAGAAGATGCTATTGGCAAAGCGGGCATAGGGTTCTACTGCTCATGATGTGAAGTGCTTACTTGAGAAGCATCAGGAACATGCAAGGCATTCGGAGTGGAAAACAACCAAACTGATAGCCCTATAGTGAATCCCGGAAGATTCAAAGTAGCCATTAAGGGAGTACCAATGTTCCCAATCAATGGAAAAGCACAAGGATCCCCTTCAACAGGGGTACCTTGATTGGTGCTCACCGGGATGCTATCGATAGCTTTCGACTCAACAAACCAGAAATCTCTAAGGCCAACTAAAAACAAGCATCACAAAGAGCACACCACTACAAAATCCTAAGTATCCAAAACCAGGAAAACAAGGATGGTGAATACTCTCAGTCGAAAGTCTGGGATGATCAGGGCCCAGAACAAGCTAGTAGAGCATTGAAGAATAGTTATACGGTGCCCAGTTCATGTACTCTGGGTGCAAGCATTTGAATCACCAAATCGCCCTCCTAGGATTACTGAAAAGGGTTACCTTCCGTATTTGTTCTAGGTACAATGAAAATAGCCTTTCACTGCCACTTACGTAAGAAGCCCTAAGGTCAAGATACTAAGGCTACCATTAACACAAAAGAAGCTCTAGGGGACAGTCGCAGGTCCGACTAGAACGCATGGGCAGGGTAGCTAAGTGCGAAATCCAAAAGGATCCCCGTACACGAACCAGCCTCGGTGTATGCTCCGAATGAAAAGTGAAGGGGTATCCTCACTATTTCACCTTCGCAATACCTCGTGCTTAACTCTGGTTTCAGTTGAGCTTCCAGGACAACTTTGATGTCAATGGGTTTACCTAAAAACAATCTCACTAGGATTATTGAGTAATGAAAATGGTTTCGGATAGTTAAAGTGTGTTCTAATCCGAAACCCTAACCTAAGCTAGTTGGTGTAGTGACATCCCTAGAAAGAAAATTTGCTAATAAATTTTATTAATTATTCTTTTTAAGGGTTGTTCTTTACTCAAAGGTTGCAATGCATTGTGTGGCATGGTTGTGATAGAAAGTAAAGTGTGTAAATGAAACAACTTTCAAAACAACAAAAGGCTGTTTTTCTTTTTTCCGATTATGGTCTTTCCAAAATGAAAACTTAAGCTAACCAAAAACAAATCTCTTTTTTCTTTCCTTTTCAAATTCAAAACAAAGTAAACTATGCTACTTCGAAATGATCATAAGCCTTACTACTTTAAACTACCAAACTCATTTTTTTCTTTTTCCGATATATGCAAAAGAAAAAGAACTTGAAAATGGAAGCAAGTAAGACCTAAAAGAGAAAATGAAAGTAAGGAAAAAAAACTCTAAGGTTCACAACAATCAACTTGATTACTTGACAAAAGACTTGTCCTACGAAGTTTTTAAAGGGAAAAAACCTTGGGCTTGGAAGACAAAGTGGAAAGAAAAGAAGGATAAGAGACGCTTTAAAATGGAAAGGCAAACTTCAAAAGTTGCTCCAAAGCATCAAGAACCCTAAAAACACTAAGCCAAGCTAATGGTAGGCAAGCGAATCAAAGATGGCCATACAATCACAAAGGCTCAAATGGAAGCAAACTAAAAGACTTCAACTTACTTGAAACTGAAACTGACAAAGCAATCAGGAAATGTCTAGACTCAAAACTTTTGAAAACACCCTAAAGACTCCAACTTGGTGTCAAACCCTAAATCAAAGGTCAAGACACCGTCAAAGTATGCTTAGAGTTGCCACGAACAACAAATTTTGTAAACAAAGGTTTGTATACCTGTAACAAGAAACTAGGGTACGAACATGCAGCTATGTTCAACTAGGGACAAGGCACAGTTTCCAAAAAGAGCCATGAACAAACAAGACACCTCAAAAGTACTCAAGCAAGAAAAAGATGACCTAAGGGACTAAGGAGAGGCAAACAAAGCTCAACCAAGGAATAAAGACCTCAAGGATCAGTTGGGAAAGCAAAAACAGAGGCTGGAAATCAAACCAAACAGGCAAAAATCAAATCCCAAAAACAAACAGAGACTTACAAGAAAATACTCTACTGTGCAGTAGAGAAACTTGCGTTTTTCAGGAGGTGTACCCTACTATGTAAAGGAAAACCAGCGTTTTGAGGAGGTGTACCCTATTGTGTAAAGGAAAACAAGCGTTTTTCAGGGGATGAACGCTACTGTATGCATAGAAACCAACGTTTTTTCCAAAGAAGGATTAAAACAGGCTTCAAAACTTCAAATTGAGGTAAGTCAAGCAGTGGAGGCAGGCTAATAGTAACCTACAGAGCCTCTCAGAGGATCAAAAAAGATCAAAAAGTGCTGGAAGGAAATTTAAATGAGTCTCCTAGAACAAAAAACAAGTGGTCCCTAGTGGACTCCCTAGTTTTTTGTTCGGGAATTCTACCCTATAGCGAGGAGATGGACACTACCAACTTTTGGGGTGATAGGTAAATACATTAATCATATCACATAGGCTTCTACAAAAGGAAAGAGATCAAGGTTCTTGAAGGCATACCTTATTAACGAAGTTCGATCCTAGCTTTCGCTTTCTCCTTCGATCGATCCTCCACTTGATCTTCTATTTGACGAACCTGCAATACAAAGATATCTTCCTCAACGTATCTTAACTGATATAACAATGATAGAATTGAAATACAATTTAGACATCAAATACAATCAAGCATTGAATCCAAACAAATATGCAATCCATTAGACATTTGATTGGGACAGGAAGGGTATTTAACCCTTTATTGTCAAAAGCAAATAATCAGTACAAATATACTTGATCATTCAGAGTGCTTGTGCAACTGGATCCTGGGCTCCTGCTCTTCACACTAACTTGGAATTCCTCCAGCGTAACAACCCTTAATGCATAGTTTCTTCTCTAGGTCATTATGACCAGTATGAGTCTAATGAGTAACCCCTCTCATGGATCCTCCTTGTATTATATGGGACAAGGTAGGCAGTTTGGATCGAGAGGTAGTTGTATTGGTAGGTTGGGGAAGTTGCAAAACCAACTGCAACTAATCCCAATTCGTCAAATTAATATATTTTTTATTACTTTTTAAGGTGTACGCTAGTTTTCTTAAGTGGAGTAGCGTTCAACATGCAACTTCCCTACTTTACCACCAGCATTTGCAAGATTTCTGAGGGTGTACGCTACTCTATTGAAGCAAAGCAGAGTATTTTTGAGAAAAAACGCTACTTTAATGAAGTGGAGTAGAGTATTTTTGGAGGCAAACACTACTATGATGCTTGTAGGGTAGCGTTTTTCCTTAAAAGTGGGTAAAAAGAGGGTTTTGTCATTTGTGAAGGGGTAGGTCTAGGCCATTCAACATCTAGGGTCATCATGATCTTCAATCCAAGTTGTCCTTTTGTGTGATCAACAACTAAATGTGATCACGGATGAAGAAGTGCAGATTTGACCTATAACAAGGCGGTAGGCATAGCCCACAGGTAGGTCATCGAGATTGGCTAGGAGGGCTAAAGGGGCATATCTTAAAGCCATTGATATTAGGTTTTTCTTGGGAGCAGAGGGATTTTTAGAAGCATCAAGAGTAACAACAAGTATTACAATAGTAACGCTAAAGTATTTAGGACTTGGGTACTTTGGCCAGCAGCTTTAGCGAAGGGAAACATGCCACTAGTTTCTTCTCGGGCTTGTAAATTTTCCCACAAAGCACTCAGAAAGTGGGTTTGGAACATTCTCTGGTCAAACAAGGTTTCTCTTAGATCAGTGTCAGACCCAGATATGAATGGGGAAGACTAAGTCCTTAAACCTGAAGAGACGCTTTCTATAGTATGTGCCTCTTTTTTAGGTAAAGAAAAGGACCTAGTTAATGGAGAAATACCTATTTAGGCTTTCTTTGCTTTCTCGATGACCTTCTCCGGGTCCGATATAACCTTTGGTAGCTCAGGATCTGGATGAATTCTGGTAGGTATCCTCCTAGGAGCCATACTTCCTCCTAGGAGTTCACCGATTTGAAAGATGGAGTCGCCAGGAGAATAAAATACGATCCTCTTAGTGTCTGAATATTGCTCACAATCAGCAATCAGCTCTGATCTAATACAAATTTTAAAGTAAGATCGATCTCCAGTGGAATTGCCTATTTGAAAATTGGAGTCACCAGGGAAAATGATACAACCTTGGAACCTCAGGTCTGATTTGATACTGTGAAAACCAGAGATTCTCCTGAGCGGAGTCACCATAAATGCTATCACTCAATATTTTCCTGGGTTGTGGCATGCAAGACCATGAGGTAACTGTTGCAAACCAATATTTAGTGCACGGAAACTAGCCTTTCCAACCATAAAGAGGGATCTCTCTTTCGTGCTTCCAGCAACAGGGTATAGATTAAATATGTTGGGTTATTGGTAAAGTGGTGGCTAGACCTTCGAACAACGGATTAAAGGGATGTTTTTAGTTGGTTGTAGATAAGAATAGGAAGACAATTGGGCATGGAGTCACTTCGGTAGATTTACAGTCACCAATTACGGGCTTAGACCATAATTGCAGAGGCAAGAGGCAAGGTAGATGGGTTTCTTTCAAGTGAAAATAATCAGCGGGTGAAGGAAGAAAAAGGGAACAAGTTCCATTACAAGGTTAGAGCATTTACAAATGAATTCTAACCTGCAACTTCGAGAGGAAAAGGGTGGAATAGCTAGTCATATGCTTCTAGAGCATGGGGACATGAAGTCGAGACCATGTAGTCTTGATCTAGGTATTGTAGAAGCAAACAATCAATGAAAATACAATGCAGGAACACATGCACAGGAAATAACAGACATCAAAACACACATCACAGGAATCTCAAGCTCCAGAATCAGGTCCTCTTATTGAATTAAGAGGTTGAGTTCAATACAAGTGTAGACCAGTAATCTCCCTGAATCTAAAACATCCAACCTTTCGGTCCTCTTCGGAACCTACTTGATAGGATTACAAAAAATTTGAAGATTCTAACCAATTCAAAACATACTTGGATTGACAATGATGAGGTCGTTCAAGCCAGGCTGCCCAAATCAACAACCTCTAATTCTATTATGCATGAAGGTGGGGAATATTTTTCGCTGTCAGTGCGCCATTGGGCTGCGGAAGCCACCTGCTTATCCTTTGGATCAAGGAAGCTTATATTGACTATGACAGATAACTGAAACATCCCCCTTGTCGCTTCTAGGATGTGACATTTCTTTGTGAAAATCTTCATTCCTTGCGGCCACCATCTGCTCTGCAACACTTCCATTGGTCCACGATTATATTTCTGCAATCTGCAATCCGCAATGTGGGACTTAGAATTTAGAAACTCCACTTATTGCCTTCTAAAAAATTACTCTTTCCGCAATCTGCAATGCGGGAGGCAAGATTCAGGAAATTACTTTTTGCGTTCCTGGAAAATGTCATTTCCGCAATCCGCAATCTGCAATGCAGGATGTAGAACTCAGAAACTTACTTTTTCACCAATTGGAAAATCACCTTTCCGCAATTCGCAATCCACAATGCGGGATGCGAAACATGGAAACTTACCTGTGCCTTTAGGAAAATTGGGCTCCCGCAATCTGAAATCCGCAATCCGCAATGCAGAATGCAGAACTCAGAAATCCACCTCTATGCACTTAGAAAAATATCATCCCACAATCCGTAATCTACAATGCGAGTTGTGGAACATCGGAAAGGTGGAAAACCTCTAGATCGGGCACATTGCAGATCACTTCCCAATCGTTGATCTGGACTTGTTATTCAATCTTAGCCATCCAAACTCCTTTAATAGTGGAAGGAGCCCTTTTTGCTGGTTCTTCTCATCTTCCTCACTGCGTATTTGTCATTTGGCCTTAAATTGCTTGACACTTAGCCATTTTTGGGATTTTTGACTCTTTCTTTGGTGCAACAGGTCGATGGGTGACCTTGGGGATTTGGTGGGGGCCTGCCTTTACCTTCCCTGGTGGAAACTGTAATAGGTGTTAATAGCCACAATTGACTCGGATCCGCAATCCACTTTTGCAATCCAAAATCCAGATTTGTGCATTCCGCAGTCCACGTGCGAGACTCAGAAATCGGATTGCCAAAACCAACGCTATATCGAAATCCCGCTTCCAACCACTGTAATCCGCAATGTGGAAGCTGGAAGTCGGAAGCCAATTTCGGCTTCGAAAATTTTTCTGTCTAAAATCCACAGTTCTACAAGCCGCATGTGGAACTCGGAAGTAGGATTCCTCCATTGCTATCCCGATGAAATTTACCTCCCGCAAGCCGCTCGCGGATGCGGAAGGGTCAAGACCAAAGACCCCTGCTCCAACAAGCTTTTAGGGAAAAATTCCAAGGGTCATAACTCCCTCATGCTTTGTCCAAATGGGACCATGTTGGTACCGTTGGAATTCTCTTGGAGAGATCTATCCAATGGTGCAATCCCCACCCCATATGAGCACTCCAACCATGCCAATTTTCCAACTGAAATTCTATTCATAACCCCACCTAAGTGACTTTATCCTTATGTAAGGGACTCTTCCTCCTTACTGCCATGACTTCTCCCTTCACGTGACCCACATAGGGGTTTTGAAACACATCATGGGTTATCCCATTCCCTTCCAAAGACCAGGTGAAGTCAATTTATCCCTTTGAAGGGTGAATACAATGCACACTAAACACCTTGTACATAAGTTTTGATTTTTTTTTTGTTCCGCAACCCGCAATTGCGGATTGCGGATTGCAGAAAGATTATTTTATTTTTTAAAAAGATTTGTTTGCATCCCCGCAACCCGCAACCTACAATTGCGGATTGTAGATTGCAGAAACTCTTTTGTCCGTTGGTTTTCTAAGTTGTGATCCCGCAACCTACAACCGACAATTGTGGATTGCGGATTGCGAGAAGAATGTACATAGTTGCAAAATATATTCATGTATATGTAACTTCGGAATGTTTTTCACATATATGTATATTGTATTCCTATAGAGATGTTATTATTCCTCTATACGGAAGTGTCGTCATTTATATTGTAAGTGTCATAACTTATACTTGATGGGTTATTAGACCACCTTGTTGGGGTCATCCCTGTATAAGTCATGTGGGTCAAAGGGTTATTAGAGCACCCTATTGGGGGTCGGCCATGTGGTTCAAAGTGTTATTAGACCACCTTAGTGGGGGTCGGCCCAGTCAGCATTATGTTAAGTGGTTAAGTTGAGGCCGACCTAGTTGAGTAAAGGTCAAGTCAAGTTAGTGTATAAATAGAGAGTGTGTCTCTCTCATTTTACACATTCTGTTCTCTCACTCACACTTGGGAGAGTGGCGCACTTGTGGAGGAGGAGGCTCTACTGCTAGGAGAAGACTATCTCTTGTATTTTGGTTGTATCATTGCTCTATCTATCTCTAAGGAATTTATTGGGGTTTTTCACCTTTATGGTTTTCCCCAAGTAAACTCTATGTCTCTTGTGTGCTTGCATTATTGTGTCCATGATTGTTATGCTATAGATTTGTTGTACATGTTGTTCTCTCAGTTAAGATCCTAGATCATATTGAAGTAAATTTTGAAAATTTAACAAAATAAACTCCCGCAAATTGACCCCGCAACCCGCAAGATTTGATCTCAGCCATTCATTCGTCTCAATCCTACGGCCTAGATTTTACTCCCCAAAAATTGATAAATATATGGTTTTTTCTATTGTTTGTTATCATTTTGATTTTCAAAAAACTACCTTGCTGAGTGTATTTTCACTGCGAGTTTTACCAGGGATCACTTTCACCATTTTCAGTTAATTCAGGTTGGTTTTCCTGTCATTTTCGTATTCTATTGTTTACAGTTTTCACTGTTTGTGAATTAGTTTTGATTTTGTGTTTTTCTATTTATCAGAATTATCTAGTCTTTCAAAATGTCACGGAATACTCGATCAAAGACTGCTCACAAAGACCTATTGACCAAAGACCCAAACTTTGGTATCTTCTCAGACACTAGTGAAAATATTAATGAAACCTACCAAATCGTCAAGTTAAAAATCTACTCAATTTTTTATAATGATGACCTATCAAACATCCATAATGAACAGCTTGAATATGAGAGAATTAGGCATTCCCAGCTTCATGCCATTGCTGCCAGACCCCATATCCTTCCTTATACTGATGCGGTTAAATGGATTGTGGACCACGCTAACCCTAAAGACTGGTCTTTCAGTGACATCGCAAGGTCACAATTGGCTACTTTTCACCATAAAGTTTTCATCAGAGCCTATGCTCTTAAACCGGTCATCCAACTCCTTAACACTGAATTCGTAGAATCTTCTAAGACCAGGTATAATTTTAACGAAATGCTAAAGTCATGGATGCATAAACCTAACAGTTTTGTGCCCAGGGCTGATAACCTATACCTAGTTTCCTGGTTTAGAGAACCTTATTCTCTACTGGAAGCCATGCTATGCAAACTGTATGGTCTCCCAAATTGCTTGGTATTTAAAGATGAATGGGATCCTGTAGTCCATCATGTCCTAACAACTGGTGAGTATTTCCCTTGGGCGTCTATCTTGTCATTTGAACTCAAGACAACCATTCAAACATATCAGCAAGCACCGACTCTAAGGAAGCCACGTTTCTTGTTTTCATCTTTTGTCATTGATGTATTTTGCATAGAATTTCAATATCCCAACATGGGATGGATTTGGACTCCATCAGACCCCCTGTCCATATTTATCATTCTGCATTGAGGGAAAGCAATTACATACCTTTGATATATGACATTTGTGACCACTTCCTTGGAAGTATTTATCTTAAAATATTCAAAGAACAGGCTCCTGCTTTCTCAGTTGATGCCAGAACCTTCATTACTACAATTAGTGACTGGTATGTGGGTGAATCCTTCTCATATGTCAGAGCTTGGGGAGGCATCACTATCCATGTTCTACCCAGGATAGTTCCAGACAGGTTGGTCATTGAAGAAGTTTCCTATCAAACTGTTATTGATGGTGTGTATAAAAGGCTCACTGGTCCAAAAAGGAGGGGATGGCCTAAGTTCCCTTTGAACCTTTGGCCATTGGCTATCCCAAATTCAACTTGGGATATAGTATTGGGTGACAAAATGGATTCTTTGAAATTGGGCTATGCTTCCAAAAGAAGACATGATCCTAAGGGATTTCTTGATGCTCATTTTAAGCAAAATCATGTGAAGATGGGTTTTGTTCATGACGAATTTTCCGATGACTCCATCTATCAGGGACTAAACACCTTTCTGATGTCCTGGCTAGGGCTAAGAGTAGAGATGAGCATAACCAAATCATGCAATATCAACAGGAACTTAAAACCAGAGTTTTGAGTTATAGGAACATGCAACTCAATATTGTTCAGCAAACAATAAAGGATCGAGAGGAAAGGGAAGCTTAGAAAGCAGTTGTTCCACTAATGCTGACCTGCAGTGAAGGAGATAAATGAAAAGGCATTATGGGAGATCCTCCTAAGCTGGAAACTGCTGTTGAATTTAAAGAATTAATGCAAGCATCTCAACAATCAAAGCAGGAATTAGAAAAGATGACTTCGGTGTTAGATACCCAAGTAGTTGTGGCTGTTAAGCCTGGTGCTGATATTCAAGTTACTCATGCAGTTACCCAGATTAGTGATGATCAAGTTATGGCTGTAACTAAACCAGCTAAAAGGAAGAAAACTCAGACTTCTGCATCTCAAATCCCTACTTTAGAAATTATTAACAGTGATATTGAAGATGAGGTACACCCTTATGTGCCTGTGATTGAAGAAGTAACTAAAAATTCTCAAATAGTTACAGATTATTGAATGCTATTGAAATGGATGACTCTGTCCTAGACCAACAGATCCTTGAACCTATTTCTGATGCTGATAACACAACCTCAAGACTTCTTCTTTCATCTATTCAAATTATTTCAACCTTATCATCCGAGGAAACAATACCACCTACCATATTCCAGTTATTTCATACAGTGACTTCTATCACTGCCCCATTTCCACCCATCTCAGTTCCACTTCCCATTTTTCCATTTTCTTTTGCAGAGATCCATTCTTCGACTATCCCGCTGCAATCATCCGCATCTATTTTATCACCACCAGCTACTGATGAGAAAATTCCAGTTCCTTCTTCTTCATCACCAACTGATTACATCCATATTCAACTTTCTGAAGCTTTCACTTCGATTCCTTCGCCAACCTCAGTACCACCAGCCATTCAAAATATCCCTTCCTTCCCAACTACTTCCCAAGTCACTATGTCTATACCCAGTCCTACTGTTACTCAGACATCCCCATTAGTTTCAACAGTAAATGTGACTACATCATTTACTGAATTGGTAGCTGAGTTTGAACAAGATATTGTAGTCCCTAGTGGGGATTATTTCTACAGTAAAGCATCTAAGGCAGTGATGAGAAAAGGTAAGAAGAGAAGCATAGATCAAGGTGGATTGGAGGCACACACCCCTAATCAAATAATTTGGGCTAAGCAATCTGATGATGTCCAAAAGGAAGCATTGGATACAGTTACAACTATGGGTGCATTTGTAGGTGCAAAATTTGATTCAGTGACAACACTGAATAGGGAGATTGATTTGATGAAAGAAGAGTTGAAGAAGCTTGAAGAGCAATTGGCCAAAACCAATGAGGAGCATGAAGCTTATGTTCGTGATCTTAGGAAGGTGTTTGAGGATAGGTTTGAAGATTTGTAGCTAAGGAATACCTCTCTCCAGGCTCAATTACATGATGCACAAGTTGTGAATGCTACCAATACACAAAGGATAGTTGTGCGTGAGAAACAATGTGAGGATGCAATTTCAAGTGCAGCCTCCTCTGCCTTCTCTAGGTTTTCCCAGCTGAAATTTAAAGACTTGGCCATCCAGGTCAATGAAGAACACTAAAAACTGTTAACTGAATTGTTTGTCACTCTGGATGAAATTCGAGAGACTCACATTGATTTTGGCAAGATGTCTGTTATTCTTGATGGACAGATATCCAAGAGATAGCAAGCCTCTAAGGCCAAAGATGATATTGTGGAATGGCAGAGGTATATAAAGGACAGACTAGAGTACATTCCTATTCTCAGTAGTTTCCAGCTCAAGAAAATCAGGACTATGTTGCGTGATTGGAATGATCTCATTGATATGGATGAAGATACTATTCAGAAAGCACAGGCTATTTGTAGAAGGAGGTGGTATGTTGTTAAAAACATTATGGAAACATTGCAGTTCCCTACCATGGATCTTATTGAAAGTTATTGTCCACCTAAATTGGTGATTGAACAGGTTGAGCGCTTATGTGAGGAGGCCAAAGAGAATATTCAACAGCTCGAGCATATCAAAATTGAAGACATGGATATGTTAATCAGGAAACCTGTTGCCATGGAAGGCAAGATCCACATTTTCATTCGTATTTGGCATAAGTTGGCTAAAAACGAGATTGAAAGTTTTACGTGTGATGCCCAGCTGCGGCTTGAGTCAGAAAATTATCCAAATATAGATGAATTGTTAGAAATCTGGGCCAAGTAGCAAGATTTTCTTAGCCATTAGTCTAGTTCGAATTTTGTAATCCCTGTTTTATGGGAATTTTCTCTTTGCATCATTTTGTACTTATTATTTAAAGGGTAGATCTCTCGTAGACTAGGATGAGGGAATTTGGAGGAGAAAATCAACAAAGGAGACTGGAGATACTCTATTTAATGCAGAGTTTGTAATTTCTTACAATTAACTTTCAGTTATACAGTAATGTTATTCTCTTGAATATTTGTTTGTTTATTAATCAAATTTCTTTGATAAATGTTGATTTTCACTTTAGATTGCTTATCTATATTGTTTACTCTTTGCAATTTATAAATACATTGATCTATAGTTTTGATTTCTCTTTGCTTAAGATCTGTGTATCTTTAAATGTTTTAAGAGAATTTATTCAATTAAAATGTTTATCTATTTCTGCAAATGGTTCACAGAAACTCATAATTTATGTTAATTTTTCAATTGACATATCAGTCACAGGTTAATCTTGAATTTACCTAAACCCTTAATTTTCCATTAGTTAATTTTAATTGTCTGGTTGTAACTTGAACAAATAAGCAACTAATCTCCTTTACATTTCTGTTAAGTTGGTGAGCATGCTTATCTATTTTCATAACAAGTTAATCTGCACATAAATAAGATACCTTCTTAGAATATGATTAACTGAGATTAGGTTTCCTTCTAGGCATATTCTTTAGACTTAATATACTTTGTTTTCCTTCATAGGAAGATAGATCCATTTAGGATCAAAACCATAAGTGCTAGTGGAGGCCTTTGTATCCGTGGGAGATTACTATTCCAAACAGGTTGGGGATAGAACTATCCTTGCGTAGGACCTTTTGAATCCTTTCGGTTTGGTTTTTACCCCTCTATTGTGAGACTTGGAACCCATTCTAGCAACCTACACATCCGAGGCCTCAACAAATGGCACTAGAAGGAGGGCCAAAAGTAAGATATGCCTAAACATAATACCAATAAACCAACTCCTGCAAGAATATCGATTGCCACCCATAATCACACACAGGCATCTACCTCCATTGAACAATCGGTGCAAGATCCAAATACTATTCCTGCTACCCATGTAATTGAGCAGGAAATCAGAAGGGGAGACATTATTCTCGTATCACCCACTAGGGGACCCCTTACACTTGAACATATACTTAAAAGTTCGTCTGATAGTGTTGCTAGGTTATAGTGAAGGATCATTGAAGAACATAATCAGTGGTTAGTAGTAGTTCATCATGAGAACACTGATCCAAAGGCAAATAATCAAAATAATCAAGATAACCAAAATTCAGATGACCAAAACATGGAAGAACATAACAATTTTTCCAGTCACCCATTGATTCCTGAATTTAACCTTGACTTATTATTTGGAGAACAAAACAGTCCTCAACACAACACCACAATAGGTGGACCTCCACCTTCACCCCCTTCTTCTTCGTCTTGCTCAGACGAATCATCGGATTCTGAATCTTCTAGTTCTTCAGAAGAAGACATCCCAATGGCTGACGAAAGACCTAATAGGCCCTAGTTGGATCAAGATGTTGTGTTCATCCCAGGTGATCAACATAGATTACCTAAGAATCCTGAAAAATGGCTTCCAAAATATAATCCTGATGACAAAATCCCTGTATAAGATCACATTAAAACATTCATGCAGGGAATCAAACTCAGAAATGTAATACATGAGGATGTAGCCTGCAGACTATTTCCTTATACCTTTGAAGGTAGAGCTTCCACATGGTATTTTGCTTTGGAATCTAGATCTATCTCATCATCGGATGATTTTGCAGCACTTTTCATTCAGAAATTTGGGGATGACAAGACCCTAGAATATTTGGTTATAGATCTTTCCTCCATGAAAATCAAAGGGAAAGAAACGGTAAAAGACTTTAACCAGAGATTTTCATATCTCAAAAATAGAATTCCTACCAATGTTCTTCCCGTTGAAGAGTTATTAGTAGCATACTACATCAAGGGACTTCCAAGTCAAATAGCTATGTGGGTTAAAAGAGCTCATAAAGAAAGCTTGCAGGAGGCTTTTGCAGGAGGCTTTTGCAGAAGCTATTCAAGTAGAGAAGGATATGTTTGGTCTGAAAGACAATCCTGACATATCAGCTGAACAAGCATTTACCTCCCACAAGAAAAATGAGAATCGTCCAAGAACCACTGCAACAAAGCCAGATCCTTTTGACATGACTCATATGAAAAAATTTCTTTAGAAAATATCCAATGAGATGTTTGATTTAAAGAAGAAAAATAATGAAAATCAAGCTAATAACAGAGGTTTTGCAAGGCCACCTTTTAGGAGACCTTATCAACCTCCTCAAAATACACCACCTCCAAATCCTAATGAAGGATTGAATTCTGAAGAGATTTACTCTATTTTTAAATATCTGGCCACTAAAACATAGAATGTCCCTGAACCCTCTGATGATCAAACAAATCAAGACTCACAATTACCAGAAGAAGAAGAAGAAAAAGACCAACAGATTAATACTGTAAGTTACTTTTATGAACTCCCAATGAATGAAGAAGAACCTGAGATAGTATTCAATGTTCAACATCCTTACAACACTATATCAAAAGGACAATTTGCTTAGGAACCTTCATCTTCAACAATAGCTCCTAGCAAAAGTAAAACTATCCCACAAAAGGATACAGTCATTTCTGAAATGGAGTACAGTTTGGCAGAAGATTTGAAAAGAGTCAAAGATAATATTTATTTATTTGAAATCCTTAAAATCCCTTCTATGAGAGACTCTCTACCTAAAAGTATGATAATCAAACAACCAAGGGAAACTCAAAACAATAACTTAGACTCTTTTACCAAACTAGATGATCAAAAACCTAGAAGCAAGAGGACAGCTCCTTTCTTGCTTACATTTGAAATCTTCAATAGGAATGTACACAATTGTATGATAGATTCAAGTGCCTCATCCAATGTGATGCCCCTATCTGTCTACAGAAAGCTAAATGCAACTTGGGATCCCTGTCTTACTCAAATCGTTCAGCTTGACAGATCCAAACTAAGAGTAGTGGAAAGATTAAGAAATGTCTTGTTGACATTGTTTGTTGATTCCAGGATCCACCAGACCATATATATTGTTGTAGCTTACATCCAAGAAGCTTATGGAATGTGGCTGAGCAGATATTGGTTGGAGAAGCTGAAAGGATACTTGCCATTGATTGGTCTCACCTATGGCTACCCTACAATGGACAACCAAATAAGATTAATATCAGTAGGGAATCATATATGAAGCAAACAGTCACTGACCTTAATGACTCAAGTGAACCTATTTCTTATTTCACTTCACACATTGAGCATTTCACATTTGACACATTATTTGGGGATCTTCCTACTAATTCCTCACCAATTGAGAATGTACAGAACCAGTCACAAATTACCAATGTTACTTCTGTACCATTCTCTGGCACAATTATACACAATGTATATAATGTTAATACAAATTTTAGGATTGATCCTATTGCATGGACTTTATTTTTTGATGGCTCTAGATCTAAAGATGGAGCTAGTGCAGGTTATGTCCTAATTGATCCAAAAGGGACTAAAACTATGATTTCTTGTAGACTTGAGTTCGAATGTACCAATAATATACCTGAGTATGAAGCCCTAGTTCAGGGACTCAACAAGGCCATTTATATGGGTGCACAGGTAATTGAATGCTTTGGAGACTCTGAGATCATAGTGAAATAGGTAAGAAACAAGATACATTGCTTGTCTCCTTGTTTAATTAATTATCACAAGTTGGTAAGAGATCTCACTAACTCTTTCTCTGCATTCAACATCAAGGCCGTCCCCAGATCACAGAACTTTGATGTTGATCTCCTAGCTAATACTGCATCTGGGTTGATTCCACCAGAAGGTTTGTCCCCTGAAACGTTTTCAATTGAACTTATGTACAGGCCTTCTATTCCTGATAATGTGACAAATTGGAAAGTATTTGATGATGACCAACAAATACTAGACTTTCTCAAAGCCCATGATACCTTTCACGATATGGAAATTGATGAGGCTAAACATGATAAATCCTTATCTGATCCTTCCAACCTCATCCCAAAATCAGTCATCAACCTAGAGAAATTTTATGACTTGGAAGACAAGTTCAAACAAAATACCAACTGTAAGACCCAAAGTTCATCTCTCAAGTATGAGCCTGTCAACCTAGGCACTGAACATAATCCTCGTTTCATCAATCTTGGGGTTGATTGCTCTGTTGAAGAGAAGAGAGATTTTATTAAATTTTGCAAGGAGTTCAAAGATGTTTTTGCATGGACATACGATGAACTCAAAACTTTTGACACCAGTGTCATGCATCATAATATACCGATGAAAGAAAAAATGAAACCCTTTCTGCAGAAGTTAAGGAAGATGCATCCCAGTCTGGAACCCTCTGTAAAGAAAGAGCTTGAGAAATTACTGACAGCTCGAATTATATTCCCTGTTAGGCATACAAAGTGGATTGGTAACCTTGTATCTGTTCAGAAGAAGAATGGGGAAATCAAACTCTGTGTCGATTTTAGAAACTTCAACAGAACTTCCGAAAAGGATAACTACCCTATTCCTCCTATGGAGCAGATTCTAGAGAAAGTAGCAGGGTCTGAGATGTTTTCTCTCCTTGATGGCTTCTCAAGATATAACCAAGTCCTAGTCGCCCCTAATGATCAACTAAAAACAGCTTTTAGGAACCCTTGGGGAACCTTTGCTTACAGGCAAATTCCGTTTGGGATGATAAATGTAGGAGCTGCATTCCAGAGAGCTATGGATATAGCTTTTAGAGGTTTGATGCACAATTCTGTCTTTGTGTACTTAGATGATATTACTATCTATTCTAAAAAATGACATGAACATTTGTCTCCTCTGAAACAAGTGTTTGAACGTTGTAGGAAGTACAGAATTTCGCTGAACCCCAAGAAGTCCATCTTTGCAGTTACAAAAGGTAAGCTCGTAGGTTTTATTGTTTATAAAGAAGGCATGATTATCAATCCAGAACGCACTAAAGGCATTTCGAAGATCGGCCTTCCTAGTTCACGGAAAGCCATGCAATCATTTCTTGGTAAGATTAATTTTGTTCATAGATTTGTACCAAATTTTGACCAAATTTTTAATCCATTGCAATAGTTAGTTAAGAAAGATGCACAGTTTAGGTGGTCTGAGGAACAAAGAAATTCCTTATCAAAATCTAGAGAGCCATTGTGGAAGCCCCCGCTTTGATGTCTCCAGATTTCGACAAATATTTTATTCTGTACACCTTTGCTACTGACTTCTCCTACGCAGTTGTCCTGACACAGAAACATGATAATGATGCTGAAATCCCTATTTCATTCATGAGATCAACGTTCAAGGAAGCAGAACTCAGCTACTCCTAGATCAATAAACATGCTTATGCTATCTACAAATTAGTGAAACATTATAGATCGTACCTGTTGAAATCTCGAACTGAAGTCATTGTTCCTTATGCAGCCATAAAAAATGTTTTGGTTCAGAAGGAGCTAGATGAGAAACGAGCCCATTGGATGACGACGTTGCAAGAATATGACTTGGAGATCAGACCAACAAAGATTGTTAAGGGCCAATGTTTGTGTTTGCTCACTTGTGAGGAACCTGCAACAATTAAATAATGAAAATACACGAGATAGCAGTAATAACATAACTTAGAATCACTTTATTGATCACAGGCCACTTCAAGGGGGCAACCTCCTTTGAGCAAGCTCAATACAGATAACTTCACGGTGCCTTCATTAACCTCAACACACACTTATATACTAAGTCTAGGCAACAATACTATGGGTCAAAACCATGGGCTAATACAAACTATGGGTCAACAAATACTACGAGCGACTTACAAAGCATATGTGCCAACAATAATAACACAAACTATGGATCAACAAATACTACGGGACGTCTTACAAAGCATATGCATCCAAAAAAAATATACTAACAAAGTAAATACATGGGTTGCTAACATCCCCTCTCCCTTAGAAAAAGCTTTGTCCTCAAAGCTTTAGATGTCGAAATTGATGTTGAATTTGAAGGAGTGCTGCCCACGTAGTAGCCTCTGGTTGCATGTCGTGCCACTGAATGAATACCTCTATGATAGAGCGAGAGATAAGAGGATGCACTTTGAGTGTTAGGGAGGATTGATTAGAAGGCTGTATACAAATAAAAACCATATCAACTGCTTGAAAAGTGTGCTCAGAATGGTGTTGATCGGCTTGTTGTTTCATTCGAATTCTGGCCATGTGAAGAGTGTCCTGCAAAATGCGAAGAATCTGATCGTAGTTTCGAAGAACCATGTCAATTTCCTGAATTGGTGCACTGTTGAGGGTGGATGGAAGAAGAAGTGGTGGTTCCTAACCATAGATTGCTTCATATGGATTAATTTTAGATGCAGTTGGGTACCACCATTCAGTGAGAGGGAGCCACTTTGCCCATGGAGGTTGTTGTTCGAAGGTGAAGCGACGAATATAAGTTTCCAAACATTTATTGGTAATGTCATCCTGTCCTCCAGATTTCCTGAGCCCTTCAATGAATTCCAGAGACATATCTATCCAGATATGTGGAAGGATGGGTATGGGTTCGAGCAATCGCGGAAGGAGCTGAAGGGTATCATATTCAACCACCATCTGTTGAATTGTCCTTTGCATTCCCTACCAAAAGAAGGTATGTTGTGCCTGCTCATACGTTTGGAGGAACCTGGAGTGCCTGACCAAGGGAGACGCATGGAGTTCAGAGAAGACATAGTCTCTTGAACATGTTGCAACCAATTTGGAACAAGCAGAGAAATAGCTAAAAGAGAAATTGAGGCATCAATTGTGCAAGAAGGAGCATATGCCACCAAATTGTCTTGACCCTTCATGTAAGTGATCTCATTGGCATAACCCAGGAACTGGCGAATCAATTTCAATTGTGCGAGTGAGGAGACCCATTGTTCCAGGAAATAATTCAGACTCTGGTGAGTAGTCTTGATGCAGAAAGAATTCCCAAATAGGTATGGCTGTCACATCTGTACTTCATGAAAAATAGCCATCATTTCCTTCGCAGATGTAGAGGTGGCTAAATTATTACCGAAAAGGTCTCGTGAAGGAGGAAATCCCACTGGTTCAGCAAGGGCACCAGCATTTCTATCCAAAATTGGTTGGAGATCCAAGGGAGTACTGGAGACTGTGGATGGGTGCATCTAAATGGAATGGAGCTGAGTGATGACACCATGTGAATTCTTCTTAAGGATTTTTTCCAGGGGATGTGAAGTAATGATGCAGAGAGACCCTAGTTGTAAGCCGGTAAATTTTTGTTTTTTCCCATTGACTGAAAACTACATCCAAAGTTCAGAAAATTCCCATAAGATGGGTCCAAGTGTGCATAACCATTGAACGCCCAAAACCACATCACATCCACCTAAGGACAAGGAATACATGTCAGAGCGCAAGTTATAATCTTCTAGAGAGATACGCAGATTGTGACACTTCCCCTTGCAAGGTAAGGTGCCCCCATTGGCAACCATGACGTCAAAGTTGGAGAAAGGATGGAAAAAAAAATCATCATGTTTGGCGATCTGAGGGTCAATGAGGTTATGAGTTCTACCAGAATCAATGAGTATGGAAAGAGGAAGCTTCTTGAAGTAACCCCTGAAACGCATTGTTTGGGGGGTGGTGAGTCCAGCTAAAGCATGGAGAGATATCTCTGTGTGGTCTTCCTGAGACGGGGGGTCAATAAGCGGCTCTTGAATTCCGACCTAATCATCCATTGTATCTGAAGCTTATTCACCAATTTCAGAGGCAGGCAGAGAATCCACATCCTAGAGAAAGAGCTTTTGCTGAACACATCTATGTCCCCAAGGGAATTTTTCATCACAATTATAACAAAGCCCTTTTTCTCTGTGTGCCTGCATCTTTGTTTCAGACAAATGCTTGATAGGAGTTGGTTGAGGATTTGGTAGGATAGGAGTTCTTTGAGAACCCATATTTCGGAAGGGAACAAAAGTGGTTTTGGAGCGCTGTTGGGTTGCAATCCTGTCTTCTGCTAACTTAGCCAACCCCAGCGATTCCATCATTATGTTGGGACATAAGATTTTAATCTCTGAGCGGATTTCATCCTTAAGACCACTGATAAAACAACTCTTGTAGAATTCATCAGACAACCCTTCTGTGTGATTGGCTAGTTTCTCAAATTCTGTCTCAAACTCTCTCACAGTGCCAATTTGGTGAAGTCTAGTGAGGGCTCCTGTGAAGTCATCAAAAGCACTATGACCAAATTGTTGCAAAAGGAGCTGGCAAAAATATGGCCATTTCAGCTCTTCATGAGCCTTGATGTACCAATGGTACCATTGAAGAGCTTCATGTTCCAAATGAAAGGATGCAAGTGCAACTTTGTTGACATCAAAAGTATTATGTAGATTGAAATATTGTTCTGCACGATAGATCCAGCCAGTCGGATCGGTACCATTGAAGCGAGGAAAATCAAGCTACGGACCACGGAAATTGTTGGAAGAAGAGAACCCATTGTCTGATGAAGACTCAGACTGTCGTTTGTTATTCATGGATGAATGCTTAAGATAGTGGCCGAGAGATTTTTCATCCAGATCCTGGAGTTTGGCTTGGATGGCTGCAAGAGCTTCCTCCATGGTTCTTACTCCTGCGCGGGTGACAACCATAACAAGGAGTTTATTTTTTAAAGATTGGGTAGAAAAAAGGAAACATAAGCTTATTTAGTAAAGAGAAATTTGGATTTGGGAAAAACTCAGATGGGTAATTGGGGTTTGACTAGGTTTTGGACACTTTTGAAGGGATAGGGAAGCAGAAAATGAAGATTTCAAAAGTGGGGTGAAAGAATGGGAAAATTTGCTAGAGAGGGACAAAGGAGCAGAAATAGGGAATGAACACGGTGGCAAAATTTGAAGGCAATTGGGTGAAAATTAAAGAAGTTATGGAAAACCCTAAAAATAGACAAATGTGGGATTTCTGGCTTTGGGAAGTGGAATTTGGGATAGGGTCCTCAGGAATGAAGGATGCAGAATGGGATTACAGGGGTGTGAGAGAAATTTTAAGGGAAATAGAGTGAAAACAAGGGAGATGGCGAAAAACATATAATTTTATTTTTTTTATGGATCTGCCACGGCACAGAAGGGATCCGAAACAGATGGATCTACAACGACACGGAAGAGATCGACAATAGATAGATCTGAAACGACGCGGAAGGGATCCGAAACAGATAGATCTGAAATGACGCGGAAGTGATCGACAACAATTCTGGACAGAGGGAATCTGCGATTTATCAGCTGAAAATAGATATGGACCCCATATGCTTGGCTTCCTAACGGTTCAGGGTATTCACTCGGCCACCAATGCTGTCTGACGACTTGCGTATTGGGGCAGTACCCCTCACTCCACGGCTAAGTTAAAACTGATAACCTCTTTGCCACAAACGACAGCTCTTGGTTTACCTCACAGGTGGGAACTAGTCAATCAGGTAGGGGTCGTTGCCCTTTTTGCTGGCAGGTCCTCTCAATGGGCCAGCTACTTTGGGATTCCTGTGGTACTCCTCACAATGATTTTTAGGGATTATTCCCAAGTACTTCTCACAATTATGCGAATAGGGATTATTCCTAGATCGAAACCTGCAATAGATGCGAAAAAAGATTTTTGGCAGAAATTTCACCCAACGAGCCGAAGAAAGTGCTCTGGTACTAGATGTGAGGAACCTGCAACAATTAATTAATGAAAATACACGAGATAGCAGTAATAACAGAACTTAGAATCACTTTATTGATCACAGGCCACTTCGAGGGCGCAATCTCCTTTGAGCAAGCTCAATACAAATAACTTCACGATGCCTTCATTGACCTCAACACACACTTATATACTAAGTCTAAGAGCCAACACTATGGGTCGAAACCATGGGCCAATACAAACTATCAGTCAACAAATACTACGAGCGAATTACAAAGCATATGCGCCAAACAACAAGAACACAAACTAGGGATCAACAAATACTACGGGACGTCTTACAAAGCATATGCATCCAACAACAATATACTAACAAAGTAAATACATGGGTTCCTAACATCACTCCTCAATCAAACGATCTTGTACAACAACAAATTGAGTGGGAGTAGCAGGAAAGTATGCCTACAGGTTCTGTTAATGCCATAGAAACTCCAACATTTGAATGGTATGATCATATTAAGTTTTTCTTAAACCATGGGTTTGCTCCTGAAACCCTTGACTTTAAAACACGTAGAGCTTTAATATTAAAATATGCTCCATATCAATTTATAGTTGGCGTTTTGTTTAGGAAGAACTACGATGGATTTTTTCTTAGATGTTTAGAAAATAATGAAACTGATGATATTATTTTGCAATTTCATGCAGGACCTGCAGGAGGACACTTCTCAGGGGAAACCACATCCCACAAGATTCTCAGGGCAAGATATTATTGGCCTACTCTGTTCAAGGATGCCTATGCTCATGTCAGGAAATGTGATCCTTGTCAGAAGTGTGCTAGGAAATTTAAAAAACCTTCTTTTCCTTTGCAGCCAGTAATTGTTTAGTTTCCATTTCAGCAATGGGGATTGGATTTTGTTGGACCCATTAATCATGTTTCTTCCTTGCAACACAAGTATATATTGACAGCCACAGACTACTTTACTAGGTGGGTAGAGGCAGTCCCTCTCAGATAATGCAATACAAACCAAGTGATATCGTTCCTTGAAAGTCAAATAGTCACTAGGTTTGGTGCCCCTGAGTAACTAGTTTTTGACAATGCATCTTAGTTTTCTTCCATTGATCTTACACACTATGCCCTTGAAAAGGGGATCAAACTGAAGTTTTCTACCAATTATTATCCACAAGGTAATGAGCTTGATGAATCTTCTAACAAGAACTTCATAAGCATTTTGAAGAAGAAAGTAGCTTCCCATCACAAAGATTAGCACACCCAGCTTTGCAATGCTCTTTGGGCAGACTGGGTTACCCCAAAGGTAGCTATTGGAAATTCTCCTGACTGTCTAATCTATGGTAAGGAATCCATCCTGCCATCCAACCTTACCATTCCCTCATTACAACTAGCCCAATCTATTCAAGAAGATGATTCCTCCCCACTTCAACAGAGAATTGATACCCTGCTTAAGTTGGAGGAGGATAGGGAAAGGTCTAAAACCAAATTGTATCAACATCAGCAGTTGGTTAAAAGATGGTTCGATGAGAAATCCTCTTCTAACAGATATTTTTCAGTAGGAGATTTGGTATTGATATGGGATAAACAACATATGGACAAAAATGAATATACCAAATTTCAACGCCTCTAGATAGGTCCTTTCTTTGGTACAGAAAAGATTGGTCCTAGTACTGTTTGGTTGTAGACACTGGAGGGAGTCATTGACACTTATCCATTGAATGTTTCTCTGCTTAAGAAGTATTTTGTTTGAACAATTTGATGCATCTTGTACATAAGTTTGGTGTGTTTTCTTTTCTTTTCTTTCTAATTGGTTTTTTCTTTTATATTATTTTGTATTTGAATGATTCCTACACATTTGACAATGGTTGTTGATCAGTCTGTCTCGACATTTATATAGTCTGAAGTTTTTAGAATGGATTGTTAGTTTTAGCTTTTCTCAGCCTATGTCAGAAGTTGTTTTGTATAGAATTCACAATCAATAATTATAGAGATTTGATTGATACCTTCCCACCTAGATAATTATATTTACATATGTTTTATTTGTTTAATTGAGGATATGGGAGTTAATGGTTTTCTTACCTTATGCTTCATTAGTGCAATACAACATATCTTAATAACTTGGTCAACCTTTGTCTGCTCTGGATCTTATCATAGTCACCTTGAAAATAATTTTTCTTAATAATTGTAGATTACAAGATGGGGGGTCTTATTACGATCCATCCCATTAGGTTCATAGGTGTTTAGTGGAATGACATCTTCACATCAAGCCACCAAACTTGAAAGATGAATTTTAGTTTCTATTGAGAGGTGGAAGATCCTATCATAGGTCAGTCCACTCATGATATGCAAAGCATCAATTAGTAACACTACTATTATGTGGTTACCAAGCCATGGTAGTGTCTTGTAATTTACACGTTAATAAACCTTTGTTTTCTTTGTTATAAGACAATTGTTGTATATAAGGATAAGGGGGGTCTTATTTCAAGCAATCCCTACCATGATCATGGATTTGATTTTGGACTGAATTTATCATTATGTGGTTACCAAGCCATTATAATTACTTTCAGTGTCATAGATGGAAGACAAGGAGTCTCCTTACCGAGCTAGCTTGTTCAGTTTCTAGATTAGGTTTGTGAATGGCATTGCCAACATCTGATCACCAAGTCAAGGCAGTGGTCTTATGTCAACAAGGTCTTATGTGCAGATTTTCATTGTTGAAAAGAAAAGAAAAAAAGAAAAATAAGGGGATAAGGAAAATGTATATACTGTCAATAATGTATCTCTATGTAAATAAAGCAATTAATAAATCAAGGTGATTTATAATTTGGATATCCAGAGTAGTTTTAAGCTTGTTCTCATGTTCAACTCAAGTTGTCTTCCTATGATTGCATAATGGTAATGAATTCTTGTTGTTTCTTACACCTCCTTATCAGATTTGCATCATCTTTAATTGATTATGGATGGGAGTTTATCAATCATATCTTTAACTTTGCTTGTTGTTTGTGCTTTTGTATGAACATTTTCTAAAATTCAGGTTGAAACATTAGTTTACTGACATGTTTTCTTTTAACTGAAGTTTTTATTCACAGAGATAATCGGTTCTTCCCATCCAGTCGCCATTTGTTGTAGGTAAAAAAGATCACATGTTCTATTTCAACATGGGAGCCCCAAGTTTCTTAATGCAAAGGTAATGGGTTAAATTCCTTTATCATTATGGGGTTTTCTATCTATTTTATTATAATTTTATTCCCTATGTATTGTTTTGAACTTAATTAGGATTTTCCCTTTTGAAAATTTCTAAGTTTTTCACTATTTTTCTGAATTGCGGGAAGCCCTGATTTTTTCTCACAAAGTCATGTTCATCCCGCAAACCTGCAAACCCGCAATCCGGCAACCCGCAATTACGGGAGTTTTGTTTTCACTTTTTTGGAATGTTGTCATCCCGCAACCCGCAATTGCGGATTGCGGGAAGACCTTGTAAATAGGTTTTGATTTATTTTTTGTTCTGCAACCCGCAATTGTTGATTGTGGGAAACCGATTGAATAATAAATATGTGTTGTGTGTTTCTGCAACCCACAACCTGCAATTGTGGATTATGGATTGCAGAAACTCTTTTGTTTGTTGGTTTTCTAAGTTGTGATCCCGCAACCTGCAACCCACAATTGCGGACTATGGATTGCAGGAAGAATGTACATAGTTTCAAAATAAACTCCCGCAACTTGACCCCGCATCCCACAAGATTTGATATCATCCATTCATTTGTCTCAATCCTACGACCTAGATTTTACTCCCCGAAAATTGATAAATATATGGTTTTTTCTATTTTTCCTTATCTCTTTCATTTTTGAAAAATTACCTTGCTGAGTGGATTTTCACTGCGGGTTTTACCAAGGGTCACTTTCACCGTTTTCATTTAATTCAGGTTGGTCTTCCTGTCATTTTCGCATTTTGTTGTTTACGGTTTTCGTTGTTTGTGAATTAGTTTTCATTTTGTGTTTTTCTATTTATCAGAATTATCTAGTCTTTCAAAATGTCACAAAATACTCGATCCAAGACTGCTCACAAAGACCTACTGACCAAATACCCAAACTTTGGTATCTTCTCAGACAGCAGTGACAACATTACTGAAACCTACCAAATCAATTGGTCCAAAATCTACTTAATTTTTGATAATGATGATCTATCGGACATCCAGAATGACCAACTTGCATATGAGAGAATTAGGGATTCCCATCTTCATGCCATTGCTTCCAGACCCCCTATCCTTCCTTATATTGATGCGGTTAAATGGATTTTGGACCATGCTAACCCTAAAGACCAGTCTTTCAATGACAGCGCAGGGTCACAATTGGCTACTATCCACCCTGAGGTTTTTATCAGAGCCTACGCTCTTAAACCGGTTGTCCAACCCCTTAACACTAAATTTGTAGAATCCACTAAGACCAAGTATAATTGTAACACAATTCTAAATTCATGGATGCATAAACCTAACAATTTTGTGCCTAGGGTTGAGAACCTATACCCGGTTTCCTGGTTTATAGAACCTTATTTTCTATTCGCAACCACGCTATGCAGACTGTATGGCCTCCCAAATTGCTCGGTATTTAAAGTTGAATGAGCTCCTGTAGCCCATCATGTCCTAAAAACTGGTGAGTCTTTCCCTTGGGCATCTATCTTGTCATTTGAAATCAAGACAACCATTCAAACATATCAGCAAGCACCAGGTCTAAGGAAGCCACATTTCTTCTTTTGAGCTTTTGTCATTGATGTATTTTGCAGAGAATTTCAATATCGCAACATGGGATGGCATTTGACTCCATCAGTCCCCCCTGTCCATATTTATCATTCTGCATTGTGGGAAGCAATTACATACCTTTGATATATGACATTTGTGACCACTTCCTTGGAAGTATATATCTTAAAATATTCAAAGAAAAGGCTCCTGCTTTCTTAGTTGATGCTAGAACCTTTATTACTACAATTAGTGACTGGTATGTGGGTTACTCCTTCTCATATGTCATATTTTGAGGAGGCAACACTGTCCATATGCTACCCAGAATAGTTACAGACAGGTGGGTCATTGAAGAATTTTCCTATCAAACCGTTACTGATGGTGTGTATAAAAGGCTCACCGGTCCTAAAAGGAGGGGATGGCCTAAGTTCCCTTTGAACCTTGGGCCATTGGATATCCCAACTTCAACTTGGGCTACAGTATTGGGTGACAAAATGGATTCTTTGAAATTGGGATATGCTGCCAAAAGAAGACATGATCCGAAGGGATTTCTTGATGCTCATTTAAAGCAAAATCATGTGAAGATGGGTTATTTTCATGAAGAAGTTCCTGATGACTCCATCTATCAGGGAGTTAACACCTTTTTTGAAGTCCTGGCTAGGGATAAGAGTAGAGATGAGCATAACCAAATCATGCAATATCAATAGGAAGTCAAAACCATAGTTTTGAGTTATAGGAACATGCAACTCAAGATTGATAGGAACATGCAACTCAAGATTGATGAGCAAACAAGAAAGGATAGATAGGAAAGGGAAGCTCAGAAAGTAGTTGTTCCACTAATGCTGACCTACGGTGAAGGAGATAAAGGAAAAGGCCTTATGGGAGATCCTCCTAAGCTGGAAATTGTTGTTGAATTTAAAGAATAAATGCAAGCATATCAACAATCAAAGCAGGAACTAGCAAAGATGACTTTGTTGTTGGATACCCAAGTAGTTTCAACTGCTAATATTCAAGTAACTACTACAGTTACCCAGATTAGTGATGATCAAGTTATGGCTGTCACTAAACCAGCTAAAAGGAAGAAAACTCATACTTCTGTATCTCAAATCCCTACTTTAGGCATTATTGATAGTGATGTTGAAGATGAGGTACACCCTTTTGTGCCTGTGATTGAAGAAGTAACTGAAAATTCTCAAACATTTACAGATTTATTGAATGCTATTGAAATCGATGACTCTGTCCTAGACCAGTAGATCCTTGAAACCACTTCTGATGCTGATACCACAACCTCAAGACTTCTTCTTTCATCTATTCAAATTCTTTCAGCCTTATCAACTGGGGAAATAATACCACCTACCATATCCCACTTATTTCATACAGTGACTTCTATCACTGCCCCATTTCCACCCAACTTAGTTCCACTTCCCATTTTTCCATCTGCTTTTGCAGAGATACAGTCTTCGACTGTCCCTCTGCAATCATCCCCATCTATTTTATCACCACCAACTAATGATGAGCAAACTACAGTTCCTTCTTCTTCATCACCAGCTGTTGATATCCATATTCCACTTTCTGAAGCTTTCACTTCGATTCCTTCCCCAAACTCAATACCACCAGCCATTCAAAATATCCTTTCCTTCCTAACTACTTCCCAAGTCAATATGTCTATACCCAGTCCTACTGTTACTCAGACATCCCCATTGGTTTCAATAGTAAATGTGACTACATCATTTACTAAATTGGTAGCTAAGTTTGAACAAGATATTGTAGTACATCATTTATTTCTACAGTAAAGCATCTAAGGTAGTGATGAGAAAAGGTAAGAAGAGAAGCAGAGATCAAGGTGGATTCAAGGCACACACCCCTAATCAAATAATTTGGGCTAAGCAATCTGAGGATGTCCAAAAGGAAGCATTAGATACAGCTGTAACTATGGGTGCATTTGCAGGTGCAAACTTTGATTCAGTAACAACACTGAATAGGGAGATTGATTTGAAGAAACAAGAGTTGAAGAAGCTTGAAGAGAAATTGGGAAAAACCAATGAGGAGCATGAATCTTATTTTCATGATCTCAGGAAGGTGTTTGAAGATAGGTTTGAAGATTCGCAGCTGAGGAATACCTCTCTCCAGGGTCAATTACATGATGCACAAGTTGTGAATGTTACCAATACACAAAGGATAGTTGTGCTTGAGAAACAATGTGAGGATGCAACTGCAAGTGCAGCCTCCTCTGCCTTCTCTAGGTTTTCCCAGCTGGAATTTAAAGACTTGGCCATCCAGGTCAATGAAGAACACTAAAAACTGTTAACTGAATTGTTTGGCACTCTAGATGAAATTCGAGAGACTCACATTGCTTTTGGCAAGATGTCTGTTATTATTGATGGGAATATAGACAAGCGACAGCAAGCCTCTAAGGCCAAAGATGATATTATGGAATGGTAGAGGTATATAAAGGACATACCAGAGGACATTCTTGTTCTCAGTAGTTTCCAGCTCAAGAAAATCAGGACTGTGTTGCATTCTTGGAATGATCTCAATGATATGGTTGAAGATACTATTCGGAAAGAACATGCTATTTGTGGAAGGAGGTGGTACACTGTTTAAAACATCATGGAAATGTTGCAGTTCCCTACCATGGATCTTATTGAAAGTGCTTGTCCACCTAAATTGGTGATTGAACAGGTTGAATGCCGATGCGAGGAGGCCAAAAAGAAGATTCAACACCTAGAGCATATCAAAATTGAAGACGTGGATCAGTTAATCAGGAAACCTATTTCCATGGAGGGAAAGATACACATTTTCATCCGTATTTGGCATAAGTTGGCTAAAAATGAGATTGAAATTTTTACATGTGATGCCTAGCTGGGGCTTGAGTTAGCAAATTATCCAAATATAGATGAATTGTTAGAAATTTGGGCCAAGTGGCAAGATTTTCTTGGCCATTAGTCTAGTTTGAATTTTGTAATCCCTGTTTTATGGCAATTTACTCTTTGTATCATTTTGTAATTATTATGTAAAGGGTAGATCTCTCGTATACTAGGATGGAGGGAATTTGGAGGAGAAAATCAACAAAAGAGACTGGAGATACTCTGGTTAATGCAGAGCTTGTAATTTCTTGTAAACTTTCAGGAATACAGTAATGTTATTCTCTTGAATATTCTTTTGTTTATTAATCAAATATCTTTGATAAATGTTGATTTTCACTTCAGATTGCTTATCAATACTGTTTACTCTTTGAAATTTATAAATACATTGATCTATAGTTTTGATTTCTCTCTGCTTAAGATCTGTGTATCTTTACATGTTTTAAGATAATTTATTCAATTAAAATCTTTATCTATTTCTGCAAATGGTTCACAGAAACTCATAATTTATGTTAATTTTTCAATTGAGATATCAATCACATGTTAATCTTGAATGTACCTAAACCCTTAATTTCCCATCAGTTAATTTTAATTGGCTGGTTGTAACTTGAACAGACAAGTAACTAATCTCCTTTACATTTCTGTTAAGTTGGTGAGCATGCTTATCTATTTTCATAACAAGTTAATCTGCACATAAACAAGATACCTTCTTAGAATAGGATTAAATTAGATTAGGTTTCCTTCTAGGAAGATTATTTAGACTTGATATACTTTGTTTACTTCATAGGAAGACAGATCCATTTAGGATCAAAACCATAAGTGCCAACGGAGGCCTTTGTATCCGTGGGAGATTACTATTCCAAACAGGATGGGGATAGAACTTTCCTTGCATAGGACCTTTTGAATCCTTTCAGTCTGGGTTTTCCCCCTCTGTTTTGAGACTTGGAACCCATTCCATCAACCTACACATCCGAGGCCTCAACACTAACATATCAACAACCTGCATGGGTTAGCCATGCATATCATTCATGTAAACAATGAATTATTTAACATGCATTCAGTCCCATACTCATGCTTATACCTAGATTCCTAATGAGCACATCCATGAAACTATCCATTCATTAACCTACAACATAACAAGTATAAAATAGCAATAGATAAAAAAAATGAATTTACTCATCATTTAACACACATAAGCACTTATCTTTGGAACTCAATTTTCCCCAAGAAACTGGCTAAGTGAGGACAACTTTCCACCCAACCTTAGGTCTCTGTCCAACCTGTACTCTTTTAGTTGAGAGACCACCCCCAAGCTGGGATGTGTATAGACTAAGGAGGGATAATGGACCATCTCACAGTCAAGGTCTCATCCCAATGCTAATCCAACCTAAAGTTGGGTTTATCCAACAATCCAGGGAAAAGGGAGGATGGTGCTAAGCTGGTGATCTCAATCGAAGAGCTACATGCATGTCAGATCACTCAACAAGCATGGAACCCACATTAGCTACCTCACCCAATTCAAGGAAGGCCCTCTTCTCTGCTGCATAGTCCCTCAAGGCCCCTTCCCTCTAGTGATATTCAGGGTGGGCATAGAAAGTTCCAACTGTTGTTCTTCATGAGATTTCAGCATTCACTAGGGTTATCAAGCAAATGAAACCCTAAGTTGACCTTTTCCTTTGTTTTCCAAGCTAATTCTTCATAGGGCCAGACCTAAGATCTTCCATTCAATTCGGCCTTCTGAAAAACAAATCTAAGTGTTCTCTCATGGGTTCTCTCAGTCATTCCAGATCCGCAATTTATCTCCATGAACATGTCTATGGTTGTCCCAACCGGTTTCGTCCTTACACATTCGGCTTTGTACCTTCCGCTCACACAGAAATCGCGATTTTCTCTTGTTTCCTACCCTGCTGGGTTCCATGAATGACTTGGGTTGTTGGTACACAATGGTTAGCAAACAAGATGAGTGAATTACCAGGCGTGGAGTGGCTTAAGTAACAAGAAAAGCATAGGTCCATACCCTTCATATGGATTCATAGGTTGCCTCATACTCCATTGAATTCATGGGTCTGGTTTTCTCAACTACCCTCTTACAGTTACATTAATATAAGCATGGGGAGTCAAATGGATTCACAATTGGACATGTGGTAGCATGGGTACCAATCCCATAACCCCCACACCTCCCCCTAGTGGATACACATGGCCCCCTTCGCATTGGTTTCCTCCTTATCCAGCTTCTTGGGTGTTTTCTTGGAATAATTAATAATTACATCATTTACAATTATTCATGGCTTAAGAACTCATGGATAATCAAACTGTCAAATACTTTCCTATGAAATTAAAACTTGAACATCCACTAGTGGGGCCTTGGCCTTGAGCTACACACTAGGGAAAACACACACATAGCATGTATACAATATTTACATTGAGGCCAATAAACCATAAGGGTCAAAATAGGGGTATTACAATATTTATGTTTGTAATGTATTCGTTCTTGCACAATTTTTTTACATTTTTCATTTTTGATAGATGTTATTATAGCACATGTATACATTTCTAATGTTTTTTATTTTTATTTTTTTATTGCAGCGACGACTATGGATGCACATACAGACATCCAAAGAGAAATTCAGAGGCTCAGAGACATTCGAGCCTCAATTAATATTGTTGATGATATGCATCGTATGGTTGCATCCAATTTGGATGCAATGATAGAGACCTTTAGTAGGTCAAATGGTGCACTCCAAGATATTGCAACATACAGAGAGAGAAAGAGGCAATAATATGCTGATGGAATTAGTTAGAAGGAAGTTAAGAAGTTGAAGATAACAAAACAACATATCTTTTCCCTTTTAGAGCTCCATGGATGGGTGAAATAAAAAATGTAAACAAAAGGCATATTTCTATCGAGTGGTGTACATAACAACCGTTCATAGATAATTCGATAGACTGATGGTACATGGTATTTGATGTACCACCACATAACAACATGGAAATGTCGTTATATTTTATTAGAAAGATTTACGCAGAATTTGTTTTAGGGAAGCATGTTAATTATTTTGATATCTTGGAGTACCAGGGTGTTGGGATGGGAATGCCTCAACAACATCCCAATGCGAGGGACATAGATCCCAATATCCCAGTAGCTCCACCTTGCAAGAAGCTACCCAGGCCAGATGTGCCGCCTGCACATCAGTTGGTCCTAGAGACGCAGGAGTCATTCCTACTGTTGGCATAGGTGGTTGTTCTCAATATCACGCATCTTCAAGGTACATACCAGGAAGGTCCATTAGAGCCACCATCTATAGGTTTAGTACAGCCACGACCTCTCGGTGGGGTAGAGCCACCACCTTCAATTGGTCGAGAAGAATCTAGTAGTGGCACTATAACTACACATCATGAGCATAGCCGAGAGCCGCATGCATGCACAGTATGTAGCCATCCTTGCTTTGGTCCTGTCCAGACAGATGATATTTTTACTAGGTGTTTTAATCAGGTAAGAAAATGGTTAACAATTTAGTGTTGTTTGTAATTTATTTTTCCTTACTATACACATATATAGATTGCTAATATTTTTAATGATTTTAAAACTTGTAGTTGCTACAAGAAGAGGACGAGGGGCAAGAATTTTCCACCGATGATACCTAGGATACTCCAGAGGCTCATGCACCAAAACTGTTTGATGTACAAGATGTTTTCATACCTTCAGCGACAACATCTCACACTGAGGTAAATATTTAAACATGTCATTATTTTAATACATGTTAGTTTGTTATCACATGTTACTTAATTAATGATACACGATCTAATATTTACAATTTTCTAAATTGTAGGTTGTATATCTCCCTAAGAGGGAAATCATTTCATCTACTCATCTCCCCCCTGGTGGGGAGATAAGCACTACATAGCCCATAGGGGATCAAAAAGTGGCAGAATGTTTCTTAGAATTCATTGAAGGATATTGTACATCAGTATATATTTCATCATTGTCGGTTTGTTAATACATGCTATTTCATTGACCAATGTATTTCTAACTATGTCAGTAATTGGTGATTGTAGCCACAAACTGCTATATTTAGCAAACAATCAATAGTTTCCTCTCCTCTTAGACTAAATGTTCAGAAGGGACAAGTGTATAAGAGAGGCTCTACTCCTAGAAAGGGTGTGTATGTCCTCTATAGAAGACACACAGGAGATCCATCTACACCTCACCTAACAAGGGTCATTGATGCTGCAGTTAGTTCCGCATCTATAATAGCAACAAGTCATACAGATGTAACTATTTCAACAATTCCAATGCATAGTATTTAAACATGTTACTATATTTTTTATTCGTGCATGTCTAACTATTTCCCCATTTGGTAATTGTAGCCATTAGCAGTAGTAGTGCCCGACCACTCCGCTCAATCCATGGTTGTGCCCAGGTCTCCTCTTGCAGTGAGGTGTTCATTAATGACGAAGTCTTTTTATTCAATTTACACAAACATGTTGATCAATGTTGAATTGTTGAATTAATTGAGATATGATCTTTTATTTGTAGAGCACAATTATAGAGAGGCCTTCCATGAGCACATCGTAGGCATCTATACCCCGTTTGGATTTGGTGAGTGTTTGTCATAAATAGAGTGTCCATAAGTTAATTTTTTTAAGTTTGCTAATGGTAGGGTATTAGTGCAGTTATTTGATAAAAATAATGATCTTTTATTTGTAGAATCCTGAGATGCAGAGCGATCCTAGGGAGATGGTTGATAGAGAAAAGTCAGGGAAAACAAGCGAAATATTGATTTTTGATGTCTCCTAGTCCTAGATATATGTATTTTGACATACATGTACATTGTTGTACTTAGGGATACATGTACATTGACAAGCCATTTAAGGGTTGACTACTTTGCCATATTTTGTATTACAAACATTCGGCTATCAATGCATGATACAATATATTGCATATTTTCTCTTGAGTTTCCACTTCTTTTTCTGATGATTTATCTCTTCCACAAATTGATAAATTATTCTATTGAAATTTATATAATTAGATTTTAAGCAATATTTATTCTCTTACATTTATTGCATTAATCAAGTAACATCTCACCATTGTGTTATGAAAACATTATCTTAATGTAACAAACTAATAATATATTTCAACAGTTCAATGAACTCAATACATGTATGCTAATTTGATATCTAATTTAAAATTGTTGTGTTTGTCAACTGCAAGGGTTCATACCCATTGATTAGGATAATGGTTGCAAGGAAAGACAAAAGTTAACAAAATAAGTCAAAATATGTTTGAATAACCTATGTGATGTAAAACATGCTAAGCATATCATCAATGTAAGCCTATGGCATTTTCACAAACTAAGAGGAAGTGTAATAGATGCTACACATTTCATCAATGCTACCATATTTCATCAAATGATACATACATGAGCATCTATGAAGTTCGGTTGAAGTGTGCCTACTCTAGCATGCTAAAGAAAAGGCAAAGTATCAAGTACAATGGCAAGGAATGGATGAACTAAAGTGTAATAAAATCCATTGGGCCTTCATGTATATGGTCAAATATACAACAAATATACCCTAGTTTGTAAGACCCTAGTTTGTTCCAATATGTTAACCAATAGCTGGTCATGAATTCACTTTCATAAAATCATTCAAGATATAAACCATATCCTTACTAAACCCTAGCATGTAAGCCCCTGGTTTGTCCTTTAACTCTTTCATATGTCCATTTTCCACTTTTCATAATTCTAATTCATGTTTCAATGTACATCCTTTCATTATTTAGGGTCCTGAACATGCCTTGGAACCATGAGTCATTGCAAAAAATATCTCAGTAGTGAAGCATGGCTCTAAATATGTTGAATGTGCATAAAAAAATGTGTAATGCAAAAGTAATCAGATAGAATCCATGGAAAATGAAATACCTAACTAGTTTGATGATCTTCCTTGATAATGTTGTTTTGATGAAGGAAAATAAGATTTTCATGGTCCTATGTTTGTAAAAAGGATGGATTATCCTCATATGCAAATGTATTTAAAATTGAATGTACTTGATTGATACAAATGATGATGTAATGGTTGTTCATTGTGATTTGGAAAGTATTCCCCCATAACTTGATGGAAAAGGTTCATGGTGAATTTGATCTAACAAAGGTCGCAAGGATTAGAGGGATATCATTGATGAAACATTCCCTCCATTTTTTATTTGGAACTTTGAATTCTTAAAAATGACATTAATTACTCAAAATGAAAATATAGTGGAACACTAAGGAGATGTTAAATGACGTGGAACACTCTGGACATATCAATCTACCAGGGGTGCAATCTGGTAGGTTTGATTGCCACTCTTTGAATGTCTAGTTCTAGAATCAAAATCAAAATTTTGTAAAGTTGACCCCTATGTGCAAAAATTGGACAGTCCCTTACTGAGCAAAACCCTAGTTTCCAATATCGACCAAAAATATGAGACCTGGGTCATGGAACTGGAGCTGAGGGGAACCCCTAGAACTATCTCGATGTCTAGAATGCAATGGAGTTGACGGTTTGTTGATCTGAGCCACAGTCATCATTCTATGGCTCGTTCCAACTTGCATGCTAAAGCCTTTCAAGGACACCTATTGGATACCTACCGGGAGCATATAATTCCAACCATGCAACAAAAATGGGTTCCAAGAAGCCCTACAAGTGTATCTAGGAAGCTTCTGACTGGAAACACTAGCCATAAGTCTTCGGTCGATGATTTTGCAAAGTTGACCCCTGTGTGCAAAAATTGCACAGTCCGTTAGTGAGAAAAACCCTATTTTCCAATATTGACCTATTGTAGCCACAACAAATCCCATGATTAGCTAAGCACGGAAGCCCCCAATTTTAATAAACGCAAAGGTGTTTCGGTGAGTCATTTTGAAATTTTTAGATTTTGATTTTACCTCTAAAATTCTTCACCCATGCTTTTGGTCTGCTAGTTTGTAAGGGTTTGATTATTTCATCCAAAGTGTTTCGGTCTGAAAAGAGCCACAATTTTGAGTATTTTGTTGACTGTTTTCATCATCTCGAAACCCGAAAGCCGCATCCCAAAACCCGCAACCCGACAAGTGCGGGTTGTAGGGCTGTTGTTTTTAAGTTTTGGTTTTGGTAATTTCGAAACCCGCAACCCGACGGCTGTGGGTTGCAGAATCATTCTTTAATGAGATTGAGAAATAATTACCCCAAAACCCGAACCCCGCAATGGTGGCATTCGGCTTTCGGGATTGTTTTTATTTTAATTTTTTTATTTGGTGTGTGTTCCCGAAACTTGCAACCCATAATTTCGGGATGTGGCTTTCGGGATGGTTGTTTTGCTTCACGGTTTAACGTTCCAGAGCCCGCCACCCGCATAGTCAGTTTTCGGCTTTCGGAATTTTTTTTTTTACTTCCGTTTTGTATGCCCACAACCCGCAAATCCATACTTTCAGGTTTCAGCTTGCGAGATCTTTGAATGAGAACTTTATGTAAATACTTGAACTTGATTCTGCATACTGCTCCGGTTAATCTCAGTCATCTGTCTATTATGGTCTCATGGTCATGTCGATTTTGGGTAGTCAATTAAGTCAGGTTTTTCCATTTTGTCTTTTAAAGCTCGTTCTGCCAAATTATCATTTTTTTTGTGTAATTCATGACAACGGACACTATTACAAGGCTATCAGTTACTTCGTGTTGAATGGATGCCATCTCTTCGCCTTAAGTTTGCCATGTCTGGACTCAAGCTTTGACATCTTGTCATTTTTTATTCCACGTCTTAATGATCAGATTTGTTACATGCGAAGAATCGATAGCCCGTGTACTGGAACTCCTAGTCGAGACCTTTTGCACATCAACTCTACCACCATAACCTTCGTCTCCATTATTAATCACCAGTCATAATTATTGATGGAATATTGCGTTTAACGATGCGATCGTAAAGGCAATTCAAAATCATGCGAGTAGTAATTGAACTCGTACTTCACACAAGCTTTGATCCGACTAGCACATACCTCGGCTCTTTTCATTACAATTGAAGTAATTATAATGAATTGACTGGATAAGTTTAATCATTTCATATTTTACCCACCCGATTATCATCGACCTACTTGTTGGCCTTTAAATAGCAATTAACATGAAATCCCCAGTTCATCCCTTGCCTTCTGGAAGATGTAAGACTCTGTATGGTATTTTTTGCATCCTACTATCCAAGATTCATTTAGAATGAGTAATATTCATGCAGATGGTGAATTTTCTAATGTTCAGGTTGAAAATGAAGAACTCTACCCCTTGTTGTATCATGAAATGTTGTCACCACCGTTCGATGCAGGTGTTCCTGATTTTAGCAGTGGTAGCAGTGAAGAAGACTTCGAAACTCTGTCCGCCTGCGTGCAAAAACCTGAAGAGCAAAGGAAGGAAATTATGGAGGAATCAACTGATCTCAACACTGATGTTATACACAACTTTATAATCAATGAAGAACCTGTCGTGCTGGCTACTGCTCCTGAAGTAAATCCTCTAATGCATTTCTCTGTTTTTGACAGGTTGTTCCTCGACCCCAAATTTCCTACAGCAGATGCTTTGCAAGCCACACCACCTGCTGATGATAGTGAACAATTTGTGATTGAATTTTTATGGTGCCACGAGACCTTATCTGATTAAAGAACAAGTCTTTCTTTTGTGAAAGGTGGCGGAAAATATTTTAAGAATAAAAATAGCAAGATTTCTTGGATCAATGGTTAGATCCGATTTTGTAATCCCTATTTTGTAGAATTTCTCCTTTTGGAACTCTTATGTAAATTTAGTATATAAGGAGGAATGTTTCCCTTAGTAAAGGGTTGGGAATTTTGGAATGGTAATTCGATAGGAGATAAGACTGCAGATACTCTGTGGTCAGAGTCATTGTAATTTTGGTACAAAGCATCTTAATACAGTAATGTTATCTTCGGATTCATCTTCTGATTATCACTTAAATTTCTTTAAGGATTTTTTATTTTATGTTCCAGATTATCATGCGTTATGCATATGATCTCTTGTTGAATATATAATGAATACATAGATCTGTTGTATTGGTTTTTCTGTATAACTGATGTGTGTATGAAAATATTTGATTAAATACTTTCTTTATCGATTTCTGCAATTGATCTCATATATGTATATTCTATCATTGTTGATTTTTCAATCAACAAAAGGATAACAGGTTATATCTTGATGGTCTTTAACCTTGGATTATTTTGTTTAATTTTCATTGAATAAATCATAGTCTAAGTCAGCAAATATCTCATCTAAAGGCATTTCTGTTAAGGGTGATAAACTGTTTGTTCTCTTCAAGGTTGATCTGCATAAATACCAAGCTTTTCATTTTAGGATAGATCTAACTTAATATTAGGTTCTTTTCCCAAATAGGCCAAGTTAGAATTGCTAACAACTTTTCCATACCTTTGTTTCCCTAAATCGGGAAACTGATCTTTGAAGATCAAATCTTTTACTCTTAGAGTGCCAGCGGAGGCCTAATATCTGTGGGTGATTACCACACCAAACAGATGGAGGATAGAATTGCCCTTGCGCAAGGTCTTTCGAATCCTTTGGCTGGGTTTTCATCCCCTGTTGTGTGCCTTGGAACCCATTCCAGCACTTTGCACTTACCCTGCACCCCCAAGGCATCAACAAGTGGCGCTAGAAGGAGGGCCACTAGTAAAACATGCCTAAGAAGACTACTAATAAACCTCCTCCAACAAGTACTTCAATGATTCAAACCCAAATCCCGACTAGGGCTTCAACATCTGAACAACCAACTAGTACACAACCTAACATTCTCCCTGTAGAATCCACACAACCTGCGTTTATACCCGTCACACCTGTGATACAACAGGAGAACAGAGGAGATACCATTTTGACATCACCTACGAGACCCATCTCGCTAGAGCAGATATTGAAAACATCTGCCGATAGGGTTTTAAGATCAGAACAACGACTTGCCGATCAAAGAAGACATGGCCTGGAAGCTCTAAACTTGGAAGGTGTCTTGCAGGCTAGTGGTAGGGAAGATCAGCAAGTTCCCACATCACAGACCACTAATCCACAGGTTCAGCATACCAATAGTTTTAACATAGAAGATCAACATACAATTGATCAACAATCTGAAAACCAAGACCTAGTTAATCGACCTAATTCTCCTGAATATAACCGTGAGGCCACTCTCGTAGGAACACAAGGTCAACCAAATCTTGGAGTTGGTGGTCCACTACCATCCCCTCCTTCATCTTCATCATCTTCCTCAGATGAAGAGAATTCTTTTAATTCGTCATCTGAAGAAGAAGAACAAGAACCTCCAATGGCTGGAGAAGGTCAAAATAGACCTTGGCTTGACCAAGGTGCAGTTGTCATATTAGGTGATCAACATAGATTACGGAAGAAACCCCTAGAAATGGCTGCCTAAATACAACCCTGATGATAAGATACCCGCGTTGGATCACATAAAAACTTTCATGTAGGAAATCAGGCTTAGAAGCGTGGTACATGAGGATGTAGTATGCAGACTTTTTCCATACACCTTTGAGGGTAGAGTGGCCACTTGGTATTTTGCTTTACCGGCCCAATCTATAACTTCCTGGGATGAATTCAAGAAACATTTTACCCAAAAATTCGGGGGTGTCAAAACACCACAAGATCTTGTCTTAGAATTATCCTCCATGAAAATCAAAGGAAAAGAAAGGGTAAAAGACTTTAACCAAAGGTTTTCATATCTCAAAAACAGAATTCCTACCAATCTTCTTCCTATCAAAGAATTGTTGGTGGCTTATTATGAAAAGGGTATGCCTCCCCCTATTGCAATATGGGTCAAAAGGGCACAAAAGGGTACTTTACTGGAAGCATTTGATGAAGCAATCCAAGTTGAGAAGGACATCTTTTGTCTGGAATACAGCCTTGAAGCTTCAGAAGGACAACCTTCCACTTCTAGGAAGAAAATTGAGAATGTCCCTAAACCCACAGTTCAGAACAAGGATCCATTTGATATGAGTGACATGAAAAAATTTCTTCAGAAGATGTAAAATGAGATGGTGGATTTAAAGAAGAACAATAATGATAATCAGAATCAGAACAAAAGTTTTGTAAGGCCACCATTTAGGGGACCTTACCAGCCTCCACAAAATCCACCACCACCAAATCCGGTAGATGCACTCACAAACGATAAACTCTTTTCTATTTTTAGATCATTGGTAGCAGAATCCCAAGTCACCCCTGACACTTCCAATGATCAGAATACCTCGGATCCTCCACTACCTGAAGAAGAAGCAGAAGATGATCCACAGGTCAATGCTGTGGGTTGCTTTTCAGAACTTCCTATGTGTGAAGAAGAAGAAGAACCTGAGGAGGTGTTTAACACACAACATCCTTATAATACAAGGTCAAGACCACAGCCACCTCAAGAACATTCATCTTCTCCCTCGGTTCCCACAAGAAACAAGATTCTCCCACAGAAGGATAGAGTCCTCCCAGAAATGGAGTATAACCTGCTTGAAGACTTAAAAAGAGTCAAAGCAAACATCTCTCTGTTTGAGCTACTCAATATTCCTATTATGAGGGATTCTTTACCTAAAAACATGATAGTCAAACAACCTAGAGAGTCACAGAATAATAATCTAGACTCTATCACTAAAACTGTTGATCAAAAACCAGTAAGTAAGAGAACTGCTCCTTTCTTGCTTACTTTTGAGATTTTCAACCAAAATGTACACAACTACATGATAGATTCAGGAGCATCATCAAATATGATGCCCCTCTCTATTTTCTAAAAATTGAATGCAACATGGGAACCTTGTCCAACCCAGATTGTACAACTTGACAGATCCAAAGTCAGAGTGGTTGGCAAATTGAGAAACGTTCTGCTCACGCTGTCAGCTGATCCTAGGATCCATCAGATAGTTGACATTGTGATAGCTAACATTCCAGAAGCCTATGGGATGTGGTTAAGCAGGGGGTGGTCAGAGAAACTTAAAGGTTACTTTGCAACCAATTGGTCCCATTTATGGTTTCCTTACAATGGTCAACTGAATAAAATTAAGATCAGCAGAGAACCTTTTATGAAACAGACAGTTACCGATCTTAATGATACAAGTGAACCTGCTGGTTATCTCACCTCTCGTGCAGAGCAATATACATTCGATACCTTTTTCAGTGAATTCCCAGTTGATGTATCACTAGAACAAAGCATCCGAAACGAATCACATATCACTCAGGTCACTTCTATACCTTTTCTGGTGAAATTGTGTATAATGTATATAATGTGAATACGAATTTTAGATTAGACCCTGTCAAATGGACCTTATTTTTCGATGGCTCCAAGTACAAGGAGGGGGCTAGAGTGGGTTGTGTTCTTATCAATCCTAAAGGAATGAAAATCATGATTGCTTGTAGGTTAGAATTTGATTGCACTAATAATATAGCCGAATATGTGTTAAATTTTGAGCCTTAATTCACAATACTCTTGGATCTTCATTGAGAGAATAACATATATAGTATATCAATGCATAACAGTCACAATAAGCATGACAAGCATCACAAGAATCAAAAGCATGAGACACAAGAGACACAGAGTTTCTGTGGGGAAAACCCTAAGGTGAAAAACCCCACAACTTCCTCAGAGATAGAGAGAGCAATGGCTCAACCAAAGTACAACCAAAATACACTTGAGATAGTCTCCTAGTAGCAGATGATCCTCCTCCTCACTAGTGCACCACTTTCTGAGTGAGAGAAGTGCATCTTTCGAAAATAATCAAAACAGAGATCTCCCGATCTCTATTTATACTAACCTGTTTTCCCAGTGACCTTATGGGGCTGACTTGTCTAGATGGGTACATCCACAATATAATATATATTTCAGAGACGACCCCACACATGGTGGTCTAATAACCCATCGGCAAGTACACACACTTGCGACACTTGTCAATCCACATGATGACACTTCCTTATAGAGTAATAACACATCTATAATAAGGGTACAATAAATATATATGAAATACATAGATGAAATACATTCCAAAGTTACACATACATCAACACTCCTGTGAGGCACCTGCAACAATTACTTAATGAAAATATGCGAAATAGTAGAAATGACAGAACTCAGAATCACTTTTATATTGATCACGGGCCACTTTGAGGGGGAAACCTCCTATGAGCAAGATCAATACAAATAACTTCACCGTTCCTTCATAGGTCTCAACACACACTTATATACTAATTCTAGGCGCCAATACTATGGGTCGAAACCATGGGCCGTTACAAACTATGGATCAACAATACTACGGATGACTTACAAAGCATATGTGCCAACAACAATAACACAAACTATTGATCAACAAATACTACGGGACGACTTACAAAGCATATGCATCCAACAACAACATACTAACAAAGTAAAGACATGGGTTCCTAACATCCCCTCCCCCTTAAAAAAAGCTTTGTCCTCAAAGCTTTAGATGTGGAAATTGTTGTTGAATCTGAAGGAGTGGTTCCCATGTAGCATCCTCTGGTTGCATGCTGTGCCACTGAATTAAGACCTCTGTGATAGAGCAAGAGTGAAGCTGACGTGTGCGGCGATTGAGGATGGCCTCTGGCTCCAAAAGGATGGATCCTTCATTATCCAGTTCGGGTAAAATCGTTTGGCCGCTGATGTTGGTGCCAAGAACTTTCTTTAGACAAGAGACATGAAAGACTAGATGAATGCGGGAAGAAGGAGGAAGTTCCAATTTATAAGCAACGGACCCAATCTTCTGAAGAATCTGATATGGACCATAGAACTTTGGAGCGAGCTTATGACGCCCTTTGAGTTTCAAGGAGGATTGTTTGTACGACTGGAGACGAAGAAAAACCATATCGCCGACTTGAAAAGTGCGCTCCGAATGGTGCTGATCCGCTTGTTGCTTCATGCGATTTCTTGCCATGTGAAGATTGTCCCGCAAAATGCGAAGGATCTGATCGCGGTTGCGAAGGACCGTGTCGACTTCCTGAACTGGTGAACTGGTGGGGTTGTATGGAAGAAGAGATGGAGGTGCCTGACCATAGACTACTTCATATGGGGTCATTTTAGAGGCAGTGTGGTAAGAGGTATTGTACCACCATTCAGCGAGAGGGAGCCACTTTTCCCACTGATGTTGTTGTTCCGAGGTGAAGCAACGAAGATAAGTTTCCAAGCATTTATTGACAATTTCAGTCTGACCATCTGTTTGTGGGTGATACCCTGAAATCATCTTCAGTTTCGTGCCATTGTGGAGAAATATTTCTATCCAAAAATGACTGGTGAAAGTCGCATCACGATCCAAGACAATGGAAGAAGGGATGCCATGAAGATGAAAGATCTGGTCCATAAAAATTTGAGCAACTGAAGAGGCTGTATAGGGATGGCTGAGAGCACAAAAATGACTATATTTGGAGAGGCGATCAACCACAACGAGAATCACTGTCTTCCTACCAGATTTAGGGAGCACTTCAATGAAATCCATAGAAATATCTGTCCAAATCCGTGTAGGTATGGGCAATGGTTCAAGCAATCCTGGAACGAGTGTTGTTTCACCCTTATTGCGCTGGCAGGTATCACATTCAGCCACCATCTGTTGAATTGTCCTTTTCATGCCCTGCCAAAAGAAGTTACGCCGTGCTTGTTCATATGTTTTGAGGAACCCAGAGTGCCCGACCGATGGAGAAGCATGGAGTTCATAGAAGACAGCCTGTTGAAGATCTGTGCTCTGGGGAAGCACTAGACGACCCTTGTATCGTAGAGAAGCACCATCCCAAGACTAATGTGGTACAGCAGAAGGGTTGTTGGTCAAGTGTTGGATGATCTGAGATAAGGAAGAGTCATTGACATAACCCTGTTGAACAGATTGCAACCAATTTGGAACAGGCATAGAAATAGCTAAAAGAGAACCTTGGGCATCAAATGTGCGAGAAAGAGCATCTGCCACAATATTGTCTTTACCCTTCTTGTAAGTGATCTCATAGTCATAACCCATGAGTTTTCTAACCCATTTCTGTTGTGCCGGGGAGGAGACACGCTAGTCCAAGAAATATTTCAGACTCTGGTGATCAGTCTTGATGCATAAATGATTCCCTAATAGGTATGGACGCCACTTCTGTACTGCATGCAAAATAGCCATCATTTCTTTCTCATAGGTAGAGGCAGCTAAATTCTTACCTGAAAGGGCTTTGCTGGTGAACGCAATGGGGTGTTCATCTTGAAGGAGAACAACACCAAGTCCATTGCCGTAAGCATCACTCTCAATAGTGAAGGGCTTGGAAAAATCGGGCATAACTAGCACAGGTGTAGTACACATAGCTTGTTTTAGTTTGTCAAATGCACACTGAGCAGCAGGTGTCCATGTAAAAGCATCCTTTTTCAATAGAGCAGTTAATGGAGCTGCAATCTTCCCATAATCCTTGACAAACTTGCGGTAGTAGCCAGTCAACCCCAAAAAACCACGAAGGCTCTTGAGTGTCTGAGGATGTGGCTAATTGTTCATGGCATCGATTTTGGCAGGATCCACGCGAACCCCTTGTGCTGAGATAATGTGCCCGAGATACTCAACTTCCTTTTGTCCAAAAACACATTTAGACCGCTTGGCATGGAGATGATGGTCAGAGAAAAGTTGCATGACAAGATCCAAATGCTGGAGATGTTCATCCCATGTTTTACTGTAGATGAGGATATCATCAATGAATACCAGAATGAATTTCCTCAAGTAGGGTCGAAATATTTTATTCATTAAGGCCTGGAATGTGGAAGGAGCATTAGTGAGGCCAAAGGGCATGACCAAAAACTCATAATGGCCATCATGTGTGCAGAAAGCTGTTTTAGGAATATCATCCTCATGAACCCGAATTTGATGATACCTAGAACGAAGATCCAACTTGGAGAAAAAGTGAGCCCCATGAAGCTCGTCAAGAAGCTAATCAACAATAGGAATTGGAAACTTATCCTTGATGGTGAGGTGATTAAGTGCTCGGAAGTCAATGCAGAGGTGCCATGACCCATCTTTTTTACGGACAAGAATAACTGGAGAAGAAAAGGAACTAGTGCTTGGGCGAATAATACCTTGCTTCAATAAGTCCCGAACGAGCATTTCAATCTCCGTTTTTTGGTGGAGTGGGTAGCGATAGGGCCTGATGTTGGGAGGAACACTGCCAGGAAGGAGATGAATACGATGGTCTTCTGGCCTGGAAGGTGGTAATCCCACTGGTTCAGCAAAGACACCTGTATATCGATCCAGAATTTGTTGTAGATCCAAAGGAGTAGTGGAGACCGCTGATGGTTGCATCTGGATGGAATGGATCTGAGCGATGACACCATGTGAATTCTTCTTGAGGATTTTTTCCATGCGATGTGAACTGATGATGCTGAGAGAACTTGGTTGTAATCCTGTCAACGTGTGTTTGTGTCCATTGAGGGAAAACTGCATCCAAAGTTTGGCAAAATCCCATAAGATAGGGACGAGTGTGCGTAGCCATTGAGCGCCCAAAACCACATCACATCCGCCTAAGGGCAAGGCAAACATGTCAGAGCGCAAGGTATAATATCCCATATCCCGGAGACTCCACATCCAGGAGATAGAGATTTTGCTGAACACATCTATGTCCCCGAGTGAATTTCTCATCACAATTATAACAAAGCCCCTTTTCTCTGCATGCTTGCATCTCTGTTTCAGACAAACGCTTGATAGGAGTCGGTCGAGGAGCCTGCGGTATAGGTGGTCGCCGAGAACCCATATTTCGGAAGGGAACAAAAGTGGGTTTGGAGCGTTGTTGGGCTGCAATCTTGTCTTCTGCCAACTTAGCCAACCCGAGTGCTTCCATCATTGTGTTGGGACAGAACATTTTCAGCTCAAAGCGGATGGCATCCTTTAGACCACTTATAAAACAACTCCGGTAAAATTCATCAGACAATCCTTCGGTGTGGTTGGCTAGATTCTCAAATTCGGTTTGATACTCTCTCACAGTGCCAGTTTGGCGAAGTTTAGTGAGGGCTCCTGTGAAGTCATCAAAAGCACTCGGACCAAATCGTTGCAAAAGGAGCTAGCAAAAGTCTGGCCAGTTGGGCTCTAGATGAGCCTTGATGTACCAACGGTACCATTGAAGAGCTTCCTGTTCCAAATGAAAGGATGCCAACGGAACTTTGTTGACATCAAAAGTATTATGCAGACTGAAATACTGTTCTGCATGATAGATCCATCCAGTTGGATCAGTACCATTGAAGCGAGGAAAGTCAAGCTTCGGACCACAGAAATTACTGGAAGAAGAGAACCCATTGTCTGCTGAAGACTCGGACTGCCATTTGTTGTTCATAGCTGAATGTTCAAGATGGAGACCAAGAAATTTTTCATCCAGATCCTGGAGTTTGGCTTGGATGGCTGCAAGTGCTTCCTCCATGGTTTTTGCTCCTGCACGGCTGACAACCATAACCAGGATTTTTTTTTTTTTTTTTTGATTGGGTAGGAAAACAAAAATAGGAACTACTTCAGTAAAGGAAAATTTGGATTTGGAAAAAAATAAGAAGGGTAATTGGGGTTTGACTAGTTTTTTGGACACTGTTGGATAAACAGGGAAGCAAAAATGAGGATTTCAGAAGCGGGGTGAAAGAATGGGAAAATTTGGCAGAGGGGAACAAAGAAGCATAATTCAGAAAGGAACTCTGTGGTAAAAATTGAAGGTGATTGGGTGAAATTTGCGGAAGTTATGGCAAACCCTAAAAATAGACAAATGTGGGATTTCGGGCTGTAGGAAGGGGAATTGAGGATAGGGTCCTCAAGGATGAAATATGCAGAATGGAATGACAGGGGTTCCCGAAGGAATCTGGAACAATGCCGAACGGCTGGATCTGGAACGGCTTGCAAAATGGATTTGAAACGGCGCAGCAGTGATCGACAATAGTTCAGCTGAAAGTAGATATGGACCCCAGGTATGTGCGGCTTCCTAACAGTTCAGGGTTTTCACTCGGCCACCAATGCTGTCTGACGGCTTGTGTATTGGGGCAGTACCCCTCACTCCACGGCTCAGGTAAAACTGATAACCGCTTTGCCACAAACGGAAGCTCTTGGTTTACCTCACGGGTGGGAACTAGTCAATCAGGTAGGGGTCGTTGCCCTTTTCGCTGGCAGGTCCTCTCAATGGGCCAGCTACGTCTGGGTTCCTGTGGTACTCCTCACAATGAGTTTTAGGGCTTATGCCCAAGTACTTCCCACAGTTAAGCGGATAGGGATTATACCCAAATCCGAACCTGCAACAGATGCGAAAAAAAATTTTGGCAGAAATTTCACCCAGCGAGCCCAAGAAAGTGCTCTGATACCAGATATGAGGCACCTGCAACAATTACTTAATGAAAATATGCGAAATAGCAGAAATGACATAACTTAGAATCACTTTTATATTGATCACGGGCCACTTCGAGGGGGCAACCTCCTATGAGCAAGCTCAATACAAATAACTTCACCGTGCCTTCATAGGTCTCAACACACACTTATATACTAATTCTAGGCGCCAATACTATGGGTCGAAACCATGGGCCGTTACAAACTATGGATCAACAATACTATGGGCGACTTACAAAGCATATGCGCCAACAACAATAACACGAACTATTGATCAAAAAATACTACGGGACGACTTACAAAGCATATGCGTCCAACAACAACATACTAACAAAGTAAAGACATGGGTTCCTAACAACTCCCTCTTAACTAGGAAGGTATTTCTCGACACAGATCTGCTAGACAAGTATTCTTCTCGGGATCATCGTCATCATCATCGTCACTACTGCTGCTATCTCAACCAATCTCTGACTCTACTCGTCATAGAAATTTCTATAGAGCTAGCCCTTTTTCATACTAGATGTAGGCCCGCCACCTGTAGGTCTTCATCATCACTGGCCATACTGTGGAAATCTCAGGACTTATTACGTGCATCACAAAACCTTAAAAGAGTCTCTTGACTAGCAAGAACCCTAAAGAGCATCTAAGTCCTTTTTCATCTTGTCCAGATCTCCAGGACTTATTACATGTGACCCCACCACAGAACCTCGAAAGAGAATCCCAGGACTGATTATGAGCACAAGGCTGAACCTATCGGATCTCCCAGGGCACAAATTACATGTGGTCACCACAAAAACTCAAAAGAGCATCCCAAGACTGATTACGAGCACAAGGCTCAACCTATTGGATCTCCTAAGGTACAAATTACATGTCGTCATGGAAAAACCTTGAAAAAACATCCCAGGACTGATTACAAGCACACGGCTCAACCTATCGGATCTCCCAGGGCACAAATTACATGCCATAGGACAAAACCTCAAAAGAGCATCTGCCAGACATCCCAGCACACAAATTACATGCCATAGGAAAAACCTCGAAGGACTATCTGTAGATCTCCCAGGGCACAAATTATATGTCCTCCCAAGAAAAACCTCGAAAGAGCATTTGCTAGATATCCCAGGGTACAAATTACATGCCATAGGGAAAACCTCGAAAGACTATCTGCAAATCTCCCAGCGCACAAATTACATGCTTATCTGCACAACCTGTTCCACGGCCACAGAGTATCATCTTGATACTCACCATACATCATCTTGATGTACACATGATCATATTGATCATCATCACTGCAACATCCTGCCACATGTCATCTGGAGCAACATCCTGAAGCTTGTCATCCATGATCATCCTGATCATATAATGCATCTACCTGATGCATACCAAGTATCTACCTGATACATATCATCATACATTATCCACTTGATCATACAATGCATCCACCTGATACAAATACAAATACATGATCCACCTAATCATACATGATACATATCAACATACATGATCTACCTGATCATACAATGTATCCACCTGATACATATATAGATACATGGTCCAAGCATCCAACATGATGCATACACAAAATACATACAAATGATCCAACCGATCATATCCAGCATCCAACATGATGCGTACATACATATAAATGATCCAACTAATCATATCCAGCATCCAACATGATGCATACATACATATAAATGATCCAACTGATCATATCCAGCATCCAACATGATGCATACATACATATACATATAAATGATCCAACTGATCATATCCAGCATCCAACATGATGCATACATACATATATAAATGATCCAACTGATCATACAAAGCAGAAACCAGAACATCATCCAAATGCTCATCATCCAGCGCTTACAGCCACAGCCATGTGAAGGATCCTCCTTCCAACATGCTTGGAATGGCTTCAACAAATGTGTACATCACTTCTTCCTTGAAGTGTCATCAATCTGAAGAACGTTAAGCATCTCCCTGAAGTACTCAAAATTCACCCTGGCTAGTGGCTTCGTCAGCACATCTGCAATCTGCTCGTCCGTTGCAACGTACAGGAGCTTCACAGCTCCTCTCTACACCATATCCCTGATATAGTGATATTTGATCTCTATGTGTTTCGACTTGTCATGGAACACTGGGTTCTCGGACAGCTTCACACAACTCTGGTTATCACAAAAGATACCAGAAGCATCCAACGGGAGATCAAATGACTCAGACAGTAGCTTCCGTAGCCATACTGCCTCACAACTAGTTAAACAGGATGCAACATACTCTGCCTCAGTTGTACTCAGTTCTATGCAGGACTGCTTCCTGCTAAAACAGGAGATCACACCTGATCCCATACTGAAGTAGCACCCAGATGTGATCTTCCTATCTGCAGCACTACCAGCCCAATCTGAATCAACATAACCCTGCAGGTTAAACTTTTGATTTGCTTCATACTTGAGCCCATAATCCACTGTACCCTTCAGGTACCTCAGAACATGCTTTACAACAACCAAGTGAACACTCCTCGGATCTGTCAGGAACTGGATCAATGTGTTCACCGCAAAGCAAATATCTGGTCTCATGTTCGTCAGGTACATCAAGGACCCAATCATTTGATGACACATAGAGACATCAACTGGCTCAGATGAAGCATCACATAGAAGCTTTAGATTCGATGCCATAGGTGTGGCCATGGCCTTGCAATCCATCATCCCGAATCTCTTCAGGATATCTACAATGTACTTCCCTTGACCAAGGAAGATCCCACCTGCACTTTGCCACACCTCTATACCTAGGAAATAATGCATCATTCCCAAATCTTTCATATCGAACTCGGCATCAAGATTCCTCTTAGTATCTGCAATCAATCTGTCATCTCCTGTTACAAATAAGTCATCCACATACAGAAGTAGAATCACAGGATTCCCTTCCTAAACCTTGTAGTAAAGGTTGGAATCTGCTTTACTCTTGGTAAAGCCCAAACTAGATAGGAAACTATCCATCCTACCATACCAAGTTCTGGGAGCTTGCTTCAAGCCATACAAGGATTTCTTCAATCTGCACACATATGACTCCCTGTCATGTATTTTGAAACCGAGTGGCTGCTCCACATATACTTCCTCTTCAACTACACCATTAAAGAAAGCAGTGTTGACATCCATCTGGTGTATTTTCCATTTCATTACTGCAGCCAGGGCAAGTACTGTTCTGGTGGAAGTATACCTAGCTACAAGTGTAAAAGTTTCTTCATAATCTATTCCCTCTTTCTGAGAGAAGCCATGAGCTACGAATCTTGCTTTGTATTTCTCTACACTGCCATCTACAACATGCTTGATTTTGTAGATCCATTTAGAAGTCACAACAGACTTCTCTTTAGGTCTTGGTACAACATCCCAAACATCATTCTTCATTGTTGATTGATATTCCTCAACCATGGCATCCTTCCATTCTTTCTTTTCCACTGCTTCTTCATAACTGGAAGGTTCTTTGCTCATAATGTCCCAGAGTAAAGCAACATAGCTGGTATGTGATCTGATTCTCTTCTTTGCTCTGTGTTTTTCTTCTGGAATGCCAAATATTTCTACATCTTGAATGAGCTCTCTAGCCCATGCAGGTTTCCTCTTGTGAGAGTTATCCTCACGGGGTGGATCTACAAGTTCTTGCGGATCTTCAAACTCACGAACAACTTCTGGAAATGCTTCAGTCATGGTAGTGTCTTGAAATCTAGTTTCCTTAGGTTCTTCATAAACTTCGATAGGTGCCTTCCTTGATTTGATGAATGCTGAGTTTTCATCAAATGTTACATCCATGCTGACATTAATCTTCTTGAACCACGGAAAGTATATTCTATAAGCCTTCGAGCTTTCACTATAACCCACAAAGATACCGTTCTTTCCTGAAGGATCTAGCTTGGTCCTCTTCTCCTTTGGGACATGTGTGTATACTGGAAAACCAAATATTCTAAGATGGATGACTTCAGGTTTCTTACCAGAAAAGACCTCTTCTGGTGTCTTGTTGTCCAATATCTTGTGGGGAGTTCTATTCTACACATATACAGCTGTTCTAGCTGCTTCTGCCCATAGATGCATAGGTAGATCCTTGTCATGTAGCATTGCCCTTTCTGCTTCCATGATTGTTATGTTCTTCCTTTCTGCAACTCCATTCTATTGAGGATTATAAGGAGCTGTCAACTCCCTCTTAATCCCTGAATCACTGCAAAGCTTCTTGAAGTCACCTGAGGTGAATTCTCCACAATTGTCGGATCTGAATGTCTTAATCTTCTTTTCAGTTTGATTCTCTATCAAAGTTTTGAATTCCTTGAACTTATCAAACACCTCATCTTCGTTCTTCAAGAAGTATACCCAAGTCTTCTTGGAGAAGTCATCAATAAATGAGACATAGTAAACATACCCACTCAGAGAACTGGATGACATAGGACCACATACATCTAAGTGGATGATTTCTAGGATGTTTTTTGCCTTGCTTTCACTGCTTGGGAAAGCCTTCTTAATGTTCTTACCTTTTGCACATCCTTTGCAAACACCTTCAAGTTCGGTCTTGATTTCAGGAAGACCCTCTACAACCTTGCTTGCAATTGGAAGTGCCCTATAGTGCATATGAGCAAGTATTCTATGCCAAAGTTCATTTGGCTCCATGGATTCATGTACCATGGCATGTTTAGGTTGTCCCTTCAATTTATACAAACCTCTCTCTTGCTCTCCAATCACTACTGCATCATCTATGGTCTTTCCCTTTGGCCACATTAGGACTTGGCCATCCACAAATGCAACCCTCATATCTTTTGCATCCAATGCAGAGATGGAGAGTAAGTTCTTCTTGAGCCCAGGTACATAAAGGACTTCTTTCATCTTCAAAGATTTTCTAGAATCTAGGTTGTAGGAGGCTTCACCACTCCCTTTGATTGGGTATTGATAATCATCCCCAAGTTTCACCTTATGGGGTGATTCATGTTCAGATAGGTTCACAAAAGATTCCGTAAACCCAGTCATGTGTTTGGAAGCCCCACTGTCAATCAACCAATAATTACAACCATGGGAGATAGTACCTGTGAGAGCAGAAATTAGAACATACTCTTCTTCACTTGATGAGTCATCATCACTATCACTTTCTGCCCTAGCCTTCTTCTTTGGGGGTTCATCATCTTCATCAGCATGAGCATGATATCTTCTTTTGTTATTCTTCTTCTTGTTGTTGAAGTTTTTGTTGTTGTCTTTCTTCTTCTTGGGACAATCTGAAGCAAAGTGTCCCTTCTCATTGCAATTGAAGCATTTGAGATCTTTCTTATCTTTATGATAATGGTGGTGTGAGAATCTCCTGTTATGAGATGATTCCTTCTTGGACTTGCCTTTCCTAGCATGTGCTATGAGAGCTTGATCTTCTTTTGCCATCTTTTCTTCTCGGGCCACAATCCTAGCTTCTTCTTGAGAGCATTCTTCCTGCAATCTGTTGAAGGAGATCAACTTCCTCCTGGCACAAATTCCTTGAATAAAGGAATCCCTTGAACTAGGTAGGCCATTTAGAGTTGTCATCACCACTTAACCATTCTCCACCATTCCATCCACTGCTTCTAGTTGTTCCTTGATCTGGGAGACCCTTGAAAAATAAGATTGAATGGTTTCTCCATTCTGAAACTTTACTCCTTTCAATTGGTTCCGCAGGGTCATCTTCCGATTTATGTTCTTCCCTTCAAATATCTTGGTCAAAGAGTCAAACATCTCCTTGGGTGTCTTTAGAGAAGACACATGGGGTATGAGATGGTCTTTGATAGAATCAGCAATTATTCTCTTTTCCTTGACCAAGTTCTTCTTATGCAATACTTTAGCCTCTTCATCCTCTGGGATAGGGATGTCTTCTTTTACATATGAGTCCAACTCATTCTCTTCCAGGATTAACGCAATCCTATACTTCCAAAATCGGAAGTTATCAGCTCCTTCAAGCTTATCCTCAAGCTTGGTGTGGTGAGACATCTTAAAGAGTACTTCAAATGGAAATAGAAAAGATTTAGGTCTTACCACTTGAAATGATGAAAACTGGATTTGGTCCTGGATTAGGGTTTGTCGAAAAAACCCTAAAAATTCAAAATGTGAATTTCAACTTTCTGAAAGCATAGAAAGATGCGCCTTGATGAGCCGATCAGCCTGGTGTATTCAGAATTTGAGATCAACAAAGCGTTACCCTTCAGATTTTCCTTTTTGTCCTCCCGGGTTCACTAGGGAGAGACTTGAATTACGGTTTGAGTTTCCCGGAGATCTACCCAGCCAAAAATCTCGATCCAAAGCTCTAAACTTCGATTTTTGCAAGGATCTTCCAGCTATGTCTTCAGATTTCAGAAATTCCTATTTTTGTGGAAACCCTAATTTTTAGGGCCAACTCTGAAAAATGCTCAGATTTGAATTCTGATTGGACAGATAGATTCTCCTTGATGAGTAGAGTCAATCTACTATACTGCTTTTCCAAAACCTATGGAGAGAAACCCAATAAACAAGAAACTCAAGTTTCTGTCACTGCAAAATGTCTTCTTCTCAGGTTAGCTCTGATACCATGTTAAATTTTGAGCATTAATTTACAATACTCTTGGATATTCACTGAGAGAATAACATATACAGTATATCAATGCATAACAATCACAATAAGCATGACAAGCATCGCAAGAATCAAAAGCATGAGAGACAAGAGACACAGAGTTTCTGTGTGGAAAACCCTAAGGTGAAAAACCCCACAACTTCCTCAGAGACAGAGAGAGCAATGGCTCAACCAAAGTACAACCAAAATACACTTGAGATAGTCTCCTAGTAGCAGATGATCCTCCTCCTCACTAGTGCGCCACTTTCTGAGTGAGAGAAGTGTGTCTTTCCAAAATAATCAAAATAGAGATCTCCCGATCTCTATTTATACTAACCTGTTTTCCCAGTGACCTTATGGGGCCGACTTGTCTAGCTAGGTACATCCACAATATAATATATATTTCAGGGCCGACCCCACACATGGTGGTCTAATAAACCATCGGCAAGTACGCACACTTGCGACACTTGTCAATCCACATAACGACACTTCCTTATATAGAGGAATAACACATCTCTAATAAGGGTACAATAAATATATATGAAATACATAGATGAAATACATTCCGAAGTTACACATACATGAACAATATGAAGCTCTTGTGCAGGGGCTCAAGAAGACCATTGATTTAGGTGTACAAGCCATAGAATGCTATGGAGACTCCGAAATTATAGTCAAGCAAGTTAGGAATAAAATACACTGTTTATCTCCGCATTTGGCTAATTATCAAAAGTTGGTAAGGGATCTAACCAACTCATTTTTGGCATTCAATATTAAATCAGTTCCCAGGTCACAAAATTTTGATGTAGACCTGTTAGCAAATACAGTGTGTAGACTGATCCCGGCAGAAGGTCTGTGCCCTCAAACTTTTTCTATCGAATTGATGTACAGACCATCCATTCCGGATAATGTGACTAATTGGAAAGTGTTTGATGATGACCGACAGATACTCGACTTCCTCATTGCTTAGGATACGTTTCAAGACGTGGCCATCAATGAAGCAGGACATGAAAAGTCTCTCACTGATTCCTCAAACGTCATCCTGAAGTCTATGATCAATCTAGAAAAGCTTTACGATTTACAGGACAAGTTCAAATCTCAAACTAATTGTAAAACTCAAAGCTCACCCTTGAACTATGAGCGGGTCAACCTAGGCACTGAACAGGAACCTCGTTTCATCAATTTGGGAGTTGATTGTACCCCTAAAGAACGCAGAGCCATTATTGCATTGTGTAATCAGTATAAGGATGTTTTCGCCTGGACGTATGTTAGGAACCCATGTCTTTACTTTGTTAGTATGTTGTTGTTGGACGCATATGCTTTGTAAGTCGTCCTGTAGTATTTGTTGATAAATAGTTTGTGTTATTGTTGTTGGCGCATATGCTTTGTAAGTCACCCGTAGTATTGTTGATCCATAGTTTGTAACGGCCCATGGTTTCGACCCATAGTATTGGCGGCTAGAATTAGTATATAAGTGTGTGTTGAGACCTATGAAGGCACCGTGAAGTTATTTGTATTGAGCTTGCTCAAAGGAGGTTGCCCCCTCGAAGTGGCCTGTGATCAATACAAAGGTGATTCTGAGTTCTATCATTTCTGCTATTTCTCGTATTCGTGTTAATTAATTGTTGCAGGTGCCTCTCATCTGGTATCAGAGCACTTTCTTGGGCTCGCTGGGTGAAATTTCTGCCAAATTTTTTTTCGCATCTGTTGCAGGTTCGGATTTGGGAATAATCCCTATCCGCTTAACTGTGGGAAGTACTTGGGCATAAGCCCTAAAACTCATTGTGAGGAGTACCACAGGAACCCCGAAGTAGCTGGCCCATTGAGAGGACCTGCCAGCGAAAAGGGCAACGACCCCTACCTGATTGACTAGTTCCCACCCGTGAGGTAAACCAAGAGCTGTCGTTTGTGGCAAAGCGGTTATCAGTTTTACCTGAGCCGTGGAGTGAGGGGTATTGCCCCAATACGCAAGCCGTCAGACAGCATTGGTGGCCGAGTGAAACCCCTGAACAGTTAGGAAGCCGCACATACCTGGGGTCCATATCTACTTTCAGCTGAACTATTGTCGATCACTCCTGCGCCGTTTCAGATCTATTTTGCAAGCCGTTCCAGATTCATCCGTTTTCAATCCATTCGGCATTGTTCCAGATCTCTTTCGAGCCGTAGCCGCTCCAGTCTGAACTGGAAAAAAAAAAAAAAAAAAAAAAAAAAAAAAAAAAAAAAAAAAAAAAAAAAAAAATAAATAAATAAATAAAAATATAAATAAATAAATAAATAAATAAAAAATAAAATAAAATAAAATAATAATAATAATAATAATTTCGGAGTTGAGTATAACATTAAGTTTTTTCTCCATATCTCCCTTATTTTCACTCTGTTTTCCTTGAAATTTTCGGGGAACCCCTGTCATCTCATTCTGCATATTTCAGTCCTGAGGACTCTCTCCACAATTCCCCTTCCCAAATCCCGAAATCCCACATTTGTCTATTTTTAGGGTTTGCCATAACTTCCTCAGATTTCACCCAATCACCTTCAAATTTTACCACAGAGTTCCTTTCTGAATTCTGCTTCTTTGTTCCCCTCTGCCAAATTTTCCCATTCTTTCACCCCGTTCCTGAAATCCTCATTTTTGCTTCCCTGTCTATCCAACAGTGTCCAAAACCTAGTCAAACCCCAATTACCCTTTTGATTTTTTCCCAAATCCAAATTTTCCCTTACTGAAGTAGTTCCTGTTTTTGTTTTCCTACCCAGTAAAAAAAAAAAAAAAAAAAAAAAAAAAAAAATTCCTGGTTATGGTTGTCACCCGTGCAGGATCAAAAACCATGGAGGAAGCACTTGCAGCCATCCAAGCCAAATTCCAGGATCTGGATGAAAAATTTCTTGGTCTCCATCTTGAACATTAAGCTATGAACAACAAACGGCAGTCTGAGTCTTCAGTAGACAATGGGTTCTCTTCTTCCAGCAATTTCCGTGGTCCGAAGCTTGATTTTCCTCGCTTCAATGGTATCGATCCAACTGGATGGATCTATCGTGCAGAACAGTACTTCAGTCTGCATAATACTTTTGATGTCAACAAAGTTCCGTTGGCATCCTTTCATTTGGAACAGGAAGCTCTTTAATGGTACCGTTGGTACATCAAGCCTCATTCAGAGCCTAACTGGCCAGACTTTTGCCAGCTCCTTTTGCAACGATTTGGTCCTAGTGCTTTTGATGACTTCACAGGAGCCCTCACTAAACTTCCCCAAACTGGCACTGTTAGAGAGTATCAAACCGAATTTGAGAATCTAGCCAACCACACAGAAGGATTGTCTGATGAATTTTACCGGAGTTGTTTTATCAGTGGTCTAAAGGATTCCATTCGCTCTGAGGTCAAAATGTTCTGTCCCAACACAATGATGGAAGCACTCGGGTTGGCTAAGTTGGCAGAAGACAAGATTGCAGCCCAACAACGCTCCAAGCCCACTTTTGTTCCCTTCCGAAATATGGGTTCTCAGCGACCACCTATACCGCAGGCTCCTCGACCGACTCCTATCAAGCGTTTGTCTGAAACAGAGATGCAAGAACGCAGAGAAAAGGGGCTTTGCTATAATTGTGATGAGCTAATTCACTCGGGGACATAGATGTGTTCAGCAAAAGCTCTATCTCCTGGATGTGGAGTCTCCGCCTGCCTCTGAAATGGGTGACGAAGATCCAGAAACACTGGATGATCCGGTCGACATTCAGGAACCGCTTATTGACCCTCCGTCTCAGGATGACCAGCCAGAGATATCTCTCCATGCTTTAGCTGGAATCACCACCCCCCAAACAATGCGGGTCAGGGGTTACTTCAAGAGGCTTCCTCTTACAATCCTCATTGATTCTGGTAGCACGCATAATTTCATTGACCCTCGGATCGCCAAACAAGCTGATTGTTTTATCCATCCTTGCTCCAACTTTGAAGTCATGATTGCCTATGGGGGCACCTTACCTTGCAAAGGGAAGTGTCGAAATGTGCGTATCTCTATGGGAGATTATACCTTGCCCTCTGATATGTTTGCCTTGCCCTTAGGCGGATGTGATGTGGTTTTGGGCGCTCAATGCCTACGCACACTTGGCCCTATCTTATGGGATTTTGTCGAACTTTGGATGCAGTTTTCCGAGAATGGACACAAACACACATTGACAGGATTACAACCAGGTTCTCTCAGCATCATCAGTTCACATCGCATGGAAAAACTCCTCAAGAAGAATTCACATGGTGTCATCGCTCAGATCCATTCCATCCAGATGCAACCATCAGCGGTCTCCACTACTCCTTTGGATCTACAACAAATTCTGGATCGATATACAGGTGTCTTTGCTGAACCAGTGGGATTACCACCATCCAGGCCAGAAGACCATCGTATTCAGCTCCTTTCTGGCAGCGTTCCTCCCAACATCAGGCCATATCGCTACCCATTTCACCAAAAAACGGAGATTGAAATGCTCGTTCGGGACTTATTGAAGCAAGGTATTATTTGCCCAAGCACTAGTTCCTTTTCTTCTCCAGTTATTCTTGTCCGCAAAAAAGATGGGTCATGGCGCCTCTGCATTGACTTCCGAGCACTTAATCACCTCACCATCAATGATAAATTTCCAATTCCTGTTGTTGATGAGCTTCTTGATGAGCTTCATGGGGCTCACTTTTTCTCCAGGTTGGATCTTCGTTCTGGGTATCATCAAATTCAGGTTCATGAGGATGATATTCCTAAAACAGCTTTCCAGACACATGATGGCCATTATGAGTTTTTGGTCATGCCCTTTGGCCTCACTAATGCTCCTTCCACATTCTAGGCCTTAATGAATAAAATATTTCGACCCTACTTGCGGAAATTCATTCTGGTATTCTTTGATGATATCCTCATCTACAGTAAAACATGGGATGAACATCTCCAGCATCTGGATCTTGTCATGCAACTTTTCTCTGACCATCATCTCCATGCCAAGCAGTCTAAATGTGTTTTTGGACAAAAGGAAGTTGAGTATCTCGGGCACATTATCTCAGCACAAGGGGTTCGCGTGGATCCTGCCAAAATCGAGGCCATGAACAATTGGCCACATCCTCAGACGCTCAAGAGCCTTCGTGGTTTTTTGGGGTTGACTGGCTACTACCGCAAGTTTGTCAAGGATTATGGGAAGATTGCAGCTCCATTAACTGCTCTATTGAAAAAAGATGCTTTTACATGGACACCTGCTGCTCAGTGTGCATTTGACAAACTAAAACAAGCTATGTGTACTACACCGGTGCTAGCTATGCCTAATTTTCCCAAGCCCTTCACTATTGAGAGTGATGCTTGCGGCAATGGACTTGGTGCTGTTCTCCTTCAAGATGAACACCCTATTGCGTTCACCAGCAAAGCCCTTTCAGGTAAGAATTTAGCTGCCTCTACCTATGAGAAGGAAATGATGGCTATTTTGCATGCAGTACAGAAGTGGCATCCATACCTATTAGGGAATCATTTCTGCATCAAGACTGATCACCAGAGTCTGAAATATTTCTTGGACCAGCGTGTCTCCTCCCCGGCACAACAGAAATGGGTTAGCAAACCCATGGGTTATGACTATGAGATCACTTACAAGAAGGGTAAAGACAATATTGTGGCAGATGCTCTTTCTCACACATTTGATGCCCAAGGTTCTCTTTCAGCTATTTCTATGCCTGTTCCAAATTGGTTGCAATCTGTTCAACAGGGTTATGTCAATGACTCTTCCTTATCTCAGATCATCCAACGCTTCTAACAATCCTTCTGCTGTCCCACATTACTCTTGGGATGGTGCTTCTCTGCGATACAAGGGTCGTCTGGTGCTTCCCCAGAGCACAGATCTTCAACAAGCTGTCTTATATGAACTCCATGCTTCTCCATCGGCCGGGCACTCTGGGTTCCTCAAAACATATGAACGAGCACGGTGTAACTTCTTTTGGCAGGGCATGAAAAGGACAATTCAACAGATGGTGGCCGAATGTGATACCTGCCAACGCAATAAGGGTGAAACAACACTCCTTCCAGGATTGCTTGAACCCTTGCCCATACCTACACGGATTTGGACAGATATTTCTATGGATTTCATTGAAGGGCTCCCTAAATATGGCGGGAAGATAGTGATTCTCATTGTGGTTGATCGTCTCTCCAAATTTAGTCATTTTTGTGCTCTCAACCATCCCTATACAGCCTCCTCCGTCGCTCAAATTTTTATGGACCAGATCTTTCGTCTTCATGGCATCCCTTCTTCCATTGTCTCGGATCGTGATGCGACTTTCACTAGTCATATTTGGACAAAACTATTTCGCCACACTGGCACCAAACTGAAGATGAGTTCAGGGTATCACCCACAAACAGATGGTCAGACTGAAATTGTCAATAAATGCTTGGAAACTTATCTTCGTTGCTTCACCTCAGAACAACAACATCAGTGGGCAAAGTGGCTCCCTCTCGCTGAATGGTGGTACAATACCTCTTACCACACTGCCTCTAAAATGACCCCATATGAAGCAGTCTATGGTCAGGCACCTCCAGCTCTTCTTCCATACACCCCCACCAGTTCACCAGTTCAGGAAGTTGACACGGTCCTTCGCAACTGCGATCAGATTCTTCGCATTTTGCGGGACAATCTTCACATGGCAAGAAATCGCATGAAGCAACAAGCTGATGAGCACCGTTCGGAGCGCACTTTTCAAGTCGGCGATATGGTTTTTCTTCGTCTCCAGCCGTACAAACAATCCTCCTTGAAACTCAAAGGGCGTCATAAGCTCGCTCCAAAGTTCTATGGGCCATATCGGATTCTTCAGCAGATTGGGTCTGTTGCTTATAAATTGGAACTTCCTCCTTCTTCCCGCATTCATCCAGTCTTTCATGTCTCTTGTCTGAAGAAAGTTCTTGGCACCAACATCAGCGGCCAAACGATTTTACCCGAACTGGATAATGAAGGATCCATCCTTTTGGAGCCAGAGGCCATCCTCAATCAGCGCACGCGTCAGCTTCGCTCTCGCTCTATCACAGAGGTCTTAATTCAGTGGCACGGCATGCAACCAGAGGATGCTACATGGGAACCACTCCTTCAGATTCAACAACAATTTTCACATCTACAGCTTTGAGGACAAAGCTTTTTTTTAAGGGGGAGGGGATGTTAGGAACCCATGTCTTTACTTTGTTAGTATGTTGTTGTTGGACGCATATGCTTTGTAAGTCGTCTCGTAGTATTTGTTGACCAATAGTTTGTGTTATTGTTGTTGGCGCATATGCTTTGTAAGTCGCCCGTAGTATTGTTGATCCATAGTTTGTAATGGCCCATGGTTTCGACCCATAGTATTGGCGCCTAGAATTAGTATATAAGTGTGTGTTGAGACGTATGAAGGCACATTGAAGTTATTTGTATTGAGCTTGCTCAAAGGAGGTTGCCCCCTCGAAGTGGCCTGTGATCAATACAAAAGTGATTCTGAGTTCTATCATTTCTGCTATTTCGCGTATTCTTGTTAATTAATTGTTGCAGGTGCCTCTCAACGTATGACAAGTTGAAAACGTTTGACACTAGCGTCATGTTTCATAATATACCCATGAAACTAGAGGTTAAGCCATTTCAGCAAAAGCTGCGGAAGATGCACCCCAGTTTGGAGCCTTCTGTAAAAAAGGAGTTGGAGAAGCTACCCACTGCTCGAATTATCTTTCCGGTCAAGGACACTCAATGGATCGCTAACTTAGTACCTGTCCGTAAGAAAAGTGGGTAAATTCGACTGTGTGTCGATTTCAAAAACCTAAATCAGGATTCTGAGAAAGATAACTATCCTGTTCCACCAATGGAGCAAATTCTTCAAAAGGTAGCCGGGTCAGATATGTTTTCTCTCCTAGATGGTTTTTTAGGGTATAACTAGGTCATGGTTGCCCCAGACAATCAATTGAAAACAACTTTCAGGACCCCATGGGGTACTTTTGCCTACAGACGGATGCCTTTCAGGATGATCAATGCAGGAGCTACTTTTTAGAGAGCTATGGATATAGCTTTCTGAGGGTTAATGCATAATTCTATCGTAGTTTACCTTGACGATATCACTATTTACTCTAAAAAATGACATGAACATGTGTTTGCTTTGAAACAAGTTTTTGATCGCTGCAGGAAATTCGGTATTTCTCTCAACCTGAAGAAATCTATTTTTGCAGTAACAGAAGGAAAACTTTTGGGATTCATTGTTTCGAAAGAAGGTATGATTATCGATCCTGAACATACAGAGGCTATTTCAAATATTGGTTTACCAGGCTCACGCAAAGAAATGCAATCCTTCTTAGGTAAGATTAATTTTGTACGTAGATTTGTACCAAATTTTGCCCAGATTGTTAAACCACTACAACTTTTGGTCAAGAAAGATGTGCAGTTTACTTGGGCGTGGGAACAGAGAGACGCATTTATCTGAATTCAAAAGGCCATTGCAGAAGCTTCTGCTCTCATGTCCCCAGATTTTGATAAGGATTTCATTCTTTATACTTTTGCCACTGATTTTGCTGATGCATCCGTCTTAACTCAAAAGCATGATAATGATATTGAAATCCTGATCTCTTTTATGAGCTCAACATTCAAAGGTGCAGAGCTTAAATACTCGTAGATTGATAAGCAAGCCTATGTGGTCTATAAATCCGTCAAACATTATAGACCCTACTTGCTAAAGTCTCGAACCAAAGTCATTGTTCCATATTCTGCTATCAGAAATGTCCTCATCCAGAAAGAATTGGGGGAAAAGAGGGCCCAATTGGATGACCTCCCTACAAGAGTATGATCTTGAGATTAGGCTGGCTAAAATTGTCAAATGACAAGGCCTTTGTCTTCTTACTGCGCAATCCAATGACCCCGCACAGCAGTAGTCCGAATGGGATCACGAGGAAGAAATTCCCCCAGGTGTTGTTAACGTTATCGATGCCCCGACATCGGAATGGTACGACGATATCATATTTTTCCTGAACCATGGGTTTGCTCCCGAAACCCTTGATTTTAAGAAAAGAAGGGCTTTAAGACTGAAATCTACTCCTTATCAATTCATTGATCAAGTTCTTTTTATGAAAAATTATGATGGAGTATTTCTTAGATGCTTGGAAAAACATGAAACTGATAACATTTTGTTTCAATTTCATGTAGGTCCTGCTGGAGGCCATTTTTCAGGAGAGACTACAGCACACAAGATTCTTAGGGATGAGTATTATTGGCCCATGTTGTTTAAATATGCTTATGCTTATGTGAGGATGTGTGAGCCATGCCAAAAATGCATGGGGAAGTTTAGGAAACCTGCATTTCCTTTACAACCGGTTACAATTCAGTTTCCATTTCAACAGTGGGGATTGGATTTTGTTGGGCCTATAAACACTCCCTCATCCCTCCAACATAAGTATATTCTCACAGCCACAGACTATTTCACTAGATGGGTGGAGGCAGCTCCTCTTAAACAATGTAACGCCGCCCAAGTAATCTCTTTCCTCGATAGCCAGATCGTCACACGCTTTGGCACTCCAGAATACTTAGTTTTCGACAATGCATCTTACTTCTTTTCAATCGATATAACTGAATATGCCTTTCAAAAGGGGATTAAGCTTAAATTTTCTGCCAATTATTACCCACAAGGTAATGGTTTGGTGGAGTCGTCAAACACAAACCTGATAAACATTCTCAAGAAGACTGTAGCTTCTCATCACAGAGATTGGCACACACAGTTGTATAATGCATTATGGGCAGATCGAATTACCCCAAAAGAAGCAATTGCAAATTCTCCCTGTTGTTTGGTTTATGGTATGGAAGCCATCCTTCCCACTAATCTGACCATTCCTTCGCTACAATTGGCCCAGTCTGTCTAAGAAGATGATTCTTCTCCCCTCCAGCAAAGAATTGACACCCTCTTGAAGCTAGAGGGGGACAGGGAAATAGCCAAGAACAAGTTGTATCATCATCAGCAGATGGTGAAGAGATGGTTTGATGAAAAATCTTCATCTGACAAGGAATTTTCTATTGGTGACATGGTTCTAAGGTGGGATAAGCAACGTAAACATAAGAATCAGTACACCAAGTTTCAACACCTTTGGCTAGGACCTTTCATTATTACAGAAAATATTGGTCCCAAAACTGTTCGATTACAGATGCTAGAGGGAGTTGTAGACACCTCCCCAGTGAATGTGTCTCTTCTAAAAAAGTATTTTGTTTGAACAATCTGGTGCACTTGTACATAGGTGTGGTTTGTTTTTCAATCATTTGTTTTATTGCATTGACATTTTGATTGGTTTTATTGTTTTGTTTTGGTTTTCATTAATAAGGATCCACACTTGTGGCAATGGCTTATGATCACTTTTCTTAGCAACAATTGCTTCTGAAGTTTCAGCATCGATTATCAATCTTACTTTCTGGCTTTTGATTAGAATTTTCTCTGAAGAATAAACAGTCAAATAAGTGTAGTGCCTTTGGATACTTTTCAGTTTGATCATTATCTTTCACCATGCTTTATTTGTGTAATTGAGGTATGGAGGATGGTCATCATTTCTCTATCTAGTGTTTCATGGTTGAACGACATATCATAATCACCTGACCGGTTCCGATTGCTCATGGACCCTTTTACAATCACTTTGAATATGAATTTTGTTTAAAATTATAAGTTACAAGGTGGGTGGTGTTGTTATCAAGCTATCCCATTAGGTTCATAGGGTTTTAAAGTGGAATGACATCTTCACATCAAGCCACCACACTTGGAAGATGACTTTCAGTTCTACTGGAAGGTGGAAGATCCTATTACAGGTCAGTCCATTCATGATCCACAAAGCATTGGTGAGTAACATTATCACTATATGGTCACCAAGCCATGGTAATGCCTTGTATCTTATGCCAAAATAATTTTTTTTTTTCATGGGATTTTTGTTGTATACAAGAACAAGGGGGTCTTATCACAAGCCAGACCTGCTATGATCATGGGTTTGATCTTGGACTAGAGTTGTCACAATATGGTCACCAAGCCATGATAATTTCTTTTGGTTTTACAACCGGAAGACAAGGAGTCTCGTCATCGAGCTAGCTTGACCAGTTTCTAGATCAGGCCTATGAAAGGCACTGTTTCATCTGATCACCAAGTCAGTACAGTGGTCTCATATCAACAAGGTTTTATGTATAGAAAATAAAATAAAATAAAATAAAAAAGAGAAAGAAAAGACAAAAGAAAAGATAAAGGAGAATATATATAATCCATAGAGGATCACTGAATATACATATAATTAATAAACCAAAGAGATCTGTAATTAGGATATCCATGAGCATTTCTAAGACTATGCCCAGGTTCAAAACACGCTGGTTTTCAATGATTACATCATGTTAAAGATTTGGCATTACTCTCTAAATCGCCTTATCAAATGAGTGTTATCTTTAAAATGGTCATTGTTGAGATCTATCCATTTTCATGTTCATTGTTCATTGGCTGTTATCTTTTGATTATTTTCTTTGAATTGCGTTTCAAGAAATCGGTTGATTGACATGTTGTATTTAGATGGATTTGATTGCAGAGATAACTAGTTCTTCCCAGCCAGTCTCCATTTGTTGTAGCCACAATAGATCCCATGCTTAGCAAAGCACGGGAGCCCCCAATTTTAATAAACGCAAAGGTGTTTGGGTAAGACATTTTGAAATTTTTAGATTTTGATTTTACCTCTAAAATTTTTCACCCATGCTTTTGGTCTGCTTGTTTGTAAGGGTTTGATTATTTATTCCAAAATGTTTGGGTCTGAAAAGAGCCACAATTTTGAGTATTTTGTTGACTGTTATCATCATGCCGAAACCCGAAAGCCGCATCCTGAAACCCGCAACTCGACAGGTGTGGGTTGCGGGACTGTTGTTTTTAAGTTTGGTTTTGGTAATTTTGAAACCCGCAACCCGACGACTGCTGGTTGTGGAATCATTCTTTAATAAGATTGAGAAATAATTACCCTGAAACCCGAACCCCGCAATGGCGGCATTTGGCTTTCAGGATTGTTTTTATTTATTTATTTGGTGTGTGTTCCTGAAACCCGCAACCCGTAATTTCGGGATGCGGCTTTCAGGATGGTTGTTTCGCTTCACGGTTTAACGTTTCGGAGCCCGCCACCCGCATAGTCGGCTTTCAGCTTTCGAATTTTTTTTTTTTTACTTCCGTTTTGTATGCCCACAACCTGCAAATCCGTACTTTCAGGTTTCGGCTTGTGGGATCTTTGAATAAGAACTTCATGAAAATACTTGAACTTGATTCCGCATCCCACTCCGGTTAATCTCAGTCGCCCGTCTGTTATTGTCTCATGGTCATGTCGATTTTGGGTAGTCAGTTAAGTCAGGTTTTTCCATTTTGTCTTTTAAAGCTAGTTTTGCCAAATTATCAATTTTTTTGTGTAATTCATGACAGCGGACACTATTACAAGTCTATCAGTTACTTCATGTTGAATGGATGCCATCTCTCCGCCTTAAGTTTGCCATGTCTGGAATCGAGCTTTGAAATATTGTCATTTTTTGTTCCACCTTTTAATGATCGGATTTTTTGCGTGCAAAGAATCGATACTCGTGTACTGGAACTCCTAGTTAAGACCTTTTGCACATCAACTCTATCACCATAAACTTCATCTCCATTATTAATCACCAGTCATAATTATTGATGGAAGATTGTGTTTAACGATGTGATCGTAAAGGCAATTGAAAATCATGCGAGTAGTAATTGAACTCGTACTTCGCACAAGCTTTCATCCGAATGGCACATACCTCGGCTCTTTTCATTACAATTGAAGTAATTATAATGAATTGACTGGATAAGTTTAATCATTGCAGATTTTCCCCGCCCAATTATCATCGACCTGCTTGTTTGCCTTTAAATAGCAATTAACATGAATCCCCAGTTCATCCCTTGCCTTCTGGAAGATGTAAGACTCTATGTGGTATTTTTGCGTCCTACTATCCAAGACTCATTCAGAATGAGTAATATTCATGCAGATGGTGAATTTTCTAATGTTCAGGTTAAAAATGAAGAACTCTACCCGTTGTTGTATCAAGAAATGTTGTCACCATTGTTTGATGTAGGTGTTCCTGATTTTAGCAGCGGTAGCAGTGAAGAAGACTTTGAAACTTTGTCCGCCTGCATGTAAAAACGGTTAGAGAAAAGGAAGGAAATTCTGGAGGAATCAACTGATCTCGACACTGATGTGATATAGGAATTTATAATCAATGAAGAACCTGTCGTGCTGGCTACTGTTCCTGAAGTAAATCCTCTAATGGATTTCAATGTTTTTGACAGTTGGTTCCCCAACCCCGAATTTCCTACAGCGGATGCTCTGCAAGCCACACCACCTCTTGATGATAGTGAATAATCTGTGATTGAATTTTTATGGTTCCACGAGATCTTATCTGATTAAAGAACAACTCTTTCTTTCGTGAAAGGTGGCGGAAAATATTTTAAGCTTAAAAATACCAAGATTTCTTGGATCGATGGTTAGATCCGATTTTGTAATCCCTATTTTGTAGAATTTATGCTTTTGGATCTCTTATGTAAATTTAGTACATAAGAAGGAATGTTTACCTTAGTAAAGGGTTGGAAATTTTGGAATGGTAATTCGGCAGGAGATAAGACTGGAGATACTTTGTGGTCAGAGTCATTGTAATTTTGGTACAAGGCATCTTAATACAATAATGTTATCTTCGGATTCATCTTCTGATTATCACTTAAATTTCTATAAGTATTTCTGATTTTATGTTCCATATTATCGTCCGTTATGCATATGATCTCTTGTTGAATTTATAATGAATACATAGATTTGTTGTATTGGTTTTTCTATATAACTGATATGTGTATGAAAATATTTGATTAAATACTTTCTTTATCGATTTCTGCAATTGATCACGTATATGTATATTCTATCATTGTTGATTTTTCAATCAACAAAAGGATAACAGGTTATATCTTGATGGTCTTTAAGCTTGGATTATTTTGTTTAATTTTCATTGAATAAATCATAGTCTAAGTCAGCAAATATCTCATCTAAAGGAAGTTCTATTAAGGGTGATAGGTTGTTTGTTCTCTTACACCTCAAGGTTGATTTGCATAAATACCAAGCTTTTCATTTTAGGATAGATCTAACTTAAGATTAGGTTATTTTCCCAAATAGGCCAAGTTAGAATTGCTAACTACTTTTCCATACCTTTGTTTCCCTAAATTGGGAAACTGATATTTCAAGATCAAATCTTTTACTCTTAGAGTGCCAGCAGAGGCCTATTATCCATGGGTGATTACCACACCAAACAGCTCGAGGATAGAATTTTCCTTGCATAGTGTCTTTCGAAGCCTTTGGTTGGGTTTTCATCCCCTGTTGTGTGCCTTGGAACCCATTCCAGCACTTTGCAGTTACCCTGCATCCCCGAGGCATCAACACGACCTAAATGATGAGACCTGGGAAATGGAACTAGAGGAGTGGGGCACCCCCAACACTATGCAGATGTCCTGAATCCAACAAAGTCGATGGTTTGTTGATCTGAGCCACTGTCATCATTCTGGCTCGTTCCAACTCGCATCCCAAACGCTTTCAGGGACACCTATTGGATACCTACCGGGAGCATAGAATTCCAACTGTGCAACAAAATTGGGTTCCAGGAAGTCCTACAAGTGTGTCTAGGAAGCTTCTAATTGGGAAAGCTACCCATAAGTCCTTAGTCGATGATTTTGCAAAGTTGACCCCTATGTGCAAACATTGCATAGTCCCTTAGTGTGCAAAACCCTATTTTCCAATATCAACCTAAATGATGAGACCTAGGAAGTTGAACCAGAGGAGAGGTGCACCGCTAGCACTATCCAGATGTCTTGAATCCAATAGAGTCGACGGTTTGTTGATCCGAGCCACTATCATCATTCTATGGCTTGTTCCAACTGTGCAACAAAACTGGGTTGCGGGAAGTCTTCCAAGTGTGTCTAGGGAGGTTCCAACTAGGAATGCTAGCCATAAGTCCCAGATTGATGATTTTTCAATGTTGACCCCTATGTGGAAAAATTGCACAGTCCCTTACCGAGCAAAACCTTAGTTTTCATTATCTACCTAAAAGATGAGACCTAGGCCATGGAATCAGAGGAGAGGGGCACCCATAGAACTATCCTGATGTCCTGAATCCAACGGAGTCGACTGTTTGTAAATAATAGCCACAGTCATCATTCTATCGATCGTTCTAGGTCACATCCCAAAGGATTTCATAGACACCTTTTGGATACCTACCGGGGCATAGAATTCCAATCGTGCAACAAAACCGGGTTTTGAGAAGTCCCATAAGTGTGTATATGAAGCTTACAACTGGGACCTAGTTCAACTATTAAGGGGACATAATAAGGGGTGCCCAATCCTTCTAGTGTTTACCGTTCCTACTAATCATACAATACAGGAAAGGTCGGCCGTTCATTCTTTTGTTTTCTCTCATAAATGAAGGGTCGATCGAACCTTCTTGTTGGAAGTCAAAAGTCGGGAAAAACATTGTTTATATGTTATCTAATGGTCACTCATAACGATTCACCTTTTGAAACAGTGGCCAGATCTTTAGTTACAATATACAGTTTAACAAAGTGTTTGAATCAAAAACAAAATCCATTGGATATGGAGTCAACACACACATTTCTTAAAATTATTTAAGAGCCCAGTGGTAGGATAAATATTTCACAAATGAAAACTAAGTAGGTATCATTTGTCTAGACAAATAGCAATTTTAGGAGTGATAGAATATTAAAGAAAACAATACATTAATAACATAAAGCATCTAACTAGGATGAATTCTGCATTAATTTGGAAGAAAGAACATTGACAATATTTAAATGTGTGAATCAGAGCATATAAAATGAATTTTAACTCACATAGTTCAGTCAAATATGATGCAAAGTGATAAGATAGTGTAACAGTAAATACATTCACAAAAGAGAAATTAACAGACTCAAGAAAGTGACAACATATGAATCTCTATTTCTGATAAACCTGTACTTCTGCTCTTCATTAAAGTCTTCAAAAAATATTACATCACTGTATTTTTTTCTCTCGGATCCAACCCCGATTACTTTGTAAAATTAAAATTTATACGAAATGTTCTTTGAATAAACCCTAACTGGTTCTTTGCTAAAAAGAAAAATTTCAAATAAATCTCTAAACTTCAGGAACATTTGTTTTGTTGTCAACCAAGCTGGTATCATGTTGCTTTGATTTGGGCTGATGTAACACTTAGGTAATTAATAAAGGAACCACAACTTCATTTCAAATTAAGACACATGAATATTCATTCTTTATATAACCTATATTTTATTTTTCCAAAATTTTCGACAATTTTCCATTGCTCTTGATTTGGGATTTCATAATCCATCATTTCTTTCACCATTGCCTCCAATTCTATGCATGTTGTGTAACATACAACTGGAAGATCCTTCTTAATCATTAGAAATTGCTCAAATATTTCAAAATCATTGGTCAATTTATCAGTTATTGTCTTTCCTGTTAATCCTTTGACCAAAAATTCAAATTTAGAGTGATCCATACAAGATTGTACTATCAAACTGTGATAATTTTCTTCATTCATTAATTTTCCATCATCATTCCAAAAAGAAGGTAGACCATTTTAAAAAATCGCCTGAAATAATTTCTTAAAATTATGAACTTTAAGCAGCAGCATTTGTTGCGCTTTGTCTTGTACTTCTTTAACATGGTCATACTTGCCAATAATTATTTTTTCCCAAATGATGATTGATGGTATGTCTTTGATTCCAAAACTATGCATATCTTATTGAGTTAGAGTGTTTAAAAAACTGTTTGTATTTTGAGCTATTTCTGAAGGCCTTTTGCTTAATGTCTCATTTTCCACTTTACACCTCTGGAGAGCTATGTTTGCTATAACATCTTTATCTTCCATAAAATTCAAATGTGACTAGAATTTGGTGACTTCTACTGATATAGCATCCCATATAAGGTGTTTAGATCATTTTAATGGAAGCTTACCTGTCAATCTATCTTTTAATTCATCAACTTTCTTTTGCAACTATTTTCTATCATTCAAAGTTTTTTTCTTTTCTTCAGAATTTTGAATTAATTCATCTTTCAACTTCTAGTTTTCCGCTTTCAACTCTTCTATATTTACATCTTTTAGACTAATTTGTGACATAGCACTAGTCAGTTCCTCTGTGGAGGACTTATCCATTTGTCCTTCATCCATACATATAGATTGATTCCTTTTCTTTTCTGGCACTTGCACAGTTTCAATATGTGTGAGGAACCTGCAACAGTTAATTGATAAAACGCACAATATATGAGATCACAGAATATTTTATTGATCGCAGGCCACTTCGAGGGGGAAACCTCCTTTGAGAAAGCTCAATACAAATAACTTCACGGTGCCTTCATTGGCCTCAACACACACTTATATACTAAGTCTATGCCCAATACTATGGGTCAATACCATGTGACAACTTACAAAGCAAATGTGTCCAATATTATGGGTCAATACCATCGGCTAATACAAACTATGGATCAACAAATACTACAGGACGACTTACAAAGCATATGCGTCCAACAACAATATACTAACAAATTAAAGAGAAGGGTTGGAATGGGTTCCTAACATCCCCTCTCCCTTAGAAAAATCTTTGTCCTCAAAGCTTTAGATGTGGAAATCGATGCGGAATATGAAGGAGTGGTTCCCCAGTAGCATCCTCAGGTTGCATTCTGTGCCACTCAATTAATACCTCTGTTATAGATTGAGAGAGAAGCTGACACCTTTTGAGTTTTAGGGGAGATTGCTTGGAAGGATGTACATGAAGAAGAACCATATCAACTGCTTGAAAAGTGCGCTCAGAACGGTGCTGATCGGCTTGTTGTTTCATTCGAATTCTTGTCAGGTGAAGATTGTCCTACTGAATGAGAAGAATCTTATCGCGGTTTCAAAGAACTGAGTCAAGTGCCTGAACTGGGGAACTGTTGAGGGTGTATGGAAGAAGAACTCGTGGTGCCTATCCATAGACTGATTCATATGGTTTCATTTTAGATGTGGTATTGTACCATCAGAGCGCTTCAAGTAAATCCATACAAATAGTTGTCCAAATCTGTGCAGGGATGGGCAAGGGTTCAAGCAGTCCCAGAAGGAGTGTCATTTCACCCTTGTTGACTTGGAAAGTATAACAGTCAGCCACCAACTGTTGCATTGTCATTTGTAGTCCCTCCCAAAATAAGTTACACTGTTCTCGATCATACGGTTTGAGGAACCCAGAGTGCCCTATCGATGGAGAAGCATGGAGTTCGTAGAAGTGATATCCCTGTTGAACATATTGCAACCAATTTGGAACAAGCAGAGAAATAGATGTAAGAGAATCTGGGTCATCAAATGTGCGAGGAGCATCTGCCCCCAGATTGTCCTTACCCTTCTTGCAAGGGATCGCATAGGCATAACCCATGAGTTCGAAAACCCATTTCAGGTGTGATGGGGAGGAGACCTGTTGTTCCAGGAAATTTTCCAGACTCTGGTGATTAGTCTTGATGCAGAAATAATTCCCTAATAGGTATGGCTGCCACTTTTGTATTGCATGCGAAATAGCCATCAGTTCGTTCTCAGATGTAGATGCGGCTAAATTTGTACCGAAAAGGTCTCTTGAAGGTGGCAAGCTCACTGGTTCAACAAAGACACCTCCATATCTATCCAAGGAAGTAGTGGATACCATTGATGGGTGCATCTAAATGGAATGGAGCTAAGCAATGACACCATGTGAATTCTTCTTAAGGATATTTTCGAGGCGATGTGAACTGATGATGCAGAGAGACCCTGGTTGTAATCCCATAAATTTGTGTTGTTCCCATTGACTGAAAACTGCATCCAAAGTTCAGCAAAATCCCACAAGATGGGGCCAAGTGCGCGTAACCATTGAAATCCCAAAACCACATCACATCCGCCTATGGACGAGGAAAACATGTTAGAGAGCATGTTATAATATTCCAGAGAGATACAAACATTGTGACACTTCCCCTTTCAAGGTAAGGTTCCCCCATTGGAAATCATGACTTCAAAGTTGGAGCAAGGATGGACAAAACAATCAGCCTGTTTAGCGATCCAATGGTCAATGAAATTATGAGTGCTACCAGAATCAATGAGTATTGTAAGAGGGATCTTCTTAAAGTAACCCTGACCTGCATTGTTTGTAGGGTGGTGACTCCGACTAAAGCATGGAGAGATATCTCTGGGGGGTCATCCAGAAACAGAGGGTCAACAGGTGGTTGTTGAATGTCAACCTGATCATCTAGTGTATCTAGAGATTCTACACCAATTTCAGAGGCAGGCGGAGAATCCACATCTAAGAGATAGAGCTGTTGCTCAACACATCTATGTCCCCGAGTGAATTTCTCATCACAATTATAACAAAGCCCTTTTTATCTACGTGCCTGCATCTCTGCTTCAGACAAGTGCTTGATAGGAGTGGTGCGAGGAGATGGCGTGATGGGAGGTCATTTGGAAACCAGATTTCTGAATGGAACAAAAGTGGATTTGGAGCATTGTTGGGCTGTGATCTTGTCCTCCACTAACTTATCCAACCCTAGGACTTCCATCACTGTGTTGGGATAGAACATTTTAACCTTTGAGTGGATCTCATCCTTAAGACCATTGATAAAACAAATCCTGTAGAATTCATCAGACAATCCTTCTGTGTGATTGGCTAGTTTATGGAATTTTGTCTGATACTCTCCCACAGTTCCAAATTAGCTAAGTTTAGTGAGTGCTCCTGTGAAGTCATCAAAAGCACTAGGACCAAATCGTTGCAAAAGGAGTTGGAAAAAATCTGTCCATTTTGGCTCGTCATGAGCCAAGCTTGATGTACCAACGGTACCATTGAAGGGCTTCCTGTTCCAAATGAAAGGGTGCAAGTGGAAATTTTTGGACATCAAAAGTATTATGCAGATTGAAATATTATTTTTCCCGATATATCCATCCACTTGGATCATTACCATTGAAGCGAGAAAAATCAAACTTTGGCCCACGAAAATTGCTGGAAGAAGAGAACCCAGTGTTCATGGCTGAATGCTGAAGATGGAGGATGAAAATTTTTTCATCCAAATCTTGGAGTTTGGTTTTGAGGGCTGCAAGTTCTTCCACCATGATTTATGCTCCTCCGTGGGTGACAATCATAACCAGGAGTTTTTTTTTTTTGGTGAATGGGTAGAAAAACAGAAACAAAAGCTTAGTTAGTAAAGGGAAATTTGGATTTGGGGAAAACTCTGATGGGTAATTGAGTTTTGACTAGGTTTTGGATACTTTCGAATGGACAGGGAAGCAGAAAATGTGGATTTCAAAAGCGAGGTGAAGGAATGGGAAAATTTGAACTAGGTGTGTAAATTTTGTAAGCTTACTGCGCAAAACCCTAGTTTCCAATAGCGACCTGAAAGATGAGACCTGGGCCATGGAACTGGAGGGGAGGGGAAACACTAGATCTATCCCAATGTGCTAATTTTAATGGATTCGATGATTTGTCGATCCAAGCCACGGTCATCATTCTATGGCTCGTTCCATCTCGCATGCCAAAGGATTTAAGGGATAACTATTGGATACCTACCAGGAGCATAGAATTCCAACTGCGCAACAAAACCGAGTTCTGGGAATTCTTGCAAGTGTGTCTAGGAAGGTTCCAACTGGGAACTCTAGCCATAAGTCGCTAGTTGATTCTTTTTAAAATTTTATCCCTATGTCTTGAATCCAATGGAGTTGACATTTTTTCGATCCGATCCACGATCATCATTTTATGGTTTATTCCAACTCTCATCCCAAAGGATTTCAGGAACACCTGTTGGATACCTACAGGGGGGATATAATTCCAATCGTGAAACAAAACCAGGTTCTAAGGGCTCCTGCAAGTGTGTCTAGGAAGGTCCCAAGTGGGAACGCTATCCATAAGTTCCCGGTTGAGGATTTTGCAAAGATGACCCATATGTGCAAAAATTGCATGGTCCCTTACTAAGAAACACCATAGTTTCCAAAATCGACCTAAAAGATGACACTTGGGCCATGGAACTGGTGGAGAGGGGAACCCCTAGCACTATCTTGATGTCTTGAATCCAATGGAGTCGATGGTTTGTCGATCTGAGAAAATCACATAATTCTATGGCCCATTTAAACTCACACCCCAAAGGATTTCAAGGACACATACAAATGGCTATACAAGAAAAAATCCAACAAACTAATAAAGATGACTATACTCATAATTTTAAAGGGTAATTATTACCATCCCTTCGAGTTCCCATTGAATTCAAAGGGATATTAAAATTGATTTGATTATTATTTTTAGATTATTTTTTAACCTAAAATCAAGTGATGCCTTCTTAATTCCTTTTAAACTAACGATTATCTAAGATTGAAAAATAAAAATATTTTAGGGTACATATGGTGCAAATACGAAGTAGGAAGGATTATCAAGGATTTATGTAAGAATCATTCCTAGTTGGTTCTTGTAGACTCCATTTAGGGTTTTTTCTAGTTTTCAGTGGGGTAGATGGATTTCATGAAAACATATAATTCTACCTTATGGAAGGGTTCCATGCGTTGGTTGTTGTGATTCCTCAAAAAATAGATGGACGAAGTGTGTTAACTAATGAGATTGGTTGATGAAAATGTTTTTTGATGACAACATTAAGATGGATGAAGTGTTTTTTGATGATGACATTAAGATGGATGAAGTGGTTATAGAATATCATGCACTGATGATTCATTACCATGGTAGGAGGCTTGGTGAGAGTTCACTTGTTCAACTAAAATGGGGTATTTCCACACAAGTTGAACACCAAGTAAGAAATCCCTCACATACAAAAATCACATATTGATTCACTAATGTATGGTGAAAGTCCAATTTGGTAAACAGTGACAATGAATAATTGATATTAGCAATTGGTCGACGATAGTTAGTGGCTACAAACAAGGGTTTCTAGGATTTTGAACACAAAGTAGGTTCTATGCTACAAACTAGGGTTTTTAAGGTTTAGAATTCAAATTAGGGTTTGGGATACAAAATAGAGTTTCTAGGCTAGGAATGTTAGGCTTGGGGTTTAGAATACAAATTATTGTTTCTTGGACTCTTGTGCATATTTGTAGCACAATCGTTTAAATACAAGTGGATGAACATGAATATATAAAGTTTTTTTGGCATGCATATATTAGGATTAGGTTGTTGTAATTTTTTTTGGCATGCATATATATTAGGATTATGACTAGGTTTTTTGGCATGTTTGAGGTTTCTACTGTTATGTATTAGGTTGCTAAGGTTATATTTGTGTTTCTAGGGTAGACTAGATTTCTCAGGCTAGATTAGGTTTCTATGTTTTTGGTTTGGGTTTCTAGGTTTCTAAATTAGGTATCTAACGGTTATATTTGTGTGGATGATGGATGAGAATATTATGGTGAAAAAGGTGATGGTGATAGAGACAACATGGGTAGGAAGAGCATAATGGTGATGTTCATGGTGGCATGGTGATGGAGACAATGACCATTGGGATAGTGATAATGAGCATGGAGATGGTGATGATGATAGTGAGCATGAAAATGGGCATGAGGATGCATATATTACGGTTTACATTGATGGGAGAAAAAAAAAGAAAACAAATCCATGATGAAACTTGTGCAATTTATCAAGTTGTACCAAGTCTATGTAATTTATCAATCTATCAAGCTATCAATGTCTCGTTGCAATAGTAAAAATAATGTCAATACTCAATGAGACCATGAGACAAAATCATAGCATACATGTACACCACATACCTATAACATAGTACACAATATAACATGCAAACCACATACTAGATTACCTACCCATGGCCATTCGACTAGACCATTAGGATCGTGTCGAATACCAAGGGTTTCCTTTAACATCTCGTAATCGGAGTAAGGGAATAAGTATTGTTCCTTTGATGAGTTCTTCCTTGGAATTTTTTGCAGTTGGAGGTTTGTGCCAATAACTAAGTTTGTATAATGGTATACAATATCACCTGGTCTATAATCTTCATATGTATACCCTTTTCTATTTGCTGAGTGGGAAAATTGGTTCAAATATTCTCCTTTTATTATAACCATTGACCCAATCGGAAAATCATTTGCCTCAGAATCCTATAATGGGACATTTAGGGTTTGCTTCCCCTCCAAGCAACGTGCTAGACAATAGTCGGTGCGCCATGCATTGCATCTCGGGGAAACCACTGCGTATATGTTCCCTGGAGAAAATATAGTGCTAACATTTCAGTCAACTAACTAGACACAACTAGTTGTAAAAAATATAAAAAATATCAAAATATTAATTGAACCTGGTTGTACGAGATATGATATGTCGTCATAGTATGGAGAAATACTTGATTGGTCCTCCTCCAACTGGGATAATTCTGTAGCTATCCGTCGAACAATGGGGAGTGATACATGGTCCCAACTATCAAATCAATAAGTGGATTCACATTTGTCCCATTCACTAGTACTGCATGGAGAACAAAAACATGAGAGTTTCCTTGTCCACATTTCAAGTATATCATCGTCCGATGTTCTAACTAAATGAAATGAACGAGTTCCTTGGATGGTCTTGCACTCATATAAATGTGATCGATCTACATCCACCACCTACCAAAAATATATATGTACATGTGCTTTACTAGTTGAATGATCTTCGTTCCTTCTTGCTCCATCCCCCGTGACTAAAGAACACCATTCAACGATGGTTTTTTCATATCATATGAGTGATACATTTGTGAAGTTCATTTATTTCCTGCGTAATGCAATCTTGATGCACGCGCCTGCTCCATCATGTTCACCTTTTTCATGTCCGATCTCAAAATAGTTCCAAAGATGTGGCACCTTGTTCCTTTTGTGGAGCATACACAACCATTGGAAGACACGAGCATTTTTGAATTTCCCTGCACAACCATCAGACCAAATCCAATATTGTTCCATCTATATATTTTTATCTTTCAAGTAATTGTAGAACATTTGAAAGTTGTGCTGTACAAAAGCCAAGTCGTCACACCTATCATCACTTATGTGGAAGTAATACTCCTTCAATATAACCCTGTTGGCTTCAGTACCATCTGCCCCATGTCTATAGGTGATATGGACCATTATGATGACCTGTTCTGAGTGATAGTATTGACTCTGAATATCATTTTGCGGTTGAAGAGTGTACTTTCCCACAAAATCAACCACTGACAGGATAGTCCCAATAGGAAATGTATCCCTTCACGTTCTAAACTTCTCATCTTTCCAATGATCCACATGTACATGATTTACATATTGTTGTGTCTTTTCAAATAATTCCTCCATGAAGTCGCAAAGCCGTACCTAGTAGATCAACAATAAAGACATATATCAATAGATCGTTACATATGAAATTGCAATTTGAATAAAAAATAGTATTCAAGAACTCATTACCAACCTGATAAGTGACCAATTGTATTTTTTTTCTTTCATTCCCTCCATAAATATCATATGCTTTTCATATAGTGGATTGGATTTGATGGATATTATTTAAAAAAAATTAATTACGTATGGCAAAATTTTTGCAAACAAAAACTAGTAAAGGAACTAGTTAGGGAAGAATTGATCAATGGCTCAATTTGATGACTTCGGGATTAGCAATTAGGTGAAATAAGGTTCTTCCAAATGTATGGGGATGTGTGCAGCAGAAAAAAAGGCATAAACAGGGACAACTTCCAAGTCCTTAGCACAAATCAATGGAGCCACTTATTTTTCAACAGTCATCAAGAGCTGATGTCTACTTCGATGCTTTCGGGGCCTTCCAGCATATGCTAACTAAACTTATAATGGTACACCCGAGTGAAAATAGGGGGCATATCAGGAATCAAAATTTGTAATAGATGTTGGATCATAGTTTTATGGAATTTGGCAGACTACAGAGGTGTTTGGAAGCAAAATTATCAAGTGCGCAATGTAGGACTGCTCACCTAGTAGATTTCCAGACTCTGTCAAATTGACTCAGATGTATCCAAATTCTCAAGATCATGGATGGTGGCACTTAATTAATGTATCAAGAACCTCAGACATCCATTATATCAGAAAATAGATCCATACATAAATTTTACTGGCCAAAATGGAAAAAAACTAGTCATTAATTGTTGCAAAAAGAACTTGTCTTCCATTTATTTGTCTCAAATGGCCTCAGAGGATTACAAATTTATGTTATGTAATAAAGGACAATTATGATACATCATATTAAAAAAAATTAGGTCGAAATAATAGGTCTTGAGAAGAGAATTAAGATACTTTAAAACTCAGTCCTTCAGTTGTTGTCCAAAGCTAGAGATTCTTACAATAGGAAGAGAATAAGCATCGAAAGAGTAGGGAGAGATAAATTTATGTAGTGGATATGATGGATGGATGATACTAGTGATTCTATCTATAGATGAAGGGTGCACTGAACATTCTAGGCTGCACTGATCTCCTCTTCTGAAATGAGATACCTCCCTCTAAGAAATATTCCAATACTCACTCCAATGGCACACAGATTGATGATCACTCTTTGGAAGCTTGAGAATATTCAATGATGGAATGATATGGAATTGTAGATCAGCTATGGACTATAGATGAGTGCGCACTATAAATTCTTGGTTGCTATAGACTCCTCCACTGAAATGGAGCACCTCCTTTTGATGGAATCTACCAATACTCTCTCCAATGATTCTCTGACTAGTGATCACTCTCTGGAAGCTTTAGAATATTCAATACTAGACTGATATGGAGCTGAATATCAATACTCCATCTCTATGTATATGATCAATGACTGACTGGAACATGAAAGACCTTGGGGCTCATCTCCCAAGCAAAGGTTGAGGCAAATCTCTCAACTGTGAGTAGGAAGAGCTCTCAATGACAAAAATAATTAACCCAAAATATGTGAATGGGAGTTGGAATCATTTTTAAATAGATGAGTTAAATTCATCCACAAGCCATCCACACATGTACGAGAGGAAGGTTTCATTCCTTGAGAGAAATTGGCAATTAATTGCTTTGCAAACTTTCCTTCTTTGTGTCCTTTCATTGAAATTAGCAAGTGCACCCTACTTAGCCTTTCTAAATGTTCCTCGCTTTCTAACTGTTTTATTTTCTGTACTTTCTTTCTTTTAAACTCTCCTTGTTTGTGCTTCTGCCAATTTTTTTCTTACTTTTTTCAGTTTCCATTTCCTTGTGCTACCACCTTGCCTTAGCTAGCTCTTTGATTTTTCTGAACTTTCCTCTTGAGTAAATGAGGTCAAATTTTGACCTTATGCGCCCCCCTAGCCATGTCATCATTAAATATTTCCACAAAAATTGATTAATAATGATGAGATATTTATTATCAAAGATAATTACACTACAAGAAAAGAGGTCATTGCTTAGGGTCAAAAAATGTCACCATAAGCTGATTTGGTGATGGTCAAGAGGGGTCCCGTCACCAAAACCTGAGCGTCACCAAAGGCACCGTCACCTTAAGTGGGGGTATGTGGTGACATTCAAGGCTCATCACCAATAATTATGATTATTCCAGGTTGTGACCATCACCAATCATTATGAAGTATTGGTGACGGACCTGCTTTGACCCTCACCATTTGATGCGTATATGGTGACGGCCAATGACCGATCATTGGTGAGGGTTGAGACATGTCACCATAATCTCATCAGTGATGGTGAAACAGGAGGGCGTCACCAAAATGTGAATGTCACCAATGGCTGTGTCCCCAAAAGTAGAGCTGGTGTGGTGACATTCAATGTTCGACACTAATAAGGATTATTAGTGACAAATAGTTACCCTCACTAATTTATATGAAGTTTTGGTGATGGACCTAAGGGCCTCCATCACCAAAAAACTGAACGTCGCCAATGACATATGATGAGGGCCTTGCAATGACCCTCACTATTGAGGATATTCCCATTAACATATCAATGGTGACAACCGCTATGAGATTGTCACCACTTTTCATTTTGAAAATCTTTTAATGACGCAACATAAAGGACCATTGCCATTTCAATTAAAATTGTAAAAAAAATAATTATAATTATAAATTGTCACAAGCAGAATGTAACCCTAATAGATGGTGATGACCAATAGCCTGCTGTAATAAATTGAACATTTGGTTATTATTATTATAACATTTTACTAATTTGAAAAAGAAAAAATATCACATTGTTGTAAGTAAAGTAAATAAAAATGATTCACTAACATGTTTACACGATAACTAAAATAGATATTTAAGATTTTCTAAGCATATGGAAACAAGATACCAAAAGATGATATAAAATGTTGTAACAACAGTTTAATAACGTATATCTACAGGCTTGGCCCAAGCCTGTAAGATGAGTTGTTTTTTACACTTTCAGATGCACAAATAGAAATCATACATATGGGCATTCTTTGGAATCATGTCACCCAGCTCATCCTCCTGTTTGTTCCTCTAAGTTCGTTCTAATGTTAACCGAGGAGCGGATTTATTGCAGACTGGTCGCAGAACAAAGGAAGCATAATTTATGCTTTCATTGTGATGAAATTCTATGAAGGTTAACGGAAACTAAACAAGCACTATAAATCAACACCATTGACAACAACATAAGCACAAGAAACTATTCAAAAATATATTCAAACAACTTTTTTGAACTCCAGCGGAAAACATGAACCATACCTTAGTCATTATTTCTGCCAGCTGCTTGACAGTGACCTCATTATTAGGATTGCCAACATTGAAAATGTGACTGTTATCCCCAGAAGGAATTTCCTGAAAAATGAAATAGGTAAGTACTATAAATATATAAGCACCATGCAACAAATAACATTATGGTCCTCAAAAGTCATTATTTCTCATTATTTCTCTCTTTTGCTTCATATTGGATCATCAAATTTTTATGGTCCTCAAAAGTCTGTGCAACAATAACATTAACATTGGATATCATTCTCATAAGTATTATTTAAAAGAATACTTGACCTCATAATTTTTTTAAGTGTGGTTCTGAAACTTGCACGTTATAATTCAAATCCAATCTGCCACAATAAATATGCAGAGGAATTTCAGGATTCAACAAACCACATGGAACTCAACTTTGAGCCCAACTACATTGGTTAAAATCTAGAGATAGACTATCCAAGGTGTTTTTCAAAGCTTTGGCTACTAAACATGTACATCAAAGGATAGTGGATAGCGGTTGTGAGATGAGTGGGAGGTCTCATCATGAAAATAAGAGATTGAAGAGGAAAGTGTGGCTCGTGATAGGATTGTCTTCCAATCTCAAGCTTAGATTGATGAGAGGAAGGTGTCCTCATAATTGGTCTCCCACAACACCGCAGCTATAAGCATAGGGATTATATTTTGTCCCCTTTTTTGTTAACTTGTTCTAGATTTGAAGAATCACAAAAGGTGTTTTGGGTTGTCTGGCATACTATTCAATCTCTGCTTGCACAAAAGTTTAGATGGCATACAAGTATATTATAATTGATTCATGCAAGCAAAAGCATCTAGACTCTTTCTATCATTATCCAAATTTGCAATCCCTACAATTTAACGGGCTAGACAATATTATCAAACAAAAAGAATTCAGGGTGGATGTTTTGGAATTTGGTTAGAAATACTCTCTTTATAAACGAAAAGGAACAAGTGGTGCCTTGCTTATGAGATATTGTTTAGTTGTTTCCTGTATTATGCCATTCACTTCAAGTTCTTTTTTCTTTGATTTTCTTTTCTCTAGTCTATTATGTCCTTTCCTAGTTGACCTAAATTTGGGGGGTTGAAATCACATTCTCCCAAATTTGTTGAACTCCCATCACCCTCTGCCATTTAGCTTGTGGAAGCAGGCCCTTCACCTAGATTCATCCCATCAATTTCTAGACTGTATTCAGCCGCACAAATCCCTAAAACATTTTTTAGAATAACCATCTGCTTGACTGCATGGAGCCGCTTGAGCAGAAGGATCATTTATTATTACATCATAAGAAACACTCACAGGGACACTGTCTTTCCCTGCAGATCCCATTCTCATTTGATTCTCCCTCTGGTTGGATGGTTGACCACTGTCTATATCATTTAAACTAGACAGAACCTGAGTCTACTGACATTCAGTTTCATTCTCACACTGGGTGCTGCATCTTACCTTCTCATAATCTTCATTACATGTTCCTCTCTCACTTGTGGTCACATCTTTTGTTTTCCTTGTATTCTGCGGTATTTGATGATGGGAGAATTTTATCACAAAGGTGACAACTGGAATAAGTGTTCCCTCTGCTCTATTATGATCTCATGTAAGGATCTTCATATTGTTTGCATTCACAATGTAAAGCAGTATGATGTTTGGGAACACATTGACTTCATACTTCTAACTTGGGAAAAAAAATTTGTCATTCCTTTTGAGAAGAATCAACATCTTTGGGTGCTTTTCCTCACAGTATAGATGGTTAGTGTAATGCCTTTTCAAGGTTTACTCTGACATATGATCCAAAGTTATCTGCAAGCAAGGCAACACTTGAGCTTACTAGTTGGACTGACAAGGTACAGTCTGAGGGGGGTGAAGATCTGGAGCTACTTCCTTATGCATATGCAACTAGAGATCAATTAGAAGAAAGAAAAAATGCATGGACTGAACGTCGTGCCTCAGAATATTTGAGTGGTAGTCCACCATTGAAACAACAGTTTATAGCTGAGGCTAAAGCGGGGCTTGGTAAACTCAAGATTGACAATTCTAATTTAGGATGTCTCATAGAATCTGTGAAATTAAAATATCGAGATGACATTACTTTCTCTAATAATGAATCAAGTCATCAAGTAACAAAGAGGTCAAGAAGTTATCTCAGTTGAGTTGTTTTTTACACTTACAGATGCATAAATGGAAATCAGACATATGGGCCTTCTTTGGAATCATGTCACCTAGCTCATCCTCCTGTTTGTTCCTCCAAGTTCGTTCTAATGTTAACTGAGGAGCATATTTATTGCAGACTGGTCATAGAACAAAGGAAGCATAGTTTATGCTTCTATTGCGATGAAATGTTAATTAAAGTCAATGGAAACTAAACAAGCACTATAAATTAACACTATTGACAACAACACAAGCACAAGATATTATTCAAAAATCTATTCAAACAACGTTTTTGAACTCCAGCGAAAAGCATGAACCATACCTCAGTCATTATTTCTGCCAACTACTTGACAGTGACCTCATTATTAGGATTGCCAACATTGAAAATGTGACTATTTTCCCTGGAAGGAATATCCTGAAAAATGAAATAGGTAAGTACTATAAATATATAAGCACCATACAAGATCAGTATAAATCCACAAAGGATTGTTGTTACTTACCATCATCAAGAGAATAGGTCAGCTAGCATATTGTGCCCCATATGTTTAAAGACTGTTTATACAATTCCAAGCATGCAAAACCAACACAAAACACACTAATTTTTTCCTTAAAGATATCTATTGTGGAATAACTCCAAGTTAATGATTTAAAAATAAAAAAACAAATGCAAAACACAACAAAAAATACAGCACTATAAAATGATATAATTCCATACCCAAGTTAACACATCTAGAAAGTCAATATGAAGCAATTACAACCACATAGCAGTCCACTTACTTTCCAAGAGCATAATCAAACATAAAGGACGAGCTATAAATAATCCACTGGATAGTCCAACAACATCTTAATTCAGTCCAAGACAAAAGATCAAAACTAGCATTTATCAAGAAGATCATTCATTATATGTAAATCCAAACCATTAGTGACCCAATATGCAAAGTATGCAAATGTATAAACCATGTAAAGGTGAATATAGCAGAATCGATATGTTTTATTGTTTAATATTCAACCATATTCATTCACAATATGAATGGACATAATCCACGTTCACGTCAACATCGACATCGACTATATGTTCTTCATTTACACATTTTTCTTCTTGAAAGTCTGTAACCCCTGACAAATCTGCATACTCGGGTTCATATGATGTATTATTTCTCAATCCTTTTGGAGAACATGTTAAAACTACATACCAGTCAGTCTCAACTGGATCTTGTACATAGAATACCTGTTTAGCTTGCGATGCCAAAATAAATGGATCATCTTGCCAATGATTCTGACTTAAGCACTTCTTCATATTCACCATTGTAAAACCCAAATCATCAGTTTTAATCCCTCTCTTATTGTATACATCGACCCAATTACATTTGAACAACGTGTACTCCATACAAAAATAGTCCAATGTAATTATTTCTTCTATTACTCCATAAAATGTTGTTTTCTGAAGTACAGGGTTTGGATCTTTGGAACTTGACCTCATCATTGTTTTGGCTTCCAAACACACACCACTATTTTGTGTGGTTCTCTCATTATACATTCTTTTTGTATGGAATCTATAACCACTGGTTAGGTATCCCTTGTACTTATTCATAAATTTCCTTGGGCCCCGCGCTAGCCATTTAAGTGTATCAGATACATTTCTGTCTCCTTCCACCTACATATTTTCAGTTTTTTTAATGTAGTTAGAACACATACATCCAACCTATGATAAAATATTTACATTTGTACATGACAATATTCAACATGTAATGATTTGTAAGTACTTATAATATAAATAGTATAAAGTGACCTGTTTTTTTAGCCAACTAGAAAACTGTTGGGTGTGGAGTCTCTGCAATAGAGCTTCATCTTTTTTGGTTTGGGTAAATGAGTTGAGAATCTCCATTTTGTGCATCCTAATTTGACAATTATGGATAGTAAACTTGGCTGTTAATGTGTTTTGATAAAATATGAATAAAAATAAATTGAAATGTCAAATACATTATTTTATCCATGGATCCGTGTTTTGTTAAACCACAAACAAACAAAATTTTGAAGGTCAAACATGTTATTTACTCTATCCATGGATCAACTTCATTTGTGTGAAATAGAACCCACCTATGGGCTTGTTCCCAACTAATGTTATCCATTTCTGATGGAATTGAAGCAAATAATGGTTTTCCATCAAGAATTACTTCTTCAACTTCATCATCCCACACTTCATTTCGACCATGTGTGGTTCCAATAGCTTCCATACATTTCAAGTATCCTCCACAAAACTTTATTGATTCCTCCACATTGTAGCTTTCAACGATGCATCCTTCAACCCTATTTTTGTTCTTAACATAACTCTTGTATACTTTCATACACCTACAAAAAGAGCATATTTTTTAAGTAATGTCAAAAGCTTTGAATAAATTATTCTTCTTGTGGTTCTTGATAGCAAGTAAAGTTCCATGTACCTCTCAAAGGGGTACATCCATCTATATGAAACCGGGCCACAATATCGAAGCTCACGTATCAAATGCACATTCAAATGCATCATTATATCGAAAAATGGAGGGAAGTACTTTTCAAGCGAGCACATTGTCTCCACGATATCATTTTCCAACTTGTCAAGGCTCTCTATTGAAACCGATTTTTCACAAATCTTCTTATAAAAGTAACAGAGCTTACAAAGCATCTTTCGAACATCAATTGGTAGCACATGGCGTAGAGCTACTAGGAGAAGTTGTTGCATTAGAAAATGGCAATCATGTGCTTTCATTCCATGGAACTTAAGCTCTTCCATAGATATATGATTTTTTGAATTAGAGCTATAACCATCTGGCACTTTTAATGTGAAAAGAATGTGACATAGGGTCTCTTTCTCTTTCTTTGAAAGAGTATGCGGTGCAGGTGGAAGGAATATTTTTTTTCCTTTAACTTCTGGCCATAGTGATTTTCTCAAACCCATTTTTTGCAAGTCATCTCGTGATTTCTTTCCATCTTTGGACTTCCCTTTTATATCCAAGAGAGTTCCAAAAATGCTTTCACACACATTCTTCTCCACATGCATTACATCTAAATTGTGACGTTGTAGGTGTTTCTGCATTCCAACACATTGAGAATATTGGAAAATTATTTAATATGGAGGAAATCATAAACAATGAATTCAATGAAGACATCTAAGCACAATGACGTCATATAAGCATGCAATGTATAATAATTAGGAATGGTTGATGTCTCTACATACCTCCCAATATGGCAGATTGAATAGGATTGATTATTTCTTCCACACCACAACATTAGTTTTTTCACCTTTTTCCTGATTTATTTTCCTTTTCTTTGATTCGCTCTTCTCCCAAACTGTTTTGTTTCCCCTTGTTTCGTTAAAAATATATGACACTCTTACAACTGGGGGGGCATAACGAAGCTCCTCCTTCCCATTAAATGGTCCCTTTTGTGAGCAAAATTTATGATTTTGAGGAAGAAATCTCCTATGTCCCATGTACACACATTTCTTGCTACAATTGAGGTACTCTGATTCTGTGTTCTTTCCACATATGGGGCATGCATTATAGCCTTTTGCTGTGCAACCAGCCATATTCCCATAAGCTGGAAAGTCATGAATCACCCACATAAGAATTGCCTTCATGTTAAAGCATGTGTTATTGTAAGCATCATATGTCCATACTCCTTGGTCCCATAATTCCTTTAGTTCATCTAACAAGGGTTCCAAATACACATCAATGTCATTACCTGGTTGCTTGGGACCAGGTATTAACAATGTTAACATACAAAAATTACTTTTTGTGCACAACCATGGTGGGAGGTTGTATGTAACCAACATTATAGGCCAAACACTGTATGTACTGCTCAAGTCTCCAAATGGATTAAATCCATTTGCTGCCATTGCAAGTCGTACATTGCAGTGTTCGCCTGAAAAACCAGGCCATCTTTCATCAATAGTTTTTCAGGCTGGGCTATCAACAGGGTGGCGGATATGACCATCATTGCTTGCATTCTCATGATGCCACCTCATTTTTTGTGACATGTCTGCAGAGCTAGAACAACAAAGAAAATATTTCATTTATATATGATATTATCATATAATAACACTATGAAAAATGGTAAAGATAATACAAGAAGGTGAAAACTTGAATACTATTATGGTGTTGAAAATCATACCTATACATTCTCCTTAGCCTCAGTGCTATGGGGAAATATCTTAACACCTTTGCAGGAACACCTTGACGCACCTTTTGAGATTGAGCATCCCCCTTCCATCGAGATTTTCCACATGTTGGGCATTCGTCTTTACTTTCGTTACTTCCTCGATATAAAATGCAATCATTGGGACATGCATGTATCATATCATAGTTTAATCCCAATGATTTTATCAACTTTTTTGCAGCATATGCAGAATCTGGAAGTGTGTTATCTCTAGGAAGTGTATTTTTATGCAATTTTAACATTTGGCCAAAAATTCTATTAGACCATCCACTATTCACTTTGAGATTGTAATATTCTACGGTTGTTGATAGTTTTGTGAAATCAACACAACGAGGGTACAATGGCATCTTTGCATCTTAGATTAACTTCCTATATTCACTAACTTCATTTAGTACATTTGTTGATGCCAAACCCACATTATCACAACCGTCGTTTAGGTTTTGATCAAGACATGGATAAGCATCATTCACCATATGAAGCACTTGATCACCAACAATGGTTGTATCATCATCCTTTTCAAATGGATCATTACCATTCTGAAACGATGTTTCAAGCTTATCAACCTGATTGTCGTAATGGCATTCTACATGTCCATAACCCTATTAATAAGAAAATTAAAATTCATGTTAGTGATTTTATGGTTTTTATGAAAATTAGAATGAATAGTTATTGGTCAAATAGGGGCCTTTACCAATGCAAATTAGCTTACCAGTTGAGATGATATATGCTCTATAACTTCATGTGGCTCATTTTCAGAGCGTTGCCTAGCCTCATCAATAACGGATGGAATCTAAAGGTGAGAGGAAAACATAATTAAGCACATATAAATATAATTTATATCTTTATCGTAATGCAGCACATATAAATATAATTTACATCTTTATTGTAATACAAGTAAGTTTGAAACTAGATCAATTCATTTATTCAAGATACCTGACTGTGAATGCTCTCTCCATGAAAATACCAAATTTTATATTGTTCTATTATTCCATCACAAATCAAGTGCTCGCGTATTTTATCAAATGTTTGTACTTTGACTATGCCACATTTATTACATGCACATTTTATGGACATCTTATTCCTTGAATGCGCCTCGACAAACTTTAAGAATTCCTCAACCCCATCTCTATATTCTTGTAGTGTCTTACACATAACCAATTTTCTTTAAGTCACATAAATTTAATTGAGAACAAGTTAGCACTGATACATTTTTTTGGTATATCACCATGAATAACCAAATATAGAAACTATAACTATTTTTCAAGTTCATCCAGTTTCTGTTGTCCATTTGATAATATGCTCCAAGCTCCTTTGAAATTATGTCTACAATGAACTAAAAAAGTTAGTTGATATTAAACCTCATATATATTGAAAACACACAACTTTGCACTAACAACTTACGATCAAACAACTGCAGAAACCCACATTTCTTATTAAGAGGTATTCTGATATAAAAAAACTCCCTAAACTGTTCAAATATTTGACTTAGATCTTCTGGAAATAATCTTTGTGGCTTAATGCATTATTGTAATTGTCTCTTTAGATGTCAATTTGTAGAACCATTGAAATTCAAACCAATATGGCATCTAACTTCTAAGAAAGTAGAACCCATAAAGATTCTACCCGAACTCAAAACTAATTCATTCCAGGAAGCCCTTCAATGCAGAGTGTTCAACATCACTCCTCTTCATACTGAGCGTAATTCCAATGTAGTCAACACACAACCTTAGATCTTAATTCAACCTTAAAATTAAAATGTAGCCCAACAGAGAGTAACACAATTAACTAATTCATTTCCTGGTTAGCCTGTATATTCACCAAAGTTCATCAATCACACAGACATATATGAAATAACCACACATCATCATGGAAAATAATCCTTTTCCATTTATTACTTGGAAATTTGCAAGCTAATAAACAAACTCTGACCTATCCTCTGTTTATCTTGCCTTGATTCTTACATTGTATAGCTAACCCTCCTAACCATCATTTTTCAAGCCTCTCTCTCTAACCTCTAATGCTCGTAAGCATACAACATATACTTGGAAACATAACTTGTAGCTAAATAACAAACCTCATACTTTTATGGAACTAACTCCTAAAGTTTTTGTAAAGTTCTTGTAATTGTAATTGTCACTATTATGTTAAAATAAATTGATTTTCATCCTTAAGACTATTTAATAACGTATATCTACAGGCTTGACCTAAGCCTATAAGTTGAGTTGTTGTTTATACTTACATATGCAGAAGTGGAAATCGGACACATGGGTCTTATTTGGAATCGTGTCACATAGCCCATCCTCTTGTTGGTTCCTCCGAGTTCATTCTGATGTTACCCAAGGAGAGGATTTATTGCATACTGGTCGCAAAATAAATGAATCACTTTTTCTTCCTAGATTAGAGGATCTGTCGATTCTTTGAATCTTGACAGATCCTCCCTGAGCCTAAAGGAAATCTTCTAAATGTTCAATAGTTAGCAAGGTTAAACTAGAAGTTTCCAAGTGTGATGAGGTGTCAGTGATGCATCATCTGATACGAACCGTTACACCAAAACGTCGAGGTGTTAGTGAAGGCTGCCCACTAGGATCTTAACATCCCACCACACTCCGCAGTCCAGACTCTGGGATGGATGTGCGCCCGTATGGTGGTGTCCCCTTTGCGCCGTACGAGCCCCGGGTGAACACTGCAATGCCGACGTTTCCACCCACTCTGTGACTTGAACCTTGGTTGAGGCTCTGATACCAAATGATACAAACCGTTACACCAAAACCTCGAGGTGTTAGTGAAGGTCGCCCACTAGGATCTTAACATCATCCTTTAGGATAGAGCCGAACTCCTATTTAGGGAGGTAGTTACAGAAATATAGAAAGGTCGTTAGGGTTAAACCGTTAAATTGATTCTTCATATATACGATTGTAATCCTACGGGCCACAGCAGAGGTAGAGTGGAGGTGAGGCAGAGGCAGAGAGGATAGGAAAATAGAGAGGAGGGGACCAGGGTACAATACTCCCATATTGTGTAATCAGGTCATGAAATTCTGAGTAATTGAATTTGATTAATGAAAGCATTTTATATGCATATAGACTTGTGAATATCTCTTTCTATGTATTTTTTATGAAGTTCATTGTCTCTGTTGAATGTGAATGGCGTCCTGCTGAAAACATAAAGTCATTTACTCTGGAATTTGTATGCAATTCCTGCAGCGAAAAATGAGTACATAGGCTTTGTTAATTGGCTGACTTCCTGACAGTAAGCAAGTACAGGAATATGCAATTTCTGCGAAGTATTTGGAATTGGAAGACCCTTCTGAAAACTGACTCGATGCGATTGTTTATCACTCGAGTGTCCTTATGTTATGAGATCTCAAGTTATACAAATCAGAAGGAAGTGAAGCGATTGAAATTGGAACATCAAGTTACTTCAATCAGATTGTTTAAAGTACATTCTGCATAAAACCCTAACCCTAACCAAAATTTAACAGAATAAATAAATGTGTTGGGTGAGAATCTACTGTCACTGAAGGTAAAATATTGGAGATTTTAGCATTTGTTTAACATTTGTATACAGAGATCTAGTTACGGAATTGATAGCTAGGTTCCATATTTCAGGTTTAGGGTTTGAATATTTGAAAGTGTGTTGAAGGGTAGTAGTTATTTCTTTCCACTTGTTCATGAAAAACTAAGTTTCTAAAATGTTGAAACAAACACTGAAGAAATGAACACTGGCCTGGAGGAAAAATCGTGGCAAATTGTCATTGTGCACAAATTTGAATACCCAGGTATACTCTGTTTGGGAATCGAACTCCATTTTAGATTCCATTTGTGTATGAGCAGCAGTAGATCATGGCCCAATTGTAATCATATTATTAAAGGGAAAACGCCATTTCTGAACAAATAAATTGAATTTATACTCAAGGTAAGAGTTCAAGAATTTGGGGAAGCATTTTTTGTTGAAATTGTAGGTGGTTCCTACATCAAAAATAAAAAGAAGACCTGCATGGATAGCGTTGGAACCTGATTTCCGTAGTTCATCTCACTCCTATTCCTTCCAATCGGCACCTATGTTTATCTCTCCATTCGCGGTTCAACCCAATAGAATTTCATTGTGATTTTTTGTCTATCTCTCCATGCACGTGGTTTAAGCCAGAGCAAATCATTCCCACCCTAATTTCATCCACACCAAAATTCAAAAATTGAATTTTTTAGTCTTTGAAAATGGTATCTTTTGAATCTTTGAAAATGGTATAAAATTGAATCTTTTTAACCTTTACAAATGGTATAAAATTGAACCTTTCGAATCTTAGAAAATGCAGGCATCATTTATTGATGTAATTTAATTTACGATATACAAAGTGACAAAGTGTTACCATTATTGGAGTTTATTATTTAAATATTATTATCTGCAAAATCAAGATTCATACATGACTTCACAATGTCTCAGCGTGCCATAAACCCTAGGCTAAAGCATACCTAGTGGGAGACCATGCGTCACACATCAAAGAATACCCGAGTATAATTGCTCTACTACAGAAGGATAATGAGCTATAGAATAATGAACCCTAATCATACACACAAGAGGAAGACCAAGTTGATATAACATGATGAGAACATGAATCTCTCATATATATTATAGAGGTCCAGGGGTATAAAGCCTCCAATAAGTGTATGATCCCACACAAGATCGAGTTAACCAACGAGTTAAGTTAGGGGTCACACATCATGACCAATACTCCAACGTTAGGTGATCAGGGGCTTGCAACCGCATAAGGACTTATCTATACCTATGACACATGGAACACCCATCAAGGAAACCAACTCAGTCCACCATCATTAAGTACTACTACGACCATCAAGGGATAAAAACGGTGAGGGCCAACTATTTGCTGAGGTATCCATCCCCTGGCTCAATGGCGTTGGGAAATGCTACCGTCTCTTTGACTAGTCCTCTCACTTTTGTTTCTAGTATTAAAACACATATTCATTCTCAGTTTCATGACAACCCTGCGATGGGTGGTACACACCCACCTGTTAATGTGTATTCGGCTATAATGACAAACAACATTATAATATAGGTGGTTCTTTCAAAGCTATATTAATGCAAAACAACATGCTTACGTTCCAACTTCATCCCTAGATATGATGGTAGCTATAGAAACAGTAAGCAAATTATAGGATCACATGTTTATAGAAAATGCACAACTACACAACATGTATCATGGGAAGCCCTCATGGGGGAGAAAACCCAGTTACAACCTTTCACTGTGACAGAATCCGCAAAATCAAGAGTCATGCATGACTTCACAATGTCTCAGCTTTCCATAAACCCTAGGAGAAAGCATACCTAGTGGGAGACCATGCGTCACACATCAAAGAATACCCAAGTATAATTGCTCTACTACAGAAGGATAGTGAACTATAGAATAACGAACCCCAATCATACACACAAGAGGAAGACCAAGTTGATATAAGATGATGAGAACATGATTCTCTCATATATATTATAGAGGTCCAGGGGTATAAAGCCTCCAATAAGTATATGATCCCACACAAGACTGACTTAACCAACGAGTTAAGTTAGGGGTCGCACATCATAACCAATACTCCAACGTTAGGTGATTAGGGGCTTGCAACCGCATAAGGACTTCTCTATACCTATGACACATGGAACACCCATCAAGGAAACCAACTCATTCCACCATCATTAAGTACTGCTATGACCATCAAGGGATAAAAACGGTGAGGGCCAACTATTTGTTGATGGATCCATCCCCTGGCTCAGTGGTGTTGGGAAATGCTACCGTCTCTCTGACAAGTCCTCTCACTTTTGTTTCTAGTATTAAAATGCATATGCATTCTCAGTTTCATGACAACCCTGCGATGGGTGGTCCACACCCTCCTGTGATTGTGTATTCGGCTATAATGACAAACAACATTATAATATAGGTGGTTCTTTCAAAGCTATATTAATGCAAAACAACATGCTTATGTTCCAACTTCATCCCTAGATTTGATGGTAGCTATAGAAACAGTAAGCAAATTACAGGATCACATGTTTATAGAAAATGCACAACCACACAACATGATGTATCATGGGAAGCCCTCATGGGGGAGAAAACCCAAATTACAACCTTTCACTGTGATAGAATCCGCAAAATCAAGAGTCATGCATGACTTCACAATGTCTCAGCTTGACATAAACCCTAGGCGAAAGCATACCTGGTGGGAGACCATGCGTCACACATCAAAGAATACCCGAGTATAATTGCTCTACTATAGAAGGATAGTGAGCTATAGAATAACGAACCCCAATCATACACACAAGAGGAAGACCAAGTTGGTAGAACATGATGAGAACATGACTCTCTCATATATATTATAGAGTTCTAGGGGTATAAAGCCTCCAATAAGTATATGATCCCACACAAGACCAACTTAACCAACTAGTTAAGTTAGGGGTCACAGATCATGACCAATACTCCAACATTAGGTGATTAGGGGCTTGCAACCGCATAAGGACTTCTCTATACCTATGACACATGGAACACCCATCAAGGAAACCAACTCAGTCCACCATCATTAAGTACTGCTACCACCATTAAGGGATAAAAACGGTGAGGGCCAACTATTTGCTAAGGGATCCATCCCCTGGCTCAGTGGCATTGGGAAATGCTACCGTCTCTCTGACTAGTCCTCTCACTTTTGTTTCTAGTATTAAAATGCAGATGAACTCTCCGTTTCATGTCAACCCTGCGATGGGTGGGCAACACCCTCCTGTGCATGTGTATTCGGCTATAATGACAAACAATATTATAATATAGGTGGTTCTTTCAAAGCTATATTAATGGAAAGCAACATGCTTACGTTCCAACTTCATCCCTAGATATGATGGTAGCTATAGAAACAGTAAGCAAATTATAGGATCACATGTTTATAGAAAATGCGCAACTACACAACATGTATCATGGGAAGCCCGCATGGGGGAGAAAACCTAGTTGCCCCCCACTGGAGAAAACCCTAGGAGAAGGCATACCTGGTGGGAGACCATGAGTTACACATCAAAGAATACCCAAGTATAACTTCTCTACTATAGAAGGATAGTTAACTAGCGAATAACGAACCCCAATCATACACACAAGAGGAATACCAAGTTGATAGAACATGATGAGAACATGACTCTCTCATATATATTATAGAGGTCCATGGAGAATGTTGTATCACCGATCTTGCAAACATAAAAAATAATGAGTTTGAGGAATGCATCCATCTTAAGGTTCATTTGATTCAAGCCATCTATGTGGTTACAATAGTCTACAATAGTCTAATAGTAGGTGAAAACACCAAGGTTAAAATGCATGATTTTTTTTGGTATTGTAAAGGTGTTAATTCGTCAACGTGAAGTCATATTATAGGATAGGGTATTTTTAGAATAGTGATAATTGCAATCCATGAGAAGAACCTTGGATCACACATTTTGGTTTGATCTTATCTTAGGCATCACTCATGATGTTTGATCAAGGAAGCAAATCACTAGCATGGATGAGGGTGAGAATTTACTCAATAGACCTTTCGCATTACTAACCGAAAATTTCCACATATTTAGAGGAACTTTTGCATATTTGAAGGCATACCTCACCATTGAGGTTCATATATATGTTTTTAAATGTCTTTGCTTAGATAATATACTAGGTCTTGGCACCTCTTTTATGGTGTGAGAATGTGTTGTAGGCAATGAAGTTTAAGTAGGTCCATTTCAACTTTATTTAATTGTTGCATTAGTTTTTGTAGGAGAAGGGTTAACATTAATAGAAAACCAATGCATTACACTCACCATTACAAACTTTTTTTTCACACCATTAGTTTGATTGAGAGATTATATTGTTTGACTTATAATGATTTTACTCTTGTACATGTGAAGATGTTAACTTTATGTTTTTTCAAATCCATATGCTTTCCTTCTAGTTGTGCATTTTTTAGTGGATTGTGTATCTTCTATAATCATGACTACCTCTTAAAATTTTAAGGATCCATACTTAAAAATGTATAAGTCTTGGCAAATCCAATCAATTCTTAAATTCTAACTATAAAATATTTGGTGATACTTTTTTAAAAAAATTTCTAATTTATAAGTATTTTATGTACTTTATATAATAATTTGGAGAAAATAGTAACATCTGTAAATGGAAATAGGCACATCTATTGTCAAGAAAAGAATGTTTGGATTTGTATTTCCCTCCATTGTTTTTAGTATTTAGATTTCCCTCCAATTGTTTTTTCATTTTGTAATATAAATAGGAACAAAGCTCGTATGTATTCAACAATATTTTAATTGAAAACATTTTTTGCTTAGCGTTGAAGTTAGAAAACTACGAAGACTAGAGGAAATGAGAAGCAAACTCTCTTACAACAGGCAATCTTAACCCGTGGAAACAAAAAGGGGTACCATTGCCTTGTACTATTGTTTGTACTATATTGCTCATACTATTGTTTTCTCTTTATTGTCCCTTTGTACTATATTGCTCATACTATTGTTTTGTCCTTATTGTCCCTTTTGGTCAAGATGAATTATGATGAGTATTTCAAAATTTAAGAGTATTTTGAAATCCATATTTGCAAATGACATTTACCGTGGATAATTGGCCTTTTGCAAAGATTATTTTTTTTATCTTGTTAGTTGTTTTTGTCCATTCATGAACTAGATATTAAAATACATTACATCATCATACTGTGGAATTGAAATAAATAGGCCAACATGTGGTGCCACCGGCCTGTTAAGATTTAATATGCTAAGACAGAAAATAGCAGCATTACTTTCCATTTCACAATAATAGCATATATAGGATCACTAAAGAAACAACAAGCACAGCATAAACACAAGAGACACAGATTTATTTTGGGAAACCCTCATGGGGTAGAAAACCCAGCAAAGCTTCCTCAATATAGATGACCAGAAAATACAAAATATGTAACCCTGAGCATAAGCTCCTCCTTGTCCATAGCAGACCTCTCTCTCATAAGTGCGCCACTCTCAAGTGAGTGTGTGTGTGTGTAAAATGAGGAATACACCTCCTCTATTTATACACTACTCCGACTTGTTTTTTTTACACAAATCATGTAGGCTCGTATTTAACCAATGGGTTAAATACCCCACTACAACTGACTAGGCCGACCCCTCTAGGGTGTTCTAATAACCCTTTGACCCACATAACACATACACGGCCGACCCCCACTAGGGAAGTCTAATAACCCAAGTTACCACATTCCGACAGAGGAATAAACATCTCCGGATATACAATAAGATCTTCACGGAGGAATGAATCATCTCCGGAATAATAAAGTACAAATATAATATTCTTTGAAGTTACAATATCTCAACATGGCCGTTTCCACCCTTGTTTATGCAGGAGATGGGCAGACTTGCTCCATTCCCTAATCTCGTAGTATTAGAATAGGGTTACCAGAATTTTCCAGATGTATCATTGCTGGAAATCCACTTACTCACAAATCCAAACAAAAAATACAGATTCACTCTTTCCAAAAGTTACAGAGGTCTTATAAACGCCTGAGTCAGTCTCTCCAATATCTAGTTAGCAAAAATCGCAGAATTTCTTCAAGGAAAAATATTGGAATCTAAACCGGGAGTAAATGGTAAGATTTACAGATTCTGAACTAGTTAAGAAAATTTATATCAAAATTCTCAGAACCCCACCTCACATCTGCTCAATATTTAGAGCTGTGCAGCATAATTTCCAAACACTCTTCATGAATTAGTAGTCCACAAGAAGATGTTTTGTGGTTTCAGCATTCTACATACACAGACAACATCTGTTGGGACCAAGCCTACCTTTTTTTTAGATATTTTTCCATGGCTTGTGTCGCCCCTATTGGCAATATGGTAGTTATGTCCTCAGAATCGCAAGCCCTAGAGTCACTCTTGGTTTCTGATGAGCGTAACTTTGTGATCAAACAATAGAGGTGACCAGGTCCCAGTATCTGATCTTGTGGGCAAGACAGTTGCTATGTTTTTCTGTGACAATTTTTTCTCCACCGTCACTACAGATCTTATAAACATGGAGATCTTAATAAGAAGAAGCCAGAAGATTAAAAAATATCATGCCCAAGTTTTGGGAGAAAGGAATCCCGTAGAAAGCCCAAGCATGCAATTTTGAAGGAAATGAAGCCTACAGGCTTGAAGTTAATTTATGAATTAATTGACTAGTTAATTAATTAATTAGTTCATGAAAACAAAGATTTGAAAGGGCGTGAAGCTCACAAACCTAGAAGATGTCCATTGACATTTTAATTGGTTAAATAATCAAAATTTGCAAAAGAGAGAAATATGAATTAAAAGGTTTAATAATAGAAGATTCGATGAAGCATGTGAAGATTACACATCAAAGAATACCCAAAAAATCTAAATAGAAGAAAAGAGTGTGTCTTGGAGTCATAAGTTGCAGTAGCATCCTGAGTAGTCCAAGATGCAGTAGCATCCTGAACCAGTTAATAACATTAGATTTCATATATTTTTCCTGTAAAACTTTTTACCACAGAGTATTCCCAAAAAGCACCCTCTATATTTTAGTATACATTGTTAGACATTTTGTTATGAATGAGTTAAAGATATTTGTATAATGTTCATAGATACTATTTAATTTTCAGGATTGTGTTAGTTGGCTTGTTTCAACGATGTGTTAATAAAAATGATTTTTTTTGTTATGGAGTTTACTTGCGGATGTCCATATCAAAGTAAGACATTATTTTTTGTTTGTTTGGGATTTCAATAACTTCAATATTTTTTTAACAATTATTGTTCTTTCTTTTATACCTTAAAAATTGTCTAACTTTCTTTGAGCACGAGCTGCAATCCATATTTGTAGGGAGCTAACATGATTAAATTAAGACTTTGCAATACATCACTTTTAACAAAATCAGGCCGCATTACCAAAAGAAATGACAATGTTATATGTGGCACAACTTCAGGTAAATATTTTAAACATGATGGTAACTTATTATTTATTTTTTAATAAATAAACAATTATATTAAAAAAATTCATAATATACTTGACCATAGGCTCTAAGATGGGAAACAAATTCCAACAAAATATAGCATTGGGATCCATTGTCCCATTACAAAGTGAATCTACTTGCTATAGTGTCGACAACAATTCTAATGCACATACTCTTGAGAAAGATGTGAAAGAACTAATACTGGAAGGTATGATCCTTTCTAAACATTTTTTGTCCTGTACAAGTATTTCAAGATTTCATATTAACAATTTCATATTGTCATTGTCTCAAGAGGGGTACTGGTTTGTTTTTCCAGAAAATTTTCAACAGGAACCACCACAACAAGATCATGTTTTGGAGGAGGATCCACCAAAACAAGAGCATGTTTTGGATCAGGATCCACCACAACAAAAGCATGTTTTGGATCATGATCCACCACAACAAGAGAATGGTTTAGAAGATGCAAATGCATCTACCAAAGCTAGTACTAGAATAAATGTGAAAAGAAGGAGTAGAGGACCAATAAAATGTCTCTTTGGAACCACTATAGAGGGCATTGCATTTCCTGAAATTCAATTTAATTAGAGGGGCCAGCCTATTGGTCCACATTTAGAGAAATTCTCCTCATTTTTAGGTGTTCTTGCAAGGGAAATTCTAGGCATCAAGCACATGGAATGGAAAAAAGTGTCTGAAGTGCAAAAGAAAGATATGTGGAGTGCAATCAATGTGAGCATCAACTTATTCTAAACTTTATATATTGATGCATATTGAGCTTGTGTGTGATAGGTTTAGTTTCAAATAACACTTGTATCTAATAATGGATTTTTTATATATTGTAGCATACCTACTGTCAAGCACTCTAATTGCAGATAATTAAATATCAACACACAGAGCGTATGAAATTTATTGTCAACCCGAGAAAGTCTTTTTATTTCAAAGGACAAGTGCACAATATATGCTTAAACACAAACCATTAGAAGTGAATACTTTTATCTTCTATCATCTATGTTCATCCCAAGAATCTACGCAACCCCAATTGCCTTCTAACTGCTGTACTACAATCCTTTTCTATTATGCATCAAGCAGAACGAATATCAGATCTAATCAACGATTGCAGGAAGGAAATCTCAATTGCATTCTAAAATAATCAACTGTCTAATGAAATCAAGCTGGGAATCATGAAGCATGACCTGAACATTACTCTAGAATTTAATAAGGGAGATTGAAGCAACTGTTCTAAGATGCTGAATTGCAAAATATAAATCAATCAACACATAACAGGAAAGCTAATTCGTAGGAACTTCTGGGATTACGTTTCAGCTGCAGGATGAGCACAACAGTGTGAACAGAAATTGAATTACATAAAACAAACCTGACTCAGTCGACTGTTATTGATACCATTTACCAATCTCACAAATAAATCATTTACTGAGAAATCCACACAATGAATATTGCTGCTGCGTACAAAAGAAAGATCAAATCATCACACAACAGAAAGATGAAATCCTAAATTAACACAGCAATCTCTGTGGAAGACGGGCCCAGTCTTCACACAGAGACGCTGGTTGAACAACACTCTCTTTAACTCAGAAGCAACTCCTTATATTAACAGAAGGATGAGTACACAGTTTCGGCTTCACTGCTAATACAAGATGAATTAATTCATTGCTGTCCAACCCCTCGATCGAGATAATACCACATATTTATACATACAGTTGCAACATCAAAAACCTATAATTGGGCAGCCATGAAGATCTATGATCTTTAGGCGCCCTAAATAATCTAGCTGTTACAATGCGTCGCAGAACTGAAATATCCAAATATGAGAGGAGTTATCAACTGTCCCAAGAGTGGCGGTCCTTCCAGCTCACAGCTGGATTCGAGCAGCGACATACTTAAGATAGAACTTTATGTTACAGCTGCCCTGCCACGACTATGCCTTGATTGACGATTTGAGCCCCAAGGAACCTTCCTTAAGCAATGGACGTCCCTTCCTCCGTGACTTGTTCAGCTCCGATCTTCCTGCGGTCTATTTATCTTACTACCTTCATAATTTGCATCATGTTAGCACGAATTAAGAGATGCACAGCTTAAATCATCACAATCATAAGTATTAATACAATAAAACAATAATCGGCCATACCTTGGTAATTTGGGGAATATATAAGGACAATAAGTTGAATTGCCAAGGTAATTGGTGTAAGACAAGGTAAGGGACAGTGATAAATGATGGTCAAAAAGGGCCAATTCTGGGCTCAACATCTCCCCCCAACTATCCTGTTGCATGTCCTCATGCAACAACCTGCATCTGAATATTGTACTGAACCTTGTCCAGGCAAGAGGAAAGAATGTAGATAAATCAGGCATCCCCTCTATCCCTTTGAAAAATTTCTGTGAGCAACCCAGCAGCTCCCAACTTTACTGTTCCCCTTCTCCCGCTACTTGCTAATATCTGCAGTTCTCTTATGCTATGCCTGGGGAAGTTGAAAAGACACACTCAATCTGAATCCAATTCAATGATACCTGTAGGAGGTGGAAGCACTGGTTCTTGTGGGACAGTGTCTTCCAGCGCATCTAATCTTATCAAGGGAGTTGCTGGTTCTTGTGTAACAGCAACATCCCTTAAACCTTCTTCAGCAGCTGCCTTTATTGCTTTTGGAGACACTGGTTCTTGTGTAACAGTGTCTTCTTTGTCAATTGGCTGCTGAGATTGGATATCCTTTTCAATTTGCAGCTCCTCCTCCAAGATTTCAGTGTCACCTGAGCAGGGTGTCTGTACCTGTTCATCATCGCTCCATTGTGTATCAGGAATGATCTCTACTCCCGGGTTATCCTCCAACTGCAGTTCAGGGGTTCTTGCTGCAGCATCCAAGGATGTTGGTTCTTGTGTGACAACATCCTGGCTTACATCTTCATCTTTATTTTGCTGCAGCTCCTCTTCTACGAGTTCTGTATCATGAGAGCTTTCTGGGGTCACCACCCAGAGTTCATCGTTGAATGCCAGAATATCCTCTGTCCCGGCTTCTTCTTCTGTCTGCTCAGTCGGTTGGACGGTCAAGTTCAGGATTGCTGGTTCTTGTGTTGCAGCATCCTGTTTCAACTTGTCACTGTCCTGCATTTCCATTTCTCCTTCTAAAATTATTGTGTCCTGGGAACGTTCTGGGGTTACAGCACAAACTTCTTCACTATCCTCCAGAGTATCCCTTGGCTCCATGATTTCTGTGTCATGAGAACACTCTGGGGTCTCACTATACTCTTTTATAAGCTCCAGAGCATTCTTCATCTCCCGTTCTTCTCCCAATTGTTCTATGATTTCTATGTCGTGGGAGCATTTTGGAATTGCCATACATTCCTTATAAATTTCCAGGGCATCCTCCACTCCCTGTTCTTCTCCCATCTGTTCTATGACTTCTGCATCATGGGAAGTAGCAGCTGCAGCAAGGATGTTTAAAGGTGCTGGTTCTTGTGTTGCAGCATCCTCTTTCTCCACTGCTTTCCCTTCTGTGGCTGCAGGCTGTTGTGCTGAATAGGTGCTAAGTAAAATTTTATGGCCTGCTTCCTCAAAGATCTCCCCACAGGTGGGGCAGAGTATTCGCTCATCCTTTTCTCCAGCTTCAGCAGAAGCTGTTTCCTCCACTTGGTCTGCAGCCTCTATTAATGTATACATCTTTCTTCCACCCTGCTTTTGGCAGATTTCCTTCCATGTTTCCAGCTCCTTTCTAAGTGCTTGGAGGTCCTCTTTCAGCATTGCATTCTCATACAAGAGTCCCTCAACCCCCGGCTCTTCCTCCACTGGCCTTTGTGGAGCATCCCTCGGTTTCGGCGTAAGGATTGGGGGTTCAACCTGTGTCTCTAAGGTTGCCCATTTTGTTCTGGCTGCCTCTGCTGCTGTGATTGACCGAGTTCGTTTCCTTCTGATTGGTGCCACTAAATCAAACTCATTGGTGGCCCTCTTCCTTTTCTGTGGGGGTTTCTTTTGTGACTTTCCTTTTTGTAGTGTTTCTTCTCGTGGAGCTGGAATATAGGGAGGCAAAGCTGAAGTTAAAGGAATATTTACCTGCCCTCCATGCTGTTCTTCTTCAATCACAGCTGCTCCTCCTGCCCATTCCGGTGAAGACTCGATTGTGACCAGCTCAATGTCGTCCTCCATTGCTCTAGCTCCGTCATCTTCAGGTTCCATTGTCGCAGCTTTTGATGCTGCTCCAATTTCACCTTCTGCTGTCGGAGCTGCCCTGTTGTCTAGGTTTTCCACGAGGGTTTCATCTATATTGTCTCCTGACAGCTCTGTTTGCGCTTCCCCTCGCTCTCCTTCAGATGCAGTGTCATCCCCCACTGGTTCTGCTTGTGCTGGGGATTCATATACTTCAAACGGCTCTGCCTGTGCCTCGGGTTGTTCTTCTTCTGTAGTTTTGTCAACCCCTGATGTTCCTGCCTGTGCCCCCTGTTGCTCTTCTTCAGTTTCATTCCTCCCAGATGGTCCTGCCTGTGCCCTCTGTGGTTCTTCTTCCGTTTCATCCCTCCCCCCAACTTCACTGGAGGAACTCCGGTCCTCCTGTTGTGGCGGAACCGGTAATTGCTGTAATGGAATAACCCTCAAGGGAACAGGTTGTTGTGGCCGGGTGATGAATTGCTCCCATGTTATATTATGTTGGGCCAGGGTTCTTTTAATAATTAACTTAATGAGGCCATGGTGGGTGAGGGAGGATAATGGGTGCTTTGCAGATTGGACGAATGTTGCCATATGGCGCAAATCATGCAATAGGTAAAATGGAATATTTAACAAAATGCCATGACGGAGATGAGAAAGAAAAGGAAGTTCAGAGTTGTACACAGTTTGGTATCTACCTTCGCAAGTTATGTATTTCTTGAGGAAGATAGCGACCTGGTCCCATGGCTGCGGCAGTGACTTCAATGCAATCCCTCTCCTGGATGCTTCAACTTGCTCCCCTGGAAGTAAAAATTGTTCCCGTGCAACCGTTGCAGGGACTCGACGATTAAACCAAGGTTTTCCCACCAATGGGATAGCTGTAACCTCGGATATAATGACCTCCGAAACATCTATACACAGCCCCCACACCGTGGAGTGTGTTTTAGTAAGATTCAATGCGAATTGCAGGGCTGCGTCCCGGTCGAATCCATCCAATCGTTCAAAGAACTCGACCCAGCCAGCGGCTTGAAAAATGGCCAGAACCTGCAAGTTCCGTCTAAGTTCCCGGGTATTGAAAGGTTCATGGCGAACTGGAATGCCCATGGTCCTGGCTGCAAGATAGAACTACTGTTTCGACAGAGTACAGGATTCAGAATAGAAGTTGCAGCGCGGAGAATGCACGAATCGTTGAGCGGAGACGTTGAGCGAATGAACTAATTTGGAAAGTTAAGCGCAGAGAGGAGTTTAAAGTTTTCATGCCGAATTGGGGAAGGTGGCAGTTATTAGTATGACGTCGTACGAGGGAAAGGTTCAATCAGATATAAATGGTGGTACGAGTGAAGGTACGGCCAATCTCGTTTACATGATATCAATACTTAGTCACGTGATAAATGAAAGCCATACCTCATAAAACTGTGCGTCGGAAGGCTGCGGAAACTGGTGGAGCATGGAGTTGGTGACGTCATGGAGCCGAACGCGTGCACAATCAGACGTGGAATCATGATGACTCGGATAAGGCACTGATTTCCTTCGCTGGTAAAACACAAGGCGTCGCATCCTCCGGGTTGAAATGATGAGTTCGCCGGCAGGACTGGGCTGAATCAGCGTCATAATTAGCAAGTTGAATAATCCTTCTGTTAACACGGGAGTTACCACTGCAAATTGCCAAAGAAATGATCACACGGCCGATGAAAAATCTTGTTGCAGCTGACAAGAAAGAAGTTACAGCCATCGGGAAAGAATTCGTGGCAGCCGGAAAAAGATTCACAATATCCGGGAAAAATTACGGCTGTCACGGGAAAATTTTACAGCGGCGGAAGAAACTTACGGCTAGCGGGAAAAGATTTTTCGAATATGGGAAATATGTCGCAGCCGCTGGAAAGAAATGACAGCTGTGGTGTGGAAGTGACTTGGTCAATGAGGTGGCGGCCGGGAAGTGATGTGGCGACTGCGAGAAAAAGATGTTGCAGCCGCCGAAGTTACAGCCGCCGGGATTGCAGCTGCCGGAGTTGCAGCTATCGGAAAAGATTTTGACGGCGGACGGGAAAAATTTACGGCTACCGGGAAATGGAGAATACGGTTGTGGCTGGTAAATGGAATGGCAGCTGCGGAAAAATGAGATGGCAGCCGTGGAAGATGAGGTGGCCATAGCTGGTGAATGAAATGGCAGTTGCGGAAAAATGAGATGGCAGCCGTGGAAGATGAGGTGGCCATAGCTGGTGAATGAAATGGCAGTTGCGGAAAAATGAGATGGCAGCCGTGGAAGATGAGGTGGCAGCCGCGGAAACTGGAGTTGCAGCTGCCGATGTTGCAGCCGCCGATGTTGCAGCCGCTGATGTTGCAGCCGCTGATGTTGCAGCTGTCGAAAAAGATTGACGGCTGTCGGAAAGGGCATTACGGCTCCCGGGAAATGGAGAATACGGTTGCCGGAAAATATGTTGCAGCTGCCGGAAAATATGTTGCAGCTGCCGGAAAATATGTTGCAGCTGCCGAATTTTTTTTTTTTTTTTTTTTTTTTTTTTTTTAACACAAGGACGGCACGGAGAGATTTTCATTATGGGCCCCAAACTGATCGTTCTCCTGGCGCTTCCCTGAAAAATTTTTCTTAAAAGACAACAGCAAGCAAAGAGATCAAATGCAAAAAGAAAGAAAACGACAATTATACGCTACAGCAAGGAATTATTTATGTACAGCAAATATGATTTTCATTTTAAGATTTGGTTAAGGTAGAAAAATGTTCCTGCTCTGGTGCCAATTGGTAGTTTGGATCAGCAGCAATCTGTGAAATGAATGCATCTTTCGAAATGGGCTTCCGATACAGTCGCAGCCTGTGGCCATTAACAAGTAATGGCATACGGTTTTCATCAATGGTGACCAGGCGAACAGTGCCGTTGTCAAATACCCTGTCAACCAAATATGGACCCAGCCATCTTGTGCGTAATTTCCCTTTGAAATCTTTCTTGAATCTAGAGTCGTACAGTAGTGCCCAGTCTCCTTCATGGAAGATTTTCTTTTTAATGAATCGGTCATGCCAGTTAGATCTCTGTTGCTGAAGCAGCACAGTCTGGTCCACCGCAGCTAATCGTTTCTCATCCAGTTCATTCAATTGATTCAATCTTCTTTTCTGGGCTTCTGTTACATCCAGGTTCATTTCAATGGCTGTTTTCAGGGTCTTGATCTCAAATTCAATTGGAAAGATGGCACTCTTACCATACACCAGATCATAGGGAGAAAAGCCCGTGGTGTTGCGCCAAGTCGTGCGATATGCCCACAGTGCTTCTAGAAGTCTGTCAGCCCAATCCCTTCGATGGCTTTTAACTGTTTTAGTAAGGATTGCTTCGATAACTTTATTAGTGCTTTCAACCTGACCATTGGCCTGGGGATGATAAGGTGAAGCTATCTTGTGCTGCACATGATACTTCCGGAGCAAAGATTCAAATTGATGTGAAATAAATTGTGGTCCGCCATCGGTAACTACTTCCTTTGGTACTCCAAAACGGGTAAAAACTTCACTGTACAGGAAATCAATCACCGCCTGGTCGTTTGCCTTAGCCAAAGCTACAGCTTCTACCCACTTAGTCATGTAGTCTGTACACACCAAGATGTAAATCTTTTGTTTGGAAGGAGGGTTGATAGGACCAACAAAGTCCAATGCCCATCTATCAAACGGTTCTAGTACCACTTGGGGCTGTAAAGGCATCTGGTCTGTCTTATTAGGTTGGCCCATCCTTTGGCAGCTGTCGCAGGACTGAACATATTTTTTAGCATCTCTGAACAGTGTCGGCCAATAATAGCCCATCCGCAACGCCTTATGTCCTGTTCTTTTATCTGCAAAGTGTCCTCCGCAAGGTTCATCGTGACAGGCCTTCAGTATATGAAAGATCTCATCTTCCCTTACACATCTTCTAATTTCAAGATCAGGTCCTGTGTAAAAGAGATGGCCTTTGAGCCAACAATACCTGGCACTTTGCTGAATAATTTTTCTTTTCTCTCGTTTAGACATATGTGGCGGAAGTTTCCCTGCAGCCAAATAATTAGCAACATCTGCATACCAGGGTGAATGAGCTGAGAGTGCAAATAAATGTTCATCCGGGAAAGCATCCTCAACAGGTGAACTGTCATCACTGTTAGTAAATCGTGATAAAAAATCAGCAACAACATTTTCTTTTCCAGGTTTATCTATAATAGTAATATCAAATTCCTGTAATAATAAAAGCCACCTGGTTACTCTGGCATTAGTGACAGGTTTATTCATTAAATACTTAATGGCAGAGTGATCAGTATGCACAAATGTAGGATACCCAGTAATGTAATGCCGAAACTTATTAATAGAATAAACAATAGCAAGAAATTCTTTTTCAGTAACCGTATAATTTAGTTCAGCAGGGGCTAAGTTTTTACTCACATAATAAATAGCATAAGGTACTTGACCATCCTGCTGTCCTAGTACTGCTCCAATGGCGGTATGAGAAGCATCTGAAGAAATGTGGAAAGGTATGGTCCAATTAGGTCCCCTTAAAATAGGGGCTGTGGACAGTTTCTCTTTAAGCTTATCAAATGCTGTCTGGCATGCTGTACTCCATGCAAACTGCACATCCTTCATTAACAATGAAAACAAAGGAGAAGCAAGTTTGGAGAAGTTTTCTATGAATCTCCTGTAATACCCAGCATGTCCCAGAAAACTTCGCACCTCTTTCTGAGTTGAAGGGGTTGGTATATTCTTTATCACCTTAATTTTTGAAGGATCCACTTGAATACCGTTAGTAGAGATGAAATGTCCTAATACCACCCCCTCACTCATCATCATGTGGCATTTTTCAGTGCTCAGTGAGAGGCGAGCCTGTTCACAGCGAATTAAAACCTTCTTCAAATTTTCCAACGCTTCATCAAAATCCCTGCCATAAGGAGTGAAATCATCCATAAAAACTTCCATGCTATCATTTACCAATTCAGAAAATATGCCAATCACAGCTCTTTGGAACGTTGCAGGTGCATTGCACAACCCAAAGGGAAGCACCCTGTAGGCGAACGTTCCCCAAGGGCAGGTGAAGGTGGTCTTATCCTGATCCTCTGGAGCAATCTGGATTTGATTGTACCCACTGAATCCGTCCAGGAAGGAGAAGAACTTCTTCCCAGATAAGTTATCAAGTACCTGTTCAATAAAGGGCAGAGGAAAGTGATCCTTTTGTGTAGCCTTGTTCAGCTCCCTATAATCGACACAGACTCTCCATTTACCGTTTTTCTTGGGTACAATTACAAGTGGGGAAACCCACTCACTGTCTGAAATAGGATAGATGAATCCTGCTTCCAAGAGTTTCTGGATTTCTTCCTTCACTATATCCCTCAGATTGGGGTTCATGCGTCGTTGGGGTTGACATACAGGCCGGGAGTCGTTTTTAATATAAATATGATGAGTGCACAGACTAGAAGGAATACCCTTCATGTCTGTATACTCCCAGGCGAATGCCCCCTTACGTTCCTTCAAGAGATTGGTTAGGCGCTTTTGTTCTTCTGAGGAGAGAGCAGGATTGATGTTCAAAGTTCTTCCAGGCTCTACCTCAATAGGAATACTTCTCGAGCTTTTCAATACTGGGATTATAATTGCGTCATTGGCTAGTGCTTCCTCCGTAAGCTGTTCTTGTTCTTCTTTGCCGAGGGTACTGTTCAGAAGTTGATAAACTTCCTTGTCTACAGAAGCAGGTTCGCTAATGAAATTATTAATGGCATCGTCTTCTGTTTCGTTTTTGAAAGTTAGTGCCTTCCCTATTGTTAGTAATGGCTGAACATCTTCTTCTTCTTCTTGTTCTATCCAAAGGGAGGTTTCAGTTTCTAGACTCGGCCTTGCTGGAGGGTACAGGGTAAGATTTTTGGTTTCCATGCCATCAGATATAGTCATAGATCCTGATCGACAGCTGATGCAAGCATCAGCTGTAGCCAACCAAGGTCTCCCTAAAATCAATGGATGTCCCCCCAGCTGTGATTTTGGCTGTAATACCAGAAAATCGGCAGGGTATTCCCACGAGTCTACTGAAATAACGAGGTCGTCCAAAATCCCTTCAGGTCTGATGGTGGATCTGTCTTCCAGTTCTAAGATAGTAGGGGTCGGTCTAATATTGGTGAATCCGAGTTTTTTTACAGTCTCCATTGTTATAACATTGATCGCAGCTCCTAAATCTACTAGTACGTTGGGTATCTGCGTTTGTCCTATGTGTACAGTGACAGTAGGATTGCCGGGATCCTCATACTTAGTTACAGGGGTTTTTCCAGTCATTAAAGCGGATAAATTCCCTATAACATGAACAGTAGGAGGATCTCTGGGTTTCCTTCCCGGTCTTTTAGTGCACAGGTCCCGAACAGTTCTAGCGTAGATAGGTACATCTTGAAGAGCTTGTAAAAGGGGAATCTTAACATAAAGGTTCTTCAATTCTCCTAAGAGATTGAACTGAGGTTGCCCCCCTCTTTGTGGCAGCATCAATCTCTCAGGGTAAGGTGGTTGCCTTACCAACTGGGTGGGCTGCGTGTTATCCACTTCATCGTTCAATGTTTCAGCCCTCCCATCTGAGGGATGCTCAGCATCTTCAATGATAGGAACCGGATCAACAGGATGCTGGGAACTCTCTCCTTTGTCATACACAGTTGGTGGAATATTTCCTGAAGTTACACGTTCTACTACCTTCCCAGACCGTAAGCGAATGTCATTACAAGGTACAGGGGAGAGAGAGTAGGCTGGCATATTGAGAGTTTCCAGTTGCTGGACTGTTTTATTATTTGGGTTAGGGTTAGGTTGGGCAGGCAGCTGAGGCCGTATTGGTATGTTAGGCACAGGATTATTTTGCAGCTGCTGCTGCGACTGCTGAGGTAGGTATTGAGGATATTGCTGAAATTGAGGATATGGAGGATACGGTAACTGTTGAGGTGAAGGTGGTTGAGGAAACTGATTCCCAGGATGGAAGTTCCTCCATCCAGGAGACCATGAAGTAGGTTGATGAGGTGGCTGTGTCCAAGGACTCCATGAATTATAACCTTGCATCGTAGGTTGAGGAGAATTCCACTGAGCATAATTTGAAGGGAATTGTGTATTTACGTTTTGCATATTAGTATTCCAATTATTCAAATTATTCAAAAATGGAAATGAATCGGGAGACATACCTTGATTCCGGGGCTGCCAGGGTTTCTTCTGTGCAATGAAGTAGGCTGAATCCACCTCTGGAGTTGATGCCTGCAGAACAGCTTTCACTTGGGGCAGCGTGGGGCATTCTTTCATATCATGATTCAGCTCGCACAATTGACATACTTGAACTTTGTCAAGGGGGCATTCTTTCAGTGGATGAGTCTTTCTACATCGGGGACAAAACACCCCTAGTGTGAGATCCTCCACTGCCTGTCTTTGCTTGGCCTTCAAGACGTCAATCTCTGAAGAGATAGAGCTCATCATTTCTGTTTTAAAATTTTCAAGAAGATTGCCTATCTCTGCACGTGTAGCTCCCCCATTGGATGACTTCTGAGTTCTGTCGAAGACATCACGTTCCAGGTTATTTCGTTTATGCTGCTTATTATGCCTAGAAGATCCCCTGGAATATCTCTTACATAATTCCACAATTGTCTCAAAAGATTCTTTAGAGATATCCCCCTTTCCTAATAAATTTAGCATGTCTAAACAATCGTCCCTGATTCCTCGAAGCAGGATTATCTTAAGCACATCTAGTCCCATGTTCGTCTGTCCAGCTCTCTGCACATTGTACAGCAACCTCTCTACAAAATCCTCCAAGCTTTCGTCCTCCTTCTGTACCATTTTGAATAACTCCTCCCTCTTGTCCCTGGTGTTGCAATATTCTTGATATTTTTCCAGGAACACTTGCTTCATCTTGTTCCAATTAGCAACAGTTCCTCCCCCAAGGCTCATGAACCAACGTAATGCATTGTCCTTCAGGGTGGCAGGAAAAAGCTTCAACTTTTGAGCATCTGTGACATAATCATAGCTGCGACAGAGGATATCGAATTCAAACAGGAATTCGTCTGGATCTTCTGCCGCCCTGCCATGGAAGCGGGGTAACACCGACGGTGAGATGTTTTTCATAGGAGCTGTCCCCTCGAGCTGCTGTATTGGGAATTGCAATGTAGCCATAGTTTCTGGCGGGGAATTATCTTCATGATGGTATTGTACCACTGCTTCTTCCTCTTCATTCTCATGTCTGTTATTCATCTTTTCTTCTGTATCTTCTCCTTCGTTTGTTCCTTTATCCCTTACCTCAGTTGTAACAGCTGCGTATTGTTCGGATGTAACAGCTGCGTATTCTTCGGTTGCAGCAGCTGCGTATTCTTCGGTTGTAGCAGCTGTGTATTCTTCAGTTGCAACAGCCGAATCAGCTGTTCCTTCTTTAGCAGGAGTATATGCAGAAATCACCGCTGCTCCTGTATCTTCCACTGTAGATCCTGATGCTAACGCTCCAGGATCAGTAGGGCCTCTTTTGATAGGAGTCCCCTGTTGACGAGATCTGACAGCTGAATCAGTTTTGTCAACAAGGTCGTCAATGAATGTTCTTCTGCCCAGCGGTGGACCTCAACCACGACCCGAACCACCTGTACTGTTAGTAATTTGTGGGGTTTTGGGGGTCGGGAGGTGATCGCGTTTTACCCCCCTCGTATTCATGCGAAGCAGATCATTTCAAAAACAACCAAAAGACTGACTGAAAGCAATTATCAGATACAACTAATGACTAGTGTTTAATTTTTATCCTTCCCCGGCAACGGCGCCAAAATGTCAAGCACTCTAATTGCAGATAATTAAATATCAACACACAGAGCGTATGAAATTTATTGTCAACCCGAGAAAGTCTTTTTATTTCAAAGGACAAGTGCACAATATATGCTTAAACACAAACCATTAGAAGTGAATACTTTTATCTTCTATCATCTATGTTCATCCCAAGAATCTACGCAACCCCAATTGCCTTCTAACTGCTGTACTACAATCCTTTTCTATTATGCATCAAGCAGAACGAATATCAGATCTAATCAACGATTGCAGGAAGGAAATCTCAATTGCATTCTAAAATAATCAACTGTCTAATGAAATCAAGCTGGGAATCATGAAGCATGACCTGAACATTACTCTAGAATTTAATAAGGGAGATTGAAGCAACTGTTCTAAGATGCTGAATTGCAAAATATAAATCAATCAACACATAACAGGAAAGCTAATTCGTAGGAACTTCTGGGATTACGTTTCAGCTGCAGGATGAGCACAACAGTGTGAACAGAAATTGAATTACATAAAACAAACCTGACTCAGTCGACTGTTATTGATACCATTTACCAATCTCACAAATAAATCATTTACTGAGAAATCCACACAATGAATATTGCTGCTGCATACAAAAGAAAGATCAAATCATCACACAACAGAAAGATGAAATCCTAAATTAACACAGCAATCTCTGTGGAAGACGGGCCCAGTCTTCACACAGAGACGCTGGTTGAACAACACTCTCTTTAACTCAGAAGCAACTCCTTATATTAACAGAAGGATGAGTACACAGTTTCGGCTTCACTGCTAATACAAGATGAATTAATTCATTGCTGTCCAACCCCTCGATCGAGATAATACCACATATTTATACATACAGTTGCAACATCAAAAACCTATAATTGGGCAGCCATGAAGATCTATGATCTTCAGGCGCCCTAAATAATCTAGCTGTTACAATGCGTGGCAGAACTGAAATATCCAAATATGAGAGGAGTTATCAACTGTCCCAAGAGTGGCGGTCCTTCCAGCTCACAGCTGGATTCGAGCAGCGACATACTTAAGATAGAACTTTATGTTACAGCTGCCCTGCCACGACTATGCCTTGATTGACGATTTGAGCCCCAAGGAACCTTCCTTAAGCAATGGACGTCCCTTCCTCCGTGACTTGTTCAGCTCCGATCTTCCTGCGGTCTATTTATCTTACTACCTTCATAATTTGCATCATGTTAGCACGAATTAAGAGATGCACAGCTTAAATCATCACAATCATAAGTATTAATACAATAAAACAATAATCGGCCATACCTTGGTAATTTGGGGAATATATAAGGACAATAAGTTGAATTGCCAAGGTAATTGGTGTAAGACAAGGTAAGGGACAGTGATAAATGATGGTCAAAAAGGGCCAATTCTGGGCTCAACACCTACCAAATAGATCCATCAGCAGAGCAATGGTGTCATAAAGCAATATCTCAACGCTTGAGAACCTATAGATATAATTTGTATAAGAAATACTATTTGAAATACAAAACAGATGAGGAGAGGATTGCAAACATTCCTATTGGAGTAAATGAAATTGATTGGATTGAATTTGTTAGATTACGATCTGACCCTAAATTCAAGGTAAAAATGAAAGACAGATTTGAATGTTATCATCTTTGATTTTGAATCCTCTCATACAATCAACTATAAGCTTAGCATCTATTTTTTTATTGAGTTGCAGGAGAGGTCAAGAACAAATAAGGAAAATAGGGCATTAGAACAAGAGAACCACACTTCTGGCCATAGAGGTTACTTTAGGGTTGAAGATGACCTCGTAAGTTGCAACAAATTCTATTATTTGTTCACAATTAACAACTTTAAATATATTTAACTAGATTGTTGTATTTGTTGATACTAGAGTCAATCTCGTGGTCCAAGTAATAAGCCTATAACTAGGGCTGATGTGTGGATGAAATGCCATAAAAATAAGGATGGCACTCCAATGTCATCATTCATTGCGGAGAAAATAGTCAGTTCCGAACCTATTCTTGTATCATTTATGCTTTTTTTAGAGTTTATGATGTTTCTTATATCAGTTTGTTGAAATGTTGACATTGCTAGAATCAAATTGAATTAGCACAAAATGAGTCAGTCTCTCCTACATATGATACAAAGCAAGATGCCCTTGATATAGTTTTGGGGCCTGAGAGGAGGGGTCGTGTACGTGGGGTTGGATTCGGAGTCACTCCAACAGTATTATTTGGAAAAGAGCGTTCCTAAAAGAAGGAATTTCATAATACTAAAGAGAAATTAAGAGAAAAAGACAAGGAACTCGGAAGATTGAAAAAAGCTGTTGAAGAATTAATGGAATAGAAAGCTGCCATGGAGGTGGGGAAAGAAAGTGGCAGAGTTGTTCCAAAATCCAACAATGTAAGGATTGCATGTGTAGAATTTAATTTTTTATGTAGGCCATCTTTAAAGTTGGGGATTTCAAAATCATAATGCTAACATGAACATGATCGTATTGTTGTAGGGTGTGTAATATATGAATTATTGTTTTTGCATCCTAACCCTTTACCTTCTGATTTCATGATATCTAATGCAAACTATTATATTGGTAGAGTAATATTTCCATGTTAGATGTTGAATCAAATTGACGACCTCTGCAACTATCACCTCTTAATCCAGTCACCCCAATCCATGTAGTTTTTTAAACCAACTCTTATTTTTTCCATTTTTATTTTCCATTATTTGAAAATCGCTCACAAGTATTTATTTTTTAGGAGAGTCTCCAGAATAATCCTAGTCAAGGTTCATTGGAAAAAAATACAATGGCTCCTAGACCATCTAATACATTTGATACTCCAAAGTCTAATACATTTCATACTCCAAAGTTGATGGTGAGTTTTGAAACTATTTAATATTTACTAAAATGTTATAATCGTTATTTCACTATATCTTACAAGTACTTATTTACTAACAGGCTTCTCTGAGTCCTCATCATGCTTTTCCAAAACAAACTGCTTTGACTTCGGGAGAACATAATCGTGACCCAATTGGAAAATCAATACAATAGGTAAGTTCTAAGCCTCTTTATTTCTATGTTTAATATTCCATTCTTATTCCGAGGAATCCCACGGGAATTTGTTTATTGGCAAGTTCAACTGCAATTACCATCTTCAGATGCGGGATTGAATGGAAAAAAATGTTTACTGACATATTTTAATGGTCAATTGAAGGTTGCAAAGGGTTACATCAAAAGAATTGAACCAAATTTTGTCATGCCTAATGGGGAAAAATTAGGTGATGGATAATATCTTGTGTGCCCACAATCAATTCTGGTTGATCCTGATTATGAAATCAAGCTTAAGCATAGAAGTAATCAATGCAAGTATTTAGAGGATGCAATTAACAGTTTTATACCTTGGAAAATCAATGACATTGAATTGATCAAATATTGAGAAGAATGTGAACTCGGAGTAAACAACAGGAGGATGGGCTAGGTGACAGGATTCCAAATAAGACCCATGTGTCTGATTTCCATTTGTGCATATGTAATTATAAACAACAACTCAACTTACAGGCTTAGGCCAAGCCTGTAGACAAGCATGGACAAGCATGGCAAGCAAGCTGGAGGACAAAGACATGGCAAAGGTGACATGGAGGATTGATGACAGAGAATTCACTTTTGGAGAAGCCCAAGCAGTGTCTGATTCTGATAATTCCACAAGTACTGGTATATCTCCCTCTTGCAAAAGTCGCGTCTGATACAAATAACTATCTTCACAGCGATAGATTAAAAAGGGAAGTGATTGCAACTATAACCTTTTCAGCATTATTTTAGGTTTATGGAAAAAAATGTATCTGTAAGAGGTTGCAGGACTAATTACCTTGCAATCAATGCTAATAGTTTCATGTCCAACACATAGTCCTATTGAACATGACCCTTCTATAGCTAGTTGTAACAAAACAAGTATAGTTCAGTTCGTGCATTTACATGAAATAAAAGGTCGAAGTTTTTCCTAAAATCACCATAAAAATCCTCCACAACACCCCTATAATCCCCACAACTAGATGGTCATCTTGTTAAACCCATAATAATATCTAAAAATTATAAATAAATTTAAAACTCAAATATGAAAACATCAAAATTGCATTCACACATTTGTAATTTTTATCCCAACGAATACACCTTCAAAACCAAGCAAAAAAAATTGAAAACTTATCATGAAGATACCCACATCCCACATACGAAATCCTATATGCATCAAAATATCTCTTGGGATTATCCATTTACATATAAATGTTGGTCTAAAAACACTAAACAAGACAGTCATCGGATCCCATGGGAAAGCAACTAAAAACAATCATGATATCCACAAACATGTATAGATTCTACTTAAAACATGATTCAATGAACTAAACCAATGAAACACAATGTAACTTACTGATTTTTTCTATTGTTACCTGTGTTTAAACCAAGCCATATTCATGGCAATACAGATGTAGTGATGAACCCTATCACGCCTTCGAAAAAATGTGAAATGAAACAAAATGAGGGTTCCCAAAACCCATAAAATCTAAGATCAATGAAAGTGGTGGATATCTAGGTGGCGGTGGATATCAGTGCATTAGAATTCAATGGTCATTGATGTATACTTGGACACCTAGCAGAAGAGTCCCCTGATCTTATATTTATTGAATACATCATCAGTGCAAAGCCAATGAAAACAATGGAAAAAATCCAAAATTTTATTTCTAATGTCGAACATTGGGTGTGCCTTACCAGAAATCTTGAATAGACATATAATTGTGTCCCTGCAATCGCTATATTTCCCATAGGGACATAAAAATATCAGAGATAAAGCCATGGCTCACTATAGTTCTTCAATACATAGTTTTCTTATCCAGTTGGTTCACTGTAATAGTGAGGTGGATGCAAGGTTAAATCATGGGTTCCCTTCTCATGTTGGTATTCCCTACTTGTATGCCATTACTTTCAAAGGCGTAAGGATAAGTACAAGACCTAGACCAAGAACCTAGATAGAAGGAAGTCCACTCTGTTGTGCATCCATGTTACTTAAGAACTTTAGGAGTTAGGAGTTAGTTCCATAAATGTAGGAGTTAGTTCCATGTTACTTGCAATGAGATAATTTTCTGTGTTCAAGGGAATAGAAATAATGAGACAAAGTGGACATGTGGTATTGTTTGCAAGGAACCTGCCAATGTACTCCAAGTGAAAGGTAGGCCCATAGACAATTAGTTGCTATAGCTTTTCATCTATTTGGTCATCCCCAAGACACATAACACACCTGCAACAACACCCAAATAGATCTATGGGCATTCTCCTTAGCCCTCTTACAGGCATATTAAGCATGTGGATATACAAAAGTATTGACAATAGGCTGCTTGAGTTCAAGCTTGCTCAAGGAAAATATACATCAGAATGAACTCGAAGCAACCAACAGGAGGATGGGCTAGGTGACACGATTCCAAATAAGACCCATGTGTCCGATTTCCATTTGTGCATATCTAATTATAAACAACAACTCAACTTACAGGCTTATGCCAAGCCTGTAGATATACATTAATTACAAGTTCAAATTCACATAAAAAAAGAAGACATATTTTGGAAAATCATTATATTTGAAATATCATACTTTAGAGTCTAGATAAACAAAATGCATATTTCCACTATTGTGCATTGAATAAACCTGAAATCCTGACAAACCAATTACATTTTTTTAACATCCTTTAGTATATTTTCAAGTAACAACACAATGGAGATCCAAGAGAAAACCTACCCTTTGGGGAATAGAAAAAAAACACCACAAGATGATATTCCATAGGGTGTTATTCAACCTAGATTTGTACTAGGGTGGGTGAATTTAATTTCAATAGATTGGGCAAAAATTTGCAAGATGTTAAGGTTTCAAGATTTGTACTCTAGACCAAGTTAAGGTTTCAATATCCAAAACATCAACTTCTCCTAAGTAATGGTATCCAGAATATCCACCTTATACCACAAGCATGTTTTCAATAGCAATTGTAGTGTTCCTATCTCCGGGATCAATAAGATCCCATTCACATCAAGGGAAATCCATTTCATTAGCTTCAGGTCCAGAATATGAACATCAATCAAGTAATTTCCTCCCCCTCTCTTGTGGAGATGGTGGAGTTCCTCGAATGCAAGCATGCCTCCATTCATTGGTCTACAAGTATAAAGTGTGTAGATCATTTATCTTATTAGACACATTTGTTCCCCCAAACGCTATGATATTGTGGTCTAAGAGAATGGCACTATGGATGTCTATTGTACCTAGCTCTTGCCTAGTTGATACTAATAGGATACAGTACACCATCCAATGCGGGCATTTGAATCCCCTTGCATTTAAGGTCTCTAAAAGACCTTAGGTACTGATGAATATGGTTGTCTATGATTGTCATTGATGACAACATTAATGACAAAGGTGTACATGGCATGAAGATAAGCAAGCTAGATAACATTGACAAGCATGCATGATAAGCATGAATCACATGGCAAAAGGAATATGGTCATTGGATGACATACGTGGACATGACAGCTTGGGAAAAAAAACCATGACATGACAAAGAAGTGATAAATATTAATGACATGGCGTGATTGGGCTTTGGAACACCAAAGTGGGAAAATGGCCCATTCTGTGGTCATTTGTGGGTTGATGGGGTCATGAAACCCTTGAAGATGGTCATGGTGCATGTAAAGGTTTGGCATCCATATATATGGTGGCATGATGGCACTTGGATGATGACATGTCATAGCTAGATGATATGAAGCTCTTAAAATTTGATGGATGAAGTTCTTAATTGTGAAGTTGGTCAAGTATACCACTTGATGATAGCAGCTATAGTAAACAGTTTTTTTTTTAACTCTGATTTTTGGTGTCACTGAAGAATTTCGGATTGATATATAGCAACAACAAAGGGTGGACAAGTGGAAAATCGCAGCAGCATGATATGAGTCTAATTTTCTTGTCTATTATTTCTAATTTCGGGTATATAACTTCTGAGAGCTTTTGGGACTATCCAGAATTTGTTTACAGCAGCAGAATGATGCCCTAACAAGTCTGCTGACCTTGTTAGCACCTTCAACAATCTGAATGATGAAAGCCCAGGATGTATGCTACCTTATGATGATGTTGCATACTACACTATGGAAATAGGTGAAGTATGAAAAGTGATGTACACACAGTTGAATAGCAATGAGATGATGCAATATGCATGTTCAAACCTTGATGTATACAGACCTTGATGATGATCTCCCATGCCATGATTTGATGAACACTTGATGTTTATGTTGCCTACAGTGATGTTGATAATGATGATGCATAGAAATACGCAATAGATACAGTGATGTATATACTGGTAATGGTGTATTAATATGATGATATCTCAGTGATATACATGCACAGCGACCTTGGTATGAGCAGCAGTGACTGTGACATACATGACCAGCTTGACCATTGAGTATGAGTAGTATATGGACTAATTTGACATGACAGCCTTATATAGCAATGCAAGCCTTGGCTTAACAGTAACAATATTGGACATCACTGTGGATGATGTGACAGTTCGATATGATAATTAACATGACAATGATGACAGTAACAACATGATGAGCAGTAGTTGGTTGGTTGAGGAAATGATGATAAGCAGAAGTTGAAGACATAAGCAGACCTTGAAGATATGGGAAGACCTTGAAGATATGAGCACATTTAGTTGATGAGCAAACTTTATTAATATGACTGAACTGTTAGACTGATGATATTACTGAGGACAGACTGAAGACATGGTTGTGGCAGGTTGATAAAGTGTGACATGACAGAGATGATGAAATTTGATAAGATATGCATATGTACATATAATACAAGCAGGGTCTTGTGTCCAATTTTCTTGGCTGGGTCTAAGAAAGACTAGGAAGGGTCCTAGATAAACACATAACCTATAGCTGATGAAAGTAAGCAGTCTAGAGAGTTATGAGAACAGGAGGATGATTTCTATAGGAACTCTACAAACCTAAGATCAGAATTGAAGAATTGTCTGAAGCATTTTTTTTGGCACAATAATTTGTGAATGCATTTGAGAACTGTTCAAAGGCCGGTTTGAAGGATTTGAAGCTAATTGGGAATGTTCTAGTAATTCCATAAACAGTGAAGACTTAGTTGCATGTGGATATACAAAAGTATTGACAATAGGTTGTTTGAGTTCAAGCTTTCTCAAGGAAAATCTACATCAGAATGAACTTGGAGCAACCAACAGGAGGATGGGCTAGGTGACATGATTCCAAATAAGACCCATGTATCCGATTTCCATTTGTGCATGTGTAATTATAAACAACAACTCAACTTACAGGCTTAGGCCAAGTCTGTAGATATACGTTATTAAATTGTCTAAAAACACTAAACAAGACAGTCATCAGATCCCATGGGAAAGCAACTAAAAACAATCATGATATCCACAAACATGTATAGATTCTGCTTAAAACATGATTTGATGAACTAAATCAATGAAACACAATGTAACTTACTGATTTTTTCTATTGTTACCTGTGTTTAAACCAAGCCATATTCATGGCAATACAGATGCAGTACTCATGAACCCTATCATGCCTTATAAAAAATGTGAAATGAAAACAAATGAGGGTCCCCAAAACCCATAAAATCTAAGATCAATGCAAGTTACGGATCTCTGGGTGGCAGTGGTTATCAGTGCATTAGAATTCAATGGTCACTGATGTCTACTTGGACACCTATCAGAAGAGTCCCTTGAGCTTGTATTTATTGAATAAATCATCAGTGCAAAGCCAATGAAAACACGAAAAAATAATTATTTAAATAATGGAAAAAAAACCAAAATTTTATTTCTAATGTCGAACATTGGGTGTGCCTTAAGAGAAATCTTGAGCAGACATATAATTGTGTCCCTGCAATCGTTATATTTCCCATAGGGACATAAAAATATCAGAGATAAAGCCATGGAATACAATAGGGTATGGAACCATGTTGTGGATACATCCCTAAACACCAAAGAGAACCAGACTAACATGAAACGTAGTCAAAATACACAAACAAAATTCCTAGATGTGAAAACACCTCCAAAGATGGCTACAGGATTGTCCACATGATAATGAATATGGCTATGCCTTAAATACATTGTACAATCGCCCAGGAGGCAAGAGGAAGATGAAACACATTGATCAAAAGGATAATCATACTAATTGTCTGCCAATCATATCGAAATTAAAAAGGGCAGTGACTGCAACTATAACATTTTCAGCATTATTTCAGGTTTATGGAAAAAAATGGATCTGTAAGAGGTTGCAAGACTGATTACCTCGCAATCAATGTTAATAGCGTCATGTGAACATGGCCCTTCTATAACTACTTGCAACAAAACAAGTATAGTTCAGTTGGTTCATTTACATGAAATAAAAGGTCGAAGTTTTTCCTAAAATCACTATAAAATATCAGATTAAGGGATTTAGTAAGTTTCCAAGGAAAAATTTATACACTTCTTTTGAACAAGTTCAAATTCACATAAACATAAAAAGACATAGTAGGGTGAATCATTAGATTTGAAATATCATACTTTAGAGTCTAGATAAACAAAATGGATATTTCCACTATTGTGCATTGAATAAACCTGAAATCCTGACAAAATAGATACAGTTTTTTAACATCCTCTAGTATATTATCAAGTAACAACACGATGGAGATCCAAGTGAAAACCTACCCTTTGGGTAACAATTCAAGCACCAAGCATCTGCCCTAGAAGGAAGTTTGTTGCATGTCCCTATGCAACTTATTCCCCCAGTAGTAAATTATGATGTAGCTCGGTCCAACTGTAAGATGAGTGACTTACTCCATTTCTTTCCCGAAAGCCTAAAAGATGATCCACTTCCATCCATGAAGATTTCTCTGCAAAATCATACCACTTCCCAACCACACTGTACTCAGTTTTGCTGCACCAGAGCAAAAGGAAATGGAACCTTAACCCAAGTCATTGAGTACCATTTCTTCGTAGAGAATTCACATACAAACTTGTTCTTGAAAAGGCAACCTAGAAAAATGGGTATCCCATGGGGTCCCATTGTTGGAGTACTGGAGGAAGCAAATTCCAATGGGTCTCTGAGGCTTGCAAAGAGGCCAAATTCTCACAAGATATAAGTTCTTCAAAACTCTGTAACGCTGATCTTTGATTCATTCTAAATTGTTTCACCCTCATAGGATCCTTGCGGAATTGACTGTGACTAGAAAAGGCCACTTCAGCATCCGGATGCTCTCCTATGACATGAAGTTCAGACTGGAATTCCAACTTATAAAAGAATTTCATCCCTATTTCCCACTTAATTTGATTCTGAATAAAAGATGAAAAGGCTCGTAACTGAATATCTCCTACTACAGGATTGGGATTCCATTCCAATTCATGTTCTAGAAAGAATTTAAACTGATAAAGTTCACACAACAAATCCTTTTCCCTTGTAGATGAGTCATTATAGATATCCACAAAGTCATCAACATTTCCCATCATGAACGTCTTGTTATTATTCAATCTAATCATCTGAAGGCCTACCCATTGTTCATGCAGGTACGTTGAATAAACTCTAGCAGGACTTCTACAAGAAATGGCTTGCTTAGCAAATTTAAACATTCGCCTCTTTTATTCTTCTTTAATCATTAATTGTTGTTGTAAAGACTGTATCTTGGACTTCCACTTTTGTTCTTGAACCAAGTAAGAAGAAAACCAAGTTTCCTGCATACGTTGTACTTCAAATTTATATCGTTGTTGATAAATAAGGCCCAAGTCATATAATTCATCATTTCTTCCAGTCCATTTAACAGTATTTACTTTAGCTGATGCTAAAGCCAGGGTATTAGTCCAGACATCATCAATAATTTGATTAAAAAATTCATAGAGAACATCTGTGACTTTTTCTTTACCTTCATAAATTTTAGAGGTACTAGGAAGAATGTTTTCTGCAGCTGCTGTAGCCAATAATTCCAAACTTGTATTATCCTCAGCCAGTGGTACTGATTCCTTTAGTACTAATTTATCTCTAAGAAATTTATTTTGTTTCCTCAACCTTTTGTTTTGCAAACTCCATCGGTGAGCCTTATTTCTCAAAATTTTCAGTCTTTTCTTAAGAACACCATTCTTTCTCTGTAATTGTCTACTCCTTTGTTTTAACTTTTCATTTTCATTCTTAACATGTCTATCCAAAAATTGAAATTCACGAACTTGCTTCTGAAGTTTCTTAATCCTCTTCTGTAACTTACTTGAAATTAAACTAGGAGAATGAGGCCTTACCACTTGATTAGACTCGTCTTCTTCCCTTTGAGCTTGGTCTTGAAACTGAGTTGCTTCCAATTCTGGCAGGGGTGTTGACTCTAAATTCTAACTCTGTGTGTAACGGGTTCTTGTATGTTTGGGTATTGTCGAAAACATATCTTGAGATGTTCTAACTTTTTCAATAACTTCTTCATAAATGCCTTCTAGCCTTGCAGATCTTCTTCTCACCGTAACTGAAATTTTATTAACCTCTTCATCAGTTCTATGCCTCTTTGGAGATGGTTGGGATTGAATTGGTTCAGAAAATGTTGGTACTGGATCAAATTCTGTCTAAACTATTGGAGGGGGCGATACAGAATCTTGTGGATCATCATTAACCTACTCCTGAAAGCCTTTTTCCACTAAAAATTGTTGCCATGTTAGGTTGCTCTTTTGTAATTCCTCCACGATCAACAACTTAATTAATCCATGATGATACAAGCTATTACCAAGTCGCTGATCAGGCCGCTTTTGGGCACCTGAAGCCATTTTAGACAGGCTCTTCCACAAAAAGTATGGAATGTTCATCAATTCTTCTCTTTTAATGTGAAGGAGAAGCCAAATATGATAAAGAAAGACAAGGCTATATCGTCCTTCACAAGTCAAATATTTATGCGAAAAGAAAATGACATAACCCCATTCAACAATGAAACAGTTGCGTTCAGCTCCCTTCTTCCAATGAATACTAGAATTAGCCACCTTCACAAACTGTTTCCAAGAGTCAGGGTTTTTCAAACGACCAGATTTAAACCATCTTTCCCCTATTTTTGGTAAGCCTGCAGCGAGAGCAATGGATGTTTCTGAAACTGGAAGCAGAAACCCCCGAATGTTAGAACAAGCTCCATCGAAATTGAGAGCAAATTCCTTGGTCACATCTTCGTTGTGCCATCTGAATTTACTAAAAAATGCATACAATCCAATTTGTTGAAAAATCCTCTTACTAAAGGGATCTTCATCCAACGGTTCAATGGAATATGGCTCCTCCCTACGTGCAGCACTAGCCATGCAAACTAAAACTTTCTCTGCTGAAAGGAAGTTAGGTGATCAAACCAGTATCCTTTAACTTAAATTGGTATTTATAGGCTTGACTTATGCATAACAAAGAAATCCAACTTTCAAATCGGGTGTACATATAATTGTTTAGACATGCAGGGACAAACGGATAGAGCTAATTACGACAATTGATGGGGTGAAATCAACATATACCCATTCGTCCAAAAAGCAATGAGTTAACGGTCACTCCATTTATGGAAATTATTTGAACAAAAATACTTGGTCTCACATGTCACGATATATAATAAGCCATGAAATGACCTTGAAAAGATAATTGAAATGTATAAAAATCATTCTTATATGCTAGAATTTATACACATTATTAGGAAAAATATATTGAATTTAACCCTACAGGAACAATACTTGTTCGGAATTAAGAGAAGGCTTTGAATAGCATACCACATAGGCAGGGGATAAAACCGAGATCCAATCCTTCCAATCATGCAAATACAGATCCTCCATGGATTTTAAAGATATAACTCTGTTGGAAGAAATCATTATATCTGCAACTTGAAAAGAATAATTCCAAATAGAACTGAAAGTTTGCTTGTACTGGGAGGGATGAATCCAAGAGAGTATCAAGGTTTTGTTCATTTTCAGGATTCCCTTCCCCATACACGAGACATTCCATTTTACCAACAATCTGTTCATCTTCAGTATTTTACTGAAATATTTAAAAAACACAGAAACTGGAGATTCTACAGGCTTGAGTCAAGCCTGTAATTGTCTGCTAAAACATGTTGAAATGCAAATTCTTCAACCAAACCATTCGTGATGCAATCCAAACCATGTGAATTAAGGTGTTGGAGTAGAACATGGATGAGTAGACATCCCTCCATTAATGCTAATGGCTTTCAAAGCTTGGAAGTACAATCTAACAGGATATATGAATCAATTTTGTTGATGTCGAATACCCAAAAGATCAGATTGCTTATGGATCCATTTTGGAATGGTACTTATAAATTGCTAGTGGTTTCTTATGGACAACCACTAGAGATTGCTTATAGACCTTATGAGTGGGTATTGTGACTAGTATGACCTTGGAAACATATTAATTTCAAAGAATCCATAACAATACTAGTTGTCTTAAACCATTATATTCTTTTGTTGAAAAATATAGCAACACTCACATAGTGTCACCAAAAACCAATTATAATGATAATTGGTGACAAACATTTACTACACTCACCAAAAGTAAAATAAACATGTATTAGTGAGGGCTACTAAAATATTGTCACCAGAAGTGTCACCAAAGAGAGAATCAATAACGGTCCTTTAGCAACCCTCACCAAAACTATCCCTAAAAAGGGATTTGGTGATGAACCTTAACGGACCATCTCAAAAGGAACTTATAATGATGATGTTTTAAGGACCGTCATCATATACGACGTTGGTGACAACCCTTAAAGGTCCGCCACAGGCATGAACCTCCCCAATGACCCTTTTTCTTGTAGTGTTAAAAACTCAGAATATTAAAAATAATTAATGACTATAGTACTTGTGCCCAAAATTTACCCCTATTAGTTATTCCTTATTAAATTATTTTTCCTAGACCCCCTAGGGATGGGAGGATCCAAGTTTTGACCATGGAAGTCCTCCACTCCCAAGACTTCTTGTCCTCAAGCAGTTGCAATACAGGGTGTTGTAAAATCTATTCATTTTCCCAGGTTACATCTTCACTAGGAAACCTCTTCCACTGCACTAGATATTCTTTAATATTTATTGTTCTCAACTTTTTTTCTCTAACCTACAAAATAATTTATGTTTCTAAGACTAGGTTCCCTTCATCATCAAGAGGAGGACAATCTTCTCAAACGGTTATTTGTTGGCCAGCTGCTTTCTTGAAACATGACACATGGAAAACATTATGTATCTTGCTCCCTGATGACATATCTAATTCATAAGAAACTTCACCAACTTCCCTTGTTATCTTATAAGGCCCATAGAACCTTGGAAACATTTTTTTCATCCCCTTTAGATTTCAGACTAATTTTCCTATAGGGATGCAATCTCATGTAGACCAAGTCACCTTCCTAGAAGGTTCGATCTGTTCTTTTCTTATTTGCATTCATCTTATGTTGGTTCTGTGCAACCTACAAGTTTTCTTTGAGGGCCTTGAGTATGTATTGGCTTTCTTACAGCCAATACTTTTCTTTTTGTGCTCTGTAATCCCCAAAAATCAGATCTGTAAAAGTGGGGGATTCATATCCATACATAGCTTTGAATGGGGTCATTCCAATGGACATATGGGATGTTGTATTATAACAAAATTCTCCCAAATGTAGCCAATTGACCCATGCCTTATGCTTCCCGGTAACATAATTTATGAGATAACCTTCCAACCTTTGGCTTACCCTCTCAGTATGGCCATCAGTCTGAGGGTGATATCTTGTGCTGAGATTCAAACTAGTGCCAACTAGCTCAAACAAAGATTGGCAGAAAGAACTAGTAAATTTGCTATCCCGGTCACTGATTATAGTCTTGGGAATACCATGTAATCTAAATATTTCTTTAAAAAATAGTGCAGCAACTTGATTGTCAATAATAGCTGATGTGAAAGCAAAAACGTGAGCAAATCTAGTCAATTTGTCAACTACTACAAAAATGTTGTCCTTACCCTGAGTTTTTGGTAATCCTATGATGAAGTCCATGTACACACTTTCCCATTTCTGTTCTGGAATTGGCAAGGGTTGAAGGAGACCAACAGGATGAGTGTGCTCCACTTTATTCTCTTGGAATGTAGTACACTCTCTTACATGCCTTAACACATCATTTTTTAGTCCCTTCCAAGTGAACCTCTCTCTCACCTTCCGATAAGTTTTCAGGAATCCAGGGTGGCTTGCTACTGGTGCATTGTGGGAAGCTAACAAAATGTTTTCTTTTAATTTGGATCGAGGTATTAGAAAAATTATGTCCTTGTAATAAATGACATCATTTAAGACTTGGTATGAATCATCCTGAATCACTCTATCCAACACTTCACAAGCAAAATGATTTTTAGAGTATTGCATAGCTAGTTGAACTTTCTAATCAGTAGGGACTTGCAACAAAGAAAAAGAAGGTTTCCTAGAGAGGGAATCAACTACCACATTCAACTTACCCTTTTTGTATTCTATGTCAAAGTCATAAGACTCAATTTTACTTACCCATTTCTATTGTATATCATTCATCTCTCTTTGGGTCAAGAAATGTCTTGAACTGTTGTGATCTGTCTTGACTATGAACTTGCCTCCCACTAGGTACTATATGAATTTTTCCAGGACATGCATGATGGCCAACATTTCTTTATCATAAATTGATTAATGCTTCTCATGTAGCTACAATTTTCTTCTCTCATAAGTTATGGGGTGCCTATTCTGCATTAAAACTGCTCCAATGCCTTCTCTTGAGGTATCACATTCCAATATGAAAGGATCAATGAAATCAGGAAGTGAAAGTACTTGGCAACTGGTCATGGCTTCCTTCAATCTATTGAAATCCTTTTCTGCCTCATCTGACTAGCAAAAAGCACCTTTCTTGGTGAGATATTTCAAAGGGGATGTTAGCTTAGAAAATCCTTTTACAAATTTCCAGTAGTAGGTGCACAAACCAATGAATCCCCTTAAGGATGTTATGTTGTTTGGGCTTGGCCATTCAAGTATGGCCTTGATCTTATCCATATTTACTTTGAATCCTTCTTTGCCAATGATATGACCAATATAGAGGATCTCAGTCAATCCAAACTCACACTTTGACAACTTGGCATAAAAATACTGTTCTGCAAGGATTGCCGAAACAATGTCCAAATGGTGCAAGTGTTCTTCCCATGTCCTACTATAAATCATAATATGATCAAATAATACAAGGACATACTTACAGAGCTTATTACTGAAAATTATGTTCATGCATGATTGAAAAGGAGCCGGTGCATTGGTCAAGCCAAAAGACATGACAAGAAACTCAAAATGCCCATAGTGGCACCGGAAAACAGTTTTCTAAATGTTTTCTGTTAGCTCTCCAGGAGTCTTTCTAGGTTGCGATTGAAAGAGCCTGGTAACTTAAACTCACTTTAAAAAGGGTGGGTATGTTTGGATCAAGTTGGATGACTGAATCGAAACTCACACACTCAAAACATGCATGGAGACACTCAGGGGGACAAGGCTTTTAACTACTGTTGTTCAGAGAGTTGATAAGAGATAAATGGGAGTAAACTCCTTATCGTGCTAGCAGACTCATACACAGAAACATGTATATAAATGGCTAATCACAACAAGTAAATGACACTAATGTTCAGTTCTCAATACAAAGACAGGATTATAGCTATCTGGCATAGATAAATGAACACACGGGAAATAAACAATCCACTGTGAGTACAGAAAGGTAAGAAAGAAAAATCTAAACATTAATAGCAAAAGAAGCTTATATTAACTAAGATGCCACTGAAATTCTGAGAATACAAATATCAAAAGTCTCTCCAAAATTGAACCCTTGTTCTACATACTTCATGGGCTTTATAGCCTTTACAAACTTTTTAAAATCCAGAAAAGATGGATCGAATCTGCTAGAAAAAGTAAATTAAAACAGTTTTCTTGTAAGAAATGACAACTTCCTACGTTCCACAGTAACTGACATTCTTGTTAAAACATTTATATTCGACAGCATGATGAAACTCCGGAGGCTGGAGAACGAGTTTGAAACCGCTGCTTGCAAAAACCTGTAGGTGTCTTTTTCTCGAAATAGATAGGAATATTATTCTTTTTACCTTGATGGCGCCCTCTAGTCTGGAACCAAAAGGTGATCATGATGCCTTTAAATGTTTATCAATCATTTGGAAAATGCCTTTGTGATGATTGGACCAGCGACGAAACGGTTTCGGTGCCCAAAAACAAACTTCTCTGCATTCTGCGTTTTCGGTACTTAGCAAAACTTGGCTCGAAAATGATAGGCTACTGAAAACCCACCCATTCGGTGGTTAATGAATTAACGTTTCGCCTAAACCACCGAATCGCCCGAAGGTGTTGGAAACCATTCTACACTTTTGGTAACTAGGGGCGTCCTTCCTGTATCTTGTAAACCACCAAATTTGGATTTTGGTAGCTAATGAACAATCTCTATGTTCGCCTAAGCTACCAAAAGCTGTGTATGGTCCAGCTTGCAAAAGGTTTACAAAACTGTGTTTTCTTGTCACGTCCCCTCCCATCCTACCATCTAGGTGGAGAGGATCGTGAGGGTAAATCGAGCATCCAGCCCCATACATTATAAACAAACATTCAAATTTAATTGAAAATATACCTATGACAGTGCATAACAGACGTGATGCTGAACTGGGCGTCTAGCCCCATGAAACTTTCAACCATAAGCATTCATAGAATATAACAGAGACATATGGAAATGTATGATTTTAAGAAAATCACAGCAGAAGTAAATTTGTTTAACCCATCCACATACATTCATAATATTCATCAAATGGTAATTGCAAGAATATATAGGAGAATACTTATCTTATGCGAAAGTAGTCCCACGTAACTGGCTATGCAACTGCAACGTTCCAGCCAACCGTAGGCCAGTGTGCTCCTCAATCTCTCAGCACCACTGCCACCCCTGAGCTGGGCATGATCTCTACAAGGAACCAGGGAACAACAGACTCACACATAGCCAAGCATACACCAAGATGATCCAAGCCAATCTACAATTGGATTTATCAGGCTACTAGGAGATGGGAAGGAAGAGTTGCTAAGCTAGTGAGCTCCAGCACAGAGCCAGGGATAACCTTGCAAGATCTATCTAGCTTCGCACCCACAATACCTACACACCCAGCACAAGGAAGTATTCTTTTCACTGCTATACAGTCCCTCAAGCCATACCTTCCCTATCTAGTGCTCTCAGGGTATGCATAGAAGAGTAACCACAACCCTCTTGATCTTCTTGAGAGGTTGTCTCCCCCACTAGGTTTATCAAGCCACTTCTGTCCACTACCACTCCAAAACTTCAATTCACAGGTTCAAAAAAAAAAAACGAGGATGCACACACAACAACAGAACACAATTATGGGGCAGGATAAAACATTTTTACAGTGAAATGCATGAGATGGGGTTTCAGCTAACTCAGAAAAATGTGGGAACCCATAAAAACGAAATGGGAAGTTGGTGAACAACCCAGGAATCCCAATCCGTTTTTAGAAAAACGTCCCTGGACATTCAGGGGCAAAAACGACCTCCATACTGTCCCCAAAACGTGGCCCTTCTCTCCCAGGCTACTGCATATGCAAAAACGAACTCCCAGGCATGGAAAAATGCAGGATTTGGATGAAAAACGTGTAGGGAAAGACCCAGCTAGCTTCCACTGCGTGAATGAATGAAGGCCCCCCATTCAGAATGGCTTTGGGCACCATTTCGTGGGTGTTTTCTTGCCCAACAAGCAAAAACACGAATTTCCAGGTTGATGGCTTACCCATGCACGAAAATGGCTTGCCCATACTTCTTCATTTCCAAGGCATTAACTGCCTTAACCAATTTCTTGGGAGAATTAAATGATTGGGTGCATGAGACAAAATTGGTAGTTGGTGGTTTATGGGTTTCCCCATTGACACATGGATTAATACCATTGGCTCAAGGGTTTGGATAATTTCCCTCCCTATTCCTTGTAGAACCATGCCCCATCTCTTTGTTGCATTGCATAGCTAGTTGGGGGTTTTTCCATTAAAATTCGTATTTACATGATGTCTTATATACATTGTGCCTATCTAGCACAAGAACCATAGGCATCTATTTTTAATTGTCGATACATGAAACGGTAAATCAATGGTGGGGCCTTGGCCTTGAGCTCCTCACCATGATTAAGTTACAATAATTACATCATTTACAATTTAAATCAAAGGGGGTCAAAATGGGGACGTGACATACCCCTCCCCTTACATTAGCATAGTCCTCAGTGCTCATCAAAATTGAACAAAAATGGATATGCCACCCTCATGGCATCCTCCAGCTCCCATGTAGCCTCATCGGGACCGTAGTGCTTCCATTGCACCTTTACCTGTCCGATGGCTCGGTTCCGGAGCAATGTTACTTTCTTGTCTAGGATGCGCAATGGATCGGTTTGGAATTCTCCCTCGGGTTCCATTTGGATCACATCTCAATTAATCACATGGTTAGGATCATGCACATATTTCTTAAGCAAAGAGACATGAAAAACATTATGAGCTTTAGTGCTAGCAGGCAAGGCAAGTCTATATGCAACTGGCCCTATTCTTTCAAGCACTTCAAATGGCCCGCAATATCTAGGTGATAGCTTGGCACAACTCCCAAGCTTCAAGGAACTCTTCCTTGATCTCACTCTAAGATATACATGATCCCCAACATTGAATTCCCTATGCATTCTATGTTTATCTGCATAGCTTTTGTGTCTATCCTGCGCTGCTTTTAAATTTTTCCGGATCTTTGCAACCTCTTGTTCCATTTCCTTAAGCAATTCTGGCCCAAGTACAATTCGGTTCACTGGATTGTCCCAAGTCACTGGTGTCCTACACCTTCTGCCGTACAAAGCCTCATACGGACTCATTCCCAATGATTCTTGCTGCCCATTATTATATGCAAACTTTACCAGGTGTAGATAATCCTCCCACTTGGATGGCTTGTCCATTACATACATGCGGAGCATGTCTTCAAGCACCTGATTTACTCTTTCTTTTTTCCCGTCTATTTGAGGATGGTACGCGGTGCTAAAGTTCAACTGTGTACCCAAATCTGCAAAGAGACCTTTCCAAAAATTGGAAGTGAACTTGGTATCGCTGTCAGAAATTATCGCCTTAGGCAACCCATGTAATCTGAAAATTTCCTTCATGAAAATATCTGCAATGGCATCGGCTTTATGTGTGGACTTTACCGGTATGAAATGTGCTGCCTTTGTTAACTTGTCCACCACAACCATGATGGAATCATGTTGTCTCTTAGTCATTGGCAATCCTGTAATAAAATCCATGGAAATTATTTCCCATTTCCATTCTGGAATTGGCACTGGGTGCAATAAACCTTCTGGGTGTTGGTGTTCAACCTTCACCTGTTGACATCCCATGCACTTAGAAATGTATTCAGCGATGTCCTTCTTCATCCTTGGCCAGAAATAATATTTTCTTGCTGTAGCAATTGTTTTCTGATATCCTGGGTGACCAGAGTACGGAGCTTTATGGATCTCATCCATAACCATTCTCCTTAAATCTGCCGCATTTGGAATATAGACTCTATTCTTATAAGTAAGAAGTCCTCCTTCTTCCAAATGATAGCCTTCATACTTCTTGCCAAGGTCTTGCTGCTGCAATTTGTCCTTTATCTGCTCATACACTTCATCCTCAACCATATGGTTAACAATCTGCTGCTTCAAATCTGGTTGGCAAGTACTAAGCGCTGCCACATACATTTCATGTACCTTCCTGCTGAGTGCATCAGCCACTTTGTTTTCTTTCCCTTTTATGTGTTTGATCTCAACATCAAATTCACACAAAAATTCCAACCATCTAGCTTGCCTAGCATTTAACATTGGCTAATCAAACAAGTATTTCAGTCCACAATGGTCTATCCTTAACTCAAATTTTCTTCCCATTAAGTAATGCCTCCACGTCTTTAAAGCATGTACTATGGCTGCAAGCTCTATATCATGAGTAGCGTAGTTCTTCTCATGCTCCTTCAACTTTCTTGACTCATAGCATATCACGTGGTTGTCTTGCATAAGAAATCCTCCAAGTCCTTGATTGCATGCATCGGTACACACCACAAAGTCTTTTTCTGGGTCTGCAATTTTCAAAATTGGTGCACTTGTAAGAAGATTCTTCAACCGTTGAAAACTTTCCTCACATCTTGGTGACCATTCAAACTTTATTCCCTTCTTTTGCAAAGAAGTGATCGGGTTTGCAACCTTGGAGAATCCTTCGGTAAACCTCCTGTAGTAACCAGCAAGGCCCATAAAAGATCTCACATTAGTCACATTCCTTGGAGTTGGCCAATTCATAATGGCTTCAATCTTCTCAGGGTCTACAGATATTCCTTCGTCGGAGATGATGTGACCCAAATAATGAATTCTATCTTTATAAAAGTCACATTTGCTCAACTTTGCATACAACTTATGCTCCCTTAGTAATTGCATTGTCATTCTCAAATTTTCTTCATGTTCTTCTTCATTCTTAGAATAGATGAGAATGTCGTCTAGGAATACAAGAACAAACTTGTCCAAATACTTGCTAAAAACATTATTCATGAGACACATGAATGTAGCTGGTGCATTTGTGAGACCGAATGGTACCACTACAAACTCATAGTGTCCATACCTTGTTCTAAAGGCGGTCTTATGAATATCTTCTTCTTTGATTCTTACCTGATGGTAACCAGACCTCAAGTCAATCTTTGAAAATACCTTTGCTCCTCTCATTTGGTCTAAAAGGTCATCAATTCGGGGCAATGGGTATTTGTTCTTCACAGTGACTTTGTTCAACTGCCTGTAGTCAATACATAACCTGAGTGTTCCATCTTTCTTTTTCACAAATAGCACGGGTGCTCCCCACGGGGACACACTTGGCCTAATATATTTCTTTTCCAACAACTCTTGCAGTTGCATCTTCAATTCTAGCAATTCTGGTGTACTCATCCTATAGGGTGTCTTAGACACTGGTGCCGCTCCTGGCACAAGCTCAATTGTAAAGTCAATGTCTCTCTTTGGAGGAAGTCCTGGAATCTCATCAGGAAAAACATCCCTAAATTCTTGCAATACATGATAGTCCTCCAAATTAAGAGTTTCATTCTCTGCTGCCTCTAAAATGTGGGTTGCATACAGTTGACATCCCTTCCTACAGAACTTCTTCAGTTGCATGGCTGAAACCTGTCTAACAGAAGTCACCTTTGGAATGCCTTTTACAACCCTCGGGTTTCCTTCCTCGTCCATGCATTCAAATGTCTTATTGTAGCAGTCAAGTTTAACCCTGTGTGCTTCTAACCAATCCATTCTAATGAGAATATCATAGGAACCAAGTGGCAAAATATTCAGATCTGCATAAGTGAATAGCCCATCCATCTCTAATGGACATTTCTCTACTATTTCACTAACTTTTCTCTTGGTTCCAGTGGCTAGTTGAACTAACCATGATTTACTATGCTTTAATTTCTTGAAAGTGCAAACCTCAACAATTCTAGGAGTGACATAACTGTGAGTAGATCCAGGATCAATCAAAATAGAAACAGATTGCTTAGCAATCTTACCTTCAACTTCAACCACAGTTGACTGATGATCTGCTTGGAGGTCATCTACTGCTGCATAGATTCTAGGGATTGTCCTTGCCACTTGTCCCATAGTTCCAGCTCCTTGGATGTTGTGAACTTGATTTGCATTCCCATTCTGATGTGGACAGTTCCTAAGCATGTGGTCTCCTCCACAACCCCAACATTGAAGTGGTTCTCTTGGTTCCTTTGGATCTCTTGGCTTGTCTCCCATCATCCTAGTTGGCTTAGTCACAACCTGTGATGGCTGCCTTTGCTGGTTCTGGAATTGAGGAGGCTTGAACCCCTTCTTCCTTTGATCAAACTTCTCATTTTTATTATCCTTCCATGTCTTATGGAATTCTGGTTTGCTTCTATTTTGATCAAAGCAATACTTGGCCTTTCTTATGGCCTCCTCTAGAGTTTGAGGTTCATCAAACTCAATTCTATCTTTATACGACTGGGGCAGTCCACTTAGGAAACGCTGAATTTTCACCTTATCCTCTCGAATATACCTGACATACCTCAGCAACTCCAAGAACTTGTTTGCATATTCTTCCATGGTCAATTGTCCCAATCTCAGCTCAAGGAACTCTTTGATCTTATCATCATAGTACCTATCAGAGAGGTACTTCTGCTTGAAGTATTTCTTGAACTGCTTCCACACAATTTTCCTTTCGTTGATCCTCTTCACTTACCTGGTGTGTTCCCACCATATAGATGCTCTTCCATTCAAGTTGAAGATGGCTACCCTTGCCTTCATATTCCCTGAGTAGTCTTGGACTTGGAAATATTTTCTCATCCCAAGAAGCCAAGCTTCAGCTTCTTGACCAGACTTTACCTCTCCATCAAATGTAGGAGGTTTTGCCTTCTTAAATTCCCCATGCGAACTGTTCTTGTGGTGCTTCTTCTTCTTGCTCCCGTGAGATGAAGAGCTTGAACCCTCAATGGATTCTTCAGAGTCAGATGATTCATTAGAAGAGATTTCTGGAGTATATGTCATGTCTGTAGAAACTCTTCTTGGGCTACTGGCCCTCTTGTGGGAATTCCTTCTAGAGCTACTCCCACCCCTTTCTAGATTTGATGTCTGATGCCCAGAGTTTATTTGCCTTTGGATGTCTGTTAAACTCTGCAGCATGGCTGCATTCAGCTAATTTTGTTCTTCCTGAGATTTAATCATCCTTTCATTATCTTCCCTACAGCTTTGCAACTCCACCCTTAGGCTTCTCATGGTGGCTGCAACATCTGGAGGGGTCTCTTGATTTCTTCTCCCATTAGATTCTGTTTCAGCATTCTCAACCTGTATGTTCTCCCCCATGGCATCTATCTCAGGCTCGTAGGGATCCTGTGCATCATTCATGATGTTCATTTTCTTGGCCCAACCAAGATCCAAAATTCTCTGACTGTATTATCTAGAGTGTTACCCTGCTGTAACTGTGACTCTCTGAAATGTGTTCATCAACACAATTGTTAGCTACATTATATTCTCAGAATTCATAACTTACTTCATGCATGTGGAAAAATGCCATACTGACAATTTGTCAAATCACAACAATGACATATGAGGGAAAAAGAAAAGGGGGTCAAGGGGGCTTGCCCCCTTGTGGCTTCCCTACGCCACATCGGAATCAGGCCGCATCGGGCGGTTCACGAAATCCTGCCGCAACGGGCAGTTCGTTGAATCCTGCCGCAATGGACGGTTGGCTGATTGCTCCCGCAACTGCGGGGTGGTTCACTATATGCTCTCGCAACTGTGGGGCGGTTTGGCGAAGGCTTCCGCAATTGCGGAGCGCTCGGCTGAAGCCTTCCGCAATTGCGGGGCGCTTGGCCGAAGCCTTCCACAATTGCGGGGCACTTGGTCGAAGCCTTCCGCAATTGCAGGGCCATTCGGTGAAGGCTCCCGTAGTTGCGGAGCCCTTCGGTGAAGCCTTCCGCGGTTTCGGGGTGATTCTCAGCTCGCCTCTGTTGCGGGGAGGTTCGCCGGACGCTTCCAAAATTTCAGGGATATTTGTGGAAGCCTTCCGCAATTGCGGAACGATTCGCCGAAGTCTTCCACAGTTGCGAAACGATTCGGCGAAGTCTTCCGCAGTTGTGGAATGATTCGGCAAAGTCTTACGTAGTTGCATAACGATTCGCCGAAGTCTTCCGCAATTTCAGAATGACTTGCCGAACTCTTCCGCGTTGCGGAACGATTCGCTGAATCCTTCTGCAATTTCGGAAGAGAATTCCTTCCGAAATTTCGGAAGAGAAATCCTTCCGAAAATTTCTTTCGACGCCGACACTTAAAAATTTTTCACTTAAAATTTTTTTTCTCCGCTGTTTCGGAGCCGTTGGCTGAATTCTTCCGCAATTGCGGGAAGGTTCGCCGAATGCTTCCGCAATTGCAGGAAGGTTCGCAGAACTCTTCCGCAATTGCGGGAAGGTTCGCGGAACCTTTCCGCAGTTTCGGGACGACTTCCCGAAACAGTTTTAAAACAAAAATTTCCAGAAACAGAGTTAAAACAAAATTTTTCAAAACTCTTAAGGAAAAAATTTAAAATCTTCCCTTCTAACTGCTATCAGGTTTGGCCATAGAGGCCCAATGCTGCAACGCAGCTCTGATACCATTCTGTCACGTCCCCTCCCATCCTACCAGCTAGGTGGAGAGGATCGTGAGGGTAAACCGGGCATCCAGCCCCATAGATTATAAACAAACATTCAAATTTAATTGAAAATATACCTATGACAGTGCATAACAGACGTGATGCTGAACTGGGCGTCTAGCCCCATGAAACTTTCAACCATAAGCATTCACAGAATATAAAAGAGACATATGGAAATGTATGATTTTAAGAAAATCACAGCGGAAGTAAATTCGTTTAACCCATCCACATACATTCATAATATTCATCAAATGGTAATTGCAAGAATATATAGGAGAATACTTATCTTATGCGAAAGTAGTCCCACGTAACTGGCTATGCAACTGCAACGTTCCACCCAACCGTAGGCCAGTGTGCTCCTCAATCTCTCAGCACCACTACCACCCCCGAGCTGGGCATGATCTCTACAAGGAACCAGGGAACAGCAGACTCACACATAGCCAAGCATACACCAAGATGAGCCAAGCCAATCTACAATTGGGTTTATCAGGCTACTAGGAGATGGGAAGGAAGAGTTTCTAAGCTAGTGAGCTCCAGCACAGAGCCAGGGATAACCTTGCAAGATCTATCTAGCTTTGCACCCACAATACCTACACACCCAGCACAAGGAAGTATTCTTTTCACTGCTATACAGTCCCTCAAGCCATACCTTCCCTATCTAGTGCTCTCAGGGTATGCATAGAAGAGTAACCACAACCCTCTTGTTCTTCTTGAGAGGTTGTCTCCCCCACTAGGTTTATCAATCCACTTCTGTCCACTACCACTCCAAAACTTCAATTCACAGGTTCAAAAAAAAAAAACGAGGATGCACACACAACAGTAGAACACAATTATGGGGCAGGATAAAATGTTTTTACAGTGAGATGCATGAGATGGGGTTTCAGCTAACTCAGAAAATTGTGGGAACCCGTAAAAACGAAATGGAAAGTTGGTGAACAACCCAGGAATCCCAATCTGTTTCTAGAAAAACGTCCCTGGACATTCAGGGGCAAAAACGACCTCCATACTGTCCCCAAAACGTGGCCCTTCTCTCCCAGGCTACTGCATATGCAAAAACGAACTCCCAGGCATGGAAAAATGCAGGATTTGGATGAAAAACGTGTAGGGAAAGACCCAGCTAGCTTCCACTGCGTGAATGAATGAAGACCCCCCATTCAGAATGGCTTTGGGCACCATTTCATGGGTGTTTTCTTGCCCAACAAGCAAAAACACGAATTTCCAGGTTGATGGCTTGCCCATGCACGAAAATGGCTTGCCCATACTTCTTCATTTCCAAGGCATTAACTGCCTTAACCAATTTCTTGGGAGAATTAAATGATTGGGTGCATGAGACAAAATGGGTAGTTGGTGGTTTATGGGTTTCCCCATTGACACATGGATTAATACCATTGGCTCAAGGGTTTGGATAATTTCCCTCCCTATTCGTTGTAGAACCATGCCCCATCTCTTTGTTGCATTGCATAGCCAGTTGGGGGTTTTTCCATTAAAATTCGTATTTACATGATGTCTTATATACATTGTGCCTATCTAGCACAAGAACCATAGGCATATATTTTTAATTGCCAATACATGAAACGCTAAATCAATGGCGGGGCCTTGGCCTTGAGCTCCTCACCATGATTAAGTTACAATAATTACATCATTTACAATTTAAATCAAAGGGGGTCAAAATGGGGACGTGACATTTCTAACCCCTACTGCTTGGATTTCTCTTCCTCATGGGCCAAAACTAGAGTGTCAGCAAAACTAATTGCCACTGCTACTAAAGTGTCAAGATTTGAGTGTACCTTGGGCTGGGGTTTCTGAGTTTTTTCCTTTCCTCCCAGAGACTCGACCTTCCTGCTCAGCCTTATAATTTCTCTGATCAGCCTAATATTCCTTACTCTGACTTACCATGTTTTTTGGTCAACCCCTGAAAAGAAACATACAGTTCATTATGTCTTTCAGTCAGCCTTTCATTTTTCTCCTTGATTACTCTTTGGAGCACCTCGAGCTCATACACCTGCCTAAGAAGCCGATTGATTTTCTGCGTTGAAGAACTTTTTGTTTTGGTTGATGATACCTCAGCCACTTGCAGGTCTTGTTCTCCCACTGGTGTAGGGGAAGGTAAGTTTACACATGCAGTCTCCTACTTTTCCATGGTTAGATCTACATCCTGAAGCTCTTGTTCTGCGGCCATTTCCTTATGATCTGTTCTCGTTTCCTTCAATTCATCGTCTTCAGAGTCGGTTAAGGGAGGCCTAACAGGTTCACCTTCTTTGCAGAAGTTTCTCCTTCTTTCCTAAAAACTAGCTTTTTCCCAATCCTCTTAGGCTCGGAAGAAGGGGTAATTGGGACTGCTAGCAATGAAGAAACGGCTCATCTTTTCCTCTTTTCACTTCTAGTGGTGGATGGATTTTTCGAGAAGGATTTACCCTTGTCTTTGGGTCGCAATTCAGTGTTAAATTCGTTCCAGAAAAGGAAATAATCCCACTCCTCATTTTTTCTTCGTAGATGCTCTAACACCAGGATCTTAATTAAGCCATGGTGGGATAGCCTGCTCTGAACCTTGCTTCGATTTTCCTGGACCTAGTGAGCCATCTTTGTTAGGTTTTTATGGAGATAGAAGGGTAGGTTTAGAGGGCTTCTTCCAGTGAAATGATATAATAGTCTGAAATGATAGATTAGCACTCTAGAGTACCTGCCTTTGCATGTAAAGTAGACCAAGATGGCCTTTAACAGGTGCTGCCACTATTCCTCCAAGAAATACATAGGGACATCTTTGTTCCAGGTGATTGATTAGTGTGCAGGCTTGAGATATGACCTGAACTTGACTTTCTAGGTGGTGGTGGTTTTGAACCATCGTTCTCCTGTCCCCGGAATTTCCGTGTCCGCTGCTATGAAGTCTTCATCTATCGGGACCTCTTCTTTCCCAATTTGTGCTTTCCTTCCATTGAATGATGATGTGAAAGCCTCTATAATTTGCTGATGGGAGCCTTGGAGTTTCAGGCAATAGTGATAGCATCCCACAACCTTGAAGAACTGGCCTATTTTCGGGTGCGACTCGAGGTAGCCGATGTCATTCAGCTCCTTCCTAAGCACAGCCCCTCCCTTCTTCATCTGTAATCCCTTGTTGACACCTGCATTCTAGAGAAAACAAGCCTTAGGGAAAAAATGATGCAGAATCGGGGAAGTAGCAACTCATTGACAGGTAATAACCACAGGATGAGGTATGATTTGGTTCAGCACCCTGACTCCGAGAGAGGGTACTGAAAGCCAATCATGAAGCTTTGCATGACCTATCAATATTGCCCTTTTACCTAGGAGCGTTCATCGTCTGTAACTGGTCTTGAATGAAAAAATCATGTTTTTGCTGGCAGTGCCCTTTTTCAGCGGTTAAGAAATGATGAGCTACCTTTAATTCGCGACTATCCCTTGATTTGACATTTCGACCGTTTGATACCGACTCGATTTCGGTAGCCAAAAACTTCTCCCTTAGAACTGTAGACTACCGAAATATTTCACACATGCCGAGGCTTTCAGTGGCCGTGGATGATCCTATCCTTCGACTGAGAGCTGCGGAAAACATCTTCTTTTCGATGGCTAGCGAACACTGTTGTATTCGCCCAAGCCATTGAAAACAGTCCCATGAATCCGGGAGATGTCCCTACTTTCGACAGCTATAGAAGACTTCATTCTTGAACTACAAACTATGAAATGCATATTCCTTTCGATGGCTAATGAACACCGTTGTATTTTCCCAAGCCACCGAAAAATGCCCCATGAACCACGATATATGTCTTCCCTTTTGGTATCTGGAGAGTTTTGTATTTCGCGTAGTAAGCTTCCAAAAGTGGGGTTTTCGGTAGCTAATGAACCATCGTCAGGTCCGCCTACGCTACCAAAACCACAAAAATTATTTTTTCGGAGCAGAGCAACATCAAAAGTTATTTCAAGCTTCATTGAATAATCCAAACTTATGACACGCAACTTCAAATGCATATAAAATAAAAGGAAAAAATCCTATCACCTAAACAAGCACCTAGTCTATTTTATTTGGGGAGATAACATCTGGCTCCTACTCGGGGATGGAAACCTCCCTGTGAAGTTCCAAGAACCAGAGGTCTAATTCCTTTCCCTTAAAACAAAAACTCAAAACCTATCTTCTAGTGTTCCACTGGGCATGGAGTTATTTTTTCAAACAAAAACTAAAACTAAAAGTAGAAATGGTAATTACAATGACCAGGATTTGAAGCCTCAAATGAAATAGAGTTTCAGAAAATGCCCATTGACTGGGCCACCAAGCATGTCTTCACCTTCTAGACTCTGCAATTTGAAGGTGTTGTTTTGCTGTACTTGAGTTATCACAAAAGAACCCGTCCATAGAGAATCAAAATTTCCATGCTTGTCGTTATCTTGCCTCGGCGCATCCCATTTCAACACCTAGTCTCCAACTTGAAAGCTCTCCATCTTTTCCTTCTTATCAAAACTGTGTTTTATTTTTCCCTGAAGGGCTTCTGCCCTTTCCACTAACTGTTATCTAGTTTGCTGCAATTTGACCAAATCGAGCATTCTTCTCACCATGTCATTCAGTTCATCATGTTCCTCCTGAATAAATTTAGTCACTGGCAAGATTAGCTACACTGGGAAAATGGCATCAGTACCATAAACCAATCTAATGGGGGAAGTCCCTATGGATTTATTTTTCATCACCCTGTCAGCCCAAAGAGCAAACTTTAGCTTTGAATCCAAACTCTTTTGATTTTCTTCCCGCAGTTTTCTGATGATTCTCACTAGACTTTTATTTGAGGACTTAGCGAAGCGATTGCCTTGAGGGTAGTAGGGACTAGAGTGAACCAATTGAATTCCCATTTACTCGCACATGTGGACTAATGCTTTATCTTTGAAAGATGGTACATTATCAGATACTAGCCTTTTTGGGCAGCCAAATCCGATAAGGATATTTTCATAGAGAAATTTCATGATAACCTGATGATTAGCATTTATGGTGGGAATTGCCTCTATCCACTTGGTGAAATAATCAGTGGCTACTAGGATCCATCTATGTTGACTGCTGGATGAAGGATTGATCTCCCCTATGAAGTCAAGGCCCCATTGCTGGAAAGGACCATTTACCACAATAGGTTTCAGGGGCAGGGATTTTAGCTGCTGTTTTCCTGTGAATCTTTGGCTTTTGTCACAAGCTTTCCCAAAAGTGTATACATCAGAGAACAGACAAGGCCAATAGTACCCATCCCTTAGAATCTCGTGGGCAGTAGTTTTCTAGAAATGAGGCCCCCCACATATGCTTGAATGGAAATGATGCATGACTTGAACTGAATCTTCTTTATCAAGACATCTTAAAAGAACTCCAGCAGGATCTTTCCAATACAGCAAATCATTACTTATGCATAATTTTACAGATTTAAGCTTGAGAGATCGTGCCTGGGTTGTGCTAAGTCTAGGGGGAACTTCTAAATTCTGCAGCAAATGAATGATACCTGAATACCACTCGCATGAGAGCAAATTCTCAGCCACTTGTTGGCTGGTATGTTGTTCTGCTGCAGCTATCTCTGTCGGCAAGTTTGCAGAATTTATCCCGATGAAATTTATGTCTAATAGCTTGCAATTTTCTTCATCCATCAACTTGCCTAGACCTTGACCTTTTACTAACCTGGTGGGCTTCACTTCTATGTCGAATTCAATCAGCTTAGTGATCCATTTGGCTCTCTTTCCATCAATGTCAGGCTGGGTTAACACATCTTTCATGGAAGCTGAAGGGACATAGGCTATGACCTTCGCATGCAGGATATAAATTTTGAATGCTTTTAATGAATTGATAAGAGTGTAGGCCTGCTTTTCTATGGGATCATATTTCAGTTTAGCATCCCTCAATGTTTTACTGATGAAGGCAATCGGATGATCAAGCCCTTCGTCATCTTTTTGCAACAAGACTGCTGCCACTTTATCGTAGGAAGCGAAAGAGAAAATGTAGAACACCTTGGTGTAATCTGGACTAATCAGAGTGGGAGCTTCCATGATAGCCTACTTGATGGCTTCAAAAGAGTGCCTCGCATTTTCTGTCCATTTGGTTTCGGCTCCCTTTTTTAGCATGGAGGTTATGTGTTTTACTAACTCAGAAAAATTTGGAATGAACCTCCTGATGAAATTTATCTTATCGAGGAAAGATTGGATGTCCTTCTTTGACCTTGGTATAGATACCTTCTTAATCGCTTCAACCAAAACTGGATCGATCCTTACACCCTGCGCTGAGACTATGTGACCTAGGAGCTTTCCCTCCCTGAGAGCAAACTAAGACTTCTTAGGATTCAAAGAAATTCTAAATTGTCTGCATTTCAGAAAGACCTCCCTTAGGTGTTGCAAATGTTCTTCGGGACTATTTGATTATACTATGATATCATCGAGGTATATGAGGACAAAATTTTCCTTAATCCCCACAAACGCTATATCCATGGCCCTCTGAAAGGTGGCCCCACCTTCATCAGCCCAAATGGCATCTTGGCATACATGAAGGTACCCCAGGGAGTGGTAAAGGCTGTCTTCTCCTGATCATCAGGGTGTACAAAAATTTGATTATAGCCAGAGAAGCCATCTAGAAATGACATGAACCTAGCTCCTGACACTCTCTGCAGTAAATGCTCCATCTTAGGCAGAGGGTAGTTGTCTTTTTGGGAGCCTTTTTTTAGGTTTCTAAAATCGACACATAACCTGACCTCACCATTCTTCTTCCTTACTATTACCAAATTCGCGACCCATTTAGAATACCTTAGCGGGATTATGATCTTAGCACCAAGGAGCTTTTTTATTTCCCTCTCGATCACAGGTAACAGGAGAGGGTTGATGGGCCTTAGCTTCTATTTAAAAGGGGTGGTGCCCTTTTCTAGTGGAATTCTATGCTAAATGGTGTCTTCGTCATATGTTTTTAGATCACTATATTCCCAAGCCAACATGTCTATGAAATATTTTACCAGGCTACAATAACCTGACCTCTGATCAGTTGTCAACTCAGTAGATAGATTTATGAATTTAGGGTGATCCTGGTTGCCTATATTATGTTCTGTTAAATTTTCATAATTTACTCCAATCTGATCTAGGATCTTAACTGAGAGAACAACATGTACAGCATATCAATCATGGACACAATAATGCAAGCACACAAGAGACACAGAATTTACTTGGGGAAAACCATAAAGGTGAAAAACCCCAATAACTTCCTCAGAGATAGATATAGCAATGATACAACTAGAATACAAGAGATAGTCTTCTCCTAGCAGCAGAGCCTCCTCCTCATAAGTGTGCCACTTTTCGAATGAGAGAAGTGTGTGAATGAATGATCAAATAGAGATCTCCTGATCTCTATTTATACTTGTTCTGTCTTGCCCAATAAACTAATGGGGCCTACATGTCTACCTTAACCCATGGTTAACTTAATCCGGGCCGACCCCACACTTGGTGGTCTAATAACCCTTTGACCCACATGGCTGACTCCCAATAGGGTGGTCTAATAACCCTTCGACGCACATGACTTATATAGGGCCGACCCTAACAAGGTGGTCTAATAACCCATCAAGTATAAGTTACGAAACTTACAATATAAATGACAACACTTCTGTATAGAGGAATAATAACATATCTATAGGAATACAAACACTTCCGTATAAAGGAATAATGCCATCTCTATAGGAGTACAAAATACATATATGAAATACCTGGGTGAAATACATTCCGAAGTTACATATACATCAACACTCCCTCTTAACTAGGAAGGTATTTCTCGACACAGGTTTGCTACCACAAGTCTTCTTCTCTGGATCATCATCAGCGAATCATCATCCTCGAATCATCGTCATCGTAACTGCTGCTGCTATCTCAATCAATCTCTGAATCTACTCGTCATAGGAAGTTCTACAGAGCCAGTCCTTTTTCATACTGGATGTAGGCCCACCACCTACAGGTCTTCATCATCAGTGGCCATACTATGGAATTCTCAGGACTTATTACATGCATCACAAAACCTTAAAAGAGTCTCTTGACTAGCAAGAACCCTAAAGAGCATCTGAGGCCTTTTTCATCCTATCCAGATCTCCAGGACTTATTACATGTGACTCCACCACAAAACCTTGAAAGAGCATCCCAGGATGTTACGGGTACACAACTCCAACCTGAAGGATCTCCTAGGGCACAAATTACATGTGGTCACCACAAAACCTAGCAAGAGCATCTCAGGATGTTACGGGTACAAAACTATGACCTGAAATCTCCTAGGGCACAAATTACATGTGGTCATGGCAAAACCTCAAAAGAGCATCTCAGGATGTTATGGGTACACAATTCCGACCTGAAATTTCCTAGGGCACAAATTACATGCCATAGGACAAAACCTCGCAAGAGCATCTCAGGATGTTACAGGTACACAAATCCGACCTGAAATATCCCAGGGCACAAATTAAATGTCCTCCTAGAGCAATGTCTTGAAAATCATCCCAGGATATTACGGGTGCACAACTCCGACCTATAGGATCTCCCAAACATGCTCATCTACACAACCTAATCAATAGCCACAAAGTATCATCTTGATACTCACCATACATCATCCTGATGTACACATGATCATCCTGATCATCATCACTGCAACATCCTGCTACATGTCATCTGGAGCAACATCCTGAAGCTCGTCATCTATGATCATCCTAATCATACACTACATCCACCTGATTCATACCAAGTATCTACCTGATAAATATCATCATACATGATCTACCTGTTCATACAATGTATCCACCTGATACATACACAGATACATGATCCACACAATGTATCCACTCGATACATATCAACATACATTATCTCAATATCCACCTGATACATATACAGATACATGGTCCAAGCATCCAACATGATGCATATACAAAATACATACAAATGATCCAACTGATCATATCCAACATCCAACATGATGCATACATACATAAATGATCCAACTGATCATATCTAGCATCCAACATGATGCATATATACATAAATGATCCAACTGATCATAACAAGCATCCAACATGATGCAATGATCCAACTGATCATAACAAGCATCCAATATGATGCATATACATATACAGAGTAGTAACTGGAGCATCGTCCTGATGCTCGTCATCCATGATCCTCCTGATCATCATAGCATCGTCATCTTCAGATCATCTCATTGTCCACGAAGCACAACCCAGATGCACATCATCCAGCACTTACACCACCGACATGGGAGAACACATCTACCACCATTCAAGGAAGGCTCCAGCCCTTACTTTTTTACCATGGGAGAACACATCTACCACCATGTGAAAAATGGCTCAGCAATTACATCACGACCAAGGGAGAACACATCAACCATGTTAGAAAAGATCATGTGCATCTGCAACTTCCAGACTCATCACTTCCTTTTGGAAGGAACCTCATTCTGAAGTGCACCAAGCCTCTCTCATAAGTACTCAAATTGCACTCTGGCCAACGGCTTGGTCAATACATCTGCAACCTGCTCATCCATCGCAACATACTCTGCTTCGGCTATACTCAGTGTTACGCAGGACTGCTTCTTGCTAAACCAAGAGATCACACCTGATCCCTATCTACACCACTGCCTGCCCAATCTAAATCAACATAACCCTGCAAGTTAAAATTTTGATTCACATCATACTTGAGCCCATAATCAACTGTACCCTTCAGGTACCTCAGAATATGCTTTACAGCAACCAACCAGGTGAACATCTCTCGGATCTGTCAGGAACTGGCTCAATGTGCTCACCGCAAAGCAAATATCTGGTCTCGTGTTCGTCAGGTACATGGAGGACCCAATCATCTGATGATACATAGTGACATCAACCGGATTAGATGAAACATCACACAGAAGCTTTAGGTTCGATGCCATGGGTGTGGCCATGGCCTTGCAGTCCATCATCCCGAACCTCTTCAGGATCTCTACTGCATACTTCCCTTGTCCAAGGAAGATTCCATCTATAGTCTGCCACACCTCCATGCCTAGAAAGTAGTGCATCATCCCCAAGTTCTTCATCTCGAACTTGGTATCAAGCTTCCACTGCATGTCGGCAATCAATCTATCTTCACCTTTAATAAACAGGTCATCCTCATATAAAAGTAGTATCACTGTATTGCCTTCCTCAACCTTGTAGTATAGGTTGGAATCTGCTTTACTCTTGGTAAAGCCCAAACTGGATATAAAGTTTTCTATCCTACCATACCAAGTTCTGCACATATATGACTCCCTGTCATGTGTCTCAGAACCAAGTGGTTTCTCCACATACACTTCTTCTTCAACTACACCATTCAAGAAGGCTGTCTTGAAATCCATCTGGTGTATCTTCCACTTCATCACTGCAGCCAGAGCAAGTACAGATCTAATGGAAGTGTATCTGGATACAGGAGCAAAAGTCTCTATGCTACCACCTGCAGCATGCTTGATCTTGTAGATCCTCTTGGAAGTCACTACAGACTACCCTTTTGGACTGCATCCCAAACATCTTCATGATCGACTGGTACTCCTCAATCATGGCATTCTTCCTAGATCCTGGGAACTTCAATATCTTCAATATTTTCAATAGATAACTTTGTTGCTGAACAAATGTTGTAGTCCTTCTTTTGTAGGTGATGGTATACAATCTCTTCTACACAACAAGTTAGATTGCATGATTAGAAAACATCTCATAGTTTTCAGAACAAATTCTTACACATAAAGAGATATGTCATACAGTCATGCAATTATCTTAGCCAATGCTTCAATACAACATTTATCCATATTCCATAACTTTCTAGATGCCTTCCAATCTCTACCAGAACATTGTTAAGAGTGTGCACAACTTCCAACATGTCAGCAAAGAGGTTTCATTCTAGATAAGTAGCAATGGAATGTTGTATAGTGCCATAGGCCACTTACCCATGTATATTAGTAGTATACTATGAAACTATTCTAATATGCATAATACACAACCTAATTCTAGGAACATAAGCATATACGTCATTGACTAACATTATGTAATAAATGACAATTCAAATACTTATCTTTGTTTTGGTTGCTGGGTGGACTCCCTCTGAATCTTTGCAACTCCATTATGATGTGGATTGTGAGAAGTGGTCAACTCCCTCTGAATATCTGCATCCTTGCAGAAACTACTGAAGTGTGCTCCTTTGCTTTCTTGCAGGAACAACTAGAGTGTGCTCCCTCTTGATCTTTGCTTCCTGGATTACCTGTCCTTGAACTTATATCCATCCTTAATCACTATGCATGCTTATTAGTGTCATCATTGTGTTATCCTTGAGGTCTCATACATAATCACTACATTTATTAGTATAATCTTAATACTATCACAACACAATAATCTTAAACATGTATAGTCATGATCATTCACAGATAATAAACATTAGTATTCAAGGTTTCAGGGAAGTCTTCTTTTACTCATGCATATTCTTATTTGATCATAGGACTCTTCTGATTAGTTAAATCATCAATGCATAAACCCATGATTACTCAAACCTATACCTTCATGATTCTTTTGGTTAGTCATATCATCAATTATGGTAAGAAACATAATATGCATACAACCATGACTATTCAAACCTATGACTTCATGAATAATCATTATCAACAACACAACACTATAATATCCTAACACAAGGTAGGATTCTAGCTTGATATATGAAAAACATACCTGGATTAGCATGCTAGCTAGTTATGTCTAACATACCCGCATAATGTCTTATGGTTCTCTTCAGTGACTTGTGCTAGTAACCTGCATGTCTCATAAGTTAACCATTGTAGAACCAAGTTATACATACCTCGAAAGTAGATCTTCTATGTGATCCATGACAATCGATGAATCTTTGTCTTCATGTCACCATGATCATATGTTCTTGAAGTAGAACATGATTTTACTTTCTTGGTGTACCTTTTATGTTAGCGAACAACATAAACCTCATACAACATCACAATGCATTAGTACAATCATAAGTGTCAAAACCTTAATGAATGAATATCTTCTATTAAGGTGATACGACAAGTCTAGTAATTAATCAAGATTGTACTGTAATGATATGAAGACAAACATATCATAAACTTAACCATGAACAGAATTCGAAACATACCTGTAAGCCATACTTGTCAAGATTGCTTGTAATCTTCTTATGGAAGGCCTTAGTCTCATCTCCCTCTGAGACAAGAACTTCTTCACTTATGCAGGTGACCAATCCATCTTCTTCTAGGATTAACCCCAATCCACTTGATTTGCAAGAACTGAACCTGGAGCTGGATTAGGGTTTGTTAGAGAAACCCCAAAAATTCAAACTTTGAATTTCAAACTTCTGAAAGGATAGAAATATGCACCTTGATGAGCTGATCAAGTTGGTATATTCAAAATTTGAAAACTGCAAAGTTTCACTCCTCAATTTTGCCTTTGAAACTTTCAGATTCATTGGACATGACCCAGAACTAGGGTTTGATGAAGCCCACTCATATTCCCAATCAAAAGGTTTGATCCAAAGCTCTAAGCTTCTATTTTTCTGAGGAGCTTCCAACCGTGGTCACAGATTTCAAAAATTTCCATTTTTGCAGAAGCTCTAATTTTCCACTTTTCCAATCAAAGTCCCGAACTAGGGTCTGATCAAGCCCAGTCTTCTGCCCAACCAAAAATTCTGATCTTGGTCTCTAAATTTCTATTTTGATGAGTGGCATTCAGCCGTAGTCTCCGATTACAAAAAATCCAACTTTCTCCAAAACCCTAAATTCCGGAAGCCGTGAATGAAGGTGCTCAAAACTAATTCTGTTATAATAGAAATATGTACCTGATTGTTTCTGGTGTAACTCCGAACTTTTAAATCCACAGGGTCTGAAAATTTGTTTTTCAATAGCCCGACCTGTTATCTTTCCATCCCCACAGGTCTGACCTCAATTGGATTCTCTAAGAGAGAGTTATGCCAAGTGTCGCAACGTGACCTGTTTATGGGATAAAACACGAGAGCGAATTTGTACGGCGTTCCACGTGTCACTGGTTCAACTTAGGCCTTTAAAAACATTTCCTGAGGTAGTACATTCTATGTACTACTTGTCACTTTTTACTAAATTTCATTTGGAGCTTCCTAGCCCAAGTTATGACATTTTTTCCAAGGTCACCTATTTATGACTGAGATCTGGAAGAGGCAGAAACGCTATATTGAACAGATCATAAATTACAAAGTACAATGAATTAGAGGTTGTCCTTTGGACACAAGGTACATGGGGACACTAGCTTCGACCTGTAACAATTTCAGATCTGAAAACATCACCAAAATGGATTTATAGCAAAAGTTCTACTATGGCTTTTTTTTCTATATCAAGCCCTAGCATCGTAAGTGCAACAAGTGTCATACATGCCATATCATGCCTTCTTTCAGGCTAGCTCTGATACCATGTTAAATTTTCAGAATTTACTCCAATCTGATCTAGGATCTTAACTAAGAGAACAACATGTACAGCATATCAATCATGGACACAATAATGCAAGCACACAAGAGACATAGAATTTACTTGGGGAAAACCATAAAGGTGAAAAACCCCAATAACTTCCTCAGAGATAGATAGAGCAATGATACAACCAGAATACAAGAGATAGTCTTCTCCTAGCAGCAGATCCTCCTCCTCATAAGTGTGCCACTTTCCGAATGAGAGAAGTGTGTGAATGAATGATCAAATAGAGGTCTCCCAATCTCTATTTATACTTGTTTTGTCCTGCCCAATAAACTAATGGAGCCTACATGTCTAGCTTAACCCATGGTTAACTTAATCCGAGCCAACCCCACACTTGGTGGTCTACTAACCCTTTGACCCACATGGCCAACCCCCAATAGGGTGGTCTAATAACCCTTCGACCCACATGACTTATACAGGGCCGACCCCAACAAGGTGGTCTCATAACCCATCAAGTATAAGTTACGACACTTACAATATAAATGACGACACTTCCGTATAGAGGAATAATAACATCTCTATAGGAATACAAACACTTCTATATAGAGGAACAATGCCATCTCTATAGGAGTGCAAAATACATCTATGAAATACATGGGTGAAATACATTCCGAAGTTACATATACATCAACATGTTCATGGACAGCTGGGTCTTTTTCCTTATTCACAGGTTTAAAGGGGAGGTTGTTATGGTCAAACAACCTTTCGAGGGGTACTAAGCCCCTAGGTATATGATTTACTGGCAATTGAACAATGTCATATTGGCCTATTTTCCCTTTTAATTTAGATCTCTGAGATTCCTCTATATTTAGGTTTTCTTGGTCAATATGCATATCAGGAAATTCATCAACAACCTGGAGAAATCTGCTAAGCTCATCATCATTCTCAAAGACTTTCCAAAATTTGATGTTATCTGGTAGGGATGGCCTCTACCTAACTTGGATATCATAGTTCAACTTAGGTAGGGATGGCCTATACCTGACTTGGATATCATAGTTCAAATTAGGAGGCATGGGATGGATGAACGTGCTAGCAAAGACAACAAGGGAATCAACCAAGTGATTCATAGCTCGCGGGATATAAGAAATGTCAAAAAACATGAAGGAATCTCTAAGTTTCCATACCTCATCTCTGTATGACTTTAGTCTAACATTCTGTTCCTGATAATTTCCATTCACTTGCTATATAATAAGCTCTGCATCTCCAAATATTTTCAGGCACATGATTCCCATCTCTTTAGTAGCCTTGACCCCCAACAGCAAAGCCTCATACTCTGCTATATTATTAGTAGTTTTGAAATCCAGTTTATAAGACAATTGAGTAACGTCTTTCAGAGGGGAGATCAAGACTACACCTGCACCTACTGAAGCCTGGGTACTGGCACAATCAAAAAACATGCTCCACACAGTAGTGGTTACTACCTCAGATTGCTGACTAGTAGGTTTTGTGAGTTGTAAAGGGGCCAGTTGATCGTCATCTATTTGACGAATACATGCTCCAAAGTCTATATCCAATGCGTAAATGGGATGATTTACTGAATTCTTTTCATTGCTAATGATATAGGCAAGCCAGTTTTCCCTATAGAGCCTTTTAGTTTCACCTCCAAACATGGGATTGGTAGCATAAGTCAGATCCATCTGTAGGGTAGCCCCCAGGCATTTACTCCATGATCGGGACAAGAGGATGCCAAACTTCGGTGGGATGTCAGAGACCACTACATCCATTACCATGCTTTTTGACGATAGCTAAGACAGTTTTATGACAAGATCCTTAATGAGCCCTAGACATCTGACTTTTCTGGAGTCAAAAGAGAAGAGATCATGGTAGGGTTTTGTGATGCTCAGCCCAAGTTCATCCATCATTACTTTAGAAATGAGGTTGTGGGAGGCTCCTGAGTCAAGCAGGCAATTGTGAAGAATTTTGTCATGGATGTTTAAGGAGATATAGAATGGTGGGAAGGACCCATCCAGTTCTTCAACCATGGGACCTAGGGTTACTGAGGGCTTATCATCTTGTAAATTCACGAAGTCAGCATCCATGGGCATTTTTGGCTGAAGGGATTTCAGTATAGATGACTTGAAGGAATCGTTTTTCATCACCTCAGTCAGCGGAAAAGGGATTTTTATTTTCTGAATCTCAGTTTCGAGATTGAAGGAGTAGGGCAACTTGTCAGAAATTCTTGCCTCTTGAGATGGAGCTGTAAGCTGGACAAGATCGGGAACAGTTGGCTGAGATGGTCTTTGCTGTTGTTGTGCAAGGGCAATGACCTGTTTTGCAGGAATAGTAGGCTGCTGTTTTGAAAGAGTGACAAACTGTTTTGTAGGAGTAGCAGGATGCTTCATCGGGGCAGGAGTCTTCTTCCTAGGAGCAAGGGTTAAAGGCTTCTTAGCAACGGTCCTGGACCTCAAATCATAACTTCTTTGATCATCAGCTTGATACAGTGATTCCTCAGTGATTTGTTCATTCATGAGGGCTTCCTCATAATCAGATTGTGTCAGGAAAGAGGGTTCAACCTTATCCTCCATGTAGTTGACATTGTCTTCTTCTTCTGCTCCTCCTTGAATAAGCTCCTGTTCTTCTTCTAATACCGCATTCTAGAAAGGGGCTCTTATCCTTTGTTCTTCAGCAGCATTCCTGTCTCTCTGGAGGATTTGAGCTTGTGGGTCGTTTCTTCTGTAAGGGGGAGCATTAGTGTTCCTGGGAACAAATTCATTTGGACCTTTACTTCTTGTAGGTTGCTGGCCTTGCACTTTTAGAGGTTGCTGGCCTTGCACTTTTAGCTTGGACATCTCAGAGGTCAAGTTGTCCAGTATTTTAGCCATTTTTTCCAGGTTGGTTTCTGATGAGGAGGAGGAATCTGGAGTCTGCCTTTTTTTATCGATTTTCCCTTTGAGGATCTTAGATGCGGCCATATTAGAATCAACTTCGAGCGCAACATCTTGCATGAGCAATAAAGAGGCAGATCTTCTTTCTCGGAGATGAAGACAAAAATCAGGATCGAAAGCATTTGCATAAGTAATCCTGGCTAAGGTGTTTGTGGGATTGATCTCCGCAGGGATTTTGCTAAACATTTTATTAAACCTCTTGGTGAAAGCTGACACAGTCTTGCCACTTTCTCTCTTAAAACTATCAAATTCTGTGAGGTAATAAAGGTGGTCTCTTCTTTCCCCCCAATGCTTCAAAAACAATTCATCTAGGGATTCGATATTGTTTATTGACCCAGCCAGTAATTCTTTGAACCACTTTCTGGCCTAGCCATCTAGACTTTGCACAAACACGCTAGTCCATACATCTTCATGCTCAATATTTATGTTCTCAGCATAGCTATAGAATGCCTCTAAGTGTTCTTCAGCTGTAAAATCTCCCTCTCCAATGAACTTAGGCATGTACTTTTGGTAATCCCCGGTAGGTATAGCAGCAAGGGGATTAGGAAAAATTAGAGGGGCATACCTAGCAATGAGGATCTTTTCCATTTTGGTCAAGGGAACAACCATAGTGGATGTGGGTACTAAAAGGGTGGAAGAAGATATTTTTGGTGTGGACAGTAGCTGAGGAGGTATACGTAATGATGAAGGTGGGGGTTCTGATTCAGTGGAGTCGCCAAGATTTGGGGTAAAACAAATTGATGGTTGTTCTGGAAAATAGGATTTCTTACTGGATTGTGCAAGTAACGAGGACAACCTTTCTTCATGCTGGTCTAAAAGGTCCTGGAAAATGTTTTCAATGGAAAGTATGTTGGTGTAAACAAAATGGTACTTCTCTTCTAGTTCAGTCAGTAAGGGCTGTAGGTAGGAGGAATAGCCTTATTCTTTGATGGATTCTAGGATTTCTTTTCCTAGGTCATCTCAAGGAGCAGATTCAGAACTAGGGTCTTGGGCAGCAGAAACACGTGAGGACACTTGAGCCCATAAGTCTTCTGATCTACTTATAGTTTCTTGTGAACCCGCTGCTTCAGGGAATGGAGATTCAAAAGGAGTTTCATTTGATGAGACAGAAGAAATACCTCTAGTAGTGCCTGCTATAGTTCCCCTTGTGGATCTGGAAATCTGTCCCTATGTAGTCCTTTCTCTCCTTACAATCTGTTCGGGGTCTGAAACAGGTGTCACTCATGGCCTTTGAGTATTTTCTCTGGTACTTGGTCTTCTTGAAGCCACTAAATTCCAATGGAGTTTCCAGATAGATGATTACAATCGAAATAATGTCCAGGCTTTATCTATCATCAAAGCTGGAACTATGTCATCTCCCAGGGAAGATGCTGCTTCAATAATCTTCCCTGGAAACAGCGCCAATTTGTTAGCTCTCCAGGATTCTTTCTAGGTTGCGATTGAAAGAGCCTGGTAACTTAAACTCACTTTAAAAGGGGGGGGTATGTTTGGATCAAGTTGGATGACTTAATCGAAACTCACACACTCAAAACATGCATGGAGACACTCAGGGGAAACTACTTATCGTGGTAGCAGACTCATACACATAAACATGTATATAAATGGCTAATCACAACAAGTAAATGACACTGATTTTCAGTTCTCAATACAAAGATAGGATTACAACTATTTGTCATAGATAAATGAACACACACAAAATAAACAATCCACTACGAGTACAGAAAGGTAAGAAAGAAATATCTGAACGTCAATAGAAAAAGAAGCTTATATTAATTGAGATGCCACTGAAAGTCTGAGAAAACAAATATCAAAAGTCTCTCCAAAATCAAACCCTTGTTCTACATACATGATGGGCTTTATAGCCTTTACAAACTTTTAAAGATCCTGAACAGATGGATCGAATCTGCTAGAAAAAGTAAATTAAAACAGTTTTCTTGTAAGAAATGACAGCGTCATACATTCCACAGTAACTGACATTCTTGTTAAAGCATTTATATTCGACAGCATGATGAAACTCTAGAGGCTGGAGAACGAGTTTGAAACCGCTGCCTGCAAAAACCTGTAGGTGTCTTTTTCTGAAAATAGACGGGATTATTCTTCTTTTTACCTTGCTGGCGCCCTCCATTCTGGAACCAAAAGGTGATCATGATGCCTTTAAACGTTTATCAATCATTTGGATAATTCCTTTGCGATGATTGGACTAGCGACCAAATGGTTTTGGTGCCGAAAAAGAAACTTTTGTGCATTCTGCGTTTTCGGTAGTTAGCACAACTGGGCTCGAAAATGATAAGCTACTGAAAACCCACCCATTTGGTGGTTAATGAATTAACATTTCGCCTAAACCACCGAATCGCCCGAAGGTGTTGGAAACCTTTCTACACTTTCGGTAACTAGGGGAGTCCTACCTGTATCTCGTAAACTACCAAATCTGGATTTTGGCAGCTAATGAACAATCTCTATGTTCGCCTAAGCTACCGAAAACTATGTATGGTCCAACCTGCAAAACTTTTACAAAACTGCGTTTTCTGACCCCTGCTGTTTGGATTTCTCTTCCTGATGGGCCAAAATTGGAGTGTCAGCAAAACTAATTGCAGCTGCTGGTAAAGTGTCAATATCTGAGTGTACCTTGGGCTAGGGTTTCTGAGTTTTTTCCTTGCCTCCCAGAGACTCGACCTTCCTGCTGAGCCTGATAATTTCTCTGATCAGCCTAATATTCCTTCCTCTCAGCTTACCATGTTTTCTGGTCAACCCATGAAAAGAAACATACGGTTCATTATGTCTTTTAGTTAGCCTTTCATTTTTCTCCTTGATTACTCTTTGGAGCAGGTCGAGCTCATACACCTGCCTGAGAAGTCGATTGATTTTCTACGTTGAAGAAATTTTTGTTTTGGTTGCTGATACCTCAGCCACCTACAAGTCTTGTTCTCCCACAGGTGTAGGGGAAGGTAAGTTTACACATGCAATCTCCTGCTCTTCCACAGGTAGATCTACTTCCTGAAGCTCTTGTTTTGTAGCCATTTCCTTATGATATGTTCCCTTTTCCTTCAATTCATCGTCTTCAAAGTCGGTGTAGGGGAGGCGTAACAGGTTCACCTTCTTTCCATAAGTTTCTCCTTCTTTCCTGAAAACTAGCTTTTTGCCAATCCTCTCAGGCTCTGAAGAAGGGGTAATTGGGACTGCTGGCAATGAAGAAATGGCTCGTCTTTTCCTCTTTTCACTTCTAGGGGTGGATGGCTTTTTTGAGGAGGATTTACCCTTGTCTTCGGGTCGCAATTCAGTGTTAAATTCATTCTAGAAAAGGAAATAATCCCACTCCTCATTTTTTCTTTGTAGATGCTCTGACACCAGGATCTTAATTAAGCCATGGTGGGATAACCTGCTTTGAACCTTGCTTGGCTTTGCCTGGACCTAGTGAGCCATCTTTGTTAGGTTTTTATGGAGATAGAAGGGTATGTTTAGAGGGATTTTGCCAGTGAAATGATCTAATAGTCTGAAATGATAGATTAGCACTCTGGAGTACCTGCCTTCACATGTAAAGTAGACCAAAATGGCCTTTAAAAGGTCCTGCCCACCGTTCCTCTAAGAAAGACATAGGGATGTCTTTGTTCCAGGTGATTGACTGGTGTGTAGGCTTGAGATATGACCTGAACTCGACTTTCTGGGTGGTGGTGGTTTTGAACCATCGTTCTCCTATCCCTGGAATTTCCATGGCCACTGCTACGAATTCTTCATTTACCTGGACCTCTTCTTTCCCAATTTGTACTTTCCTTCTATCGAATGATAATGTGAAAGACTCTGCAATTTGTTGATGGGAACCTTGGAGTTTCAGGCAATAGTTATAGCATCCCACGCCCTTGAAGAACTGGCCTATTTCTAGGTGCGACTCGAGGTAGCCAACGTCATTCAGCTCCTTCCTAAGCACAACCCCTCCCTTCTTCATCTGTAAGCCCTTGTTGACACCTATGTTTGAGAGAAAACAAGCCTTACGAAAAAAATGACATGGAATCAGGGAAGGAGCAACTCATTGATAGGTAATAACATAGGATGAGGTATGATTTGGTTCAACGCCCTGACTCTGAGAGACGATATTGAAATCCAATGATGAAGCTTTGCACGACCTGTCAATCTTTCCCTTTTACCTAGGAGCGATCATCGTTTGCAACTGTTCTTGAGTGAAAAAATCATGTTTTCGCTGGCGGTGCCCCTTTTCAGTGGTTAAGAAATGATGAGCTACCTTTAATTCGCGACTATCCCTTGATTTGACGTTTCCACTGTTTGATACTGACTCCATTTCAGTAGCCGAAAACTTCACCCTTAGAACCGTAGATTGCCGAAAGATTTTAGACATGCCAAGGCTTTCGGTGGCTATAGATGATCCTGTCCTTTGACTGAGAGCTGCGGAAAACATCTTCTCTTTGGTGGCTAATGAACACCGTCATATTCGCCCAAGCCACCGAAAACAGTCCCATGAATCCCGGAGATGTCCCTGCTTTCGGCAGTTGTAAAAGACTTCATTCTTCAACTGCAAACTGTTAAAAGCATCTTCCTTTCGGTGGCTAATGAACACCATCATATTCGCCCAAGCCACCGAAAACTGCCCCATGAGCCACGATATATGTCTTCCCTTTCGGTATCTGGAGAGTTTCGTCTTTCGCTTAGTAAGCTGCTAAAAGTGGGGCTTTCGGTAGCTAATGAACTATCATCAGGCCCACCTATGCTACCAAAACCATGAAAATTCTTTTTTCGGATCAGAGAAACATTAAAAATTATTTCAAGCTTCATTGCATAATACAAACTTATGACACGCAACATCAAATGCATATAAAATAAAAGACAAAACTCATATCACCTAAACAAGCACCTAGTCTATTTTATTTGGGGAGATAATATCTGGCTCCTACTCGGGGATGGAAACCTCCCAAGAACCACAGGTCTAATTCCTTTCCCTTAAAAAAAAAAACTCAAAACCTATCTTCTAGTGTTCCATTGGGGATGGAGTTATTTTTGCAAACAAAAACTAAAACTAAAAGTAGAAATGGTAATTACAATGACCAGGATTTGGTACCTCAGATGAAAGATAGTTTCAGAAAATGCCCATTGACTGGGCCACCAAACATGTCTTCACCTTCTAGACTCTGCAATTTGAAGGTGTTGTTTTGCTGTACTTGAGTTATCACGAAAGGACCCATCCATAGAGAATCAAATATTCCATGCTTGCCCTTATCCTGCCTTGGGGAATCCCATTTCAGCACCCAGTCTCCAACCTGAAAGCTCTCCATCTTTTCCTTCTTATCAAAAGTGTTTTTTATTTTTCCCTGATGAGCTTCTGCCCTTTCCACTAACTATTCTCTAGTTTGCTGCAATTCGACCAAATCGAGCATTTTTCTCACCATGTCATTTGGTTCATCCTATTCCTCCTGAATAAATTTAGTCACTGGAAGGATTAGCTACACTGGGAAAATGGCACTAGTACCATAAACCAATATAAAGGGGGAAGTCCCTATGGATTTCTTATTTGTCACCTTGTCAGCCCAAAGAACAAACTTTAGCTTTGAATCCCAACTCTTTTGATTTTCTTCCAGCAGTTTTCTGATGATTCTCACTAGACTTTTATTTGAGGACTCAGCGAGGCCATTGCCTTGAGGGTAGTAGGGAGTAGAGTGAACCAATTGAATACTCATTGACTCACACATGTTGACTAATGCTTTATCTTTGAAAGTTGGTGCATTATCAGTTACCATCCTTTTTGGGAAGCCAAATCTGATAAGGATATTTTCATAGAGAAATTTCATGATAACCTGATGATTAGCATTTCTGGTGGGAATTGCCTCTATAAACTTGGTGAAATAATCAGTGGCTACCAGGATCCATCTGTGTTGACCACTGGATGACGTATTGATCTCCCCTATGAAGTCAAGGCCCCATTGCTTGAAGGACCATTTACCACAATAGGTTCCAGGGGCAGGGATTTTAGCTATTGTTTTCCTGTGAATCTTTGGCATTTGTCACAAGCTTTCACAAAAGTGTATACGTCAGAGAACAAACAAGGCGATTAGTACCCAACCCTTAGAATCTCGTGGGAAGTATTTTTCCAGAAATGACGCCCCCCACATATGCTTGAATGGAAATGATGCATGACTTGAACTGATTCTTCTTTATCAAGACATCTTAAAAGAACTCCAACAGTATCTTTCCAATACAACAGATCATTACTTATGCAGAATTTTACAGATTTAAGCTTGAGAGATCATTCCTGGGTTGCGCTAAGTCTAGGGGGAACTTCTAAATTCTGCAGCAAATGAATGATACCTGAATACCACTCGCATGAGAGCAAATTCTCAGCCACCTGTTGGCTGTTATGTTGTTCTGCTGCAGCTACCTCTGTCGGCAAGTTTGCAGAATTTATCCCGATGAAATTTATGTCTAATAGCTTGCAATTTTCTTCAGCCATCAACTTGGCTAGACCTTGACCTTTTACTAACCTAGTGGGATTCAGTTCTATGTTGAATTCAATCAACTTAGCAATCCATTTGGCTCTTTTGCCATCAATGTCAGGATGGCTTAACACATCTTTCACGGAAGCTGAAGGGACATAGGCTATGAATTTCACATGCAGGATATAAATTATGAATGCTTTTAATGACTTGATAAGAGCGTAGGACTGCTTTTCTATGGGATCATTTTTCAGTGCAGCATCCCTCAATGTTTTATTGATGAAGGAAAACGGATGATCAATCCCTTCGTCATATTTCTGCAACAATACTGCTGCCACTGTATCGTAGGAAGCGAAAGAGAAAATGTAGAACACCTTGGTGTAATCTAGACTAATCAGAGTGGGAGCTTCCATGATAGCCTGCTTGATGTCTTTGAAAGCGTGCCTCGCATTTTCTGTCCATTTGGTTTCGGCTCCCTTTTTTAGCATGGAGGTTATGTGTTTTACTAACTCAGAAAAATTTGGAATGAACCTCCTAACGAAATTTATCTTACTGAGGAAATATTGGATGTCCTTCTTTGACCTTGGTATAGATACCTTCTGAATCACTTCAACCCGAACTGGATCGATCCTTACGCCCTACGCTGAGACTATGTGACCTAGGAGCTTTCCCTACTCGAGAGAAAACTGAGACTTCTTAAGATTCAAAGAAATTCCAAATTGTCTGCATTTCAGAAAGACCTCCCTTAGGTGCTGCAAATGTTCTTCGTGACCGTTTGAGTATACTGTGATATCATCGAGGTATATGAGGACAAACTTTTCCTTAATCCACACAAACGCTATATCCATGGCCCTTTGAAAGGTGTCCCTGACATTCATCAGCCCAAATGGCATCTTGGCGTGCATGAAGGTACCCCAGGGAGTGATAAAGGTTGTCTTCTCCTGATCATCAGGGTGTACAGAAATTTGATTATAGCTAGAGAAGCCATCTAGAAATGACATGACACTAGCTCTTAACACTCTCTGCAGTAAATGCTCCATCTTAGGCAGAGGGTAGTTGTCTTTTAGGGAGCCTTTGTTAAGGTTTCTAAAATCGACACATAACCTGACTTCACCATTCTTCTTCCGTACTATTACCAAATTCGTGACCCATTTAGAATACCTTAGCGGGATTATGATCTTAGCATCAAGGAGCTTTTTATTTCCCTCTCGATCAAAGGTAACAGGAGAGGGTTGATGGGCCTTAGCTTCTGTTTAAAAGGCGTGGTGCCCTTTTCTAGTGGAATTCTATGTTGAATGGTGTCTTCGTCATAAATTTCCAGATCACTGTATTCCCAAACCAACATGTCTATGAAATCCTTTACCAGGCTGCAATAACCTGACCTCTGATTAGCTATCAACTCAGTAGACAGATTTATGAATTTAGGGTGATCTTGGCTACCTATTAGTATGTTCATGAACAGCTGGGTCTTTTCCTTATTCCCTTATTCACAGATTTTAAGGGGATGTCGTTATGGTCAAACAGCCTTTCGAGGGGTACTAATCCCCTAGGTATATGATTTCCTGGCAATTGAACAATGTCATGTTGGCCTATTTTCCCTTTTAATTTAGATCTCTGAGATTCCTCTATATTTAGGTTTTCTTGGTTAATATGCATATCAGAAAATTCATCAACAACCTGGATAAATCTGTTAAGCTCATCATCATTCTCAAAGACTTTCCAAAATTTGACGTTATCTGGTAGGGATGGCCTGTACCTGACTTGGATATCATAGTTCAACTTAGGCAGGGATGGTCTGTACTTGACTTGGATATCATAGTTCAACTTAGGAGGCATGGGAGGGATGAACGTGCTAACAGAGATAGCAAGGGAATCAGCCATGTGATTCATAGCTCACGGGGATATAAGAAATGTCAAAAAACATGAAGGAATCTCTAAGTTTCCATACCTCATCTCTGTATGACTTCAGTCTGACATTCTTTGCCTGATAATTTCCATTCACTTGCTGTATAATAAGCTCCGCATCTACAAATACTTTCAGGCACATGATTCCCATCTCTTTAGCAGCCTTGACCCCCAACAACAAAGCCTCGTACTTTGCTATATTATTAGTAGTTTTGAAATCCAGTTTTATAAGACAATTGAGTAACGTCTTTCAGAGGGGAGATCAAGACTACACCTACACCTGCTAAAGCCTGGGTACTTGCACCATCAAAAAACATGCTCTACACAGCAATGGTTACTTGCTCAGATTGTTGACGAGTAGGTTTTGTGAGCTATAAAGGGGCCAGCTGATCGTCCTCTATTTGTAGAATACATGCTCCAAAGTCTGTATCCAATGTGTAAATGGGATGATTTACCGAATTCTTTTCATTGCTAATGATATAGGCAAGCCGGTTTTCCCTATAGAGACTTTTAGTTTCACCTCCAAACATGGGGATGGTAGCATAAGTCAGATCCATCTGTAGGGTACCCCCCCGGTGTTTACTCTATGATCGGGACAAGAGGATGCCAAACATCGGTGGATGTCAGAGACCACTACATCCATCACCATGCTTTTTGACGGCAGCTGAGATAGGTTTATGACAAGATCCTTAATGAGGCCTAGACATCTGATTTTTTTGGAGTCAAAAGAGAAGAGATCATGGTAGGGTTTTGTGATGCTCAGCCCAAGTTCATCCATCATTGCTTTAGGCATGATTTTGTGGGACGTTCCTAAGTCAAGCAGGAAATTATGAATAATTTTTCCATGGATGTTTAAGGAGATATAGAATGGTGTGCAGGACCCATCCAGTTCTTCAACCAGGGGACCTAGGGTTATTGAGGGCTTATCGTCTTGTAAATTCATGAAGTCAGCATCCATGGGAATTTTTCGCTGAAGGGATTTCAGTATAGATGACTTGAAGGAATTGTTTTTCATCATCTCAGTCAGTGGAAAAGGGATTTTTATTTTCTAAATCTCAGTTTCGAGATTGAAGGAGTAGGGCAACTTGTCAGAAATTCTTGCCTCTTGAACTGGAGCTGTAAGCTGTACAGGATCGGGGATAGTTCGCTGAGATGGTCTTTGCTGCTGTTTTGCAAGGGCAATGACCTGTTTTGTAGGACAAGCAGGCTACTATTTTGAAAGAGTGACAAACTATTTTGCAGGAGCAGTAGGCTGCTTCGTGGGGGAAGGAGTCTTCTTCCTAGGAGCAAGGGTCAAAGGATTCTTAGCAACGGTCCTGGACCTCAAATCATAACTTCTTTGATCGTCAGCCTAATACAGTGATTCCTCAGTGATTTGTTCATTCATGAGGGATTCGTCATAATCAAATTATGTCAGGAAAGAGGGGTCAACCTTATCCTCCATGCAGTTGACATTGTCTTCTTCTTCTGCTCCTCCCTGAATACACTTAGGCTCTTGTTCTAATACCGCATGCTAGAAAGGGGCTCTGATCCTTTGTTCTTCAGTAGGATTCCTATCTCTCTGGAGGATTTGAGCTTGTGGGCCGTTTCTTCTGTAAGGGGGAGCATTAGTGTTCCTGGGAAAAAATGCATTTGGACCTTTACTTCTTGCAAGTTGCTGGCCTTGCACTTTTAGCTTGGACATCTCGGAGGTCAAGTTGTCCAGTATTTTAGCCATTTTTTCCAGGTTGGTTGCTGATGAGGAGGAGGAATCTGGAGTCTGCCTTTTTTTATCGATTTGCAATGAACGTATCTGTTCACTAAGTTAATAGTCGAATCCGACTCTCATATTGAATAATAGATAAGAATAATATATTGATTGATAGGATAAAATATTACAATAAGATGGCCTTTATAAGGCTTGAGCAAGCATAGTGAAGGGTTACGCCTTTTCACTAGTAACCTAATAAACTATTAATTTATAATTAATAATATTAATTAAATATTCATAGCATTGCCTTCCCCTTAGGAAAGCTTTGTCCTCAAAGCTTGAGTATTTTCCTAATGTCGTCTTTTATTCTGGCTCTATGTCGCACTGATGACCTGAGAGGTGCGATGTTGATTACGACCATTGCTTCCTTTTGTTTCTTTTGCTTCAGAATCTGTATTAAATCTATATTTGGTGAAGTTTTGTTTATGTTTTACTGCTTGCTTGGTTGTTACTTTTAACTATTTTTGTTCTTGATTGAACAGACTCGATCAACTTTCCCATAATAACTATTTTCATGTTGTTATTCCGATTAACCTTATAGTTGTTCTTATTGATGTTCTTAATAGCGGTCCTTATGATGTCATCTTCTCTTCGTGTGTTTATGTATGTGACATTCTTGTTGATGTATTGATCTTCATTACTTCCCTTTTCTTTAGTCTTTATCAAAATTTCTTTCGTATTTTCTTCCTTTGTGCATACAACTTCCTTCAGATACTTGACTGCATAATTGGCTTGCTTCTTGCTGCAATTTTGATCAAGATCCATACTCTCTTCTTGGTTGACATAATAGTTTTCTGTATCTTCCTCCTTATCAAATATTTCGTTGTTGGTTTCTTCATTAATAGGATGTGTGGTATATTTGTCTTGCATATTATCTTGATCAATACCATTACTTTCATCATGGTTGACATAATGGTCTACTACATCTTCTTCTTTTACCTCAGTTTTAGTGGCTTCTTCTACGGAATTTTCACATACATCTTCATTTTCTGTAAGTGTTAAATTGTTAATAGAATTTTTTATTTCAATTAGAATTTTTTTTTTGTTTTCTTTCCCAACCTTGTACAATAACTTTTTAATAATATTAACAATAATATTATTATTAATTTTTTATTATATAAATTTTAATTTTTATTGTAAGTTTAAACTATAATGATAATAATAAAATTAATAAATTTTTATTATTATATTATGTTTTTTGAATTAGGGTTTTCGAAGTTGGTGGAGGAAGGGATAATCGAAAGTGAGGCGCAAGCGTAGGAAGTTGGAGCAGCCCAAGATTTGGGGGTCGTAAGGGATGCAAGCAGGGACGTAGTGGGAAGGAGGGCAGGGGAGGTAGTAACGGTGGGATGGTGTGGGAGGCTACGAGTTGAGTGTGCGCAGCTGCAATGGGAGAAGGAGGAGCCAAGAGGGAGAGGGCGCATGTAGAGTGGAAGATTGTAGGGATGAGGACAGAGGGCTTGCGCGGAGGTGAGTGGGAGGAGTGGCAATGTTGGAATGGTGGATTGGTGGTGGTTGCGCGGGAATGGAGGTGCAGCGGATATTCCGGGGAGAAAGGCAATGGGGTTTGTGGGGATGGGAGACATAGGGAATGAAGGAATGATGGAGGGCGGAGGTGATAGACACGGGGGTGGTGGGAGATGGAGGGCGATGGTGGTTGCGTGTGTAGGCGCGGAGAAGGAAGCGTGGAAGTGCGGGTGGCGTGATGGAGAGGGAGGGGCGTGAGTGCAGAAGAGGATGGAAGATGGGAGATGGGAGAGTGGAATGTGGGAAGGCTGCATGGAGTGGGGTGTGAGTAGGTGAAAGCGGCGTGTGAGGGAGGTCGTGTAGGTGGAGAGAACGCGAGGATGTGGGAAGGTGATTGCAGGCAGGCAGATGGATAGTGAGGAGCAGTGGTGTGCGGGGAAGAGTCGAGCAGAATGGATAGAGGGTGGTTGCATGTGATGGCAGACGTGGAAGGAGAAACAATGTGAGGAGTGATAGGTGGTGAAGTGGAGCAGTGGAAGAATGTAAAGGAAATAAGATGCCAAACAATCCAAACACACCAAACCAAAAAATGATCTCAAAACCTTAATATGGGTCAAAACGACTAGAGGATGCATAGAAAATAGAACCCATTTCGCTTAAAAATGCAAGCAAAACACTAGTGTTTACTCAAAGGGCCAACATGGATCCAATTCTCGAAAAGACCCAAAAATAACCAAACAAACCAAATAAAAAAAAAACTTTCCAGGAACTACCGCGGGCTTGCAGGAAACCTGGGAGTGGTACTGATAGACTACCGCGCTCTAGACAATGGTTAAGGCACGGTACTACCGCTCTGTAGGCAGTTACAGGGGCGCGGTAGTGTGTGAACAGGGGGAAAGAGGCGGAATTTTGAGAAAAGATTTCGACTTTTCAAGGGTTTGCCAACCCAGAGGACTTACTGATCTATAACAGAAGTCTAATGCAGAGAACAGGGAAGTGAATGAGGGTGAAAGAACCCAATTCTTACAATCAATGAGTGAAATTGAAAGGAAACTTCACAAGCAAAGAAAATAGATTCAGTCCCCGGCGGAGTCGCCAGTTTTTGTTGTAGATATTTCTCCCTACGGATAAGTAGAAACTCTCTTAGGATAAAGTAGGATGCACTGACTCTATGCTAAGACAAAAAGGAAACAAATGCTACCTTGAGTTCCTAAACTAATCTTCACAATAAGATTAAATGCATTCAAAAGAGATGAAAGACGTAACTCACCTTCCAATTCAACGTTTGTCCTGCTTCTAGCTGTTGATCCCGAAGCTCCAATGTAGAACCTATTGAAATCAAACAAAGGACAAGCATGCAAGCTTCCAAATACCTTGAAGCAAATATTAAGTTCAAATCTAAACTAGATACATTCCATATCAAAGATCCATACAATACACATGAAATGGGAAAAATAAGACAAGTTATCTTTTATTACAAACTTGACGAGTGCTTACAAAGGTTTCTTGATATCCAAGCCAATCCTCTAGCTCCAAGTGCTTCCTCTAGCTATCTCTACAGAAGTCTGAAGATCATAGTTTTGATGCCCCAAAAGTCCTCCCTTTGGCCCATGGAAAGTTTCTCTCTTATAACAGATGGGAAGGTTCACCAACAAGAGAGAAGTGTGGATCTATGGAGGGTTTAGTGGATCAGGCCAACTAAACAAAGAAGGAGCTAGGATCGAACCAAAGATGGTAATCCCAATAAAATCTCCTCGAAGGTTGAGATCCTAAAATCCAAGGCAAAAAGGCTGATTTCAGACTACCGCGCCCCTAACACTGAGCATAACGCGGTAGTACCGTGCCCCAGAGAAGGAGCAAAGCGCGGTAGTGTTGACTACCGTGCCCCTGTAGATGTGCAGGGAGCGGTAGTGCTCACAAACAGGGCTAAGTTGGGTTGGGAGATGGCAGAAAAAGGTTTTGCTTTCAGTGTTCAGTCAATGGTTTTCACTCTGGATGTTCAGATGATCTTTAAGGGAAAGCATCGTTTAGGTTGCTAGTGCAAGGATGCGACACTAATACATAATGTGTAATATTGAGGTATAACATCCATAGAGATCACATCCCACTTCCATTATGGAATGGGAAATGGCTGCAACAATCCTGCTGGATGTTGATGCTCTGTCTTGACTTGCTGGCACTTTTGACACCTAGCAATGTAATTAGCTATGTATTTATTCATGCCATGCCAAAAGTACTATTTCCTTGCTGATGTCATAGTTTTTTGATATCCTGGGTGTCCAGAATATGGCCTTTGATGTATCTCATCCATCAAAAGCTTCTTCAAATATGCAATATCTGGAATGTATAGTCTGGTACCCTGATAAATGAGAACATCATAATCACCCAAATGATACCTTGCACATGCTTCATCCACAATACCCTGCTGCAAATTTTCCTTGACTTGAAGGTAAGCTTCATCACTGATTTGAGCTTCTAGAATCCTTGTCTTCAAATCTGATTTACACACACTTCTACAATATGGAATTTTTTGCTGAGTGAATAAACAACCTTATTCTCCTTACCTTTGACATGGTTGATCTCCAAATCAAACTCACAAATAAACTCCATCCATCTAGTTTGTCTAGCATTCAGATTTGGATGGTCAAAAATATATTTTAAACTCATGTGATTAGTCCTGAGTTCAAATATTCTTCCCAAGAGATAATGTCTCCATATATTGAGAGCATGAACTATGGCTTCCAGCTCTTAATCATGTGTTAAATAGTTCCTTTCATGCTATTTTAACTTCGTGGACTCATAGCAAATTAAAAACCCTTCTTGCATGAGCACCCCACCGATCCCACTTCAATGCAAGCATCTGTGCATACCACAAAGTCTTTCTTTGGATCTGCAATCTTTAGAACAAGAGCACTAGTAAGTAATTCCTTTAGCTGTTGAAAACTTTTCTCCCATTTTTTAGACCATACAAATTTGATATTATTCTTTTGCAATGAAGTTATTGGGTGAGCTATCTTGGGGAATCCTTCAATTAATCTTCTGTAGTAGCTTGCAAGACCCATACAAGATCTAACATCTGCTTCATTCATTGGAGTAGGCCAATACATTATGGCTTCAATCTTTACTGGATCTACTCCAATGCCTTCTGTTGATATAATATGACCCAAATACTATACCTTCTACTAATAGAAGTCACACTTACTCAAATTTTCATACAGTTAGTGTTCTCTAAGGACTTACAATACCATTCTCAAATACTCATTATGTTCTTCTTCATTCTTTGAATACACAAGAATGTCATCCAAGAACACAATCACAAACTTATCTAGATATTTGCTAAAGAAACTATTAACGAGACAAATGAATGTAGCGGGTGCATTGGTAAGAATAAATGGCACCACTGTGAATTCATAAGGGACATACCTTGTTCTGAAAGCAGTCTTATGAATGTCTTCTTACTTTATCCTCACTTGATGGTACCCAGAACTCAAGTCAATCTTTGAAAAAACTCTAGCTTCCTTCATTTGTTCAAACACATCATCAATCATTGCCAATGGATACTTGTTCTTAACTGTCACTTTATTGAACTGCCTATAATCAATACACAATCTCAATGTCCCATCCTTCTTCTTGACAAATAACATAGGTGCACTTGAAGGAGATACACTAGGTCTGATATATTCTTTGTCCATTAATTCTTGCAGTTGCATCTTCAATTTTACCAATTCTGGTGTGCTCATTCTATAAGGAGCCTTGGAAATTGGTAATGCCCCTGGAACAAGGTTAATGGAAAAGTCAATGTTTATCTTGGGTGGTATCCCTGGCACTTCATCTAGAAATACATCCTGGAACTCTTGTAACAATTGAAAGTCTCCTAACCTGGGTCCTTTATCTTCTGCTAAATCTGATATATGCACAACATATAATTGGCAACCCTTTTTGTATAACTTTCTCATCTGTAAGGCTGAAATATTCCTTACTGAAACTTGCTTGGGAATTCCTTTCACCAACCTTGGCCTTCCTTTGTCACCAATGCATTCAAGTTATTTCTCATAACATTCCAACTTGGCTCTATGTCTTTCCAACCAATCCATTCCAATTAGGGCATCATATGATCCTAACGGTAAGACATTCAAATCTGCATGTGTGAGGATTCCATTCAATTCTATAGGGCACTCCTTCACTACTTCACTTACCTTTCTCTTGGTACCTGTGGCTAATTGAACTAGACAAGGATTACTATGCTTTAATTTATCAAGAGAACAAATTTTAACTACCTCAGGAGACACATAACTATGATTAGACCCTGGATCAATCAAAACAGAAATAAATTGCCTAGCAATCTTACCTTCTATCTCCACCACTGTTGATTGATGGCCTGCTTGGTGATAATCTAGTGCTGCATAAATCCTAGGTGATGCTCCTTCGATCTCTCCCACTGTAGCTGCTCCTTCAATGTTGTGCAATATTCTGGGATTTTCCTTCCGATGTGGGAAATATTTAAGCATATGGTTTCCTTTACATCCCCAATATTGGAGTGGCCCTTTTGATGCCTTTTCTGTTGCTACAGCTGGATTGAGTTCTCTTCTTGCTTGTTGGTCCCGTGGAAAAGTTCTGGGATGATTTCTGAATGGCGGTTTGAATCCATTTTTCTTTTGTTCAAACCTTCCTCTAGGCTTACCATTCCATGCTATATGCATCTCTGTTTTACCTTTACTCTGCTCATAACAATGCTCTGCCATTGTGATGGCTTCATCAAAGCTTGGTGGATTGATAAACTCAATCCTATGTCTATAATTTTGTGGTAGACTACCAAGGAAACATTGTATTTTCACTATTTCATCCCTGATGTAATATACATACCTCAACATATCCAATAACTTGTGCACATGCTCATCCATGGTATTCTTCCCTAATCTAAATTCATTGAAATCTTTTCTTTTGTTAGCATAATACCTAGCTGATAGGTATTTCTCTTGGAAGTACCTTTTAAACCTTAATTCTCGGCTAATTCTTCTTTCAATGACTCCTTTAACTTGCATTAGGTGTTCCCACCAAATTGAAGCCCTACCACTAAGGTTATAAATGGAAACCCTAGTCTTTTCATTCTCAAAATACTCATGCATTCTGAAGTACTTTTTCACTCCAAGAAGCCATACCTCTGCCTTTTGACCTTCTTTGCTTTCAACATCAAAAGTGGGAGGCCTTGCCTTCCTAAATTCACCCTGTGGAATACCTCTATGCTTCTTTCTTCTCTTTCTCCTATTGGAAGCATGTCTTGGGATTCCTTGGGAACAATGGGAGCCATCTAACCTACTTGAGGAAAACCTAGGAGAGGGCATTCTATGTTTTCTACTCACAGAATCCCTTATAGGGCTTGACACCTAGAGTGACTTCCTGTGTTCTGTTCTTATCTTCCCTCGTTGCTTGGATTTGACCAACCATTTATTCTCTGATGTATATCAGTGAGACTCTGCAATATGGATGCATTGAGTTGGTGTTGCTCTTCCTATGCTTTCATCAACTGTTCGTTGAAGATCACCATGGTATCGACCAATTTTGGGGGCATCACTTGTGCACTTCTTCCATCAGAATCGGCCTCTGTATCTGCCTCTTTCACATTCTCACCCAACACATCATCCTATGGCTCAAACGGATCGTGTACATCGTTGAAGGTTACCATTTTCCCTCCTATGTATGCTGCTCTGCTATACAATTCGACTTACCACTACTGCTGTAACTATGCATAACAGAGGCATCTATTAGACATTACAAGCATGTAAATAAACCCAAATCATTCATTCAAATCTGGAATTTATCCATCATTCATTCAATAAATGTTATAAAACCGTGCCATGGGCGCATTACATTCTCATAAATTCATGCACGACTCGACCCTAACAACCCTAGTGTTGCAACTGAAGCTTTGATACAACTTTTTCATGTTCCCGGATCTCCTTGGTGGCGTTTAGAGGCCATGGAAGACCCTTTGTTTCCTTTTTTTCTCCAAATTCATCCATTTTCTCACACAGCTGCTGTTATCACTCAATATTTTCCTGGGTTGTGGAAGGAAAGACCATGAGGTAACTGTTGCAAACCAATCTTTAGTGGACGAAAACTAGCCTTTCCAACAACAGAAAGGGATCTCTCTTTAGTGCTTCCAGCAACAGGGTATAGCTTAAATAGGTTGGGTTATTGGTAAAGTGGTGGCTAGACCTTCGAACAACGGATTAAAGGGATGTTTTCGATGGTTGGAGTTAAGAATAGAAGGATAGTTGGGCATGGAGTCAACTTCGGTAGATTTACAGTCACCAATGACAGTCAGATCAAACCACAATTGCAGAGGAAAGAGGCAAGGTAGATGGGGTTCTTTCAAGTCAAAATAATTAGTGGGTGAAGGAAGAAAAAAGGGAACAAGTTCCATTACAAGGTTAGAGCATTTACAAATGAATTCTAACCTGCAACTTCGAGAGGAAAATGGTGGAATACCTCGTCATATGCTTCTAGAGCATGAAGACATGAATTCCAGACCATGTAGTCTTGATATAGGTATTGTAGAAGAAAACAATCAATGGAAATACAATGCAAGAACACATGCACAAGAAATAAGAAACACCATAACACACATCACTGGAATCTCAAGCTCCAGAATTGGGTCTTCTCATTTAATTAAGAGTCCGAGTTCAATACAAGCGTAGAGTAGTAATCTCCCTGAATCTAAAATATCCAACATTTTGGTCCTATTCGGATACTGCCTTTATAAGATTACAAAACATCTGAAGATTCTAACTAATTCAAAACAAACTTGCACTGACAACGATGAGGGAATTCGAGCCGGGCCACCCGAATTAACAACCTCTGATTCTGTTATGCGTGAAGGTGGGGAATATTTTGTGCTGTCAGTGCGCCATTGGGCCGTAGAAGTCACTTGCTTGTCTTTTGGATCAGGCCAACTTAGATTGATTAGGACAGATAACTTAAATAGGTCCCCTCACTGCTTCCAGGATGTACCATTTCTCTGTGAAAATATTCATTCCCTGTGGCCACCATTTGCTCTGCAACACTTCCTTTGATTCACGATTATATTTCCGTAATCCGCAATGCGGGACGTGGAATTCGGAAACTCTACTTCGTGCCTGCTAAAAAATAACTCTTTACACAATCCACAATCCATAATGCGGGAGGCGGGATTCAAGAACTTACTTTTTGCATTACTGGAAAATGTCGTTTCCGTAATCCGCAATCCGCAATGTGGGATGCGGAACTCAGAAACTTACGTTTTCGCTAATTGGAAAATCACCTTTCCACAATCTGCAATGTGGGATGTGGAACTTAGAAAATTACCTACGCCTTCAAGAAAATTGGGCTCCCGTAATCCGCAATGCAGAATACGGAACTCAGAAAGCCACCTCTACCCACTTAGAAAAATATCATCCTGCAATTTGTAATCCGCAACGCGGGTTGCGGAACGTCGGAAAGGCGAAAAACCTCTAAATTGGGCACATTGTGGATCACTTCCCAGTCGTTGATTTGGCCTTGTTATTCAATATTGGCCATCCAAACTCCTTTAACTGCGGAAGAATCCATTTTTGTTGGTTCTTCTCATCTTCCTCACTACAGCTTTGTCATTTAGCCTGAAATTGCTTGACACTTAGCCATTTTTGGGCTTTCTGACTCTTTCTTTGGTGCAACAGGTCAATGGGTGACCTTGGGAATTTGGTGGGGGATTGCCTTTGTGAAATTTAGTTCACACCAAGATCTGATCAAGAAATTACACACTCTCACAAAAGATCTCACACAACTAGTCAAAGACATAGAAAATACTCACAATAGATACAAACTGTATTTAACTCTCATGAATAAAATACATCAAAAAACTTTTGGAAAATAATAGGATTCTATTATATGACATTACAAGAGAGATTTGAATGGCTAAAGATGCCATTTGGATCCTCATATAATCAGACTTACTAAAATTATGCAAATCCCCCCTAGGTGGCAAGTGTGTTCTCCAAGTCACTCCAAAGGCTCATGAATTTCTGAATTAGTGACCTGTAGCTGATGTGCGATGAAAAACAATGCCAAATCCCAAAAATGGAAAGAAGAAACATCATAGACGATGTGTGTTCCAAAAGACAAGTTTCCCTAGTTGACTAGCTTCCCCCCCATAGGTACAAAGCAGTAAAAAGTAGTAAAACTCAGCAAGGCTCCTTTTCCACCAGAATATTATCCAGAATATTTTAGAAATGCACCCAAGTGGTCTAGGTAGCTTGTTTTCCACACTTGGAAGTCTTGTGGTCCCCCCACTGTTTCCTTGTGGTCCACACAATGGCTCAAATGGAAATTATCTAGGCTATTACATCGGAATTAATAATAAATGGTTAATTAATGCTATCAATGTAATTAAATGACATAGATATGAAGATTTAATATTCCAACACCCCCCCATAATCTAAATTTATGCTCTAAATATCAGAAAATAGAAATACTAAGGGCCCAGTAACAAGACTTGGTCACCCTGTACAATACTGTCGGTCCACAAAACAAGGATAGAAGGAAAACCTCATGGGAAAAACCTTCCCTAAAAAATGGACATATCAAAATTGAAAGATTGCTGATCAATCCTTCACTCCACCACATTTTCATCCATCCCAAGCAGTGATCTAAGATAGCTAAACGTCTTCTTAGTAAAATCTTTGGTGAAGATGTCTCTAGTTTGCTCACCTGTTGGGAAATACTGCAAATCAAAGATCTAGTCATGCACTAGTCCTCTGATATAGTGCATATGTATCTCAATATGCTTGGTCCTCTGTCTCTATACTGGATCGCTTGAGACTCTTATAGCACTCTGGTTGTCACAAAAGATGACAATAGGAGTACTAAAAGTAATCTAACTCTGAAATAATACCCCGCAACCATACACAATGAGTAGCAGCATTCACTACTCCTCTGTACTCAGCCTCTACTGAAGACAGTGCAATGGCACTTTGTTTCTTGCTAGACTAGCAAACTGGACCACCTCCACAAATGAATACAAATCTAGATGTGGATTTCCTGTCAAGGATATCACCGGCCCAATCTGAATCAGTGAAGCCAAGAAGATCTAGGCTAGAATCTGCAACATAGTGAATCCCATCAGTCTTGGTGCCCTGCACATAGTGCAAAATTATTTTTGCAGCCATCCAATGGAGCTCATGTGGCTGCTTTGATCCAGATGGATATTGGTGGCCACCCACCTATTCCACTGGCTCAAAACAGTTTCCCATTTTGCCAATTTTCTAGTAATTTTTCTACAGTTTTTCGAGTCCCAAACTTCCGGGGCCGTTTTGAGGCCCTAAACGACGTTTTTTGGGAAATCCTAGTTCGACGTTGTTAGAGTCTTCAGCGTAGTTCTCGGATAGATCTTTCCAATGGGCTACCGAGCACCCCAAACGGAGATCATATGCAAATGTTATGACCCCGGGAAGTTGGTTGTTCAACTAACCACCTTAGGGCCGCAAACTTTATGACGGTTCATCTTCTGGGGTTAGGTTTTTGGATGTTTGGGATTATTTACCTCATGATTATGATAAATAGGCCCTCTCGGCCTCTCTTTGTATTCATCTTGGCATGAATGAGCATAGAGGCCACATCTCTTCTCAGAGATAGCTACCACCATTCCAGCTATTGTCTTTTACAGTCTATTCTATTTTCGCTATTTAATAGAAGATGTGTTTACTGTATCACTATGTTCTTTGCAATATATCTCTGTATAGGATTATGTATATGCTCACTTATTTCGTTCCTGCATAAATTCGGATCAGTGGTATCAGAGAAATCTGCTCTTTGATTGTTTCTCGGTGCATGTCCCCGACGAGGTCAGGATACAGAGAGCTGGGTCTCGAACTAGTTTCACTTGGGGAAGATCACTCTTGTCGCCCCAAATGGCCTCCCATGGCGGACGAAAATAGAGACGACGGAGCAGGAGAGCCTATCAAACTATTGCTCGAGGAATCCCTCGAGCGACAGAGGAACGAGATGATGGATAATTTTGCCCAGATCCTTTAGCGAACAGACACACCTTCGACAAGCAGTCATTTCAGAGATACGACTCCCTTCAAGGTACAAGTTAACTTTGATATCCCTTTATTTGAAGGCCAGATCGATCCCGATGCCATAGATAAATGGTTGAATCTACTAGAAGGGTATTTCTTTGTCCACAATTTTTCCAATAGGGAAAAGATCGTCTTTGCGCTCCTTAAGGCCATCCCCCATGTCAAAAATTGGTGGGAAACTTATTGTGAGCAAAACTCATCAGACGAGTCTGGATTGTTTGAATATGCTAATCCCACTTAGCCCTCTTTTATAGATGCCGTCAAGGAACAATATTACCTTGTTGGAAACTATGATGACTAGTACACAAAATGGACCATCCTGCACCAAGAGAGGGACCAAACGGTGTCAGAGAACACCAACAAATTTCATACCTTGCGCACAAAGCTAGGTATCAAGGACTCCAAGCGACAACTAGTACTGAAATATCGCAGTGGCCTACACCAGTACATACAAACATAGATGGATTTCCTGGACATCTCTTCACTTGGATCTTCCTATAGGTATGCTATCAAAATTGAGCAGAAATTTCAGCAAAAGAACAAGCGCGACTTCGGACCTGCACAGAAGCAGGGCAAGGGAAACTCTAGCTCTCAGAACACGGGGCAGGGAAAGGACAACCAGTCCCAACCACAAGCGAAGAAGGGTAACGAAAATATAAAGAAGGACACCGAGAAGTGGTGCGAGTTCCACAAAATACCCTGGCACAACACTGATGAATGACGCTCAAAACAGTAATTGGTGGCTGGGATCAAAGCTTCAGAATCAGATCCTAGTTTTGATTCCGACTCAGAACCTAATTTCATAACCGCGCAAAAATGGAAGCAGATCATTGATGTAGAACCTAGTGCCGTTGTCGCCACCACACAGATTCAACCAGAGGAACCTGAAGAGTCGGATGCAGAGGAGCACTTTTTCCACTCACAGATGTGGGTGAAGGGAATTCCCCTGCACTTTGTTGTGGACAGCGGTAGCCAGAAGAACCTGATCTTAGCAGAAGTCATCAAGAGATTGGAGCTACCAATAATACCAAAACTGCAACCGTATACCATTGGATGGCTAAGCTAGGGACGAGGGATTTGCGTCAGTCACCAATGTCACCAACCATATGGCATCAAGCCCTTCAAAGATGAGGTATTGTGTGATGTGGCCCCACTTGAAGTATGTGATGTTCTTTTAGGATAGCCATATGTGTGGAAGCATCATGCTGTATATGAATCATGACCTCGCAGTGTCATTGTTACTTTGGGAGGAAAACTCTATCGGATACCAGAGACAGCTTCACGTACCCCTACTAGGCAGGGCAGGAAGGTAATATCCCACACTGGGAAATTTTCCCTATTCGCAATGTCCACCGAAGGAGGACATCATATCACAGAGATATCCACAACCTCTGCACATTATCCCTCTACTCAGCAGGAACAAGAAGAACACAAATTTAGTGCCGCATCGCCTATTCGAGTACCTCTGCAGTGTAAGGCCACGCATTCAAGGTGCTCCTCCGAAAAGAAACCATCCACACCGGTGCAGACCAAGGATACCACAGCAACCAAAACTGTTGAACAACTCCAGCGCATCCAACAACAACAATTACAACCCTCTGAAGATTTCAAAGACAGGCAACCTTTTTTCTTAAGCAAATGCTGCACCGGGAGCTCAGCTCAACACACAGTTCGATGTATGATAGGGGATTTGACACAATGGAGACCATTTCTTCCTAAGAAGGGAGGATTGATCCAGATGGATATCGATGGCCACCCACCTATTCCACTGGCTCAAAACAGTTTCCCATTTTGCCAATTTTCTAGTAATTTTTCTATAGTTTTTCGAGTCCCAAACTTCCGGGGCCGTTTTGAGGCCTTAAACGACGTTTTTTGGGAAATCTTGGTCTAGCGGAGCCCACCCATTTTAGGGTCCTTGGCGTATTCCTCAAATAGATCTTTCCAACAAGCTACTAATCACCCCAAATGGAGATCGTATGCAAAAGTTATGACCCTAGGAAGTTGGCTGTTCAACTAACCACCTTGGGGCTGCCAACTTTATGACGGTTCATCTTCTAGGGTTAGGTTTTTGGATGTTTGGGATTCTTTCCCTCATGCTTATGATAAATAGGCCCTCTCGGCCTCTCTTTGTACTCATCTTGGCACGAATGAGCATAGCGGACACATCTCTTCTCAAAGATAGCTACCACCATTCTAGCTTTTGTATTTTACAGTCTGTTCTATTTCTGCTATTTAATAGAATATGTGTTTACTGTATCACTGTGTTCTTTGCAATACATCTTTGTATAGGATTATGTATATGCTCTCTTATTTCATTCCTGCATAAATCTGGATCATGCTCCATGTATCTTGATGCCACACTCACAGCATAAGCAAGATCAAGTCGAGTGTGAGTCAAGTATAGCAAGTTGCCAACAAGCTGCCTATACAAGGTGTTGTCAACCAAGGGTGTAGATCCTGCTTCTTCCATTCTAAATCTTGAAAGGAATGGAGTCTTAGAAGGCTTGCCATCAGCCATCTTGAACTTCTTTAATAGATCAGATGCATATTTGGACTGAGATACCTTTGTTCGATTCTTTGTTTGAGAAATCTCAAGCCCCAAAATCTGCTTAAGAATTCCCAAGTCACTGATGGAAAAAGCTTGATGCAAAGCAGTCTTCAATGAAGCTATTTGATCAATAGAGATACTTGTGATTAGAAAATCATCAACATACAACACTAGAATCATTATTGAACCACCAATAAGCTTCATATAAACATTAGGATCAGATTTGAATCAAACATAAGATTGTGACAAGAGAAAGTTGTCCATTTTGGCATACCAAGCCCTAGGGTCTTGCTTAAGCCCATATAAGGACTTCTTAAAACTGCACACATAGTTAGGATCTGATGTATACCCTTCTAGCTGCTGCATATAAATATCTTCGTCAAGATCCCCATGGAGGCATGCACTCTTGACATCCATATGGTGCACTTCCCAGCGCTTGGATGCAGAAATTGCCAGAACTAGTCTTATCGAATCCTTCTGTGCAACTGGTGCAAAAGTTTCATTTTAGTCAATGCCTTGGACTTGTGAAAATCCATTTGATACCAGCCTAGCCTTATATTTCACTTCTATACCATCAGCTTCACATTTTGTTTTGTAGATCCATTTACGCCTTAACAATTTTCTGCCTGCGAGGAGCTTGACTAGATCCCATGTTTCATTCTTCTGCAATGACTGAAACTCCTCATCCATGGAAACCTGCCATCTTGGGTAATGTAAGGCTTCCTCATATGTCTGAAGATTAGAATCTACCATCATATAAAATTTCTCAGAAATATAGGGGTCATTCACATTGAGAGCAGTCTCAAATTGTGATCTAGTCCTCCTTGTGTCTTGAAGATTGCCCACTAGTTCACCTGCTGCTTGAAAACTATTAGCAGCCCATTTAGGATTTGTTGGTGAATTAGCATCTACAATAAAATGGTCCTCATCATCAGAAATATCAGAATAAAAAATTTCAATAGGAGCATCACTTACTTCTTCAGGTGGTGGTGAAGATGGTTCTCCAATTTCAGCACTCTGTGAGGGCTCTTCCTCAAACTGAACACTCCTTTCTATGAAGGATTTTTGATTGCTTATGTTCAAAAACTTATACCCTTTAGATTCCTATGAATATACAACAAACAAACATGGTTTTCTTTGGGGTTGGATAGCCCTCCTCTTCTCAAGTGGAATCCTAGCCCAAGTCTTTGATCCAAAAATCCTGAAATGAGAGATATCAGGTTTGTTCCCTGTCCAAGCCTCAAAAGGAGTGATACCTTTGAGAGCTTTGTGTGGCACTCTGTTCTGAATGTATGTGTAACAATTTATTTCCTCATCCCATGTCTTGGGAGACAATTCCTTTGTCTCAAGCATACATGAGGCCATCTCCTTGAGAGACCCATTTTTCCTCTCAGTAGCCCCATTCTGTTGAGGTGTATATGGAACTGTGTGTTGCATATGAATGCCTGAAGAGGCACAAAATTGCTGAAACTATGATTTCACATATTCACCACCATTATCAGATCTGATAATTTTTATATGCCTACCAGACTGGTTCTTAACTGAGCCTTTGAATAGCTTGAACAAACGAAAAACTTCAGATTTTAGCTTGATGAAATAAATCCAACAGTACCTGCTAAAGTAATCTATTAATGTGAGGATGTACTTGGCATGATTCAAATACTCATGAGAGAATGGACCTGATATTTTAGTGTGAATAAGCTCCAATGGTACAAAGGATCACTCAGTAGTGGATCTCCCATACTTATGCTCAAGGTGTTTTCCTAGGATGCAAGATTGACAGACATGTTTGGAAAATCTGATATTGGGAAGCCCTATAACCATCTCTTTCTCATGAAGTTGGGAAAGATATTTATAATTCAGATGGCCAAATCTTCCATGCCATAATTTACTTGACTCATTGGCATGGGTTAAAAGAGCAGAAGGTGAGGAATATGGCACAAAGTGAGAAAACTTGTAAATTCTAGAGCTGTGATCAACAGTGCCTAATGCAACAATTTTTCTTGTTGAAATTTCAGCTATCTCAACATCATTTGGGGTAAAGGTTACTCTCTTGGGAAGCCCTGTATGGGTCATCTGATAGACTAACAATAGGTTTGCAGCAAGTCCAGGAACATACAAGACATTATTGAATGACCCGAACTCGAGATCTATGCTACCTTTTCCTTTGCTAGATGTTTCAGAGTTATCACCCAATACAATATTTGGACCATTGGAAGAGTCAAGTGAGGTGAAAAACTTACTTGTAGACACCATGTGTCTTGAATCTCTGGAATAAATAATAAATGAGTTAGGTTTGGATTTGTTTTCCATCAGTGCATGTAAGCTCTCCTTGCCATCAGAATTTTGTCCTCCGTCCTTCCTCCTTACGCTCTTTGGAAGAGGAATGTTGGATTTCTCTAGGAGTTGATCCATTTGGTCAATGGTTTTCTTCATGCAAGAGCTTTCAGGATGAAATCCCTTGCTGCAATAATTTCACTTTGTCCTCTGATTTTTCTTATTTGGATTCCTCTTGAAATTCAAGGAGTCCTCATTTACTTTCTGCTTGTCTTTCTTCTCACCGGTGGGCTTCTTGAAATTGCCCTTCTTCTTCCCTTTCGAACCCTTTGAATATCCAACATTCAGAAAGTGGTCTTTGGATGGATTTTTAATGGCTCCCATCAAGACCAATTTGTCTTGTTCTTGTGGCATAGATTCCATGAATTCTGAAAGTGTCGAGCTCTTCCAATTTTTAATTACCTTCCTTGTGGAATGGAAGGTCGAGACAAAGATTGAGTAGTCAGGGCCAAGTTTGGAGAGAATAGACAAAACTAAATGCTCATCTTTTTTTTCAATACAACATTGCTTCAGCCACAACACAAGTGATTTGAATTTGGAGAAGAAATCCTGTAGATTATCGAAATTATGTGGACTCAATGAAACTAGTTCATTATCCAATTGGTGGCCGCTTAATTCATCGGTCTTTCCGAACAATTCTTGAAGTTTTAGCCAAACTTCATTGGGAGAGGTAAGAACATCAAGATGGAATAGATGTTCCCTATATGTTGTGAGACACAACATCCCATAATCTTCATCTCTTCGATTATGCCACTTTGATTTCTTAACTGCTGAGGTTGGCTCAGCTTCAGTTGCCATTGTGACCCTATAGAGCCCTTTCGTCCTCACTATGATTTCTCTCTGCTCCTTCGAGTCAAAATAATTGAATGGAGTGAGGATGATCTGATGTGACTGATCCATGGCAGCTCTAAAATTAATTTTGGAATGATTTGGGTGTGCCCAAAGCTTGCTTGATGCGCCTTCTTGATGGTAGAATGCACCCTGTGGATGAATTACTGTGCCTTCCTTGAGACTGGTTGGATATTGCAACACAATAGAAGGAGATAGGAATAGCTTGAAAGCTCTAATACCATGTGAAATTCAGTTCACACCAAGATCCGATCAACAAATTGCACACTCTCAGAAAAGATCTCACACAACTAGTCAAAGACATAGAAAATACTCACAATAGATACAAACTGTATTTAAATCTCATGAATAAAATACATCAGCAAACCTTTGGAAAATAATAGGTTGTTGTTACATAAAATTACAATATATATTTGAATGGATAAAGATTCCATTTGGATCCTCATATCATCATACTTACTAAAATTATGCAAATCCCCCCTCGGTGGCAAGTGTGTTCTCCAAGTCACTCCAAAGGCTCATGAATTTATGAATTAGTGACCTATAGCTGATATGTGATGAAAAAAATGCCAAATACCAAAAATGGAAAGAATAAACATCATAGACGATGTGTGTTCCAAAAGACAAGTTTCCCTAGTTGACTAGCTTTTCCCCCATAGGTAAAAAGTAGTAAAACTCAGCAAGGCTCCTTTTCCACCAGAATCTTACCAAGAATATTTTAGAAATGCGCCCAAGTGGTCTAGGTAGCTTGTGGTCCACACTTGGAAGTCTTTTGGTCCCTCCAATGTTTCCTTGTGTTCCACACAATGGCTCAAATGGAAATTATCTAGCCCATTACATAGGAATTAATCATAAATGATTAATTAATGCTACCAATGTAATTAAATGACATAGATAGGAATATTTAATATTCCAACAACCTTTACCTTCCCTGATGGAAACCATAATAGGTATTGACAATGGATCCAACCAGGGATGCTATCCTCCCTTTGAGGTAGCAAGAACATGTAGACTAGTGGCCCTCACGCCCCTCCCCTTTTTCCTTCTTCGTAACACAAAAAATGAAACATGACTAACTGAAAATAAAAAATGGAAATATATAGTGGGGATGGGTCAGCGGACTTGCTTTTTATTTGAAATAATGCTTCAATAACCGCCTGTTGATGGGTCTCTTGCCAACTGGTCCATCATCCTCGTCCTGCATGAAGAAAGCATTATTCCCATGGAGGGCGGTGATCGTATAGGGTCCCTTCCGGAGGTTATCAACAATGGATCCAAATGGGGATGCTATCCTCCATTTGAGGTAGCAAGAACATGTAGACTAGTGGCCTTTATGACCCTCCCCTTTTTCCTTCTTCGTAACACAAAAACTGAAACACGACTAACTGAAAATAAAAAATGGCAATGTACAGTGGGGGTGGGTTGGCAGACTTGCTTTTTATTTGAAATAATGCTTCAATAACTGCCCATTGATGGGTCTCTTTCCAATTGGTTCATCATCCTTGTCGTGCATGAAGAAAGCATTATTCCCATGGAGGGCGGTGATTGTATAGGGCCCTTGCCAGAGGTTATCAAACTTTTGGGGTTGGTCTTCTCTTCTAACATCCCATTTTAATACCATATCTCCCACTTGGAAATCATCTACCTTGGTCTTTCTATAAAAAGTCTTCTTGATTCCATCCCAAGCTTTCATAGCTTCATCCTGTACCCTATCTCTAATTTCCTACATTTCCACTAGCTGGTTATCTCTCCTCAGCTCAGGGTTTGGCTCTTCTTCTTGCTTCTGCAACATTATCATTGTAGATCCTCTGAGGGAATCAAGGAATACGACTTCTGTTCCATATACTAATTTGAAAGGAGAATTTTCGATGGATCTTTTATAGGTGATCCTATCATCCCAGAGGGAAAAGGTTAGCTTGGTGTGCAAAGCCCTTTTATTTTCTTGTATCAATTTCTTGATTATCCTCACTAGACTCTTGTTGGAGGATTCAGCCAATCCATTTCCTTGGGGATAGTAAGCAGTAGAATGGCCCAATTTGATGTGGAACTTGTCACATAATTTGATCATATTCTTGGATTTGAAATCCTGTGCATTATCAGTGATTATTTTAATGGGGCACCCAAACCTTAACATGATATTCTCCTCTAGAAACTTAATGATGACTGTATCTGTGGATTTCTTGGTAGGTACCATTTCGATCCATTTGGTGAAATAGTCAGTGGAAGTCAATATCCACCTATGTTTTCCAGAGGAGTTGGGGAAAATTTCTCCAATGAAGTCAAGCCCCCTCTGCTGGAAAAGAGATTCCATAGATATTGGTTTCAAAAGAAAGGATAAGAGATTCATCTTTCCTTCAACAACTTGGAATTCATGGCAGCTGGCTATTTATTTATAAGCATCCTTGAACATAGTAGGCCAATGGAACCCTGCCCTGAGAATTTTGTTAATAGTGGCCTCTTTGGATTCATTTGCCACTATGCAATTCAAGAGGATGCCTCCAGGGTCCTTCGAATAAAGACAACAACTTAGTATGTGAAAATTCGTAGCCTTCATCTTGGTGGATCTATATTTTCTTTTTCCCATCTCAAGGGGTTCTTGTAAGTTCTGCAAAACATATATAACACCGGAATACCAATGAGAGGAGAGGAATTTTTCTGGTACTTGAGGTAGTGGATCTTGGGAAGTTTCCTCTTGCATGTGGGACAACAGGTTCACACCCATTGAATCCCAATTTGATTCAGCCATAAGCTTGGCTAGCCATTGCCCTTTAATAAGCTTTGTAGGTTTGATCTCCAGGTCATATTCTAGTAGCGCAAATATCCACTTCTCCCTTCTACCTTCTGGTTTAGGTTGGGTCAATTTATCTTTCACATCAACATTAGGAACATAAGCTACAAAATGGGAATGTAGAACATAAAATCTGAAATCCTTTAGAGTTTTGATCATGGCATAGGATTTCTTTTCCATCATGTTGCATTTGAGCTCAACATCTCTAAGATCCCTGCTAAAGAAAGCTATGGGATGCTCATATCCTTCCTAATTTTTCTTTAAAATCACACCTGCTATGGAGTGCTCAGAGGCAAAAGAAAACATAAGAAATTCCTTGTTGAAATTCGGGATGATCAGCACAGGTGCTTCAACAATTGCTCTTTTTATATATTCGAATGCTTTCCTATCCTCGAAAGTCCACCTGATCCGAGTGTCTTTCTTAATCATGTACACCCATCGTCCTCATGATCTATACAAAATTGGGAATAAATTTCCTTATGAAATTCATTATGCCTAGAAAAGATTGGATTTCCTTTTTACTCCTGGGGAGCTCAATTTTCTGTATTGCATCCATTCTGTCTGGGTCAATTTTGATCCCATCTTTAGATATTATGTGGCCCAACAAATTTCCCTCTTGCATGGAAAAATTTGAATTTTTAGGGTTCAAAGAGATTCCAATTTTTCCGCACTTGGTGAACGCTTGGTGCAAATGTTTTAGATGTTGTGCATCAGATTTAGAATATACAATGATTTCATCCATGTAGACAACCACAAATGTGTATTTATCTCCCGCAAAAGCTATGTCCATAGATCTTTGGAAGGTGGTTCCTGCATTCAACATACCAAAGGGCATATTTGTATACATGAAGGTTCCCCAAGGTGTGGTAAAGGTTGTCTTGCTTTGGTCTTCTGGCTACACCTTAATCTAATTGTACCGTGAAAATCCATCCAACATGGACATCCTTGCTTCCCCTACAACCTTCTACAAAATGTGGTCCATTTTGGGCAAGGGGTAGTTATCTTTTAGGGACAGCTTGTTGAGATTTCTAAAGTCAATACATAGTCTGATTTCACCATTCTCTTTCCTCACTGGGACTATGTTGGCCACCCACTTCGAAAATCTCAAAGAGACTATAATTTTGGCCTCATAAATCCTCTTTACCTCTTTTTCTATCAGGGGGAGCAGCATGGGATTCATCCTTCTCAATTTCTACCTAAACGGATTCTCCCCTGTGTTGACTAGTATCGTATGCTAGATGACAACTGTGTCATATTCTTTCAGGTATTCATAGAACCATGCAAACATATAAGAAAACTTTCTCATTAAATCCATATAATATTTTTTGATACTTGGGGCCAAAGACTTTGATAGTTTGACAATTTTGGGTTCTTCATCACTCCCAATGTCACAGTCTTCTATTTATTTGGGGTTTGGAGCAACCTTGTGATCTTTGGCCACATCATTTTCATCAAATAATATTTCCAATGGGACCAATCCTTTGGGTATGTAGTTTCTCTTTAGCTACAAAATCTCTTTGCCTCCCAAAGTAGTTTTGAGATTTGGTGGATCAGACTCCCACTCCTCAACTTCGCAGTCCTCTTGATCAATCTGGGTATTGGAAAATTATCTAGTCATCTCTAGAAATTTCCTGATCTACTGATCATCTTCAAATATTTTCCAATGATTTGTATTGTGCGGGATAGAGGGTCTGTGCCTTATATTAATCATGTGAGTCTTGGTAGGATAGGCAGGAAGTTGAAACTTGCTAGTGGAGCTAGCTAGAATGTTTGTTATTTCATTTTGCTACCTGGGAATGAAAGAAATATGATGTTCGGTAAAGAAATTTTCAAACAGATTCCACACAGAATTTTTGTAAGCCTTCAACCTGGGGTGTTTAGCCTCATAGTTACCACTCACTTGCTGGATTATTAGCTCTGTAACTCCATATACCTTGATCTTTTTAGCCTTAAGGTCTTTGAGTACATTCAAGCCAAACAATAGAGCTTCATATTCTGCCACATTATTTGAATAGTCAAACATTAGATTGGAAGTATGAAATATTGGACATGCATTTCCCTTGTCTGGAGGGATGATCCATATTCCTGCTCCAGCTCCTTCTTTATTTACAGCTCCATCAAATATGATGACTCGGTGATCTTATTTTTGGAGGGTGAACGTGGCCTCTATTTCCAATTCTGATTTCTCATTACTGCCTTCTTCCATTCGCTTCCCATTGTTCTCTGTGTTGGTTGAGATATCAAGGCATTGTATCTCATTCCCACCATTAGCTTCATCATTTGGTTTAGGTAACTTGGTAACTTTCACACGTTCTTCCTCTAAACTCAGATCATAGTAGAGAATTGAGGAACCTACATCTGTGTCTACAACGAATATGGGATGGTTATCATGCATGTCCTTGTTTCTTACTACATAGGACAGCCTATGTTCCCTGTACAACCTCCTTCTTTCCCCAAAGACGGACATAGTGGCATAAGACATGTCCATGTGCATGGTTCCCTTTAACTTTGTTTTCCACGACCTAGACAACAACATCCCAAACTTAGGTGGAATATCAGCCACAACCACATCTATGATCATATTCTTCTGAGGTATCTGAGTTAGTGACACCACCATGTCTTTAATCATCCCTACACATGGAACTCTTTTATAATCAAAGGAGAAGAGACCTTTATAGGATCTTGTGATTTCTAACCCTAGATTCTCCACCACTGAACTTGGCATGAGGTTATGAGAGGGTCTTGAATCAAACATGGCATTGTGTAGGATATGGTCATGTATGTTGAGACTGATATAGAAAGGAGGGACACCAATTTCTGAGGCATTTTCAACATGGGTACAAAACATAAGAGTGGGTTTGTCATCATGCAAATTGAGAGTATCAGGTTTCTTTCCTTCTCCACCATTTACTACTTTCAGAATCTGGTCTTTGTATTCCGAGTTTTTGACCAACTCATTTAAGGGGATGGAGATCTCAATATTGGATATTTCATTTTCCAAACTGAAAGCAGCATTTACCCTCTTTGTTGTCTTTGTATTACCTTCATCTCCCCATTCTGGACTCTTTTTAAGAGCCTCTACCCTCTTCCCAAGAGTCTCATCAGAGATTGTTATTTTTGGTCCTTTTCCCAGAGATTTATTTTCTTTGTGGCTGTGAATAAGATGGACCAACAACAACCTTTCCTCAGTATATTGTTATTTTTCTACTTCTCAAATTATGCTTCCTCTCAAACTCACATATTGCGTTGTGGATCCCTCTTTGGTATTGGTCAGATTCCTATTCTCCTAGGACATCATATGATTGTAGGGAGGACTGGTAATGTTCATCTTTAGTCAAATAGAACTATGGTTGGATCTGATTAAAGAGACGGATTTGGTCCTTACTATGTCTATCTTCCTCTTCTTCATCTATAAAGATCTCAACAAAAGGTGGTTTGATTGGCTGATTCTTAGGATTTCTATGGTCTCTTGGATCTCCAGGTCTTCCTTGTGGAGCAAGGGGCCTTTTGAGATTTTTATTTCGAGCTTGAGGATCTGGGTTTTCTCTGGAGGGAGGCCTACTATCAAGGGATATCCTATCCACTAGCCTTTCCACAGTTCTCATCATCTGATCAAATTTGAAATCAATGTATTGGGATGTGGAAGGTTGCACTACTTCATTACATCTCTTTTTCTCAGCTTTAGTTTTGTGCTTCATTTTACCCGAGGCCATCAAGTTGGATTCCACTTCTAATGCATCTTTCATCATATCATGGAGAGTGGCAGATCTCCTTTCTCTCAGCATGAGAGCAAATTCACTTTCAAAACAATTGGAAAAATGAAGTTTGGATGCCCCACAAGAGGTTTTATGTCCACAGGGATAGAATTGTACACTCTCATGAACCTAGTTGAGAATTATTGGATAGTATCAACATTTTTTTTCTTAGTGTTTTCATATTGAGTGAGAATTTGGAGAGGATTTTGCTTATCCTCCCATCTGGAAATGAAAAATTGTTCAAATCTTTCATAGGTAGCAATCCCCCCATTGGGAAGGGCCTTAAACCATTTCTTCACCTCTACTACAAGGCTTTGGGAAAACAACCTCATCTTAACATCATCTTCTTTCACCTCTTCTAGGTCCGCAAAATCATTGAACTAGTCTATATGTTGTTGTGCATAAAATTTTTCCTCCCCATCAAATCTCATGAGGCGTGTTGTTCGGGAATTGTACCCTATAGCAAGGAGATGGACACTACCAACTTCTGGTGTGATAGGTAAATACATTGATCATATCACATAGGCTTCTACAAAAGGAAAGAGATCAAGGTTCTTGAAGGCATACCTTATTAATGAAGTTCGATCCTAGCTTTCTCTTGCTCCTTCGATCGATCCTCCACTTGATCTTCCATTTGACGAACCTGCAATACAAGGATACCTTCCTCAACGTATCTTGACTGATATAACACTGATGAAATTGAAATACAATTTAGACATGAAATACAATCAATCATTTAATCCAAACAAATATGCAATCCATTAGACATTTGATTGGGACGGGAAGGGTATTTCAACCTTTATTGTCAAAAGCAAATAATCAGTACAAATATACCTGATCATTCAGAGTGCTTGTGCAACCAGATCCTGGGCTCCTACTCTTCACACTAACTTGGAATTCCTCCAGCGTAACAACCCTTAATGCATAGTTTCTTCTCTAGGTCATTATGACCATTATGAGTCTAATGAGTAACCCCTCTCATGGATCCTCCTTGTATTTATGGGACAAGTTAGGTAGTTTGGATCGAGAGGTAGTTGTATTGGGAGGTTGGGGAAGTTGCAAAACCAACTGTAACTAATCCCAATTCGTCAAATTAATATATTTTTGATTACTTTTTAAGGTGTACGCTAGTTTTCTTAAGTGGAGTATCATTCAACATGCAACTTCCCTGCTTTACAACCAACATTTGCAAGATTTCTGAGGGTGTACGCTACTCTATTGAAGCAAAGTAGAATATTTCTGGGAAAAAATGCTACTTTAATGAAGTGGAGTAGAGTATTTTTGGAGGCAAATGCTAGTATGATGCTTGTAGGGTAGGGTTTTTCCTTAAAAGTGGGTAAAAAGAGGGTTTTGTCATTTGTGAAGGGATAAGTCTAGGCCATTCATCATCTAGGGTCATCATGCTATTCAATCCAAGTTGTCCTTTTGTGTGATCAACAGCTAAATGTGATCAAGGACGGATAAGTGCAGTTTTGACCTATAACAGATGCCCCCTAATGTGTGAGGTTAGAGGGAAGCGATGGCCGAAATACATTATAATTCCAAGTCAACGGAGGAGCAAGAAACCGCAGAACCAAGTCACAAAAGTACCTGAAATAACGATCAAGGTCAGTGAGCAATTACAATATTGACATCATATATATGTGTAGCATGATACAACATGATCTCCAATACATAACTAGGATATGTATATATAACATGGCCACTGAAATACAAGCGTGGATCCATGTCAGAATGAGAGATCATAGCCATAACAACAAACTGGATCTATGTCTCACGGAGAGCCAAAAATGAGTGAGGCTCAGTCTTGCATAGCTTGTGTGATAACATAATGAGGTAATGCTATCAAAATCCCAAGGTCTTCATCCAAACAACCCAAGGTACAAACCCTAACCATGTGAATAAATGAGTTGAGGTCGAACATGGGGGGAATCGTTTGATTACCGGTCATTGATGTATACCGTTAACAAACGCGAGGGCTTCCATCGATAATGATAATGGGGCCCAAGGTACCTAGTACGATCCAACAAGTGTGAATAAGTGGACTTGAGGTCAAACACCTGAGGAACCCGTCGAATAAGAGACATTGATGTATTTTCATTATTCTGTTGATGTATATGTAACTTCGGAATGTATTTCACCCATGTATTTCATCTATGTATATTGTACTCCTATAGAGATGTTATTATTCCTCTATACGAAAGTGTCGTCATTTGTATTGACAAGTGTCGCAAGTGTCATAACTTGCCGATGGGTTATTAGACCACCATATGTGGGGTTGGCCCTGATTAAGTTAACATTGGGTTATTGTACTAAGCTAGACAAGTTGGCCCCATAAGTTTATTGGGCAGTCAGGATAGGTATAAATAGAGATCTCCCAATCTCTATTTGGATCACTTCATAACTCACTCTTCCATCACTTGGAAAGTGGTGCACATATGAGGAGGAGGATCAGCTGCTAGGAGGAGTCTATCTCTATGTACTTTGGTTGTACTATTGCTCTATCTATCTCTAAGGAAGTTGTGGGGTTTTTCACCTTAGGGTTTTCCCCATAGAAACTCTGTGTGTCTATTGTATCTCATGTTTGCTTCTTGTGCCGATTGGCATGCTTGCTATGATTGATATGCATTGATATATTGTACATGTTATTCTATCATTAAATATCCTAGAGTATATTGAATTATTGCTAAAAAATTAACATGGTATCAGAGCTAACCTGAGAAGAAGACATTGTGCAGTGGCGGAAACCAGGGTTTCTTGTTTATTGGGTTTGTCTCCACATATTTTTGAAAAGAAATATGATAGATTGACTCTCCTCAGCAAGGTGAATCTTTCTGTCCAATCAGAATTCAATTCTGAGCACTTTCAGTTTTAGCCCTAAAAATTAGGGTTTCCACAAAAATAGGAATTTCTGAAATCGAAAGACATAGCTGGAAGCTCCTTGAAAAACTCGAAGTTTAAATCTTTGGATCGAGATTTTTGGCTGGGTAAATCTCTGAGAAACTCAAACCCTAATTCAGGGTCCTCCCTAGTGAACCTGGGAAGACTAAAAGGCATTTCTGAAGGGTGAAGCTTTGCAGATCTCAAATTCTGAATACACCAGGTTGATCAACTCATCAAGGCACATCTTTCTATCCTTTCAGAAAGTTGAAATTCACATTTTGAATTTTAAGGGTTTCTCTGACAAACCCTAATCCGGGACCAGATCCAGTTTTCAGCAAATCAAGTGGTAAGACCTAAATCTTTTCTATTTCCATTTGAAGTACTCTTTAAATATGTCTCACCACACCAAGCTTGAGGACAAGCTTGAAGGGGCTGATAAATTCCGAGCCTAGAAGTATAGGATTCGGTTAATCTCGGAACAGAATGAGTTGGACTCATATATAAGGGAAGAGGTCCCTGTCCCAGAGGGAGACAAGGCTAAAGCCCTCCACAAGAAGAAATTGGTCAAGGAAAAGATAATCATTGCTGATTCTATCAAGGACCATCTCATCCCCTATGTGTCATCTCTGAAGACACCCAAAGAGATGTTTGATTCCCTATCCAATCTATTTGAAGGGAAGAACATAAATCGTAAGATGACTCTGCGGAACTAATTGAAAGGGGTAAAACTTCAGAATGGAGAATCCATTCAATATTATTTTTCTATGGTCTCTCAGATCAAGGAACAACTAGAAGCAGTGGATGAAATGGTGGAGAATGGTGAAGTTTTCATGACCACTCTGAATAGCCTACCCAGGTCATGGGATTCCTTTATCCAAGGAATCAGTGCAAGAAAGAAGTTGGTATCCTTCAGCAGACTGCGGGAAGAATGCTCACAAGAATAAGCAAGGCTTGTGGCACGAGAAGAAAAGATGGGGAATGAAGATCAAGCTCTCACAGCTCACACCAAGAAAGGAAAGCCCAAGAGAGAGCCATCTCACTTCAAGAAATCTTCACACCACCATCACAATAGAGAAAGGAGACTATGTTTTACATGTAATGAGAAGGGACATATTACTGTAAATTGTCCCAAGAAAAAAAAGGACAACAACTTCAACAAGAAGAAGAAGGGCAGCAAAAGAAGGTACCATGCTCATGCTGCTAAAGATGATGAACCTCCAAAGAAGAAGGCTAAGGTAGAAAGTGATGATTCATCAAGTGAAGATGAATATGTTCTAATATCCGCTCTCACAGGTACTATCTCTCATGGATTGAATTATTGGCTTATTGATAGTGGGGCTTCCAAACACATGACTGGGTTTAAAGAATCTTTTGCAAATCTATCTGAACATGAGTCACCCCATAAGGTGAAACTTAGGGATGACTATAAATATCCTATCAAAGGAAGTGGTGAATCCTCCTACAACCTAGACTCTGGGAAGTCTTTGAAGCTGAAAGATGTTTTATATGTACCTGGGCTCAAGAAGAACCTACTCTCCATATCTGCTCTGGATGCAAAAGGCATGCGGGTTTCATTTGTAGATGGCCAAGTCTTAATGTGGCCAAAAGGTAAAACTATGGATAATGCAGTAGTGATTGGAGAGTAAGAGGGAGGATTGTACAAATTGAAGGGACAACCTGAACATGCCATGGTACATGAATCCATGGAGCCAAGTGAACTTTGGCATAGAAGGCTTGCACATGTGCACTATAGAGCACTACTAATTGCAAGCAAAGTTGTAGAAGGTCTTCCTAAAATCAAGACAAAGAATGAAGGTGTTTGCAAAATATTTGCAAAAGGAGAGAACACAAAGAAGGCAATCACAAGAAAGTAAGGAAAAAGGAACTATCCACTCCGATGTATGCAGTCTGATGTCATCCAGTTCTCTGAGTGGGTATGTATACTATGGTTATTTCATTGATTATTTCTCTAGGAAGACTTGGTATTTATTTCTTGAAGAACAAAGATGAAGTATTCAACAAGTTCAAGGAATTCAAGGCCTTGATAGAAAACCACACTAAAAAGAAGTTCAAGACCTTTAGATCCGACAATGGTGGTGAATTCAATTAAGCAGACTTCAAGTGCTATGCAGTGATTCAGGGATTAAGAGGGAGTTCACCACTCCTTACAATTCTCAATAGAAAGGAGTAGAAGAAGTTACTTCAGAATAGGACTCCAGCAGCTCCTGCAAGGAAGCAAAGATTCAGAGGGAGTCCACCCAACAAACAAAGAAACATAAGTATTTGAATTATCATTTCTTGCATATTTGTTTGTTTAAATAATATGGTTCAATGATGTATATGCTTATGATCCTAGACTTAGGGTGTGTATTATGCATATTTGAATAATTGCATTAATGAACAATATACTATTAATATGCATGTGATGGGTAAGTGGACTATGGCACTGTACAACATTCCATTGCTACTTATCTAGAATGAAACCTCTTTGCTGACATGTTAGGAGTTGTGCACACCCTTAACAATGTTCTGGTAGAGATTGGATGGCTTCTAGAAAGTTACGGGATATGGATAAATATTGTATTGAAGCATTGGCTAAAACAATTGCATGACTGTATGACATATTTCTTTATGTCTAAGAAATTGTTCTGAAAACTATGAGATGTTTCTAATCATGCAATTTAACTTGTCTTGTAGGAAAGATCGTATACCATCACCTACAAAAGAAGGACTACAACATTTGTTCCAGTAACAAATCTATCTATTGAAGATATTGAAGATATTGAAGTTTCCCGGATCCGGGATGAAATAATGGAAGAATGCCATGATCCGTCGATCATGAAGAATGATGGTTGGGATGTGGTCCCAGACCAGAAGGGAAGTCTATCGTGACTTCCAAGTGGATCTATAAGATCAAGCATGCTACAGATGGTAGCATGGAGAAATACAAAGTGAGGTTGTAGCTCGTGGCTTCTCCCAGAAAGTGGAATTGATTATGAAGAGACTTTTGCTCCTATAGCCAGATACACTTCCATTAGATCAGTAGTTGCTCTGGCTGTAGTGATGAAATGGAAGATACACCAGATGGATGTCAAGACAACTTTCTTGAATGGTGTAGTCAAGGAGGAAGTGTATGTGGTGCAGCCACTTGGTTTTGAGACACATGACAGAGAGTCATATGTGTGCAAGTTGAAGAAATCCTTGTATGGCTTGAAGCAAGCTAATAGGACTTGGTATGGTAGGACAGACAAATTTCTATCTAGGTTGGGCTTTACCAAGAGTAAAACGGATTCCAACCTTTACTACAAGGTTAAGGAAGGAAATCTAGTGATACTACTATTGTATGCGGATGACCTGTTTGTAACAGGTGAGGATATATTGATTGCCGACACAAAGAGGAAGCTTGTTTCCAATTTCGAGATGAAGGACTTGGGGATGGTGCACTATTTTCTAGGCATGGAGGTGTGGTAGAGTGCAGATGGGATCTTCCTTGGACAAGGGAAGTATGCAGTAGAGATCCTGAAGAGATTCGGGATGATGGACTACAAGGCCATGGCCACACCTATGGCATCAAACCTGCAGCTTCTGTGTGATGCTTCATCTGAGCCGGTTGATGTCACTATGTATCGTCAAATGATTGGGTCCTCTATGTACCTGATGAACACGAGACCAGATATTTTCTTTGTGGTGAACACATTGAGCGAGTTTTTGATGGATCCGACAGGTGTTCACCTGGTTGCTATAAAGCATATTCTCAGGTTCCTGAAGGGTACGGTTGATTATGGGTTCAAGTATGATGTGAATCATGTTGATGTATATGTAACTTCAGAATTTATTTCACATATATGTATATTGTATTCCTATAGAGATGTTATTATTCCTCTATACGGAAGTGGTTGTATTCCTATAGAGATGTTATTATTCCTCTGTACAGAAGTGTCATCATTTATATTGTAAGTTTCGTAACTTGTACTTGATGGGTTATTAGACCACCTTGTTGGGGTTGGGCCTATATAAGTCATCTGGGTCAAAGGGTTATTAGACCACCCTAGTGGGGCTTGGCCTAGTCAACATTATGTTAAGTGGTTAAGTTGAGGCCGATCTAGTTGAGTAAAGGTCAAGTCAAGATAGTGTATAAATAGAGAGTGTGTCTTTCTCATTTTACACATTCTATTATCTCACTCACACTTGGGAGAGTGGCGCACTTGTGTAGGAGGAGGCTCTGTTGCTAGGAGAAGACTATCTCTTTTGTTCTGGTTGTATCATTGCTCTATCTATCTCTGAGGAAGTTATTGGGGTTTTTCACCTTTATGGTTTTCCCCAAGTAAACTCTGTGTCTCTTGTGTGCTTGCATTATTGTGTCCATGATTGATATGCTGTAGATTTGTTGTACATGTTGTTCTCTCAGTTAAGATCCTAGATCAGATTGAAGTAAATTCTGAAAATTTAACATGGTATCAGAGGTAGCTTGAAAGAAGGCATGATATAGCATGTATGACCTTGTGTACCTTATGTCCAAAGGACAACCTCTAGTTCGTTGTACTTTGTGATTTATGATATGTACAATGTAGGGTTTCTTCCTCTTCCAGATCTGAGTCAAAATCAGGTGACCTAGGGAAAAATGTCATAACTTGGGCTAAGAAGCTCCAAATTAAATTTCATAAAAAGTGACAGGTATTACACAGACTGTACTATCTCAAGAAACGTTTTCAGAGGCCGAAGTTGAACAAGTGACATGTGGCACGCCATACAAGTTCACTCTCCTGCATTATCCCATAAATAGGTCACGTTGCGACACTTGGCATAACGCTCTCTAAGAGAATCCAATTGAGGTCAGACCTGTCGAGTTGGAAAGATGATAGGTGGGGTATCTCAAGAAAACTTTTCAAACCCCGTGGATCGAAAAGTTTGGAGTTACACCAGAAACAAACAGGGACATATTTCTGTCAAAACAAAAAAAAATTTGAGCACCTTCATTCATGGCTTTCGAAATTTAGGGTTTTGGATAAAGTTGGAATTTTTGTAATCAGAGACCACAGCTGAATGCTAATCATCAAAATCGAAATTTAGAGACCAAGATCAGAATTTTTGGTTGGGAAGAAGGCCGGGCTTGATCAGACCCTAGTTCGGGACTTTGATAAGAAAAGTGGAAAATTAGGGCTTCTGCAAAAATGGGAATTTTTGAAATCTGTGACCACGGCTGGAAGCTCCTCATAAAAATAGAAACGTAGAGCTTTGGATCAAACCTTTTGATTGGGCAGAAGAGTGGGCTTCATCAAACCCCAGTTCAGGGTCACGTCTAGTGAATCCGAAAGTTTGAAAGGAAAAATTGAGGAGTGAAACTTTGCAGTTTTCAAATTCTGAACATACCAGCTTGATCAACTCGTCAAGGTGCATATTTCTATCCTTTTGGAAGTTTGAAATTCAAAGTTTGAATTTTTGGGGTTTCTCTAACAAACCCTAATCCAGCTCTAGATCCAGTTCTTGCAAATCAAGTGGATTGGGTTAATCCTAGAAGAAGATGGATTGGTCACCTACATAAGTGAAGAAGTTCCTATTTCAGAGGGAGATGAGGCTAAGGCCTTACATAAGAAGATTACAAGCAATATCGACAGGAATGACTTATCCAGGTATGTTTCAAGATTTGTTCATGATTAAGTTTATGGTAATTTGTCTTCATATTATTACGGTTAGTACAATATTGATTAAATCTAGACTTGTCATATCACCTTAATAAAATTATGAATGCACGATAGAAGATATTCATTGATTAGGGTGTTGACACTTATGATTGTACTAATGCATTATGGTGTTGTATGAGGTTTATGTTGTCTGCTAACACAAAAGGTACACCGAGAAAGTCAAATCATGTTCTACTTCAAGAACATATGCTCATGGTGACATGAAGACAAAGATTCATCCATTGTCATGGATCATATAGAAGATCTACTTTCAAGGTATGTATAACTTGGTTCTACAATGGTTAACTTATGAGACATGCAGGTTACTAGAATAAGTCATTGAAGAGAACCAGAAGACATTATGCGGGTATGTTAGACATAACTAGCTAGCATGCTAATCCAGGTATGTTTTTCCTATATAAAGCTAGAATCCTACCTTGTGTTAGGATCTTATACTGTTGTGTTGTTGATAATGATTATTCATGAAGTCATAGGTTTGAATAGTCATGGTTGTATGCATATTATGTTTCTTACCATAATTGATGATATGAATAACCAGAAGAATCATGAAGGTATAGGTTTGAGTAATCACGGGTTTATGCATTGATGATTTAACTAATGATCAAATAAGAATATGCATGAGTAAAAGAAGACTTCCCTGAAACCTTGAATACTAATGCTTATTATCTGTGAATGATCATGACTATACATGTTTAAGATTATTGTGTTTTGATAGTATTAAGATTATACTAATGAATGTGTGATTATGTAACAGGCCTCAAGGATAACACAATGATGATACTAATAAGCATGCATAGTGGTTAAGGATGGATATAAGTTCAAGGACAGGTAATCCAGGAAGCAAAGATCAAGAGGGAGCACACTCCAGTTGTTCCTGCAAGAAAGCAAAGGAGCACACTTCAATAGTTTCTGCAAGGATGTAGATATTCAGAGGGAGTTGACCACTTCTCACATTCCACATCAAAATGGAGTTGCAAAGATTCAGAGGGAGTCCACCCAGCAACCAAACAAAGATAAGTATTTGAATTTTCATTTCTTACATAATGTTATTCAATGATGTATATGCTTATGTTCCTAGAATTAGGTTGTGTATTATGCATATTAGAATAGTTGCATTGATGAATAGTATACTATTAATATACATGGGTAAGTGGCCTATGGCACTGTACAACATTCCATTGCTACTTATCTAGAATGAAACCTCTTTGCTGAAATGTTAGGAGTTGTGCACACTCTTAACAATGTTCTAGTAGAGATTGGAAGGCATCTAAAAAGTTACGGGATATGAAAAAATGTTGTATTGAAGCATTGGCTAAAATAATTGCATGACTGTATGACATATTTCCTTATGTGTAAGAATTTGTTCTGAAAACTATGAGATATTTTCTAATAATGAAATTTAACTTGCTGTGTAGGAAAGATCGTATACCATCACCTACAAAAGAAGAGCTACAACATTTGTTCAAGCAACAAAGTTATCTATTGAAAATATTGAATATATTGAAGTTCCCAGGATCTGGGAAGATTGCCATGATCGAGGAGTACTAGTCGATCATGAAGATGTTTGGGATGCATTCCCAAGACCTGAAGGGGAGTCTGTAGTGACTTCCAAGAGGATCTACAAGATCAAGCATGCTACAGGTGGTAGCATAGAAACTTTTGCTCTTGTAGCCAGATACACTTCCATTAGATCCGTACTTGCTCTGGCTGCATTGATGAAGTGGAAGATACACCAAATGGATTTCAAGACAGCCTTCTTGAATGGTGTATATGAAGAAGAAGTGTATGTGGATCAGCCACCTGGTTCTGAGACACATGACAGGGAGTCATATATGTGCAGAACTTGGTATGGCAGGATAGGCAGCTTTCTATCCAGTTTGGGCTTTACCAAAACTAAAGCGGATTCCAACCTTTACTACAAGGTTGAGGAAGGCAATCCAGTGATTTTGCTTTTGTATATGGATGACCTGTTTATTATAGGTGAAGATAGATTGATTGCTGACACGCAGTGGAAGCTTGCTGCCGAGTTCAAGATGAAGAACTTGGGGATGATGCACTATTTGTTTTTGGCATGGAGGTGTGGCAGAGTGCAGATGGAATCTTTCTTGGACAAGGGAAGTATGTAGTAGAGATCCTGAAGAGGTTCGGGATGATGGACTACAAGGCTATGGCCACACCTATGGCATTGAACTTGAAGCCTCTGTGTGATGCTCTATCTGATCCGGTTGATGTCGTGATGTATCGTCAGATGATTGGGTCCTTGATGTACCTGACGAACACTAGACCAGATATTTTCTTTGCGGTGAACACATTGAGCCAGTTCCTGATGGATCCCAAAGGTGTTCACCTGGTTGGTGTAAAGCATATTCTGAGGTACCTGAAGGGTACAGTTGATTATGGGCTCAAGTATGATGCGAATCAAAAGTTTAACCTGCATGGTTATGTTGATTGGGCAGGCAGTGCTGCAGATAGGAAGAGCACTTATGGGTGCTGCTTCAGTATGGGATAAGGTGTGATCTCTTGGTTTAGCAGGAAGTAGTCTTGCGTAGCACTGAGTACAACCGAGGCCGAATATGTTGTGATAGATGAGTAGGTTGTAGATGTATTGACCAAGCCGTTGGCCAGAGTGCAGTTTGAGTACTTTAGAGAGAGGCTTGGTGCACTTCAGATCGAGGTTCCTTCCAAAAGGAAGTGATGAGTCTGGAAGATGTAGATGCACATGAGATTTTCTAACATGGTTGATGTGTTCTCCCATGGTCGTGATGTGCTGATCCATTCTCACATGGTGGTAGGTGTGTTCTCCCATGGTGTAGATGTAAGGGCTGAAGCCATTTTTCACATGGTGGTAGATATGTTTTCCCATGGTGAAAAAGTAAGGGCTGGAGCCTTCCCCGAATGGTGGTAGATGTGTTCTCCCATGTCAGTGGTGTAAGTGCTGGATGATGTGCATCTAGGCTATGCTTCGTGGATGATGAGATGATCTGAAGAGGATGATGCTATGATGATCAGGAGGATCATGGATGATGAGCATCAGGACGATGCTCTAGTTACTACTCTGTATATGTATATGCATCATATTGGATGCTTGTTATGATCAGTTGGATCATTTATGTATATATGCATCATGTTGGATGATGGATATGATCAGTTGGATCATTTATGTATGTATGCATCATGTTGGATGCTAGATATGATCAATTGGATCATTTGTATGTATTTTTTATATGCATCATGTTGGATGCTTGGACCATGTATCTGTATATGTATCAAGTGGATACATTGTATGATCAAGTAGATCATGTATGTTGATATGTATCATGTATTTGTATTTGTATTAGGTGGATACACTATATGATTAGGTGGATCATATATGATGATATGGATCAGGTAGATACTTGGTATGCATCAGGTGGATGCATTTTATGATCAGGATGATAATGATGACGAGCTTTAGGGTGTTTCTCCAGATGATATGTATCAGGATGGTATAGTGATGATGATCAATGTGATCATGAGCATCAGGATGATGCTTTCTGCGATGATGATCCATTGGATAATGAGTATTGGGTTGATACTTGGAGGTCAGAGATGATATGTGGCAGGTTGTGCAAATAGCATGTAATCAGTCCTGGGAGATCTTTCCGGTCATGCTTAGGCACATAAATGTTCCTGGGATACTCTTTCCGGTATTGCTATGTAGTATGTAATCAGTCCTTAGATATCCGATAGGTTGAGCTGTGTGCTCGTAATTAGTCCTGGGATGAGGTATTACTACGGAGACATGTAATTAGTCCTGGATATCCGATAGGTTGAGCTGTGTGCTTGTAATTAGTCCTGGGATGCTCTTTAGAGATCTTGCCAGTCGTGTTGCGACACATAAATGTTCTTGGGATTCTCTTTAAAGGTTTTGTCTATCCACATGTAATCAGTCCTGGAGATCCGAGAGGTTGAACTGTGTGCTCGTAATTAGTCCTGGGATGCTCTTTAGAGATCTTGCCGGTCGTGCTACAGTACATAAATGTTCCTGGGATGCTCTTTAAAGGTTTTGTCTATCCACATGTAATCAGTCCTGGAGATCCGAGAGGTTGAGCTATGTGCTTGTAATAAGTCCTGGGATGCTCTTTAGAGATCTTGCTTGTCGTCCTGTGGCACATAAATGCTCGTGGGATGCTATTTAAAGGTATTGTGGAGGAGATGCATGTAATCAGTCCTGGGAGATCTTTCCGGTCGTGCTATGACACATAAATGTTGTTGGGATACTCTTTCTGGTATTGCATCCGCACATAAAATTAGTCCTGAGAGTCCACCTCTATCAGAACGTTCGCATAGATGATGAAGACCTACAGGTGGTGGGCCTACATCCAGTATGAAAAAGGACTAGCTTTGTAGAACTTCCTATCACGAGTAGATTTAGAGATTGATTGAGATAGAAACAGCAGTGATTATGATGATGACTCGATGATGATTATCCAATGACGATGATCCATAGAAGATGACTTCTGCTAAGAGACCTGTGTTGAGAAATACCTTCCTAGTTAAGAGGGAGTGTTGATGTATATGTAACTTCGGAATGTATTTCACATATATGTATATTGTACTCCTATAGAGATGTTATTATTCCTCTATACAGAAGTGGTTGTATTCCTATAGAGATGTTATTATTCCTCTATACGGAAGTGTCTTCATTTATATTGTAAGTGTCGTAACTTGTACTTGATGGGTTATTAGACCACCTTGTTAGGGTTGGCCCTGTATATGTCATGTGGGTCAAGGGTTATTAGACCACCCTATTGGGGGTTGGCCATGTGGGTCAAAGGGTTATTAGACCACCCTAATGGGGGTCGACCTAGTCAGCATTATGTTAAGTGGTTAAGTTGAGGCCGACCTAGTTGAGTAAAGGTCAGGTCAAGTTAGTGTATAAATAGAGAGTGTGCCTCTCTCATTTTACACATTCTATTCTCTCACTGACACTTGGGAGAGTAGAACACTTGTGGAGGAGGAGGCTCTACTACTAGGATAAGACCATCTCTTGTATTCTGGTTGTATCATTGCTCTATCTATCTCTGAGGAAGTTATTGGGGTTTTTCACCTTTATGGTTTTCCCCAAGTAAACTCTGTGTCTCTTGTGTGCTTGCATTATTGTGTCCATGATTGATATGCTGTAGATTTGATGTACACGTTGTTCTCTCAGTTAAGATCCTAGATCAGATTGAAGTAAATTTTGAAAATTTAACAAATCAAAAGTTTAACCTACAGGGTTATGTTGATTCAGATTGAGCAGGCAGTGCTGCAGATAGGAAGAGCACTTCTAGGTGCTGCTTCAGTATGGGATCAGGTGTGATCTCTTGGTTTAGCAGGAAGCAGTCCTGCATAGCACTGAGTACAGATAAGGCAGAGTATGTTGCAGCCTGTTCGGCTAGTTGTGAGGCAGTATGGATTCGAAAGCTACTGTATGAGTTATTTGATCTACCGCTGGAGGCTACTGGTATATTTTGTGACAACTAGAGTTGTGTGAAGCTATCTGAGAATCCGGTGTTCCACAACAGGTCGAAACACATAGAGATCAAATATCACTATATCAGGGATATGGTCGAGAGGGGAGCAGTGAAGCTCCTGTATGTTGCGACGGATGAGCAGATTGTAGATGTGTTGACCAACCAGAGTGAAGTTCGAGTACTTCAGAGAGAGGCTTGGTGTTCTTCAGATTGACGACACTTCGAGGAAGAAGTGATGGAGACATTTGTTGAAGCCATTCCAAGCATGGTGGAAGGAGGATCCTTCACATGGTTATGGATATAAGCGATGGATGATGAGCATCAGGATGATGTTCTAGTTTCTGCTCTGTATGATCAGTTGGATCATTTATGTATGTATGCATCATGTTGGATGCTGGATATGATTAGTTGGATCATTTATGTATGTATGCATCATGTTGGATGCTTGGACCATGTATTTGTATATGTATCAGGTGGATACGTTGTATGATCAAGTCGATACTTAGTATGCATCAGGTGGATGCATTATATGATCAGGATGATCATGGATGACGAGCTTCAGGATGTTTCTCTAGATGACATGCATCAGGACGATGCAGTGATGATGATCAGGATGATCATGTGTACATCAGGATGATGTATGGTGAGTATCAGGTGGATACTCTATGTCCGTGGAAAGGTTGTGCAGATGAGCATGTAAGTAGACCTGGGAGATCTAGACAGGATGAAAAAGGCCTCAGATGCTCTTTCAAGGCATTGCTCTGGGAGGACATATAATAGCGCCCTGGGAGATTTGCAGATGCTCTTGCTGGGTTTTTCTATTGGCATATAATAGCTCCCTGGGAGATATGGAAAATGCTCTTTCGAGGTTTTGTCCTATGGCATGTAATGTGTCCTTGAGAGATCCGACAGGTAGAGCTGTGAGCTCATAACAGCCTGGGATGATCTTGCAAGATTTTACCATGACCACATGTAATATGCTCCTAGAAGACCCGATAGGTAGAGCTGTGTGCTCGTAATAGCCTGGGATGCTTCAACCAAGTTTTGTGGTGGACCACATGTAATGTGCTCCTGGGAGATCTGACAGGTAGAGCTGTGTGCTTGTGACATCCTGGGATGCTTCAGCCAGGTTTTGTGGTGAGATCACATGTAATGGGCTCCTGGGAGATCCGATAGGTAGAGCTATGTGCTCGTAACAACCCGGGATGCTTTATCCAGGTTTTGTGATGGGTCACATGTAATGTGCTCTTGGGAGATCCGACAGGTAGAGCTATGTGCTCGTAACAGCCTGGGATGTTGCAGCCAGGTTTTGTGATGCACGTAATAAGTCCTGAGGATTCCACAGTATGTCCAGTGATGATGAAGACCTACAGATGGTGGGCCTACATCCAATATGAAAAAGGACTGACTCTATAGAACTTCCTATGACGAGTAGATTCAAAGATTGATTGAGATAGAAGCAGCAATGACGATGACGATGTTTCGAGGATGATGATTCGCTGATGATGATCCAGAGAAGAAGACTTGTGCTAGCAGATCTGTGTCAAGAAATACCTTCCTAGTTAAGAGGGAGTGTTGATGTATATGTAACTTCGGAATGTATTTCACCCATGTATTTCATCTATGTATATTGTACTCCTATAGAGATGTTATTATTCCTTTATACGGAAGTGTCGTCATTTGTATTGACAAGTACCACAAGTGTCATAACTTGTCGATGGGTTATTAGACCACCATATGTTGGGTCGGTCCTGATTAAGTTAACATTGGGTTATTGTACTAAGCTAGACAAGTCGGCCCCATAAGTTTATTGGGCAGTCAGGACAAGTATAAATAGAGATCTCCCAATCTCTATTTGGATCACTTCATAACTCACTCTTCCATCACTCGGAAAGTGGCTCACATGTGAGGAGGAGGATCAACTGCTAGGAGGAGTCTATCTCTGTGTACTTTGGTTGTACTATTGCTCTATCTATCTCCGAGGAAGTTGTGGGGCTTTTCACCTTAGGGTTTTCCCCATGGAAACTTTGTGTGTCTATTGTCTCTTATGTTTGCTTCTTGTGATGATTGACATGCTTGCTATGATTGATATGCATTTATATAATGTACATGTTATTCTCTAAGTAAAGATCCTAGAGTATATTGAATTAATGCTAAAAAATTAACATATTCAATGACGAGGGAAACTGCCACTGATGACTGCAATCCCCAAGGTACTAATTGAAACTCTAAAATTCATTCCCAGAGCAAAATGAGTTGATTTCGATGTGAAGAAATCCATTGGAAGGGAGGCCTTAAGGCATCCTCTATCATCCAACATGAGGAACACTCAAATGGTATGAGATGATGTGGAGTAGTACAAGTAACAAGATTGACACTAGGAAGGCCAACACATGAGGTCAAGGTAAACTACAAAATGGCCGACACAGGCTGTATCCTTGAACAGTGAGCACAACACAAAGTGACTTAGGGAGTTTTCAACATGATGGGGAAGTGATATAAGCCTACAATGTAGGAGACATTAGCAGACCCTCCATATGGTTGGAAGAATAACCAACCGAGGGAGTAAACAACTCGGAGATCAGGTTCACCCTAAGGTCAAAAACTAAACCCAACTGAAATGATACACTCAAATAGGTGCTATGTTCAAGGATAGGACCGACTGAACTGCCTTTGAAACTGTAAGATGTGATATACCCTTCTTATCCCTTATTATTTTTAGATAAAATATTACCTTTATTGTTGTTTTAATGAGTCCAAAAAAGAATGAAAACTCAATAGATCCAACCATGTAAAGAGTTTAACGAGCCCATGGGAGGAAAAATCAGGACCTTCTTCATTGTTTACAGAGTTCGAAGAAGAGATAGAAGAATACTCTATATACTGATCTCTGTATTTTAATATCTAGCCGAGATCTATTCTTGCTCGCCTGTGTTTTCAATTTTAAGGAGTCTAAAAAACTTAAACAATAACTCCATACACCTACTCCTGGATTTTAATATCGAGCCCAAGTAGGTTAATGCTCGCCCGTGTTTTCTTGTTTATCGAATCTGAAAAACTTAAACAATCCTCTATTTACCCTCTCGTGAATTTCACATCGAGCCTGAGTAGGTGAGTGATCGCTTGGTGTTTTCATGTTTCGAGAGCTTGAAAACCATAAAGAAGGCTCCAAAAGGTGTTTTTTCGTAAAGTTAGTCTCCTCCCTCGAAAAAGTGTAAAACAAAGGAAGAAGAAATCTTCTAGTCACGAATGGCTAGAGTATTCCTCTTTCGTAAGTAATCCACAAAACTCCAGAAAATGGTTAAACTTATACTTAAGTGGATGTTGCTTCAAATCCTTTAACGAGTTTGAAATGACAACTATACTCAGCAATCTTGTCATATTTAATGAGTCTAACAAGAGCTTAGAGAGAACTCCATAAGAATCTTTTTCATAAAGTTTTAACGAGTCCAAAAAAGTAAACTTGTGATGTCCTTACTGTTTTTAACGAGCTCACAGGAGAGATGGAAGAATGCTCGTAGCCTCCTTACTGTTTTTAACGAGCTCGAAGGAAAGGTGGAATATTGCTCGGAGGTGGATCAATGTCCAAATGAATGGCAGACTGTATTATAGACTCTGGGAAAATTTCATCAGAATGAATTATATTATCGCAGATGGAACACATATCTAAACATTTAGATGGAGTCATCACCTGGTCAATTGCTGGGACCCAGTCCTGAGAAGGTAAGCATGAATTCAGAGGCTTATTCTCAGTAGCAATTGGAATCAAGGAACAATATGCCACATAATTTGATTGTGACATAGTAGTTCCTACTGATGAGGGACATACTTGGTCTATAGTTGGGTAATAAGAGGGATCAACAAATGTAAGCTGATCGATAGTGACAATGCTTTCATTGTGAGGAAAATGCATCACACGAAAGAGCGTAGACACCACAACCTACATATCATATACGTAATCATGTCGAAGGATCATATCAAAATCCATAGGGTCCTTTAAAACCATAAAATGAACTAAGATTGTTTTTCCACTCAAAGTAACAGGTACTTGAGGGAGGAATCCCAATGGTTCACTAGGTCTTCTGTCGAAGGTCAACAACCAATTAACAATTGGAATAAGATTAGGAAAACCTAAATATTTCCAAGCATAGGGGGATAAGATACTAAAAAATGCTGCTTCATCTACAATACATTGGTGAACCACATGGTTGCCAATATCAACCTTTATCTGGAAAGGTGTAGAAGAAGGAAGGCGAGGCCCAGTTAGACTATTCCAATCAAAGGAAATGATCCCAGAGCTTGGTAGGGGTTCACTTGGAACAGATGCAGTGCCCCCATTTTCAGAAACATCCGCACTAGTAATGCAGAAGACTTTAGGGATAGGTGCATCAGTCTGAGAAGGACCGATGGGATCGGTCGAAGGTTGCATCGATTTGATCACTTCACTCTCCAAAGGAAGAGTGGGGTTGACCAAAGATTGCATTGGTTCAACCACTTAAATCTCCGAAGGGAGAGTGGGGTTGACCAAATATTGCATTGGTTCAACCACTTTATCAACCAAAGGTTGATCTAACTATTGGGAATCTATAGACAATTCAGGAGCAGAGGATCCTTCAGACATGGACCACACTCTCAGCACCTCTGGAATAGCAGGGCACCAATGAGTAAGGTGATATCCCTTACAAAGTTTACAAGGGAACTTTGGCTTGCGTCCTATAAGCTTAGACTCTGTAACAACAACAGTACTCTCAGCATGACTAGCATTGGCTGACAACTTGCCCTTAGCATGACTTGCATAGGCTAGTTGCTCAGAAGCAGAAGACTTTTGAACTAAGGACCACACTCTTTGCACCTATGGAATAGCAGGGCACTGGTGAGTAAGATGGTCTCCCTCGTAAAACTTACAAGGGAACTTAAGCTTCTATTTATAAGGTGTGCCAACAATGTCAACGTTCTCAGCATGACTTGCAGTGGCTGATTCAATGTCTCCAGTATGACTCACAGGAATTGGTGACTTGTCATTAATATGACTAGTAGTGATCAATAATGTGTCCTCAACATGAGAAATAGTGGTTGAAGACATACTTCCAGTATGATTTGCAATGTCTGAAATTTTGCTCCTAGCATGACCTCCAGAGGTTGGGTAGGTGCCCCCAGCATGACCTTCAGAGGCTGGGTGGTGAGGTTCAGTATGATCTCCAGTGACTAAACAAGTTCCCCCAACATGACCACCAGAGGTTGGGTAGGTTCCCCCAGCATGACCTCCAGAGGTTGGGTGGCTGCCCCCTTGCTTTGGAACCTTCTTCCTATTCTTCCTCCATCTATTCCTTTTAGACTGATGGTTACTAGCATTACTACTTTCACCACATGAGGTAGAAGGAGGAGGAGAAGATGCTATTGGCAAAGCGGGCATAGGGTTCTACTGCTCATGATGTGAAGTGCTTACTTGAGAAGCATCAGGAACATGCAAGGCATTCGGAGTGGAAAACAACCAAACTGATAGCCCTATAGTGAATCCCGGAAGATTCAAAGTAGCCATTAAGGGAGTACCAATGTTCCCAATCAATGGAAAAGCACAAGGATCCCCTTCAACAGGGGTACCTTGATTGGTGCTCACCGGGATGCTATCGATAGCTTTCGACTCAACAAACCAGAAATCTCTAAGGCCAACTAAAAACAAGCATCACAAAGAGCACACCACTACAAAATCCTAAGTATCCAAAACTAGGAAAACAAGGATGGTGAATACTCTCAATCGAAAGTCTGGGATGATCAGGGCCCAGAACAAGCTAGTAGAGCATTGAAGAATAGTTATACGGTGCCCAGTTCATGTACTCTGGGTGCAAGCATTTGAATCACCAAATCGCCCTCCTGGGATTACTGAAAAGGGTTACCTTTCGTATCTGTTCTAGGTACAATGAAAATAGCCTTTCACTGCCACCTATGTAAGAAGCCCTAAGGTCAAGATACTAAGGATACCATTAACACAAAAGAAGCTCTGGGGGACAGTCGCAGGTCCGACTAGAACACATGGGCAGGGTAGCTAAGTGCGAAATCCAAAAGGATCCCCGTACACGAACCAGCCTTGGTGTATGCTCCGAATGAAAAGTGAAGGGGTATCCTCACTATTTCACCTTCGCAAGACCTCGTGCTTAACTCTGGTTTCAGTTGAGCTTCCAGGACAACTTTGATGTCAATGGGTTTACCTAAAAACAATCTCACTAGGATTATTGAGTAATGAAAATGGTTTCGGATAGTTAAAGTGTGTTCTAATCCGAAACCCTAACCTAAGCTAGTTGGTGTAGTGACATCCCTAGAAAGAAAAGTTGCTAATAAATTTTATTAATTATTCTTTTTAAGGGTTGTTCTTTACTCAAAGGTTGCAATGCATTGTGTGGCATGGTTGTGACAGAAAGTAAAGTGTGTAAATGACACAACTTTCAAAACAACAAAAGGCTGTTTTTCTTTTTTACGATTATGGTCTTTCCAAAATGAAAACTTAAGCTAACCAAAAACAAATCTCTTTTTTCTTTCCTTTTCAAATTCAAAACAAAGTAAACTATGCTACTTCGAAATGATCATAAGCCTTACTACTTTAAACTACCAAACTCATTTTTTTCTTTTTCCGATATATGCAAAAGAAAAAGAACTTGAAAATGGAAGCAAGTAAGACCTAAAAGAGAAAATGAAAGTAAGGAAAAAAAACTCTAAGGTTCACAACAATCAACTTGATTACTTGACAAAAGACTTGTCCTACGAAGTTTTTAAAGGGAAAAAACCTTGGGCTTGGAAGACAAAGTGGAAAGAAAAGAAGGATAAGAGATGCTTTAAAATGGAAAGGCAAACTTCAAAATTTGCTCCAAAGCATCAAGAACCCTAAAAACACTAAGCCAAGCTAATGGTAGGCAAGCGAATCAAAGATGGCCATACAATCACAAAGGCTCAAATGGAAGCAAACTAAAAGACTTCAACTTACTTGAAATTGAAACTGACAAAGCAATCAGGAAATGTCTAGACTCAAAACTTTTGAAAACACCCTAAAGACTCCAACTTGGTGTCAAACCCTAAATCAAAGGTCAAGACACCGTCAAAGTATGCTTAGAGTTGCCACGAACAACAAATTTCGTAAACAAAGGTTTGTATACCTGTAACAAGAAACTATGGTATGAACATGCAGCTATGTTCAACTAGGGACAAGGCACAGTTTCCAAAAAGAGCCACGAACAAACAAGACACCTCAAAAGTACTCAAGCAAGAAAAAGATGACCTAAGGGACTAAGGAGAGGCAAACAAAGCTCAACCAAGGAATAAAGACCTCAAGGATCAGTTGGGAAAGCAAAAACAGAGGCTGGAAATCAAACCAAACAGGCAAAAATCAAATCCCAAAAACAAACAGAGACTTACAAGAAAATACTCTACTGTGCAGTAGAGAAACTTGCGTTTTTCAGGAGGTGTACCCTACTATGTAAAGGAAAACCAGCGTTTTGAGGAGGTGTACCCTATTGTGTAAAGGAAAACAAGCGTTTTTCAGGGGATGAACGCTACTGTATGCATAGAAACCAACGTTTTTTCCAAAGAAGGTTTAAAACAGGCTTCAAAACTTCAAATTGAGGTAAGTCAAGCAGTGGAGGCAGGCTATAGTAACCTACAGAGCCTCTCAGAGGATAAAAAAAGATCAAAAAGTGCTGGAAGGAAATTTAAATGAGTCTCCTAGAACAAAAAACAAGTGGTCCCTAGTGGACTCCCTAGTTTTTTGTTCGGGAATTCTACACTATAGCGAGGAGATGGACACTACCAACTTCTGGGGTGATAGATAAATACATTAATCATATCACATAGGCTTCTACAAAAGGAAAGAGATCAAGGTTCTTGAAGGCATACCTTATTAACGAAGTTCGATCCTAGCTTTCGCTTTCTCCTTCGATCGATCCTCCACTTGATCTTCTATTTGACGAACCTGCAATACAAAGATACCTTCCTCAACGTATCTTAACTGATATAACAATGATAGAATTGAAATAAAATTTAGACATCAAATACAATCAAGCATTGAATCCAAACAAATATGCAATCCATTAGACATTTGATTGGGACGGGAAGGGTATTTAACCCTTTATTGTCAAAAGCAAATAATCAGTACAAATATACTTGATCATTCAGAGTGCTTGTGCAACCGGATCCTGGGCTCCTGCTCTTCACACTAACTTGGAATTCCTCCAGCGTAACAACCCTTAATGCATAGTTTCTTCTCTAGGTCATTATGACCAGTATGAGTCTAATGAGTAACCCCTCTCATGGATCCTCCTTGTATTATATGGGACAAGGTAGGCAGTTTGGATCGAGAGGTAGCTGTATTGGTAGGTTGGGGAAGTTGCAAAACCAACTACAACTAATCCCAATTCGTCAAATTAATATATTTTTTATTACTTTTTAACGTGTACGCTAGTTTTCTTAAGTGGAGTAGCGTTCAACATGCAACTTCCCTACTTTACCACCAGCATTTGCAAGATTTCTGAGGGTGTACGCTACTCTATTGAAGCAAAGCAGAGTATTTTTGAGAAAAAACGCTACTTTAATGAAGTGGAGTAGATTATTTTTGGAGGCAAACACTACTATGATGCTTGTAGGGTAGCGTTTTTCCTTAAAAGTGGGTAAAAAGAGGGTTTTGTCATTTGTGAAGGGGTAGGTCTAGGCCATTCAACATCTAGGGTCATCATGCTCTTCAATCCAAGTTGTCCTTTTGTGTGATCAACAACTAAATGTGATCACGGATGGAAAAGTGCAAATTTGACCTCTAACAAGGCGGTAGGCATAGCCCACAGGTAGGTCATCGAGATTGGCTAGGAGGGCTAAAGGGGCATATCTTAAAGCCATTGATATTAGGTTTTTCTTGGGAGCAAAGGGATTTTTAGAAGCATCAAGAGTAACAACAAGTATTACAATAGTAACGCTAAAGTATTTAGGACTTGGGTACTTTGGCCAGCAGCTTTAGCGAAGGGAAACACGCCACTAGTTTCTTCTCGGGCTTGTAAATTTTCCCACAAAGCACTCAGAAAGTGGGTTTGGAACATTCTCTGGTCAAACAAGGTTTCTCTTAGATCAGTGTCAGACCCAGATATGAATGGGGAAGACTAAGTCCTTAAACCTGAAGAGACGCTTTCTATAGTATGTGCCTCTTTTTTAGGTAAAGAAAAGGACCTAGTTAATGGAGAAATACCTATTTAGCCTTTCTTTGCTTTCTCGATGACCTTCTCCGGGTCCGAGATAACCTTTGGTAGCTCAGGATCTGGATGAATTTTGGTAGGTATCCTCCTGGGAGCCAGACTTCCTCCTAGGAGTTCACCGATTTGAAAGATGGAGTCGCCAAGAGAATAAAATACGATCCTCTTAGTGTCTGAATATTGCTCACAATCAGCAATCATCTCTGATCTAATACAAATTTTAAAGTAAGATCGATCTCCAGTGGAATTGCCGGTTTGAAAATTGGAGTCACCAGGGAAAATGATACAACCTTGGAACCTCAGGTCTGATTTGATACTGTGAAAACCAGAGATTCTCCTGAGCGGAGTCACCATAAATGTTATCACTCAATATTTTCCTGGGTTGTGGCATGCAAGACCATGAGGTAACTGTTGCAAACCAATATTTAGTGCACGGAAACTAGCCTTTCCAACCATAAAGAGGGATCTCTCTTTCGTGCTTCCAGCAACAAGGTATAGATTAAATATGCTGGGTTATTGGTAAAGTGGTGGCTAGACCTTCGAACAACGGATTAAAGGGATGTTTTTAGTTGGTTGTAGATAAGAATAGGAAGACAATTGGGCATGGAGTCACTTCGGTAGATTTACAGTCACCAATTACGGGCTTAGACCATAATTGCAGAGGCAAGAGGCAAGGTAGATGGGTTTCTTTCAAGTGAAAATAATCAGCGGGTGAAGGAAGAAAAAGGGAACAAGTTCCATTACAAGGTTAGAGCATTTACAAATGAATTCTAACCTGCAACTTCGAGAGGAAAAGGGTGGAATACCTATTCATATGCGTCTGGAGCATGGGGACATGAAGTCGAGACCATGTAGTCTTGATCTAGGTATTGTAGAAGCAAACAATCAATGAAAATACAATGCAGGAACACATGCACAGGAAATAACAGACATCAAAACACACATCATAGGAATCTCAAGCTCCAGAATCAGGTCCTCTTATTGAATTAAGAGGTTGAGTTCAATACAAGTGCAGACCAGTAATCTCCCTGAATCTAAAACATCCAACCTTTCAATCCTCTTCGGAACCTACTTGATAGGATTACAAAAAATTTGAAGATTCTAACCAATTCAAAACATACTTGGATTGACAATGATGAGGTCGTTCAAGCCAGGCTGCCCAAATCAACAACCTCTAATTCTATTATGCATGAAGGTGGGGAATATTTTGCGCTGTCAGTGCGCCATTGGGTTGCGGAAGCCACCTGCTTATCCTTTGGATCAAGGAAGCTTATATTGACTATGACAGATAACTGAAACATCCCCCTTGCCGCTTCCAGGATGTGACATTTCTTTGTGAAAATATTCATTCCTTGCGGCCACCATCTGCTCTGCAACACTTCCATTGGTCCACGATTATATTTCTGCAATCTCCAATCCGCAATGTGGGACTTAGAATTTAGAAACTCCACTTATTGCCTTCTAAAAAATTACTCTTTCCGCAATCTGCAATGCGGGAGGCAGGATTCAGGAACTTACTTTTTGCGTTCCTGGAAAATGTCATTTCCGCAATCCGCAATCTGCAATGCAGGATGCAGAACTCAGAAACTTACTTTTTCGCCAATTGGAAAATCACCTTTCCGCAATTCGCAATCCACAATGTGGGATGCGAAACTTGGAAACTTACCTGTGCCTTCAGGAAAATTGGGCTCCCGCAATCTGAAATCCGCAATCCGCAATGCAGAATGCAGAACTCAGAAATCCACCTCTACGCACTTAGAAAAATATCATCCCACAATCCGTAATCTACAATGCGAGTTGTGGAACAACGGAAAGGTGGAAAACCTCTAGATCGGGCACATTGCAGATCACTTCCCAATCGTTGATCTGGACTTGTTATTCAATCTTAGCCATCCAAACTCCTTTAATTGTGGAAGGAGCCCTTTTTGCTGGTTCTTCTCATCTTCCTCACTGCGTATTTGTCATTTGGCCTTAAATTGCTTGACACTTAGCCATTTTTGGGATTTTTGACTCTTTCTTTGGTGCAACAGGTCGATGGGTGACCTTGGGGATTTGGTGGGGGCCTGCCTTTACCTTCCCTGGTGGAAACTGTAATAGGTGTTAATAGCCACAATTGACTCGGATCCGCAATCCACTTTTGCAATCCAAAATCCAGATTTCTGCATTCCGCAGTCCACGTGCGAGACTCAGAAATCAGATTGCCAAAACCAACGCTATATCGAAATCCCGCTTCCAACCACTGTAATCCGCAATGTGGAAGCTAGAAGTCGGAAGCCAATTCCGGGTTCGAAAATTTTTCTGTCTGAAATCCATAGTTCTACAAGCTGCATGCGGAACTCGGAAGTAGGATTCCTCCATTGCTATCCCGATGAAATTTACCTCCCGCAACCCGCTTGCGGATGCGGAAGGGTCAGGACCAAAGACCCCTGCTCCAACAAGCTTTTAGGGAAAAATTCCAAGGGTCATAACTCCCTCATGCTTTGTCCAAATGGGACCATGTTGGTACCGTTGGAATTCTCTTGGAGAGATCTATCCAATGGTGCAATCCTCACCCCATATGAGCACTCCAACCATGCCAATTTTCCAACTGAAATTCTATTCATAACCCCACCTAAGTGACTTTATCCTTATGTAAGGGACTCTTCCTCCTTACTGCCATGACTTCTCCCTTCACGTGACCCACATAGGGGTTTTGAAACACATCATGGGTTATCCCATTCCCTTCCAAAGACCAGGTGAAGTCAATTTATCCCTTTGAAGGGTGAATACAATGCACACTAAACACCTTGTAAATAAGTTTTGATTTTTTTTTTTGTTCCGCAACCCGCAATTGCGGATTGCGGATTGCAGAAAGATTATTTTATTTTTTAAAAAGATTTGTTTGCATCCCCGCAACCCGCAACCTACAATTGCGGATTGCAGATTGCAGAAACTCTTTTGTCCGTTGGTTTTCTAAGTTGTGATCCCGCAACCTGCAACCGACAATTGTGGATTGCGAATTGCAAGAAGAATGTACATAGTTGCAAAATATGTTGATGTATATGTAACTTCGGAATGTTTTTCACATATATGTATATTGTATTCCTATAGAGATGTTATTATTCCTCTATACGGAAGTGTCGTCATTTATATTGTAAGTGTCATAACTTATACTTGATGGGTTATTAGACCACCTTGTTGGGGTCAGCCTTGTATAAGTCATGTGGGTCAAAGGGTTATTAGAGCACCCTATTGGGGGTCGTCCATGTGGGTCAAAGTGTTATTAGACCACCCTAGTGGGGGTCGGCCCAGTCAGCATTATGTTAAGTGGTTAAGTTGAGGCCGACCTAGTTGAGTAAAGGTCAAGTCAAGTTAGTGTATAAATAGAGAGTGTGTCTCTCTCATTTTACGCATTCTGTTCTCTCACTCACACTTGGGAGAGTGGGGCACTTGTGGAGGGGGAGGATCTACTGCTAGGAGAAGACTATCTCTTGTATTATGGTTGTATCATTGCTCTATCTATCTCTAAGGAAGTTATTGGGGTTTTTCACCTTTATGGTTTTCCCCAAGTAAACTCTATGTCTCTTGTGTGCTTGCATTATTGTGTCCATGATTGTTATGCTATAGATTTGTTGTACATGTTGTTCTCTCAGTTAAGATCCTAGATCATATTGAAGTAAATTTTGAAAATTTAACAAAATAAACTCCCGCAAATTGACCCCGCATCCCCCAAGATTTGATCTCAGCCATTCATTCGTCTCAATCCTATGGCCTAGATTTTACTCCCCAAAAATTGATAAATATATGGTTTTTTCTATTTTTTGTTATCATTTTGATTTTCAAAAAACTACATTGCTGAGTGTATTTTCACTGCGAGTTTTACCAGGGATCACTTTCACCATTTTCAGTTAATTCAGGTTGGTTTTCCTGTCATTTTCGTATTCTATTGTTTACAGTTTTCACTGTTTGTGAATTAGTTTTGATTTTGTGTTTTTCTATTTATCAGAATTATCTAGTCTTTCAAAATGTCACGGAATACTCGATCAAAGACTTCTCACAAAGACCTATTGACCAAAGACCCAAACTTTGGTATCTTCTCAGGCACTAGTGAAAATATTACTGAAACCTACCAAATCGTCAAGTTAAAAATCTACTCAATTTTTTATAATGATGACCTATCAAACATCCATAATGAACAGCTTGAATATGAGAGAATTAGGCATTCCCAGCTTCATGCCATTGCTGCCAGACCCCATATCCTTCCTTATACTGATGCGGTTAAATGGATTGTGGACCACGGTAACCCTAAAGACTGGTCTTTCAGTGACATCGCAGGGTCACAATTGGCTACATTTCACCATGAGGTTTTCATCAGAACCTATGCTCTTAAACCGGTCATCCAACTCCTTAACACTGAATTTGTAGAATCTTCTAAGACCAGGTATAATTTTAACGAAATGCTAAAGTCATGGATGCATAAACCTAACAGTTTCGTGCCCAGGGCTGATAACCTATACCTAGTTTCCTGGTTTAGAGAACCTTATTCTCTACTGGCAGCCATGCTATGCAAACTGTATGGTCTCCCAAATTGATTGGTATTTAAAGATGAATGGGATCCTGTAGTCCATCATGTCCTAACAACTGGTGAGTATTTCCCTTGGGCGTCTATCTTGTCATTTGAACTCAAGACAACCATTCAAACATATCAGCAAGCACCGACTCTAAGGAAGCCACGTTTCTTCTTTTCATCTTTTGTCATTGATGTATTTTGCATAGAATTTCAATATCCCAACATGGGATGGATTTGGACTCCATCAAACCCCCTGTCCATATTTATCATTCTGCATTGAGGGAAAGCAATTACATACCTTTGATATATGACATTTGTGACCACTTCCTTGGAAGTATTTATCTTAAAATATTCAAAGAACAGGCTCCTGCTTTCTCAGTTGATGCCAGAACCTTCATTACTACAATTAGTGACTGGTATGTGGGTGAATCCTTCTCATATGTCAGAGCTTGGGGAGGCATCACTGTCCATGTTCTACCCAGGATAGTTCCAGACAGGTTGGTCATTGAAGAAGTTTCCTATCAAACTGTTATTGATGGTGTGTATAAAAGGCTCACTGGTCCAAAAAGGAGGTGATGGCCTAAGTTCCCTTTGAACCTTTGGCCATTGGCTATCCCAAATTCAACTTGGGATATAGTATTGGGTGACAAAATGGATTCTTTGAAATTGGGCTATGCTTCCAAAAGAAGACATGATCCTAAGGGATTTCTTGATGCTCATTTTAAGCAAAATCATGTGAAGATGGGTTTTGTTCATGACGAATTTTCCGATGACTCCATCTATCAGGGACTAAACACCTTTCTGAAGTCCTGGCTAGGGCTAAGAGTAGAGATGAGCATAACCAAATCATGCAATATCAACAGGAACTTAAAACCAGAGTTTTGAGTTATAGGAACATGCAACTCAATATTGTTGAGCAAACAATAAAGGATCGAGAGGAAAGGGAAGCTTAGAAAGCAGTTGTTCCACTAATGCTGACCTGCAGTGAAGGAGATAAATGAAAAGGCATTATGGGAGATCCTCCTAAGCTGGAAACTGCTGTTGAATTTAAAGAATTAATGCAAGCATCTCAACAATCAAAGCAGGAACTAGAAAAGATGACCTTGGTGTTAGATACCCAAGTAGTTGTGGCTGTTAAGCCTGGTGCTGATATTCAAGTTACTCCTGCAGTTACCCAGATTAGTGATGATCAAGTTATGGCTGTAACTAAACCAGCTAAAAGGAAGAAAACTCAGACTTCTACATCTCAAATCCCTTAGTACTTTAGAAATTATTAACAGTGATATTGAAGATGAGGTACACCCTTATGTGCCTGTGATTGAAGAAGTAACTGAAAATTCTCAAATAGTTACAGATTATTGAATGCTATTGAAATGGATGACTCTGTCCTAGACCAACAGATCCTTGAACCTACTTCTGATGCTGATAACACAACCTCAAGACTTCTTCTTTCATCTATTCAAATTATTTCAACCTTATCATCCGAGGAAACAATACCACCTACCATATTCCAGTCATTTCATACAGTGACTTCTATCACTGCCCCATTTCCACCCATCTCAGTTCCACTTCCCATTTTTCCATTTGCTTTTGCAGAGATCCATTCTTCGACTATCCCGCTGCAATCATCCGCATCTATTTTATCACCACTAGCTACTGATGAGAAAATTTTAGTTCCTTCTTCTTCATCACCAACTGATTACATCCATATTCCACTTTCTGAAGCTTTCACTTCGATTCCTTCGCCAACCTCAGTACCACCAACCATTCAAAATATCCCTTCCTTCCCAACTACTTCCCAAGTCACTATGTCTATACCCAGTCCTACTGTTACTCAGACATCCCCATTAGTTTCAACAGTAAATGTGACTACATCATTTACTGAATTGGTAGCTGAGTTTGAACAAGATATTGTAGTCCCTCTTGGGGATTATTTCTACAGTAAAGCATCTAAGGCAGTGATGATAAAAGGTAAGAAGAGAAGCATAGATCAAGGTGGATTGGAGGCACACACCCCTAATCAAATAATTTGGGCTAAGCAATCTGATGATGTCCAAAAGGAAGCATTGGATACAGTTACAACTATGGGTGCATTTGCAGGTGCAAAATTTGATTCAGTGACAACACTGAATAGGGAGATTGATTTGATGAAAGAAGAGTTGAAGAAGCTTGAAGAGAAATTGGCCAAAACCAATGAGGAGCATGAAGCTTATGTTCATGATCTTAGGAAGGTGTTTGAGGATAGGTTTGAACATTTGTAGCTAAGGAATACCTCTCTCCAGGCTCAATTACATGATGCACAAGTTGTGAATGCTACCAATACACAAAGGATAGTTGTGCGTGAGAAACAATGTGAGGATGCAATTGCAAGTGCAGCCTCCTCTGCCTTCTCTAGGTTTTCCCAGCTGAAATTTAAAGACTTGGCCATCCAGGTCAATGAAGAACACTAAAAACTGTTAACTGAATTGTTTGTCACTCTAGATGAAATTCGAGAGACTCACATTGATTTTGGCAAGATGACTGTTATTCTTGATGGACATATATCCAAGAGATAGCAAGCCTCTAAGGCCAAAGATGATATTGTGGAATGGCAGAGGTATATAAAGGACAGACTAGAGTACATTCCTATTCTCAGTAGTTTCTAGCTCAAGAAAATCAGGACTATGTTGCGTGCTTGGAATGATCTCATTGATATGGCTGAAGATACTATTCAGAAAGCACAGGCTATTTGTAGAAGGAGGTGGTATGTTGTTAAAAACATTATGGAAACATTGCAGTTCCCTACCATGGATCTTATTGAAAGTTCTTGTCCACCTAAATTGGTGATTGAACAGGTTGAGCGCTTATGTGAGGAGGCCAAAGAGAATATTCAACAGCTCGAGCATATCAAAATTGAAGACATGGATATGTTAATCAGGAAACCTGTTGCCATGGAAGGCAAGATCCACATTTTCATTCGTATTTGGCATAAGTTGGCTAAAAACGAGATTGAAAGTTTTACGTGTGATGCCCAGCTGCGGCTTGAGTCAGCAAATTATCCAAATATAGATGAATTGTTAGAAATCTGGGCCAAGTAGCAAGATTTTCTTAGCCATTAGTCTAGTTCGAATTTTGTAATCCCTGTTTTATGGGAATTTACTCTTTGCATCATTTTGTACTTATTATTTAAAGGGTAGATATCTCGTAGACTAGGATGAGGGAATTTGGAGGAGAAAATAAACAAAAGAGACTGGAGATACTCTATTTAATGCAGAGTTTGTAATTTCTTACAAACTTTCAGTTATACAGTAATGTTATTCTCTTGAATCTTCGTTTGTTTATTAATCAAATTTATTTGATAAATGTTGATTTTCACTTTAGATTGCTTATCTATATTGTTTACTCTTTGCAATTTATAAATACATTCATCTATAGTTTTGATTTCTCTTTGCTTAAGATCTGTGTACCTTTAAATGTTTTAAGAAAATTTATTCAATTAAAATGTTTATCTATTTCTGCAAATGGTTCACAGAAACTCATAATTTATGTTAATTTTTCAATTGGCATATCAGTCACAGGTTAATCTTGAATTTACCTAAACCCTTAATTTTCCATTAGTTAGTTTTAATTGTCTGGTTGTAACTTGAACAAATAAGCAACTAATCTCCTTTACATTTCTGTTAAGTTGGTGAGCATGCTTATCTATTTTCATAACAAGTTAATCTGCACATAAATAAGATACCTTCTTAGAATATGATTAACTGAGATTAGGTTTCCTTCTAGGCATATTCTTTAGACTTAATATACTTTGTTTTCCTTCATAGGAAGATAGATCCATTTAGGATCAAAACCATAAGTGCTAGTGGAGGCCTTTGTATCCGTGGGAGATTACTATTCCAAACAGGTTGGGGATAGAACTATCCTTGCGTAGGACCTTTTGAATCCTTTCGGTTTGGATTTTACCCCTCTGTTGTGAGACTTGGAACCCATTCTAGCAACCTACACATCCGAGGCCTCAACAAATGGCAGTAGAAGGAGGGCCAAAAGTAAGATATTCCTAAACATAATACCAATAAACCAACTCCTGCAAGAATATCGATTGCCACCCGTAATCACACACAGGCATCTACTTCCATTGAACAATCGGTGCAAGATCCAAATACTATTCCTGCTACCCATGTAATTGAGCAGGAAATCAGAAGGGGAGACATTATTCTCGTATCACCCACTAGGGGACCCCTTACACTTGAACATATACTTAAAAGTTCGTCTGATAGTGTTGCTAGGTTATAGTGAAGGATCATTGAAGAACATAATCAGTGGTTAGTAGTAGTTCATCATGAGAACACTGATCCACAGGCAAATAATCAAAATAATCAAGATAACCAAAATTCAGGTGACCAAAACATGGAAGAACATAACAATTTTTCCAGTCACCCATTGATTCCTGAATTTAACCTTGACTTATTATTTGGAGAACAAAACAGTCCTAAACACAACACCACAATAGGTGGACCTCCACCTTCACCCCCTTCTTCTTCGTCTTCCTCAGACGAATCATCGGATTCTGAATCTTCTAGTTCTTCAGAAGAAGACATCCCAATGGTTGACGAAAGACCTAATAGGCCCTAGTTGGATCAAGATGTTGTGTTCATCCCAGGTGATCAACATAGATTACCTAAGAATCCTGAAAAATGGCTTCGAAAATATAATCCTGATGACAAAATCCCTGTATAAGATCACATTAAAACATTCATGCAGGGAATCAAACTCAGAAATGTAATACATGAGGATGTAGCCTGCAGACTATTTCCTTATACCTTTGAAGGTAGAGCTTCCACATGGTATTTTGCTTTGGAATCTAGATCTATCTCATCATCGAATGATTTTGCAGCACTTTTCATTCAGAAATTTGGGGATGACAAGACCCTAGAAGATTTGGTTATAGATATTTCCTCCATGAAAATCAAAGGGAAAGAAAGGGTAAAAGACTTTAACCAAATATTTTCATATCTCAAAAATAGAATTCCTACCAATGTTCTTCCCGTTGAAGAGTTATTAGTAGCATACTACATCAAGGGACTTCCAAGTCAAATAGCTATGTGGGTTAAAAGAGATCATAAAGAAAGCTTGCAGGAGGCTTTTGCAGAAGCTATTCAAGTAGAGAAGGATATGTTTGGTCTGAAAGACAATCCCGACATATCAGCTGAACAAGCATTTACCTCCCACAAGAAAAATGAGAATCCTCCAAGAACCACTGCAACAAAGCCAGATCCTTTTGACATGACTCATATGAAAAATTTTCTTTAGAAAATATCCAATGAGATGTTTGATTTAAAGAAGAAAAATAATGAAAATCAAGCTAATAACAGAGGTTTTGCAAGGCCACCTTTTAGGAGACCTTATCAACCTCCTCAAAATACACCACCTCCAAATCCTAATGAAGGATTGAATTCTGAAGAGATTTACTCTATTTTTAAATATCTGGCCACTAAAACATAGAATGTCCCTGAACCCTCTGATGATCAAACAAATCAAGACTCACAATTACCAGAAGAAGAAGAAGAAAAAGACCAACAGATTAATACTGTAAGTTACTTTTATGAACTCCCAATGAATGAAGAAGAACCTGAGATAGTATTCAATGTTCAACATCCTTACAACACTAGATCAAAAGGACAATTTGCTCAGGAACCTTCATCTTCAACAATAGCTCCTAGCAAAAGTAAAACTATCCCACAAAAGGATACAGTCATTTCTGAAATGGAGTACAGTTTGGCAGAAGATTTGAAAAGAGTCAAAGATAATATTTATTTATTTGAAATCCTTAAAATCCCTTCTATGAGAGACTCTCTACCTAAAAGTATGATAATCAAACAACCAAGGGAAACTCAAAACAATAACTTAGACTCTTTTACCAAACTAGATGATCAAAAACCTAGAAGCAAGAGAACACCTCCTTTCTTGCTTACATTTGAAATCTTCAATAGGAATGTACACAATTGTATGATAGATTCAGGTGCCTCATCCAATGTGATGCCCCTATCTGTCTACAGAAAGCTAAATGCAACTTGGGATCCCTGTCTTACTCAAATCGTTCAGCTTGACAGATCCAAAGTAAGAGTAGTGGGAAGATTAAGAAATGTCTTGTTGACATTGTTTGTTGATTCCAGAATCCACCAGACCATATATATTGTTGTAGCTTACATCCAAGAAGCTTATGGAATGTGGCTGAGCAGATATTGGTTGGAGAAGCTGAAAGGATACTTGCCATTGATTGGTCTCACCTATGGCTACCCTATAATGGACAACCAAATAAGATTAAGATCAGTAGGGAATCATATATGAAGCAAACAGTCACTGACCTTAATGACTCAAGTGAACCTATTTCTTATTTCACTTCACACATTGAGCATTTCACATTTGACACATTATTTGAGGATCTTCCTACTAATCCCTCACCAATTGAGAATGTACAGAACCAGTCACAAATTACCAATGTTACTTCTGTACCATTCTCTGGCACAATTATACACAATGTATATAATGTTAATACAAATTTTAGGATTGATCCTATTGCATGGACTTTATTTTTTGATGTCTCTAGATCTAAAGATGGAGCTAGTGCAGGTTATGTCCTAATTGATCCAAAAGGGACTAAAACTATGATTTCTTGTAGACTTGAGTTCGCATGTACCAATAATATACCTGAGTATGAAGCCCTGGTTCAGCGACTCAACAAGGCCATTTATATGGGTGCACAGGTAATTGAATGCTTTGGAGACTCTGAGATCATAGTGACATAGGTAAGAAACAAGATACATTGCTTGTCTCCTTGTTTAATTAATTATCAAAAGTTGGTAAGAGATCTCACTAACTCTTTCTCTGCATTCAACATCAAGGTCGTCCCCAGATCACAGAACTTTGATGTTGATCTCCTAGCTAATACTACATCTGGGTTGATTCCAGCAGAAGGTTTGTCCCCTGAAACGTTTTCAATTGAACTTATGTACAGGCCTTCTATTCCTGATAATGTGACAAATTGGAAAGTATTTGATGATGACCAAAAAATACTAGACTTTCTCAAAGCCCATGATACCTTTCACGATATGGAAATTGATGAGGCTAAACATGATAAATCCTTATCTGATCCTTCCAACCTCATCCCAAAATCAGTCATCAACCTAGAGAAATTTTATGACTTGGAAGACAAGTTCAAACAAAATACCAACTGTAAGACCCAGAGTTCATCTCTCAAGTATGAGCCTGTCAACCTAGGCACTGAACATAATCCTCGTTTCATAAATCTTGGGGTTGATTGCTCTGTTGAAGAGAAGAGAGATTTTATTAAATTTTGCAAGGAGTTCAAAGATGTTTTTGCATGGACATACGATGAACTCAAGACTTTTGACACCAGTGTCATGCATCATAATATACCGATGAAAGAAAAAATGAAACCCTTTCTGCAGAAGTTAAGGAAGATGCGTCCCAGTCTGGAACCCTCTGTAAAGAAAGAGCTTGAGAAATTACTGAGAGCTCGAATTATATTCCCTGTTAGGCATACAAAGTGGATTGCTAACCTTGTATCTGTTCGGAAGAAGAATGGGGAAATCAAACTCTGTGTTGATTTTAGAAACTTAAACAGAACTTCCGAAAAGGATAACTACCCTGTTCCTCCTATGGAGCAGATTCTAGAGAAAGTAGCAGGGTCTGAGATGTTTTCTCTCCTTGATGGCTTCTCAAGATATAACGAAGTCCTAGTCACCCCTGATGATCAACTAAAAACAGCTTTTAGGAACCCTTGGGGAACCTTTGCTTACAGGCGAATTCCTTTTGGGATGATAAATGTAGGAGCTGCATTCCAGAGAGCTATGGATATAACTTTTAGAGGTTTGATGCACAATTCTGTCTTTGTGTACTTAGATGATATTACTATCTATTCTAAAAAATGACATGAACATTTGTCTCCTCTGAATCAAGTGTTTGAACGTTGCAGGAAGTACAGAATTTCGCTGAACCCCATGAAGTCCATCTTTACAGTTACAAAAGGTAAGATCATAGGTTTTATTGTTTATAAAGAAGGCATGATTATCAATCCAGAACGCACTAAAGGCATTTCGAAGATCGGCCTTCCTAGTTCACGGAAAGCCATGCAATCATTTCTTGGTAAGATTAATTTTGTTCATAGATTTGTACCAAATTTTGACCAAATTTTTAATCCATTGCAATAGTTAGTTAAGAAAGATGCACAATTTAGGTGGTCTGAGGAACAAAGAAATTCCTTATCAAAATCTAGAGAGCCATTGTGGAAGCCCCCGCTTTGATGTCTCCAGATTTCGACAAATATTTTATTCTGTACACCTTTGCTACTGACTTCTCCTATGCAGTTGTCCTGACACAGAAACATGATAATGATGCTGAAATCCCTATTTCATTCATGAGATCAACATTCAAGGAAGCAGAACTCAGCTACTCCTAGATCAATAAACATGCTTATGCTATCTACAAATCAGTGAAACATTATAGATCGTACCTGTTGAAATCTCGAACTGAAGTCATTGTTCCTTATGCAGCCATAAAAAATGTTTTGGTTCAGAAGGAGCTAGATGAGAAACGAGCCCATTGGATGACGACGTTGCAAGAATATGACTTGGAGATCAGACCAACAAAGATTGTTAAGGGCCAATGTTTGTGTTTGCTCACTTGTGAGGAACCTGCAACAATTAAATAATGAAAATACACGAGATAGCAGTAATAACATAACTTAGAATCACTTTATTGATCACAGGCCACTTCAAGGGGGCAACCTCCTTTGAGCAAGCTCAATACAGATAACTTCACGGTGCCTTCATTAACCTCAACACACACTTATATACTAAGTCTAGGCGACAATACTATGGGTCAAAACCATGGGCTAATACAAACTATGGGTCAACAAATACTACGAGCGACTTACAAAGCATATGTGCCAACAATAATAACACAAACTATGGATCAACAAATACTATGGGACATCTTACAAAGCATATGCATCCAAAAAAAATATACTAACAAAGTAAATACATGGGTTGCTAACATCCCCTCTCCCTTAGAAAAAGCTTTGTCCTCAAAGCTTTAGATGTGGAAATTGATGTTGAATTTGAAGGAGTGGTGCCCACGTAGTAGCCTCTGGTTGCATGTCGTGCCACTGAATGAATACCTCTATGATAGAGCGAGAGATAAGAGGATGCACTTTGAGTGTCAGGGAGGATTGATTAGAAGGCTGTATACAAATAAAAACCATATCAACTGCTTGAAAAGTGTGCTCAGAATGGTGTTGATCGGCTTGTTGTTTCATTCGAATTCTGGCCATGTGAAGAGTGTCCTGCAAAATGCGAAGAATCTGATCGTAGTTTCGAAGAACCATGTCAATTTCCTGAATTGGTGCACTGTTGAGGGTGGATGGAAGAAGAAATGGTGGTTCCTGACCATAGATTGCTTCATATGGATTAATTTTAGATGCAGTTGGGTACCACCATTCAGTGAGAGGGAGCCACTTTGCCCATGGAGGTTGTTGTTCGAAGGTGAAGCGACGAATATAAGTTTCCAAACATTTATTGGTAATGTCAGCCTGTCCTCCAGATTTCCTGAGCCCTTCAATGAATTCCAAAGGCATATCTATCCAGATATGTGGAAGGATGGGTATGGGTTCGAGCAATCGCGGAAGGAGCTGAAGGGTATCATATTCAACCACCATCTGTTGAATTTTCATTTGCATTCCCTACCAAAAGAAGGTATGTTGTGCCTGCTCATACGTTTGGAGGAGCCTGGAGTGCCTGACCAAGGGAGACGCATGGAGTTCAGAGAAGACATAGTCTCTTGAACATGTTGCAACCAATTTGGAACAAGCAGAGAAATAGCTAAAAGAGAAATTGAGGCATCAATTGTGCGAGAAGGAGCATCTGCCACCAAATTGTCTTGACCCTTCATGTAAGTGATCTCATTGGCATAACCCAGGAGTTGGCGAATCAATTTCAATTGTGCGAGTGAGGAGACCCATTGTTCCAGGAAATAATTCAGACTCTGGTGAGTAGTCTTGATGCAGAAAGAATTCCCAAATAGGTATGGCTGTCACATCTGTACTCCATGAAAAATAGCCATCATTTCCTTCGCAGATGTAGAGGTGGCTAAATTATTACCGAAAAGGTCTCGTGAAGGAGGAAATCCCACTGGTTCAGCAAGGGCACCAGCATTTCTATCCAAAATTGGTTGGAGATCCAAGGGAGTACTGGAGACTGTGGATGGGTGCATCTAAATGGAATGGAGCTGAGTGATGACACCATGTGAATTCTTCTTAAGGAGTTTTTCCAGGGGATGTGAAGTAATGATGCAGAGAGACCCTAGTTGTAAGCCGGTAAATTTTTGTTTTTTCCCATTGACTGAAAACTGCATCCAAAGTTCAGAAAATTCCCATAAGATGGGTCCAAGTGTGCATAACCATTGAACGCCCAAAACCACATCACATCCACCTAAGGACAAGGAATACATGTCAGAGCGCAAGTTATAATCTTCTAGAGAGATACGCACATTGTGACACTTCCCCTTGCAAGGTAAGGTGCCCCCATTGGCAACCATGACTTCAAAGTTGGAGAAAGGATGGAAAAAAAAATCATCATGTTTGGCGATCTGAGGGTCAATGAGGTTATGAGTTCTACCAAAATCAATGAGTATGGAAAGAGGAAGCTTCTTGAAGTAACCCCTGAAACGCATTGTTTGGGGGGTGGTGAGTCCAGCTAAAGCATGCAGAGATATCTCTGTGTGGTCTTCCTGAGACGGGGGGTCAATAAGCGGCTCTTGAATGCCGACCTAATCATCCATTGTATCTGAAGCTTATTCACCAATTTCAGAGGCAGGCAGAGAATCCACATCCTAGAGAAAGAGCTTTTGCTGAACACATCTATGTCCCCAAGTGAATTTTTCATCACAATTATAACAAAGCCCTTTTTCTCCGTGTGCCTGCATCTTTGTTTCAGACAAATGCTTGATAGGAGTTGGTCGAGGATTTGGTAGGATAGGAGTTCTTTGAGAACCCATATTTCGGAAGGGAACAAAAGTGGTTTTGGAGCGTTGTTGGGTTGCAATCCTGTCTTCTGCCAACTTAGCCAACCCTAGCGATTCCATCATTATGTTGGGACATAAGATTTTAATCTCTGAGTGGATTTCATCCTTAAGACCATTGATAAAACAAATCTTGTAGAATTCATCAGACAACCCTTCTGTGTGATTGGCTAGTTTCTCAAATTCTGTCTCAAACTCTCTAACAGTGCCAATTTGGTGAAGTCTAGTGAGGGCTCCTGTGAAGTCATCAAAAGCACTATGACCAAATTGTTGCAAAAGGAGCTGGCAAAAATATGGCCATTTCAGCTCTTCATGAGCCTTGATGTACCAATGGTACCATTGAAGAGCTTCATGTTCCAAATTAAAGGATGCAAGTGCAACTTTGTTGACATCAAAAGTATTATGTAGATTGAAATATTGTTCTGCACGATAGATCCAACCAGTCGGATCGGTACCATTGAAGCGAGGAAAATCAAGCTACGGACCACGGAAATTGTTGGAAGAAGAGAACCCATTGTCTGATGAAGACTCAGACTGTCATTTGTTATTCATGGCTGAATGCTTAAGATAGTGGCCGAGAGATTTTTCATCCAGATCCTGGAGATTGGCTTGGATGGCTGCAAGAGCTTCCTCCATGGTTTTTACTCCTGCGCGGGTGACAACCATAACCAGGAGTTTTTTTTTTAAAGATTGGATAGAAAAAAGGAAACATAAGCTTATTTAGTAAAGAGAAATTTGGATTTGGGAAAAACTCAGATGGGTAATTGGGGTTTGACTAGGTTTTGGACACTTTTGAAGGGATAGGGAAGCAGAAAATGAAGATTTCAAAAGTGGGGTGAAAGAATGGGAAAATTTGCTAGAGAGGGACAAAGGAGCAGAAATAGGGAATGAACACGGTGGAAAAATTTGAAGGCAATTGGGTGAAAATTAAAGAAGTTATGGAAAACCCTAAAAATAGACAAATGTGGGATTTCTGGCTTTGGGAAGTGGAATTTGGGATAGGGTCCTCAGGAATGAAGGATGCAGAATGGGATTACAGGGGTGTGAGAGAAATTTTAAGGGAAATAGAGTGAAAACAAGGGAGATATGGCGAAAAACATATAATTTTATTTTTTTTATGGATCTGCCATGGCATAAAAGGGATCCGAAACAGATGGATCTACAATGACACGGAAGGGATCGCTAATAGATAGATCTGAAATGACGCGGAAGGGATCCGAAACAGATAGATATGAAATGACGCGGAAGTGATCGACAACAATTCTGGACAGAGGGAATCTGCGATTTATCAGCTGAAAATAGATATGGACCCCATATGCTTGGCTTCCTAACGGTTCAGGGTATTCACTCGGCCACCAATGCTGTCTGACGACTTGCGTATTGGGGCAGTACCCCTCACTCCACGTCTAAGTTAAAACTGATAACCTCTTTGCCACAAACGACAGCTCTTGGTTTACCTCACAGGTGGGAACTAGTCAATTAGGTAGGGGTCGTTGCCCTTTTTGCTGGCAGGTCCTCTCAATGGGCTAGCTACTTTGGGGTTCCTGTGGTACTCCTCACAATGAGTTTTAGGGATTATGCCCAAGTACTTCTCACAATTATGCGAATAGGGATTATTCCTAGATCGGAACCTGCAATAGATGCGAAAAAAGATTTTTGGCAAAATTTCACCCAACGAGCCGAAGAAAGTGCTCTGGTACCAGATGTGAGGAACCTGCAACAATTAATTAATGAAAATACATGAGATAGCAGTAATAACAGAACATAGAATCACTTTATTGATCACAGGCCACTTCGAGGGCGCAATATCCTTTGAGCAAGCTCAATACAAATAACTTCACGATGCCTTCATTGACCTCAACACACACTTATATACTAAGTCTAGGAGCCAACACTATGGGTCGAAACCATGCGCCAATACAAACTATCAGTCAACAAATACTACGAGCGAATTACAAAGCATATGCGCCAAACAACAAGAACACAAACTATGGATCAACAAATACTTCGGGACGTCTTACAAAGCATATGCGTCCAACAACAATATACTAACAAAGTAAATACATGGGTTCCTAACATCACTCCTCAATCAAACGATCTTGTACAACAACAAATTGAGTGGGAGTAGCAGGAAAGTATGCCTACAGGTTCTGTTAATGCCATAGAAACTCCAACATTTGAATGGTACGATCATATTAAGTTTTTCTTAAACCATGGGTTTGCTCCTGAAACCTTGACTTTAAAACACGTAGAGCTTTAATATTAAAATATGCTCCATATCAATTTATAGTTGGCGTTTTGTTTAGGAAGAACTACGATGGAGTTTTTCTTAGATGTTTAGAAAATAATGAAACTGATGATATTATTTTGCAATTTCATGCAGGACCTGCAGGAGGACACTTCTCAGGGGAAACCACATCCCACAAGATTCTCAGGGCAGGATATTATTGGCCTACTCTGTTCAAGGATGCCTATGCTCATGTCAGGAAATGTGATCCTTGTTAGAAGTGTGCTAAGAAATTTAAAAAACCTTCTTTTCCTTTGCAGCCAGTAATTGTTTAGTTTCCATTTCAGCAATGGGGATTGGATTTTGTTGGACCCATTAATCATGTTTCTTCCTTGCAACACAAGTATATATTGACATCCACAGACTACTTTACTAGGTGGGTAGAGGCAGTCCCTCTCAGATAATGCAATACAAACCAAGTGATATCCTTCCTTGAAAGTCAAATAGTCACTAGGTTTGGTGCCCCTGAGTATCTAGTTTTTGACAATGCATCTTAGTTTTCTTCCATTGATCTTACACACTATGCCCTTGAAAAGGGGATCAAACTGAAGTTTTCTACCAATTATTATCCACAAGGTAATGGGCTTGATGAATCTTCTAACAAGAACTTCATAATCATTTTGAAGAAGAAAGTAGCTTCCCATCACAAAGATTAGCACACCCAGCTTTGCAATGCTCTTTGGGCAGACTGGGTTACCCCAAAGGTAGCTATTGGAAATTCTCCTGACTGTCTAATCTATGGTAAGGAAGCCATCCTACCATCCAACCTTACCATTCCCTCATTACAACTAGCCCAATCTATTCAAGAAGATGATTCCTCCCCACTTCAACAGAGAATTGATACCCTGCTTAAGTTGGAGGAGGATAGGGAAAGGTCTAAAACCAAATTGTATCAACATCAGCAGTTGGTTAAAAGATGGTTCGATGAGAAATCCTCTTCTAACAGAGATTTTTCAGTAGGAGATTTGGTATTGATATGGGATAAACAACATATAGACAAAAATGAATATACCAAATTTCAACGCCTCTAGATAGGTCCTTTCCTTGGTACAAAAAAGATTGGTCCTAGTACTGTTTGGTTGCAGACACTGGAGGGAGTCATTGACACTTATCCATTGAATGTTTCTATGCTTAAGAAGTATTTTGTTTGAACAATTTGATGCATCTTGTACATAAGTTTGGTGTGTTTTCTTTTCTTTTCTTTCTTATTGGTTTTTTCTTTTATATTAGTTTGTATTTGAATGATTCCTACACATTTGACAATGGTTGTTGATCAGTCTGTCTCGACATTTATATAGTCTGAAGTTTTTAGAATGGATTGTTAGTTTTAGCTTTTCTCAGCCTATGTCAGAAGTTGTTTTGTATAGAATTCACAATCAATAATTATAGAGATTTGATTGATACCTTCCCACCTAGATAATTATATTTACATATGTTTTATTTGTTTAATTGAGGATATGGGAGTTAATGGTTTTCTTACCTTATGCTTCATTAGTGCAATACAACATATCTTAATAACTTGGTCAACCTTTGTCTGCTCTGGATCTTATCATAGTCACCTTGAAAATAATTTTTCTTAATAATTGTAGATTACAAGATGGGGGGTCTTATTACGATCCATCCCATTAGGTTCATAGGTGTTTAGTGGAATGACATCTTCACATCAAGCCACCAAACTTGAAAGATGAATTTTAGTTTCTATTGAAAGGTGGAAGATCCTATCACAGGTCAGTCCGCTCATGATCTGCAAAGCATCAATGAGTAACACTACTATTATGTGGTTACCAAGCCATGGTAGTGTCTTGTAATTTACACCTTAATAAACCTTTGTTTTCTTTGTTATAAGACAATTGTTGTATATAAGGATAAGGGGGGTCTTATTTCAAGCAATCCCTACCATGATCATGGATTTGATTTTGGACTGAATTTATCATTATGTGGTTACCAAGCCATGATAATTACTTTCAGTGTCATAGATGGAATACAAGGAGTCTCCTTACCGAGCTAGCTTGTTCAGTTTCTAGATTAGGTTTGTGAATGGCATTGCCAACATCTGATCACCAAGTCAAGGCAGTGGTCTTATGTCAACAAGGTCTTATGTGCAGATTTTCATTGTTGAAAAGAAAAGAAAAATAAGGAAAATGTATATACTGTCAATAATGTATCTCTATGTAAATAAAGCAATTAATAAATCAAGGTGATTTATAATTTGGATATCCAGAGTAGTTTTAAGCTTTTTCTCATGTTCAACTCAAGTTGTCTCCCTATGATTGCATAATGGTAATGAATTCTTACTGTTTCTTACACCTCCTTATCAGATTTGCATCATCTTTAATTGATTATGGATGGGAGTATATCAATCATATCTTTAACTTTGCTTGTTGTTTGTGCTTTTGTATGAACATTTTCTAAAATTCAGGTTGAAACATTAGTTTACTGACATGTTTTCTTTTAACTGAAGTTTTTATTCACAGAGATAATCGGTTCTTCCCATCCAGTCGCCATTTGTTGTAGGTAAAAAAGATCACATGTTCTATTTCAACATGGAAGCCCCAAGTTTCTTAATGCAAAGGTAATGGGTTAAATTCCTTTATCATTATGGGGTTTTCTATCTATTTTATTATAATTTTATTCCCTATGTATTGTTTTGAACTTAATTAGGATTTTCCCTTTTGAAAATTTCTAAGTTTTTCACTATTTTTCTAAATTGCGGGAAGCCCTGATTTTTTCTCACAAAGTCATGTTCATCCCGTAAACCTGCAAACCCGCAATCCAGCAACCCGCAATTACGGGAGTTTTGTTTTCACTTTTTTGGAATGTTGTCATCCCGCAACCCGCAATTGCGGATTGCGGGAAGACCTTGTAAATAGGTTTTGATTTATTTTTTGTTCTGCAACCCGCAATTGTTGATTGTGGGAAACCGATTGAATAATAAATATGTGTTGTGTGTTTCTGCAACCCGCAACTTGCAATTGTGGATTATGGATTGCAGAAACTCTTTTGTTTGTTGGTTTTCTAAGTTGTGATCCCGCAACCTGCAACCCACAATTGCGGACTATGGATTGCAGGAAGAATGTACATAGTTTCAAAATAAACTCCTGCAACTTGACCCCGCATCCCACAAGATTTGATATCATCCATTCATTTGTCTCAATCCTACGACCTAGATTTTACTCCCCGAAAATTGATAAATATATGGTTTTTTCTATTTTTCCTTATAATTTTCATTTTTGAAAAATTACCTTGCTGAGTGGATTTTCACTGCGGGTTTTACCAAGGGTCACTTTCACCATTTTCATTTAATTCAGGTTGGTCTTCCTGTCATTTTCGCATTTTGTTGTTTACGGTTTTCGTTGTTTGTGAATTAGTTTTCATTCTGTGTTTTTCTATTTATCAGAATTATCTAGTCTTTCAAAATGTCACAAAATACTCGATCCAAGACTGCTCACAAAGACCTACTGACCAAATACCCAAACTTTGGTATCTTCTCAGACAGCAGTGACAACATTACTGAAACCTACCAAATCAACTGGTCCAAAATCTACTCAATTTTTGATAATGATGATATATCGGACATCCAGAATGACCAGCTTGCATATGAGAGAATTAGGGATTCCCATCTTCATGCCATTGCTTCCAGACCCCCTATCCTTCCTTATATTGATGCGGTTAAATGGATTTTGGACCATGCTAACCCTAAAGACCAGTCTTTCAATGACAGCGCAGGGTCACAATTGGCTACTTTCCGCCCTGAGGTTTTCATCAGAGCCTACGCTCTTAAACCGGTTGTCCAACCCCTTAACACTAAATTTGTAGAATCCACTAAGACCAAGTATAATTGTAACACAATTCTAAATTCATGGATGCATAAACCTAACAATTTTGTGCCTAGGGTTGAGAACCTATACCCGGTTTCCTGGTTTATAGAACCTTATTTTCTATTCGCAACCACGCTATGCAGACTGTATGGCCTCCCAAATTGCTCGGTATTTAAAGTTGAATGAGCTCCTGTAGCCCATCATGTCCTAAAAACTGGTGAGTCTTTCCCTTGGGCATCTATCTTGTCATTTGAAATCAAGACAACCATTCAAACATATCAGCAAGCACCAGCTCTAAGGAAGCCACATTTCTTCTTTTGAGTTTTTGTCATTGATGTATTTTGCAGAGAATTTCAATATCACAACATGGGATGGCATTTGACTCCATCAGTCCCCCCTGTCCATATTTATCATTCTGCATTGTGGGAAGCAATTACATACCTTTGATATATGACATTTGTGACCACTTCCTTGGAAGTATATATCTTAAAATATTCAAAGAACAGGCTCCTGCTTTCTTAGTTGATGCTAGAACCTTTATTACTACAATTAGTGACTGGTATGTGGGTTACTCCTTCTCATATGTCATATTTTGAGGAGGCAACACTGTCCATATGCTACCCAGGATAGTTACAGACAGGTGGGTCATTGAAGAAGTTTCCTATCAAACCGTTACTGATGGTGTGTATAAAAGGCTCACCGGTCCTAAAAGGAGGGGATGGCCTAAGTTCCCTTTGAACCTTGGGCCATTGGATATCCCAACTTCAACTTGGGCTACAATATTGGGTGACAAAATGGATTCTTTGAAATTGGGATATGCTGCCAAAAGAAGACATGATCCGAAGGGATTTCTTGATGCTCATTTAAAGAAAAATCATGTGAAGATGGGTTATTTTCATGAATAAATTCCTGATGACTCCATCTATCAGGGAGTTAACACCTTTTCTGAAGTCCTGGCTAGGGATAAGAGTAGAGATGAGCATAACCAAATCATGCAATATCAACAGGAACTCAAAACCATAGTTTTGAGTTATAGGAACATGCAACTCAAGATTGATAGGAACATGCAACTCAAGATTGATGAGCAAACAAGAAAGGATAGATAGGAAAGGGAAGCTCAGAAAGCAGTTGTTCCACTAATGCTGACCTACGGTGTGTTGAATATTGTAACTTCAAAGAATATTATATTTGTACTTTATTATTCCGGAGATGTTTCATTCCTCCGAGGCAATCCTATTATGTATCCGGAGATGATTATTCCTCCGATGATTAATATTAACTAGGGTTATTAGACCCACCATATGTGGGTCGGCCCTGTAGTTACATTTTAGGGGTTATTAGACTTCTCCAGGTGAGGTTGGCCCCAACAGGTCTTTTAGTCAGTTGAGATTCAAGTATAAATAGAGGAGGTGAACTCCTCATTAGATCATTCACTCACTTGTGGAAGAGTGCGCACTAGTTGAGGAGATCTGCTAAGGAGTCAAGGAGAAGGAGCACATCTTTGTATTTTGGTTGATCATCTTATTGAGGAAAGCTTTACTGGGTTTTCTACCCCATGAGGGTTTCCCAGGATATATTGTGTGTTATCTTGTGATTGCGTTTCTATCAGAGATCTTGCTTGCCTATTTGGTTTAAACTTAACATGGTATCAGAGCTAGACTGAATAGGACATCTTTCACAAGGTAAGATCATCTCTCTCTCTCTTTGGTGAAGTTAGGGTTTTCAGCCCAAAGTTAGTATTATTGATTTTTGGCTGCATGGCTGGCTAGCCCTCATCAATACCTTTCTTTTAAGCCCTAGATCGAACTTTTTGGTTGGGTAGAACTCCGGGAATTGCAAACCCTAATTCTACCAAAAGTGCGATACGTCAGATTTTGGTTTCAGAAAAAAGTTGGAATTTTTTATTTCTGTTTACATGGTTGGATAGCCCTTATCAAGAGCATTCTTTTAAGCTATAGATCGAACTTTTTGGTTGGGTAGAACTCCGGGAATTGCAAACCCTAATTCTACCAAAAGTGCGATAAATTTCTGTTTCAGTTTCCGGAAAAGTGAAAAGTAACTTTCCAAGTTAGTCTACTCTGTCTCTTGGACTCCCCCAAGAGAAGATGGCTCCTAATACTAAGCTTGAAGACAAGCTAGAAGGCATAGAAAATTTCCGGGCATGGAAATACAGAATTGGTCTCATTCATGAAGAGAATGATCTTGCTCATTATATCAAGGAGGAAGTTGCAGAACCAGAAGAAGATGAAGCCAAAGAAAAACACAGAAAGGATTTGATTAGGGCAAAGAGAATCATAGCAGATTCTATTAAAGACCACTTGATTCCCCAAGTGGCTTCCAAGAAGACTCCAAAAGAAATGTATGATGCCCTAGGAAGAATGTATGAAGGGAAGAACATCAATAGGAAGATGAATCTAAGGACTCAGTTGAAGAGTACCAAGATGCACAAAGGAGAATCCATTCAAGACTACTTCTCAAGAGTCTCTCTAATCAAAGAGCAACTAGATGCCATTGGTGATACTCTTGATGAGGATGAACTTGTGATGACAGCTCTAAATGGTCTCACTAGACCTTGGGAGTCATTCATTCAAACTATGTGTGCCAGAAAAGAAAGTATGAAGTTTGATGTAGTTTGGGAGGATTGTGTGCAAGAGGAGGCTAGGGTTGCAAATAGAGAAGCCCTACTCAAAGAAGATGACCAAGCCTTTGCCACACACACCAAAAGAAGAAGGAGTCAATCCTACTCCAAGAAGGGTAATCACAAGGAGTCTCATCCTCCTCACAGATTTCAGAAGAAAAGAGGATCTACTCAAAGAAGAGATTACTCTTCTTTCCAGTGCTATTCTTGCCACAAATTAGGACACATTGCTAAAGATTGTCCTCTACAAAAGAAGAAGGGTTCTTACTACAAAAGACACCAAGCACATCTTGCAGAAGATGACAGTGAAGAAGAAGAAGTTGAGGAAGAAAGGTCTCACAATAAAAGGCCTAGAGATGAAAGGGAGGAAGAAGAAAGGACCTTCTCCAAAAGAAGGACAAGGAGAAATACAGAAGAAGATGCAGAAGAATATGTTCTCTTCTCCGCACTCTCTGGATCCATAACCCCTGAAGAAGGTACATGGCTTATTGACAGTGGTGCTTCAAAGCACATGACAGGACAGAAAAGGACTCTCTCAAAACTTGAAGAAAAGACTTCTCCCCAAAAGGTATCTCTAGGAGATGACTATCAATATCCCATTAAGGGAATTGGTGAAGCAAACTACAAACTCGATTCTGGAACTCCCATGAAGATGAAGGAAGTTCTATATGTTCCAGGATTGAAGAAGAATTTGCTTTCAATCTCAGCTTTGGACAAGAAAGGCTACAGAATTGCTTTCATTGATGGACAAGTGTTAATTTGGTCCAAAGGCAAATCCATTAAGGATGCAATTGTTATTGGTGAAGAGGAAGGAGGTTTATATAAACTCAAGGGTCATCCAGAAGCTGCTCTTGTTCATGAAACCTCTAGCCCCAGTGAGCTATGGCATAGAAGACTAGCTCACATTAACTATAAAGCCTTACCTTATGTAAGCAAGGTGGTCATAGGACTACCAGATTTAAAGGTTGATCATGATGGCTCATGCAAAGGATGTAAGAAAGGAAAGAATGTCAAGAACCCCTTTCCAAAGAGTGAAACAAAGACCAAAGGGATCTTGGAGTTAATACACTCAGATGTGTGTGGTCCAATGCCCACCACCTCTCTAAGTGGGTTTGAATACTATCTTTCATTCATTGATGATCATTCAAGGAAAACTTGGATATACTTTCTAAAGGGTAAGAATGAAGTTTTTGGAAAGTTCAAAGAGTTCAAGGCTCTAATAGAAAATCTCTCAGAAAAGAAAATCAAGATTCTCAGAACAGACAATGGTGGAGAATATACTTCAAAAGAATTTGAAGAATTCTGTAAGGAAGCTGGAATCAAGAGAGAACTAACCACTCCCTACAATCCCCAACAAAATGGGGTTGCAGAAAGGAAAAATAGAACCATCATGGAAGCTGTGAAGACTATGATACATGACCAGGATCTTCCCATGTATCTGTGGGCTGAAGCAGCCAGAACAACAGTATATGTTCAAAACAGATTATCTCATAGTGCTCTTGATTTCAAAACTCCAGAAGAAGTGTTTTGTGGAAAGAAGCCCGAGGTAAGCCATCTTAAAATATTTGGGTGTCCTGTGTACATCCACATTCCAAAGGAAAAGAGAACCAAGTTGGATCCTTCTGGTAAGAAAGGAATATTTGTTGGCTATTGTGAATCATCCAAAGCCTTCAGGATTTACATACCAGGCTTTCATCATATAGAGATAAGTAGAGATGTAACCTTCGATGAGGAAGCAGCTCTTAAGAAATCTAGAAAATGTCAACTTGAAGAAGTTTATGAAGAAGATACATCTCCCAGAATCTCAGAGACTGTTCACATCCCTGAAAAGGACATAACAGAGGATCATGACATGCTGGAACCACAAGAACCTCCTGTTGCAGAATTATCTAGGAAAAGAAGACCAGCATGGGCTAGAGATATTATTCAAGGAGCTGAAAGATATGGTGCTCCAGAAGGCTCCACTAGAGAAAGGAAGAAACCAAAGATAGTATCCAACTATATGGCTTTGATGTGTGATCTTGTGGATCAACTACCTACTAGCTATGAAGAAGCAGCTCAAAAGAAAGAATGGGTAGAAGCAATGACTGAAGAATATCAGTCAATAATGAAAAATGATGTTTGGGATATAGTCCCCAAACCAAGAGATAAAAGTGTGGTTTCTTCCAAATGGATTTTCAAAATAAAACATGCTGCAGATGGTAGCATTGAAAAATACAAGGCAAGATTTGTAGCCAGAGGATTCTCTCAAAAGGAGGGAATTGACTATGAAGATACATTTGCACCTGTTGCTAGGTATACTTCGATTAGAACTATCATGGCAATTGCATCTATGATGAAATGGAAATTGCATCAAATGGATGTTAAGACAGCCTTCCTGAATGGTGTAATTGAAGAAGAAGTATACATAGAACAACCTCAAGGTTTTGAGGTCAAAGATGGAAGGACCCATGTATGCAAACTGAAAAAGGCATTATATGGTTTGAAGCAAGCTCCCAGAGCTTGGTATGGGAGAATTGACAGTTTCTTATTAAGCATGGGCTTTACCAAAAGTAAAGCTGACCCCAATCTCTATCTTAAGGTAATGAATGATGAACCTGTTATATTGCTATTATATGTAGATGATCTATTTCTAACAGGAAATGAGAAACAAATCATTGAAAGCAAGAAGAAGCTTTCTTCAGAATTCGAAATGAAAGATCTCGGATTAATGCACTACTTCTTAGGCCTAGAAGTGTGGCAAGAGCCAAAAGGGATCTTTCTAAATCAAGGTATGTATACTGTGGAGATCCTCAAAAGATTTGATATGTTGGAGTGTAAAGCTATGGCCACTCCCATGGACTCCAACCTAAAACTACTAGCTAATGATTCATCAGAACTAGTGCACATAACCCTATATAGACAAATCATTGGATCATTGATGTACTTGACAAATACTAGGCCTGATATATGCTTTGCTGTAAATACCCTAAGTCAGTTTCAAATAGAACCTAGAAAGGTTCACCTTATAGCTGCAAAGCATATTATGAGGTACCTAAAAGGTACAGTGGATTATGGCCTTTACTATCTTAGAGACAATGAACTCAAGTTGCATGGTTTCTCAGATTCTGATTGGGCAGGTAGTGTCTCAGACAGAAAAAGTACTTCAGGTGGATGTTATGGTCTTGGGTCTGCCATGATCTCCTGGTTCAGCAAGAAACAATCTAGTGTGGCCCTCAGTATCGCTGAAGCAGAATATATTGTTGCTTGCTCTGCCAGCTGTGAAGCGGTGTGGCTTCGGAAACTCTTATCTGGAATCTTTGACTTAGAAATGGATCCCACTATGATTATGTGTGATAATCAAAGCTGCATTAAGATGACTGAAAATCCTGTGTTTCATGATAAGTCAAAACACATTGAGATCCGTTACTTCTATATACGAGACATGGTGCAGAGAGGAGCCATCAAGCTCGAGTATATAAGCACTGAGGATCAGGTTGTTGATATCTTGACTAAACCTCTGTCTTGAGTGCAGTTTGAGTACTTCCGAGACAAGCTTGGTTTAGTCCATAAGGACCCTCCTCGAAAGGGGGAGTAGTATAGTATTTCTGTCGTTTATTTTTCTGTTAGCTACTTACAATCATTTAGATTTAGAACTCTTACATATTGTTTATGCTAGATGTATACATGTTTTGATATGATGTATTAGTGAGAATACATGTCTGATGTATACATGTTTTGTTTTTGATATACATGCTAGTGATGAACACATGTTTTGATGTGATGTGTACATGTGTTGATTAGTGATGTATACATATTGTGATGTACACATGTTTTGATGTGATGTGTACATGTGTTGATTAGTGATGTATACATATTGTGATGTACACATGTTTTGATGTGATGTGTACATGTGTTGATTAGTGATGTATACATATTGTGATGTACACATGTTTTGATGTGATGTGTACATGTGTTGATTAGTGATGTATACATATTGTGATGTACACATGTTTTGATGTGATATGTACATGTTTTGATTAGTGATGTATACATGTTTTGATGTACACATGTTTTGATGTGATGTGTACATGTGTTGATTAGTGATGTATACATATTGTGATGTACACATGTTTTGATGTGATATGTACATGTTTTGATTAGTGATGTATACATGTTTTGATGTACACATGTTTTGATGTGATGATTACATGCTTTGATGTGATACATGATTGTACCTGTATGGATGTGAATACAGTTGAGGGGATTGGATCATCCCTGGACTTTCAGTCCTAAAGAGAGCCGTAGACGTGAGGTCTCCGAAAATGAAGTCCTTAGTGGACAGTTGAGGGGATTGGATCATCCCCGGACTTTCAGTCCTAAAGAGAGCCGTAGACGTGAGGTCTCCGAGAATGAAGTCTTTAGTGGACAGTTGAGGGGATTGGATCATCCCTGGACTTTCAGTCCTAAAAGGAGCCGTAGACGAGAGGTCTCCGAGAATGAAGTCCTTAATGGACAGTTGAGGGGATTGGATCATCCCTGGACTTTCAGTCCTAAAAGGAGCCGTAGACGAGAGGTCTCCGAGAATGAAGTCCTTAATGGACAGTTGAGGGGATTGGATCATCCCTGGACTTTCAGTCCTAAAGAGAGCCGTAGACGTGAGGTCTCCGAGAATAGAGGATAGGACTGCATCGTCCCTGGACCATAGTTCAAAATGTACGTGATGGGGATTGCATCATCCCGGAACTGATAGTTCAAAATGTACGTGATAGGGATTGCATCATCCCGGAACTGATAGTTCAAAATGTACGTGATGGGGATTGCATCATCCCGGAACTGATAGTTCAAAATGTAAGTGATGGGGATTGCATCATCCCGGAACTGATAGTTCAAAATGTACGTGATGGGGATTGCATCATCCCGGAACTGATAGTTCAAAATGTACGTGATGGGGATTGCATCATCCCGGAACTGATAGTTCAAAATGTACGTGATGGGGATTGCATCATCCCGGAACTGATAGTTCAAAATGTACGTGATGGGGATTGCATCATCCCGGAACTGATAGTTCAAAATGTACATGATGGGGATTGCATCATCCCAGAACTGATAGTTCAAAATGTACGTGATGGGGATTGTATCATCCCCGGACTTCGGTCCCTGAATTGATCCGTAGACGAATGGTCTCCGAGAAAGAGTATTGATGAGGTATCGGTAGGATACTTGTGCTGCTGATGATGACGATGCTGCTGATCGTGTGATGACGATGCTGCTGATCGTGTGATGACGATACTGCTGATCGTGTGATGACGATGCTGCTGATCGTGTGATGACGATACTGCTGATCGTGTGATGACGATGCTGCTGATCGTGTGATGACGATACTGATGATCGTGTGATGACGATGCTGCTGATTGTGTGATGACGATGCTGCTGATCATATGATGACGATGCTGCTGATCGTGTGATGACGATGCTGCTGATCGTGTGATGATGATGCTGCTGATCATATGGTGACGATGCTGCTGATCGTGATGTTGATGTTGACAGTGATATACCAGTAACTGTTTGAGTTACTGATGAGGACAGATTGAAGAAAGCTTCCAATGATTTATAGATGTATCATGTGTGGTGATTCCTTGCTCCTGCAGATGCTGTTATAATATCCTTCTCGTTAAGGGGGAGTGTTGAATATTGTAACTTCAAAGAATATTATATTTGTACTTTATTATTCCGGATATGTTTCATTCCTCCGAGGCAATCCTATTATGTATCCGGAGATGATTATTCCTCCGATGATTAATATTAACTAGGGTTATTAGACCCACCATATGTGGGTCGGCCCTGTAGTTACATTTTAGGGGTTATTAGACTTCTCCAGGTGAGGTCGGCCCCAACAGGTCTTTTAGTCAGTTGAGATTCAAGTATAAATAGAGGAGGTGAACTCCTCATTAGATCATTCACTCACTTGTGGAAGAGTGCGCACTAGTTGAGGAGATCTGCTAAGGAGTCAAGGAGAAGGAGCACATCTTTGTATTTTGGTTGATCATCTTATTGAGGAAAGCTTTACTGGGTTTTCTACCCCATGAGGGTTTCCCAGGATATATTGTGTGTTATCTTGTGATTGTGTTTCTATCAGAGATCTTGCTTGCCTATTTGGTTTAAACTTAACACGGTGAAGGAGATAAAGGAAAAGGCCTTATGGGAGATCCTCCTAAGCTGGAAACTATTGTTCAATTTAAAGAATTAATGCAAGCATATCAACAATCAAAGCAGGAACTAGCAAAGATGACTTTGTTGTTGGATACCCAAGTAGTTTCAACTACTAAGCCTACTGCTAATATTCAAGTAACTACTACAGTTACCCAGATTAGTGATGATCAAGTTATGGCTGTCACTAAACCAGCTAAAAGGAAGAAAACTCATACTTCTGTATCTCAAATCCCTACTTTAGGCATTATTGATAGTGATGTTGAAGATGAGGTACACCCTTTTGTGCCTGTGATTGAAGAAGTAACTGAAAATTCTCAAACATTTACAGATTTATTGAATGCTATTGAAATCGATGACTCTGTCCTAGACCAGTAGATCCTTGAAACCACTTCTGATGATGATACCACAACCTCAAGACTTCTTCTTTCATCTATTCAAATTATTTCAGCCTTATCAACTGGGGAAATAATACCACCTACCATATCCCACTTATTTCATACAGTGACTTCTATCACTGCCCCATTTCCACCCAACTTAGTTCCACTTCCCATTTTTCCATCTGCTTTTGCAGAGATACAGTCTTCGACTGTCCCTCTGTAATCATCCCCATCTATTTTATCACCACCAACTAATGATGAGCAAACTACAGTTCCTTCTTCTTCATCACCAACTGTTGATATCCATATTCCACTTTCTGAAGCTTTCACTTCGATTGCTTCCCCAAACTCAGTACCACCAGCCATTCAAAATATCCTTTCCTTCCTAACTACTTCCCAAGTCACTATGTCTATACCCAGTCCTACTGTTACTCAGACATCCCCATTGGTTTCAATAGTAAATGTGACTACATCATTTACTAAATTGGTAGCTAAGTTTGAACAAGATATTGTAGTACATCATTTATTTCTACAGTAAAGCATCTAAGGTAGTGATGAGAAAAGGTAAGAAGAGAAGCAGAGATCAAGGTGGATTCAAGGCACACACCCCTAATCAAATAATTTGGGCTAAGCAATCTGAGGATGTCCAAAAGGAAGCATTAGATACAGCTATAACTATGGGTGCATTTGCAGGTGCAAATTTTGATTCAGTGACAACACTGAATAGGGAGATTGATTTGAAGAAACAAGAGTTGAAGAAGCTTGAAGAGAAATTGGAAAAAACCAATGAGGAGCATGAATCTTATTTTCATGATCTCAGGAAGGTGTTTGAAGATAGGTTTGAAGATTCGCAGCTGAGGAATACCTCTCTCCAGGGTCAATTACATGATGCACAAGTTGTGAATGTTACCAATACACAAAGGATAGTTGTGCTTGAGAAACAATGTGAGGATGCAACTGCAAGTGCAGCCTCCTCTGCCTTCTCTAGGTTTTCCCAGCTGGAATTTAAAGACTTGGCCATCCAGGTCAATGAAGAACAATAAAAACTGTTAACTGAATTGTTTGGCACTCTAGATGAAATTCGAGAGACTCACTTTGCTTTTGGCAAGATGTCTGTTATTATTGATGGGAATATAGACAAGCGACAGCAAGCCTCTAAGGCCAAAGATGATATTGTGGAATGGTAGAGGTATATAAAGGACAGACCAGAGGACATTCTTGTTCTCAGTAGTTTCCATCTCAAGAAAATCAGGACTGTGTTGCATTCTTGGAATGATCTCAATGATATGGTTGAAGATACTATTCGGAAAGAACATGCTATTTGTGGAAGGAGGTGGTACACTGTTTAAAACATCATGGAAATGTTGCAGTTCCCTACCATGGATCTTATTGAAAGTGCTTGTCCACCTAAATTGGTGATTGAACAGGTTGAATGCCGATGCGAGGAGGCCAAAAAGAAGATTCAACACCTAGAGCATATCAAAATTGAAGACGTGATCAGTTAATCAGGAAACCTATTTCCATGGAGGGAAAGATACACATTTTCATCCGTATTTGGCATAAGTTGGCTAAAAATGAGATTGAAAGTTTTACATGTGATGCCTAGCTGGGGCTTGAGTTAGCAAATTATCCAAATATAGATGAATTGTTAGAAATTTTGGCCAAGTGGCAAGATTTTCTTGGCCATTAGTCTAGTTTGAATTTTGTAATCCCTGTTTTATGGGAATTTACTCTTTGTATCATTTTGTAATTATTATGTAAAGGGTAGATCTCTCGTAGACTAGGATGGAGGGAATTTGGAGGAGAAAATCAACAAAAGAGACTGGAGATACTCTGGTTAATGCAGAGCTTGTAATTTCTTGTAAACTTTCAGGAATACAGTAATGTTATTCTCTTGAATATTCTTTTGTTTATTAATCAAATATCTTTGATAAATGTTGATTTTCACTTCAGATTGATTATCAATACTGTTTACTCTTTGAAATTTATAAATACATTGATCTATAGTTTTGATTTCTCTCTGCTTAAGATCTGTGTATCTTTACATGTTTTAAGATAATTTATTCAATTAAAATCTTTATCTATTTCTGCAAATGGTTCACAGAAACTCATAATTTATGTTAATTTTTCAATTGAGATATCAATCACATGTTAATCTTGAATGTACCTAAACCCTTAATTTCCCATCAGTTAATTTTAATTGGCTAGTTGTAACTTGAACAGACAAGTAACTAATCTCCTTTACATTTATGTTAAGTTGGTGACCATGCTTATCTATTTTCATAACAAGTTAATCTGCACATAAACAAGATACCTTCTTAGAATAGGATTAAATTAGATTAGGTTTCCTTCTAGGAAGATTATTTAGACTTGATATACTTTGTTTACTTCATAGGAAGATAGATCCATTTAGGATCAAAACCATAAGTGCCAACGGAGGCCTTTGTATCCATGGGAGATTACTATTCCAAACAGGCTGGGGATAGAACTTTCCTTGCATAGGACCTTTTGAATCCTTTCAGTCTGGGTTTTCCCCCTCTGTTTTGAGACTTGGAACCCATTCCATCAACCTACACATCCGAGGCCTCAACACTAACATATCAACAACCTGCATGGGTTAGCCATGCATACCATTCATGTAAACAATGAATTATTTAACATGCATTCAGTCCCATACTCATGCTTATACCTAGATTCCTAATGAGCACATCCATGAAACTATCCATTCATTAACCTACAACATAACAAGTATAAAATAGCAATAGATAAAAAAAAATGAATTTACTCATCATTTAACACACATAAGCACTTATCTTTGGAACTCAATTTTCCCCAAGAAACTGGCTAAGTGAGGACAACTTTCCACCCAACCTTAGGTCTCTGTCCAACCTGTACTCTTTTAGTTGAGAGACCACCCCCAAGATGGGATGTGTATACACTAAGGAGGGATAATGGACCGTCTCACGGTCAAGGTCTCATCCCAATGCTAATCCAACCTAAAGTTGGGTTTATCCAACAATCCAGGGAACAGGGACGATGCTGCGAAGCTGGTGATCTCAATCGAAGAGCTACATGCATGTCAGATCACTCAACAAGCATGGAACCCACATTAGCTACCTCACCCAATTCAAGGAAGGCCCTCTTCTCTGCTGCATAGTCCCTCAAGGCCCCTTCCCTCTAGTGATATTCAGGGTGGGCATAGAAAGTTCCAACTGCTGTTCTTCATGAGATTTCAGCATTCACTAGGGTTATCAAGCAAATGAAACCCTAAGTTGACCTTTTCCTTTGTTTTCCAAGCTAATTCTTCACAGGGCCAGACCTAAGATCTTCCATTCAATTCGGCCTTCTGAAAAACAAATCTAAGTGTTCTCTCATGGGTTCTCACAGTCATTCCAGATCCACAATTTATCTCCATGAACATGTCTATGGTTGTCCCAACCGGTTTCATCCTTACACATTCGGCTTTGTACCTTCCGCTCACACAGAAATCGCGATTTTCTCTTGTTTCCTACCCTGCTGGGTTCCATGAATGACTTGGGTTGTTGGTACACAATGGTTAGAAAACAAGATGAGTGAATTACCAGGCGTGGAGTGGCTTAAGTAACAAGAAAAGCATAGGTCCATACCCTTCATATGGATTCATAGGTTGCCTCATACTCCATTGAATTCATGGGTCTGGTTTTCTCAACTACCCTCTTACAGTTACATTAATATAAGCATGGGGAGTCAAATGGATTCACAATTGGACATGTGGTAGCATGGGTACCAATCCCATAACCCCCACACCTCCCCCTAGTGGATACACATGGCCCCCTTCGCATTGGTTTCCTCCTTATCCAGCTTCTTGGGTGTTTTCTTGGAATAATTAATAATTACATCATTTACAATTATTCATGGCTTAACAACTCATGGATAATCAAACTGTCAAATACTTTCCTATGAAATTAAAACTTGAACATCCACTAGTGGGGCCTTGGCCTTGAGCTACACACTAGGGAAAACACACACATAGCATGTATACAATATTTACATTGAGGCCAATAAACCATAAGGGTCAAAATAGGGGTATTACAATATTTATGTTTGTAATGTATTCGTTCTTGCACAAATTTTTTACATTTTTCATTTTTGATAGATGTTATTATAGCACATGTATACATTTCTAATGTTTTTTATTTTTATTTTTTTATTGCAGCGACGACTATGGATGCACATACAGACATCCAAAGAGAAATTCAGAGGCTCAGAGACATTCGAGCCTCAATTAATATTGTTGATGATATGCATCGTATGGTTGCATCCAATTCGGATGCAATGATAGAGACCTTTAGTAGGTCAAATGGTGCACTCCAAGATATTGCAACATACAGAGAGAGAAAGAGGCAATAATATGCTGATGGAATTAGTTAGAAGGAAGTTAAGAAGTTGAAGATAACAAAACAACATATCTTTTCCCTTTTAGAGCTCCATGGATGGGTGAAATAAAAAAATGTAAACAAAAGGCATATTTCTATCGAGTGGTGTACATATCAACCATTCATAGATAATTCGATAGACTGATGGTACATGGTATTTGATGTACCACCACATAACAACATGGAAATGTCGTTATATTTTATTAGAAAGATTTACGCAGAATTTGTTTTAGGGAAGCATGTTAATTATTTTGATATCTTGGAGTACCAGGGTGTTGGGATGGGAATGCCTCAACAACATCCCAATGCGAGGGACATAGATCCCAATATCCCAGTAGCTCCACCTTGCAAGAAGCTACCCAGGCCAGATGTGCCGCCTGCACATCAGTTGGTCCTAGAGACGCAGGAGTCATTCCTACTGTTGGCATAGGTGGTTGTTCTCAATATCACGCATCTTCAAGGTACATACCAGGAAGGTCCATTAGAGCCACCATCTATAGGTTTAGTACAGCCACGACCTCTCGGTGGGGTAGAGCCACCACCTTCAATTGGTCGAGAAGCATCTAGTAGTGGCACTATAACTACACATCATGAGCATAGCCGAGAGCCGCATGCATGCACAGTATGTAGCCATCCTTGCTTTGGTCCTGTCTAGACAGATGATATTTTTACTAGGTGTTTTAATCAGGTAAGAAAATGGTTAACAATTTAGTGTTGTTTGTAATTTATTTTTCCTTACTATACACATATATAGATTGCTAATATTTTTAATTATTTTAAAACTTGTAGTTGCTACAAGAAGAGGACGAGGGGCAAGAATTTTCCACCGATGATACCTAGGATACTCCAGAGGCTCATGCACCAAAACTGTTTGATGTACAAGATGTTTTCATACCTTCAGCGACAACATCTCACACTGAGGTAAATATTTAAACATGTCATTATTTTAATACATGTTAGTTTGTTATCACATGTTACTTAATTAATGATACACGATCTAATATTTACAATTTTCTAAATTGTAGGTTGTATATCTCCCTAAGAGGGAAATCATTTCATCTACTCATCTCCCCCCTGGTGGGGAGATAAGCACTACATAGCCCATAGGGGATCAAAAAGTGGCAGAATGTTTCTTAGAATTCATTGAAGGATATTGTACATCAGTATGTATTTCATCATTGTCGGTTTGTTAATACATGCTATTTCATTGACCAATGTATTTCTAACTACGTCAGTAATTGGTGATTGTAGCCACAACCTGCTATATTTAGCAAACAATCAATAGTTTCCTCTCCTCTTAGACTAAATGTTCAGAAGGGACAAGTGTATAAGAGAGTCTCTACTCCTAGAAAGGGTGTGTATGTCCTCTATAGAAGACACACAGGAGATCCATCTACACCTCACCTAACAAGGGTCATTGATGCTGCAGTTAGTTCCACATCTATAATAGCAACAAGTCATACAGATGTAACTATTTCAACAATTCCAATGCATAGTATTTAAACATGTTACTATATTTTTTATTCGTGCATGTCTAACTATTTCCCCATTTGGTAATTGTATCCATTAGCAGTAGTAGTGCCTGACCACTCCGCTCAATCCATGGTTGTGCCCAGGTCTCCTCTTGCAGTGAGGTGTTCATTAATGACGAAGTCTTTTTATTCAATTTACACAAACATGTTGATCAATGTTGAATTGTTGAATTAATTGAGATATGATCTTTTATTTGTAGAGCACAATTATAGAGAGGCCTTCCATGAGCACATCGTAGGCATCTATACCCCGTTTGGATTTGGTGAGTGTTTGTCATAAATAGAGTGTCCATAAGTTAATTTTTTTAAGTTTGCTAATGGTAGGGTATTAGTGCAGTTATTTGATAAAAATAATGATCTTTTATTTGTAGAATCCTGAGATGCAGAGCGATCCTAGGGAGATGGTTGATAGAGAAAAGTCGGGGAAAACAAGCGAAATATTGATTTTTGATGTCTCCTAGTCCTAGATATATGTATTTTGACATACATGTACATTGTTGTACTTAGGGATACATGTACATTGACAAGCCATTTAAGGGTTGACTACTTTGCCATATTTTGTATTACAAACATTCGGCTATCAATGCATGATACAATATATTGCATATTTTCTCTTGAGTTTCCACTTCTTTTTCTGATGATTTATCTCTTCCACAAATTCATAAATTATTCTATTGAAATTTATATAATTAGATTTTAAGCAATATTTATTCTCTTACATTTATTGCATTGATCAAGTAACATCTCACCATTGTGTTATGAAAACATTATCTTAATGTAACAAACTAATAATATATTTCAACAGTTCAATGAACTCAATACATGCATGCTAATTTGATATCTAATTTAAAATTGTTGTGTTTGTCAACTGCAAGGGTTCATACCCATTGATTAGGATAATGGTTGCAAGGAAAGACAAAAGTTAGCAAAATAAGTCAAAATATGTTTGAATAACCTATGTGATGTAAAACATGCTAAGCATATCATCAATGTAAGCCTATGGCATTTTCACAAACTAAGAGGAAGTGTAATAGATGCTACACATTTCATCAATGCTACCATATTTCATCAAATGATACATACATGAGCATCTATGAAGTTCGGTTGAAGTGTGCCTACTCTAGCATGCTAAAGAAAAGGCCAAGTATCAAGTAAAATGGCAAGGAATGGATGAACTAAAGTGTAATAAAATCCATTGGGCCTTCATGTATATGGTCAAATATACAACAAATATACCCTAGTTTGTAAGACCCTAGTTTGTTCCAATATGTTAACCAATAGCTGGTCATGAATTCACTTTCATAAAATCATTCAAGATATAAACCATATCCTTACTAAACCCTAGCATGTAAGACCCTGGTTTGTCCTTTAACTCTTTCATATGTCCATTTTCCACTTTTCATAATTCTAATTCATGTTTCAATGTACATCCTTTCATTATTTAGGGTCCTGAACATGCCTTGGAACCATGAGTCATTGCAAAAAATATCTCAGTAGTGAAGCATGGCTCTAAATATGTTGAATGTGCATAAAAAAATGTGTAATGCAAAAGTAATCAGATAGAATCCATGGAAAATGAAATACCTAACTAGTTTGATGATCTTCCTTGATAATGTTGTTTTGATGAAGGAAAATAAGATTTTCATGGTCCTATGTTTGTAAAAAGGATGGATTATCCTCATATGCAAATGTATTTAAAATTGAATGTACTTGATTGATACAAATGATGATGTAATGGTTGTTCATTGTGATTTGGAAAGTATTCCCCCATAACTTGATGGAAAAGGTTCATGGTGAATTTGATCTAACAAAGGTAGCAAGGATTAGAGGGATATCATTGATGAAACATTGCCTCCATTTTTTATTTGGAACTTTGAATTCTTAAAAATGACATTAATTACTCAAAATGAAAATATAGTGGAACACTAAGGAGATGTTAAATGACGTGGAACACTCTGGACATATCAATCTACCAGGGGTGCAATCTGGTAGGTTTGATTGCCACTCTTTGAATGTCTAGTTCTAGAATCAAAATCTAAATTTTGTAAAGTTGACCCCTATGTGCAAAAATTGGACAGTCCCTTACTAAGCAAAACCCTAGTTTCCAATATCGACCAAAAATATGAGACCTGGGTCAAGGAACTGGAGCTGAGGGGAACCCCTAGAACTATCTTGATGTCCAGAATGCAATGGAGTTGACGGTTTGTTGATCTGAGCCACAGTCATCATTCTATGGCTCGTTCCAACTTGCATGCCAAAGCCTTTCAAGGACACCTATTGGATACCTACAGGGAGCATATAATTCCAACCATGCAACAAAAATGGGTTCCAGGAAGCCCTACAAGTGTATCTAGGAAGCTTCTGACTGGAAACGCTAGCCATAAGTCTTCGGTCGATGATTTTGCAAAGTTGACCCCTGTGTGCAAAAATTGCACAGTCCGTTAGTGAGAAAAACCCTATTTTCCAATATTGACCTATTGTAGCCACAACAAATCCCATGATTAGCTAAGCACAGGAGCCCCCAATTTTAATAAACGCAAAGGTGTTTCGGTGAGTCATTTTGAAATTTTTAGATTTTGATTTTACCTCTAAAATTCTTCACCCATGCTTTTGGTCTGCTAGTTTGTAAGGGTTTGATTATTTCATCCAAAGTGTTTCGGTCTGAAAAGAGCCACAATTTTGAGTATTTTGTTGACTGTTTTCATCATCTCGAAACCCGAAAGCCGCATCCCGAAACCCGCAACCCGACAAGTGCGGGTTGTAGGGCTGTTGTTTTTAAGTTTTGGTTTTGGTAATTTCGAAACCCGCAACCCGACGGCTATGGGTTGCGGAATCATTCTTTAATGAGATTGAGAAATAATTACCCCAAAACCCGAACCCCGCAATGGCGGCATTCGGCTTTCGGGATTGTTTTTATTTTAATTTTTTTATTTGGTGTGTGTTCCCGAAACTTGCAACCCATAATTTCGGGATGTGGCTTTCAGGATGGTTGTTTCGCTTCACGGTTTAACGTTCCAGAGCCCGCCACCCGCATAGTCGGTTTTCGGCTTTCGGAATTTTTTTTTTTACTTCCGTTTTGTATGCCCACAACCCGCAAATCCATACTTTCAGGTTTCAGCTTGCGAGATCTTTGAATGAGAACTTCATGTAAGTACCTGAAATTGATTCCGCATACTGCTCCGGTTAATCTCAGTCATCTGTCTGTTATGGTCTCATGGTCATGTCGATTTTGGGTAGTCAATTAAGTCAGGTTTTTCCATTTTGTCTTTTAAAGCTCGTTCTGCCAAATTATCATTTTTTTTGTGTAATTCATGACAACGGACACTATTACAAGGCCATCAGTTACTTCGTGTTGAATGGATGCCATCTCTTCGCCTTAAGTTTGCCATGTCTGGACTCGAGCTTTGACATCTTGTCATTTTTTATTCCACGTCTTAATGATCGGATTTGTTACATGCAAAGAATCGATAGCCCGTGTACTGGAACTCCTAGTCGAGACCTTTTGCACATCAACTCTACCACCATAACCTTCGTCTCCATTATTAATCACCAGTCATAATTATTGATGGAATATTGCATTTAACGATGCGATCGTAAAGGCAATTCAAAATCATGCGAGTAGTAATTGAACTCGTACTTCACACAAGCTTTGATCCGACTAGCACATACCTCGGCTCTTTTCATTACAATTGAAGTAATTATAATGAATTGACTGGATAAGTTTAATCATTTCATATTTTACCCACCCGATTATCATCGACCTACTTGTTGGCCTTTAAATAGCAATTAACATGAAATCCCCAGTTCATCCCTTGCCTTCTGGAAGATGTAAGACTCTGTATGGTATTTTTTGCATCCTACTATCCAAGATTCATTTAGAATGAGTAATATTCATGCAGATGGTGAATTTTCTAATGTTCAGGTTGAAAATGAAGAACTCTACCCCTTGTTGTATCATGAAATGTTGTCACCACCGTTCGATGCAGGTGTTCCTGATTTTAGCAGCGGTAGCAGTGAAGAAGACTTCGAAACTTTGTCCGCCTGCGTGCAAAAACCTGAAGAGCAAAGGAAGGAAATTCTGGAGGAATCAACTGATCTCGACACTGATGTTATACACAACTTTATAATCAATGAAGAACCTGTCGTGCTGGCTACTGCTCCTGAAGTAAATCCCCTAATGCATTTCTCTGTTTTTGACAGGTTGTTCCTCGACTCCAAATTTCCTACAGCAGATGCTTTGCAAGCCACACCACCTGTTGATGATAGTGAACAATTTGTGATTGAATTTTTATGGTGCCACGAGACCTTATCTGATTAAAGAACAAGTCTTTCTTTTGTGAAAGGTGGCGGAAAATATTTTAAGAATAAAAATAGCAAGATTTCTTGGATCGATGGTTAGATCCGATTTTGTAATCCCTATTTTGTAGAATTTCTCCTTTTGGAACTCTTATGTAAATTTAGTATATAAGGAGGAATGTTTCCCTTAGTAAAGGGTTGGGAATTTTGGAATGGTAATTCGACAGGAGATAAGACTGCAGATACTCTGTGGTCAGAGTCATTGTAATTTTGGTACAAAGCATCTTAATACAGTAATGTTATCTTCAGATTCATCTTCTGATTATCACTTAAATTTCTTTAAGGATTTTTTATTTTATGTTCCAGATTATCATGCGTTATGCATATGATCTCTTGTTGAATATATAATGAATACATAGATCTGTTGCATTGGTTTTTCTGTATAACTGATGTGTGTATGAAAATATTTGATTAAATACTTTCTTTATCGATTTCTGCAATTGATCTCATATATGTATATTCTATCATTGTTGATTTTTCAATCAACAAAAGGATAACAGGTTATATCTTGATGGTCTTTAAGCTTGGATTATTTTGTTTAATTTTCATTGAATAAATCATAGTCTAAGTCAGCAAATATCTCATCTAAAGGCATTTCTGTTAAGGGTGATAAACTGTTTGTTCTCTTCAAGGTTGATCTGCATAAATACCAAGCTTTTCATTTTAGGATAGATCTAACTTAATATTAGGTTCTTTTCCCAAATAGGCCAAGTTAGAATTGCTAACAACTTTTCCATACCTTTGTTTCCCTAAATCAGGAAACTGATCTTTGAAGATCAAATCTTTTACTCTTAGAGTGCCAGCGGAGGCCTAATATCTGTGGGTGATTACCACACCAAACAAATGGAGGATAGAATTGCCCTTGCGCAAGGTCTTTCGAATCCTTTGGCTGGGTTTTCATCCCCTGTTGTGTGCCTTGGAACCCATTCCAGCACTTTGCACTTACCCTGCACCCCCAAGGCATCAACAAGTGGCGCTAGAAGGAGGGCCACTAGTAAAACATGCCTAAGAAGACTACTAATAAACCTCCTCCAACAAGTACTTCAATGATTCAAACCCAAAGCCCGACTAGGGCTTCAACATCTGAACAACCAACTAGTACACAACCTAACATTCTCCCTGTAGCATCCACACAACCTGCGTTTATACCCGTCACACCTGAGATACAACAGGAGAACAGAGGAGATACCATTTTGACATCACCTACAAGGAGACCCATCTCGCTAGAGCAGATATTGAAAACATCTGCTGATAGGGTTTTAAGAGTAGAACAACGACTTGCCGATCAAAGAAGACATGGACTGGAAGCTCTAAACTTGGAAGGTGTCTTGCAGGCTAGTGGTAGGGAAGATCAACAAGTTCCCACATCATAGACCACTAATCCACAGGTTCAGCATACCAATAGTTTTAACATAGAAGATCAACATACAATTGATCAACAATCTGAAAACCAAGACCTAGTTAATCGACCTAATTCTCCTGAATATAACCGTGAGGCCACTCTCATAGGAACACAAGGTCAACCAAATCTTGGAGTTGGTGGTCCACTACCATCCCCTCCTTCATCTTCATCATCTTCCTCAGATGAAGAGAATTCTTTTAATTCGTCATCTGAAGAAGAAGAAGAAGAACCTCCAATGACTGGAGAAGGTCAAAATAGACCTTGGCTTGACCAAGGTGCAGTTGTCATATTAGGTGATCAACATAGATTACAGAAGAAACCCCTAGAAATGGCTGCCTAAATACAACCCTGATGATAAGATACCCGCGTTGGATCACATAAAAACTTTCATGTAGGCAATCAGGCTTAGAAGCGTGGTACATGAGGATGTAGTATGCAGACTTTTTCCATACACCTTTGAGGGTAGAGTGGCCACTTGGTATTTTGCTTTACCGGCCCAATCTATAACTTCCTGGGATGAATTCAAGAAACATTTTACCCAAAAATTCGGGGATGTCAAAACACCGCAAGATCTTGTCTTAGAATTATCCTCCATGAAAATCAAAGGAAAAGAAAGGGTAAAAGACTTTAACCAAAGGTTTTCATATCTCAAAAACGGAATTCCTACCAATCTTCTTCCTATCGAAGAATTGTTGGTGGCTTATTATGAAAAGGGTCTGCCTCCCCCTATTGCAATATGGGTCAAAAGGGCACAAAAGGGTACTTTACTGGAAGCATTTGATGAAGCAATCCAAGTTGAGAAGGACATCTTTTGTCTGGAAGACACCCTTGAAGCTTCAGAAGGACAACCTTCCACTTCTAGGAAGAAAATTGAGAATGTCCCTAAACCCACAGTTCAGAACAAGGATCCATTTGATATGAGTGACATGAAAAAATTTCTTCAGAAGATGTAAAATGAGATGGTGGATTTAAAGAAGAACAATAATGATAATCAAAATCAGAACAAAAGTTTTGTAAGGCCACCATTTAGGAGACCTTACCAGCCTCCACAAAATCCACCACCACCAAATCCGGTAGATGCACTCAAAAACGATAAACTCTTTTCTATTTTTAGAGCATTGGTAGCAGAATCCCAAGTCACCCCTGACACTTCCAATGATCATAATACCTCGGATCCTCCACTACCTGAAGAAGAAGTAGAAGATGATCCACAGGTCAATGCTGTGGGTTGCTTTTCAGAACTTCCTATGTGTGAAGAAGAAGAAGAACCTGAGGAGGTGTTTAACACACAACATCCTTATAATACAAGGTCAATACCACAACCACCTCAAGAACTTTCATCTTCTCCCTCGGTTCCCACAAGAAACAAGATTCTCCCACAAAAGGATAGAGTCCTCCCAGAAATGGAGTATAACCTGCTTGAAGACTTAAAAAGAGTCAAAGCAAACATCTCTCTGTTTGAGCTACTCAATATTCCTATTATGAGGGATTCTTTACCTAAAAACATGATAGTCAAACAACCTAGAGAGTCACAGAATAATAATCTAGACTATATCACTAAAACTGTTGATCAAAAACCAGTAAGTAAGAGAACTCCTCCTTTCTTGCTTACTTTTGAGATTTTCAACCAAAATGTACACAACTACATGATAGATTCGGGAGCATCATCAAATATGATGCCCCTCTCTATTTTCTAAAAATTGAATGCAACGTGGGAACCTTGTCCAACCCAGATTGTACAACTTGACAGATCCAAAGTCAGAGTGGTTGGCAAATTGAGAAACGTTCTGCTCACGCCTTCAGCTGATCCTAGGATCCATCAGATAGTTGACATTGTGATAGCTAACATTCCAGAAGCCTATGGCATGTGGTTAAGCAGGGGGTGGTCAGAGAAACTTAAAGGTTACTTTGCAACCAATTGGTCCCATTTATGGTTTCCTTACAATGGTCAACCGAATAAAATTAAGATCAGCAGAGAACCTTTTATGAAACAGACAGTTACCGATCTTAATGATACAAGTGAACTTGCTGGTTATCTCACCTCTCGTGCAGAGCAATATACATTCGATACCTTTTTCGGTGAATTCCCAGTTGATGTCTCACCAGAACAAAGCATCCGAAATGAATCACATATCACTCAGGTCACTTCTATACCTTTTTCTGGTGAAATTGTGCAAAATGTATATAATGTGAATACGAATTTTAGATTAGACCCTGTCAAATGGACCTTATTTTTCGATGGCTCCAAGTCCAAGGAGGGGGCTAGAGTGGGTTGTGTTCTTATCAATCCTAAAGGAATGAAAATCATGATTGCTTGTAGGTTAGAATTTGATTGCACTAATAATATAGCCGAATATGTGTTAAATTTTGAGCCTTAATTCACAATACTCTTGGATCTTCATTGAGGGAATGACATATACAGTATATCAATGCATAACAGTCACAATAAGCATGACAAGCATAAAAAGAATCAAAAGCATGAGACACAAGAGACACAGAGTTTCTGCGGGGAAAACCCTAAGGTGAAAAACCCCACAACTTCCTCAGAGATAGAGAGAGCAATGGCTCAACCAAAGTACAGCCAAAATACACTTGAGATAGTCTCCTAGTAGCAGATGATCCTCCTCCTCACTAGTGCGCCACTTTCTGAGTGAGAGAAGTGTGTCTTTCCAAAATAATCAAAACAGAGATCTCCCGATCTCTATTTATACTAACCTGTTTTCCCAGTGACCTTATGGGGCTAACTTGTCTAGCTGGGTACATCCACAATATAATATATATTTCAGGGACGACCCCACACATGGTGGTCTAATAACCCATCGGCAAGTACACACACTTGCGACACTTGTCAATCCACATGACGACACTTCCTTATAGAGGAATAACACATCTCTAATAAGGGTACAATAAATATATATGAAATACATGGATGAAATACATTCCAAAGTTACACATACATCAACACTCCTGTGAGGCACCTGCAATAATTACTTAATGAAAATATGCGAAATAGTAGAAATGACAGAACTCAGAATCACTTTTATATTGATCACGGGCCACTTCGAGGGGGCAACCTCCTATGAGCAAGCTCAATACAAATAACTTCACCGTTCCTTCATAGGTCTCAACACACACTTATATACTAATTCTAGGCGCCAATACTATGGGTCGAAACCATGGGCCGTTACAAACTATGGATCAACAATACTACGGACGACTTACAAAGCATATGTGCCAACAACAATAACACAAACTATTGATCAACAAATACTACGGGACGACTTACAAAGCATATGCATCCAACAACAACATACTAACAAAGTAAAGACATGGGTTGCTAACATCCCCTCCCCCTTAAAAAAAGCTTTGTCCTCAAAGCTTTAGATGTGGAAATTGTTGTTGAATCTGAAGGAGTGGTTCCCATGTAGAATCCTCTGGTTGCATGCCGTGCCACTGAATTAAGACCTCTGTGATAGAGCGAGAGTGAAGCTGACGCGTGCGGCGATTGAGGATGGCCTCTGGCTCCAAAAGGATGGATCCTTCATTATCCAGTTCGGGTAAAATCGTTTGGCCGCTGATGTTGGTGCCAAGAACTTTCTTCAGACAAGAGACATGAAAGACTAGATGAATGCGGGAAGAAGGAGGAAGTTCCAATTTATAAGCAACGGACCCAATCTTCTGAAGAATATGATATGGACCATAGAACTTTGGAACGAGCTTATGACGCCCTTTGAGTTTCAAGGAGGATTGTTTGTACGGCTGGAGACGAAGAAAAACCATATCGCCGACTTGAAAAGTGTGCTCCGAATGATGCTGATCCGCTTGTTGCTTCATGCGATTTCTTGCCATGTGAAGATTGTCCCGCAAAATGCGAAGGATCTGATCGCGGTTGCGAAGGACCGTGTCAACTTCCTGAACTGGTGAACTAGTGGGGGTGTATGGAAGAAGAGCTGGAGGTGCCTGACCATAGACTGCTTCATATGGGGTCATTTTAGAGGCAGTGTGGTAAGAGGTATTGTACCACCATTCAGCGAGAGGGAGCCACTTTTCCCACTGATGTTGTTGTTCCGAGGTGAAGCAACGACGATAAGTTTCCAATCATTTATTGACAATTTCAGTCTGACCATCTGTTTGTGGGTGATACCCTGAACTCATCTTCAGTTTCGTGCCATTGTGGCGAAATAGTTCTATCCAAAAATGACTGGTGAAAGTCGCATCACGATCCAAGACAATGGAAGAAGGGATGCCATGAAGACGAAATATCTGGTCCATAAAAATTTGAGCAACTGAAGAGGCTGTATAGGGATGGCTGAGAGCACAAAAATGACTATATTTGGAGAGGCGATCAACCACAACGAGAATCACTGTCTTCCTGCCAGATTTAGGGAGCACTTGAATGAAATCCATAGAAATATCTGTCCAAATCCGTGTAGGTATGGGCAAGGGTTCAAGCAATCCTGGAACGAGTGTTGTTTCACCCTTATTGCGCTGGCAGGTATCACATTCAGCCACCATCTGTTGAATTGTCCTTTTCATGCCCTGCCAAAAGAAGTTACGCCGTGCTTGTTCATATGTTTTGAGGAACCCAGAGTGCCCGACCGATGGAGAAGCATGGAGTTCATAGAAGACAGCCTGTTGAAGATCTGTGCTCTGGGGAAGCACCAGACGACCCTTGTATCACAGAGAAGCACCATCCCAAGAGTAATGTGGTACAGCAGAAGGGTTGTTGGTCAAGCGTTGGATGATCTGAGATAAGGAAGAGTCATTGACATAACCCTGTTGAACAGATTGCAACCAATTTGGAACAGGCATAGAAATAGCTAAAAGAGAACCTTGGGCATCAAATGTGCGAGAAAGAGCATCTGCCACAATATTGTCTTTACCCTTCTTGTAAGTGATCTCATAGTCATAACCCATGAGTTTGCTAACCCATTTCTGTTGTGTCGGGGAGGAGACATGCTGGTCCAAGAAATATTTCAGACTCTGGTGATCAGTCTTGATGTAGAAATGATTCCCTAATAGGTATGGACGCCACTTCTGTACTGCATGCAAAATAGCCATCATTTCCTTCTCATAGGTAGAGGCAGCTAAATTCTTACCTGAAAGGGCTTTGCTGGTGAACGCAATGGGGTGTTCATCTTGAAGGATAACAACACCAAGTCCATTGCCGTAAGCATCACTCTCAATAGTGAAGGGCTTGGAAAAATCGGGCATAACTAGCACAGGTGTAGTACACATAGCTTGTTTTAGTTTGTCAAATGCACACTGAGCAGCAGGTGTCCATGTAAAAGCATCCTTTTTCAATAGAGCAGTTAATGGAGCTGTAATCTTCCCATAATCCTTGACAAACTTGCGGTAGTAGCCAGTCAACCCCAAAAAACCACGAAGGCTCTTGAGTGTCTGAGGATGTGGCCAATTGTTCATGGCATCGATTTTGGCAGGATCCACGCGAACCCCTTGTGCTGAGATAATGTGCCCGAGATACTCAACTTCCTTTTGTCCAAAAACACATTTAGACTGCTTGGCATGGAGATGATGGTCAGAGAAAAGTTGCATGACAAGATCCAAATGCTGGAGATGTTCATCCCATGTTTTACTGTAGATGAGGATATCATCAATGAATACCAGAATGAATTTCCGCAAGTAGGGTCGAAATATTTTATTCATTAAGGCCTGGAATGTGGAAGGAGCATTAGTGAGGCCAAAGGGCATGACCAAAAACTCATAATGGCCATCATGTGTGCGGAAAGCTGTTTTAGGAATATCATCCTCATGAACCCGAATTTGATGATACCCAGAACGAAGATCCAACTTGGAGAAAAAGTGAGCCCCATGAAGCTCGTCAAGAAGCTAATCAACAATAGGAATTGCAAACTTATCCTTGATGGTGAGGTGATTAAGTGCTCGGAAGTCAATGCAGAGGTGCCATGACCCATCTTTTTTACGGACAAGAATAACTGGAGAAGAAAAGGAACTAGTGCTTGGGCGAATAATACCTTGCTTCAATAAGTCCCGAATGAGCATTTCAATCTCCGTTTTTTGGTGGAGTGGGTAGCGATAGGGCCTGATGTTGGGAGGAAAACTGCCAGGAAGGAGCTGAATACGATGGTCTTCTTGCCTGGAAGGTGGTAATCCCACTGGTTCAGCAAAGACACCTGTATATCGATCCAGAATTTGTTATAGATCCAAAGGAGTAGTGGAGACCGCTGATGGTTGCATCTGGATGGAATGGATCTGAGCGATGACACCATGTGAATTCTTCTTGAGGAGTTTTTCCATGCGATGTGAACTGATGATGCTGAGAGAACTTGGTTGTAATCCTGTCAACATGTGTTTGTGTCCATTGAGGGAAAACTGCATCCAAAGTTCGGCAAAATCCCATAAGATAGGGACGAGTGTGCGTAGCCATTGAGCGCCCAAAACCACATCACATCCGCCTAAGGGAAAGGCAAACATGTCAAAGCGCAAGGTATAATATCCCATAGAGATACGCACATTTCGACACTTCCCTTTGCAAGGTAAGGTGCCCCCATTGGCAACCATGACTTCAAAGTTGGAGCAAGGATGGATAAAACAATCAGCTTGTTTGGCGATCCGAGGGTCAATGAAATTATGAGTGCTACCAGAATCAATGAGGATTGTAAGAGGAAGCTTCTTGAAGTAACCCCTGACCCGCATTGTTTGGGGGGTGGTGATTCCAGCTAAAGCATGGAGAGATATCTCTGGCTGGTCATCCTGAGACGGAGGGTCAATAGGCGGTTCTTGAATGTCGACCAGAGCATCCAATGTTTCTGGATCTTCGTCACCCATTTCAGAGGCAGGCGGAGACTCCACATCCAGGAGATAGAGATTTTGCTGAACACATCTATGTCCCCAAGTGAATTTCTCATCACAATTATAGCAAAGCCCCTTTTCTCTGCGTGCTTGCATCTCTGTTTCAGACAAACGCTTGATAGGAGTCGGTCGAGGAGCCTGCGGTATAGGTGGTCGCTGAGAACCCATATTTTGGAAGGGAACAAAAGTGGGTTTGGAGCGTTGTTGGGCTGCAATCTTGTCTTCTGCCAACTTAGCCAACCTGAGTGCTTCCATCATTGTGTTGGGATAGAACATTTTGAGCTCAAAGCGGATGGCATCCTTTAGACCACTGATAAAACAACTTTGGTAAAATTCATCAGACAATCCTTCGGTGTGGTTGGATAGATTCTCAAATTCGGTTTGATACTCTCTCACAGTGCCAGTTTGGCGAAGTTTAGTGAGGGCTCCTATGAAGTCATCAAAAGCACTCGGACCAAATCGTTGCAAAAGGAGCTAGCAAAAGTCTGGCCAGTTGGGCTCTAGAGGAGCCTTGATGTACCAACGGTACCATTGAAGAGCTTCCTGTTCCAAATGAAAGGATGCCAACGGAACTTTGTTGACATCAAAAGTATTATGCAGACTGAAATACTGTTCTGCACGATAGATCCATCCAGTTGGATCAGTACCATTGAAGCGAGGAAAGTCAAGCTTCGGACCACAGAAATTACTGGAAGAAGAGAACCCATTGTCTGCTGAAGACTCGGACTGCCGTTTGTTGTTCATAGCTGAATGTTCAAGATGGAGACCAAGAAATTTTTCATCCAGATCCTGGAGTTTGGCTTGGATGGCTGCAAGTGCTTCCTCCATGGTTTTTGCTCCTGCACGGGTGACAACCATAACCAGGATTTTTTTTTTTTTTTTTTGACTGGGTAGGAAAACAAAAACAGGAACTACTTCAGTAAAGGAAAATTTGGATTTGGAAAAAAATCATAAGGGTAATTGGGGTTTGACTAGTTTTTTGGACACTGTTGGATAGACAGGGAAGCAAAAATGAGGATTTCAGAAGCGGGGTGAAAGAATGGGAAAATTTGGCAGAGGGGAACAAAGAAGCATAATTCAGAAAGGAACTCTGTGGTAAAAATTGAAGGTGATTGGGTGAAATCTGCGGAAGTTATGGCAAACCCTAAAAATAGACAAATGTGGGATTTCGGGCTATAGGAAGGGGAATTGAGGATAGGGTCCTCAAGGATGAAATATGCAGAATGGAATGACAGGGGTTCCCAAAGGAATCTGGAACAATGCCGAACGGCTGGATCTGGAACGGCTTGCAAAATGGATTTGAAACGGCGCAGCAGTGATCGACAATAGTTCAGCTGAAAGTATATATGGACCCCAGGTATGTGCGGCTTCCTAACAGTTCAGGGTTTTCACTCGGCCACCAATGCTGTCTGACGGCTTGCGTATTGGGGCAGTACCCCTCACTCCACGGCTCAGGTAAAACTGATAACCGCTTTGCCACAAACGACAGCTCTTGGTTTACCTCACGGGTGGGAACTAGTCAATCAGGTAGGGGTCGTTACCCTTTTCGCTGGCAGGTCCTCTCAATGGGCCAGGTACTTCTGGGTTCCTGTGGTACTCCTCACAATGATTTTTAGGGCTTATTCCCAAGTACTTCCCACAGTTAAGCAGATAGGGATTATTCCCAAATCCGAACCTGCAACAGATGCGAAAAAAAATTTTGGCAGAAATTTCACCCAGCGAGCCCAAGAAAGTGCTCTGATACCAGATATGAGGCACCTGCAACAATTACTTAATGAAAATATGCGAAATAGCAGAAATGACAGAACTTAGAATCCTTTTTATATTGATCACGGGCCACTTCGAGGGGGCAACCTCCTATGAGCAAGCTCAATACAAATAACTTCACCATGCCTTCATAGGTCTCAACACACACTTATATACTAATTCTAGGCGCCAATACTATGGGTCGAAACCATGGTCCGTTACAAACTATGGATCAACAATACTATGGGCGACTTACAAAGCATATGCGCCAACAACAATAACACAAACTATTGATCAACAAATACTACGGGACGACTTACAAAGCATATGCGTCCAACAACAACATACTAACAAAGTAAAGACATGGGTTCCTAACAACTCCCTCTTAACTAGGAAGGTATTTCTCGACACAGATCTGCTAGACAAGTATTCTTCTCGGGATCATCGTCATCGATGCATCGTCATCATCATCGTCACTACTGCTGCTATCTCAACCAATCTCTGACTCTACTCGTCATAGAAATTTCTATAGAGCCATCCCTTTTTCATACTAGATGTAGGCCCGCCACCTGTAGGTCTTCATCATCACTGGCCATACTGTGGAAATCTCAAGACTTATTACGTGCATCACAAAACCTTAAAAGAGTCTCTTGACTAGCAAGAACCCTAAAGAGCATCTGAGGCCTTTTTCATCTTGTCCAGATCTCCAGGACTTATTACATGTGACCCCACCACAGAACCTCGAAAGAGAATCCCAGGACTGATTATGAGCACAAGGCTCAACCTATCGGATCTCCCAGGGCACAAATTACATATGGTCACCACAAAAACTTGAAAGAGCATCCCAAGACTGATTACGAGCACAAGGCTCAACCTATTGGATCTCCTAAGGCACAAATTACATGTGGTCACCACAAAAACTCGAAAGAGCATCCCAAGACTGATTACGAGCACAAGGCTCAACCTATTGGATCTCCTAAGGCACAAATTACATGTCGTCATGGAAAAACCTTGAAAAAACATCCCAGGACTGATTACAAGCACACGGCTTAACCTATCGGATCTCCCAGGGCACAAATTGCATGCCATAGGAAAAAACCTCAAAAGAGCATCTGCCAGACATCCCAGCGCACAAATTACATGCCATAGGGAAAACCTCGAAGGACTATCTGTAGATCTCCCAGGGCACAAATTATATGTCCTCCCAAGAAAAACCTCGAAAGAGCATTTGCCAGATATCCCAGGGTACAAATTACATGCCATAGGGAAAACCTCGAAAGACTATCTGCAAATCTCCCAGCGCACAAATTACATGCTTATCTGCACAACCTGTTCCACGGCCACAGAGTATCATCTTGATACTCACCATACATCATCTTGATGTACACATGATCATCTTGATCATCATCACTGCAACATCCTCCCACATGTCATCTGGAGCAACATCCTGAAGCTTGTCATCCATGATCATCCTGATCATATAATGCATCTACCTGATGCATACCAAGTATCTACCTGATACATATCATCATACATTATCCACTTGATCATACAATGCATCCACCTGATACAAATACAAATACATGATCCACCTAATCATACATGATACATATCAACATACATGATCTACCTGATCATACAATGTATCCACCTGATACATATATAGATACATGGTCCAAGCATCCAACATGATGCATACACAAAATACATACAAATGATCCAACCGATCATATCCAACATCCAACATGATGTGTACATACATATAAATGATCCAACTGATCATATCCAACATCCAACATGATGCGTACATACATATAAATGATCCAACTGATCATATCCAGCATCCAACATGATGAATACATACATATACATATAAATAATCCAACTGATCATATCCAGCATCCAACATGATGCATACATACATATATAAATGATCCAACTGATCATACAAAGCAGAAACCAGAACATCATCCAAATGCTCATCATCCAGCGCTTACAGCCACAGCCATGTGAAGGATCCTCCTTTCAACATGCTTGGAATGGCTTCAACAAATGTGTACATCACTTCTTCCTTGAAGTGTCATCAATCTGAAGAACATTAAGCATCTCCCTGAAGTACTCAAACTTCACCCTGGCTAGTGGCTTCGTCAGCACATCTGCAATCTGCTCGTCCGTTGCAACGTACAGGAGATTCACAGCTCCTCTCTGCACCATATCCCTGATATAGTGATATTTGATCTCTATGTGTTTCGACTTGTCATGGAACACTGGGTTCTCGGACAGCTTCACACAACTCTGGTTATCACAAAAGATACCAGAAGCATCCAATGGGAGATCAAATAACTCAGACAGTAGCTTCCGTAGCCATACTGCCTCACAACTAGTTGAAAAGGCTGCAACATACTCTGCCTCAGTTGTACTCAGTGCTATGCAGGACTGCTTCCTACTAAACCAGGAGATCACACCTGATCCCATACTGAAGTAGCACCTAGATGTGATCTTCCTATCTGCAGCACTACCAGCCCAATCTGAATCAACATAACCCTGCAGGTTAAACTTTTGATTTGCTTCATACTTGAGCCCATAATCCACTGTACCCTTCAGGTACCTCAGAACATGCTTTACAGCAACCAAGTGAACACTCCTCGGATCCGTCAGGAACTGGATCAATGTGTTCACCGCAAATCAAATATCTGGTCTCATGTTCGTCAGGTACATCAAGGACCCAATCATTTGATGATACATAGAGACATCAACTGGCTCAGATGAAGCATCACATAGAAGCTTTAGATTCGATGCCATAGGTGTGGCCATGGGCTTGCAATCCATCATCCCAAATCTCTTCAGGATATCTACAATGTACTTCCCTTGACCAAGGAAGATCCCACCTGCACTTTGCCACACCTCTATACCTAGGAAATAATGCATCATTCCCAAATCTTTCATATCGAACTCGGCAGCAAGATTCCTCTTAGTATATGCAATCAATCTATCATCTCCTATTACAAATAAGTCATCCACATACAGAAGTAGAATCACAGGATTCCCTTCCTCAACCTTGTAGTAAAGGTTGGAATCTGCTTTACTCTTGGTAAATCCCAAACTAGATAGGAAACTATCCATCCTACCATACCAAGTTCTGGGAGCTTGCTTCAAGCCATATAAGGCTTTCTTCAATCTGCACACATATGACTCCCTGTCATGTATTTTGAAACCGAGTGGCTGCTCCACATATACTTCCTCTTCAACTACACCATTAAAGAAAGCAGTCTTGACATCCATCTGGTGTATTTTCCATTTCATTACTGCAGCCAGGGCAAGTACTGTTCTGGTGGAAGTATACCTAGCTACAAGTGTAAAAGTTTCTTCATAATCTATTCCCTCTTTCTGAGAGAAGCCATGAGCTACGAATCTTGCTTTGTATTTCTCTACACTGCCATCTACAACATGCTTGATTTTGTAGATCCATTTAGAAGTCACAACAGACTTCTCTTTAGGTCTTGGTACAACATCCCAAACATCATTCTTCATTGTTGATTGATATTCCTCAACCATGGCATCCTTCCATTCTTTCTTTTCCACTGCTTCTTCATAACTGGAAGGTTCTTTGCTCATAATGTCCCAGAGTAAAGCAACATAGCTGGTATGTGATCTGATTCTCTTCTTTGCTCTGTGTTTTTCTTCTGGAATGCCAAATATTTCTACATCTTGAATGGGCTCTCTAGCCCATGCAGGTTTCCTCTTGTGAGATTTATCCTCACGGGGTGGATCTACAAGTTCTTGCGGATCTTCAAACTCACGAACAACTTCTGGAAATGCTTCAGTCATGGTAGTGTCTTGAAATCTAGTTTCCTTAGGTTCTTCATAAACTTCGATAGGTGCCTTCCTTGATTTGATGAATGCTGAGTTTTCATCAAATGTTACATCCCTGCTGACATTAATCTTCTTGAACCCCGGAAAGTATATTCTATAAGCCTTCGAGCTTTCACTATAACCCACAAAGATACCCTTCTTTCCTGAAGGATCTAGCTTGGTCCTCTTCTCCTTTGGGACATGTGTGTATACTGGAAAACCAAATATTCTAAGATGGATGACTTCAGGTTTCTTACCAGAAAAGACCTCTTCTGGTGTCTTGTTGTCCAATATCTTGTGGGGAGTTCTATTCTGCACATATACAGCTGTTCTAGCTGCTTCTGCCCATAGATGCATAGGTAGATCCTTGTCATGCAGCATTGTCCTTTCTGCTTCCATGATTGTTATGTTCTTCCTTTCTGCAACTCCATTCTATTGAGGATTATAAGGAGCTGTCAACTTCCTCTTAATCCCTGAATCACTGCAAAGCTTCTTGAAGTCACCTGAGGTGAATTCTCCACAATTGTCGGATCTGAATGTCTTAATCTTCTTTTCAGTTTGATTCTCCATCAAAGTTTTGAATTCCTTGAACTTATCAAACACCTCATCTTTGTTCTTCAAGAAGTATACCCAAGTCTTCTTGGAGAAGTCATCAATAAATGAGACATAGTAAACATACCCACTCAGAGAACTAGATGACATAGGACCACATACATCTAAGTGGATGATTTCTAGGATGTTTTTTGCCTTGCTTTCACTGCTTGGGAAAGCCTTCTTAATGTTCTTACCTTTTGCACATCCTTTGCAAACACCTTCATGTTCGGTCTTGATTTCAGGAAGACCCTCTACAACCTTGCTTGCAATTGGAAGTGCCCTATAGTGCATATGAGCAAGTATTCTATGCCAAAGTTCATTTGGCTCCATGGATTCATGTACCATGGCATGTTTAGGTTGTCCCTTCAATTTATACAAACCTCTCTCTTGCTCTCCAATCACTACTGCATCATCTATGGTCTTTCCCTTTGGCCACATTAGGACTTGGCCATCCACAAATGCAACCCTCATATCTTTTGCATCCAATGCAGAGATGGAGAGTAAGTTCTTCTTGAGCCCAGGTACATAAAGGACTTCTTTCATCTTCAAAGATTTTCTAGAATCTAGGTTGTAGGAGGCTTCACCACTCCCTTTGATTGGGTATTGATAATCATCCCCAAGTTTCACCTTATGGGGTGATTCATTTTCAGATAGGTTCACAAAAGATTCCTTAAACCCAGTCATGTGTTTGGAAGCCCCACTGTCAATCAACCAATCATTACAACCATGGGAGATAGTACCTATGAGAGCAGAAATTAGAACATACTCTTCTTCACTTGATGAGTCATCATCACTATCACTTTCTGCCCTAGCCTTCTTCTTTGGGGGTTCATCATCTTCGTCAGCATGAGCATGATATCTTCTTTTGTTATTCTTCTTCTTGTTGTGGAAGTTGTTGTTGTTGTCTTTCTTCTTCTTGGGACAATCTGAAGCAAAGTGTCCCTTCTCATTGCAATTGAAGCATCTGAGATCTTTCTTATCTTTATGATAATGGTGGTGTGAGAATATCCTGTTATGAGATGATTCCTTCTTGGACTTGCCTTTCCTAGCATGTGCTGTGAGAGCTTGATCTTCTTTTGCCATCTTTTCTTCTCGGGCCACAATCCTAGCTTCTTCTTGAGAGCATTCTTCCTGCAATCTGTTGAAGGAGATCAACTTCTTCCTGGCACAAATTCCTTGAATAAAGGAATCCCATGAACTAGGTAGGCCATTTAGAGTTGTCATCACCACTTAACCATTCTCCACCATTCCATCCACTACTTCTAGTTGTTCCTTGATCTAGGAGACCCTTGAAAAATAAGATTGAATGGTTTCTCCATTCTGAAATTTTACTCATTTTAATTGGTTCCGCAGGGTCATCTTCCGATTTATGTTCTTCCCTTCAAATATCTTGGTCAAAGAGTCAAACATCTCCTTGGGTGTCTTTAGAGAAGACACATGGGGTATGAGATGGTTTTTGATAGAATCAGCAATTATTCTCTTTTCCTTGACCAAGTTATTCTTATGCAATACTTTATCCTCTTCATCCTCTGGGATAGGGATGTCTTCTTTTACATATGAGTCCAACTCATTCTCTTCCAGGATTAACGCAATCCTATCCTTCCAAACTCGGAAGTTATCAGCTCCTTCAAGCTTATCCTCAAGCTTGGTGTGGTGAGACATCTTAAAGAGTACTTCAAATGGAAATAGAAAATATTTAGGTCTTACCACTTGAAATGATGAAAACTGGATTTGGTCCTCGATTAGGGTTTGTCGAAAAAACCTTAAAAATTCAAAATGTGAATTTCAACTTTCTGAAAGCATAGAAAGATGCGCCTTGATGAGCCGATCAGCCTGGTGTATTTAGAATTTGAGATCAACAAAGCGTTACCCTTCAGATTTTCCTTTTTGTCCTCCCGGGTTCACTAGGGAGAGCCTTGAATTACGGTTTGAGTTTCTCGGAGATCTACCCAGCCAAAAATCTCGATCCAAAGCTCTAAACTTCGATTTTTGCAAGGATCTTCCAGCTATGTCTTCAGATTTCAGAAATTCCTATTTTTGTGGAAACCCTAATTTTTAGGGCCAAATCTGAAAAATGCTCAGATTTGAATTCTGATTGGACAGATAGATTCTCCTTGATGAGTAGAGTCAATCTACTATACTGCTTTTCCAAAACCTATGGAGAGAAACTCAAGTTTCTGTCACTGCAAAATGTCTTCTTCTCAGGTTAGCTCTGATACCATGTTAAATTTTGAGCATTAATTCACAATACTCTTGTTTCTTCACTGAGAGAATAACATATACAGTGTATCAATGCATAACAATCACAATAAGCATGACAAGCATCGCAAGAATCAAAAGCATGAGAGACAAGAGACACAGAGTTTCCGTGGGGAAAACCCTAAGGTGAAAAACCCCACAACTTCCTCAGAGATAGAGAGAGCAATGGCTCAACCAAAGTACAACCAAAATACACTTGAGATAGTCTCCTAGTAGCAGATGATCCTCCTCCTAACTAGTGCGCCACTTTCTGAGTGAGAGAAGTGTGTCTTTCCAAAATAATCAAAATAGAGATCTCCCGATCTCTATTTATACTAACCTGTTTTCCCAGTGACCTTATGGGGCCGACTTGTCTAGCTAGGTACATCCACAATATAATATATATTTCAGGGCCGACCCCACACATGGTGGTCTAATAAACCATCGGCAAGTACGCACACTTGCAACACTTGTCAATCCACATGACGACACTTCCTTATATAGAGGAATAACACATCTCTAATAAGGGTACAATAAATATATATGAAATACATAGATGAAATACATTCCAAAGTTACACATACATGAACAATATGAAGCTCTTGTGCAGGGGCTCAAGAAGACCATTGATTTAGGTTTACAAGCCATAGAATGCTATGGAGACTCCGAAATTATAGTCAAGCAAGTTAGGAATAAAATACACTGTTTATCTCCACATTTGGCTAATTATCAAAAGTTGGTAAGGGATCTAACCATCTCATTTTTGGCATTCAATATTAAATCTGTTCCCAGGTCACAAAATTTTGATGTAGACCTGTTAGCAAATACAGTGTGTAGACTGATCCCGGCAGAAGGTCTGTGCCCTCAAACTTTTTCTATCGAATTGATGTACAGACCATCCATTCCGGATAATGTGACTAATTGGAAAGTGTTTGATGATGACCGACAGATACTCGACTTCCTCACTGCTCAGGATACGTTTCAAGACGTGGCCATCAATGAAGCAGGACATGAAAAGTCTCTCACTGATTCCTCAAACATCATCCTGAAGTCTATGATCAATCTAGAAAAGCTTTACGATTTACAGGACAAGTTCAAATCTCAAACTAATTGTAAAACTCAAAGCTCATCCTTGAACTATGAGCGGGTCAACCTAGGCACTGAACAGGAACCTCGTTTCATCAATTTGGGAGTTGATTGTACCCCTAAAGAACGCAGAGCCATTATTGCATTGTGTAATCAGTATAAGGATGTTTTCGCCTGGACGTATGTTAGGAACCCATGTCTTTACTTTGTTAGTATGTTGTTGTTGGACGCATATGCTTTGTAAGTCGTCCTGTAGTATTTGTTGATAAATAGTTTGTGTTATTGTTGTTGGTGCATATGCTTTGTAAGTCGCCCGTAGTATTGTTGATCCATAGTTTGTAACGGCCCATGGTTTCGACCCATAGTATTGGCAGCTAGAATTAGTATATAAGTGTGTGTTGAGACCTATGAAGGCACCGTGAAGTTATTTGTATTGAGCTTGCTCAAAGGAGGTTGCCCCCTCGAAGTGGCCTATGATCAATACAAAGGTGATTCTGAGTTCTATCATTTCTGCTATTTCGCGTATTCTTGTTAATTAATTGTTGCATGTGCCTCTCATCTGGTATCAGACCACTTTCTTGGGCTCGCTGAGTGAAATTTCTGCCAAATTTTTTTTCGCATCTGTTGCAGGTTCGGATTTGGGAATAATCCCTTTCCGCTTAACTGTGGGAAGTACTTGGGCATAAGCCCTAAAACTCATTGTGAGGAGTACCACAGGAACCCCGAAGTAGCTGGCCCATTGAGAGTACCTGCCAGCGAAAAGGGCAACGACCCCTACCTGATTGACTAGTTCCCACCCGTGAGGTAAACCAAGAGCTATCGTTTGTGGCAAAGCGGTTATCAGTTTTACCTGAGCCGTGGAGTGATGGGTATTGCCCCAATACGCAAGCCGTCAGACAGCATTGGTGGCCGAGTGAAACCCTTGAACTGTTAGGAAGCCGCACATACCTGGGGTCCATATCTACTTTCAGCTGAACTATTGTCGATCACTGCTGCGCCGTTTCAGATCTATTTTGCAAGCCGTTCTAGATTCAACCGTTTTCAATCCATTCGGCGCTGTTCCAGATCTCTTTCGAGCCGTAGCCGCTCCAGTCTGAACTAAAAAAAAAAAATAAAAAAAATAAAAATAACATTCAGTTTTTTCTCCATATCTCCCTTATTTTCACTCTGTTTTCCTTGAAATTTTCGGGGAACCCCCGTCATCTCATTCTGCATATTTCAGTCCTGAGGACTGTCTCCCCAATTCCCCTTCCCAAAGCCCAAAATCCCACATTTGTCTATTTTTAGGGTTTGCCATAACTTCCTCAGATTTCACCCAATCACCTTCAAATTTTACCACAGAGTTCCTTTCTGAATTCTGCTTCTTTGTTCCCCTCTGCCAAATTTTCCCATTCTTTCACCCCGTTCCTGAAATCCTCATTTTTGCTTCCCTATCTATCCAACAGTGTCCAAAACCTAGTCAAACCCCAATTACCCTTTTGATTTTTTCCCAAATCCAAATTTTCCCTTACTGAAGTAGTTCCTCTTTTTGTTTTCCTACCCAGTCAAAAAAAAAAAAAAAAAAAAAAAAAAATTCCTGGTTATGGTTGTCACCCGTGCAGGAGCAAAAACCATGGAGGAAGCACTTGCAGCCATCCAACCCAAATTCCAGGATCTGGATGAAAATTTTCTCGGTCTCCATCTTGAACATTCAGCTATGAACAACAAACGGCAGTCTAAGTCTTCAGTAGACAATGGGTTCTCTTCTTCCAGCAATTTCCGTGGTCCGAAGCTTGATTTTCCTCGCTTCAATGGTACCGATCCAACTGGATGGATCTATCGTGCAGAACAGTACTTCAGTCTGCATAATAATTTTGATTTCAACAAAGTTCCGTTGGCATCCTTTCATTTGGAACAGGAAGCTCTTTAATGGTACCGTTGGTACATCAAGGCTCATCCAGAGCCCAACTGGCCAGACTTTTGCCAGCTCCTTTTGCAACGATTTGGTCCTAGTGCTTTTGATGACTTCACAGGAGCCCTCACTAAACTTCGCCAAACTGGCACTGTGAGAGAGTATCAAACCGAATTTGAGAATCTAGCCAACCACACAGAAGGATTGTCTGATGAATTTTACCGGAGTTGTTTTATCAGTGGTCTAAAGGATGCCATTCGCTCTGCGGTCAAAATGTTCTATCCCAACACAATGATGGAAGCACTCGGGTTGGCTAAGTTGGCAGAAGACAAGATTGCAGCCCAACAACGCTCCAAGCCCACTTTTGTTCCCTTCCGAAATATGGGTTCTCAGCGACCACCTATACCGCAGGCTCCTCGACCGACTCCTATCAAGCGTTTGTCTGAAACAGAGATGCAAAAACGCAGAGAAAAGGGGCTTCGCTATAATTGTGATGAGAAATTCACTCGGGGACATAGATGTGTTCAGCAAAAGCTCTATCTACTGGATGTGGAGTCTCCGCCTGCCTCTGAAATGGGTGACGAAGATCCAGAAACACTGGATGCTCCGGTCGACATTCAGGAACCGCCTATTGACCCTCCGTCTCAAGATGACCAGCGAGAGATATCTCTCCATGCTTTAGCTGGAATCACCACCCCCCAAACAATGCAGGTCAGGGGTTACTTCAAGAAGCTTCCTCTTACAATCCTCATTGATTCTGGTAGCATGCATAATTTCATTGACCCTCGGATCGCCAAACAAGCTGATTGTTTTATCCATCCTTGCTCCAACTTTGAAGTCATGATTGCCAATGGGAGCACCTTACCTTGCAAAGGGAAGTGTCGAAATGTGCGTATCTCTATGGGAGATTATACCTTGCGCTCTGACATGTTTGCCTTGCCCTTAGGCGGATGTGATGTGGTTTTGGGCGCTCAATGGCTACGCACACTTGGCCCTATCTTATGGGATTTTGCCGAACTTTGGATGCAGTTTTCCGAGAATGGACACAAACACACATTGACAGGATTAAAACTAGGTTCTCTCAGCATCATCAGTTCACATCGCATGGAAAAACTCCTCAAGAAGAATTCACATGGTGTCATCGCTCAAATCCATTCCATCCAGATGCAACCATCAACGGTCTCCACTACTCCTTTGGATCTACAACAAATTCTGGATCGATATACAGGTGTCTTTGCTGAACCAGTGGGATTACCACCATCCAGGCCAGAAGACCATCATATTCAGCTCCTTTTTGGCAGCGTTCCTCCCAACATCAGGCCATATCGCTACCCATTTCACCAAAAAACAGAGATTGAAATGCTCGTTCGGGAGTTATTGAAGCAAGGTATTATTCGCCCAAGCACTAGTTCCTTTTCTTCTCCAGTTATTCTTGTCCACAAAAAAGATGGGTCATGGTGCCTCTGCATTTACTTCCGAGCACTTAATCACCTCACCATCAATGATAAGTTTCCAATTCCTGTTGTTGATGAGCTTCTTGATGAGCTTCATGGGGCTCACTTTTTCTCCAGGTTGGATCTTCGTTCTGGGTATCATCAAATTCGGGTTCATGAGGATGATATTCCTAAAACAGCTTTCCGCACACATGATGGCCATTATGAGTTTTTGGTCATGCCCTTTGGCCTCACTAATGCTCCTTCCACATTCTAGGCCTTAATGAATAAAATATTTCGACCCTACTTGCGGAAATTCATTCTGGTATTCTTTGATGATATCCTCATCTACAGTAAAACATGGGATGAACATCTCCAGCATCTGGATCTTGTCATGCAACTTTTCTCTGACCATCATCTCCATGCCAAGCAGTCTAAATGTGTTTTTGGACAAAAGCAAGTTGAGTATCTCGGGCACATTATCTCAGCACAAGGGGTTCGCGTGGATCCTGCCAAAATCGAGGCCATGAACAATTGGCCACATCCTCAGACACTCAAGAGCCTTCGTGGTTTTTTGGGGTTGACTGGCTACTACCGCAAGTTTGTCAAGGATTATGGGAAGATTGCAGCTCCATTAACTGCTCTATTGAAAAAAGATGCTTTTACATGGACACCTGCTGCTTAGTGTGCATTTGACAAACTAAAACAAGCTATGTGTACTACACCGGTGCTAGCTATGCCTGATTTTTCCAAGCCCTTTACTATTGAGAGTGATGCTTGCGGCAATGGACTTGGTACTGTTCTCCTTCAAGATGAACACCCCATTGCGTTCACCAGCAAATCCCTTTCAGGTAAGAATTTAGCTGCCTCTACCTATGAGAAGGAAATGATGGCTATTTTGCATGCAGTACAGAAGTGGCATCCATACCTATTAGGGAATCATTTCTGCATCAAGACTGATCACCAGAGTCTGAAATATTTCTTGGACCAGCGTGTCTCCTCCCCGGCACAACAGAAATGGGTTAGCAAACTCATGGGTTATGACTATGAGATCACTTACAAGAAGGGTAAAGACAATATTGTGGCAGATGCTCTTTCTCGCACATTTGATGCCCAAGGTTCTCTTTCAGCTATTTCTATGCCTGTTCCAAATTGGTTGCAATCTGTTCAACAGGGTTATGTCAATGACTCTTCCTTATCTCAGATCATCCAACGCTTGACCAACAATCCTTCTGCTGTCCCACATTACTCTTGGGATGGTGCTTCTCTGCGATACAAGGGTCGTCTCATGCTTCCCCAGAGCACAGATCTTCAACAGGCTGTCTTCTATGAACTCCATGCTTCTCCATCGGTCGGGCACTCTGGGTTCCTCAAAACATATGAACGAGCACGGTGTAACTTCTTTTGGCAGGGCATGAAAAGGACAATTCAACAGATGGTGGCCGAATGTGATACCTGCCAACGCAATAAGGGTGAAACAACACTCCTTCCAGGATTGCTTGAACCCTTGCCCATACCTACACGGATTTGGACAGATATTTCTATGGATTTCATTGAAGGGCTCCCTAAATCTGGTGGGAAGATAGTGATTCTCATTGTGGTTGATCGTCTCTCCAAATATAGTCATTTTTGTGCTCTCAACCATCCCTATACAGCCTCCTCCGTCGCTCAAATTTTTATGGACCAGATCTTTCGTCTTCATGGCATCCCTTCTTCCATTGTCTCGGATCGTGATGCGACTTTTACTAGTCATTTTTGGACAAAACTATTTCGCCACACTGGCACCAAACTGAAGATGAGTTCAGGGTATCACCCACAAACAGATGGTCAGACTGAAATTGTTAATAAATGCTTGGAAACTTATCTTCATTGCTTCACCTCAGAACAACAACATCAATGGGCAAAGTGGCTCCCTCTCGCTGAATGGTGGTACAATACCTCTTACCACACTGCCTCTAAAATGACCCCATATGAAGCAATCTATGTTCAGGCACCTCCAGCTCTTCTTCCATACACCCCCACCAGTTCACCATTTCAGGAAGTTGACACGGTCCTTCGCAACTGCGATCCGATTCTTCGCATTTTGCGGGACAATCTTCACATGGCAAGAAATCGCATGAAGCAACAAGCTGATCAGCACCATTCGGAGCGCACTTTTCAAGTCGGCGATATGGTTTTTCTTCGTCTCCAGCCGTACAAACAATCCTCCTTGAAACTCAAAGGGCGTCATAAGCTCGCTCCAAAGTTCTATGGGCCATATCGGATTCTTCAGCAGATTGGGTCTGTTGCTTATAAATTGGAACTTCCTTTTTCTTCCCGCATTCATCCAGTCTTTCATGTCTCTTGTCTGAAGAAAGTTCTTGGCACCAACATCAGCGGCCAAACGATTTTACCCGAACTAGATAATGAAGGATCCATCCTTTTGGAGCCAGAGGCCATCCTCAATCGGCGCACGCGTCAGCTTCGCTCTCGCTCTATCACAGAGGTCTTAATTCAGTGGCACGGCATGCAACCAGAGGATGCTACATGGGAACCACTCCTTCAGATTCAACAACAATTTCCACATCTACAGCTTTGAGGACAAAGCTTTTTTTTAAGGGGGAGGGGATGTTAGGAACCCATGTCTTTACTTTGTTAGTATGTTGTTGTTGGACGCATATGCTTTGTAAGTCGTCCCGTAGTATTTGTTGATCAATAGTTTGTGTTATTGTTGTTGGCGCATATGCTTTGTAAGTCGCCCGTAGTATTGTTGATCCATAGTTTGTAACGGCCCATGGTTTCGACCCATAGTATTGGCGCCTAGAATTAGTATATAAGTGTGTGTTGAGACCTATGAAGGCACATTGAAGTTATTTGTATTGAGCTTGGTCAAAGGAGGTTGCCCCCTCGAAGTGGCCTGTGATCAATACAAAAGTGATTCTGAGTTCTATCATTTCTGCTATTTCGCGTATTCTTGTTAATTAATTGTTGCAGGTGCCTCTCAACGTATGACGAGTTGAAAAAGTTTGACACTAGCGTCATGTTTCATAATATACCCATGAAACTAGAGGTTAAGCCATTTCAGCAAAAGCTGCGGAAGATGCACCCCAGTTTGGAGCCTTATGTAAAAAAGGAGTTGGAGAAGCTACCCACTGCTCGAATTATCTTTCCGGTCAGGCACACTCAATGGATCGCTAACTTAGTACCTGTCCGTAAGAAAAGTGGGGAAATTTGACTGTGTGTCGATTTCAAAAACCTAAATCAGGCTTCTGAGAAAGATAACTATCATGTTCCACCAATGGAGCATATTCTTCAAAAGGTAGCCGAGTCAAATATGTTTTCTCTCCTAGATGGTTTTTTAGGGTATAACTAGGTCATGGTTGCCCCAGACAATCAATTGAAAACAACTTTCAGGACCCCATGGGGTACTTTTGCCTACAGACGGATGCCTTTCAGGACGATCAATGCAGGAGCTACTTTTTAGAGAGCTATGGATATAGCTTTCCGAGGGTTAATGCATAATTCTATCATAGTTTACCTTGATGATATCACTATTTACTCTAAAAAATGACATGAACATGTGTTTGCTTTGAAACAAGTTTTTGATCGCTGCAGGAAATTCGGTATTTCTCTCAACCTGAAGAAATCTATTTTTGCAGTAACAGAAGGAAAACTTTTGGGATTCATTGTTTCGAAAGAAGGTATGATTATCGATCCTGAACGTACAGAGGCTATTTCAAATATTGGTTTACCAGGCTCACGCAAAGAAATGCAATCCTTCTTAGGTAAGATTAATTTTGTACGTAGATTTGTACCAAATTTTGCCCAGATTGTTAAACCACTACAACTTTTGGTCAAGAAAGATGTGCAGTTTACTTGGGCGCAGGAACAGAGAGACGCATTTATCTGAATTCAAAAGGCCATTGCAGAAGCTTCTGCTCTCATGTCCCCAGATTTTGATAAGGATTTCATTCTTTATACTTTTGCCACTGATTTTTCTTATGCATCCGTCTTAACTCAAAAGCATGATAATGATATTGAAATCCTGATCTCTTTTATGAGATCAACATTCAAAGGTGCAGAGCTTAAATACTCGTAGATTGATAAGCAAGCCTATGTGGTCTATAAATCTGTCAATCATTATAGACCCTACTTGCTAAAGTCTCGAACCAAAGTCATTGTTCCATATTCTGCTATCAGAAATGTCCTCATCCAAAAAGAATTGGGGGAAAAGAGGGCCCAATTGGATGACCTCCCTACAAGAGTATGATCTTGAGATTAGGCTGGCTAAAATTGTCAAATGACAAGGCCTTTGTCTTCTTACTGCGCAATCCAATGACCCCGCACAACAGTAGTCCGAATGGGATCATGAGGAAGAAATTCCCCTAGGTGTTGTTAACGTTATCGATGCCCCGACATCGGAATGGTATGACAATATCAGATTTTTCCTGAACCATGGGTTTGCTCCCGAAACCCTTGGTTTTAAGAAAAGAAGGGCTTTAAGACTGAAATCTACTCCTTATCAATTCATTGATCAAGTTCTTTTTATGAAAAATTATGATGGAGTATTTCTTAGATGCTTGGAAAAACATGAAACTGATGACATTTTGTTTCAATTTCATGTAGGTCCTGCTGGAGGCCATTTTTCAGGAGAGACTACAGCACACAAGATTCTTAGGGATGAGTATTATTGGCCCACGTTGTTTAAATATGATTATGCTTATGTGAGGAAGTGTGAGCCATGCCAAAAATGCATGGGGAAGTTTAGGAAACCTGCATTTCCTTTACAACCGGTTACAATTCAGTTTCCATTTCAACAGTGGGGATTGGATTTTGTTGGGCCTATAAACACTCCCTCATCCCTCCAACATAAGTATATTCTCACAGCCACAGACTATTTCACTAGATGGGTGGAGGCAGCTCCTCTTAAACAATGTAACGCCGCCCAAGTAATCTCTTTCCTCGATAGCCAGATCGTCACACGCTTTGGCACTCCAGAATACTTAGTTTTCGACAATGCATCTTACTTCTTTTCAATCGATATAACTGAATATGCCTTTCAAAAGGGGATTAAGCTTAAATTTTCTGCCAATTATTACCCACAAGGTAATGGTTTGGTGGAGTCATCAAACACAAACCTGATAAACATTCTTAAGAAGCTTGTAGCTTCTCATCACAGAGATTGGCACACACAGTTGTATAATGCATTATGGGCAGATCAAATTACCCCAAAAGAAGCAATTGCAAATTCTCCCTGTTGTTTGGTTTATGGTATAGAAGCCATCCTTCCCACTAATCTGACCATTCCTTCGCTACAATTGGCCCAGTCTGTCCAAGAAGATGATTCTTCTCCCCTCCAGCAAAGAATTGACACCCTCTTGAAGCTAGAGGGGGACAGGGAAATAGACAAGAACAAGTTGTATCATCATCAGCAGATGGTGAAGAGATGGTTTGATGAAAAATCTTCATCTGACAAGGAATTTTCTATTGGTGACATGGTTCTAAGGTGGGATAAGCAACGTAAACATAAGAATCAGTACACCAAGTTTCAACACCTTTGGCTAGGACCTCTCATTATTACAGAAAATATTGGTCCCAAAACTGTTCGATTACAGACGCTAGAGGGAGTTGTAGACACCTCCCCAGTGAATGTGTCTCTTCTCAAAAAGTATTTTGTTTGAACAATCTGGTGCACTTGTACATAGGTGTGGTTTGTTTTTCAATCATTTGTTTTATTGCATTGACATTTTGATTGGTTTTATTGTTTTGTTTTGGTTTTCATTAATAAGGATCCACACTTGTGGTAATGGCTTATGATCACTTTTCTTAGCAACAATTGCTTCTGAAGTTTCAGCATCGATTATCAATCTTACTTTCTGGCTTTTGATTAGAATTTTCTCTGAAGAATAAACAGTCAAATAAGTGTAGTGCCTTTGGATACTTTTCAGTTTGATCATTATCTTTCACCATGCTTTATTTGTGTAATTGAGGTATGGAGGATGGTCATCATTTCTCTATCTAGTGTTTCATGGTTGAACGACATATCATAATCACCTGACCGGTTCCGATTGCTCATGGACCCTTTTACAATCACTTTGAATATGAATTTTGTTTAAAATTATAAGTTACAAGGTGGGTGGTCTTGTTATCAAGCTAGCCCATTAGGTTCATAGGGTTTTAAAGTGGAATGACATCTTCACATCAAGCCACCACACTTGGAAGATGACTTTCAGTTCTACTGGAAGGTGGAAGATCCTATTACAGGTCAGTCCATTCATGATCCACAAAGCATTGGTGAGTAACATTATCACTATATGGTCACCAAGCCATGGTAATGCCTTGTATCTTATGCCAAAATAAATTGTTTTTTTTCATGGGATTTTTGTTGTATACAAGAACAAGGGGGTCCTATCACAAGCTAGACCTGCTATGATCATGGGTTTGATCTTGGACTAGAGTTGTCACAATATGGTCACCAAGCCATGATAATTTCTTTTGGTTTTACAACCGGAAGACAAGAAGTCTCGTCATCGAGCTAGCTTGACCAGTTTCTAGATCAGGCCTATGAATGGCACTGTTTCATCTGATCACCAAGTCAGAACAGTGGTCTCGTATCAACAAGGTTTTATGTATAGAAAATAAAATAAAATAAAATAAAAAAGAGAAAGAAAAGACAAAAGAAAAGATAAAGGAGAATATATATAATCCATAGAGGATCACTGAATATACATATAATTAATAAACCAAAGAGATCTGTAATTAGGATATCCATGAGCATTTCTAAGACTATGCCCAGGTTCAAAACAAGCTGGTTTTCAATGATTACATCATGTTAAAGATTTGGCATTACTCTCTAAATCTCCTTATCAAATGAGTGTTATCTTTAAAATGGTCATTGTTGAGATCTATCCATTTTCATGTTCATTGTTCATTGGCTGTTATCTTTTGAGTATTTTCTTTGAATTGCGTTTCAAGAAATCAGTTGATTGACATGTTGTATTTAGATGGATTTGATTGCAGAGATAACTAGTTCTTCCCAGCCAGTCTCCATTTGTTGTAGCCACAATAGATCCCATGCTTAGCAAAGCACGGGAGCCCCCAATTTTAATAAACGCAAAGGTGTTTGGGTGAGACATTTTGAAATTTTTAGATTTTGATTTTACCTCTAAAATTTTTCACCCATGCTTTTGGTCTGCTTGTTTGTAAGGGTTTGATTATTTATTCCAAAATGTTTGGGTCTGAAAAGAGCCACAATTTTGAGTATTTTGTTGACTGTTATCATCATGCCGAAACCCGAAAGCCGCATCCTGAAACTTGCAACTCGACAGGTGTGGGTTGCGGGACTGTTGTTTTTAAGTTTGGTTTTGGTAATTTCGAAACCCGCAACCCGATGACTGCGGGTTGCGGAATCATTCTTTAATAAGATTGAGAAATAATTACCCTGAAACCCGAACCCTACAATGGCAGCATTTGGCTTTCAGGATTGTTTTTTTTTATTTATTTGGTGTGTGTTCCTGAAACCCGCAACCCGTAATTTCGGGATGCGGCTTTCGGGATGGTTGTTTCGCTTCACGGTTTAACGTTTCAGAGCCCGCCACCCACATAGTCGGCTTTTGGCTTTCGAATTTTTTTTTTTTTACTTCTGTTTTGTATGCCCACAACCTGCAAATCCGTACTTTCAGGTTTTGGCTTGTGGGATCTTTGAATAAGAACTTCATGAAAATACTTGAACTTGATTCCGCATCCCACTCCGGTTAATCTCAGTCGCCCGTCTGTTATGGTCTCATGGTCATGTCGATTTTGGGTAGTCAGTTAAGTCAGGTTTTTCCATTTTGTCTTTTAAAGCTAGTTCTGCCAAATTATCAATTTTTTTGTGTAATTCATGACAGCGGACACTATTACAAGTCTATCGGTTACTTCATGTTGAATGGATGCCATCTCTCCGCCTTAAGTTTGCCATGTCTGGAATCGAGCTTTTTAATATTGTCAATTTTTGTTCCACCTCTTAATGATCGGATTTTTTTCGTGCAAAGAATCGATACTCGTGTACTCGAACTCCTAGTTAAGACCTTTTGCACATCAACTCTATCACCATAAACTTCATCTCCATTATTAATCACCAGTCATAATTATTGATGGAAGATTGTGTTTAACGATGTGATCGTAAAGGCAATTGAAAATCATGCGAGTAGTAATTGAACTCGTACTTCGCACAAGCTTTCATCCGAATGGCACATACCTCGGCTCTTTTCATTACAATTGAAGTAATTATAATGAATTGAATGGATAAGTTTAATCATTGCAGATTTGCCCCGCCCAATTATCATCGACCTGCTTGTTTGCCTTTAAATAGCAATTAACATGAATCCCCAGTTCATCCCTTGCCTTCTGGAAGATGTAAGACTCTATGTGGTATTTTTGCGTCCTACTATCCAAGACTCATTCAGAATGAGTAATATTCATGCAGATGGTGAATTTTCTAATGTTCAGGTTAAAAATGAAGAACTCTACCCGTTGTTGTATCAATAAATGTTGTCACCATTGTTTGATGTAGGTGTTCCTAATTTTAGCAGCGGTAGCAGTGAAGAAGACTTTGAAACTTTGTCCGCCTGCATGTAAAAACGTGAAGAGCAAAGGAAGGAAATTCTAGAGGAATCAACTGATCTTGACATTGATGTGATATAGGAATTTATAATCAATGAAGAACCTGTCGTGCTGGCTACTGTTCCTGAAGTAAATCCTCTAATGGATTTCAATGTTTTTGACAGTTGGTTCCCCAACCCCGAATTTCCTATAGCGGATGCTCTGCAAGCCACACCACCTGTTGATGATAGTGAATAATCTGTGATTGAATTTTTATGGTTCCACGAGACCTTATCTGATTAAAGAACAACTCTTTCTTTCGTGAAAGGTGGCGGAAAATATTTTAAGCTTAAAAATACCAAGATTTCTTGGATCGATGGTTAGATCCGATTTTGTAATCCCTATTTTGTAGAATTTATCCTTTTGGATCTCTTATGTAAATTTAGTACATAAGAAGGAATGTTTCCCTTAGTAAAGGGTTGGAAATTTTGGAATGGTAATTCGGCAGGAGATAAGACTGGAGATACTTTGTGGTCAGAGTCATTGTAATTTTGGTACAAGGCATCTTAATACAATAATGTTATCTTCGGATTCATCTTCTGATTATCACTTAAATTTCTTTAAGGATTTCTGATTTTATGTTCCAGATTATCATCCGTTATGCATATGATCTCTTGTTGAATTTATAATGAATACATAGATTTGTTGTATTGGTTTTTCTATATAACTGATGTGTGTATGAAAATATTTGATTAAATACTTTCTTTATCGATTTCTGCAATTGATCACGTATATGTATATTCTATCATTGTTGATTTTTCAATCAACAAAAGGATAACAGGTTATATCTTGATGGTCTTTAAGCTTGGATTATTTTGTTTAATTTTCATTGAATAAATCATAGTCTAAGTCAGCAAATATCTCATCTAAAGGAAGTTCTATTAAGGGTGATAGGTTGTTTGTTCTCTTACACCTCAAGGTTGATTTGCATAAATACCAAGCTTTTCATTTTAGGATAGATCTAACTTAAGATTAGGTTCTTTTCCCAAATAGGCCAAGTTAGAATTGCTAACTGCTTTTCCATACCTTTGTTTCCCTAAATTGGGAAACTGATATTTCAAGATCAAATCTTTTACTCTTAGAGTGCCAGCAGAGGCCTATTATCCATGGGTGATTACCACACCAAACAGCTCGAGGATAGAATTTTCCTTGCATAGTGTCTTTCGAAGCCTTTGGTTGGGTTTTCATCCCCTGTTGTGTGCCTTGGAACCCATTCCATCACTTTGCAGTTACCCTGCACCCTCGAGGCATCAACACGACCTAAATGATGAGACCTGGGAAATGGAACTAGAGGAGTGGGGCACCCCCAGCACTATGCAGATGTCCTGAATCCAACAAAGTCGATGGTTTGTTGATCCGAGCCACTGTCATCATTCTGGCTCGTTCCAACTCGCATCCCAAAGGCTTTCAGGGACACCTATTGGATACCTACCGGGAGCATAGAATTCCAACCGTGCAACAAAATTGGGTTCCAGGAAGTCCTACAAGTGTGTCTAGGAAGCTTCTAATTGGGAAAGCTACCCATAAGTCCTTAGTCGATGATTTTGCAAAGTTGACCCCTATGTGCAAACATTGCATAGTCCCTTAGTGTGCAAAACCCTATTTTCCAATATCAACCTAAATGATGAGACCTAGGAAGTTGAACCGGAGGAGAGGTGCACCGCTAGCACTATCCAGATGTCTTGAATCCAATAGAGTCGACGGTTTGTTGATCCGAGCCACTATCATCATTCTATGGCTTGTTCCAACTGTGCAACAAAACTGGGTTGCGGGAAGTCTTCCAAGTGTGTCTAGGGAGGTTCCAACTAGGAATGCTAGCCATAAGTCCCAGATTGATGATTTTTCAATGTTGACCCCTATGTGGAAAAATTGCACAGTCCCTTACCGAGCAAAACCTTAGTTTTCATTATCTACCTAAAAGATGAGACCTAGGCCATGGAATCAGAGGAGAGGGGCACCCATAGAACTATCCTGATGTCCTGAATCCAACGGAGTCGACTGTTTGTAAATAATAGCCACAGTCATCATTCTATCGATCGTTCTAGGTCACATCCCAAAGGATTTCATAGACACCTTTTGGATACCTACCGGGGCATAGAATTCCAATCATGCAACAAAACCGGGTTTTGAGAAGTCCCATAAGTGTGTATATGAAGCTTACAACTGGGACCTAGTTCAACTATTAAGGGGACATAATAAGGGGTGCCCAATCCTTCTAGTGTTTACCGTTCCTACTAATCATACAATACAGGAAAGGTCGGCCGTTCATTCTTTTGTTTTCTCTCATAAATGAAGGGTCGATCGAACCTTCTTGTTGGAAGTCGGAAGTCGGGAAAAACATTGTTTATATGTTATCTAATGGTCACTCATAACGATTCACCTTTTGAAACAATGGCCAGATCTTTAGTTACAATATACAGTTTAACAAAGTGTTTGAATCAAAAACAAAATCCATTGGATATGGAGTCAACACACACATTTCTTAAAATTATTTAAGAGCCTAGTGGCAGGATAAATATTTCACAAATGAAAAGTAGGTATCATTTGTCTAGACAAATAGCAATTTTAGGAGTGATAGAATATTAAAGAAAACAATACATTAATAACATAAAGCATCTAAATAGGATGAATTCTGCATTAATTTGGAAGAAAGAACATTGACAATATTTAAATGTGTGAATCAGAGCATATAAAATGAATTTTAACTCACATAGTTCAGTCAAATATGATGCAAAGTGATAAGATAGTGTAACAGTAAATACATTCACAAAAGAGAAATTAACAGACTCAAGAAAGTGACAACATATGAATCTCTATTTCTGATAAACCTGTACTTCTGCTCTTCATTAAAGTCTTCAAAAAATATTACATCACTGTATTTTTTTCTCTCGGATCCAACCTCGATTACTTTGTAAAATCAAAATTTATACAAAATTTTCTTTGAATAAACCCTAACTGGTTCTTTGCTAAAAAGAAAAATTTCAAATAAATCTCTAAACTTCAGGAACATTTGTTTTGTTGTCGACCAAGCTGGTATCATGTTGCTTTGATTTGGGCTGATGTAACACTTAGGAAATTAATAAAGGAACCACAACTTCATTTCAAATTAAGACACATGAATATTCATTCTTTATATAACCTGTATTTTATTTTTCCAAAATTTTGGACAATTTTCCATTGCTCTTGATTTGGGATTTCATAATCCATCATTTCTTTCACCATTGCCTCCAATTCTATGCATGTTGTGTAACATACAACTGGAAGATCCTTCTTAATCATTAGAAATTGCTCAAATATTTCAAAATCATCGGTCAATTTATCAGTTATTGTCTTTCCTGTTAATCCTTTGACCAAAAATTCAAATTTAGAGTGATCCATACAAGCTTGTACTATCAAACTGTGATAATTTTCTTCATTCATTAATTTTCCATCATCATTCCAAAAAGAAGGTAGACCATTTTAAAAAATTGCCTGAAATAATTTCTTAAAATTATGAACTTTAAGCAGCAGCATTTGTTGCGCTTTGTCTTGTACTTCTTTAACATGGTCATACTTGCCAATAATTATTTTTGCCCAAATGATGATTGATGGTATGTCTTTGATTCCAAAACTATGCATATCTTATTGAGTTAGAGTGTTTAAAAAACTGTTTGTATTTTGAGCTATTTCTGAAGGCCTTTTGCTTAATGTCTCATTTTCCACTTGACACCTCTGGAGAGCTATGTTTGCTATAACATCTTTATCTTCCATAAAATTCAAATGTGACTAGAATTTGGTGACTTCTACTGATATAGCATCCCATATAAGGTGTTTAGATCATTTTAATGGAAGCTTACCTGTCAATCTATCTTTTAATTCATCAACTTTCTTTTGCAACTATTTTCTATCATTCAAAGTTTTTTTCTTTTCTTCAGAATTTTTGAATTAATTCATCTTTCAACTTCTAGTTTTCCGCTTTCAACTCTTCTATATTTACATCTTTTAGACTAATTTGTGACATAGCACTAGTCAGTTCCTCTGTGGAGGACTTATCCATTTGTCCTTCATCCATACATATAGATTGATTCCTTGTCTTTTCTGGCACTTGCACAGTTTCAATATGTGTAAGGAACCTGCAACAGTTAATTGATAAAACGCACAATATATGAGATCACAGAATATTTTATTGATCGCAGGCCACTTCGAGGGGGAAACCTCCTTTGAGAAAGCTCAATACAAATAACTTCACGGTGCCTTCATTGGCCTCAACACACACTTATATACTAAGTCTATGCCCAATACTATGGGTCAATACCATGTGACAACTTACAAAGCAAATGTGTCCAATATTATGGGTCAATACCATCGGCTAATACAAACTATGGATCAACAAATACTACAGGACGACTTACAAAGCATATGCGTCCAACAACAATATACTAACAAAGTAAAGAGAAGGGTTGGAATGGGTTCCTAACATCCCCTCTCCCTTAGAAAAATCTTTGTCCTCAAAGCTTTAGATGTGGAAATCGATGCGGAATATGAAGGAGTGGTTCCCTAGTAGCATCCTCAGGTTGCATTCTGTGCCACTCAATTAATACCTCTGTTATAGATTGAGAGAGAAGCTGACACCTTTTGAGTTTTAGGGGAGATTGCTTGGAAGGATGTACATGAAGAAGAACCATATCAGCTGCTTGAAAAGTGCGCTTAGAACGGTGCTGATCGGCTTGTTGTTTCATTCGAATTCTTGTCAGGTGAAGATTGTCCTACTGAATGAGAAGAATCTTATCGCGGTTTCAAAGAACTGAGTCAAGTGCCTGAACTGGGGAACTGTTGAGGGTGTATGGAAGAAGAACTCGCGGTGCCTATCCATAGACTGCTTCATATGGTGTCATTTTAGATGTGGTATTGTACCATCAGAGCGCTTCAAGTAAATCCATACAAATAGTTGTCCAAATCTGTGCAGGGATGGGAAAGGGTTCAAGCAGTCCCAGAAGGAGTGTCATTTCACCCTTGTTGATCTGGAAAGTATCACAATTAGCCACCAACTGTTGCATTGTCATTTGCAGTCCCTCCCAAAATAAGTTACACTGTTCTCGATCATACGGTTTGAGGAACCCAGAGTGCCCTATCGATGGAGAAGCATGGAGTTCGTAGAAGTGATATCCCTGTTGAACATATTGCAACCAATTTGGAACAAGCAGAGAAATAGATGTAAGAGAATCTGGGTCATCAAATGTGCGAGGAGCATCTGCCCCCAGATTGTCCTTACCCTTCTTGCAAGGGATCGCATAGGCATAACCCATGAGTTCAAAAACCCATTTCAGGTGTGATGGGGAGGAGACCTGTTGTTCCAGGAAATTTTCCAGACTCTGGTGATTAGTCTTGATGCAGAAATAATTCCCTAATAGGTATGGCTGCCACTTTTGTATTGCATGCGAAATAGCCATCAGTTCGTTCTCAGATGTAGATGCGGCTAAATTCGTACCGAAAAGGTCTCTTGAAGGTGGCAAGCTCACTGGTTCAACAAAGACACCTCCATATCTATCCAAGGAAGTAGTGGATACCATTGATGGGTGCATCTAAATGGAATGGAGCTAAGCAATGACACCATGTGAATTCTTCTTAAGGATATTTTCGAGGCGATGTGAACTGATGATGCAGAGAGACCCTGGTTGTAATCCCATAAATTTGTGTTGTTTCCCATTGACTGAAAACTGCATCCAAAGTTCAGCAAAATCCCATAAGATGGGGCCAAGTGTGCGTAACCATTGAAATCCCAAAACCACATCACATCAGCCTATGGACGAGGAAAACATGTTAGAGAGCATGTTATAATATTCCAGAGAGATACAAACATTGTGACACTTCCCCTTTCAAGGTAATGTGCCCCCATTGGAAATCATGACTTCAAAGTTGGAGCAAGGATGGACAAAACAATCAGCCTGTTTAGCGATCCAATGGTCAATGAAATTATGAGTGCTACCAGAATCAATGAGTATTGTAAGAGGGATCTTCTTAAAGTAACCCTGACCTGCATTGTTTGTAGGGTGGTGACTCCGACTAAAGCATGGAGAGATATCTCTAGGGGGTCATCCAAAAACAGAGGGTCAACAGGTGGTTGTTGAATGTCAACCTGATCATCTAGTGTATCTAAAGATTCTACACCAATTTCAGAGGCAGGCGGAGAATCCACATCTAAGAGATAGAGTTGTTGCTCAACACATCTATGTCCCCGAGTGAATTTCTCATCACAATTATAACAAAGCCCTTTTTATCTATGTGCCTACATCTCTGCTTCAGACAAGTGCTTGATAGGAGTGGTGCGAGGAGATGGCGTGATGGGAGGTCATTTGGAAACCAGATTTCTGAATGGAACAAAAGTGGATTTGGAGCATTGTTGGGCTGTGATCTTGTCCTCCACTAACTTATCCAACCCTAGGACTTCCATCACTGTGTTGGGATAGAAAATTTTAACCTTTGAGTGGATCTCATCCTTAAGACCATTGATAAAACAAATCCTGTAGAATTCATCAGACAATCCTTCTGTGTGATTGGCTAGTTTATGGAATTTTGTCTGATACTCTCCCACAGTTCCAAATTGGCTAAGTTTAGTGAGTGCTACTGTGAAGTCATCAAAAGCGCTAGGACCAAATCGTTGCAAAAGGAGTTGGAAAAAATCTGTCCATTTTGGCTCGTCATGAGCCAAGCTTGATGTACCAACGGTACCATTGAAGGGCTTCCTGTTCCAAATGAAAGGGTGCAAGTGGAAATTTTTGGACATCAAAAGTATTATGCATATTGAAATATTATTTTTCCCGATATATCCATCCACTTGGATCATTACCATTGAAGCGAGAAAAATCAAACTTTGGCCCACGAAAATTGCTGGAAGAAGAGAACCCAGTGTTCATGGCTGAATGCTGAAGATGGAGGATGAAAATTTTTTCATCCAAATCTTGGAGTTTGGTTTTGAGGGCTGCAAGTTCTTCCGCCATGATTTATGCTCCTCCGTGGGTGACAATCATAACCAGGAGTTTTTTTTTTTGGTGAATGGGTATAAAAACAGAAACAAAAGCTTAGTTAGTAAAGGGAAATTTGGATTTGGGGAAAACTGTGATGGGTAATTGAGGTTTGACTAGGTTTTGGATACTTTTGAATGGACAGGGAAGCAGAAAATGTGGATTTCAAAAGCGAGGTGAAGGAATGGGAAAATTTGAACTAGGTGTGTAAATTTTGTAAGCTTACTGCGCAAAACCCTAGTTTCCAATAGCGACCTGAAAGATGAGACCTGGGCCATGGAACTGGAGGGGAGGGGAAACACTAGATCTATCCCAATGTCCTAATTTTAATGGATTCGATGATTTGTCGATCCAAGCCACGGTCATCATTCTATGGCTCGTTCCATCTCGCATGCCAAAGGATTTAAGGGATAACTATTGGATACCTACCAGGAGCATAGAATTCCAACTGTGCAACAAAACCGAGTTCTGGGAATTCTTGCAAGTGTGTCTAGGGAGGTTCCAACTGGGAACTCTAGCCATAAGTCGCTAGTTGATTCTTTTTAAAATTTTATCCCTATGTCTTGAATCCAATGGAGTTGACATTTTTTCGATCCGATCCACGATCATCATTTTATGGTTTATTCCAACTCTCATCCCAAAGGATTTCAGGAACACCTGTTGGATACCTACAGGGGGGATATAATTCCAATCGTGAAACAAAACCAGGTTCTAAGGGCTCCTGCAAGTGTGTCTAGGAAGGTCCCAAGTGGGAACGCTATCCATAAGTTCCCAGTTGAGGATTTTGGAAAGATGACCCATATGTGCAAAAATTGCATGGTCCCTTACTAAGAAAAACCATAGTTTCCAAAATCGACCTAAAAGATGACACTTGGGCCATGGAACTGGTGGAGAGGGGCACCCCTAGCACTATCTCGATGTCTTGAATCCAATGGAGTCGATGGTTTGTCGATCCGAGAAAATCACATAATTCTATGGCCCATTTAAACTCACACCCCAAAGGATTTCAAGGACACATACAAATGGCTATACAAGAAAAAATCCAACAAACTAATAAAGATGACTATACTGATAATTTTAAAGGGTAATTATTACCATCCCTTCGAGTTCCCATTGAATTCAAAGGGATATTAAAATTGATTTGATTATTATTTTTAGATTATTTTTTAACCTAAAATCAAGTGATGCCTTCTTAATTCCTTTTAAACTAACGATTATCTAAGATTGAAAAATAAAAATATTTTAGGGTACATATGGTGCAAATACGAAGTAGGAAGGATTATCAAGGATTTATGTAAGAATCATTCCTAGTTGGTTCTTGTAGACTCCATTTAGGGTTTTTTCTAGTTTTCAGTGGGGTAGATGGATTTCATGAAAACATATAATTCTACCTTATGGAAGGGTTCCATGCGTTGGTTGTTGTGATTCCTCAAAAAATAGATGGACGAAGTGTGTTAACTAATGAGATTGGTTGATGAAAATGTTTTTTGATGACAACATTAAGATGGATGAAGTGTTTTTTGATGATGACATTAAGATGGATGAAGTGGTTATAGAATATCGTGCACTGATGATTCATTACCATGGTAGGAGGCTTGGTGAGAGTTCACTTGTTCAACTAAAATGGGGTATTTCCACACAAGTTGAACACCAAGTAAGAAATCCCTCACATACAAAAATCACATATTGATTCACTAATGTATGGTGAAAGTCCAATTTGGTAAACAGTGACAATGAATAATTGATATTAGCAATTGGTCGACGATAGTTAGTGGCTACAAACAAGGGTTTCTAGGATTTTGAACACAAAGTAGGTTCTATGCTACAAACTAGGGTTTTTAAGGTTTAGAATTCAAATTAGGGTTTGGGCTACAAAATAGAGTTTCTAGGCTAGGAATGTTAGGCTTGGGGTTTAGAATACAAATTATTGTTTCTTGGACTCTTGTGCATATTTGTAGCACAATGGTTTAAATACAATTGGATGAACATGAATATATGAAGTTTTTTTGGCATGCATATATTAGGATTAGGTTGCTGTAATTTTTTTTGGCATGCATATATATTAGGATTATGACTAGGTTTTTTGGCATGTTTGAGGTTTCTACTGTTATGTATTAGGTTGCTAAGGTTATATTTGTGTTTCTAGGGTAGACTAGATTTCTCAAGCTAGATTAGGTTTATATGTTTTTGGTTTGGGTTTCTAGGTTTCTAAATTAGGTATCTAACGGTTATATTTGTGTGGATGATGGATGAGAATATTATGGTGAAAAAGGTGATGGTGATAGAGACAACATGGGTAGGAAGAGCATAATGGTGATGTTCATGGTGGCATGGTGATGGAGACAATGACCATTGGGATAGTGATAATGAGCATGGAGATGGTGATGATGATAGTGAGCATGAAAATGGGCATGAGGATGCATATATTACGGTTTACATTGATGGGAGAAAAAAAAAGAAAACAAATCCATGATGAAACTTGTGCAATTTATCAAGTTGTACCAAGTCTATGTAATTTATCAATCTATCAAGCTATCAATGTCTCGTTGCAATAGTAAAAATATTAATGTCAATACTCAATGAGACCATGAGACAAAATCATAGCATACATGTACACCACATACCTATAACATAGTACACAATATAACATGCAAACCACATACTAGATTACCTACCCATGGCCATTCGACTAGACCATTAGGATCATGTTGAAGACCAAGGGTTTCCTTTAACATCTCGTAATTGGAGTAAGGGAATAAGTATTGTTCCTTTGATGAGTTCTTCCTTGGAATTTTTTGCAGTTGGAGGTTTGTGCCAATAACTAAGTTTGTATAATGGTATACAATATCACCTGGTCTATAATCTTCATATGTATACCCTTTTCTATTTGCTGAGTGGGAAAATTGGTTCAAATATTCTCCTTTTATTATAACCATTGACCCAATCGGAAAATCATTTGCCTCAGAGTCCCATAATGGGACATTTAGGGTTTGCTTCCCCTCCAAGCAACGTGCTAGACAATAGTCGGTGCGCCATGCATTGCATATCGGGGAAACCACTACGTATATGTTCCCTGGAGAAAATATAGTGCTAACATTTCAGTCAACTAACTAGACACAACTAGTTGTAAAAAATATAAAAAATATCAAAATATTAATCGAACCTGGTTGTACGAGATATGATATGTTGTCATAGTATGGAGAAATACTTGATTGGTCCTCCTCCAACTGGGATAATTCTGTAGCTATCCGTCGAACAATGGGGAGTGATACATGGTCCCAACTATCAAATCAATAAGTGGATTCACATTTGTCCCATTCACTAGTACTGCATGGAGAACAAAAACATGAGAGTTTCCTTGTCCACATTTCAAGTATATCATCGTCCAATGTTCTAACTAAATGAAATGAACGAGTTCCTTGGATGGTCTTGCACTCATATAAATGTGATCGATCTACATCCACAACCTACCAAAAATATATATGTACATGTGCTTTACTAGTTGAATGATCTTCGTTCCTTCTTGCTCCATCCCCCGTGACTAAAGAACACCATTCAACGATGGTTTTTTCATATCATATGAGTGATACATTTGTGAAGTTCATTTATTTCCTACGTAATGCAATCTTGATGCACGCGCCTGCTCCATCATGTTCACCTTTTTCATGTCCGATCTCAAAATAGTTCCAAATATGTGGCACCTTGTGCCTTTTGTGGAGCATACACAACCATTGGAAGACACGAGCATTTTTGAATTTCCCTGCACAACCATAAGACCAAATCCAATATTGTTCCATCTATATATTTTTATCTTTCAAGTAATTGTAGAAAATTTGAAAGTTGTGCTGTACAAAAGCCAAGTCGTCACACCTATCATCACTTATGTGGAAGTAATACTCCTTCAATATAACCCTGTTGGCTTCAGTACTATCTGCCCCATGTCTATAGGTGATATGGACCATTATGATGACCTGTTCTGAGTGATAGTATTGACTCTGAATATCATTTTGCGGTTGAAGAGTGTACTTTCCCACAAAATCAACCACTGACAGGATAGTCCCAATAGGAAATGTATCCCTTCACGTTCTAAACTTCTCATCTTTCCAATGATCCACATGTACATGATTTACATATTGTTGTGTCTTTTCAAATAATTCCTCCATGAAGTCGCAAAGCCGTACCTGGTAGATCAACAATAAAGACATATATCAATAGATCGTTACATATTAAATTGCAATTTGAATAAAAAATAGTATTCAAGAACTCATTACCAACCTGATAAGTGACCAATTGTATTTTTTTTCTTTCGTTCCCTCCATAAATATCATATGCTTTTCATATACTGGATTGGATTTGATGGATATTATTTAAAAAAAATTAATTACGTATGGCAAAATTTTTGCAAACAAAAACTAGTAAAGGAACTAGTTAGGGAAGAATTGATCAATGGCTCAATTTGATGACTTCGGGATTAGCAATTAGGTGAAATAAGGTTCTTCCAAATGTATGGGGATGTGTGCAGCATAAAAAAAGGCATAAACAAGGACACATTCCAAGTCCTTAGCACAAATCAATGGAGCCACTTATTTTTCAACAGTCAGCAAGAGCTGATGTCTACTTCGATGCTTTCGGGGCCTTCCAGCATATGCTAACTAAACTTATAATTGTACACCCGAGTGAAAATAGGGGGCATATCAGGAATCAAAATTTGTAATAGATGTTGGATCATAGTTTTATGGAATTTGGCAGACTACAGAGGTGTTTGGAAGCAAAATTATCAAGTGCGCAATGTAGGACTGCTCACCTAGTAGATTTCCAGACTCTGTCAAACTGACTCAGATGTATCCAAATTCTCAAGATCATGGATGGTGGCGCTTAATTAATGTATCAAGAACCTCAGACATCCATTATATCAGAAAATAGATCCATACATAAATTTTACTGGCCAAAATGGAAAAAAACTAGTCATTAATTGTTGCAAAAAGAACTTGTCTTCCATTTATTTGTCTCAAATGGCCTCAGAGGATTAGAAATTTATGTTATGTAATAAAGGACAATTATGATACATCATATTAAAAAAAATTAGGTCGAAATAATAGGTCTTGAGAAGAGAATTAAGATACTTTAAAACTCAATCCTTCAGTTGTTGTCCAAAGCTAGAGATTCTTACAATAGGAAGAGAATAAGCATTGAAAGAGTAGGGAGAGATAAATTTATGTAGTGGATATGATGGATGGATGATACTAGTGATTCTATCTATAGATGAAGGTTGCACTGAACATTCTAGGCTGCACTGATCTCCTCTTCTAAAATGAGATACCTCCCTCTAAGAAATATTCCAATACTCACTCCAATGGCACACAGATTGATGATCACTCTCTGGAAGCTTGAGAATATTCAATGATGGAATGATATGGAATTGTAGATCAGCTATGGACTATAGATGAGTGCGCACTATAAATTCTTGGTTGCTATAGACTCCTCCACTGAAATGGAGCACCTCCTTTTGATGGAATCTACCAATACTCTCTCCAATGATTCTCTGACTAGTGATCACTCTCTGGAAGCTTTAGAATATTCAATACTAGACTGATATGGAGCTGAATATCAATACTCCATCTCTATGTATATGATCAATGACTGACTGGAACATGAAAGACCTTGGGGCTCATCTCCCAAGCAAAGGTTGAGGCAAATCTCTCAACTGTGAGTAGGAAGAGCTCTCAATGACAAAAATAATTAACCCAAAATATGTGAATGGGAGTTGGAATCATTTTTAAATAGATGAGTTAAATTCATCCACAAGCCATCCACACATGTGCGAGAGGAAGGTTGCATTCCTTGAGAGAAATTGGCAATTAATTGCTTTGCAAACTTTCCTGCTTTGTGTCCTTTCATTGAAATTACCAAGTGCACCCTACTTAGCCTTTCTAAATGTTCCTCGCTTTCTAACTGTTTTATTTTCTGTACTTTCTTTCTTTTAAACTCTCCTTGTTTGTGCTTCTGCCAATTTTTTTCTTACTTTTTTCAGTTTCCATTTCCTTGTGCTACCACCTTGCCTTAGCTAGCTCTTTGATTTTTCTAAACTTTCCTCTTGAGTAAATGAGGTCAAATTTTGACCTTATGCGTCCCCCTAGCCATGTCATCATTAAATATTTCCACAAAAATTGATTAATAATGATGAGATATTTATTATCAAAGATAATTACACTACAAGAAAAGAGGTCATTGCTTAGGGTCTAAAAATGTCACCATAAGCTGATTTGGTGATGGTCAAGAGGGGTCCCGTCACCAAAACCTGAGCGTCACCAAAGGCACCGTCACCTTAAGTGGGGGTATGTGGTGACATTCAAGGCTCATCACCAATAATTATGATTATTCCAGGTTGTGACCATCACCAATCATTATGAAGTATTGGTGACGGACCTGCTTTGACCCTCACCATTTGATGCGTATATGGTGATGGCCAATGACCGATCATTGGTGAGGGTTGAGACATGTCACCATAATCTCATTAGTGATGGTGAAACAGGAGGGCGTCACCAAAATGTGAATGTCACCAATGGCTGTGTCCCCAAAAGTAGAGCTGGTGTGGTGACATTCAATGTTCGACACTAATAAGTATTATTAGTGACAAATAGTTACCCTCACTAATTTATATGAAGTTTTGGTGATGGACCTAAGGGCCTCCATCACCAAAAAACTGAACGTCGCCAATGACATATGATGAGGGCCTTGCAATGACCCTCACTATTGAGGATATTCCCATTAACATATCAATGGTGACAACCGCTATGAGATTGTCACCACTTTTCATTTTGAAAATCTTTTAATGACGCAACATAAAGGACCATTGCCATTTCAATTAAAATTGTAAAAAAAATAATTATAATTATAAATTGTCACAAGCAGAATGTAACCCTAATAGATGGTGATGACCAATAGCCTGCTGTAATAAATTGAACATTTGGTTATTATTATTATAACATTTTACTGATTTGAAAAAGAAAAAATATCACATTGTTGTAAGTAAAGTAAATAAAAATGATTCACTAACATGTTTACACGATAACTAAAATAGATATTTAAGATTTTCTAAGCATATGGAAACAAGATACCAAAAGATGATATAAAATGTTGTAACAACAGTTTAATAACGTATATCTACAGGCTTGGCCCAAGCCTGTAAGATGAGTTGTTTTTTACACTTTCAGATGCACAAATAGAAATCATACATATGGGCCTTCTTTGGAATCATGTCACCCAGCTCATCCTCCTGTTTGTTCCTCTAAGTTCGTTCTAATGTTAACCGAGGAGCGGATTTATTGCAGACTGGTCGCAGAACAAAGGAAGCATAATTTATGCTTTCATTGTGATGAAATTCTATGAAGGTTAACGGAAACTAAACAAGCACTATAAATCAACACCATTGACAACAACATAAGCACAAGAAACTATTCAAAAATATATTCAAACAACTTTTTTGAACTCCAGCGGAAAACATGAACCATACCTTAGTCATTATTTCTGCCAGCTGCTTGATAGTGACCTCATTATTAGGATTGCCAACATTGAAAATGTGACTGTTATCCCCGGAAGGAATTTCCTGAAAAATGAAATAGGTAAGTACTATAAATATATAAGCATCGTGCAACAAATAACATTATGGTCCTCAAAAGTCATTATTTCTCATTATTTCTCTCTTTTGCTTCATATTGGATCATCAAATTTTTATGGTCCTCAAAAGTCTGTGCAACAATAACATTAACATTGGATATCATTCTCATAAGTATTATTTAAAAGAATACTTGACCTCATAATTTTTTTAAGTGTGGTTCTGAAACTTGCACGATATAATTCAAATCCAATCTGCCACAATAAATATGCAGAGGAATTTCAGGATTCAACAAACCACATGGAACTCAACTTTGAGCCCAACTACATCGGTTAAAATCTAGAGATAGACTATCCAAGGTGTTTTTCAAAGCTTTGGCTACTAAACATGTACATCAAAGGATAGTGGATAGCGGTTGTGAGATGAGTGGGAGGTCTCATCATGAAAATAAGAGATTGAAGAGGAAAGTGTGGCTCGTGATAGGATTGTCTTCCAATCTCAAGCTTAGATTGATGAGAGGAAGGTGTCCTCATAATTGGTCTCCCACAACACCGCAGCTATAAGCATAGGGATTATATTTTGTCCCCTTTTTTGTTAACTTGTTCTAGATTTGAAGAATCACAAAAGGTGTTTTGGGTTGTCTGGCATACTATTCAATCTCTGCTTGCACAAAAGTTTAGATGGCATACAAGTATATTATAATTGATTCATGCAAGCAAAAGCATCTAGACTCTTTCTATCATTATCCAAATTTGCAATCCCTACAATTTAATGGGCTAGACAATATTATCAAACAAAAAGAATTCAGGGTGGATGTTTTGGAATTTGGTTAGAAATACTCTCTTTATAAACGAAAAGGAACAAGTGGTGCGTTGCTTATGAGATATTGTTTAGTTGTTTCCTGTATTATTCCATTCACTTCAAGTTCTTTTTTCTTTGATTTTCTTTTCTCTAGTCTATTATGTCCTTTCCTAGTTGACCTAAATTTGGGGGGTTGAAATCACATTCTCCCAAATTTGTTGAACTCCCATCACCCTCTGCCATTGAGCTTGTGGAAGCAGGCCCTTCACCTAGATTCATCCCATCAATTTCTAGACTGTATTCAGCCGCACAAATCCCTAAAACATTTTTTAGAATAACCATCTGCTTGACTGCATGGATCCCCTTGAGCAGAAGGATCATTTATTATTACATCATAAGAAACACTCACAGGGACACTGTCTTTCCCTGCAGATCCCATTCTCATTTGATTGTCCCTCTGGTTGGATGGTTGACCACTGTCTATATCATTTAAACTAGACAGAACCTGAGTCTACTGACATTCAGTTTCATTCTCACACTGGGTGCTGCATCTTACCTTCTCATAATCTTCATTACATGTTCCTCTCTCACTTGTGGTCACATCTTTTGTTTTCCTTGTATTCTGCGGTATTTGATGATGGGAGAAGTTTATCACAAAGGTGACAACTGGAATAAGTGTTCCCTCTGCTCTATTATGATCTCGTGTAAGGATCTTCATATTGTTTGCATTCACAATGTAAAGTAGTATGATGTTTGGGAACACATTGACTTCATACTTCTAACTTGGGAAAAAAAAATTGTCATTCCTTTTGAGAAGAATCAGCATCTTTGGGTGCTTTTCCTCACAGTATAGATGGTTAGTGTAATGCCTTTTCAAGGTTTACTCTGACATATGATCCAAAGTTATCTGCAAGCAAGGCAACACTTGAGCTTACTAGTTGGACTGACAAGGTACAGTCTGAGGGGGGTGAAGATCTAGAGCTACTTCCTTATGCATATGCAACTAGAGATCAATTAGAAGAAAGAAAAAATGCATGGACTGAACGTCGTGCCTCAGAATATCTGAGTGGTAGTCCACCATTGAAACAACAGTTTATAGCTGAGGCTAAAGCGGGGCTTGGTAAACTCAAGATTGACAATTCTAATTTAGGATGTCTCATAGAATCTGTGAAATTAAAATATCGAGATGACATTACTTTCTCTAATAATGAATCAAGTCATCAAGTAACAAAGAGGTCAAGAAGTTATCTCAGTTGAGTTGTTTTTTACACTTACAGATGCATAAATGGAAATCAGACATATGGGCCTTCTTTGGAATCATGTCACCTAGCTCATCCTCCTGTTTGTTCCTCCAAGTTCGTTCTAATGTTAACTGAGGAGCATATTTATTGCAGAATGGTCATAGAACAAAGGAAGCATAGTTTATGCTTCTGTTGCGATGAAATGTTAATTAAAGTCAATGGAAACTAAACAAGCACTATAAATTAACACTATTGACAACAACACAAGCACAAGATATTATTCAAAAATCTATTCAAACAACGTTTTTGAACTCCAGCGAAAAGCATGAACCATACCTCAGTCATTATTTCTGCCAACTACTTGACAGTGACCTCATTATTAGGATTGCCAACATTGAAAATGTGACTGTTTTCCCTGGAAGGAATAACCTGAAAAATGAAATAGGTAAGTACTATAAATATATAAGCACCATACAAGATCAGTATAAATCCACAAAGGATTGTTGTTACTTACCATCATCAAGAGAACAGGTCAGCTAGCATATTGTGCCCCATATGTTTAAAGACTGTTTATACAATTCCAAGCATGCAAAACCAACACAAAACACACTAATTTTTTCCTTAAAGATATCTATTGTGGAATAACTCCAAGTTAATGATTTAAAAATAAAAAAACAAATGCAAAACACAACAAAAAATATAGCACTATAAAATGATATAATTCCATACCCAAGTTAACACATCTAGAAAGTCAATATGAAGCAATTACAACCACATAGCAGTCCACTTACTTTCCAAGAGCATAATCAAACATAAAGGACGAGCTATAAACAATCCACTGGATAGTCCAACAACATCTTAATTCAGTCCAAGACAAAAGATCAAAACTAGCATTTATCAAGAACATCATTCATTATATGTAAATCCAAACCATTAGTGACCCAATATGCAAAGTATGCAAATGTATAAACCATGTAAAGGTGAATATAGCAGAATCGATATGTTTTATTGTTTAATATTCAACCATATTCCTTCACAATATGAATGGACATAATCCACGTTCACGTCAACATCGACATCGACTATATGTTCTTCATTTACACATTTTGCTTCTTGAAAGTCTGTAACCCCTGACAAATCTGCATACTCGGGTTCATATGATGTATTATTTCTCAATCCTTTTGGAGAACATGTTAAAACTACATACTAGTCAGTCTCAACTGGATCTTGTACATAGAATACCTGTTTAGCTTGCGATGCCAAAATAAATGGATCATCTTTCCAATGATTCTGACTTAAGCACTTCTTCATATTCACCATTGTAAAACCCAAATCATCAGTTTTAATCCCTCTCTTATTGTATACATCGACCCAATTACATTTGAACAACGTGTACTCCATACAAAAATAGTCCAATGTAATTATTTCTTCTATTACTCCATAAAATGTTGTTTTCTGAAGTACAGGGTTTGGATCTTTGGAACTTGACCTCATCATTGTTTTGGCTTCCAAACACACACAACTATTTTGTGTGGTTCTCTCATTATCCATTCTTTTTGTATGGAATCTATAACCACTGGTTAGGTATCCCTTGTACTTATTCATAAATTTCCTTGGGCCCCGCGCTAGCCATTTAAGTGTATCAGATACATTTCTGTCTCCTTCCACCTACATATTTTCAGTTTTTTTAATGTAGTTAGAACACATACATCCAACCTATGATAAAATATTTACATTTGTACATGACAATATTCAACATGTAATGATTTGTAAGTACTTATAATATAAATAGTATAAAGTGACCTGTTTTTTTAGCCAACTAGAAAACTGTTGGGTGTGGAGTCTCTGCAATAGAGCTTCATCTTTTTTGGTTTGGGTAAATGAGTTGAGAATCTCCATTTTGTGCATCCTAATTTGACAATTATGGATAGTAAACTTGGCTGTTAATGTGTTTTGATAAAATATGAATAAAAATAAATTGAAATGTCAAATACATTATTTTATCCATGGATCCGTGTTTTGTTAAACCACAAACAAACAAAATTTTGAAGGTCAAACATGTTATTTACTCTATCCATGGATCAACTTCATTTGTGTGAAATAGAACCCACCTATGGGCTTGTTCCCAACTAATGTTATCCATTTCTGATGGAATTGAAGCAAATAATGGCTTTCCATCAAGAATTACTTCTTCAACTTCATCATCCCACACTTCATTTCGACCATGTGTGGTTCCAATAGCTTCCATACATTTCAAGTATCCTCCACAAAACTTTATTGATTCCTCCACATTGTAGCTTTCAACGATGCATCCTTCAACCCTATTTTTGTTCTTAACATAACTCTTGTATACTTTCATACACCTACAAAAAGAGCATATTTTTTAAGTAATGTCAAAAGCTTTCCTTGTGGTTCTTGATAGCAAGTAAAGTTCCATGTACCTCTCAAAGGGGTACATCCATCTATATGAAACCGGGCCACAATATCGAAGCTCACGTATCAAATGCACATTCAAATGCATCATTATATTGAAAAATGGAGGGAAGTACTTTTCAAGCGAGCACATTGTCTCCACGATATCATTTTCCAACTTGTCAAGGCTCTCTATTGAAACCGATTTTTCACAAATCTTCTTATAAAAGTAACAGAGCTTACAAAGCATCTTTCGAACATCAATTGGTAGCACATGGCGTAGAGCTACTAGGAGAAGTTGTTGCATTAGAAAATGGCAATCATGTGCTTTCATTCCATGGAACTTAAGCTCTTCCATAGATATATGATTTTTTGAATTAGAGCTATAACCATCTGGCACTTTTAATGTGAAAAGAATGTGAGATAGGGTCTCTTTCTCTTCCTTTGAAAGAGTATGCGGTGCAGGTGGAAGGAATATTTTTTTTCCTTTAACTTCTGGCCATAGTGATTTTCTCAAACCCATTTTTTGCAAGTCATCTCATGATTTCTTTCCATCTTTGGACTTCCCTTTTATAAACAAGAGAGTTCCAAAAATGCTTTCACACACATTCTTCTCCACATGCATTACATCTAAATTGTGATGTTGTAGGTGTTTCTGCATTCCAACACATTGAGAATATTGGAAAATTATTTAATATGGAGGAAATCATAAACAATGAATTCAATGAAGACATCTAATCACAATGACGTCATATAAGCATGCAATGTATAATAATTAGGAATGGTTGATGTCTCTACATACCTCCCAATATGGCAGATTGAATAGGATTGATTATTTCTTCCACACCACAACATTAGTTTTTTCACCTTTTTCCTTATTTATTTTCCTTTTCTTTGATTCGCTCTTCCCCCAAACTGTTTTGTTTCCCCTTGTTTCGTTAAAAATATCTGACACTCTTACAACTGGGGGGGCATAACGAAGCTCCTCCTTCCCATTAAATGGTCCCTTTTGTGAGCAAAACTTATGATTTTGAGGAAGAAATCTCCTATGTCCCATGTACACACATTTCTTGCTACAATTGAGGTACTCTAATTCTGTGTTCTTTCCACATATGGGGCATGCATTATAGCCTTTTGTTGTGCAACCAGCCATATTCCCATAAGCTGGAAAGTCATGAATCACCCACATAAGAATTGCCTTCATGTTAAAGCATGTGTTATTGTAAGCATCATATGTCCATACTCCTTGGTCCCATAATTCCTTTAGTTCATCTAACAAGGGTTCCAAATACACATCAATGTCATTACCTGGTTGCTTGGGACCAGGTATTAACAATGTTAACATACAAAAATTCCTTTTTGTGCACAACCATGGTGGGAGGTTGTATGTAACCAACACTATAGGCCAAACACTGTATGTACTGCTCAAGTCTCCCAATGGATTAAATCCATTTGCTGCCATTGCAAGTCGTACATTGCAGGGTTCGCCTAAAAAACCAGGCCATCTTTCATCAATAGTTTTTCAGGCTGGGCTATCAACAGGGTGGCGGATATGACCATCATTGCTTGCATTCTCATGATGCCACCTCATTTTTTGTGACATGTCTGCAGAGCTAGAACAACAAAGAAAATATTTCATTTATATATGATATTATCATATAATAACACTATGAAAAATGGTAAAGATAATACAAGAAGGTGAAAACTTGAATACTATTATGGTGTTGAAAATCATACCTATACATTCTCCTTAGCCTTGGTGCTATGGGGAAATATCTTAACACCTTTGCAGGAACACCTTGACGCACCTTTTGAGATTGAGCATCCCCCTTCCATCAAGATTTTCCACATGTTGGGCATTCGTCTTTACTTTCGTTACTTCCTCGATATAAAATGCAATCATTGGGACATGCATGTATCATATCATAGTTTAATCCCAAGGATTTTATCAACTTTTTTGCAGCATATGCAGAATCTGGAAGTGTGTTATCTCTAGGAAGTGTATTTTTATGCAATTTTAACATTTGGCCAAAAATTCTATTAGACCATCCACTATTCACTTTGAGATTGTAATATTCTACGGTTGTTGATAGTTTTGTGAAATCAACACAACGAGGGTACAATGGCATCTTTGCATCTTAGATTAACTTCCTATATTCATTAACTTCATTTAGTACATTTGTTGATGCCAAACCCACATTATCACAACCGTCGTTTAGGTTTTGATCAAGACATGGATAAGCATCATTCACCATATGAATCACTTGATCACCAACAATGGTTGTATCATCATCCTTTTCAAGTGGATCATTACCATTTTGAAACGATGTTTCAAGCTTATCAACCTGATTGTCGTAACGGCATTCTACATGTCCATAACCCTATTAATAAGAAAATTAAAATTCATGTTAGTGATTTTATGGTTTTTATGAAAATTAGAATGAATAGTTATTGGTCAAATAGGGGCCTTTACCAATGCAAATTAGCTTACCAGTTGAGATGATATATGCTCTATAACTTCATGTGGCTCATTTTCAGAGCATTGCCTAGCCTCATCAATAACGGATGGAATCTAAAGGTGAGAGGAAAACATAATTAAGCACATATAAATATAATTTATATCTTTATCGTAATGCAGCACATATAAATATAATTTACATCTTTATTGTAATACAAGTAAGTTTGAAACTAGATCAATTCATTTATTCAAGATACCTGACTGTGAATGCTCTCTCCATGAAAATACCAAATTTATATTGTTCTATTATTCCATCACAAATCAAGTGCTCGCGTATTTTATCAAATGTTTGTACTTTGACTATGCCACATTTATTACATGCACATTTTATGGACATCTTATTCCTTGAATGCGCCTCGACAAACTTTAAGAATTCCTCAACCCCATCTCTATATTCTTGTAGTGTCCTACACATAACCAATTTTCTTTAAGTCACATAAATTTAATTGAGAACAAGTTAGCACTGATACATTTTTTTGGTATATCACCATGAATAACCAAATATAGAAACTATAACTATTTTTCAAATTCATCCAGTTTCTGTTGTCCATTTGATAATATGCTCCAAGCTCCTTTGAAATTATGTCTACAATGAACTAAAAAAGTTAGTTGATATTAAACCTCACATATATTGAAAACACGCAACTTTGCACTAACAACTTACGATCAAACAACTGCAGAAACCCACATTTCTTATTAAGAGGTATTCTGATATAAAAAAACTCCCTAAACTGTTCAAATATTTGACTTAGATCTTCTGGAAATAATTTTTGTGGCTTAATGCATTATTGTAATTGTCTCTTTAGATGTCAATTTGTAGAACCATTGAAATTCAAACCAATATGGCATCTAACTTCTAAGAAAGTAGAACCCATAAAGATTCTACCCAGACTCAAAACTAATTCATTCCAGGCAGCCCTTCAATGCAGACTGTTCAACATCACTCCTCTTCATACTGAGCGTAATTCCAGTGTAGTCAACACACAACCTTAGATCTTAATTCAACCTTAAAATTAAAATGTAGCCCAACAGAGAGTAACACAATTAACTAATTCATTTCCTGGTTAGCCTGTATATTCACCAAAGTTCATCAATCACACAGACATATATGAAATAACCACACATCATCATGGCAAATAATCCTTTTCCATTTATTACTTGGAAATTTGCAAGCTAATAAACAAACTCTGACCTATCCTCTGTTTATCTTGCCTTGATTCTTACATTGTATAGCTAACCCTCCTAACCATCATTTTTCAAGCCTCTCTCTCTAACCTCTAATGCTCGTAGGCATACAACATATACTTGGAAACATAACTTGTAGCTAAATAACAAACCTCATACTTTTATGGAACTAACTCCTAAAGTTTTTGTAAAGTTCTTGTAATTGTAATTGTCACTATTATGTTAAAATAAATTGATTTTCATCCTTAAGACTATTTAATAACGTATATCTACAGGCTTGACCTAAGCCTATAAGTTGAGTTGTTGTTTATACTTACATATGCAGAAGTGGAAATCGGACACATGGGTCTTATTTGGAATCATGTCACATAGCCCATCCTCTTGTTGGTTCCTCCGAGTTCATTCTGATGTTACCCAAGGAGAGGATTTATTGCATACTGGTCGCAAAATAAATGAATCACTTTTTCTGCCTAGATTAGAGGATCTGTCGATTCTTTGAATCTTGACAGATCCTCCCTGAGCCTAAAGGAAATCTTCTAAATGTTCAATAGTTAGCAAGGTTAAACTAGAAGTTTCCAAGTGTGATGAGGTGTCAGTGATGCATCATCTGATACGAACCGTTACACCAAAACCTCGAGGTGTTAGTGAATGCTGCCCACTAGGATCTTAACATCCCACCACACTCCGCAGTCCAGACTCTGGGCTGGATGTGCGCCCGTATGGTGGTGTCCCCTTTGTGCCGTACGAGCCCCGAGTGAACACTGCAATGCCGACGTTTCCACCCGCTCTGTGACTTGAACCTTGGTTGAGGCTCTGATACCAAATGATACAAACCGTTACACCAAAACCTCGAGGTGTTAGTGAAGGTCGCCCACTAGGATCTTAACATCATCCTTTAGGATAGATCCGAACTCCTATTTAGGGAGGTAGTTACAGAAATATAGAAAGGTCGTTAGGGTTAAACCATTAAATTGATTCTTCATATATACGATTGTAAGCCTACGGGCCACAGCAGAGGTAGAGTGGAGGTGAGGCAGAGGCAGAGAGGATAGGAAAATAGAGAGGAGGGGACCAGGGTAGAATACTCCCATATTGTGTAATCAGGTCATGAAATTCTGAGTAATTGAATTTGATTAATGAAAGCATTTTATATGCATATAGACTTGTGAATATCTCTTTCTATGTATTTTTTATGAAGTTCATTGTCTCTGTTGAATGTGAATGGCGTCCTGCTGAAAACATAAAGTCATTTACTCTGGAATTTGTATGCAATTCCTGCAGCGAAAAATGAGTACATAGGCTTTGTTAATTGGCTGACTTCCTGACAGTAAGCAAGTATAGGAATATGCAATTTCTGCGAAGTATTTGGAATTGGAAGACCCTTCTGAAAACTGACTCGATGTGATTGTTTATCACTCGAGTGTCCTTATGTTATGAGATCTCAAGTTATACAAATCAGAAGGAAGTGAAGCGATTGAAATTGGAATTTCAAGTTACTTCAATCAGATTGTTTAAAGTACATTCTGCATAAAACCCTAACCCTAACAAAAATTTAACAGAATAAATAAATGTGTTGGGTGAGAATCTACTGTCACTGAAGGTAAAATATTGGAGATTTTAGCATTTGTTTAAGATTTGTATACAGAGATCTAGTTACGGAATTGATAGCTAGGTTCCATATTTCAGGGTTAGGGTTTGAATATTTGAAAGTGTGTTGAAGGGTAGTAGTTATTTCTTTCCACTTGTTCATGAAAAACTAAGTTTCTAAAATGTTGAAACAAACACTGAAGAAATGAACACTGGCCTGGAGGAAAAATCGTGGCAAATTGTCATTGTGCACAAATTTGAATACCCAGGTATACTCTGTTTGGGAATCGAACTCCATTTTAGATTCCATTTGTGTATGAGCAGCAGTAGATCATGGCCCAATTGTAATCATATTATTAAAGGGAAAACGCCATTTCTGAACAAATAAATTGAATTTATACTCAAGGTAAGAGTTCAAGAATTTGGGGAAGCGTTTTTTGTTGAAATTGTAGGTGGTTCCTACATCAAAAATAAAAAGAAGACCTGCATGGATAGCGTTGGAACCTGATTTCCGTAGTTCATCTCACTCCCATTCCTTCCAATCGGCACCTATGTTTATCTCTCCATTCGCGGTTCAACCCAATAGCATTTCATTGTGATTTTTTGTCTATCTCTCCATGCACGTGGTTTAAGCCAGAGCAAATCATTCCCACCCTAATTTCATCCACACCAAAATTCAAAAATTGAATTTTTTAGTCTTTGAAAATGGTATCTTTTGAATCTTTGAAAATGGTATAAAATTGAATCTTTTTAACCTTTACAAATGGTATAAAATTGAACCTTTCGAATCTTAGAAAATGCAGGCATCATTTATTGATGTAATTTAATTTACGATATACAAAGTGACAAAGTGTTACCATTATTGGAGTTTATTATTTAAATATTATTATCCGCAAAATCAAGAGTCATACATGACTTCACAATGTCTCAGCGTGCCATAAACCCTAGGCTAACGCATACCTAGTGGGAGACCATGCGTCACACATCAAATAATACCCGAGTATAATTGCTCTACTACAGAAGGATAATGAGCTATAGAATAATGAACCCTAATCATACACACAAGAGGAAGACCAAGTTGATATAACATGATGAGAACATGATTCTCTCATATATATTATAGAGGTCCAGGGGTATAAAGCCTCCAATAAGTATATGATCCCACACAAGATCGAGTTAACCAACGAGTTAAGTTAGGGGTCACACATCATGACCAATACTCCAACGTTAGGTGATCAAGGGCTTGCAACCGCATAAGGACTTATCTATACCTATGACACATGGAACACCCATCAAGGAAACCAACTCAGTCCACCATCATTAAGTACTACTACGACCATAAAGGGATAAAAACGGTGAGGGCCAACTATTTGCTGAGGTATCCATCCCCTGGCTCAATGGCGTTGGGAAATGCTACCGTCTCTTTGACTAGTCCTCTCACTTTTGTTTCTAGTATTAAAACACATATTCATTCTCAGTTTCATGAAAACCCTGCGATGGGTGGTACACACCCACCTGTTAATGTGTATTCGGCTATAATGACAAACAACATTATAATATAGGTGGTTCTTTCAAAGCTATATTAATGCAAAACAACATGCTTACGTTCCAACTTCATCCCTAGATATGATGGTAGCTATAGAAACAGTAAGCAAATTATAGGATCACATGTTTATAGAAAATGCACAACTACACAACATGTATCATGGGAAGCCCTCATGGGGGAGAAAACCCAGTTACAACTTTTCACTGTGACAGAATCTGCAAAATCAAGAGTCGTGCATGACTTCACAATGTCTCAGCTTTCCATAAACCCTAGGCGAAAGCATACCTAGTGGGAGACCATGCGTCACACATCAAAGAATACCCAAGTATAATTGCTCTACTACAGAAGGATAGTGAACTATAGAATAACGAACCCGAATCATACACACAAGAGGAAGACCAAGTTGATATAACATGATGAAAACATGATTCTCTCATATATATTATAGAGGTCCAGGGGTATAAAGCCTCCAATAAGTATATGATCCCACACAAGACTGACTTAACCAACGAGTTAAGTTAGGGGTCGCACATCATAACCAATACTCCAACGTTAGGTGATCAGGGGCTTGCAACCGCATAAGGACTTATCTATACCTATGACACATGGAACACCCATCAAGGAAACCAACTCATTCCACCATCATTAAGTACTGCTATGACCATCAAGGGATAAAAACGGTGAGGGCCAACTATTTGTTGATGGATCCATCCCCTAGCTCAGTGGTGTTGGGAAATGCTACCGTCTCTCTGACTAGTCCTCTCACTTTTGTTTCTAGTATTAAAATGCATATGCATTCTCAGTTTCATGACAACCCTGCAATGGGTGGTCCACACCCTCCTGTGAATGTGTATTCGGCTATAATGACAAACAACATTATAATATAGGTGGGTTTTTCAAAGCTATATTAATGCAAAACAACATGCTTATGTTCCAACTTCATCCCTAGATTTGATGGTAGCTATAGAAACAGTAAGAAAATTACAGGATCACATGTTTATAGAAAATGCACAACCACACAACATGATGTATCATGGGAAGCCCTCATGGGGGAGAAAACCCAAATTACAACCTTTCACTGTGATAGAATCCGGAAAATCAAGAGTCATGCATGACTTCACAATGTCTCAGCTTGACATAAACCCTAGGCGAAAGCATACCTGGTAGGAGACCATGCGTCACACATCAAAGAATACCCGAGTATAATTGCTCTACTACAGAAGGATAGTGAGCTATAGAATAACGAACCCCAATCATACACACAAAAGGAAGACCAAGTTGGTAGAACATGATCAGAACATGACTCTCTCATATATATTATAGAGTTCTAGGGGTATAAAGCCTCCAATAAGTATATGATCCCACACAAGACCGACTTAACCAACTAGTTAAGTTAGGGGTCACAGATCATGACCAATACTCCAACATTAGGTGATTAGGGGCTTGCAACCGCATAAGGACTTCTCTATACCTATGACACATGGAACACCCATCAAGGAAACCAACTCAGTCCACCATCATTAAGTACTGCTACCACCATCAAGGGATAAAAACGGTGAGGGCCAACTATTTGCTAAGGGATCCATCCCCTGGCTCAGTGGCATTTGGAAATGCTACCGTCTCTCTGACTAGTCCTCTCACTTTTGTTTCTAGTATTAAAATGCAGATGAACTCTCCGTTTCATGACAACCCTGCGATGGGTGGGCCACACCCTCCTGTGCATGTGTATTCGGCTATAATTACAAACAATATTATAATATAGGTGGTTCTTTCAAAGCTATATTAATGGAAAACAACATGCTTACGTTCCAACTTCATCCCTAGATATGATGGTAGCTATAGAAACAATAAGCAAATTATAGGATCATATGTTTATAGAAAATGCGCAACTACACAACATGTATCATGGGAAGCCCGCATGGGGGAGAAAACCTAGTTACCCCTCACTGGAGAAAACCCTAGGCAAAGGCATACCTGGTGGGAGACCATGTGTTACACATCAAAGAATACCCGAGTATAACTTCTCTACTATAGAAGGATAGTTAACTAGCGAATAACGAACCCCAATCATACACACAAGAGGAAGACCAAGTTGATAGAACATGATGAGAACATGACTCTCTCATATATATTATAGAGGTCCATGGAGAATGTTGTATCACCGATCTTGCAAACATAAAAAATAATGAGTTTGAGGAATGCATCCATCTTAAGGTTCATTTGATTCAAGCCATCTATGTGGTTACAATAGTCTACAATAGTCTAATAGTAGGTGAAAACACCAAGGTTAAAATGCATGATTTTTTTTGGTATTGTAAAGGTGTTAATTCGTCAACGTGAAGTCATATTATAGGATAGGGTATTTTTAGAATAGTGATAATTGCAATCCATGAGAAGAACCTTGGATCACACATTTTGGTTTGATCTTATCTTAGGCATCACTCATGATGTTTGATCAAGGAAGCAAATCACTAGCATGGATGAGGGTGAGAATTTACTCAATAGACCTTTCGCATTACTAACCGAAAATTTCCACATATTTAGAGGAACTTTTGCATATTTGAAGGCATACCTCACCATTGAGGTTCATATATATGTTTTTAAATGTCTTTGCTTAGATAATATACTAGGTCTTGGCACCTCTTTTATGGTGTGAGAATGTGTTGTAGGCAATGAAGTTTAAGTAGGTCCATTTCAACTTTATTTAATTGTTGCATTAGTTTTTGTAGGAGAAGGGTTAACATTAATAGAAAACCAATGCATTACACTCACCATTACAAACTTTTTTTTCACACCATTAGTTTGATTGAGAAATTATATTGTTTGACTTATAATGATTTTACTCTTGTACATGTGAAGATGTTAACTTTATGTTTTTTCAAATCCATATGCTTTCCTTCTAGTTGTGCATTTTTTAGTGGATTGTGTATCTTCTATAATCATGACTACCTCTTAAAATTTTAAGGATCCATACTTAAAAATGTATAAGTCTTGGCAAATCCAATCAATTCTTAAATTCTAACTATAAAATATTTGGTGATACTTTTTAAAAAAAATTTCTAATTTATAAGTATTTTATGTACTTTATATAATAATTTGGAGAAAATAGTAACATCTGTAAATGGAAATAGGCACATCTATTGTCAAGAAAAGAATGTTTGGATTTGTATTTCCCTCCATTGTTTTTAGTATTTAGATTTCCCTCCAATTGTTTTTTCATTTTGTAATATAAATAGGAACAAAGCTCGTATGTATTCAACAATATTTTAATTGAAAACATTTTTTGCTTAGCGTTGAAGTTAGAAAACTACGAAGACTAGAGGAAATGAGAAGCAAACTCTCTTACAACAGGCAATCTTAACCCGTGGAAACAAAAAGGGGTACCATTGCCTTGTACTATTGTTTGTACTATATTGCTCATACTATTGTTTTCTCTTTATTGTCCCTTTGTACTATATTGCTCATACTATTGTTTTGTCCTTATTGTCCCTTTTGGTCAAGATGAATTATGATGAGTATTTCAAAATTTAAGAGTATTTTGAAATCCATATTTGCAAATGACATTTACCATGGATAATTGGCCTTTTGCAAAGATTATTTTTTTTATCTTGTTAGTTGTTTTTGTCCATTCATGAACTAGATATTAAAATACATTACATCATCATACTGTGGATTTGAAATAAGTAGGCCAACATGTGGTGCCACCGGCCTGTTAAGATTTAATATGCTAAGACAGAAAATAGCAGCATTACTTTCCATTTCACAATAATAGCATATATAAGATCACTAAAGAAACAACAAGCACAGCATAAACACAAGAGACACAGATTTATCTTGGGAAACCCTCATGGGGTAGAAAACCCAGCAAAGCTTCCTCAATATAGATGACCAGAAAAGACAAAAGATGTAACCCTGAGCATAAGCTCCTCCTTGTCCATAGCAGACCTCTCTCTCATAAGTGCGCCACTCTCAAGTGAGTGTGTGTGTGTGTAAAATGAGGAATACACCTCCTCTATTTATACACTACTCCGACTTGTTTTTTTTACACAAATCATGTAGGCTCGTATTTAACCAATGGGTTAAATACCCCACTACAACTGACTAGGCCGACCCCTCTAGGGTGTTCTAATAACCCTTTGACCCACATAACACATACAGGGCCGACCCCCACTAAGGAAGTCTAATAACCCAAGTTACCACATTCCGACAGAGGAATAAACATCTCCGGATATACAATAAGATCTTCACGGAGGAATGAATCATCTCCGGAATAATAAAGTACAAATATAATATTCTTTGAAGTTACAATATCTCAACATGGATGTTTCCACCCTTGTTGATGCAGGAGATGGGAAGACTTGCTCCATTCCCTAATATCGTAGTATTAGAATAGGGTTACCAGAATTTTCCAGATGTATCGTTGCTGGAAATCCACTTACTCACAAATCCAAACAAAAAATACAGATTCACTCTTTCCAAAAGTTATAGAGGTCTTATAAACGCCTGAGTCAGTCTCTCCAACATCTAGTTAGCAAAAATTGCAGAATTTCTTCAAGGAAAAATATTGGAATCTAAACCGGGAGTAAATGGTAAGATTTACAGATTCTGAACCAGTTAAGAAAATTTATATCAAAATTCTCAGAACCCCACCTCACATCTGCTCAATATTTAGAGTTGTGCAGCATAATTTCCAAACACTCTTCATGAATTAGTAGTCCACAAGAAGATGTTTTGTGGTTTCAGCATTCTACATACACAGACAACATCTGTTGGGACCAAGCCTACCTTTTTTTTAGATATTTTTCCATGGCTTGTGTCGCCCCTATTGGCAATATGGTAGTTATGTCCTCAGAATCGCAAGCCCTAGAGTCACTCTTGGTTTCTGATGAGCGTAACTTTGTGATCAAACAATAGAGGTGACCAGGTCCCGGTATCTGATCTTGTGGGAAAGACAGTTGCTATGTTTTTTTTGTGACAATTTTTTCTCCACCGTCACTACAGATCTTATAAACATGGAGATCTTAATAAGAAGAAGCCAGAAGATTAAAAAATATCATGCCCAAGTTTTGGGAGAAAGGAAGCCCGTAGAAAGCCCAAGCATGCAATTTTGAAGGAAATGAAGCCTACAGGCTTGAAGTTAATTTATGAATTAATTGACTAGTTAATTAATTAATTAGTTCATGAAAACAAAGATTTGAAAGGGCGTGAAGCTCGCAAACCTAGAAGATGTCCATTGACATTTTAATTGGTTAAATAATCAAACTTTGCAAAAGAGAGAAATATGAATTAAAAGGTTTAATAATAGAAGATTCGATGAAGCATGTGAAGATTACACATCAAAGAATACCCAAAAAATCTAAATAGAAGAAAAGAGTGTGTCTTGGAGTCATAAGTTGCAGTAGCATCCTGAGCAGTCCAAGATGCAGTAGCATCCTGAACCAGTTAATAACATTAGATTTCATATATTTTTCCTGTAAAACTTTTTACCACAGAGTATTCCCAAAAAGCACCCTCTATAATTTAGTATACATTGTTAGACATTTTGTTATGAATGAGTTAAAGATATTTGTATAATGTTCATAGATACTATTTAATTTTCAGGATTGTGTTAGTTGGCTTGTTTCAACGATGTGTTAATAAAAATGATTTTTTTTGTTATGGAGTTTACTTGCGGATGTCCATATCAAAGTAAGACATTATTTTTTGTTTGTTTGGGATTTCAATAACTTCAATATTTTTTTAACAATTATTGTTCTTTCTTTTATACCTTAAAAATTGTCTAACTTTCTTTGAGCACGAGCTGCAATCCATATTTGTAGGGAGCTAACATGATTAAATTAAGACTTTGCAATACATCACTTTTAACAAAGTCAGGCCACATTACCAAAAGAAATGACAATGTTATATGTGGCACAACTTCAGGTAAATATTTTAAACATGATGGTAACTTATTATTTATTTTTTAATAAATAAACAATTATATTAAAAAAATTCATAATATACTTGACCATAGGCTCTAAGATGGGAAACAAATTCCAACAAAATATAGCATTGGGATCCATTGTCCCATTACAAAGTGAATCTACTTGCTATAGTGTCGACAACAATTCTAATGCACATACTCTTGAGAAAGATGTGAAAGAACTAATACTGGAAGGTATGATCCTTTCTAAACATTTTTTGTCCTGTACAAGTATTTCAAGATTTCATATGAACAATTTCATATTGTCATTGTCTCAAGAGGGGTACTGGTTTGTTTTTCCAGAAAATTTTCAACAGGAACCACCACAACAAGATCATGTTTTGGAGGAGGATCCACCAAAGCAAGAGCATGTTTTGGATCAGGATCCACCACAACAAAAGCATTTTTTGGATCATGATCCACCACAACAAGAGAATGGTTTAGAAGATGCAAATGCATCTACCAAAGCTAGTACTAGAATAAATGTGAAAAGAAGGAGTAGAGGACCAACAAAATGTCTCTTTGGAACCACTATAGAGGGCATTGCATTTCCTGAAATTCAATTTAATTAGAGGGGCCAGCCTATTGGTCCACATTTAGAGAAATTCTCCTCATTTTTAGGTGTTCTTGCAAGGGAAATTCTAGGCATAAAGCACATGGAATGGAAAAAAGTGTCTGAAGTGCAAAAGAAAGATATGTGGAGTGCAATCAATGTGAGCATCAACTTATTCTAAACTTTATATATTGATGCATATTGAGCTTGTGTGTGATAGGTTTAGTTTCAAATAACACTTGTATCTAATAATGGATTTTTTATATATTGTAGCATACCTACCAAATAGATCCATCAGCAGAGCAATGGTGTCATAAAGCAATATCTCAACGCTTGAGAACCTATAGATATAATTTGTATAAGAAATACTATTTGAAATACAAAACAAATGAGGAGAGGATTGCAAACATTCCTATTGGAGTAAATGAAATTGATTGGATTGAATTTGTTAGATTACGATCTGACCCTAAATTCAAGGTAAAAATGAAAGACAGATTTGAATGTTATCATCTTTGATTTTGAATCCTCTCATACAATCAACTATAATCTTAGCATCTATTTTTTTATTGAGTTGCAGGAGAGGTCAAGAACAAATAAGGAAAATAGGGCATTAGAACAAGAGAACCACACTTCTGGCCATAGAGGTTACTTTAGGGTTGAAGATGACCTCGTAAGTTGCAACAAATTCTATTATTTGTTCACAATTAACAACTTTAAATATATTTAACTAGATTGTTGTATTTGTTGATACTAGAGTCAATCTCGTGGTCCAAGTAATAAGCCTATAACTAGGGCTGATGTGTGGATGAAATGCCATAAAAATAAGGACGGCACTCCAATGTCATCATTCATTGCGGAGAAAATAGTCAGTTCCGAACCTATTCTTGTATCATTTATGCTTTTTTTAGAGTTTATGATGTTTCTTATATCAGTTTGTTGAAATGTTGACATTGCTAGAATCAAATTGAATTAGCACAAAATGAGTCAGTCTCTCCTACATATGCTACAAAGCAAGATGCCCTTGATATAGTTTTGGGGCCTGAGAGGAGGGGTCGTGTACGTGGGGTTGGATTCGGAGTCACTCCAACAGTATTATTTGGAAAAGAGCGTTCCTACAAGAAGGAATTTCATAATACTAAAGAGAAATTAAGAGAAAAAGACAAGGAACTCGGAAGATTGAAAAAAGCTGTTGAAGAATTAATGGAATAGAAAGCTGCCATGGAGGTGGGGAAAGAAAGTGGCAGAGTTGTTCCAAAATCCAACAATGTAAGGATTGCATGTGTAGAATTTAATTTTTTATGTAGGCCATCTTTAAAGTTGGGGATTTCAAAATCATAATGCTAACATGAACATGATCGTATTGTTGTAGGGTGTGTAATATATGAATTATTGTTTTTGCATCCTAATCCTTTATCTTCTGATTTCATGATATCTAATGCAAACTATTATATTGGTAGAGTAATATTTCCATGTTAGATGTTGAATCAAATTGACGACCTCTGCAACTATCACCTCTTAATCCAGTCACCCCAATCCATGTAGTTTTTTAAACCAACTCTTATTTTTTCCATTTTTATTTTCCATTATTTGAAAATTGCTCACAAGTATTTATTTTTTAGGAGAGTCTCCAGAATAATCCTTGTCAAGGTTCATTGGAAAAAAATACAATGGCTCCTAGACCATCTAATACATTTGATACTCCAAAGTCTAATACATTTCATACTCCAAAGTTGATGGTGAGTTTTGAAACTATTTAATATTTACTAAAATGTTATAATTGTTATTTCACTATATCTTACAAGTATTTATTTACTAACAGGCTTCTCTGAGTCCTCATCATGCTTTTCCAAAACAAACTGCTTTGACTTCGGGAGAACATAATCGTGACCCAATTGGAAAATCAATACAATAGGTAAGTTCTAAGCCTCTTTATTTCTATGTTTAATATTCCATTCTTATTCCGAGGAATCTCACAGGAATTTGTTTATTGGAAAGTTTAACTGCAATTACCATCTTCAGATGTGGGATTGAATGGAAAAAAATGTTTACTGACATATTTTAATGGTCAATTGAAGGTTGCAAAGGGTTACATCAAAAGAATTGAACCAAATTTTGTCATGCCTAATGGGGAAAAATTAGGTGATGGATAATATCTTGTGTGCCCACAATCAATTCTGGTTGATCCTGATTATGAAATCAAGCTTAAGCATAGAAGTAATCAATGCAAGTATTTAGAGGATGCAATTAACAGTTTTATACCTTGGAAAATCAATGACATTGAATTGATCAAAGATTGAGAAGAATGTGAACTTGGAGTAAAAAACAGGAGGATGGGCTAGGTGACAGGATTCCAAATAAGACCCATGTGTCCGATTTCCATTTGTGCATATGTAATTATAAACAACAACTCAACTTACAGGCTTAGGCCAAGCCTGTAGACAAGCATGGACAAGCATGGCAAGCAAGCTGGAGGACAAAGACATGGCAAAGGTGACATGGAGGATTGATGACAGAGAATTCACTTTTGGAGAAGCCCAAGCAGTGTCTGATTCTGATAATTCCACAAGTACTGGTATATCTCCCTCTCGCAAAAGTCGCGTCTGATACAAATAACTATCCTCACAGAGATAGATTAAAAAGAGAAGTGATTGCAACTATAACCTTTTCAGCATTATTTTAGGTTTATGGAAAAAAATGTATCTGTAAGAGGTTGCAGGACTAATTACCTTGCAATCAATGCTAATAGTTTCATGTCCAACACATAGTCCTAGTGAACATGACCCTTCTATAGCTAGTTGTAACAAAACAAGTATAGTTCAGTTCGTGCATTTACATGAAATAAAAGGTCGAAGTTTTTCCTAAAATCACCATAAAAATCCTCCACAACACCCCTATAATCCCCACAACTAGATGGTCATCTTGTTAAACCCATAATAATATCTAAAAATTATAAATAAATTTAAAACTCAAATATGAAAACATCAAAATTGCATTCACACATTTGTAATTTTTATCCCAACGAATACACCTTCAAAACCAAGCAAAAAAAATTGAAAACTTATCATGAAGATACCCACATCCCACATACGAAATCCTATATGCATCAAAATATCTCTTGGGATTATCCATTTACATATAAATGTTGGTCTAAAAACACTAAACAAGACAGTCATCGGATCCCATGGGAAAGCAACTAAAAACAATCATGATATCCACAAACATGTATAGATTCTACTTAAAACATGATTCAATGAACTAAACCAATGAAACACAATGTAACTTACTGATTTTTTCTATTGTTACTTGTGTTTAAACCAAGCTATATTCATGGCAATACAGATGTAGTGATGAACCCTATCACGCCTTCGAAAAAATGTGAAATGAAACAAAATGAGGGTTCCCAAAACCCATAAAATCTAAGATCAATGAAAGTGGTGGATATCTGGGTGGAGGTGGATATCAATGCATTAGAATTCAATGGTCATTGATGTATACTTGGACACCTAGCAGAAGAGTCCCCTGATCTTATATTTATTGAATACATCATCAGTGCAAAGCCAATGAAAACAATGGAAAAAATCCAAAATTTTATTTCTAATGTCGAACATTGGGTGTGCCTTACCAAAAATCTTGAACAAACATATAATTGTGTCCCTGCAATCGCTATATTTCCCATAGGGACATAAAAATATCAGAGATAAAGCCATGGCTCACTATAGTTCTTCAATACATAGTTTTCTTATCCAGTTGGTTCACTGTAATAGTGAGGTGGATGCAAGGTTAAATCATGGGTTCCCTTCTCATGTTGGTATTCCCTACTTGTATGCCATTACTTTCAAAGGCGTAAGGATAAGTACAAGACCTAGACCAAGAACCTAGATAGAAGGAAGTCCACTCTGTTGTGCATCCATGTTACTTAAGAACTTTAGGAGTTAGGAGTTAGTTCCATAAATGTAGGAGTTAGTTCCATGTTACTTGCAATGAGATAATTTTCTGTGTTCAAGGGAATAGAAATAATGAGACAAAGTGGACATGTGGTATTGTTTGCAAGGAACCTGCCAATGTACTCCAAGTGAAAGGTAGGCCCATCGACAATTAGTTGCTATAGCTTTTCATCTATTTGGTCATCCCCAAGACACATAACACACCTGCAACAACACCCAAATAGATCTATGGGCATTCTCCTTAGCCCTCTTGCAGGCATATTAAGCATGTGGATATACAAAAGTATTGACAATAGGCTGCTTGAGTTCAAGCTTGCTCAAGGAAAATATACATCAGAATGAACTCGAAGCAACCAACAGGAGGATGGGCTAGGTGACACGATTCCAAATAAGACCCATGTGTCCGATTTCCATTTGTGCATATCTGATTATAAACAACAACTCAACTTACAGGCTTATGCCAAGCCTGTAGATATACATTAATTACAAGTTCAAATTCACATAAAAAAAAGAAGACATATTTGGGAAAATCATTATATTTGAAATATCATACTTTAGAGTCTAGATAAACAAAATGCATATTTCCACTATTGTGCATTGAATAAACCTGAAATCCTGACAAACCAATTACATTTTTTTAACATCCTTTGGTATATTTTCAAGTAACAACACAATGGAGATCCAAGAGAAAACCTACCCTTTGGGGAATAGAAAAAAAACACCACAAGATGATATTCCATAGGGTGTTATTCAACCTAGATTTGTACTAGGGTGGGTGAATTTAATTTCAAGAGATTGGGCAAAAATTTGCAAGATGTTAAGGTTTCAAGATTTGTACTCTAGACCAAGTTAAGGTTTCAAGATCCAAAACATCAACTTCTCCTAAGTAATGGTATCCAGAATATCCACCTTATACCACAAGCATGTTTTCAATAGAAATTGTAGTGTGCCTATCTCCGGGAGCAATACGATCCCATTCACATCAAGGGAAATCCATTTCATTAGCTTTAGGTACAGAATATGAACATCAATCAAGTAATTTCCTCCCCCTCTGTTGTGGAGATGGTGGAGTTCCTCGAATGCAAGCATGCCTCCATTCATTGGTCTACAAGTATAAAGTGTGTAGATCATTTATCTTATTAGACACATTTGTTCCCCCAAACGCTATGATATTGTGGTCTAAGAGAATGGCACTATGGATGTCTATTGTACCTAGCTCTTGCCTAGTTGATACTAATAGGATACAATACACCATCCAATGCGGGCATTTGAAGCCCCTTGCATTTAAGGTCTCTAAAAGACCTTAGGTACTGATGAATATGGTTGTCTATGATTGTCATTGATGACAACATTAATGACAAAGGTGTACATGGCATGAACATAAGCAAGCTAGATAACATTGACAAGCATGCATGATAAGCATGAATCACATGGCAAAAGGAATATGGGCATTGGATGACATACGTGGACATGACAGCTTGGGAAAAAAAACCATGACATGACAAAGAAGTGATAAATATTAATGACATGGCGTGATTGGGCTTTGGAACACCAAAGTGGGCAAATGGCCCATTCTGTGGTCATTTGTGGGTTGATGGGGTCATGAAACCCTTGAAGATGGTCATGGTGCATGTAAAGGTTTGGCATCCAGATATATGGTGGCATGATGGCACTTGGATGATGACATGTCATAGCTAGATGATATGAAGCTCTTAAAATTTGATGGATGAAGTTCTTAATTCTGAAGTTGGTCAAGTATACCACTTGATGATAGCAGCTATAGTAAACAGTTTTTTTTTTAACTCTGATTTTTGGTGTCACTGAAGAATTTCGGATTGATATATAGCAACAACAAAGGGTGGACAAGTGGAAAATCGCAGCAGCATGATATGAGTCTAATTTTCTTGTCTATTATTTCTAATTTCGGGTATATAACTTCTGAGAGCTTTTGGGACTGTCCAGAATTTGTTTACAGCAGCAGAATGATGCCCTAACAAGTCTGCTGACCTTGTTAGCACCTTCAACAATCTGAATGATGAAATCCCAGGATGTATGCTACCTTATGATGATGTTGCATACTACACTATGGAAATAGGTGAAGTATGAACAGTGATGTACACACAGTTGAATAGCAATGAGATGATGCAATATGCATGTTCAAACCTTGATGTATACAGACCTTGATGATGATCTCCCATGCCATGATTTGATGAACACTTGATGTTTATGTTGCCTACAGTGATGTTGATAATGATGATGCATAGAAATACACAATAGATATAGTGATGTATATACTGGTAATGGTGTATTAATATGATGATATCTCAGTGATATACATGCACAGCGACCTTGGTATGAGCAGCAGTGACTGTGACATACATGACCAGCTTGACCATTGAGTATGAGTAGTATATGGACTAATTTGACATGACAGCCTTATATAGCAATGCAAGCCTTGGCTTAACAGTAACAATATTGGACATCACTGTGGATGATGTGGTAGTTCGATATGATAATTAACATGACAATGATGACAGTAACAACATGATGAGCAGTAGTTGGTTGGTTGAGGAAATGATGATAAGCAGAAGTTGAAGACATAAGCAGACCTTGAAGATATGGGAAGACCTTGAAGATATGAGCACATTTAGTTGATGAGCAAACTTTATTAATATGACTGAACTGTTAGACTGATGATATTACTGAGGACAGACTGAAGACATGGTTGTGACAGGTTGATAAAGTGTGACATGACAGAGATGATGAAATTTGATAAGATATGCATATGTACATATAATACAAGCAGGGTCTTGTGTCCAATTTTCTTGGCTGGGTCTAAGAAAGACTAGGCAGGGTCCTAGATAAACACATAACCTATAGCTGATGAAAGTAAGCAGTCTAGAGAGTTATGAGAACAGGAGGATGATTTCTATAGGAACTCTACAAACCTAAGATCAGAATTGAAGAATTGTCTGAAGCATTTTTTTTGGCACAATAATTTGTGAATGCATTTGAGAACTGTTCAAAGGCCGGTTTGAAGGCTTTGAAGCTAATTGGGAATGTTCTAGTAATTCCATAAACAGTGAAGAATTAGTTGCACGTGGATATACAAAAGTATTGACAATAGGTTGCTTGAGTTCAAGCTTTCTCATGGAAAATCTACATCAGAATGAACTTGGAGCAACCAACAGGAGGATGGGCTAGGTGACATGATTCCAAATAAGACCCATGTATCCGATTTCCATTTGTGCATGCGTAATTATAAACAACAACTCAACTTACAGGCTTAGGCCAAGTCTGTAGATATACGTTATTAAATTGTCTAAAAACACTAAACAAGACAGTCATCAGATCCCATGGGAAAGCAACTAAAAACAATCATGATATCCACAAACATGTATAGATTCTGCTTAAAACATGATTTGATGAACTAAATCAACGAAACACAATGTAACTTACTGATTTTTTCTATTGTTACCTGTGTTTAAACCAAGCCATATTCATGGAAATACAGATGCAGTACTCATGAACCCTATCATGCCTTATAAAAAATGTGAAATGAAAACAAATGAGGGTCCCCAAAACCCATAAAATCTAAGATCAATGCAAGTTACGGATCTCTGGGTGGCAGTGGTTCTCAGTGCATTAGAATTCAATGGTCACTGATGTCTACTTGGACACCTATCAGAAGAGTCCCTTGAGCTTGTATTTATTGAATAAATCATCAGTGCAAAGCCAATGAAAACACGAAAAAATAATTATTTAAATAATGGAAAAAAAACCAAAATTTTATTTCTAATGTCGAACATTGGGTGTGCCTTAAGAGAAATCTTGAACAGACATATAATTGTGTCCCTGCAATCGTTATATTTCCCATAGGGACATAAAAATATCAGAGATAAAGCCATGGAATACAATAGGGTATGGAACCATGTTGTGGATACATCCCTAAACACCAAAGAGAACCAGACTAACATGAAACGTAGTCAAAATACACAAACAAAATTCCTAGATGTGAAAACACCTCCAGAGATGGCTACAGGATAGTCCACATGATAATGAATATGGCTATGCCTTAAATACATTGTACAATCGCCCAGGAGGCAAGAGGAAGATGAAACACATTGATCAAAAGGATAATCATACTAATTGTCTGCCAATCATATCGAAATTAAAAAGGGCAGTGACTGCAACTATAACATTTTCAGCATTATTTCAGGTTTATGGAACAAAATGGATCTGTAAGAGGTTGCAGGACTGATTACCTCGCAATCAATGTTAATAGCGTCATGTGAACATGGCCCTTCTATAACTACTTGCAACAAAACAAGTATAGTTCAGTTGGTTCATTTACATGAAATAAAAGGTTGAAGTTTTTCCTAAAATCACTATAAAATATCAGATTAAGGGATTTAGTAAGTTTCCAAGGAAAAATTTATACACTTCTTTTGAACAAGTTCAAATTCACATAAACATAAAAATACATAGTAGGGTGAATCATTAGATTTGAAATATCATACTTTAGAGTCTAGATAAACAAAATGGATATTTCCACTATTGTGCATTGAATAAACCTGAAATCCCGACAAAATAGATACAGTTTTTTAACATCCTCTTGTATATTATCAAGTAACAACATGATGGAGATCCAAGTGAAAACCTACCCTTTGGGTAACAATTCAAGCACCAAGCATCTGCCCTAGAAGGAAGTTTGTTGCATGTCCCTATGCAACTTATTCCCCCAGTAGTAAATTATGATGTAGCTCGGTCCAACTGTAAGATGAGTGACTTACTCCATTTCTTTCCCGAAAGCCTAAAAGATGATCCACTTCCATCCATGAAGAGTTCTCTGCAAAATCATACCACTTCCCAACCACACTGTACTCAGTTTTGCTGCACCAGAGCAAAAGGAAATGGAACCTTAACCCAAGTCATTGAGTACCATTTCTTCGTAGAGAATTCACATACAAACTTGTTCTTGAAAAGGAAACCTGGAAAAATGGGTATCCCATGGGGTCCCATTGTTGGTGTACTGGAGGAAGCAAATTCCAATGGGTCTCTGAGGCTTGCAAAGAGGCCAAATTCTCACAAGATATAAGTTCTTCAAAACTCTGTAACGCTGATCTTTGATTCATTCTAAATTGTTTCACCCTCATAGGATCCTTGAGGAATTGACTGTGACTAGAAAAGGCCACTTCAGCATCCGGATGCTCTCCTATGACGTGAAGTTCAGACTGGAATTCCAACTTATAAAAGAATTTCATCCCTATTTCCCACTTAATTTGATTTTGAATAAAAGATGAAAAGGCTCGTAACTGAATATCTCCTACTACAGGATTGGGATTCCATTCCAATTCATGTTCTAGAAAGAATTTAAACTGATAAAGTTCACACAACAAATCCTTTTCCCTTGTAGATGAGTCATTATAGATATCCACAAAGTCATCAACATTTCCCATCATGAACGTCTTGTTATTATTCAATCTAATCATCTGAAGGCCTACCCATTGTCCATGCAGGTACATTGAATAAACTCTAGCAGGACTTCTACAAGAAATGGCTTGCTTAGCAAATTTAAACATTCGCCTCTTTTATTCTTCTTTAATCATTAATTGTTGTTGTAAAGACTGTATCTTGGACTTCCACTTTTGTTCTTGAACCAAGTAAGCAGAAAACCAAGTTTCCTGCATACGTTGTACTTCAAATTTATATCGTTGTTGATAAATAAGGCCCAAGTCATATAATTCATCATTTCTTCCTGTCCATTTAACAGTATTTACTTTAGCTGATGCTAAAGCCAAGGTATTAGTCCAGACATCATCAAGAATTTGATTAAAAAATTCATAGAGAATATCTGTGACTTTTTCTTTACCTTCATAAATTTTAGAGGTACTAGGAAGAATGTTTTCTGCAGCTGCTGTAGCCAATAATTCCAAACTTGTATTATCCTCAGCCAGTGGTACTGATTCCTTTAGTACTAATTTATCTCTAAGAAATTTATTTTGTTTCCTCAACCTTTTGTTTTGCAAACTCCATCGGTGAGCCTTATTTCTCAAAATTTTCAGTCTTTTCTTAAGAACACCATTCTTTCTCTGTAATTGTCTACTCCTTTGTTTTAACTTTTCATTTTCATTCTTAACATGTCTATCCAAAAATTGAAATTCACGAACTTGCTTCTGAAGTTTCTTAATCCTCTTCTGTAACTTACTTGAAATTAAACTAGGAGAATAAGGCCTTACCACTTGATTAGACTCGTCTTCTTCCCTTTGAGCTTGGTCTTGAAACTGAGTTGCTTCCAATTTTGGCAGGGACGTTGACTCTAAATTCTAACTCTGTGTGTAATGGGTTCTTGTATGTTTGGGTATTGTCGAAAACATATCTTGAGATGTTCTAACTTTTTCAATAACTTCTTCAGAAATGCCTTCTAGCCTTGCAGATCTTCTTCTCACCGTAACTGAAATTTTATTAACCTCTTCATCAGTTCTATGCCTCTTTGGAGATGGTTGGGATTGAATTGGTTCAGAAAATGTTGGTACTGGATCAAATTCTGTCTAAACTGTTGGAGGGGGCGATACATAATCTTGTGGATCATCATTAACCTACTCCTGAAAACCTTTTTCCACTAAAAATTGTTGCCATGTTAGGTTGCTCTTCTGTAATTCCTCCATGATCAACAACTTAATTAATCCATGATGATACAAGCTATTACCAAGTCGCTGATCAGACCGCTTTTGGGCACCTGAAGCCATTTTAGATAGGCTCTTCCACAAAAAGTATGGAATGTTCATCAATTCTTCTCCTTTAATGTGAAGGAGAAGCCAAATATGATAAAGAAAGACAAGGCTATATCGTCCTTCACAAGTCAAATATTTATGCGAAAAGAAAATGACATAACCCCATTCAACAATGAAACAGTTGCGTTCAGCTCCCTTCTTCCAATGAATACTAGAATTAGCCACCTTCACAAACTTTTTCCAAGAGTCAGGGTTTTTCAAACGACCAGATTTAAACCATCTTTCCCCTGTTTGTGGTAAGCCTGCAGCGAGAGCAATGGATGTTTCTGAAACTGGAAGCAAAAACCCCCGAATGTTAGAACAAGCTCCATCGAAATTGAGAGCAAATTCCTTGGTCACATCTTCGTTGTGCCCTCTGAATTTACTAAAAAACGCATACAATCCAATTTGTTGAAAAATCCTCTTACTAAAGGGATATTCATCCAACGGTTCAATGGAATATGGCTCCTCCCTACGTGCAGCACTAGCCATGCAAACTAAAACTTTCTCTGCTGAAAGGAAGTTAGGTGATCAAACCAGTATCCTTTAACTTAAATTGGTATTTATAGGCTTGACTTATGCATAACAAAGAAATCCAACTTTCAAATTGGGTGTACATATAATTGTTTAGACATGCAGGGACAAACGGATAGAGCTAATTACGACAATTGATGGGGTGAAATCAACATATACCCATTCGTCCAAAAAGCAATGAGTTAACGGTCACTCCATTTATGGAAATTATTTGAACAAAAATACTTGGTCTCACATGTCACGATATATAATAAGCCATGAAATGACCTTGAAAAGATAATTGAAATGTATAAAAATCATTCTTATATGCTAGAATTTATACACATTATTAGGAAAAATATATTGAATTTAACCCTACATGAACAATACTTGTTCGGAATTAAGAGAAGGCTTTGAATAGCATACCACATAGGCAGGGGATAAAACCGAGATCCAATCCTTCCAATCATGCAAATACAGATCCTCCATGGATTTTAAAGATATAACTCTGTTGGAAGAAATCATTATATCTGCAACTTGAAAAGAATAATTCCAAATAGAACTGAAAGTTTGCTTGTACTGGGAGGGATGAATCCAAGAGAGTATCAAGGTTTTGTTCATTTTCAGGATTCCCTTCCCCATACACGAGACATTCCATTTTACCAACAATCTGTTCATCTTCAGTATTTTACTGAAATATTTAAAAAACACAGAAACTGGAGATTCTACAGGCTTGAGTCAAGCCTGTAATTGTCTGCTAAAACATGCTGAAATGCAAATTCTTCAACCAAACCATTCGTGATGCAATCCAAACCATGTGAATTAAGGTGTTGGAGTAGAACATGGATGAGTAGACATCCCTCCATTAATGCTAATGGCTTTCAAAGCTTGGAAGTACAATCTAACAGGATATATGAATCAATTTTGTTGATGTCGAATACCCAAAAGATCAGATTGCTTATGGATCCATTTTGGAATGGTACTTATAAATTGCTAGTGGTTTCTTATGGACAACCACTAGAGATTGCTTATAGACCTTATGAGTGGGTATTGTGACTAGTATGACCTTGGAAACATATTAATTTCAAAGAATCCATAACAATACTAGTTGTCTTAAACCATTATATTCTTTTGTTGAAAAATATAGCAACACTCACATAGTGTCACCAAAAACCAATTATAATGATAATTGGTGACAAACATTTACTACACTCACCAAAAGTAAAATAAACATGTATTAGTGAGGGCTACTAAAATATTGTCACCAGAAGTGTCACCAAAGAGAGAATCAATAACGGTCCTTTAGCAACCCTCACCAAAACTGTCCCTGAAAAGGGATTTGGTGATGAACCTTAACGGACCATCTCAAAAGGAACTTATAATGATGATGTTTTAAGGACCGTCATCATATATGACGTTGGTGACAACCCTTAAAGGTCCGTCACTGGCATGAACCTCCCCAATGACCTTTTTTCTTGTAGTGTTAAAAACTCAGAATATTAAAAATAATTAATGACTATAGTACTTGTGCCCAAAATTTACCCCTATTAGTTATTCCTTATTAAATTATTTTTCCTAGACCCCCTAGGGATGGGAGGATCCAAGTTTTGACCAAGGTCACTAGGGAAGGGACATGGCAGTCCTCCACTGCCAAGACTTCTTGTCCTCAAGCAGTTACAATACAGGGTGTTGTAAAATCTATTCATTTTGCCAGGTTACATCTTCACTAGGAAACCTCTTCCACTGCACTAGATATTCTTTAATATTTATTGTTCTCAACTTATTTTCTCTAACCTACAAAATAATCTATGTTTCTAAGACTAGGTTCCCTTCATCATCAAGAGGAGGACAATCTTCTCAAACGGTTACTTGTTGGCTAGCTGCTTTCTTGAAACATGACACATGGAAAACATTATGTATCTTGCTCCCTGATGACATATCTAATTCATAAGAAACTTCACCAACTTCCCTTGTTATCTTATAAGGCCCATAGAACCTTGGAAACATTTTTTTCATCCCCTTTAGATTTCAGACTAATTTTCCTGTAGGGATGCAATCTCATGTAGACCAAGTCACCTTCCTAGAAGGTTCGATCTGTTCTTTTCTTATTTGCATTCATATTATGTTGGTTCTGTGCAACCTACAAGTTTTCTTTGAGGGCCTTGAGTATGTATTGGCTTTCTTCCAGCCAATACTTTTCTTTTTGTGCTCTGTAATCCCCAAAAATCAGATCTGTAAAAGTGGGGGATTCATATCCATACATAGCTTTGAATGGGGTCATTCCAATGGACATATGGGATGTTGTATTATAACAAAATTCTCCCAAATGTAGCCAATTGACCCATGCCTTATGCTTCCCGGTAACATAATTTATGAGATAACCTTCCAACCTTTGGCTTACCCTCTCAGTATGGCCATCAGTCTGAGGGTGATATCTTGTGCTGAGATTCAAACTAGTGCCAACTAGCTCAAACAAAGATTGGCAGAAAGAACTAGTAAATTTGCTATCCCGGTCACCGATTATAGTCTTGGGAATACCATGTAATCTAAATATTTCTTTAAAAAATAGTGCAGCAACTTGATTGTCAATAATAGCTTATGTGAAAGCAAAAACGTGAGCAAATCTAGTCAATTTGTCAACTACTACAAAAATGTTGTCCTTACCCTGAGTTTTTGGTAATCCTATGATGAAGTCCATGTACACACTTTCCCATTTCTCTTCTGGAATTGGCAAGGGTTGAAGGAGACCAACAGGATGAGTGTGCTCCACTTTATTCTCTTGGAATGTAGTACACTCTCTTACATGCCTTAACACATCATTTTTGAGTCCCTTCCAAGTGAACCTCTCTCTCACCTTCCGATAAGTTTTCAGGAATCCAGGGTGGCTTGCTACTGGTGCATTGTGGGAAGCTAACAAAATGTTTTCTTTTAATTTGGATCCAGGTATTAGAAAAATTATGTCCTTGTAGCAAATGACATCATTTAAGACTTGGTATGAATCATCCTGAATCACTCTATCCAACACTTCACAAGCAAAATGATTTTTAGAGTATTGCATAGCTAGTTGAACTTTCTAATCAGTAGGGACTTGCAACAAAGAAAAAGAAGGTTTCCTAGAGAGGGAATCAACTACCACATTCAACTTACCCTTTTTGTATTCTATGTCAAAGTCATAAGACTCAATTTTACTTACCCATTTCTATTGTATATCATTCATCTCTCTTTGGGTCAAGAAATGTCTTGAACTGTTGTGATCTGTCTTGACTATGAACTTGCCTCCCACTAGGTACTATATGAATTTTTCCAGGACATGCATGATGGCCAACATTTCTTTATCATAAATTGATTAACGCTTCTCATGTAGCTACAATTTTCTTCTCTCATAAGTTATGGGGTGCCTATTCTGCATTAAAACTGCTACAATTCCTTCTCTTGAGGTATCACATTCCAATATGAAAGGATCAATGAAATCAGGAAGTGAAAGTACTTGGCAACTGCTCATGGATTCCTTCAATCTATTGAAATCCTTTTCTGCCTCATCTGACTAGCAAAAAGCACCTTTCTTGGTGAGATATTTCAAAGGGGGTGTTAGCTTAGAAAATCCTTTTACAAATTTCCGGTAGTAGGTGCACAAACCAATGAATCCCCTTAAGGATGTTATGTTGTTTGGGCTTGGCCATTCAAGTATGGCCTTGATCTTATCCATATTTACTTTGAATCCTTCTTTGCCAATGATATGACCAATATAGAGGATCTCAGTCAATCCAAACTCACACTTTGACAACTTGGCATAAAAATACTGTTCTGCAAGGATTGCCGAAACAATGTCCAAATGGTGCAAGTGTTCTTCCCATGTCCTACTATAAATCATAATATGATCAAATAATACAAGGACATACTTACAGAGCTTATTACTGAAAATTATGTTCATGCATGATTGAAAAGGAGCCGGTGCATTGGTCAAGCCAAAAGACATGACAAGAAACTCAAAATGCCCATAGTGGCACCGGAAAACAGTTTTCTAAATGTTTTCTGTTAGCTCTCCAGGAGTCTTTCTAGGTTGTGATTGAAAGAGCCTGGTAACTTAAACTCACTTTAAAAAGGGTGGGTATGTTTGGATCAAGTTGGATGACTGAATCGAAACTCACACACTCAAAACATGCATGGAGACACTCAGGGGGACAAGGCTTTTAACTACTGTTGTTCAGAGAGTTGATAAGAGATAAATGGGAGTAAACTCCTTATCGTGCTAGCAGACTCATACTCAGAAACATGTATATAAATGGCTAATCACAACAAGTAAATGACACTAATGTTCAGTTCTCAATACAAAGACAGGATTATAGCTATCTGGCATAGATAAATGAACACACGGGAAATAAACAATCCACTGTGAGTACAGAAAGGTAAGAAAGAAAAATATGAACGTTAATAGCAAAAGAAGCTTATATTAACTAAGATGCCACTGAAATTCTGAGAATACAAATATCAAAAGTCTCTCCAAAATTGAACCCTTGTTCTACATACTTCATGGGCTTTATAGCCTTTACAAACTTTTTAAGATCCTAAAAAGATGGATCGAATCTGCTAGAAAAAGTAAATTAAAACAGTTTTCTTGTAAGAAATGACAACTTCCTACGTTCCACAGTAACTGACATTCTTGTTAAAACATTTATATTCAACAGCATGATGAAACTCCGGAGGCTGGAGAACGAGTTTGAAACCGCTGCTTGCAAAAACCTGTAGGTGTCTTTTTCTCGAAATAGATAGGAATATTATTCTTTTTACCTTGATGGCGCCCTCTAGTCTGGAACCAAAAGGTGATCATGATGCCTTTAAATGTTTATCAATCATTTGGAAAATGCCTTTGTGATGATTGGACCAGCGACGAAACGGTTTCGGTGCCCAAAAACAAACTTCTCTACATTCTGCGTTTTCGGTACTTAGCAAAACTTGGCTCGAAAATGATAGGCTACTGAAAACCCACCCATTCGGTGGTTAATGAATTAACGTTTTGCCTAAACCACCGAATCGCCCGAAGGTGTTGGAAACCATTCTACACTTTTGGTAACTAGGGGCGTCCTTCCTGTATCTTGTAAACCACCAAATCTGGATTTTGGTAGCTAATGAACAATCTCTATGTTCGCCTAAGCTACCAAAAGCTGTGTATGGTCCAGCTTGCAAAAGGTTTACAAAACTGTGTTTTCTTGTCACGTCCCCTCCCATCCTACCAGCTAGGTGGAGAGGATCGTGAGGGTAAACCGAGAATCCAGCCCCATACATTATGAACAAACATTCAAATTTAATTGAAAATATACCTATGACAGTGCATAACAGACGTGATGCTGAACTGGGCGTCTAGCCCCATGAAACTTTCAACCATAAGCATTCACAGAATATAACAGAGACATATGGAAATGTATGATTTTAAGAAAATCACAGCAGAAGTAAATTCGTTTAACCCATCCACATACATTCATAATATTCATCAAATGGTAATTGCAAGAATATATAGGAGAATACTTATCTTATGCGAAAGTAGTCCCACGTAACTGGCTATGCAACTGCAACGTTCCAGCCAACCGTAGGCCAGTGTGCTCCTCAATCTCTCAGCACCACTGCCACCCCCGAGCTGGGCATGATATCTACAAGGAACCAGGGAACAGCAGACTCACACATAGCCAAGCATACACCAAGATGATCCAATCCAATCTACAATTGGATTTATCAGGCTACTAGGAGATGGGAAGGAAGAGTTGCTAAGCTAGTGAGATCCAGCACAGAGCCAGGGATAACCTTGCAAGATCTATCTAGCTTGGCACCCACAATACCTACACACCCATCACAACGAAGTATTCTTTTCACTGCTATACAATCCCTCAAGCCATACCTTCCCTATCTAGTGCTCTCAGGGTATGCATAGAAGAGTAACCACAACCCTCTTGATCTTCTTGAGAGGTTGTCTCCCCCACTAGGTTTATCAAGCCACTTCTGTCCACTACCACTCCAAAACTTCAATTCACAGGTTCAAAAAAAAAAACGAGGATGCACACACAACAGCAGAACACAATTATGGGGCAGGATAAAACATTTTTACAGTGAGATGCATGAGATGGGGTTTCAGCTAACTCAGAAAAACGTGGGAACCAATAAAAACGAAATGGGAAGTTGGTGAACAACCCAGGAATCCCAATCCGTTTTTAGAAAAACGTCCCTGGACATTCAGGGGCAAAAACGACCTCCATACTGTCCCCAAAACGTGGCCCTTCTCTCCCAGGCTACTGCATATGCAAAAACGAACTCCCAGGCATGGAAAAATGCAGGATTTGGATGAAAAACGTGTAGGGAAAGACCCAGCTAGCTTCCACTGCGTGAATGAATGAAGGCCCCCCATTCAGAATGGCTTTGGGCACCATTTCGTGGGTGTTTTCTTGCCCAACAAGCAAAAACACGAATTTCTAGGTTGATGGCTTGCCCATGCACGAAAATGGCTTGCCCATACTTCTTCATTTCCAAGGCATTAACTGCCTTAACCAATTTCTTGGGAGAATTAAATGATTGGGTGCATGAGACAAAATTGGTAGTTGGTGGTTTATGGGTTTCCCCATTGACACATGGATTAATACCATTGGCTCAAGGGTTTGGATAATTTCCCTCCCTATTCCTTGTAGAACCATGCCCCATCTCTTTGTTGCATTGCATAGCTAGTTGGGGGTTTTTCCATTAAAATTCGTATTTACATGATGTCTTATATACATTGTGCCTATCTAGCACAAGAACCATAGGCATCTATTTTTAATTGTCGATACATGAAACGCTAAATCAATGGTGGGGCCTTGGCCTTGAGCTCCTCACCATGATTAAGTTACAATAATTACATCATTTACAATTTAAATCAAAGGGGGTCAAAATGGGGACGTGACATACCCCTCCCCTTACATTAGCACAGTCCTCAGTGCTCATCAAAATTGAACAAAAATGGATATGCCACCCTCATGGCATCCTCCAGCTCCCATGTAGCCTCATCGGGACCGTAGTGCTTCCATTGCACCTTTACCTGTCCGATGGCTCGGTTCCGGAACAATGTTACTTTCTTGTCTAGGATGCGCAATGGATCGGTTTGGAATTCTCCCTCGGGTTCCACCTGGATCACATCTCAATTAATCACATGGTTAGGATCATGCACATATTTCTTAAGCAAAGAGACATGAAAAACATTATGAGCTTTAGTGCTAGCAGGCAAGGCAAGTCTATATGCAACTGGCCCTATTCTTTCAAGCACTTCAAATGGCCCACAATATCTAGGTGATAGCTTGGCACAACTCCCAAGCTTCAAGGAACTCTTCCTTGATCTCACTCTAAGATATACATGATCCCCAACATTGAATTCCCTATGCATTCTATGTTTATCTGCATAGCTTTTGTGTCTATCCTGCACTACTTTTAAATTTTGCCGGATCTTTGCAACCTCTTGTTCCATTTCCTTAAGAAATTCTGGCCCAAGTACAATTCGGTTCACTGGATTGTCCCAAGTCACTGGTGTCCTACACCTTCTGCCATACAAAGCCTCATACGGACTCATTCCCAATGATTCTTGCTGCCCATTATTATATGCAAACTTTACCAGGTGTAGATAATCCTCCCACATGGATGGCTTGTCCATTACATACATGTGGAGCATGTCTTCAAGCACCTGATTTACTCTTTCTTTTTTCCCGTCTGTTTGAGGATGGTACGTGGTGCTAAAGTTCAACTGTGTACCCAAATCTGCAAAGAGACCTTTCCAAAAATTGGAAGTGAACTTGGTATCGCTGTCAGAAATTATCGCCTTAGGCAACCCATGTAATCTGAAAATTTCCTTCATGAAAATATCTGCAATGGCATCGGCTTTATGTGTGGACTTAACCGGTATGAAATGTGCTGCCTTTGTTAACTTGTCCACCACAACCATGATGGAATCATGTTGTCTCTTAGTCATTGGCAATCCTGTAATAAAATCCATGGAAATTATTTCCCATTTCCATTCTGGAATTGGCACTGGGTGCAATAAACCTACTGGGTGTTGGTGTTCAACCTTCACCTGTTGACATTCCATGCACTTAGAAATGTATTCAGCGATGTCCTTCTTCATCCTTGGCCAGAAATAATATTTTCTTGCTGTAGCAATTGTTTTCTGATATCCTGGGTGACCAGAGTACGGAGCTTTATGGATCTCATCCATAACCATTCTCCTTAAATCTGCCGCATTTGGAATATAGACTCTATTCTTAGAAGTAAGAAGTCCTCCTTCTTCCAAATGATAGCCTTCATACTTCTTGCCAAGGTCTTGCTGCTGCAATTTGTCCTTTATCTGCTCATACACTTCATCCTCAACCATATGGTTAACAATCTGCTGCTTCAAATCTGGTTGGCAAGTACTAAGCACTACCACATACATTTCATGTACCTTCCTACTGAGTGCATCAGCCACCTTGTTTTCTTTCCCTTTTATGTCTTTGATCTCAACATCAAATTCACATAAAAATTCCAACCATCTAGCTTGCCTAGCATTTAACATTGGCTGATCAAACAAGTATTTCAGTCCACAATGGTCTATCCTTAACTCAAATTTTCTTCCCATTAAGTAATGCCTCCACATCTTTAAAGCATGTACTATGGCTGCAAGCTCTATATCATGAGTAGCGTAGTTCTTCTCATGCTCCTTCAACTTTCTTGACTCATAGCATATCACGTGGTTGTCTTGCATAAGAACTCCTCCAAGTCCTTGATTGCATGCATCGGTACACACCACAAAGTCTTTTTCTGGGTCTGCAATTTTCAAAATTGGTGCACTTGTAAGAAGATTCTTCAACCGTTGAAAACTTTCCTCACATCTTGGTGACCATTCAAACTTTATTCCCTTCTTTTGCAAAGAAGTGATCGGGTTTGCAACCTTGGAGAATCCTTCGATAAACCTCCTGTAGTAACCAGCAAGGCCCATAAAAGATCTCACATTAGTCACATTCCTTGGAGTTGGCCAATTCATAATGGCTTCAATCCTCTCAGGGTCTACAGATATTCCTTCGTCGGAGATGATGTGACCGAAATAATGAATTCTATCTTTATAAAAGTCACATTTGCTCAACTTTGCATACAACTTATGCTCCCTTAGTAATTGCATTGTCATTCTCAAATTTTCTTCATGTTCTTCTTCATTCTTAGAATAGATGAGAATGTCGTCTAGGAATACAAGAACAAACTTGTCCAAATACTTGCTAAAAACATTATTCATGAGACACATGAATGTAGCTGGTGCATTTGTGAGACCGAATGGTACCACTATAAACTCATAGTGTCCATACCTTGTTCTAAAGGCGGTCTTATGAATATCTTCTTCTTTGATTCTTACCTGATGGTAACCAGACCTCAAGTCAATCTTTGAAAATACCTTTGCTCCTCTCATTTGGTCAAAAAGGTCATCAATTCGGGGCAATGGGTATTTGTTCTTCACAGTGACTTTGTTCAACTTCCTGTAGTCAATACATAACCTGAGTGTTCCATCTTTCTTTTTCACAAATAGCACGGGTGCTCCCCATGGGGACACACTTGGCCTAATATATTTCTTTTCCAGCAACTCTTGCAGTTGCATCTTCAATTCTAGCAATTCTGGTGTACTCATCCTATAGGGTGTCTTAGAAACTGGTGCTGCTCCTGGCACAAGCTCAATTGTAAAGTCAATGTCTCTCTTTGGAGGAAGTCTTGGAATCTCATCAGGAAAAACATCCCTAAATTCTTGCAATACATGATAGTCCTCCAAATTAAGAGTTTCATTCTCTGCTGCCTCTAAAATGTGGGTTGCATACAGTTGACATCCCTTCCTACAGAACTTCTTCAGTTGCATGGCTGAAACCTGTCTAACAGAAGTCACCTTTGGAATGCCTTTTACAACCCTCGGGTTTCCTTCCTCGTCCATGCATTCAAATGTCTTATTGTAGCAGTCAAGTTTAACCCTGTGTGCTTCTAACCAATCCATTCCAATGAGAATATCATAGGAACCAAGTGGCAAAATATTCAGATCTGCATAAGTGAATAGCCCATCCATCTCTAATGGACATTTCTCTACTATTTCACTAACTTTTCTCTTGGTTCCAGTGGCTAGTTGAATTAACCATGATTTATTATGCTTTAATTTCTTGAAAGTGCAAACCTCAATAATTCTAGGAGTGACATAACTGTGAGTAGATCCAGGATCAATCAAAATAGAAACAGATTGCTTAGCAATCTTACCTTCAACTTCAACCACAGTTGACTGATGATCTGCTTGGCGGTCATCTACTGCTGCATAGATTCTAGGGATTGTCCTTGCCACTTGTCCCACAGTTCCAGCTCCTTGGATGTTGTGAACTTGATTTGCATTCCCATTCTGATGTGGACAGTTCCTAAGCATGTGGTCTCCTCCACAACCCCAACATTGAAGTGGTTCTCTTGGTTCCTTTGGATCTCTTGGCTTGTCTCCCATCATCCTAGTTGGCTTAGTCACAACCTGTGATGGCTGCCTTTGCTGGTTCCGGAATTGAGGAGGCTTGAACCCCTTCTTCCTTTGATCAAACTTCTCATTTTTATTATCCTTCCATGTCTTATGGAATTCTGGTTTGCTTCTGTTTTAATCAAAGCAATACTTGGCCTTTCTTATGGCATCCTCTAGAGTTTGAGGTTCATCAAACTCAATTCTATCTTTATACGACTGGGGCAGTCCACTTAGGAAACGCTGAATTTTCACCTTATCCTCTCGAATATACCTGACATACCTCAGCAACTCGAAGAACTTGTTTGCATATTCTTCCATGGTCAATTGTCCCAATCTCAGCTCAAGGAACTCTTTGATCTTATCATCATAGTACCTGTCAGAGAGGTACTTCTGCTTGAAGTATTTCTTGAACTGCTTCCACACAATTTTCCTTTCGTTGATCCTCTTCACTTGCCTGGTGTGTTCCCACCATATAGATGCTCTTCCATTCAAGTTGAAGATGGCTACCCTTGCCTTCATATTCCCCGAGTAGTCTTCGAATTGGAAATATTTTCTCATCCCAAGAAGCCAAGCTTCAGCTTCTTGACCAGACTTTACCTCTCCATCAAATGTAGGAGGTTTTGCCTTCTTAAATTCCCCATGCGAACTGTTCTTGTGGTGCTTCTTCTTCTTGCTCCCGTGAGATGAAGAGCTTGAACCCTCAATGGATTCTTCAGAGTCAGATGATTCATTAGAAGAGATTTCTGGAGTATATGTCCTGTCTATAGAAACTCTTCTTGGGCTACTGGCCCTCTTGCGGGAATTCCTTCTAGAGCTACTCCCACCCCTTTCTAGATTTGATGTCTGATGCCCAGAGTTTATTTGCCTTTGGATGTCTGTTAAACTCTGCAGCATGGCTGCATTCAGCTAATTTTGTTCTTCCTGAGCTTTAATCATCCTTTCATTATCTTCCCTACAGCTTTGCAACTCCACCCTTAGGCTTCTCATGGTGGCTGCAACATCTGGAGGGGTCTCTTGATTTCTTCTCCCATTAGATTCTGTTTCAGCATTCTCAACCTGTATGTTCTCCCCCATGGCATCTGTCTCAGGCTCGTAGGGATCCTGTGCATCATTCATGATGTTCATTTTCTTGGCCCAACCAAGATCCAAAATTCTCTGACTGTATTATCTAGAGTGTTACCCTGCTGTAACTGTGACTCTCTGAAATGTGTTCATCAACACAATTGTTAGCTGCATTATATTCTCTGAATTCATAACTTACTTCATGCATGTGGAAAAATGCCATACTGAGAATTCGTCAAATCACAACAATGACATATGAGGGAAAAAGAAAAGGGGTTCAAGGGGGCTTTCCCCCTTGTGGCTTCCCTACGCCACATCGGAATCACGCCGCATCGGGCGGTTCACGAAATCCTACCGCAACGGGCAGTTCGTTGAATCCTGCCGCGATGGACTTTTGGCTGATTGCTCCCGCAACTGCGGGGTGGTTCACTATATGCTCCCGCAACTATGGGACAGTTTGGCGACGGCTTCCGCAATTGCGGGGCGCTCGGCTGAAGCCTTCCGCAATTGCGGGGTGCTTGGCCAAAGCCTTCCACAATTGCGGGGCGCTTGGTCGAAGCCTTCCGCAATTGCAGGGCCATTCGGTGAAGGCTCCCGTAGTTGTGGAGCCCTTCAGTGAAGCCTTCCGCGGTTTCGGGGTGATTCTCAGCTCGCCTCTGTTGCGGGGAGGTTCGCCGGACGCTTCCAAAATTTCGGTGAGATTTGTGGAAGCCTTCCGCAATTGCAGAACGATTCGCCGAAGTCTTCCGCAGTTGCGAAACGATTCGGCGAAGTCTTCCGCAGTTGCGGAACGATTCGGCAAAGTATTCCGCAGTTGCAGAACGATTCGCCGAAGTCTTCCGCAATTTCGGAACGACTTGCCGAACTCTTCCGCGTTGCGGAACGATTCGCTAAATCCTTCTGCAATTTCGGAAGAGAATTCCTTCCGAAATTTCGGAAGAGAAATCCTTCCGAAAATTTCTTTCGACGCCGACACTTAGAAAATTTTTCACTTAAAATTTTTTTTCTCCGTTGTTTCGGAGCCGTTGGCTGAATTCTTCCGCAATTGCGGGAAGGTTCGCCGAACGCTTCCGCAATTGCGGGAAGGTTCGCAGAACTCTTCCGCAATTGCGGGAAGGTTCGCGGAACCTTTTCACAGTTTCGCGACGACTTCCCGAAACAGTTTTAAAACAAAAATTTCCAGAAACAGAGTTAAAACAAAAATTTTCAAAACTCTTAAGGAAAAAATTTAAAATCTTCCCTTCTAACTGCTATCAGGTTTGGCCCATAGAGGCCCAATGCTGCAACGCAGCTTTGATACCATTCTGTCACGTCCCCTCCCATCCTACCAGCTAGGTGGAGAGGATCGTGAGGGTAAACCAGGCATCCAGCCCCATACATTATAAACAAACATTCAAATTTAATTGAAAATATACCTATGACAGTGCATAACAGACGTGATGCTGAACTGGGCATCTAGCCCCATGAAACTTTCAACCATAAGCATTCACAGAATATAAAAGAGACATATGGAAATGTATGATTTTAAGAAAATCACAGCGGAAGTAAATTCGTTTAACCCATCCACATACATTCATAATATTCATCAAATGGTAATTGCAAGAATATATAGGAGAATACTTATCTTATGCGAAAGTAGTCCCACGTAACTGGCTATGCAACTGCAACGTTCCACCCAACCGTATGCCAGTGTGCTCCTCAATCTCTCAGCACCACTACCACCCCCGAGCTGGGCATGATCTCTACAAGGAACCAGGGAACAGTAGACTCACACATAGCCAAGCATACACCAAGATGAGCCAAGCCAATCTACAATTGGGTTTATCAGGCTACTAGGAGATGGGAAGGAAGAGTTGCTAAGCTAGTGAGCTCCAGCACAGAGCCAGGGATAACCTTGCAAGATCTATCTAGCTTGGCACCCACAATACCTACACACCCAGCACAAGGAAGTATTCTTTTCACTGCTATACAGTCCCTCAAGCCATACCTTCCCTATCTAGTGCTCTCAGGGTATGCATAGAAGAGTAACCACAGCCCTCTTGATCTTCTTGAGAGGTTGTCTCCCCCACTAGGTTTATCAAGCCACTTCTGTCCACTACCACTCCAAAACTTCAATTCACAGGTTCAAAAAAAAAAACGAGGATGCACACACAACAGCAGAACACAATTATGGGGCAGGATAAAATGTTTTTACAGTGAGATGCATGAGATGGGGTTTCAGCTAACTCAGAAAAATGTGGGAACCAATAAAAACGAAATGGGAAGTTGGTGAACAACCCAGGAATCCCAATCTGTTTCTAGAAAAATGTCCCTGGACATTCAGGGGCAAAAACGACCTCCATACTGTCCCCAAAACGTGGCCCTTCTCTCCCAGGCTACTGCATATGCAAAAATGAACTCCCAGGCATGGAAAAATGCAGGATTTGGATGAAAAACGTGTAGGGAAAGACCTAGCTAGCTTCAACTGCGTGAATGAATGAAGACCCCCCATTCAGAATGGATTTGGGCACCATTTCATGGGTGTTTTCTTTCCCAACAAGAAAAAACACGAATTTCCAGGTTGATGGCTTGCCCATGCACGAAAATGGCTTGCCCATACTTCTTCATTTCCAAGGCATTAACTGCCTTAACCAATTTCTTGGGAGAATTAAATGATTGGGTGCATGAGACAAAATGGGTAGTTGGTGGTTTATGGGTTTCCCCATTGACACATGGATTAATACCATTGGCTCAAGGGTTTGGATAATTTCCCTCCCTATTCATTGTAGAACCATGCCCCATCTCTTTGTTGCATTGCATAGCCAGTTGGGGGTTTTTCCATTAAAATTCATATTTACATGATGTCTTATATACATTGTGCCTATCTAGCACAAGAACCATAGGAATCTATTTTTAATTGCCGATACATGAAACGCTAAATCAATGGCGGGGCCTTGGCCTTGAGCTCCTCACCATGATTAAGTTACAATAATTACATCATTTACAATTTAAATCAAAGGGGGTCAAAATGGGGACGTGACATTTCTAACCCCTACTGCTTGGATTTCTCTTCCTCATGGGCCAAAACTAGAGTGTCAACAAAACTAATTGCAACTACTACTAAAGTGTCAAGAACTGAGCGTACCTTGGGTTGGGGTTTCTAAGTTTTTTCCTTGCCTCCCAGATACTCGACCTTCCTGCTCAGCCTTATAATTTCTCTGATCAGCCTAATATTCCTTACTCTGACTTACCATGTTTTTTGGTCAACCCCTGAAAAGAAACATACAGTTCATTATGTCTTTCAGTCAGCCTTTCATTTTTCTCCTTGATTACTCTTTGGAGCACCTCGAGCTCATACACCTGCCTAAGAAGCCGATTGATTTTCTGCGTTGAAGAACTTTTTGTTTTGGTTGATGATACCTCAGCCACTTGCAGGTCTTGTTCTCCCACTGGTGTAGGGGAAGGTAAGTTTACACATGCAGTCTCCTACTTTTCCATGGGTAGATCTACATCCTGAAGCTCTTGTTCTGCGGCCATTTCCTTATGATCTGTTCGCGTTTCCTTCAATTCATCGTCTTCAGAGTCGGTTTAGGGAGGCCTAACAGGTTCACCTTCTTTGCAGAAGTTTCTCCTTCTTTCCTAAAAACTAGCTTTTTCCCAATCCTCTTAGGCTCGGAAGAAGGGGTAATTGGGACTGCTAGCAATGAAGAAACGGCTCATCTTTTCCTCTTTTCACTTCTAGTGGTGGATGGATTTTCTGAGAAGGATTTACCCTTGTCTTTGGGTCGCAATTCAGTGTTAAATTCGTTCCAGAAAAGGAAATAATCCCACTCCTCATTTTTTCTTCGTAGATGCTCTAACACCAGGATCTTAATTAAGCCATGGTGGGATAGCCTACTCTGAACCTTGCTTCGGATTTCCTGGACCTAGTGAGCCATCTTTGTTAGGTTTTTATGGAGATAGAAGGGTAGGTTTAGAGGGCTTCTGCCAGTGAAATGATATAATAGTCTGAAATGATAGATTAGCACTCTAGAGTACCTGCCTTCGCATGTAAAGTAGACCAAAATGGCCTTTAACAGGTGCTGCCACTGTTCCTCCAAGAAATACATAGGAACATCTTTGTTCCAGGTGATTGATTAGTGTGCAGGCTTGAGATATGACCTGAACTTGACTTTTTAGGTGGTGGTGGTTTTGAACCATCGTTCTCCTGTCCCTGGAATTTCCGTGTCCGCTGCTATGAATTCTTCATCTACCGGGACCTCTTCTTTCCCAATTTGTGCTTTCCTTCCGTTGAATGATGATGTGAAAGCCTCTGTAATTTGCTGATGGGAGCCTTGGAGTTTCAGGCAATAGTGATAGCATCCCACAACCTTGAAGAACTGGCCTATTTCCGGGTGCGACTCGAGGTAGCCGATGTCATTCAGCTCCTTCCTAAGCACATCCCCTCCCTTCTTCATCTGTAATCCCTTGTTGACACCTGCATTCTAGAGAAAACAAGCCTTAGGGAAAAAGTGATGCGGAATCGGGGAAGTAGCAACTCATTGACAGGTAATAACACAGGATGAGGTATGATTTGGTTTAGCACCCTGACTCCGAGAGACGGTACTGAAAGCCAATCATGAAGCTTGGCATGACCTATCAATCTTGCCCTTTTACCTAGGAGCGTTCATCGTCTGTAACTGGTCTTGAATGAAAAAATCATGTTTTCGCTGCCAGTGCCCTTTTTCAGTGGTTAAGAAATGATGAGCTACCTTTAATTCGTGACTATCCCTTGATTTGACATTTCCACCGTTTGATACCGACTCAATTTCGGTAGCCAGAAACTTCTCCCTTAGAACTGTAGACTACCGAAAGATTTCACACATGCCAAGGCTTTCAGTGGCCGTGGATGATCCTATCCTTCGACTGAGAGCTGCAGAAAACATCTTCTTTTCGGTGGCTAGCGAACACTGTTGTATTCGCCCAAGCCATTGAAAACAGTCCCATGAATCCCGGAGATGTCCCTACTTTTGACAGCTATAGAAGACTTCATTCTTGAACTGCAAACTATGAAATGCATATTCCTTTCGATGGCTAATGAACACCGTTGTATTTTCCCAAGCCACCGAAAAATGCCCCATGAACCACAATATATGTCTTCCCTTTTGGTATCTGGAGAGTTTCGTATTTCGTATAGTAAGCTACCAAAAGTGGGGTTTTCGGTAGCTAATGAACCATCGTCAGGTCCGCCTATGCTACCAAAACCACAAAAATTATTTTTTCGGAACAGAGCAACATCAAAAGTTATTTCAAGCTTCATTGAATAATCCAAACTTATGACACGCAACTTCAAATGCATATAAAATAAAAGGCAAAACTCCTATCACCTAAACAAGCACCTAGTCTATTTTATTTGGGGAGATAACATCTGGCTCCTACTCAGGGATGGAAACCTCCCTGTGAAGTTCCAAGAACCACAGGTCTAATTCCTTTCCCTTAAAAGAAAAAATCAAAACCTATCTTCTAGTGTTCCACTGGGCATGGAGTTATTTTTTCAAACAAAAACTAAAACTAAAAGTAGAAATGGTAATTACAATGACCAGGATTTGAAGCCTCAAATGAAATAGAGTTTTAGAAAATGCCCATTGACTGGGCCACCAAGCATGTCTTCACCTTCTAGACTCTGCAATTTGAAGGTGTTGTTTTGCTGTACTTGAGTTATCACAAAAGAACCCGTCCATAGAGAATCAAATTTTCCATGCTTTCCGTTATCCTGCCTCGGCGCATCCCATTTCAGCACCTAGTCTCCAACCTGAAAGCTCTCCATCTTTTCCTTCTTATCAAAACTGTGTTTTATTTTTCCCTGAAGGGCTTCTGCCCTTTCCACTAACTATTATCTAGTTTGCTGCAATTTGACCAAATCGAGCATTCTTCTCACCATGTCATCAAGTTCATCTTGTTCCTCCTGAATAAATTTAGTCACTGGCAAGATTAGCTACACTGGGAAAATGGCATCAGTACCATAAACCAATCTAATGGGGGAAGTCCCTATGGATTTCTTTTTCATCACCCTGTCAGCCCAAAGAGCAAACTTTAGCTTTGAATCCAAACTCTTTTGATTTTCTTCCCGCATTTTTCTGATGATTCTCACTAGACTTTTATTTGAGGACTCAGCGAAGCGATTGCCTTGAGGGTAGTAGGGACTAGAGTGAACCAATTGAATTCCCATTTACTCGCACATGTGGACTAATGCTTTATCTTTGAAAGCTGGTACATTATCAGATACCAACCTTTTTGGGCAGCCAAATCCGATAAGGATATTTTCATAGAGAAATTTCATGATAACCTGATGATTAGCATTTATGGTGGGAATTGCCTCTATCCACTTGGTGAAATAATCAGTGGCTACTAGGATCCATCTATGTTGACTGTTGGATGAAGGATTGATCTCCCCTATGAAGTCAAGGCCCCATTGCTGGAAAGGACCATTTACTACAATAGGTTTCAGGGGCAGGGATTTTAGCTGCTGTTTTCCTGCGAATCTTTGGCATTTGTCACAAGCTTTCCCAAAAGTGTATACATCAGAGAACAGACAAGGCCAATAGTACCCATCCCTTAGAATCTCGTGGGCAGTAGTTTTCTAGAAAAGAGTCCCCCCACATATGCTTGAATGGAAATGATGCATGACTTGAACCGAATCTTCTTTATCAAGACATCTTAAAAGAACTCCAGCAGAATCTTTCCAATACAGCAGATCATTACTTATGCAGAATTTTACAGATTTAAGCTTGAGAGATCGTGCCTGGGTTGTGCTAAGTCTAGGGGGAACTTCTAAATTCTGCAACAAATGAATGATACCTGAATACTACTCGCATGAGAGCAAATTCTCAGCCACCTGTTGGCTGTTATGTTGTTCTGCTGCAGCTATCTCTGTCGGCAAGTTTGCAGAATTTATCCCGATGAAATTTATGTCTAATAGCTTGCAATTTTCTTCAGCCATCAACTTGCCTAGACCTGGACCTTTTACTAACCTGGTGGGATTCACTTCTATGTCGAATTCAATCAGCTTAGCGATCCATTTGGCTCTCTTGCCATCAATGTCAGGCTGGGTTAACACATCTTTCATGGAAGCTGAAGGGACATAGGCTATGACCTTCGCATGCAGGATATAAATTTTGAATGCTTTTATTGAATTGATAAGAGTGTAGGCCTGCTTTTCTATGGGATCATATTTCAGTTTAGCATCCCTCAATGTTTTACTGATGAAGGCAATCGGATGATCAAGCCCTTCGTCATCTTTTTGCAACAAGACTGCTGCCACTTTATCGTAGGAAGCGAAAGAGAAAATGTAGAACACCTTGGTGTAATCTGGACTAATCAGAGTGGGAGCCTCCATGATAGCCTGCTTGATGGCTTCAAAAGAGTGCCTCGCATTTTCTGTCCATTTGGTCTCGACTCCCTTTTTTAGCATGGAGGTTATGTGTTTTACTAACTCAGAAAAATTTGGAATGAACCTCCTGATGAAATTTATCTTATCGAGGAAAGATTGGATGTCCTTCTTTGACCTTGGTATATATACGTTCTTAATTGCTTCAACCAAAACTGGATCGATCCTTACGCCCTGCGCTGAGACTATGTGACCTAGGAGCTTTCCCTCCCTGAGAGCAAACTAAGACTTCTTAGGATTCAAAGAAATTCTAAATTGTCTTCATTTCAGAAAGACCTCCCTTAGGTGCTGCAAATGTTCTTCAGGACTATTTGAGTATACTATGATATCATCGAGGTATATGAGGACAAAATTTTCCTTAATCCCCACAAACGCTATATCCATGGCCCTCTAAAAGGTGGCCCCGACATTCATCAGCCCAAATGGCATCTTGGCATACATGAAGGTACCCCAGGGAGTGGTAAAGGCTGTCTTCTCCTGATCATCAGGGTGTACAGAAATTTGATTATAGCCAGAGAAGCCATCTAGAAATGACATGAACCTAGCTCCTGACACTCTCTGTAGTAAATGCTCCATCTTAGGCAGAGGGTAGTTGTCTTTTTGGGAGCCTTTGTTTAGGTTTCTAAAATCGACACATAACCTGACCTCACCATTCTTCTTCCTTACTATTACCAAATTCGCGACCCATTTAGAATACCTTAGCGGGATTATGATCTTAGCACCAAGGAGCTTTTTTATTTCCCTCTCAATCACAGGTAACAGGAGTGGGTTGATGGGCCTTAGCTTCTGTTTAAAAGGGGTGGTGCCCTTTTCCAGTGGAATTCTATGCTAAATGGTGTCTTCATCATATGTTTTCAGATCACTATATTCCCAAGCCAACATGTCTATGAAATACTTTACCAGGATGCAATAACCTGACCTCTGATCAGTTGTCAACTCAGTAGATAGATTTATGAATTTAGGGTGATCCTGGTTGCCTATATTATGTTCTGTTAAATTTTCATAATTTACTCCAATCTGATCTAGGATCTTAACTGAGAGAACAACATGTACAGCATATCAATCATGGACACAATAATGCAAGCACACAAGAGACACAGAATTTACTTGGGGAAAACCATAAAGGTGAAAAACCCCAATAACTTCCTCAGAGATAGATATAGCAATGATACAACTGTTGATGTATATGTAACTTCGGAATGTATTTCATCAGTATATTATATGTATATCTATTGTACCCTTATAAGAGATGTGTTATTCCTCTATAAGGAAGTGTCGTCATGTGGATTGACAAGTGTCGCAAGTGTGTGTACTTGCCGATGGGTTATTAGACCACCTTATGGGGTCGGCCCTAATTAATATATAATATAATGTGGATGTACTAAAGTAGACAAGTCGGCCCCAATAGGTCACTGGGCAAAAAGGTGAGTATAAATAGAGATAGGAGATCTCTATTTTACTCACTCGGAAAAGCATCTATCTCTCTCTCTGGAAAGTGGCGCACTAGTGAGGAGGAGGAGGATCATCTGCTAGGAGACTATCTCTGTATTATTTGGTTGTATTTTGGTTGAGCCATTGCTCTCTCTATCTCTGAGGAAGTTGTGGGGTTTTTCACCTTAGGGTTTTCCCCACGGAAACTCTGTGTCTCTTGTCTCTATGCTTTTGATTCTTATGATGCTTGTGATGCTTGTCATATTATGATTGTCATGCATTGATATACTGTAGATGTTATTCTCTCAGCAAAGATCCTATAGTATTGTGATTTAATACTGAAAATTTAACATGGTATCAGAGCTTAACTGAGAAGAAGACATTTTGCAGTGACGGAAGCTTGTATTGCTTGTTTATTGGGTTTCTCTCCACAGATTTTTGAAATTCAGTATAGTAGATTGGATCTACTCATCAAGGCGCATCTTTCTGTCCAATCAGATTTCAGTTCCGAGCATTTTCAGTTTTGGCCCTAAAAATTAGGGTTTCCACAAAAATAGGAATTTCTGGAAACTGAAGGTACAGCTAGAAGCTCCTTGCAAAAATCGAAGGTTTGAGCTTTGGATCGAGATTTTTGGCTGGGTAGATCTCCGGGAAACTCAAACCCTAATTCAGGGCTCTCCCCAGTGAACCCGGGAGGACAAAAAGGCAATTTTGAAGGACAATACTTTGTTGATCTCAAATTCTAAATGTACTAGGCTAATCAGCTCTCCAAGGCGCATCTTTCTATCCTTTCAGAATTTTGAAATTCACATTTTGAATTTTTAGGGTTTCTCTGACAAACCCTAATCCGGGACCAGATCCAGTTTTCAGCACTTCAAGTGGTAAGTTCTAAATCTTTTCTATTTCCATTTGAAGTACTCTTAAAGATGTCTCTTCACACCAAGCTTGAGGATAAGCTTGAAGGGGCTGATAACTTCCGAGCCTGGAAGTATAGGATTGGGCTAATCCTGGAAGAGAATGAGTTGGACTCATATGTGAAAGAAGACATCCCTATCCCAGAGGATGAAGAGGCCAAGGTATTGCACAAGAAGAACTTGGTCAAGGCAAAGAGAATCATTGCTGATTCTATCAAAGACCATCTCATACCCCATGTGTCTTCTCTCAAGACACCCAAAGAGATGTTTGAATCTTTGACCAAGCTATTTGAAGGAAAGAACATAAATCGGAAGATGACCCTGCGGAACCAATTGAAAGCAGTAAAGTTTCAAAATGGGGAAACCATTCAATCCTACTTTTCAAGAGTCTCTCAGATCAAGGAACAATTAGAAGCAGTAGATGAAATGGTGGAGAATGGTGAAGTGGTGATGACCACTCTAAATGGCCTACCCAGGTCATGGGATTCCTTTATTCAAGGAATTTGTGCAAGGAAGAAGTTGATCTCCTTCAGTAGACTTCGGGAAGAATGTTCTCAAGAAGAAGCTAGGCTTATAGCTCGTGAGGAAAAGATGGGAGGTGAAGATCAAGCTCTTGCAGCTCACACCAAAAGAAGCAAAACCAAGAAGGATCACCCTCACCCCAAAAGATTCCATCAAAAGAATAAGAAGGACCTAAGATGCTTCACATGCAATGAGAAGGGTCACTTTGCTTCAGATTGTCCCAAGAACAAAAGGGATAATAAGAACAACTCCAGTAAGAAGAAGAAAGGTAGCAAAAGAAGGTTTCATGCTCATGCTGCCGAAGATGATGAACCTCCAAAGAAGAAGGCTAGGGAAGAAAGTAGTAGTGATGATGAATCATCAAGTGAAGAAGAATATGTTCTAATTTCCGCTCTTACAGGTACCATCTCCCATGGATGTAATGATTGGTTGATTGATAGTGGGGCTTCCAAACACATGACTGGGTTCAAGGAATCATTTGTGAACCTTTCTGAACATGAATCACCCCATAAGGTGAAACTTGGGGATGATTATCAATATCCAATCAAAGGAAGTGGTGAAGCCTCTTACAACTTAGATTCTGGAAAATCTCTGAAGATGAAGGAAGTTCTCTATGTACCTGGGCTCAAGAAGAACTTACTCTCCATCTCTGCTCTAGATGCAAAAGGTATGAGGGTTGCATTTGTTGATGGCCAAGTACTAATGTGGCCAAAGGGAAAGACTATAGATGATGCAGTAGTGATTGGAGAGCAAGAGGGAGGCTTGTATAAATTAAAGGGTCAACCTGAACATGCCATGGTACATGAATCCATGGAGCCAAGTGAACTGTGGCATAGGAGACTTGCTCACATGCACTATAGAGCACTTCCAATTGCAAGCAAGGCTGTAGAAGGTCTTCCTGAAATCAAGACCAAACATGAAGGGGTTTGCAAAGGATGTGCAAAAGGTAAGAACACTAAGAAGGCTTTCCCAAGCAGTGAAAGCAAGGCAAAAGACATCCTGGAAACCATCCACTCAGATGTATGTGGCCCCATGTCATCCAGTTCCCTAAGTGGGTATGTTTACTATGTATCATTTATTGATGACTTCTCCAGGAAGACTTGGGTATACTTCTTGAAGGGCAAAGATGAGGTGTTTGATAAATTCAAGGAATTCAAAAACTTGATGGAAAATCAAACTGACAAGAAAATCAAAACATTCAGATCTGACAATGGTGGAGAATTCACCTCAAATGACTTCAAGAAGCTTTGTAGTGATTCAGGGATTAAGAGGGAGTTGACTGCTCCATATAATCCTCAACAGAATGGAGTTGCAGAAAGGAAGAACAGAACTATCATGGAAGCAGCAAGGGCAATGTTGCATGACCAGGATCTTCCTATGCATCTTTGGGCAGAAGCAGCTAGAACAGCTGTATATGTGCAGAATAGAACACCCCACAAGATATTGGACAACAAGACACCAGAAGAAGTCTTCTCTGGTAAGAAACCTGAAGTCAACCATCTCAGAATATTTGGTTGTCCAGTATACACTCATGTCCCAAAGGAGAAGAGGACTAAACTAGATCCTTCAGGAAAGAAAGGCATCTTTGTGGGTTATAGTGAAAGCTCGAAGGCTTACAGAATATATTTTCCAGGGTTCAAGAAGATTGATGTCAGCAGGGATGTAACATTTGATGAAAATTCAGCATTCATCAAATCAAGAAAGGCACCTATTGAAGATTATGAAGAACCTAAGGAAACAAGATTTCAAGACACTACCATGACTGATACAGTTCCAGAAACTGCTCGTGAGTTTGAAGATCCACAAGAACCTGTAGATCCACCTCGTGAGGATAACTCTCACAAGAGGAAACCTGTATGGGCTAGAGAGCTCATTCATGATGCAGAAAGATTTGGCATTCCAGAAGAAGAACACAGAGCAAAGAAGAGAACCAGATCACACACCAGTTATGTTGCTTTACTCTGTGACATCATGAACAAAGAGCCTTCCAGTTATGAAGAGGCAGCAGAAAAGAAAGAATGGAAGGATGCTATGGTTGAGGAATATCAATCAATTATGAAGAATGATGTTTGGGATGTTGTCCCAAGACCTAAAGGGAAGTCTGTTGTGACTTCCAAGTGGATCTACAAAATCAAGCATGCTGCAGATGGCAGTGTGGAAAAATATAAAGCAAGATTCGTAGCTCGTGGTTTCTCTCAGAAGGAAGGAATAGACTATGAAGAAACCTTTGCACCTGTAGCCAGATATACTTCCATCAGAACAGTACTTGCCTTGGCCGCAGCAATGAAATGGAAGATACACCAGATGGATGTCAAGACTGCTTTCCTGAACGGTGTAGTAGAAGAGGAAGTATATGTGGAACAGCCACTCGGCTTTGAAATACATGACAGGGAATCTTATGTATGCAGATTGAAGAAAGCCTTGTATGGCTTGAAGCAAGCTCCCAGAACCTGGTACGGTAGGATGGACAGTTTCCTATCTAGTTTGGGCTTTACCAAGAGTAAAGCGGATTCCAACCTTTACTACAAGGTTGAGGAAGGGAATCCTGTGATTCTACTACTATATGTGGATGACCTATTTGTGACAGGAGATGACAGAATGATTGCAGATACCAAGAGGAAGCTTGCAGCTGAATTCGATATGAAAGATTTGGGAATGATGCACTATTTCCTAGGTATGGAGGTGTGGCAGAATGCAGGTGGGATCTTCCTTGGTCAAGGGAAGTACACAGTAGATATCCTGAAGAGATTTGGGATGATGGATTGCAAAGCCATGGCCACACCTATGGCATTGAATCTGAAGCTTCTTTGTGATGCTTCATCTGAGCCAGTTGATGTTTCTATGTATCGTCAGATTATTGGGTCCTTGATGTACCTGACGAACATGAGACCAGATATTTGCTTTGCTGTGAACACATTGAGCCAGTTCCTGACGGATCCAAGGAGTGTTCATCTAGTTGCTGTAAAGCATGTTCTGAGGTACCTGAAGGGTACAGTGGATTATGGGCTCAGATATGAGGCAAATCAAAAGTTTAACCTACAGGGTTATGTTGATTCAGATTGGGCTGGCAGTGCTGCAGATAGGAAGAGCACATCTGGGTGTTGCTTCAGTATGGGATCAGGTGTGATCTCTTGGTTTAGCAGGAAGCAGTCCTGCGTAGCACTGAGTACAGCTGAGGCAGAGTATGTTGCAGCCTGTTCAGCTAGTTGTGAGGCAGTATGGCTACGGAAGCTACTGTCTGAGTTATTTGATCTCCCGTTGGAGGCTACTGGTATCTTCTGTGATAACCAGAGTTGTGTGAAGCTGTCCGAGAACCCAGTGTTTCATGACAGGTCGAAACACATAGAGATCAAATATCACTATATCAGGGATATGGTGCAGAGAGGAGCTGTGAAGCTCCTATATGTTGCGACGGACGAGCAGATTGCAGATGTGCTGACGAAGCCACTAGCCAGGGTGAAGTTCGAGTACTTCAGAGAGAGGCTTGGCGTTATTCAGATCGAGGACACTTCGAGGAAGAAGTGACGGACACATTTGCTGAAGCCATTCCAAGCATGTTGGAAGGAGGATCCTTCACATGGCTGTGGATGTAAGCGCTGGATGATGAGCATCAGGATGATGTTCTAGTTTCTGCTTGATATGATCAGTTGGATCATTTTATGTATGTATGTACGCATCATGTTGGATGCTGGATATGATCAGTTGGATCATTTTATGTATGTATGTACGCATCATGTTGGATGCAGGATATGATCAGTTGGATCATGTGTATGTATTGTTTATGCATCATGTTGGATGCTTGGACCATGTATCTGTATATGTATCAGGTGGATACATTGTATGATCAGGTGGATCATGTATGGTGATATGTATCATGTATTTGTATTTGTATCAGGTGGATACATTGATGATCAGGAGGATCATGTATGATGATATGTATCAGGTAGATACTTGGTATGCATCAGGTAGATGCATTGATGATCAGGAGGATCATGTATGATGATATGTATCATATATTTGTATCAGGTGGATACATTGATGATCAGGAGGATCATGTATGATACTTGGTATGCATCAGGAAGATGCATTGATGATCAGGTAGATCATGCAACAGGATGTTGCAGTGATGATCAGGATGATCATAGATGACGAGCTTCAGGATGTTGCTCCAGATGACATGCAGCAGGATGTTGCAGTGATGATCAGGACGATCATGGATGACGAGCTTCAGGATGTTGCTCCAGATGACATGCAGCAGGATGTTGCATTGATGATCAGGACGATCATGGATGACGAGCTTCAGGATGTTGCTCCAGATGACTTGCAGCAGGACGTTGCAGTGATTATGATCAGGACGATCATGAGTACATCAGGATGATGTACGGTGAGTATCAGGTTGATACTCTGTGGCCGTGGATCAGGTTGTGCAGATGAGCATGTCTGGGAGATCCTATAGGTCGGAGTTGTGTACCCGTAACAGCCTGGGATGCTCTTTCGAGACATTGCTCTGGGAGGACATGTAATTCGTTGCCCTGGGAGATCTCAGGTCGGAGTTGTGTACCCGTAACATCCTGAGATGCTCTTGCGAGGTTTTGTCCTATGGCATGTAATTTGGGCCCTGGGAGATTTCAGGTCGGAGTTGTGTACCCGTAACATCCTGAGATGCTCTTGCGAGGTTTTGCCATGACCACATGTAATTTGTGCCCTAGGAGATCTCAGGTTGGAGTTGTGTACCCGTAACATCCTGAGATGCTCTTGCTAGGTTTTGTGGTGGACCACATGTAATTTGTGCCCTGGGAGATCTTAGGTCGGAGTTGTGTACCCGTAACATCCTAAGATGCTCTTTCGAGGTTTTGTGGTGGGGTCACATGTAATAGCGCCCTGGGAGATCCTACAGGTTGGAGTTGTGTACCCGTAATATCCTGGGATGCTCTTTCGAGGTTTTGTGACGCACGTAAAAGTCCTGAGGATTCCACAGTATGGCCAGTGATGATGAAGACCTGCAGGTGGTGGGCCTACATCCAGTATGAAAAAGGACTGGCTCTGTAGAACTTCCTATGACGAGTAGAGACAGAGATTGGACGAGATAGCAGCAGCAGTGACGATGACGATGACGATGCATCAATGATGATGATCCAGAGAAGAAGACTTGTCTAGCAAATCTGTGTCGAGAAATACCTTCCTTGTTAAGAGGGAGTGTTGATGTATATGTAACTTCGGAATGTATTTCATCAGTATATTATATGTATATCTATTGTACCCTTATAAGAGATGTGTTATTCCTCTATAAGGAAGTGTCGTCATGTGGATTGACAAGTGTCGCAAGTGTGTGTACTTGCCGATGGGTTATTAGACCACCTTATGGGGTCGGCCCTAATTAATATATAATATAATGTGGATGTACTAAAGTAGACAAGTCGGCCCCAGTAGGTCACTGGGCAAAAAGGTGAGTATAAATAGAGATATGAGATCTCTATTTTACTCACTCGGAAAAGCATCTATCTCTCTCTCTGGAAAGTGGCGCACTAGTGAGGAGGAGGAGGATCATCTGCTAGGAGACTATCTCTGTATTATTTGGTTGTATTTTGGTTGAGCCATTGCTCTCTCTATCTCTGAGGAAGTTGTGGGGTTTTTCACCTTAGGGTTTTCCCCACGGAAACTCTGTGTCTCTTGTCTCTATGCTTTTGATTCTTATGATGCTTGTGATGCTTGTCATATTATGATTGTCATGCATTGATATACTGTAGATGTTATTCTCTCAGCAAAGATCCTATAGTATTGTGATTTAATACTAAAAATTTAACAACAACTAGAATACAAGAGATAGTCTTCTCCTAGCAGCAGAGCCTCCTCCTCATAAGTGTGCCACTTTTCGAATGAGAGAAGTGTGTGAATGAATGATCAAATAGAGATCTCCCGATCTCTATTTTTACTTGTTCTGTCTTGCCCAATAAACTAATGGGGCCTACATGTCTACCTTAACCCATGGTTAACTTAATCCGGGCTGACCCCACACTTGGTGGTCTAATAACCCTTTGACCCACATGGCTGACTCCCAATAGGGTGGTCTAATAACCCTTCGACACACATGACTTATATAGGGTCGACCCTAACAAGGTGGTCTAATAACCCATCAAGTATAAGTTACGAAACTTACAATATAAATGACAACACTTCTGTATAGAGGAATAATAACATATCTATAGGAATACAAACACTTCCGTATAGAGGAATAATGCCATCTCTATAGGAGTACAAAATACATATATGAAATACCTGGGTGAAATACATTCCAAAGTTACATATACATCAACACTCCCTCTTAACTAGGAAGGTATTTCTCGACACAGGTTTGCTACCACAAGTCTTCTTCTCTGGATCATCATTAGCGAATCATCATCCTCGAATCATCGTCATCGTCACTGCTGCTGCTATCTCAATCAATCTCTGAATCTACTCATCATAGGAAGTTCTACAGAGCCAGTCCTTTTTCATACTGGATGTAGGCCCACCACCTACAGGTCTTCATCATCAGTGGCCATACTATGGAATTCTCAGGACTTATTACATGCATCACAAAACCTTAAAAGAGTCTCTTGACTAGCAAGAACCCTAAAGAGCATCTGAGGCCTTTTTCATCCTATCCAGATCTCCAGGACTTATTACATGTGACTCCACCACAAAACCTCGAAAGAGCATCCCAGGATGTTACGGGTACACAACTCCAACCTGAAGGATCTCCTAGGGCACAAATTACATGTGGTCACCGCAAAACCTAGCAAGAGCATCTCAGGATGTTACGGGTACAAAACTCTGACCTGAAATCTCCTAGGGCACAAATTACATGTGGTCATGGAAAAACCTCGAAAGAGCATCTTAGGATGTTATGGGTACACAATTTCGACCTGAAATTTCCCAGGGCACAAATTACATGCCATAGGACAAAACCTCGCAAGAGCATCTCAGGATGTTACGGGTACACAAATCCGACCTGAAATATCCCAGGGCACAAATTAAATGTCCTCCTAGAGCAATGTCTTGAAAAGCATCCCAAGCTATTATGGGTGCACAACTCCGACCTATAGGATCTCCCAAACATGCTCATCTACACAACCTAATCAACAGCCACAAAGTATCATCTTGATACTCACCATACATCATCCTGATGTACACATGATCATCCTGATCATCATCACTGCAACATCCTGCTACATGTCATCTGGAGCAACATCCTGAAGCTTGTCATCTATGATCATCCTAATCATACACTGCATCCACCTGATGCATACCAAGTATCTACCTGATAAATATCATCATTCATGATCTACCTGATCATACAATGTATCCACCTGATACATACACAGATACATGATCCACACAATGTATCCACTTGATACATATCAGCATACATTATCTCAATATCCACCTGATACATATATAGATACATGGTCCAAGCATCCAACATGATGCATATACAAAATACATACAAATGATCCAACTGATCATATCCAACATCCAACATGATACATACATACATAAATGATCCAACTTATCATATCCAGCATCCAACATGATGCATATATACATAAATGATCCAACTGATCATAACAAGCATCCAACATGATGCAATGATCCAACTGATCATAACAAGCATCCAATATGATGCATATACATATACAGAGTAGTAACTGGAGCATCGTCCTGATGCTCGTCATCCATGATCCTCCTGATCATCATAGCATCGTCATCTTCAGATCATCTCATTGTCCATGAAGCACAACCCAGATGCACATCATCCAGCACTTACACCACCGACATGGGAGAACACATCTACCACCATTCGGGGAAGGCTCCAGCCCTTACTTTTTCACCATGGGAGAACACATCTACCACCATGTGAAAAATGGCTCAGCAATTACATCACGACCAAGGGAGAACACATCAACCATGTTAGAAAAGCTCATGTGCATCTGCAACTTCCAGACTCATCACTTCCCTTTGGAAGGAACCTCATTCTGAAGTGCACCAAGCCTCTCTCATAAGTACTCAAATTGCACTCTGGCCAACGGCTTGGTCAATACATCTGCAACCTGCTCATCCATCGCAACATACTCTGCTTCGGCTATACTCAGTGTTACGCAAGACTGCTTCTTGCTAAATCAAGAGATCACACCTGATCCCTATCTACAGCACTACCTGCCCAATCTAAATCAACATAACCCTGCAAGTTAAACTTTTGATTCGCATCATACTTGAGCCCATAATCAACTGTACCCTTCAGGTACCTCAGAATATGCTTTACAGCAACCAACCAGGTGAACATCTCTCGGATCTGTCAGGAACTGGCTCAATGTGCTCACCGCAAAGCAAATATCTGGTCTCGTGTTCGTCAGGTACATGGAAGACCCAATCATCTGATGATACATAGTGACATCAACCGGATTAGATGAAACATCACACAGAAGCTTTAGGTTCGATGCCATGGGTGTGGCCATGGCCTTGCAGTCCATCATCCCGAACCTCTTTAGGATCTCTACTGCATACTTCCCTTGTCCAAGGAAGATTCCATCTACAGTCTGCCACACCTCCATGCCTAGAAAGTAGTGCATCATCCCCAAGTTCTTCATCTCGAACTTGGTATCAAGCTTCCACTGTATGTCGGCAATCAATCTATCTTCACCTTTAATAAACAGGTCATCCTCATATAAAAGTAGTATCACTGTATTGCCTTCCTCAACCTTGTAGTATAGGTTGGAATCTGCTTTACTCTTGGTAAAGCCCAAACTGGATAGAAAGTTTTCTATCCTACCATACCAAGTTCTGCACATATATGACTCCCTGTCATGTGTCTCAGAACCAAGTGGTTTCTCCACATACACTTCTTCTTCAACTACACCATTCAAGAAGGCTGTCTTGAAATCCATCTGGTGTATCTTCCACTTCATCACTGCAGCCAGAGCAAGTACAGATCTAATGGAAGTGTATCTGGATACAGGAGCAAAAGTCTCTATGCTACCACCTGCAGCATGCTTGATCTTGTAGATCCTCTTGGAAGTCACTACAGACTACCCTTTTGGACTGCATCCCAAACATCTTCATGATCGACTGGTACTCCTCAATCGTGGCATTCTTCCTAGATCCTGGGAACTTCAATATCTTCAATATTTTCAATAGATAACTTTGTTGCTGAACAAATGTTGTAGTCCTTCTTTTGTAGGTGATGGTATACAATCTCTTCTACACAACAAGTTAGATTGCATGATTAGAAAACATCTCATAGTTTTCAGAACAAATTCTTACACATAAAGAGATATGTCATACAGTCATGCAATTATCTTAGCCAATGCTTCAATACAACATTTATCCATATTCCATAACTTTCTAGATGCCTTCCAATCTCTACCAGAACATTGTTAAGAGTGTGCACAACTTCCAACATGTCAGCAAAGAGGTTTCATTCTAGATAAGTAGCAATGGAATGTTGTATAGTGCCATAGGCCACCTACCCATGTATATTAGTAGTATACTATGCAACTATTCTAATATGCATAATACACAACCTAATTCTAGGAACATAAGCATATACGTCATTGACTAACATTATGTAATAAATGACAATTCAAATACTTATCTTTGTTTTGGTTGCTGGGTGGACTCCCTCTGAATCTTTGCAACTCCATTATGATGTGGATTGTGAGAAGTGGTCAACTCCCTCTGAATATCTGCATCCTTGCATAAATTACTGAAGTGTGCTCCTTTGCTTTCTTGCAGGAACAACTGGAGTGTGCTCCCTCTTGATCTTTGCTTCCTGGATTACCTGTCCTTGAAATTATATCCATCCTTAATCACTATGCATGCTTATTAGTGTCATCATTGTGTTATCCTTGAGGTCTCATACATAATCACTACATTTATTAGTATAATCTTAATACTATCACAACACAATAATCTTAAACATGTATAGTCATGATCATTCACAGATAATAAACATTAGTATTCAAGGTTTCAGGGAAGTCTTCTTTTACTCATGCATATTCTTATTTGATCATAGGACTCTTCTGATTAGTTAAATCATCAATGCATAAACCCATGATTACTCAAACCTATACCTTCATGATTCTTTTGGTTAGTCATATCATCAATTATGGTAAGAAACATAATATGCATACAACCATGACTATTCAAACCTATGACTTCATGAATAATCATTATCAACAACACAACACTATAATATCCTAACACAAGGTAGGATTCTAGCTTGATATATGAAAAACATACCTGGATTAGCATGCTAGCTAGTTATGTCTAACATACCCGCATAATGTCTTATGGTTATCTTCAGTGACTTGTGCTAGTAACCTGCATGTCTCATAAGTTAACCATTGTAGAACCAAGTTATACATACCTCGAAAGTAGATCTTCTATGCGATCCATGAAAATCGATGAATATTTGTCTTCATGTCACCATGATCATATGTTCTTGAAGTAGAACATGATTTTACTTTCTTGGTGTACCTTTTATGTTAGCGAACAACATAAACCTCATACAACATCACAATGCATTAGTACAATCATAAGTGTCAAAACCTTAATGAATGAATATATTCTATTAAGGTGATACGACAAGTCTAGTAATTAATCAAGATTGTACTGTAATGATATGAAGACAAACATATCATAAACTTAACCATGAACAGAATTCGAAACATACCTGTAAGCCATACTTGTCAAGATTGCTTGCAATCTTCTTATGGAAGGCCTTAGCCTCATCTCCCTCTAAGACAAGAACTTCTTCACTTATGCAGGTGACCAATCCATGTTCTTCTAGGATTAACCCCAATCGACTTGATTTGCAAGAACTGGACCTGGAGCTGGATTAGGGTTTGTTAGAGAAACCCCAAAAATTCAAACTTTGAATTTAAAACTTCTGAAAGGATAGAAATATGCACCTTGATGAGCTGATCAAGTTGGTATATTCAAAATTTGAAAACTGCAAAGTTTCACTCCTCAATTTTGCCTTTGAAACTTTCGGATTCATTGGACATGACCCAGAACTAGGGTTTGATGAAGCCCACTCATATTCCCAATCAAAAGGTTTGATCCAAAGCTCTAAGCTTCTATTTTTCTGAGGAGCTTCCAGCTGTGGTCACAGATTTCAAAAATTTCCATTTTTGCAGAAGCTCTAATTTTCCACTTTTCCAATCAAAGTCCCGAACTAGGGTCTGATCAAGCCCAGTATTCTGCCCAACCAAAAATTATGATCTTGGTCTCTAAATTTCTATTTTGATGAGTGGCATTCATCCGTAGTCTCCGATTACAAAAATTCCAACTTTCTCCAAAACCCTAAATTCCGGAAGCCGTGAATGAAGGTGCTCAAAACTAATTCTGTTATAATAGAAATATGTACCTGATTGTTTATGGTGTAACTCCGAACTTTTAAATCCACAGGGTCTGAAAATTTGTTTTTCAATAGCCCGACCTGTTATCTTTCCATCCCCACAGGTCTGACCTCAATTGGATTCTCTGAGAGAGAGTTATGCCAAGTGTCGCAACGTGACCTGTTTATGGGATAAAACACGAGAGCGAACTTGTATGGCGTTCCACGTGTCACTGGTTCAACTTAGGCCTTTAAAAACATTTCCTGAGGTAGTACATTCTATGTACTACTTGTCACTTTTTACTAAATTTCATTTGGAGCTTCCTAGCCCAAGTTATGACATTTTTTCCATGGTCACCTATTTATGACTGAGATCTGGAAGAGGCAGAAACGCTATATTGAACAGATCATAAATTACAAAGTACAATGAATTAGAGGTTGTCCTTTGGACACAAGGTACATGGGGACATTAGCTTCGACCTGTAACAATTTCAGATCTGAAAACATCACCAAAATGGATTTATAGCGAAAGTTCTACGATGGCTTTTTTTTTCTATATCAAGCCCTAGCATCGTAAGTGCAACAAGTGTCATACATGCCATATCATGCCTTCTTTCAGGCTTGCTCTGATACCATGTTAAATTTTCAGAATTTACTCCAATATGATCTAGGATCTTAACTAAGAGAACAACATGTACAGCATATCAATCATGGACACAATAATGCAAGCACACAAGAGACATAGAATTTACTTGGGGAAAACCATAAAGGTGAAAAACCCCAATAACTTCCTCAGAGATAGATAGAGCAATGATACAACCAGAATACAAGAGATAGTCTTCTCCTAGCAGCAGATCCTCCTCCTCATAAGTGTGCCACTTTCCGAATGAGAGAAGTGTGTGAATGAATGATCAAATAGAGGTCTCCCAATCTCTATTTATACTTGTTTTGTCCTGCCCAATAAACTAATGGAGCCTACATGTCTAGCTTAACCCATGGTTAACTTAATCCGAGCCAACCCCACACTTGGTGGTCTACTAACCCTTTGACCCACATGGCCGACCCCCAATAGGGTGGTCTAATAACCCTTCGACCCACATGACTTATACAGGTCCGACCCCAACAAGGTGGTCTCATAACCCATCAAGTATAAGTTACGACACTTACAATATAAATTACGACACTTCCGTATAGAGGAATAATAACATCTCTATAGGAATACAAACACTTCTGTATAGAGGAACAATGCCATCTCTATAGGAGTGCAAAATACATCTATGAAATACATGGGTGAAATACATTCCGAAGTTACATATACATCAACATGTTCATGGACAGCTGGGTCTTTTTCCTTATTCATAGGTTTAAAGGGGATGTTGTTATGGTCAAACAACCTTTCGAGGGGTACTAAGCCCCTAGGTATATGATTTACTGGCAATTGAACAATGTCATATTGGCCTATTTTCCCTTTTAATTTAGATCTCTGAGATTCCTCTATATTTAGGTTTTCTTGGTCAATATGCATATCAGGAAATTCATCAACAACCTGGAGAAATCTGCTAAGCTCATCATCATTCTCAAAGACTTTCCAAAATTTGATGTTATCTGGTAGGGATGGCCTCTACCTAACTTGGATATCATAGTTCAACTTAGGTAGGGATGGCCTATACCTGACTTGGATATCATAGTTCAAATTAGGAGGCATGGGATGGATGAACGTGCTAGCAAAGACAACAAGGGAATCAACCAAGTGATTCATAGCTCGCGGGATATAAGAAATGTCAAAAAACATGAAGGAATCTCTAAGTTTCCATACCTCATCTCTGTATGACTTTAGTCTAACATTCTTTTCCTGATAATTTCCATTCACTTGCTATATAATAAGCTCTGCATCTCCAAATATTTTCAGGCACATGATTCCCATCTCTTTAGCAGCCTTGACCCCCAACAACAAAGCCTCATACTCTGCTATATTATTAGTAGTTTTGAAATCCAGTTTATAAGACAATTGAGCAACGTCTTTCAGAGGGGAGATCAAGACTACACCTGCACCTACTGAATCCTGGGTACTGGCACAATAAAAAAACATGCTCCACACAGTAGTGGTTACTACCTCAGATTGCTGACTAGTAGGTTTTGTGAGCTGTAAAGGGGCCAGTTGATCGTCATCTATTTGACGAATACATGCTCCAAAGTCTGTATCCAATGCGTAAATGGGATGATTTACTGAATTCTTTTCATTGCTAATGATATAGGCAAGCCAGTTTTCCCTATAGAGCCTTTTAGTTTCACCTCCAAACATGGGGATGGTAGCATAAGTCAGATCCATCTGTAGGGTAGCCCCCAGGAATTTACTCCATGATCGGGACAAGAGGATGCCAAACTTCGGTGGGATGTCAGAGACCACTACATCCATTACCATGCTTTTTGACGACAGCTGAGACAGTTTTATGACAAGATCCTTAATGAGCCCTAGACATCTGACTTTTCTGGAGTCAAAAGAGAAGAGATCATGGTAGGTTTTTGTGATGCTCAGCCCAAGTTCATCCATCATTACTTTAGAAATGAGGTTGTGGGAGGGTCCTGAGTCAAGCAGGCAATTGTGAAGAATTTTGTCATGGATGTTTAAGGAGATATAGAATGGTGGGAAGGACCCATCCAGTTCTTCAACCATGGGACCTAGGGTTACTGAGGGCTTATCATCTTGTAAATTCACGAAGTCAGCATCCATGGGCATTTTTGGCTGAAGGGATTTCAGTATAGATGACTTGAAGGAATCGTTTTTCATCACCTCAGTCAGCGGAAAAGGGATTTTTATTTTCTGAATCTCAGTTTCGAGATTGAAGGAGTAGGGAAACTTGTCAGAAATTCTTGCCTCTTGAGCTGGAGCTATAACCTGGACAAGATCGGGAACAGTTGGCTGAGATGGTCTTTGCTGTTGTTGTGCAAGGGCAATGACCTGTTTTGCAGGAACAGTAGGTTGCTGTTTTGAAAGAGTGACAAACTGTTTTGTAGGAGTAGCAGGATGCTTCATCGGGGCAGGATTCTTCTTCCTAGGAGCAAGGGTTAAAGGCTTCTTAGCAACGGTCCTGGACCTCAAATCATAACTTCTTTGATCATTAGCCTGATACAGTGATTCCTCAGTGATTTGTTCATTCATGAGGGATTCCTCATAATCAGATTGTGTCAGGAAAGAGGGTTCAACCTTATCCTCCATGCAGTTGACATTGTCTTCTTCTTCTGCTCCTCCTTGAATAAGCTCATGTTCTTCTTCTAATACCGCATTCTAGAAAGGAGATCTTATCCTTTGTTCTTCAGCAGCATTCCTATCTCTCTGGAGGATTTGAGCTTGTGGGTCGTTTCTTCTGTAAGGGGGAGCATTAGTGTTCCTGGGAACAAATTCATTTGGACCTTTACTTCTTGTAGGTTGCTGGCCTTGCACTTTTAGAGGTTGCTGGCCTTGCACTTTTAGCTTGGACATCTCAGAGGTCAAGTTGTCCAGTATTTTATCCATTTTTTCCAGGTTGGTTTCTGATGAGGAGGAGGAATCTGGAGTCTGCCTTTTTTTATCGATTTTCCCTTTGAGGATCTTAGATGCGTCCATATTAGAATCAACTTCGAGCGCAACATCTTGCATGAGCAATAAAGAGGCAGATCTTCTTTCTCGGAGATGAAGACAAAAATCAGGATTGAAAGCATTTGCATAAGTAATCCTGGCTAAGGTATTTGTGGGATTGATCTCCGCAGGGATTTTGCTAAACATTTTATTAAACCTCTTGGTGAAAGCTGACACAGTCTTACCACTTTCTCTCTTAAAACTATCAAATTCTGTGAGGTAATAAAGGTGGTCTCTTCTTTCCCCCCAATGCTTCAAAAACAATTCATCTAGGGATTCGATATTGTTTATTGACCCAGCCAGTAATTCTTTGAACCACTTTCTGGCCTAGCCATCTAGACTTTGCACAAACACGCTAGTCCATACATCTTCATGCTCAATATTTATGTTCTCAGCATAGCTATAGAATGCCTCTAAGTGTTCTTCAGCTGTAAAATCTCCCTCTGCAATGAACTTACGCATGTACTTTTCGTAATCCCCGGTAGGTATAGCAGCAAGGGGATTAGGAAAAATTAGAGGGGCATACCTGGCAATGAGGATCTTTTCCATTTTGGTCAAGGGAACAACCATAGTGGATGTGGGTACTAAAAGGGTGGAAGAAGATATTTTTGGTGTGGACAGTAGCTGAGGAGGTATACGTAATGATGAAGGTGGGGGTTCTGGTTCAATGGAGTGGCCAAGATTTGGGGTAAAACAAATTGATGGTTGTTCTGGAAAATAGGATTTCTTACTGGATTGTGCAAGTAACGAGGACAACCTTTCTTCATGCTGGTCTAAAAGGTCCTGGAAAATGTTTTCAATGGAAAGTATGTTGGTGTAAACAAAATGGTACTTCTCTTCTAGTTCAGTCAGTAAGGGCTGTAGGTAGGAGGAATAGCCTTATTCTTTGATGGATTCTAGGATTTCTTTTCCAAGGTCATCTCAGGTAGCAGATTCAGAACTAGGGTCTTGGGCAGCAGAAACACGTGAGGACACTTGAGCCCATAAGTCTTCTGATCTACTTAGAGTTTCTTGTGAACCCGCTGCTTCAGGGAATGGAGATTCAAAAGGAGTTTCATTTGATGAGACAGAAGAAATACCTCTAGTAGTGCCTGCTATAGTTCCCCTTGTGGATCTGGAAATCTGTCCCTATGTAGTCCTTTCTCTCCTTACAATCTGTTCGGGGTCTGAAACAGGTGTCACTCGTGGCCTTTGAGTATTTTCTCTGGTACTTGGTCTTCTTGAAGCCACTAAATTCCAATGGAGTTTCCAGATAGATGATTACAATCGAAATAATGTCCAGGCTTTATCTATCATCAAAGCTGGAACTATGTCATCTCCCAGGGAAGATGCTGCTTCAATAATCTTCCCTAGAAACGGCGCCAATTTGTTAGCTCTCCAAGATTCTTTCTAGGTTGCGATTGAAAGAGCCTGGTAACTTAAACTCACTTTAAAAGGGGGGGTATGTTTGGATCAAGTTGGATGACTTAATCGAAACTCACACACTCAAAACATGCATGGAGACACTCAGGGGAAACTCCTTATCGTGGTAGCAGACTCATACACATAAACATGTATATAAATGGCTAATCACAACAAGTAAATGACACTGATTTTCAGTTCTCAATACAAAGATAGGATTACAACTATTTGTCATAGATAAATGAACACACACAAAATAAACAATCCACTACGAGTACAGAAAGGTAAGAAAGAAATATCTGAACGTCAATAGAAAAAGAATCTTATATTAACTGAGATGCCACTGAAAGTCTGAGAAAACAAATATCAAAAGTCTCTCCAAAATCAAACCCTTGTTCTACATACATCATAGGCTTTATAGCCTTTACAAACTTTTAAAGATCCTGAACAGATGGATCGAATCTGCTAGAAAAAGTAAATTAAAACAGTTTTCTTGTAAGAAATGACAGCATCCTACATTCCACAGTAACTGACATTCTTGTTAAAGCATTTATATTCGACAGCATGATGAAACTCCAGAGGCTGGAGAACGAGTTTGAAACCGCTTCCTGCAAAAACCTGTAGGTGTCTTTTTCTGAAAATAGACGGGAATATTCTTCTTTTTACCTTGCTGGCGCCCTCCATTCTGGAACCAAAAGGTGATCATGATGCCTTTAAACATTTATCAATCGTTTGGATAATTCCTTTGCGATGATTGGACTAGCGACCAAATGGTTTTGGTGCCGAAAAAGAAACTTTTGTGCATTCTGCATTTTCGGTAGTTAGCACAAATGGGCTCGAAAATGATAAGCTACTGAAAACCCACCCATTTGGTGGTTAATGAATTAACATTTTGCCTAAACCATCGAATCGCCCGAAGGTGTTGGAAACCTTTCTACACTTTCGGTAACTAGGGGAGTCCTACCTGTATCTCGTAAACTACCAAATCTGGATTTTGGCAGCTAATGAACAATCTCTATGTTCACCTAAGCTACCGAAAACTATGTATGGTCCAACCTGCAAAACTTTTACAAAACTGCGTTTTCTGACCCCTGCTGTTTGGATTTCTCTTCCTGATGGGCCAAAATTGTAGTGTCAGCAAAACTAATTGCAGCTGCTGGTAAAGTGTCAATATCTGAGTGTACCTTGGGCTAGGGTTTCTGAGTTTCTTCCTTGCCTCCCAGAGACTCGACCTTCCTGCTAAGCCTGATAATTTCTCTGATCAGCCTAATATTCCTTCCTCTCAGCTTACCATGTTTTCTGGTCAACCCATGAAAAGAAACATATGGTTCATTATGTCTTTTAGTTAGCCTTTCATTTTTCTCCTTGATTACTCTTTGGAGCACGTCGAGCTCATACACCTGCCTGAGAAGTCGATTGATTTTCTACGTTGAAGAAATTTTTGTTTTGGTTGCTGATACCTCAGCCACCTACAAGTCTTGTTCTCCCACAGGTGTAGGGGAAGGTAAGTTTACACATGCAATCTCCTGCTCTTCCACAGGTTGATCTACTTCCTGAAGCTCTTGTTTTGTAGCCATTTCCTTATGCTATGTTCCCTTTTCCTTCAATTCATCGTCTTCAAAGTCGGTGTAGGGGAGGCGTAACAGGTTCACCTTCGTTGCATAAGTTTCTCCTTCTTTCCTGAAAACTAGCTTTTTGCCAATCCTCTCAGGCTCTGAAGAAGGGGTAATTGGGACTGCTGGCAATGAAGAAATGGCTCGTCTTTTCCTCTTTTCACTTCTAGGGGTGGATGGCTTTTTTGAGGAGGATTTACCCTTGTCTTCGGGTTGCAATTCAGTGTTAAATTCATTCCAGAAAAGGAAATAATCCCACTCCTCATTTTTTCTTTGTAGATGCTCTGACACCAGGATCTTAATTAAGCCATGGTGGGATAACCTGCTTTGAACCTTGCTTGGCTTTTCCTGGACCTAGTGAGCCATATTTGTTAGGTTTTTATGGAGATAGAAGGGTAGGTTTAGAGGGCTTTTTCCAGTGAAATGATCTAATAGTCTGAAATGATAGATTAGCACTCTGGAGTACCTGCCTTCACATGTAAAGTAGACCAAAATGGCCTTTAAAAGGTCCTGCCCACCGTTCCTCTAAGAAAGACATAGGGATGTCTTTGTTCCAGGTGATTGACTGGTGTGTAGGCTCGAGATATGACCTGAACTCGACTTTTTGGGTGGTGGTGGTTTTGAACCATTGTTCTCCTATCCCTGGAATTTCCATGGCCGCTGCTACGAAGTCTTCATTTACCTGGACCTCTTCTTTCCCAATTTGTACTTTCCTTTTGTCGAATGATAATGTGAAAAACTCTGCAATTTGTTGATGGGAACCTTGGAGTTTCAGGCAATAGTTATAGCATCCCACGCCCTTGAAGAACTGGCCTATTTCTAGGTGCGACTCGAGGTAGCCAACGTCATTCAGCTCCTTCCTAAGCACAACCCCTCCCTTCTTCATCTCTAAGCCCTTGTTGACACCTACGTTTGAGAGAAAACAAGCCTTACGAAAAAAATGACATGGAATCAGGGAAGGAGCAACTCATTGATAGGTAATAACATAGGATGAGGTATGATTTGGTTCAACGCCCTCACTCTGAGAGACGATATTGAAATCCAATCATGAAGCTTTGCACGACCTGTCAATCTTTCCCTTTTACCTAGGAGCGATCATCGTTTGCAACTGTTCTTGAATGAAAAAATCATGTTTTCGCTGGCAGTGCCCCTTTTCAACGGTTAAGAAATGATGAGCTACCTTTAATTCGCGACTATCCCTTGATTTGACGTTTCCACTATTTGATACTGAATCCATTTCAGTAGCCGAAAACTTCACCCTTAGAACCGTAGATTGCCGAAAGATTTTAGACATGCCAAGGCTTTCGGTGGCCATAGATGATCCTGTCCTTTGACTGAGAGCTGCGGAAAACATCTTCTTTTTGGTGGCTAATGAACACCGTCGTATTCGCCCAAGCCACCGAAAACAGTCCCATGAATCCTGGAGATGTCCCTGCTTTCGGCAGTTGTAAAAGACTTCATTCTTCAACTGCAAACTGTTAAAAGCATCTTCCTTTCGGTGGCTAATGAACACCATCATATTCGCCCAAGCCACCGAAAACTGCCCCATGAGCCACAATATATGTCTTCCCTTTCGGTATCTGGAGAGTTTCGTCTTTCGCTTAGTAAGCTGCTAAAAGTGGGGCTTTCGGTAACTAATGAACTATCATCAGGCCCACCTACGCTACCAAAACTATGAAAATTCTTTTTTCGGATCAGAGCAACATTAAAAATTATTTCAAGCTTCATTGCATAATCCAAACTTATGACACGCAACATCAAATGCATATAAAATAAAAGACAAAACTCCTATCACCTAAACAAGCACCTAGTCTATTTTATTTGGGGAGATAATATCTGGCTCCTACTCGGGGATGGAAACCTCCCAAGAACCACAGGTTTAACTCCTTTCCCTTAAAAAAAAAACTCAAAACCTATCTTCTAGTGTTCCATTGGGGATGGAGTTATTTTTGCAAACAAAAACTAAAACTAAAAGTAGAAATGGTAATTACAATGACCAGGATTTGGTACCTCAGATGAAAGATAGTTTCAGAAAATGCCCATTGACTGGGCCACCAAACATGTCTTCACCTTCTAGACTCTGCAATTTGAAGGTGTTGTTTTGCTGTACTTGAGTTATCACGAAAGGACCCGTCCATAGAGAATCAAATATTCCATGCTTTCCCTTATCCTGCCTTGGGGAATCCCATTTCAGCACCCAGTCTCCAACCTAAAATCTCTCCATCTTTTCCTTCTTATCAAAAGTGTTTTTTATTTTTCCCTGATGAGCTTCTGCCCTTTCCACTAAATATTCTCTAGTTTGCTGCAATTCGACCAAATCGAGCATTCTTCTCACCATGTCATTTGGTTCATCCTGTTCCTCCTGAATAAATTTAGTCACTGGAAGGATTAGCTACACTGGGAAAATGGCACTAGTACCATAAACCAATCTAAAGGGGGAAGTCCCTATGGATTTCCTATTCGTCACCTTGTCAGCCCAAAGAACAAACTTTAGCTTTGAATCCCAACTCTTTTGATTTTCTTCCAGCAGTTTTCTGATGATTCTCACTAGACTTTTATTTGAGGACTCAGCGAGGCCATTGCCTTGAGGGTAGTAGGGAGTAGCGTGAACCAATTGAATACCCATTGACTCACACATGTGGACTAATGCTTTATCTTTGAAAGCTGGTGCATTATCAGTTACCAGCCTTTTTGGGCAGCCAAATCTGATAAGGATATTTTCATAGAGAAATTTCATGATAACCTGATGATTAGCATTTCTGGTGGGAATTGCCTCTATAAAATTGGTGAAATAATCAGTGGCTACCAGGATCCATTTGTGTTGACCACTGGATGACGTATTGATCTCCCCTATGAAGTCAAGGCCCCATTGCTTGGAAGGACCATTTACCACAATAGGTTTCAGGGGCAGGGATTTTAGCTATTGTTTTCCTGTGAATCTTTGGCATTTGTCACAAGCTTTCGCAAAAGTGTATACGTCAGAGAACAAACAAGGCGATTAGTACCCAACCCTTAGAATCTCGTGGGAAGTATTTTTCCAGAAATGACGCCCCCCACATATGCTTGAATGGAAATGATGCCTGACTTGAACTGATTCTTCTTTATCAAGACATCTTAAAAGAACTCCAACAGTATCTTTCCAATACAACAGATCATTACTTATGCAGAATTTTACAGATTTAAGCTTGAGAGATCATGCCTGGGTTGCGCTAAGTCTAGGGGGAACTTCTAAATTCTGCAGCAAATGAATGATACCTGAATACCACTCGCATGAGAGCAAATTCTCAGCCACCTGTTGGCTGTTATGTTGTTCTGCTGCAGCTACCTCTGTCGGCAAGTTTGCAGAATTTATCCCGATGAAATTTATGTCTAATAGCTTGCAATTTTCTTCAGCCATCAACTTGGCTAGACCTTGACCTTTTACTAACCTGGTGGGATTCAGTTCTATGTTGAATTCAATCAACTTAGCAATCCATTTGGCTCTTTTGCCATCAATGTCAGGATGGCTTAACACATCTTTCACGGAAGCTGAAGGGACATAGGCTATGACCTTCACATGCAGGATATAAATTATGAATGCTTTTAATGACTTGATAAGAGCATAGGACTGCTTTTCTATGGGATCATTTTTCAGTGCAGCATCCCTCAATGTTTTATTGATGAAGGCAAACGGATGATCAAGCCCTTCGTCATATTTCTGCAACAATACTGCTGCCATTGTATCGTAGGAAGCGAAAGAGAAAATGTAGAACACCTTGGTGTAATCTAGACTAATCAGAGTGGGAGCTTCCATGATAGCCTGCTTGATGTCTTCGAAAGCGTGCCTCGCATTTTCTGTCCATTTGGTTTCGGCTCCCTTTTTTAGCATGGAGGTTATGTGTTTTACTAACTCAGAAAAATTTGGAATGAACCTCCTAACGAAATTTATCTTACCGAGGAAAGATTGGATGTCCTTCTTTGACCTTGGTATAGATACCTTCTGAATCACTTCAACCCGAACTGGATCGATCCTTACGCCCTACGCTGAGACTATGTGACCTAGGAGCTTTCCCTACTCGAGAGAAAACTGAGACTTCTTAGGATTCAAAGAAATTCCAAATTGTCTGCATTTCAGAAAGACCTCCCTTAGGTGCTGCAAATGTTCTTCGTGACCGTTTGAGTATACTGTGATATCATCAAGGTATATGAGGACAAACTTTTCCTTAATCCACACAAACGCTATATCCATGGCCCTTTGAAAGGTGTCCCTGACATTCATCAACCCAAATGGCATCTTGGCGTACATGAAGGTACCCCAGGGAGTGGTAAAGGTTGTCTTCTCCTGATCATCAGGGTGTACAGAAATTTGATTATAGCTAGAGAAGCCATCTAGAAATGACATGACACTAGCTCTTAACACTCTCTGCAATAAATGCTCCATCTTAGGCAGAGGGTAGTTGTCTTTTAGGGAGCCTTTGTTAAGGTTTCTAAAATCGACACATAACCTGACTTCACCATTCTTCTTCCGTACTATTACCAAATTCGTGACCCATTTAGAATACCTTAGCGGGATTATGATCTTAACATCAAGGAGCTTTTTTATTTCCCTCTCGATCACAGGTAACAGGAGAGGGTTGATGGGCCTTAGCTTCTGTTTAAAAGGGGTGGTGCCCTTTTCTAGTGGAATTCTATGTTGAATGGTGTCTTCATCATAAATTTCCAGATCACTGTATTCCCAAACCAACATGTCTATGAAATCCTTTACCAGGCTGCAATAACCTGACCTCTGATTAGCTATCAACTCAGTAGACAGATTTATGAATTTAGGGTGATCTTGGCTACCTATAGTGTGTTCATGAACAGCTGGGTCTTTTTCCTTATTCATAGATTTAAAGGGGATGTCGTTATGGTCAAACAGCCTTTCGAGGGGTACTAATCCCCTATGTATATGATTTCCTGGCAATTGAACAATGTCATGTTGGCCTATTTTCCCTTTTAATTTAGATCTCTGAGATTCCTCTATATTTAGGTTTTCTTGGTTAATATGCATATCAGAAAATTCATCAACAACCTGGATAAATCTGTTAAGCTCATCATCATTCTCAAAGACTTTCCAAAATTTGACGTTATCTGGTAGGGATGGCCTGTACCTGACTTGGATATCATAGTTCAACTTAGGCAGGGATGGTCTATACTTGACTTGGATATCATAGTTCAACTTAGGAGGCATGGGAGGGATGAACATGCTAACAGAGATAGCAAGGGAATCAGCCATGTGATTCATAGCTCGCGGGATATAAGAAATGTCAAAAAACATGAAGGAATCTCTAAGTTTCCATACCTCATCTTTGTATGACTTCAGTCTGACATTCTTTGCCTGATAATTTCCATTCACTTACTGTATAATAAGCTCCGCATCTACAAATACTTTCAGGCACATGATTCCCATCTCTTTAGCAGCCTTGACCCCCAACAACAAAGCCTCGTACTTTGCTATATTATTAGTAGTTTTGAAATCCAGTTTATAAGACAATTGAGTAACGTCTTTCAGAGGGGTGATCAAGACTACACCTACACCTGCTAAAGCCTGGGTACTTGCACCATCAAAAAACATGCTCTACACAGCAATGGTTACTTGCTCAGATTGTTGACTAGTAGGTTTTGTGAGCTATAAAGGGGCCAGCTGATCGTCCTCTATTTGTAGAATACATGCTCCAAAGTCTGTATCCAATGTGTAAATGGGATGATTTACCGAATTCTTTTCATTGCTAATGATATAGGCAAGCCGGTTTTCCCTATAGAGACTTTTAGTTTCACCTCCAAACATGCTGATGGTAGCATAAGTCAGATCCATCTGTAGGGTACCCCGCAGGTGTTTACTCTATGATCGGGACAAGAGGATGCCAAACATCGGTGGGATGTCAGAGACCACTACATCCATTACCATGCTTTTTGACGGCAGCTGAGATAGGTTTATGACAAGATCCTTAATGAGGCCTAGACATCTGATTTTTTTGGAGTCAAAAGAGAAGAGATCATGGTAGGGTTTTGTGATGCTCAGCCCAAGTTCATCCATCATTGCTTTAGGCATGATTTTGTGGGATGCTCCTAAGTCAAGCAGGAAATTATGAATAATTTTTCCATGGATGTTTAAGGAGATATAGAATGGTGTGCAGGACCCATCCAGTTCTTCAACCAGGGGACCTAGGGTTACTGAGGGCTTATCGTCTTGTAAATTCATGAAGTCAGCATCCATGGGAATTTTTCGCTGAAGGGATTACAGTATAGATGACTTGAAGGAATTGTTTTTCATCAGCTCAGTCAGTGGAAAAGGGATTTTTATTTTCTAAATCTCAGTTTCGAGATTGAAGGAGTAGGGCAACTTGTCAGAAATTCTTGCCTCTTGAACTGGAGCTGTAAGCTGTACAGGATCGGGGATAGTTCGCTGAGATGGTCTTTGCTGCTATTTTGCAAGGGCAATGACCTGTTTTGTAGGACAAGCAGGCTACTATTTTGAAAGAGTGACAAACTATTTTGCAGGAGCAGTAGGCTGCTTCGTGGGGGAAGGAGTCTTCTTCCTAGGAGCAAGGGTCAAAGGATTCTTAGCAACGGTCCTGGACCTCAAATCATAAATTCTTTGATCGTCAGCCTAATACAGTGATTCCTCAGTGATTTGTTCATTCATGAGGGATTCGTCATAATCAAATTATGTCAGGAAAGAGGGGTCAACCTTATCCTCCATGCAGTTGACATTGTCTTCTTCTTCTGCTCCTCCCTGAATACGCTTAGGCTCTTGTTCTAATACCGCATGCTAGAAAGGGGCTCTGATCCTTTGTTCTTCATTAGGATTCCTGTCTCTTTGGAGGATTTGAGCTTGTGGGCCGTTTCTTCTGTAAGGGGGAGCATTAGTGTTCCTGGGAAAAAATGCATTTGGACCTTTACTTCTTGCAAGTTGCTGGCCTTGCACTTTTAGCTTGGACATCTCGGAGGTCAAGTTGTCCAGTATTTTAGCCATTTTTTCCAGGTTGGTTGCTGATGAGGAGGAGGAATCTGGAGTCTACCTTTTTTTATCGATTTGCAATGAACGTATCTGTTCACTAAGTTAATAGTCGAATCCGACTCTCATATTGAATAATAGATAAGAATAATATATTGATTGATAGGATAAAATATTACAATAAGATGGCCTTTATAAGGCTTGAGGAAGCATAGTGAAGGGTTACGCCTTTTCACTAGTAACCTAATAAACTATTAATTTATAATTAATAATATTAATTAAATATTCATAGCATTGCCTTCCCCTTAGGAAAGCTTTGTCCTCAAAGCTTGAGAATTTTCCTAATGTCGTCTTTTATTCTGGCTCTATGTCGCACTGATGACTTGAGAGGTGCGATGTTGATTACGACCATTGCTTCCTTTTGTTTCTTTTGCTTCAGAATCTGTATTAAATCTATATTTGGTGAAGTTTTGTTTATGTTTTTACTGCTTGCTTGGTTGTTACTTTTAACTAGTTTTGTTCTTGATTGAACAGACTCAATCAACTTTCCCATAATAACTATTTTCATGTTGTTATTCTGATTAACCTTATAGTTGTTCTTATTGATGTTCTTAATAGCGGTCCTTATGATGCCATCTTCTCTTCGTGTGTTTATGTATGTGACATTCTTGTTGATGTATTGATCTTCATTACTGCCCTTTTCTTTAGTCTTTATCAAAATTTCTTTCGTATTTTCTTCCTTTGTGCATACAACTTCCTTCAGATACTTGACTGCATAATTGGCTTGCTTCTTGCTGCAATTTTGATCAAGATCCATACTCTCTTCTTGGTTGACATAATAGTTTTCTGTATCTTCCTCCTTATCAAATATTTCGTTGTTGGTTTCTTCATTAATAGGATGTGTGGTATATTTGTCTTGCATATTATCTTGATCAATGCCATTGCTTTCATCATGGTTGACATAATGGTCTACTACATCTTCTTCTTTTACCTCATTTTTAGTGGCTTCTTCTACGGAATTTTCACATACATCTTCATTTTCTGTAAGTGTTAAATTGTTAATAGAATTTTTTATTTCAATTAGATTTTTTTTTTTGTTTGCTTTCCCAACCTTGTACAATAACTTTTTAATAATATTAACAATAATATTATTATTAATTTTTTATTATATAAATTTTAATTTTTATTGTAAGTTTAAACTATAATGATAATAATAAAATTAATAAATTTTTATTATTATATTATGTTTTTTGAATTAGGGTTTTCGAAGTTGGTGGAGGAAGGGATAATCGAAAGTGAGGCGCAAGCGTAGGAAGTTGGAGCAGCCCAAGATTTGGGGGTCGTAAGGGATGCAAGCAGGGATGTAGTGGGAAGGAGGGCAGGGGAGGTATTAACGGTGGGATGGTGTGGGAAGCTGCGAGTTGAGTGTGCGTAGCTGCAATGGGAGAAGGAGGAGCCAAGAGGGAGAGGGCGCGTGTAGAGTGGAAGGTTGTAGGGATGAGGACAGAGGGCTTGTGCGGAGGCGAGTGGGAGGAGTGGCAATGTTGGAATGGTGGATTGGTGGTGGTTGCGCGGGAATGGAGGTGCAGTGGATATTCCGGGGAGAAAGGCAATGGGGTTTGTGGGGATGGGAGACATAGGGAATGAAGGAATGATGGAGGGTGGAGGTGACAGACACGGGGGTGGTGGGAGATGGAGGGCGATGGTGGTTGCGTGTGTAGGCGCGGAGAAGGAAGCGTGGAAGTGCGGGTGGCGTGCTGGAGAGGGAGGGGCGTGAGTGCAGAAGAGGATGGAAGATGGGAGATGGGGGAGCGGAATGTGGGAAGGCTGCATGGAGTGGGGTGTGAGTAGGTGAAAGCGGCGTGTGAGGGAGGTCGTGTAGGTGGAGAGAACGCGAGGATGTGGGAAGGTGATTGCAGGCAGGCAGATGGATAGTGAGGAGCAGTGGTGTGCGGGGAAGAGTCGAGCAGAATGGATAGAGGGTGGCTGCATGTGATGGCAGACGTGGAAGGAGAAACAATGTGAGGAGTGATAGGTGGTGAAGTGGAGTAGTGGAAGAATGTTGATATGAGCTGAAACCGAGCTCAAAGATGGACATAGCTGAATCCGAATCCGAGTTCACCCGAGGAGTTGATGAGACGAGTCCGAGCTCAGAGTGCAGGAGATGTTAGTCGAAACCAAGCTCTATAGTAGGAGGAGCCGAATCCGATCTCAGGTTGAAGGAACCGAAACCGAGCTCTGATACCAAATTCAGTGAACGTATCCATTCACTAAGTTAATAGTCGAATCTGACTCTCATATTGAATAATAGATGAGAATAATATATTGATTGATAGAATAATTTTATAAGGCTTGAGGAAGCATAGTGAAGGGTTACACCTTTTCACTAGTAACCTAATAAACTATCAATTTATAATTAATAATATTAATTAAATATTCATAGCATTGAGGATCTTAGATGCGGCCATATTAGAATCAACTTTGAGCGCAGCATCTTGCATGAGCAATAAAGAGGCAGATCTTCTTTCTCAAAGATGAAGACAAAAATCAGGATCGAAAGCATTTGCATAAGTAATCCTGGCTGAGGTATCTGTGGGTTTGATCTCCATAGGGATTTTGCTACACATTTTATTAAACCTCTTGGTCAAATCTGACACAGACTTGCTACTTTCTCTCTTCAAACTATCAAATTCTGTGAGGTAATAAAGGTGGTCTCTTCTTTCCCCCAATGCTTCAAAAATAATCCATCTAGGGCTTCGATATCATTTATTGACCCAACAGGTAATTATTTGGACCACTTTCTGGCCTAGCCATCTAGACTTTGCACAAACACCCTAGTCCATACATCTTCGTGCTCAATATTTATGTTCTCAGCATAGATATAGAATTCCTCTAAGTGTTCTTCAGCTATAGAATCTCCCTCTCCAGTGAACTTAGGCATGTACTTTTTGTAATCCCCAGTAGGCATAACAACAAGGGGATTAAGGAAATTTAGAGGGGCATACCTAGCAATGAGGATCTTTTCCATTTTGGTCAGAGGAATAGTCATAGTGGATGTGGGTATTAAAAGGGTGGTAGAAGATATTTTTGGTGTGGATGGTAGCTGAGGAGGTATAGGTAACGATGAAGGTGGGGGTTCTGATTCAGTGGAGTCGCCAAGATTTGGGGTGAAAAAAATTGATGGTTGTTCTGGAAAATAGGCTTTCTTACCGGATTGTGCAAGTAACGAGGACAACCTTTCTTCACGCTAGTCTAAAAGGTCCTGGAAAATGTTTTCAATGGCAAGTACATTGGTGTAAACAAAAGGGTACTACTCTTCTGGTTCAGTCAGTAAGGACAGCAGGTAGGAGGAACAACCTTATTATTTGATGGATTCTACGATTTCTTTTCCTAGGTCAGCTCAAGTAGCAGATTCAGAACTAGGGTCTTGGCAGTAGAAATGGGTGAGGACACCTGAGCCCATAAGTATTCTGATCTACTTATAGTTTCTTGTGAACCAGCTGCTTCACGGAATGGAGATTCAAAAGCAGTTTCATCTGATGAGACAGAAGAAATACCTCTAGTAGTGCCTGATGTAGTTCCCCTTATGGATCTAGAAATCTGTCTCTATGTAGTCCTTTCTCTCCTTACAATCTGTTTGGGGTCTGAAAAAGGTGTCACTCGTGGCCTTTGAGGATTTTCTCTGGTACTTGGTCTTCTCGAAGCCACTTCGTTGCAATGCAGTCGCTAGATAGATGATTACAACTGAAATAATGTCCAGGCTTTGTCTATCATCAAAGCTGGAACTATGTCGTCTCCCAGGGAAGCTGCTGCTTCAATAATCTTCCCCGGGAATGGCGCCAATTTGTTAGCTCTCCAGGAGTCTTTGTAGGTTGCGATTGAAAGAGCCTGGTAACTTAAACTCACTTTAAAAGGGGGGGGTATGTTTGGATCAAGTTGGGTGACTGAATCGAAACTCACACACTCAAAACATGCATGGAGACACTCTAGGGGACAAGGATTTTAGCTACTGCTGTTTAGAGAGTTGATAAGAGATAAATGGGAGTAAAGTCCTTATCATGCTAGAAGACTCATACATAGAAACAAGTATATAAATGGCTAATCACAACAAGTAAATGACACTGATTTTCGGTTATCAATACAAAGACAGGATTACAACTATCTGGCATAGATCAATGAACACACATGAAATAAACAATCCACTGCGAGTACAGAAAGGTAAGAAAGAAAAATCTAAACGTCAATAACAAAAGAAGCTTATATTAACTGAGATGCCACTGAAAGTCTGAGAATACAAATATCAAAAGTCTCTCCAAAATCGAACCCTTGTTCTACATACTTCATGGGATTTATAGCCTTTACAAACTTTTTAAGATCCTGAAAAGATGGATCGAATCTGCTAGAAAAAGTAAATTAAAACAGTTTTCTTGTAAGAAATAACAGCGTCCTACATTCCACAGTAACTAACATTCTTGTTAAAGCATTTATATTCGATAGCATGATGAAACTTCGGAGGCTGGAGAACGAGTTTGAAACCGCTGCCTGCAAAAACCTGTAGGTGTCTTTTTCTCAAAATAGACAGGAATATTCTTTCTTTTACCTTGTTGGCGCCCTCCAGTCTGGAACCAAACATTGATCATGATGCTTGTAAACATTTATCCATCATTTGGAAAACACCTTTGCGATGATTGGACCATCGACCAAACGGTTTCGGTGCCCAAAAACAAACTTCTGTGCATTCTGCGTTTTCGGTAGTTAGCAAAACTGGGCTCGAAAATGATAAGCTACTGAAAACCCACCCATTCGGTGGTTAATGAATTAATGTTTTGCCTAAACCACCGAATCGCTCGAAGGTGTTGGAAACCATTATCCACTTTCGGTAACTAGGGGAGTCTTGCCTGTATATTGTAAACCACCAAATCTGGATTTTGGCAGCTAATGAACAATCTCTATGTTGGCCTAAGCTACCGAAAACTGTGTATGGTCCAGCCTGCAAAAGTTTTACAAAACTATGTTTTCTGAGCCTTCCTACTCATCTCCTTGCTGCTTGGATTTTGCTTCCTCATGGTCCAAAACTGGAGTGTCAGCAAAACTAATTGCAGCTGCTACTAAAGTGTCAAGATCTGAGTGTACCTTGGGCTGGCGTTTCTAATTTTTTTCCTTGCTTCCTAGAGACTCGACCTTCCTGCTCAGCCTGATATTTTCTCTGATCAGCCTAATATTCCTTCCTGTCAGCTTGCCATGTTTTTTGGTTTACCCCTGAAAAGAAACACACAGTTCATTATGTCTTTCACTTAGCCTTTCATTTTTTTGCTTGATTACTCTTTGGAGCGCCTTGAGCTCATACACCTACCTGAGAAGCCAATTGATTTTCTGTGTTGAAGAACTTTTTGTTTTGGTTACTGATACCTCAGCCACCTGCAGGTCTTGTTCTCTCACAGGTGCAGGGGAAGGTAAGTTTACACATGCAATCTCCCGCTCTTCCACAAGTAGAGCTACTTCCTGAAGCTCTTGTTCTGCTACCATTTCCTTATGATCTGTTCCCATTTCCTGCAATTCATCGCCTTCAGAGTCGGTGTAGGGGAGGCCTAACAGGTTCACCTTCTTTCCTGAAAACTAGCTTTTTCCCAATCCTCTCAGGCTCAGAAGAAGGGGTAATTGGGACTGCTGGCAACGAAGAAATGGCTCGTCTTTTCCTCTTTTAACTTCTAGGGGTGGATGGCTTCTTCGAGGAGGATTTACCCTTGTCTTCGGGTCACAATTCAGTGTTAAATTCATTCAAGAAAAGGAAATAAGCCCACTCCTCATTTTTTCTTCGTAGATGCTCTGACACTAAGATCTTAATTAAGCCATGGTGGGATAACCTGCTCTGAACCTTGCTTGGCTTTTCCTGGACCTGGTGAGCCATCTTTGCTAGGTTTTTATGGAGATAGAAGGGTAGGTTTAGAGGGCTTCTGCCAGTGAAATGATCTAACACTCTGAAATGATAGATCAACACTCTAGAGTACCTGCCTTGGCATGTAAAGTAGATGAAAATGGCCTTTAACAGGTGTTGCCACAGTTCGTCCAAGAAAGACATAGGGACATCTTTGTTCCAGGTGATTGACTAGTGTGCAGGCTTGAGATATGACCTGAACTCGACTTTCTGGGTGGTGGTGGTTTTGAACCATCGTTCTCCTATCCCTGGAATTTCCATGGCCGCTGCTACGAAGTATTCATCTACCTGGACCTCTTCTTTCCCAATTTGGGCTTTCCTTCCGTCGAATGATAATGTGAAAGCCTTCGCAATTTTCTAATGGGAGCCTTGGAGTTTCAAGCAATAGTTATAGCATCCCACACCCTTGAAGAACTGTCCTATTTTCGGGTGCGATTCGAGGTAGCCGATGTCATTCAGCTCCTTCCTAAGCATAGCCTCTCCCTTCTTCATCTGTAAGCCCTTGTTGACACTTGCGTTTCAGAGAAAACAAGCCTTAGGGAAAAAATGACACTGAATCGGGGAAGGAGCAACTTGTTGACAGGTAATAACACAGGATGAGGTATGATTTGGTTCAGGGCCCTAACTCCGAGAGACAATACTGAAAGCCAATCATGAAGCTTTGCTCGACCTATCAATATTGGCCTTTTACCTAGGAGCAATCATCGTCTCTAACTGGTCTTGAATGAAAAAATCATGTTTTCGCTGGCGGTGCCCCCTTTCAGCAGTTAAGAAATGATGAGCTGCCTTTAATTCGTGACTATCCCTTTATTTGACGTTTCCACCGTTTGATACCGACCCAATTTTGGTAGCCGAAAACTTCGCCCTTAGAACCGTAGACTGCCGAAAGATTTCGCACATGCCGAGGCTTTCGGTGGTCGTGGACGATCCTGTCCTTTCACTGAGAGCTGCGAAAAACATCTTCTTTTCGGTGGCTAATGAACACCATCGTATGCGCCCAAGCCACCGAAAACAGCCCCATGAATCTCGGAGATGTCCCTTCTTTTGGCAGTTGTAGAAGACTTCATTCTTGAACTACACACTACGAAAAGCATCTTCCTTTCAGTGGCTAATGAACACCATCGTATTCACCCAAGCCACCGAAAACTGCCCCATGAACCACGATATATGTCTTCCCTTTCGGTATCTGGAGAGTTTTGTCTTTCGCGTAGTAAGCTGCCGAAAGTGGGGTTTTCAGTAGCTAATGAACCATCGTCAGGCCCGCCTAAGCTACCGAAACCATGGAAATTTTTTTTCGGAGCAGAGCAACATCAAAAATTATTTCAAGCTTCATTGCATAATCCAAACTTATGACACGCAACTTCAAATGCATATAAAATAAAAGACAAAACTTCTATCACCTAAACAAGCACCTAGTCTATTTTATTTGGGGAGATAACATCTTCTTCCTTCATCCTTACTTGGTGGTATCCGGAATGGAGATCAATCTTAGAAAAATATTTGGCTCCATGAATATCATCCATCAGTCCATCAATCTTTGGAATAGGATATTTGTTCTTGATGGTCTTCTTGTTTAAATCCCTATAGTCAATGCACATGCACATTGTTCCATCCTTCTTTTTTACTAGGACCACCAATGATGCAAAGGGAATTGAGCTTGGTCTTATGAATCCCATATCAATAAGATCTTTGATGGTATTCTCAATCTCATCCTTGAATCTCATCTACTGGTGCCTCTTCTTCCACTTCTTCCTCATCACTTTATAAAAATAATTCAATGTAGAGTGCTTTCCCGTAGCACATTTGTGGCCTGGAACCCAAGGTTCTTGAAAGGAAAAACATAGCTTTTCCTTCTTAACTCATCTTGATCTTTGTATGATTATTCCTTCTTGTTAGGGGAAGCCACATTTCTGAAGGGTGGTATTTGGTTCTGAAATTTAGCAAGTGCATTAAATTTTGGTGGATATCTTGTTCTGGGAATTGCATCTTGCAGATCCCTTGTTCTGCTCACTGATTCTTGCAAGGTAGCTGGTCAGTGGGATTTTACCAGTCCTTTCAATGGTTCTTCCAATCCTTGAATTCCTCTTTGAACTCATTAGGCCTATTATGAGGCCAATTCTTTGAAAAGATAGATCCACCAGGGATCTTCCTTTCTTCAGTCTGAGAGCCACTGCTGCTCCCTTCTCCATCATTATGTCCTAGCTGCATAGCCAAGAATTCTCTGGTGTCTTTCCCATATTGGATGATGTTCTTGGATCTGTCATGTATCCCCTTTAACATACTTTGCAAAAACATTATGAACTCTTCCTTATCATCTAATTTAGACATGTCTTTTCCTCCTTGTATTTTCCCTCCAGTGGATTCCACCTCTTCTTCAACAGAAGGTTCTTCAGGGTTCTTTCCTTTGGGGAATGGTACTCTCTTAGGACTCATCATAAATTGTAAAGAGAAGATTCATAGAAACATGCTTTGATACCACTATAATATCTTGGATCAGAGTTGATGGGGGTGAATCCATGAAGATGGGTGTCTATATCGTGAGAATCAGGGGGTGGAGAAGCATATCGAAATCTATTGAGACGAATAACATAATTTATTTGGCCGAATAAAATAATTTATTCGACCGAATAAAATAATTTATTCAGCCAAATAAATTATGTTATTCGGCCGAATAACCATACATTTATCCGACTGAACAACGATTCACGACTCACTATTAAAAGTAACGACAGCCTAGAAATGTGTGCAATTTATGGCCAACCAAGAAAAGTTCTCGATTTTTTTTGTAAGGTTATTCGGCCGAATAATTAATCGGCTAAATAGTTATTGGACTGAAAAATTAATCGGCTAAATAGTTATTCGGCCGAATAATTATTCTCCATATAAGGTCGGCCGTGGTCATTTTCAGTCATTTTTTTGCCGAACCTTCATCTGTAGAGCCTTGTTGTCGCCTGTTTCTGTGACCTTGTGATAATAGATTTTAAGGTAGGGATGTGACTACCCTAAAAATCTATATTACTATGAAATGGTGAGTTCCAATGTCAGATATGAAACAATTAATAGAAATTTCCTAAGATATTTAATCAACTATCAAGCATTTCTCAAGATCTAAAGCCATCATGAATGCAAACAAAATGGAAGGAAACTTGAATCATTTCATATTAAGCTAGAGAATAAAGTACATATCTACAATGAAGCTTGAGATGCATCCTTATTCCTTTGCCATGAGTTATCCTTTCTCCAACCTTGTTGTTGATGAAGAAGTTGAGCTTTCCAATCCTCCAAATCTCTCCAACATGCCTTTGCTCTTCCTTTGCCTCCTCTTACAATGCCCCAAATGCCTTTGTTTTATAGCATTGGGAAATGGGCTCTCAAGTTTCTCTTTTCAATGTGGGATAATCCCTTTTTATGATTTTTTATTACTTTCTCTCAAAAACCCACTTTCCATAGTATTTTAGGCTTTTTCACAACTTTATCATATTTAAGTACAATTAATGCACTTTTGTGCATTTTTCCTCATTGTTGACTGATAGAGACTATATGTAATCCTTCAATTGAGCAGTTCAATCATTGAACCTTGTCTCTTTAGGATCCTTCTTTCTTCACTCAATCCTTCCATTTATGGAAGTAGTGATTAGATTAGAGAGGACTATTCTCTTCTGTACTTGTTTTATGTCTTCATGTTGGGGGCACATAGTAAAAATATGCTTCTTACTTCACTTGGTTAAGGGTGTTAATTTGATTGTTAACAGATGCCCCCTAATGGGTGAGGTCCAAAGCGGAGCTAAGGGACGAAATACGTTACAAAAATTGATACTCTTTATACTAATACTCTTCATACTGATACTCTTTATTGATCAAAGCAAGGATGAGGAAAGGATAAGATCATGGGCGCAGGATTCAGGGAAATACCTGTAAGTCAAACATAGCAATTTCTCAAATATATAATATCTTCTTCAGGCGGGCATACCTATGCTCAACAGTAAACAAGCATGGCCATGAACAATACACAGTGGATCCATGTCAAAAGTAAAATTTTCAGAAGTGTAAACATGCACTTTGATGAGTGCAAGAACAATGTCTTCATCGAACTTCTGACATGGTAGTTTAATCTTGTGTAGCTCGGGCAGTTCAGTAGTTGGCACAGATGTTCAATTGGATATTTTAACATATGCTTATGTAAAATGACAAAAATACGAGAGCCCATCAGGATATGGTCAGAAATGTATGAAAGAGAATTATGTGGTCTCAAACTCCAAGTCATGATGGGTCTAATAGGGCTCCCAGGCCTATGAGAATAACTCAGCATGGGAACCAAAATGGAAATGGGGTGTTGACTAGGGTGTCCCATGTTCGGTGGGCTCTTCTGCCAGAATGGTGTAAAATACAGATATGAAGGGTTGACCCACAAATTTCCAACAGGTTCGACCCTATGGGAAGTTTGGGTTGCAAAAGTTTCAAATACATCTTCACAAAGGGATAGCCTAAACCTATATGCAAGCTTCCAAATATACCAGATAAGATCATGGAACATGCAAATTATGCTCCTATAATTGGGTAGATTTAATCCAATTACGCTCCCAATGGCCCCGGAAAAGATGTCCTTAGGTGGGTGCAGCCAAATGTTTACAACTTCAGGGATATCTTCATCTGATGATAAAATGTAATCCCAGAAATCATGTGAGATGGGACATATCATAGCCCAAATAGGCCAAGTAACCTGATCATATTCCTCCATCAAGGGAAGATTTTGATCCGAATATGTCGAAGTTATTTGAGTAACTTGGTATGAAACCTCTACGCCAAATAAGGGTGATCCAAATGCTTGCCAACATTTAAATGACATTACACAAGATGAGGTCCCTTCATCAACTATGGTTAGACATATGTTCTTACCATGAGTCATTACTTTAATCTGAAAAGAAACTTCGGAAAGGATCCAACATATTGAATGGTTTATGTTTGATGTGATCAAAGTCTCATTGCATGGATCAACAATGCCAATTGTAGACAATAGTTCCTTTCTTTGCGTGGAACGACATTGCAATACCTCCAAGGCTGACATGGCACATGGTACTTGAGCTAGATCCTCAAGAACATTATCGTTATGAGCAACTCGCCTTAGGATTATGCATTGCTCTATGTTGAACACCGTTGGGGAAGTGTGGTACTAAGTATATGGCTAGTTTCTCAATGTAGGGAGAACCACTTGGTTGTGATACCAATTGATCCGATGTACTAGGAAAGACATCATAAAAATCAAGTCTTGTTTGAATGTTTATCTCATCATCACACATCAAGACATTGGCATTGAGATCATTGCCCCCTTGCGGGGGTGTTGGCTGGTTTCCCCCTGAGGGTAGTATTGGTGTCAAAATAGTGGGTTGTTGTTTCCCACTGCATTGAAGCATAGTTGGTGCATCTCTTTTCTCGGAGTTAGCATTTTGCTTAATCTTGTATTTCTTCTTCTTGTCCCTAAGGTCTTTGGACTTGACTATAAGGATTTCAGAATTCTGGGAAGGATTAGCACTTTGCTTACCCTTGTACTTCTTATTTTTTCCTCTAAGTTCTATGGATGAGACTATGAAAATGTTAGAATTGTTGGAAGGATTAGGAGGTTCCTGCATTTCTTGGCCAGCTGTGGGTTGCGAATTCTGAATAGAAACTTGTCCCAAACGTGGGGTAATCCGTGTAGAATAGGTCTCATACACTGAGAGGGGGGGGGGTGAATCACTGTCTTCTTAAAACTTAAAAATATCTTTCCAAAGCACTAATTTAATCACTCATATGTATTATGAAACAATCATGACATTTACTAATTATATATATATATGAAATATATAAACACATATGAATAACAACACATATATATGAATATGTCAAAATATCTTTTTACTAAATAGGATTTTACATTACATATCATTAATGATCTAGACCCAGCTAGATTGAGAAACCCAGTTCTCTTACAAGACCCAACATGTATACACGACCCAGCATGTAGAGAGGAATCCAATCCTCATTCAGGTTCCAACTTGATTACATACACCAATATGTTCGAATGAACACAAGGTCCATATCAATGATAGAATATCCACCAAGATATATTTTATAATTCACCGAGACACAATTTATAAATGAATATGTTTTCCTCTATATATACCTCTCCAATAGTCATATGTGTTTTGAAATAACATGACCTTTCAAAACCAATGTGACATTACAAGGGAACATGTCTCTTCATTAACTTCTTGACTTGTTAATTTACTTTTGTACTTTAACCAAAACATTTCTCTCTTTTTAAACTAGTTTTAGTTATAGACATATTTATCTATTTCTCATTTTAAACTCCACCAACACTTTTTAAATAAGACTTTCAATTTCATGAGATTCAACAACTTCTTTTAATTTAATTGTTTTGTCGGCAACTTTCATAGCAGCAACACGGGAACATGGCATATCATCTGATCCTGACACAAGTATATTGCCAGTTGGTTTAAACTATATAGTATTACACAACACTCATGTGCTTCTAGCTTTGCATAGAGCTCCAGGTGCCGAATAAGATCCTGAGAACCGCCCATCTGGAGGGTAAAGGCCCTTGGATTCAATTGCCCAGTCTGACGTGCCATATATCCTCAACACTGCACTGATACAGCAGGGACCCCTTCTTAATTTTCCTACCTTCCATTGAAAATCCAATTGGTGATCACAGGTTAACCCAGACCTATATAAACTTCCTTCGACGTTGATTCCATTGTTGTAAAGTTGTCGTTTGATTCAATGGAGGCATTATGTAGCGCTAAAGCTGCTTGCAAATACATTTCCTTTCTCTTTTGAAAGGTTGTAATCAGAGACGTTGTGTGAAAGCTTCCAATCATGTGAAGACCACACAGTTGGCATGCTAGGGTTCACGCCATTCTAAATTTTCTACTCAGCTATTGTATATGTGCTTCCATGCTGTAGATGGATAGAAGCATCATGCTCATACTCAGACCTGATCAACGCATCTCTATGCAGTACGTTGCAATAGTCTTCACCAATGCTCTAAAGGAGAAGAGCAATATTCAACGCAGAAAACAACAACAAATCACCTAAAATAACTTTATGGTGATTCGATTTTAGCAGCAATATAGCTCATTGCTCATGTGTCTATGCATTCTTAGTTCAGGACAGCAACATCTCACACTTAATGCTGTCCAGAGTCTTCAATACAGGTTCCTCCATGAATTGCGAATGCACCACCATAGCATGTAGTCTTTAAAAATTATTGAGTGAAATACAACAACAATACGTTGTGGTCATCAATCGTCACAAGCAACTCCATGATACCATCAATATTTATTTCATGGAGGAAATAGTTCCATACAGTCATGATGTTCACCTTCACAAAGGGTTCACTCAGCTTTGTGGTCGAGGTTTCACTCCAATAGTCGCTTCATCAGTCACTGTCTAGTGCATAGTCACTGGGTCAAGAGGGTAGCATGCACCAGTTAGGGTTCGCGTAGGGAGAACTGGGTTATCCAACAATTCCTTTCCACAGTCATTCAATGCACTAGTCAGTCTTCAATGCATTCACCAACAACAGCACAACACAACTGATGCTTAGGAGATGGAAATATCATGCATGTAGAACTGTCCCTCAGAAATTGCACAAACACCAAACTATAATTCCTCCATATGTTGAAAGTGTCCACTATCTCTATGTGTATCATAAGCTTGCATGCTAGGAATTCAACGCAGTACTACAATCTTCCAATGCAGAGATACACAACATTGCTAATCCATTAGTGCGTCATTTTAATATCATTCTAGCTTTCATACATCAAGAAGACAAAACAGTCTTCACGCAAAGAGGTCACAACTCTTCTCAATGTAATACCATGGCATTCACAAATGTCTTCAAAGCATGCATTATTTGACATACTGCTTTGTCTCTCTTTTATTTTGTCATGTTTAACTCTAGGTTTCTTCTCACATGCTTTAACATATCTGCAAGGCTACTATATGCACTAGGTTCCTTGGTACCATCACAAACCATGTCATCTGCATATCCCTGATTGACATCAATGCCAATCCTTCAAGCCAAGTTGCCAACAATCTCCCCCTTTGGCATTGATGGCAATACTATCTTCATTTCTCCCCCTTTGACATCAAGGGAAAAGGGTTGATTGACTCCCCCTGACCTGATCACTAGTACCAGTTTTGTCATCTATCTCTTTTCACATGAGTGAAGAGCAATGTGATTAGCTCATGTATCTCTTTTCACATGAGTGAAGAGCAATGTGATCATCCCCCCCTAACTTAGTGCTCTTTCTTAAACACGTAATACCAGTTAACCAAGAAATGCTCTTTTATTCATAACATCGTTTTTTATTTGGAAAATCTTATGAAAATTTGGCCCATTGTCGTTTATGAATATTTTCAATTATCACATCTCGAGAAAATAAATGATGGAGGGTTGCATCTCTTGTTGCATCTTCATCTGCAACCGCATGACTTACAACTTTGGCTTTTGAGCAATTATCCTCTTCGAACACACCATCGAGGAGCTTCTTAGTGTAATGTCCCCAGTTTGACCCCATGGCATTAAAATGTAAATGATGTAATATTGTTATAAAATCGTGGTGAGGAGCTCAAGGCCAAGGCCCCGCCATTGATTTAGTGATGCATATCATTTACGTGCTAGCCAGGCACATTGAAATTGTAAATATGCATTTTAATAAATTACCCACAACTAGCTATGCAATGAAACAAGATATGGGAGCATGATTTTACAAGGAATTGGGATGGAAAACATTCAAACCCTTGGAGCCAATCAAGCCAAGCCAAGTGTCAATGAGAGAACCAATCAAACTCTCAAGTACCCATGTTTAATTTTGTACCCAATCATTGATTTCTCCCAAGAGTTGGTTGAGGTAGTTAATGCCTTGGGGAATGAGAGGTATGGTTGTCAAAATTCGGGTATGGGAAAGCCACCCTGCATGGGAAATTGTGTTTGGATTCCTTGGCAAGAAAAGCGCCATAAATTTCTCCCCAAGCCATTATCCATGAACTAGTGGCTCTGCCTCACGAGTTTGGAGCTACATGGGAATTTTCCAACCATGTTTGTTGTGTTTTCCTTCATTCTCCTAGCTAAGAAGGGCGTTTTTGTGTTGTATACCAGTGGGGAAGAAGGTGAATCGAATTGGGGCTCCATAGAGACCGTTCTGGCTGCTGAATGCTTAGATAGTTGAGGAGAAATCGTTTTTCCTCCCTATGAATGTTTTTCCCCATCCCATAATTCGTTTTTGGTTGGAAATGATTTGGGGAAAACCCAAACCCATGGCCATCCTATTGGAAAATCCATTGCTTTAGCTTGAGCTTGAGTGCAAGCATCCAGGGTTCAAGTGTAGCCTGATAAACCCAGTTGTGGACTGGCTTGGCTCGATTGAATTGACGAATTGGCTGTGAATGAGCTTGGATGTCCCCTTTTCCTTGTAAGATTCATTCCCAGCTCGGGGGTGGCAGTTATTTTGAGAGATTGATGAACACAATTGGTCTATGATTGGGTGGAATGTTGCAGCGACATAGCTAGTTGTCTGGGACAATTGCACAATGAAGATAAGTGTTTTTCTGTCTATGTCTTTACTTCTGCAGTGTTTAAATTGATGACTGTTTTAATATGATGTATGCATGTGATATGTGTGTGGATGAGTTCGAATTCCACTGTGCATATTGCTTAATTTGTATCTGCACACCAATGTTTTATTCATATGATTCTAATGAGTGGGTTGAGATTATGTGAAAGCCCAGAATTTGGCATCATGTTTCCTACCTTGCATTTGATAGATGGGTGCATATGTTACAAAATGGTATCAGATCCACTGGTTGCAGCATTGAGCCTTCATGGGATACCTATCACAGTTGCAGAGGTAAGTATTCCTCCTATTCAACACTGATCATTAAGAAAAATTCAAATTTTGAAAAAATTTCCAAGTGTTTCTGAGCTTTTCACCAAGGCCATGTCGATGAGACTCGCTGAGTGGAGCTGACACATTCGACAAATTTGGTTGAGTTGTGCCGACGAAGTTGTGGAAGTGCCCGGGGAAAGGAAAAAAAAAATTTCAAAATTTTTCTAAGTGTCTTTCGGTGAGTTGGTCCGAAACGACGCTGGAAGGACTCAACGAGTTGGTCTGAAAAAAATTTCTAAGTGCTTTTCGGTGGAAGAACTCAGCAAGTTAACCCGAAATGGCAGAAGAACTCAGCGAATTGGTCCGAATTTGTTTTTCTAAGTGCTTTTCGGTGGAAGAAGTTGGCAAGTTAGCTCGAAACAGCAGAAGAACTAGGCAAGTTGGTTTGAAATGGCGAAAGATTTTTCTAAGTGTTTTTGGCAGCAGAACTTGGCAAGTTGGTCTGAAATGGCGGAATAACTCAGCGAGTTGGCCTGAAACGGTGACAGAACTCAGCAAGTTGGCCTGAAACAGGTGGAAGAGATAGACGAGTTCACCCTTTGGCAAAACTCAATGAGTTGCTCCGAAACAGGGAATTTCAGCTGTTTTCCAGGGAGGATTTTCCAGGTGTCGAAAGTTGAAAAATGCCATGGAATTTATGTGCCAGAATGCACAAAATCAAAGGATTTACAAGGGGGCAAGCCCCCTTGACCCCCTTCGTCCCCCAGAGACAGTCATTGAAAGTGTGAAATGCATTCTCTATGCTTGGGATGAGAAGCAGGAATTGCATAGAAGAATGCGGAAGCCTTATTAAGAGTAATTGGTTGTAATATGCATTACAGAAGAGCAATGGAAGCAGCAAGGAAATATCAATAAGAGGGAGAATTCCTTCACTCCTCTCTTGCTATTGTATATATATTTTCTGAGTTTTATATTCTGAAAAGTTATGGCATAGGGATGCTGGAAATGGAAGAGAGTAAGGCATCTGAATTAGCAGGCATGATTAATGAGTCATTATCTAGTGCATGTGAATTGCCTATGCATGAACATGATGTTGCATACGGATAAAGGTAGTGAAAGTTAGACATCAAATAGCCCATTAATGGTAGTGCCTATGGTTGATCACCAGTAATGTTGTTGATAATCGTTGTACGAATCAGACCATAGAAGCATGATTGAAAATACAAGAGGATAGATAGATGAAGTGAATATGTACTAGCTGGAATACTAATAGACATTGCACAGTACATGTGAAAATGTTTGTGCATATATATATATATATATATATGATATTGCATATTGGTAAAATAGTGAGGTTTTACATATGCAAAGAGGCACTTAAAATAATTATTGTGGTTGCTAATAACTAGTTGTGTTCTCATTAGTTGTAGGACCAAGGGAAACCGAAGCATGGCTAAATATGTGCATGATGTTTTTGCATATGACCAACAACCTTATGAGGAAAGGATGGTGCAAGAAATCTATGATCACAAGGGTGGCAAAAGGACCGTGAAGCCTTGGTAAGACGTCAACTAATCAGGTAACATCAAGCGATGTTAATGACAGCCATGCAGGTAGTGGTTATTTATGCTTAAGTGCATGAATGTTGAAGGAGGATTTGGTAAGATCCCTTCAAACTATGTTTAAACTATGTTGGTTTAGTTTGCATGTGGTATTGAGTGCCTAAATGTGAATGACAACCTACCGAGTATGGTGAGGTGTGGGTAAGTAAAGGCAGGGAGCCTTGCACCCTATAGTTCTTAGAAACCTCAATGCATTCATATGAAAATTAAATCATGCCATTTGTGTATATTGGCTGTGATTTTAACAACCAAAACAAGTGATGACTTATGGTCCTGTTGTAGTGTATGCCATATGAGATAGGTATGGTTAGGCCATACTATGTTGAAATGCCTAGTATTCATGGATTAATGCAAGGTTGTATTGAGGTGTTATGGATTGAGTGAATGCACATTAAAAGATTATGTAAATGTTGAAAATATGCATGCATATGTGTTGGTGCACATGTTGAGATGCATTGTGTGAATGCATGGGTGTGACATATATATGTTTCAATGCAGTTAGATAATAGATGAAATGGTGGACTATTGTTAATCCTGAGACCATTTCATGAGCTTCTATGAATGTGGGAGAATGATTGCATGAAGAAGGTAGACAAGTTGATGGGATACTAGAGTGCTCTATCGGAAGGACAAAGTTGCATAAAAAGAACATGGCTGTGAAGTAATGAATATTTACAGTTTATTTAAATTGCATGGATAGTGTGACTGTTGTTAAATTTTGAGCATTAATTCACAATACTCTAGGATCTTTACTGAGAGAGTAACATATACAGTATATCAATGCATGACAATCACAATAAGCATGACAAGCATCACAAGAATCAAAAGCATGAGAGATAAGAGACACAGAGTTTCCGTGGGGAAAACCCTAAGGTGAAAAACCCCACAACTTCCTCAGAGATAGATAGAGCAATGGCTCAACCAAAGTACAACCAAAATACACTGAGATAGTCTCCTAGTAGCATATGATCCTCCTCCTCACTAGTGCGCCACTTTCTGAGTGAGAGTGAGATACTTTTCTGAGTGATCTAAATAGAGATCACCTGATCTCTATTTATACTAATTTGTTTGCCTAGTGACCTTATGGGGCCGACTTGTCTATCTAGGTACATCCACATTATAATATATATATTTCAGGGCCGACCCCACACATGGTGGTCTAATAACCCATCGGAAAGTACACACACTTGCGACACTTGTCAATCCACATGACGACAATTCCTTATAGAGGAATAACACATCTCTAATAAGGGTACAATAAATATATATGAAATACATAGATGAAATACATTCCGAAGTTACATATACATCAAAACTCCCTCTTAAATAGGAAGGTATTTCTCGACACAGATCTTCTAGACAAGTCTTCTTCTCGGGATCATCATCATCGATGCATCGTCATCATCATTGTCGCTACTGCTACTATCTCAACCAATCTCTGACTCTACTCATCATAGAAACTTCTACAGAGCCAGTCCTTTTTCATACTGGATGTAGGCCCACCACCTGCAGGTCTTCATCATCACTGGCCATACTGTGGAAATCTTAGGACTTATTACATGCATCACAAAACCTTAAAAGAGTCTCTTGACTAGAAAGAACCCTGAAGAGCATCTGAGGCCTTTTTCATCCTATCCAGATCTCCAGGACTTATTACATGTGACCCCACCACAGAAACTCGAAAGAGAATCCCAGGACTGATTACGAGCACAAGGCTCAACCTATCGGATCTCCCAGGGCACAAATTACATGTGGTCACCACAAAACCTCGAAAGAGCATCCCAGGACTGATTACGAGCACAAGGCTCAACCTATCAGATCTCCCAGGGCATAAATTACATGTGGTCATGGCAAAACCTCGAAAGAGCATCCCAGGACTGATTACGAGCACACGGCTCAACCTATCGGATCTCCTAGGGCACAAATTACATGCCATAGGACAAAACCTCGAACGAGCATCTGCCAGATATCCCAGGGCACAAATTACATGCCATAGGCAAAACCTCAAAATACTATCTGCAGATCTCCCAGGGCACAAATTATATGTCCTCCCAAGAAAAACCTCGAAAGAACATTTTCCAGATGTCCCAGGGTACGAATTACATGCCATAGGCAAAACCTCGAAAGACCATCTGCAAATCTCCCAGGGCACAAATTACATGCTTATCTGCACAACCTGTTCCACGGCCATAGAGTATCAACCTTATACTCACCATACATCATCCTGATGTACACATGATCATCCTGATCATCATCACTGCAACATCCTGCTACATGTCATCTGGAGCAACATCCTGAAGCTCGTCATCCATGATCATCATAATCATACAATGCATCTACTTGATGCATACGAAGTATCTACCTGATACATATCATCATACATGATCCACCTGATCATACAGTGTATCCACCTGATACAAATACAAATACATGATACATATCACCATACATGATCCACCTGATCATACAATGTATCCACCTGATACATATACAGATACATGGTCCAAGCATCCAACATGATGCTTATACAAAATACATACACATGATCCAACCGATCATATCTAGCATCCAACATGATGCATACATACATACATAAAAATGATCCAACTGATCATATCCAGCATCCAACATGATGCGTACATACATATACAAAAATGATCCAACTGATCATATCCAGCATCTAACATGATGCATACATACATACATAAAAATGATCCAACTGATCATATCCAAGCAGAAGCCAGAAATTCATCCTAATGCTCGTCATCCAATGCTTACATCCATAGCCATGTGAAGGATCCTCCTTCCAACATGCTTGGAATGGTTTCAACAAATGTGTCCATCACTTCTTCCTCAAAGTATCCTCGATCTAAAGAACGCCAAGCCTCTCTCTGAAGTACTCGAACTTCACCCTGGCTAGTGGCTTCATCAGCACATCTGCAATCTGCTTGTCCATCGCAACATACAAGAGCTTCACAACTCCTCTCTGCACCATATTCCTGATATAATAATATTTGATCTCTATGTGTTTCGACTTGTCATGAAACACTGGGTCCTTGGATAGCTTCACACAACTCTGGTTATCACAAAAGATACCAGTAGCATCCAACGGGAGATCAAATAACTCAGATAGTAGCTTCCGTAGCCATATTGCCTCACAACTAGCTGAACAGGATGCAACATACTCTGCCTCAGCTGTACTCAGTGCTACACAGGACTGCTTCCTACTAAACCAAGAGATCACACCTGATCCCACACTGAAGCAGCACCCAGATGTGCTCTTCCTATCTGTAGCACTACCAGCCCAATCTGAATCAACATAACCCTGCAGGTTAAACTTTTGATTCGCCTCATACTTGAGCCCATAATCCACTGTACCCTTCAGGTACCTCAGAACATGCTTTACAGCAACCAGGTGAACACTCCTCGGATCTGTCAGGAACTGACTCAATGTGTTCATAGCAAAGCAAATGTCTGGTCTCATGTTCGTCAGGTACATCAAGGACCTAATCATGTGACGATACATAGAGACATCAAACGACTCAGATGAAGCATCACATAGAAGCTTTAGATTCGATGCCATAGGTGTGGCCATGGCCTTGCAATCCATCATCCCAAATCTCTTCAGGATATCTACTGTGTATTTCCCTTGACCAAGGAAAATCCCACCTACACTCTGCCACACCTCCATACCTAGGAAATAATGCATCATTCCCAAATCTTTCATATCGAATTCAGCTGCAAGCTTCCTCTTCGTATCTGCAATCAATCTATCATCCCCTGTTACAAATAAGTCATCCACATACAGGAGTAGAATCACAGGATTCCCTTCTTCAACCTTGTAATAAAGGTTGGAATCCACTTTACTCCTGGTAAAGCCCAAACTAGATAGGAAACTGTCCATCCTACCATACCAAGTTCTAGGAGCTTGTTTCAAGCCATACAAGGCTTTCTTCAATCTGCACACATATGACTCCCTTTCATGTATTTCAAAACTGAGTGGCTGCTCCACATATACTTCCTCTTCAACTACACCATTCAAGAAAGCAGTCTTGACATCCATCTGGTGTATTTTCCATTTCATAGCTGCAGCCAGGGCAAGTACTGTTCTGATGGAAGTATACATGGTTACAGGTACAAAAGTTTCTTCTTGATCTATTCCCTCTTTCTGAGAGAATCCACGAGCTACGAATCTTGCCTTGTATTTCTCTACACTGCTATCTGCAACATGCTTGATTTTGTAAATCCATTTGGAAGTCACAACAGACTTCTCTTTAGGTCTTGGGACAACATCCCAAGCATCATTCTTCATTATTGATTGGTATTCCTCAACCATGGCATCCTTCCATTCTTTCTTTTCCACTACTGCTTCATAACTGGAAGGTTCTTTGTTCATAATGTCACAGAGTAAAACAACATAGCTGGCATGTGATCTGGTTCTCTTGTTTGCTCTGTGTTCTTCTTCTGGAATGCCAAATCTTTCTGCATCTTGAATGAGCTCTCTAGCCCATACAGGTTTCCTCTTGTGAGAGTTATCCTCACGAGGTGGATTTATAGGTTCTTGTGGATGTTCAAACTCACAAACAACTTCTGGAACTGCTTCAGTCATGTTAGTGTCTTGAAATCTAGTTTCCTTAGGTTCTTCATAAACTTCAATAGGTGCCTTCCTTGATTTGATGAATGCTGAGTTTTCATCAAATGCTACATCCCAGCTGACATCAATCTTCTTGAACCCAGGAAAGTATATTCTATAAGCCTTCGAGCTTTCACTGTAACCCACAAAGATACCCTTCTTTCTTGAAGGATCTAGTTTAGTACTCTTTTCCTTTGGGACATGAGTGTATACTGGAAAACCAAATATTCTGAGATGGCTGACTTCAGGTTTCTTACCAGAAAAGACCTCTTCTAGTGTCTTGTTGTCCAATATCTTGTGGGGTGTTCTGTTATGCACATATACAGATGTTCTAGCTGCTTCTGCCCATAGATGCATAGGTAGATCCTGGTCATGTAGCATTGCCCTTGCTACTTCCATGATAGTTCTGTTCTTCCTTTCTGCAACTCCATTTTGTTGAGGATTATAAGGAATAGTCAACTCCCTCTTAATCCCTGAATCACTACAAAGCTTCTTGAAGTCACCTGATGTGAATTCTCCATCATTGTTGGATCTAAATGTTTTGATCTTCTTGTTAGTTTGATTCTCCATCAAGGTTTTGAATTCCTTGAACTTATCAAACACCTCATCTTTGTTCTTCAAGAAGTATACCCAAGTCTTCTTGGAGAAGTCATCAATAAATGAGACATAGTAAACATACCCACTCAGAGAACTGGATGACATAGGACCACATACATCTGAGTGGATGATTTCCAAGATGTCTTTTTCCTTGCTTTCACTGCTTGGGAAAGCCTTCTTAATGTTCTTGCCTTTTGCACATCCTTTGCAAACACCTTCATGTTTGGTCTTGATTTCGGGAAAACCCTCTACAACCTTGCTTGCAATTGGAAGTGCTCTATAGTGCATATGAGCAATTCTTCTATGCCAAAGTTCACTTGGCTCCATGGATTCATGTACCATGGCATGTTCAGGTTGTCTCTTCAATTTATACAAACCTCCCTCTTGCTCTCCAATCACTACTGCATCATCTATGTTCTTTCCCTTTGGCCACATTAGGACTTGGCCATCCACAAATGCAACCCTCATACCTTTTGCATCCAATGCAGAGATGGAGAATAAGTTCTTCTTGAGCCCAGGTACATAAATGACTTCTTTCATCTTCAAATATTTTCCAGAATCTAGGTTGTAGGAGGCTTCACCACTTCCTTTGATTGGGTATTGATAATCATCCCCAAGTTTCACCTTATGGGGTGATTCATGTTCAGATAGATTCACAAGAGATTCCTTAAACCCAGTCATGTGTTTGGAAGCCCCACTGTCAATCATCCAATCATTACAACCATGGGAGATAGTACCTGTGAGAGCAAAAATTAGAACATATTCTTCTTCACTTGATGAGTCATCATCACTATTACTTTCTGCCCTAGCCTTCTTCTTTGGGGGTTCATCATCTTCTGCAGCATGAGCATGATATCTTCTTTTGTTATTCTTCTTCTTCTTATTGAAGTTGTTGTTGTTGTCTTTCTTCTTCTTGGGACAATCTGAAGCAAAGTGTCCATTCTCATTGCAATTGAAGCATCTGAGATCTTTCTTATCTTTATGATAATGGTGGTGAGAGGATCTTCTGTTATGAGATGATTCCTTCTTGGACTTGCCTTTCCTGGCATGTGCTGTGAGAGCTTGATCTTCATTTCCCTTCTTTTCTTCTCGGGCCACAAGCCTAGCTTCTTCTTAAGAGCATTCTTCCTGCAATCTGTTGAAGGAGATCAACTTCTTCCTTGCACAAATTCCTTGAATGAAGGAATCCCATGACCTGGGTAGGCCATTTAGAGTGGTCATCACCACTTCACCATTCTCCACCATTTCATCCACTGCTTCTAGTTGTTCCTTGATCTGCGAGACCCTTGAAAAATAAGATTGAATGGTTTCTCCATTTTGAAACTTTACTCCTTTCGATTGGTTCTGCAGGGTCATATTCCGATTTATGTTCTTCCCTTCAAATAGCTTGGTCAAAGAGTCAAACATATCCTTGGGTGTCTTTAGAGAGGACACATGGGGTATGAGATGATCTTTAATGGAATTAGCAAGGATTCTCTTTTCCTTGACCAAGTTCTTCTTATGCAATACCTTGGCCTCTTCATCCTCTGGGATAGGGATGTGTTCTTTCACATATGAGTCCAACTCATTCTCTTCTAGGATTAACCCAATCCTATACTTCCAAGCTCGGAAGTTATCAGCTGCTTCAAGCTTATCCTCAAGCTTGGTGTGGTGAGACATCTTAAAGAGTACTTCAAATGGAAATAGAAAAGATTTAGATCTTACCACTTGAAATGCTGAAAACTGGATCTGGTCCTCGATTAGGGTTTGTCGAAAAAACCGTAAAAATTCAAAATGTGAATTTCAATTTTCTTAAAAGATAGAAAGATGCACCTTGATGAGCTGATCAGCCTGGTGTATTCAGAATTTGAGATCAGCAAAGCTTTACCCTTCAGATTTTCCTTTTTGTCCTCCGGGTTCACTAGGGAGAGCCCTGAATTAGGGTTTGAGTTTCCCAGAGATCTACCCATCCAAAAATCTCGATCCAAAGCTCTAAACTTCGATTTTTGCAAGGAGCTTCTAGCTATGTCTTCAGATTTCAGAAATTCCTATTTTTGTGGAAACCCTAATTTTTAGGGCCAAATCTGAAAATGCTCGGAATTGAATTCTAATTGGACAGATAGATGCGGTTTAATGAGTAGAGTCAATCTACTATACTGCTTTTCCAAAATCTATGGAGAGAAACCCAATAAACAAGAAACTCAAGTTTTCATCACTGCAAAATGTCTTTTTCTCAAGTTAGCTCTGATACCATGTTAAATTTTGAGCATTAATTCACAATACTATAGGATCTTTACTGAGAGAATAACATATACAGTGTATCAATGCATGACAATCACAATAAGCATGACAAGCATCACAAGAATCAAAAGCATGAGAGACAAGAGACATAGAGTTTCCGTGGGGAAAACCCTAAGGTGAAAAACCCCACAACTTCCTCAGAAATAGAGAGAGCAATGGCTCAACCAAAGTACAGCCAAAATACACTGAGATAGTCTCCTAGTAATAGATGATCCTCCTCCTCACTAGTGAGCCACTTTCTAAGTGAGAGTGAGATACTTTTTCGAGTGATCTAAATAGAGATCACTTGATCTCTATTTATACTAATCTATTTGCCCAGTGACCTTATGGGGCCAACTTGTCTAGCTAGGTACATCCACATTATAATATATATATTTCATAGTCGACCCCACACATGGTGGTCTAATAACCCATCGGCAAGTACACACACTTGCGACACCTGTCAATCCACATGATGACACTTCCTTATAGAGGAATAACACATCTCTAATAAGGGTACAATAAATATATATGAAATACATAGATGAAATACATTCCGAAGTTACATATACATCAACAACTGTGTCTTGCAATTTTATTATGATAATAATGCATATATTAAAATCTATATATTTCATTGCATTTCAATGTTAACATCAGAAGGTGTTTGAATTATTGAGTGTTATAATTCTGAGATCACTTCAGTGACTGTTGTGGCAATGAAAGGAATATATGCATAGATACTCACAACGTGTTTGGATGATTGGAGTTTCAGTTTTCAGGTAGAAAAGTCTTACGTAGGGTAATGAGGATAAGTCCATAGTAAAGACCGGGATATACCATGTGCAGAAGCCAAGGGTTATGAGAAGGTTCTCATGGTTGTAACTTATGCATGAAACAAATCTGAAAATTGTCTGATTTAAGTTTATGAGAATAATATCATGGTTGCAAATCTAATTTCTATAGGAAAACATATTTGTAGATTTCAAATTTGAGAATTTGCTCATAATTTCTGATCATTGTTTGGATTATATAAAATTGTGTCAGGAGGACATGTTGTAGGTGGATGTTCATGTATGGTAGCAAGGATGAAACCATAATGGACATAGTGATACCACTTACAAGAGCCAAACAATATGAGGATAACCTTATTGCTAAGGAAATCAATTTCTGTAGGAGGAAAGAATTGTAAATTCATGTTTGAATTTAATTATTAATGCTATTGATTGGTTATGAAACAATCAGATTTCAAGTTATTGTTAAATGTTGCGGACTGTTTGGCTATTTGATAAGTGTGATAGGATGACACATTGCAGGAAGACCATGTGTGATGGTCTGCAGAAGCCAAACTAGATGGGAAGGATCCCATGCTTTGGAAATGGGTTTCGAGTGAAATGCCATTGTAAATGTGATAATGTATCAACCAAACTACATGTTGGTAAAGCATGTGAGTTAGACAGTAAAATTATGCCAAGAAGGCATGTGCAGGTTATGGAACGTGAAAAGATTGGGGTGGCAAACCGAAGGATTGTTGACTCAGAGAAGGGAGCCCCCATTCTTCGCAAATGAAGAAAAGATACATCTGTGAAATGAATGAGTATTCTGTAACCCTAACTAAGAATATACATGTCCAGTTATTATAATTAATATGCACAACATGTTTTATTATTTCATTATTGTTCCAGACTGCTTAAGTGTGACTAAGGCCTACATGGCTCACATCAGAAAGGGATGCATACCTTTTTGGTGATGGGTTATGTTAGGGTTTTCAATATTGACTACACCCTAAGGGAATGGACGCATTCCTCGTGTTTCAATACTTGATAGTGAATGTTATGAAATATGATTACAATTTTAAAGTAGCAATACTGATGAGCCTGCTTATCCTTATTGTGGTACCAGCTTACATAGATACAATTTGGTGTTGCACGTTAAGAGATAAAGTGAAGAAAGGGTGCTCAAGAGGATTGTATGGGCAGTGGTATCCTTTCTACACTCACACTAAACAACACTAGAAGAGATGGATAAGCCTAAGGATCTGTTTAGAAGAAAAGGGGTATCATCCTTGTGTAGTGTGAGTGGGTATTGTGGGGCCATGCTAGCCTACAGTCAAGTGAGTCACCTATGGAGTTCCTGGAGGGAACCACTGGTTTGCATAAGAGAAGGAGCCACACACTCATATTATGTTGTTCTTATTGCCTGATAAACCCAGTCAGTGTACTGGCTTGGCAATGGTTATTGGATGCCTGATAAACCCAGTCGGTGTACTGGCTTGGCATGTTGTTAAATCGGATGCCTGACAAACCCAGTCGGTGTACTAGTTTGGCATTGGCTACATGCATGTTGTGGAGGTATTGGTGAAGGGTATTATTTCCTGACAAATCCAGTCGGAAAACTGGCTTGGAAATGGTCATTGTATGCTTGATAAACCCAGTCGTCATACTAGCTTAGCATACTGATTTTTAAATGCTTGATAAACCCAGTCGGCGTGCTGGCTTAGCATACTGATTTTAGGGATTCCTGATAAACCCAGTCGGTGTATTGGCTTTGCATTTCCTATTCGGATGATGCTGTGGAGAAGCATGTGTGCTGACCAAGCACCCACCCCATAGGTGATCCGAGGCTTGTAAAGTAGAGAAGGAAACCTATGGAGTAGCGATGAAATGCACAATACAGATAAGTATTCATTTTCATTTATTTCTTGTTTGGAATAATGAATATTTCAGGTAAAGTCTTCTAATAGCTAAGCTGATACAATGTTGTTTCTTTGTTGGAAACCTTGGTCATAGCAGGAAGCAAGGACCCTGAAAGAACTGTAAATTCTTGGCAAAACTAGAGAGTAACTAGTTGTGCACTATAAATTCTTGGTAAAACCAGAGAGTAATTGGTTGTGCACTAAAATTCTTGGTAAAACCAGAGAGTAACTGGTTGTGCACTAAAATTCTTGGAAAAACAAGAGAGTAATTGGTTGTGCGCTATAAATTCATAGTAAATCTAGAGAGTAATTGGTTGTGCGCTATAAATTCTTGGTAAAAGCAGAGAGTAACTAGTTGAACATTAACTACTTGATGTTGACATTGATAAAACCCAGTCAGCATACTGGCTTGGCATTGCCTATTCAAATGGTTGTGGAGTAGCCTGCGTGCTGGCCCAACATTCGTTATTGTATCCACAGGAAATCCAATGCTTGGAAAGCAAAGAAGGAGCCTGTGGAACAAAGTGAAGACATCCAATACAGATAAGTATTTGGTTATCTTGCAACTTCTTGCTTATTTAAAATGAATATACATGTGTATATGAAATGTTTATGATTTCTTAAACTCTTGTTTAGAAATAAACCCTATGAAAATAAACTAAACATGTGAATTGATTCAATGTTTGAGTGTAGTCCTTGCTGGAAGCAAGGACTATGAAGGTATCATAGAGATGCATATGGACATATGATCATCCTAAAGAGATCAGTATGAGCAGTAATGAAAGATGGTGCTAGTGGAATTGTGTGGGTCCTGGAAGCCAAAGGTTCTGTAAGCAACAATGGGGAAGGGTTCCCTAGTTGAAAATCCTCAGACAGACCTTAGACACTATGTGTCATAGCCAAGAAAGGGAAATTCAAGCATTCACATTGAAGTGAAAGAGGCTAAGGAGCATAAAACCACAAGTGATGGTGTGGCTCCGGATTGGAACAAGACTAACAGGGAGGAACTCTTACTCTTCTCTTTCCTTTTTGACTGATGCATCTTAGAAACAAAGGATTGTTGAGTGCATGTCATAGCTGAAAACAAATTGTGTTTAATTGCTTGAAAATAATTGTGAATGTTGAACTAGTTATTTGCCTATGAAAGGATGAACATAAATGAGTTCATGTGTATGTTGGGAAAGCATTAAATGTGTGGAAGTCTCACGAGTAAAGCATGGACGTTCCATGTCAATTGGGAAAATAATTGACTAATTTTAATATTGTGTTATGCTTTTCCTAACAGGAATTGGCAGGATGAGTCTCACAGGTGAGAAATTGAAAGCCATTGGTTGCAATTGTTGCCAGCCAAGTGTTTTTATTGAGCAAAGCAAGAGCCATTTGTGCACCTTGATCATGGAAGCAGACCAAAAGCTATTTGTTTTCGCTAGAAATCTTCCTCAAATAGTTTCCATGGTAGCAAGAAAGATGGCATCCATGAAAATTCCAGACTTGTAGATCAGCTGGAAGGTGAATAAAAGGAAGGGATTGTTGTGGAGCAATGCCCACCTATAGAGATGGAAGATCAAAGCCAACAAGAGAATCTTGTGGAAGCCAAAGGACTTGGTCCTAAAAGCTCAAAGTAAAGAGATGAAATGCAGGACCGACCTCCCACCATTTGTGAATTCTGAGGCATGTGTAAAGTGGGTATTTATTCCTAAGTGTTGGAACACTGAGGATGGTGTTATTCCAAGGGGAGGGGAATGTAATGTTCCCAGTTTGACCCCATGGCATTAAAATGTAAATGATGTAATATTGTCATAAAATTGTGGTGAGGAGCTCAAGGCCAAGGCCCCGCTATCGATTTAGTGATGCATATGGTTTGCATGCTAGCCAGGCACATTGAAATTGTAAATATGTTTTTTAATAAATTACCCACAACTAGCTATGCAATGCAACAAGAGATGGGAGCATTATTTTACAATGAATTGGGAGGGAAAACATTCAAACCCGTGGAGCCAATCAAGCCAAGCCAAGTGTCAATGAGAGAACCAATCAAACCATCAACTACCCATGTTGACTTTTGTACCCAATCATTGATTTCTCCCAAGAGTTGGTTGAGGTAGTTAGTGCCTTGGGGAATGAAAGGTATGGCTGTCCAAATTCGGGTATGGGCAAGCCACCCTGCATGGGAAATCATGTTTGGCTTCCTTGGCAAGAAAAGAGCTATGAATTTCTCCCCAAGCCATTATCCATGAACTAGTGAATCTCCCTCACAAGTTTGGAGCTACATGGGAGTTTTTCAGCCATGTTTGTTGTGTTTTCCTTCATTCTCCCAGCTGAGAAGGGCGTTTTTGTGTTGTATACCAGTGGGGAATAAGGTGAATCAAATTGGGGATTTATAGAGACCGTTCTGGCTACTGAATGCTCAGATAGTTGGGAAGAAATCGTTTTTCCTCCCTGTGAATGTTTTTCCCCATCCCACAATTTGTTTTTGGTTGGAAACGATTTGGGGAAAACCCAAACCCATGGCCATCCTATTGGAAAATCCATTGCTTTGGCTTGAGCTTGAGTGCTGTTAAATTTTTAGTATTAAATCACAATACTATAGGATCTTTGCTGAGAGAATAACATCTACAGTATATCAATGCATGACAATCATAATATGACAAGCATCACAAGCATCACAAGAATCAAAAGCATAGAGACAAGAGACACAGAGTTTCCATGGGGAAAACCCTAAGGTGAAAAACCCCACAACTTCCTCAGAGATAGAGAGAGCAATGGCTCAACCAAAATACAACCAAATAATACAGAGATAGTCTCCTAGCAGATGATCCTCCTCCTCCTCACTAGTGCACCACTTTTTAGAGAGAGAGATAGATACTTTTCCGAGTGAGTAAAATAGAGATCTCCTATCTCTATTTATACTCACCTTTTTGCCCAGTGACCTACTGGGGCCGACTTGTCTACTTGAGTACATCCACATTATATTATATATTAATTAGGGCCGACCCCATAAGGTGATCTAATAACCCATCGGCAAGTACACACACTTGCGACACTTGTCAATCCATATGACGACACTTCCTTATAGAGGAGTAACACATCTCTTATAAGGGTACAATAAATATATATATAATACACAGATGAAATACATTCCGTAGTTACATATACATCAACACTCCCTCTTAGCTAGGAAGGTATTTCTCGACATAGATCTGCTAGACAAGTCTTCTTCTCTGGATCATCGTCATCATCATCGTCACTGCTGCTGCTATCTCATCCAATCTCTGTCTCTACTCGTCATAGGAAGTTCTACAGAGCCAGTCCTTTTTCATACTGGATGTAGGCCCACCACCTGCAGGTCTTCGTCATCACTGGCCATACTGTGGAATCCTCAGGACTTTTACGTGCGTCACAAAACCTCGCAAGAGCATCCCAGGCTGTTACGAGCACACAGCTCTACCTATAGGATCTCCCAGGGCAACGAATTACATGTGACCTCACCACAAAACCTCGCAAGAGCATCCCAGGCTGTTACGAGCACACAGCTCTACCTATAGGATCTCCCAGGGCAACGAATTACATGTGGTCATGGAAAAACCTTGCAAGAGCATCCCAGGACTGATTACGGGCACACAGCCCAACCTATCGGATCTCCCAGGGAAACGAATTACATGCCATAGGACAAAACCTCGCAAGAGCATCTGCCAGATATCCCAGGGCAACGAATTACATGCCATAGGCAAAACCTCGCAAGACTATCTGCAGATCTCCCAGGGCAACGAATTACATGTCCTCCCAGAGCAAAACCTCGAAAGAGCATTTGCCAGATGTCCCAGGGCAACGAATTACATGCCATAGGCAAAACCTCGCAAGACCATCTGCAAATCTCCCAGGGCAACGAATTACATGCTCATCTGCACAACCTGATCCACGGCCACAGAGTATCAACCTGATACTCACCATACATCATCCTGATGTATCCATGATCATCCTGATCATCATCACTGCAACGTCCTGCTGCATGTCATCTGGAGAAACATCCTGAAGCTCGTCATCTATGATCATCCTGATCATCACTGCAACATCCTGCTGCATGTCATCTGGAGCAACATCCTGAAGCTCATCATCTATGATCATCCTGATCATCACTGCAACATCCTGTTGCATGTCATCTGGAGCAACATCCTGAAGCTCGTCATCTACGATCATCCTGATCATCAATGCAACATCCTGCTGCATACCAAGTATCTACCTGATACATATCATCATACATGATCCTCCTGATCATCAATGCAACATCCTGCTGCATACCAAGTATCTACCTGATACATATCATCATACATGATCCTCCTGATCATCAATGCAACATCCTGCTGCATGCCAAGTATCTACCTGATACATATCATCATACATGATCCTCCTGATCATCAATGCAACATCCTGCTGCATGCCAAGTATCTACCTGATACATATCATCATACATGATCCTCCTGATCATCAATGCAACATCCTGTTGCATGCCAAGTATCTACCTGGTACATATCATCATACATGATCCTCCTGATCATCAATGTATCCACCTGATACAAATACAAAACATATGATATATATCACCATACATGATCCACCTGATCATACAATGTATCCACCTGATACATATATAGATACATGGTCCAAGCATCCAACGTGATGCATATAAAATACATACACATGATCCAACTGATCATATCCAGCATCCAACATGATGCGTACATACATACATAAAATGATCCAACTGATCACATCCAGCATCCAACATGATGCGTACATACATATAAAATGATCCAACTGATCATATCCAGCATCCAACATGATGCGTACATACATACATAAAATGATCCAACTGATCATATCCAGCAGAAACTAGAACATCATCCTGATGTTCATCATCCAGCGCTTACATCCACAGCCATGTGAAGGATCCTCCTTCCAACATGCTTGGAATGGCTTCAGCAAATGTGTCCATCACTTCTTCCTCGAAGTGTCCTTGATCTGAATAATGCCAAGCCTCTCTCTGAAGTACTCGAACTTCACCCTGGCTAGTGGCTTCGTCAGCACATCTGCAATCTGCTCATCCGTCGCAACATACAGGAGCTTCACAGCTCCTCTCTGCACCATATCCCTGATATAGTGGTATTTGATCTCTATGTGTTTCGACCTGTCATGAAACACTGGGTTCTTAGATAGCTTCACACAACTCTGGTTATCACAGAAGATACCAGTAGCTTCCAACGGGAGATCAAATAACTCAGACAGTAGCTTCCGTAGCCATACTGCCTCACAACTAGCTGAACAGGCTGCAACATACTCTGCCTCAGCTGTACTCAGTGCTACGCAGGATTGTTTCCTACTAAACCAAGAGATCACACCTGATCCCATACTGAAGCAACACCCAGATGTGCTCTTCCTATATACAGCACTGCCAGCCCAATCTGAATCAACATAACCCTGCAGGTTAAACTTTTGATTCGCCTCATATCTGAGCCCATAATCCACTGTACCCTTCAGGTACCTCAGAACATGCTTTACAGCAACCAGGTGAACACTCCTCGGATCCGTCAGGAACTGGCTCAATGTGTTCACAGCAAAGCAAATATCTGGTCTCGTGTTCGTCAGGTACATCAAGGACCCAATAATCTGACGATACATAGAAACATCAACTGGCTCAGATGAAGCATCACAAAGAAGCTTCAGATTCGATGCCATAGGTGTGGCCATGGCTTTGCAATCCATCATCCCAAATCTCTTCAGGATATCTACTGTGTACTTCCCTTGACCAAGGAAGATCCCACCTACATTCTGCCACACCTCCATACCTAGGAAATAGTGCATCATTCCCAAATCTTTCATATCGAATTCAGCTGCAAGCTTCCTCTTGGTATCTGCAATCATTCTGTCATCTCCTGTCACAAATAGGTCATCCACATATAGTAGTAGAATCACAGGATTCCCTTCCTCAACCTTGTAGTAAAGGTTGGAATCTGCTTTACTCTTGGTAAAGCCCAAACTAGATAGGAAACTGTCCATCCTACCATACCAGGTTCTGGGGGCTTGCTTCAAGCCATACAAGGCTTTCTTCAATTTGCATACATAAGATTCCCTGTCATGTATTTCAAAGCCGAGTGGTTGTTCCACATATACTTCCTCTTCTACTACACCGTTCAGGAAAGCAGTCTTGACATCCATCTGGTGTATCTTCCATTTCATTGCTGCAGCCAGGGCAAGTACTGTTCTGATGGAAGTATATCTGGCTACAGGTGCAAAGGTTTCTTCATAGTCTATTCCTTCCTTCTGAGAGAAACCACGAGCTACGAATCTTGCTTTATATTTTTCCACACTGCCATCTACAGCATGCTTGATTTTGTAGATCAACTTGGAAGTCACAACAGACTTCTCTTTAGGTCTTGGGACAACATCCCAAACATCATTCTTCATAATTGATTGATATTCCTCAACCATAGCATCCTTCCATTCTTTCTTTTCCGCTACCTCTTCATAACGGGAAGGCTCTTTGTTTATGATGTCACAGAGTAAAGCAACATAACTGGTGTGTGATCTGGTTCTCTTCTTTGCTCTGTGTTCTTCTTCTGGAATGCCAAATCTTTCTGCATCATGAATGAGCTCTCTAGCCCATACAGGTTTCCTTTTGTGAGAGTTATCCTCACGGGGTGGATCTACAGGTTCTTGTGGATCTTCAAACTCACGAGCAGTTTCTGGAACTGCTTCAGTCATGGTAGTGTCCTGAAATCTTGTTTCCTTAGGTTCTTCATAAACTTCGGTAGGTGCCTTTCTTGATTTGATGAATGTTGAATTCTCATCAAATGTTACATCCCTGCTGACATCAATCTTCTTGAACCCTGGAAAATATATTCTGTAAGCCTTCGAGCTTTCACTATAACCCACAAAGATGCCCTTCTTTCCTGAAGGATCTAGTTTAGTCCTCTTCTCCTTTGGGACATGAGTGTATACTGGACAACCAAATATTCTGAGGTGGCTGACTTCAGGTTTCTTACCAGAAAAGACTTCTTCTGGTGTCTTGTTGTCCAAAATATTGTGGGGTGTTCTATTCTGCACATATACAGCTGTTCTAGCTGCTTCTGCCCATAGATGCATAGGAAGATCCTGGTCATGCAACATTGCCCTTGTTGCTTCCATGATAGTTCTATTCTTCCTTTCTGCAACTCCATTCTGTTGAGGATTATAAGGAGCAGTCAACTCCCTCTTAATCCCGGAATCACTGCAAAGCTTCTTGAAGTCATTTGAGGTGAATTCTCCACCATTGTCAGATCTGAATGTCTTGATTTTCTTGTCAGTTTGATTCTCCATCAAGGTTTTGAATTCCTTGAATTTATCAAACACCTCATCTTCGCCCTTCAAGAAGTATACCCAAGTCTTCCTGGAGAAGTCATCAATAAATGATACATAGTAAACATACCCACTTAGGGAACTGGATGACATGGGGCCACATACATCTGAGTGGATGATTTCCAGGATGTCTTTTGCCTTGCTTTCACTGCTTGGGAAAGCCTTCTTAATGTTCTTACCTTTTGCACATCCTTTGCAAACACCTTCATGTTTGGTCTTGATTTCAGGAAGACCTTCTACAGCCTTGCTTGCAATTGGAAGTGCTCTATAGTGCATGTGAGCAAGTCTCCTATGCCAAAGTTCACTGGGCTCCATGGATTCATGTACCATGGCATGTTCAGGTTGACCCTTTAATTTATACAAGCCTCCCTCTTGCTCTCCAATCACTACTGCATCATCAATAGTCTTTCCCTTTGGCCACATTAGAACTTGGCCATCAACAAATGCAACCCTCATACCTTTTGCATCTAAAGCAGAGATGGAGAGTAAGTTTTTCTTGAGCCCAGGTACATAGAGGACTTCCTTCATCTTCAGAGATTTTCTAGAATCTAGGTTGTAAGAGGATTCACCACTTCCTTTGATTGGGTATTGATAATCATCCCCAAGTTTCACCTTATGGGGTGATTCATGTTCAGAAAGGTTCACAAAAGATTCCTTGAACCCAGTCATGTGTTTGGAAGCCCCATTATCAATCAACCAATCATTACAACCATGGGAGATGGTACCAGTGAGTGCAGAGATCAGAACATACTCTTCTTCACTTGATGAATCATCATCACTACTACTTTCTGCCTTAGCCTTCTTCTTTGGGGGTTCATCATCTTCAGAAGCATGAGCATGAAACCTTCTTTTGCTGCCCTTCTTCTTCTTACTAAGATTTTTGTTATTATCCCTTTTGTTCTTAGGACAATCTGAAGCAAAGTGACCCTTCTCATTGCATGTGAAACATCTTAGGTCTTTCCTGTTCTTCTTTTGATGGGACCTATTGAGGCGAGAGGGATCCTTCTTGATTTTACTTCTTTTGGTGTGAGCTGCAAGAGCTTGATCTTCTCCTCCCATCTTTTCCTCACGAGCTATAAGTCTAGCTTCTTCTTGAGAGCAGTCTTCCTGAAGTCTACTGAAGGAGATCAACTTCTTCCTTGCACAAATTCCTTGAATAAAGGAATCCCATGACCTGGGTAGGCCATTTAGAGTAGTCATCACCACCTCACCATTCTCCACCATTTCATCTACTGCTTCTAATTGTTCCTTGATCTGAGAGACCCTTGAAAAGTAAGATTGAATGGTTTCTCCATTCTGAAACTTCACTGCTTTCAATTGGTTCCGCAGGGTCATCTTCCGATTTATGTTCTTTCCTTCAAATAGCTTGGTCAAAGATTCAAACATCTCTTTGGGTGTCTTGAGAGAAGACACATGGGGTATAAGATGGTCTTTGATAGAATCAACAATGATTCTCTTTGCCTTGACCAAGTTCTTCTTGTGCAATGCCTTGGCCTCTTCATCCTCTGGGATAGGGATGTCTTCTTTCACATATGAGTCCAACTCATTCTCTTCCAGGATTAGCCCAATCCTATACTTCCAGGCTCGGAAGTTATCAGCCCCTTCAAGCTTATCCTCAAGCTTGGTGTGAAGAGACATCTTTAAGAGTACTTCAAATGGAAATAGAAAAGATTTAGAACTTACCACTTGAAGTGCTGAAAACTAGATCTGGTCCCGGATTAGGGTTTGTCAGAGAAACCCTAAAAATTCAAAATGTGAATTTCAAAATTCCGAAAGGATAGAAAGATGCACCTTGGAGAGCTGATCAGCCTAGTACATTCAGAATTTGAGATCAGCAAAGTCTTGCCCTTCAGAATTGCCTTTTTGTCCTCCCGGGTTCACTAGGGAGAGCCCTGAATCAGGGTTTGAGTTTCCTGGAGATCTACCCAGCCAAAAATCTCGATCCAAAGCTCAAACCTTCGATTTTTGCAAGGAGCTTCCAGCTGTACCTTCAGTTTCCATAAATTCCTATTTTTGTGGAAACCCTAATTTTTAGGGCCAAAACTGAAAATGCTCGGAACTGAAATCTGATTGGACAGAAAGATTCGCCTTGATGAGTAGATCCAATCTACTATACTGAATTTCAAAAATCTGTGGAGAGAAACCCAATAAACAAGGAATACAAGCTTCCGTCACTGCAAAATGTCTTCTTCTCAGTTAAGCTCTCATACCATGTTAAATTTTTAGTATTAAATCACAATACTATAGGATCTTTGCTGAGAGAATAACATCTACAGTATATCAATGCATGACAATCATAATATGACAAGCATCACAAGCATCACAAGAATCAAAAGCATAGAAACAAGAGACACAGAGTTTCCGTGGGGAAAACCCTAAGGTGAAAAACCCCACAACTTCCTCAGAGATAGAGAGAGCAATGGCTCAACCAAAATACAACCAAATAATACAGAGATAGTCTCCTAGCAGATGATCCTCCTCCTCCTCACTAGTGCACCAATTTTCAGAGAGAGAGATAGATACTTTTCCGAGTGAGTAAAATAGAGATCTCCTATCTCTATTTATACTCACCTTTTTTCCCAGTGACCTACTGGGGCCGACTTGTCTACTTGAGTACATCCACATTATATTATATATTAATTAGGGCCGACCCCATAAGGTGGTCTAATAACCCATCGGCAAGTACACACACTTGCGACACTTGTCAATCCATATGACGACACTTCCTTATAGAGGAGTAACACATCTCTTATAAGGGTACAATAAATATATATATAATACACAGATGAAATACATTCCGAAGTTACATATACATCAACAAGTGCAAGCATACAAGGTTCAAGTGTAGCCTGATAAACCCAGCTGTGGACTGGTTTGGCTTGGTTGAATTGATGAATTGGCTGTGAATGATCTTGAATGTCCCTTTTTCCTTGTAAGATTCATGCCCAGCTCGAGGGTGGAAGTTGTGTTGAGAGATTGATGCACACAATTGGCCTATGGTTGGGTGGAACATTGCAGCGACATAGCTAGTTGTCTGAGACAATTTCACAATGAAGATAAGTGTTTTTCTGTTTATGTATTTACTTCTGAAATGTTTAAATTGATGACTATTTTAATATGATGTATGCATATGATATGTGTGTGGATGAGTTTCAATTCCGTGGTGCATATTGCTTAATTTGTATCTGCACACCAATGTGTTGTTCATATGATTCTAATGAGTGGGTTGAGATTATGTGAAAGCCCAAAATTTGGAATCATGTTTCCTACCTTGCATTTGATAGATGGGTGGGTACGTTACACTTAGCATCAACTCTAAAGTTTCCTCTTCAACAAATGTCTTAGATCAAACGTTTTGGCACAATTTTTCTGTGGAATTGAAAACTAGCAATGCAACTTCCTGATACATTGACACAATAAGCTCCAACACTTTCCTCTCGATGTAAATTTGATTACCACAGGCACGAATTCTTCGATAGTTTCATGAAACAACGCGATCAAAAACAGGTTCTCCAAGACGTCGCTGACAACAATCAGCTCTTTGGCTCAGTGATTTCAAATATTTCTTCAATTTTTATGTGGAATTTTCCTACAGTGACTTTTGATTATGTGCTATGGATTTTTCGTTTAGTCTCTCATTCATCTTTATCCGGGCCTGTTCTACCCTTTTTTTTTCTTCCTTTTTTTTCACGGCTCCTTAATTAAAACTGTAATAGAGCTATCAAAAGAGGCAATCCCACAATCACGTGATAACTTCTGGAAAGGAATAATTATTAGGGAAATAACATGGAAGAATATGGTTGAAATCTGTCTGCCCAGCGAAAGGCTGATTGCGTTTTAGAGTCTGTAGCAGTTATGGCCACCCAATGCTTATTCATTTTTTTTAAAACTTAGCTTCCATCTGTTCATCAAATTTCTTTCCAAGTAAAGAACTTGAGCATGGTAAGATGATATCACACCAACACTTATTTTGGAGTTTCCTCTACAAGCAAAAACTGAATACCACGCTGCTTCCAGTATTCAGAACTGCTAACAACATACAACGACTCCAGCAAGGATCTTTCTAAACTTTTGCACTGTATAAGCCCCTTTTCTTTCCAATACTCCAGAATCGAGTATTCATGGTTCTCTTCATAAATCCACAACCTTTGCTTTGCACAAGTTATAGAAACAACATAGCAAATTTGAGTTTCTGTGCTTCACGATAATAACATGACTATAGAGAGCAACATGAACTGCACGATGTGTTGAAGCACAAACGGTAATGTGATTTTTTTTATTGTTATTTTTTAAACAATTAAAAAAAACATTGTAATCATTGAGAACTCTTCCTGCTTTACAAATCCCATGCAATTTCATGGCCCATAGAAGATAAGAAAGTATTTGTTCTGTTCTTCCCAATAATCATCACACCTCCAGCCACACGATCTGTATTCCCTTGAAAATCCCAATTCAGGATTTGAGACATGAGATGCAAGGCTGCAGCACAGGCCTTCACTTCCATTCCAGTGCCTTGGAATGTTCTTTGAGCTACACTGAAAGGGGCCTCTTGAGCCCCGGTATACTCTCTTCAAATCACGCAACAAGGATACTAGCTCGCACCGATTTTCTCCAACGGAGCACTAGGAAGCAATGTAGCTTCGGACTAAACAATCTTCAATGCAACAACTATCCACGCACTTGGCGCAACAAGAAATACACATCAACATTATCAATGCATTCTGGAAATCCATGTCTCCACATAGATCTTCATGCAGGTCTTCACAGAAATCTTCAAGCTGGTGTGTTTTATGCAAATCTCCAACGATATATAACAACACAAATAACATGAACACTTCAATGTATTCAGTCTAAGGAATTAGACCTCACGCAAGAGTGAAGAGTGCCTTGTTAGAATGCATAACTACATTAGAACTCATGAGAGAGCTCAATGCAGTCTTCAACCTAGGGTATGAGGCCCACAATAATAGAGGGAAGATCAATCGATATTCCCAATGCAACCACCGACGTGGAACTTTATTTGCAACGGGTTTGGTCTTCAGAATGTCAAGGCGGTAAGAAATATTGAGGTTAGAATCGTGCCCACAATGATCATACACGATCAGCCGATAATTAATGATCCATGGGAAGGTGACAGTCTGGCAAAAAATGATATGCAAAGGGAGTTTTACATCGCCAGGCGGAAGCACACAAGCCGAAATAAATGGACAATGCAATGGGGAGGAGGCCGTTAGACATGGATCACATAGACGAAGGAGGTGGAAACACATGGGCCGAGAAATTGACAGCGTATACCATCTTTGGAGAGCTGGGCTCCAATTCTCCACGTGGAGTCACAAGTCACGAGCAGAAAAATAACTCCTCCTACGGTAGGCAGATGATCGATTATGTCTGTTCTTCCAGGATGTATTGTGAAGTGACCTGTGTTCACAAATATCCACTCTGTGTTGTTTAACACACAGGTGTATGCAATATGCATATCCTCACAGCGATACCCTCCTTTAGCTAACCCATCCTCACACGGTCTTCCGATCAATGTTCATATTTCAATGATGGCAGCTTTTCAAAGGATTGCAATAAGATCTAAACATAAAAAAAAGATTCCTTTGACAGCTTCTCCAAAGATTTGCAATAATATGTAAATAGAAAACTTAAGTTTTCTTTGGCAGCTTCTCCAAAGACTTGGATATGAAAACTAATAGAAAAGGATAGCTTCTGCCATTGGCTTCCTCTTCAAAATTCTGCAAATAAAAACAAAAAGTCTTTGCAATGAAAACTAGACGATATCAATGTTAGAATAATTTTCTTAATTAATCTATAATTTGGGCCACACATGTAAATAATTAAAATGTGTGTGCTATCATTTAATTAAGCCTAAATATAGTGATCTAATTAATAACTGATTAATTGGCTTAAGGGTATAATTGTCATGAGATTATTGTGTAGATACCATTAGATAATTATTATTTCTATGAGAGGCGGAAATATAATTATAATGAAGTTAAAACTGCCCTAGCGGTTATTGTGAACTGCCCTAGCGGTTATTGTGAACTGCCTTAGCAGTTTATAAATAAGGTTATGGTCCCCATTCTACCACGACGCATTCCAATTTCTAAAAATCCTCTCAAGAGAAGTTGACGCAGAATCTAGTGGCTAGAATTGGAAGATCATCTCAAAGGGTTCTCTTCCTGTAAGGTTTCTACTTCAATGGATTCAGGTATGCTTCCGCTATTAATTTTCTACTCATTGTTTTAATCAGAAGATTCCAGTATATATTAACAAGTGGTATCAGAGCTTACTTCTTGATTAATTCTTTGAGTTATTAATTTAATATTTATATATTTGTCAATGGATTCTCTTCAGAATTTTTTTTTTAGAATCTCAGAGAAAGTAAAATTATTATAATTGCTTCAAATAGCAATCCATTTTTCATTTATTAAATATATAGCATCTCCTGCAAGACCAAATCTGAGACATCCGAATCCATTTTATAGAATAATCTGGGCCTCCATCCAAACGCTTTTCTCCCATGCTAAAAGATGCCCAATTCATTCTGAAAAACGTGTTCATTGCTGGGCGTCCCATTATAATTTTGCCTCATCTTCTCAGCAACTGTACGTGACTGCGAACTTCATAAAGCCATAGCCCGAGATTTTCTTAATCCGGCCAGACCAGAATTGATATCTATCGAGTTTTTTCATCTGCAAATCATTCTTACAAACGTCATAAACAACCGTTTTATATTTGAAATAGCGCGGTTTATTACAAGTACAGATAAATTTTTCACAGATCTTTGTTTTACAAGTTTACATGTAGCGTCACGCTCAGAATTTATATTTCCACCTTTCAATTAACAGAAAGTTGCACAGAGATTTTTGGCAGTTATGCCTGCTGATTGTGAGATTTTTAGCAGGAATGTAGAGTTATTTACCGTGAATATTCAAATTTTACTATAGGAATCCTCGTTTGATGATGTATAGTCATTCCAGCGGGAAGATATCCGTTTGTTTTGTACTCAGAAATATAATTTTTGATGCTTAATGGATATAAGTATATCAAATGCATTTTCTTCTAATAAAATTCAATACTTATTGCTGTTTATAACTCAATCGATATGCAGAATAAGATGTTAATACCCCCAAACCGATTGATCTATCAAACAGTTTCTATACAGTTATTACGTGATTCCTCTGTCATAGGGATTTATTTTTATTTTTTTGTTTTTTTGAAAATTAAAAGTTATCTTTCAGCGTCCTTCAGTTGACATTATTTTGGCTGAATGTATGTCGTAAAGAATGTTCAATATTATTACACTTTGTTTTATATTCATGATATATAACGAAAATTACTCCAGATTACATGAATACATTATTAAAAGAATGTATTTACTTTAGTGAAAGATTTTGTCATACGTATCATTCATTTATACATTATCAAAAGAATGTATTTACTTTAGTGAAAGATTTTGTCATACGTATCATTCATTTATTTATCCTGAGCACGTTTTGTATGAAGCCATTTTTCTGAAGCAATGAAAATATATTTCCTGTCATTTCTATTTTATTTCATTTAAAGTTATACCGGTTTACTATTTAACCATGCATTCACCATCGTCGTTCATATATTTCTGTTTCTCTGCATATTATTTATTTTATATCATAATTGAGTTTGACAACAAAATGTATATATAAAACAAAAAAGAACGCAAAAGATTTTGACTTGTTTCTAAACTCGCGATCCTTTCTTGAACCCCGTGACAGTCCATCAAATAATGAAGCAGTAAATACTTTTAGAATTTTTCCAAACCTGTGAATTTGAATTTGATGCATTTTATGATATTTAAGTTATTGATCTAGCATTTTAAATAAGCTAATTAAAGCGGAAAATCACCAAAGTGACATCTTTCGTGTAGATTAGTCTGTTCAAGGTGTTAGATTTTTTGTGTGTATGTGATTCATGCGGGTATTGACTGGCCCAAAGGAAAGTTAATATTTGGTCAAATTGCATACATACCTGTGGTGATAAATATGTGACGGTTATAAAGGTAACTTAATGTGAATAATAACTCAATCCAAAGATAGATTTATTATTTGACATAACTTATCATCAATGTTTGATCACTACAACAAGAGTACCACTTACAGTTAATATTACTGTCCAAAGACTTGATATTAATGTTGTGCCAGGTATCTTGAAATGTCATAATTTGTTTTTTTTTAAATTTAAAGATTATGCATTTAATTGCTTATTTTATGTGAACATGATGGTTTATTTAATTCATTTTATTTTGTTCTCTATTTTCAGCTTTTATGTCTACTACTTCTATATCTGCCAACATCAATAATGTACCTATGTTAAATGGGACTAATTTTAAGGACTGGAAAGAGAATATGATGATTCTCTTAGGCTGCATGGATATAGATTTAGCCTTGAGAATGCCCAAACCCGATGTACTCAATGAGGATAGTACTCAAGAGGATGAGGTTTATTGGGATAAGTGGGAACGTTCAAATAGGCTAAGTCTTATGATTATGAAGCGCGGCATTCCAGAAGCTTTCAGAGGTGCGGTAACCAATGAGGTTACTAATGCCAGTGACTTCCTTGCAGAAATTCAGAAACGTTTTGCCAAAAACGATAAGGCTGAAACAAGCACGCTTTTAGCAAGCTTGATTTCAATGAAGTACAAAAGCAAGGGTAATGTTCGGGAGTACATCATGGAGATGTCTCATCTTGCTTCAAAACTTAAGGCTTTGAAACTCGAGTTATCTGATGATTTCCTCGTGCATTTGGTTCTCATCTCTCTTCCTTCACAATTTAATCAATTCAAGGTCAGTTATAACTGTCAAAAGGATAAATGGACTCTTAATGAGCTCATTTCATTTTGTGTGCAAGAGGAAGAGAGATTGAAGCAAGACAAGACCGAAAGTGCTCATCTGGCTAGCACTTCCAAGGATAAGGGCAAACGAAAGTATAAGGATAATAAAGTTGCTGCTTATAAGGGTCCAGAACAAAAGAAACAGAAAGTTGAGATAACATGTTTCTTCTGTAATAAGCCTGGACATACTAAGAAGGAATGTACCAAGTATGCTGCTTGGCGTGTTAAGAAAGGTATATTTCTTATTTTGGTCTGTTCTGAAGTTAATTTAGCTTCAGTATCTAGAAATACATGGTGGTTAGACTCTGGTGCTACTACTCACATTTGTGTTTCTATGCAGGGTTGCCTGAGTTACCGAAAACCAAGTGATGCTGAAAGATGCATCTATGTCGGAGATGGTCAGTCGGTAGAAGTAGAGGCAATAGGGCACTTTAGATTATTATTGAAATCCGGTTATTTTTTGGACTTAATAGATACTTTTGTTGTACCGTCTTTCAGACGGAATTTAATTTCAGTTTCTGTTTTGGACAAATCAGGTTATTGTTGTTCATTTGGAAACAATAAATTTACATTATCTATTAATTCAAATGCTGTTGGAACCGGTTTACTTAATGTTTATGATAATCTATATTTGTTGGAAACTGTTCCGTCCTATAATGAAACCTTGCATGTGGAATCACGAGGTACAAAGCGTAAATTGAATAAAGATAATTCGGCCTCATTGTGGCACAAACGCCTAGGTCATATCTCTAAATCTAGAGTTGAGCGACTTGTGTCCGATGGGATTTTGGAATCACTTGACTTTTCAGATTTTGATATTTGTGTTGAGTGTATTAAAGGAAAACAGACCAAAACAAAGAAATTAGGTGCCAATAGAGCTACAGACGTCTTAGAATTAATTCATACAGATATCTGTGGACCATACCCTACGGCATCTTGGAATGGTCAACAGTACTTTATAACATTCATAGATGACTATTCAAGATATGGCTACCTATTTCTTATACATGAGAAATCACAATCATTGGACGTGTTCAAAACATTTAAAGTAGAAGTTGAGTTACAACTCAACAAAAGAATAAAGATCGTCAGATCTGACCGTGGTGGTGAATACTATGGTAGATATGACGGATCAGGTGAACAATGTCCAGGACCATTTGCTAAATACCTAGAGGAATGTGGGATCGTCCCTCAATACACCATGCCAGGATCACCTAGCATGAATGGTGTAGCAGAAAGACGAAACCGAACTCTTAAGGACATGGTAAGGAGTATGATTAGTCATTCTACTTTACCCGAAAAACTCTGGGGTGAAGCACTCAAAACGGCAGCTTATATCCTAAATCGGGTGCCAACTAAAGCGGCTGCTAAAACGCCTTATGAGCTTTGGACAGGTCGAAAGCCCAGTTTAAAGCATTTTCATATTTGGGGATGTCCAGCTGAAGCGAGACCTTATAAGCCTCATGAAAAGAAACTGGACTCTAAAACAGTTAGCAGCTACTTTATTGGCTATGCAGAACGATCAAGGGGTTTTAAATTTTATGATCCTACTATTAGGTCAATTTTTGAGACGGGAACTGCAACATTTTTTGAGGATGTTGAGTTTGGGGGGAGAAATCAGGCTAGGAATATTGTCTTTGAGGAGGAAGAGGGATCTACTATTGCTTTTGATAATGTACAGGTTTCACTACCTATCATTGATCAAGAAGTAAACTTGGATCCTCAACCAACAGACAATATTGTTCAACCCTTAATTGTTCAACCCATTGCAAATGAGGACATTGCTCCTGAAGAACAAACTCAACAACCTCAAGAAAATATGCCATTAAGGAGATCCACTAGAGAGAGGAGAAGTGCAATTTTGGACGATTATATCGTATATCTCCAGGAACATGAGGTAGAAAGTGGAATGATGGAAGATGATCCAATCAACTTCCAGCAAGCCATGAAAAGTTCCAACTCTCAGAAATGGATTGAAGCCATGAATGAAGAGTACAAATCTATGCAAGACAATAAAGTTTGGGAACTTGTCCCATTACCAGTTGGTACGAAGCCCATTGGTTGTAAATGGATATTTAAAACCAAGCGGGATTCAAATGGTAATGTAGAAAGATATAAGGCACGTCTTGTAGCTAAAGGCTTTACTCAAAAAGAAGGAATTGACTTCAAAGAGACCTTCTCTCCAGTTTCTACGAAGGACTCTTTCAGGATAATCATGGCACTAGTTGCACAGTATGATCTTGAGTTACATCAAATGGATGTTAAAACAGCGTTTCTCAATGGTGACATTGATGAAACAATTTATATGGTACAACCAGAAAATTTTGTGTCCGAAGACTCAAAGAATATGGTTTGTAAATTAACTAAATCCATTTATGGGCTCAAGCAAGCTTCTCGTCAGTGGTACTTCAAGTTTCATCAAATTATTGTCTCATGTGGTTTTGAGGCAAATCTTATGGATGAATGTGTGTATCACAAATTCAGTGGGAGTAAGTATATTTTCCTGGTTTTATATGTCGATGACATATTGCTAGCCACAAATGATAGTAGCATATTACACGACACCAAGAGATTTTTATCAAAACATTTTGAGATGAAAGATCTTGGTGATGCCTCCTTTGTCTTAGGAATCCAGATACTCCGAGATCGTTCTAGGGGTATTTTAGGATTGTCACAAAGGACCTATATTGATAAAGTTCTCAAAAGGTATGGCATGCAAAATAGCAAACCAGGTGATACCCCTGTCGCTAAAGGAGACAAATTCAGTCTTAATCAATGCCCTAAAAATAGTTTAGAAAGTCAAGAAATGCAGAAGATTCCTTACGCTTCGGCTGTGGGGAGTCTAATGTATGCTCAGGTATGTACACGTCCGGATATTGCGTACATTGTTGGTATGTTAGGCAGATATCTAAGTAACCCTGGAATGGATCATTGGAGAGCAGCCAAGAGGGTTATGAGATATTTACAGAGAACAAAAGAGTACATGCTTACATATAGGAGATCGGATCAGTTAGAGATCATTGGGTATTCCGACTCCGACTTTGCTGGATGCCAAGACAGCAGAAGATCCACATCAGGCTATATTTATCTGTTGGCTGGTGGAGCAATTTCATGGAGGTCTGCCAAACAGACACTCATAACTTCATCCACCATGGAAGCAGAGTTTGTAGCATGTTATGGGGCATCCAATCAAGGAATATGGCTACGAAATTTTGTCACTGGGCTGCGTGTTCTGGATGGTATTGAAAGACCATTGAAGATATTTTGTGACAATAAATCAGCAGTTTTATATTCCAATAACAACAGGAGTTCTACAAAATCAAAATACATTGATATCAAGTTCCTAGTTGTAAAAGAAAAAGTACAGAGTGGACATATATCCATAGAGCATATTGGAACAAACTCCATGATAGCGGATCCGCTTACAAAGGGATTACCACCCAAGGTCTTTCATGAGCACACTGCTCATATGGGTGTTGTCTCATTTGAGGATATTCAGATTTAGTGGGAGTTTATATTATTCATTGTATATTGCTCTATGTTATGTTTAGACTTTATCTATACATTTGGATTGTGTTCTGCAGAAATAAAGTATTCATTTTATTGCACTCTGTTAAATTATGATAAAAATTTGATCTTAATAAAGTTAAGTAGGACCAGTTGGAAATAGGCATGAATAGATCACATTGCATGTAATTTCCATGCTATGCACTCATGATTGATCTATGTCATTTAGCTATGCATATATATGTGACCATTGATTGGTCTAGTAACGATTGATGTAACAAAGGCCACCTTGATCCTATATCAGTATAGTTAATGGACCAGATTGTTCGGATATACCCTAAGGACATGATAGCAAATTTTGAGCTCATAAGGTTAAGCACATTTATTTGATTACATATGCATGTGACCCAGTGGGAGATTGTTAGAATAATTTTCTTAATTAATCTATAATTTGGGCCACACATGTAAATAATTAAAATGTGTGTGCTATCATTTAATTAAGCCTAAATATAGTGATCTAATTAATAACTGATTAATTGGCTTAAGGGTATAATTGTCATGAGATTATTGTGTAGATACCATTAGATAATTATTATTTCTATGAGAGGCGGAAATATAATTATAATGAAGTTAAAACTGCCCTAGCGGTTATTGTGAACTGCCCTAGCAGTTTATAAATAAGGTTATGGTCCCCATTCTACCACGATGCATTCCAATTTCTAAAAATCCTCTCAAGAGAAGTTGACGCAGAATCTAGTGGCTAGAATTGGAAGATCATCTCAAAGGGTTCTCTTCCTGTAAGGTTTCTACTTCAATGGATTCAGGTATGCTTCCGCTATTAATTTTCTACTCATTGTTTTAATCAGAAGATTCCAGTATATATTAACAATCAATACTATTGCTATGGTGGCTCTGCACAAATGTTCTTTGTAATGAAATCTGATAGAAATAGTAGATTTTTCTATCAGCGACTTCTCCAGATGGTAATTTTTCCATCCATTCCAAAAAATATGGCGGCTCCCTTTTTCTGGCTCTGTTTCTTTGTCGTTCACACAATCAGTACACCTGCATTCTCTGTCCCCCAGGAATACATGACACAGTCCTCAAGGCTTTGTATCAAATCGTATTCATTCAAATTATGCTACAATGATTTTACATACTCACATAAACATTTAGTATTTAGTGGCAAAAAGAACAAGAGTCAGAATCTATCTTTGTGTTCATCTTCATCTGTTACTAATCACAGTCCTCCTCCTGGCTCTCTTCAAGCGGAAGTCCAAGTGCTATTGCATGGAGACCTAATTGAGAGGCTGATTTTACAAAATCACATGTGTCTATGCTTGCTGTCAGATCTACCACCAAGTCTCCACGCTTGGTAAATGCCACTATAAGGGACTCCCACAGAGTAGACGACCGTTGGGATCCACCCGTGTAAGGTTCGAATGTCCAGTCTTCTTTACTCATCTCTTCAATTATCACATCTTGAGAGAATAATTGGCGTCGAACTGCATACCTTTTCTCCTGGCCAGCTTTTTGTTTATGAATTCGTTTCTTGCTTCATCCATGGAAGATGAATATAAATAACTAGTGTACCTATTCACTTGGCCACCGTAGTTGAAAATATATGGGGAGGTTGCATATCAGTGTTAAGGTCCTGACGAACACCAAATGAGCTACCAAAGCTGCATCCTCTACTTGCCTGTTTTTATCCCAAGTGTTTTTTTTTTCATAAAAAAAATCAGGACTTTAGGGTAAATTTCAGAGCACCTCCATCATTGGATTTACATTGGCCATTTATGTTATATTCAACTTCAGAGCGATTCTTCTTTTTGTTCTATTTCAAAGCCACACTCTTTTTTTTTTTAAATCTCCTTGCTTGCAATACTTGTTTTTGGAGAAGTTTTGAAGATTATTCAAAATATATTTGAAATTTCTCCAATTCTTTAAGTACCATTTCTTTCTTGCTAAGGCATCCCTCCAATTGGCATAGTCATCTCCATTAAACAAGGGGATTTTATCATCTACATTTCTAGCTATTTTTAAGATGTTGATTTTGGCACCTATCTTTAGATTGAGTGCTTGGCTCTAAAAATGGACCTGTTTTCCTTTTGGATCAGCCTTCCAGCAGTGAGTTGTTCAAAGACAACCTTGCTCTGATACCAATTGTAGAACAGGTCTCAGACACTGAGGAGGGGGGGGGGAATCAGTGTCTTCTTAAAACTTAAAAATCTATTGCCAAAGCACTAATTTAATCACTCATATGTATTATGAAACAAAATATATAAACACATATGAAGAACAACACATATATATGAATATGTCAAATATCTTTTTACTAAATAGGATTTTACATTACATATCATTAACGATCTAGACCCAGCTAGATTGAGAAACCTAGTTCTCTTACAAGACCCAACTTGTATACACGACCCAACATATAGAGAGGAATCCAATCCTCATTCAGGTTCCAACCTAATTACAGACACCAATCTGTTTGAATGAACACAAGGTCCATATCAATGATAGAATATCCACCAAGATATATTTTATAATCCACCGAGACACAATTTATAAATGAATATGTTTTCCTCTATATATACCTCTCCAATTGTCATGTGTGTTTTGAAATAACATGACCTTTCAAAACCAACGTGAGTTTACAAGGGAACATGTCTCTTCATTAACTTCTTGACTTGTTAATTTACTTTTGTATTTTAAGCAAAACATTTCTCTCTTTTTAAACTAGTTTTAGTTATAGCCATATTTAGCTACTTCTCATTTTAAACTCCGCCAACACTTTTTAAATAAGACTTTCAATTTCATGAGCTTCAACAAATTCTTTTAATTTAACTGTTATGTCGGTGGCTTTCATAGCAGCAACACGGGAACATGGCATATCATCTGATCCTGACACAAGTATATTTCCAGTTGGTTTAAACAGTACGATATTAAACAACCCTCGTGTGCTTCTAGCTTTACATAGAGCTCCAGGTTCCGAATAACATCTTGATAAACGCCCATCTAGCGGGTAAAGGCCCTTGGGTGCAATTGCCCAGTCTGACAGTGCCATATCTCCTCAACACTGCACTAATATAGCCGAGACCCCTTCTTATTTTTTCTACCTTCCATTGAACTTCCAATCGGTGATCGTAGGTTAACCCAGAGCTATATAAACTTCCTTCGGCATTGATTCCATTGTTGTAAAGTTGTCGTTTGATTCAAAGGAGGCATTATGTAGCACTAGAGCTCCTTGCAAATACATTTCCTTTCTCTTTTGAATGTTTGTAAGTAGAGACATTGTGTGAAACCTTCCAATCATGTGAAGACCACACAGTTGGCACGTTACAGTTCACGCCATTCTAAATTTTCTACTCAGCTAATGTATATGTGCTTCCACGTTGCAGATGGATAGAAGCATCATGCTCATACTCAGACCTAATCAATGCAGCTCTATGCAGTACATTGCAATAGTCTTCACCAACGCTCTAAAGGAGAAGATCAATCTTCAACGCAAAAAACAACAACACATCACCTAAAGTAACTTTATGGTGATTCGATTTCAGCAGCAATATAGCTCATTTCTCATGTGTCCATGTATTCTTAGTTCACGCGAACAACATCTCACACTTAGTGCTCTATAGAGTCTTCAATTCAGGTTCCTCCATGAATTGCGAATGCACCACCATATCATGTAGTCTTTAAAAATTACTGAGTGAAATACAACAACAATACGTTGTGGTCATCAATAGTCACAAGCAACTCCATGATACCATCAATAGTTATTTCATGGAGGCAATAGTTCCACCTAGAACAAGTTCCATATAGTCACTATGTTCACCTTCACAAAGGGTTCACTCAGCTTTGTGGTCGAGGTTTCACTCCAACAGTCGCTTCATCAGTCACATGTCTAGTGCATAGTCACTGGTTCAAGAGGGTAGCATGCACCAGTTAGGGATTGCGCAGGGAGAACTGGGTTATCCAACAATTCCTTTCCACGGTCATTCAATGCACTAGTTAGTCTTCAATGCATTCACCAACAACAACACAACACAACCGATGCTTAGGAGATGGAAATATCACGCATGTAGAACTGTCCCTCAGAAATTGCATAGACACCAAACTATAATTCCTCCATATGTAGAAAGTGTCCAATATCTCTATGTGTAGCGTGAGATTGCATGCTAGGAATTCAACGCAGTACTACAATCTTCCAATACAGAGATACACAACATTGCTAATCCATCAATGCGTCATTTTAAGATCATTCTAGCTTTCATACATCAAGAAGACAAAACAATCTTCACGCAAAGAGGTCACAACTCTTCTCAATGTAATACCATGGCCTTCACAAATGTCTTCAAAGCATGCATTATTTGACATACTGCTTTGTCTCTCTTCTATTTTTTCATGTTTAACTCCAAGTTTCTTCTCACATGCACTAGGTTCTATATGCACTAGGTTCCTTGGTACCATCACAAACCATGTCATCTCCATATCTCTGATTGACATCAATGCCAATCCTTCAATCCAAGTTGCCAACAATCTGTTCAAGTTGGTTGACATAATCCATAATACCATTGGCATGAGGTCCATGTGGCATCCTAGCTGGATCAAATGCAGGTCTTGTAGGTTGGTTCCAAAAAGATTGGTTACTTTCTAGAACTTGACCACTCCATTGCGGAATGGGGTTAATGGTTGGATTTCCCCCTTGCGGGGTTAGGCCCCAAAAATATTGGTTACTTTCTAGAACCTAGCCACTCCATTGATGTGTTCCCTGGGTATGATAATAATTCCAAGGTGGTTTTTCCCTTTGCGGAGACTGGCCCCAAGAATATTGGCTAATTCCTGAAACATGAACAATGGGTGGATTGCCTCCTTGCGGAGGTGGGGACCAAGAAGATTGGTTGCTTCCTAGATCCCAACAACACCATGGCGGTTGAACTTGGTATTGACAATCATTCCAACATCCCTCCTTGCATGTTAAATTTTGAGCATTAATTCACAATACTCTTGGATATTTACTGAGCGAATAACATATATAGTATATCATTGCATAACAATCAGAATAAGCATGACAAGCATCACAAGAATCAAAAGCATGAGAGACAAGAGACACAGAGTTTCCGTGGGGAAAACCCTAAGGTGAAAAACCCCAGAGCTTCCTCAGAGATAGAGAGAGAAATGGCTCAACCAAAGTACAACCAAAATACACTTGAGATAGTTTCCTAGTAGCAGATGATCCTCCTCCTCACTAGTGCGCCACTTTCTGAGTGAGAGAAGTGTGAATTTCTGAATGATCAAAATAGAGATCTCCCGATCTCTATTTATATTAGCCTGTTTGCCCAGTTACACTATGGGGCCGACTTGTCTATCTAGATACATCCACAATATGATATACATTTCAGGGATGACCCCACATATGGTGGTCTAATAACCCATCGGCAAGTACACACACTTGCGACACTTCCTTATCGAGGAATAACACATCTCTTATAAGGGTACAATAAATATATATATAATACATAGATGAAATACATTCCGAAGTTACATATACATCAACACTCCCTCTTAACTAGGAAGGTATTTCTCGACACAGTTCTGCTAGACAAGTCTTCTTCTCGGGATCATTGTCATCGATGCATCGTCATCATCATCGTCATTGCTGCTGCTATCTCAACCAATCTCTGACTCTACTCATCATAGGAAGTTCTACAGAGCCAGTCCTTTTTCATACTAGATGTAGACCCACCACCTGCAGGTCTTCATCATCACTGGCCATACTGTGGAATCCTCAGAACTTATTACGTGCATCACAAAACTTGGTTGTAGCATCCCAGGCTATTACGAGCACACAACTGTACCTATTGGATCTCCCAGGAGCACATTACATGTGACCCATCACAAAACCTGGCTGAAGCATCCTAGGCCGTTACGAGCACACAACTCTACCTGTTGGATCTCCCAGGAGAACATTACATGTGATCTCACCACAAAACTTAGCTGAAGCATCTGAGGCCTTTTTCATCCTGTCCAGATCTCCTAGGAGCAAATTACATGTGGTCATGGCAAAACCTGGCTGAAGCATCTGAGGCCTTTTTCATCCTATCCAGATCTCCCAAGAGCAAATTACATGCCATAGGACAAAACCTTGCAGGAGCATCTCAAGATGTTGCGGGTACACAACTCCGACCTGAAGAAGTGGAAATCGGACACATGGGTCTTATTTGGAATCATGTCACATAGCCCATCCTCTTGTTGGTTCCTCCGAGTTCATTCTGATGTTACCCAAGGAGAGGATTTATTGCATACTGGTCGCAAAATAAATGAATCACTTTTTCTGCCTAGATTAGAGGATCTGTCGATTCTTTGAATCTTGACAGATCCTCCCTGAGCCTAAAGGAAATCTTCTAAATGTTCAATAGTTAGCAAGGTTAAACTAGAAGTTTCCAAGTGTGATGAGGTGTCAGTGATGCATCATCTGATACGAACCGTTACACCAAAACCTCGAGGTGTTAGTGAATGCTGCCCACTAGGATCTTAACATCCCACCACACTCCGCAGTCCAGACTCTGGGCTGGATGTGCGCCCGTATGGTGGTGTCCCCCTTTGCGCCGTACGAGCCCCGAGTGAACACTGCAATGCCGACGTTTCCACCCGCTCTGTGACTTGAACCTTGGTTGAGGCTCTGATACCAAATGATACAAACCGTTACACCAAAACCTCGAGGTGTTAGTGAAGGTCGCCCACTAGGATCTTAACATCATCCTTTAGGATAGATCCGAACTCCTATTTAGGGAGGTAGTTACAGAAATATAGAAAGGTCGTTAGGGTTAAACCATTAAATTGATTCTTCATATATACGATTGTAAGCCTACGGGCCACAGCAGAGGTAGAGTGGAGGTGAGGCAGAGGCAGAGAGGATAGGAAAATAGAGAGGAGGGGACCAGGGTAGAATACTCCCATATTGTGTAATCAGGTCATGAAATTCTGAGTAATTGAATTTGATTAATGAAAGCATTTTATATGCATATAGACTTGTGAATATCTCTTTCTATGTATTTTTTATGAAGTTCATTGTCTCTGTTGAATGTGAATGGCGTCCTGCTGAAAACATAAAGTCATTTACTCTGGAATTTGTATGCAATTCCTGCAGCGAAAAATGAGTACATAGGCTTTGTTAATTGGCTGACTTCCTGACAGTAAGCAAGTATAGGAATATGCAATTTCTGCGAAGTATTTGGAATTGGAAGACCCTTCTGAAAACTGACTCGATGTGATTGTTTATCACTCGAGTGTCCTTATGTTATGAGATCTCAAGTTATACAAATCAGAAGGAAGTGAAGCGATTGAAATTGGAATTTCAAGTTACTTCAATCAGATTGTTTAAAGTACATTCTGCATAAAACCCTAACCCTAACAAAAATTTAACAGAATAAATAAATGTGTTGGGTGAGAATCTACTGTCACTGAAGGTAAAATATTGGAGATTTTAGCATTTGTTTAACATTTGTATACAGAGATCTAGTTACGGAATTGATAGCTAGGTTCCATATTTCAGGGTTAGGGTTTGAATATTTGAAAGTGTGTTGAAGGGTAGTAGTTATTTCTTTCCACTTGTTCATGAAAAACTAAGTTTCTAAAATGTTGAAACAAACACTGAAGAAATGAACACTGGCCTGGAGGAAAAATCGTGGCAAATTGTCATTGTGCACAAATTTGAATACCCAGGTATACTCTGTTTGGGAATCGAACTCCATTTTAGATTCCATTTGTGTATGAGCAGCAGTATATCATGGCCCAATTGTAATCATATTATTAAAGGGAAAACGCCATTTCTGAACAAATAAATTGAATTTATACTCAAGGTAAGAGTTCAAGAATTTGGGGAAGCGTTTTTTGTTGAAATTGTAGGTGGTTCCTACATCAAAAATAAAAAGAAGACCTGCATGGATAGCGTTGGAACCTGATTTCCGTAGTTCATCTCACTCCCATTCCTTCCAATCGGCACCTATGTTTATCTCTCCATTCGCGGTTCAACCCAATAGCATTTCATTGTGATTTTTTGTCTATCTCTCCATGCACGTGGTTTAAGCCAGAGCAAATCATTCCCACCCTAATTTCATCCACACCAAAATTCAAAAATTGAATTTTTTAGTCTTTGAAAATGGTATCTTTTGAATCTTTGAAAATGGTATAAAATTGAATCTTTTTAACCTTTACAAATGGTATAAAATTGAACCTTTCGAATCTTAGAAAATGCAGGCATCATTTATTGATGTAATTTAATTTACGATATACAAAGTGACAAAGTGTTACCATTATTGGAGTTTATTATTTAAATATTATTATCCGCAAAATCAAGAGTCATACATGACTTCACAATGTCTCAGCGTGCCATAAACCCTAGGCTAACGCATACCTAGTGGGAGACCATGCGTCACACATCAAATAATACCTGAGTATAATTGCTCTACTACAGAAGGATAATGAGCTATAGAATAATGAACCCTAATCATACACACAAGAGGAAGACCAAGTTGATATAACATGATGAGAACATGATTCTCTCATATATATTATAGAGGTCCAGGGGTATAAAGCCTCCAATAAGTATATGATCCCACACAAGATCGAGTTAACCAACGAGTTAAGTTAGGGGTCACACATCATGACCAATACTCCAACGTTAGGTGATCAAGGGCTTGCAACCGCATAAGGACTTATCTATACCTATGACACATGGAACACCCATCAAGGAAACCAACTCAGTCCACCATCATTAAGTACTACTACGACCATAAAGGGATAAAAACGGTGAGGGCCAACTATTTGCTGAGGTATCCATCCCCTGGCTCAATGGCGTTGGGAAATGCTACCGTCTCTTTGACTAGTCCTCTCACTTTTGTTTCTAGTATTAAAACACATATTCATTCTCAGTTTCATGACAACCCTGCGATGGGTGGTACACACCCACCTGTTAATGTGTATTCGGCTATAATGACAAACAACATTATAATATAGGTGGTTCTTTCAAAGCTATATTAATGCAAAATAACATGCTTACGTTCCAACTTCATCCCTAGATATGATGGTAGCTATAGAAACAGTAAGCAAATTATAGGATCACATGTTTATAGAAAATGCACAACTACACAACATGTATCATGGGAAGCCCTCATGGGGGAGAAAACCCAGTTACAACTTTTCACTGTGACAGAATCTGCAAAATCAAGAGTCGTGCATGACTTCACAATGTCTCAGCTTTCCATAAACCCTAGGCGAAAGCATACCTAGTGGGAGACCATGCGTCACACATCAAAGAATACCCAAGTATAATTGCTCTACTACAGAAGGATAGTGAACTATAGAATAACGAACCCGAATCATACACACAAGAGGAAGACCAAGTTGATATAACATGATGAAAACATGATTCTCTCATATATATTATAGAGGTCCAGGGGTATAAAGCCTCCAATAAGTATATGATCCCACACAAGACTGACTTAACCAACGAGTTAAGTTAGGGGTCGCACATCATAACCAATACTCCAACGTTAGGTGATCAGGGGCTTGCAACCGCATAAGGACTTATCTATACCTATGACACATGGAACACCCATCAAGGAAACCAACTCATTCCACCATCATTAAGTACTGCTATGACCATCAAGGGATAAAAACGGTGAGGGCCAACTATTTGTTGATGGATCCATCCCCTAGCTCAGTGGTGTTGGGAAATGCTACCGTCTCTCTGACTAGTCCTCTCACTTTTGTTTCTAGTATTAAAATGCATATGCATTCTCAGTTTCATGACAACCCTGCAATGGGTGGTCCACACCCTCCTGTGAATGTGTATTCGGCTATAATGACAAACAACATTATAATATAGGTGGTTTTTTCAAAGCTATATTAATGCAAAACAACATGCTTATGTTCCAACTTCATCCCTAGATTTGATGGTAGCTATAGAAACAGTAAGCAAATTACAGGATCACATGTTTATAGAAAATGCACAACCACACAACATGATGTATCATGGGAAGCCCTCATGGGGGAGAAAACCCAAATTACAACCTTTCACTGTGATAGAATCCGGAAAATCAAGAGTCATGCATGACTTCACAATGTCTCAGCTTGACATAAACCCTAGGCGAAAGCATACCTGGTAGGAGACCATGCGTCACACATCAAAGAATACCCGAGTATAATTGCTCTACTACAGAAGGATAGTGAGCTATAGAATAACGAACCCCAATCATACACACAAAAGGAAGACCAAGTTGGTAGAACATGATCAGAACATGACTCTCTCATATATATTATAGAGTTCTAGGGGTATAAAGCCTCCAATAAGTATATGATCCCACACAAGACCGACTTAACCAACTAGTTAAGTTAGGGGTCACAGATCATGACCAATACTCCAACATTAGGTGATTAGGGGCTTGCAACCGCATAAGGACTTCTCTATACCTATGACACATGGAACACCCATCAAGGAAACCAACTCAGTCCACCATCATTAAGTACTGCTACCACCATCAAGGGATAAAAACAGTGAGGGCCAACTATTTGCTAAGGGATCCATCCCCTGGCTCAGTGGCATTGGGAAATGCTACCGTCTCTCTGACTAGTCCTCTCACTTTTGTTTCTAGTATTAAAATGCAGATGAACTCTCCGTTTCATGACAACCCTGCGATGGGTGGGCCACACCCTCCTGTGCATGTGTATTCGGCTATAATTACAAACAATATTATAATATAGGTGGTTCTTTCAAAGCTATATTAATGGAAAACAACATGCTTACGTTCCAACTTCATCCCTAGATATGATGGTAGCTATAGAAACAGTAAGCAAATTATAGGATCATATGTTTATAGAAAATGCGCAACTACACAACATGTATCATGGGAAGCCCGCATGGGGGAGAAAACCTAGTTACCCCCCACTGGAGAAAACCCTAGGCGAAGGCATACCTGGTGGGAGACCATGTGTTACACATCAAAGAATACCCGAGTATAACTTCTCTACTATAGAAGGATAGTTAACTAGCGAATAACGAACCCCAATCATACACACAAGAGGAAGACCAAGTTGATAGAACATGATGAGAACATGACTCTCTCATATATATTATAGAGGTCCATGGAGAATGTTGTATCACCGATCTTGCAAACATAAAAAATAATGAGTTTGAGGAATGCATCCATCTTCAGGTTCATTTGATTCAAGCCATCTATGTGGTTACAATAGTCTACAATAGTCTAATAGTAGGTGAAAACACCAAGGTTAAAATGCATGATTTTTTTTGGTGTTGTAAAGGTGTTAATTCGTCAACGTGAAGTCATATTATAGGATAGGGTATTTTTAGAATAGTGATAATTGCAATCCATGAGAAGAACCTTGGATCACACATTTTGGTTTGATCTTATCTTAGGCATCACTCATGATGTTTGATCAAGGAAGCAAATCACTAGCATGGATGAGGGTGAGAATTTACTCAATAGACCTTTCGCATTACTAACCGAAAATTTCCACATATTTAGAGGAACTTTTGCATATTTGAAGGCATACCTCACCATTGAGGTTCATATATATGTTTTTAAATGTCTTTGCTTAGATAATATACTAGGTCTTGGCACCTCTTTTATGGTGTGAGAATGTGTTGTAGGCAATGAAGTTTAAGTAGGTCCATTTCAACTTTATTTAATTGTTGCATTAGTTTTTGTAGGAGAAGGGTTAACATTAATAGAAAACCAATGCATTACACTCACCATTACAAACTTTTTTTTCACACCATTAGTTTGATTGAGAAATTATATTGTTTGACTTATAATGATTTTACTCTTGTACATGTGAAGATGTTAACTTTATGTTTTTTCAAATCCATATGCTTTCCTTCTAGTTGTGCATTTTTTAGTGGATTGTGTATCTTCTATAATCATGACTACCTCTTAAAATTTTAAGGATCCATACTTAAAAATGTATAAGTCTTGGCAAATCCAATCAATTCTTAAATTCTAACTATAAAATATTTGGTGATACTTTTTAAAAAAAATTTCTAATTTATAAGTATTTTATGTACTTTATATAATAATTTGGAGAAAATAGTAACATCTGTAAATGGAAATAGGCACATCTATTGTCAAGAAAAGAATGTTTGGATTTGTATTTCCCTCCATTGTTTTTAGTATTTAGATTTCCCTCCAATTGTTTTTTCATTTTGTAATATAAATAGGAACAAAGCTCGTATGTATTCAACAATATTTTAATTGAAAACATTTTTTGCTTAGCGTTGAAGTTAGAAAACTACGAAGACTAGAGGAAATGAGAAGCAAACTCTCTTACAACAGGCAATCTTAACCCGTGGAAACAAAAAGGGGTACCATTGCCTTGTACTATTGTTTGTACTATATTGCTCATACTATTGTTTTCTCTTTATTGTCCCTTTGTACTATATTGCTCATACTATTGTTTTGTCCTTATTGTCCCTTTTGGTCAAGATGAATTATGATGAGTATTTCAAAATTTAAGAGTATTTTGAAATCCATATTTGCAAATGACATTTACCATGGATAATTGGCCTTTTGCAAAGATTATTTTTTTTATCTTGTTAGTTGTTTTTGTCCATTCATGAACTAGATATTAAAATACATTACATCATCATACTGTGGATTTGAAATAAGTAGGCCAACATGTGGTGCCACCGGCCTGTTAAGATTTAATATGCTAAGACAGAAAATAGCAGCATTACTTTCCATTTCACAATAATAGCATATATAGGATCACTAAAGAAACAACAAGCACAGCATAAACACAAGAGACACAGATTTATCTTGGGAAACCCTCATGGGGTAGAAAACCCAGCAAAGCTTCCTCAATATAGATGACCAGAAAATACAAAAGATGTAACCCTGAGCATAAGCTCCTCCTTGTCCATAGAAGACCTCTCTCTCATAAGTGCGCCACTCTCAAGTGAGTGTGTGTGTGTGTAAAATGAGGAATACACCTCCTCTATTTATACACTACTCCGACTTGTTTTTTTTACACAAATCATGTAGGCTCGTATTTAACCAATGGGTTAAATACCCCACTACAACTGACTAGGCCGACCCCTCTAGGGTGTTCTAATAACCCTTTGACCCACATAACACATACAGGGCCGACCCCCACTAGGGAAGTCTAATAACCCAAGTTACCACATTTCGACAGAGGAATAAACATCTCCGGATATACAATAAGATCTTCACGGAGGAATGAATCATCTCCGGAATAATAAAGTACAAATATAATATTATTTGTACTTACAATATCTCAACATGGATGTTTCCACCCTTGTTGATGCAGGAGATGGAAAGACTTGCTCCATTCCCTAATATCGTAGTATTAGAATAGGGTTACCAGAATTTTCCAGATCTATCGTTGCTGGAAATCCACTTATTCACAAATCCAAACAAAAAATACAGATTCACTCTTTCCAAAAGTTATAGAGGTCTTATAAACGCCTGAGTCAGTCTCTCCAACATCTAGTTAGCAAAAATTGCAGAATTTCTTCAAGGAAAAATATTGGAATCTAAACCGGGAGTAAATGGTAAGATTTACAGATTCTGAACCAGTTAAGAAAATTTATATCAAAATTCTCAGAACCCCACCTCACATCTGCTCAATATTTAGAGCTGTGCAGCATAATTTCCAAACACTCTTCATGAATTAGTAGTCCACAAGAAGATGTTTTGTGGTTTCAGCATTCTACATACACAGACAACATCTGTTGGGACCAAGCCTACCTTTTTTTTAGATATTTTTCCATGGCTTGTGTCGCCCCTATTGGCAATATGGTAGTTATGTCCTCAGAATCGCAAGCCCTAGAGTCACTCTTGGTTTCTGATGAGCGTAACTTTGTGATCAAACAATAGAGGTGACCAGGTCCCGGTATCTGATCTTGTGGGAAAGACAGTTGCTATGTTTTTTTTGTGACAATTTTTTCTCCACCGTCACTACAGATCTTATAAACATGGAGATCTTAATAAGAAGAAGCCAGAAGATTAAAAAATTTCATGCCCAAGTTTTGGGAGAAAGGAAGCCCGTAGAAATCCCAAGCATGCAATTTTGAAGGAAATGAAGCCTACAGGCTTGAAGTTAATTTATGAATTAATTGACTAGTTAATTAATTAATTAGTTCATGAAAACAAAGATTTGAAAGGGCGTGAAGCTCGCAAACCTAGAAGATGTCCATTGACATTTTAATTGGTTAAATAATCAAACTTTGCAAAAGAGAGAAATATGAATTAAAAGGTTTAATAATAGAAGATTCGATGAAGCATGTGAAGATTACACATCAAAGAATACCCAAAAAATCTAAATAGAAGAAAAGAGTGTGTCTTGGAGTCATAAGTTGCAGTAGCATCCTGAGCAGTCCAAGATGCAGTAGCATCCTGAACCAGTTAATAACATTAGATTTCATATATTTTTCCTGTAAAACTTTTTACCACAGAGTATTCCCAAAAAGCACCCTCTATAATTTAGTATACATTGTTAGACATTTTGTTATGAATGAGTTAAAGATATTTGTATAATGTTCATAGATACTATTTAATTTTCAGGATTGTGTTAGTTGGCTTGTTTCAACGATGTGTTAATAAAAATGATTTTTTTTGTTATGGAGTTTACTTGCGGATGTCCATATCAAAGTAAGACATTATTTTTTGTTTGTTTGGGATTTCAATAACTTCAATATTTTTTTAACAATTATTGTTCTTTCTTTTATACCTTAAAAATTGTCTAACTTTCTTTGAGCACGAGCTGCAATCCATATTTGTAGGGAGCTAACATGATTAAATTAAGACTTTGCAATACATCACTTTTAACAAAGTCAGGCCACATTACCAAAAGAAATGACAATGTTATATGTGGCACAACTTCAGGTAAATATTTTAAACATGATGGTAACTTATTATTTATTTTTTAATAAATAAACAATTATATTAAAAAAATTCATAATATACTTGACCATAGGCTCTAAGATGGGAAACAAATTCCAACAAAATATAGCATTGGGATCCATTGTCCCATTACAAAGTGAATCTACTTGCTATAGTGTCGACAACAATTCTAATGCACATACTCTTGAGAAAGATGTGAAAGAACTAATACTGGAAGGTATGATCCTTTCTAAACATTTTTTGTCCTGTACAAGTATTTCAAGATTTCATATTAACAATTTCATATTGTCATTGTCTCAAGAGGGGTACTGGTTTGTTTTTCCAGAAAATTTTCAACAGGAACCACCACAACAAGATCATGTTTTGGAGGAGGATCCACCAAAGCAAGAGCATGTTTTGGATCAGGATCCACCACAACAAAAGCATGTTTTGGATCATGATCCACCACAACAAGAGAATGGTTTAGAAGATGCAAATGCATCTACCAAAGCTAGTACTAGAATAAATGTGAAAAGAAGGAGTAGAGGACCAACAAAATGTCTCTTTGGAACCACTATAGAGGGCATTGCATTTCCTGAAATTCAATTTAATTAGAGGGGCCAGCCTATTGGTCCACATTTAGAGAAATTCTCCTCATTTTTAGGTGTTCTTGCAAGGGAAATTCTAGGCATAAAGCACATGGAATGGAAAAAAGTGTCTGAAGTGCAAAAGAAAGATATGTGGAGTGCAATCAATGTGAGCATCAACTTATTCTAAACTTTATATATTGATGCATATTGAGCTTGTGTGTGATAGGTTTAGTTTCAAATAACACTTGTATCTAATAATGGATTTTTTATATATTGTAGCATACCTACCAAATAGATCCATCAGCAGAGCAATGGTGTCATAAAGCAATATCTCAACGCTTGAGAACCTATAGATATAATTTGTATAAGAAATACTATTTGAAATACAAAACAAATGAGGAGAGGATTGCAAACATTCCTATTGGAGTAAATGAAATTGATTGGATTGAATTTGTTAGATTACGATCTGACCCTAAATTCAAGGTAAAAATGAAAGACAGATTTGAATGTTATCATCTTTGATTTTGAATCCTCTCATACAATCAACTATAATCTTAGCATCTATTTTTTTATTGAGTTGCAGGAGAGGTCAAGAACAAATAAGGAAAATAGGGCATTAGAACAAGAGAACCACACTTCTGGCCATAGAGGTTACTTTAGGGTTGAAGATGACCTCGTAAGTTGCAACAAATTCTATTATTTGTTCACAATTAACAACTTTAAATATATTTAACTAGATTGTTGTATTTGTTGATACTAGAGTCAATCTCGTGGTCCAAGTAATAAGCCTATAACTAGGGCTGATGTGTGGATGAAATGCCATAAAAATAAGGATGGCACTCCAATGTCATCATTCATTGCGGAGAAAATAGTCAGTTCCGAACCTATTCTTGTATCATTTATGCTTTTTTTAGAGTTTATGATGTTTCTTATATCAGTTTGTTGAAATGTTGACATTGCTAGAATCAAATTGAATTAGCACAAAATGAGTCAGTCTCTCCTACATATGCTACAAAGCAAGATGCCCTTGATATAGTTTTGGGGCCTGAGAGGAGGGGTCGTGTACGTGGGGTTGGATTCGGAGTCACTCCAACAGTATTATTTGGAAAAGAGCGTTCCTACAAGAATGAATTTCATAATACTAAAGAGAAATTAAGAGAAAAAGACAAGGAACTCGGAAGATTGAAAAAAGCTGTTGAAGAATTAATGGAATAGAAAGCTGCCATGGAGGTGGGGAAAGAAAGTGGCAGAGTTGTTCCAAAATCCAACAATGTAAGGATTGCATGTGTAGAATTTAATTTTTTATGTAGGCCATCTTTAAAGTTAGGGATTTCAAAATCATAATGCTAACATGAACATGATCGTATTGTTGTAGGGTGTGTAATATATGAATTATTGTTTTTGCATCCTAATCCTTTATCTTCTGATTTCATGATATCTAATGCAAACTATTATATTGGTAGAGTAATATTTCCATGTTAGATGTTGAATCAAATTGACGACCTCTGCAACTATCACCTCTTAATCCAGTCACCCCAATCCATGTAGTTTTTTAAACCAACTCTTATTTTTTCCATTTTTATTTTCCATTATTTGAAAATTGCTCACAAGTATTTATTTTTTAGGAGAGTCTCCAGAATAATCCTAGTCAAGGTTCATTGGAAAAAAATACAATGGCTCCTAGACCATCTAATACATTTGATACTCCAAAGTCTAATACATTTCATACTCCAAAGTTGATGGTGAGTTTTGAAACTATTTAATATTTACTAAAATGTTATAATTGTTATTTCACTATATCTTACAAGTATTTATTTACTAACAGGCTTCTCTGAGTCCTCATCATGCTTTTCCAAAACAAACTGCTTTGACTTCGGGAGAACATAATCGTGACCCAATTGGAAAATCAATACAATAGGTAAGTTCTAAGCCTCTTTATTTCTATGTTTAATATTCCATTCTTATTCCGAGGAATCTCACAGGAATTTGTTTATTGGAAAGTTTAACTGCAATTACCATCTTCAGATGTGGGATTGAATGGAAAAAAATGTTTACTGACATATTTTAATGGTCAATTGAAGGTTGCAAAGGGTTACATCAAAAGAATTGAACCAAATTTTGTCATGCCTAATGGGGAAAAATTAGGTGATGGATAATATCTTGTGTGCCCACAATCAATTCTGGTTGATCCTGATTATGAAATCAAGCTTAAGCATAGAAGTAATCAATGCAAGTATTTAGAGGATGCAATTAACAGTTTTATACCTTGGAAAATCAATGACATTGAATTGATCAAAGATTGAGAAGAATGTGAACTTGGAGTAAAAAACAGGAGGATGGGCTAGGTGACAGGATTCCAAATAAGACCCATGTGTCCGATTTCCATTTGTGCATATGTAATTATAAACAACAACTCAACTTACAGGCTTAGGCCAAGCCTGTAGACAAGCATGGACAAGCATGGCAAGCAAGCTGGAGGACAAAGACATGGCAAAGGTGACATGGAGGATTGATGACAGAGAATTCACTTTTGGAGAAGCCCAAGCAGTGTCTGATTCTGATAATTCCACAAGTACTGGTATATCTCCCTCTCGCAAAAGTCGCGTCTGATACAAATAACTATCTTCACAGAGATAGATTAAAAAGAGAAGTGATTGCAACTATAACCTTTTCAGCATTATTTTAGGTTTATGGAAAAAAATGTATCTGTAAGAGGTTGCAGGACTAATTACCTTGCAATCAATGCTAATAGTTTCATGTCCAACACATAGTCCTAGTGAACATGACCCTTCTATAGCTAGTTGTAACAAAACAAGTATAGTTCAGTTCGTGCATTTACATGAAATAAAAGGTCGAAGTTTTTCCTAAAATCACCATAAAAATCCTCCACAACACCCCTATAATCCCCACAACTAGATGGTCATCTTGTTAAACCCATAATAATATCTAAAAATTATAAATAAATTTAAAACTCAAATATGAAAACATCAAAATTGCATTCACACATTTGTAATTTTTATCCCAACGAATACACCTTCAAAACCAAGCAAAAAAAATTGAAAACTTATCATGAAGATACCCACATCCCACATACGAAATCCTATATGCATCAAAATATCTCTTGGGATTATCCATTTACATATAAATGTTGGTCTAAAAACACTAAACAAGACAGTCATCGGATCCCATGGGAAAGCAACTAAAAACAATCATGATATCCACAAACATGTATAGATTCTACTTAAAACATGATTCAATGAACTAAACCAATGAAACACAATGTAACTTACTGATTTTTTCTATTGTTACCTGTGTTTAAACCAAGCTATATTCATGGCAATACAGATGTAGTGATGAACCCTATCACGCCTTCGAAAAAATGTGAAATGAAACAAAATGAGGGTTCCCAAAACCCATAAAATCTAAGATCAATGAAAGTGGTGGATATCTGGGTGGCGGTGGATATCAATGCATTAGAATTCAATGGTCATTGATGTATACTTGGACACCTAGCAGAAGAGTCCCCTGATCTTATATTTATTGAATACATCATCAGTGCAAAGCCAATGAAAACAATGGAAAAAATCCAAAATTTTATTTCTAATGTCGAACATTGGGTGTGCCTTACCAAAAATCTTGAACAGACATATAATTGTGTCCCTGCAATCGCTATATTTCCCATAGGGACATAAAAATATCAGAGATAAAGCCATGGCTCACTATAGTTCTTCAATACATAGTTTTCTTATCCAGTTGGTTCACTGTAATAGTGAGGTGGATGCAAGGTTAAATCATGGGTTCCCTTCTCATGTTGGTATTCCCTACTTGTATGCCATTACTTTCAAAGGCGTAAGGATAAGTACAAGACCTAGACCAAGAACCTAGATAGAAGGAAGTCCACTCTGTTGTGCATCCATGTTACTTAAGAACTTTAGGAGTTAGGAGTTAGTTCCATAAATGTAGGAGTTAGTTCCATGTTACTTGCAATGAGATAATTTTCTGTGTTCAAGGGAATAGAAATAATGAGACAAAGTGGACATGTGGTATTGTTTGCAAGGAACCTGCCAATGTACTCCAAGTGAAAGGTAGGCCCATCGACAATTAGTTGCTATAGCTTTTCATCTATTTGGTCATCCCCAAGACACATAACACACCTGCAACAACACCCAAATAGATCTATGGGCATTCTCCTTAGCCCTCTTGCAGGCATATTAAGCATGTGGATATACAAAAGTATTGACAATAGGCTGCTTGAGTTCAAGCTTGCTCAAGGAAAATATACATCAGAATGAACTCGAAGCAACCAACAGGAGGATGGGCTAGGTGACACGATTCCAAATAAGACCCATGTGTCCGATTTCCATTTGTGCATATCTGATTATAAACAACAACTCAACTTACAGGCTTATGCCAAGCCTGTAGATATACATTAATTACAAGTTCAAATTCACATAAAAAAAGAAGACATATTTGGGAAAATCATTATATTTGAAATATCATACTTTAGAGTCTAGATAAACAAAATGCATATTTCCACTATTGTGCATTGAATAAACCTGAAATCCTGACAAACCAATTACATTTTTTTAACATCCTTTGGTATATTTTCAAGTAACAACACAATGGAGATCCAAGAGAAAACCTACCCTTTGGGGAATAGAAAAAAAACACCACAAGATGATATTCCATAGGGTGTTATTCAACCTAGATTTGTACTAGGGTGGGTGAATTTAATTTCAAGAGATTGGGCAAAAATTTGCAAGATGTTAAGGTTTCAAGATTTGTACTCTAGACCAAGTTAAGGTTTCAAGATCCAAAACATCAACTTCTCCTAAGTAATGGTATCCAGAATATCCACCTTATACCACAAGCATGTTTTCAATAGAAATTGTAGTGTGCCTATCTCCGGGAGCAATACGATCCCATTCACATCAAGGGAAATCCATTTCATTAGCTTTAGGTACAGAATATGAACATCAATCAAGTAATTTCCTCCCCCTCTGTTGTGGAGATGGTGGAGTTCCTCGAATGCAAGCATGCCTCCATTCATTGGTCTACAAGTATAAAGTGTGTAGATCATTTATCTTATTAGACACATTTGTTCCCCCAAACGCTATGATATTGTGGTCTAAGAGAATGGCACTATGGATGTCTATTGTACCTAGCTCTTGCCTAGTTGATACTAATAGGATACAGTACACCATCCAATGCGGGCATTTGAAGCCCCTTGCATTTAAGGTCTCTAAAAGACCTTAGGTACTGATGAATATGGTTGTCTATGATTGTCATTGATGACAACATTAATGACAAAGGTGTACATGGCATGAACATAAGCAAGCTAGATAACATTGACAAGCATGCATGATAAGCATGAATCACATGGCAAAAGGAATATGGGCATTGGATGACATACGTGGACATGACAGCTTGGGAAAAAAAACCATGACATGACAAAGAAGTGATAAATATTAATGACATGGCGTGATTGGGCTTTGGAACACCAAAGTGGGCAAATGGCCCATTCTGTGGTCATTTGTGGGTTGATGGGGTCATGAAACCCTTGAAGATGGTCATGGTGCATGTAAAGGTTTGGCATCCAGATATATGGTGGCATGATGGCACTTGGATGATGACATGTCATAGCTAGATGATATGAATCTCTTAAAATTTGATGGATGAAGTTCTTAATTGTGAAGTTGGTCAAGTATACCACTTGATGATAGCAGCTATAGTAAACAGTTTTTTTTTTAACTCTGATTTTTGGTGTCACTGAAGAATTTCGGATTGATATATAGCAACAACAAAGGGTGGACAAGTGGAAAATCGCAGCAGCATGATATGAGTCTAATTTTCTTGTCTATTATTTCTAATTTCGGGTATATAACTTCTGAGAGCTTTTGGGACTGTCTAGAATTTGTTTACAGCAGCAGAATGATGCCCTAACAAGTCTGCTGACCTTGTTAGCACCTTCAACAATCTGAATGATGAAATCCCAGGATGTATGCTACCTTATGATGATGTTGCATACTACACTATGGAAATAGGTGAAGTATGAACAGTGATGTACACACAGTTGAATAGCAATGAGATGATGCAATATGCATGTTCAAACCTTGATGTATACAGACCTTGATGATGATCTCCCATGCCATGATTTGATGAACACTTGATGTTTATGTTGCCTACAGTGATGTTGATAATGATGATGCATAGAAATACACAATAGATATAGTGATGTATATACTGGTAATGGTGTATTAATATGATGATATCTCAGTGATATACATGCACAGCGACCTTGGTATGAGCAGCAGTGACTTTGACATACATGACCAGCTTGACCATTGAGTATGAGTAGTATATGGACTAATTTGACATGACAGCCTTATATAGCAATGCAAGCCTTGGCTTAACAGTAACAATATTGGACATCACTGTGGATGATGTGGTAGTTCGATATGATAATTAACATGATAATGATGACAGTAACAACATGATGAGCAGTAGTTGGTTGGTTGAGGAAATGATGATAAGCAGAAGTTGAAGACATAAGCAGACCTTGAAGATATGGGAAGACCGTGAAGATATGAGCACATTTAGTTGATGAGCAAACTTTATTAATATGACTGAACTGTTAGACTGATGATATTACTGAGGACAGACTGAAGACATGGTTGTGACAGGTTGATAAAGTGTGACATGACAGAGATGATGAAATTTGATAAGATATGCATATGTACATATAATACAAGCAGGGTCTTGTGTCCAATTTTCTTGGCTGGGTCTAAGAAAGACTAGGCAGGGTCCTAGATAAACACATAACCTATAGCTGATGAAAGTAAGCAGTCTAGAGAGTTATGAGAACAGGAGGATGATTTCTATAGGAACTCTACAAACCTAAGATCAGAATTGAAGAATTGTCCGAAGCATTTTTTTTGGCACAATAATTTGTGAATGCATTTGAGAACTGTTCAAAGGCCGGTTTGAAGGCTTTGAAGCTAATTGGGAATGTTCTAGTAATTCCATAAACAGTGAAGAATTAGTTGCACGTGGATATACAAAAGTATTGACAATAGGTTGCTTGAGTTCAAGCTTTCTCAAGGAAAATCTACATCAGAATGAACTTGGAGCAACCAACAGGAGGATGGGCTAGGTGACATGATTCCAAATAAGACCCATGTATCCGATTTCCATTTGTGCATGCGTAATTATAAACAACAACTCAACTTACAGGCTTAGGCCAAGTCTGTAGATATACGTTATTAAATTGTCTAAAAACACTAAACAAGACAGTCATCAGATCCCATGGGAAAGCAACTAAAAACAATCATGATATCCACAAACATGTATAGATTCTGCTTAAAACATGATTTGATGAACTAAATCAACGAAACACAATGTAACTTACTGATTTTTTCTATTGTTACCTGTGTTTAAACCAAGCCATATTCATGGAAATACAGATGCAGTACTCATGAACCCTATCATGCCTTATAAAAAATGTGAAATGAAAACAAATGAGGGTCCCCAAAACCCATAAAATCTAAGATCAATGCAAGTTACGGATCTCTAGGTGGCAGTGGTTCTCAGTGCATTAGAATTCAATGGTCACTGATGTCTACTTGGACACCTATCAGAAGAGTCCCTTGAGCTTGTATTTATTGAATAAATCATCAGTGCAAAGCCAATGAAAACACGAAAAAATAATTATTTAAATAATGGAAAAAAAACCAAAATTTTATTTCTAATGTCGAACATTGGGTGTGCCTTAAGAGAAATCTTGAACAGACATATAATTGTGTCCCTGCAATCGTTATATTTCCCATAGGGACATAAAAATATCAGAGATAAAGCCATGGAATACAATAGGGTATGGAACCATGTTGTGGATACATCCCTAAACACCAAAGAGAACCAGACTAACATGAAACGTAGTCAAAATACACAAACAAAATTCCTAGATGTGAAAACACCTCCAGAGATGGCTACAGGATAGTCCACATGATAATGAATATGGCTATGCCTTAAATACATTGTACAATCGCCCAGGAGGCAAGAGGAAGATGAAACACATTGATCAAAAGGATAATCATACTAATTGTCTGCCAATCATATCGAAATTAAAAAGGGCAGTGACTGCAACTATAACATTTTCAGCATTATTTCAGGTTTATGGAAAAAAATGGATCTGTAAGAGGTTGCAGGACTGATTACCTCGCAATCAATGTTAATAGCGTCATGTGAACATGGCCCTTCTATAACTACTTGCAACAAAACAAGTATAGTTCAGTTGGTTCATTTACATGAAATAAAAGGTTGAAGTTTTTCCTAAAATCAATATAAAATATCAGATTAAGGGATTTAGTAAGTTTCCAAGGAAAAATTTATACACTTCTTTTGAACAAGTTCAAATTCACATAAACATAAAAATACATAGTAGGGTGAATCATTAGATTTGAAATATCATACTTTAGAGTCTAGATAAACAAAATGGATATTTCCACTATTGTGCATTGAATAAACCTGAAATCCTGACAAAATAGATACAGTTTTTTAACATCCTCTTGTATATTATCAAGTAACAACATGATGGAGATCCAAGTGAAAACCTACCCTTTGGGTAACAATTCAAGCACCAAGCATCTGCCCTAGAAGGAAGTTTGTTGCATGTCCCTATGCAACTTATTCCCCCAGTAGTAAATTATGATGTAGCTCGGTCCAACTGTAAGATGAGTGACTTACTCCATTTCTTTCCCGAAAGCCTAAAAGATGATCCACTTCCATCCATGAAGAGTTCTCTGCAAAATCATACCACTTCCCAACCACACTGTACTCAGTTTTGCTGCACCAGAGCAAAAGGAAATGGAACCTTAACCCAAGTCATTGAGTACCATTTCTTCATAGAGAATTCACATACAAACTTGTTCTTGAAAAGGAAACCTGGAAAAATGGGTATCCCATGGGGTCCCATTGTTGGTGTACTGGAGGAAGCAAATTCCAATGGGTCTCTGAGGCTTGCAAAGAGGCCAAATTCTCACAAGATATAAGTTCTTCAAAACTCTGTAACGCTGATCTTTGATTCATTCTAAATTGTTTCACCCTCATAGGATCCTTGAGGAATTGACTGTGACTAGAAAAGGCCACTTCAGCATCCGGATGCTCTCCTATGACGTGAAGTTCAGACTGGAATTCCAACTTATAAAAGAATTTCATCCCTATTTCCCACTTAATTTGATTTTGAATAAAAGATGAAAAGGCTCGTAACTGAATATCTCCTACTACAGGATTGGGATTCCATTCCAATTCATGTTCTAGAAAGAATTTAAACTGATAAAGTTCACACAACAAATCCTTTTCCCTTGTAGATGAGTCATTATAGATATCCACAAAGTCATCAACATTTCCCATCATGAACGTCTTGTTATTATTCAATCTAATCATCTGAAGGCCTACCCATTGTCCATGCAGGTACATTGAATAAACTCTAGCAGGACTTCTACAAGAAATGGCTTGCTTAGCAAATTTAAACATTCGCCTCTTTTATTCTTCTTTAATCATTAATTGTTGTTGTAAAGACTGTATCTTGGACTTCCACTTTTGTTCTTGAACCAAGTAAGCAGAAAACCAAGTTTCCTGCATACGTTGTACTTCAAATTTATATCGTTGTTGATAAATAAGGCCCAAGTCATATAATTCATCATTTCTTCCAGTCCATTTAACAGTATTTACTTTAGCTGATGCTAAAGCCAAGGTATTAGTCCAGACATCATCAAGAATTTGATTAAAAAATTCATAGAGAATATCTGTGACTTTTTCTTTACCTTCATAAATTTTAGAGGTACTAGGAAGAATGTTTTCTGCAGCTGCTGTAGCCAATAATTCCAAACTTGTATTATCCTCAGCCAGTGGTACTGATTCCTTTAGTACTAATTTATCTCTAAGAAATTTATTTTGTTTCCTCAACCTTTTGTTTTGCAAACTCCATCGGTGAGCCTTATTTCTCAAAATTTTCAGTCTTTTCTTAAGAACACCATTCTTTCTCTGTAATTGTCTACTCCTTTGTTTTAACTTTTCATTTTCATTCTTAACATGTCTATCCAAAAATTGAAATTCACGAACTTGCTTCTGAAGTTTCTTAATCCTCTTCTGTAACTTACTTGAAATTAAACTAGGAGAATAAGGCCTTACCACTTGATTAGACTCGTCTTCTTCCCTTTGAGCTTGGTCTTGAAACTGAGTTGCTTCCAATTTTGGCAGGGGCGTTGACTCTAAATTCTAACTCTGTGTGTAATGGGTTCTTGTATGTTTGGGTATTGTCGAAAACATATCTTGAGATGTTCTAACTTTTTCAATAACTTCTTCAGAAATGCCTTCTAGCCTTGCAGATCTTCTTCTCACCGTAACTGAAATTTTATTAACCTCTTCATCAGTTCTATGCCTCTTTGGAGATGGTTGGGATTGAATTGGTTCAGAAAATGTTGGTACTGGATCAAATTCTGTCTAAACTGTTGGAGGGGGCGATACATAATCTTGTGGATCATCATTAACCTACTCCTGAAAACCTTTTTCCACTAAAAATTGTTGCCATGTTAGGTTGCTCTTCTGTAATTCCTCCATGATCAACAACTTAATTAATCCATGATGATACAAGCTATTACCAAGTCGCTGATCAGGCCGCTTTTGGGCACCTGAAGCCATTTTAGACAGGCTCTTCCACAAAAAGTATGGAATGTTCATCAATTCTTCTCCTTTAATGTGAAGGAGAAGCCAAATATGATAAAGAAAGACAAGGCTATATCGTCCTTCACAAGTCAAATATTTATGCGAAAAGAAAATGACATAACCCCATTCAACAATGAAACAGTTGCGTTCAGCTCCCTTCTTCCAATGAATACTAGAATTAGCCACCTTCACAAACTGTTTCCAAGAGTCAGGGTTTTTCAAACGACCAGATTTAAACCATCTTTCCCCTGTTTGTGGTAAGCCTGCAGCGAGAGCAATGGATGTTTCTGAAACTGGAAGCAAAAACCCCCGAATGTTAGAACAAGCTCCATCGAAATTGAGAGCAAATTCCTTGGTCACATCTTCGTTGTGCCCTCTGAATTTACAAAAAAACGCATACAATCCAATTTGTTGAAAAATCCTCTTACTAAAGGGATATTCATCCAACGGTTCAATGGAATATGGCTCCTCCCTACGTGCAGCACTAGCCATGCAAACTAAAACTTTCTCTGCTGAAAGGAAGTTAGGTGATCAAACCAGTATCCTTTAACTTAAATTGGTATTTATAGGCTTGACTTATGCATAACAAAGAAATCCAACTTTCAAATTGGGTGTACATATAATTGTTTAGACATGCAGGGACAAACGGATAGAGCTAATTACGACAATTGATGGGGTGAAATCAACATATACCCATTCGTCCAAAAAGCAATGAGTTAACGGTCACTCCATTTATGGAAATTATTTGAACAAAAATACTTGGTCTCACATGTCACGATATATAATAAGCCATGAAATGACCTTGAAAAGATAATTGAAATGTATAAAAATCATTCTTATATGCTAGAATTTATACACATTATTAGGAAAAATATATTGAATTTAACCCTACATGAACAATACTTGTTCGGAATTAAGAGAAGGCTTTGAATAGCATAACACATAGGCAGGGGATAAAACCGAGATCCAATCCTTCCAATCATGCAAATACAGATCCTCCATGGATTTTAAAGATATAACTCTGTTGGAAGAAATCATTATATCTGCAACTTGAAAAGAATAATTCCAAATAGAACTGAAAGTTTGCTTGTACTGGGAGGGATGAATCCAAGAGAGTATCAAGGTTTTGTTCATTTTCAGGATTCCCTTCCCCATACACGAGACATTCCATTTTACCAACAATCTGTTCATCTTCAGTATTTTACTGAAATATTTAAAAAACACAGAAACTGGAGATTCTACAGGCTTGAGTCAAGCCTGTAATTGTCTGCTAAAACATGCTGAAATGCAAATTCTTCAACCAAACCATTCGTGATGCAATCCAAACCATGTGAATTAAGGTGTTGGAGTAGAACATGGATGAGTAGACATCCCTCCATTAATGCTAATGGCTTTCAAAGCTTGGAAGTACAATCTAACAGGATATATGAATCAATTTTGTTGATGTCGAATACCCAAAAGATCAGATTGCTTATGGATCCATTTTGGAATGGTACTTATAAATTGCTAGTGGTTTCTTATGGACAACCACTAGAGATTGCTTATAGACCTTATGAGTGGGTATTGTGACTAGTATGACCTTGGAAACATATTAATTTCAAAGAATCCATAACAATACTAGTTGTCTTAAACCATTATATTCTTTTGTTGAAAAATATAGCAACACTCACATAGTGTCACCAAAAACCAATTATAATGATAATTGGTGACAAACATTTACTACACTCACCAAAAGTAAAATAAACATGTATTAGTGAGGGCTACTAAAATATTGTCACCAGAAGTGTCACCAAAGAGAGAATCAATAACGGTCCTTTAGCAACCCTCACCAAAACTGTCCCTGAAAAGGGATTTGGTGATGAACCTTAATGGACCATCTCAAAAGGAACTTATAATGATGATGTTTTAAGGACCGTCATCATATATGACGTTGGTGACAACCCTTAAAGGTCCGTCACTGGCATGAACCTCCCCAATGACCTTTTTTCTTGTAGTGTTAAAAACTCAGAATATTAAAAATAATTAATGACTATAGTACTTGTGCCCAAAATTTACCCCTATTAGTTATTCCTTATTAAATTATTTTTCCTAGACCCCCTAGGGATGGGAGGATCCAAGTTTTGACCAAGGTCACTAGGGAAGGGACATGGCAGTCCTCCACTGCCAAGACTTCTTGTCCTCAAGCAGTTACAATACAGGGTGTTGTAAAATCTATTCATTTTGCCAGGTTACATCTTCACTAGGAAACCTCTTCCACTGCACTAGATATTCTTTAATATTTATTGTTCTCAACTTATTTTCTCTAACCTACAAAATAATCTATGTTTCTAAGACTAGGTTCCCTTCATCATCAAGAGGAGGACAATCTTCTCAAACGGTTACTTGTTGGCTAGCTGCTTTCTTGAAACATGACACATGGAAAACATTATGTATCTTGCTCCCTGATGACATATCTAATTCATAAGAAACTTCACCAACTTCCCTTGTTATCTTATAAGGCCCATAGAACCTTGGAAACATTTTTTTCATCCCCTTTAGATTTCAGACTAATTTTCCTGTAGGGATGCAATCTCATGTAGACCAAGTCACCTTCCTAGAAGGTTCGATCTGTTCTTTTCTTATTTGCATTCATATTATGTTGGTTCTGTGCAACCTACAAGTTTTCTTTGAGGGACTTGAGTATGTATTGGCTTTCTTCCAGCCAATACTTTTCTTTTTGTGCTCTGTAATCCCCAAAAATCAGATCTGTAAAAGTGGGGGATTCATATCCATACATAGCTTTGAATGGGGTCATTCCAATGGACATATGGGATGTTGTATTATAACAAAATTCTCCCAAATGTAGCCAATTGACCCATGCCTTATGCTTCCCGGTAACATAATTTATGAGATAACCTTCCAACCTTTGGCTTACCCTCTCAGTATGGCCATCAGTCTGAGGGTGATATCTTGTGCTGAGATTCAAACTAGTGCCAACTAGCTCAAACAAAGATTGGCAGAAAGAACTAGTAAATTTGCTATCCCGGTCACCGATTATAGTCTTGGGAATACCATGTAATCTAAATATTTCTTTAAAAAATAGTGCAGCAACTTGATTGTCAATAATAGCTGATGTGAAAGCAAAAACGTGAGCAAATCTAGTCAATTTGTCAACTACTACAAAAATGTTGTCCTTACCCTGAGTTTTTGGTAATCCTATGATGAAGTCCATGTACACACTTTCCCATTTCTGTTCTGGAATTGGCAAGGGTTGAAGGAGACCAACAGGATGAGTGTGCTCCACTTTATTCTCTTGGAATGTAGTACACTCTCTTACATGCCTTAACACATCATTTTTGAGTCCCTTCCAAGTGAACCTCTCTCTCACCTTCCGATAAGTTTTCAGGAATCCAGGGTGGCTTGCTACTGGTGCATTGTGGGAAGCTAACAAAATGTTTTCTTTTAATTTGGATCCAGGTATTAGAAAAATTATGTCCTTGTAATAAATGACATCATTTAAGACTTGGTATGAATCATCCTGAATCACTCTATCCAACACTTCACAAGCAAAATGATTTTTAGAGTATTGCATAGCTAGTTGAACTTTCTAATCAGTAGGGACTTGCAACAAAGAAAAAGAAGGTTTCCTAGAGAGGGAATCAACTACCACATTCAACTTACCCTTTTTGTATTCTATGTCAAAGTCATAAGACTCAATTTTACTTACCCATTTCTATTGTATATCATTCATCTCTCTTTGGGTCAAGAAATGTCTTGAACTGTTGTGATCTGTCTTGACTATGAACTTGCCTCCCACTAGGTACTATATGAATTTTTCCAGGACATGCATGATGGCCAACATTTCTTTATCATAAATTGATTAACGCTTCTCATGTAGCTACAATTTTCTTCTCTCATAAGTTATGGGGTGCCTATTCTGCATTAAAACTGCTACAATGCCTTCTCTTGAGGTATCACATTCCAATATGAAAGGATCAATGAAATCAGGAAGTGAAAGTACTTGGCAACTGCTCATGGATTCCTTCAATCTATTGAAATCCTTTTCTGCCTCATCTGACTAGCAAAAAGCACCTTTCTTGGTGAGATATTTCAAAGGGGGTGTTAGCTTAGAAAATCCTTTTACAAATTTCCGGTAGTAGGTGCACAAACCAATGAATCCCCTTAAGGATGTTATGTTGTTTGGGCTTGGCCATTCAAGTATGGCCTTGATCTTAACCATATTTACTTTGAATCCTTCTTTGCCAATGATATGACCAATATAGAGGATCTCAGTCAATCCAAACTCACACTTTGACAACTTGGCATAAAAATACTGTTCTGCAAGGATTGCCGAAACAATGTCCAAATGGTGCAAGTGTTCTTCCCATGTCCTACTATAAATCATAATATGATCAAATAATACAAGGACATACTTACAGAGCTTATTACTGAAAATTATGTTCATGCATGATTGAAAAGGAGCCGGTGCATTGGTCAAGCCAAAAGACATGACAAGAAACTCAAAATGCCCATAGTGGCACCGGAAAACAGTTTTCTAAATGTTTTCTGTTAGCTCTCCAGGAGTCTTTCTAGGTTGCGATTGAAAGAGCCTGGTAACTTAAACTCACTTTAAAAAGGGTGGGTATGTTTGGATCAAGTTGGATGACTGAATCAAAACTCACACACTCAAAACATGCATGGAGACACTCAGGGGGACAAGGCTTTTAACTACTGTTGTTCAGAGAGTTGATAAGAGATAAATGGGAGTAAACTCCTTATCGTGCTAGCAGACTCATACACAGAAACATGTATATAAATGGCTAATCACAACAAGTAAATGACACTAATGTTCAGTTCTCAATACAAAGACAGGATTATAGCTATCTGGCATAGATAAATGAACACACGGGAAATAAACAATCCACTGTGAGTACAGAAAGGTAAGAAAGAAAAATATGAACGTTAATAGCAAAAGAAGCTTATATTAACTAAGATGCCACTGAAATTCTGAGAATACAAATATCAAAAGTCTCTCCAAAATTGAACCCTTGTTCTACATACTTCATGGGCTTTATAGCCTTTACAAACTTTTTAAGATCCTAAAAAGATGGATCGAATCTGCTAGAAAAAGTAAATTAAAACAGTTTTCTTGTAAGAAATGACAACTTCCTACGTTCCACAGTAACTGACATTCTTGTTAAAACATTTATATTCAACAGCATGATGAAACTCCGGAGGCTGGAGAACGAGTTTGAAACCGCTGCTTGCAAAAACCTGTAGGTGTCTTTTTCTCGAAATAGATAGGAATATTATTCTTTTTACCTTGATGGCGCCCTCTAGTCTGGAACCAAAAGGTGATCATGATGCCTTTAAATGTTTATCAATCATTTGGAAAATGCCTTTGTGATGATTGGACCAGCGACGAAACGGTTTCGGTGCCCAAAAACAAACTTCTCTACATTCTGCGTTTTCGGTACTTAGCAAAACTTGGCTCGAAAATGATAGGCTACTGAAAACCCACCCATTCGGTGGTTAATGAATTAACGTTTTGCCTAAACCACCGAATCGCCCGAAGGTGTTGGAAACCATTCTACACTTTTGGTAACTAGGGGCGTCCTTCCTGTATCTTGTAAACCACCAAATCTGGATTTTGGTAGCTAATGAACAATCTCTATGTTCGCCTAAGCTACCAAAAGCTGTGTATGGTCCAGCTTGCAAAAGGTTTACAAAACTGTCTTTTCTTGTCACGTCCCCTCCCATCCTACCAGCTAGGTGGAGAGGATCGTGAGGGTAAACCTAGAATCCAGCCCCATACATTATGAACAAACATTCAAATTTAATTGAAAATATACCTATGACAGTGCATAACAGACGTGATGCTGAACTGGGCGTCTAGCCCCATGAAACTTTCAACCATAAGCATTCACAGAATATAACAGAGACATATGGAAATGTATGATTTTAAGAAAATCACAGCAGAAGTAAATTCGTTTAACCCATCCACATACATTCATAATATTCATCAAATGGTAATTGCAAGAATATATAGGAGAATACTTATCTTATGCGAAAGTAGTCCCACGTAACTGGCTATGCAACTGCAACGTTCCACCCAACCGTAGGCCAGTGTGCTCCTCAATCTCTCAGCACCACTGCCACCCCCGAGCTGGGCATGATCTCTACAAGGAACCAGGGAACAGCAGACTCACACATAGCCAAGCATACACCAAGATGATCCAATCCAATCTACAATTGGATTTATCAGGCTACTAGGAGATGGGAAGGAAGAGTTGCTAAGCTAGTGAGCTCCAGCACAGAGCCAGGGATAACCTTGCAAGATCTATCTAGCTTGGCACCCACAATACCTACACACCCATCACAACGAAGTATTCTTTTCACTGCTATACAATCCCTCAAGCCATACCTTCCCTATCTAGTGCTCTCAGGGTATGCATAGAAGAGTAACCACAACCCTCTTGATCTTCTTGAGAGGTTGTCTCCCCCACTAGGTTTATCAAGCCACTTCTGTCCACTACCACTCCAAAACTTCAATTCACAGGTTCAAAAAAAAAAACGAGGATGCACACACAACATCAGAACACAATTATGGGGCAGGATAAAACATTTTTACAGTGAGATGCACGAGATGGGGTTTCAGCTAACTCAGAAAAACGTGGGAACCAATAAAAACGAAATGGGAAGTTGGTGAACAACCCAGGAATCCCAATCCGTTTTTAGAAAAACGTCCCTGGACATTCAGGGGCAAAAACGACCTCCATACTGTCCCCAAAACGTGGCCCTTCTCTCCCAGGCTACTGCATATGCAAAAACGAACTCCCAGGCATGGAAAAATGCAGGATTTGGATGAAAAACGTGTAGGGAAAGACCCAGCTAGCTTCCACTGCGTGAATGAATGAAGGCCCCCCATTCAGAATGGCTTTGGGCACCATTTCGTGGGTGTTTTCTTGCCCAACAAGCAAAAACACGAATTTCTAGGTTGATGGCTTGCCCATGCACGAAAATGGCTTGCCCATACTTCTTCATTTCCAAGGCATTAACTGCCTTAACCAATTTCTTGGGAGAATTAAATGATTGGGTGCATGAGACAAAATTGGTAGTTGGTGGTTTATGGGTTTCCCCATTGACACATGGATTAATACCATTGGCTCAAGGGTTTGGATAATTTCCCTCCCTATTCCTTGTAGAACCATGCCCCATCTCTTTGTTGCATTGCATAGCTAGTTGGGGGTTTTTCCATTAAAATTCGTATTTACATGATGTCTTATATACATTGTGCCTATCTAGCACAAGAACCATAGGCATCTATTTTTAATTGTCGATACATGAAACGCTAAATCAATGGTGGGGCCTTGGCCTTGAGCTCCTCACCATGATTAAGTTACAATAATTACATCATTTACAATTTAAATCAAAGGGGGTCAAAATGGGGACGTGACATACCCCTCCCCTTACATTAGCACAGTCATCAGTGCTCATCAAAATTGAACAAAAATGGATATGCCACCCTCATGGCATCCTCCAGCTCCCATGTAGCCTCATCGGGACCGTAGTGCTTCCATTGCACCTTTACCTGTCCGATGGCTCGGTTCCGGAGCAATGTTACTTTCTTGTCTAGGATGCGCAATGGATCGGTTTGGAATTCTCCCTCGGGTTCCACCTGGATCACATCTCAATTAATCACATGGTTAGGATCATGCACATATTTCTTAAGCAAAGAGACATGAAAAACATTATGAGCTTTAGTGCTAGCAGGCAAGGCAAGTCTATATGCAACTGGCCCTATTCTTTCAAGCACTTCAAATGGCCCACAATATCTAGGTGATAGCTTGGCACAACTCCCAAGCTTCAAGGAACTCTTCCTTGATCTCACTCTAAGATATACATGATCCCCAACATTGAATTCCCTATGCATTCTATGTTTATCTGCATAGCTTTTGTGTCTATCCTGCACTACTTTTAAATTTTGCCGGATCTTTGCAACCTCTTGTTCCATTTCCTTAAGAAATTCTGGCCCAAGTACAATTCGGTTCACTGGATTGTCCCAAGTCACTGGTGTCCTACACCTTCTGCCATACAAATCCTCATACAGACTCATTCCCAATGATTCTTGCTGCCCATTATTATATGCAAACTTTACCAGGTGTAGATAATCCTCCCACTTGGATGGCTTGTCCATTACATACATGTGGAGCATGTCTTCAAGCACCTGATTTACTCTTTCTTTTTTCCCGTATGTTTGAGGATGGTACGTGGTGCTAAAGTTCAACTGTGTACCCAAATCTGCAAAGAGACCTTTCCAAAAATTGGAAGTGAACTTGGTATCGCTGTCAGAAATTATCGCCTTAGGCAACCCATGTAATCTGAAAATTTCCTTCATGAAAATATCTGCAATGGCATCGGCTTTATGTGTGGACTTAACCGGTATGAAATGTGCTGCCTTTGTTAACTTGTCCACCACAACCATGATGGAATCATGTTGTCTCTTAGTCATTGGCAATCCTGTAATAAAATCCATGGAAATTATTTCCCATTTCCATTCTGGAATTGGCACTGGGTGCAATAAACCTGCTGGGTGTTGGTGTTCAACCTTCACCTGTTGACATTCCATGCACTTAGAAATGTATTCAGCGATGTCCTTCTTCATCCTTGGCCAGAAATAATATTTTCTTGCTGTAGCAATTGTTTTCTGATATCCTGGGTGACCAGAGTACGGAGCTTTATGGATCTCATCCATAACCATTCTCCTTAAATCTGCCGCATTTGGAATATAGACTCTATTCTTAGAAGTAAGAAGTCCTCCTTCTTCCAAATGATAGCCTTCATACTTCTTGCCAAGGTCTTGCTGCTGCAATTTGTCCTTTATCTGCTCATACACTTCATCCTCAACCATATGGTTAACAATCTGCTGCTTCAAATCTGGTTGGCAAGTACTAAGCACTGCCACATACATTTCATGTACCTTCCTACTGAGTGCATCAGCCACCTTGTTTTCTTTCCCTTTTATGTCTTTGATCTCAACATCAAATTCACATAAAAATTCCAACCATCTAGCTTGCCTAGCATTTAACATTGGCTGATCAAACAAGTATTTCAGTCCACAATGGTCTATCCTTAACTCAAATTTTCTTCCCATTAAGTAATGCCTCCACATCTTTAAAGCATGTACTATGGCTGCAAGCTCTATATCATGAGTAGCGTAGTTCTTCTCATGCTCCTTCAACTTTCTTGACTCATAGCATATCACGTGGTTGTCTTGCATAAGAACTCCTCCAAGTCCTTGATTGCATGCATCGGTACACACCACAAAGTCTTTTTCTGGGTCTGCAATTTTCAAAATTGGTGCACTTGTAAGAAGATTCTTCAACCGTTGAAAACTTTCCTCACATCTTGGTGACCATTCAAACTTTATTCCCTTCTTTTGCAAAGAAGTGATCGGGTTTGCAACCTTGGAGAATCCTTCGATAAACCTCCTGTAGTAACCAGCAAGGCCCATAAAAGATCTCACATTAGTCACATTCCTTGGAGTTGGCCAATTCATAATGGCTTCAATCCTCTCAGGGTCTACAGATATTCCTTCGTCGGAGATGATGTGACCGAAATAATGAATTCTATCTTTATAAAAGTCACATTTGCTCAACTTTGCATACAACTTATGCTCCCTTAGTAATTGCATTGTCATTCTCAAATTTTCTTCATGTTCTTCTTCATTCTTAGAATAGATGAGAATGTCGTCTAGGAATACAAGAACAAACTTGTCCAAATACTTGCTAAAAACATTATTCATGAGACACATGAATGTAGCTGGTGCATTTGTGAGACCGAATGGTACCACTACAAACTCATAGTGTCCATACCTTGTTCTAAAGGCGGTCTTATGAATATCTTCTTCTTTGATTCTTACCTGATGGTAACCAGACCTCAAGTCAATCTTTGAAAATACCTTTGCTCCTCTCATTTGGTCAAAAAGGTCATCAATTCGGGGCAATGGGTATTTGTTCTTCACAGTGACTTTGTTCAACTTCCTGTAGTCAATACATAACCTGAGTGTTCCATCTTTCTTTTTCACAAATAGCACGGGTGCTCCCCATGGGGACACACTTGGCCTAATATATTTCTTTTCCAGCAACTCTTGCAGTTGCATCTTCAATTCTAGCAATTCTGGTGTACTCATCCTATAGGGTGTCTTAGAAACTGGTGCCGCTCCTGGCACAAGCTCAATTGTAAAGTCAATGTCTCTCTTTGGAGGAAGTCTTGGAATCTCATCAGGAAAAACATCCCTAAATTCTTGCAATACATGATAGTCCTCCAAATTAAGAGTTTCATTCTCTGCTGCCTCTAAAATGTGGGTTGCATACAGTTGACATCCCTTCCTACAGAACTTCTTCAGTTGCATGGCTGAAACCTGTCTAACAGAAGTCACCTTTGGAATGCCTTTTACAACCCTCGGGTTTCCTTCCTCGTCCATGCATTCAAATGTCTTATTGTAGCAGTCAAGTTTAACCCTGTGTGCTTCTAACCAATCCATTCCAATGAGAATATCATAGGAACCAAGTGGCAAAATATTCAGATCTGCATAAGTGAATAGCCCATCCATCTCTAATGGACATTTCTCTACTATTTCACTAACTTTTCTCTTGGTTCCAGTGGCTAGTTGAATTAACCATGATTTATTATGCTTTAATTTCTTGAAAGTGCAAACCTCAATAATTCTAGGAGTGACATAACTGTGAGTAGATCCAGGATCAATCAAAATAGAAACAGATTGCTTAGCAATCTTACCTTCAACTTCAACCACAGTTGACTGATGATCTGCTTGGCGGTCATCTACTGCTGCATAGATTCTAGGGATTGTCCTTGCCACTTGTCCCACAGTTCCAGCTCCTTGGATGTTGTGAACTTGATTTGCATTCCCATTCTGATGTGGACAGTTCCTAAGCATGTGGTCTCCTCCACAACCCCAACATTGAAGTGGTTCTCTTGGTTCCTTTGGATCTCTTGGCTTGTCTCCCATCATCCTAGTTGGCTTAGTCACAACCTGTGATGGCTGCCTTTGCTGGTTCCGGAATTGAGGAGGCTTGAACCCCTTCTTCCTTTGATCAAACTTCTCATTTTTATTATCCTTCCATGTCTTATGGAATTCTGGTTTGCTTCTGTTTTAATCAAAGCAATACTTGGCCTTTCTTATGGCATCCTCTAGAGTTTGAGGTTCATCAAACTCAATTCTATCTTTATACGACTGGGGCAGTCCACTTAGGAAACGCTGAATTTTCACCTTATCCTCTCGAATATACCTGACATACCTCAGCAACTTGAAGAACTTGTTTGCATATTCTTCCATGGTCAATTGTCCCAATCTCAGCTCAAGGAACTCTTTGATCTTATCATCATAGTACCTGTCAGAGAGGTACTTCTGCTTGAAGTATTTCTTGAACTGCTTCCACACAATTTTCCTTTCGTTGATCCTCTTCACTTGCCTGGTGTGTTCCCACCATATAGATGCTCTTCCATTCAAGTTGAAGATGGCTACCCTTGCCTTCATATTCCCCGAGTAGTCTTCGAATTGGAAATATTTTCTCATCCCAAGAAGCCAAGCTTCAGCTTCTTGACCAGACTTTACCTCTCCATCAAATGTAGGAGGTTTTGCCTTCTTAAATTCCCCATGCGAACTGTTCTTGTGGTGCTTCTTCTTCTTGCTCCCGTGAGATGAAGAGCTTGAACCCTCAATGGATTCTTCAGAGTCAGATGATTCATTAGAAGAGATTTCTGGAGTATATGTCCTGTCTATAGAAACTCTTCTTGGGCTACTGGCCCTCTTGCGGGAATTCCTTCTAGAGCTACTCCCACCCCTTTCTAGATTTGATGTCTGATGCCCAGAGTTTATTTGCCTTTGGATGTCTGTTAAACTCTGCAGCATGGCTGCATTCAGCTAATTTTGTTCTTCCTGAGCTTTAATCATCCTTTCATTATCTTCCCTACAGCTTTGCAACTCCACCCTTAGGCTTCTCATGGTGGCTGCAACATCTGGAGGGGTCTCTTGATTTCTTCTCCCATTAGATTCTGTTTCAGCATTCTCAACCTGTATGTTCTCCCCCATGGCATCTGTCTCAGGCTCGTAGGGATCCTGTGCATCATTCATGATGTTCATTTTCTTGGCCCAACCAAGATCCAAAATTCTCTGACTGTATTATCTAGAGTGTTACCTTGCTGTAACTGTGACTCTCTGAAATGTGTTCATCAACACAATTGTTAGATGCATTATATTCTCTGAATTCATAACTTACTTCATGCATGTGGAAAAATGCCATACTGACAATTCGTCAAATCACAACAATGACATATGAGGGAAAAAGAAAAGGGGGTCAAGGGGGCTTGCCCCCTTGTGGCTTCCCTACGCCACATCGGAATCACGCCGCATCGGGCGGTTCACGAAATCCTACCGCAACGGGCAGTTCGTTGAATCCTGCCGCGATGGGCTTTTGGCTGATTGCTCCCGCAACTGCGGGGTGGTTCACTATATGCTCCCGCAACTATGGGACAGTTTGGCGACGGCTTCCGCAATTGCGGGGCGCTCGGCTGAAGCCTTCCGCAATTGCGGGGTGCTTGGCCAAAGCCTTCCACAATTGCGGGGCGCTTGGTCGAAGCCTTCCGCAATTGCAGGGCCATTCGGTGAAGGCTCCCGTAGTTGCGGAGCCCTTCGGTGAAGCCTTCCGCGATTTCGGGGTGATTCTCAGCTCGCCTCTGTTGCGGGGAGGTTCGCCGGACGCTTCCAAAATTTCGGGGAGATTTGTGGAAGCCTTCCGCAATTGCAGAACGATTCGCCGAAGTCTTCCGCAGTTGCGAAACAATTCGGCGAAGTCTTCCGCAGTTGCGGAACGATTCGGCAAAGTTTTCCGCAGTTGCAGAACGATTCGCCGAAGTCTTCTGCAATTTCGGAACGACTTGCCGAACTCTTCCGCGTTGCGGAACGATTCGCTAAATCCTTCTGCAATTTCGGAAGAGAATTCCTTCCGAAATTTCGGAAGAGAAATCCTTCCAAAAATTTCTTTCGACGCCGACACTTAGAAAATTTTTCACTTAAAATTTTTTTTCTCCGTTGTTTCGGAGCCGTTGGCTGAATTCTTCCGCAATTGCGGGAAGGTTCGCCGAACGCTTCCGCAATTGCGGGAAGGTTCGCAGAACTCCTCCGCAATTGCGGGAAGGTTCGCGGAACCTTTTCACAGTTTCGCGACGACTTCCCGAAACAGTTTTAAAACAAAAATTTCCAGAAACAGAGTTAAAACAAAAATTTTCAAAACTCTTAAGGAAAAAATTTAAAATCTTCCCTTCTAACTGCTATCAGGTTTGGCCCATAGAGGCCCAATGCTGCAACGCAGCTCTGATACCATTCTGTCACGTCCCCTCCCATCCTACCAGCTAGGTGGAGAGGATCGTGAGGGTAAACCAGGCATCCAGCCCCATACATTATAAACAAACATTCAAATTTAATTGAAAATATACCTATGACAGTGCATAACAGACGTGATGCTGAACTGGGCATCTAGCCCCATGAAACTTTCAACCATAAGCATTCACAGAATATAAAAGAGACATATGGAAATGTATGATTTTAAGAAAATCACAGCGGAAGTAAATTCGTTTAACCCATCCACATACATTCATAATATTCATCAAAAGGTAATTGCAAGAATATATAGGAGAATACTTATCTTATGCGAAAGTAGTCCCACGTAACTGGCTATGCAACTGCAACGTTCCACCCAACCGTATGCCAGTGTGCTCCTCAATCTCTCAGCACCACTACCACCCCCGAGCTGGGCATGATCTCTACAAGGAACCAGGGAACAGTAGACTCACACATAGCCAAGCATACACCAAGATGAGCCAAGCCAATCTACAATTGGGTTTATCAGGCTACTAGGAGATGGGAAGGAAGAGTTGCTAAGCTAGTGAGCTCCAGCACAGAGCCAGGGATAACCTTGCAAGATCTATCTAGCTTGGCACCCACAATACCTACACACCCAGCACAAGGAAGTATTCTTTTCACTGCTATACAGTCCCTCAAGCCATACCTTCCCTATCTAGTGCTCTCAGGGTATGCATAGAAGAGTAACCACAGCCCTCTTGATCTTCTTGAGAGGTTGTCTCCCCCACTAGGTTTATCAAGCCACTTCTGTCCACTACCACTCCAAAACTTCAATTCACAGGTTCAAAAAAAAAAAACGAGGATGCACACACAACAGCAGAACACTATTATGGGGCAGGATAAAATGTTTTTACAGTGAGATGCATGAGATGGGGTTTCAGCTAACTCAGAAAAATGTGGGAACCAATAAAAACGAAATGGGAAGTTGATGAACAACCCAGGAATCCCAATCTGTTTCTAGAAAAATGTCCCTGGACATTCAGGGGCAAAAACGACCTCCATACTGTCCCCAAAACGTGGCCCTTCTCTCCCAGGCTACTGCATATGCAAAAACGAACTCCCAGGCATGGAAAAATGCAGGATTTGGATGAAAAACGTGTAGGGAAAGACCTAGCTAGCTTCAACTGCGTGAATGAATGAAGACCCCCCATTCAGAATGGATTTGGGCACCATTTCATGGGTGTTTTCTTTCCCAACAAGCAAAAACACGAATTTCCAGGTTGATGGCTTGCCCATGCACGAAAATGGCTTGCCCATACTTCTTCATTTCCAAGGCATTAACTGCCTTAACCAATTTCTTGGGAGAATTAAATGATTGGGTGCATGAGACAAAATGGGTAGTTGGTGGTTTATGGGTTTCCCCATTGACACATGGATTAATACCATTGGCTCAAGGGTTTGGATAATTTCCCTCCCTATTCATTGTAGAACCATGCCCCATCTCTTTGTTGCATTGCATAGCCAGTTGGGGGTTTTTCCATTAAAATTCATATTTACATGATGTCTTATATACATTGTGCCTATCTAGCACAAGAACCATAGGAATCTATTTTTAATTGCCGATACATGAAACGCTAAATCAATGGCGGGGCCTTGGCCTTGAGCTCCTCACCATGATTAAGTTACAATAATTACATCATTTACAATTTAAATCAAAGGGGGTCAAAATGGGGACGTGACATTTCTAACCCCTACTGCTTGGATTTCTCTTCCTCATGGGCCAAAACTAGAGTGTCAACAAAACTAATTGCAACTACTACTAAAGTGTCAAGAACTGAGCGTACCTTGGGTTGGGGTTTCTAAGTTTTTTCCTTGCCTCCCAGATACTCGACCTTCCTGCTCAGCCTTATAATTTCTCTGATCAGCCTAATATTCCTTACTCTGACTTACCATGTTTTTTGGTCAACCCCTGAAAAGAAACATACAGTTCATTATGTCTTTCAGTCAGCCTTTCATTTTTCTCCTTGATTACTCTTTGGAGCACCTCGAGCTCATACACCTGCCTAAGAAGCCGATTGATTTTCTGCGTTGAAGAACTTTTTGTTTTGGTTGATGATACCTCAGCCACTTGCAGGTCTTGTTCTCCCACTGGTGTAGGGGAAGGTAAGTTTACACATGCAGTCTCCTACTTTTCCATGGGTAGATCTACATCCTGAAGCTCTTGTTCTGCGGCCATTTCCTTATGATCTGTTCGCGTTTCCTTCAATTCATCGTCTTCAGAGTCGGTTTAGGGAGGCCTAACAGGTTCACCTTCTTTGCAGAAGTTTCTCCTTATTTCCTAAAAACTAGCTTTTTCCCAATCCTCTTAGGCTCGGAAGAAGGGGTAATTGGGACTGCTAGCAATGAAGAAACGGCTCATCTTTTCCTCTTTTCACTTCTAGTGGTGGATGGATTTTCCGAGAAGGATTTACCCTTGTCTTTGGGTCGCAATTCAGTGTTAAATTCGTTCCAGAAAAGGAAATAATCCCACTCCTCATTTTTTCTTCGTAGATGCTCTAACACCAGGATCTTAATTAAGCCATGGTGGGATAGCCTACTCTGAACCTTGCTTCGGATTTCCTGGACCTAGAGAGCCATCTTTGTTAGGTTTTTATGGAGATAGAAGGGTAGGTTTAGAGGGCTTCTGCCAGTGAAATGATATAATAGTCTGAAATGATAGATTAGCACTCTAGAGTACCTGCCTTCGCATGTAAAGTAGACCAAAATGGCCTTTAACAGGTGCTGCCACTGTTCCTCCAAGAAATACATAGGAACATCTTTGTTCCAGGTGATTGATTAGTGTGCAGGCTTGAGATATGACCTGAACTTGACTTTTTAGGTGGTGGTGGTTTTGAACCATCGTTCTCCTGTCCCTGGAATTTCCGTGTCCGCTGCTATGAATTCTTCATCTACCGGGACCTCTTCTTTCCCAATTTGTGCTTTCCTTCCGTTGAATGATGATGTGAAAGCCTCTGTAATTTGCTGATGGGAGCCTTGGAGTTTCAGGCAATAGTGATAGCATCCCACAACCTTGAAGAACTGGCCTATTTCCAGGTGCGACTCGAGGTAGCCAATGTCATTCAGCTCCTTCCTAAGCACATCCCCTCCCTTCTTCATCTGTAATCCCTTGTTGACACCTGCATTCTAGAGAAAACAAGCCTTAGGGAAAAAGTGATGCGGAATCGGGGAAGTAGCAACTCATTGACAGGTAATAACACAGGATGAGGTATGATTTGGTTCAGCACCCTGACTCCGAGAGACGGTACTGAAAGCCAATCATGAAGCTTGGCATGACCTATCAATCTTGCCCTTTTACCTAGGAGCGTTCATCGTCTGTAACTGGTCTTGAATGAAAAAATCATGTTTTCGCTGGCAGTGCCCTTTTTCAGCAGTTAAGAAATGATGAGCTACCTTTAATTCGTGACTATCCCTTGATTTGACATTTCGACCGTTTGATACCGACTCAATTTCGGTAGCCAGAAACTTCTCCCTTAGAACTGTAGACTACCGAAAGATTTCACACATGCCAAGGCTTTCAGTGGCCGTGGATGATCCTATCCTTCGACTGAGAGCTGCAGAAAACATCTTCTTTTCGGTGGCTAGCGAACACTGTTGTATTCGCCCAAGCCATTGAAAACAGTCCCATGAATCCCGGAGATGTCCCTACTTTCGACAGCCATAGAAGACTTCATTCTTGAACTGCAAACTATGAAATGCATATTCCTTTCGATGGCTAATGAACACCGTTGTATTTTCCCAAGCCACCGAAAAATGCCCCATGAACCACAATATATGTCTTCCCTTTTGGTATCTGGAGAGTTTCGTATTTCGCGTAGTAAGCTGCCAAAAGTGGGGTTTTCGGTAGCTAATGAACCATCGTCAGGTCCGCCTATGCTACCAAAACCACAAAAATTATTTTTTCGGAACAGAGCAACATCAAAAGTTATTTCAAGCTTCATTGAATAATCCAAACTTATGACACGCAACTTCAAATGCATATAAAATAAAAGGCAAAACTCCTATCACCTAAACAAGCACCTAGTCTATTTTATTTGGGGAGATAACATCTGGCTCCTACTCAGGGATGGAAACCTCCCTGTGAAGTTCCAAGAACCACAGGTCTAATTCCTTTCCCTTAAAAGCAAAAATCAAAACCTATCTTCTAGTGTTCCACTGGGCATGGAGTTATTTTTTCAAACAAAAACTAAAACTAAAAGTAGAAATGGTAATTACAATGACCAGGATTTGAAGCCTCAAATGAAATAGAGTTTTAGAAAATGCCCATTGACTGGGCCACCAAGCATGTCTTCACCTTCTAGACTCTGCAATTTGAAGGTGTTGTTTTGCTGTACTTGAGTTATCACAAAAGAACCCGTCCATAGAGAATCAAATTTTCCATGCTTTCCGTTATCCTGCCTCGGCGCATCCCATTTCAGCACCTAGTCTCCAACGTGAAAGCTCTCCATCTTTTCCTTCTTATCAAAACTGTGTTTTATTTTTCCCTGAAGGGCTTCTGCCCTTTCCACTAACTATTATCTAGTTTGCTGCAATTTGACCAAATCGAGCATTCTTCTCACCATGTCATCAAGTTCATCATGTTCCTCCTGAATAAATTTAGTCACTGGCAAGATTAGCTACACTGGGAAAATGGCATCAGTACCATAAACCAATCTAATGGGGGAAGTCCCTATGGATTTCTTTTTCATCACCCTGTCAGCCCAAAGAGCAAACTTTAGCTTTGAATCCAAACTCTTTTGATTTTCTTCCCGCATTTTTCTGATGATTCTCACTAGACTTTTATTTGAGGACTCACCGAAGCGATTGCCTTGAGGGTAGTAGGGACTAGAGTGAACCAATTGAATTCCCATTTACTCGCACATGTGGACTAATGCTTTATCTTTGAAAGCTGGTACATTATCAGATACCAACCTTTTTGGGCAGCCAAATCCGATAAGGATATTTTCATAGAGAAATTTCATGATAACCTGATGATTAGCATTTATGGTGGGAATTGCCTCTATCCACTTGGTGAAATAATCAGTGGCTACTAGGATCCATCTATGTTGACTGTTGGATGAAGGATTGATCTCCCCTATGAAGTCAAGGCCCCATTGCTGGAAAGGACCATTTACTACAATAGGTTTCAGGGGCAGGGATTTTAGCTGCTGTTTTCCTGCGAATCTTTGGCATTTGTCACAAGCTTTCCCAAAAGTGTATACATCAGAGAACAGACAAGGCCAATAGTACCCATCCCTTAGAATCTCGTGGGCAGTAGTTTTCTAGAAAAGAGGCCCCCCACATATGCTTGAATGGAAATGATGCATGACTTGAACCGAATCTTCTTTATCAAGACATCTTAAAAGAACTCCAGCAGAATCTTTCCAATACAGCAGATCATTACTTATGCAGAATTTTACAGATTTAAGCTTGAGAGATCGTGCCTGGGTTGTGCTAAGTCTAGGGGGAACTTCTAAATTCTGCAACAAATGAATGATACCTGAATACTACTCGCATGAGAGCAAATTCTCAGCCACCTGTTGGCTGTTATGTTGTTCTGCTGCAGCTATCTCTGTCGGCAAGTTTGCAGAATTTATCCCGATGAAATTTATGTCTAATAGCTTGCAATTTTCTTCAGCCATCAACTTGCCTAGACCTGGACCTTTTACTAACCTGGTGGGATTCACTTCTATGTCGAATTCAATCAGCTTAGCGATCCATTTGGCTCTCTTGCCATCAATGTCAGGCTGGGTTAACACATCTTTCATGGAAGCTGAAGGGACATAGGCTATGACCTTCGCATGCAGGATATAAATTTTGAATGCTTTTATTGAATTGATAAGAGTGTAGGCCTGCTTTTCTATGGGATCATATTTCAGTTTAGCATCCCTCAATGTTTTACTGATGAAGGCAATCGGATGATCAAGCCCTTCGTCATCTTTTTGCAACAAGACTGCTGCCACTTTATCATAGGAAGCGAAAGAGAAAATATAGAACACCTTGGTGTAATCTGGACTAATCAGAGTGGGAGCCTCCATGATAGCCTGCTTGATGGCTTCAAAAGAGTGCCTCGCATTTTCTGTCCATTTGGTCTCGACTCCCTTTTTTAGCATGGAGGTTATGTGTTTTACTAACTCAGAAAAATTTGGAATGAACCTCCTGATGAAATTTATCTTATCGAGGAAAGATTGGATGTCCTTCTTTGACCTTGGTATAGATACGTTCTTAATCGCTTCAACCAAAACTGGATCGATCCTTACGCCCTGCGCTGAGACTATGTGACCTAGGAGCTTTCCCTCCCTGAGAGCAAACTAAGACTTCTTAGGATTCAAAGAAATTCTAAATTGTCTTCATTTCAGAAAGACCTCCCTTAGGTGCTGCAAATGTTCTTCAGGACTATTTGAGTATACTATGATATCATCGAGGTATATGAGGACAAAATTTTCCTTAATCCCCACAAACGCTATATCCATGGCCCTCTGAAAGGTGGCCCCGACATTCATCAGCCCAAATGGCATCTTGGCATACATGAAGGTACCCCAGGGAGTGGTAAAGGCTGTCTTCTCCTGATCATCAGGGTGTACAGAAATTTGATTATAGCCAGAGAAGCCATCTAGAAATGACATGAACCTAGCTCCTGACACTCTCTGTAGTAAATGCTCCATCTTAGGCAGAGGGTAGTTGTCTTTTTGGGAGCCTTTGTTTAGGTTTCTAAAATCGACACATAACCTGACCTCACCATTCTTCTTCCTTACTATTACCAAATTCGCGACCCATTTAGAATACCTTAGCGGGATTATGATCTTAGCACCAAGGAGCTTTTTTATTTCCCTCTCAATCACAGGTAACAGGAGTGGGTTGATGGGCCTTAGCTTCTGTTTAAAAGGGGTGGTGCCCTTTTCCAGTGGAATTCTATGCTAAATGGTGTCTTCATCATATGTTTTCAGATCACTATATTCCCAAGCCAACATGTCTATGAAATACTTTACCAGGCTGCAATAACCTGACCTCTGATCAGTTGTCAACTCAGTAGATAGATTTATGAATTTAGGGTGATCCTGGTTGCCTATATTATGTTCTGTTAAATTTTCATAATTTACTCCAATCTGATCTAGGATCTTAACTGAGAGAACAACATGTATAGCATATCAATCATGGACACAATAATGCAAGCACACAAGAGACACAGAATTTACTTGGGGAAAACCATAAAGGTGAAAAACCCCAATAACTTCCTCAGAGATAGATATAGCAATGATACAACTGTTGATGTATATGTAACTTCGGAATGTATTTCATCAGTATATTATATGTATATCTATTGTACCCTTATAAGAGATGTGTTATTCCTCTATAAGGAAGTGTCGTCATGTGGATTGACAAGTGTCGCAAGTGTGTGTACTTGCCGATGGGTTATTAGACCACCTTATGGGGTCGGCCCTAATTAATATATAATATAATGTGGATGTACTAAAGTAGACAAGTCGGCCCCAGTAGGTCACTGGGCAAAAAGGTGAGTATAAATAGAGATAGGAGATCTCTATTTTACTCACTCGGAAAAGCATCTATCTCTCTCTCTGGAAAGTGGCGCACTAGTGAGGAGGAGGAGGATCATCTGCTAGGAGACTATCTCTGTATTATTTGGTTGTATTTTGGTTGAGCCATTGCTCTCTCTATCTCTGAGGAAGTTGTGGGGTTTTTCACCTTAGGGTTTTCCCCACGGAAACTCTGTGTCTCTTGTCTCTATGCTTTTGATTCTTATGATGCTTGTGATGCTTGTCATATTATGATTGTCATGCATTGATATACTGTAGATGTTATTCTCTCAGCAAAGATCCTATAGTATTGTGATTTAGTACTGAAAATTTAACATGGTATCAGAGCTTAACTGAGAAGAAGACATTTTGCAGTGACGGAAGCTTGTATTGCTTGTTTATTGGGTTTCTCTCCACAGATTTTTGAAATTCAGTATAGTAGATTGGATCTACTCATCAAGGCGCATCTTTCTGTCCAATCAGATTTCAGTTCCGAGCATTTTCAGTTTTGGCCCTAAAAATTAGGGTTTCCACAAAAATAGGAATTTCTGGAAACTGAAGGTACAGCTAGAAGCTCCTTGCAAAAATCGAAGGTTTGAGCTTTGGATCGAGATTTTTGGCTGGGTAGATCTCCGGGAAACTCAAACCCTAATTCAGGGCTCTCCCCAGTGAACCCGGGAGGACAAAAAGGCAATTTTGAAGGACAAGACTTTCCTGATCTCAAATTCTAAATGTACTAGGCTAATCAGCTCTCCAAGGCGCATCTTTCTATCCTTTCAGAATTTTGAAATTCACATTTTGAATTTTTAGGGTTTCTCTGACAAACCCTAATCCGGGACCAGATCCAGTTTTCAGCACTTCAAGTGGTAAGTTGTAAATCTTTTCTATTTCCATTTGAAGTACTCTTAAAGATGTCTCTTCACACCAAGCTTGAGGATAAGCTTGAAGGGGCTGATAACTTCCGAGCCTGGAAGAGAATGAGTTGGACTCATATGTGAAAGAAGACATCCCTATCCCAGAGGATGAAGAGGCCAAGGTATTGCACAAGAAGAACTTGGTCAAGGCAAAGAGAATCATTGCTGATTCTATCAAAGACCATCTCATACCCCATGTGTCTTCTCTCAAGACACCCAAAGAGATGTTTGAATCTTTGACCAAGCTATTTGAAGGAAAGAACATAAATCGGAAGATGACCCTGCGGAACCAATTGAAAGCAGTAAAGTTTCAAAATGGGGAAACCATTCAATCCTACTTTTCAAGAGTCTCTCAGATCAAGGAACAATTAGAAGCAGTAGATGAAATGGTGGAGAATGGTGAAGTGGTGATGACCACTCTAAATGGCCTACCCAGGTCATGGGATTCCTTTATTCAAGGAATTTGTGCAAGGAAGAAGTTGATCTCCTTCAGTAGACTTCGGGAAGAATGTTCTCAAGAAGAAGCTAGGCTTATAGCTCGTGAGGAAAAGATGGGAGGTGAAGATCAAGCTCTTGCAGCTCACACCAAAAGAAGCAAAACCAAGAAGGATCACCCTCACCCCAAAAGATTCCATCAAAAGAATAAGAAGGACCTAAGATGCTTCACATGCAATGAGAAGGGTCACTTTGCTTCAGATTGTCCCAAGAACAAAAGGGATAATAAGAACAACTCCAGTAAGAAGAAGAAAGGTAGCAAAAGAAGGTTTCATGCTCATGCTGCCGAAGATGATGAACCTCCAAAGAAGAAGGCTAGGGAAGAAAGTAGTAGTGATGATGACTCATCAAGTGAAGAAGAATATGTTCTAATTTCCGCTCTTACAGGTACCATCTCCCATGGATGTAATGATTGGTTGATTGATAGTGGGGCTTCCAAACACATGACTGGGTTCAAGGAATCATTTGTGAACCTTTCTGAACATGAATCACCCCATAAGGTGAAACTTGGGGATGATTATCAATATCCAATCAAAGGAAGTGGTGAAGCCTCTTACAACTTAGATTCTGGAAAATATCTGAAGATGAAGGAAGTTCTCTATGTACCTGGGCTCAAGAAGAACTTACTCTCCATCTCTTCTCTAGATGCAAAAGGTATGAGGGTTGCATTTGTTGATGGCCAAGTACTAATGTGGCCAAAGGGAAAGACTATAGATGATGCAGTAGTGATTGGAGAGCAAGAGGGAGGCTTGTATAAATTAAAGGGTCAACCTGAACATGCCATGGTACATGAATCCATGGAGCCAAGTGAACTGTGGCATAGGAGACTTGCTCACATGCACTATAGAGCACTTCCAATTGCAAGCAAGGCTGTAGAAGGTCTTCCTGAAATCAAGACCAAACATGAAGGGGTTTGCAAAGGATGTGCAAAAGGTAAGAACACTAAGAAGGCTTTCCCAAGCAGTGAAAGCAAGGCAAAAGACATCCTGGAAACCATCCACTCAGATGTATGTGGCCCCATGTCATCCAGTTCCCTAAGTGGGTATGTTTACTATGTATCATTTATTGATGACTTCTCCAGGAAGACTTGGGTATACTTCTTGAAGGGCAAAGATGAGGTGTTTGATAAATTCAAGGAATTCAAAAACTTGATGGAAAATCAAACTGACAAGAAAATCAAAACATTCAGATCTGACAATGGTGGAGAATTCACCTCAAATGACTTCAAGAAGCTTTGTAGTGATTCAGGGATTAAGAGGGAGTTGACTGCTCCATATAATCCTCAACAGAATGGAGTTGCAGAAAGGAAGAACAGAACTATCATGGAAGCAGCAAGGGCAATGTTGCATGACCAGGATCTTCCTATGCATCTTTGGGCAGAAGCAGCTAGAACAGCTGTATATGTGCAGAATAGAACACCCCACAAGATATTGGACAACAAGACACCAGAAGAAGTCTTCTCTGGTAAGAAACCTGAAGTCAGCCATCTCAGAATATTTGGTTGTCCAGTATACACTCATGTCCCAAAGGAGAAGAGGACTAAACTAGATCCTTCAGGAAAGAAAGGCATCTTTGTGGGTTATAGTGAAAGCTCGAAGGCTTACAGAATATATTTTCCAGGGTTCAAGAAGATTGATGTCAGCAGGGATGTAACATTTGATGAAAATTCAGCATTCATCAAATCAAGAAAGGCACCTATTGAAGATTATGAAGAACCTAAGGAAACAAGATTTCAAGACACTACCATGACTGATACAGTTCCAGAAACTGCTCGTGAGTTTGAAGATCCACAAGAACCTGTAGATCCACCTCGTGAGGATAACTCTCACAAGAGGAAACCTGTATGGGCTAGAGAGCTCATTCATGATGCAGAAAGATTTGGCATTCCAGAAGAAGAACACAGAGCAAAGAAGAGAACCAGATCACACACCAGTTATGTTGCTTTACTCTGTGACATCATGAACAAAGAGCCTTCCAGTTATGAAGAGGCAGCAGAAAAGAAAGAATGGAAGGATGCTATGGTTGAGGAATATCAATCAATTATGAAGAATGATGTTTGGGATGTTGTCCCAAGACCTAAAGGGAAGTCTGTTGTGACTTCCAAGTGGATCTACAAAATCAAGCATGCTGCAGATGGCAGTGTGGAAAAATATAAAGCAAGATTCGTAGCTCGTGGTTTCTCTCAGAAGGAAGGAATAGACTATGAAGAAACCTTTGCACCTGTAGCCAGATATACTTCCATCAGAACAATACTTGCCTTGGCCGCAGCAATGAAATGGAAGATACACCAGATGGATGTCAAGACTGCTTTCCTGAACGGTGTAGTAGAAGAGGAAGTATATGTGGAACAGCCACTCGGCTTTGAAATACATGACAGGGAATCTTATGTATGCAGATTGAAGAAAGCCTTGTATGGCTTGAAGCAAGCTCCCAGAACCTGGTACGGTAGGATGGACAGTTTCCTATCTAGTTTGGGCTTTACCAAGAGTAAAGCGGATTCCAACCTTTACTACAAGGTTGAGGAAGGGAATCCTGTGATTCTACTACTATATGTGGATGACCTATTTGTGACAGGAGATGACAGAATGATTGCAGATACCAAGAGGAAGCTTGCAGCTGAATTCGATATGAAAGATTTGGGAATGATGCACTATTTCCTAGGTATGGAGGTGTGGCAGAATGCAGGTGGGATCTTCCTTGGTCAAGGGAAGTACACAGTAGATATCCTGAAGAGATTTGGGATGATGGATTGCAAAGCCATGGCCACACCTATGGCATCGAATCTGAAGCTTCTTTGTGATGCTTCATCTGAGCCAGTTGATGTTTCTATGTATCGTCAGATTATTGGGTCCTTGATGTACCTGACGAACACGAGACCAGATATTTGCTTTGCTGTGAACACATTGAGCCAATTCCTGACGGATCCAAGGAGTGTTCATCTAGTTGCTGTAAAGCATGTTCTGAGGTACCTGAAGGGTACAGTGGATTATGGGCTCAGATATGAGGCAAATCAAAAGTTTAACCTACAGGGTTATGTTGATTTAGATTGGGCTGGCAGTGCTGCAGATAGGAAGAGCACATCTGGGTGTTGCTTCAGTATGGGATCAGGTGTGATCTCTTGGTTTAGCAGGAAGCAGTCCTGCGTAGCACTGAGTACAGCTGAGGCAGAGTATGTTGCAGCCTGTTCAGCTAGTTGTGAGGCAGTATGGCTACGGAAGCTACTGTCTGAGTTATTTGATCTCCCGTTGGAGGCTACTGGTATCTTCTGTGATAACCAGAGTTGTGTGAAGCTGTCCGAGAACCCAGTGTTTCATGACAGGTCGAAACACATAGAGATCAAATATCACTATATCAGGTATATGGTGCAGAGAGGAGCTGTGAAGCTCCTATATGTTGCGACGGACGAGCAGATTGCAGATGTGCTGACGAAGCCACTAGCCAGGGTGAAGTTCGAGTACTTCAGAGAGAGGCTTGGCGTTATTCAGATCGAGGACACTTCGAGGAAGAAGTGACGGACACATTTGCTGAAGCCATTCCAAGCATGTTGGAAGGAGGATCCTTCACATGGCTGTGGATGTAAGCGCTGGATGATGAGCATCAGGATGATGTTCTAGTTTCTGCTTGATATGATCAGTTGGATCATTTTATGTATGTATGTACGCATCATGTTGGATGCTGGATATGATCAGTTGGATCATTTTATGTATGTATGTACGCATCATGTTGGATGCAGGATATGATCAGTTGGATCATGTGTATGTATTGTTTATGCATCATGTTGGATGCTTGGACCATGTATCTGTATATGTATCAGGTGGATACATTGTATGATCAGGTGGATCATGTATGGTGATATGTATCATGTATTTGTATTTGTATCAGGTGGATACATTGATGATCAGGAGGATCATGTATGATGATATGTATCAGGTAGATACTTGGTATGCATCAGGTAGATGCATTGATGATCAGGAGGATCATGTATGATGATATGTATCAGGTAGATACTTGGTATGCATCAGGTAGATGCATTGATGATCAGGAGGATCATGTATGATGATATGTATCATATATTTGTATCAGGTGGATACATTGATGATCAGGAGGATCATGTATGATACTTGGTATGCATCAGGAAGATGCATTGATGATCAGGTAGATCTTGCAGCAGGATGTTGCAGTGATGATCAGGATGATCATAGATGATGAGCTTCAGGATGTTGCTCCAGACGACATGCAGCAGGATGTTGCAGTGATGATCAGGACGATCATGGATGACGAGCTTCAGGATGTTGCTCCAGATGACATGCAGCAGGATGTTGCATTGATGATCAGGACGATCATGGATGACGAGCTTCAGGATGTTGCTCCAGATGACTTGCAGCAGGACGTTGCAGTGATTATGATCAGGATGATCATGAGTACATCAGGATGATGTATGGTGAGTATCAGGTTGATACTCTGTGGCCGTGGATCAGGTTGTGCAGATGAGCATGTCTGGGAGATCCTATAGGTCGGAGTTGTGTACCCGTAACAGCCTGGGATGCTCTTTCGAGACATTGCTCTGGGAGGACATGTAATTCGTTGCCCTGGGAGATCTCAGGTCGGAGTTGTGTACCCGTAACATCCTGAGATGCTCTTGCGAGGTTTTGTCCTATGGCATGTAATTTGGGCCCTGGGAGATTTCAGGTCGGAGTTGTGTACCCGTAACATCCTGAGATGCTCTTGCGAGGTTTTGCCATGACCACATGTAATTTGTGCCCTAGGAGATCTCAGGTTGGAGTTGTGTACCCGTAACATCCTGAGATGCTCTTGCTAGGTTTTGTGGTGGACCACATGTAATTTGTGCCCTGGGAGATCTTAGGTCGGAGTTGTGTACCCGTAACATCCTAAGATGCTCTTTCGAGGTTTTGTGGTGGGGTCACATGTAATAGCGCCCTGGGAGATCCTACAGGTTGGAGTTGTGTACCCGTAATATCCTGGGATGCTCTTTCGAGGTTTTGTGACGCACGTAAAAGTCCTGAGGATTCCACAGTATGGCCAGTGATGATGAAGACCTGCAGGTGGTGGGCCTACATCCAGTATGAAAAAGGACTGGCTCTGTAGAACTTCCTATGACGAGTAGAGACATAGATTGGACGAGATAGCAGCAGCAGTGACGATGACGATGACGATGCATCGATGATGATGATCCAGAGAAGAAGACTTGTCTAGCAAATCTGTGTCGAGAAATACCTTCCTTGTTAAGAGGGAGTGTTGATGTATATGTAACTTCGGAATGTATTTCATCAGTATATTATATGTATATCTATTGTACCCTTATAAGAGATGTGTTATTCCTCTATAAGGAAGTGTCGTCATGTGGATTGACAAGTGTCGCAAGTGTGTGTACTTGCCGATGGGTTATTAGACCACCTTATGGGGTCGGACCTAATTAATATATAATATAATGTGGATGTACTAAAGTAGACAAGTCGGCCCCAGTAGGTCACTGGGCAAAAAGGTGAGTATAAATAGAGATAGGAGATCTCTATTTTACTCACTCGGAAAAGCATCTATCTCTCTCTCTGGAAAGTGGCGCACTAGTGAGGAGGAGGAGGATCATCTGCTAGGAGACTATCTCTGTATTATTTGGTTGTATTTTGGTTGAGCCATTGCTCTCTCTATCTCTGAGGAAGTTGTGGGGTTTTTCACCTTAGGGTTTTCCCCACGGAAACTCTGTGTCTCTTGTCTCTATGCTTTTGATTCTTATGATGCTTGTGATGCTTGTCATATTATGATTGTCATGCATTGATATACTGTAGATGTTATTCTCTCAGCAAAGATCCTATAGTATTGTGATTTAATACTGAAAATTTAACAACAACTAGAATACAAGAGATAGTCTTCTCCTAGCAGCAGAGCCTCCTCCTCATAAGTGTGCCACTTTTCGAATGAGAGAAGTGTGTGAATGAATGATCAAATAGAGATCTCCCAATCTCTATTTATACTTGTTCTGTCTTGCCCAATAAACTAATGGGGCCTACATGTCTACCTTAACCCATGGTTAACTTAATCCGGGCTGACCCCACACTTGGTGGTCTAATAACCCTTTGACCCACATGGCTGACTCCCAATAGGGTGGTCTAATAACCCTTCGACACACATGACTTATATAGGGTCGACCCTAACAAGGTGGTCTAATAACCCATCAAGTATAAGTTACGAAACTTACAATTTAAATGACAACACTTCTGTATAGAGGAATAATAACATATCTATAGGAATACAAACACTTCCGTATAGAGGAATAATGCCATCTCTATAGGAGTACAAAATACATATATGAAATACCTGGGTGAAATACATTCCAAAGTTACATATACATCAACACTCCCTCTTAACTAGGAAGGTATTTCTCGACACAGGTTTGCTACCACAAGTCTTCTTCTCTGGATCATCATTAGCGAATCATCATCCTCGAATCATCGTCATCGTCATTGCTGCTGATATCTCAATCAATCTCTGAATCTACTCGTCATAGGAAGTTCTACAGAGCCAGTCCTTTTTCATACTGGATGTAGGCCCACCACCTACAGGTCTTCATCATCAGTGGCCATACTATGGAATTCTCAGGACTTATTACATGCATCACAAAACCTTAAAAGAGTCTCTTGACTAGCAAGAACCCTAAAGAGCATCTGAGGCCTTTTTCATCCTATCCAGATCTCCAGGACTTATTACATGTGACTCCACCACAAAACCTCGAAAGAGCATCCCAGGATGTTACGGGTACACAACTCCAACCTGAAGGATCTCCTAGGGCACAAATTACATGTGGTCACCGCAAAATCTAGCAAGAGCATCTCAGGATGTTACGGGTACAAAACTCTGACCTGAAATCTCCTAGGGCACAAATTACATGTGGTCATGGAAAAACCTCGAAAGAGCATCTTAGGATGTTATGGGTACACAATTTCGACCTGAAATTTCCCAGGGCACAAATTACATGCCATAGGACAAAACCTCGCAAGAGCATCTCAGGATGTTACGGGTACACAAATCCGACCTGAAATATCCCAGGGCACAAATTAAATGTCCTCCTAGAGCAATGTCTTGAAAAGCATCCCAAGCTATTACGGGTGCACAACTCCGACCTATAGGATCTCCCAAACATGCTCATCTACACAACCTAATCAACAGCCACAAAGTATCATCTTGATACTCACCATACATCATCCTGATGTACACATGATCATCCTGATCATCATCACTGCAACATCCTGCTACATGTCATCTGGAGCAACATCCTGAAGCTTGTCATCTATGATCATCCTAATCATACACTGCATCCACCTGATGCATACCAAGTATCTACCTGATAAATATCATCATTCATGATCTACCTGATCATACAATGTATCCACCTGATACATACACAGATACATGATCCACACAATGTATCCACTTGATACATATCAGCATACATTATCTCAATATCCACCTGATACATATATAGATACATGGTCCAAGCATCCAACATGATGCATATACAAAATACATACAAATGATCCAACTGATCATATCCAACATCCAACATGATGCATACATACATAAATGATCCAACTTATCATATCCAGCATCCAACATGATGCATATATACATAAATGATCCAACTGATCATAACAAGCATCCAACATGATGCAATGATCCAACTGATCATAACAAGCATCCAATATGATGCATATACATATACAGAGTAGTAACTGGAGCATCGTCCTGATGCTCGTCATCCATGATCCTCCTGATCATCATAGCATCGTCATCTTCAGATCATCTCATTGTCCATGAAGCACAACCCAGATGCACATCATCCAGCACTTACACCACCGACATGGGAGAACACATCTACCACCATTCGGGGAAGGCTCCAGCCCTTACTTTTTCACCATGGGAGAACACATCTACCACCATGTGAAAAATGGCTCAGCAATTACATCACGACCAAGGGAGAACACATCAACCATGTTAGAAAAGCTCATGTGCATCTGCAACTTCCAGACTCATCACTTCCCTTTGGAAGGAACCTCATTCTGAAGTGCACCAAGCCTCTCTCATAAGTACTCAAATTGCACTCTGGCCAACGGCTTGGTCAATACATCTGCAACCTGCTCATCCATCGCAACATACTCTGCTTCGGCTATACTCAGTGTTACGCAAGACTGCTTCTTGCTAAATCAAGAGATCACACCTGATCCCTATCTACAGCACTACCTGCCCAATCTAAATCAACATAACCCTGCAAGTTAAACTTTTGATTCGCATCATACTTGAGCCCATAATCAACTGTACCCTTCAGGTACCTCAGAATATGCTTTACAGCAACCAACCAGGTGAACATCTCTCGGATCTGTCAGGAACTGGCTCAATGTGCTCACCGCAAAGCAAATATCTGGTCTCGTGTTCGTCAGGTACATGGAGGACCCAATCATCTGATGATACATAGTGACATCAACCGGATTAGATGAAACATCACACAGAAGCTTTAGGTTCAATGCCATGGGTGTGGCCATGGCCTTGCAGTCCATCATCCCGAACCTCTTTAGGATCTCTACTGCATACTTCCCTTGTCCAAGGAAGATTCCATCTACAGTCTGCCACACCTCCATGCCTAGAAAGTAGTGCATCATCCCCAAGTTCTTCATCTCGAACTTGGTATCAAGCTTCCACTGTATGTCGGCAATCAATCTATCTTCACCTTTAATAAACAGGTCATCCTCATATAAAAGTAGTATCACTGTATTGCCTTCCTCAACCTTGTAGTATAGGTTGGAATCTGCTTTACTCTTGGTAAAGCCCAAACTGGATAGAAAGTTTTCTATCCTACCATACCAAGTTCTGCACATATATGACTCCCTGTCATGTGTCTCAGAACCAAGTGGTTTCTCCACATACACTTCTTCTTCAACTACACCATTCAAGAAGGCTGTCTTGAAATCCATCTGGTGTATCTTCCACTTCATCACTGCAGCCAGAGCAAGTACAGATCTAATGGAAGTGTATCTGGATACAGGAGCAAAGGTCTCTATGCTACCACCTGCAGCATGCTTGATCTTGTAGATCCTCTTGGAAGTCACTACAGACTACCCTTTTGGACTGCATCCCAAACATCTTCATGATCGACTGGTACTCCTCAATCGTGGCATTCTTCCTAGATCCTGGGAACTTCAATATCTTCAATATTTTCAATAGATAACTTTGTTGCTGAACAAATGTTGTAGTCCTTCTTTTGTAGGTGATGGTATACAATCTCTTCTACACAACAAGTTAGATTGCATGATTAGAAAACATCTCATAGTTTTCAGAACAAATTCTTACACATAAAGAGATATGTCATACAGTCATGCAATTATCTTAGCCAATGCTTCAATACAACATTTATCCATATTCCATAACTTTCTAGATGCCTTCCAATCTCTACCAGAACATTGTTAAGAGTGTGCACAACTTCCAACATGTCAGCAAAGAGGTTTCATTCTAGATAAGTAGCAATGGAATGTTGTATAGTGCCATAGGCCACCTACCCATGTATATTAGTAGTATACTATGCAACTATTCTAATATGCATAATACACAACCTAATTCTAGGAACATAAGCATATACGTCATTGACTAACATTATGTAATAAATGACAATTCAAATACTTATCTTTGTTTTGGTTGCTGGGTGGACTCCCTCTGAATCTTTGCAACTCCATTATGATGTGGATTGTGAGAAGTGGTCAACTCCCTCTGAATATCTGCATCCTTGCAGAAACTACTGAAGTGTGCTCCTTTGCTTTCTTGCAGGAACAACTGGAGTGTGCTCCCTCTTGATCTTTGCTTCCTGGATTACCTGTCCTTGAACTTATATCCATCCTTAATCACTATGCATGCTTATTAGTGTCATCATTGTGTTATCCTTGAGGTCTCATACATAATCACTACATTTATTAGTATAATCTTAATACTATCACAACACAATAATCTTAAACATGTATAGTCATGATCATTCACAGATAATAAACATTAGTATTCAAGGTTTCAGGGAAGTCTTCTTTTACTCATGCATATTCTTATTTGATCATAGGACTCTTCTGATTAGTTAAATCATCAATGCATAAACCCATGATTACTCAAACCTATACCTTCATGATTCTTTTGGTTAGTCATATCATCAATTATGGTAAGAAACATAATATGCATACAACCATGACTATTCAAACCTATGACTTCATGAATAATCATTATCAACAACACAACACTATAATATCCTAACACAAGGTAGGATTCTAGCTTGATATATGAAAAACATACCTGGATTAGCATGCTAGCTAGTTATGTCTAACATACCCGCATAATGTCTTATGGTTATCTTCAGTGACTTGTGCTAGTAACCTGCATGTCTCATAAGTTAACCATTGTAGAACCAAGTTATACATACCTCGAAAGTAGATCTTCTATGCGATCCATGAAAATCGATGAATATTTGTCTTCATGTCACCATGATCATATGTTCTTGAAGTAGAACATGATTTTACTTTCTTGGTGTACCTTTTATGTTAGCGAACAACATAAACCTCATACAACATCACAATGCATTAGTACAATCATAAGTGTCAAAACCTTAATGAATGAATATCTTCTATTAAGGTGATACGACAAGTCTAGTAATTAATCAAGATTGTACTGTAATGATATGAAGACAAACATATCATAAACTTAACCATGAACAGAATTCGAAACATACCTGTAAGCCATACTTGTCAAGATTGCTTGTAATCTTCTTATGGAAGGCCTTAGCCTCATCTCCCTCTAAGACAAGAACTTCTTCACTTATGCAGGTGACCAATCCATGTTCTTCTAGGATTAACCCCAATCGACTTGATTTGCAAGAACTGGACCTGGAGCTGGATTAGGGTTTGTTAGAGAAACCCCAAAAATTCAAACTTTGAATTTAAAACTTCTGAAAGGATAGAAATATGCACCTTGATGAGCTGATCAAGTTGGTATATTCAAAATTTGAAAACTGCAAAGTTTCACTCCTCAATTTTGCCTTTGAAACTTTCGGATTCATTGGACATGACCCAGAACTAGGGTTTGATGAAGCCCACTCATATTCCCAATCAAAAGGTTTGATCCAAAGCTCTAAGCTTCTATTTTTCTGAGGAGCTTCCAGCTGTGGTCACAGATTTCAAAAATTTCCATTTTTGCAGAAGCTCTAATTTTCCACTTTTCCAATCAAAGTCCCGAACTAGGGTCTGATCAAGCCCAGTATTCTGCCCAACCAAAAATTATGATCTTGGTCTCTAAATTTCTATTTTGATGAGTGGCATTCATCCGTAGTCTCCGATTACAAAAATTCCAACTTTCTCCAAAACCCTAAATTCCGGAAGCCGTGAATGAAGGTGCTCAAAACTAATTCTGTTATAATAGAAATATGTACCTGATTGTTTATGGTGTAACTCCGAACTTTTAAATCCACAGGGTCTGAAAATTTGTTTTTCAATAGCCCGACCTGTTATCTTTCCATCCCCACAGGTCTGACCTCAATTGGATTCTCTGAGAGAGAGTTATGCCAAGTGTCGCAACGTGACCTGTTTATGGGATAAAACACGAGAGCGAACTTGTATGGCGTTCCACGTGTCACTGGTTCAACTTAGGCCTTTAAAAACATTTCCTGAGGTAGTACATTCTATGTACTACTTGTCACTTTTTACTAAATTTCATTTGGAGCTTCCTAGCCCAAGTTATGACATTTTTTCCATGGTCACCTATTTATGACTGAGATCTGGAAGAGGCAGAAACGCTATATTGAACAGATCATAAATTACAAAGTACAATGAATTAGAGGTTGTCCTTTGGACACAAGGTACATGGGGACATTAGCTTCGACCTGTAACAATTTCAGATCTGAAAACATCACCAAAATGGATTTATAGCGAAAGTTCTACGATGGCTTTTTTTTTCTATATCAAGCCCTAGCATCGTAAGTGCAACAAGTGTCATACATGCCATATCATGCCTTCTTTCAGGCTAGCTCTGATACCATGTTAAATTTTCAGAATTTACTCCAATATGATCTAGGATCTTAACTAAGAGAACAACATGTACAGCATATCAATCATGGACACAATAATGCAAGCACACAAGAGACATAGAATTTACTTGGGGAAAACCATAAAGGTGAAAAACCCCAATAACTTCCTCAGAGATAGATAGAGCAATGATACAACCAGAATACAAGAGATAGTCTTCTCCTAGCAGCAGATCCTCCTCCTCATAAGTGTGCCACTTTCCGAATGAGAGAAGTGTGTGAATGAATGATCAAATAGAGGTCTCCCAATCTCTATTTATACTTGTTTTGTCTTGCCCAATAAACTAATGGAGCCTACATGTCTAGCTTAACCCATGGTTAACTTAATCCGAGCCAACCCCACACTTGGTGGTCTACTAACCCTTTGACCCACATGGCCGACCCCCAATAGGGTGGTCTAATAACCCTTCGACCCACATGACTTATACAGGTCCGACCCCAACAAGGTGGTCTCATAACCCATCAAGTATAAGTTATGACACTTACAATATAAATTACGACACTTCCGTATAGAGGAATAATAACATCTCTATAGGAATACAAACACTTCTGTATAGAGGAACAATGCCATCTCTATAGGAGTGCAAAATACATCTATGAAATACATGGGTGAAATACATTCTGAAGTTACATATACATCAACATGTTCATGGACAGCTGGGTCTTTTTCCTTATTCATAGGTTTAAAGGGGATGTTGTTATGGTCAAACAACCTTTCGAGGGGTACTAAGCCCCTAGGTATATGATTTACTGGCAATTGAACAATGTCATATTGGCCTATTTTCCCTTTTAATTTAGATCTCTGAGATTCCTCTATATTTAGGTTTTCTTGGTCAATATGCATATCAGGAAATTCATCAACAACCTGGAGAAATCTGCTAAGCTCATCATCATTCTCAAAGACTTTCCAAAATTTGATGTTATCTGGTAGGGATGGCCTCTACCTAACTTGGATATCATAGTTCAACTTAGGTAGGGATGGCCTATACCTGACTTGGATATCATAGTTCAAATTAGGAGGCATGGGATGGATGAACGTGCTAGCAAAGACAACAAGGGAATCAACCAAGTGATTCATAGCTCGCGGGATATAAGAAATGTCAAAAAACATGAAGGAATCTCTAAGTTTCCATACCTCATCTCTGTATGACTTTAGTCTAACATTCTTTTCCTGATAATTTCCATTCACTTGCTATATAATAAGCTCTGCATCTCCAAATATTTTCAGGCACATGATTCCCATCTCTTTAGCAGCCTTGACCCCCAACAACAAAGCCTCATACTCTGCTATATTATTAGTAGTTTTGAAATCCAGTTTATAAGACAATTGAGCAACGTCTTTCAGAGGGGAGATCAAGACTACACCTGCACCTACTGAATCCTGGGTACTGGCACAATCAAAAAACATGCTCCATACAGTAGTGGTTACTACCTCAGATTGCTGACTAGTAGGTTTTGTGAGCTGTAAAGGGGCCAGTTGATCGTCATCTATTTGACGAATACATGCTCCAAAGTCTGTATCCAATGCGTAAATGGGATGATTTACTGAATTCTTTTCATTGCTAATGATATAGGCAAGCCAGTTTTCCCTATAGAGCCTTTTAGTTTCACCTCCAAACATGGGGATGGTAGCATAAGTCAGATCCATCTGTAGGGTAGCCCCCAGGAATTTACTCCATGATCGGGACAAGAGGATGCCAAACTTCGGTGGGATGTCAGAGACCACTATATCCATTACCATGCTTTTTGACGACAGCTGAGACAGTTTTATGACAAGATCCTTAATGAGCCCTAGACATCTGACTTTTCTGGAGTCAAAAGAGAAGAGATCATGGTAGGGTTTTGTGATGCTCAGCCCAAGTTCATCCATCATTACTTTAGAAATGAGGTTGTGGGAGGGTCCTGAGTCAAGCAGGCAATTGTGAAGAATTTTGTCATGGATGTTTAAGGAGATATAGAATGGTGGGAAGGACCCATCCAGTTCTTCAACCATGGGACCTAGGGTTAATGAGGGCTTATCATCTTGTAAATTCACGAAGTCAGCATCCATGGGCATTTTTGGCTGAAGGGATTTCAGTATAGATGACTTGAAGGAATCGTTTTTCATCACCTCAGTCAGCGGAAAAGGGATTTTTATTTTCTGAATCTCAGTTTCGAGATTGAAGGAGTAGGGAAACTTGTCAGAAATTCTTGCCTCTTGAGCTGGAGCTATAACCTGGACAAGATCGGGAACAGTTGGCTGAGATGGTCTTTGCTGTTGTTGTGCAAGGGCAATGACCTGTTTTGCAGGAACAGTAGGTTGCTGTTTTGAAAGAGTGACAAACTGTTTTGTAGGAGTAGCAGGATGCTTCATCGGGGCAGGATTCTTCTTCCTAGGAGCAAGGGTTAAAGGCTTCTTAGCAACGGTCCTGGACCTCAAATCATAACTTCTTTGATCATTAGCCTGATACAGTGATTCCTCAGTGATTTGTTCATTCATGAGGGATTCCTCATAATCAGATTGTGTCAGGAAAGAGGGTTCAACCTTATCCTCCATGCAGTTGACATTGTCTTCTTCTTCTGCTCCTCCTTGAATAAGCTCCTGTTCTTCTTCTAATACCGCATTCTAGAAAGGGGATCTTATCCTTTGTTCTTCAGCAGCATTCCTGTCTCTCTGGAGGATTTGAGCTTGTGGGTCGTTTCTTCTGTAAGGGGGAGCATTAGTGTTCCTGGGAACAAATTCATTTGGACCTTTACTTCTTGTAGGTTGCTGGCCTTGCACTTTTAGAGGTTGCTGGCCTTGCACTTTTAGCTTGGACATCTCAGAGGTCAAGTTGTCCAGTATTTTATCCATTTTTTCCAGGTTGGTTTCTGATGAGGAGGAGGAATCTGGAGTCTGCCTTTTTTTATCGATTTTCCCTTTGAGGACTTAGATGCGTCCATATTAGAATCAACTTCGAGCGCAACATCTTGCATGAGCAATAAAGAGGCAGATCTTCTTTCTCGGAGATGAAGACAAAAATCAGGATTGAAAGCATTTGCATAAGTAATCCTGGCTAAGGTATTTGTGGGATTGATCTCCGCAGGGATTTTGCTAAACATTTTATTAAACCTCTTGGTGAAAGCTGACACAGTCTTACCACTTTCTCTCTTAAAACTATCAAATTCTGTGAGGTAATAAAGGTGGTCTCTTCTTTCCCCCCAATGCTTCAAAAACAATTCATCTAGGGATTCGATATTGTTTATTGACCCAGCCAGTAATTCTTTGAACCACTTTCTGGCCTAGCCATCTAGACTTTGCACAAACACGCTAGTCCATACATCTTCATGCTCAATATTTATGTTCTCAGCATAGCTATAGAATGCCTCTAAGTGTTCTTCAGCTGTAAAATCACCCTCTCCAATGAACTTACGCATGTACTTTTCGTAATCCCCGGTAGGTATAGCAGCAAGGGGATTAGGAAAAATTAGAGGGGCATACCTGGAAATGAGGATCTTTTCCATTTTGGTCAAGGGAACAACCATAGTGGATGTGGGTACTAAAAGGGTGGAAGAAGATATTTTTGGTGTGGACAGTAGCTGAGGAGGTATACGTAATGATGAAGGTGGGGGTTCTGGTTCAATGGAGTCGCCAAGATTTGGGGTAAAACAAATTGATGGTTGTTCTGGAAAATAGGATTTCTTACTGGATTGTGCAAGTAATGAGGACAACCTTTCTTCATGCTGGTCTAAAAGGTCCTGGAAAATGTTTTCAATGGAAAGTATGTTGGTGTAAACAAAATGGTACTTCTCTTCTAGTTCAGTCAGTAAGGGCTGTAGGTAGGAGGAATAGCCTTATTCTTTGATGGATTCTAGGATTTCTTTTCCAAGGTCATCTCAGGTAGCAGATTCAGAACTAGGGTCTTGGGAAGCAGAAACACGTGAGGACACTTGAGCCCATAAGTCTTCTGATCTACTTAGAGTTTCTTGTGAACCCGCTGCTTCAGGGAATGGAGATTCAAAAGGAGTTTCATTTGATGAGACAGAAGAAATACCTCTAGTAGTGCCTGCTATAGTTCCCCTTGTGGATCTGGAAATCTGTCCCTATGTAGTCCTTTCTCTCCTTACAATCTGTTCGGGGTCTGAAACAGGTGTCACTCGTGGCCTTTGAGTATTTTCTCTGGTACTTGGTCTTCTTGAAGCCACTAAATTCCAATGGAGTTTCCAGATAGATGATTACAATCGAAATAATGTCCAGGCTTTATCTATCATCAAAGCTGGAACTATGTCATCTCCCAGGGAAGATGCTGCTTCAATAATCTTCCCTAGAAACGGCGCCAATTTGTTAGCTCTCCAAGATTCTTTCTAGGTTGCGATTGAAAGATCCTGGTAACTTAAACTCACTTTAAAAGGGGGGGTATGTTTGGATCAAGTTGGATGACTTAATCGAAACTCACACACTCAAAACATGCATGGAGACACTCAGGGGAAACTCCTTATCGTGGTAGCAGACTCATACACATAAACATGTATATAAATGGCTAATCACAACAAGTAAATGACACTGATTTTCAGTTCTCAATACAAAGATAGGATTACAACTATTTGTCATAGATAAATGAACACACACAAAATAAACAATCCACTACGAGTACAGAAAGGTAAGAAAGAAATATCTGAACGTCAATAGAAAAAGAAGCTTATATTAACTGAGATGCCACTGAAAGTCTGAGAAAACAAATATCAAAAGTCTCTCCAAAATCAAACCCTTGTTCTACATACATCATGGGCTTTATAGCCTTTACAAACTTTTAAAGATCCTGAACAGATGGATCGAATCTGCTAGAAAAAGTAAATTAAAACAGTTTTCTTGTAAGAAATGACAGCATCCTACATTCCACAGTAACTGACATTCTTGTTAAAGCATTTATATTCGACAGCATGATGAAACTCCAGAGGCTGGAGAACGAGTTTGAAACCGCTTCCTGCAAAAACCTGTAGGTGTCTTTTTCTGAAAATAGACGGGAATATTCTTCTTTTTACCTTGCTGGCGCCCTCCATTCTGGAACCAAAAGGTGATCATGATGCCTTTAAACATTTATCAATCGTTTGGATAATTCCTTTGCGATGATTGGACTAGCGACCAAATGGTTTTGGTGCCGAAAAAGAAACTTTTGTGCATTCTGCGTTTTCGGTAGTTAGCACAAATGGGCTCGAAAATGATAAGCTACTGAAAACCCACCCATTTGGTGGTTAATGAATTAACATTTTGCCTAAACCATCGAATCGCCCGAAGGTGTTGGAAACCTTTCTACACTTTCGGTAACTAGGGGAGTCCTACCTGTATCTCGTAAACTACCAAATCTGGATTTTGGCAGCTAATGAACAATCTCTATGTTCACCTAAGCTACCGAAAACTATGTATGGTCCAACCTGCAAAACTTTTACAAAACTGCGTTTTCTGACCCCTGCTGTTTGGATTTCTCTTCCTGATGGGCCAAAATTGGAGTGTCAGCAAAACTAATTGCAGCTGCTGGTAAAGTGTCAATATCTGAGTGTACCTTGGGCTAGGGTTTCTGAGTTTCTTCCTTGCCTCCCAGAGACTCGACCTTCCTGCTAAGCCTGATAATTTCTCTGATCAGCCTAATATTCCTTCCTCTCAGCTTACCATGTTTTCTGGTCAACCCATGAAAAGAAACATATGGTTCATTATGTCTTTTAGTTAGCCTTTCATTTTTCTCCTTGATTACTCTTTGGAGCACGTCGAGCTCATACACCTGCGTGAGAAGTCGATTGATTTTCTACGTTGAAGAAATTTTTGTTTTGGTTGCTGATACCTCAGCCACCTACAAGTCTTGTTCTCCCACAGGTGTAGGGGAAGGTAAGTTTACACATGCAATCTCCTGCTCTTCCACAGGTTGATCTACTTCCTGAAGCTCTTGTTTTGTAGCCATTTCCTTATGCTATGTTCCCTTTTCCTTCAATTCATCATCTTCAAAGTCGGTGTAGGGGAGGCGTAACAGGTTCACCTTCGTTGCATAAGTTTCTCCTTCTTTCCTGAAAACTAGCTTTTTGCCAATCCTCTCAGGCTCTGAAGAAGGGGTAATTGGGACTGCTGGCAATGAAGAAATGGCTCGTCTTTTCCTCTTTTCACTTCTAGGGGTGGATGGCTTTTTTGAGGAGGATTTACCCTTGTCTTCGGGTTGCAATTCAGTGTTAAATTCATTCCAGAAAAGGAAATAATCCCACTCCTCATTTTTTCTTTGTAGATGCTCTGACACCAGGATCTTAATTAAGCCATGGTGGGATAACCTACTTTGAACCTTGCTTGGCTTTTCCTGGACCTAGTGAGCCATCTTTGTTAGGTTTTTATGGAGATAGAAGGGTAGGTTTAGAGGGCTTTTTCCAGTGAAATGATCTAATAGTCTGAAATGATAGATTAGCACTCTGGAGTACCTGCCTTCACATGTAAAGTAGACCAAAATGGCCTTTAAAAGGTCCTGCCCACCGTTCCTCTAAGAAAGACATAGGGATGTCTTTGTTCCAGGTGATTGACTGGTGTGTAGGCTCGAGATATGACCTGAACTCGACTTTTTGGGTGGTGGTGGTTTTGAACCATTGTTCTCCTATCCCTGGAATTTCCATGGCCGCTGCTACGAAGTCTTCATTTACCTGGACCTCTTCTTTCCCAATTTGTACTTTCCTTCTGTCGAATGATAATGTGAAAAACTCTGCAATTTGTTGATGGGAACCTTGGAGTTTCAGGCAATAGTTATAGCATCCCACGCCCTTGAAGAACTGGCCTATTTCTAGGTGCGACTCGAGGTAGCCAACGTCATTCAGCTCCTTCCTAAGCACAACCCCTCCCTTCTTCATCTCTAAGCCCTTGTTGACACCTCCGTTTGAGAGAAAACAAGCCTTACGAAAAAAATGACATGGAATCAGGGAAGGAGCAACTCATTGATAGGTAATAACATAGGATGAGGTATGATTTGGTTCAATGCCCTCACTCTGAGAGACGATATTGAAATCCAATCATGAAGCTTTGCACGACCTGTCAATCTTTCCCTTTTACCTAGGAGCGATCATCGTTTGCAACTGTTCTTGAATGAAAAAATCATGTTTTCGCTGGCAGTGCCCCTTTTCAACGGTTAAGAAATGATGAGCTACCTTTAATTCGCGACTATCCCTTGATTTGACGTTTCCACTGTTTGATACTGACTCCATTTCAGTAGCCGAAAACTTCACCCTTAGAACCGTAGATTGCCGAAAGATTTTAGACATGCCAAGGCTTTCGGTGGCCATAGATGATCCTGTCCTTTGACTGAGAGCTGCGGAAAACATCTTCTTTTTGGTGGCTAATGAACATCGTCGTATTCGCCCAAGCCACCGAAAACAGTCCCATGAATCCTGGAGATGTCCCTGCTTTCGGCAGTTGTAAAAGACTTCATTCTTCAACTGCAAACTGTTAAAAGCATCTTCCTTTCGGTGGCTAATGAACACCATCATATTCGCCCAAGCCACCGAAAACTGCCCCATGAGCCACGATATATGTCTTCCCTTTCGGTATCTGGAGAGTTTCGTCTTTCGCTTAGTAAGCTGCTAAAAGTGGGGCTTTCGGTAACTAATGAACTATCATCAGGCCCACCTACGCTACCAAAACCATGAAAATTCTTTTTTCGGATCAGAGCAACATTAAAAATTATTTCAAGCTTCATTGCATAATCCAAACTTATGACACGCAACATCAAATGCATATAAAATAAAAGACAAAACTCCTATCACCTAAACAAGCACCTAGTCTATTTTATTTGGGGAGATAATATCTGGCTCCTACTCGGGGATGGAAACCTCCCAAGAACCATAGGTCTAACTCCTTTCCCTTAAAAAAAAAACTCAAAACCTATCTTCTAGTGTTCCATTGGGGATGGAGTTATTTTTGCAAACAAAAACTAAAACTAAAAGTAGAAATGGTAATTACAATGACCAGGATTTGGTACCTCAGATGAAAGATAGTTTCAGAAAATGCCCATTGACTGGGCCACCAAACATGTCTTCACCTTCTAGACTCTGCAATTTGAAGGTGTTGTTTTGCTGTACTTGAGTTATCACGAAAGGACCCGTCCATAGAGAATCAAATATTCCATGCTTGCCCTTATCCTGCCTTGGGGAATCCCATTTCAGCACCCAGTCTCCAACCTAAAATCTCTCCATCTTTTCCTTCTTATCAAAAGTGTTTTTTATTTTTCCCTGATGAGCTTCTGCCCTTTCCACTAAATATTCTCTAGTTTGCTGCAATTCGACCAAATCGAGCATTCTTCTCACCATGTCATTTGGTTCATCCTGTTCCTCCTGAATAAATTTAGTCACTGGAAGGATTAGCTACACTGGGAAAATGGCACTAGTACCATAAACCAATCTAAAGGGGGAAGTCCCTATGGATTTCTTATTCGTCACCTTGTCAGCCCAAAGAACAAACTTTAGCTTTGAATCCCAACTCTTTTGATTTTCTTCCAGCAGTTTTCTGATGATTCTCACTAGACTTTTATTTGAGGACTCAACGAGGCCATTGCCTTGAGGGTAGTAGGGAGTAGCGTGAACCAATTGAATACCCATTGAATCACACATGTGGACTAATGCTTTATCTTTGAAAGCTGGTGCATTATCAGTTACCAGCCTTTTTGGGCAGCCAAATCTGATAAGGATATTTTCATAGAGAAATTTCATGATAACCTGATGATTAGCATTTCTGGTGGGAATTGCCTCTATAAAATTGGTGAAATAATCAGTGGCTACCAGGATCCATTTGTGTTGACCACTGGATGACGTATTGATCTCCCCTATGAAGTCAAGGCCCCATTGCTTGGAAGGACCATTTACCACAATAGGTTTCAGGGGCAGGGATTTTAGCTATTGTTTTCCTGTGAATCTTTGGCATTTGTCACAAGCTTTCGCAAAAGTGTATACGTCAGAGAACAAACAAGGCGATTAGTACCCAACCCTTAGAATCTCGTGGGAAGTATTTTTCCAGAAATGACGCCCCCCACATATGCTTGAATGGAAATGATGCCTGACTTGAACTGATTCTTCTTTATCAAGACATCTTAAAAGAACTCCAACAGTATCTTTCCAATACAACAGATCATTACTTATGCAGAATTTTACAGATTTAAGCTTGAGAGATCATGCCTGGGTTGCGCTAAGTCTAGGGGGAACTTCTAAATTCTGCAGCAAATGAATGATACCTGAATACCACTCGCATGAGAGCAAATTCTCAGCCACCTGTTGGCTGTTATGTTGTTCTGCTGCAGCTACCTCTGTCGGCAAGTTTGCAGAATTTATCCCGATGAAATTTATGTCTAATAGCTTGCAATTTTCTTCAGCCATCAACTTGGCTAGACCTTGACCTTTTACTAACCTGGTGGGATTCAGTTCTATGTTGAATTCAATCAACTTAGCAATCCATTTGGCTCTTTTGCCATCAATGTCAGGATGGCTTAACACATCTTTCACGGAAGCTGAAGGGACATAGGCTATGACCTTCACATGCAGGATATAAATTATGAATGCTTTTAATGACTTGATAAGAGCATAGGACTGCTTTTCTATGGGATCATTTTTCAGTGCAGCATCCCTCAATGTTTTATTGATGAAGGCAAACGAATGATCAATCCCTTCGTCATATTTCTGCAACAATACTGCTGCCATTGTATCGTAGGAAGCGAAAGAGAAAATGTAGAACACCTTGGTGTAATCTAGACTAATCAGAGTGGGAGCTTCCATGATAGCCTGCTTGATGTCTTCGAAAGCGTGCCTCGCATTTTCTGTCCATTTGGTTTCGGCTCCCTTTTTTAGCATGGAGGTTATGTGTTTTACTAACTCAGAAAAATTTGGAATGAACCTCCTAACGAAATTTATCTTACCGAGGAAAGATTGGATGTCCTTCTTTGACCTTGGTATAGATACCTTCTGAATCACTTCAACCCGAACTGGATTGATCCTTACGCCCTACGCTGAGACTATGTGACCTAGGAGCTTTCCCTACTCGAGAGAAAACTGAGACTTCTTAGGATTCAAAGAAATTCCAAATTGTCTGCATTTCAGAAAGACCTCCCTTAGGTGCTGCAAATGTTCTTCATGACCGTTTGAGTATACTGTGATATCATCAAGGTATATGAGGACAAACTTTTCCTTAATCCACACAAATGCTATATCCATGGCCCTTTGAAAGGTGTCCCTGACATTCATCAACCCAAATGGCATCTTGGTGTACATGAAGGTACCCCAGGGAGTGGTAAAGGTTGTCTTCTCCTGATCATCAGGGTGTATAGAAATTTGATTATAGCTAGAGAAGCCATCTAGAAATGACATGACACTAGCTCTTAACACTCTCTGCAATAAATGCTCCATCTTAGGCAGAGGGTAGTTGTCTTTTAGGGAGCCTTTGTTAAGGTTTCTAAAATCGACACATAACCTGACTTCACCATTCTTCTTCCGTACTATTACCAAATTCGTGACCCATTTAGAATACCTTAGCGGGATTATGATCTTAACATCAAGGAGCTTTTTTATTTCCCTCTCGATCACAGGTAACAGGAGATGGTTGATGGGCCTTAGCTTCTGTTTAAAAGGGGTGGTGCCCTTTTCTAGTGGAATTCTATGTTGAATGGTGTCTTCGTCATAAATTTCCAGATCACTGTATTCCCAAACCAACATGTCTATGAAATCCTTTACCAGGCTGCAATAACCTGACCTCTGATTAGCTATCAACTCAGTAGACAGATTTATGAATTTAGGGTGATCTTGGCTACCTATAGTGTGTTCATGAACAGCTGGGTCTTTTTCCTTATTCATAGATTTAAAGGGGATGTCGTTATGGTCAAACAGCCTTTCGAGGGGTACTAATCCCCTATGTATATGATTTCCTGGCAATTGAACAATGTCATGTTGGCCTATTTTCCCTTTTAATTTAGATCTCTGAGATTCCTCTATATTTAGGTTTTCTTGGTTAATATGCATATCAGAAAATTCATCAACAACCTGGATAAATTTGTTAAGCTCATCATCATTCTCAAAGACTTTCCAAAATTTGACGTTATCTGGTAGGGATGGCCTGTACCTGACTTGGATATCATAGTTCAACTTAGGCAGGGATGGTCTATACTTGACTTGGATATCATAGTTCAACTTAGGAGGCATGGGAGGGATGAACATGCTAACAGAGATAGCAAGGGAATCAGCCATGTGATTCATAGCTCGCGGGATATAAGAAATGTCAAAAAACATGAAGGAATCTCTAAGTTTCCATACCTCATCTTTGTATGACTTCAGTCTGACATTCTTTGCCTGATAATTTCCATTCACTTACTGTATAATAAGCTCCGCATCTACAAATACTTTCAGGCACATGATTCCCATCTCTTTAGCAGCCTTGACCCCCAACAACAAAGCCTCGTACTTTGCTATATTATTAGTAGTTTTGAAATCCAGTTTATAAGACAATTGAGTAACGTCTTTCAGAGGGGTGATCAAGACTACACCTACACCTGCTAAAGCCTGGGTACTTGCACCATCAAAAAACATGCTCTACACAGCAATGGTTACTTGCTCAGATTGTTGACTAGTAGGTTTTGTGAGCTATAAAGGGGCCAGCTGATCGTCCTCTATTTGTAGAATACATGCTCCAAAGTCTGTATCCAATGTGTAAATGGGATGATTTACCGAATTCTTTTCATTGCTAATGATATAGGCAAGCCGGTTTTCCCTATAGAGACTTTTAGTTTCACCTCCAAACATGCTGATGGTAGCATAAGTCAGATCCATCTGTAGGGTACCCCCCAGGTGTTTACTCTATGATCGGGACAAGAGGATGCCAAACATCGGTGGGATGTCAGAGACCACTACATCCATTACCATGCTTTTTGACGGCAGCTGAGATAGGTTTATGACAAGATCCTTAATGAGGCCTAGACATCTGATTTTTTTGGAGTCAAAAGAGAAGAGATCATGGTAGGGTTTTGTGATGCTCAGCCCAAGTTCATCCATCATTGCTTTAGGCATGATTTTGTGGGATGCTCCTGAGTCAAGCAGGAAATTATGAATAATTTTTCCATGGATGTTTAAGGAGATATAGAATGGTGTGCAGGACCCATCCAGTTCTTCAACCAGGGGACCTAGGGTTACTGAGGGCTTATCGTCTTGTAAATTCATGAAGTCAGCATCCATGGGAATTTTTCGCTGAAGGGATTTCAGTATAGATGACTTGAAGGAATTGTTTTTCATCAGCTCAGTCAGTGGAAAAGGGATTTTTATTTTCTAAATCTCAGTTTCGAGATTGAAGGAGTAGGGCAACTTGTCAGAAATTCTTGCCTGTTGAACTGGAGCTGTAAGCTGTACATGATCGGGGATAGTTCGCTGAGATGGTCTTTGCTGCTATTTTGCAAGGGCAATGACCTGTTTTGTAGGACAAGCAGGCTACTATTTTGAAAGAGTGACAAACTATTTTGCAGGAGCAGTAGGCTGCTTCGTGGGGGAAGGAGTCTTCTTCCTAGGAGCAAGGGTCAAAGGATTCTTAGCAACGGTCCTGGACCTCAAATCATAACTTCTTTGATCGTCAGCCTAATACAGTGATTCGTCAGTGATTTGTTCATTCATGAGGGATTCGTCATAATCAAATTATGTCAGGAAAGAGGGGTCAACCTTATCCTCCATGCAGTTGACATTGTCTTCTTCTTCTGCTCCTCCCTGAATACGCTTAGGCTCTTGTTCTAATACCGCATGCTAGAAAGGGGCTCTGATCCTTTGTTCTTCATTAGGATTCCTGTCTCTTTGGAGGATTTGAGCTTGTGGGCCGTTTCTTCTGTAAGGGGGAGCATTAGTGTTCCTGGGAAAAAATGCATTTGGACCTTTACTTCTTGCAAGTTGCTGGCCTTGCACTTTTAGCTTGGACATCTCGGAGGTCAAGTTGTCCAGTATTTTAGCCATTTTTTCCAGGTTGGTTGCTGATGAGGAGGAGGAATCTGGAGTCTGCCTTTTTTTATCGATTTGCAATGAACGTATATGTTCACTAAGTTAATAGTCGAATCCGACTCTCATATTGAATAATAGATAAGAATAATATATTGATTGATAGGATAAAATATTACAATAAGATGGCCTTTATAAGGCTTGAGGAAGCATAGTGAAGGGTTACGCCTTTTCACTAGTAACCTAATAAACTATTAATTTATAATTAATAATATTAATTAAATATTCATAGCATTGCCTTCCCCTTAGGAAAGCTTTGTCCTCAAAGCTTGAGAATTTTCCTAATGTCGTCTTTTATTCTGGCTCTATGTCGCACTGATGACTTGAGAGGTGCGATGTTGATTACGACCATTGCTTCCTTTTGTTTCTTTTGCTTCAGAATCTGTATTAAATCTATATTTGGTGAAGTTTTGTTTATGTTTTTACTGCTTGCTTGGTTGTTACTTTTAACTAGTTTTGTTCTTGATTGAACAGACTCAATCAACTTTCCCATAATAACTATTTTCATGTTGTTATTTTGATTAACCTTATAGTTGTTCTTATTGATGTTCTTAATAGCGGTCCTTATGATGCCATCTTCTCTTCGTGTGTTTATGTATGTGACATTCTTGTTGATGTATTGATCTTCATTACTGCCCTTTTCTTTAGTCTTTATCAAAATTTCTTTCGTATTTTCTTCCTTTGTGCATACAACTTCCTTCAGATACTTGACTGCATAATTGGCTTGCTTCTTGCTGCAATTTTGATCAAGATCCATACTCTCTTCTTGGTTGACATAATAGTTTTCTGTATCTTCCTCCTTATCAAATATTTCGTTGTTGGTTTCTTCATTAATAGGATGTGTGGTATATTTGTCTTGCATATTATCTTGATCAATGCCATTGCTTTCATCATGGTTGACATAATGGTCTACTACATCTTCTTCTTTTACCTCATTTTTAGTGGCTTCTTCTACGGAATTTTCACATACATCTTCATTTTCTGTAAGTGTTAAATTGTTAATAGAATTTTTTATTTCAATTAGATTTTTTTTTTTGTTTGCTTTCCCAACCTTGTACAATAACTTTTTAATAATATTAACAATAATATTATTATTAATTTTTTATTATATAAATTTTAATTTTTATTGTAAGTTTAAACTATAATGATAATAATAAAATTAATAAATTTTTATTATTATATTATGTTTTTTGAATTAGGGTTTTCGAAGTTGGTGGAGGAAGGGATAATCGAAAGTGAGGCGCAAGCGTAGGAAGTTGGAGCAGCCCAAGATTTGGGGGTCGTAAGGGATGCAAGCAGGGATGTAGTGGGAAGGAGGGTAGGGGAGGTATTAACGGTGGGATGGTGTGGGAAGCTGCGAGTTGAGTGTGCGTAGCTGCAATGGGAGAAGGAGGAGCCAAGAGGGAGAGGGCGCGTGTAGAGTGGAAGGTTGTAGGGATGAGGACAGAGGGCTTGTGCGGAGGCGAGTGGGAGGAGTGGCAATGTTGGAATGGTGGATTGGTGGTGGTTGCGCGGGAATGGAGGTGCAGTGGATATTCCGGGGAGAAAGGCAATGGGGTTTGTGGGGATGGGAGACATAGGGAATGAAGGAATGATGGAGGGTGGAGGTGACAGACACGGGGGTGGTGGGAGATGGAGGGCGATGGTGGTTGCGTGTGTAGGCGCGGAGAAGGAAGCGTGGAAGTGCGGGTGGCGTGCTGGAGAGGGAGGGGCGTGAGTGCAGAAGAGGATGGAAGATGGGAGATGGGGGAGCGGAATGTGGGAAGGCTGCATGGAGTGGGGTGTGAGTAGGTGAAAGCGGCGTGTGAGGGAGGTCGTGTAGGTGGAGAGAACGCGAGGATGTGGGAAGGTGATTGCAGGCAGGCAGATGGATAGTGAGGAGCAGTGGTGTGCGGGGAAGAGTCGAGCAGAATGGATAGAGGGTGGCTGCATGTGATGGCAGACGTGGAAGGAGAAACAATGTGAGGAGTGATAGGTGGTGAAGTGGAGTAGTGGAAGAATGTTGATATGAGCTGAAACCGAGCTCAAAGATGGACATAGCTGAATCCGAATCCGAGTTCACCCGAGGAGTTGATGAGACGAGTCCGAGCTCAGAGTGCAGGAGATGTGAGTCGAAACCAAGCTCTATAGTAGGAGGAGCCGAATCCGAGCTCAGGTTGAAGGAACCGAAACCGAGCTCTGATACCAAATTCAGTGAACGTATCCATTCACTAAGTTAATAGTCGAATCTGACTCTCATATTGAATAATAGATGAGAATAATATATTGATTGATAGAATAATTTTATAAGGCTTGAGGAAGCATAGTGAAGGGTTACACCTTTTCACTAGTAACCTAATAAACTATCAATTTATAATTAATAATATTAATTAAATATTCATAGCATTGAGGATCTTAGATGCGGCCATATTAGAATCAACTTTGAGCGCAGCATCTTGCATGAGCAATAAAGAGGCAGATCTTCTTTCTCAAAGATGAAGACAAAAATCAGGATCGAAAGCATTTGCATAAGTAATCCTGGCTGAGGTATCTGTGGGTTTGATCTCCATAGGGATTTTGCTACACATTTTATTAAACCTCTTGGTCAAATCTGACACAGACTTGCTACTTTCTCTCTTCAAACTATCAAATTCTGTGAGGTAATAAAGGTGGTCTCTTCTTTCCCCCAATGCTTCAAAAATAATCCATCTAGGGCTTCGATATCATTTATTGACCCAACAGGTAATTATTTGAACCACTTTCTGGCCTAGCCATCTAGACTTTGCACAAACACCCTAGTCCATACATCTTCGTGCTCAATATTTATGTTCTCAGCATAGATATAGAATTCCTCTAAGTGTTCTTCAGCTATAGAATCTCCCTCTCCAGTGAACTTAGGCATGTACTTTTTGTAATCCCCAGTAGGCATAACAACAAGGGGATTAAGGAAATTTAGAGGGGCATACCTAGCAATGAGGATCTTTTCCATTTTGGTCAGAGGAATAGTCATAGTGGATGTGGGTATTAAAAGGGTGGTAGAAGATATTTTTGGTGTGGATGGTAGCTGAGGAGGTATAGGTAATGATGAAGGTGGGGGTTCTGATTCAGTGGAGTCGCCAAGATTTGGGGTGAAAAAAATTGATGGTTGTTCTGGAAAATAGGCTTTCTTACCGGATTGTGCAAGTAACGAGGACAACCTTTCTTCACGCTAGTCTAAAAGGTCCTGGAAAATGTTTTCAATGGCAAGTACATTGGTGTAAACAAAAGGGTACTACTCTTCTGGTTCAGTCAGTAAGGACTGCAGGTAGGAGGAACAACCTTATTATTTGATGGATTCTACGATTTCTTTTCCTAGGTCAGCTCAAGTAGCAGATTCAGAACTAGGGTCTTGGCAGTAGAAATGGGTGAGGACACCTGAGCCCATAAGTATTCTGATCTACTTATAGTTTCTTGTGAACCAGCTGCTTCACGGAATGGAGATTCAAAAGCAGTTTCATCTGATGAGACAGAAGAAATACCTCTGGTAGTGCCTGATGTAGTTCCCCTTATGGATCTAGAAATCTGTCTCTATGTAGTCCTTTCTCTCCTTACAATCTGTTTGGGGTCTGAAAAAGGTGTCACTCGTGGCCTTTGAGGATTTTCTCTGGTACTTGGTCTTCTCGAAGCCACTTCGTTGCAATGCAGTCGCTAGATAGATGATTACAACTGAAATAATGTCCAGGCTTTGTCTATCATCAAAGCTGGAACTATGTCGTCTCCCAGGGAAGCTGCTGCTTCAATAATCTTCCCCGGGAATGGTGCCAATTTGTTAGCTCTCCAGGAGTCTTTCTAGGTTGCGATTGAAAGAGCCTGGTAACTTAAACTCACTTTAAAAGGGGGGGGTATGTTTGGATCAAGTTGGGTGACTGAATCGAAACTCACACACTCAAAACATGCATGGAGACACTCTAGGGGACAAGGATTTTAGCTACTGCTGTTTAGAGAGTTGATAAGAGATAAATGGGAGTAAAGTCCTTATCATGCTAGAAGACTCATACATAGAAACAAGTATATAAATGGCTAATCACAACAAGTAAATGACACTGATTTTCGGTTATCAATACAAAGACAGGATTACAACTATCTGGCATAGATCAATGAACACACATGAAATAAACAATCCACTGCGAGTACAGAAAGGTAAGAAAGAAAAATCTAAACGTCAATAACAAAAGAAGCTTATATTAACTGAGATGCCACTGAAAGTCTGAGAATACAAATATCAAAAGTCTCTCCAAAATCGAACCCTTGTTCTACATACTTCATGGGATTTATAGCCTTTACAAACTTTTTAAGATCCTGAAAAGATGGATCGAATCTGCTAGAAAAAGTAAATTAAAACAGTTTTCTTGTAAGAAATAACAGCGTCCTACATTCCACAGTAACTAACATTCTTGTTAAATCATTTATATTCGATAGCATGATGAAACTTCGGAGGCTGGAGAACGAGTTTGAAACCGCTGCCTGCAAAAACCTGTAGGTGTCTTTTTCTCAAAATAGACAGGAATATTCTTTCTTTTACCTTGTTGGCGCCCTCCAGTCTGGAACCAAACATTGATCATGATGCTTGTAAACATTTATCCATCATTTGGAAAACACCTTTGCGATGATTGGACCATCGACCAAACGGTTTCGGTGCCCAAAAACAAACTTCTGTGCATTCTGCGTTTTCGGTAGTTAGCAAAACTGGGCTCAAAAATGATAAGCTACTGAAAACCCACCCATTCGGTGGTTAATGAATTAATGTTTTGCCTAAACCACCGAATCGCTCGAAGGTGTTGGAAACCATTATCCACTTTCGGTAACTAGGGGAGTCCTGCCTGTATATTGTAAACCACCAAATCTGGATTTTGGCAGCTAATGAACAATCTCTATGTTGGCCTAAGCTACCGAAAACTGTGTATGGTCCAGCCTGCAAAAGTTTTACAAAACTATGTTTTCTGAGCCTTCCTACTCATCTCCTTGCTGCTTGGATTTTGCTTCCTCATGGTCCAAAACTGGAGTGTCAGCAAAACTAATTGCAGCTGCTACTAAAGTGTCAAGATCTGAGTGTACCTTGGGCTGGCGTTTCTAATTTTTTTCCTTGCTTCCTAGAGACTCGACCTTCCTGCTCAGCCTGATATTTTCTCTGATCAGCCTAATATTCCTTCCTCTCAGCTTGCCATGTTTTTTGGTTTACCCCTGAAAAGAAACACACAGTTCATTATGTCTTTCACTTAGCCTTTCATTTTTTTGCTTGATTACTCTTTGGAGCGCCTTGAGCTCATACACCTACCTGAGAAGCCAATTGATTTTCTGTGTTGAAGAACTTTTTGTTTTGGTTACTGATACCTCAGCCACCTGCAGGTCTTGTTCTCTCACAGGTGCAGGGGAAGGTAAGTTTACACATGCAATCTCCCGCTCTTCCACAAGTAGAGCTACTTCCTGAAGCTCTTGTTCTGCTACCATTTCCTTATGATCTGTTCCCATTTCCTGCAATTCATCGCCTTCAGAGTCGGTGTAGGGGAGGCCTAACAGGTTCACCTTCTTTGCAGAAGTTTCTCCTTCTTTCCTGAAAACTAGCTTTTTCCCAATCCTCTCAGGCTCAGAAGAAGGGGTAATTGGGACTGCTGGCAACGAAGAAATGGATCGTCTTTTCCTCTTTTAACTTCTAGGGGTGGATGGCTTCTTCGAGGAGGATTTACCCTTGTCTTCGGGTCACAATTCAGTGTTAAATTCATTCAAGAAAAGGAAATAAGCCCACTCCTCATTTTTTCTTCGTAGATGCTCTGACACTAAGATCTTAATTAAGCCATGGTGGGATAACCTGCTCTGAACCTTGCTTGGCTTTTCCTGGACCTGGTGATCCATCTTTGCTAGGTTTTTATGGAGATAGAAGGGTAGGTTTAGAGGGCTTCTGCCAGTGAAATGATCTAACACTCTGAAATGATAGATCAACACTCTAGAGTACCTGCCTTGGCATGTAAAGTAGATGAAAATGGCCTTTAACAGGTGTTGCCACAGTTCGTCCAAGAAAGACATAGGGACATCTTTGTTCCAGGTGATTGACTAGTGTGCAGGCTTGAGATATGACCTGAACTTGACTTTCTGGGTGGTGGTGGTTTTGAACCATCGTTCTCCTATCCCTGGAATTTCCATGGCCGCTGCTACGAAGTATTCATCTACCTGGACCTCTTCTTTCCCAATTTGGGCTTTCCTTCCGTCGAATGATAATGTGAAAGCCTTCGCAATTTTCTAATGGGAGCCTTGGAGTTTCAAGCAATAGTTATAGCATCCCACACCCTTGAAGAACTGTCCTATTTTCGGGTGCGATTCGAGGTAGCCGATGTCATTCAGCTCCTTCCTAAGCATAGCCTCTCCCTTCTTCATCTGTAAGCCCTTGTTGACACTTGCGTTTCAGAGAAAACAAGCCTTAGGGAAAAAATGACACTGAATCGGGGAAGGAGCAACTTGTTGACAGGTAATAACACAGGATGAGGTATGATTTGGTTCAGGGCCCTAACTCCGAGAGACAATACTGAAAGCCAATCATGAAGCTTTGCTCGACCTATCAATATTGGCCTTTTACCTAGGAGCAATCATCGTCTCTAACTGGTCTTGAATGAAAAAATCATGTTTTCGCTGGCGGTGCCCCCTTTCAGCAGTTAAGAAATGATGAGCTGCCTTTAATTCGTGACTATCCCTTGATTTGACGTTTCCACCGTTTGATACCGACTCAATTTTGGTAGCCGAAAACTTCGCCCTTAGAACCGTAGACTGCCGAAAGATTTCGCACATGCCGAGGCTTTCGGTGGTCGTGGACGATCCTGTCCTTTCACTGAGAGCTGCGAAAAACATCTTCTTTTCGATGGCTAATGAACACCATCGTATGCGCCCAAGCCACCGAAAACAGCCCCATGAATCTCGGAGATGTCCCTTCTTTTGGCAGTTGTAGAAGACTTCATTCTTGAACTACACACTACGAAAAGCATCTTCCTTTCAGTGGCTAATGAACACCATCGTATTCACCCAAGCCACCGAAAACTGCCCCATGAACCACGATATATGTCTTCCCTTTCGGTATCTGGAGAGTTTTGTCTTTCGCGTAGTAAGCTTCCGAAAGTGGGGTTTTCAGTAGCTAATGAACCATCGTCAGGCCCGCCTAAGCTACCGAAACCATGGAAATTTTTTTTCGGAGCAGAGCAACATCAAAAATTATTTCAAGCTTCATTGCATAATCCAAACTTATGACACGCAACTTCAAATGCATATAAAATAAAAGACAAAACTTCTATCACCTAGACAAGCACCTAGTCTATTTTATTTGGGGAGATAACATCTTCTTCCTTCATCCTTACTTGGTGGTATCCGGAATGGAGATCAATCTTAGAAAAATATTTGGCTCCATGAATATCATCCATCAGTCCATCAATCTTTGGAATAGGATATTTGTTCTTGATGGTCTTCTTGTTTAAATCCCTATAGTCAATGCACATGCACATTGTTCCATCCTTCTTTTTTACTAGGACCACCAATGATGCAAAGGGAATTGAGCTTGGTCTTATGAATCCCATATCAATAAGATCTTTGATGGTATTCTCAATCTCATCCTTGAATCTCATCTACTGGTGCCTCTTCTTCCACTTCTTCCTCATCACTTTATAAAAATAATTCAATGTAGAGTGCTTTCCCGTAGCACATTTGTGGCCTGGAACCCAAGGTTCTTGAAAGGAAAAACATAGCTTTTCCTTCTTAACTCATCTTGATCTTTGTATGATTATTCCTTCTTGTTAGGGGAAGCCACATTTCTGAAGGGTGGTATTTGGTTCTGAAATTTAGCAAGTGCATTAAATTTTGGTGGATATCTTGTTCTGGGAATTGCATCTTGCAGATCCCTTGTTCTGCTCACTGATTCTTGCAAGGTAGCTGGTCAGTGGGATTTTACCAGTCCTTTCAATGGTTCTTCCAATCCTTGAATTCCTCTTTGAACTCATTAGGCCTATTATGAGGCCAATTCTTTGAAAAGATAGATCCACCAGGGATCTTCCTTTCTTCAGTCTGAGAGCCACTGCTGCTCCCTTCTCCATCATTATGTCCTAGCTGCATAGCCAAGAATTCTCTGGTGTCTTTCCCATATTGGATGATGTTCTTGGATCTGTCATGTATCCCCTTTAACATACTTTGCAAAAACATTATGAACTCTTCCTTATCATCTAATTTAGACATGTCTTTTCCTCCTTGTATTTTCCCTCCAGTGGATTCCACCTCTTCTTCAACAGAAGGTTCTTCAGGGTTCTTTCCTTTGGGGAATGGTACTCTCTTAGGACTCATCATAAATTGTAAAGAGAAGATTCATAGAAACATGCTTTGATACCACTATAATATCTTGGATCAGAGTTGATGGGGGTGAATCCATGAAGATGGGTGTCTATATCGTGAGAATCAGGGGGTGGAGAAGCATATCGAAATCTATTGAGACGAATAACATAATTTATTTGGCCGAATAAAATAATTTATTCGACCGAATAAAATAATTTATTCAGCCAAATAAATTATGTTATTCGGCCGAATAACCATACATTTATCCGACTGAACAACGATTCACGACTCACTATTAAAAGTAACGACAGCCTAGAAATGTGTGCAATTTATGGCCAACCAAGAAAAGTTCTCGATTTTTTTTGTAAGGTTATTCGGCCGAATAATTAATCGGCTAAATAGTTATTGGACTGAAAAATTAATCGGCTAAATAGTTATTCGGCCGAATAATTATTCTCCATATAAGGTCGGCCGTGGTCATTTTCAGTCATTTTTTTGTCGAACCTTCATCTGTAGAGCCTTGTTGTCGCCTGTTTCTGTGACCTTGTGATAATAGATTTTAAGGTAGGGATGTGACTACCCTAAAAATCTATATTACTATGAAATGGTGAGTTCCAATGTCAGATATGAAACAATTAATAGAAATTTCCTAAGATATTTAATCAACTATCAAGCATTTCTCAAGATCTAAAGCCATCATGAATGCAAACAAAATGGAAGGAAACTTGAATCATTTCATATTAAGCTAGAGAATAAAGTACATATCTACAATGAAGCTTGAGATGCATCCTTATTCCTTTTCCATGAGTTATCCTTTCTCCACCCTTGTTGTTGATGAAGAAGTTGAGCTTTCCAATCCTCCAAATCTCTCCAACATGCCTTTGCTCTTCCTTTGCCTCCTCTTACAATGCCCCAAATGCCTTTGTTTTATAGCATTGGGAAATGGGCTCTCAAGTTTCTCTTTTCAATGTGGGATAATCCCTTTTTATGATTTTTTATTACTTTCTCTCAAAAACCCACTTTCCATAGTATTTTAGGCTTTTTCACAACTTTATCATATTTAAGTACAATTAATGCACTTTTGTGCATTTTTCCTCATTGTTGACTGATAGAGACTATATGTAATCCTTCAATTGAGCAGTTCAATCACTGAACCTTGTCTCTTTAGGATCCTTCTTTCTTCACTCAATCCTTCCATTTATGGAAGTAGTGATTAGATTAGAGAGGACTATTCTCTTCTGTACTTGTTTTATGTCTTCATGTTGGGGGCACATAGTAAAAATATGCTTCTTACTTCACTTGGTTAAGGGTGTTAATTTGATTGTTAACAGATTCCCCCTAATGGGTGAGGTCCAAAGCGGAGCTAAGGGCCGAAATACGTTACAAAAATTGATACTCTTTATACTAATACTCTTCATACTGATACTCTTTATTGATCAAAGCAAGGATGAGGAAAGGATAAGATCATGGGCGCAGGATTCAGGGAAATACCTGTAAGTCAAACATAGCAATTTCTCAAATATATAATATCTTCTTCAGGCGGGCATACCTATGCTCAACAGTAAACAAGCATGGCCATGAACAATACACAGTGGATCCATGTCAAAAGTAAAATTTTCAGAAGTGTAAACATGCACTTTGATGAGTGCAAGAACAATGTCTTCATCGAACTTCTGACATGGTAGTTTAATCTTGTGTAGCTCGGGCAGTTCAGTAGTTGGCACAGATGTTCAATTGGATATTTTAACATATGCTTATGTAAAATGACAAAAATACGAGAGCCCATCAGGATATGGTCAGAAATGTATGAAAGAGAATTATGTGGTCTCAAACTCCAAGTCATGATGGGTCTAATAGGGCTCCCAGGCCTATGAGAATAACTCAGCATGGGAACCAAAATGGAAATGGGGTGTTGACTAGGGTGTCCCATGTTCGGTGGGCTCTTCTGCCAGAATGGTGTAAAATACAGATATGAAGGGTTGACCCACAAATTTCCAACAGGTTCGACCCTATGGGAAGTTTGGGTTGCAAAAGTTTCAAATACATCTTCACAAAGGGATAGCCTAAACCTATATGCAAGCTTCCAAATATACCAGATAAGATCATGGAACATGCAAATTATGCTCCTATAATTGGGTAGATTTAATCCAATTACGCTCCCAATGGCCCCGGAAAAGATGTCCTTAGGTGGGTGCAGCCAAATGTTTACAACTTCAGGGATATCTTCATCTGATGATAAAATGTAATCCCAGAAATCATGTGAGATGGGACATATCATAGCCCAAATAGGCCAAGTCTGATCATATTCCTCCATCAAGGGAAGATTTTGATCCGAATATGTCGAAGTTATTTGAGTAACTTGGTATGAAACCTCTACGCCAAATAAGGGTGATCCAAATGCTTGCCAACATTTAAATGACATTACACAAGATGAGGTCCCTTCATCAACTATGGTTAGACATATGTTCTTACCATGAGTCATTACTTTAATCTGAAAAGAAACTTCGGAAAGGATCCAACATATTGAATGGTTTATGTTTGATGTGATCAAAGTCTCATTGCATGGATCAACAATGCCAATTGTAGACAATAGTTCCTTTCTTTGCGTGGAACGACATTGCAATACCTCCAAGGCTGACATGGCACATGGTACTTGAGCTAGATCCTCAAGAACATTATCGTTATGAGCAACTCGCCTTAGGATTATGCATTGCTCTATGTTGAACACCGTTGGGGAAGTGTGGTACTAAGTATATGGCTAGTTTCTCAATGTAGGGAGAACCACTTGGTTGTGATACCAATTGATCCGATGTACTAGGAAAGACATCATAAAAATCAAGTCTTGTTTGAATGTTCATCTCATCATCACACATCAAGACATTGGCATTGAGATCATTGCCCCGTTGCGGGGGTGTTGGCTGGTTTCCCCCTGAGGGTAGTACTGGTGTCAAAATAGTGGGTTGTTGTTTCCCACTGCATTGAAGCATAGTTGGTGCATCTCTTTTCTCGGAGTTAGCATTTTGCTTAATCTTGTATTTCTTCTTCTTGTCCCTAAGGTCTTTGGACTTGACTATAAGGATTTCAGAATTCTGGGAAGGATTAGCACTTTGCTTACCCTTGTACTTCTTATTTTTTCCTCTAAGTTCTATGGATGAGACTATGAAAATGTTAGAATTGTTGGAAGGATTAGGAGGTTCCTGCATTTCTTGGCCAGCTGTGGGTTGCGAATTCTGAATAGAAACTTGTCCCAAACGTGGGGTAATCCGTGTAGAATAGGTCTCATACACTGAGAGGGGGGGGGGTGAATCACTGTCTTCTTAAAACTTAAAAATATCTTTCCAAAGCACTAATTTAATCACTCATATGTATTATGAAACAATCATGACATTTACTAATTATATATATATATGAAATATATAAACACATATGAATAACAACACATATATATGAATATGTCAAAATATCTTTTTACTAAATAGGATTTTACATTACATATCATTAATGATCTAGACCCAGCTAGATTGAGAAACCCAGTTCTCTTACAAGACCCAACTTGTATACACGACCCAGCATGTAGAGAGGAATCCAATCCTCATTCAGGTTCCAACTTGATTACATACACCAATATGTTCGAATGAACACAAGGTCCATATCAATGATAGAATATCCACCAAGATATATTTTATAATTCACCGAGACACAATTTATAAATGAATATGTTTTCCTCTATATATACCTCTCCAATAGTCATATGTGTTTTGAAATAACATGACCTTTCAAAACCAATGTGACATTACAAGGGAACATGTCTCTTCATTAACTTCTTGACTTGTTAATTTACTTTTGTACTTTAACCAAAACATTTCTCTCTTTTTAAACTAGTTTTAGTTATAGACATATTTATCTATTTCTCATTTTAAACTCCACCAACACTTTTTAAATAAGACTTTCAATTTCATGAGATTCAACAACTTCTTTTAATTTAATTGTTTTGTCGGCAACTTTCATAGCAGCAACACGGGAACATGGCATATCATCTGATCCTGACACAAGTATATTGCCAGTTGGTTTAAACTATATAGTATTACACAACACTCATGTGCTTCTAGCTTTGCATAGAGCTCCAGGTGCCGAATAAGATCCTGAGAACCGCCCATCTGGAGGGTAAAGGCCCTTGGATTCAATTTCCCAGTCTGACGTGCCATATATCCTCAACACTGCACTGATACAGCAGGGACCCCTTCTTAATTTTCCTACCTTCCATTGAAAATCCAATTGGTGATCACAGGTTAACCCAGACCTATATAAACTTCCTTCGACGTTGATTCCATTGTTGTAAAGTTGTCGTTTGATTCAATGGAGGCATTATGTAGCGCTAAAGCTGCTTGCAAATACATTTCCTTTCTCTTTTGAAAGGTTGTAATCAGAGACGTTGTGTGAAAGCTTCCAATCATGTGAAGACCACACAGTTGGCATGCTAGGGTTCACGCCATTCTAAATTTTCTACTCAGCTATTGTATATGTGCTTCCATGCTGTAGATGGATAGAAGCATCATGCTCATACTCAGACCTGATCAACGCATCTCTATGCAGTACGTTGCAATAGTCTTCACCAATGCTCTAAAGGAGAAGAGCAATATTCAACGCAGAAAACAACAACAAATCACCTAAAATAACTTTATGGTGATTCGATTTTAGCAGCAATATAGCTCATTGCTCATGTGTCTATGCATTCTTAGTTCAGGACAGCAACATCTCACACTTAATGCTGTCCAGAGTCTTCAATACAGGTTCCTCCATGAATTGCGAATGCACCACCATAGCATGTAGTCTTTAAAAATTATTGAGTGAAATACAACAACAATACGTTGTGGTCATCAATCGTCACAAGCAACTCCATGATACCATCAATATTTATTTCATGGAGGAAATAGTTCCATACAGTCATGATGTTCACCTTCACAAAGGGTTCACTCAGCTTTGTGGTCGAGGTTTCACTCCAATAGTCGCTTCATCAGTCACTGTCTAGTGCATAGTCACTGGGTCAAGAGGGTAGCATGCACCAGTTAGGGTTCGCGTAGGGAGAACTGGGTTATCCAACAATTCCTTTCCACAGTCATTCAATGCACTAGTCAGTCTTCAATGCATTCACCAACAACAGCACAACACAACTGATGCTTAGGAGATGGAAATATCATGCATGTAGAACTGTCCCTCAGAAATTGCACAAACACCAAACTATAATTCCTCCATATGTTAAAAGTGTCCACTATCTCTATGTGTATCATAAGCTTGCATGCTAGGAATTCAACGCAGTACTACAATCTTCCAATGCAGAGATACACAACATTGCTAATCCATTAGTGCGTCATTTTAATATCATTCTAGCTTTCATACATCAAGAAGACAAAACAGTCTTCACGCAAAGAGGTCACAACTCTTCTCAATGTAATACCATGGCATTCACAAATGTCTTCAAAGCATGCATTATTTGACATACTGCTTTGTCTCTCTTTTATTTTGTCATGTTTAACTCTAGATTTCTTCTCACATGCTTTAACATATCTGCAAGGCTACTATATGCACTAGGTTCCTTGGTACCATCACAAACCATGTCATCTGCATATCCCTGATTGACATCAATGCCAATCCTTCAAGCCAAGTTGCCAACAATCTCCCCCTTTGGCATTGATGGCAATACTATCTTCATTTCTCCCCCTTTGACATCAAGGGAAAAGGGTTGATTGACTCCCCCTGACCTGATCACTAGTACCAGTTTTGTCATCTATCTCTTTTCACATGAGTGAAGAGCAATGTGATTAGCTCATGTATCTCTTTTCACATGAGTGAAGAGCAATGTGATCATCCCCCCCTAACTTAGTGCTCTTTCTTAAACACGTAATACCAGTTAACCAAGAAATGCTCTTTTATTCATAACATCGTTTTTTATTTGGAAAATCTTATGAAAATTTGGCCCATTGTCGTTTATGAATATTTTCAATTATCACATCTCGAGAAAATAAATGATGGAGGGTTGCATCTCTTGTTGCATCTTCATCTGCAACCGCATGACTTACAACTTTGGCTTTTGAGCAATTATCCTCTTCGAACACACCATCGAGGAGCTTCTTAGTGTAATGTCCCCAGTTTGACCCCATGGCATTAAAATGTAAATGATGTAATATTGTTATAAAATCGTGGTGAGGAGCTCAAGGCCAAGGCCCCGCCATTGATTTAGTGATGCATATCATTTACGTGCTAGCCAGGCACATTGAAATTGTAAATATGCATTTTAATAAATTACCCACAACTAGCTATGCAATGAAACAAGAGATGGGAGCATGATTTTACAAGGAATTGGGATGGAAAACATTCAAACCCTTGGAGCCAATCAAGCCAAGCCAAGTGTCAATGAGAGAACCAATCAAACTCTCAAGTACCCATGTTTAATTTTGTACCCAATCATTGATTTCTCCCAAGAGTTGGTTGAGGTAGTTAATGCCTTGGGGAATGAGAGGTATGGTTGTCAAAATTCGGGTATGGGAAAGCCACCCTGCATGGGAAATTGTGTTTGGATTCCTTGGCAAGAAAAGAGCCATAAATTTCTCCCCAAGCCATTATCCATGAACTAGTGGCTCTGCCTCACGAGTTTGGAGCTACATGGGAATTTTCCAACCATGTTTGTTGTGTTTTCCTTCATTCTCCTAGCTAAGAAGGGCGTTTTTGTGTTGTATACCAGTGGGGAAGAAGGTGAATCGAATTGGGGCTCCATAGAGACCGTTCTGGCTGCTGAATGCTTAGATAGTTGGGGAGAAATCGTTTTTCCTCCCTATGAATGTTTTTCCCCATCCCATAATTCGTTTTTGGTTGGAAATGATTTGGGGAAAACCCAAACCCATGGCCATCCTATTGGAAAATCCATTGCTTTAGCTTGAGCTTGAGTGCAAGCATCCAGGGTTCAAGTGTAGCCTGATAAACCCAGCTGTGGACTGGCTTGGATCGGTTGAATTGACGAATTGGCTGTGAATGAGCTTGGATGTCCCCTTTTCCTTGTAAGATTCATGCCTAGCTCGGGGGTGGCAGTTATTTTGAGAGATTGATGAACACAATTGGTCTATGATTGGGTGGAATGTTGCAGCGACATAGCTAGTTGTATGGGACAATTGCACAATGAAGATAAGTGTTTTTCTGTCTATGTCTTTACTTCTGCAGTGTTTAAATTGATGACTGTTTTAATATGATGTATGCATGTGATATGTGTGTGGATGAGTTCGAATTCCACTGTGCATATTGCTTAATTTGTATCTGCACACCAATGTTTTATTCATATGATTCTAATGAGTGGGTTGAGATTATGTGAAAGCCCAGAATTTGGCATCATGTTTCCTACCTTGCATTTGATAGATGGGTGGGTATGTTACAAAATGGTATCAGATCCACTGGTTGCAGCATTGAGCCTTCATGGGATACCTATCACAGTTGCAGAGGTAAGTATTCCTCCTATTCAACACTGATCATTAAGAAAAATTCAAATTTTGAAAAAATTTCCAAGTGTTTCTGAGCTTTCCACCAAGGCCATGTCGATGAGACTCGCTAAGTGGAGCTGACACATTCGACAAATTTGGTTGAGTTGTGCCGACGAAGTTGTGGAAGTGCCCGGGGAAAGGAAAAAAAAAATTTCAAAATTTTTCTAAGTGTCTTTCGGTGAGTTGGTCCGAAACGACGCTGGAAGGACTCAACGAGTTGGTCTAAAAAAATTTTCTAAGTGCTTTTCGGTGGAAGAACTCAGCAAGTTAACCCGAAATGGCAGAAGAACTCAGCGAATTGGTCCGAATTTGTTTTTCTAAGTGCTTTTCGGTGGAAGAAGTTGGCAAGTTAGCTCGAAACAGCAGAAGAACTCGGCAAGTTGGTTTGAAATGGCGAAAGATTTTTCTAAGTGTTTTTGGCAGCAGAACTTGGCAAGTTGGTCTGAAATGGCGGAAGAACTCAGCGAGTTGGCCTGAAACGGTGACAGAACTCAGCAAGTTGGCCTGAAACAGGTGGAAGAGATAGACGAGTTCACCCTTTGGCAAAACTCAATGAGTTGCTCCGAAACAGGGAATTTCAGCTGTTTTCCAGGGAGGATTTTCCAGGTGTCGAAAGTTGAAAAATGCCATGGAATTTATGTGCCAGAATGCACAAAATCAAAGGATTTACAAGGGGGCAAGCCCCCTTGACCCCCTTCATCCCCCAGAGACAGTCATTGAAAGTGTGAAATGCATTCTCTATGCTTGGGATGAGAAGCAGGAATTGCATAGAAGAATGCGGAAGCCTTATTAAGAGTAATTGGTTGTAATATGCATTACAGAATAGCAATGGAAGCAGCAAGGAAATATCAATAAGAGGGAGAATTCCTTCACTCCTCTCTTGCTATTGTATATATATTTTCTGAGTTTTATATTCTGAAAAGTTATGGCATAGGGATGCTGGAAATGCAAGAGAGTAAGGCATCTGAATTAGCAGGCATGATTAATGAGTCATTATCTAGTGCATGTGAATTGCCTATGCATGAACATGATGTTGCATACGGATAAAGGTAGTGAAAGTTAGACATCAAATAGCCCATTAATGGTAGTGCCTATGGTTGATCACCAGTAATGTTGTTGATAATCGTTGTACGAATCAGACCATAGAAGCATGATTGAAAATACAAGAGGATAGATAGATGAAGTGAATATGTACTAGCTGGAATACTAATAGACATTGCACAGTACATGTGAAAATGTTTGTGCATATATATATATATATATATATGATATTGCATATTGGTAAAATAGTGAGGTTTTACATATGCAAAGAGGCACTTAAAATAATTATTGTGGTTGCTAATAACTAGTTGTGTTCTCATTAGTTGTAGGACCAAGGGAAACCGAAGCATGGCTAAATATGTGCATGATGTTTTTGCATATGACCAACAACCTTATGAGGAAAGGATGGTGCAAGAAATCTATGATCACAAGGGTGGCAAAAGGACCGTGAAGCCTTGGTAAGACGTCAACTAATCAGGTAACATCAAGCGATGTTAATGACAGCCATGCAGGTAGTGGTTATTTATGCTTAAGTGCATGAATGTTGAAGGAGGATTTGGTAAGATCCCTTCAAACTATGTTTAAACTATGTTGGTTTAGTTTGCATGTGGTATTGAGTGCCTAAATGTGAATGACAACCTACCGAGTATGGTGAGGTGTGGGTAAGTAAAGGCAGGGAGCCTTGCACCCTATAGTTCTTAGAAACCTCAATGCATTCATATGAAAATTAAATCATGCCATTTGTGTATATTGGCTGTGATTTTAACAACCAAAACAAGTGATGACTTATGGTCCTGTTGTAGTGTATGCCATATGAGATAGGTATGGTTAGGCCATACTATGTTGAAATGCCTAGTATTCATGGATTAATGCAAGGTTGTATTGAGGTGTTATGGATTGAGTGAATGCACATTAAAAGATTATGTAAATGTTGAAAATATGCATGCATATGTGTCGGTGCACATGTTGAGATGCATTGTGTGAATGCATGGGTGTGACATATATATGTTTCAATGCAGTTAGATAATAGATGAAATGGTGGACTATTGTTAATCCTGAGACCATTTCATGAGCTTCTATGAATGTGGGAGAATGATTGCATGAAGAAGGTAGACAAGTTGATGGGATACTAGAGTGCTCTATCGGAAGGACAAAGTTGCATAAAAAGAACATGGCTGTGAAGTAATGAATATTTACAGTTTATTTAAATTGCATGGATAGTGTGACTGTTGTTAAATTTTGAGCATTAATTCACAATACTCTAGGATCTTTACTGAGAGAGTAACATATACAGTATATCAATGCATGACAATCACAATAAGCATGACAAGCATCACAAGAATCAAAAGCATGAGAGATAAGAGACACAGAGTTTCCGTGGGGAAAACCCTAAGGTGAAAAACCCCACAACTTCCTCAGAGATAGATAGAGCAATGGCTCAACCAAAGTACAACCAAAATACATTGAGATAGTCTCCTAGTAGCATATGATCCTCCTCCTCACTAGTGCGCCACTTTCTGAGTGAGAGTGAGATACTTTTCTGAGTGATCTAAATAGAGATCACCTGATCTCTATTTATACTAATTTGTTTGCCTAGTGACCTTATGGGGCCGACTTGTCTATCTAGGTACATCCACATTATAATATATATATTTCAGGGCCGACCCCACACATGGTGGTCTAATAACCCATCGGCAAGTACACACACTTGCGACACTTGTCAATCCACATGACGACAATTCCTTATAGAGGAATAACACATCTCTAATAAGGGTACAATAAATATATATGAAATACATAGATGAAATACATTCCGAAGTTACATATACATCAAAACTCCCTCTTAAATAGGAAGGTATTTCTCGACACAGATCTTCTAGACAAGTCTTCTTCTCGGGATCATCATCATCGATGCATCGTCATCATCATTGTCGCTACTGCTACTATCTCAACCAATCTCTGACTCTACTCATCATAGGAACTTCTACAGAGCCAGTCCTTTTTCATACTGGATGTAGGCCCACCACCTGCAGGTCTTCATCATCACTGGCCATACTGTGGAAATATTAGGACTTATTACATGCGTCACAAAACCTTAAAAGAGTCTCTTGACTAGAAAGAACCCTGAAGAGCATCTGAGGCCTTTTTCATCCTATCCAGATCTCCAGGACTTATTACATGTGACCCCACCACAGAAACTCGAAAGAGAATCCCAGGACTGATTACGAGCACAAGGCTCAACCTATCGGATCTCCCAGGGCACAAATTACATGTGGTCACCACAAAACCTCGAAAGAGCATCCCAGGACTGATTACGAGCACAAGGCTCAACCTATCGGATCTCCCAGGGCATAAATTACATGTGGTCATGGCAAAACCTCGAAAGAGCATCCCAGGACTGATTACGAGCACACGGCTCAACCTATCGGATCTCCTAGGGCACAAATTACATGCCATAGGACAAAACCTCGAACGAGCATCTGCCAGATATCCCAGGGCACAAATTACATGCCATAGGCAAAACCTCAAAATACTATCTGCAGATCTCCCAGGGCACAAATTATATGTCCTCCCAAGAAAAACCTCGAAAGAACATTTTCCAGATGTCCCAGGGTACGAATTACATGCCATAGGCAAAACCTCGAAAGACCATCTGCAAATCTCCCAGGGCACAAATTACATGCTTATCTGCACAACCTGTTCCACGGCCATAGAGTATCAACCTTATACTCACCATACATCATCCTGATGTACACATGATCATCCTGATCATCATCACTGCAACATCCTGCTACATGTCATCTGGAGCAACATCCTGAAGCTCGTCATCCATGATCATCCTAATCATACAATGCATCTACTTGATGCATACGAAGTATCCACCTGATACATATCATCATACATGATCCACCTGATCATACAGTGTATCCACCTGATACAAATACAAATACATGATACATATCACCATACATGATCCACCTGATCATACAATGTATCCACCTGATACATATACAGATACATGGTCCAAGCATCCAACATGATGCTTATACAAAATACATACACATGATCCAACCGATCATATCTAGCATCCAACATGATGCATACATACATACATAAAAATGATCCAACTGATCATATCCAGCATCCAACATGATGCATACATACATATACAAAAATGATCCAACTGATCATATCCAGCATCTAACATGATGCATACATACATACATAAAAATGATCCAACTGATCATATCCAAGCAGAAGCCAGAAATTCATCCTGATGCTCGTCATCCAATGCTTACATCCATAGCCATGTGAAGGATCCTCCTTCCAACATGCTTGGAATGGTTTCAACAAATGTGTCCATCACTTCTTCCTCAAAGTGTCCTCGATCTAAAGAACGCCAAGCCTCTCTCTGAAGTACTCGAACTTCACCCTGGCTAGTGGCTTCATCAGCACATCTGCAATCTGCTTGTCCATCGCAACATACAAGAGCTTCACAACTCCTCTCTGCACCATATTCCTGATATAATAATATTTGATCTCTATGTGTTTCGACTTGTCATGAAACACTGGGTCCTTGGATAGCTTCACACAACTCTGGTTATCACAAAAGATACCAGTAGCATCCAACAGGAGATCAAATAACTCAGATAGTAGCTTCCGTAGCCATATTGCCTCACAACTAGCTGAACAGGCTGCAACATACTCTGCCTCAGCTGTACTCAGTGCTACACAGGACTGCTTCCTACTAAACCAAGAGATCACACCTGATCCCACACTGAAGCAGCACCCAGATGTGCTCTTCCTATCTGTAGCACTACCAGCCCAATCTGAATCAACATAACCCTGCAGGTTAAACTTTTGATTCGCCTCATACTTGAGCCCATAATCCACTGTACCCTTCAGGTACCTCAGAACATGCTTTACAGCAACCAGGTGAACACTCCTCGGATCTGTCAGGAACTGACTCAATGTGTTCATAGCAAAGCAAATGTCTGGTCTCATGTTCGTCAGGTACATCAAGGACCTAATCATGTGACGATACATAGAGACATCAAACGACTCAGATGAAGCATCACATAGAAGCTTTAGATTCGATGCCATAGGTGTGGCCATGGCCTTGCAATCCATCATCCCAAATCTCTTCAGGATATCTACTGTGTATTTCCCTTGACCAAGGAAAATCCCACCTACACTCTGCCACACCTCCATACCTAGGAAATAATGCATCATTCCCAAATCTTTCATATCGAATTCAGCTGCAAGCTTCCTCTTCGTATCTGCAATCAATCTATCATCCCCTGTTACAAATAAGTCATCCACATACAGGAGTAGAATCACAGGATTCCCTTCTTCAACCTTGTAATAAAGGTTGGAATCCACTTTACTCCTGGTAAAGCCCAAACTAGATAGGAAACTGTCCATCCTACCATACCAAGTTCTAGGAGCTTGTTTCAAGCCATACAAGGCTTTCTTCAATCTGCACACATATGACTCCCTTTCATGTATTTCAAAACTGAGTGGCTGCTCCACATATACTTCCTCTTCAACTACACCATTCAAGAAAGCAGTCTTGACATCCATCTGGTGTATTTTCCATTTCATAGCTGCAGCCAGGGCAAGTACTGTTCTGATGGAAGTATACATGGTTACAGGTACAAAAGTTTTTTCTTGATCTATTCCCTCTTTCTGAGAGAATCCACGAGCTACGAATCTTGCCTTGTATTTCTCTACACTGCTATCTGCAGCATGCTTGATTTTGTAAATCCATTTGGAAGTCACAACAGACTTCTCTTTAGGTCTTGGGACAACATCCCAAGCATCATTCTTCATTATTGATTGGTATTCCTCAACCATGGCATCCTTCCATTCTTTCTTTTCCACTACTGCTTCATAACTGGAAGGTTCTTTGTTCATAATGTCACAGAGTAAAACAACATAGCTGGCATGTGATCTGGTTCTCTTGTTTGCTCTGTGTTCTTCTTCTGGAATGCCAAATCTTTCTGCATCTTGAATGAGCTCTCTAGCCCATACAGGTTTCCTCTTGTGAGAGTTATCCTCACGAGGTGGATTTATAGGTTCTTGTGGATGTTCAAACTCACAAACAACTTCTGGAACTGCTTCAGTCATGTTAGTGTCTTGAAATCTAGTTTCCTTAGGTTCTTCATAAACTTCAATAGGTGCCTTCCTTGATTTGATGAATGCTGAGTTTTCATCAAATGCTACATCCCAGCTGACATCAATCTTCTTGAACCCAGGAAAGTATATTCTATAAGCCTTCGAGCTTTCACTGTAACCCACAAAGATACCCTTCTTTCCTGAAGGATCTAGTTTAGTCCTCTTTTCCTTTGGGACATGAGTGTATACTGGAAAACCAAATATTCTGAGATGGCTGACTTCAGGTTTCTTACCAGAAAAGACCTCTTCTAGTGTCTTGTTGTCCAATATCTTGTGGGGTGTTCTGTTCTGCACATATACAGATGTTCTAGCTGCTTCTGCCCATAGATGCATAGGTAGATCCTGGTCATGTAGCATTGCCCTTGCTACTTCCATGATAGTTCTGTTCTTCCTTTCTGCAACTCCATTTTGTTGAGGATTATAAGGAATAGTCAACTCCCTCTTAATCCCTGAATCACTACAAAGCTTCTTGAAGTCACCTGATGTGAATTCTCCATCATTGTTGGATCTAAATGTTTTGATCTTCTTGTTAGTTTGATTCTCCATCAAGGTTTTGAATTCCTTGAACTTATCAAACACCTCATCTTTGTTCTTCAAGAAGTATACCCAAGTCTTCTTGGAGAAGTCATCAATAAATGAGACATAGTAAACATACCCACTCAGAGAACTGGATGACATAGGACCACATACATCTGAGTGGATGATTTCCAAGATGTCTTTTTCCTTGCTTTCACTGCTTGGGAAAGCCTTCTTAATGTTCTTGCCTTTTGCACATCCTTTGCAAACACCTTCATGTTTGGTCTTGATTTCGGGAAAACCCTCTACAACCTTGCTTGCAATTGGAAGTGCTCTATAGTGCATATGAGCAAGTCTTCTATGCCAAAGTTCACTTGGCTCCATGGATTCATGTACCATGGCATGTTCAGGTTGTCTCTTCAATTTATACAAACCTCCCTCTTGCTCTCCAATCACTACTGCATCATCTATGTTCTTTCCCTTTGGCCACATTAGGACTTGGCCATCCACAAATGCAACCCTCATACGTTTTGCATCCAATGCAGAGATGGAGAATAAGTTCTTCTTGAGCCTAGGTACATAAATGACTTCTTTCATCTTCAAATATTTTCCAGAATCTAGGTTGTAGGAGGCTTCACCACTTCCTTTGATTGGGTATTGATAATCATCCCCAAGTTTCACCTTATGGGGTGATTCATGTTCAGATAGATTCACAAGAGATTCCTTAAACCCAGTCATGTGTTTGGAAGCCCCACTGTCAATCATCCAATCATTACAACCATGGGAGATAGTACCTGTGAGAGCAAAAATTAGAACATATTCTTCTTCACTTGATGAGTCATCATCACTATTACTTTCTGCCCTAATCTTCTTCTTTGGGGGTTCATCATCTTCTGCAGCATGAGCATGATATCTTCTTTTGTTATTCTTCTTCTTCTTATTGAAGTTGTTGTTGTTGTCTTTCTTCTTCTTGGGACAATCTGAAGCAAAGTGTCCATTCTCATTGCAATTGAAGCATCTGAGATCTTTCTTATCTTTATGATAATGGTGGTGAGAGGATCTTCTGTTATGAGATGATTCCTTCTTGGACTTTCCTTTCCTGGCATGTGCTGTGAGAGCTTGATCTTCATTTCCCTTCTTTTCTTCTCGGGCCACAAGCCTAGCTTCTTCTTAAGAGCATTCTTCCTGCAATCTGTTGAAGGAGATCAACTTCTTCCTTGCACAAATTCCTTGAATGAAGGAATCCCATGACCTGGGTAGGCCATTTAGAGTGGTCATCACCACTTCACCATTCTCCACCATTTCATCCACTGCTTCTAGTTGTTCCTTGATCTGCGAGACCCTTGAAAAATAAGATTGAATGGTTTCTCCATTCTGAAACTTTACTCCTTTCGATTGGTTCTGCAGGGTCATCTTCCGATTTATGTTCTTCCCTTCAAATAGCTTGGTCAAAGAGTCAAACATATCCTTGGGTGTCTTTAGAGAGGACACATGGGGTATGAGATGATCTTTAATGGAATTAGCAAGGATTCTCTTTTCCTTGACCAAGTTCTTCTTATGCAATACCTTGGCCTCTTCATCCTCTGGGATAGGGATGTCTTCTTTCACATATGAGTCCAACTCATTCTCTTCTAGGATTAACCCAATCCTATACTTCCAAGCTCGGAAGTTATCAGCTGCTTCAAGCTTATCCTCAAGCTTGGTATGGTGAGACATCTTAAAGAGTACTTCAAATGGAAATAGAAAAGATTTAGATCTTACCACTTGAAATGCTGAAAACTGGATCTGGTCCTCGATTAGGGTTTGTCGAAAAAACCGTAAAAATTCAAAATGTGAATTTCAATTTTCATAAAAGATAGAAAGATGCACCTTGATGAGCTGATCAGCCTGGTGTATTCAGAATTTGAGATCAGCAAAGCTTTACCCTTCAGATTTTCCTTTTTGTCCTCCGGGTTCACTAGGGAGAGCCCTGAATTAGGGTTTGAGTTTCCCAGAGATCTACCCATCCAAAAATCTCGATCCAAAGCTATAAACTTTGATTTTTGCAAGGAGCTTCTAGCTATGTCTTCAGATTTCAGAAATTCCTATTTTTGTGGAAACCCTAATTTTTAGGGCCAAATCTGAAAATGCTCGGAATTGAATTCTAATTGGACAGATAGATGCGGTTTAATGAGTAGAGTCAATCTACTATACTGCTTTTCCAAAATCTATGGAGAGAAACCCAATAAACAAGAAACTCAAGTTTTCGTCACTGCAAAATGTCTTTTTCTCAAGTTAGCTCTGATACCATGTTAAATTTTGAGCATTAATTCACAATACTATAGGATCTTTACTGAGAGAATAACATATACAGTGTATCAATGCATGACAATCACAATAAGCATGACAAGCATCACAAGAATCAAAAGCATGAGAGACAAGAGACATAGAGTTTCCGTGGGGAAAACCCTAAGGTGAAAAACCCCACAACTTCCTCAGAAATAGAGAGAGCAATGGCTCAACCAAAGTACAACCAAAATACACTGAGATAGTCTCCTAGTAATAGATGATCCTCCTCCTCACTAGTGAGCCACTTTCTAAGTGAGAGTGAGATACTTTTTCGAGTGATCTAAATAGAGATCACTTGATCTCTATTTATACTAATCTATTTGCCCAGTGACCTTATGGGGCCAACTTGTCTAGCTAGGTACATCCACATTATAATATATATATTTCATAGTCGACCCCACACATGGTGGTCTAATAACCCATCGGCAAGTACACACACTTGCGACACCTGTCAATCCACATGATGACACTTCCTTATAGAGGAATAACACATCTCTAATAAGGGTACAATAAATATATATGAAATACATAGATGAAATACATTCCGAAGTTACATATACATCAACAACTGTGTCTTGCAATTTTATTATGATAATAATGCATATATTAAAATCTATATATTTCATTGCATTTCAATGTTAACATCAGAAGGTGTTTGAATTATTGAGTGTTATAATTCTGAGATCACTTCAGTGACTGTTGTGGCAATGAAAGGAATATATGCATAGATACTCACGACGTGTTTGGATGATTGGAGTTTCAGTTTTCAGGTAGAAAAGTCTTACGTAGGGTAATGAGGATAAGTCCATAGTAAAGACCGGGATATACCATGTGCAGAAGCCAAGGGTTATGAGAAGGTTCTCATGGTTGTAACTTATGCATGAAACAAATCTGAAAATTGTCTGATTTAAGTTTATGAGAATAATATCATGGTTGCAAATCTAATTTCTATAGGAAAACATATTTGTAGATTTCAAATTTGAGAATTTGCTCATAATTTCTGATCATTGTTTGGATTATATAAAATTGTGTCAGGAGGACATGTTGTAGGTGGATGTTCATGTATGGTAGCAAGGATGAAACCATAATGGACATAGTGATACCACTTACAAGAGCCAAACAATATGAGGATAACCTTATTGCTAAGGAAATCAATTTCTGTAGGAGGAAAGAATTGTAAATTCATGTTTGAATTTAATTATTAATGCTATTGATTGGTTATGAAACAATCAGATTTCAAGTTATTGTTAAATGTTGCGGACTGTTTGGCTATTTGATAAGTGTGATAGGATGACACATTGCAGGAAGACCATGTGTGATGGTCTGCAGAAGCCAAACTAGATGGGAAGGATCCCATGCTTTGGAAATGGGTTTCGAGTGAAATGCCATTGTAAATGTGATAATGTATCAACCAAACTACATGTTGGTAAAGCATGTGAGTTAGACAGTAAAATTATGCCAAGAAGGCATGTGCAGGTTATGGAACGTGAAAAGATTGGGGTGGCAAACCGAAGGATTGTTGACTCAGAGAAGGGAGCCCCCATTCTTCGCAAATGAAGAAAAGATACATCTGTGAAATGAATGAGTATTCTGTAACCCTAACTAAGAATATACATGTCCAGTTATTATAATTAATATGCACAACATGTTTTATTATTTCATTATTGTTCCAGACTGCTTAAGTGTGACTAAGGCCTACATGGCTCACATCAGAAAGGGATGCATACCTTTTTGGTGATGGGTTATGTTAGGGTTTTCAATATTGACTACACCCTAAGGGAATGGACGCATTCCTCGTGTTTCAATACTTGATAGTGAATGTTATGAAATATGATTACAATTTTAAAGTAGCAATACTGATGAGCCTGCTTATCCTTATTGTGGTACAAGCTTACATAGATACAATTTGGTGTTGCACGTTAAGAGATAAAGTGAAGAAAGGGTGCTCAAGAGGATTGCATGGGCAGTGGTATCCTTTCTACACTCACACTAAACAACACTAGAAGAGATGGATAAGCCTAAGGATCTGTTTAGAAGAAAAGGGGTATCATCCTTGTGTAGTGTGAGTGGGTATTGTGGGGCCATGCTAGCCTACAGTCAAGTGAGTCACCTATGGAGTTCCTGGAGGGAACCACTGGTTTGCATAAGAGAAGGAGCCACACACTCATATTATGTTGTTCTTATTGCCTGATAAACCCAGTCAGTGTACTGGCTTGGCAATGGTTATTGGATGCCTGATAAACCCAGTCGGTGTACTGGCTTGGCATGTTGTTAAATTGGATGCCTGACAAACCCAGTCGGTGTACTAGTTTGGCATTGGCTACATGCATGTTGTGGAGGTATTGGTGAAGGGTATTATTTCCTGACAAATCCATTCGGAAAACTGGCTTGGAAATGGTCATTGTATGCTTGATAAACCCAGTCGTCATACTAGCTTAGCATACTGATTTTTAAATGCTTGATAAACCCAGTCGGCGTGCTGGCTTAGCATACTGATTTTAGGGATTCCTGATAAACCCAGTCGGTGTATTGGCTTTGCATTTCCTATTCGGATGATGCTGTGGAGAAGCATGTGTGCTGACCAAGCACCCACCCCATAGGTGATCCGAGGCTTGTAAAGTAGAGAAGGAAACCTATGGAGTAGCGATGAAATGCACAATACAGATAAGTATTCATTTTCATTTATTTCTTGTTTGGAATAATGAATATTTCAGGTAAAGTCTTCTAATAGCTAAGCTGATACAATGTTGTTTCTTTGTTGGAAACCTTGGTCATAGCAGGAAGCAAGGACCCTGAAAGAACTGTAAATTCTTGGCAAAACTAGAGAGTAACTAGTTGTGCACTATAAATTCTTGGTAAAACCAGAGAGTAATTGGTTGTGCACTAAAATTCTTGGTAAAACCAGAGAGTAACTGGTTGTGCACTAAAATTCTTGGAAAAACAAGAGAGTAATTGGTTGTGCGCTATAAATTCATAGTAAATCTAGAGAGTAATTGGTTGTGCGCTATAAATTCTTGGTAAAAGCAGAGAGTAACTAGTTGAACATTAACTACTTGATGTTGACATTGATAAAACCCAGTCAGCATACTGGCTTGGCATTGCCTATTCAAATGGTTGTGGAGTAGCCTGCGTGCTGGCCCAACATTCGTTATTGTATCCACAGGAAATCCAATGCTTGGAAAGCAAAGAAGGAGCCTGTGGAACAAAGTGAAGACATCCAATACAGATAAGTATTTGGTTATCTTGCAACTTCTTGCTTATTTAAAATGAATATACATGTGTATATGAAATGTTTATGATTTCTTAAACTCTTGTTTAGAAATAAACCCTATGAAAATAAACTAAACATGTGAATTGATTCAATGTTTGAGTGTAGTCCTTGCTGGAAGCAAGGACTATGAAGGTATCATAGAGATGCATATGGACATATGATCATCCTAAAGAGATCAGTATGAGCAGTAATGAAAGATGGTGCTAGTGGAACTGTGTGGGTCCTGGAAGCCAAAGGTTCTGTAAGCAACAATGGGGAAGGGTTCCCTAGTTGAAAATCCTCAGACAGACCTTAGAAACTATGTGTCATAGCCAAGAAAGGGAAATTCAAGCATTCACATTGAAGTGAAAGAGGCTAAGGAGCATAAAACCACAAGTGATGGTGTGGCTCCGGATTGGAACAAGACTAACAGGGAGGAACTCTTACTCTTCTCTTTCCTTTTTGACTGATGCATCTTAGAAACAAAGGATTGTTGAGTGCATGTCATAGCTGAAAACAAATTGTGTTTAATTGCTTGAAAATAATTGTGAATGTTGAACTAGTTATTTGCCTATGAAAGGATGAACATAAATGAGTTCATGTGTATGTTGGGAAAGCATTAAATGTGTGGAAGTCTCACGAGTAAAGCATGGACGTTCCATGTCAATTGGGAAAATAATTGACTAATTTTAATATTGTGTTATGCTTTTCCTAACAGGAATTGGCAGGATGAGTCTCACAGGTGAGAAATTGAAAGCCATTGGTTGCAATTGTTGCCAGCCAAGTGTTTTTATTGAGCAAAGCAAGAGCCATTTGTGCACCTTGATCATGGAAGCAGACCAAAAGCTATTTGTTTTCGCTGGAAATCTTCCTCAAATAGTTTCCATGGTAGCAAGAAAGATGGCATCCATGAAAATTCCAGACTTGTAGATCAGCTGGAAGGTGAATAAAAGGAAGGGATTGTTGTGGAGCAATGCCCACCTATAGAGATGGAAGATCAAAGCCAACAAGAGAATCTTGTGGAAGCCAAAGGACTTGCTCCTAAAAGCTCAAAGTAAAGAGATGAAATGCAGGACCGACCTCCCACCATTTGTGAATTCTGAGGCATGTGTAAAGTGGGTATTTATTCCTAAGTGTTGGAACACTGAGGATGGTGTTATTCCAAGGGGAGGGGAATGTAATGTTCCCAGTTTGACCCCATGGCATTAAAATCTAAATGATGTAATATTGTCATAAAATTGTGGTGAGGAGCTCAAGGCCAAGGCCCCGCTATCGATTTAGTGATGCATATGGTTTGCATGCTAGCCAGGCACATTGAAATTGTAAATATGTTTTTTAATAAATTACCCACAACTAGCTATGCAATGCAACAAGAGATGGGAGCATTATTTTACAAGGAATTGGGAGGGAAAACATTCAAACCCGTGGAGCCAATCAAGCCAAGCCAAGTGTCAATGAGAGAACCAATCAAACCATCAACTACCCATGTTGACTTTTGTACCCAATCATTGATTTCTCCCAAGAGTTGGTTGAGGTAGTTAGTGCCTTGGGGAATGAAAGGTATGGCTGTCCAAATTCGGGTATGGGCAAGCCACCCTGCATGGGAAATCATGTTTGGCTTCCTTGGCAAGAAAAGAGCTATGAATTTCTCCCCAAGCCATTATCCATGAACTAGTGAATCTCCCTCACAAGTTTGGAGCTACATGGGAGTTTTTCAGCCATGTTTGTTGTGTTTTCCTTCATTCTCCCAGCTGAGAAGGGCGTTTTTGTGTTGTATACCAGTGGGGAATAAGGTGAATCAAATTGGGGATTTATAGAGACCGTTCTGGCTACTGAATGCTCAGATAGTTGGGAAGAAATCGTTTTTCCTCCCTGTGAATGTTTTTCCCCATCCCACAATTTGTTTTTGGTTGGAAACGATTTGGGGAAAACCCAAACCCATGGCCATCCTATTGGAAAATCCATTGCTTTGGCTTGAGCTTGAGTGCTGTTAAATTTTTAGTATTAAATCACAATACTATAGGATCTTTGCTGAGAGAATAACATCTACAGTATATCAATGCATGACAATCATAATATGACAAGCATCACAAGCATCACAAGAATCAAAAGCATAGAGACAAGAGACACAGAGTTTCCATGGGGAAAACCCTAAGGTGAAAACCCCCACAACTTCCTCAGAGATAGAGAGAGCAATGGCTCAACCAAAATACAACCAAATAATACAGAGATAGTCTCCTAGCAGATGATCCTCCTCCTCCTCACTAGTGCGCCACTTTTCAGAGAGAGAGATAGATACTTTTCCGAGTGAGTAAAATAGAGATCTCCTATCTCTATTTATACTCACCTTTTTGCCCAGTGACCTACTGGGGCCGACTTGTCTACTTGAGTACATCCACATTATATTATATATTAATTAGGGCCGACCCCATAAGGTGGTCTAATAACCCATCGGCAAGTACACACACTTGCGACACTTGTCAATCCATATGACGACACTTCCTTATAGAGGAGTAACACATCTCTTATAAGGGTACAATAAATATATATATAATACACAGATGAAATACATTCCGTAGTTACATATACATCAACACTCCCTCTTAGCTAGGAAGGTATTTCTCGACACAGATCTGCTAGACAAGTCTTCTTCTCTGGATCATCGTCATCGATGCATCGTCATCATCATCGTCACTGCTGCTGCTATCTCATCCAATCTCTGTCTCTACTCGTCATAGGAAGTTCTACAGAGCCAGTCCTTTTTCATACTGGATGTAGGCCCACCACCTGCAGGTCTTCGTCATCACTGGCCATACTGTGGAATCCTCAGGACTTTTACGTGCGTCACAAAACCTCGCAAGAGCATCCCAGGCTGTTACGAGCACACAGCTCTACCTATAGGATCTCCCAGGGCAACGAATTACATGTGACCTCACCACAAAACCTCGCAAGAGCATCCCAGGCTGTTACGAGCACACAGCTCTACCTATAGGATCTCCCAGGGCAACGAATTACATGTGGTCATGGAAAAACCTTGCAAGAGCATCCCAGGACTGATTACGGGCACACAGCCCAACCTATCGGATCTCCCAGGGAAACGAATTACATGCCATAGGACAAAACCTCGCAAGAGCATCTGCCAGATATCCCAGGGCAACGAATTACATGCCATAGGCAAAACCTCGCAAGACTATCTGCAGATCTCCCAGGGCAACGAATTACATGTCCTCCCAGAGCAAAACCTCGAAAGAGCATTTGCCAGATGTCCCAGGGCAACGAATTACATGCCATAGGCAAAACCTCGCAAGACCATCTGCAAATCTCCCAGGGCAACGAATTACATGCTCATCTGCACAACCTGATCCACGGCCACAGAGTATCAACCTGATACTCACCATACATCATCCTGATGTATCCATGATCATCCTGATCATCATCACTGCAACGTCCTGCTGCATGTCATCTGGAGAAACATCCTGAAGCTCGTCATCTATGATCATCCTGATCATCACTGCAACATCCTGCTGCATGTCATCTGGAGCAACATCCTGAAGCTCATCATCTATGATCATCCTGATCATCACTGCAACATCCTGCTGCATGTCATCTGGAGCAACATCCTGAAGCTCGTCATCTACGATCATCCTGATCATCAATGCAACATCCTGCTGCATACCAAGTATCTACCTGATACATATCATCATACATGATCCTCCTGATCATCAATGCAACATCCTGCTGCATACCAAGTATCTACCTGATACATATCATCATACATGATCCTCCTGATCATCAATGCAACATCCTGCTGCATGCCAAGTATCTACCTGATACATATCATCATACATGATCCTCCTGATCATCAATGCAACATCCTGCTGCATGCCAAGTATCTACCTGATACATATCATCATACATGATCCTCCTGATCATCAATGCAACATCCTGTTGCATGCCAAGTATCTACCTGGTACATATCATCATACATGATCCTCCTGATCATCAATGTATCCACCTGATACAAATACAAAACATATGATATATATCACCATACATGATCCACCTGATCATACAATGTATCCACCTGATACATATATAGATACATGGTCCAAGCATCCAACGTGATGCATATAAAATACATACACATGATCCAACTGATCATATCCAGCATCCAACATGATGCGTACATACATACATAAAATGATCCAACTGATCATATCCAGCATCCAACATGATGCGTACATACATATAAAATGATCCAACTGATCATATCCAGCATCCAACATGATGCGTACATACATACATAAAATGATCCAACTGATCATATCCAGCAGAAACTAGAACATCATCCTGATGTTCATCATCCAGCGCTTACATCCACAGCCATGTGAAGGATCCTCCTTCCAACATGCTTGGAATGGCTTCAGCAAATGTGTCCATCACTTCTTCCTCGAAGTGTCCTTGATCTGAATAATGCCAAGCCTCTCTCTGAAGTACTCGAACTTCACCCTGGCTAGTGGCTTCGTCAGCACATCTGCAATCTGCTCATCCGTCGCAACATACAGGAGCTTCACAGCTCCTCTCTGCACCATATCCCTGATATAGTGGTATTTGATCTCTATGTGTTTCGACCTGTCATGAAACACTGGGTTCTTAGATAGCTTCACACAACTCTGGTTATCACAGAAGATACCAGTAGCTTCCAACGGGAGATCAAATAACTCAGACAGTAGCTTCCGTAGCCATACTGCCTCACAACTAGCTGAACAGGCTGCAACATACTCTGCCTCAGCTGTACTCAGTGCTACGCAGGATTGTTTCCTGCTAAACCAAGAGATCACACCTGATCCCATACTGAAGCAACACCCAGATGTGCTCTTCCTATCTGCAGCACTGCCAGCCCAATCTGAATCAACATAACCCTGCAGGTTAAACTTTTGATTCGCCTCATATCTGAGCCCATAATCCACTGTACCCTTCAGGTACCTCAGAACATGCTTTACAGCAACCAGGTGAACACTCCTCGGATCCGTCAGGAACTGGCTCAATGTGTTCACAGCAAAGCAAATATCTGGTCTCGTGTTCGTCAGGTACATCAAGGACCCAATAATCTGACGATACATAGAAACATCAACTGGCTCAGATGAAGCATCACAAAGAAGCTTCAGATTCGATGCCATAGGTGTGGCCATGGCTTTGCAATCCATCATCCCAAATCTCTTCAGGATATCTACTGTGTACTTCCCTTGACCAAGGAAGATCCCACCTGCATTCTGCCACACCTCCATACCTAGGAAATAGTGCATCATTCCCAAATCTTTCATATCGAATTCAGCTGCAAGCTTCCTCTTGGTATCTGCAATCATTCTGTCATCTCCTGTCACAAATAGGTCATCCACATATAGTAGTAGAATCACAGGATTCCCTTCCTCAACCTTGTAGTGAAGGTTGGAATCTGCTTTACTCTTGGTAAAGCCCAAACTAGATAGGAAACTGTCCATCCTACCATACCAGGTTCTGGGGGCTTGCTTCAAGCCATACAAGGCTTTCTTCAATTTGCATACATAAGATTCCCTGTCATGTATTTCAAAGCCGAGTGGTTGTTCCACATATACTTCCTCTTCTACTACACCGTTCAGGAAAGCAGTCTTGACATCCATCTGGTGTATCTTCCATTTCATTGCTGCAGCCAGGGCAAGTACTGTTCTGATGGAAGTATATCTGGCTACAGGTGCAAAGGTTTCTTCATAGTCTATTCCTTCCTTCTGAGAGAAACCACGAGCTACGAATCTTGCTTTATATTTTTCCACACTGCCATCTGCAGCATGCTTGATTTTGTAGATCAACTTGGAAGTCACAACAGACTTCTCTTTAGGTCTTGGGACAACATCCCAAACATCATTCTTCATAATTGATTGATATTCCTCAACCATAGCATCCTTCCATTCTTTCTTTTCTGCTGCCTCTTCATAACGGGAAGGCTCTTTGTTCATGATGTCACAGAGTAAAGCAACATAACTGGTGTGTGATCTGGTTCTCTTCTTTGCTCTGTGTTCTTCTTCTGGAATGCCAAATCTTTCTGCATCATGAATGAGCTCTCTAGCCCATACAGGTTTCCTTTTGTGAGAGTTATCCTCACGGGGTGGATCTACAGGTTCTTGTGGATCTTCAAACTCACGAGCAGTTTCTGGAACTGCTTCAGTCATGGTAGTGTCCTGAAATCTTGTTTCCTTAGGTTCTTCATAAACTTCGGTAGGTGCCTTTCTTGATTTGATGAATGTTGAATTCTCATCAAATGTTACATCCCTGCTGACATCAATCTTCTTGAACCCTGGAAAATATATTCTGTAAGCCTTCGAGCTTTCACTATAACCCACAAAGATGCCCTTCTTTCCTGAAGGATCTAGTTTAGTCCTCTTCTCCTTTGGGACATGAGTGTATACTGGACAACCAAATATTCTGAGGTGGCTGACTTCAGGTTTCTTACCAGAAAAGACTTCTTCTGGTGTCTTGTTGTCCAAAATATTGTGGGGTGTTCTATTCTGCACATATACAGCTGTTCTAGCTGCTTCTGCCCATAGATGCATAGGAAGATCCTGGTCATGCAACATTGCCCTTGTTGCTTCCATGATAGTTCTATTCTTCCTTTCTGCAACTCCATTCTGTTGAGGATTATAAGGAGCAGTCAACTCCCTCTTAATCCCGGAATCACTGCAAAGCTTCTTGAAGTCATTTGAGGTGAATTCTCCACCATTGTCAGATCTGAATGTCTTGATTTTCTTGTCAGTTTGATTCTCCATCAAGGTTTTGAATTCCTTGAATTTATCAAACACCTCATCTTTGCCCTTCGAGAAGTATACCCAAGTCTTCCTGGAGAAGTCATCAATAAATGATACATAGTAAACATACCCACTTAGGGAACTGGATGACATGGGGCCACATACATCTGAGTGGATGATTTCCAGGATGTCTTTTGCCTTGCTTTCACTGCTTGGGAAAGCCTTCTTAATGTTCTTACCTTTTGCACATCCTTTGCAAACACCTTCATGTTTGGTCTTGATTTCAGGAAGACCTTCTACAGCCTTGCTTGCAATTGGAAGTGCTCTATAGTGCATGTGAGCAAGTCTCCTATGCCAAAGTTCACTGGGCTCCATGGATTCATGTACCATGGCATGTTCAGGTTGACCCTTTAATTTATACAAGCCTCCCTCTTGCTCTCCAATCACTACTGCATCATCAATAGTCTTTCCCTTTGGCCACATTAGAACTTGGCCATCAACAAATGCAACCCTCATACCTTTTGCATCTAAAGCAGAGATGGAGAGTAAGTTTTTCTTGAGCCCAGGTACATAGAGGACTTCCTTCATCTTCAGAGATTTTCTAGAATCTAGGTTGTAAGAGGCTTCACCACTTCCTTTGATTGGGTATTGATAATCATCCCCAAGTTTCACCTTATGGGGTGATTCATGTTCAGAAAGGTTCACAAAAGATTCCTTGAACCCAGTCATGTGTTTGGAAGCCCCATTATCAATCAACCAATCATTACAACCATGGGAGATGGTACCAGTGAGTGCAGAGATCAGAACATACTCTTCTTCACTTGATGAATCATCATCACTACTACTTTCTGCCTTAGCCTTCTTCTTTGGGGGTTCATCATCTTCAGCAGCATGAGCATGAAACCTTCTTTTGCTGCCCTTCTTCTTCTTACTAAGATTTTTGTTATTATCCCTTTTGTTCTTAGGACAATCTGAAGCAAAGTGACCCTTCTCATTGCATGTGAAACATCTTAGGTCTTTCCTGTTCTTCTTTTGATGGGACCTATTGAGGCGAGAGGGATCCTTCTTGATTTTACTTCTTTTGGTGTGAGCTGCAAGAGCTTGATCTTCTCCTCCCATCTTTTCCTCACGAGCTATAAGTCTAGCTTCTTCTTGAGAGCATTCTTCCTGAAGTCTACTGAAGGAGATCAACTTCTTCCTTGCACAAATTCCTTGAATAAAGGAATCCCATGACCTGGGTAGGCCATTTAGAGTAGTCATCACCACCTCACCATTCTCCACCATTTCATCTACTGCTTCTAATTGTTCCTTGATCTGAGAGACCCTTGAAAAGTAAGATTGAATGGTTTCTCCATTCTAAAACTTCACTGCTTTCAATTGGTTCCGCAGGGTCATCTTCCGATTTATGTTCTTTCCTTCAAATAGCTTGGTCAAAGATTCAAACATCTCTTTGGGTGTCTTGAGAGAAGACACATGGGGTATAAGATGGTCTTTGATAGAATCAGCAATGATTCTCTTTGCCTTGACCAAGTTCTTCTTGTGCAATGCCTTGGCCTCTTCATCCTCTGGGATAGGGATGTCTTCTTTCACATATGAGTCCAACTCATTCTCTTCCAGGATTAGCCCAATCCTATACTTCCAGGCTCGGAAGTTATCAGCCCCTTCAAGCTTATCCTCAAGCTTGGTGTGAAGAGACATCTTTAAGAGTACTTCAAATGGAAATAGAAAAGATTTAGAACTTACCACTTGAAGTGCTGAAAACTGGATCTCGTCCCGGATTAGGGTTTGTCAGAGAAACCCTAAAAATTCAAAATGTGAATTTCAAAATTCCGAAAGGATAGAAAGATGCACCTTGGAGAGCTGATCAGCCTAGTACATTCAGGATTTGAGATCAGCAAAGTCTTGCCCTTCAGAATTGCCTTTTTGTCCTCCCGGGTTCACTAGGGAGAGCCCTGAATCAGGGTTTATGTTTCCCGGAGATCTACCCAGCCAAAAATCTCGATCCAAAGCTCAAACCTTCGATTTTTGCAAGGAGCTTCCAGCTGTACCTTCAGTTTCCATAAATTCCTATTTTTGTGGAAACCCTAATTTTTAGGGCCAAAACTGAAAATGCTCAGAACTGAAATCTGATTGGACAGAAAGATTCGCCTTGATGAGTCGATCCAATCTACTATACTGAATTTCAAAAATCTGTGGAGAGAAACCCAATAAACAAGGAATACAAGCTTCCGTCACTGCAAAATGTCTTCTTCTCAGTTAAGCTCTGATACCATGTTAAATTTTTAGTATTAAATCACAATACTATAGGATCTTTGCTGAGAGAATAACATCTACAGTATATCAATGCATGACAATCATAATATGACAAGCATCACAAGCATCACAAGAATCAAAAGCATAGAAACAAGAGACACAGAGTTTCCGTGGGGAAAACCCTAAGGTGAAAAACCCCACAACTTCCTCAGAGATAGAGAGAGCAATGGCTCAACCAAAATACAACCAAATAATACAGAGATAGTCTCCTAGCAGATGATCCTCCTCCTCCTCACTAGTGCACCAATTTTCAGAGAGAGAGATAGATACTTTTCCGAGTGAGTAAAATAGAGATCTCCTATCTCTATTTATACTCACCTTTTTTCCCAGTGACCTACTGGGGCCGACTTGTCTACTTGAGTACATCCACATTATATTATATATTAATTAGGGCCGACCCCATAAGGTGGTCTAATAACCCATCGGCAAGTACACACACTTGCGACACTTGTCAATCCATATGACGACACTTCCTTATAGAGGAGTAACACATCTCTTATAAGGGTACAATAAATATATATATAATACACAGATGAAATACATTCCGAAGTTACATATACATCAACAAGTGCAAGCATACAAGGTTCAAGTGTAGCCTGATAAACCCAGCTGTGGACTGGTTTGGCTTGGTTGAATTGATGAATTGGCTGTGAATGATCTTGAATGTCCCTTTTTCCTTGTAAGATTCATGCCCAGCTCGAGGGTGGAAGTTGTGTTGAGAGATTGATGCACACAATTGGCCTATGGTTGGGTGGAACATTGCAGCGACATAGCTAGTTGTCTGAGACAATTTCACAATGAAGATAAGTGTTTTTCTGTTTATGTATTTACTTCTGAAATGTTTAAATTGATGACTATTTTAATATGATGTATGCATATGATATGTGTGTGGATGAGTTTCAATTCCGTGGTGCATATTGCTTAATTTGTATCTGCACACCAATGTGTTGTTCATATGATTCTAATGAGTGGGTTGAGATTATGTGAAAGCCCAAAATTTGGAATCATGTTTCCTACCTTGCATTTGATAGATGGGTGGGTACGTTACACTTAGCATCAACTCTAAAGTTTCCTCTTCAACAAATGTCTTAGATCAAACGTTTTGGCACAATTTTTCTGTGGAATTGAAAACTAGCAATGCAACTTCCTGATACATTGACACAATAAGCTCCAACACTTTCCTCTCGATGTAAATTTGATTACCACAGGCACGAATTCTTCGATAGTTTCATGAAACAACGCGATCACAAACAGGTTCTCCAAGACGTCGCTGACAACAATCAGCTCTTTGGCTCAGTGATTTCAAATATTTCTTCAATTTTTATGTGGAATTTTCCTACAGTGACTTTTGATTATGTGCTATGGATTTTTCGTTTAGTCTCTCATTCATCTTTATCCGGGCCTGTTCTACCCTTTTTTTTTCTTCCTTTTTTTTCACGGCTCCTTAATTAAAACTGTAATAGAGCTATCAAAAGAGGCAATCCGACAATCACGTGATAACTTCTGGAAAGGAATAATTATTAGGGAAATAACATGGAAGAATATGGTTGAAATCTGTCTGCCCAGCGAAAGGCTGATTGCGTTTTAGAGTCTGTAGCAGTTATGGCCACCCAATGCTTATTCATTTTTTTTAAAACTTAGCTTCCATCTGTTCATCAAATTTCTTTCCAAGTAAAGAACTTGAGCATGGTAAGATGATATCACACCAACACTTATTTTGGAGTTTCCTCTACAAGCAAAAACTGAATACCACGCTGCTTCCAGTATTCAGAACTGCTAACAACATACAACGACTCCAGCAAGGATCTTTCTAAACTTTTGCACTGTATAAGCCCCTTTTCTTTCCAATACTCCAGAATCGAGTATTCATGGTTCTCTTCATAAATCCACAACCTTTGCTTTGCACAAGTTATAGAAACAACATAGCAAATTTGAGTTTCTGTGCTTCACGATAATAACATGACTATAGAGAGCAACATGAACTGCACGATGTGTTGAAGCACAAACGGTAATGTGATTTTTTTTATTGTTATTTTTTAAACAATTAAAAAAAACATTGTAATCATTGAGAACTCTTCCTGCTTTACAAATCCCATGCAATTTCATGGCCCATAGAAGATAAGAAAGTATTTGTTCTGTTCTTCCCAATAATCATCACACCTCCAGCCACACGATCTGTATTCCCTTGAAAATCCCAATTCAGGATTTGAGACATGAGATGCAAGGCTGCAGCACAGGCCTTCACTTCCATTCCAGTGCCTTGGAATGTTCTTTGAGCTACACTGAAAGGGGCCTCTTGAGCCCCGGTATACTCTCTTCAAATCACGCAACAAGGATACTAGCTCGCACCGATTTTCTCCAACGGAGCACTAGGAAGCAATGTAGCTTCGGACTAAACAATCTTCAATGCAACAACTATCCACGCACTTGGCGCAACAAGAAATACACATCAACATTATCAATGCATTCTGGAAATCCATGTCTCCACATAGATCTTCATGCAGTTCTTCACAGAAATCTTCAAGCTGGTGTGTTTTATGCAAATCTCCAACGATATATAACAACACAAATAACATGAACACTTCAATGTATTCAGTCTAAGGAATTAGACCTCACGCAAGAGTGAAGAGTGCCTTGTTAGAATGCATAACTACATTAGAACTCAGGAGAGAGCTCAATGCAGTCTTCAACCTAGGGTATGAGGCCCACAATAATAGAGGGAAGATCAATCGATATTCCCAATGCAACCACCGACGTGGAACAATGCAATGGGGAGGAGGCCGTTAGACATGGATCACATAGACGAAGGAGGTGGAAACACATGGGCCGAGAAATTGACAGCGTATACCATCTTTGGAGAGCTGGGCTCCAATTCTCCACGTGGAGTCACAAGTCACGAGCAGAAAAATAACTCCTCCTACGGTAGGCAGATGATCGATTATGTCTGTTCTTCCAGGATGTATTGTGAAGTGACCTGTGTTCACAAATATCCACTCTGTGTTGTTTAACACACAGGTGTATGCAATATGCATATCCTCACAGCGATACCCTCCTTTAGCTAACCCATCCTCACACGGTCTTCCGATCAATGTTCATATTTCAATGATGGCAGCTTTTCAAAGGATTGCAATAAGATCTAAACATAAAAAAAAGATTCCTTTGACAGCTTCTCCAAAGATTTGCAATAATATGTAAATAGAAAACTTAAGTTTTCTTTGGCAGCTTCTCCAAAGACTTGGATATGAAAACTAATAGAAAAGGATAGCTTCTGCCATTGGCTTCCTCTTCAAAATTCTGCAAATAAAAACAAAAAGTCTTTGCAATGAAAACTAGACGATATCAATACTATTGCTATGGTGGCTCTGCACAAATGTTCTTTGTAATGAAATCTGATAGAAATAGTAGATTTTTCTATCAGCGACTTCTCCAGATGGTAATTTTTCCATCCATTCCAAAAAATATGGCGGCTCCCTTTTTCTGGCTCTGTTTCTTTGTCGTTCACACAATCAGTACACCTGCATTCTCTGTCCCCCAGGAATACATGACACAGTCCTCAAGGCTTTGTATCAAATCGTATTCATTCAAATTATGCTACAATGATTTTACATACTCACATAAACATTTAGTATTTAGTGGCAAAAAGAACAAGAGTCAGAATCTATCTTTGTGTTCATCTTCATCTGTTACTAATCACAGTCCTCCTCCTGGCTCTCTTCAAGCGGAAGTCCAAGTGCTATTGCATGGAGACCTAATTGAGAGGCTGATTTTACAAAATCACATGTGTCTATGCTTGCTGTCAGATCTACCACCAAGTCTCCACGCTTGGTAAATGCCACTATAAGGGACTCCCACAGAGTAGACGACCGTTGGGATCCACCCGTGTAAGGTTCGAATGTCCAGTCTTCTTTACTCATCTCTTCAATTATCACATCTTGAGAGAATAATTGGCGCCGAACTGCATACCTTTTCTCCTGGCCAGCTTTTTGTTTATGAATTCGTTTCTTGCTTCATCCATGGAAGATGAATATAAATAACTAGTGTACCTATTCACTTGGCCACCGTAGTTGAAAATATATGGGGAGGTTGCATATCAGTGTTAAGGTCCTGACGAACACCAAATGAGCTACCAAAGCTGCATCCTCTACTTGCCTGTTTTTATCCCAAGTGTTTTTTTTTTCATAAAAAAAATCAGGACTTTAGGGTAAATTTCAGAGCACCTCCATCATTGGATTTACATTGGCCATTTATGTTATATTCAACTTCAGAGCGATTCTTCTTTTTGTTCTATTTCAAAGCCACACTCTTTTTTTTTTTAAATCTCCTTGCTTGCAATACTTGTTTTTGGAGAAGTTTTGAAGATTATTCAAAATATATTTGAAATTTCTCCAATTCTTTAAGTACCATTTCTTTCTTGCTAAGGCATCCCTCCAATTGGCATAGTCATCTCCATTAAACAAGGGGATTTTATCATCTACATTTCTAGCTATTTTTAAGATGTTGATTTTGGCACCTATCTTTAGATTGAGTGCTTGGCTCTAAAAATGGACCTGTTTTCCTTTTGGATCAGCCTTCCAGCAGTGAGTTGTTCAAAGACAACCTTGCTCTGATACCAATTGTAGAACAGGTCTCAGACACTGAGGAGGGGGGGGGGAATCAGTGTCTTCTTAAAACTTAAAAATCTATTGCCAAAGCACTAATTTAATCACTCATATGTATTATGAAACAAAATATATAAACACATATGAAGAACAACACATATATATGAATATGTCAAATATCTTTTTACTAAATAGGATTTTACATTACATATCATTAACGATCTAGACCCAGCTAGATTGAGAAACCTAGTTCTCTTACAAGACCCAACTTGTATACACGACCCAACATATAGAGAGGAATCCAATCCTCATTCAGGTTCCAACCTAATTACAGACACCAATCTGTTTGAATGAACACAAGGTCCATATCAATGATAGAATATCCACCAAGATATATTTTATAATCCACCGAGACACAATTTATAAATGAATATGTTTTCCTCTATATATACCTCTCCAATTGTCATGTGTGTTTTGAAATAACATGACCTTTCAAAACCAACGTGAGTTTACAAGGGAACATGTCTCTTCATTAACTTCTTGACTTGTTAATTTACTTTTGTATTTTAAGCAAAACATTTCTCTCTTTTTAAACTAGTTTTAGTTATAGCCATATTTAGCTACTTCTCATTTTAAACTCCGCCAACACTTTTTAAATAAGACTTTCAATTTCATGAGCTTCAACAAATTCTTTTAATTTAACTGTTATGTCGGTGGCTTTCATAGCAGCAACACGGGAACATGGCATATCATCTGATCCTGACACAAGTATATTTCCAGTTGGTTTAAACAGTACGATATTAAACAACCCTCGTGTGCTTCTAGCTTTACATAGAGCTCCAGGTTCCGAATAACATCTTGATAAACGCCCATCTAGCGGGTAAAGGCCCTTGGGTGCAATTGCCCAGTCTGACAGTGCCATATCTCCTCAACACTGCACTAATATAGCCGAGACCCCTTCTTATTTTTTCTACCTTCCATTGAACTTCCAATCGGTGATCGTAGGTTAACCCAGAGCTATATAAACTTCCTTCGGCATTGATTCCATTGTTGTAAAGTTGTCGTTTGATTCAAAGGAGGCATTATGTAGCACTAGAGCTCCTTGCAAATACATTTCCTTTCTCTTTTGAATGTTTGTAAGTAGAGACATTGTGTGAAACCTTCCAATCATGTGAAGACCACACAGTTGGCACGTTACAGTTCACGCCATTCTAAATTTTCTACTCAGCTAATGTATATGTGCTTCCACGTTGCAGATGGATAGAAGCATCATGCTCATACTCAGACCTAATCAATGCAGCTCTATGCAGTACATTGCAATAGTCTTCACCAACGCTCTAAAGGAGAAGATCAATCTTCAACGCAAAAAACAACAACACATCACCTAAAGTAACTTTATGGTGATTCGATTTCAGCAGCAATATAGCTCATTTCTCATGTGTCCATGTATTCTTAGTTCACGCGAACAACATCTCACACTTAGTGCTCTATAGAGTCTTCAATTCAGGTTCCTCCATGAATTGCGAATGCACCACCATATCATGTAGTCTTTAAAAATTACTGAGTGAAATACAACAACAATACGTTGTGGTCATCAATAGTCACAAGCAACTCCATGATACCATCAATAGTTATTTCATGGAGGCAATAGTTCCACCTAGAACAAGTTCCATACAGTCACTATGTTCACCTTCACAAAGGGTTCACTCAGCTTTGTGGTCGAGGTTTCACTCCAACAGTCGCTTCATCAGTCACATGTCTAGTGCATAGTCACTGGTTCAAGAGGGTAGCATGCACCAGTTAGGGATTGCGCAGGGAGAACTGGGTTATCCAACAATTCCTTTCCACGGTCATTCAATGCACTAGTTAGTCTTCAATGCATTCACCAACAACAACACAACACAACCGATGCTTAGGAGATGGAAATATCACGCATGTAGAACTGTCCCTCAGAAATTGCATAGACACCAAACTATAATTCCTCCATATGTAGAAAGTGTCCAATATCTCTATGTGTAGCGTGAGATTGCATGCTAGGAATTCAACGCAGTACTACAATCTTCCAATACAGAGATACACAACATTGCTAATCCATCAATGCGTCATTTTAAGATCATTCTAGCTTTCATACATCAAGAAGACAAAACAATCTTCACGCAAAGAGGTCACAACTCTTCTCAATGTAATACCATGGCCTTCACAAATGTCTTCAAAGCATGCATTATTTGACATACTGCTTTGTCTCTCTTCTATTTTTTCATGTTTAACTCCAAGTTTCTTCTCACATGCACTAGGTTCTATATGCACTAGGTTCCTTGGTACCATCACAAACCATGTCATCTCCATATCTCTGATTGACATCAATGCCAATCCTTCAATCCAAGTTGCCAACAATCTGTTCAAGTTGGTTGACATAATCCATAATACCATTGGCATGAGGTCCATGTGGCATCCTAGCTGGATCAAATGCAGGTCTTGTAGGTTGGTTCCAAAAAGATTGGTTACTTTCTAGAACTTGACCACTCCATTGAGGAATGGGGTTAATGGTTGGATTTCCCCCTTGCGGGGTTAGGCCCCAAAAATATTGGTTACTTTCTAGAACCTAGCCACTCCATTGATGTGTTCCCTGGGTATGATAATAATTCCAAGGTGGTTTTTCCCTTTGCGGAGACTGGCCCCAAGAATATTGGCTAATTCCTGAAACATGAACAATGGGTGGATTGCCTCCTTGCGGAGGTGGGGACCAAGAAGATTGGTTGCTTCCTAGATCCCAACAACACCATGGCGGTTGAACTTGGTATTGACAATCATTCCAACATCCCTCCTTTTGAGCATTAATTCACAATACTCTTGGATATTTACTGAGCGAATAACATATATAGTATATCATTGCATAACAATTAGAATAAGCATGACAAGCATCACAAGAATCAAAAGCATGAGAGACAAGAGACACAGAGTTTCCGTGGGGAAAACCCTAAGGTGAAAAACCCCAGAGCTTCCTCAGAGATAGAGAGAGAAATGGCTCAACCAAAGTACAACCAAAATACACTTGAGATAGTTTCCTAGTAGCAGATGATCCTCCTCCTCACTAGTGCGCCACTTTCTGAGTGAGAGAAGTGTGAATTTCTGAATGATCAAAATAGAGATCTCCCGATCTCTATTTATATTAGCCTGTTTGCCCATTTACACTATGGGGCCGACTTGTCTATCTAGATACATCCACAATATGATATACATTTCAGGGATGACCCCACACATGGTGGTCTAATAACCCATCGGCAAGTACACACACTTGCGACACTTCCTTATCGAGGAATAACACATCTCTTATAAGGGTACAATAAATATATATATAATACATAGATGAAATACATTCCGAAGTTACATATACATCAACACTCCCTCTTAACTAGGAAGGTATTTCTCGACACAGTTCTGCTAGACAAGTCTTCTTCTCGGGATAATTGTCATCGATGCATCGTCATCATCATCGTCATTGCTGCTGCTATCTCAACCAATCTCTGACTCTACTCATCATAGGAAGTTCTACAGAGCCAGTCCTTTTTCATACTAGATGTAGGCCCACCACCTGCAGGTCTTCATCATCACTGGCCATACTGTGGAATCCTCAGAACTTATTACGTGCATCACAAAACTTGGCTGTAGCATCCCAGGCTATTACGAGCACACAACTGTACCTGTTGGATCTCCCAGGAGCACATTACATGTGACCCATCACAAAACCTGGCTGAAGCATCCTAGGCCGTTACGAGCACACAACTCTACCTGTTGGATCTCCCAGGAGAACATTACATGTGATCTCACCACAAAACTTAGCTGAAGCATCTGAGGCCTTTTTCATCCTGTCCAGATCTCCTAGGAGCAAATTACATGTGGTCATGGCAAAACCTGGCTGAAGCATCTGAGGCCTTTTTCATCCTATCCAGATCTCCCAAGAGCAAATTACATGCCATAGGACAAAACCTCGCAGGAGCATCTCAAGATGTTGCGGGTACACAACTCCAACCTGAAGATCTCCCAGGGCACAAATTACATGTCCTCCCAGAGCAATGTCTCGAAAGAGCATCCCAGGCTGTTATGGGTACACAACTCCGACCTATAGGATTTCCCAGATATGCTCATCTGCACAACCTGATCCACGGCCACAAAGTATCATCTGATACTCACCATACATCATCCTGATGTACACATGATCATCCTGATCATCATCACTGCAACATCCTGCTACATGTCATCTAGAGAAGCTCGTCATCCACGATCACCCTAATCATACAATGCATCCATCTGATGCACACCAAGTATCTACCTGATACATATCATCATACACAGTGTATCCACCTAATACATAGATACATGATCCACACAATGTATCCATCAACATACATGATCTACCTGATCATACCTGATACATATCAATATACATGATCTACCTGATCATACAATGTATCCACCTGATACATATACAGATACATGGTCCAAGCATCCAACATGATGCATATACAAAAATACATACAAATGATCCAACTGATCATATCCAGCATCCAACATGATGCGTACATACATATAAATGATCCAACCAATCATATCCAGCATCCAACATGATGCGTACATACATATAAATGATCCAACTGATCATACAAAGTAGAAACTAGAACATCATCCTGATGCTCATCATGCAGTGCTTACATCCACAGCCATGTGACGGATCCTCCTTCCAACATGCTTGGAATGGCTTCAACAAATGTGTCCATCACTTCTTCCTCGAAGTGTCATCAATCTGAAGAACACCAAGCCTCTCCCTAAAGTACTCGAACTTCACCCTGGCTAGTGGCTTCGTCAGCACATCTGCAATCTGCTCATCCGTCGCAACGTACAGGAGCTTCATAGCTCCTCTCTACACCATATCCCTAATATAGTGATATTTGATCTCTATGTGTTTCGACCTGTCATGAAACACTGGGTTCTCAGACAGCTTCACACAACTCTGGTTATCGTAGAAGATACCAGTAGCATCCAATGGGAGATCAAATAACTCAGACAGTAGCTTCCGTAGCCATACTACCTCACAACTAGCTGAACAGGCTGCAACATACTCTGCCTCAGCTATACTCAGTGCCACACATGACTCCTTCCTACTAAACCAAGAGATCACACCTGATCCCATACTGAAGCAACATCCAAATGTGCTCTTCCTATCTACAACACTGCCAAGCCAATCTGAATCAACATAACCCTGCAGGTTAAACTTTTGATTCACTTCATACTTGAGCCCATAATCCATTGTACCCTTCAGGTACCTCAGAACATGCTTTACTGCAACCAAGTGAACACTCCTCGGATCTGTCAGGAACTGGCTCAATGTGTTCACAGCAAAGCAAATATCCGGTCTCGTGTTCGTCAGATACAAATAGGACCCAATCATCTGATGATACATAGAGACATAAACCGGCTCAGATGAAGCATCACATATAAGCTTCATATTCGATGCCATAGGTGTGGCCATGGCCTTGCAATCCATCATCCCAAATCTCTTCAGGATATCTACTGTGTACTTCCCTTGACCAAGGAATATCCCACCTGCACTCTGCCACACCTCCATACCTAGGAAATAATGCATCATTCTCAAATCTTTCATATCGAACTCAGCAGCAAGCTTCCTCTTTGTATCACACCAAGTTTTGGGAGCTTGCTACAAGCCATAAAAGGATTTCTTCAATCTGCACACATGTGACTCCCTGTCAGGTCTTGGGAATGCATCCCAAACATCATCTTCATGATCGACGAATCATGGCATTCCATTTCTTCATCCCAGATCCTGGGAACTTCAATAACTTCAATAGATATCTTTGTTGCTGGAACAAATGTTGTAGTCCTTCTTTTGTAGGTGAAGATATACGGTCTTTCCTACAAAACAGGTTAAATTGCATGATTAGAAACATCTCATAATTTTCAGAACAAATTCTTTACACATAAAGAAATATGTCATGCAGTCATGCAGTTATCTTAGCCAATGCTTCAATACAATATTTATCTATGTTCCACAACTTTCTAGATGCCTTCCAGTCTCTACTAGAACATTGTTAAGAGTTTGCACTACTCCCAACATTTCAGCAAAGTGGTTTCATTCTAGATAAGTAGCACTAGAATGTTGTACAGTGCCACAGGCCACTTACCCATCACATGCATATTAGTAGTATACTGTTCATTAATGCAATCTTTCTAATATGCACAATACATCTCCTAAATCTAGGAACATAAGCATAATATTATTTAAACAAAAATAGGCAAGAAATGATAATTGAAATACTTATCTTTGTTTGTTTGTTGGGTGGACTTCCTCTGAGTCTTTGCTTCATGGCAGGAGCTACGAAAGTAGCTTCTTCTACACCTTTCTGTTGTGGAATGTAGGAAGATGGTCAACTCCCTCTGAAAATCTACATCCTTGTAGGAGCTACTGGAGTGTGCTCCCTCTTGATCTTTGCTTCCTGGATTACTTGTCCTTGAACTTATATTCGTCCTTGCTTCCATCAATCTTCTTGAACCCTAGAAAGTATATTCTGTAAGCCTTCGAGCTTTCACTGTAACCCACAAAGATACCCTTCTTTTCTGAAGGATCTAGTTTGGTCCTCTTTTCCTTTGGGACACGAGTGAATACTGGACAACCAAATATTATGAGATGGTTGACTTCAGGTTTCTTACTAGAAAAGACCTCTTCTAGTGTCTTGTTGTCCAATATCTTGTGGGGTGTTCTGTTCTGCACATATACAGCTGTTCTAGCTGTTTCTGCCCATAGATGCATAGGTAAATCCTGGTCATGTAGGATTGCTCTTGCTACTTCCATGATTGTTCTGTTCTTCCTTTCTGCAAATCCATTCTGTTGTGGATTGTAAGGAGCAGTCAACTCCCTCTTAATCCCTGAATCACTACAAAGATTCTTGAAGTCACCTGAGGTGAATTCTCCACCATTGTCGGATCTGAATGTTTTGATATTCTTGTCAGTTTGATTTTCCATCAAGGTTTTGAATTCCTTGAACTTATCAAACACCTCATCTTTGTTCTTCAAGAAGTATACCCAAGCCTTCCTGGAGAAGTCATCAATAAATGAGACATAGTAAACATACCCACTTAGAGAACTGGATGACATAGGACCACATACATCTGAGTGGATGATTTCCAGCATATCCTTTGCCTTGCTTTCACTACTTGGGAAAGCCTTCTTAATGTTCTTACCTTTTGCACATTCTTTGCAAACACCTTCATGTTTGGTCTTGATTTCAGGAAGACCCTTTACAGTCTTGCTTGCAATTAGAAGTGCCCTATAGTGCATATGAGCAAGTCTTCTATGCCAAAGTTCACTTGGCTCCATGGATTCATGCACCATGGCATGTTCAGGTTGTCCCTTGAATTTATACAAACCTCCCTCTTGCTCTCCAATCACTACTGTGTCATCTATAGTCTTTCCTTTTGGCCACATTAGGACTTGCCCATCCACAAAAGCAACCCTCATACCTTTTGCATCCAATGCACAGATGGAGAGTAAGTTCTTCTTGAGTCCAGGTACATAAAGGACTTCTTTCATCTTCAAAGATTTTCCAGAATGTAGGTTGTAGGAGGCTTCACCACTTCCTTTGATTGGGTATTGATAATCATCCCCAAGTTTCACCTTATGGGGTGATTCATGTTCAGATAGGTTCCCAAAAGATTCTTTAAACCCAGTCATGTGTTTGGAAGCCCCACTATCAATTAACCAATCATTACAACCATGGGAGATAGTACCTGTGAGAGCAAATATTAGAACATACTCTTCTTCACTTGATGAGTCATCATTACTATCATCACTTTCTACCCTAGCCTTCTTCTTGGGTGGTTCATCATCCTCGGCAGCATGAGCATGAAACCTTCTTTTGTTGCCCTTCTTCTTCTTGTTGAAGTTGTTGTTGTCCTTCTTGTTCTTGGGACAATTTATGGCAATATGTCCTTTTTCATTACAGGTGAAGCATATTCTTCTTTCTTTGAAGTGATGTGAAGATTTCTTGCAGTGAGATGGCTCTCTCTTGGACTTCCCTTTCTTGGTGTGAGCTGTGAGAGCTTGATCTTCATTCCCCATCTTTTCTTCTCATGCCACAAGCCTTGCTTCTTCTTGTGAGCATTCTTCCCGTAGTTTACTGAAGGAAACCAACTTCTTTCTTGCACAGATTCCTTGAATGAAGGAGTCCCATGACCTAGGTAAGCCATTCAGAGTGGTCATGACAACTTCACCATTCTCCACCATTTCATCCACTGCTTCTAGTTGTTCATTGATCTGGGAGACCCTTGAAAAATAAGATTGAATGGTTTCTCGATTCTCAAACTTTACTCCTTTCAATTGGTTCCACAGAGTCATCTTCCGATTTATGTTCTTCCCTTCAAATAGCTTGGTCAAAGAGACAAACAGCTCTTTGGGTGTCTTTAGAGAAGACACATGGGGTATGAGATGGTCTTTGATAGAATCAACAATTATTCTCTTTGCCCTGACCAAGTTCTTCTTATGCAATACTTTAGCCTCTTCATCCTCTGGGATAGGGATGTCTTCTTTTATATATGAGTCCAACTCATTCTCTTCTACAATTAACCCAATCCTATAATTCCAAGCTTGGAAGTTATCAGCCCCTTCAAGCTTATCCTCAAGCTTGGTGTGGTGAGACATTTTAAAGAGTACTTCAAATGGAAATAGAAAAGATTTAGGTCTTACCATTTGAAATTTTGAAAACTAGATCTGGTCCCGGATTAGGGTTTGTCGAAAAAACCCTAAAAATTCAAAATGTAAATTTCAACTTTCTGAAAGGATAGAAAGATGCGCCTTGATGAGATGATCATCCCGGTGCATTCAAAATTTGAGATCAGCAAAGTTTTACCCTTCAGATTTGACTTTTTTTCCTCCCAGGTTCACTCGGGAGAGCCCTAAATTAGGGTTTGAGTTTCCCAGAGATCTACCTGGCCAAAAATATCGATCTAAAGCTCTAAACTTCGATTTTTGCAAGAAGCTTCCAACTATGTCTTCAGATTTCAAAAATTCCTATTTTTGTGGAAACCCTAATTTTTAGTGCCAAATCTGAAAATGCTTAGTATTGAATTCTGATTGGACAGATAGATTCTCGTTGATGAGTAGAGTCAATCTACTATACTGCTTTTCCAAAAACTATGGAGAGAAACCCAATAAACAAGAACCTCAAGTTTCCGTCAGTGCAAAATGTCTTCTTCTTAGGTTAGCTATGATACCATGTTAAATTTTGAGCAATAATTCACAATACTCTTGGATCTTTACTAAGAGAATAACATATACAGTATATCAATACATAACAATCACAATAAGCATCACAAGCATCACAAGAATCAAAAGCATGAGAGACAAGAGACACAGAGTTCCCGGGGGAAAACCCTAAGGTGAAAAAATCCACAACTTCCTCAGAGATAGAGAGAGCAATGGCTCAACCAAAGTATAACCAAAATACACTTGATATAGTCTCCTAGTAGCAGATGATTCTCCTCCTCACTAGTGCACCACTTTCTAAGTGAGAGAAGTGTGACTTTCCGAATGATCAAAATAGAGATATCCCGATCTCTATTTATACTAGCCTATTTGCCCAGTTACACTATGGGGCTGACTTTTCTATCTAGATACATCCACAATATAATATATATTTCAGGGCCGACCCCACACATGGTGGTCTAATAACCCATCAGCAAGTACACACATTTGCGACACTTGTCAATCCAGATGACAACACTTATAGAAGAATAAAACATCTCTTATAAGGGTACAATAAATATATATAAAATACATAGATGAAATACATTCCGAAGTTACATATACATCAACATTGCAGAGGTGGCATCCAAATAGATTGGTTACTTTCTTAATGTTGTCCACTCCATGGTGGAATATGATGGATGGATGGATTTCCCCCTTGTGGAGGTAGGCCCCAAAAAGATTGGTTATTTTCCAGAATATGACCAAACCATTGATTGCTTCCTTGGTTTAGATAAGCGTTCCAAGGTTGATTTCCTCCTTACGAAGGTGGGTCCCAAGAAGATTAGTTACTCCCTGAAACCTCCCCACTTCATGGTGGAATGGGGTTGATAGGTGGATTGCCGCTAGGCATTGTGCTAGGATAAGTCGGAGGATAGTCCCCCTTGGAATTTCCACTAATCTGAGGAGCATATCCCCAATTGGCATAAATGTTCCATGGTTCATTGCTTTTGCTAGGAATATTACCATTCCATGGTGAAGGGTTGCCCCTAGAAGTAGAATTTGGACAAGTGTTAGTTATACCAAGAGGATTTTGGTTTACTGCTTGTGTGTGTTGACCTTGATTAGCCGAACCATATGGAAAACCAATGTTTGGTAAGGAACACCCTTCAGTAGGGATTCCTGCAGACGAAGTGGATGTACTTCCAGGATTGGAATCCGAAATTGTACCAACTAGCATTGAAGTGCTGGTTGAACTTGTGCTACTAACATGTATACTGACTGTTGGGATTGATGTAGAGGCCAAATTGGAAGTATTGCTACCTCCAACAACTGTTTGATGTTGCAACGATGTAGTCCCTTGTGCTCCTGATGAAGCCATTGGTTCATTTGTTAAATTTTGCATGTCATTCAAACTTTAAAAAGGAGGTTTGATATCACCCAATGACTCATAGATAGTAAGTACAGCTGGTTCTGAAAGACTCATCAAAGGTGGAATTATGTGAGCAATTGTGTGATTTTTCAATGTTTCAATTTCAAATAGAGTAAGATCATCAACTAAGTCTATATTTAGTTCATGATGTGATAATGAATGTTCAGGTTTGATTTGATGTTGTTCTTCTCGAGTAATATTAATTGAGTTTAAAATCAGTTCTGTCTCCAAGTCATTAGGATGTGGATTTTGTATATATTTCTGCAATGTAGCAGGGCCTTCAATTTCTGGTGACTCACCTCGTTGACAATGTGACTGGGGGATTGGGAGAGTAGCCACTTCTAAGAAGTTGATAAAAGAATGTGTTTAAAATGATATTCTTAATCAAAAAAACTTAAGGCAGTCTAGATGCAACAAAAAGAAAAAGTGTCCACACAGTAAAAAGTCCTATAGATTCAAGCAAGCAAACTACTTTTCCAAAGAGACGAAGCTCAGTGAAAAGATGGATTGGAGGGCCTTCCGAAACTAGTAGTTGCTAAAGGATATCAAACCTCAAACAATTGCTAGCAGCGAAGGTATGAGAAACAATTACAATAAACTTTAATCGTCAGGGGTGCAAGTGTTGGTTCTTGACCAATCAACCCCCCATAGAGTAAAAGTTCCAAAGTCTTTTTCTGGTACTACAAGTGTCCCCCACTCAAAATAGCCTATGTGATTCCCTAAGAATAACAACTACGGTTACCACATCACAATCAACGGTCGAGAAAAATAGTTGTAAGTCGAGGACAACTCCCATTACCGGGTACTCTAGAAAAGTCATGTCACCCCGAGGACTTGCCACTTCACATAGAATTCCGTGATGAGCTCATATCCCACTAAATAGGTAAGAGGGGCGGAACCACCCTTACTTATCTAGATTGACCTCGTGCTTGGCACATGTTTTAGAAGCACTTTCCCGACAAGTAGTTTTTGCTACTAATGGATTTAAACTCTCAATAATCAATTCTAGTTTCAAACATTTTGTAGCCCAGGAGTGTTAAATCTCCAAACCTAATCTAGGGAACTAACCTAATCTTATTGGTGATATGAAAATCAAAATGTTGGTCAATTTTAAATTAAGCACCAATTTTAAAGGTAGTTTGCTTAGTGTCAGGAGTCGAAGTGAAACTTGTAGTGTTTTGACTCGAAAAATATGAACCACACAATGCAATATGATCACTAGTCTACCTTTCAATTCGATGAATGTTCTAAACTAATGAAAAGTTAGAGGTTCATGTGTGCCTTTCAAATATCCAAAATTATTTGGTAGATTTTTTATATTTAAGAACAGTTCTTCTGAAATATGGATAATAAATGATTTTAAAAAATAAATGTAACCCAAACAAATATCTCAGTGAAAATGAATCTAATTCTATTACACGGGGGATCTCTATTTCTCATTCACAAGATCGCACGAAGGCCCAAGTGAAGAGGATACGCAGAGCCCTTTCGAATGCTTATGAATTAAATTCTAGAATGTTACACTTGAGATCCACTTTCTCATTCACAAGATCGCACGAAGGCCCAAGTGAAGAGGATATGGTGGCTCAAAAAACTGTATGCAAAGAATGAAATCTACTCTGTTACGCATGAGATCCACTTTCTCATTCACAATATTGCACAAAGGCCCAAGTGAAGAGGATACGATGGCTCAAAAATAAGATGCTTGAAAAATCAAATCCTAGACTGTTACACTTGATATCCACTTTCTCATTCAAAAGATCTCCCAAAGGCCCATGTGAAGAGCATATGGTGGCTCAGACACAACTTATCACAAGAAAATTGAGATCTAAAGCTACAACTTCATCTAATTGTGCAAGAGTATAATGAAAATAATATAGATCCAAAACAAAATTTAACTAATTAAAACTTGTTTTTGCTTTTGGAAGGAGATTGTTTTTCAAAATACCTCAAAGTGTGATGTTCAAAGTTTTTGTTTTTCAATAAAAATGTGTTAAAGTGATCTTTTAAAATAGCATAATTGAGATTTGGTTCCAAGTTTCATATAAGCAAGTGCATGAGAGTAAAAAATTAAAGGGCCTTAAGGTTCTTTAAACAAATATTCATGTTTTTTCAATTTTCACTATTCGCAAACTATGAAATGAATCAAAATTCTTTAAAGATAAGTATCAGTCCTATCCAATCAAGGATCTATAAGCAAAAGATGACCTTAAGCAAATGGATCTACCACCAATTGTAAGAAAAAATTAAAAGAAACGTCAATTTAAGCCATTTTTAAAGGTTTTTGGAAGGAAATCCCAAATCTGAAAATATCAAACCAAACCCTCCCAAATATTTCTTAATTAGTAGTAAACTGATATTAACATGTCTTGAATCAATAATCAGGTCTGCAAGTACAAAAATGAAGCCTTATTCTGGCCCTAAAACAATGAAATCTCAAAGCTAGTTCTAGCAATTTTTGCAAATTTGAATCAAGAAAGCTTTAAATTTTTTTAGAAATCTTCCAAATATTGAGCAAAGGAGGATCCAAATGAGGTTTAAAATCTAATCTAAGGGGTTCCTAAGCCCATCCATAAAGAAAAAATCACAAAAACCAATACAAGGATGAAGAACTATGCTTCAAAAACTCAAAAACTCGATCGACAAAGTTTCCAGAATAGAACAGAGTGCCAAGAGTGGGTTGGCACAGTTGGTACATAGGAAAGGTGAGAAAGTGGTGCACTGTACTAGTGTCTATGGTGAGATAGGTGGTCATGGGTGCTATGTGTACATAGGGGAGGTGTCCCAACCTTCCAAAGAAAGAAAATCTGAGATCATAGCTCAGTTTTGAAGGATTTCTGGAGTTTAAGAGTGGATCTAGGCCGGTTTGGGGCCTCTAGACCTGAAACATAAGTTATTGAAGGGATCTTAAAGCTGAATTGGAGTAGATCTGAAATGTTAGAACACCAAAAATATGAAGAAATTTTTAAGAAATTTCAACTAGTATGGTCGCCAATCTGATAATAGCTTTTAAGGTATGGATGTGTCTACCCTAAAAATATATATTACTATGAAATGGTGAGTTCCAATGTCAGATATGAAACAATTAATACAAATTTCCTAAGATATTTAATCAACTATCAAGCATTTCTCAAGATCTAAAGGCATCATGAATGCAGACAAAATGGAAGGAAGCTTGAGATGCATTTCATATTAAGCTAGAGAAGAAAGTACATATCTACCATGAAGCTTGAGATGCATCCTTCTTCCTTTTCCATGAGCTATCCTTTCTCCACCCTTGCTTTTGATGAAGAAGTTGAGCTTTCCAATCCTCCAAATCTCTCCAGCATGCCTTTTCTCTTCCTTTGCCTCCTCTTACAATGCCCCAAATGCCTTTGTTTTATAGGATTGGGAAATGGGCTCTCAAGTTTCTCTTTTCAATGTGGGATAATCCATTTTCATGATTTTTTTATTATTTTATCTCAAAAACCCACTTTCCATAGTATTTTAGGATTTTTTCACAACTTTAGCATATTTAAGTACAATTAATGCACTTTTGTGCATTTCTTCTTACTTTTGACTGATGGAGACTAGATTTAAGCATTCAATTGAGCAGTTCAATCACTGAACCTTGTCTCTTTAGGATCCTTCTTTCCTCACTAAATCCTTCCAGTTATGGAAGTAGTGATTAGATTAGAGAGGATTGTTCTATTCTGTACCTATTTTATGTCTTCATGTTGTGGGCGCATAGTAAAAATATGCTTCTTCTTTCACTTGGTTAAGGGTGTTAACTTGGTTGTTAACACCCCGCCGATCATTTTTTGGACCCCTCCTCTTGCTGTGAGCCCTCCTGTTGTTGGGACAACGCCGAACCTTCATCTGTAGGGCCTTGATGTCACCTGTTTCGTCTATAGTGCCTTGCTGTCTCCTGTTGTTGTGACCTTGCCTGTTGCTGTGACACCTCCTATTGCTGTGACACCATTTTCCCACTGTGCACCTTCTTGACGTTCGACATTTGGCGTGGATTTCGACGTGGATTTTGAAGCCTGCGTGGAGATTGTCATGGATTTCAGAGCCTTCTTGACATGGTGTGGATCCTTCTTGACTCGGCGTGGATTTGGACAACCTCCATTTCGCCAGGTAATCAGTTTCATTCCATTCCATGTATAAAATTCACTTTGAGTACATTATTAATGGACATGGACAATATAGTCTCTATGTGAGAACATGAGACTTCCTCCTTTGTATTTGTACATAGGTTTATTTTAATTCATTTAACCGGATATTGGGTTATATATTCTTTAATATATATATATATATATATATATATATATACTAAAGAATACATTTTCGGTGATTGTTGTTGACACATTTATTTAAATTTGTCCTCTGGCTTACAGTGTAACTATGTGTTTTTTTATCTCTATGAATAATTATTTTCTCAATTAAAAAACGTTTGTAAATCTTTTTGTACCAACTGTAGGATTTGAACCCCGGTTCCTCACCCTTTTTCTAGAGCTTTGTTTATATACGATTACTCCCTCAGCTATGTAATAATTTAAATATTTTGCAAATATTGTTACGGGTTTACTTAACCAGCCCTAAGCCATTTCATTTCTACAATTTCAACAATAAGAATTATAATGTTTTCCACTATTTTTTTTTCAAATATGGTTTTTAATTATTAGAATTATAAATATAAAGTACTAATATTGCTTATATTAAATTGCATAGGAGTATTTGATGAAGTTGAACCTATTTTTTACGATAAAAAATTAAATCTAAATAATAAAATGTTATGATTGGACCATTTTATAATAGCAAGATTTGGAATCCATTAAAAATCTACCTGAAAGTCAAAATTGTCTGATGGTTAAACAACTCCACTGTGAACAATGACTAGATGAGTGAGACTGTAACAGATGGTTAAACAACTTCACTGTGAACAGTGAATTTTCAGGTAGATGAGTGAGAACTGTAACAATTCATTAGTGTTCTAGTCTTTTCAATGATAGGTTTTTTTTATTGTGCTCGTGTTGATTCTTGTTGTACTGGGTGTCAGGTGCATAATTTCCCAGATTCAAAAGTGATGAGTTTGCTATATGATAAAATGAATTTTCAGAGAAAAATAAATATACGTAAGTGACCTGTACAGTTCTCCCAAACCCGTGGATAAGCAATGAGCATGGAAGCTCCATTTAAATCTTGGGAAACAATAAACACCCCAATGTGCATATTTTAATTCTACAACTATGCTTTGCTCACCATTAGATCTCAAATAGTTTGAAATCCAACCACCAGCAAATCAAAACAAGTTTCACAACATTCAATGCTCCAAGGTGACATGCTTATTGCTAAGCTTGAACCCTTGAACCCTAATCTTTGCCACCTTGAACCCTTTGATCCCTTATTGCTAACCTTGAACCCTGGAACCCTTGTTTTCCCTCTATTTTTGCCAAACTATTCTTTTTTCCACCAAACCTATCACTCTTCACAGTCTGCTCCCGGACTTCGAACCTATTCCCTTATGCTCCAGCACCTTTCAGCTTCCTCTTCTCCACCCCTTGAGCGCCATCCAAACCTTTTCCATTAGCTAACATAGGTCTGCAACATAGTTGCAGACCCTTGTGCCTTTCCCTTCCCTTTTTTTTATCTGTAACAAACAATAAGGAAAAAGTGGGGTTATGTTAGTATAAATTTTCTTAGCTTCTGTGCACTTCTGTAGATACCTTACTATGTGCAACACTCAAAATTTTATATGCAGATTTGTAAATGATTAATCTCTAGCTTCTTGTTAGACATAAAGGAAAGGTCTATGTTATAATGTAGTTTGAATTTGAATTGGGTAAATAAATATATATGTTATGCATGTATTAATTGGAATTTTATACCTATATATCTATATATCACTCCCGAATTGTGTTCATAGGATAATCTCATGCATATATATAAATATATTACAAGAAGTTGCATTTTCTTTTATATGGTTATTATAAGCGTAAAAAAAGGGGGGGATTAAATGGTATTTGCATACATATAGGAATTCTAACTCTTCTGTCTTGATCATATTGAAAAGAAGTCAAAATATAAATTATGGGGTTTAAACATGGTAATGAAGTATAGTTATTTATGTAAAAGAAAACATATATAGGTGTCGTATATAAAGTTCTATATGTTTTGATGAAATAAAAGGAAACTGGTCATCCTCACATTAAAAGTTTAAACATTGCTTGGATATAATAACTGTCTATACAATTTTAAGAGAGAAGGAAATTGAATTTAGAGGGTCATCTCTTATTTATGATATAGTCATTGTATTTAATATATATGTGAGCACGTGTATGTGTGTGGATGTGTAGAGTATATTGACATATATACGGTAGGCTCATATGAATGAACTTTTCCATGACATGCTCATTTATGGTGTTAATAAGAATCCTTATAAAGTAATTACAAGTGTAGGATTAGAAAAATTTAAAGGAGTAATGAATTCTTAATCATAACTAGCTTAATTTTGATCAACAATATTTTTGGTACTAAAATTTTTGAATTATGATCTCTAAGCAAAGACGAAACTAGGAATTGTTACTATATGCTTAAGCAAGTTAAAAAAAAACAAACCTAGTGACATAATTTTAGTTTTTGCTTAAGGGATGCCTATTTTCGATTTCCTAACTCTTTCAGAGCTTAGCAGTCCCGATTGTGATCTATTTGCTCAATTGATTTTCATAGTCCCATTGTTGTGATATGTTCAATTTTTTTTTTACAAATGTCTCCATAATTGACACCTCTAACAAGAAAATTAGTTACGGTGGATTTTCAACCACCGATGACATCTTCTAGGTCTAGTTTAATCTAGCATGCGTCATCTTCTATTCTCTAGTTTTATTTTCTACGAGTAATATTTCCATACTGTGTTCCATACTACCATCATCGTTTATTTATTATCATTTCTTATGTGGAGAGGTGGTGCACCCATTTCACCATCTTACCTGAACTAGAATTATTCAAAAACCTTGCAAGTGAACCCCAAAATATGTTTACTACCCGATGCACCAATGACTATGAGCTTGGTTCATGTCATTGAATATTCCAAATGACAAAAAACCCTATATATATACTTTTTTTATGGTTATATAATTTGATTTTAGACTTGTTTGTGGCCATCCTAGACCCATAAGACTTTAACTTCTATAAGTAATACATGCCTCCTTCCTATGGTTCTCAAACTACGCTTAATTATTCAAGTCTATGTAATTGAGTTTGAATGTTATTTAGTGACCATTATTCTAGGTATAACGTAACTTTCGTGGATCTGTCTTATCATAAAAAAACTTACTCAAAATCTTTATCTTGTCTTTTATAACATAACATCGTTCTCTGGGGGATTAGGTTAAATGTTTTGAATGTTTAAATATAAAAACATGTAAATTTTGAATATGTTATGAGTTGATAGTTGTGTAAATGTAAAATTTTTATGAAATGGAAAGAGAGGGGTCTTCGAGGCAAAAGCGTATAAGGTCTACTGGTACAACGACATCTGCTAAGGGGAGGTCATCACAGTAATAAGGAATTGGTGTCTCGACTGATAATCGAAGGTTGTCAGCTTCACCTCGAGATTCAAGCTTGTTGTATAGCTCACATTAATCTGATGAGGTTCCTAATTATTTCGCCAGATTTTTTTTCTGTAGATTTTTTTTAAAATATGAAGCCAAACTATACCAATATTCATTCTGGCTTTTATGGATTTGGAAAGGGGTGAATATACAATCGAAAAGCTTCTCTTAGAGATCCCACAACTCTTCGACCTCCACCCCAGATATCTCACCCAACCAGGCTTGTGAATTTAAAATCGGATATGGAGCCCACATCCCAACTTAGGACAACTGCAAGGGATTCTGTTGCTGAAGGTTTAACATCGTCATTTTTAGGAGTTGATGTGGGATTGGTTTGAGAGAGGGCTCGAACCACTATTCATCAAAAGTTTGTTTACAAACCGAATGATGAGGTATATGGAATGAGCATTGAAGATCTTAGGGCTTATGCTAAGGTTTGTTGGAATACAAATTCGGATGTCCTATCCCATGATACATCGAGTGTAGGATAGGTCTGTTGTTTATGTACATACAATCTATTTAATTGTTTTATTCATTTTGAATTGAACTTTTTTGTTACATTATATCTATGACATTATGTATTTTTTGATTGTAAAATCTATAACACAATAGGATCTAGCTACTATGGATACCTCACAGTTGAAATATTTGACATATTATGCAAGAAACAAGTGCATATACATTTATGGATGAAAAAATGTTCAAAAACAGAACAAATGATCAAATATCAGAACAAATGATCAAATTACAGAACAAATGATAAAAAATCAGGATACACAAACGATCAAATATCATATTTTGTTAACAGTCCAATGTTACAATGAGTTTGGATCATCCTTATATAGAAATAGGAAGAAATAGGATGCACTTGGAGTGTCCACACTTAGCTAGATTATATTTAGCTTCAATCCCCCCTAGGTTGACCAAATAGCTCCAAAATATCCCAAACAGGTTCAAAATGTGTATGTGAACATTGGGTGAGCATGGGAGACCAAACTGGGGCTCACACAAGTGGAGGAGGTGGTTGGTTGGAGTTAGGTAGGCTAGGACAGGCCAAAAATGGCCTAGGGAGTGGCAAATGTCCAAGTTCAATGCATGTGCAACTATGGTCAAAGTAGATCCACAAAACAGTGGATAAGGGCACCTTAGGCATGCTAGAGGCAATAAATTATTTTGGGAGGGAACCTAACAGCTAGTTTGGCCACCCTTGGACCATAGTTTGGCCCATAGATTGTTATCTTGTTGACACTTGCCCATACAACTTCTAACCACTTCATAATAACCAATTTCACACATAGGGATGTACTATTAACCCATTTAGCACCTAATAATCATTAATTAATTAAGGATTAGGGTAATGAGGTATAATATTGCTCTAACACCCCCCATAAGCTAGACTTAGTGGAATATTGTAATACCCCAATTTTGACCCTTATGAAATATTGGCTTTTAATGTAAATATTGTATACATGCGATGAATGTTTACCTAGCGTGGAGCTCAAGGCCAAGGCCCCACTATTGTATGCTCGGATTTTATTTAGAAAGGCAAGTACTGTATATTTTATTAGCCATGAGCTATTAAGCCATGAAATATTGTAATTGATGTAAATATTTAATATTGCAATAAAATACCAAAACTGGCTATGGAAGCAACGAATGAGAAGGGGCCATGTGTATTCCAGTAGGGAGTGGTGAGGGGGTTGTAGGGATGAACCATATCCTGCCAAATGTCATTTTGAGAACCCATTTGAATTTCCTTGCTGACATTTAATTCTGTTGTAAGGAAGTTGTTGAAGAATTCAGTCCATGGCTTCAATGGAGCATGGGCAGCCCATAAATTCATATGGCAGGTATGGGATCTGTTTTTCTTGTACCACAAGTCACTCTACCTCATGGATTCCTCATTCCAATTCCATTGTTCAACATCCTAGCATCATTTTTCATCCATTACACATGCCCAGCAGTGAGAAGAACTAGAAATCGCAACTTTGCAAGAACCCACATTTTGAAGAGCCATAAACGCCCAGAATTTGGTATTGACAGTAAAATCCAATGGGGGATCCATGGATATGAACCTTGGGGTGAATTTGAGAGTATTAGATACCGCGAAATCCATAGAAAAGCCCTGTTTTATAGCCCAGAATTCCAGTGACGGGATTGAGTTATTTGATCACCGAATTGAGAAATTCCAAGTGTGAATTCTAGAACAAAGGTTGGGAATGCTTGATAAACCCAGTGAAGGTTGGAATCTCAAGGTTTTAGCATCTTGTACCTTTTGATTCCCATCCTGAAGAGCATTGGAGGGAAGGGATTCCTGAGGGACTATGTAGTAGAGAAGGGGACCTTCCTTGTGTTGGGTGTGGTAGGTATTGTGGGTTCCTTGACTGCTTGAATTATCTTGAGATTCCTGTAGCTCTGTGGTTGAGCTCATTGGCTTACATTTCCCTCCTTTGTCTTTTGTATGCTTGATAAACCCAACTGTGTGTTGGCTTAGCATAGTTGTTGAGTGAAACCATGGCTGTGAGTGAGCCCATCTAGTTCCTCCTTAGTGGGTACACAACCCAACTCAGGGGTGATCTCTCAGTTGAAAGAATATAGGTTGGACAAAGATCTATGGTTGGGTGGAACGTTGCTCTCACATAGCCAGTTGTTTGGACAACTTCATATTCAAGATAAGTATTCTTTGTGGTTTGAATTATATGCATTCCATGTTCTGCAATGTTTTAATTAATAACTATTTTTTATATGCTGAATGCATGCTAAAACTGTGTGTATATATAGTGTTTAATTCTGTTGTGTTTGTTGAGTATGAATATGCATACATAAGTTTTTATTTATCCATGAATTTCTTAGTAATGTATGGGGTTGAGATTGTCCAATAAGCCAGTATGTTTGGTCATGTTTCCTTCCTTGCACAGGATCGATGGAAGGGGACGTGACAAATATAAAAAATAAGGCCCTGCAACTAAGGCTCAAGTCACCTTTTACAACATAAATTTTATTTGTCCATGTAAAACAAGGAAAGAGGAAAAACCACATGGGGAAAATCCTCCCGCAAGAATGGAGATGACATAGAGATGAACAAAATGTCTTCAAAATGTATTTTTCTTCACTTGAATGAGTTGAATGAATGACTTCTTGGTGGCAGACTTGGTGAAGATGTTGTGGATTCCTGATCATGCACCAATGCATCAATGTTGTCTAGAAAAAAAACATGTTGGGATGCTCCTTGAAAATTATCATTTGATGATGGAGGAGCACCATCAAAATGCTTCTTTCCACATACATACTCTGATATGAATACATAATCAATAATGGAAAATATATCTCTGCAAAATCATTCCCAAAGAACATCAAAAGACTCAACAAAATCGGCTTCTTGAGCAGCTGCCATATGGCAATTCAAACCATGTATATTTCTTCCAAACTAATGTAGCACCTTCCCAATTCTACAATAGAGCTCATGACGCTTTGAAATATTAGAATAGGAGTCATATGGAGCATCGAACAATAAAGGTATAGTGTCTCCATGAGCGAATGGATTTGCAGTAAGAAGGGAGTGTGCAACTAGATCACACTGACAGTTGAGCGAACTTAAAGGGTCTGGAGAATTGAGTTTTGAACCATAGATGGTGAGATCAGGTCCATACATGTGGAACCTAAGTCCAATGATAGCCAATAACATGGCTGTCCAACCAAGGAATGATAAGCAATACATAAAGGCAACATAGAGAAGTGACACAGTATTGGAAACAATGAAATTGTGAGATTTTCCAAATGGAGAACTTGGGGGTTGTATGGCCTTTTGGGCATCCAATGGTTGGGAAAATGGTTTGATGGCTGTCATAACCTGTATATAAGCTTTTATATTACCTTCCATATCAGAATATGAAGGATATGAATGGATTTGGAAATATATTTCAGAAGACATGTCAAAAACTAGTGAAAAATGACTAGTATTGGGAGAAAACTTTGGTGAACTTGATGGAGATTCTTTCAAGGAAGGGATAGATATTTCTGAATCTGATATATCAGAATGTGAATTAGAAATAGAGACATCAGGAAGATATTTAACTATATCACCCAAAGCATACAACTTATTACTTTTGTAGGTAACATGGAGACAATGTTCTTGTTCCAAAGAGAGCTTGGGTTCTTCTTTTCTTGCAAAATATGGAACATCAATGTTATTCTCTTCAAGTAGCTTGATTAAGATGTCCAACTTATTTTTGTAACAAGATTTTTCATAATGAGAACCTTTGAAATAACCACACTTGGGCTTATCTTTCTTGCTCTTCATCTTCTTGACTTTTGAATCTTCATCACTTGAACTTGAGTTTTCTTCATCTGACTGCTTCTTCTCCTTCATCTTCTTCTCTTCTGGTTTTGAATTGGGATTTTGCTTGCCTCGAGCATGCTTCAAATATCTAGCTGCAAGTACTTGATATTTTTTCTTAATGGAACCCATCAAGACCAACTTGTCTTACTCTTGAGTTAGCATCTCCATGAAATCAACCAAAGATGGCATCTTCCAATTTCTATCTGTGAGCTTTGTGGAGTGCAATGTAGAGACAAAATATGAGTACTTTGTACCCAATTTCAAAAGAATGGACAAAACCAACTATTATTCCTTCTTGTCAATGCCACACTATTTGATTTGCAAGACCAAGCTCTTGAAATTGGTGAATAAATCCTAGATGGATTCAAATTTTCTTGGACTCAGTGAGATCAACTCATTCTCAAGTTGATGGCCCCGCATTTCATCATTCCTTCCAAACAAAGACTCAATATTGAGCCATACTTCATTTGGAGTAGATACACTTTCAACATGAAACAAGAGGTCTCTCGAAATACTAAGACAAAGGAGGCTGAATTCCTCATCCATTCTATTGAAGAATTTCGATTTCTCCAAAACAAAATTTGGTAGAACCTCCGTGCCCATTGTGATCTTTAAAAGACCCTTGGATCTCAAAAAAATCACCATTTCAGCCTTCCAATTGAAATAGTTGAAAGGAGTGATCGAATTTGGATGAGATTGCTCCATATTCTTCTAATGCTTGCGCACTGGTTGACAATAGTGCTCTTGAAAACCGGCAATAAAAATTCTCAACACTCAGGAGGGATCTACACTAACAGATTCAAACCCTGCTTGATAGTAGGTGCATCCGGGAGAGCATCACACCCTGGATAGACTCCAATGGATTCAATGCAATAGTTCCAAGGACTTTTGTGGTTTCTCCACTACTTCTGGCACACCACTAAAACATTCTATTGGTTCGAATAATAGCTCCAAGAGCTCTGATACCATGTAAAATCTATAACACAGTAGGATCTAGCTACTATGGATACCTCACGGTTGAAATATTTGACATATTATGCAAGAAACAAGTGCATATACATTTCTAGATGAACAAATGATCAAAAACATAACAAATGATTAAATATCAGAACAAATGATCAAATTACAAAACAAATGATAAACAATCAAGATACACAAATGATCAAGTATCATATTCTGTTAATAATCCAATGTTGCAATGATTTTGTATCATCCTTATATAGAAATAGGAAGAAATAGGATGCACTTGGAGTGTCCACACTTAGCTAGCTTAAATTTAGCCTCAATCCCCCCAAGGTTGACCAAATAGTTCCAAAATATCCCAAACAGGTTCAAAATGTGTATGTGAACATTGGGTGAGCATGGGAGACCAAAATGGGGTTCACACATGTGGATTTGGTGGTTGGTTGGAGTTAGTTATGCTAGGGAAGGCCAAAAATGTCGACCTAGGGATTATGAAATGTCCAAGTTCAATGCATGTGTGCCTATGGTCAAAGCAGATCCACAAAACATGGGATAAGGGCGCCTTAGGAAAGCTGGAGGCAATAAATGCTTGTGGGAAGGTGCCTAATAGCTAGTTTGACTACCCTTGGCCCATACTTTGGCCCATACATTGTTATCTTGTTCACACTTGCCCATACAAGTTCTAACCACTTCATAATAACCAATTTCACACCTAGGGATGTACTATTAACCAGTTTAGAACCTAATAATCATTAATTAATTAATTAATGATTAAGGTACTAAGGTATAATATTGCTCTAACATTGATATATAGTAATAAATAAATTACATAAATGTTTATTGGTTGCAGTTTTCTAGAATGTTAAATGAACACGATTTTCAACTCTGCACTAGTGAAAATGTAGAAGAGCATATTAGAGAGGTATATTTATCATTTACATATTTATATTTATGTTTGAAAGATATTGTATGCTTTTTTTGAATTTTAATTTATCTATGTATCTTGTTGTTAATGTGACTTATGCATATAGGTTCATTTAGATTCCAACTTTTTTGATGATTTTCCATCCCTTGTGAGCTCATATTTTCAATTTTTTTGTTTTGGTTTTAAGTGAATTGCTTAATTTTAGTTTATTTTGCTTACACAATGTTTTATTTATGAACAAAATTTAAATTTTAGGGAACACGAGAACATATGGAAATTGGTGGTGAGGATATTGGTTCTTTGATGGACGTGGACATTGGCACTGAGGTAATTTTGTTTATAATTGAACTATTCTTTTCAAAAAAAATTATAAGTTTAATATTTTAATTTTTTGAATTTAGTTTAAAATTGTCTAAATAATTTATGAGATTCATAATTTGCTTTTATAAATTTTGCAGGTTGGAACTCTTCGAGGCAAAGGGAATTCCACAATGGAGGATAGTGGTGGACTTTTATTTAGAGAAGATTTTTATTGGTCTTTTTTTGTTTTCCCATACTACCATATTGCATATATCTGAATGTTGATACATATATTGTAGCTGTTCTGGACATCCAGGAACTTTATTTTTGGATTATATATGTACATTGAACTCACATATTCAAGAATTTGTTTTTTGGGTTCTATACATGTACATTGAACTTACATATTCTGTATTTGCTTTGAATGATGTAACATTTTTTGGGGGCTAATTAGATAACATACTTTGTGTGGTAAATGCTTAGAATATGATTTTGCATGATGTCCATGAATGTATGTGATGTAGGAGCATCGAGGCCTCTGTGAAACAGTCAAAGTTGATCGACAGAAGAAGTCGACCAGGGGGATTGCCGAAAACCACTCGTGCAAAAGTAAGATTGGATGTCGTAGCCATGTAGTTGAGAAGAAGCTATCGATATGCAGTCAATAGGACCAGAAGGTCGAGAGTCGACATGTCTAAGGTCAACAAAAAATAGGTGCAGAGTGGAGGCATGGAAGGTCGACATGTTGTCGAATCGTGACAATGACTCGAGTTGCGGTGAAAGCCAATTGTGGAGGAAGGGGTGGACTAGAGAAGCTGTAAAGACTAATTGAAGTCGATAAGTGAAGTCAAAGGATGACGAAGTGCAGTATGGTCAAGGAAATTTATGGGGTCGACTACTGTAGCAGAGTCAGAGGAGTGTAGAAGTCAAGGCGACGTACTTGGTAGTTGTTCGTGGTTGCTAAGGAAGTTATCAGAAGTTATAAATGTGGTTGGGATCATGACATATGTCACCACAGGCAAAGGTTGTGCAGCATGGCCAGAGGGTGCTGACAACTATAGGTTTGCAGGGTCTGGAGGATTCGACGGACATAAGAAGAGTGACTCGGGGAACATAGTGATGTTGGGATGAGCAGCAATAGACCAGAATCGAAGAGCAATGAAGAGGCACAGAGGAATACATTCAGATCAATCATTCGTCCATAGGTCACCAATTCTTTCATTCAGCAGAGGTCATGAGAGGGAGGAAGATTGCACATGGAGATAACACACCATTTACTTCTGTATATTGTATCAGGTTGAGGCTGACTAGTTTAGCTATTTACACTGCTTATCATAATGTTGTGATTTGATTGAAGTAATAGAATCCAGCTTCTAGCATCTAGTTTACACCTAATCGGTGTGAGAGTCGTGTGTCGTGTGTATTGTTAAGAAAGAGGCCCCTTGTTGGGACCGACCTTGCACCAGTTGGTATCAGAGCTGGAAAAGAATCCAGTGTTGAGAAGGAAGAATCTATGAAGGTGTGAACAGCTCCAACTACAGTTGGGTAGAGTTTTTCATGAGTTGTGAAGTCTGGTTACGATTGCACGTGTGGGGGTTTCATATGCGGTTGAAAATGGCTCGCATAGGCGTTAATGTTCGAGGACGAAGAGAGCGTGGCACTGCAGTCACAGTTGATTGTGAAATGTTCGACAAGTGCATGAGAACAGTGCAAATTTTGACCAGTGAATTCGTAGTGATCAAAGAAAGCCAAAGATGTGGATGCATTCCCAATGCATCAGACCACAACGACGAGGAAGTCGAAGAAGTGGGAGCATGGGAAGAGGCAATCAAGGAACCAGAGGATAAAATAATCAAGCTTCTGATAGAGATGAGAGGTCAGAAAAATATGGATGTACGTACCTACTCAGGAAGTCTGGATCTTGAAGACTTGATAGACTAGTTCATAGTAATGGAGAAATACTTCAACCTAGAGAAAATTGACACTCGATTTTTAAAACCCAAAATCCGATGGCATAGATGTTCGATTTTCGACATCTTGTTGTCAACCATACGAAAAGCATCATCTTGTTAAAACATCAGTAGTACTTCGATGGATATCCGATAGTAAAATAACATGTCGGATAGCCGATGCCGCTGTTGTCGGATATCTAAAAACTATGCTTTTAATATTTCCGTCACATATCCGACAATGCTCGGTTTATAGGCGATCGAATTTTCGACGACCCCACTTTCAATTGGTTCATCGCATATGTGACCAATTTAAATTTATAAGCGGTTGGATATTCGACAATAGAGGCATCGGATATCCATCCTGATTGACATCAAACACCGATGCCTTCAGCTGTATGTGGTATGGTAGGTGTGTCAGATATCCTGGAAGTTGACGTTGGATATCCGATGGTATTTGAATTGTAAGAAGCAAAATATCCGATATTGTCCGTCGTCAGTAGTATGGTAGGTGCATCGGATATCCCCGAAGTGGACATTGGACATCCGACATTATTTGCATTGGTAGAAGCCAGATATCCGACATGGCCAGTCTTTAGTGGTATGGAAACTTAATCGGATATCTTGGAATGGGGAGTCGGATATCTGACGACTATGTGTAATTTAAAAAAAAAAAAGTTTCTGATAAGGTTACTCCCCCAAAACTAGGGACCTTCCTAAAACACTTTCTGATAATCATCATGAGCATAGAACTAAACCGTTAAAAAATATTTGGAACAAAGAGATATCATGCATTTTTTTCCCAAGTTGAGTGATTCCAGAAGTACAAAGCCATTGTAGGAGGCCAATAACCCATTAAATATGCAAATAATAACATATTTTTTATAAGTGGAATGTATATGAGTAACCTTTGGAACTGTGATCTCCACTAATGGAACCTTCTCAACGTGCTCCACTATATGGGCACTAGAAATAGGAGAAGGCTTCAAATTTTTTGGAATGGTAGAGGTTTTTTTACTACATTCCTAAAAGACACATGTTTTGAAGTTGAATTAATACTAGTACCCACCACTCCTCCCCTCAATTGCATCACCAAAATTAGGGTTGAATCCTTAATTATGTTGTAGTCAGATAAATGGATTAGATCTTCAAGCTATTTTCCCTACAAAATTAAACATTTTTTATCCATAGGAAAATATTGTGATAGTACTAATTTCTACTTAATATCCACCACATAATAGTTAGAATTCACCCACAAAATTAGGGGCTTTCCTAAAAGAGTCTTTATCATTATCTAGAATACTATGGCATCCAAAACTGTATCCGATACTTGATGAAACAACATGTCTTTTGGCCATGAAGACTTTCTTAAAATTTGATACTTTTGACCTCCAATGCCAAAGATAAATTCTTCAGACATTTGATGAACAAAAATTTCATCAAACACTTGTAATGCAATATTATCTACCATGGTTTTTGCAAGAAAAAGGTGAGCAAGTATTTTGTCAAACATTTGGCGAACATCCTCGATATCCTTGGTTCCCAGCACTTAATACTTATTCAAACACTTGAAATCCATCTTTGCATAACAAATCATAGTACTACTATCTACTACTATGTTATGACCACTTATGAACCCTCCTCCTTCATTTGCTAGAAAACGAGCCACCAGGGTAGTGACATTGGTGGTAGCATTTCTCCCCTATAAAACACTTCCACCCAAAGAAACTATCTCAGTCACATCCTTTCTACTCATATGATATCCAATAATATTTATGTATATTTATATAGGATGCCTCCAACATTTCCAATGGGATTCCATGGGAAGATATATACTTCCCACGGATTCCATACTCATAGAACAAGAACATGTTGAACCTTCAACATAGTGTGCATTCCAGTGAATTCATTCAAATGAGTGTTGGCGGATATTTCTACCCTATAGTCAGGAAACTAAACTATCAACTTGGTTGGGGTGACAGGTAAGTGCATTTATGTCATTACAGAGGTGTTTACAAAAGAAATAGATTACAGATTTAGAGAACATACCTTTTACTGGAGTCTGATCCTAGCCTTGACCCAGTCTTGTGTCCAGTTCTCAAATCTACTTTCTTCCAGCAAACCTGCAACAACAATACCTTCCTCAAACACTTTGGGCAACATATAAATCATAAAATAAACAAAGATTATGTTTAATATCCAGTATTGACCAAAATAAATCCAACTCAAAATGCCATTTTATAACACCTTCAGATTGGAACAAGGAAACACTTCAACCTTTATTCGTCAAAAATAGTATGCAGTACAAATATACCTGATAATGAAGCAGGCTCCTGCAACTAGATCCCGGGCTCTGGCTCTGCTCTGGTCTGAATGTCTTCTGTAACAGTTTCTCCAATGTCTTAAAGTTTCTCCATTAACTCATCCTCTCATTCTTTAGTAATCATTTGCATTCATAATTTCTTCTAACCCTGCTCCCTTAGGCTTCTAGGAATTTATAGGTTTAAGGAAGCAGTTCAAGTCGATGAGGAGGTTGGGGAAGTTAAGAAACTGACTTCAACTAATCCTCTTCGATGGATTAATATATTTTTTAATCATTTTTAAGATATACGCGACTATTACACAGTGGGGTAGCGTATAGGGCGCTACTCTATTGTTTGATAAGTAGCGCTCATTTAGTTTTAAATTCCGAGCGCTACTTTGATAAGAAGGAGTAGCGTATATATTGATATGGGCGCTACTATTATGCACTGGAGTCGCGTATGGGCGCTAGTCTATTTAAGTAGAGTAGCGCTCATACCTCAAAAAGATATTTTTGTATGTTTTCCAGTATTTTCAGGAAATGGGATGAGTTGTCATAACATCCAAGGTCAACATGCTCCTCCATCCAAGTTGTCCTTTTGTGTGATCAGCAGCTCAGGGTGATCACGGACGGAGAGGTGCAAGTTTGACCTATAATAGATGCCCCCTAATGTATGAGATCAGAGGGAAGCGATGGCCGAAATACATTATAATCCAAAACCAGAGAGAGAGAGCACAGAACCACAGGAAAAAGTCGCAAGAAACCTGCAACAAAAATCAAGGTCAGCGAGCAATTACATTGTTGACATCTTATAGATGTGTAAGGTGATACAACATGATCTCCGATACATAACAAGGAGATGTATATAAAAGCATGGCCACTTGAAATACAAGCGTGGATCCATGTCAAACTAAGAGATCATAGCCATAACAACACACTGGATCTATGTCTCATGGAGAGCCGTATAGAAGTGAGGCTCAGTCTTGCGCAACTTGGGTGATAACAAAATGGGGTTATGTCATCCAAATCCCAAGGTCTTCATCCCATAACGACCCTAGGTACAAACCCGAGCCATGTGAATAGATGAGTTGACAGTCGAACATGGAGGGCATCGTCTGATTACCGATCATTGATGTATACCGTTAACAAACGCGAGGACTTCCATCGATAATGATGATGGAGTCCAAGGTACCAAGTACGATTCGCCAAGTGTGAATAGATGGACTTGGAGTCGAACACTTAGGAATCCTGTCGAAGAAAAGACATTGATGTATTCTCATCATTCAACAGCGAGGAAAATTGCCACTGGTGACTGCAATCTCCAAGGTACTAACCGAAACTCTAAACTTCAATCCCAGAATAATGATTTGATGTCGATGGGAAGAAGTCCGTTGGAAGGGAGGCCTTAAGGCATCCTCCATCATCCAACTCGAGGAACACTCAACTGGTAAGAGCTGATATGAAATGATATGTAACAAGACTGACACTAGGAAGGCCGACACATGAGGTCAAGGTAAACTGCAGAATGGCCGACACAGGGTATATCCTTTAACATGGAGCACGACATAGAGTGACTCAGGCATTTTCTGACATAATGGGGTAAATAAGTCAGAAATGTAAGAGACATTAGCAGACCCTCCATATGGTTGGAAGAATAACCAACCGGGGGAGTAAATAACTCGGAGGAAAGGTTCACCCTAAGGCCAAAAACTAAACCCAACCGACAAGATAGACTCAAGTAGGTGCTATGTTCAAGGATAGGACTTGACTGATACTGCCTTTAACAATGAAGATATAATGTGTTTTCCCGTTCCTTATTCTTTTTAGATAAAAGAATACCCTTCTTGTGGATTTAATGAGTCCAAGAAAGAATGAAAACTCAATAGGTCCAACCATGTAAAAAGTTTAATGAGCCCATGGGAGGAAGACTCAGTACCTTCTTCATAATTTAAAGAGTTCGAAGAAGAGATAGAAGATTACTCTATATGTACTGATCTCTGGATTTTAGTATCGAGCCGAGATCTGTTCTTGCTCGCCGGTGTTTTCAATTTTAAGGAGTCTGAAAAACTTAAACAATAACTCCATATATCTGCTCGTGGATTTTAGTATCGAGCCCAAGCAGATTAATGCTCGCCGGTGTTTTCCTGTTTATAGAGTCTGAAAAACTTAAACAATCCTCTTTTCACCTATCCGTGGATTTTATATCGAGCCCGGATTGGTCTGTGCTCGGCGGTGTTTTCTTGTTTATAGAGTTGAAAAACTTAAACAGTCCTCTACTTACCCTCTCGTGGATTTCACATCGAGCCCGAGTAGGTGAATGCTCGCTTGGTATTTTCATATTTAGAGAGTCTGAAAACCCTAAAGAGAGACTCCAGAAGGTCCTTTTTCGTATAGTTAGTCTCCTCCCCCGAAAAAGTATAAAACAATGAAAGGAGAACTCTTCTAGCGCATACTGACGTATACCTAGAGTATACCTTTTCCGTAGTTAATCCACTGAGGCCCGGAAAAGGGGTAATTCTATACCTGAGTGGATGAGCCTTCGGATACTTTAACGAGCTCGAAGAGGACAAGTCTGCTCGGCAATCTTGTTTAGGTTTAAATAGTCCAAACAAGAGCTTAAAATGACTTAAAGGTCAGCTTCTGTGATCGTAACTTCATGTCCTGCCAAAAACTAGGTTTTCAACAAAATATTAGTCGATGACGCAAAAATCTTAAATAATATATGGATTTGAAATGTTTAGCTAACTGACAAGATTTATCGTTAAGAAATTTGAGCTCAGGAGACGAATTTGACAACAATTGAGTGAAAATTGAACTTGGATCAGTTTTATACCTTAAATTGATTAATTAGGGTTTTTGAAAATGTTTGAAACTATGGAAAATTAAAAATTATAGGTAAAAATTAAAATCCAATTATATATATAATTTCAAATGTTAACAAATCAATTTGCATTTTGTGTTGTAGGGCAAACATTGGGCACATTTTCACGAATTTCAAATCTCCTTTGTGATCGAACGGAGCATCCAATCGCCAAACTGCTTCCACCAAGTAAGTAGAAATCAACCAAACTTGCATTTCAATGGTTTATTTTTAAAATTTTGAAGAAAAATGGCCCGAAACGCAATGCTCATAAGGTTTTATGCGCGGGCGCTACTGTATATACATAACAGTAGCGTACGAAGGCAATGGGCGCTACTTTGCTCAAACAGAGTAGCGCCTACACGCTACTGTGTAGTATACACAGTAGCGTACATACTTGCAAAGCCAAATTAAAGCGCCGAGACTCAAAATTTTTGGGGTTTTTGTGCAGGATGGTCTTACAATGGAGGGAAAGGGAGCATGAAGACATGGATAGACTAGCTATGCAAGACCCGGCTACCCTCCATGCACTCCGTAGATGCGGTTTGTTGAAATTTTATCGAACCGTAAACATGCGGGCACTAAACAAACTGTTTCGGAGATTGATTCAGTATTGGGATGTCGATACTAATACCTTCATCATCCGGGGGCAAACTCTTGAGCTTACCGTTGAGGATATATATTTTATTACTGGTCTCTCAAGGAGAGGAGACGTAATCAATCTAAAAGGAACATCTCGCTTGGGTGCACGATCAGTGCAAGAATATGTGAACACCTACTGTGTTGTCGGAGCAGAAAAATCGGGAAGCCAAATCCTGATTTCAACTATTGATGGTCTCCCGCTGAAAGTGATAGTGAGCATGATCAACCGGGTATCCGGTAGTGCATCACAACACTTGGCTTCTAGGAACTCGATGCATGTCGGTGTACAGTGCTTGCATGGGCATGTTTATGATTGGAGTACTAGCTTGTTGGAAAACATGAAGTATCAATTAACGAGTTGCAAATCTGGTACAATGAAGAATTTCGGATACGGGAGTATCTTGTGTACTTTCTTCTTCGAGAGAATGCCTGCTATTAGTTTGGGAATGCCATTACCACAAGTTAACCCCCGTGAGCCCAGACTAGGCCGTTGGGGTGACATTTTTCTCCGCCAGGGTGGTGGGGAGAGTCACTATTGTTACCATACAGATGACTTCTGGGGGTGGTGGGAGAGGCAAGTTCCCGCTTTTGAGCAGTTTCCCTATGCTGGACTGGATTTTCGTCATGACCCAGAGCTGGTGCTTCCGCCAGGTGGAGCCTGGGGAGATATTGGTATGTTTACTTTTTGAGAATTTATTTCATTTTTTCAAACTTTTCAAATATTTGTTTTTTATGAAATGAGTTTTGGAGTTCTAATCAAGTGTTCAACGCAGATGTTGGGCCTGTTCGTCCCGACGGTCATCCTACTATCTATGTGAGGCCAGCTGATATCACCGCAGCAGAAGCTATGCTGGGAACCCTGGAGAGGAAAATGAGTCGGCTGACTCATGAGATTCCTGCATGCCGCATGAACCAGATACCTGTTGACATGCAGGAAGATGTTGTTGGGGTGCCCCCAGCATGGCTTAGATTACTGCGGAGAGTTGCTAGACTAGTGATATGCTACCGTAATGCGGTAGATGATGAGGAGGTTCCTCCTTCTCCATAGGAGAAGAAAAACATTATATGTATATAATTTTGAGGCTGCCATGCCCAACTTTTGTACTTTTATGACTTGACTTAGGAGACTCATGACTCGGAACTCATATTTTTTGATACGGTATCAGTTATATATACAGTATCGGTTATTTACATGTGAATGTGTTTTAAATTTTATGTGTGGAATGTTGTTTACAATGTATGATGCAAATGCCAGTCTAATACATAGTTTGCTAACGAATCAGCTAAAATGTTTAAATTTCTTGGAATGTGTTCATATCTGATAGAATGAAAATGTCTTTCCAATAATCTAACTCGTAGAAACTGTCGTAGCAATCCTGGATCTCTGATCCGATAGACACATGTTAACTGAAATACAATTAGTTTTGAGTCAAGCCTTACCTCCAGGTATGAAATGCCATGACTGAGGGCATCTCGGAGAAGTCTATAACTGCACTGTATTCAGCCATATTGTTCGTGGTAGGTCCCAAACAAACCCCCCCCGAAGATACAAGTTGGTCAGCGGGTGAATAAATGACCCAAGCTGCTGCAGCCAACTGACAGGTGTGGCGACTGGCGCCATCAGCAAATCCTAGGAAATGTGCGGTTGACATCTGGTACATGAAACGAGAAGCACACATCAGATCACCTACCGAACATAACAAAACTAACTATAGAAAAATATACAGCTATGTTACAAGAAAAAGTACTTCAACCTAGGCGTAGTACTTCTTCAGGTAGAGTCAATGCCTGGATCTTCCTCAGGAGGCCGGGCAAAGGTGTTATGGAACTCACGGAAAAGGTTAGCATACGGGATTATTTCATCGAGATAACATCCCGTTTCAAAGAAAATGTTTCCGTTAACTCCAGTAAAAATGTTCACCAACGAGGTATGTACTCTATTTGCTTCAACAATGGCAACTTGTGAAGGGGTGAGACCAGTATTCTCATCGGGTGGTGAACAAAATTCCCCTCTCTCTAATAAGTGAAGAAAAGGAAACAAGAAGGACACACGATTTATATGTTCACGAGGATGTTCTGGGTCATTCAAAGCTTCTAACATTTCCTCATCAGAAGGTAAAGTAATCCCTGAACTGTTGAGAGAATGAATTGGGTTAGGTGTCTGAGTAGTGGCACAATCTATATTTGACTCGACAGACACCAGTTGAGTCGACATATGTCCTGTTGTAGTTTGATGAGACTCCAAATGGGTAACTTCTACAACAGGGGTAGGCACGGAGGGGTTTGTATTAGCTGAGAGAACTTCGGAATCAGTTGTTGAACTAATCATAGGAGTTTCAGACGATGAACATCCTTCAGTACCAACAAATAAAGTAGGAGCGGGTAGGTCAAAAGTGCCAATCAGTGATCCAAAAAGTCCTGCTCCTAAACTCTCGCTAACTGGGGTGGTTTGATCAATCAAAGGGATCGTGGTTTCCGTAGAAGTCTGGTGTTTTCCTTGAGTGAAAGAAAGTTGATCGACTGTAACGATCTTCCCTTCAAATGGGAACATGACCACTCGAAAAACTGCCGATGCTATAGCTTGCATGGCATAAGTCCAACTCCTGCCCAATAACATGTTGTAATCGAGCGGAGCGTCCAGAACTTCAATCTCAACAGCAACTGTCTTACCGGCCAAAGTGACATTAAATGATGGCAGAACTCCGTGCGGACGAAAAGTTCTGCCATCAAATGCAGTAAGCATTGTGTTGGAAGGGACTAACTCAGGAGAACCTAGAGCTTTCCAGCAGGAAATAGACATTACACAAGTCGACGCTCCCTCATCTACTACAGCTCGTCTTATGGTCATTGGACCATGAATGACTTCAATCTGGAGGGCAACGTGATATGGAAACTGGTATTTGACATCAGTCATATCAAAACGCGCAGACATGTTGGAGGACTCCATACTCCCAATAGCTGCCAGAAGTGCATTTCGTTGCAAAGGACAACTCTGCAAGACTTCTAAGGTAGACATGGCACAAGGAGTTTGGGCTAGATCTTCAACTACATTGTAATTGGAAGCAGCCCGCGTGTTGGGATTGTGCGATGCCCTCTTTAAGACACCTTTCGGAATCTTAGGCATTGGGTCCACAGGTATGTGGAGTGGAGTGGAGGATTCAGGAATCTCCTTATCCTTTTTCTGCGTTTCCGGGGTATAGTTCTTAGCTCTGGTTTGCAAAAGTGCATCTGAGTTGACCATATTTATGAATGTTTGATCAACCGAAGCGTGTGAAGTGCCCCCAGTTTTGGAGGTGCCAGAAGTGGAGCCTTGCCCTTTGGGAAATGGATCTTTCAAGACGGCAGGCTTCTTCTCTTTCAAGAGCTTCTGGGCTTCTTCTAGTAGAGGGCATTGGTGAGTAAGGTGGTTTTGTTTGCAAAGTTTACAAGGGAACCTAACCTTCTTCTCTTCTTTATTACCCTCTTCGAAATTATCTTTTTTGGGCTTTTGTTGGTTCCCCTCTCCTTTCTTGCCCTTCGTTTTGTTGTTGGGCTGCCGAGGGCCCTTTTGATTGTTCTGAACCTGATTAACAGATTCAGCAGTAGAAGGAGAGGTTGTGACGGAAGCAATGTCTGCAGTCGAATGTTTGACAGTTAAGGCTTGGACCTGTTTGGTCAGTGCTTCGAAAGCTGCAGAGTTAACCGAACCCACTATGCCGTCAGCATGTGGTCCAGGTTTGGGTCTACTTAGATCAGTGTTTGATCTCGGTGCGTCCGGTATAATCTCGTACAGTAAACCAGATTGTGCGTATACAAGGTCTAACTGTTGAGTCCTTAAGATGGCTTCTTCTTCATTGGAGACTCCAGATGTCGCTACTTCCTTAGAAATATAAGGAAGGAGTGATTTCAAGTACCACTCGAGCAGGAACTCTGGAGGGATATTGGCCTTTATGAGCCTCTTCCGTCTTCGCCACTCCTGGATGTGGTCAGATAGGTGAGTGGCTTTGTTTTTTCTAAAAGTAGACAAAAGTTCTGTTCCGGCATCATACCGAACAGGAAGTTGGAAATGGTTCAAAAAGACGGTGGCCAAATCCCCAAAACTAGAGAAAGTAGCCGCAGGTAACTCAATGTACCATTTGGCCGCGGGACCAGTTAAGGTCCTTTGAAACAATCTCAATCTGATGGAATCTTCGTTCAATGAATTTGAAGAACACCACAAATGAAAGGTAGTGACATGGTCACCAGGATCTTCACTAGCTTTGCCTTCGAATTTGGGAATATCCGAAGGTAATTTGGTGGGAACTGATGGCCATGCTGAGTTATGACACACAGGATCATTTGTCAATTTCGAAAGGTCTGGCAAATTCAAAGTTGCCAGAAAAGGTAGACGAGGCCGGTAAGATGAAGCTTGATAAGGAAAAGCACCCATTGTTTGTCCCATGAATTGTTGGTAGGGGTTGCCCCCAGTCATTTGGTGATTAGGGTTGCCCCCGGCCATGTGTTGGTAGGAGTTTCCACCTACCAACTGTTGATAGGGGTTACCCCCAGTTAACTGTTGGTAGGGGTTACCCCCAGGTATTTGTTGGTAGGGGTTTCCCCCTGCCAGTTGTTGTTGTTGTGAGAAAGAATGATTAAAATTTCCCCACCCGTACGAGACCGGATTAGTGCTTTGTTGGTTCGTCCATTGTGGTTGGGTGTTAGCCCCGCCATATTGCTGGTTGAAAAAGTTGCCCCCTCCCCCTGAGAATAAGGAAAAAGGAACATTATTTGCAGGCATGCTACCCTAATTCAAGTTAGGGCCTACAAAGTTGTTGAAACCAGCCGAAGCTGATGTGGACGGTGCAGTCATGGTACCCATGACTGACATGTTTGCTGAAACACTTGGTCCTACCACAGGTGTGGAAACCCAAGTACTGGGGATCTGATATAAAGGTTGTGAAGTAGAAGGTGTTGCACAGTTGGCCATACTGCTAGGTCTAACAGTAGACGTGGGAATAGATGCCATTGTTGTGAAACTAGGCATTCCTAAAGTACTAGTGTTAAAACTGAAAGATGGAGTAGGCACCGACGTAGTTTGTGCCTGACTAGATGTAGCCGTAAAAGAAGGGTTAACTGTGCTGGTATTCATACCTAAAGTGGGAGTTTGGGGACCCCCTGGTTCACCTCCTGTATTAGTCATCAGATAATCGGGAAGCAAAAGATCTGCACTGAAAAGAGGCTGTTGGAAACCAACAGGTGACAGCAACGGAATTCTAGTGTTAGTTAAGGGAGGATTGAAAGGAGTGCTATACTCCGCGGAAGTAAGATCTTCCACCTCAACAGTACTAAAATGTTGTTGATCTGTGATACCTGGTGATGGTTCCTCAGGAACCTCAGTTTCAAGGTTTTCTGTTATAAGTATTTCTTCAAGCAATTCTATTTCAGAGGTAATTTCTGAAGAAATACCGGGGTTTACCCGCTGTCTTGTAGCTGGTTGTATAGGTTCTGTTCTAATAGGTGGAAGGTTTTGAATCCTTCTCGATCTACGGAGTTGTTGATTCTCCGTGATTATAGATATCCAATAAACAGCCTAGAACCTAGTGGCCACTATGACTAGGGGGCAAACAACACACCAACTAAAAATTCCTAAGTATACAAACCAGTCAAACAAAGGTGCCTTCCGGAGAAGAGTCTGGGATGATGAGGGCCCAGAACAGATCAACGAAGGATGAAGAACAGTTACCCGGGGTCCACAATACAATGACTAAGGGTGCAAGCGCTGGAATCACCCAACCGCCCTCCCAAAGACCTGCAAGGGATTTCCTCCCACGTCTGTCCTAGGTACAGCAGATATACCCTCTGCTGTCACCTGTGTAAGAACCTAGAAGTCTGATACTAAGGATACCACAACACCGAAAAATCCTGGGGGAACAGTCACCGGTCGAATCAGAAAGCGTGGGCAGGGTAGCTAAGCCCGAAACTCGAAAGAGTCCCCAATACGCTATCCGATCCTGGCGTATGCTCAATCAGAAAGTAGGAGAGGTATTCCCACAAACTGATCTCACATTGACCTACTGCATATGCTCCCAGGCAAATTTTGAGTGTGGTGGATTTGCCTAAATGATAATCTCACTACGATTATTGAGCAATGTGTGATCTTGGGTGGTTTAAGGTGATTTAAACCCAAGACCCTAACCAAAACTAGTTGGTGTAGTGTACCCTAAAAAAGAAAAGGTTTCTAGTTCATTTTATTAATAAATTTTAAGGGCTTTTATTACGCAAAAGGGATAGTGAGTGTGTGAACGTGGTTATAACAAGAAAACTAAATGCAAATATATTCAAATTTTCTTACAACAAAAACTCTTTTATTTTTTTTATTTTTTCATCTATCTTTTTTAAAAATGAAAATCTAAGCAAACTTTCCTACTAATTTTTTGTTTTCTTTTTGAATTAAACAAAATATACTAAGCTATTTTGCATTGACAAAAACAAGTTCTATTTAACTCAAAGTACCAAATTTTTTTGCTTTTTCAATAACCGAAAAAGAACTATGTAAAAGTGGAAAGCCAAATAAAAACTTCTTATTCAAAAAGTGGAAGTATGGCAAATGTTCTTGGGCCTATAGCTATCGAAACCTAACTCGAGAAAGGCTTGATCTACAGGTTTTTTACTCAGGAAAAAGCCTATAAACTTGGACACCAAGTGGGAGAAAACCAAGGATAGAACACCCAAGGACTGACCTAAAGTGCTTAACCCTAACAAGACCACAAAGCCAAGTACAAGTAGACAAGCAGGCTGCCCTACTAATACGAAGAAAACTGAGAGGTGAAACTATCCTAGAGCTGTTAAAAAAGCACTTGTGACCATCAAAAGACAGAAAAGTCTCGGAAGAAAATGAAACTTGACAAAAAGAAGACACCCTAGAATCTCTACCAAAGACCAAACCCTAAGCAAAGGACAGGGATAGGAGAGAGCAGACAACTTCACCACAAACAACAGACACAGGAGTGCACAGGCTTGTAAATGGGCAAAAGCAGTCAGGGTCTAAAAAGAAAAGTGAAAATGTTCGTCACCAAACACCACTAAGTCTTCCAAATAAGTCAAAAAGGTCTCAAAAAGATCCAAAGGTCAACAAATGGTTTAAAAGATGAAAAAACTTTAAGGAGTGGTTCTATGACTTGAATCAACAATTAAAAACCTTATGCAATCATCCCAAGAATCCTACAACAAAGTCAGTAAGTCACCATAGGGCTAAAAAGCAAGAAAAATAAAAAATGACTGCTTCAGGAAATATACTCTACTGTGCAGTAGAGCAACTCGCGCCCATGCCAAAACGGGCGCTACTGTATATACAGAACAGTAGCGTATGGGCGCTACTGTGTATATGTAAGAGTAGCGCTCATATTTCAAAGGCTAGGAAACTGACCTTGGATGGTATGAAAATCGATGAAAGCAGGCAAGCCAAAAACAAAGGATACCTAGAAAGGTTCTTAATACATCGAAGAAATCAAAATAAACTGAGAAGACATCCAAAAACAATGGTTTCCTAAAGCCAAAACTATATGTCCCTAGCGGAGTCGCCAGTCTGTTGGCGGATATTTCTACCCTATAGTCAGGAAACTAAACTATCAACTTGGTTGGGGTGACAGGTAAGTGCATTTATGTCATTACAGAGGTGTTTACAAAAGAAATAGATTACAGATTTAGAGAACATACCTTTTACTGGAGTCTGATCCTAGCCTTGACCCAGTCTTGTGTCCAGTTCTCAAATCTACTTTCTTCCAGCAAACCTGCAACAACAATACCTTCCTCAAACACTTTGGGCAACATATAAATCATAAAATAAACAAAGATTATGTTTAATATCCAGTATTGACCAAAATAAATCCAACTCAAAATGCCATTTTATAACACCTTCAGATTGGAACAAGGAAACACTTCAACCTTTATTCGTCAAAAATAGTATGCAGTACAAATATACCTGATAATGAAGCAGGCTCCTGCAACTAGATCCTGGGCTCTGGCTCTGCTCTGGTCTGAATGTCTTCTGTAACAGTTTCTCCAATGTCTTAAAGTTTCTCCATTAACTCATCCTCTCATTCTTTAGTAATCATTTGCATTCATAATTTCTTCTAACCCTGCTCCCTTAGGCTTCTAGGAATTTATAGGTTTAAGGAAGCAGTTCAAGTCGATGAGGAGGTTGGGGAAGTTAAGAAACTGACTTCAACTAATCCTCTTCGATGGATTAATATATTTTTTAATCATTTTTAAGATATACGCGACTATTACACAGTGGGGTAGCGTATAGGGCGCTACTCTATTGTTTGATAAGTAGCGCTCATTTAGTTTTAAATTCCGAGCGCTACTTTGATAAGAAGGAGTAGCGTATATATTGATATGGGCGCTACTATTATGCACTGGAGTCGCGTATGGGCGCTAGTCTATTTAAGTAGAGTAGCGCTCATACCTCAAAAAGATATTTTTGTATGTTTTCCAGTATTTTCAGGAAATGGGATGAGTTGTCATAACATCCAAGGTCAACATGCTCCTCCATCCAAGTTGTCCTTTTGTGTGATCAGCAGCTCAGGGTGATCACGGACGGAGAGGTGCAAGTTTGACCTATAACAATGAGCCTTTGACGTGATTGTATTTTTACCTAAAACATATGAAGTTTTTTCATGGAATTATCTATTAGATCATAAAGAGCTCCATCGAAAATAGTATTAGTCATTGACTTATAAATATAATTCAACCAAGGTGTAGCCATGGCTCTTGTGGTAATAGCTTACCTTGGATTGTCAAAAAACACGTTTCTTATAACTTCAATAGAATACAGTTCTTATTACTTTATACTCCAATGCTCCTTTCACTCCAATGCCATACTTCAAAATTCAACACCTAATCGTGAAATACATGGACTAAAATGTATCTGTTGATGCCTCGGATATCGCTGCATTAATCAGCAAGGGATTCTCCCTAGTAAGCGATCCCAACTAGATCGCTCACCGTTTGGTCTGGGGAATCCGTCTGGTTAATGGTTCCAGCTACCGTGAGTTTTAAAGATTTGTTTGTTTTACCGGTTGCGGCCCAATCCACCGGTTATGTATTTTCTGTATTTATTATGGTATGCATGTGCCCTAAATTAAATGCATGTGGTGAACAAATCTATGCTACTCTAATTTAAATCTAAATTATCCTATCCTTATAAGGAGCAGATTTAAAGAATGGGTAATAAACTTTAAACACACCCAATAATTCCACAGATAGCTGTTAAATTGAAAGGAGCACTTACAGCAGAGATAAAAATTATCCAAGATAGCTCAGATAAATATAAGCATTCAACTACCCATTTAACAAAGAAATTTTGCAAAGAACATGAAACAGTTTATAGCAAAGAATTAATTCATAAGAGCCAGGAAATATCTCACAGGAGATGTATGAAAATGTAAAAATAGTTCAGCAGTTGATCAACAAGACTTCAAGCAAAATGTTGTGCCAGCGTTTACAGGCGAAAATGATTTCTCTTATTCATGTAGCATACATAGTTCATTTACAGGACAGAAAAACTTTCACCTTCCAAAAGTCCTTTCTACCTTGCTCTAATCAGCTTTATATAGCTTTACAAAAATGGGCCAAGAGTTGCCACCTATACCCTAACCGTTTCTATTCCTCTAATTTGTCTTGTAATGTTGACATTACAAAAATAGGAATACCTCAAATAAATTTACAAAAATGAAAGCACAATACATTTTAATATTACAAAGGCATATGCATAAACTATCAACCCAAGAGACACATTGACGAATACAAGCTATCCTTGAGCTGGCGCTTTGAGCGACTTAGGCGTTTCTGGCACTGCTGGGGCATTTTCCATCGCTACTGCAATAGCTGGGCCACTTTCTGTGGTGGGAACTTGATTGGCTGCCATTGCCTTAGCTACTTCTGCAATATAATTTCCCCATTGATTTGTTTCTTTTACTATATTCATTCCAACCAGGGGAATCATAAATCTGAAGGACACTCGCTGCTTGGCGAGTTCTTCTACTAACAAAGCTATTTCTGCCATTATGGCCCTGAGACTTTCTTCTAGGCAGTGCTTATGAATAGTTGCTTCGGAGATAAATTGGTGCAGGTCTTCTGAAGTGAAGACATCTAGCTTCTGCACATATTCATTTTCTACCTTGAGTTCTTCACTTATCTTAGATAAACGTTGTGCTTTATCTAGGAATTCTTCTAAATTTGGAGGCATGGCTGTATGAAAACTTCCCTATGTGGCTCGTATTTGGGAATACAAATTCTTGCACCGCTCATAAGTAGCTAAGGTCACAGTGGCCAACTTTACTCCGCAATCCTTAGAATAATCTAGGGTGCGCATATCTACCCTGTACTCAACAACAGACTTAAGGGGAAGATTTGTCAGGAACTCTAACCTTCCTTCCCTCCATTCAATGTGTTTTTTAATCTCTCCCTTGATGTGTGTGTGCTTCTTCCTGACCCGAGTGGCTTTGACATTGATTTCCTTAACCTTGGCCATTATAGCTTTTAGCTTGTATATTTCTTCCAACAGAAGTTCTTGTATGCCATAGGTCTCTCTTAGTATTTCACAGGCTTGCTCGTGGAAGGGGCTAATGTCTTCCATTTTGCTGTTTTCCAGCTTTAACTGTTGTTCTAACAATTCGTTGTCTCCTTGTAACTTTTCAATGTGTTCTTTCAGGTCAACAATCTCTTGAATGTTGTCAAAGTTTTCTGATTCAAGCCTCAGATTGTTTTCTTCAACCTCTCCCTTTTCTTCCTCTAACATCCTTACTTGTATTGCTAGAGCTCTTCTGTCAACTTCTAGTTGTTGGAGAATTTCTTTTAACTCTTCCTTCTAAGATGCGAGAGCATCATTCTTCTCGATCATCAAATTTGTATAGTTATGCTCTTTAACTAAAGCTTCCTGTAGCTGACGTGCTTTCTCCTTTTCTTCACTCAATTTATCCCCTAGTATGTTGACATTATCTGCAGTTGCTGTAACCACGACTACGGAGATGGATGCCAGGAGTTTAGTAGCCTCTTTTGTGTTCTGCATGACCGTAGTCTCGTGTGTAATGATGATGTCTGGCCAAAAAGGTATTTTCAATTTGGAACCTGTCTCTTTGACAATGGTTTTCCTCTTCTTGATGTAAGCGAAATTTACCCAATTAGAAACTGTATTTCCTTTGTAGGGTGTAAAAGGGACAATGGGAAAATCTCTTGTGGGGGAACCCATATCTAAATTTTGTAGGTCTGAGATTTTGGAATCAATATCCTCTTGAGACTTCTTTTCTTCCTCCTCTTTCTTTCGTGGCTCTTCCTCATGCTCCCTTCTTAATGCATCATGTTGTTCTTGCTTTGCAATTCTTTCCAATCTATTTCTCTCTTCTTCTTGCCTTTTTGCCTCAGCTTTGGCTGCCTGGATTCTCAAGTTCTCTTCTTCCACGCGTCTAACTTCTTCAATTTTCTTTGCTTGTTCTAGGATCCTTTGTTCTTCTACGAAATCCTTTTCTCACTGTGAACATGTTTTCCCCACAACATTAGAGCTCGAGCTGGCCCCTTCTTTTCCCATTTGGAAAATCTGTAGCTCAGTCATATTGGTGATCCCCCTATATGCTTCCTCTTGTGGATAAAAAAAGTTGGCACACTCGCAGGGAGTGGAGAGTTCATTGCAATGTTGTGCAATTTTTCCTTGGCGATCATTCATATGAAAAATCCTTTCTCCAAAATGAAAGCTCCTCAATTCTACAACAAACTCTTTCACGGTTGCAATTCCTAAAAACTTGTAGGCCCCAACATAGAAGGGTAAGGGTGGAAACGTGGCTTTCTTGGCCTTATACAGGGTATTACCCATTCCATCAATGAACACCTTCCTTACCATCTCCTTGTGGACTATATAATCCGTAGCATATCTTGGTAGAATATACAGGGTTTTGGATCCTCCGTACATCCTTATGTAGGTACCTTCTGGAGAAAAATAGAAATCACCATATTTCTCCAAAGCTTACATGGAGTTCTCAGACAGGTAGTTGGGTTCTTCATTAAATATTAACTGATAAATGGGCATGATGAACTCCTCGCAAATGAGCTTGTAATCCCTCTTGTAATTTTGGGCCCAGAAGATTTTGTAGGCAATGAACACCGATCCCTCTACCTAGTTCCACATGCATCCAAACTTGGGAAAGGGACATTTCGCCACGATACAATCTATCAGGTAAGAAGCCATATAAAACTCTGTTTTCGTCTCCACCAACCCTTCTTGTGCCATTGTTATAGTTAATGATAGACTATCTGAGATGATATCATCCTAGTTGAAGATTGTCCCTTTGAAGGCTACATAGTGGATGATAGGGACCATTGTAGCATAAACATCGTCCCATCGGGTCTCCCGAAGATTCTGCTTAACATGAGAGCGATCAGTCTGAATGGAGGCCTCAGATTCTAAGCCTCACACTCTTCACTGTCTTTTCTCCTCATTTGCTTGCCTGCAATTAACATCCTTATTGCCATGTCTAGATTATCCATATGGATTCCTTCCAAGCATGCATCATCAAGCTGCTACTATGCTTTGGGTAATTTGTAGGCCGTTGAGATATAAGATCGGTGAAATGAAGCAAAGGCCTTTCCCATTCTATCTGCTATGACTCTTGTCTCAGTGTTCACATTTTCCAACACCCATCCAATTACATCTGAGCACGGGAAGAGTTCTGGACGTGTGGCCGCCTTGCATATATAGGAGTTCTGGATGTTCTGATATAAACATTCCTCCCCAAGAAGAGCCTCAGGGAAGTCCTGATCCCTTATCATGCGGTAAACATCTCCCCAGTTTACTTCCAGAGGCACGCCTGCAATGCACTTGGTATCCTGGAATGTTGTTTCTACTCTTGTGCTCTCGTCAACTGCTTTTGATTTTCTCTTGCCACCTTTAGCCATTTTGGAAATCCTGTTCAACAATTTAAACATGAATAAGCATGTATGACATGATGTTGACAACCCAAACTAGTGTCTCTTTGATAATATCTCCATTTCAACTAAACTCCTAAAAAATGTTTCCTTCAAATATCATTTTATAATCTTGTGAAAGCATTAATTAAGTTACCTTTCTTGGTTTCTATTGTGATTAGGAACCATGACAGCAAATGGACAAGGGTTGGTTCAGGTACCTTAGTCCCTAAGAGACAAAATACTGACCGGCATGCAAGCGCGAAAGGCGTAAATTCTATAGCCACGGAAACGCCAATGGTTAGGTGTGAGAAAGGGCAGATAGGGTCTAACAGGTGATGGGTAGGTGCAATCATTCTTCTAATTATTTTAAAATGTGAGAGCCTTGAGGCCTTTTACGTCCATGCTTAGAGTTGCTAACAAAACACTTCTTAGGTTGGGGCGATGGTAAAAGAGACCCACCGTAATAATGGGGCGACCCTGAATAATCAAAAGGTCCTAGACTTAACTGTGACTAAGAAGGAAGGACTTGGCAAGATGGTATTCTGCAATGGGATGACTATAGGCGTAATTGTTTCGAAAAAATTCCATGGCTAGAAAAGAATGAAATAATGGATGATATCATTTAAGTAGGAGCACACATCATAACCGAGCCTGCGAATGTACTTACCTGGAAGAGATGTTGTGGTACCAACGTTTTTTTTCGAAGGGTCTGTGAATCTGCGTCTTCAAATGACGATGGATGTGCTTCGTGGTTTAAATGGAACAGAAAACACTTCGGGTGATGAAAAATAATGAAATCCGGACCATTAATGTGGTGGTTGCGATGTCATTAAAATGGGACTTAAGGCTGTGTACGACCGGGTGAAATCGAACCTTTCTTCAATAAATATGACCGTAAAAATCAGGATAGTTAGGTTAAGGCTTCCGCTTCCTGCGGAAAGAAATGTCAAGTTTTGCCCGCTATTGCGGGAGAATTGTTTGAATGCTTCTGTGGAGGAGCCATCCGCCGCGGAAAACTTACGTGAGTTTTCCCGCATTCACGGGAGAGTTAGCCGAGTTCTTCCTATTTATGTGCCAACGCTTGTCGAAATGGAAACGATAGACGAGTCTTTCCGCGAAAAGCTTGTTGATGTGCTTTCGATGCTTGTGGAAGAGTTAGATGAAAGCTTCCACCGTTACGGAGAGACTTGATGAATTCGTTCCGCTGTGGGCCCTCTTGATCAAAAGTTTCACCCTTTTAGAGACTTTAAGGTAACTTTTCCACCACAGGATTGACTTAGCCATTTATTTACACGGTTTTGGAAGGTTTGAACTAAATGTTCCGCCATGGCGGCAAGATTAGCTCAAAGCTTCCGCTGTTGCGGCTAAAAATCCTAAGTTTTTCTTAGGAAAAAACACAACTCAAAAGAAGGTTTAAGGCAAGTTGAGATTCCTTTAAGGAAAAATAAGGGAAAGATTTATGATACCTAGATGACCTTAGGCAGATTTTCCTTTCTTTTCAAAAGCAGAGGAGGGGCCCCAATATTTTTTCAAAAAATCTAAGGGGGGGATGTTGTACTAACAACAAATGGCGATTCGCTGGCGAACACAGATATCTAATACAAACTCATCTGGAAGACAGGAAGCTTTCAAAGTGCTACTTACATGCACAACCAGATATCTGTAGTTCAGTTTTGAAGAATGCATCGATCACTCTCATCGTGATGGTGGTAAAAGGGGAAGGCAACTTTGACTCAGATTTCTTTAAAACTCTCTAAGGGATGAATTGTGGGATTTTTAAAAGAAAACTGTATTTCAGAGGCTAGATAGTGTAGGAATCCACGGGATTGTGACAAAATCTCACAGGGACATTCGTTTGTTCCTCATTCCCATGCTTTTACATCCCTTTTAGATGCTTCTTTAATTTCGGACTTTTAGCCGCTTTGAGTCTTCCAGAAATAAGTTTCTTCTGATTTCGACGTTTCGATATAAGTTCTTCAATCCATAATGTCCTTTTGTGTGAATAGAAGATTTGATTTCATGATTCATGGACAGAGAAGAACTTTTGCTGGGCTGGTTTATTAGACAACTCCCTTTAGCTTTCTCAAGCTCACTTTTATTTTCTCGACCATGCTTTAATTGAGGAAAGAATTTCTGGAAACCAGACTCTTTGAGATATGCCTTTTGGTGTTACTTGCAGCATGGGATCATTTTAAATACCATGTATCTGTGAGACATGTTTCCTTTCCATGGGTCCTTCCATACTTAACTTCTTGAGACAGCTACTGATGTTAAAGTGAATGGGCCCTAAGATAGTTAAAAGGAAATACATAATCTTAGCTATTTGACAGGGGTTATTTTGACCAACAAGAAAGAGGATCACTGCATTCTAGGAGACCGATCATCGAAGACAAAGTTACAAATATGCATATCTTTATTGATGGGATTCTTATGACCATCCTTCTGAGTTCTCTGGAGTCTTCTTCATTCAGCTACACCATAATTGGAGTTTGGATTTATTTCAAGTAACGAACCTAAAAAATTAATCAAAAAGGAAAATGAAGCAAAAATAAAAGAAAATGGATCAAACTGAATAGCAAACCAAAGGTAATCAAAACAAGAGAAAAGAAAAGACAAATTAAAACAGAGCAACAAAGTTGTATTTATGTACAAGAACCTTTCAGAAATCATGCAAAGTATTGTTTTAGGGAGAGGCCATTGAGAGGGAGGTTTAGTTCCTCTCCTTGTAAATCCTTCACTTTATAGGCCGATGGACCAATGTTTTCAGAAATTTGATCAAGTCCAAGCCATAGGTGTTGAAACTTTGTGTGCATTCCCTTACCGTCATGTTGGTGGTCCCATTTGAGGACCAAGTCTCCTACTTTGAAAGTTCTCTTCCCGGATTTTCTTTTATCAAACAAGCATTTGACTATGTCTTGATGATGATGAAACCATTCCTTGGCCTTTTCCTACGACTCTTCTAGTTTCAGCAGGGTATCAATCCTAGACTATAGGGCTCGACTGTTAGAAACGCGAGAGGATTGGGGCAAGTTCAAGGATGGGAGTAATATATTTGGGGGAAAAATGGCTTCTTTTCCATAGACCAGGTTGAAAGGAGAATCTCCTAAGGCATTTTTGGGCATTACCCTATCTGCCCATAGGGCGTGAGGGAGGGTTGTGTGCCAGCTTCTTTGATTTTCGATCATGGTCTTTTTCAGGATTCAAATGGGATTTTTATTGGTCAATTCAACTAAACCATTTCCCTGAGGGTAGTAATTAGCTGGGTAATGTAACTTAATTCCTCTTTCATATGTGAATTCATTAATATTTATTGACGAAAAATAAGGTGCATTATCAAAAACTAAAGAAATTGGAACCCTAAACTTGGTTATGATGTTCTCTTCCAAGAAGTTGATGACCATATCTTCGTTAGCTTTCTAAAGGGGGATAGCTTTGGCCCATCTTGTGAAATAATCTGTAGCAGTCAGAATGTACCGATGCTGTAGCGAAGAGTTAGGATTTATTTCTCCAATAATATCTATACCCCATTGCTCAAAAGGTTCAGTGATGATAACTGGCTGCAAGGGACCTGCTGCTTTAGGAAGCTTTCTAGTGCTTCTTTGGCATACATCACAATTTCTGACATAGGCATGGGCATCCATGAAAAGAGTAGGCCAATAATAACCTGCTCTTAGGATTTTGTGGGCTGTAGTGTCCCCAGAATAATGTCCTCCAGCAGGTCCGTCATGTAGTTCTTTGACCACGTTAATAGCATCTTCCTTTTCTAAACACCTGAGTTAAATGCCATCATAATTCTTCATGAAGAGTACTCCTTCAATGATCTGATAAGCCGCTGATTTAAGACGAAGGTCTCTCCTTTGCTTCGAACTCCAATGTTCTGGTAAGTAACTTGACTGTAAGCAATGTACTAGGTCTCTGTACCAAGACTCTGGGGCCGTAAAAATTGGACATACGTCTATCACATTCAACTCGGCTTCATTCCTCCAATCTAGCTCTTTGTCAGTTTGGCTTTGAGTGAGTAGCTTTCATAGGCCTTGACCTTTAGTGATGCTAGCTGGCTTTAATTCCAAGTTGTATTCCTGGAGAGCAGTGACCCAATTCCCTCTCCTTTCTCCCAATTCCTTTTGGATGAAAAGAGACCTGACAACGGGATGAGGGACTATGACTTTAGTCCTATTTTTCAAAATATATGGCCTAAACTACTTTACTGCTTTAAAAACTGCATATGCTTGTTTATCTACCACAGTATAGTTCAGCTCAGCGTCTTGCATACTAGTGCTCATAAAAGAAATTGGGTATTCATCTCCTGATTCCGTCTTCTGAGTAAGCACAGTTGCAAGAGAGTCATCAGAAGCGAATGTATACATTATAAAATCTTTATCAAAATCTGGACTTCTTAAAGAGGGTGCCTTGGCTATGGTAGCTTTGATTTCTTTGAATGCGACCTTCTCCAAGTCTGTCCACTTAAATTGTACATTTTGCTTAACCATTTGTTGTAAATGTTTAACGATCTGGGTGAAGTCTAGTACGAACCTTCGGACAAAATTTATGGTGCTCATGAATGATTGCATAGACTTCTTGCTATGAGGCATGGCAATCTTATTAATAACCTGAATCCTTTCTTGATCTATTGAGATTCCTTCCTTGTAAATGATATGACCGATAAGCTTTCCCTCGAGAACAACAAAAACACTTTTCTTAGGATTCAGAGAGATGTCGTACTTCCTATAGCGATCAAAGATCTGCTTTAAGTGACAAATGTGGTCTTCTCTCTTCTTTGAAAAGACTATCACATCATCCAAGTATACTACTACACATTGACTGCCCAGTCCTCGAAAAGCAATGTCCATGGCTCGCTGAAAAGTGGCCCCTTCATTAATCAATCCAAAAGGCATTCTTCGGTATGCAAAGGTTCCCCACTTTGTGCGAAAAGTGGTTTTGAGTAGGTCTTCCTCCGCTACTAGCACTTGGTTGTAACCAGAAAAACCATCTAATAGGGAAAAGAGTTATGATCTTGATACCATCTACAATATCTGTTCCATTGGGGGCACCAGATAGTTGTCTTTATCGGAAGCTCTGTTCAAGTTCCAGAAATCTACACACAGCCTGATTTCTCCTGATTTCGTCCGCATGGGGACTAGATTAGCCACCCATTCAGAATGTCATACTTTAAAAATAATCTTGGCCTCCAAATTTTTTTTCAATTCCTTTTGTATTAGAGGCTCCAGTGTCAGGTGCATCCTCCTTAGCTGTTGCTGAAAAGGTTTGACACCTTCCTTCATAGGTATTACGTGTTGAATGATGCGGGTGTTATATGTCTTCAGATTTCCATAGGTCCAAGCGAACATGTATTTATATTGATGGAAAAGTTTAACGAATCTACTTCTTTCTTCAGGAGAACAACATTTTCCAAGATTGACATATTTAGGTTCAGCTTCTGTGCCCAGGTTTATTAATTCATATTGTAGGGCCGAGCTGTGGGTTTTGGCATTCACAGGTCTCCTGAATTTGTTTTGCAAATCTAAGAGGGTCTCTAGCGTTCTCACACCTTTGGGCATGAAGTTTCCTTTCACTGTGTCTTTCTTTTGTAGATTTGAGTCATGCTCTTCTTCCTCTATGATGGCCTCCTGAAAAGCATCTTCATTGGTTAAGAAACTAATGATCTGATCATCGTTGTCAAATACTCAGAAATTTGTGATGTTGTCCGAAACAGAAGGCCTGAAAATTAATTCAATGGAACATTTATTATTAGTGGGTACTAATCTGGAAGCGGAAGTAGCTAATAGATTAGCTATAGCGTTTTGTAATCTTGGGACAAAATTGATGTTAAAAGGATCAAAACACGAGATTAAATTCCAAATTTCTTCTTGGTAACTCTTTAAATGCGGTGAAAGACAATGAATCATATTTCTTATTTGCCTAACAACAATTTCAGAATCACCAAAGACATTCAAAAACTTAACATTAAGACCAATGGCTTTCTTCAAACCCTGAATGAGAGCTTCGTATTCTGCGGTATTATTAGTACATTCAAACTCTAACCTACATGATAAAAAATATTTATTCCTATTAGTATCAATTAAAATACAACTGGCTCCGGATCCTTCCTGAGTTTTGGAGCCATCAAAATAGAGAATCCAAAAGATATTGTCTTCTTTAACTAGGTTAGTATGATTTATGTCTAAATTACTGACTAAGCCTACTATATTATAGTCAATATCATCAGCCCGCGAAAACTGAAGGAGATCGAGCTGTTTGTTTGAAATATGGCTAACTTCTTCTGATTTGTAGTTCCCAGGTTCAACTTCTAAGAAGTAATTTCCTAAAACTGAAGAGGAAAAAGCCACAGCTTCATTTTTTCCTTCTAATTGAGTAATGTTTTGTTTCATGTGTGGCTCCCTTAATATCTTGATTTGATTCTGGCGATTCTTATGAGGTAGCTATAGATGAGACCAATCTATTGCAAAATATCCATTGAGTTTTGTAGACCAGTCCCTACTCAAAATTAGACCATATGCCTCAGGGATATCAACCACCATTATATCAATGAATTGACATACTCTGGGATCGGATGACAACATAATAAGTACATCCTTTAGTTCACCAATAACCTTGATAGCGGTCCTATCTAATTGAATGATTTGAGATGGTAACAGGATCGACTGTCCATTTATCTTTTTACAAATTGACAATGGCATGACATTTGAACTAGTGCCTAAGTCTACCAAACAATTATGCACATTGTGATTAAAAATCTCAAAAGTTAAGAGAAAAGGAAGAGTTTGAAATTTTGATTTTCCGCCAATACTTGCTTCATTAATTTATGGGTTCTCATCAGTGTTTTCTACTGGGACAGTTGTTTGCAGATCTAAGGCTTCCATCAATTTCTTCCTTTGTTGCGGTAAGCTGCACATATAAAAAATGGAAACACTTGCTTTCATTTTCTTAATATCTTCGATTATATCATAGCTCATGTCACATCCCTTTGAAATGTTTGATTGATTCTCTATTTTGTTTAAAGGAGCTGGTGGTTGTTTAATTTTTTCTGAGTTTGGTTCTTTAGTTACAGTAGGAGCAACCACCAAGCTCGCCTTGGGTTGGGAAGAAATGATAGTTATGTGCTGCCTCGGTATTTGGTTAGACCTTGCCTTAGGTGATTCTATTGATGGTTCAATCACTGGGCCTTTACTCCTAGTAGTGATGTTAACAGATGATGTCTATACCTCATCTGTGAGCCCTTCACATGACAGTTCTTGGGCAGGAGTCCAATCCAAAAAGGATCATCGTAGTGTCACGAGTTGGTTCTTCACTGTCAAGAATTTGTTCTTGCTGGGGGCTCGTTTGCTCGAGCATTTGTGCATCTAACATTTGGTTCATTACTAAGCTCATTGAGTTGATCCATTGTGGACAACTTTTTTCAGAGTGTTGTTCTTGGTGGAAAGTGCAAAAGTGGTCCATCCCTATTTCATTCAGATTTAGTACAGCAGAATTATTTACTGGTGGGGTTGGCTGTCCATTTTCTTCTTTCTTTTTATAGAAAGGTTTGAAAGGTGGCCTTGAAGAACTCGTTACTTTATCCTTTTCTAGATCCACAATCTTATTGGAGAGTTTCTGCATCATTTTTATGACATTTTCTAAATCTGGTGCAGGTTCTTCCTTATATCTGGTTAACAAAAAGGTTTATTAATAGCTACTGGTTTACCCTCTATATCTAAAGCATGTTTAGAAATGTTGTCATGTTCTTCTTCTACCTTCTTGGCTTCTTCAAAATTTTCTATGAGGGTAGGTTTTTTTGTTCTCTTGATGAACATCACGAGCGGGGATTTAAGAGATATTGTATAATATTCTACTAAGCATTCCTCAGCAGGCTTTGTTGCATCACTGGAATTATTTAACAACATTGTGAATCTTTGGTTAAACTCTTGAACTTTCTCATTCTTTTCCATTCTCACAGATAATAATTCTTTCATGAGAGTAGCTACGATTTTCTGATTGCCATACTTTTTAAGAAAACATTTCTCAAAATCTTTCGAACTTGTTATCGAATCAGATTGCAAACTAAAGTACCAGGAAGATACTTTGGGTTTGAAAGTATAAGGAAAGAGACGAAAAACCATGTCCTCGTGCTCCACATTTAAAATATTTAGGGCTAAATAAGAACTTTTGAGGTGGTCTTCAGCAAAAATTCCCTTGCCAGGGTCATACTTAGGTAAAACCTTTTCTGGGTTCTTGGGCAAATCATGGAATGGTCCAACTACATTTAATGCCCCCCTGGCTCTCCATGTGGGCACGACCATGACTCTTGGGGGAGAGCGTGGTGGTGAGTGCGGTGGTGAGTTAAGAGGAGTATCCCTTGGAGCGTGCTGCTCTGGGTCTGTAGGGGTCTCTGGTCTAATTTCGTCAAAAGGTTCGGTGATTTCTTTTAGAGATAAATCTAATAATTCTTCTAGACTTTGAACAAGAACGGAATCCCTTGTACACTGAGGATTTTTTCAAGGAGCTCTGGTTCTAGGTAACAAAGGAACTGTGGTTAGTCCTCTAAGACTTCTCACGTACGAGCGGGTATGCCTCCTGAATTGATTTACTTCTTCAAAAGGGATAGCATACATTGTTTCTCACTGTTCTGTTTCAGGGTTAGGATCTTCTTGATTTCTTGATTCCAGATCTGGAAATTCTGGGATGACTGTTTCAGATGGGTTTTCAGTGGAACTTTTACCAACAAAAGAATCTCTTCTTCTAGCCATGCACTGGTGGCCCTCCTTCTAGCACCAAAAACTGTTGATGCCTTGGATATCGCTGTATCAATCAGCAAGGGATTCTCCATAGTAAGCGATCCCAACTAGATCGCTCACCATTTGGTGTGGGGAATCCGTCTGGTTAACGGTTCCGGTTACCGTGAGTTTTAAAGATTTGTTTGTTTTACCGATTGCAGCCCGATACACCGGTTATGTATTTTCTGTATTTATTATGATATGCATGTGCCCTAAATTAAATGCATGTGGTGAAAAAATCTATGCTACTCTAATTTAAATCTAAATTATCCTATCCTTATAAGGAGCAGATTTAAAGAATGGGTAATAAAGTGAAAACACACCCAATAATTCCACAGATAGTTGTTAAATTGAAAGGAGCATTTATAGCAGAGAGAAAAATTGTCCAAGATAACTCAGATAAATATAAGCATTCAATTACCCATTTAACACAGAAATTTTGCAAAGAACATGAAACCATTCATAGCAAAGAATTAATTCATAAGAGCCAGGAAATATCTCACAGGAGATGTATGAAAATGCAGAAATAGTTCAGCAATTGATCAAGATGGCTTCAAGCAAAATGTTCTACCAGTGTCTACAGGCCAAAACGATTTCTCTTAGTCATGTAGGAGAATAGTTCATTTACAGGACAGAAAACCTTTCACCTACCAAAAGTCCTTTCTACCTTGCTCTAATCAGCTTTATATAGCTATAGAAAAATGGGCCAAGAGTTGCCACCTATACCCTAACCATTTCTATTCCTCTAATTTGTCTTGTAGTGTTGACATTACAAAAATAGGAATATCTCAGATAACTTTACAAAAACAAGAGCACAAGACATTTCAATATTACAAAGGCATATGCATAAACTATCAACCCAAGAGACATGTTGACGAAGGCAAGCTATCCTTGAGCTGGCACTTTGGGCGGCTTAGGAATTTCTGAGACTATTGGGGATTTTCCATCGATACTGCAACAGCTGGGTCAGTTTTTGTGGTGGGAACTTGACGGGCTACCAATGCCTTATCTACTTCTGCAATATAATTTCCCCATTGATTTGTTTCTTTTACTATATTCCTTCCAACCAGGGGAATCAGAAATCTGAGGGACACTCTCTGCTTGGCGAGTTCTTCTGCTAACACAGCTATTTCTGCCATTGTGGTCCTGAGACTTTCTTCTAAGCGGTGCTTATGAATAGCTGCTTCGCTGATGAATTGGTGCAGGTCTTTTGAAGTGAAGACATCTAGCTTCTGCACACATTCATTTTCTGCCTTGAGTTCTTCACTTAGGTTAGATAAACGTTGTGCTTTATCCAGGAATTCTTCTAAATTTGGAGGCATGGCTATATGACAACTTTCCTATGTGGCTCATATTTGGGAATACAAATTCTTGCACCGCTCATAAGTAGCTACGGTCACAGTGGCCAACTTTACTTTGCAATCCTTAGAATAATCTAGGGTGCACATATCTACCCTGTACTCAACAACAGACTTAAGGGGAATATTTGCTGGGAACTCTGACCTTCCTTCCCTTCATTCAATGTGTTTTTTAATCTCTCCCCTGATGTGTGTGTGCTTCTTCTTGACCCGAGTGGCTTCGACATTGATTTCCTTAACCTGGGCCATTATAGCTTTTAGCTTGTATATTTCTTCCGACAGAAGTTCTTGTATTCCATAGGTCTCTCTTAGTATTTCACAGGCTTGCTCATGGAAGGGGCTAATGTCTCCCATTTTGTTGTTTGCTAGCTTTAACTGTTGTTCTAACAATTCGTTGTCTCCTTGTAACTTTTTAATGTGTTCTTTTAGGTCAAAAATCTCTTGAATGTTGTCAAACTTTTTTGATTCAAGCCTGAGATTTTTTTCTTCAAGCTCTCCCTTTTCTTCCTCTAACATCCTTACTTATATTGCCAGAGCTCTTCTGTCAACTTCCAGCTGTTGGAGAATTTCTTTTAACTCTTCCTTCTGAGATGCGAGGGCATCATTCTTCTCGATCATCAAATTTGTATAGTTCTGCTCTTTAACTAAAGCTTCCTGTAGCTAAGATGCTTTCTCCTTTTCTTCACTCAATTTATCCCCTAGTATGTTAACATTATCTGCAGTTATTGTATCCGCACCTATGGAGATGGATGCCAAGAGTTTAGCAGCCTATTCTGTGTTCCGCATGACCATAGTCTCGTGTGTAGTGACGATGTCTGGCCGAAAAGGTCTTTTCAATTTGGAACCTATCTCTTTGACAATGGTTTTCCTCTTCTTGATGTAAGCGAAATTTACCCAATTAGAAACTGTACTGCCTTTATAGGGTGTAAAAGGGACAATGGGGAAATCTCTTATGGGGGAACCCATATCTAAATTTTGTAGGTATGGGCTTTTGGAATCAATATCCTCTTGAGACTTCTTTTCTTCCTCCTCTTTCTTTCGTTCCTCTTCCTCATGCTCCCTTCTTAATGCATCATGTTTTTCTTGCTTCGCAATTCTTTCCAATCTAATTCTCTCTTCTTCTTGCCTCTTTGCCTCAACTTCGGCTTCCTAGATTCTCAAGTTCTCTTCTTCCATGCATCTATCTTCTTCAATTTTCTTTGCTTGTTCTAGGAGCCTTTGTTCTTCTACGACATCCTTTTCTCTCTGTGAAACTATTTTCCCCACAACATTAGAGCTTGAGCTGGCCCCTTCTTTGCCCATTTGGAAAATCTATAGCTCAATCATATTGTTGATCCCCCTATATGCTTCCTCTTGTGGATAAAAAAAGTTGGCATACTCATAGGGAGTGGAGAGTTCTTTGCAATGTTGTGCAATTTTTCCCTGTCGATCATTCCTATGAAAAATCCTTTCTCCAAAATGAAAGCTCCTCAATTCTGCAACAAACTTTTTCACGGTTGCAATTCCTGAAAACTTGTAGGCCCCAACATAGAAGTGTAAGGGTGGAAAAGTGGCTTTCTTGGCCTTATACAGGGTATTACCCATTCCATCAATGAACACCAGGCTTACATCTCCTTGTGGACTATATAATCCGTAGCGTATCTTGGTAGAATATACGAGGTTTTGGATCCTCCGTACATCCTTATGTAGGTACCTTCTGGAGAAAAATAGAAATCACCGTATTTCTCCAAAGCTTCTATGTCGTTCTCAGACAGGAAATTGGGTTCTTTATTAAATATTAACTGATAAAGGGGCATGATGAACTCCTCGCAAATGAGCTTGTAATCCCTCTTGTAATTTTGGGCCCAGAAGATTTTGCAGGCAATGAACACCGAGCCCTCTGCCGAGTTCGACATGCATCCAAACTTGGGAAAGGGACATTTCACCACGATACAATCTATTCGGTAAGAAGCCATATAAAACATTGCTTTCCTCTCCACCAACCCTTTTTGTGCCATTGTTATAGCTGATGACAAACTGTCTGAGATGATATCATTCTAGTTGAAGATTGTCCCTTTGAAGGCTACATAGTGGATGATAGGGACCCATTGTAGCATAAACATCATCCCATTGGGTCTCCCAAAGATTCTGCTTAACATGACAGCGATTAGTTTGAATGGAGGCCTCAGATTCTGAACCTCATACTCTTCACTGTCTTTTCTCCTGATTTACTTGCCTACAATTAACATCCTTCTTGCCATGTCTAGATTATCCATATGGATTCCTTCCAACCATGCATCATCAAGCCGCTGCTGTGCTTTGTGTAACTTGTAAGCCATTGAGATATAAGATGGGTGAAACGAAGCAAAGGCCTTTCCCATGCTATCTGCTATGACTCTTGTCTTGGTGTTTGCATGTTACAACACCCATCCAATTACTTCTGAGCATAGGAAGAGTTCTGGACGTGTGGCCGCCTTGGATATACAGGAGTTCCAGAAGTTCTGATATAAACATTCCTCCTCAAGAAGAGCCTCAGGGAAGTCCTGATCTCTTATCATGGGGTAAACATCTCTCGAGTTTACTTCTGGAGGCACGCCTGTAGTGCACTTGGTATCTTGGAGCGTTGTTTCTACTCTTGTGCTCTCGTCGATTGCGCCACCTTTAGCCATTTTGAAAATCCCGTTCAACAATTTAAACATGAATAAGCATGTATGACATGATGTTGACAACCCAAACTAGTGTCTCTTTGATAATATCTCCATTTCAACTAAACTCCTAAAAAATGTTTCCTTCAAATATCAGTTTATAATCTTGTGAAAGCATTAATTAAGTTACCCTTTGCGGTTTCTATTGTGATTAGGAACCATGACAGCAAATGGACAAGGGTTGGTTCAGGTACCTTAGTCCCTAAGAGACAAAATACCCACCGACATGCAAGCGCAAAAGGCGTAAATTCTATAGCCGCGGAAACACCTATGATTAGTTGTGAGAAAGGGAAGATAGGTTCTAACAGGTGATGGGTAGATGCAATCATTCTTCTAATTATTTTAAAATGCGAGAGCCTTGAGGCCTTTTACATCCATGCTTAGAGTTGCTGACAAAACGTTTCTTAGGTTGGGGCGATGGTAAAAGAGACCCACCGTAATAACGGGGCGGCCTTGAATAATCAAAAGGCCCTGGACTTAATTGTGACTAAGAAGGAAGGACTTGGCAGGATGGTATTCTGCCACAGGTTGACGATAGGCGTAATTGTTCTAAAAAAATGCCATGGCTAGAAAAGAATGAAATAACGGATGATATCATTTAAGTAGGAGCACACATCATAATCGGGCCCGCGAATGTACTTACCTAGAAGAGATGTCGTGGTACCAACATTTTTTTTTGAAGGGTCTGTGAAACTGCGTCTTCAAACGATGATGGATGTGCTTCGCGGTTTAAACGGAACGAAAAACACTCCGGGTGATAAAAAATAATGAAATGCTAACGGGTTTCACCCCAATATATTCAACTTGGTATGTGTGGACCATTAATGTGGTGGTTGCGATGTCATTAAAATGGGACTTAAGGCTACGTACGACCAGGTCAAATCGAACCTTTCTTCAATAATTATTACCATCAAAATCAGGACGGTTAGGTTAAGGCTTCCGCCTCCTGTGGAAAGAAACGTCAAGTTTTTCCCGCCATTGCAGGAGAATTGTTTGAACGCTTCCGCGGAGGAGCTATCTGCCGCAGCAAACTTACGTGAGTTTGCCCGCTTTCACAGGAGAGTTAGCCGAGTTCTTCCGATTTATGTGCCAACGCTTGTCGAAACGAAAACGATAGATGAGTCTTTCGGCGAAAACTTGGTTATGTGCTTCCGATGCTTGCGAAAGAGTTAGATGAAAGCTTCCACCGTTGCGGAGAGACTTGATGAATTCATTCCGCCGCGGGCCCGCTTGATCAAAATTTTCACCCTTTCAAAGACTTTAAGGTAACGTTTCTGCCGCGGGCTTGACCTATCCATTTATTTCCATGGTTTCGGAAGGCTTGAACTAAATCTTCCGCCGTGGCGGTAGGATTAGCTCAAAGCTTTCGCCATTGCGGCTAAAAATCCTGAGTTTTTCTTAGGAAAAAAAAAACTCAAAAGAAAGTTTAAGCCAAGTTGAGATTCCTTTTAAGGAAAAATAAGGGAAAGATTTATGATACCTGGATGACCTTAGGCATATTTTCCTTTCTTTTCAAAAGCAGAGAAGGGGCCCCAATATTTTTTTAAAAAATCTAAGGGGGGGATGTTGTACCAACAATAGTATCCTTTTAAGTGATGAACAAAAATTGTTCCCAAGATTTACTAGAGGACCCAAACAACTAAGGTTTTGCTAAGCTATTCTTTGTGTTTTCAAATTGCATAGAACAAGTGGATTCTTGAATACATTCCTTTGATATTTTCTTGGAATATTACAAAGTCAAAGTTCAATAGTGGTAGAGTTGTTGTGGCAACTTTGGGTGAAGGAGGAATTCTTGGAACAAAGACTTGGTGGAGATAACTTGAAAATTATAAAGAGAAAGAACTGAGTCTTAAAAGAATTATATAGTTCATGTTATCTTAGTAGATGTGACATAAGTATTTGGATGTGCCAAGGATCTATGGTTTGTTTTTGGTTGGCGACATGAAGAGATCCTATGAGTGTCAACTTGAAGTATGCGATAGGTGTAAGGTGGTTCACTCAATCTTATCGTCAATAGGCCCTAAGAACTTGATTAAGATACACTATGGGGTCTAGATCTTATACATGTTATTGCTAAAAAAAAAATTGATTCCAAACAAAATCCCTAAATCAATAAGATGGCAGGTAGAGCCGTTATTTCATAGCAATCTCGCTATAGGATTAAATCAAGATTGATTTACAAAGGTAGGGTACCTTCATGCATTACTCTTTCATGTTCCATTAATGCCTTCATGACCACAACGACCATCATGAATCATTTTTTTGATGGTCGTTGCACACCAAAATGCATCTTATTAAATGAAGCGTGTTATTTTACATATCTATTCTTTGAATACCATCAAGTCAAGATGGAAAAATAGGACCACGGCCAAAATACCTCCTTTACCATTGAATGCAGTTTTTTTGCTTACAATGTTAGCCATTCATTGAGCTCTTCTTTGTTTCGAGAATAATTTAATATTCTCTATTGAATAGGGCCAACCACGTGAAGGTGGAAGCTCTTATGGCCCCTCCCCCCACTCACATCACTCTCAATTCCCCATACCCGATGCATATATTTGAAAAAACAATTACATGCAAATTCATGCAGATTTCATCATAAACAAACATTTACCATTCACTCAATAAAAGCTAACATTCATTAAGCCATTCCTTCATTTAGTCATCACATCCATTCAATGGAATCCAACATTCATTAAACTATTCATTCATTCATTAGGCCAAAATCAATCATGACATTATATTCTCAAAAATAATTACTCAATATTTGTTTAGTCACTAGTTCTTTCTAAATTTTTTTCTCTTTAGAAAATCAACAAGAAGCTCATCTTATGGAACTTGTCCTCCAGTTCTTGGTGCTTCATAGGCTTGTCATGATGTCTTCCTCGTAGAGTGCTCACGACATGGATTTTGCAGCAAGGGGTTCGGATTTGCCGCAATAATGTGAAAATGTTACATCGATATATTTTGTTATTATAATGACAAGTATTTCATTTAAATAAAACATTAAAAAGGTGTTTTTACTTGTTGTGGCCACATCATGTTCTTCATATTCCTGTCTAGGCTCAACCTATACAGTGTGACCCTCTACATGATTTGTAGTTGAAATATGGAGAAGTACAATTAAGTTCCACCATTTGCAATGCTATATATAAAATTGTAGCATATGAATAAATTTATTACCAGGATTCGAATCATGATCTTCGATTTGTTTTTGTCACTCCTCGACATTAAGGAGATCATTGCTTTCTTGCTCAAAACAAATTCAATATATTATGTCAATTATTTATAACGAATAGATTGCACAAGTAATAAATCTTCATTAAACTATATAGGTTTTATATACCTATGCACCAGATGGATCAGTACTGGAAGACCTTGTTTGCCTAGACAAGCTTTCCAGTGTTGAACAATAGCTCCAAATCCGTGTTGGAAGCCAAGCTTCAAGTCTTCCTTAATGGGAACTTCTTTGAATCGTTCTGCCTACATATTTGCATAATGTCGTTAATTTACATTTTGCGGTGCAATAAAACAAAAACTAATTTGCAATTTATTATTTGGATGCATTATTGGTTTTTCGAAACTTACAATTCGTGCCGCCAAATTCAAATAACCACCAGGCCCAAGCTTGTGCTAACCATTTTTTTCCAGTCTTGCTTTTGTGGCCTTTGATGTGTTTGACAGCTTATGCAAGTGTTGAAATATGTTAGACGTTCCAAATTTGATATAAAAATCAATAATAATAAGGTTTAGAATTACATTGTGGAAAGTATTGCATACCTCCCTGTGCCTGGTGTTATATTTCCTTCTTTTCTCAGAGCCCTCTTCTTTCCATATTCCAATAGAGATTTCCACTCTCTTGATGGAATCATTAGAGGGCACTCATACCTAGGGTTCCTTTCTAGGTGAACCCTATATTGGTCTCAGAAAATCTTCATGTGTTGTCTAGCCTTTTTCAGGACCGTGACTCGATCGAAGGTCTCATTGTCGAATAGGCCAACCAACCGATTAGTGAGCTCATCTTTTAATTTTTTCGTTTGTCTATCCCACCTTATGCGGATGGTGGTCCCAAAGATATCCAAGGAAACATCGTTCAGATGTTTATGAAAAAACATCATTTCCTGTAAAACGATCATGCCATGATCATAATTAGTTGAAAAAAAATGTTTTATTAGTATATTACAATCAAATTATAAACACTAACTTGATCAACGTATAATTACCTGGCATGTTCTCTATCTTTATTGGAACAAGATATTCATCCACCAAAAAATTTTCCTCGATTGTTCCTGTGCTAGTGACATGGGAATATCCAGGAAATGCAGCTTCGAAAATATCAATACGAGGAGGCTCGGTGTCGACCCCTTCTTATGGACAATCTGGTGTGCGTCGGTCACTAGTGGTCGGTGCACTCACAATTGGCATTTGGGGTGTTTTGGAATGTGTTTCCGATTGTTTAGTCGGCAACAATGAAGAATGAGACGATGCATGTGGAGTCGTATGCTCATGATGCGACGTATCTCCATGAGCATCACTAGGGCCAACACTGCCTTGATCACTAGTGTGTGGTACCAGAAAATCCTGTAAATACAAACCACATTTTATAAGTTCACTATCATATAAAAGTAAAAATTATAAAGTTATAAATGAATTTATATTATGATTCAAGATTCCGCAACTTACATTCAAGGCTTGAGATCTCTTATTCAACACTTCAATCCTGGATTTAATCTCGTCTGTCTACGGAATTTGGAATAGCAGATGAAGGATTTCTGCATTAATTGTTTTCAAGGACTTCTCTATCACCTTAATCGGGTCTATAGCTGAACCAATTATGTCAACATTGGCCATAAACTCATGCACTTCAAAATATATTGATTGTTGTGATGTTGTTTCATACAATGAATCATTGGTCTGCAACAAAAATATATAAAACACTACTGAATTCTATCATGATAGACTCCTAAAATTATATTAACAAAACATTTCTATCATGATAGATTCCTAAAATTAAAACTAGGTTTAGCTGATGCCTGGATGATGGTGTCATCTGATCCACAGCTACGGACTTTCCCCGATCATCCGGCCCCTGCAAAAAATAAGAGAAAACATTATCATAATGAAACCAATATACACAAGAAAAATACATAACAAAATAAACATTATGCTACATATTATATTGGTACAATTCCAATGAATTATACTTGCTACTCGAGGATCATGATCCACTCATCGAATCAATGGTTACAGGTGACCTGCCCCGATCTACTAATAGGGAGGTGCCCCTTACAGAACCCTGGATAAAAAAACATAGAACAAATCACCTAACCGAATCCAAAATACTCAATGAAAGAATATAATAACAAAACATTTTGACGTATAATTTAAATTGTACAATTACAATCAGGTTTACTTATTGCCCCGAGGCTGCTGTCGTTTGGTCAGCAGCAGGGTTGCTTCCCCGATCAACAATCTACATCAAATATATATAACATTATATAAACCAAACTAATATAGTCATGAAAAAACACAGCAAAAAATTTTTTTCTTCATATTGTATTTTTATTATTACAAAGATGTATACTTGTTGCCTCGAGGCAGGTCTGGTATGATCTACTATGCCCCTTACAGAACCGTCCTACAACAAAAACATAGAGAAAATTACCTAAACAAAACCAAAATACTCATTGAAACAATAATATAATAAGAAAACATTTTGACATATTTAAATTGTACAATTACAATCAGGTTTACCTGTTTCCCCGAGGCTGCTGTCGTCTGATCAACAACTGGGTGGCTTCCACGATCAACATTCTGCATCAAATATAGATAAAATTAGATAAACCAAACTAATATAGTAATGAAAAAACAAAGCAAAAAAAACTATTTATTCTTATTATATTTTTACTATTACAAAGATGTATGCCTGCTCCCTCGAGGAAGTTGTACTCCTCTGTTCATCTGCTGGCCGAGATTTTCCCCGATCACTAGCCTGCGAAGTAAATATAGAAAATTTCAATGAAACAAACTAACGAATAATACTTAAGATGTTAAATTCATTAATAAGAGGTTGGGTAAATTGTTAGATGTACCACTCCCATAGTAACCATGTTTGTATCTACTCGATTCAAATTGTAATTAATAAGCAACTCTTCCCCTGCAGATATTGCTTTAATGGCACATACAAAAAAATGGTTTCCTTCATGCCCCTCAAATTCGCAGTTGGGTTGCTTAATTGTAGACCCTGGTTGTGTACTATTTATAAACTCCACAATATTCCATGTGGCCTTTGGCCTTCCGTCAATGTACAACGTTGCTCCTTTATTTTGATCTTTTTCTTTGAACTGTAAATAGTTTGTTAACAATCCAAATCTACGAATACTTCATGTATATTGGACCAAGCACATCCAATCTTTGTAGTTGTAACAGGGTCAAACATACTCCATCAATTATGTACATCTGCCATAACCGACCTTTATTCCATCCATCCAAAACAACCCCAAACCATGTAATGACGACAGTGCAATTCGATATATCCTCTCGTTCACACAAAAAATTGTGTTAAGTTGAGTAATATCCTAGGGTACCCATTGTTTCACTATATGTCTGTACGTCAAGGGAACCTCGATGTCACCTATTGTCTCATCATCATAGGAACATGAACCCCCTTTCCCCCCCCTCTCATATCTCTCTTCTCTCTCTCACCCCCTTTATTTCCATTCAACACTTAAAAACATAATTTATGAAGTTCATAACGCTTGCACGTTATGTAAATAATAATGCGCGATCGTTACTATTCACATAATGCTTGCACGTTATGTGAATAATAATGCTCGAGCATTTTGGATATACAAAAACGCGTGAGCGTTTCTTTTAACACCAAGCGTGTGAAACAAATATTTGAATTTAAACAGAACGCGCATGCATTCCTGAGCACCTAATAACCCCTTCCTCACACGCCCGCGTGTCATCCAAATTCCTATGTGGTTGGTTCAGAGTTACCAAACCTATGCTATGGAATTTACTGAACCATAGCTAATTGGGCATTTCCACAATTTTTCTCAATATGCATGTCTTTCACCGCTCTCTACAACATGACATACATGACCATTTTCTATGAAATTTTAGGCATAGATAGAATTTTTTATGTAGATTCCAAATATTTAATTTTCTAAAACAAATATTGATTTTTCTATTTGTTTCCTAATTTTCTTGTTTTATCACTCCTTAAGTCAAAAAACATGTTGTTAGTGTTTACTCTAAACTTTTTCATTTCACAACCATTTAAAAAAAAATTATATACTGCACCAGTAGACATCGACCTCTACATGATATAAAAAATACAAGTTGAAATAACTTCATTAAGACCTTCAAATGTTGCACCCATATTTGACGTACCATTATCGAGGTTTGATCACTTACATAATTAAAATAAAAATAAAAAATTAAACATTTAATTTTGCAAAAAACATGTTGCACTAGTGCTACATGTTCTATACATGTATGCCAATTTTTGTAGCCTGAAACCATCATTTAGGCACTCAAAGGTTGCACCCACAAAAACATATACCTTATCATTTGCTGATAAAATAAAAAGTGACTATTAGAAAAGATGAAATTTGACATAGTTATGTAAAGTTTCAATACTTAAATCTTATATATTCAGAAACTTGATTCAATAGGCTATATTTCATCTTTTTTACTCAATGCAAGATATCTTGTGTAAGTATCTCAAAAAAATGAACTAATTTGAGGGATGCCTGATTTTTCAGTTTTCTATTGCATCTAACGCACCAAAAGTGACCCTCATTGGTTCGCACATGCTCATCCAATAGTTGATACCCCAAACGATTCATGCAAATATATATTAGGCATATGTATCGAAGGGAGACAACGAGATTCAAATGTTGAAGGCTGATGGAGAGTCCTAATGTGACACGCATCAACGCTGCGGAGTTCAGTAGAAGAGTTGTAACAAGGAGTCACCATGAGAAGGACCAATGGAAAAGGTCAAAAGGAATAACCCACCATTAAATCACAGAGTGATACATGGCATAAATGAGTAGGTTTGGATCAAAGGTCAATATGTAGAGACAATTTTGGGATGCCAATTGTAAATCCTAATAGCTAATCAGAGCATGGTTTTTCCATTACTATGTTGGTGTGTTTATAAAAGATTCCAACTTGAAGGAGCATTCTCTCGTAGTGAAAATTATTTTTCTATGTATAAATAGGGTATTTGTAATGTTATTTGGGGTGAATCGATAAGTTTGTGGAATGAAATCAAATTTGGGTTATGTTCCATTGTGTGCTCTATATGTTTGTTTATGTTTTAGTTTTGTGACAGAGCAGTTTCAGCTCAGCCCGTATCCTTCAATTTAATCACGCAGTGGGATTCACTATAGGCTTCATAGTATTCAACTGCTACTGTCAACTTTCCTACTAATTCCATATTAGGCTCACCACTTCCCCTTACACCAAAATTTAGCTTCAGTTACCATTCCCACACTTCTCTAGCAGTGGTGTATTTAGAAACTCATGAAGCATGCTTTCATCTAGGGCTTGCCAAATGTAAAATAATGGCGAGCCATCCCTAGCCTCATCAAGGGGGTCATCTATACCATTCAAAACAAAACTCCACAATCCTTCACAATGAAGGAACATTTCCATCTTAATAAAACAAACTTTAAAATTCTTACCAGTTATATGGGGGGTGATCAAAGATTAATTCTACACTCATAATATTTGACCTAACATCTATCAACTTCATGGATTCTAGGATCTTTTGTTACACCTGGAACCTCTACATATGCAATATTCTTCTTCAACTCTTCTGTTTTTTCTTCTGATTTCTTTCAATCTTCTTTGTAGAGCCATTTATGTTTCAAGAAATGGTTTTCCCACGGCTCACACATTAACAAAGTTTCTAGACCTCAATACTTCAGCCTCTTATGGTACTTAAACACACACAACCCTTATACTAGGGTTCTCTTCATGTACACAACTGAAAAATAAATTGATATCATGCTCACCTCCATAGAACAAAATACACTACACAACAAAAAACAGGCTATGGCCTATTCAGACTTCATCAATGGATTCAAATACAAATAGAGGGATGATGTTGAAGAGAAAAATAAAGATGACTTTTGTATTTCCTATAGTAGCAACAAAAAATGAAAAATTCGAGATAGACTTTGTTGATGCAGAGAGAACATAAGTGAGTGTGGTGTGTGATGTTTCTATCGGAAAAACAAAGCATATGTAGATTGGAGATGGCGAATCCCACAGTTCTAAATTGCATGTGGAATATGATTTCAAAACTTCTTTTGTAGCAGTTTGTACTTTGGAGAATCCAACAAGGTTAATTGATGATGATCATTATTGTGGAGTTAACTATGAATAAACTTGTGTATCCCACTATGTAATGTGCATGTGGGTGGTGATGCTGAAGATGAAGAAGAAGATGAAGCTAGTAGTGTTCCAACGAAACCAACAATGTCGATTGTTGATGATGAAGAAGATGAAGAAAATGCTCGAGAAGCTTTATGCTTTGTTGAATAGATTGTTGTTTAGAACAATGTAAAGTCCATTCTGAAGGTGGAAGATAATGATGAAGAAGTGGAAATGGTAAAGGAAGATGTGCCCCATGGCATAGTTGTTTATATGAATGATTTATTTAATATTGCAGGTACAGCGGATGAAGATTGCAGCCCTACTAAAGATACTGCAAGAAGAATTATGGAAGTTAAGGGTAGCATTGATGTTTCTACCAAGATTATCCATGGAGTTAATTAAGAGCCTATTGTAGTAGAATAAGAACATGAAGTTTTGGCCTATAGGTCACATATAGAAGAGAGTGATAAAGTAATTAAATTTGAATCTTTATTAGTATGTGATGAAGAAGATTTGTTTGATAAAGAACTATTGAAGTTAAATATAGAAATGAAAATAATTGATGAATTATTGAGTAGTAGTGTTAACCCACTTGGATATGTAAATCAAGTGGATGACCATGAAGGAGAAGAAGAGAATCCAACAATGAATGTTGTTAATGATATGTTTTTTTTTGAGGATTATCACTTTGTATAGGTTCCAATGCAGCAAGAGAAAAGAAATACGATGTAGAATTGGGTCATGAAACCCTAGTGTATGTGCTCAAAGAAGAGCTAAGCACAATAGATGAATGTGCCAATGTAGGAACTCATGGAGAAGAAGGAAGTGAGGGTAATGCTATGAGTGAAGATGATTATTAGGTTGTTGAACCTAAAATTAAAATTTTTCAATATGAATATGGGGATGAAATCCCTGAGGATATAATAGAGGCCAAGAAAAATTAAGCTTCATATGTGATTGCAAAACATAAGCCAACTTGTGAGGAGGATAAGGTTAGGTTTGATGAAGATATGAAAATTAGCAAGGAGAAGAGGTCAATTGAAAAGTTGTGGAATGGTGTGAATAGCCTGTATGAGGTTGAAGAACATGTAGTAATGATGAAGACAATAGTGAATAAAGAAGAAGGGATTCATATGACCAACAGAGCCATAGCAGATGAAGCCACAACTAAGGAGAATGCATCTGTATTAGTTTCTGATACAACAATTAGGGCCACAGGAGGATTGAATGAGTACATGTGTGAAGGTACATAAGGAAATGGTGAAAATTCCATGAAGATTGCAGTTATGGAAGAAGAGTCCATCGAAGTAGAATGGAAACAATAAAGGAATGCAAGTCAATCATAGATTTGAAGAAAAAAACAAAGAAAGTTATAATGATGATGAATCCACTGATGAGTTGAAGATTGAAACAATTAGATTGCATAATTAAGAAAGAAGACTTGCAAGTGTTATGCAAGAGAAAGAGAAGAATAAGGACTATACACAGGTCCATGATCTCCTTAACGAGTTTTTTTTGTGACTGTGAAGAGATAAAATGCACTAATATGAATGAATTTGAGGAAAATCATAGTGATGAAACTGCAAGGGATGACTATAAGGGTAAAGAGCATGATGTTGTGAACATGCACATATTGGAGATGTGTGATGAGGAATCTTCTAGTAGCAGAGCAAAACAGATGAAGAAGGTTTGAAGAGGGCATCATGGAAGAATTCCATGGAAGCAAAATAGTCGCACAATGATAGAATAAGACAACCTAGGAAGAAGACCAAACGCAGCTGAGAAGGAATAGAAGTGGAAAAATAAGAGAAATAAGAAGTGAAAGATTGTAGAGTTTCAGGTATTGAGCCCAAAGAATAAAAATAAATTGAATAATTAAAAATGTTATGAATCATTGTGTAACATCGGTTTGAGACTAAGACCAACATGAATGTTTTGTCATGTATATGAAGTTTTTGGTAAACTTGAAAAACTTGTTCAGGCATGTGTGTAAATTCTATATGATGTAGAATCATAGTTTTTTGTTGTTATTATCTGTAAGAGGAGATTGTGAAGAACATGCAATAATTAATTAATGAAAACACATGAAATAGCTGAATTAATAGAACTCAGAATCACTTTTGTATTGATCGTAGGCCACTTTGAGGGGGCAACCTCCTTTGAGAAAGCTCAATACAAATAACTTCACGGTACCTTCATTGGTCTCAACACAAAATTATATCCTAAGTCTAGGCGCCAATACCATGGGTCAATACCATGTGTCAATACAAACCATGGGCCAATACGAAATATGGATCAACAATTACTACGGGACGACTTACAAAGCATATGCGTCCAACAACAATAATACAAACTATGGATCAACAAATACTACGAGATGACATACAAAGCATATGCGTCCAACAACAATATACTAACGAAGTAAATAGAAGGGTTGACATGGGTTCCTAACATCCCCTCTCCCTTAGAAAAAGATTTGTCCTCAAAGCTTTAGATGTGGAAATTGATGCAGAATCTGAAGGAGTGGTTCCCCTATAGCATCCTCGGTGTAATGTCCCTTATTAGGAATTTTATTAAAATTACAATTTTCCACTTTTTTCCTTGGTTCGACCTTGGACTAGTTTCGATCTCTAGGTCCCAAATTTGCCCCAAATGATTTCAAATCTTCTGAGAAGGTATATGAATGAGATTAGAACATAAATATGTGTTTTAAGGATGCCTTTGGACCTTTAAAATACTTCTGCAAATACTCTTTCAATTCTGGCCAATGTAGGGAACTTTACTAGTAATTTGCCTTTGACTAGTATTAGTCTCTATGTCTCGAATTGACTCCAAATGCCTTCCAATCTTCAAGGAAGGTGTATGAATGATATTAATACTTGAATATGATGTTCAGGGATGATATATGGCCACCAAAATACCTCTACAAACTCTCTTAAGATTCTGGACCAAGTATGCAATTTTACTAGTAATTTGGGGTTCAAATCCCCCTGGGGTGAGTATTGAAAATGGCTTCCCAAATGCCTCCAAAGCCACTCAAATTTATGAACATAGGTATTGAATGTATTAAGGATGTTATTAAGGTCTCATGTGCACCATTAATTGATTATTATATCTGTTCCAACCCTCTCCCATTCAACTGCAAAAATCACCAATTCGACCCTTGGGGAAATGGCACTATTTCTTCTCCCAGTGCAATTAAACTAAGTAAAAATACTTCAAATGCTCAAGTACAGTAAATGAAACTTGTAAAATACATCCATGGCAGTCCATTAATCACAAATTCATCAGAGAATCATCCATTAATTCGAAATCATCATCAATACATTGGTTCACAACAAGGTAGTGGGGAGATGGCATTGTTCTTCCATTAAAAATGAGATTTATACATTTCTACTTGGAATTTAGACCTGAAACTTTTTGGATATGAAGAACAGAGTATTTACTTCATATTACAAAATAAATGGGGCATTAAAAGCTTCCCCAAAGATTACAATAGCTCACCAAAAACGCCCTCCCTCAAGGATCAAGAATATGCCATCAAAACCGGAAATGGTTGAAGGAGTGAGCTGCAATAGAAGAAACCATGAGCTGCCCTGTAGCTTACACCTGCAAATAAAGACTCCATTAAAGCTCCAAATGAAAGGTCTGAATGGCCTTTCCAATTACCAACTTGGATGGGAATCTTTCACCCTCGAAATTGGCTAAGGCAAGAAACTAGTCATCCACTAGCTCTCCCTCTTCACAAATGCAATTGCAAATTCTACAAATGATCAAAAGCTGGTTTCATTCTTTGTTATTGACATTTATAAACTTCTAATGTCCTCCATGGGTCGAATTCATTCCAAGAGACTCATGCCAACTCATGTTGGGAAGAGATTCCAAAGAACGCCACTTGTACAACAATTCCTAGTCTCCCACTTCCACCAAATCACATGTGGAAGCATCTTAGCTGCCCTAACACCCTTGAGCGCCCTCTTGGAGTCTATTTTTAGCCCTGACATGTCATATATGTCATATGTCAGCCTTCAGGTCTGATTTGTGTCATAGGTGTCATAGCATCTTCATCATTGTTGTCATAGAGCTAGGGAATCTAGCCCAAGTGTCTCACTAGCTCCAAATTGCCTCTTCCTCTTCCATGGGAGTTACTCTTCCTCTATATTTCGACCTTGGATGAGTCATGCAATGAATAATACCTTTTGGACTCCCCCAAGTATGTTACCATTCACCTTGAATTCGAATTGGTGAGAGAATGATGCCAAGTGTAGTGGGGAAATCTAGCCATATGTGGGTCCCACTTCCTCCATGTGTCTTCATGATGAAATGCCACTTTGATTTTCAATTGTATATATTTATTTATCTCCTTTATTAAATATTTATGCCATTCTAATGTTCAGACATCATTTATTATACCCATTATTCCAAATCCCAAAGCTTCCACCCCAAACCTAGGAAAGTAGTAATTTTCCTCCTTGGCAATTATTTGACCTTTAGCATCAATTTGACAAACTCTAATGAATAGGGCCAATGTGATTAGGCCATTGTGACCCAATACCAAATTTGGGACATGACAAATCCTCCCTTCCCAATATTGCTTGTCCTCAAGCAATTTTAAACATGGGTGTTGAAGAACCTGCTTTCTGTATAATTCTTTGAAGTTGCCATTGAATTGCCCAACCTTGAGTCTTTGAGTTTCCATGAAGATTTTAGAGAGGAACCACCATGCTTGCTGCTGCACTACTCTGATAAAAATCACTTTATTAAGTGGGGAAATCCATATCCCATACTGCTTGTTTCCCCAAAAAATTTGAAACCAATGAGATAAAAATTATTCCAGGGTCCCATTGCTTGTATTGCACCCCAATAATTAAGAGTGCTCTCCAACCCACACCATTAGTTAAGAGGATTCCTGGATCCCATTTTCTTGTATGCATCCTTCCAAACATCATGAGTACCAAATATATATCATCAAAGTACATAACAACATAATGAAAATGTACATCAAGGATATGCTTAATCAAAGAGTCATGAAGGTGCTTATACCTCCAAGCAAGTAGACCACCATTTTCCAAGTGCATACAGGCTTCAAGTGACCAATCAAATCTGCTCCAATGACATAGGTGAGGATCCCATGTCCTATAATGCTGCTCCAAAAGGATGTGATATGCATCAAAATATTCAACCATGTATTCTTTCATCCAAGAAGTGAATGAAGAATCTCCACTAAAATCTGAACCAAATAATGAGCAGAAAAAACAAGGAGACTTCAAATGACTCAAAGAAGTCTCACCCATACATCCATGAATGTGAGAATCATAAAGATGTAACAAAGTATGTGGCTGCCAACAAAAATGTTCTCCCATCATAAATCTATTCACCCAAGTGTTGGATGAAGTTCCTCTAACATAAAATGAACCCAGTGTTGAGCAAGAAAAACCATGAGTCTTCAAGTGACTCAAATCCATATCATAGGTACATCCATGTAGATGTGAATCATCATAAAGTGACAAATGATGCTGCTGCAAATGTGAATAAGAATGTGCTCCAACCATGTCATCATAAAAGTTAAATCTAGGAGTTCCATGCTCCTCATGTGGCACCATCAAAAAGAACCCTTTCACCCATACTTCATTGAGACTAATGTTCCAAAACATGGAATTGTAGGAAGTAGGAGAATGAACTAACTCACCCAAATGATAAAAAAGTGCAGAAGTTTCATCATGGGAAGGATCCATATGGGTAGTATCATGCAGCTCCTTCAAAAGTGTGAACTCTTTGTCATAGTTTGGTTCCAATGTAGAGGAATCATGCTCTTCTTTAAAAATTGCATAACCTTCATCAAGAGGCAATTCAAATTCCTCTTCCACCACATCAAGTGTTTGGATCTCTTCAAGTTCATCTTCAAACACATCAAGAACATTCAAATTTTCACATTTCTCGTGATCCACCATGTCATGAGAATCCTCCAAACAATCTACCATTTGACAATCTGAAACATAGGAGGAAAAACAGGTATCTTGCAACTTTTCAAGAAGTTGCTCATTTTGAATTGTGAGCTTATGAATATCCTCATTATTCTTCAAGTATGCATCATGTAACAATTCATTAAGCTCAAACAAATGGTTTCTATCAAAAAGCAAAGACATGAAATTACCTTTGATGTGGCACATTGCTCTTTGAATCTTCTCCATGTCTTCAAGGAAGGATGTTTCCTCCAATGAAGTAGCTCTCCAACAAGAATTTGACACCAATGCTTGAGTGTCATGGAGAATGCTGAGGGACTCTTGGATCTTCTTTTCATTCATCTTTAAGGACCCTTCAAGAAAATGAGGCTCTTGCAAATGAACCTCCTCATCTTCTTCATTTTTTCTTGGACCAACTTCATGAAGCTCAAGTGGTGATGGGGAAGTTGATCTTGGTTCTTCTTCAACTGCTGCAAGGTCTTCATTATCATGCTTAATGGAACTTGGGCTTGCAGCAACATTTTCAAAAGTGATCTCTATGTCACCAACATAGAGGTGTGAGCACCCATCAATAGGTACTCCTTCATAGTTTAAGCATCCATCAGTAGATGCTCTTTGGTTCATGTCTAAGCTAGAAGGTGTCTCGAAATGATCTTCCATATTTTCAATAGAATATTCTTCACTATCTTGTGATGTCTCTTCCTTTTGCTCCTTCAAGCAAGCTGTTGCATTTTGCCCCTTGGTTTCCTTAAAATCAATAATTTTTTCCACAAGTTCGATAGAAAACAATTCGAATCCTTCCTTAATTTTCTTGGTCATATCTTCAAATATTGTTTTCATAATTTTTATATGCTCCTCACCATCATATGAGGCTCCCTTTTCATCCCTAGTCATAGTTCCCTCAAAAAATTTGCTCTTCTTCTCCTACTTTTTTTTTTTTCCTCTTCAACAAAAGCACTTTTGGTTTCAATATATAATGGTGGTACCTAAATTCTTTTCCTCATAGATATTATACCACATCAGGTGCCAAGATCATGCTCTGATACCACTGTAATGTCCCTTATTAGGAATTTTATTAAAATTACAATTTTCCACTTTTTTCCTTGGTTCGACCTTGGACTAGTTTCGATCTCTAGGTCCCAAATTTGCCCCAAATGATTTCAAATCTTCTGAGAAGGTATATGAATGAGATTAGAACATAAATATGTGTTTTAAGGATGCCTTTGGACCTTTAAAATACTTCTGCAAATACTCTTTCAATTCTGGCCAATGTAGGGAACTTTACTAGTAATTTGCCTTTGACTAGTATTAGTCTCTATGTCTCGAATTGACTCCAAATGCCTTCCAATATTCAAGGAAGGTGTATGAATGATATTAATACTTGAATATGATGTTCAGGGATGATATATGGCCACCAAAATACCTCTACAAACTCTCTTAAGATTCTGGACCAAGTATGCAATTTTACTAGTAATTTGGGGTTCAAATCCCCCTGGGGTGAGTATTGAAAATGGCTTCCCAAATGCCTCCAAAGCCACTCAAATTTATGAACAGAGGTATTGAATGTATTAAGGATGTTATTAAGGTCTCATGTGCACCATTAATTGATTATTATATCTGTTCCAACCCTCTCCCATTCAACTGCAAAAATCACCAATTCGACCCTTGGGGAAATGGCACTATTTCTTCTCCCAGTGCAATTAAACTAAGTAAAAATACTTCAAATGCTCAAGTACAGTAAATGAAACTTGTAAAATACATCCATGGAAGTCCATTAATCACAAATTCATCAGAGAATCATCCATTCATTCGAAATCATCATCAATACATTGGTTCACAACAAGGTAGTGGGGAGATGGCATTGTTCTTCCATTAAAAATGAGATTTATACATTTCTACTTGGAATTTAGACCTGAAACTTTTTGGAGATGAAGAAAAGAGTATTTACTTCATATTACAAAAGAAATGGGGCATTAAAAGCTTCCCCAAAGATTACAATAGCTCACCAAAAACGCCCTCCCTCAAGGATCAAGAATATGCCATCAAAACCGGAAATGGTTGAAGGAGTGAGCTGCAATAGAAGAAACCATGAGCTGCCCTGTAGCTTACACCTGCAAATAAATACTCCATTAAAGCTCCAAATGAAAGGTCTGAATGGCCTTTCCAATTACCAACTTGGATGGGAATCTTTCACCCTCGAAATTGGCTAAGGCAAGAAACTAGTCATCCACTAGCTCTCCCTCTTCACAAATGCATTTGCAAATTCTACAAATGATCAAAAGCTGGTTTCATTCTTTGTTATTGACATTTATAAACTTCTAATGTCCTCCATGGGTCGAATTCATTCCAAGAGACTCATGCCAACTCATGTTGGGAAGAGATTCCAAAGAACGCCACTTGTACAACAATTCCTAGTCTCCCACTTCCACCAAATCACATGTGGAAGCATCTTAGCTGCCCTAACACCCTTGAGCTCCCTCTTGGAGTCTATTTTTAGCCCTGACATGTCATATATGTCATATGTCAGCCTTCAGGTCTGATTTGTGTCATAGGTGTCATAGCATCTTCATCATTGTTGTCATAGAGCTAGGGAATCTAGCCCAAGTGTCTCACTAGCTCCAAATTGCCTCTTCCTCTTCCATGGGAGTTACTCTTCCTCTATATTTCGACCTTGGATGAGTCATGCAATGAATAATAACTTTTGGACTCCCCCAAGTATGTTACCATTCACCTTGAATTCGAATTGGTGAGAGAATGATGAAAAGTGTAGTGGGGAAATCTAGCCATATGTGGGTCCCACTTCCTCCATGTGTCTTCATGATGAAATGCCACTTTGATTTTCACTTGTATATATTTATTTATCTCCTTTATTAAATATTTATGCCATTCTAATGTTCAGACATCATTTATTATCCCCATTATTCCAAATCCCAAAGCTTCCACCCCAAACCTAGGAAAGTAGTAATTTTCCTCCTTGGCAATTATTTGACCTTTAGCATCAATTTGACAAACTCTAATGAATAGGGCCAATGTGATTAGGCCATTGTGACCCAATACCAAATTTGGGACATGACACTCGGGTTGCACTTCGGCCCACTGACGCCTTTTGAGTTTCAGGGAGGATTTCTTGGAAGGATGTACACGAAGAAGAACCATATCAGCTGCATGAAATGTGTGCTCAGAACGGTGTTGATCATCTTGTTGTTTCAGTCGAATTCTTGCCATGTGAAGGTTGTCTTACAGAATGAGAAGAATCTGATAGTGGTTTTGAAGAACCTAGTCAATTTCCTGAACTGGGGAGCTGCTAAGCATGTATGGAAGAAGAACTAGCTGTGGCTGTCCATAAACTGCTTCATATGGTGCCCTCTTAGATGTCATATTGTACCGCTGGAGCGCTTCTAGGAAATCCATAGAAATAGTTGTCCACATCTGTGTAGGGATGGGAAAGGGTTCGAGCAGTCCCGAAAGGAGTGTCGTTTCACCCTTGTGGACCTGGAAAGTATCACACTCAACCACCATCTGGTGAATTTTCATTTTCAATCCCTGCCAAAAGAAGTTACATTGTTCCCAGTCATAGGTTTTGAGGAACCTAGAGTGCCCTGTCGATGAAGAAGCATGGAGTTCGTAGAAGAGATATCCCTGTTGAACAGATTGCAACCAATTTGGAACAAGCAGAGAAATAGTTGTAAGAGAAACTGGGTCATCAAATTGGCGAGAAGGAGAATCTGCCACCATATTATCCTTACCCTTCTTGTAAGTGATCGCATAGTCATAACACATAAGTTGGATAGCCCATTTCCGGTGTGCTGGTGAGGAGACCCATTGTTCCAGAAAATGTTCCAGACTTTGGAGATTAGTCTTGATGCAGAAATAATTTCCTAGTAGGGATGGATGCCACTTTTGTACTGCAGGAAAAATAGCCATCATTTCCTGCTGAGATATAGATATGGCTAAATGATTACCGGAAAGTTCTCTTGAAGGAGGAAAGCCCACTGGTGCAACAAAGATACATGCATATCTATCCAAGGAAGTAGTGGAGACCATTGGTGGGTGCATCTGGATGGAATGGAGCTGAGCGATGACACCATGTGAATTCTTCTTAAGGATATTTTCCAAGCGATGTGAACTGATCATGCGGAGAGACCCTGGTTGTAAGCCCATAAATTTGTGTTGTGTCCCATTGACTGAAAACTGCATCCAAAGTTTAGCAAAATCCCATAAGATGGGGCCAAGTGTGAGTAACCATTGAACGCCCAAAAGCACATCACATCTGCCTAAGGACAAGGAAAACATGTCAGAGCACAGGTTAGAATATTCCAGAGAGATATGCACATTGTGACACTTTCCATGGCAAGGTAAGGTTCCCCCATTAGCAACCATGACTTCAAAGTTGGAGCAAGGATGGACAAAACAATCAGCATGTTTGGTGATCTGAGGGTCAATGAAGTTACGAGTGCTGCCAGGATCAATGAGTATTGTAAGAGGAAGCTTCCTGAAGTAAACCCTAACCCGCATTGTTTGGGGGGTGGTGATGCCAGATAAAGCATGGAGAGATATCTCTGGGTGGTCTTCCTGAGATGGGAAGTCAATAGGCGGCTCCTGAATGTTGACCTGATCATCCGGTGTATCTAGAGATTCTTCACCAACTTCAGAGGTAGGTGGAGAATCCACGTCCAAGAGATAGAGCTTTTGTTGAACACATCTATGTCCCCGAGTGAATTTTTCATCACAATTATAACAAAGTTCTTTTTCTCTGTGTGCCTGCATATCAATTTCAGAAAAATGCTTGATAGGAGTTGGTCGAGGAGCTGGTGGGATGGGAGGTCGGTGAGAACCCATATTTTGGAAGGGAACAAAAGTGGGTTTGGAGTGTTGTTGGGAGGCAATCTTGTCTTCTGTCAACTTAGCCAACCCTAGGGATTCCATCATTGTGTTGGGACATAACATTTTGACCTCTGGGCGGATTTCATCCTTAATACCATTGATAAAACAACTCCTGTAGAAGTCATTAGACAATCCTTTTGTGTGGTTGGATAGTTTCTCAAATTATGTCTGATACTCTCTCACAGTGCTAATTTGATGAAGTTTAGTGAGTGCTCCGGTGAAGTCATCAAAAGCACTAGGACCAAATCGTTGCAAAAGGAGTTGGCAAAAATCTGTCCATTTTGGCTCGTCATGAGCCTTGATGTACCAACGGTACCATTGAAGGGCTTCCTGTTCCAAATGAAAGGATGCAAGTGGAACTTTTTGGACATCAAAAGTATTATGCATACTAAAATACTATTTTGCACGATAGATCCATCTAGTCGAATCAGTACCATTGAAGGGAGGAAATTCAAGCTTTGGACCACGGAAAGTGCTGGAAGAAGAGAACCCATTGGCTGCAGAAGATTGTTCCTGTCAGTTATTGTTCATGGTTGAATGCTGAAGATGGAAGCTGAGAAATTTTTCATCCAGATATTGGAGTTTGGTTTGGATGGCTGCAAGTGCGTCCTCCATGGTTTTTTCTCCTGCGCAGGTGACAACCATAACCATGAGTTTTTTTTGTTTTTTTTTTGGTTGGGGGGAGGGGGAATGGATAGAAAAACACAAACAAAAGCTTATTTAGTAAAGGGAAATTTGGATGGGTAATGGGGGTTTGACTAGATTTTGGACACTTTCTGATGGACAGGGAAGCAAAAAATGGGGATTTCAGAAGCGGGGTGAAAGAATGAGAAAATTTGTCAAAGAGGGACAAAGAAGAAGAAATAGGGAATGAACACGGTGGAAAAATTTGGAGGTGCGTGGGTGAAAATTGAAGTTATGGAAAACCCTAAAAATAGACAAATGTGATATTTCTGGCTTTGGGAAGTAGAATGTGGGATAGGGTCTTCAGGAATGAAATATGCAGAATGGGATTGCAGGGGTGTCCAGAAAGTTTCAAGGGAAACAGAGTTAAAACAAGGGATATATGGCAAAAAAATAGCTTTTTTTTATTTTTTTGTTTCAGGAATGGATCTACTACGACACGGAAGGGATTGGAAACAGATAGATCTGCAATGGCGTGGAAGGGATCGGCAACAGATGGATCTGAAACGATGCCGAATGGATAAAAAATGGTTGGATCTGAAACGACTTTCAAAATAGATATGAAATGACTGGATCTAGAACAGCTGTCAGAATGGATCTGAAACGGCTTGGAATGGATCTGAAACGTTGCGGAAGTGATCCGCAACAGTTCAGCTGAAAATAGATATGGACCCCAGGTATGTGCGGCTTCCTATCGGTTTAGGGGATTCACTCGACCACCAATGTTGTCTGACGACTTGTGTATTGGGGAAATACCCCTCACTCCACGGCTAAGGCAAAACTGATAATGGCTTTGCCACAAACGACAGCTCTTGGTTTACCTCATTAGTGGGAACTAGTCAATCAGGTAGCGGTCGTTTCCCTTTTCACTAGGAGGTCCTCTCAATGGGCCAGCTACTTCGGGGTTCCTGTGGTACTCCTCACAATGAGTTTTAGGGCTTATGCCCAAGTACTTCCCACAGTTAAGCAGATAGGGATTATTCCTAGATCCAAAGCTGCGACAAATGCGAAAAATTTTTTTGGCATAAATTTCACCCAACGAGCCCAAGAAAGTGCTCTGATACCAGATGTGAAGAACCTACAATAATTGATTAATGAAAACACACGAAATAGCAGAAATAACAGAACTTAGAATCACTTTTATATTGATCGCAGGCCACTTCGAGGGGGAAACCTCCTTTCAGAAAGCTCAATACAAATAACTTCACGGTACCTTCATTGGTCTCAACACAAACTTATATACTAAACACAAACTTATATACGAAGTCTAGGCGCCAATACCATGGGTCAATACCATGTGTCAATACAAACCATGGACCAATACAAAATATGGATCAACAATTTCTACGGGACGACTTACAAAGCATATGCGTCCAACAACAATAATACAAACTATGGATCAACAAATACTATGGGACAACTTATAAAGCATATGCGTCCAACAACAATATACTAATAAAGTAAATAGAAGGGTTGACATGGGTTCCTAACAGAGACAACGTGAAATATATTAGTTGTTATGAATGAGTAAGTTGCAAAAGAATCCGACATAGAATAGGGGAGGGATGCTAGTTGTTGGACACCCCACCTGGCTCCCCTCGCCATGCCACATGGCCAACTCCAACTGTGTCATTTTCTAGCTGACAAGGAAGCGCCACCTATCTAGTAGGTGGGTGCCTTTACGCCGCACGTGTAGCATGCCTTTTCACGGTCCCATGGACCTTTTCCCGGGAAAGGTCCTGTTCGGGCCGGTAGTGTGGGCGTTGTGTTAACCTAGTTGTTGACCAGTCCGACCTCCACTGATATTTTTCCCTTCACTTGTCTCTGTTCACCTGGTGCTCGACTCTTTTCACCTGGTGCTCGGCTCTGGTGATATCCTGCACACGTTTGTTGGTGGTCCCTCCTGGTTGTTGCTTCGGACATGGTGCCATTTCGCTCAATGGTGCACTTCGTTATGTTCAGATGTGGTGGCGACTTGGAGTATCCCCATTTCAGTGTTGGAGATGTCGGGTTCTGCCTCCTGTGGTTTCAGTTGTGGCGATGGTGGCTTTTTGTCCCTGGTCTAGTAGATGTGGTGGCTTCACTTTTGGTCTGGTAGCTGCAGTGACTCCGTTCGGCACCTTTTCTCCTATTCCGGTAGCTTTGGTGACTTCGTTACGTTGCTGCGCTCGGTTTCTTGTGTTCGGTTTCTTCATCCCGTGGCTCGCTAGCTTTGTTTTGAGTTCTCACTAGAAGGTTTCCTACCAGCCATCCCTGCAAACATGTTTTTCAACACTCCCAATCTGCTGGGGATTCTATGGACCTTCTATGCTGCATTTCAAGGTTTAACATTTGTGTTTTGGATTTCTGTTTAAATGCTGCATTTGAATTTCAACGCTTCGGTGGGTTTTCGTTTGAATAATTAATGGAATTGTACATCTGTGAATGAGGAAGAATTAGTGTTTATTTATTTGCAGTAGGGTTTATGATTGTTGTATGGTTTATTAATATGCAAAAATGATATGGGAAATTTCTATGCAGAATTGATATGGAAAATTTAGTTTGTTGTTGGTTTTTGTTGCAATCCCTACATTTGTGTTCGGGTTTATGGATTTAGTTTTTCATTAGGTTACGTTACAATCCTGCAGGATGGTTAAGGTTTATGAATTATGTTTGTTGTTGGTTTACGTTGCAATCCTTGTTGTAGGGTTAGGGTTTATGAACTTTGTTTGTTGTTGGTTTACGTTGCAATCCCTGCCGTAGGGTTACGGTTTATGAATTATGTTTGTTGTTGGTTTACGTTGCAATCCCTGCCGCAGGGTTAGGTTTTATGAATCATGTTTGTTGTTGGTTTACATTGCAATCCCTACCATAGGGTTAGGGTTTATGAATTTTTTTTTGTTGTTGGTTTACATTGCAATCCCTACCATAGGGTTAGGGTATATGAATTTTGTTTGTTGTTGTTTTACTTTGCAATCCCTGCCGCAGGGTTAGGGTTTATGAATTATGTTTGTGGTTGGTTTACATTGCAATCCTTGTCGTAGGGTTACAACTTATGAACTTTGTTTGTTGTTGGCTTACGTTGCAATCCCTGCCGCAGGGTTAGGGTTTATGAATTATGTTTGTTGTTGGTTTACGTTGCAATCCCTGCCGCAGGGTTATGGTTTATGAACTATGTTTGTTGTTGGTTTACATTGCAATCCCTGCCGTAGGGTTACGGTTTATGAATTTTGTTTGTTGTTGGTTTACGTTGCAATCCCTGCCACAGAGTTAGGGTATATGAATTTTTGTTGTTGTTGTTTTACTTTGCAATCCCTGCAGCAGGGTTAGGGTTTATGAATTTTGTTTGTTGTTGGTTTACGTTGCAATCCCTACAACAGGGTTAGGGTATATGAATCTAGTTTGTTGTTGGTTTATGTGGCAATCCCTGTAGTAGGGTTTGGGTGAATGAATTTAGTTTGTTGTTGGTTTTTGCTGCATGGCTTGCAGTAGGATTGGTTTATGAATTTGGTTTTTGTTGCTTTGGAGGGATGTCTATTCTTGGAACTGCATGGGCCTGATATTAATAGTTAAAAGTTAAAGCTGCATCATACAATAGTGAATTTTGCCATTGTCTCATCTCATTGGGAGAATACCCATAATTCAGTTTTTTATATCAGCAACTTTGCCAAAGCAATGGAGATATCAGTCGAGGACTGAGATTGGATTTTACTTTAATTTAGAATTGGCAACACAATTAGCATATGATGCAGTTTTACAAGTATATGGGCTTGAATTTACAAGTATATGATGCAGTTTTTACTTCTAACGATTAACATCAAGTGCACTTTACTTGCATTTTGGGCCAATTTATGGTGTGAAATTATTTTGAAGGCCATTTAATTTCTTCTGCACTTATTTCATATTCAAAATCTACTGTGATGGGTGCTGTCAGTTTTTCCTGCTGATTTGGTTGTAGTTATTTTGTTCAATTTATTGTTGGGTAGACCATAGCATGCATTTATATACACGTGGTTTTATTAAACAATGAGTTTGGCTCGATTATTGTTGTTTGTTGCTCTAGTATTCAAAAGGATATTGATTTTGTTCTTGGTTCCTTATAAAGTATCATGTCTTCTTTGTATATTACAGAGAAGGGATGTAGATTATAATTTGATATTTGATATTTATTTTGGTTGAAGGGATGTAGACTATAATTCATAGGCAAACTGAACTGCACCTATATTTAGGCCTTTTATGTTGATTAGTATGATACTCATTCATTAAAGATTAATTAAGGATCTAGACCTAACCCTGCTGCAGGGATTGCAACATAAACCAACAACAAACTAAATTGATAAACCCTGAAAAAAACACACTATAGCTGATTTAGGCCATTTATGTTGATTAGTATGATACTCATTTCTCTTAAGGCTTACAGTCCATGTTTAAGGATGTAGACCATTCCACATACATCATAGAAGGAAGGAAACATAGGGGTCTCAAGAGTTGTACATTAAAAAAAAAATAGTTAAAGATTCATTAAGGATCTAGACCTAACCCTACTACTAGAATTCCAACATAAACCAACAACAAACTAAATTTATAAACCTTGAAAAACGCACACTATACCTTATTTAGGCCTTTTATGTTGATTAGTATGATACTCATTGATCTTAAGGATTACAGTCTAGGTTTAAGGATCTAGACCATGCAACATACATCATAGAAGGAAGGAAACATAGGGGTCTCAAGAGTTGTACATTAAAAAAAACACACTTAAATATTCATTAAGGATCTAGACCTAACCTTGCTGCAAGGATTGCAATGTAAACCAACAACAAACAAAATTCATAAACCCCTTCAAAGTAAATGAAATGTTGAATCAAGGAACATTACAACGTGCTCTGGAAATGATGAAATTGTATATTAAACCCCTGATTACAATGCCGCAAACATTAGGGAACACTAAGACCTGGGATTGTATCCAAAATGGTGTAGGATTGTATCCAAAATGGCCATGTTAAAGACATTAGAGCCAGTGATTACAAAAAATCCACATTGCAATGTGGTCACAACAAAAATATTGACACCCTATATGACACCCCTATGCAGGATGTCCTCCAAGATCTTCACTGCCTAATGTTGTTGAGTTTCCTGCTTGAGCCAAGTTGGTTGGCCTACCTAACAATGGCTGGTTAGGCTGTGGTTGATTGCCTCCATATGATATCCAATTTGCTTCTTGAAGCCATGGATTAATTGAGTAGCCACAGTGCACACTTGTGCTACCAACCCCTGCAATAGGTTGAGCCCCCCTATATCCATACACACGATTGACACCCGCAATGGTAGGAGGGAATAAAGTGGGCATGTGCACTTGTTGATAGCACGGGACTTGGATGTTTAGGAGGTCTTGGAAACATGGAGTATTATCTGCAATATGTTCCAATGTTTTTGGCATCATCCTACTCCCATCCACCATGTTTGCATCACTAGCAACCCTTTCTACCAGCCCTTGTTCTTTTTGAAGCAATTGCTGAGCCTTTCTCAACTCCTTTTCCTGCCTTGCTGTCTACTTTTGATGAGCCTTTTCTCATCTTTCTTTCTCTCTTTCAGCCCTTTCTTGTGCTCGAAGTTCTGCTACAGCAATCCTTGCAGCCTTCTTTTCTTTAGCTAAGTCCTTCTTCTTCTATTTTAAATCCTGGATTTCAAGTTTCCTATGCTCAGACTCAACCAATAATTTTATATAGTCTTCTGAGGTGATTAACTGTGAACTTCGGCATAGACGAAGATTGTCTGTTGTTGCTTGCCTTCTTTTTGTTGACACTCTCTCTACTGGTAGCTTTAGGAACTGACCAAGCAACTGGACCTTCGTTGACACTTGCTACTCCTTGCTTGACACATGCCTTTCAATATTTGGGTCAATGTTCTCCTACTCTATCTGAACCATATTGTCCTCTTCAGTTGGAACCTCATTGTGGACAGTATCTTCTTCTAGATTTCCATTGTCCACAAAATAATGAACAATTTCATTGTCCAATTCTCTTGGCTGTGAAGGCATGTTCATGCTTTTTTCACTAGTCCTTGAGACATTATTTTTGTTCAAATTCACCATGGATTCTGCCAGCCATGATGGTGGGGTAGCCTGGCTTGGCAAAGACAATTCTACATTGTTGCTTCCTGGCGCATGATCAATGTTTTCATTGACATTCCCATTAACAGTTGCAAGACCACATGTGGAAGTTGCAGTTGTTTCAGTTGGTATAACAACCTCCATGTTACTGTCAAATTCTTCATTGTTATATTGTGTTTCACACACATGTTCATCATCATCACCACAGTAGGGTCCTCCTTGAGACAGGGATATGATATTATCAGCAGCAACAACGTCTTCCTCTACTTCCACATCTTCTTGGCCATCAACATGTGCTTAGACATCCCCTTCTTCCTGACCATCCAGTTGAAATGCCTGGATGCAACTAGTATCATGCATGAGAGCCTCAGAATTCAGTGGCCATATCCCAGTCCTCTTAAACCCAACCTTTATATTTGATGGTGTGAGAGCCCTTTCAAAGGCTTTATTTGCAAGCTTGGCTAGCTCAAACCTTTTTACCTCCACCCCTGGATTCTTTGCCATCCATGAAGCTCGCTCACCCCTGAAATAGTTCTTGAAAGGCCTGAACACACTGACATCTAGGGGTTGCAATCTGTGAGTGGTACGAGCAGGCAGTGTCAATAGGTCGATGCCCAAATTGTTAGCCTCCTCAATTGTTTGCACAACAATGTGGCTTCCATGTCCATCTAAAACCAAGAGGTGTCTCTTTATAGGTGAGACACCACCTGGTATAGATGCAGCAAAGTGAGTAAGCCAATTCAGAAAGAGTTCTTTAGTCATCCAAGCATGGGGATGTGCAACCATACATGCACGTAGTTGACAATTCTGTATATAGTTTTTGAGTTGATATTTACCTTTAAATAGATAAAATCTAGGGATTGAAGCACCAATTGCATTGGCATAGCATAGAATAGTGATCCACTCCCTGCTCTTAGGAAAAATCTTAGGCACATTACGACTCCCTCTCTTAGCAATTGCACGCATGCCACAGTTCCTTCCTTCCTGTAAACCTCTTTCATCACAGTTCCATATATGGTCTAGAGCATAACCATGTTTCTCATATGCACTAGAAAGGGTGGCATAGAACTTAGTCAGAATTGCAGGGCATAGATTTAGAGCCATGTCTCTATCCAAGCCCTCAGCTGTACGCAACACAAGGTCTGGATGCCTTTTTTTAACCCAAACCACCATGAATTTCCAGTAAACCGATCTTTGAAGGGGTTTGGTCTCCCTTGACATATTTGAGCTACTGTGGATTTTAGCTGTATCAGCTCTAGCCCATGTCCCATTTGAGCCATCTCCTTACACCACTGAACCACTTCAGCCTCCTCCTCTTCACTCCTAACTGTAACAGGCCCTCTACGCTTTGTATGTGTGATCCCATTTATCCAGTAATGCACTGATGAGGTAGCAACTCCATGTTTTTTAGCAGTAGCACGAATGGAATATCCATTGAACTCTATATCATCAATGGTAGCTAACATGTCTTCTTTTGTCCGGCCTCTTATTGCACTGATTTTGGTGGTTGAACTTGTTCCTAGAACTGTTGTTGATGGTGGCTCTATGGTTGATGGTTGGACAATAGTGTCCTATACCACAACATGGTCATTCTCAACAACATTGTTGGGTGCATTGTTGGCATTTGAATGATCGACCCTCTCATCGTCCGATGAGGTGCAGCGTAGCTAGGCACCCCTACTCAATCAATGACTTGTTCTCCTTGCAATGTTGACTCTTGCCATGTCTGCAACAACTTGCACATTTACAGGGGAAGCTAATTATGTAGAAGAAAATTGGAAGTTGCCTATAACATAAATGGAAATAACATTACAGGTTCTGATTATATAGAAGGAAACTGGAAACTTTTTATAACAGAAATATAAATAACATCAATGGAAATAAAAGAAACACTGAAGCTGATTATGCAGTTACCTGATTATACTGTGATTATACTGTGCACACACTCTCTGATGGTATGTCTCCACTGTGCACACACTCTAGAGTTCGAATTTATGAAATGCCACTGTAGTAAGGGTTGTAGTTCTTTTATAGTTGTTTGATGTTGAATTGGATTGGTAAGATGGGTGCACATGGATTGCAATCTCTCAAAAATAAATGTGTGTTCTGGATTGATTTAGATGTGATCCAATGGCTGGGAGCTTGTCATGGTTGATCCTTGTGCCTTCATTGTTTCATGATCCTTGTGCTTTCATCTGTTTACTGGATGCATTTAATGGGTAGGTGTCATTTATTGATTACAGTGGGTTGGGATGTTGAACAAGCACGTAGTTATGGCTGACACTCTTCTGGTTGTTGCTTGGATAGGTTTTAATGAATGGTTGAACAAGTTGTAATGAATGCTGAGATATTTAGGCTCCAATAGATATTCATGGGTCCTCGTTTGATAGGTACCTTATAGTTGGTGTGAAATACAAGCTACGTTAAATAGTTGTTAATGTACTTTTGGATCCCTGAGCAGATCTGTATGTACTTGGGACAAGATGTTTTGTACTCTTTTGCACTCCAGGACTATTTATGGACACCTATTGGCCCAGTCAGTTAATAGACAATTTTTTAACATATTTTAAATATTTATTGCACTTAATATTGAATATGTGTGTTTAATGTCTAGGTGTTTTTATGTCAATATGTGGTGGCTGTGTGGGACCAGTATTATGACAACTATTGGTCCCTGTTAAAAAATAGACAACCCTCCTCTATACAATTTTATTGAGATAATAAACGGGGAGAATGTTGGGAGTAATTATCTCACCAAGCCCCATATCAACCAAATATCCTTAACTTGACACAATTATTAGTTCTACAGTTGAAAGTCTCGATGTTTGTACAGTTAGTTAGATCAAGATTTATTCAGTGAATGAGGCGGTGTGGTGTTCAAAACTTACATTAAAGGGATTTTGAAGATAGGAGTAATAGAACCGAAAGTCATGTTTAGAGTTTAATGTTTTATCCACCGAGTTGAATGTAGTCTCATGAAGTTTCCCAACAAATGTTGCAAAGAAAAGATGAAAACTTGGCTAAGTGTCGAGGATCTCGAAAGGTACGAAGAATCTTGTAAAATATTTCAACTCGAAGGAATATTTTGGTCGCCATGAAAATTGTTCATATGTGTATAGAAAAGCGATTTGTAATGTTATTAGGGGTGAGTCAATACGTTCATGGAATGAAATAAAATTTGGGTTTTGTTCTCTTATGTGTTGTTATGTGCTCAGTGTGTTTGTTTGTCTTTTTGTTTCGTTGAAGAACAATTTTAGCTCTACCTAAATCATTCACTTATACATACCGTTCAAATCTATATATTGTACCTTAACCAAATATCTTGAAAGCATGAGCTTGATGTGTGAGATATAATTTCCCATGGTATGGGCATTCCTTTATGTTATGAGAATATATTTTAAATCATTATAACTTTTAATCATTTTGATCTTTGTGGGGAAGTTAGTGAAAGATAGTTCCCCTTGTTAAGGGCATACATGGAATTACTTTATGTTATGAGCATATCATTCAAATCATTAAGAAATTTAATCATTTTAATATTTGTGCAAAGGTTCTTTTGGTATAGTTCTCCATGCTAAGGGCACTACATTATGTTATGAGAATATATTTCAAATCATTATGACCTTTAATCATTTTAATCTTTGTGGGGGTGGTTTTGCCCTTTCTTTATTTGTAATCAAAGTTTGGTATATGTCTCAATATCATTATATGTGGTTTATAGGGTTTCTTTTGGTTGAACTTTAGATTCTTTTGAGTTTCATGTGGTAAAGTTCTTCAATTATGTGCTTAGTCCTTTGAAACAATTTCTTCCTTCAACAAAATATTGAGTGTTAATTAAGGATGATATAATCTAGCATATTCTTGCATTATGGTTTGGATAGAGAGAAATTGAATGGAATAAGATTGTGTGTTTCTTTCGTTATGCTTGCAGTGCATGATTGTTAATTTTCTCAACGTAAGCAATTTAGGTTACTTTCATTTAAGCATTTATTTCTTATTCAGTATATTCAAGCACCTTCAATTTGCATTTATTCATTGCTTTATGCCAAAGATAACACCTATAAAAATGTAGTTTATTGTTATTAAATTGATTTTTTAATCAATGTCTATATCATGAAAATATTTATATATGATCAAGTGTGAATGCACTTAGTCTATATTCTCATTCTCTATAAACTCTAATTTTTCTCAGAACTTTTACTATAACATTACATTGTATTTAAGGTTGGAATGAAGTTTTGTTGCGTTAGTTGCCTTGCACCTTCAAATATCATTGATGGATCCACATTTTTCTCCTTGCACCTTTGGATCCTATGTACCTCAAGCACAAAATCAAATTCCATATCAAACATAAGTTTAGAAATGAATAAAAATTTAATTAGCATTCATGAAAGTTGTAACCACTAACACTATATCAAATACTCTCATAGCTATGATGAATATATCAAATACTCATCATAGCTATGAGTATATATCAAATACTCTCATACCTTGTGTGGGGATGTTTATAATTGTACATCCTTAGAATATGCACAATCTATCAGTTGACAAACTTTGTCTATCTATTTACGGACAATCTGTATGAGCGGACTCAAATAGATCTCCCTAGTCTAAATGGTTTAGATCTAAAATAAATGAGTACATAACACGAGTATATTTCCTAGCTCAATTGAAATGCAAGACAAATAAAGAGATGGATTACCTCAATTATGCAATTCCTCTCTACTTGTTGCTCCAATCTCCAAGTCTTCATGTCTTTAGCTTCAAAACCAAGCAAATCATGTGGAAACAAACAAGTGGTAAAAGTACATGGATGTGAATTGATCTAGATTAACAATCAGAGAAGAAAATCCTAAATATCATTAACACAATCACATTTATGGAAAGAACTTGTAATTAATCTAATTATAAGAAATAAAAAGGGAGAGATGTTACAACCAACGATTTGACGTCATAACCTCTTTCCAACAATCCTAGCCTCCAAGATTGAATGCTTAGTGCAGTGCCCTATCTAGGCACTGGGTCTCTATTCAAGGTTCATGTGAATACCAAGTTCTTTCCTTATGTTTTCTGGAAAAATTCGACTGTCTATGTCTCTGTTATCTAAATGATTATATGTCTCTGCAATTTAAATAAACATAAACTTAAATCTTTCATTTTCAACTCTATCCTTTTCACATGCATAATCTGAAAATAAAAGAGAAATACAATTTATTTAAGCTAGCTGAGTAAAATACCTGGACCCGTAGATTTGCAGTAAGATCAGAAGACTTACGTGGTGGATTCTGCAAGTTACCTTAGCAACCCAAAATGATGTGTCCACCCTTCCGATCAGCTATTATCGTGCCGACCCTAGGAAATCAACGGATTTCCTAGCCCCCGAGCCCACAGACCGATAATCCCGACAGCCACTTTCCATCGAACCTTTCCATGGCAATATTTCGCTGAGTTAACCCCCTCCTCAGTCTTTTCTTTTGAGTTTCCCACCTCCTCAAAGATTCGAGTTAACCCCCTCCTCGGCATCGAGTTAACCCCCTCCTCGGCATTCCTCCTTTTTCACAAAAATCCTCACCGTTCTCCCACAATAATCCCCCTTACTACTTTGTTAAATCCCCTCTTTATAGAAATCCACCTCCTTCATAAAGTCAAACTTCCTTATCACTCCACCGCCCTAGCTATCACGGTTTTTAGGAAGTACAATTCATTAATGCAACACCCTTTTCGAGGTGAATGATGATTACATATTATTTTAAGTTATCCAAGTTTCTCTCGAGTAGTGGAATTGTTAAATAATTTGTTTAAACAAATGTTTTAATTTATTTGGAATGATTCTGTTAATTAATCAAATGAATAATCTACATAATAAATTACTCAATCCACTATGCTTTATAAAAAGGGTTATTATCATTATTATTATTAATTAAATAATAATAATAATAATAATAATAATAATAATAATAATAATAATGAATAATAATAGTAATTAAATTAATTGGGAATAGTAATTAAAATATTTATTTGTTTAATCGATAAGTGTCAACATAGTACTTCTATGTATAAATAATGAAATATACTTTAATGGTTTATTTAATCATGATCAACAATTATATAGCACATTCTTCTAGTATTAATGTTTAACTATTATACTTCATATTGGAGTCACCTTCACTTGAGGATGCTTACAATTAATGACACTTATTTTAATCGTTCATTACCATGTTTACATACAAGGACTAATTAACTTATTTTTCACATTAGAAATTGATAATCTTTTACTGATTAAGTCATCCACTAAATACTTAATTGACTTATCCATGATAACTTATGACATTGTTAAATCTTGATAAGCAGGTTGTAAACCAATATTATTGCGCATGTGCATAATGTGCATGCGTGGCCAGCGTATGCACAAGATAGACATGCACTATAAAAATATGTCATATATATATATCCTATGCATAACAGCTAACTAACACTAATAATACTTTATGCAAACTGACAAGTATACATTCATCATAATATTACTAAAACATCATCGGTTATTTTATCAGTTAACCTTTAAGATTTCCTTTCGTTATTTTTATGATTACATTTGATCAATCATTCAGGTGCAAGGGAAGCTACCTACTACCACTAACTCCAGGTCAAGGAATACCCAACCCTCAACAGTACTAACTATCATATCCTCCCATCCTAACCTACGTCCACATCCTCCCTATCCTTCCTCTGCTAGTACAAAAGTGGATGTCGGACTCATCGACCTGACCACATAGAACTTGAGAGTGATAGCGTCGGATGAACAACGGACCTATCCTCCCCTAGCAGGCATCCGACCATCGTCATCACAACATACATGGGGAGCATGTCTCGGCACAGCCCTCCCACGACCTCGTGAATCATAGGAACATAGGGTGGGAAACACATCCATCCCTCTCAACATACTGGGCCTACGCCCTTATCAAATCATACTCTCCTGCTCTCGAGATTATCGGTCCATGTCATCGTATCATCCATTTCGGTTGCTAAGGTTCCCTGCATGGATAAGCTCTTATCCATATATCAGATCAAGTTTTCGGCTATCCCATAGCCCTCGTGTCCTGTAGGTTAGTATTCCGCAGAATACACATTTTATAACAAGCATTTCCATTCGATCACCAATTGATCCATATCATCAACATCATTTTATTTCACGTCACAATTTTATCACATCATAGGTATGCATGGAATATAATAGTTCTATCAATTTCATCACATAAAATCATCAAATCGATCACAGCATAATTACCACATCACATTTCCTTCCAGGACAATTATCAAACATACACTATCATTATGAAATAAAATAATCTCATGATAATCATAACTTTAATAATTGCATGGATATAGTAACATCATTAACACATTAGCAACATATCATCATGTCTAACATGCCGAAAATATGGTTCACTCTGTCTAGCTGTGTCAAACAGATAACAAGCAATAAAGTGAAAGGTGTCTAACTCATAAACATGCCTAGTCAAATATGGGGCGTTACATACACCCACCCTTCAGGAAACTTCGTCCCGAAGTTATGGTCATAATGATGCAGGGAAAATTTTGATGCCTAACCTCTTCATTCTTGCAAGGAGCAGGTGTTGGCCATACTTGTCCTACTTAGCTTTGACTTGACCGAAGATGCCGATATTATCCTATGGCTTTGCTTCTTTTATCCCCTGACATGTATTCTAATAATTAAAGAAACATTTAGATTAATTCTTCTATTGAATCTCTAGAATCCCTAAGGTTATAACCAAGTGTTATCCACCTTAGTACCCTACTTCTTACCGTTTAGCAACATCCTTCAAGTTATAACATCCATAGAAGTTTACTCATTACAAAAGCTTATATTGATCCAACGTAGCATAAATTAGTCAACAATTTAAATTGGAGGTCGTTAGAACTCTTAATCTGTATCCACTCAACATGCAACTACCACGGACTCTTAAGGTTTGCATACCTCTCTTAGGGAAGAAGGTTCACGTCCTTAAAACCCTAAGGTCATACATTATTATTTCCCTATCGGTAATAAATAATAACAACAGCATCGTAACATCCTTAAATTTGGAGAACTATTATTGTTTAAAAGGTCTTCATGGCTATTTCTTATCAGAATACGATTGATATTGTGTTCATTTATTATTCTCGTTTTCAAACCAATATGATTTGTCGGGGAATCATTACTTCTTCACTTCCCTAAGAATCTCATAGCTAGTTTTGTTCCCACCCTTACCATCGCAAAGGTGATTACTAGTAGTTATCCTAGTATGCCATTGTTTTGTTCGTCACCACTCTTTCTTCCCACACAAGCAACCTTTACGTACTTTGTAAGGGCCTTAGTCCAATCCTACCAGTTGAACGAAAACATCAATACTTAATAGGTTCAATCATATTAGAACTTCATAACAACCGCTTTAATTGAGTTAAATTGAGGGCTGTATTGAGATTCTTATGACTCTTTTATTATTAACCGAGATCATCACTGTATCAGGTATGATTAATCCGAAATTCTCTCAAAACCCTTTCGCACCATGACACCAATATTTAGCTTAATTAGTCTAAAGCCATGTTTCCCCTTAACAAATTAGTCTTTTAATAAACTTTATGCAATCTCCTGGTTTAAGTACATGGTGTTTTCCATAATATGATGCATAGGGATACTTATCCTTGTATCCAACAATTTATCTCCATCCATTATCTTATCTAAATATATAATGTATTTCTAAGTCTCTCTCTCTCTCGATATTAGGTATGACTATCTCCCCTAGCCAGAGGGTACGTTAATAGTCCTTACTCCATTTTATTACCACTCAATATTTTAGTTAATGCAAGTATATGTTTCTCTTATTGGTTTGAACCCTTATTGTGTTCGTATAGAAAGCTCATTTTAAAGCACAATCCCGTTCGTCGGACCACTAGCCAAAACCTTGTTTGCTTGTTTCAAACCTTTTAATTATAATCAAATCCACGATTCAATGCCATGAAATGTTACTTTTATCTCATGGTATGCATTCTTATATTGAAATATCGCCTCTTATATACACAATTGGTCTTACTTCATCATGACTTACATTGTGTAGTACCTACGCAAGTTTTATCTTATACCCGAAATACTTATAGTTTCCTTTTACACATAGATCCCTTCTATCCTTATAGTATTGATTAAATATGCTAATAGTACAGTTGACTCCCGATCCTCGTGAATCTCCTCCTTCCACCTCATCACTTATACCTTATACAACTATATGGTATTTAGAAGGCTTCTCCATTGTCAATCGTACCTTAGTCTCATTCATCATAATCAATTTTATACTTTAATTTTGGTTATCATTATAGCCGAATTGATCTTACGCGTACACCCCCTTCTTATCTACTCACTATTTTCTTTCACAACTTCAAATCTTGTTGATGTCTATTGTCAATTATCATTCGTAATATTTGTTAAGAGGGGTAAATTATTTATATAATGTCACATTTGATTAAAGGTAAATTTTAAGATCAAGGCATCCCATTATTTATCTATAAGCTCTTAGTCTCTCGTAATATTGTAGTTGCTTTCGCTTAAGGAGTTTTTTTTTTTTTTTTTTTTTTTGGTGACTCGATACATTTGTTTTATTGGCATGGATTATGGGCCATGGCTTCGATTGGACGAATATAGGAGGGAATGGTCTTGTGTTAGCTTGACGCTGGGATGATGTGTGTGGGCCCTTTGAGCTTAGCCTTTAGTCACCTACGGATCTCTTGGTGTTGAGCACTTGGATGGAGGAGGATGCGTGGGGCCCTGGCTTGGCATGTGGATGATGGAGGACGGAAATCGACGGCTCACGGTGACCCCGCGCCATCGACATGCTCGGGAGTTAACGAGAGAGGCGGTCACGATAAGAATACCACCCTCCCACATGTCCTGCTCCAAGCTCGTCCGCATGCCCATAAAGCGGTATGGGAAACCACCAATGGCCCGTGCGGAACCACCCTTCGGGGATGTTATAAAATAGTGAGGTAGTTCTTCCCCGGCAACCCATTTTATTTTAACCCGGGTGTCGACGTCTCCAAACCCTAACACGAAGATTTAATGAGCGGGAGGGAGCATCCACTACACGAGATCGATTGAATCCCTCAGATTTCATGATCTATTAGTGTGGGCATGGTGCATATAGGCCACGCATCTTGGCTTAGTCACTTCCCAGCCTTCACGAGAACCCAGTGTTCGAGTCCGTTCTCAGCTTGTGTATTTGCTCTGCAATTTCCTCAACGTCGATGCTCTGCAAGTTCATCAACCCCACCAGGGTTCCAGTTGGAGGTGGAAGACTATGTAGCCACCTTCCAGACTATGCATCCACCTTCCACTCCGTCATCTCAGTTCCTCCCTCAGGATTAAACGGGGTATAGTTATTTCGTTCTCTCTTTCTACTCGAGCTTTTAGTTTCTTATTGCGTTTTTTTTTTCTTCAGGGTTCCTGAGATGGGACTCCCTGAAACAACCTAGCTAAGGAGGATATGAGGGCGTCACTAAGATGCCAGGTATGGATACATTGGTATATTTGTTGTACCCCACCCCCAATCTCAGTCTTTTCTGTCTGCTTTTCACGGAGAAGCGAAGTGCAAGCCTTAGCTCGTTCCTGAGCTTCAATTGACTCTTTTGTTCTACCTAGTCTTCAGATAGCCGATCAACGGCCAGCCTCCCCCCCTGTCCACCAGCGTAGGTTTCCTTTCCCTGCTGCTACCTTTGCCTTTATCGAAAGCTCCAGGTAATAGATACAATGCTAAAGTGTAATCCAAAGATTTCCCCCGTAAATGCTTAATGTCCTCCTGTAAATAGGGTGTTTTAAGAACCGTGATATTTTCTTATATAGAGCCTTATTAAACTCATTTGCCTTCATTGAACACCAGCGAGGCTGGTGGGATCTCCACGGGTTCCTTCTCTGCGCAGTCGTCGGTCCTCTTCCCCCTGCAGCTCTCCCATTCTCTGCACAAACACGGGGAAAGATCTCCATTTCTCTACACGGCCGTCGTTGAAGGGTTTTGCAGGGCAATGGAGCTCGATGTCGCCAAGAGAATATTCAAGAAAATGAAGGTCAATGGATTCGTGCCGAATACTTTCAGCTATTGCGTCTTGATTTAGGGTTTGTGTAGAGACGGAAGGCTTGGGGAAGCCGTCGACTACAGCCTCGAAATGCTTGACCGAGGTTGGTGTCCTAACGTCTCCATCGACCCTTCTCCTCAAAGCCTCTAGATTATTTTCAAATATTTCTAGCCTTTCTATATAATTTACATCTATTTATGTTTTTAACTTCTAACCATCTTGAGTTTCAACCTTATATGAAATAGAATTGAATCAATAAATTTTAATTATAATTGCCAACCGTCGAAATATAGTTTCGTAGACTTTATTTTCAGATAAAAACTCCAATTATTAAATATTTCGGAAGTCATATTCTTTTATTTACATCATAAAAATATTGTCTTTCAGATAAAAAGCCCCAAATATTAAGTATATCCAAAGTCGTGTATTCTTTTATTTACATGATAAAAATATATACAATGCTTTTATGAATAATTTGATGTCCTTAACCAGAACTAACGATAAATAATTGACGCTTTACATTCTTTGTTAATAACTTTTAAAGGCCGTGGATGCCAAGTGAACACAACTCTTCGTGAATTAGTGGATTTGGCCCGTCTTTTCATCAATTTCAGTATGGCTCTACTTTCAATTTATGCTCTTGTTCTTTGTAGATTGCCTTTTGATTTTCTTGTTTTGGTTATTGATTATTTTTGTAACGTTGTGCATTGCAATATTCCTTTTCAAAAATGATTTTAAAATTTTCATTAGTTGTTAAATATAAGGTAGCAATTATATTCGTGATGTTTTTTTTTTGTTTGAACATGTCCTAGATTCCTATGCTGTACGATCTGATCCACATTTATTGGATGTAGAATTGCTTATCTCTTTCCTATATATCACTAATTTCCAGATATGTCCAAAAAAAAAAAATTCATCTATCTCTATTGCGTAGTAATAATCTTCTGGCGAGATTGTATCCATCTCTGTTTTATGAGTAATTAATTCAATTGAATCAGTGAAACGCTCTCTATTTATCCCGCGTTGCCAACGTGCACGCAAGATAAGGATGGTTGGTGGTTGCGGTGGAAAACCACCATCACACGTGTCAAATTTTTATACATCCGCATATTAAAAGATGGTATGGTAAACCGCTCAAGGAACAATGCAGAAACTGCCTCACGTGGCATCAAAAGTATTCCCGATTTGGAAGAAAATGAGGTTTTATTTTATTTTATATATACATATTGGTAACTCGTGGTAAGAAAATCCAACCATCTTAATGAAAATAACTACTCACCCTTTATTTTAATATCTTATAACTATTTAAGTTTTATTTTTAACATTTATACACCCCAAATTTTTAAAACCTAAATTCATAATTCCCATGAGTTGTCTTTTATGCAAGAACCGACATACTTAATTTAAATTCATCAAAATAAAACATATCTACACCTTGTCATTAAATACCCCCAATAGTTATGTTGGGCATCTAATTAGTAAATACGATTCTCTTCTCCCGTCTCAACAATTAGAGCTTGTATTTTATATTTCATGTGCATTGGAATTTTAAACGAATCACACCTATTAAAGCCATTTTTTTTTTCACATATATATACATTTATTAACCTAGTTTTCTGTTATATTGCAGGAAGAATATGCTCATCCGCCATAGATTTGGAGTATGAGAGTTCGTTTACTTTACGGGCAGCCTCCTAGCTTTTCTCCAAAACCTTATGTTCAATTTTCTCGGTGGAGGATGCTGGATTTACACAAAATTTCAAAATTTTCTGCTCAATATATATATTTATATTTTTTCGTTCACGTTCTGTTTTTGTTATGCTTTGTAAATAAACAGGAAAAGGGCTCTTCAAGTTATCTCCCCATTTGTTGCAGCCATCATATTTGTTTGCTATTTTCTAGTAATTTCGCTATAATTCCAGGTGTAGTTAGGCCCTAAGGTCTCAGGGTTTGAGCCTCGGCTCTGATACCAAATGTAGTGCCCTATCTAGGCACTGGGTCTCTATTCCAGGTTCATGTGAATACCAAGTTCTTTCCTTATGTTTTCTGGAAAAATTCGACCGTCTATGTCTCTGTTATCTAAATGATTATATGTCTCTGCAATTTAAATAAACATAAACTTAAATCTTTCATTTTCAACTCTATCCTTTTCACATGCATAATCTGAAAATAAAAGGGAAATACAATTTATTTAAGCTAGCTGAGTAAAATACCTGGACCTGTAGATTTGCAGTAAGATCAGAAGACTTACGTGGTGGATTCTGCAAGTTACCTTAGCAACCCAAAATGATGTGTCCACCCTGCCGATCAACTATTATCGTGCTGACCCTAGAAAATCAACGGATTTCCTAGCCCCCGAGCCAGAGACCGATAATCCCGACAACCGCTTTCCATCGAACCTTTCCATGGAAATATTTCGCTGAGTTAACCCCCTCCTCAGTCTTTTCTTTTGAGTTTCCCACCTCCTCAAAGCTTCAAGTTAACCCCCTCCTCGGCATCGAGTTAACCCCCTCCTCGGCATTCCTCCTTTTTCACAAAAATCCTCACCGTTCTCCCACAATAATCCCCCTTACTACTTTGTTAAATCCCCTCTTTATAGGAATCCACCTCCTTCATAAAGTCAAACTTCCTTATCACTCCACCGCCCTAGCTGTCACGGTTTTTAGGAAGTACAATTCATTAATGCAACACCCTTTTCGAGGTGAATGATGATTACATATTATTTTAAGTTATCCAAGTTTCTCTCGAGTAGTGGAATTGTTAAATAATTTGTTTAAACAAATGTTTTAATTTATTTGGAATGATTCTGTTAATTAATCAAATGAATAATCTACATAATAAATTACTCAATCCACTATGCTTTATAAAAAGGGTTATTATCATTATTATTATTAATTAAATAATAATAATAATAATAATAATAATGAATAATAATAGTAATTAAATTAATTGGGAATAGTAATTAAAATATTTATTCGTTTAATCGATAAGTGTCAACATAGTACTTCTATGTATAAATAATGAAATATACTTTAATGGTTTATTTAATCATGATCAACAATTATATAGCACATTCTTCTAGTATTAATGTTTAACTATTATACTTCATATTGGAGTCACCTTCACTTGAGGATGCTTACAATTAATGACACTTATTTTAATCGTTCATTACCATGTTTACATACAAGGACTAATTAACTTATTTTTCACATTAGAACTTGATAATCTTTTACTGATTAAGTCATCCACTAAATACTTAATTGACTTATCCATGATAACTTATGACATTGTTAAATCTTGATAAGCAGGTTGTAAACCAATATTATTGCGCATGTGCATAATGTGCATGCGTGGCCAGCGTATGCCCAAGACAGACATGCACTATAAACATATGTCATATATATATATCCTATGCATAAAATCTAACTAACACTAATAATACTTTATGCAAACTGACAAGTATACATTCATCATAATATTACTAAAACATCATTGGTTATTTTATCAGTTAACTTTTAAGATTTCCTTTCGTTATTTTTATGATTACATTTGATCAATCATTCAGGTGCAAGGGAAGCTACCTACTACCACTAACTCCGGGTCAAGGAATACCCAACCCTCAACAGTACTAACTGTCATATCCTCCCATCCTAACCTACGTCCACATCCTCCCCATCCTTCCTCTGCTAGTACAAAAGTGGATGTCGAACTCATCGACCTGACCACATAGAACTTGAGAGCGATAGCGTCGGCTGAACAGCGGACCTATCCTCCCCTAGTAGGCATCCGACCATCGTCATCACAACATACATGGGGAGCGTGTCTCGGCACGGCCCTCCCACGACCTCGGGTATCATAGGAACATAGGGTGGGAAACACATCCATCCCTCTCAACATACTGGGCCTACGCCCTTATCAAATCATACTCTGTTGCTCTCGAGATTATCGGTCCATGTCATCGTATCATCCGTTTCGGTTGCTAAGGTTCCTTGCATGGATAAGCTCTTATCCATATATCATATCAAGTTTCCGGCTATCCCATAGCCCTCGTGTCCTGTAGGTTAGTATTCCGCAGAATACACATTTTATAACAAGCATTTCCATTCGATCACCAATTGATCCATATCATCAACATCATTTTATTTCAGTTCACAATTTTATCACATCACAGGTATGCATGGAATATAATAGTTCTATCAATTTCATCACATAAAATCATCAAATCGATCACAGCATAATTACCACATCACATTTCCTTCCAGGACGATTATCAAACATACACTGTCATTATGAAATAAAAGAATCTCATGATAATCATAACTTTAATAACTGCATGAATATAGTAACATCATTAACACAGTAGCAACATATCATCATGTCTAACATGCCGAAAATATGGTTCACTCTGTCTAGCTGAGTGAAACAGATAACAAGCAATAAAGTGAAAGGTGTCTAACTCATAAACATGCCTAGTCAAAATATGGGGCGTTACACTTAGCCTACTAATGGATGAAGAGGATCACCTAGAGAAATTACACTGGCATAAGAGTAGTCTATCCTTACTCCCTTAACAATGGATAGGAGGTTCATATATAGAGAGCTAAAGGGATAGGATAGGTTTACGATTTAGAGGAGAGTCTTAAGGGATCATCCCACTAGGTAAGGAGATTGACTGCTACCTTTCCAGGTAATTAGGGATAAGTATCCACGCCATCCAAGCTTTGAGAAGTCACTCGAAGCTTCTCTTTATCCACTTTAACCAACTGTGATGCACCTTGCACAAGGAAAACATGTGCCAGATAGATATTAGCGCACCTTGTACAAAGGCACACTGCATCACCAACACACTCTGCTGAGTTGCAGAGTGCGTCAGCTTGAATGTGACGCACCTTGCTGGATAGTAGGGCACATCGGAGTGACAACAAAAGGTTAAAGGGGAAGACAAAAACTTATCTTTCATTGTTTTAGCTCAGGAAATTTAGGGATCATGGCATATAGATGACACATCAGTCATGGTGATGAGATTTTGGTGTAAGATAATGCCCCCCAAACCATGAAGTTGGAAAAATAAGGTAGGTGAAATGGTTTGTAATAGGGAAAAAATTGAAGTAAGGATTGTCGGTTGGAGTGACAAACAAAGATCTTCTGCAATATAATCAAATATGAGATACAGGTTTCAAACTGACACATAACATGGTTTCTGACCAATACATTGCAGATCCATGGTAGTAAAGATCGATTGAACACAATCGTGGCTACTAGACACAATCGTAGATCCATGATGAGATGATAACACAGCCACAACCAATACATAAGTGGATCCATGTAATATGACTCAAAACAATCTCCATCACAACCTGGGTGAAATTTATGACTTAACCCAGGGTCTTCAATCCGAACCCGTAATGATATGATTCTAACCATGTGATTACACTGTTTTGAAGTCGAACATGGCAGAAACCACTTCATTACTGGTCATTGATGTATACCGTTAACAAGCATGAGGGAAATCACCATTGATGTCAATGATCCCCAAGGTATCATAGCACACTAGTACAAAATGAGAGATAAGTGACTAGGTGACTAAAAAAGTTAGTCACCACTATTTTTTCAAGTGATAAATGACTAAAATTGAACAATTTTAAATAAGCCAACTAAAACCGACTAAGATAAATGACTAATTTAGTCACGGGATAAAATATATGACTAGGTAACAAGTGACTAAAATAAAAATGACTAACATAAATGACTAATTTAGTCACAGTAATATAAATATGACTATCTAACAACGATTAATGTGAATTAGTTGTTTATGTTAGTCAGTTTTAGTTGCATCATACTAACAATGGAAAATTACAATTTTGATAATTAATTTGTACAATATTTTACTAAATTTTAACAATGCAGATGGATTTAGAAATCTTACTATGGGGGCCATGGTCGATGTTTGTGGTCCCAAACCACCATATTGGCCCTCCACGAGGGATATTTGGCCTGGAAGTGGGATGTGGTGCTGATATTTTTGAAGTTTAGAACACTAGATATGGTTTCTAATATAAATTTTTCTTATAAGCTATAACTTCATATATTACTTGGCAAAAAGAAAATTACATCGGATAGCCATTATAGCTCAGGATAAGCATTAGACACAGAACTATAGACCATGTCGTCCCAAAAAGCTATTCCCACATCCCAACAGCTCCATTTCATATGAAGCATTAATCCAGACAAAACTTTCATCCCATCACTAGTAGAAAATGAGAGATAAATGACTAGGAGACCAAAACATTTGGTCACCACAGTTTTTTCAAGGTATAAATGACCAAACTTGAGTGAGCCAACTAAAAATGACCAGAGGAATGATCAATTGGGTCATGAGATAAAATATATGACCAGATAACCAGTAACTAAACTAAAAATGACCACATAACAATAACATTAAGAATATGAATTAGTCATTTATTTGACCATTGTTAGTTGTGTCACTTCGACAAAGGAAAATTGCAATTTTGACAATGAATTTGTACAATTTACTAAATTTTAACACTGCAGATGGATTCAGAGACCCTCTGAATCCATCTGTAGTGATAAAATTTAGTAAATTGTAGACCCCCTCAAGGATTCAGTGGGTTATTTCAATAGTCTAGTTAGCGTCATGTCTCAAATATTGGTCGTTTCTCGTTAAAAGCATCATCATATCTTGAATTTTATACCATTGTCTTCAACTTATCGCACTTATCATGCTCATATTTCATTTGGACAAAATTGTCATTGTTTGACCCTTTCGGCACTCAACTGAATTTTTGGTAAGTAAGAGTCTTTTGCATCTCATCAGTTGAAATCCACCTATTTTCTTCCTCCCAGTTAATTTTTCGATATTATCTATGGATGCCAACTCATCATGCCTATGTCTATAATGTTATAAATACCACCTTGGTTTTCTTGTGGGGAAAAAAAGGCTTATATCCTCCATTTAAAAGTAAAATAAAAACCCTCCTTTTTATATTAAAACTCCCATCTTTATAATTTATCCCTTCTAAAATTCTATTCCCAAATAGTAAGATTTTAAATATTTTATACTCTACTTTTATGATTATAATTTTATAAATATGCAACAATCTCTCTCCCCACTTTAATTAAAAGGGTCCCTTTTCATTAACCCTTATCCCTTTTACATATTCTACATATTATGAACATCCTTTTTAAAGAAGACCCCATTTATGGCATAGCCACATACCCTTCTTCCCTATGTCTCTCCAAAATTTTCATTAAAACATAATGGAGAAAATAAATTATAAATAAAAAGGCCTTATCCTATACCCCTTTCTACTACTCACCCCCTTCCAACTGCCATATTTATGCGTAGAAATGGTCCCTTGTCCCACAAACAAGGTGGTCTCATACACCAACTTGATGTCTCACGGTGACTTTCAAAATATATTATTATTATTATTATTATATGCTAATGTATATATCATATAGTTATAACTATATATTAGTTAATATATTATATACATATTAATATAATATAGTTAGTATATTAATATGTTATATAGATATTATACAGTTATATAGTTAATATATGTAATATATTTATATTTGTATTAACAAATTTAAAAAACCAAGAATATAAATAAAACAAATATAATAAAGAGAGAGAAATTAAATTTAAACAAAAATAAAGGAGGGAAAAGTGATTTAGCTGGAAAAAAATGGAAAACAATGAGTAAATTAAAAAAAAAAAAGGGAGGGAAAAAAAACGAAGCTTCAATAGATCTAATCTGTTCGAGTTGAATGGATGCCGAAAAAAGGGTTGAATCATGCCAAAACTGACAAAGTGATCAAGAAATTCAGCATCTAGCTTTGTCCTAACAATAAAGATTGTCGGCTAAATAGATATGAGGTTTGCATTTGGTCTATCTGAACTGGTTATATGTCCCTTAACTCAGATTTTGGTATCAGTATTTTTTTATGCACTTGACAGGTGGCGTGGGCATTAACAATACGTGCAGTGCACATAGCCTACCCTTTAGGTCCATACACGGGCATGCATTACCACTGGAGACATGGATTTGGGCACTCGGTCTTGACTTAGGGTTTGGTCTTTCCCGTTGAGCCTGGTGCAATTTTCAGTAGTTGGTAAGTGGTTTTCCCCTTTTGTATCTTTCCAAATTAGGGTTTGTCGTTCTTGTTGGAAGAACTGCTGAGTATGGAAACATTGGAATCTTTGGAGGGAAGAAATTACACCGAGCAGGCTCCTAGTCCCAAACTTCTGCAACATACTCAATCTTTGAGCAAGCTATTACAATGAATTAGCCTTCTGGAGAATTTTGTTTCGTGGTTTCCTTATGAAACTCTCGCCAAGCTAATGGAACTCTCTCCACAGATCAACATCAGGGAATGTTGATAGTCATGCTGATGGCACTCTCATAAATTTCTCTTTACCAAGGTTTCTCGCCTCAACTCTAGGTTGGTTTTATCTTTTCGCTTCATAAAAGTGTGCTCATGTGTTTTGTTTTGATGTGAGATAAATCTTAAGAAATATTAAGTGGCCAAGTTGCCTCCCTTCCCAAGCCCTCCAGAGGTTTTGATTGATGATGGAACCACAATGGGAAAATAATGATTTTATTTTCCAATTCTTTCTTTCATATGTTATCATCTCTATTATTTTTAGCAGGTGAAAGGGTGAACAAAGAGGTATTTAATAGAATCCATACCTAACAGTTACTTGTGTGTTCCTGGCTTATAGAGAATCCATTTAAACCCATCCCCTAATCTGGTGTCTAAGGTATTATATTTTTTCCTTTAACTGTAAACTGGGAATACCTCATGTTTTAGGGCTGAGTTCTCTAGGCACTGAAAGGAAGGCAAGGAAGGAAAAGCCTGACCAACCAAATCGTATTGAAAGGAAGAATATGAGCCATGTGTTACTGGACTTCAATCGGTAGTTTACATGGGTATTGAATAGCTGGACCCAGTGTATGTTCAATAGCCATCACCCCACCTAGATGCTTATACATATAGCCAGCTGCAGTGATGGAGGTCGGCTTCAGATAAATTAGTGCGGCACAACACTAATTTATTGTAGGAAGGCTTAGGTTCGGGTGCACGGACTATGATCTTTTCTAGCAAGGGATAATAAAGCTCCCTGGCCTACTTTTCCATCGTTAAGTTGTTTTCCTGCAAATTCTCTTATTTCACTCTCCTATGGTATTTTTGTCACCACTGATCTCTTCCATGTTGTAGCATTTCCACTATACTACAATTTGTAATTTGGATAACATGTTTTGATATTTACAGCCAAAATTCTAAATTGTCTATGAGTGTAAAGGTCTGTTTGTAGCAGTTGTCAAAGTAACCCATCTGAACAATTTTCTTTTAGTGATGTGCCAAGTTACTTCTAGAATGTCAATCCCAAGAACAATTATGTTTCAATAGGCTATTTATGTTCAAGTTGAATAAATTACATTAGATATGCTTGAGCTTTTTTGAACTCCTTGGAAACTATATGTTTGGTGATGGAGGTACAAGAGGCCCCATTGCAAAGTTCTGGTAGAAATCATGAATCTCTTTATCAAGTCCTCCTGAAGTGATGCTATAGTTTCTAGAGATACCTTGGAACATTGAAAATCTATGGTTGCATGGTTTCCTCTGTAAGGTGGTTGCAAACCAATGGAACCAAGGAACTATTGAAATGCAACCTATTTGCTATCCTTCCCATCAATCTTTGTATCTTTCATTGCCAACTTTCAAAGAACCAATTGGTGTAACCCTAAAATATTTCCTATCATTGGTTACATCAATATTCAAGATTTCTACTTGCTTTGTAATTAGACCATTTTCACCTCTTTAGTGACATAACTTTGTAATTAACAAAAATGTCGATAATTGTTCAGTGAGTTAGATTTTTTCCTACCACACCACAGCATTATGCAGTATGTATCAGATGGAAGAAATCTAATCTCAACTAACATGATAAGGCTATTAAGACTGTACTAGTTGATTTTGTTATTGGCTTAACCTCCCAAAAGCCTCTATGTCAACTATAGTATGATATGTCTAGTCTCGCAAATTCAAGTACTTTTTGATAAGTCTAAATATTTTGACAGGACATTTAATAAAAGTATTAATATGTTGCCTTTAGTGACTAGTTCCATCTGTTGCAAACATTATATGTTCACTTACATCACTTCCTATGAAGATAAAATTTATATTATCTGCAAAATAAAAACTACATCACATTCTTACACATTAAACAAAAATAAGGCTCTCTAATCTAAAGAAATCATTACCATTAGATACAAAGTGTCAGCAGTAAAAGCCTATAAAATCCATTAGGGGAGCGTCTATCTCCAACTTTTTCAGATTCAAGGCCCCACGAACAATGTTCGGCAGTATTATGCATTTGGTTATGTGATAATGGTTGCCACTGGAGACAAACGTAGGTAATTATCAACATCATAACACCTTATTGAGACATAATTTTGAAAGTATTATTAGTGGAATTCATAGTGTGGTGTGAAAATATTCTGATATATGAGGAGCATTGTTAAAAATACTCTACTGTGCACGAGCATGAGCCAAGATCATCATTGAACTAGTTCAAATTGAATGGGAAAAATCAACATATACATACAAGGATCCATTGGAGGAGATTACTGCACAAAAATTGAACCAGTTCAAATTGCTAGGCGAGATCATCATATACATACAAGCATCCAATGTTAGCAAAAATATCCCATACTAACCTTTAGTGCATTCTGAATACTAGGATAAGGCACACTATGAGAGTAGATCAACTATAGCAAGATCGCAATAGAAAAGAACGATTGCACTCTACACCTCCATATGTTGAATCAAACACTCACTCATTGAGAAACTATGGAAAAATGGGTTCAAATTTTTATCAAGAAGGTCTAACTTGTTCTTAAAAATTCAATCCTCAAATACTACAACAAAGGATGAGTACAAAATCCTTTATTGAAGATTGCAGAGATGTGTGTGATTAAATAGAGCAGCCTTTAAGGACAGTATATATAGTGGAAGCTACATGAATACTATGTTCAAGTGAAGAAATGATTTAAGCGGTGATGTTGCAGCATAGTGGAGTTCATGTTGCATAACTAAGTAAAAGCAGAGATTGATGACTCGCAAGGAGTATGACTTGAATATTTTGCAGAGGATGGGTATTGTTAAAGCTATTACATGATTAGCAATGTAAGTTGGTTTGATTACATTACATTCACAATTTTTTTGAAGAGGAATCAAGAACTCACAGTCACCCTGACAACTATACTCAGGGGAGCCCATAAAGAACCTGCAGTTAATTGTGTTTGACATTAACAATCACTAATTAATAATAACTGCACTGCTTAATAACAATCACTAATTAATAATAAGTTGGATTGTGTCTTCCCATCAATGGGTCAACTAGGATGAATAACTCATCTTCAGAATCATCTCATTCCTTATTAGTGAACCACTATCTCACACTCAAAAAGCATCAATTGCTATGTTGATTACACCTACTTCTTGTGTTTATTGTTGGTAAACGAGAGCGTTCAAGCGCTTTTGTCCTCACAATAAGTAAACAACCATATATTCGTCAAAATATAGAGTTAACCTCTAATGGTCCTACCTCATACTTGTTCATGATGGTCTACTTGGGTTTTGCTTGCTCATAAGGACCTTTTAGACAATTAGAGGAGTATTTCCACTGTCTTTATCTTATTTAGGTTTTTTTTGGTAAATTTAGTTTTCATATGGAAGTAAACGTGTTTCCTTTAAGGCCCAATGGCCATCGATACAATGACTAGCTGCTACATCAATGACTACTAGGCACAATATGAAGCTTAAAGCAATGAGACTGGAAATTACAAGCTACACTAAAAGAGCTTATTCATGCACCAACAAGAGCTTCCATTCCACCTAGATCTTGTTTCTCGCACTTACAAACATGCACATACGATTTCACCATGGAGAACTAGCAGCTATAAATAGAGTGCAAGGACCAATTCTTACTATAACCTGTCTTATTTAAAAAGACACAGTTTCCACAGTTTTCATCGATAATTTTACATATAAGGGTGGGCGAAGCATGGAATAATTTAAGATCATGGTTTTCTCCTTTTTAACTGAATCTATTCCCATTGAATTACTCTTCTCTTAGAAGGAACATATGGTGGATTGATCCCTTACCTTGTACCTATAACCATCGCTTAATTAATCTTCCATCTGCTCTTGTAAGGACGGATGGGACACCCATGAATGAATCCATTAGAACTATCCAGCACATGAAAACACCACTTTGTAGATATAAGAGAGTAAGTGGGCTAAGGATATACCTTAAGGAAGTAGTCCAAAGTGCTAGAACTTTAGTTCTGACACTACTCCTTAAAACTACAACTTCACTCTATGGCTTGTCAATGGAGATAGTACTGGTTCAAACCAACCAATCAATATTTTTTTGCAATTATTTTAAGTGAGTGGAGCTGTTGTCAAAAAAAATCATGGCACTTGGATATTCATGCTTTTACATCCATGCAAAGATGTTACAATCTCACCAGAACAGAGTCTTACATGACTTCCATAATGGTGCCTCTAGAAATATGGTGTCTTCAGGTAAGCAAATATCTTGTAACCATAGAATGTATTAAGCATCTACCATTCCGCTATTTTTGTACTCCATTTTTCTTACTCCTGATCTTATTTTTCATTTAAATTTATTGTCTCAGATCTGTTTAGGAGAGGAATTGATATTCAAGCAGTTTATGTCATTATCAATTTTGACTTTCTAAGACTTCCGAAACTTATTTACACAGAGTAAGTATTTCATATTCCATTGCATTCCCTTTCTTTCTTATATCGGCTTGTCTCAAAAGCCTACTTTTTCTGAGCATATATACATGAACATGCTAGCATTTTAGTCATACATGATCTACTCTTTTATATAGGTATGGTAATCTGGAAGGTTTGGCCATCTGGGACTTGCTGTCAATTTTATTTGAGGATCAATTTAATTTGTATGTTTTATTGTGTTTGAATTACCTCTATTGTTCATGTATTATTTCAAGTATATAGAAATCATAGTAGATTCCATCATCTCTTCAACATATATTCTCACACTATACGTACAAGATTGAGCATGAACTTGGCACTGAAATAATGCCAATCCCACCTCAAATAGATCAAGCCATTTATTGTAGATAGAGGTATGAGGGAACAATATTATTTGTCCCCTTAGTATATATTTAAAGAATAAGAATAATGAGGGTTTGGTTGGCATTAAATTCCATTGGAATTTCTACTTAGATAGGGTGCAAGCAAACTTTGAAGCATGAAATGTATATCTTTGTATGCTAGGAATTGCTCATAACATATATTCTGCAATACTATCTCTTGCAATGGTTTGGGATATTTGAAAAGATACTAAAAATATAACCTACACATGAATCTATATCTTTTTATGAAAGTATCATTGTTGAATAAGAATTTATGATGGAAAAATATAACCTGTAGTTGAAGCTCTATCATTTTATTCGAGTACCAATGTCAAATTTGTGATGGCTAAAATATTGTTGATTTGGCTGCAAATGTTGTTAATCTTTGTATTATAGACTCATGGGAGGTCATTCAGTGCTACAAATTGGTAGCATTTATTGAAATTTGTCCGCCATATATGTGCTCTTGCATAGACGCCTCAATGCAATCATTTTCACGTACATAAATGCTATTGGGGCTAGATATTTGGAGAAATATTTATCACAAGTGGAGGTGCTGTGAAATAAGCGTACATTTTGAGCTTAATCCACAAGGTAGGATTCTTTGATGTCTAAGTTGCTTTACATAATAATGAAAATAGGTAGCATATGGATTGAGAACATTCCTCTTTTGCTTTAAGTTTCAATGCTAGACATAATTTGGACATAATGAAACTTTGTAGTTGTCAATCACTCAATTCAAAAATATTAGCTTCATTGGTTGCTTGTCATTTGTCTCAAAAAATTCCTTGTAGATTCAAAATCAAGTTGAAATGATGGTGGTGGATATATATAATCCATACCATTTTATTTACCTATAAGGAAAATTCCACCTAGGAAAACAGTCGAGTCCTATCAAATGTGAAGGCCTTGTAGCCATAGTTGATCCTAAAGGCAATGTAGTTGAGTAACGGAGGTTTCATTTTTGGTCTGAATTTCTCTAGGATTCATTTTGATTCAATAGAAAGATGAAAACTGCCATTACCTTGGATATCTATGTGTAATGCAAGTTATATTCAGATTTTCTATAGCAGGAAACACATGGGTCTTTTGGAAACACTAATGACAAACATATACTTGTGCTACTTGTTTCATTGATCATTTCTTCCCTCTGTTGATTCTTGTGTTTCTGTATTGTGGAGCTTAGACATGGATCTTTGTACTCCTAAGGTAAATTTAATGTAATTGCAACACAACAGACTGCTAAAAGAATTCCACCTTTCACAAGCAATTCAAACTCAACAAAACCTAGAGCAAGCCACTTGGCAAAGAGGCTTGATTTGAGTATACGTGGGAGAAAAGAAGTTAAGAATACCAAGTAGGATAAATCAAGGTAATTTGTTTATGTAGGAACTATTTGGTGGAGAGTTTCTTTTGGTTAATATCATTTTCAGGATATTAATTTAGAAGATATGGTTAAATATTGGAGCTTTCATCCTTGAAAGAGAGAACTTATTTTTATTATGATCCTCAATTATAACAGTTTTCACTTTTTTTTCATTTTTGATGATCAGGTGCATTGAGGACATGCTGTTGAGGAAAGAAAAACACCTCAAAAGAGTGCTACCCAAGACAACCAAGCAGTGAAAAGACAAAAACTTGAAGGGGGCCACTTGCACTAGGTGCGCTATGTTTTTAACCAATTGATTTTTCCTTCTAATCATGCATTTTAACCAAATAGTCTAGAAATATCAAGTAGATGTTTTAGGTGACTATTGTAGACGAAGTTACCAATCCTTATGGTTCCTTATATTATGAAACAGTTATTGTTATAGAAAAAATTATGATAGGCTTAGATAACTGAATTAGTTTTCTACAGTTTCCAAGCAAGAAAAAGAAAATTTTCAATCAAAGTTCCCTAATTTGCAGGATGATGAGACCCACTAATCTATGCAAGTTTGAGAAGAAATAAGATAACAAAATATGGAATAGAATTTGCATTTTCAAAACAAAATGTCAATGTAAAAGTCAAATAATAAGATTCAATCTTGATGTAGGAAAGAAAATGGAGCACATAGCTCACATGCCAAAATCAATAGGATGAATTTGGAATGTTTCTTTTTTGAGTCAAGGTTGGCATATTTCTACTTTTAAGTTCCTTTATGATCTCTTTTTGACCTTTTTTGTCTTGGACACATTTTCTTGCAGGAAAACAATTTGTAAGAATTATGTTTCTCATTGTTGAAAAGTTCCTGAATTCATATATAGACTTATCCCTTGTTTGTTGTTCCCAAACTCATCTAATTTGCTTGTCCTTAATTGTTTCATTTCAGTTGCAACCAACCCTTAACAAGAGTATGATGAGGTGTAAATAATCTTTGAAGGAGTCAAAGTTCCATTATTGAAGGAGTTGTGCTAATGATAAGTTATCCGTAAGAAATAATGCAATTTTAAGTTCGCAACAACGGTCGCATAGTTCCAATGTCTAGTTGCACTTATAGATCATTATTTTGTATTTGATTAGTATATTGTTTATATGTTGATTAGTATATTGGTATTTGAATATCATCATTGTCAAGCAATAACAACTTCTTAAAGGGTGCTAGCTCAATGGTAGAGCACCTGCCTAATTATAGGTAGTAGATTGGTGGTTCAATTGCTCCATACCCTATCATAAATTAGTGACTAAGAAAATGACTAAATTCACACATATATGCCTATTAGTAGCTAATTTCCAGTATCTTATAGCACGACTAACGTTTAGTCGTATTTGGCTTAGTCATTAATATGTTATCATCTAGTAGTTTATTTAGTTGTACATTTGGTCATTAATTGTGACAATCAATGACTAAATCAGTGATTATCAATGTCTAAATCAGTGAGTATCAATGACAAAATCAATGACTTAATTAGTGACTATCAATGACTAAATCAATGATTAATAAGTCAACCAATTAATGCCTAGTGAAATACGACTAGAGATAAGATAGTGGAAATCAAATACTATTAGTCACCGACTCAAAAATAGTCGTTTATAGTCGAATTTTAGTCATTTTTTAGTCATTAATTTCTCATTTTGTACTAATGGTACATACCACTGAATGTGAATCAATGGTATGAGGTCAAAGACTCAGTGGAATATGTCAATTAGAAGCTAATGATGTGAACTTATTGTTGAAAGTGATGTAACCTGCCGTTCAGGGATGTAGGCCCAAGGTACTTGAATAGTTTCTAGGTTTAATCCTCAGATGATGTGTTGAAGTCGACAAGGATAAACCGATCGATGGAGGGCCATGATGTTTCCCCCATCATCAACATGAAACAATATTGAGAATTTTTTTGAGTAGATAAGACTATAGAGCGACACTTGAGACTGACTTAGGAATGACCAACATGATAGAACATAGAGTGACTGCAGAGATTGAATTCGATGAACAAACCTCTCTTGAACATGGGAATGGCACGACTTGATAGAATTGACATAAGGAGAATGACACAGAATCCTAATGCAACTGATGTGGAAGCATTGTTTGGATTAATCAAAGGAGTGAAAAGACTCATGGATTTGGTGGGACTCAAAGACAAGCAGATTATCCAAGTATTTGAATGCATATGGAAATGAGTGCCATGTTCAAGAGTGACTAAGTACTTCCATAATTACAATGAAACACAAACTCTTTCCTTATCCCCATCATGATAGATGAGTACCTCTCTTTTTTTAACAAGCTTGAGGAGGGTAATAGATGCTCGGTATAGCTCATCCTTTGGACGAGTCCGATCCCATATGTTTTTTGAACTTGAGATAGGATGGGTTCTTCCCAAAATGGGCCTTTAAATGCCAGATTTTAATGAGTCCAGAGAAAGAAAACTCAACATCATTTCATGTTTAGAGAGTTTGGAAAGAACGAAAGAAGACTCCAAATGGTTCTTTTTCATAAAAGTCAGTCTCCTCATCTTAAAAAGGATAAAACAACATGAGAGAGAACTCCTCTGTTCATGATTAACCAGAGTGCTCCTTTTTCTTAAATAATCCTCCTGGACCGAAAAAGGGGTAAATTATGACCAGAAAGATGAACTTTCAAATTCTTTTACAAGCGTGAAAGAATCAAATTTGCTTGGCAATCTTTTCATATTTAGGGATTTTGAAAAGAGCTTAAAGAGGAACTTGAAGAGGTTCCTTTTTTGTGGGAGTTTTATGAGCCCGAAAAAGCGATAAAATGTAACTTCCTGACTTATTCTCATAGTTTCACAAGCATAAGAAAGGACAAAAGTAAGCTCGATGCCATTAATATTTGATTTTAATGAGTTGTATAATAGCATACAAAGTGCTCGATGGTCGCCGATAAAGTCAGAACACCACTTCACTTCATCTGCAAAATCCAAAAACTAAGTCATGGAGGCAGGGGTCCCATCATTAGTTTTGGTCCCACCTTCTTCAGGTGGTTATGAGGGCAGCTCCTCATGATTGAGGATTATGTGTACACTGGTATAGGTTTCAGGGGATATCCAAACTTGGCCCTTCCTGAGGGTGAGTAGTGGGGAAACCTAGGTAAGAACAAAACTCCTTTTGTATTTTTGCATTTTATAAATTTTAAATGTTTTTGGGAGTATTGCTGATGTTTCACACTTGTTTGATGTAGACGTTGGTCCATATCGCCCCATAGGTGCTTCTCTGATCAAGAGGAGAGGGTGGTACGGGATATAGTTGCTGCTCATCGGGATGCAAAAGAGGAGTTGAGTGAATTGATATTCAAGCAGTTTATGTCATTATCTGTTTAGGAGAGGAATTGATATTCAAGCAATTTATGTCATTATCAATTTTGACTTTCTAAGACTTCCGAAACTTATTTACACAGAGTAAGTATTTCATATTCCATTGCATTCCTTTTCTTTCTTATATCTGCTTGTCTCAAAAGCCTACTTTTTCTGAGCATATATACATGAACATGCTAGCATTTTAGTCATACATGATCTACTTTTTTATATAGGTAGGGTGATCTAGAAGGTTTGGCCATCTGGGACTTGCTGTAAATTTTATTTGAGGATCGATTTAATTTGTATGTTTTATTGTGTTTGAATTACCTCTATTGTTCATGTGTTATTTCAAGTATATAGAAATCCTAGTAGATTCCATCATCTCTTCAGCATATATTCTCACATTATAGGTACAAGATTGAGCATGAACTTGGCACTGAAATAATGCCAATCCCACCTCAAATAGATCAAGTCATTTATTGCAGATAGAGGTATGAGGGAACAATATTATTTGTCCCCTTAGTATATATTTACAGAATAAGAATAATGAGGGTTTGGTTGGCATTAAATTCCATTGTAAGTTCTACTTAGATAGGGTCCAAGCAAACTTTGAAGCATGCAATGTATATCTTTGTATGCTAGTAATTGCTCATAACATATATTCTGCAATACTATCTCTTGCAATGGTTTGGGATATTTGAAAAGATACTAAAAATATAACCTACACACGAATCTATATCTTTTTATGAAAGTATCATTGTTGAATAAGAATTTATGATGGAAAAATATAACCTGTAGTTGAAGCTCTATCATTTTATTCGAGTACCAATGTCAAATTTGTGATGGCCAAAATACTGTTGATTTGGCTGAAAATGTTGTTAATCTTTGTATTATAGATTCATGGGAGTTCATTCAGTGCCACAAATTGGTAGCATTTATTGAAATTTGTCCGTCATATATGTGCTCTTGCATAGACACCTCAATGCAATCTTTTTCATGTACATAAATGATAGTGGGGCTAGATATTTGGAGAAATCTTTATCACGAGTGGAGGTGCTGTGAAATAAGCGTACAATTTGAGCTTAATCCACGAGGTAGGATTCTTTGATGTCTAAGTTGCTTTACATAATAATGAAAATAGGTAGCATATGGATTGAGAACATTCCTCTTTTGCTTTAAGTTTCCATGGTAGACATAATTTGGACATAATGAAACTTTGTAGTTGTCAATCACTCAATTCAAAAATCTTAGCTTCATTGGTTGCTTGTCATCTGTCTCAAAAAATTCCTTGTAGATTCAAAATCAAGTTGAAATGATGGTGGTGGAGATATATAATCCATACCATTTTATTTACCTATAAGGAAAATTCCACCTAGGAAAACAGTCGACTCCTATCAAATGTGAAGGCCTTGCAGCCATAGTTGATCCTAAAGGCAATGTAGTTGAGTAAGGGAGGTTTCAGTTTTGGTCCGAGTTTCTCTAGGATTCATTATGATTCAATAGAAAGATGAAAACCTCCATTACCTTGGATATCTATGTGTAATGCAAGTTAGATTCAGATTTGCTATAACAAGAAACACATGGGTCTTCTGGAAACAATAATGACAAACATATACTTGTGCTACTTGTTTCATTGATCATTTGTTCCCTTTGTTGATTTGATGTCCTATAATACTATTGATATTTGTGTTGTTGATTCTTGTGTTTCTGTATTGTTGAGCTTAGACATGGAGCTTTGTACTCCTAAGGTAAATTCAATGTAATTGCAACACAACAAACTATTAAAAGAATTCCACCTTTCACAAGCAATTCAAATTTAACAAAACCTAGAGCAAGCCACTTGGCAAAGAGGCTTGATTTGAGTATACGTGGGAGAAAAGAAGTTAAGAATACCAAGTAGGATAAATCAATGTAACCTGTTTATGTAGGAACTATTTGGTGGAGAGTTTCTTTTGGTTAATATCATTTTCAGGATATTAATTTAGAAGATATGGTTAAATATTGGAGCTTTCATCCTTGAAAGAGAGAACTTATTTTTATTATGATCCTCAATTATAATAGTTTTCACTTTTTTTTTTCATTTTTGATGATCAAGTGCATTAAGGACATGTTGTTGAGTAAAGAAAAACACCTCAAAAGAGTGCTACCCAAGACAACCAAGCAGTGAAAAGACAAAAACTTGAAGGGGGCCACTTGCACCAGGTGCGCTATGTTTTTAACCAATTGATTTGTCCTTCTGATCATTCATTTTAACCAAATAGTCTAGAAATATCAAGTAGATGTTTTAGGTGCCATTGTGGACTAAGTTACCAATCCTTATGGTTTTTTATATTATGAAACAGTTATTGTTATAGAAAAAATTATGATAGGCTTAGATAACTGAACCAGTTTTCTACAGTTTCCAAGCAAGAAAAAGAAAATTTTCAATCAAAGTTCCCTAATTTGCATGATGATGAGACCCACTAATCTATGCAAGTTTGAGAAGAAATAAGATCACAAAATAAGGAACAGAATTTTCATTTTCATAACAAAATGTCAATGTAAAAGTCAAATAATAAGATTCAATCCCGATGTAGGAACGAAAATGGAGCACATAGCTCACATGCCAAAATCAATAGGATGAATTGGGAATGTTTCTTTTCTGAGTCAAGCTTGGCATATTTCTACTTTTAAGTTCCTTTATGATCTCTTTTTTACCTTTTTTGTCTTGGACAGCTTGCAGGAAAACAATTTGTAAGAATTATGTTTCTCATTGCTGAAAAGTTCCTGAATTCATATCTAGACTTATCCCTTGTTTGTTGTTCCCAAACTCATCTAATTTGCTTGTCCTTAATTGTTTCATTTGAGCTGCAACCAACCCTTAACAAGTGTATGATGAGGCGTAAATAATCTCTGAAGGATTCAAAGTTCCATGATTGAAGGAGTTGTGCTAATGATAAGATATCCGTAAGAAATATTGGGATTTTAAGTTTGCAACAACAGTCGCATAGTTCCAATGTCTAGTCACACTTATAGATCATTATTTTGTATTTGATTAGTATATTGTTTATATGTTGATTAGTATATTGGTATTTGAATATCATCATTGTCAAGAATAACAACTTCTTAAAGGTTGCTAGCTCAATGGTAGAGCACCTGCCTAGTTATAGGCAGGAGATTGGTGGTTCGATTCCTCCGTACCCTATCATAAATTAGTGACTAAGAAAATGACTAAATTCACATATATACGACTATTAGTAGCTAATTTCCAGTATCTTATAGCGTGACTAATGTTTAGTCATATTTAGCTTAGTCATTAATATGTTATCATCTAGTAGTTTATTTAGTCGTATATTTGGTCATTAATTGTAACAATCAATGACTAAATCAATGACTAAATCAATGACTAAGAAGTCAAACAATTAATGACTAATGTAATACGACTAGAAATAAGATAGTGGAAATCGGATACTATTAGTCACCGACTCAAAAATAGTCGTTTATAGTCAAATTGTAGTCATTTTTTTAGTCATTCATTTCTCATTTTGTACTAGTGGTACATACCACTGAATGTGAATCAATGATATGAGGTCAAACAGTCAGTGGAATATGTCAATTAGAAGCTAATGATGTGAACTTATTGTTGAAAGCGATGTAACCTACCATTCAGGGATGCAGGCCCAAGGTACTTGAATAGTTTCTAGGTTTAATCCTCAGATGATGTGTTGAAGTCGACAAGGATAAACAGATCGAAGGAGGGCCATGATGTTTCCCCCATCATCGACATGAAACAATATTGAGAATTTTGTTGAGTAGATCAGACAATAGAGCGACACTTGAGACTGACTCAGGAATGACCAACATGATAGAAGGTAGAGTGATTGCAGAGATTGAATTCGACGAACAGACCTCTCTTGAACATGGGAATGGCACGACTTGATAGCATTGACATAACGAGAATGACACCGACTCCTAATGAAACTGATGTGGAAGCATTGTTTGGATGAATCAAAGGAGTGAAAAGACTCATGGAATTGGTGGGACTCAAAGACAAGCAGATTATCCAAGTGTTTGAATGCATATGCAAATGAGTGCCATGTTCAAGAGTGACTAAGTACTTCCATAATTACAATGAAACACAAACTCTTTCCTTATCCCCACCATGATAGATGAGTACCTCTCTTTTTTTAAGAAGCTTGAGGAGGGTAATAAATGCTCGGTATAGCTCATCCTTTGGATGAGTTCGATCCCATATGTTTTATGAACTTGAGATAGGATGGGCTCTTCCCAAAATGGGCCTTTAAATGCTAGATTTTAATGAGTCCAGAGAAAGAAAACTCGACATCATTTCATGTTTAGAGAGTTTGGAAAGAACTAAAGAAGACTCCAAATGGTTCTTTTTCGTAAAAGTTAGTCTCCTCATCTGAAAAAGGATAAAACAACATGAGAGAGAACTTCTCTAGTCATGATTAACCACAGCACTCCTTTTTCTTAAATAATCCTCCTGGTCCAAAAAAGGGGTAAATTATCACCAGAAAGATGAAATTTCAAATTCTTTTACAAGCGTGAAAGAATCAAGTTCGCTTGGCGATCTTTTCATATTTAGGGATTTTGAAAAGAGCTTAAAGAGGAAATTCAAGGGGTTCCTTTTTTGTGGGAGTTTTATGAGCCCGAAAAAGCGATAAAATGTAACTTGGTGACGTATTCTCATAGTTTCACGAGCATAAGGAAAAAATTAAGCTCGATGCCATTAATATTTGAGTTTAATGAGTTGTATAATAGCATACAAAATGCTCGATGGTCCCCAATAAAGTCAGAACACCGCTTCACTTCATCTGCGAACTCCAAAAACTAAGTCATGGAGGCGGGGGTCCCATCATCAGTTTTGGTCCTAGCTTCTTCAGGTGGTTACGAGGGAAGCTCCTCATGGGATATCAAAACTTGGCCCTTCCTGAGGGTGAGTAGTGGGGAGACCTAGGTAAGAACGAAACTCTTTTTGTATTTTTGCATTTTATAAATTCTAAATGTTTTTGGGAGTATTGCTGATGTTTCACACTTGTTTGATGTAGACGTTGGTCCATATCGCCCAATAGGTGCTTCTCTGATCGAGAGGAGAGGGTGGTACGGGATATAGCTGCTACTCATCAGGATGCAAAATAGGAGTTGAGAGAGATGGAGGAGAACCTCTAGAGATTGACATTTGACATACCGAATGTATCTATAGATGACCTACCTTACCGCTACCAGTGTCTGACAACTGGATTCTCAACACGCTTTGGTCCACTTATCCACATAGTAGATAGGGCCATCATCTTCTATCATGAGCATCCACATGGATAGCTCATATGTGATGTATATGTACTGAAAGCTATAGAATTCATATTTTGGTAGCTAGGACCTACTGAAAGCTTATGTACTTCAGGTTTTGTATCAGTACCACATTTTTGTACATGATGATTATATATATAAAAACACTATTTTGCGGTTTTATACATTATGTGTTCTATGATGATTAAGGATCTTATAGATGTTTTGTTACATACTATGATTATTTTACGTGTTGTGTCGTTTTATGCATCTTTGATAGAAATGCTTATGAATGTGCGATGTGCCAATCTAATATAAAATTAGCTAGGGAATCAACAACATTGTTCATGTCTCTCGGGATATGTAGGCATTGAATTGACTCAAATGACCTCTCCAAGAGACATACTCGCCTGAATATAAGGAGTAACATGGGATCGCAGATAGCGTAGACTCAGTTAAGATGGGAGACCACTAGTTTCGAATCAAGGTAGATAACAAGATGGCCCACACCCAAGGAACAAGTGTCATTCAATAATGCAATTAACACATGATACTTGCTGGCATTTTTGGTCACAAAACCTAAGCAAGTTCCTCCTAAGATAATCAATTCGTCCATAGGGGAATAGAGTACCCAAGATGCCGAAGCGATGTTACGGCTGTGCCGAATAGCACCATCTACGAATCCGAAACACGTTTCCATCTGCACATCTAAGAAGAACATGGTATGAGCAGAATGATAAGATCCTAACACACTAAAAATAGAGTGTCACGCCAAGAAAAACACACATCATGTACAATATATTCAAAGTACTAATGCGTAAATTATTTAGGAATAATACCGCTTTAGGTAGAAACCATTGTGAGGCTCTCCCAAAGATATTCTGTCATAATACTCAATTTCATATGCTCATTTTTCCAACACATGCTTAACCACATATGGACCATCCCACATGGACTCAAGTTTACCTGCCCTATCATATATTTTGTCGTAAGTGAGGACCAAATATCCCTCGTTGAAGATATGAGGTTTGAATGACTTGTCATACTATGCCTTAATACGCTTCTTATGAGCTTCGTTAGCCTGAGCTACATCACGGTGGGTTTTGTCAAATTTTTCCGAGTATAGAAAACGTTATTCCTGAGTGGTGGTGTTGGGTAAGAGTTCAACAACAAGTTTCAATGACGGAATATTGCACTCGATAGGTAGTACTGCCTCTAGTCCGTAGACCAATTGGAAAGGCGTGAAGCCAGTGGCAGCTTTGACTGAAGTCCTATATGACCATAGCACTGAAAAAACACGGTGTGCCAGTTGGACTTATGTGTCTCTACCATATGCTGAATCATGGTTTTCAAGACCTTGTTAATGGCCTCTAATTGTCCATTTGACTGAGGGTAGTAGTGAGTTGAGTTCTCATGTCAAAAACCCAGCTTGGCGCTTAGTTCAACCACCATATTGTTTTGGAAATGCGATCTGTGGTCAGTGACGATGGATTTAGGGACTCTAAATTGTGCAATGATATGATTGAACATAAAGAGTGTAGTTGTTGCTCCATCTTCTTTGTACATAGGTATATACTTGGCCCATTTGGTGAAGTAGTCTACTGCAACAATAACATAACCATGCACCCCGACCGAGGTAGGATTACATTGCATGAATTCAATGCCCCGTTTGGAAAAGGGATCGATGGCGATAACTGGATTTAATGGGGTGGGGTTTGAGTGCTTTTTGTGATGAAAAATATGGCAAGGACGACACTTCTTGACTGCTTCAATACAATATTTGAAGATGGAATTCCAATAGTATCCACCGCGTAGAATTTTCTAGGCTGTAGCCATCCTCGAAAGATGACTGCCACATTCCCCCGAGTGACAATCAGTTAGTACATGTTCGGCCTCCTCATTATTTAAGCAGTGTCAGATGATAGAATCGACACCACAATGATACAATGTGTCACCAATGATGAGTTAATACTTTACATGGTGATGCACATGACGGTGTTAGTCACAATATAGTTGAGGACGAAAAATGTTGGGTCTGGAGATACAATGTGATGTCTCCATACCATGGGTCATAAGTACTGATTAGAAACAAGGACTCATCAAGGAGAGAGTCCACGGGCTTAGTTTCTTGATTAGTATGGGGAAGATCACAAATCAATTCCGTGAAAACCAAAGACTTCTTTGATTTAGCCTTCTCAAACTGGAGGTCGAATTCTTGAAGAATCATAATCCAGCATGAATATTTCCCCCCTAGTACCTGGCGCATAAGAATGTGGTACATGGCGTTAGAGTGGTGAATATGGTGGTAGTGTGGAGGAGGATGTAATGATGAAACTTTTGGACAGCAATGACTTCTCCGAGAGCTAGCTTCTCTACATGTGAAAACTGGGTTTTAGAGTCAATCAGACCCTTACTGAGGTAGTATATCACGTGCTCCTGGGTGTTACTATCTTCCTGAACCAAAATCATAGCGATAGTATAAGTGGAAGCAATAAGATAAAGGATATAATCCTTGGTGTAATTGGGTGGTTGTAACAGAGATGCATGAGTGATAGCATGTTTCATGTTGTCGAATGATTATTCAGCATAATAATCCCAAATGAATGGGACGTCCTTCTTGAGAAACCACATGTATCCCTGTGTCTTTTCAGCAAAATTGCACATGAAACACATTAGATAGTTTTCCTTTCCCTACAAACTCTGAAGTTCTGGAATATTTGTGGGTGGTGGTAGAGAAACAATGGTTTCCACCTTGACAGGATTGATGCGAGTCCCATCCTTTGAAATGATGAATCCTAACAAGCGTCTGGAATCGATAAAAAAAGATGCACTTGTGAGGGTTTAGACAGATATTGTATCATTGACATCTAAGGAATACAGCTGTCAGATGATCAATGAGGAAATCTTGATGATTCGAATGAGTAGTGATATTATCTAAGTAAGGTTCCACAAAATACTTCACATCGTGGAAAGCGTACAACATAGCCCACTGGAATGTAGCATCAACATTGTTAGGGCCAAAAGGGTGTCTATGATATGAAAATGTACCCCATGGGTAGATGAAATCCGTCTTATGTTGATCGACAGGGTGGATCTCTATTTGATTATAGTCGGAAAGGCCATCCATGAATGAGAAAATAACAATTTCATCACAGTTTTCGAAGATTTGGTCAATGAACAAGGTATTGTAATTGTCCTTGGGACCAACCTTATTCAAATCCCTGTAACTGACAAAAACCCTAATGGTGCCCTATTTTTTAGTAACATGGACAACATTATTGACCCAAGCCATTAAGGGAACGAGATAAATGAACCCAGCCTTCAAGTCCTTTTCTATTTCTTCCTTAATAATCGTAGTTTTCATAGGGTGCACAAGGCAGAGTTTTTTCCAAACAGGTTTTACGTTGGGATATGTTTGAATCTCGTGCATAACAATAGCAGGATAAATCCTAGGCATTTCCTCATAGATCCATGCAAAGACTCTCACGAAATTGTTTCAGCAAGGCCATAAAAGTGGTGAATTCTTCCGGAGAACAACTTTGGCATAAGTTAATTTGTTCCATGAATCTAGGTTTTATCGAGATGTCGATCATAAAGGTAGGAGTGATGTTGGCCAGGTTCCCTCGGTTACCGTATCCATAGTTAGGATAGTATATTGAGGGTAAGGAAAGACATCCAGTGAAACAATTTTTTCAATGACATTCTCTACTGAATCTAATGGTGGAAGGAAATATGATCTATGGTGGAGGTATTCCCATGGGGGTTCATCCATACTCATAATATCCATGATTGACTCGTCAAAATGAAAAGTATGGTGTAGAGGATTAGCTAGGGATGAATTCCACTGTAATGGCAGAGAGCATGAGGTAGATTCCATGATAGAGTGGACATCTGGTAAATCAGGTGCTGATTAGATGGCCTCGTAAATATCTTCTACGGGACTGAGAGGCATCACATATCCAATTGAATCTAAATGATCGGGATCAGGCACAATCCATTGGTCCATTGAATAATGAGAGGATGAAATCATGTTCACCATGGGAACATGGGAAGGGGAATCTGGTGTTGGAAAGACTCCCATGAAGGATGAATATTTGAGGAGTCCTAACCCCACACTCTCATATATCTGTGTCGAGTGTCCTTAAAGAGGGAAATTTTCTCTGGGATGAGTAGTGGTGTCAAGTGTACAAAAATATAGTTGGTCAATAGTGACAATCTTCCCTTGGTGGGGAAATTGTACGATGCAAAAGACAGATGATCCAACTACATTCATGGCATACAAGTAGTTTTGACCAAGTAATATGTTGTAATCCAATGGGGAAGCAATGAATTCCACGTTAATGGAAATGTTTTTAGCACCCAAATCGATGTTCAAAGATTGTAACAGGCCGTGAGGCTGAAATCCATGTCTATCAAAGGATTTCAAAGTGGTGGGGGATCGGCTCAACTTGGGAGAGTCAATGGCTTGCCAACAGGATAACGACATAACTGAGGTAGAGTCTCCTTCATCTAAGATAGTATGATGGGTGATTTTCCCAACAACGTTAGTAACAATTTGGAACGCAATTTGTTTGGAAGGCCTCGAATTGAAATAATCTAGCTTGAACATGATGGTTTAGGAGGAATATGGATCTACAGCTCCAATCGCGTATAACAGGGTCTTACGCTGAATGGGATAGTTTTGTAAGACTTCTAACATTGACATAAAGCAAGGAGCTTGTGCTAAATCCTCTACTATATTATAGCTTTTAGTAACCCGAGCATTTGGATTGAAAAAGGATTTTTGAATCTTGCTCTTGGGTAGATGCAATACTGAATCTAGTAAAGGTTTCTCAATTACAAGAGCAAATTGAGGTGAAGGAATGCTAGATGTAGACGTGGGGAATTTTTCAGGATTACCCTCGTTAGATTCCTTTGTATAAAGATAGTCATATTATCGTGATCGAGTATTTAAGTTGACTATTTCGCTCTGCATCATGAGAACGTGAGTGGTGGTAGAAGTTTATCCTCGAGAAGGAGATTCTTATTGTGAAATCATTTGTTGTTGTTGTGTGAGGAAGGGATCAGTTAAGATTGTGGGTGTGGGTTTCCCTTTAAGGAACTTTTACACTTCCTCCTGATGTGGGAATTATTTAGTGAAGTGATCAGCACTGCACAGTAAACAAGGATATTTTACCTTCCTCTTTTGTTTATTGTCTTTGGGAGTGTGTCTGGGATCCTGCTGGTTAGAAGAATTTTTAGATTTACCTTTGTTCTTATTTTTACCACTGGATTTTTTAGGTTAAGCAGATTGAATAGAATTCACTTCTTCAGTGGAAGAAGGGATGGGTGATTGTTTGGTGTGATATCCATCCTGTGTGGTGTTTGGCTTCGAGCTATGATGGCTTTGTGATCCACCGGATTGTGGAGCAGGCTGGGTGTGAGCGGAACAAATGATACCATCGGCATGAGTTCCCGTAGGTTGTTTTCCTGGATCATATGTAGGGTGGGGGGAATCAGGAATGATATCATATAAGGTTCCATATTGATCATAGACAAGGTCTAAGTACTAGGCATGAGATATAACTTGTTCCTCTGCAACGGCCCCACCCATAGCTACGTATTTAGATATGATAGGAAGTAGTGACTTTGTGAACCAATCTGCAAGGATTTGGTCTGGAATGGGATGTTTAATGAGACGTCGTCCCCTCCTCCACTCATGAATATGATCATAAATGTGAGTGGAAATAGTTTAACAGAGAGAAGTCAAAAGATCCGTGCCATTTTCGTAGTGTATCGGTAGCTGAAAGTGAGTAAAAAATGACATACCAAAGATCGAAAGTCAAGAAAGGAATGTGGTGGCAACTCAATGTACCACTTTGTGGAAGTACTAGTAAGGGTTCCTTGGAATAACCTCAAATGGGTGGAATCATCCATTAAGGAATTGGACGAACACCACAGATGATAATTCATAACATGGTTTTTAGGGTCCTCACTAGGTTTGTTCTCAAAATTCAAAATATATGATGGTAACTTGACAGGAATTGTAGGTCAATTTGTGCCATGATAGATGGGATCGCTAGTCAAACGCGACAAATATGACAGATCAAGTGTATCCAGAAATGGTATTTGTTTGTTTGGATGTGGATACTAGTAATACAGATAAGGAATTAGTGTACCAGTCGGACCATGGACCGATTGATCGTAAGGTCCTCCCATAGGAAATTGGCCATAATGGGGTGGGCCTCCTGGGTTAAGAGGTGGACCTGAAGGGGGTCCTCCTATGCTAGAATAAGATGGTCCTCCACGAGAAAGTGGGGGTCCTTCTCCTCCAAAATAAGGTGCTTCTCAGCCATAAGGTGAAGGTCCTCATCCTCTAGAAGGTGGGGGTCCTAATTCTCCAAAATAAGGTGGTTCTCTGCCATAATGCAGGGGTCCTCCTCATCTAGAATAAGGTGGACCTCCTGGGTTGGGAGGTGGAATTGAAGGGCGTAGTCCTCCGCCAGAAAAAGGTGGTACTCCGCCAAAAAGTGGGGGTCCTCATCCTCCAGAATAAGGTGGTCCTCTTCCAGAAGGTGGGGGTCATCCTCCTCATGAATAAGGCGGTCCTACGCCAGAAGGTGGGGGTACTCCTCCTCCAGAATAAGGTGGTCCTCCACCAGAATGCGAGGGTCCTCCTCCTCTAAAATAAGGTAGGCCTCCGCCAAAATGCGGGGGTCCTCCTCCTCCAGAATAAGGTGGTGGTGGTGGTGGACCGGATGGTGGGGGAGGTGTCAAGACAGCTGGTGTAGGTGTTGGGGGTGGTCAACCAGCTGGAGATCCAATCAGTGGAACATTATGGTTTCCTCATGGGGTGTTTGTGTTTTTGGTATAGGGTGGTCTAGATAAGAGGTTTCCTTGGTAATTTTCTCCTATAACAATATTATGATGGCCCAGATAGATAATCGCCCCTGGTGGTAGGGTCCAAATAGATGCCCCCCCCCCCTGTGATGTGTCCACGTAGGTTGTCCCATGGTTGGGAAAGAAATTCCAATCATGCTATAGTTCAAATGTGAAGTATGTCTTCCACTCATGTTATGTCCATTAACTAGGTGATGTCCCCTAGTGAGATTAGGGCCACTAGCTAGGGGTTTCCCCCCAGTTGAAAATTGTCCACTTACTGGAGTCTTCCTAGTAACCGAATGTTGACCACTAATCATGTGTTGACCTGTAACTAATTGTCGACTACTAATGAAGGGATTACCTCCACTCGAAAATAGACTAACAAGTAGATTATAACCTCCCCTCTAATTTTGAGATGAGAGTGGCGGAGGTAATGTTCCAGTAACATAGTTAATAGTAGTTGAAGGTTTCCCTCCAGTGATTGGGGTAAAATGAGGTGTTGAACCAGTCTCCTGAATTTGAGGTGTACTCGTCGAGAAAGATGGTTGACCTGGTTCATAAGTGGTCAAGGTAGGTGTAGATGTTGTTGGTGAAGGAAAAGATAAAAAATGGATAGGGGAATGTTGTTCAATAGCTGACACTTCCGGATAAGGCCTAGGTGGAAAAATTTATCATCTAATTTGTTCACAGAATGTTCGTAAATGGTCAATAGTCATGTAAACAGGTGCAAAATAGACATCATTGGAAATCCATGGAGGAATATGAATTGGATTTTCCACCGTCAGAAGTGACTCAAAATCGGAAACATGTCGACCTAAATAACTGTCCCAAAACGATGCAGTTAGCTATTGATACCGTGTCATCCCGAGGTTGACTGAAAATCCAGTCTACGGCTCCAGGATGTCTTTCCATCGAATGATGGAAAGATGTGGCATGTGAAGGGGTTTGTTCCATGATCAACAGACCCATGGGATTAGTGATAGGTGGCACATGAAAATATGAACCCAAAATCTGACGGCATATATGTCATATTTTTGGCATCACGCTGTCGACAATCCAATAAACCTCTCTTTTTTTAAACACGAGTTCAACATTGGCAGATATCTGACAGCAAGAAGCTCTTGTCAGATATCCAACACTCCAATTTCAATTAACCAACACTAGAATATGTCAGACTTTTCATTGCATATCCGACATAAATTGCATAGGGAAGGGTTAGATATCCGACCAAGAAGACATCAAATATCCGACCAACCTTACATAGGGAAGGGTCGGATATCCGACTAAGAAAACATCAAACTTTTCGTCACATATCTGACCTAACTTACATAGTTAAGGGTTAGATATCCTCCCAAGAAGACGTCTGTTAGGAACTCGTGTCAATCCTTCTCTTTACTATGTTAGTATATTGTTGTTGGACGCATATGCTTTGTAAGTCGTCCCGTAGTATTTGTTGATCCATATTTTATATTAGACCATAGTATTGGACGCATATGCTTTGTAAGTTGTCCCGTAGTATTATATGTCCCATGGTTTTGACCCATAGTATTGGGCATAGACTTAGTATATAAGTGTGTGTTGAGGTCATTGAAGGCACCGTGAAGTTAATTGTATTGAGCTTGCTCAAAGGAGGTTGCCCCCTCGAAGTGGCCCATGATCAATATAAAAGTGATTCTGAGTTCTATTATTTCTGATATATCGTGTATTTGCATTAATTAATTATTGCAAGTTCTTCACATTTGGTATCAGAGCACTTTCTTGGGCTCGTTGGGTGGAATTTCTGCCAATTTTTTTTTTTGGCATCTGTTGTAGCTTCGGATTTGGGAATAATCCCTATCCACTTAACTGTGGGAATTACTTGGGCATAATCCCTAAAAATCATTGTGAGGAGTACCACAGGAACCCCAAAGTAGCTGGCCCATTGAGAGGACCTGTCAGCGAAAAGGGAAACGACGCCTACCTGATTGACTAGTTCCCACCCGTGAGGTAAACCAAGAGCTTTCGTTTGTGGCAAAGCGGTTATCAATTTTACCTGATCCATGGAGTGAGGGGCACTACCCCAATATGCAAGCCGTCAGATAGCATTGGTGGCCGAGTGAAACACCTGAACTGTTAGGAAGCCATACATACCTGGGGTCCATATCTATTTTCAGCTGAACTATTGCCGATCACTTCCACTCCAGATCTAGCCATTTAAGATCTATTCTGAAAGTCGTTCCAGATCCAGTTGCCATTTTAGATCCAGCCGTTTTCGATCCCTTCCACGCTGTTGCAGATCCATCTGTTGCGGATCCCTTCCGCGCCGTTGTTGCCGATCCATTTCTGGAAAAAAAAAGGAGTATACAATTCTATTTTTCGGCCATATCTCCCTTGTTTCAACTCTGTTTTCCCTGAAACTTCACTGACATCCCTGCAATCCCATTCTGCATATTTCATTCCTGAAGACCCTATCCCAAATTCCACTTCCCAAGACCAGAAATCCCACATTTGTCTATTTTTAGGGTTTGCCATAACTTCTTCAGTTTTCACTCGATTGCCTTCAAATTTTACCATAGAGTTCCCGCTTCTGAAATCCCCGTTTTTTGCTTCCCTGTCCCTCAGAAAGTGTCGAAAACCTATTCAAACCCCAATTACCCCTCCGAGTTTTTCCCAAATCCAAATTTCCCCTCACTAAATAAGCTTGTGTTTGTGTTTTTCTATCCATTCCCCCCCCCCCACAAAAAAAAAATCTTGGTTATGGTTGTCACTCGCACAGGAGCAAAAACCATGGAGGAAGCACTTGCAGCCATCCAAACCAAACTCCAAGATTTGGTTGAAAAATTTCTCAGCCTCCATCTTTAGCCTACAGCCATGAACAATAATCGACAACCAGAATCTTCTGCAGCCACTGGGTTCTCTTCTTCCAGCAATTTTCGTGGGCCGAAGCTTGATTTTCCTCGCTTCAATGGTATTGATCCGATTGGATGGATATACCGAGCAGAACAATATTTCAGTGTGCATAATACTTTTGATGTCCAGAAAGTTCCACTTGCATCCTTTCATTTGGAACAGGAAGCCCTTCAATGGTACCATTGGTACATCAAAGCTCATCCCAAGCCAAACTGGACAGGTTTTTGCCAACTCCTTTTGCCACGATTTGGTCCTAGTGCTTTTGATGAGTTCACAGGAGCACTCACTAAACTTCACCAAATTGGCACAGTGAGAGAGTATCAAACAGAATTTGAGAAACTGGCCAATCACATAGAAGGATTGTCTGATGAATTCTACAGGAGTTGTTTTATCAGTGGTCTCAAGGATGAAATCTGCTCAGAGGTCAAAATGTTCTATCCCAACACAATGATGGAAGTCCTAGGGTTGGCTAAGTTGGCAGAGGACAAGATCGTAGCTCAACAATGCTCCAAACCCACCTTTGTTCCCTTCAAAAATATGGGTTCCCAACGACCTCCCATCACGCCTGCTCCTCAAACAACTCCTATGAAGCATTTGTCTGAAACAGAGATGTAGGCACACTGAGAAAAAGGGCTTTGTTATAATTGTGACAAGAAATTCACTCGGGGACATAGATGTGTTCAACAAAAGCTCTATCTCTTGGATGTGGATTCTCTTCCTACCTCAGAACTTGATGAAGAAGCTCCAGATACAGTAGATGATCAGGTCGACATTCAACACCCTCCTGTTGACACCCTATCTCAGGACGACCCACCTGAGATCTCTCTCCATGCTGTAATCGACGTCACCACCCCACAAAAAATTTGACTCAGGGGATACTTCAAGAAGCTCCCTCTTACCATACTCATTGATTCTGGTAGCACTCATAACTTCATTGACCCTTGGATTGACAAACAGGCTGATTGTTTTGTCCATCGTTGCTCCAACCTTAAAGTCATGGTTGCCAATGGGGGCACCTTACCTTGCAAGGGGAAGTGTCACAATGTGTGTATCTCTATGGAAGATTATAACCTGCGCTCTGACATGTTTTCCTTGTCCTTAGGCAGATGTGATGTGGTTTTGGGTGTTCAATGGTTATGCACACTTGGCCCCATCTTATGGGATTTTGCAGAACTTTCGATGCAGTTTTTAGTCAATGGGACACAACACAAATTAATTGGCTTACAACCAAGGTCTCTCCACATCATCAGTTCACATCGCCTGGAAAAAATCCTTAAGAAGAATTCACACGGTGTCATCGCTCAGCTCCATTCCATTCAAATACACCCATCAACGGTCTCCACTACTTCCTTGGATAGATATGCAAGTGTCTTTGCTGAACCAATGAGCTTGCCACCTTCAAGATACCTTTCCAGTAAGAATTTAGTCGCATCTACCTCTCAGCAGGAACTAATGGCTATTTTGCATGCAGTACAGAAGTGGCAGCCATACCTATTAGGGAATTATTTCTGCATCAAGACTGATCTCCAGAGTCTAGAAAATTTTCTGGAACAATGGGTCTCCTACCCAACACACCTGAAATGGGTTATCCAACTCATGGGTTATCCCTATGCGATCACTTACAAGAAGGGTAAGGACAATATGGTGGCAGATGCTCCTTCTCGCACAATTAATGACCCAGTTTCTCTTATAGTTCTTTCTCTGCTTATTCCAAATTGGTTGCAATATGTTCAACAAGGCTATCTCTTCTATGAACTCCATGCTTCTTCATCAGCAGGGCACTCTGGGTTCTTCAAAATGCATGACCGGGAACAACGTAACTTCTTTTGGCAAGGACTGAAAATGACAATTCAACAAATGGTGGCTGACTGTGATACTTTCTAGGTCAACACGGGTGAAACGACACTCCTTTCAGGATTGCTCAAACCCTTGCCCATCCCTACACAGCTTTGGCCAACTATTTCTATGGATTTCCTAGCAGCGCTCTGGTGGTACAATACCACATCTCAAAGGACGCCATATGAAGTAGTCTATGGAGAGACACCACCAGTTCATCTTCCATACACCCTTAGCAGCTCCCCAGTTAAGGAAATTGACTTGGTTCTTCACAACCGTGATCAAATTCTTCTCATTCTACAGGACAATCTTCACATGGCCAGAATTCGCCTGAAACAACAAGCCGATCAGCACCGTTCTGAGCGCATTTTCCACGCAGCTGATAGGGTTCTTCTTCATCTACCGCCTTCCAAGCCATCCTCCCTGACACTCCAAAGGCGTCAGCGGCCCGAAATGCAACTCGAGAATGCTACAAGGGAACCACTCCTTCAGATTCTGCAGCAATTTCTCCAACCAAAGCTTTGAGGACAAAGCTTTTTCTAAGGGAGAGGGGATGTTAGGAATCTGTGTCAACCCTTCTCTTTACTATGTTAGTATATTGTTGTTGGATGCATATTCTTTGTAAGTCGTCTCGTAGTATTTGTTGATCCATAGTTTATATTAGCCCATAGTATTGACCCATAGTATTGGACGCATATGCTTTGTAAGTCATCCCGTAGTATTATATGTCCCATGGTTTTGACCCATAGTATTGGGCATAGACTTAGCATATAAGTGTGTGTTGAGGTCATTGAAGGCACAGTGAAGTTAATTGTATTGAGCTTGCTCAAAGGTGGTTTCCCCCTCGAAGTGGCCCGTGATCAATATAAAAGTGATTCTGAGTTCTGTTATTTCTGATATCTCATGTATTTGCATTAATTAATTATTGCAGGTTCTTCACAATGTCAAACTTTCCATCTCATATCCGGCCTAACTTACATAGGGAAGGGTCGGATATCCGACCATGAAGACGTTGGATATCCTACAAATATTACATAGTCCTAAGTCGGATATCGAATGAAGTTGGCATCAAAATTCCGATTGTAGTGGCCACATAAATAAGACAAAGTCCAACGACATTTTCCGTCGGAGGTATGGCATCGTCATTGGATTTATTGGGGGTGTCGTCAAATATGCAATGACATTGGGGAATTTAAAAAACAAATAGTAGTTCCAAACGAAATTCACCTCTTCCAAATATTGTAACATAACATAAAAATATAAAATGCTATTGTTGTTTTTGCTCATGAAACCTCTCATTCAAAATCTAAAATCCCAATTCTAAGAAGGTCAAGTATATAATTCCCAAGTATATTGAGACTTTCCCTATTTATCCAAATCTATTATTCAATATGTGAAAAAGCTAATTTGTATGCAAAGTAAATCTGAAATGGATATAGTACATGAAATTGATGATGAAAGAAAACATCTTGACCATGTCAATGGGAAAATTAGGGTTGTTAAAAATGAAGGGGATGTGTTTTTTTTCCCAATTGGAAGGACAACATCCCAAAGTAGTTGATTAGGAATTGCAATTGGCAATTCCAGCAACAACCTCCTAGACGGATATGCCTATTTGCATTGAACACTAGTTATCAGTTTATCTGAGTAGAAAGTATTCCAATGCAAACAATTTTGTAAACATAAAAGGAAAAGAAGGAACACATAGTGAACTGTCTAAGCACTTTTCAAAGGTCAAGATAGGATTGTAAGAGAAATACACATAGGAAAAAATCCTTAGCAATGCAATACAAAAAATGGAAATTATAAAATGGATGCTCAACTCAAATCTTTTCTATATCTACTGGAAATGGAAGAGAGCACGTTCTAGCAGGTAGACTAATAGGAAAGAAGAACAAAAATTTCTATAGGAAATCAACGAGAAGACAACTCGAAAATAGTTTTTACATCACACCATATTTAAGCAAAAATAAAGACTCAATGTTAGATAGTGAGACAATACAAAGATTATGCAAATGCTATGAGACATATGGCATTTGAAACTTGGTGCAACAACAATGGATCCAAGAATAATTTACAATAATTATATCTTTTGAAACAAACCAAATACATACTAAAATAGGAAAAGAAAATGGGACCCCTTCAAACTGAGCAAAGACATTCCAAAAAAAAGAGGAAAAGGTTTATGATGTTTCTTTGGATTTCTTTGCAACTTCAACATTCAAAACACTTATTATGGAGGGAGGTTCTTTGAAACCTAACAAAACAAGTTATTTTATCCACCTATCTATTTCTTGTGTGCAAAGAAGCAAAAATGCTACAATTTTTGGAGGAACTTCACCAAAAGATGGAAATATTGGCTACAGACATGACAATTTGGGTGTCAATTGGATAAACTTGAGAAACATGTGAGCTTCTTAATATTTTTAATAAGGAAAGGATATTCTAGGTTGCTTGGTACTATTTATTATTGTATTTATTGATTTAAGATGTTTTTAATTCTTACATGGAACAATTACTAGATTCAATGTATCAGATATAGATCAAAGGGCATAATGAAATAAAATAGAGGTAGTTGTTGAATTTTCAATCATAGGAAAATCATGCCATACTAACATTCACTCAACTACTAGAATTCAATTGGCCAAAGGAATGAGAATTTAATTAATCAGAGCATTGCTAGAGACATTCCAGGTCATACAGTAAGCTCATGCTTTTTGTCACATTCAGTAAGTCCCAAGACATCACAAAATCATTTGAAATTATCCTTCCCATGTTTACCAAGTCTACTAGAAGCACCAATGTTCAATTAGAATGTATTTATGTTGGACACTCATCCCACTACGTATAGGATTATTCCATGTCTACTTGTAGATATAATGGATGTAAGTATGGTCATTAGTGAGATGACAAAAAATGCTACAATTGTTGTTGGTAAAATTTATTATTAGTCAATGTTGTACCTATTCTCAAAAATGGTTTCCAAAGTTCTTGCTGCTATCATTCTCACTCATTTAGATGAAGAGAATAGATTTTTGAATGAATGGCTTGACCATATCAACTACCAGTATTTGTAGTATTTCAACAAGTATAACAAATTTATAGGATTATCGAATGAAATTTTTTATGATGGTTCTATCAAGGTTTCATACATGGCAAGCATCCAAAGGAAAAGTTTGACAAAGGTGAAGTGTGGAGAGAAATTGAAGTGCTAGATATTGTTCACAACAATATGATGGGTCCATTTCCTCATCCATTCTTGAACATATCCAAATATGTTTGGAATTTCTTTGATGAATAGGAATACTTGGGTGCTTTTTCTCAAGAAAAAATCATATGTTTTCGAGTAGTTTCATAACTTTAAATCTCTTGCGGAGAAGCAATTTGAAAAGGTCATTAAAATTCCGTGTATAGAAAATGAGGGAGAATATGTGAACAAAAAATTTGGGTAGTTTTTTGCCTTTGAAAGCATTGAGTTGTAGTAGATTATCCCATATACTCCTTAGTAGAATGGTGTGGCAAAGTGCAAGAACAAATAGTTGAAGGAAATGGAAAATTATAGGCTAGAATCCAAATTTCTTACTTTGTGGTTATGGATAGAATCCATAAATTGGACCTTTTATATCCAAAATACATAACCTCATATAGTGATTAAGAGAGTTACTCCTTTTCGAAGGAGGATGAGACTTAAAAAATATATGACCCCGATGTTGTAGATCCCATTGCACTCAACCCATAATTTTTTTGGGTAACCTGATGGTATGAACTTCTTAGACAGATTTACCTTCATTACCAGTATTGACATGGAAAAAATATTTTCCAAATCAATCAATCCCCTATGATACTTATTATATTTTAGATGGATGATATTATCATCTACCAACTCTTCATTCAAAAGAAAACAATAAATTTCTTCATCATCTTGGAATACTTTCCAAGATTACTCATATCAAGGACCTAAAGTTAATAATGGCAAAATACAAAGCAATCTATTTGATCCTTCAACATAATCTTACCAAATCTTGTAGCATAATTTGCAAAATTATCAACAATTGCATTAAAATTTCTACAAACATGGGTTAATTCAAAAGACAAGATATTCTCAACGAGGTCCGATACCAATTGAGTGTATTGTTTAAGAAGATTTTTTGAAGGGGAGTATGTGCATTTAACCAAATTGATAATCACTCCAGGATGACATTCAACCAAATTAACAATTAGTTCATAATCACCCAAAACAATCAAATGTCTACAACTAATTTGTTAGCTTGTCCTAAACCTAAAAAATACTCAAATTAAACTATGTTATTTGTGCAAGGTAAATTCAACCAATAATAAAATGATGCAAATTGCCTAAGGGTTAGTACAATAATATGCCTACACTACATCCTTCACTTGAATAAACTACCAAAGTGAATTTGGAAAACCTAATCATTGAAATCAGATGTGGGCTCCACACTGTTGATGTCCTCTTCTTTTAAAGATGAAGTACAAAATTAGTCCCAACAATATTAATTTTAGGTTGTGGGAGATATTCAATGTAAAAGATTATTATCCCTTCATTTTGAATAATAATGTTTTTCAAATTTTAGGGATGATTAGATGGGTACCATCAAGGCTAAAATAGCCATAAATTAAAATTTATCAATCATGCTATAAAATGGTAAAATAGTTTCTCACATCCATGTCCATTACCTTAATATTGCAAAATATTTAAATTTGAGATAAGCTCGCATGGCTATGTTACATATTTCACAACTAAAAGAGCTTAAATGATGAGAGTATATTTATGGATACCCAACTTGTATACAACAAAGAGTGGGTTTATGGATACCCATACCAAATATAGCTCACACAAATATTGTTGAGAGTGGATGTATGGAGAACTAGCTTGAATATAAGTTGGCCTTGACCAAGATACAAACATGAATGAGTTTATAGATATCCAAGGAAAAATAGGGCTAGCCCTATTCACAACATCCCCATTAATCTGAATATGATTCCTATGAGAGAATGTATTACATCACACCCTCCCCATTTAAGGTTGAATGTGGTCCTATGAATATATATAGAATCCCCTAGATGCCATATATCCCATAGTAACATGCTTTCACAAGATAGAAAATATAGCCTTTAAAAAAAGCATAGAAAAACATTCACTGAAAAAATTTGGTCATCGAAAGGTACAAAGAGTGGCACTAGTTGTACCTAATTTTTAAGAATCCAAATGTAGTACATCTAAGAAAATCCGACGTCATGATTGAAGGAAGATATCCCATCTAATGTTAAGACTCAATCGTTGGAGAATAATATATGAAAAATAGTGGGATAGATAACATGGACCTGTGTATAAAAACTCCATCAAAGATATCATTTGTATAGGAAGGATAATATAGACAATTAACCAAAATATGAGCCTATGTACTTGATCTAAAAAACATGAAATACAATATTAATGAAATCATATCTTGAATATTGGGTGGAATGGGTTTCTCCATATGCATCCATAAACCTTTTCTCTAAATAAATGTGGTGTCATCTAAAAGATAAATGTCACAAACAATTACTCTGACAATTAAATTATCTAAAGGCAATCCATGCAAGACTTGGAGGCATGCTCCTTCTTATGACAAAAAAAACATGTAGATTTCCTCTTTATTTAATCAACCTAATATTATAAGTAGTCATGCAATTGGGAAAACATCCACTTCTAGTAAATTATGTGAAAGGATGGCACAAATAAGTATTGAAAAATAACCTTCAAACACTAGTTCTATAGCCCTCGGTGTAATGCCACAAACCAAACATCTCCAAATCAGCTACTGAAAAATTAGATATGGGAACCTTATTTATGTCACCCTTAAGGCTATGCCAATAGAAAAAAATATTATAAAATATGATGCTTAAAAAAAAATAGATATGAAAATCCTAGTTCTAAATCCTTTAAGGCAATGCCACTAAACAAAAAACTTTCGATTTGTTGTAAAATGAAAAAAACATATGCAAGGTATACAAAGTTCTAGGTTGATATGATGTTAGGGAACCATTTTGAGGGTGACATGTATTAAACAAAAAACTTGAATCAATGATAATACAAATTAGCAATAAATAAACACTAGAAAAAGCTTGAAATAATGGATGGTCCAAAAAGACTAGTGTAGTAGCTCGTGGGTGATGCAACTAGTCAAGAAAATTCCAAATATATCCAAGTAAAATCCAAGATATAATACAGTAGGAAATCTCTAATGTGGGAACTTATGTGGTCTCATTGATATCCTCTTTGTTTCAAGAATAATTTAATATTCTTTAATGAATAGGGCCAAACACGTGAAGGTGGAAGCTCTTATGGCCCCTCCCCCCCACCTCACATCACTCTTCATTCCCCATACCCAATGCATGTACTTGAAAAAAAAATTATGTGCAAACATGCAGATTTCATCATTAAAGAAACATTTGCCAGTCATTCAAAAAAAGGTAACATTCATTAAACCATTCATTCATTCAGTAGGAAAAAAATTATCCATGACATTATATTATATACAATAAGTACACATAGTTTTTCTTCAGTCATCACATAGTTTTTCTTCAGTCATTTCTTTTTAGGTCTTTTTCTCTTGACAAAATTAGCAAGAAAATCATCTTCTGGAATTTCTTGTTTAGTTCTTGGGGCTTCATCAACTTGTCATGATGTCTTCCTAGTAGAGTACTCGCGACGTGGATGTTGCAGAAAGGGGTCCAAATTTGCTGCAATAATGTGAAAATGTTACATTGATATCTTCTGATATTATAATGACAAGTGTTCAATTTAAAAAAACATTACAAAGGCGTTTTTTCACCTGTTGTGGCCACATAATGTACTTCGTATTTGTTAGAACATTTTTCCACCTATGTACATTAATCATTTATTAATGATGATTAATTAGCCCAAGTGATTAATGATTACATCCCTAAGTTGTTTAGCTACTAAATGGTCAATTATCATGAACTAGATGGCAAATGTGAACAAGTGCTGAGTCAAACCAGCTAAGTGGAGCGCTCCCCAGGGCAATTAATGCACTCAGCATGCCTAGAGCGCCCTCCTCAGGTCATTTAATGCACTCAGCATGCTTCTCTTCTACCTAGGGCGCATTTGCTCTCTTTGTGGACAATCTTGCCTTGTTTTGTCACATTTTTGACCAATTTTAGACTCCAAACCTCTAACCAACCAGTTTCTTCACATGTGTGAGGTCACATGGGCCTGTCCAGTCATTCCCAGCATTCACACTGCAGATTCGAACCAGTTTGGGATGGTTTGGGATATTTTGGTCAACCTAAGGGGGTTTGAGCTTTTTCTAAGCTAGATCAGTGTGAACACTCCAGATGGATTCGAATTCTTCCAGATTTGTATATATGGGTGTTCTTAACCTTTGTTGAGGTTGGACAGTTAATAATATTGACATTATTCACCAATTCATGTGTATTGTTCTTCATTCATTTAAATTTTTTATGCTAATTCTTGCAAATGTTGTGCAATCTTTCACCAGTGAGGAATCCACAGTAGCTAGATTCAACTGTGCTTGAGATTTTACATGGTATCAGAGCTCTTGGAGCTAGAATTCGAACCAGCAGACTGTTGTAGTGGATTGCCAGAAACAGTGGAGAAACCACATAATTCCTGAGGCCATTGCCTTGAGCTTACTGGAGAAATCTAGTGGCTCCTCTCAGGTGTGATGCTCTCCCGAATGCACCCACTATCCATACAGGGTTCGAATCTGTGAGTGTAGATCCCTCCAGAGTGATTTGAGAGTTGTTTGCAGGTATTGGAGTTCAGCATTGTCAGCAAGTGCGAATTGCAGCAGAGGAGAATGGAGCCATCTCACCCAAACGTGCTCACACCCTTCAACTATTTCGATTGGAAGGCATAAATGGTGATTTTGCTGAGATCCAAGGGTCTCTACAGAATCACGATGGGCACTGAGGTTGAGCCAAACTCAGCTGTGGAGAAATCCAAGTTTTTTAACAGAATGGATGAGGCATTTGGCCTCCTTTGTCTCAGCATTTCGAGAGACCTCCTGTTTCATGTAGAAAGTCTAGCAACTCCAAATGAAGTGTGGCTCAAGCTTGAGACACTGTTTGGAAAGACTGATGAGATGAGAGGCCACCAGCTCGAAAATGAGCTTGTCTCACTGAGCCCAGGGAATTTCGATTCCATCCAGGACTTCTTCACCAAGTTCAAGAACTTGGTCTTGCAGATCAGACAATGTGGCATAGAGAAGAAAGAAGAACAGTTGGTGTTGTCCATTCTCTCCAAATTGGGTTCTGAATACTCAGTTTTTGTGTCTTCCTTCAACTCCACAAGGCTCACAGTCAGAGGTTGGAAGATGCCATCCTTGGCTGACTTCATGGAGATGCTAACTCAAGAGCAAGACAAGCTGGTCTTGATGGGCTCCATCAAACAAAAAGATCAAGTGCTTGCAGCTGGAGATTCGAAATGTGGAAGAGGCAAGCAAAAACCCAAGGGTTCGAAACCTCAAGAGAAGAAGAGAAAGGATGAGAGGCCCAAATCCTCTGAGGGGGTTTCGAATCCTGTCAAGAACAAGGGAAAGAAGGCTGAGAAGACAAAATGTAGCTACTGTCAAAGAGGTTTTCATCCAGAGAGCTCATGCATGAAGAAAACCATAGACACCATGACACATCTCCTACAGAAAAATAATATTCCTCTTCCTGAAAGTTCCAAGAAGAAGGAGTGCGTTTCTGAAGACAATGAGAGCTGCCATGCTTTGGTGGCTAGCTCATCTCATTCACCTTTGTTTATCATTGATTCAGGTGCCTCAAGGCACATGGCTTCCTCAAGAGACTCGTTTTCTGAACTTGCTCCCTACAGTGGTCTCTCAATTCGAATGGGAGATGACTCAGAAATCCCTGCTCATGGCATTGGGAAAATCTCTATGGAGAATGGCTTCTTCTCCAATGTGCTGTATGTGCCAAATCTTGCAACAAACTTGCTCTCTGTGTATCAAATGACACATACTGGAGCAGCAAAGAAGGTGGTCTTCACTCAGGATGAAGTGGAGATATCAGAAGTTTCCACCGGGAAAATTGTTGCAAAGGGTGTTGCAGACCATGACATGAAGATGTACATGTTCTCCCACTTCCTCGAATTTTCTTCACCAAGTGTGCTGCTGTCACATGGGAATGAGACCAGCAAGCTATGGCATCAAAGGTATGGGCACCTAAACTAAAGATATCTTCAAGTTTTAAGCAAAGAAAATATGGTAGAAGGGCTGCCCCAAATCAGATTTTCGAGTGGAACATGCAAGGGTTGCATGATTGGGAAACATCCTGAAAGGAAGTATGATAAAGGGAAGGCTAGGAGGGCTGATCAACCTCTTGGGATAGTACATTCTGATCTCATAGGGACACTCCCCACACCCTCCTATGGCTGCAGCAAATATGTGCTCACCTTCATCGATGACTACTCAAGGTACTGCTGGTTATTTTTCCTTAAGCAAAAATCTGAAGTCTTTGATTGTTTCAAGATTTTTAAGAGCATGGTTGAGAACTTCAGTGGGAAGGCCATGAAGATTTTGAGGACTGATAATGGTAGAGAGTATGTCAACAACAATTTGCAGCAGCTCTGTCAAGAGCATGGCATTCAGATGCAACACTCAGTGCCCTACACACCTCAGCAAAATGGTGTCGCAGAGCGCAAAAATAGAGCACTGAAAGAGATGGCAACTTGCATGTTGCAAGCAAGGGATTTGTCTCCTAAATTATGGGCTGAAGCTATGAATTGTGCAGCATATGTTCAGAACAGGGCACCACACAAAGCATTGCAAGGAATCACTCCATTTGAAGCTTGGATGGGCCACAAGCCAAATGTCTCACATTTCAGAATTTTTGGCTCAAGGGCTTGGGCCAGAATTCCACCGGAGAAGAGAAAGGCATTGCAGCCCCAAAGCAAGGAGTCAATCATGGTTGGGTATGCAGAGGATTCCAAGGGCTACAAGCTCTTTGATCCATCCACTCACAAAACTTTCATTGAAAGAAGTGTCAAATTCGAAGAGGAAGAATTTTTGCAAGCTAGTGAACAAGGTGATGGGGAATGCTCATTCCCTCGTCTTGATGATGAAGTAAGTAGTGATTCATTCTCTGATATTTCTGATTCTGAGATTGCTGAAGATGATGTTGATATGGATTCTGAACATATCCCCCCTTCAAGGCCCAAGTGGGCAGAGAAAACAATTCAAAGTGCCGGAGAGCTAGTGGGAGATCCCCAAGATGCTAGGAAAACTAGATCTCAATTTCACAATTCCTTTGCATATAATAATTCTGATCTGAGTGAGGCATGTTATTTGATGGTTGGATCTGATCCAATGTCATATTCAGAAGCATGTACAGACCCAAGGTGGCAATCATCCATGCAAGAGGAGATGAACTCACTCCATGAGAACAAAACTTGGGATTTGGTCCCTCTTCCTCCCAAGAGGAAACTAGTGCAATGCAAGTGGATTTATAGAACCAAAATTGGATTTGATTGCTCTGATCTGAAGTATAAGGCCAGGTTGGTAGCTAAGGGTTACTCTCAGGTCCAAGGAGTGGACTATACAGAGACATTTGCACCGGTGGCAAAGATGGACTCCATAAGACTAGTTTTGGCAATTGGGGCTTCCAAGCGATGGGAGATTCATCACATGGATGTAAATAGTGCCTTTCTTCATGGGGATCTGAATGAGGAGATTTATATGCAGCAGCCTGAAGGTTTTATTTCTGATCATACACTTGTTTGCAGGTTGAACAAATCACTCTATGGGCTCAAGCAAGCTCCTAGAGCATGGTATGCAAAAATGGACAATTTTCTGCTATCTTTGGGGTTTGAGAGGTGTAAGTCTGATCCAAATGTGTATATGCAGCATGTTAGTGATCTGATATTGATTATTGTACTGTATGTTGATGATCTTTTGATCACTGGTAGCTGCACCAAAGAAATTGACTCAGTTAAGAGAGCATTGCACAGTGCATTCTCCATGACCGATCTAGGATTGCTAAAACAATTTCTGGGTTTGGAGATTGATCAATCTGTGAATGGAATTTCTGTATGTCAGTCAAGGTATGCTTCAGATTTGCTGCAGAAATTTAAGATGGCTGAATGTAAGTCTGCAAAATTTCCATTTCTTTCAGGAGTTAAGCTTACAGAATGGGGTTCTTCACCACTAGTTGACAGTTCGTTGTATAGGCAACTTGTTGGGAGTTTGCTATATCTTACTCATTCTAGACCAGATTTGTCATATGCTGTTGGGGCTGTTGCAAGGCACATGCAAGAGCCTCATGAGATCCATTGGAAGGCAGCCAAGAGGATCCTTCATTATGTTCAGGGTACTAAGTCTTTTGGTATCCATTATGCTGCTGGTTCATCCCTTGAACTAGTAGGATTTACAGATTCTGATTGGGCCGGTGATTGTATTGATCGGAAGTCAACTTCCGGTTATGTCTTTATGCTTGCACATGGACCTATATGCTGGTCAAGCAAGAAACAAAGCACTATTTCCTTATCTTCAGCTGAGGCCGAGTACAGGGGAGCAGTCAATGCAGCCACACAATGTGTTTGGTTGCAAGGTATTCTTGCAGAGTCCGGGATTGTCTTTGATTCACCCACTATTCTTTGGTGTGATAATCAAAGTACAATCAATATTTCTACCGATCCAGTACAGAGACAGAGGACCAAGCACATAGAGATACACATGCATTACATTCGGGGTTTGGTGCATGACCGGATCATAGCATTGCAGTATTGCCCATCCAGTGAGCAAACTGCTGATATCTTCACCAAGTGTTTTACCGAGAAGACCTTCACTCACCTTAGATATTTGCTTGGGGTGAGTGATGCATGGTGATGATTGGTGTATTTTGATATATGCCACATGTCCATTTTAGAGGGGAGGTTTTATTTCCCATGTGGTTTTCCTCCTTACCTTGGTTACATGGACAAATAAATTTTATGATGTAAAAGGTGACTTGAGCCTAGTTGCCAAGGCCTTAATTTTTGATATTTCACTAAGTCTAGCTTAAGGGGGGGTGTTAGAACATTTTTCCACCTATGTACATTAATCATTTATTAATGATGATTAATTAGCCCAAGTGATTAATGATTACATCCCTAAGTTGTTTAGCTACTAAATGGTCAATTATCATGAACTAGATGGCAAATGTGAACAAGTGCTGAGTCAAACCAGCTAAGTGGAGCGCTCCCCAGGGCAATTAATGCACTCAGCATGCCTAGAGCGCCCTCCTCAGGTCATTTAATGCACTCAGCATGCTTCTCTTCTACCTAGGGCGCATTTGCTCTCTTTGTGGACAATCTTGCCTTGTTTTGTCACATTTTTGACCAATTTTAGACTCCAAACCTCTAACCAACCAGTTTCTTCACATGTGTGAGGTCACATGGGCCTGTCCAGTCATTCCCAGCATTCACACTGCAGATTCGAACCAGTTTGGGATGGTTTGGGATATTTTGGTCAACCTAGGGGGGTTTGAGCTTTTTCTAAGCTAGATCAGTGTGAACACTCCAGATGGATTCGAATTCTTCCAGATTTGTATATATGGGTGTTCTTAACCTTTGTTGAGGTTGGACAGTTAATAATATTGACATTATTCACCAATTCATGTGTATTGTTCTTCATTCATTTAAATTTTTTATGCTAATTCTTGCAAATGTTGTGCAATCTTTCACCAGTGAGGAATCCACAGTAGCTAGATTCAACTGTGCTTGAGATTTTACAGTATTCCTGTCTAGACTCATCCTGTATAGTGTGACCCTCTACAAGCTTTGTAGTTGAAACATGGAAAAGTAAAATTAATATTCACCATCTGCAATGCAATATTTAAAATTGTAGATATGCATAAATTAATTACCAGGATTCAAAGCATTAGCTTCGATTGGTTTTTCTCCATCGTTGACATTAAGTGGATTGTTGCTTTCCTACTCAAAACAGATTCAATAGTTTATGGAAAATATCTATAACGAATAGATTGCAGAATTAATAAATCTTCATTAAACTATATTGATTTTATATACATGTGCTCAAGGTGGATCTCCAAAAAGATTTGTTTTCCCATTAAATCTTTTTTGGCGTTCAACAACAGCTCCAAAGCCGTGCTGGAATCCAAGCTTCAAGTATTCCTCAGTGGGAACCTCCTTGAATCGGTCGATCTGCATATTTGCATTACATTATGAATATACCTTTTGTGGTGCAATAAAATGGAAAAAATTTGCAATTTATTATTTGGATGCAATATTTGTTTTTCAGTACTTACAATTCGTGCTGCCAAATTCGAATAAGTACCAGGGACAAGCTTGTGCTGACCAATTTTTTATTGTCTTTCCATTGTGGCCTTTGATGTGTCTGACAACCTATGAAAGTGTTGAAATACGTTCGATGTTTCAAATTTGATCTAAAAATTAATAATAATAAGGTTTAGAATTACAGTGTAGAAAGTATTGCATACCTCCCTGTGCCCAGTGGTAGGTTTCCTTATTTTCTCAGATCCCTCTCCTTTCCATATTCCACTAGGGATTTCAACTCTCTTGCTGGAATCATCAGGGGGGGGGGCTCATACCTAGGGTTCCTTTCTATATGAACCCTATATTGGTCCCAAACAATCTTCATATGTTCTCCATCCTTCTTTAGGACCTCGATTGAATGAAAGGTCTCATTGTCAAATAGGCCAACCAAGTGATTATTGAGCTCATCTTTTAAATTTTTACTTTGTTTATTCCACCGTGTGCGGATGGTGGGCCCAAATATATCCAATGAAAAATCATTAAGATGTTTATAAAAAACATCATTTCCTGCAAAACGATCATGCCATCATTAGTTGAAAAATAATGGTTTATCAGTATATTACAATCAGATTATAAACACTAACTTGAATAATGTATAAATACCTAGGATATTCTATATCTTTATTGGAATGAGATCTTCATCCACCAAAAATGTGGTATGTAGTGTACCCGTTCTAGTGACATGGGAAGATCCATGAAATGATGCTTCAACAATATCAATAGTAGCAGTCTCTGCATCGACCCCTTCCTCTGCACGATTTGGCATACACCAGTCACTAGCGGGTGCACTCACAGCTATCCTCTAGGGTGTCATGAAACGTGTTTCCGACTACTCAATTGAAAATAATGGCACATGAGATGCATGTGGAGTCATTTCCTCATGTGATGACTCTCCACGAGCGTCACTAGTGCCAACGCCGCCTTGACCACTAGTGTGTGGGAGAGAAAAATCTTGGCAATTCAAACCATAGTTTAGTTCACCAGTTCACCATCATATACAAGTAAAAATTATAAAATACTAAATGAATTTATATTCTAATTCAATATTCCGCAACTTACTTTCAATGCATGATATCTCTTTACCAAAACATCAACCTTTTCTCTAATTTCATTTGTCTTCCGCTGAATGAATAGCAGACGAAGGATATCCTCATTAATTTTTTTAAGGTCTTCTCTATTATCTTAATCGGGTCTAGAGAAGTTCCAATGTTAGCATCACACGTCAGCTCATCCACATCAAAATCTATTGATTGCTCTGATGCTGGATCATACGTCGAATCAGTGGTATGCAACAAAAATATACAAAACATTATTGACGTGAAAGCAATAGACTAAGTAAAAAAACATATTAAAAAAACATATCAATCATGATAGATTCCTAAAATTACAATTAGGTATACCTGATTCCTCGATGATGGTTTAAAATGATCCACAGCTTGGGAGTTTCCCTAATCATCCCCCTTAAAAAATAATGTAGAAAATATTATCACAATGAATCCAATATACACACGAAAAAAACATAACAATTGTTTTTTTCATATTAAACTTGTACAATTGCATCGATGTACACTTGTTTCCTCGAGGCTAGTATGGTATCATATATTGTTGGGGAGGTGCCCCTAACAACACCGTGCAACAAAAACATAGAAAAAATGATCTAAACGAAAGCAAAATACTCATGGAAAAAACATTAATCAGAAAACATATTGATGTATTTGAAATGTACAATTACAAATAGGTATACCTTTTGCCTCGAGGCTGTTGTTGTCTAATCAACAACTGGGTGGTTTCCGTGATCAACAATCTGCAACAAATATATAGATAATATTATCTAAACGAAACGAATATACTCATGAAAAAACACAACAACAACAAAAATATTTTTTCATATTATATTTGTACAATTGCAAAGATGTATACCTGCTACCTCGACGATGTTGTACTCCTCTGACCAGTTGTTGGGGAGATGCCCCGATCATTACCATGTGAATAAATATAGAAAATTTTGATGAAATTATAAAAATAGACTAACGAAAAATACATAAGATGTTAAATTCATTAATAAAAGGTTTGGTAAATTGTTAGATGTACCACTCCCATAGTAATCATGTTTGTATCTATTTGATTGAAATTGTAATTAATAAGTAACTCTTCCCCTACATCTATTGATTTAATCGCACATATAAAAACACAGTTTCCTTCACGCCCCTTAAATATGCAGTTGGGTTTCTTAATTGTAGACCCTAGTTGTGTACTGTTTATAAACCTTGCAATATTCCTTGTATCCTTTGGCCTTCCGTCAATGTACAACATTGCTCCTTTATTTTGATCAATTTATTTCAGCTGTAAATAATTTGTTGATAGTCCATATCTGCAAATACTTCATGTATATTGGGCCAGTCACATCCAATATTTGTAGTTGTAACAGGGTCTAACATACTCCATCAATTCAACACATCTTCCATAACCATCCATGCAAAACAACCCCAAACCATGTAGTGACGATGGTGCAATTCAATATATCCTCTCATTCACACAAAAATATGTGTTTAGTTGAGGAATATCCTTGGGTAGCCATTGTTTCACTAGATGTTTGTACCTCGAGGGCACCTCGATGTCGCCTATTGCCTCATCATCATAGGAACATGACCCCCCTTCAGTGAGAAAAAATTCCATGCGTTTATGGAATTTTCTTCTGATATTTTGACATCTAGTTGATATAAATCTTGTAGACCTATTAGATGTCTCACTTTCCTCTAGTCTTCCTAAATCCCCTTGCTCGAGGAAGACAGATATGACAAATACTTGTTTGGTTCTACCTGCACCATGGGAAAAACTTCAAATAGGACATTGTTGGGTATGCATAGTTCATATTAGAAAATTACAAGGCATTAAGGAATGCGTTTTCCACTATCATCATACATATTTACCATTTATCCCCCAAGCTTGAAAATGCATGTGTGGATTAGTAAGGGATTTTTCCTTTAATTCTCTTGCATGTTCAAAATTGGCAAAAATGGCCAAAATTAATTTTTGAATGCCTCAAATTCGTATAAGAAGGAATCATCAAAATTTAGAGCCTATGGGTTGATCAACTATGTGAGACATACTTTGAAATATAGTGGAATATGCTTTGAGATTTGGATATAAAAAGGTGGACATAAACTATTGGAATATGCTTTGAGATTTGGATAAAAAAAATTGGAAAGGTGATCCCAATTCTAAAAGAGGAACAAGATGAAGGCACACTGCAATATCAAAGCACCATGAGGAGCTTCCAATATAGAGTGTTATAATTATTCCAAAATAAGTGGTAGGAGTTAACTGCACTCAAAAGAGCAAAACTTCACTCTCCATAAGGCCTAAAAATTTCTCTATACAAATCGCAATCGTATGTGGACACTGTCAAAAGATTGTCCTAAGATTTAGATTCCCACTTTTGCTGCACCCCACTCCATCATGGAAATATACTAATCATATAAGTGACTTAGAGAGAGAGAATAATAAGAAGAAGAGATGGAATACAATGGAAAATGAATTAGGATATCATGACAAAGACACCATTATACACTTTGTTCCATATTAAGAACATAGGGAGATATGCAAGAAACAACACCTTGAAGATGAAGAATTATTAAAGCACAACACTACCTTTGGGTTATTTTAATTCTATATTGCATATATCTATGAAACTTTCCAATTGGGGGGGTATGATCAGCCCTTGTATTACCATATATTTCCCATCTTTTTTATGTATATCATTGTTATATTACCCTCAGAGAGATAATAATTTCATAAGCACTCAAATTTTAATGGTACATCTAGATATCATTGACATATATTTTTAAAATGAATGCGCATGGACTATTTTCAAAAAAGTATGATAAATGAATGGCGTCTTAGGTATTTTAAGTTGATTATGTTGATTTTTCCAAATTGGAGTTAAATCATCCCACCCTCTAGCACTCAAGTGAGACCAAATTTGTTTATTATTACCTTATTAATGTGTTTGAACTTTTATTTTATATTGAAATTGTCATATGAACCACATTAACATTTCCAATATGATGAGATAACCATGACCTTTAGAATCTTGTGGAAATATGAAATAGATATAAAGTGTCCTAATATGGTTAGGGAGCATTGGATAGGGAAGTGATTCCATATTGTTATTATCTCCCTTTGTTGTATTAGTTTCATTCATATGCACATATTTTCATTTGTATGTGCATGTGCATACACATATGCAACTATTACCATGAAACATGGAATTCCCAATACTCTAGGGATTTCCTTCTCTTTAATACATGGCAACCACCCAATTCATTCGATGTTTCCTTATAAAAAGTAATCACACAACTATTTCCAAGTTAAAATATCATTTCAACTCTTCCAACAATAGCACCGACCTTTACAACTTGTATTCAAGAGGAGGGATGAAGTCTAGTGTAGAATGCACTTGATGTTATGATACTTGAAAAGTACTTGATGTATAAGTCTTTGTTTTCTAATTGATATATTATCACTTTTGGTTACCAGCATTATATATAAGTATATTTATTGGGATTTCAAATCTTTTATCTACATTTTCTTAATTTTTGGTAGAGTTAGGGTTTTATGCAGCAGAATAAAAAAAAAAAACAAGTACTGAAACTAAACAGTACAACAGTAACAAAACATAATTTCATCTCTTTCAACTTTTCTTCTTTAACACTACCAGTTGGGTCATTGTGTTAAAGTAATCTTTAGTTACATGTAATTACTAACAATAGTTAATCAACATTAACATGAGTAAAGAAGATAGGTTTAGGGTACTTACCTGTAATGCATAACCTTCTTGTTTTATACTCAGAAATATTACTTTCATTCAAAATTGTACCTCTTAGAGGTCAGCCAACACTAGGAACCCACTAACCCTACTAAAGGCTAAGTACAAACCAGAGAGAGGAAGAGAAAGGTTGTATGCAATAGTATTTAGAAAAATACAGTTACATTCATAAAACAATTAAATACATCACAAAGAATGGTTAGAACAAAAGTATTAGTGCAAGTAAAATCTTAAAAAAAAACAAAGATATGATCACCAACAATTTTTTCTGACAGAACAAGACTTAATAGGAGAGATCTGGGCAAAGATAAGATTCAGCATTAACACAAACAAAGAGAATTCATTCCAAGATAAGTATAAAAAATTATCAAATAGTCATTCAAAAAACATATTAAAATTCAAAGGTGCATGCAGTAGGCTAGGATAAAACTTAAGGCTTCATGACCCTCCTCAATCATGCTCACAACCTTCATCGAAGAGGCAGACCTAGGGTTATGATCTACCCAAACAAAATATTAATTTCACACAATCATGCCCTAGGTGAACGAACTTCAAGTCAGGGATTTAAATAGAAGATCATATTTCTCAGAATAAAAAAAAAACCCTTAAATAGCATATCGGGTTTATCCATAAGTAAAAGAACATATCGGTCTTAAGTTAGCCTTCAAGCAGGCAGATAAAACTTCCATAAGATTTAGGATAACAATCGCATAACTACCATGGCTACCTTCAGTCAGACTAGTCAACAAAATAATAGGGTTCCATTAAAGTCCAAAAAATAGGGTTCCATTAAAATAGGAAGGAACTACTTAATACAAAAAATTAAAATTAAAAATAAAAGCTAAAAATAAAATATAAAAAATTAAAAGTAAAATAATAAAATAACAAATAAAATGAAAAGGATTCATAAATAATAACATAAATCATAAGTGGGGTACTAGGGTCATTTAGGGGACAAACAACCATAGTACCCAAAGGACCAAAAACATTAAAGGGTGGTACAAACATCTCAATATGGGAGAAATGACCCTACTAACCACATGCCAAGGACAAGGTACCACAAGACCAATAAAAAATAAGGTGTAAGGACCAAAAGTAAATGAACCAAGGTGGGGAAGGTACAACCAGTCATCTCTCTCTCAAATGGACAAATGTTCCATCTAACCTGAAAGTTCATCATCACTATATGAAGAAGGGTCCACACGGATCATGTGGTCATGATGAGGTATATATGTGATGAGGTATATCGACTGTGCGAATGAGTTTGACGCTAAAAATATAAATCTCATACATTAATTTATATAATAGACATTTAATCCCATTTTCTAGTAAATGCACAAAAATGGAAAATAATCGAGACAGTTTGGTAAAGCAATGCCCATAATTGTTGGCACACAATTTGGAAAAGAATTAAGGTTTGAGTACATGAATAACTTGGGCATCTTTGTGACTTTACAATCCATTATTTTAATTTTATATTGTGTTTTAAGGTTATGTGGATCCCCTAATTGTCATGAGGGTTTAAACAAGGTTTTAATTCCTAAATTGAGTTAACCTTGCAATGGTTGGAAACTAACCCATCACTTGCAACCATGCATCCATGCATCCATGCAATAGCTCCTTGTAACTACCTCTTATTTGACCTTGCCAACCCCGTTTGACACAATGTCACCCCTCAATCCACATTCAACTCTACATATGTGAAGCTTAGGAAGTTGTTTCCACATTCAATCCCCTTTGCTAGTAAATCCACAAAAATGGAAAATAATTTAGACAGTTTGGTAAAGGAATGCCCATAATTGTTGGCACACAATTTGGAAAATAATTAAGGTTTGAGTCTATCAAGCAAACCCGACATCTAGAGTATGAGAAATATAACATACATTCTCTAATTTGAGTGAGTTGTTATAATCTCCTTCTTATTAGTGAAATGAAATGGATGAGAATTAAAGATAAGGAGATCAATCCCTATAGTGTATTCCCATAAGAGATAAATATTTTAGGATTTACCCTCATGATAGTATCAATAAATGGGATAGTAGTACGAAAAAATGGGCTTTCTTATGAAGGGTTCAATTTGTGAAATACAAGGAATGGTATTACAAGTGATGTAGTTGTTTCAATGAAAACATCTAAACTAGCATATTGGATGCCAATTTTATATTAAATCATGACAATGTGGGGCTAAGATATATATAATCATGAGAACTAGCTATGGTTATTGAAGACTTGTTGAATTCTAATGGAATCAACAAGCTTAGCAAGGAAAAAGCAACAAAATATAACCTACATCGAGGACTGGAAATTTTGTATTGGCCTTAACATTTAGATGAGGTATGGGTAGTCAACAACTATGGAGAAGATGGGAAAACCCATACATATCTATGAGTACATGAATAACTTAGGCATTCTTCTGACTTTACAATACCTTATTTTAATTTTATATTGTCTTTTAAGGTTATGTGGATCCCCTAATCCTCACAAGGGTTTAAACTAGGTTTTCATTCCTAAATTGAGTTAACCTTGCAATGGTTGGAAACTGACCCATCACTTGTAACCATGCATCCATGAATCCATCCGATAGCTACTTGTAACTACCTCTTATTTGACCTTCCAAAGAGATGGAAGGTAAAATAAGGTAAAATATATGCAATAGCTCCATGTAACTACCTCTTATTTGACCTTGCCAACCCTGTTTGACACAATGTCACCCCTCAATCCACATTCAACTCTACATACATGAAGCTTAGGAAGTTATTGAACCACATTCAATCCCCTTTGTTAGTAAATGCACAAAAATGGAAAATAATTTAGATATTTTGGTAAAGGAATGCCCATAATTGTTGGCACACACTTTGGAAAATAATAAAGGTTTGAGTTTGTCAAGCACACCCGATATCTAGAGTATAAGCAATATAACATACATTCTCTACTTTGAGTGAGTTGTTATAATCTCCTTCTTATTATTGAAATGAAATGGATGAGAATTGAATATAAGTAGATCACCTATCCTTTATCTGAATGAGTTCATATTGCAAACGATGTTTCCATATTTACATGTCTAGACATAAATCAATGATTCTTCACTGCATTCGCATCACCTACCTCTCATCAAAATGAAAGAAGATTGAAAAAAATGTTTCCAAATTCATTGTAGTGAACATTAACCATCAAATGTCAATGCCCCCAAAATATCCTTACGGATAGAAGATCCTTTGGTTTATTTTTCTATATTGTCACGACGGTCATCATTTATACAAACTAGCACAAAAATAACACATCATGCCAAAAGAAATTAGTCATGAAAAACCCTTTGGGATTGTCATGAGGGTCATCATTTATAAATCAAAGCACAAAAATAACACATCATGCAAAAAGAAAGTAGTCAACAGAAACCATTTGGGAAAGACTAATGCCTATTGTTTTATGCTTTACCTTGATACAGAGCAAAAGCAATCTGAGCATTTCAACCTACCACGTGTCTATGCCATACATCAAAAAATGAATAAGAAGATTTGACAACCAATTATTAATCGATTTTGTTATAATTAAAATGAGAATGACATATTTATTATGTGTCAAAGGTTCTTTATACACCCTGTAACTTATTTTTCAGACGCTACTATATTTTTCCTAAGCATTTGAGCATTTCTATTTATAGATGTGACTTATTTTTATTAATGGTATTAAATAAAGTATTGATTTAAAGGTGGTACTGATTCTAGTTGCACTAATAACTAAATGTGTTGGTTCTTTTGCTGATTTTACATTGTAGGGATTTTGGGAATTTTAAACTAACAAGATATGGTAAGGTGAACTCATTAAGATAAAATATAGGTTATTTTGGGGATAAGAAGATAAGATAAGATACTTTTAATGTTTTCTTGAATTCTATCTGTAAATTCGAATAAATTTTGATTATATTACTATGAAGCAAATTTTGAGTATATTTCCTGGACAAGTGCTTGATCAATTTGGTAATGCTGTCTAGCAGAAGCCTGCTAAAGCTCCTGTTCTTCGTCTTGATGCTCAGGGTCGTGAAATAGATGAATAGGGGAATGTAATTGAGAATCCAAAAATTACAAACTTGAGCACTTTGAAGGCGAGCATAAACAAATATAAAAAATAATCATTTCAAATTCTAAGGCTAGAATTTGATGAAGATCCCAATTCCAATCCCCATTTTGATCCAAAAATGGGTATTAATAAAACAAAGCTCTTGAGGCCTAAGAATATGACATTTCAATTTGTTGAGGAAGGAAGATGGTCAAAAGAGGCATAAATATTGAAATTTAAGATTCAATTTGGAGAAGCACAGGCAAAGGAGCTAAAGATCAAGCAAGCACGTCTTGCCAAGGAAAAGGATGAGCTTGATAGAAATCCTAATTTGATTGAAGTGTCAAAAAGAGTTCCTACAAAAGAAGAGAAACCAAAGGATCCTATACCTGATGTTGAGTTGTGGGATATGGTTCTTTTACCCTCTGGTAGCTACACAGATGTCACAGAAGGAGATTTAAAAGTGAATATGGAAAAACCTACTATATATGTAGAGCACCCTTAGCCAATTGAGCCTCTAGCTGAACCTCTTACACCTCCACCGCAACCTTTAAAGCTGACCAAGAAAAAGGAGGAGAAATTGCGTACAAAGCGGTTCCTTGCAAAGGAAAAAGATAGACAGGAGATGATAATGCGGGGTTTGATAGAGACTCCAAATCCAAAAGTAAAGATGAGCCTCCAAGTGATGCTACTAAGCATGAAAAAGCACATGTTGACATAAATATTGCACGAAAACTCACTGGAGCCGAGCGTTGTGAAAAGAAATAAAAAAATTATTTTTATGACCCAAATACTTTGGAAATAGTTTTTTCTATCTACAAGATTACTAATCTTTCTCATCCATAGACACGCTTCAAAGTGGACATCAATTCCCAGGATAATCGATTGATTGGTTTAGGGTTTAGGGCCAATAATTCGTGGCCAAAGGAGATAGATGGGGTTCAAATGCCCATAATTTAGCATTTATATTGATTTATAAGGGAAAAAAAACAAATACAATAATGAAATCAACCATTCAAACTATGAATTGGACCCCATAAAATTTAGGGCTTCGTACTCATAGACTTCGGAGGAATTTACTCTTCTCAATTGGTGAACATGTGAAAGGTTGAATATGCATGAACACAATACAACATAGCACACAACTCACAGCTCGATGAAAACAATGGTTGCACAGAAGCCCCGAAATGCTCTGCTCGCATCTCCTAGAAATCAAAGGGTGAACGCATGAGAGGAAGATGCACAACCAAAATCAAACATAGCTCACAGCTCACAGCTAGTTGAAAACAATGGTTGCACATAATCCGCGGAATGCTTTGCTCACTGGTCATAGAACTGAAAGGGTGCACACGCGAGAGGAAGATGCACAACCACAATCCAACACAGCTCATATCTCACAGCTTGGAAAAAACAATGGTTTCACAGAAGCCCGAGAATTCTTTGCTCAGAGCTCATATAACTCAAAGGGTGCACACACAAGAGGATAAGGACGGTTACACTAAAACATGTTTGGCACAGGAGGTAGAAAGGTATGGTATTTTGCTTGTTTTTTTTGTATTGTTTGTATTTTATAATTGTTGTTTGTTAATTTGTTTTTGTATTATTTTTGTATTTGTTTTTTTATGTATTTAAAATATATATTATTTTGGAGTGTGGCCACTTGTATTTGTGAGACCTTAGTCAAGCCCAATACAAGTGGGTAAGCATGACACTTTTCCTCTAGTGCAAGGGGTCAATAATATGATCCATGTGTGTGACGTGTTGTGGGACTTAGGAAAGCATGGTAAGACTTAATACTTAGTAATGCTAGTATTGCATGGGACAGAGTAATATTAAGTGTGACCAAAGAGGTTAGGCATAGAAGTGGGGTTAGGAAATTCCACTAATTGGTATAGTGGTAAGTGTTGCTACCATGGTGAACATGGAATAATGGAGTTGACCTTCTAGTTTTGATAAAAAATAATAAATTAATGACCACCCGGTGGCATAAGACTACGCCACGCATAGTGGAAAATAGAGTTTTATAATAATAAATGTAGAAAACATTAAATTAGTTATGGACAAACTTAATAATTCAATGCCATAACCCATCATAGAGTCTATATTATGTCTCTTCTGTAGACTACATATATATTGTTAAATTTTCAGAATTTACTTCAATCTGATCTAGGATCTTAAATGAGAGAACAACATGTACAGCAAATCTACAGCATATCAATCATGGACACAATAATGCAAGCACACAAGAGACACAGAGTTTACTTGGGGAAAACCATAAAGGTGAAAAACCCCAATAACTTCCTCAGAGATAGGTAGAGCAATGATACAACCATAATACAAGAGATAGTCTTCTCCTAGTAGCAGAGCCTCCTCCTCCACAAGTGCACCACTCTCCAAAGTGTGAGTGAGAGAATAGAATGTGTAAAATGAGAGAGACACACTCTCTATTTATACACTAACTTGACTTGACCTTTACTCAACTAGATCGGCCTCAACTTAACAACTTAACATAATGTTGACTAGGCCAACACCCAATAGGGTGGTCTAATAACCCTTTGACCCACATGACTTATACAAGGCCAACCCCAACAAGGTGGTCTAATAACCCATCATGTATAAGTTACGACACTTACAATATAAATGACGACGCTTCCATATAGAGGAATAATAACATCTCTATAGAAATACAAATACTTCCGTATAGACGAATAATAACATCTCTATAGGAATACAATATACATATATGTGAAATACATTCTGAAGTTACATATACATCATCACTCCCTCTTAACTAGGAAGGTATTTCTCGACACAGGTCTTCTAGCACAAGTCTTCTTCTCTGGATCATTGTAACTGGATAATCGTCATCGAGTCATCATCGTCGACACTACTGATGCTATCTCAATCAATCTCTGAATCTACTCATCATAGGAAGTTCTATAGAGCCAGTCCTTTTTCATATTGGATGTAGGCCCACCACCTGCAGGTCTTCGTCATCACTGGCCATACTGTGGAAATCTAAGGACTTATTACATGCGTCACAAAACCTTAAAAGAGTCTCTTGACTAGCAAGAACTCTAAAGAGCATCTGAGGCCTTTTTAATCCTGTCCATATCTGCAGGACTTATTACATGTGACCCCACCACAAAACCTCGAAAGAGAATCCCAGGACTGATTACGAGCACAAGGCTCAACCTATCAGATCTCCCAGAGCACAAATTACATGTGGTCACCACAAAACCTCGAAGGAGCATCCCAGGACTGATCACGAGCACAAGGCTCAACCTATCAGATCTCCCAGGGCATAAATTACATGTGGTCATGGCAAAACCTCGAAAGAGCATCCCAGGGATGATTACGAGCATACGACTCAACCTATCAGATTTCCTAGGGCACAAATTACATGCCATAGGACAAAACCTCGAAAGAGCATCTGCCAGATATCCTAGGGCACAAATTACATGCCATCGGAAAAACCTCGAAAGACTATCTACAGATCTCCCAAGGCACAAATTATATGTCCTCCCAAGCAAAACCTCGAAAGAGCATTTGCTAGATATCCTAGGGTACAAATTACATGCCATAGGCAAAACCTCGAAAGACTATCTGCAAATCTCCCAGGGCCTAAATTACATGCTTATCTGCACAACCTATTCCACGTGTTGATGTATATGTAACTTCGGAATGTATTTCATATATGTATGTTGTATGTACTCCTATAGAGATGGTATTATTCCTATATACGGAAGTGTCGTCATTTATATTGTAAGTGTCGTAACTTATACTTGATGGGTTATTAGACCACCTTGTTGGGGTTGGCCTTGTATAATTCATGTGGGTCGAAGGGTTATTAGACCACCCTATTCGGGGTCATCCTAGTCAGCATTATGTTATGTGGTTAAGTTCAAGCCTACATGATTTATGTAAAAGGCAAGTCAAGTCAAGTATAAATAGAGTGCGGGAGGCGCTCTATTTGATCACACACTTCTCACTCATGCACTCAAGGAGGAGTGGTGCACTTATGGAGGAGGAGGATCTGCTGCTAGGATATGTCTATCTCTTATGGTTGGGTTTTATCATTGCTCTATCTATCTCTAAGGAAGTTATTGGGGTTTGTCACCTTTATGGTTTTCCCCAAGTAAATCTTTGTGTCTCTTCTGCGCTTGCATTATTGTCTCCATGATTGATATGTTGTACATGTCGTTCTCTCAGTTAAGATCCTAGATCAGATTGAAGTAAATTCTGAAAATTTAACATGGTATCAGAGCTATCCTGAAAGAAGGCATGATATGGCATGTATGACACTTGTTGCACTTACGATGCTAGGGCTTGATATAGAAAACACCAGTCGTCGTAGCACTTTCGCTATAAATGTGTTTTCACTAAGGTTTTGGATCTGAAACTATTACACATCGAAGATAAGATCCCTATGTACCATGTGTCCAAAGGACAACCTCTAATTCGTTGTACTTTGTGATTTATGATCTGTACAATATAGGGTTTCTGCCTCTTCCAGATCTGAGTCAAAATCAGGTGACCTTGGGAAAAAGGTCATAACTTGGGATAGGAAGCTCCAAATGAAATTTCTTCAATAGTGACAGGTAGTACACAGACTGTACTATCTTAGGAAAAAATTTTAGAGGCCGAAGGTGAACCAGTGACACGTGAAACGCCGTACAAGTTCTCTCTCCTGTATTATCTCATAAATAGGTCACGTTATGACAATTGGCATAACTCTCTCTCAGAGAATCCAATTGAGGTCAGACCTATCAGGATGGAAAGATAACAGGTCAGGATATCTCAAGAAACTTTTTCAGAGCCTGTGGATCAAAAAAATCGAAGGTACACTAGAAACAATCAGGTACATATTTCTGTCAAAACAGAATTATTTCTGAGTACCTTCATTCATGGCTTCCAGAATTTAGGGCTTCGGAGAAAGTTGGAATTTTTGTAATCAGAGACCACAACTGGATGCTACTCATTAAAATCAAAATTTAGAGACCAATATTAGAATTTTTGGTTGGGTAGAAGGCCGGGCTTGATCAAACCCTAGTTCGGGACTTTGTTTAGAAAAGTGGAAAATTAGGGCTTCTGTAAAAATGGGAATTTTTGAAATCTGTGACCATGGCTGGAAGTTCCTCAAAAAAATAGAAGCTTAGAGATTTGGGCCAAACCTTTTGACTGGGAAAAAGAGTGGGCTTCATCAAACCCCAGTTCAGGGTCACGTCCAGTGAATTCGAAAGTTTCAAAGGCAAAATTGAGGAGTGAAACTTTGCAGTTTTCAAATTCTAAATATACCAGCTTGATCAGCTCATCAAGGCGCATATTTCTATCCTTTCGGAAGTTTGAAATTCAAAGTTTGAATTTTTGGGGTTTCTCTAACAAACCCATATCCAGCTCCAGGTCCAGTTCTTACAAATCAAGTGGATTGGGTTAATCCTAGAAGAAGATGGATTGGTCACCTGCATAAGTGAAGAAGTTCTTGTTTCAGAGGGAGATGAGGCTAAGGCGTTACATAAGAATATTACAAGCAATCTTGACAGGTATGACTCATCGAGGTATGTTTCCATATTTGTTCATGATTAAGTTTATGGTATGTTTGTCTTCATGTTATTACGGTTAGTACAATCTTGATTATGAATGCATGATAAAGATATTCATTGGTTAGGGTGTTGACACTTATGATTGTACTAATGCATTATGGTGTTGTATGAGGTTTATGTTGTCTGCTAACATAAAAGGTACACCAAGAAAGACAAATCATGTTCTACTTCAAGAACATATGATCATGGTGACATGAAGACAAGGATTCATCCACTGTCATAGATCACATAGAAGATCTACTTTCGAGGTATGTATAACTTGTTTCTACAATGGTTAACTTATGAGACATGTAGGTTACTAGCACAAGTCACTGAAGAGAACCAGAAGACATTATGTGGGTATATTAGACATAGCTAGCTAGCATGCTAATCCAGGTATGTTTTTCCTATATCACGATAGAATCCTACCTTGTGTTAGGATCTTATACTATTGTGTTGTTGATAATGATTATTCATGAAGTCATAGGTTGAATAATCATGGTGGTATGCATATTATGTTTCGTACCATAATTGATGCTATGACTAACCAGAAGAATCATGAAGGTATAGTTTTGAATAATCACGGGTTTTATGCATATTATATCTCTTCTCTTGATTGATGATTTAACTAACCAGAAGAGTCCTATGATTAAATAAGAATATGTATGAATAAAAGAAGACTTCCTTGAAACCTTGAATACTAATGTTTATTATCTGTGTTTGAATTGATCCTGACTATACATGCTTGAGATTATTGTGTTTTGATAAATTATACTAATGAATTATGTATGAGACCTAGAGGATAACACAATGATGATACTAACAAGCATGCATAGGGATCGAGAATGTATATAAGTTCAAGGACAGGTAATCCAGGAAGCAAAGATCAAGAGGGAGCACACTGCAGTAGTTTCTGCAAGGATGTAGATATTCAGAGGGAGTTGACCACTTCTCACAATCCACATAAGAATGGAGTTGCAAAAAAGAGGCAAAGACTGAGAGGGAGTCAACCCAACAAACACACAAAGATAAGTATTTGAATTGTCATTACTTGCATATTTTATTGTTTAAATTATCTATTGAAGATATTGAAGTTCCCAGGATACGGGAAGAATGCCATGAAGAACGATGTTTGGGATGCGGTCCCAAGAGCTGAAGGGAAGTCTTTTGTGACTTCCAAATGGAACTATCAGATCAAGCATGTTGCAGATGGCAGCATTGAGAAATATAAAAGTGATGAAATAGAAGATGCACTAGATGGATTTCAAGACAGCATGGTGTAGTCATATATGTGTGCAGAACTTGGTATGGTAGGATAGACAGCTTTCTATCCAGTTTGGGATTTACCAAGAATAAAGCGGATTCCAACCTTTTCTACAAGGTTGAGGAAGGAAATCCAGTGATAGTACTTTTGTATGTGGATAAACTGTTTGTTACAGGTGAAGATAGATTGATTGCCGACACACAGCGGAAGCTTGCTGCTGAGTTCGAATTGAGGAACTTGGGGATGATGCATTATTTGTTTTTGGCATGAAGGTGTGGCAGAGTGATGGAATCTTCCTTGGACAAGGGAAGTATGCAGTAGAGATCCTAAAAAGGTTTGAGATGATGGACTGCAAGGCTATGGCCACACCTATGGCATCGAATCTGAAGCTTCTATGTGATGCTTCATCTGAGTTGGTTGATGTCTCTACGTATCGTCAGATGATTGGGTCCTTGATGTACCTGACGAACACGAGACCAGACATTTGCTTTGCTGTGAACACATTGAGCCAGTTCCTGACGGATCCGAGGAGTGTTCACCTGGTTTCTATAAAGCATGTTCTGAGATACCTGAAGGGTACAGTGGATTATGGGCTCAAGTATGAAGTGAATCAAAAGTTTCACCTGCAGGGTTATGTTGATTCAGATTGGGCTTGCAGTGCTGCAGATAGGAAGAGCACATCTGGATGCTGCTTCAATATGGGATCAGGTGTGATCTCCTTGTTTAGCAGGAAGCATTCCTGCGTCGCACTGAGTATAGCTGAGGCAGAGTATGTTGCAGCCTGTTCAGCTAGTTGTGAGGCAGTATGGCTACGGAAGCTACTGTATGAGTTATTTGATCTCCCATTGGATGCTATTGGTATCTTCTGTGATAACCAAAGTTGTGTAAAGCTGTTCGAGAACCTAGTGTTTCATGACAGGTCGAAACACATAGAGATCAAATATCACTATATCAGTGATATGGTGCAGAGAGGAGCTGTGAAGCTCCTGTATGTTGCGACGGAAGAGCAGGTTGCAGATGTGCTGACGAAGCCACTAGCCAAGGTGAAGTTTGAGTACTTCAGAGGAAGGCTTGGCATTCTTCAGATCAAGGACACTTCTAGGAAGAAGTGATGGATACATTTGTTGAATCCATTCCAAGCATGTTGGAAGGAGGATCCTTCACATGGCTGTGGATGTAAGAGCTGAATGATGAGCATCAGGATGATGTTCTGGTTTCTACTGGATATGATCAGTTGGATCATTTATATGTATGTATGCATCATGTTGGATGCTGGATATGATCAGTTGGATCATTTATATGTATGTACGCATCATGTTGGATGCTGGATATGATCAGTTGGATCATTTATATGTATGTATGCATCATGTTGGATGCTGGATATGATCGATTGGATCATGTGTATGTATTTTTGTATATGCATCTTGTTGGATGCTTGGACCATGTATCTGTATATGTATCAGGTGGATACATTGTATGATCAGGTGGATCATGTATGGTGATATGTATCATGTATTTGTATCAGGTGGATACATTGTACGATCAGGTGGATCATGTATGATGATATGTATCAGGTAGATACTTGGTATGCATCAGGTAGATGCATTGTATGATCAGGATGATCATGGATGACGAGCTTCAGGATGTTGCTCCAGATGACATGCAGCAGGATGTTACAGTGATAATGATCAGGATGATCATGTGTACATCAGGATGATGTATGGTGAGTATCAGGTTGATATTCTATGGCCGTGGATCAGGTTGTGCAGATGAGCATATAATTCGTTGCCCTGGGAGATTTGTAGATAGTCTTTCGAGGTTTTTCCTATGGCATGTAATTCGGTGCCCTGGGATATCTGGAAAATGCTCTTTCGAGGTTTTTCTCTCGGAGGACATATAATTCGTTTCCCTGGGAGATCTGCAGATAATCTTACGAGGTTTTGCCTATGGCATGTAATTCATTGCCATGGGATATCTGGCAGATGCTCTTTCGAGGTTTTGTCCTATGGCATATAATTTGTCCCTAGGAGATTCGATAGGTTGGGCTGTGTGCCCGTAATCAGTGCTGGGATGCTCTTGCGAGGTTTTTCCATGACCACATGTAATTCGTGCCCTGGGAGATCTGCAGATAGTCTTTCGAGGTTTTGCCTATGGCATGTAATTCGTTGCCCTGGGATAACTGGTAGATGCTCTTGCAAGGTTTTGTGGTGACCACATGTAATTCGTGCCCTGGGAGATCCTATATGTAGAGCTGTGTGTTCGTAACATCCTGGGATGCTCTTGCGAGGTTTTGTCATGAGGTCACATATCATATGGCCCTAGGAGATCTGCAGATAGTCTTTCGAGGTTTTTCCTATGGCATGTAATTCGTTGCCCTGGGATATCTGGCAGATGCTCTTTCGAGGTTTTGTGACGCATGTAATAAGTCCTGAGGATTCCACGGTATGGCTAGTGATGATGAAGACCTACAGGTGGTGGGCCTACATCCAGTATGAAAAATGACTGGCTCTGTAGAACTTCCTATGACGAGTAGATTCAGAGATTGATTGAGATAGCAGTAGTAGTGATGATGATGATGACTTGATGACGATTATCCATTGATGATGATCCAGAGAAGAAGACTTGTGCTAGAAGACCTATGCTGAGAAATACCTTCTTAGTTAAGAGGGAGTGTTGATGTATATGTAACTTGGGAATGTAGTTCATATATGTATGTTGTATGTACTCCTATAGAGATGGTATTATTCCTCTATAGGGAAGTGTCGTCATTTATATTGTAAGTGCCGTAACTTATACTTGATGGTTTATTAGACCACCTTGTTGGGGTTGGCCCTGTATAAGTCAAGTGGGTCGAAGGGTTATTAGACCACCCTATTGGGGGTCGGCCCAGTCAGCATTATGTTATGTGGTTAAGTTCGAGCCTACATGATTTATGTAATAGGCAAGTCAAGTCAAGTATAAATAGAGTGCGGGAGGCACTCTATTTGATCACTCACTTCTCACTCATGCACTCAAGGAGGAGTGGCACACTTATGGAGGAGAAGGATCTGCTGCTAGGATATGTCTATCTCTTATGGTTGGGTTGTATCATTGCTCTATCTATCTCTGAGGAAGTTATTGGGGTTTTTCACCTTTATGGTTTTCCCCAAGTAAATCTTTGTGTCTCTTGTGTGCTTGCATTATTATCTCCATGATTGATATGCTGTAGATATGGTGTACATGTTGTTCTCTCAGTTAAGATCCTAGATCAGATTGAAGTAAATACTGAAAATTTAACACCATGGCCACAGAGTATCAACCTGATACTCACCATACATCATCCTAATGTACACATGATCATCCTAATCATCATCACTGCAACATCCTGCTGCATGTCATCTGCAGCAACATCCTGAAGCTCGTCAACCATGATCATCCTGATCATACAATCCATCTACCTGATGCATACCAAGAATCTACCTGATACATATCATGATACATGATCCACCTGATCATACATGATACATATCAACATACATGATCTACCTAATCATATAATGTATCCACCTTATACATATACAAATACATGGTCCAAGCATCCAACATGATGCGTACATACATATAAATGATCCAACTGATCATATCCAACATCCAACATGATGCGTACATACATATAAATATAAATAATCCAACTGATCATATCTAGCATCCAACATGATGCGTACATACATATACATATAAATGATCCAACTGATCATATCCAGCATCCAACATGATGCATATACAGAGCAGTAACTGGAGCATCGTCCTGATGCTCATCATCCAACACTTACATCCACAGCCATGTGAAGGATCCTCCTTCCAACATGATTGGAATGGCTTCTACAAATGTGTCCGTCACTTCTTCCTCGAAGTGTTATCAATATGAAGAACACCAAGCCTCTCCATGAAGTACTTGAACTTCACCCTAGCTAGTGGCTTCGTCAGCACATCTGCAATCTGCTCGTCTGTCGTAATATATAGGAGCTTCACAGCTCCTCTCTACACCATATCCCTGATATAGTGATATTTGATCTCTATGTGTTTTGACCTGTCATGAAACACTGGGTTCTCTGACAGCTTCACACAACTCTGGTTATCACAAAAGATACCAGTAGCATCCAACAGGAGATCAAATAACTCAGATAGTAGCTTCCATAGCCATACTGCCTGACAACTAGCTGAACAGACTGCAACATACTCTACCTCAGCTGCACTCAGTGCTATGCAGGACTTCTTCCTGCTAAACCAAGAGATCACACCTGATCCCATACTGAAGCAGCACCTAGATGTGCTCTTCCTATCTGCAGCACTGCCAGCCCAATCTGAATCAACATAACTTTGCAGGTTAAACTTTTGATTCACTTCACACTTGAGCCCATAATCCACTGTACCCTTCAGGTACCTCGGAACATGCTTTACAGCAACCAGGTGAACACTCCTTGGATCCGTCAGGAACTGGCTCAATGTGTTCACCGCAAAGCAAATATCTGGTCTTGTGTTCGTCAGGTACATTGAGGACCCAATCATCTGACGATACATAGAGACATCAACCGGCTCAGATGAAGCATCACAAAGAAGCTTCAGATTCGATGCCATAGGTGTGGCCATGGCCTTGCAATCCATCATCCTGAACGTCTTCAGGATCTCTACTGCATACTTCCCTTGTCCAAGGAAGATTCCATCTGCACTCTGCCACACCTCCATGCCAAAAAAACAAATAGTGCATCATCCTCAAGTTCTTCATCTCAAACTCGGCAGCAAGCTTCCACTGTGTGTCGTCCATCAATCTGTCATCTCCTCTTACAAACAGGTTATCGACATATAGGAGTAGAATCACAGGATTCCCTTCCTCAACCTTGTAGTAAAGGTTGTAATCCGCTTCACTCTTGGTAAAGCCCAAACTGGATATAAAGTTGTCTATCCTACCAAGTTCTGCACACATATATGACTACACCTTTCAAGAAGGCTGTATTTAAATCCATCTGGTGTATCTTCTATTTCATCACTTTTATATTTCTCTGTGCTGCCATCTGCAGCATGCTTGATCTGATAGTTCCATTTGGAAGTCACAACAGACTTCCCTTCAGCTCTTGGGACCGCATCGAAAACATCGTTCTTCATGATCGACGGATCATGGCATTCTTCCCATATCCTGGGAACTTCAATATCTTCAATAGATAATTTTTTTGCTTGAACAAATGTTGTAGTCCTTCTTTTGTAGGTGAAGGTATGCGGTCTTTTCTACAAAACAAGTTAAATTGCATCATTAGAAACATCTCATAATTTTCAAACAAATTCTTATACATAAAGAAATATGTCATATAGTCATGCAATTATCTTACCCAATGCTTCAATACAACATTTACCCATGTTCCACAACTTTCTATATGCCTTCCAGTCTCTACTAGAACATTGTTACGAGTTTGCACTACTCCCAACATGTCAGCAAAGAGGTTTCATTCTAGATAAGTAGCACTGGAATGTTGTACAATGCCATAGGCCACTTACTCATCACATGCATATTAGTAGTATACTGTTCATTAATGCAATCATTCTAATACGCACAATACATATCCTAAGTCTAGGAACATGAGCATATACATCATTGAACAATTTTATTTAAGAAAACAAAGATGCAATAAATGATAATTAAAAATACTTATCTTTGTTTGGTTGCTAGGTGGATTCCCTCCGAGTCTTTGCTTCCTTGTAAGAGTTGTTGAAGTAGCTTCTTCTACAACTTTCTGTTCTAGAATGTAGAAAGATGGTCAACTCCCTCTGAATATCTGCATCCTTGCAAAAACTACTGAAGTGTGCTCCTTTGCTTTCTTGCAGGAACAACTGGAGTGTGCTCCCTCTTGATCTTTGCTTCCTGGATTACCTGTCCTTGAACTTACATCCATCCTTAATCACTATGCATGCTTATTAGTATCATCATTGTGCTATCCTTGAGGTCTCATACATAATCACACATTTATTAGTATAATCTTAATACTATCAAAACATAATAATCTTAAACATGTATAGTCATGATCATTCATAGATAATAAACATTAGTATTCAAGGTTTCAGGGAAGTCTTCTTTTACTCAAGCATATTCTTATTTGATAATAGGACTCTTTTGATTAGTTAAATCATCAATGCATAAACCCGTGATTACTCAAACCTATACCTTCATGATTCTTCTGGTTAGTCATATCATCAATTATGTTAAGAAACATAATAGGCATACAACCATGACTATTCAAACCTATGACTTCATGAATATCATTATCAACAACACAACAGTATAAGATCCTAACACAAGGTAGGATTCTAGCTTGATATAGGAAAAAAATACCTGGATTAGCATGCTAGCTAGTTATGTCTAACATACCCGCATAATGTCTTCTGGTTCTCTTCAATGACTGGTGCTAGTAACCTATATGTCTCATAGGTTAACCATTGTAGGACCAAGTTATACATACCTCGAAAGCAGATCTTCTATGTGATCCATGACAATGGATGAATCTTTGTCTTCATGTCACCATGATCATATGTTCTTGAATTAGAACATGATTTGTCTTTCTTGGTGTACTTTTTATGTTAGCGAACAACATAAACCTCATACAAAATCACAATGTATTAGTACATTCATACATGTCAAAACCTTAATCAATGAATATCTTCTATTAAGGTGATACGACAAGTCTAGTAATTAATCAAGATTGTACTGTAATGATATGAAGACAAACATATGATAAAATTAACCATGAAACATACCTATAATCCATACCTGTCAAGATTGCTTGTAATATTCTTATGGAAGGCCTTAGCCTCATCTCCCTCTGAGACAGGAAATTCTTTACTTATGCAGGTGACCAATCCATCTTCTTCTAAGGTTAACCCAATCCACTCGATTTGTAAGAACTGGACCTAGAGCTGGATTAGGGTTTGTCAAAGAAACCCCAAAAATTCAAACCTTAAATTTCAAACTTCCAAAAGGATAGAAATATGCGCCTTGATGAGCTAATCAAGTTGGTATATTCAGAATTTGAAAACTGCAAAGTTTCACCCCTTGAAATTGCCTTTTAGATTTCCGGATTCAGTGGGGAGGACCCTGAATTAGTGTTTGAGTTTCCCAGAGCTTCACCCAACCAAAATATTTGATTCAAATCTCTAAGATTCGATTTTTCTGAGGAGCTTCCAGCCGTGGTCACATATTTCAAATATTCCAAGTTTTGCAGAAGCCCTAATTTTCCATCTTTTCGATCAAAGTCCCGAACTGGGGTTTGATCAAGCCCATCCTTCTTCCCAACCAAAAAATCTGATATTGGTCGCTAAATTTCTATTTTGATGAGTAGCATCCAGCCATGGTCTCCGATTACAAAAATTCCAACTTTCTCCGAAGCCCTAAATTCCGGAAGCCATGAATGAAGGTGCTAAAAAATAATTCTATTTTGACAGAAATATGTACCTGATTGTTTTTGGCGTAACTCTGAATGTTTCAATCCAAAGGGTTTGAAAAATGTTACTAAGATAGCCCTTCCTGTCATCTTTCCATCCCGATAGGTCTGACCTCAATTGGATTTTTTGAGAGAGAGTTATGCCAAGTGTCGCAACGTGACCTGTTTATGGGATAATATAGGAGAGTGAAATTGTACGGCATGCCACATGTCACTTGTTAAACTTCGGCCTCTGAAAAATTTTTCTTGCGATAGTACAGTCTATATACTACCTGTCACATTTTATAAAATTTCATTTGGATCTTCCTAGCTCAAGTTATGACCTTTTTCCCAAGGTCACCTGATTTTGACTCAGATCTAGAAGATGCAGAAACCCTATATTGTACATATCATAAATCACAATGTAAAACGAATTAGACGTTTTCCTTTGGACACAAGGTACATGGGGATCTGATCCTCGATCTGTAAATGTTTCAGATCTGAAAACTTCACCAAAATGGATTTATAGTGAAAGTGCTACGATGACTGGTTTTTGCTATATCAAGCCCTAGCATCGTAAGTGCAACAAGTGTCATACATGCCATATCATGCCTTCTTTCAGGCTAGCTCTGATACCATGTTAAATTTTTAGAATTTACTTCAATGTGATCTAGGATCTTAACTGAGAGAACAACATGTACAACAGATCTACAGCATATCAATCATGGACACAATAATGCAAGCACACAAGAGACACAGAGTTTACTTGGGGAAAACCATAAAGGTGAAAAACCCCAATAACTTCCTTAGAGATAGATAGAGCAATGATACAACCAGAATACAAGAGATAGTCTTCTCCTAGCAGTAGAGCCTCCTCCTCCAGAAGTGCGCCACTCTCCAAAGTGTGAGTGAGAGAATAGAATGTGTAAAATGAGAGAGACACACTCTCTATTTATACACTAACTTGACTTGACCTTTACTCAACTAGGTCGGCCTCAACTTAACCACTTAACATAATGCTAACTGGACCGACACCCAATAGGGTGGTCTAATAACCCTTTGACCCACATGGCCGACCCCCAATAGGGTGGTCTAATAACCCTTCGACCCACATGACTTATATAGGGTCGACCCCAACAAGGTGGTCAAATAACCCATCGAGTATAAGTTACGACACTTACAATATAAATGACGACACTTCCATATAGAGGAATAATAACATCTCTATAGGAATACAATATACATATATGTGAAATACATTCTGAAATTACATATACATCAACATACATATATATATATATATATATATATATATATATATATATATATATATTAAGTTGGTAAAAATTGGGGATATTACAATTTTTCTCAAAACCTCCACCAAAATGACACTATAGCAAATTTAAACCAATGTGCATTGTCCCATCCTACATTAAGGACTTTACAATTGATTCTTTTCAAATACCATCAAAGGAATATCAAATCTTGTAGAAGAGCCATATACATTTATCATCCAATCATCAAATCACACTTCATTTCTAACTCACCATTGGGCCCAATGGACTATAAAATGGAGAGATTCAAATTCATCTAATAATTTTTCCTCCAACCATTATTTGATAACCTTCTATGGATTTGTTAAACTCGAACTATCTATCCTGCTTTAATATTTTTTTACACATCCCAACTATCATTCCCGCTTTAATAGTTTTTAACACATCATCACCATCATCATCGTCATCATCATCATTTTCATCCCCATCCCCATCATAATTGTCATAAATCATCATCATCATCATCACCACATTAAACAACACCATTATCGTTGTCATCATCGTCGTCGTCGTAATCATCATCGTCTGTCATGTCCCCTCCCGTCGATCCAACGCAAGGATGTTGATGTATATGTAACTTCGGAATGTATTTCATATATGTATATTGTACTCCTATAGAGATGGTATTATTCCTCTATACAGAAGTGTTTGTATTCCTATAGATATGTTATTATTCCTCTATACGGAAGTGTTGTCATTTATATTGTAAGTGTCGTAACTTATACTTGATGGGTTATTAGACCACCTTGTTGGGGTCGGCCCTATATAAGTCATGTGGGTCAAAGGGTTATTAGACCACCCTATTGGGTGTCGGCCTAGTCAACATTATGTTATGTGGTTAAGTTGAGGCCGACCTAGTAAAGGTTATTAGGAAAGTCAAGTCAAGTATAAATAGAGTGCGGGAGGCACTCTATTTCATTATTCTATTCTCACACACACTCTTTGGAGAGTGGTGCACTTGTGGAGGAGGAGAAGCTGCTGCTAGGAGATGTCTATCTCTTATGCTTGGGTTGTATCGTTGCTCTATCTCTCTCTGAGGAAGTTATTGGGGTTTTTCACCTTTATGGTTTTCCCCAAGTAAACTCTATGTCTCTTGTGTACTTGCATCATTGTGTCCATGATTTATATGTTGTAGATATGTTGTAAATATGTTGTACATGTTATTCTCTCAGTTAAGATCCTATATAAGATTTAAATTTCTGAAAAGCTAACATGGTATCAGAGCTAACCTGAAAGAAGGCATGGTATGGCATGTATGACACTTGTTGCACTTACGATGCTAGGGCTTGATATAGAAAAAACCAGTCATTGTAGGAATTTCGCTATAAATCCATTTTGGCAAATTTTTCGGATCTAAAACTTTTACAAGTCGAAGATCAGATCCCCATGTACCTTGTGTCCAAAGGACAACTTCTAATTCATTGTACTTTGTGTTTTATGATCTGTACAATCTAGGGTTTATGGCTTTTCTAGATTTGAGTCATAAATAGGTGACCTAGGAAAAAAGGTCATAAGATGGGCTAGGAAGATCCAAATGAAATTTCATAAAAAGAGACAGGTATTGCATGGACTTTAATTTTTCAGGCAACTTTTTTAGAGGCCGAAACAGAACCAGTGACACGTGGAACGCCGTACAAGTGCACTCTCCTATTTTATCCCATAAACAGGTCACGTTGCGACACTTGGCATAACTCTCTCTCAGAGAATCCATTTGAGGTCAGACCTGTGGGGTTGGAAATATGAAAGGTCCGGCTACCATAAGAAAAATTTTCAGACCCTGTGGATCAGAAAGTTTGGCGTTACATGAGAAACAATCAGGTGCATATTTCTGTCAAAATAGAATTATTTTTGAGCACCTTCATTCATGGCTCCAGGAATTAGGGTTTCAGAAAAAGTTGGTATTTTTGTAATCAGAGACCACGGCTGAATGCTACTCATCAAAATAGAAATTTAGAGACCAAGATCAAATTTTTTGGTTGGGTAGAAGGCCAAGCTTGATCAAACCCTAGTTCGGGACTTTGATCGAAAAAGTGGAAAATTAGGGCTTTTGCAAAAGTTGGAAGTTTTTAAGTATGTGACCACAGCTAGAAGCTCCTTAGAAAAATCAAACTTTAGAGATTTGAATCGAACCTTTTGACTAGGACGAAGGGTGGGATTTATCAATCCCTAGTTCGCGATCCTGTCTAGAAGATCCAGAAGTTTCAAAGGCAATTTTGAGGGGTGAAACTTTGTAGTTTTCAAATTCTTAGTATATCGGCTTGATCAGCTCATCGAGGTGAATCTTTCTATCATTTCAAAAGTTTGAAATTCAAAGTTTGAATTTTTAGGGTTTCCTTGACAAACCCTAATTCAGCTCCAAATACAGTTCCTGCAAATCAAGTCGATTGGGTTAATCCAAGAAGAGAATGGATTGGTCACCTGCATAAGTGAAGAAGTTCCTGTTTCAGAGGGAGATGAGGCTAAGGCCTTACATAAGAAGATTACAAGCAATCTTGACAGGTATGATTTATCCAGGTATGTTTCGAGATTTGTTCATGATTAAGTTTATGGTATGTTTGTCTTCATATTATTACGGTTAGTACAATCTTGAGTAAATTTAGACTTGTCATATCACCTTAATAAAATTATGAATGCATGATAGAAGATATTCATTGATTAGGGTGTTGACACTTATGATTGTACTAATGCATTATGGTGTTGTATGAGGTTTATGTTGTCCACTAATATGAAAGGTACACCAAGAAAGACAAATCATGTTCTAGTTCAAGAAAATATGACCATGGTGACATGAAGACAAAGGTTCATCCATTTCCATGGATCACATAGAAGATCTACTTACGAGGTATGTATAACTTGGTTCTATAATGGTTAACTTATGAGATATGCAGGTTACTAGCACAAGTCATTCAAGAGAACAAGAAGACATCATGTGGGTATGTTAGACATAACTAGCTAACATACTAATCCAGGTATGTTTTTCCTATATCAAGTTAGAATCCTACCTTGTGATAGGATCTCTTATATAAGTATACATGGCATGATTGATAATGATTATTTATGAAGTTAGAAATTTAAGTAATCAAGGGTTTATGGATATTATGTCCCTTACCTTGATTGATGATATGACTAACCAGAAGAGTTCTATGGTGAAATATATATATGCATAAGTAATAGAAGTCTTCCCTAAAACATTGAATGCTAATGCTTATTATTTGTGCCTGAAATCATCATGACTATACATGTTTAAGATTATCATGTTTTGATAGTACTGAGATTATACTAATGAATGTATGATTATGTATGAGATCTCGAGGGTAACACAATGATGATACTAGTAAGCATGCATAGTGATCAAGGATGGATATAAGTTCAGGGACAGGTAATCCAAAAAGCAAATATCAAGAGGGAGCACACTTCAGTAGTTTCTGCAAGGATGCAGATATTCAAAGGGAGTCGACCACTTCTCACAATCCACTTCTCACAATCTACATCAGAATGGAGTTGCAAAAAGGAAGCAAAGACTGAGAGGGATTCAACACAACAAACAAACAAAGATAAGTATTTGAATTGTCATTTCTTACATATTTGTTTGTTTAAATAATGTTTTTCAATTATGTATATGCTTATGTTCCTAGACTTAGGCTGTGTATTATGCATATTAGAATAATTGCCTTGATGAACAGTATAATACTAATATGCATCTAATGGTTAAGTGGTCTATGGCACTATACAACATTCCATTGCTACTTATCTAGAATGAAACCTCTTTGCTGACATGTTGGGAGTTTTGCACACTCTTAACAATGTTCTGGTAGAGATTGGAAGGCATCTAGAAAGTTACAAGATATGGATGAATGTTGTATTGAAGCATTGACTAAAATAATTGCATGAATGTATGACATATTTCTTTATGTGTAAGAATTTGTTCTAAGAACCATGAGATGTTTCTAATCATGCAATTTAACTTGTTTTGTAGGAAAGATCGTATACCTTCACCTAAAAAAGAAGTACTACAACATTTGTTCCAGCAACAAATATATCTATTGAAGATATTGAAGTTCCCAGGATCTGGGATGAAGTAATGGAAGAATGCCATGATCAGTCAATCATGAAGAATGATGTTTGGGATGCAGTCCCAAGACCTAAAGGGAAGTCTGCTGTGACTTCCAAATGGATCTATAAGATCAAGCATGCTGCAGATGGTAGCATGGAGAAATACAAAGTGAGGTTTGTAGCTCGTGGTTTCTCCCAGAAAGAGGGATTGAGTATGAAGAGAATTCTACACCTATAGCCAGGCACACTTCCATCATATCAGTACTTGCTCTGGCTGCAATGATGAAATGGAAGATACACCAGATAGATGTCAAGGCAGCTTTCTTGAATGGTGTAGTTGAAGAGGAACTGTATATGGAGAAGCCACTCGGGTTTGAGACACATGACTGAGAGTCACATATGTGTCAAGTTCGAGATGAAGAACTTGGAGATGATGCACTACTTTATAGTCATGGAGGTGTGGCAGAGTGCAGATGGAATGTTCCTTGGACAAGGGAAGTATGCAATAGAGATCCTGAAGAGGTTCGGGATGATGGACTGCAAGGCCATGGCTACACCTATGGCATCGAACCTGAAGCTTTTGTATGATGCTTCATCTGATCTGGTTGATGTCAATGAAGATTGGGTCCTTGATATACCTGATGAACACAAGACCAGATATTTGCTATGCGGTGAACACATTGAGCCAGTTCTTGACAGATCTCGGAGGTGTTCACCTGGTTACTGTAAAGCATATTCTGAGGTACCTAAAGGGTACGGTTGACTATGGGCTCATGTATGATGCAAATCAAAAGTTTAACCTATAGGGTTATGTTTATTCAGATTGGGCAGGTAGTGCTGCAGATAGGAAGAGCACTTCTGGGTGTTGCTTCAGTATGGGATCAAGTGTGATCTCTTGGTTTAGTAGGAAGCAGTCCTGTGTAGCACTGAGTACAGCTGAAGCAGAGTATGTTGTAGCTTGTTCGGCTAGTTGTGAGGCAGTATGGCTTTGAAAGCTACTGTCTGAGTTATTTGATCTTCCATTGGAGGCTACCGGTATCTTTTGTGACAACCAGAGTTGTGTGAAGTTGTCTGAGAACCAGGTGTTCCACGATAGGTCGAAACACATTGATATCAAATATCACTATATCAGGGATATGGTGTAGAGAGGAGCAGTGAAGCTCCTGTATGTTGTGACGGATGAGCAGATTGCAGATGTACTGATGAAACCACTAGCCAGAGTGAAGTTCGAGTACTTCAGAGAGAGGATTGGCATTCTTCAGATTGATGACACTTCAAGGAAGAAGTGATGGACACATTTGCAAGAGCCATTCCGAGCATGGTCAGAGGAGGATCCTTCCATGGCTGTGGATATAAGCACTGGATGATGAGCATCAGGACGATGCTCTAGTTACTACTCTGTATGCGTATATATGCATCATGTTGGATGCTTGATATGATCAGTTGGATCATTTATATGTATATGTATGTACGCATCATGTTAGATGCTGGATATGACCAGTTGGATCATTTATATGTATATGTATGTACGCATCATGTTGGATGCTGGATATGATCGGTTGGATCATGTGTATGTATCTGTAGATGTATCAGGTGGATACATTGTATGATTAGGTAGATCATGTATGTTGATATGTATCAGGTATGATCAGGTGGATCATGTATTTGTATATGTATCAGGTGGATACATTGTATGATCAGGTAGATCATGTATGATGATATGTATCAGGCAGACACCGTGTCTACATCAGGTGGATGCATTATATGATCAGGATGATCATGGATGACAAGCCTCAATATGTTGCTCGAGATGACATGCAGCAAGATGATGTAGTGTTGATGATCAGGATGATCATGTGTACATCAGGATGATGTATGGTGAGTATCAGGTTGATACTCTGTGGTCGTGGACAGGTTGTGTAGATGAGCATGTCCGGGAGATCCTATACGTCAGAGTTGTGTACCTGTAACAGCCTGGGATGCTATTTCGAGGCATTGCTCTGGGAGGACTTGTAAGTGGACCTGGGAGATCTGGACAAGATGAAAAATCCCTCAGATGCTCTTCGGAGGCATTGTCCTATGGCATGTAAGTAGACCTGGGAGATCTGGACAGGATGAAAAAGGCCTCAGATGCTCTTTAGGGTTCATGTTTGGCAAGACACCCTTTTCAGGTTTTGTGGTAGGAGTCACATGTAATCAGACTTGGAGATTTGGACAGGATGAAAAAGGCCTCAGATGCTCTTTAGGGTTCATGCTTGGCAAGACACCCTTTTCAGGTTTTGTGGTAGGAGTCACATGTAATCAGACCTGGAGATTTGGATAGGATGAAAAAGGCCTCAGATGCTCTTTAGGGTTCTTGCTTCGCAAGACACCCTTTTAAGGTTTTGTGACTGTCACATGTAAAAGATCCTGGGAGATCCTATAGGTCAGAGTTGTGTACCAGTAATATCCTAGAATGCTCTTTCAAGGTTTTGTGATGCACGTAATAAGTCCCGAGGATTCCACAGTATGGCCAGTGATGATGAAGACTTGCAGGTGGTGGGCCTATACCCAGTATGAAAAACGAATGGCTCTGTAGAAATTCCTATGACAAGTAGATTCAGAGATTGATTGAGATAGCAGCAGCAGTGACAATGACGATGATTCGAGGATGATGCATCGATGATGATGATCCATAGAAGAAGACTTGTGCCAGCAGATCTGTGTCGAGAAATACCTTCCTAGTTAAGAGGGAGTGTTGATGTATATGTAACTTCGGAATGTATTTCATATATGTATATTGTACTCCTATAGAGATGGCATTATTCCTCTATACGAAAGTGTTTGTATTCCTATAGAGATGTTATTATTCCTCTATACGGAAGTGTCGTCATTTATATTGTAAGTGTCGTAACTTATACTTGATGGGTTATTAGACCACCTTGTTGGGGTCGGCCCTGTATAAGTCATGTGGGTCAAAGGGTTATTAGACCACCCTATTGGGTGTCGGCCCAGTCAACATTGTGTTATGTGGTTAAGTTGAGGTCGACCTAGTAAAGGTTATTAGGAAAGTCAAGTCAAGTATAAATAGAGTGCGGGAAGCACTCTATTTCATTATTCTATTCACACACACAATCTTTGGAGAGTGGCGCACTTGTGGAGGAGGAGAAGCTACTGCTAGGAGATGTCTATCTCTTATGCTTGGGTTGTATCATTGCTCTATCTATCTCTTAGGAAGTTATTGGGGTTTTTCACCTTTATGGTTTTCCCCAAGTAAACTCTATGTCTCTTGTGTGCTTGCATCATTGTGTCCATGATTGATATGTTGTGGATATGTTTTAAATATGTTGTACATGTTATTCTCTCAGTTAAGATCCTATATCAGATTGAAATTTCTGAAAAACTAACAAAGGAAGGGAACATGACTACTAAGATCTGGGGCTCTTACATAACTCATCACATTTCATTAGATTCATATGAATAAAAAAAATGTATGCAGATCCAAATCAAGCAAACATGCACAGTGTAAATAAACCTCATCCATACACATTTCATATGCATTCACCATATCAATAACCGTCATCAATTTAAAACATTGCAAAAGTAAAACACATAGATAGAAAAATACTTATCTTCATTGTGAAATGGTCTCAAGAAAATAGCTATGTCATTGAAATGTTCCACCCAACCATAGGTCTTTGCCCAGCCTATATTCTTTCATCACTCAGAGACCACTCCTGAGCTGGGCATGATTTCTACAAGGAAAATGGGACTCTCAAGCTCAGCAAAGCCAAAGAAATGGATGCCCATCTCAACCCCGACATTCTCTTACACACAACAAAATCAAATATTGGGCATGGATACACAATTTCAACAATGGAATTTACAAAATAGGGTCTGTGGGTTTTCCCCAAATCGTGGGCACACCAAAAACAAACTTTGGAAGGGGGAATTCGACCACAAGGAGAAAAAACGATTTCTCCCACTGGTTATGAGCATTCAAATGGACAAAAATGGCCTCAATGAAACCCCAGAATCAATTTATTCTCTTACCCACTATTATCCAAAACAAAAACGCCCTCCTTGTTAGAAAACAGGATCACAGAGCAATAACAATAAACATAAATGCAAATATAATCACACAAACACATTACAAGAGAGACACCAATATATCGTGGTTCACCCTAGATGGGCTACGTCCACACTAAAATTACTAGTCCTTATTATTATATCGTCCAGCAAAGTGAAGGGATACAACCTATAGCACAGCCGCCATACTACTTCTTCACACTTTTTCACAATCTCTTTGTACGATCCCGGAGATCTTTACAATGCATAATACCTAATACATCAACTCTAGCCATATTACAATGTCTTTGTTTTATAAGGGAAATACAATGGGAAAATAACACAGGTTACCCAAAACCATGGGCCCGAAATCTGTTGGTGAAACGATCCCCGAACCCCCTGGGGATCATGCCAGGATCATAACCAGAGCTGGGGTACAAACACGACTGAATCATCATCTATGAGACTGAAAGATGAGGCTCCACAACCAACAATCTCTCACTTGGAGACTGATCATAGCAACTCCACCGCTACTGTACTTACTGGACCTTGGACTTGGGAAATTTCTCATTTTCACCTTCATGCTAGAAGACCAACTAAAACCGAGCAGGAAATCAGTTTCTCTCTATTCACTACCTTTGTGAACATGTCTGGAGGATTCTGGCTAGTATGTATCTTTTCCATCTTCAACAGTTCATCTTCCATAACAGAGCGCATGAAATGGTACTTGACCTATATATGTTTAGTCCTGGAATGGAATTCTGAGTTCTTTGCAAGATGAATGGCACTCTGGCTATCACTATACAACCTGCTATCCTTCTTCTTCTTACCCAATTCCTCCATAAACCTCTACAACCAAATCATCTCTTTACTAGCCTCTGTAACAACAACATACTCTGCTTCCGTTGTTGAAAGTGCAACAACCTTTTGCAGTTTCGAAATCCAACTTAGTGTTGTTCTACCTCCAGTAAACACATACCCTGTGGTGCTCCTCCTGCTCTCCTTATCACCTGCCATATCTGCATCAACATATCCTTGTAGAATAGTGTCTGAACCTCCAAAACATAATGCCTGAGTGGTAGTACCTCTCAAATACCTGAGAATCCAATGTACTGCCTTCCAATGTTCTTTACCTGGATTGTTCATATATCGGCTCACAACTCCCACTGCTTGTGCAATATCTGGTCTTGTGCACACCATGGCATATATCAAGCTGCCAATTGTTGATTGATAGGGAATATTGGACATGTAATCTATCTATTCCTGTGTCTTGGGACACATTTCCTTAATTAGATTGAAATGGATGGCCAAAGGTGTACTTACTAGTTTTGCATTATGCATTTTGAACCTCTCCAATACCTTTTGAATGTACTCACCCTGAGACAATGTCAATTTGCGATTTTTCATGTCTCTTGTTATTCTCATACCAAGGGTTTGTTTTGCAACACCCAAATTCTTCATCAGAAATGAATTAGCTAGCTTTCTTTTGAGCACATTTATATCCCGCATGTTAGCCCTACAACAAGCATGTCATCCACATACAATAACAAGATAATATATCTTTCATTGTCTAGCCTCTTGAAATAAACACAGTGGTCAGAATGAAATCTACTATAACCTTGTTCTGTCATAAACCTGTCAAATTTTAAATACCACTGCCTTGGAGCTTGCTTCAAACCATACAAGCTCTTCTTCAACCTGCATACCAAATCCTCTTTCCCTTTGACCTCATCCCCTTGTGGCTGCTGCATATATATCTCTTCCTCCAAATCCCCATGGATAAAGGTTGTTTTTACATCTAACTGTTCAAGATGCAAATCTTCTACCGCAACTAGACTTAAGATAGTCCTAATTGAAGTAATCTTAACAACAGGAGAAAATATTTCATCAAAATCTATACCTTTCTTCTATGCAAACCCCTTTACAACAAGTTTGGCCTTGTACCGCTTCTTGCCTCCTTCTTCCTTCAACCTGTAAATCCATTTGTTCTGCAATGCTCTTTAACCAGCAGGCAACTTAACCAAATCCCAAGTCTGGTTTCATACCAAGGATTCCATCTCCTCATTCATGCCTTGCTCCCACTTCTTTCTAGTTTCCACCTGCATTGCTTCTTCATAACATTCTGGTTCACCAGCATCAGTCATCAATAAATAATACATTAAAGGACACTATCGTTTAGGGAGTCTACTTAACCTAGTAGATCTTCTTACACTTGCATGAGTTTCATGTACTTGTTGTTGTTCTTGATTTTCTGGCACAATGCTTATTTCATTAAATTTGGACAAATTAGGTAAATTTTGGAGTAATAAAGTGTGAATTTAGACTCTGAAAGTGTCAATATCAACCTTTCTAAAGTGAAAAAATGGGTTTTGAAAGTGACAATATTGGATTTGAAAAGTGTGTTTTTCCATTCGAATAGTGTGTTTTCTGACTATTTATGAACCTCAAAATTGTAGTTTTTTGTTATGAAACTATGAATTTCAATTCAAAATAAGTGAATTTCAAATAAAAAAATGCAAATTTTGATTTGAAAAGTGTGAATTTAAAATATAAAAATGCAAATTTTGATTTGAAAAGTGTGAATTTAAAATATAAAAATGCAAATTTTGATTTGAAAAGTGTGAATTTCAAATAAAAAAATGCCAATTTTGATTTGAAAATTGTGAATTTAAAATCAAAAAATGCAATTTCGGACTTGAAAAGTGTGAATTTCAAATAAAAAAACTGCAATTTTTTATTTGAAAATTGCAATTTTCATTTGTAAATGTTCAAAATTTTAATGTGAAAAATTCAATGTTTAAAATATCCAGTCATTGTTACAATAATAGGTCAATCCGCTAAGTTATAAAATATAAAAATGGTTTGTCCCGACTTCTATTTTCTGACAAGAAGGATCGTCCGCCCCTTCTTTTCGCAGTTAATTGTGAAAACATTTCTCCAGCAATTCAGCCATATCCATAATGGAGAACACAAGAAGGATCGACCGACCCTTCTTGCAGTGTCGAGCTATTATGAAAATCATATTGGGAATAAGAAGCGTCGTTCGACCCTTCAATTTCGAGGGAATTGTTAAACTAGAACACCTTGGAATTTATAACATATAAAAATAGTTTGTCTCGACTTCCGTTTTCTGACAAGAAGGATCGGCCGCCCCTTTTTTTCGTAGTTAATTGTGAAAACCTTTATCCAAGAATTCAACTATATGCATAATGGAGAACACAAGAACGATCGTTCGAACCTTCTTGTAGTGTCGAAATATTATGAAAAGAATATTGATAATAAGAAGGGTCGGCTGACCCTTATTTCAGTGTTGAACTATTATGAAAATAATATGGGGAATAAGAATGGTCGATCGATCCTTCAATTACGTGGGAATTGTAAAAATAGAACACCTCAGAAGTTATATCATATAAAAATGGTTTGTCCCGACTTCCATTTTACGACAAGAAGGATCAACCGCCCCTTCTTTTCGTAGTTAATTGTCAAAACATTTATCCATTAATTCAACTATAGCCATAATGCATAATACAAGCAGGATTGACCGACCCTTCTTACAGTTTCAAACGATTATGAAAAGAATATTAGGAATAAGAAGGGTCGGTTGACCCTTCATTTAGGAGGGAATTGTAACAATAAAACCCCTTGGAGAAAGAGCGGCCACTCTTTCTCTGAGAATATTTCTACTTTCCAGCAAAGTCTTTAAAGAAAAACTTCTATAAAATTTGCGACACGTGGAACGCTTATATTGTGACACATGGCATACTTGATTTTTAAAATTAGTTTAAAGATTGTTTAAATGAATATTAACGAAAATAATGGAACCATTTAACGTTTGGGGACTATTTTAATGGTACCATTTAACATTTGGTGAAATTAATGGTACCAAATCAGTTTTAATTTGATAATAGTTGAGCTACCCCATTATTCCTCGAGAATGGGGCAACTCCCCAGTAGGCAAAGCAGAGAGAATGGGGCAGCGCCCTACTAGACAGAGCAGAGAGAATGGGGCATTTCCCCAGTGGACATTCCCTTATACACCAGCAACACCTGCGGAGGGTGCTGCAGGAACCAAGTTTCTGCAGTGCCGTTGAGAATATGCTTTACCCACAAATCTCTTATCGCAGAAAGTTAACCAAATATCATCAACTTGACAGCATAGTATTTACTAACCATTCGCATATTATGTAAGCAATTTGCAGATTCAACATAAAGTAAACATTCACAATAACATATCCATTCTACTTAATCGCATGAACCATTATCATTCAATCCACAACATAATAGACATAATGCAACATTCACCACCGCATAGAGATAGAATTAGAACAATAATCGAACAATTCTTTATGCATTCATTAAACTCTGCGGTAAACCCATCGCAAGAACAGTCAAAACATAATGTTGCAGATCCAAATTAGACCAAAAGGAGGATTTCTCCACTATCTCTCTCTCTTTTAATCTACCCTTAGGCTTACAGTTCACTTCTATTTATATGCTATTCAATGGTCCATATTGATCGATTCTAACAATTGAATATTGACTAAGCAGCCCCCATAACAAAACCACACTAACATCCAGAGTCTGCACCGAGACTAAACTTCCAAAGACATGGAAAAATACACAGAAAAAACAGCGAGCCACCAGCAAAAAATCCATAGAAAAAATAGCGAGCCACTAGCGAGCCAGACGCTGACCACTAAGACTGACACGAATGCAGACTGGGAAGACCAATCAGGGAGAAGGGTACTTCCCCCATGGGGAAAGTGGTTCTTGATGAGGGAAGTCCCTCAAGCTATCCATGTAATCTTTCAGAGCAGACTTGAGAAAGCAAACACCGACCGAATGAGTTTGTTGGCCGCCTTTTATAATTTGGAGGGATTCACGGAGGTCGTGAGCCAGCTGGTTCCTTACTTGAATTTCGTGAGCGAACAAGATCCTCACCTCCCAGTAGGGCTTGAACAGTAATTTCCAGCCCAAGTGGGCTTCGTATTCCCGGAGAAGGGATAATTCGTGGTGTGCTATCTGCTCCTCTATTGGAGCAGGCGTCTCTGCTAGATACTGAGCCCCACAATTGAAGGTCTACAGGGTAGACTCTTCCATCCCCATGGTGTGTTGTTGAGATGAGCCTTCTCCCTAAGAGAAACTTTCCCCCCCAGGTCGTGAAGACCCTACACCCCTGTTGGATCCCCTGCATCTACATGCCCTCATATGGGCATCCATTATGTACCAATTAAAAAAACTGAACCACCAGAAATCCACTATAAAGTTCATCCAAGCTTTAAATTGTAGGTCTCTCGAATGGAGGTCGCCTACTCCATTGAAAATATTTATAGGAATTTCTATGGAAAGCAGAGTGGAGAGCCGACTTGAATCCCAGAGATTTTCACAGAAGCCCACACATACGAGAGGATTGCCATTAATGGCTTTGTAGAGATTGAATGACTCAAAATCCATGTAGAAGGTCATCTCATACAATTGAAAATCAATTTGCAATACTTGCTCGGCAGCGCGGTACAACCAGAATTATTGCCTTCAGCACGGAGGCAGTTATGCGTAAGGAAGCAATGATAGAAACGAATTGTGTAAACCGACATCAGCATAATGATTGAGGCATGATGTTACAGGGCGTAATTTATTGGAGGCATGAGGGCACCTAGCTGACCCCTGCCCCATGTCATCCTCCACTACCGTCCCTCCAAACCAGCCTGCATCTGTCTGAATAGTACTGTCATGATGGTTGAGAGAGGTGTAGATAGCAAAAGCTAAGCATTGAGCTACAAAGTATTAAATGCGGCAGCTCCACTACCGTCCTTTCAAATGAGCCTCCATCTGCTTGAATAAAATATGCCGCCAACGTTCAGTGACTAACAAGGACAATCTAAAACGTTGAGCAACTTTAGCATTTGAAAGTGTCAATATCAACCTTTCTAAAGTGCAAAAACAGGTTCTGAAAGTGGCAATATTGTCTTTGAAAAGTGTGTTTTTCAATTCAAATAGTGTGTTTTTTTACTACCTATGAACCTTAAAATTGTAGTTTTTTGTTAAAAAACTGTGAATTTCAATTTCGAAAGTGTGAATTTCAAATCAAAAAATGCAAATTTTGATTTGGAAAGTGTGAATTTGAAATAAAAAAATGCAAAATTTGATTTGAAAAGGGTGGATTTCAAATAAAAAAATGACAATTTTCATTTGGAAACTGTGAATTTAAAATTAAAAAATGCAATTTCTAATTTGAAATGTGTGGATTTCAAATCAGAAAATTCAAATTTTTATTTGAAAATTGCAATTTGCATTTGTAAATGTTCAACATGTAAGGCAAAAAGTTATAAAAATGGTTGTCCCAACTTCTGTTTTCCGACAAGAATGATTAGCTGCCCCTTCTTTTAGTAGTTAGTTGTGAAAAGATTTATCCAACAATTCAGTTATATCCATAATGGATAACACAAGAAGGATCAAGCGACCCTTCTTGCAGTTTTGAACTAATATGAAAATAATATTGGGAATAAGAAGGGTCAGTCGACCCTTTTGAGAGTGTCGAACTATTATAAAAATAATATTGGGAATAAGATGGGTGGTCGACCCTTCAATTACGAGGGAATTGTAAAAATAGAACACCTTGTAAGTTATAACATATAAAAATGGTTTCTGATGACTTTTGTCTTCGATCCTTGTTTTTCGATAAGAAGGATCAGCCGCCCCTTCTTTTCGTAGTTAATTGTGAAAACCTCTATCCAGCAATTCAACTATATCTATAATGGACAACACAAGAAGGATCGACCGACCCTTCCTGCAGTGTCGAACTATTATGAAAACAATATTCGAATAAGAAGGGTCGTCTGAGCATTCAATTTCAAGGGAATTGTAAAAATAGAACACCTTGGAAGTTATAGCATATAAAATTGTTTGTCCTGACTTCCGTTTTTTGACAACAAGGATCGGCCACCCCTTCTTTTCGTAGTTAATTGTGAAAAAAAGTATCCAGCAATTCAACTATATGGATAATGGAGAACACAAGAAAGATTGACCAACCCTTCTTGTAGTGTCGAAATATTATGGGAATAATATTGGGAATAAGAAGGGTCGACCCACCCTTCTTGCAGTGTCAAACTATTGTGAAAATAATATTGGGAATAAGAAGGGTCGACCTACCCTTCAATTACGAGGGAATTGTAAAAACAGAACACCTTGGAAGTTATATCATATAAAAATGGTTTGTCCCGACTTCCATTTTACGACAAGAAGGATCGGCTGCCCCTTCTTCTCGTAGTTAATTGTGAAAATCTTTATCCAACAATTCAGTTATAGCCATAATGGAGAATGCAACAAGGATCGACCGACCCTTCTTGCAGTGTCGAACTATTATGAAACAGATTTTGCGAATAAGAAGGGTCGGCCAACGCTTCATTTAGGAGGGAATTGTAACCATAGAAAACCTTGGAGAAAGAGCGGCCACTCTTTCTCTAAGAATATTTCTACTTTCCAGCAAAGTCTTTAAAGCAAAAAGTGTACAAATGTTGTTAAAATGTGGATATCTGCTATCCTAGGGTGACACGTGGAATGATCTTATTGAGACACGTGGCATATTTGATTTGGCACATTGAGTATAGTGAGGTTACTAATGCTGGTTTAACCACAACACAATCAGGAAATAAAAATTCACTGATAGTAGTTTTAAGGATTAGGCACATGCAAGATTACCCTGTAGTTGGAAATGCTAATTGAAAAATTAACATGAATTTATGTTAATCATCTGCAAAAATAGATAAATGTTTTAATTAAATAAATTCACTTCAAACATAAAAGACCCACAGATCATTAGTAAAGACAAATCCAAACTGTAGATCAATGTATGGATTATTGATTGCAAAAATTAAACAGTGTTGATAGACAGTGTGGATTATTGATTGCTTATTTGGTAAAGTTTTGAGAACCCGAAACCTGCAACCCGCATTTTTAGATTGCGGATTTCGGGAATGTTGAATAAAGCAATATTTTGAAACTTTACCCCCAATCCGACATCCCATAGGAGTAATCTTGGTCGTTCGTTTCTTCTAGGTCTACGGTCCAGATCTCATCCGGTCAAGAAAAACTTAAATAAACATTTTTTTTTTTCTGATTTTTCACTATCATTTTTACTGTCGTTTTTTACGCTCTTACGTGGATTTTACTGTGGAGTTTTTACCAGGGTCACCTGCATGTTTTTCAGCTGAAATCAGGTTGGTTTGTCATGAATTTTGCATCTTCTTTTCATGCTTTTACTGTTTATGTGTTGATTTTGACTCTCATTTGTTTATTTATCAAAATTTCCCAAAACCTTCATCAGAATGTCTCGAACTACTTGGTCCAAGGCACTATATAGGGATTCATTGACCAAGGATCCAAATTTCAGCATTTTCTCAGACACCAGTGAGAGGGTGACTGAGGATTATCAAATGGATTGGGAGAAAATTTATTCAATCTTTGACAACGATGACCTTTCAAGCATCAAACAAGACCGGCTAACCTATGAAAAAATTAGGGCTTCCCAAATTCATGCCATTGCTGCTCGCCCTTCCATCTTACCTTATACAGACCCTATAAAATGGATTGTTGAAAATTCCATTACCAAAGACCAATCATTCAATGATTGCGCAAGTTCGCAATTGACTACCTTTCGCCCGAAGGTTTTTATGAGAGCTTTCGCTCTCAAGCGAGCTATACAAACCCTGAGTTTTGACTTTATTCAATCCTCTAAGACCAGAAATAATTTTGACGAGATGATGAAATGTTGGATGATGAAACCTAATAGTTTCGTGCCCAAGGTGGATGATCTCTATCCTATTATTTGGTTCAAGTAACCTTACTCTTTACTCGCAGCCATGCTTTGTAGGCTTTTTGGTCTCCCCAATTGTTCAGTTTTCAAGGCTGAATGGGCTCCCATAGCCCATCATGTGTTAACAATAGGTGAATCCTTTCCCTAGGCATCCATCATGTCATCATAAATTAAGACACAAATTCAAAACTATCAAAAGTCACCCACCTCAAAGAAGCCACATTTTAATCTATCAGCCTACATCCTTGATGTCTTCTACGCTGACTTTCAATATCCTAACTTGGGGTGGAATTGGACCCCTGAGGCTCCACCAGTTCATATATATCATTATGCATTATGGGAAAGCAATTATCTACCCTTGCTTTATGAAATTTGTGACCACTTCATGGGTACCATTTATTTTAAATTATCTCACCAGGAAGTGTTAAATTTTCAGAATTTACTTCAATATGATCTAGGATATTAACTGAGAGAACAACATGTACGGAAAATCTACAGCATATCATTCATGGATACGATAATGCAAGCACAGAAGAGACACGGAGCTTACTTGGGGAAAACCATAAAGGTGAAAAACCCCAATAACTTCCTCAGAGATAGATAGAGCAATGATACAACCAGAATACAAGAGATAGTCTTCTCCTAGCAGCAGAGCCTCCTCGTCCACAAGTACGCCACTCTCCACAGTGTGAGTGAGAGAATAGAATGTGTAAAATGAGAGAGACACACTCTCTATTTATACACTAACTTGACTTGACCTTTACTCAACTAGATCGGCCTCAACTTAACCACTTAACATAATCCTGACTGGGCCGACCCCCACTAGGGTGGTCTAATAACCATTTGACCCACATGGACGACCCCCAATAGGGTGGCCTAATAACCCTTTCACCCACATGACTTATACAGGGCCGACCCCAACAAGGTGGTCTAATAACCCATCAAGTATAAGTTACGACACTTACAATATAAATGAAAACGCTTCCGTATAGAGGAATAATAACATCTCTATATGAATACAATATACATATATGTGAAATACATTCCAAAGTTACATATACATCAACACTCCCTCTTAACTAGGAAGGTATTTCTCGACACGGGTCTTCTAGCACAAGTCTTCTTCTTTGGATCATCGTCACTGGATAATCATCATCGAGACATCATCATCATCACTGCTGTTGCTATCTCAATCAATCTCTGAGTCTACTCATCATAGGAAGTTCTAGAGATACAGTCCTTTTTCATACTGGATGTAGGCCCACCACCTGGCAGCAGGTCTTCATCATCACTGGCCATACTGTGGAATCCTCAGGACTTAGTACGTGCATCACAAAACCTCGAAAGAGCATCCCAGGATGTTACGAGCACATGGCTCTACCTATAGGATCTCCCAGGTCTATATTATATGTGACCTCACCATAAAACCTCGCAAGAGCATCCCAGGCTATTACGTGCACACAGCTCTACCTATAGGATCTCCCAGGGACATATTATATGTGGTCACCACAAAACCTTGCAAGAGCATCCCAGGCTGTTACGAGCACATAGCTCTACCTATAGGATCTCCCAGGGATAGATTATATGTGGTCATGGAAATAACTCACAAGAGCATCACAAGACTTATTACGGGCACACAGCCCAACCTATCGGATCTCCCAGGGACATATTATATGCCATAGGACAAAACCTCGAAAGAGCATCTGCCAGATATCCCAGGGCCAGATTATATGCCATAGGAAAAACCTCGAAAGACTATCTGCAGATCTCCCACGGCCAAATTATATGTCCTCCCAGACCAAAACCTCGAAAGAGCATTTGCCAGATATCCTAGGGCCAAATTATATGCTCATCTGCACAACCTGATCCATGGCCATAGAGTATCAACCTAATACTCACCATACATCATCATGATGTACACATGACCATCCTGATCATCATCACTTCAACATCCTGCTGCAATTCATCTGGGGAAACATCCTGAAGCTCGCCATCCATGATCATCCTGATCATACAATGCATCTACCTGATGCATACCAAGTATCTACCTGATACATATCATCATACATGATCCACCTGATCATACAGTGTATCCACCTGATACAAATACAAATACATGATACATATCACCATACATGATCCACCTCATCATACAATGTATCCACCTGATACATATACAGATACATGGTCCAAGCATCCAACATGATGCATATACAAAAATACATACAAATGATCCTACTGATCATATCTAGCATCCAACATGATGCATACATACATATACATATAAATGATCCAACTGATCATATCTAGCATCCAACATGATGCATACATACATATACATATAAATGATCCAACTGATCATATCCAGCATGATGAATACATACATATACATATAAATGATCCAACTGATTATATCCAGCATAAACTAGAACATCATCCTGATGCTCATCATCCAGCGCTTACATCCACAGCCATGTGAAGGATCCTCCTTCCAACATGCTTGGAATGGCTTCCGCAAATGTGTCCATCACTTCTTCCTCGAAGTACTCGAACTTCACCCTGGCTAGTCGCTTCGTCACCACATCTGCAGTCTACTCGTCCATCGCAACATACAGGAGCTTCACAGCTCCTCTCTACACCATACCCCTAATATAGTGATATTTCATCTCTATGTGTTTCGACCTGTCATGAAACACTGGGTTCTCGGACAGCTTCACACAAATCTGGTTATCACAGAAGATATGAGTAGCATCCAATGAGAGATCAAATAACTCAGACAGTAGCTTCCATAGCCATACTGCCTCACAACTAGCTAAACAGGCTGCAACATACTTTGCCTCAGCTGTACTCAGTGCTACGTAGGACTACTTCCTTCTAAACCAAGAGATCACACCTGATCCCATACTGATGCAGCACCCAGATGTGCTCTTCCTATCTGCAGCACTGCCAGCCCAATCTGAATCAACATAACCCTGCAGGTTAAACTTTTGATTCGCTTCATACTTGAGCCCATAATCCACTGTACCCTTCAGGTACCTCAGAACGTGCTTTACAACAACTAGGTGAACACTCCTCGAATCCGTTAGGAACTAGCTCAATGTGTTCACCGCAAAGCAAATATCTGGTCTCGTGTTCGTCAGGTACATCAATGACCCAATCATCTAACGATACATAGTGATATGAACCAGCTTAGATGAATAATCACACATACGCTTCAGGTTCGATGCCATAGGTGTGGCCATAGCCTTGCAGTCCATCATCCCGAACCTCTTCAGGATCTCTACTACATACTTCCCTTGTCCAAGGAAGATTCCATCACTATGCCACACCTCCATGCCAAAAACAAATAGTGCATCATCCCCAAGTTCCTCAACTCAAACTCGGCAGCAAGCTTCCGCTGTGTGTCGGCAATCAATCTATCCTCACCTGATACAAACAGGTCATCCTCATAGTAGTATCACTGGATTTCCTTCCTCAACCTTGTAGTAAAGGTTTGAACCCGCTTTACTCTTGGTAAAGACAAAACTGGATAGAAATCTGCCTATCCTACCATACCAAGTTCTGCACATATATGATTTCCTGTCATGTGTCTCAGAACCAAGTGGCTGCTCCACATACACTTCTTCTTCAACTACACCATTCAAGAAAGTTGTCTTGAAATCCATCTGGTGTATCTTCTATTTCATCACTTTTATATTTGTCTATGCTGCCATTTGCAGCATGCTTGATCTTGATAGATCCATATGGAAGTCATGACAAACTTCCCTTCAGGTCTTGGGACTACATCCCAAACATCATTCTTCATGATCGACAGATCATGGCATTCTTCCCATATCCTGGGAACTTCAATATCTTCAATAGATAATTTTGTTGCTGAACAAATGTTGTAGTTCTTCTTTTGTAGGTGATGGCATACGATCTTTCCTACACAACACGTTAAATTGCATGATTATAAAACATCTCATAGTTTTCAGAACAAATTCTTACACATAAAGAAATATGTCATACAGTCATGCAATTATCTTATCCAATGCCTTCCAATCTCGTAACTTTCTAGATGCCTTCCAATCTCTACCAGAACATTGTTAAGAGTGTGCACAACTCCCACCATGTCAGCAAAGAGGTTTCATTCTAGATAAGTAGCAATGGAATGTTTTATAGTGCCATAGGCCACTTACCCATGCATATTAGTAGTATATTGTTCATGAATGCAACTATTCTAATATGCATAATACACAACCTAATTCTAGGAACATCAGTATATACATTATTGAACAGTATTGTTTAAACAATAAAATATGCAAGTAATGACAATTCAAATACTTATCTTTGTTTGTTTGTTGGGTTGACTCCCTCTCAATCTTTTCTTCTTTTCTGCAACTCCATTCTTATGTGGATTGTGAGAAGTGGTCAACTCCCTCTGAATATCTACATCCTTGCAGAAACTACTAAAGTGTGCTCCTTTGCTTTCTTGCAGGAACAACTAGAGTGTGCTCCCTCTTGATCTTTGCTTCCTGGATTACTTGTCCTTGAACTTACATCCATCCTTAATCACTATGCATGCTTATTAGTATCATCATTGTGTTATCCTTGAGGTCTCATACATAATCACACATTTATTAGTATAATCTTAATACTATCAAAACATAATAATCTTAAACATGTATATTCATGATCATTCATAGATAATAAACATTAGTATTCAAGGTTTGAAGGAAGTCTTCTTTTACTCATACATTTTCTTATTTGAGCATAGGACTCTTTTGGTTAGTTGAATAATCAATCAAGATAAGAGATATAATATGCATAAGACCTGTGATTATTCAAACCTATACCTTCATGATTCTTCTGGTTAGTCATATCATCAATTATGGTAAGAAACATAATATGCATACAACCATGATTATTCAAACCTATGACTTCATGAATAATCATTATCAACAACACAACATTATAAGATCCTAACACAAGGTAGGATTCTAGCTTGATATAGGAAAAACATACCTGGATTAGCATGCTAGCTAGTTATGTCTAACATACCCACATAATGTCTTCTGGTTCTCTTTAGTGACTTGTGCTAGTAACCTGCATGTCTCATAAGTTAACCATTGTAGAACCAAGTTATACATACCTCGAAAGTAGATCTTTTATGTGATCCATGACAATGGATGAATCCTTGTTTTCATGTCACCATGATCATATGTTCTTGAAGTAGAACGTGATTTGTCTTTCTTGGTTTACCTTTTATGTTAACAGACAACATAAACCTCATACAACACCATAATGCATTAGTACAATCATAAGTGTCAACACCCTAACCAATGAATATCTTCTATCATGCATTTATAATTTAGTTAAGGTGATACGACAAATCTAAAATCAAGATTGTACTAACCGTAATAACATGAAGACAAACATACCATAAACTTAATCATGAACAAATATAGAAACATACCTCGATGAGTCATACCTGTTGAGATCGCTTGTAATCTTCTTATGTAAGGCCTTAGCCTCATCTCCCTCTGAAACAAGAACTTCTTCACTTATGCAGGTGACCAATCCATCTTCTTCTAGGATTAACCTAATCCACTTGATTTGCAAGAACTGGAGCTGGAGCTGGATATGGGTTTGTTAGAGAAACCCCAAAAATTCAAACTTTGAATTTCAAACTTCCGAAAGGATAGAAATATGCGCCTTGATGAGCTGATCAAGCTGGTATATTCAGAATTTGAAAACTGCAAAGTTTCACTCCTCAATTTTTCCTTTGAAACTTCCGGATTCACTAGACGTGACCCTGAACTGGGGTTTGATGAAGCCCACTCTTCTGCCCAATCAAAAGGTTTGATCCAAATCTCTAAACTTCTATTTTTCTTAGGAGCTTCCAACCATGGTCACAGATTTCAAAAATTCCCATTTTTATAGAAGCCCTAATTTTCCACTTTTCTGATCAAAGTCCCGAACTAGGGTGTGACCAAGCCCGACCTTCTGCCCAACCAAAAATTCTGATATTGGTCTCTAAATTTTGATTTTGATGAGTAGCATTCAGCCATGGTCTCCAATTACAAAAATTCCAACTTTCTCCGAAGCCCTAAATTCCGGAAGCCATGAATGAAGGTACTCAAAAATAATTTTGTTTTGACAAAAATATGTACCTAATTGTTTGTAGTGTAACTCCGAACTTTTTGATCCATAGGGTCTGAAAAGTTTTTTTGAGATAACCTGACCTGTTATCTTTCCATCCTGATAGGTCCGACCTCAATTGGATTCTCTGAGAGAGATTTATGCCAAGTGTCGCAACATGACCTGTTTATGGGATAATACAGGAGAGCGAACTTGTACGGAGTGCCACGTGTCACTGTTTCAACTTCGTCCTCTAAAAAATTGGATTCCTTGAGAGAGATTTATTCCAAGTGTCACAATGTGACTTGTTTATGGGATAATACAGGAGAGCGAACTTGTACGATGTTCCACGTGTCACTGGTTCAACTTCGGCCTCTAACAACTTTTTCTAAGATAGTACAGTCCATGTTCTACCTGTCACATTTTATGAAATTTCATTTGGAGCTTTCGACCCCAAGTTATGACCTTTTTCCCAAGGTCACCTGCTTTTGACTCAGATCTGGAAGAGGCATAAACCCTATATTGTACAGATCATAAATCACAAAGTACAACAAATTAGAGGTTTTATTTTAGACACAAGGTACATGGGGATCTGATCTTCGAACTGTGAAAGTTTTAGATCCGAAAACTTTTCCAAAACGGATTTATAGTTAAAGTCCTACGAAGACTGGTTTTTGCTATATCAAGCCCTAACATCGTAAGTGCAACAAGTGTCATACATGCCATATCATGCATTCTTTCAATCTAGCTCTGATACCATGTTAAATTTTCAGAATTTACTTCAATCTGATCTAGGATCTTAACTGAGAGAACAACATGTACAACAAATCTATAACATATCATTCATGGACACAATAATGCAAGCACAGAAGAGACACGGAGTTTACTTGGGGAAAACCATAAAGGTGAAAAACCCCAATAACTTCCTCAGAGATAGATAGAGCAATGATACAACCAGAATACAAGAGATAGTCTTCTGCTAGTAGCAGAGCCTCCTCCTCCACAAGTGCGCCACTCTCCACTGTGTGAGTGAGATAATAGAATGTGTAAAATGAGAGAGACACACTCTCTATTTATACACTAACTTGACTTGACCTTTACTCAACTAGGTCAGCCTCAACTTAACCACTTAACATAATGCTGACTGGGTCGAGCCCCACTAGGGTGGTCTAATAACCCTTTGACCCACATGACTTATACAGGGCCGACCCCAACAAGGTGGTCTAATAACTCATCAAGTATAAGTTACGACACTTACACTATAAATGACGACACTTCCGTATAGAGGAATAATAGCATCTCTATAGGAATACAATATACATATATGTGAAATACATTCCGAAGTTACATATACATCAACATGAAGCTTCTACCTTCTAAGCAGATTCTAGAACCTTCATCAACACCATTGGGGATTGGTATCAATATACATATATGTGAAATACATTCCGAAGTTACATATACATCAACATGAAGCTTCTACCTTCTAAGCAGATTCTAGAACCTTCATCAACACCATTGGGGATTGGTATGTTTATGATTCTTTTGCATATATCAGAGTTTGGGGAAGTGACATTGTTCACCTATTGCCCAGAATTGTACCTGACAGGTTGGTTATTCAAGAAGTTTCCTATCAAACTGTCATTGTTGGAGTCTACAAGAAACTTACTAGTCCTGAAAAGAGAGGCTGGGCTAAGTTCTCTCTAAATCTTGGCCCACTAGTTATTCCTACTTCAACCTGGGCTACTGTACTTGGTGATCAGTTGGCTCCTTTGAAGTTGGGAAAAGCACCCAAAAGAAAGCATGATCCCAAGAAATTATTGGATGCACACTTCAAGCAATATCACAGGAAAATGGACTATGTCCATGAAGATTTTCCAGATGACTCTATCTATCGACGGGTGAACACCTTCCTTGAAGTGTTAGCAAAATCCAAGAGCTTGGATGAGCAGCGACAGATTATGGCATTTCAGAAAGAAATAAAATCTCAGGTTTATGGGAAAAGAACCTTGGAGTTGAATATCACTGAACAAGTTAGAAGGAGTGGAGAACAAAAGCAAATTCAGCTAACCAATGCATCCTTAATGCTTACTTATACAAATGGAGACAAAGGTAAAAATCCCATGGAGGAACCTCCTCGGATTAAAACCACTGAGCAGGTTAAAGCCTTGTTGCAGACATCTCAAAATTTTCAGCAACATTTGGCAAAATTGACTTCAGTGTTGGGTACCAAAAAAAATGAATCACCCAAGGTTGCTATGAGTGTTCAAGCAACTGCTGCAGCTCCGCAGCTAGTTGATGACTCGACAATGATTGAAGATAATCCTCCTAAGAGACAGAAAGTTCAGGTTTCGACATTTGAATTTCCTACTATTGATCTCACTAACAGTGATGTAGAAGATGAGCCACAGGCTACAGTTCAAGTGACTGAAGAAGTACCTGAAAAGGTAACTGACAAAGTTGTGGAAGAAGTCACTAGGGAAGTGACAGACAACTCATAGTCACTTATAGACTTGTTGGACAGTATTGAAATGGACCATTCTGATATTGATCAACCAATTTTGGAACTTACCTCTACTAAACCTGACATCACAGTTCCATCACTTTTGTTACCACCTATCCAGGATATTTCTATTTTTCCTGCAGGGGAAATCCCACCACTCTCTATTTCACAATTGTTTCACACTTTGACTCATAAGGCCACCCCTTTTCCTAGTAACTCATTTTCTTTTTCCATTCCTTCCTCTATGCTTGCAGAAGCCCAGTCTTTGACTGGCCTCTTGCAATTACCCAAATCTACTTCATCATTACCCAGTTACAGATATTCAGTCACAACTACTTCTTCATTACCATCAGCTGCTAATGGTGATCAAGTTCTCCTTTCTAAAGCTATCACTTCAATCCCTTCTCCTACTATTCTCTCATCAATTCCTCAAATTGTTTCTACCCCTATAATTTTTCCTCAAGTTACCATGGCTATGCCCGATGCCATGGCCACTCAAACTCCCTCATTGGTTTCAACATAAAATGTTATTTCGGTCACTTCTGAAGTAATAACTGAATGGGAGGATGATGAAATAGTACCTCTTGGACATTACTTCTACAGTAAGGATAATAAGGTAGTGGTAAAGAGGGGTAAGAAGAGAAGAATTGATAAAAAAGTCTTAGAAGTGTTTGTTCCTAACCATATAGTCTGGGATCAACAAGCCAGTAACCCTCAGACAGGGGCAATTGAGGCAGCTACAGCCCTAGGGGCATTTGCAGGAGCAAACCTTGATTCAATACAGTTTCTTAATAGAGAAATTGATCAGAAGAGGGAATAAGTTGAGAAGCTTCAAGAAGAGATGGCAAAGGTGAAAGAGGAACATCAAATTTATGTTGATGATCTTAGAAGGATTTGGGAAGATAAGTTGGGAGATGAGGAGCGCAAGAGCCAATCTTTGCAGGTTGAACTCCAAAGATTACAAGTTGAGAATTTTGCCAATGTTCAGCAAATTGCTTTATTGCAAAAACACTGTGAGGATGCAACTGCAAGTGAAGCCTCTTCTACTTTCTTCAAGATGACATCTCAGGAATTCAAGGATTTGGCTTCTTAAGTCAATAAAGAGTATCACGAATACCTGGAAAAGTTGTTTTGCAGATTGGATGAAATTAGAGAAACTCATATCACTTTTGGAAAGATGCTTAGTGCCTTTGAAAGGCAGGAAGGTAAAACGCTTGAGGCTTCCAAGGCATATAATAACATTGTTGAATGGCAGAAGTACATCAAAGACATTCCAAAAGGATTTCCCATGCTTAGCAGTTTTCAATTTAAGAAGATCGGAGGTGCGTTGAATACTTGGTTGGAAATAAACGAATCAATTGAAGATATTCTTGAAAAATCCCAAGCCATCTGTAGCAGGCGATGGTATGCAGTAGATAATGTTATGTTGGCTCTCCAGTTGCCTGCCATGGAAATCATCGAAGATTCCTGTCCACCTAAATTGAAGATTGAGGTTGAGCGTAAGTTTGATGAACTTCAACAACACATTCAGCTTCTAGAAGTAGTCATGGTTGATGATGTGGAGCACTTGATTAGGAAGTCGGTTTCCCTGGAACGTAAGATCTAAGTCTACATCCATATATGGCATAATCTGGCAAAGAATGAGATGGAGACGTTCGAATGCAATTCCCAGTTGGGACTCAAGTCAACAAATTATCCTATGATATATGAGCTGTTAGAGATTTGGGGCAAATGGCAAGATGCCCTAGGACATTAGTTTATTTTTTATTTTTTGGAGCCCTATTTTTTGTGGATATCCATTTTTGTACCCTATTTTAGTTTTTACTAGACAGATGCCTCTTTTGAAAAGGGGTGGATACTTTTGGGATTGGGAATCAGCAGGAGACGACTGGGGATTCTCTGTCTTACTAGAGATTTGTAATTTTGTTTGCAGAACTCATTAATATAGTAAAGTAATCTCATTTAATATTTTCTTGTTTATTGTTCAATTTTCTTTGACAATGCCTAATTTCGTATCTCAAATTGTCATCTATAATATGTGATCCCTTTTGCATGTATGAATTAATGCACAGGTCTGTTGTACTGATTTCTCTTATGGCTGATCTATGTATAAAATATCTTGTTGAATTTCTTTAATAAAGATATTTTTCTTTATCGATTTCTGCAAATGATTCACATGCTATTGATCAATGTTAATTTTTCAATTGACACAGTGATCACAGATCGATCTTGAATAGGTTTAAATTACTTGAATTATTGTCTTTTAATTTTCATTAATTGGTGATGATTTAAGTAAACAAGTAAAATGCATCTTTTACATTTCTATTGTAGTTGGAAAACATGCTTGTTCCTTTGACATAAACACCAATATGTACAACAACAAGTCTTCCTTAGAACATATTCTAACTTAGATTAGGATCCCTCCCCTCGTGCTCTCAATGGCCCCATAGATCATGCTGACATCCGTAGCCGAGGGATAATGCTCCTTGAACTAAAGTTTACTCATGGAAGTAATTGTAAATAAGTAACTTTACACATTTACATTAGTATCATCATCGTAGCATTATACAAAAGTTATTCCATTCTTTCTTTTTCTTTTTTTTTTAATAGAAACATTCTTTTTTTTAAATAGAAACATTCTTTCCTTTTGTTTTTTTAAATCGAAGCATTATTTCCTTTTTTCTTTTTCTAACTAGAAGGAAATCTCATAAAAAGAATGAAAAGTGTTGTTTGTTATTATTATTTTTTAATTAAAGCCCTTCATGCTAGAAGGGAGGTATGAATATATAACTTTCAAATGTCAATTTAAAATCAAAAAATGCAATTTCTGCTTTGAAAAGTGTTCAAAATTGCAATTTTCATTTGTAACTGTTCAAAATTTTAAGGTGAAAAGCTATAACATATAAAAATAATTTTTCCCGACTTCCGTTTTCCGACAACAAGGATCGGCTGCCCCTTCTTTTTGTAGTTAATTATGAAAACCTGTATCCGACAATTTAGCTATATCCATAATGGAGAACACAAGAAGGATCGACCGACCCTTCTTGCAGTGTCAAAATATTATGAAAAGAATATTGGTAATAAGGGTCAACGAACACTTCTTGCAGTGTCCAACTATTATGAAAATAATATGGGGAATAAGAAAGGTCGAGCAACCCTTCAATTACGAGGGAATTGTAACAATAGAACACCTTGGAATTTATATCGTATAAAAATGGTTTGTCCTGACTTCCATTTTATGACAAGAAGGATCGGCCGCCCCTTGTTTTTGTTGTTAATTGTAAAAACCTTTAGCTAGGAATTCAGCTATAGCCATAATAGATAATACAATAAGGATTGACCAACCCTTCTTGGAGTGTCGAAATATTATGAAAAGAATATTTGGAATAAGAAGGGTCAGTTGACCCTTCATTTAGGATGGAATTGTAATAGTAGAACACCATGGAGAAAGAGCGGCTGGTCTTTCTCTGAGAGTATTTCCACTTTCCAGCAAAGTCTTTAAAGCAAAACGTCTATAAATTTTGTTGTTAAAATGTTGATATTTGGTATCCTTGGGTGACACGTGGAATGATCATATTGTGACACGTGGCATATTTGATTTGGCACACTGAGTATAGGGAGGTTACTACTTTTTATTTTATTTGGCACATTGACTATAGCGAAGTTACTAATGTGAGTTTAACCACAACACAATCAGGAAATGAAAATTCACTCAGTAGTTTTAAGGATTAGGCACATGCAAGATTACCCTATAGCTGGAATGCTAATTGAAAAATTGACATGAATTTATTAATTTATGTTAATCATTTGCAGAAATAGATAAATGTTCTAATTAAATAAATTCACTTAAAACATAAAACACACATAGATCATGAGTAAAGACAAATCCAAAATGTAGATCAAACTAATCAGAGGCAAGAGGCAGGATATAATTAAACATGACAGTGCTATGCAAAGAAAACTAATCAGAGGCAAGATAGCTGATTAAAGAGATTTTGTTTGGTGATTAAATAATAAGATATGAACAACCCATCAATATAGATCTTATGATAATGAATTCTATACCGAATTTAGTAGAAAATGGTAGTGGATGCTTGAAATGAAAGCAACAAAGCATAATATTTATGACTTCTATCCCAATAGAACACTTATCCAAGCATGAAAAAGCATAATAGTATGAATTAAACAGTGAGAGAAACATTCACATAAGAGAAGAAGTAAACAGACTGTAAGACGAATAAAACAGGAATCTCTGATAGAAAACATTGCTCGGCCTAGCTATATTTTATTAAAATATATCTCAGAGTGCTTAATAACACAGGGAATTCGTGAGTCCAGCAAAAGTTTCCAACCCTTTGTCCTTCTATTACATTGCTTACATAGATGCTCAGAGCCTTCTGGCTCGAGCTGCCTCAACAGGAAGCTGTTACAATGTATGTGACACCTATTCAAAAAGGTTCGCCACCCTAAGGAATTAGTTACAACAAAATGACAATGTTGGTAAAACTAGCTCAATTTCGTTTTACAAAATTACTGAGCATTTTTACCAAAAGACAACAGACTATAACAAAATAAACAAAATGATTCAGTGAATATTTCCTCCATGCTGCTATCCCACGATCATCGAATCTTCAGCAGTTCAATATCAACTTTCCCTTCCCATATTTATCAATGAGCTTCCATAGCTTGGAAGCTGGAAACTCTGAGGTTCCCAACTCCTTCATTAAGACACGGATCTCAGTGTGGTCTCTATAAGAGTAGCTTCGTAGATGTGCACTAGCCTCCTTGAACATCATTCTTAACTCAAAATCCTTTTCCATTTTCTCCACCACTGTCTTCCCTAATAGAAACTGATCCATACCTGCAAAATCATTGAAATGCACTTTACATCCTGCCAATTTCTTCTGATATTCTTCTTCTGTGAGCATTGTTCCATCCTCTTCCCAAAAGAGAGGTAAACCTTTCTTGAACAAAGGGTCAAACATGTCTTTGAAATACTTGATCTGCTATGCCATGCCATCTATTTTAGCTTGAATAGCCTTTACCTGCTGGTGCTTGTGCATCACTTTTTTGGTTCCAATGATGATGGAAACCCTATCTGTTACACCAGTTGTCTTGACCTACTCCTCAGATAATCCATTTAGGAATTCGATGGCATTCTTAGTATACTCTACAAGTTTTTTGTTCAATTTCTCATTTGCTACTGTCACACTACTCTTGGCTAATTTTATCAATGTTTCCTTGTCCAAGACAAAATCGAGGAAGGGCCTCAATTTCCCTACTTCTTCAACAATGCCATCCTAGATGACCTTCCTAGCCTCTAGAAAGGAAGTCTTCCCTATAGCTTGTCTTTCCAACTCATCATATTTACCCTGCAACTCCTAGTGCTTGGCTTCCCAAGCCTCCTTTTCTCTTTCTGCATTATCCTTCAAGGTTTTTAGATTCACATTCTGCTTTTTTAATCTTGTTATTTCCACGTCTTCCAAACTAGCTTCGGCTATAGCCCCTACCAGGGAGAAATCACCAGCCTCTATGGATGGAGAGGCCATGCTTTCTACTTCTTGCTCTTTCTGCTGCAGTCTCTTCTCAAGCTCTTCCACTCTGGCATTTGAGATTTTCTCACTTGCCACCACAATGGCTATATCTATCTGCCATTGTTTTTCCTTTGCTTCAAGCTTCAATAGCTTGGCCCTACAATCTGGAACTTTTCCTTCTTTTCCTCCAGTTTTGTTAGCTCAGAGACTGCTACTAACTGGATAGAGGGGATTTTCAGCCCCTTTTTTAGAGATCAGATGATGTTGTCTTTTTCATTGAGTAGGTTTTGAATAATGGCTCTTTTATCAGGCTAGCCCTCAGTGGCCACTATGTCACCCTACAATTTTTTTATCTTTTCCTGCTTGAGTTGGCTGGCAACATTACTCTTACTGACCAGTAACTTTGATATCTCCAAAGCTGTCCTCAACAGTTTATAATAAATAACATCCCCGGTTTCTTTGTGCAAGTTTATTACATCTAGGACAGGGATGTCATCTAAATTTATCCTTAGCGCAGTCGCCTTGCTCTTGGTAGCTAAGGCCAAACTTAGGGTGTTCTGAGCGAGGCTCCTGCTAGTCACTAGACACTTCTTTGCTTGAAATTTGCCTTAGTTTAGTATATAACTTGGACTCCTCAGAGGTTGCCCGTGAGTCCACCTTGTATTCATCTATCAACTCATCTCTAGTCTTGCCTAAGGCAGCAGGCTGAGTGGCTGCTGGGTTAAACACATAATCTTTGATCTCAAATGCTGGTAGCTTATCCACTTGTTTCTTTTTTCCTTTACAAGTCCCCACCGGTACTAGCTGCTGCTCAGATTCATCAGTTTTCTGCCTCTTTGGGGCTCTCTCAGCTTCCCCTTCTGTGTCCATAGGGACACTGTCAGCTTCCTTACTGGAGTTTATTAAGTCGATGGCCATAGGAATGGCTACTGGCACAGATAGGACTAGGCTAGAAGAGCTAGGAACTGTGGGTGTGTTCCCTTGTGTCAGCAAGGAGGAGCTCTCAGGTGTGTCTATTTCCATCTGGCTCCTGCTAGGACATTCCAATAAATTTGCAGCTTCTGCCATGCCTGGAATTTTGAAATGCAAAAAAGCCTTCCCATTGCTTTCCTTCCTCCTATTGGAAATGATGTGGTGGGGATCATAGTTTAAGGCTGCTTCTGTTTTTAAACCCATATTTTTTATCTTGCATTCGATGGCTGTAAGAGCTTCTTTGTTTTTTATTAAGAATGGACCTATAGTCCATGGAAACACAATATCAGAGCCCTTTCTATGATCTAGGAAGTGCTCAGCTTTTGCCTTCAATTTTTTTCTGATGAATTCTAATGAAAACATTATGGGGGTCAGGAAAACTGGTAGCACGTAGGGTGCATAAGAAAACCCATAAACCCTGATGATTGTGCCATGCTCTGAAAGGAACCAATCTCCGACCCTCTTCTCAGGAGAAAGCTGTAGTAACTCCTACATTTCTGGTAATACTCTAGGCAGCTTCTTTTGGAAAATGACCTGATAAACCTCAGACATGAGCTCGTCATGGAACGTGGTGTAATTAGTGTACATATCTTGAGTAAGTAGTACCTTAGGTATTTGCAAGTTTTCCTCTTTGAATGCCAGGAACATTTTTAGTAAGTAGGACTGAAATCTGAAAATCCTTGTTTCCTGGAAATTCTTTAGCTGGGAGTGTATAATTTCAACCAAAAATTCATCAAACCTGAGGCATGCACATTGTTGGGTAGACTGGCTTGGGTCATCGGATTCCAGGGGGAAGGTACATAGGACAAAAAACAAACTTATTAGAGGTTCTGTGACATACATATCAGAGTCTAGACCAAGGAATTGGCTCATCATGGCGATAACACCTCTGGATTCTTCTGTAAATAGTCTGGCTTCAGCTGGGAAATCCTGCTCTTATATTTGTACAGTATGATTCAGACAGGACCTATAGAAATTATGTTTTACTTCGACAGGGGATTTTCTAAAAAAATGGATTAGGGCTTCCTCAATATACCCTATAGCTTTCTAGAAAAACTCTTTTGGGACTGACAGGGATTTTCTAAGGGTTTGAGTATTGATTTCGCAAAGGATATTGGACTTGGAAGCGTCCATGATTGCCCTCTTGGTAGAAGAGTAGTTAGAGGTGCACCATTGAACAAATTCAAGAAAACTAGGGGTTTGGCCGACTGTAAACAGATGGAAATAGGACTGGTGGACCTGGTGCAAATCTATACCTCACTCCCTAACCAGTTTCAACTTGTTTTTTTACAGTTTTCATGGGGTCATCGGTCATCATAGTGCCGTACACCTCTGCGTCCCTGTCTGTAAACAGTGTTTCTATGGGTTCTCTCTCACTCAATTCAACCATTAAATAGTTTATTGTAGAGTAGATAACCTACCTATTTTTTTGAGGTTGGCTTGGGCCCCTGGTTGGCCTGTCTATTTCTTCACAGCTTGCTCCTATCGCTTTTGGATGCAAAATAGGAATCCAACTCTCCATGCAGGCTAGTTTTTTATATTATTTATCCTTTGCTATCACGCCTGCATCTACTATGGCGTGGAAGCTTCCCTGCCATCCATTTTCCTGATCCCTGGTGGCCTCCAATCCCGCCACATGTCGCCTCAAATCGTGGTCATCAAACGCAACCACTTTTACCAACTTCGCAGATTTGGCTTGTGTTGATGTTTCGTGCAAGTTCGATACGCGAACAAAACCTCGGCCATAGATCTCAGCCTCCTCAGATCTGTGCTGTACAAACCCACGGGCCTCTACCAAAATTTTGTGGATCCAAAAGTTTGTTTGCTCCGCGCATGTCTTATTGGAGAAGTAGTTCCCGACCATCGATCTTCTCCATTGGCCGTTGATCTGCTACTTAAGATGCTTGTGGGCTAAACCTCCCGCCTCCGTCTAGAACTCCTCACCCTTTTTGGGTGAAGCGTGCTCATGACTGTAGATCTTCACCACCGTCGATCTAGACTGTTTATTTGTGTAGATATGTAACTGTAGGAAGACCTCAGCAATTTAATTCTCCTTGCAAAGTCTCAGGCTTGGGATTTGATCAGTTCACCCTTGAGGTTGTCAATACCTACCCAGATGATTCTATTTTGCTGAGACCACCGAGGCTTTCTCCGTTCTTTTTAGAAATTGAGCTTCCCGGTTTCATCCAGGACAATGCTAGTGCTAACACCGATAAGCTAAATGGGCAAGCAAAACTTCATTTTAATCACCCGGTGTAATCTCATCCGTAGGATCAAGACAAATCGACGGTTAAAACGTAAACATGCCGAAAGGAAAAGAAGGGTTGCGGGTTTTTATTTCATAAATATCTACATTCTTTCCACAATCCTCAATCCGCAACTACAGGTTGCAGGTTCCAGAAAGAAAATATATGAAAACTGAAAACCAAGATTCCGCAATCGGCTAAGTTAGAAGATATAAAAATCGTTTGTCCTGATTTCTGTTTTCTGAATAGCCAGTCAATCGGCTAAGTTATAGCATATAAAAATCGTTTATCCCGACTTCTATTTTCCGACAAGAAGGATCACCCCTTCTTTTCATAGTGAATTGTGAAAACATTTATCCAGCAATTCAGCTATATCCATAATGGAATACACAAGAAGGATCGACCGATAGTTTTTACAGTGGTGACTTATTATGAAAAGAAAATTTGGAATAAGAAGGGTCGAGCAACCCTTCTTGCAGTGTCGAACTATTATGAAAATAATATTGGGAATACAAAAGGTTGGCCCACCTTTCAATTATGAGGAAATTTTAAAAATAGAACACCTTGGAAGTTTTAACCTATAAAAAATGGTTTCTCCTAACTTCAGTTTTCTGACAAGAAGGATCGACCGCCCCTTCTTTTCATAGTTAATTGTGAAAACCTTTATCCAACAATTCGGCTATATCCATAATAGAGAACACAAGAAGGATCGATCGACCCTTATTGCGGTATCAAACTATTATGAAAAGAATATTTGGAATAAGAAGGGTCAGCAGACCGTTCATTTACGAGGGAATCGTAACAATAGAACACCTTTGGGAAAGATTGGTCGCTCTTTCCTTGAAAATACTTCCACTTACCAGCATAGTATTTGAAGAAAAACGTCTATAAAATTTGTTTTTTAAATCTTGATATCTAGTATCCCGGAGTGACACGGGGAACAATCATATTGTGACACATGGCATATTTGATTTAGCACATTCAGTATTAGAAATATAGTTGGCTTGCATAGAATATTGGCTCATATTGAATAGTTTTTCCTATGAGCACCGCTGAATTTGGCAGTTTGAGTATAGCGGATCATATTTTAGTATTTAGGTAGTTACTTCGAGTATAATTACTTGATTTTAAGTGCAGTGGATAAACCACTTCTAAAGGCCAATTATTCTTAAGCAAAATTACAACACTTAACGACAGTTAGTGCACAAATTACGACACTTATCACAAATCCAATTTTGTAACAAATAACCATCCATTATCAATCCCAATGGCTATAAGTTGTATCTTTCCTTTTATAAAACTTTAATGAAAATGAGAAAATACAACTTTTTGTTGACCAAGTGGAAATTTAGAAACACAACAATTTTGTTGCTTAAAACTGCCACATAGAGAAAATTATTTAGAAACCAATTTTGTCTACTATCAACCCTTTAGAACATCCACCACTCTGAACACTATTCCCCATATTTTCTCGTTGTGCCTTGACTGCTGCAAGGCACTTCTTGTTTATTCTAATTTTTTCTACTCCAAGGCCCTTCTTGATGACAATGCCCATATGATGCTATTTATATCGATCTTCATGTTTTCTTCTGCACCAACAACCCATTGTTGTTGTCTATCTAAGCATTTTTTAAGTATATATATTCCCTGTCAAAAAACGGTCTGGTTTAAATTTTTCCCTTCAGCAGATAAAACAATTACATGTCCATAGTAAATTTTTTATTAATATATATTTTAAAATTGATTAAAATTTCACATTTACAATGAAAATAAAAGTTTTAACTATATAACAAATGCTCATGGCTGAAAATATTTTCAATGTGTACGTTTATTTCCAGGTATGATATGCATAGAAAGGTCCAATGGTTACGTGTCAAGTTAACAATTTGGAGTTTTCTGTTTTAATGCCAAGTTGTTTATGTTAACTTATCAAACAAATTAATCATCATCGAAAAAAAAATTAAAAGAAATTAGAAAGGTTAGCTATAAAATGTAAATCCAAATTCTGCTAAGAGTGACCCACAAAAATTAATGACAGTTTAGAGAATAAAGTGCCCATCAAAAATAAGTTTTGAAAAACAAAATGACAATTTAACATGACGGTTCCAATATGATAGTACTAGCATCTGACTCCTGATAAAGATCACCAATTGCCTTACCCAAAGTGCTCTTTTTATCTGATGGCATTTATACCATGCAGTTTGACAGATGTCTATTGTGTCTAATCTCATTGTAAACAAGCTTATTTTTCTATCATCTCCTGTTTTGGCCACAAGAGCATTTGATCCCATAGAATTTATAAAATTCAACTATCAAATTTCTTAGCACATTCAATTATTGATCGAAGTGGAATTTTTGATATACAAAAATTTGAGCAAAAATGTTCAGTGCCAATGTTTGAAAGGTGTGCACCCTGATTTATTGAGAGCCTGTAAGGTAATGATCTTAAATTTCATTTAGAAATTTTAGAAGAAGCCGGTATATCCACTGCTCACCCCCTGGACAACATGCCATACAAGAACACACCACTTCATCAACCAGAATACCAAAGGAGATGTCACCCTAAATTGTTCCCCCAACAAAATTAGTCTCACTCACATTTGTTACAAAACCTATGGAAATGCAATCCTTTCTTTATGAACACTTATGTAACAACTTAACTTTTCTCATAATAAAAGAATATTTATTCTAAGTTGTTGTGATATGTGCTACACTCATCGAAGTACAAGCTAGTATATCATTCACCTCATTCTCAGTTGTTATGATATGTGCTACCTCATTTACGGAATTGTATGGCCTTGTTCGATTACCTTTAACATGTGTATATTCACAATTCGGAGTACTTGGAAGGACCATTTGTAAAGAACATTCTTCAAAAACATTCCAAATGTATAACATCCAAAGGAACATTATCAAGGTCAAGAAAAGTGTTTGTAGGCCATCTTATAATAGAGCCTTCAAATACACCACAATCGTCGTAATCGCGGAAGACTTTATGAGCTATAATACCGAACTCACCAGCATCTAGTACTTTGAATTGTACAATGTCTCCCATAAAAACAGTTGACGCTAATCCCCGAGCAACATACTGTGGCTTTAAAGAACATTGATGTATCAAATTAACTAGTAGATTTAGATTGATTATTGTTGAAAGCGCTTGGAACAGAAAACAATGTTTCTGTATTAAAATTGATGATTCTTTTAATCGGCCATACAACAAAAGATCCACTGCTCACCCCTGGACAACATGCCATACAAGAAAACACCACTTCATCGACCAGAATACCAAAGGAGAATTCACCCAAAAATGTTTCCCCAACAAAATCAGTCTCACTCACATTTGTTACAAAACCTATGGAAATGCAATCCTTTCTTTTTGAACACTTATGTAACAACTTAACTTTTCTCATAATAAAAGAATTTTTATTCTCAGTTGTTGTGATATGTGCTACACTCGTCAAAGTAGAAGCTGGTATATCATTCACCTCATTCTCAATTGTTATGATATGTGCAACACTCATCGAAGAAGAAGCTGGTATATCGTTCACCTCGTTCTCATGAAGAGCGGACCCAATCTAGTTAACAATATCAGATACAGGCCATTGAATATAACCACCAACAGCCTCTGACAATGTATCTGCACCTTCTGATGGATAGGGAAATGGAATACTTGCATTCAAAGACTTGGTAACATTTACAATGATACATCCTTCATTAATGCTGATATTATGCAAAAAATTTCTTTCTGGAAATGAGATTCCTTCAGCAACTTTCAATCCCTTCAAAAGTAGGTCCACACATTGTTGAGTATCAAAATCCATTTCATAAACAATATCTGAAATATAAAATAACAACACACATTATTCAGAACCAAAATCCATTTTAGAAGCATTTTATGAAATATAAAATAACAGGAGCACATTAACAATCATATTTATTTTAAACAAAGATATAACATAAATTATAATATATAAAAAATGGTTGTCCGGACTTCCAATTTTCCGAATGGTAGGATCGGCCACCCCTTCTTGTAGGAGAAGCAAACACAAGGAGGATCAAATGACCCTTCTTGCAGTCTAGAAATATTACGAAAAGAATTCTCGGTAGAAGAAGTGTCTCCTGCCCATTCATTTATGACAGAATATTAAAAATGTTCAATGTACGAATGATAGGCCATCAATACATGTATTTCCAAAATTGTGAACAAGGGAAGAATACTGAGCACAACAAGGGTTGGCCGACAATTCATTTACGAAATAAATTTAAATATATTTAATCTACGAAGGCTATGTCCACAATTCTCAGCTTCCAACTTTCAAAATAAATAGTAGGGACTTGGACATCCTCTAAGTTCTAACATATAAAAATGTTTGTCCCGGATTCCATTTTTCGAAGAGAAGGATCGGCTGCCCCTTCGTTTAGGAGATAATTTTGAACAACTATATCCAACAATTCACCAATATCCAAAATGGCAAAAGAAAGAAGGATAAACCGACCCTTCTATCATTCTAGAACTATTATGATTACAATACTGGGCAAAAGAAGGGTCAGCCGCGCGTTCATTTATGAGGGAATTGTAAAATTATTCAACCTACGAAGGCTAGTACGCCAATTCATCTATATCTAAAATGTTGAACACCGGAATAATACTGAGCACGGCTAAGTTATAACATATAAAATTGTTTGCCCCGACTTCTGTTTTTCGAGAAGAAGGATGAGATGCCCCTTCATTTAGTAGATAATTGTCAAAACCTTTATCTAGAAACTGAAAGATATCTAGAATGGTGAAGACGAAGAAGGATCGACTGACCCTTCTTGTAGTATCAAGCTATAATGAAAAGAATATTGGGAAGAAGAAGGATCGTCCGCCCCTTCATTTATGAGGGAATTTTAAAAATAGAACTCGGATAAAGAGCGGTCGATCTTTCTCTTTGGATATTTGCACTCTCTAGAAAAACGTGTGAAGCAATGTTCCTATGAAATATGTGTTTACAGTGCCGATATCTACTTTAGCCACTCCGAAAACTCATCCCTAGAGGAAGGAGCGGACTCTCTTTCTCCTCAGCATCTACTTCCAACACCCCAAAATGGAACAACCTTACGATAGAGCGACCTCACTTTCATTGACAAAATTTTGACTTGATGGAAAACTCTTTCTAGCAAAACGTCTGTAAATTTTTTCGTTCAAATGTCAAAATCTAGTCTCCAGGGTGACATGTGGAATGTTTAGATTGTGCCATGTGGCTTTGATTATTCCAGAATTGATCTGTGCTACAGTCGAAGAAGTAGAAGCTGCTATATCATTCACCGCAGTCTTTGCCCAAAAGTATGAAAGAATGTTTGTATGGTTATTACATCGTAGTCATAATCTTTCCAACTAATGGCATCACTATCTGCATTGTCGCCACTATTAAATTCATTTTCCAACAAGGTCACCTTCCTAAATTTTAAGAACATTTTTATCAGCTTTATCTCTGAAACTAAATGCCTTGGTATGGTATGCGAGACTCACATGTGTTCTCATTGCATCCAACAATTTGATTCATACACCGCGTCCAACTATGTAATAAATGGGACTTTTCTAGCCAAGATACTGTATTGGCAAACAATTATACCTTAATATTGTTTAAAGCTAGTATTTGATTGCTTAATTTTATTCAATTAAATTAAATACTTAAATTATATATATTTATATTAAAAGAAATGTAATCAATATTATATAAATTAAGACATAAATTATCAATTTCAAATATTTCAAATAAAGTATTAACATTTACATAGATCAGTATACTATACTGAATATTAACTTCAAAATGATATTAAAAAGAAAAAACATGTTTCAATTTTCTGAGTTCATTTCTCGTTATCTTTTCCAACAAACCTAGCCAAATGCTAGAGGATTTGCAGAAAACAATATGGAATATATGAAAATAATACACTACATCACCAGACAAAAAATGTATGCAAGCTGGCGGGAATCGACATTAAACGTGTTAATTCCGTTGATTTAGCCCAATAATGAGTAATGCACAATTTTGCAAATATAACGTTGTGAATTCATATTAATGGACTATAAGAAGATAACTACCCGGAATTGAATGGTGGAAGGAAATCTGAAGAATCTAAAACGTTCAGCGACTTCAAACTACTGTAAACTTCAAACTATCATTGCATTGATTTTTGACAACCATGGAAGATATGGATTTTTAGCTTGGAGGCTGAATAAGCATGCTCTATTACAGATTTAGATTTATGGATTGAATAATATAAATACCTACCAATTGAAAAACTAGTAGTCGATTCTTCAAACCAATCTTACTGCTCTACCAACCCAACACTCTTCTCAATTCCACCTTAGCAAAAGCAAACCTCGATCCTTAAAGAAAACAGAGCTCCAAACTGTCAAACACAGAGAGTTTGAACTTTAAGTTTCAATGTAGGCAGTGGGCAGGAAGAGCAATGTGGTGGGATAAGTTTCAATGTAGGAAGTGGGCGGGAAGAGCAGTGTATGAGGGAAGAGCAGTGTGGTGGGATATCAATGCAAAAACGTTTGTGACATTTATTATCAAAGTGTGGATGGATATCATATGTACGTCGTGACACATAAACACAATCCATCATAAACGAGCGCCTCATAAATGTGATGAGATTATTCACATGAGTGATACAATCCATCATTTACCATTATCGCTGTAGAAACCATTTTAAATGGTGGAAAAGATCAAATCCATTCTAACGTACAAACCATTTTAAATGTTCGAAAAGAGCACCTCCATGCGAATGTACAAACCATTTTAAATGGATGAAAAGATCACCTCCATGCCAACATACAAACAATTTTAAATGAAGGAAAATATCACCTCTATGCCAATGTACAGACCATTCTAAATGAAGGAAAAGATCAATAGGGCGGCAGAAGATCAAGGGTCCCACTTCCATTCCGCATCCCCAACATGCACGCTAGGACGAGGGGATGGGTGGTTGCAAAATATGAAATTGCTCTCCACGTGGCAGCACGACGTGATTTCGCAAGTTGGAAGGGCGGTAAGGAAAACCATCGTCCTCCATTTACGAAACCACCTTGGGCCATCCTTCACGGTCGCTGGCACGTGTGGATATGATGTGGCCGGTCCACATCACACCTTCTTCCCATGCAAGTCCTTCACATTGGGGCTTCTGCCAATGTGTCTCCTCCACGTCAGACTTCCTACCCACATGGCTTCTCCACGTCAACCTGCACATGCACAGTGGAAAACACCTTTCAATAACACAATCACAACATAATTAAAAACCTTTCAATTACACAATAACAACATGCAAGAATGAAATAAAAACGCATCAGAATCAAATGCATAAGATGACTTATCTTTATCCAATGCAGATCCAAGCAACTGGCTTTGTAAGAGCGCTTTTCCACTTACTAGCATCAATATAAATTTGTGGTTGTTTATCAATTGCAGAAAATTAAAGATAAAATGAGTTAATTTAACGAAGAAATTCATTTAACACATAATAACACATGAATCATATATTAATACAAATCCAACCTACAGATCGATGTATTCATTAAATTGGCAACATAAAACATAGTTCAAAGAAATTTGACAAATTAATACCCAAAAAAGATGGCCAAGAGAAACTGACCGAATTTCATTAATATTATTATGCAAAAAATTACAATGAATCAATACATAAACATTAGAATAAATTCACCTAAATTATACATAATACAAATTGAATTGACATCCCCACAACTTGCCCTGATATTCTTCTTCCTATGTCCTTGTGGTGCCATCCTCCTCCCAAAAGATAGGAAGTCCCTTCTTGAATAATGGATCAAACATTTTTTTGAAGAGTTTTACTTGATGTGCTAAAATGTCTATCCTTGCCTTAATCATGTTCATTTGGTGATACTTATTCATCATCACCTTCTTTGCCCAAATAATACTAGACACTCTATCCTAAGTTTATGCTAGTTGTTTTCACCTCATCCTCTATCAACCCATTCAGAAATTCTATGGCCTTTTTTGCTCAGTCCATGGGCTTCTTTTTGAACTTTTCCTTGACTGTTGTTAGGTTTTACCTATCTAACTTTATTACGCCCTCTTTGTCCAAAATGAAATCGAGATATGGCCTCAACTTCTCTACCTCCACAATAATGTCATCCCAAATGACTTGCTTTGCTTCCTGCAGGGAGGTCTCACCTGTAACCTACTTTATTAATTCATCATATTTCACCTGTAGCCCTCCTAGAGAGGTCGGCCCAGGTAGAGTAAAATGCAAGTATAAATAAGTGGAGGAGGTAGGGTTATTAGACTCTCTATTTATTCATTCATTCACTCACTCATTCTCGCAAGTGAGTAGTGCGCACAAGTGGAGGAGGAGAAATACAAGGCAAGGTTTGTGGCTCATGGCTTCTCCCAAAAAGAAGGGATAGATTATGAAGAAACTTTTGCACCCGTATCCAAATACAATTCCATCATTATTAACGGTACTTGCTATGGTTGCAGTGATGAAGTAGAAGAATTACACTAGATGGATGTCAAGACAACTTTCTTGAATGGTGTAGTCGACGATGAAGACTTGTGCTAAAGAACTGTGTCGAGAAATACCTTCCTTGTTAATAGGGAGTGTTGATGTATTTGTAACTTCGGAATGTATTTCACTTGTATATTTTATATTGTATTCATATGGCATTGTACTTCCGACAGACAGGTTTCATTCCTCCAATCGGAAAGGTCATCATTGTATGTTACATGGTTATCAGACTCCTTAGTGGGGTCGGCCCTGAGTATATTAGGATGTTAGAAAAAAATTGCATTAATGAACAAGATACTAGTTAATATATGCAAGTAATGGGTATTAGTGGTCGATGGTACTGTACAACATTCCATTGCTACTTATCTAGAATGAAACCTCTTTGCTTACATGTTGGAGTAGACTTGCACACTCTTAACAATGTTCTAGTAGAGATGGAAGGCATCTAGAAAGTTACGGGATTAATAAATGTTGTATTGAAGCATGATTGGCTAAGATAATTGCATGACTGTATGACATATGTCTTTATGTGTAAGAATTTGTTCTAAATACTATGAGATGTTTCTAATCATGCAATTGAACTTGTCCCATAGGAAAGACCTTGTACCATCACCTACAAGAGAGACTTGTTTCAAAGAACAAGTGACGATGATTCAACAAGAAGATTGATGAAGTAAAGAAGAAGACTTTGAAGAACCAGAAGTAATCAGGAATCGATATGCAACAATGAATGAAGTAAAACCAAAATATAATGAAGATCGTGAAAAGGAAGATCATACACCAGATGGATGTCAAGACATGATTCTTGAATGGTGTAGTGGAAGAGGAAGTATATGTGGAGCAATCACTCGGGTTTGAGACACATGACAGGGAGACTCATGTGTGCAAACTAAAGAAATCCTTGTACAATCTAAAGATTATGGGGTGACATTAGGGTACACAAAATTTTGCAGAGACAATGTAATCAGTCCTGAGATGTACCTACTTGATGGCTTGCTCATAGAGATGATGAAGACCTATGATGATGCTCCAGTGATCTAGTGTTGATGATCCAACTCCAGTATTGAAGACTTGTGCCTATATGTATTGACTCCTGTGTCAAGAGAATACCTTCCTAGTTAAGAGGGAGTTTTAATGTACTATCTGTAACTTTAGAAGATACTATTCACTTTTATATTGTATGTATTACATTTGCACTTTATTGTATCCCCGACGGAGATGTTCTTATTCATCCATTTGGAGGTTTCGTCATTTGTATTTTCAAGTGTCACAAGTTTTATTCTAAGTGTTGTAACTTATATTTGATGGGTTATTAGACCTCCTTAGAGGGGTCGGCCTAGTATGTGTTAAGTGGAAGTGTTATTAGACTCCCTTAGGGGGTCGACCCAGTTAGGATAAAAGGCAGATCAAGTTAATTTAAAGTTTAAATAGAGTGGTTGCACCACTATATTTTCTCATTCACTCACACATCCAACTCGCATAGTTGATAGAGAGGAGTGCGCACAAGTGGAGGAGCCTGGAGGAAGAACTGTTGGAGACATCTATCTTTTGGGGTTTCATTTTTGTGATCTTTTGTTTTGCTACTTATTCTATCTCTGAGGAAGTTGCATGGTTTTTCACCTTTATGGTTATCCCCAGTGAAATTCTTTGTGTCTCTTGTCTCTTGTGTTTGACATGCTGTACATGTTGTTCTCTCAGTTAAGATCCTAGATCATATTAATTTGAATTAAATGATGAAAAGCTAACAAAACAAGTCTACAACCCCTTGGTTTTCATAATTTCCAACCTATAGATAGGACTCCGGACCTCAGTAAAGTCCAACTCAATAGTTTTACTAGCACCAACTGGATGGAATCCCCAACTCCCTGAGATCACAAGCACCAAACCAAAGGAGACTTCAATCTCCTATCCTTGCTCGATCCTGCCACCCTAATATGAATAAGAAGAACAATACTCCACTGCCATTATATCACGGTTGCCATCAACCTATACGTGTATCTATGTCCTTGTACCTGTATGTCATTATCCATGTATCATTGTATTGATGTCACTATCACAACCCATGTTTGTCCCCTACCCTTGGGGGTTTTGAACCTCGATTTGACTAGTAAAATTCCCCAACTTCTCCTGAAGTTAAATGGATGTTGCAGAAGTATTCTGATATTAGTCTATAATCACCGATGAGTTTCCTTTTTATTTCTTAATACCCTCCCTATACCTTGAGACCCAATTTGAAATCCTTTAAAGAGTCTTTTGGAGCCATCTACCCTTAGGGGCTTCAACATAGATTTTCCTAGTGATTATTCCTTTCATTCTCTAATTGTAAATGCAAGTGGTTGAAGTCTATTGGAAGTTTCCATGCCTATAATAGCTGCATAAATGTGTCATATTACACCTCAATCCATTTAGACATAGTTCGAAAGCATTTGGGATCATTTGGGACATTTTGAGGCTTCACTAGTCCAAGTTTTGAAAATTGACCGAATTGGGAAAAGTTCCAAGTTGGGGACATTACACAAGAATTTAACGTAAAGAATGCCTTAAAGGCCAGTTGAAAAACACAAGAAAGTAAGGCTTACCAAAAGCATAAAACCCTGTAGTTGTCAAAAGCACTTTCTAAAACTGTCTAAAGGCTCACGAATTGGCTATAGCTTTAGCTTTGGTTAATGTTACCTTTGCACTTTGTCATCCACTTTCAAATTGGAAAAGGGATTCAAAGGAGTGGCGTTTGTTAATGACATGATTCAAGATAATATTTTTTGTATTCATGAACATATTTTTTAGATTCACTCCATCTTTTGTGTTTATCAATCTCTGTATTCATTGGAAATTGCATAGATTGTATTCCATTTGCATCCAACCTTGGTTTTTCTATTAGAAGTTTGATTACTTGTCAATTCAATCTCAACGGTTATGAATATTTTTCAAACTTTTTTTTCAAATTGTTAGATATTTTTTATGTTTCTAAAATTTCCTCTCTATGGGTTCTTGGTTTATCTCGGTTAGACATTGCTTATTAAAAGCCGTAGAGAGGAACAAAGCAAATTTTGTCGCTTTTTATGTCCTCATACCTTTCAAACACCTTGAGACCCAAATTAGAAGCATTTGGAGCCATTTGGAAGCATTCAAGTTATTAATAGTCAAACATGAACAATATAATTATGGAGCTAATATGAAATGGGTTGTTTAAAAAAACAACACAACCTTAGATGTTATTGCTACGACATGTGATTTCTCCTTCTTTTCCTAATTTAATGTTTCATCTCAATGCCATCAATGCCATCTTGGAAGATTGATCTTGTTGTTTAGACTTCTCTTATCTCTTATGGTCATCTCTCCCTCCTCTTCATCGACTTCTTCCCATGTTACACTAGATCTTCTACAAACCCATGTACAAACAATGTCTAGAATTGGTATTATTCATCAAACAAGTGATTTCTTCATATTGTTAGCATTTTTGTCTTTATGTTTTTTAATTTTATTCTATATGGTTTCTTGGGTTATTAATGTGTATAGATAGGAACAATGCAAATATTGTCACTATTCTAAGGTCTCTACATAAGGCCTCTCACTCCAAGGGCGGAGGTGGAAAAGGCGCTAAAAAATTGGACGACTCACACCAAAGTTGCAAACGTGTAGCAACATGGCAGACACACCCAGATCATCGATGGTAGAAATGGGTTCCCACGCTATAAAGTGCACGGTGGTTAAACTTGGAAAAGGTAGAGCAGAAATTAAATCGCTTACCACGTGGCAAGCATTGGTGGAGTCTACTATGAAAAGCAGTTAAATTTAAACCGCTCATCGCAAGTTCGGAAACCAACTAAGCATATGTTCTATAAAAGGTTTGTTCGAAGTTTTAAAAAATGTTTTTGTCGCTTACTTATTACCTATAGGGAAAGAACGGTCCATGGGAAACACGTCGTTGTCTTCCTCAACTGGAACAGCACCCAAGAAGCTCACTTCATAGTTCGCAGGTAGCTCGAAACCCTCAGTGTTTAGATTTTGTGTCCCAAATGGTGAAAACCCAAGACCTTCATCCCTTCAATGAAAATTCAGATGAAAACAAGAAGCCTGTATTTGACCCTATTTTCGACCCTGTTTTGTCTGTGTGTAGTATTTCGTAGTCTAAGGAGAAGCTTGTATTTGACCCTGTTTTTTACCCTGTTTTGTCTGTGTAGTATTTCACAGTCTAAGGAGAAATTAATGGAGTTTAAGTCACAGGGAAAGGATGTATTTAATGTTTTTGGTTCTTTTCTGTACTGTTTTTGTGTCGAACAAACCCTACACTTCGCTGAATTTGTTTGTTGGTGTGAGGTGAATTATTCGCAGGGCGAAAGGGTAATCATTAATGTAAAAATGACCAAAATTCTTTGCCTAGTAAATGTGCAGGCTGTTCATGAGGTTCTAAGTTTACCTAAAACATTTCCCAAAATCCCTGCGTCGTTTAACGAACGAAAGTTGGCAAATTTTATAGAAACAACAGTCCTGCAGAAAAAGACAAGTTTTTATTACAAGTCGTGAAAGATGGTCAATCGCATGAAAACCTATCGTTCCCATTGAGTATTGATGTCTTTCAGCAAGATACCCAGTTAGTTTTGTCCTTGTTGAGTCAAATTTTAGGTTTAGATAGTGATAAGTCGAATCACGAAAGTTATGTTAGGTTTCCTTCTCCAAGTAATTTCACCAGATTCATAGTCGAGTCTGGTGTGTTGTTTTAATTTTGATGAATTCCTAGCTGAAGCGATTCATGTCCAGTTGGTGATTTTATACCAGTTGAACCATTTCAAGTATCAATCATATTGTTCAAACATTTCGAAATCCAAGTTTCTTGGTACCAACTTTTCTCATGAACTTAATAAATAGGTCAATATGTTTGAGTTCACCCATACAATCATGGAAGAAATCATGGTAGAAATTTACAGAATTATTTTTAATGTTGAAATGCCCCAAGTGTTAGAAGAAAAAGAACTTTGCAGCCTACACCAGAAGGCCAAATAGGTGATTGGTTCTTGTATAGAGAACATAGTATAATTAGGGTGTATGGTTTTACTGGAGCTTTTGATGTGAAATTCCCCCTTAAAGTTGGTCCATTCATCATTAAGAATAAGGAAGCCTTCTCTGTAGTAGAAAAATTACTGAAGATTATGGTTTTCCAAGAGGCTGAAAGGATGAATTATGATCCTCATCAAATTATATCACAAAGGAGACATCTAAATGGAAACAAGGCTTTTGATCATCAAACAATAGAAGGATTGAAATAAATGGCAAATTTATTCAAACTTGAACAAGATAATAGGGGTTGGATCAAAGATATTTCTTTGAAATTTCCTTTTTTAGCGATGATTTCAAAGATCGTTTTGTATAAATTTTGATTTTACAGAGTAATAGGGGTTGGATCCAAGAACAAAAAATACAATGATGTAATATTTTTTAAAGACTTTAATGAAGAACATAAGTAAAAGTATATCCGAAACAGAGATTCATATGTTTTTACTTTCTTTAGTATTTTAATTTCTCTTTTTTGGGTGTATTTCGTGTTACACCATCTTATCGCTTTGCCTCATAGTTGACTGTATTACCTGGGTTATAATTCATTTTATATGCTCTGATCCACACATTTAAATATTTTCAATTTTCTTTCTTCCAATTCAATGCAGAATTCATCCTATAACTGAGATTGGCTAAGTTAAAACATATAAACAATATTTATCCCGACTTCCGACCTCTGACACGAAGGATCGACTGCCCCTTCGTTTATTATAAAATTGTGAACAACTATATCCAACCATTCACTTATATCCAGAATAGTGAACAATAGAAGGATTGATCAACCCTTCTTGCAGTCTCGAACTATTTTGAACAGAATACACGACAGAAGAAAGGTTGGCCAACACTTCATTTACGAGTGAATTGTAAAAATATTTAACCCGCCTAGGCTGGGACAAAAATTCCAAACTTTCGACTTCCACAATGAAATTATAATTGGGATCGGTATATTGTCTAAGTTATAACATATCAACAATATTTGTCCCAACACGGGACAAGAAGAATCATCCGTCCCTTCGTTTAGTAGAGAACTGTAGACACCTAAAGGTTACAATTCACCTGTATCTGGAATGGTGAACACAAGAAGGATCGACCGACCCTTATTGTAGCCTAGAACTATTTTAAACAAAATACTCGGCACAAGAAAGGTCGACCTACCCTTCTTGCACCCCGCATGAGGATTTCATCTCCTTTACTGAAGACGCAAATATGTTGCGGATTGCAGATACCTAGATTTCTTAAAACATTCCATCAATACCGCTATCCCGCAACCCAGAATGCAAATTGCGGGATGGTACAACAATTCCCGACTCCCTACATCCACTGTAAATAGTGGGGAACAAATATTGGCTACAAGAAGGATCGACTTCCCCTTTGTTTAGTATAAAATTGTGAACACCTATATCCAGTGGTTCACTTGTATCCAGAATGTTGAAGACAAGAAAGATTGGCCGACCCTTCTTGCAATCTAGAACTATTATGAAAGAATACTTGGTAGAAGAAGGGACGGTCGCCCCTTCATTGCATGGCAATTTTGAACAAAGGAAACGTAGCCATTTACTTACTGTCAAAATGATTTGGTCTGGTGGGAAAGAAGAGATAAGAAACAATCCAATCAATACTCTTTAATAATTTTTATTTGTTATCTTTGTATGATTTGTAGAGCTTGTTGTCCAATAATTGTCCAAGCTTAATTAAGGTTTCCATCTATTCAATACAGCTAAATTCCATTCTTAATACCATAAATATTTTCAAATTATCGGGTGGCCTACAAATACTTTTGTCCAATTTTAAGGCTTAGCTCATTTGAACTCATGGAGGAAGAACATACCTATGGAAGTGGGAAATTTTCTTGCAATATGCATGGGAGCAAGATTAAACCCCTTTGGTAGATTAATTTTGCTTATATTATATCAAAGATTCAAAATGAATATAACTTTGTTCCATATGTGTAATGTGCCATTCCATTGTAGCTCTCTTACCTTATTCCTTCAATTTTTCTTTGAGCTAGTTGTTTAGTTATTGCATCAGTTTTGTTGGACTTGGTCCCAGATAGAATGTGCATTCACCAAGGTTCTAGAGTCTATTTGAGTCTATCTAAATTAACTTGCCCCCTTGACCTCGACCAAGGGAGGAAGGGGGCAACCGAATAAAACAGTACTCAGATCATCGTGCATTCCATTTTTTATATTATCTATCCTTTCCTATCATTCTTGCACCTCTAGGGATAAAGGAATTTCTCCGATCTGTCCATATTGCATGATCGATCTGGTACCATTGATCTCCTTCCATGCTTAGTCCCATGGCCTTCCACAGTCTTCAATCTCTCAAACTCTGCCTTCCTCACACCTTGGATCTGCATAGTTGTGATCAACTGTCGATCTAGCCCCTGTCTGCATCCTAACTCCCGACATTTGGCAAGAAGGATCAGCCGCCCCTTCCTTTAGTAGAGAATTGTGAATTCACCTGTATCCAGAATGGTGAACAGAAGAAAAATTGACTGACCCTTCTTGGTATATTTAACTATTACGAAACGAATCCTAGGTACAAGAAGTTTTGGCCTAGCCTTCATTATGAGGGAATTGTAAAAATATTCAACCTCCGAAGGCGAGGGTGTCAATTCATACATATGAGGATGGTGAACACTGGAAGAAGACTGAGATAAGGGTCATCCAACCTTTCGGCATCACCTTGTAAATAGGTTGAAGTCTAACCTGCAGCGAATATGGGGGTTGCATAATCAAGATTCTCTTAACCATGGCGATGCATAGATGTCATTACCATCTTCGCATAACATTCTATTTAACATCAACCAGAACACCAAATGACTTTGCACTTGGAATCTATCGCAGTATACAGAACTACGTTGAATCTCGAATGTATTCACCAGTTTGGTACGAATTCGTCAAACTATGTGCTTCATCTTCACAATCACGCACTTGTATTCCAATTAATCAATGTGCAATTACCATTCACATACATATAAATTAAGCACAAAAACTCACATAAACTCGAATAAAAAACATGTGATAAACTCATAAACATAAACAAGAACATTCTATCTCTCATGGATAGTGCTAGCAGATTTGATCTTAATCAGTCAATTGATTTTGAAAATGAGGGGTCGTTCCCTAACCATCGATCATTAGCATGAACATTTGCAAGTATACATCTAATATTAAAAGACTAATTTATAATTATAGACATTGTATGCATTCTTATATTGACTACTTAATATTGACTATTTTGCAGATAAAGCATGGCTGATTTGTTGATTTGTTGAGCCTCAGTAACTACCAGGAAATCCCTTTCTTTGAATTGACAAAAGATCACTACCTTCCGCCATTCACAAATGGATGGTATGTTGAGATGGAAGAACCAGATAATTTGTACCCAGATATATATCTATTCTACTTGGATTTTGAGGGAAAGACGATTAGAGCTGGGATATTGACATATGCGGAACCCGTTGATTCTGATAAAAAATTGCGAGTTCAAGCTGAAATGATCATTGGTGAAAAGTATTGCCTTATATAGTGCGATATTCTGGTTTCTGATTATCGACCAGATCTAATGAAAAATGGTCACGATCCAGATCTGATTTCCTGTGCTAAACAAGGGTGGGTTTTTCCCTCGTATGTTGTTTCTAATCGCTCTGAAATTGATACCGCGACATCCTTGAAGAAAGGAATTTTGTCGGTATGGAGGAAAAGAATGTTGGCTAGGAAAACTTCCTCTGTATTACATTATATCAATATTAATAAGGGACCGATAACGGCATGCCATGAAAAGTTCTAACGTACAACATAAGAGCATTTCTCCAAAATATTGTAAAAGATGTGCAAAAATCTACCTTGAAACAACTCGAAGGAAGTCCTTCTAAAGCGATGTTGCGGAAAGCAACTAAGAGCTTCGAAACTTCAAAAGAAGTTCAACAACAAAAGAGCATTTCTCCAAAATATTGTAAAAGATGTGCAGAAATCTACCTTGAAACAACTCAAAGGAATTCTTTCTAAAGCGATGCTGCGGCAAGCGACTAAGAGCTTTGAAACTCTAAAAGAAGTTCAACAACATCAGATCAAATACTTTTTGTTTGATGAGAAAGTCTTTTCCATTGACGTAAGAAGATGTGTTGTTGCAGCTTCGCACATACAATATCGAAAGGTTGATGAGGAGGTCATGCAAAATATGGTGGTATCACTTGTCCATACATTTACAACAACATTGAGAGATGCTATTCTATTGCCTTTCAATAAGGAGACCAGATTGCCCTTTCTTCCTGAAAATGAAAAAGAAATTGATCTGCCATCAGTAAATTTTTATATATTGGATGGGTAGCATACTATTTCTGTGCAGAAAATAGTCATTGCAAATGATCAATATAAATAGCTCCATAAAAGGTATCGGCATCGAACAACTCATCTTGTACATAGAGACGTTCGTCAGGACATCATCTGTAAATTATGCAAACAACAAAACTTGTCAAACAAGGAATTTTCAAACACTACATTCATTTCTTCAGTTGAAAAAGCAAGGGAGAGATGGTTATTGTGTGGTTGTCCATCCCACTCAGGAAAGGGAAACACTCCCAGTGATGTTTGGATGGTATAGAATTTTTCTTCTTATCAATCCAAATTCTTTAGATTACTGCCTGTGTTATGAAATTAGGAAATTAACTGGAATATTCAATTTTATATGTTTGCAGTCTTTCCAAACTCAATGTATTGATATCTTTCTTATTAATCGGGAGGGCCTTAAAGACAAGCTAAATCTTGTTTTGACATTGGAATGACTGTGGAGCAAATGGCAATTTGTATTCAAGCTTTACAAAACTGGTGCCTTGGCTTACTCGCGGAAGAGCAACTATCAGGATGATTTTTCTCTAAATAAAATAAAGAGTTATGGCTCTAATTTTTTCAAACCATTGCATGATCTTGATGAAGATGAATTGACCGCTATGGTGAACAATATAATCAATGGATCGGTTTGGTTGAGCACATCAGTCGATAAAAATTTTTGAACTTTTAGTCAATATTGCAAACGAATAAAGGATGAGAGGTCAACCAGGCATTCGATCGCTGAATATTTCAAAGTTAATGATGTTCAAATTGATCGATCAGAGAATGTCACTTACCATAACATCATTGAAATATATAAAATTGCACCAAACCATCTCGAGCAACTGTGCAGTATTTTATCCTCTGGAAAGCAACCAAAATATCCGAGTAAAAAGACAAAGAATGAATCTGAAGTGGATATTGGTACCAAAATACCAGTTGATGCTCAGAGAATATTGAATATATATATCAATAAAGAGAGGATGTCCATTGAAGACGTCGAAAATAGTTGACAGTTTGTTTGTCAATGTTGTTACCCTGATTCTTTGGTCACCACACTCAGAATAATTCCATTTTTTGGTGCGACAGTCAGCTGTGAATTTGTTGTTGTGGATATGTGTAATTGTGCTATTCCATGGACAAAAGAAGACATGTTGGCATTTTTGTACTACCTTGAAACAAATCAAGAGGAATGTACTTGTATTTTTCTAGCTGATATGGAGAACTCTTGTACGATTTATAAATATTTCACAAGTTGGAGCAAGAAATAAAAAAAACATGATACGACGAATCCTACAATGGGAGTATATAGAGAATTCTTCGAGGACATGTTTAGAGGATTCTCTATTATACAATGCTAGCGCATTGGAAATGATGAGGATATTTTATCTACCTATAAAATCAATATGGATTGGAAAGAAAAGGGCCTACTGATGCTTGATTTACCTCGGCCCAATGTTAACAGCGATAGTGTGAGGAGCCATGTGTTTCCAAAAGAAAGGACACAGGAATTCTGGGATCACATAGTTTCCAGACAGGTCTCATATGAAGGCACAGTTATTTCACTATACGCAGGAGGTAGGCTTCTTTGTTCATTGACCAGGTCTCCAGAAAGAATAGTTATTTCTATTGTGGAGACGGTACAACAAGAGCTATTCATGAATAGTTCCTACCATGAATTGGGTATAAAACAAGGTATTTCTATTAACATTTTTAGATCTTTGATTTTATTTTATTTTTCTCGGTCGGTTATGTTCAATAACTTCTTTAAATTTATATTCTACTACAGGTTCAAATAAAGATCATACCCAGGTATCCCCCAATCGAATTACAATATCCGATGAATAAACTGAAGGTGATAGACAGTCTACAAAGAACTACAAAACAGGACAACAAGGTAAAAAATTATTTTTCACAGATCGTCGTTAAATTAAGTAAATTATGAAAGGAGATAGCGACCTACAAAAAATTACATAAAATGTATACTTGCACATTTCCAAGTCAACATGTGGATCATCCACAACCAGAGCAGGCATCACCGATGTCCCTGGAGATTGGCCAGCAAGTCACATTGGAGAATAAGGGACCAGGTAGGAGCTTGGACAATAATGAACAAGGCGAGAGCTTGAACAATGCAGCACAAGAAGTGGGCTTGGCTAGTATTGAACCTGGAGAGGGCATATTGGTGTCAAAATGTGTTGTCTCCAGCGATGTTACTCATTAGTCAAATGTTGGCCTGCCATTGATAGGTAAAAGACAATATTTTCTACTTACATTGATAAAACAAATTGATTCCGAAGTATATATAATGATAAACAATATTTCTGTGCAGCTCCCCATACAAAAATTTTATTGATATTAGAAATGGAAGGTTTTCTATTTCACAAGAAAGTCACAGAAAATGACTCCAAAAGAGATAAAAAAAGGGGAAACAGTAAAAAAGGGGGAAGAGACTACTCTAATAAATTGTGAATTTAAATATAGAAAAAATTCATATGATTCACGAACAAATTCTATTCAATTTTTGGATTTAGTTTTTTCCAAATTCAATGTTGGGATTTGGTCATCTAAATGTGGTGTCAATGAGGGGAAGGCACTGCTTAAAAAAAATTTGTTGGCATGCGGTAAAGATAAATCATATGAGCAAAAGTTTTTATTTATTTGGTTTCGAGATAGATGTACCTCCTATCAAGAAGGAAATACACAAAAAAATATGAAGAGTGTGTGGAAGGAGTTCCTATGCAAACTTCAGAAATTAATACATCAATGATTGTTTTGGAGGGTGATGTTGAGAAAGCAGTTCCATTTCAAAATTGTATTTCGTGTAAGCCCTTTATTGGATTGTCCCTTCGGACAGATACTAAATTGGTACATGGACTTTGGTAGCATTTGAGTAAAATGCAAGAATCAGCTGATATTAGAAACTATCAAATGTAACCTGTCATTACCTAAATTTTCTAGATGTAATCTATGATTGCCTATTTTAAGCCATTCAATGTGTTTTCTATTTTTTCCTGAGACGTTGCTATTTTCATCTGAATGTAACATATTATTAGTTCAGTGTGATTCTTTTATTAAATCAATTGAATCTGTTGTGATCATTAACTTCATGAACAAAGTGTTGTTGTTGTTGTTGTTATATATATAGTCACTGTTCTTGTATGCAGTGAGGATATTATCACCGCAAAAGAAACTATTGGTATTGGGAGTAGAGGGATTGCTCTTTGGAGTTCGGATGTTATCCAACATTGAATATTCTTCCAAACAACCTCATTTTGTCCATAAATGCTTTCATTATTATACATGCATGTTCAGCCGCAAAATTATCAGTGTTGCCAGAGAGCATTTCGACGTTGCTCTGTGGTTTTCCTGGTTCGACAACATGGAAATTAAAAATTTCCTGGATGTATTTGAATGGTTGAAAAATGAATAATTTGTATTTATTTGGGGTCGAGAGCAATGCGAACCTAGTACTATTTATAATCACTCAATGTCTGCATACTATAATGTTGGTGAAGTACCGAACATAGTATACAAAAAGTCCTTCAAGGATGTACTTATACAATATGGAGATATATATAAACAAATGGACATGTTGTTTATAGATGTAGGGAAATATCAATCAATAGATAATAGTAAGGAAAACTGCTTGAAAATGCCAACTAATTGGAAATTTGATGGTTCACAAGAGAGAGATATAACTATAAAAACAATGTTGTGTGCTCTGTTGAATTATCTCAGGTGTCGTTCAAAAATGCGGCGTTGGTTAAACGCATTGAATTTGAGATGACCGTCATATTGTACAAAACAAATTCATTTAGTGATTTGTATATTTTTTACAGTTACTCCTACATTTAATTGATGTAAGCTTTATTGCACAGTTCTCATCTTATTTATGGACATCGTACCATGTATCTAGTAATGTGTTTAAAAATTTGTTGAACATGAAAGCAATATACTTAGAAACATTGAACCATAATATTTTATTGACTAGTTTGTGTGTGTGTGTGTTTTGTTTGCAAATAGTACTAGAAAACCATTGATCATTTTTTATTTCAATGGCGTTTTGTTACACGCAATACATAGAAAATAGAAATTTGGATTGCGACGACCACCGGACATCGAAACATCAACAAAGTATTATTTTATATGCCCATGCTTAAGGGAATTTTTTGAAAAATGCTTTTGAATTTTTGTGGTTTGGGTATGGACATCTGCTCAACGAAAAAAAGTTGACGAGTTTTTGCCTAGATTATTACAAATAACAGGATTGAAAAGGGAACAATTTAGATTAATTTTAACACAGGAAAATTGTTCTTCCATACCCAGAGAGGGTTTTAAGGGTGTTGGAAATCCTATTGTATATCGCAAGCCTTTAAGTATAGTTTGGGACACTTTGAACCATGGTTGGGATCAGACAAATACTGTGATTGTCGATGACTCCGGAGAAAAACATGTTTCTAACGATGAAGGTAACTATATTATAACAAAAACTTATAATTTCGATGATGTCGATGACACATTTTTGTTAGATGGATTATGGCCTTGCTTGCTGCACCTGGATGGAGTGAGCGATGTGAGACCAATTGTGAATAAAATAAAAATGGAAGTATTTTGTTAAATAATACACTTGAATGTTTGTTTGTATGTCCAATTTCACTGTGATTATAATTCTTGTAAAGTTTCGAGTTTGGTTTCTGAAAATGTAACTCTGTTTAAATTGTATTGTTAAATCATAAAACATATAAATCTGTGTGCTTGATTTATCATCATATTAAGTTAATTTTCTAAGTTAAGTTATTAAGCATCTAATTAACAACTTCATAACTAGGCTTATGCCTATCATTCTAAGAACATACAAGAGGCATCCATCAATCAATGAGGTTGTGATAGCATAAGCATACATGTATTATGTAAATGGAGTTTAGCCATTCATCATTCACATACAAAATTAATATAGCAGATAGCTTATGCAATTGAAAGAAACCTCATTCATGAATATATATTAACCTTCTAATAGGCTTAACATAGCATATTCATGGCTTACAATTATTTACACATAATTTCATTCCACAGATTGAACAAATAGTACATGTATGTTCCATGAGGTTACTTGACTCACTAGAGAGCCGAAGTAAACCAGATATTGTAAAAAGACTTCCTAGAAAATTACAATAATTTCTCAAAAACAGTCTGAGAATTTCATCCTTCTGCCAGAAAAATAAAAAACTTTCGGCTATTTAGAAACTTAGCCCTTCTAGGTCAAAAAGCAGTTCAAAATATGGCTTATACGTTGTTTAGATTTGACATCAAATCATGATATGTGATATAATTAAAATTGTACTTCATCTTAATCCAAATTTTGTTGGCGCATGCTATATGTTATTTCGTTACAGATGTAATAATTGCATTTCTTAGACCGAAAGGTTCTAATCAATTGCCTAGAAATTCATTACAGTTAATCATTATGGGATATTTAATGCTCTTCTTAAACAAAAAGACCAATATGGGCAATTTGTTAGTCATCATATTCCATAGAAAAAGTGTTGCTATTCAATTTCCAGAGGGTAATCTTGCTATGAGTGAATTTTCATTTCCTGGTTGTGTTGTGGTTAAACCCGCATTAGTAACCTCGCTATACTCAATGTGCCAAATCAAATATGCCACGTGTCACAATATCATTGTTCCACGTGTCACCCTAGGATACTAGATATCAACATTTTAACAACGAAATTTGTAGACGTTTTTCTTTAAAGGCTTTGCTGGCATGTGGAAATATTCTCAGAGAAAGAGCGACCGCTCTTTCTCCAAGGTGTTCTATTGTTACAATTCCCTCCTAAACGAAGGGTTGGCCGACCCTTCTAATTCCCAATATTATTTTCATAATAGTTCGACACTGCAAGAAGGGTCAGTTGATCCTTCTTGTATTATCCATTATGGCTATAAATGAATTGATGGATAAAGGTTTTGACAATTAACTATGGAAAGAAGGGGCAGCAGATCCTTTTTGCCGTAAAATGGAATTCGGGAAAAACCATTTTTATATGATATAACTTCCAAGGTGTTCTATTTTTACAATTCCCTTGTAATTGAAGGGTCGGTCAAGCCTTCCTATTCCCCGTAATATTTTCAGATTAGTTTGACACTGGAAGAAGGGTCAGTCGACCCTCCTGATTACCAATATTATTTTCATAATATTTCGACACTGCAAGTAGGGTCGGTCGATCCTTCTTATGTTCTCCATTATGGATATAGCTGAATTGCTCTATTTGACGTCCATGAATTTACATTTTCCATCAGAAATTTTAATGCTTGTTATACTATACCCTATATCCTGTACTTCTTAGTAATTAATCTTGGCCATTATGTTGTGCCGCTCTTGCACAACTTGTTTAGTTTGGATTAATAGTTTCCAACACATAACGTCTTAATGTTTCTTCAGTCATACTATACTTAATGGCCTATAACGTCTTAATCAAGAAACATTAAGATGTTATGTCTTGGAAACTAAATATTTTCATCCAAACTGAACGAGCAATGCAAGAGCGGCACACCATAATGGCCAAGATTAATTACTAAGAAGTACAAAGTATAGGGTATAGTACAACTAGCATTAAAATTTTTGACGGGAAATGTAAATTCATGGATTTCAAATAGATGTTTTGCATATTTTGGTAGGTGTCACAATCGACATTTCCATTTGAAATTTATCTGTCAAATATGTGTTAGAATGAAAAAAACGTCCTGTACGATGTCAAATTCCAGGCCAACTCATGACTCACAAGGGGCCACGTGCCGGACACAAGGAGGGCTCGTTGGGGAGGAGCCTCGACCTAGGCACCCATAACATGGCATGCGTGCCTCATGCAATATACCACCTCCCTCGCTTCCACCTTCCTGCCCTCACATGTGCAAATTTATGGCTCCTTGTCGATTCTTCGCTCGCAGCTCCCTAAATCACCGTCTAGCTAGATATAACTCTGGTACCTCGGCCCTCTATGCATTCAAAGAAGCCCCATTCTCTCTGCTCCATGTATACTGGGGAGCTCCATGTCTACTGGGGAGTTTCCCCATTCTCTTTGCTTCAACCTACGAATTATAGGCTGTCAATTCATGTATATCCTGAATAGCGAAGACTGCAAAAATACTAAGCACAAGAAGGGTCAGCCAACCCTTCATTAAAGCTGGAAAAAATGGTGAAAACGACCCCTGGAAAAAACTCGTAGTAAAATCCACACAGCAGGTAATTTTCGAAGATGAAATATAATAAAATGAAACATAAACAAAATCAACAAGATCTAATCTGGAGAATGTGGAAGACAAGTTGCAGGGGTTTAATTGTTTGGTAATATACAACGTTCCCACAATCCACAATTGTAGGTTGCAGGACTACAACTAGAAATAAAAACAAACCAAAGTTTCTGCAATCTGTATTTCGCACTGCGGGTTGCGGAAACGCATGTCACAAATCCATTATTTAAACTGTTCCCGCAATCCGCAATCATGTATAACTAGATAGCCACTTCAACAAACTATAGCATAATATGATGGTGTATGCATTTTTCTGAAATCGTGAATTATGGAGGCCATTCTATCATAGCAGTTTTGACTACTTTTTCCATACTTTCTCAATTTCCAAAGTTTCACAACCTTGCCATACTTTTTGTGAATGATGTCAAATTGCAACACTGACTAAATGATAGCACCAGAACACCATCTTGTGTCTTTCCAGCCTCATGACACATTCTATGTCATCATACATGCCATGTCATCACTTCCTTTGGCATCAGTTCTCTCTTTGAGGCTCACACGAGATATTCCCTTTCCAAAATAGAGATTAATTCATGTATAACCAGAATGGTCAAGAATGGAAAAATATAAATCACAAGAAGGGTCAACCGACCCTTCTAGCAGTCTGAAACTAGTATGAAAATAATATTGGGCATACGAAGGGCCGGCTGCCCCTTCATTTATGGGGAAATTGTGGAAATAGTCAACCTACGAAGTATAGGCTATCAATTCATGTATATCTTGAATGATGAAGACTGCAAAAATACTAAGCACAAGAAGGGTCGGTCGATCCTTCAATTAAAAGAGAAATGAAATGCATTTCCCCACTACCGACTTCCGCAGTATGTGGCGGCGATCGGGACATTTCCTATGATATAACATGTAAACAAACTTTTTCTTGACTTTCGACTGCTGACAAGAAGGATTGGCTTCCCATTCTTTTAGTAGATAATTGTGAACACCGATATCCGACAACTCACCTGTATCCAGAATGGTGAACACAAGAATGATCGAACCACCCATCTTTTAGGCAGAAGAAGGGTCAGTCACCCTTCATTCATTTATGTCGAGCCTTGTTCAAAAGAAAAATTATGGTTTTGGAACCTGATTTTGGCACTTTGGAAACGGATTTTGCAGTTTCGGAACTGGTTTGGTCACTTTTGGAACCAGATTTTTTACTTTTGGAATTGGTTTGGGCTCTTTAGGAATCTGTTTTGTCACTTTTTGAACCTTGATTTGGCACTTTCGGAATCGGTTTTGGCAATTTTAGAATCGGTTTTGACACTTTTGGAACCCGGATTTGGCAGTTTTGGAACCAGATTTTGCTTGATTTTGGAGTTTAGAAAGGCGTTTTTCGACCCGTCTTCAAAGTGACTTGAATATTTTAGACATTGATTTTTTCACCTTAAATTTTAGAACATTTACAAATGAAAATTGCAATTTTCAAATAAAAAATTACATTATTTGATTTTAAATTCACACTTTTCAAATCAGAAATTGCATTTGTTTGTTTTAAATTCACACTTTTTGAATTGAAGTTCATAGTTTTATAACAACAAACTGCAATTTACGGTTCATAAGTAATGAAAAAACACACTATTCCAATAGAAAAACACCCTTTTCAAAGCCAATATTGCCACTTTCAGAAGGTCCTTTTCAATTACATTTTTTGATTTTAAATTCAACTTCAGAATAATTTAAAGTTGTTGAATGTTTTAGATTCTCCTTATCCTTAATCAGATCATCTCCTTTGAAGGAGTAATAAAAGTCTAAACTTTTATTCGAGCTTTGACTTGTAGACTTAGAAGGACTAGACTCATTCCATACATGAAGGAATGTACTAGAACAACATTCGATGACTGCTGCAAGTGTCTTTGAAAGAATGAAACCAAATCATTCACTGAATACATCATACCTCCTTCACAAGGTGGTAGTATAAGGTAACCTTCAAAAAGTGTTGAAAATCCCATAGTCATCCAAGGATACCAATTTCCATCCCATTAACTTGGCCTAGTTACTCTTGGATGCAGGCACCTGGAGAAACTTTAGAAAGCCTCCTACCTTGATGATTTTCCCACCTTCAGCTACAAAGGGAATATTCTTGCAAAGACTGGTAAGTTCTCCGGGCTAGATGTAGTTATTTGTTGATGAATAGTGCAAAACATGTGTGATGGTGATAACAAGTTTATTATCTGTTAAGTCTGATACTACATCATCACCAAGTTTAGTATCAGTTAAGTCTGATACTACTATCTTAAGTTGGTGAGATGAACTTTGGTGAGCTGAAATTCATCGAGGAAGAAACATAAACGATTGATAACATTCTGTTGTTTCATTCTGCGGAGCTGGAAAGTCTCGATATTTTGGACTGTATCATGGAACTGGAGATAAAATGTAGTGGAAATGGGTGAGGTGCGCATCTTTAAAACGAGTGAAACAAATTATGCGTAGTTAGAAGAAGCTGACAGCATGATCTCGAGGCACAGAGATTCGAAGATAGCCTAGACACGATGGTATTGCATCTCAGTCTCTTGAACACCTGCATAGAAAACAAATAACTGTTTATCATGCTGCCGTAAAAAGAAACCATTTCCAACAAATGCAAAAATAATCGTTTTATTGCAGCCAATGTGTGAGCACACATATCATCATGCACAATAAAAATAGAGAAACTATTCCTAAATTACCAAGTGCACCATAACAGTCGGTTTGGGCATCCCACTTGGACGGGTTAGCTCCTAACACAGTTGGTCTAGGCATCCCGCTTAGACAAGTTAGCTAAAAACACCGTAGTTAGTGGAAGCAAAGGTATTCAACCAATGAAATATACTTTGCAAATGATAAGCAAACACATAAATTAGACGCGTGTATAATAATGACTAAAAAATTGTTTCTTACCGAGAAAAACCTTTTGCGAATATGTAGTCTTTCAAGGTTAGGAAGTTGCTGCAATAAGTTGAGAAGAGGAAGAGGCTTTGGAATATGGATATCAAGATTCTTCAATGATTTCAAGATACCTATTATCTTCCCAAATTTCTCTACAGGAAAATGGTGCATTAGATCCATTATATGAGAACTTTTCTTCATCTACCTATATGAGAATGTTTCTTAATCTCCCTATGTCCCCTCCTGGTTGCAGGACCATAATGACAAATCCATGCATACCCAGGGAATATAAGGCGAACAAACTGAAAAATTCCATTTCAGTTTGCTGTGAGTGGCCACTGTGTTGATGGATTACCATATATATAGTGAGTGGCCACTGTGTCGATGGATTGAATGGGATGGGAGTCTGGGACAGATGGGGAATGGTAATTATCACAGTATGGCTGGATCATGGTGGTCAAAGATATCATTTGTAGCGACTGCAGATTTTGCTGGAGTAATCGTACATGTATCACTTGATTCCTTGAAAATCCAACGGCCAACATGCCTGCTTCTAGCGCATTAAATGGCCTACAGCAGGCTTAATAATATTCGTAGTAAATAATGGATTGTATCACTCGTGTGAATAATCTCATCATGCTTTCATTCCACATAATGTTTGTTTATGTCTTGTCACCAACAAAGTCTCTGGATGAGGTCAATGGTAATTATCACAGTATGGCGGGATCATGGTGGCCATTGATATCATCTGGAGCGAGTACAGATTTTGCTGGAGTAATCATACACTTATTACTCAAATCAATTCATTGAAAATCCTACGGCCAACATGCCTGATACTATTAATATCCTTAATATTCATTTAAAAAATCTTTAAACTAATTTTAAAAATCAAATATGCCACGTGTCACAATATAAGCATTCCATGTGTCTCCAAATTTATAGATTTTTTGCTTCAAAGACCTTGCTGGCAAGTAGAAATATTCTCAGAGAAAGAGTGGCCACTCGGCCACTCTTTCTCTAAGGCATTTTATTTTCACCATTCACTCGTAGATGAAAGTTTGGCCAACCCATATTATTCCCAATATTCTTTTCATAATAGTTTGACAGTGCAAGAAGGGTCAGTCAATGCTTCTTGTGTTCTCCATTATGGATATAGCTGAATTTATGGATAAAGGTTATCACAAATAACAACAAAAAGAAGGGGCGGCCGATCCTTCTTGTCAAAAAATAAGGATAAAAAAAAATTACTCAGAAACCATTTTTATATGTTATAGCTTACAAGGTGTTCTATTTTTACAATTCCCCCGTAATTGAAGGGTCGGCCGACCCATCTTATTCCCAATATTATTTTTATAATAGTTCAACACTACAAAAGGGTCGAGCGACGCTTCTTATTCCCAGTATTATTTTCAAAATAGTTCGACACTGCAAGAAGGGTCGGTCGATCCTTCTTGTGTTCTCCCTTTTATGATATTTCATTCTATTTAAAAAAAGAAAAAAGAAATAATTCTTCGATTTAAATGAACAAAAAGAAATAATGTTTCTATTTAAAATAAAACAATTAACCTGTTTCTGGGCCGTAAGATTAAGACAAGTCGACGGTTGAGATCTAATATGGGGAATGTGGAAAATGAGTTTCGGGGGTGTAATTGTTTTGAAATATATACAACATTCCCACAATCCGCAATTGTGGGTTGTGGGACTACATCTCAAAATAAAAACAAACAAAAGTTTATGCAATCCGCAATCCAAATTGCAGGTTGCGGAAACGCATGTCACAAATCCATTACTCAAACAATTCCCACAATCTGCAATCATGTATAACTATATAGCCACTTCAACAAGCTATAGCATGATATGATGGTGCGTTCATTTTTCTCAAACCATGAATTATGGCAGGCATTCTCTCAGAGCAGTTTTGACTACTTTTTCCATACTTTGTCAATTTCCAAAGTTTCACAAACTTACCATACTTTTCCAGAATGATGTCACATTGCAACACTGACTTAATGATAACACCATAACACCATCATATGTCTTTTGATGCCATGTCATCATACATTTCATGTCATCATCACACATTCCTTGTCATCATAGATGCCATGTCATCACATCCTATGGCGTCAGTTCTCTCTTTAAGGCTCACACGTGTGAGATTTTTGCCTTCCAAAATAGAGATCAATTCATGTATAACCATAATGGTCAAGACTGGATAAATATAAATCACAAGAAGGGTTGGTCAACCCTTCTGGTAGTCTAGAACTAGTATGAAAATAAGATTGGGCAGAAGAAGGGTCGGCCACCCCTTTATTTATGAGGGAATTGTGCAAATATTCAACCTATGAAGTATAGGCTGCCAATTCATGCATATCCTGAATGTCGAAGACTACAAAAATACTAAGCACAAGAATGGTCGATCGACCCTTCATTTAAAAGAGAAATGAAGAACAATTAATCTACGAAGGTTGGGACAACATTTCCCCACTACTGACTTCCGCATTATGTGGCAGGGATCGGGACATTGCCTATGTTATAACATGTAAACAATATTTATCTCGACTGCCGACAAGAAGGATTGGACGCCCCTTCTTTTAGTAGATAATTATGAACAACAATATCCAACAATTCACCTATATCCATAATGGTGAACACAAGAAGGATCGAACCACCTTTCTTGCAGTCTAGAACTATAATGAAAATCATAATGGGCAGAAGAAGGGTCGGCCGCCCCTTCATTCATTTAGCTTGAGCCTCATTCAAAAATGGGGTTTTGGTTAATGGCATTCAACTTCAAATGACCATCATATTATACAGACACAAATATCAAAAGAAAAAGTATGGTTTTGGAACCTAGATTTTGCACTTTTGGAAACAGATTTGGTAGTTTCAGAACCGGTTTGGTCACTTTCGGAACCTGATTTTGCACTTTTGGAACTGGTTTTTGGCTATTTAGGAACCGGTTTTGTCACTTTTGGAACCTTGATTTGGCACTTTCAGAATCGGTTTTGGCAATTTTGGAATCGGTTTTCGCACTTTTGGAACCGGTTTTGGCACTTTTGGAACTAGTTTTGGCACTTTTGGAACCTGGATTTGGCGGTTTTGGAACCAGATTTTGCTTGATTTTGGAGTTTAGAAAGGTGGTTTTAGCCCCGTCTTCAAAGTGACTTGGACTAGAATAAGTCCAAGTTTAATGAAATTGGCGTTGCACCTTTGGAACTTCATTTTCTTCAATTTCATCAAGTACTGTGTACTCTATGTTTTCATTTTCCTGTTTCTTTCCTTGCAATTGATCTTTATACATGAATTTTTCATTGAATATCACATCTTTACTCCTGATGATTTTTTCATTTTCATAATCCCATAAACAATAACCAAATTCATCAACCCCATATCTAATAAAGGTACATTTCCTAGATTTAGCTTCAAGCTTTGTTCTATTTTCTTTATCAATATGGACTAATGCTTCACAACCAAACGTTCTTAGAAATGAGCAGTTTACCTTTTTTCCTGTCCATCCCTCCTCTGGAATACCACCATCCAAAGCACTTGAAGGCCCTTTGTTTATTAAATAAACAGCAGTATTTACAACATCTTCCCAAAACTGTAAGGGCAACCTTGCATGCAATCTCATACACCTTGCACGCTCCATGATCGTTCTATTCATCCTCTCTGACACACCATTTTCTGTTGGTGTTCCTGGGACTATCTTCTCTTTATGAATCCCATGGTATGAATAGTAACTATCAAACTCCTTGCCGCAATACTCACCTCCATTATCAGATCTGAGACAATTAAACCTTTTTCCTATCTCATTCGCAACCAAAGCTTTCCACTTCTTAAAAGTAGCGAACACATTAGATTTTTGTCTAATGCAATAAACCCAAGTTTTCCTAGTTGCATCATCAATAAATGTAACATAATAATCAGAGTCACCAAGAGATTGTACCTGAGCCGGTCCCCATACATCTGTATGCACAAGCTCTAACTTTTTATTCTTCTTTTGTTTCCCAACCCTGATAAATCCGACTCTCTTCTATTTTCCATAAACACAGTTCTCACAGAATTCCAAACTTACCTGCTTCAAATCTAGCAGCAACTTCCTTTAGTAGAGAATCTGCATCCCCTTCTCACTCATGTGGCCAAGCCTATGATGCCACAATGCTGTATTTGTTCCTATGGAAGCTAAAGAGATAGAATGGTCAGTATTATGAGGACATAAATACGGCGTACCTAATCTGTCTCCTTTTCTTATCACCATTGAACCTTTAGTGATCTTCCACCACATATCTCCAAATGTAGATATACAACCGCCATCTCCCAACTGGCCTGTTGAGATCAGATTTATTTTCATAGCAAGAATATTCCTTACATCTTCCGGTATTCAATCAGTTCCATTCTTAAATTTTATCCATACCTTACCCATTCCAACAATTTTACATGGCTCATCATCACCCAATAAAACATGTCCAAAATCAGCTGGAGCATAATCATGCAAATATTTCCTATGGGGTGTAGCATGACATGAAGCCCCTGAATCTACTACCCAATAATCACTAGTATTATCTAATGCAATAATTGAAGCATCTTGTAACACATCAGCTGCTACATTTTATTCCTCAGTAGTTTCCTTCTGTCCATCTCCTTTCTTCTTTAGAGATCTGTAGTCTTTCTTCAGATGTCCTTTCTTTCCATAGTTCCAGCACTCTATTTTTCCCAGTCTAGACTCGGATCTGCCCGTTTTATACTTTCCATGGTTACCTTGGCTCTTTCCTCTCTCCTTTTGTCTTCCCCTTCTCTCCATGGTCAACTCATTACCTGATGTCTCACCTGTTCTTTTTCTTCACATTTCCTCGCTAAGAATAACACTAACAACATTATCAAATATCAAGTTGTTTGAACCAGAGACAAAGTTACTTACAACCGTGACTAAGCTATTCCAAATTTCTAGAAATGAACACAATATTAGAAGAGCCCTAACCTCATCATCAATGTTCACACTTACAAAACTTAGTTGATTTGTAATTGCATCAAATTCATTTAATAGATCAGCAATCGATCCACCTTCAGACATCTTAATATTAAATAAGCTCTTCATTAGAAATACCTTGCTGGAGGCCAAGGGTTTTTCATACAGCTTACCCAATGTGCCCATCAAACCCTCTGTTGTCTTTTCTTTTGAGATATTGAAATCCACCGACGAAGCCAAGGACAATTGTATTGTTCCTAATGCCTTTTTGTCAAGGACATCCCATTCTTCGTCCTTCATAGCAGCCGACTATTTTTCTCTCCTTCCCAACGATAGGAATAGATCCTTCTGGTACAGATAGTCCTCCATTTTCATCTTCCATAACTGGTATTTTTTTCCATTAAAATTATTGACCTTAAACTTTCCTTCTTCCGCCATTGCTCCCACTCAAACCAGAAACCCTAGTTTCATGCGGGTTTACTACCAAATAGACCTTTGGCTCTGATACCAATTGTTATAAAACAGGATCGTAGAGCAATAACAATAAACAAAAGTGCAAATATAATCACACAAACACATTACAAAAGAGACACCAATATATCCTGGTTCACCCAAGATGGGCTATGCCCACACTCAAATTTCCAGTCCTTATTATTATACCATCCAACAAAGTGAAGGGATACAACTTATAGCACATCCTCCGCACTTCCTCTTCACACTTTCTCACAGTCTCTCTTTACGATCTCAAAGATCTTTACAATGCATAATACCTAATACATCAACCCTAGCCATATTACAATGTCTTTCTTTTACAAGGGAAATAGAATGGGAAAATACCATGGGTTACCCAAAACCATGGGCCCGAAATCTGTTGGCGAAACGATCCTCGGACCCCTTGGGGATCGTGCCGAGATCATAACCAAAACTGGGGTACAAACACGTCTAAATCATCATCTATGAGACTGGAAGATCAAGCTCCACAACCAACACTCCCAGCTAGAGAAATGAAGGAGAACACAACAAAACCATGGAGGAAAATGCCCAAGTAGCTCCCAACTCGTGAGAGGGAAAAAAAAATGGGTGAAGAATGGCTTGGGATGCAATTTCATGGCTCTTTTCTTTCCAAGGAATCCAAACACGAATTTCCATGAAGGGTGGCTTTCCCATACCCGAATTTGGACAGCCATACCTCTCCATTCCCCAAGGCATTAACTACTTCAACCAACTCTTCAAAGAAATAAATGATTGGGTACAAAAGTAAACATGGGTAGTTGAGGATTTATGGGTTCTCTCATTGACACTTGGCTTGACTTGATTGGTTCAAGGGTATAAATATTTTCGCTCCCAATTCCTTGTAAAACCATGCCCCCATCTCTTGTTGCATTGCATAGCTGGTTGTGGTATTTCATTAAAATGCATAATTACATGATATTTTCAATTCCATTGTGCCTGGCTAGCACGTAAACCATATGCATCACTAAATCGATGGTGGGGCCTTTGTCTTGAGATCTTAACCATGATTTTATAACAATATTACCTCATTTACATTTTAATGCAATGGGGTTAAAATTGGGATATTACATCATCACCATCATCGTGATCGTAAGCATCATCATTAATTCCATCATCATCATCAATCATCATCATCATCATCATCGTAAGAAACACCATCGTCATCGTCACCATCGTCATCATCGTCATATTCATTATCATCATCATCACCATCATTAGCCTCATCGTTGTCATCGTCGTCACCATCGCCGTAGTCATCACAACCATCATCATCGTTGTCATCGCGACCATCATTGTTGTCGTATATACTATTATCAATATCATCATCATCGTCATCGTTAGAAGCAAAAACTTCATCATCAACAACAACATCATCATCATCATCCTCATCATCAAGAACATCATTGTCATCATTATTTGCATCATCGTCATCATCATCAATAATCATCATCATCATCATCATCATCATCATCATAATCATCATCATTATCATCATCATCATCAGTGACGATTATGGTGATGATGTCGATACAAAAATCATTGGCATCTTCGTAGTCATCATGACCATCTTCGTCATCGTCATCATGGCCATCATTGTCATCATATGGATGATAATCATTATCATGCCTTGATGCATGAGTTCATTATAGATGGAGTTCATTATTATATGGATGATACTCATTATAATGGTTAGACTAGATGCATGGATGAAGGGAGTTCAACATAGAAGAGTCTTGAATCTTATGCTTTCTTATTGACCAATTATTAGTCATGGCATGGGATGCAAACAACAACATGTTTGTCTTTGTTGAGCCACAATATCTCCCCTTAAATTTTGCAAAAAGTTAAGGGCCCCCCCTTTTAAAAATTGGAAAACACCCCTTTTATTGGTTTAATTTTTTCTTGCTTGATGGTTTCCAGACTCCTACACATGTCCTAAAACACTCCCTTTATTGCACTCAATGTCCTAGCTTATTTACTGCAAATTTGCTAGGTTATAATTATCTGTAGTTTTCAACTTCAAGCTTAATTGTCGAGTTGCCTCTATAAATTTCTTTGGATTTTTCTCGCTTTCATGATGACAAACAATCATAGTGGCGATACGAGTCACTAAATGGGTTGGAAAATGTTTAAACTAGAAGTTGAGAATTATTTATGTGATTGGGCAAGGTTTAGGGATTTTGATGCTAATATTGAGTGGCTAGACATGTTTTGGACATGATTTACCTTGATGTGACTATGCATTGTTGAGAGGAAAAAAGTTCAAAGAGATCTCTATTTGTCAATTGAATTTAATAATCTTTGTGTGGATCTAAACTGAGTTTTAATAAGTGTTTGGTTATTTTTGCTCTGGGTTTTGGCACTAATTTGGGATTTTTTAGAATGAATGTCTATTTTGACATTTTATGGTCTTGCTTAAGTATACATGTGTACATTCATTGTCCTTGATTGCTTGTTGGTGAAAAATATGCTAGTTTATAATTAATGCAATTTTCAAATTGGAGCTTAATTGTCCCTTGAGGTTTCAATTTATAAGCAATATTTTTTAGTTTCAAGTAGGCAAATGACCATAGCTACCACACCCAAGCTGAATTACACATGAGTGTATTGAAAAAAAAAGGTTCAAACCACATGTTGAGATATGGTTTGGTCATTGTTCTAGGTATTTCGATGTTAATACTGAGATGATATTCATGTTGTGGGCCAAATCTAACCCATACAAATTTTAGAACATGTCACCAGTGGGCCAAATCTAACCCATTTTTTATCCTTTGAAATTTTCTATTTTTACTAATAATTAGGTAAAGCAAAACAATTTTATACACTTCTCAATGGGATAGTCATTGCATGCGTCTAGACTGACCATGCCAAATGTTAGTCCAAGCAAGCACAAATTTAAAAAATTTCAACGGTGGCCCTGTGACGTAGCACATTAATTAATCAATAGGTAATATGGTTTTTGATTGTCGAATTGTTTGTGTTAGTCATGTTTGAGACTGGAAACCCTCCCACATAGTCAATGCATACATCTAGTATAACCATGCAAAATATCAGTCCATACAAGCACAAATTTAAAAAATTTCAACGTTGCCCCTGTGTAGAACACTAATTAATCTATAGGTATGGTTTTTGATGCTCTAATTATAAGTGTCAGTCATGTTTGAGTCTAGAAACCCTCTCACACCTGTTGATGTATATGTAACTTCGGAATGTATTTCACCTATGTATTTCATCTATGTATATTGTACTCCTATAGAGATGTGTTATTGACAAGTGTCGCAAGTGTCGTAACTTGCTGATGGGTTATTAGACCACCATGTGTGGGGTCGGCCCTAATTAAGTTAACCATGGGTTATTAGGCTAAGCTAGACACGTTAGTCCCATTAGTTTATTGGGCAGGACAGGACAAGTATAAATAGAGATCAGGGGATCTCTATTTGGACATCTCATTATTCACTTGTACATCACTCCGAAAGTGGCGCACTAGTTTAGGAGGAGGAGGAGCTGCTAGTAGAAGACTATCTCTTGTACTTTGGTTGTACCTTGGTTGTATTATTTCTCTATCTATCTCTGAGGAAGTTGTGGGGTTTTTCACCTTAGGGTTTTCCCCATGGAAACTCTGTGTGTCTATTGTCTCTTATGTTTTCGTCTTGTTGTGATTGACATGATTGACATGCTTGATATGATTGATATGTTGTACATGTTATTCTCTCAGTAAAGATCCTAGAGTATATTGAATTAATGCTAAAAAATTAACATGGTATCAGAGCTTCCCTGAGAAGAAGACATTGTGCAGTGGCAGAAACTATGGCTTCTTATTTATTGGGTTTCTCTCCATAGATTTTGGAAAAGTAGTAAGGTAGATTGACTCTACTCATCAAGGAGAATCTATCTGTCCAATCAAAATTCAATTCTGAGCACTTTTAGTTTTGGCCCTAAACATTAGGGTTTCCACAGAAATAGGAATTTCTGAAATCTGAAGACATAGCTGGAAGATCCTTGGAAAAATCAAAGGTTAGAGCTTTGGATCGAGATTTTTGGTTGGGTTAAGCTTCGAGAAATGCAAACCCTAATTCAGGGTCCTCCCTAGTGAATCCGGGAAGACTAAAAGGCATTTCCAAAGGGTGAAACTCTGCAAATCTCAAATTCTGAATATACCAAGCTGATCAAATCATCAAGGTGCATCTTTCTATCCTTTCAAAATTTTGAAATTCACATTTTGAAGTTTTAGGGTTTCTTTGACAAACCCTAATCCGGGACCAGATCCAGTTTTCAGCAAATCAAGTGGTAAGACCTAAATCTTTTCTATTTCCATTTGAAGTACTCTTTGAGATGTCTCACCACACCAAGCTTTAGGACAAGCTTGAAGGGGCTGATAACTTCCGAGCATGGAAGTATAGGATTGGGTTAATCCTGGAAGAAAATGAATTGGACACCAACATCAGCTCTGAGGTCACTATCCCAGAGGATGAAGAGGCTAAGGAATTGCATAAGAAGAACTTGGTCAAGGCAAAGAGAATCATTGTTGATTCTATCAAAGACCATCTCATACCACATGTGTCATCTTTGAAGACACCCAAGGAGATGTTTGACTCTTTGACCAAGCTATTTGAAGGGAAGAACATAAATCAAAAGATGACTCTACGGAATCAATTGAAAGGGGTCAAGCTGTTGAATGGAGAGACCATTCAATCTTATTTCTCCAAAGTCTCTCAGATCAAGGAACAACTTGAAGCCGTAGATGAAGTGGTGGAGAATGGAGAAATTGTGATGACCACTCTGAATGGCCTACCTAGGTCATGGGATTCCTTTATCCAAGGAATATGTGCAATAAGGAAGTTAATTTCCTTCATTAGACTGTGCGATGAATTTTCACAAGAAGAGGCTAGGCTTTTAGCCCGAGAAGAAAAGATGGGAAATGAAGATCAGGCTCTCATAGCTCACACCAAAAGAAGCAAGCCTAAGAAGGAGCACTCTCATTACAAGAAATCCTCTCACACCCATCTAAAGAATAGGAAAGATATGAGATACTTCACATGTAATGAGAAATGACACTTTGCTGTAGATTGTCCCAAGAACAAAAAGGACAACAACTTCAACAAGAAGAAGAAAGGAAACAAGAAGAGATATCATGCTCATGTTGCTGAGGATGATGAACCTCCCAAGAAGAAGGCTAGAACAGAAAATGATGATGATGACTCATCATGCGAAGAAGAATATGTTCTAATCTCTGCTCTCACACGTACTATCTCTCATGGTTGTAATGATTGGCTTATTTATAGTGGGGCTTCCAAACACATGATTGGGTTTAAAGAATATTTTGTAAATCTATTTGAACATGAGTCACCCCATAAGGTGAAACTTGGGGATGACTATCAATATCCTAGCAAAGGAAGTGGTGAAGCCTCCTACAACCTAGACTCTAAGAAGTCTTTGAAGATGAAAGAGGTTCTATATGTACCTAGGCTCAAGAAGAACTTACTCTCCATATCTACATTGGATGCAAAAGGCATGAGGGTTACATTTGTAGATGGCCAAGTCCTAATGTGGCCAAAAGGTAAAACGATAGATGATGCAGTGGTGATTGGAGAGCAAGAGGGAGGATTGTATAAATTGAAGGGAAAACCTGAACATGCCATGGTACATGAATCCATGGAGCCAAGTGAACTTTGGCATAGAAGGCTTTCTCATGTGCACTATAGAGCATTACCAATTGCAAGCAAAGCTGTAGAGGGTCTTCCTGAAATCAAGACCAAGCATGAAGGTGTTTGCAAAGGATGTGCAAAAGGAAAGAACAGAAAGAAGGCATTTCCAAGCAGTGAAAGCAAGGAAAAAGGAATCTTGGAAATTATCCACTTTGATGTATGCAGACCGATGTCTTCGAGTTGTCTGAGTGGGTATGTTTACTATGTCTATTTCATTGATGAAATCTCCAGGAAGACTTGGATTTACTTCTTGAAGAACAAGGATGAAGTGTTTGATAAGTTCAAGGAATTCGAAGTCTTGATGGAAAACCAAACTAATAAGAAGATCAAAACATTCAGATCCGAAAATGGCGGAGAATTCACTTCAGGAGAATTCAAGAAGCTATGCAGTGATTCAGGGATTAAGAGGGAGTTGACTGCTCCCTACAATCCACAACAAAATGGAGTTGCATAAAGGAAAAATCGAACAATCATGGAAGCAGCACGGGCAATGTTGCATGACAAGGATATGCCTATGCACCTATGGGCAGGGGCAACCAGGATAGCTGTATATGTGCAAAACAGAACACCATATAAGATATTGGACAACAAGACACCAGAAGAGGTCTTCTCTGGTAAGAAACCTGAGGTCATCCATCTCAGAATATTTGGTTGTCCAGTATATACTCATGTTCCAAAGGAAAAGAGGACTAAGCTAGATCCTTCAGGAAAGAAGGGTATCTTTGTGGGTTACAGTGAAAGCTCGAAGGCTTACAGAATATACTTTCCAGGGTTCAAGAAGATTAATGTCAGTAGGGATGTAACATTTGATGAAAACTCAGCATTCATAAAATCAAGGAAGACACCTGTTGAAGATCATGAAGAACCAAAGGAAACCATATTTCAAGATACTACCATGAATGAAGCAATTCCAGATGATGATTGTGAAATTGAAGATCCACGAGAACCTATAGATCCACCTCGTGAGAAGGACTCTCACAAGAGGAAACCTGCATGGGCTAGAGAGCTCATTCAAGATGCAGAAAGGTATGGAATTCCAGAAGAAGAACACAGAGCAAAGAAGAGGACCATATCACATACCAATCTATGTTGCTTTACTCTGTGATATCATGGACAAAGAACCTTCCAGTTATGAAGAGGCAGCGGAAAAGAAAGAATGGAAGGATGCCATGGTTGAGGAATATCAATCAATAATGAAGAATGATGTTTGGAATGTTGTCCCAAGACCTGAAGGGAAGTCTATTGTGACTTCCAAACGGATCTACAAGATCAAGCATGCTGCAGATGGTAGCATAGAGAAATACAAAGCGAGATTTGTAGCTCGTGGCTTCTCCTAGAAAGAAGGAATTGACTATGAAGAAACTTTTGCTCCTCTAGCCAGATACACTTCCATCAGATCAGTACTTGCTCTGGCTGCAGTGATGAAATGGAAGATACACTAGATGGATGTAAAGACAACTTTCTTGAATGGTGTAGTTGAGGAGGAAGTGTATGTGGAGCAGCCACTTGGTTTTGAGATACATGGCAGGCATTCATATGTGTGCAGGTTGAAGAAAGCCTTGTATGGCTTGAAGCAAGCTCCTAGGACTTGGTATGGGAGGATAGACAGCTTTCTATCTAGTTTGGGCTTTACCAAAAGTAAAGTGGATTCCAAACTTTACTACAAGTTTGAGGAAGCTAATCCTGTGATACTACTGTTGTATGTAGATGATCTGTTTGTAACAGGTAATGATAGTTTGATTTCCGATACGAAGAGGAAGCTTGCAGCCGAGTTTGAGATGAAGGACTTGGGGATGATGCACTATTTTCTAGGCATGGAGGTGTGGTAGAGTATAGATGGAATCTTCCTTGGAAAAGGGAAGTATGCAATGGATATCCTGAAGAGGTTCGGGATGATGGATTGCAAGGCCATGGCCACACCTATGGCATCGAACCTAAAGCTTCTGTGTGATGCTTCATCTGATTCGGTTGATGTCACGGTGTATCATTAGATGATTGGGTCCTTGATGTACCTAACGAACACGAGACCAGATATTTGCTTTGCGGTGAACACATTGAGCTAGTTCCTGACGGATCCCAGAGGTGTTTACCTTGTTGCTGTAAAGCATATTCGGAGGTACCTGAAGGGTACAATTGATTATGGGATCAAGTATGATGCGAATCAAAAGTTTAACCTACAGGGTTATGTTGATTCGGACTAGGCAGGCAATGATGCAGATAGGAAGAGCACATCTGGGTGTTACTTCAGTATGGGATCAGGTGTGATCTCTTGGTTTAGCAGGAAGCAGTCTTGCGTATCACTGAGTACAGCTGAAGCAGAGTATGTTGCAGCTTGTTCGGCTAGTTGCGAGGAAGTATGGCTCCGGAAGCTATTGTCTGAGTTATTTGATCTCCTGCTTGAGGCTACTAGTATGTTTTGTGATAACGAGAGTTGTGTGAAGCTGTCTGAGAACCTGGTTTTCCATGATAGGTCGAAGCACATTGAGCTCAAATATCACTATATCAGGGATATGGTGCATAGAGGAGTAGTGAAGCTCCTGTATGTTGCAACGGATGAGCCAATTGCAGATGTGCTGACAAAACCACTAGCCAAAGTGAAGTTTGAATACTTCAGAGAGAGGCTTGGTGTTCTTCAGATTGAGGACACTTCGAGGAAGAAGTGATGGACACATTTGCTGGAGCCATTCCAAGTATGATGAGAGGAGGATCCTTCACATGGTTGTGGATGTAAGTGCTAGATGATGAGCATCAGGACGATGCTCTAGTTACTGCTCTGTATATGCATCATGTCGTATGCTTGTTATGATCAGTTGGATAATTTATATGTATGTATGTATGCATCATGTTGGATGCTGGATATGATCAGCTAGATCATTTATATGTATGTATGTATGCATCATGTTGGATGCTGGCTATGATCAGTTGGATCATTTATATGTATATATGTAGGCATCATGTTGGATGTTGGATATGATCAGTTGGATCATGTATATGTATATGCATCATGTAGGATGCTTGGATCATGTATGATATATATCAGGTGGATACATTGTATGATCAGGTGGATCATGTATCTATGTATGTATCAGGTGGATACATTGTATGATTAGGTGGATCATGTATGATGATATGTATCAGGTAGATACTTGGTATGCATTAGGTGGATGTATTGTATGATCGGGATGATCATGGATGATGAGCTTCAGGATGTTGCTCCAGATGACATGCATCAAGACGATGCAGTGATGATGATCAGGATGATCATGTGTACATCAGGATGATGTATGGTGAGTATCAGGTTGATACTCTATGGCTGTGGAACAGGTTGTGTAGATAAGCATATAATCTAGCCATGGGAGGTTTGCAGATAGTGTTTTGAGGTTTTTCCTATGGCATGTAATGTGGCCCTGGGATATCTAGAAAATGCTCTTTCGAGGTTTTTCTTTGGGAGGACATATAATCCATCCCTGGGAGATCCGATAGGTTGAGTTGTGTGCTCGTAATCAGTCCTTGGATGCTCTTTCGAGGTTTTGTCCTATGGCATATAATCCATCCCTCGGAGATCCTATAGGTCAGAGTTTTGTACCCGTAACAGCCTAGGATGCTCTTTTGAGGTTTTTCCATGACCACATATAATACAGCCCTGGGAGATCCTATAGGTCGGAGCTGTGTGCCCGTAACAGCCTGGGATTCTCTTTCAAGGTTTTGTGGTGACCACATATAATACAACCTTGGGAAATCCTATACATCGAAGTTGTGTACCTGTAACAACCTGGGATGCTCTTTTGAGGTTTTGTGGTGAGATCACATATAATACAGCCCTGGGAGATCCGACAGGTAGAGTTGTGTGCCCGTAACAGCCTGGGATGCTCTTTCAAGGTTTTGTGATGCACGTAAGAAGTCCTGAGGATTCCACAGTATGGCTAGTGATGATGAAGACCTGCAGGTGGTGGGCCTACATCTAGTATGAAAAAGGACTGGCTTTGTAGCACTTCCTATGACGAGTAGATTCAGAAATTGATTGAGATAGCAGCAGCCGTGACGATGACGATGATTCGAGGATGATGATTTGTTGATGATGATCTAGAGAAGAAGACTTCTGCTAGTAGATTTGTGTCGAGAAATACCTTCCTAGTTAAGAGGGAATGTTGATGTATATGTAACTTCAGAATGTATTTCATCTATGTATATTCTATTCCTATAGAGATTTTTTATTCCCCTATAAGGAAGTGTCGTCATTTGTATTGACAAGTGTCGTAACTTGCCGATGGGTTATTAGACCACCATGTGTGGGGTCGGCCCTGATTAAGTTAACCATGGGTTATTAGGCTAAGCTAGACAAGTTGGCCCCATTAGTTTATTGGGAAAGACAGGACAAGTATAAATAGAGATCGGGAGATTTCTATTTGGACATCTCATTATTCCCTTGTACATCACTCGGAATGTGGCGCACTAGTTGAGGAGGAGGAGGAGATGCCAGTAGAAGACTATCTCTTGTACTTTGGTTGTACCTTGGTTGTATTATTGCTCTATCTATCTTTGACGAAGTTGTGGGGTTTTTCACCTTAGCATTTTCCCCACGGAAACTCTGTGTGTCTATTGCCTCTTATGTTTGCCTCTTGTTGTGATTGACATGATTGACATGCTTGATATGATTGATATGCTGTACATGTTATTCTCTCAGTAAAGATCCTAGAGTATATTGAATTAATGCTCAAAAATTAACAACACCGTCAATGCATGCGTTTAGAATAACCATGCCAAATTTCAGTCCAAGCAAGCACAAATTTAAAAAATCTGAACATTGGCCCCGTGTAGCACATTAATTAATCTATAGGTATGGTTTTTTATTCTCAAATTTTTAGTGTTAGACATATTTGAGTCTGGAAACTGTCCCACACCGTCAATGCATGCATCTAGTCTAACCATGCCAAATTTCTGTCCAAGCAAGCACAAATTTAAAAAATTTCAACGTTGGTCCTGTGTAGCACTTAATTAATCTATAGGTATGGTTTTTTATGCTCTAATTGTTAGTGTCATTCATGTTTGATTCTGGAAACCCTCCCACACCATGAATTCATGCGTCTAGTCTAACCGTGCCAAATTTTAGTCCAAGCAAGCACAAATTTAAAAACTTTCAACGTTAGCCCCATGTAGCACATTAATTAATCTATAGGTATGGTTTTTGATGCTCGAACTGTTAGTGTCAGTCATGTTTGAGTCTATAAACCCTTCCACACTATCAATGCATATGTCTAGTCTAACCATGCGAAATTTCATTCCAAGCAAGCATAAATTTAAAAAATTTCAATGTTGCCCTCGTGCAGTACATGTTCAAGCACGCCATTTGGGATAGCATGATAATTGTGCATTTCCTTACTAGGCATCTCTTTTTTTGAGGAATAATTTAATATTCTCTACTAAACAGGGCCAACCACCTGAAGGTGGAAGCTCATATGACACCCCCCCCCCCTCATGACACTCTCAATCCCCACATAAGGCGACAAAATCTATGTACAAAAAAATAATTTCATGTGTTTTTTGTCATACTTGAGAAGCAATGTCTCTAATTATAACATATGCCAACTCACAGGAAAATGGAAAAAACACTAAGAAATAGTTAATGTAATCGTACCAATAAAATTCAATAATTCTATTGCAATATTAAATCAAAATATATAGAGTAGATATATTAAGGCATACCTCATACACTTCAATGGACTTCATCATCTTCTTCATCCAATTCATTATCTGTATATCCAATCCAGATTCAACATTGTAAGGATTGGCCATATCATCATCATCATCGATGTCAGTTACGATCACCATGTAATCGTCGATATCATCTTCATATACATTATCTTCTACATCATCCAATTCAACTAATTCTTCAACATCTTCCTCTGGAACATGATCATCTAACTCATGTTGATCATCTTCAAAATTGTCTTCTTCTTCGAGACCCTCTTCATTACCTTCCTCTACATTATACTTTACCGACCTTCCCATTGGATTGTGTCTCACAACAAATGACCAACCCCTTCTACCTGTAAGCTCGAAGTAAAATACCTGTTCACATTAGCTTGGAAGAACATAGGGCTCTATTCCTGGCTGAAAGAACCTTGTATTGACAATGGTAAATCCATTATCATGTTCAATAATAGTTTTATCAACATCATGTTGATTCAATCGTATCCTGTACCATTTTAAAATGAACATAATTAATTTGAAGGAGTTAAAGTCACAATAACAATATCTTCCAAATACCCATAGCATCGATTTTTAGAGAGTTCTGGATGTCTGTCACTTCTAGAGGAAACATTGGTCACCTCAAAAACTGCAGATATCCCACAATCTGATGTTTTCTTCATTTCATCCAAATTTTTGATGCGATATTTACAAACATTGCACCACATATCCTTATGGTGTTTTACCTACAACAAGTCATACACGTAAAGATTACGTCATGATCCATTGATGATTAAGTGTATGTTTATCCCCTGTAGGGAAAAAAACAACGTGTACATCAATATATTTGAAAAAAGAATAATTGTATGGCTGATTAATATGCTTGCCTACTCATCTTTTAAACCATATGCTAAATCGATTTCCCTTTGTGTAATATTGGTATCTCCATTGCGATGAGCTGCTTTTAGTAATGAAGCCACACCTTTTCATGATATTCCATGACCATATTGGTCACATAGTTCAATCCATACCTTCATCCAGTCAAGATTGTTTGCGATGTATAAATGAAGTACATCCCACTCTGGACCAAATGTCTGATGAAAATAAAATTAGCATTCAATACAAATGTATATTCACTTAACAAAGTATACACTTTTAATTGATGCATATTGAATATAAAAAATAGAATAAATATAATATATACATAAAAATCAACAGTCAAATGTATTATATTAATTAATCTCCACTAGCTAATAATTACCTTCCACCTTCCTCGATCTACCTTTCCCCTTCAGGTACTCCCCTTTGAAATTGTTATTGGAGTTTGGATCACAAATGCAACCTAAATTGAGATTTGACACTAATTTAGGAAGATATTCACTAATATACATCATGTTTTGCTATACCATATATCCCTCCACCATAGAACCCTCAGGACGTGCTCCTTGTCTAACCAAACCCTTAAAAAATTTCAAGTGCCTCTCAACCATCCACATGGACCTTGAGTGTACATATCCACACAATTCAATCTCCTCAACTTGGTGTATGAGGTAGTGTTCTTATGCATTGAAAAATGCCGAAGGTATATGCTTCTGCATTTCACACAGGAGACAAGGAATTTATCTCCTCCAATACTTTATATATTCTTTATGGATTTATTTAGATGAAAACCATCTAGAAGTGATGCAAACCAATCACGAGATTTAACAAAAAAAAACATTATATTGCATAACATGAATTAGTGCACAAAACTAAATTAGAAGTTCTACAATGTATTAAATGAACACTAAGTGCATGCAAAATACCGCTACTTACCTCATGTATTTCCCAATATTATATATAACTTGTTTGACATTGTTGTCAAAGTTGTCTGGGAGAGAGGGAGGTAGAACATACTATAAAAATATACAAATCGTTTCATTTTTTTACAACAAGTAGACAAAAAAATACCAACAATATGCACTCGAATAAAAAAATATAGAAATTATATGCATACCATAATAATTACCTTCATGAAGATATGCCAATCATGTGTTTTCTACCCCGCAAAATCAGCTTTCTTTGTTATGATATTCTTCATGTTCGAACAAAATCCGGTGGGAAATTTATTTTTTCACATGAATTCTTTTACAACATTACTTTGCTTCTCTGTTAACATCCATGGAAGTGAGTTTATATTAATTTGGTCTTCATTTCTATGAAATTGAATGACGTCTTTCATTGCATGGTTGGCTTCTTGAATGTCATTGCAAATTTTGACAATTTTTTCTTTCTCACTCCTTTCATCCAATATTCTCCATAATGATTCAGTCACATTCTTTCTGATATGCATTGTATCAAACATATGAGCAATTTGTAGGTTCTCATAGTAGGGAAACCTACTGAATTGTTTAGGATAACTTTTCATTCCTCGTGGAACCCCATTAATTCCTTCAATATCACGAAGGCCATGATGAATCATATTTTACAAAGAAATTACATAAATCAATGTCAATTATAGTAAACAACACACTATGAAAAAATTCATAACATTTCATATACGATGATTCATACGTACCTTGACGATTTCTATTATATTGCAACTTCCATAGGTGAGGTGTCATTCCCTGCGATTTTAATGCAGTCTCTTGCTTCCCATTGAACATATGTTTTTCAGTAGTTCGATACCTATGATTCTTATATAGGATGTGCCTATAGTCATCAAACACATGCTTTCCTAAACTTTTTGAATGACAGGATTTGATCTTAGGACCACAAACTGGACATGCAAATATTCCCTTTGTTTGAAGACCTATATAAAGAGATGGATTATATATGCCAATTATAATTATATATAAAATGAATGGATTATTTAAAAAAAATGCATGCATAATATATTAACTAGTTCATAAAAATAAATGCAATTAAAGTCGAACTTAGAATTACAAACCACAAAAATGGGTTAACCCTGGGGCATCATGTATTGTCCATACAAGCATTGCATGGAATTGAAATTTCCTTTGTCGTATTGGTCTATATACATCGTACATAGTGATGGAATTCCATAACTTTAGTAGCTCATCAATAATAGGTTCGATATATACATTCATATTTTTAACTTGGTACTTACCTGATGATTTGAACATATAAAATATATAATTATTACAACCATTTAGATATATAAACCATGCACAAGAGAAAAACAATAAATATATATATGACATTATGCAACAAAATATGACAAATGAGGTGCCACTACATTAAAAAAAACGTTGTAGACACATAACTGGAATAATCATTACCAACATTATGTGCTCCCTCTTTATTGAAAACCATGGCAGAATGTTATTGTTGATAACAAAAATAGGCCACACCAAGTAAATGGATCTTATCTCTGCAAATGGATTAACACCATCTACTGCCAAAGAAATCCTAAGATTACGAGGTTCTTCTTTAAAGTGAGGCCATTTTCCCTCCATATCTCTAAATGCAGATCCATCTGTAGGCATTCGAATAATTTCATCTTGACTTATGTTCTGTGCATGGTAATAAATAAATTGTGCTATGTTTTTGCACCTGGACAGTCGTTGCATATGTGGAATAATTGGTATATAACAAAGAACCTTATGAGACACCTTTTTTGTTACTTGATATGTTCGATATCTACTGATATGACATTCTGGACATTCTGTTTCAAATTCATGTTGATTATAATATATAACACAGTCATTGGGGCATGAATCAATTGCTTCATACTGGATTCCAATTTCTTTCATGATGGCAGATAAATGTCGATATGTGCGAGGTAAAATATTTGACGGTGGTAACAAAAATTCAACTATCACGCTACAACAAATTAAAATAAAAAACTAGTTAATATAATATATAAATAATAGTAATGAAACACATTTCATCCATATTAATTTTACTTATGAATTAACAATAAAATTATTAGACGAACAGTGATAACGTTTACCGCAATCATATATATGTGATGGAATATATTACATACCTTAACATCCATGTGACTGATGTGTTTGAAATACCATTCATAACCTTCGAGTTCATTATCAACAATATAACCGAGAGAATATTTGTGTTCGAGCCCTCATAAAGGGGTTCGTATTCCTTCTTAAGAAGAGGTAAATCATGAACATAATCAAAGTCATTATTTTAATGATCATCATCATCATCATCCATTCTAACATTAAATGAATAATGTATCAATGTATTTGTAACATGATCTTCAACTATGTTATCAGTATGATCATCCTCTTCAATATGATCATTAACTTCTTCTCCATTATTCATAGATCCATGTTCCTCGAGTACTTTTTTTGAAATCACGTCCTCTAGGTGATATTCCGTAGAAGGTCTTTCATTTATAATTACATGAAACCATCAATAGATATTAGTTAATATAAAAAATATTAAAATAATACATACATTTGCAAAAAAAATCAATATAAAGACATATATAATGCAAAAATTACAAATGGATGATATTCATGTCCCCCCTCAGTGTGTCCATGGTCCCTACAATGTTTTATGGCTTTTGTGATATTTATTCTTCTGCTTTTAAATCCCCTGCATTGACTACATGGAAAATAACATTTCCCATCACCCTTTATTTTCAGTCCATACCACAATCTAGCAAGCAATTATCAATTTTGTTCGTCTGGATCAGGAATATTGTTATTTGACATTTTCTCATAAAGAGCTTGAATGAAGATTATCGATATTAAAAAATCAAGCTCCACACTTCAATATTTTTAATCACAAAAACAATTGAAATAATTTTGTATTCTTTTACGGAAAATAGTCTGTGCGAAGAATATAATTTCCACAAAATGTCACTTGTATAGCCAACATGTCAGAATGTTTCCATAATTTATAGTTTCTAGAATTTAAAGCTCGTTAGATCTCCGACGATATTATCATAGTTACTGTTATAATCTATATGTCCCATATCCGACAACACCCATTGGATATTTGACTCATGTCGTTAGAGAACCGACGACCGTCGGATATTCGACAATGTCGTGTATCAATTAAAAAAAATTGATCAAAATTCGTAATTTTAAAGGCGAAATCCGACTACACTGTCAATTTCGTCGAAATTCGTCCGATTTTCTCATCGCATTTTGGGTTCAAATTTTGTTGTCCTGGGATTGACTAAAAATGTAGTCTATGGATCTAGGATGTTTTTCCATCGAATGATGAAAAGATGTGCCATGTGAAGGGGGTTGTTCCATGATCAACAAACGCATAGGATTAGTGATAGGTGGGTTTGTGGGAGGTGAATAATTCATTCCCGACTCCATGGTAGAAGTATATTCTTCATGTGACAAAGATGTGGTAGGTCGATCCATATTTGCGCCTAATTTCTCCTCTTGATTAAGGGGATATTCAGGTGGCAAGTTTACAATCCCACGGGATCTTCTTAAATTTTGATCAACCAAAATGACTGAACCAAAATTTCTCCTAATATTTTTATATACAAAAAGAAAAAATACACTCCAAAATATACACAAGCTAAGTCCGCAAGCAAAATTATGTGGTAGGTGTGGATTCAATGGTTTGGAACCTCAGGGGATTATCAAGGTGATGCAAATCGCGATATACCACAGGGTCCAACATTTATACTTGGCCCAATGTTTCAGAGCACTAACAAGGGAGGATTAGGACCATACCCCTGGTCGTATAACCCAAATATTTGATAGCACATGCGTAGTAGCTCCCGGAGTGTTGTTCTTGGTGTATTTCCATACCAATATGACCAATATGTTAAATCAGATGGTTACAGGAATCGTAGTAGGGTCTCCCAATATACACAAGGTACATGGTAGCTCAAATCCGTAGTGGTATTCTCTGATGCACAACCGCACGACCGGAGACTTCCGATATACTATCGAGTACGTGAAGTACCTTTCTATATACCCAAGGGTATGTGAAAGGCCATTTGATATATCGATTGGTACGTGGAAGAACTACAATCCCTCGAGATAGAATGCAGGAAAATAGCGACAGCTACCACGCTTAAAGGCACCAGAACATGTCTCTAACTTAGCACACAAGTTTCTATACAATTTTAACCTAGTGCTACCATTAAATTTTATCTTAGAGGTTAATTGAATGCATGAGGTGTAGACATGAATTTAAGAATAAGCAAATCTTAACTACATGCAAATGCAAATCTTTTCTTTTTATCTTCAATGAAAACTAGATAAGGTAAGGAGAAATCTTTTTTGTTTTCGATAATGAAATGAACAAGTACCTATAAAATTTCAAAATCAACCAAAAAGACTCAAAAGCACTATTTCACTAATCAAACAAAAGATGAATATTACACCAAATCCAAATGTTTTTTCCTTTTTTTCTTTTCAAGTTAAGCGAATGTACAAAAAAATGAAAAGAATAATTTCCTTTTGAATGCAATAACTCCTCATTTCCAAAATAATGATAAAAAAGTGGGAAGAAATAAAAAATGTAAGAACTTTCACTACCTTTTCAATGCTTTGCAAAAGTTCAAATGTACTTGGAATTTTCAAGGAAACGATGAATAACTTTTTCAAACCCAAGAAATTGAAAGCTAATGATAATCCTTTAAACTTTTCAAAGATCTTTTTAACACTTGTTCCAAAGTATAAAAATTCTCTACAACAATTTTGAGAAGCAAGCTTGAAATGGAGATAATGAACAACTTTGAATTTCTAATGAAATGTACTCAATAAATCTGAGAATTATACAACATTTCAAGTCTATATTCAGAAAAATCAGAGAATATACTACTGCAAACTTCGATGGATTGGAAACTCTCAAAGAAAAAAATCACCCAAAATCTCAAAAACACACAGAATTGAGCAAAATGACAATGATCAAATGTCAAAGGGATTAGAACTTAGATCAAACAGATCATATGAACTGATAAGGAGTCTCAATACTAAGTGTTCTCATGGGGGATTGAAATTTCCCACAACAAGGGATGCACTCGCTTTACTAGATAGGATTCAAATCAATAATCAAACTTTATGTTGGGCATGACCCAAGTTGGCACATTTCTTATGAAGTACAATTTTGGCAAGTTGCGCAGTTTGGACTGCGAAGTTCAGATGGCACATTTTTTTCAAGGGTGCAGTTCGGATTGCAAAGTCAGATATGTGCAGTAAGCAGTGCGAAGTCAAGGCACAACATAGTCATGCTGATGCACAGTGCCAATGTAGCAGCTATTTTGGGCAAAGAGTATAAGGAAATGTGGAGTAGATGAAAGTGACATGTTTTGGGAAAGCGACTCCAAGATTCCCAAAAGTTGGGTAAGGAACGGCGTGGAGGAAGATGAAAGCGACCTATTAGTGAGAGTGGCGAAAAAATATTGGAAGCTAAGGCACAGGTCGACAGTGACAGGAAGGAAAAAGGGGCGGTAAGCGACACGCCATGATGCAGTTGGAACTGGATCTGCAGCCGTGAGAAGGCCATTAGAGCCCATAGTGGTCTAGAAAGGTGACCAGAGGCACATGGAGCAGTTGGAGTCTACGACAGCCCGAGGTGGCGTGTAATTGCAGTAATTTTGGGCACCTTAGGGTTTGCTTTAGCCCTCATGCATTGTAACAGACGTGACCTAAGGGAATGGTCTATATAAAGGGCATCTTTTGTAAGGGAAAGGGTTGTTGTTGTCGTTGTTGTTGTTGTTGATTTTGGTTGAATATTGCTAAATATTGATCTCTGTTAAGAGACTATTATAAAGAGGCTTTGCAACTGTGTGTGCAGAGACCCATTGAAGAGAGAAGAGAGTCTGTAGCTAAGTGCACAGACCAAAACTGTTGAACCCTTCCCATTTATAATAAACAACAGTTCCTGTGGACAAAACTCCCGTCCTGGGGGTCAACCACGTTAAATCGTTGTGTCGTGTGATTGAATGTGTATTTTATTTTGTTGAATGGTTACGTTCTTGCTTATGAGTAAATTTATCTTCGCTATTGTATGTATTCTCCATAAGAATAGACGATGGGACTAGTATGTTAAGTGTTGAACACGTGTGCATAAATGTTGAATGTGCAAGTATTTCTAAACATAATGTATGCATGAGATAATCGGGTAACAATTAATTCAATGAAGTCTGTATAAGTGCGATTCCCCCAAAGCGCAGCACTGGAAGTGTGCAGTTGCATGGTAGTTCATCATATTGCATAAGTTCGTGAAATACATAATCTAATATGCTTGTTGAATGTGTAAATCCACACTAATAAAAGTATGTCGAAGATGTGTGATTACTAAAGAGGTAGTGCAGTCCTCCATTCCGTTGTCCTATTGTCGAGTAGCCATGCTGTAGCATGCAGTCCTTGGATGCACGATAGCATAAGCGTTAACCGCGAAGTAGGTGGAGCTTCACGCAGTCCTCCAGTCTATCGAACCACACATCACAAGGTTGTGGAAACCTGATTCCACAACCTCCCTATAACTTAACCTTGGGTGAGACCTCAGTCTACTCGTAGACTATTGCCGAAAGGGCCGGTGAAAAGGGGGTTTTGGTGGTTCCCTAAACCGCGCAGAACCTAGGTCTATCTTGAAAAGTTAAAGAATAGTATACGAGCCAACAAATGGTTCCATTTCCGCACTTGAACTGGTGATGTGTTTAGAAAATTGGAATCCACAGAAAATAGAAATATGGAATTGGGTGGACAAGATAGAAAAAGAGTTTGCAATATAGGAGAATAAACATCGACGCTTCTCTAACGAAGAATGGTTGTAGAGATACCTATGGGTAGACATTTATGAAATTTTCTTTACATGTTTCAGCAATGACCTATACAAATGGTTGTCAAGGTTAGGAGAATGCAAAAATTGTTTTCAGGGAGGAGAACCTATGGTGTGGAGTCCATATCTCATTCAGAGACTTAAAACAATCGATAGCCCAATCTCAAGAGGAGTAGACTTTTGGCTTGATAGCATACTAGAAGGCTATGTTATAGAGTTCATTGTGGACACCTTGAAGTCCTATAGCACAGGAGAGGTGTTTGACCTGGGCCTGTTTGTCATATTTGTTAGGATACTTTTATCATTTTAAGATATTTTAAGCCTTGAATTTTTTCCTTTTATCCTAATGTTTTGGTTTATTTGATTTCATGTTTTTAATATTCTAGGTATTTATAATATTTAGTTCTTAACCTAAGCTCCTATAGATTAAAGTCTTTTCATAATAAAATGCAGAGTTATGATTTACTGATGTATTGCCTATGTTTAACATAAGATAGAAGCATATCTTATCATTCAAATCCATGCACACTGCGAGCTCCCCAAAGTTTGGTGTATATGTGCAGGGTTATCAAGTAATCAAGTAGTTGATCAGTTTTTGGGGATTGTTCCTGTTAGAGAATGGATAGTTGGCTGTTACTCACACCTAATCCTGTGGGGGAGGAATTCATGTTAAAAGGGATTTTCTATTTCATGCTGATAAAACTACAGCTCCAATTGTTGAAATCCAAGAATGGGGTGAATTTACAACGGAATTGAAGGACCCATCTCATATATCTATCAAGAAGTCTTCTAAGCTCATTCACTTCACTATTTTCAGATATTGAGCCAAGAAAGGGTATTGTACTGAAGTTTTTATTTTCATTAAACTATGCAAATCGCAATACATCAATCATGGAAGGATCCGGATCAGGATTTCAATGAAGACTATGAGGGCAAGGATGTTGTAAATAAGAATCTCAGGCAGCTTTATGTCCAGAGAGTTGCTAACTAAAAGCAATTCCAATATACCAACAAACTGATATTTGAGGTATTCGACTCCAAAGCCTCATCAATACCCTAGTTTATCTAGAGGGAAGCCCATTTTTCTGATTACCTTCAGTGCAATCCGATGGCAGAGGAGGGAAATTATGCAAATCCATTGACATTTTTCTTCCATGTACTTTTCAAAGGAGCTGCAAATTCCTTTGTTACTATTTTCATGGTCACGGTCTTTCTGGCCGATCTTGATTTTTGAGTTTTCAAGAATGTTACTGGAAGGATATTGGTTGGCCTGGAATGGTGGAATGAGATGAGTGAGCAAGGGGAAAGCATCTGGAAGGTTGAAGCCCTTGATTAGGAGTCCTTGTCCCGGATTAATAAAAAGGATTCATGGAAAGAATAAGAACCAACACCGCCGCTTCCTTCACTATCGAGCTCTGTCTAAGGGGATGTAGTTGCATCTGTGTCATCTCTTCTTAAATCACTTAAAGGTGAATTAGATGATGGACAATGCAGATTGTTGGCTTTAGCAAGGGAAACAAAGAGCATGTTACTATGATAAAGAATTACATAGGCAAGGTTGAGTATGTGCTCATTAATATATGTGATGGCATTCCATGTCGTTTTGAACACACATCTCATCCCCTTCATCCACGTCTGGTGAGTCTAAGGTATTCTACCTTAAAATGAAAGGTGATTATCATCAATATCTTGCAGAATTTAAAATAGGTGCTAAGAGGAAGGAAGTTGCTAAGAATACACTGCTTGCATACAAAACAACCCAGGACATTGCAATTTCAGAGTTGGATCCAACTCACCCTATTAGGGTCCAGCCCAGGAAGGAAATAGTTGCCTCTATGTGATAGAGTCTGAGCAAATCTTTCTAGAAATTGATCTTGTCAGTGCTTTCAGAACAGTTCTTTTGGCTTGTGTTGTGTTTCATGATCAAGTTGTGAACCTGGGAATGACATCCTTCATGTTAACATTACTAACTCATTTACCACTACCCATGGAAATTGATGAGCTCGAAATTCAATTTAATCAATTGCCTTGCAATTTTCTTGTTATAAGTGAAAAGAGACGAGTTTCAGTAAATACTCCAGAAACTAGAAATCTAGGATTGAAGCAGTTCCAGATTTAGAGCTGGAGACAAACAAGTGAAAGAGAGTATCATTTAATGTCAATGCAGGTCTCAACAGTAGATTGGAATGCTCGTCAGTTTTTTTTTTGCATGAATAGGACAATTCTCAACCATCTGTTGCAGAGTTGAAAGTCCAACATCTAGTGACAACCTGCCACTCTGGAAGTCTGAAGATAGATTGGAAACAAGAATAGCATGAAGATATCACAAGCTGCATGATTCAGAATGAAGGAAGGAAAAATATTGCCACGTATACAAATAATACACATGTCATAGTTAGTTGATACTCTTTCTATTTTTAGTAGACTTAGATCCAAGGAAAATGGATCTAGAAACAACTCAGCTAAAGACCATTTTTCCTATATATTGTAAGTTTTTGTTTTGAAATGGGGAGACACACATGGGAGTCGATCTGCTGGGAGATTGTGCAGACTTGCAATGGTTATATTTGTAAGCACATATTTTGTACTTTTGGAATGACACTTAATATCTATTTGGAGCTAGGCCTTTGAACTATATTGTCTTAATGTTCTTTTGTTCAGTGTGAACTCTTGTTACATTGATGTGATGTAGATGTTTTCTATATTTCATCCTATGTATATAAGTGAATGTTAAATACCTATTGATATTTGAAAAGTGTTTTCAAAGACCAATACTTTTATATATATGCTGCAGATGTGAACTGTTTGATCATTATTTGGAGTTATATATCTTGAAATCCTTTATCCTATACCTCAAATTTTTTCTCATCCATTCCTACAGAATTATTGTCTTTGCATTTATTTTTCTAATGTTTTTTCAGATATTGTGTCTCTGCCTTTCATTCTTACCTATCTGATTTACATTGTTATCCAAACAAAAACTAAAAACAGTCTTTTATTTACTGAGGTGCCTAAACACTACTATCCCGTAGTCAGTTAGCAAACTTTAGGACTAACATCTTTTGGTGACCATACTGGGGATCAAAGCGAAGATTATTTTCCCTAGAAAGAACCATAATGATCATAATCCAGTTCTTGATGGTAGACAAGAATAGGACATCAGTTTGACTACAGTTTTCTACTTGGCGACTCCACTGGAGAAAGGACCACCTTGCTGACATAGAGATGAAAATACAGAAGGGAAAAACTAGGTATCAGCTCATTAGCATTCTTTATGTTTTATTCTTCTTCATTAGCTCATTCATGTCTTTTCCTTCACATGTAAAAATGATTATTCTTTGTTTTGTTTACTCTGGTAATCATCAACAGTGATTTGTATATCCCTCATTGAAAGAAGTAGATCTGCATTCCTCCTGCGTTGTAGATTTTGATAATGTCTTATTGCCTCCACCTATTCAAAAGAATGTTGCATGCATTCAAGTCCTTCCTGAACATGATCAACCTAGTAGCTTTGAGGAAGATAAAACTGATTCGAAACCTTCTCAGGTCTCAACACCTACTACCATCACCGCTGTAAATTCCCATTAGCATGTTGAAGTTAATCTTCCTTCCACTGAATTTTAGTCTAGAATCAGAAATAAACTGTTTAAACCATTCAAGCTTCCATCTACTCTTCATCCTTACCCTCCCAAGTTTTTTAAGTATTTTCCCCGCTTCTCTAGAGAAGACCTTGTCACGGCAGAAAAGCATTTGAGAGCTTTTGAGAATTTCATTGATAATTTTGAAATGGGACATGAGGATGTTGTTTTGAGATTATTTTCCAAATCTTTGAATGGGGATGCTGCCTTGTGGTTTGAAAATCTAGGAACTGGTTCTATTTGTTCATGGGCTGAGTTATATGATGCTTTTTCAAGATACTGGGGAGAGAATAAGTCCTTCGATCAGTGCTTAGTTGATTTTTATGCTTTGAGAAGAGGAAGGGATGAAGCTTTGGATCTTTTCAATAGGAGGTTTTATAGTTTCATTTGCAACATGCCAAAGGAGATCAAACCTTCAGAAAAAGATGTTATGATATATTATGCCTTAGCTCTTCAACAATTTGATTTAGTTTTTCATCTCAGAGAGAGACAATCATATTCTTTGCAACATATGTTCTCTAATGCTATAGATGTTGAACACAACCTACGAGCTTATGGAAAGCTTGCAAATCAAAGAAGAAATGAAGATTTGAAACAAGAACAAGTATATCGATGACATAATGCAAATTTGGATGAAAGGGAATATGAGGAAGAATATGGTCTAAAAAAATATAATCTAGAGTTTCATTATGCTTATGCATCTCCTGTTGATTTTATTTTTAAAAGTGATGATGATCATGAGAAAGAGTATGCAGTGAACGATGATATTTTTGTCTCAGAAACTACTCCTTATTGTTTTGCTATTGATACTTAAAATCAAATGCCTTTTTTAACTTTCAATTATTTTCATAATTTTACTCTCTCAAATTTCAGTGAAGGATATGATTTACAGATAGAGAATGAAGTTGAAGATATTTATACCAAACATATGCATGAGGAAACTTATCAGCAGAACTCAAATCTCATTGTTCAAAAATTTTAGGTTTCCTTTGATTATAACAAAACAAGTGATGTCCATGGGTTATTTCAAGAGAATTATTGGTTCATGAATGAAACAGAAATTGTAGATCAGCCGTATGGTCTTTTATATCAGCTAAAACTTTGTCATGTTTTTTGGGACCCAGTGGCCATTTACATGGAGTCAGGGTTTACAAAAGTTTTCAGCCTTCTAGAATGTGAAATCAAAGAAGATAATGCTGTGCAAATTAAATTTTTTCTTCAAATGATAAAGTCTTCTTTGATTTCTATCTACCTGCAAGAAGCTGGTACAATCGATTGGATGCTATCATGGCTTCACTGGAAGTATGATTATAACTGATTGGGTTGTGTTTACTACTAGAAGTAGGAGTAGGAAGGAGAATAAGCTCACCATACGAGCATGTAGATCCTTTCAGTATCTTGGCTTGCAGTAGTATTTTGTTATTTCAAAGGCGTGTGCTTGGAATTTAAGAAGTTTAAGAGATTTCGTATAAGACTCCATAGCCCAATGGATCAGTAATTTGATTGACAAAAATAAGGCACTAGAACTACAGTTCTTGGAAAATCATAGGGAAATGCCATCCCCCAGTTGGAGTCAATGTTTGACCTGGGTCTGTTTGCCATCTTTGTTAGGATACTTTTATCATTTTAAGATCTTTTAAGCCTTGAGTTTTTTCCTTTTATCCTAAAGTTTTGGTTTATTTGATTTCATGTTTTTAATATTCTAGGTATTTATAATATTTAGTTCTTAACCTAAGCTCCTATAGATTAAAGTCTTTTCATAATTAAATGCAGAGTTATGGTTTACTGATGTATTACCTATGCTTAACATAAGATGGCAGCATATCTTATGATTCAAATCCATGCACACTGCCAGCTCCCCAAAGTTTGGTGTATATGTGCAGGGTTATCAAGTAATCAAGCAGTTGATAAGTTTTTGGGGATTGTTCCTGTTAGAGAACCGATAGTTGGCTGTTACTCACACCTAATCCTGTGGGGGAGAAATTCGTGTAAAAAGGGGTTTTCTACTTCATGCTGATAAAACTACAGCTCCAATTGTTGAAAGCCAAGAATGGGGTGAATTTACAATGGAATTGAAGGACCCATCTCAAATATCTATCAAGAAGTCTTCTAAGCTCATTCACTTCATGATTTTCAGATATTGAGCCAAGAAAGGGTATTGTCCTGAAGTTTTTATTTTCATTAAACTATGCAAATCGCAATACATCAATCATGGATGGAGCCGGATCAGGATTTCAATGAAGACTATGAGGGCAAGGATGTTGTAAATAAGAATCTCAGGCAGCTTTGTGTCCACAAAGTTGCTAATTAAAAGCAATTCCGATAGAGCAACAAACTAATATTTTAGGTATTCGATTCCAAAGCCTCATCAATACCCTATTTTATCTGGAGGGAAGCCCATTTTTCTTATTACCTTCAGCGCAATCAGATGGCAGAGGAGGGAAATTATGCAAATCCATTGACATTTTTCTTCCATGTACTTTTCAAAGGAGCTGCAATTGCTTTCTATGTCTTGTTTTCCTTGTTTGTAAATTCCTTTGTGACTATTTTCATGGTCACGTTCTTTCTGGCCACTCTTGATTTTTGAGTGGTCAAGAATGTTACTGGAAGGATATTAGTTGGCCTAGAATGGTGGAATGAGATGAGTGAGCAAGGGGAAAGCGTCTGGAAGGTTGAAGGCCTTGATTAGGAGTCCTTATCCCGGATTAATAAAAAGGATTCATGGCAAGAATAAGAACCAACACCGCCGCTGCCTTCACTATCGAGCTCTGTCTAAGGGGATGTAATTGCATCCGTGTCATCTCTTTTTAAATCACTTAAAGGTGAATTAGTTGATGGACAGCGCAAATTGTTGGCTTTAGCAAGGGAAATGAAGAGCATGTTACTATGATAAGAAATTACAGAGGCAAGGTTGAGTATGAGCTTAGTAATATATGTGACAGCATTCTACGTTGTTTTGAGCACACATATCATCCCCTTCATCCATGTTTGGTGAGTCTAAGGTATTCTACCTTAAAATGAAAGGTGATTATCATCGATATCTTGCAGAATTTAAAATAGGTTCTAAGAGGAAGGAAGCTACTAAGAATAAACTACTTGCATACAAAGCAGCCCAGGACATTGCAATTTCAGAGTTGGATCCAACTCACCCTATTAGGGTCCTGTCCAAGAAGGAAATAGTTTCCTCTATGTGATAGAGTCTGAGCAAATCTTTCTAGAAATTGATATTGTCAGTCCTTTGAGAACAATTCTTTTGGCTTGTGTTGCATTTCATAAGCAAGTTGTGAAACCTGGGAATGACATCCTTCATGTTAGCATTACTAACTAATTTACCACTGCCCATGGAAATTGTTGAGCTCGAAATTCACTTTAATCAGTTGCCTTGCAATTTTCTTGTTATAAGTGAAAAGAGACGAGTTTCAGTAAATACTCCAAAAACTAGAAATCTAGGATTGAAGCAGTTCCAAATCTGGAGCTAGAGCCAAACAAGTGAAAGAGAGTATCATTTAATGTCAATGCAAGTCTCAAGAGTAGATTGGAATGCTCGTCAGTTTTTTTTTGCATGAATAGGACAATACTCAACCATCTATTGCAGAGCTGAAAATCCAACATCTAGTGACGACCTGACACTCTGGAAGTTTGAAGATAGATTGGAAACAAGAATAGCATGAAGATATCACAAGCTGCATGATTCAGAATGAAGAAAGGAAAAATCTTGCCACGTATACAAATAATACACATGTCATAGTTAGTTGATACTCTTTCTATTTCTAGTAGACTTAGATCTAAGGAAAGTGGATCTAGAAACAACTCAGCTAAAGACCACTTTTCCTCTATATTGTAAGTTTTTGTTTTGAAATGGGGAGACACATGTGGGAGTCGATCTGTTGGGAGATTGTGCAGACTTGCAATGGTTATATTTGTAAGCACATCTTTTGTACTTTTGGAATAACACTTAATATCTATTTGGAGCTAGGCCTTTGAACTATATTGTTTTAATGTTCTTTTGTTCAGTGTGAACTCTTGTTACATTGATGTGATGTAGATGTTTTCTATATTTCATCCTATGTATATAAATGAATGTTAAATACTTTTGATATTTGAAAAGTGTTTTCAAAGACCAATACTTATATATATATGTTGTAGATGTGAACTGTTTGCTCATTATTTGGAGTTATATATCTTGAAATCCTTTCTGCTATGCCTAAAATGTTTTGTCATCCATTCCTAGAGAATTATTGTCTTTGCATTTATATTTCTGATGTTTTCAGATTTTGTGTCTCTGCCTTTCATTCTTACCTATCTTATTTACATTGTTATCCAAACAAAACCTAAAAACAGTCTTTTATTTACTGAGGTGCCTGAACACTGCTATCCCGTAGTCAGTTAGCAGACTTTAGGACTAACAAGAGGGAGAGTTCTTCAAGGAATCCTGAGATAAGTACCTGAACAATATGAATCTATATATCAAACTGCTTTTAGCTGAGAATGTTTTAAGAATGTAGTAAGATACCTAGTTGTCTTGAGTCTTTAATGTTCAGAGCTAATGACAGTGATACAGAAGAACACATTCATACACTTAGAAGTGGTATGTAACATACCCGCCTATGAACCCAATTCGAAGAGGGGAACATGCTACCAATTTATGGGGATTTTCATAAGCCTCAACCCATTCATTTGTGCATATAGTTAAAAACAAATGTGTGCAGATGTAAATCAAACAAACATGCACAGTGGAAATAAAATCATCCACACACATATTTTCATATGCATTCAATATATCAATAACACTCATTAATTTAAACACTGCAGAAGTAAATACACAATAAAATACTCATCTTGATGCAATGCTGTCCCAAACAACTAGCTATGTCGCTGTAACGTTCCTCCCAGCCATAGGTCTCTTCCCAGCCTGTATTCTTTCAGCACTCAGAGACCACCCCCAAGTTGGGCATGATATCTACAAGGAAAAGGGAACCCTCAAGTACAACACAACCCAAAGCAATGGATACCCAACTCAACCCTAGCATTCTCTTGCACATCAAACTCAGATATGGGCTCTAGAACACGCTTTCAGCACTGGCTCTTAGGAACTAGATGGACAGGGGTTTTCCCAAAAATGTAGGCACACTAAAAATGGATTTGTGAGAGGGAAAATCAACCATAGGGAAGAAAACGATTTCTCCCACAGATATACCATCAATCAGTGAGCCAAGACAGCCTCTATGGTCCCCAAATTGATTTCCCTTTCTTTCCCCACTGTTATACAACACAAAAACGCCCTTCCCAGCTAGGATAACGAAGGAAACACAACAAAAACCATGGAGAAAATGCCCAGTTGGTTATAGACTCATGGGAGAGAAAATATGGTTGATGGGTAATGGCTTGGGGAGCAATTCATGGCTCTTTTCTTTCCCAAGAAGACAAACATGTTTTTCCATGCAGGGTGGCTTGCCCATACTCGAATTTGGACAGCCATACCTCCCATTCCCCAAGGCAATAATTACCTCAACCAACTCTTGGGAGAAATCAATGATTGGGTACAAAAGTTAGCATGGGTAGTTGAGTGTTTGATGGGTTCTCTCATTGACACTTGGCTTGACTTGATTGGCTCAAGGGTCTGAATATTTCCCTCCCAATTTCCTTGTAACATCATGCCCCCATCTCTTGTTGCATTGCATAGCTAGTTGTGGGCTTTTATATTAAAATGCATATTTACAATTCCCATGGTTCACTAGCACATGGGTGGCATAATTTCAAATACTTGCCTCTTCTAGATCGAGTGTTCACTAGAGGGGCCTTGGCCTTGAGCTCCACGCTAGGAATAATAATAATATGCATACATTATTTACATTATAGCCCAAAATATTACAAGCATCAAAATGGGGGACATTACATGGTAAAAGATACAAGTCTAGTGCGGAAAAGAACCCTAGTGAACATGAACTTTGAATAGACACTGAGTTAAAAGTTGAGATTGATAGCCAAACAAAACCTCCAGTAGCTACCTATCAGCCTATCACTCCACAGAATCCACCAGTTGAAATACTACTAACCCTCAAAACAGTAGTAGTAATAACACCGTAGGAGCGAGGACTCAAAAAACTTCGTACAGTAGTATCCCTAACACCGCACAGAACACTGCACTGCCTAGAAGGAGAATGACAGATGATATAAAAATGCCAATATTAAAAGGAACAGGTCTAGAAGACCCTGAGAAACACTAGTTTCTGTTTGAATCCCTGTGGAATGTCAAGCAAGTCCAAGATGATGTTGTTAAGCAAGAACAACTCGTCACTACATTCAAGGACATAGCCTTGAATTGGTTTTTGAAATATTCAGCCAGACATAATAGGAACCTTCTGAATATCAAGGTTTCCCTCTTAAGAGAATTCAATAAACCTAAGTCTGAATCACAATGTATCACAGAGTTAAAAGAGATTAAGCAGAAAACAACTGAGTTGGTATGGGAATTTGACCAGAAATTCAAAGAATTGTTAGACCAAGTAAGCTTTGAGCAACAACACCAAGAGTGGTTCATAGTCATGTTGTTGCCACATATCAGACTTCCGTTGATGCAATAGAAGGTGGCTTCGTAGATAAAACCCTTGGTAATTGCCATGAAGCTAGAGGATTTGCCGATAGGAAATACTAGCCAAGGCATGGTCTAGATCCAGAACCAGCTAGCAAACCTAATACTACAACTACAAGACATTAAGAAAGGAAAAGAAATCATAGAAGAAGTCTGGTGTACAAAATGTAAAGCAGAAGGACACCTGAAACGACATTTTCCAGTTTTCAAAGATTACATTAATAGTGGAGCACCAAATCCAGTAAATCAGCAGAAAGGTCCATGGTGTGAAATTTTTCGATGCAGACGACATCAGCCTGAAGACTATTGCTTAATTCAGAAGTATGTGCGAACACCCAAGAATTTATACTACACTGTCTGTAAATCAGTTGGCCATGATGATTCCAACTGTAGAGAATATGAGCTAATGATGGAAAGAAAGAATGATGTTGACAGAGTTTAGGAAGAAACACCGCAGCACAATGATAATGCACAGTATGATCAGGGTGCATATAGAGGATGCGGTGGATTCCTAGGAAGTGGAAGAAATATTGGCCAAGGAAGAGGAAGAGACATACAATATGCTATAACTGTGGTCATCCTGGCCATCTATCCAAGGACAGTACCAATCCTTCTACTACATGTAAATATTGTAAGTCTTTTGACCATGTTATTAAGGCATGCCTAGTATTGCAAGCAAAGATGCAAGAAAGAAGACAAGAAGGACAAAAACCAAACATTCAAATGATCGCAATAGAGAAAAGAACTAGAGATCCAAACAATAATATTGGGACATGAAGTTCAGATGGCACATTTTTTTCAAGGGCGCAGTTCGGATTGCGTAGTCATATATGTGCAGTAAGCAGTGCGAAAATAGGCACAACGTAGTTATGCTGATGCACAGTGCCAGTGCAACAGCTTTTTGGGCAAAGAGTATAAGGAAAGGTCAAGCATATGAAAGAGACCTATTTTGGGAAAGCAACTCCATGATTCCCGAAAGTTGGGTAAGGACCGGCGTGGAGGAGCATGAAAGCGACCTGTCAGTGAGAGTGGTGAAAAACTGTTGGAAGCTAAGGCATGGGTTGACATCGATAGGAAGGAAAAAGGGGTGGAAAGTGACACGCCATGATGCAATTGGAACTGGATTTTTGGTTGTCAGAAGGCCATTAGAGCCCGGAGTGGTCCAACAAGGTGACCAGAGGCGCATGGAGAAGCTGGAATCTATGACAACCTAGGGTGGCGGGTAACCGCACTAGTTTTGGGTACCTTAGGGTTTGCTTGAGTGCTCATGCATTGTAATAGATGTGACCTAAGGGCACGGTCTATATAAACAACATCTTTTGTAAGGGAAAGGGTTGTTGTTGTCGTCGTTGTTGTTGTTGATTTTGGTTGAATATTGCTGAATATTGATCTCTATTAAGAGACTATTATCAAGAGGCTTTGCAGCTGTGTGCATAGAGACCCATTGAAGAGAGAAGAGAGTCTGCAGCTGAGTCCGCAGACTGGAACTGTTGAACCCTTCCCATTTATAATAAAACAACAATTCCTGTGGACGTAACTCCCATCCTGGGGGTGAACCATGTTAAAGAGTCATGTTGTGTGATTGAATGTGTATTTTCTTTTGTTGAATGGTTACATTCTTGCTTATGAGTAAATGTATCTTCACTATTGTATGTATTCTCCATAAGAATAGACGATGGGACTAGTATGTTAAGTGTTGAACATGTGTGTGTAAATGTTGAATGTGCAAGTATTTCTGAACATAATGTATGCATGAGATAATCGGGTAACACTTAATTCAACGAAGTCTGTATAAGTGTGATTCCCCCAAAGTGCAACACCGGAAGTGCACAATTGCATGGTAGTTCATCATATTGCATAAGTTAGTGAAATACACAGTCTAATATGCTTGTTGAATGTGTAAATCCACACTAAGAAAATTATGTCGAAGATGTGCGATTACTAAAGAGGTAGCGCAGTCCTCCATTGCGCTGTCTTGTTGTCGAGTAGCCATTCCGTAGCATGCAGTCCCTAGATGCATGATAGCATAAGTGTTAACCGCAAAGTAGGTGGAGTTTCGTGTAGTCCTCCAGTATGTCGAACCCCACATCAGCAGGTTGTGGAAACCTGATTCCACAACCTCCCTATAATGTCTCCTCGGGTGAGACTGTATTGGAGAAAACTCACTATGGCTTGGGAATACCACAACAGACATATGTCTACCAGAAATCTACTCAACTATCAAACAATGCTATTATAAATGACAATGTTAAAATAATGGAGAAATGTAACCAACCTCGATCCAATGTTTGATGTAGATCCCCGTTGGAGCTTTCAATCTACGCACATCCAAGCACTTGTAATCTGCGAATTAGCCTTGACAACCAATATCTAACAAGTACATGTGATATATAAATGACATTAACATTATCAATAACAATGGTCCATAATATCATAAGCAAATGTAACCCAATGTATAATAAATGACATTCACACCATGAATGGACGAGAATATGAGTCTTTCTATTAATGAACAAGAAGAAGTACAAAGTGATACGAGCTCTTGTTGGCAACCAATCTGAACCAAGATCTAGATCAATCCACTTGTGCCTCCACCACTTCAATCCTCCATCAAAGGCAAACTCAAACTAGCAAGGAGTTTGGAAGGTGAACATAACTGGTTCACAACTACAAGGATCAATGAGTGCAGATTCAAGATAGGGAAAAAATCCACTAGAGTGCCTTTACTATTCTCTTCTTCCTCCTGTCCATAAGCCATATGTGCTCAATATATAGTCCTCTCAAAGGTAGGTGAAAGGACTCATCAAGACGTTACTTGGGCAGATGGAGAGCCAAAGGTCACCCAATGACCGCTTTTTGGGAGTAAAAAGTAATAAAATAGTTGTTTTTACCATTTTACTTGATAACCGCGGGCTATAGGGATGCAACTCACGAGTATGCATGCTATAGTGATGTAACATGCGGGTAGGAACAAAAATAGGGCAAACTGGTATCACTAAAGGATAAAAATGGATCTGAGTCACTGAAATGGATCCTACAAGCCAAAGAATGTTGATGCTCACAGGGTGGAAGATTTCTATGTAACAGATGCCCCCTAATGTGTGAGGTCAGAGAATGAAATGTGCTACGATACCCGAAATACATTATAAAACTCAGAAGTGGAGTGATGGAGACACAAGTGGAAAGAACGGATCACTTGTGAGAGTACAATAGTATCTCTGAATACATGTCGGTATAGTACAACAATCTGATACAATGGCCATGAATAGGCTGACAAAAGTAAGATATGGTCTTCTGCTGAAAAGAAGACAACTAGTGCAAAATTGGAGGTACAAACTGCTGAAATATGAGAGGTGATATCTCAGATGTAAATTCAAAGTCATATGTAGCATACTAAATGCCACAATTGCTTGGGGTCTTCTACACAAGTCTTCAACGTTGCAAGTCCCATCAAGTGAATAAAGGAGTTGGAGTCGAACCTGATGAGACATCGTCTGATTACCGGTCATTGATGTATACCATTAACAGACGTGAGATGACCAATCAATAATGGAAATGGGCATCAAGGCAAAGAGCACAATCATCAGAGTGTGAATAAATGGGTTGAAGTCAAACACTAGGATGAATCCATCGATCAGGGGACATTGATGTATACCCAAAACTGTCGATGGCCAGAGAACCTGCCACTAATGACTGCAGGCCTCAAGGTACTCAACCAAACTCTAAGCCTCAAGTCCCGTAATAAATGAGTTGAAGTCGACAGAACGAGACTCACTGGAAGGAGGGCATTAAGGCATCCCCCATCAACCAGCATGAGGTACCAGCAATGCTGAAATATTTGAAAGATCTTAGGTGAAACGGACTGACTCAATAAGGATGGACAACATGCAATAGTCAAGATATCTGAGGAGTGGCCGACATTGGTTTCAGGACTTCCTTTGAATAAGAGCATGAGCAGATGGATAGACTCAGGCAACATAGACTTGACATAAACTGTGCAATGTAGGAGGCATTACAAAAAGGGATCCATAATGACTGGAAGCTTAACCAATCGGTGGAGAAAACTGAGAAACAAGTACATCTCCTAAGGCCCAACTATAGTCCCGACTCATAATGTACGGAGTGGAATGAATGCTCTGTTCAAAGGCGACACAACAACTGCCAACAAGAAATAGTGAACATAATCCCATTTGGATTTTTGGAATATTTGATTTTTTGTCTTTTTCATACTTGGGAAAAGCTTGAAAAATAATAAAATTGCTTATAGTACAGCAAGTGAGGGAACGAGTGTCAAATAGCTAGCAAACTAGTCCCAAGCAGTGGAACATACCTATGCTCAATGCAAGGAAGTGCATACAGGATGTGGACACTCGGGGGTGTGTTCCCTCAGGCTCAAAGGGTCATCAAATTGTGAAGGGAAAATATATAAGCTCTACAGGGCTCGACAGGGAAAATTGCTCAGGCACCAGGCTATCAACTGAGTAAGTGGGAGCTGGCACAAGGCTTAAGCGGCAAGTAGGATGATGCAATGCAATCACAACATGATATAATTGAGAAGTCCTTTTTCGTAATGTTAGTCTCCTCACCTGAAAAAGTGTAAAACGATGAGAGAAGAACTCTTCTAGTCATGTATGACTAGAGTATACCTTTTTTGTAATTAATCCACAAAGGTCCGGAAAAGGGGTAAACTTATACCTAAGTGAATGTCGCTTCAAATCCTTTAACGAGTCTGAAATGACAAGTATACTCGGTAATCTTGTTTTATTTCGAAAAAGTCTAACAAGGGCTTAAAAAATACTTTATAAAAATCTTTTCCGTAAAGGTTTAACGAGCCTGAAAAAGTAAACTCGTGACCTCCTTACTGTTTTTAACGAGCTCAAAAGAGATATGGAAGAATGCTCGTAATGAGAGCAGATGAGTGTCAGGGATATGCAAGACTAGTTCCACGCGCATGGGAAAAAGCTATGCATAATGCAAGGAACATGAGCAAGATAAGGACACTCAGGGGGTGTCTGCGAATTTGGATAGTAATAGGTTCAAATGCATCATAACAATGGGGAGGCCTAAACCTATATGCAAGGTTCCAAATATTCCTACCATGGCTCAAGCAAATGTCGAAAAGGACCAGTAAACAAGTATAAGTCTAGCTAAGAATCTTGTCTCCAAAAAACATAAGTACCAAGATCATTTCTAAAACGTACGTAAAGAAAAATCCGATACAAGTCACTGCAGGAGAAACATTTTCAACTTCACTATTGTTAACCTCAGACATAATGCAAGTAGAGCTAACCATTGAAGGTGCCATAGTACCAATACCTAAGGGATCAAAATGATCATCTTAAAAATGAAGAGCAAAGCTGAAGGATGTGAAGGAATCTGCAGTGGCAAATTCATCATCACAGGAGTTCGAAATTATAGAAGTAGAATCGAACTCATCAGGATCACCGATTTGCAAATCTATAGGAGAGCTCAAAGACTCATAAGACTCAAACGTCAAATTAGGTTTGGACGAGATGGTGAATGGATCCAAATTCAAATGGATGGCAGGTTGTATTATAGGCCCATCTTGTTCAATAAGATCAAGGGGAGTAGAGGAATGAGATCTATGATAAAGATCCCCCCACGGCTTGTCATCACCACCCATGGCCTCAATAAAAACTTCATCTGAAGGTAGAATACCATTGAGGTAATCATGTGAACAAGATAGGTCGACTGCATGTGCGGGAAGCATAATGGGATCTTCCTCTACTGTCTAGGAAGAAGAGAGATTCAGATTTGCATTGGTTTGTTGGATATGATCGTAAGTGAGCTCTGCTACAGATAAACACATAGACATGCTGACGTGCACAATGTCTCTAGACGTAGAATTCGTGGATGGAAAAATCCATGGATCACCACAATAGGAATTCCAGAATGGCATACTATTCGAAGGAGGAGGCGCACTATCGGAAATGGTTCCTATAAAATTCACAGGTGAAGAATGGTTAAAAGTTGCCATCAATGAGGGGTACATCCCGACACCTATGTTCCCAGTTGCCGACTGAGAATCAGAAACTTGCGGGACTACAGATCCTGTGGATGCTGTGGAAGGAGTGCCAACATAATCCAACTGATTGATTGTCACAATCTTGCCTTCATGGGTAAAGCAAATAACTCAAAATACAGTAGACGTGACAGCCTTCATAGCATACATCCAGTTCCAACCCGGTAAAAAGTTGTAGTCGATGGGCGCATCAACCACTTCAACTTCAATAGGCATGGACTTACCTCCTAGAGAGACAACAAGGGAAGGGATAATTCCATGCGGCATAAAATATCTACCGTCGAATGCAGTGAGTGTAGTTCTGGATGCGAGTAGAGGAGGAGAACCAAAATCTTTCCAACAAGTTAACGACATTACTGACGTGGAAGCACCTTCATCAACCATAGTACATTTGACAAAGCTCTTAAGGCAAACCACCTGGATTTGAAAAGCCATGTGGTAAGGAAAGCGAGGTTGGACATCAGTAGTATCGAACTTGATAACACTAGGACTTCCCCCATCCTGAACTCCTAATGCACTAAAAAGGGCATGCTTCTGAGAAGGACAAGCTTGCAAAACTTCAAGAGCTGACATGGCACACAGATTTTGGCCCAAATCTTCTACGATGGAGTAGTTCTGGGTGGCTTGAGCATTAGGATTATGTGTGGAGTGCTTGAGAACACCTTTCAGTATCTGTGGCATAATAGAAGGCTTCTCAATATGCAAGGAATTATCAGGAGGAGGTGGAGGCTCATTCCCCAAATTCGGTTGTGGTGCACCATAATCACGTTGACAAGTAGCAATACAAACCTCTGACTGAACCATATTCACACATCCATAACCACTAGTATTGGAAGAAGACGTTGTCATTTCATTAGTACCATAAGCAGTGGTGGGAGCATGCGAAGCCATGTTCTGGTGATAAGGTAGGGGATCCTTCAGCATAGCTAGGCTCTGTGCCAAATGCTTTGATGCTTCTTCAATACGAGGACATAAGTGAGTAAGATGATCCTCCCCACAAAGCTTGCAAGGGAATTTCACCTTACGCCTAGGTTTACGATCCTCGCCAGCATTACCGCCTTCCTGAGGAGGGTTGGCATTCTCTTTACGAGGAGTATTACGATTGCTATTGTTGTTACTTCCATTGTTTCTACCCCTACGATTATTTATCCCCTTTTTCTTACCACTAGGCTATTGGTTACCCAATGGTTGTGTTGATTGCACATTGTGTACATCAGACGACGGAGTGGAAGTGGACAAGGTGTGAACTTGTCTGGGAGAAGACTGGTTTACCGACAAATTTTGCATTTGATTAGCTAGCAAGTCTATAGGGCGAGTTCATGCGGACCCCACGATGTCATCGACATGTGATCCAGGAAGTGACGTCAGGAATAATGTCATACAAAATGCCAGACTGAGAATAAAGTAGATCTAACTGCTGGACTTTCAAGATAGCTTGTTCCTCAATCACAATGCTGGACATCGAAACATCCTTAGCAATGCATGGGAGTAAAGACTTAAGGAACCATTCCAAAAGGAACTCCGGAGGAATGTTGGCTTTCATTAATCTCTTCCGCCGACGCCACTCTTGAATGTGGTCAAAAATATGTGTGGCCTTATTCTGACGGAAGGTGGACAATAACTCAGTACCAGTATCATAACGAATCGACAACTGGAAATGGTCTAAGAAAACCAAAGCAATCTCGTTGAATCCCCTATAGGTGTTTCCGGGAAACTCCACATACCACTTCGTGGCTACCCCCGTGAGGGTGCATTGAAATAGATGTAATCGAATGGAATCATGATTCAAAGAGTTGGAGGAGCACCAAAGGTGAAATGTCGTGACATGATCTCCTGGGTCCTCACCACCTTTCCCTTCAAACATTGGAATGTCTGAAGGGAGCTTGGTAGGGACCGGGGGCCAAGTAGGTTCGTGACACACCGGATCATTTGTGAGCTTTGAAAGATTCGAGAGATTCAAGCATGCGAGGAATGGGAGCTACAACTGGAAAGCTTGATTATAATATCCCATAAAAGGTTGGTTGAATGGAACTGTGTTGTAAGATGGAACAAAAGCTTGACCATGAGGGTTAAACAACTGATAATGAGGACCTGACGGCTCGTAAGCTTTCCCACGGCCATAAGATGGATAACCTCCCCCTACCTGACCCACTTGAGAGTAAGCAGGTATATGTGTGTTTTGAGCACCATATTGGGGTGGTGGGTGATACTGGTGGCTAGCACCGACTGTGTTGTAGTAAGGGTTGTCACCATGGGTATGGGGCATGTATGTACTATTCATAGTGGGAACTGTGTTGTATTGACCGTAATGGTATGGTATGTTCCCACCCCCAATATTAGGATTAGCATGAGCAGTCGTGTGATGACCATAAGCATGAGAAGTATTCCCAGGTCCAATATGGGTGTGACCAGTAGCAGGGTTGGTGGTGTGATGTCCATGTGGATAGGAAATATCCGACCCCCTACATTAGTATTACTAGCGGTGGCAGTGGACACAAAATTATGTGGTATGTGTCCACCCCTGTGGTTGGGAGGAATGGTATCATGTGTAAAAGTAGTCCTGGGTTGACGAGTAGCGACATGTGTATTAGGTGGTGGATGGCGAGTCATGTTTCGAACAACATTCCGACTACGTTGTGTATTCCTAGGAGGTGGTCGTGTTCCAACATTAGCATGGTTAGGAATCTGACCAGTCCCCATACTATGTGAGTGGGTGGACAACGTAGTGCCCCCAGCTAGGGAAGTGCCCCCAATGGGTATAGTATGGCTAACACTTTGACTAGTGCCAGCATGAGTACCAACCATAGTGGAAGGTTCGACAGTATTGTTACTAGGCATACCAAAAGAGAGTGTGGTGGGGTTGACCATAGGGCCAGAATCATCATGAGTCTCAGGCCTCCTATATCTAAAATCACGTGGAAACGAAGGAACGAAAGGCTCGTCCTGTTCTTCCTCCTCGGGTAAGTCGGGCATCCCGTAAAGATAATTCTCTAGATTCAAAGGATCAAACAGATCCCGGTCAAGTGGATTAGGATAAATAGAACCAGGTTGAGTCTCAGGTGGATCACCTCCCTAATCCTCTCAAGGAGTCTAGGGATTGGAAGTATGTTCAACTCTACCCGAAGGAGGAGAAAGGTCTTTCCCAATATCGGGATGTGCAGCCATGTAGTCCTCAACATAAGTCTCGTAAGAATCCAAAGACTCAGAGGGAGCCCTCTGGCATCCTCTAGCAATACGTTGTGTAACCAAAGCTGGCTTTAAACCAGCCAACAGATGGGACCAGCGGAGAGTAGGGCTCCGCGCCACATTCTCTCCGGAGAGAGACACAGCGTCTCCTAAAGGCCAACTATCGATCAAAAAATAGTAAATCAAAAGCACACACCTAGAGAAACTACAGCCAAGTGCAGACAAAGATAGTGGACAAATGAGCTCCCGACACTAGAGCCGGTATGTCTCGCCTAGGAGAGGCTTGAGACTCCCAAACTATAGCTAGAGGTAACAGAATCAGTTATAGAGACACCCAAGCTTCACTGTGTCGACAGGGTCAAGTCCACTGCACGAACACAACTGTGTTGTCCAATCCCTATCTAACTCAGGACACAAATAGCATAACCACTGCAAGTACCCTATGCGGTACCTAGGTAAGGCAACTATGTCTACCGCAATATAACCAATGCTCAGGGGGACAGTCGCAGGTGGGACCCGTCGTATGGGTAGGGTAGCTAAGCCCAGAGAATAAGAGGACGAACCTCCGGTACCCCCAGATACAAACAAATCCTACATATATCTCCCACGTTCATCCAGTATTAGAGGGATATCTCCTCAACTAGCCTCCCATGACCTCGTGCTTAACTCTGGATTAAGAAGAGCTAATTTGAGAACACCTATCTATACCATGGATTCCTCCACTCCCTAGTCAGACACCTTGTGTTTCGTTCAGTAGTCTTGGATTGTTAACTCATAATGATATATTCCAAGACTCTAAACCTATGCTAGTTGGTGTACCCTATAAATAAAATAAGTCTAATCAATTTTATGATTAAGTGCTAATTTTAGTGGCTGTGATTACTCAAGGGATATGGTCGTGAAACTAGTTATGTGTAGACTGAATAGTATGCAACATTGTCCAATCCTAGACTCATCTATCCAATAAAACAATCTCACTAATATGCAAAATCAACCAACAATTCCGAAATAAATATGCAAACTTTTATCTTTTCAATGCACAAGCAGAACCTAAAATGAAGGCAACAAGCACTCAATGCAAAATGAAGTACATGGAAATAAAATATTTTTGTATTTTCTCTTATAAACAGAAAGGAAAATGCAAAAAACTAAATGAATATTTTTGTATTTTTTCAATATATATGGAATGAAAAAATGCAAGCAAAATCCTACTATTCAGTCACTGAAGTGCCGAGAAGATCACTAAGACAACCCAGTAGATCCTAAACAGCAAGACTCAGCCAAAAGAAAGAGCTCAAAAGGAAGAAACCAAGAGGCTAAAACCAAAGATTGGTAAAAAACCAAGAAGGCTCAACCAAGAGAAACGAAGAGATCTGGTCACAACCAAGGCATGAAACAGTCAAGAAAGAGGCCAAAAAAGACTCAGGAATCAACCAAACTCACCCAGCAACAACCAACAGCCATAAACCAACAAAAGGCAGAGTTAGACGCTACTGTCGAAGGAATACCTGCGGGTACCCGCGAGCAGTAGTGTAAACAAAGGTGGGTATACATGGGCAGAACTAAGCCATCCCGTGGGTGAGGAAAAGCAAATGGTCAAATAAAGAGTCCAGAGGCTCAGAAAAAGCAAGTTTTCTACAGTGTATCTTAATATCCAATTAGTGACACAGAGCTTCGATAAACAACAACTGTAATTATGGACTAATGCTCAAAAAGTTTCCCAAACATGGATGTTTTCCCCAGCGGAGTCGCCATTTCTGTATTGGAGAAAACTCACTATGGCTTGGGAATACCACAACAGACAGATGACTACCAGAAATCTACTCAATTCTCAAACAATGCTATTATAAATGACAATGTTAAAATAATGGAGGAATGTAACCAACCTCGATATAACGTTTGATGTAGATCCCCGTTGGATCTTTCAATCCGCGCACATCCAAGCACTTGTAATCTGCAAATTAGCCTTGACGACCAATATCTAACAAGTACATGTGATATATAAATGACATTAACATTATCAATAACAATGGTCCATAATATCATAAGAAAATGTAACCCAATGTATAATAAATGACATTCACACCATGAATGGACGAGAATATGAGTATTTCTATTAATGAACAAGAAGAAGTACAAAGTGATACGACCTCTTGCCGACAACCAATCTAAACCAAGATCTAGATCAATCCACTTGTGCCTCCACCACTTCAATCCTCCATGAAAGGCAAACTCAAACTAGCAAGGAGTTTGGAAGGTGGACATAACTGGTTCACAACTACAACGATCAATGAGTGCAGACTCAAGATAGGAAAAAATTCCACTAGAGTGCCTTTACTATTCTCTTCTTCCTCCCATCCATAAGCCATATGTGCTCAATATATAGTCCTCTCAAAGGTAGGTGAAAGGATTCATCGAGACGTTACTTGGGCAGATGGAGAGCCAAAGGTCACCCAATGACCGCTTTTTGGGAGTAAAAAGTAATAAAATAGTGGTTTTTACCATTTTACTTGATACCTGCAGGCTGTATGGATGCAACTCGCAAGTACGCATGCTATAGTGATGCAACATGCGGGTAGGAACACAAATAGGGCAAACTGGTATCACTGAAGGATAAGAATGGATCTAAGTCACTGAAATGGATCCTACAGGGCAAAGAATGCTAATGCTCACAGGGTGGAAGATTTTTGTGTAACAGAGACCTCAATCTGCTCCCAGACTCTTGCTGAAAGGGCTGGTGAAAAGGGGGGTTTGTTAGTTCTTTGAACCGCGCAGAACCTGGGTCTATCTTGAAAAGTTAAAGAATAGTATACGAGCCAACAAATGGTTCTGTTGCCGCGCTTGAACTAGTGATGTGTTTAGAAAATTGGAATCCACGGAAAATAGAAATATGGAACTGGGTAGACAAGATAGAAAAGTAGTTTGCTAGACAGGAGAATAAATAGCCATGCTTCTCTGATGAAGAATGGTTGCAGATATTCCCATGGGTAGACATTTATGAAATTTTCTTTACATGTTTCAGCAATGACCTATACGAATCGTTTTCAAGGTTAGAAGAATGCAAAATTTATTTTCAGGGAGGAGAACCTATGGTGTGGACTCCAGATCTCATTCAGAGACTTAAAACAAATAATAGACCAATCTCAAGAGTAGTAGACCTATGGCTTGATATCATACTAGAAGGATACATTACAGATTTCATTGTCGACACCGTGAAGTCCTACAGTGCAATAGAGGCAGATTTCTTCAAGGGATCTTGAGGTAAGTACCTAAACAATCTGAATCTATATATCAAAATGCTTTTAGCTGAGAAATGTGTTTTAAGAATGTAGTAAGATACCTAGTTATTCTGAGTTTGTGATGTTCAGAGATAATGACAGTGATACAGAAGAACACATTCATACACTAAGAAGTGGTAAAAGATACAAGTCTAGTGCAGAAAATAACCCTAGTGAACATGAAATTCGCACTGACATTGAGTTACAAGATGATATTTATATCCAGACAGAACCTCCAGTAGCTACCTATCATCCTATCACTCCACAAAATCCACCAGTTGAAAATACTTCTAACCCTCAGAACATTAGTAGTAATAACACAGCAGGAGCGAGCACTCAGAAGATTCCGTGCAGTAGTATCTCTAACACCATATAGAACACCGTGCCACCTAGAAGGAGATTGACAGATGATATAAAATTGTCGATATTCAAAGGAATGGGTCTAGATGACCCTGAGAAACACTGGTTTCTGTGTGAAGCCATGCGGAACATCAAGCAAGTCCAGGATAATGTTGTTAAGCAAGAACAACTCATCACTACATTCAGGGACAAAGCCTAGAATAAATTTATGAAATATTAAGTCAAATAGAATAGGACCCTTCCGGATATCAAGGCTTCCCTCCAAAGAGAATTCAAGAAACCTAAGGCTGAATCACAATGTATCATAGAGTTAAAAGAGATTAAGCAGAAAACAACTGAGTCTGTATGGGAATTTGACCAGAAATTCAAAGCATTGTTAGACCAAGTAAGCTTTGACATCGCATCGCAACAACACCAAGAGTGGTTCATAGTCGCGTTGTTTCCACATATCAGACTGTCGTTGATGCAACAGAAGATGGCTTCATAGACAAAATCCTTGGAAATTTCCATGAAGCTAGAGGCTTTGCTGATAGGAGATACTAGCCAAGGCATGGTCCAGATCCAGAACCAACTAGCAAACCTAGCACTAAAACTACAAGACATTAAGAAAGGAAAAGAAATCAGAGAAGAAGTCTGGTGTACAAAATGTAAAGCAGAAGGACACCCAAAACAACATTGTCCAGTTTTCAAATATTACATTGATAGTGGAGCACCAAATCCACTAAATAAGCAGCAAGGTCCATTGTTTGAAATTTGCCGATGCAGAGGACATCTACCTAAAGACTGTTACTTAATTCAAAAATATGTGCGAACACCCAAGAATTTATACTACACATTTTGTAAATCAGTTGGTCATGATGATTCCAACTGTAGAGAATATGAGCTAATGATGGAAAGAAAGAATGATTTTTATAGAGTTCAGGAAGAAACACTGCAACATGATGATAACACGCAGCATGATCAGGGCACATATAGAGGATGCGGTAGATTCCTAGGAAGAGGAAGAAATACTAGCCAAGGAAGAGGAAGATATCATACAATATGCTATAACTTTGGTCAGCCTGGCCATCTATCCAAGGACTGTACCAATCCTTGTACTACATGTAAATACTGTAAGTATTTTTACCATGTTATTGAGGCATGCCCAGTATTGCATGCAAAGATGCAAGAAAGAAGACAAGAAGGACCGAACCCGAATGTTCAGATGATCACAGTGAAGAAAAGAACTAGAGATCCAAACATTAATGCTATGACACGAAGTGGAGATACCACAGGAGACGACCAAAGAGCAGAAGCTTCGACTTCTGAGAATTGTCAAGCTAAGAAGACACCTAATGAAGGGGTCTGGATAAGGAAAGCAACTGGGAAAGCACCTGCTTTCAATCTGGACAGAAACAAAGAAGTCTTCGCAGAAGTAAGGGAGACCTTCAGAGAATCAGAACTTGTAACACCAAGAATTAAACTACAAAGTGAAACAGCGCATATGAGGGATATGCCAGGAGCATATGATAAAAGACGTACTGCAGCAGAAACATGGACTTCTATTGCGCAGTTCCTATGGAGCTATATGAAGTTACTAAAGAGCAAAGATTCCTTTGTTGAATTGCAAAACTTACTAAACCACTATGAACAACGCAGTTGCATGAGTACTGTTCATAGCGTAGTTCACCATATAAAAAGTCATAAGAGAACATGCCGAGAAATGAGGCTAAGTGCATAGATTGGAGACTATGAAATGGACCAGATTATCCTTGACTTGGGATAAAAAGTGTATGTCTTGACCAGTCATACATGGGAACAAATTGGGAAACCAAGGTTATCATGTTCACCTATCCAACTAAGACTAGCTAATCAGCAGAAATTTATTCCCTTTCGAAGACTCTCGAATGTACTTGTGGACATTGATGGAGTAAGAAGTTCAACAGACTTCGAGGTTATCGAGATCATCGACAAAAAGAACCCATATACTGCGTTACTGGGGATAGACTGGGTAATGGATATTCTCGTGATTATCATTTTGAACAAGAAACAGATGATATTTGAAGGGGCAGATATCATCGTCATCGCACCCTTGGACCCATCACAAGGACCAAGATATAGTGAACCAATACAAGAATAATGCATAGCAAAAGACCTTGATCACATCTAGAATATGACTGCGAATCAGGCCGACTACATCAATCCTACAACTGATGGAATGTTGATTTGGCGCTGTGACAGCTCTTGCATATCAGACTCCGATTGAGGATTGGAGAATTGGAAAAGTAGAATGCATGAGGTATCTGCTAGGTGATGTGTGCAGATCACAAAATCACTACGCTGGGTTGGAGTAGAGGTAAGTCCAATCCCTACCTATGATGGTTTAAGTAGCATTCATGCATTTTTTCAAGAATATACTATGATTCCAGATGAATATAAGATGTCAGCATTAGATTCACCACTACAAGCTACACCTTCTAGATGGTCGGCCGCACATAAGGACACTCTAAAAACATGGGAATATTGCACGCACATGATGGAAATCAGATTCATAGAGAAATCTACACTGACAATAGTAAAGTATAGTGGACAAACAAATCCAAGAGATCACATAGATATTTACTAAAAAACATGGGAACATAGACCTCAAGCAAAGTGGGTCCATATGTTTGTGCACACATTAGAGAAGATCCCAAAGAACTGGTATACATACGTAGAGCTTCGCAGAGGAACAACAGACTGGTCTATCATGACTGTGAACTTCCAAAGAACTTTCAACTTTGAAGATGACTGCCCAAGCATAAATGAGGCTCTACATATTATCAAAGACGAGATATTCGAAGACATACATATACCTATTTATCAGCAAATGGAATGGGAAAGACGGATAGAACATGCCCTTGAATGCTATAACCTTACCATTGATGAAGAAGATGAAGAATATGAGAAGGAGAGTGAGGATGAAGATCTGCGCAATATCGATATACCATAGTCAGAAGGAGCATATGCCAGTAGCATATGATAAAAGATGTACTGTAGCAGAAACATGTACTTCTATTGTGCAGTTCCTATGGAGCTATATGAAGTTACTAAAGAGCAAAGATTCCTTAGTTGAATTGCAAAACTTAATAAATCACTATGAACAACGCAGTTGCATGAGTACTGTTCATAGCATAGTTCACCATATAAAAAGTCATAAGAGAACATGCCGAGAAATGAGGCTAAGTGCACAGATTGGATACTATGAAATGGACTAGATTATCCTTGACTTGGGATAAAAAGTGAATGTCTTGACCAGTCAGACATGGGAACAAATTGGGAAACCAAGGTTATCATGTTCACCTATCCAACTAAGACTAGCTAATCAGTAGAAATTGATTCCCTTTGGAAGACTCTCGAATGTACTTGTGGACATTGATGGAGTAAGAAGTTCAACAGACTTCAAGGTTATCGAGATCATCGATAAAAAGAACCCATATACTGCGTTACTGGCGATAGACTGGGTGATGGATATTCTCGTGATTATCAATTTGAAGAATAAACAGATGATATTTGAAGGGGCAGATATCAGCATCATCGCACCCTTGGACCCATCACAAGGACCAAGATACAGTGAACCAATACAAGAATAATGCATAGCAAAAGGCCTTGATCGCATCTAGAAGATGACTGTGAATTAGGCCAACTACATCAATCCTATGACCGATGGAACGTTGATTTGGTGCTGTGACAGCTCTTGCATATCAGACTCCGATGGAGGATTGGAGAATTGGAAAAGCAGATTGCACGAGGTATCTCCTAGGTGATGTGTGCAGATCACAAAATCACTACGCTGGGTTGGAGTAGAGGTAAGTCCAATGTTGATGTATATGTAACTTCGGAATGTATTTCATATGTGTATTTTATATATATTTATTGTACCCTTATAAGAGATGTGGCATTCCTCTATAAGGAAGTGTCGTCATGTGGATTGACAAGTGTCGCAAGTGTGTGTACTTGCCGATGGGTTATTAGACTACCATGTGGGGTCGGACCTGAATTATATATATTATAATGTGGATGTACCTAGCTAGACAAGTCAGCCCCATAAGGTCACTGGGAAAAAAGGTTAGTATAAATAGAGATCGGAGATCTCTATTTTATTCATTTTGGAAAAGTAACTCACTCTCACTCAGAAAGTGGCACACTAGTGAGGAGGAGCATCATCTGCTACTAGGAGACTATCTCAGTGTATTTTGGTTGTACTTTGGTTGAGCAATTGCTCTCTCTATCTCTGAGGAAGTTGTGGGGTTTTTCACCTTAGGGTTTTACCCACGGAAACTCTGTGTCTCTTATCTCTCATGCTTTTGATTCTTGTGATGCTTGTGATGCTTATTGTGATTGTCATGCATTGATATACTGTATATGTTATTCTCTCAGTAAATATCCTAGAGTATTGTGAATTAATGCTCAAAATTTAACATGGTATCAGAGCTAACCTGAGAAGAAGACATTTTGCAGTGACGAAAACTTGAGTTTCTTGTTTATTGGGTTTCTCTCCATAGATTTTGGAAAAACCATATAGTAGATTGACTGTACTCATCAAGGTGCATCTATCTGTCCAATTAGAATTCAATTCCGAGCATTTTCAGATTTGGCCCTAAACATTAGGGTTTCCACAAAAATAGGAATTTTTGAAATCTGAAGACATAGCTGGAAGCTCCTTGCAAAAATCAAAGTTTAGAGCTTTGGATCGAGATTTTTGGCTGGGTAGATCTCTGGGAAACTCAAACCCTAATTCAGGGCTCTCCCCAGTGAAACCGGGAGGACAAAAGGTCAAATCCGAAGGGTAAAGCTTTGCTGATCTCAAATTTTGAATGCACCAGGCTGATCAGCTCATCAAGGTGCATCTTTCTATCCTTTCAGAAATTTGAAATTCACATTTTGAATTTTAAGGGTTTTTTCGACAAACCCTAATACACGACCAGATCCAATTTTCAGCATTTCAAGTGGTAAGACCTAAATCTTTTCTATTTCCATTTGAACTACTCTTTAAGATGTCTCACCACACCAAGCTTGAGGATAAGCTTGAAGGAGCTGATAACTTCCGAGCTTGGAAGTATAGGATTGGGTTAATCCTGGAAGAGAATGAGTTGGACTCATATGTGAAAGAAGACATCCCTATCCCAGAGGATGAAGAGGCCAAGGTATTGCATAAGAAGAACTTGGTCAAGGAAAAGAGAATCATTGTTGATTCCATTAAAGATCATCTCATACCCCATGTGTCCTCTCTAAAGACACCTAAGGAGATGTTTGACTCTTTGACCAAGCTATTTGAAGGGAAGAACATAAATCAGAAGATGACCCTGCAGAACCAATTGAAAGGAGTAAAGTTTTAGAATGGAGAAACCATTCAATATTATTTTTCAAGGGTCTCCCAGATCAAGGAACAACTAGAAGCAGTGGATGAAATGGTAGAAAATGGTGAAGTTGTCATGACCACTCTCAATGGTTTACCTAGGTCATGGGACTCCTTCATTCAAGGAATCTGTGCAAGGAAGAACTTGATTTCCTTCAGTAGACTATGGGAAGAATGCTCACAAGAAGAAGCAAGGCTTGTGGCACGAGAAGAAAAGATTGGGAATGAAGATCAAGCTCTCACAGCTCACACCAACAAAGGGAAGTCCAAGAGAGAGCCATCTCACTCCAAGAAATCTTCACATCACTTCAAAGAAAGAAGAATATGCTTCACCTGTAATGAGAAATGACATATTGCCATAAATTGTCCCAAGAACAAGAAGGACAACAACAACTCCAAGAAGAAGAAGAAGGGCAGCAAAAGAAGGTTTCATGCTCATGCTGCCGAGGATGATGAACCACCCAAGAAGAAGGCTAGGGCAGAAAGTGATGATAACTCATCAAAGTGAAGAAGAGTATGTTCTGATCTCTACTCTCACAGGTACCATATCCCATGGTTGTAATGATTGGTTGATTGATAGTGGGGCTTCCAAACACATGACTGGGTTTAAGGAATCTTTTGTGAATCTATCTGAACATGAATCACCCCATAAGGTGAAACTTGGGGATGATTATCAATACCCAATCAAAGGAAGTGGTGAAGCCTCCTACAACCTAGATTCTGGAAAATCCTTGAAGATGAAAGAAGTTCTTTATGTACCTGGGCTCAAGAAGAACTTACTCTCTATCTTCGCATTGGATGCAAAAGGTATGAGGGTTGCATTTGTGGATGGCCAAGTCCTAATGTGGCCAAAGGGAAAGAACATAGATGATGCAGTAGTGATTAGAGAGCAAGAGGGAGGTTTGTATAAATTGAAGGGACAACCTGAACATGCCATGGTGCATGAATCCATGGAGCCAAGTGAACTTTGGCATAGAAGACTTGCTCATATGCACTATAAAGCACTTCCAATTGCAAGCAAGGCTGTAGAGGGTCTTTGTAGCTAGGGTTTTACCCCCAGCTTGTGCGAATGAGCACCTACTAAGGAGAATGGACTCCTTAGTAGCAGTTCAGTAAATGGAAATTATTAAGCTAAAACAGAAATATAAACTACTCTAAAACATGTGCATGAAAGATAAACAACAAGATGTAAATAATGGTTTGTATATTAATATTACCTCGAAGGTGAAGGTTGGTGAAGCTCTTGCAATGTCCAAGACGGTTGCTCCAAGCTCCAATGTGCTCCTTCTCTTTCTCCAATGGTGGAAATGGGCCAAAAGGGGCTCTCAAGGTGAAAGTGGCTCAATGGTGAGCTAGGGTTTCAAGAGAGATTTTGGCAGAGTAAGGGTATACTTGATTGTGGATGTGGAATAAGGGGTCTCTATCACCTATTTATAGTTTTTTGGTGGTGGAGTGCTGACCCATGGTTTTGGGAACCATATGGTTTAGGGCAGCTGTATAGGGTTTTTTTCTCTTTTTCCTCATTATTTTATATTTTTTATTCCCTTTTTAGGGGGTTTTTGCTATTTTAGAGGAATTTTGGATATTTTTGGAGGAAAAAGGGGTTTTTTAGCCTTTTTGAGGCTTTTTTGATGGTTTTGTGGCCTTTTGGAGGCATTTAAGTGGGATTTTCAGGATTTTTAAGGGAAATATGGTAGGAAAATGGACAAATGAGCCATGTAATGAGGTAGATGATGTAGTGAACACTTTTTGGGTGTTAACAGATTACCCCCTGATCTGCGAGGGCAGGAGCTCATCGTATGGCCGATGGACATCATAAGTCATGAATGGTTTTCCTGGGGTGTGGAGAGAAGAGAAGAAACAAACTGAAGCCCGGAACAATGATCCCGAACAAACTGCAAGAACTAAAAGTACATAACCTCAAAAATGGATGAGGAATCATCTGATCATATGGACGAGGCAGGCATACCCATGCTCGTATCAGGATATAACATAATAATAACAATGGGGTCCAAAAAATGGGGACCTGAAATATACATGACCTCAAATACTGACTGAGGAATAATCTCAATATATGGACGAGGCAGGCATACCCATGTTCATATCAAGATACATAAAAAGAACTGTGAGGCCCAGAAAAGGGGGACCTGTAAGATACATAGAGAACCACTGTGTACATCATAAGTGTCCAGAGGAGACACAAATCTGGGACATACTGCTGGGCTGACCATGTGTAATCTGAAGAACTGGTGCACTGGAATATCAACAGTGCTGCTGAATGTGGTACCAAAGGAATTGATGAGCTACTGGATCAGAGTGACAGGAGTCATACTCTCAATGGTATACTGAAATGGAACTGATCTGGGACGGAACTGGGTACTCAAGGAAGCATAGAACTGGATGGCTTCCGAATACAATCACCAACGCAGCCCGGACATCCATGGGAACATATAACTGGGCATTCTGAAGTGACTCACCAATGTGCTAGAGTCAGGGGAAATCCGGGGTCTTCGACTAAAAACTGATGGGATATAATCCTACGTGATTCTCAACGATGCGATCAAGGTGCTGAAGTCGAGCATGTGAGAAACAACCACTCGGAGAGGCAATGATGACTCCTCTCAGAATGATCCATAGGCACTTACCACAGATGGTGATAAGTCCAAGGCGTAGGGACCTCTGGGCCTATCCTCTAGAATAGAGGGGCTGTCGTCGACAGAGGGAGACCTGCAACTATCAAGGCAATGATGTTTCCTTGACAGGAGCGCGAGGTGAAGAACTGAAATGTGATAGTACTGATGGCAGGACTGACAAACTGTGGGGGGATAACTGGGAAAGTAGAGTGGATGGACTCAAACTTCCTTTGTTCAGAGTATGATAATGGGGATGATTAGGCAGCATATGAAACTGACTGAGGGGAAAGGAATCATAGCTATATTGGATCTGGGAGGGTAACTGGGCTGAGGGAGACTCAAGCTGGTATAAGATGGCAGGAGACTGCAGAATACTTTGAACAAAGGCGACCTGATTGGGGGTGCTGCCGAGATGATCGATCATAGTGCTAGGAGGCACGGGGGGGGACTTCTTCATGGGTTAAGGAACTAGAAGAAGTGTGTGTAAAATGATACTGTCGTGTGGATTTATACGAGCCCAGGACAGTTCATGCTCGTGGTTGCTTTCAATTTTAAGGAGTCTGAAAGCAATAAGAAGACTCTGAAGTAATGGAATGGTACTGTCGTGTGGATTTATACGAGCCCAGGACAGTTCATGCTCATGGTTGCTTTCAATTTTAGAGAGTCTGAAAGCAAATAAGAAGACTCCAGGGGGTTGCTTTTTCGTATGTTTAGTCTCCAAGGCCCAAAGAAGCATAAAAGGATGCAATGAAGAACTCTTCTAGATGGTGTGACTAGAGTATTCATTTTTCGTAATTAGTCTACCAGGTCCAGAAAAGGGTTAAACTTATACCAGATAGATGCCCTTTCAGGTACTTTAACGAGCATGAAAGGAAGCAAGATTGCTCGGTGATCTTTTCATTCTTTTAGGAGTCAGAAAAGAGCTTAACGAAAACTCCCTAAGTGCCTTTTTCGTGAAGGACTTGTCCGGCCCGAAAAAGGGATAAAATTATACTGAACAAAAGGAATGGCCAGGCAAGGAGGAAGTGTTCAATCAAGGAACAATAATGATGACCAAGAATGAGGGTAGGGGGGAACACTGGTGGGCCTCCTTGCGGGGTAAATGAATGGTGGCAAAATAACGAAATATTTGCAGTATGACAGGAGTGGAGGGCTCATGTAAAAATGTGGAACAATCCGATGGCGGTCGATGTGGCACGCAAATCAAGGCAGCAAGGTGTCGGGACACAATGTTGAAATTGTACCAAGTGAGAGCGAGAAATGATCTCAAGCATCATCACAAGCTCGAAAAAATGAATCCGGCGATATAAAGGATGTTAAAAACGGATAACGGTCGATGTGGCACGTGAACCGAGGCGACGGGGGGCATTTTGGAAAAAATACCCAAAAAATCTGGGCATGAGAGCGAGAAATGATCTCAAGCGTCATCACGGGCTCGAAAAAATGAATCCGATGATATAAAATATGTGAAAAACGGAGAACGGACGATGTGGCATGCAAACCGAGGCAACTAGTGGCGTCTAAAAAAAAAAAAATGGGCAAAAAATGATGAGGGAAAAAATAATGCAACGAGGTGACCATCATGATGGTCTCGTCGGGCTGATTCCAGTGGTGGAAACGGTTCGAAAAACGGACTCTGTATGGGGTCAGAATGGCCAAAATAAGAAAAAATCAACTGACTATAAATAGTGAGTGGGTCCAACATGACATGTGTCATTTGTACTATTTGACTTTGACTTGTGATCAGAGTGGACCAGAGCTGAGGTGGCATTTCTAGATGATCCGACCAGCCGATTTCAGATCCGGGAGATACAGGTATTCCGTCAAACTCATACCTGCATGTTTTTTAGGGTCGGGGGTTGGGTAGTGGGTCCTAGGGTTATTTGTACAGTCCACATGGGGTGGACCACGGGTTAGGGGGACGAAACCGCTGTTGGCGATCGCGAGTTTCAGTGTGAACCACGTGGTTTGGTACTGCGTGATTCTCGGCTGGACACGCGGTCTGGTACCAGCGCGTTCCAAGGTGGAACACGCGGTTCCAAACCACGAGATGAGAGCTGACAGTCACGATTAAGAACCGCGGCTGTAGGTCTGACAGCCGCGGCCGGAAGCCCGAAAGACGCGGTTTTGGGCCGAGCTAGTAGGGTCTTCCGGGGGGAGGGGAATGACTTATTTATTTGACGTGAATCTGATGAGTCTACTTTGTGTGATTGACAGGATGCCGCAGGTTCTATGGAGAGAGCGGGAGATCCCTGATGAGATCATGGCCGTCATCCGAGGGGATGACAATGTACGATCGGTGCTGGGACTATTCGGACTACTGAAGTTCACACAGATACCCATGATACGGTCAGCAGCGTTGCTGCTGAATCGACTGATTAGTTTCTGGGAGCCGGACATACAGGCTTTCCGAGTATAGGGTGAGAAGGTGGACCTCACCCTGACTGATGTATACTTTCTGACGGGGTTGCCCTATCTGGGCAGGGTGGCAGACACACAGCCGTGGGTCACCGTGGACGTAGACATGGAGGACATGTTGGAGAGATACTGTGGTCCTGAGGCGAGGGTGCATAGGAATGCACTCCTAGTGAGGGACCTATAGGAGCCATCAGTGCAGGCCATGGCAGCATGTGTGGTTCGGGTATTGGGGTCCCAGTCACTTGAGAAGGTGTCGGGGGGCCAGATGCAGATGGTAGAGCGCGTACTGGATGGGGTGTACTACGCGTGGGGCCAGATGTTCCTCACCTGTGTTCAGTGGCAGCTGACAGCAGCGAAGGAATCTGGCAAGGGGTTTTGCTACGGTTCTTTCTTGTGTGCGTTTTTTATGGAGAGGGTGCCCACACTGCGGCCGTGGGTGCCGATCAGAGCAGGAGGTTTGAGGGAGCCTTGGATGGTGTGGTGGGGCGAGATGATGCGTCGCCGTGGTGGCGGCGACGTGGGTAGGTATTTTACACAGGAGTTGTACCTGCAGTGGCTCCAAATACCATTGACACTGGATGACTTCCCATATAGGGACATGGACTACACGGGAGATCCAGAGGCACCACGAGCACCAGGACAGGCATGGGGACCCGATGGTATGTATGTGTTTGCTTGCATGTTATGGATGTCAAGTTGTATATATATGATAGTAGATTGATATACTGTGACTGACATATGGGTGTTCTACAGATGTGGGCCCGAGGCCGCCGCTAACACATGTGGCACGGAGGGGGATTGTGGCCATTCCAGCTCTGCCTGGGTGAGGAGAGGTCCGTCGCCGTGATGCGGAGGGGACACTGGAGTCGGTACGGGCACTACTAGACCGGTTGCTGATAGGAGTGACTGGCGAGGGGTGGCAGGACGTCGATCCGGACGTGGTTCAGGATTGCATGAGGGCACCCCGAGAGTTCAGATCCATTGCGATCCGGGTGGCTATCCTGGTAGACAGGGCACGGGCACAGGAGCCCGTAGGGGATGAGGATTTGCTGGAGGAGGAGCGAGGGGAGGACTCAGAGGCAGCCGATGCAGGCAATGATGCAGGGTATGTCTCTCATTAGGGAGTGCAGGGGACTCCCCCCGAGTTTTGTAGCTACGGCATGTATTTTATGAGGCTTTAGGGATGTATATCCATTTTTTGTATAGATGAGTACAGGGGTACTCAGGACATGTATAGCACTGAACATGTATTTTTTGATATATATATATGCACATGGATGCACCTTTTTATGATGTTGTTTTTGTACGCACGTGGATGCACATTATGATATGTGAGATGCTTGTATTGCACGTGGATGCAAATAGTATAGGGTGTTGGGCACGTGGATGCCCCTTGTGTATTTTATGTGATGCAGCATGATGTATGTATGATTAGGCACGTGGATGCCCCTATGGATATACATGTGGTTGTACGGTTTATGTACATGGATGCAAATGTTGATGCAATGCAATCTTTTTGGGTTTTTATATTTTTATGATATGTTATGAGATGATGATGCATGATGTAAGTGTTACATCGTGTGATTGATATGCCAATCTAGGATGTTGTTGGCCATTTGATCTGCGACACTATTTTGAGCTCTTGGGACATGGGTGAATGTTATGGATTCAAACTGTCGGCTGAGTTGTTTTGCGCGAAGGAATTTTCTAAAAAGGCAGGGATCACGCACCTGGTAGCAGTTGTTGAGTTGGGAGACAAGTAGCTGGGAGTCGAGGAACACATGAAGGTGACATATGCCCATCTGGAGGGCAGCAGTCAGGAGACCGGTCACAGCATCATACTTGGCCTGGTTATTGGTAGCAACGCCTATACATATCCCGTCAAGGTGAATCATCTCTTGTGAGGGGGAATATAAGACCCATGCTGCAGAAGCCAGGTTTGGAGACCAGCGGCTTGCTCCATCAGCGAAGCCAGTGTAACAAGGTGGAAGATGGTCCATCTGTGGTCATGCAAAAATGATGAATGTAAGATGATGGTAAAAAATGTGAAAAACAAAAAGAGAGCAAACTGTACAATGCGGACCAATGAGGCCGCGGTTTCATTTATGGGTAAAAGTGCTTAAGATACAACCCATTACGAGGGTTGTGCAAAGGGTGACCTTCGGAGTCAGCTAAGATGTATGCCCCCTTGCCGAGGCAGGTCTGCACGATGTAAGGGCCTTGCCACATGGATTCAAACTTCCCTTTACCGGTTTTTTCGTGGGCTTGGTCATAGGCGAGGACGAGGTCCCCTTCGTGGAAAGTTTGAGGGTGAACATGTTTGTCATAACTGGCTTTGGACCGGTTCTTGGCAGCTTCGATGTTCTGGAGGGTGGAATGACGGTCTTCATCAGCTTGTTCGAGTGTCAACATACGCTACTCGAGGGGGGAAGTGTCGGGGAGAAGCTCAACGGTGATATGTAAGGAAGGAATATGACACTCGATGGGGAGGACAGACTCTACACCGTGAACTAAATGAAATGGGGTAAAACCGGTGGCGGTCTTAGTGGATGTACGGTAAGCCCATAAGGCAGGGAACAACATGTGGTGCCAATTGGACTTATGCTTGTCAATAGTTCGTTGGAGGATGGTTTTTAGGATTTTGTTGATGGCCTCTACTTGGCCATTCCCTTGGGGGTAGTAAGTAGAGGAAAATTGGTGTTCAAATTTGAGGAGGGTGGATAACTCACGCCAGACAGCATCTTTGAAGTGTGAACCATGGTCTGAGACCAACTGTTTAGGGACCCCGAATCGAGTGATAACATGGTTGAAAAAGAAATGGGCAGCAGTGTCAGCAGTACAATTGAAGGTGGGCATGGCTTCTGCCCATTTGGTGAAGTAATCCACGGCGACAATGATGTACTTGTGGCCGTTGGCAGACGGGGGTCTACACTCCATGAAGTCGATGGCCCACTTACAAAAGGGACCAACGGTGACGACTGGGTGTAACAGAGCAGGTGGTGTCCGGGCCTTGAGGGCAAAAAGTTGGCAGTTATGGCAATGCTTGACCGCAGTGATGCAGTCGGTGAAAAGTGTGGGCCAAAAGTATCCGACGCGGACAACCTTTTGGGCAGTGGCCATCCCGGAGAAATGGCCTTCGCAGGCACCGCTATGACAGTCGTTAAGGACGTGTTCCGCTTCCTTGTGTGTAAGGTAACGACGAAGAATGGTGTCAACCCCTCACCGGTAAAGGACATCGCCTAAGAGGAGATATCGAGAGGCCTGGTGACGAATGCGACGACGTCCATTACAGGTGACTTTGGGTCTGAACATCTGCGTGCGCAGGTATAACAAAATATCACCGTACCATGGGTCATCAGATGAGATGGTGAATAAATGGTTGTCAGGTAACTTATTGGAGATTAGTGGGGCTTGGAGAAGGGAAGGGAGATCAGTGATGAGCTGGGCAAGCGCGAGGGCTTTATTGCTCTTAGGTGTTCGGAAAGTGAGGTCATATTCCTGGAGGATAATGACCCATTTGGAAACACGACCTTGCAGGAGCCGCCGGTTTAAAAGATATACCATGGGATTAGAGTCTGCGACGACTGTGGTATGGCTCATTAAGATGTAGTGTCACAATTTTTGGATGGAAAAGACCACTGCTAGGGCTAGTCTCTCCTCATATGGGTAATGTAGGGGTGGACCAGACAAGGTCTGGCTGACGTAGTAAATGACATGCTCTTGGTGAGAGGCGTCTTCTTGAACCAAGACTCCGAACACAGCATGCTCGGATGCCGAGACGTAGAGGATGAAGTCATGGGAGAAATCCGGAGGGGAAATCAAGGGGGCTTGTGTGAGAGCTTTCTTGAGGGCCTCAAATGCAGCTTCTACTTGCTCATCCTAGACGAAGGGTACGCGGGTACAGAGCAGGCGCAAGAAACCGTGAACGGTAGTGGCGTAATCAGGAACGAAGCGTCGAAGGAAGTTGGATCGCCCTTGCAGACTTTGGAGTTGCCGGAGCGTGCAAGGAGAGGGAAGGTCTAAGATGGCTTGGACTTTCAGGGGATCAACAGTAATTCCTTTCTGGGAAACAATAAAACCCAACAATCGGCCTGCCGGAATGCAAAAGACACACTTGTGGGGGTTCAAGTGGATTTGATATTTGCGACAACGCAGAAAAACTTGCCGAAGGTCGTTAAGGTGGTCCGATCCTTTCCAGGAACGAGCTGTAAGGTCATCAAGGTAGACTAGCAGGATATGGACCAAGTCGTGAAAGCAATAGGTCATGGCCCGCTGGAAGGTGGCACCAGCATTTTTGAGGCCGAAAGGCATAACACGATAGGCAAAGGTGCCCCAGGGGGTAGTAAAGGAAGTTTTGTACTGGTCTTCCTTACGGATCTGAATTTGGTTGTATCCGAAAAAACCATCCATGAAAGAGAGGACTTCATGCCCCGCACACGCATCGATGAGTTGGTCAATAAATGGCGTGGGGAAATTGTCCTTGGGACAAGCGCGGTTTAAATCTCAGAAGTCAGTGCATACTCGAATGGTGCCTTGTTTTTTGTTAACTGGAACGGGGTTTGAAACCCAAGTGGTATAGGCAATAGGATAAATGAATCCTGCCATACGCAGTTTCTCAATCTCGGCTTTAACAGCTGGGAGCTTTGAGGGATGAGTGGGGCACTGTTTCTGACGAACAGGGGGTACATCAGGCCATGTGTCAATGTGGTGCTCGATAATGGCGGGGTCGAGACCAGGCATCTCGGTATAGGACCAGGCAAAGACATCAAGGAATTCTCGAAAGAGTTTTCTGTACTCCTCAATCTCTTGTTCACTGCAGGAGGCTCCTAAGGCAATGCATTCATTGACGCCAGGTGGGTCAGAGATATCTATGTGGATGACGGGTGAGATGTTGGCCATGCTACCTTCCTCGAAGGCGTCAGGAGCAGGAATAGGGTCCTTGAACCAGTCGACCTTGGTGGGGAGGAAGTATTTGGACTCAATCGTGAATTGGGTAGCTGTGCTAGAGGAGGATTCTTCGGCAATGAAGTAGGAACAATGATGCATATCATCCCAGGGATAATCCGGGGCCGTGAGAGCCTCAAGAATCTCCTCATTAGTACGGAAAGTTTGTGTCATCAAATCGGTTGACAAGGGGATAGGGGTTGAAGAGATCATATAAATGGTATTAACCTCTCCTGAAGGGCAGGAGATCGGAGGGTGGATCTCCTCAATGGTGGGTGGTGCCGTCTCAAGATCCAGATTGTGCATCTCATAGAGAGCCGCTCTGTAATCCGAGAGATCAGGACAATGATGTGAGTAATGCCCGTAAATGCCGCATATGGCACAGGGGTGGTTGGTACGCAGGGATTTATCTTTAGGCTTGGGAGTGGGGTTTAGTTCGACAGTTGGGATGTTGGGGTCATCATCGAGCATCTGCATGTGTTTCTGTAAGGCTGGTAACTGTGGACACTGATGAGTCACATGGCCTAACTCGTCGCACAACGAGCATTTGGGAGGAGCGCGAAACATTGGAGGGTTTTTGACTGTCTTGGGAGGTGGTACAGCAGTGTAAGGTTGTGGCCCTCTTCCCCCAGTGGGTTTGGGAGTAGGAGGGGGAGTCATGGAGGACGAAGGGGTAGAGACACCGGGGGGTGGCTGAGTAGTAGTAGCCATGGGTTGCACCAGTTGGAGGACGACGCTTGGTGTCGGCGGGGGAATGGGAGGCGAAAGGTACCAGATGGGTAATCCCAAAGTTAACCTAGGGAGGCTAAGGGTAGCCATAACCGGGGCGCTTACTACTCCCGATGGAGGGACTAGGAAGGGGATTGTATGGATAGGTGTAACACCAATGTGGCTAGGTACCAATGGTGGTTTAGGCAACAAGGGTGGTTGATTGTTAGGTGTTTGGTTATCGTGGGACAAGGTACATAAGTCAGACACGTCGGGCGTAGATGCTGGGGGAGGAAAGGAGTGGAAAGTGGATGTCATCGGTGGGTCTGAGTAAACCCATGGTCCCAAGGAGGAAACAAACGAGGTAGCGGCACTACTAATAGGTTGTTCAACCATGGGGAGAACATTTTCTGGTGCTGCGGGGGCATTGGGATCGTAGTAGGTAAGCTGGTCAATCTTAACCACGCGCCCCTCATGGGGGAACATCATGGTGTGAAAGACGGAAGAGGCAACCGCCCACATGGCATACATGTAGCTGCGGCCAAGTAAAAGGTTATAATCCAATTAGGCATTGATTACCTCAATGTCAATGAGGATGGTTTTGCCACCTAACTGGACAGGGACATTGGCTAGGAGGCCTTGGGGCTGAGCCAAACGACCGTCGTAGGCACGTAATGCAGTGGTGGACTGCTGGAGACTAGGGGATCCCAACTTCTGCCACACGAATGTAGACATAACGCATGTGGAGGCACCTTCATCGATGATGCACCGATGGATGACAAGATTCCGAATGGAAACAGAAACTTGGAATGCTAGAGTGGAAGGCAGGCGGGGTTCGGACTGGTCCAAATCAAATGCCATCAAATTCGAATCATTTGGGTCAATCCCCCCAATGGCTGAGAATAAAGTCTTGCGCTGAGAAGGGCAGTTCTTCAAGACTTCTAACGCAAACATGGCTGCAGGAGATTGGGCTAAGTCATCTACAATGTTGTGGTTTGACGCAGTGCGCGCATTAGGGTTATTGTTGAGATGGCGAAGTGGGAAACGAGGTGCTTTGGGAGCGCCATCTTGTGGAGGTGGAGGTATACGTAACGCTTGATCAGTGGGAGGTACTTCAGGGATGGAGCCATATTGGTTCCGACGGGTCTGAAGGTTGACATCAGCGGATGACATCATCAACAAGTGGTGGGTTCCCGAGTCAAACATAGGTTGATCGGGAGCAGCGTATGTGATTTGCTGTTGGGGGGGTGCGTTGGCTTGAGGGGGAGCCAATGTCTGAGTGTTTACTACGCCTTGGGTTGGTAAGGGGTTTTGCAACACCAAAGGTGGTTGCTGAGGTTGAGGGGGGTTAGGTGGCACCTGAGGAGCTGCATGCCCTTGGCGATGGGCATCATCAACCCAAAGTTGCTGAGCTCACTCCAAGTGTGGGCAAGCATGTGTGTAGTTGCCATAGACCCCGCAAATAGAACAAGGGTGGTTTGTTCGCAATTTGGGGTTTTTATCCTGCTTGGGCGGGCAATCAGGGTTTTGGTTAGCAGGGGCTGCATTATTATTGTTGGGGGGATTAGCCGGTTGACCAGCTTGGTCTGCAGGTTGGTTGTTCCCACAATTACGACCCTTGCCGCGGTTTTTTTGGCCCTGGTTGCGTTGGTTGTTCTGGTTTTACTGTGGATTGTGTTGGGCGTAGACTTGCCCTTGGGCAGCAGGTGGATTCTGAGGTTGCGCAGGTGCTGGAGCAGGCTGCGGGGGATGATATGCAGGTGGAGGCTGAGCAGGTGCAGCAACTTGAGGGGGTTGCTGATATGTCTGCGGAGCGGGTTGTGGGTTTACCGCAGGGGCTGCCTGTGGCGGATAATAAGTGGGTTGGGCTTGTGAAGGTGCAGGAGCTGGTGTAGCCTGCTGATGGTAGTAGGGCTGCGGTGCGACCGGGGGGGCATACGTGGGGGTCGGATGATCGAAGCACTGAGGTGGACATGAGGGTCCATGAGAATGGTGGTGATGTGTCATGGGAGTATACGAGTTGGTTGCTCCAAAATGTGAGGTAGCCCGCGAAAGGTCGGGGCCAGGGGTAGGACGTGCTACGGAAAATGGTTGGGGATGCGAAGAAACACGGCCAATGATGCCGTCTGCAGCATGGGATGCCCTCGGCGCATCGTACTGGGAGGAATCTCCGCGAGGGGTGTCAGGTATAATGGTATAGAGGTAACCCGACTGGGCGTAAATGAGGTCGAACTGTTGGGCCTTAAGGATGGCCTCTTCTTCAGAGTGGGGTCTTTCTGATGCCACATCCTTAGCAATGACAGGGAGAAGGGACTTGAGGAACCAATCTAGGAAGATACGGTCGTCTAATTTGATCTTGCATAAGCTACGGCGTCAACGCCACTCATGGATGTGGTCCGTGATGTGGGTAGCCGTGTTTTGTCTACAAGATAGGAGGATCTCAACGCCCGCGTCGTAGCGGACAGGCAACTGGAAGAACTGCAGGAAGGTCAAGGCAAGGGAAGCAAAGGTGGCATGGGTCCCATGGGGTTGCTCGATATACCACTTGGCTGCAGAGCCAGTGAAGGTGCACTGTAAGAGACAGAGGTGAACAGAAGCATCCACTATGGAGTTGGAGGAACACCGTAAATGGAAGGACATGATATGGTTTTGTGGGTCCTCACCTGCCTTGCCCTCAAACTTAGGGATGTCAGAGGGGACCTTGGTAGGCATATGAGGCCACGCAGGGTCGTGTCGGATAGGGTCGTTGGTCAATCTGGCCAGGTCAGGTAGGTTGAGGCTAGCCATGAATGGCAAACTGGGAGAAGGATGTCACACAGTAGTGGGTTGGACCAAGTTGGGGCTAATGCCCCCAAGTGGAGGGATAGGATTTGGGATGGTGCCCCCAAGTGGGGGAACGGAGGTAGTATAGGAGGGGCCTGCACCACCATGGGTAGTGTGAGCCACTAATGGAGTGGGGATAGGTATTCCTGCTGCGGGAATAGGTGCAGTGAGGGGAACAGTAGATGGGGGCCCCATTGAGGGCATACCCAAAGCAGGTGTGGTGACAGGTGTAGTGGTGGATGTGCCACCAATGGTCCCTACCAAAGAGGGAGTGGAAGTCATGCCAGCCATGGGGCTAGTAGGGGCAGTGTAAATGGGGTTCTTAGACTCTGCCTCAGAATCGGAGGTAAAGTAAGGAGCGTTAATATCTGGTGACGGAGTCCTATGCCGCTGACGAGTGGAGTCAACTGACAAGGCTCTAGATCTGTGATAAGTGGTATCAAGTGATAATGATCTGTGGCGATGACGGGTGGTGTCAAGTGAACCGTGCTGTGGGGGCTCGCCCCTAAGGCGCCGAGAATGTCTCGGGGACTCAATGGTGACAGATGGTTTCAAATCTTTGTGGGTTGAGGCTAGTAAAAAACAGCTCAAAAACCCTAATGCAACCGAGTGTGCAGAAGGAGAGCTCAAAAAACAAGGCACTCAGGCCAACAACCAACTCAAAACACCTACTGCAACAGCTGTGCTACAATAAGTGGAGTACAAAGAAAATGGTCAGAATACCAACAAGCAGTAGGTTTCCTAAAAATAAAAAATGGTGGACTCACTAGACCAAAGGGAGGTAAGGGAGCATGCAAACACCTAACTAAAAGTATTCTGACTCAACTAGACATATCCTTTGCAAGGTGATGAAATCCAAGTCAGACAATATGAATAGGAAAGCCAAGTGGCTAAGATATCCCCCTACCGGGAGGGACATCGGGTAGTCAATCCTAGAAGAATGGCAACTAAGATACCCCATTCATGACACGTCCAGAAAGGTGAATCTGCCGTTTGGTCCTTTAACCGCAATACCCCTATACAGGGATATCCCGAGAACTGCGAAAGGTAGCCCTTCGGTTACTGAATGGAGTGCGATATTCCACTCAGGCCTCTGGAACCAGTCTCCCAACTTCAACCCTCCTAAGGGAGAGGCCCTCTGATAAACTGGTCGTGACCATGCCAAAAAGTACTAGGGGATTTTGGTTCCCTATTTGGACAACAACTATGTCTCAAGTGTAAGTAACCGAGGGGTGTTATTGGAAGCCTATCCCCCCGATCCTACCTAACTACAAAGATTCTTTTGTGTTCCCCAGGTGGGGTTAGAATATTGGTTGAGTTAAGTAGTTTTTAAGTCTCACTTGAATTATGTGACAGAGTGTGTGCTCGTGAGGTGATGATGAACCCAAGTAGAAAGTGCCACTAGGGAGGGCAACTTTCTATCTAGCAATAACAATACAGAAATAAAATTTTAAAATGCACAATTTTCTTTTTCAATTTAAATTGCTGAAAATGTAAAAACGATTCTATAAATGAAACAGAAATAAAAATGCAGAAAAGGATGTAAGGAAGGGTGGCTGCAGGTAGGACAGATGGCTGTGCTAGGGCAGAAAATAGTGCAGCAAAGGGGCTGGGTTCAAAATAGGGAAAAAATTGCAGAAATCAGACCGCAGGTTTTTGGCAAATCTGAACAGGCTGACCGCGGGTTTAAGGGAAACAGACGGACGGGTCGCGGATTTTTGGCTGACAGAGGCAGTCGGACCGCAGGAAACAGGGAAAAAATCACCGGCGGGTCGTGGGAAAAGGGGTTGACAGGCGCAGTCGGGACGCCAGAAAGGGGCAGACAGACGGAAGTTGGGACGCGGCAAAGGAGCAGAAAGTCGCAGTCGGATCGCAGCAAAGGGGCTAAAAGCCGCAGTCAGGACGTGGGAAAATGGCCGACAGGCACCATCAGATCGCAGCAAACAAGCTGTTTAGACACGGTCGGATCGCAGGTAATAAACTTGAATCTGTCGGCAGGGCGTCGGAAACAGTCTGAGAGTCGCGGTCGGGTCGTAGGTAAAGGCCGGAAAGGCGCGGTCGGGACGCGACTGCAGAGGGAAAAAACTCGGTATACGGCGGCCGACGAAGACAGCCGAAAGGAAAAAATTTTTAAAACTGAAACTAGAAATTCAAAATCTAGGGGAGTCGCAAAAACTGTAGCTAGGGTTTTACCCCTAGCTTGTGCGAATGAGCACCTACTAAGGAGAATGGACTCCTTAGTAGCAGTTCAGTAAATGGAAATTATTAAGCTAAAACAGAAATATAAACTACTCTAAAACATGTGCATGAAACATAAACAACAAGATGTAAATAATGGTTTGTATATTAATATTACCTCCAAGGTGAAGGTTGGTGAAGCTCTTGCAATGTCCAAGAGGGTTGCTCCAAGCTCCAATGTGCTTCTTCTCTTTCTCCAATGGTGGAAATGGGCCAAAAGGGGCTCTCAAGGTGAAAGTGGCTCAATGGTGAGCTAGGGTTTCAAGAGAGATTTTGGCAGAGTGAGGGTATACTTGATTGTGGATGTGGAATAAGGGGTCTCCATCACCTATTTATAGTTTTTTGGTGGTGGAGTGCTGACCCATGGTTTTGGGAACCATATGGTTTAGGGCAGCTGTACAGGGTTTTTTTCTCTTTTTCCTCATTATTTTATATTTTTTATTCCCTTTTTAGGGGGTTTTTGCTATTTTAGAGGAATTTTGGATATTTTTGGAGGAAAAAGGGGTTTTTTTAGCCTTTTTGAGGGTTTTTTTGATGGTTTTGTGGCCTTTTGGAGGCATTTTAGGCCTTTTGGAGGCATTTTAGTGGGATTTTCAGGGTTTTTAAGGGAAATATGGTAGAAAAATGGACAAATGAGCCATGTAATGAGGTAGATGAGGTAGTGAACACTTTTTTGGTGTTAACAGTCTTCCCGAAATCAAGACCAAACATGAAGGTGTTTTGCAAAGGATGTGCAAAAGGTAAGAACATAAAGAAGGATTTTCCAAGCAGTGAAAGCAAGTCAAAAGACATCTTGGAAATCATCCACTCAGATGTATGTGGTCCTATGTCATCCAGTTCTCTAAGTGGGTATGTTTACTATGTCTCATTTATTGATGACTTCTCCACGAAGACTTGGGTATACTGGTTGAAGAACAAAGATGAGGTGTTTGATAAGTTCAAGGAATTCAAAACCTTGATGGAGAATCAAACTGACAAGAAGATCAAAACATTCAGTTCCGACAATGGTGGAGAATTCACCTCAGGTGACTTTAAGAAGCTTTGTAGTGATTCATGGATTAAGAGGGAGTTGAATGCTCCTTATAATCCTCAACAAAATGGAGTTATAGAAAGGAAGAACAGAACTATCATGGAAGCAGCAAGGGCAATGCTGCATGACTGGGATCTACCTATGCATCTATGGGCAGAAGCAGCTAGAATAGCTGTATATATGCAGAACAGAACACCCCACAAGATATTAGACAACAAGACACCAGAAGAGGTCTTTTCTGGTAAGAAACCTGAAGTCAGCCATCTCAGAATATTTGGTTGTCCAATATACACTCATGTTCCAAAGGAAACGAGGACTAAACTAGATCCTTCATGAAAGAAGGGTATCTTTGTGGGTTACAGTGAAAGCTCGAAGGCTTACAGAATATACTTTCCAGGGTTGAAGAAGATTGATGTCAGCAGGGATGTGACACTAAGGAAGCAGTTCCAGAAGTTGTTCGTGAGTTTGAAGATCTGCAAGAACCTATAGATCCACCCCATGAGGATAACTCTCACAAGAGGAAACTTGCATGGGCTAGAGAGCTCATTCAAGATGCAGAAAGATTTGGCATCCTAGAAGAGGAACACAGAGCAAAGAAGAGAACCAGATCACATACTAGCTATGTTGCTTTACTCTGTGACATTATGAACAAAGAGCCTTCCAGTTATGAAGAAGCGGCGGAAAAGAAAGAATGGAAGGATGCCATGGTTGAGGAATACCAATCAATAATGAAGAATGATGTTTGGGATGTTGTTCCAAGACCTAAAGAGAAGTCCGTTGTGACTTCCAAATGGATCTACAAAATCAAGCATGTTGCAGATGGCAGTGTAGAGAAATACAAGGAAAGATTCATAGCTCGTGGCTTCTCTCAGAAAGGGGGAATAGATTATGAACAAACTTTTGCACTTGTAGCCAGGTATACTTCCATCAGAATAGTACTTGCCCTGGCTGCAGCAATGAGATGGAAAGTACACCAGATGGATGTCAAGACTGCTTTCTTGAATGGTGTAGTTGAAGAGGAAGTATATGTGAAGCAGCCACTCGGTTTTGAAATACATGATAGAGATTCATATGTGTGCAGATTGAAGAAAGCCTTATATGGCTTGAAGCAAGCTCCCAGAACCTGGTATGGTAGGATGGACAGTTTCCTATCTAGTTTGGGCTTTACCAAGAGTAAAGCGGATTCGAACCTTTATTACAAGATTGAGGAAGGGAATCCTGTGATTCTACTCCTGTATGTGGATGACTTATTTGTAACAGGAGATGACAGATTGATTGCAGATACTAAGAGGAATCTTGCTGCTAAATTCGATATGAAAGATTTGGGAATCATGCACTATTTCCTAAGTATGGATGTGTGGCAGAGTGCAGGTGGGATCTTCCTTGGTCAAGGGAAGTACACAGTAGATATCCTGAAGAGATTCGGGATGATGGATTGCAAGGCCATGGCCACACCTATGGCATCGAATCTGAAGCTTCTATGTGATGCTTTTTCTAAGCTGGTTGATGTCTCTATGTATCGTCAGATGATTGGGTCCTTGATGTACCTGACGAACACAAGACCAGATATTTGCTTTGCTGTGAACACATTGAGCCAGTTCCTAACGGATCCGAGAAGTGTTCACCTGGTTGCTGTAAAGCATGTTCTGAGGTACCTGAAGGGTACAGTGGATTTTGGGCTCAAGTATGAAGCGAATCAAAAGTTTAACCTGCAGGGTTATGTTGATTCAGATTGGGCTGGCAGTGCTGCAGATAAGAAGAGAACATCTAGGTGCTGCTTCCATATGGGATCGGGTGTGATCTCTTGGTTTAGCAGGAAGTAGTCCTGTGTAGCACTGAGTACAGCTGAGGCAGAGTATGTTGCAGCCTGTTTAGCTAGTTGTGAGGCAGTATGGCTATGGAAGCTACTGTCTGAGTTATTTGATGTCCCGTTGGATGCTACTGGTATCTTCTGTGATAACCAGAGTTGTGTGAAGCTGTCCGAGAACCCAGTGTTTCATGACAGGTCAAAACACATAGAGATCAAATATCACTATATCAGGGATATGCTGTAGAGAGGAGCTGTGAAGCTCCTGTATGTTGCGACGGATGAGCAGATTGCAGATGTGCTGACGAAGTCACTAGCTAGGGTGAAGTTCGAGTACTTCAGAGAGAGGCTTAGCATTCTTCAGATCGAGGACACTTCGAGGAAGAATTGATGGACACATTTTTTGAAGCCATTCCAAGCATGTTGGAAGGAGGATCCTTCACATGGCTGTGGATGTAAGCACTGGATGACGAGCATCAGGATGATGTTCTAGTTTCTGCTTGGATATGATCAGTTGGATCATTTTTAATATATGTACGCATCATGTTGGATGCTTGGATATGATCAGTTGGATCATTTTTGTATATGTATGTATGCATCATGTTGGATGCTGGATATGATCAGTTGGATCATTTTTTATGTATGTATGTATGCATCATGTTGGATGTTGGATATGATCGGTTGGATCATGTGTATGTATTTTGTATAAGCATCATTTTGGATGCTTGGACCATGTATCTGTATATGTATCAGGTGGATACATTGTATGATCAGGTGGATCATGTATATTGATATGTATCAGGTATGATCAGGTAGATCATGTATGTTGATGGATACATTGTGTGGATCATGTATCTATGTATCAGGTGGATACACTATGTATGATGATCTGTATCAGGTAGATACTTGGTGTGCATCAGATGGATGCATTGTATGATCAGGATGATCATGGATGACGAGCTTCTCCAGATGACATGCAATAGGATGTTGTAGTGATGATGATAAGGGTGATCATGTGTACATCAGGATGATGTATGATGAGTATCAGATGATACTTTGTGGCCGTGGATCCGGTTGTGCAGGTAAGCATGTAATTTGTGCCCTGGGATATTTGTAGATGGTCTTTCGAGGTTTTTCCCATGGCATGTAAGTCATACCCTGGGACATCTGGCAAATGCTCTTTCGAGGTTTTGCTTGGGAGGACATATAATTTGTGCCCTGAGAGATCTGTAGATCGTCTTTCGAGGTTTTTCCTATGGCATGTAATTCGTGCCCTGGGATATCTGGCAGATGCTCTTTTGAGGTTTTGTCCTATGGCATGTAATTTGCCCCTGGGAGATCTGGACAGGATGAAAAAGGCCTCAGATGCTTCAGCCAGGTTTTTTCCATGACCACATGTAATTTGCTCTTGGGAGATCTAGACAGGATGAAAAAGGCCTCAGATGCTTCAGCCAGGTTTTGTTGTGAGATCACATGTAATGTGCTCCTGGGAGATCCAACAGGTAGAGCCATGTGCTCGTAACAGCCTGGGATGCTTCAGCCAGGTTTTGTGATGGGTCACATGTAATGTGCTCCTGGGAGATCCTACATGTAGAGTTGTGTGCTCGTAATAGCTTGGGATGCTACAGCCAGCTTTTGTGACGCACGTAATAAGTCCTGAGAATTCCACAGTATGGCCAGTGATGATCAAGACCTACAGGTGGTGGGCCTACATCCAGTATGAAAAAAGGCTTGGCTCTGTAGAACTTCCTATGATGAGTAAATTCAGAGATTGGTTGAGATAGTAGCAGCAGTGACGATGATGATGACGATGATCCTGAGAAGAAGACTTGTCTAGCAGAACTGTGTCGAGAAATACCTTCCTAATTAAGAGGGAGTGTTGATGTATATGTAACTTCAGAATGTATTTCATTTGTGTATTTTATATATATTTATTGTACCCTTATAAGAGATGTGTCATTCCTCTATACAGAAGTGTCATCATGTGGATTGACAAGTGTCTCAAGTGTGTGTACTTGCCGATGGGTTATTAGACCACCATGTGGGGTCGGCCCTGAATTATATATATTATAATGTGGATATACCCAGCTAGACAAGTCGGCCCCATAAGGTCAATGGGCAAAAAGGTTAGTATAAATACAGATCGGAGATCTCTATTTTATTCATTTTGGAAAAGTAACTCACTCTCACTCAGAAAGTGGCGCACTAGTGAGGAGGAGGATGATTTGCTACTAGGAGACTATCTCAATGTATTTCGGTTGTACTTTGGTTGAGCCATTGCTCTCTCTATCTTTGAAGAAGTTGTGGGATTTTTCACCTTAGGGTTTTCCCCACGGAAACTCTGTGTCTCTTGTCTCTCATGCTTTTGATTCTTGTGATGCTTGTCATGCTTATTGTGATTGTCATGCATTGATATACTGTATATGTTATTCTCTCAGTAAAGATCCTAGAGTATTGTGAATTAATGCTCAAAATTTAACATCCAATCCCTACCTATGATGGTTTAAGTAGCATTCATGCATTTTTTCAAGAATATACCGTGATTCTAGATGAATATAAGATGTCAGCATTAGATTCAACACTACGCGCTACACCTTCTAGATGGTGGGACGCACATAAGGACACTCTAAAAACATGGGAACATTGCATGCACATGATGGAAATCAGATTCACATAGAAAGCTATGCTGACAATAGTAAAGTATAGTGGACAAACAAATCCAAGAGATCACATAGATGTTTGCTCAAAAACATGGGAACATAGACCTCAAGCAAAGTGGGTCCATATGTTTGTGCACACATTAGAGAAGATCCCAAAGAACTGGTATACATACGCAAAGCTTCACAGAGGAACAACAAACTGGTCTATCATGACTATGAACTTGCAAAGAACTTTCAACTTCGAAGATGACTGCCCAAGCATAAATGAGGCTCTACATATTATCAAAGACGAGATATTTGAAGACATACATATACCTATTTATCAGCAAATGGAATGGGAAAGACAAATAGAACATGCCCTTGAATGCTATAACCTTACCGTTGATGAAGAAGATGAAGAATATGAGGAGAGTGAGGATGAAGATCTGTGCAATATCAATATACCATAGTCAGAAGGAGCGCACAAGGTAGAGGGACCTCCATTAGAAATTCCAGATCTGAGTAGCCTTGTCAAAAAAAGAAAAGTTAAGATTGGCACAAGTGAAGAACCAAAGTTCGCATCTATTGGGGATTACTGGGATGAAGAAACGGTCGCGCAGATCATAGACCTTCTGCACGAGTATGACGATTTGTTTTCCAATGAAGTTCTCCAAAATGAAAAGGCATTTTGGGCGACTTGGGAGTCATGGAGATACCTCTCAATCCAGGTGCGAGGCCTATCAAGCAGAGACCTTACCGACTGAATCCTAGATACAAGGAAAGAGTGAAGGAAGAGCTCGATAAGGTGCTTGATGCAGGGATCATTGAGGTAGTGGAAGAATCGGAATGGATAAGCCCTATGGTTATCCAAGACAAGAAAAAAAAGGGGAAATCAGAATCTCAATAGACCATAGGAAGCTCAATAATGCTTCGCTACATGACCCATTTCCTATTCCATTTACAGATGAAGTACTAGACAATGTGAGAGGAAAATGAGGCCTACTCATTCACTGATGGATTCTCTAGATACCATCATATCAGAATAGTCTCAGCAGAAAGACATAAAACTACATTTGCTATTGAATGGTGCTCATATCAGTATACATTTATTCCATTTGGTTTGAAGAATGCACTTGCTATATTTTCAAGTGTTGTTGTCACTGCATTCAAGGATTTTATTCATAAGTTCCTAGAAGTGTACTTTGATGATTAGACTGTATTTGGTTTACTAAAGAACCACTATGAAAACTTCAGAATGATGTTATCTAAGCGTATACAACATCAAATCTCGTAGAACTTGAATAAAAGTGTTTTTTGTGTTCCCAAAGGAATTCTACTGGGACACATTGTGTGCATGCAAGGTATGATGATTGATCCTGCGAAGATCGCAGTCATTGTGAATCTCCCAGCACCAGATTCAGCAAAGCAACTTTGCACAACACTGGGACATACAGGATAATACAAAAAGTTCATCAAGGGTTACGCACATATCATTGCATCGATGGAGAAACTTCTGAAGAAAGAAGTGAAGTTCTTATGGACGAATGACTGTCAGAAAGGATTGGATACATTAAAAGAGAAAATGGTAACTGTGCCTATTCTAGTTTTTCCAAATTGGAATAAACCATTTCATGTACATGTTGATGCTTCATCTATAGCATTGGGAATTATGCTCGCTCAAACAGGCGAAGGAGGCATGATCACCCCATTGCATTTTCAAGCAGAAAATTGTCTTTAGCCGAAAAGAATTACACCAGAACAGAAAGACAGGGTTTAGCTATGGTGTATGCACTACAGAAATTTAGGCACTATTTGCTGGGTGCACACTTCTCCATGTACACCTGACCATTCAGCTCTGAAGTACTTGGTCAATAAGGTAGTGTTAGGGGGGAGAATATGCAGATGGTTACTACTCTTTCAAGAGTATGACTTTGAAATTATTGTTAAACTAGGAAGACTGAATCTAGGACCCGACCACCTTTCAAGAATTGAGTCGGGGGAAGAACCTACAAATCTTGAAGACAATTTACATGATGCACAGTTATTTTCCATACAAATTGCAAATGATTATTACAAAGACATTGTAGAATTACTGACTACAGGATTGGCACCTACAGAATTCACTATGCAGCAAAAGAAGCAGCTAGTAGTCAAAGTAGCAGACTTTACCATCATCGCAGAATAACTATACAAATTAGGACCAGATGAACTGTTGAGCTGATGCGTGTTAGAACATGAAAAGCCATTTATATTGGTCTAGGCACATTCAGGTGTGTCTGGAGGTCACTAAGCAGGAAGAGTTACTGCGCATAAAAATATTAAGAGCATGTATATAGTGGCCTACAGTCCACAAAGACTCAAAAGAACATTGCCGAAGTTGCGATGTGTGCTAAGTAACTGGAAATCCATCGTGAATAGATGCAACTAAGACTACAACTGGATTTGCCAGCATTTGACAAATGGGAAATTGATTTTGTGGGACCTATTAACCCACCAGGAAAGAGAACTGGTGCAAGATAGATTATCACTGCTATAGATTATCTTACCAGATGGGCAGAAGCGAAACCAGTAAAGGACTGTAGCACAGTCACTGATGCGCTATTCATCTTTGAGAATATCCTTACCATATTTGGATGCCCAAAAGTATTAATGAGTGATCAAGGAACTCACTTCATGAATAGAACCATTGAATAACTGATTGAATAATTTTTGATATATCATCAGAAGAGTACACCATACCAATCCACAGGCCAATGGAACTGTCGAAGCATTTAACAAAGTGCTGGAAAATGCGTTCACGTTAGTATGTAACACAAGTAGAGACGATTGGGATATGCGCATACTAGCTATCTTATGGGCATATAGAACAACTTGTAAGAAACTAACAGGCCATACACCTTTCAGGTTGGCCTATGGATAGGAAGTTGTGATGCCGATGGAGTATATTGTACCAAGCATAAGAATTGTTGCATTCACAGACATGGTAGATGGAAGACAATGCAAGAAAGGCTTCTTACACTTGATTGAATTTGAGGAAGATCGCTTCATTGCAGGCTTTTACCAACAATTGTAGAAAGATAGTGAGAAAGCATGGCATGATCGCCATATCAAGCACAAATTCTTCTAGGTAGGAGATCTTGTCCTATTGTATGATAGTAAGTTCATTAAATTTCCTGGCAAATTTAAAATGCATTGGCTTGGGACATATATTTTTATGCATGTTACTAATGGTAGCATAGCTCAGTTAGCCACGTTAGCCGGAGAAAAATTAATAGGTCTGATAAATGGAAGTAGACTAAAACCCTATCGGGATAGTGCTACTTCACTGAAACCTCAGTGAAATGAAGCTGCACAGAGAAAAATATATATATATAGATATAGATATATATAGAAGGAAAAAGAGAAAATTAGAAGCACGCAGTTGCGAAGTTCAAAATGGAGGTGTGTAGATCAAATGAAATAGGAAGAATGATAAGATCAGTATGAAGGAATACAACGCTACACAGTTAACCACACAACGATTGGTGACCCAACCCGTCAGCGTAGTTTGCAGAAACTAGCCATTAAAATGTCGGTGGGAAAACTAGTCGTTATACAATGATTTTACCGATTCCCGCTTGTGCATTTAATGAAAATATAGCCGTTCTGATGAATTCAATGAAGGAAAGGACCAAGATCCTTGTCAGATTTGGCCAGCGGTCATGACATTTAATGCTTATATAGTGATTTTTAGGTGCGACTTAAGCCTAACTATTCCTATAAGTACCCGCTAAGACCGAACTCAGTGGTTTTTTACCGTAAGTTTCAAATTTTCCACAGAAAATAGTTTCAGTTGTTAACAGTATAGTGCTAAGAAATCTTGAGGGGCATACATAACATATTCCTAGGTGAATGTCTGAGAAATCGTGAGTCGAGCAGGCTGTGCAGGATTTTAAATGCTCTGGGTTGGAGGGGTTGATGGAAACGCCCCCTAAGAAGTTTATTTTAGAAAAAGTTTAGCGTCAAGAAGATCAACCCAAAACACAGAAAGTATGCAGCAAAAGGATAAGGTACCCCTTAAGGATCCTGAGAAGCTGAAGGAATAAGAAAAGATGAATCCTACACCGCAATTACCACCAGGAAACAACTTGATTTACCTTACACATGTCTATGTCCCACCAAGAAAGATCGACGCGTTGAAACTTACGCTATTCAAGAATGCGCAGTATGACATTCTGGTTCCGCCGATTTCCAGCGATGTGGAGATTGAAGGGAACCTACTGGGAAAAGTAGAAACATGTAAGTTCATAGATAATAATCTTTTAGAAGCAAAAGACCCGCAAGAAATAAAGTATCCTCAGTTTCAAGCTGATCAGTACATTTTCCCGGTAGGAGGATGCAAAGTCAGGAAAACCCCAAATTGTTCTTCAGCACTGGGCTATACAGTTATCGCCCTCAAGCTTGTTGCATATCCTATGCATACCTCACTTTGAATAAAGCCTAGAATGTATAGTGGTGGTGTGCACTCGGATATCGTGCACGCACCAGGGATTCCTCTGTCTTGACCGAAAAATTGATATTACTGTTGACCTCATCTACAACATTACTCACCTCAGCAAGCGAGGCGACGAACCCGAAGATGAGTTTGTGGGAAAAACAAAGGAAAAAGAGCTCACAAAAGAAATGAAGGATGAATACCACTTGATAAAGGGGAAACAAGGATTTGTCATTGATGGGATTGAAGACAAATCCACAAATTTCGCTGTCCAACTACTTGCAGGAAGGATTTTGTGAAACTCTAGACCGGTGGAAGTGTCGGCCGCAGTAGTTCTTCTCAGCTGCGAAGGAAAAAGATGGGCACCCATACAATTGGGGCCAATTATCTGTTGAATGAATTCCTGGAGGATGTGTGTGAAACCTAGGAGATGGGCAGCGCATTCCACTACACATGGTTAATGATACTGATTTCCTTTAAAGGCTGGAAGGAGCCACATTATCAGTACAATCTTCCAATGATAACGGGAGATTGCCAAGCTGTGAAGTATGCTAATATGGGGGAAAACATGCAGCCGAAAAGACAGTGAGTGAATAATGAGCAATTCAACACTTAGTACGTACAATTGTGTGAAGTAATACTACGCACTCCGTGCATTTCAAAAGAGACAACCAAAGTATTTCTCCAGAATATATTGTTTAAGGCTTATTTTCATTCGATTTACATTCATCCAAGGTCCAAGAAACAGAACCGAGTCTGGTTTCCTATGGATTACCAGTCGGATGCAAAGAGGATTGGGCAAGCCATTGAAGACTGGCTAGTGGATTGGAAGGTGGATGTGCCAGTAGAAGTCCATTCTACATCAAAGAAAAGCAATCTTAAAGTTCCAATCATTGAAGAGGTAACATACAAAGACACTATTGAAGTGCAAGTAGGAGAGAAGCAAAAGGAACCCGAAATCTCAGTACTAGAAAAAGGACAAAGAAAGAAAAGTAAGGAAACCAAAGAGAATCCAGAAGCGAAGTTGCATGAAGACGACTATGACTGCATCACTCTGAAATTTCATGAATACCTAGAGGATACGATTGCCACAAAATATAGTAAGAATGAAGAGGTGCAAGCACAGTTGAACAAGAACCTGTCGGAATTAAAGCTTATGGTTGCGAAGATAGACCAAGCACACCAAGACCTCATTTGAGAACCTGATGCAGAAGGTAAGAATGGTGAATCCAATACCCGAAGGATAAGGCCGCCGGCCTTGATGATGAAGCCTCGTCTAGTGAAAATGCAGCCATTGAATATCATTTTTCCAAACAAGGAGATGGCTGCAGGTGCGAAGCAAGTAGGGCACCTGGACATTAACATTGGCATGATAGCTATTGAGGGATTGCAAGATCTGCATCTGTAGGTTGTTGATGAGATAAGAAATAGAGACATCATCTCTTACAACCAGAATGTACCCCTGGAGGAGAAGTACAAAAACTAGCAGAGGAATGTGCGCGGAAGACCACAAAACTCAACAAGGCATAGAAAAAGAGAAGAAGGTTGGAAGTGACAGTTGCTACTGTCTGCGCAGAGATATTTGAATGCGAAAAGCAACCAGAGCTAGAAGACACTATAGTACAGATTGGAAAGGTGGTAAGCAATTTGAAAGGAGAGATGGTGGAGATGGTGATATCCCACAATGAACAGGTCACTGACCTCGTAACCCGACAACCACCTACCACACCACAGGATATGGGGGAACAAAGAGTCGTAGCACTAAAAGATTTCGCAGATATTATCTCTGTCGAGGTAGGAAAATGTCAAGATTTGCTGGAAGAAGCTACGAAGTTATGGACTACACTACAGGAGTATCCTACCCTACAGAAGTGTCGAGATGACTTGCATTAGCGCTAGGAAGAATTGGATGCCTTGAAAACGACCATGAAGACATTAACGCTAAGGGAGAAAATGAAAAAGTTCATGCAAGTCAAGAAATTAGCAAAAGAACTGAAAGTTTTGAGGGATGAGGAGTGTGAAACATCAGCGACACTACAACCATTCCAAGAAGCGGTGCTCACCCTGACTGATGAGATTGAGGAAAAATTGTAGGAACTCCACACCACAGAGAAGATAGTCCAAGAGTTTGCTCAGGAAGAAGTCTCTGTCGAGATACTGGAGACTGTTAAGGACTTGGAACAAGAAACAAAGGAAGTAGTTGCACAGCTAAGGCACAACACTTCAGCACTTCACTGAGAATTTGAACCCCCTAGAGGACCAAGAGAAAGAGCCAAGTGGATTGGGGATGATCCACAAGTAAGTGTTAGGGGCCTGTTGGGCATGGTCTAATTTGGCACATTTTTTATGAAGTACAATTTTGGCAATTTGCGCAGTTCGGACTGCGAAGTTCAGATGGCACAGTTTTTTCAAGGGCACAGTTCAGATTGCATAGTCAGATATGCAAAGTAAGTAGTGTGAAGTCAAGGGACATCGCATTTATGCTGATGCGTAGTGCCAGCGCAACAGCTATTTTGGGAAAAGATTATAAGGAAAGGTCGAGTAGATGAAAGGAGACCTATTTTGGGAAAGCGACTCCATGATTCCTGACAATTGGGTAAGGAGCGACATGGAGGCAGATGAAAGTGACCTGTTAGTGAGAGTGGTGAAAAACCATTGGAAGCTAATCCACTCATCGACAGAGACAGGAAGGCTAAAGTGGTGGAAAGCAACATGCCATGATGTAGTTGGAACCGGATCTGTGGATGTCAGAAGGCCATTAGAGCCCGAAGTTGTCTAGTAAGGAGACAGAGGCGCATGTAGCAACTATCGACTATGATAGGCCGAGGTGGAGGGTAACCACACTAGTTTTGGGTACCTTAGGGTTTTCTTTATCCCTCCTACATTGTAACAGATGTGATCTAGGGGCACAGTCTATATAAAGGGAATATTTTGTAAGGGAAAGGGTTGTTGTTATCGTTGTTGTGGTTGTTGTTGTTGTTGATTTTGGTTGAATATTATTGAATATTGATCTATGTTAAGAGATTATTGTAAAGAGGCTCTGTAGCTTTGTGTGCAGAGACCCCATCGAAATAAGAAGAGAGTCTACAGTTGAGTTCGCAGACTGGAACTGTTGAAGCCTTTCCATTTATAATAAAACAACAGTTCCTTTGGACGTAGCTCCCATCCTGAGGGTGAACCATGTCAAATCGCTGTGTCATGTGACTGAATGTGTATTTTATTTTTGTTGAATGGTTATATTCTTTCTTATGAGTAAATGTATCTTTGCTATTGTGTGTAGTCTCCATAAGAATGGACGATGGGACTGGTAGAATCGAACTCATTGTTAAATTTTGAGCATTAATTCATTATACTCTAGGATCTTTGCTGAGAGAATAACATATACAATATATCAATACATGACAATCACAATATGACAATCATCACAAGAATCAAAAGCATAAGAGACAAGAGACACAGAGTTTCCGTGGGGAAAACCCTAAGGTGAAAAACCCCACAACTTCCTCAAAGATAGAGAGAGCAATGGCTCAACCAAAATACAACCAAATAACACTGAGATAGTCTCCTAATGGATGATCCTCCTCCTCCTCACTAGTGCACCACTTTTGAGAGTGAGAGTGAGTTACTTTTCCGAGTGAGTAAAATAGAGATCTCCAATCTCTATTTATACTTACCTTTTTACCCAGTGACCTTATGCGGCCGACTTGTCTATCTAGATACATCCACATTATATTATATATAATTCAGGGCCAACCCCACATGGTGGTATAATAACCCATCGGCAAGTACACACACTTGCGACACTTGTCAATCCACATGACGACACTTCCTTATAGAGGAATAACACATCTCTTATAAGGGTACAATAAATATATATAAAATACACAGATGAAATACATTCTGAAGTTACATATACATCAACACTCCCTCTTAACTAGGAAGGTATTTCTCGACACAGATCTGCTAGCAGATCTGCTAGACAAGTCTTCTTCTCGGGATCATCGTCATCGATGCATCGTCATTATCATCATCACTGCTGCTGCTATCTCAACCAATCTCTGACTCTACTCGTCATAGGAAGTTCTACAGAGCCAGTCCTTTTTCATACTGGATGTAGGCCCACCATCTGCAGGTCTTCATCATCACTTGCCATACTATGGAATCCTTAGGACTTATTATGTGCATCACAAAACCGGGCTGCAACATCCCAGGCTATTACGGGCACACAGCTCTACCTGTAGGATCTCCCAGGAGCACATTACATGTGACCCATCACAAAACCTGGTTGAAGCATCCCAAGTTGTTACGAGCACTCAGCTCTACCTGTCGGATCTCCCAGGAGCACATTACATGTGATATCACCACAAAACCTGGCTGAAGCATCCCAGGCTGTTACGAACACACATCTCTACCTGTCGGATCTCCCAGGAGCACATTACATGTGGTCCACCACAAAACCTGGCTGAAGCATCTGAGGCCTTTTTCATCCTGTCCAGATCTCCCAGGAGCAAATTACATTCCATAGGACAAAACCTCGCAAGAGCATCTGCTAGATATCCCAGGGAAGCGAATTACATGCCATAGGAAAAACCTCGAAAGACTATCTGCATATCTCCCAGGGCACAAATTACATGTCCTTCCAAGCAAAACCTCGAAAGAGCATTTTCCAGATGTCCCAGGGCACTCAATTACATGCCATAGGAAAAACCTCGAAAGACCATCTGCAAATCTCCCAGGGCACAAATTACATGCTTACCTACACGACCTGATCCACAGCCACAAGGTATCATCTGATACTCATCAAACATCATCCTGATGTACACATGATCATCCTGATCATCATCACTACAACATCCTGCTGCATGTCATCTGGAGAAGCTCGTCATCCATGATCATCCTGATCATACAATGCATCCATCTGATGCACACCAAGTATCCATCTGATACGTACATAGATACATGATCCACACAATGCATCCATCAACATACATGATCTACCTGATCATACAAAGATACATGATCCACACAATGTATCCATCAATCATACATGATCTACCTAATCATACAAAGATACATGATCCACACAATGTATCCATCAGCATCCAACATGATGCGTACATACATAAATGATCGAACTGATCATATCCAGCATCCAACATGATGCATATACCAAATACATACAAATGATCCAACCGTTCATATCCAACATCCAACACGATGCGTACATACAAACAAATGATCCAACTGATCATATCCAGTATCCAACATGATGCATACATACATATAAATCATCCAACTGATCATATCTAGCATCCAACATGATGCATACATACATACATAAAAATGATCCAACTGATCATACCCAAGCAGAAACCAGAACATCATCCTGATGCTCATCATTCAGCGCTTACATCCATAGCCATGTGAAGAGTCCCCCTTCCAACATGCTTGGAATGGCTTCAGCAAATGTGTCCATCACTTCTTCCTCAAAGTGTCCTCGATCTGAAGCACGCCAAGCCTCTCTCTGAAGTACTCAAACTTCACCCTGGCTAGTGGCTTCGTCAGCACATCTACAATCTGCTCGTTCGTCAGAACATACAGGAGCTTCACAACTCCTCTCTGCACCATATCCCTGATATACTGATATTTGATCTCTATGTGTTTTGACCTGTCATGAAACACTGGGTTCTCGGACAGCTTCACACAACTCTGTTTATCACAGAAGATAGCAGTAGCATCCAATGGGAGATCAAATAACTCAGACAGTAGATTTCGTAGCCATACTGCCTCACAACTAGTTGAACAGGCTGTAACATACTCTACCTCAGCTGTACGCAGTGCTACACAGGACTGCTTCCTGCTAAACTAAGAGATCACACCTGATCCCATACTGAAGCAACACCCAGATGTGCTCTTCCTATCTACAACACTACCAACCCAATCTGAATCAACATAACCCTGCAGGTTAAACTTTTGATTCGCTTCATACTTGAGCCCATAATCCACTGTACCCTTCAGGTACCTCAGAACATGCTTTACAACAACCAGGTGAACACTCCTCGGATCCGTCAGGAACTGGCTCAATGTGTTCACAGCGAAGCAAATATCTGGTCTTGTGTTCATCAGGTACATCAAGGACCCAATCATCTGACGATACATGGAGACATCAACCGGCTCAGATCAAGCATCGCATAGAAGCTTTAGATTCGATGCCATAGGTGTGGCCATGGCCTTGCAATCCATCATCCCAAATCTCTTCAGGATATCTACTGTGTACTTCCCTTGACCAAGGAAGATCCCACCTGCACTCTGCCACACCTCCATACATAGGAAATAGTGCATCATTCCCAAATATTTCATATCTAATTCAGGAGCAAGCTTCCACTTAGTATCTGCAATCAGTATGTCATCTCCTGTTACAAATAAATCATCCACATACAGTAGTAGAATCACAGGATTTCCTTCCTCAACCTTGTAGTAAAGGTTGGAATCCGTTTTACTCTTGGTAAAGCCCAAACTAGATAGGAAACTGTCCATCCTACCATACCAGGTTCTGGGAGCTTGCTTCAAGCCATACAAGGCTTTCTTCAATCTGCACACATATGACTTCCTGTCATATATTTCAAAACCAAGTGGTTGTTCCACATATACTTCCTCTTCAACTACACCATTCAAGAAAGCAGTCTTGACATCCATTTGGTGTATTTTCCATTTCATTGCTACAGCTAGGGCAAGTACTGTTTTGATGGAAGTATACCTGGCTACAAGTGCAAAAGTTTCTTCATAATCTATTCCTTCTTTCTGAGAGAAGCCACGAGCTACGAATCTTGCTTTGTATTTCTCCACACTGCCATCTGCAGCATGCTTGATTTTGAAGATCCATTTAGAAGTCACAACAGACTTCTCTTTAGGTCTTGGGACAACATCCCAAACATCATTCTTCATTATTGATTGGTATTCCTCAACCATGGCATCCTTCCATTCTTTCTTTTCAGCTGCCTCTTCATAATTGGAAGGCTCTTTGTTCATAATGTCACAGAGTAAAGCAACATAGCTGGTCTGTGATCTGGTTCTCTTCTTTGCTCTGTGTTCTTCTTCTGGAATACCAAATCTTTCTGCATCTTGAATGAGCTCTCTAGCCCATGCAGGTTTCCTCTTGTGAGAGTCATCCTCACGGGGTGGATCTACAGGTTCTTGTGGATCTTCAAACTCATGAACAATTTATGGAACTGCTTCAGTCATGGTAGTGTCTTGAAATCTTGTTTCCTTAGGTTCTTCATAAACTTCAGTAGGTGCCTTCCTTGATTTGATGAATGCTGAGTTTTCATCAAATGTTACATCCCTGCTGACATCAATCTTCTTGAACCCTGGAAAGTATATTCTGTAAGCCTTCGAGCTTTCACTGTAACCCACAAAGATACCCTTCTTTCCTGAAGGATCTAGTTTAGTCCTCTTTTCCTTTGGGACATGAGTATATACTAGACAACCAAACATTCTGAGATGACTGACTTTAGGTTTCTTACCAGAAAAGACCTCTTCTGGTGTCTTGTTGTCCAATATCTTGTGGGGTGTTCTGTTCTGCACATATACAGCTGTTCTAGCTGTTTCTACCCATAGATGCATAGGAAGATCCTAGTCATGTAGCATTGCCTTTGCTGCTTCCATGATAGTTCTATTCTTCCTTTCTGCAACACCATTCTGTTGAGGATTATAAGGAGCAGTCAACTCCCTCTTAATCCCTGAATCACTACAAAGATTCTTGAAGTCACTTCAGGTGAATTCTCCACCATTATCAGATCTGAATGTTTTGATCTTACTGTCAATTTGATTCTCCATCAAGGTTTTGAATTCCTTGAATTTATCAAGCACCTCATCTTTGCCCTTCAAGAAGTATACCCAAGTCTTCCTGGAGAAGTCATCAATAAATGAGACATAGCAAACATACCCACTCAGGGAACTGGATGACATAGGGCCACATACATCTGAGTGGATGATTTCCAGGATGTCTTTTGCCTTGCTTTCACTACTTGGGAAGGCCTTCTTAATGTTCTTACCTTTTGCACATCCTTTGCAAACACCTTCATGTTTGGTCTTGATTTCAGGAAGACCCTCTACTGCCTTGCTTGCAATTGGAAGTGCTCTATAGTGCATGTGAGCAAGTCTTCTATGCGAAAGTTCACTTGGCTCCATGGATTCATGCACCATGGCATGTTCAGGTTGTCCCTTCAATTTATACCAGCCTCCCTCTTGCTCTCCAATTACTACTGCATCATCTATGGTCTTTCCCTTTGGCCACATTAGGACTTGGCCATCCACAAATGCAACCCTCATACCTTTTGCATCCAATGAAGAAATGGAGAGTAAGTTCTTCTTGAGCCCAAGTACATAAAGTACTTCTTTCATCTTCAAGGATTTTCCAGAATCTAGGTTGTAGGAAGCTTCACCACTTCCTTTGATTGGGTATTGATAATCATTCCCAAGTTTCACCTTATGGGGTGATTCATGTTCAGATAGATTCACAAAAGATTCCTTAAACCCAGTCATGTGTTTGGAAGCCCCACTATCAATCAACCAGTCATTACAACCATGAGAGATGGTACCTGAGAGAGCAGAGATCAGAACATACTCTTCTTCACTTGATGAGTCATCATTGCTATCACTTTCTGCCCTAGCCTTCTTCTTTGGGGGTTCATCATCTTCGGCAGCATGAGCATGGAACCTTCTTTTGCTTCCCTTCTTCTTCTTGTTGGAGATGTTATTGTCCTTCTTGTTCTTGGGACAATTTATGGCAATATGTCCTTTCTCATTACAGGTGAAGCATATTCTTCTTTCTTTGAAGTGATGTGAAGATCTCTTGGTGTGAGATGGCTCTCTCTTGGACTTTCCTTTCTTGGTGTGAGCTATGAGAGCTTGATCTTCATTCCCCATCTTTTCTTCTCATGCTACAAGCCTTGCTTCTTCTTGTGAGCATTCTTCCCGTAGTCTACTGAAGGAGATCAACTTCTTCCTTGCACAAATTCCTTGGATAAAGGAATCCCATGACCTGGGTAGGCCATTTAGAGTGGTCATCACCACTTCACCATTCTCCACCATTTCATCCACTGCTTCTAGTTGTTCCTTGATCTGGGAGACCCTTGAAAAATAGGATTGAATGGTTTCTCCATTCTGAAACTTTACTCCTTTCAATTGGTTCCGCAGGGTCATCTTCTGATTTATGTTCTTCCCTTCAAACAGCTTGGTCAAAGAGTCAAACATCTCCTTGGGTGTCTTAAGAGAAGACACATGGGGTATGAGATGGTCTTTGATAGAATCATCAATGATTCTCTTTGCCTTGACCAAGTTCTTCTTGTGCAATGCCTTGGCCTCTTCATCCTCTGGGATAGGGATGTCTCCTTTCACATATGAGTCCAACTCATTCTCTTCCAGATTAACCCAATCCTATACTTCTAGGATCGGAATTTATCAGCCCCTTCAAGCTTATCCTAAAGCTTCGTGTGGAGAGACATCTTAAAGAGTACTTCAAATGGAAATAGAAAAGATTTAGGACTTACCACTTGAAGTGCTGAAAACTGGATCTGGTCCCGGATTAGGGTTTGTTAGAGAAACCCTAAAAAGTCAAAATGTGAATTTCAAATTTCTGAAAGGATAAAAAGATGCGCCTTGGTGAGCTGATCAGCCTGGTACATTCAGAATTTGAGATCAACAAAGTCTTGCCCTTCAAAATTGCCTTTTTGTCCTCCCGGGTTCACTAGGGAGAGCCCTGAATTAGGGTTTGAGTTTCCTAGAGATATACCCAGCCAGAAATCTCGATCCAAAGCTCTAAACTTTGATTTTTCCAAGGAGCTTCCAGCTGTGTCTTCAGATTCCAAAAATTCCTATTTTTGTGGAAACCCTAATTTTTAGGGCCAAATCTGAAAATGCTCAGAACTGAATTATGATTGGACAGATAGATGCGCCTTGATGAGTAGAGTCAATCTACTATACTGATTTTGAAAAATCTGTGGAGGGAAACCCAATAAACAAGGAACTCAAGCTTCTGTCACTGCAAAATGTCTTCTTCTCAGGTTAGCTCTGATACCATGTTAAATTTTGAGCATTAATTCATTATACTCTAGGATCTTTGCTGAGAGAATAACATATACAGTATATCAATGCATGACAATCACAATATGACAAGCATCACAAGAATCAAAAGCATAAGAGACAAGAGACACAGAGTTTCCGTGGGGAAAACCCTAAGGTGAAAAACCCCACAACTTCCTCAGAGATAGAGAGAGCAATGGCTCAACCAAAATACAACCAAATAACACTGAGATAGTCTCCTAGCAGATGATCCTCCTCCTCCTCACTAGTGCGCCACTTTTGACAGTGAGAGTGAGTTACTTTTTCGAGTGAGTAAAATAGAGATCTCCAATCTCTATTTATACTTACCTTTTTACCCAGTGACCTTATGGGGCCGACTTGTCTATCTAGATACATCCACATTATATTATATATAATTCAGGTCCGACCCCACATGGTGGTCTAATAACCCATCAGCAAGTACACACACTTACGACACTTGTCAATCCACATGACAACACTTCCTTATAGAGGAATAACACATCTCTTATAAGGGTACAATAAATATATATAAAATACACAGATGAAATACATTCCGAAGTTACATATACATCAACACTCATCAGGATCACCGATTTGCAGATCTATAGGAGAGCTCAAAGACTCATAAGACTCAAATGTCAAATCAAGTCTAGACGAGATGGTGAATGGATCCAAATTCAAATGGATGGTAGGTTGTATTATAGGCCCATCTTGTTCAATCAGATCAAGGGGAGGAGAGGAATGAGATCTATGATAAAGATCCCCCCACAGCTTGTCATCACCACCCATGGCCTCAATAAAAACTTCATCTGAAGGTAGAATACCATTGAGGCAATCATGTGAACAAGATAGGTCGACTGCACATGCGGGCAGCATAATGGGATCTTCCTCTACTGTCTAGGAAGAAGAGAGATCTAGATCTGTAGTGGTTTGTTGGTTATGATCGTAAGCGAACTCCGCTACAGATAAATGCATAGACATGCTGACGTGCGCAATGTCTCCAGACGTAGAATCCGTGGATGGAAAAATCCATGGATCACCACAATAGGAATTCCAGAATGGCATACTATTTGAAGGAGGAGGCGCACTGTCGGAAATGGTTCCTATAAAATTCATAGGTGAAGAATGGTTAAAAGTTGCCATCAATGAGGGGTACATCCCGACACCTATGTTCCTAGTTGCCGACTGAGAATCAAAAACTTGCGGGACTATAGATCCCGTGGATGCTGTGGAAGGAGTGCCAACATAATCCAGCTGATCAATTGTCACAATCTTGCCTTCATGGGTAAAGCAAATAACTCGAAATACAGTAGAAGTGACAGCCTTCATAGCGTACATCCAGTTCTGACCCAGTAAAAGGTTGTAGTTGATAGGCGTGTCAACCACTTCGACTTCAATAGGCACAGACATACCTCCCAAGGAGACAACAAGGGAAGGGATAATTCCATGCGGCGTAAAAGATCTACCGTCAAATGCAATGAATGTAGTTCTGGACGTGAGTAGAGGAGGAGAGCCAAGAGATTTCCAACAAGTTAATGACATTACTGACGCGAAAGCACCTTCATCAACCATATTACGTTTGACAAAGCTCTTAAGGCAAACCACCTATATTTGAAAAGCCATGTGGTAAGGCAAGCGAGGTTGGACATCAATAGTATCGAACTTGATAACACTAGGACTTCCCCGATCCTGAACTCCTAATGAACTCAAAAGGGCATGCTTCTGAGAAGGACAAGCTTGCAAAACTTCAAGAGCTGACATGGCACACATATTTTAGCCCAAATCTTCTACGATGGAGTAGTTCTAGGCGGCTCGAGCATTAGAATTATGCGTGGAGCGCTTGAGAACACCTTTCGGTATGTGTGGCATAATAGAAGGCTTCTCGATATGCAAGGAATTATCAAGAGGAGGGGGAGGCTCATTCCCCAAATTCGGTTTTGGTGCACCATAATCACGTTGACGAGTAGCAACACAAACCTCCGACTGAACCATATTCACACATCCATAACCACTAGTATTGGAAGAAGACGTTGTCGTTTCATTAGTACCATAACTAGTGGTGGGAGCATGCGAAGCCATGTTCTAGTGATGAGGTAGGGGATCCTTCAACACAGCTAGGCTCTGTGCCAAATGCTTTGATGCTTCTTCAATATGAGGACATAAGTGAGTAAGATGATCCTCCCCACAAAGCTTGCACGGGAGTTTCACCTTATGCCTAGGTTTACGATCCTCGCCAGCATTAACGCCTTCCTGAGGAGGGTTGGCATTCACTTTACAAGGAGTATTATGATTGCTATTATTGTTACTTCCAGAACCTGAAATGAAGGCAACAAGCACTCAATGAAAAATGAAGTACATGGAAATAAAATATTTTTGTATTTTCTCTTATAAACAGAAAGGAAAATGCAAAAAACTAAATGAATATTTTTGTATTTTTTCAATATATATGGAATGAAAAAATGCAAGCAAAATCCTACTATTCAGTCACTGAAATGCCAAGAAGATCACTAAGACAACCCAGTAGATCCTAAACAACAAGACTCAGCCAAAAGAAAGAGCTCAAAAGGAAGAAACCAAGAGGCTAAAACCAAAGATTGGTAAAAAACCAAGAAGGCTCAACCAAGAGAAACGAAGAGATCTGGTCACAACTAAGGCATGAAACAGTCAAGAAAGACACCAACAAAGACTCAGGAATCATCAAAACTCACCCAGCAACAACCAATATCCATAAACCAACAAAAGCCAGAGTTACACGCTACTGTCGAAGGAATACTTGCGGGTACCCGCTAGCAGTAGTGTAAACAGAGGTGGGTATACGTGGGAAGAACTAATCCATCCCACGGGTGAGGAAAAGCAAATGGTCAAATAAAGAGTCCAGAGGCTTAGAAAAAGCATGTTTTCTACAATGTATCTTAACAACCAATTAGTTACACAGAGCTTCGATAAACAACAACTCTAATTATGGACTAATGCTCAAAAATTTTCCCAAACATGGATGTTTTCCCCAGCGGAGTCGCCATTTCTGTATTGGAGAAAACTCACTATGGCTTGGGAATACCACAACAGACAGATGACTACCAGAAATCTACTCAATTCTCAAACAATGCTATTATAAATGACAATGTTAAAATAATGAAGAAATGTAACCAACGTCGATCCAACGTTTGATGTAGATCCCCGTTGGAGTTTTCAATCTGCGCACATCCAAGCACTTGTAATCTGCAAATTAGCCTTGACGACCAATATCTAACAAGTCCATGTGATATATAAATGACATTAACATTATCAATAACAATGGTTCATAATATCATAAGCAAACGTAACCCAATGTATAATAAATGACATTCACACCATGAATGGACGAGAATATGAGTATTTCTATTAATGAACAAGAAGAAGTACAAAGTGATACGACATCTTGCCGGCAACCAATCTGAACCAAGATCTAGATCAATCCACTTGTGCCTCCACCACTTCAATCCTCCATGAAAGGAAAACTCAAACTAGCAAGGAGTTTGGAAGGTGCACATAACTGGTTCGCAACTACAAGGATCAATGAGTGCAGACTCAAGATAGGAAAAAATTCCACTAGAGTGCCTTTACTATTCTCTTCTTCCTCCCATCCATAAGCCATATGTGCTCAATATATAGTCATATCAAAGGTAGGTGAAAGGATTCATCGAGACGTTACTTGGGCAGATGGAGAGCCAAAGGTCACCCAATGACCGCTTTTTGGGAGTAAAAAGTAATAAAATAGTGGTTTTTACCATTTTACTTGATACCTGCAGGCTATATGGATGTAACTCACGAGTACGCATGCTATAGTGATGCAACATGCGGGTAGGAACACAAATAGGGAAAAATGGTATCACTAAAGGATAAAAATGGATCTAAGTCACTTAAGTGGATCCTACAGGCCAAAGAATGCTGATGCTCACAGGGTGGAAGATTTCTGTGTAATAGAGACCTCAATCTGCTCCCAGACTGTTGCCAAAAGGGCTGGTGAAAAGGGGGTTTTGTTTGTTCTTTGAACCACATATAACCCGGGTCTATCTTGAAAAGTTAAAGAACAGTATACCAGCCAACAAATGGTTTTGTTGCCGCGCTTGAACTGGTGATGTGTTTAGAAAATTGGAATCCACAAAAAATAGAAATATGGAACTGGGTAGACAAGACAGAAAAGGAGTTTGCTATACAGGAGAATAAACAGCCACGCTTCTCTGATGAAGAATGATTGCAGATATTCCTATGGGTAGACATTTATGAAATTTTCTTTACATATTTCAGCAATGACCTATACGAATCGTTTTCAAGGTTAGAAGAATGCAAAAATTATTTTCAGGGAGGAGAACCTTTGGTGTGGGCTCCAGATCTCATTCAGAGACTTAAAACAAACAATATCCAAATCTCAAGAGTAGTAGACCTCTGGCTTGATATCATACTAGAAGGATACATTACAGATTTCATTGTCGACACCGTGAAGTCCTACAGCACAACAGAGGCAGATTTCTTCAAGGGATCATGAGGTAAGTACCTGAACAATCTGAATCTATATATCAAAATGCTTTTAGCTGAGAAAGGTGTTTTAACAATGTAGTAAGATACCTAGTTTTTTTGAGTCTGTAATGTTCAGAGCTAATGACAGTGATACAGAAGAACACATTCATACACTAAGAAGTGGTAAAAGATACAAGTCTAGTGCAGAAAATGACCCTAGTGAACATGAAATTCACATAGACATTGAGTTACAAGTTGAGATTGATATCCAGACAGAACCTCCAGTAGCTACCTATCATCCTATCACTCCACAAAATCCACCAGTTGAAAATACTGCTAACCCTCAGAACATTAGTAGTAATAACACCGCAGGAGCGAGCACTCAGAACATTCCACGCAGTAGTATGTCTAACACCGTATAGAACACCGCGTTGCCTAGAAGGGGAATGACAGACGATATAAAACTGTCGATATTCAAAGGAACGGGTCTAGATGACCCTGAGAAACACTGGTTTCTGTGTGAAGCCGTGCAAAACGTCAAGCAAGTCCAGGATGATGTTGTTAAGCAAGAACAACTCATCACTACATTCAGGGACAGAGCCTTGAATTAATTTATGAAATATTCAGTCAATAGAATAGGACCCTTCCAGATATCAAGGCTTCCCTACTAAGAGAATTCAAGAAACATAAGTCTGAATCACAATGTATCACAGAGCTAAAAGAGATTAAGCAGAAAACAACTGAGTCTGTATGGGAATTTGACCAGAAATTCAAAGCATTGTTAGACCAAGTAAGCTTTGACATCGCATCGCAACAACACCAAGAGTGGTTCATAGTCGCGTTGTTGCCACATATCAGACTGTCTTTGATGCAACAGAAGGTGGCTTCACAGACAGAAGCCTTGGAAATTTCCATGAAGCTAGAGGCTTTGCTAATAGGAGATACTAGCAAACCTAGCACTACAACTAGAGGCTCCTTCCAGATCCAGAACCAACTAGCAAACCTAGCACTACAACTAAAAGACATTAAGAAAGGAAAAGAAATCAGAGAAGAAGTCTGGTGTACAAAATGTAAAGCAGAAGGACACCCGAAACAACATTGTCCAGTTTTCAAATATTACATTGATAGTGGAGCACCAAATCCACTAAATCAGCAGCAAGGTCCATGGTTTGAAATTTGCCGATGCAGAGGACATCTGCCTAAAGACTGTTACTTAGTCCAGAAATATGTGCGAACACCCAAGAATCTATACTACACATTTTGTAAATCAGTTGGCCATGATGATTCCAACTGTAGAGAATATGAGCTAATGATGGAAAGAAAGAATGATTTTTATAGAGTTCAAGAAGAAACACCGCAACACGATGATAACGCGCAGTATGATCAGGGCGCATATAGAGGATGTGGTGGATTCCTAGGAAGAGTAAGAAATACTAGCCAAGGAAGAGGAAGATATCATACAATATGCTATAACTTTGGTCAGCCTGGCCATCTATCCAAGGACTGTACCAATCCTTGTACTACATGTAAATACTGTAAGTCTTTTGACCATGTTATTGAGGCATGCCTAGTATTGCATGCAAAGATGCAAGAAAGAAGACAAGAAGGACCGAACCTAAACGTTTAGATGATCACAGTGAAGAAAAGAACTAGAGATCCAAACATTAATGCTATGACACGAAGTGGAGATACCATAGGAGACGACCAAAGAGCAGAAGCTTCGACTTCTGAGAATTTTCAAGCTAAGAAGACACCTAATGAAGGGGTCTGGATAAGGAAAGCAACTGGGAAAGCACCTGCTTTCAATCTGGACAGAAACAAAGAAGTCTTCGCAGAAGTAAGGGAGACCTTCAGAGAATCAGAACTTGTAACACCAAGAATTAAACTACGAAGTGAAACAACGCATATGAGGGATATGCCAGGAGCATATGATAAAAGATGTACTGCAGCAGAAACATGGACTTCTATTGCGCAGTTCCTATGGAGCTATATGAAGTTACTAAAGAGCAAAGATTCCTTAGTTGAATTGCAAAACTTACTAAACCACTATGAACAACGCAATTGCACGAGTACTTTTCATAGCGTAGTTCACCATATAAAAAGTCATAAGAGAACATGCCGAGAGATGAGGCTAAGTGCATAGATTGGAGACTATGAAATGTACCAGATTATCCTTGACTTGGGATCAAAAGTGAATGTCTTGACCAATCAGACATGGGAACAAATTGGGAAACCAAGGTTATCATGTTCACCTATCCAACTAAGACTAGCTAATCAGCAGAAAGTTATTCCCTTTGGAAGACTCTCGAATGTACTTGTGGACATTGATGGAGTAAGAAGTTCAACAGACTTCGAAGTTATCGAGATCATCGACAAAAAGAACCCATATACTGTGTTACTGGGGATAGACTGGGTGATGGATATTCTCATGATTATCAATTTGAAGAAGAAACAGATGATATTTGAAGGGGCATATATCATCATCATCGCACCCTTAGACCCATCACAAGGACCAAGATACAGTGGACCAATATAAGAATAATGCATAGCAAAAGACCTTGATCACATCTAGAAGATGACTGTGAATCAGGCCGACTACATCAATCCTACGACCGATGGAACGCTGATTTGGGACTGTGATAGCTCTTGCATATCAGACTCTGATGGAGGATTGGAGAATTGGAAAAGTAGAATGCACGAGGTATCTACTAGGTGATGTGCGCAGATCACAACATCACTACGTTGGGTTGGAGTAGAGGTAAGTCCAATCCCTACCTATGATGGTTTAAGTAGCATTCATGCATTTTTTCAAGAATATACTGTGATTCCAGATGAATATAAGATGTCAGCATTAGATTCAACACTACACGCTACACCTTCTAGATGGTGGGCCTCACATAAGGACACTCTAAAAACATAGGAACAGTGCATGCACATGATGGAAATCAGATTCATAGAGAAAGCTGCGCTGACAATAGTAAAGTATAGTGGACAAACAAAACCAAGAGATCACATAGATATTTGCTCAAAAACATGGGAACATAAACCTCAAGCAAAGTGTGTCCATATGTTTGTGCACACATTAGAGAAGATCCCAAAGAACTGGTATAGATACGTAGAGCTTCGCAGAGGAACAATAGACTGGTCTATCATGATTGTGAACTTCCAAAGAACTTTCAACTTTGAAGATGACTTCCCAAGCATAAATGAGGTTCTACATATTATCAAAGACGAGATATTCGAAGACATACATATACCTATTTATCAGCAAACGAAATGGGAAAGACGGATAGAACATGCCCTTGAATGCTATAGCCTTACCATTGATGAAGAAGATGAAGAATATGAGAAGGAGAGTGAGGATGAAGATCTACGCAATATCAATATACCATAGTCAGAAGGAGCATATGCTAGCAGCATATGATAAAAGATGTACTGCAGTAGAAACATGGACTTCTATTGCGCAGTTCCTATGGATCTATATGAAGCTACTAAAGAGCAAAGATTCCTTAGTTGAATTGCAAAACTTACTAAACCACTATGAACAACGCAGTTGCACGAGTACTGTTCATAGCGTAGTTCACCATATAAAAATTCATAAGAGAACATGCCGAGAAATGAGGCTAAGTGCATAGATTGGAGACTATGAAATGGACAAAATTATTCTTGACTTGGGATAAAAAGTGAATGTCTTGACCAGTCAGAAATGGGAACAAATTGGGAAACCAAGGTTATCATGTTCACCTATCCAACTAAGACTAGCTAATCAGCAGAAATTTATTCCCTTTGGAAGACTCTCGAATGTACTTGTGGACATTGATGGAGTAAGAAGTTCACATCTACCAGAATGAAGGAAGAATGCATGAGGTATCTACCAGGTGATGTGCACAGATCACAAAATCACTACACTGGGTTGGAGTAGATGTAAGTCCAATCCCTACCTATGATGGTTTAAGTAGCATTCATGCATTTTTTCAAGAATATACTATAATTCCAGATGAATATAAGATGTCAGCATTAGATTCAACACTACGTGCTACACCTTCTAGATGGTGGGCCACACATAAGGACACTCTAAAAACATGGGAACAGTGCATGCACATGATGGGAATCAGATTCACAGAGAAATCTATGCTGACAATAGTAAAGTATAGTGGACAAACAAAACCAAGAGATCACATAGATGTTTGCTCAAAAACATGGGAACATAGACCTCAAGCAAAATGGGTCCATATGTTTGTGCACACATTAGAGAAGATCCCAAAGAACTGGTATACATACGTAGACCTTCGCAGAGGAACAACAGACTGGTCTATCATGACTATGAACTTCCAAAGAACTTTCAAGTTCGAAGATGACTGCCCAAGCATAAATGAGGCTCTACATATTATCAAAGACGAGATATTTGAAGACATACATATACCTATTTATCAGCAAACGGAATGGGAAAGACAAATAGAAATGCCCTTGAATGCTATAACCTTACCATTGATGAAGAAGATGAAGAATATGAGAAGGAGAGTGAGGATGAAGATCTGCGCAATATCAATATACCATAGTCAGAAGGAGCGCACGAGGTAGAGGGACCTCCATTAGAAATTCTAGATCTGAGCAGCCTTGTCAAAAGAAGAAAAGTTAACATTGGCACAAGTGAAGAACCAGAGTTCGCATCTATTGGGGATTATTGGGATGAAGAAATGGTCGCGCAGATCATAGACCTTCTGCACGAGTATGACGATTTGTTTTCCAGCGAAGTTCTCCAAAATGAAAGGCATTTTGGGTGACTTGGGAGTCATGGAGATACCTCTCAATCCAGGTGCGAGGCCTATCAAGCAGAGACCTTACCGACTGAATCCCAGATACAAGGAAAGAGTGAAGGAAGAGCTAGATAAGATGCTTGATGCAGGGATCATTGAGGTAGTGGAAGAATCGGAATGGATAAGCCCTATGGTTATCCAGGACAAGAAAAAAAAGGGGAAATTAGAATCTCAATAGACCTCAGGAAGCTCAATAATGCTTCTCTACACGACCCATTTCCTACTCCATTTAAAGATGAAGTACTAGACAATGTGGGAGGAAATGAGGCCTACTCATTCACTGATGGATTCTCTAGATACCATCATATCAGAATAGACTCAACAGAAAGACATAAAACTGCATTTGCTATTGAATGGTGCTCATATCAGTATACAGTTATGCCATTTGGTTTGAAGAATGCACTTGCTATATTTTCAAGAGTTGTTGCTGCTGCATTCAAGGATTTTATTCATAGGTTCCTAGAAGTGTACTTTGATGATTAGACTGTATTTGGTTTACTAAAGAACCACTATGAAAACTTCAGAATGATGTTATCTAAGCGTATACAACATCAAATCTCGTTGAACTTGAATAAAAGTGTTTTTTTGTGTTCCCAAATGAATTCTACTGGGACACATTGTGTGCATGGAAGGTCTGATGGTTGATCCTGCGAAGATCGCAGTCATTGTGAATCTCCCAGCACTAGATTCAGTAAAGCAACTTCTCACGACACTGGGACATACAGGATAATACAAAAAGTTCATCAAGGGTTACGCACATATAACTGCATTGATGGAGAAACTTCTGAGGAAAGAAGCAAAGTTCTTATGGACAAATACTTGTCAGAAAGGATTGGATACATTAAAAGAGAAAATGGTAACTGCGCCTATTCTAGTTTTTCCAAATTGGAATAAACTATTTCATGTACATGTTGATGCTTCATCTATAGCATTGAGAATTGTGCTCTCTCAAACAGGCGAAGGAGGCATGATCACCCCATTGCATTTTCAAGCAAAAAATTGTCCTTAGCTGAAAAGAATTACACCAGAATAGAAAGAGAGGGTTTAGCTATGGTGTATGCACTACAAAGATTTAGGCACTATTTGCTGGGTGCACACTTCTCCATGTACACTAACCATTCAGCTCTGAAGTACTTGGTCAATAAGGCAGTGTTAGGGGGGAGAATATGCAGATGGTTACTACTCTTCCAAGAGTATGACTTTGAAATTATTGTTAAACCAGGAAGACTGAATCTAGGACCTGACCACCTTTCAAGAATTGAGTCGGGCGAAGAACCTACAAATCTTGAAGACAATTTACCTGATGCATAGTTATTTTCCATACAAATCGCAAATGATTATTACAAAGACATTGTAGAATTACTGACTACGGGATTGGCACCTACAGAATTCACTACGCAGCAAAAGAAGCAACTAGTAGTCAAAGCAGCAAACTTCACCATCATCGCAGAACAACTATACAAATTAGGACCAGATGAAGTGTTGAGCTGATGCGTGTTAGAACATGAAAAGCCATTTATATTGGTCGAGGAACCTTCAGGTGTGTCTGGAGGTCACTAAGCAGGAAGAGCTACTGCGTAGAAAATATTAAGAGCATGTATATAGTGGCCTACAGTCCACAAAGACTCAAAAGAAAATTGCCAAAGTTGCGATGTGTGCTAAGTAACTGGAAATTCATCGTGAATAGATGCCACTAAGACTACAACTGGATTTGCCAGCATTTGACAAATGGGAAATTGATTTTGTGGGACCTATTAACCCACCAGGAAAGAGAACTGGTGCAAGATAGATTATCACTGCTACAGATTATCTTACCAGATGGGCAGAAGCGAAACCAGTAAAGGACTGTAGCACAGTCACTAATGCGCAATTCATCTTTGAGAATATCCTTACCAGATTTGGATGCCCAAAAGTATTAATGAGTGATCAAGGAACTCACTTCATGAACAGAACCATTGAATAACTGATTGAATAATTTTTGATATATCATCAGAAGAGTACACCATACCATCCATAGGCCAATGGAACTGTCGAAGCATTTAACAAAGTGCTGGAAAATGCATTGACGAAAGTATGTAACACAAATAGAGACGATTGGGATATGCGCATACCAGCTGTCTTATGGGCATATAGAACAACTTGTAAGAAACTAACAAGCCATACACCTTTCAGGTTGGCCTATGGATAGGAAGTTGTGATGCCGATGGAGTATATTGTACCAAGCTTAAGAATTGTTGCATTCACAGACATGGTAGACGGGGAGACAATGCAAGAAAGGCTTCTACACTTGATTGAATTGAAGGAAGATCGCTTCATTGCAGGCTTTCACCAACAATTGTAGAAGGACAGTGAGAAAGCATGGCATGATCTCCATATCAAGCACAAATTCTTCCAGGTAGGAGATCTTGTCCTACTGTATGATACTAAGTTCATGAAATTTCCTGGAAAATTTAAAATGCATTGGCTTGGGACATATATTTTTATGCATGTTACTAATGGTGGCATAGCTCAGCTAGCCACGTTAGCCAGAGAAAACTTAATAGGTCTGATAAATGGAAGTAGACTAAAACCTGATCGGGATAGTGCTACTTCACTGAAACCTCAGTGAAATGAAGCTGCACAGAGAAAAATATATATATAGATATAGATATATATAGAAGGAAAAACAGAAAATTAGAAGCACGCAGTTGCGAAGTTCAAAATGGAGGTGCGTAGATAAAATGAAATAGGACAAATGATAAGATCAATATGAAGGAATACAATGCTACACAGTTAACCATGCAACGATTGGTGCAACCCGTTAGCGCAGTTTGCAGAAACTAGCCATTAAAATGTCGGTTGGAAAACTAGTCGTTATACAATGATTTTAATGATGCCCGCTTGTGCATTTAACGAAAATATAGCCGTTCTGATGAATTCAATGAAGGAAAGGACCAAGATCCTTGTCATATTTGGCCAATGGTCATGACATTTAATGCTTATATAGTGATTTTTAGGCACGACTTAAGCCTAACTATTCCTATAAATACTGCTAAGACCAGACTCACGGGTTTTTACTGTAAGTTTCAAATTTTCCGCAGAAAACAATTTCAGTTGTTAATAGTATAGTGCGAAGAAATCTTGAGGGCATACATAACATATTCCCAGGTGAATGTCTGAGAAATCATGAGTTGAGCAGGATGTGTAGGATTTTAAATGCTCTGGGTTGGAGGGGTTGATGAAAACGCCCCCTAAGAAGTCTATTTTAGAAAAAGTTTTAGCGTCAAGAAGATCAACCCAAAACACAGAAAGTATGCAGCAAAAGGATAAGTGACCCCTTAAGGATCCTGACAAGCCAAAGGAATAAGAAAAGCCGAATCCTAGACCGCCATTACCACCAGGAAACAACTTGATTTACCTTACACATGTCTATGTCCCACGAAGAAAGATCGACGCATTGAAACTTACGCTATTCAATAATGTGCAGTATGACATTCTGGTTCCGCCGATTTCCAGCGATGTGGAGATTGAAGGGAACCTACTGGGAAAAGTAGAAACATGTAAGTTTTTAGATAATAATCTTCTAGAAGCAAAATACCCGCAAGAACTAAAGTATCCTCAGTTTCAAGCTGATCAGTACATTTTCCGGTAGGAGGATGCAAATTCAGGAAAACCCCTCATTGTTCTTCAGGACTAGGCTAAACAGTTATCGCCCTCAAGCTTGTTGCATATCCTATGCATACCTCACTTAGACCGAAGCCCAGAATGTACAGTGGTGGTGTGCACTCAGATATCATGCACGCACCAGGGATTCCTTTGTCTTGACCGGAAAATTGATATTACTGTTGACCTCATCTACAACATTACTCACCTTAACAAGCGAGGCGACGAACCCGAAGATGAGTTTGTGGGAAAAACAAAGGAAAAAGAGCTCACAAAAGAAATGAAGGATGAATACCACTTGATAAAGGGGAAACAAGGATTTATCACTGATGGGATTGAAGACAAATCGACAAATTTCACTATCCATCTACTTGCAGGAAGAATTTTGTGAAACTGTAGACCGGCAAAAGTGTTGGCCACAGCAGTTCTTCTCACTGCGAAGGAAAAAGATGGGCACCCATACAATTGGGCCAATTATCTGTTGAATGAATTCCTAGAGGATGTGCGTGAAACCGAAGAGATGGGCAGTGCATTCCACTACACATGGTTAATGATACTGATTTCCTTCAAAGGCTGGAAGGAGCCACATTATCAGCACAATCTTCCAATGATAACGGGAGATTGCCAGGCTGCGAAGTATGCTAATATGGGGGAAAACGTGCAGCCGAAAAGACAATGAGTGAATAATGAGCAATTCAACACTTAGTATGTACAATTGTGTGAAGTAATACTATGCACTCCGTGCATTTCAAAAGAGACAACCAAAGTATTTCTCCAGAATATATTGTTTAAGACTGATTTGCATTCGATTTACATTCATCCAAGGTCTGAGAAACAGAACCGAGTCTGGTTTCCTATGGATTACCAGACGGATGCAAAGAGGATTGGGCAAGCCATTGAAGACTGGCTAGTGAAGTGGAAGGTGGATGTGCCAGTAGAAGTCCATTCTACATCAGAGAAAAGCAATCTTAAAGTTCCAATCATTGAAGAGGTAACATACAAAGACAGTACTGAAGTGCAAGTAGGAGAGAAGCAAAAGGAACCTGAAATCTTAGTACCAGAAAAAGGACCAAGAAAGAAAAGTAAGGAAACCAAAGAGAATCCAGAAGCAAAGTTGCATGAAGACGACTATGACTGCATCACTCTGAAATTTCACGAATACCTAGAGGATACGATTGCCGCAAAATATAGTAAGAATGAAGAGGTGCAAGCACAGTTGAACAAGAACCTGTCGGAATTAAAGCTTATGGTTGTGAAGATAGACTAAGCACACCAAGACCTCATCTGAGAACCTGATGCAGAAGGTAAGAATGGTGAATCCAATACCCGAAGGATAAGGACACTGACCTTGATGATGAAGCCTCGTCTAGTGAAAATGCATCCACTGAATATCATTTTTCCAAATGAGGAGATGGCTGCAGGTGCGAAGCAAGTAGGGCACCTGGACATTAACATTGGCATGATAGCTATTGAGGGGTTGCAAGATCTGCATCTGTAGGTTGTTGATGAAATAAGAAATAGAGACATCATCTGTCACAACCAGAATGTACACCTGGAGGAGAAGTACACAACTAGCAGAGGAATGTGCATGGAAGACCACAGATCTCACCAAGGCATAGGAAAAGAGAAGAAGGTTGGAAGTGATAGTTGCTACTGTCTGCGCACAAATACCTGAATGCGAAAAGTAGCCAGAGCTAGAATACACTATAGTACAGATTGGAAAGGTGGTAAGCAATTTGAAAGGAGAGATGGTAGAGATGGTGATATCCCACAATGAAGAGGTCGCTAACCTCACAACCCAACAACCACCTACCACGCCACAGGATATGGGGGAACAAAGAGTCGTAGCACTAAAAGATTTCGCAGATATTATCTCTGTCAAGGTAGGAAAATGTCAAGATTTGCTGGAAGATGCTACAAAGTTATGGACTATGCTACAGGAGGATCCTACCCTACAGAAGTGTCGAGATGACTTGCATTAGTGCTAGGAAGAATTGGATGCCATGAAAATGACCATGAAGACATTAACGCTAAGGGAGAAAATGAAAAAGTTTGTGCAAGTCAAGAAATTAGCAAAAGAACCGAAATTTTTGAGGGATGAGGAGTGTGAGACATCAACGACACTACAACCATTCCAAGAAGCGGTGCTCACCCTCACTGATGAGATTGAGGAAAAATTGCAGGAACTCCGCACCAAAGAGAAGATAGTCCAAGAGTTTGCTCAGGAAGAAGTCTTTGTCGAGATACTGGAGACTGTTAAGGACTTGGAACAAGAAACAAAGGAAGTAGTTGCATAGCTGAGCACAACACTTCAGGGCTTCACTGAGAATTTGAACCCCCCAGAGGACCAAGAGCAAGAGCCAAGTGGATCGGGGATGATCCACAAGTAAGTGTTAGGGGCCTATTGGGCATTGTCTAATTTGGCACATTTTTTATGAAGTACAATTTTGGCAATTTGTGCAGTTCAGACTGCGAAGTTCAGATGGCACAGTTTTTTCAAGGGCATAGTTCGGATTGCGTAGTCAGATATGCGAAGTAAGCAGTGCGAAGTCGAGGCACATCGCATTTATGCTTATGCGTAGTGCCAACAAAACAACTATTTTGGGAAAAGAATATAAGGAAAGGTCGAGTAGATGAAAGAGACCTATTTTGGGAAAGCGACTCCATGATTCCTGACAATTGGGAAAGGAGTGACGTGAAGGCAGATGAAAGTGACCTATTAGTGAGAGTGGTGAAAAACCATTGGAAGCTAAGCCACTCATCGACAGAGACAGGAAGGCTAAAGTGGCGGAAAGCAACATGCCATGATGTAGTTGGAACTAGATCTGCATATGTCAGAAGGCCATTAGAGCCCAAAGTTGTCTAGTAAGGAGACCAGAGGCGCATGGAGCAGGTATCGACTACGACAGGCCGAGGTGGAGGGTAACTGCACTAGTTTTGGGTACCTTAGGGTTTTCTTTAGCCCTCCTGCATTGTAACAGATGTGACCTAAGGGCACAGTCTATATATAGGGAATATTTTGTAAGGGAAAGGGTTGTTGTTATCGTTGTTGTGGTTGTTGTTGTTGTTGGTTTTGGTTGAATATTATTGAATATTGATCTATGTTAAGAGATTATTGTAAAGAGGCTCTGTAGCTGTGTGTGCAGAGACCCATTGAAAAGAGAAGAGAGTCTACAGTTGAGTTCACAGACTGGAACTGTTGAACCCTTCCCATTTATAATAAAACAACAGTTCCTTTGGACGTAGCTCCCATCCTGGGGGTGAACCACGTTAAATCATTGTGTCATGTGATTGAATGTGTATTTTATTTTGTTGAATGGTTACATTCTTTCTTATGAGTAAATGTATCTTCGCTATTGTGTGTAGTCTCCATAACAATGGACGATGGGACTAGTATGTTAAGTGTTGAACATGTGTGTGTAAATGTTGAATGTGCAAGTATTTCTGAACATAATCTATGCATGAGATAATCAGGTAACACTTAAGTCAGCGAAGTCTGTATAACTACCATTCCCCTAAAGCGCAACATCAAAAGTGCAGAGTTGCATGGTAGTTCATCATATTGCATAAGTTCATGAAATACACAATCTAATATGCTTGTTGAATGTGTAAATCTGCACTAAGAAAAGTATGACAGAGATGTGTGATTACTAAAGAGGTAGTGCAGTCCTCCGTTGCAATGTCCTGTTGTCGAGTAGCCATTTTGTAGCATGCAGTCCCTGGATGCGTGATAGCATAAGAGTTAACCACGAAGTAGGTGGAGCTTTGCGCAGTATTCCAGTCTATTGAACCACGCATCACCAAGTTGTGGAACCCTGATTTCAAAACCTCCCCATAACTTCTGATCAAGTGAGACCTCAGTCTGCTCGCAGATTGTTGCTGAAAGGGCCGGTGAAAAGGGATTTTGTTGGTTCCCTGAACTGCGTAGAACCTGGGTCTATCTTGAAAAGTTAAAGAACAGTATATGAGCCAAAAAATTAAAAACAATCCAAGGATGAAGTACGTTGGATCTAAGAGGTTCTGTAGAAGTCAATGAAAAACACACAGAACTCAAAAACTAGGCCAAAAACCAAATTTGAGAAATTTTAGTACTGAGTGAAAAGTAATGGAGGGTGAAGTGCCCTACAAAGTTGCACCAAAGCATTGTGTGATGTACCTGCAATAATTAATTAATGCAAATACACGAGATATCAGAAATAATAGAACAAAATCGCTTTTATATTGATCACGGGCCACTTCGAGGGGGCAACCTTCTTTGAGCAAGCTCAATACAATTAACTTCACGATGCCTTCAATGACCTCAACACACACTTATATACTAAGTCTATGCCCAATACCATGAGTCAAAACCATGGGACATATAATACTACGGGACGACTTACAAAGCATATGCGTCCAATACTATGGGTCAATACTATGGGCTAATATAAACTACGGATCAACAAATGCTACGGGACGACTTACAAAGCATATGCGTCCAATAACAATATACTAACATAGTAAAGAGAAGGGTTTACATAGGTTCCTAACACATTGAGAGACCCAACGACGTGCTCTGCACATTGGGTAATCATGTCAGCGACACAGGATGCAAACTGACAGAAATATAGTCAGCGACGCAGTCTGCAAACTGTCTAAGTGCGCCATAAATATAGTGATGCGGGTGATAAATGTCCCTGGTGCATTGAGCAGGATCTAAGCCACCAAAAATAAAAATTCTCTAAGAATAAAAGGTTAAAAGTCCTAACGAATATCCCAAACAGAGTCTGGATAGCCCAGAGACTCTTTGATGGTCAAATTCAAAAATAAAAAGTAACTTCGCGGCTAGAGGATAATTGGAAAGAAATTGAAGAAACTAAAATGAAATGAAATCAAAAACATGGATTACTATCCCCAGTATGGTCTCCAAATTTGTTTACGAACAATCTTTATGAGCGAACTCAAATAGATCTCCCTAGTCTAAATGGTTTAGATCTAGAACAAATGAGTACATAGCACACATATGTTTCATATATAAATTGAAATGCAAGAAAAATAAAGAGATGGATGATCTCAATTATGCAATTCCTCTCTCCTTGCTGCTCCAAGCTCCAAGTCTTCAGATATTTAGCTGCAAAATGAAGCAAATCATGTGGAAACAAACAAGTGGTAAAAGCACATGGATGTGAATTGATCTAGATTAACAGTCAAAGAGGAAAATCCTAAATATCATTAACACAATAACATTTATGGAAATAACTTGTATTAAATCTAATGATAAGAAGTACAAAGGGAGATACATTATGAACAAAGCTTTTATGTCATAACCTCTTTTCAACAATCCTAGCCTCCAATATTGAATGCTTAGCCTCCTAATGGATGAAGAGGATCACCTAGGGAAATTCCACCAACATGAGAGTATTATATCCTTCCTCCCTTAACAATGGATAGGGGGTTCATATATATATATATATATATATAAAGGGATAGGAGAGGTTGAGGATTTAGGGGAGAGGCTTAAGGGATCATCCCACTAGGTAAGGGGACAGACTTCCACATTTCCAGGTAAGTAGGGATAAGTCTCCACGCCATCCAAGCTTCAAGAAGTCACTCGAAGATTCTCTTTATCCACTTTAACCAACTGCGATGCACCTTGAACAAGGGAAACATGCCTTAGATAGAGATCAACACACCTTCTACAAAGGCACACTGTGTCACCGACGCACTCTACTAAGTTGCAGAGCACGACACCTTGAACCTGGTGTACCTTGCTAGAGAACATGGCGCATCGGAGTGAAAACAAAAGGTTAAATGGGAAGACAACAACTTCTCTTTTTGTATTTTAGCTCAAGAACTTTAGAGATCAAGGCATAGACATGACACATCGGTCATGGTGATGATATTTTGGGGTAACACTATCCATTAGTCTTGGGGTCGAAGGAAGTCAATTTGGTGAGCTCTGTGTCCATCAATGACCATAGGATGGACCAAAATGTGCTTAGGAACCTATTTTCTCGATCACAACAAGGAAAATAGCATGTAGCATAGGTCACAGTGAAGGCTTTTAGTGTTACAAGATTAGAGAAAATTGTAAAAAAAACCTCTACCACAACCTTCCCCAATGGTAGCAGATATTTTAATGGAGGTTATTATGGATATATTTTATAACTAAAACAAATCAACGGCCGGATGTTTTAGTGGATGTTTTTACCGGTGCACTTTGTTTAAATTGTGCACACCGATGCGTTTAGTAACACAACACATTGGTGTTGTATGATGTAAAAATAATCACCGATGCACTCAAATAGAATAAGCACCAACAATAACCAAATTTCAACACCACACTTGTGATCGCGTTTATATTTTACACATTGGTTCTTATACACAAAATAAATGCACCAATGCGATATATTACATCATAAGCACCGAGAAATTTTTAATATTCTTAAATTTTACCGGTGTTATCAATTTATAAGAGAGAATCGCTGCATTTCATTTTCAAACTCACTATTTCTTACAAACTATCAAAATAACCCAGTGCATTTAAACAACTAAAATGCACCGGAAAAACTTAAACACAAAAAAGAACTGGTTTGTATAAGCTTTGATAGTTGTTTGTGCGTATAATCCATTGACATGCACCAGTGCTATAAAATATAGAAGCGCACTAGATAAGTCGTATGGCACATGGAAATTCTTATTTTCAAAATTTAATGGTGCATTTAATTTACATTGGAGTGTTGGGATTGTCGTTGATATAAACACACCTATGCGTATAGTTCAGGTAGGCACACTGATGCGACATCAATGATCAAAAGCACCGCATATGATTCTTTTAACAGTTTCTACTGACATTGGAGTCAAATATATATATATATATATATATATATTCTTTTTTTTAATTCCATTATTCACCTGAAATTGAAATATTGTTTTACAGTACTATTCATTTCAAGTTTAATTAGTGTGTTTGTTTGGATTAATTTCTAATATCATAGATGCAAGCATCTATTGTAATATTTAATCATCCATACATTTAATTATCAATGTACCATTTCACATGTAACATTCGACAGTAACACTGAAGAATGTAATAGAAAAAAACGTTTATTTTATTATATATCAATAGGAGTGCATTTGTCATACAAAATAGAAAAACATAGAGATAACAATAATCAAAATTTCAACATGCATGTAACTATTACACTTATTGGTAACTCGTTTTTTTTCATTTCGGACACTATGTCTAGTACATTATTTTACAAAATGTCTGATTTTCACAAATAATTACTTCAAAATATATAGCAACCTACAACAACTTGCAATAACATCAAAATTAAATATGGATCATGATTATTATGTATAACTGTTATCGATGCTCGAGTCACTTGCATCTATTGAGTTATTTGGATGAATGTTTTGTTGATTGGCTCGATTGCTTTCCTCTTCTTCAACTTCCATCCGCAAACATAAAAATAAAGTCTACTGAGTGTATCTACATTGACGAGAATAATGAAAAATAAAATAGATAGTATACATGAATGTAAATTGAAAGGCGATGTACCATATACATAATTGAGTCATGAATGATACACATTCTTTCAAAAGGAAATCTCATGCCTTCTATCAACATGTCTTCTATTGGCTGCACTCCATACTTTGTTTCCTGCATTTTTTATGCCCTGTCACAAATCATAGACTTAATATAAAGGATTTTTGTTGTTTTATTAATTATAAAATGAGATAATTAAAACAATATAGATACTTACAAAATCCACAATTAACGCCAATTTCATTAAACTTGGAGATATTCTAGTCCAATTCACTTTCAAGATGAGTAAAAAACAACCTTTCTAAACCCCAAAATCAAGGTTTCTAAAGTGAAAAATCTAGTTCCAAAAGAGCCAAATCCGGTTCCAAAAGTGCCAAATCTGATTCCAAAAGTGCCAAATCCAGGTTCCAAAAGTGCTAAATCTAGTTCCAAAAGTTCCAAATCGAGGTTCCAAAAGTGCCAAATCCGGTACCAAAAGTGCCAAATCTGGTTCCAAAATTGCCAAATCCAGTTCCAAAAGTGCCAAATACAGGTTCCAAAAGCATACTTTTGATTTTGATATCCACCTTTTGAAATTGGTTTTTGTGCTTTTCCGATATGATAAATATGATAATGGAACTTTTAGAACCATATTTTTCCCTTTTGGAAGGCTACTTTTGACACTTCCAATACTTAAATTTTCAATTTTGAAAACCAATTTAGGCACTTTCAAGCTCTGATTTTGCATTTTCGAAAACCAAACTCGACACTTTACAAGTATTATAATCACAGTGAAATTGAACATAATAGTACAAACAAACGTAAGTGTCACTTATTTACAAAAATAATTTCATTTTCATTTTATTCACAATTGGCCTCACATCACTCACGCCATTTAGGTGCAGTAATCAAGGCCATAATCGCTCTAACAAGAATGTGTCATTAACATCTTGGAAAGTATATGTTTTTGTTATAATACAATTCCCTTTCTCATTACGAACATTTTTTTCTTTTGAGTCATCTACAATCGTTGTATTTGTAGCATCCAAACCATGGATCAAAATCTCCCAAAATTTGTTTAAAGGCTTGAGAAATACATAAGGATTTCCATCGCCCTGATAACCCTCTATGGCTATGCAAGAACAATATTCTTGTGTTAAAATTACTCTAAATTGTTCCCTTTGCAATCATGTTCTTTGTAATAATGTTGGAAAAAACTTGTCAAAATTTTTTTGTTGTGTAGATGTGCATACCCCAACTTCAAATATATTAAACAATTTTTCAAAAAATTCCCTAAATCCTGGACGTATAAAATAATACTTCGTTGTTGATTCGATATATGGTTTTCATGACAATCCGAATTTCTTTTTTTTTATGTACAACATGTAACAAAACTCCATTGAAATCGAAAATAACCAATGGTTTACTAGTAACCAATCTTCTAGTATCTGCAAACCAAAAAAACACACACATAACCCAGTCAATAAAATATTACGTTTCAATGTTTCTAAGTATATTGCTTTCATGTTCTACAATTTTTGAAACAATTTTTGAAACACATCACTAGATACATGAAACAATGTCTATTAACAATATGAGAATTGTCTAATAAAATTTGCATCAATTAAATGTAGAAGTTATCAAAAATATACAAACCAGTAAATGAATTATTTTATGTATAATATGACTGTCATTTGAAGTTGAATGTCTTTAACCAATGCCTCATTTTTTAACAAGGCCGGAGATAATTCAACAGAGAACAAAAAAAAAATTTCATAATTATTTCTCTATCTTATGAACCGTCAAATTTCCAACTAGTTGGCATTTTAAAGCATTTTTCCTTGCTATTAATAATCTGTTGAATGATTTTTCCCTTCATTTATAAACAACATGTCTATTTTTTTATATATATCTCCATAATGAATAAGTAGATCCTTGAACGAATTTTTATATATGTGCAGTACTTCACCAACATTATAAATAGTACTATGTTTACATTGCTCTCGACCCCAAATAAATACAAAGTCTTCATTCTTCAACCATACAAATTTACCAAGGAATTTTATAATTTGCATGTTGTCGAGCGTGGAAAACCACGGAGCAACGTCAAAATGTTCTCTGGAAACATTGATAATATCGGGGTTGAACATCCATGCATAATAACGATAGCAATTATGGACAAAATGAGGTTGTTGAGAAAAATCTTCAATGTTGGATAACATCCGAACCCCAAAGAGAAATCCCTCTACTCCCAGGACCAATAGTTTCTTTTGTGGTGATATTTGGACTGCATACAAAAACTAAAACACATTGAATGATTTAAAATCTCCATAGGTTACATCTAGTGTTTCCCGCTCTTGAAAGAGGCAATGATAGGTTACATTAGATGGTTGTCACTCAACTAGAAGAAGTTAGTGAAGGGTTTGATATCAGTTAGTTCATGCATTTTACTAAGACCCTTCTAGAGTCGATGTACCAATTCACTATTTTTCCTAGCGGATGATGCACTAAAGGGCTTATTCAAAATACAGTTTTTACATGGATTTGCTTTCACATCATCACCCTCCAAAACAATCATTGATGTATTACTTTGCGAAGATTGCATTGGGAAATCCTACCACACACTCTCTAATTTTTTGTGTGTATTTCCTTATTGATTTTTGGTACATCTCTCTCGAAACCATAAAAATAAAATTTGTTCCCCATATGAGTTTCCTACATTACCTGCCCTCAAAAATGTTGTAAACAATGACTTCCCCTCATCAACCCCACATTTAGATGACCAAATTCCAACATCGACTTTGGAAAGACATAATCTCAAAAATTGCATTGCATATGTTCATGACTGATATGAAGTTTCTTTCTGTTTAAATTCAAATTCACCAACAATACTTTCTTCCCCCTTTTTTACTTTTTTCCCTCAAACAATTTTTTTTTTTAATTTCCCTTTTCTTCTCTTTTGGAGTCATTTTCTGTGACTTTCTTGCGAAATAGAAAACCTTCCATTTCTAATATCAATAAAATTTTTGTATGGGGAGCCGCAAAAAAATATTGCTTGTCATTATATATTTCAAAATAAATTTGTTTTATCAATTTAAGTAGAAAATATTCTTTGTCTTTTACCTGTCAATGCTAGGCCAACAATTCATTGGTGAGTAACATTGCTGGAGATACCGCGTTTTGAGACTAAGCCCTTGCCTGGTTCATTATTATCCAAGATTTTTCTTGGTTCATTAGTATACAATGTGATTTGTTGGACATTGTCGATGCCAGCTCTGGTTGTATATGATCCACATGTTGAATAGCAATCCAATCATCTTGACCTGGAAATTTGCAAGTATACATTTTATATAATTTTTTGCAAGTATTCAAGGTCACTATCCCCATTCTTGTCCATCTTGTCCATCTCGTTCTCTAATTTGGTAGTTCTTTGTGGATTCTCTATCACATTCAGGGTCATAATTGGATAGTATAATTTTATTGGACGATACATGAGTGTGCTCTTTATTTGAAGCTGTAGTAGAATAGGAATTTGGAGAATTTATTGAACATAACTAACCGAGAAAAGTAAAATACAATGAAATAAGACATCTGAAAATGTTAATACAAATAACTTGGTTTATACCCAATTCATGAGACACATTTTCCTTAAACAACTCTTGTTGTATTGTCTCCAAAATAGAAATAACTATTCTATCTTCCGACCTTATCAACGATTGAAGAACTCTACCTCCTGTGTATAACTAAATAATTGTACCTTGAGAAGAGACCAGTCTGAAAACTATGTGATCCCATAATTCCTGTGTCCTTTCTTTTGCAAAAACATGGCTTCTCGAACTATCATTGTTAACCTTGGGAAAAGGTAAATCAATCCTTGGTAGGCCCTCATCGTTCAAATCCATATCCATTTGAAAAGTAGACAAATTATCCTCATCCCTTCCAATTATCCAACGCTGTATAATAGAGAATCCTATAAATAATTCCTTGGAGAAATCCCTACGAACTCCCTAGGAAGGATTCCACGTTACCTTTTTTCTTTATTTCTTGCTAAAAAGTGTGAAAGCTTTAGAAATCATACAAGAGTTTTCCATATCAGCTAGAAAATACAAGTACATGTCGCTTCATTTGATTCTAAGTAGTACAACAACGCAAGCATATCTTCTTCTGTCCAAGGACTATCACAATTACACATATCAACAACAACAAATTCACTGCTGATTGCCGCACCAAAAAAGGCAATGGATCTTAGTGTGTTGACCAAAGATGCATGATAACAACATTGACAAGCAAACTGTGAGCTATCTTTGATGAGGACAATGGACATACTCATCCCCTCTTTATTGATATATATGTTCAATATTTTGTCAGCATCATTTGGTAATTTGGTACCATTATCTGCTTCAGATTCTTTCTTTCTCTTCTTACCCGAAGATTTTGCTTGTTTTTCAAAGCATAAAATAATGCACAGTTGCTGGAGATGATTTGGTGCAATTTTATAGATTTCAATGACATTATCGATAGTGATAATATGTGATCAAAAAGTTTGAACATCATGAGCTTTGAAATATTCAAAGATCAAATGCCTTGTTAACCTATCCTCCTTGATTCACTTGCAATATTGATACAAAGTCTCTGCGTAAACATTTTTTTCGACTAATGTGCTCAGCCAAACCAATCCGTTCATTATATTTTCTGCCACAGTGGTCAATTCAGCTTCATCAATATCACACAATGGTATAAAAAATTAGATCCATGATTCTTTATTTTATTTTGAACAAAACCAACCTCAGTGATGCTCTTGGGTGAGCATGGCAAGGAACCACTTTTGTAAAGCTCAAATACATACATCCATTTACTCCACAGTCGATCCGATGTCAAAACAAGAGTTAGCTTGTCTTTAAGACTCTCCTTTGTTTGAACAACAAATATATCCATACATTCCCTTGGAAATACTACAAGCATATAAAATTAAAGATAATATTTAATTTGCTAATTTAATAGCACATGAAGCAATCTAAAGACTTTGACCGACAAGAAGAAAAATTATATACCTTCCAATCATTAGTGGAAGCATTTCCCTTTCCCGAGGGGGATGGCCTACCGCAAGATATCCATTTCTCCCTTGCTTTTACAACTTGAGAAATAAATGGAGTGTATTGCTTGTTTGATAAATTTTGTTGTTTGCATAAATGACTGATAATGTGTTGAGGAACATATTTATGTAGAAGATGATTTGTTCGATTCCAATACCTTGAATGGACCAATTGATATTTATCAGTTTCAATGATTTTTTTATGTGCATAAATAGTATACTGCCCATCCAATATATAAAAATTTACTGAACGAAAATTAATTTCATCTTAATTTCCAGTAACAAATCCCAATGTGGTATCCTTTTCGAAAGGAAATAGAATAGCATCTCCCAATGTTGTTGTAAAATTTGAGAGAAGATATAAAACCATCTTTGACACGACCTCCTCATCAAATTTTTGATATTGCAAATGCAGAGGCACAACAAGACATCTTGTTACATCAATAGAAAAAAAATTCTCATTGAACAAAAAGTCTTTGATATGTTCTTATTGAACTTCTTTTGAAATTTTGAAGCTCTTAGTCGCTTTCTGCATCATCGCAACAAAAGGAATTAATTTGAGTGCTTTGAAGCAATATTTGGTCACATCTTTTTCAATATGATCGACAAATGCTCTTCTAATGTAGATAATAATCTTTTCATGGCCTACACTTGTCAACTTCTTTTCAATATTCATGTGATGCAATACAGACGAAGTTTTCGCAGCCAGGATTCTTTTCTTCCATACCGACAAAATTCCTTTCTTCAAATATGATGCGATATTAATTCCAGACCGATTAGAAGCATCATACGAGGGAAAAAACCACCCTTGCTTCGCACAGGAAACTGAATCTGAATCGGGACCAATTTTCATTCGATCTAGTCGAAAATTACTTATCATAATATCATCCTATAGAAGGAAACAACGGTCTCTCTTGACCACTTCAACTTGAACACACAATAAATCTTCGAAATGGGATCTGCATATATGTCAATATTTCAGCTCAAGTTGGATCTCGTTCCTCATCCACGATGAATAGATATAAATCCAAGTACAAATAATCCAATTCATCCATCTCAACATACCATCCTTGCTGGAATAAACAAAGGTTGTGATCTTTTAACAAATCAAGGAACGATATTTCTTGGTATTGACTAATGCTAAAAAACGAAGACATGTTTTATCTGCAAAAAACAGTAAATATTGTCTAGTTAATATAAGAGTGCATACGATGTTTATAATTATCAATTAGTGTTTTAATATTTGAAGTATACTTGCAAATGTTCAGGCTAATGATCATGTAAAATTCAAGCACAACAGATCTATGGAACAAGCACAACACTTATTAGAGATGCATGCAACAAAATGTATGGAAACACTGTGCAAAAGGTTTGCAGTAGTAAAATAATCTCATATACTTGGAAGATTACATTACAATGTGTAACAATGGATACAATAAGCCAAGCAATTCGAATTCCAGAGTGGTCACTTGAATTGAATGCATGAGAGTGCCTTACTTGGCAGTTAACACCACTCAGCACATCAGTTAACCACTTACCTATCATAATACTGACTCAAACTAACTCTGAAATTGCCTACCTGAGTCTAACTGATTCAGAACTCAACTAATTGCCCAAAAATAGGGGAGGGCACCTTTCTTTATGCAGTTAACTGAATAGTAGGTGAAAATAACACCAGATGAAGTCAACCAGTGTAGTAGGGCGCCTTCTAGTCTCTTGTTGGTTGAATGAACTCGTAAATGTTGTCAGTTGGACTGAGTAGTGCGCATTAGTCATGCAAATCACCCCCTAAATGATGGAGGAGGCTCAGTTGATGGCCCAGTTGGCTCCTAGAATGTAGGAGGAGGCCCAGTTTACTGAAACTGTGATCTGTTGATGATGTAAGCACATGATTGAGTCAAAATACTTAGGATGGGTGGAAAATTAAGCTGTGAGGCTCAAATAAATTATGTGTGGTTGGAAAATGATCCAACACCCCCCCTTAAGCTAATATCATGTGGAAGAGAAAATAAAAATAATAAAAGGGCCATGGAAACAAAAGCCATAGGTCACCTAGTACATAAATAATCCAAATAAAGAACAGTCCATAAAATAAGGAAATGGAGAAAACCTCATGGGAAATCCCCCCTCAAAATAGACTGAAACTCACCAAAGGATTAATTGCTCCAAACTCAAGTAGGTGTGATGCTTGATCATATGTATAGAAGTATCTTCCTCTTGGGAAGAAGTGGATCATGCTTCAAAAACATGTGCTTGTATTCTCCTTCAGTGGATGCAAGCGAATATGGAGGTTTTCTGAACTTGCTCTTCAGACCAATCATGGTGAGAACAAATCCAAAAATATGAATATCATATTGGAACCTGTAATTCAAACCAAGTGAGGTAGGATCAACTCCAATCAAATATAATTTCTCTTGAAACTTGAACTTCTAATCGGTGGAAGTTAAATCAGCACCAAGAATTGATATATGGTTTATTGTGATCTCCTTTGAACCAACAAGGGTGAGATCAAAACCAAAATGTAACTGAGACTTGAACCCAAGCAAATGGTAGTGTCCTCCATCTTTAATGAATCTCTGAGAACATGTGCCAATGATCGAACAGAAGTCCATAGGAAGCGTGTGATCAAGGAGGGCGAATGCATCACCTCCAAACTCCTATTGAACCTCCAAAACATTCAATAAATCATCATTCTGCACACTGACAAACTCATGTGAAAGAGAGGATTTAATAACCTCTTCAAATTCTAGAGTATGAGTTGTCTTATCTTCCTTAGAATTCGAAATAGAAGACATTGAGAACATGAGTGTTGAATCTGCATCTTCTTCTTCATCTTGAACAACTTCATCATGAGATATGGTTGAGCCCAAGACATAATTAGAGAGAACACTTAAGGAGGTATCATTGGGCTTGTTCTCCAAATGGCTAGCATGATCCTCTTCCTTCTTCTTTCCAAATTCTCTATCCAAATTGGTCCAGAGATCTCTTGGATGTTCAACAGTATTAATGAGGTAGCGCATACTAGGAGACATAGCAATACACATTGCTCCAAAGGCTCTGTCACAATCATTTAGCCAATCATTCTCCTCTTCATAAGAAGAAAAATATCTCGTGAGACCAATACACATATCAAAAAGACATTGTCTCTTCAGATATGATATCATATTTGGTTTCCACTCATCATAGTTGAATGGAGAGAGAGGAGGAATTTCTTTCAGATCCATAGAAGATGTTGTAATATTTTTGAGAGAAACCTGTAGTCACAAATAACAAACAATCTTTAGGTTGACAACCTGCACTTTTCAAGTTGCATCACACCCATCATAGACTATCAAGAAAGCTTGAAGATTCAGATGCACAATATCCATAAATTATCTGGAAAACTTTCGGCTTCTGGTGCAGAGTTGGAATATTTTTGAGAAAAAACTGCAGTCACAAACAACAAACAATCTTTAGGCCGACAACCTGCACTTTTTAAGTTGCATCACACTTGGCATAGACTATCAAGTTAGATTGAAGAGTCAGATGCACAATATCCAAGAATTATGTGGAAAACGTTTGGCTTCTTGTGTAGATTTGGAATATTTTCGAGCAAACTTTCTCAATTTGCATATGTGTTTCTGGTGCAGAAGTGCAGAAACACTGTAGAAAATTTGCCTTGTCCTTCCATGGATTTGATACCATGTAAAATTAAAGCCCAACATATCTATGGAACAAGCACAATAGTTACTAGAGATACATGCAGCAAAATGTATGTAAACACTATGTAGAAGGTTTGCAGCATTAAAATAATCTCATATACTCAGAAGATTACATTACAATGTGTAAAAATGGATACAATAATCCAAGCAATTCGAATTCCAGAGTGTTCATTCGAATTGAATGCATGAGGGTGGCTTACTTGGCAGTTAACACCACTCGGCACATCAGTTAACCACTTAAATATCATAAGACTAACTCAAACTGACTTGTAAACTGTCTAACTGAGTCTAACTGATTTCCCAAAAATAGGGGAGGACGCCTTTTTGTCTACAGTTAACTGAATAGTGGGCTAAAATAACACCAGATGAAGTCAACCAATGTAGTAGGGAGCCTTCTAGCCTCCTGTTGGATGAATGAACTAGTAAACTCTATCAGTTGGAATGAGGAGTGAGCATTATTCATTTAAATCACCCTTTGAATGGTGGAGGAGGCTCAGTTGTGGGCCTAGTTGGCTCCTAGAATGTAGGAAGTGGCCCAGTTTACTGAAACTGTGATCTGTTGATGATGTAAGCCCATGATTGAGTCAAAATACTTAAGATAAGTGGAAAATTAAGCTGTGAGGCTCAAATAAATGATGTGTGGTTGGAAAATGATCCAACAAATCGATGGAGAAGGAACGACCACTCATTTTCAAAATCAATTGCTTGATTAAGAAGAAATCTGCTAGGATTATCCATGAGAGATCGAATGCACATTTTATATAGTCATTTGATATTGAATCGATCATAGAAGGAGCGATCATCATAGAAGGGGTGGCCAATACTTCTTGTCAGAAGTCGAAAGTCAGGATAAATATTGTTTCTATGTTTTAACTTAGACAATGTATCGATCCATACTATTTAATGTGGAAGTCAGAATTTTGGAATTTTCAGCTGAGCCTTCGTAGATTAAATATTTTTATATTTCTCTCGTAAATGAAGGGTCATCTAACCCTTCTTATACTCAATATTCTTCCAATGTTCACCATTCTGGATATACATGAATTGACTACCTAGCCTTCGTAGATTAAATATTTTTACAATAACCTCATAAATGAAGGGACGTTCGACCGTTCTTGTTCCTAGTATTCTACTCAAAATAGTTCTAGACTGCAAGAAGGGTCGGTCGATCCTTATTTTGTTCACCATTATAGATACATGTGAATTGTTTGATATAGGTGTTGAAAATTCTCTACTAAACGAAGGGGCGGTCGATCCTTCTTTTCGAAAGTTGGGATAAATATTTTTTATATGTTATAACTTAGCCAATGACCCAATCCCTACTATTTACTGTGGAAGTCGGAAGTTGGGAATTGTCTGCCCAACCTTTGTAGATTAAATATTTTTACATTTCTCTCATAAATGAAGCGTCGGCCTACCCTTCTTGTGCTTAGTTTTCTTCCGTTGTTCACCATGCTAGATATACATGAATTGACGACCAAGCCTTCATAGGTTGAATATTTTTACAATTCCTTCATAAATGAAGGGGTGGTCGACCACTCTTGTGCCCAGTATTCTGTTCATAATAGTTCTAGACTGCAAAAACGGTTGCTCGATCCTTCTTGTGTTCACCATTCTGGATAAATGTGAATTTTTGGATATAGGTGTTAACAATTCTATACTAAACGAAGGGGCGATCGATCCTTCTTGTTGGAAGTCGGAGTCGGGATAAATATTGTTTATATGTGTTAACTTAGCTAATGTCCTGATCCCTACTATTTACTGTGGAATTCAAAAGTCAAGAATTGTCATCCCAACCTCCATAGATTAAATATTTTTACATTTCTCTTGTAAATGAAGGGTCGACCGACCCTTCTTGTGCCCAATATTCTTCCAGTGTTCACGATTTTGTATATATATGAATTGACGTCCTAGACTTCGTAGCTTGAATAGTTTTACAATTCCCTCATAAATGAAGGGGTGATCGACCCTTCTTATGCCCATTATTCTGTTCATAATAGCTCTATACTGCAAGAAGGGTCGGTCGATCCTTCTTGTGTTCACCATTCTGGATACATGTGAATTCATAATTCTCTACTAAACTAAGGGGTTACCGATCCTTCTTGTTGGATGTCAGAAGTTGGGATAAATATTTTTTTATATGTTATAAATTATCCAATGTCCCGATCCCTACTATTTACGGGGAAGCCGGAGGTCGGGAATTGTTGTCCTAGACTTCATAAACTAACTATTTTTACATTTCTCTCATTAATGAAGGGTCGGTCGACCCTTCTTGTGCACAGTATTCTTCCAGTGTTCACCATTCTGCATATACATGAATTGACGTCCTAGACCTCGTAGGTTGAATATTTTTACAATTCCCTCATAAATGTAGGGGTGGCAGACCCTTCTTGTGCCCATCATTCTATTCACAATAGTTTTATACTGCAAGGAGGGTCGATCAATCCTTCTTTTGTTCACCATTATGGATACATGTGAATTGTTGGATATAGGTGTTCACAATTCTCTACTAAACGAAGGGTTGGCCGATCCTGCTTGTCGGAAGTCAGAGTCATGATAAATATTGTTTATATGTTTTAACTTAGCTAATGTCCCAATACATACTATTTACTGCACAAAACGGAAGTCAGGAATTGTCAACCCAGCCTTTGTAGATTAAATATTTTTACATTTCTCTTGTAAATGAAGGTTCAGCTAACCCTTCTTGTGCTTAGTATTCTTCCGGTGTTCAACATTCTGGATATACATGAATTGACGGCCTAGCCTTCGTAGGTTGAATATTTTTACAATTCCTTCATAAATGAAGGGGCGAACAACCACTCTTGTGCCCTGTATTTTGTTCATAATTTTTCTAGACTGCAAGAAGGGCCAATCGATCCTTCTTGTGTTCACCATTCTAGATACATGTGAATTGTTGGATATAGGTGTTCACAATTCTCTGCTAAACGAAGGTGCAACCGATCCTTCTTGTCGGAAGATAGAAGTCGGGATAAATATTTTTTATATGTTATAACTTAGCTAATGTCCCTATCCCTACTATTTACTGTGGAAGTCGGTAGTCGGGAATCATCGTCCCAACCTTCGCAGATTAAATATTTTTACATCTCTCTCTTAAATGAAAGGCCGACGACCCTTCTTTTGCTTAGTATTTTTCCAGTTTTCACCATTCTGGATATACATGAATTGACGGTCAAGCCTTCGTAGGTTGAATAATTTTACATTTCTCTCTTAAATGAAGCGATAACCTCTTAAACAGAGAGCAGAGTCTGCACACAAAAATTTTGGCGTTATGTGAAGTTCGCAAATTTGAAGATGTGTTGCGAAGTACACATAGTAAATCAAGTCACGAAGTAAAGAAGCAAGTAGTGATGTGAAGTTCCATCAAGAGAATGGAAATGTGTAGTGAGATTTGCTACTCACCTAACATTCGGTGAAGCTACAAAAGACTAGCCGTTACAGTTTTTGTTTCAAAACTAGTTGTTATACAGTACTTTCGGGAAATCGGGTTTTTCCACTTTAAGGCATACTTGTCCATTGAAGACACGTTTAATGCAATGAAAGGACCAATATCTAAGCTATATTTGGAGAACGTACATAACATTTAATGTTAACTTAAATCCATTTTTGGGCACATCTTAGTGTGGATTATGGCTATACAAAACAAAGAAGCGCACAGTTACATGTTTTACCGTGATTGTTAATTTTACCATGAGTAAATTTTGAGTGTTTACCAGTGAAGAACAAAGCATCCCGACAGTACATGTTTGAGAAAGAATACCAACAAGAGATATTAAATAAATTTCAACAGTCTGATCTAAAAGTAGTTATGAAGAATCTCGTGAAAAAAACAACTGAAGAGAAGGGTGGGAATTCTAGAGCCACACCAGAATCCAAGCAGAAGGATAAGTAGAAACCCAAGGAACAACATAAGCCTTGGGCTGCAGAAACACCAATAGAACAACATGAAGAGTGACCTCGCGAGAGGCCAATTCTGATGATATCTAAATACATTCCACTGTGCAGAGAAGATGCACCAGTGGTAGTGTTGAAGAAGAACCCACAGTATGACATCCATCTGTCATTGATGTCAAGCCATTTTCGAGAGAAGGAAAACTTGCTGGGAAATATCTCGGAGTGTAAGTTCACAGATTACGATCTGCTGAATTCGACCAAGTATCCGCAATTTCAGCCAAAAAGTTACATGCCTAGAAAGTTTGATGAATCCACTAAACAGACGACTATACAACCACAGGACTGGATTGTACCGTTAGAGTCTTCAGGACTATTGAACCTGTTAATGATTCTGCACTTTGAATGAAGTCTAGAGCTAATAGCTGTCGTGCATAAATTGCTATCGTGCACAAACCAAGAATACTTCTGGCTAGACCGCAAGATAGATATAAATATTGACTTGATCTACAGGATCACCCATCTAAAAAACCAAGGTGATGATCCCTCAACAGAGTTTGTGGGTAATACAAAAGATAAATAACTCTCCAAGCAGATGATGAGCGAATTTGGGTTAGTGAAAGGAACTCGATTCTATCAAGTAGACCAGATTAAATATTTTTCCACGTATTTCACATTAAAATTGCTCACATGTAGTGTACTAAGAACATGTAGACCGACAAAAGTCTCGACTACTAGGATTTCCATAGCTTCCAAAGCTAAGGACAAGATACCGTTCAACTAGGAAGGCTACTTGTTGAATGAATTTTTGGATGATGTAGAGGATGCACAGGACAATGGCTCTTAGTTTCACTTCAGCTGGCTGATCGTCCTCATTGCATTTGTGGGATGGAAAGAGCCAAATTACTAGCAGAATGTACAGGTGTTCCCTGGTGACTGTCGCAGACCTTGATATGCAAATATATGGAGCAATGAAAGGATGGAAATGTTAGTTTTTCATCATTTAATTCAATAGATCTAGGATCTTAATTGAAAGAACAACATGTATAGCATATCAAGCATAAGAGACAAGAGGCAAGAGACACAAAACATTTCACCGGGTAAAACCAAGAAGGTGAAAAACCCCGCAACTTCCTCAGAGATAGCATAAGCATCAATACAAGGATAACCATGATCAAACCCAAGAGATAGATATCTTCAGCAGCATGCTCCTCCTCTACTTGTGTCCACCCTCCTCTTCTCTCACTAATGCGAAGTGAGTGAATAATAGAATGTGTAAAATGAGAGAGACACACTCTCTATTTATACACTAACTTCCACTTGACCTTTACTCAACTAGGTCGGCCTCAACTTAACAACTTAATACTAACTGGGCCGACCCCTACTAGGGTGGTCTATTAACCCTTTGACCCACATGACTCATACAGGGTTGACCCCATCAAGGTGGTCTAATGACCCATCAAGTATAAGTTATGACACTTACAATATAACTTGCGACACTTGCAAGTACAACTAATGACACTTCCAATCGGAGGAATAATACATCTTCATTGAGGATACAATAAAGTACAAATACAATATACAAGTGAATATCTTTTGAAGTTACAAATACATCAACACTCCCTCCTAACTAGGAAGGTATTCTCTTGACACAAGTCATCAATACATATAGGCACAAGTCTTCAATTCCTGAGCTGGATCATCATCAGTGGATCACGGAGCATCATCATCATCACTGCTGCTGCACTTGACATCTCGATCACTGGGATATCTCTAAATTCTTCTCGTCATAGGAAGTTCTACAGAGCCAGCCCCTTTTCATGTTGGATGTAGGCCCACCACATGTAGGTATTCATCCACACTGGCCATATAGTGGAATTCTCAGGACTTATTACGTGCGTCAAAAAACCTCGAAAAAGTATACCAGGATCCTTTATGTTGCAAAGCACGGCCAGAAAGATCTCCCAAGGAGCTATTACATGTGACCATCACAAAACCTTAAAAGAGTGTCCCAGGAACATTTGTGTGCATAGCAAGACCGACAAGAACTCTAAAGAGAATCCCAAGATCATTTATGTGCCTAAGCATGACTTGAAATATCTCCAAGACTGATTACATGTGACCCCCACCACAAAACCTCGAAAGAGTATCCTAGGATCCTTTATGTGCCTAAGCATTGTTGATGTATATGTAACTTCGGAATGTATTTCATATATATTTATTATACCCTTATTAGAGATGTGTTATTCCTCTATAAGGAAGTGTCACAAGTGTGTGTACTTGCCGATGGATTATTAGACCACCATGCGTGGCGTCGGCCCTGAAATATATATTATATTATAGATGTATCTAGATAGACAAGTCGGCCCCATAAGGTCACTGGGCAAACAGGTTAAGTATACATAGAGATCGGGAGATCTCTATTTGCATTCATTCCGAAAGACACACTTCTCTCACTCAGAAAGTGGTGCACTAGTGAGGAGGAGGATCATCTGCTCTAGGAGACTATCTCAAGTGTATTTTGGTTGTACTTTGGTTGAGCCATTGCTCTCTCTATCTCTGAGGAAGTTGTGGGGTTTTTCACCTTAGGGTTTTCCCCATGGAAACTCTGTGTCTCTTGTCTCTCATGCTTTTCCTTCTTATGATGGTTGTCATGCTTATTGTGATTGTTATGCATTGATATACTGTATATGTTATTCTCTCAATAAAGATCCAAGAGTATTGTGAATTAATGCTCAAAATTTAACATGGTATCAGAGCTAACCTGAGAAGAAGACATTTTGCAGTGATAGAAACTTGAGTTTCTTGTTTATTGGGTTTCTCTCCATAGTTTTTGGAAAAGCAGTATAGTAGATTGACTCTACTCATCAAGGAGAATCTATCTGTCCAATCAGAATTCAATTCTGAGCATTTTCATATTTGGCCCTAAAAATTAGGGTTTCCACAAAAATAGTCATTTCTGAAATCTGAAGACATAGCTGGAAGCTCCCTGCACAAATCGAAGTTTAGAGCTTTGTATCGAGATTTTTGGCTGGGTAGATCTCCGGGAAACTCAAACCCTAATTCAGGGCTCTCCCTAGTGATCCCGGGAGGACAAAAAGGCAAATCCGAAGGGTAAAGCTTTGTTGATCTCAAATTCTCAATACACTAAGCTGATCAGCTCATCAAGGCGCATCTTTCTATCCTTTCAGAAAGTTGAAATTCACATTTTGAATTTTTAGGGTTTTTTCGACAAACCCTAATCCGGGACCAGATCCAGTTTTCAGCATTTCAAGTGGTAAGACCTAAATCTTTTCTATTTCCATTTGAAGTACTCTTTAAAATGTCTCACCACACCAAGCTTGAGGATAAGCTTGAAGGGGCTAATAACTTCCGAGCTTGGAAGTATAGGATTGGGTTAATCCTAGAAGAGAATGAGTTGGACTCATATATAAAAGAAGACATCCCTATCCCAGAGGACGAAGAGGCTAAAGTATTGGATAAGAAGAACTTGGTCAAGGCAAAGAGAATCATTGCTAATTCTATCAAAGACCATCTCATACCCCATGTGTCTTCTCTAAAGACACCCAAGGCTATGTTTGATTCTTTGACCAAACTATTTGAAGGAAAGAACATAAATCGGAAGATGACCCTGCGGAATCAATTGAAAGGGGTCAAGATGTTGAATGGAGAAACCATTCAGTCCTATTTCTCCAAGGCCTCTTAGATCAAGGAACAAATTGAAGCTGTAGATGAAATGGTGGAGAATGGTGAAATTGTTATGACTACTTTGAATGGCCTACCTAGGTCATGGGACTCTTTTATCCAAGGGATCTATGCTAGAAAGAAGTTAATATCCTTCAGTAGATTATGGGAGGAATGTTCTCAAGAAGAAGCAAGGCTTGTGGCAAGAGAAGAGAAGATGGGAAATGAAGATCAAGCTCTCACAACTCACACTAAGAAGGGCAAGTTCAAGAGGGAGCCATCCCATCACAAGAAGAAATATTCTCATCATTTTCACGAAGACAAGAAAGATCTAAGGTGTTTCACTTGTAATGAGAAGGGTCACTTTACTTCAGAATGTCCCAAGAACAAAAGGGACAACCACAACAACAACAACTCCAGCAAGAAGAAGAAGGGTAACAAAAGAAGGTACCATGCTCATGTTGCCGAAGATGATGAACCTCCAAAGAAGAAGGATAGGGCAGAAAGTGATGATAGTAATGATGACTCATCAAGTGAAGAAGAGTATGTTCTAATCTCTGCTCTCACAGGCACTATCTCTCATGGTTGTAATGATTGGTTGATTGATAGTGGGGCTTCCAAACACATGACCGGGTTTAAGGAATCTTTTGTGAATCTATATGAACATGAATCACCCCATAAGGTGAAACTTGGGGATGATTATCAATACCCAATCAAAGGAAGTGGTGAAGCCTCCTACAAACTAGATTCTGGAAAATCTTTGAAGATGAAAGAAGTCCTTTATGTACCTAGGCTCAAGAAGAACTTACTCTCCATCTCTGCATTGGATGCAAAAGGTATGAGGGTTGCATTTGTGGATGGCCAAGTCCTAATGCGGCCAAAGGGAAAGACCATAGATGATGTAGTTGTGATTGGAGAGCAAGAGGGAGGTTTGTATAAATTAAAGGACAACCTAAACATGCCATGGTGCATGAATCCATGGAGCCAAGTGAACTTTGGCATAGAAGACTTGCTCATATGCACTATAGGGCACTTCCAATTCCAAGCAAGGCTATAGAGGGTCTTCCTAAAATCAAGACCAAACATGAAGGTGTTTGCAAAGGATGTGCAAAAGGTAAGAATATTAAGAAGGCTTACCCAAGCAGTGAAAGCAAGGCAAAAGATATCCTATAAATCATCCACTCAGATGTATGTGGTCCTATGTCATCCAGTTCTCTAAGTGGGTATGTTTACTATGTCACATTTATTGATGACTTCTCCAAGAAGACTTGGGCATACTTCTTGAAAAACAAAGATGAGGTGTTTGATAAGTTCAAGGAATTCAAAAACCTTGATGGAGAATCAAACTGACAAAAAGATCAAAACACTCAGATCCGACAATGGTGGAGAATTCACCTCAGGTGATTTCAAGAAGCTTTGCAGTGATTCAGGGATTAAGAGGGAGTTGACTGCTCCTTATAATCCTCAACAGAATCGAGTTGCAGAAAGGAAAAACAGAACAATCATTGAAGCAGCAAGGGCAATGCTGCATGACTAGGATCTACCTATGCATCTATGGGAAGAAGCAGCTAGAACAGCTGTATATGTGCAGAACAGAACACCCCACAGGATATTGGACAACAAGACACCAGAAGAGGTCTTTTCTGGTAAGAAACCTGAAGTCATCCATCTCAGAATATTTGGTTGTCCAGTATACACTCATGTCCCAAAGGAAAAGAGGACCAAACTAGATCCTTTAGGAAAGAAGGGTATCTTTGTGGGTTACAGTGAAAGATCGAAAGCTTATAGAATATACTTTCTAAGGTTCAAGAAGATTGATGTCAGCAGGGATGTAAGATTTGATGAAAACTCAGCATTCATCAAATCAAGGAAGGCACCTATCGAAGTTTATGAAGAACCTAAGGAAACTAGATTTCAAGACACTACCATGACTGAAGCAATTCCAGAAGTTGTTCGTGAGTTTGAAGATCCGCAAGAACCTGTAGATCCACCTCGTGAGGATAACTCTCACAAGAGGAAACCTGCATGGGCTAGAGAGCTCATTCAAGATGCAGAAAGATTTAGCATTCCAGAAGAAGAACACAGAGCAAAGAAGAGAACCAGATCACATACCAGCTATGTTTCTTTACTTTGTAACATTATGAACAAAGAACCTTCAAGTTATGAAGAAGCAGCGGAAAAGAAAGAATGGAAGGATGCCATGGTTGAGGAATACCAATCAATAATGAAAAATGATGTTTGGGATGTTGTCCCAAGACCTAAAGAGAAGTCTGTTGTGACTTCCAAATGGATCTACAAAATCAAGCATGCTGCAGATGGCAGTGTAGAGAAATACAAAGCAAGATTCATAGCTTGTGGCTTCTCTCAGAAAGAGGGAATGGATTATGAAGAAACTTTTGCACCTGTAGCCAGGTATACTTCCATCAGAACAGTACTTTCCCTGGCTGCAGCAATGAAATGGAAAATACACTAGATGGATGTCAAGACTGCTTTCTTGAATGGTGTAGTTGAAGAGGAAGTATATGTGGAGCCACCACTCAGTTTTGAAATACATGACAGGGAGTCATATGTGTGCAGATTGAAGAAAGCCTTGTATGGCTTGAAACAAGCTCCCAGAACCTAGTATGGTAGGATGGACAATTTCCTATCTAGTGTGGGCTTTACCAAGAGTAAAGCGGATTCCAACCTCTACTACAAGGTTGAGGAAGGGAATCCTGTGACTCTACTCCTGTATGTGGATGACTTATTTGTAACAGGAGATGTCAGACTGATTGTAGATACTAAGAGGAAGCTTGCTGTTGAGTTTGATATGAAAGATTTGGGAATGATGCATTATTTCCTAGTTATGGAGGTGTGGCAGAATTCAGGTGGGATCTTCCTTGGTCAAGGGAAGTACACAGTAGATATCCTAAAGAGATTTGGGATGATGGATTGCAAGGCCATGGCCACACCCATTGCATCAAATCTGAAGCTTCTATGTGATGCTTCATCTTAGCCGGTTGATGTCTCTATGTATCGTCAGATGATTGGGTCCTTGATGTACCTGACGAACACGAGACCAAATATTTGCTTTGCAGTGAACACATTGAGCCAGTTCCTGACAGATCCAAGGAGTGTTCACTTGGTTGCTGTAAAGCATGTCCTGAGGTACTTGAAGGGTACAGTGGATTATGGGCTCAAGTATGAAGCGAATCAAAAGTTTAACCTGCAGGGTTATGTTGATTCAGTTTGGGCTGGCAGTGCTGCAGATAGGAAGAGCACATCTGGGTGCTGCTTCAGTATGGGATCAGGTGTGATCTATTGGCTCAGTAGGAAGAAGTCCTGCGTAGCACTAAGTACAACTGAGGCAGAGTATGTTGCAGCCTGTTCAGCTAGTTGTGAGGCAGTATGGCTATGGAAGCTAATGTCTAAGTTATTTGATCTCCCATTGGATGCTACTGGTATCTTTTGTGATAACCAGAGTTGTGTGAAGCTATCCGAGAACCCAGTGTTTCATGACAGGTCGAAACACATAGAGATAAAATATCACTATATCAGGGATATGGTGCAGAGAGGAGCTGTGAAGCTCTTGTATGTTGCAACGGACGAGCAGATTGCAGACGTGCTGATGAAGCCACTAGCCAAGGTGAAGTTCGAGTACTTCAGGGAGAGGCTTGGTGTTCTTCAAATCGACAACACTTCAAGGAAGAAGTGATGGACACATTTGCTGAAGCCATTCCAAGCATGTTGGAAGGAGGATCCTTCACATGGCTGTGGATGTAAGCGCTAGATGATGAGCATCAGGACGATGCTCCAGTTACTGTTCAGTATATGCATCATGTTGATGCTAGATATGATCAGTTGGATCATTTATATTTGTATGTATGTACACATCATGTTGATGCTGGATATGATCAGTTGGATCATTTATATTTGTATGTATGTACGCATCATGTTGGATGCTAGATATGATCGGTTGGATCATTTGTATGTATTTGCATATGCATCATGTTGGATGTTGGATATGATCAGTTGGATCATTTGTATGTATTTGTATATGTATCATGTTGGATGCTTGGACCATGTATCCTTATATGTATCAGGTGGATACATTGTATGATCAGGTAGATCATGTATGTTGATATGTATCATGTATTTGTATTTGTATCAGGTGGATACACCGTATGATCAGATGGATCATGTATGATGATATGTATCAGGTAGATACTTGGTATGCATCAGGTGGATGCATTGTATGATCAAGTTGATCATGATGATGAGCTTCAGGATGTTGCTCCAGATGATATGTACTAGGATGGTACAAGTGATGATGATCAGTATGATCATGTGAATCAAGATGATGCCTCGTGCGATGACGATCCGTTGGATCATGAGTATCAGGTGGATACTTGGAGGTTAGAGATGATATGTGGCAGGTTGTGCAAATAACATGTAATCAGTCCTGGGAGATCTTGCCGGTCGTGCTGTGGCACATAAATGTTCCTGGGGTACTCTTTCCGGTATTGCTATGTAGTATGTAATCAGTCCTCAGATATCCGATAGGTTGAGCTGTGTGCTCGTAATCAGTCCTGGGATGAGGTGTTACTATGGAGACATGTAATCAGTCCTAGAGATCCAAGAAGTTGAGTTGTGTGCTCGTAATTAGTCCTAGGATGCTCTTTAGAGATCTTTCTGGTCGTGCTGCGGCACATAAATGTTCCTGGGATGCTCTTTAAAGGTTTTGTCTATCCACATGTAATCAGTCTTGGAGATCTGAGAGGTTCAGCTGTATGCTCGTAATAACTCCTGGGATGCTCTTTAGAGATCTTGTCGGTCGTGCTGCGGCACATAAATGTTCCTGGGATGCTCTTTAAAGGTAGTGTTGAGCAGATGCATGTAATCAGTCCTGGGAGATCTTGTTGGTCGTGCTTAGGCACATAAATGTTCCTGGGATAGTCTTTCCGGTATTGCATCCGCACATAAAATTAGTCCTGAGAGGCCACCTCTATTAGACCGTTCACACAGATGATGAAGACCTGCAGGTGGTGGGCCTGCATCCAATATGAAAAAGGACTAGCTCTGTAGAACTTCCTATGACGAGTAGAGTCAGAGATTGGTTGAGATAGCAACAGCAGTGACGATGATGATGATGATGCATCGATGACGATGATCCTGAGAAGAAGACTTGTCTAGCAGAACTATGTCGAGAAATACCTTCGTAGTTAAGAGGGACTGTTGATGTATATGTAACTTCGGAATGTATTTCATCTATGTATTTCATATATATTTATTCTACCCTTATTAGAGATGTGTTATTCCTCTATAAGGAAGTGTCGTCATGTGGATTGACAAGTGTCGCAAGTGTGTGTACTTGCCAATGGGTTATTAGACCACCATGTGTGGGGTCGACCCTGAAATATATATTATATTATGGATGTATCTAGATAGACAAGTTGGCCCCATAAGTTCACTGGGAAAATAGGTTAAGTATAAGTAGAGATCGGGAGATCTCTATTTGCATTCATTCGGAAAGAAACACTTCTCTCACTCAGAAAGTGGCGCACTAGTGAGGAGGAGGATCACCTGCTCTAGGAGACTATCTCAAGTGTATTTTGGTTGTACTTTGGTTGAGCCATTGCTCTCTCTATCTCTGAGGAAGTTGTGGGGTTTTTCACCTTAGGGTTTTCCCCATGGAAACTCTGTGTCTCTTGTCTCTCATGCTTTTGATTCTTGTGATGCTTGTCATGCTTATTGTGATTGTTATGCATTGATATAATGTATATGTTATTCTCTCAGTAAAGATTCAAGAGTATTGTGAATTAATACTCAAAATTTAACAAGCACGACCGGCAAGATCTCCCAGGGAAATATTACATGTGGTGACCACAAAACCTCGAAAGAGCATCCCAGGACTGATTACGAGCACACAGCTCAACCTATCGTATCTCCTAGGGAAAGATTACATGTGTTCATGGAAAAACCTCGAAAGAGCATCCTAGGACTGATTACAAGCATATATCTCAAGCATCCTAAGCACAACCGGCAAGATCTCCCAGGGCAATATTACATGTCATAGACAAAACCTCGCAAGAGTATCTGCAAATCTCCTAGGGTGAGATTATATGCTCATTTGCACAACCTGTCCACGGCCACAGAGTATCAACCTGATACTCACCATACATAATCCTGATGTACATCATAACATGATCATCTTGGTCATAATCACTGCATCGTCCTAATGCATGTCATCATACATGATCCAACTGATCATACAAAGAATCCAACTGATGCATATACAAATACATGATCCAACTGATCATACAAAGCATCCAACTGATGTATATACAAAGCAGTAACTGGAGCATCGTCTTGATGCTCATCACACAGTGCTTACATCCATAGCCATGGGAAGGATCCTCCTATTGCCATGGTTGGAATGGCTCCTACAAATGTGTCCCATCACTTATTCCTTGAAGTATCTTCAATCTAAAGAACACCAAGCCTCTCTCTGAAGTACTCAAACTTCACTCGGACTAGTGGTTTCATCAACACATCTGCAACCTACTCATCTGTCGCAACATACAAGAGCTTCACTGCTCCTCTCTGCACCATATCCTTGATATAGTGATATTTGATCTCGTTGTGCTTCGACCTGTCGTGGAACACCGGGTTCTCAGACAACTTCACATAACTCTAGTTGTCACAGAATATACAGGTATCATCCAACGGGAGATCAAACAACTCAGACAGTAGCTTCCTATGCCATACTTCCTCACAAATTGCCAAACAAGCTACGAAATACTCTGCTTCGGCTGTACTCAGTTCTACGCAAGCCTGATTCCTGCTAAACCAAGAGATCACACATGATCCCATACTAAAGTAGCACCCCGAATTGCTCTTCCTATCTGCAGCACTGCCTACCCAATCTGAACCAACATAACCCTCCAGGTTAAACTTTTGATTCACATCATACTTGAGCCCATAGTAAACAGTACCCTTCAGGTACCTCAGAATATGCTTTACAACAACAAGGTGAACACCTCTCAAATCCGTCAGGAACTGGCTCAATGTGTTCACTACAAATAAAATATCTGGTCTCGTGTCTGTTAGGTACATCAAGGACCCAATCATCTGACGATACACCATGACATCAACCGAATCAGATGAAGCATCACACAGAAGCTTTAGGTTCGATGCCATAGGTGTGACCATGGCCTTGCAGTCCATCATCCTAAGCCGCTTCAGGATCTCTATTGCATACTTCCCTTGTCCAAGGAAGATTCCATCTACACTCTACCACACCTCGATGCCTAGAAAGTAGTGCATCATACCCAAGTCCTTCATCTCGAACTCGGTAGCAAGCTTCCTCTTCGTGTTGGCAATCAATCTATCCTCACCTGTAACAAACAGGTCACTCACATACAATAGTAGTATGAATGGATTGCCTTCCTCAACCTTGTAGTAAAGGTTGGAATCTTCTTTACTCTTGGTAAAGCCCAAAATGGATAGGAAGCTATCTATCCTACCATACCAAGTCCTAGGAGCTTGCTTTAAGCCATACAAGGCTTTCTTCAATCTGCACACATATGACTCCCTGTCATGTGTCTCAAAATCAAGTGGCTGCTCGACATACACTTCCTCTTCGACTACACCATTCAAGAAAGTTGTCTTGACATCCATCTGGTGTATCTTCCACTTCATCACTGCAGACAGGGTAAGTACTGATCTGATGGAAGTGTATCTGGATACAGGAGAAAAAGTCTCTTCATAATCTATTCCCTCTTTCTGGGAGAAGCCACAAGCCACAAACCTCACTTTGTATTTCTCTATGCCACCATCTGCAGCATGCTTGATCTTATAGATCTACTTGGAAGTCACAACAGACTTCCCTTCTAGTCTAGGGACCACATCCCAGACATCATTCTTCATGATCGAATGGTACTCCTCGATCATGGCATCCTTCCATTACTGCATCCCGGATCCTGGGAACTTCAGATTCTTCAATATCTTCAATAGATAATTTTCTTGAACTTCATTGCTGGAACAAATGTTGTATTCCTTCTTTTGTAGGTGATTGTACACGATCTTTCCTACAAGTCAAATTCAATTGCATGATTAGAAACTTGTCATAGATTTCAGAACAAATTCTTACACACAAAGATATATGTCATACATTCATGCAATTATTTTAGCCAATGCTTCAATACAACATTTATCCATATCTCGTAACTTTCTAGATGCCTTCCATCTCTACCAGAACATTGTTAAGAGTGTGCAAAACTCCCAACATGTCAGCAAAGAGGTTTCATTCTAGATAAGAAGCAATGGAATGTTGTGTAGTACCATAGGCCACTTACCCTTTACTTGCATATTAGTAGTATCTTTTTCATTAATGCAACTTTTCTAATATGCATAATATACATCCTAAATCTAGGAACATAAGTATATACATGACTGGACAACATCATCATATGACAATTAAAATAGTTATCTTTGTTTTCTTGTTGGGTGGACTCCCTCTCAATCTTTGCTTCTTTGCAAGAACTATTGGAGTGTGCTCCCTCTTGATCTTTACTTCCTGGATTATCTGTTCTTGAACTTATATCCATCTTGGACCACTATGCATGCTTAAGTGTGCACTAGTGTTATCATTGTGTCATCCTCAAGATCTCATACATGATCATACATTCATTAGTATAATCTCAATACTATCAAAACATTATGATTCTAAATAATCTTAAATATGCATGGTCATGATCATTTCATACATAGGTAATAAGCGTTAGTATTCAAGGTTTCAGGGAAGACTTCTTTTACTCATGTATATTCTTATTTGACCATAGGACTCTTCTGGTTAGTCATATCATCAATCAAAGTAAGAAATGTAATATGCATAAACCCTTGATTATTTAAACTTCTAACTTTCAAGAATAATCATTATCATTCATACAAAAGTATAAGATCCTAACATAAGGTAGGATTCTAACTTGATATCGGAAAAACATACCTGGAATATTATGTTATCTAGTTATTTCTAACATACCCAAACAATGTCTTCTTGTTCTCTTCAATGACTTGTGCTTAGTTACCTGCATAACTCATAAGTTAACCATTGCATAACCAAATTATACATACCTCGTATGTAGAGATTCGATAATGGCTATGGATGAGTCTTTGTCTTCATGTCACCATGTTGATGTATATGTAACTTCGGAATGTATTTCATCTATGTATTTCATATATATTTATTGTACCCTTATAAGAGATGTGTTATTCCTCTATAAGGAAGTGTCGTCATGTGTATTGACAAGTGTCGCAAGTGTGTGTACTTGCCGATGGGTTATTAGACCACCATGTGTGGGGTCGGCCCTAAAATATATATTATATTGTGGATGTACCTAGCTAGACAAGTCAGCCCCATAGTGTAATTGGGAAAACAGGTTAAGTATAAATAGAGATCAGGAGATCTATATTTGATCACTCGGAAATTCACACACTTCTCTCATTCGGAAAGTGGTGCACTTATGAGGAGGAGGCTCTGTTGCTAGGAGAAGACTATCTCTTGTATTCTAGTTGTATCATTTCTCTATCTATCTCTGAGGAAGTTATTTAGGTTTTTCACCTTTATGGTTTTCCCCAAGTAAACTCTGTGTCTCTTGTGTGCTTGCATTATTGTGTCCATGATTGATATGCTGTAGATTTGCTGTACATGTTCTCTCAGTTAAGATCCTAGATCAGATTGAATTGAATTCTGAAAATTTAACATGGTATCAGAGCTATCCTGAAAGAAGGCATGATATGGCATGTATGACACTTGTTAGACTTACGATGCTAGGGCTTGATATAGCAAAAATCAATCATCGTAGAACTTTCACTATAAATCCATTTTGGCAAAGTTTTCGGATATGAAACTTTTACAGGTCGAAGATTAGATCCCCATGTACCTTGTGTCCAAAGGACAACTTCTAATTTGTTGTACTTTGTGATGTATGATCTATGCAATATAGGGTTTCTGCCTCTTCCAGATCTCAGTCATAAATAGGTGACCTTGGCAAAAAGGTCATAACTTGGGATAGGAAGCTCCAAATGAAATTTAGTAAAAGGCGACAGGTAGTACACAGACTGTAATATCTTAGCAAAACTGTTAAGAGGCCTAAGTTGAACCAGTGACACGGGGCACGCCGTACAAGTTCGCTCTCCTATTTTATCCCATAAAAAGGTCACGTTGCGATGCTTGGCATAACTCTCTCTTAAAGAATCCAATTGAGGTCAGACCTGTCGGGATGGAAAGACGAAAGGTCGGGATATCGCAGGAAATTTTTTTAGATCCCGTGGATCAATAAGTTCGGAGTTACACCAGAAACAATCAGGTACATATTTCTATCATAACATAATTATTTTTGAGCACCTTAATTCATGGCTTCCAGAATTTAGGGTTTCGGAGAAAGTTGGAATTTTTGTAATAGGAGACTACGGCTGAATGCCACTCATCAAAATAGAAATTTAGAGACCAAGTTCAGAATTTTTGATTAGGCAGAAGACCGGGCTTGATCAGACCCTAGTTCAGGACTTTGATTGGAAAAGTGGAAAATTAGGGCTTCTGCAAAAATTGGAACTTTTGAAATCTGTGACCATGGCTGGAAGCTCCTCAGAAAAATAGAAGCTTAGAGCTTTGGATCAAACCTTTTGATTGGGAAGAAGAGTGGGCTTCATCAAACCCTAGTTTGGGGTCACATCCAATGAATCTAAAAGTTTCAAAGGCAACATTGAGGAATGAAACTTTGTAGTTTTCAAATTCTGAATATACCAGCTTCATCAGCTCATCAAAGCGCATATTTCTATCCTTTCGGAAGTTTGAAATTCAAAGTTTGAATTTTTGGGGTTTCTCTAACAAACCCTAATCTAGCTCCAGGTACAGTTCTTGCAAATGAAATGGATTGGGTTAATCCTAGAAGAAGATGGATTGGTCACCTGCATAAGAGAAGAAGTTCCTGTTTCAGAGGGAGATGAGGCTAAGGCCTTACATAAGAAGATTACAAGTGATCTCGACAGGTATGACTCATCGAGGTATGTTTCGAAATTTGTTCATGATTAAGTTTATGGTATGTTTGTCTTCATGTTATTACGGTTAGTACAATCTTGATTTTAGATTTGTCGTATCACCTTAACAAAATTATGAATGCATGATAGAAGATATTCATTGGTTAGGGTGTTGACAGTTATGACTGTACTAATGCATTATGGTGTTGTATGAGGTTTATGGTGTCTGCTAACATAAAAGGTGCACCAAGAAAGACAAATCATGTTCTACTTCAAGAACATATGATAATGGTGACATGAAGAAAAAGATTCATCCATTGTCATGGATCACACAGAATATCTACTTACGAGGTATGTATAACTTGGTTCTACAATGGTTAACTTATGAGACATGCAGGTTACTAGCACAAGTCACTGAAGAGAACCAAAAGACATTATGCGGGTATGTTAGACATAACTAGCTAGAATGGTAATCCAGGTATGTTTTTCCTATATCAAGCTAGAATCCTACCTTGTGTTGAGATCTTATATTGTTGTGTTGTTGATAATGATTATTCATGAAGTCATAGGTTTGAATAGTCAGGGTTGTATGCATATCATGTTTCTTACCATAATTGATGATATGACTAACCAGAAGAATCATGAAGGTATAGGTTTGAGTAATCACGGGTTTATGCATTGATGATTTAACTAATCAGAAGAGACCTATGATCAAATAAGAATATGCATGAGTAAAAGAAGACTTCCCTGAAACCTTGAATACTAATGTTTATTACCTGTGAATGATCATGACTATACATGTTTAAGATTATTGTGTTTTGATAGTATTAAGATTATACTAATAAATGTGTGATTATGTATGAGACCTCAAGGATAACGAAATGATGATAACAATAAGCATGCATAGTGATTAAGGATGGATATAAGTTCAAGGATAGGTAATCCAGGAAGCAAAGATCAAGAGGAAGCACACTCCAGTTGTTCTTGCAAGAAAGCAAAGGAGCACACTTCAGTAGTTTCTGCAAGGATGCAGATATTCAGAGGGAGTTGACCACTTCTCACAATCCACATCAGAATGGAGTTGCAAAGATTTAGAGGGAGTCCACCTAGCAACCAAACAAAGATAAGTATTTGAATTGTCATTTCTTACATAATGTTATTCAATGATGTATATGCTTATGTTCCTAGAATTAGGTTGTGTATTATGCATATTAGAATAGTTGCATTAATGAACAGTATACTACTAATATACATGGGTAAGTGGCCTATGGCACTGTACAACATTCTATTGCTACTTATCTAGAATGAAACCTCTTTGCTGACATGTTAGGAGTTGTGCACACTCTTAACAATGTTCTGGTAGAGATTGGAAGGCATCTAGAAAGTTACGAAATATGGATAAATGTTGTATTGAAGCATTGGCAGAACTTGGTTCTGAGACACATGACAGGGAGTCATATATGTGCAGAACTTGGTATGGTAGGATAGGCAGTTTTCTATCCAGTTTGGGCTTTACCAAGAGTAAAGCGGATTCCAACCTTTACTTCAAGGTTGAGGAAGGAAATCCATTGATACTACTTTTGTATATTGATGACCTGTTTGTAATAGGTGAGGATAGATTGATTGCCGACATGCAACGGAAGCTTGCTGCTGAGTTCGAGTTGAAGAACTTGGGGATGATGCACTATTTGTTTTTGGCATGAAGGTGTGGCAAAGTGCAGATGGAATCTTCCTTGGACAAGGGAAGTATGCAGTAGAGATCCTGAAGAGGTTTGGGATGATGGACTGCAAGGCTATGGCCACACCTATGGCATCGAACCTGAAGCTTCTGTGTGATGCTTCATCTGAGCTGGTTGATATCACTATGTATTGTCAGATGATTGGGTCTGTGATGTACCTGATGAACACGAGACCAGATATTTTCTTTTCGGTGAACACATTGAGCCAGTTCCTGATGGATCCGAGGAGTGTTCACTTGGTTGTTGTAAAGCATATTCTGAGGTACCTGAAGGGTACAGTTGATTATGGGCTCAAGTATGATATGAATCAAAAGTTTAACCTGCAGGGTTATGTTGATTCAGATTGGGCAGGTAGTGCTGCAGATAAGGATCAGGTGTGATCTCTTGGTTTAGCAGGAAGAAGTCCTACGTAGCACTGAGTACAGCCGAGGGAGAGTATGTTGGGATGGATGAGCAGGTTGCAGATGTATTGACCAAGCCATTGGCCAAAGTGCAGTTTGAGTACTTGAGAGAGAGGCTTGGTGCACTTCAGATCGAGGATCCTTCCAAAGGGAAGTGATGAGTCCGAAAGATGCAGATGCACATGAGCTTTTCTGACATGGTTGATGTGTTCTCCTTTTGTCGTGATGTAATTGCTAAGCCATTTTTCACATGGTGGTAGATGTGTTCTCCCATGGTGAAAAAGTAAGGGCTGGAGCCTTCCCCAAATGGTGGTAGATGTGTTCTCCCATGTCAGTGGTGTAAGTGTTGGATGATTTGCATCTGGGCTGTGCTTCGTGGACGATGAGATGATCTGAAGAGGACAATGCTATGATGATCAGGAGGATCATAGATGATGAGCATCAGGACGATTCTCTAGTTACTACTCTATATATGTATATGCATCATGTTGGATGCTTGCTATGATCAGTTGGATAATTTATGTATATATGCATCATGTTGGATGCTGGATATGATCAGTTGAATCATTTATGTATGTATGCATCATGTTGGATGCTGGATATGATCAGTTGGATCATTTGTATGTATTTTGTATATGCATCATGTTGGATGCTTGGACCATGTATCTGTATATGTATCAAGTGGATACTGAGATCATATATGTTGATATGTACCAGGTGGATACATTGTATGATCACGTAGATCATGTATGATGATATGTATCAGGTAGATACTTGGTATGCATCAGGTGGATGCATTGTATGATCAGGATTATTGTGGATGACAAGCCTCTCCAGATGACATGCAGCAGGATGTTGCAGTGATGATGATCAAGATGATCATGTGTACATCAAGATGATGTATGGTGAGTATCAGGATGATACTTTATGGCCGTGGATCAGGTTGTGCAGATGAGCATGTCTAGGAGATCCTATAGGTCGGATTTGTGTACCCATCACTGTTGATGTATATGTAACTTCGGAATGTATTTCATCTATGTATTTCATATATATTTATTGTACCCTTATTAGAGATGTGTTATTCCTCTATAAGGAAGTGTCGTCATGTGGATTGACAAGTGTCGCAACTGTGTGTACTTGCCGATGGGTTATTAGACCACCATGTGTGGGGTCGGCCCTTAAATATATATTATATTGTGGATGTACCTAGCTAGACAAGTCGGCCCCATAAGGTCACTGGGAAAACAGGTTAGTATAAATAGAGATCAGGAGATCTCTATTTAGATCATTCAGAAAGTTATCTCTCTCTCACTTAGAAAGTGGCGCACTAGTGAGGAGGAGAATCATCTGCTTCTAGGAGACTATCTCAAGTGTATTTGGTTGTACTTTGGTTGAGCCATTGCTCTCTCTATCTCTAAGTAAGTTGTGGGGTTTTTCACCTTAGGGTTTTCCCCACGGAAACTCTGTGTCTCTTGTCTCTCATGCTTTTGATTCTTGTGATGCTTGTCATGCTTATTGTGATTGTTATACATTGATATACTGTATATGTTATTCTCTCAGTCAAGATCCTAGAGTATTTTGAATTAATGCTCAAAATTGAACATGGTATGAGAGCTAACCTGAGAAGAAGACATTTTGCAATGATGGAAACTTGAGTTTCTTGTTTATTGGGTTTCTCTCCACATATTTTGGAAAAGCAGTATAGTAGATTGACTCTACTCATCAAGGAGAATCTATCTGTCGAATCAGAATTCAATTCTGAGCATTTTCAGATTTGGCCCTAAAAATTAGGGTTTCCACAAAAATAGGAATTTCTAAAATCTGAAGACATAGCTGGAAGCTCCTTGCAAAAATCGAAGTTTAGAGCTTTGGATCAAGATTTTTGGCTGGGTAGATCTCCAGGAAACTCAAACCCTAATTCAAGGCTCTCCCCAATGAACCCGGGAGGACAAAAAGGAAAATCTTAAGGGTAAAGCTTTGCTAATCTCAAATTATGAATACACCAGGATGATCTGCTCATCAAGGTTCATCTTTCTATCCTTTCAGAAAATTGAAATTCACATTTTGAATTTTTAGGGTTTTTCTGACAAACCCTAATCCGGGACTAGATCCAGTTTTCAACATTTCAAGTGGTAAGACCTAAATCTTTTCTATTTCCATTTGAAGTACTCTTTAAGATGTCTCACCACACCAAGCTTTAGGATAAGCTTGAAGGAGCAGATAACTTCCGAGCTTGGAAGTATAGGATTGGGTTAATCCTAGAAGAGAATGAGTTAGACTCATATGTAAAAGAAGACATCCCTATCCCAGAGGATGAAGAGGCTAAGGTATTGCATAAGAAAAACTTGGTCAAGGCAAGGAGAATCATTGCTAATTCTATCAAATACCATCTCATACCCCATGTGTCTTCTCTAAAGACACCCAAGGAGATGTTTGACTCTTTGACCAATCTATTTGAAGGGAAGAACATAAATCGGAAGATGACCTTGCGGAACCAATGGAAAGGAGTAATGTTTCAGAATGGAGAAACCATTCAATCTTATTTTTCAAGGGTCTCCCAGATCAAGGAACAACTAGAAGCAGTGGATGAAATGGTGGAGAGTGGTGAAGTGGTGATGACCACTCTAAATGGCCTACCCAGGTCATGGGATTCCTTTATTCAAGGAATTTGTGCAAGGAAGAAGTTGATCTCCTTCAACAGATTGCGGGAAGAATGCTCTCAAGAAGAAGCTAGGCTTATGGTTCGAGAGGAAAAGATGGGAAATGAAGATCAAGCTCTCACAGCACATGCCAGGAAAGGCAAGTCCAAGAAGGAATCATCTCATAACAGAAGATTCTCACACCACCATTATCATAAAGATAAGAAAGATCTCAAATGCTTCAATTGCAATGAGAAGGGACACTTTGCTTAAGATTGTCCCAAGAAGAAGAAAGACAACAACAACAACTTCAATAAGAAGAAGAAGAATAACAAAAGAAGATATCATGCTCATGCTGTCGAAGATGATGAACCCCCAAAGAAGAAGGCTAGGGAAGAAAGTGATAGTGATGATGACTCATCAAGTGAAGAAGAGTATGTTCTAATTTCTACTCTCACAGGTACTGTTAACACCCAAAAAGTGCTCACTACCTCATCTACCCTATTACATGACTCATTTGTCCATATTCCCTACCATATTTGCCTCCAATACCTTAAAATCCCATTAAAAAGCCTCCAAAAGGCCAAAAAACCCCTTTTCCCCAAAAAATAATCCAAAATTCCTCCAAAATAGCAAAAACCCTCTAAAAAGGGAATAAAAAATACAAAAAAGAGGAAAAAGAGGGAAAAAGGAGGAAAAAACCCTATACAGCTGACCTAACCCTTATGGTTCCCAAAACCATGAGCCAGCACTCCACCACTAAAAACCTATAAATAGCTGATGGAGGCCCCTCATTTCATATCCACAGTCAAATACACCCTTACTATGCCAAAATCACTCTTGAAACCCTAGCTCACCCTTGAGCTACTTTCACACTTGAGTGCCAATTTGACCCATTTCCAACCCTTTGGAGAAAGAGAAAGGAGCAAAACTGGAAGCTTGGAAGCAACCCTCCTGGCCTGCTGCAAGAGCTTCACCAACCTCTACACTTCAGGTAATCTTTAATACAAAAAGAGAAATCTTTTGCCATATTTTCATGTTTTGTTATTTATGTTAATGCTCATGCTAGGTTAAATTTCATTCTGTTTTACTATTTTTATTTACTGTTTATTGAACTGCTACTAAGGAGTCCCTTCTCCTTAGTAGGTGCTCATTTGCACAAGCTGGGGTGAAAACCCTAGCTACATTTTTGGAGACTCCCCTTGTGTTCCTTTGAATTTTTGGTTATAGTTTTAAAGTTTTAAACGTTTTTAACTTTCTGCAATATTTTTCTATTTTTTCCTTCCGGTTGTCCCTTTTGGCTACCGTAAACTGTGTTTTTACCCCCCACAGTTGTGTTCCGACCGCGTCTTTCAGGCATTTACTTGCGAGCTGACCGCGGCTCTCAGACTGTTTTCGATGACCTACCAACGGTTTCCAGTCTGTTACCTATGATCCGACCACGGCTATTAGCTTGTCTCGTACGGTCCGACAGTGGCTGTTACCCCCCTTTTTCCATGGCCCGCTTGTGGCTTTCAGCCATTTTTCTGCAACCCGCCTGTAACTTTCGACTTGTTTCCTGTGGTTTGACTGCGTCTTTCGGCCAAAATCCCGCGTCTCGCTTGCGGCTGTCAGCCATTTTCCTGAAACCCGCCTGCGACTTTCGACCTTTTTCCCGTAGTCTGACTGCATCTTTCGGCCAAAATCCCGCAACCCGTCTACGACTGTTGAGCTGTTTCCCACAGTCCGACTGCCCAGATTTGCCACAGACCCGTGGTTTGTTTTCTGCACTTTTTTCCCTGTTTTGATCCTAGCACTTTGCTGCAATATTTTATGCACCTGCATAGCCATCTATCCTATCCGCAGCCATACTTCCTTACAGCCTTTTTTCTGTAGTATTATTTCTGTTCCATTTACAGAATATTTTTTTTAAATTTCAGCATTTTAATTGAAAAGAGAAAATTTTGCATTTCAAAGTTTAAATTCTATATTGTTATTTTTAGTTCGAAAGCTTCCCACCCCGTGGCACTTTTACTTGGACTCATCATCTCACACTCACACACTCTGTCACCTAATTCAAGTGAGCCCTAAAATACTACTTAACACAACCAACATTCTAACCCCACTTGGGAAACACATAATAATTTTTGTAGTTAGGTATGATCAGTGGGATAGGCATCCAAATAACACCCCTCGGTTGCTTATACTTGAGACATAGTTGTTGTCCATTAGGGAACCAAAATCCCCTAGTATTTTTTGGCACGATCACAACCAGTTTATCAGAGGGCCTCTCCCCTAGGAGGGTTGAAGTCGCCAGACTGGTTCCGGAAGCCTGAGTGGAATACCGCAATCCATTTAGTAACTGAAGGATACCTTTCCAAGTTCTCGGTGTATCACCCATATGGGGATATAACGACGATAGAACCAAACGACAGATTCACCTTTTTTGGACGTGTCATGAATGGGGTATCTTAGTTGCCTTTCTTCTAGGATTGACTACCCGATGTCCCTCTCAGTAGGGGGATATCTTTAGCCACTTGGCTCTACTATCCATATTGTCTGACTTGGATTTCATCACCTTGCAGAGGATATGTCTAGTTGAGTCAGAATACTATTTAGCTAGGTTTTTGCATGCTCCCTTACCTCCTTTTGGTCTAGCGAGTCCACTATTTTTATTTTCTAGGAAACCTGCTGCTTGTTGGTATTCTGACCATTTCTGTTGATACTCCACTTATTGTAGCACAGCTATTACAGTAAGTGTTTTGAGTTGGTTGTTGGACTAAGTGCCATATTTTTTGAGCTCTCCTTCTGCACACTCAGTTGCATTAGGGTTTTTGAGCTGTTTTTCACTCGAACACAACCCTCAGATATTTGACACCATTTGTCATCATTGAGTCCCCGAGACATTCTCGGCGCCTCCAGGGCGAGCCCCCATAGCACGGTTCACTTGACACCACCCGTCATAGACATAGATCTTCATCACTTGATACCACCCATCATAGATCTTGAGCCTTGTCACTTGACTCCACTTGTCAACGGCATAGAACTCCGTCACCCGAGCTAGACGCCCCTTATTTTACCTCTGATTCTGAGGCAGAGTCCGAGAACCCCCATTTACACTGCACCAACTAGCCCCATGGCTGGCACGACTTCCACCCCTTTCTTTGTAGGGACCATTGGTGGAGCATCCACCACCACACCAGCTACCACACCTGCTTTGGGTATGCCCTCGATGGGGCCCACATCTACCATTCCGATCACTGTACCCATTCCAGTAGCTGGAATACCTATTCCCACTCCATCAGTGACTCACACTACCCTTAGCGGTGCAGGACCGTCCCATACCACTTTCGTCCCTCCACTTGGGGGCAACATCCCAATCCCAGCCCCTCCAATAGGGGGCATTGGCCCCAACATGGTCACACCCACTAGTATGTCACATCCTTCTACTCGTTTGCCATTCATGGCTAGTCTCAACCTTCCTGACCGAGCTAGACTGACTAACGATCCCATCAAACACGACCCTGCGTGGCCTCACATACCCACCAAGCTCCCCTCCAACATCCCTAAGTTTGAGGGCAAGGCAGGTGAGGACCCCCAGAACCATATTATATCCTTCCATCTATGGTGTTCCTCCAACCCCATAGTGGATGACTCTGTCTGCCTCCGTCTATTACAACGCACCCTTACTGGCTCTGCAGCTAAGTGGTACATCGAGCAGCCCCATGGGACCCATGCCACCTTTACTTCCCTTGCCTCGACTTTCTTGCAGTTCTTTCAGTTACCTGTCCGCTATGACGCAGGAGTTGAGATCCTACTGTCCTGCAGACAGAACATAGCTACCCACATCACTAACCACATTCATGAGTGGCGTCGACGTCGCATCCTCTACAAAATCAAGTTAGATGACCGTATCTTCTTAGATTGGTTTCTAAAATCCCTCCTTCCTGTCATTGCCAAGGATGTGGCATCCGAACAATCGTAGTCCAAAGAAGAGGCCATCCTCAAAGCCGAGCAATTTGACCTCATTTACGCCCAGTCGGGTTATCTATATACCATCATACCTGATGCCCCTCATGGCGATTCCTCCCAACACGATGCACCGAGGGCATCCCATGCCGTAGACAGCATCATTGGCCATGTTGCCTCGCATCCCCAACCCTTTTCCATAGCACGTCCTAGCCATGGCCCTGACTTTTCGTGGGCTACATCTCAATTCGGAGCTACCAATTCGTATGCTCCCATGACACATCACCGCCATTCCCACGGACCCTCCTGTCCACCTCAGTGCTTTGGTCATGCATCCCCCGCTTACGCCCCCCCGGTCCCACCTCAGCCATATTACCACCCACAGGTTGCACCAGCTCCTGTGTCCTCTCAAGCCCAACCTGCTTATTATCCACCATAGGCAGCCCCTACAGTAAACCCACAACCCGTTCCACAGACGTATCAGCAACCCCCAGAAGATTCAGCACCTGCACAGCCTCCCCCTACTTATCATCCACCGCAGCCTTCTCCCACACCTGCACAACCACAGAACCCACCTGCTACTCAAGGGCAAGTAGACACCCAACAAAATCTGCAGCAGAACCAAAATAACCAGTGCCAACAGGGCCAGCAAAACTGTGGCAAAGGCCGTAACCATGGGAACAACCCCCCTCCATACCAAGGCGGTCAACCTCCCAATCCCCCAAACAACGATAACGCGGCACCTGCTAACCAGAACCCTAATCGACTACCCAAGCAGGCCAAAAATCCTAATCTGCGAACAAACCATCCTTGTTCTATTTGCGGGGTCTATGGCCACTACACACATGCTTGCCCACATTTGGAGTGAGCTCGGCAACTCTAGACTGATGATTCCCATCGCCAAGGGCATGCGGCTCCTTAGGCGCCACCCAACCCCCCCACCCCCTCAGCATCAACCTTTGGTGCTGCAAAACTTATTACCAACCCAAGGCGTAGTGAACACTCAGCCGTTGGATCCCCCTCAAGGCAATGCGCCACCACAACAATAGATCACTTATGTCGCTCCTGATCAACCCATGTTAGACTTAGGTACCCACTTCGTCGCATCAACAATAACCCCAATGCTCGCGCTACGTCCAATTACAACATTGTAGATGACTTAGCCCAGTCTCCCGCAGCCATGTCTGCGTTAGAAGTCTTAAAAAACTGTCCTTCACAATGCAAGACTTTGCTCTCCACCTTTGGTGTTATTGACCCAAATGATTCACGACTGATGGCCTTCGATTTGGACCAGTCCGAACCACGCCTGCCTTCCACTTTAGCGTTCCAAGTTTCTATTTCTGTTCGGAATATTGTCATCCATCGGTGCATTATCGATGAAGCTGCCTCTACATGCATTATGTCCACATTCGTTTGGTAGAAGTTGGGATCCCCTACTCTCCAACAGTCCACCACTGCGTTGCGAGCCTACGACGGTCGTTCGCCTCAACCCCAAGGTCTCTTAGCTAATGTCCCCGTCCAGTTGGCTGGTAAAACCGTGCTCATTGACATAGAGGTCATCAATGCCCAACTTGATTATAACCTCTTACTTGGCCGCAGCTACATGTATGCCATGCGGGTGGTTGCCTCATCCGTTTTCCATACAATGATGTTCCCCGATGACGGACGCATGGTCAAGGTCGACCAACTCACCTATTACGATCCCAATGCCCCCGCTGCACCAGAGAATGTTCTCCCCATGGTTGAACAACCTGTTTGTGGTGCAACTACCTCATTTGTTTCCTCCGTGGGCCCTAGAGTTTACTCAGATACGTCGATGACCTCAACTTTCCAATCTATTCCACCCCCGTCACCCACGACCGAAGTATCTGACCTATGTACCCTTTCCCACAATACACAAACACCCAACAATCAACCGCCCTTGTTACCCAAACCAGCATTGGTACCTAGTCCAATTGGTGTTACACCCATCCACACAATCCCCTTCCTATTCCCTCCCTCGGGCGTAGTAAGCGCCCCGGTTATGGCTACCCTTAGCCTCCCCGGGTTAACCTTGGGATTACCCGTGTGGTACATTTCGCCTCCCATTCCCCCACTGACACCTAATGTCGTCCTACAACCGGTGCAACCCATTGCCACTACTAGTCAACCACCTCCTGGTGTCACTACCCCCTTCATCATCTATGAATCACCCCCCTCTTATCAAGCACACTGGGGGCAGAGGCCCAAAACAATACACTGCTGTACCACCGCCCAAAACAGTTAAACCCCCCCCCCCCCACCCCCCCCGTGTTTCGTGCTCCTCCCAAATGCTCGTTGTGTGATGAGTTAGGCCATCCAACTCATCAATGTCCACAATTACCTGCATTACAGGAACACATGCAAATGCTTGACAACGACCCCAACATCCCGGTTGTTGAACTTGATCCAACCCCTAAGCCTCGTGATAAATCACTGCGTACCAACCACCCTTGTGCTATATGCAGTATTTATGGCCATTACTCAGATCACTGTCCTGATCTCCCAAATTACAGAGCAGCTCTTTACGAGATGAATAATTTGGACCTTGAGACGGCACCCCCCACAATTGATGAGATCCACCCCCCAGTATCACACCCATCCTGAGAGATTAACACCATTTATATGATCTCTTCGACTACCACTCCCTCGTCAACCGATTTGATGACTCAATGTTTCCGCAATGATGAGGAGATTCTTGAGGCTCTCACTGCCCCAGATTATCCCTGGGATGACATGCACTATCGTTCCCATTTCCTCCCAGAAGACTCCTCTACCACAGCTACCCAATTTGCGGTTGAGTCCAAAGATTTCCTTCCCACCAAAGTCGACTGGTTTAAGGATCCTATTCCCTCTCCTGATGCCTTTGAAGAAGGTAACATGGCCAACATCTCACCTATCATCCACATAGATATCTCTGACCCACCTGGTGATCTTGAAATCATTACATTAGGAGCCTCCTGCAGTGAGTATGAGATTGGAGAGTACAAAAAACTTTTCCAAGAGTTTTGTGATGTCTTTACCTGGTCCTATACCGAAATGCCTGGTATCGACCCCACTATTATAGACCACCAGCTATTATAGACCACCACATTGACGCATGGCCATATGTACCCCCCCGTTCACCAGAAACAAAGCCCCATTCATCCCTCAAAGCTCCCCGCTATTAAAGCAGAGATTGAGAAACTTCGCAAAGCAGGATTCATTTATCCTATTGCATATACCACTTGGGTTTCAAACCCCATCCCTGTTAACAAAAAACAAGGCACCATCAGAGTATGCACTGACTTCCGCAATTTAAACCAAGCCTGTCCCAAGGACAACTTCCCCATGCGATTTATTGACCAACTCATCGATGCGTGTGCGGGGCATGAAGTCCTATCTTTCATGGACGGTTTTTCTGGATACAACTAAATTCATATCCATAAGGAGGATCAGTACAAGACTTCCTTTACCACCCCATGGGGCACCTTTTCCTATCGCGTCATCACTTTCGGCCTCAAAAATGCTGGTGCCACCTTCCAGCGGGCCATGACCTATTGTTTTCACGACTTGGTCCATATCCTGCTAGTCTACCTTGACGACCTTACAGCTCGTTCCCGGAAATGATCAGACCACCTTAACGACCTTCGGCAAGTCTTTCTACGTTGTCGCAAATATCAAATCCACTTGAACCCACACAAGTGTGTATTTTGCATTCCGGCAGGTTGATTGTTGGGTTTCATTGTTTCCTACAAAGGAATTGCTGTTGATCCCCTGAAAGTCCAAGCCATCTTAGACCTTCCCTCTCCTCGCACGCTTCAGCAGCTCCAGATTCTACAGGGGTGATCTAATTTCCTCCGTCGCTTCGTTCTTGATTATGCCACCACCGTTCATGGTTTCTTATGCCTGCTTCGTACCCACATTCCCTCTATTTGGGATGAGTAGGCAGAAGCTGCATTTGAATCCCTCAAGAAAGCTCCCACACAAGCCCCTTTGATCTCCCCTCCGGATTTCTCTCAGGACTTCATCCTTTTACTTCTCGGCATCCGATTATTCCGTGTTCGAAGTCCTTGTTCAAGAAGACGCCTCTCGCCAGGATCATTTCATTTATTACGTTAGCTAGACCTTGTCTAGACCACCCCTACGTTACCCATATGAGGAAAGACTCGCCCTTGCTGTGGTCTTTTCCATCCAAAAATTGCGACACTACATTTTGCTCAGTCATACCACAGTTGTCGCCGACTCCAACCCCATGGTCTATCTCTTAAACTGGCGGCTCCTGCAAGGTCGCGTTTCTAAATGGGTAATTATCCTCCAGGAATATGACCTCACTTTCAGAACCCCTAAGAGCACTAAATCCCTCATGCTTTCCCAGCTCATCACCGATCTCCCCTCCCTTCTGCCATCCCCACAAATCTTCGATGAGTTACCCGACAATCACTTGTTCATCATCTCGTTTGACGACCCCCTGGTATAGTGATATTTTGTTATACCATCACACACAAAAGTTCAAACCCAACATCAGTCATGATGGACGCCGTCGTATCCGTCACCATGCCTCTCGATATCTCCTCTTAGGCGATGTCCTTTATAGGCGAGGGTTTGACATGATTCTCTATCGTTTCCTTACACACGAGGAAGCCGAACATGTCCTCAATGACTGTCACAGCGGTGCCTGAGGTGGACATTTCTCTGGAATGGCCACCGCCCAAAAGGTCATCCGCGCTGGATACTTCTGGCCCACACTCTTTACCGACTGCATCACAGCGGTCAAACATTGCCATAATTGCCAACTTTTTGCCCCTAAGGCCCGGACACCACCTGCTCCGTTACACCCAGTCGTCACCGTTGGTCCCTTTTGTAAGTGGGCCATCGACTTCATGGAATGTAAACCCCCATCTGCCAATGGCCATAAGTACATCCTTATCGCCGTTGATTACTTCACCAAATGGGCTGAAGCCATTCCCACCTTCAATTGTAAAGCTGACACCGCTGCCCGTTTCTTTTTTAACCACGTTATCACTCGATTCGGGGTCCCTAAACAGTTGGTCTCATACCATGGTTCACACTTCGAAGATTCCCTTTGGCGCGAGTTATCCACCCTACTAAAATTTGAACATTAGTATTCCTCTGCTTACTACCCCCAAGGGAATGGCCAAGTAGAGGCCATTAACAAAATTTTAAAAACCATCCTCCAACGCACTGTTGACCGGCATAAGTCCAATTGGCACAAAAAATATACAAATCGTTTCATTTTTTTTACAACAAGTAGACAAAAAAATACCAACAATATGCACTCGAATAAAAAAATATAGAAATTATATGCATACCATAATAATTACCTTCATGAAGATATGCCAATCATGTGTTTTCTACCCCGCAAAATCAGCTTTCTTTGTTATGATATTCTTCATGTTCGAACAAAATCCGGTGGGAAATTTATTTTTTCACATGAATTCTTTTACAACATTACTTTGCTTCTCTGTTAACATCCATGGAAGTGAGTTTATATTAATTTGGTCTTCATTTCTATGAAATTGAATGACATCTTTCATTGCATGGTTGGCTTCTTGAATGTCATTGCAAATTTTGACAATTTTTTCTTTCTCACTCCTTTCATCCAATATTCTCCATAATGATTCAGTCACATTCTTTCTGATATGCATTGTATCAAACATATGAGCAATTTGTAGGTTCTCATAGTAGGGAAACCTACTGAATTGTTTAGGATAACTTTTCATTCCTCGTGGAACCCAATTAATTCCTTCAATATCACGAAGGCCATGATGAATCATATTTTACAAAGAAATTACATAAATCAATGTCAATTATAGTAAACAACACACTATGAAAAAATTCATAACATTTCATATACGATGATTCATACGTACCTTGACGATTTCTATTATATTGCAACTTCCATAGGTGAGGTGTCATTCCCTGCGATTTTAATGCAGTCTCTTGCTTCCCATTGAACATATGTTTTTCAGTAGTTCGATACCTATGATTCTTATATAGGATGTGCCTATAGTCATCAAACACATGCTTTCCTAAACTTTTTGAACGACAGGATTTGATCTTAGGACCACAAACTGGACATGCAAATATTCCCTTTGTTTGAAGACCTATATAAAGAGATGGATTATATATGCCAATTATAATTATATATAAAATGAATGGATTATTTAAAAAAAATGCATGCATAATATATTAACTAGTTCATAAAAATAAATGCAATTAAAGTCGAACTTAGAATTACAAACCACAAAAATGGGTTAACCCTGGGGCATCATGTATTGTCCATACAAGCATTGCATGGAATTGAAATTTCCTTTGTCGTATTGGTCTATATACATCGTACATAGTGATGGAATTCCATAACTTTAGTAGCTCGTCAATAATAGGTTCGATATATACATTCATATTTTTAACTTGGTACTTACCTGATGATTTGAACATATAAAATATATAATTATTACAACCATTTAGATATATAAACCATGCACAAGAGAAAAACAAGAAATATATATATGACATTATGCAACAAAATATGACAAATGAGGTGCCACTACATTAAAAAAAACGTTGTAGACACATAACTGGAATAATCATTACCAACATTATGTGCTCCCTCTTTATTGAAAACCATGGCAGAATGTTATTGTTGATAACAAAAATAGGCCACACCAAGTAAATGGATCTTATCTCTACAAATGGATTAACACCATCTACTGCCAAAGAAATCCTAAGATTACGAGGTTCTTCTTTAAAGTGAGGCCATTTTCCCTCCATATCTCTAAATGCAGATCCATCTGTAGGCATTCGAATAATTTCATCTTGACTTATGTTCCGTGCATGGTAATAAATAAATTGTGCTATGTTTTTGCACCTGGACAGTCGTTGCATATGTGGAATAATTGGTATATAACAAAGAACCTTATGAGACACCTTTTTTGTTACTTGATATGTTCGATATCTACTGATATGACATTCTGGACATTCTGTTTCAAATTCATGTTGATTATAATATATAACACAGTCATTGGGGCATGAATCAATTGCTTCATACTGGATTCCAATTTCTTTCATGATGGCAGATAAATGTCGATATGTGCGAGGTAAAATATTTGACGGTGGTCACAAAAATTCAACTATCACGCTACAACAAATTAAAATAAAAAACTAGTTAATATAATATATAAATAATAGTAATGAAACACATTTCATCCATATTAATTTTACTTATGAATTAACAATAAAATTATTAGACGAACAGTGATAACGTTTACCGCAATCATATATATGTGATGGAATATATTACATACCTTAACATCCATGTGACTGATGTGTTTGAAATACCATTCATAACCTTCGAGTTCATTATCAACAATATAACCGAGAGAATATTTGTGTTGGAGCCCTCATAAAGGGGTTCGTATTCCTTCTTAAGAAGAGGTAAATCATGAACATAATCAAAGTCATCATTTTAATGATCATCATCATCATCATCCATTCTAACATTAAATGAATAATGTATCAATGTATTTGTAACATGATCTTCAACTATGTTATCAGTATGATCATCCTCTTCAATATGATCATTAACTTCTTCTCCATTATTCATAGATCCATGTTCCTCGAGTACTTTTTTTGAAAGCACGTCCTCTAGGTGATATTCCGTAGAAGGTCTTTCATTTATAATTACATGAAACCATCAATAGATATTAGTTAATATAAAAAATATTAAAATAATACATACATTTGCAAAAAAAATCAATATAAAGACATATATAATGCAAAAATTACAAATGGATGATATTCATGTCCCCCCTCAGTGTGTCCATGGTCCCTACAATGTTTTATGGCTTTTGTGATATTTATTCTTCTGCTTTTAAATCCCCTGCATTGACTACATGGAAAATAACATTTCCCATCACCCTTTATTTTCAGTCCATACCACAATCTAGCAAGCAATTATCAATTTTGTTCGTCTGGATCAGGAATATTGTTATTTGACATTTTCTCATAAAGAGCTTGAATGAAGATTATCGATATTAAAAAATCAAGCTCCACACTTCAATATTTTTAATCACAAAAACAATTGAAATAATTTTGTATTCTTTTACGGAAAATAGTCTGTGCGAAGAATATAATTTCCACAAAATGTCACTTGTATAGCCAACATGTCAGAATGTTTCCATAATTTATAGTTTCTAGAATTTAAAGCTCGTTAGATCTCCGACGATATTATCATAGTTACTGTTATAATCTATATGTCCCATATCCGACAACACCCATTGGATATTTGACTCATGTCATTAGAGAACCGACGACCGTCGGATATTCGACAATGTCGTGTATCAATTAAAAAAAATTGATCAAAATTCGTAATTTTAAAGGCGAAATCCGACTACACTGTCAATTTCGTCGAAATTCGTCCGATTTTCTCATCGCATTTTGGGTTCAAATTTTGTTGTCCTGGGATTGACTAAAAATGTAGTCTATGGATCTAGGATGTTTTTCCATCGAATGATGAAAAGATGTGCCATGTGAAGGGGGTTGTTCCATGATCAACAAACGCATAGGATTAGTGATAGGTGGGTTTGTGGGAGGTGAATAATTCATTCCCGACTCCATGGTAGAAGTATATTCTTCATGTGACAAAGATGTGGTAGGTCGATCCATATTTGCGCCTAATTTCTCCTCTTGATTAAGGGGATATTCAGGTGGCAAGTTTACAATCCCACGGGATCTTCTTAAATTTTGATCAACCAAAATGACTGAACCAAAATTTCTCCTAATATTTTTATATACAAAAAGAAAAAATACACTCCAAAATATACACAAGCTAAGTCCGCAAGCAAAATTATGTGGTAGGTGTGGATTCAATGGTTTGGAACCTCAGGGGATTATCAAGGTGATGCAAATCGCGATATACCACAGGGTCCAACATTTATACTTGGCCCAATGTTTCAGAGCACTAACAAGGGAGGATTAGGACCATACCCCTGGTCGTATAACCCAAATATTTGATAGCACATGCGTAGTAGCTCCCGGAGTGTTGTTCTTGGTGTATTTCCATACCAATATGACCAATATGTTAAATCAGATGGTTACAGGAATCGTAGTAGGGTCTCCCAATATACACAAGGTACATGGTAGCTCAAATCCGTAGTGGTATTCTCTGATGCACAACCGCACGACCGGAGACTTCCGATATACTATCGAGTACGTGAAGTACCTTTCTATATACCCAAGGGTATGTGAAAGGCCATTTGATATATCGATTGGTACGTGGAAGAACTACAATCCCTCGAGATACAATGCAGGAAAATAGCGACTGCTACCACGCTTAAAGGCACCAGAACATGTCTCTGACTTAGCACACAAGTTTCTATACAATTTTAACCTAGTGCTACCATTAAATTTTATCTTAGAGGTTAATTGAATGCATGAGGTGTAGACATGAATTTAAGAATAAGCAAATCTTAACTACATGCAAATGCAAATCTTTTCTTTTTATCTTCAATGAAAACTAGATAAGGTAAGGAGAAATCTTTTTTGTTTTCGATAATGAAATGAACAAGTACCTATAAAATTTCAAAATCAACCAAAAAGACTCAAAAGCACTATTTCACTAATCAAACAAAAGATGAATATTACACCAAATCCAAATGTTTTTTCCTTTTTTTCTTTTCAAGTTAAGCGAATGTACAAAAAAATGAAAAGAATAATTTCCTTTTGAATGCAATAACTCCTCATTTCCAAAATAATGATAAAAAAGTGGGAAGAAATAAAAAATGTAAGAACTTTCACTACCTTTTGAATGCTTTGCAAAAGTTCAAATGTACTTGGAATTTTCAAGGAAACGATGAATAACTTTTTCAAACCCAAGAAATTGAAAGCTAATGATAATCCTTTAAACTTTTCAAAGATCTTTTTAACACTTGTTCCAAAGTATAAAAATTCTCTACAACAATTTTGAGAAGCAAGCTTGAAATGGAGATAATGAACAACTTTGAATTTCTAATGAAATGTACTCAATAAATCTGAGAATTATACAACATTTCAAGTCTATATTCAGAAAAATCAGAGAATATACTACTGCAAACTTCGATGGATTGGAAACTCTCAAAGAAAAAAATCACCCAAAATCTCAAAAACACACAGAATTGAGCAAAATGACAATGATCAAATGTCAAAGGGATTAGAACTTAGATCAAACAGATCATATGAACTGATAAGGAGTCTCAATACTAAGTGTTCTCATGGGGGATTGAAATTTCCCACAACAAGGGATGCACTCGCTTTACTAGATAGGATTCAAATCAATAATCAAACTTTATGTTGGGCATGACCCAAGTTGGCACATTTCTTATGAAGTACAATTTTGGCAAGTTGCGCAGTTTGGACTGCGAAGTTCAGATGGCACATTTTTTTCAAGGGTGCAGTTCGGATTGCAAAGTCAGATATGTGCAGTAAGCAGTGCGAAGTCAAGGCACAACATAGTCATGCTGATGCACAGTGCCAATGTAGCAGCTATTTTGGGCAAAGAGTATAAGGAAATGTGGAGTAGATGAAAGTGACATGTTTTGGGAAAGCGACTCCAAGATTCCCAAAAGTTGGGTAAGGAACGGCGTGGAGGAAGATGAAAGCGACCTATTAGTGAGAGTGGCGAAAAACTATTGGAAGCTAAGGCACAGGTCGACAGTGACAGGAAGGAAAAAGGGGCGGTAAGCGACACGCCATGATGCAGTTGGAACTGGATCTGCAGCCGTGAGAAGGCCATTAGAGCCCATAGTGGTCTAGAAAGGTGACCAGAGGCACATGGAGCAGTTGGAGTCTACGACAGCCCGAGGTGGCGTGTAATTGCAGTAATTTTGGGCACCTTAGGGTTTGCTTTAGCCCTCATGCATTGTAACAGACGTGACCTAAGGGAATGGTCTATATAAAGGGCATCTTTTGTAATGGAAAGGGTTGTTGTTGTCGTTGTTGTTGTTGTTGATTTTGGTTGAATATTGCTAAATATTGATCTCTGTTAAGAGACTATTATAAAGAGGCTTTGCAACTGTGTGTGCAGAGACCCATTGAAGAGAGAAGAGAGTCTGTAGCTAAGTGCACAGACCAAAACTGTTGAACCCTTCCCATTTATAATAAACAACAGTTCCTGTGGACAAAACTCCCGTCCTGGGGGTCAACCACGTTAAATCGTTGTGTCGTGTGATTGAATGTGTATTTTATTTTGTTGAATGGTTACGTTCTTGCTTATGAGTAAATTTATCTTCGCTATTGTATGTATTCTCCATAAGAATAGACGATGGGACTAGTATGTTAAGTGTTGAACACGTGTGCATAAATGTTGAATGTGCAAGTATTTCTAAACATAATGTATGCATGAGATAATCGGGTAACAATTAATTCAATGAAGTCTGTATAAGTGCGATTCCCCCAAAGCGCAGCACTGGAAGTGTGCAGTTGCATGGTAGTTCATCATATTGCATAAGTTCGTGAAATACATAATCTAATATGCTTGTTGAATGTGTAAATCCACACTAATAAAAGTATGTCGAAGATGTGTGATTACTAAAGAGGTAGTGCAGTCCTCCATTCCGTTGTCCTATTGTCGAGTAGCCATGCTGTAGCATGCAGTCCTTGGATGCACGATAGCATAAGCGTTAACCGCGAAGTAGGTGGAGCTTCACGCAGTCCTCCAGTCTATCGAACCACACATCACAAGGTTGTGGAAACCTGATTCCACAACCTCCCTATAACTTAACCTTGGGTGAGACCTCAGTCTACTCGTAGACTATTGCCGAAAGGGCCGGTGAAAAGGGGGTTTTGGTGGTTCCATAAACCGCGCAGAACCTAGGTCTATCTTGAAAAGTTAAAGAATAGTATACGAGCCAACAAATGGTTCCATTTCCGCACTTGAACTGGTGATGTGTTTAGAAAATTGGAATCCACAGAAAATAGAAATATGGAATTGGGTGGACAAGATAGAAAAAGAGTTTGCAATATAGGAGAATAAACATCGACGCTTCTCTAACGAAGAATGGTTGTAGAGATACCTATGGGTAGACATTTATGAAATTTTCTTTACATGTTTCAGCAATGACCTATACAAATGGTTGTCAAGGTTAGGAGAATGCAAAAATTGTTTTCAGGGAGGAGAACCTATGGTGTGGAGTCCATATCTCATTCAGAGACTTAAAACAATCGATAGCCCAATCTCAAGAGGAGTAGACTTTTGGCTTGATAGCATACTAGAAGGCTATGTTATAGAGTTCATTGTGGACACCTTGAAGTCCTATAGCACAGGAGAGGTGTTTGACCTGGGCCTGTTTGTCATATTTGTTAGGATACTTTTATCATTTTAAGATATTTTAAGCCTTGAATTTTTTCCTTTTATCCTAATGTTTTGGTTTATTTGATTTCATGTTTTTAATATTCTAGGTATTTATAATATTTAGTTCTTAACCTAAGCTCCTATAGATTAAAGTCTTTTCATAATAAAATGCAGAGTTATGATTTACTGATGTATTGCCTATGTTTAACATAAGATAGAAGCATATCTTATCATTCAAATCCATGCACACTGCGAGCTCCCCAAAGTTTGGTGTATATGTGCAGGGTTATCAAGTAATCAAGTAGTTGATCAGTTTTTGGGGATTGTTCCTGTTAGAGAATGGATAGTTGGCTGTTACTCACACCTAATCCTGTGGGGGAGGAATTCATGTTAAAAGGGATTTTCTATTTCATGCTGATAAAACTACAGCTCCAATTGTTGAAATCCAAGAATGGGGTGAATTTACAACGGAATTGAAGGACCCATCTCATATATCTATCAAGAAGTCTTCTAAGCTCATTCACTTCACTATTTTCAGATATTGAGCCAAGAAAGGGTATTGTACTGAAGTTTTTATTTTCATTAAACTATGCAAATTGCAATACATCAATCATGGAAGGATCCGGATCAGGATTTCAATGAAGACTATGAGGGCAAGGATGTTGTAAATAAGAATCTCAGGCAGCTTTATGTCCAGAGAGTTGCTAACTAAAAGCAATTCCAATATACCAACAAACTGATATTTGAGGTATTCGACTCCAAAGCCTCATCAATACCCTAGTTTATCTAGAGGGAAGCCCATTTTTCTGATTACCTTCAGTGCAATCCGATGGCAGAGGAGGGAAATTATGCAAATCCATTGACATTTTTCTTCCATGTACTTTTCAAAGGAGCTGCAAATTCCTTTGTTACTATTTTCATGGTCACGGTCTTTCTGGCCGATCTTGATTTTTGAGTTTTCAAGAATGTTACTGGAAGGATATTGGTTGGCCTGGAATGGTGGAATGAGATGAGTGAGCAAGGGGAAAGCATCTGGAAGGTTGAAGCCCTTGATTAGGAGTCCTTGTCCCGGATTAATAAAAAGGATTCATGGAAAGAATAAGAACCAACACCGCCGCTTCCTTCACTATCGAGCTCTGTCTAAGGGGATGTAGTTGCATCTGTGTCATCTCTTCTTAAATCACTTAAAGGTGAATTAGATGATGGACAATGCAGATTGTTGGCTTTAGCAAGGGAAACAAAGAGCATGTTACTATGATAAAGAATTACATAGGCAAGGTTGAGTATGTGCTCATTAATATATGTGATGGCATTCCATGTCGTTTTGAACACACATCTCATCCCCTTCATCCACGTCTGGTGAGTCTAAGGTATTCTACCTTAAAATGAAAGGTGATTATCATCAATATCTTGCAGAATTTAAAATAGGTGCTAAGAGGAAGGAAGTTGCTAAGAATACACTGCTTGCATACAAAACAACCCAGGACATTGCAATTTCAGAGTTGGATCCAACTCACCCTATTAGGGTCCAGCCCAGGAAGGAAATAGTTGCCTCTATGTGATAGAGTCTGAGCAAATCTTTCTAGAAATTGATCTTGTCAGTGCTTTCAGAACAGTTCTTTTGGCTTGTGCTGTGTTTCATGATCAAGTTGTGAACCTGGGAATGACATCCTTCATGTTAACATTACTAACTCATTTACCACTACCCATGGAAATTGATGAGCTCGAAATTCAATTTAATCAATTGCCTTGCAATTTTCTTGTTATAAGTGAAAAGAGACGAGTTTCAGTAAATACTCCAGAAACTAGAAATCTAGGATTGAAGCAGTTCCAGATTTAGAGCTGGAGACAAACAAGTGAAAGAGAGTATCATTTAATGTCAATGCAGGTCTCAACAGTAGATTGGAATGCTCGTCAGTTTTTTTTTTGCATGAATAGGACAATTCTCAACCATCTGTTGCAGAGTTGAAAGTCCAACATCTAGTGACAACCTGCCACTCTGGAAGTCTGAAGATAGATTGGAAACAAGAATAGCATGAAGATATCACAAGCTGCATGATTCAGAATGAAGGAAGGAAAAATATTGCCACGTATACAGATAATACACATGTCATAGTTAGTTGATACTCTTTCTATTTTTAGTAGACTTAGATCCAAGGAAAATGGATCTAGAAACAACTCAGCTAAAGACCATTTTTCCTATATATTGTAAGTTTTTGTTTTGAAATGGGGAGACACACATGGGAGTCGATCTGCTGGGAGATTGTGCAGACTTGCAATGGTTATATTTGTAAGCACATATTTTGTACTTTTGGAATGACACTTAATATCTATTTGGAGCTAGGCCTTTGAACTATATTGTCTTAATGTTCTTTTGTTCAGTGTGAACTCTTGTTACATTGATGTGATGTAGATGTTTTCTATATTTCATCCTATGTATATAAGTGAATGTTAAATACCTATTGATATTTGAAAAGTGTTTTCAAAGACCAATACTTTTATATATATGCTGCAGATGTGAACTGTTTGATCATTATTTGGAGTTATATATCTTGAAATCCTTTATCCTATACCTCAAATTTTTTCTCATCCATTCCTACAGAATTATTGTCTTTGCATTTATTTTTCTAATGTTTTTTCAGATATTGTGTCTCTGCCTTTCATTCTTACCTATCTGATTTACATTGTTATCCAAACAAAAACTAAAAACAGTCTTTTATTTACTGAGGCGCCTAAACACTACTATCCCGTAGTCAGTTAGCAAACTTTAGGACTAACATCTTTTGGTGACCATACTGGGGATCAAAGCGAAGATTATTTTCCCTAGAAAGAACCATAATGATCATAATCCAGTTCTTGATGGTAGACAAGAATAGGACATCAGTTTGACTACAGTTTTCTACTTGGCGACTCCACTGGAGAAAGGACCACCTTGCTGACATAGAGATGAAAATACAGAAGGGAAAAACTAGGTATCAGCTCATTAGCATTCTTTATGTTTTATTCTTCTTCATTAGCTCATTCATGTCTTTTCCTTCACATGTAAAAATGATTATTCTTTGTTTTGTTTACTCTGGTAATCATCAACAGTGATTTGTATATCCCTCATTGAAAGAAGTAGATCTGCATTCCTCCTGCGTTGTAGATTTTGATAATGTCTTATTGCCTCCACCTATTCAAAAGAATGTTGCATGCATTCAAGTCCTTCCTGAACATGATCAACCTAGTAGCTTTGAGGAAGATAAAACTGATTCGAAACCTTCTCAGGTCTCAACACCTACTACCATCACCGCTGTAAATTCCCATTAGCATGTTGAAGTTAATCTTCCTTCCACTGAATTTTAGTCTAGAATCAGAAATAAACTGTTTAAACCATTCAAGCTTCCATCTACTCTTCATCCTTACCCTCCCAAGTTTTTTAAGTATTTTCCCCGCTTCTCTAGAGAAGACCTTGTCACGGCAGAAAAGCATTTGAGAGCTTTTGAGAATTTCATTGATAATTTTGAAATGGGACATGAGGATGTTGTTTTGAGATTATTTTCCAAATCTTTGAATGGGGATGCTGCCTTGTGGTTTGAAAATCTAGGAACTGGTTCTATTTGTTCATGGGCTGAGTTATATGATGCTTTTTCAAGATACTGGGGAGAGAATAAGTCCTTCGATCAGTGCTTAGTTGATTTTTATGCTTTGAGAAGAGGAAGGGATGAAGCTTTGGATCTTTTCAATAGGAGGTTTTATAGTTTCATTTGCAACATGCCAAAGGAGATCAAACCTTCAGAAAAAGATGTTATGATATATTATGCCTTAGCTCTTCAACAATTTGATTTAGTTTTTCATCTCAGAGAGAGACAATCATATTCTTTGCAACATATGTTCTCTAATGCTATAGATGTTGAACACAACCTACGAGCTTATGGAAAGCTTGCAAATCAAAGAAGAAATGAAGATTTGAAACAAGAACAAGTATATCGATGACATAATGCAAATTTGGATGAAAGGGAATATGAGGAAGAATATGGTCTAAAAAAATATAATCTAGAGTTTCATTATGCTTATGCATCTCCTGTTGATTTTATTTTTAAAAGTGATGATGATCATGAGAAAGAGTATGCAGTGAACGATGATATTTTTGTCTCAGAAACTACTCCTTATTGTTTTGCTATTGATACTTAAAATCAAATGCCTTTTTTAACTTTCAATTATTTTCATAATTTTACTCTCTCAAATTTCAGTGAAGGATATGATTTACAGATAGAGAATGAAGTTGAAGATATTTATACCAAACATATGCATGAGGAAACTTATCAGCAGAACTCAAATCTCATTGTTCAAAAATTTTAGGTTTCCTTTGATTATAACAAAACAAGTGATGTCCATGGGTTATTTCAAGAGAATTATTGGTTCATGAATGAAACAGAAATTGTAGATCAGCCGTATGGTCTTTTATATCAGCTAAAACTTTGTCATGTTTTTTGGGACCCAGTGGCCATTTACATGGAGTCAGGGTTTACAAAAGTTTTCAGCCTTCTAGAATGTGAAATCAAAGAAGATAATGCTGTGCAAATTAAATTTTTTCTTCAAATGATAAAGTCTTCTTTGATTTCTATCTACCTGCAAGAAGCTAGTACAATCGATTGGATGCTATCATGGCTTCACTGGAAGTATGATTATACCTAATTGGGTTGTGTTTACTACTAGAAGTAGGAGTAGGAAGGAGAATAAGCTCACCATACGAGCATGTAGATCCTTTCAGTATCTTGGCTTGCAGCAGTATTTTGTTATTTCAAAGGCGTGTGCTTGGAATTTAAGAAGTTTAAGAGATTTCGTATAAGACTCCATAGCCCAATGGATCAGTAATTTGATTGACAAAAATAAGGCACTAGAACTACAGTTCTTGGAAAATCATAGGGAAATGCCATCCCCCAGTTGGAGTCAATGTTTGACCTGGGTCTGTTTGCCATCTTTGTTAGGATACTTTTATCATTTTAAGATCTTTTAAGCCTTGAGTTTTTTCCTTTTATCCTAAAGTTTTGGTTTATTTGATTTCATGTTTTTAATATTCTAGGTATTTATAATATTTAGTTCTTAACCTAAGCTCCTATAGATTAAAGTCTTTTCATAATTAAATGCAGAGTTATGGTTTACTGATGTATTACCTATGCTTAACATAAGATGGCAGCATATCTTATGATTCAAATCCATGCACACTGCCAGCTCCCCAAAGTTTGGTGTATATGTGCAGGGTTATCAAGTAATCAAGCAGTTGATAAGTTTTTGGGGATTGTTCCTGTTAGAGAACCGATAGTTGGCTGTTACTCACACCTAATCCTGTGGGGGAGAAATTCGTGTAAAAAGGGGTTTTCTACTTCATGCTGATAAAACTACAGCTCCAATTGTTGAAAGCCAAGAATGGGGTGAATTTACAATGGAATTGAAGGACCCATCTCAAATATCTATCAAGAAGTCTTCTAAGCTCATTCACTTCATGATTTTCAGATATTGAGCCAAGAAAGGGTATTGTCCTGAAGTTTTTATTTTCATTAAACTATGCAAATCGCAATACATCAATCATGGATGGAGCCGGATCAGGATTTCAATGAAGACTATGAGGGCAAGGATGTTGTAAATAAGAATCTCAGGCAGCTTTGTGTCCACAAAGTTGCTAATTAAAAGCAATTCCGATAGAGCAACAAACTAATATTTTAGGTATTCGATTCCAAAGCCTCATCAATACCCTATTTTATCTGGAGGGAAGCCCATTTTTCTTATTACCTTCAGCGCAATCCGATGGCAGAGGAGGGAAATTATGCAAATCCATTGACATTTTTCTTCCATGTACTTTTCAAAGGAGCTGCAATTGCTTTCTATGTCTTGTTTTCCTTGTTTGTAAATTCCTTTGTGACTATTTTCATGGTCACGTTCTTTCTGGCCACTCTTGATTTTTGAGTGGTCAAGAATGTTACTGGAAGGATATTGGTTGGCCTAGAATGGTGGAATGAGATGAGTGAGCAAGGGGAAAGCGTCTGGAAGGTTGAAGGCCTTGATTAGGAGTCCTTATCCCGGATTAATAAAAAGGATTCATGGCAAGAATAAGAACCAACACCGCCGCTGCCTTCACTATCGAGCTCTGTCTAAGGGGATGTAATTGCATCCTTGTCATCTCTTTTTAAATCACTTAAAGGTGAATTAGTTGATGGACAGCGCAAATTGTTGGCTTTAGCAAGGGAAATGAAGAGCATGTTACTATGATAAGAAATTACAGAGGCAAGGTTGAGTATGAGCTTAGTAATATATGTGACAGCATTCTACGTTGTTTTGAGCACACATATCATCCCCTTCATCCATGTTTGGTGAGTCTAAGGTATTCTACCTTAAAATGAAAGGTGATTATCATCGATATCTTGCAGAATTTAAAATAGGTGCTGAGAGGAAGGAAGCTACTAAGAATAAACTACTTGCATACAAAGCAGCCCAGGACATTGCAATTTCAGAGTTGGATCCAACTCACCCTATTAGGGTCCTGTCCAAGAAGGAAATAGTTTCCTCTATGTGATAGAGTCTGAGCAAATCTTTCTAGAAATTGATATTGTCAGTCCTTTGAGAACAATTATTTTGGCTTGTGTTGCATTTCATAAGCAAGTTGTGAAACCTGGGAATGACATCCTTCATGTTAGCATTACTAACTAATTTACCACTGCCCATGGAAATTGTTGAGCTCGAAATTCACTTTAATCAGTTGCCTTGCAATTTTCTTGTTATAAGTGAAAAGAGACGAGTTTCAGTAAATACTCCAAAAACTAGAAATCTAGGATTGAAGCAGTTCCAAATCTGGAGCTAGAGCCAAACAAGTGAAAGAGAGTATCATTTAATGTCAATGCAAGTCTCAAGAGTAGATTGGAATGCTCGTCAGTTTTTTTTTGCATGAATAGGACAATACTCAACCATCTATTGCAGAGCTGAAAATCCAACATCTAGTGACGACCTGACACTCTGGAAGTTTGAAGATAGATTGGAAACAAGAATAGCATGAAGATATCACAAGCTGCATGATTCAGAATGAAGAAAGGAAAAATCTTGCCACGTATACAAATAATACACATGTCATAGTTAGTTGATACTCTTTCTATTTCTAGTACACTTAGATCTAAGGAAAGTGGATCTAGAAACAACTCAGCTAAAGACCACTTTTCCTATATATTGTAAGTTTTTGTTTTGAAATGGGGAGACACATGTGGGAGTCGATCTGTTGGGATATTGTGCAGACTTGCAATGGTTATATTTGTAAGCACATCTTTTGTACTTTTGGAATAACACTTAATATCTATTTGGAGCTAGGCCTTTGAACTATATTGTTTTAATGTTCTTTTGTTCAGTGTGAACTCTTGTTACATTGATGTGATGTAGATGTTTTCTATATTTCATCCTATGTATATAAATGAATGTTAAATACTTTTGATATTTGAAAAGTGTTTTCAAAGACCAATACTTATATATATATGTTGTAGATGTGAACTGTTTGCTCATTATTTGGAGTTATATATCTTGAAATCCTTTCTGCTATGCCTAAAATGTTTTGTCATCCATTCCTAGAGAATTATTGTCTTTGCATTTATATTTCTGATGTTTTCAGATTTTGTGTCTCTGCCTTTCATTCTTACCTATCTTATTTACATTGTTATCCAAACAAAACCTAAAAACAGTCTTTTATTTACTGAGGTGCCTGAACACTGCTATCCCGTAGTCAGTTAGCAGACTTTAGGACTAACAAGAGGGAGAGTTCTTCAAGGAATCCGGAGATAAGTACCTGAACAATATGAATCTATATATCAAACTGCTTTTAGCTGAGAATGTTTTAAGAATGTAGTAAGATACCTAGTTGTCTTGAGTCTTTAATGTTCAGAGCTAATGACAGTGATACAGAAGAACACATTCATACACTTAGAAGTGGTATGTAACATACCCGCCTGTGAACCCAATTCGAAGAGGGGAACATGCTACCAATTTATGGGGATTTTCATAAGCCTCAACCCATTCATTTGTGCATATAGTTAAAAACAAATGTGTGCAGATGTAAATCAAACAAACATGCACAGTGGAAATAAAATCATCCACACACATATTTTCATATGCATTCAATATATCAATAACACTCATTAATTTAAACACTACAGAAGTAAATACACAATAAAATACTCATCTTGATGCAATGCTGTCCCAAACAACTAGCTATGTCGCTGTAACATTCCTCCCAGCCATAGGTCTCTTCCCAGCCTGTATTCTTTCAGCACTCAGAGACCACCCCCAAGCTGGGCATGATATCTACAAGGAAAAGGGAACCCTCAAGTACAACACAACCCAAAGCAATGGATACCCAACTCAACCCTAGCATTCTCTTGCACATCAAACTCAGATATGGGCTCTAGAACACGCTTTCAGCACTGGCTCTTAGGAACTAGATGGACAGGGGTTTTCCCAAAAATGTAGGCACACTAAAAATGGATTTGTGAGAGGGAAAATCAACCATAGGGAAGAAAACGATTTCTCCCACAGATATACCATCAATCAGTGAGCCAAGACAGCCTCTATGGTCCCCAAATTGATTTCCCTTTCTTTCCCCACTGTTATACAACACAAAAACGCCCTTCCCAGCTAGGATAACGAAGGAAACACAACAAAAACCATGGAGAAAATGCCCAGTTGGTTATAGACTCATGGGAGAGAAAATATGGTTGATGGGTAATGGCTTGGGGAGCAATTCATGGCTCTTTTCTTTCCCAAGAAGACAAACATGTTTTTCCATGCAGGGTGGCTTGCCCATACTCGAATTTGGACAGCCATACCTCCCATTCCCCAAGGCAATAATTACCTCAACCAACTCTTGGGAGAAATCAATGATTGGGTACAAAAGTTAGCATGGGTAGTTGAGTGTTTGATGGGTTCTCTCATTGACACTTGGCTTGACTTGATTGGCTCAAGGGTCTGAATATTTCCCTCCCAATTTCCTTGTAACATCATGCCCCCATCTCTTGTTGCATTGCATAGCTAGTTGTGGGCTTTTATATTAAAATGCATATTTACAATTCCCATGGTTCACTAGCACATGGGTGGCATAATTTCAAATACTTGCCTCTTCTAGATCGAGTGTTCACTAGAGGGGCCTTGGCCTTGAGCTCCACGCTAGGAATAATAATAATATGCATACATTATTTACATTATAGCCCAAAATATTACAAGCATCAAAATGGGGGACATTACATGGTAAAAGATACAAGTCTAGTGCGGAAAAGAACCCTAGTGAACATGAACTTTGCATAGACACTGAGTTAAAAGTTGAGATTGATAGCCAAACAAAACCTCCAGTAGCTACCTATCAGCCTATCACTCCACAGAATCCACCAGTTGAAAATACTACTAACCCTCAAAACAGTAGTAGTAATAACACCGTAGGAGCGAGGACTCAAAAAACTTCTTACAGTAGTATCCCTAACACCGCACAGAACACTGCACTGCCTAGAAGGAGAATGACAGATGATATAAAAATGCCAATATTAAAAGGAACAGGTCTAGAAGACCCTGAGAAACACTAGTTTCTGTTTGAATCCCTGTGGAATGTCAAGCAAGTCCAAGATGATGTTGTTAAGCAAGAACAACTCGTCACTACATTCAAGGACATAGCCTTGAATTGGTTTTTGAAATATTCAGCCAGACATAATAGGAACCTTCTGAATATCAAGGTTTCCCTCTTAAGAGAATTCAATAAACCTAAGTCTGAATCACAATGTATCACAGAGTTAAAAGAGATTAAGCAGAAAACAACTGAGTTGGTATGGGAATTTGACCAGAAATTCAAAGAATTGTTAGACCAAGTAAGCTTTGAGCAACAACACCAAGAGTGGTTCATAGTCATGTTGTTGCCACATATCAGACTTCCGTTGATGCAATAGAAGGTGGCTTCGTAGATAAAACCCTTGGTAATTGCCATGAAGCTAGAGGATTTGCCGATAGGAAATACTAGCCAAGGCATGGTCTAGATCCAGAACCAGCTAGCAAACCTAATACTACAACTACAAGACATTAAGAAAGGAAAAGAAATCATAGAAGAAGTCTGGTGTACAAAATGTAAAGCAGAAGGAGACCTGAAACAACATTGTCCAGTTTTCAAAGATTACATTAATAGTGGAGCACCAAATCCAGTAAATCAGCAGAAAGGTCCATGGTGTGAAATTTTTCGATGCAGACGACATCAGCCTGAAGACTATTGCTTGATTCAGAAGTATGTGCGAACACCCAAGAATTTATACTACACTGTCTGTAAATCAGTTGGCCATGATGATTCCAACTGTAGAGAATATGAGCTAATGATGGAAAGAAAGAATGATGTTGACAGAGTTTAGGAAGAAACACCGCAGCACAATGATAATGCACAGTATGATCAGGGTGCATATAGAGGATGCGGTGGATTCCTAGGAAGTGGAAGAAATATTGGCCAAGGAAGAGGAAGAGACATACAATATGCTATAACTGTGGTCATCCTGGCCATCTATCCAAGGACAGTACCAATCCTTCTACTACATGTAAATATTGTAAGTCTTTTGACCATGTTATTAAGGCATGCCTAGTATTGCAAGCAAAGATGCAAGAAAGAAGACAAGAAGGACAAAAACCAAACATTCAGATGATCGCAATAGAGAAAAGAACTAGAGATCCAAACAATAATATTGGGACATGAAGTTCAGATGGCACATTTTTTTCAAGGGCGCAGTTCGGATTGCGTAGTCATATATGTGCAGTAAGCAGTGCGAAAATAGGCACAACGTAGTTATGCTGATGCACAGTGCCAGTGCAACAGCTTTTTGGGCAAAGAGTATAAGGAAAGGTCAAGCATATGAAAGAGACCTATTTTGGGAAAGCAACTCCATGATTCCCGAAAGTTGGGTAAGGACCGGCGTGGAGGAGCATGAAAGCGACCTGTCAGTGAGAGTGGTGAAAAACTGTTGGAAGCTAAGGCATGGGTTGACATCGATAGGAAGGAAAAAGGGGTGGAAAGTGACACGCCATGATGCAATTGGAACTGGATTTTTGGTTGTCAGAAGGCCATTAGAGCCCGGAGTGGTCCAACAAGGTGACCAGAGGCGCATGGAGAAGCTGGAATCTATGACAACCTAGGGTGGTGGGTAACCGCACTAGTTTTGGGTACCTTAGGGTTTGCTTGAGTGCTCATGCATTGTAATAGATGTGACCTAAGGGCACGGTCTATATAAACAACATCTTTTGTAAGGGAAAGGGTTGTTGTTGTCGTCGTTGTTGTTGTTGATTTTGGTTGAATATTGCTGAATATTGATCTCTATTAAGAGACTATTATCAAGAGGCTTTGCAGCTGTGTGCATAGAGACCCATTGAAGAGAGAAGAGAGTCTGCAGCTGAGTCCGCAGACTGGAACTGTTGAACCCTTCCCATTTATAATAAAAAAACAATTCCTGTGGACGTAACTCCCATCCTGGGGGTGAACCATGTTAAAGAGTCATGTTGTGTGATTGAATGTGTATTTTCTTTTGTTGAATGGTTACATTCTTGCTTATGAGTAAATGTATCTTCGCTATTGTATGTATTCTCCATAAGAATAGACGATGGGACTAGTATGTTAAGTGTTGAACATGTGTGTGTAAATGTTGAATGTGCAAGTATTTCTGAACATAATGTATGCATGAGATAATCGGGTAACACTTAATTCAACGAAGTCTGTATAAGTGTGATTCCCCCAAAGTGCAACACCGGAAGTGCACAATTGCATGGTAGTTCATCATATTGCATAAGTTAGTGAAATACACAGTCTAATATGCTTGTTGAATGTGTAAATCCACACTAAGAAAATTATGTCGAAGATGTGTGATTACTAAAGAGGTAGCGCAGTCCTCCATTGCGCTGTCTTGTTGTCGAGTAGCCATTCCGTAGCATGCAGTCCCTAGATGCATGATAGCATAAGTGTTAACCGCAAAGTAGGTGGAGTTTCGTGTAGTCCTCCAGTATGTCGAACCCCACATCAGCAGGTTGTGGAAACCTGATTCCACAACCTCCCTATAATGTCTCCTCGGGTGAGACTGTATTGGAGAAAACTCACTATGGCTTGGGAATACCACAACAGACATATGTCTACCAGAAATCTACTCAACTATCAAACAATGCTATTATAAATGACAATGTTAAAATAATGGAGAAATGTAACCAACCTCGATCCAATGTTTGATGTAGATCCCCGTTGGAGCTTTCAATCTACGCACATCCAAGCACTTGTAATCTGCGAATTAGCCTTGACAACCAATATCTAACAAGTACATGTGATATATAAATGACATTAACATTATCAATAACAATGGTCCATAATATCATAAGCAAATGTAACCCAATGTATAATAAATGACATTCACACCATGAATGGACGAGAATATGAGTCTTTCTATTAATGAACAAGAAGAAGTACAAAGTGATACGAGCTCTTGTCGGCAACCAATCTGAACCAAGATCTAGATCAATCCACTTGTGCCTCCACCACTTCAATCCTCCATGAAAGGCAAACTCAAACTAGCAAGGAGTTTGGAAGGTGAACATAACTGGTTCACAACTACAAGGATCAATGAGTGTAGATTCAAGATAGGGAAAAAATCCACTAGAGTGCCTTTACTATTCTCTTCTTCCTCCTGTCCATAAGCCATATGTGCTCAATATATAGTCCTCTCAAAGGTAGGTGAAAGGACTCATCAAGACGTTACTTGGGCAGATGGAGAGCCAAAGGTCACCCAATGACCGCTTTTTGGGAGTAAAAAGTAATAAAATAGTTGTTTTTACCATTTTACTTGATAACCGCGGGCTATAGGGATGCAACTCACGAGTATGCATGCTATAGTGATGTAACATGCGGGTAGGAACAAAAATAGGGCAAACTGGTATCACTAAAGGATAAAAATGGATCTGAGTCACTGAAATGGATCCTACAAGCCAAAGAATGTTGATGCTCACAGGGTGGAAGATTTCTATGTAACAGATGCCCCCTAATGTGTGAGGTCAGAGAATGAAATGTGCTACGATACCCGAAATACATTATAAAACTCAGAAGTGGAGTGATGGAGACACAAGTGGAAAGAACGGATCACTTGTGAGAGTACAATAGTATCTCTGAATACATGTCGGTATAGTACAACAATCTGATACAATGGCCATGAATAGGCTGACAAAAGTAAGATATGGTCTTCTGCTGAAAAGAAGACAACTAGTGCAAAATTGGAGGTACAAACTGCTGAAATATGAGAGGTGATATCTCAGATGTAAATTCAAAGTCATATGTAGCATACTAAATGCCACAATTTCCTGGGGTCTTCTACACAAGTCTTCAACGTTGCAAGTCCCATCAAGTGAATAAAGGAGTTGGAGTCGAACCTGATGAGACATCGTCTGATTACCGGTCATTGATGTATACCATTAACAGACGCGAGATGACCAATCAATAATGGAAATGGGCATCAAGGCAAAGAGCACAATCATCAGAGTGTGAATAAATGGGTTGAAGTCAAACACTAGGATGAATCCATCGATCAGGGGACATTGATGTATACCCAAAACTGTCGATGGCCAGAGAACCTGCCACTAATGACTGCAAGCCTCAAGGTACTCAACCAAACTCTAAGCCTCAAGTCCCGTAATAAATGAGTTGAAGTCGACAGAACGAGACTCATTGGAAGGAGGGCATTAAGGCATCCCCCATCAACCAGCATGAGGTACCAGCAATGCTGAAATATTTGAAAGATCTCAGGTGAAACGGACTGACTCAATAAGGATGGACAACATGCAATAGTCAAGATATCTGAGGAGTGGCTGACACTGGTTTCAGGACTTCCTTTGAATAAGAGCATGAGCAGATGGATAGACTCAGGCAACATAGACTTGACATAAACTGTGCAATGTAGGAGGCATTACAAAAAGGGCTCCATAATGACTGGAAGCTTAACCAATCGGTGGAGAAAACTGAGAAACAAGTACATCTCCTAAGGCCCAACTATAGTCCCGACTCATAATGTACGAAGTGGAATGAATGCTCTGTTCAAAGGCGACACAACAACTGCCAACAAGAAATAGTGAACATAATCCCATTTGGATTTTTGGAATATTTGATTTTTTGTCTTTTTCATACTTGGGAAAAGCTTGAAAAATAATAAAATTGCTTATAGTACAGCAAGTGAGGGAACGAGTGTCAAATAGCTAGCAAACTAGTCCCAAGCAGTGGAACATACCTATGCTCAATGCAAGGAAGTGCATACAGGATGTGGACACTCGGGGGTGTGTTCCCTCAGGCTCAAAGGGTCATCAAATTGTGAAGGGAAAATATATAAGCTCTACAGGGCTCGACAGGGAAAATTGCTCAGGCACCAGGCTATCAACTGAGTAAGTGGGAGCTGGCACAAGGCTTAAGCGGCAAGTAGGATGATGCAATGCAATCACAACATGATATAATTGAGAAGTGCTTTTTCGTAATGTTAGTCTCCTCACCTGAAAAAGTGTAAAACGATGAGAGAAGAACTCTTCTAGTCATGTATGACTAGAGTATACCTTTTTTGTAATTAATCCACAAAGGTCCGGAAAAGGGGTAAACTTATACCTAAGTGAATGTCGCTTCAAATCCTTTAACGAGTCTGAAATGACAAGTATACTCGGTAATCTTGTTTTATTTCGAAAAAGTCTAACAAGGGCTTAAAAAATACTTTATAAAAATCTTTTCCGTAAAGGTTTAACGAGCCTGAAAAAGTAAACTCGTGACCTCCTTACTGTTTTTAACGAGCTCAAAGGAGATATGGAAGAATGCTCGTAATGAGAGCAGATGAGTGTCAGGGATATGCAAGACTAGTTCCACGCGCATGGGAAAAAGCTATGCATAATGCAAGGAACATGAGCAAGATAAGGACACTCAGGGGGTGTCTGCGAATTTGGATAGTAATAGGTTCAAATGCATCATAACAATGGGGAGGCCTAAACCTATATGCAAGGTTCCAAATATTCCTACCATGGCTGAAGCAAATGTCGAAAAGGACCAGTAAACAAGTATAAGTCTAGCTAAGAATCTTGTCTCCAAAAAACATAAGTACCAAGATCATTTCTAAAACGTACGTAAAGAAAAATCCGATACAAGTCACTGCAGTAGAAACATTTTCAACTTCACTATTGTTAACCTCAGACATAATGCAAGTAGAGCTAACCATTGAAGGTGCCATAGTACCAATACCTAAGGGATCAAAATGATCATCTTAAAAATGAAGAGCAAAGCTGAAGGATGTGAAGGAATCTGCAGTGGCAAATTCATCATCACAGGAGTTCGAAATTATAGAAGTAGAATCGAACTCATCAGGATCACCGATTTGCAAATCTATAGGAGAGCTCAAAGACTCATAAGACTCATGTTGAATATTGTAACTTCAAAGAATATTATATTTGTACTTTATTATTCCGGAGATGGTTCATTCCTCCGAGGTAACCCTATCATGTATCTGGAGATGTTTATTCCTCCAGGGGTTTGTATTAACTAGGGTTATTAGACCCACCATGTGTGGGTCGGCCCGGAAGTTATATTTTAGGGGTTATTAGACTTCTCCAGGTGAGGTCGGCCCCATTAGTCTTTTAGTCAGTTGGGAGTCAAGTATAAATAGAGGAGGTGAACTCCTCATTAGATCATTCACTCACTTGTGGAAGAGTGCGCACTAGTTGAGGAGATCTGCTAAGGAGTCAAGGAGAAGGAGCACATCTTGTATTTTGGTTGATCATCTTATTGAGGAAAGCTTTGCTGGGTTTTCTACCCCATGAGGGTTTCCCAGGGTATATTGTGTGTCTATCTTGTGATTGTGTTTCTTTCAGAGATCTTGTTTGTCTATTTGGTTTAAACTTAACATGGTATCAGAGCAAGACTGAATAGGACATCTTTCACAAGGTAAGAATACCTCTTTCTCTCTCTTTGGTGAAGTTAGGGTTTTCAGCCCAAAGTTGGTATTATTGATTTTTGGTTGCATGGCTGGATAGCTCTCATCAATACCTTTCTTTTGAGCCATAGATCGAACTTTTTGGTTGGGTAGAACTTCGGGAAAGTCAAACCCTAATTCTACCAAAAGTGCGATACGTCAGATTTTGGTTTCAGAAAAAAGTTGTAATTTTTGATTTCTGATTACATGGCTGGATAGATCTTCTCAAGAGCATTCTTTTGAGCTATAGATCGAACTTTTTGGTTGGATAGAACTCCGGGAAAGTCAAACCCTAATTCTACCAAAAGTGCGATAAAATTCTGTTCCAGATTCCGGAAAAGTGAAAAGTAACTTCCCAGGTAAGTCTGCTCTGTCTCTTGGACTCCTCCAAGAGAAGATGGCTCCAAATACTAAGCTTGAAGACAAGCTAGAAGGCATAGAGAATTTCCGGGCATGGAAATACAGAATTGGTCTCATTCTTGAGGAGAATGATCTTGCTCATTATATCAAGGAGGAAGTTGCAGAACCAGAAGATGATGAAGCCAAAGAAAAACACAGGAAGGACCTGATTAGGGCAAAGAGAATCATAGCTGATTCCATTAAAGACCACTTGATTCCCCAAGTGTCTTCCAAGAAGACTCCAAAGGAAATGTATGATGCCCTAGGAAGAATGTATGAAGGAAAGAACATCAACAGGAAGATGAATCTAAGGACTCAGTTGAAAAGTACCAAGATGCACAAAGGAGAATCCATTCAAGACTACTTCTCAAGAGTCTCTCTAATCAAAGAACAACTAGATGCCATTGGTGATACTCTTGATGAAGATGAACTTGTGATGACAGCTCTAAATGGTCTCACTAGACCTTGGGAGTCATTCATTCAAACTATGTGTGCCAGAAAAGAAAGTATGAAGTTTGATGTAGTATGGGAAGATTGTGTTCAAGAGGAGGCTAGGGTTGCCAACAGAGAAGCACTTCTCAAAGAGGATGACCAAGCTTTTGCCACCCACACCAAAAGAGGAAAGAGAGGCTACTTCAAGAAAGTGAACCACAAAAGGCCTCAACCCTCTCATAGATTCAAAAAGAAAGGGGGAGACATCTCCACAGTCCAATGCTTCAATTGTCTCAAGCTAGGACACTATGCCAGAGACTGTACCCTACCAGAGAAGAAGAAGAAAAGGTTTGTTCACAAAAGACATCATGCTCATATGGCAGAAGATGACAGTGAAGAAGAAGAAGAAGAAGAAGAAGAAGTGGAGGAAAGGCCTCAAAAGAAAAGATCTAAAGTAAAGAAAGAAGAACCAGAAGAATATGTACTATTTTCTGCTCTCTCTGGATCTGTGTCCCCTGGTGAAGGCACTTGGCTCATTGACAGTGGTGCTTCAAAGCACATGACAGGTCATAAGGAAACTCTCTCCAAGATTGAAGAGAAGTCTTCACCACAGAAGGTATCTCTAGGAGATGATTATCAATATCCCATCAAGGGAATTGGTGAAGCAAGCTACAAGCTTGATTCAGGAACACCTTTGAAGATGAAAGAAATTTTATATGTCCCAGGTTTAAAGAAGAATCTACTTTCTATCTCTGCACTAGACAAGAAAGGCTTTAGAGTAGCCTTCATAGATGGTCAAGTACTCATGTGGACCAAAGGAAAATCAATCAAAGATGCAATTGTCATTGGTGAAGAAGAAGGAGGACTTTATAAACTCAAGGGTCATCCAGAATCTGCCCTTGCTCATGAAGTTTCTAGTCCCAGTGAGCTATGGCATAGAAGACTAGCTCACATTAACTATAAAGCTTTACCATATGTGAGTAAGATGGTTATAGGTTTGCCAAACTTGAAGGTTGATCATGATGGCTCATGTAAAGGATGCAAGAAAGGGAAGAATATCAAGAATCCCTTTCCGAAAAGTGAAACAAAGACTAAGGGTTCTCTAGAGCTAATACACTCAGATGTATGTGGACCTATGCCTACCACATCTCTAAGTGGGTTTGAATACTATCTCTCTTTCATTGATGACTATTCAAGAAAAACTTGGATATACTTCCTAAAGGGTAAGAATGAAGTCTTTGGAAAATTCAAAGAGTTCAAGGCTCTAATAGAAAACCTCTCAGACAAGAAAATCAAGATTCTCAGAACAGATAATGGTGGAGAATATACTTCCAAGGAATTTGAAGAGTTCTGTAAAGAAGCTGGAATCAAAAGGGAACTAACCACTCCTTACAATCCCCAACAAAATGGGGTAGCTGAGAGGAAAAATAGAACCATCATGGAAGCTGTAAAGACTATGATACATGATCAAGACCTTCCCATGTATCTATGGGCTGAAGCAGCCAAGACAGCAGTATATGTTCAAAATAGACTATCTCATAGTGCTCTTGACTTCAAAACTCCAGAAGAAGTCTTTACAGGAAAGAAGCCTGAGGTAAGTCATCTCAAAATATTTGGGTGTCCTGTGTACATACACATTCCAAAAGAAAAGAGATCCAAATTGGATCCCTCAGGTAAGAAGGGAATATTTGTTGGTTATTGTGAAACCTCCAAAGCCTTCAGAATCTACATACCAGGTTTCCATCATATAGAAATAAGTAGAGATGTTACCTTCGATGAGGAAGCAGCCCTCAAGAAATCTAGAAAGTGTCAACTTGAAGAAGTTTATGAAGAAGATACATCTCCCAGAATCTCAGAGAATGCTCACATTCCTGAAGAGGACACACCAGAGGATCATGACATGCTGGAACCACAAGAACCTCCTGTTACAGAATTGTCAAGGAAAAGAAGACCAGCATGGGCTAGAGACATTATTCAAGGAGCAGAAAGATATGGTGCTCCTGAAGGCTCCACTAGAGAAAGAAAGAAACCAAAGTTAGTATCCAACTATATGGCCCTGATGTGTGATCTAGTGGATCAACTACCTACCAGCTATGAAGAGGCAGCTCAAAAGAAAGAATGGGTAGAAGCAATGACTGAAGAATATCAGTCAATAATGAAAAATGATGTTTGGGATATAGTTCCCAAACCAAAAGACAAAAGTGTGGTTTCTTCCAAATGGATCTTTAAAATAAAACATGCTGCGGATGGAAGTATTGAAAAATACAAAGCAAGATTTGTAGCCAGAGGTTTCTCTCAGAAGGAGGGAATTGACTATGAAGAAACATTTGCACCAGTTGCTAGGTACACTTCAATTAGAACTATCATGGCTCTTGCATCCATGATGAAGTGGAAACTACATCAAATGGATGTTAAGACAGCTTTTCTGAATGGTGTAATTGAAGAAGAAGTATACATAGATCAACCACAAGGGTTTGAGGTAAATGACGGAAGGACTCATGTATGCAAACTGAAAAAGGCATTATATGGGTTGAAACAAGCTCCCAGAGCTTGGTACGGAAGGATTGATAATTTCTTAACTAGCATGGGCTTTACCAAAAGTAAAGCTGACCCAAACCTTTATCTCAAGGTGATGGATGATGAACCAGTTATACTTTTATTATATGTAGATGATCTATTTCTAACTGGAAATGAGAAACAAATCATTGAAAGCAAGAAGAAGCTTTCTTCAGAATTCGAGATGAAAGATCTCGGATTGATGCACTACTTCTTAGGATTAGAAGTGTGGCAAGAACCAAGAGGAATCTTTCTGAATCAAGGTAAGTATACTGTGGAAATTCTGAAGAGATTTGATATGTTGGAGTGTAAACCCATGGCCACTCCCATGGACTCCAACTTAAAGATTTTGGTTAATGACTCATCAGAATTAGTGGACCTAACTTTATATAGACAGATCATTGGGTCACTAATGTACTTAACAAATACTAGACCAGATATATGCTTTGCTATAAATACCCTAAGTCAGTATCTAGTAGAACCCAGAAAGGTTCATCTAATAGCTGCAAAGCATGTAATGAGGTACTTAAAAGGTACATTAGATTTTGGTTTACTCTATGATGGAAGTCATGAACTCAAGTTGCATGGTTACTCAGACTCTGATTGGGCAGGCAGTGTCTCAGACAGAAAAAGTACTTCAGGTGGATGTTATAGCCTTGGATCTGCCATGATCTCTTGGTTCAGCAAGAAACAATCTAGTGTAGCCCTCAGTTCTGCTGAGGCAGAATACATAGCTGCTTGCTCTGCCAGCTGTGAAGCTGTATGGCTTCGGAAACTGTTATCTGGGGTGTTTGACTTAGAAATGGATCCCACTATGATTATGTGTGATAATCAAAGCTGCATCAAGATGACAGAAAATCCTGTGTTCCATGATAAGTCAAAACACATAGAGATCCGATACTTCTATATTCGAGATATGGTGCAGAAAGGAGCTATCAAGCTTGAGTACGTGAGCACTGAAGATCAAATTGCTGATATCCTTACCAAACCACTGTCTCGTGTGAAATTTGAATACTTTCGAGACAAGCTTGGTGTAGTTCAAAAGGACTCTCCTAGAAAGGGGGAGTAGCATGGTTCCTGATGACAAGCAAGTCTCATCAACAATGAGACTTCACCTAGTCACTTAGAAATAGTTAGATTTAGGACTATTTTATTTTCATTTAGTTTCACTTATACATGATTTGATGATAGATGTATTAGTGAGAATACATGCTAGATATATCCATGCTTTTGATGTTAGATGTATATATGATTTTGATGATAGATGTATTAGTGAGAATACATGCTAGATGTATACATGCTTTTGATGTTAGATGTATACATGATTTTGATGATAGATGTATTAGTGAGAATACATGCTAGATGTATACATGCTTTTGATGTTAGATGTATACATGATTTTGATGATAGATGTATTAGTGAGAATACATGCTAGATGTATACATGCTTTTGATGTTAGATGTATATATGATTTTGATGATAGATGTATTAGTGAGAATACATGCTGGATGTATACATGCTTTTGATGTTAGATGTATACATGATTTTGATGATAGATGTATTAGTGAGAATACATGCTAGATATATACATGCTTCTGATGTTAGATGTATATATGATTTGATGATAGATGTATTAGTGAGAATACATGCTTTTGATGACAGATGTATACATGCTTTTAGATGTATTAGTAAGAATACATGCTTTTAGATGTATTAGTAAGAATACATGCTTTTGATATATGACGTATACATGCTGTTGATGCTAGATATTGATTATGTACTTGTATGGATGAGGATACTTGTACTTGTATTGATGAGAATACAGATTGAGGGGATTGAATCATCCCTGGACTTTCAGTCCTAAAGAGAGCCGTAGACGTGAGGTCTCCGAGAATGAAGTCCTTAGTGGACAGTTGAGGGGATTGAATCATCCCTGGACTTTCAGTCCTAAAGAGAGCCGTAGACGTGAGGTCTCCGAGAATGAAGTCCTTAGTGGACAGTTGAGGGGATTGAATCATCCCTGGACTTTCAGTCCTAAAGAGAGCCGTAGACGTGAGGTCTCCGAGAATGAAGTCCTTAGTGGACAGTTGAGGGGATTGAATCATCCCTGGACTTTCAGTCCTAAAGAGAGCCGTAGACGTGAGGTCTCTGAGAATGAAGTCCTTAGTGGACAGTTGAGGGGATTGGATCATCCCTGGACTTTCAGTCCTAAAGAGAGCCGTAGACATGAGGTCTCCGAGAATGAAGTCCTTAGCGGACAGTTGAGGGGATTGGATCATCCCTGGACTTTCAGTCCTAAAGAGAGCCGTAGACTGGGTCTCCGATAATGAAATCCTGAATGAACAGGTAGGGGATTGTATCGTCCCCGGACTGAGGTCCCAGAATAGAACCGTAGACTGGGTCTCCGATAATGAAATCCTGAATGAACAGGTAGGGGATTGTATCGTCCCCGGACTGAGGTCCCAGAATAGAACCGTAGACTGGGTCTCCGATAATGAAATCCTGAATGAACAGGTAGGGGATTGTATCATCCCCGGACTGAGGTCCCAGAATAGAACCGTAGACTGGGTCTCCGATAATGAAATCCTGAATGAACAGGTAGGGGATTGTATCGTCCCCGGACTGAGGTCCCAGAATAGAACCGTAGACTGGGTCTCCGATAATGAAATCCTGAATGAACAGGTAGGGGATTGTATCGTCCCCGGACTGAGGTCCCAGAATAGAACCGTAGACTGGGTCTCCGATAAATGAAGTCCTGAATGAACAGGCAGGGGATTGCATCGTCCCCGGACTGAGGTCCCAGAATTGATCCGTAGACTGAAGTCTCCGAGAACTGGAGATTGGATTGTATCATCCATGGACCTATGTCCTAAAAGGAGCAGGATTGATCATCCTAGGAATATGATCGTGTGACGACGATGCTGATGATCGTGTGACGACGATGCTGATGATCGTGTGACGACGATGCTGATGATCGTGTGACGACGATGCTGATGATCGTGTGATGACGATGCTGATGATCGTGTGATGACGATGCTGATGATCGTGTGATGACGATGCTGATGATCGTGTGATGACGATGCTGATGATCGTGTGATGACGATGCTGATGATCGTGTGATGACGATGCTGATGATCATGTGATGATGATGCTGACGATCGTGTGATGACGATGCTGATGATCGTGTGATGACGATGCTGATGATCATGTGATGATGATGCTGACGATCGTGTGACGACGATGCTGATGATCATGTGATGACGATGCTGATGATCGTGTGACAACGATGCTGATGATCGTGTGATGACGATGCTGATGATCGTATGATGGCGATGTTGATGATCGTATGATGACGATGCTGATGACGATGCCGATGATCGGATTGATATCGACACTGTTCCAGTAACTGGTTGAGTTACTGATGAAGATGAATTGAAGAAAGCTTCCGATGATTTGTAGATGTATCATATATGATGACTCCTTGCTCTTGCAGATGTTGTTATAATATCCTTCTTGTTAAGGGGGAGTGTTGAATATTGTAACTTCAAAGAATATTATATTTGTACTTTATTATTCCGGAGATGGTTCATTCCTCCGAGGTAACCCTATCATGTATCTGGAGATGTTTATTCCTCCAGGGGTTTGTATTAACTAGGGTTATTAGACCCACCATGTGTGGGTCGGCCCGGAAGTTATATTTTAGGGGTTATTAGACTTCTCCAGGTGAGGTCGGCCCCATTAGTCTTTTAGTCAGTTGGGAGTCAAGTATAAATAGAGGAGGTGAACTCCTCATTAGATCATTCACTCACTTGTGGAAGAGTGCGCACTAGTTGAGGAGATCTGCTAAGGAGTCAAGGAGAAGGAGCACATCTTGTATTTTGGTTGATCATCTTATTGAGGAAAGCTTTGCTGGGTTTTCTACCCCATGAGGGTTTCCCAGGGTATATTGTGTGTCTATCTTGTGATTGTGTTTCTTTCAGAGATCTTGTTTGTCTATTTGGTTTAAACTTAACAACTCAAACGTCAAATTAGGTTTGGACGAGATGGTGAATGGATCCAAATTCAAATGGATGGCAGGTTGTATTATAGGCCCATCTTGTTCAATAAGATCAAGGGGAGTAGAGGAATGAGATCTATGATAAAGATCCCCCCACGGCTTGTCATCACCACCCATGGCCTCAATAAAAACTTCATCTGAAGGTAGAATACCATTGAGGTAATCATGTGAACAAGATAGGTCGACTGCATGTGCGGGAAGCATAATGGGATCTTCCTCTACTGTCTAGGAAGAAGAGAGATTCAGATTTGCATTGGTTTGTTGGATATGATCGTAAGTGATCTCCGCTACAGATAAACACATAGACATGCTGACGTGCACAATGTCTCTAGACGTAGAATTCGTGGATGGAAAAATCCATGGATCACCACAATAGGAATTCCGGAATGGCATACTATTCGAAGGAGGAGGCGCACTATCGGAAATGGTTCCTATAAAATTCACAGGTGAAGAATGGTTAAAAGTTGCCATCAATGAGGGGTACATCCCGACACCTATGTTCCCAGTTGCCGACTGAGAATCAGAAACTTGCGGGACTACAGATCCTGTGGATGCTGTGGAAGGAGTGCCAACATAATCCAACTGATTGATTGTCACAATCTTGCCTTCATGGGTAAAGCAAATAACTCAAAATACAGTAGACGTGACAGCCTTCATAGCATACATCCAGTTCCGACCCGGTAAAAAGTTGTAGTCGATGGGCGCATCAACCACTTCAACTTCAATAGGAATGGACTTACCTCCTAGAGAGACAACAAGGGAAGGGATAATTCCATGCGGCATAAAATATCTACCGTCGAATGCAGTGAGTGTAGTTCTGGATGCGAGTAGAGGAGGAGAACCAAAATCTTTCCAACAAGTTAACGACATTACTGACGTGGAAGCACCTTCATCAACCATAGTACATTTGACAAAGCTCTTAAGGCAAACCACCTGGATTTGAAAATCCATGTGGTAAGGAAAGCGAGCTTGGACATCAGTAGTATCGAACTTGATAACACTAGGACGTCCCCCATCCTGAACTCCTAATGCACTAAAAAGGGCATGCTTCTGAGAAGGACAAGCTTGCAAAACTTCAAGAGCTGACATGGCACACAGATTTTGGCCCAAATCTTCTACGATGGAGTAGTTCTGGGTGGATTGAGCATTAGGATTATGTGTGGAGTGCTTGAGAACACCTTTCAGTATCTGTGGCATAATAGAAGGCTTCTCAATATGCAAGGAATTATCAGGAGGAGGTGGAGGCTCATTCCCCAAATTCGGTTGTGGTGCACCATAATCACGTTGACAAGTAGCAATACAAACCTCTGACTGAACCATATTCACACATCCATAACCACTAGTATTGGAAGAAGACGTTGTCATTTCATTAGTACCATAAGCAGTGGTGGGAGCATGCGAAGCCATGTTCTGGTGATAAGGTAAGGGGATCCTTCAGCATAGCTAGGCTCTGTGCCAAATGCTTTGATGCTTCTTCAATACGAGGACATAAGTGAGTAAGATGATCCTCCCCACAAAGCTTGCAAGGGAATTTCACCTTACGCCTAGGTTTACGATCCTCGCCAGCATTACCGCCTTCCTGAGGAGGGTTGACATTCTCTTTACGAGGAGTATTACGATTGCTATTGTTGTTACTTCCATTGTTTCTACCCCTACGATTATTTCTCCCCTTTTTCTTACCACTAGGATATTGGTTACCCAATGGTTGTGTTGATTGCACATTGTGTACATCAGACGACGGAGTGGAAGTGGACAAGGTGTGAACTTGTCTGGGAGAAGACTGGTTTACCGACAAATTTTGCATTTGATTAGCTAGCAAGTCTATAGGGTGAGTTCATGCGGACCCCACGATGTCATCGACATGTGATCCAGGAAGTGACGTCAGGAATAATGTCATACAAAATGCCAGACTGAGAATAAAGTAGATCTAACTGCTGGACTTTCAAGATAGCTTGTTCCTCAATCACAATGCTGGACATCGAAACATCCTTAGCAATGCATGGGAGTAAAGACTTAAGGAACCATTCCAAAAGGAACTCCGGAGGAATGTTGGCTTTCATTAATCTCTTCCGCCGACGCCACTCTTGAATGTGGTCAAAAATATGTGTGGCCTTATTCTGACGGAAGGTGGACAATAACTCAGTACCAGTATCATAAGGAATCGACAACTGGAAATGGTCTAAGAAAACCAAAGCAATCTCGTTGAATCCCCTATAGGTGTTTCCGGGAAACTCCACATACCACTTCGTGGCTACCCCCGTGAGGGTGCATTGAAATAGATGTAATCGAATGGAATCATGATTCAAAGAGTTGGAGGAGCACCAAAGGTGAAATGTCGTGACATGATCTCCTGGGTCCTCACCACCTTTCCCTTCAAACATTGGAATGTCTGAAGGGAGCTTGGTAGGGACCGGGGGCCAAGTAGGTTCGTGACACACCGGATCATTTGTGAGCTTTGAAAGATTCGAGAGATTCAAGCATGCGAGGAATGGGAGCTACAACTGGAAAGCTTGATTATAATATCCCATAAAAGGTTGGTTGAATGGAACTGTGTTGTAAGATGGAACAAAAGCTTGACCATGAGGGTTAAACAACTAATAATGAGGACCTGACGGCTCGTAAGCTTTCCCATGGCCATAAGATGGATAACCTCCCCCTACCTGACCCACTTGAGAGTAAGCAGGTATATGTGTGTTTTGAGCACCATATTGGGGTGGTGGGTGATACTGGTGGCTAGCACCGACTGTGTTGTAGTAAGGGTTGTCACCATGGGTATGGGGCATGTATGTACTATTCATAGTGGGAACTGTGTTGTATTGACCGTAATGGTATGGTATGTTCCCACCCCCAATATTAGGATTAGCATGAGCAGTCGTGTGATGACCATAAGCATGAGAAGTATTCCCAGGTCCAACATGGGTGTGACCAGTAGCAGGGTTGGTGGTGTGATGTCCATGTGGATAGGAAATATCCGACCCCCTACATTAGTATTACTAGCGGTGGCAGTGGAAACAAAATTATGTGGTATGTGTCCACCCCTGTGGTTGGGAGGAATGGTATCATGTGTAAAAGTAGTCCTGGGTTGACGAGTAGTGACATGTGTATTAGGTGGTGGATGGCGAGTCATGTTTCGAACAACATTCCAACTACGTTGTGTATTCCTAGGAGGTGGTCGTGTTCCAACATTAGCATGGTTAGGAATCTGACCAGTCCCCATACTATGTGAGTGGGTGGACAACGTAGTGCCCCCAACTAGGGAAGTGCCCCCAATGGGTATAGTATGGCTAACACTTTGACTAGTGCCAGCATGAGTACCAACCATAGTGGAAGGTTCGACAGTATTGTTACTAGGCATACCAAAAGAGAGTGTGGTGGGGTTGACCATAGGGCCAGAATCATCATGAGTCTCAGGCCTCCTATATCTAAAATCACGTGGAAACGAAGGAACGAAAGGCTCGTCCTGTTCTTCCTCCTCGGGTAAGTCGGGCATCCCGTAAAGATAATTATCTAGATTCAAAGGATCAAACAGATCCCGGTCAAGTGGATTAGGCTAAATAGAACCAGATTGAGTCTCAGGTGGATCACCTCCCTAATCCTCTCAAGGAGTCTGGGGATTGGAAGTATGTTCAACTCTACCCGAAGGAGGAGAAAGGTCTTTCCCAATATCGGGATGTGCAGCCATGTAGTCCTCAACATAAGTCTCGTAAGAATCCAAAGACTCAGAGGGAGCCCTCTGGCATCCTCTAGCAATACGTTGTGTAACCAAAGCTGGCTTTAAACCAGCCAACAGATGGGACCAGCGGAGAGTAGGGCTCCGCGCCACATTCTCTCCGGAGAGAGACACAGCGTCTCCTAAAGGCCAACTATCGATCAAAAAATAGTAAATCAAAAGCACACACCTAGAGAAACTACAGCCAAGTGCAGACAAAGATAGTGGATAAATGAGCTCCCGACACTAGAGCCGGTATGTCTCGCCTAGGAGAGGCTTGAGACTCCCAAACTATAGCTAGAGGTAACAGAATCAGTTATAGAGACACCCAAGCTTCACTGTGTCGACAGGGTCAAGTCCACTGCACGAACACAACTGTGTTGTCCAATCCCTATCTAACTCAGGACACAAATAGCATAACCACTGCAAGTACCCTGTGCGGTACCTAGGTAAGGCAACTATGTCTACCGCAATATAACCAATGCTCAGGGGGACAGTCGCAGGTGGGACCCGTCGTATGGGTAGGGTAGCTAAGCCCAGAGAATAAGAGGACGAACCTCCGGTACCCTTAGATACAAACAAATCCTACATATATCTCCCACGTTCATCCAGTATTAGAGGGATATCTCCTCAACTAGCCTCCCATGACCTCGTGCTTAACTCTGGATTAAGAAGAGCTAATTTGAGAACACCGATCTATACCATGGATTCCTCCACTCCCTGGTCAGACACCTTGTGTTTCATTCAGTAGTCTTGGATTGTTAACTCATAATGATATATTCCAAGACTCTAAACCTATGCTAGTTGGTGTACCCTATAAATAAAATAAGTCTAATCAATTTTATGATTAAGTGCTAATTTTAGTGGCTGTGATTACTCAAGGGATATGGTCGTGAAACTAGTTATTTGTAGACTGAATAGTATGCAACATTGTCCAATCCTAGACTCATCTATCCAATAAAACAATCTCACTAATATGCAAAATCAACCAACAATTCCGAAATAAATATGCAAACTTTTATCTTTTCAATGCACGAGCAGAACCTAAAATGAAGGCAACAAGCACTCAATGCAAAATGAAGTACATGGAAATAAAATATTTTTGTATTTTCTCTTATAAACAGAAAGGAAAATGCAAAAAACTAAATGAATATTTTTGTATTTTTTCAATATATATGGAATGAAAAAATGCAAGCAAAATCCTACTATTCAGTCACTGAAGTGCCGAGAAGATCACTAAGACAACCCAGTAGATCCTAAACAGCAAGACTCAGCCAAAAGAAAGAGCTCAAAAGGAAGAAACCAAGAGGCTAAAACCAAAGATTGGTAAAAAACCAAGAAGGCTCAACCAAGAGAAACGAAGAGATCTGGTCACAACCAAGGCATGAAACAGTCAAGAAAGAGGCCAAAAAAGACTCAGGAATCAACCAAACTCACCCAGCAACAACCAATAGCCATAAACCAACAAAAGCCAGAGTTAGACGCTACTGTCGAAGGAATACCTGCGGGTACCCGCGAGCAGTAGTGTAAACAAAGGTGGGTATACATGGGCAGAACTAAGCCATCCCGTGGGTGAGGAAAATCAAATGGTCAAATAAAGAGTCCAGAGGCTCAGAAAAAGCAAGTTTTCTACAGTGTATCTTAATATCCAATTAGTGACACAGAGCTTCGATAAACAACAACTGTAATTATGGACTAATGCTCAAAAAGTTTCCCAAACATGGATGTTTTCCCCAGCGGAGTCGCCATTTCTGTATTGGAGAAAACTCACTATGGCTTGGGAATACCACAACAGACAGATGACTACCAGAAATCTACTCAATTCTCAAACAATGCTATTATAAATGACAATGTTAAAATAATGGAGGAATGTAACCAACCTCGATATAACGTTTGATGTAGATCCCCGTTGGATCTTTCAATCCGCGCACATCCAAGCACTTGTAATCTGCAAATTAGCCTTGACGACCAATATCTAACAAGTACATGTGATATATAAATGACATTAACATTATCAATAACAATGGTCCATAATATCATAAGAAAATGTAACCCAATGTATAATAAATGACATTCACACCATGAATGGACGAGAATATGAGTATTTCTATTAATGAACAAGAAGAAGTACAAAGTGATACGACCTCTTGCCGACAACCAATCTAAACCAAGATCTAGATCAATCCACTTGTGCCTCCACCACTTCAATCCTCCATGAAAGGCAAACTCAAACTAGCAAGGAGTTTGGAAGGTGGACATAACTGGTTCACAACTACAACGATCAATGAGTGCAGACTCAAGATAGGAAAAAATTCCACTAGAGTGCCTTTACTATTCTCTTCTTCCTCCCATCCATAAGCCATATGTGCTCAATATATAGTCCTCTCAAAGGTAGGTGAAAGGATTCATCGAGACGTTACTTGGGCAGATGGAGAGCCAAAGGTCACCCAATGACCGCTTTTTGGGAGTAAAAAGTAATAAAATAGTGGTTTTTACCATTTTACTTGATACCTGCAGGCTGTATGGATGCAACTCGCAAGTACGCATGCTATAGTGATGCAACATGCGGGTAGGAACACAAATAGGGCAAACTGGTATCACTGAAGGATAAGAATGGATCTAAGTCACTGAAATGGATCCTACAGGGCAAAGAATGCTAATGCTCACAGGGTGGAAGATTTCTGTGTAACAGAGACCTCAATCTGCTCCCAGACTCTTGCTGAAAGGGCTGGTGAAAAGGGGGGTTTGTTAGTTCTTTGAACCGCGCAGAACCTGGGTCTATCTTGAAAAGTTAAAGAATAGTATACGAGCCAACAAATGGTTCTGTTGCCGCGCTTGAACTAGTGATGTGTTTAGAAAATTGGAATCCACAGAAAATAGAAATATGGAACTGGGTAGACAAGATAGAAAAGTAGTTTGCTAGACAGGAGAATAAATAGCCATGCTTCTTTGATGAAGAATGGTTGCAGATATTCCCATGGGTAGACATTTATGAAATTTTCTTTACATGTTTCAGCAATGACCTATACGAATCGTTTTCAAGGTTAGAAGAATGCAAAATTTATTTTCAGGGAGGAGAACCTATGGTGTGGACTCCAGATCTCATTCAGAGACTTAAAACAAATAATAGCCCAATCTCAAGAGTAGTAGACCTATGGCTTGATATCATACTAGAAGGATACATTACAGATTTCATTGTCGACACCGTGAAGTCCTACAGTGCAATAGAGGCAGATTTCTTCAAGGGATCTTGAGGTAAGTACTTGAACAATCTGAATCTATATATCAAAATGCTTTTAGCTGAGAAATGTGTTTTAAGAATGTAGTAAGATACCTAGTTATTCTGAGTCTGTGATGTTCAGAGATAATGACAGTGATACAGAAGAACACATTCATACACTAAGAAGTGGTAAAAGATACAAGTCTAGTGCAGAAAATAACCCTAGTGAACATGAAATTCGCACTGACATTGAGTTACAAGATGATATTGATATCCAGACAGAACCTCCAGTAGCTACCTATCATCCTATCACTCCACAAAATCCACCAGTTGAAAATACTTCTAAGCCTCAGAACATTAGTAGTAATAACACAGCAGGAGCGAGCACTCAGAAGATTCCGTGCAGTAGTATCTCTAACACCATATAGAACACCGTGCCACCTAGAAGGAGATTGACAGATGATATAAAATTGTCGATATTCAAAGGAATGGGTCTAGATGACCCTGAGAAACACTGGTTTCTGTGTGAAGCCATGCGGAACATCAAGCAAGTCCAGGATAATGTTGTTAAGCAAGAACAACTCATCACTACATTCAGGGACAAAGCCTAGAATAAATTTATGAAATATTCAGTCAAATAGAATAGGACCCTTCCGGATATCAAGGCTTCCCTCCAAAGAGAATTCAAGAAACCTAAGGCTGAATCACAATGTATCATAGAGTTAAAAGAGATTAAGCAGAAAACAACTGAGTCTGTATGGGAATTTGACCAGAAATTCAAAGCATTGTTAGACCAAGTAAGCTTTGACATCGCATCGCAACAACACCAAGAGTGGTTCATAGTCGCGTTGTTTCCACATATCAGACTGTCGTTGATGCAACAGAAGATGGCTTCATAGACAAAATCCTTGGAAATTTCCATGAAGCTAGAGGCTTTGCTGATAGGAGATACTAGCCAAGGCATGGTCCAGATCCAGAACCAACTAGCAAACCTAGCACTAAAACTACAAGACATTAAGAAAGGAAAAGAAATCAGAGAAGAAGTCTGGTGTACAAAATGGAAAGCAGAAGGACACCCAAAACAACATTGTCCAGTTTTCAAATATTACATTGATAGTGGAGCACCAAATCCACTAAATAAGCAGCAAGGTCCATTGTTTGAAATTTGCCGATGCAGAGGACATCTGCCTAAAGACTGTTACTTAATTCAAAAATATGTGCGAACACCCAAGAATTTATACTACACATTTTGTAAATCAGTTGGTCATGATGATTCCAACTGTAGAGAATATGAGCTAATGATGGAAAGAAAGAATGATTTTTATAGAGTTCAGGAAGAAACACCGCAACATGATGATAACACGCAGCATGATCAGGGCACATATAGAGGATGCGGTAGATTCCTAGGAAGAGGAAGAAATACTAGCCAAGGAAGAGGAAGATATCATACAATATGCTATAACTTTGGTCAGCCTGGCCATCTATCCAAGGACTGTACCAATCCTTGTACTACATGTAAATACTGTAAGTATTTTTACCATGTTATTGAGGCATGCCCAGTATTGCATGCAAAGATGCAAGAAAGAAGACAAGAAGGACCGAACCCGAATGTTCAGATGATCACAGTGAAGAAAAGAACTAGAGATCCAAACATTAATGCTATGACACGAAGTGGAGATACCACAGGAGACGACCAAAGAGCAGAAGCTTCGACTTCTGAGTATTGTCAAGCTAAGAAGACACCTAATGAAGGGGTCTGGATAAGGAAAGCAACTGGGAAAGCACCTGCTTTCAATCTGGACAGAAACAAAGAAGTCTTCGCAGAAGTAAGGGAGACCTTCAGAGAATCAGAACTTGTAACACCAAGAATTAAACTACAAAGTGAAACAGCGCATATGAGGGATATGCCAGGAGCATATGATAAAAGACGTACTACAGCAGAAACATGGACTTCTATTGCGCAGTTCCTATGGAGCTATATGAAGTTACTAAAGAGCAAAGATTCCTTTGTTGAATTGCAAAACTTACTAAACCACTATGAACAACGCAGTTGCACGAGTACTGTTCATAGCGTAGTTCACCATATAAAAAGTCATAAGAGAACATGCCGAGAAATGAGGCTAAGTGCATAGATTGGAGACTATGAAATGGACCAGATTATCCTTGACTTGGGATAAAAAGTGTATGTATTGACCAGTCATACATGGGAACAAATTGGGAAACCAAGGTTATCATGTTCACCTATCCAACTAAGACTAGCTAATCAGCAGAAATTTATTCCCTTTCGAAGACTCTCGAATGTACTTGTGGACATTGATGGAGTAAGAAGTTCAACAGACTTCGAGGTTATCGAGATCATCGACAAAAAGAACCCATATACTGCGTTACTGGGGATAGACTGGGTAATGGATATTCTCGTGATTATCAATTTGAACAAGAAACAGATGATATTTGAAGGGGCAGATATCATCGTCATCGCACCCTTGGACCCATCACAAGGACCAAGATATAGTGAACCAATACAAGAATAATGCATAGCAAAAGACCTTGATCACATCTAGAATATGACTGCGAATCAGGCCGACTACATCAATCCTACAACTGATGGAATGTTGATTTGGCGCTGTGACAGCTCTTGCATATCAGACTCCGATTGAGGATTGGAGAATTGGAAAAGTAGAATGCATGAGGTATCTGCTAGGTGATGTGTGCAGATCACAAAATCACTACGCTGGGTTGGAGTAGAGGTAAGTCCAATCCCTACCTATGATGGTTTAAGTAGCATTCATGCATTTTTTCAAGAATATACTATGATTCCAGATGAATATAAGATGTCAGCATTAGATTCACCACTACAAGCTACACCTTCTAGATGGTCGGCCGCACATAAGGACACTCTAAAAACATGGGAATAGTGCACGCACATGATGGAAATCAGATTCATAGAGAAATCTACACTGACAATAGTAAAGTATAGTGGACAAACAAATCCAAGAGATCACATAGATATTTACTAAAAAACATGGGAACATAGACCTCAAGCAAAGTGGGTCCATATGTTTGTGCACACATTAGAGAAGATCCCAAAGAACTGGTATACATACGTAGAGCTTCGCAGAGGAACAACAGACTGGTCTATCATGACTGTGAACTTCCAAAGAACTTTCAACTTTGAAGATGACTGCCCAAGCATAAATGAGGCTCTACATATTATCAAAGACGAGATATTCGAAGACATACATATACCTATTTATCAGCAAATGGAATGGGAAAGATGGATAGAACATGCCCTTGAATGCTATAACCTTACCATTGATGAAGAAGATGAAGAATATGAGAAGGAGAGTGAGGATGAAGATCTGCGCAATATCGATATACCATATAGTCAGAAGGAGCATATGCCAGTAGCATATGATAAAAGATGTACTGTAGCAGAAACATGTACTTCTATTGTGCAGTTCCTATGGAGCTATATGAAGTTACTAAAGAGCAAAGATTCCTTAGTTGAATTGCAAAACTTAATAAACCACTATGAACAACGCAGTTGCATGAGTACTGTTCATAGCATAGTTCACCATATAAAAAGTCATAAGAGAACATGCCGAGAAATGAGGCTAAGTGCACAGATTGGATACTATGAAATGGACTAGATTATCCTTGACTTGGGATAAAAAGTGAATGTCTTGACCAGTCAGACATGGGAACAAATTGGGAAACCAAGGTTATCATGTTCACCTATCCAACTAAGACTAGCTAATCAGTAGAAATTGATTCCCTTTGGAAGACTCTCGAATGTACTTGTGGACATTGATGGAGTAAGAAGTTCAACAGACTTCGAGGTTATCGAGATCATCGATAAAAAGAACCCATATACTGCGTTACTGGCGATAGACTGGGTGATGGATATTCTCGTGATTATCAATTTGAAGAATAAACAGATGATATTTGAAGGGGCAGATATCAGCATCATCGCACCCTTGGACCCATCATAAGGACCAAGATACAGTGAACCAATACAAGAATAATGCATAGCAAAAGGCCTTGATCGCATCTAGAAGATGACTGCGAATTAGGCCAACTACATCAATCCTATGACCGATGGAACGTTGATTTGGTGCTGTGACAGCTCTTGCATATCAGACTCCGATGGAGGATTGGAGAATTGGAAAAGCAGATTGCACGAGGTATCTCCTAGGTGATGTGTGCAGATCACAAAATCACTACGCTGGGTTGGAGTAGAGGTATGTCCAATGTTGATGTATATGTAACTTCGGAATGTATTTCATATGTGTATTTTATATATATTTATTGTACCCTTATAAGAGATGTGGCATTCCTCTATAAGGAAGTGTCGTCATGTGGATTGACAAGTGTCGCAAGTGTGTGTACTTGCCGATGGGTTATTAGACTATCATGTGGGGTCGGCCCTGAATTATATATATTATAATGTGGATGTACCTAGCTAGACAAGTCAGCCCCATAAGGTCACTGGGAAAAAAGGTTAGTATAAATAGAGATCGGAGATCTCTATTTTATTCATTTTGGAAAAGTAACTCACTCTCACTCAGAAAGTGGCACACTAGTGAGGAGGAGCATCATCTGCTACTAGGAGACTATCTCAGTGTATTTTGGTTGTACTTTGGTTGAGCAATTGCTCTCTCTATCTCTGAGGAAGTTGTGGGGTTTTTCACCTTAGGGTTTTACCCACGGAAACTCTGTGTCTCTTATCTCTCATGCTTTTGATTCTTGTGATGCTTGTGATGCTTATTGTGATTGTCATGCATTGATATACTGTATATGTTATTCTCTCAGTAAATATCCTAGAGTATTGTGAATTAATGCTCAAAATTTAACATGGTATCAGAGCTAACCTGAGAAGAAGACATTTTGCAGTGACGAAAACTTGAGTTTCTTGTTTATTGGGTTTCTCTCCATAGATTTTGGAAAAACCATATAGTAGATTGACTGTACTCATCAAGGTGCATCTATCTGTCCAATTAGAATTCAATTCCGAGCATTTTCAGATTTAGCCCTAAACATTAGGGTTTCCACAAAAATAGGAATTTTTGAAATCTGAAGACATAGCTGGAAGCTCCTTGCAAAAATCAAAGTTTAGAGCTTTGGATCGAGATTTTTGGCTGGGTAGATCTCCGGGAAACTCAAACCCTAATTCAGGGCTCTCGCTAGTGAAACCGGGAGGACAAAAGGTCAAATCCGAAGGGTAAAGCTTTGCTGATCTCAAATTTTGAATGCACCAGGCTGATCAGCTCATCAAGGTGCATCTTTCTATCCTTTCAGAAATTTGAAATTCACATTTTGAATTTTAAGGGTTTTTTCGACAAACCCTAATACACGACCAGATCCAATTTTCAGCATTTCAAGTGGTAAGACCTAAATCTTTTCTATTTCCATTTGAAATACTCTTTAAGATGTCTCACCACACCAAGCTTGAGGATAAGCTTGAAGGAGCTGATAACTTCCGAGCTTGGAAGTATAGGATTGGGTTAATCCTGGAAGAGAATGAGTTGGACTCATATGTGAAAGAAGACATCCCTATCCCAAAGGATGAAGAGGCCAAGGTATTGCATAAGAAGAACTTGGTCAAGGAAAAGAGAATCATTGTTGATTCCATTAAAGATCATCTCATACCCCATGTGTCCTCTCTAAAGACACCTAAGGAGATGTTTGACTCTTTGACCAAGCTATTTGAAGGGAAGAACATAAATCAGAAGATGACCCTGCAGAACCAATTGAAAGGAGTAAAGTTTCAGAATGGAGAAACCATTCAATATTATTTTTCAAGGGTCTCCCAGATCAAGGAACAACTAGAAGCAGTGGATGAAATGGTAGAAAATGGTGAAGTTGTCATGACCACTCTCAATGGTTTACCTAGGTCATGGGACTCCTTCATTCAAGGAATCTGTGCAAGGAAGAACTTGATTTCCTTCAGTAGACTATGGGAAGAATGCTCACAAGAAGAAGCAAGGCTTGTGGCACGAGAAGAAAAGATTGGGAATGAAGATCAAGCTCTCACAGCTCACACCAACAAAGGGAAGTCCAAGAGAGAGCCATCTCACTCCAAGAAATCTTCACATCACTTCAAAGAAAGAAGAATATGCTTCACCTGTAATGAGAAATGACATATTGCCATAAATTGTCCCAAGAACAAGAAGGACAACAACAACTCCAAGAAGAAGAAGAAGGGCAGCAAAAGAAGGTTTCATGCTCATGCTGCCGAGGATGATGAACCACCCAAGAAGAAGGCTAGGGCAGAAAGTGATGATAACTCATCAAAGTGAAGAAGAGTATGTTCTGATCTCTACTCTCACAGGTACCATATCCCATGGTTGTAATGATTGGTTGATTGATAGTGGGGCTTCCAAACACATGACTGGGTTTAAGGAATCTTTTGTGAATCTATCTGAACATGAATCACCCCATAAGGTGAAACTTGGGGATGATTATCAATACCCAATCAAAGGAAGTGGTGAAGCCTCCTACAACCTAGATTCTGGAAAATCCTTGAAGATGAAAGAAGTTCTTTATGTACCTGGGCTCAAGAAGAACTTACTCTCTATCTTCGCATTGGATGCAAAAGGTATGAGGGTTGCATTTTTGGATGGCCAAGTCCTAATGTGGCCAAAGGGAAAGAACATAGATGATGCAGTAGTGATTAGAGAGCAAGAGGGAGGTTTGTATAAATTGAAGGGACAACCTGAACATGCCATGGTGCATGAATCCATGGAGCCAAGTGAACTTTGGCATAGAAGACTTGCTCATATGCACTATAAAGCACTTCCAATTGCAAGCAAGGCTGTAGAGGGTCTTTGTAGCTAGGGTTTTACCCCCAGCTTGTGCGAATGAGCACCTACTAAGGAGAATGGACTCCTTAGTAGCAGTTCAGTAAATGGAAATTATTAAGCTAAAACAGAAATATAAACTACTCTAAAACATGTGCATGAAACATAAACAACAAGATGTAAATAATGGTTTGTATATTAATATTACCTCGAAGGTGAAGGTTGGTGAAGCTCTTGCAATGTCCAAGACGGTTGCTCCAAGCTCCAATGTGCTCCTTCTCTTTCTCCAATGGTGGAAATGGGCCAAAAGGGGCTCTCAAGGTGAAAGTGGCTCAATGGTGAGCTAGGGTTTCAAGAGAGATTTTGGCAGAGTAAGGGTATACTTGATTGTGGATGTGGAATAAGGGGTCTCTATCACCTATTTATAGTTTTTTGGTGGTGGAGTGTTGACCCATGGTTTTGGGAACCATATGGTTTAGGGCAGCTGTATAGGGTTTTTTTCTCTTTTTCCTCATTATTTTATATTTTTTATTCCCTTTTTAGGGGGTTTTTGCTATTTTAGAGGAATTTTGGATATTTTTGGAGGAAAAAGGGGTTTTTTAGCCTTTTTGAGGCTTTTTTGATGGTTTTGTGGCCTTTTGGAGGCATTTAAGTGGGATTTTCAGGATTTTTAAGGGAAATATGGTAGGAAAATGGACAAATGAGCCATGTAATGAGGTAGATGATGTAGTGAACACTTTTTGGGTGTTAACAGATTACCCCCTGATCTGCGAGGGCAGGAGCTCATCGTATGGCCGATGGACATCATAAGTCATGAATGGTTTTCCTGGGGTGTGGAGAGAAGAGAAGAAACAAACTGAAGCCCGGAACAATGATCCCGAACAAACTGCAAGAACTAAAAGTACATAACCTCAAAAATGGATGAGGAATCATCTGATCATATGGACGAGGCAGGCATACCCATGCTCGTATCAGGATATAACATAATAATAACAAAGGGTCCAAAAAATGGGGACCTGAAATATACATGACCTCAAATACTGACTGAGGAATAATCTCAATATATGGACGAGGCAGGCATACCCATGTTCATATCAAGATACATAAAAAGAACTGTGAGGCCCAGAAAAGGGGGACCTGTAAGATACATAGAGAACCACTGTGTACATCATAAGTGTCCAGAGGAGACACAAATCTGGGACATACTGCTGGGCTGACCATGTGTAATCTGAAGAACTGGTGCACTGGAATATCAACAGTGCTGCTGAATGTGGTACCAAAGGAACTGATGAGCTACTGGATCAGAGTGACAGGAGTCATACTCTCAATGGTATACTGAAATGGAACTGATCTGGGACGGAACTGGGTACTCAAGGAAGCATAGAACTGGATGGCTTCCGAATACAATCACCAACGCAGCCCGGACATCCATGGGAACATATAACTGGGCATTCTGAAGTGACTCACCAATGTGCTAGAGTCAGGGGAAATCCGGGGTCTTCGACTAAAAACTGATGGGATACAATCCTACGTGATTCTCAACGATGCGATCAAGGTGCTGAAGTCGAGCATGTGAGAAACAACCACTCGGAGAGGCAATGATGACTCCTCTCAGAATGATCCATAGGCACTTACCACAGATGGTGATAAGTCCAAGGCGTAGGGACCTCTGGGCCTATCCTCTGGAATAGAGGGGCTGTCGTCGACAGAGGGAGACCTGCAACTATCAAGGCAATGATGTTTCCTTGACAGGAGCGCGAGGTGAAGAACTGAAATGTGATAGTACTGATGGCAGGACTGACAAACTGTGGGGGGATAACTGGGAAAGTAGAGTGGATGGACTCAAACTTCCTTTGTTCAGAGTATGATAATGGGGATGATTAGGCAGCATATGAAACTGACTGAGGGGAAAGGAATCATAGCTATATTGGATCTGGGAGGGTAACTGGGCTGAGGGAGACTCAAGCTGGTATAAGATGGCAGGAGACTGCAGAATACTTTGAACAAAGGCGACCTGATTGGGGGTGCTGCCGAGATGATCGATCATAGTGCTAGGAGGCACGGGGGGGGGGGGGACTTCTTCATGGGTTAAGGAACTAGAAGAAGTGTGTGTAAAATGATACTGTCGTGTGGATTTATACGAGCCCAGGACAGTTCATGCTCGTGGTTGCTTTCAATTTTAAGGAGTCTGAAAGCAATAAGAAGACTCTGAAGTAATGGAATGGTACTGTCGTGTGGATTTATACGAGCCCAGGACAGTTCATGCTCATGGTTGCTTTCAATTTTAGAGAGTCTGAAAGCAAATAAGAAGACTCCAGGGGGTTGCTTTTTCGTATGTTTAGTCTCCAAGGCCCAAAGAAGCATAAAAGGATGCAATGAAGAACTCTTCTAGACGGTGTGACTAGAGTATTCATTTTTCGTAATTAGTCTACCAGGTCCAGAAAAGGGTTAAACTTATACCAGATAGATGCCCTTTCAGGTACTTTAACGAGCATGAAAGGAAGCAAGATTGCTCGGCGATCTTTTCATTCTTTTAGGAGTCAGAAAAGAGCTTAACGAAAACTCCCTAAGTGCCTTTTTCGTGAAGGACTTGTCCGGCCCGAAAAAGGGATAAAATTATACTGAACAAAAGGAATGGCCAGGCAAGGAGGAAGTGTTCAATCAAGGAACAATAATGATGACCAAGAATGAGGGTAGGGGGGAACACTGGTGGGCCTCCTTGCGGGGTAAATGAATGGTGGCAAAATAACGAAATATTTGCAGTATGACAGGAGTGGAGGGCTCATGTAAAAATGTGGAACAATCCGATGGCGGTCGATGTGGCACGCAAATCAAGGCAGCAAGGTGTCGGGACACAATGTTGAAATTGTACCAAGTGAGAGCGAGAAATGATCTCAAGCATCATCACAAGCTCGAAAAAATGAATCCGGCGATATAAAGGATGTTAAAAATGGATAACGGTCGATGTGGCACGTGAACCGAGGCGACGGGGGGCATTTTGGAAAAAATACCCAAAAAATCTGGGCATGAGAGCGAGAAATGATCTCAAGCGTCATCACGGGCTCGAAAAAATGAATCCGATGATATAAAATATGTGAAAAACGGAGAACGGACCATGTGGCATGCAAACCGAGGCAACTAGTGGCGTCTAAAAAAAAAAAAATGGGCAAAAATGATGAGGGAAAAAATAATGCAACGAGGTGACCATCATGATGGTCTCGTCGGGCTGATTCCAGTGGTGGAAACGGTTCGAAAAACGGACTCTGTATGGGGTCAGAATGGCCAAAATAAGAAAAAATCAACTGACTATAAATAGTGAGTGGGTCCAACATGACATGTGTCATTTGTACTATTTGACTTTGACTTGTGATCAGAGTGGACCAGAGCTGAGGTGGCATTTCTGGATGATCCGACCAGCCGATTTCAGATCCGGGAGATACAGGTATTCCGTCAAACTCATACCTGCATGTTTTTTAGGGTCGGGGGTTGGGTAGTGGGTCCTAGGGTTATTTGTACAGTCCACATGGGGTGGACCACGGGTTAGGGGGACGAAACCGCTGTTGGCGATCGCGAGTTTCAGTGTGAACCACGTGGTTTGGTACTGCGTGATTCTCGGCTGGACACGCGGTCTGGTACCGCGCGTTCCAAGGTGGAACACGCGGTTCCAAACCGCGAGATGAGAGCTGACAGTCACGATTAAGAACCGCGGCTGTAGGTCTGACAGCCGCGGCCGGAAGCCCGAAAGACGCGGTTTTGGGCCGAGCTAGTAGGGTCTTCCGGGGGGAGGGGAATGACTTATTTATTTGACGTGAATCTGATGAGTCTACTTTGTGTGATTGACAGGATGCCGCAGGTTCTATGGAGAGAGCGGGAGATCCCTGATGAGATCATGGCCGTCATCCGAGGGGATGACAATGTACGATCGGTGCTGGGACTATTCGGACTACTGAAGTTCACACAGATACCCATGATACGGTCAGCAGCGTTGCTGCTGAATCGACTGATTAGTTTATGGGAGCCGGACATACAGGCTTTCCGAGTACAGGGTGAGAGGGTGCACCTCACCCTGACTGATGTATACTTTCTGACGGGGTTGCCCTATCTGGGCAGGGTGGCAGACACACAGCCGTGGGTCACCGTGGACGTAGACATGGAGGACATGTTGGAGAGATACTGTGGTCCTGAGGCGAGGGTGCGTAGGAATGCACTCCTAGTGAGGGACCTATAGGAGCCATCAGTGCAGGCCATGGCAGCATGTGTGGTTCGGGTATTGGGGTCCCAGTCACTTGAGAAGGTGTCGGGGGGCCAGATGCAGATGGTAGAGCGCGTACTGGATGGGGTGTACTACGCGTGGGGCCAGATGTTCCTCACCTGTGTTCAGTGGCAGCTGACAGCAGCGAAGGAATCTGGCAAGGGGTTTTGCTACGGTTCTTTCTTATGTGCGTTTTTTATGGAGAGGGTGCCCACACTGCGGCCGTGGGTGCCGATCAGAGCAGGAGGTTTGAGGGAGCCGTGGATGGTGTGGTGGGGCGAGATGATGCGTCGCCGTGGGTAGGTATTTTACACAGGAGTTGTACCTGCAGTGGCTCCAGATACCATTGACACTGGATGACTTCCCATATAGGGACATGGACTACACGGGAGATCCAGAGGCGCCACGAGCACCAGGACAGGCATGGGGACCCGATGGTATGTATGTGTTTGCTTGCATGTTATGGATGTCAAGTTGTATATATATGATAGTAGATTGATATACTGTGACTGACATATGGGTGTTCTACAGATGTGGGCCCGAGGCCGCCGCTAACACATGTGGCACGGAGGGGGATTGTGGCCATTCCAGCTCTGCCTGGGCGAGGAGAGGTCCGTCGCCGTGATGCGGAGGGGACACTGGAGTCGGTACGGGCACTACTAGACCGGTTGCTGATAGGAGTGACTGGCGAGGGGTGGCAGGACGTCGATCCGGACGTGGTTCAGGATTGCATGAGGGCACCCTGAGAGTTCAGATCCATTGCGATCCGGGTGGCTATCCTGGTAGACAGGGCACGGGCACAGGAGCCCATAGGGGATGAGGATTTGCTGGAGGAGGAGCGAGGGGAGGACTCAGAGGCAGCCGATGCAGGCAATGATGCAGGGTATGTCTCTCATTAGGGAGTGCAGGGGACTCCCCCCGAGTTTTGTAGCTATGGCATGTATTTTATGAGGCTTTAGGGATGTATATCCATTTTTTGTATAGATGAGTACAGTGGTACTCAGGACATGTATAGCACTGAACATGTATTTTTTGATATATATATATGCACATGGATGCACCTTTTTATGATGTTGTTTTTTTACGCACGTGGATGCACATTATGATATGTGAGATGCTTGTATTGCACGTGGATGCAAATAGTATAGGGTGTTGGGCACGTGGATGCCCCTATGGATATACATGTGGTTGTACGGTTTATGTACATGGATGCAAATGTTGATGCAATGCAATCTTTTTGGGTTTTTATATTTTTATGATATGTTATGAGATGATGATGCATGATGTAAGTGTTACATGGTGTGATTGATATGCCAATCTAGGATGTTGTTGGCCATTTGATCTGCGACACTATTTTGAGCTCTTGGGACATGGGTGAATGTTATGGATTCAAACTGTCGGCTGAGTTGTTTTGCGCGAAGGAATTTTCTAAAAAGGCAGGGATCACGCACCTGGTAGCAGTTGTTGAGTTGGGAGACAAGTAGCTGGGAGTCGAGGAACACATGAAGGTGACATATGCCCATCTGGAGGGCAGCAGTCAGGAGACCGGTCACAGCATCATACTTGGCCTGGTTATTGGTAGCAACGCCTATACATATCCCGTCAAGGTGAATCATCTCTTGTGAGGGGGAATATAAGACCCATGCTGCAGAAGCCAGGTTTGGAGACCAGCGGCTTGCTCCATCAGCGAAGCCAGTGTAACAAGGTGGAAGATGGTCCATCTGTGGTCATGCAAAAATGATGAATGTAAGATGATGGTAAAAAATGTGAAAAACAAAAAGAGAGCAAACTGTACAATGCGGACCAATGAGGCCGCGGTTTCATTTATGGGTAAAAGTGCTTAAGATACAACCCATTACGAGGGTTGTGCAAAGGGTGACCTTCGGAGTCAGCTAAGATGTATGCCCCCTTGCCGAGGCAGGTCTGCACGATGTAAGGGCCTTGCCACATGGATTCAAACTTCCCTTTACCGGTTTTGTCGTGGGCTTGGTCATAGGAGAGGACGAGGTCCCCTTCGTGGAAAGTTTGAGGGTGAACATGTTTGTCATAACTGGCTTTGGACCGGTTCTTGGCAGCTTCGATGTTCTGGAGGGTGGAACGACGGTCTTCATCAGCTTGTTCGAGTGTCAACATACGCTACTCGAGGGGGGAAGTGTCGGGGAGAAGCTCAATGGTGATATGTAAGGAAGGAATCTGACACTCGATGGGGAGGACAGACTCTACACCGTGAACTAAATGAAATGGGGTAAAACCGGTGGCGGTCTTAGTGGATGTACGGTAAGCCCATAAGGCAGGGAACGACATGTGGTGCCAATTGGACTTATGCTTGTCAATAGTTCGTTGGAGGATGGTTTTTAGGATTTTGTTGATGGCCTCTACTTGGCCATTCCCTTGGGGGTAGTAAGTAGAGGAAAATTGGTGTTCAAATTTGAGGAGGGTGGATAACTCACGCCAGACAGCATCTTTGAAGTGTGAACCATGGTCTGAGACCAACTGTTTAGGGACCCCGAATCTAGTGATAACATGGTTGAAAAAGAAATGGGCAGCAGTGTCAGCAGTACAATTGAAGGTGGGCATGGCTTCTGCCCATTTGGTGAAGTAATCCACGGCGACAATGATGTACTTGTGGCCGTTGGCAGACGGGGGTCTACACTCCATGAAGTCGATGGCCCACTTACAAAAGGGACCAACGGTGACGACTGGGTGTAACAGAGCAGGTGGTGTCTGGGCCTTTAGGGCAAAAAGTTGGCAGTTATGGCAATGCTTGACCGCAGTGATGCAGTCGGTGAAAAGTGTGGGCCAAAAGTATCCGACGCGGACAACCTTTTGGGCAGTGGCCATCCCGGAGAAATGGCCTTCGCAGGCACCGCTATGACAGTCGTTAAGGACGTGTTCCGCTTCCTCGTGTGTAAGGCAACGACGAAGAATGGTGTCAACCCCTCACCGGTAAAGGACATCGCCTAAGAGGAGATATCGAGAGGCCTGGTGACAATTGCGACGACGTCCATTACAGGTGACTTTGGGTCTGAACATCTGCGTGCGCAGGTATAACAAAATATCACCATACCATGGGTCATCAGATGAGATGGTGAATAAATGGTTGTCAGGTAACTCATTAGAGATTAGTGGGGCTTGGAGAAGGGAAGGGAGATCAGTGATGAGCTGGGCAAGCGCGAGGGCTTTATTGCTCTTAGGTGTTCGGAAAGTGAGGTCATATTCCTGGAGGATAATGACCCATTTGGAAACACGACCTTGCAGGAGCCGCCGGTTTAAAAGATATACCATGGGGTTAGAGTCGGCGACGACTGTGGTATGGCTCATTAAGATGTAGTGTCACAATTTTTGGATGGAAAAGACCACTGCTAGGGCTAGTCTCTCCTCATATGGGTAATGTAGGGGTGGACCAGACAAGGTCTGGCTGACGTAGTAAATGACATGCTCTTGGTGAGAGGCGTCTTCTTGAACCAAGACTCCGGACACAGCATGCTCGGATGCCGAGACGTAGAGGATGAAGTCATGGGAGAAATCCGGAGGGGAAATCAAGGGGGCTTGTGTGAGAGCTTTCTTGAGGGCCTCAAATGCAGCTTCTACTTGCTCATCCTAGACGAAGGGTACGTGGGTACAGAGCAGGCGCAAGAAACCGTGAACGGTAGTGGCGTAATCAGGAACGAAGCGTCGAAGGAAGTTGGATCGCCCTTGCAGACTTTGGATTTGCCGGAGCGTGCAAGGAGAGGGAAGGTCTAAGATGGCTTGGACTTTCAGGGGATCAACAGTAATTCCTTTCTGGGAAACAATAAAACCCAACAATCGGCCTGCCGGAATGCAAAAGACACACTTGTGGGGGTTCAAGTGGATTTGATATTTGCGACAACGCAGAAAAACTTGCCGAAGGTCGTTAAGGTGGTCCGATCGTTTCCAGGAACGAGCTGTAAGGTCATCAAGGTAGACTAGCAGGATATGGACCAAGTCGTGAAAGCAATAGGTCATGGCCCGCTGGAAGGTGGCACCAGCATTTTTGAGGCCGAAAGGCATAACACGATAGGCAAAGGTGCCCCAGGGGGTAGTAAAGGAAGTTTTGTACTGGTCTTCCTTACGGATCTGAATTTGGTTGTATTCGAAAAAACCATCCATGAAAGAGAGGACTTCATGCCCCGCACACGCATCGATGAGTTGGTCAATAAATGGCGTGGGGAAATTGTCCTTGGGACAAGCGCGGTTTAAATCTCAGAAGTCAGTGCATACTCGAATGGTGCCTTGTTTTTTGTTAACTGGAACGGGGTTTGAAACCCAAGTGGTATAGGCAATAGGATAAATGAATCCTGCCATACGCAGTTTCTCAATCTCGGCTTTAACAGCTGGGAGCTTTGAGGGATGAGTGGGGCACTGTTTCTGACGAACGGGGGGTACATCAGGCCATGTGTCAATGTGGTGCTCGATAATGGCGGGGTCGAGACCAGGCATCTCGGTATAGGACCAGGCAAAGACATCAAGGAATTCTCGAAAGAGTTTTCTGTACTCCTCAATCTCTTGTTCACTGCAGGAGGCTCCTAAGGCAATGCATTCATTGACGCCAGGTGGGTCAGAGATATCTATGTGGATGACGGGTGAGATGTTGGCCATGTTACCTTCCTCGAAGGCGTCAGGAGCAGGAATAGGGTCCTTGAACCAGTCGACCTTGGTGGGGAGGAAGTATTTGGACTCAATCGTGAATTGGGTAGCTGTGCTAGAGGAGGATTCTTCGGCAATGAAGTAGGAACAATGATGCATATCATCCCAGGGATAATCCGGGGCCGTGAGAGCCTCAAGAATCTCCTCATTAGTACGGAAAGTTTGTGTCGTCAAATCGGTTGACAAGGGGATAGGGGTTGAAGAGATCATATAAATGGTATTAACCTCTCCTGAAGGGCAGGAGATCGGAGGGTGGATCTCCTCAATGGTGGGTGGTGCCGTCTCAAGATCCAGATTGTGCATCTCATAGAGAGCCGCTCTGTAATCCGAGAGATCAGGACAATGATGTGAGTAATGCCCGTAAATGCCGCATATGGCACAGGGGTGGTTGGTACGCAGGGATTTATCTTTAGGCTTGGGAGTGGGGTTTAGTTCGACAGTTGGGATGTTGGGGTCATCATCGAGCATCTGCATGTGTTTCTGTAAGGCTGGTAACTGTGGACACTGATGAGTCACATGGCCTAACTCGTCGCACAACGAGCATTTGGGAGGAGCGCGAAACATTGGAGGGTTTTTGACTGTCTTGGGAGGTGGTACAGCAGTGTAAGGTTGTGGCCCTCTTCCCCCAGTGGGTTTGGGAGTAGGAGGGGGAGTCATGGAGGACGAAGGGGTAGAGACACCGGGGGGTGGCTGAGTAGTAGTAGCCATGGGTTGCACCAGTTGGAGGACGACGCTTGGTGTCGGCGGGGGAACGGGAGGCGAAAGGTACCAGATGGGTAATCCCAAAGTTAACCTAGGGAGGCTAAGGGTAGCCATAACCGGGGCGCTTACTACTCCCGATGGAGGGACTAGGAAGGGGATTGTATGGATAGGTGTAACACCAATGTGGCTAGGTACCAATGGTGGTTTAGGCAACAAGGGTGGTTGATTGTTAGGTGTTTGGTTATCGTGGGACAAGGTACATAAGTCAGACACGTCGGGCGTAGATGCTGGGGGAGGAAAGGAGTGGAAAGTGGATGTCATCGGTGGGTCTGAGTAAACCCATGGTCCCAAGGAGGAAACAAACGAGGTAGCGGCACTACTAATAGGTTGTTCAACCATGGGGAGAACATTTTCTGGTGCTGCGGGAGCATTGGGATCGTAGTAGGTAAGCTGGTCAATCTTAACCACGCGCCCCTCATGGGGGAACATCATGGTGTGAAAGACGGAAGAGGCAACCGCCCACATGGCATACATGTAGATGCGGCCAAGTAAAAGGTTATAATCCAATTAGGCATTGATTACCTCAATGTCAATGAGGATGGTTTTGCCACCTAACTGGACAGGGACATTGGCTAGGAGGCCTTGGGGCTGAGCCGAACGACCGTCGTAGGCACGTAATGCAGTGGTGGACTGCTGGAGACTAGGGGATCCCAACTTCTGCCACACGAATGTAGACATAACGCATGTGGAGGCACCTTCATCGATGATGCACCGATGGATGACAAGATTCCGAATGGAAACAGAAACTTGGAATGCTAGAGTGGAAGGCAGGCGGGGTTCGGACTGGTCCAAATCAAATGCCATCAAATTCGAATCATTTGGGTCAATCCCCCCAATGGCTGAGAATAAAGTCTTGCGCTGAGAAGGGCAGTTCTTCAAGACTTCTAACGCAGACATGGCTGCAGGAGATTGGGCTAAGTCATCTACAATGTTGTGGTTTGACGCAGTGCGCGCATTAGGGTTATTGTTGAGATGGCGAAGTGGGAAATGAGGTTCTTTGGGAGCGCCATCTTGTGGAGGTGGAGGTATACGTAACGCTTGATCAGTGGGAGGTACTTCAGGGATGGAGCCATATTGGTTCCGACGGGTCTGAAGGTTGACATCAGTGGATGACATCATCAACAAGTGGTGGGTTCCCGAGTCAAACATAGGTTGATCGGGAGCAGCGTATGTGATTTGCTGTTGGGGGGGTGCGTTGGCTTGAGGGGGAGCCAATGTCTGAGTGTTTACTACGCCTTGGGTTGGTAAGGGGTTTTGCAACACCAAAGGTGGTTGCTGAGGTTGAGGGGGGTTAGGTGGCACCTGAGGAGCTGCATGCCCTTGGCGATGGGCATCATCAACCCAAAGTTGCTGAGCTCACTCCAAGTGTGGGCAAGCATGTGTGTAGTTGCCATAGACCCCGCAAATAGAACAAGGGTGGTTTGTTCGCAATTTGGGGTTTTTATCCTGCTTGGGCGGGCAATCAGGGTTTTGGTTAGCAGGGGCTGCATTATTATTGTTGGGGGGATTAGCCGGTTGACCAGCTTGGTCTGCAGGTTGGTTGTTCCCACAATTACGACCCTTGCCGCGGTTTTTTTGGCCCTGGTTGCGTTGGTTGTTCTGGTTTTACTGTGGATTGTGTTGGGCGTAGACTTGCCCTTGGGCAGCAGGTGGATTCTGAGGTTGCGCAGGTGCTGGAGCAGGCTGCGGGGGATGATATGCAGGTGGAGGCTGAGCAGGTGCAGCAACTTGAGGGGGTTGCTGATATGTCTGCGGAACGGGTTGTGGGTTTACCGCAGGGGCTGCCTGTGGCGGATAATAAGCGGGTTGGGCTTGTGAAGGTGCAGGAGCTGGTGTAGCCTGCTGATGGTAGTAGGGCTGCGGTGCGACCGGGGGGGCATACGTGGGGGTCGGATGATCGAAGCACTGAGGTGGACATGAGGGTCCATGAGAATGGTGGTGATGTGTCATGGGAGTATACGAGTTGGTTGCTCCAAAATGTGAGGTAGCCTGCGAAAGGTCGGGGCCAGGGGTAGGACGTGCTACGGAAAATGGTTGGGGATGCGAAGAAACACGGCCAATGATGCCGTCTGCAGCATGGGATGCCCTCGGCGCATCGTACTGGGAGGAATCTCCGCGAGGGGTGTCAGGTATAATGGTATAGAGGTAACCCGACTGGGCGTAAATGAGGTCGAACTGTTGGGCCTTAAGGATGGCCTCTTCTTCAGAGTGGGGTCTTTCTGATGCCACATCCTTAGCAATGACAGGGAGAAGGGACTTGAGGAACCAATCTAGGAAGATACGGTCGTCTAATTTGATCTTGCATAAGCTACGGCGTCAACGCCACTCATGGATGTGGTCCGTGATGTGGGTAGCAGTGTTTTGTCTACAAGATAGGAGGATCTCAACGCCTGCGTCGTAGCGGACAGGCAACTGGAAGAACTGCAGGAAGGTCAAGGCAAGGGAAGCAAAGGTGGCATGGGTCCCATGGGGTTGCTCGATATACCACTTGGCTGCAGAGCCAGTGAAGGTGCACTGTAAGAGACAGAGGTGAACAGAAGCATCCACTATGGAGTTGGAGGAACACCGTAAATGGAAGGACATGATATGGTTTTGTGGGTCCTCACCTGCCTTTCCCTCAAACTTAGGGATGTCAGAGGGGACCTTGGTAGGCATATGAGGCCACGCAGGGTCGTGTCGGATAGGGTCGTTGGTCAATCTGGCCAGGTCAGGTAGGTTGAGGCTAGCCATGAATGGCAAACTGGGAGAAGGATGTCACACAGTAGTGGGTTGGACCAAGTTGGGGCTAATGCCCCCAAGTGGAGGGATAGGATTTGGGATGGTGCCCCCAAGTGGGGGAACGGAGGTAGTATAGGAGGGGCCTGCACCACCATGGGTAGTGTGAGCCACTAATGGAGTGGGGATAGGTATTCCTGCTGCGGGAATAGGTGCAGTGAGGGGAACAGTAGATGGGGGCCCCATTGAGGGCATACCCAAAGCAGGTGTGGTGACAGGTGTAGTGGTGGATGTGCCACCAATGGTCCCTACCAAAGAGGGAGTGGAAGTCACGCAAGCCATGGGGCTAGTAGGGGCAGTGTAAATGGGGTTCTCAGACTCTTCCTCAGAATCGGAGGTAAAGTAAGGAGCGTTAATATCTGGTGACGGAGTCCTATGCCGCTGACGAGTGGAGTCAACTGACAAGGCTCTAGATCTGTGATAAGTGGTATCAAGTGATAATGATCTGTGGCGATGACGGGTGGTGTCAAGTGAACCGTGCTGTGGGGGCTCGCCCCTGAGGCGCCGAGAATGTCTCGGGGACTCAATGGTGACAGATGGTTTCAAATCTCTGTGGGTTGAGGCTAGTAAAAAACAGCTCAAAAACCCTAATGCAACCGAGTGTGCAGAAGGAGAGCTCAAAAAACAAGGCACTCAGGCCAACAACCAACTCAAAACACCTACTGCAACAGCTGTGCTACAATAAGTGGAGTACAAAGAAAATGGTCAGAATACCAACAAGCAGTAGGTTTCCTAAAAATAAAAAATGGTGGACTCACTAGACCAAAGGGAGGTAAGGGAGCATGCAAACACCTAACTAAAAGTATTCTGACTCAACTAGACATATCCTTTGCAAGGTGATGAAATCCAAGTCAGACAATATGAATAGGAAAGCCAAGTGGCTAAGATATCCCCCTACCGGGAGGGACATCGGGTAGTCAATCCTAGAAGAATGGAAACTAAGATACCCCATTCATGACACGTCCAGAAAGGTGAATCTGCCGTTTGGTCCTTTAACCGCAATACCCCTATACAGGGATATCCCGAGAACTGCGAAAGGTAGCCCTTCGGTTACTGAATGGAGTGCGATATTCCACTCAGGCCTCCGGAACCAGTCTCCCAACTTCAACCCTCCTAAGGGAGAGGCCCTCTGATAAACTGGTTGTGACCATGCCAAAAAGTACTAGGGGATTTTGGTTCCCTATTTGGACAACAACTATGTCTCAAGTGTAAGTAACCGAGGGGTGTTATTGGAAGCCTATCCCCCCGATCCTACCTAACTACAAAGATTCTTTTGTGTTCCCCAGGTGGGGTTAGAATATTGGTTGAGTTAAGTAGTTTTTAAGTCTCACTTGAATTATGTGACAGAGTGTGTGCTCGTGAGGTGATGATGAACCCAAGTAGAAAGTGCCACTAGGGAGGGCAACTTTCTATCTAGCAATAACAATACATAAATAAAATTTTAAAATGCACAATTTTCTTTTTCAATTTAAAGTGCTGAAAATGTAAAAACGATTCTATAAATGAAACAGAAATAAAAATGCAGAAAAGGATGTAAGGAAGGGTGGCTGCAGGTAGGACAGATGGCTGTGCTAGGGTAGAAAATAGTGCAGCAAAGGGGCTGGGTTCAAAATAGGGAAAAAATTGCAGAAATCAGACCGCAGGTTTTTGGCAAATCTGAACAGGCTGACCGCGGGTTTAAGGGAAACAGACGCGGACGGGTCGCGGATTTTTGGCTGACAGAGGCAGTCGGACCGCAGGAAACAGGGAAAAACTCACCGGCGGGTCGTGGGAAAAGGGGTTGACAGGCGCAGTCGGGACGCCAGAAAGGGGCAGACAGACGAAGTTGGGACGCGGCAAAGGAGCAGAAAGCCGCAGTCGGATCGCAGCAAAGGGGCTAAAAGCCGCAGTCAGGACGTGGGAAAATGGCCGACAGGCACCATCAGATCACAGCAAACAAGCTGTTTAGACACGGTCGGATCGCAGGTAACAGACTTGAATCTGTCGGCAGGGCGTCGGAAACAGTCTGAGAGTCGCGGTCGGGTCGTAGGTAAAGGCCGGAAAGGCGCGGTCGGGACGCGACTGCAGAGGGAAAAAACTCGGTATACGGCGGCCGACGAAGACAGCCGAAAGGAAAATTTTTTTAAAACTGAAACTAGAAATTCAAAATCTAGGGGAGTCGCCAAAACTGTAGCTAGGGTTTTACCCCTAGCTTGTGCGAATGAGCACCTACTAAGGAGAATGGACTCCTTAGTAGCAGTTCAGTAAATGGAAATTATTAAGCTAAAACAGAAATATAAACTACTCTAAAACATGTGCATGAAACATAAACAACAAGATGTAAATAATGGTTTGTATATTAATATTACCTCCAAGGTGAAGGTTGGTGAAGCTCTTGCAATGTCCAAGAGGGTTGCTCCAAGCTCCAATGTGCTTCTTCTCTTTCTCCAATGGTGGAAATGGGCCAAAAGGGGCTCTCAAGGTGAAAGTGGCTCAATGGTGAGCTAGGGTTTCAAGAGAGATTTTGGCAGAGTGAGGGTATACTTGATTGTGGATGTGGAATAAGGGGTCTCCATCACCTATTTATAGTTTTTTGGTGGTGGAGTGCTGACCCATGGTTTTGGGAACCATATGGTTTAGGGCAGCTGTACATGGTTTTTTTCTCTTTTTCCTCATTATTTTATATTTTTTATTCCCTTTTTAGGGGGTTTTTGCTATTTTAGAGGAATTTTGGATATTTTTGGAGGAAAAAGGGGTTTTTTTAGCCTTTTTGAGGCTTTTTTGATGGTTTTGTGGCCTTTTGGAGGCATTTTAGGCCTTTTGGAGGCATTTTAGTGGGATTTTCAGGGTTTTTAAGGGAAATATGGTAGAAAAATGGACAAATGAGCCATGTAATGAGGTAGATGAGGTAGTGAACACTTTTTTGGTGTTAACAGTCTTCCCGAAATCAAGACCAAACATGAAGGTGTTTGCAAAGGATGTGCAAAAGGTAAGAACATAAAGAAGGATTTCCCAAGCAGTGAAAGCAAGTCAAAACACATCTTGGAAATCATCCACTCAGATGTATGTGGTCCTATGTCATCCAGTTCTCTAAGTGGGTATGTTTACTATGTCTCATTTATTGATGACTTCTCCACGAAGACTTGGGTATACTGCTTGAAGAACAAAGATGAGGTGTTTGATAAGTTCAAGGAATTCAAAACCTTGATGGAGAATCAAACTGACAAGAAGATCAAAACATTCAGTTCCGACAATGGTGGAGAATTCACCTCAGGTGACTTGAAGAAGCTTTGTAGTGATTCATGGATTAAGAGGGAGTTGACTGCTCCTTATAATCCTCAACAAAATGGAGTTATAGAAAGGAAGAACAGAACTATCATGGAAGCAGCAAGGGCAATGCTGCATGACTGGGATCTACCTATGCATCTATGGGCAGAAGCAGCTAGAATAGCTGTATATATGCAGAACAGAACACCCCACAAGATATTAGACAACAAGACACCAGAAGAGGTCTTTTCTGGTAAGAAACCTGAAGTCAGCCATCTCAGAATATTTGGTTGTCCAATATACACTCATGTTCCAAAGGAAACGAGGACTAAACTAGATCCTTCATGAAAGAAGGGTATCTTTGTGGGTTACAGTGAAAGCTCGAAGGCTTACAGAATATACTTTCCAGGGTTGAAGAAGATTGATGTCAGCAGGGATGTGACACTAAGGAAGCAGTTCCAGAAGTTGTTCGTGAGTTTGAAGATCTGCAAGAACCTATAGATCCACCCCATGAGGATAACTCTCACAAGAGGAAACTTGCATGGGCTAGAGAGCTCATTCAAGATGCAGAAAGATTTGGCATCCTAGAAGAGGAACACAGAGCAAAGAAGAGAACCAGATCACATACTAGCTATGTTGCTTTACTCTGTGACATTATGAACAAAGAGCCTTCCAGTTATGAAGAAGCAGCGGAAAAGAAAGAATGGAAGGATGCCATGGTTGAGGAATACCAATCAATAATGAAGAATGATGTTTGGGATGTTGTTCCAAGACCTAAAGAGAAGTCTGTTGTGACTTCCAAATGGATCTACAAAATCAAGCATGCTGCAGATGGCAGTGTAGAGAAATACAAGGAAAGATTCATAGCTCGTGGCTTCTCTCAGAAAGGGGGAATAGATTATGAACAAACTTTTGCACTTGTAGCCAAGTATACTTCCATCAGAATAGTACTTGCCCTGGCTGCAGCAATGAGATGGAAAGTACACCAGATGGATGTCAAGACTGCTTTCTTGAATGGTGTAGTTGAAGAGGAAGTATATGTGAAGCAGCCACTCGGTTTTGAAATACATGATAGAGATTCATATGTGTGCAGATTGAAGAAAGCCTTATATGGCTTGAAGCAAGCTCCCAGAACCTGGTATGGTAGGATGGACAGTTTCCTATCTAGTTTGGGCTTTACCAAGAGTAAAGCGGATTCGAACCTTTATTACAAGATTGAGGAAGGGAATCCTGTGATTCTACTCCTGTATGTGGATGACTTATTTGTAACAGGAGATGACAGATTGATTGCAGATACTAAGAGGAATCTTGCTGCTAAATTCGATATGAAAGATTTGGGAATCATGCACTATTTCCTAAGTATGGATGTGTGGCAGAGTGCAGGTGGGATCTTCCTTAGTCAAGGGAAGTACACAGTAGATATCCTGAAGAGATTCGGGATGATGGATTGCAAGGCCATGGCCACACCTATGGCATCGAATCTGAAGCTTCTATGTGATGCTTTTTCTAAGTTGGTTGATGTCTCTATGTATCGTCAGATGATTGGGTCCTTGATGTACCTGACGAACACGAGACCAGATATTTGCTTTGCTATGAACACATTGAGCCAGTTCCTAACGGATCCGAGAAGTGTTCACCTGGTTGCTGTAAAGCATGTTCTGAGGTACCTGAAGGGTACAGTGGATTTTGGGCTCAAGTATGAAGCGAATCAAAAGTTTAACCTGCAGGGTTATGTTGATTCAGATTGGGCTGGCAGTGCTGCAGATAAGAAGAGAACATCTAGGTGCTGCTTCCATATGGGATCGGGTGTGATCTCTTGGTTTAGCAGGAAGTAGTCCTGTGTAGCACTGAGTACAGCTGAGGCAGAGTATGTTGCAGCCTGTTTAGCTAGTTGTGAGGCAGTATGGCTATGGAAGCTACTGTCTGAGTTATTTGATGTCCCGTTGGATGCTACTGGTATCTTCTGTGATAACCAGAGTTGTGTGAAGCTGTCCGAGAACCCAGTGTTTCATGACAGGTCAAAACACATAGAGATCAAATATCACTATATCAGGGATATGCTGTAGAGAGGAGCTGTGAAGCTCCTGTATGTTGCGACGGATGAGCAGATTGCAGATGTGCTGACGAAGTCACTAGCTAGGGTGAAGTTCGAGTACTTCAGAGAGAGGCTTAGCATTCTTCAGATCGAGGACACTTCGAGGAAGAATTGATGGACACATTTTTTGAAGCCATTCCAAGCATGTTGGAAGGAGGATCCTTCACATGGCTGTGGATGTAAGCACTGGATGACGAGCATCAGGATGATGTTCTAGTTTCTGCTTGGATATGATCAGTTGGATCATTTTTATATATATGTACGCATCATGTTGGATGCTTGGATATGATCAGTTGGATCATTTTTGTATATGTATGTATGCATCATGTTGGATGCTGGATATGATCAGTTGGATCATTTTTATGTATGTATGTATGCATCATGTTGGATGTTGGATATGATCGGTTGGATCATGTGTATGTATTTTGTATAAGCATCATTTTGGATGCTTGGACCATGTATCTGTATATGTATCAGGTGGATACATTGTATGATCAGGTGGATCATGTATATTGATATGTATCAGGTATGATCAGGTAGATCATGTATGTTGATGGATACATTGTGTGGATCATGTATCTATGTATCAGGTGGATACACTATGTATGATGATCTGTATCAGGTAGATACTTGGTGTGCATCAGATGGATGCATTGTATGGTCAGGATGATCATGGATGACGAGCTTCTCCAGATGACATGCAACAGGATGTTGTAGTGATGATGATAAGGGTGATCATGTGTACATCAGGATGATGTATGATGAGTATCAGATGATACTTTGTGGCCGTGGATCAAGTTGTGCAGGTAAGCATGTAATTTGTGCCCTGGGATATTTGTAGATGGTCTTTCGAGGTTTTTCCCATGGCATGTAAGTCATACCCTGGGACATCTGGCAAATGCTCTTTCGAGGTTTTGCTTGGGAGGACATATAATTTGTGCCCTGAGAGATCTGTAGATCGTCTTTCGAGGTTTTTCCTATGGCATGTAATTCATGCCCTGGGATATCTGGCAGATACTCTTTTGAGGTTTTGTCCTATGGCATGTAATTTGCCCCTGGGAGATCTGGACAGGATGAAAAAGGCCTCAGATGCTTCAGCCAGGTTTTTCCATGACCACATGTAATTTGCTCTTGGGAGATCTAGACAGGATGAAAAAGGCCTCAGATGCTTCAGCCAGGTTTTGTTGTGAGATCACATGTAATGTGCTACTGGGAGATCCAACAGGTAGAGCCATGTGCTCGTAACAGCCTGGGATGCTTCAGCCAGGTTTTGTGATGGGTCACATGTAATGTGCTCCTGGGAGATCCTACAGGTAGAGTTGTGTGCTCGTAATAGCCTGGGATGCTACAGCCAGCTTTTGTGACGCACGTAATAAGTCCTGAGAATTCCACAGTATGGCCAGTGATGATCAAGACCTGCAGGTGGTGGGCCTACATCCAGTATGAAAAAGGCTTGGCTCTGTAGAACTTCCTATGATGAGTAAATTCAGAGATTGGTTGAGATAGTAGCAGCAGTGACGATGATGATGACGATGATCCTGAGAAGAAGACTTGTCTAGCAGAACTGTGTCGAGAAATACCTTCCTAATTAAGAGGGAGTGTTGATGTATATGTAACTTCAGAATGTATTTCATTTGTGTATTTTATATATATTTATTGTACCCTTATAAGAGATGTGTCATTCCTCTATAAAGAAGTGTCATCATGTGGATTGACAAGTGTCTCAAGTGTGTGTACTTGCCGATGGGTTATTAGACCACCATGTGGGGTCGGCCCTGAATTATATATATTATAATGTGGATATACCCAGCTAGACAAGTCGGCCCCATAAGGTCAATGGGCAAAAAGGTTAGTATAAATACAGATCGGAGATCTCTATTTTATTCATTTTGGAAAAGTAACTCACTCTCACTCAGAAAGTGGCGCACTAGTGAGGAGGAGGATCATTTGCTACTAGGAGACTATCTCAATGTATTTCGGTTGTACTTTGGTTGAGCCATTGCTCTCTCTATCTTTGAGGAAGTTGTGGGATTTTTCACCTTAGGGTTTTCCCCACGGAAACTCTGTGTCTCTTGTCTCTCATGCTTTTGATTCTTGTGATGCTTGTCATGCTTATTGTGATTGTCATGCATTGATATACTGTATATGTTATTCTCTCAGTAAAGATCCTAGAGTATTGTGAATTAATGCTCAAAATTTAACATCCAATCCCTACCTATGATGGTTTAAGTAGCATTCATGCATTTTTTCAAGAATATACTGTGATTCTAGATGAATATAAGATGTCAGCATTAGATTCAACACTACGCGCTACACCTTCTAGATGGTGGGCCGCACATAAGGACACTCTAAAAACATGGGAACATTGCATGCACATGATGGAAATCAGATTCACATAGAAAGCTATGCTGACAATAGTAAAGTATAGTGGACAAACAAATCCAAGAGATCACATAGATGTTTGCTCAAAAACATGGGAACATAGACCTCAAGCAAAGTGGGTCCATATGTTTGTGCACACATTAGAGAAGATCCCAAAGAACTGGTATACATACGCAAAGCTTCACAGAGGAACAACAAACTGGTCTATCATGACTATGAACTTGCAAAGAACTTTCAACTTCGAAGATGACTGCCCAAGCATAAATGAGGCTCTACATATTATCAAAGACGAGATATTTGAAGACATACATATACCTATTTATCAGCAAATGGAATGGGAAAGACAAATAGAACATGCCCTTGAATGCTATAACCTTACCGTTGATGAAGAAGATGAAGAATATGAGGAGAGTGAGGATGAAGATCTGCGCAATATCAATATACCATAGTCAGAAGGAGCGCACAAGGTAGAGGGACCTCCATTAGAAATTCCAGATCTGAGTAGCCTTGTCAAAAAAAGAAAAGTTAAGATTGGCACAAGTGAAGAACCAAAGTTCGCATCTATTGGGGATTACTGGGATGAAGAAACGGTCGCGCAGATCATAGACCTTCTGCACGAGTATGACGATTTGTTTTCCAATGAAGTTCTCCAAAATGAAAGGCATTTTGGGCGACTTGGGAGTCATGGAGATACCTCTCAATCCAGGTCCGAGGCCTATCAAGCAGAGACCTTACCGACTGAATCCTAGATACAAGGAAAGAGTGAAGGAAGAGCTCGATAAGGTGCTTGATGCAGGGATCATTGAGGTAGTGGAAGAATCGGAATGGATAAGCCCTATGGTTATCCAAGACAAGAAAAAAAAGGGGAAATCAGAATCTCAATAGACCATAGGAAGCTCAATAATGCTTCGCTACATGACCCATTTCCTATTCCATTTACAGATGAAGTACTAGACAATGTGAGAGGAAATGAGGCCTACTCATTCACTGATGGATTCTCTAGATACCATCATATCAGAATAGTCTCAGAAGAAAGACATAAAACTACATTTGCTATTGAATGGTGCTCATATCAGTATACATTTATTCCATTTGGTTTGAAGAATGCACTTGCTATATTTTCAAGTGTTGTTGTCACTGCATTCAAGGATTTTATTCATAAGTTCCTAGAAGTGTACTTTGATGATTAGACTGTATTTGGTTTACTAAAGAACCACTATGAAAACTTCAGAATGATGTTATCTAAGCGTATACAACATCAAATCTCGTAGAACTTGAATAAAAGTGTTTTTTGTGTTCCCAAAGGAATTCTACTGGGACACATTGTGTGCATGCAAGGTATGATGATTGATCCTGCGAAGATCGCAGTCATTGTGAATCTCCCAGCACCAGATTCAGCAAAGCAACTTTGCACAACACTGGGACATACAGGATAATACAAAAATTTCATCAAGGGTTACGCACATATCATTGCATCGATGGAGAAACTTCTGAAGAAAGAAGTGAAGTTCTTATGGACGAATGACTGTCAGAAAGGATTGGATACATTAAAAGAGAAAATGGCAACTGTGCCTATTCTAGTTTTTCCAAATTGGAATAAACCATTTCATGTACATGTTGATGCTTCATCTATAGCATTGGGAATTATGCTCGCTCAAACAGGCGAAGGAGGCATGATCACCCCATTGCATTTTCAAGCAGAAAATTGTCTTTAGCTGAAAAGAATTACACCAGAACAGAAAGACAGGGTTTAGCTATGGTGTATGCACTACAGAAATTTAGGCACTATTTGCTGGGTGCACACTTCTCCATGTACACTGACCATTCAGCTCTGAAGTACTTGGTCAATAAGGTAGTGTTAGGGGGGAGAATATGCAGATGGTTACTACTCTTTCAAGAGTATGACTTTGAAATTATTGTTAAACTAGGAAGACTGAATCTAGGACCCAACCACCTTTCAAGAATTGAGTCGGGGGAAGAACCTACAAATCTTGAAGACAATTTACCTGATGCACAGTTATTTTCCATACAAATTGCAAATGATTATTACAAAGACATTGTAGAATTACTGACTACAGGAATGGCACCTACAGAATTCACTATGCAGCAAAAGAAGCAGCTAGTAGTCAAAGTAGCAGACTTTACCATCATCGCAGAATAACTATACAAATTAGGACCAGATGAAGTGTTGAGCTGATGCGTGTTAGAACATGAAAAGCCATTTATATTGGTCTAGGCACATTCAGGTGTGTCTGGAGGTCACTAAGCAGGAAGAGTTACTGCGCATAAAATATTAAGAGCATGTATATAGTGGCCTACAGTCCACAAAGACTCAAAAGAACATTGCCGAAGTTGCGATGTGTGCTAAGTAACTGGAAATCCATCATGAATAGATGCAACTAAGACTACAACTGGATTTGCCAGCATTTGACAAATGGGAAATTGATTTTGTGGGACCTATTAACCCACCAGGAAAGAGAACTGGTGCAAGATAGATTATCACTACTACAGATTATCTTACCAGATGGGCAGAAGCGAAACCAGTAAAGGACTGTAGCACAGTCACTGATGCGCTATTCATCTTTGAGAATATCCTTACCATATTTGGATGCCCAAAAGTATTAATGAGTGATCAAGGAACTCACTTCATGAATAGAACCATTGAATAACTGATTGAATAATTTTTGATATATCATCAGAAGAGTACACCATACCATCCACAGGCCAATGGAACTGTCGAAACATTTAACAAAGTGCTGGAAAATGCGTTGACGTTAGTATGTAACACAAGTAGAGACGATTGGGATATGCGCATACTAGCTATCTTATGGGCATATAGAACAACTTGTAAGAAACTAACAGGCCATACACCTTTCAGGTTGGCCTATGGATAGGAAGTTGTGATGCCGATGGAGTATATTGTACCAAGCATAAGAATTGTTGCATTCACAGACATGGTAGATGGGAAGACAATGCAAGAAAGGCTTCTACACTTGATTGAATTTGAGGAAGATCGCTTCATTGCAGGCTTTTACCAACAATTGTAGAAAGATAGTGAGAAAGCATGGCATGATCGCCATATCAAGCACAAATTCTTCTAGGTAGGAGATCTTGTCCTATTGTATGATAGTAAGTTCATTAAATTTCCTGGCAAATTTAAAATGCATTGGCTTGGGACATATATTTTTATGCATGTTACTAATGGTAGCATAGCTCAGTTAGCCACGTTAGCCGGAGAAAAATTAATAGGTCTGATAAATGGAAGTAGACTAAAACCCTATCGGGATAGTGCTACTTCACTGAAACCTCAGTGAAATGAAGCTGCACAGAGAAAAATATATATATATATAGATATAGATATATATAGAAGGAAAAAGAGAAAATTAGAAGCACGCAGTTGCGAAGTTCAAAATGGAGGTGTGTAGATCAAATGAAATAGGAAGAATGATAAGATCAGTATGAAGGAATACAACGCTACACAGTTAACCACACAACGATTGGTGACAACCCGTCAGCGTAGTTTGCAGAAACTAGCCATTAAAATGTCGGTGGGAAAACTAGTCGTTATACAATGATTTTACCGATTCCCGCTTGTGCATTTAATGAAAATATAGCCGTTCTGATGAATTCAATGAAGGAAAGGACCAAGATCCTTGTCAGATTTGGCCAGCGGTCATGACATTTAATGCTTATATAGTGATTTTTAGGTGCGACTTAAGCCTAACTATTCCTATAAGTACCGCTAAGACCGAACTCAGTGGTTTTTACCGTAAGTTTCAAATTTTCCACAGAAAACAGTTTCAGTTGTTAACAGTATAGTGCTAAGAAATCTTGAGGGCATACATAACATATTCCTAGGTGAATGTCTGAGAAATCGTGAGTCGAGCAGGCTGTGCAGGATTTTAAATGCTCTGGGTTGGAGGGGTTGATGGAAACGCCCCCTAAGAAGTTTATTTTAGAAAAAGTTTAGCGTCAAGAAGATCAACCCAAAACACAGAAAGTATGCAGCAAAAGGATAAGGTACCCCTTAAGGATCCTGAGAAGCTGAAGGAATAAGAAAAGATGAATCCTACACCGCAATTACCACCAGGAAACAACTTGATTTACCTTACACATGTCTATGTCCCACCAAGAAAGATCGACGCGTTGAAACTTACGCTATTCAAGAATGCGCAGTATGACATTCTGGTTCCGCCGATTTCCAGCGATGTGGAGATTGAAGGGAACCTACTGGGAAAAGTAGAAACATGTAAGTTCATAGATAATAATCTTTTAGAAGCAAAAGACCCGCAAGAAATAAAGTATCCTCAGTTTCAAGCTGATCAGTACATTTTCCGGTAGGAGGATGCAAAGTCAGGAAAACCCCAAATTGTTCTTCAGCACTGGGCTATACAGTTATCGCCCTCAAGCTTGTTGCATATCCTATGCATACCTCACTTTGAATAAAGCCTAGAATGTATAGTGGTGGTGTGCACTCGGATATCGTGCACGCACCAGGGATTCCTCTGTCTTGACCGAAAAATTGATATTACTGTTGACCTCATCTACAACATTACTCACCTCAGCAAGCGAGGCGACGAACCCGAAGATGAGTTTGTGGGAAAAACAAAGGAAAAAGAGCTCACAAAAGAAATGAAGGATGAATACCACTTGATAAAGGGGAAACAAGGATTTGTCATTGATGGGATTGAAGACAAATCCACAAATTTCGCTGTCCAACTACTTGCAGGAAGGATTTTGTGAAACTCTAGACCGGTGGAAGTGTCGGCCGCAGTAGTTCTTCTCGCTGCGAAGGAAAAAGATGGGCACCCATACAATTGGGCCAATTATCTGTTGAATGAATTCCTGGAGGATGTGTATGAAACCTAGGAGATGGGCAGCGCATTCCACTACACATGGTTAATGATACTGATTTCCTTTAAAGGCTGGAAGGAGCCACATTATCAGTACAATCTTCCAATGATAACGGGAGATTGCCAAGCTGTGAAGTATGCTAATATGGGGGAAAAAATGCAGCCGAAAAGACAGTGAGTGAATAATGAGCAATTCAACACTTAGTACGTACAATTGTGTGAAGTAATACTACGCACTCCGTGCATTTCAAAAGAGACAACCAAAGTATTTCTCCAGAATATATTGTTTAAGGCTTATTTTCATTCGATTTACATTCATCCAAGGTCCAAGAAACAGAACCGAGTCTGGTTTCCTATGGATTACCAGTCGGATGCAAAGAGGATTGGGCAAGCCATTGAAGACTGGCTAGTGGATTGGAAGGTGGATGTGCCAGTAGAAGTCCATTCTACATCAAAGAAAAGCAATCTTAAAGTTCCAATCATTGAAGAGGTAACATACAAAGACACTATTGAAGTGCAAGTAGGAGAGAAGCAAAAGGAACCCGAAATCTCAGTACTAGAAAAAGGACAAAGAAAGAAAAGTAAGGAAACCAAAGAGAATCCAGAAGCGAAGTTGCATGAAGACGACTATGACTGCATCACTCTGAAATTTCATGAATACCTAGAGGATACGATTGCCACAAAATATAGTAAGAATGAAGAGGTGCAAGCACAGTTGAACAAGAACCTGTCGGAATTAAAGCTTATGGTTGCGAAGATAGACCAAGCACACCAAGACCTCATTTGAGAACCTGATGCAGAAGGTAAGAATGGTGAATCCAATACCCGAAGGATAAGGCCACCGGCCTTGATGATGAAGCCTCGTCTAGTGAAAATGCAGCCATTGAATATCATTTTTCCAAACAACGAGATGGCTGCAGGTGCGAAGCAAGTAGGGCACCTGGACATTAACATTGGCATGATAGCTATTGAGGGATTGCAAGATCTGCATCTGTAGGTTGTTGATGAGATAAGAAATAGAGACATCATCTCTTACAACCAGAATGTACCCCTGGAGGAGAAGTACAAAAACTAGCAGAGGAATGTGCGCGGAAGACCACAAAACTCAACAAGGCATAGAAAAAGAGAAGAAGGTTGGAAGTGACAGTTGCTACTGTCTGCGCAGAGATATTTGAATGCGAAAAGCAACCAGAGCTAGAAGACACTATAGTACAGATTGGAAAGGTGGTAAGCAATTTGAAAGGAGAGATGGTGGAGATGGTGATATCCCACAATGAACAGGTCACTGACCTCGCAACCCGACAACCACCTACCACACCACAGGATATGGGGGAACAAAGAGTCGTAGCACTAAAAGATTTCGCAGATATTATCTCTGTCGAGGTAGGAAAATGTCAAGATTTGCTGGAAGAAGCTACGAAGTTATGGACTACACTACAGGAGTATCCTACCCTACAGAAGTGTCGAGATGACTTGCATTAGCGCTAGGAAGAATTGGATGCCTTGAAAACGACCATGAAGACATTAACGCTAAGGGAGAAAATGAAAACGTTCATGCAAGTCAAGAAATTAGCAAAAGAACTGAAAGTTTTGAGGGATGAGGAGTGTGAAACATCAGCGACACTACAACCATTCCAAGAAGCGGTGCTCACCCTGACTGATGAGATTGAGGAAAAATTGTAGGAACTCCACACCACAGAGAAGATAGTCCAAGAGTTTGCTCAGGAAGAAGTCTCTGTCGAGATACTGGAGACTGTTAAGGACTTGGAACAAGAAACAAAGGAAGTAGTTGCACAGCTAAGCACAACACTTCAGCACTTCACTGAGAATTTGAACCCCCTAGAGGACCAAGAGAAAGAGCCAAGTGGATTGGGGATGATCCACAAGTAAGTGTTAGGGGCCTGTTGGGCATGGTCTAATTTGGCACATTTTTTATGAAGTACAATTTTGGCAATTTGCGCAGTTCGGACTGCGAAGTTCAGATGGCACAGTTTTTTCAAGGGCACAGTTCAGATTGCATAGTCAGATATGCAAAGTAAGCAGTGTGAAGTCAAGGGACATCGCATTTATGCTGATGCGTAGTGCCAGCGCAACAACTATTTTGGGAAAAGATTATAAGGAAAGGTCGAGTAGATGAAAGAGACCTATTTTGGGAAAGCGACTCCATGATTCCTGACAATTGGGTAAGGAGCGACATGGAGGCAGATGAAAGTGACCTGTTAGTGAGAGTGGTGAAAAACCATTGGAAGCTAATCCACTCATCGACAGAGACAGGAAGGCTAAAGTGGTGGAAAGCAACATGCCATGATGTAGTTGGAACCGGATCTGTGGATGTCAGAAGGCCATTAGAGCCCGAAGTTGTCTAGTAAGGAGACCAGAGGCGCATGGAGCAACTATCGACTACGATAGGCCGAGGTGGAGGGTAACCACACTAGTTTTGGGTACCTTAGGGTTTTCTTTATCCCTCCTACATTGTAACAGATGTGATCTAGGGGCACAGTCTATATAAAGGGAATATTTTGTAAGGGAAAGGGTTGTTGTTATCGTTGTTGTGGTTGTTGTTGTTGTTGATTTTGGTTGAATATTATTGAATATTGATCTATGTTAAGAGATTATTGTAAAGAGGCTTTGTAGCTTTGTGTGCAGAGACCCATCGAAATAAGAAGAGAGTCTACAGTTGAGTTCGCAGACTGGAACTGTTGAAGCCTTTCCATTTATAATAAAACAACAGTTCCTTTGGACGTAGCTCCCATCCTGGGGGTGAACCATGTCAAATCGCTGTGTCATGTGACTGAATGTGTATTTTATTTTGTTGAATGGTTATATTCTTTCTTATGAGTAAATGTATCTTTTCTATTGTGTGTAGTCTCCATAAGAATGGACGATGGGACTGGTAGAATCGAACTCATTGTTAAATTTTGAGCATTAATTCATTATACTCTAGGATCTTTGCTGAGAGAATAACATATACAATATATCAATACATGACAATCACAATATGACAATCATCACAAGAATCAAAAGCATAAGAGACAAGAGACACAGAGTTTCCGTGGGGAAAACCCTAAGGTGAAAAACCCCACAACTTCCTCAAAGATAGAGAGAGCAATGGCTCAACCAAAATACAACCAAATAACACTGAGATAGTCTCCTAATGGATGATCCTCCTCCTCCTCACTAGTGCACCACTTTTGAGAGTGAGAGTGAGTTACTTTTCCGAGTGAGTAAAATAGAGATCTCCAATCTCTATTTATACTTACCTTTTTACCCAGTGACCTTATGCGGCCGACTTGTCTATCTAGATACATCCACATTATATTATATATAATTCAGGGCCAACCCCACATGGTGGTATAATAACCCATCGGCAAGTACACACACTTGCGACACTTGTCAATCCACATGACGACACTTCCTTATAGAGGAATAACACATCTCTTATAAGGGTACAATAAATATATATAAAATACACAGATGAAATACATTCTGAAGTTACATATACATCAACACTCCCTCTTAACTAGGAAGGTATTTCTCGACACAGATATGCTAGACAAGTCTTCTTCTCGGGATCATCGTCATCGATGCATCGTCATTATCATCATCACTGCTGCTGCTATCTCAACCAATCTCTGACTCTACTCGTCATAGGAAGTTCTACAGAGCCAGTCCTTTTTCATACTGGATGTAGGCCCACCATCTGCAGGTCTTCATCATCACTTGCCATACTATGGAATCCTTAGGACTTATTATGTGCATCACAAAACCGGGCTGCAACATCCCAGGCTATTACGGGCACACAGCTCTACCTGTAGGATCTCCCAGGAGCACATTACATGTGACCCATCACAAAACCTGGTTGAAGCATCCCAAGTTGTTACGAGCACTCAGCTCTACCTGTCGGATCTCCCAGGAGCACATTACATGTGATATCACCACAAAACCTGGCTGAAGCATCCCAGGCTGTTACGAACACACATCTCTACCTTTCGGATCTCCCAGGAGCACATTACATGTGGTCCACCACAAAACCTGGCTGAAGCATCTGAGGCCTTTTTCATCCTGTCCAGATCTCCCAGGAGCAAATTACATTCCATAGGACAAAACCTCGCAAGAGCATCTGCCAGATATCCCAGGGCAGCGAATTACATGCCATAGGCAAAACCTCGAAAGACTATCTGCAGATCTCCCAGGGCACAAATTACATGTCCTTCCAAGCAAAACCTTGAAAGAGCATTTTCCAGATGTCCCAGGGCACTCAATTACATGCCATAGGAAAAACCTCGAAAGACCATCTGCAAATCTCCCAGGGCACAAATTACATGCTTACCTACACGACCTGATCCACAGCCACAAAGTATCATCTGATACTCATCAAACATCATCCTGATGTACACATGATCATCCTGATCATCATCACTACAACATCCTGCTGCATGTCATCTGGAGAAGCTCGTCATCCATGATCATCCTGATCATACAATGCATCCATCTGATGCACACCAAGTATCCATCTGATACGTACATAGATACATGATCCACACAATGCATCCATCAACATACATGATCTACCTGATCATACAAAGATACATGATCCACACAATGTATCCATCAATCATACATGATCTACCTAATCATACAAAGATACATGATCCACACAATGTATCCATCAGCATCCAACATGATGCGTACATACATAAATGATCGAACTGATCATATCCAGCATCCAACATGATGCATATACCAAATACATACAAATGATCCAACCGTTCATATCCAACATCCAACACGATGCGTACATACAAACAAATGATCCAACTAATCATATCCAGTATCCAACATGATGAATACATACATATAAATCATCCAACTGATCATATCTAGCATCCAACATGATGCATACATACATACATAAAAATGATCCAACTGATCATACCCAAGCAGAAACCAGAACATCATCCTGATGCTCATCATTCAGCGCTTACATCCATAGCCATGTGAAGAGTCCCCCTTCCAACATGCTTGGAATGGCTTCAACAAATGTGTCCATCACTTCTTCCTCAAAGTGTCCTCGATCTGAAGCACGCCAAGCCTCTCTCTGAAGTACTCAAACTTCACCCTGGCTAGTGGCTTCGTCAGCACATCTACAATCTGCTCGTTCGTCGGAACATACAGGAGCTTCACAACTCCTCTCTGCACCATATCCCTGATATACTGATATTTGATCTCTATGTGTTTTGACCTGTCATGAAACACTGGGTTCTCGGACAGCTTCACACAACTCTGTTTATCACAGAAGATAGCAGTAGCATCCAATGGGAGATCAAATAACTCAGACAGTAGATTTCGTAGCCATACTGCCTCACAACTAGTTGAACAGGCTGTAACATACTCTACCTCAGCTGTACGCAGTGCTACACAGGACTGCTTCCTGCTAAACTAAGAGATCACACCTGATCCCATACTGAAGCAACACCCAGATGTGCTCTTCCTATCTACAACACTACCAACCCAATCTGAATCAACATAACCCTGCAGGTTAAACTTTTGATTCGCTTCATACTTGAGCCCATAATCCACTGTACCCTTCAGGTACCTCAGAACATGCTTTACAACAACCAGGTGAACACTCCTCGGATCCGTCAGGAACTGGCTCAATGTGTTCACAGCGAAGCAAATATCTGGTCTTGTGTTCATCAGGTACATCAAGGACCCAATCATCTGACGATACATGGAGACATCAACCGGCTTAGATCAAGCATCGCATAGAAGCTTTAGATTCGATGCCATAGGTGTGGCCATGGCCTTGCAATCCATCATCCCAAATCTCTTCAGGATATCTACTGTGTACTTCCCTTGACCAAGGAAGATCCCACCTGCACTCTGCCACACCTCCATACATAGGAAATAGTGCATCATTCCCAAATCTTTCATATCGAATTCAGGAGCAAGCTTCCACTTAGTATCTGCAATCAGTATGTCATCTCCTGTTACAAATAAATCATCCACATACAGTAGTAGAATCACAGGATTTCCTTCCTCAACCTTGTAGTAAAGGTTGGAATCCGTTTTACTCTTGGTAAAGCCCAAACTAGATAGGAAACTGTCCATCCTACCATACCAGGTTCTGGAAGCTTGCTTCAAGCCATACAAGGCTTTCTTCAATCTGCACACATATGACTTCCTGTCATATATTTTAAAACCAAGTGGTTGTTCCACATATACTTCCTCTTCAACTACACCATTCAAGAAAGCAGTCTTGACATCCATTTGGTGTATTTTCCATTTCATTGCTACAGCTAGGGCAAGTACTGTTTTGATGGAAGTATACCTGGCTACAAGTGCAAAAGTTTCTTCATAATCTATTCCTTCTTTCTGAGAGAAGCCACGAGCTACGAATCTTGCTTTGTATTTCTCCACACTGCCATCTGCAGCATGCTTGATTTTGAAGATCCATTTAGAAGTCACAACAGACTTCTCTTTAGGTCTTGGGACAACATCCCAAACATCATTCTTCATTATTGATTGGTATTCCTCAACCATGGCATCCTTCCATTCTTTCTTTTCAGCTGCCTCTTCATAACTGGAAGGCTCTTTGTTCATAATGTCACAGAGTAAAGCAACATAGCTGGTCTGTGATCTGGTTCTCTTCTTTGCTCTGTGTTCTTCTTCTGGAATACCAAATCTTTCTGCATCTTGAATGAGCTCTCTAGCCCATGCAGGTTTCCTCTTGTGAGAGTCATCCTCACGGGGTGGATCTACAGGTTCTTGTGGATCTTCAAACTCACGAACAATTTATGGAACTGCTTCAGTCATGGTAGTGTCTTGAAATCTTGTTTCCTTAGGTTCTTCATAAACTTCAGTAGGTGCCTTCCTTGATTTGATGAATGCTGAGTTTTTATCAAATGTTACATCCCTGCTGACATCAATCTTCTTGAACCCTGGAAAGTATATTCTGTAAGCCTTCGAGCTTTCACTGTAACCCACAAAGATACCCTTCTTTCCTGAAGGATCTAGTTTAGTCCTCTTTTCCTTTGGGACATGAGTATATACTAGACAACCAAACATTCTGAGATGACTGACTTTAGGTTTCTTACCAGAAAAGACCTCTTCTGGTGTCTTGTTGTCCAATATCTTGTGGGGTGTTCTGTTCTGCACATATACAGTTGTTCTAGCTGCTTCTACCCATAGATGCATAGGAAGATCCTAGTCATGTAGCATTGCCTTTGCTGCTTCCATGATAGTTCTATTCTTCCTTTCTGCAACACCATTCTGTTGAGGATTATAAGGAGCAGCCAACTCCCTCTTAATCCCTGAATCACTACAAAGATTCTTGAAGTCACTTCAGGTGAATTCTCCACCATTGTCAGATCTGAATGTTTTGATCTTACTGTCAATTTGATTCTCCATCAAGGTTTTGAATTCCTTGAATTTATCAAGCACCTCATCTTTGCCCTTCAAGAAGTATACCCAAGTCTTCCTGGAGAAGTCATCAATAAATGAGACATAGCAAACATACCCACTCAGGGAACTGGATGACATAGGGCCACATACATCTGAGTGGATGATTTCCAGGATGTCTTTTGCCTTGCTTTCACTACTTGGGAAGGCCTTCTTAATGTTATTACCTTTTGCACATCCTTTGCAAACACCTTCATGTTTGGTCTTGATTTCAGGAAGACCCTCTACTGCCTTGCTTGCAATTGGAAGTGCTCTATAGTGCATGTGAGCAAGTCTTCTATGCCAAAGTTCACTTGGCTCCATGGATTCATGCACCATGGCATGTTCAGGTTGTCCCTTCAATTTATACCAGCCTCCCTCTTGCTCTCCAATTACTACTGCATCATCTATGGTCTTTCCCTTTGGCCACATTAGGACTTGGCCATCCACAAATGCAACCCTCATACCTTTTGCATCCAATGAAGAAATGGAGAGTAAGTTCTTCTTGAGCCCAAGTACATAAAGTACTTCTTTCATCTTCAAGGATTTTCCAGAATCTAGGTTGTAGGAAGCTTCACCACTTCCTTTGATTGGGTATTGATAATCATTCCCAAGTTTCACCTTATGGGGTGATTCATGTTCAGATAGATTCACAAAAGATTCCTTAAACCCAGTAATGTGTTTGGAAGCCCCACTATCAATCAACCAGTCATTACAACCATGAGAGATGGTACCTGAGAGAGCAGAGATCAGAACATACTCTTCTTCACTTGATGAGTCATCATTGCTATCACTTTCTGCCCTAGCCTTCTTCTTTGGGGGTTCATCATCTTCGGCAGCATGAGCATGGAACCTTCTTTTGCTTCCCTTCTTCTTCTTGTTGGAGATGTTATTGTCCTTCTTGTTCTTGGGACAATTTATGGCAATATGTCCTTTCTCATTACAGGTGAAGCATATTCTTCTTTCTTTGAAGTGATGTGAAGATCTCTTGGTGTGAGATGGCTCTCTCTTGGACTTTCCTTTCTTGGTGTGAGCTATGAGAGCTTGATCTTCATTCCCCATCTTTTCTTCTCATGCTACAAGCCTTGCTTCTTCTTGTGAGCATTCTTCCCGTAGTCTACTGAAGGAGATCAACTTCTTCCTTGCACAAATTCCTTGGATAAAGGAATCCCATGACCTGGGTAGGCCATTTAGAGTGGTCATCACCACTTCACCATTCTCCACCATTTCATCCACTGCTTCTAGTTGTTCCTTGATCTGGGAGACCCTTGAAAAATAGGATTGAATGGTTTCTCCATTCTGAAACTTTACTCCTTTCAATTGGTTCCGCAGGGTCATCTTCTGATTTATGTTCTTCCCTTCAAACAGCTTGGTCAAAGAGTCAAACATCTCCTTGGGTGTCTTAAGAGAAGACACATGGGGTATGAGATGGTCTTTGATAGAATCAGCAATGATTCTCTTTGCCTTGACCAAGTTCTTCTTGTGCAATGCCTTGGCCTCTTCATCCTCTGGGATAGGGATGTCTCCTTTCACATATGAGTCCAACTCATTCTCTTCCAGATTAACCCAATCCTATACTTCTAGGCTCGGAATTTATCAGCCCCTTCAAGCTTATCCTAAAGCTTGGTGTGGAGAGACATCTTAAAGAGTACTTCAAATGGAAATAGAAAAGATTTAGGACTTACCACTTGAAGTGCTGAAAACTGGATCTGGTCCCGGATTAGGGTTTGTCAGAGAAACCCTAAAAAGTAAAAATGTGAATTTCAAATTTCTGAAAGGATAAAAAGATGCGCCTTGGTGAGCTGATCAGCCTGGTACATTCAGAATTTGAGATCAACAAAGTCTTGCCCTTCAAAATTGCCTTTTTGTCCTCCCGGGTTCACTAGGGAGAGCCCTGAATTAGGGTTTGAGTTTCCTATAGATATACCCAGCCATAAATCTCGATCCAAAGCTCTAAACTTTGCTTTTTCCAAGGAGCTTCCAGCTGTGTCTTCAGATTCCAAAAATTCCTATTTTTGTGGAAACCCTAATTTTTAGGGCCAAATCTGAAAATGCTCAGAACTGAATTATGATTGGACAGATAGATGCGCCTTGATGAGTAGAGTCAATCTACTATACTGATTTTGAAAAATCTATGGAGGGAAACCCAATAAACAAGGAACTCAAGCTTCCGTCACTGCAAAATGTCTTCTTCTCAGGTTAGCTCTGATACCATGTTAAATTTTGAGCATTAATTCATTATACTCTAGGATCTTTGCTGAGAGAATAACATATACAGTATATCAATGCATGACAATCACAATATGACAAGCATCACAAGAATCAAAAGCATAAGAGACAAGAGACACAGAGTTTCCGTGGGGAAAACCCTAAGGTGAAAAACCCCACAACTTCCTCAGAGATAGAGAGAGCAATGGCTCAACCAAAATACAACCAAATAACACTGAGATAGTCTCCTAGCAGATGATCCTCCTCCTCCTCACTAGTGCGCCACTTTTGAGAGTGAGAGTGAGTTACTTTTTCGAGTGAGTAAAATATAGATCTCCAATCTCTATTTATACTTACCTTTTTACCCAGTGACCTTATGGGGCCGACTTGTCTATCTAGATACATCCACATTATATTATATATAATTCAGGGCCGACCCCACATGGTGGTCTAATAACCCATCAGCAAGTACACACACTTACGACACTTGTCAATCCACATGACAACACTTCCTTATAGAGGAATAACACATCTCTTATAAGGGTACAATAAATATATATAAAATACACAGATGAAATACATTCCGAAGTTACATATACATCAACACTCATCAGGATCACCAATTTGCAGATCTATAGGAGAGCTCAAAGACTCATAAGACTCAAATGTCAAATCAAGTCTAGACGAGATGGTGAATGGATCCAAATTCAAATGGATGGTAGGTTGTATTATAGGCCCATCTTGTTCAATCAGATCAAGGGGAGGAGAGGAATGAGATCTATGATAAAGATCCCCCCCACAGCTTGTCATCACCACCCATGGCCTCAATAAAAAATTCATCTGAAGGTAGAATACCATTGAGGCAATCATGTGAACAAGATAGGTCGACTGCACATGCGGGCAGCATAATGGGATCTTCCTCTACTGTCTAGGAAGAAGAGAGATCTAGATCTGTAGTGGTTTGTTGGTTATGATCGTAAGCGAACTCCGCTACAGATAAATGCATAGACATGCTGACGTGCGCAATGTCTCCAGACGTAGAATCCGTGGATGGAAAAATCCATGGATCACCACAATAGGAATTCCAGAATGGCATACTATTTGAAGGAGGAGGCGCACTGTCGGAAATGGTTCCTATAAAATTCATAGGTGAAGAATGGTTAAAAGTTGCCATCAATGAGGGGTACATCCCGACACCTATGTTCCTAGTTGCCGACTGAGAATCAAAAACTTGCGGGACTATAGATCCCGTGGATGCTGTGGAAGGAGTGCCAACATAATCCAGCTGATCAATTGTCACAATCTTGCCTTCATGGGTAAAGCAAATAACTCGAAATACAGTAGAAGTGACAGCCTTCATAGCGTACATCCAGTTCTGACCCAGTAAAAGGTTGTAGTTGATAGGCGTGTCAACCACTTCGACTTCAATAGGCACAGACATACCTCCCAAGGAGACAACAAGGGAAGGGATAATTCCATGCGGCGTAAAAGATCTACCGTCAAATGCAATGAATGTAGTTCTGGACGTGAGTAGAGGAGGAGAGCCAAGAGATTTCCAACAAGTTAATGACATTACTGACGCGAAAGCACCTTCATCAACCATATTACGTTTGACAAAGCTCTTAAGGCAAACCACCTATATTTGAAAAGCCATGTGGTAAGGCAAGCGAGGTTGGACATCAATAGTATCGAACTTGATAACACTAGGACTTCCCCGATCCTGAACTCCTAATGAACTCAAAAGGGCATGCTTCTGAGAAGGACAAGCTTGCAAAACTTCAAGAGCTGACATGGCACACATATTTTAGCCCAAATCTTCTACGATGGAGTAGTTCTAGGCGGCTCGAGCATTAGAATTATGCGTGGAGCGCTTGAGAACACCTTTCGGTATGTGTGGCATAATAGAAGGCTTCTCGATATGCAAGGAATTATCAAGAGGAGGGGGAGGCTCATTCCCCAAATTCGGTTTTGGTGCACCATAATCACGTTGACGAGTAGCAACACAAACCTCCGACTGAACCATATTCACACATCCATAACCACTAGTATTGGAAGAAGACGTTGTCGTTTCATTAGTACCATAACTAGTGGTGGGAGCATGCGAAGCCATGTTCTAGTGATGAGGTAGGGGATCCTTCAACACAGCTAGGCTCTGTTCCAAATGCTTTGATGCTTCTTCAATATGAGGACATAAGTGAGTAAGATGATCCTCCCCACAAAGCTTGCACGGGAGTTTCACCTTATGCCTAGGTTTACGATCCTCGCCAGCATTAACGCCTTCCTGAGGAGGGTTGGCATTCACTTTACAAGGAGTATTATGATTGCTATTATTGTTACTTCCAGAACCTGAAATGAAGGCAACAAGCACTCAATGAAAAATGAAGTACATGGAAATAAAATATTTTTGTATTTTCTCTTATAAACAGAAAGGAAAATGCAAAAAACTAAATGAATATTTTTGTATTTTTTCAATATATATGGAATGAAAAAATGCAAGCAAAATCCTACTATTCAGTCACTGAAATGCCAAGAAGATCACTAAGACAACCCAGTAGATCCTAAACAACAAGACTCAGCCAAAAGAAAGAGCTCAAAAGGAAGAAACCAAGAGGCTAAAACCAAAGATTGGTAAAAAACCAAGAAGGCTCAACCAAGAGAAACGAAGAGATCTGGTCACAACTAAGGCATGAAACAGTCAAGAAAGACACCAACAAAGACTCAGGAATCATCAAAACTCACCCAGCAACAACCAATATCCATAAACCAACAAAAGCCAGAGTTACACGCTACTGTCGAAGGAATACTTGCGGGTACCCGCTAGCAGTAGTGTAAACAGAGGTGGGTATACGTGGGCAGAACTAATCCATCCCACGGGTGAGGAAAAGAAAATGGTCAAATAAAGAGTCCAGAGGCTTAGAAAAAGCATGTTTTCTACAATGTATCTTAACAACCAATTAGTGACACAGAGCTTCGATAAACAACAACTCTAATTATGGACTAATGCTCAAAATTTTTCCCAAACATGGATGTTTTCCCCAGCGGAGTCGCCATTTCTGTATTGGAGAAAACTCACTATGGCTTGGGAATACCACAATAGACAGATGACTACCAGAAATCTACTCAATTCTCAAACAATGCTATTATAAATGACAATGTTAAAATAATGAAGAAATGTAACCAACGTCGATCCAACGTTTGATGTAGATCCCCGTTGGAGTTTTCAATCTGCGCACATCCAAGCACTTGTAATCTGCAAATTAGCCTTGACGACCAATATCTAACAAGTCCATGTGATATATAAATGACATTAACATTATCAATAACAATGGTCCATAATATCATAAGCAAACGTAACCCAATGTATAATAAATGACATTCACACCATGAATGGACGAGAATATGAGTATTTCTATTAATGAACAAGAAGAAGTACAAAGTGATACGACATCTTGCCGGAAACCAATCTGAACCAAGATCTAGATCAATCCACTTGTGCCTCCACCACTTCAATCCTCCATGAAAGGAAAACTCAAACTAGCAAGGAGTTTGGAAGGTGCACATAACTGGTTCGCAACTACAAGGATCAATGAGTGCAGACTCAAGATAGGAAAAAATTCCACTAGAGTGCCTTTACTATTCTCTTCTTCCTCCCATCCATAAGCCATATGTGCTCAATATATAGTCATCTCAAAGGTAGGTGAAAGGATTCATCGAGACGTTACTTGGGCAGATGGAGAGCCAAAGGTCACCCAATGACCGCTTTTTGGGAGTAAAAAGTAATAAAATAGTGGTTTTTACCATTTTACTTGATACCTGCAGGCTATATGGATGTAACTCACGAGTACGCATGCTATAGTGATGCAACATGCGGGTAGGAACACAAATAGGGAAAACTGGTATCACTAAAGGATAAAAATGGATCTAAGTCACTTAAGTGGATCCTACAGGCCAAAGAATGCTGATGCTCACAGGGTGGAAGATTTCTGTGTAATAGAGACCTCAATCTGCTCCCAGACTGTTGCCAAAAGGGCTGGTGAAAAGGGGGTTTTGTTTGTTCTTTGAACCACATATAACCTGGGTCTATCTTGAAAAGTTAAAGAACAGTATACCAGCCAACAAATGGTTTTGTTGCCGCGCTTGAACTGGTGATGTGTTTAGAAAATTGGAATCCACAAAAAATAGAAATATGGAACTGGGTAGACAAGACAGAAAAGGAGTTTGCTATACAGGAGAATAAACAGCCACGCTTCTCTGATGAAGAATGATTGCAGATATTCCTATGGGTAGACATTTATGAAATTTTCTTTACATATTTCAGCAATGACCTATACGAATCGTTTTCAAGGTTAGAAGAATGCAAAAATTATTTTCAGGGAGGAGAACCTTTGGTGTGGGCTCCAGATCTCATTCAGAGACTTAAAACAAACAATATCCAAATCTCAAGAGTAGTAGACCTCTGGCTTGATATCATACTAGAAGGATACATTACAGATTTCATTGTCGACACCGTGAAGTCCTACAGCACAACAGAGGCAGATTTCTTCAAGGGATCATGAGGTAAGTACCTGAACAATCTGAATCTATATATCAAAATGCTTTTAGCTGAGAAAGGTGTTTTAACAATGTAGTAAGATACCTAGTTGTTTTGAGTCTGTAATGTTCAGAGCTAATGACAGTGATACAGAAGAACACATTCATACACTAAGAAGTGGTAAAAGATACAAGTCTAGTGCAGAAAATGACCCTAGTGAACATGAAATTCACATAGACATTGAGTTACAAGTTGAGATTGATATCCAGACATAACCTCCAGTAGCTACCTATCATCCTATCACTCCACAAAATCCACCAGTTGAAAATATTGCTAACCCTCAGAACATTAGTAGTAATAACACCGCAGGAGCGAGCACTCAGAACATTCCACGCAGTAGTATGTCTAACACCGTATAGAACACCGCGTTGCCTAGAAGGGGAATGACAGACGATATAAAACTGTCGATATTCAAAGGAACGGGTCTAGATGACCCTGAGAAACACTGGTTTCTGTGTGAAGCCGTGCAAAACGTCAAGCAAGTCCAGGATGATGTTGTTAAGCAAGAACAACTCATCACTACATTCAGGGACAGAGCCTTGAATTAATTTATGAAATATTCAGTCAATAGAATAGGACCCTTCCAGATATCAAGGCTTCCCTACTAAGAGAATTCATGAAACATAAGTCTGAATCACAATGTATCACAGAGCTAAAAGAGATTAAGCAGAAAACAACTGAGTCTGTATGGGAATTTGACCAGAAATTCAAAGCATTGTTAGACCAAGTAAGCTTTGACATCGCATCGCAACAACACCAAGAGTGGTTCATAGTCGCGTTGTTGCCACATATCAGACTGTCTTTGATGCAACAGAAGGTGGCTTCACAGACAGAAGCCTTGGAAATTTCCATGAAGCTAGAGGCTTTGCTAATAGGAGATACTAGCAAACCTAGCACTACAACTAGAGGCTCCTTCCAGATCCAGAACCAACTAGCAAACCTAGCACTACAACTAAAAGACATTAAGAAAGGAAAAGAAATCAGAGAAGAAGTCTGGTGTACAAAATGTAAAGCAGAAGGACACCCGAAACAACATTGTCCAGTTTTCAAATATTACATTGATAGTGGAGCACCAAATCCACTAAATCAGCAGCAAGGTCCATGGTTTGAAATTTGCCGATGCAGAGGACATCTGCCTAAAGACTGTTACTTAATCCAGAAATATGTGCGAACACCCAAGAATCTATACTACACATTTTGTAAATCAGTTGGCCATGATGATTCCAACTGTAGAGAATATGAGCTAATGATGGAAAGAAAGAATGATTTTTATAGAGTTCAGGAAGAAACACCGCAACACGATGATAACGCGCAGTATGATCAGGGCGCATATAGAGGATGTGGTGGATTCCTAGGAAGAGTAAGAAATACTAGCCAAGGAAGAGGAAGATATCATACAATATGCTATAACTTTGGTCAGCCTGGCCATCTATCCAAGGACTGTACCAATCCTTGTACTACATGTAAATACTGTAAGTCTTTTGACCATGTTATTGAGGCATGCCTAGTATTGCATGCAAAGATGCAAGAAAGAAGACAAGAAGGACCGAACCTAAACGTTTAGATGATCACAGTGAAGAAAAGAACTAGAGATCCAAACATTAATGCTATGACACGAAGTGGAGATACCATAGGAGACGACCAAAGAGCAGAAGCTTCGACTTCTGAGAATTTTCAAGCTAAGAAGACACCTAATGAAGGGGTCTGGATAAGGAAAGCAACTGGGAAAGCACCTGCTTTCAATCTGGACAGAAACAAAGAAGTCTTCGCAGAAGTAAGGGAGACCTTCAGAGAATCAGAACTTGTAACACCAAGAATTAAACTACGAAGTGAAACAACGCATATGAGGGATATGCCAGGAGCATATGATAAAAGATGTACTGCAGCAGAAACATGGACTTCTATTGCGCAGTTCCTATGGAGCTATATGAAGTTACTAAAGAGCAAAGATTCCTTAGTTGAATTGCAAAACTTACTAAACCACTATGAACAACGCAATTGCACGAGTACTTTTCATAGCGTAGTTCACCATATAAAAAGTCACAAGAGAACATGCCGAGAGATGAGGCTAAGTGCATAGATTGGAGACTATGAAATGTACCAGATTATCCTTGACTTGGGATCAAAAGTGAATGTCTTGACCAATCAGACATGGGAACAAATTGGGAAACCAAGGTTATCATGTTCACCTATCCAACTAAGAATAGCTAATCAGCAGAAAGTTATTCCCTTTGGAAGACTCTCGAATGTACTTGTGGACATTGATGGAGTAAGAAGTTCAACAGACTTCGAAGTTATCGAGATCATCGACAAAAAGAACCCATATACTGTGTTACTGGGGATAGACTGGGTGATGGATATTCTCATGATTATCAATTTGAAGAAGAAACAGATGATATTTGAAGGGGCATATATCATCATCATCGCACCCTTAGACCCATCACAAGGACCAAGATACAGTGGACCAATATAAGAATAATGCATAGAAAAAGACCTTGATCACATCTAGAAGATGACTGTGAATCAGGCCGACTACATCAATCCTACGACCGATGGAACGCTGATTTGGGACTGTGATAGCTCTTGCATATCAGACTCTGATGGAGGATTGGAGGATTGGAAAAGTAGAATGCACGAGGTATCTACTAGGTGATGTGCGCAGATCACAACATCACTACGCTGGGTTGGAGTAGAGGTAAGTCCAATCCCTACCTATGATGGTTTAAGTAGCATTCATGCATTTTTTCAAGAATATACTGTGATTCCAGATGAATATAAGATGTCAGCATTATATTCAACACTACACGCTACACCTTCTAGATGGTGGGCCTCACATAAGGACACTCTAAAAACATAGGAACAGTGCATGCACATGATGGAAATCAGATTCATAGAGAAAGCTGCGCTGACAATAGTAAAGTATAGTGGACAAACAAAACCAAGAGATCACATAGATATTTGCTCAAAAACATGGGAACATAAACCTCAAGCAAAGTGTGTCCATATGTTTGTGCACACATTAGAGAAGATCCCAAAGAACTGGTATAGATACGTAGAGCTTCGTAGAGGAACAATAGACTGGTCTATCATGATTGTGAACTTCCAAAGAACTTTCAACTTTGAAGATGACTGCCCAAGCATAAATGAGGTTCTACATATTATCAAAGACGAGATATTCGAAGACATACATATACCTATTTATCAGCAAACGAAATGGGAAAGACGGATAGAACATGCCCTTGAATGCTATAGCCTTACCATTGATGAAGAAGATGAAGAATATGAGAAGGAGAGTGAGGATGAAGATCTACGCAATATCAATATACCATAGTCAGAAGGAGCATATGCTAGCAGCATATGATAAAAGATGTACTGCAGTAGAAACATGGACTTCTATTGCGCAGTTCCTATGGAGCTATATGAAGCTACTAAAGAGCAAAGATTCCTTAGTTGAATTGCAAAACTTACTAAACCACTATGAACAACGCAGTTGCACGAGTACTGTTCATAGCGTAGTTCACCATATAAAAATTCATAAGAGAACATGCCGAGAAATGAGGCTAAGTGCACAGATTGGAGACTATGAAATGGACAAAATTATCCTTGACTTGGGATAAAAAGTGAATGTCTTGACCAGTCAGACATGGGAACAAATTGGGAAACCAAGGTTATCATGTTCACCTATCCAACTAAGACTAGCTAATCAGCAGAAATTTATTCCCTTTGGAAGACTCTCGAATGTACTTGTGGACATTGATGGAGTAAGAAGTTCAACAGACTTCGAGGTTATCGAGATCATCGACCAAAAAGAACCCATATACTACATTACTGGTGATAGACTGGGTGATGGATATTCTTGAGATTATCAATTTGAAGAAGAAATAGATGATATTTGAAGGGGTAGATATCATTGTCATCGCACCCTTGGACCCATCACAAGGACCAAGATACAGTGAACCAATACAAGAATAATGCATAGCAAAAGACCTTGATTGCATCTAGAAGATGACTGCGAATCAGGCCGACTACATCAATCCTACGACCAATGGAACATTGATTTGGCGTTGTGACAACTCTGCATATCAGACTCCGATGGAGGATTGGAGAATTGGAAAAGCAGAATGCATGAGGTATCTACCAGGTGATGTGCACAGATCACAAAATCACTACACTGGGTTGGAGTAGATGTAAGTCCAATCCCTACCTATGATGGTTTAAGTAGCATTCATGCATTTTTTCAAGAATATACTATAATTCCAGATGAATATAAGATGTCAGCATTAGATTCAACACTACGTGCTACACCTTCTAGATGGTGGGCCACACATAAGGACACTCTAAAAACATGGGAACAGTGCATGCACATGATGGGAATCAGATTCACAGAGAAATCTATGCTGACAATAGTAAAGTATAGTGGACAAACAAAACCAAGAGATCACATAGATGTTTGCTCAAAAACATGGGAACATAGACCTCAAGCAAAATGGGTCCATATGTTTGTGCACACATTAGAGAAGATCCCAAAGAACTGGTATACATACGTAGACCTTCGCAGAGGAACAACAGACTGGTCTATCATGACTATGAACTTCCAAAGAACTTTCAAGTTCGAAGATGACTGCCCAAGCATAAATGAGGCTCTACATATTATCAAAGACGAGATATTTGAAGACATACATATACCTATTTATCAGCAAACGGAATGGGAAAGACAAATAGAAATGCCCTTGAATGCTATAACCTTACCATTGATGAAGAAGATGAAGAATATGAGAAGGAGAGTGAGGATGAAGATCTGCGCAATATCAATATACCATAGTCAGAAGGAGCGCACGAGGTAGAGGGACCTCCATTAGAAATTCTAGATCTGAGCAGCCTTGTCAAAAGAAGAAAAGTTAACATTGGCACAAGTGAAGAACCAGAGTTCGCATCTATTGGGGATTATTGGGATGAAGAAATGGTCGCGCAGATCATAGACCTTCTGCACGAGTATGACGATTTGTTTTCCAGCGAATTTCTCCAAAATGAAAGGCATTTTGGGTGACTTGGGAGTCATGGAGATACCTCTCAATCCAGGTGCGAGGCCTATCAAGCAGAGACCTTACCGACTGAATCCCAGATACAAGGAAAGAGTGAAGGAAGAGCTAGATAAGATGCTTGATGCAGGGATCATTGAGGTAGTGGAAGAATCGGAATGGATAAGCCCTATGGTTATCCAGGACAAGAAAAAAAAGGGGAAATTAGAATCTCAATAGACCTCAGGAAGCTCAATAATGCTTCTCTACACGACCCATTTCCTACTCCATTTAAAGATGAAGTACTAGACAATGTGGGAGGAAATGAGGCCTACTCATTCACTGATGGATTCTCTAGATACCATCATATCAGAATAGACTCAACAGAAAGACATAAAACTGCATTTGCTATTGAATGGTGCTCATATCAGTATACAGTTATGCCATTTGGTTTGAAGAATGCACTTGCTATATTTTCAAGAGTTGTTGCTGCTGCATTCAAGGATTTTATTCATAGGTTCCTAGAAGTGTACTTTGATGATTAGACTGTATTTGGTTTACTAAAGAACCACTATGAAAACTTCAGAATGATGTTATCTAAGCGTATACAACATCAAATCTCGTTGAACTTGAATAAAAGTGTTTTTTTGTGTTCCCAAATGAATTCTACTGGGACACATTGTGTGCATGGAAGGTCTGATGGTTGATCCTGCGAAGATTGCAGTCATTGTGAATCTCCCAGCACTAGATTCAGTAAAGCAACTTCTCACGACACTGGGACATACAGGATAATACAAAAATTTCATCAAGGGTTACGCACATATAACTGCATTGATGGAGAAACTTCTGAGGAAAGAAGCAAAGTTCTTATGGACAAATACTTGTCAGAAAGGATTGGATACATTAAAAGAGAAAATGGTAACTGCGCCTATTCTAGTTTTTCCAAATTGGAATAAACTATTTCATGTACATGTTGATGCTTCATCTATAGCATTGAGAATTGTGCTCTCTCAAACAGGCGAAGGAGGCATGATCACCCCATTGCATTTTCAAGCAAAAAATTGTCCTTAGCTGAAAAGAATTACACCAGAATAGAAAGAGAGGGTTTAGCTATGGTGTATGCACTACAAAGATTTAGGCACTATTTGCTGGGTGCACACTTCTCCATGTACACTAACCATTCAGCTCTGAAGTACTTGGTCAATAAGGCAGTGTTAGGGGGGAGAATATGCAGATGGTTACTACTCTTCCAAGAGTATGACTTTGAAATTATTGTTAAACCAGGAAGACTGAATCTAGGACCTGACCACCTTTCAAGAATTGAGTCGGGCGAAGAACCTACAAATCTTGAAGACAATTTACCTGATGCATAGTTATTTTCCATACAAATCGCAAATTATTATTACAAAGACATTGTAGAATTACTGACTACAGGATTGGCACCTACAGAATTCACTATGCAGCAAAAGAAGCAACTAGTAGTCAAAGGAGCAAACTTCACCATCATCGCAGAACAACTATACAAATTAGGACCAGATGAAGTGTTGAGCTGATGCGTGTTAGAACATGAAAAGCCATTTATATTGGTCGAGGAACCTTCAGGTGTGTCTGGAGGTCACTAAGCAGGAAGAGCTACTGCGTAGAAAATATTAAGAGCATGTATATAGTGGCCTACAGTCCACAAAGACTCAAAAGAACATTGCCAAAGTTGCGATGTGTGCTAAGTAACTGGAAATTCATCGTGAATAGATGCCACTAAGACTACAACTGGATTTGCCAGCATTTGACAAATGGGAAATTGATTTTGTGGGACCTATTAACCCACCAGGAAAGAGAACTGGTGCAAGATAGATTATCACTGCTACAGATTATCTTACCAGATGGGCAGAAGCGAAACCAGTAAAGGACTGTAGCACAGTCACTAATGCGCAATTCATCTTTGAGAATATCCTTACCAGATTTGGATGCCCAAAAGTATTAATGAGTGATCAAGGAACTCACTTCATGACCAGAACCATTGAATAACTGATTGAATAATTTTTGATATATCATCAGAAGAGTACACCATACCATCCATAGGCCAATGGAACTGTCGAAGCATTTAACAAAGTGCTGGAAAATGCATTGACGAAAGTATGTAACACAAATAGAGACGATTGGGATATGCGCATACCAACTGTCTTATGGGCATATAGAACAACTTGTAAGAAACTAACAAGCCATACACCTTTCAGGTTGGCCTATGGATAGGAATTTGTGATGCCGATGGAGTATATTGTACCAAGCTTAAGAATTGTTGCATTCACAGACATGGTAGACGGGGAGACAATGCAAGAAAGGCTTCTACACTTGATTGAATTGAAGGAAGATCGCTTCATTGCAGGCTTTCACCAACAATTGTAGAAGGACAGTGAGAAAGCATGGCATGATCGCCATATCAAGCACAAATTCTTCCAGGTAGGAGATCTTGTCCTACTGTATGATACTAAGTTCATGAAATTTCCTGGAAAATTTAAAATGCATTGGCTTGGGACATATATTTTTATGCATGTTACTAATGGTGGCATAGCTCAGCTAGCCACGTTAGCCAGAGAAAACTTAATAGGTCTGATAAATGGAAGTAGACTAAAACCTGATTGGGATAGTGCTACTTCACTGAAACCTCAGTGAAATGAAGCTGCACAGAGAAAAATATATATATAGATATAGATATATATAGAAGGAAAAACAGAAAATTAGAAGCACGCAGTTGCGAAGTTCAAAATGGAGGTGCGTAGATAAAATGAAATAGGACAAATGATAAGATCAATATGAAGGAATACAATGCTACACAGTTAACCATGCAACGATTGGTGCAACCCGTTAGCGCAGTTTGCAGAAACTAGCCATTAAAATGTCGGTTGGAAAACTAGTCGTTATACAATGATTTTAATGATGCCCGCTTGTGCATTTAACGAAAATATAGCCGTTCTGATGAATTCAATGAAGGAAAGGACCAAGATCCTTGTCATATTTGGCCAATGGTCATGACATTTAATGCTTATATAGTGATTTTTAGGCACGACTTAAGCCTAACTATTCCTATAAATACTGCTAAGACCAGACTCACGGGTTTTTACTGTAAGTTTCAAATTTTCCGCAGAAAACAATTTCAGTTGTTAATAGTATAGTGCGAAGAAATCTTGAGGGCATACATAACATATTCCCAGGTGAATGTCTGAGAAATCATGAGTTGAGCAGGCTGTGTAGGATTTTAAATGCTCTGGGTTGGAGGGGTTGATGAAAACGCCCCCTAAGAAGTCTATTTTAGAAAAAGTTTTAGCGTCAAGAAGATCAACCCAAAACACAGAAAGTATGCAGCAAAAGGATAAGTGACCCCTTAAGGATCCTGACAAGCCAAAGGAATAAGAAAATCCGAATCCTAGACCGCCATTACCACCAGGAAACAACTTGATTTACCTTACACATGTCTATGTCCCACGAAGAAAGATCGACGCATTGAAACTTACGCTATTCAATAATGTGCAGTATGACATTCTGGTTCCGCCGATTTCCAGCGATGTGGAGATTGAAGGGAACCTACTGGGAAAAGTAGAAACATGTAAGTTTTTAGATAATAATCTTCTAGAAGCAAAATACCCGCAAGAAATAAAGTATCCTCAGTTTCAAGCTGATCAGTACATTTTCCGGTAGGAGGATGCAAATTCAAGAAAACCCCTCATTGTTCTTCAGGACTAGGCTAAACAGTTATCGCCCTCAAGCTTGTTGCATATCCTATGCATACCTCACTTAGACCGAAGCCCAGAATGTACAGTGGTGGTGTGCACTCAGATATCATGCACGCACCAGGGATTCCTTTGTCTTGACCGGAAAATTGATATTACTGTTGACCTCATCTACAACATTACTCACCTTAACAAGCGAGGCGACGAACCCGAAGATGAGTTTGTGGGAAAAACAAAGGAAAAAGAGCTCACAAAAGAAATGAAGGATGAATACCACTTGATAAAGGGGAAACAAGGATTTATCACTGATGGGATTGAAGACAAATCGACAAATTTCACTATCCATCTACTTGCAGGAAGAATTTTGTGAAACTGTAGACCGACAAAAGTGTTGGCCACAGCAGTTCTTCTCACTGCGAAGGAAAAAGATGGGCACCCATACAATTGGGCCAATTATCTGTTGAATGAATTCCTAGAGGATGTGCGTGAAACCGAAGAGATGGGCAGTGCATTCCACTACACATGGTTAATGATACTGATTTCCTTCAAAGGCTGGAAGGAGCCACATTATCAGCACAATCTTCCAATGATAACGGGAGATTGCCAGGCTGCGAAGTATGCTAATATGGGGGAAAACGTGCAGCCGAAAAGACAATGAGTGAATAATGAGCAATTCAACACTTAGTATGTACAATTGTGTGAAGTAATACTATGCACTCCGTGCATTTCAAAAGAGACAACCAAAGTATTTCTCCAGAATATATTGTTTAAGACTGATTTGCATTCGATTTACATTCATCCAAGGTCTGAGAAACAGAACCGAGTCTGGTTTCCTATGGATTACCAGACGGATGCAAAGAGGATTGGGCAAGCCATTGAAGACTGGCTAGTGAAGTGGAAGGTGGATGTGCCAGTAGAAGTCCATTCTACATCAGAGAAAAGCAATCTTAAAGTTCCAATCATTGAAGAGGTAACATACAAAGACAGTACTGAAGTGCAAGTAGGAGAGAAGCAAAAGGAACCTGAAATCTTAGTACCAGAAAAAGGACCAAGAAAGAAAAGTAAGGAAACCAAAGAGAATCCAGAAGCAAAGTTGCATGAAGACGACTATGACTGCATCGCTCTGAAATTTCACGAATACCTAGAGGATACGATTGCCGCAAAATATAGTAAGAATGAAGAGGTGCAAGCACAGTTGAACAAGAACCTGTCGGAATTAAAGCTTATGGTTGTGAAGATAGACTAAGCACACCAAGACCTCATCTGAGAACCTGATGCAGAAGGTAAGAATCGTGAATCCAATACCCGAAGGATAAGGACACTGACCTTGATGATGAAGCCTCGTCTAGTGAAAATGCATCCACTGAATATCATTTTTCCAAATGAGGAGATGGCTGCAGGTGCGAAGCAAGTAGGGCACCTGGACATTAACATTGGCATGATAGCTATTGAGGGGTTGCAAGATCTGCATCTGTAGGTTGTTGATGAAATAAGAAATACAGACATCATCTGTCACAACCAGAATGTACACCTGGAGGAGAAGTACACAACTAGCAGAGGAATGTGCATGGAAGACCACAGATCTCACCAAGGCATAGGAAAAGAGAAGAAGGTTGGAAGTGACAGTTGCTACTGTCTGCGCACAAATACCTGAATGCAAAAAGTAGCCAGAGCTAGAATACACTATAGTACAGATTGGAAAGGTGGTAAGCAATTTGAAAGGAGAGATGGTAGAGATGGTGATATCCCACAATGAAGAGGTCGCTAACCTCACAACCCAACAACCACCTACCACGCCACAGGATATGGGGGAACAAAGAGTCGTAGCACTAAAAGATTTCGCAGATATTATCTCTGTCAAGGTAGGAAAATGTCAAGATTTGCTGGAAGATGCTACCAAGTTATGGACTATGCTACAGGAGGATCCTACCCTACAGAAGTGTCGAGATGACTTGCATTAGTGCTAGGAAGAATTGGATGCCATGAAAATGACCATGAAGACATTAACGCTAAGGGAGAAAATGAAAAAGTTTGTGCAAGTCAAGAAATTAGCAAAAGAACCGAAATTTTTGAGGGATGAGGAGTGTGAGACATCAGCGACACTACAACCATTCCAAGAAGCAGTGCTCACCCTCACTGATGAGATTGAGGAAAAATTGCAGGAACTCCGCACCAAAGAGAAGATAGTCCAAGAGTTTGCTCAGGAAGAAGTCTTTGTCGAGATACTGGAGACTGTTAAGGACTTGGAACAAGAAACAAAGGAAGTAGTTGCATAGCTGAGCACAACACTTCAAGGCTTCACTGAGAATTTGAACCCCCCAGAGGACCAAGAGCAAGAGCCAAGTGGATCGGGGATGATCCACAAGTAAGTGTTAGGGGCCTATTGGGCATTGTCTAATTTGGCACATTTTTTATGAAGTACAATTTTGGCAATTTGTGCAGTTCGGACTGCGAAGTTCAGATGGCACAGTTTTTTCAAGGGCATAGTTCGGATTGCGTAGTCAGATATGCGAAGTAAGCAGTGCGAAGTCGAGGCACATCGCATTTATGCTTATGCGTAGTGCCAACAAAACAACTATTTTGGGAAAAGAATATAAGGAAAGGTCGAGTAGATGAAAGAGACCTATTTTGGGAAAGCGACTCCATGATTCCTGACAATTGGGAAAGGAGTGACGTGAAGGCAGATGAAAGTGACCTATTAGTGAGAGTGGTGAAAAACCTTTGGAAGCTAAGCCACTCATCGACAGAGACAGGAAGGCTAAAGTGGCGGAAAGCAACATGCCATGATGTAGTTGGAACTAGATCTGCATATGTCAGAAGGCCATTAGAGCCCAAAGTTGTCTAGTAAGGAGACCAGAGGCGCATGGAGCAGCTATCGACTACGACAGGCCGAGGTGGAGGGTAACTGCACTAGTTTTGGGTACCTTAGGGTTTTCTTTAGCCCTCCTGCATTGTAACAGATGTGACCTAAGGGCACAGTCTATATATAGGGAATATTTTGTAAGGGAAAGGGTTGTTGTTATCGTTGTTGTGGTTGTTGTTGTTGTTGGTTTTGGTTGAATATTATTGAATATTGATCTATGTTAAGAGATTATTGTAAAGAGGCTCTGTAGCTGTGTGTGCAGAGACCCATTGAAAAGAGAAGAGAGTCTACAGTTGAGTTCACAGACTGGAACTGTTGAACCCTTCCCATTTATAATAAAACAACAGTTCCTTTGGACGTAGCTCCCATCCTGGGGGTGAACCACGTTAAATCATTGTGTCATGTGATTGAATGTGTATTTTATTTTGTTGAATGGTTACATTCTTTCTTATGAGTAAATGTATCTTCGCTATTGTGTGTAGTCTCCATAACAATGGACGATGGGACTAGTATGTTAAGTGTTGAACATGTGTGTGTAAATGTTGAATGTGCAAGTATTTCTGAACATAATCTATGCATGAGATAATCAGGTAACACTTAAGTCAGCGAAGTCTGTATAACTAACATTCCCCTAAAGCGCAACATCAAAAGTGCAGAGTTGCATGGTAGTTCATCATATTGCATAAGTTCATGAAATACACAATCTAATATGCTTGTTGAATGTGTAAATCTGCACTAAGAAAAGTATGACAGAGATGTGTGATTACTAAAGAGGTAGTGCAGTCCTCCGTTGCAATGTCCTGTTGTCGAGTAGCCATTTTGTAGCATGCAGTCCCTGGATGCGTGATAGCATAAGAGTTAACCACGAAGTAGGTGGAGCTTTGCGCAGTATTCCAGTCTATTGAACCACGCATCACCAAGTTGTGGAACCCTGATTTCAAAACCTCCCCATAACTTCTGATCAAGTGAGACCTCAGTCTGCTCGCAGATTGTTGCTGAAAGGGCCGATGAAAAGGGATTTTGTTGGTTCCCTGAACTGCGTAGAACCTGGGTCTATCTTGAAAAGTTAAAGAACAGTATATGAGCCAAAAAATTAAAAACAATCCAAGGATGAAGTACGTTGGATCTAAGAGGTTCTGTAGAAGTCAATGAAAAACACACAGAACTCAAAAACTAGGCCAAAAACCAAATTTGAGAATTTTTAGTACTGAGTGAAAAGTAATGGAGGGTGAAGTGCCCTACAAAGTTGCACCAAAGCATTGTGTGATGTACCTGCAATAATTAATTAATGCAAATACACGAGATATCAGAAATAATAGAACAAAATCGCTCTTATATTGATCACGGGCCACTTCGAGGGGGCAACCTTCTTTGAGCAAGCTCAATACAATTAACTTCACGATGCCTTCAATGACCTCAACACACACTTATATACTAAGTCTATGCCCAATACCATGAGTCAAAACCATGGGACATATAATACTACGGGACGACTTACAAAGCATATGCGTCCAATACTATGGGTCAATACTATGGGCTAATATAAACTACGGATCAACAAATGCTACGGGACGACTTACAAAGCATATGCGTCCAATAACAATATACTAACATAGTAAAGAGAAGGGTTTACATAGGTTCCTAACACATTGAGAGACCCAACGACGTGCTCTGCACATTGGGTAATCATGTCAGCGACACAGGATGCAAACTGACAGAAATATAGTCAGCGACGCAGTCTGCAAACTGTCTAAGTGCGCCATAAATATAGTGATGCGGGTGATAAATGTCCCTGGTGCATTGAGCAGGATCTAAGCCACCAAAAATAAAAATTCTCTAAGAATAAAAGGTTAAAAGTCCTAACGAATATCCCAAACAGAGTCTGGATAGCCCAGAGACTCTTTGATGGTCAAATTCAAAAATAAAAAGTAACTTCGCGGCTAGAGGATAATTGGAAAGAAATTGAAGAAACTAAAATGAAATGAAATCAAAAACATGGATTACTATCCCCAGTATGGTCTCCAAATTTGTTTACGGACAATCTTTATGAGCGAACTCAAATAGATCTCCCTAGTCTAAATGGTTTAGATCTAGAACAAATGAGTACATAGCACACATATGTTTCATATATAAATTGAAATGCAAGAAAAATAAAGAGATGGATGATCTCAATTATGCAATTCCTCTCTCCTTGCTGCTCCAAGCTCCAAGTCTTCAGATATTTAGCTGCAAAATGAAGCAAATCATGTGGAAACAAACAAGTGGTAAAAGCACATGGATGTGAATTGATCTAGATTAACAGTCAAAGAGGAAAATCCTAAATATCATTAACACAATAACATTTATGGAAATAACTTGTATTAAATCTAATGATAAGAAGTACAAAGGGAGATACATTATGAACAAAGCTTTTATGTCATAACCTCTTTTCAACAATCCTAGCCTCCAATATTGAATGCTTAGCCTCCTAATGGATGAAGAGGATCACCTAGGGAAATTCCACCAACATGAGAGTATTATATCCTTCCTCCCTTAACAATGGATAGGGGGTTCATATATATATATATATATATATATATAAAGGGGTAGGAGAGGTTGAGGATTTAGGGGAGAGGCTTAAGGGATCATCCCACTAGGTAAGGGGACAGACTTCCACATTTCCAGGTAAGTAGGGATAAGTCTCCACGCCATCCAAGCTTCAAGAAGTCACTCGAAGATTCTCTTTATCCACTTTAACCAACTGCGATGCACCTTGAACAAGGGAAACATGCCTTAGATAGAGATCAACACACCTTCTACAAAGGCACACTGTGTCACCGACGCACTCTACTAAGTTGCAGAGCACGACACCTTGAACCTGGTGTACCTTGCTAGAGAACATGGCGCATCGGAGTGAAAACAAAAGGTTAAATGGGAAGACAACAACTTCTCTTTTTGTATTTTAGCTCAAGAACTTTAGAGATCAAGGCATAGACATGACACATCGGTCATGGTGATGATATTTTGGGGTAACACTATCCATTAGTCTTGGGGTCGAAGGAAGTCAATTTGGTGAGCTCTGTGTCCATCAATGACCATAGGATGGACCAAAATGTGCTTAGGAACCTATTTTCTCGATCACAATAAGGAAAATAGCATGTAGCATAGGTCACAGTGAAGGCTTTTAGTGTTACAAGATTGGAGAAAATTGTAAAAAAAACCTCTACCACAACCTTCCCCAATGGTAGCAGATATTTTAATGGAGGTTATTATGGATATATTTTATAACTAAAACAAATCAACGGCCGGATGTTTTAGTGGATGTTTTTACCGGTGCACTTTGTTTAAATTGTGCACACCGATGCGTTTAGTAACACAACACATTGGTGTTGTATGATGTAAAAATAATCACCGATGCACTCAAATAGAATAAGCACCAACAATAACCAAATTTCAACACCACACTTGTGATCGCGTTTATATTTTACACATTGGTTCTTATACACAAAATAAATGCACCAATGCGATATATTACATCATAAGCACCGAGAAATTTTTAATATTCTTAAATTTTACCGGTGTTATCAATTTATAAGAGAGAATCGCTGCATTTCATTTTCAAACTCACTATTTCTTACAAACTATCAAAATAACCCAGTGCATTTAAACAACTAAAATGCACCGGAAAAACTTAAACACAAAAAAGAACTGGTTTGTATAAGCTTTGATAGTTGTTTGTGCGTATAATCCATTGACATGCACCAGTGCTATAAAATATAGAAGCGCACTAGATAAGTCGTATGGCACATGGAAATTCTTATTTTCAAAATTTAATGGTGCATTTAATTTACATTGGAGTGTTGGGATTGTCGTTGATATAAACACACCTATGCGTATAGTTCAGGTAGGCACACTGATGCGACATCAATGATCAAAAGCACCGCATATGATTCTTTTAACAGTTTCTACTGACATTGGAGTCAAATATATATATATATATATATTCTTTTTTTTAATTCCATTATTCACCTGAAATTGAAATATTGTTTTACAGTACTATTCATTTCAAGTTTAATTAGTGTGTTTGTTTGGATTAATTTCTAATATCATAGATGCAAGCATCTATTGTAATATTTAATCATCCATACATTTAATTATCAATGTACCATTTCACATGTAACATTCGACAGTAACACTGAAGAATGTAATAGAAAAAAACGTTTATTTTATTATATATCAATAGGAGTGCATTTGTCATACAAAATAGAAAAACATAGAGATAACAATAATCAAAATTTCAACATGCATGTAACTATTACACTTATTGGTAACTCGTTTTTTTTCATTTCGGACACTATGTCTAGTACATTATTTTACAAAATGTCTGATTTTCACAAATAATTACTTCAAAATATATAGCAACCTACAACAACTTGCAATAACATCAAAATTAAATATGGATCATGATTATTATGTATAACTGTTATCGATGCTCGAGTCACTTGCATCTATTGAGTTATTTGGATGAATGTTTTGTTGATTGGCTCGATTGCTTTCCTCTTCTTCAACTTCCATCCGCAAACATAAAAATAAAGTCTACTGAGTGTATCTACATTGACGAGAATAATGAAAAATAAAATAGATAGTATACATGAATGTAAATTGAAAGGCGATGTACCATATACATAATTGAGTCATGAATGATACACATTCTTTCAAAAGGAAATCTCATGCCTTCTATCAACATGTCTTCTATTGGCTGCACTCCATACTTTGTTTCCTGCATTTTTTATGCCCTGTCACAAATCATAGACTTAATATAAAGGATTTTTGTCGTTTTATTAATTATAAAATGAGATAATTAAAACAATATAGATACTTACAAAATCCACAATTAACGCCAATTTCATTAAACTTGGAGATATTCTAGTCCAATTCACTTTCAAGATGAGTAAAAAACAACCTTTCTAAACCCCAAAATCAAGGTTTCTAAAGTGAAAAATCTAGTTCCAAAAGAGCCAAATCCGGTTCCAAAAGTGCCAAATCTGATTCCAAAAGTGCCAAATCCAGGTTCCAAAAGTGCTAAATCTAGTTCCAAAAGTTCCAAATCGAGGTTCCAAAAGTGCCAAATCCGGTACCAAAAGTGCCAAATCTGGTTCCAAAATTGCCAAATCCAGTTCCAAAAGTGCCAAATACAGGTTCCAAAAGCATACTTTTGATTTTGATATCCACCTTTTGAAATTGGTTTTTGTGCTTTTCCGATATGATAAATATGATAATGGGACTTTTAGAACCATATTTTTCCCTTTTGGAAGGCTACTTTTGACACTTCCAATACTTAAATTTTCAATTTTGAAAACCAATTTAGGCACTTTCAAGCTCTGATTTTGCATTTTCAAAAACCAAACTCGACACTTTACAAGTATTATAATCACAGTGAAATTGAACATAATAGTACAAACAAACGTAAGTGTCACTTATTTACAAAAATAATTTCATTTTCATTTTATTCACAATTGGCCTCACATCACTCACGCCATTTAGGTGCAGTAATCAAGGCCATAATCGATCTAACAAGAATGTGTCATTAACATCTTGGAAAGTATATGTTTTTGTTATAATACAATTCCCTTTCTCATTACGAACATTTTTTTCTTTTGAGTCATCTACAATCATTGTATTTGTAGCATCCAAACCATGGATCAAAATCTCCCAAAATTTGTTTAAAGGCTTGAGAAATACATAAGGATTTCCATCGCCCTGATAACCCTCTATGGCTATGCAAGAACAATATTCTTGTGTTAAAATTACTCTAAATTGTTCCCTTTGCAATCATGTTCTTTGTAATAATGTTGGAAAAAACTTGTCAAAATTTTTTTGTTGTGTAGATGTGCATACCCCAACTTCAAATATATTAAACAATTTTTCAAAAAATTCCCTAAATCCTGGACGTATAAAATAATACTTCGTTGTTGATTCGATATATGGTTTTCATGACAATCCGAAATTCTTTTTTTTTATGTACAACATGTAACAAAACTCCATTGAAATCGAAAATAACCAATGGTTTACTAGTAACCAATCTTCTAGTATCTGCAAACCAAAAAAACACACACATAACCCAGTCAATAAAATATTACGTTTCAATGTTTCTAAGTATATTGCTTTCATGTTCTACAATTTTTGAAACAATTTTTGAAACACATCACTAGATACATGAAACAATGTCTATTAACAATATGAGAATTGTCTAATAAAATTTGCATCAATTAAATGTAGAAGTTATCAAAAATATACAAACCAGTAAATGAATTATTTTATGTATAATATGACTGTCATTTGAAGTTGAATGTCTTTAACCAATGCCTCATTTTTTAACAAGGCCGGAGATAATTCAACAGAGAACAAAAAAAAAATTTCATAGTTATTTCTCTATCTTATGAACCGTCAAATTTCCAACTAGTTGGCATTTTAAAGCATTTTTCCTTGCTATTAATAATCTGTTGAATGATTTTTCCCTTCATTTATAAACAACATGTCTATTTTTTTATATATATCTCCATAATGAATAAGTAGATCCTTGAACGAATTTTTATATATGTGCAGTACTTCACCAACATTATAAATAGTACTATGTTTACATTGCTCTCGACCCCAAATAAATACAAAGTCTTCATTCTTCAACCATACAAATTTACCAAGGAATTTTATAATTTGCATGTTGTCGAGCGTGGAAAACCACGGAGCAACGTCAAAATGTTCTCTGGAAACATTGATAATATCGGGGTTGAACATCCATGCATAATAACGATAGCAATTATGGACAAAATGAGGTTGTTGAGAAAAATCTTCAATGTTGGATAACATCCGAACCCCAAAGAGAAATCCCTCTACTCCCAGGACCAATAGTTTCTTTTGTGGTGATATTTGGACTGCATACAAAAACTAAAACACATTGAATGATTTAAAATCTCCATAGGTTACATCTAGTGTTTCCCGCTCTTGAAAGAGGCAATGATAGGTTACATTAGATGGTTGTCACTCAACTAGAAGAAGTTAGTGAAGGGTTTGATATCAGTTAATTCATGCATTTTACTAAGACCCTTCTAGAGTCGATGTACCAATTCACTATTTTTCCTAGCGGATGATGCACTAAAGGGCTTATTCAAAATACAGTTTTTACATGGATTTGCTTTCACATCATCACCCTCCAAAACAATCATTGATGTATTACTTTGCGAAGATTGCATTGGGAAATCCTACCACACACTCTCTAATTTTTTGTGTGTATTTCCTTATTGATTTTTGGTACATCTCTCTCGAAACCATAAAAATAAAATTTGTTCCCCATATGAGTTTCCTACATTACCTGCCCTCAAAAATGTTGTAAACAATGACTTCCCCTCATCAACCCCACATTTAGATGACCAAATTCCAACATCGACTTTGGAAAGACATAATCTCAAAAATTGCATTGCATATGTTCATGACTGATATGAAGTTTCTTTCTGTTTAAATTCAAATTCACCAACAATACTTTCTTCCCCCTTTTTTACTTTTTTCCCTCAAACAATTTTTTTTTTTAATTTCCCTTTTCTTCTCTTTTGGAGTCATTTTCTGTGACTTTCTTGCGAAATAGAAAACCTTCCATTTCTAATATCAATAAAATTTTTGTATGGGGAGCCGAAAAAAAATATTGCTTGTCATTATATATTTCAAAATAAATTTGTTTTATCAATTTAAGTAGAAAATATTCTTTGTCTTTTACCTGTCAATGCTAGGCCAACAATTCATTGGTGAGTAACATTGCTGGAGATACCGCGTTTTGAAACTAAGCCCTTGCCTGGTTCATTATTATCCAAGATTTTTCTTGGTTCATTAGTATACAATGTGATTTGTTGGACATTGTCGATGCCAGCTCTGGTTGTATATGATCCACATGTTGAATAGCAATCCAATCATCTTGACCTGGAAATTTGCAAGTATACATTTTATATAATTTTTTGCAAGTATTCAAGGTCACTATCCCCATTCTTGTCCATCTTGTCCATCTCGTTCTCTAATTTGGTAGTTCTTTGTGGATTCTCTATCACATTCAGGGTCATAATTGGATAGTATAATTTTATTGGACGATACATGAGTGTGCTCTTTATTTGAAGCTGTAGTAGAATAGGAATTTGGAGAATTTATTGAACATAACTAACCGAGAAAAGTAAAATACAATGAAATAAGACATCTGAAAATGTTAATACAAATAACTTGGTTTATACCCAATTCATGAGACACATTTTCCATAAACAACTCTTGTTGTATTGTCTCCAAAATAGAAATAACTATTCTATCTTCCGACCTTATCAACGATTGAAGAACTCTACCTCCTGTGTATAACTAAATAATTGTACCTTGAGAAGAGACCAGTCTGAAAACTATGTGATCCCATAATTCCTGTGTCCTTTCTTTTGCAAAAACATGGCTTCTCGAACTATCATTGTTAACCTTGGGAAAAGGTAAATCAATCCTTGGTAGGCCCTCATCGTTCAAATCCATATCCATTTGAAAAGTAGACAAATTATCCTCATCCCTTCCAATTATCCAACGCTGTATAATAGAGAATCCTATAAATAATTCCTTGGAGAAATCCCTACGAACTCCCTAGGAAGGATTCCACGTTACCTTTTTTCTTTATTTCTTGCTAAAAACTGTGAAAGCTTTAGAAATCATACAAGAGTTTTCCATATCAGCTAGAAAATACAAGTACATGTCGCTTCATTTGATTCTAAGTAGTACAACAACGCAAGCATATCTTCTTCTGTCCAAGGACTATCACAATTACACATATCAACAACAACAAATTCACTGCTGATTGCCGCACCAAAAAAGGCAATGGATCTTAGTGTGTTGACCAAAGATGCATGATAACAACATTGACAAGCAAACTGTGAGCTATCTTTGATGAGGACAATGGACATACTCATCCCCTCTTTATTGATATATATGTTCAATATTTTGTCAGCATCATTTGGTAATTTCGTAGCATTATCTGCTTCAGATTCTTTCTTTCTCTTCTTACCCGAAGATTTTGCTTGTTTTTCAAAGCATAAAATAATGCACAGTTGCTGGAGATGATTTGGTGCAATTTTATAGATTTCAATGACATTATCGATAGTGATAATATGTGATCAAAAAGTTTGAACATCATGAGCTTTGAAATATTCAAAGATCAAATGCCTTGTTAACCTATCCTCCTTGATTCACTTGCAATATTGATACAAAGTCTCTGCGTAAACATTTTTGTCGACTAATGTGCTCAGCCAAACCAATCCGTTCATTATATTTTCTGCCACAGTGGTCAATTCAGCTTCATCAATATCACACAATGGTATAAAAAATTAGATCCATGATTCTTTATTTTATTTTGAACAAAACCAACCTCAGTGATTCTCTTGGGTGAGCATGGCAAGGAACCACTTTTGTAAAGCTCAAATACATACATCCATTTACTCCACAGTCGATCCGATGTCAAAACAAGAGTTAGCTTGTCTTTAAGACTCTCCTTTGTTTGAACAACAAATATATCCATACATTCCCTTGGAAATACTACAAGCATATAAAATTAAAGATAATATTTAATTTGCTAATTTAATAGCACATGAAGCAATCTAAAGACTTTGACCGACAAGAAGAAAAATTATATACCTTCCAATCATTAGTGGAAGCATTTCCCTTTCCCGAGGGGGATGGCCTACCGCAAGATATCCATTTCTCCCTTGCTTTTACAACTTGAGAAATAAATGGAGTGTATTGCTTGTTTGATAAATTTTGTTGTTTGCATAAATGACTAATAATGTGTTGAGGAACATATTTATGTAGAAGATGATTTGTTCGATTCCAATACCTTGAATGGACCAATTGATATTTATCAGTTTCAATGATTTTTTTATGTGCATAAATAGTATACTGCCCATCCAATATATAAAAATTTACTGAACGAAAATTAATTTCATCTTAATTTCCAGTAACAAATCCCAATGTGGTATCCTTTTCGAAAGGAAATAGAATAGCATCTCCCAATGTTGTTGTAAAATTTGAGAGAAGATATAAAACCATCTTTGACACGACCTCCTCATCAAATTTTTGATATTGCAAATGCAGAGGCACAACAAGACATCTTGTTACATCAATAGAAAAAAAATTCTCATTGAACAAAAAGTCTTTGATATGTTCTTATTGAACTTCTTCTGAAATTTTGAAGCTCTTAGTCGCTTTCTGCATCATCGCAACAGAAGGAATTAATTTGAGTGCTTTGAAGCAATATTTGGTCACATCTTTTTCAATATGATCGACAAATGCTCTTATAATGTAGATAAGAATCTTTTCATGGCCTACACTTGTCAACTTCTTTTCAATATTCATGTGATGCAATACAGACGAAGTTTTCGCAGCCAGGATTCTTTTCTTCCATACCGACAAAATTCCTTTCTTCAAATATGATGCGATATTAATTCCAGACCGATTAGAAGCATCATACGAGGGAAAAAACCACCCTTGCTTCGCACAGGAAACTGAATCTGAATCGGGACCAATTTTCATTCGATCTAGTCGAAAATTACTTATCATAATATCATCCTATAGAAGGAAACAACGGTCTCTCTTGACCACTTCAACTTGAACACACAATAAATCTTCGAAATGGGATCTGCATATATGTCAATATTTCAGCTCAAGTTGGATCTCGTTCCTCATCCACGATGAATAGATATAAATCCAAGTACAAATAATCCAATTCATCCATCTCAACATACCATCCTTGCTGGAATAAACAAAGGTTGTGATATTTTAACAAATCAAGGAACGATATTTCTTGGTATTGACTAATGCTAAAAAACGAAGACATGTTTTATCTGCAAAAAACAGTAAATATTGTCTAGTTAATATAAGAGTGCATACGATGTTTATAATTATCAATTAGTGTTTTAATATTTGAATTATACTTGCAAATGTTCAGGCTAATGATCATGTAAAATTCAAGCACAACAGATCTATGGAACAAGCACAACAGTTATTAGAGATGCATGCAACAAAATGTATGGAAACACTGTGCAAAAGGTTTGCAGTAGTAAAATAATCTCATATACTTGGAAGATTACATTACAATGTGTAACAATGGATACAATAAGCCAAGCAATTCGAATTCCAGAGTGGTCACTTGAATTGAATGCATGAGAGTGCCTTACTTGGCAGTTAACACCACTCAGCACATCAGTTAACCACTTACCTATCATAATACTGACTCAAACTAGCTCTGAAATTGCCTACCTGAGTCTAACTGATTCAGAACTCAACTAATTGCCCAAAAATAGGGGAGGGCACCTTTCTTTATGCATTTAACTGAATAGTAGGTGAAAATAACACCAGATGAAGTCAACCAGTGTAGTAGGGCGCCTTCTAGTCTCTTGTTGGTTGAATGAACTCGTAAATGTTGTCAGTTGGACTGAGTAGTGCGCATTAGTCATGCAAATCACCCCCTAAATGATGGAGGAGGCTCAGTTGATGGCCCAGTTGGCTCCTAGAATGTAGGAGGAGGCCCAGTTTACTGAAACTGTGATCTGTTGATGATGTAAGCACATGATTGAGTCAAAATACTTAGGATGGGTGGAAAATTAAGCTGTGAGGCTCAAATAAATTATGTGTGGTTGGAAAATGATCCAACACCCCCCCTTAAGCTAATCTCATGTGGAAGAGAAAATAAAAATAATAAAAGGGCCATGGAAACAAAAGCCATAGGTCACCTAGTACATAAATAATCCAAATAAAGAACAGTCCATAAAATAAGGAAATGGAGAAAACCTCATGGGAAATCCCCCCTCAAAATAGACTGAAACTCACCAAAGGATTAATTGCTCCAAACTCAAGTAGGTGTGATGCTTGATCATATGTATAGAAGTATCTTCCTCTTGGGAAGAAGTGGATCATGCTTCAAAAACATGTGCTTGTATTCTCCTTCAGTGGATGCAAGCAAATATGGAGGTTTTCTGAACTTGCTCTTCAGACCAATCATGGTGAGAACAAATCCAAAAATATGAATATCATATTGGAACCTGTAATTCAAACCAAGTGAGGTAGGATCAACTCCAATCAAATATAATTTCTCTTGAAACTTGAACTTCTAATCGGTGGAAGTTAAATCAGCACCAAGAATTGATATATGGTTTATTGTGATCTCCTTTGAACCAACAAGGGTGAGATCAAAACCAAAATGTAACTGAGACTTGAACCCAAGCAAATGGTAGTGTCCTCCATCTTTAATGAATCTCTGAGAACATGTGCCAATGATCGAACAGAAGTCCATAGGAAGCGTGTGATCAAGGAGGGCGAATGCATCACCTCCAAACTCCTATTGAACCTCCAAAACATTCAATAAATCATCATTCTGCACACTGACAAACTCATGTGAAAGAGAGGATTTAATAACCTCTTCAAATTCTAGAGTATGAGTTGTCTTATCTTCCTTAGAATTCGAAATAGAAGACATTGAGAACATGAGTGTTGAATCTGCATCTTCTTCTTCATCTTGAACAACTTCATCATGAGATATGGTTGAGCCCAAGACATAATTAGAGAGAACACTTAAGGAGGTATCATTGGGCTTGTTCTCCAAATGGCTAGCATGATCCTCTTCCTTCTTCTTTCCAAATTCTCTATCCAAATTGGTCCAGAGATCTCTTGGATGTTCAACAGTATTAATGAGGTAGCGCATACTAGGAGACATAGCAATACACATTGCTCCAAAGGCTCTGTCACAATCATTTAGCCAATCATTCTCCTCTTCATAAGAAGAAAAATATCTCGTGAGACCAATACACATATCAAAAAGACATTGTCTCTTCAGATATGATATCATATTTGGTTTCCACTCATCATAGTTGAATGGAGAGAGAGGAGGAATTTCTTTCAGATCCATAGAAGATGTTGTAATATTTTTGAGAGAAACCTGTAGTCACAAATAACAAACAATCTTTAGGTTGACAACCTGCACTTTTCAAGTTGCATCACACCCATCATAGACTATCAAGAAAGCTTGAAGATTCAGATGCACAATATCCATAAATTATCTGGAAAACTTTCGGCTTCTGGTGCAGAGTTGGAATATTTTTGAGAAAAAACTGCAGTCACAAACAACAAACAATCTTTAGGCCGACAACCTGCACTTTTTAAGTTGCATCACACTTGGCATAGACTATCAAGCTAGATTGAAGAGTCAGATGCACAATATCCAAGAATTATGTGGAAAACGTTTGGCTTCTTGTGTAGATTTGGAATATTTTCGAGCAAACTTTCTCAATTTGCATATGTGTTTCTGGTGTAGAAGTGCAGAAACACTGTAGAAAATTTGCCTTGTCCTTCCATGGATTTGATACCATGTAAAATTAAAGCCCAACATATCTATGGAACAAGCACAATAGTTACTAGAGATACATGCAGCAAAATGTATGTAAACACTATGTAGAAGGTTTGCAGCATTAAAATAATCTCATATACTCAGAAGATTACATTACAATGTGTAAAAATGGATACAATAATCCAAGCAATTCGAATTCCAGAGTGTTCATTCGAATTGAATGCATGAGGGTGGCTTACTTGGCAGTTAACACCACTCGGCACATCAGTTAACCACTTAAATATCATAAGACTAACTCAAACTGACTTGTAAACTGTCTAACTGAGTCTAACTGATTTCCCAAAAATAGGGGAGGACGCCTTTTTGTCTACAGTTAACTGAATAGTGGGCTAAAATAACACCAGATGAAGTCAACCAATGTAGTAGGGAGCCTTCTAGCCTCCTGTTGGATGAATAAACTAGTAAACTCTATCAGTTGGAATGAGGAGTGAGCATTAGTCATTTAAATCACCCTTTGAATGGTGGAGGAGGCTCAGTTGTGGGCCTAGTTGGCTCCTAGAATGTAGGAAGTGGCCCAGTTTACTGAAACTGTGATCTGTTGATGATGTAAGCCCATGATTGAGTCAAAATACTTAAGATAAGTGGAAAATTAAGCTGTGAGGCTCAAATAAATGATGTGTGGTTGGAAAATGATCCAACAAATCGATGGAGAAGGAACGACCACTCATTTTCAAAATCAATTGCTTGATTAAGAAGAAATCTGCTAGGATTATCCATGAGAGATCGAATGCACATTTTATATAGTCATTTGATATTGAATCGATCATAGAAGGAGCGATCATCATAGAAGGGGTGGCCAATACTTCTTGTCAGAAGTCGAAAGTCAGGATAAATATTGTTTCTATGTTTTAACTTAGACAATGTATCGATCCATACTATTTAATGTGGAAGTCAGAATTTTGGAATTTTCAGCTGAGCCTTCGTAGATTAAATATTTTTATATTTCTCTCGTAAATGAAGGGTCATCTAACCCTTCTTATACTCAATATTCTTCCAATGTTCACCATTCTGGATATACATGAATTGACTACCTAGCCTTCGTAGATTAAATATTTTTACAATAACCTCATAAATGAAGGGACGTTCGACCGTTCTTGTTCCTAGTATTCTACTCAAAATAGTTCTAGACTGCAAGAAGGGTCGGTCGATCCTTATTTTGTTCACCATTCTAGATACATGTGAATTGTTTGATATAGGTGTTGACAATTCTCTACTAAACGAAGGGCCGGTCGATCCTTCTTTTCGAAAGTTGGGATAAATATTTTTTATATGTTATAACTTAGCCAATGACCCGATCCCTACTATTTACTGTGGAAGTCGGAAGTTGGGAATTGTCTGCCCAACCTTTGTAGATTAAATATTTTTACATTTCTCTCATAAATGAAGCGTCGGCCTACCCTTCTTGTGCTTAGTTTTCTTCCGTTGTTCACCATTCTAGATATACATGAATTGACGACCAAGCCTTCATAGGTTGAATATTTTTACAATTCCTTCATAAATGAAGGGGTGGTCGACCACTCTTGTGCCCAGTATTCTGTTCATAATAGTTCTAGACTGCAAAAACGGTTGCTCGATCCTTCTTGTGTTCACCATTCTGGATAAATGTGAATTTTTGGATATAGGTGTTAACAATTCTATACTAAACGAAGGGGCGATCGATCCTTCTTGTTGGAAGTCGGAGTCGGGATAAATATTGTTTATATGTGTTAACTTAGCTAATGTCCTGATCCCTACTATTTACTGTGGAATTCAAAAGTCAAGAATTGTCATCCCAACCTCCATAGATTAAATATTTTTACATTTCTCTTGTAAATGAAGGGTCGACCGACCCTTCTTGTGCCCAATATTCTTCCAGTGTTCACGATTTTGTATATATATGAATTGACGTCCTAGACTTCGTAGCTTGAATAGTTTTACAATTCCCTCATAAATGAAGGGGTGATCGACCCTTCTTATGCCCATTATTCTGTTCATAATAGCTCTATACTGCAAGAAGGGTCGGTCGATCCTTCTTGTGTTCACCATTCTGGATACATGTGAATTCATAATTCTCTACTAAACTAAGGGGTTACCGATCCTTCTTGTTGGATGTCAGAAGTTGGGATAAATATTTTTTTATATGTTATAAATTATCCAATGTCCCGATCCCTACTATTTACGGGGAAGTCGGAGGTCGGGAATTGTTGTCCTAGACTTCATAAACTAACTATTTTTACATTTCTCTCATTAATGAAGGGTCGGTCGACCCTTCTTGTGCACAGTATTCTTCCAGTGTTCACCATTCTGCATATACATGAATTGACGTCCTAGACCTCGTAGGTTGAATATTTTTACAATTCCCTCATAAATGTAGGGGTGGCAGACCCTTCTTGTGCCCATCATTCTATTCACAATAGTTTTATACTGCAAGGAGGGTCGATCAATCCTTCTTTTGTTCACCATTATGGATACATGTGAATTGTTGGATATAGGTGTTCACAATTCTCTACTAAACGAAGGGTTGGCCGATCCTGCTTGTCGGAAGTCAGAGTCATGATAAATATTGTTTATATGTTTTAACTTAGCTAATGTCCCAATACATACTATTTACTGCACAAAACGGAAGTCAGGAATTGTCAACCCAGCCTTTGTAGATTAAATATTTTTACATTTCTCTTGTAAATGAAGGTTCAGCTAACCCTTCTTGTGCTTAGTATTCTTCCGGTGTTCAACATTCTGGATATACATGAATTGACGGCCTAGCCTTCGTAGGTTGAATATTTTTACAATTCCTTCATAAATGAAGGGGCGAACAACCACTCTTGTGCCCTGTATTTTGTTCATAATTTTTCTAGACTGCAAGAAGGGCCAATCGATCCTTCTTGTGTTCACCATTCTAGATACATGTGAATTGTTGGATATAGGTGTTCACAATTCTCTGCTAAACGAAGGTGCAACCGATCCTTCTTGTCGGAAGATAGAAGTCGGGATAAATATTTTTTATATGTTATAACTTAGCTAATGTCCCTATCCCTACTATTTACTGTGGAAGTCGGTAGTCGGGAATCATCGTCCCAACCTTCGCAGATTAAATATTTTTACATCTCTCTCTTAAATGAAAGGCCGACGACCCTTCTTTTGCTTAGTATTTTTCCAGTTTTCACCATTCTGGATATACATGAATTGACGGTCAAGCCTTCGTAGGTTGAATAATTTTACATTTCTCTCTTAAATGAAGCGATAACCTCTTAAACAGAGAGCAGAGTCTGCACACAAAAATTTTGGCGTTATGTGAAGTTCGCAAATTTGAAGATGTGTTGCGAAGTACACATAGTAAATCAAGTCACGAAGTAAAGAAGCAAGTAGTGATGTGAAGTTCCATCAAGAGAATGGAAATGTGTAGTGAGATTTGCTACTCACCTAACATTCGGTGAAGCTACAAAAGACTAGCCGTTACAGTTTTTGTTTCAAAACTAGTTGTTATACAGTACTTTCGGGAAATCGGGTTTTTCCACTTTAAGGCATACTTGTCCATTGAAGACACGTTTAATGCAATGAAAGGACCAATATCTAAGCTATATTTGGAGAACGTACATAACATTTAATGTTAACTTAAATCCATTTTTGGGCACATCTTAGTGTGGATTATGGCTATACAAAACAAAGAAGCGCACAGTTACATGTTTTACCGTGATTGTTAATTTTACCATGAGTAAATTTTGAGTGTTTACCAGTGAAGAACAAAGCATCCCGACAGTACATGTTTGAGAAAGAATACCAACAAGAGATATTAAATAAATTTCAACAGTCTGATCTAAAAGTAGTTATGAAGAATCTCGTGAAAAAAACAACTGAAGAGAAGGGTGGGAATTCTAGAGCCACACCAGAATCCAAGCAGAAGGATAAGTAGAAACCCAAGGAACAACATAAGCCTTGGGCTGCAGAAACACCAATAGAACAACATGAAGAGTGACCTCGCGAGAGGCCAATTCTGATGATATCTAAATACATTCCACTGTGCAGAGAAGATGCACCAGTGGTAGTGTTGAAGAAGAACCCACAGTATGACATCCATCTGTCATTGATGTCAAGCCATTTTCGAGAGAAGGAAAACTTGCTGGGAAATATCTCGGAGTGTAAGTTCACAGATTACGATCTGCTGAATTCGACCAAGTATCCGCAATTTCAGCCAAAAAGTTACATGCCTAGAAAGTTTGATGAATCCACTAAACAGACGACTATACAACCACAGGACTGGATTGTACCGTTAGAGTCTTCAGGACTATTGAACCTGTTAATGATTCTGCACTTTGAACGAAGTCTAGAGCTAATAGCTGTCGTGCATAAATTGCTATCGTGCACAAACCAAGAATACTTCTGGCTAGACCGCAAGATAGATATAAATATTGACTTGATCTACAGGATCACCCATCTAAAAAACCAAGGTGATGATCCCTCAACAGAGTTTGTGGGTAATACAAAAGATAAATAACTCTCCAAGCAGATGATGAGCGAATTTGGGTTAGTGAAAGGAACTCGATTCTATCAAGTAGACCAGATTAAATATTTTTCCACGTATTTCACATTAAAATTGCTCACATGTAGTGTACTAAGAACATGTAGACCGACAAAAGTCTCGACTACTAGGATTTCCATAGCTTCCAAAGCTAAGGACAAGATACCGTTCAACTAGGAAGGCTACTTGTTGAATGAATTTTTGGATGATGTAGAGGATGCACAGGACAATGGCTCTTAGTTTCACTTCAGCTGGCTGATCGTCCTCATTGCATTTGTGGGATGGAAAGAGCCAAATTACTAGCAGAATGTACAGGTGTTCCCTAGTGACTGTCGCAGACCTTGATATGCAAATATATGGAGCAATGAAAGGATGGAAATGTTAGTTTTTCATCATTTAATTCAATAGATCTAGGATCTTAATTGAAAGAACAACATGTATAGCATATCAAGCATAAGAGACAAGAGGCAAGAGACACAAAACATTTCACCGGGTAAAACCAAGAAGGTGAAAAACCCCGCAACTTCCTCAGAGATAGCATAAGCATCAATACAAGGATAACCATGATCAAACCCAAGAGATAGATATCTTCAGCAGCATGCTCCTCCTCTACTTGTGTCCACCATCCTCTTCTCTCACTAATGCGAAGTGAGTGAATAATAGAATGTGTAAAATGAGAGAGACACACTCTCTATTTATACACTAACTTCCACTTGACCTTTACTCAATTAGGTCGGCCTCAACTTAACAACTTAATACTAACTGGGCCGACCCCTACTAGGGTGGTCTATTAACCCTTTGACCCACATGACTCATACAGGGTTGACCCCATCAAGGTGGTCGAATGACCCATCAAGTATAAGTTATGACACTTACAATATAACTTGCGACACTTGCAAGTACAACTAATGACACTTCCAATCGGAGGAATAATACATCTTCATTGAGGATACAATAAAGTACAAATACAATATACAAGTGAATATCTTTTGAAGTTACAAATACATCAACACTCCCTCCTAACTAGGAAGGTATTCTCTTGACACAAGTCATCAATACATATAGGCACAAGTCTTCAATTCCTGAGCTGGATCATCATCAGTGGATCACGGAGCATCATCATCATCACTGCTGCTGCACTTGACATCTCGATCACTGGGATATCTCTAAATTCTTCTCGTCATAGGAAGTTCTACAGAGCCAGCCCCTTTTCATGTTGGATGTAGTCCCACCACATGTAGGTCTTCATCCACACTGGCCATATAGTGGAATTCTCAGGACTTATTACATGCGTCAAAAAACCTCGAAAAAGTATACCAGGATCCTTTATGTTGCAAAGCACGGCCAGAAAGATCTCCCAAGGAGCTATTACATGTGACCATCACAAAACCTTAAAAGAGTGTCCCAGGAACATTTGTGTGCATAGCAAGACCGACAAGAACTCTAAAGAGAATCCCAAGATCATTTATGTGCCTAAGCATGACTTGAAATATCTCCAAGACTGATTACATGTGACCCCCACCACAAAACCTCGAAAGAGTATCCTAGGATCCTTTATGTGCCTAAGCATTGTTGATGTATATGTAACTTCGGAATGTATTTCATATATATTTATTATACCCTTATTAGAGATGTGTTATTCCTCTATAAGGAAGTGTCACAAGTGTGTGTACTTGCCGATGGATTATTAGACCACCATGCGTGGCGTCGGCCCTGAAATATATATTATATTATAGATGTATCTAGATAGACAAGTCGGCCCCATAAGGTCACTGGGCAAACAGGTTAAGTATAAATAGAGATCGGGAGATCTCTATTTGCATTCATTCCGAAAGACACACTTCTCTCACTCAGAAAGTGGCGCACTAGTGAGGAGGAGGATCATCTGCTCTAGGAGACTATCTCAAGTGTATTTTGGTTGTACTTTGGTTGAGCCATTGCTCTCTCTATCTCTGAGGAAGTTGTGGGGTTTTTCACCTTAGGGTTTTCCCCATGGAAACTCTGTGTCTCTTGTCTCTCATGCTTTTCCTTCTTATGATGCTTGTCATGCTTATTGTGATTGTTATGCATTGATATACTGTATATGTTATTCTCTCAATAAAGATCCAAGAGTATTGTGAATTAATGCTCAAAATTTAACATGGTATCAGAGCTAACCTGAGAAGAAGACATTTTGCAGTGATAGAAACTTGAGTTTCTTGTTTATTGGGTTTCTCTCCATAGTTTTTGGAAAAGCAGTATAGTAGATTGACTCTACTCATCAAGGAGAATCTATCTGTCCAATCAGAATTCAATTCTGAGCATTTTCATATTTGGCCCTAAAAATTAGGGTTTCCACAAAAATAGTCATTTCTGAAATCTGAAGACATAGCTGGAAGCTCCCTGCACAAATCGAAGTTTAGAGCTTTGTATCGAGATTTTTGGCTGGGTAGATCTCCGGGAAACTCAAACCCTAATTCAGGGCTCTCCCTAGTGATCCCGGGAGGACAAAAAGGCAAATCCGAACGGTAAAGCTTTGTTGATCTCAAATTCTCAATACACTAAGCTGATCAGCTCATCAAGGCGCTTCTTTCTATCCTTTCAGAAAGTTGAAATTCACATTTTGAATTTTTAGGGTTTTTTCGACAAACCCTAATCCGGGACCAGATCCAGTTTTCAGCATTTCAAGTGGTAAGACCTAAATCTTTTCTATTTCCATTTGAAGTACTCTTTAAAATGTCTCACCACACCAAGCTTGAGGATAAGCTTGAAGGGGCTAATAACTTCCGAGCTTGGAAGTATAGGATTGGGTTAATCCTAGAAGAGAATGAGTTGGACTCATATATAAAAGAAGACATCCCTATCCCAGAGGACGAAGAGGCTAAAGTATTGGATAAGAAGAACTTGGTCAAGGCAAAGAGAATCATTGCTAATTCTATCAAAGACCATCTCATACCCCATGTGTCTTCTCTAAAGACACCCAAGGCTATGTTTGATTCTTTGACCAAACTATTTGAAGGAAAGAACATAAATCGGAAGATGACCCTGCGGAATCAATTGAAAGGGGTCAAGATGTCGAATGGAGAAACCATTCAGTCCTATTTCTCCAAGGCCTCTCAGATCAAGGAACAAATTGAAGCTGTAGATGAAATGGTGGAGAATGGTGAAATTGTTATGACTACTTTGAATGGCCTACCTAGGTCATGGGACTCTTTTATCCAAGGGATCTATGCTAGAAAGAAGTTAATATCCTTCAGTAGATTATGGGAGGAATGTTCTCAAGAAGAAGCAAGGCTTGTGGCAAGAGAAGAGAAGATGGGAAATGAAGATCAAGCTCTCACAACTCACACTAAGAAGGGCAAGTTCAAGAGGGAGCCATCCCATCACAAGAAGAAATATTCTCATCATTTTCACGAAGACAAGAAAGATCTAAGGTGTTTCACTTGTAATGAGAAGGGTCACTTTACTTCAGAATGTCCCAAGAACAAAAGGGACAACCACAACAACAACAACTCCAGCAAGAAGAAGAAGGGTAACAAAAGAAGGTACCATGCTCATGTTGCCGAAGATGATGAACCTCCAAAGAAGAAGGCTAGGGCAGAAAGTGATGATAGTAATGATGACTCATCAAGTGAAGAAGAGTATGTTCTAATCTCTGCTCTCACAGGCACTATCTCTCATGGTTGTAATGATTGGTTGATTGATAGTGGGGCTTCCAAACACATGACCAGGTTTAAGGAATCTTTTGTGAATCTATATGAACATGAATCACCCCATAAGGTGAAACTTGGGGATGATTATCAATACCCAATCAAAGGAAGTGGTGAAGCCTCCTACAAACTAGATTCTGGAAAATCTTTGAAGATGAAAGAAGTCCTTTATGTACCTAGGCTCAAGAAGAACTTACTCTCCATCTCTGCATTGGATGCAAAAGGTATGAGGGTTGCATTTGTGGATGGCCAAGTCCTAATGCGGCCAAAGGGAAAGACCATAGATGATGTAGTTGTGATTGGAGAGCAAGAGGGAGGTTTGTATAAATTAAAAGGACAACCTAAACATGCCATGGTGCATGAATCCATGGAGCCAAGTGAACTTTGGCATAGAAGACTTGCTCATATGCACTATAGGGCACTTCCAATTCCAAGCAAGGCTATAGAGGGTCTTCCTAAAATCAAGACCAAACATGAAGGTGTTTGCAAAGGATGTGCAAAAGGTAAGAATATTAAGAAGGCTTACCCAAGCAGTGAAAGCAAGGCAAAAGATATCCTATAAATCATCCACTCAGATGTATGTGGTCCTATGTCATCCAGTTCTCTACGTGGGTATGTTTACTATGTCACATTTATTGATGACTTCTCCAAGAAGACTTGGGCATACTTCTTGAAAAACAAAGATGAGGTGTTTGATAAGTTCAAGGAATTCAAAAACCTTGATGGAGAATCAAACTGACAAAAAGATCAAAACACTCAGATCCGACAATGGTGGAGAATTCACCTCAGGTGATTTCAAGAAGCTTTGCAGTGATTCAGGGATTAAGAGGGAGTTGACTGCTCCTTATAATCCTCAACAGAATCGAGTTGCAGAAAGGAAAAACAGAACAATCATTGAAGCAGCAAGGGCAATGCTGCATGACTAGGATCTACCTATGCATCTATGGGAAGAAGCAGCTAGAACAGCTGTATATGTGCAGAACAGAACACCCCACAGGATATTGGACAACAAGACACCAGAAGAGGTCTTTTCTGGTAAGAAACCTGAAGTCAGCCATCTCAGAATATTTGGTTGTCCAGTATACACTCATGTCCCAAAGGAAAAGAGGACCAAACTAGATCCTTTAGGAAAGAAGGGTATCTTTGTGGGTTACAGTGAAAGATCGAAAGCTTATAGAATATACTTTCTAAGGTTCAAGAAGATTGATGTCAGCAGGGATGTAAGATTTGATGAAAACTCAGCATTCATCAAATCAAGGAAGGCACCTATCGAAGTTTATGAAGAACCTAAGGAAACTAGATTTCAAGACACTACCATGACTGAAGCAATTCCAGAAGTTGTTCGTGAGTTTGAAGATCCGCAAGAACCTGTAGATCCACCTCGTGAGGATAACTCTCACAAGAGGAAACCTGCATGGGCTAGAGAGCTCATTCAAGATGCAGAAAGATTTAGCATTCCAGAAGAAGAACACAGAGCAAAGAAGAGAACCAGATCACATACCAGCTATGTTTCTTTACTTTGTAACATTATGAACAAAGAACCTTCCAGTTATGAAGAAGCAGCGGAAAAGAAAGAATGGAAGGATGCCATGGTTGAGGAATACCAATCAATAATGAAAAATGATGTTTGGGATGTTGTCCCAAGACCTAAAGAGAAGTCTGTTGTGACTTCCAAATGGATCTACAAAATCAAGCATGCTGCAGATGGCAGTGTAGAGAAATACAAAGCAAGATTCATAGCTTGTGGCTTCTCTCAGAAAGAGGGAATGGATTATGAAGAAACTTTTGCACCTGTAGCCAGGTATACTTCCATCAGAACAGTACTTTCCCTGGCTGCAGCAATGAAATGGAAAATACACTAGATGGATGTCAAGACTGCTTTCTTGAATGGTGTAGTTGAAGAGGAAGTATATGTGGAGCAACCACTCAGTTTTGAAATACATGACAGGGAGTCATATGTGTGCAGATTGAAGAAAGCCTTGTATGGCTTGAAACAAGCTCCCAGAACCTAGTATGGTAGGATGGACAATTTCCTATCTAGTGTGGGCTTTACCAAGAGTAAAGCGGATTCCAACCTCTACTACAAGGTTGAGGAAGGGAATCCTGTGACTCTACTCCTGTATGTGGATGACTTATTTGTAACAGGAGATGTCAGACTGATTGTAGATACTAAGAGGAAGCTTGCTGCTGAGTTTGATATGAAAGATTTGGGAATGATGCATTATTTCCTAGTTATGGAGGTGTGGCAGAATTCAGGTGGGATCTTCCTTGGTCAAGGGAAGTACACAGTAGATATCCTAAAGAGATTTGGGATGATGGATTGCAAGGCCATGGCCACACCCATTGCATCAAATCTGAAGCTTCTATGTGATGCTTCATCTGAGCCGGTTGATGTCTCTATGTATCGTCAGATGATTGGGTCCTTGATGTACCTGACGAACACGAGACCAAATATTTGCTTTGCAGTGAACACATTGAGCCAGTTCCTGACAGATCCAAGGAGTGTTCACTTGGTTGCTGTAAAGCATGTCCTGAGGTACTTGAAGGGTACAGTGGATTATGGGATCAAGTATGAAGCGAATCAAAAGTTTAACCTGCAGGGTTATGTTGATTCAGTTTGGGCTGGCAGTGCTGCAGATAGGAAGAGCACATCTGGGTGCTGCTTCAGTATGGGATCAGGTGTGATCTATTGGCTCAATAGGAAGAAGTCCTGCGTAGCACTAAGTACAACTGAGGCAGAGTATGTTGCAGCCTGTTCAGCTAGTTGTGAGGCAGTATGGCTATGGAAGCTACTGTCTAAGTTATTTGATCTCCCATTGGATGCTACTGGTATCTTTTGTGATAACCAGAGTTGTGTGAAGCTATCCGAGAACCCAGTGTTTCATGACAGGTCGAAACACATAGAGATAAAATATCACTATATCAGGGATATGGTGCAGAGAGGAGCTGTGAAGCTCTTGTATGTTGCGACGGACGAGCAGATTGCAGACGTGCTGATGAAGCCACTAGCCAAGGTGAAGTTCGAGTACTTCAGGGAGAGGCTTGGTGTTCTTCAAATCGACAACACTTCAAGGAAGAAGTGATGGACACATTTGCTGAAGCCATTCCAAGAATGTTGGAAGGAGGATCCTTCACATGGCTGTGGATGTAAGCGCTAGATGATGAGCATCAGGACGATGCTCCAGTTACTGTTCAGTATATGCATCATGTTGATGCTAGATATGATCAGTTGGATCATTTATATTTGTATGTATGTACACATCATGTTGATGCTGGATATGATCAGTTGGATCATTTATATTTGTATGTATGTACGCATCATGTTGGATGCTAGATATGATCGGTTGGATCATTTGTATGTATTTGCATATGCATCATGTTGGATGTTGGATATGATCAGTTGGATCATTTGTATGTATTTGTATATGTATCATGTTGGATGCTTGGACCATGTATCCTTATATGTATCAGGTGGATACATTGTATGATCAGGTAGATCATGTATGTTGATATGTATCATGTATTTGTATTTGTATCAGGTGGATACACCGTATGATCAGATGGATCATGTATGATGATATGTATCAGGTAGATACTTGGTATGCATCAGGTGGATGCATTGTATGATCAAGTTGATCATGATGATGAGCTTCAGGATGTTGCTCCAGATGATATGTACTAGGATGGTACAAGTGATGATGATCAGTATGATCATGTGAATCAAGATGATGCCTCGTGCGATGACGATCCGTTGGATCATGAGTATCAGGTGGATACTTGGAGGTTAGAGATGATATGTGGCAGGTTGTGCAAATAACATGTAATCAGTCCTGGGAGATCTTGCCGGTCGTGCTGTGGCACATAAATGTTCCTGGGGTACTCTTTCCGGTATTGCTATGTAGTATGTAATCAGTCCTCAGATATCCGATAGGTTGAGCTATGTGCTCGTAATCAGTCCTGGGATGAGGTGTTACTATGGAGACATGTAAGCAGTCCTAGAGATCCAAGAAGTTGAGTTGTGTGCTCGTAATTAGTCCTAGGATGCTCTTTAGAGATCTTTCTGGTCGTGCTGCGGCACATAAATGTTCCTGGGATGCTCTTTAAAGGTTTTGTCTATCCACATGTAATCAGTCTTGGAGATCTGAGAGGTTCAGCTGTATGCTCGTAATAACTCCTGGGATGCTCTTTAGAGATCTTGTCGGTCGTGCTGCGGCACATAAATGTTCCTGGGATGCTCTTTAAAGGTAGTGTTGAGCAGATGCATGTAATCAGTCCTGGGAGATCTTGTTGGTCGTGCTTAGGCACATAAATGTTCCTGGGATAGTCTTTCCGGTATTGCATCCGCACATAAAATTAGTCCTGAGAGGCCACCTCTATCAGACCGTTCACACAGATGATGAAGACCTGCAGGTGGTGGGCCTGCATCCAATATGAAAAAGGACTGGCTCTGTAGAACTTCCTATGACGAGTAGAGTCAGAGATTGGTTGAGATAGCAACAGCAGTGACGATGATGATGATGATGCATCGATGACGATGATCCTGAGAAGAAGACTTGTCTAGCAGAACTATGTCGAGAAATACCTTCGTAGTTAAGAGGTACTGTTGATGTATATGTAACTTCGGAATGTATTTCATCTATGTATTTCATATATATTTATTCTACCCTTATTAGAGATGTGTTATTCCTCTATAAGGAAGTGTCGTCATGTGGATTGACAAGTGTCGCAAGTGTGTGTACTTGCCAATGGGTTATTAGACCACCATGTGTGGGGTCGACCCTGAAATATATATTATATTATGGATGTATCTAGATAGACAAGTTGGCCCCATAAGTTCACTGGGAAAATAGGTTAAGTATAAGTAGAGATCGGGAGATCTCTATTTGCATTCATTCGGAAAGAAACACTTCTCTCACTCAGAAAGTGGCGCACTAGTGAGGAGGAGGATCACCTGCTCTAGGAGACTATCTCAAGTGTATTTTGGTTGTACTTTGGTTGAGCCATTGCTCTCTCTATCTCTGAGGAAGTTGTGGGGTTTTTCACCTTAGGGTTTTCCCCATGGAAACTCTGTGTCTCTTGTCTCTCATGCTTTTGATTCTTGTGATGCTTGTCATGCTTATTGTGATTGTTATGCATTGATATAATGTATATGTTATTCTCTCAGTAAAGATTCAAGAGTATTGTGAATTAATACTCAAAATTTAACAAGCACGACCGGCAAGATCTCCCAGGGAAATATTACATGTGGTGACCACAAAACCTCGAAAGAGCATCCCAGGACTGATTATGAGCACACAGCTCAACCTATCGTATCTCCTAGGGAAAGATTACATGTGTTCATGGAAAAACCTCGAAAGAGCATCCTAGGACTGATTACAAGCATATAGCTCAAGCATCCTAAGCACAACCGGCAAGATCTCCCAGGGCAATATTACATGTCATAGACAAAACCTCGCAAGAGTATCTGCAAATCTCCTAGGGTGAGATTATATGCTCATTTGCACAACCTGTCCATGGCCACAGAGTATCAACCTGATACTCACCATACATAATCCTGATGTACATCATAACATGATCATCTTGGTCATAATCACTGCATCGTCCTAATGCATGTCATCATACATGATCCAACTGATCATACAAAGAATCCAACTGATGCATATACAAATACATGATCCAACTGATCATACAAAGCATCCAACTGATGTATATACAAAGCAGTAACTGGAGCATCGTCTTGATGCTCATCACACAGTGCTTACATCCATAGCCATGGGAAGGATCCTCCTATTGCCATGGTTGGAATGGCTCCTACAAATGTGTCCCATCACTTATTCCTTGAAGTATCTTCAATCTAAAGAACACCAAGACTCTCTCTGAAGTACTCAAACTTCACTCGGACTAGTGGTTTCATCAACACATCTGCAACCTACTCATCTGTCGCAACATACAAGAGCTTCACTGCTCCTCTCTGCACCATATCCTTGATATAGTGATATTTGATCTCGTTGTGCTTCGACCTGTCGTGGAACACCGGGTTCTCAGACAACTTCACATAACTCTAGTTGTCACATAATATATAGGTATCATCCAACGGGAGATCAAACAACTCAGACAGTAGCTTCCTATGCCATACTTCCTCACAAATTGCCAAACAAGCTACGAAATACTCTGCTTCGGCTGTACTCAGTTCTACGCAAGTCTGATTCCTGCTAAACCAAGAGATCACACATGATCCCATACTAAAGTAGCACCCCGAATTGCTCTTCCTATCTGCAGCACTGCCTACCCAATCTGAACCAACATAACCCTCCAGGTTAAACTTTTGATTCACATCATACTTGAGCCCATAGTAAACAGTACCCTTCAGGTACCTCAGAATATGCTTTACAACAACAAGGTGAACACCTCTCAAATCCGTCAGGAACTGGCTCAATGTGTTCACTACAAATAAAATATCTGGTCTCGTGTTTGTTAGGTACATCAAGGACCCAATCATCTGACGATACACCATGACATCAACCGAATCAGATGAAGCATCACACAGAAGCTTTAGGTTCGATGCCATAGGTGTGACCATGGCCTTGCAGTCCATCATCCTAAGCCGCTTCAGGATCTCTATTGCATACTTCCCTTGTCCAAGGAAGATTCCATCTACACTCTACCACACCTCGATGCCTAGAAAGTAGTGCATCATACCCAAGTCCTTCATCTCGAACTCGGTAGCAAGCTTCCTCTTCGTGTTGGCAATCAATCTATCCTCACCTGTAACAAACAGGTCACTCACATACAATAGTAGTATGAATGGATTGCCTTCCTCAACCTTGTAGTAAAGGTTGGAATCTTCTTTACTCTTGGTAAAGCCCAAAATGGATAGGAAGCTATCTATCCTACCATACCAAGTCCTAGGAGCTTGCTTTAAGCCATACAAGGCTTTCTTCAATCTGCACACATATGACTCCCTGTCATGTGTCTCAAAATCAAGTGGCTGCTCCACATACACTTCCTCTTCGACTACACCATTCAAGAAAGTTGTCTTGACATCCATCTGGTGTATCTTCCACTTCATCACTGCAGATAGGGTAAGTACTGATCTGATGGAAGTGTATCTGGATACAGGAGAAAAAGTCTCTTCATAATCTATTCCCTCTTTCTGGGAGAAGCCACAAGCCACAAACCTCACTTTGTATTTCTCTATGCCACCATCTGCAGCATGCTTGATCTTATAGATCTACTTGGAAGTCACAACAGACTTCCCTTCTAGTCTAGGGACCACATCCCAGACATCATTCTTCATGATCGAATGGTACTCCTCGATCATGGCATCCTTCCATTACTGCATCCCGGATCCTGGGAACTTCAGATTCTTCAATATCTTCAATAGATAATTTTCTTGAACTTCATTGCTGGAACAAATGTTGTATTCCTTCTTTTGTAGGTGATTGTACACGATCTTTCCTACAAGTGAAATTCAATTGCATGATTAGAAACTTGTCATAGATTTCAGAACAAATTCTTACACACAAAGATATATGTCATACATTCATGCAATTATTTTAGCCAATGCTTCAATACAACATTTATCCATATCTCGTAACTTTCTAGATGCCTTCCATCTCTACCAGAACATTGTTAAGAGTGTGCAAAACTCCCAACATGTCAGCAAAGAGGTTTCATTCTAGATAAGAAGCAATGGAATGTTGTGTAGTACCATAGGCCACTTACCCTTTACTTGCATATTAGTAGTATCTTGTTCATTAATGCAACTTTTCTAATATGCATAATATACATCCTAAATCTAGGAACATAAGTATATACATGACTGGACAACATCATCATATGACAATTAAAATAGTTATCTTTGTTTTCTTGTTGGGTGGACTCCCTCTCAATCTTTGCTTCTTTCCAAGAACTATTGGAGTGTGCTCCCTCTTGATCTTTACTTCCTGGATTATCTGTTCTTGAACTTATATCCATCTTGGACCACTATGCATGCTTAAGTGTGCACTAGTGTTATCATTGTGTCATCCTCAAGATCTCATACATGATCATACATTCATTAGTATAATCTCAATACTATCAAAACATTATGATTCTAAATAATCTTAAATATGCATGGTCATGATCATTTCATACATAGGTAATAAGCGTTAGTATTCAAGGTTTCAGGGAAGACTTCTTTTACTCATGTATATTCTTATTTGACCATAGGACTCTTCTGGTTAGTCATATCATCAATCAAAGTAAGAAACGTAATATGCATAAACCCTTGATTATTTAAACTTCTAACTTTCAAGAATAATCATTATCATTCATACAAAAGTATAAGATCCTAACATAAGGTAGGATTCTAACTTGATATAGGAAAAACATACCTGGAATATTATGTTATCTAGTTATTTCTAACATACCCAAACAATGTCTTCTTGTTCTCTTCAATGACTTGTGCTTAGTTACCTGCATAACTCATAAGTTAACCATTGCAGAACCAAATTATACATACCTCGTATGTAGAGATTCGATAATGGCTATGGATGAGTCTTTGTCTTCATGTCACCATGTTGATGTATATGTAACTTCGGAATGTATTTCATCTATGTATTTCATATATATTTATTGTACCCTTATAAGAGATGTGTTATTCCTCTATAAGGAAGTGTCGTCATGTGTATTGACAAGTGTCGCAAGTGTGTGTACTTGCCGATGGGTTATTAGACCACCATGTGTGGGGTCGGCCCTAAAATATATATTATATTGTGGATGTACCTAGCTAGACAAGTCAGCCCCATAGTGTAATTGGGAAAACAGGTTAAGTATAAATAGAGATCAGGAGATCTATATTTGATCACTCGGAAATTCACACACTTCTCTCATTCGGAAAGTGGTGCACTTATGAGGAGGAGGCTCTGTTGCTAGGAGAAGACTATCTCTTGTATTCTAGTTGTATCATTTCTCTATCTATCTCTGAGGAAGTTATTTAGGTTTTTCACCTTTATGGTTTTCCCCAAGTAAACTCTGTGTCTCTTGTGTGCTTGCATTATTGTGTCCATGATTGATATGTTGTAGATTTGCTGTACATGTTCTCTCAGTTAAGATCCTAGATCAGATTGAATTGAATTCTGAAAATTTAACATGGTATCAGAGCTATCCTGAAAGAAGGCATGATATGGCATGTATGACACTTGTTAGACTTACGATGCTAGGGCTTGATATAGCAAAAATCAATCATCGTAGAACTTTCACTATAAATCCATTTTGGCAAAGTTTTCGGATATGAAACTTTTACAGGTCGAAGATTAGATCCCCATGTACCTTGTGTCCAAAGGACAACTTCTAATTTGTTGTACTTTGTGATGTATGATCTATGCAATATAGGGTTTCTGCCTCTTCCAGATCTCAGTCATAAATAGGGACCTTGGAAAAAAGGTCATAACTTGGGATAGGAAGCTCCAAATGAAATTTAGTAAAAGGCGACAGGTAGTACACAGACTGTAATATCTTAGCAAAACTGTTAAGAGGCCTAAGTTGAACCAGTGACACGGGGCACGCCGTACAAGTTCGCTCTCCTATTTTATCCCATAAAAAGGTCACGTTGCGATGCTTGGCATAACTCTCTCTTAGAGAATCCAATTGAGGTCAGACCTGTCGGGATGGAAAGACGAAAGGTCGGGATATCGCAGGAAATTTTTTTAGATCCCGTGGATCAATAAGTTCGGAGTTACACCAGAAACAATCAGGTACATATTTCTATCATAACATAATTATTTTTGAGCACCTTAATTCATGGCTTCCAGAATTTAGGGTTTCGGAGAAAGTTGGAATTTTTGTAATAGGAGACTACGGCTGAATGCCACTCATCAAAATAGAAATTTAGAGACCAAGTTCAGAATTTTTGATTGGGCAGAAGACCGGGCTTGATCAAACCCTAGTTCGGGACTTTGATTGGAAAAGTGGAAAATTAGGGCTTCTGCAAAAATTGGAACTTTTGAAATCTGTGACCATGGCTGGAAGCTCCTCAGAAAAATAGAAGCTTAGAGCTTTGGATCAAACCTTTTGATTGGGAAGAAGAGTGGGCTTCATCAAACCCTAGTTTGGGGTCACATCCAATGAATCTAAAAGTTTCAAAGGCAACATTGAGGAATGAAACTTTGTAGTTTTCAAATTCTGAATATACCAGCTTCATCAGCTCATCAAAGCGCATATTTCTATCCTTTCGGAAGTTTGAAATTCAAAGTTTGAATTTTTGGGGTTTCTCTAACAAACCCTAATCTAGCTCCAGGTACAGTTCTTGCAAATGAAATGGATTGGGTTAATCCTAGAAGAAGATGGATTGGTCACCTGCATAAGAGAAGAAGTTCCTGTTTCAGAGGGAGATGAGGCTAAGGCCTTACATAAGAAGATTACAAGTGATCTCGACAGGTATGACTCATCGAGGTATGTTTCGAAATTTGTTCATGATTAAGTTTATGGTATGTTTGTCTTCATGTTATTACGGTTAGTACAATCTTGATTTTAGATTTGTCGTATCACCTTAACAAAATTATGAATGCATGATAGAAGATATTCATTGGTTAGGGTGTTGACAGTTATGACTGTACTAATGCATTATGGTGTTGTATGAGGTTTATGGTGTCTGCTAACATAAAAGGTGCACCAAGAAAGACAAATCATGTTCTACTTCAAGAACATATGATAATGGTGACATGAAGAAAAAGATTCATCCATTGTCATGGATCACACAGAATATCTACTTACGAGGTATGTATAACTTGGTTCTACAATGGTTAACTTATGAGACATGCAGGTTACTAGCACAAGTCACTGAAGAGAACCAAAAGACATTATGCGGGTATGTTAGACATAACTAGCTAGAATGGTAATCCAGGTATGTTTTTCCTATATCAAGCTAGAATCCTACCTTGTGTTGAGATCTTATATTGTTGTGTTGTTGATAATGATTATTCATGAAGTCATAGGTTTGAATAGTCAGGGTTGTATGCATATCATGTTTCTTACCATAATTGATGATATGACTAACCAGAAGAATCATGAAGGTATAGGTTTGAGTAATCACGGGTTTATGCATTGATGATTTAACTAATCAGAAGAGACCTATGATCAAATAAGAATATGCATGAGTAAAAGAAGACTTCCCTGAAACCTTGAATACTAATGTTTATTACCTGTGAATGATCATGACTATACATGTTTAAGATTATTGTGTTTTGATAGTATTAAGATTATACTAATAAATGTGTGATTATGTATGAGACCTCAAGGATAACGAAATGATGATAACAATAAGCATGCATAGTGATTAAGGATGGATATAAGTTCAAGGATAGGTAATCCAGGAAGCAAAGATCAAGAGGAAGCACACTCCAGTTGTTCTTGCAAGAAAGCAAAGGAGCACACTTCAGTAGTTTCTGCAAGGATGCAGATATTCAGAGGGAGTTGACCACTTCTCACAATCCACATCAGAATGGAGTTGCAAAGATTTAGAGGGAGTCCACCTAGCAACCAAACAAAGATAAGTATTTGAATTGTCATTTCTTACATAATGTTATTCAATGATGTATATGCTTATGTTCCTAGAATTAGGTTGTGTATTATGCATATTAGAATAGTTGCATTAATGAACAGTATACTACTAATATACATGGGTAAGTGGCCTATGCCACTGTACAACATTCTATTGCTACTTATCTAGAATGAAACCTCTTTGCTGACATGTTAGGAGTTGTGCACACTCTTAACAATGTTCTGGTAGAGATTGGAAGGCATCTAGAAAGTTACGAAATATGGATAAATGTTGTATTGAAGCATTGGCAGAACTTGGTTCTGAGACACATGACAGGGAGTCATATATGTGCAGAACTTGGTATGGTAGGATAGGCAGTTTTCTATCCAGTTTGGGCTTTACCAAGAGTAAAGCGTATTCCAACCTTTACTTCAAGGTTGAGGAAGGAAATCCATTGATACTACTTTTGTATATTGATGACCTGTTTGTAATAGGTGAGGATAGATTGATTGCCGACATGCAACGGAAGCTTGCTGCCGAGTTCGAGTTGAAGAACTTGGGGATGATGCACTATTTGTTTTTGGCATGAAGGTGTGGCAAAGTGCAGATGGAATCTTCCTTGGACAAGGGAAGTATGCAGTAGAGATCCTGAAGAGGTTTGGGATGATGGACTGCAAGGCTATGGCCACACCTATGGCATCGAACCTGAAGCTTCTGTGTGATGCTTCATCTGAGCTGGTTGATATCACTATGTATTGTCAGATGATTGGGTCTGTGATGTACCTGATGAACACGAGACCAGATATTTTCTTTTCGGTGAACACATTGAGCCAGTTCCTGATGGATCCGAGGAGTGTTCACTTGGTTGTTGTAAAGCATATTCTGAGGTACCTGAAGGGTACAGTTGATTATGGGCTCAAGTATGATATGAATCAAAAGTTTAACCTGCAGGGTTATGTTGATTCAGATTGGGCAGGTAGTGCTGCAGATAAGGATCAGGTGTGATCTCTTGGTTTAGCAGGAAGCAGTCCTACGTAGCACTGAGTACAGCCGAGGGAGAGTATGTTGGGATGGATGAGCAGGTTGCAGATGTATTGACCAAGCCATTGGCCAAAGTGCAGTTTGAGTACTTCAGAGAGAGGCTTGGTGCACTTCAGATCGAGGATCCTTCCAAAGGGAAGTGATGAGTCCGGAAGATGCAGATGCACATGAGCTTTTCTGACATGGTTGATGTGTTCTCCTTTTGTTGTGATGTAATTGCTAAGCCATTTTTCACATGGTGGTAGATGTGTTCTCCCATGGTGAAAAAGTAAGGGCTGGAGCCTTCCCCAAATGGTGGTAGATGTGTTCTCCCATGTCAGTGGTGTAAGTGTTGGATGATGTGCATCTGGGCTATGCTTCGTGGACGATGAGATGATCTGAAGAGGACAATGCTATGATGATCAGGAGGATCATAGATGATGAGCATCAGGACGATTCTCTAGTTACTACTCTGTATATGTATATGCATCATGTTGGATGCTTGCTATGATCAGTTGGATAATTTATGTATATATGCATCATGTTGGATGCTGGATATGATCAGTTGAATCATTTATGTATGTATGCATCATGTTGGATGCTGGATATGATCAGTTGGATCATTTGTATGTATTTTGTATATGCATCATGTTGGATGCTTGGACCATGTATCTGTATATGTATCAAGTGGATACTGAGATCATATATGTTGATATGTACCAGGTGGATACATTGTATGATCACGTAGATCATGTATGATGATATGTATCAGGTAGATACTTGGTATGCATCAGGTGGATGCATTGTATGATCAGGATTATTGTGGATGACAAGCCTCTCCAGATGACATGCAGCAGGATGTTGCAGTGATGATGATCAAGATGATCATGTGTACATCAAGATGATGTATGGTGAGTATCAGGATGATACTTTATGGCCGTGGATCAGGTTGTGCAGATGAGCATGTCTAGGAGATCCTATAGGTCGGAGTTGTGTACCCATCACTGTTGATGTATATGTAACTTCGGAATGTATTTCATCTATGTATTTCATATATATTTATTGTACCCTTATTAGAGATGTGTTATTCCTCTATAAGGAAGTGTCGTCATGTGGATTGACAAGTGTCGCAACTGTGTGTACTTGCCGATGGGTTATTAGACCACCATGTGTGGGGTCGGCCCTTAAATATATATTATATTGTGGATGTACCTAGCTAGACAAGTCGGCCCCATAAGGTCACTGGGAAAACAGGTTAGTATAAATAGAGATCAGGAGATCTCTATTTAGATCATTCAGAAAGTTATCTCTCTCTCACTTAGAAAGTGGTGCACTAGTGAGGAGGAGGATCATCTGCTTCTAGGAGACTATCTCAAGTGTATTTGGTTGTACTTTGGTTGAGCCATTGCTCTCTCTATCTCTAAGTAAGTTGTGGGGTTTTTCACCTTAGGGTTTTCCCCACGGAAACTCTGTGTCTCTTGTCTCTCATGCTTTTGATTCTTGTGATGCTTGTCATGCTTATTGTGATTGTTATACATTGATATACTGTATATGTTATTCTCTTAGTCAAGATCCTAGAGTATTTTGAATTAATGCTCAAAATTGAACATGGTATGAGAGCTAACCTGAGAAGAAGACATTTTGCAATGATGGAAACTTGAGTTTCTTGTTTATTGGGTTTCTCTCCACATATTTTGGAAAAGCAGTATAGTAGATTGACTCTACTCATCAAGGAGAATCTATCTGTCGAATCAGAATTCAATTCTGAGCATTTTCAGATTTGGCCCTAAAAATTAGGGTTTCCACAAAAATAGGAATTTCTAAAATCTGAAGACATAGCTGGAAGCTCCTTGCAAAAATCGAAGTTTAGAGCTTTGGATCAAGATTTTTGGCTGGGTAGATCTCCAGGAAACTCAAACCCTAATTCAAGGCTCTCCCCAATGAACCCGGGAGGACAAAAAGGAAAATCTTAAGGGTAAAGCTTTGCTAATCTCAAATTATGAATACACCAGGATGATCTGCTCATCAAGGTTCATCTTTCTATCCTTTCAGAAAATTGAAATTCACATTTTGAATTTTTAGGGTTTTTCTGACAAACCCTAATCCGGGACTAGATCCAGTTTTCAACATTTCAAGTGGTAAGACCTAAATCTTTTCTATTTCCATTTGAAGTACTCTTTAAGATGTCTCACCACACCAAGCTTTAGGATAAGCTTGAAGGAGCAGATAACTTCCGAGCTTGGAAGTATAGGATTGGGTTAATCCTAGAAGAGAATGAGTTAGACTCATATGTAAAAGAAGACATCCCTATCCCAGAGGATGAAGAGGCTAAGGTATTGCATAAGAAAAACTTGGTCAAGGCAAGGAGAATCATTGCTAATTCTATCAAATACCATCTCATACCCCATGTGTCTTCTCTAAAGACACCCAAGGAGATGTTTGACTCTTTGACCAATCTATTTGAAGGGAAGAACATAAATCGGAAGATGACCTTGCGGAACCAATGGAAAGGAGTAATGTTTCAGAATGGAGAAACCATTCAATCTTATTTTTCAAGGGTCTCCCAGATCAAGGAACAACTAGAAGCAGTGGATGAAATGGTGGAGAGTGGTGAAGTGGTGATGACCACTCTAAATGGCCTACCCAGGTCATGGGATTCCTTTATTCAAGGAATTTGTGCAAGGAAGAAGTTGATCTCCTTCAACAGATTGCGGGAAGAATGCTCTCAAGAAGAAGCTAGGCTTATGGTTCGAGAGGAAAAGATGGGAAATGAAGATCAAGCTCTCACAGCACATGCCAGGAAAGGCAAGTCCAAGAAGGAATCATCTCATAACAGAAGATTCTCACACCACCATTATCATAAAGATAAGAAAGATCTCAAATGCTTCAATTGCAATGAGAAGGGACACTTTGCTTAAGATTGTCCCAAGAAGAAGAAAGACAACAACAACAACTTCAATAAGAAGAAGAAGAATAACAAAAGAAGATATCATGCTCATGCTGCCGAAGATGATGAACCCCCAAAGAAGAAGGCTAGGGAAGAAAGTGATAGTGATGATGACTCATCAAGTGAAGAAGAGTATGTTCTAATTTCTACTCTCACAGGTACTGTTAACACCCAAAAAGTGCTCACTACCTCATCTACCCTATTACATGACTCATTTGTCCATATTCCCTACCATATTTGCCTCCAATACCTTAAAATCCCATTAAAAAGCCTCCAAAAGGCCAAAAAACCCCTTTTCCCCAAAAAATAATCCAAAATTCCTCCAAAATAGCAAAAACCCTCTAAAAAGGGAATAAAAAATACAAAAAAGAGGAAAAAGAGGGAAAAAGGAGGAAAAAACCCTATACAGCTGACCTAACCCTTATGGTTCCCAAAACCATGAGCCAGCACTCCACCACTAAAAACCTATAAATAGCTGATGGAGGCCCCTCATTTCATATCCACAGTCAAATACACCCTTACTATGCCAAAATCACTCTTGAAACCCTAGCTCACCCTTGAGCTACTTTCACACTTGAGTGCCAATTTGACCCATTTCCAACCCTTTGGAGAAAGAGAAAGGAGCAAAACTGGAAGCTTGGAAGCAACCCTCCTGGCCTGCTGCAAGAGCTTCACCAACCTCTACACTTCAGGTAATCTTTAATACAAAAAGAGAAATCTTTTGCCATATTTTCATGTTTTGTTATTTATGTTAATGCTCATGCTAGGTTAAATTTCATTCTGTTTTACTATTTTTATTTACTGTTTATTGAACTGCTACTAAGGAGTCCCTTCTCCTTAGTAGGTGCTCATTTGCACAAGCTGGGGTGAAAACCCTAGCTACATTTTTGGAGACTCCCCTTGTGTTCCTTTGAATTTTTGGTTATAGTTTTAAAGTTTTAAACGTTTTTAACTTTCTGCAATATTTTTCTATTTTTTCCTTCCGGTTGTCCCTTTTGGCTACCGTAAACTGTGTTTTTACCCCCCACAGTTGTGTTCCGACCGCGTCTTTCAGGCATTTACTTGCGAGCTGACCGCGGCTCTCAGACTGTTTTCGACGACCTACCAACGGTTTCCAGTCTGTTACCTATGATCCGACCACGGCTATTAGCTTGTCTCGTACGGTCCGACAGTGGCTGTTACCCCCTTTTTCCGTGGCCCGCTTGTGGCTTTTAGCCATTTTTCTGCAACCCGCCTGTAACTTTCGACTTGTTTCCTGTGGTTTGACTGCGTCTTTCGGCCAAAATCCCGCGTCTCGCTTGCGGCTGTCAGCCATTTTCCTGAAACCCGCCTGCGACTTTCGACCTTTTTCCCGCAGTCTGACTGCATCTTTCGGCCAAAATCCCGCAACCCGTCTACGACTGTTGAGCTGTTTCCCACAGTCCGACTGCCCAGATTTGCCACAGACCCGTGGTTTGTTTTCTGCACTTTTTTCCCTGTTTTGATCCTAGCACTTTGCTGCAATATTTTATGCACCTACATAGCCATCTGTCCTATCCGTAGCCATACTTCCTTACAGCCTTTTTTCTGTAGTATTATTTCTGTTCCATTTACAGAATATTTTTTTTTAAATTTCAGCATTTTAATTGAAAAGAGAAAATTTTGCATTTCAAAGTTTAAATTCTATATTGTTATTTTTAGTTCGAAAGCTTCCCACCCCGTGGCACTTTTACTTGGACTCATCATCTCACACTCACACACTCTGTCACCTAATTCAAGTGAGCCCTAAAATACTACTTAACACAACCAACATTCTAACCCCACTTGGGAAACACATAATAATTTTTGTAGTTAGGTATGATCAGTGGGATAGGCATCCAAATAACACCCCTCGGTTGCTTATACTTGAGACATAGTTGTTGTCCATTAGGGAACCAAAATCCCCTAGTATTTTTTGGCACGATCACAACCAGTTTATCAGAGGGCCTCTCCCCTAGGAGGGTTGAAGTCGCCGGACTGGTTCCGGAAGCCTGAGTGGAATACCGCAATCCATTTAGTAACTGAAGGATACCTTTCCAAGTTCTCGGTGTATCACCCATATGGGGATATAGCGACGATAGAACCAAATGACAGATTCACCTTTTCTGGACGTGTCATGAATGGGGTATCTTAGTTGCCTTTCTTCTAGGATTGACTACCCGGTGTCCCTCTCAGTAGGGGGATATCTTTAGCCACTTGGCTCTACTATCCATATTGTCTGACTTGGATTTCATCACCTTGCAGAGGATATGTCTAGTTGAGTCAGAATACTATTTAGCTAGGTGTTTGCATGCTCCCTTACCTCCTTTTGGTCTAGCGAGTCCACTATTTTTATTTTCTAGGAAACCTGCTGCTTGTTGGTATTCTGACCATTTCTGTTGATACTCCACTTATTGTAGCACAGCTATTACAGTAAGTGTTTTGAGTTGGTTGTTGGCCTAAGTGCCATATTTTTTGAGCTCTCCTTCTGCACACTCAGTTGCATTAGGGTTTTTGAGCTGTTTTTCACTCGAACACAACCCTCAGATATTTGACACCATTTGTCATCATTGAGTCCCCGAGACATTCTCGGCGCCTCCAGGGCGATCCCCCATAGCACGGTTCACTTGACACCACCCGTCATAGACATAGATCTTCATCACTTGATACCACCCATCATAGATCATGAGCCTTGTCACTTGACTCCACTTGTCAACGGCATAGAACTCCGTCACCCGAGCTAGACGCCCCTTATTTTACCTCTGATTCTGAGGCAGAGTCCGAGAACCCCATTTACACTGCACCAACTAGCCCCATGGCTGGCACGACTTCCACCCCTTTCTTTGTAGGGACCATTGGTGGAGCATCCACCACCACACCAGCTACCACACCTGCTTTGGGTATGCCCTCGATGGGGCCCACATCTACCATTCCGATCACTGTACCCATTCCAGTAGCTGGAATACCTATTCCCACTCCATCAGTGACTCACACTACCCTTAGCGGTGCAGGACCGTCCCATACCACTTTCGTCCCTCCACTTGGGGGCAACATCCCAATCCCAGCCCCTCCAATAGGGGGCATTGGCCCCAACATGGTCACACCCACTAGTATGTCACATCCTTCTACTCGTTTGCCATTCATGGCTAGTCTCAACCTTCCTGACCGAGCTAGAATGACTAACGATCCCATCAAACACGACCCTGCGTGGCCTCACATACCCACCAAGCTCCCCTCCAACATCCCTAAGTTTGAGGGCAAGGCAGGTGAGGACCCCCAGAACCATATTATATCCTTCCATCTATGGTGTTCCTCCAACCCCATAGTGGATGACTCTGTCTGCCTCCGTCTATTACAACGCACCTTTACTGGCTCTGCAGCTAAGTGGTACATCGAGCAGCCCCATGGGACCCATGCCACCTTTACTTCCCTTGCCTCGACTTTCTTGCAGTTCTTTCAGTTACCTGTCCGCTATGACGCAGGAGTTGAGATCCTACTGTCCTGCAGACAGAACATAGCTACCCACATCACTAACCACATTCATGAGTGGCGTCGACGTCGCATCCTCTACAAAATCAAGTTAGATGACCGTATCTTCTTAGATTGGTTTCTAAAATCCCTCCTTCCTGTCATTGCCAAGGATGTGGCATCCGAACAATCGTAGTCCAAAGAAGAGGCCATCCTCAAAGCCGAGCAATTTGACCTCATTTACGCCCAGTCGGGTTATCTATATACCATCATACCTGATGCCCCTCATGGCGATTCCTCCCAACACGATGCACCGAGGGCATCCCATGGCGTAGACAGCATCATTGGCCATGTTGCCTCGCATCCCCAACCCTTTTCCATAGCACGTCCTAGCCATGGCCCCGACTTTTCGTGGGCTACATCTCAATTCGGAGCTACCAATTCGTATGCTCCCATGACACATCACCGCCATTCCCACGGACCCTCCTGTCCACCTCAGTGCTTTGGTCATGCATCCCCCGCTTACGCCCCCCTGGTCCCACCTCAGCCATATTACCACCCACAGGTTGCACCAGCTCCTGTGTCCTCTCAATCCCAACCTGCTTATTATCCACCATAGGCAGCCCCTACAGTAAACCCACAACCCGTTCCACAGACGTATCAGCAACCCCCAGAAGATTCAGCACCTGCACAGCCTCCCCCTACTTATCATCCACCGCAGCCTTCTCCCACACCTGCACAACCACAGAACCCACCTGCTACTCAAGGGCAAGTAGACACCCAACAAAATCTGCAGCAGAACCAAAATAACCAGTGCCAACAGGGCCAGCAAAACTGTGGCAAAGGCCGTAACCATGGGAACAACCCCCCTCCATACCAAGGCGGTCAACCTCCCAATCCCCCAAACAACAATAACGCGGCACCTGCTAACCAGAACCCTAATCGACTACCCAAGCAGGCCAAAAATCCTAATCTGCGAACAAACCATCCTTGTTCTATTTGCGGGGTCTATGGCCACTACACACATGCTTGCCCACATTTGGAGCGAGCTCGGCAACTCTAGACTGATGATTCCCATCGCCAAGGGCATGCGGCTCCTTAGGCGCCACCCAACCCCCCACCCCCTCAGCATCAACCTTTGGTGCTGCAAAACCCATTACCAACCCAAGGCGTAGTGAACACTCAGCCGTTGGATCCCCCTCAAGGCAATGTGCCACCACAACAATAGATCACTTATGTCGCTCCTAATCAACCCATGTTAGACTTAGGTACCCACTTCGTCGCATCAACAATAACCCCAATGCTCGCGCTACGTCCAATTACAACATTGTAGATGACTTAGCCCAGTCTCCCGCAGCCATGTCTGCGTTAGAAGTCTTAAAAAACTGTCCTTCACAGTGCAAGACTTTGCTCTCCACCTTTGGTGTTATTGACCCAAATGATTCACGACTGATGGCCTTCGATTTGGACCAGTTCGAACCACGCCTGCCTTCCACTTTAGCGTTCCAAGTTTCTATTTCTGTTCGGAATATTGTCATCCATCGGTGCATTATCGATGAAGCTGCCTCTACATGCATTATGTCCACATTCGTTTGGTAGAAGTTGGGATCCCCTACTCTCCAACAGTCCACCACTGCGTTGCGAGCCTACGACGGTCGTTCGCCTCAACCCCAAGGTCTCTTAGCTAATGTCCCCGTCCAGTTGGCTGGTAAAACCGTGCTCATTGACATAGAGGTCATCAATGCCCAACTTGATTATAACCTCTTACTTGGCCGCAGCTACATGTATGCCATGCGGGTGGTTGCCTCATCCGTTTTCCATACAATGATGTTCCCCGATGACGGACGCATGGTCAAGGTCGACCAACTCACCTATTACGATCCCAATGCCCCCGCTGCACCAGAGAATGTTCTCCCCATGGTTGAACAACCTGTTTGTGGTGCAACTACCTCATTTGTTTCCTCCGTGGGCCCTAGAGTTTACTCAGATACGTCGATGACCTCAACTTTCCAATCTATTCCACCCCCGTCACCCGCGACCGAAGTATCTGACCTATGTACCCTTTCCCACAATACACAAACACCCAACAATCAACCGCCCTTGTTACCCAAACCAGCATTGGTACCTAGTCCAATTGGTGTTACACCCATCCACACAATCCCCTTCCTATTCCCTCCCTCGGGCGTAGTAAGCGCCCCGGTTATGGCTACCCTTAGCCTCCCCGGGTTAACCTTGGGATTACCCGTGTGGTACATTTCACCTCCCATTCCCCCACTGACACCTAATGTCGTCCTACAACCGGTGCAACCCATTGCCACTACTAGTCAACCACCTCCTGGTGTCACTACCCCTTCATCATCTATGAATCACCCCCCTCTTATCAAGCACACTGGGGGCAGAGGCCCAAAACAATACACTGCTGTACCACTGCCCAAAACAATTAAACCCCCCCCGTGTTTCGTGCTCCTCCCAAATGCTCGTTGTGTGATGAGTTAGGCCATCCAACTCATCAATGTCCACAATTACCTACATTACAGGAACACATGCAAATGCTTGACAACGACCCCAACATCCCGGTTGTTGAACTTGATCCAACCCCTAAGCCTCGTGATAAATCACTGCGTACCAACCACCCTTGTGCTATATGCAGTATTTATGGCCATTACTCACATCACTGTCCTGATCTCCCAAATTACAGAGCAGCTCTTTACGAGATGAATAATTTGGACCTTGAGACGGCACCCCCACAATTGATGAGATCCACCCCCCAGTATCACACCCATCCTGAGAGATTAACACCATTTATATGATCTCTTCGACTACCACTCCCTCGTCAACCGATTTGATGACTCAATGTTTCCGCAATGATGAGGAGATTCTTGAGGCTCTCACTGCCCCATATTATCCCTGGGATGACATGCACTATCGTTCCCATTTCCTCCCAGAAGACTCCTCTACCACAGCTACCCAATTTGCGGTTGAGTCCAAAGATTTCCTTCCCACCAAAGTCGACTGGTTTAAGGATCCTATTCCCTCTCCTGATGCCTTTGAAGAAGGTAACATGGCCAACATCTCACCTATCATCCACATAGATATCTCTGACCCACCTGGTGCTCTTGAAATCATTACATTAGGAGCCTCCTGCAGTGAGTATGAGATTGGAGAGTACAAAAAACTTTTCCAAGAGTTTTGTGATGTCTTTGCCTGGTCCTATACCGAAATGCCTGGTATCGACCCCACTATTATAGACCACCAGCTATTATAGACCACCACATTGACGCATGGCCAGATGTACCCCCCGTTCACCAGAAACAAAGCCCCATTCATCCCTCAAAGCTCCCCGCTATTAAAGCAGAGATTGAGAAACTTCGCAAAGCAGGATTCATTTATCCTATTGCATATACCACTTGGGTTTCAAACCCCATCCCTATTAACAAAAAACAAGGCACCATCAAAGTATGCACTGACTTCCGCAATTTAAGCCAAGCCTGTCCCAAGGACAACTTCCCCATGCGATTTATTGACCAACTCATCGATGCGTGTGCGGGGCATGAAGTCCTATCTTTCATGGACGGTTTTTCTGGATACAACTAAATTCATATCCATAAGGAGGATCAGTACAAGACTTCCTTTACCACCCCATGGGGCACCTTTTCCTATCGCGTCATCACTTTCGGCCTCAAAAATGCTGGTGCCACCTTCCAACGGGCCATGACCTATTGTTTTCACGACTTGGTCCATATCCTGCTAGTCTACCTTGACGACCTTACAGCTCGTTCCCGGAAATGATCAGACCACCTTAACGACCTTCGGCAAGTCTTTCTACGTTGTCGCAAATATCAAATCCACTTGAACCCACACAAGTGTGTATTTTGCATTCCGGCAGGTTGATTGTTGGGTTTCATTGTTTCCTAGAAAGGAATTGCTGTTGATCCCCTGAAAGTCCAAGCCATCTTAGACCTTCCCTCTCCTCGCACGCTTCAGCAGCTCCAGATTCTACAGGGGTGATCTAATTTCCTCCGTCGCTTCGTTCTTGATTATGCCACCACCGTTCATGGTTTCTTATGCCTGCTTCGTACCCACATTCCCTCTATTTGGGATGAGCAGGCAGAAGCTGCATTTGAATCCCTCAAGAAAGCTCCCACACAAGCCCCTTTGATCTCCCCTCCAGATTTCTCTCAGGACTTCATCCTTTTACTTCTCGGCATCCGATTATTCCGTGTTCGAAGTCCTTGTTCAAGAAGACGCCTCTCGCCGGGATCATTTCATTTATTACGTTAGCTAGACCTTGTCTAGACCACCCCTACGTTACCCATATGAGGAAAGACTCGCCCTTGCTGTGGTCTTTTCCATCCAAAAATTGCGACACTACATTTTGCTCAGTCATACCACAGTTGTCGCCGACTCCAACCCCATGGTCTATCTCTTAAACTGGCGGCTCCTGCAAGGTCGCGTTTCTAAATGGGTAATTATCCTCCAGGAATATGACCTCACTTTCAGAACCCCTAAGAGCACTAAATCCCTCATGCTTTCCCAGCTCATCACCGATCTCCCCTCCCTTCTGCCATCCCCACAAATCTTCGATGAGTTACCCGACAATCACTTGTTCATCATCTCGATTGACGACCCCTGGTACAGTGATATTTTGTTATACCTTCACACACAAAAGTTCAAACCCAACATCAGTCATGATGGACGCCGTCGTATCCGTCACCATGCCTCTCGATATCTCCTCTTAGGCGATGTCCTTTATAGGCGAGGGTTTGACATGATTCTCTATCGTTTCCTTACACACGAGGAAGCCGAACATGTCCTCAATGACTGTCACAGCGGTGCCTGAGGTGGACATTTCTTTGGAATGGCCACCGCCCAAAAGGTCATCCGCGCTGGATACTTCTGGCCCACACTCTTTACCGACTGCATCACAGCGGTCAAACATTGCCATAATTGCCAACTTTTTGCCCCTAAGGCCCGGACACCACCTGCTCCGTTACACCCAGTCGTCACCGTTGGTCCCTTTTGTAAGTGGGCCATCGACTTCATGGAATGTAAACCCCCATCTGCCAATGGCCATAAGTACATCCTTATCGCCGTTGATTACTTCACCAAATGGGCTGAAGCCATTCCCACCTTCAATTGTAAAGCTGACACCGCTGCCCGTTTCTTTTTTAACCACGTTATCACTCGATTCGAGGTCCCTAAACAGTTGGTCTCATACCATGGTTCACACTTCGAAGATTCCCTTTGGCGCGAGTTATCCACCCTACTAAAGTTTGAACATTAGTATTCCTCTGCTTACTACCCCCAAGGGAATGGCCAAGTAGAGGCCATTAACAAAATTTTAAAAACCATCCTCCAACGCACTGTTGACCGGCATAAGTCCAATTGGCACCACATGTTATTCCCTGCCTTATGGGCTTACCGTACATCCACCAAAACCACCACCGGTTTTACCCCGTTTCCTTTAGTTCACAGTGTAGAGTCTGTCCCATCGAGTGTCAAATACTTGCCTTACACATCGCCATCGAGCTTCTCCCAGACACCTCCCCACTCAAGCAACGTCTGCTATCACTAGAACAAGCTGACGAAGACCGTCGTGCCACTCTCCAGACCATTGAAGCCGCTAAGAACCACTCCAAAGTTGGTTACGACAAACATGTACACCCTCGAACTTTCCATGAAGGGGACCTTGTCCTCGCCTATGACCAAGCCCACGACAAAACTGGTAAAGGAAAGTTTGAATCCATGTGGCAAGGCCCTTACATCGTGCAAACCTGCCTTGAAAATGAGGCATACATTTTAACTGACTCAGAAGGTCACCCTTTGCGCAACCCCCATACTGGGTTGTTTCTTATGCACTTTTATCCCTAAATAAACCCGCGGCCCCATTGGTCCGTATTGTACAATTTGCTCTCTTTTTGTTTTTCACCTTTTTTACCACGATCTTACATTCATCATTTTTGCATGATCATAGATGGACCCTCTTCCACCTTGTTACATTGGCTTCACTGATGGAGCAAGCCACTGGTCTCCAAACCTAGATTCTGTAGCATGGGTCTTATATTCCCCTTCACATGAATTGATTCACCTTGATGGAATATGTATAGGAACTGCTACCAATAACCAGGCTGAGTATGATGCTGTGACCGGTCTCCTGACTGTTGCCCTCCAGATGGGAATATGTCACCTTCATGTGTTTCTTGACTCCCAGTTACTTGTCTCCCAGCTCAACAAATGCTACCAGGTGCGTGATCCCTGCCTCTTTAGAAAATTCCTGCGCACAAAACAACTCAGCTGACAATTTGAATCCATAACATTCACCCATGTCCCAAGAGCTCAAAATAGTGTCGCATATGAAATGGCTAACAACATCCTAGATTGGCACATCAATCACACCATGTAAAACATCCATCATGCATCATCATCCCATAAACATCTCATCAAAAACATATCAAACATCCAAAAAAATTGCCAGGGGCATCCATGTGCCTATCACCACATAAAACATTTGCATCCATGTGCAACAAAAATAAAAACACATTCATATACAGGGGCATCCACATGCCTAATCCTACATACATCATGTTACATCACATAAAATACACAAGGGGCATCCATGTGCCCATCACCCTATGCTACTTGCATCCACGTGCAGTACAAACATATAACAAACCATAAGCGCATCCATGTGCATACACTAAATCATCATCGTAAAAAGGTGCATCCATGTGCATATATTTATATCAAAAAATACATGTCAATATGCTACACATGTCCTAAGTACCCCTGTACCAAGCTATACAAAAAATATCTATTCATCCATATGCCTCATAGAATACATGCCATAGCTACACAAATCGGGGGGAGTCCCCTGCACTCCCTAATGAGAGTCATACCCTACGTCACTGCATGCATCAGCTACCTCTGAGTCCTCACCTCGCTCCTCCTCTAGCAGCTCCTCATCCCCTGCGGGCTCCTGTGCCCGACCCCTATCCACCAAGATATCCACCCGGATCGCGATCGACCGGAACTCCCGTGGCGCCCTCAGACAGTCCTGAATCACCTCCGGATCCACGTCCTGCCACCTGTCATCAGTCACTCCAACTAGCAAACAATCTAGAAGCATCCGTACGGACTCCAGATTCCCCTCAGCGTCCCATTGACGCACCTCCCCTCGGCCTGGCAGGGCTGGTATCGCCACATGCCCCCTGCGCGCTACATGTCCTGGTGGTGGTCTCGGGCCAACATTTGTAGATCACACATCAGTCAATAACAATATATCTAAAACCTATCATACACAAAATCTTGATATCCATAACATACAAGCAAATCAATACGTACCATCTGGTCCCCATGCCTGCCCTGGCAGCCGTGGTGCATCTGGATCCCCGGTGTAGTCCATATCTCTGTATGGATAATCATCTAGTGTCAGCGGCATTTGCAGCCACTGGAGGTAGAGCTCCTGAGTAAAGTATCTACCAACCTCACCGCCACCCCGGCGGTGCATCATCTTTCCCCACCACACCATGCGCGGCTCCCTCAGTCCTCCTACCCTGACCGGCACCTGCGACCGCAGTGTAGGTACCCGCTCCATGAAGAAGGCACATAGAAAGGATCCATAATAGAATCTCTTTCCAGATTCCTTCACCGATGTCAGCTGCCGCTAAACATAAGTAAGGAACATCTGGCCCCAAGCATAATAAACAACGTCAAGCACCCACTCCACCAGCTGCATCTGGCCCCTGGACACCTTCTCAGGTGATTGGGACCCCAAAACTCGAACCACGCACGCCGCGATAGCTTGTACTGTTGGCTCCTACAGGTCCACCACCTGGAGTGCATTCCTCTGCACCCTAGCCTCTAGAACACTACCGCTCCAACATATCCTCCATATCCACATCCGTGAATACTCGTGGCTGCATATCCGCCACCCTACCCAGAAAAGGAAACCCTGTCAAGAAGTATACATCTGTGAGGGTGAGATCCACCCTCTCTCCCTGCACCCTGAATGCCTGAATGTCCGGCTCCCAAACGCTCACTAATTAGTTCAGCAGTAGCGCTGCTGAACGCATCATAGGCACCTGTGCAAACTTCAGCAGCCCGCACAACCCCAATGTGGACCGCACATGCCGATCCCTCTAGATGACATCCACTATCTCATCCGGGACATCCCGCTCTCGCCACAGCACCAATGGCATCCTGTCAATCACACAAGGCACACTCATCAGACTCATGTCAAAGAAGTAAAATGCCCCCCACCTCGGGGAAACCCTAAAAACTTGATCCCAATCGCGGTGTTAGGGCCCCTTGACGCGATTTACGACCGTGGCTGTCAGGGCTATAGGCGCGGTCCCGGACCATGCTTGTACGAGCTGAACTCGTGGTCTCAAACCATGTGTCCAGCCTCGGAACGCACGGTACCAGACCGTGTATTTCGACCTGAACCTCGCAGTCCCCATCCGCGTGCTTCACCCTGGAACCCATGGTCCCCGACCGCGGTTCCACCCCACAAACCTGCAGTCCACCCACATGGACCATACAAAAAATCCCCTGGGACCCACCACCCTCCCCCTGAACCCAATGAAAATTCACGTATGAGTTTGTCGGAATACCTGTAACTCCCAGATCTGAAAAGGGCCGGTCGGATTGTCCAGAAACACCAACTCAGCTCTGGTCCACTCTGATCACTAGTCAAAGTCAACAAGTCCAAATGAAACTTGTCATGTTGGACCCACTCACTATTTATAGTCCGTTGACATTTTCCTGTTTTGGCCATTCTGAACCCAAACGGAGTCCATTTTTTGCATCGTTTCCACCACTGGAATCAGCACGACGAGACTGTCATGATGGTCAACTTGTTCTCTTATTTTTTCCACATCATTTTTTGAGCATTTTTTAGACACCACTAGTCACCTCGGTTTGCATGCCACTTCGGCTGCTTTCCATTTTTTCTCTATTTTATATCATCGGATTCATTTTTTCGATCCCGTGATGATGCTTGAGATCATTTCTCACTCTCACCCCCATATTTTTTGGGTATTTTTTCCAAAACGCCCCCTGTCACCTCGGTTTGCGTGCCACATCGACTGTTATCCGTTTTTGACATTTTTTATATCGCCGAATTCATTTTTTCGAGCTCATGATGATGCTTGAGGTCATTTCTCACTCTCACCAGATCCAGTTTCAACATTGTGTCCTGACACCTTGCTACCTCGATTTGCACGCCACATCGACCGCCATCGGATTCTTCCACATTTTTACATGAGCCATTCACTCCTGTCATTCTGCAATTATTTCTTTATTTTTCCACCATTCATTACCCCGCAAGGAGGCCCACAAGTGTTCCCCCCTACCCTCATTCTTGGTCATCATCAATGTTCCTTGATTGAGCACTTCCTCCTTGCCTAGCCATTCCTTTTGTTCGGTATAATTTTATCCCTTTTTCGGGCCAGACAAGTCCTTTACGAAAAAGGCACTTAGGGAGTTTCTGTTAAGCTCTTTTCTGACTCCTAAAACAATGAAAATATCGCCGAGCAATCATGCTTCCTTTCATGCTTGTTAAAGTACCTGAACCCGTGCCTCTTGGCACTATGATTGATCATCTCGGCAGCACCCCTAATCAGGTCGCCTTTGTTCAGAGTATTCTGCAGTCTCTTGCCATTTTACACCAACTTGAGTATCACCCACCCCAGTCACTATCCTTGATCCATTACAGCTATGATCCCTTTCCCACAAGTAAGTTTCATATGATGCCCGATCATCCTCGCCATCATACTTTGAACAAAGGAAGTTTGAGTCCACCCACTCTACTTGCCCAGCTATCCCCCACAGTCTAACAGTCCTACTATCAGTACTCTCACACTTCGGTTCTTCACCTCGTGCTCCTATCAAGGAAACATCATTTCCTTGCTAGTTGCAGGTCTCCCTCTGTCGACGACAGCCCCTCTATTCCAGAGGATAGACCTAGAGGTCCCTGCGCCTTGGATCCGTCACCATCTGTGGTGAGTGCCTACGGACCGTTCTGAGAGGAGTCAGCATTGCCTCTCCGACTAGTTGTTTCTCACATGCTCGACTTCAACACCTTGATTGCATCATTGAGAATCGCATAGGGTTTATATCCCTTTAGTTATTGGTTGAAGACCTCGGATTTCCCCCGAATCTAACACATTGGTGAGTCACTTCGGAACACCCTGTTATATGTTTCCGTGGATGTCTGGGTTGCGTTGGCAATTGTATTCGGAAGCCATCCAATTATATGCTTCCTTGAGTACCCAGTTCAGATCCAGTTCAGTGTACCATTGCGGATATGACTCCTCATCACTATGCTCCAGCAGCTCATCAGTTCATCTGGTACCCCACTTAGTAGCACTGTTTTTATTCCAGTGTATCAGTTCTTCAGCTCAGACATGGTCAAGCCAGCAGCATGTCCTAGATTTGTGTCCCCTCTAAACCCTTATGATGTACATAGTGGTTCTCTGTGTATCCTACAGGTCCCCCTTTTCGGGCCTCACTATTATTTTCTGTGTATCTTGATACGAGCATGGGTATGCCCACCTCGTCCATATATTGAGATTCTTCCTCATTCATTATTTGAGGCCATGTATATTTCAAGTCCCCATATTTTGGACCCCATTGTTATTATTATTCTAGATCTTGATACGAGCATGGGAATGCCCGCCTCATCCATATATTCAGATTATTCCTCATTCATTATTGAGGTCATGTACTTTCAGTTTTTGTAGTTTGTTTGGGACTGTTGTTTCGGGCTCTAGTTTGTTTCTTCTCTTCTCCACACCCCAGGAAAACCATAAAAGACTTATGATGTCTATCGGCCATACGATGAGCTCCTGCCCTCACACATCAGGGGGCAATTTGTTAACACCCAAAAAGTGCTCACTACCTCATCTACCCTATTACATGACTCATTTGTCCATATTCTCTACCATATTTGCTTCCAATACCTTAAAATCCCATTAAAAAGCCTCCAAAATGCCAAAAAAGCCTCCAAAAGGCCACAAAACCATTAAAAAAGCCTCCAAAAGGCCAGAAAACCCCTTTTCCCCCCAAAATAGCAAAAACCCTCTAAAAAGGGAATAAAAAATACAAAAAAGAGGAAAAAGAGGGAAAAAGGAGGAAAAAACCCTATACAGCTGACCTAAACCATATGGTTCCCAAAACCATGGGCCAGCACTCCACCACTAAAAACCTATAAATAGGTGATGGAGGCCCCTCATTTCATATCCACAATCAAATACACCCTTACTCTGCCAAAATCACTCTTGAAACCCTAGCTCACCCTTGAGCTACTTTCACACTTGAGTGCCCCTTTGGCCCATTTCCAACCCTTTGGAGAAATAGAAAGGAGCAAAGCTGGAAGCTTGGAAGCAACCCTCCTGGACTGCTGCAAGAGCTTCACCAACCTCTTCACTTGAGGTAATCTTTAATACAAAAAGAGAAATCTTTTGCCATATTTTCATGTTTTGTTATTTATGTTAATGCTCATGCTAGGTTAAATTTCATTCTGTTTTACTATTTTTATTTACTGTTTATTGAACTGCTACTAAGGAGTCCCTTCTCCTTAGGAGGTGCTCATTTGCACAAGCTGGGGTGAAAACCCTAGCTATAGGTACTATCTCCCATGGTTGTAATGATTGGTTGATTGACAGCGGGGCTTCCAAACACATGATTGGGTTTAAGGAATCTTTTGTGAATCTATCTGAACATGAATCACCCCATAAGGTGAAACTTGGGGATGGTTATCAATACCCAATCAAAAAAAGTGGTGAAGCCTCCTACAACCTAGATTCTAGAAAATATTTGAAGATGAAAGAAGTCCTTTATGTACCTGGGCTCAAGAAGAACTTACTCTCCATCTCTGCATTGGATGCAAAAGGTATGAGGGATGCATTTGTGGATGGCCAAGTCCTAATGTGGCCAAAGGGAAAGAACATAGATGATGCAATAGTGATTGAAGAGCAAGAGGGAGGTTTGTATAAATTGAAGGGACAACCTGAACATGCCATGGTACATGAATCCATGGAGCCAAGTGAATTGGCATAGAAGACTTGCTCATATGCACTATAGGGCACTTCCAATTGCAAGCAAGGCTGTAGAGGGTCTTCCTGAAATCAAGACCAAACATGAAGGTGTTTGCAAAGGATGTGCAAAAGGTAAGAACATTAAGAAGGCTTTCCCAAGCAGTGAAAGCAAGGAAAAAGACATCCTGGAAATCATCCACTCAGATGTATGTGGTCCTATGTCATCTAGTTCTCTGAGTGGGTATGTTTACTATGTCTCATTTATTGATGACTTCTCTAGGAAGACTTGGGTATATTTCTTGAAGAACAAAGATGAGGTGTTTGATAAGTTCAAGAAATTCAAAACGTTGATGGAGAATCAAACTGATAAGAAGATCAAAACATTTAGATCCGACAATGGTGGAAAATTCACCTCAGGTGACTTCAAGAAGCTTTGCAGTGATTCAGGGATTAAGAGGGAGTTGACTGCTCCTTATAATCCTCAACAGAATGGAGTTGTAGAAAGGAAGAACAGAACAATCATGGAAGCAGCAAGGGCAATGCTGCATGACCAGGATCTTCCTATGCATCTATGGGCAAAAGCAGCTAGAACAGCTGTATATGTGTAGAACAGAACACCCAACAAGATATTGGACAACAAAAATCCAGAAGAGGTCTTTTCTGGTAAGAAACTTGAAGTCAGCCATCTCAGAATATTCGGTTTTCCAGTATACACACATGTCCCAAAGGAAAAGAGGACCAAACTAGATTCTTCAGGAAAGAAGGGTATCTTTGTGGGTTACAGTGAAAGCTCGAAGGCTTACAGATTATACTTTCCAGGGTTCAAGAAGATTGATGTCAGCAAGGATGAATCAAGAGGGAGCACACTCCAGCAGCTCCTACAAGGATGCAGATTTTCAGAGGTAGTTGACCATCTTCCTACATTCCACAACATAAAGGTGTAGAAGAAGCTACTTCAGCAGCTCCTGCCAGGAAGCAAAGACTCAGAGGGAGTCCACCCAACAAACAAACAAAGATAAGTATTTCAATTATCATTTCTTGCCTACTTTTGTTTAAATAATATTATGCTTATGTTCCTAGACTTAGGAGATGTATTGTGCATATTAGAATGATTTCATTAATGAACAGTATACTACTAATATGCATGTGAAGGGTAAGTGGCCTATGGCACTGTACAACATTCCAGTGCTACTTATCTAGAATGAAACCTCTTTGCTGACATGCTGGGAGTAGTGCAAACTATTAACAATGTTCTGGTAGAGACTCGAAGGCATCTAGAAAGTTGTGGAACATGGATAAATGTTGTATTGAAGATTTGGCTAAGATAACTGCATGACTACATGACATATTTCTTTATGTGTAAAGAATTTGTTCTAAAAATTATGACATGTTTCTAATCATGCAATTTAACTTGTTTTGTAGGAAAGACCATATATCTTTACCTACAAAAGAAGAACTACAACATTTGTTCCAGCAACAAAGATATCTATTGAAGATATTGAAGTTCCCAGGATCTGGGATGAAGAAATGGAATATCATGATCTGTCAATCATGAAGAAGATGTTTGGGATGCAGTCCCAAGACTTGATAGGGAATCACATGTGTGCAGATTGAAGAAAGCCTTGTATGGCTTGTAGCAAGTTCCCAGAACTTGGTGTGATACAAAGAGGAAGCTTGCTCGATATGAAATATTTGGGAATGATGCATTATTTCCTAGGTATGGAGGTGTGGCATAGTACAGGTGGGATCTTCCTTGGTCAAGGGAAGTACACAGTAGATATCTTGAAGAGATTTGGGATGATGGATTGCAAGGCCTTGGCCACACCTATGGCATCGATTCTGAAGCTTCTATGTGATGCTTCATCTGAGCCGGTTGATTTCTCTATGTATCATTAGATGATTGGGTCCTTGATGTACCTGACGAACACGAGACCAGATATTTTCTTTGCAGTGAACACATTGAGTCAGTTCCTGACAGATCCAAGGAGTGTTCATCTGGTTGCTGTAAAGCATGTTCTGAGGTACCTGAAGGGTATAGTGGATTATGGGCTCAAGTATGAGGCGAATCAAAAGTTTAACCTGCAGGGTTATGTTGATTCAGATTGGGCTGGTAGTGCTGCAGATAGGAAGAGCACATCTGGGTGCTTCTTCAGTATGGGATCAGGTGTGATCTCTTGGTTTAGCAGGAAGCAGTCCTGTGTAGCACTGAGTACAGCTGAGGCAGAGTATGTTGCAACCTGTTCAGCTAGTTGTGGGGCAGTATGGCTATGGAAGCTACTGTCTGAGTTATTTAATCTCTCGTTGGATGATACTGGTATCTTTTGTGATAACCAGAGTTGTGTGAAGCTGTCCGAGAACCCAATTTTTCATGACAGGTCGAAACACATAGAGATCAAATATCACTATATTAGGGATATGGTGCAAAGAGGAGCTGTGAAGCTCCTGTATGTTGCGATGGACAAGCAGATTGCAGATGTGTTGATGAAGCCACTAGCCAGGGTGAAGTTTGAGTACTTCAGGGAGAGGCTTGGTGTTCTTCAGATTGATGACACTTCGAGGAAGAAGTGATGGACACATTTTCTAAAGCCATTCCAAGCATGTTGGAAGGAGGATCCTTCACATGGCTATGGATGTAAGCGCTGGATGATGAGCATCAGGATGATGTTTTGGTTTCTGCTTTGTATGATCAGTTGGATCATTTATATGTATATGTATGTACTCATCATGTTGGATGCTGGATATGATCAGTTGGATCATTTATATGTATGTATGCATCATGTTGGATGTTGGATATGATCAGTTGGATCATTTATATGTATGTACGCATCATGTTGGATGCTGGATATGATTGGTTGGATCATGTGTATGTATTTTGTATATGCATCATGTTGGATGCTTGGACCATGTATCTATATATGTATCAGGTGGATACATTGTATGATCAGGTAGATCATGTATGATGATATGTATCAGGTAGATACTTGGTATGCATCAGGTAGATGCATTGTATGATCAGGATGATCATGGATGACGAGCTTCAGGATGTTGCTCTAGATGACATGCAGCAGGATGTTGCAGTGATGATGATCAGGATGATCATGTGTATATCAGGATGATGTATGGTGAGTATCAGGTTGATAATCTTTGGCAGTGGAACAGGTTGTGCAGATAAGCATTTAATTTGTGCCCTGGGAGATTTTCAGATAGTCTTTCGAGGTTTTTCCTATGGCATGTAATTTGTACCCTGGGATATCTGGCAAATGCTCTTTCGAGGTTTTGCTTGGGAGGACATATAATTTGTGTCCTGGGAGATTTGCAGATAGTCTTTCGAGGTTTTACCTATGGCATGTATTTTGTGCCCTGGGATATCTGGCAGATGCTCTTTCGAGGTTTTGTCCTATGGCATGTAATTTGTTCCCTGGGAGATCTGATAGGTTGGGCTGTGTGCTTGTAATCAGTCCTGGTATGCTCTTTTGAGGTTTTGCCACGACCACATGTAATTTGTGCCCTAGGAGATCCGATAGGTTGAGCCTTGTGCTCGTAATCAGTCCTGGGATGTTCTTTCAAGGTTTTGTGGTGACCACATGTAATTTGTGCCCTGGGAGATCCGATAGGTTGAGCCTTGTGGTCGTAATCAGTCCTAGGATTCTCTTTCGAGGTTTTGTGGTGGGGTCACATGTAATAAGTCCTGGAAATATGGACAGGATGAAAAAGGCCTCAGATGCTCTTTAGAGTTCTTGCTAGTCAAGAGACTCTTTTAAGGTTTTGTGATGCACGTAATAAGTCCTGAGATTTCCACAGTATGGCTAGTGATGATGAAGACCTACAGGTGGTGGGACTACATCTAGTATGAAAAAGGACTAGCTCTGTAGAACTTTCTATGACGAGTAAAGGCAAAGATTGGTTGAGATAGCAGCAGCAGTGACGATGATGATGACGATGCATTGATGACGATGATCCCAAGAAGAAGACTTGTCTAGTAGATCTGTGTCGAGAAATACCTTCCTAGTTAAGAGGGAGTGTTGATGTATATGTAACTTTGGAATGTATTTCATCTATGTATTTCATATATATTTATTGAACCCTTATTAGAGATGTGTTATTCCTCTATAAGGAAGTGTCATCATGTGGATTCACAAGTGTCGCAAGTGTGTGTACTTGCCGATGGGTTATTAGACCACCATGTGTGGGGTTGGCCCTGAAATATATATTATATTGTGGATGTACCTAGCTAGACAAGTCGGCCCCATAAGGTCACTGAGAAAATAGGTTAGTATAAATAGAGATTAGGAGATCTCTATTTAGATCATTCGGAAAGTTATCTCTCTCTCACTCAGAAAGTGGCGCACCAGTGAGGAGGAGGATCATCTGCTTTTAGGAGACTATCTCAAGTGTATTTGCTTGTACTTTGGTTGAGCCATTGCTCTCTCTATCTCTGAGGAAGTTGTGGGGTTTTTCAACTTAGGGTTTTCCCCACGGAAACTCTGTGTCTCTTATCTCTCATGCTTTTGATTCTTGTGATGCTTGTCATGCTTATTGTGATTGTTATGCATTGATATACTGTATGTGTTATTCTCTGAGTGAAGATCCTAGAGTATTGTGAATTAATGCTCAAAATTGAATAGTAACAACCTGGGATGATCTTTCGAGACATTTCTCTGGGAGGACATGTAATTTGTGCCCTGGGAGATTTCAGGTCGGAGTTGTGTACCTGTAACATCCTAAGATGCTCTTGCGAGGTTTTGTCCTATGGCATGTAATTTGTGCCTTGGGAGATTTCAGGTCGTAGTTGTGTACCTGTAACATCCTGAGATGCTCTTTCGAGGTTTTTCCATGACCACATGTAATTTGTGCCCTGAGGAGATTTCAGGTCGGAGTTGTGTACCCATAACATCCTGAGATGCTCTTGCTAGGTTTTGTGGTGACCACATGTAATTTGTGCCCTGGGGAGATTTCAGGTCGGAGTTGTGTACCCGTAACATCCTGAAATGCTCTTGCTAGGTTTTGTGGTGGGGTCACATGTAATAAGTCCTGGAGATCTGGACAAGATGAAAAAGGCCTCAGATGCTCTTTAGGGGTCTTGCTAGGCAAGAGACTCTTTAAAGGTTTTTTGACGCACGTAATAAGTCCTGAGGATTCCACAGTATGGCCAGTGATGACGAAGACCTGCAGGTGGTGGGCCTACATCCAGTATGAAAAAGGGCTAGCTCTGTAGAACTTCCTATGACAAGTAGAGTCAGATATTGGTTGAGATAGCGGCAGTAGTGACGATGATGATGACAAGATAGCAGCAGTAGTGACGATGATGATGACGATGCATCGATGACGATGATCCCGAGAAGAAGACTTGTCTAGCAGATCTATGTCGAGAAATACCTTCCTAGTTAAGAGGGAGTGTTGATGTATATGTAACTTTGGAATGTATTTCATCTATGTAATTCATATATATTTATTGTACCCTTATAAGAGATGTGTTATTCCTCTATAAGGAAGTGTCGTCATGTGTATTCACAAGTGTCGCAAGTGTGTGTACCTGTCGATGGGTTATTATACCACCATGTGTGGGGTCAACCCTGAAATATATATTATATTGTGGATGTACCTAGCTAGACAATTCAGCCCCATAGTGTAACTGGGCAAACAGGTTAAGTATAAATAGAGATCGGGAGATCTCTATTTGATCACTCGGAAATTCACACACTTCTCTCATTCGGAAAGTGGCACACTTATGAGGAGGAGGCTCTGCTGCTAGGAGAAGACTATCTCTTGTATTCTGGTTGTATCATTGCTCTATCTATCTCTGAGGAATTTATTGGGGTTTTTCACCTTTATGGTTTTCCCAAGTAAAATCTGTGTCTCTTATGTGCTTGCATTATTGTGTCCATGATTGATATGCTGTAGATTTGTTGTACATGTTGTTCTCTCAATTAAGATCCTAGATAAGATTGAAGTAAATTCTGAAAATTTAACACACCATGGTCATATGTTCTTCATCTAGAACTTGATTTGTCTTTCTTGATGTACCTTTCATGTTAGCGGACAACATCAACCTCATACAACACCACAGTGCATTAGTACAATCATAAGTGTCATAACCCTAATCAATGAATGTCTTCGATCATTCACATGCATTCATACATTTACTAGGGTGATAAGACAAGTCTAAAATTAATTAATATTGTACTAAACTCAATAATATGAAGACAAATATATCATAACCTTAATCATGAACAGATTTCAAAAACATACCTGTATCTCCTCAAGTCATACCTGTAGGGATTTCTTGTAGCCTTCTTATGTAAGGCCTTAGCCTCGTCTCCCTCTAAAACTGGAACTTCTTCACTTACGCAGGTGTCCAATTCATTCTCTTCGTAGGATTAACCAGTCCACTTTGATTTGCTTAAACTAGATCTGGAGTTGGATTAGGGTTTGTCAAAGAAACCCTAAAAATTCAAACTTTGAATTTCAAACTTCTGAAATGATAGAAAGATGTGCCTTGTTGAGCTGCTTAAGCTGGTATACTCAGATTTTGAGATCTGCAAAATTTGACCCCTCAAAATTGCCTTTGAAACTTCTGGATTCACTGGACAGGACCCCGAGTTAGGGTTTGATAACGCCCACCCTTATGCCCAACCAAAAAGTTCGATCCAATGCTTTAAACTTTGATTTGCTTGAGGAGCTTCCAGCCGTGGTCACAGATTTCAAAAATTCCAACTTTTGCAGAAGCCCTAATTTTCTACCTTTCCGATCAAAATCTCGAACTAGGGTTTGATCAAGCATGACCTTCTTCCCACCAAAAAAATTCGATCTTGGTCTCTAAATTTTGATTTTCATGAGGATCATTCATTCGTGGTCTCTGATTCCAAAAATTCCAACTTTCTTCGAAGCCCTAAATTCTTGCAGCAGTGATAAGCCAAGAATGAAGGTGCTCAGAATCCAAATCTGTTTTGACATAAATATGCACCTGATTGTTTCTGGTGCATCTATGAGATTATGAATCCATAGGGTCTAAAACATCTTCCTGTGTTAGCCTGACCTAACATATTTCCAAACCCACAGGTCTGACCTCGATTGGATTCTCTGAGAGAGACTTACGACAAGTGTCACAATGTGACCTGTTTATGGGATAAAATGGGAGAGCGAACTTGTACAGAGTGCCATGTGTCACTAGATCAATTTTGACGTTTGAAAACTTACTTGAGAAACTACAGTACATACTCTTACTGTCACTTTTTACAGAATTTCATTTGGAGATTCCTAGCCCAAGTTGTGAACTTTTTTCCTAGGTCACCTGTTTCTGACTGAGATCTGGAAGAGGCAGAAACCCTAGATTGTATGGATCATAAAACACAAACTACAATGAGTTAGATGCTGTGATTCGGAGACAAGGTACATCGAGATGTTATCTACGAAGTGTAAACATTTCAGATCATGAACCTTCACCAAAATGGATTTATAGCGAAAGTGCCACAATGACTAGTTTTTGCTATATCAAGCCCTAACTTCCAATTTGTCGCAACTGCAACAAGTCTCATAAATGCCATATCATGCCTTCCTTTAGGCTAGCTGTGATACCATGTTAGTTTTTCATCATTTAGTTCAATAGATCTAGGATCTTAACTGAAAGAACAACATGAATAGCATATCAAGCATAAGATACAAGAGACAAGAGACACAAAACATTTCACCGGGGAAAGCCAAGAAGGTGAAAACCCCACAACTCCCTTAAAGATAGAATAAGCATTAATACGAGGATAACCATGATCAAACCCAAGAGAAAGATATATTCACAAGCATTCTCCTCCTCTACTTGTTCACACCCTCCTCTTCTCTCACTAATGCGAAGTGAGTGAATAATAGAATGTGTAAAATGAGAGAGACACACTCTCTATTTATACACTAACTTCCACTTGACCTTTACTCAACTAGGTCGGCCTCAACTTAACCACTTAACATAATGCTGACTGGGCCGACCCCTACTAGGGTGGTATAATAACCCTTTGACCCACATGACTCATACAAGTCTGACCCCATCAAGGTGGTCTAATAACCCATCAAGTATAAGTTACGACACTTACAAAATAACTTGCGACACTTGCAAGTACAACTGACAACACCTCCAATTGGAGGAATAATGCATCTCCATTGGCGATACAATAAAGTACAAATAGAATATACAAGTGAACATCTTCCGAAGTTACAAATACATCAACAGGAAAGACAAAGGTTGAACAATGTGCAACTATATACATTTTATAAGCAATTATGAGAGGTGATTCGATGCACTTCACGTATCCCAAAGTAGATAATAGCTGTGTACATCAGGAAGATGAGATTCAAGGCTGGTCTCCATTGTATCTTCATACATCCTGATATCCATCAAATCCAAAATGGTATGAGTGTCAATATCAGCTGGATGCCCTAAATATTGACCTCGTTATTGAGGATTGGTCATCGGAATGGAAAGTTGATGCACTAGAAGAACTTCTGACCACATCTGATGAGAGTGCCGATGGCAATGGTCAACAAGAGAAAAATGGTGTTGAAGGAGAAGATGACCAGTAAGAAGAAGAGAAACAACAACAACAGGCTAGAGATATGCCAGTAGGATAAAAGAGAAAGAACCCCGAAGCAAATGTGTCAGAGGTGGCGAGAAGAAGGAAACAGAAAGCGAATAAGACTATGCTTGATGCGAGGTTATAGGACGATGACTATGAATGCATCGCCACCAAAGTTCATGCACATATAGAAGAAACAATCACAGAAAAAGAGAAAAATCAAGAGCAATGTCACGCAATCATGGAACAAAGTATTGTCGAGTTGAGAAGTACGATGGAAAGGGTAGAGCAACTACAAAGAGATACAATGAAAGAATCAGACTCCGAAGATAAATCATAGGAGTTAATCCAAGAAAAAGGAAAGCACATGCACTAACAATGTGAACTTGGTTGGTGCGCATAGAGCGAACAAATGTCATATTCCCATCCGATTAAGTCACTGAAGGTGCGAAGCAGCTTGCACACTTAGACATTAACGTAGGAATGTTTCCTATAGAGGGACTGCATGATCTACACTTGCAAGTTGTAGAAGAAATCAAAGAGAGGGACATAATAACATACAATCAACAGTTGATGTTGGAAGAAAGATACAATGAATTGAGGAATGAATTCCAACAAAAGATGGATGAGATAGCATACGCTCGAGAAAAGCAGAAGAAGCTGAAGAAGGTCATCGCAAAATTTTGTGCGAAGATCTCGGAGTTCGACGAAGAACCTGAAGTTGAAGCAAATATAGTCAAGATTGGCACTGCAGTCGACAACCTTAAAGCAAAGATGGAGGACATGGAAATTGGATACAAAGAGAATATTACAGACTTGGAGGCTACGTAGCAACCTGGTACTCCTCCAGAAGTAAAGACGATAAGAGATGAAGAGTTAAAAACTTCGACAGAAAGCATCTTTGCAGAAGTTGTGAGGTGCCAAGATTTATTCGAAGAAGTGACACAGTTATGGGCGACACTGTAGGAAGACCCAGAATTGCAGAAGATTCATGGTGAAGTAAAAAGGAAGTAGAAGGACCTCGACTCAATGAAAACGACGATGAAGGACTTTCGGCTGAGGAAAAGAATACAAAAGTTCACAAAAATAAAGGAACAGCAGAAAGAAATGAAGACATTAAGGACCAAGGAAGCAGAAACTTTGGGCAAGTTGCAACCAATGCAGGAAGAGGCATTGGTGCTTTCTGACGAGATTGAGTTCAAGCTGCAATAGCTTCACACAATAGAAAGCAGAGTTAAAGACCAGATGCAGGAACTAAGATCTACAATGTTGCTTGACACAGTGAAGGAATACAAGTAGGAAACTAAGGAGGTTGTTGCAAAGCTGAGCATAGCATATCAAGAGCTTGCATCAAAGATGAATATCCCTAGAAATGCGAAGTCATCAAAAGCTAGTGCAAGTGACTGGGGAACGAGTCACAAGTAAGTGTTAGGGGCCTGTTGGGCATGGCCCAAGAAGAGAAAGTTACGAAGGTGAGTATAGTTAGGAGAGGCCCAACACTGAACATTTTTGGGACAAAAGCGACTCTGCAAATCCATGGTAGAAGGTATGGACTGAAGATCATGTTGGTTGTGGAGCCTGATCTTCTAGATTCAAAGATGTAATTCAGTCGTTTTTGTACCCCAGGCTTACTATACACTCGTTCCCCAACCTCGGGGTTGTTTTCGCCAACAGTTTACGGGCCCATGGTTTTGGGTAACCCGTGGTATTTTCCCATTTTATTTCCCCTATAAAATAAATACATTATAACATGGCTGGGGTTGATATATTAGGTATTATGCATTGTAAACATCTCTGAGATCATAAAGAGAGACTGTGAGAAAGTGAAGAGGAAGTGCAGCGGATGTGCTGCAAGTTGTATCCATTCATTTGCTGGATGGTATAATAATAAGGATTGGCAATTTATGTGTTGGCGTAGCCCATCTTGGGTGAACCATGATATATTGGTGTCTCTCTTGTGATGCCTTTGTGTAATTTGTATTTTCATCTTGTTTATTGTTATTGCTCTGCAATCTTATTTTTCTAACAGATTAGTGAAGAAGAAAGGACCTATTTCCTTAATAAAGACAAGGTACTAAGGACAACCAGAGGTGGCTGGCGCAGTTAAGGGCCAAGAAGTGACCTGAATGCTAGAGGATCAGGAAGTAAAGAAGCAGAGTGGTGTAAATGACACGCCACTACAGAAGTCAGAGTTGCACTGTCAGAGAAAGCGTCAGATTCAGAGGAAGCAACGCCAAAGGGATAAGGAAGTTAAAGCTTATCGTGGTCTACAGGAGAACAACGAGGTTTTTGGGTTCTGGGTACTATAGGGGTTGGCCCATATTTATTGTAATATGTGACATTCAGGGACATCTATATTAGGGTTATTTTGTATCCAGAAGGGTTAGGTATTACAGGAATTTGTTAAGATTTAATATGCTAAGACAGAAAATAGCAGCATTACATTCCATTTCACAATAATATCATATACAGGATCACTGAAGAAACAACAAGCACAACATAAACACAAGAGACAGAGATTTATCCTGGGAAACCCTCATGGGGTAGAAAACCCAGCAAAGCTTCCTCAATATAGATGACCAGCAATATACAAAGATGAAACCCTGAGACATGATCTCCTCCTCCACAATAGCAGACCTCTCCTCCACAAGTGCACTATCCTCAAGTGAGTGAATGTGTATAATGAGGAACACACCTCCTCTATTTATACACTACTCTGATATGTATTTTACACAAGTACATGTAGGCTCGTATTTAACCATTAGGTTAAATACCCCATTATAACTGACTGGGCCGACCCCTCTAGGGTGGTCTAATAACCCTTTGACCCACATAACACATACAGGGCCGACCCCCACTAGGGAAGTCTAATAACCCAAGTTACCACATTCCGACGGAGGAATAAACATCTCCGGATATACAATAAGATCTTCACGGAGGAATGAATCATCTCCGGAATAATAAAGTACAAATATAATATTCTTTGATGTTACAATATCTCAACACTCCCCCTTAACGAGAAGGATATTATAACAGCATCTGCACGAGCAAGGAGTCATCAACATCATACATGATACATCTATAAATCATTGGAAGCTTTCTCAACATCATCAGTAACTCAACCAGTTACTGGAATATCTTCAATACAGGAAGATCAACATCTTCAGTACTGAGTCTTTATCTTCTGCAGCACTCAAACAACTACAGCAACATCAATATCGGAATCCTCACGATTGTCAGCATCGCCATCACACGATCATCAGCATCGTCATCACATGATCAACAACATCGTCATCTCACTATCATCACACGATCATCAGCATCGTCATCTCACGATCATCAGCATCGTCATCATACGATCATCAGCATCGTCATCACACGATCATTAGCATCGTCATCTCATCTCGATCTACAGCATCTGGATCATCTCGATCTACAGTATCTGGATCATCACGATCTATAAAATCTGGATCATCTCGATCTACAGCATCTGGATCATCTCATCTACAGCATCTGGATCATCTCGATCTACACCATCTGGATCATCTCGATCTACACCATCTGGATCATCTCGATCTACAGCATCTGGATCATCTCGATCTACAGCATCTGGATCATCACGATCTACAGCATCTGGATCATCACGATCTACAGCATCTGGATCATCTCGATCTACAGCAACTGGATCATCTCGATCTACAGCATCTGGATCATCTCGATCTACAGCATCTGGATCATCTCGATCTACAACATAAGTATCCTCAACCATACAAGTACATTAATCAATACATGTATCATCAAAAGTATGTATTCTCACCAATACATCTATCATCAAAACATGTATTCTTACTAATACATATATCATCAAAAGCATGTATTCTCACTAATACATCTATCATCAAAAGCATGTATTCTCACTAATACATCTATCATCAAAAGTATGTATTCTCACTAATACATCTATCATCAAAACATGTATTCTCACTAATACATCTATCATCAAAAGCATGTATTCTCACTAATACATCTATCATCAAAAGCATGTATTCTCACTAATACATCTATCAATACAAGTATCCACACTGATACAAGTATACACAACAGCAGCATACCCTGCAACACACATGATCCAATTACGGGATGGTAAATCCCTCTCACTTTAGGACATAGGTCCAAGGATGATACAATCCTGATCCACTTATGGGATGATCAATCCCTCTCAATTTAAGACATCTCTCATGTCTATGGATGATGCAATCCAGATCAACTTACAGGATGATCAATCCTTATCCTTTTAAGACACCTCACCATGTCTAAGGATGATGCAATCCCGAATCAACTTACAGGATGATTAGTCCTTATCACTTTAAGACACCTTACCATGTCTAGGGACGACGCAATCCCAATCTACTTACAGGATGATTAGTCCTTACCACTTTAAGACACCTCACCATGTCTAGGGATGATGCAATCCCAATCTACTTACAGGATGATTAGTCCTTATCACTTTAAGACACCTTACCATGTCTAGGGACGACGCAATCCCAATCTACTTACAGGATGATTAGTCCTTACCACTTTAAGACACCTCACCATGTCTAGGGATGATGCAATCCCAATCTACTTACAGGATGATTAGTCCTTATCACTTTAAGACACCTCACCATGTCTAGGGACGATGCAATCCCAATCTACTTACAGGATGATTAGTCCTTATCACTTTAAGACACCTCACCATATCTAGGGACGATGCAATCCCAATCTTCTTACAGGATGATTAGTCCTTATCACTTTAAGACACCTCACCATGTCTAGGGACAATGCAATCCCAATCTACTTACAGGATGATTAGTCCTTATCACTTTAAGACACCTCACCATGTCTAGGGATGATGCAATCCCAATCTACTTACAGGATGATTAGTCCTTATCACTTTAAGACACCTCACCATGTCTAGGGACGATGCAATCCCAATCTACTTACAGGATGATTAGTCCTTATCACTTTAAGACAAGTCTCATGTCTAGGGACGATGCAATCCCATCACGTACATTTTGAACCCAGTTCATGGACGATGCAGTCCTCACGTACATTTTGAACCCAGTTCATGGACGATGCAGTCCTCACGTACATTTTGAACCCAGTTCATGGACGATGCAGTCCTCACGTACATTTTGAACCTATTTCATGGACGATGCAGTCCTCACGTACATTTTGAACCCAGTTCATGGACGATGCAGTCCTCACGTACATTTTGAACCTAGTTCATGGACGATGCAGTCCTCACGTACATTTTGAAGCCAGTTCATGGACGATGCAGTCCTCACGTACATTTTGAACTAGTGGTTCCGGGATGATGCAATCCCCATCACTTTATTCTCGAAGACCATACGTCTACGGATCAATTCAGGGACCAAGGTCTGGGGATGATACAATCCCCACTTCTCGGAGACCTTACGTCTACGGCTCTCTTTAGGACTGAAAGTCCAGGGATGATCCAATCCCCTCAACTGTCCACTAAGGACTTCATTCTCGGAGACCTCACGTCTACGGCTCTCTTTAGGACTGAAAGTCCAGGGATGATCCAATCCCTCTAACTGTCCACTAAGGACTTCATTCTCGGAGACCTTACGTCTACGGCTCTCTTTAGGACTGAAAGTCCAGGGATGATCCAATCCCCTCAACTGTCCACTAAGGACTTCATTCTCGGAGACCTCACGTCTACGGCTCTCTTTAGGACTGAAAGTCCAGGGATGATCCAATCCCTTTTCTTTCTCGGAGACACCTGTCTACGGCTCACTTTAGAACAAGTGTTCAAGGATGATACAATCCCCACATGTATTCTCATCAATATACTATCGATCCTAGGAACCCATACAGAACCTGATTCACACTTCTTCTTTAATTGCACCATTAAGAGAATGGTCTTATCTACCCACTTGGAGCAAACATCTCATCATGATTCTCTTCCTCTTTCTAAGAGAATCTTCTAGCCACAAGCCTTCTATATTTTGTTTGATTTGTAAATCTTCTTGTTGAACATCCATCACTTGTTCGGTGTTCATTATTCTTCATGATCTTTCCTACAAAACAAAATTAAGTACATGATTAGTAATCCTTCATAATCATGAAATCATGATAACCTATTATGCATACAGATATCATTTACATAGTTATGCAACTATCTTGACCAATACTTTGGCACAACACTTTCCCATATTCTGTATGCATACAGTGGCTATCTAGATGCCTTCCATCTCTACCAGAACATACTATCGAGAGTGTGCACAGCTCTCAGCATGTCAGCAAAGAGGTTTCATTCTAGACAAGCAACAATGGAATGTTTGTCCAACTTACCAATCATATGCATATAATGTTCAATGCTCTATGAATGTTTGCACTCAGCATTATATGTTCTAGGAATACAAATATGCATACAAGAAATATCATTTACTATTTCAAATAACAACTCAAATACTTATCTTTTATGTTTGTGTGGTTGCCTCCCGCTTGATCTTCTATATGTCCTTTGAACTTCTATTCATTCTGTACCACTGTGCATGCTCAAGTGTGCACTAGTGTCATCCTCATGATCTCATACACAAACATTCATTCATTAGTATATTCTCAAAACATTCTAATTCTAAATAATATTGAATATGTATAGTCATGATCATTAGTATTCAGGGTTTCAAGTAAGTCTTCTTTTACTCATGCATATTCTTGTTTGATCATAGTACTCTTCTGGTTAATTAAATCATGCATAAACCCTTGATTACTAACTTTATGAATAAGCATAACCAATCATATCAAGTATACTTATATAAGGGATCCTAACACAAGGTAAGATTCATGGGAAACATACCTGGATTAGTATACCTACTTGGTTATGTACAACATACCTAAACAATCTCTTCAATGATTTAGAGATCCTGAACTAGAACCTGCATGTCTCATAGGTTAAGCATAATATAACAAAGTCATACATACCTCGTAAGTAGAACAAAGATTATGGATGAGTCTTTGTCTTCATGTTTTCATGGTCATGGAGCCTGATTTGTCTTTTGTGATGTACCTGTATCTTGTTAGCAAACAACATCAACCTCACACAACATTATAATGCATTAGTACAATCATAAGTGTCAACACCCTAACCAATGAATATCTTCTATCATGCATTCATAATTTTGTTAAGGTGATACAACAAATCTAAAATCAAGATTGTACTAACCGTAATAACATGAAGACAAACATACCATAAACTTATTCATGAACAAATCTCAAAACATACCTCGATGAGTCATACCTGTCGAGATCGCTTGTAATCTCCTTATGTAAAGCCTTAGCCTCATCTCCCTCTGAAACAGGAACTCCTTCACTTATGCAGGTGACCAATCCATCTTCTTCTAGTATTAACCCTATCCACTTGATTTGCAAGAACTGGACCTGGAGCTGGATATGGGTTTGTCAGAGAAACCCCAAAAATTCAAACTTTGAATTTCAAACTTCCGAAAGGATAGAAATATGCGCCTTGATGAGCTGATCAAACTGATATATTCAGAATTTGAAAACTGCAAAGTTTCACTCCTCAATTTTGCCTTTGAAACTTCCGGATTCACTGGACGTGACCCTGAACTGGGGTTTGATGAATCCCACTCTTCTGCCCAATCAAAATGTTTGATCCAAATCTCTAAGCTTCTATTTTCCTGAGGAGCTTCCAGCCATGGTCACAAATTTCAAAAATTCTCATTTTTACAGAAGCCCTAATTTTCCACTTTTCTGATCAAAGTCCCGAACTAGGGTCTAATCAAGCCCGGCCTTCTGCCCAACCAAAAATTCTGATCTTGGTCTCTAAATTTCTATTTTGATGAGTAGCATCCAGCCGTGGTCTCCGATTACAAAAATTCCAACTTTTTTCAAAGCCCTAAATTCCGGAAGCCATGAATGAAGGTACCAAAAAATAATTCTGTTTTGACAGAAATATGTACCTGATTGTTTCTGGTGTAACTCCAAATTTTTTTTTATCCACAGGGTCTGAAAAAGTTTTTTGAGATAGCCTGATCTGTTATCTTTCCATCCTGACAGGTCTGACCTCAATTGGATGTTCTGAGAGAGAGTTATGCCAAATGTCGCAACATGACCTGTTTTGGGAAAATACAGGAGAGCGAACTTGTACGGCGTTCCACGTGTCACTTTTTGACCTTCGGCCTCTGAAAAACTTTTCTGAGATAGCTCGGCCTGCTATCTTTCCATCCTGACAGGTCTGACCTCAATTGGATTCTCTGAGAGAGAGTTATGCCAAGTGTCGCAACGTGACCTGTTTATGGGATAATACAGGAGAGCGAACTTGTACGACGTTCCACGTGTCACTGGTTCAACTTCGGCCTTTGAAAAAGTTTTCTGAGATAGTACAGTCTGTGTACTACCTGTCACTTTTCACGAAATTTCATTTGGAGCTTCCTAGCCCAAGTTATGACCTTTTTCCCAAGGTCACCTGATTTTGACTCAGATCTGGAAGAGGCAGAATCCCTATATTGTACAGATCATAAATCACAAAGTACAACGAATTAGAGGTTGTCCTTTGGACACAAGGTACCTGGAGATTTCAGCTTCGTCCTGTAACAGTTTCAGATCCGAAAACTTCGCCAAAACGGATTTATAGCGAAATTGCTACGATGACTGGTTTTTGCTATGTAAAACCCTAACCTTCAAATTGTCGTAAGTAAAGCAAGTGTTTTTAGTGCCATACCTTGTCTTCCTTCAGGTTAGCTCTGATACCATGTTAAGATTTAATATGCTAAGACAGAAAATAGCAGCATTACATTCCATTTCACAATAATATCATATACAGGATCACTGAAGAAACAACAAGCACAACATAAACACAAGAGACAGAGATTTATCCTGGGAAACCCTCATGGGGTAGAAAACCCAGCAAAGCTTCCTCAATATAGATGACCAGCAATATACAAAGATGAAACCCTGAGACATGATCTCCTCCTCCACAATAGCAGACCTCTCCTCCACAAGTGCACTATCCTCAAGTGAGTGAATGTGTATAATGAGGAACACACCTCCTCTATTTATACACTACTCTGATATGTATTTTACACAAGTACATGTAGGCTCGTATTTAACCATTAGGTTAAATACCCCATTATAACTGACTGGGCCGACCCCTCTAGGGTGGTCTAATAACCCTTTGACCCACATAACACATACAGGGCCGACCCCCACTAGGGAAGTCTAATAACCCAAGTTACCACATTCCGACGGAGGAATAAACATCTCCGGATATACAATAAGATCTTCACGGAGGAATGAATCATCTCCGGAATAATAAAGTACAAATATAATATTCTTTGATGTTACAATATCTCAACAGAATTTATGTATTTTGATGGTTAGATAGACCTTATAAGATAATAGTGATGAAGAGAGAACAAACTCTACAGTTGACTGCATAGATATCTTATTGTAGAGAAGAGTCTGCAGTTGATTATGCAGACTAAAAACTTTACCCTTTCGAGATAATAAAAGAACAGTTCCTGCGGATGTAGCTCCCTCCTGGGGTTGAAACACGTAAATCAATGTGTTTATGTGTATGAGTTTATGGCATGTTTTCTATATGATTTTATGTGCGTTTATGTATTTACTTTCATATGTATGTGAATGGTAATCACACATTGAGTAATTGGAATACTAGTGTGTGAATCTGAAGAAGAAACAATTAGTATGATGAATGTGTAGCTAACTCGTGAATACAATAGAGATTCAGTGTAGTTCTATATACTGCGCTAGCTGTGAATTCAGAAGTCATATGTTATTCTATCCCATTAATAAACGTTAAATAGAACGTTAAGCGAGGTTGTTAACCACATTTTCGCATCGCCATGGTTACAAAAGCTTGATTCTATAACCCCCCATATTCTCTTCGAGTTAGACTTCAACCTATTTACAAGGCGATTCCGAAGGGGATAGTGAAAGGGGTTTTGTTGTGTCTACATTTATCTCATGAATGAAGGGTCGGCCAACCCTTTTTGTCCTCAGTATTCTTCCAGTGTTCACCATTCTACATATACATGAATTAACATCCTAGCCTTCGGAGGTTGATTATTTTTACAATTCCCTCATAAATCAAGGGGCGGATGACCCTTCTTGTTCCCAGTATGTTGTTCATAATATTTCTAGACTGCAATAAGGGTCATTCAATCCTTCTTGTGTTCACCATTATGGATATAGGTGAATTAACAATTCTCTACTAAACGAAGGGGTGGCTGATCCTTCTTGTCATATGTCAAAAGTCGGAATAATTTTTATTATTATATGTTATAACTTATCCAATGTCCTAATCCCTACCATTTACTATGGATGTCAGAATTCAGGAATTGTCGGCCTAGACTTCGCAGATTAACTACTTTTACATTTCTCTCATAAATGAAGGGTCGGTCGACCCTTCTTGTGCTCAGTATTCTTCCAGTGTTCACCATTCTGCATATACATGAATTCATGGCCTGTACTTCATAGGTTGAATATTTTTACAATTCCCTCATAAATGAAGGGGCGGCCAACCCTTATTGTGCCTACTATTATGTTCATAATAGTTCTAGACTGCAAGAAGGGTCGGTGGATCCTTCTTGTGCTCACCATTCTAGATATAGGTGAACTCACAATTCTCTACTAAACGAAGGGGTGGCCGATCCTTCTTGTCGGATTTTGGAAGTTAGGAAAAATATTTTTATTTGTTATAACTTAGCCAATGTACTGATCCCTACTATTTACTGCGGAAGTCAGAAGTCGGGAATTGTCAACCCATCTTTGGTAGATTAAATATTTTTATATCTCTCTCATAAATGAAGGGTCAACCGACCCTTCTTGTGCGTAGTATACTTCCAGTGTTCACTATTCTTCATATACATGAATTGATGGCCTAGCCTTCGTAGGTTGAATATTTTTACAATTCCCCCTTAAATGAAGAGGCAGACAACCCTTCTTTTTCCCAGTATTTTGTTCATAATAGTTTTAGACTGCAAGAAGGGTCGGCCGATCCTTCTTGTGTTCACCATTGTGGACACAGGTAAATTCACAATTCTCTACTAAATGAAGGGCGACCGATCCTTCTTGCCATAATAATGTTGGAAGTCGAGATAATTTTTTTTTATATGTTATAAGTTATCCAATGTCCTGATCCCTACTATTTACTGTGGAAGTTAGAATTCATGAATTGTTCACCTAGACTTCGTAGATGAACTATTTTTACATTTCTCTCACGAATGAACGGTCCACTGACCCTTCTTGTGCACATTATTCTTCTAGTGTTCACCATTCTACATATACATGAATTGACGGCCTAGACTTTATAGGTTGAATATTTTTACAATTCCCTCATAAATGAAGTGGCGGCCGACACTTCTTGTGCCCAGTATTTTTTTCATAATAGTTCTAGACTTTAAGAAGGGTCGGTCAATCCTTCTTGTGGTCACCATTCTGGATATAGGTGAATTCACAATTATTTACTAAACGAATTGGTGACTGATCCTTCTTGTCAAATGTCATAAGTCGGGATAGATATTTTTTATATTTTATACCTTAGCAAATGTCCCTATCCCTACTATTTACAGCGAAAGTCGGAAGTTAGGAATTGTCGGCCTAGACTTCGTAGATTAACTATTTTTACATTTCCCTCATCAATGAAGGGTCAGTCGACCCATATTGTGCTCAATGTTCTTCCACTGTTCACCACTATGCATATACATGAATTGATGACCTAGACTTCGTAGGTTGAATATCAAAAATTTGTCTCATTATGTAGGAAGGAAGGGCTCATATCTTCCTTTTTCACAAACAACAGGTGTTGGATGAAATTGACATAAATATATACTAAGGAGGGGAGGATTTATTGGACATTATTATTTTGATACATTACTTAAAATAGTTGTATAATATGGTAGAATATTAGCTAAAATGAATAGATAAATAGTTTTTGGTTTATTGATTGTGATATGGAATGCTAAATGTTGATGTGGATGGAAGATGACAAACAAGGTTATTATGAGATAAAAACCTGTGTAACATCTGGAATAGTGGCCATTTGGGAGACTAGTATGTTTCACATGTAACATATGATTATCATGATCATTGAATGTTATGGAAAAGAACATGTACAGTTTCTTTGATTCATAATATGAATAGAAAGAGGCTCTTTTTCTTCTGGGAAAAAGAAAAAAAATCATATAACTAGGATGAATTCTGCATTAATTTGGAAGAAAGAACATTGACAATATTTAAATCTGTGAACCGGTGCATATATATTGAATTCTAACTCACATAGTATAGTCAACTATGAGTCAAAGCAATAAGATGGTGTAACAGGAAATACATTCACAAAAGAGAATTTAATAGTTTGAAGAAAGTGACAACAAATGAATCTTTGTTTCTGATAGACTTGTGCTTCTTCTCTTCATTAAATTCTTTAAAAAAATTTACAACACTGTATTTTTTCTCTTGGATCCAACCCCGATTACTTTGTAAAATCAATATTTATACAAAATGTTCTTTGAATAAATCCTGCTTGATTCTTAACTAAAAAAAGAAATTTCAAAGAAATCTCTAAACTTCAGGAACATTTGTTTTGTTGTATACCAAGTTGATATAGTGTTGTTTTGATTTGGGCTAATGTAACACTCAAGAAGTTAACAGAGGAACCGCAACTTCATTTCAAATTAAGACACTTGTATATTCATTCTTGATATAACCTGTATTTTGCTTTCCCAAATTTTTCAACAATTTTCCATTGATCTTGATTTGGGATTTCATAATCCATTATTTCTCTCACCATCACCTTCAATTCTATGCATGTTGTGTAACATACATCTGGAAGATCCTTCTTAATCATTACAAATTGTTCAAGTATTTCAAAATCATGGGTAAATTTATCAATTATTGTCTTTCTAGTTAATACTTTGACCAAACCTTCAAATTTCGAGTGATCAATATGATCCTGTACTATCAAATTGTGATAATTTTCTTGGGTCATTAATTTTCAATCATCACTCCAAAAAGAAGGTAGACCAGTTTCAAAAATACCCATAAATAATTCCTTAAAATTTTGAACTTCAAGGACCATGTGTTGCGCTTTGTCTTGTAGTTCTTTAACACGATCATGCTTACCAATAATTCTTCTTCTTGAAATGATGATTGATGGTCTATCTTTGATTCCAAGATTCTGAATATCTAATTGAGTTAGAGTGCTTAAAAATATGACTGTATTTTGAGTTTTTTTCTGAAGGCCTTTTGCATAATGTCTTGTTTGCCACTTTACACCATTGGAGAGCTATGTTTGCTATAGCATATTTATCTTCCATATAATTCAAATGTGACAAGAATTTGGTGACTTCCACTGATATCGCATCCCATATAAGGTGTTTATCTCCTTGTAATAGAAGCCTACCTGTCAATCTATATTTTAATTCATCAAATTTCTTTTGCAACTGTTTTCTATCACTCAAAGTTTTTTTCTTTTATTCATAATTTTGAATTACTTCATGTTCCAACTCCTGGTTTGCCACTTTCAACTCTTCTATATCTACATATTTTAGAATACTTTGTGACATGGCACTGGTCAGTTTCTATGTGGAGGAATTTTCCATTTGTCCTTCATCTGTACATAGATATTGATCCCTTGGCTTCTCTGGCACTTGCACAGTTTTAATATGATTGGTATTTAACACTGGAATTTGTGACCACAATTCAATCCTTTCTTTTTCCCAAGCATTCTTTTCATCTTGTAACCTTAAAATTTTACCTTTTTGATCCATCATTTCTTGATATATGGATCCTTTTTATTGTTGCAATACTAACAAATATGGATATTGCACATGTTGATTATTTGGCACCTTCAATTTTTTCTTGAGCATTTGGATGGTATTTTTTGGTACACTGAGTGTTCCCTAGCTCGACTCCTATGGTCACAAGGTCCATTTGTAGTCTTTTAATATGGATCAAATTTGCTTTGTTTTCTTCCTTCTCTTTCCTCAATTGACTCTCCAGCTTTGCTATCACAGAATGCAATTTATAAAATTTTAAAGTGGATTGTAATAAATCAGACTACATGACATCTCCTATTTGTATATGCAATTGAATATTATCGGGTATATTAATGTCATAAAGCTTAAATTCCATTTTAGAAACATTCTCATCGTTCACCACTGCAAACCTTAGAATGTTTCTTTCTGGATCCTTAACTATAAGAAGGGAAACTTTTTGTTCTTCCAACTTTCTTACTTGAGGGTACAATTTTTGACATTCTTCCAAAGACTACTTCCTATTTTTTGTATATTGTGAAAGGAAATCAAATATGGACTTATACTGAGAGTTACTTCCAGATTCCTTTATTTCTGAAAAACAATATTGCTTCATATTTACAAGTGGTTGCAAAATCAAAGTAGTTTTTTCTGGAACAATTAAATCTCATTCCTCCTTACTAATAATTTTCTTCTGTTGTTCCACTTTTGAGTTCTTGCTTGAAACTTCTTCATCTACTTCCATACTATCAACTTCTGAAATAGTTCTCTTATTGGTGATATCAGATTTAGCTAGTGTCTGAACCAGCATTGCCAAATTGCTTGTTTGTTCCATATTCACTTCTTCCTTGTCTTGTTCAAATTTGAATATATTTTCCATTTCTTTTAATCCTTCAACTGCTTGATGATCAAAATATTTGTTTCTATTTTTTTCTCCTTTGCGATATAATTTGATGTGGATCATAATTAATCCTTTCAGCCTCTTGGAAATCCATGATTGTCAATAATTTTTCTACTGTAGATAAGGCTTCCTTAGTATTAATAATGAATGTACCAACTTTAAGAGGGAATTTCACATTTGATTATTTTTTGAAAACACCGAAATTTTCTTCTTCTGAATGCAACCTTTGTCTAATAAATTCTAAGGTGAAAACCATAGGTGTTAAAAAGGATGGAAACAGATATGGTACTCCAGTAAAACCATACACTCTAATTATAGTATGTTCCTTATACAAGAACCCATAACCTGTTTGGACTTCTAGTGTAGGATGCAACATTTCTTTCATTTATTCTAACCCTCGGGGAAATTCAGCATTAAAAATAATTTTGTAAACTTCTTCCATGATTGTATTGGTGAAATCAAACATATTGATGTGTTTAGGAATTTCATGAGAAAGGAAGGTACCAGGAAACTTCAATTCGGAAATATTTGAACATAAGAACAGGTTCAGGAGATATGACTGATATCTGAAATGATTCAACTTGTTGAAATTCACCAACTCGACATGAATGTCTTCAACTAGGAATTCATCAAAATTAAAACAACACACTGGAATCGACTATGACTTGGGTGAAATGACTTGCAAAAAGAAACCTAACATAAATTTTGTGATTGACTTATCACTATATAGACCTAAAATTTGACTTAACAAGGACAAAACTAACTGGGTATCTCACTGAAAGACATCAATACTCAAAGGGATCGATAGTTTTTCATGCAACTGACCATCTTTCAAGACTAGTATTAAAAACTTGTATTTTTCTTCCAGACTGCAATTCCTATAAAAATTTACCAAATTTTATTCTTTAAATGACTCAGGGATTTCGAGAAATGTTTTAGGTAAATTTGGAACCTCATGAACATTTTGCGCATTGACTGGGCATAGAATTTTGGTTATATTTACATTAATGATTACCCTTTCGGCCTATGAATAATTCTCTGACCACCAACCAACAAATTCGAGGAAGTGTAGGGTCTGTTCGACACAAAAATAATACAGAAAAGAACCAAAAAAATTAAATACATCCTTTCCCTGCGACTTAAGATCCATTAATTTATGTTTAGACTATGAAATACTACACATGGACAAAACAATGTAAAAAATTTCCCTTTCCCTGTCAACTACAAGCTCCTTGTTTCCATCTAAACTTTCATTGAATGGAACAAGTTCTTCAATTTTCTCCATCTAGGAAACAAACTCTGAAAAGTGAGGGTTTCGAGCTACCTGTGAAGTGAGCTTGTTGACTTTTGTTCTTGTTGACGAAGACAAGTGACCTGTTTCTTGTGGCATCTTTTCCTCTAGGAAAAAATCAACAAATGCATTGTTTCAAACTTTGAAAAAACCTTTTATATAACATATGAAGCCCATGAAGTTTAATTGCAAAGAACACCATCGATATCAGAGGAATCAAATCCAACGGATCGCATGCATCTCACTGGTTTAACATGCATGAAGTCGAACCTAAGAATGTTACTCGAAGTTCACTTTTAATTGGGCTCATAAACTGTTCAAGTCCATCGGCGATTTGGGCTGGGTCGATCCAACGGTACAGGATAATTTCGCTGGGTTAAGTTGTTCAGAGTTTAAAGCTCACAAAGTGATGAGAAATCTTTACAAATCTAGCTAAGTGCATGTTGATGTCCACCGTTGATGTGGATTGATGAAGATCCAACGGTTTTGAATCATTTTGTTGTTCAAAGATGCTCGAGGGTTAATTAAAAGGATCAAACGTGAAATATTTGTAAATCTTAGTTGGCGGTCGGTTTGAAATCCACTCTGTTGAATGAAGGTTTGGAAATGGTATATTTGGAGAACAATTTGGCTAAATTTTCAACTTTGGAGAATGCCAAAATTGGTTAACTCTGCAAAATAGTAATTCCTTATTAATTAAAACAACATTGAAATATTATGAAGATCAATGATGAATCGATGCCATTAAACTGATACAATATTTTTTAAGAAGAGGCATGATTTTCCTAAAAAGAAACAATGTTTCAAATAATAAAGTTCTTTGAAAAGATATATAACCATATAAGTCAAATGTATGAAGAGGACCAGAGGTGTATCTGAATTTTTGGGAATTGCATATCAGAAGCAAGAAAGAGGCCAGTGAGATAGATGAGTCATTACGAAAGCTCAAGCTGCCATTAAAGATCTGAAAAAACTGAATTTAAAACTATTATAAATTAGAGGGTGGTTGGGTGGTGCTTGGGGCAGGTTGAGGCCTGCTAAGGGGGTTGTTGCCTCCTTCCAGTCATGGCTGGAGAATTAGGGTGTTGGGGCATCCTTGTCTATTGAGAAGGTATAAAACTAGGGGTGTACGTGCATCCTTTATGTAGTAGCAGAATAATCTAGGAGATCATGTTCTCCATCAAGTTGGTGCTTGTAAAACAATTTTGTATAATATTAGCTTATTAATAAGAAATATTTGTTCGTTTTACCTTTGACGTTTCCACAATAAATCAGTGTGTTCAAATTGTTAATTTTCTTATTCATGTTACTTATTATTATTTAACTGGTGATTAATACTAATTTTTATAAAATATTTGAAAAAGGAAGTACTGGTTCTCCCCTGCACCTCTCAGTATTGCTGGATAAACCAACTGCCACCCACTGCATAGAACCTTGGTCATCGGCTAGGGTCATGTGTAGTTTATGCTCTAGCGCCTCTGTTTAATATTTTAATCACTTGGGCCTATTGGCATAACTTTCTAGGCTCCCTAAGTTAATCTTACTTTCCTTATACTTTTTAAGCCTTCTTTGGACTCCAAACCTCATGAACTATTTACCCGATCTTCTTAGGCACTTGGGAAAAAAATAATACTAATAATGGGGTCCCTTTGTGCAAATATTTTGTACCTTGTCCCATATATCCTTAGCTGATGAAAACTGTAATGTCCCTTTTTAGGAAGTTTATTAAAATTGCAAATTTTTCACTTTTTTCCCTAATTCGACCTTTGACAAGTTTTGATGTCTAGGTCTCTAATTTGCTCCAAATGCTCCCAAATCTTATGACAAGGTATATGAATGATATTAGGACTTGAATATGATTTTTAGGGATGATATAGGACCACCAAAAGACTTCTACAAACCCCTTTACTATTATGGTCAATGTATGGTATTTTACTACCAATTTGGGGCTTAAATTCCTCTAGGGTAAATGTTGAATATGTCTCTCCAAATGCCTCCAAACCCACTCAAATTTATGAATAGAGGTAGGTGATATATCAGGTATAATATGAAGGTCTCATGTTCATCATTATTCAGTTCATTAAGGCTGTTATAACCCTCTCCCAAACAGCTACAAAATTACTAGTTCGACCTTGGGGGAAATGGCATCAATTCTTCTCCAAATGCAATGAAACTTTAAAAAATGACTTCAAATGCTTATATATTGAACATAAAAATCTAATAATGCATTAATAACAGTCCATACATGAATACACCATTAGTATTTTACTCAACCATTCGAATCCATCAACATTACATTGGTTCAGAACAAGGTAGTGGGGAAACAACACTGTTTGTTCATTAAACATTAGATTAACATCATTCAAACTGCATTTTCGACCTGATACATTTATGAATATGAAAAAAATATTATATGAATATTATTAATACAAAAATTGGGCATGAGAATCTCTCCCAAAGAATACAATAGCTCACCAAAAGTGCCCTCCTCAAAGGAGCAAGAATATGCAATGAAAATTGGAAATGGTTGAGTGAGTTAGCTGCACTAGAAGAAACCACGAGATTCCCTGTAGCTTACACATAAAAATAAATAATCCATTAAATCTCCATGAAATACCTGAATTGCCTCTCCACACACCAACTTGGATGGGAATCTTTCACCCTCGAAATTGGCTAAGGCAAGAAACTAGTCATCTACTAGCTCTCTATCTTCACATATGCAAATTCTCAAATTGATCAAAATCACTTCTCTTGGTTTATCCATGTATATTATAAACATTCTTAGCATTCTAAAGTTCCCAATCCATCCATAAACTCAATCCAATTCGAATTAGGGTGAGGGCTCAAGATTTTCCATGTGTCCTACCTTTCCTAGCCTTCCACCTTCCACCAATTCGAATAGGGACCCATTGATCTTCCCCCAAATCCGTGAGCTCCTTCTTGGATGCTATATTTAGACATTACATGTCATAATTGTCAGATGTCAGCAATCGGATCTTCAATTTTTCATAAGTGTCATATCATCTTCATCATTGTTGTCATATAGGTTAGGGAATCTAGTCCAAGTGTCCAATAGCTCCTCATTTGACTCTTCCTTCTCCTTAGGAGTCACACTTCCATCCACATTCGACCTATGATGCATATGGACAAGTGTGTGAGCCTTCTAACTCATCCCAAGAACATTAGGCTTCCTATGGATTCGAAATTGCAAGAGGAGAATGCCATTTGGCACATAAATTCTAGCATGAGTAACCAAATTTCTTCCTTCTAAGATATTCCTTGCTTAGTTCCTCTTTCTTATCCTTTACACATTCATCTTCTTGCCATGGCTTCTTTTCAGATCTGAATTGAGGAGCTAAGTTGGGCTTGGGAGGAAACCTTATCCTAGGTAGTACATTTTGTAAATCCCTTGTCAAACTCATAACATCCTTCAATGAATTGGGTTTGTGGGCCTTAACTAAACCTTTTAAGGTTTCAGCCAAAACTTAAGTAAACAAAAATACTAATCATACCATAGATATATCAGCCACCTTGACTGATAATTTTTTTAATTCGATCATATACTCAGCAAGAGTTCCAACTTGCTTCAATTGGGCTAGTTCTTTGAAAGGCATTTCTGGATCTTTTTGCTCAAATCTCTCTAGTATCTTGTCAACAAATTCTCCATATGTTTTAACCTGATCATGGCCCAAATTTTTCAAACCATGGAACCACCATTCATTGGCATCTCCCTCCAAATGCAAAATGGCCATTTTTAAGCATCTTCTTCCACCATTGGATTCAGTTGAAAATAAACATCTAGTTTTTGCACCCAAGTGTTAGCAGAACTTTGAGAGGAACCATCAAAAGTAGGAATTGGAATTTTACCAATATCACTATTTAATTCTTTTTTTTGGAATAGATCCCTATTATCTTCTCTCTTTTTGAGTTTGTTTGCAACAGTAAAGTACTTATCAAATGGTAGACTTCTCTTACAATCTTCACTCAATTTCTCCCATTCTTTCACCATTGTATCAAGTTCAAATTGAATGTTAGGCTCTTCTTTGGCCATAATAAATTTTGGTGTAGTAGAGATTGGTGTGCTTTGAAATTCATTAGATCTATTATGGGGTCCTGTGCTTGAAAAAATATGCTCACCCATTGGCTTCTTTTCTTCTGATTGTGAACTACGGCTACCTCCCATGACTCCTTTTCTTGCTAGTTGACTTGCCATTAACTCGAATCCCTTCATCATATTTTTGTTCATGCATTCAAAGAAAGGTTTAAGGACTGAAATAAATTCATCCTTATGTTCTAAGTTTCCCTTTTCATCCCTAGTCATTATTTCTTCAAAAATTTGCTCTTCTTCTCCTATTACTTCCTCTTCAACTTCAGGTTCTAAGGGTGGTGAATTATTTCTTTGGCTCATTTTTAAGACCATTAGGTTCCAATACCATGCTCTGATACCACTTGTAATGTCCCTTTTTAATAATTTTATTAAAATTGCATTTTTTTCACTTTTTTCCCTAATTCGACCTTTGACTAGTTTTGATGTCTAGGTCTCCAATTTGCTCCAAATTCTCCGAAATCTTCTGAGTAGGTATATGAATGATATTAGGAATTTAATATGATGTTAAGGGATTATATAGGACCACAAAAATACTTTTGAAAACCCCTTTAAGATTCTGGTCAATGTATGGTATTTTACTAGTAATTTGGGGTTCAAATTCCCCAAGGGTAAATGCTGAATATGGCTCTCCAAATGCCTCCAAACCCACTCGAATTTCTGAAAAGAGGTAGGGGATATATCAAGTACAATATGAAGGTCTCATTTGCATCAGTATTCTTTTCATTAAGGCTGTTATAACCCTCTTCCAAACAACTACAAAATTACTAGTTCAACCTTGGGGGAAATGGCATCAATTCTTCTCCAAATGCAATGAAATTTCACAAAACAACTTCAAATGCTTATATAATGAACATTAAAATATGATAATGCATTAATAATAGTCCATACATCAATACGCCATCATTATTTTACTTATCCATTTGAATCCATCAACATTACTTTGGTTCACAACAAGGTAGTGGGGAAATGACACTGTTTGTTCATTAAACATTAGATTAACGTCATTCCAACTGCATTTTTCGACCTAATACATTTATGAATATGTATAAAAGAGTATATGAATCTTATTACAACACAAATTGGGCATGAGAAGCTCCCCCAAAGAATACAATAGCTCACCAAAAGCACCCTCCTCCAAGGAGCAAGAATATGCAATGAAAATTGGAAACGGTTGAGTGAGTGAGTTGCACTAGAAGAAACCATGAGCTTCCCTGTAGCTTACACCAGAAAATAAAGACTCCATTAAAGCTCCATGAAATACCTGAATGGACTCTCCACACACCAACTTGGATGGGAATATTTCACCCTGAAAATTGGCTAAGGCAAGAAACTAGTCATCCACTAGCTCTCTCTCTTCACATATGCAAATTCTCAAACTGATCAAAATACCTTATCTTGGTTTATACCTGTATTTTATAAACATCCTTAGTCTTCTAAGGTTCCCAATCCATCCATAAACTCAAGCCAATTCGAATTAGGGTGATGGCTCAAGATTTTCCATGTGTCATACCTTTCCTAGCCTTCCACCTTCCACCAATTCAAATAGGAACCCATTGAGATTCCCTTAACTCCATGAACTCCTTCTTGGATGCTATATTTAGACCTGACATGTCATAATAGTCATATGTCAGCAATAAGATCTGCAATTTTTCATAAGTGTCATAGCATCTTCATCATTGTTGTCATATAGGTTAGGGAATCTAGTCCAAGTGTCCAATAAATCCTCATTTGACTCTTCCTTCTCCTTAGGAGTCACACTTCCATCCAAAGTCAACCTATGATGCATATAGCCAAGTGTATGGGCCTTCTAACTCATCCTGAGAACATTATAATTCCCATGGATTCGAAATTGCAAGAGGAGAATGCCATTTGGCACATAAATTCTAGCTTGTGAGGGCCCCACAACCTCCATGTGTCTTCATGGTCAATTGCCACTTTGATTTTCTCTTGCATCTATTTAATTAGATCCTTTATTAAATATGTATTCTTCTCTAATGTCTAGACATCATTTAATAGCTCCCTTATTGCAAATCCCAATGTCTCCATCCAACCTAGGGAACTAGTAGGATTGATGGAATTTCCCTGTTATGAATTTATTTGAATGGGGACATTACAAAAAATTTCCAACTTTATCTTTCACATGATCATATGTTCCATGGAAGATTATTTCCATTTACATTTCATTATTATTTATTAGTTCCTTCATGGATGCAGTTTTTTGTTGTTGTTTTGGAGCGATGTAACCATTTACAACAGATTTCCAGATATCAAAACCTTGTGCATGTAAATGGAGTCGCATTCTTATAATCCAATGATCAAAATTTGATCCATAGAACAGTCAAACCCCGTCTGTAGAGTAGATAATTTAATGTTCATCTATGTGCTCTAGATATCTTCATTACATCTATCAGAATCTCTTAAAGGAATTGACTCTAATGCCAATTGAATGTTGGAAAATTATAGTAAGAGAGGGGGTGAATTAGTATTTAGAAACTTTTAACACTTTTAACCTTAAGTAGAACATGTAACATTAACCATTAACAATGTCATTCACCATCACATAAAACCAACACATAATATCATCCACAATGCACAAGAGTTTTAATGTGGATACAAAACCTAGACAAGGGAAAACTAGATAATGCTTTTTTTAGATAAAAATAACAATATTGCATTCATAGGAAGCAACCCAACATCAACTGGAAGGAGGCACCAACATCCTATTTTACAGGATCCAACTTGAAGGAAGCCACAACTCCCTAATTTACCTGCACCAACTGGAAGGAGGCTCCACCCCCCTATTTTATAGGCTCCAACCTCAAGGAACCCCAACTCCTCGGTTTACAAGCTACAACTAGAAGGAATATACAACCCCTTGGTTTTCATAATTTCCAAGCTATAGATAGGAATCCAGTCCTTAGTAAAATACAACTCAATAGTTTTACTATCACCAACTAGAAGGAATCTCCAACTCCTTGAGATCACAAGCACCAACCTAAAGGAGACTTCAATATGTTAGGAACCTTTGTCAACCCTTCTCTTTACTTTTTTAGTATATTGTTGTTGGACACATATGCTTTGTAAGTTGTCCCGTAGTATTTGTTGATCAATAGTTTGTATTATCCCATAGTATTGACCCATAGTATTGGGCATAGACTTAGTATATAAGTGTGTGTTGAGGCCAATGAAGGTACCATGAATTTATCTGAATTGAGCTTGCTCAAAGGAGGTTTCCCCCTCGAAGTGACCTGCAATCAATAAAGTGATTCTGAGTTATGTTGTTTCTGCTATCTCGTGTATTTTCATTAATTAATTGTTGCAAGTTCTTCACATCTAGTATCAGAGCACTTTCTTGGACTCGTTGGGTGGAATTTCTGCCAATTTTTTTTTCTCACATCTATTGCAGGTTCAGATCTGAGAATAATCGATATTCGCTTAACTGTGGGAAGTACTTGGGAACAAGCCCTAAAAATCATTGTGAGGAGTACCACATGAACCCCAAAGTAGCTGGCCCATTGAGAGGACCTGCAAGCGAAAAGGGAAACGACCCTTACCTGATTGAGTAGTTCCCACCCGTGATGTAAACCAAGAGCCGTCGTTTGTGGCAAAGTGGTTATCAGTTTTACCTGAGTCGTGGACTGAGGGGTACTGCCCTAATACGCAAGTCGCAGTAGCATTGGTGGCTGAGTGAATCCCCTGAACCATTAGGAAGTCGAGCATACGGGGTCCATATCTATTTTCAGCTAATAAATCACAAATTTCCTCTGTCTAGAACTGTTGTCGATCACTTTCGCGTCGTTTCAGATCTATCTATTTCCGATCCCTTCCACGTCGTTTTAGATCCATCTGTTGTCGATCCCGTCCTCGTCGTTGCAGATCCATCTGTTTCCAATCCCTTCTGCATCATAGCAGATCCATTCTAGAATATCTATATCTATATATATATATATATAATTCTGTTTTTTCATCATATCTCCCTTGTTTTCAATTTGTTTCCATTGAAACTTCCCTAACACCCCTGTAATCCCATTCTGTATCTTTCATTCCTGAGGAACCTATCCCAAATCCTACTTCCCAAAGCTAGAAATCCCACATTTGTCTATTTTTAGGGTTTTCCATAACTTCTTTAATTCTAACCCAATCTCCTTCAAATTTTTCCACAGTGTTCATTCCCTATTTCTACTTCTTTGTCCCTCTTTGACAAATTTTCCCATTCTTTCACCCCGCTTTTGAAATCCTCATTTTCTGCTTCCCTGTCCATTCGAAAGTGTCCAAAACCTAGTCAAACCCCAATTATACATCAGAGTTTTTCCCAAATCCAAATTTCCCTTTACTAAATCAGCTTTTGTTTGTGTTTTTCTACCCATTCAAAAAAAAAAAAAAATCTTGGATATGGTTGTCACCCTCGTAGGAGCAAAAACCATGGAGGAATTGCAGCCATCCAAACCAAACTCCAGGATCTGGATGAAAAATTTCTCGGCCTCCCTCTTGATCATTCAGCCATGAACAACAAACGACATACTGAGTCTTCATGAGACAATGGGTTCTCTTCTTCTAGCAATTTTCGTGGTCCGAAGCTTGATTTTCCTCGCTTCAATGGTACTGATCCGACTGGCTGGATCTATCGTGCAGAATAGTATTTAAGTCTGCATAATAATTTTGATGTCAATGAATTTCCACTTGCATCATTTCATTTGGAACAGGAAGCTCTTCAATGGTATCGTTGGTACATCAAGGCTCATGAAGAGCCAAAATGGCTAGATTTTTGCCAGCTCCTTTTGCAACGATTTGGTCCTAGTGCTTTTGATGACTTCACAGAAGCCCTCACTAAAATTCTCCAAATTGGCACTGTGAGAGAGTATAAATTTTTTTTTGAGAAACTAGCCAATCACATAGACATTACAGGAATTTGGGTAAAAAATGGGCCTCCTAAGGAAAATAATAAAATAATCGTAGAGAGAGAGTAGAAAAACTACTTTTCTGGATCGTATTTTCAACTTATCTCCTTATAGGTTTACTCAAATTTCAAGCGGGATGACTTGTTGGATGCATAATTAAATTATGCATCGAACGAGTACCCATGTTGCATACTTTTAACAACATCCACACCATGAAAAATTGAAAATACATTGAAAAACGTGTTTCTATTGAAAGAAAATACGCTTTTTAATGTATTTTCGATTTTTCATAGTGTGGATGTTGTTAAAAGTATGCAACATGAGTAGTCATTGGATTCATAATTTAATTATGCATCCAACTAGTCCTCCCGCTTGAAATTTGAGTAAACCTACAAGGAGATAAGTTGAAAATAAGATCCAAAAAAGTAGTTTTTATTTTTTCCCTCCAATTTTCTTACATGCACCTTGTTTGAATTTTAAAGCATTTTGATTGGCTAATATGTGATGACAAGAAATTGATTAGGTTTAAAGGCCCATTTTTCATCCAAATCTCCTCTAATGAGGATTGTCTAATGAATTCTACAGGAGTTGTTTTATCAGTGGTCTTAAGGATGAAATCCGCTCACAGGTTAAAATGTTTTGTCCCAACACAATAATGGAAACCCTGGGGTTGGCTAAGTTGGCAGAAGACAAGATTGCAGCCCAATAGCACTCCAAACACACTTTTATTCCCTTCTAAAATATGGGTTCTCAACGACCTCCCATCCCGCCAGCTCCTCGACCAACTCTTATCAAGAATTTGTCTGAAACAGAGATGCAGGCATGCAGAGAAAAAGGGCTTTGTTATAATTGTGATGAGAAATTCACTCGGGGACATAGATGTGTTCAGCAAAAGCTCTATCTCTTGGATGTGGATTCTGCGCCTACCTCTGAAATTGGTGAAGAAGCTCTAGATACAATGGATGATCAGGTCAACATTCAGGAGCCTCATATTGACCCTCCATCTCAGGAAGACAACCCAGAGATATCTCTCCATGCTTTAGCCGGAATCACCACCCCCTAAACAATGTAGGTCATGGGTTTCTTCAAGAAGCTTCCTCTTACAATACTCATTGATTCTGGTAGCACTCATAACTTCATTGACTCTCGGATCGCCAAACAGGCTAATTGTTTTGTCCATCCTTGCTCCAACTTTGAAGTCACGGTTTTCAATGGGGGCACCTTACCTTGCAAGGGGAAGTGTCACAATGTGCGTATCTCTCTGGAAGATTATAACCTGCACTCTGATATGTTTTCCTTGTCCTTAGGCGGATGTGATGTGGTTTTGGGCGTTCAATGGATACGCACTCTTGTCCCCATCTTATGGGATTTTGCTAAACTTTGGATGTAGTTTTCAGTCAATGGGAAACAACACAAATTTACGGGATTACAACCAGGGTCTCTCTGCATCATCAGTTCACATCGCCTGGAAAATTTTCTTAAGAAGAATTCACATGGTGTCATCACTCAGCTCCACTCCATTCAGATGCACCCATCAATGGTCTCCACTACTTCCTTGGATAGAGATGCCGGTGTCTTTACTGACCCAGTGGGATTGTTGCCTTCAAGAGACCTTTCTGGTAAGAATTTAGCCGCATTTACATCTCGGAAGGAAATGATAGCTATTTTGCATGCAGTACAGAAGTGGCAGCCATACCTATTAGGGAATTATTTCTGCATCAAGACTGATCTCCAGAGTCTAGAAAATTTCCTGGAACAATGGGTCTCCTCCCCAACACACCTAAAATGGGTTATCCAACTCCTGGCTTATGCCTATGCGATCACGTACAAGAAGGGTAAGGACAATCTTGTTGCAGATGCTCCTTCTCGCACATTGGATGACCTAGTTTCTCTTACAGTTATTTCTCTACTTGTTCCAAATTGGTTGAAATCTATTCAACAAGGCTATCTCTTCTATGAACTCCATGCTTCTCCATTGGCAGGGCACTCTGGGTTCCTCAAAATGTATGACCGAGAACAATGTAACTTCTTTTGGCAAGGATTGAAAATGACAATTGAATAGATGGTGGCTGACTTTCGTACTGGCCAGGTTAACAAGGGTGAACTGAAACTCCTTTCAGGACTGCTCGAACCCTTTCCTATCCCTCCATAGATTTGGACAGTTATTTCTATGGATTTACTTGAAGTGCTTTAGTGGTACAATACCACATCTAAAATGACACCATATGAAGCAGTCTATGGACAAGCACCACCAATTCTTCTTCCATACACCCTTAGCAGTTCCCCAGTTCAGTAAATTGACTTGGTTCTTCGAAACCATGATCAGATTCTTCTCATTCTGCAAGACAATCTTCACATGGCACGAATTCGACTGAAACAACAAGCCTATGAACACCGTTCTGAGCGCACTTTTCATGCACTTTATATGGTTCTTCTTCATCTACAGCCTTACATGCAATCCTCCCCAAAACATAGAAGGCATCAACTTCTCTCTCAATCTATCACAGAGGTATTCATTTAGTGGCACGGAATGCAACCTGAGGATGCTCCAAGGGAACCACTCCTTCAGATTTTGCATCTATTTCCACATCTAAAGCTTTGAGGACAAAGATTTCTCTAAGGGAGAGGGGATGTTAGGAACCCGTGTCAACCCTTCTCTTTACTTTGTTAGTATATTGTTGTTGGATGCATATGCTTTGTAAGTCGTCCCCGGTAGTATTTGTTGATCCATAGTTTGTATTAGCCCATGGTATTGACCCATAGTATTGGATGCATATGCTTTGTAAGTCGCCCCGTATTATTATATGTCTCATCATATTGACCCATAGTATTGGGCATATACTTAGTATAGAAGTGTGTGTTGAGGCCAATGAAGGTACTGTGAAGTTATTTGTATTGAGCTTGCTTAAAGGAGGTTTCCCCCTCGAAGTGGTCTGCAATCAATAAAGTGATTCCTAGTTCTGTTATTTATGCTATCTCGTGTATTTTCATTAATTAATTGTTGCAGGTTCTTCACACAATATCCTATCATTTCCCCATCCTTCCATCCTGATATGTGTAAGAAGAACAATATTCCACTACCATAGTATCATTGTATCCATCATCCTATAATTGTATCTATGTCCTTGTACCTGTATCATTGTCCCTATACCTATATCTATCATTGTCAGAATCATTCTTTTGATATCACTATTACAATCCTTGTTCGTCACAATGACACAATCATTTTCTCTGTCACAATGACACAAAAACTATCTTTGTCATAATGTCAACATGTACATGCCTCAAATCTGTCCTCCAAGGATGCCAACAATTTCTTCCAAGATATACTTCAGATGTATAGCAAGACTAGAAAGATACCTCCAAAGAGTCTAATCAAATACTAGAAATAATCACCAATAGACTTCATCTATGTTCAGGTACACAGGGTACTACCAAAGGATCGAACACCAAGAGCAACCACTTCACATAAACAGATCACAGATCAACACACCGATGTTTTGACGTGGTTTAAACCCTCTTGAGGGAAACACTCCATGGCCCCGGCCAAATAGCTTCTACGAGACAATTTATTATGCAAGGAAAGAAAGTTACAAATGAGCTTCTCATAATCGATCAACTAAACAATGACCCTCCATGCTCTTTAAATAGAGATCATGGACCAATCGGGTGTTAAGCCACGGATCAAGGTGAGGTTTGATCTAAGAGAAGTTGAGCCGTCAGATCACTCTATGTCGGAAACATATCGTGACCATCAGATTAAGTATTTACAAATGTATACTAATGCATACTAAAGAAACACACTATCCCTAACGGATATATTACACAAGTTGATCTTAACTAACTCCTAAGTGTCTAAATATCCTAACATCCCCCCTTAAGAACAACTTGGGATAGGATTGAAGGATTTACAAAAGTGACACTATTAGGAGAAGGAAGGAGGCATTAGAGCCTATCCCCCCTTAATGACAAGTTCCCGAACTCCTAACATAGATCGAAGTTTAGAAAACTTTCCTTCTGTAAGAGACTTGGTGAAGATGTCTGCAACTTGATCATTTGTAGGGAAAAAGAGCACTTCAAGAACACGATCATGATCAACACACCAATTTTTTGACGTGGTTTAAACCCTCTTGAGGGAAACACTCCACGGCCCCGTCCAAATAGCTTCTACGGGACAATTTATTATGCAAGGAAAGAAAGTTACAAATGAGCTTCTCATAATCGATCAACTAAACAATGACCCTCCATGCTCTTTAAATAGAGATCATGGACCAATCGGGTGTTAAGCCACGGATCAAGGTTAGGTTTGATCTAAGAGAAGTTGAGCCGTCGGATCACTCTACGTCGGAAACATATCGTGACCATCGGATTAAGTATTTACAAATGCATACTAATGCATACTAAGGAAACACACTATCCCTAACAGATATATTACACAAGTTGATCTTAACTAACTCCTAAGTGTCTAAATATCCTAACAATCTATTTGCACCTTCAAACCCTTACATCATAGACCTCATAGTACATTCCAAAAGCTTAGAGGGATATCATGCCAATTGTTAAAATATGTGTTGGTACTGATGTCAAAGTTTCTGCAGGCACACATGCATGCACGTAGGCTCTACGAAATGATCGAAAGTTTAATTAAATAATTAATTAAAAATTAGTACTAAACATAGATTTAAATTAGAAGTTAATAAACAAAGATTTGGAAAGACACAAATTGGAAAGACATGGAATGGAGAGGTGCGTGTTATCGGTCAACTTTGCACTTCTCCGTCCGTCACCACATTCCATTGTCAGTCACGGAAAAGGTAAAAATGGATTGAAGAGATTACCTTGAACCTAGATGACCTTAAGTTGAATATTATAATCTTATCCTTAGATGCATACTTATCTCCATATTTTTAGACATAACCGCGACCCTTATACTTTCCAACCAGCGCGTCAACCATGAGTTCCTCTACTGACAACTCATGGTTGTCAATAAAATTGTTGCACTCACTACATGCAATCTGAGACACTCGCGAGTCACTCACTAACTGTCTCATACCAAAGTCACGGGTGTCTTAAGAAAAAACTAAAAATAATTAGAAAACACGAATTGGGATTAGTTACGGCAGGTACCAAAACTACCTCAACTTCCCAACTCAACCAGCTTTCGACCCTGCCTTCCCTTCCTTACAATAAATACGAGGGGAAGGGCTTAGGAAAAAGTCCCTTAAAATCATTGAGAAGGTTATGCTGGAGAATTTCAGAGATAAGAGAGAGGAGCAGGAGCCCAGGATTGTGGTTGTGATGGTGTCGGTGCAAAACATGTATAAGCATTTTTATCTTATCCATTTATTAATAAAAGATTGAGACATCATTTCCTTTCCAATATAGATCCACTCATATCTATCATTATTTGAGTACATGTTGATGTTATTTTTATTTATTAATATCAATATTTTATATGTGGTCAAATACGTTTGAGAAAGGTATTGTGCTTGTGTTGCAGTTTATTTGCATAGGAGAACGAGAAAAAGAGAAAGCTTGGACCGACCTTCATAAATAGAGTATAAATTCTCTTACTTTTAATCCTATTTTCTTATAAAAATGTTAGCACACCTTTATATGTCTATCTATTAACTCCCCAATACGTTGGTAGTCTCTTTCCCCAACTATAAGAGTAGATTCCTAACAACAGAACTGGCGACTCCACTGGGGAGCACCATTTTGTTTGTCTGATTTGGGGACTCTTCTTGAGTTTTTTCGAGTTTTATAACTTGTTTGGTCTCCTTTGTAAGTGTCTAGGACATCCTGGATCTTTTATGCTTGACTCATTACTTTTAATCTACAAACTTTTTCTTTATTTTAATATTTTACAAGAGCCCACCTGTGAGTTTCTTGTACATATAGGCATGGATATACAGTTGCACTTGCGATTTTCCTATATAGGTACTCGTGGTTTTTTAGTTTCACCCGCTTGTTGCTTCCTATTACAGTCACGAACATTCCCTGAGTTTTTTGCTCATTGTGTTAGGGTTTGGTATTAGAGCCCCCTCTGTTGGCTTTGGAATTTGGTTTCTTGGTGTGACACCTCCCTCAGGTTGTTGAGTGGACTTTTGAGTCTTTTTGGAACCATTTGTGGACATTTCCTTTGATTTTTATGCTTGATTCAGTTGGTTTCTAGTATTTAATTTCCTTTTTATGATTTTTTCAAGGCTCACCGCGACCTGTATGTACTTACAGTCGCAGATTTTCTTCCCTAACCATGAGTTGTTGTTATACATACCTGCAAGTCCACCGCTTGTTGTTGCATTATACAATTGCGGCTTTTCCTGAGGTTTTTCCTTTTTAGTTAGGGTTTGGCCTTAGGTGGGTTTGTCTGTGGCTTTGGAAGTTTGTTGATGGCCTGATACCCCTTGGACATTTGTTCACTGTCTACTGAGTCTAGTTCGAAGATTCTTTATAAGTTTCTTAAAAAAAATTGTGCTTGTGAAGTACCCTTACTTTCTTTCCCATTTTTTTGTTTGGAAAGTTCTTGGTTTGTTTCCTATTCGATTAATGGTTTTTAGGAGAAGACTTATCTCTGCATAAGGGTCTCTATTTTTCTACTTTACATATCAGTTTTCTCTGCTTGCACTTTGTTCCAAAACCTAGTTAGTTTCGAAAGCAAATACTTGGGTTAGTCTTTGTCAACCTTTCATAAGGTCTGATTGTTGTAAGTGGCGGGTCGTTTTTCTTTACTTGCACTACTTGATAAGTCTTTTTTGTTCATATTTTGTTTGCATTTCTTTCACAATTAAAGAAAATAAAAAATAAAAAGAAATTTTCATTCATAGCGAGAGTTTTCATTTATTTCTCAAAGCAGTTGTAGTTGTTAGTGCTATTATTATCTTTAAAAATAATAATAAAAAAGAGAACTTTTATGCTTAGGTTGCTTTATGATTTTCAGTTTTGAAAGAGAAATGAAAAGTATAATTGTGAAGTTTTACATTTTATATGCACTTTATTTCCAATTGTAACCACATCACACATCGCACTATCCTTTGAGTAAGTAACAGCCTTAAAAACGAACCATTAATAAAATTGATTAGTAAATTTTCTTTTTTAGGGTTACATAACACCAACTAGCTTAGGATAGGGTTTGGAATACATCACTTTAAACCTTCCAAACCTTTCAAGTATCAAATTGTCATACAAAGTATCGTTTAGGTAAATTTACTATTGTGGAGGTATCCGGGAATCTCTACTCAAACCAGAGTTAACCACGAGGTCTTGTAAGATCGAATTGTTGGGGATACCCCCCACCTTTCATTCGAGAATACACTAGAGCCTTTTCGCCTATGAGGGTACATTAGTGTCTTGTACACTCTTGGATTTCGGGCTTAGTTACCTTGCCCATGCGTCTTGGCTGGACCTGCGACTGTCCCCCCGATTTATTTTTGCAATTTTGGTATCCTTTAGTATCTTTTGACATTTAAGGCTCTACACAAGTGACGACAGAAGGTTATTTCTGTTGTACCTAGGATAGACGTGGGAGGAAACACTCTACAACAATTTGGGAAGGCGGTTTGGTAATTCAAGCGCTTGCACCCAAAAAATTGGTAACATCCCCTCCTATTGATCCAACGCAAGGAAGGGAACATGATACCAAAATATGGGCTTTCACATATACTCAGCCCATTCATTAGATTCATACAAATAAAATCTAAAGTGTGCAGATGCAAATCAAGAAAATATGCACAAGGGAATAAAACACCATCCACACACATTTCCCATTCATATAGCATATCAACACAATCATCAAATTAACACATTATAGAAGTAAATACACATAAAGAATATACTCATCTTCATTGTGCAATTGTCCCCAAGAAACTAGCTATGTCGCTACAACGTTCCACCCAACCATATGTCTCTACCTAGCTTGTATTATTTCAGCACTTAGAGACCTATGGTTGGGTGGAACATTGCAACGACATAGCTAGTTGCTTGGGGACAATTTCACAATGAAGATGAGTATATTCTTTATGTTTATTTACTTATGTAATGTGTTAATTTGATGATTGTGTTGATATGTTGTATGCACGGGAAATGTGTGTGGATAGTGTTTTATTCCGCTGTGCATATTTGCTTGATTTGCATATGCACACTTTAGATTTTATTTGTATGAATCTAATGAATGGGTTGAGTATATGTGAAAGCCCATATTTTGGTATCATGTTCCCTTGCATTGGATCAATAGGAGGGGACGTTACATATTGGTATCAGAGAAAAGGTTGCAACATTTGGGCCTTCATGGGCTACCTATCACAGTTGTAGAGGTAAGTATGCTTCCTATTCAGCATTCATAATTAAGAAAATTTTCAAACATTTTCTAAGTGTTTTCTGCCAAGACTATGTCGACGAAGATCAGCCAAAAATCATTGAAACGATCATCGGAAATTAAGCTAATTTGTTACGACACAGTCAGTGGAAATTAAGCTAATTTGCTGCGACACGGTCGATGGAAATTAAGCTAATTTGCTGTGACACGGTCGACAGAAATTAAGCTAATTTGCTGCAACACGATTGACAAAAATTAAGCTAATTTGTTGTGACACGGTCGGTGGAAATTAAGCTAATTTGTTGTGACACGGTCAATGGAAATTAAGCTAGTTTGCTGCGACACGGTCGGTGGAAATTAAGCTAATTTGTTGCGACACAGTCGGTGGAAATTAAGCTAATTTGTGAGACACAGTCGGCGAATTTTGGGTAAAATGCCATGACATGGTCGACGCCTTTTGAGCTAAATCGTAGTGACACAATCGACAAATTTTGGGCTAAAACACTACGACATGGTCAGCGTGTTTTGAGCTAAATCACAGCGACACGGTTGGCGAATTTTGGGCCAAAATGCTGCTATATGGTCAGTGCATTTTGAGCTAAATCGCGGTGACACGGTCGGCTAATTTTGGGCTAAAACGTTGTGACATGGTCAGTGAGTTTTAATCCAGATCGCAGCAACCAGCAGTCGACAATCGGTGGTAGGAGAAATATTGGTCGACAAATTTTGGTCTAAAATCACCGACACGGTTGGGGGAAAAATTATAAGTTCACTGAACAAAGAATTTCAGTAGGGAAGCCACAAGGGGGCAATCCCCCTTGACCCTTGTCGTCCCCCTGAGACGTTGTCGATGACCTGTAGTTTTTACTCATAAGTGAAGGGAAGTTAAGAAGGGTCAAGTTGAACTTGGCCATATTTGTCTGAAAGCAATTGGAGCAGTAAGAAATGTTGACAAAGAGTGAATTTTCTCACCTTAAAACTATTTATGTTATAGCATAAGAATTGCATGCTTGAAAAATAGAAAGAATGAATGTTATAAATGTATGTATATATTGAATTGCTAATTGGTGAGAAGATCATAGCTAATGAATCCTTCCATGCTTGGTAGGGAAGCTGAGAAAAAGGATCAACTATGATGTGGAGGAGGGTCTCCATGTCATGATGGGGATTGGAAGGGAGAATCCTTCCACTACACTCTTACTATTGTGTTTATAATTACGAAGTGTCATGCATATAGATTATGGCACAAGAATGTTGTAAATGCAAGAGATTATATATATGAAATGAATATGCACTAGATGGCATATTAATAAACATTGCACAGTGCATGTGAAAATTTTGGTACATGTATATGATATTGCATATTGGTAAAATAGTGAGGTTTTACATATGCAATGATATTGCATATTGGTAAAATAGTGAGGTTTTACATATGCAATGAGCCACTTAAGATAATTATGGTGGTGTTACATCGTAATCTTCCACCCTATGAGCATCAGCATTATTTGGCCTATAGGATCCATTTCAGTGACTCAGATCCACTTATATCCTTTAGAGATACTATTTTGCCCTATTTTTATTCCTACCCGCATGTTGCATCACTATATCTAGCCGGTATCAAGTAAAATGGTAAAAACCATTATTAATTACTTTTTACTCCCAAAAAGCGGTCATTGGGTGACCTTTGGCTCTCCATCTACCCGAGTAATGCCTCGATGTGTCCTTTCACCTACCTTTGAGAGGACTATATATTGAGCACATATGGCCTATGGATAGGAGGAAGAAGAGAATAGCAAGAAAAATCCAGTGGATTTTTTCCCTATCTTGAGTCTGCACATTTTTTATGAAGTACAATTTTGGCAATTTGCGCAGTTCGGATTGCGAAGTTCAGATGGCACAGTTTTTTCAAGGGCGCAGTTCAGATTGCATAGTCAGATATGCAAAGTAAGCAGTGTGAAGTCAAGGGACATCACATTTATGCTTATGCGTAGTGCCAGCGCAACAACTATTTTGGGAAAAGATTATAAGGAAAGGTCGAGTAGATGAAAGAGACCTATTTTGGGAAAGCGACTCCATGATTCCTGACAATTGGGTAAGGAGCGACATGGAGGCAGATGAAAGTGACCTATTAGTGAGAGTGGTGAAAAACCATTGGAAGCTAAGCCACTCATCGACAGAGACAGGAAGGCTAAAGTGGCGGAAAGCAACATGCCATGATGTAGTTGGAACCGGATCTGTGGATGTCAGAAGGCCATTAGAGCCCGAAGTGGTCTAGTAAGGAGACCAGAGGCGCATGGAGCAACTATCGACTACGAGAGGCCGAGGTGGAGGGTAACCACACTAGTTTTGGGTACCTTAGGGTTTTATTTAGCCCTCCTACATTGTAACAGATGTGATCTAGGGGCACAGTCTATATAAAGGGAATATTTTGTAAGGGAAAGGGTTGTTGTTATCGTTGTTGTGGTTGTTTTTGTTGTTGATTTTGATTGAATATTATTAAATATTGATCTATGTTAAGAGATTATTGTAAAGAGGCTCTGTAGCTTTGTGTGCAGAGACTCATTGAAAAGAGAAGAGAGTCTACAGTTGAGTTCGCAGACTGGAACTGTTGAAGCCTTTCCATTTATAATAAAACAACAGTTCGTTTGGACGTAGCTCCCATCCTGGGGGTGAACCATGTCAAATCGTTGTGTCATGTGACTGAATGTGTATTTTATTTTGTTGAATGGTTATATTCTTTCTTATGAGTAAATGTATCTTTGCTATTGTGTGTAGTCTCCATAAGAATGGACGATGGGACTAGTAGAATCGAACTCTTTGTTAAATTTTGAGCATTAATTCATTATACTCTAGGATCTTTGCTGAGAGAATAACATATACAATATATCAATACATGACAATCACAATATGACAAGCATCACAAGAATCAAAAGCATAAGAGACAAGAGACACAGAGTTTTCGTGGGGAAAACCCTAAGGTGAAAAACCCCACAACTTCCTCAAAGATAGAGAGAGCAATGGCTCAACGAAAATACAACCAAATAACACTGAGATAGTCTCCTAGTGGATGATCCTCCTCCTCCTCACTAGTGCGCCACTTTTGAGAGTGAGAGTGAGTTACTTTTTCGAGTGAGTAAAATAGAGATCTCCAATCTCTATTTATACTTACGTTTTTACCCAGTGACCTTATGGGGCCGACTTTTCTATCTAGATACATCCACATTATATTATATATAATTCAGGGCCAACCCCACATGGTGGTCTAATAACCCATCGACAAGTACACACACTTGCGACACTTGTCAATCCACATGACGACACTTCCTTATAGAGGAATAACACATCTCTTATAAGGGTACAATAAATATATATAAAATACACAGATGAAATACATTCCGAAGTTACATATACATCAACACTCCCTCTTAACTAGGAAGGTATTTCTCGACACAGATCTACTAGACAAGTCTTCTTCTCAAGATCATCGTCATCGATGCATCGTCATTATCATCATCATTGCTGCTGCTATCTCAACCAATCTCTGACTCTACTCATCATAGGAAGTTCTACAGAGCCAGTCGTTTTTCATACTGGATGTAGGCCCACCATCTGCAGGTCTTCATCATTACTTGCCATACTGTGGAATCCTCAGGACTTATTACGTGCATCACAAAACCGGGCTGCAGCATCCCAGGCTATTACGAGCACACAGCTCTACCTGTAGGATCTCCCGGGAGCACATTACATGTGACCCATCACAAAACCTAGCTGAAGCATCCCAGGTTGTTACGAGCACTCAGCTCTACCTGTCGGATCTCCCAGGAGCACATTACATGTGATCTCACCACAAAACCTGGCTGAAGCATCCCAGGCTGTTACGAGCACACATCTCTACCTGTCAGATCTCCCAGGAGCACATTACATGTGGTCCACCACAAAACCTGGCTGAAGCATCTGAGGCCTTTTTCATCCTGTCCAGATCTCCCAGGAGCAAATTACATTCCATAGGACAAAACCTCGCAAGAGCATCTTCCAGATATCCCAGGGCACCGAATTACATGCCATAGGCAAAACCTCGAAAGACTATCTGCAGATCTCCCAGGGCACAAATTACATGTCCTTCCAAGCAAAACCTCAAAAGAACATTTTCCAGATGTCCCAGGGCACCGAATTACATGCCATAGGAAAAACCTCGAAAGACCATCTGCAAATCTCCCAGGGCACAAATTACATGCTTACCTACACAACCTGATCCACAGCCACAAAGTATCATCTGATACTCATCAAACATCATCCTGATGTACACATGATCATCCTGATCATCATCACTGCAACATCCTGCTGCATGTCATCTGGAGAAGCTCGTCATCCACGATCATCCTGATCATACAATGCATCCATCTGATGCACACCAAGTATCCATCTGATACGTACATAGATACATGATCCACACAATGCATCCATCAACATACATGATCTACCTGATCATACAAAGAAACATGATCCACACAATGTATCCATCAATCATACATGATCTACCTGATCATACAAAGATACATGATCCACACAATGTATCCATTAGCATCCAACATGATGCGTACATACATAAATGATCGAACTGATCATATCCAACATCCAACATGATGCATATACCAAATACATACAAATGATCCAACCGATCATATCCAACATCCAACACGATGCATACATACAAACAAATGATCCAACTGATCATATCCAGCATCCAACATGATGCATACATACATATAAATGATCCAACTGATCATATCTAGCATCCAACATGATGCATACATACATACATAAAAATGATCCAACTGATCATACCCAAGCAGAAACCAGAACATCATCCTGATGCTCATCATTCAGTGCTTACATCCATAGCCATGTGAAGAGTCCCCCTTCCAACATGCTTGGAATGGCTTCAGCAAATGTGTCCATCACTTCTTCCTCAAAGTGTCCTCGATCTGAAGCACGCCAAGCCTCTCTCTGAAGTACTCAAACTTCACCCTGGCTAGTGGCTTCGTCAGCACATCTACAATCTGCTCATTCGTCGGAACATACAGGAGTTTCACAACTCCTCTCTGCACCATATCCCTGATATAGTGATATTTGATCTCTATGTGTTTTGACCTGTCATGAAACACTGGGTTGTCGGACAGCTTCACACAACTCTGTTTATCACAGAAGATAGCAGTAGCATCCAACGGGAGATCAAATAACTCAGACAGTAGATTTCGTAGCCATACTGCCTCACAACTAGTTGAACAGGCTGTAACATACTCTGCCTCAGCTGTACTCAGTGCTACACAGGACTGCTTCCTGCTAAACCAAGAGATCACACCTGATCCCATACTGAAGCAACACCCAGATGTGCTCTTCCTATCTACAGCACTACCAACCCAATCAAAATCAACATAACCCTGCAGGTTAAACTTTTGATTCGCTTCATACTTGAGCCCATAATCCACTGTACCCTTCAGGTACCTCAGAACATGCTTTACAGCAACCAGGTGAACACTCCTCGGATCCGTCAGGAACTGGCTCAATGTGTTCACAGCGAAGCAAATATCTGGTCTTGTGTTCATCAGGTACATCAAGGACCCAATCATCTGATGATACATGGAGACATCAACCGGCTCAGATCAAGCATCGCATAGAAGCTTTAGATTCGATGCCATAGGTGTGGCCATGGCCTTGCAATCCATCATCCCAAATCTCTTCAGGATATCTACAGGGTACTTCCCTTGACTAAGGAAGATCCCACCTGCACTCTGCCACACCTCCATACATAGGAAATAGTGCATCATTCCCAAATCTTTCATATCGAATTCAGGAGCAAGCTTCCTCTTAGTATCTGCAATCAGTCTGTCATCTCCTGTTACAAATAAGTCATCCACATACAGGAGTAGAATCACAGGATTTCCTTCCTCAACCTTGTAGTAAAGGTTGGAATCCGTTTTACTCTTGGTAAAGCCCAAACTAGATAGGAAACTGTCCATCCTACCATACCAGGTTCTAGGAGCTTGCTTCAAGCCATACAAGGCTTTCTTCAATCTGCACACATATGACTTCCTGTCATATATTTCAAAACCAAGTGGCTGTTCCACATATACTTCCTCTTCAACTACACCATTCAAGAAAGCAGTCTTGACATCCATTTGGTGTATTTTCCATTTCATTGCTACAGCTAGGGCAAGTACTGTTTTGATGGAAGTATACCTGGCTACAGGTGCAAAAGTTTCTTCATAATCTATTCCTTCTTTCTGAGAGAAGCCACGAGCTACGAATCTTGCTTTGTATTTCTCCACACTGCCATCTGCAGCATGCTTGATTTTGAAGATCCATTTAGAAGTCACAACAGACTTCTCTTTAGGTCTTGGGACAACATCCCAAACATCATTCTTCATTATTGATTGTTATTCCTCAACCATGGCATCCTTCCATTCTTTCTTTTCAGCTGCTTCTTCATAACTGGAAGGCTCTTTGTTCATAATGTCACAGAGTAAAGCAACATAGCTGGTCTGTGATCTGGTTCTCTTCTTTGCTCTGTGTTCTTCTTCTGGAATACCAAATCTTTCTGCATCTTGAATGAGCTCTCTAGCCCATGCAGGTTTCCTCTTGTGAGAGTTATCCTCACGGGGTGGATCTACAGGTTCTTGTGGATCTTCAAACTCACGAACAATTTATGGAACTGCTTCAGTCATGGTAGTGTCCTGAAATCTTGTTTCCTTAGGTTCTTCATAAACTTCGGTAGGTGCCTTCCTTGATTTGATGAATGCTGAGTTTTCATCAAATGTTACATCCCTGCTGATATCAATCTTCTTGAACCCTGGAAAGTATATTCTGTAAGCCTTCGAGCTTTCACTGTAACCCACAAAGATACCCTTCTTTCCTGAAGGATCTAGTTTAGTCCTCTTTTCCTTTGGGACATGAGTATCTACTGGACAACCAAACATTCTGAGATGACTGACTTTAGGTTTCTTACCAGAAAAGACCTCTTCTGGTGTCTTGTTGTCCAATATCTTGTGGGGTGTTCTGTTCTGCACATATACAGCTGTTCTAGCTTCTTCTACCCATAGATGCATAGGAAGATCCTGGTCATGCAGCATTGCCTTTGCTGCTTCCATGATAGTTCTATTCTTCCTTTCTGCAACACCATTCTGTTGAGGATTATAAGGAGCAGTCAACTCCCTCTTAATCCCTGAATCACTACAAAGATTCTTGAAGTCACTTCAGGTGAATTCTCCACCATTGTCAGATCTGAATGTTTTGATCTTCTTGTCAGTTTGATTCTCCATCAAGGTTTTGAATTCCTTGAATTTATCAAGCACCTCATCTTTGCCCTTCAAGAAGTATACCCAAGTCTTCCTGGAGAAGTCATCAATAAATGAGACATAGTAAACATACCCACTCAGGGAACTGGATGACATAGGGCCACATACATCTGAGTGGATGATTTCCAGGATGTCTTTTGCCTTGCTTTCACTACTTGGGAAGGCCTTCTTAATGTTCTTACCTTTTGCACATCCTTTGCAAACACCTTCATGTTTGGTCTTGATTTCAGGAAGACCCTCTACTGCCTTGCTTGCAATTGGAAGTGCTCTATAGTGCATGTGAGCAAGTCTTCTATGCCAAAGTTCACTTGGCTCCATGGATTCATGAACCATGGCATGTTCAGGTTGTCCCTTCAATTTATACCAGCCTCCCTCTTGCTCTCCAATTACTACTGCATCATCTATGGTCTTTCCCTTTGGCCACATTAGGACTTGGCCATCCACAAATGCAACCCTCATACCTTTTGCATCCAATGAAGAAATGGAGAGTAAGTTCTTCTTGAGCCTAGGTACATAAAGTACGTCTTTCATCTTCAAGGATTTTCCAGAATCTAGGTTGTAGGAAGCTTCACCACTTCCTTTGATTGGGTATTGATAATCATTCCCAAGTTTCACCTTATGGGGTGATTCATGTTCAGATAGATTCACAAAAGATTCCTTAAACCCAGTCATGTGTTTGGAAGCCCCACTATCAATCAACCACTCATTACAACCATGAGAGATGGTACCTGAGAGAGCAGAGATCAGAACATACTCTTCTTCACTTGATGAGTCATCATTGCTATCACTTTCTGCCCTAGCCTTCTTCTTTGGGGGTTCATCATCTTCGGCAGCATGAGCATGGAACCTTCTTTTGCTTCCCTTCTTCTTCTTGTTGGAGATGTTATTGTCCTTCTTGTTCTTGGGACAATTTATGGCAATATGTCCTTTCTCATTACAGGTGAAGCATATTCTTCTTTCTTTGAAGTGATGTGAAGATCTCTTGGTGTGAGATGGCTCTCTCTTGGACTTTCCTTTCTTGGTGTGAGCTATGAGAGCTTGATCTTCATTCCCCATCTTTTCTTCTCGTGCTACAATCCTTGCTTCTTCTTGTGAGCATTCTTCCCATAGTCTACTAAAGGAGATCAACTTCTTCCTTGCACAAATTCCTTGGATAAAGGAATCCCATGACCTGGGTAGGCCATTTAGAGTGGTCATCACCACTTCACCATTCTCCACCATTTCATCCACTGCTTCTAGTTGTTCCTTGATCTGGGAGACCCTTGAAAAATAGGATTGAATGGTTTCTCCATTCTGAAACTTTACTCCTTTCAATTGGTTCCGCAGGGTCATCTTCCGATTTATGTTCTTCCCTTCAAACAGCTTGGTCAAAGAGTCAAACATCTCCTTGGGTGTCTTCAGAGAAGACACATGGGGTATGAGATGGTCTTTGATAGAATCAGCAATGATTCTCTTTTCCTTGACCAAGTTCTTCTTGTGCAATGCCTTGGCCTCTTCATCCTTTGGGATAGGGATGTCTCCTTTCACATATGAGTCCAACTCATTCTCTTCTAGATTAACCCAATCCTATACTTCTAGGCTCGGAAGTTATCAGCCCCTTCAAGCTTATCCTAAAGCTTGGTGTGGAGAGACATCTTAAAGAGTACTTCAAATGGAAATAGAAAAGATTTAGGACTTACTACTTGAAGTGCTGAAAACTGGATCTGGTCCCGGATTAGGGTTTGTCAGAGAAACCCTAAAAAGTCAAAATGTGAATTTCAAATTTCCAAAAGGATAGAAAGATGCGCCTTGGTGAGCTGATCAGCCTGGTACATTCAGAATTTGAGATCAACAAAGTCTTGCCCTTCAAAATTGACTTTTTGTCCTCCCGGGTTCACTAGGGAGAGCCCTGAATTAGGGTTTGAGTTTCCTAGAGATATACCCAGCCAGAAATCTCAATCCAAAGCTCTAAACTTTGATTTTTCCAAGGAGCTTCCAGCTGTGTCTTCAGATTCCAGAAATTCCTATTTTTGTGGAAACCCTAATTTTTAGGGCCAAATCTGAAAATGCTCAGAACTGAATTCTGATTGGATAGATAGATGCACCTTGATGAGTAGAGTCAATCTACTATACTGATTTTGAAAAATATGTTGAGGGAAACCCAATAAACAAGGAACTCAAGCTTTCGTCACTGCAAAATGTCTTCTTCTCAGGTTAGCTTTGATACCATGTTAAATTTTGAGCATTAATTCATTATACTCTAGGATCTTTGCTGAGAGAATAACATATACAGTATATCAATGCATGACAATCACAATATGACAAGCATCACAAGAATCAAAAGCATAAGAGACAAGAGACACAGAGTTTCCGTGGGGAAAACCCTAAGGTGAAAAACCCCACAACTTCCTCAGAGATAGAGAGAGCAATGGCTCAACCAAAATACAACCAAATAACACTGAGATAGTCTCCTAGCAGATGATCCTCCTCCTCCTCACTAGTGCGCCACTTTTGAGAGTGAGAGTGAGTTACTTTTTCGAGTGAGTAAAATATAGATCTCCAATCTCTATTTATACTTACCTTTTTACCCAGTGACCTTATGGGGCCGACTTGTCTATCTAGATACATCCACATTATATTATATATAATTCAGGGCCGACCCCACATGGTGGTCTAATAACCCATTGGCAAGTACACACACTTACGACACTTGTCAATCCACATGACAACACTTCCTTATAGAGGAATAACACATCTCTTATAAGGGTACAATAAATATATATAAAATACATAGATGAAATACATTCTGAAGTTACATATACATCAACACTCATCAGGATCACCGATTTGCAGAGCTATAGGAGAGCTCAAAGACTCATAAGACTCAAATGTCAAATCAAGTCTAGACGAGATGGTGAATGGATCCAAATTCAAATGGATGGTAGGTTGTATTATAGGCCCATCTTGTTCAATCAGATCAAGGGGAGGAGAGGAATGAGATCTATGATAAAGATCCCCCCACAGCTTGTCATCACCACCCATGGCCTCAATAAAAACTTCATCTGAAGGTAGAATACCATTGAGGCAATCATGTGAACAAGATAGGTCGACTGCACATGCAGGCAGCATAATGGGATCTTCCTCTACTGTCTAGGAAGAAGAGAGATCTAGATCTATAGTGGTTTGTTTCTTATGATCGTAAGTGAACTCCGCTACAGATAAATGCATAGACATGCCGACGTGCGCAATGTCTCCAGACGTAGAATCCGTGGATGGAAAAATCCATGGATCACCACAATAGGAATTCCAGAATGGCATACTGTTTGAAGGAGGAGGTGCACTGTCGGAAATGGTTCCTATAAAATTCATAGGTGAAGAATGGTTAAAAGTTGCCATCAATGAGGGGTACATCCTGACACCTATGTTCCCAGTTGCCGACTGAGAATAAAAAACTTGCGGGACTATAGATCCCGTGGATGCTGTGGAAGGAGTGCCAACATAATCTAGCTGATCGATTGTCACAATCTTGCCTTCATGGGTAAAGCAAATAACTCGAAATACAGTAGACGTGACAGCCTTCATAGCGTACATCCAGTTCTGACCCAGTAAAAGGTTGTATTTGATAGGCGCGTCAACCACTTCGACTTCAATAGGCATGGACATACCTCCCAAGGAGACAACAAGGGAAGGGATAATTCCATGCGACGTAAAAGATCTACCGTCAAATGCAATGAATGTAGTTCTGGACATGAGTAGAGGAGGAGAGCTAAGAGATTTCCAACAAGTTAATGACATTACCGACGCGAAAGCACCTTCATCAACCATATTACGTTTGACAAATGACTTAAGGCAAACCACCTATATTTGAAAAGCCATGTGGTAAGGCAAGCAAGGTTGGACATCAATAGTATCGAACTTGATAACACTAGGACTTCCCCGATCCTGAACTCCTAATGAACTCAAAAGGGCATGCTTCTGAGAAGGACAAGCTTGCAAAACTTCAAGAGCTGACATGGCACACATATTTTGGCCCAAATCTTCTACGATGGAGTAGTTCTGGGTGGCTCGAGCATTAGAATTATGCGTGGAGCGCTTGAGAACACCTTTCGGTATCTGTGGCATAATAGAAGGCTTCTCGATATGCAAGGAATTATCAAGAGGAGGGGGAGGCTCATTCCCCAAATTCGGTTGTGGTGCACCATAATCACGTTGACGAGTAGCAACACAAACCTCCGACTGAACCATATTCACACATCCATAACCACTAGTATTGGAAGAAGACGTTGTCGTTTCATTAGTACCATAACTAGTGGTGGGAGCATGCGAAGCCATGTTCTAGTGATGAGGTAGGGGATCCTTCAGCACAGCTAGGCTCTGTGACAAATGCTTTGATGCTTCTTCAATATGAGGACATAAGTGAGTAAGATGATCCTCCCCACAAAGCTTGCACGGGAGTTTCACCTTATGCCTAGGTTTACGATCCTCGCCAGCATTAACGCCTTCCTGAGGAGGGTTGGAATTCTCTTTACGAGGAGTATTATGATTGCTATTATTGTTACTTCCAGAACCTGAAATGAAGGCAACAAGCACTCAATGAAAAATGAAGTACATGGAAATAAAATATTTTTGTATTTTCTCTTATAAACAGAAAGGAAAATGCAAAAAACTAAATGAATATTTTTGTATTTTTTCAATATATATGGAATGAAAAAATGCAAGCAAAATCCTACTATTCAGTCACTGAAGTGCCGAGAAGATCACTAAGACAACCCAGTAGATCCTAAACAACAAGACTCAGCCAAAAGAAAGAGCTCAAAAGGAAGAAACCAAGAGGCTAAAACCAAAGATTGGTAAAAAACCAAGAAGGCTCAACCAAGAGAAACGAAGAGATCTGGTCACAACTAAGGCATGAAACAATCAAGAAAGACACCAACAAAGACTCAGGAATCAACCAAACTCACCCAGCAACAACCAATATCCATAAACCAACAAAAGCCGGAGTGACACGCTACTGTCGAAGGAATACCTGCGGGTACCCGCTAGCAGTAGTGTAAACAGAGGTGGGTATACGTGGGCAGAACTAATCCATCCCACGGGTGAGGAAAAGCAAATGGTCAAATAAAGAGTCCAGAGGCTTAGAAAAAGCATGTTTTCTACAATGTATCTTAACAACCAATTAGTGACACAGAGCTTCGATAAACAGCAACTCTAATTATGGACTAATGCTCAAATTTTTTCCCAAACATGGATGTTTTCCCCAGCGGAGTCGCCATTTCTGTATTGGAGAAAACTCACTATGGCTTGGGAATACCACAACAGACAGATGACTACCAGAAATCTACTCAATTCTCAAACAATGCTATTATAAATGACAATGTTAAAATAATGGAGAAATGTAACCAACCTCGATCCAACGTTTGATGTAGATCCCCGTTGGAGTTTTCAATCCGCGCACATCCAAGCACTTGTAATCTGCAAATTAGCCTTGACGACCAATATCTAACAAGTCCATGTGATATATAAATGACATTAAAATTATCAATAACAATGGTCCATAATATCATAAGCAAACATAACCCAATGTATAATAAATGACATTCACACCATGAATGGACAAGAATATGAGTATTTCTATTAATGAACAAGAAGAAGTACAAAGTGATACGACATCTTGCCGGCAACCAATCTGAACCAAGATCTAGATCAATCCACTTGTGCCTCCACCACTTCAATCCTCCATGAAAGGAAAACTCAAACTAGCAAGGAGTTTGGAAGGTGCACATAACTGGTTCACAACTACAAGGATCAATGAGTGCAGACTCAAGATAGGAAAAAATTCCACTAGAGTGCCTTTACTATTCTCTTCTTCCTCCCATCCATAAGCCATATGTGCTCAATATATAGTCATCTCAAAGGTAGGTGAAAGGATTCATGGAGACGTTACTTGGGCAGATCGAGAGCCAAAGGTCACCCAATGACCTCTTTTTGGGAGTAAAAAGTAATAAAATAGTGGTTTTTACCATTTTACTTGATACCTGCAGGCTCTATGGATGTAACTCACGAGTACGCATGCTATAGTGATGCAACATGCGGGTAGGAACACAAATAGGGAAAACTGGTATCATTGAAGGATAAAAATGGATCTAAGTCACTTAAATGGATCCTACAGGCCAAAGAATGCTGATGCTCATAGGGTGGAAGATTTCTGTGTAATAGAGACCTCAATATGCTCCCAGACTGTTGCCAAAAGGGCTGGTGAAAAGGGGGTTTTGTTTGTTCTCTAAACCACGTATAACCTGGGTCTATCTTGAAAAGTTAAAGAACAGTATACCAGCCAACAAATGGTTTTGTTGCCGCGCTTGAACTGGTGATGTGTTTAGAAAATTGGAATCCACAAAAAATAGAAATATGGAACTGGGTAGACAAGACAGAAAAGGAGTTTGCTATATAGGAGAATAAACAGCCATGCTTCTCTGATGAAGAATGGTTGCAGATATTCCTATGGGTAGACATTTACGAAATTTTCTTTACATGTTTCAGCAATGACCTATACGAATCGTTTTCAAGGTTAGAAGAATGCAAAAATTATTTTCAGGGAGGAGAACCTATGGTGTGGGCTCCAGATCTCATTCAGAGACTTAAAACAAACAATATCCAAATCTCAAGAGTAGTAGACCTCTGGCTTGATATCATACTAGAAGGATACATTACAGATTTCATTGTCAACACTGTGAAGTCCTACAGCACAACAGAGGCAGATTTCTTCAAGGGATCATGAGGTAAGTACCTGAACAATCTGAATCTATATATCAAAATGCTTTTAGCTGAGAAAGGTGTTTTAAGAATGTAGTAGGATACCTAGTTGTTTTGAGTCTGTAATGTTCAGAGCTAATGATAGTGATACAGAAGAACACATTCATACACTAAGAAGTGGTAAAAGATACAAGTCTAGTGCAGAAAATGACCCTAGTGAACATGAAATTCACATAGACATTGAGTTACAAGTTGAGATTGATATCCAGACAGAACCTCCAGTAGCTACCTATCATCCTATCACTCCACAAAATCCACCAGTTGAAAATACTGCTAACCCTCAGAACATTAGTAGTAATAACACCACAGGAGCGAGCACTCAGAACATTCCACGCAGTAGTATGTCTAACACCGTATAGAACACTGCGTTGCCTAGAAGGAGAATGACAGACGATATAAAACTGTCGATATTCAAAGGATCGGGTCTAGATGACCCTGAGAAACACTGGTTTCTGTGTGAAGCCATGCAGAACATCAAGCAAGTCCATGATGATGTTGTTAAGCAAGAACAACTCATCACTACATTCAGGGACAAAGCCTTGAATTAATTTATGAAATATTCAGTCAATAGAATAGGACCCTTCTAGATATCAAGGCTTCCCTACTAAGAGAATTCAAGAAACCTAAGTCTGAATCACAATGTATCACAGAGTTAAAAGAGATTAAGCAGAAAACAACTGAGTCTGTATGGGAATTTGACCAGAAATTCAAAGCATTGTTAGACCAAGTAAGCTTTGACATCGCATCGCAACAACACCAAGAGTGGTTCATAGTCGCGTTGTTGCCACATATCAGACTGTCTTTGATGCAACAGAAGGTGGCTTCGCAGACAGAAGCCTTGGAAATTTCCATGAAGCTAGAGGCTTTGCTAATAGGAGATACTAGCAAACCTAGCACTACAACTAGAGGCTCCTTCCAGATCCAGAACCAACTAGCAAACCTAGCACTACAACTAAAAGACATTAAGAAAGGAAAAGAAATCAGAGAAGAAGTCTGGTGTACAAAATGTAAAGCAGAAGGACACCCGAAACAACATTGTCCAGTTTTCAAATATTACATTGATAGTGGAGCACCAAATCCACTAAATCAGCAGCAAGGTCCATGGTTTGAAATTTGCCGATGCAGAGGACATCTGCCTAAAGACTATTACTTAATTCAGAAATATGTGCGAACACCCAAGAATCTATACTACACATTTTGTAAATCAGTTGGCCATGATGATTCCAACTGTAGAGAATATGAGCTAATGATGGAAAGAAAGAATGATTTTTATAGAGTTTAGGAAGAAACACCGCAACACGATGATAACGCGCAGTATGATCAGGGCGCATATAGAGGATGCGGTGGATTCCTAGGAAGAGTAAGAAATACTAGCCAAGGAAGAGGAAGATATCATACAATATGCTATAACTTTGGTCATCCTGGCCATCTATCCAAGGACTCTACCAATCCTTGTACTACATGTAAATACTGTAAGTCTTTTGACCATGTTATTGAGGCATGCCTAGTATTGCATGCAAAGATGCAAGAAAGAAGACAAGAAGGACCGAACCTGAATGTTTAGATGATCACAGTGAAGAAAAGAACTAGAGATCCAAACATTAATGCTATGACACGAAGTGGAGATACCATAGGAGACGACCAAAGAGCAGAAGCTTCGACTTCTGAGAATTTTCAAGCTAAGAAGACACCTAATGAAGGGGTCTGGATAAGGAAAGCAACTGGGAAAGCACCTACTTTCAATCTGGACAGAAACAAAGAAGTCTTCGCAGAAGTAAGGGAGACCTTCAGAGAATCAGAACTTGTAACACCAAGAATTAAACTACGAAGTGAAACAACGCATATGAGGGATATGCCAGGAGCATATGATAAAAGATGTACTGCAACAGAAACATGGACTTCTATTGCGCAGTTCCTATGGAGCTATATGAAGTTTCTAAAGAGCAAAGATTCCTTAGTTGAATTGCAAAACTTACTAAACCACTATGAACAACGCAGTTGCACGAGTACTTTTCATAGCGTAGTTCACCATATAAAAAGTCATAAGATAACATGCCGAGAGATGAGGCTAAGTGCACAGATTGGAGACTATGAAATCTACCAGATTATCCTTGACTTGGGATCAAAAGTGAATGTCTTGACCAATCAGACATGGGAACAAATTGGGAAACCAAGGTTATCATGTTCACCTATCCAACTAAGACTAGCTAATCAGCAGAAAGTTATTCCCTTTGGAAGACTCTCAAATGTACTTGTGGACATTGATGGAGTAAGAAGTTCAACAGACTTCGAAGTTATCGAGATCATCGACAAAAAGAACCCATATACTGTGTTATTGGGGATAGACTGGGTGATGGATATTCTCGTGATTATCAATTTGAAGAAGAAACAGATGATATTTGAAGGGGCATATATGATCATCATCGCACCCTTAGACCCATCACAAGGACCAAGATACAGTGGACCAATATAAGAATAATGCATAGCAAAAGACCTTGATCACATCTAGAAGATGACTGTGAATCAGGCCGACTACATCAATCCTACGACCGATGGAACGTTGATTTGGGACTGTGATAGCTCTTGCATATCAGACTCCGATGGAGGATTGGAGAATTGGAAAAGTAGAATGCACGAGGTATCTACTAGGTGATGTGTGCAGATCACAACATCACTACGCTGGGTTGGAGTAGAGGTAAGTCCAATCCCTACCTATGATGGTTTAAGTAGCATTCATGCATTTTTTCAAGAATATACTGTTATTCCAGATGAATATAAGATGTCAGCATTAGATTCAACACTACACGCTACACCTTCTAGATGGTGGGCCTCACATAAGGACACTCTAAAAACATAGGAACAGTGCATGCACATGATGGAAATCAGATTCATAGAGAAAGCTGCGCTGACAATAGTAAAGTATAGTGGACAAACAAAACCAAGAGATCACATAGATATTTGCTCAAAAACATGGGAACATAAACCTCAAGCAAAGTGTGTCCAGATGTTTGTGCACACATTAGAGAAGATCCCAAAGAACTGGTATAGATACGTAGAGCTTCGCAGAGGAACAATAGACTGGTCTATCATGATTGTGAACTTCCAAAGAACTTTCAACTTTGAAGATGACTGCCCAAGCATAAATGAAGTTCTACATATTATCAAAGACGAGATATTTGAAGACATACATATACCTATTTATCAGCAAAGGAAATGGGAAAGATGGATAGAACATGCCCTTGAATGCTATAGCCTTACCATTGATGAAGAAGATGAAGAATATGAGAAGGAGAGTGAGGATGAAGATCTACGCAATATCAATATACCATAGTCAGAAGGAGCATATGCTAGCAGCATATGATAAAAGATGTACTGCAGTAGAAACATGGACTTCTATTGCGCAGTTCCTATGGAGCTATATGAAGTTACTAAAGAGCAAAGATTCCTTAGTTGAATTGCAAAACTTACTAAACCACTATGAACAACGCAGTTGCACGAGTACTGTTCATAGCGTAGTTCACCATATAAAAATTCATAAGAGAACATGCCGAGAAATGAGGCTAAGTGCACAGATTGGAGACTATGAAATGGACAAAATTATCCTTGACTTGGGATAAAAAGTGAATGTCTTGACCAGTCAGACATGGGAACAAATTGGGAAACCAAGGTTATCATGTTCACCTATCCAACTAAGACTAGCTAATCAACAGAAATTTATTCCCTTTGGAAGACTCTCGAATGTACTTGTGGACATTGATGGAGTAAGAAGTTCAACATACTTCGAGGTTATCGAGATCATCGAACAAAAAGAACCCATATACTACATTACTGGTGATAGACTGGGTGATGGATATTCTTGAGATTATCAATTTGAAGAAGAAATAGATGATATTTGAAGGGGCAGATATCATCGTCATCGCACCCTTGGACCCATCACAAGGACCAAGATACAGTGAACCAATACAAGAATAATGCATAGCAAAAGACCTTGATTGCATCTAGAAGATGACTGCGAATCAGGCCGACTACATTAATCCTACGACCGATGGAACATTGATTTGGCGTTGTGACAGCTCTGCATATCAGACTCCGATGGAGGATTGGAGAATTGGAAAAGCAGAATGCATGAAGTATCTACCAGGTGATGTGCACAGATCACAAAATCACTACACTGGGTTGGAGTAGAGGTAAGTCCAATCCCTACCTATGATGGTTTAAGTAGCATTCATGCATTTTTTCAAGAATATACTATGATTCCAGATGAATATAAGATGTCAACATTAGATTCAACACTACGTGCTACACCTTCTAGATGGTGGGCCACACATAAGGACACTCTAAAAACATGGGAACAGTGCATGCACATGATGGGAATCAGATTCACAGAGAAAGTTGTGCTGACAATAGTAAAGTATAGTGGACAAACAAAACCAAGAGATCACATAGATGTTTGCTCAAAAACATGGGAACATAGACCTCAAGCAAAATGGGTCCATATGTTTGTGCACACATTAGAGAAGATCCCAAAGAACTGGTATACATACGTAGACCTTCGCAGAGGAACAACAGACTGGTCTATCATGACTGTGAACTTCCAAAGAACTTTCAAGTTCGAAGATGACTTCCCAAGCATAAATGAGGCTCTACATATTATCAAAGACGAGATATTTGAAGACATACATATACCTATTTATCAGCAAACGGAATGGGAAAGACAAATAGAAATGCCCTTGAATGCTATAACCTTACCGTTGATGAAGAAGATGAAGAATATGAGAAGGAGAGTGAGGATGAAGATCTGCGCAATATCAATATACCATAGTCAGAAGGAGCGCACGAGGTAGAGGGACCTCCATTAGAAATTCCAGATCTGAGCAGCCTTGTCAAAAGAAGAAAAGTTAACATTGGCACAAGTGAAGAACCAAAGTTCGCATCTATTGGGGATTACTGGGATGAAGAAATGGTCGAGCAGATCATAGACCTTCTGCACGAGTATGACGATTTGTTTTCCAACGAAGTTCTCCAAAATGAAAGGCATTTTGGGTGACTTGGCAGTCATGGAGATACCTCTCAATCCAGGTGCGAGGCCTATCAAGCAGAGACCTTACCGACTGAATCCCAGATACAAGGAAAGAGTGAAGGAAGAGCTCGATAAGATGCTTGATGCAGGGATCATTGAGGTAGTGGAAGAATCGGAATGGATAAGCCCTATGGTTATCCAGGACAAGAAAAAAAAGGGGAAATCATAATCTCAATAGACCTCAGGAAGCTCAATAATGCTTCGCTACATGACCCATTTCCTACTCCATTTAAAGATGAAGTACTAGACAATGTGGGAGGAAATGAGGCCTACTCATTCACTGATGGATTCTCTAGATACCATCATATCAGAATAGACTCAACAGAAAGACATAAAACTACATTTTCTATTGAATGGTGTTCATATCAGTATACAATTATGCCATTTGGTTGGAAGAATGCACTTGCTATATTTTCAAGAGTTGTTGCTGCTGCATTCAAGGATTTTATTCATAGGTTCCTAGAAGTGTACTTTGATGATTAGACTGTATTTGGTTTACTAAAGAACCACTATGAAAACTTCAGAATGATGTTATCTAAGCGTATACAACATCAAATCTCGTTGAACTTGAAGAAAAGTGTTTTTTGTGTTCCCAAATGAATTCTACTGGGACACATTGTGTGCATGCAAGGTCTAATGGTTGATCCTACGAAGATCGCAGTCATTGTGAATCTCCCAGCACCAGATTCAGTAAAGCAACTTCTCACGACACTGGGACATACAGGATAATACAAAAAGTTCATCAAGGGTTACGCACATATAACTGCATTGATGGAGAAACTTCTGAGGAAAGAAGCAAAGTTCTTATCGACAAATGACTGTCAGAAAGGATTGGATACATTAAAAGAGAAAATGGTAACTGCGCCTATTCTAGTTTTTCCAAATTGGAATAAACCATTTCATGTACATGTTGATGCTTCATCTATAGCATTGAGAATTGTGCTCGCTCAAACAGGCGAAGGAGGCATGATCACCCCATTGCATTTTCAAGCAGAAAATTGTCTTTAGCCGAAAAGAATTACACCAGAACAGAAAGAGAGGGTTTAGCTATGGTGTATGCACTACAGAGATTTAGGCACTATTTGCTGGGTGCGCACTTCTCCATCTACACTAACCATTCATCTCTGAAGTACTTGGTCAATAAGGCAGTGTTAGGGGGGAGAATATGCAGATGGTTACTACTCTTCCAAGAGTATGACTTTGAAATTATTGTTAAACCAGGAAGACTGAATCTAGGACCTGACCACCTTTCAAGAATTGAGTCGGGCGAAGAACCTACAAATCTTGAAGACAATTTACCTGATGCATAGTTATTTTCCATACAAATCGCAGATGATTATTACAAAGACATTGTAGAATTACTGACTACAGGATTGGCACCTACAGAATTCACTACGCAGCAAAAGAAGCAGCTAGTAGTCAAAGCAGCAAACTTCACCATCATCGCAGAACAACTATACAAATTAGGACCAGATGAAGTGTTGAGCTGATGTGTGTTAGAACATGAAAAGCCATTTATATTGGTCGAGGCACCTTCAGGTGTGTCTGGAGGTCACTAACCAGGAAGAGCTACTGCGTAGAAAATATTAAGAGCATGTATATAGTGGCCTACAATCCACAAAGACTCAAAAGAACATTGCCAAAGTTGCGATGTGTGCTAAGTAACTGGAAATTCATCGTGAATAGATGCCACTAAGACTACAACTGGATTTGCCAGCATTTGACAAATGGGAAATTGATTTTGTGGGACCTATTAACCCACCAGGAAAGAGAACTGGTGCAAGATAGATTATCACTGCTACAGATTATCTTACCAGATGGGCAGAAGCGAAACCAATAAAGGACTGTAGCACAGTCACTGATGCGCAATTCATCTTTGAGAATATCCTTACCAGATTTGGATGCCCAAAAGTATTAATGAGTGATCAAGGAACTCACTTCATGAACATAACCATTGAATAACTGATTGAATAATTTTTGATATATCATCAGAAGAGTACACCATACCATCCACAGGCCAATGGAACTGTCGAAGCATTTAACAAAGTGCTGGAAAATGCATTGACAAAAGTATGTAACACAAATAGAGACGATTGGGATATGCGCATACCAGCTGTCTTATGGGCATATAGAACAACTTGTAAGAAACTAACAGGCCATACACCTTTCAGGTTGGCCTATGGATAGGAAGTTGTGATGCCGATGGAGTATATTGTACCAAGCTTAAGAATTGTTGCATTCATAGACATGGTAGATGGGGAGACAATGCAAGAAAGGCTTCTACACTTGATTGAATTGGAGGAAGATCGCTTCATTGCAGGCTTTCACCAACAATTGTAGAAGGACAGTGAGAAAGCATGGCATGATCGCCATATCAAGCACAAATTCTTCCAGGTAGGAGATCTTGTCCTACTGTATGATACTAAGTTCATGAAATTTCCTGGCAAATTTAAAATGCATTGGCTTGGGACATATATTTTTATGCATGTTACTAATGGTGGCATAGCTCAGCTAGCCACGTTAGCTAGAGAAAACTTAATAGGTCTGATAAATGGAAGTAGACTAAAACCCGATCGGGATAGTGCTACTTCACTGAAACCTCAGTGAAATGAAGCTGCACAGAGAAATATATATATATATATATATATATAGAAGGAAAAACAGAAAATTAGAAGCACGCAGTTGCGAAGTTCAAAATGGAGGTGCGTAGATCAAATGAAATAGGACAAATTATAAGATCAATATGAAGGAATACAACGCTACAAAGTTAACCATGCAACGATTGGTGCAACCCGTTAGCGCAGTTTGCAGAAACTAGCCATTAAAATGTCGGTTGGAAAACTAGTCGTTATACAATGATTTTACTGATGCCCGCTTGTGCATTTAACGAAAATATAGCCGTTCTGATGAATTCAATGAAGGAAAGGACCAAGATCCTTGTCATATTTGGCCAATGGTCATGACATTTAATGCTTATATAGTGATTTTTATGCACGACTTAAGCCTAACTGTTCCTATAAATACTGCTAAGACCAGACTCATGGGTTTTTACCGTAAGTTTCAAATTTTCCGCAGAAAACAATTTTAGTTGTTAATAGTATAGTGCTAAGAAATCTTGAGGGCATACATAACATATTCCCAGGTGAATGTCTAAGAAATCATGAGTCGAGCAGGCTGTGTAGGATTTTAAATGCTCTGGGTTGGAGGGGTTGATGAAAACGCCCCCTAAGAAGTCTATTTTAGAAAAAGTTTTAGCGTCAAGAAGATCAACCCAAAACACAGAAAGTATGCAGCAAAAGGATAAGTGACCCCTTAAGGATCCTGACAAGCCAAAGGAATAAGAAAAGCCGAATCTTAGACCGCCATTACCACCAGGAAACAACTTGATTTACCTTACACATGTCTATGTCCCACGAAGAAAGATCGACGCGTTGAAACTTACGCTATTCAATAATGTGCAGTATGACATTCTGGTTCCGTCGATTTCCAGCGATGTGGAGATTGAAGGGAACCTACTGGGAAAAGTAGAAACATGTAAGTTTTTAGATAATAATCTTCTAGAAGCAAAAGACCCGCAAGAACTAAAGTATCCTCAGTTTCAAGCTGATCAGTACATTTTCTGGCAGGAGGATGCAAATTCAGGAAAACCCCTCATTGTTCTTCAAGAATAGGCTAAACAGTTATCGCCCTCAAGCTTGTTGCATATCCTATGCATACCTCACTTAGACCGAAGCCCAGAATGTACAGTGGTGGTGTGCACTCAGATATCATGCACGCACCAGGGATTCCTTTGTCTTGACCGGAAAATTGATATTACTGTTGACCTCATCTACAACATTACTCACCTCAACAAGCGAGGCGACGAACCCGAAGATGAGTTTGTGGGAAAAACAAAGGAAAAAGAGCTCACAAAAGAAATGAAGGATGAATACCACTTGATAAAGGGGAAACAAGGATTTGTCACTGATGGGATTGAAGACAAATCGACAAATTTCACTATCCATCTACTTGCAGGAAGAATTTTGTGAAACTGTAGACCGGCAGAAGTGTTGGCCACAGCAGTTCTTCTCGCTGCGAAGGAAAAAGATGGGCACCCATACAATTTTGCCAATTATCTGTTGAATGAACTCCTGGAGGATGTGCATGAAACCGAAGAGATGGGCAGCGCATTCCACTACACATGATTAATTATACTGATTTCCTTCAAAGGATGGAAGGAGCCACATTATCAGCACAATCTTCCAATGATAACGGGAGATTGCCAGGCTGCGAAGTATGCTAATATGGGGGAAAACGTGCAGCCGAAAAGACAGCGAGTGAATAATGAGCAATTCAACACTTAGTATGTACAATTGTGTGAAGTAATACTATGCACTCTGTGCATTTCAAAAGAGACAACCAAAGTATTTCTCCAGAATATATTGTTTAAGACTGATTTGCATTTGATTTACATTCATCCAAGGTCTGAGAAATAGAACCGAGTCTGGTTTCCTATGGATTACCAGACGGATGCAAAGAGGATTGGGCAAGCCATTGAAGACTGGCTAGTGAAGTGGAAGGTGGATGTGCCAGTAGAAGTCCATTCTACATCAGAGAAAAGCAATCTTAAAGTTCCAATCATTGAAGAGGTAACATACAAAGACAGTACTGAAGTGCAAGCAGGAGAGAAGCAAAAGGAACCTGAAATCTCAGTACCAGAAAAAGGACCAAGAAAGAAAAGTAAGGAAACCAAAGAGAATCCAGAAGAAAAGTTGCATGAAGACGACTATGACTGCATCGCTCTGAAATTTCACAAATACCTAGAGGATACGATTTCCGCAAAATATAGTAAGAATGAAGAGGTGCAAGCACAGTTGAACAAGAACCTGTCAGAATTAAAGCTTATGGTTGTGAAGATAGACCAAGCACACCAAGACCTCATCTGAGAACCTGATGCAGAAGGTAAGAATGGTGAATCCAATACCCGAAGGATAAGGACACTGACCTTGATGATGAAGCCTCGTATAGTGAAAATGCATCCACTGAATATCATTTTTCCAAACGAGGAGATGGCTGCAGGTGCAAAGCAAGGAGGGCACCTGGACATTAACATTGGCATGATAGCTATTGAGGGGTTACAAGATCTGCATATGTAGGTTGTTGATGAAATAAGAAATAGAGACATCATCTGTTACAACCAGAATGTACACCTGGAGGAGAAGTACACAACTAGCAGAGGAATGTGCGTGGAAGACCACAGATCTCACCAAGGCATAGGAAAAGAGAAGAAGGTTGGAAGTGACAGTTGCTACTGTCTGCGCACAAATACCTGAATGCGAAAAGTAGCCAGAGCTAGAATACACTATAGTACAGATTGGAAAGGTGGTAAGCAATTTGAAAGGAGAGATGGTAGAGATGGTGATATCCCACAATGAAGAGGTCACTAACCTCACAACCCAACAACCACCTACCACGCCACAGGATATGGGGGAACAAAGAGTCGTAGCACTAAAAGATTTCGCAGATATTATCTCTGTCAAGGTAGGAAAATGTCAAGATTTGTTGGAAGATGCTACAAAGTTATGGACTACGCTACAGGAGGATCCTACCCTACAGAAGTGTCGAGATGACTTGCATTAGTGCTAGGAAGAATTGGATGCCATGAAAATGACCATGAATACATTAACGCTAAGGGAGAAAATGAAAAAGTTTGTGCAAGTCAAGAAATTAGCAAAAGAACTGAAATTTTTGAGGGATGAGGAGTGTAAGACATCAGCGACACTACAACCATTCCAAGAAGCGGTTCTCACCCTCACTGATGAGATTGAGGAAAAATTGCAGGAACTCCGCACCACAGAGAAGATAGTCCAAGAGTTTGCTCAGGAAGAAGTCTCTGTCGAGATATTGGAGACTGTTAAGGACTTGGAACAAGAAACAAAGGAAGTAGTTGCATAGCTGAGCACAACACTTGTGTTGCATAGCTGAGCACAACACTTAAGGAAAGGTCGAGTAGATGAAAGAGACCTATTTTGGGAAAGCGACTCCATGATTCCTGACAATTGGGTAAGGAGTGACGTGAAGGCAGATGAAAGTGACCTATTAGTGAGAGTGGTGAAAAACCATTGGAAGCTAAGCCACTCATCGACAGAGACAGGAAGGCTAAAGTGGCGGAAAGCAACATGCCATGATGTAATTGGAACTAGATTTGCATATGTCAGAAGGCCATTAGAGCCCGAAGTTGTCTAGTAAGGAGACCAGAGGCGCATGGAGTAGCTATCGACTATGACAGGCCGAGGTGGAGGGTAACTGTACTAGTTTTGGATACCTTAGGGTTTTCTTTAGCCCTCCTGCATTGTAACAGATGTGACCTAAGGGCACAGTCCATATAAAGGGAATATTTTGTAAGGGAAAGGGTTGTTGTTATCGTTGTTGTGGTTGTTGTTGTTGTTGGTTTTGGTTGAATATTATTGAATATTGATCTATGTTAAGAGATTATTGTAAAGAGGCTCTCTAGCTGTGTGTGCAGAGACCCATTGAAAAGAGAAGAGAGTCTACAGTTGAGTTCGCAGACTGGAACTGTTGAACCCTTCCCATTTATAATAAAACAACAGTTCCTTTGGACGTAGCTCCCATCCTGGGGGTGAACCACGTTAAATCTTTGTGTCATGTGATTGAATGTGTATTTTATTTTGTTGAATGGTTACATTCTTTCTTATGAGTAAATGTATCTTCGCTATTGTGTGTAGTCTCCATAAGAATGGACGATGGGACTAGTATGTTAAGTGTTGAACATGTGTATGTAAATGTTGAATGTGCAAGTATTTCTGAACATAATCTATGCATGAGATAATCAGGTAACACTTAAGTCAGCGAAGTCTGTATAACTACGATTCCCCTAAAGCACAACATCGGAAGTGCAGAGTTGCATGGTAGTTCATCATATTGCATAAGTTCGTGAAATACACAATCTAATATGCTTGTTGAATGTGTAAATCTGCACTAAGAAAAGTATGACAGAGATGTGTGATTACTAAAGAGGTAGTGCAGTCCTCCGTTGCAATGTCCTGTTGTCGAGTAGCCATTTTGTAGCGCACAGTCCCTGGATGCGTGATAGCATAAGCGTTAACCACGAAGTAGGTGGATCTTTGCGCAGTATTCCAGTCTGTTGAACCACGCATCACCAAGTTGTGGAACCCTGATTTCAAAACCTCCCCATAACTTCTGATCAAGTGAGACCTCAGTTTGCTCGCAGATTGTTGCTGAAAGGGTCGGTGAAAAGGGATTTTGTTGGTTCCCTGAACTGCGTAGAACCTGGGTCTATCTTGAAAAGTTAAAGAACAGTATATGAGCCAAAAAATTAAAAACAATCCAAGGATGAAGTACGTTGGATCTAAGAGGTTCTGTAGAAGTCAATGAAAAACACACAGAACTCAAAAACTAGGCCAAAAACCAAATTTGAGAATTTTTAGTACTGAGTGAAAAGTAATGGAGGGTGACGTTCCCTACAAAGTTGCACCAAAGCATTGTGTGATGTACCTGCAATAATTAATTAATGCAAATACACGAGATATCAGAAATAATAGAACAGAATCGCTTTTATATTGATCACGGGCCACTTCGAGGGGGCAACCTCCTTTGAGCAAGCTCAATACAATTAACTTCACGGTGCCTTCAATGACCTCAACACACACTTATATACTAAGTCTATGCCCAATACCATGAGTCAAAACCATGGGACATATAATACTACAGGACGACTTACAAAGCATATGCGTCCAATACTATGGGTCAATACTATGGGCTAATATAAACTACGGATCAACAAATACTACGGGACGACTTACAAAGCATATGCGTCCAATAACAATATACTAACATAGTAAAGAGAAGGGTTTACATAGGTTCCTAACACATTGAGAGACCGAACAACGTGCTCTGCACATTGGGTAATCATGTCAGCGACGCAGTCTGCAAACTGTCTAAGTGCGCCATAAATATAGTGATGCGGGTGATAAATGTCCCTGGTGCATTGAGCGGGATCTAAGCCACCAAAAATAAAAATTCTCTAAGAATAAAAGGTTAAAAGTCCTAACGAATATCCCAAACAGAGACTGGATAGCCCAAAGACTCTTTGATGGTCAAATTCAAAAATAAAAAGTAACTTCGCGGCTAGAGGATAATTGGAAAGAAATTGAAGAAACTAAAATGAAATGAAATCAAAAACATGGATTACTATCCCCAGTATGGTCTCCAAATTTGTTTACGGACAATCTTTATGAGCGAACTCAAATAGATCTCCCTAGTCTAAATGGTTTAGATCTAGAACAAATGAGTACATAGCACACGTATGTTTCATATATAAATTGAAATGCAAGAAAAATAAAGAGATGGATGATCTCAATTATGCAATTCCTCTCTCCTTGCTGCTCCAAGCTCCAAGTCTTCAGATATTTAGCTGCAAAATGAAGCAAATCATGTAGAAACAAACAAGTGGTAAAATCACATGGATCTGAATTGATCTAGATTAACAGTCAAAGAGGAAAATCCTAAATATCATTAACACAATAACATTTATGGAAATAACTTGTATTAAATCTAATGATAAGAAGTACAAAGGGAGATATATTATGAACAAAGCTGTTATGTCATAACCTCTTTTCAACAATCCTAGCCTCCAATATTGAATGCTTAGCCTCCTAATGGATGAAGAGGATCACCTAGGGAAATTCCACCAACATGAGAGTATTATATCCTTCCTCCCTTAACAATGGATAGGGGGTTCATATATATATATATATATATATATAAAGGGATAGGAGAGGTTGAGGATTTCGGGGAGAGGCTTAAGGGATCATCCCACTAGGTAAGGGGACAGACTTCCACATTTCCAGGTAAGTAGGGATAAGTCTCCACGCCATCCAAGCTTCAAGAAGTCACTCGAAGATTCTCTTTATCCACTTTAACCAACTGCGATGCAACTTGAACAAGGGAAACATGCCTTAGATAGAGATCAACACACCTTCTACAAAGGCACACTGTGTCACCGACGCACTCTACTAAGTTGCAGAGCACGACACCTTGAACCTGGTGTACCTTGCTAGAGAACAGGGCGCATCGGAGTGAAAACAAAAGGTTAAATGGGAAGACAACAACTTCTCTTTTTGTATTTTAGCTCAAGAACTTTAGAGATCAAGGCATATACATGACACATCGGTCATGGTGACGATATTTTGGGGTAACACTATCCATTACTCTTGGGGTCGAAGGAAGTCAATTTGGTGAGCTCTGTGTCCATCAATGACCATAGGATGGACCAAAATGTGCTTAGGAACCTATTTTCCCGATCACAACAAGGAAAATAGCATGTAGCATAGGTCACAGTGAAGGCTTTTAGTGTTACAAGATTGGAGAAAATTGTAAAAAAACCTCTACCACAACCTTCCCCAATGGTAGCAGATATTTTAATGGAGGTTATTATGGATATATTTTATAACTAAAACAAATCAACGGCTGGATGTTTTAGTGGATGTTTTTACCGGTGCACTTTGTTTAAATTGTGCACACCGATGCGTTTAGTAACACAACACATTGGTGTTGTATGATGTAAAAATAATCACCGATGCACTCAAATAGAATAAGCACCAACAATAACCAAATTTCAACACCACACTTGTGACCGCGTTTATATTTTACACATTGGTTCTTATACACAAAATAAATGCACCAATGCGATACATTACATCATAAGCACCGAGAAATTTTTAATATTCTTAAATTTTACCAGTGTTATCAATTTATAAGAGAGAATCGCTGCATTTCATTTTCAAACTCACTATTTCTTACAAACTATCAAAATAACCCAGTGCATTTAAACAACTAAAATGCACCGGAAAAACTTAAACACAAAAAAGAACTGGTTTGTATAAGCTTTGATAGTTGTTTGTGCATATAATCCATTGACATGCACCAGTGCTATAAAATATAGAAGCGCACTAGATAAGTCGTATGGCACATGGAAATTCTTATTTTTAAAATTTAATGGTGCATTTAATTTACATTGGAGTGTTTGGATTGTCGTTGATATAAACACACCTATGTGTATAGTTCAGGTAGGCACACTGATGCGACATCAATGATCAAAAGCACCGCATATGATTCTTTTAACAGTTTCTACTGACATTGGAGTCAAATATATATATATATATATATTCTTTTTTTTAATTCCATTATTCACCTGAAATTGAAATATTGTTTTACAGTACTATTCATTTCAAGTTTAATTAGTGTGTTTGTTTGGATTAATTTCTGATATCATAGATGCAAGCATGTATTGTAATATTTAATCATCCATACATTTAATTATCAATGTACCATTTCACATGTAACATTCAACAGTAACATTGAAGAATGTAATAGAAAAAAACGTTTATTTTATTATATATCAATAGGAGTGCATTTGTCATACAAAATAGAAAAACATAGAGATAACAATAATCAAAATTTCAACATGCATGTAACTATTACACTTATTGGTAACTCGTTTTTTTTCATTTCGGACACTATGTCTAGTACATTATTTTACAAAATGTCTGATTTTCACAAATAATTACTTCAAAATATATAGCAACCTACAACAACTTGCAATAACATCAAAATTAAATATGGATCATGATTATTATGTATAACTGTTATCGATGCTCGAGTCACTTGCATCTATTGATTTATTTGGATGAATGTTTTGTTGATTGGCTCGATTGCTTTCCTCTTCTTCAACTTCCATCCGCAAACATAAAAATAAAGTCTACTGAGTGTATCTACATTGACGAGAATAATGAAAAATAAAATAGATAGTATACATGAATGTAAATTGAAATGCAATGTACCATATACATAATTGAGTCATGAATGATACACATTCTTTCAAAAGGAAATCTCATGCCTTCTATCAACATGTCTTCTATTGGCTGCACTCCATACTTTGTTTCCTGCATTTTTTATGCCCTGTCACAAATCATAGACTTAATATAAAGGATTTTTGTTGTTTTATTAATTATAAAATGAGATAATTAAAACAATATAGATACTTACAAAATCCACAATTAACGCCAATTTCATTAAACTTGGAGATATTCTAGTCCAATTCACTTTCAAGATGAGTAAAAAACAACCTTTCTAAACCCCAAAATCAAGGTTTCTAAAGTGAAAAATCTAGTTCCAAAAGAGCCAAATCCGGTTCCAAAAGTGCCAAATCTGATTCCAAAAGTGCCAAATCCAGGTTCCAAAAGTGCTAAATCTAGTTCCAAAAGTTCCAAATCGAGGTTCCAAAAGTGCCAAATCCGGTACCAAAAGTGCCAAATCTGGTTCCAAAATTGCCAAATCCAGTTCCAAAAGTGCCAAATACAGGTTCCAAAAGCATACTTTTGATTTTGATATCCACCTTTTGAAATTGGTTTTTGTGCTTTTCCGATATGATAAATATGATAATGGAACTTTTAGAACCATATTTTTCCCTTTTGGAAGGCTACTTTTGACACTTCCAATACTTAAATTTTCAATTTTGAAAACCAATTTAGGCACTTTCAAGCTCTGATTTTGCATTTTCGAAAACCAAACTCGACACTTTACAAGTATTATAATCACAGTGAAATTGAACATAATAGTACAAACAAACGTAAGTGTCACTTATTTAAAAAAATAATTTCATTTTCATTTTATTCACAATTGGCCTCACATCACTCACGCCATTTAGGTGCAGTAATCAAGGCCATAATCGATCTAACAAGAATGTGTCATTAACATCTTGGAAAGTATATGTTTTTGTTATAATACAATTCCCTTTCTCATTACGAACATTTTTTTCTTTTGAGTCATATACAATCGTTGTATTTGTAGCATCCAAACCATGGATCAAAATCTCCCAAAATTTGTTTAAAGGCTTGAGAAATACATAAGGATTTCCATCGCCCTGATAACCCTCTATGGCTATGCAAGAACAATATTCTTGTGTTAAAATTACTCTAAATTGTTCCCTTTGCAATCATGTTCTTTGTAATAATGTTGGAAAAAACTTGTCAAAATTTTTTTGTTGTGTAGATGTCCATATCCCAACTTCAAATATATTAAACAATTTTTCAAAAAATTCCCTAAATCCTGGACGTATAAAATAATACTTCGTTGTTGATTCGATATATGGTGTTCATGACAATCCGAATTTCTTTTTTTTATGTACAACATGTAACAAAACTCCATTGAAATCGAAAATAACCAATGGTTTACTAGTAACCAATCTTCTAGTATCTGCAAACCAAAAAAACACACACACAACCCAGTCAATAAAATATTACGTTTCAATGTTTCTAAGTATATTGCTTTCATGTTCTACAATTTTTGAAACAATTTTTGAAACACATCACTAGATACATGAAACAATGTCTATTAACAATATGAGAATTGTCTAATAAAATTTGCATCAATTAAATGTAGAAGTTATCAAAAATATACAAACCAGTAAATGAATTATTTTATGTATAATATGACGGTCATTTGAAGTTGAATGTCTTTAACCAATGCCTCATTTTTTAACAAGGCCGGAGATAATTCAACAGAGAACAAAAAAAAAATTTCATAGTTATTTCTCTATCTTATGAACCGTCAAATTTCCAACTAGTTGGCATTTTAAAGCATTTTTCCTTGCTATTAATAATCTGTTGAATAATATTTCCCTTCATTTATAAACAACATGTCTATTTTTTATATATATCTCCATAATGAATAAGTAGATCCTTGAACGAATTTTTATATATGTGCAGTACTTCACCAACATTATAAATAGTACTATGTTTACATTGCTCTCGACCCCAAATAAATACAAAGTCTTCATTCTTCAACCATACAAATTTACCAAGGAATTTTATAATTTGCATGTTGTCGAGCGTGGAAAACCACGGAGCAACGTCAAAATGTTCTCTGGAAACATTGATAATATCGGGGTTGAACATCCATGCATAATAACGATAGCAATTATGGACAAAATGAGGTTGTTGAGAAAAATCTTCAATGTTGGATAACATCCGAACCCCAAAGAGAAATCCCTCTACTCCCAGGACCAATAGTTTCTTTTGTGGTGATATTTGGACTGCATACAAAAACTAAAACACATTGAATGATTTAAAATCTCCATAGGTTACATCTAGTGTTTCCCGCTCTTGAAAGAGGCAATGATAGGTTACATTAGATGGTTGTCACTCAACTAGAAGAAGTTAGTGAAGGGTTTGATATCAGTTAATTCATGCATTTTACTAAGACCCTTCTAGAGTCGATGTACCAATTCACTATTTTTCCTAGCAAATGATGCACTAAAGGGCTTATTCAAAATACAGTTTTTACATGGATTTGCTTTCACATCATCACCCTCCAAAACAATCATTGATGTATTACTTTGCGAAGATTGCATTGGGAAATCCTACCACACACTCTCTAATTTTTTGTGTGTATTTCCTTATTGATTTTTGGTACATCTCTCTCGAAACCATAAAAATAAAATTTGTTCCCCATGTGAGTTTCCTACATTACCTGCCCTCAAAAATGTTGTAAACAATGACTTCCCCTCATTAACCCCACATTTAGATGACCAAATTCCAACATCGACTTTGGAAAGACATAATCTCAAAAATTGCATTGCATATGTTCATGACTGATATGAAGTTTCTTTCTGTTTAAATTCAAATTCACCAACAATACTTTCTTCCACCTTTTTTACTTTTTTCCCTCAAACAAATTTTTTTTTTTTAATTTCCCTTTTCTTCTCTTTTGGAGTCATTTTCTGTGACTTTCTTGCGAAATAGAAAACCTTCCATTTCTAATATCAATAAAAATTTTGTATGGGGAGCCGCAAAAAAATATTGCTTGTCATTATATATTTCAAAATAAATTTGTTTTATCAATTTAAGTAGAAAATATTCTTTGTCTTTTATCTGTCAATGCCAGGCCAACAATTCAGTGGTGAGTAAAATTGCTGGAGATACCGTGTTTTGAAACTAAGCCCTTGCCTGGTTCATTATTATCCAAGATTTTTCTTGGTTCATTAGTATACAATGTGATTTGTTGGACATTGTCGATGCCAGCTCTGGTTGTATATGATCCACATGTTGAATATCAATCCAATCATCTTGACCTGGAAATTTGCAAGTATACATTTTATATAATTTTTTGCAAGTATTCAAGGTCACTATCCCCATTCTTGTCCATCTTGTCCATCCCGTTCTCTAGTTTGGTAGTTCTTTGTGGATTCTCTATCACATTCAGGGTCATAATTGGATAGTATAATTTTATTGGACGATACATGAGTGTGCTCTTTATTTGAAGCTGTAGTAGAATAGGAATTTGGAGAATTTATTGAACATAACTAACCGAGAAAAGTAAAATACAATGAAATAAGACATCTGAAAATGTTAATACAAATAACTTGGTTTATACCCAATTCATGAGACACATTTTCCATAAACAACTCTTGTTGTATTGTCTCCAAAATAGAAATAACTATTCTATCTTCCGACCTTATCAATGATTGAAGAACTCTACCTCCTGTGTATAACTAAATAATTGTACCTTGAGAAGAGACCAGTCTGAAAACTATGTGATCCCATAATTCCTGTGTCCTTTCTTTTGCAAAAACATGGCTTCTCGAACTATCATTGTTAACCTTGGGAAAAGGTAAATCAATCATTGGTAGGCCCTCATCGTTCAAATCCATATCCATTTGAAAAGTAGACAAATTATCCTCATCCCTTCCAATTATCCAACGCTGTATAATAGAGAATCCTATAAATAATTCATTGGATAAATCCCTACAAACTCCCTAGGAAGGATTCCACGTTACCTTTTTTCTTTATTTCTTGCTAAAAAGTATGAAAGCTTTAGAAATCATACAAGAGTTTTCCATATCAGCTAAAAAATACAAGTACATGTCGCTTCATTTGATTCTAAGTAGTACAACAACGCAAGCATATCTTCTTCTGTCCAAGGACTATCACAATTACACATATCAACAACAACAAATTCACGGCTGATTGCCGCACCAAAAAAGGCAATGGATCTTAGTGTGTTGACCAAAGATGCATGATAACAACATTGACAAGCAAACTGTGAGCTATCTTTGATGAGGACAATGGACATACTCATCCCCTCTTTATTGATATATATGTTCAATATTTTGTCAGCATCATTTGGTAATTTGGTACCATTATCCGCTTCAGATTCTTTCTTTCTCTTCTTACCCGAAGATTTTGCTTGTTTTTCAAAGCATAAAATAATGCACAGTTGCTGGAGATGATTTGGTGCAATTTTATAGATTTCAATGACATTATCGATAGTGATAATATGTGATCAAAAAGTTTGAACATCATGAGCTTTGAAATATTCAAAGATCAAATGCCTTGTTAACTTATCCTCCTTGATTCACTTGCAATATTGATACAAAGTCTCTGCGTAAACATTTTTGTCGACTAATGTGCTCAGCCAAACCAATCCGTTCATTATATTTTCTGCCACAGTGGTCAATTCAGCTTCATCAATATCACACAATGGTATAAAAAATTAGATCCATGATTCTTTATTTTATTTTGAACAAAACCAACCTCAGTGATGCTCTTGGGTGAGCATGGAAAGGAACCACTTTTGTAAAGCTCGAATACATACATCCATTTACTCCACAGTCGATCCGATGTCAAAACAAGAGTTAGCTTGTCTTTAAGACTCTCCTTTGTTTGAACAACAAATATATCCATACATTCCCTTGGAAATACTACAAGCATATAAAATTAAAGATAATATTTAATTTGCTAATTTAATAGCACATGAAGCAATCTAAAGACTTTGACCGACAAGAAGAAAAATTATATACCTTCCAATCATTAGTGGAAGCATTTCCCTTTCCCGGGGGGGATGGCCTACAGCAAGATATCCATTTCTCCCTTGCTTTTACAACTTGAGAAATAAATGGAGTGTATTGCTTGTTTGATAAATTTTGTTGTTTGCATAAATGACTGATAATGTGTTGAGGAACATATTTATGTAGAAGATGATTTGTTCGATTCCAATACCTTGAATGGACCAATTGATATTTATCAGTTTCAATGATTTTTTTATGTGCATAAATAGTATACTTCCCATCCAATATATAAAAATTTACTGAACGAAAATTAATTTCATCTTAATTTCCAGTAACAAATCCCAATGTGGTATCCTTTTCGAAAGGAAATAGAATAGCATCTCCCAATGTTGTTGTAAAATTTGAGAGAAGATATAAAACCATCTTTGACACGACCTCCTCATCAAATTTTTGATATTGCAAATGCAGAGGCACAACAAGACATCTTGTTACATCAATAGAAAAAAAATTCTCATTGAACAAAAAGTATTTGATATGTTCTTATTGAACTTCTTTTGAAATTTTGAGGCTCTTAGTCGCTTTCTGCATCATCGCAACAAAAGGAATTAATTTGAGTGCTTTGAAGCAATATTTGGTCACATCTTTTTCAATATGATCGACAAATGCTCTTCTAATGTAGATACGAATCTTTTCATGGCCTACACTTGTCAACTTCTTTTCAATATTCATGTGATGCAATACAGACGAAGTTTTCGCAGCCAGGATTCTTTTCTTCCATACCGACAAAATTCATTTCTTCAAATATGATGCGATATTAATTCCAGACCGATTAGAAGCATCATACGAGGGAAAAACCCACCCTTGCTTCGCACAGGAAACCGAATCTGAATCGGGACCAATTTTCATTAGATCTAGTCGAAAATTACTTATCATAATATCATCCTATAGAAGGAAACAACGGTCTCTCTTGACCACTTCAACTTGAACACACAATAAATCTTCGAAATGGGATCTGCATATATGTCAATATTTCAGCTCAGGTTGGATCTCGTTCCTCATCCACGATGAATAGATATAAATCCAAGTACAAATAATCCAATTCATCCATCTCAACATACCATCCATGCTGGAATAAACAAAGGTTGTGATCTTTTAACAAATCAAGGACCGATATTTCGTGGTATTGACTAATGCTAAAAAACTAAGACATGTTTTATCTGCAAAAAACAGTAAATATTGTCTAGTTAATATAAGAGTGCATACAATGTTTATAATTATCAATTAGTGTTTTAATATTTGAAGTATACTTGCAAATGTTCAGGCTAATGATCGTGTAAAATTCAAGCACAACAGATCTATGGAACAAGCACAACAGTTATTAGAGATGCATGCAACAAAATGTATGGAAACACTGTGCAAAAGGTTTGCAGTAGTAAAATAATCTCATATACTTGGAAGATTACATTACAATGTGTAACAATGGATACAATAAGCCAAGCAGTTCGAATTCCAAAGTGGTCACTTGAATTGAATGCATGAGAGTGCCTTACTTGGCAGTTAACACCACTCAGCACATCAGTTAACCACTTACCTATCATAAGACTGACTCAAACTAACTCTGAAATTTCCTACCTGAGTCTAACTGATTCAGAACTCAACTAATTGCCCAAAAATAGGGGAGGGCACCTTTCTTTATGCAGTTAACTGAATAGTAGGTGAAAATAACACCAGATGAAGTCAACCAGTGTAGTAGGGCGCCTTCTAGTCTCCAGTTGGTTGAATGAACTAGTAAATGTTGTCAGTTGGACTGAGTAGTGCACATTAGTCATGCAAATCACCCCCTAAATGGTGGAGGAGGCTCAGTTGATGGCCCAGTTGGCTCCTAGAATGTAGGAGGAGGCCCAGTTTACTGAAACTGTGATCTGTTGATGATGTAAGCACATGATTGAGTCAAAATACTTAGGATGGGTGGAAAATTAAGCTGTGAGGCTCAAATAAATTATGTGTGGTTGGAAAATGCTCCAACACCCCCCCTTAAGCTAATCTCATGTGGAGGAGAAAATAAAAATAATAAAAGGGCCGTGGAAACAAAAGCCATAGGTCACCTAGTACATAAATAATCCAAATAAAGAACAGTCCATAAAACAAGGAAATGGAGAAAACCTCATGGGAAATCCCCCGTCAAAATAGACTGAAACTCACCAAAGGATTAATTGCTCCAAACTCAAGTAGGTGTGATGCTTGATCATATGTATAGAAGTATCTTCCTCTTGGGAAGAAGTGGATCATGCTTCAAAAACATGTCCTTGTATTCTCCTTCAGTGGATGCAAGCGAATATGGAGGTTTTCTGAACTTGCTCTTTAGACCAATCATGGTGAGAACAAATCCAAAAATATGAATATCATATTGGAACCTGTAATTCAAACCAAGTGAGGTAGGATCAACTCCAATCAAATATAATTTCTCTTGAAACTTGAACTTCTAATCGGTGGAAGTTAAATTAGCACCAAGAATTGATATATGGTTTATTGTGATCTCCTTTGAACCAACAAGGGTGAGATCAAAACCAAAATGTAACTGAGACTTGAACCCAAGCAAATGGTAGTGTCCTCCATCTTTAATGAATCTCTGAGAACATGTGCTAATGATCGAACAGAAGTCCATAGGAAGTGTGTGATCAAGGAGGGCGAATGCATCACCTCCAAACTCCTATTGAACCTCCAAAACATTCAATAGATCATCATTCTGCACACTGACAAACTCATGTGAAAGAGAGGATTTAATAACCTCTTCAAATTCTAGAGTATGAGCTATCTTATCTTCCTTAGAATTCGAAATAGAAGACATTGAGAACATGAGTGTTGAATCTGCATCTTCTTCTTCATCTTGAACAACTTCATCATGAGATATGGTTGAGCCCAAGACATAATTAGAGAGAACACTTAAGGAGGTATCATTGGGCTTGTTCTCCAAATGGCTAGCATGATCCTCTTCCTTCTTCTTTCCAAATTCTCTATCCAAATTGGTCCAGAGATCTCTTGGATGTTCAGCAGTATTAATGAGGTAGCGCATACTAGGAGACATAGCAATACACATTGCTCCAAAGGCTTTGTCACAATCATTTAGCCAATCATTCTCCTCTTCATAAGAAGAAAAATATCTCGTGAGACCAATACACATATCAAAAAGACATTGTCTCTTCAGATATGATATCATATTTGGTTTCCACTCATCGTAGTTGAATGGAGAGAGAGGAGGAATTTCTTTCAGATCCATAGAAGATGTTGTAATATTTTTGAGAGAAACCTGTAGTCACAAATAACAAACAATCTTTAGGTCGACAACCTGCACTTTTCAAGTTGCATCACACCCAGCATAGACTATCAAGAAAGCTTGAAGATTCAGATGCACAATATCCATAAATTATCTGGAAAACTTTCGGCTTCTGGTGCAGAGTTGGAATATTTTGGAGAAAAAACTACAGTCACAAACAACAAACAATCTTTAGGCTGAGAACCTACACTTTTCAAGTTGCATCACACTCGGCATAGACTATCAAGCTAGATTGAAGAGTCAGATGCACAATATCCAAGAATTATGTGGAAAACGTTTGGCTTCTTGTGTATATTTGGAATATTTTCGAGCAAACTTTCTCAATTTGCATATGTGTTTCTGGTGCAGAAGTGCAGAAACACTGTAGAAAATTTGCCTTGTCCTTCCATGGATTTGATACCATGTAAAATTAAAGCCCAACATATCTATGGAACAAGCACAATAGTTACTAGAGATACATGCAGCAAAATGTATGTAAACACTATGTAGAAGGTTTGCAGCATTAAAATAATCTCATATACTCAGAAGATTACATTACAATGTGTAAAAATGGATACAATAATCCAAGCAATTCGAATTCCAGAGTGTTCATTCGAATTGAATGCATGAGAGTGGCTTACTTGGCAGTTAACACCACTTGGCACATCAGTTAACCACTTAAATATCATAAGACTGACTCAAACTGACTTGTAAACTGTCTAACTGAGTCTAACTGATTTCCCAAAAATAGGGGAGGACGCCTTTTTGTCTACAGTTAACTGAATAGTGGGCTAAAATAACACCAGATGAAGTCAACCAATGTAGTAGGGAGCCTTCTAGCCTCCTGTTGGATGAATGAACTAGTAAACTCTATCAGTTGGAATGAGGAGTGAGCATTAGTCATGTAAATCACCCTTTGAATGGTGGAGGAGGCTCAGTTGTGGGCCTAGTTGGCTCCTAGAATGTAGGAAGTGGCCCAGTTTACTGAAACTGTGATCTGTTGATGATGTAAGCCCATGATTGAATCAAAATACTTAAGATAAGTGGAAAATTAAGCTGTGAGGCTCAAATAAATGATGTGTGGTTAGAAAATGATCCAACAAATCGATGGAGAAGGAATGACCACTCATTTTCAAAATCAATTGCTTGATTAAGAACAAATCTGCTAGGATTATCCATGAGAGATCGAATGCACATTTTATATAGTCATTTGATATTGAATCGATCATAGAAGGAGCGATCATCATAGAAGGGGTGGCCAATACTTCTTGTCAGAAGTCGAAAGTCAGGATAAATATTATTTCTATGTTTTAACTTAGATAATGTATCGATCCATACTATTTAATGTGGAAGTCAGAATTTTGGAATTTTCAGCTAAGCCTTTGTAGATTAAATATTTTTATATCTCTCTCGTAAATGAAGGGTCAGCTGACCCTTCTTATACTCAATATTCTTCCAATGTTCACCATTCTTGATATACATGAATTGACTACCTAGCCTTCGTAGATTAAATATTTTTACAATAACCTCATAAATGAAGGGACTTCGACCGTTCTTGTTCCCAGTATTCTACTCAAAATAGTTCTAGACTGCAAGAAGGGTCGGTCGATCCTTATTTTGTTCACCATTCTAGATACATGTGAATTGTTTGATATAGGTGTTGACAATTCTCTACTAAACGAAGGGGCGGTCGATCCTTCTTGTCGAAAGTTGGGATAAATATTTTTTATATGTTATAACTTAGCCAATGACCCGATCCCTACTATTTACTGTGGAAGTCAGAAGTTGGGAATTGTCTTCCCAACCTTTGTAGATTAAATATTTTTACATTTCTCTCATAAATGAAGCGTCGGCCTACCCTTCTTGTGCTTAGTTTTCTTCCGTTGTTCACCATTCTGGATATACATGAATTGACGACCAAGCCTTCGTAGGTTGAATATTTTTACAATTCCTTCATAAATGAAGGGGTGGTCGACCACTCTTGTGCCCAGTATTCTGTTCATAATAGTTCTAGACTGCAAAAACGGTTGGTCGATCCTTCTTGTGTTCACCATTCTGGAAAAATGTGAATTTTTGGATATAGGTGTTAACAATTCTCTACTAAATGAAGGGGCGATCGATCCTTCTTGTTGGAAGTCGGAGTCGGGATAAATATTGTTTATATGTGTTAACTTAGCTAATGTCCCGATCCCTACTATTTACTGTGGAATTCAAAAGTCAAGAATTGTCATCCCAACCTCCATAGATTAAATATTTTTACATTTCTCTTGTAAATGAAGGGTCGACCGACCCTTCTTGTGCCCAATATTCTTCCAGTGTTCACGATTTTGTATATATATGAATTGACGTCCTAGACTTCGTAGCTTGAATAGTTTTACAATTCCCTCATAAATGAAGGGGTGATCGACCCTTCTTATGCCCATTATTCTGTTCATAATAGCTCTATACTGCAAGAAGGGTCGGTCGATCCTTCTTGTGTTTACCATTCTGGATACATGTGAATTCATAATTCTCTACTAAACTAAGGGGTTACCGATCCTTCTTGTTGGATGTCGGAAGTTGGGATAAATATTTTTTTATATGTTATAAATTATCCAATGTCCCGATCCCTACTATTTACGGGGAAGTCGGAGGTCGGGAATTGTCGTACTAGACTTCATAAACTAACTATTTTTACATTTCTCTCATTAATGAACGGTCGGTCGGCCCTTCTTGTGCACAGTATTCTTCCAGTGTTCACCATTCTGCATATACATGAATTGACGTCCTAGACCTCGTAGGTTGAATATTTTTACAATTCCCTCATAAATGTAGGGGTGGCAAACCCTTCTTGTGCCCATCATTCTGTTCACAATAGTTTTATACTGCAAGGAGGGTCGATCAATCCTTCTTTTGTTCACCATTATGGATACATGTGAATTGCTGGATATAGGTGTTCACAATTCTCTACTAAACGAAGGGTTGGCCGATCCTTCTTGTCGGAAGTCAGAGTCATGATAAATATTGTTTATATGTTTTAACTTAGCTAATGTCCCAATACATACTATTTACTGCACAAAACGGAAGTCAGGAATTGTCAACCCAGCCTTTGTAGATTAAATATTTTTACATTTCTCTTGTAAATGAAGGTTCAGCTGACCCTTCTTGTGCTCAGTATTCTTCCGGTGTTCAACATTCTGGATATACATGAATTGACGGCCTAGCCTTCGTAGGTTGAATATTTTTACAATTCCTTCATAAATGAAGGGGCGAACAACCACTCTTGTGCCCTGTATTTTGTTCATAATTTTTCTAGACTGCAAGAAGGGCCAATCGATCCTTCTTGTGTTCACCATTCTAGATACATGTGAATTGTTGGATATAGGTGTTCACAATTCTTTGCTAAACGAAGGTGCAACCGATCCTTCTTGTCGGAAGACAGAAGTCGGGATACATATTTTTTATATGTTATAACTTAGCCAATGTCCCTATCCCTACTATTTACTGTGGAAGTCGGTAGTTGGGAATCATGTCCCAACCTTCGCAGATTAAATATGTTTACATTTCTCTCTTAAATGAAAGGCCGACGACCCTTCTTTTGCTTAGTATTTTTCCAGTTTTCACCATTCTGGATATACATGAATTGACGGTCAAGCCTTCGTAGGTTGAATAATTTTACATTTCTCTCTTAAATGAAGCGATAACCTCTTAAACAGAGAGCAGAGTCTGCACACAAAATTTTTGGCGTTATGTGAAGTTCACAAATTTGAAAATGTGTTGCGAAGTACACATAGTAAATCAAGTCACGAAGTAAAGAAGCAAGTAGTGATGTGAAGTTCCATCAAGAGAATGGAAATGTGTAGTGAGATTTGCTACTCACCTAACATTCGATGAAGCTACAAAAGACTAGCCGTTACAGTTTTTGTTTCAAAACTACTTGTTATACAGTACTTTCGGGAAATCGGGTTTTTCCACTTTAAGGCATACTTGTCCATTGAAGACATGTTTAATGCAATGAAAGGACCAATATCTAAGCTATATTTGGATAACGTACATAACATTTAATGTTAACTTAAATCCATTTTTGGGCACATCTTAGTGTGGATTATGGCTATACAAAACAAAGAAGCACACAGTTACATGTTTTACCATGATTGTTAATTTTACCATGAGTAAATTTTGAGTGTTTACCAGTGAAGAACAAAGCATCCCGACAGTACATGTTTGAGAAAGAATACCAACAAGAGATATTAAATAAATTTCAACAGTCTGATCTAAAAGTAGTTATGAAGAATCTCGTGAAAAAAACAACTGAAGAGAAGGGTGGGAATTCTAGAGCCACACCAGAATCCAAGCAGAAGGATAAGTAGAAACCCAAGGAACAACATAAGCCTTGGGCTGCAGAAACACCAATAGAACAACATGAAGAGTGACCTCGTGAGAGGCCAATTCTGATGATATCTAAATACATTCCACTGTGCAGAGAAGATGCACCAGTGGTAGTGTTGAAGAAGAACCCACAGTATGACATCCATCTGTCATTGATGTCAAGCCATTTTCGAGAGAAGGAAAACTTGCTGGGAAATATCTCGGAGTGTAAGTTCACAGATTACGATCTGCTGAATTCGACCAAGTATCCGCAATTTCAGCCAAAAATTTACATGCCTAGAAAGTTTGATGAATCCACTAAACAGACGACTATACAACCACAGGACTGGATTGTACCGTTAGAGTCTTCAGGACTATTGAACCTGTTAATGATTCTGCACTTTGAATGAAGTCTAGAGCTAATAGTTGTCGTGCATAAATTGCTATCGTGCACAAACCAAGAATACTTCTGGCTAGACCGCAAGATAGATATAAATATTGACTTGATCTACAGGATCACCCATCTAAAAAACCAAGGTGATGATCCCTCAACAGAGTTTGTGGGTAATACAAAAGATAAATAACTCTCCAAGCAGATGATGAGCGAATTTGGGTTAGTGAAAGGAACTCGATTCTATCAAGTAGACCAGATTAAATATTTTTCCACGCATTTCACATTAAAATTGCTCACATGTAGTGTACTAAGAACATGTAGACCGACAAAAGTCTCGACTACTGGGATTTCCATAGCTTCCAAAGCTAAGGACAAGATACCGTTCAACTAGGAAGGCTACTTGTTGATTGAATTTTTGGATGATGTAGAGGATGCACAGGACAATGGCTCTTAGTTTCACTTTGGCTGGCTGATCGTCCTCATTGCATTTGTGGGATGGAAAGAGCCAAATTACTAGCAGAATGTACAGGTGTTCCCTGGTGACTGTCGCAGACCTTGATATGCAAATATATGGAGCAATGAAAGGACGGAAATGTTAGTTTTTCATCATTTAATTCAATAGATCTAGGATCTTAATTGAAAGAACAACATGTATAGCATATCAAGCATAAGAGACAAGAGACAAGAGACACAAAACATTTCACCGGGTAAAACCAAGAAGGTGAAAAACCCCGCAACTTCCTCAGAGATAGCATAAGCATCAATACAAGGATAACCATGATCAAACCCAAGAGATAGATATCTTCAGCAGCATGCTCCTCCTCTACTTGTGTCCACCCTCCTCTTCTCTCACTAATGCGAAGTGAGTGAATAATAGAATGTGTAAAATGAGAGAGACACACTCTCTATTTATACACTAACTTCCACTTGACCTTTACTCAACTAGGTCGGCCTCAACTTAACAACTTAATACTAACTGGGCCGACCCCTACTAGGGTGGTCTATTAACCCTTTGACCCACATGACTCATACAGGGTTGACCCCATCAAGGTGGTCTAATGACCCATCAAGTATAAGTTATGACACTTACAATATAACTTGCGACACTTGCAAGTACAACTAATGACACTTCCAATCGGAGGAATAATACATCTTCATTGAGGATACAATAAAGTACAAATACAATATACAAGTGAATATCTTTCAAAGTTACAAATACATCAACACTACCTCCTAACTAGGAAGGTATTCTGTTGACACAAGTCATCAATACATATAGGCACAAGTCTTCAATTCCTGAGCTGAATCATCATCAGTGGATCATGGAGCATCATCATCCTCACTGCTGCTGCACTCGACATCTCGATCACTGGGATATCTCTAAATTCTTCTCGTCATAGGAAGTTCTACAGAGCCAGCCCCTTTTCATGTTGGATGTAGGCCCACCACATGTAGGTCTTCATCCACACTGGCCATACAGTGGAATTCTCAGGACTTATTACGTGCGTCAAAAAACCTCGAAAAAGTATACCAGGATCCTTTATGTTGCAAAGCACGGCCAGAAAGATCTCCCAAGGAGCTATTACATGTGACCATCACAAAACCTTAAAAGAGTGTCCCAGGAACATTTGTGTGCATAGAAAGACCGACAAGAACTCTAAAGAGAATCCCAAGATCATTTATGTGCCTAAGCACGACTCGAAATATCTCCAAGACTGATTACATGTGACCCCCACCACAAAACCTCGAAAGAGTATCCCAGGATCCTTTATGTGCCTAAGCATTGTTGATGTATATGTAAATTCGGAATGTATTTCATATATATTTATTATACCCTTATTAGAGATGTGTTATTCCTCTATAAAGAAGTGTCACAAGTGTGTGTACTTGCCGATGGGTTATTAGACCACCATGCGTGGCGTCGGCCCTGAAATATATATTATATTATAGATGTATCTAGATAGACAAGTCGGCCCCATAAGGTCACTAGGAAAACAGGTTAAGTATAAATAGAGATCGGGAGATCTCTATTTGCATTCATTCCGAAAGACACACTTCTCTCACTCAGAAAGTGGCGCACTAGTGAGGAGGAGGATCATCTGCTCTAGGAGACTATCTCAAGTGTATTTTGGTTGTACTTTGGTTGAGCCATTGCTCTCTCTATCTCTGAGGAAGTTGTGGGGTTTTTCACCTTAGGGTTTTCCCCATGGAAACTCTGTGTCTCTTGTCTCTCATGCTTTTCCTTCTTATGATGCTTGTCATGCTTATTGTGATTGTTATGCATTGATATACTGTATATGTTATTCTCTCAGTAAAGATCCAAGAGTATTGTGAATTAATGCTCAAAATTTAACATGGTATCAGAGCTAACCTGAGAAGAAGACATTTTGCAGTGATAGAAACTTGAGTTTCTTGTTTATTGGGTTTCTCTCCACAGTTTTTGGAAAAGCAGTATAGTAGATTGACTCCACTCATCAAGGAGAATCTATCTGTCCAATCAGAATTCAATTCTGAGCATTTTCAGATTTGGCCCTAAAAATTAGGGTTTCCACAAAAATAGTCATTTCTGAAATCTGAAGACATAGCTGGAAGCGCCTTGCACAAATCGAAGTTTAGAGCTTTGGGTCGAGATTTTTGGCTCGGTAGATCTCCGCGAAACTCAAACCCTAATTCAGGGCTCTCCCCAGTGATCCCAGGAGGACAAAAAGGCAAATCCGAAGGGTAAAGCTTTGTTGATCTCAAATTCTCAATACACTAGGCTGATCAGCTCATCAAGGCGCATCTTTCTATCCTTTCAGAAAGTTGAAATTCACATTTTGAATTTTTAGGGTTTTTTCGACAAACCCTAATCCGGGACCAGATCCAGTTTTCAGCATTTCAAGTGGTAAGACCTAAATCTTTTCTATTTCCATTTGAAGTACTCTTTAAAATGTCTCGCCACACCAAGCTTGAGGATAAGCTTGAAGGGGCTAATAACTTCCGAGCTTGGAAGTATAGGATTGGGTTAATCCTAGAAGAGAATGAGTTGGACTCATATATAAAAGAAGACATCCCTATCCCAGAGGACGAAGAGGCTAAAGTATTGCATAAGAAGAACTTGGTCAAGGCAAATAGAATCATTGCTAATTCTATCAAAGACCATCTCATACCCCATGTGTCTTCTCTAAAGAAACCCAAGGCTATGTTTGACTCTTTGACCAAACTATTTGAAGGAAAGAACATAAATCGGAAGATGACCCTGCGGAATCAATTGAAAGGGGTCAAGATGTCGAATGGAGAAACCATTCAATCCTATTTCTCCAAGGCCTCTCAGATCAAGGAACAAATTGAAGCTGTAGATGAAATGGTGGAGAATGGTGAAATTGTTATGACTACTTTGAATGGCCTACCTAGGTCATGGGACTCTTTTATCCAAGGGATCTATGCTAGAAAGAAGTTAATATCCTTCAGTAGATTATGGGAGGAATGTTCTCAAGAAGAAGCAAGGCTTGTGGCAAGAGAAGAGAAGATGGGAAATGAAGATCAAGCTCTCACAACTCACACTAAGAAGGGCAAGTTCAAGAGGGAGCCATCCCATCACAAGAAGAAATCTTCTCATCATTTTCACAAAGACAAGAAAGATCTAAGGTGTTTCACTTGTAATGAGAAGGGTCACTTTACTTCAGAATGTCCCAAGAACAAAAGGGACAACCACAACAACAACAACTCCAGCAAGAAGAAGAAGGGTAGCAAAAGAAGGTACCATGCTCATGTTGCCGAAGATGATGAACCTCCAAAGAAGAAGGCTAGGGCAGAAAGTGATGATAGTAATGATCACTCATCAAGTGAAGAAGAGTATGTTCTAATCTCTGCTCTCACAGGCACTATCTCTCATGGTTGTAATGATTGGTTGATTGATAGTGGGGCTTCCAAACACATGACCGGGTTTAAGGAATCTTTTGTGAATCTATATGAACATGAATCACCCCATAAGGTGAAACTTGGGGATGATTATCAATACCCAATCAAAAGAAGTGGTGAAGCCTCCTACAAACTAGATTCTGGAAAATCTTTGAAGATGAAAGAAGTCCTTTATGTACCTAGGCTCAAGAAGAACTTAATCTCCATCTTTGCATTGGATGCAAAAGGTATGAGGGTTGCATCTGTGGATGGCCAAGTCCTAATGTGGCCAAAGGGAAAGACCATAGATGATGTAGTTGTGATTGGAGAGCAAGAGGGAGGTTTGTATAAATTAAAAGGACAACCTAAACATGCCATGGTGCATGAATCCATGGAGCCAAGTGAACTTTGGCATAGAAGACTTGCTCATATGCACTATAGGGCACTTCCAATTCCAAGCAAGGCTATAGAGGGTCTTCCTAAAATCAAGACCAAACATGAAGGTGTTTGCAAAGGATGTGCAAAAGGTAAGAATATTAAGAAGGCTTACCCAAGCAGTGAAAGCAAGGCAAAACATATCCTATAAATCATCCACTCAGATGTATGTGGTCCTATGTCATCCAGTTCTCTAAGTGGGTATGTTTACTATGTCACATTTGTTGATGACTTCTCCAGGAAGACTTGGGTATACTTCTTGAAAAACAAAGATGAGGTGTTTGATAAGTTCAAGGAATTCAAAAACCTTGATGGAGAATCAAACTGACAAAAAGATCAAAACACTCAGATTCGACAATGGTGGAGAATTCACCTCAGGTGACTTCAAGAAGCTTTGCAGTGATTCAGGGATTAAGAGGGAGTTGACTGCTCCTTATAATCCTCAACAGAATCTAGTTGCAGAAAGGAAAAACAGAACAATCATTGAAGCAGCAAGGGCAATGCTGCATGACTAGGATCTACCTATGCATCTATGGGCAGAAGCAGCTAGAACAACTGTATATGTGCAGAACAGAACACCCCACAGGATATTGGACAACAAGACACCAGAAGAGGTCTTTTCTGGTAAGAAACCTGAAGTCAGCCATCTCATAATATTTGGTTGTCCAGTATACACTCATGTCCCAAAGGAAAAGAGGACCAAACTAGATCCTTTAGGAAAGAAGGGTATCTTTGTGGGTTACTGTGAAAGCTCGAAGGCTTATAGAATATACTTTCTAAGGTTCAAGAAGATTGATGTCAGCAGGGATGTAACATTTGATGAAAACTTAGCATTCATCAAATCAAGGAAGGCACCTATCGAAGTTTATGAAGAACCTAAGGAAACTAGATTTCAAGACACTACCATGACTGAAGCAATTCCAGAAGTTGTTTGTGAGTTTGAAGATCCGCAAGAACCTGTAGATCCACCTCGTGAGGATAACTCTCACAAGAGGAAACCTGCATGGGCTAGAGAGCTCATTCAAGATGCAGAAAGATTTAGCATTCCAGAAGAAGAACACAGAGCAAAGAAGAGAACCAGATCACATACCAGCTATGTTGCTTTACTTTGTAACATTATGAACAAAGAACCTTCCAGTTATGAAGAAGCAGCAGAAAAGAAAGAATGGAAGGATGCCATGGTTGAGGAATACCAATCAATAATGAAAAATGATGTTTGGGATGTTGTCCCAAGACCTAAAGAGAAGTCTGTTGTGACTTCCAAATGGATCTACAAAATCAAGCATGCTGCAGATGGCAGTGTAGAGAAATACAAAGCAAGACTCATAGCTTGTGGCTTCTCTTAGAAAGAGGGAATGGATTATGAAGAAACTTTTGCACCTGTAGCCAGGTATACTTCCATCAGAACAGTACTTTCCCTGGCTGCAGCAATGAAATCGAAAATACACTAGATGGATGTCAAGACTGCTTTCTTGAATGGTGTAGTTGAAGAGGAAGTATATGTGGAGCAGCCACTCAGTTTTGAAATACATGACAGGGAGTCATATGTGTGCAGATTGAAGAAAGCCTTGTATGGCTTGAAACAAGCTCCCAGAACCTAGTATGGTAGGATGGACAGTTTCCTATCTAGTGTGGGCTTTACCAAGAGTAAAGCGGATTCCAACCTCTACTACAAGGTTGAGGAAGGGAATCCTGTGACTCTACTCCTGTATGTGGATGACTTATTTGTAACAGGAGATGTCAGACTGATTGTAGATACTAAGAGGAAGCTTGCTACTGAGTTTGATATGAAAGATTTGGGAATGATGCATTATTTCCTAGTTATGGAGGTGTGGCAGAATTCAAGTGGGATCTTCCTTAGTCAAGGGAAGTACACAGTAGATATCCTGAAGAGATTTGGGATGATGGATTGCAAGGCCATGGCCACACCCATTGCATCAAATCTGAAGCTTCTATGTGATGCTTCATCTGAGCCGGTTGATGTCTCTATGTATCATCAGATGATTGGGTCCTTGATGTACCTGACGAACACGAGACCAAATATTTGCTTTGCAGTGAACACATTGAGCCAGTTCCTGATAGATCCAAGGAGTGTTCACTTGGTTGTTGTAAAGCATGTCCTGAGGTACTTGAAGGGTACAATGGATTATGGGCTCAAGTATGAAGCGAATCAAAAGTTTAACCTGCAGGGTTATGTTGATTCAGTTTGGGCTGGCAGTGCTGCAGATAGGAAGAGCACATCTGGGTGCTGCTTCAGTATGGGATCAGGTGTGATCTATTGGTTCAGTAGGAAGAATTCCTGCGTAGCACTGAGTACAACTGAGGCAGAGTATGTTGTAGCCTGTTCAGCTAGTTGTGAGGCAGTATGGCTACAGAAGCTACTGTCTAAGTTATTTGATCTCCCATTGGATGCTACTGGTATCTTTTGTGATAACCAGAGTTGTGTGAAGCTATCCGAGAACCCAGTGTTTCATGACAGGTCGAAAAACATAGAGATAAAATATCACTATATCAGGGATATGGTGCAGAGAGGAGCCGTGAAGCTCTTGTATGCTGCGATGGACGAGATGATTGCAGACGTGCTGATGAAGCCACTAGCCAAGGTGAAGTTCGAGTACTTCAGGGAGAGGCTTGGTGTTCTTCAGATCGACAACACTTCAAGGAAGAAGTGATGGACACATTTGCTGAAGCCATTCCAAGCATGTTGGAAGGAGGATCCTTCACATGGCTGTGGATGTAAGCGCTAGATGATGAGCATCAGGATGATGCTCCAGTTACTGTTCAGTATATGCATCATGTTGATGCTAGATATGATCAGTTGGATCATTTATATTTGTATGTATGTACACATCATGTTGATGCTGGATATGATCAGTTGGATCATTTATATTTGTATGTATGTACGCATCATTTTGGATGCTAGATATGATCGGTTGGATCATTTGTATGTATTTGTATATGCATCATGTTGGATGTTGGATATGATCGGTTGGATCATTTGTATGTATTTGTATATGTATCATGTTGGATGCTTGGACCATGTATCCTTATATGTATCAGGTGGATACATTGTATGATCAGGTAGATCATGTATGTTGATATGTATCATGTATTTGTATTTGTATCAGGTGTATACACCGTATGATCAGATGGATCATGTATGATGATATGTATCAGGTAGATGCTTGGTATGCATCAGGTGGATGCATTGTATGATCAAGTTGATCATGATGATGAGCTTCAGGATGTTGCTCCAGATGATATGTACTAGGATGGTACAAGTGATGATGATCAGTATGATCATGGGAATCAAGATGATGCCTCGTGCGATGATGATCCGTTGGATCATGAGTATCAGGTGGATACTTGGAGGTTAGAGATGATATGTGGTAGGTTGTGCAAATAACATGTAATCAGTCCTGGGAGATCTTGCCGGTCGTGCTGTGGCACATAAATGTTCCTGGGGTACTCTTTACAGTATTGCTATGTAGTATGTAATCAGTCCTCAGATATCCGATAGGTTGAGCTGTGTGCTCGTAATCAGTCCTGGGATGAGGTGTTACTACGGAGACATGTAATCAGTCCTAGAGATCCGAGAAGTTGAGTTGTGTGCTCGTAATTAGTCCTAGGATGCTCTTTAGAGATCTTTCCGGTCGTGCTGTGGCACATAAATGTTCCTGGGATGCTCTTTAAAGGTTTTGTCTATCCACATGTAATCAGTCTTGGAGATCTGAGAGGTTGAGCTGTATGCTCGTAATAACTCCTGGGATGCTCTTTAGAGATCTTGTCGGTCGTGCTGTGGCACATAAATGTTCCTGGGATGCTCTTTAAAGGTATTGTTGAGGAGATGCATGTAATCAGTCCTGGAAGATCTTGTTGGTCGTGCTTAGGCACATAAATGTTCCTGTGATACTCTTTCCGGTATTGCATCCGCACATAAAATTAGTCCTGAGAGGCCACCTCTATCAGACCGTTCGCACAGATGATGAAGACCTGCAGGTGGTGGGCCTGCATCCAATATGAAAAAGGACTGGCTCTGTAGAACTTCCTATGATGATTAGAGTCAGAGATTGGTTGAGATAGTAGCAGCAGTGACGATGATGATGATGATGCATCGATGACGATGATCCTGAGAAGAAGACTTGTCTAGCAGAACTGTGTCGAGAAATACCTTCGTAGTTAAGAGGGAGTGTTGATGTATATGTAACTTCGGAATGTATTTCATCTATGTATTTCATATATATTTATTCTACCCTTATTAGAGATGTGTTATTCCTCTATAAGGAAGTGTCGTCATGTGGATTGACAAGTGTCGCAAGTGTGTGTACTTGCCAATGGGTTATTAGACCACCATGTGTGGGGTCGACCCTGAAATATATATTATATTATGGATGTATCTAGATAGACAAGTTGGCCCCATAAGTTCACTGGGAAAATAGGGTAAGTATAAGTAGAGATCCGGAGATCTCTATTTGCATTCATTCGGAAAGACACACTTCTCTCACTCAGAAAGTGGTGCACTAGTGAGGAGGAGGATCACCTACTCTAGGAGACTATCTCAAGTGTATTTTGGTTGTACTTTGGTTGAGCCATTGCTCTCTCTATCTCTGAGGAAGTTGTGGGGTTTTACACCTTAGGGTTTTCCCCATGGAAACTCTGTGTCTCTTGTCTCTCATGATTTTGATTCTTGTGATGCTTGTCATGCTTATTGTGATTGTTATGCATTGATATAATGTATATGTTATTCTCTCAGTAAAGATTCAAGAGTATTGTGAATTAATACTCAAAATTTAACAAGCACGACCGGCAAGATCTCCCAGGGAAATATTACATGTGGTGACCAGAAAACCTCGAAAGAGCATTCCAGGACTGATTACGAGCACACAGCTCAACCTATCGTATCTCCTAGGGAAAGATTACATGTGTTCATGGAAAAACCTCGAAAGAGCATCCTAGGACTGATTACAAGCATATAGCTCAAGCATCCTAAGCACAACCGGCAAGATCTCCCAGGGCAATATTACATGTCATAGACAAAACCTCGCAAGAGTATCTGCAAATCTCCTAGGGTGAGATTATATGCTCATTTGCACAACCTGTCCACGACCACAGAGTATCAACCTGATAGTCACCATACATAATCCTGATGTACATCATAACATGATCATCTTGGTCATAATCACTGCATCATCCTAATGCATGTCATCATACATGATCCAACTGATCATACAAAGAATCCAACTGATGCATATACAAATACATGATCCAACTGATCATACAAAGCATCCAACTGATGCATATACAAAGCAGTAACTGGAGCATCGTCTTGATGCTCATCACACAGTGCTTACATCCACAGCCATGGGAAGGATCCTCCTATTGCCATGCTTGGAATGGCTCCTGCAAATGTGTCCCATCACTTATTCCTCGAAGTATCTTCAATCTAAAGAACACCAAGCCTCTATCTGAAGTACTCAAACTTCACTCGGACTAGTGGTTTCGTCAACACATCTGCAACCTACTCATCTGTCGCAACATACAAGAGCTTCACTGCTCCTCTCTGCACCATATCCTTGATATAGTGATATTTGATCTCGTTGTGCTTCGACCTGTCGTGGAACACCGGGTTCTCAGACAACTTCACATAACTCTAGTTGTCACAGAATATACAGGTATCATCCAACGGGAGATCAAACAACTCAGACAGTAGCTTCCTAAGCCATACTTCCTCACAAATGGCCAAACAAGCTACGAAATACTCTGCTTCGGCTGTACTCAGTTCTACGCAAGTCTGATTCCTGCTAAACCAAGAGATCACACATGATCCCATACTGAAGCAGCACCCCGAATTGCTCTTCCTATCTGCAGCATTGCCTACCCAATCTGAATCAACATAACCCTCCAAGTTAAACTTTTGATTCACATCATACTTGAGCCCATAGTAAACAGTACCCTTCAGGTACCTCAGAATATGCTTTACAACAACAAGGTGAACACCTCTCAAATCCGTCAGGAACTGGCTCAATGTGTTCACTACAAATAAAATATCTCGTCTCGTGTTTGTTAGGTACATCAAGGACCCAATCATCTGACGATACACCATGACATCAACCGAATCAGATGAAGCATCACACAGAAGCTTTAGGTTCGATGCCATAGGTGTGACCATGGCCTTGCAGTCCATCATCCTAAACCGCTTCAAGATCTCTATTTCATACTTCCCTTTTCCAAGGAAGATTCCATCTACACTCTACCACACCTCGATGCCTAGAAAGTAGTGCATCATACCCAAGTCCTTCATCTCGAACTCGGTAGCAAGCTTCCTCTTCATGTTGGCAATCAATCTATCCTCACCTGTAACAAACAGGTCACTCACATACAATAGTAGTATGAATGGATTGCCTTCCTCAACCTTGTAGTAAAGGTTGGAATCTTCTTTACTCTTGCTAAAGCCCAAAATGGATAGGAAGCTATCTATCCTACCATACCAAGTCCTAGGATCTTGCTTTAAGCCATACAAGGCTTTCTTCAATCTGCACACATATGACTCCCTGTCATGTGTCTCAAAATCAAGTGGCTGCTCCACATACACTTCCTCTTCGACTACACCATTCAAGAAAGTTGTCTTGACATCCATCTGGTGTATCTTCCACTTCATCACTACAGACAGGGCAAGTACTGATCTGATGGAAGTGTATCTGGCTATAGGAGAAAAAGTCTCTTCATAATCTATTCCCTCTTTCTGGGAGAAGCCACAAGCCACAAACCTCACTTTGTATTTCTCTATGCCACCATCTGCAGCATGCTTGATCTTATAGATCTACTTGGAAGTCACAACAGACTTCCCTTCTAGTCTAGGGACCACATCCCATACATCATTCTTCATGATCGAATGGTACTCCTCGATCATGGCATCCTTCCATTACTACATCCCGGATCCTGGGAACTTCAGATTCTTCAATATCTTCAATAGATAATTTTCTTGAACTTCATTGCTGGAACAAATGTTGTATTCCTTCTTTTGTAGGTGATTGTACACGATCTTTCCTACAAGTCAAATTCAATTGCATGATTAGAAACTTGTCATAGATTTCAGAACAAATTCTTACACACAAAGATATATGTCATACATTCATGCAATTATTTTAGCCAATGCTTCAATACAACATTTATCCATATCTCGTAACTTTCTAGATGCCTTCCATCTCTACCAGAACATTGTTAAGAGTGTGCAAAACTCCCAACATGTCAGCAAAGAGGTTTCATTCTAGATAAGAAGCAATGGAATGTTGTGTAGTACCATAGGCCACTTACCCTTTACTTGCATATTAGTAGTATCTTGTTCATTAATGCAACTTTTCTAATATGCATAATATACATCCTAAATCTAGGAACATAAGTATATACATGACTGGACAACATCATCATATGACAATTCAAATAGTTATCTTTGTTTGCTTGTTGGGTGGACTCCCTCTCAATCTTTGCTTCTTTGCAATAACTATTGGAGTGTGCTCCCTCTTGATCTTTGCTTCCTGGATTATCTGTTCTTGAACTTATATCCATCTTGGACCACTATGCATGCTTAAGTGTGCACTAGTGTTATCATTGTGTCATCCTCAAGATCTCATACATGATCATACATTCATTAGTATAATCTCAATACTATCAAAACATTATGATTCTAAATAATCTTAAATATGCATGGTCATGATCATTTCATACATAGGTAATAAGCGTTAGTATTCAAGGTTTCAGGGAAGACTTCTTTTACTCATGTATATTCTTATTTGACCATAGGACTCTTCTGGTTAGTCATATCATCAATCAAAGTAAGAAACATAATATGCATAAACCCTTGATTATTTAAACTTCTAACTTTCAAGAATAATCATTATCATTCATACAAAAGTATAAGATCCTAACATAAGGTAGGATTCTAACTTGATATAGGAAAAACATACCTGGAATATTATGTTATCTAGTTATTTCTAACATACCCAAACAATGTCTTCTTGTTCTCTTCAATGACTTGTGCTTAGTTACCTGCATAACTCATAAGTTAACCATTGCAGAACCAAATTATACATACCTCGTATGTAGAGATTCGATAATGGCTATGGATGAGTCTTTGTCTTCATGTCACCATGTTGATGTATATGTAACTTCGGAATGTATTTCATCTATGTATTTCATATATATTTATTGTACCCTTATAAGAGATGTGTTATTCCTCTATAAGGAAGTGTCGTCATGTGTATTGACAAGTGTCGCAAGTGTGTGTACTTGCCAATGGGTTATTAGACCACCATGTGTGGGGTCGGCCCTAAAATATATATTATATTGTGGATGTACCTAGCTAGACAAGTCGGCCCCATAGTGTAATTGGGAAAACAGGTTAAGTATAAATAGAGATCAGGAGATCTATAAATCACTCGGAATTTCACACACTTCTCTCATTCGGAAAGTGGTGCACTTATGAGGAGGAGGCTCTGCTACTAGGAGAAGACTATCTCTTGTATTCTAGTTGTATCATTTCTCTATCTATCTCTGAGGAAGTTACTTAGGTTTTTCACCTTTATGGTTTTGCCCAAGTAAACTCTGTGTCTCTTGTGTGCTTGAATTATTGTGTCCATGATTGATATGCTGTAGATTTGCTGTACATGTTGTTCTCTCAGTTAAGATCCTAGATCAGATTGACATAAATTCTGAAAATTTAACATGGTATCAGAGCTATCCTGAAAGAAGGCATGATATGGCATGTATGACACTTGTTAGACTTACGATGCTAGGGCTTGATATAGCAAAAATCAATCATCGTAGAACTTTCACTATAAATCCATTTTGGCAAAGTTTTCGGATATGAAACTTTTACAGGTCGAAGATTAGATCCCCATGTACCTTGTGTCCAAAGGACAACTTCTAATTTGTTGTACTTTGTGATGTATGATCTATGCAATATAGGGTTTCTGCCTCTTCCAGATCTCAATCATAAATAGGTGACCTTGGAAAAAAGGTCATAACTTGGGATAGGAAGCTCCAAATGAAATTTAGTAAAAGGAGACAGGTAGTACACGGACTGTAATATCTTAGAAAAACTGTTAAGAGGCCTAAGTTGAACCAGTGACACGCGGCACGCCGTACAAGTTCGCTCTCCTATTTTATCCCATAAAAAGGTCACGTTGCGATGCTTGTCATAACTCTCTCTTAGAGAATCCAATTGAGGTCAGACCTGTCGGGATGGAAAGACGAAAGGTCGGGATATCGCAGGAAATTTTTTTAGACCCTGTGGATCAATAAGTTCGGAGTTACACCAGAAACAATCAGGTACATATTTCTATCATAACATAATTATTTTTGAGCACCTTAATTCATGGCTTCCAGAATTTAGGGTTTCAGAGAAAGTTGGAATTTTTGTAATAGGAGACTACGGCTGAATGCCACTCATCAAAATAGAAATTTAGAGACCAAGTTCAGAATTTTTGATTGGGCAGAAGACCGGGCTTGATCAGACCCTAGTTCGGGACTTTGATTGGAAATGTGGAAAATTAGGGCTTCTGCAAAAATTGGAACTTTTGAAATCTGTGACCACGGCTGGAAGCTCCTCAGAAAAATAGAAGCTTAGAGCTTTGGATCAAACCTTTTGATTGGGAAGAAGAGTGGGCTTCATCAAACCCTAGTTTGGGGTCACATCCAGTGAATCTAAAAGTTTCAAAGGCAACATTGAGGAATGAAACTTTGTAGTTTTCAAATTCTGAATATACCAGCTTGATCAGCTCATCAAAGCGCATATTTCTATCCTTTCGGAAGTTTGAAATTCAAAGTTTGAATTTTTGGGGTTTCTCTAACAAACCCTAATCTAGCTCCAGGTACAGTTCTTGCAAATGAAATGGATTGGGTTAATCCTAGAAGAAGATGGATTGGTCACCTGCATAAGCGAAGAAGTTCCTGTTTCAGAGGGAGATGAGGCTAAGGCCTTACATAAGAAGATTACAAGTGATCTCGACAGGTATGACTCATCGAGGTATGTTTCGAAATTTGTTCATGATTAAGTTTATGGTATGTTTGTCTTCATGTTATTACGGTTAGTACAATCTTGATTTTAGATTTGTCGTATCACCTTAACAAAATTATGAATGCATGATAGAAGATATTCATTGGTTAGGGTGTTGACAGTTATGACTGTACTAATGCATTATGGTGTTGTATGAGGTTTATGGTGTCTACTAACATAAAAGGTGCACCAAGAAAGACAAATCATGTTCTACTTCAAGAACATATGATAATGGTGACATGAAGAAAAAGATTCATCCATTGTCATGGATCACATAGAATATCTATTTACGAGGTATGTATAACTTGGTTCTACAATGGTTAACTTATGAGACATGCAGGTTACTAGCACAAGTCACTGAAGAGAACCAAAAGACATTATGTGGGTATGTTAGACATAACTAGCTAGAATGGTAATCCAGGTATGTTTTTCCTATATCAAGCTAGAATCCTACCTTGTGTTGGGATCTTATATTGTTGTGTTGTTGATAATGATTATTCATGAAGTCATAGGTTTGAATAGTCAGGGTTGTATGCATATCATGTTTCTTACCATAATTGATTATATGACTAACCAGAAGAATCATGAAGGTATAGGTTTGAGAAATCACGGGTTTATGCATTGATGATTTAACTAATCAGAAGAGACCTATGATCAAATAAGAATATGCATGAGTAAAAGAAGACTTCCCTGAAACCTTGAATACTAATGTTTATTACCTGTGAATGATCATGACTATACATGTTTAAGATTATTGTGTTTTGATAGTATTAAGATTATACTAATAAATGTGTGATTATGTATGAGACCTCAAGGATAACGAAATGATGATAACAATAAGCATGCATAGTGATTAAGGATGGATATAAGTTCAAGGATAGGTAATCCAGGAAGCAAAGATCAAGAGGAAGCACACTCCAGTTGTTCTTGCAAGAAAGCAAAGGAGCACACTTCAGTAGTTTCTGCAAGGATGCAGATATTCATAGGGAGTTGACCACTTCTCACAATCCACATCAGAATGGAGTTGCAAAGATTTAGAGGGAGTCCACCTAGCAACCAAACAAAGATAAGTATTTGAATTGTCATTTCTTACATAATGTTATTCAATGATGTATATGCTTATGTTCCTAGAATTAGGTTGTGTATTATGCATATTAGAATAGTTGCATTAATGAACAGTATACTACTAATATACATGGGTAAGTGGCCTATGGCACTGTACAACATTCTATTGCTACTTATCTAGAATGAAACCTCTTTGCTGACATGTTAGGAGTTGTGCACACTCTTAACAATGTTCTGGTAGAGATTGGAAGGCATCTAGAAAGTTACGAAATATGGATAAATGTTGTATTGAAGCATTGGCAGAACTTGGTTCTGAGACACATGACAGGGAGTCATATATGTGCAGAACTTGGTATGGTAGGATAGGCAGCTTTCTATCCAGTTTGGGCTTTACCAAGAGTAAAGCGGATTCCAACCTTTACTTCAAGGTTGAGGAAGGAAATCCAGTGATACTACTTTTGTATATTGATGACCTGTTTGTAATAGGTGAGGATAGATTTATTGCCGACATGCAACGGAAGCTTGCTGTCGAGTTCGAGTTGAAGAACTTGGGGATGATGCACTATTTGTTTTTGGCATGAAGGTGTGGCAGAGTGCAGATGGAATCTTCCTTGCACAAGGGAAGTATGCAGTAGAGATCCTGAAGAGGTTCGGGATGATGGACTGCAAGGCTATGGCCACACCTATGGCATCGAACCTGAAACTTCTGTGTGATGCTTCATCTGAGCTGGTTGATATCACTATGTATTGTCAGATGATTGGGTCTGTGATGTACCTGATGAACACGAGACCAGATATTTTCTTTGCGGTGAACACATTGAGCCAGTTCCTGATGGATCCGAGGAGTGTTCACTTGGTTGTTGTAAAGCATATTCTGAGGTACCTGAAGGGTACAGTTGATTATGGGCTCAAGTATGATATGAATCAAAAGTTTAACCTGCAGGGTTATATTGATTCAGATTGGGCAGGCAGTGCTACAGATAGGGATCAGGTGTGATCTCTTGGTTTAGCAGGAAGCAGTCCTACGTAGCACTGAGTACAGCCGAGGCAGAGTATGTTGGGATGGATGAGCAGGTTGCAGATGTATTGACCAAGCCGTTGGCCAGAGTGCAGTTTGAGTACTTCAGAGAGAGGCTTGGTGCACTTCGGATCGAGGATCCTTCCAAAGGGAAGTGATGAATCCGAAAGATGCAGATGCACATGAGCTTTTCTGACATGGTTGATGTGTTCTCCTTTGGTCGTGATGTAATTGCTGAGCCATTTTTCACATGGTGGTAGATGTGTTCTCCCATGGTGAAAAAGTAAGGGCTGGAGCCTTCCCCGAATGGTGGTATATGTGTTCTCCCATGTCAGTGGTGTAAGTGTTGGATGATGTACATCTGGGCTGTGCTTCGTGGACGATGAGATGATCTGAAGAGGACAATGCTATGATGATCAGGAGGATCATGGATGATGAGCATCAGGATGATGCTCTAGTTACTACTCTGTATATGTATATGCATCATGTTGGATGCTTGGACCATGTATCTGTATATGTATCAAGTGGATACTGAGATCATATATGTTGATATGTACCAGGTGGATACATTGTGTGGATCATGTATCTGTTTATGTATCAGGTGGATACATTGTATGATCAGGTAGATCATGTATGATGATATGTATCAGGTAGATACTTGGTATGCATCAGGTGGATGCATTGTATGTTCAGGATGATTGTGGATGACAAGCTTCTCCAGATGACATGCAGCAGGATGTTGCAGTGATGATGATCAGGATGATCATGTGTACATCAAGATGATGTATGGTGAGTATCAGGATGATACTTTATGGCCATGGATCAGGTTGTGCAGATGAGCATGTCTAGGAGATCCTATAGGTCGGAGTTGTGTACCCATCACTGTTGATGTATATGTAACTTCAGAATGTATTTCATCTATGTATTTCATATATATTTATTGTACCCTTATGAGAGATGTGTTATTCCTCTATAAGGAAGTGTCGTCATGTGGATTGACAAGTGTCGCAACTGTGTGTACTTGTTGATGGGTTATTAGACCACCATGTGTGGGGTCGGCCCTTAAATATATATTATATTGTGGATGTACCTAGCTAGACAAGTCGTCCCCATAAGGTCACTGGGAAAACAGGTTAGTATAAATAGAGATCAGGAGATCTCTATTTAGATCATTCAGAAAGTTATCTCTCTCTCACTCAGAAAGTGGCGCACTAGTGAGGAGGAGGATCATCTGCTTCTAGGAGACTATCTCAAGTGTATTTGGTTGTACTTTGGTTGAGCCATTGCTCTCTCTATCTCTGAGTAAGTTGTGGGGTTTTTCACCTTAGGGTTTTCCCCACGGAAACTCTGTGTCTCTTGTCTCTCATGCTTTTGATTCTTGTGATGCTTGTCATGCTTATTGTGATTGTTATGCATTGATATACTGTATATGTTATTCTCTCAGTGAAGATCCTAGAGTATTTTGAATTAATGCTCAAAATTGAACATGGTATGAGAGCTAACCTGAGAAGAAGACATTTTGCAATGATGGAAACTTGAGTTTCTTGTTTATTGGGTTTCTCTCCACATATTTTGGAAAAGCAGTATAGTAGATTGACTCTACTCATCAAGGAGAATCTATCTGTCCAATCAGAATTCAATTCTGAGCATTTTCAGATTTGGCCCTAAAAATTAGGGTTTCCACAAAAATAGGAATTTCTAAAATCTGAAGACATAGCTGGAAGCTCCTTGCAAAAATCGAAGTTTAGAGCTTTGGATCGAGATTTTTGGCTGGGTAGATCTCCAAAAAACTCAAACCCTAATTCAAGGCTCTCCCCAATGAACCCGGGAGGACAAAAAGGCAAATCTTAAGGGTAAAGCTTTGCTAATCTCAAATTATGAATACACCAGGATGATCTGCTCATCAAGGTTCATCTTTCTATCCTTTCAGAAAATTGAAATTCACATTTTGAATTTTTAGGGTTTTTCTGACAAACCTTAATCCGGGACTAGATCCAGTTTTCAACATTTCAAGTGGTAAGACCTAAATCTTTTCTATTTCCATTTGAAGTACTCTTGAAGATGTCTCACCACACCAAGCTTGAGGATAAGCTTGAAGGAGCTGATAACTTCCGAGCTTGGAAGTATAGGATTGGGTTAATCCTAGAAGAGAATGAGTTAGACTCATATGTAAAAGAAGATATCCCTATCCCAGAGGATGAAGAGGCTAAGGTATTGCATAAGAAAAACTTGGTCAAGGCAAGGAGAATCATTGCTAATTCTATCAAATACCATCTCATACCCCATGTGTCTTCTCTAAAGACACCCAAGGAGATGTTTGACTCTTTGACCAATCTATTTGAAGGGAAGAACATAAATCGGAAGATGACCTTGCGGAACCAATGGAAAGGAGTAATGTTTCAGAATGGAGAAACCATTCAATCTTATTTTTCAAGGGTCTCCCAGATCAAGGAAAAACTAGAAGCAGTGGATGAAATGGTGGAGAGTGGTGAAGTGGTGATGACCACTCTAAATGGCCTACCCAGGTCATGGGATTCCTTTATTCAAGGAATTTGTGCAAGGAAGAAGTTGATCTCCTTCAACAGATTGCGGGAAGAATGCTCTCAAGAAGAAGCTAGGCTTATGGTTCGAGAGGAAAAGATGGGAAATGAAGATCAAGCTCTCACAGCACATGCCAGGAAAGGCAAGTCCAAGAAGGAATCATCTCATAACAGAAGATTCTCACACCACCATTATCATAAAGATAAGAAAGATCTCAAATGCTTCAATTGCAATGAGAAGGGACACTTTGCTTAAGATTGTCCCAAGAAGAAGAAAGACAACAACAACAACTTCAATAAGAAGAAGAAGAATAACAAAAGAAGATATCATGCTCATGTTGCCGAAGATGATGAACCCCCAAAGAAGAAGGCTAGGGAAGAAAGTGATAGTGATGATGACTCATCAAGTGAAGAAGAATATGTTCTAATTTCTACTCTCACAGGTACTGTTAACAGCCAAAAAGTGCTCACTACCTCATCTACCCTATTACATGACTCATTTGTCCATATTCCCTACCATATTTGCCTCCAATACCTTAAAATCCCATTAAAAAGCCTCCAAAAGGCCAAAAAAGCCTCCAAAAGGCCACAAAACCATTAAAAAAGCCTCCAAAAGGCCAAAAAACCCCTTTTCCCCCAAAAATAATCCAAAATTCCTCCAAAATAGCAAAAACCCTCTAAAAAGGGAATAAAAAATACAAAAAAGAGGAAAAAGAGGGAAAAAGGAGGAAAAAACCCTATACAGCTGACCTAAACCTTATGGTTCCCAAAACCATGAGCCGGCACTCCACCACTAAAAACCTATAAATAGCTGATGGAGGCCCCTCGTTTCATATCCACAGTCAAATACACCCTTACTATGCCAAAATCACTCTTGAATCCCTAGCTCACCCTTGAGCTACTTTCACACTTGAGTGCCCCTTTGGCCCATTTCCAACCCTTTGGAGAAAGAGAAAGGAGCAAAACTGGAAGCTTGGAAGCAACCCTCCTGGCCTGCTGCAAGAGCTTCACCAACCTCTACACTTCAGGTAATCTTTAATACAAAAAGAGAAATCTTTTGCCATATTTTCATGTTTTGTTATTTATGTTAATGCTCATGCTAGGTTAAATTTCATTCTGTTTTACTATTTTTATTTACTGTTTATTGAACTGCTACTAAGGAGTCCCTTCTCCTTAGTAGGTGCTCATTTGCACAAGCTGGGGTGAAAACCCTAGCTACATTTTTGGAGACTCCCCTTGTGTTCCTTTGAATTTTTGGTTATAGTTTTAAAGTTTTAAACGTTTTTAACTTTCTGCAATATTTTTCTGTTTTTTCCTTCCAGTTGTCCCTTTTCGCTACCGTAAACCGTGTTTTTACCCCTCACAGTTGTGTTCCGACTGCGTCTTTCAGGCATTTACTTGCGAGCTGACCGCGGCTCTCAGACTGTTTTCGGCGACCTACCAATGGTTTCCAGTCTGTTACCTATGATCCGACCACGGCTATTAGCTTGTCTCGTGCGGTCCAACAGTGGCTATTACCCCCTTTTTCCGCAGCCCGCTTGTGGCTTTCAGCCATTTTTCTGCAACCCGCCTGCAACTTTCGACTTGTTTCCTGTGGTTTGACTGCGTCTTTCGGCCAAAATCCCGCGTCTCGCTTGCGGCTGTCAGCCATTTTCCTGAAACCCGCCTGCGACTTTCGACCTTTTTCCCGTGGTCCGACTGCATCTTTCGGCCAAAATCCCGCAACCCGTCTACGACTGTTGAGTTGTTTCCCACAGTCCGACTGCCTAGATTTGCCGCAGACCCGTGGTCTGTTTTCTGCACTTTTTTCCCTGTTTTGAACCTAGCACTTTGCTGCAATATTTTATGCACCTGCATAGCCATCTGTCCTATCCGCAGCCATACTTCCTTACAGCCTTTTTTCTGTAGTATTATTTCTATTCCATTTACAGAATATTTTTTTTAAATTTCAGCATTTTAATTGAAAAGAGAAAATTTTGCATTTCAAAGTTTAAATTCTATATTGTTATTTTTAGTTCGAAAGTTGCCCACCCCGTGGCACTTTTACTTGGACTCATCATCTCACACTCACACACTCTGTCACCTAATTCAAGTGAGCCCTAAAATACTACTTAACACAACCAACATTCTAACCCCACTTGGGGAACACATAATAATTTTTGTAGTTAGGTATGATCGGTGGGATAGGCATCCAAATAACACCCCTCGGTTACTTATACTTGAGACATAGTTGTTGTCCATTAGGGAACCAAAATCCCCTAGTATTTTTTGGCATGATCACAACCAGTTTATCAGAGGGCCTCTCCCCTAGGAGGGTTGAAGTCGCCAGACTGGTTCCGGAAGCCTGAGTGGAATACCGCAATCCATTTAGTAACTGAAGGATACCTTTCCAAGTTCTCGGTGTATCACCCATATGGGGATACAGCGACGATAGAACCAAACGACAGATTCACCTTTTCTGGACGTGTCATGAATGGGGTATCTTAGTTGCCTTTCTTCTAGGATTGACTACCCGGTGTCCCTCCTAGTAGGGGGATATATTTAGCCACTTGGCTCTACTATCCATATTGTCTGACTTGGATTTCATCACCTTGCAGAGGATATGTCTAGTTGAGTCAGAATACTATTTAGCTAGGTGTTTGCATGCTCCCTTACCTCCTTTTGGTCTAGCGAGTCCACTATTTTTATTTTCTAGGAAACCTGCTGCTTGTTGGTATTCTGACCATTTCTGTTGATACTCCACTTATTGTAGCACAGCTGTTACAGTAAGTGTTTTGAGTTGGTTGTTGGCCTAAGTGCCATATTTTTTGAGCTCTCCTTCTGCACACTCAGTTGCATTAGGGTTTTTGAGCTGTTTTTCACTCGAACACAACCCTCAGATATTTGACACCATTTGTCATCATTGAGTCCCCGAGACATTCTCGGCGCCTCCAGGGTGAGCCCCCATAGCACGGTTCACTTGACACCACCCGTCATAGACATAGATCTTCATCACTTGATACCACCCATCATAGATCTTGAGCCTTGTCACTTGACTCCACTTGTCAACGGCATAGAACTCCGTCACCCGAGCTAGACGCCCCTTATTTTACCTCTGATTCTGAGGCAGAGTCCGAGAACCCCATTTACACTGCACCAACTAGCCCCATGGCTGGCATGACTTCCACCCCTTTCTTTGTAGGGACCATTGGTGGAGCATCCACCACCACACCAGCTACCACACCTGCTTTGGGTATGCCCTTGATGGGGCCCACATCTACCATTCCGATCACTGTACCCATTCCAGTAGCTGGAATACCTATTCCCACTCCATCAGTGACTCACACTACCCTTAGCGGTGCAGGACCGTCCCATACCACTTTCGTCCCTCCACTTGGGGGCAACATCCCAAACCCAACCCCTCCAATAGGGGGCATTGGCCCCAACATGGTCACACCCACTAGTATGTCACATCCTTCTACTCGTTTGCCATTCATGGCTAGTCTCAACCTTCCTGACCAAGCTAGACTGACTAACGATCCCATCAAACACGACCCTGCATGGCCTCACATACCCACCAAGCTCCCCTCCAACATCCCTAAGTTTGAGGGAAAGGCAGGTGAGGACCCCCAGAACCATATTATATCCTTCCATCTATGGTGTTCCTCCAACTCCATAGTGGACGACTCTGTTTACCTCCGTCTGTTACAACGTACCCTTACTAGCTCTGCAGCTAAGTGGTACATCGAGCAGCCCCATGGGACCCATGCCACCTTTACTTCCCTTGCCTCGACTTTCTTGCAGTTCTTTCAGTTACCTATCCGCTATGACGAGGGAGTTGAGATCCTACTATCCTGCAGACAGAACACAGCTACCCACATCACTAACCACATTCATGAGTGGCATCGACGCCGCAGCCTCTGCAAAATCAAGTTAGACGACCGTATGTTCTTAGATTGGTTTCTAAAATCCCTCCTTCCTGTCATTGCCAAGGATGTGGCATCCGAACAATCGTAGTCCAAAGAAGAGGCCATCCTCAAAGATGAGCAATTTGACCTCATTTACGCCCAGTCGGGTTATCTATATACCATCATACCTGATGCCCCTCATGGCGATTCCTCCCAACACGATGCACCGAGGGCATCCCATGCCACAGACGGCATCATTGGCCATGTTGCCTCGCATCCCCAAACCTTTTCCATAACACGTCCTAGCCATGGCCCCGACTTTTCATGGGCTAGATCTCAATCCGGAGCTACCAATTCGTATGCTCCCATGACACATCACCACCATTCCCACAGACCCTCCTGTCCACCTCAGTGCTTTGGTCATGCATCCCCCGCTTACGCCCCCCCGGTCCCACCTCAGCCATATTACCACCCACAGGTTGCACCAGCTCCTGTGTCCTCTCAAGCCCAACCTGCTTATTATCCACCATAGGCAGCCCCTACAGTAAACCCACAACTCGTTCCACAGACGTATCAGCAACCCCCAGAAGATTCAGCACCTGCATAGCCTCCCCCTACTTATCATCCACCGCAGCCTTCTCCCACACCTGCACAACCCCAGAACCCACCTGCTGCTCAAGGGCAAGTAGACACCCAACAAAATCTGCAGCAGAACCAAATAACCAGCGCCAACAGGGCCAGCAAAACTGTGGCAAAGGCCGTAACCATGGAAACAACCCCCCTCCATACCAAGGCGGTCAACCTCCCAATCCCCCAAACAACAATAACGCGGCACCTTCCAACCAGAACCCTAATCGACTACCCAAGCAGGCCAAAAATCCTAATCTGCGAACAAACCATCCTTGTTCTATTTGCGGGGTCTATGGCCACTACACACATGCTTGCCCACATTTGGAGCGAGCTCGGCAACTCTGGACTGATGATTCCCATCACCAAGGGCATGCGGCTCCTCAGGTGCCACCCAACCCCCCACCCCCTCAGCATCAACCTTTGGTGCTGCAAAACCCATTACCAACCCAAGGCATAGTGAACACTCAGCCGTTGGATCCCCCTCAAGGCAATGTGCCACCACAACAATAGATCACTTATGTCACTCCTGATCAACCCATGTCAGACTTAGGTACCCACCACTTGTTAATGATGTCATCCGCCGATGTCAACCTCCAAACCCATCAGAACCAAAATGGCTCCACCCCTGAAGCCTCTCCCGCCGACAAAAACACTAACGCTCATCCCACTGATCAGACGTTATGTATACCTCCGGCTCCACTAGATGGCACCTCCAAAGCACCTCGCTTCCCACTTCGTCGCATCAACAATAACCCCAATGCTCGCGCTACATCCAATTACAACATTGTAGATGACTTAGCCCAGTCTCCTGCAGCCATGTCTGCGTTAGAAGTCTTAAAAAACTATCCTTCACAGTGCAAGACTTTGCTCTCTGCCTTTGGTGCTATTGACCCAAATGATTCACGACTGATGGCCTTCGATTTGGACCAGTCCGAACCACGCCTGCCTTCCACTTTAGCATTCCAAGTTTCTATTTTCGTTCGGAATCTTGTCATCCATCGGTGCATTATTGATGAAGCTACCTCTACATGCATTATGTCCACATTCGTTTGGTAGAAGTTGGGATCCCCTACTCTCCAATAGTCCACCACTGCGTTGCGAGCCTAAGACGGCCATTCGCCTCAACCCCAAGGTCTCTTAGCGAATGTCCCCGTCCAGTTGGCTGGTAAAACCGTGCTCATTGACATAGAGGTCATCAATGCCCAACTTGATTATAACCTCTTACTTGGCCGTAGCTACATGTATGCCATGCGGGTGGTTGCCTCATTCGTTTTCCATACAATGATGTTCCCCGATGACGGACGCGTGGTCAAGGTCGACCAACTCACCTATTACGATCCCAATGCCCCCGCTGCACCCGAGAATGTTCTCCCCATGGTTGAACAACTTGTTTGTGGTGCAACTACCTCATTTGTTTCCTCTGTGGGCCCTAGAGTTTACTCAGATACGTCGATGACCTCAACTTTCCAATCTATTCCACCCCCGTCACCCGCGACCGAAGTATCTGACCTATGTACCCTTTCCCACAATACACAAACACCCAACAATCAACCGCCCTTGTTACCCAAACCACCATTGGTACCTAGTCCAATTGGTGTTACACCCATCCACACAATCCCCTTCCTATTCCCTCCCTCGGGCGTAGTAAGCGCCCCAGTTATGGCTACCCTTAGCCTCCCCGGGTTAACCTTGGGATTACCCGTGTGGTACATTTCGCCTCCCATTCCCCCACTGACACCTAATGTCGTCCTACAACCGGTGCAACCCATTGCCACTACTAGTCAACCACCTCCTGGTGTCACTACCCCTTCATCATCTATGAATCACCCCCCTCTTATCAAGCACACTGGGGGCAGAGGCCCAAAACAATACACTCTTGTACCACCGCCCAAAACAATTAAACCCCCCCCCCCCCCCCCCCCCGTGTTTCGTGCTCCTCCCAAATACTCGTTGTGTGATGAGTTAGCCCATCCAACTCATCAATGTCCACAATTACCTGCATTACAGGAACACATGCAAATGCTTGACAACGACCCCGACATCCCGGTTGTTGAACTCGATCCAACCCCTAAGCCTTGTGATAAATCACTGCGTACCAACCACCCTTGTGCGATATGCTGTATTTATGGCCATTACTCACATCACTGTCCTGATCTCCCAGATTACAGAGCAGCTCTTTACAAGATGAATAATTTGGACCTTGAGACGGCACCCCCACAATTGATGAGATCCACCCCCCAGTATCACACCCATCCGGAGAGATTAACACCATTTATATGATCTCTTCAACTACCACTCCCTCGTCAACCAATTTGATGACTCAATGTTTCCACAATGATGAGGAGATTCTTGAGGCTCTCACTGCCCCAGATTATCCCTGGGATGACATGCACTATCGTTCCCATTTCCTCCCAAAAGACTCCTCTACCACAGCTACCCAATTTGCGGTTGAGTCCAAAGATTTCCTTCCCACCAAAGTCGACTAGTTTAAGGATCCTATTCCCTCTCCTGATGCCTTTGAAGAAGGTAACATGGCCAACATCTCACCTGTCATCCACATAGATATCTCTGACCCACCTAGTGCTCTTGAAATCATTACATTAGGAGCCTCCTGCAGTGAGTATGAGATTGGAGAGTACAAAAAACTTTTCCAAGAGTTCTGTGATGTCTTTGCCTGGTCCTATACTGAAATGCCTAGTCTCAACCCCACTATTATAGACCACCAGCTATTATAGACCACCACATTGACGCATGTCTAGATGTACCCCACGTTCGCCAGAAACAAAGCCCCATTCATCCCTCAAAGCTCCCCGCTATTAAAGCAGAGATTGAGAAACTTCGCAAAGCAGGATTCATTTATCCTATTGCATATACCACTTGGGTTTCAAACCCCATCCCTGTTAACAAAAAACAAGGCACCATCAGAGTATGCACTGACTTCCACAATTTAAACCAAGCCTGTCCCAAGGACAACTTCCCCATGCCATTTATTGACCAGCTCATCGATGCATGTGCGGGGCATGAAGTCCTATCTTTCATGGACGGTTTTTCTGGATACAACTAAATTCATATCCATAAGGAGGATCAGTACAAGACTGCCTTTACCACCCCATGGGGCACCTTTTCCTATCACATCATCACTTTCGGCCTCAAAAATGCTGGTGCCACCTTCCAGCGGGCCATGACCTATTGTTTTCACGACTTGGTCCATATCCTTCTAGTCTACCTTGACGACCTTACAGCTCGTTCCCAGAAACGATCAGACCACCTTAATGACCTTCAGCAAGTCTTTCTACGTTGTCGCAAATATCAAATCCGCTTGAACCCACACAAGTGTGTCTTTTGCATTCTGGCAGGTCGATTGTTGGGTTTCATTGTTTCCCAGAAAGGAATTGCTGTTGATCCCCTGAAAGTCCAAGCCATGTTAGACCTTCCCTCTCCTCGCACGCTTCAGCAGCTCCAGATTCTACAGGGGCGATCTAATTTCCTCCGTCGCTTCGTTCTTGATTATTCCACCACCGTTCATGGTTTCTTATGCCTGCTTCGTACCCACATTCCCTCTATTTGGGATGAGCAGGCAGAAGCCGCATTTGAAGCCCTCAAGAAAGCTCTCACACAAGCCCCTTTGATCTCCCCTCCGGATTTCTCTCAGGACTTCATCCTTTACATCTCGGCATCCGATTATTCCATGTCTGAAGTCCTTGTTCAAGAAGACGCCTCTCGCCAGGAGCATTTCATTTATTACGTCAGCTAGACCTTGTCTGGACCACCCCTACGTTACCCATATGAGGAAAGACTCGCCCTTGCTGTGGTCTTTTCCATCCAAAAATTGCGACACTACATTTTGCTCAGTCATACCACAGTTGTCGCCGACTCCAACCCCATGGTATATCTCTTAAACTGGTGGCTCCTGCAAGGTCGCGTTTCTAAATGGGTAATTATCCTCCAAGAATATGACCTCACTTTCAGAACCCCTAAGAGCACTAAATCCCTCATGCTTTCCCAGCTCATCACCGATCTCCCCTCCCTTCTGCCGTCCCCACAAATCTCCGATGAGTTACCCGACAATCACTTGTTCATCATCTCGTCTGACGACCCCTGGTACAGTGATATTTTGTTATACCTTCACACACAAAAGTTCAAACCCAACATTAGTCATGATGGACGCCGTCGTATCCGTCACCATGCCTCTCGATATCTCCTCTTAGGCGATGTCCTTTATAGGCGAGGGTTTGACATGATTCTCTGTCGTTTCCTTACACACGAGGAAGCCGAACATGTCCTCAATGACTGTCATAGCAGTGCCTGAGGCGGACATTTCTCTGGAATGGCCACCGCCCAAAAGGTCATCCGCGCTGGATACTTCTGGCCCACACTCTTTACCGACTGCATCACAGCGGTCAAACATTGCCATAATTGCCAACTTTTTGCCCCCAAGGCCCGGACACCACCTGCTCCATTACACCCAGTCGTCACCGTTGGTCCCTTTTGTAAGTGGGCCATCGACTTCATGGAATGTAAACCCCCATCTGCCAATGGCCATAAGTACATCCTTATCACCGTTGATTACTTCACCAAATGGGCTGAAGCCATTCCCACCTTCAATTGTAAAGCTGACACCGCTGCCCGTTTCTTTTTTAACCACGTTATCACTTGATTCGGGGTCCCTAAACAGTTGGTCTCAGACCATGGTTCACACTTCGAAGATTCCCTTTGGCGCGAGTTATCCACCCTAGTAAAGTTCGAACATTAGTATTCCTCTGCTTACTACCCCCAAGGGAACGGCCAAGTAGAGGCCATTAACAAAATTTTAAAAACCATCCTCCAACGCACTGTTGACCAGCATAAGTCCAATTGGCACCACATGTTATTCCCTACCTTATGGGCTTACCGTACATCCACCAAAACCACCACCGGTTTTACCCCGTTTCCTTTAGTTCACGGTGTAGAGTCTGTCCTCTCCATCGAGTGTCAAATACTTGCCTTACACATCGCCGTCGAGCTTCTCCCAGACACCTCCCCACTCAAGCAACGTCTGCTATCACTAGAACAAGCTGACGAAGACCGTCGTGCCACTCTCCAGACCATTGAAGCCGCCAAGAACCGCTCCAAAGTTGGTTACGACAAACATGTACACCATCGAACTTTCCATGAAGGGGACCTTGTCCTCGCCTATGACCAAGCCCACGACAAAACTGGTAAAGGAAAGTTTGAATCCATGTGGCAAGGCCCTTACATCGTGCAAACCTGCCTTGAAAATGAGGCATACATTTTAACTGACTCAGAAGGTCACCCTTTGCGCAACCCCCGTACTGGGTTGTATCTTAAGCGCTTTTATCCCTAAATAAACCCGCGGCCCCATTGGTCCGTATTGGACAGTTTGCTCTCTTTTTGTTTTTCACCTTTTTTACCACGGTCTTACATTCATCATTTTTGCATGATCATAGATGGACCCTCTTCCACCTTGTTACATTGGCTTCGCTGATGGAGCAAGCCACTGGTCTCCAAACCTAGATTCTGCAGCATGGGTCTTATATTCCCCTTCACATGAATTGATTCACCTTGACGGAATATGTATAGGCACTGCTACCAATAACCAGGCTGAGTATGATGCTGTGACCGGTCTCCTGACTGTTTCCCTCCAGATGGGCATATGTCACCTTCATGTGTTTCTTGACTCCTAGCTACTTGTCTCCCAGCTCAACAACTGCTACCAGGTGCGTGATCCCAGCCTCTTTAGAAAATTCCTGCGCACAAAACAACTCAGCTGACAATTTGAATCCATAACATTCACCCATGTCCCAAGAGCTCAAAATAGTGTCGCATATCAAATGGCTAACAACATCCTAGATTGGCACATCAATCACACCATGTAAAACATCCATCATGCATCATCATCCCATAAACATCTCATCAAAAACATATCAAAAATCCAAAAAAATTGCCAGGGGCATCCATGTGCCTATCACCACATAAAACATTTGCATCCATGTGCAACAAAAATAAAAACACATTCATATACAGGGGCATCCACATGCCTAATCCTACATACATCATGTTACATCACATAAAATACACAAGGGGCATCCATGTGCCCATCACCCTATGCTACTTGCATCCACATGCAGTACAAACATATAACAAACCATAAGCGCATCCATGTGCATACACTAAATCATCATCGCAAAAAGGTGCATCCATGTGCATATATATATATCAAAAAATACATGTCAATATGCTACACATGTCCTAAGTACCCCTGTACCCAGCTATACAAAAAATATCTATACATCCATACGCCTCATAGAATACATGCGATAGCTACACAAATCGGGTGGAGTCCCCTACACTCCCTAATGAGAGTCATACCCTACGTCACTGCATGCATCAGCTACCTCTGAGTCCTCACCTCGCTCCTCCTCTGGCAGCTCCTCATCCCCTGTGGGCTCCTGTGCCCGACCCCTATCCGCCAAGATATCCACTCGGATCACGATCGACCAGAACTCCCGTGGCACCCTCAAACAGTCCTGAATCACCTCTGGATCCACGTCCTGCCACCTGTCATCAGTCACTCCAACTAGAAACCGATCTAGAAGCATCCGTACGGACTCCAGAGTCCCCTCAGTGTCCCATTGACGCACCTCCCCTCAGCCTGGCAGGGCTGGTATCGCCACATGCCCCCTGGGCGCTACATGTCCTAGTGGTGGTCTCGGGCCAACATTTGTAGATCACACATCAGTCAGTAACAGTATATCAAAAACCTATCATACACAAAATCTTGATATCCATAACATACAAGCAAATCAATACGTACCATCTGGTCCCCATGCCTGCCCTGGCAGCCGTGGTGCATCTGGATCCCCGGTGTAGTCCATATCTCTGTATGGATAATCATCTAGTGTCAGCGGCATTTGCAGCCACTGAAGGTAGAGCTCCTGAGTAAAGTATCTACCAACCTCACCGCCACCCCGGCGGTGCATCATCTCTCCCCACCACACCATGCGCGGCTCCCTCAGTCCTCCTACCCTGACCGGCACCTGCGACCGCAGTGTAGGTACCCACTCCATGAAGAAGGCACATAGAAAGGATCCATAATAGAATCCCTTGCCAGATTCCTTCACCGATGTCAGCTGCCGCTAAACACAAGTAAGGAACATCTGGCCCCAAGCATAATAAACAACATCAAGCACCCACTCCACCAGCTGCATCTGGCCCCTGGACACCTTCTCAGGTGATTGGGACCCCAAAACTCGAACCACGCACGCCGCGATAGATTGTACTGTTGGCTCCTACAGGTCCACCACCCGGAGTGCATTCCTCTGCACCCTAGCCTCTAGAACACAGTACCGCTCCATCATATCCTCCATATCCACATCCGTGAATACTCGTGGCTGCATATCCGCCACCCTACCCAGACAAGGAAACCCCGTCAAGAAGTATACATCTGTGAGGGTGAGATCCACCCTCTCTCCCTGCACCCTGAATGCCTGAATGTTCGGCTCCCAAAAGCTCACTAATTAGTTCAGCAGTAGCGCTGCTGAACGCATCATAGGCACCTGTGCAAACTTCAGCAGCCCGCACAACCCCAATGTGGACCGCACATGCCGATCCTTCTGGATGACATCCACTATCTCATCCGGGACATCCCGCTCTCGCCACAGAACCAACGGCATCCTGTCAATCACACAAGGCACACTCATCAGACTCATGTCAAAGAAGTAAAACGCCCCCCCCCCCGGGGAAACCCTAAAAACTTGATCCCAATCGCGGCGTTAGGGCCCCTTGACGTGATTTACGACCGCGACTGTCAGGGCTATAGGCGCGGTCCCAGACCATGCTTGTACGAGCTGAACTCGCGGTCTCAAACCATGTGTCCAGCCTCGGAACGCACGGTACCAGACCGCGTATTTTGACCTGAACCTCGCAGTCCCCATCTGCGTGCTTCACCCTGGAACCCATGGTCCCCGACCGCGGTTCCACCCCACAAACCTGCAGTCCACCCACATGGACCATACAAAAAATCCCCTGGGACCCACCACCCTCCCCCTGAACCCAATGAAAATTCACGTATGAGTTTGTCGGAATACCTGTAACTCCCGGATCTGAAAACGGCCGGTCGGATTGTCCAGAAACACCAACTCAGCTCTGGTCCACTCTGATCACTAGTCAAAGTCAACAAGTCCAAATGACACTTGTCATGTTGGACCCACTCACTATTTATAGTCCGTTGACATTTTCTTGTTTTGGCCATTCTGAACCCAAATGGAGTCCATTTTTTGCATCGTTTCCACCACTGGAATCAGCACGACGAGACTGTCATGATGGTCAACTTGTTCTCTTATTTTTTCCACATCATTTTTTGAGCATTTTTTAGACACCACTAGTCACCTCAGTTTGCATGCCACTTTGGCTGCTTTCCATTTTTTGTCTATTTTATATCATCGGATTCATTTTTCCGAGCCCGTGACGATGCTTGAGATCATTTCTCTCTCTCACCCCCATATTTTTTGGGTATTTTTTCCAAAACGCCCCCTGTCACCTCGGTTTGCGTGCCACATCGACTGTTATCCGTTTTTGACATTTTTTATATCGTCGAATTCATTTTTTCGAGCTTGTGATGATGCTTGAGGTCATTTCTCACTCTCACCAGATCCAGTTTCAACATTGTGTCCCGACACCTTGCTTCCTCGATTTGCACGCCACATCGACCGCCATCGGATTCTTCCACATTTTTACATGAGCCATTCACTCCTGTCATACTACAATTATTTCATTATTTTTCCACCATTCATTACCCCCCAAGGAGGCCCACAAGTGTTCCCCCCTACCCTCGTTCTTGGTCATCATCAATGTTCCTTGATTGAGCACTTCCTCCTTGCCTAGCCATTCCTTTTGTTGGGTATAATTTTATCCCTTTTTCGGGCCAGACAAGTCCTTTACGAAAAAGGCACTTAGGGAGTTTCTGTTAATCTCTTTTCTGACTCCTAAAACAATGAAAAGATCGCCGAGCAATCTTGCTTCCTTTCATGCTTGTTAAAGTACCTGAAAGGGCGTCTATCTGGTATAAGTTTAACCCTTTTCCGGACCTAGTAGACTAATTACGAAAAATGAATACTCTAGTCACACTGAATAGAAGACTTCTTCATTGCATCCTTTTATGCTTCTTCAGGCCTTGGAGACTAACACACAAAAGAGCAACCCCCTGGAGTCTTCTTATCACTTTCAGACTCTCTAAAATTGAAATCAACCATGAGCATAACCTGTCCTGGGCTCGTACAAATCCACACGACAGTACCATTCCATTATTTCAGAGTCTTCTTATTGCTTTTAGACTCCTTAAAATTGAAAGCAATCACGAGCATGAACTGTCCTGGGCTCGTATAAATCCACACGACAATACCATTTTACACACACTTCTTCTAGTTCCTTAACCCGTGAAGAAGTCCCCCCGTGCCTCTTGGCACTATGATTGATCATCTCGGCAGCACCCCCAATCAGGTCGCCTTTGTTCAGAGTATTCTGCAGTCTCCTGCCATTTTACACCAACTTGAGTATCACCCACCCCAGTCACTATCCTTGATCCATTACAACTATGATCCCTTTCCCACAAGTCAGTTTCATATGATGCCCGATCATCCCCGCCATCATACTTTGAACAAAGGAAGTTTGAGTCCACCCACTCTACTTGCCCAGCTATCCCCCAGAGTCTAACAGTCCTACCATCAGAACTCTCACACTTCGGTTCTTCACCTCGTGCTCCTATCAAGGAAACATCATTTCCTTGCTAGTTGCAGGTCTCCCTCTGTCGACGACAGCCCCTCTATTCCAGAGTATAGACCCAGAGGTCCCTGCGCCTTGGATCCGTCACCATCTGTGGTGAGTGCCTACGGACCATTCTGAGAGGAGTCAACATTGCCTCTCCGACTGGTTGTTTCTCACATGCTCGACTTCAACACCTTGATTGCATCATTGAGAATCGCATAGGGTTTATATCCCTTTAGTTATTGGTCGAAGACCTCGGATTTCCCCCAAATCTAACACATTGGTGAGTCACTTCGGAACACCCTGTTATATGTTTCCGTGGATGTCTGGGTTGTGTTGGCAATTGTATTCGGAAGCCATCCAATTATATGCTTCCTTGAGTACCCAGTTCAGATCCAGTTCAGTGTACCATTGCGGATATGACTCCTCGTCACTATGCTCCAGCAGCTCATCAGTTCATCTGGTACCCCACTTAGTAGCACTGTTTTTATTCCAGTGTATCAGTTCTTCAGCTCAGACATGGTCAGGCCAGCAGTATGTCCTAGATTTTTGTCCCCTCTAAACCCTTATGATGTACACAGTGGTTCTCTATGTATCCTACAGGTCCCCCTTTTCGGGCCTCACTATTATTTTCTGTGTATCTTGATACGAGCATGGGTATGCCCACCTTGTCCATATATTGAGATTCTTCCTCATTCATTATTTGAGGCCATGTATATTTCAAGTCCCCATATTTTGTACCCCATTGTTATTATTATTCTAGATCTTGATACGAGCATGGGAATGCCCGCCTCGTCCATATGTTCAGATTATTCCTCATTCATTATTGAGGTCATGTACTTTCAGTTTTTGCAGTTTGTTCGGGACCGTTGTTTAAGGCTCTAGTTTGTTTCTTCTCTTCTCCACACCCCAGGAAAACCATAAAAGACTTATGATTTCTATCGGCCATACGATGAGCTCCTACCCTCACACATCAGGGGGCAATTTGTTAACACCCAAAAAGTGCTCACTACCTCATCTACCCTATTACATGACTCATTTGTCCATATTCTCTACCATATTTTCCTCCAATACCTTAAAATCCCATTAAAAAGCCTCCAAAAGGCCACAAAACCATTAAAAAAGCCTCCAAAAGGCCACAAAACCCCTTTTCCCCCCAAAATAGCAAAAACCCTCTAAAAAGGGAATAAAAAATACAAAAAAGAGGAAAAAGAGGGAAAAAGGAGGAAAAAACCCTATACAGCTGACCTAAACCATATGGTTCCCAAAACCATGGGCCAGCACCCCACCACTAAAAACCTATAAATAGGTGATGGAGGTGCCTCATTTCATATCCACAATCAAATACACCCTTACTCTGCCAAAATCACTCTTGAAACCCTAGCTCACCCTTGAGCTACTTTCACACTTGAGTGCCCCTTTGGCCCATTTCCAACCCTTTGGAGAAATAGAAAGGAGCAAAGCAAGAAGCTTGGAAGCAACTCTCCTGGACTGCTGCAAGAGCTTCACCAACCTCTTCACTTGAGGTAATCTTTAATACAAAAAGAGAAATCTTTTGCCATATTTTCATGTTTTGTTATTTATGTTAATGCTCATGCTAGGTTAAATTTCATTCTGTCTTACAATTTTTATTTACTGTTTATTGAACTGCTACTAAGGAGTCCCTTCTCCTTAGGAGGTGCTCATTTGCACAAGCTGGGGTGAAAACCCTAGCTATAGGTACTATCTCCCATGGTTGTAATGATTGGTTGATTGACAGTGGGGCTTCCAAACACATGATTGGGTTTAAGGAATCTTTTGTGAATCTATCTGAACATGAATCACCCCATAAGGTGAAACTTGGGGATGGTTATCAATACCCAATCAAAAAAAGTGGTGAAGCCTCCTACAACCTAGATTCTGGAAAATATTTGAAGATGAAAGAAGTCCTTTATGTACCTGGGCTCAAGAAGAACTTACTCTCCATCTCTGCATTGGATGCAAAAGGTATGAGGGATGCATTTGTGGATGGCCAAGTCCTAATGTGGCCAAAGGGAAAGAACATAGATGATGCAGTAGTGATTGAAGAGCAAGAGGGAGGTTTGTATAAATTGAAGGGACAACCTGAACATGCCATGGTACATGAATCCATGGAGCCAAGTGAACTTTGGCATAGAAGACTTGCTCATATGCACTATAGGGCACTTCCAATTGCAAGCAAGGCTGTAGAGGGTCTTCCTGAAATCAAGACCAAACATGAAGGTGTTTGCAAAGGATGTGCAAAAGGTAAGAACATTAAGAAGGCTTTCCCAAGCAGTGAAAGCAAGGAAAAAGACATCCTGGAAATCATCCACTCAGATGTATGTGGTCCTATGTCATCCAGTTCTCTGAGTGGGTATGTTTACTATGTCTCATTTATTGATGACTTCTCTAGGAAGACTTGGGTATATTTCTTGAAGAACAAAGATGAGGTGTTTGATTAGTTCAAGGAATTCAAAACGTTGATGGAGAATCAAACTGATAAGAAGATCAAAACATTTAGATCCGACAATGGTGGAAAATTCACCTCAGGTGACTTCAAGAAGCTTTGCAGTGATTCAGGGATTAAGAGGGAGTTGACTGCTCCTTATAATCCTCAACAGAATGGAGTTGTAGAAAGGAAGAACAGAACAATCATGGAAGCAGCAAGGGCAATGCTGCATGACCAAGATCTTCCTATGCATCTATGGGCAAAAGCAGCTAGAACAGCTGTATATGTGTAGAACAGAACACCCAACAAGATATTGGACAACAAAACTCCAGAAGAGGCCTTTTCTGGTAAGAAACTTGAAGTCAGCCATCTCAAAATATTCGGTTTTCGAGTATACACACATGTCCCAAACGAAAAGAGGACCAAACTAGATTCTTCAGGAAAGAAGGCTATCTTTGTGGGTTACAGTGAAATCTCGAAGGCTTACAGATTATACTTTCCAGGGTTCAAGAAGATTGATGTCAGCAAGGATGAATCAAGAGGGAGCACACTCCAGCAGCTCCTGCAAGGATGCAAATTTTCAGAGGTAGTTGACCATCTTCCTACATTCCACAACATAAAGGTGTAGAAGAAGCTACTTCAGCAGCTCCTGCCAGGAAGCAAAGACTCAGAGGGAGTCCACCCAACAAACAAACAAAGATAAGTATTTCAATTATCATTTCTTGCCTACTTTTGTTTAAATAATATTATGCTTATGTTCCTAGACTTAGGAGATGTATTGTGCATATTAGAATGATTTCATTAATGAACAGTATACTACTAATATGCATGTGAAGGGTAAGTGGCCTATGGCACTGTACAACATTCCAGTGCTACTTATCTAGAATGAAACCTCTTTGCTGACATGCTGGGAGTAGTGCAAACTATTAACAATGTTCTGGTAGAGACTCGAAGGCATCTAGAAAGTTGTGGAACATGGATAAATGTTGTATTGAAGATTTGGCTAATATAACTGCATGACTACATGACATATTTCTTTATGTGTAAAGAATTTGTTCTAAAAATTATGACATGTTTCTAATCATGCAATTTAACTTGTTTTGTAGGAAAGACCATATATCTTTACCTACAAAAGAAGAACTACAACATTTGTTCCAGCAACAAAGATATCTATTGAAGATATTGAAGTTCCCAGGATCTGGGATGAAGAAATGGAATTCCATGATCTGTCAATCATGAAGAAGATGTTTGGGATGCAGTCCCAAGATCTGATAGGGAATCACATGTGTGCAGATTGAAGAAAGCCTTGTATGGCTTGTAGCAAGTTCCCAGAACTTGGTGTGATACAAAGAGGAAGCTTGCTCGATATGAAAGATTTGGGAATGATGCATTATTTCCTAGGTATGGAGGTGTGGCATAGTACAGGTGGGATCTTCCTTGGTCAAGGGAAGTACACAGTAGATATCTTGAAGATATTTGGGATGATGGATTGCAAGGCCTTGGCCACACCTATGGCATCGAATCTGAAGCTTTTATGTGATGCTTCATCTGAGCCAGTTGATTTCTCTATGTATAATCAGATGATTGGGTCCTTGATGTACCTGACGAACACGAGACCAGATATTTTCTTTGCAGTGAACACATTGAGTCAGTTCCTGACAGATCCAAGGAGTTTTCATCTGGTTGCTGTAAAGCATGTTCTGAGGTACCTGAAGGGTATAGTGGATTATGGGCTCAAGTATGAGGCGAATCAAAAGTTTAACTTGCAGGGTTATGTTGATTCAGATTGGGTTGGTAGTGCTGCAGATAGGAAGAGCACATCTGGGTGTTGCTTCAGTATGGGATCAGGTGTGATCTCTTGGTTTAGCAGGAAGAAGTCCTGTGTAGCACTGAGTACAGCTGAGGCAGAGTGTGTTGCAACTTGTTCAGCTAGTTGTGAGGCAGTATGGCTATGGAAGCTACTGTCTGAGTTATTTAATCTCCCGTTGGATGGTACTGGTATCTTTTGTGATAACTAGAGTTGTGTGAAGCTGTTCGAGAACCCAGTGTTTCATGACAGGTCGAAACACATAGAGATCAAATATCACTATATTAGGGATATGGTGCAGAGAGGAGCTGTGAAGCTCCTGTATGTTGCGATGGACAAGCAGATTGCAGATGTGTTGATGAAGCCACTAGCCAGGGTGAAGTTCGAGTACTTCAGGGAGAGGCTTGGTGTTCTTCAGATTGATGACACTTCGAGGAAGAAGTGATGGACACATTTGCTAAATCCATTCCAAGCATGTTGGAAGGAGGATCCTTCACATGGCTATGGATGTGAGCGCTGGATGATGAGCATCAGGATGATGTTTTGGTTTCTGCTTTGTATGATCAGTTGGATCATTTATATGTATATGTATGTACTCATCATGTTGGATGCTGGATATGATCAGTTGGATCATTTATATGTATGTATGCCTCATGTTGGATGTTGGATATGATCAGCTGGATCATTTATATGTATGTACACATCATGTTGGATGCTAGATATGATTGGTTGGATCATGTGTATGTATTTTGTATATGCATCATGTTGGATGCTTGGACCATGTATCTATATATGTATCAGGTGGATACATTGTATGATCAGGTAGATCATGTATGATGATATGTATCAGGTAGATACTTGGTATGCATCAAGTAGATGCATTGTATGATCAGGATGATCATGGATGACGAGCTTCAGGATGTTGCTCTAGATGACATGCAGCAGGATGTTGCAGTGATGATGATCAAGATGATCATGTGTATATTAGGATGATGTATGGTGAGTATCAGGTTGATACTCTATGGCTGTGGAACAGGTTGTGCAAATAAGCATTTAATTTGTGCCCTGGGAGATTTTCAGATAGTCTTTCGAGGTTTTTTCCTATGGCATGTAATTTGTACCCTGGGATATCTGGCAAATGCTCTTTCGAGGTTTTGCTTGGGAGGACATATAATTTGTGTCCTGGGAGATTTGCAGATAGTCTTTCGAGGTTTTACCTATGGCATGTATTTTATGCCCTGGGATATCTGGCAGATGCTCTTTCGAGGTTTTGTCCTATGGCATGTAATTTGTTCCCTGGGAGATCTGATAGGTTGGGCTGTGTGCTTGTAATCAGTCCTAGGATGCTCTTTCAAGGTTTTGCCATGACCACATGTAATTTGTGCCCTAGGAGATCCGATAGGTTGAGCCTTGTGCTCGCAATCAGTCCTGGGATGTTCTTTCAAGGTTTTGTGGTGACCACATGTAATTTGTGCCCTGGGAGATCCGATAGGTTGAGCCTTGTGGTCGTAATCAGTCCTAGGATTCTCTTTCGAGGTTTTGTGGTGGGGTCACATGTAATAAGTCCTGGAAATATGGACAGGATGAAAAAGGCCTCAGATGCTCTTTAGAGTTCTTGCTAGTCAAGAGACTCTTTTAAGGTTTTGTGACACACGTAATAAGTCCTGAGATTTCCACAGTATGGCTAGTGATGATGAAGACCTACAGGTGGTGGGCCTACATCCAGTATGAAAAAGGATTGGCTCTGTAGAACTTTCTATGATGAGTAGAGGCAAAGATTGGTTGAGATAGTAGCAGCAGTGACGATGATGATGACGATGCATTGATGACGATGATCCCAAGAAGAAGACTTGTCTAGTAGATCTGTGTTGAGAAATACCTTCCTAGTTAAGAGGGAGTGTTGATGTATATGTAACTTTGCAATGTATTTCATCTATGTATTTCATATATATTTATTGTACCCTTATTAGAGATATGTTATTCCTCTATAAGGAAGTGTCATCATGTGGATTCACAAGTGTCGCAAGTGTGTGTACTTGCCGATGGGTTATTAGACCACCATGTGTGGGGTTGGCCCTGAAATATATATTATATTGTGGATGTACCTAGCTAGACAAGTCGGCCCCATAAGGTCACTGGGAAAATAGGTTAGTATAAATAGAGATTAGGAGATCTCTATTTAGATCATTCGGAAAGTTATCTCTCTCTCACTCAGAAAGTGGCGCACCAGTGAGGAGGAGGATCATCTGCTTCTAGGAGACTATCTCAAGTGTATTTGCTTGTACTTTGGTTGAGCCATTGCTCTCTCTATCTTTGAGGAAGTTGTGGGGTTTTTCAACTTAGGTTTTTCCCCACGGAAACTCTGTGTCTCTTGTCTCTCATGCTTTTGATTCTTGTGATGCTTGTCATGCTTATTGTGATTGTTATGCATTGATATACTGTATGTGTTATTCTATGAGTGAAGATCCTAGAGTATTGTGAATTAATGCTCAAAATTGAACAGTAACAACCTGGGATGCTATTTCGAGACATTGCTCTGGGAGGACATGTAATTTGTGCCCTGGGATATTTCAGGTCGGAGTTGTGTACCTGTAACATCCTGAGATGCTCTTGCGAGGTTTTGTCCTATGGCATGTAATTTGTGCCCTGGGAGATTTCAGGTCGTAGTTGTGTACCCGTAACATCCTGAGATGCTCTTTCGAGGTTTTTCCATGACCACATGTAATTTGTGCCCTGAGGAGATTTCAGGTCGGAGTTGTGTACCCATAACATCCTGAGATGCTCTTGCTAGGTTTTGTGGTGACCACATGTAATTTGTGCCCTGGGGAGATTTCAGGTCGGAGTTGTGTACCCGTAACATCCTGAAATGCTCTTGCTATGTTTTGTGGTGGGGTCACATGTAATAAGTCCTGGAGATCTGGACAAGATGAAAAAGGCCTCAGATGCTCTTTAGGGGTCTTGCTAGGCAAGAGACTCTTTAAAGGTTTTTTGACGCACGTAATAAGTCCTGAGGATTCCACAGTATGGCCAGTGATGACGAAGACCTGCAGGTGGTGGGCCTACATCCAGTATGAAAAAAGACTACCTCTGTAGAACTTCCTATGACAAGTAGAGTCAGATATTGGTTGAGATAGCAGCAGTAGTGACGATGATGATGACGATGCATCGATGACGATGATCCCGAGAAGAAGACTTGTCTAGCAGATCTATGTCGAGAAATGCCTTCCTAGTTAAGAGGGAGTGTTGATGTATATGTAACTTTGGAATGTATTTCATCTATGTATTTCATATATATTTATTGTACCCTTATAAGAGATGTGTTATTCCTCTATAAGGAAGTGTCGTCATGTGTATTCACAAGTGTCGCAAGTGTGTGTACCTGTCGATGGGTTATTAGACCACCATGTGTGGGGTCAACCCTGAAATATATATTATATTGTGGATGTACCTAGATAGACAATTCGGCCCCATAGTGTAACTGGGCAAACAGGTTAAGTATAAATAAAGATCGGGAGATCTCTATTTGATCACTCGGAAATTCACACACTTCTCTCATTCGGAAAGTGGCACACTTATGAGGAGGAGGCTCTGCTGCTAGGAGAAGACTATCTCTTGTATTCTGGTTGTATCATTGCTCTATCTATCTCTGAGGAAGTTATTGGGGTTTTTCACCTTTATGGTTTTCCCAAGTAAAATCTGTGTCTCTTCTGTGCTTGCATTATTGTGTCCATGATTGATATGCTGTAGATTTGTTGTACATGTTGTTCTCTCAATTAAGATCCTAGATAAGATTGAAGTAAATTCTGAAAATTTAACACACCATGGTCATATGTTCTTCATCTAGAACTTGATTTGTCTTTCTTGATGTACCTTTCATGTTAGCGGACAACATCAACCTCATACAACACCACAGTGCATTAGTACAATCATAAGTGTCATAACCCTAATCAATGAATGTCTTCAATCATTCACATGCATTCATACATTTACTAGGGTGATAAGACAAGTCTAAAATTAATTAATATTGTACTAAACTCAATAATATGAAGACAAATATATCATAACCTTAATCATGAACAGATTTCAAAAACATACCTGTATCTCTTCAAGTCATACCTGTAGGGATTGCTTGTATCCTTCTTATGTAAGGCCTTAGCCTCGTCTCCCTCTAAAACTGGAACTTCTTCACTTACGCAGGTGTCCAATTCATTCTCTTAGTAGGATTAACCCAGTCCACTTTGATTTGCTTAAACTAGATCTGGAGTTGGATTAGGGTTTGTCAAAGAAACCCTAAAAATTCAAACTTTGAATTTCAAACTTCTGAAATGATAGAAAGATGTGCCTTGTTGAGCTGCTTAAGCTGGTATACTCAGATTTTGAGATCTGCAAAATTTGACCCCTCAAAATTGCCTTTGAAACTTCTGGATTCACTGGACAGGACCCCGAGTTAGGGTTTGATAACGCCCACCCTTATTCCCAACCAAAAAGTTCGATCCAATGCTTTAAACTTCAATTTGCTTGAGGAGCTTCCAGCCGTGGTCACAGATTTCAAAAATTCAAACTTTTGCAGAAGCCCTAATTTTCCACCTTTTCGATCAAAATCTCGAACTAGGGTTTGATCAAGCATGACCTTCTTCCCAACAAAAAAATTCGATCTTGGTCTCTAAATTTTGATTTTCATGAGGATTATTCATTCGTGGTCTCCGATTCCAAAAATTCCAACTTTCTCTGAAGCCCTAAATTCTTGCAGCAGTGATAAGCCAAGAATGAAGGTGCTCAGAATCCAAATCTGTTTTGACATAAATATGCACCTGATTTTTTCTGGTGCATCTATGAGATTACGAATCCATAGGGTCTAAAACATCTTCTTGTGGTAGCCTGACCTAACATATTTCCAAACCCACAGGTCTGACCTCAATTGGATTCTCTGAGAGAGACTTACGACAAGTGTCACAATGTGACCTGTTTATGGGATAAAATGGGAGAGCGAACTTGTACAGAGTGCCACGTGTCACTGGATCAATTTCGACGTTTGAAAACTTACTTGAGAAACTACAGTACATACTCTTACTATCACTTTTTACATAATTTCATTTGGAGATTCCTAGCCCAAGTTGTGAACTTTTTTCCTAGGTCACCTGTTTCTGACTGAGATCTGGAAGAGGCAGAAACCCTAGATTGTACGAATCATAAAACACAAACTACAATGAGTTAGATGCTGTGATTCGGAGACAAGGTACATCGGGATGTTATCTACGAAGTGTAAAAATTTCAGATCCTGAACCTTCACCAAAATGGATTTGTAGCGAAAGTGCCACAATGACTAGTTTTTGCTATATCAAGCCCTAACTTCCAATTTGTCACAACTGCAACAAGTCTCATAAATGCCATATCATGCCTTCCTTTAGGCTAGCTATGATACCATGTTAGTTTTTCAACATTTAGTTCAATATATCTAGGATCTTAACTGAAAGAACAACATGAATAGCATATCAAGCATAAGATACAAGAGAGAAGAGACACAAAACATTTCACCGGGGAAAGCCAAGAAGGTGAAAAACCCCACAACTCCCTTAAAGATAGAATAAGCATCAATACAAGGATAACCATGATCAAACCCAAGAGATAGATATATTCACAAGCATTCTCCTCCTCTACTTGTTCACACCCTCCTCTTCTCTCACTAATGCGAAGTGAGTGAATAATAGAATGTGTAAAATGAGAGAGACACACTCTCTATTTATACACTAACTTCCACTTGACCTTTACTCAACTAGGTCGGCCTCAACTTAACCACTTAACATAATGCTGACTGGGCCGACCCCTACTAGGGTGGTATAATAACCCTTTGACCCACATGACTCATACAAGTCTGACCCCATTAAGGTGGTCTAATAACCCATCAAGTATAAGTTACGACACTTACAAAATAACTTGCGACACTTGCAAGTACAACTGACGACACCTCCAATTGGAGGAATAATGCATCTCCGTTGGCAATACAATAAAGTACAAATAGAATATACAAGTGAACATCTTCCGAAGTTACAAATAGATCAACAGGAAAGACAAAGGTTGAACAATGTGCAACTATATAAATTTTATAAGCAATTATGAGAGGTGATTCGATGCACTTCACGTATCCCAAAGTAGATAATAGCTGTGTACATCAGGAAGATGAGATTCAAGGCTGGTCTCCATTGTATCTTCATACATCCTGAGATACATCAAATCCAAAATGGTATGAGTGTCAATATCAGCTGGATGCCCTAAATATTGACCTCATTATTGAGGATTGGTCATCGGAATGTAAAGTTGATGCACTAGAAGAACTTCTGACCACATATGATGAGAGTGCCGATGGCAATGGTCAACAAGAGAAAAATGGTGTTGAAGGAGAAGATGACCAGTAAGAAGAAGAGAAACAACAACAACAGGCTAGAGATATGCCAGTAGGATAAAAGAGAAAGAACCCCGAAGCAAATGCGTCAGAGGTGGCGAGAAGAAGGAAACAGAAAGCGAATAAGACTATGCTTGATGCGAGGTTATAGGAAGATGACTATGAATGCATCGCCACCAAATTTCATGCACATATAGAAGAAAAAATCACATAAAAAGAGAAAAATCAAGAGCAATGTCACGCAATCATGGCACAAAGTATTGTCGAGTTGAGAAGTACGATGGAAAGGGTAGAGCAACTACAAAGAGATACAATGAAAGAATCAGACTTTGAAGATAAATCATAGGAGTTAATCCAAGAAAAAGGAAAGCACGTGCACTAACAATGTGAACTTGGTTGGTGCGCATAGAGCGAACAAATGTCATATTCCCATCCGATGAAGTCACTGAAGGTGCGAAGCAGCTTGCACACTTAGACATTAATGTGGGAATGTTTCCTATAGAGGGACTGCATGATCTACACTTGCAAGTTGTAGAAGAAATCAAAGAGAGGGACATAATAACATACAATCAACAGTTGATGTTGGAAGAAAGATACAATGAATTGAGGAATGAATTCCGACAAAAGATGGATGAGATAGCATACGCTCGAGAAAATTAGAAGAAGCTGAAGAAGGTCATTGCAAAATTTTGTGCGAAGATCTCGGAGTTCGACGAAGAACCTGAAGTTGAAGCAAATATAGTCAAGATTGGCACTGCAGTCGACAACCTTAAAGCAAAGATGGAGGACATGGAAATTGGATACAAAGAGAAGATTACAAACTTGGAGGCTACGCAGCAACCTGGTACTCCTCCAGAAGTAAAGACGATAAGAGATGAAGAGTTAAAAACTTCGACAGAAAGCATCTTTGCAGAAGTTGTGAGGTGCCAAGATTTATTCGAAGAAGTGACACAGTTATGGGCGACACTGTAGGAAGACCCAGAATTGCAGAAGATTCATGGTGAAGTAAAAAGGAAGTAGAAGGACCTCGACTCAATGAAAACGACGATGAAGGACTTTCGGCTGAGGAAAAGAATACAAAAGTTCCCAAAAATAAAGGAATAGCAGAAAGAAATGAAGACATTAAGGACCAAGGAAGCAGAAACTTTGGGCAAGTTGCAACCAATGCAGGAAGAGGCATTGGTGCTTTCTGACGAGAATGAGTTCAAGCTGCAATAGCTTCGCACAATAGAAAGCAGAGTTAAAGACCAGATGCAGGAACTAATATCTACAATGTTGCTCGACACAGTGAAGGAATACGAGTAGGAAACTAAGGAGGTTGTTGCAAAGCTGAGCACAGCATATCAAGAGCTTGCATCAAAGATGAATATCCCTAGAAATGCGAAGTCATCAAAAGCTAGTGCAAGTGACTGGGGAACGAGTCACAAGTAAGTGTTAGGGGCCTGTTGGGCATGGCCCAAGAAGAGAAAGTTACGAAGGTGAGTATAGTTAGGAGCGGCCCAACACTGAACATTTTTGGGACAAAAGCGACTCCGCAAATCCATGGTAGAAGGTATGGACGGAAGATCATGTTGGTTGTGGAGCCTGATCTTCCAGATTCAAAGATGTAATTCAGTCGTTTTTGTACCCCAGGCTTACTGTACACTCGTTCCCCAACCTCGGGGTTGTTTTCGCCAACAATTTATAGGCCCATGGTTTTGGGTAACCCGTGGTATTTTCCCATTTTATTTCCCCTATAAAATAAATACATTGTAACATGGCTAGGGTTTATATATTAGGTATTATGCATTGTAAAGATCTCTGAGATCATAAAGAGAGACTGTGAGAAAGTGAAGAGGAAGTGCAGCGGATGTGCTGCAGGTTGTATCCATTCATTTGCTGGATGGTATAATAATAAGGATTGGCAATTTATGTGTTGGCATAGCCCATCTTGGGTGAACCATGATATATTGGTGTCTCTCTTGTGATGCCTTTGTGTAATTTTTATTTTCATCTTGTTTATTGTTATTGCTCTGCAATCTTATTTTTCTAACAGATTAGTGAAGAAGAAAGGACCTGTTTCCTTAATAAAGACAAGGTACTAAGGACAACCAGAGGTGGCTGGCGTAGTTAAGGGCCAAGAAGTGACCTGAATGCTAGAGAATCAGGAAGTAAAGAAGCGGAGTGGTGTAAATGACACACCACTACAGAAGTCAGAGCTGCACTGTCAAGGAAAGCGTCAGATTCAGAGGAAGCAACGCCAAAGGGATAAGGAAGTTAAAGCTTATCGTGGTCTACGGGAGAACAACGAGGTTTTTGGGTTCTGGGTACTATAGGGGTTGGCCCATATTTATTGTAATATGTGACATTCAGGGACATCTATATTAGGGTTATTTTGTATCCGGAAGGGTTAGGTATTATAGGAATTTATGTATTTTGATGGTTAGATAGACCTTATAAGATAATAGTGATGAAGAGAGAACAAACTCTACAGTTGAGTGCATAGATATCTTATTGTAGAGAAGAGTCTGCAGTTGATTATGCAGACTAAAAACATTACCCTTTCGAGATAATAAAAGAACAGTTCCTGCGGACGTAGCTCCCTCCTGGGGGTGAACCACGTAAATCAATGTGTTTATGTGTATGAGTTTATGGCATGTTTTGTATATGATTTTATGTGCGTTTATGTATTTACTTTCATATGTATGTGAATGGTAATCGCACATTGAGTAATTGGAATACTAGTGTGTGAATCTGAAGAAGAAACAATTAGTATGATGAATGTGTAGCTAACTCGTGAATACAATAGAGATTCAGTGTAGTTCTATATACTACGCTAGCTGTGAATTCAGAAGTCATATGTTATTCTATCCCATTAATAAACGTTAAATAGAACGTTAAGCGAGGTTGTTAACCACATTTGCGCATCGCCATGGTTACAAAAGCTTGATTCTATAACCCCCCATATTCTCTTCGAGTTAGACTTCAACCTATTTACAAGGTGATGTCGAGGGGGATAGTGAAAGGGGTTTTGTTGTGTCTACATTTATCTCGTGAATGAAGGGTCAGCCAACCCTTTTTGTCCTCAGTATTCTTCCAGTGTTCACCATTCTACATATACATGAATTAACATCCTAGCCTTCGGAGGTTGATTATTTTTACAATTCCCTCATAAATCAAGGGGCGGATGACCCTTCTTGTTCCCAGTATGTTGTTCATAATATTTCTAGACTGCAATAAGGGTCATTCAATCCTTCTTGTGTTCACCATTATGGATATAGGTGAATTAACAATTCTCTACTAAACGAAGGGGTGGCTGATCCTTCTTGTCATATGTCAAAAGTCGGAATAATTTTTATTATTATATGTTATAACTTATCCAATGTCCTAATCCCTACTATTTACTATGGATGTCAGAAGTCAGGAATTGTCGGCCTAGACTTCGCAGATTAACTACTTTTACATTTCTCTCATAAATGAAGGGTCGGTCGACCCTTCTTGTGCTCAGTATTCTTCCAGTGTTCACCATTCTGCATATACATGAATTCATGGCCTGTACTTCATAGGTTGAATATTTTTACAATTCCCTCATAAATGAAGGGGCGGCCAACCCTTATTGTGCCCACTATTATGTTCATAATAGTTCTAGACTGCAAGAAGGGTCGGTGGATCCTTCTTGTGCTCACCATTCTAGATATAGGTGAACTCACAATTCTCTACTAAACGAAGGGGTGGCCGATCCTTCTTGTCGGATTTTGGAAGTTAGGAAAAATATTTTTATTTGTTATAACTTAGCCAATGTACTGATCCCTACTATTTACTGCGGAAGTCAGAAGTCGGGAATTGTCAACCCATCTTTGGTAGATTAAATATTTTTATATCTCTCTCATAAATGAAGGGTCAACCGACCCTTCTTGTGCATAGTATACTTCCAGTGTTCACTATTCTTCATATACATGAATTGATGGCCTAGCCTTCGTAGGTTGAATATTTTTACAATTCCCCCTTAAATGAAGGGGCAGACAACCCTTCTTTTTCCCAATATTTTGTTCATAATAGTTTTAGACTGCAAGAAGGGTCGGCCGATCATTCTTGTGTTCACCATTATGGACACAGGTAAATTCACAATTCTCTACTAAATGAAGGGCGACCGATCCTTCTTGCCATATGTTGGAAGTCGAGATAATTTTTTTTTATATGTTATAACTTATCCAATGTCCTGATCCCTACTATTTACTGTGGAAGTTAGAATTCATGAATTGTTCACCTAGACTTCGTAGATGAACTATTTTTACATTTCTCTCATGAATGAACGGTCCACTGACCCTTCTTGTGCACATTATTCTTCTAGTGTTCACCATTCTACATATACATGAATTGACGGCCTAGACTTTATAGGTTGAATATTTTTACAATTACCTCATAAATGAAGTGGCGGCCGACACTTCTTGTGCCCAGTATTTTTTTCATAATAGTTCTAGACTTTAAGAAGGGTCGGTCAATCCTTCTTGTGGTCACCATTCTGGATATAGGTGAATTCACAATTATTTACTAAACAAATTGGTGACTGATCCTTCTTGTCAAATGTCATAAGTCGGGATAGATATTTTTTATATTTTATACCTTAGCAAATGTCCCTATCCCTACTATTTACAGCGAAAGTCGGAAGTTAGGAATTGTCGGCCTAGACTTCGTAGATTAACTATTTTTACATTTCCCTCATCAATGAAGGGTCAGTCGACCCATATTGTGCTCAATGTTCTTCCACTGTTCACCACTATGCATATACATGAATTGATGACCTAGACTTCGTAGGTTGAATATCAAAAATTCGTCTCATTATGTAGGAAGGAAGGGCTCATATCTTCCTTTTTCACAAACAACAGGTGTCAGATGAAATTGACATAAATATATACTAAGCAGGGGAGGATTTATTGGACATTATTATTTTGATACATTACTTAAAATAGTTGTATAATATGGTAGAATATTAGCTAAAATGAATAGATAAATAGTTTTTGGTTTATTGATTGTGATATGGAATGCTAAATGTTGATGTGGATGGAAGATGACAAACAAGGTTATTATGAGATAAAAACCTGTGTAACATCTGGAATAGTGGCCATTTGGGAGACTAGTATGTTTCACATGTAACATATGATTATCATGATCATTGAATGTTATGGAAAAGAACATGTACAGTTTCTTTGATTCATAATATGAATAGAAAGAGGCTCTTTTTCTTCTGGGAAAAAGAAAAAAAATCATATAACTAGGATGAATTCTGCATTGATTTGGAAGAAAGAACATTGACGATATTTAAATTTGTGAACTGGTGCATATATATTGAATTCTAACTCACATAGTACAGTCAACTATGAGTCAAAGCAATAAGATGGTGTAACAGGAAATACATTCACAAAAGAGAATTTAATAGTTTGAAGAAAGTGACAACAAATGAATCTTTGTTTCTGATAGACTTGTGCTTCTTCTCTTCATTAAATTCTTTAAAAATATTTACATCACTGTATTTCTTCTCTTGGATCCAACCCCGATTTCTTTGTAAAATCAATATTTATACAAAATGTTCTTTGAATAAATCCTGCCTGATTCTTCGCTAAAAAAAGAAATTTCAAAGAAATCTCTAAACTTCAGGAACATTTGTTTTGTTGTAGACCAAGTTGATATAGTGTTGTTTTGATTTGGGCTAATGTAACACTCAAGAAGTTAACAAAGGAACCGCAACTTCATTTCAAATTAAGACACTTGTATATTCATTCTTGATATAACCTGTATTTTGCTTTCCCAAATTTTTCAACAATTTTCCATTGATCTTGATTTGGGATTTCATAATCCATTATTTCTCTCACCATCACCTTCAATTCTATGCATGTTGTGTAACATACATCTGGAAGATCCTTCTTAATCATTACAAATTGTTCAAGTATTTCAAAATCATGGGTAAATTTATCAATTATTGTCTTTCTAGTTAATACTTTGACCAAACCTTCAAATTTCGAGTGATCAATATGATCCTGTACTATCAAACTATGATAATTTTCTTGAGTCATTAATTTTCAATCATCACTCCAAAAAGAAGGTAGACCAGTTTCAAAAATACCCATAAATAATTCCTTAAAATTTTGAACTTCAAGGACCATGTGTTGCGCTTTGTCTTGTAGTTCTTTAACACGATCATGCTTACCAATAATTCTTCTTCTTGAAATGATGATTGATGGTATATCTTTGATTCCAAGATTCTGAATATCTAATTGAGTTAGAGTGTTTAAAAATATGACTGTATTTTGAGTTTTTTTTCTGAAGGCCTTTTGCATAATATCTTGTTTGCCACTTTACACCATTGGAGAGCTATGTTTGCTATAGCATATTTATCTTCCATATAATTCAAATGTGACAAGAATTTGGTGACTTCCACTGATATCGCATCCCATATAAGGTGTTTATCTCCTTGTAATAGAAGCCTACCTATCAATCTATATTTTAATTCATCAAATTTCTTTTGCAACTGTTTTCTATCACTCAAAGTTTTTTTCTCTTATTCATAATTTTGAATTACTTCATGTTCCAACTCCTGGTTTGCCACTTTCAACTCTTCTATATCTACATATTTTAGAATACTTTGTGACATGGCACTGGTCAGTTTCTATGTGGAGGAATTTTCCATTTGTCCTTCATTTGTACATCGATATCGATCCCTTGGCTTCTCTGGAACTTGCACAGTTTTAATATGATTGGTATGTAACACTGGAATTTGTGCCCACAATTCAATCCTTTCTTTTTCCCAAGCATTCTTTTCATCTTGTAACCTTAAAATTTTACCTTTTTGATCCATCATTTCTTGATATATGGATCCTTTTTATTGTTTCAATACTAACAAATATGGATATTGCACATGTTGATTATTTGGCACCTTCAATTTTTTCTTGAGCATTTGGATGGTATTTTTTGGTACACTGAGTGTTCCCTAGCTCGACTCCCATTGTCACAAGGTCCATTTGTAGTCTTTTAATATGGATCAAATTTGCTTTGTTTTCTTCCTTCTCTTTCCTCAACTGACTCTCTAGCTTTGCTATCACAAAATGCAATTTATAAAATTTTAAAGTGGATTGTAATAAATCAGATTACATGACATCTCCTATTTGTATATGCAATTGAATATTATCGGGTATATTAATGTCATCAAGATTAAATTCCATTTTAGAAACAGTCTCATCATTCACCACTGCAAACCTTAGAATGTTTCTTTCTGGATCCTTAACTATAAGAAGGGAAACTTTTTGTTCTTCCAACTTTCTTACTTGAGGGTACAATTTTTGACATTATTCCAAAGACTACTTCCTATTTTTTGTATATTGTGAAAGGAAATCAAATATGGACTTATACTGAGAGTTACTTCCAGATTCCTTTATTTCTGAAAAACAATATTGCTTCATATTTACAAGTGGTTGCAAAATCAAAGTAGTTTTTTCTGGAACAATTAAATCTCATTCCTCCTTACTAATAATTTTCTTCTGTTGTTCCACTTTTGAGTTCTTGCTTGAAACATCTTCATCTACTTCCATACTATCAACTTCTGAAATAGTTCTCTTATTGGTGATATCAGATTTAGCTAGTGTCTGAACCAGCATTGCCAAATTGCTTGTTTGTTCCATATTCACTTCTTCCTTATCTTGTTCAAATTTGAATATATTTTCCATTTCTTTTAATCCTTCAACTGCTTGATGATCAAAATATTTGTTTCTATTTTTTTCTCCTTTGCGATATAATTTGATGTGGATCATAATTAATCCTTTCAGCCTCTTGGAAATCCATGATTGTCAATAATTTTTCTACTGTAGATAAGGCTTCCTTAGAATTAATAATGAATGCACCAACTTTAAGAGGGAATTTCACATTTGATTATTTTTTGAAAACACCGAAATTTTCTTCTTCTGAATGCAACCTTTGTCTAATAAATTCTAAGGTGAAAACCATAGGTGTTAAAAAGGTTGGAAACAGATATGGTACTCCAGTAAAACCATACACTCTAATTATAGTATGTTCCTTATACAAGAACCCATAACCTGTTTGGCCTTCTAGTGTAGGATGCAACATTTCTTTCATTTATTCTAAACCTTGGGGAAATTCAGCATTAAAAATAATTTTGTAAACTTCTTCCATGATTGTATTGGTGAACTCAAACATATTGATGTGTTTAGGAAGGTCATGAGAAAGGAAGGTACCAGGAAACTTCAATTCGGAAATATTTGAACATAAGAACAGGTTCAAGAGATATGACTGATATCTGAAATGATTCAACTCGTTGAAATTCACCAACTCGTTGAAATTCACCAACTCGTTGAAATTCACCAACTCGACATGAATCTCTTCAACTAGGAATTCATCAAAATTAAAACAACACACTGGAATCGACTGTGACTTGGTTGAAATGACTTGCAAAAAGAAACCTAACATAAATTCTGTGATTGACTTATCACTATATAGACCTAAAATTTGACTTAACAAGGACAAAACTAACTGGGTATCTCACTGAAAGGCATCAATACTCAAAGGGATCGATAGTTTTTCATGCAGCTGACCATCTTTCAAGACTAGTATTAAAAACTTGTATTTTTCTTCCAGACTACAATTCCTATAAAAATTTACCAAATTTTAATCTTTAAATGACTCAGGGATTTCAAGAAATGTTTTAGGTAAATTTGGAACCTCATGAACATTTTGCGCATTGACTGGGCATAGAATTTTGGTTATATTTACATTAATGATTACCCTTTCGGCCTATGAATAATTCTCTGCCCACCAACCAACAAATTCGAGGAAGTGTAGGGTCTGTTCGACACAAAAATAATACAGAAAAGAACCAAAAAAATTAAATACATCCTTTCCCTGCGACTTAAGATCCATTAATTTCTGTTTAGACTATGAAATACTACACATGGACAAAACAAGGTAAAAAATTTCCCTTTCCCTGTCAACTACAAGCTCCTTGTTTCCATCTAAGCTTTCATTGAATGGAACAAGTTCTTCAATTTTCTCCATCTAGGAAACAAACTCTGAAAAGTGAGGGTTTCGAGCTACCTGTGAAGTGAGCTTGTTGACTTTTTTTCTTGTTGACGAAGACAAGTGACCTGTTTCTTGTGGCATCTTTTCCTCTAGGAAAAAATCAACAAATGCATTGTTTCAAACTTTGAAAAAACCTTTTATATAACATATGAAGCCCATGAAGTTGAATTGCAAAGAACACCATCGATATCAGAAGAATCAAATCCAATGGATCACATGCATCTCACTGGTTTAACATGCATGAAGTCCAACCTAAGAATGTTACTCGAAGTCCACTTTTAATTGGGATCATAAACTGTTCAAGTCCACCGGCGATTTGGGATGGGGCGATCCAACGGTACAAGATAATTTCGCTGGGTTAAGTTGTTCAGAGTTTAAAGCTCACAAAGTGATGAGAAATCTTTACAAATCTAGCTAAGTGCATGTTGATGTCCACCGTTGATGTGGATTGATGAAGATCCAACGGTTTTGAATCATTTTGTTGTTCAAAGATGCTCGAGGGTTAATTAAAAGGATCAAACGTGAAATATTTGTAAATCTTAGTTGGTGGTCGGTTTGAAATCCACTCTGTTGAACGAAGGTTTGGAAATGGTATATTTGGAGAATAATTTGGATAAAGTTTCAACTTTGGAGAATGCCAAAATTGGTTAACTCTGCAAAATAGTAATTCCTTATTAATTAAAACAACATTGAAATATTATGAAGATCAATGATGAATCGATGCCATTAAAATGATACAATATTTTTTAAGAAGAGGCATGATTTTCCTAAAAAGAAACAATGTTTCAAATAATAAAGTTCTTTGAAAAGATATATAACCATACAAGTCAAATGTATGAAGAGGACCAGAGGTGTATCTGAATTTTTGGTAATTGCATATCAGAAGCAAGAAAGAGGCCAGTGAGATAGATGAGTCATTACGAAATCTCAAGCTGCCATTAAAGATCTGAAAAAACTGAATTTAAAACTATTATAAATTAGAGGGTGGTTGGGTGGTGCTTGGGGCAGGTTGAGTCCTGCTAAGGGGGTTGTTGCCTCCTTCCAGTCATGGCTGGAGAATTAGGGTGTTGGGGCATCCTTGTCTGTTGAGCAGGTATAAAACTAGGGGTGTACGTGCATCCTTTATGTAGTAGCAAAATAATCTAGGAGATCATGTTCTCCATCAAGTTGGTGCTTGTAAAACAATTTTGTATAATATTAGCTTATTAATAAGAAATATTTGCTCGTTTTACCTTTGACATTTCCACAATAAATCAGTGTGTTCAAATTGTTAATTTTCTTATTCATGTTACTTATTATTATTTAACTGGTGATTAATACTAATTTTTATAAAATATTTGAAAAAGGAAGTACTGGTTCTCCCCCGCACCTCTCAGTATTGCTGGATAAACCAACTGCCACCCACTGCATAGCACCTTGGTCATCGGCTAGGGTCATGTGTAGTTTATGCTCTAGCGCCTCTGTTTAATATTTTAATCACTTGGGCCTATTGGCATAACTTTCTAGGCTCCCTAAGTTAATCTTACTTTCCTTATACTTTTTAAGCCTTCTTTGGACTCCAAACCTCATGAACTATTTACCCGATCTTCTTAGGCACTTGGGACAAAAATAATACTAATAATGGGGTCCCTTTGTGCAAATATTTTTTTACCTTGTCCCATATATCCTTAGCTGATGAAAACTGTAATGTCCCTTTTTAGGAAGTTTATTAAAATTGCAAATTTTTCACTTTTTTCCCTAATTCGACCTTTGACAAGTTTTGATGTCTAGGTCTCTAATTTGCTCCAAATGCTCCCAAATCTTATGACAAGGTATATGAATGATATTAGGACTTGAATATGATTTTTAGGGATGATATATGACCACCAAAAGACTTCTACAAACCCCTTTACTATTATGGTCAATGTATGGTATTTTACTACCAATTTGGGGCTTAAATTCCTCTAGGGTAAATGTTGAATATGTCTCTCCAAATGTCTCCAAACCCACTCAAATTTATGAATATAGGTAGGTGATATATCAGGGATAATATGAAGGTCTCATGTTCATCATTATTCAGTTCATTAACGCTGTTATAACCCTCTCCCAAACAGCTACAAAATTACTAGTTCGACCTTGGGGGAAATGGCATCAATTCTTCTCCAAATGCAATGAAACTTCAAAAAATGACTTCAAATGCTTATATATTGAACATAAAAATCTGATAATGCATTAATAACAGTCCATACATCAATACACCATCAGTATTTTACTCAACCATTCGAATCCATCAACATTACATTGGTTCAGAACAAGGTAGTGGGGAAACGGCACTGTTTGTTCATTAAACATTAGATTAACATCATTCAAACTGCATTTTCGACCTGATACATTTATGAATATGAAAAAAATATTATATGAATATTATTAATTCAAAAATGGGGCATGAGAATCTCTCCCAAAGAATACAATAGCTCACCAAAAGTGCCCTCCTCAAAGGAGCAAGAATATGCAATGAAAATTGGAAATGGTTGAGTGAGTGAGCTGCACTAGAAGAAACCACAAGCTTCCTTGTAGCTTACACCTGCAAATAAATAATCCATTAAATCTCCATGAAATACCTGAATTGCCTCTCCACACACCAACTTGGATGGGAATCTTTCACCCTCGAAATTGGCTAAGGCAAGAAACTAGTCATCTACTAGCTCTCTATCTTCACATATGCAAATTCTCAAATTGATCAAAATCACTTCTCTTGGTTTATCCATGTATATTATAAACATTCTTAGCATTCTAAGGTTCCCAATCCATCCATAAACTCAATCCAATTCGAATTAGGGTGAGGGCTCAAGATTTTCCATGTGTCCTACCTTTCCTAGCCTTCCACCTTCCACCAATTCGAATAGGGACCCATTGATCTTCCCCCAAATCCGTGAGCTCCTTCTTGGATGCTATATTTAGACATGACATGTCATAATTGTCAGATTTCAGCAATCAGATCTTCAATTTTTCATAAGTGTCATATCATCTTCATCATTGTTGTCATATAGGTTAGGGAATCTAGTCCAAGTGTCCAATAGCTCCTCATTTGACTCTTCCTTCTCCTTAGGAGTCACACTTCCATCCAAATTCGACCTATGATGCATATGGACAAGTGTGTGAGCCTTCTAACTCATCCCAAGAACATTAGGCTTCCTATGGATTCGAAATTGCAAGAGGAGAATGCCATTTGGCACATAAATTCTAGCTTGTGTGGCCCCCACAACCTCCATGTCTCTTCATGGTCAATTGCCACTTTGATTTTCTCTTGCATTTATTTAATTAGCTCCTTTATTAAATATTTATTCCGCTCTAATTTCTATAAATCATTTAATATATCCCTTATTGCAAATCCCAATGTCTCCATCCAACCTAGGGAACTAGTGGGATTGATGGAATTTCCCTGTTATGAATTTATTTGAATGGGGACATTACAGTCCTCCACACCCAAGATTGATTTCCCTCAAGCAATCTCAATTTATCATGCTGCAAACTTGTTCCTCATTTATCAGGTGGCCTTCCATGAGTAATGTCTCCCAAAATCTTTCCATTCTTTTGTTTCATGTTGTGGGAGGAAACTACCTGATTCGGATAGGTGTGTTTCCTTCTCACAACCCTTAGTATTCCTTTCGAATATTTAAATTTCATCTCAAGAATTTTATAATTTACTGTATTCTCCCCTATAGAGTACAACCACTACACTCCCAAAACCACATTAGTATCAACAACATCAACCACATAAAAACTATCAACAAAAGTATAGTTACCTACGGTGACTTGCAGCTGTGGAACCCATGTTTTTCACTCCATTGTGTTGTGACCGGGCATGACAATTGTGAATCCATAGAATGGTTCAATAGGTATCTTTCTTCTCTCCACCATGTCTGCATCAATGAAGTTATGTGTGGCTCCTCCATTTACCAAAATCGAAGCTCTTTGTCCTAGTACCACACCCTTGCATCGAATAGTGTGATAACGAGGCACTGCTAAAAGTACTGCCATTCTTACTTTTGTGGGTGATGAATGATTTACCTCTTGTTTCCCTTATTATGCTGTAGTATATCCCTCTTCTTGGGGTGAATTAGGTCCTTCTTCCTCCATTCCCTCTTCATACCCATCATCACAAAATACTTCAATGAATTGGGCCTTTCCCTTAGCACATTTATGTCTTGGTGCCCATGGTTGGAAGCATGAGTAGCAAAATTTATTCCTTCTAAGATATTCCTTGCTTAGTTCCTCTTTCTTATCCTTTACACATTCATCTTCTTGCCATGGCTTCTTTTCAGATCTGAATTGAGGAGCTAAGTTGGGCTTGGGAGGAAACCTTATCCTAGGTAGTACATTTTGTAAATCCCTTGTCAAACTCATAACATCCTTCAATGAATTGGGTTTGTGGGCCTTAACTAAACCTTTTAAGGTTTCAGCCAAAACTTAACTAAACAAAAATACTAATCATACCATAGATATATCAGCCACCTTAACTGATAATTTTTTAAATTCGATCATATACTCAGCAAGAGTTCCAACTTGCTTCAATTGGGCTAGTTCTTTGAAAGGCATTTCTGGATCTTTTTGCTCAAATCTCTCTAGTATCCTGTCAACAAATTCTCCATATGTTTTAACCTGATCATGGCCCAAATTTTTCAAACCATGGAACCACCATTCATTGGCATCTCCCTCCAAATGCAAAATGGCCATTTTTAAGCATCTTCTTCCACCATTGGATTTAGGTGAAAATACACATCTAGTTTTTGCACCCAAGTGTTAGCAGAACTTTGAGAGGAACCATCAAAAGTAGGAATTGGAATTTTACCAATATCACTATTTAATTCTTTTTTTTGGAATAGATCCCTATTATCTTCTCTCTTTTTGAGTTTGTTTGCAACAGTAAAGTACTTATCAAATGGTAGACTTCTCTTACAATATTCACTCAATTTCTCCCATTCTTTCACCATTGTATCAAGTTCAAATTGAATGTTAGGCTCTTCTTTGGCCATAATAAATTTTGGTGTAGTAGAGATTGGTGTGCTTTGAAATTCATTGGATCTATTATGGGGTCCTGTGCTTGAAAAAATATGCTCACCCATTGGCTTCTTTTCTTCTGATTGTGAACTACGGCTACCTCCCATGACTCCTTTTCCTGCTAGTTGACTTGCCATTAACTCAAATCCCTTCATCATATTTTTGTTCATGCATTCAAAGAAAGGTTTTAGGACTGAAATAAATTGATCCTTATGTTCTGAGTTTCCCTTTTCATCCCTAGTCATTATTTCTTCAAAAATTTGCTCTTCTTCTCCTATTACTTCCCCTTCAACTTCAGGTTCTAAGGGTGGTGAATTATTTCTTTGGCTCATTTTTAAGACCATTAGGTTCCAATACCATGCTCTGATACCACTTGTAATGTCCCTTTTTAAGAATTTTATTAAAATTGCAATTTTTTCACTTTTTTCCCTAATTCGACCTTTGACTAGTTTTGATGTCTAGGTCTCCAATTTGCTCCAAATTCTCCGAAAGCTTATGAGTAGGTATATGAATGATATTAGGAATTTAATATGATGTTAAGGGATTATATAGGACCACAAAAATACTTTTGAAAACCCCTTTAAGATTCTGGTCAATGTATGGTATTTTACTAGTAATTTGGGGTTCAAATTCCCCCAGGGTAAATGCTGAATATGGCTCTCCAAATGCCTCCAAACCCACTCGAATTTCTGAAAAGAGGTAGGGGATATCTCAAGTACAATATGAAGGTCTCATTTGCATCAGTATTCTTTTCATTAAGGCTGTTATAACCCTCTTCCAAACAACTACAAAATTACTAGTTCAACCTTGGGGGAAATGGCATCAATTCTTCTCCAAATGCAATGAAATTTCACAAAACAACTTCAAATGCTTATATAATGAACATTAAAATATGATAATGCATTAATAATAGTCCATAAATCAATACACCATCATTATTTTACTTATCCATTTGAATCCATCAACATTACTTTGGTTCACAACAAGGTAGTGGGGAAATGACACTGTTTGTTCATTAAACATTAGATTAACGTCATTCCAACTGCATTTTCGACCTAATACATTTATGAATATGTAGAAAAGAGTATATGAATATTATTACAACATAAATTGGGCATGAGAAGCTCCCCCAAAGAATACAATAGCTCACCAAAAGCACCCTCCTCCAAGGAGTAAGAATATGCAATGAAAATTGGAAATGGTTGAGTGAGTGAGTTGCACTAGAAGAAACCATGAGCTTCCCTGTAGCTTACACCAGAAAATAAAGACTCCATTAAAGCTCCATGAAATACCTGAATGGACTCTCCACACACCAACTTGGATGGGAATATTTCACCCTCAAAATTGGCTAAGGCAAGAAACTAGTCATCCACTGGCTCTCTCTCTTCACATATGCAAATTATCAAACTGATCAAAATACCTTCTCTTGGTTTATACCTGTATTTTATAAACATCCTTAGTCTTCTAAGGTTCCCAATCCATCCATAAACTCAAGCCAATTGGAATTAGGTTGATGGCTCAAGATTTTCCATGTGTCCTACCTTTCCTAGCCTTCCACCTTCCACCAATTCAAATAGGAACCCATTGAGATTCCCTTAACTCCATGAACTCCTTCTTGGATGCTATATTTAGACCTGACATGTCATAATAGTCATATGTCGGCAATAAGATCTGCAATTTTTCATAAGTGTCATAGCATCTTCATCATTGTTGTCATATAGGTTAGGGAATCTAGTCCAAGTGTCCAATAACTCCTCATTTGACTCTTCCTTCTCCTTAGGAGTCACACTTCCATCCAAAGTCAACCTATGATGCATATAGCCAAGTGTATGGGCCTTCTAACTCATCCCGAGAACATTATAATTCCCATGGATTCGAAATTGCAAGAGGAGAATGCCATTTGGCACATAAATTCTAGCTTGTGAGGGCCCCACAACCTCCATGTGTCTTCATGGTCAATTGCCACTTTGATTTTCTCTTGCATCTATTTAATTAGCTCCTTTATTAAATATTTATTCTTCTCTAATGTCTAGACATCATTTAATAGCTCCCTTATTGCAAATCCCAATGTCTCCATCCAACCTAGGGAACTAGTAGGATTGATGGAATTTCCCTGTTATGAATTTATTTGAATGGGGACATTACAAAAAATTTCCAACTTTATCTTTCACATGATCATATATTCCATGGAAGATTATATCCATTTACATTTCATTATTATTTATTAGTTCCTTCATGGCTGCAGTTTTTTGTTGTCGTTTTGGAGCGATGTAACCATTTACAACAGATTTCCAGATATCAAAACCTTGTGCATGTAAATGGAGTCACATTCTTATAATCCAATGATCAAAATTTGATCCATAGAATAGTCGAACCCCGTCTGTAGAGTAGAGAATTTAATGTTCATCTATGTGCTCTAGATATCTTCATTACATCTATCAGAATCTCTTAAAGGAATTGACTCTAATGCCAATTGAATGTTGGAAAATTATAGTAAGAGAGGGGGTGAATTAGTATTTAGAAACTTTTAACACTTTTAACCTTAAGTAGAAAATGTAACACTAACCATTAACAATGTCATTCACCATCACATAAAACCAACACATAATATCATCCACAATGCACAAGGGGTTTAATGTGGATACAAAACCTAGACAAGGGAAAACCAGATAATGCTTTTTTTAGATAAAAATAACAATATTGCATTCATAGGAAGCAACCCAACATCAACTGGAAGGAGGCACCAACATCCTATTTTAAAGGATCCAACTTGAAGGAAGCTACAACTCCCTAATTTACCTGCACCAACTGGAAGGAGGCTCCACCCCCCTATTTTATAGGCTCCAACCTCAAGGAAGCCCCAACTCCTCGGTTTACAAGCTACAACTAGAAGGAAGATACAACCCCTTGGTTTTCATAATTTCCAAGCTATAGATAGGAATCCAGTCCTTAGTAAAATACAACTCAATAGTTTTACTATCACCAACTAGAAGGAATCTCCAACTCCTTGAGATCACAAGCACCAACCTAAAGGAGACTTCAATATGTTAGGAACCTGTGTCAACCCTTCTCTTTACTTTTTTAGTATATTGTTGTTGGACGCATATGCTTTGTAAGTTGTCCCATAGTATTTGTTGATCAATAGTTTGTATTATCCTATAGTATTGACCCATAGTATTGGGCATAGACTTAGTATATAAGTGTGTGTTGAGGCCAATGAAGGTACCATGAATTTATTTGAATTGAGCTTGCTCAAAGGAGGTTTCCCCCTCGAAGTGACCTGCAATCAATAAAGTGATTCTGAGTTATGTTGTTTCTGCTATCTCGTGTATTTTCATTAATTAATTGTTGCAGGTTCTTCACATCTAGTATCAGAGCACTTTCTTGGGCTCGTTGGGTGGAATTTTTGCCAATTTTTTTTTCTCACATCTATTGCAGGTTCAGATCTGGGAATAATCGATATCCGCTTAACTGTGGGAAGTACTTGGGAACAAGCCCTAAAAATCATTGTGAGGAGTACCACATGAACCCCAAAGTAGCTGGCCCATTGAGAGGACCTGCCAGTGAAAAGGGAAATGACCCCTGCCTCATTGAGTAGTTCCCACCCGTGATGTAAACCAAGAGCCGTCGTTTGTGGCAAAGTGGTTATCAATTTTACCTGAGTCGTGGAGTGAGGGGCACTGCCCTAATACGCAAGTCGCAGTAGCATTGGTGGTCGAGTGAATCCCCTGAACCATTAGGAAGTCGAGCATACGGGGTCCATATCTATTTTCAACTGATAAATCAGAAATTTCCTCTGTCTAGAACTGTTGTCGATCACTTCCGCGTCGTTTCAGATCTATCTATTTCTGATCCCTTCCACGTCGTTTTAGATCCATCTGTTGTCGATCCCGTCCTCGTCGTTGTAGATCCATCTGTTTCCAATCCCTTCTGCATCATAGCAGATCCATTCTAGAATATCTATATCTATATATCTATATATATAATTCTATTTTTTCATCATATCTCCCTTGTTTTCAATTTGTTTCCATTGAAACTTCCCTAACACCCCTGTAATCCCATTCTGTATCTTTCATTCCTGAGGACCCTATCCCAAATATTACTTCCCAAAGCTAGAAATCCCACATTTGTCTATTTTTAGGGTTTTCCATAACTTCTTTAATTCTGACCCAATCTCCTTCAAATTTTTCCACAGTGTTCATTCCCTATTTCTACTTCTTTGTCCCTCTTTGACAAATTTTCCCATTCTTTCACCCCGCTTTTGAAATCCTCATTTTCTGCTTCCCTGTCCATTCGAAAGTGTCCAAAACCTAGTCAAACCCCAATTATCCATCAGAGTTTTTCCCAAATCCAAATTTTCCTTTACCAAATCAGCTTTTGTTTGTGTTTTTCTACCCATTCAAAAAAAAAAAAATCTTGGATATGGTTGTCACCCTCGTAGGAGCAAAAACCATGGAGGAATTGCAACCATCCAAACCAAACTCCAGGATCTGGATGAAAAATTTCTCGGCCTCCCTCTTGAGCATTCAGCCATGAACAACAAACGACAGACTGAGTCTTCATGAGACAATGGGTTCTCTTCTTCCAGCAATTTCCGTGGTCCGAAGCTTGATTTTCCTCGCTTCAATGGTACTGATCCGACTGGCTGGATCTATCGTGCAGAATAGTATTTAAGTCTGCATAATAATTTTGATGTCAATGAATTTCCACTTGCATCCTTTCATTTGGAACAGGAAGCTCTTCAATGGTATCGTTGGTACATCAAGGCTCATGAAGAGCCAAAATGGCTAGATTTTTGCCAGCTCCTTTTGCAACGATTTGGTCCTAGTGCTTTTGATGACTTCACAAGAGCCCTCACTAAAATTCTCCAAATTGGCACTGTGAGAGAGTATCAAAAAGAATTTGAGAAACTAGCCAATCACATAGACATTACAGGAAATTTGGGTAAAAAATGGGCCTCCTAAGGAAAATAATAAAATAATCATAGAGAGAGAGTAAAAAAACTACTTTTCTGGATCGTATTTTCAACTTATCTCCTTATAGGTTTACTCAAATTTCAAGCGGGATGACTTGTTGGATGCATAATTAAATTATGCATCCAACGAGTACCCATGTTGCATACTTTTAACAACATCCACACCATGACAAATTGAAAATACATTGAAAAACGTGTTTCTATTGAAAGAAAATACGCTTTTTAATGTATTTTCGATTTTTCATAGTGTGGATGTTGTTAAAAGTATGCAACATGAGTAGTCATTGGATCCATAATTTAATTATGCATCCAACTAGTCCTCCCACTTGAAATTTGAGTAAACCTATAAGGAGATAAGTTGAAAATAAGATCCAAAAAAGTAGTTTTTATTTTTTCCCTCCAATTTTTTTACATGCACCTTGTTTGAATTTTAAAGCATTTTGATTGGCTAATATGTGATGACAAGAAATTGATTAGGTTTAAAGGCCCATTTTTCATCCAAATTTCCTCTAATGAGGATTGTCTAATGAATTCTACAGGAGTTGTTTTATCAGTGGTCTTAAGGATGAAATCCGCTCACAGGTTAAAATGTTTTGTCCCAACACAATAATGGAAACCCTGGGGTTGGCTAAGTTGGCAGAAGACAATATTGCATCCCAATAGCGCTCCAAACACACTTTTATTCCCTTCTGAAATATGGGTTCTCAACGACCTCCCATCCCGCCAGCTCCTCGACCAACTCTTATCAAGAATTTGTCTGAAACAGAGATGCAGGCATGCAGAGAAAAAGGGCTTTGTTATAATTGTGATGAGAAATTCACTCGGGGACATAGATGTGTTCAGCAAAATCTCTATCTCTTGGATGTGGATTCTGCGCCTACCTCTAAATTTGGTGAAGAAGCTCTAGATACAATGGATGATCAGGTCAACATTCAGGAGCCTCATATTGACCCTCCATCTCAGGAAGACAACCCAAAGATATCTCTCCATGCTTTAGCCGGAATCACCACCCCCCAAACAATGTAGGTCATGGGTTTCTTCAAGAAGCTTCCTCTTACAATACTCATTGATTCTGGTAGCACTCATAACTTCATTGACTCTCAGATCGCCAAACGGGCTAATTGTTTTTTCCATCCTTGCTCCAACTTTGAAGTCATGGTTTTCAATGGGGGCACCTTACCTTGCAAGGGGAAGTGTCACAATGTGCGTATCTCTCTGGAAGATTATAACCTGCACTCTGATATGTTTTCCTTGTCCTTAGGCGGATGTGATGTGGTTTTGGGCGTTCAATGGATACGCACTCTTGTCCCCATCTTATGGGATTTTGCTAAACTTTGGATGTAGTTTTCTGTCAATGGGAAACAACACAAATTTACAGGATTACAACCAGGGTCTCTCTGCATCATCAGTTCACATCACCTGGAAAATATTCTTAAGAAGAATTCACATGGTGTCATCACTCAGCTCCACTCCATTCAGATGCACCCATCAATGGTCTCCACTACTTCCTTGGATAGAGATGCCGGTGTCTTTACTGACCCAGTGGGATTGTTGCCTTCAAGAGACCTTTCTGGTAAGAATTTAGCCGCATCTACATCTCGGAAGGAAATGATAGCTATTTTGCATGCAGTACAGAAGTGGCAGCCATACCTATTAGGGAATTATTTCTGCATCAAGAATGATCTCCAAAGTCTAGAAAATTTCCTGGAACAATGGGTCTCCTCCCCAGCACACCTAAAATGGGTTATCCAACTCCTAGCTTATGCCTATGCGATCACGTACAAGAAGGGTAAGGACAATCTGGTTGCAGATGCTCCTTCTCGCACATTGGATGACCTAGTTTCTCTTACAGTTATTTCTCTACTTGTTCCAAATTGGTTGAAATCTATTCAACAAGGCTATCTCTTCTATGAACTCCATGCTTCTCCATCGGCAGGGCACTCTGGGTTCCTCAAAACATATGACCGAGAACAATGTAACTTCTTTTGGCAAGGATTGAAAATGACAATTGAATAGATGGTGGCTGACTTTCGTACTAGCGAGGTCAACAAGGGTGAACTGAAACTCCTTTCGGGACTGCTCGAACCCTTTCCTATCCCTCCATAGATTTGGACAATTATTTATATGGATTTACTTGAAGTGCTTCAGTGGTACAATACCACATCTAAAATGACACCATATGAAGCAGTCTATGGACAAGCACCACCAATTCTTCTTCCATACACCCTTAGTAGTTCCCCAGTTCAGTAAATTGACTTGGTTCTTTGAAACCATGATCAGATTCTTCTCATTCTGCAAGACAATCTTCACATGGCACGAATTCGACTGAAACAACAAGCCTATGAACACCGTTCTGAGCGCACTTTTCATGCACTTTATATGGTTCTTCTTCATCTACAGCCTTACATGCAATCCTCCCCAAAACACAGAAGGCATCAACTTCTCTCTCAATCTATCACAGAGGTATTCATTCAGTGGCACGGAATGCAACCTGAGGATGCTCCAAGGGAACCACTCCTTCAGATTTTGCATCAATTTTCACATCTAAAGCTTTGAGGACAAAGCTTTCTCTAAGGGAGAGGGGATGTTAGGAACCCGTGTCAACCCTTCTCTTTACTTTGTTAGTATATTGTTGTTGGATGCATATGCTTTGTAAGTCGTCCCCGGTAGTATTTGTTGATCCATAGTTTGTATTAGCCCATGGTATTGACCCATAGTATTGGATGCATATGCTTTGTAAGTCGCACCATAGTATTATATGTCTCATCATATTGACCCATAGTATTGGGCATATACTTAGTATAGAAGTGCGTGTTGAGGCCAATGAAGGTACTGTGAAGTTATTTGTATTGAGCTTGCTTAAAGGAGGTTTCCTTCTCGAAGTGGTCTGCAATCAATAAAGTGACTCCTAGTTCTGTTATTTATGCTATCTCGTGTATTTTCATTAATTAATTGTTGCAGGTTCTTCACACAATATCCTATCATTTCCCCATCCTTCCATCCTGATATGAGTAAGAAGAACAATATTCCACTGCCATAGTATCATTGTATCCATCATCCTATAATTGTATCTATGTCCTTGTACCTGTATCATTGTCCCTATACCTATATCTATCATTGTCAGAATCATTCTTTTGATATCACTATTACAATCCTTGTTCGTCACAATGACACAATCATTTTCTCTGTCACAATGACACAAAAACTATCATTGTCACAATGTCAACATGTACATGCCTCAAATCTGTCCTCCAAGGATGCCAACAATTTCTTCCAAGATATACTTCAGATGTATAGCAAGACTAGAAAGATACCTCCAAAGAGTCTAATCAAATCCTAGAAATAATCACCAATAGACTTCATCTATGTTCAGGTACACAGGGTACTACCAAAGGACCGAACACCAAGAGCAACCACTTCACATAAACAGATAACATATCAACACACCAATGTTTTGACGTGGTTTAAACCCTCTTGAGGGAAAAACTCCATGGCCCCGGCCAAATAGCTTCTACGGGACAATTTATTATGCAAGGAAAGAAAGTTACAAATGAGCTTCTCATAATCGATCAACTAAACAATGACCCTCCATGCTCTTTAAATAGAGATCATGGACCAATCGGGTGTTAAGCCACGGATCAAGGTGAGGTTTGATCTAAGAGAAGTTGAGCCGTCGGATCACTCTATGTCGGAAACATATCGTGACCATCGGATTAAGTATTTACAAATGCATACTAATGCATACTAAAGAAACACACTATCCCTAACGGATATATTACACAAGTTGATCTTAACTAACTCCTAAGTGTCTAAATATCCTAACATACCCCCTTAAGAACAACTTGGGATAGGATTGAAGGATTTACAAAAGTGACACTATTAGGAGAAGGAAGGAGGCATTAGAGCCTATCCCCCCTTAATGACAAGTTCCCGAACTCCTAACATAGATCGAAGTTTAGAAAACTTTGCTTCTGTAAGAGACTTGGTGAAGATGTCTGCAACTTGATCATTTGTAGGGAAAAAGAGCACTTCAAGAACACGATCATGATCAACACACCGATGTTTTGACGTGGTTTAAACCCTCTTGAGGGAAACACTCCACGGCCCCGTCCAAATAGCTTCTACGGGACAATTTATTATGCAAGGAAAGAAAGTTACAAATGAGCTTCTCATAATCGATCAACTAAACAATGACCCTCCATGGTCTTTAAATAGAGATCATGGACAAATCAGGTGTTAAGCCACGGATCAAGGTTAGGTTTGATCTAAGAGAAGTTGAGCCGTCAGATCACTCTACGTTGGAAACATATCGTGACCGTCGGATTAAGTATTTACAAATGCATACTAATGCATACTAAGGAAACACACTATCCCTAACAGATATATTACACAAGTTGATCTTAACTAACTCCTAAGTGTCTAAATATCCTAACAATCTATTTGCACCTTCAAACCCTTACATCATAGACCTCATAGTACATTCCAAAAGCTTAGAGGGATATCATGCCAATTGTTAAAATATGTGTTGGTACTGATGTCAAAGTTTCCGCAGGCACACATGCATGCACGTAGGCTCTACGAAATGATCGAAAGTTTAATTAAATAATTAATTAAAAATTAGTAATAAACATAGATTTAAATTAGAAGTTAATAAACAAAGATTTGGAAAGACACAAATTGGAAAGACATGGAATGGAGAGGTGCATGTTATCGGTCAACTTTGCACTTCTCCGTCCGTGACCACATTCCATTGTCAGTCACATAAAAGGTAAAAATGGATTGAAGAGATTACCTTGACCATAGATGACCTTAAGTTGAATATTATAATCTTATCCTTAGATGCATACTTATCTCCATATTTTTAGACATAACCGCGACCCTTATACTTTCCAACCAGCGCGTCAACCATGAGTTCCTCTACTGACAACTCATGGCTGTCAATAAAATTGTTGCACTCGCTACATGCAATCTGAGACACTCGCGAGTCACTCACTAACTGTCTCATACCAAAGTCACGGGTGTCTTAAGAAAAAACTAAAAATAATTAGAAAACATGAATTGAGATTAGTTGCGGCAGGTACCAAAACTACCTCAACTTCCCAACTCAACCAACTTTCGACCCTGCCTTCCCTTCCTTACAATAAATACGAGGGGAAGGGCTTAGGAAAAAGTCCCTTAAAATCATTGAGAAGGTTATGCTGGAGAATTTCAGAGATAAGAGAGAGGAGCAGGAGCCCAGGATTGTGGTTGTGATGGTGTCGGTGCAAAACATGTATAAGCATTTTTATCTTATCCATTTATTAATAAAAGATTGAGACATCATTTCCTTTCCAATATAGATCCACTCATATCTATCATTATTTGAGTACATGTTGATGTTATTTTTCTTTATTAATATCAATATTTTATATGTGGTCAAATACGTTTGAGAAAGGTATTGTGCTTGTGTTGCAGTTTATTTGCATAGGAGAACGAGAAAAAGAGAAAGCTTGGACCGACCTTCATAAATAAAGTATAAATTCTCTTACTTTTAATCCTATTTTCTTATAAAAATGTTAGCACACCTTTATATGTCTATCTATTAACTCCCCAGTACGTTGGTAGTCTCTTTCCCCAACTATAAGAGTAGATTCCTAACAACAGAACTGGCGACTCCACTGGGGAGCACCATTTTGTTTGTCTGCTTTGGGGACTCTTCTTGAGTTTTTTCGAGTTTTATAACTTGTTTGGTCTCCTTTGTAAGTGTCTAGGACATCCTGGATCTTTTATGCTTGACTCATTACTTTTGATCTACAAGCTTTTTCTTTATTTTAATATTTTACAAGAGCCCACCTGTGAGTTTCCTGTACATATAGGCATGGATATACAGTTGCACTTGCAATTTTCCTATATAGGTACTCACGGTTTTTTAGTTTCACCCGCTTGTTGCTTCCTATTACAGTCACGAACATTCCCTGAGTTTTTTGCTCATTGTGTTAGGGCTTGGTATTAGAGCCCCCTCTGTTGGCTTTGGAATTTGGTTTCTTGGTGTGACACCTCCCTCAGGTTGTTGAGTGGCCTTTTGAGTCTTTTTGGAACCATTTGTGGAGATTTCCTTTGATTTTTATGCTTGATTCAGTTGGTTTCTAGTATTTCATTTCCTTTTTAGGATTTTTTCAAGGCTCACCGCGACCTGTATGTAGTTACAGTCGCAGATTTTCTGCCCTAACCATGAGTTGTTGTTATACATACCTGCAGGTCCACCGCTTCTTGTTGCATTATACAATTGCGGCTTTTCCTGAGGTTTTTCCTTTTTAGTTAGGGTTTGGCCTTAGGTGGGTTTGTCTGTGGCTTTGGAAGTTTGTTGATGGCCTGATACCCCTTGGACATTTGTTCACTGTCTGCTGAGTCTATTTCGAAGATTCTTTATAAGTTTCTTAAAAAAAATTGTGCTTGTGAAGTACCCTTACTTTCTTTCCCATTTTTTTGTTTGGAAAGTTCTTGGTTTGTTTCCTATTTGATTAATGGTTTTTAGGAGAAGACTTTTCTCTGCATAAGGGTCTCTATTTTTCTACTTTACATATCAGTTTTCTCTGCTTGCACTTTGTTCCAAAACCTAGTTAGTTTCGAAAGCAACTACTTGGGTTAGTCTTTGTCAACCTTTCATAAGGTCTGATTGTTGTAAGTGGCGGGTCATTTTTCTTTACTTGCACTACTTTATAAGTCTTTTTTGTTCATATTTTGTTTGCATTTCTTTCACAGTTAAAGAAAATAAAAAATAAAAAGAAATTTTCATTCATAGTGAGAGTTTTCATTTATTTCTCAAAGCAGTTGTAGTTGTTAGTGCTATTATTATCTTTAAAAATAATAATAAAAAAGAGAACTTTTATGCTTAGGTTGATTTATGATTTTCAGTTTTGAAAGAGAAACGAAAAGTATAATTGTGAATTTTTACATTTTATATGCACTTTATTTCCAATTGTAACCACATCACACATCGCACTACCCTTTGAGTAAGTAACAGCCTTAAAAAACGAACCATTAATAAAATTGATTAGTAAATTTTCTTTTTTAGGGTTACATAACACCAACTAGCTTAGGATAGGGTTTGGAATACATCACTTTAAACCTTCCAAACCTTTCAAGTATCAAATTGTAGTACAAAAGTATCGTTTAGGTAAATTTACTATTGTGGAGGTATCCGGGAATCTCTACTCAAACCAGAGTTAACCACGAGGTCCTGTAAGATCGAATTGTTGGGGATACCCCCCACCTTTCATTCGAGAATACACTAGAGCCTTTTCGCCTATGAGGGTACATTAGTGTCTTGTACACTCTTGGATTTCGGGCTTAGTTACCTTGCCCATGCGTCTTGGCTGGACCTGCGACTGTCCCCGGCGATTTATTTTTGCAATTTTGGTATCCTTTAGTATCTTTTGACCTTTAAGGCTCTACACAAGTGACGATAGAAGGTTATTTCTGTTGTACCTAGGATAGACGTGGGAGGAAACACTCTGCAACAATTTGGGAAGGCGGTTTGGTAATTCAAGCGCTTGCACCCAAAAAATTTGTAACATCCCCTCCTATTGATCCAACGCAAGGAAGGGAACATGATACCAAAATATGGGCTTTCACATATACTCAGCCCATTCATTAGATTCATACAAATAAAATCTAAAGTGTGCAGATGCAAATCAAGAAAATATGCACAAGGGAATAAAACACCATCCACACACATTTCCCATTCATATAGCATATCAACACAATCATCAAATTAACACATTATAGAAGTAAATACACATAAAGAATATACTCATCTTCATTGTGCAATTGTCCCCAATAAACTAGCTATGTCGCTACAACGTTCCACCCAACCATATGTCTCTGCCCAGCTTGTATTATTTCAGCACTTAGAGACCTATGGTTGGGTGGAACATTGCAACGACATAGCTAGTTGCTTGGGGACAATTTCACAATGAAGATGAGTATATTCTTTATGTTTATTTACTTATGTAATGTGTTAATTTGATGATTGTGTTGATATGTTGTATGCACGGGAAATGTGTGTGGATAGTGTTTTATTCCGCTGTGCATATTTGCTTGATTTCATATGCACACTTTAGATTTTATTTGTATGAATCTAATGAATGGGTTGAGTATATGTGAAAGCCCATATTTTGATATCATGTTCCCTTGCGTTGGATCAATAGGAGGGGACGTTACATATTGGTATTAGAGAAAAGGTTGCAACATTTGGGCCTTCATGGGCTACCTATCACAGTTGTAGAGGTAAGTATGCTTCCTATTCAGCATTCATAATTTTCAAAATTTTCAAACATTTTCTAAGTGTTTTCTGCCAAGACTGTGTCGGCAAAGATCAGCCAAAAATCATTGAAACGATCATCGAAAAGTAAGCTAATTTGTTACGACACAGTCAGTGGAAATTAAGATAATTTGCTGCGACACGGTCGATGGAAATTAAGCTAATTTGCTGTGACACGGTCGACAGAAATTAAGCTAATTTGTTGCAACACGATCGGCAGAAATTAAGCTAATTTGTTGTGACACGGTCGGTGGAAATTAAGCTAATTTGCTGTGACATGGTCAATGGAAATTAAGCTAGTTTGCTGCGACACGGTCGGTGGAAATTAAGCTAATTTGTTGCGACACCGGTCGGTGGAAATTAAGCTAATTTGTGAGACACAGTCGGCGAATTTTGGGTAAAATGCCATGACATGGTCGACGCCTTTTGAGCTAAATCACAGTGACACAGTCGACAAATTTTGGGCTAAAACACTGCGACATGGTCAGCGTGTTTTGAGCTAAATCACAGCGACACGGTTGGTGAATTTTGGGCCAAAACGCTGCTATATGGTCAGCGCATTTTGAGCTAAATCGCAGTGACACGGTCGGCTAATTTTGGGCTAAAACGTCGTGACACGGTCGGTGAGTTTTAATCCAGATCGCAGCGACCAGCAGTCGACAGTCGGTGGTAGGAGAAATATTGGTCGACAAATTTTGGGATAAAATCACCGACACGGTCGGGGGAAAAATTATAAGTTCACTGAACAAAGAATTTCAGCAGGGAAGCCACAAGGGGGCAAGCCCCCTTGACCCTTGTCGTCCCCCTGAGACGTTGTCGATGACCTGTAGTTTTTTACTCATAAGTGAAGGGAAGTTAAGAAGGGTCAAGTTGAACTTGGCCATATTTGTCTGAAAGCAATTGGAGCAGTAAGAAATGTTGACAAAGAGTGAATTTTCTCACCTTAAAACTATTTATGTTATAGCATAAGAATTGCATGCTTGAAAAATAGCAAGAATGAATGTTATAAATGTATGTATATATTGAATTGCTAATTGGTGAGAAGATCATAGCTAATGAATCCTTCCATGCTTGGTAGGGAAGCTGAGAAAAAGGATCAACTATGATGTGGAGGAGGGTCTCCATGTCATGATGGGGATTGGAAGGGAGAATCCTTCCACTACCCTCTTACTATTGTGTTTATAATTACGAAGTGTCATGCATATAGATTATGGCACAAGAATGTTGTAAATGCAAGAGATTATATATATGAAATGAATATGCACTAGATGGCATATTAATAAACATTGCACAGTGCATGTGAAAACGTTGGTACATGTATATGATATTGCATATTGGTAAAATAGTGAGGTTTTACATATGCAATGAGCCACTTAAGATAATTATGGTGGTGTTACATCGTAATCTTCCACCCTATGAGCATCAGCATTATTTGGCCTATAGGATCCATTTCAGTGACTCAGATCCACTTATATCCTTTAGAGATACTATTTCGCCCTATTTTTATTCCTACCCGCATGTTGCATCACTATATCTAGCCGGTATCAAGTAAAATGGTAAAAACCATTATTAATTACTTTTACTCCCAAAAAGCGGTCATTGGGTGACCTTTGGCTCTCCATCTACCCGAGTAATGCCTCGATGTGTCCTTTCACCTACCTTTGAGAGGACTATATATTGAGCACATATGGCCTATGGACAGGAGGAAGAAGAGAATAGCAAGAAAACTCTAGTGGATTTTTTCCCTATCTTGAGTCTGCACTCATTGATCCTTGTAGTTGTGGACCATTTATGTTCACCTTCCAAACTCCTTTATAGTTTGTGTTTGCCATTCATGGAGGATTGAAGTGGTGGAGGCACAAGTGGATTGATCTAGATCTTGGTTCAGATTGGTTGCTGGCAAGAGGTTGTATCACTTTGTACTTCTTCTTGTTCATTAATAGAAATGCTCATATTCTCGTCCATTCATGGTGTGAATGTTGTTTATTATACATTGGGTTACATTTGCTTGTGATGTTATGGACCATTGTTATTGATAATGTTAACGTCAATTAAATATTATATGTACTTGTTAGATATTGGTTGTCAAGACTAATTTGCAGATTACAAGTGCATGGAATGAAAGCTCCAATGGGGATCTACATCAAACGTTTGGATCGAGGTTGGTTACATTTCTTCATTATCTTAACATTATCATTTATAATAGCATTGTTTTGAGAATTGAGTTGATTTATGGTAGTCATCTATCTGTTGTGGTATTCCCAAGCCATAAGGAGTTTTCTTCAATACAAAAATGGCGACTCCACTGGGGAAATATCAATGTTTGGGAAAAATTTTGAGCATTAGTCCATAATTAGAGTTGTTGTTTATCGAAGCTCTATGTCACTGATTGGCCATTAAGATACACCATAGAAAACTTGCTTTTTCTGAGCAGTTGGACTCTTTATTTTCCCATTTGGATTTCCTCACCTGCGGGCTAGCTTAGCTCAGCTCGCGTATACCCCGCCTCTATTTACTCTACTTCTCACAGGTACCCGCAGGTATTCCTTCGACAGTAGCGTGTAACTCCATCTTTTGTTGTTTTATGGCTATTGGTTGTTGTTGGGTTGGCTTTGGTTGTTCCTGAGTCTTTGTTGGCCTTTTTCTTGACTGTTTCATGCCTTGGTTGTGACCAAAACTCTTCGTTTCTCTTGGTTGAGCCTTCTTGGTTTTTTACCCAACTTTGGATTTATCCTTTTGGTTTTTTCCTTTTGAGCTCTTTCCTTTGGCTGAGTCTTGTTTTTTAGGATCTGATGGGTTGTCTTAGTGATCTTCTCAGCACTTTAGTCACTAAATAGTAGGATTTTGCTTGCATTTTTTCATTCCATTTATATTGAAAAAATACAAAAATATACATTAAGTTTTTTGCATTTTCCTTCTTGTTTATAAGTGAAAATAAAAAAATATTTTACTTTCATGTACTGCATCTTGGATTGAGTGCTTGTTTCCTTCATTTAGGTTCTGCTTGTGCATCGAAAAGATAAAATATTGCATCTTTATTTCAGAATTGTTGGTTGATTTTGCATATTAGTGACATTGCTTTATTGGATAGATGAGTCTAGGATTGGACAATTTTGCATAGTATTGAGTCTTCACATCACTAGTTTCACGATCATATCCCTTGAGTAACCACAGCCACTAAAATTAATGCTTAATCTTAAAATTGATTAAACTGATTTTATTTATAGGGTACACCAACTAGAATAGGTTTAGAGTTTTGGAATAGATCATTGTGAGTTAACAATCCAAGACTACTAGATAAAACATTAGGTGTTTGACCAGGGAGTGGAGGAATCCATGGTATAGATCGGTGTTCTTAGGAAGCTCTACTGAATCCAGAGTTAAGCACGAGGTCACGGAAGGTTGGTTGAGTAGATATCCCTCTGATACCGGTTGAACGTAGGAGATATATCCAGGATTTGTTTGTATCTGGGGGTACCGGAGGTTCATCCTCTTGTGCTTCGGGCTTAGCTACCCTTCCCATATGATGGGTCCCACCTGCGACTGTCTCCCTGAGCATTGGTTATATTGCGGTGACCATAGTTTCCTTACCTAAGTATCACACAGGGTACTTGCAGTGGTTATGATGTTTGTGTCCTGAGTCAGATAGGGATTGGACAGCACAATTGTGTTTGTGCAATGGACTTGACCCTGTACATGCAGTGAATCCTGGGTGTCTCTATAACTGATTTTGTTACCTCCGGCTATAGTTTGGGTGTCTCAAGCCTCTCCTAGGTGAGACATACCGGCTCTAGTGTTGGGAACTCATTTAGCCACTCTGTTTGTCTTCTCTTGGCTGTAGTTTCTCTAGGTGTGTGCTTTTGATTTACTGTTTTTGATCGATAGTTGTCCTTTAGGGGACATTTTGATTACATATTCTCTCCGGATATATCGTGGCATGGAGACCTACTCTCCGCAGGTCCTATCATTTTGCTGGTTTAAAGCCACTCGAGTTTTCACGCCGTGTTGCTAGAGGACGCCGGAGGGATCCCTCTAAGTCTTCGGATTCATACGAGACTTACGTACAAGACGTCATGGCTGCACATCCTGATACTAAAGAAAAACCTTCAACTCCTTCGGGTAGAGTTGACCACACTTCTGATCCCCATACTCCTCGTGAGGAGTGGGGAGGTGATCCACCTGAGACTCAACCTGGTTCTATTTGGCCTAATCCACTTGATCGAGATCCGTTTGATCCTTCGAATCTAGATAATTATCTTTATGGAATGCTTGACTTACCCGAGGATGAATAAAAGGACGAGCCTTTCGGTCCTTCGTTTCCATGTAGTTATAGATACAGGATGCCTGAATCACATAATGACACTATGATCAACCCTACCACACTGTCTTTTGGTATTCCTAGTCATAGTACTATCGAACCTTCCACTACGGTTGGTAGTCACGTTGGAACCAGTCATGGTGCTAGCCATACTATACCCACTGGGGGCACTACCCTCGCTAGGGGCACTAGATTTTCCACCCACACACATAGTATGGGGAATGGTCAGATTCCTAACAATGCTAATGTTGGAAGACGACCAACTCCTAGGATTACCCAATCTAATCGAAACGTTATTCGAAACACGACCTGCCATCCACCACCTAATACACGTGTCGCTACTCGTCAACCCAGGACTACTTTTACAAATGATAATGTTCCTCCCAACCATGGGGGTGGACACATACTGCATACTTTTGCGTCCACCTCCGCCACTAGTAATGCTAATGTAGGGGGTGGGAATATATCCTATCCACATGGACATCACACCACCATCCCTGCTACTAGTAACACCAATGTTGGGGTTGGGAATACTTCTCATGATTATGGTAATCACACGACTGCTCAAGCTAATCCTAATGCTGGGGGTGGGAACATACCATACCATTATGGTCATTATGACATGGTTCCCACTATGAATAGTACATACATTCCCCATACTCATGGTGGCAACCCTTACTACAGCACAGTCGGTGCTGGCCACCAGTATCACCCACCACCCCAATATGGTGCCCAAAACGCGCATATACCTGCTTACACTCAAATGGGTCAGGCAAGAGGAGGTTATCAATATTATGGCCATGGGAAAGAATATGGACCATCAGGTCCTCATTATCAGCAGTTTAATCCTCATGGTCAAGCTTTTGGTCCATCTTATAACATAGTTCCATTTAACCAACCTTTTATGGGGGCTTATAATCAAGCTTTCTAGCCTCAGCTCCCATTCCTTGCACGCTTGAATCTTCTGGATCTTTCGAAGCTCACAAATGATCCGGTGTGTCACAACCCTACTTGGCCCCCGGTCCCTAGCAAGCTCCCTTCGGACATCCCAAAGTTTGAGGGGAAAGGTGGTGAGGACCCGGGAGATCATGTCACAACGTTTCATCTTTGGTGCTCCTCCAACTCTTTGAATCATGATTCCATTAAATTACGACTATTTCAACGCATCCTCACGGGGGCAGCCGTGAAGTGGTATGTGGAGTTTCCTGAAAACATCTACAAGGGATTCAACGAGGTTGCTTTGGTTTTCTTAGATCATTTCCAATTACCAGTTCGTTATGATACTGGTGCTGAGTTGTTTTCCACCTTCCGTCAGAATAAGGCCACACATATTTCTGACCACGTTCAATAGTGGCATCAGTGGAAGAGATTAGTGAAAGCCAACAGTCCTCCAGATTTCCTGTTGGAATGGTTCCTTAAGTCTCTACTTCCATACTTTTCTAAGGATGTTTTGATGTTGAGCATTGTGATTGAGGAACAAGCTATCTTGAAAGTCTAGCAGTTAGATCTACTTTACTCTCAGTCTGGCATTTTGTATGACATTATTCCTGATGCACCGAGAACAAGACATGAGCCCACGTCAGTTCCTGGACCACATGTTGATGGCATCGTGGGGTCCACATGCACTCGCCCTGTAGAATTGGTAGCTAATTAAATGCAAAATTTGTTGCTAAACCAGTCTCCTTCCGGATAGGTTCACACCTTGTACACTTCCACTCCATTGTCTGATGTACACAATGTGCAATCAATGAAACCGTCAGGTAACCAGCAACCTGGTGGTAAGAAAAAGGGGAGAAATAATCGTAGGGGTGGAAACATTGGAAGTAATAACAATAGAAGTCATAATACTCCTCGTAAAGAGAATGCCAACCCTCCTCGGGAAGGCGGTAACGCTGGAAAGGATCGTAAACCTAGGTGTAAGGTGAAATTCCCTTGCAATCTTTGTGGGGAAGATCATCTTACTCACTTATGTCCTCGATTTGAAGAAGCATCGAAGCATTTGGCATAGAGCCCAGCTGTGTTGAAGGATCCCATATCTCATCACCAAAACATGGCTTCGCATGCTCCCACCACTAGTTATGGTACTAATGAAACGAAAACGTCTTCTTCCAATACTAGTGGTTATGGATGTGTGAATATGGTTCAGTCGGACGTTTGTGTTGCTACTAGTCAGTGCGATTATGGTGCACCACAACCCAATTTGGGGAATGAGCCTCCCCCTCCTCCTGACAAATCCTTGCATATCTAGAAGCCCTCCATTATGCCGCAGATACCAAAAGGTGTTCTCAAGTGCTCCACGCATAATCCCAAAGCTCGAGCCACCCAGAACTACTCCATTGTACAATATTTGGGCCAAACTCTGTGTGCCATGCCGGCTCTTGAGGTTTTGCAAGCCTTTTCTTCTCAGAAGCATGCCCTTTTGAGTGCGTTAGGAGTTCAGGATGGGGGAAATCTTAGTGTTATTAAGTTCGATACTACTGATGTCTAGCCTCGCTTACCTTACCATGTGGATTTTCAAATCCAGGTGGTTTTCCTTAAGAGCTTCATCAAACGTACTATGGTTGATGAAGGTGCATCCGCGTCAGTAATGTCGTTAACTTGTTGGAAAGCTCTTGGCTCTCCTCCTCTACTCGCATCTATAACTACACTCACTACATTCGACGGTAGATCTTTTACGCTACAATGGAATTATCCCTTCCCTTGTTGTCTCCTTGGGAGGTAAGTCTGTGCCTATTGAAGTCGAGGTGGTTGATGCGCCCATCGACTACAACCTTTTACTGGGTCAAAACTGGATGTACACTATGAAGGCTGTCGCATCTACTGTATTTAGAGTTATCTGCTTTCCCCATGAAGGCAAGATTGTGACGATCGATCAGCTGGATTATGTTGGCACTCCTTCCAAAGCATCCATGGGATCCGTAGTCCCGCAAGTTTCTAAGTCTTAGCCGACAACTGGGAACATAGGTGTTGGAATGTACCCTTCATTGATGGGAACTTTTAACCATTCTGCACTTGTGAATTTTATTGGAACCATTACCGACAATGTGTCTCCTCCTTTGAATAATATGTTATTACGGACCTCCTATTTAGATGATCTGTGGACTTTACCATCCACGAATTCCACATCTGGAGACATTGCGCACGTCGGGATGTCTATGCCTTTATATGTAGCAGAGCTCTCTTACGATCATATCCAACAAACCACTGTAGATCCGGATCTCTCTTCTTCCTAGACAATTGAGGAAGATCCTGTTATGTTGCAAGTTTTGGCAGCCAACCTATCTTGTTCACATGATTGCCTCAATGGTATCCTACCTTCAGATGAAGTTTTTATTGAGGCCATGAATGGTAATGACAAGCCTTGGGAGGATTCTCATCATCAATTTTATTTCCTTCTTACCCTTGATCTTATTGAACGAGATGAGCCTATAATACAACCTACCATCAATTTGAATTTGGATCCATTCACAGTCTCGTCCAGCCCTGATTTGACGTTTGAGTCTTATGAGTCTTTGACCTCTCCTCTAGATCCGCAAATCGATGCTCCTTAAGAGTTTGATTCTATTTTAGAATTTCCAACTCTCGTGATGATGAATTTTCTCTTGCAGATTCCTTCACATCCTTCATCTTTGCCCTTCATTTTGAAGATGATCATTTTGATGCCTCAAGTATTGGTACTATGGCCCCTTTAGTGGTTAGCTCCACATGCGTTATGTCTGAGGTTAACAATAGTGAAGTTGAAAATGTTTCTACCGTGGTGACTTGTATCAAATTTTTCTTTACGTACGTTTCAGAGATGATATTGGTACTTATGTTTCTTGGAGACAGGATTTTTTGGTGGACTTATACTTGTTTACTGGTCCTTTTTTACATTTGCTTCGGTCATGGCAGGCATATTCAGAACCTTTCATATAGGTTTAGGCCTCCCCATTGTTATGATGCATTTGAACCTTTTTCCATCCGAATTTGCAGACACCCCTTGAGTGTCCTTATCTTGCTCATGTTCCTTGCATTATGCATTTTGTCCCATGTGCTTGGAACTAGTCTCGCATGTCCCTCACACTCATCTGCTCTCATTACGAGCATTCTTCCATATCTCCTTTGAGCTCATTAATAATAGTAAGGAGGTCACGAATTTACTTTTTCGGGTTCGTTAAACCTTTACGGAAAATATTTTTATAAAGTCTTTTTTAAGCCCTTATTAGACTTTTTCAAATCAAACAAGATTGCCGAGTATACTTGTTATTTTAGACTTGCTAAAGGATTTGAAGCAACATTCACTTAGGTATAACTTTACCCCTTTTCTGGACCTTTGTGGATTAATTACAAAAAAGGTATACTCTAGTCATATGTGACTAGAAGAGTTCTTCTCTCATTGTTTTACACTTTTTCGGGTGAGGAGACTAACTTTACGAAAAAGGAATCCCCTTTTATGTCAAGTTGTGGTTGCATTGCATTATCCTACTTGTTGCTTGAGCCTTGTGCCGGCTCCCTCTTACTCAGTTGTTAGCCTAGTGCCTGAGCACTTTTCCTTGTCGAACCCTACAGAGCTTAAATTTACCCTTCACAATTTGATGACCCTTTACCCTGAGGGAACATTTCCCTGAGTGTCCACATCCTGCATGCACTTCCTTGCATTGATCATAGGTATGATCCACTGCTTGGAACTAGTCTGCTTGCTATTTGACACTCGTTCCCTCACTTGTTGTACTATAAGTGTTAAATTTTGAGCATTAATTCACAATACTCTTGGATCTTTACTGAGAGAATAACATATAAAGTATATCAATGCATAACGATCACAATAAGCATGGCAAGCATCACAAGAATCAAAAGCATGAGAGACAAGAGACACAGAGTTTCCGTGGGGAAAACCCGAAGGTGAAAAACCCCACAACTTCCTTAGAGATAGAGAGAGCAATGGCTCAACCAAATTACAACCAAAATACACTGAGATAGTCTCCTAGTAGCAGATGATCCTCCTCCTCACTAGTGCGCCACTTTCTGAGTGAGAGAACTGTGAGTTTCCGAGTGATGAAAATAGATATCTCCCGATCTCTATTTATACTAACCTGTTTTCCTAGTTACACTATGGGGCCGACTTGTCTATCTAGATACATCCAAAATATAATATATATTTCAGGGCCAACGCCACACATGGTGGTCTAATAACCCATCGGCAAGTACACACACTTGCGACACTTGTCAATCCACATGATGACACTTCCTTATAGAGGAATAACACATCTCTTATAAGGGTACAATAAATATATATGAAATACATAGATGAAATACATTCCGAAGTTACATATACATCAACACGCCCTCTTAACTAGGAAGGTATTTCTCGACACAGTTCTGCTAGACAAGTCTTCTTCTCAGGATCATCGTCATCGATGCATCGTCACTGCTACTGCTATCTCAACCAATCTATGACTCTACTCATCATAGAAAGTTCTACAGATCCAGTCCTTTTCATACTGAATGTAGGCCCACCACCTGCAGGTCTTCGTCATCATTGGCCATACTATGGAATCCTCAGGACTTATTACGTGTGTCACAAAACCTGGCTGCAGCATCCCAGGCTATTACGAGCACACAGCTCTACCTGTCGGATCTCCCAGGAGCACATTACATGTGACCCATCACAAAACCTTGCTGAAGCATCCCAGGTTGTTACAAGCACGCAACTCTACCTGTCAGATCTTCCAGGAGCACATTACATGTGATCTCACCACAAAACTTGGCTGAAGCATCTGAGGCCTTTTTCATCCTGTCCAGATCTCCCAGGAGCAAATTACATGTGGTCCACCACAAAACCTGGCTGAAGCATCTGAGGCCTTTTTCATCCTGTCCAGATCTCCCAGGAGAAAATTACATGTGGTCATGGCAAAACCTGGCTGAAGCATTTGAGGCCCTTTTCATCCTGTCCAGATCTCCCAGGAGCAAATTACATGCCATAGGACAAAACCTTGCAAGAGCATCTTAGGATTTTACGGGTACACAACTCCGACCTAAAGATATCCCAGGGCACAAATTACATGTCCTCCCAGAGCAATGTCTCGAAAGAGCATCCCAGACTATTATGGGTACGCAACTCCAACCTATAGGATCTCCCAGACATGCTCATCTACACAACTTGATCCACGGCCACAAAGTATCATCCTGATACTCACCATACATCATCCCGATGTACACATGATCATCCTGATCATCATCACTGCAGCATCGTGCTGCATGTCATCTGGAGAAGCTCATCATCCACGATCATCCTAATCATTCAATGCATCTACCTGATGCATACCAAGTATCTACCTGATACATATCATCATACAAAGTGTATTCACCTGATACATAGATACATGATCCACACAATGTATCCATCAACATACATGATCTACATGATCATACCTGATACATATCAACATACATGATCTACCTGATCATACAATGTATCCACCTGATACATATACAGATACATGGTCCAAGCATCCAACATGATGCATATACAAAATACATACAAATGATCCAACCGATCATATCCAGCATCCAACATGATGCATACATACATATAAATGATCCAAGTGATCATATCCAACATCCAACATGATGCGTACATACATATAAATGATCCAACTAATCATATCCAACATCCAACATGATGTGTACATACATATACATATAAATGATCCAACTGATCATACAAAGCAGAAACCATAACATCATCCTGATTCTCATCATCCAGTGCTTACATCCACAGCCATGTGAAGGATCCTCCTTCCAACATGATTGGAATGGCTTCAGCAAATGCGTTCATCACTTCTTCCTCGAACTGTCATCAATCTGAAGAACGCCAAGCCTCTCCCTGAAGTACTCGAACTTCACCCTAGCTAGTGGCTTCGTTAGCACATCTGCAATCTGCTCGTCCGTCGCAACGTACAGGAGCTTCACAGCTCCTCTCTGCACCATATCCCTGATATAGTGATATTTGATCTCTATGTTTTGACCTGTTATGAAACACTGGGTTCTCGGACAGCTTCACACAACTCTAGTTATCACAAAAGATACTGGTAGCATCCAACGGGAGATCAAATAACTCATACAGTAGCTTCTGTATCCATACTTCCTCACAACTAGCTGAACAGGCTGCAACATAGCTGGTATGTGATCTGGTTCTCTTCTTTGCTCTATGTTCTTCTTCTGGAATGCCAAGTCTTTCTGCATCTTGAATGAGCTCTCTAGCCCATGCAGGTTTCCTCTTGTGAGAGTTATCTTCACGGGGTGGATCTACAGGTTCTTTTGGATCTTCAAACTCACGAACAACTTTTGGAACTGCTTCAGTCATGAAAGTGTCTTGAAATCTAGTTTCCTTAGGTTCTTCATAAACTTTGATAGGTGCCTTCCTTGATTTGATGAATGCTGAGTTTTCATCAAATGTTACATCCCTGCTGACATCAATCTTCTTGAACCTTGGAAAATATATTCTGTAAGCCTTTGAGCTTTCACTGTAACCTACAAAGACACCCTTCTTTCCTGAAGGATCTAGCTTGTTCCTCTTTTCCTTTGGGACATGTGTGTATACTGGACAACCAAATCTTCTGAGATGGATGACTTTAGGTTTCTTACTAGAAAAGACCTATTCTGGTGTCTTGTTGTCCAATATCTTGTGGGGAGTTCTGTTCTGCACATATACGGCTATTCTAGTTGCTTCTGCCCATAGATGCATAGGTAGATCCTGGTCATGGAGCATTGCTCTTGCTACTTCCATGATTGTTCTATTCTTCCTTTTTGCAACTCCATTCTGTTGTGGATTGTAAGGAGCAGTCAACTCCCTCTTAAGCCCTGAATCACTGCAAAGCTTCTTGAAGTCACCTGAGGTGAATTCTCCACCATTGTCAGATCTGAATGTTTTGATCTTCTTGTTAGTTTGATTCTCCATCAAGGTTTTGAATTCCTTGAACTTATCAAACACCTCATCTTTGTTCTTCAAGAATTATACCCAAGTCTTGCTGGAGAAGTCATCAACAAATGAGACATAGTAAACATACCCACTTAGAGAACTGGATGACATAGGACCACATACATCTGAGTGGATGATTTCTAGGATGTCTTTTGCCTTGCTTTCACTGCTTGGGAAATCCTTCTTAATGTTCTTACGTTTTACACATCCTTTGCAAACACCTTCATGTTTGGTCTTGATTTCGGGAAGACTCTCTACAACCTTGCTTGCAATTGGAAGTGCCCTATAGTGCATATGAACAAGTCTTCTATGCCAAAGTTCACTTGGCTCCATGGATTCATGCACCATGGCATGTTCAGGTTGTCCCTTCAATTTATACAAACCTCCCTCTTGCTCTCCAATCACTACTGCATCATCTATGGTCTTTCCCTTTTTCCACATTAGGACTTGGCCATCCACAAATGCAACCCTCATACCTTTTGCATCCAATGCAGAGATGGAGAGTAAGTTCTTGAGCCCAAGTACATAAAGGACTTCTTTCATCTTCAAAGATTTTCCAGAATCTAGGTTATAGGAGGCTTCACCACTTCCTTTGATTGGGTATTGATAATCATCCCCAAGTTTCACCTTATAGGGTGATTCATGTTTAGATAGGTTCACAAAAGATTCCTTAAACCCAGTCATGTGTTTGGAAGCCCCACTACCAATTAACCAATCATTACAACCATGGGAGATAGTACCTGTGAGAGCAGAGATTAGAACATACTCTTCTTCACTTGATGAGTCATCATTACTATCATCACTTTTTGCGCTAGCCTTCTTCTTGGGTGGTTCATCATCCTCGACAGCATGAGCATGAAACCTTCTTTTTTTGTCGTTCTTGTTCTTGGGACAATTTATGGCAATATGTCCTTTTTCATTACAGGTGAAGCATATTCTTCTTTCTTTAAAGTGATGTGAAGATTTCTTGGAGTGAGATGGCTCTCTCTTGGATTTCCCTTTCTTGGTGTGAGCTGTGAGAGCTTGATCTTCATTCCCCATCTTTTCTTCTTGTGCCACAGGTCTTGCTTCTTCTTGAGAGCATTCTTCCCACAATCTGCTGAAGGAGATCAACTTCTTCCTTGCACAAATTCCTTGAATAAAGGAGTCCCATGACCTAGGTAGGCCATTCAAAGTGGTCATGACAACTTCACCATTCTCTACCATTTCATCCACTGCTTCTAGTTGTTTCTTGATCTGGGAGACCCTTGAAAAATAAGATTGAATGGTTTCTCCATTTTGAAACTTTACTCCTTTCAATTGGTTCCATAGGGTAATCTTCTGATTTATGTTCTTCCCTTCAAATAGCTTGGTCAAAGACTCAAACATCTCCTTGGGTGTCTTTAGAGAAGACACATGGGGTATGAGATGGTCTTTGATAGAATCAGCAATGATTCTCTTTTCCTTGACCAAGTTCTTCTTATGCAATACTTTAGCCTCTTCATCCTGTGGGATAGGGATGTCTTCTTTTATATATCAGTCCAACTCATTCTCTTCTAGGATTAACCCAATCCTATAATTCCAAGATTGGAAGTTATCAGATCCTTCAAGCTTATCCTTAAACTTGGTGTGGTGAGACATCTTAAAGAGTACTTCAAATGGAAATAGAAAATATTTAGGTCTTACCACTTGAAATGCTGAAAACTAGATCTGGTCCTGGATTAGGGTTTGTCGAAAAAACCCTAAAAATTCAAAATGTGAATTTCAACTTTTTGAAAGGATAGAAAGATGTGCCTTGATGATCTGATCAGCCTGGTGTATTCAGAATTTGAGATCGCCAAATCTTTACCCTTCAGATTTTCCTTTTTGTCCTCCTGCGTTCACTCGGGAGAGCCCTGAATTAGGGTTGGAGTTTCCCGGAGATCTACCCAGCCAAAAATCTCGAACCAAAGCTCTAAACTTCGATTTTTGCAAGGAGCTTCCAGCTATGTCTTCATATTTCAGAAATTCCTATTTTTTGGAAACCCTAATGTTTAGGGCCAAATCTGAAAATGCTCAGAATTGAATTCTGATTGGACATATAGATTCTCCTTGATGAGTAGAGTCAATCTACTATACTGCTTTTCCAAAAACTATGGAGAGAAACCCAATAAACAAGAAACTCAAGTTTCTATCACTGCAAAATGTCTTCTTCTCAGGTTAGCTCTGATACCATGTTAAATTTTGAGTATTAATTCACAATACTCTTGGATCTTTACTGAGAGAATAACATATACAGTATGTCAATGCATAACAATCACAATAAGCATGACAAGCATCACAAGAATCAAAATCATGAGAGACAGGAGACATAGAGTTTTCGTGGGGAAAACCCTAAGGTGAAAAACCCCACAACTTCCTCAGAGATAGAGAGAGCAATGGCTCAACCAAAGTACAACCAAAATACACTGAGATAGTCTCCTAGTAGCAGATGATCCTCCTCCTCACTAGTGCGCCACTTTCTTAGTGAGAGAAGTGTGAGTTTCCGAGTGATGAAAATAGAGATCTCCCGATCTCTATTTATACTAACCTATTTGCCCTGTTACACTATGGGGCCGAATTGTCTATCTAGATACATCCACAATATAATATATATTTCAGGGCCAACCCCACACATGGTGGTCTCATAATGCATCGGCAAGTACACACACTTGCGACACTTGTCAATCCACATGATGACACTTCCTTATAGAGGAATAACACATCTCTTATAAGGGTACAATAAATATATATGAAATACATAGATGAAATACATTCCGAAGTTACATATACATCAACAATAAGCAATTTTATTCTTTTTCAAGCTTTTCCCAAATATGAAAAAGACCAAAAAAATCAAATATTCCAAAAATCCGGACGGGATTATGGTTACTACTTCTTGTTGGAAGTTGTTGTGTCGCCTTTGAAGAAACCATTCATTTCACTCCATACATTATGATTCGGGACTATAGTTGGACCTTAAGAGTTGTACTTGTTTCTCAGTTTTCTCCACCAATTGGTTAAGCTTCCAGTCATTATGGAGCCCTTTGTAATGCCTCCTGCATTGCACAATTTATGTCAAGTCTATGCTGCTTGAGTCTATCCATATGCTTATGCTCTTGTTCAAAGGAAGTTTTGAAACTAGTGTCGGCCACTCCTCAGATCTCTTGACTATTGCATGTCGGACATCCTTATTGAGTCAGTCCATTTCACCTGAGATATTCCAAATCTTTTAGCATTGTTGGTACCTCGTGCTGGTCGATGGGGGATGCTTTAATTCCCTCCTTCCAGCGAGTCTCGTTCCGTCGACTCCAACTCATTTATTCTGGGACTCGAGGCTTAGAGTTCAGTTGAGTACCTCGAGGATTGTAGTCATTAGTGGCAGTTTCTCTCGCCATCGACAGTTTTGGGAATACATCAATGTCCCCTGATCGATTGATTCATCCTAGTGTTCGACTTCAACCCATTTATTCACACTCTGATGATTGTGCTTTGTGCCTTGATGCCCATTTTCATTATTGGTGGGTCATCTTGCATCTAATAACGGTATACATCATTGACCGGTAATCAGACGATGTCTCATCAGGTTCAACCCCAACTCCTTTATTCACTTGATGGGACTTGCATCGTCGAAGACTTGTGTAGAAGACCCCAAGCGATTGTGGCATTCAGTATGCTACATATGACTTTGACTTTACATCTGAGATATCACCTCTCAGATTTTAGCAGTTTGTACCTCTAGTTTGCATCAGTTGTTTCCTTTTCAGCAGGAGACCATATCTTACTGTAGAGGGATCATGACTATGATCACTTATGACATGTATTCATTATATACTTTGTACCCATGGCCATTGTATCAAATTATTGTACTACTGACATGTATTTAGAGATACTATTGTATTATGACGAGTGAGCTACTCTTTCCACTTGTGTCTCCATCACTCCACTTCTGAGTTTTATAATGTATTTCGGCCATCATAGCACCAATCTCTAACCTCACACACTAGGGGGCATCTGTTACATCGTAATCTTCCACCCTGTGAGCATCAGCATTATTTGGCCTATAGGATCCATTTCAGTGACTCAGATCCACTTATATCCTTCAGAGATACTATTTTGCCTATTTTTATTCCTACCCACATGTTGCATCACTATAGCATGCGTACCTGCGAGTTGCATCACTATAGCCAGCGGGTGTAAAGTAAAATGGTAAAAACCACTATTAATAATTTTTTACTCCCAAAAAGTGGTCATTGGGTGACCTTTGGCTCTCCATCTTCCCAAGTAATGCCTCGATGTGTCCTTTCACCTACCTTTCAGAGGACTATATATTGAGTACATATGGCTTATGGACGAGAGGAAGAAGAGAATAGCAAGAAAACTTTAGTGGATTTTTTTCCCTATCTTGAGTCTGCACTCATTGATCCTTATAGTTGTGGACCATTTATGTTCACCTTCCAAACTCCTTTCTAGTTTGAGTTTGCCAATCATGGAGGATTGAAGTGGTGGAGGCAGAAGTGGATTGATCTAGATCTTGGTTCAAATTGGTTGCTAGCAAGAGGTCGTATCACTTTGTACTTCTTCTTGTTCAATAATAGAAATGCTCATATTCTCGTCCATTCATGGTGTGAATGTTGTTTATTATACATTGGGTTACATTTGCTTGTGATGCTATGGACCATTGTTATTGATAATGTTAATGTCAATTATATATTATATGTACTTGTTGGATATTGGCTGTCAAGACTAATTTGCAGATTATAAGTGCATGGATTGAAAGCTCCAATAGGGATCTACATCAAACGTTTGGATTGAGGTTGGTTACATTTCTCCATTATCTTGACATTCTCATTTATAATAGCATTGTTTTTAGAATTGAGTTGATTTCTGGTAGTCATCTATCTATTGTGGTATTCCCAAGCCATAGTGAGTTTTCTCCAATACAGGTGGTTGATAATAATTAGTTGTGTTTGCATTGATTGTAGGACCAAAGACAACCAAAGCATGGCTAAGGATGTGGATAATGATTGTTGCATATGACCAACAACCTTATGGAGAAAGGATGTTACAACAAATCTATGATCACGAGGCTGGAATAGGGACTGTGAAGCCTTGGTAAGAGGACAACTAATCAGGTAACATCAAGCGATGTTAATGATAGCCATGCAGGTAATGGTTATTTGTGCTTAATTGCATGAATGTTGAAAGAGGATTTGGTAAGATCCCTTCAACTATGTTTAAACTATGTTGATTTGGTTTGCATGTGGTACTCAATGTTGAATGTGAATGTCATTCTACCGAGTTGGTGAGGTGTGGGTAAGTGAAGGCAAAGATCCTTACACCCTGTTATTTCTTAGAAACCTCAATGCTTTCATATGAGATTATATCATGCCATTTGTGTATGTTGGTTGTGAGTTTAACAACCAAAGCAAGTGATGACTTATGGTCCTGTTGTAGCATATGACATATGAGATAGTCATGGTTAGGCCATAATAAGTTGGAATGCATAGTATTCATGGGTTAATGCAAGGTTGTATTGAGGGGTTATGAATTGAGTGAATGCACATTAAAATATTATGTAAATGTTGTGAATGTGCATGCATATGTGTGGGTGCAAATGTTGAGATGCATTGTGTGAATGCGTGGTTGTGATATATATGTTTCAATGTAGGTAGATAATAGATGAAATGGTGAACTGTTATTAATCCTAAGACCATTTAATGAGATGCCATGAACATAGGATAAATATTGCATGAAGAAGGTAGACATGTTGATGAGCTACCAGAGTGCTCTGTTGGAAGGACAAAGTTGAATAAAAGGAATGTGGTTGTGACGTAAGGAATATTGGAATTTTATTTAAATTGCAGGGATAATGTGACTGTGTCTTGCAATTCTATTATGATAATGATGCATATATATATATATATATCATTGAATTTCAAATATTAACACTTAAAGTGTTTGAATTATTGAGTGTTATAATTATGAGATCACTTCAGTGACTATTGTAGCAATGAAAAGATTATATGCATAGATACTCACAATGTGTTTGGCTGATTGAAGCTCAGATTTCAGGTAGAAAAGTCTTACGTATGGCAATGCGGATAAGTCCATAGTAAAGAACAAGATCTACCATGTGTAGAAGCCAAAGGTTATGATAGTAATCTCATGGTTGCAAATCTAATTTATGTAGGAAAACAGATTTGTAAATTTCAGATTTGAAATTTTGCTAATAATTACTAATGGTTGTTTGGCTTATATAAAGTTGTGTCGGGAGGACATGTCGTAGGTGGATGTTCATGTATGGTAGCAAGTGTAAAACCATAATGGATAGAGTGATACCACTTACAAGAGCCAAACAATATGAGGATAGCCTCATGGTTGAACAAACTAATTTCTGTCGGGGACATAATTGTAAATTCATGTTTGAATTTAATTATTAATGCCATTCACTAATTGGGGAAATCAGATTTGAATTTGATTGTTAAATGTTCCTGACCATTTGGCTGTTAAGGAGTGTTTCAGGAAGACACATTGCAGGAAGACCATGTGTGATGGCCTGCAGAAGCCAAACTCCATGGGAAGGACCCCATGCTTTGGAAATGGGTTTTGGGAGAAATGCCATTGTAAATTTTGATAATGTCTCAGCTGAACTGCATGTTGGTAAACCATGTGAGTGAGACAGTGAAATTATGCCAAGAAGGCATGTGTGGGTTATGGAATGTGAAAAGATTGGGGTGGAAAACCGAAGGACTGTTGACTGAGAGAAGGGAACCCCCATTCTTTGCAATGAAGAAAAGATCCTTCTGCAAAACGGATGAGTATTTTGTGACCCTAACTATGAATATACATGTCTGGTTATTAGATTTAATATGCAGAGCATGTTTTATTATTATTCCAGACTTCTTGAGTGTGACTAGGGCCTACATGTCTCACATCAGAAATGGATGAATACCTTCCGAGTGATGGGTTATGTTAGGGTTGTCAATATTGACTACACCCTAGGGGAATGGACGCATTCCTGGTGTTTCAATACTTGATAGTGAATGTTATGAAATATGGTTACAACTTTAGAGCAGCAATACTGATGAGCCTGCTTATCTTTCTTGTGCTATCAACTTACATAGATGCAATTTGGTGTTGCACGTTAAGAGGAAAAGTGGAGAAAGGGTTCTCAAGAGGACTATATGGGTAGTGGTAACCTTTCTACGCTCACACTAAAAGGCACTAGAAGAGATGTATAGGCCCGAGGAGCTGTGTTGCAGAAAAGGGGTATCATCCTTGTGTAGTGTGAGTGGGTATTGTGGGGCCATGCTAGCATGTAGTTAAATGAGTCACCCATGGAATTCCTTGATGGAACCATTGGTTTTCATAGGAGAAGGAGCCACATAATCATATAATGTTGTTCTTATTGCATGATAAACCTAGTCGGTGTACTGGATTGGAAATGGTTGTTATATGCCTGATAAACCCAGTCAGTGTAGTGGCTTGGCATTGGCTATTTGCATGTTGTGGAGGTATTGGTGAAGGGTGTTATTTCCTGGAAAACCTAGTCGGAGAACTAGCTTGGAAATGGTCATTGTATGCTTGATAAACCCAGTCGGCGTACTGGCTTAGCATATTTATTTTTTAAATGCTTGATAAACCTAGTCGGTGTACTGGCTTAGCATACTGATTTTTGAAATGCTTGATAAACTCACTTGGCGTACTGGCTTACCATACTGATTTTTAAAATGCTTGATAAACCCATTCGGCATACTTGCTTAGCATACTGATTTTTGAAATGCTTGATAAACCCAGTCAGCGTACTAGCTTAGCATACTGATTTTTGGGATGCCTGATAAACCCAGTCGGCGTACTAGCTTGGCATTGCCTATTTGGATGATGTTTTGGAGTAGCATGTGTGTTGGCCAAGCATCCACCCCATAGGTGATCCAAGGCTTGTAAAGAAGAGAAGGAAACTTGTGGAGTACCGAGGAAATGCACAGTGTAGATAAATATTCAATTTCATTTATTTCTTGCCTGGAATAATGAAGATTTCATGTATAAGTTTTCTAACAGCTAAGCTGATACACTGTTGTTTCTTTTTTGGAAACCTTGGTCATTGCAAGAAGCAAGGACCTTGAAAGAACTATAAAATTCTTGGTAAAACCAAAGAGTAACTGGTTGGAGCTATAAATGCTTGGTAAAACCTGAGAGTAACTGGTTGGGCACTATAAATTCTTGGTAAATTTAGAGAGTAACTGGATGGAGCTACAAATTCTTGGTAAATCCTAAGAGTAACTGGTTGGAGCTAAATTCTTGGTAAATCCAGAGAGTAACTGGTTGGAGCTATAAATTCTTTGTAAATCTAGAGAGTAACTGGTTGGAGCTATAAATTCTTGGTAAATCTAGAGAGTAATTGGTTGGAGCTATAAATTCTTGGTAAATCCAAAGAGTAACTTGTTGGGTAGTAACTACTTGATGTAGTGGAGTAGCCTGCGTGTTGGACCAACATTCATTATTGTATCCATAGGAAATCCAAGGATTGTAAAGCAAAGAAGGATCTTGTGGAATAAAGTGAAGACATCCAATACAGATAAGTATTTGGTTATCTTGCAGCTTCTTGCTTATGCATATACATGTGTATGTGATTTGGTTATGTTTTCTCAAACTCTTGTTTAGAGAAAAAAAAAAACCTATGAAAATAAACTAAACATGTGAATTGATTCAATGTTTGAGTGTAGGTATTGCTGGAAGCAAGGACTATGAAGGCATCATAGGGATGCATGTGGACATGTTACCATCATAAAGAGCTTAGTATGAGTAGTAATGAAAGATGGTGCTAGTGGACATGTGTGGGTCCTAGCAGCCAAAGGTTCTGTAGGCAATAATGGAGAAGGGTTCCTCAGTTGAAAATCCTTAGATAGACCTTAGACACTAAGTGTCATAGCCAAGAAAGGGCAAGTCAAGCATTCACATTGAAGTGAAAGAGGCTAAGGAGCATAGAACCATAAGTGATGGTGTGGCTCCAAATTGGAACAAGACTAAGAGGGGGAAACTCTTGCTCTTTTCTTTCCTTTTTGATCGATACATTTCAGAAACACAGGATTGTTGAATGCATGTTGTGACTGAAAGTTGATTGTGTTAATTGCTTGAAATGAATTGTGAATGCTAAAATAGTAAATTTCCCGTGAAAGGATGAACATGAATGAGTTCATGTGTATGTTGGGAAAGCATGAAATGTGTGGAAGTATCATGGGTAAAGCATGGAAGTTCCATGTCAATTGGGCAAATAATTGACTAATTTTAATATTGTGTTACGCTTGTCCTAATAGGAATTGTCATGATGAATCTCATAGGTGAGAAATTGAAAGCCATTATTTGTAGTTGTTACTAGCCAAGTGTTTCTAGTGAGAAAAGTGAGGGCCAGTTGTGCACATTGATCATGGCATCAAGCCAAAAGCTATTTGATTTGGCTAAAAATATTCCTCAAATAGTTTCTAGGACAACAAAAATGATGGCATCCATGAAAATTCCAGACTTGTAGATCAACTAGAAGGTAAATAAAAGGAAGGGATTGTTGTGGAGCAATGCCCACATGCAGATATGGAAGATCAAAGCCAGCAGGAGTAGCTTGAGGAAGCCAAAGGACTTGGTCCTGAAAGTTCAAAGTAAAGAGATGAAACGCTGGACAAACCTTCCACCTTTTGTGAATTTTGAGGCATTGGTAAAGTGGGTATTTATTCCTAAGTGTTGGAACACCGAGGACGGTGTTATTCCAAGGGGGAGGGGAATGTAATGTCCCCATTTTGACCCTATGGCATTAAAATTGTAAATGATGTAAATATCGTTATTAAATCATGGTGAGGAGCTCAAGGCCAAGGCCCCACCATTGATTTAGTGATGCATATGGTTTATGTGATATCCAGACACATTGGAATTTCAGTATCATGTAAAAATGCATTTTAATAAAATACCCACAACTAGCTATGCAATGCAACAAGAGATGGGGGCATGATTTTACAAGGAATTGGGAGGGAAAAAATTCAAACCTTTGAGCCAATCAAGTCAATCCAAATGTGAATGAGAGAACCCATAAAACCCTCAACTACCCATGTTGACTTTTGTACCCAATCATTCATTTCTCCCAAGAGTTGGTTGAGGTAGTTAATGCCTTGGGGAATGGGAGGTATGGTTGTCCAAATTCGAGTATGGGAAAGCCACCTTGCATAGAAAATCATGTTTTTCTTATTGGGAAAGAAAAGAACCATGAATTGCTCCCCGAGCCATTACCCATCAACTAGTTTGGCTCTCTCACAAGTTGGGAGCTAGTTGGGCATTTTTCCCCATCGAAATTATGTGTTTTCCTTCATTATTAGCTGGGAGAAGGGATTTTTTGTCATATATACTAGTGGGGAAGAAGGGGAATCGAACTGGGGTTCCATAGAGACCGTTTGGGACATGGAATGCTTAGATAGTTGGGGGAGAAATCGTTTCCCTCCCTGTGATTGTTTTTCCCCATCCCACAATTCGTTTTTCGCTGGAAATGATTTGGGGAAAACCCATGGCCATCTTGTTTGTAAATCCCATTGTTAAACCTATGTATCTATGCCCAATGATTATGCTTTCTGTGTGAGAAAAGAGCATGTTGGGGTATGGGTTATGGGTATCCATTGCTTTGGCTTGAGATTGAGTGCAAGCATCCAGAAATGGAGAGGGTTCAAATTTAGCATGATAAACCCAAATGTGGATTGGCTTGGCTTATATGTAGTGATTATTTGGCTGTGTATGAGTATGAATGTCCCCTTTTCCTTGTAGAAATCATGCCCAGTTCGGGGGTGGTCTGTGAGTGCTAAAATAATACAAGCTGGGCAGAGACCTATGGTTGGGTGGAACGTTGCAGCGACATAGCTATTTTCTTGGGGACAATTGCATAATGAAGATGAGTATATTCTTTATGTGTATTTACTTCTGTAATGTGTTAATTTGATGATTGTCTTGATATGTTGTATGCATTGGAAATGTGTGTGGATGGTGTTTTATTCTGCTATGCATATTTGCTTGATTTGCATCTGCACACTTTAGATTTTATTTGTATGAATGTAATGAATGGGATGAGTATATGTGAAAGCCCATATTTTGGTATCATGTTCCCTTCCTTGTGTTGGATCAATATGAGGGGACATTACAAAACTTGTATGTGGACCCCGAGTAACTGTTCGTCGATATTCTACTAGTTTGGTCTAGGCCATCATCATCCCATACTTACTTCTGAGAATATTAACCTTTGTTTTCCTGGTTTGGATTACTTTAGGACATTTTTAGTGGTGTGTTGTTTGGTCTAAGTTGTTTAGTGGCCCCTAGGTTTAGTACTTAGTATATTTTGCACACCATAGTGGAGGACCAACCTCTCAATAGGTCACGAAGGTTGCAAAACCTTCCTCCATTTATAGTGGATCCTGCACCGCCACCACAACAGTAGAGAACAGACTCTTGTGGTTCTTACAAACTTACGGTAACAACTAAACCACCTAGAGAACCTCACCTGATTAATCAGGGTCAACCGGTTCAAGAAACTGTTGAGGTTGAAGACTTGACTTCTGAAGAGTTTAATACACCCTTCAACCCTCCTTTAATTGGACCCAATGATCCCTTATTGGAAAGGGTAGTTTCTCTAGATATTCTAGAGTTAAGTCTATATCAATTTACATCTAGTTCCTTTATGGATAACATAGGGGACGTGTTAGGGGTTCCTCATAATCCTACAAAATCTATCATATCAAGAGGTTTTTCCCCTCCATATGCAAACACATCGATACCAAGCTCGTTGCAAGCTACATTTGCTCCAAGCACTTCATTTAATTTCAATGCTAGATCCATAGGGCCATTGGGATCTCAAGATACGACTACATCTAATATTTTTGGTTCTATCATTGGTCTATCCACTATCCCCTTTTCAGGGGTACCTTCGGTGTCATTCACATCATTCCCCTTTGTACAACAATTCCAGGCTAACCCTCAGTATGCTCCTTTTAGTCACGGATTTCCTTGGTTCGGAGGACACATAGCTCCTTCGCAACCTTTTGTAGGCTCAATTCCTACTTCTTCCATTGCATTTACATTAGGGTTAAACCCCTTCACAGGTTTTGATGTGCATCCATCTAATGTACAGACGTCAAACTTACCTGTATGGAGTACTCCCTTTTCACCATTTGGTGGAGGGGGTAGTAACAGTTTTGTCAACCCACATTTCGAGGGTTCTTATACCCAAACGCAAAGTAACAATCCACAAGAAAGCAATCCCTTAGCCTACGGTGGGAGAAACTTCCATAATGCATTCACTTCGCAACCGGTGGCTGGGGACAACCCCAACCAACACTATAGGAGTCAGGTTTTGGGTGGTCCCCCCTACAAAACTCCTTTTAATCAAACTCCATTGGTGAGACCTAATTTCCCCTTTCTGGAAACCTTTAATTTTCCAGATCTTTTGAAACTAACTAACGATACGGTGCGACATATCCCTACATGGTCACCTGTCCCAACCAATCTTCCCTCAGACATTCCGAAGTTCGAAGGTAAGACTGGGGAAGACCTCAGCGACAATGTTCCGACCTTTCACTTATGGTGCTCTTCCAACTCACTTAATGATGATTACATATGGTTGAGGCTCTTCCAAAGGACCTTAACTAGTGTTGCAGCCAAGTGGTACATTGAACTTCTCGCTGCTGCATACGATAACTTTTGGGACCTAGCGATAGTATTTTTGAACCACTTCTAGCTTCGTTTCCGGTATGATACCGGTACAAACCTTCTGTCGACTTTCAGGAAGAACAAATCCACTCACTTGTTTGACCATATTCAGGAGTGGCGAAGACGAAAGAGATTCATTAAGGTTGAGATTCCTCTAGAGTTCCTTTTAGAGTGGTATTTGAAATCACTCATTCCTTATATTTCTAAGGATATCACAACTTATCGGGTAAGTTCTGAGGAAGAAGCAATCCTGAGGACCCAGCATCTTAACCTAGTTTACGCTCAATCTAGGATTATCTATCAGGTCATTCCAGACGCACCGAGATCTAATATAGATCTTCACAAACCTAAGTCTAGACCACATGCCGATGGCATTGTTGGTTCAACAGATTCAACAACACTTGAAGCTTTAGAGAAATAGGTTCACGCACTCTCTGTGAAGCATTATGCTGCTGAAGAAACTTCGGTTGCAACATCCCCTTCTAAAACATGAACTGTACGATAGGTGTAGACAAACCAAAACGGTCCTCGACAACCCAACAACAAAAAAAAGAAGGGAAAGAAAGGGGAGAGGAACCATTAGAATCCTATAAACACCGAGAATGTCAGCAGGGTAAGATAGAGAAAAATAAGGTAAAGTTTCCCTGCAAGCTTTGCAAGGACGATCACCTTACTCATCAGTTCCCTTTATTGGACAAAGACTAGAAGTTACTACGAGAAAAGAAACCAGCTATCTTGAAGGATCCATTTCCTCATGGACAAGTCCCAACTTGTGGAAACTCTAGTGCTAGGGGAAACTGTGCCTCATCAATTGATCAATCATTCATTAACATGGTTAAATCGCATACGCTTCTGCAAACCAGAGCCAGGAATTATAAATCAGACTCGTAGCAGAAAGATAAGGAATCTCCAAAGTCATTTGCTCCTCTTCACATTGACAGACTAGCAGATTCTATGCCGAAGACACCTAAGGGTGTCTTCAAACAATATATGCACAACCCTAATGCACGAGCCACTCCTAACTAATATGTGGTAGAGTAACTATCCCAAACTCCATCGGGAGCATGGATTCCTCAAGTATGCTTGCATGGTTTGATATGTCAAATATCAATCCCTGGTTACTGTATCACGTGGCCTTCCAAATCGAAGTAATCCATGGTCCTAATAACATTGGACGAACAATTGTAGATGAAGGCGCATCTACATGTGTAATGTGAATATCCTACTGGAAAGACCTTGGCTTGCCTGAGTTAGCCCCTTCCAACACACTACTTACGGCTTCCTATGGAAGATCTTTCTGCCACATGGATTCTTGCCCGTGTTCGAAATTGAACTCGTCGGTAAGTTAGTGTCTGTGTAGGTTGAATTTTTGGAGGCATCGACCCTGCTATAGTTGAGCATGTTATCATGACTTACCCTAATGCTAAACTAGTGAGACAAAAGATTCATCTGGTAAATCCTCGGAAATCAGCAGCCATTAAGGCCGAATTTGAAAAACTACTTAAAGATGGCTTCATCTATCCGATCGACATGACGAAATGGATGTCCAACCCAATCCCAGTGGACAAAAAGGAAGGAACCATATGTGTTTGTACAAAATTCCAAGACCTTAACAAAGCCCGTCCAAAGGAAAACTACCCCACACCTTTCATCAACCAAATTATTGATGTGTGTGTGGGCCATGAAATATTTTCTTTCATGGACAATTTTTCAGGATACAACTAGATTCAAATAAAACTTGAACACCAACACAAAATGGCTTTCATTTGTCTTTGGGGTACTTTTTGTTATTGGAAGATATCATTCGGGATAAAGAATGTTGGAGCCACCTTCCAGTGGGCCATGAAATTTGCTTTCCACGACATTAAACATGTAGTTGAGCCATATCTAGATGATCAACTAGCGTGATCTCGTAAGAGACGAGATCATCCTGATCATTTACGACACGTGTTTGAGAGATGCAGATACTACAAGATTCATTTGAATCCCAACAAATGTGTGTTCTATATCGAGTTCGGGTGCCTACTGGGTTTCGTTGTGTTGAGTCATGGCATCATGGTTGACCCATTAAAAGTTGAGGCCATTGTAAATATGCCTCATCCTCAAACCCTTAGACAAGTTCAAAGTCTGTAGGGTATGTCAAAATTTCTACGACGTTTCATTATAAACAATGCTAAATCACCAACGGATTCATGATATTGCTCAAGCAAGATACCCATTTTCTTTGGGATGAGGCTGCGCATACTTCGTTCGACACCTTGAAAAAGGAACTACTATCATCCCACTTGTTGAGCCCACGATATTATACTAAAGACTTCCTTCTATATCTAGTGGCATCTTTTTCCATGATTGGTATAGTACTTATTCAGGAGGATGACAAGCTCCAGGAGCATGTCATTTATTATCTTTCACATGCATTGGTAAATCTTGAGCTCAAGTATTAACACGTTGAGAAGTTGGCATTAGCTTTCATCTATGATGTTCAGAGACTGCGTCATTACATCCTACTATGAACCACCACATTCATTGCAGAATTCAACCCCTTTCAATATGTGTTAACCTGACATATCATCGGCGAGAAGTTCAATAAATGGATTGTCATTTTGCAAGAGTTTAACCTAGATTTACAATCTACTAAGTCTAAGAAATATCTGGTGCTCGCCAAGCTTATTTATGAGTTCCCTAGTGACATAACCAGCTTTGAGCAAGATTCGTCTTTTCCAGATGAGCACATTTTTCTCATTGCAAATTATGACATGTGGTATGGGGATATTTTAATATATCTCCATACTTTGAGGTGCCCACCCTCTTTCTCTAGAGACGAGCGACAGAAGCTTCAAGCTCATGCAAAGAACTACCTCATCATTTCTGACACACTTTATAGACATGGTGTAGATTCCATTTTACATCATTGCTTGAATTTGGAGGAAGCTGAATCAATATTGAATGATTCCCATAGTGGAGCCTGTGGGGGTCATCTTTCTGGGTTGGAAACAACCCAGAAAATACTGCGTGATGGTTATTTTTGGCCCACGATCTTCAAAGATTGTGTGGAAGTTGTAAAACACTGTCAACCTTGCCATTTTTTTACCAAAAATATGCAAGCACACCCGACTCCTCTCCACCCTATTATCACAGTAGGCCCCTTCACTAAATGGTGGATTGACTTCATGACGTGTAATCTGGCTTCGGCAAGAGGACACCATCACATCATTGTTTCCATCGACTACTACAAAGTGGGCTGAGGAAATGCCTACTGTGAGAGAAGAAGGAGAAACAGTTGCTTATTTCATATTTTAACCAGATCATTGCTAGATTTGGTATCCCCAAAGAGATTGTTACAGACCATGGTCGAAATTTCCAAAACAATATGATGACCGATTTTTATACTATGTTAGTTTTTTGATAGGAACATTCATCATCAGTCTATCTACAAGCGAATGGTCAGGTCGAAGCGGTCAACAAAACCTTGAAAAATATCCTTCAAAGGACCGTTAATGTCAGTTGATCTAACTCGCACTCCATGTTGTACCCCACACTTTGGTCTTGCCGGTCTAATGTTAATATTGCTACCAAGTTCTCACCATTCCAACTCGTTCATGGGGTGGAGGTAGTTCTTCCTGTTGAATGCGAGATCCCCCCGTTAAATTTGGCTATCCAACTGTTCCTTGAAACTTCATCTTTGGAGGAATTTTTGATGTATTTAGAACATTGATATCAACAGCACCACAATGCGCTTATAGAAAACGAGGCTCATAGAAGCAGTCTCAAGCGTTAGTATGAAAAGTCTGTGAAACCAAGGGTGTTCTCTGAAGGAGACCTTGTTCTCCTCTATGACCAAGATAGAGACCCCTTGGGGGAAGGCAAGTTCAAATCTATGTGGCTTGGACTATACATTGTCTCTAAATTTCTAAAGAAAGGATCCTATGAGCTAACTGACTATGAGGGTTGTAAGTTTCTTGAGTGCAAAAATGGGCTCTACCTGAAAAAGTATTATGCTCAGGCCTATATTCTTTTTCTTGTATTATAATTGTACATGTTTGTAGATTTAGTATTTTATTTTGATATTTGTTGAGTCTTATGTGTCTTGTGCGTTGTGGTTTCAGATGACAACCGAGTGCTTCATAGGATTCGCTAATGATGTTAGCCGCCACACCCGTCAGTTGGATTCAACGTCTTGGGTTATCCACTCACCGACTAGCCAACTTGTGTCTTCAAAAGGTGCTTTCTTAGGCCCTACAATGAAAAATGCAGCTGAGTACAGTGCATTCATTGAGTTGCTACGAGATGTTATGCATCACGACATTTCACATTTGGAGGTAAGACTCGACTCATAGTTAGTTGTACTTCAGTTGATGGGTGACTATAGGGTTTGGGATCCTGTTTTTCTTCATCAGTTCCTGTGTGTTAGGTTACTTGAAACACACTTTGATTTTGTTAAATTCCAACATATTTCAAGGAATTTAAACTCATTAGCTGACTCATATGCAAACTACATTCTAGATTGGCATCTTTACCATACACAATCACATTAAGCATTCACATAAAGACAAAAAACACATGTATATATATAAAATCGATATTGTATATATCCGTATCAAAAAATATGAGTTTGAGTCGTAGTATGTCGTAGTGTCATTGTTGATGTATATGTAACTTCGGAATGTATTTCACCTATGTATTTCATCTATGTATATTGTACTCCTATAGAGATGTTATTATTCCTCTATATGGAAGTGTCGTCATTTGTATTGACAAGTGTCGCAAGTGTTGTAACTTGCCGATGGGTTATTAGACCACCATGTGTGGGGTTGGCCCTGATTAAGTTAACCATGGGTTATTATGCTAAGCTAGACAAGTCGGCCCAACTGGTTTATTGGGCAGGAAAGGACAAGTATAAATAGAGACCGGGAGATCTCTATTTCATCATTCACTTACTCACTCTTCCATCACTCGAAAAGTGGCGCACATGTGAGGAGGAGGATCAGCTACTAGGAGAAGACTATCTCTTGTACATTGGTTGTATCATTGCTCTTTCTATCTCTGAGGAAGTTGTGGGGTTTTTCACCTTTATGGTTTTCCCCAGTGAAAATCTATGTGTCTATTGTCTCATGTGATTGCTTGGTGTGATTGATATGCATTGTTATACTTTGATATGTTGTACATGTTATTCTCTCAGTAAAGATCCTAGAGTATTTTGAATTAATGCTCAAAAATTAATAGTCATAAATATACAAAAGTGGGATCAAATGCCTCAAAAATATAAATGTGTCTCTCTCCCTATGGACAAGGAGGTGCCTCTGCTAATTCTTCTACTACCTCTCTATAGAAGATGTGTAGCATGGATACTTTTCTAAGCAGCCTAATCCATGCTGGGGGCACACCCATAACATCATCCTGCATCTCGAGCAGCATCCGCTTGATCTTGTAGGCGGGGATATCATGAGTCAACTGAATCATCTTCCCCTCAATTCTCACCAGCACCGCATCAGCAGCTCCAGGCTCAGTTGGAGGCACAAAGGTGAGAGGATGTTCCACAGGTCGCACAAGCCCTACATCTGCATAAATCACACTATCAACACTTTTACTCATTCATAAAAAATTATATATAAATAAAAGCATAAAAATGAGATAAATTTCAAAAGCATAAGCACATATTACCCATCGCTCCCTAGCATGATCCTGTAGGTAGAGCGAGCTCTGGATCTCCACAGAAATCCATACCATCATAGGGAAAATTTTCTAGATCCGGAACTTGACGACTTCACCATCTGAGATAATCTTCGTCAGCATAATAAAGAGTACCTTCGCCACCACTCTGGCACAAGAAGATATCTCCCCACCGAGTCATCAATGGATCGCGAGGGTTCAGGACTGGTAGGGCCATCCCAGGGCTCAAAGAAGGTACCCTCTCGAAAAAGAAAGTACACATAATGTTTCCATAACACAATTTCTTCTTCTTTATGGTCTTGCATTCAGACAATTGGTGTTTCATGCTCACCAAGAGGCCTAAACACAAGTCAAATACAACACCACGTAGACACTCGACACCAATTTGCATGTAGTTCCTCGAGGCCAAGTGCTATGTAGCACTCCCTCCAATTCTGTTCAAGGTACTTAGAATTACCTTCAATGCAAATCTTGCAATGGATCCAATGGGGACTTGGCTACCGCACTTTTCGATACCCGACAGACAGTATTTGTTGATATAGTCCTATATCAATAATGAACCTACCCCTCTAAATGTACCTTTGAGGTTTAACCTCTCACCTCGGCAGGATAAACCTGTAATGAAGTAGATGTCGTCTATGGTGAGTTCAAGTATTTCTCCTTGGAGATCGAACACTCCTTGGTTAGCATCCCAGTAATTAACAAGCATTTCACGTAGTTGTGTTTGCACCCGCATGCTTGTGGTTTGAATTTTTTTAGCAAACCACATCTTCGCAATGCATTTAGAGTAAGCAGATCACTCATGGCAGTTCTATCCATGTTCTTATGTGCCCTTTCTCTCCAAGTCAGAACCATACCTGCATTGTTCATCCTTTCATCCATTATTTTTTTGTTTTTTTCACATTTCTTTTATGGCACCCACGACTTTATCTATTACATAGAGGTGGGTACTCGCGAGTCGGTCTCTGTAAAACATGCACATTTTTCATGTACTCGCGAGTTTAACAGAGGGAAACCTGCCGATACGAGGCGCTAATTTTTAAACCTTTATAAAAAACAAAAAACACCATAAAAAATTAAAAATAATGGATGGAATGAATAGTTTAAGGAGAGATAACTTACTTGCAATTGACGGAATCTGATTCAGTGACCCGGTTTGAGCGCTACGAGCATTTGAAGTAAGAGGCCTTTTTCACCCTTTTGCTCCAACAAATGACTTGGTGAGTTTAGTTTCCATTTTGAAACTATTTATAAAAGTCATTTTTTATTTTTACCCACTTTTATCATTTCTGTATAGTTTCAAAACTGTTTTTTAACTTTATTAAATCCACTAATACACTTTTCAAGTTTTTCCGATTAGGTGAAGTTCGAAGTAACATTTCTCATAACTTTTTGCAACGGTGGTCCATAAATGTTTGATTTTCTTTGTGACATGTCAGTTTGGTATAATACTCCCTATCATCATATGTCGTAATGAAAATCTCTTTGGATCATGCTTATATGTAATTTTCTACTAATCTGGTAGTCTTCATCATATCTACATCTTTTCGTCATTTGACAAATCAAGGAACTTAACTTCCCTGGCACCTATAGAGTTCTTTTAAGCTCTTGTTATACTCTCTAAATACAACAAGGTTTCTTAGTACACTTGTCTTGTTCATAATCGTTAAAGGACTTGAACATTCATCCACTTAGGTATAAGTTTACCCTCTTCCGGACCTTAGTGGATTATGTACGAAAAAGGTTTACTCTAGTCATAAGTGGCTAGAAGAGTTCTTCTCTCATTGTTTTACACTTTTTTTGGGTGAGGAAACTAAATTTATGAAAAAGGACATTTAGGAGTCTTCTTTAGGTTTTTCATACTCTCAAAATATGAAAACACCAACGAGCACATACCGACTCGGGTTCGATATTAAAATCCAAAAGTATGTGTATGGAGTTATTGTTTAAGTTTTCCAGACTCCTTAAAATTGAAATCACTTGCGAGCATGAACAGATCCATGCTTGATATTAAAATCCATGGATCAATGTTAACGAGTACTAGTCTATCTCTTCTTCAAACTCGTTAAAACATGAAGAAGGTCTTGAGTTTCCATCCCATGGAATTGTTAAATTACACATGGTTGGACTTATACCAAGCATTCTTTTATCCTATGTTCGAGCTTGTTTTCAAAACTGAAGAAGGACTATTGAGTTTTCTTTCTTGCACTCATTAAAACTAATAAGAAGGACATTATCAAGATTTATTTTCCACCATTTCATGCTTGTTAAAATCAAGAAAAGACATTCTTTAATAAAAAAGAGAAAAGGAAAGGGAAGAATCTCAAGTATCTTTTCTGTATAAAGGCAGCAAGTCATTTATGTCCTTGAACACAATGGGTTTTCGAGTCTTTCAAACAAATTGGTTTTTTGGCCTTAGGATGAAACTGATCTCATAGTTTTTAATCCTTCGATTGGTTACTCTGCCATTCATATGGAGAATATGTTAATGTCTCCTACATTACAGATTTATATCACAATCCCCTTTGTATTCAAAGCTGCCTAAGTCACTTTTGTGTCATGCTCATTGTTCAAGGACACCCATTGTGTTGACCATTCTGCACTTACCTTGACCTCATGTGTCATCCATGCCTTGGTGTTAGTTTGTTTCATCATGTACTCAGTCCTATTCCAAATCAGATCAACCTGTTGATTGTATCTCATGTTGGATGATGGAGGATGCCTTAAGGCCTCCCTTCCAATGGACTTCTTCCTATGGAATTCATCTCATCTTTCTCTACGAATGAATTTTAGAGTTATCGGTAGTACCTTAGGGATTGTAGTCATCATTGGAAGTTTCCCTCACCATTGAGTAGTGGGAATACATCAATGTCTCCTACTTGATGGATTCTTCAAGTGTTCAACTTCAATACCCTTTATTCGCACTTGTTAGAATGTATTGGGTACCTTAAGCCCCATTTTCATTAATAGTGGGTGCTTTCACGTTTGTTGACGGTTTAAATCATTAACCGGTAATCAAATGGTATCCTCCATGTTTGACCTCATCTCATTTATTCGCATGGTTAAGATTCGTACCTTGAGACGGTTTGGATGAAGAACTTGGTCCTATAATAACATCATCACATTTTGTTATTGCCCAAGTTGCGAAAGACTGAGCCACACCTATTTTTGGCTCTTGATGAGACATAGATCCAGTTTGTTGTTATGGCTATGATCTCCTGTTTGACATGGATCCACGCTTGTATTTCAGTGTCCATGCTATATACATCTTTTAGTTATGTATTCAAGATTATGTTCTATCATTCTGAGCATCTCCTGATGTCAAGATTGTACGCTGCTTGTTGACTTTGTTTATGTTTCAAGTATTGTTTGTGACCTCATCCTACAGTCTCTTTACTCCTCTTCTAGGATTGTAATGTATTTCGGCCATCGCTTCCCTCTGACCTCACACATTAGGGGGCATATGTTACCGGTCAAAGTTGCACTTCTCTTTCTATGACCACATTTCTCTGTCGGTCACACAAAAGGACAAAATGGATTGAAGAGCTTACCTTGACCATAGATGACCTTAAGCTGAATCTTATAATATTATCATCAGATTCATACTTCTCTTCGTATTTTTAGACATAACCGCGACCCTTATACTTTCCTACCAGCGAGTCAACCACAGGTTCCTCTAATGAAAACCCGCGGGTGTCAATAAAATTATTGCACTTGCTACATGCAAGTTGAGACACTCGCGATTCAATCACTAGTTGTTTCATACCAAAGTCACGAGTGTCTTAAGAAAAATCTAAAAATAATTAGAAAACATGAATTAAGATTAGTTGAGGCAGGTACCAAAACGAACTCAACTTCCCAACTCAACCACCTTTCGAGCCTACCTTCCCTGCCTTGCTATAAATACAAGGGGAAGGGCTTAGGAAAAAGACCCTTAGAATCATTGAGAAGGTTATGCTGGAGAAATTCAAATCTAAGAGAGAGGAGTAGGACCCCAAGATTGTGGTTGCAATGGTGCCGGTGCAGGACAGGTATAAGCATTTGTATCTTCTACATTTATTAATAAAATATTGAGACATCCTTTCCTTTCCAATATAGATCCACTCATATCTATCATTATTTGAGTACATCCTGATGTTATTTTTCTTTATTAATATCAATATTTTATATGTGGTCAAATACGTCTAAGAAAGGTATTGTTCTTGTTTTGCAGGTTATTTGCATAGGAGAACGAGAAGGAGAGAAAGCTTGGACCAACCTTCATAAATAAGGTATACATTCTCTTACTTTTAATCATATTTTCTTATAAACATGTTAGAACACCTTTATATGTCTATATATTAACCCCCCAGTATGTTGGTAGTCTCTTTCCCCAACTATAAGAGTAAATTCCTAATAGCAGTGCGACCTGAAATATAAGAGGTATTTGAATGAAGTTTTGAATTAGAAGAAAGTGTCTCAAAGTGCATATCGCAGCAGCAGTAAGAAAAGAAGAGACCAAGAAACATGAAGAATTTCCAGAGGAAAAATTGATGAATTAAGAAAATATTACGAAATTATAAATATCAGGGAGGCAGGGTGGTGTTGGGGGCAAGTTGGAGCCTACCAAGGAGGTTGTAGCCTCCTTCCAGTAGTATCTGGAAAATAGGGGTGTTGTACCATCCTTATCTGTTGGTGCATATAGAAAAATGGGATGTTGATGCATCCTTTTTGTTGTAGCATAATTTTTTTTGTATAAATCATTTTATTAATGAGTTTGATTTTGTGGTTTTCTCTTTGAGGTTTCTACGATAAAATTCTCTACCATTGCTTGTTTGATTCATATCATATTTTTTTTAAATACTAATTGTTTTAATAAAAGAAAAAGAAGGAAATATTGATTCACGCCCGCCTTCTCAGTATTGCTGGATAAACCAACAGATGGTTTCAGAGAAGGATCCTTCACTACATTTTAATCACTAAAAGGAAGATCCTATTAAAACAATATGGATCAAGAAGAAGTTTTAGCTGCTAACAAACCTCCATTATTCACAGGAGAAAATTATGCATATTGGCGTGTAAGAATGAGATGTCATCTAATGTCTCTTGGATGCGCATTTTGGAATGATTTTGAAAAGGGTTATAAAATACCAGACATTCCACCTACAGATAAAGATGAACAAGAAAAATATGAAGCCAATGCAAACGCATTGAATGTAATTTTGAATGGATTTTCAATTTAGTGTTTGTCAAATTCATGAAATGTAAGACAACCAAAAATGCTTGGGACAAATTAAAAAATGTGTATGAAGGAGCTACCAAAGTCAAAAAATACAAACTCCAAACATTCAAAGGACAATTCGAAAGTTTAAAAATGAAAGAGCAGGAAAACATTGCAGAATATCCTGTAAGAGTAGATGAAATTGTCAATTCTATCAGAGGCCTGGGAGGAGAAATACAGGAAAAAGAAGTTGTTGAAAATGTACTAAGAACACTACCAATGAAGTATGACTCAAAAGTGTCTACGGTAGAATATCGAGATGATATTGAATTTATAATAATGGATGATATACATGGAATATTCATTGCCTATGAGATGAGAACATAACAAAATAAACCATCAAGAAAAGAGGCAACATTTAAAGCCACGGAAGAGTCAAAGAAATATGAAGCATTACCCAAAAACCACTATGAGAACTCATATGATGAAGAAGCTCTTTTCATCAAGAAACTTGAGAGAGTTACTGGAAAGTATGAAGGAAAGCTACCCTTGAAGTGCTTGAACTATGGAAGAATTAGGCATTTTGCCTCAAAATGTCCCTATCCCAAACAAGATGATAGTGATGATAGAGAAACCTCTAAGAATGTCAAGAAGAACACCGCAACAAACAAAAAGAATTTTAATGGGAAGAAGAAGATATTTTATGCAAATGAAGAAGAAGAAGAAGAAGAAGAAGAAGAAGAAGATCTTTTTACGCACTTCTTCCATACCATAGCTCATAAGGAGTCTTTCGATAATTTACTCTGAGTTGTCCTCTATTGAGTATATAAACAGATGTATATACTACTTCTCTCCAATATGCATCTGAAATTTGTGCTTCATTAAGCATAGTTCTGGTTGCTTCTTGGACTATCCTATTTTTTTCTTTCCACAACACCATTTTGTTGAGGAGTTCTTGGAGCTGAAAAATTTCTTTTAATCCTATAGGTTTCAAAAAATTCATTGAATTCATTTGGGGTAAACTCTCCTCCATTATCTGACCTTAAACAGTCGATTTTCAGATTTGTCTCATTCTCAACCATTGCTTTAAAAGTTTTAAACTTCTCAAAATATTTTGATTTTTCTTTGAGGAATGTCACCCAAGTCATCATTGTATAATCATTAATGAAAAACATGAAATGAGATTCTCCTTGCAAGCTTTTAGTTCTTGTTGGTCCACAAACATCATTGTGAACTATTTTCAATGGCTGTGAGGATGTATATTCCTTGATTCCGAAGATGTCTTTAGTTTGTTTCCCATGTTGAAAATGTTTACATACTAAACTTTGAGGCTTCACAATCTTTGGCAAGTCTCTTACAGCTTCCTTCTTACTCACCTTTATAATATTGTCAAAATTCAAATGTCCCATCCTTTTATGCCATAACCAACTTTTATAAATCAGACTCATGTGGCATTGCTCTTCATTTTATAGGATGTATACATTACTTGAATTCCTTACAGCAATCCAAATAAGTTTCCCTAAGTTCTTCTTCCTGATTTCACATTTCTCGGAATCAAATATGCAAGTGTGGCTTCGATCACATGTTTGACTCACACTGAGAATATTAGGCTTTAAATCTTCTAGTAGCGACACATTTTCAGCTCTGGTTTTATTTCTGGCAGCAACTATACCTTTTCCAAATATCTTAGAAGACATATTGTCTCCAAAAGTGAATTTTCCCTTTTGATCTCTTCTTAGGCTTATGAACGTCTTTGGATCTCTTGTCATGTGTTTTGAACATCCACTATCAACATGCTTTTTTTTATGTTGCACATAGAGATATCATAGATTCTGTCCTCTCTACTATTTCCTTTTTCTTCTAGACCTTTCTCTAATATTTGTCTTGAAACCTTTTTGCAGTATTCTTTTCTGTAGGAGTCATCAGTTTGCATTCTCTAGCTATATGTCCATGTTTATTGCATTTGTAACATTATATATCATATCTTTGTAGAGGTGCAGAGGAGTTATGGTTTCCTCTTCTTTCTTTTGGATAATTGTTAGATATATTATTATTATGAAAATGAACCTTTCCAATCAGATGTGATGATACTACTGTAATGTACCAATAAGATATGATGATACACTAACTGGATTTCTTACATGACTTAAGGAAAAACAATGAAACTAGAGACTTGATTAGTTGTAGGAAGGAAATATCAAACAAATATGGAAGGAATGAGGATCATGCTAGATAATATATACTTTGCAAAATGTACTGGTACCATTAATGTTTCAAACATCATCTAGGCCGAAGTCTAATCCAAGGCTCCTAGGCACCCCAGCATATGCAAACTAGATCTTCATCTTGGCACTACCTAAAAACTCATGGTATGGAATTTTGAAATAGGAAGGCTTAAAAAAATTAATCGACTGTCAAATATCAGTTTTTATTCGCACCACTAAGTTTGGGGAAGTTTTGATGAGGTTTCCAAAGCAAACAAGCAAAAATGTCTCCGGGGACTACACAACTAGTTCAACTTTAGGATTTCCCAAATAGGGGGATAAGGCTACAAATTCTTGGTTTCATACAAGGAATGAGTGGATTGGCATGCAAAGGGATATCAGAAACTATAATAAATCAAATTGGATTTGAAGAGCGTCATTAATTAATCAAACACTGAAAACTAGCTATTTTCCATGGCAATCTAGACTAGGTGTAAGAAATTCATATAAAACTTGGACTTCTCTTTGCAGAATGGAATTAAGAGGTTCATATTACATTAATGAAATCCATAAGAAGATGGAATACATCTCATAGAAGTCTCAGGAAATAAATGCATAAGAGAAATAATTCTCCATCATAAAAAGACTGGAAATCATTAGGATTCTGAATGGGAGACTTCCCAATATCTGCAAAAAAAGTTGAAATTCACTGGATCAAACTTCAGGAACTACAATAAACTCAATGATGAAGACTAGATTTCATCATCCTCTCAGAAGAAGCAGGGCCACATCTCCCAGCTTCAACTAGTGGCACATCTCCCAATTCAAAGAGGAAAAATAGCTCTCAATTCAATTCTCAAATTGTCAAAAGATGGGAAAGTGGTGTGCACTCCTTCTTTTATAGACATGAGGTGACTTGTGGAGCAAGTCAACTGGGATAACATGCCCTCATGGAGTGGATAAGGATAGCTTTTTCTTTCAATATTTTATTTTTTCTTTGCTTTATCCTGCTTTTGCTTTTGCTTTATCTTTTTTCTTTGCTATACTTGTTTTTTCTTTTGAACTCTTTTTTTTGCTTCTCTGCCTTATCCTAGTTTTCTACCTTATCATTCTTTTTCCTAATTTTTTTCCTTATCATGCTTTCTGCTTTTGTCCGTTTTTCTGCTTTATTCTGCTTTTCCCGAGCTTTACTACTTTTCTGCCTTTTGCCAACTTTTCCTTTCTTTTTCCTACTTTCTTAGCTTCAACCGCTTTCAACTTTTCTTCTTGTGAAAGATATATCTTGCTCAAATATTATAGTTTAATGGGCCCTTGTGGATCATTATGCACTTTATTTTATTAAGATAAATATTTATTAATGAAAATAAATTTTTATCAAGTGCATCTCAAACTTACAGAATTAAAATTAAATACTTTGGCAATTAATGCCTCAAAACTTAACCCCTCATTAATTAATTAATTCCAAACTATCACTAGGATCCATGGGGTTTGAAGTGACATTGGCTACTTCATAGTGCTGACAAAATGGGAACATGACAATTCATAGGAAGTGCATGTTTTCTTAGTATAGTGTCATGAATACTTAATATGTGATCTGCAATGATCTATGCTGAAATATTTTCAAAATGTAGGAAGTACCTATCCATTTTTTTTTCTTCCTAAAATCTTGTTTGTTTAGGACTTAAAACTGTCTTATGTGAATACAGGGAAACCAAAATATGGAGACCAGCAAGAGCATCTACTATGCAAGATTTACATCTTCTTATGTGAAGCTTGGAATTGAAAAATAGGTTGGTCTACTAGCTTGTTGTTCGGTAGGTCTGAAGAATTTTTCAACTGTCAATGATTGGTGCTATTATTTGTCTCTGTTTCTTTTATAAACAACTCATATTAATAACACTGCATGTAATTACATCCAGTAACTTGGAAGTAGAAATCATGAGATATATCTTGGTCTGCACTTAAATTCATAATATTAATATTATATAAGTGGACAAGATTATGTGCTCTTCTTTCTTTGGTGATGCCAGTGTATAAATATTTTCAATCATGCTGGAATGGTTTATCTTATAGACAAGACCATAAGAGTGACTTGATAAGAGAACAATCTGATAATTACTTAAAAGCAGTAGGGGTTTATAATATTACAGGTTTTTAGGAATAAAATTTTATAATCAAAACCAAAATAAACTATCCCTCAAATTAATAGTTCCATAAAGTCTGTGACTGCTAGAGTCAAATACCCTTGGATCTGGAGCTAATCTTCATTGTATTGATTCTTCTCCTTTAAATCAGGAACTGTCGGAAATGCCTTATTTCTTTGGCCCAAAATACTCCGTTTGAAGAGAGTTGATACTTATAGTGATTTTCTATCTAATATTTATTCAAAATAGGATGCATATCCTCTACTACTGGATATGCTGCCACCAAATCTCTATTGTTGGACCAATAGACATCCAAATTGCCAATCTACATGGCATCCAACTCAATCATAGAAGCAAATGAAATCAATTAGACACATTGACATTAATGTTCCTGTTAGTCCTAAAATATGCACTTGACTGCAACACCATAGAGCTTAGGCATCTCAATTATTGATAGACTTGGTTGGTTGGTGGATCGAGATAGGGTGAGGTTGAAATCAAAGGAAATTATCATACTGATACATTATATAAATGGATTCAAATCGAATGAACTCAATTCTCAGTCAAAATGAAAAGAGGAGGAAAGAGGATAAATAAAAATCTTAACAAGACTGAATGTCCAATACTTATAAATACTTTCTAATCACAAATGTAAATATTTTAATGCATGGGATTTCTCCCACATCCATAAGGAGTAAATGGGACCAACACTGCACATGGATGAGTGCCCATAATTCCATCTAACGTGTAGTGCAATTTGTCTCTTGTTGGATTTCTCCTTCCCATTCTATGCAAGGGCACTATCTCGGTTTCGTTGTTGTATCTTGATGCTAGATGGAAATGCTACCCATGTGACTTAAGTTTTGAATTTGTGTGAAAAGTGGATTTGGAGATTGGGCTCTAAGCCTAGCATTTTTGTCCAAAATAACAAATCCAATTTGGCTCCTTGTTGGATTTCTCCTTTGCATTCTATGCAAGGGATCTACCTCAGTCTCGTTGTTGGATCTTGATGCTAGGTGGAAACGCCGCCCTCGTGACTTGAGGTTTGAATTTGAACATGATGTGAAAAGTGGATTTGGACTTTGACTTGGAGATTGGGATCTAAGCCTAATATTTTTGTCCAAAATAACAAATCCAAATCCTTTAAAATAAAAATAAAATGTTATTTTAAAACCATATAAATAGCTCTAAAATAATATACTTTTACATTTATTTTATTATTGTATTTTTTTAAAGGAATATTTGGCTTGGTTTCATGTAGCAAAGGAAACTTGGCATTTTGCAAACAAAAACAAGGAAGGAACAATTTTGATTGCAACTTATTGATGGAAATAAACGTTTGCAATCTTGATGAGAATAAGCAAAGAGAGACTTGATAGAATCGATGCAAGAATTTTAGGGTTTAAGATTTAAAACACACATTTGAATATGTTAGGGTTCATGAAGAAACCCTAAGAACATGTCGTTAGGGTTCATGAGAAAACTCTAGGAGAAGTAAGGTAGGGAGGGGGGTAAGAGAGAGAGATAGATATCATATGTTTTGGGAGAAATTACTCCTATGTGATGCTAGCATTTTCTCTTGTGATGCTAGACTTTGTGCAATGCATGTAAATGGTAAAGAAGAATATGATGTTGAAGTGATTATGGTTATTATGGTTCTTGTTGTAGCGCTAGGATTTGTACCTATGTTTAAGACATGGAGAGTGGAGCTAATGCCTTGCATGAATTGAAGCCTTTCTCTTATGGGGTGTGAGGCTAGGACAAGATAATGTAGAGATGACTATGATGATTATTGAGCTTGGTATGATGCATTGCTTAGAAGAAGACTCGGTTATTGTATCCTTGATTTTCCATGGAGATCTTGGTGCTTGTGTTGATACAAGAATTGAAGGACCTAGGGTTTGAGGACCTATAGATTTGGAGGCTAGTAATAGAGTTGTATTGTCATGTAATTGTGCGATGCAACATGGATTGTGTTCTTAGACCCTAAGTAATATGGTTTGTGTGATGTAACATGTATTGTGGTATCATCTCCAAGTTTGTCTCTTTGTAGGGGCATGACTTGGTTCTTACTTTGAGCGTTAGCAAGGTTTCATTGTAGGATGTCCATATCTTGAAGTATTTGGACATGTTTCTTGAAGGTGAACCCTTTATGATTTTTGGGTGCACACTTGACTTAATTCCATTGTTGTATGCTTGTGTGTGCTTCAGGCATTTTGTTTAGTGGTAATTCACCTTTATTGAGAGTGTATCCTTCCACACCATATAATTTGTAATGTTGGTCTTGCCAATTAAACTCCATGAATTTTTCTTCAATGTTTGTAGTATAAGTGTCCAACTTCATCAACCATTTTTCACATAGAACCATATCCATTTCTTTGTGTGGTATAGCATATGATATTTTTGTAGTTCTAGTTCTTGTATTTATACAAAAACTTTATGACATCTTCCTATTTCTTTGACCCTTTTCTTATCAGCTACCATAACTGTCCAAAGTAACAACTCCACATGATCCTCTTTGGAAAAAAGTGAAGTAGCTCATGCACCAAGCCTCTAAAATCATCTTCAATGGTGAAGAACGAGAGCTTAGCACAAATGGACAGTATAGGAACTCAGGATACCTCAAATTTTGTCAACAAACAATTTCGTTGTTATCAAACAAAACTCCAATCGATCAACATGCTACTCAATAGGGTGCCAAGAAAGCTACTCCAGTTGGTTTACAATCTGATCTCAACAAGTTGATTTCTCACATTCCAGCAAGCTCACGAAGATCAATAAGGACCCAAGTCAAACAATCATATCAACAATACTCCTATTGATACTTTGAGCCATCTATCAATGCAGTCTTCAATTTAAACACTTTGTCAGCACAGTGTAAACAACATCAAGTTGGGTTTACAGATCCCAACAACCACAACATCAGCTAATAACACAACCCTAATAGCACAACTCGAGGTATCGAAAAAAGTGACAACCATCAGATGCAACACATGTTAATCATGTTTCCATCAAGATTGTTTACAAATATTGCTACTGCAACCAATCAATCAAGATTAGTAATGGGGACTGTATGAATGTATAGTTGATGATACATATATGCATGAAGTCCTCAAACATCTATTCAAATGTTTCCATGAAGCACTTTGATTGTCATAATATACGACAACGGGAGAATTATGTTCATGCTGGTATTTTAAAGCACTCTCCTTAAGCACACTACTTCCTGTCTTGTACTATCCACTACCTTTTATTCAACTTCCGTTGTTGATAACGATAATCTTTTATGTTTTTTACTTTCCTGTGTGATTGGTCCTAAACCAAGATTGAATAAGTATCCTGGTTTAGACTTCTTGTCGTCCACTAAACATGCCCAATCTAAATCATTGTAACCCATTATATTCATGTCAACATTTATATAAAATAAAAAAAACTGTGTTGTTCCTTGGATGTATCTCATAATTCTTTTAGCATCCTTACAATGCAATTATTTTGGTGCATGCATGAATCTAGAAAAAAACCCAACTACAAAACTAATATTAGTCCTCGTAGAAGTTAATTAAATTAAACTTCCTACAAGTTGTCTGTAAAGCGTTGCATCCACTTTCTTGGATTCATCATGAGCACTTAACTTAATATTAGGTTCAAATGGAGTTGCTAGTAGTTTGCAATTTTCCATGTTGAACTTCTTGAGCAATTCTTGGCAATACTTTCTTTGAGTAAAGTAAATGCCTTCACAATCCTTCGAGATTTTCATTCCTAAGTAATAATGCAACATCCTAATATCTTTCATGTCAAAGTATTACTTCATTTCATCCATAGCTTTCTAAATAAGTTGCTCACTTCTACCTATTAGGATCAAATCATCTAAATAAATAACAAGTAAAATGATTTCACCTTTTTCGTTTTTGATGTACAAGTTGGAATTTGATGAAGACTTGTTGAGATGATTACCCATTAAAATGAGTCAATCTTATCATACCAAGCTCTTAGTGCTTTCTTGATTCCATAAAGATATTTATTTGATTTGCACACTAAGTGTTCCTTTCCTTTGACTTCCTAACCTTGAGGTTGCTCCATAGCGATACCTAGGGATAGCACCAAGTCGAGAACACACTTATAGAAAGTGTATTTTCTTCACTTTTTGTACAAATAAAACCAACATGAATAGTAACATTTTTTACTAGCCATCCCTAAACTATTTTTTCTAGTTATGTAGACATGTTAGATGTGTCAGAGGTATTTATTGCTCTAGTGGTATCCCTGTAAATTTCTTTAAATATCAGTTTCCTTCCAATGCTAGTCATATCCATGGTTGAAAAGCTAATATGGGGGGTATCCAAAGCCAAATAACTGATCCATACAAATAATTTGAGTAATATTTATATTTGAGCAGCTAAAATCAGAGTTTCTTGTTAACCTATTCCATCATAGCTTTATGCTCTTAGATGTAGAAACAAGGATTTTGTTTTTTTATGATAAGAATGATTTAGGTGTGATATAGTCCCAATAAACCAATTATATGCTTTGTCTCACTTGATTTTAATATGAACTTAGGATGTTATGACAATTTTGTTCACTCTTGTTCAAATCCAACAAAACCATAGAATTTTTTTTCGTACATGGTACCTGGAGTGGAGGAGGTATGACTACTTGGTTTCTTATTTTAGTGGTTTTATGTAGATCCCTTTTATCACATGGATCTTCCTCTAACAATATGGAGTTCATTTTCATGATAAATGGAAGTTGATGAAGGATATGTATGATGAGGATGAGGAATAGATGACCTACACATGGTTAAGGGAATACCACTGAGAGGTGCACATTGATATCAATTTCATGAAAAAGGAATGAATCAAAATTCCATATATTATGTTTGATTTGTGTGGATTCTTTATGTGTCTGAGGCCACACTTTGTTCTAGTTATTTTTTCTAGTTCTTAGAAATTGTTCTAGTTCACTAGAATGTTGTGACCACAATTAAATAGATCGAACAAACCTTTGACCACAACAAACCACCATTTTGTATTTTAATTTACTCAAATATGGTAGCTAGATCAATTGTCAATAAGAAGATGGAGCAAAGAAGAGGATCAAATAGTTGGTAGAACAAGTATCCTTCGCACTTGAGGTTTTGTTAATGGTTTTCTTCTCCCTTTTATTTCCCAATAGAAACAGGGGCATCATGTGGTTTTATCAACATTCATGCTCACCTTCGATTATGTATAGTCTAAAGGTTTTATAGGCATTTGTCTAGATATGGTATATTTTGGAATGGGCCTTTTTTTCTATGCTTGTAGCGTTCAAATGCATTGCAATTCAATAAAAAGAAAGAACAAAGTGTTTCTTAAATGTCGATAATCAAAAATATTATAATCATGCTCTATAGAAATCTAATTAAGAATCGTAGTAGTAGTTGTTCTTATTGCTGGAATTCCCTTCATTTTCCCTTGTTCTTGAAACTGAAGGAGTTCCTACTTGTTTTCTTCTACATCACGTGCTAGTTTTTGTTGTCAATTTAATAATTCTCAACACATGCTATGCCAACCTGTTTTCCTTTGCATCACACTTTCCACTTTTAGTTGTCAAATTTTTTAATTCTCATAACAAGCCATGCCAATTGCGAATTCACAATCACATTTCCAGTTATCCTGCATTAAGCATCATTCTAAGGCTCAAAGCACACAACACTGACATGAAATATCTACAATATTGGAATATAGAAGCATTGTTGCACACAACACATATGTGAAATATCTTAAAGCTACCTGATAAGGTTTCCCAAGGGGTGAAACCATAATTCCAAAAGAAATGGTCAAATCTCACTGTGATGGTAGAATGTGTGTTGTTGAGAATGCTACTCCATATCTTGTGCTACAAAATTTGTATCAGGAACATACCCTACTCCCTTTATCTGTCAATACAAACTTTCAAACAATGCATATATTTTTTTCTACTTGAAAGTGTGACCTATCCCCAACAACAAATGTATGCAAGCTATTATTAACTTCAATCCAGCTACCTCATCCCACCTACTAACCTTTAGATAAATGTTTAACAGAGATACACATGCAGTAGTATCCTTTGGAAAAATAAATTGGATTTTAAGCATGGTTTTATTCAGATTTTATTTTATTTTCTTAGAATTACAAATGATGCAATCTAGAATAATTGCATATATAACTGATATACCCTATCTCTTATTTAGTGGAAAAAGAAAATGGACATAAGAGCCTAAGGCCATACGAGAGAAAGGATATGTAAACCATGCAACAAATGAGAGAGAATGCTTAGATGTGTTGATAGAGTTAGGTCATGCAGCAGAGATTGTGGATTGGAGCAATGTTAATATTGCTCATTTCCCCAATTCTTAACGGGTGCTAGCTCAATGGAAAAGTTCCTTGCCTACAAGCAAGAGGTTGGTGGTTCGATTCCTCCATGCCGTAATGATATTGCAATATTGGTATTTTTAATAAAATATATTTTATTATGATTTATTATGGCTATAGGGGGGTTTCCAATCGTGTTTGTATGTTTCTACAAGGGGGGTTCTAAATCACCTTCATATGTCACTACAAGGGGGGTTTGAAACTACCCTTGTATGTTACAATGAGGGGGGTTCGAAACCACCCCCGTAGGTACTTTAGAGGGGGGTTTGTAAGCACCACCAAATGTTTTGAATAAGGATTTTTAGAGGGGTTTATGAACCTCCCCCATAGGTCTCTATGAGGGGTGGTTTAGAATCATCCCAAAAATTGACTTTTTTTTTGGTGGGGGGGGGAGGGAACCACCCCCAAAGTCACTTTTACCGTCAATTTTTATCTCTTCTAGAACCACCCTTAAAAAAAGTCAAAACTTTTAGCGTCGGTGCTATTGGGGGCGGTTTTGGTAAGAGTTTGTAAGAAGGAGTTTTTGGGGGGTTTAGAACCACCCCCGTAGGCACCTAAGAGGGGTTTTGAAACCTCCCTCGTAGACACCTAAAAGGAGGGTTTGTAACCACCCCCAAAGTTTTTTAATAAGGAATTTTAGGGGGGTTGGGACCTCCCCCATAGGTGTCTACGAGGGGGGTTTATAACCGCTGCTAAAAGTCACTTTTTTTTGGTGGGGGGTGTTAGAATCGCTCCCAAAAGTCACTTTTAGGGGAAATTTTGATCTCTTCTAGAACCGCCCCTAAAATTCCAAACTTTTAACGTCTGTGCTATTGGGGGTGGTTTGTAAAGAATGCCTCCAAAGCTAAAACTGCCCCCAAAAGCGACTTTTGGAGGCGAAAGAAAACCCCCGTAAAAGTCAAATTTGTTGTAGCGGATGATGCATTATAGGCTCCAAAGTACCTTCCGAGCATCATACATCAGGGGGCATTTGTTAACACCTAAATTTTTCACACATGCGACATTTTGGCTAATCTTGCAATAAGGCATCATCAATATATAACATGCATCCCACCGAAGACATCCTCATTAGATCCAGAAAGCAACATGACTCCAAAAATGTTAAAATTAGTAAAAAATGGTAGTGTAGTTACTCCCATGATATATCATGCTACATCGTGTATTATAAGTTTCGTGCATGCACTACATTAATGCAGATTTTCCTTCAAAAACCATACAACTGTGAAAATGGTAGAACCACAACAACCCTTGGTGCATTGAATGCTAATGAAAGCTCCATCACCTCCAAGAATTCAAATTTCTCTCATATGTACTTGAGCTCATTGAATGTCCCCCCTTTGGGTACTTTGGAGCTAGATCATGGATTTAATGAGTCCACATTTGGATCTAGTTATTTCTTTTCCACCTTTTGGCCTATAAAAGGAAGCCATGGGCATGCATCTAGTAAGGATAAATTAGAGAAGGTTATCTTGGAACTTCTTCCACCTCTTCCCATATCTACTAGCATTCTCCAATATCCCTTTCCATTTTCCTCCAAGGGGAAAGTGTTTTTGCCATTATTCTTTCAAGTTATTTATTATTTAGTGTGGAAAAAATGGACCTCCCTATGGGATATTGTTGGCTTCCCTTGAGTCCCACACCTCCTAGGTGACACTACATGTAATAGCTTGACCATTGAACAATCTAAATTGGTTCTAGCATTTGTTTCTTGTTGTGGTTTTCATTTCCTCACTCCCTTTCAATTTATTTTAAGTTTTTGTTTCGTTTTATTTTGTTTCACTAACCAGGGCTTGTAGGATCAATTTGGGGTCACTCACATTTTATTTTTGTACTACAATATTGGGCCTTGTTGACAACCTCAAAGGATTAACCACCAAAGTGGGAAGGGATGCACACTTTTGTGCAAATTTTACCACAACAAGATACCCATTCATCTAAGAAAATTTGCACTCAAAGGGGTTATTAGTATAGAATATGTTGATATCCTTTTTCTACAAGAAACTATAATTTGTTGTGTCAAGATTGTAAGGGATTTCAAGAACATGTTTAAGGGATGGAATTTTATCTCTATGGACTCCAAATGTAGGTAATGAGGGATTATAATGGGAAGGAAAGAAGGTTCGTTTTATCTAAGGAGAATATCGTATGTATTCCCTTGTCTAGTTATGATTATGTTTTTAAGGGAGTTGGGGAATTACATTCAATTGCTAAATTTATGTGTGGCATATGAAGGAAATATTAATTTTTGAATTTAGTTTTCAGATTATAGTGTATTTTTTAGGGCTTAGTGGTAATGGGGGGTGACATGATTTTTATTTGGGTACAAGAGATATTTGGGGTTTTTAGGCTTAGGTTAATTCTTTATCTAGTTACTTCATTCAAACCTTTGATGAGATTGTCTTGGTGGATATTAATCTCACTACCTTAAGTTTGACAAGGTGGAGAAAATGATTTGGGTAGATGAAAATATCCAAGCATGTCGATAGCATCTTTCTATCTGACTTATTTCTTGAAGAGAAGGATTGATTCCACTAATATCTCTCTTAAATATATGAGTCATACCATCTCCTAGTTTTATTGTATATTGTAGCGTCCCCAAATAACCTCGGTGTCATGCAGAGGTGATGGGAGACCCAGATGGGTGACCCAGATACTCTTTTTTTCTCCAAATTCGACTGAATACACACACAGTTAAAATGACTCAGATCCGCAATCCGCAACCCGCAACAGCGAATCCGCAGCCCGCAATCCGCAATCTGCAACCCGCAATTGCTGATGTCGAAGTGAAAAACTTCATAACCAGAAATCTTACATTTCCGCAATCCGCAACCCACAACAATGAATCCGCAATCCGCAAGCCGCAACAGTGAATTCGCAATCTGCAATCCCTAATCCTCAATCCATACTGCAGGTAAAGAAGTGCAAAACTCCACAATGGAAAACTTACCTTTCCGCAATCCACAATCCGCAACTATGAATTCGCAATCCGCAATTCGTATTGCGAGTGCGGAAGTACAAAAATCCACAATGGAAAACTTACCTTTCCGCAATACGCAATCTGCAACCGCGAATCCGCAATCTGTACTCCGCATTTTTGGATGCGAAAGTGCAATATTTTCCCATCGACAAACTTACCATTCCACAATTCACAATCTACATTGTCGATGTGGGAATGCAAAAATTCCCATCGGGAAAACTTACCTTTCTGCAATCTGCAATCCACAATTTTGGATGCAGGCATGCAGAACCACACCCCTGCAAAGGTAACTCTCCACACAACTTCTGAGGGGCATAACTTCCTCATCCTTGGTCCAAATGAGACAAGTTCGGTACCATTGGAAATATCTTGGTGAGCTCTATCTAGTGTTGAAATCCTTGCACCATATGAGCACTCATACCATGCTAAATTTCCCACTGAAGTTATGTCCATAACTCCACTTAAAATACTTAAACATTATTCCTGTCAGGTTTATGTTCCACTTCTGCCAAGTCTTTTCCCCTTCATCTGGTCCAAAGGGTGTCTATTCTCCTTATCATAGTCTCGACTGGGATAGAATGCACCTTTTAGCTTTGAACTTATTCATATTCATCAAGGGTAACATATGTAAGTACAACATAAGTATAAAAGGAAATATACCAAAGTATGCTCAATAACTCATGTAGGGGGTTCCATGCATCCATAAACATAAAGATACTGAAGCATTATCCACCCTTCAAAGGGGATTATACTTAGTCTATTTTCTCTAATCAGATTGACTAATAGCATGTGGACATTTAGCCCTACTCCTCAAGCGTGAATATATATATATATATTAATACCAACATAACAAGAAGATACAAGGTGCAGGAGTAAAGCAATAACATGCCCAACAACATAATACATAATACTTGGACAATCATCCCTACTAATCATCTGAACCAAATCATACATTTGAAATATATAATGCACACACATCTAGCATATGTGAAACTAGTAATGCATTAAGCTCATGCACAACAACAACTTCAAACACAGGTTTGGATGCAAAGCTTAAGTATACAGCCCTACTCTTACAAAGCTTCCCAATTCTCCACTTCTATATAAATTAATTCAATCAATAACTGGTATGTAATAAGCATAGTTATAAACACATGAGACATCCTTATTCCAAAACACCCCAAGGCACTTATCTTTAATTAGAAACCACCAGGAAACTGGCTATGGACTGCCATGTTCCATCCCAACCACAGGTCTCTGCCTAGTCTATATTCTTTCAGGAATCATAGATCACCCCCAATTTGGGGCTATGTATCCACCAAGGAGTATCACTCAGTCTCACTCACAACATTGGTTCACAGCCACTCAAGGCATTCAGCACATAGTGGGTTTGTCAAGAAAATGGGGAGGCAGGGACTGAGTTTACTAACTCATTGAGCTCCAACATAAAGCTACAAGCATATCCCATTGGTTTCAGACAAGCCAAGAACCCCCATCACCTTCACTCTCAGCATGAGTAAGGTCCCCTTCTCTGCTACACAGTCCCTCAGGTGCCCCTTCCCTCAACACTGATATAGGAAGGTATGATTGGTCCTGACTTCTAAACCAATGGATACTTGAGCTTTCACTGGTTCCACTCTAGAATCCAAGTCTTTGATCATTTTCCCACTTCAAGCCACTCTTGGATATTTCCTAAAATCTTACCACGTGAATCCCCTCACAGATTTCCACTATCTGCTTCTAAAACAAGGTTTTATTGTAATACTCAGCTCTGTGATTTGTGCCTCCACCGAATCGTGACCTCTGGTTCTCCCCTCTCTGTTCTGTGGTTCGTGAATCTCTCCCTCTCCCGGAATGAATGAATTCATCTTCCCTAACCACAGGATAGGAAACAGGTTGCATGGATTCCCCAGGCATGGAGTGGATTACGAGGCATGCAAGCACATGTCATCCCTTATCACATGGGTCCGCAAGTCTGTTCCATACGCCATCGACTTCATGAGATGATTTATCAACCACCCTCTTACAGTTGCATTAATGGCATTATGGGAGGTCAGATGGGTTCATGAATGGACAAGTGGAAACATGGGTTCCCATCCCACAACCACCTCACAACTCCCTAGTGGATACAAAGCCCCTATTTCTCACGTTTCCTCCATAGTCAGTCCCTTAGGTGTTTTATTGAAATTTTAATATTTACATCATTTACATTTCTGCATGGCTTAACAGCCCATGAATAATCCACCGTCAAAGACTTTCCTATGCACTAAAACCTGAACATCCACTAGTGGGACCTTGGCCTTGAGCTCGACACTAGGCTGACACACATTGCATACGTTGCATACTTTATTTACATTTGCCCCATAAGGGTCAAAATAGGGTTACTGCAACTCCCCCTCCCTTAAAATAACACCTTACTCAGTGTTCCATTACTTAGGATTACATTTACAATTTATACATATCCAAAATTTGCAAAAATGCTGCAGGTTTTCCCCTGCATTGCATCCTTTTACTTGGAACTTCCAGGACCAAGTCCTTTGGTTCCCACAAGCTATCCCTATTGGATGTGATCTTCAAGCTCTGCGGGTGGGAATTGCTCCATAGCAATTTATTCTTTTTCCTTGCTTCTCAACTGATCTACAAGCCTGAAATCTTCATGACTTATAGCTTTCTTGTTGCTTCTTGTTGTGAAGTTGCGGAGGCAATGATCTCCTCCACATTTCCAACATTTTAGTTGTTGCTTTATCTTCGCCTACTCAATTTGCTTTGATTCTTCCCACCTGGAACATTTCTTAATGGGATGATTGGATGAATGCTTCTTCATTGATCCGCTTTCCTTTCCCTTAATAATTGCTCCCAAAATGCTTTTTATCTCCCTTTGCATATGAATAGATTCCTGCAAAACCTTGTGGTTCATGTCATTTTGCTGCTTCTATATCTTGAGCATCTCTCCAAGATTTTATTGGGTATCGACAACTGTTTGGAGCATATTTTAGGCCAAATACAACAGTATCTGGTATGCTGCTATGGTTGATGTGCACAATAGTCCACACTAGCTTGCTAGCTCCATTGGTCTTATAACAGCTGCAACCAATTGATTTCAATTTCTCACCTGTGAAATTCATCATTGCAATTTATGTTAGGCCAAGCATAATATAAACATTAAGATCAGTCAATCACTTTCCAAATTGGCATAGGGAGTTCATGCTTTACCCAAACACTTCCACATGTTTCATGCTTTTCCAACATACAAATGAACTCATTCATGTTCATCATTTCACAGGGAATTCACTAATTCAACATTCACAATCATTTCAAGTCATGACATGCATCAAACAATTTTCTATTTTTATAAATGCATCAATAAAAGCAAAGAGAGAGAAGTAAGAGTTTTCTCCTCTTAGTCTTGTTCAATTCTGGAACCCACACCACCACTGTGGTTTTCATGCTCTTATCCTCTTTCACTTCAGCGGGAATTCTTGACTCCCCTTTCCTTGACTATGACACTTAGTGTCTAAGGTCTGTCTAAGGCTTTTCAACCAAGGAACCCTTCCCCATTGTTTCCTACAGAACCTTTGGCTACTAGGACCTACACAAGTACACTAGCACCATTTCCCTCATTGCTGCTCATGCTGAGCTCTTCCAGGATACTCACATGTCCACATGCATCCTTAGGATGCCTTCATAGTCCTTACTTGCAGTAATACCTACACTCAAACATTGAATCAAGTCACATGTTTAGTTTATTTTCATAGGGTTTATCCTTAAGCAAGAGTTTAAGAAATCATAATCAAATCACATACACACGTATATTCATATTAAGTAAGAAAGAAGCTGCAAGATAACCAAATACTTAGCTGTATTGGATGTCTTCACTCTATTCCACAGGCTCCTTCTTTGTTTTACACACCTTGGATTTCTCGTGGGTACAATAAGGAATGTTGGGCCAACATGCAAGCTGCTCCACAACCATTTGAATAGGCAATGCCAAGCCAGTACATCGACTGGGTTTATCAGACATCCCTTTTAGCAATATGTTAATCCAGTACTCCGACTGGGTTTATCAAGTATTTAAGGAATGTTTGTCCAGTACGTCGGGTGCTCCACAACATTAAGTAGTTAATTCCTAATTAGTTACTCTCTTGATTTACCAAGCATTTTTAGCACCCAACCAGTTACTGTCTAGATTTACCAAGAATTTGTAGCACCCAACGAGTTACTATCTAGATTTACAAAGCTTTTGTAGCACCCAACCAGTTACTGTCTGGATTTACCAAGCATTTTTAGTGCCCAACTAGTTACTATCTGGATTTACCAAGAATTTGTAGCACCCAACTAGTTACTCTCTGGATTTACAAATCATTTGTAGCGCCCAACCAGCGACTCTCTAGATTTACCAATCATTTGTAGCACCCAACTAGTTACTCTCTGCATTTACCAAGCATTTGTAGCCCTCTCAGGGTCCTTGCTTCCTGCACTGACCAAGGTTTCCAACAAGAAATAATAGTGTATCAGCTTAGCTGTTAGAAGTATTATACCTAAAATTTTCATTATTCCAAACAAGAATAAATGAAATTGAATACTTATCTGTATTGTGCATTTCCTCTCTAGTCTACAGGGTCCTTCTTCACTTTTGCAAGCCTTGGGATCGCCTATGGAATGGGCTATTTGGCCAACACACATTTTGCTCCACAAAATCAATTAGTTTATAGTGCCCAACCAGTACACCTTCACACCAACTGGGTTTACCAAACACTTGGTGGTGCCCAACTAGTCCCATACCTAGTTGGCCCTCTCCATTGTCGAGCCAGCACATATGTCTGGGTCTTCAACCAATGGAAGGAAATTGTGCCACCGACCATATATTTCAAGGCTCTACTACTCTTCCTCGGGATTTCATCATCCTTTCACACGTGCCAAAACCCTTCATGCACATAGCACCCTTCCCTGCAACCCCTCACGACAACCTTTTCACTTTGCTTCTTCAATGTGCAGCCCTAATTGAATTTGTTCAAGATGTCAACACAAGCTGGATAAACAAGCTCATCAATGTTACTGCTCCAAAATTGTAAACATATTTCATAACATTCACTATCAACTATTGAAACACAAGGAATGCATTCATTCCCTTAGGGTGTAGTCAATATTGACAACCCTAACATAACTTGGCACCAGAAAGGTGTGCACCCCGCACTGATGTGATCCATGTAGGACCCTAATCATACTCAAGCAGTCTTCCATGATGGAAATAAAATAAAAACATGCTTTGCATAGTAAGTCTAACGATTAGACATGCATATATATATCAGCTAGGGTTTACAGAACACTTATCCATTTGCAGATGTAGTCTCTCTTTACTTGTGAGGAATGGGGGATCCCTTCTCTGAGTTAGCAGTCCCTCAGTTTTCCATCCCATTTCCTTTTTACATTCTGTAACCCACACATGTCTTCCTGACATAATATTTACCATCTCACTCACATGGTTTACCACATGCAATTCAGTTGAGATATTATCAAGATTTAAAATGGCGTTTCACCCGAAACCCATTTCCAAAGCATGGGATCCTTCCCATGAAGTTTGGCTTCTGCAATCCATCACACATGGTATTTCTGCAGTGTGTCTTCCTAGCACACTTATCAAATAGCTAAACAATCATTAGTAATTATCAGCAAAATCACAAATCTGACTTTTACAAATCTTTTCATGCCAAAATCAGATTTCACATTGTCCCTACAATCAACTTAAAACTTTAAATGTAGCCATATCATTTTTATGTAACTATGTCCTTCCAACGAAGCACTCTGGTAGTCTTCTCATCATGACCACCTTTGTACAATCCTTCTCCTACTTTCCCAACAGCTCATTAAATGATCTCAGAATTACCACTAATTCATCATTTCATCTATTGTCTAATTGCAATGAACATACATCGAAACCATGCATTCACACAATGCATATCAACATGTGCATCCACACCTATGCATGCACATTTACAACATTTACACAAAATTTTCACGTGCATTCACTTCATGCAACCATAGGTTTACAAATCTTCTAATGCACACTTACCATTCAAAAAAAATATGGCCCTTACTTTCTTAGTTATTAAACTCATAACCAATCTATGCAAATGGCACGATGTAACTTCATATGAATGCATTATAACATTTAAATAATAACATGGTAGAAGGTCCTTTTCCCTTACTACTCAAAACCTTACCATGCCATGGTGGTATGACATTCACATCAAGTGCATTCAACCATACATGCATACCAGCTTATGATTATAAAGTATGGTTCAAGGGATTCTTACCCAATCCTTCAACACTTGTACCATCAGAACAAACATATCATACCTACATGGTTCCCATGAGCGTTTTTTATGTTACCTGGTCAACTTGGCTTCAAGACTTACACAGTCCTTTCACCAATCCTCATGATCACAGATCTGTTGCACCAACCTTTCTTCATAAGTTTACTAGTCACATGCAACAACATCATTAGCATTTTCAACTAGGATTCAACCACAACAATTGTCATTAGTGGTTTATTGCATATGTAAAACATCACTAGCTTTACCAATCTACAATTCTCACATTCATGTACTATGCAATATCTAGCAATATGTCTACTAGTGCATATTAATTTCAATTTATCTAATCATCTCACATTTTTAGCATATCTATGCTATGATTTTCTATATATAAAATCATAAATATAATGCAAGATTAGAATGGGGTTAATGAATTCTCCCTTCCAATTCCATAGCATCGAATTCTTCTTCCATGTAATAACTGGTCCAATTGCATGGTCCGATCAGCCTTCCGTAGCTCTCCTAGAGCACTGCAACAACTCTCATTGAACCAGGTTCACATGCTTGTTGCTCACGTTGCTTTCAGAATCTGTGGTCAATTCCAACTCGACCTCTCTTGGACTAACCTTTAAGCTCGTACTCCGGTCGAAACAGCCCCAGTGCTGTAACTGAAGCTTTGATACAACTTTGTAGCATCCCCAGTGCTGTAACTGAAGCTTTGATACAACTTTGTAGCATCCCCAGATCACCTCGGCATCCTTCAGAGGTGATGGGAGACCCAAATACTCTTTTTTTTCTTCAAATTCGACTGGATACACACAGACAGTTGAAATGACTCGGATCCACAATCTACAACCCACAACAACGAATCTACAACCCGAAATCTGCAATCTACAACCCACAATTGCAGATGCGGAAGTGCAAAACTTCATAACCGGAAAGCTTACCTTTCCACAATCCACAACCTGCAACAATGAATCTGCAATCCACAATAGCGAATCCGCAATCTGCAATCCACAATCTGCAATCTATACTGTGGGTGCGAAAGTGAAAAACTCCACAACAAAAAACTTACCTTTCCACAATTTGCAATCCACAACTGCGAATCCGCAATCCGCAATCTGTAATCTGTACTGCGGGTGCGAAAGTGCAAAACTCCACAACGGAAAACTTGCCTTTCAGCAATCCGCAATCCACAATCTCTACTATGCATTTGCGGATGCAGAAGTGCAAGATTTTCCCATCGACAAACTTACCATTCCGCAATCTTCAATCTACATGGCATATGCTAGAATGTAGAATTTCCCACCAGGAAAACTTACCTTTCCGTAATCCGCAATCCGCAGTTGCAGATGCGGGCATGCAGAACCACACCCCTATAATGGTAACTCTCCACACAAGTTTTGAGGGGCATATCTTCCTCATCCTTCGTCCAACTGAGACAAGGTCGGTACCGTTGGAAATATCTTGGTGAGCTCTATCTAGTGGTGAGATCCCTGCACCATTTGAGCACTCATACCATGCTAAATTTCCCACTAAGATTTTTTCCATAACTCCACTTAAAAGACTTAAACCTTATTCCTGCAAGGGTTCTGTTCCACTTCTGCCAACTCTTTTCTCCTTCATATGGTCCACCGGGTGCCTATTCTCCTAGTCACAATCCTGAATGGAATAGACTGCACCTTTTAGACTTGAACTTATTCTTATTCATCAAGGGTAACATATGTAAGTACAACATAAGTATAAAAGGAAATATACAGAAGTATGCTCAATAACTCATGTAGGAGGGTCCATTTATCCATAAACGCATCCATAAACACAAAGATACTGAAGCATTATCCACCCTTCAAAAGGGATTAAACTTAGTCAATTTTCTCTAATCAGGATCAGGGATGGCATGTGGACATTTATCCCTACTCCTCAAGCGTGAATATATATATGAATACCAAAATAACAAGAAGATGCAAGGTGCAGGAGTAAAGCAATAACATGCCCAACAACATAATACATAATACTTGGGAAATCAGCCCTACTAACCATCTGAACCAAATCATACATTTGACATATACAATGCACACACATCTATCATATGTGAAACCAGTAATGCATTAAACTCATGGACAACAACAACTTCAAACACACGTTCAGATGCAAAGCTTAAGTATACAACCCTACTCATACAAAGCTTCCCATTGTTGCACTTCTATATAAATTCATTCAATCAATAACTGGTATGTAATAAGCATATTTATAAACACATGAGACATCCTTATTCCAAAACACCACAAGGCACTTATATTTAATTGGAAACCACCAGGCAACTGGCTATGGACTGCAACGTTCCATCCCAACCATATATCTCTTCCTAGCCTCTATTATTTCAGCAATCAGAGATCACCCCCGAGCTGGGGCTATGTATCCACTAAGGAGTATCACTCAGGCTCACTCATAGCTGGTTCACAGTCACTCATGGCATTCAACACACAGTGGGTTTGTCAAGAAAATGGGGAGGCAGGGACTGAGTTTACTAACTCATTGAGCTCTATCATAGAGATACAAGGATATCCCCTTGGCTTCAGACATCCCAGGAACCTCCATCACGTCTACTCTCAGCCTGAGTAAGGTCCCCTTCTCTGCTACACAGTCCCGCAAGCACCCCTTCCCCCAGCACTAATCTAGGAAGGTATGGATGGTCCTGACTTCTAAACCAATGGATACTTCAACTTTCACTAGTTCCACTATGTAATCCAACTCTTTGATCCTTTTCCCACTTCAATCCATTCTTGGATCTTTCCCAAAATCTGCCCACGTGAATCCCCTCATAGATTTCCATTATCCGCTTCTAAAACAAGGTTTCCTAGTAATACGTATCTCTATGATTTGTGCCTCCACCGAATCGTGACCTCTGGTTCTCCCCTCTCTGTTATGCGGTTCGTGAATCTCTCCCTCTCCCGGAATGAAAGAATTCATCTTCCCTAACCACAGGAAAGGAAAAAGGTTGCGCGGATTCCTTAGGCATAGATTGGCTTACAGGGCATGCAAGCATAGGTTGTCCCTTGTCATATGGGTCCGTAGGCCTGTTCCATACTCCATCGACTTCATGAGCTGATTTCTCAACCACCCTCTTACAATTGCATTAATGGAATTATGGGAGGTCATATGGGTTCATGAATGAATGAGTGGCAACATGGGTTCCCATCCCACAACCCCATCACCACTCCCTAGTGGATACATAGCCCCTATTTCTTAGGTTGCCTCCATAGCCAGTCCCGTAGGTGTTTTATTGAAATATTAATATTTACATCATTTACATTTCTTCATGGCTTAACAACCCATGAATAATCCACTATCAAATACTTGCCTATGCACTAAAACCTGAACATCCACTAGTGGGGCCTTGGCCTTGAGCTCCACACCAAGGTGACACACATTGCATACGCTATTTACATTGAGGCCAATAACCATAAGGGTAAAATAGGGATACTACATATATTTCAATAGAAAAGAGGAAACCACCATTTCCTTTTAAACTAAACCTAGAGTGGGTTAAGGAGGAGGAATACATCAAAGAAATCAGAGATAGTTGGGTTCCTATAAGTTTGCATTCAACTAAATCTAGTGTTGTACAATTTATAACTAATTTGAAATTTGCAAAGGGGTTCCTATTCCTTAGGGAAGGAGAAACAATGAGAGTATAGGTCCCTTAAGGAGATCGTCGAATATTTGGAAGGTATATACAACAATGATGGTTTCATATTCCTAATTGAAGTTTATAATCTTGAATTGATTTACTTGGAAGTTAGAAAAGAGAAGATTATCCTTGATTAAGAGGAAACTTGGATATTGAAGAGTTGGGATCTATAGTTACATCTTAGAAGTGAGAAAACTAAATTCTTCCACAATTTCGCTAAAATGAGAAAAACACATAATTTTATCTAGACAATTGCTAAGTAGGATGGTTAGTCAATTGCATTGTTTGAAGGGTTAGAAAAATATGGGTTAAAATATTTTAAAAACATTTGTTTAAAGGAAAACCAGTCCCTTATGTGTAAGGTCTATGGAGAGGAATTATATCACACTTTTTAAATCTTTCAATGTGACAAAAGGCTACAAATCTATGGTTTTGCTATGGATTATCTCATGGGTTGTAATCCTTTTTGGGATGAGTATCTTAGGAAGGTGATCTAGGATTAAAGAAATACAGGAAAATTTCTATCGAACTCCAATCCTACTTCCATTGACTCTTAAATTCCTAAGAAAGATAAACACAAGGATTTTGAGTTGTTTAGACCTATATATTTATGTAACTGCATTTAGAATATTTATAGCTACAATCATCACTCAACGATTGAAGTCAAGTTTCACAAACAACATCTCTCAAGATCAACAGTTTCATTTTCTAGGTTGAAAACAAATTCATGAAGTGGTCTAGGTCACTCAAGATGTTTTGCATTTTATCAAACTTAAAAAGAACAATGAAATGGTACTAAATATAGATATATCAAAATATTACAATAGAGTTATTTGGGTCTATCTAAATCTTATGTTGATTTAGTTGGTATATTGTGCCTCTTGTTGATGTATTTGTAACTTCGGAAGATATTCACTTGTATATTATATGTATTACATTTGTACTTTATTGTATCCCCAACGGAAATGTCTTATTCCTCCAATTGGAAGTGTCGTCATTTGTATTTGTAAGTGTTGCAAGTTATATTGTAAGTGTCATAACTTATATTTGATGGGTTATTAGACCACCTTAGAGGGGTCGGCCTAGTATGAGTTAAGTGGAAGGGTTATTAGACTCCCCTAATGGGTCGTCCCAATTAGGGTAAAAGACAGGTCAAGTTAAAGTATAAATAGAGTGGTTGCACCACTCTATTTGCTTATTCACTCACACATCCAACTCGCATAGTTGAGAGAGAGGAGTGCGCAGAAGTGGAGGAGGAGTAGCTGTTGGAAACATCTATATTTTGGGGTTTCATCTTTGTGATCTTTGTATTGGTTCTTATTCTATCTTTAAGGAAGTTGCAAGGTTTTTCACCTTTATGGTTTTCCCCGGTGAAATGCTTTGTGTCTCTTGTCTCTTGTGTTTTGATATGTTGTACATGTTGTTCTCTCAGTTAAGATCCTAGATCATATTGAATTAAATGGTGAAAATCTAACAAGGTATTAGAGCTATCTTGAAGGAAGGAATTGTATGACATTTACGACACTTGTTGCACTTACGACAAATTGGAAGCTAGGGCTTGGTATAGTAAAAACTAGTCAACGTGGATCTTTCTCTATAAATCAGTTTTGGAGAAGGTTCAGGATCTAAAAGTCTTATATGCCTAATATTAGACACGAATGTACCCTGTGTAAAAATTTCAGCGTCAGATTCATTGTACTTTGTGAGATATGATCCGTACAAGTTAGGGTTTCTGCATCTTCCAGAATGCAGACCTAAACAGGTGACCTAGGCACAAAGGTCATACCTATAGCTAGGAATATCCAAATGTAATTTTGTAACAAGTGATAGTTAGGGAACGGACTGTAGTTTCACAGGTCAATGTTTCAGAGGCCAAAGTTTAAACAATGACATGTGTCACTCCGTACAAGTTCGCTATGTTGTTTCATCCCATAAACAGGTCATGTTACGACACTTAGAATATCTCTCTGATGGAGAATCCATTGGAGCTCAGATCTATGGGGTTGAAAAGATGACAGGTCAGTCTACCATAGGCCAAAGTTTCAGACCCTGAGGATCTGAAATTTCAGAGATGCACCAGAAACAATATGGCATATATTTCTGTCAAAACAAAATTGGATTATGAGCATTTTCATTTTTGTCTTATCACTGCTGCGGGAAATTAGGGCTTTTGACAGAAGTGGAATTTTGGATTGCTCTCAGCACAGGATTGTTATACTCAAAAAAATCAAAATTTAGAGACCAAGATCAAAGTTTTTGGTTGGGTATAACCCCGGGATCTATCAAACCCTAGTTCGGTTTTTGGATCATAAAAACTAGAAAACTAGAATTTGATAGAAGTTGCAGATCCGAAATTCATAGGTCATTTTTTTGAGTTTTCAAAATCTGAGCACACCAACTTGCTCGCCTCAGTCAATTGCATCTCCCTATCCAGACAAAAGTTTGAAATTCCATGTTTGGATTTTTGGGTTTCTTTGACAAACCCTAGCCAGCTGTAGATCCAGTTTCAATAATTCAAGTGGTAAGACCTAAATATTTTATTTCCATTTGAGTTTCTCATTAAGATATCTCACCACACAAAGCTTGAGAATAAGCTTGAAGGGGTTGATGACTTCTGAGCATTGAAGTATAGGATTGGGTTAATCCTAGAAGAGAATGAATTGGAAACCTACATAAGTGAAGAGGTTCCAGTTTTAGAGGGAAATGAGGCTAAGGCCTTACATAAGAAGAGCTTGGTCAAGGCCAAGAGAATCATTGTAAATTATATCAAAGACCATATCATACCTCATGTGTTTTCTCTAAAGACACCCAAGGAGATATTTGATTCCTTGACCAAGCTGTTTGAAGGGAAGAACATAAATCAGAAGATGACATTACGGAACCAATTGAAGAGTGTAAAGATCCAGAATAGCGAGACCATCCAATCCTACCTTACTAGGGTCTCTCAAATCAAAAAACAAGTTGAAGTTGTCGATGAAGTGGTAGAGAATGCAGAAATTGTGATGACCACTTTGAATGGCCTACCTAGGTAATGGGACTCCTTCATCCAAGGAATTTGTGCAAGAAATAAATTGATTTCTTTCAAGTAGACTGTGGGAGGATTGCTCACAAGAAGAAGCTAGACTTGTAGATCAAGAAGAAAAGATGGATAATGAAGATCGGGCTCTCACAAAACACACCAGGAATAGTAACCACAAGAGGGAGCATCCTCATCACAAGAAGGGTAAACACCACCACAAAAATTGGAGGGAGAACTTTGGAGGATCCATGAGAGATCTTTCTCACATTCGATGTTATACTTGTGATGAGAAGGGACACTATTCCAAAGATTGTCCCAAGAACAAAAGCAACTCCCACAAGAAAAAGAACAACAAGAGAAGACATCATGCTCACACTGTAGAGGATGATAAACCTCCAAGGAAGAGAACCAAGGAAGACAGTTAAGATTCTTCAAGTGATGAAGAATATGTATTGTAATGAAGTTTTACATGAAAGGAGTAGAAGAAGCTACTGCAAAGTTGGACTCCGGAAAACAAATAATCTATGGAAGAACCTCTCATCCATTTTCAGCATTGGTTAAGGTGCCCACTATCAGAGACTCCAGTAGCTCTTGCAAGGAAGCAAAGATTGAGAGGGAGTCCACCCAACAACCAAACAGAGATAAGTATTTGAATTGTCATTTCTTGTATATATGATTACTTAAATGATGTTGGTCAGTCATGTACATACTTATGTTCCTAGATTTAGGATGTATATTATGCATTTTAGAAAAAAATGCATTAATGAACAAGATACTACTAATATAGTAATGGGTAAGTGGCCTATGGTACTATACAACACTCCATTTCTACTTATCTAGATTGAAACCTATTTGTTGACATGTTGGGTGTAGTGCACACTCTTAACAATGTTCTGGTAGAGATGGAAGGCATCTAGAAAGTTACAGGATATGGATAAATGTTGTATTGAAGCATTGGCTAAGATAATTGCATGATTGTATGACATATGTCCTTATGTGTAAAATTTTGTTCTGAAAACTATGAAAAAGTTTCTAATCATGCAATTGAATTTGACTTGTAGGAAAGATCATGTACAATCCACCTACAAAAGAAGGACAACGACATTTTTTTCCAGCAACGAAGTTCAAGAAAACTGAGTATTGAAGACTCTGAAGTTCCCAAAATCAAGGATGTAGTAATGGAAGGATGCCATGATCGAGGAGTACCAATTGATTATGAAGAATGATGTCTGGGATGTGATCCCAAGACCATATGGGAATTCTATTGCGAATTCCAAGTGGATCTACAAGATCAATCATGATGCAGATGGTAGCATAGAGAAATACAAGGAAAGGTTTGTGGCTCGTGGATCCTCCCAGAAAGAAGGGATAGATTATGAAGAAAATTTTGCACCTGTATCTAGATACACTTCCATCAGAACAATACTTGCTCTGGCTGCACTGATGAAGTGGAAGATACACTAGATGGATGTAAAGATAGATTTCTTGAATGGTGTAGTCGAAAAGGAAGCGTATGTGGAGCAGCCACTCAGTTTTGAGACACATGACAAGGAGTCACATGTGTGCAAATTAAAGAAATCCTTGTACGGTTTGAAACAAGCACCCAGGACATGGTGTGGAAGGATAGATAGATTCCTGACCAGTTTGGACTTTACCAAGAGAAAAGCGGATTACAATATTTACTACAAGGTTGAGGAAGGCAATCCAGTGATACTCCTACTATATGTAGATGACCTATTTGTGACAGGTGAGGATGGGTTGATTGCCGACACAAAGAGGAAGCTTGCTTTCGAGTTCAAGATGAAGGACTTGGGTATGATGCATTACTTTCTAGGCATGGAGGTGTGGCAAAGTGCATATGGAATATTCCTTGGACAAGGGAGTATGAAGTAGAGATCCTAAAACGGTTCGAGATGATGGACTGCAAGGACATGGCCACACCTATGGCCTCGAACCTGAAGCTATTGAGTGATGATTCATCAGATTCGGTTGATGCCATGATGTATCGTCAGATGATTGGGTCCTTGATGTACCTGATGAACACGAGACCAGATATTTGCTTTGATATGAACACTTTGAGCCAGTTCCTGGTGGATCCTAGACATGTTCACTTGATTGTTGTAAATCATATTCTAAGGTACCTGAAGGCTACAATTGATTATGGGCTCAAGTATGATGCGAATCAAAATTTTAACCTGGAGGGTTATGTTGATTTGGATTGGGCAGGCAATGCTACAGATAGGAAGAGCACTTTGGGGTGTTGCTTCAGTATGGGATTTGGGGTGATCTCTTGGTTTAGTAGGAAGAAATTTTGCATAGCAATGAGTATAGCCAAAGCAGAGTATGTCGTAGCTTGTTCGGCTAGTTGTGAGGCAGTTTGGCTAAGGAAGCTACTGTCTGATTTGTTTGTTCTCCAGTTGGATGCAACTTGTATGTTTTGTGACAACCAAAGCTGTGTGAAGTTGTCCAAGAACCTGGTGTTCCATGACAAGCCGAAGAATATCAAGATCAAGTATCACCATATTAGGGATACGGTGCAAAGAGGAGCAGTGAAGCTATTGTATGTTGCGATGGACAAGCAGATAACATATGTGTTGACAAAGACACAAGCCAAGGTGAAGTTTGAGTACTTCGGAGAAAGGCTTGGTGTTCTTCAGATCGAAGATACTTCCAAGAGGAAGTGACAGGACAGGGATGTTGGAGCCCTTCCAATCATGGTGGTAAGCGGTTCCTCACCATGGCTATGGATGTAAGTGTTGTGTGATGAGCATCCAGATGATGCTCCACCATGAACATCAGTATGATGTTTTGTATGATGATTATCTATATGATCATGAGCATCTGCATGATGCTCCGTGCGAGGATGATCAATGTGATCATGAGTATCTAGATGATACTCTGTGGTTGTGGATATGTTGCAGGTTGTGCGGTGGAGTATTGTTGTTGCTTCAACATCCCCCCAAAAAATTTTGTAAATAGTGGGGCCCCTCCTTCTAATTTTTTGAAGAATTCCTTTGGTCTTTGAAGCTGGTTTGTTTGAATTTTTAAGTCTCCTCTTCCTTTGGTTTTTTGAAAGTTGCTTTGTTTTAGCCTTGCAAGTCTTATCCTTCTTCCATAAATTTTTTAATTTTTATTTTTCTGCTAAGGAAAAATCCATCTTTTAGCCTTGGTCGCAAATTTTTAATTATAAAAACGTCGACCGTTGCGCATTTCTTAATGATAAAATTTGCACAATTTTTAGCCTTATTTTGGCTGACCATGACGCGCAGTTTAGTCTTAACTCTGCAAATCAAAAGGCGTTTGTTTTTATCTTTTATCCCGAGTTCATCGCAATTTTTAACTCTAATTTCCCCTCCTTTGCGTAACTTTTAACATTGAATCAGCCGCTTTTGCACCAAATTCTAAACCTTAACCTCGTGCCAATCAGTCGCAGTTTTCAGAGCTAAAGTGTCCGCTCAATTACACTGAGTTTAGCCTTAATATCGATGCCTCTCCTTTGGCGCCTCGTCTTCTTTGTCGCGCCTTTTGGTCGCAGGTTCTAAGACTATGTTGACTGCCCATTGTGTTGAGTTTAACCCTAGAAATGCTGACTCCATTTCAATTCTTGGGTGCAGCTTTCGATCGCAGGAGTTAGCCTTAAGTTCGCTGCGCATTACACATGAGTTGCCATTTGAATCGCCACCCATTGCACAGCCTAGATTTTTAGTAAGCTCAAAGTTAAGTTGGTAGTGGTTTTATGACGACTCTTGCGGATTTATTACGTCTTACGTTGAGCCTCGTGCCCATTAACCCTCTATTAAACTACCCCGTGGGAATTAAATGCTCACACTATATATATACATAGAACGGGGTTTGTCCATTCCATTGTTTCCAAGGCCGAGAAACATTTTTCTATTTCACCATTGGAAGCATTTGAACTGTTGTTAGCCTGGGTAAGCGTGTCAATTGTAGGGAGCCATTCTACGTTTCACAGGTAGGCTCTTTTTCCCTCCCCTTTGGTTTTTTCCGGGAGAAAACTCCGTTATAAGCTTAATTTTTCTTCTTTGAAACTGTTTAATTGGTGGTCCTCGAGGCCAAACCCATAGCATCACTTGAATCCCTCCCTTCTCGTGCGATTTGAGATAACTCTTCTTCCTATCAGACAAACCTCCAATGAAGCTCATAGAGCATGAAGTTCTTCTTTTTATTCCTGTCAAATCGCGACCAGAAAAGCTGCATTTTGTGCACATGCAGAGTAGCCTGTCGATTGTTGTTTTCTCTTAGTCTTATATAAAAGGCTTCCTCCCAGTTTTTTGCTAAAAAAAGATGTGCCTGTAAAAATCCAAGTGGTACTTCGGGAAAGTTTCCTATCCCATAGTAGCATCCCTGTGCATGATTATATTTTCGAAGAACTTGTGCTAGTAGGATCAATTGAGTTTATCATAAGATTTTATCAAGTACTGGCTAACATCATTTGGTTTTGTGTAAATTGCATTTTTTAGTCATTACATGGATGTTTTGTTTAAATGCTCTGCCTTATCACCGTTGTCTTTGAAATATTATTTTAAATTGAATGCCAACACTATTGCATGCTCAATTTCTACTTAACACTATAAATCTGGAAGATGTGATTGATTCGCTAGCAATGGTTGCTCAAGAATTCATCAACTCCTCATTTGTGTTACCCTCACCATTGCAGGTTTGACATGCATAGGAGATCTACTAGAGAGAAGGTTAAGCTTGCAGAATCAGATTCATACATGGAAATTTTGTTAGATACATCACTCGAAACCATGTTTAACAATACACAAGCTATCACCGGAGTAGCCCCAGGAAGCGCTGCCCCAAAATTTCAATGGGGTGACTTATACAGGTTTATCAGAGATCAGATGTACCCTGAAGCATCCCTAGAAGAAACCATAGTCTACTTTAACATCAGAAAGTCTACCCTTCACAAGGCAGTGACTCGTCCCGAGCGGTTTCCATGCTCGGAAGTTATTGGCTGGATAATTCCTCATGTTAAGACTGATACAAGATTCATTAATGATAAGACCGGGATGAATCTTGCGTCTTTCACAACAGAACACATCATGGCCACTTACAAGATACCCCGGGCAAGGGCTTTCCTAGACAATGATTGGATTGCAAAGCAGACAATAGACCCATTGGATTCCACTAGGAAGATGCTTATAGTTGAAAGGCAAATAAGGAAAAGGAACAACAATGAGTATAAAAGTGCTCTTCTAAGGACTCCTTATAGAATCATTGCCTTAATGCTAAGTCGGATTTTCGGCATGCCAAATGGAAACGTCTTCAAGCTTGGTTGGGTGTCAGTGATGGTCCATGTAGCCACGTCTGGTACAATCTTCAATTGGGCCGACATAATTTCAGACAGTATGGTCTCACAATTAATTGTCGCCCAAGGAGGACTAACCCAAAAGAAAGCTGATTTCTTCATGTATTCATATCCGATGGGTTGCCTGTTAAGCAAACACCCTTTCTCGGGTTTAGGTTGCATATGGAGCAGGAAGGAATCCCCTCTTTTTGTAGCTTACCAACCCACATGGGAAAGCAAGTATGCAAATTACTACAAACAAATTTGTGAGAAACTCATCATGCCCCTGTATCAGCTCATTTTTATAGAGGAGCGAAACTGCCTATCCGAAAATGCCATGCCCGTCATAGAAGAGTTTGGGGATTATTACTTCTCCACCGAAGGCACCTATATCCGAATGAGTGGAGGATCTCTACCTCCCTTTTGTTTCCTCGGTATGTAACATATTTTGTAGTACACAAAGAATCTCTAATGCAGCTTTTCATCAATGGGTTCATCAAGGTTCTCTGTGAGAGGAAGAAAGGTATGTACCCACCAATACTTTTCACCATCGGTGCGTATAATCTCCAGAAAACAAAAGTTGGTGAAAAATCTGCTCAGGGATTGGAGGTGTTTCATTTCAGCACAAATCCCTTTAGGAGGCATGATCGTAATGGTAGAGTTGCTGAGCACTGTGTCAATGTCACAACTTGGTTTGAGTATGCGCATCTTTGGGACAGAGATGAAGAATTTTTCCGGAGTGCCGAGAACTTAACTGATTTGGGAAAACGTAACCACCATAAAAGTGGAACAAGTTCCATCCCTAAACTAGTTGGGTTGATGCAGAAGGAGCAAGAGGTAGCAGCATCTCAATGAGAAGAGTTAAGGAGGAAGGAAAAGGAAGAATAAGAAAGACTCCAGAGGGAGCAAGAAGTCAAACAGTAGCAGGATACCGAAGCTGCTAGATTCCAACAGGAGCAAGAAGCAAAGGCTCTGAGAGAGGAAGAAGAGAGAATCCTGCAAGAACAAGCTGCCAAATTCCAACAAGAAGAGGCTGAGAGAACCAAACAAGAAGAGGCCGAAAGGTTACAAGCAGAGCGAGAAGCAGCAGAGCTAGCAAAGCTGGCAGAGAGGAAAGCAAACGAAGAAGCTGAGAAAGTCATGGAACAAGGCATGTCCAGCCCACAGACCATGGGCTTGGATCTAGAAACAATAAACCGATTGAGGATAGCTAATGAAGGTGTTGTCACCACTGAAGAGTTATCACTTACCCCATACAACCCCAGAAAGCAGCGCCAAGTGGCCAACCTAGATTCCTTTTATTTTCATAAAAGGAAGAAGGTTATTGTTGACAGATCAAAGAAGAAAATTCTGATTGGAGAGGACCTATATGAAATTAGAGTATAAGAAACCACACTTGTCCAAGGGATTGACATTGATCATGTGTTCACAGCGTCATGCTTTATGGCTTTGGCCCAAGCAAGTAAAGACAATGTTGATTGTCTATTTGAAGATGTTAAAAAGTACAGAGAGCTATGTTTCAAGATAAAAGATAACATGAAGAAAGAGGTGTTAGAAGGGAATGAATTAAAGTTGAAATACAAAGAGCTTCAGGAAGAGAAGGGAGAAACAACTTTGAAAATCTAGCAGCTCGAGAATGAAAAGAATACACTAGAAATGCAGCTAGAAATCTCAGAAGGCAAGCAAAGAGACTTAAAGGCTCGCATAACAGAATTGGAAAATCATGAAGCCAATAGCATTCAGCAAATTGATTTTTTCAAGCCTCAGTTTGAAAGGTTGACGCAAGAAAAGGCAGAGATGTTAGAATAGCTCAAGGAAGCAAATGAAAAGAAGCAGGATCTAGCTACATTCTACAAACAAGCCTACGACATACAAGAAAAGACTCATCAATAGCTAGTATTGATTTAAAAGGAAGTTTGTAGGATGAAGGAGATGATAACCAAGATGACAGCTATTGAGGTTGAAGCGCTAAAGATGAAGAATAAGTATGCATTTCATGTAGTAGAAATAAAGTAAGAATTTGAATGGAGGAAAGGGGGATATGGATTCCCGTCAAACCTGCATGCTAAAACCATTGAGGAATTGGACATGGATACATGAGTCTTCGAGTTTTGCAGGGATTGTGGTGCCAAGTTAAGTCTTGAGATCTGGAAAATCATCAAAAAATGCCACACTTTCTACTCCAAAATCCGGGAAACCCACGATAAGTGTCACATGGCTTTACCTCAGACCATTTATGAGCTTCCTGGGAGAGAGCAACATCTAGCAGAATTGTAGGGTAACTTGAATCCATAATTAGACTATCTGAAGAAGATAGAGGTGATAACCTCGGAGGAACTTCACCAATTCATTGGGAAGACTGTTGTCCACGCCTATTCCCTGGAAGAGGTTGCTCAGGCGGCTGTAGCAAGGGCAGCAAGTGTCAAATCAGATTTGGGCAAACATGAAATAGCGTTGAAAGTGACAATCTCTGCACAGGGAAAGACCATCTTGAGAGAGATTAGCCAGTGGGCCAGTTATATCCAAGAGTTGGACAAACCAGCTGAAGCAAGCGGGCCTGCTGAAGAGAACAAATCAGCAGAGGTAGAGAAATCAGATGAAGTGGCAGGACCCTCTAAAGCCTAATTTGTTTTATTGTAATTTTGAGCAAAGACAGCTGGAATTTTGTTTATTGTATAAATATGTTGTAAAAAAAAAGCTAGAAAGATCTTTTGTCTCTTTAGGAACTAGAGGACAAACCTTTGTGCCTCCCTAGGGTTAGGTTTTGAGAAGAGACAAGTTTTGTAAAATCTATAAATATAAGAATAGAAGAGATGTAGAGGAATTTTGGTAGGTGAAAGGCTAGACTTATGATGTACGTGAACTATTTTACTACATCAAAAAAGAAAGTTCTATTTTGCCTAATGGAAGCCTGCATGGATTTTTGTTATGGGAATGTTTGAATGACTGGCCGAATTGCTTCTACATTATTTACACATTGGCTGTGAGATCATTCTTAACCATATGAATTACTTCTTTGCTTTGAATGCTTTCACTCTCTCATGCAGAACATCTGTGAAAATGAGTAATAGAATGTTTATCTATATCAAGGCTATCTTTTATAATATTTTATTTTCTGCTTTAAATGCTTCTATTCAATTTAATAGTTCTTGGTTACATTTCCATTTTATTACTCATCCTTTAAATTTTCTCCTTACGAGGATAGATTAAATTTTCTTAAAATAGTTTTAGATTAGATTTGTTTACAGTTTGCATTTAGATTACAGCACTTGCATCTCATCTTTAAATTAAAATACATAAATGGTGGATCGGGACGCAACTAGTGCAAAGGAAAGAAAATCTTTAAATCTTACATGGTAGCCATCCCATTAACCGAACTAATTCCCCATACCAAATGGTGAGTGATATAATTGGGCTTGCTTACCAGGGAGAATCCCTTGCTGATTGATGCTACAATTTTTGGGGCATCAACAGTTTTTGGTGCTAGAAGGAGGGCCACCAGTGCATGGCTGCAAGAGAGGATCCTTTCATTAGAAGAAATCCCTCTGAATACCCGCTTGAAACATCTATCCCAGATAATCTAGATCTAGAATTAATAAATCAAGAAGATCCCAATTCTGAGATCGAACAATAAGAAACACTGTATGCTGTTCTTTTCGCTGAAGTAGCGAATTTAAGAAGGCATACCTGTGCTTATGTTAGGCAGCTTGGTGGTTTAAACGTAATACCTTTACTCTCGAGAAGAAGAGACCCTAGAAGGGAAATGCAGTATACAAGGGATTCGGTTCTTGTTCAAAAATTAGAAGATTTGGTGGATCTATCTTTGGAAGAAATAATAGAACCTCTTGGAGAAATTGGGCTTGAAAACCCTCCAGATCTAGAGGAACCACATACTCCACAAAATTCTCCACCTCACACTCCACACGATTCTCCACCAAATTCTCCATGTAGAGCCATGGCTGTGTCGGCTTGGAGAGCGAGAGGAGCACTAAATATAGCTGGGTCGTTCCATGATCTTCCCAAGAATCGATAAAAGGTTCTACCTAAGTATGATCCTGGGAAATGTATTTCTGCAGAAGATCATCTTAAGAGTTTCTACTTGGCTTTAAGTCTTTTAAATGTGTAGCATGAAGATGTAGTCTGTAGGATTTTCCCTTACACTTTCGAGCCCAAAGTATCTTCTTGGTACTTTAGTTTGCAGGCTAGTTCAATATCTAATTGGAAAGACTTCGAGAAATGTTTCTTAAAAAAGTATGGAAATCAGAAAACAATTGCTACGCTCATCAAAGAATTGTTGTCCATGAGAATGGAAAAGAAAGAAAAGGTTCAAGAGTTTAATCAAAGATTTACTACATTATTGAAAGATTTACTACATTATTGAACAATTTTAGTGATGCAGCAAGGCCTGCTAAGGAATCTTTAGTTGAATATTATACAACACCTATTGATCCTCCCATAGCAATGTTCCTTAAAATAACAAAGAAAAATACCATGATAGAAAACTTCAAAGAAGCAAAGAAGGTAGAAGAAGAAGCTGGTAGCATTGCTAAGCATTCTCTCGATTTGGAAACCAAACCAACAGTTGTTAAGAAACCTCTTATGTTAACCAGAAATAAAGAGGAACCATCAACAGATATGGAAAAGATGGTCAAAATGATGCAAAATCTTTCTAATAAGACCATCGATCTAGAGAAACATAATCCAGCTAGCACTTCCAGGTAGCCATTCAAACCTTTCTATAAGAAAAGAGAAGAAAATGGACAGTCGCTTTTGCTTGTAAACAATTATGTTGTGCTAAATTTAAATGAAGCAGGCATGGACCATTTATGTACCTTCCATCAAGAACAACACTCAGAAAAACGTTGTCCACAGTGGATAAATTCGATGAGCCTAGTAATGAACCAAATGTTAGATACGTAGATAACTGATCAGAAAGATCCTCACGAAGAGCATATTTTTTAGCAGAAAGAACCCACCCCTAACACAACAATGGTATTATGGGATTGGGCACCCGCACAAGAACCTTCCCTCGAACATATAGCTGATGAATTTTAGACTACAACAATTAATGTCACCACTAGGAGTAAAGGCCCCGTGCTTGATCAAACTATTGAGGCACCTAAAGCCAAGGTTACGAAAGAGATACCCAGAAGGCACATAACTATCATTCCACCGTAGCCTAAGGAAAACCCAGCAGTGACAAAAGAGCCAAACAAAGAAACATCTAAACAGCCAAAGGTCACTTTGAACAAAACAAAAAATCAACCTAAAGTTTCAAAAGAATGTGATATGGGGTATGACATAATTGAAGACATTAAGAAGGCGAAAGCAAATGTCTCTACATTTGATATGTGCAGTATTCCCTAGAAAAGAAAGAAATTGCTGGATGCTTTTGACTCACAAGCTAGCACTTCAATAGAAAACACTAAGGAAAACCCTGAGATAAACGAAGCTAGTATTGGCGAAAAATCAAGATCACAAACTTTGCCTTTTCTTTTAACTTTCAAAATTTTCAATCATAATGTGCATAACTATTTGGTAGATTCCGGGGCTTCTTCAAATGTCATGCCACTTTTGATTTGTAAAAAGATTAACGGGAAACCAATTCCATCCCCATCTCAGATCATACAGTTAGATAGGACTGCTATTAAAGTCATTGGAGAAATGAAAGATGTGCTTATTAGGCTATCAGCAGATCCTAGAGTGTGTCAATTCATGGATATAATGGTGGTCGATATTCCTAAGGCTTATGGTTTGATTTTGAGCAGGGACTGTTCTATGAAACTTAATGGTTACTTTGCAACAGACTGGTGTCATTTGTGGTTGCCTTATCAGAATAGGAAAATCAGATTAAGATACTGAGAGAACCCCACATGAAACAAAATGTAACTTAGTTAGAGGAAAAGAATGAAGTTGTAGCTTTCTCCTGTTCAATTTTGGGAAATTATTTCTTAGAGGTTGAACCGGGCAATTATCAATCGGAAAACGTTAGCCATGAATCAGATGAGCAGTCTAATCTCCTTCAATTTTCTCGGACTGATGATATTGATTGTAACATAGTAGGATTAGTCACTGACTTAGGTTGTAGTGATACTAATTTAGTTAAAACAGAAAATGTTTTTTGGGTCCTATACTTTGACGGTTCCAAAACCCAAGAAGGATCCAAAGCTGGTTGTGTCTTAATTGATCCCAAAACCAACAATCATTTCTTATCTTGTAGATTAGAGTTCGAATGCACTAATAAGACTGATGAATATGAAGCGCTGGTCCATGGTTTAAAGAAAGCTATTAGTTTAAATGTTAAATATCTGAAAGTCTTTGGTGATTCCGAGATAGTTGTCAAGCAAGTGAGAGATACAATCCACTACCTTTCATCACACTTGAAAGGTTATCAGTCATAGGTTTGGAATTTGATTTCATGTTTTGATGCTTTTAATATCAATTCCATTCCCAGATTAAGAAATGCCACAGCTGATTTGTTAGCTACTTCTGCTTCCAGATTAGTGCCTACTAATAATAAGTGTTCTATTGAATTTATTTTCAGGCCATCTGTTCCAGATAACATTACAAATATTAGAGTGTTTGATGATGATGATCAGATCATCAGCTTCTTAACAAATGAAGATGTCTTCCAAGAAGCCATAATAGATGAAGAGAAGCACGATTCAGATTTGCAAAGTAAAGATGTTGTTATAGGAAATTTCATGCCCAAGGGAGTAAGATCTCTTGAAAGTTTATTCGATCTGCAAAACAAGTTCAAAAGGCCAGTAAATGCTAAAACTCACAGATCCTTTATGCAGCATGAATTAGTAAATCTGGGTACAAAAGATGAACCAAAATATGTTAATCTCGGTAAATGTTGTTCGCTAGGTGAGAGGGATAAATTCATCAAACTGTTTCAGCAGTATAAGGATGTCTTTGCATGGACTTATGAAGATCTAAAGACATATGATACCCGCATTATTCAGCACATAATACCAATGATGGTAGGCGTTAATCCATTTTAGCAGCAGTTAAGAAGGATGCATCTGACTCTTGAGCCTTTGATACAAAAGGAGTTGAAGAAATTATTGGATGCAAAGATTATTTTTAAATTCCAACATTCAGAATGGGTTGCTAATCTAGTTCCCGTCCGGAAGAAATCAGGGGAAATCAGACTGTGTGTGGATTTCCGGAACTTGAATAAAGCTTCCGATAAAGACAACTATCCTGTACCCCCAATGGAGAAAATATTGCAGATGGTCTCAGGATCAGAACTTTTCTCCTTGCTAGATGGTTTTTCTGGATACAATCAAGTGTTAGTAGTAGAAGAAGACCGGATCAAAACCACTTTTTGTACAAAGTGGTGAACCTTTGCTTATCGCAGAATTCCATTTGGTTTGATAAACACAGGATCTAGTTTCCAACGAGCAATGGACATTTCCTTTCGAGGACTGGGTGGTAACTGTGTCGTAGTCTATCTAGATGATGTGACAGTTTTCTCAAAGAAGAGATAAGATCATGTTTTCCACTTAAAGCAGATTTTTTATCGCTGCAGGAAATATGGGATTTCTTTAAATCCCAAGAAAGGTGTTTTCATTGTTCTTGAAGGCAAGCTTTTGGGTCATATCATTTCAAAAAAGGGAATCTCAATAGATTAAGAGAGAGTGCAAGCCATCAATCAGATTCCCATGCCCCACAGCAAGAAATCTATGCAATCATTTATGGGCACTATAATATTTGTTCGAAGGTTCTTCCCTAATTTCACTCAGACCGTTAAACCTTTGCAGCAAATGATAAAGCAGAGTGTACAGTTCAAGTGGATTGACTTGGAGAAAGTGGTGTTTAAAGAAATCAAAGCTGTTATAGCTAAGGCACCTTCTTTAAGAAGTCCATATTTTGATAAAGATTTCATTATGTACACCTTTGCTTCATATGACTCTCTCGCACCTATGCTCATGTAAAAGGTAGAATCAGGAGACAAATACCCAATCTCTTTTATGAGCACTAGTCTGCAAGGCGTTGAACTGAACTATCCTATTTTAGACAAGCAAGCATATGCTATATTCAAAGCGGTAAAGCAGTTTAGGCCATATATTTTAAAGAACAAGACTAAAGTCATAGTCCATCACCCCGTTGTCAGATCTCTGTTCGTTCAAAAGGAATTGGGAGAACAGAGAGGGAATTGGGTCACAGCTCTTCAAGAGTATGATTTAGAATTCAAACCTGCCACCATTATCAAGGGTCAAGGGTTATGTAAATTACTCACTGAACATCCATTTTATGAAGAGATGAACTGGGAAAATGAGGTTGAACTGAATATGGTTGAGGTATGTCCTATTTTTACAGCTCCTGAATCTTCATATAGGGACCTAGTGCATTATTTGCAGCAAGGATATTTTCCAGAACACTGGAATTCTAAGCAAAGGAGAGCACTACATCTCAAATCATCAGCCTATCAAATCATTCAAGGGATACTCTTTAGAATAAATTATGATGGGATTTGCCTTAGATGTCTAGGGAAAGAAGATGCTGATAGTGTGGTTAAGGGATTACACGATGGCCCTGCTGGGGGCCATTATTCTAGACATACCATAGCACATAAAATTCTCATAGCTGGGTATTATTGGCTCACCTTATTCAGATATGCTCATGCCTATGCTTGGAATTGTGATGTATGTCAAAGAAGTGCCGGAAAATTTCCAAAAGCAGTGGGACCTCTACAACTAGTCATCATATCTGAACCATTTGAGCAGTTGGGCATAGATGTTATCGGTGAGATAAACCCGAATTCTTCATTGCAGCATCAGTATTTTCTGACAGCTACAGACTATTTTACAAGATGGGCTGAAGCTATTCCGCTGTGCAAAATAAACGAAGATGTAGTTATCAGATTCCTAGAAGAAAACATCATAACCAGGTTTGGGGTTCCAATTTCCCTAGTCTTTGATAATGCAACTTATTTTTCCTCTTTGAAAATAAATGAATTTTCTTATGACAAAGGAATTAAATTACACTACTCAGCCAATTACTACCCCCAAGGAAATGGATTAGCTGAGTCTACCAATAAGAACCTCATTCGAATTCTTAAGAAAACTGTAATTGAAAATCAAAGAAGTTGGCATACAGCCCTCCCGAATGCTCTATGGGAAGACAGAGTCACCCCAAAGAATGCCTTAGGAGTCTCCCCATTCACTCTAGTCTACGGTAAAGAATCCATCCTCCCTCTGAATATTCTACTCCCATCCTTGGAGTTGGCCCAAGCCTCTCGAGGGTCTAGTAGTCAAGTCCTACAATCAAGAATTGATACCCTACTGAAGCTTGAGGAATATCGACTTAAAGCCAAAGACCGGTTATAGTGGCTGTTTTAGGAATTTTGGAATGTATTTTACCCATGTGTATTGTATTCCTATAGAGATGTTATTATTCCTCTGTACGGAAGTGTTTGTATTCCTATCGAGATGTTATTATTCCTCTATACGGAAGTGACGTCATTTATATTGTAAGTGTCATAACTTATACTTGATGGCTTATTAGACCACCTTGATGAGGTCGGCCCTGTATGAGTCATGTGGGTAAATGGGTTATTAGACCACCAAGTGTGGGGTCGGCCTGGATTAAGTTAACCATGGGTTATTAGGATAAGCTAGACAAGTCAGCCCCATTATTTTATTGAGCAGGACAGGACAAGTATAAATAGAGATCGGGAGATCTCTATTTGATCACTCATTACTCACACTTCTCTCATTCAAAAAGTGGCGCACTTGTGAGGAGGAGGATCTACTACTAGGATAATACTATCTCTTGTACTTTGGTTGTATCATTGCTCTTTCTATCTCTGAGGAAGTTGCGGGGTTTTTCACCTTCTTGGTTTTCCCCGGTGAAACTCTGTGTCTCTTGTGTGCTTGCATTATTATGTCCATGATTGATATGTTGTAGATATGCTATAGATATGCTATACATGTTATTATCTTAGTTAAGATCTTAGATCAAATTGAAAATTATGAAAAACTAACATGGTATCAGAGCTAGCCTGAAAGAAGGCATGGTATGGCATGTATGACACTTGTTGCACTTACGATGCTAGGGCTTGATATAGCAAAAACCAGTCATCGTAGCACTTTCTCTATAAATCCATTTTGGTGAAATTTTTGGATCTGAAAATTTTACAGGTCCAACATCAGATCCCCATGTACCTTGTATCCAAAGGAAAACTTCTAATTTGTTGTACTTTGTGTTTTATGATCTGTACAATATAGGGTTTCTGCCTCTTCCAGATCTGAGTCATAAACAGGTGACCTAGGAAAAAAGGTCATAACTTGGCCTAGGAAGCTCCAAATGAAATTTTGTAAAATGTGACAGGTAGTGCACGGACTTTAATTTCTCAAGTAACCTTTTCAGAGGCTGAAAATGAACCAGTGACATGTGGCACGGCGTACAAGTTCGCTCTCCTATTTTATCCCATAAACAGGTCACGTTGTGACACTTGGCATAAATCTCTCTCATAGAATCCGTTAGAGGTCCGACCTATGGGGTTGGAAAGATGACATGTCATGCTACCATAGGAAACAATTTCCGACCCTATGGATCAGAAAGTTCGGAGTTACACTAGGTACATATTTCTGTCAAAACAGAATTATTTTTAGCACCTTCATTCATGGCTCTGGGAATTAGGGTTTCGGAGAAAGATGGTATTTTTGTAATCGGAGACCACGGCTGAATGATACTCATCAAAATATAAATTTAGAGACTAAGATCAATTTTTTTGGTTGGGTAGAAGGCCGGGCTTGATCAAACCCTAGTTCGGGACTTTGATCGGAAAAGTGGAAAATTAGGGCTTCTGCAAAAGTTGGAATTTTTGAAGTTTGTGACCACGGCCGGAAGCTCCTCAGAAAAATCAAAGTTTAGAGATTTGGATCGAACCTTTTGGTTGGGCAGAAGGGTGGGCTTTATCAAACCCTAGTTCGGGATCCTATCCAAAAGATCCGGAAGTTTCAAAGGCAATTTTGAGGGGTGAAACTTTGCAGTTTTCAAATTCTGAGTATACCGGCTTGATCAACTCATCAAGGTGCATCTTTCTATCCTTTCAGATGTTTGAAATTCAAAGTTTGAATTTTTAGGGTTTCTCTAACAAACCCTAATCCAGCTCCAGATCCAGTTCCTGCAAATCAAGTGGATTGGGTTAATCCTAGAAGAGAATGGATTGGTCACCTGCATAAGTGAAGAAGTTCTAGTTTCAGAGGGATATAAGGCTAAGGCCTTACATAAGAAGATTACAAGCAATCTCGACAGGTATGACTTATCAAGGTATGTTTCGAGATCTGTTCATGATTAATTTTATGGTATGTTTTTTTTCACTAAGGTTAGTACAATCTTGATTAACTTTAGACTTGTCGTATCACCTTAATAAAATTATGAATGCAGATATTCACTGATTAGGGTTTTGACACTTATGATTGTACTAATGCATTGTGGTGTTGTATGAGGTTGATGTTGTCCGCTAACATGAAAGGTACATCAAGAAAGACAAATCATATGACCATGGAGACATGAAGACAAAGATTCATCCATTATCATGGATCACATAGAATATCTACTTATGAGGTATGTATAACTTGGTTCTATAATGGTTAACCTATGAGATATGCAGGTTACTAGCACATGTCACTGAAGAACAAGAAGACATCATGTGGGTATGTTAGACATAGCTAGCTAACATGCTAATCTAGGTATGTTTTTCCTATATCAAGTTAAAATCCTACCTTGTGTTAGGATATCTTATATAAGTATACCTGGCATGATTGATTATGATTATTCATGAAGTTATAGGCTTGAGTAATCATGGGTTTAGGCATATTATGTTTCTTACTTTAATTGATGATATGACTAACCAGAAGAGTCCTATATAAACCTTGAATACTAATGTTTATTATCTGTGTTTAAAATGATCATTACTATACATGTTTAAGATTATTGTGTTTATGATAGTATTGAGATTATACTAATAAATGTATGATTGTGTATGAGATATCGAGGATATCACAATAATGAGACTTGTAAGAATGCATAGTGATTGAGGATGGATATAAGTTCAAGGACAGGTAATCCAGGAAGCAAAGATCAAGAGGGAGCACACTCCAGTAGTTTCTGCAAGGATGCAGATATTCAGAGGGAGTTGACCACCTCTCACAATCCACATCAGAATGGAGTTGCAGAAAGGAAGCAAAGACTGAGAGGGAGTCAACCCAACAAACAAACAAAGATAAGTATTTGAATTATCATTTCTTGCATATTTGATTGTTTAAATAATAATGTTCAATGATATATATATTGATGTTCCTAGAATTAGGCTATGTATTTTGGCATATTTGAATAATTGCATTAATGAACAGCATACTACTAATATGAATGTAATGGGTAAGTGGCCTATGGCACTGTACAACATTCCATTGCTACTTATCTAGAATGAAACCTCTTTGCTGACATGTTGAGAGTAGTGTTGCCACCTACCCAAATTTCTAAAAATTATTATTTTATTTGCAAAATACTTTATGTTAAATTTAATTACAAATTTTTGTAATTATGATCAATTCTGATCAAGGATGAATGTAATTACTGATTATTATTATTTAAATAAATTATTTAGGAGACAAACACCCAAGGGGACTGTTAAATGAGTGTTCACTGACCCACTAGGAGGAATGGAAGTTGTTGGAAGGTATGGGATAGATGGCAGCAATTGCACTTCACCACTAGCTGTTGTTTATGGGACAACTACCCCTAAAAATGTGGCATTATCCCCCAGGTGGAGGGAGTGAGCAGGAAGCTCATTAAATGAACTAGTAACAACTAAAAAGGCCTAGGCAACCTACATAAGGCAAATTCGAATTAAGCAGGCAGCTCTTACACAATATTTTGCAGAAATATTTTCCTCATGTACATCAGGTGATGACTGAGATATTTGAATAGGGAGGCTAGTTGTGAGTGCAATCTTAAGTTTGCATATTGCTGAGAAGAACCAGAGGTGCTGGTGCAGGTCTATTGGACTGCTAGTTCTTGAAGATTCAATAGTTGGTACTACTGCAAGTGGAGATCCTAATTCCTGAAGTTTCTTCTTCTTGGTGGTTCAGTGAACAGGCTCGAGGGTCCTAAGGCAAGTACTTAACTGCTTTCAGGAATTGGTTGGGTGGAACAATATTCTTGGGTTGTTTGTTGCCCTACAGATTTATCCAGGTTTTACAAATTTTCTACTTTATCTCAGCTAGTAGTTATGTTTAGTAAGTTAGTAATCTTTGTTTTTTGTTTTGAAATAAGAATCTATTTCTAAATTTATTTAAAGTCTGAATGTTAAATTTTAATGATGAATTCGAATTGATAAACCAGTATCCATATTTTTCCACATGTTGTTTTATGCATTGTACTCTAGTATAGATACACAAATTAAGAATAGATGACAATATAGGCAATTTGCCATTGAATTTGACAGATAAAGATAGTAATTATATGTTTATCAGTTTCTATCCTATAGTTAGTAATAGTAGAAAGTTTTGTATAATATCTAATATATATATAGAATGTTTCCTTAGCTTTATGAAAAACAAACATTGTATAATTCCTGTACAGTTACATTGTATTTCCTTTGTCATTACTATGTTCATCAGAAATAAATAGAATCCAATTTTCCATATATCATATTTCATTTGCATTATAAACAGTGTTTCTCTAAGTAAATAAAGAAATAAAAATTGGACAGAGCTGCATTTCATAGTCTCCACTTTCCACATACACACATTGTTTTCATTCCTGCTATAACCCTTGTCTTTAATTAATTATTACAATCAGATAATGAAAACATTTATTTCCATCATTCATTCTATTTATTTAGATTTTCTAAACTGTAAGAGTCGACTTCAAAACTGAGTTTCATTCAAACCTAGATATAATTTTCTTCTCCATTACCATCGTTTTTATATTTTTGGATAAAAACAATCAATACAAGCTACAGGTTTGAAATCTTAGTTTTTGGCTTCATCGACCTTTTGAAGTTCATTTTCAAACAAAACTCAAACTAGGGTATAGCCCTAATCTTTTTTCCTTATACAAACAAAGAGACAAACCATTTCAGGTTTACACTTTACAAAGTTATCATCTACGACAGAGTACATAAACCCTAGCTTGAAAAATCACGATATCAACCTACAGCTTTAAGTCATATAACATAGACCTAACTTATATTTCATGCTCATTAGTTTCAGTAAGACACATTGCTTGCAAACAACAAAAATCTCCAGTTGGGGCATGGTCCATTACTTTTCTTTACATAGCAAAAAAAAAACCTACTCTATCATTGCCACGAATGCTTAGACATCTACTACAGTTTTCGTATTCTTTGAACAAGTGCGACAGACACAAATTATAACATGGAAACCAAACCGGCTAGAACCAGATAGAAACAACATTTTTATCATTTTCAAGAAGCAGAGATTTATCCACAGGTTAAACGAGCCTCGGCTCCATTATTTTTCCACAATAACACATATCAACAGGTGGGATGTTCTAATGTTTTCACCATTACAAGTTCCATACTCAAGAAAGAGGAATCAACAATTACCAGCAACAAAATTTTACAATATGTTCAAAATGAAATCAAATAGGGTTTTATTCCCTTCATCACTGAACTCGTAACACGAGTTTTACATTTCCATATGGATAAAAATTAAGCATCAAAATAAACACAGAGAATTTAGACGAAAGTCTTTCGTTGTAGAAGTTTTCACACCAACACAAAAATCTTCTCAAAGGATCAACCGACAGGCGACGCCAGGGAAAGACTGATTACTCTCTGTTGAAATCAACCACATCATCAAAGACCAAAGGAGAACCTACGAGGGTTTTGAAATACATGGAGTTTACCAGGGATGGAAGCTCGCATTCCCTTTCCAAACCCTTTCCCATAATCGGTCCTCGAACCCTGCAACTGACAAAAAATTCATAGCTTAGAATTTGATAACGGTATTACTATATCTTAACTAAAAAATTGAAAATTCAAACAAAGGTTTTACTATACCTTCAAGAAAGCTTACCTTCACAAACGGAGACCAAGTTCTTTGCAATCACCAGAAAGACGATGAGGTCTCTACTTTAAACAAAGACGAAGGAACTTCTATCACTCTACAGCTTGGCGTATCTCATACAAATTCATAACGAAGAGTTTGAAACCATCAATGCATTAACAACTCAAACTAGAGAGCCGGTCTCTTATTACAATGCCATTACAATGGTTTAGAACCTGCAACTTAAACCCTATCTACAGGACTCGAGGTTGAAACCTCCTGCAAACTTGCTAAACCTAGAAATTTCGGTAGCCTTGTTATACCTCAATATTACACATTACATATTAGTGTCGCATCCTTGCATTAGCGACCTAAACGACAGTTTCCCTTAAAGATCATTTGAACATTCAGAGTGAAAAACACTGACTGAACACTGAAAGCAAAACCTTTTTCTGCCATCTGCCAACCCAACTTAGCCCTATTTGTGAGCACTACCGCTCCCTGCACATCTACAGGGGTGCAGTAGTCAGCACTACCGCACATTGCTCCTTCTCTAGGGTGCGGTACTACCGCGTTATCCTCAGTGGTAGGGGAGTGGTAGTCCAAAATTAGCCTTTATTCCTTGGACTTTGGGATTCAACCTTCGAGGATATTTTTTTGGGATTACCACCTTTGGTTCGATCCTAACTCCTTCATTGTTTAGCTAGCCTGATCCACTAAACCCTCCATAGATCCACACTTCTCTCTTGTTGGTTAACCTTCCCATGTGCTATAAGAGAGAAGCTTTCCATGGGCCAAAGGGAGGACTTTTGGGGCATCAAACCTATGATCTTTGGACTTCTACAGAGATAGCTAGAGGAAGCATTTGGAGCTGGAGGATTGGCTTGGATATCAAGCAACCTTTGTAAGCACTCTTCAAGTTTGTAATATAAGATAACTTGTCTTGTTTTTCCCATTTCATGTGTATTGTATAAATCTTTGATATGAAATGTATCTAGTTTAGATTTGAACTTAACCTTTGCTTCAAGGTATTTGGAAGCTTGCATGCTTGTCCTTTGTTTGATTTCAATAGGTTCTACATTGGAGCTTCAGGATCAAGAGCTAGAAGCGGGACAAACGTCGAATTGGAAGGTGAGTTACGTCTTTCATCTCTTCTGAATGCATTTAATCTTGCTGTGAAGATTAGTTCAGGAACTCAAGGTAGCATTTGTTTCCTTTTTGTCTTAGCATAGAATCACTGCATCCTGCTTTATTCTAAGAGAGTTTCTACCTATCCATAGGGAGAAATATCTGCAACAAGCCTGTCGGCCACACAGACCGAAAACAATAGAAACAATAAGACAACATTCCAATCTCATTAACCAAATCAATGATAAAAGTTAGGGTTGCAATCTAATGGTCCAAACTCATCACTATCAACGAACACAATAGTGCCAGCGAAATAGACTTGGGACGAGCAACAATTACATTTAATGCCCCATTCCCCAGTACGAGCTTGGCTTTGCCTCTATGGCACACGGAGGATCGATCAACAAAAAGTTCGAAAGTGTTTCAAAACACTTAACCATTACACATTGGCAACTGCAGAAACGATTACATCGAATTCTTATTACGTGGATCGCTGGCAATCCTTTTCAGTTGGAGTGTCGACTCAAGCTATTAATGCAGAATCGAGGGACAATCTTCATGATAGCTCAACTTTCATGTCACATTAATGACTGTCAACTCACCACCCTGTTGAATTAGATAAATGTCAGTGCCATCGAAATAAGCTTTATAACTTACATTGGATATTAGAAATTCAAACAAAAACTCTATAGTGATAACCGTATAGCGAAAAATAATTCTTACACTATATATAAGATTTCGTTTTAGTGTTACAATAGTTCATTATTAAGGCTTAAGTTAGCCACTTATATATTAAGTCTCGACTTTTGATTATTGAAAACTTTCATATATACATATATATTATGAATAGTTTGCAATTACCAATTATAAATTATCTATATACGATAGCAATCAATAAAAACTATATGGTTAGTAAAGTAACCATAGTGTCTATTTCTTCCATTACAAGCTATGGTCATAAATTCCATACCCTAACTCTTATCACAATGCATATGACGGTTAGTAATACAATCATGACACTAATACTTTACAAGTATTTATTATCTTAAGATGACGACGAAGCCAGCTATAACAATGACAAGAAATACAACGACAAGACTATCAGCAGGATGACATACATAGACGACTCTGTTTTAAACATCGTGGAGTTGTAAGACAAACATCTGAAAAGCAGTAATTATAGCCATGAAATCCATACCTAAATACTTATGGTGGGTCGCAACATATTCTAACAGTCTATTTATCTACGACGTTGAAATTGAACTATAACGAACTTTGAATTTACGTAGCCATGAAACCTCTTACCTGTTGTCTGCACATAGAACATTCATTTTGCTTTAGCGTGGTAGCTAAGTAAGCTACAGGGTACCTCATAGGACACCCTTATGCATCAAAGTCAAACTGTCAGTATCATTGCAAAAGAAAAGTGTCGCATCATATTTCCAATCTGTTAGTTCAATTGTCATCATAATCATGTTACTAATTATTTTGTTAAATCTGTCACTGTCATATTGTGGCTAAACAGAAATTAAAGTATGTTTAGTACTAATAACTTTTCAATTACTGCTATCTTAATCAATAATAATTACTTCCGCAATTATAATTATCATAATTAATGCTGTTATCAAAAAATTTTAAATTTTTATGAAATTACGGGATGTTACAAGTGCAAAACTCTTAAATGTTCTGGTAGAGACTGGAAGGCATCTAGAAAGTTACAGGATATGGATGAATGTTGTATTGAAGCATTGGCTAAAATAATTCCATGACTGTATGACATATTTCTTTATGTGTAAGAATTTGTTCTGAAAACTATGAGAAGTTTCTAATCATGCAATTTAACTTGTTTTGTAGGAAAGATCGTATACGAGCACCTACAAAAGAATGACTACAACATTTGTTTCAGCAAAAAAGTTATCTATTGAAGATATTTAATATATTGAAGTTCCCAGGATTCGGGAAGAATGCCATGATCGAGGAGTACCAGTCGATCATGAAGAATGATGTTTGGGATGCAGTCCTAAGACCTGAAGGGAAGTCTGTTGTGACTTTTAAATGGATCTATAAGATCAAGCATGCTGCAGATGGTAGCATGGAGAAATACAAAGCGAGGTTTGTAGCTCGTGGCTTCTCCCAGAAGGAGGGATTGAGTATGAAGACACTTCTACACCTATATCCAGGCACACTTCCATCAGATCAGTACTTGCTTTGGCTGCAGTGATGAAATGGAAGATACACTAGATGGATGTCAAGATAGCTTTCTTAAATGGTGTAGTCGAAGAGGAAGTGTATGTGGAGTAGCCACTCGAGTTTGAGACACATGACCGAGAGTCACATGTGTGCAAACTGAAGAAATCCCTGTATGGTTTGAAACAAGCAGCCAGGACCTGGTATGGTAAGATAGATGGATTTCTATCCAGTTTGGGCTTTACCAAGAGTAAAGCGGATTCCAACCTTTACTACAAGGTTGAGGAAGGCAATCCAGCGATACTACTATTGTATGTGGATGACTTGTTTGTAAATAAGTAAGGATAGATTGATTGCCAACACACAACGAAAGCTTGCTGCCAAGTTCGAGATGAAGAACTTGGGGATGATGCACTACTTTCTAGGTATGGAGGTGTGGCAGAGTGCAGATGGAATCTTCCTTGGACAAGGGAAGTATGCAGTGGAGATCCTGAAGAGGTTCGGGATGATGGACTACAAGGCCATGGCCACACCTATGGCATCGAACCTTAAGCTTCTGTGTGATGCTTCATTTGATCCGGTTGATGTCATAGTGTTTTCTCAGATGATTGGGTCCTTGATGTACCTGACAAACACAAAACCAGATATTTGCTTTGCAGTGAACACATTGAGCTAGTTCCCGATGGATCCCATAGGTGTTCACCTAGTTGTTGTAAAGCATATTCTGAGGTACCTGAAGGGTACAATTGATTATGGGCTCAAGTATGATGCAAATCAAAACTTTAACCTGCAGGGTTATGTTGATTCAAATTGGGTAGGCAGTGCTACAGATAGGAAGAGCACTTTCGGGTGCTGCTTCAGTATGAGATCAGGTGTGATCTCTTGGTTTAGTAGGAAGCAGTCCTGCGTAGCACTGAGTACAGCCAAAGCAGAGTATGTTGCAGCTTGTTTGGCTAGATGTGAGGTAGTATGGATGAGGAAGCTATTGTCTGAGCTATTTGATCTCCCGTTGGATGCTACTGGTATCTTTTGTGACAACCAGAGTTGTGTGAAGCTGTCTGAGAACCCGGTGTTCCATGACAGGTCGAAGCACATAGAGATCAAATATCACTATATCAAGGATATGGTGTAGAGAGGAGGAGTGAAGCTCCTGTATGTTGCAACGGATGAGCAGGTTGCAGATGTGTTGACGAAACCACTAGCCAAAGTGAAGTTTGAGTACTTCAAAGGGAGGCTTGGTGTTCTTCAAATTGATGACACTTCAAGGAAGAAGTGATGGACACATTTGCAGAAGCCATTCCAAGCATGGTGGTAGGAGGATCCTCCCATGGCTGTGGATGTAAGCATTGTGTGATGAGCATCAGGACAATGCTCCAATTACTACTTTGGATATGATCAGTTGGATCATGTATATGTTTATGAATCATGTTGGATGCTGGATATGATTAGTTGGATCATGTATATGATATTCATCAGGTAGATGCATGATATGTATCAGGTGGATACATTGTATGATCAGGTGGATCATGTATGTGATATGCATCAAGTGGATGCATGATATGTATCAGGTGGATACATCGTATGATCAGGATGATCATGTGTGGTGAGTATCAGGACGATGCTCTGGATGACATGCATCAGGACGATGTAGTGATGATGATCAGGATGATCATGTGATGATGTAAATTAGGATGATGTATGGTGAGTATTAGGTTGATACTCTGTGGCCGTGGAACAGGTTGTGCAGATAAGCATATAATCCATCCCTAGGAGATTTGCAAAATGCTCTTGCTAGGTTTTTCCGCTAGCATATAATAGCTCCCTGGGAGATCTGGCAAATGCTCTTTCGAGGTTTTGCTTGGAGGGACATTGTTAACACCCAAAAAGTGCTCACTACCTCATCTACCACATTATATGGCTCATTTGTCCATTTTCCTACCATATTTTCCTTAAAATCCCAAAAATTCCACTAAAAAGCCTCCAAGAGGCCTAAAATGCCTCCAAAAGGCCACAAAATCATCAAAATAGCCTAAAAAAGGCTAAAAAACCCCCTTTTTCCTCCAAAAATAGCAAAACCCCCCTAAAAAGGGAAGAAAAATATAAAATAATGAGGAAAAAGAGAAAAAAAACCCTATACAGCTGCCCAAAACCATGTGTTTCCCAAAACCATGGTTCAGCACTCCACCACCAAAAAACTATAAATAGGTGATGGAGATCCATTATTCCATATCCACAATCACAAGCACCCTTACTCTGCCAAAATCTCTCTCGAAACCCTAGTTCACCATTGAACTACTTTCACCTTGAGAGCCACTTTTGGCCCATTCCCATCATTGGAGAAGGAGAAGGAGCATATTGAAGCTTGGAGCATCCTCTTGGACATTGCAAAGGGCTTCATCAAACCTTCACATTGAAGGTAATATCAATACAAAAAACCCATTATTTAAATTTGTTGTTTATGTTCCATGCATGTTTTAGAAGTAATTTAATTTCTGTTTTAGCTTAAATTTTTACATTTACTGAACTGCTACTAAGGAGTCCATTCTCCTTAGTAGGTGCTCATTTGCACAAGCTAGGGGTAAAACCCTAGCCACAGTTTTGGCGACTCCCCTAGATTTCGAATTTCTGGTTTCCGTTTTTAAAGTTTTTTCCTTTCGGCTGTCCCTTTCGGCCGCCGCATACCGCGTATTTTCCCTCTGCAGTCGCGTCCCGACCGCGCCTTTCAGGCCCTTACCTGCGACCCGACCGCGGCTCTCAGACTGCTTCCAACGCTCTGCCGGTGGATTCAAGTCTGTTACCTGCGATCCGACCGCGGCTAATAAGCCTGTTTGCCGCGATCTAACTGCGCCTGTCGGCCATTTTCCCGCGTCTAGACTGTGGCTTTCTGCCTCTTTCCGGCGTCCCGACTGCATCTGTTAGCCTTTTTGCCGCAACTCGACTGCATCTTTTTCCCTGTTTCCTGCGTCGCGACTGCCTCTGTTGGCCCGAAAGCCGCGACCCGACCGCGTCTGTTTCCCGCAAACCCGCGGTCTGCCTGTTCCGATTTGCCACAGACCCGCGGTCTGATTTCTGCATTTTTCCCTAACTTGAGCCCAGGCCCTTTTGCTGCAATATTTTCTGCATCTGCACAGCCCTCTGTCCTACCTGCAGCCTCACTCCCTTACAGCCTTTCTGCAACACAATTTCTGTTCCCTTTACAGAATCTTTTTAAAATTTCAGTATTTTTAATTCAAAAAATTTTGCAAGTTAAAATTTCAATTTCAGTATTATTGATAGTTGGAAGTTGCACCCCTTGTGGCACTTCTATTTTGGGTTCATCACCACACGAGCACACACTCTGTCACATAAATCAAGTGAGCCTTAAAAAGTACCTAATTGAACCAACATTCTAACCCCACTTGGGGAACACAAAAGAATCATTGTAGTTAGGTAGGGTCGGGGGGATAGGCTTCCAATAACACCCCTCAGTCACTTTCACTTGAGACATAGTTGTTGTCCAAATAGGGACCCAAAATCCCCTAGTACTTTTTGGCACGGTCACGACCAGTTTATCAGAGGGCCTCTCCCTTAGGAGGGTTGAAGTCGGGAGACTGGTTCCGGAGGCCTGAGTGGAATACCGCACTCCATTCAGTAACCGAAGGGCTACCTTTCGCGGTTCACGGGATATCCCTGTATAGGGGTATTGTGGTCAACGAACTAAATGGCAGATTCACCTTTCTAGACGTGTCATGAACGGGGTATCTTAGTTGCCATTCTTCTAGGATTGACTACCCGGTGTCCCTCCCGGTAGGGGGATATCATAGCCACTTGGATTTTCTACTCATATTGTCTGACTTGGATTTCATCACCTTGCAGAGGATATGTTTAGTTGAGTCAGAATACTTTTAGTTAGGTGTTTGCATGCTCCTTTACCTCCCTTTGGTCTAGTGAGTCCACCATTTTATGTTTCTAGGAAACCTGCTGCTTGTTGGTATTCTGACCATCTTTGTTGTTACTCCACCTATTGTAGCACAGCTGCTGCAGTGGGTGTTTTGAGTTGGTTGTTGGCCTGAGTGCCTTGCTTTTTAGCTCTCCTTCTGCACACTCAGTTGCATTAGGATTTTTTGAGCTGTTTTTATACTCACCTCAACCCACATAGATTTGACACCATCTGTCACCATTGAGTCCCCGAGACATTCTCGGCGCCTCAGGGGCGAGCCCCCATAGCACGGTTCTCTTGACATCACTCGTCATAGATTCCGATCATCATCCGTTGATACCACCCATCACAGATCTAGAGCCTTGTCACTTGACTCCACTCGTCAGCGACGTAGGCCTCCGTCACCAGATAGTGACGCACCTTACTTTACCTCCGATTCTGAGACAGAGTCTGAGAACCCTATTTATACTGCCCCTACTAGCCCCATGGCTGGCACGACTTCCACTCCATTTGTCATAGGGACCATTGGTGGCACATCCACCACTACACCAGTCACTACACCTGTTTTGGGTATGCCCTCCATGGGACTCCCATCTACCGTTCCCCTCACGGTACCTATTCCCACAGCGGGAATACCTATCCCCACTACATCAGTGGCTCACACTACCCATGGTGGTGCTGGACCATCCTCCACTACCTCAGTTCCCCCACTTGGGGGCACCACCCCAAATCTTGTCCCTCCACTTGGGGGCACTGGCCCCAACTTGGTCCAACCTACTACTGTGTCACATCCTCCTTCCAGTTTTCCATTCATGGCTAGCCTCAACCTACCTGACCTGGCCAGATTGACCAACGATCCTATTCGACACGACCCTACGTGGCCTCATATGCCTACCAAGCTCCCCTCTGATATCCCTAAGTTCGAGGGGAAGGCCGGTGAGGACCCACAAAACCATATCATGTCTTTCCACCTATGGTGTTCCTCTAACTCCATCGTGGATGACTCTGTTCACCTCCGTCTCTTACAGCGCACCTTCACTGGCTCTGCAGCCAAGTGGTATATCAAACAACCTCATGGGACCCATGCCACCTTTGCTTCCCTTTCCTCGACCTTCCTGCAGTTCTTCCAGTTTCCTGTTCACTATGACGCGGGCGTTGAGATCCTTCTATCTTGTAGACAAAACACGGCTACCCATATCACGGACCACATCCATGAGTGGCATCGACGCCGTAGCTTATGCAAGATCAAACTAGACGACCGTATCTTCCTAGATTGGTTCCTCAAATCCCTTCTCCCTGTTATTGCTAAGGATGTGGCCTCAGAATGACCCCAGTCTGAAGAAGAGGCCATCCTTAAGGCCCAACAGTTCGACCTCATCTACGCCCAGTCGGGTTACCTTTATACCATTATACCTGACGCCCCTCGCGGCGAGTCCTCCCAGCACGATGCGCCGGGGGCATCCCACGCTGCCGACAGTATCATTGGTCGTGTTTCTTTGCATCCCCAACCATTTTCTATAGCACGACCTACCCCTGGCCTCGACCTGTCACGGGCTACCTCACAGTCTGGAGCAACCAACTCATATGCTCCCATGACACACCACCATGGACCCTCATGTCCACCTCACTGCTTCGGTTATGCGACTCCTGCTTATGCTTCCCCAGTCGCACCTCAGCCTTACTACCATCAGCAGGTTGCCCCAGCCCCTGCGCCTTCACAAGCCTAACCTGCTTATTATCCGCCACAGGCAGCCCCTGCGGCACACCCACAACCTGCTCCACAACCATATCAGCAACCCCCTCAAGTTGCTGCACCTGCTCAGCCTCAACCTGCATACCATCCACCGCAGCCTGCTCCAGCACCTGCGCAACCTCAAAATCCACCTACTGCCCAAGGGCAAGTTTACGCCCAACAAAACCCGCAGCAAAACCAGAATAACCAACGTAACCAGGGTCAACAGAACCGCGGCAAGGGCCGTAATCGGGGGAACAACCAACCTGCAGACCAAGCTGGTCAACCGGCGAATCCCCCCGACAACAATAACGCATCCCCTGCTAACCAAAACCCTGATCGCCCGCCCAAGCAGGCCAAAAACCCCAATTTGCGAACAAACCAACCTTGTTCTATTTGCGGGGTCTATGGCCATTACACACACGCTTGCCCACACTTAGAGCGAGCTCGGCAACTCTGGGTTGACGAGGCCCATCGCCAAGGGCATGCGGCTCCCCAAGCGCCGCCCAACCCACCCCAACCTCAACAACCCCCTTTGGTGTTGCAAAACCCCTTACCAACCCAAGGCGTAGTGAACACTTAGCCGCTGGCTCCCCCTCAAGCCAACGTGCCCCAACAACAACAGATCACTTACGCTGCTCCTGATCAACCCATGTTTGACTCAGGTACCCATCACTTGCTGATGATGTCATCTGCTGACGTCAACCTCCAGACCCGTCGGAACCAATATGGCTCCACCTCTGAAGCCCCTCCCACGGATAAACCTACTAACGCTCATCCCACCGATCAGGCGTTAGGTATACCACCGCCTCCCATAGATGGCGCTGCAAAAGCCCCTCGTTTCCCACTTCGCCATATCAACAATAACCCCAATGCGCGCGCTGCGTCAAACTACAGCATTGTAGATGACCTAGCCCAATCTCCCGCAGCCATGTCTGCGTTAGAAGTCTTGAAGAACTGCCCTTCCCAGCGCAAGACTTTACTTTCCGCCATTGGGGGGATTGACCCAAATGACTCGAATTTGATGGCATTTGATTTAGACCAGTCTGAACCACGCCTACCTTCCAGCTTAGCATTCCAAGTTACTGTCTCCGTTAGGAATCTCGTCATCCATCGGTGCATCATCGATGAGGGTGCCTCCACATGCGTTATGTCTACGTTCGTATGGCAGAAGCTGGGATCCCCTCCTCTCCAGCAGTCCACCACTGCATTACGCGCCTACGACGGTCGTTCGGCTCAGCCCCAAGGCCTCCTAGTCAATGTCCCCGTCCAGTTAGGTGGCAAAACTGTACTCATTGACATTGAGGTAATCAATGCCCAATTGGATTATAACCTTTTACTTGGCCGCAGCTACATGTATGCCATGCGGGCGGTTGCCTCTTCCGTCTTTCGCACCATGATGTTCCCCCATGAGGGACGCGTGGTTAAGGTTGACCAGCTCACATACTATGATCCCAGTGCTCCTGCGGCACCTGAAAATGTTCTCCCTATGGTTGAACAACCTATTTCTCGTGCCACCACCTCGTTTGTTTCCTCTACGGGACCTGGAGTCTACTCAGACGCGCCGATGACCTCCACCTTTCAATCCATTCCTCCCCCGTCATCTACGCCTGAAGTGTCTGACTTATGCACCTTGTCCCATGACAACCAACCACCTAATAATCAACCACCCTTGTTGCCTAAACCACCATTGGTACCTAGCCACATTGGTGTTACACCGATCCATACCATTCCCTTTCTAGTCCCTCCATCGGGAGTAGTAAGCGCCCCGGTTATGGCTACCCTTAGCCTCCCGGGGTTAACCTTGGGATTACCCGTCTGGTACCTTTCGCCTCCCATTCGCCCGCCGACACCCGATGTCGTCCTCCAACAGGTGCAACCCATGGCTACTACCTCTCAGCCACCTCCTGGTGTCTCTACCCCTTCGTCCTCCATGACTCCCCCTCCTCCTCCCAAACCCACTGGGGGCAGAGGTCCACAACCTTACACTGCTGTACCACCTCCAAAGACAGTAAAAAACCCTCCAGTATTTCATGCTCCTCCCAAATGCTCGCTGTGCGACGAGTTAGGCCATGCGACCCACCAATGCCCACAGTTACCAGCATTACAGAAGCACATGCAGATGCTCGACGATGATCCTAACATCCCAACTGTCGAACTAAACCCCACTCCTAAACCTAAAGATAAGTCCCTACGTACCAACCACTCCTGCGCCATATGCGGTATTTACGGGCATTATTCACATCATTGTCCCGATCTCCCGGATTACAGAGCAGCTCTCTATGAGATGAACAATCTGGATCTTGAGACGGCACCACCTACCATTGAGGAAATCTACCCCCCAGACTCTTCACCTTCTGGAGAGATTAATACCATCTATATGATTTCTTCCACCACTTCCCCATCGTCAACCGATTTGACGACGCAAACTTTCCGTACCGATGAGGAGATTCTTGAGGCCCTTACTGCCCCGGATTATCCCTGGGATGATATGCATCATCGTTCCTATTTCATCCCAGAAGAATCCTCCTCTAGCATAGCTAACCAATTCACAGTTGAATCCAAAGACTTCCTCCCCACCAAGGTCGACTGGTTCAAGGACCCTATTCCTGCTCCTGATGCCTTCGAGATAGGAAACATGGCCAACATCTCACCTGTCATCCAAGTTGATATCTCTGCCCCAGGACGTGCCCCTGAACTCATCACTTTAGGAGCATTCTGCAGTAAACAAGAGATTGAGGACTATATAAACCTTTTCAGAGAATTCCGTGATGTCTTTGCCTGGTCCTATGCCGAAATGCCTGGTCTTGACCTCGCCATTATAGAGCACCACATTGACACATGGCCTGATGTACCCCCCGTCCGTCAGAAACAACGTCTTTTTCCTCCCTCCACGTTCCCAGGATGTGCCCCTGAATTCACTACTTTAGGAGCCTCCTGCAGCGAGCAGGAAATTGAGAATTATAAACAACTCTTCCGAGAGTTCCGTGATGTCTTTGCTTGGCCCTCCACCGGAATGCATGGGTTCGACCCCGCCTTTCTCCAACATCACATGGACACACGGCCAGAGGAACTTCCTGTTCATATTGAAACCGAATCTGAAGACCTTCCTTTACGCAACCCCCATGATGGGTTGTATCCTAAGGAATCTCTATCCCTAGAATAACCTGCGACCTCGTTGGTCCCCATTGTACAGTTTGCTCTCTTTTTGTTTTTCACTTTTTTACCATCATCTTACATTCATCATTTCTGCATGATTACAGATGGACCACCTTCCACCTTGTTACACTGGCTTCGCTGATGGCGCAAGCCGCTGGTCTCCCAACCTGGCTTCTGCAGCATGGGTCTTGTACTCCCCTTCCAACGAGATGATTCACCTTGACGGAATATGTATAGGCGCTGCTACCAATAACCAGGCCGAGTATGATGCTGTGACCGGTCTCCTGACTGCCGCCCTCCAGATGAGCATAAGTCACCTTCATGTGTTCCTTGACTCCCAGCTACTTGTCTCCCAGCTCAACAACTGCTACCAGGTGCGTGATCCCTGCCTTTTTAGAAAATTCCTGCGCACAAAACAACTCAGCCGACAATTTGAATCCATCACATTCACACATGTCCCCAGAGCCCAAAATAGTGTCGCAGACCAAATGGCCAACAACATCCTAGAATGGCATATCAGTCACCCCATGTAACATCATGCATCATCATCACATAGCATCTCATAAAAATATATAAAAACCCAAAAAAGATTGCATCGCATCCACATTTGCATCCATGTACATAAACCACATGCATATCCATAAGGGCATCCACGTGCCTAAACATACATATATCATGTCGCATCACATAAAATACACAAGGGGCATCCACGTGCCTAACATCCTAACCTACTTGCATCCACGTGCAATGTAAACATATCACAACCCATAAAGCGCATCCACGTGCGTACAAATACAACAACATCATACAAAAAGGTGCATCCACATGCATATATATATATACCAAAAAATATACATGTTCAGTGCTATACATGTCCTGAGTACCCCTATACTCAGCTATACAAAAAATGGCTATACATCCTACAGCCTCATCAAAATACATGTCGTAGCTACAAAACTCGGGGGGAGTCCCCTGCACTCCCTAATGGGAGTCGTATCCTGCATCACTGCCTGCATCGGCTGCCTCTGAGTCCTCCCCTCGCTCCTCCTCCTGTGCCCGTACCCGGTCCACTAGGACCGCCACCCGGATCGCGATGGATCTGAACTCTCGGGGTGCCATCATGCAATCCTGAACTACATCAGGATCGATATCCCGCCATCCCTCGTCGGTCACCCCTATCAATAACCGATCTAATAGTGCCCGCACTGACTCCAGTGTCCCCTCCGCATCACGGCGACGGACCTCACCTCGCCCCGGTAGAGCTGGGACGGCCACAATACCCCTCCGTGCCACATGTCCTGGAGGCGGCCTCGGGCCCACATCTGCAAAAACACCCATATGTCAGTCACAGTATCTCCATCTACTATCATATAAATAAAATTTGACATACATAACATGCAACAAAAACACATACGTACCATCGGGACCCCATGCCTGTCCTGGTGCTCGTGGCGCCTCCGGATCTCCCGTGAAGTCCATATCCCGATACGGGAAGTCGACCAGTGTCAGTGGTATCTGGAGCCACTGCAGGTACAACTCCTGGGTGAAATACCTGCCCACATCGCCGCCACCACGGCGGCGCATCATCTCCCCCCACCGCACCATCCGCAGCTCCCTCATCCCCCCTGGCCTGATCTGCACCCGTGGCCGCAGTGTGGGTACCCTCTCCATGAAGAAGGCACACAAGAAGGAACCAAAACAAAAGCCCTTGCCAGCTTCCTTCGCTGCCGTCAGCTGCCGTTGAACGCAGGTCAGGAACATCTGGCCCCACGCGTAGTACACCCCATCCAGTACGCGCTCTACCATCTGCATCTGACCCCCAGACACCTTCTCAGGTGACTGGGAACCCAATACCCGCACCACACATGCCTCCGTGGCCTGCACTGCCGGCTCCTGTAAGTCCCTCACCAGGAGTGCATTCCTATGCACCCTCACGTCTGGACCGCAGTATCTATCCAACATGTCCTCCATGTCGACATCCGCGGCAACCCACGGCTGTGTGTCTGCTACCCTGCCTAGACAGGGTAACCCCATCAGAAAATATACATCGGTCAGGGTGAGGTCCACCCTCTCACCCTGTATCCGGAAAGCCTGTATGTCCGGCTCCCAGAAGCTGATCAGCCGGTTCAGCAGCAATGCTGCTGACTCTATCATGGGTATCTGTGCGAACTTCAGTAGTCCGCACAGTCCCAGCACAGATCGCACATGGCGATTCTCTCGAATGAAACCCATGGTCTCATCAGGGATCTCCCGCTCTCTCCAGAGAACCTGCGGCATCCTGTCAATCACACAAAGTCAACTCATTATACTCATGTCACAAAAATAAAGTCCAGTTCCCTTTCCCAGAAGACCCTACTAGCTCGGCCCAAAACCGCGGCTTTCGGGCTTCCTGCCGCGGTTTCCGACCGCGGCTGTTAGTCCTATCGGTGCGGTCCTTAACCGCGCCTGTCAGCCCTAAACCTGCGGTTGGGAACCGCGTGTTCCTCCTTGGAACTCGCGGTACTCGACCGCGGTTCCATCCAGGAAACACGCGGTCTCCAACCGCGTGGTTCAACCCGAAACACGCGGTCTCCAACCGCGTGATTCGCCCCGAAACTCGCGGCCTCCAACCGCGGTTTCGACCCCCTAACCCGCGGTCCACCCCACGTGGACTGTACAAATAAACCCTGGGACCCACTACCCAACCCCCAACCCTAAAAAACATGCAGGTATGAGTCTAACGGAATACCTGTATCTCCCGGATCTGAAATCGGCCGGTCGGATCGTCCAGAAATGCCACCTAAACTCTGGTCCACTCTGATCACAAGTCAAAGTCACAATGTACAACTGACACATGTCATGTTGGACCCACCACTATTTATAGTCAGTTGACTTTTTCTTGTTTTGGCCATTCTGACCCCATACGGAGTCCGTTTTACGAACCGTTTCCACCGTTGGAATCAGCACGACGAGACCATCATGATGGTCACCTCGTTGCATCATTTTTACCCTATCATTTTTTGCCCATTTTTTAAAACGCCCTCGTCGCCTCGGTTTGCGTGCCACATCGGCCGTTCTCCGTTTTTCACATGTTTTATATCATCGGATTCATTTTTCCGAGCTGGTGATGATGCTTGAGATCATTCCTCGCTCTCACCCCTCGATCTTTCAGGTATTTTTCTAAAACGCCCTCGTTGCCTCGGTGCGCGTGCCACATCGGCCGTTACCCGTTTTTAACATCCTTTATATCGCCGGATTCATCTTTCCGAGCTCGTGATGATGCTTGAGATCATTTCTCACTCTCACTTGGTACAATTCCAACATTGTGTCTCGACACCTTGCTGCCTAGGTTTGCGTGCCACATCGGCTGCTATCGGATTGTTCCACTTTTGTACATGAGCCATTCACTCCTGTCATACTGCAAATGTTTTGTTATTTTTCCACCATTTCATCTACCCCGCAAGGAGTCCCACCAGTGTTCCCCACTACCCTCGTTCTTGGTCACCATTACTGTTCCTTGCTTGAACACTTCCTCCTTGCCTGGCCATTCCTTTTGTTCGGTATAATTTTATCCCTTTTTCGGGCCGGACACATCCTTTACGAAAAAGGCACTTAGGGAGTTTCCGTTAAGCTCTTTTCTGACTCCTAAAAGAATGAAAAGATCACCGAGCAATCTTGCTTCCTTTCATGCTCGCTAAAGTACCTGAAAGGGCGCCTATCTGGTATAAGTTTAACCCTTTTTCGGACCTGGTAGACTAATTACGAAAAAGGAATACTCTAGTCACACCGGCTAGAAGAGTTCTTCATTGCATCCTTTTATGCTTCTTTGGGCCTTGGAGACTAAATCTACGAAAAAGAAACCCCCTGGAGTCTTCTTACTTGCTTTCAGACTCTCTAAAATTGAAAGCAACCACGAGCATGCACTGTCCTGGGCTCGCAAAATCCACACGACAGTACCATTCCATTATTTCAGAGTCTTCTTATCGCTTTCAGACTCCTTAAAATTGAAAGCAAGCACGAGCATGAACTGTCCTGGGCTCGTAAAATCCACACGACAGTACCATTTTACACACAGTTCTTCTAGTACCTTAACCCATGAAAAAGTTTTCCCCCGTGCCTCCTGGCACTTTGATCTATCATCTCGGCAGCACCCCCAATTAGGTCGCCTTTGTTCAGAGTATTCTGCAGTCTCCTGCCATTATACCATAGTTTGAGTCTCCCTCAGACTAGTCACCTTCCCAAATCCAATATAGCTATGATCCCTTTCCCCTTAGTCAGTTTCGTATGCTGTCAGATCACTCCCATTATCATACTCTGAACAAAGGAAGTTTGAGTCCACCCACTCTACTTGCCCAGTTGTCCCCCCACAGTTTGTCAGTCCTGTCATCAGTACTATCACATTTCGGTTTTGTACCTCGCACTTCTGTCAAGGAAACATCATTGCCTTGATAGTTGCAGGTCTCCCTTTGTCGATGACAGCTCCTCTATTCCAGAGGATAGGCCCAGAGGTCCCTACGCCTTGGACTTATCACCATCTGTGGTAAGTGACTACGGATCATTCTGAGAGGAATCATCATTGCCTCTCTGAGTGGTTGTTCCTCACATGCTCGACTTCAGCACCTTGATCGCATCGTTGAGGATCGCGTAGGATTACATCCCATCAGTTTTTAGTCGAAGACCCCGGATTTCCCCCGACTCTAGCACATTGGTGAGTCACTTCGGAACGCCCAGTTGTATGTTCCCGTGGATGTCCGGGCTGCGTTGGCGATTGTATTCGGAAGCCATCCAGTTATATGCTTCCTTGAGTACCCATTTCAGTTCCAGCTCAGCGTACCATTTAGAGTACGACCCCTGTCACTATGCTCCAGCAACTCATCAGTTCCTTTGGTACTACACTCAGTAGCACTGTTGATTGTTCCAGTGCACCAGTTATTCAGTTACCACATGATCACGTCAGCAGTATGTCCCAGATTTGCGTCCCCTCTGGACTCTTATGATGTACACAATGGCTATGTATCTTTCAGGTCCCCCTTTTTTCGGGCCTTACAGTTCTGTTTATGTATCTTGAAACGAGCATGGGTATGCCCGCCTCGTCCATATATTGAGATTATTCCTCAGTCAGTATTTGAGGTCATGTATATTTCAGGTCCCCATTTTTTGGACCCCATTGTTATTATGTTATATCCTGATACGAGCATGGGAACGCCCGCCTCATCCATATGATCAGATGATTCCTCATCCATTATTGAGGTTCTGTACTTTTAGTTCTTGCAGTTGTTCGGGATCGTTGTTCCGGGATTCAGTTTGTTTCTTCTCTTCTCTCCACACCCAGGAAAACCATTCATGACTTATGATGTCCATCGGCCATACGATGAGCTCCTGCCCTCGCACATCAGGGGGCAATCTGTTAACACCCAAAAAGTGCTCACTACCTCATCTACCACATTATATGGCTCATTTGTCTATTTTCCTACCATATTTCCCTTAAAATCCCAAAAATTCCACTAAAAAGCCTCCAAAAGGCCTAAAATGCCTCCAAAAGGCCACAAAATCATCAAAATAGCCTAAAAAAGGCTAAAAAACCCCCCTTTTCCTCCAAAAATAGCAAAAACCCCCTAAAAAGGGAAGAAAAATATAAAATAATGAGGAAAAAGAGAAAAAAAAACCCTATACAGCTGCCCAAAACCATGGGTCAGCACTCCACCACCAAAAAACTATAAATAGGTGATGGAGATCCATTATTCCATATCCACAATCACAAGCACCCTTACTCTGCCAAAATCTCTCTCGAAACCCTAGTTCACCATTGAACTACTTTCACCTTGAGAGCCACTTTTGGCCCATTCCCATCATTGGAGAAGGAGAAGGAGCATATTGAAGCTTGGAGCATCGTCTTGGACATTGCAAAGGGCTTCATCAAACCTTCACATTGAAGGTAATATCAATACAAAAAACCCATTATTTAAATTTGTTGTTTATGTTCCATGCATGTTTTAGAAGTAATTTAATTTCTGTTTTAGCTTAACTTTTTACATTTACTGAACTGCTACTAAGGAGTCCATTCTCCTTAGTAGGTGCTCATTTGCACAAGCTAGGGGTAAAACCCTAGCCACAGACATATAATAGCGCACTGGGAAATTTGCAGATGGTCTTGCTAGGTTTTGTTGCTGGCATATAATAGCTCCCTGGGAGATCTGGAAAATGCTCTTGCTAGGTTTTTTCCATGGCATATAATTTCTCCCAGGGAGATCTTATAGGTTGTGATGGGCACGTAATCAGTCTGAGATGCTCTTGCTAGGTTTTGCTTGGTAGCATATAATGTCTCCCTGGGGGATCTTGTAGGTTGTGCAGGGCACGTAATCAGTCCTGAGATGCTCTTTCTAGGTTTTGCTTGGTCACATGTAATAGCTCCCTGGGAGATCTGATAGGTTGAGCAGTGTGCTCGTAATCAGTCTTGGGATGCTCTTGCTAGGGTTTTGTTGATGCACGTAATAATTCTTTGGGATTCCACAGTATGGCCAATGATGACGAAAACCTGCAGGTGGTGGGCTTACATCCAGTATGAAAAAGGATTGGCTCTGTAGAACTTCCTATGACGAGTAGATTCAAAGATTGATTGAGATAGCAGCAGTCATGATGATGACAATGATTCGAGGATGATGATCCAGAGAAGAAGACTTGTGCTAGCAAATCTATGTCGAGAAATACCTTCCTAGTTAAGAGGGAGTGTTGATGTATATGTAACTTCAGAATGTATTTTACCCACGTGTATTGTATTCCTATTGAGATGTTATTATTCCTCTATACGGATGTGTTTGTATTCCTGTAGAGATGTTATTATTCCTCTATACGGAAGTGTCGTCATTTATATTGTAAGTGTCGTAACATATACTTGATGGGTTATTAGACCACCTTGATGGGGTCGGCCCTGTATGAGTCATGTGGGTAAATGGGTTATTAGACCACCAAGTGTGGGGTTAGCCCGGATTAAGTTAACCATGGGTTATTAGGCTAAGCTAGACAAGTCGGCCCCATTAGTTTATTGGACAGGACAGGACAAGTATAAATAGAGATTGGGGGATCTCTATTTGATCACTCATTACTCACACTTCTCTCATTCGTAAAGTGGCACGCTTGTGAGGAGGAGGATTTGCTGCTAGGAGAAGACTATCTCTTGTACTTTGGTTGTATCGTTGCTCTTTCTATTTCTGAGGAAGTTGCGGGGTTTTTTTCCTTCTTGGTTTTCCCCAGTGAAACTCTGTGTCTCTTGTGTGCTTTCATTATTGTGTCCATGATTGATATGCTGTAGATATGCTATAGATATGCTATACATGTTATTCTCTCAATTAAGATCTTAGATCAGATTGAAAATTCTGAAAAAATAACAAAAACTACTTCTACTTCAATCAAATATTCTCCAATGACATAGGAGAGGATCCAATGTCTTATAATGCTGCTCCAAAAGGATGTGATATGCATCAAAATATTCAGCCATGTATTCTTTTGTCCAAGAAGTGAATGAAGAATCTCCACTAAAATCTGAACCAAATAATGAGCAGAAAAAACAAGGAGATTTCAAATGACTCAAAGAAGTCTCACCCATACATCCCTGAATGTGAGAATCATAAAGATATAACAAAGTATGTGGCTTCCAACAAAAAATTTCTCCAATCATAAATCTATTCACCCAAGTGTTGGATGAAGTTCCTCCAACATCAACTGAATCAAGTGTCGAGAAAGAAAAACCATGAGTCTTCAAGTGACTCAAATGCATATCATAGGTGCATCCATGTAGATGTGCATCATCATAAAGTAACAAAGGATGCTACTGCAAATGTGAATAAGAATGTGCTCCAACCATATCATCATAAAGAGTTCCATACTCCTCATGTGGCACCATAAAAAAGATCCCTTTCACCCATTCTTCATTGAGACTAATGCTGCAAAACATGGAATTGTAGGATGTAGCAGAATTAACTAACTCAACCAAATGATCAAAAAGTGTAGAAGTTTCATCATGGAAGGATCCATATGGGCAGTATCATGTAGCTCCTTCAAAAGTGTGAAACCTTTGTCATAGATTGGTTCCAATGTAGTGGAATCATGCTCTTCTTTAAAAATTGCATAACCTTCATCAAGAGACAATTCAAGTTCCTCTTCCACCACATCAAGTGTTTGGATCTCTTCAAGTTCATCTTCAAACACATCAAGCACATTCAATTTTTCACATTTCTTATGATCCACCATGTCATGAGAATCCTCCAAACAATCTACCATTTTACAATCTGAAACTTAGGAGGAAAAACAAGTATCTTGCAACTTTTCAAGAAGTTGCTCATTTTGAATTGTGAGCTTATGAATATCCCCATTATTATTCAAGTATGCATCATGTAAAAATTCATTAAGCTAAAAAAAATGGTTTCTATCAAAAAATAAAAGACATGAAATTTCCTTTGATGTGGCACATTGCTTTTTGAATCTTCTCCATGTCTTCAAGGAAGGATGTTTCCTCCAATGAAGTGACTCTCCAATAAGAATTTGACACCAATGCTTGAGTGTCATGGAGAATGCTGAGGGACTCTTGGATCTTATTTTCATTCATATTTAAGGACTCTTCAAGAAGATGAGGATCTTTCAAATGAACCTCCTCATATTCTTCCTTCTTGCTTGGACCAACTTCATGAAGCTCGAGTGGTGATGGGGACGTTGATCTTATTTCTTCTTCAACTGCTACAAGGTCTTCATTTTCATGTTTAATGGAAGTTTGGCTTGCAGAAACACTTTCAAAAGTGATCTCTATGTCACCAACATAGAGGTGTGAGCACCCATCAATAGGTAATCTTTCATAGTTCAAGCATCCATCAGTCGGTGCTCCTTGATTCATGTCCAAGGTAGAATGTGTCTTGAATTGATCTTCAATACTCTCAATAGAATCTTCTTCATGCTCATGTGATGTCTCTTCATATTTCTCCTTCAAGGAAGATGATGCATTTTTCCCCTTGGTTTTATTAAGATCAATATATTTTCTGTCAGGTTGGATAGCCAAAAATTCGAATCCTTTCATAAACTGCTTGGTCATCTCTTCAATGATTTTTATATGGTCCTCACCATCATTCACACACACATGATTTTCTCTCCGAATTGTTTTACGAGAAGGGCATAAACCTTTCCTCACTAACTCCACATCTTCATTCTTGGGCCTATTTGAAAACACCACATCAGCATAGTCTTCAAAATTCATGGCCTTTTGTATATTTTTACTCAAAGCAAGATTTTCTAGATATGATTTATATTGTAGGGGCAAGGTTTTATATTTTGCTCTATACCTTTGTAAATCATCCATAGCATTATCCTTTGCTGGTGTGACATAATCTAATTTTTCATACATATGGTCATAATCATAATATTCATTCCTCCTGAAATTGTAACAAGTGTTGCATGATGGAACCTCTTCCTCATACCATTCACATTCTGCTTCATATTGCTCATAAGCATATGCATATTCCTCATAAGAATTGTACTCATAGGGTTCATCATAATAGTAAGACATGGCTGCATCTTATTCTTTAATATATGATATTATTTCACAGGTGAAAGGACCATGCTCTGATACCACTATATTGTCCCTTTTTAAGAATTTTATCAAAAGGACCAATTTTTCTCTTTTTCCCCAAATTCGACCTTAGACTAGTTTTGATGCCTAGGTCTCCAGTTTGCCCCAAATGCTCCCAAATATTCTGAGAAGGTATATGGATTATGTTAGAACATATATATATGTTTCATGGATTCTTTTGTACCTTTAAAATACTTCTGCAAATCCTCTTTCAATTCTGGCCAATGTAAGGAACTTTACGAGTAAGTTCCCTTTGACTAGTATTGGTCTCTAGGTCTCCAATTGGCTCCAAATGCCTCTAAATATTCAGTGAAGGTGTATGAATGGTATTTTTACTTGATTATGATTTTCATGGATGATTTATTACCATCAAAATACTTCCGCAAACTTGTTTAATATTCTGTACAAAGTATGGAATTTTACTAGCAATTTGGGGTTCAAATCCCCCCAGGGTAAGTACTGAAGATGACTCTCCAAATGCCTCCAAACTCACTCTAAATTCTGAAAAGAGGTAGGGGATGTCTGCGGGACATTATTTAGGTATCATGTGAAACATTAATCAATTATTAAGTTTGTTCTAACCTTCTCCCAAACAACAACAAAAATCACTAGTTCGACCTTGGGGGAAATAGCATGAAATCTTCTTCAAATAAAATAAAACTGAGCAAGATGGATCCAAATGCTTAAGTGCTGAACATGAAACTTTTAATACTCATCAATTTCAGTCCATACATCATAAATATATCATAGAAATATTATTCCATTCCAAATCATCATCAATACATTGGCATACATCAATCTAGTGGGGGAATGGTTACTGTTTTCTCATTAATAATCCATTTTACATATAACCACTTGGTATTTCGACCTGAAAATTTCTAGAGATGAAGAACAGAGTATATTAATCAAATTACAACAGAAATATATCATGCTAATCTCTCCCAAAGAGTACAAGAGCTCACGAAAAACACCCTCCCTCAAGGTTCAAGAATATGCCATCAAAACTGAAAATGGTTGAGAGAGTGTGTTGCACTAGAAGAAACCATGAGCTGCCCTGTATCTTACACCTACAAATAAACATTCCATTAAAGCTCCAAATTAAAGGTTTGGATGGCCTTTCCAATTACCAACTTGGATGGGAATCTTTTACCCTTGAAATTGGCTAAGGCAAGACACTAGTCATCCACTAGCTCTCCCTCTTCACAAATGCAATTGCAAATTTATCAAATGATCAAAAGCTTCCATTCTTCTTTATTCATGACTTTTATAAGCTTCTAATGTCCTCCATGGGTTGAATTTCTTCCAAGAGACTCATTCTAACTCATGTTCGGAAGAGATTCCAAAGAATGCCACTTGTACAACAATTCCTAGTCTCCCGCTTCCACCAAATCACATGCGGAAGCATCTTAGCTTCCCTAGCTCCCTTGAGTGCCATCTTGGAGGCTATTTTTATTCCTGACATGTCATATATGTCATATGTCATTCTTTAGGTCTGATTTGTGTCGTAGGTGTCATAGCATCTTCATCATTGTTGTCATAGAGCTAGGGAATCTAGCCCAAGTGTCTCACTAGCTCCAAATTGCCTCTTCCTCTTCCATGGGAGTTACTCTTCCTCTAAATTTTGACCTTGGATGATTCATACAAAGAATAATACCTTTTGAAATCCCCCAAGTATATTACCATTCACCTTGAATTCGAATTGGTGAGAGAATGATGCCAAGTGTAGTGGGGAAAATCTAGCCATATGTGGGTCCCAATTCCTCATTTATTAAATATTTATGCCATTCTAATTTTCAAACATCATTTATTATTCCCCTTATTCCAAATCCCAAAGCTTCCACCCCAAACCTAGGAAACTAGTAATTTTCCTCCTTTGCAATTATTTGGCCCTTAGCATCAATTTGACAAAATCTAATGAATATGTCCAATGTGCTTAGGCCATTGTGACCCAATGCCAATTTGGGACATGACAAATCATCCCTTCCCAATATTGCTTGTCCTCGAGCAATTTCAAACATGGGTGTTGAATAACCTACTTTCTGTATAATTTTTTGAAGTTGCCATTTAATTGCCCAACCTTGAGTCTTTGAGATTCCATGAAGATTTTAGAGAGGAACCACCATGCTTGATGCTGCACTAATCTGATAAAAATCACTTTATTAAGCGGGAAATCCATCTCCCATACTACTTGTTTCCCCAAAAAATTTGAAACCAATGAGACAAAAATTATTCCAGGGTCCCATTGCTTGTACTGCACCCCAACAATTAGGAGTGCTCTCCAACCCATACCATTAGATAAGAGGATTCCTGGATCCCATTTTCTTGTATGCATTCTTCCAAACATCATGATTACAAAATATATATCATCAAAGTACATAACAACATAATGAAAATGTACATCAAGGAGGTGCTTCATCAAAGAATCGTGAAAGTGCTTATACCTCGAAGCAAGTAGACCACCATTTTCCAAGTGCATACAAGCTTCAAGTGACCAATCAAATCTGCTCCAATGACATAGGTGAGGATCTTATGTCCTATAATGCAGCTCCACAAGGATGTGATATGCATCAAAATATTTAGCCATGTATTATTTCATCCAATAAGTGAATGAAGAATCTCCACTAAAATCTGAACCAAATAATGAGCAGAAAAAACAAGGAGACTTCAAATGACTCAAAGAAGTCTCACCCATACATCCCTGAATGTGAGAATCATCAAGATATAACAAAGTATGTGGCTTCCAACAAAAATGTTCTCCAATCATAAATCTATTCACCCAAGTGTTGGATGAAGTTCCTCCAACATCAAATGAATCAAGTGTTGAGCAAGAAAAACCATGAGTCTTCAAGTGACTCAAATGCATATCATAGTTGCATCCATGTAGATGTGCATCATCATAAAGTAAAAATGGATGTTGCTTCAAATGTGAATAAGAATGTGCTCCAACCATATCATCACAAAAAGTAAATCTAGGAGTTCCATACTTCTCATGTGGCACCATAAAAAAGAACCCTTTCACCCATTCTTCATTGAGACTAATGATGCAAAACATGGAATTGTAGGATGTAGGAGAATTAAGTAACTCACCCAAATGATCAAAAAGTGCAGAAGTTTCATCATGGGAATGATCCATATGGGTAGTATCATGCAGCCACTTCAAAAGTGTGAAACCTTTGTCATAGATTGGTTCCAATGTAGAGGAATCATGCTCTTCTTTAAAAATTGCATAACCTTCATCAAGAGACAATTCAGGTTCCTCTTCCACCACATCAAGTTTTTGGATCTCTTCAAGTTCATCTTCAAACACATCAAACACATTCAATTTTCCACATTTCTCATGATCCACCATGTCATGAGAATCCTCCAAACAATCTACCATTTGACAATCTGAAACATAGGAGGAAAAACAAGTATCTTGCAACTTTTCAAGAAGTTGCTCATTTTAAATTGTGAGCTTATAAATATCCTCATTATTCTTCAAGTATGCATCATATAACAATTCATAAGCTCAAACAAATGGTTTCTATAAAAAAATAAAAGACATGAAATTGCCTTTGATGTGCCACATTGCTCTTTGAATCTTCTCCATGTCTTTAAGGAAGGATGTTTCCTCCAATGAAGTAGCTCTCCAACAAGAATTTGACACCAGTGCTTAAGTGTCATGGAGAATGCTGAGGGACTCTTAGATATTCTTTTCATTCATTTTTAAGGACCCTTCAAGAAAATGAGGATCTTTCAAAGGAACCTCCTCATATTCTTCCTTCTTGCTTGGACCAACTTCATGAAGCTCGAGTGGTGATGGGGAGGTTGATCTTATTTCTTCTTCAACTGCTACAAGGTCTTAATTTTCATGTTTAATGGAAATTTGGCTTGCAGAAACACTTTCAAAGGTGATCTCTATGTCACCAACATAGAGGTGTGAGCACCCATCAGTAGGTACTCCTTCATAGTTCAAGCATCCATCAGTAGATGCTCCTTGATTCATGTCCAAGGTAGAATGTGTCTCGAATTGATCTTCAATACTCTCAATAGAATCTTCTTCATGCTCATGCGATGTCTCTTCATATTTCTCCTTCAAGCAAGCTAATTCATTTTTCCCCTTGGTTTTATTAAGATCAATATATCTTCTCTCAGGTTGGATAGCCAAGAATTCGAATCCTTTCATAAACTACTTGGTCATCTCTTCAATGATTTTTATATGGTCCTCACCATCATTCACACACACATGATTTTCTCTACAATTGTTTTTACAATAAGGGCATAAACCTTTCCTCACTAACTCCACATCTTCATTCTTGGGCCTATTTGCAAACACCACATCATGATAGTTTTCAAAAGTCGTGGCCTTTTGTATATTTTTACTCAAAGCAAGATGTTCTAGATATGATTGATATTGTTGGGGCAAGGTTTTATATTTTGCTCTATACCTTTGTAAATCATCCATAGCACTATCCTTTGCTGGTGTGACATACTCATATTTATCATACATAGGTTCATAATCATAATCTTCATTCCTCCTGAAACTGTAAGAAGTGTTGCATGATGGCACCTCTTCCTTGTACCATTCACATTCTGCTTCATATTGCTCATAAGCATCTGCATATTCCTCAAAAGAATTGTACTCATAGGGTTCATCATAATAGTAAGACATGGCTGCAACTTATTATTCAATGTATGATATTACTTCACAGGTGCAAGGACCATGCTCTAATACCACTATATTGTCCATTTTTAAGAATTTTATTAAAAGGACCAATTTTTCACTTTTTTCCCAAATTTGACCTTTGACTAGTTTTGATGCCTAGGTCTCCAATTTACCCCAAATGCTCCCAAATATTCTTAGAAGGTATATGGATGATGTTAGAACATAGGGTGATTCCATGAAGATGGGTAACTCTTTTTGGCCAAACATGACGGTGAAAAACAGAAATTTTACCCATGTATTAAATTGAAGCCCTCGAAACTCATAGTTGCCACATGAATTTTGACATTCGGTTGAAAAATGAAATGTAGATAATTATGTTGGCTTTCCAATGATATTTTTTTCGAAATATGCCAATGCCATATAACGTGTCGGATTTTCATTTAATGAAACCTGTGTACTTAAAAATTTGGAGAGCAATTAACAAGTAGTCTGTGTGTGTGCACAATAAATTAATGTTAAAGTAATAATTTAAAAAAATGAAATATGTGAACATGATCTAGACAGAGTGCACTAGGGCTTACATATTTTTCTTTTAATTTTTCTTGAAAAATTATATTTATTACTATTTTTCAAAACTTACCAATGAATATTTAAGTCGCATTTTGCACACATGTGTGTGCGTGCACGAAATCTTTTGATTTTTTACATAATTTGCAAAACTAAAAGCACCCTTTTAAAGAGTACGCGTTTATCTGGGGCTTGTGTATTTTTTCAAATTTTTTGGATGTGTATTTTGAATGTTGTGGATTTATCTTTGAGCTCAATCGAAGTTGTCGGCATGGTTTTTTAGGGCAAGTTTTAGTAGAAATTTAAAAACAATAGACATATGAAGAGAAAAATTCGTAAATTTTATATATCTGGATAGAGGATTCGTTGACAAATCCAATGGTATCAATTTTGCTCATTAATGAGCATTTAATGACATGGTTTAACTCTATGGAAGGTAGACAAAACTTTCATTCTGCAGTGAAAAGGGCTCTCGGTCTGTTTTTTAAGCCCTCGATCGAGGGTTTAACAACACCTCGATCGAGGTTTTAACAAGACCTTGATCAAGGTATTTTAAACCCTCGATCGAGGGCCTAAAATGAGCCTTTTTATGTTTTTCAAGAGCTACATCAAGCTTTTGTGAGCTTTTCAAAAGCTCGATTGAGCTTTTGCGAACTTTTCAAAAGCTAGATCGAGCTCTTGTTTCAACCCTCGATCGAGGTCTTTTAAAACCCTCGATTGAGGTATTTTAAAACCCTCGATCGAGCTTTTAAAACCTCGATCGAGGGTTCGAAAAACAATTTTTTACCTTCCATCCGCCAAAAATGGTGAACCACCTTCGTGGAATAACCCCATACATATGTGTTTCATGGATGCTTTTGGACCTTTAAAATCCTTCTGCAAATCCTCTTTCAATTCTAGCCAATGTAGGGAACTTTACTAGTAATTTCCCTTTGACTAGTATTAGTCTCTAGGTCTCCAATTGGCTCCAAATGCCTCTAATCTTCAGTGAAGGTGTATGAATGATCTTTGTACTTGATTATGATGTTCATGGATTTTTTATGACCATAAAACTACTTATGCAAACTTGTTTAATATTCTGGACAAAGTATGGAATTTAACTAGCAATTTGGGGTTCAAATCCCCTAGGGTAAGTATTGAAGATGACTCTCCAAACGCCTCCAAACTCACTCTAAATTCTGAAAAGTGGTAGGGGATTTCTGAGGGACATTATTTAGGTCTCATATGCACCATTAATCAATTGTTAAGTCTGTTCTAACCTTCTCCCAAACAGTATAAAAAATAACTAGTTTGACCTTGGGGGAAATAACATGAAATCTTCTTCAAGTAAAATAAAAATGAGCAAGATGGATTCAAAAGATTAAGTGATGAACATGAAACTTGCAATACTCACCAATGGAAGTATATACATAAATATATCATATAAATATTCTTCCATTCGAAATCATCATCAATACATTGGCATACATCAATCTAGTGGGGGAATGGTCATTGTTTTCTCATTAATAATCCATTTTTTATATAACCACTTTGTATTTCGACCTGAAACTTTTTGGAGATGAAGAAAAGATATATTAATCATATTACAACATAAATATATCATGAGAAGCTCTCCCAAAGAGTACAGGAGCTCACCAAAAACGCCCTCCCTTAAGGGTCAAGAATATGCCATCAAAACTGGAAATGGTTGAGAGAGTGTGTTGCACTAGAAGAAACCATGAGCTATCCTATAGATTACACCTGCAAATAAACACTCCATTAACGAAATGAAATTTTTGAGTGGCCTTTCCAATTACCAACTTGGATGAGAATATTTCACCCTTGAAATTGGCTAAGGAAAGAAACTAGTCATCCACTAGCTCTCCCTCTTTACAAATGTAATTGCAAATTTCTCAAATGATAAAAAGCTACCTTTATTATTTGTTCATGACTTTTATAAACTTATAATTTCCTCCATGGGTCCAATCCCTTCCAAGAGACTCATTCCAACTCAAGTTGGGAACAGATTCCAAAGAATGCCACTTGTACAACAATTCCTAGTCTCCCACTTTCACCAAATCACATGTGGAAGCATCTTAGCTGCCCTAATTACCTTGAGCACCCTCTCGGAGGATATTTTTATCCCTAACATGTCATATATGTCATGTGTCAGACTTTAGGTCTGATTTGTGTCATAAGTTTCATAGCATCTTCATCATTGTTGTCATAGAGCTAGGGAATCTAGCCCAAGTGTCTCACTAGCTCCAAATTGCCTCTTCCTCTTCCATAGGAGCTACTCTTCCTCTATATTTCGACCTTGTATGAGTCATGCAATGAATAATACCTTTTGAACTCGCCCAAGTATGTTACCATTCACCTTGAATTCGAATTGGTGAAAGAATGATGCAAAGTGTAGTGGGGGAAATCTAGCCATATGTGGGTCCCCATTCCTCCATGTGTCTTCATGATCAAATGCCACTTTGATTTTCACTTGTATATATTTATTTAGCTCCTTTATTAAATATTTATGCCATTCTAATTTTCAAACATCATTTATTATTCTCTTTATTCCAAATCCCAAAGCTTCCACCCCAAACCTAGGAAACTAGTAATTTTCCTCCTTGGCAATTATTTGACCCTTAGCATCAATTTGACAAAATCTAATGAATATGTCCAATGTGATTAGGCCATTATGACCCAATGCCAATTTGGGACATGACACACTCTATTTGCTTATTCACTCACACATCCAACTCACATAGTTGAGAGAGAGGAGTGCGCAGAAGTGGAGGAGGAGTCGCTGTTGGAGACATCTATCTTTTGGGGTTTCATCTTTGTGATCTTTGTATTGGTGCTTATTCTATCTCTGAGGAAGTTGCGGGGTTTTTCACCTTTATTGATTTCCTCAGTGAAATGCTTTGTGTCTCTTATCTCTTGTGTTTTGATATGTTGTACATGTTGTTCTCTCGGTTAAGATCCTAGATCATATTGAATTAAGTGATAAAAATCTAACACCTCTTTCACTTATTGGGTAATGAGTTGTATTTATTCAATTTCATCGTATACTCTCACAAATGGTTCAGATTCTAAGTTTTTTACACCTATTAGGTGTCTTAGGCATAGTTTTCCTTTGTCTCCCTTGATTTTTCTTACAGGTGTTGAAGGTTTGAGTTGCTTGATTAAAGAGGAAAAAAGAGATGGTTGCTTCAAAGGTATAAAAAAAAATCATAATTGTTTTCTCATACATAGCAATTTGAAGATGACATTATTGTATTCAATGAAGGGGATCATTCAAATTCCTTAAAACATAAGTATATTCTTCTTATTTTCTTGCTTAGCTAAATTTATGTATTTCAGTATGGTTAAATCATCCATCTCCTTCAGTGTGATGTGGGATGAGGAGAAGAATGTTATGAAAAATGTGTTTCCTTATCATCAGACATAATTGCATCATGGTATGAAATACCTTGGGTTTATCCTTAAGTCTAGTGAATGCAAAAAAAAGGGATTGGGATTGGTTAATCATTAATATTGAACAAAAATTAAATGTTTGGTGTAATAGATGGATTTGTTGTAGGGGTCAACTAGTATTTTTTATATATTTCCTTGAACATCCATTAATTTACTAGATGTCGATTGCTAGGATTCCTAAAGGAGTCTTAAATAAAATTAGGAATTCATCCTTAATGTTCATATAGATAGGTGACAAAGGGAAAATAGGATTTCCTCTTGTAAAATTGAAGAAGCTAGTTGTTCTCAAGTCCCTTGGGAGTTGGGGACTAAAAAAATATTTACCTCTTCTCCAAAGCATTGGCTACAATCTAGGTGTTTGGAATTTATTTCAATTGAGATTCCTTTGGTAAAAGGTTGTTTAGAAGAAGTATTCCTCCATTAAATATCTTGAGAAATGGATATAGAGACCTATTAAAATATATACAAGTGTATCTACCTTTTGAAAATCTTTGGTTGATGCCACTCCTCTAATCACTAAATGGCTCATTTGGCATGAGGGGAATGGGACAAGAATACATGTTCATTTCGATATATGGCTTGCTTATGATGTCCTCTATAGGTTTCTATACCATATGGTTATCCATGTGTAGGCTAGGGGTTGCCATATGCTTTCTATAGTTGTAGCTGCTACAAACTATTTCATTTGGAATCAAGCTTGGAAGTCTAGGGAGGAGCTAGGGTTTGAAGGTTAACATCTTGAAATATGGGGAATATTTAGTAGGATCCTCTTAAGCAATTTGGTAAGGTTGAATCATGTGGATGATGTGTTGAATTGATGAAGAAAACCCATGGGTTTCTATACACAAAAGAAGGGTTACAAAACATTATATGTGCATAGGGGAATGTGTCATGTGTAGTGGCGGTGGAGTTTGGGTTGAAGGATAAAGTGCCCTTCCAAGATTCGTATTTTCATGTGGGTGATCATAAATAATAAATTCCCAACTTGAGATGTTCTTCAACATATAAATTTCATGGGCCCTAGTGGGTTTGATTTATGCTACTCCCAAGATGAGTCCAACTTTAATTTGGGGGTAGGTTCTAGGGCTAGTGCAAGGTAATGATACCCATTTATCACACATTAATTGCAATGAACTTCTGGAAAAATAAAAATTTGATTATTAAAATGAATTATTAGAGGTACGTACATAGCCTTTAGAATAGGGTGTAAAAATATGAAAAGTGGACAATTGGATCATCTTCTGGAATATATAACTTTTATTTATGGAAAATAGGTATAACTCCGAAAAATGAGTGTTCTACTAATATTGGTATGTTATTTTTTTTATCTAAAACATAATGCATATGTCTCTAGGTTTGTTATGTAAATTGTCAAATTTTGTGAAAAAATACTATGTAAAGTTGTAGATAACAAGAAGTTCTTGTGTAGCACTGTTAGAGAGACCCTTTGGGCCGTTAATGTTATCATTATCTTATATGTTTGCACTTAAAAAATGAGTAGTTGAGAGTGGGTAACCACTCCAACCTCTTCATATTATGTATAAATAACTATTCTAAGATGAATAAAGGCAATTGAACATTCGACTCATTCCATGTTCTTCTTGGGGTTATTGTATGTGCATAATCTCTTCTTGAATGCTATGCAATACCTTTGAATTCAACATCTTGCATCATTTCCTTCCTCTAGGCAACCTGGGTGATAGCAGCGGCGCTTGGGCGGATGGTTTGAACATGTACGGAATTGTGGGATGTTCATCAAAAGAAAACATGCAAGAAATATAAAAGACTACTTGTGGGCCCTATTCCATGAGTATGTTGTTTCTCTCAGCGGTTGATTCTAAAAAAAAAGAAGATGTCGATGTTGTAAAAAGAAAGATAAGATACATGGATTGCATCTTCTTATCAAGTTCAATGTACTATTTCTAGAAATAATTTCATAGAATTCACGAGGCATGTGTTTTTACATCCTGACTGTTTGCATGCAATTAATCATTTGGCTACTAGACAAGCCCATGGATTTATCGAACAAAGTCATTTGCTGACCCATTATAGAATATATGCATTATTGGTTGGCATATAAATTATTGGTATATGTTAAAGAAATCTCCCTCAGTCGAGAATCGGTCGACTAGATGGAGTAGTCGCCTCGAGGTGAGTGATTGTTGACAAGTATATAGTAGGCGTATGCAACGATGAACTACCAGAATGTATACTATATAAGTATTCCCATCGGATATATAATCGAGGTTTTGATGCTATTGTGACCACCAAAATATTTCCCTTGGTGGTTAAAGAAAGCAACAAGAATATATATTATGATTCAAACATGACATACTGGTACTGATGCTACTTCTACCTGAATCTTAAATCTTTCTCACTAGAAATATATCAGTTGACTATCGATTAAGAGAAAGACTAGTAGTTGGCGTGCTTCGCCGACTAGTGTTGTCAAGTTTTTAAGTTATTATGGTTGGCACATAATTAATTTTGAGAAGTAAGTCCGTCGATTTCCAACTGACGGATTAGAAGCTTGACTGCACAATCAAATAGTGTATAACCAATCAACTAGAGGATTAACGTTGTTTACTAGTCGATTAAAAGGTCGGTCGTTGCTTGCCATTGACCAAGTCCAAATTATTTGAGGTCGATGGTTGATGCCAAATCTATAAAAATTGGTGGACACATGGTCAACTTGGTCGGCAATTCATTATACTTCTAAGTCATGAAAATCTCTATGGTCGAGTCTCCTTCTTATGGTCATCGATGAATTGTAAAGTTGAATTAATATTGATATGTGGTCAATATTACATTCTTGGTCAGTAAATCATTTTATGTAATTGGAGTCATTCTTCAATGTTCTATTTTACTCGACTGAGTCAGACGTGACTCTACTTAAAATCTTGAAGTCGGAGAAGGGATGAAACGTGAGTATTTTCAAGTGATACACCTATTATTGTAATTCAATTTGGTTTCTAGCCAATTCTTGTAAGTCAAGTCAAGTCAAATTATTCGAGTCCATAGTAGTTGATAGTATCATTGAACCTTGTGGGCATCTTAAATTCTCATGACAAACGAAAACAATAAAGACAACATTCAAGTAGAAGAAATCTTACAACACAAAAAAAGAGCTTAATGATTAGATGATGATGAAAAGAACATGTGGATGTGTGCCCCTTGATGTGGAATTATAGAGCCATTTTTTTTGTTATGACATCAAAATTTTGAAGGATAAGAAATGGTACAGAAAGAAGAGCCAAAAGTAGTGAAAGTTCTGAGCTAATGGAGGTGAATGCCACCCATATTGAATTAAAAGGTGAGGCTTCGACCGCCTACTACCATATTAAAAACAGAGACAAAAGAGTCACAAGTCACGTCTGTTTTGCATACTTGTTCTCTTTGGGATGAAGAAGAGTTTTGGGGTGGAGATATGTTGGAGGGACCCTTTGGGCCCTTATTTGTCATCATTAATCACTATTAATGTACTTAACAAATAACCAGTTGGAGCATGTGTTTAACCACTCCAACCATACTCACTATGTAGAAATAACTATTCTAAGATGAACAAAGGTAGTTGAACATTCGAATCAATCCATGTTCATCTTTGAGTTATTGTGTGTGCATAATCTATGCTTGAATGCTATGGAATTCCTCTAAATTCAACATCTTGAAATGTTCATCTTCAATCTGGTATTAGTTAGTCAAAGCCTCACCTTTTAATCATCTGGCTAGAATTCACCTCTATCAGCTTAGAACTATCAAGTCTTTTGGCTCTTATTTTTGTACCATTTCTTTGCCTTCAGCTTTCAAAGTCACTACCCAAGAATTGCTCTGCAATTCTGTACCTGGGAGCTCAATCGTTTTGTTGTTCTTTGTTTCATCATATTTCATTAAGCTTTGTTTTGTGTGGTGTAATATGTCTTCTACTTGAATGGGGTCTTCATCTAAATTAAGAATTAATAACTCATCCAAGTTAAAATTCTTGTCTTCTTGCGATGCATGATGTGCTGTTAAACATGGGCAGCTGCTTTAACTTGAATCAATTGACTTGACTTAACTTGAATAACAAAAGTCAGCTAGAGACCAAATTTATTACAAAAGTGGAGGTGACCGCCTTCCTTCAAAACGACTCATGTTTCATCCCCTCTCTTTTATTCGAATTCAAAAAAATAGAGTCACAACAACATTAGTTACTCACCAACTCAATTATAGACCCATTGACAAGAATACATAATTTCCCGGGACTCCATTAACACAACAATACATAATTTCCCGGGACTCCATTAAAATATTAGCATCTGATGAATGAATTTACTATTTAAATGATACAACTCACCAATCAAATTTTACTATGGCAAGTGGTCAACATCGGTACCTCATAAATTTGATAGGCAATAAATGATGTCGTCGAGTGATCTAGGGGTGACGACCTCTATGAAGCTTTGAGTCGATGCCATCGAGAAAGATGAATAGGTGATCCAAATCAATGCTCAAGTCGACTGGAATCTTCTTGCATTCGTTCTCCCATTAAATTCAATCAATATGATCGATGTACTGCTACAAACGTTGGTCACTGCTTACTGCCAGTCGACGTCATTTTTAATCCACTACTACTCCAAGTCGATATCTCTAACCAACAAACTTTGATCCAAGTTGATATCTCCAATTCCATCATTGTAGAATTATTTGTGAGCGAATGATACTACCTTGGTCGAAAAACTCCTCAGTCAATTGTATTCAGTGGATGGAGGTTTCGGTTCATTAATGCAGTGTACTATACGACAATTAGTATCGAACTGAGCTATCTTTAACAGCATATCCACTCTAGGAGCAGCACTATAATCTTTATTTCATTTCATGCAGAAAAATATTCAGCAACACATAATCTTTTATGTAGCACCAATATTTTTTTATACATTTCTTACTTCTTTTATGCACGCCACGCAGTGTTTATTCTTTCTTGTAGAATTCTTTCTATCTCACATTTCCTTTCAGGTTCAAGCCACTTCGCTTTTGCTACTGTTGTCACCTAGACCAGCAACAGATCAAATGTTGTAATCTTCCAGATTATATGGTCATTCAAGTAGAGAATAGAAACACACACGGAATACCATCAAGGAGCCAAATGTGTTTCGAATGTTCAACTGTCTTTCAACTAACAATAGTTATTTATACATAATAATATGAAGAGGTTGGAGAGGTTACGCACTCTCAACTCTGCTCATTGATTCATCGCAAACATACACGATAATGATAGCATTAATGGCCCAAAGCGTCCCTCCAACGAGCACTATTTTTTTTTAAATTTCAAAGTTAATTTTATATATTTTAAAATTAAGGAAGTTTATGAATCTCTACAATTACAAGATTGATCATTAGACCTTATTAGCATGGTCTTACCATAATCAATCAACTTTTTTTTAGTGCAGAGGTGAGCCAATCAAAAGTTATATCCAAAATACATAAATTATGAGTACAGATAAAAATGAATAAAAAATAGAAAATAATAACATATTTATTCAAAGAATATATATTTTGAATCTGCACATAGAGTTATATAAGTGTACGCAATTTCATTAGTAGTGGATAAGTGGAGCATATATACATAATCAAGGTCAAAAAAATTGAAGTTACAGAACATGATTTGTATGCTATAATGCAGTTAGAGCCATAAGGTTTGGAAATCTAAACCTAGAGCCAAACCTGCCAACTCATCCACCACGGAGGTGGAAAAAGGCAAGTGCACCAAAAAAAATTAAATTCGGGAGTGAGTGTGCATATTAGCATTTGTGCATAGCTAGTGTATGCGCAATAATAGCGCATGTGCATTGCGCGTTCCTTACAAAATTGCGCACATCGATTATTAACGTGCACGTGCTACTATATCTGGTGTTTTCATAGTTGTATTTCATTTCTCCCTCCTCACCAGTCACTATCTATCCCTTTCTATGTATAATCCCCCCCTCTTTCTCTGACATCCTCCTCTCTCTCTCTCCCTCTCTCCCTAACCCCCCCTCTCTCTTACCCTAAACCCTAACCCCTCCCTCTCTCCCTTGTTGGAATATTCAATTATACTAAGAGGGTGGGTGTATCAATGTACACCACATTTTCACTTTTACCGCATTATCAAATCAAGTTAACTATGTCACATTACCAATCATACTAAATTGCAATAAACAATAATGCATAGTACACAGAGATTTTACCTAGAAACCCGATTAGGGAGAAAACAATAAAAATATTGTTCTTATATTTAAACAATGTCTACAATTATTTACAAGAAACAAATTGAAGGAAGTACTGAATCCTTGTATTCTTCAACACCAACTGAAAGGAAGCACCAACTCCATTGATTCTTTAGCACCATTGAAAGGAAGCACCACCTCCTTGGATTCTTTAGCACCAGCTGCCTGGATTCTTCAGAACCAACTGAAAGGAAGCAAAAAATCCCAACCTTGCACCACCGTACCACCCTAAAGTAGATATGATTGTGTCCTATATTAAATATGCAGTCATTGTATTCTGTCTTTTTCAGTCGCAAATTTTCCTGCAACATGTCTCTAGACTACTCATCTACAGATTGTGTACTCAACCCTGCCTCATATCTACATTCTCCTTTTGATTATTTCTTAGTATATCCAATCCATCTTTTAATCAAAAGTTCATGTACTTGAAGCATTCTCTTCATAAGTCTACAAATCACACAGTACTCATCCCTCTTAGCATCTTAGTCTCTTATGAGGCTGCAACACAATTCCTTATTAGCACATGTCATGGAGATACTCAATTTTGCACACTACAATTCCTTTTATGCTTATCTCATGCTTTCAAAAAACTCTATTTACATAAAAGCTACTACTATTTCCATGCTTCTCAATTTACAATAGAGATACTTCTATGCATATTTTCATGTGTTCAAACCCTCTTCAAAACATCATCTTTGCAATTAATTCAAAAGCTTCTTTACAAGTTGTGACCCTTCAATGTTATGTAGAGCTTAATTTGTATCATACAGGACTTTTTCTAACTGCTATCAAGTTGACCTCTCCGGACAATAAGGGCGGTCATTCAGAGCTCAACAAAAATATACCCCTACAATCTACAATTTTAGTGTCTCGCAATGATACACACACACACACACACACCTGGAGTATTCATGCATAACTCTATCATTATGTAATGCCCCCATTCAAATAATTGCATAGCAGGACAATTCCATCAATCCTACTAGTTCCCTAGGTTGGATGGATACATTTGGAATTTTAATATGGGAGAAAATAAATGATGTTTAGACATTAGAATGGAATAAATATCTAATAATGGATCTAATTAAATAAATACAAGAGAAAATTGAAGTGGCAATGGAGCATGGAGACACATGGAGATTGTGGGTCCCATACCAGCTAGAATTTCTCTGCCACATGGCATCCTCCTCTTGCAATTTCGAATCCATGAGAAGCCTAATGTTCTTGGATGAGTTAGAAGGCTAATACACTTGGCCGTATGCATCATAGGTCGAATTTGGAAGGAAATGTAACTTACATGGGAGAGGAAGAGTCAAATGGGAGCTTCTTGGACACTTGGGCTAGATTCCCTAACATCTATGACATCTATGACACCAATGATGAAGATGCTATGACATTTATGACATATTGCAGACGTGAAGGCTGACATCTGACCATTATGACATGTTAGGTCTAAATATAGCATCCAAGAAGGCACTCATGTGAGTTGGGGAAGCTCAATGGGTCCCTACTCGAATTGGGGGAAGATGGAAGGCTAGGGAAGGGAGGACACATGGAAAATCATGAGCACACACCCTAATTCGAATTGGCTTGATTTTGTGGGTAGATTGGTAAACTTAGAAGGCGAAGGATGTTTATAAAATACAGGGATCATCGAAGAGAATGGATTTTGATCATTTGATAAAATTGCATTTGTGTAGAGAGAGAGCTAGTGGATGACTAATTTCTTGCCTTAGTCAATTTCGAGGGTGAAAGATTCCCATCCAAGTTGGTGTTTGGAGAGGCCATTTAGGTCTTTCATGGAGATTTAATGGAGTTTGTATTTGTAGGTGTAAGCTACTGGGAAGCTCGTGTTTTCTTCTAGTGCCTCTCACTCACTCAACCATTTCTAGTTTTCATTGCATATTCTTGCTCCTTGAGGGAGGGCGCTTTTAGTGAGCTATTGTACTCTTTGGGAGAGATTATCATGGTCCATTTATGATTTTAATAAGATTAATATACTTTTTTCTTCATCTTCAGAAAGTATCAGGTCGAAATACCAAGTGGTTGTATGTAAAAGTGATGATTAATGAGCAAACAATGACCATTTCCCCACTATATTGATGCATGCCATTGTAATGCTGATGATTTTGAATGAAAGAATGTTTCTCTGATATATTTATGATGAATGGACTGCCATTGATGAGTCTTACAGGTTTCATATCTATCACTTAAGCATTTGAAGTCATTTTACTTAGTTTATTTGCATTTGGAGAAGATTTGGTGCCATTTCCCCAAGGGTCGAATTAGTGATTTTGTAGTAGTTTGGGAGAGGGTTATAACAGCCTTTAACCTGAATAATGATTCATATGAGACCTTAATAATTTCCCTTAAACATCCTCTTCCCCTTTTCAGAAATTTGAGTGGGTTTGGGAGCATTTGGAAAGCCATTTCCAGCATTTACCCTAGGGGGATTTGAACCCCAATTTGCTAGTGAAGACTCCTACCTTGGCCAGGATATTAAACAAGTTTGCAGAAGTATTTGGAGGGTCATAAATAATCCCTTAACATCATATTCAAGTCTTAATATCATTCATATACCTTCTTAGAATATTTGGGAGCATTTGGGTCACTTTGGAGACCTAGACATCAAAACTAGTCAAAGGTCGAAATAGGGAAAAAAGTAAAAAATTGGTCATTTTAATAAAATTTCTTAAAACGGACATTAGAGATTACTAGTGTCAAATGATTTAACAAGATTAGAATATTCAAAAAATGCTCAACAAATATTCATACTTAGAACTTCTTGAATCATTACCCAAAACTTTACTTGTTATTTTCCCCTATGATTTAACCTAGACTTCCTTCAATTTCTACTCAGAGAATCTATACATTCTTCATATTTATTTTATAAATCCAAATTGGAATGATCAACATAAATACATTCACTCTTCATTCTAACAACGCATTTGTGGATTCATATAATTAAACATTTATGAGCGAATTTAATTTTTCTTGCTGACTATATTAATTTAAATTTAGTGAATGTGCAGGTTGTGGTCCTCGTGGACCCATCATTGCACCAATTAATACAATATGGTGAAGATATTGCTTTCTCGATGCACATCCTCTGCCAAATAAATTCCCCACGCTTTAAACTTTTACATTTTCCCCTCCAATGCAAGAAACTCTTTCAAAAATTGGATTCCAACTGATGTGGATTGACCATGATAGCTGTGGCGATTACTTGACATATGTCCTTCTCAATTGGCCACATCTTCTTTCTATGAAAAATGATTTTAGAATCTGTCAATTGTGTTGCAAAAAGGTTTTTATAGGAATACTAAAAACCTATAAATTCAATAGTGTTTTATGTTTGTGAGGATGCTAATGGAAATTTGACACTTGGAGCGTGTTCCTTATGCATTGAGATTGCTTGTCTTCCTCATGGATCGAAACAATTGATAATTGATTTCCATCTGAATTAATTATGTGGGTCAACACATAGATAAGACACATTTACATAGCATTTGTTGCAACATTTTATCTTATTTTCTTTTGCTTATGAAGTGCAAAGCATAATTGTCACGGGATAAACATAGTTGTTACATGATTCATTATTTTAAAGATATCTTCATATCTTGGCATCAACAGTCATATTGACCTTGTTGATATCAATGAAAACATTTCAACAGTATCCCCCTTTATCATTAATGGAAACCCTTTTATACATGCTCCCCCTATCAACCATTCCTCCTTTCCACATCTTCTCCCCCTTTGACATCAATGACAAGGGATTGATCCTCCTAGACTCATGCATCTCATTGGTCACCTTGGGGGTTTTCCCTATCGATGTGAGCACTTGATTTGCTAAAAATATCCCTGTCTAATATTCTTTCATTTCGATATTATGAGAACAATGGAATACTCCCCCTGAGTTTGGATAATTAATTAGGGAGAGGAATTATCCCCAACTTCTTTTAGAGATACTCAAAAGTATCCCTTGCAAGGGGTTTTGTGAATATGCTAATAATATATTCCTTAGTGGAAACATAGTCCAATTGACATTCTTTTCTGCAACTTGTTGTCTTAGGAAACAATATTTTATGGGAATATGCTTTGTGTTGGGATGCATAATAGTATTTTTAGAGATATGTATTGCACTAGTGTTATCACACCGAATTCAAATGGGCTCATTGTATTATACCTGAATGTCTCTCAAGGTTTGCTTCATCTAAAGAACTTGGGTACAGTACGTTCTTGCTGCAATGTAGTACTTCTGCTTTTGCTATGAATAAAGGAGACTGAAGATTATTTTTAGCTCAACCAAGACACCACACAATCTCCTATAAAAAATGTTGCTCCACTTGTGTTCTTTTGTCATACTCATATCATCACCTCTTGGATACCACAAGCAAAAATCCATTGTTCCTTTTAGGTATCCGAAACTCTTTTCACAACTCATACATGGGTTTCCTTAGGAGCTTCTTGAAACCTTACAACCAGTCCTACAACTTGCATAACATCTAGCCTTAAGGTTGTAAAATATAATAAGCTACCATTCATTGACATGTAGAGTCTTTGATCAACTTCCTTTGCTTCATCTTCTTTGTTCAACATGCTTCCAATGATTATGGGAGTACATACATGTATACAGTCTTCCATGTTGAATCTCATCAACATCTCTTTAATATATTTAGTCCAAGAAATAAAAATTGATTTGCTAAGCTGTGAAATTTGAAGACAAAAGAAGAAATTCAACTGACCAAGCATAGACATTTTAAATTCTTTTTGCATGTATTTCAAAACTTTTGACTCAAACCGTCAATATCAATTCCAAATATGATATCATCCACATAAACCTCAATGATAATATTTTCATGGTCAATATTTAATTAGACATTACTATCTGCATATCCTCTCTTGAACCCTTGTTGTTGTAGGTATGTTTTAAGTATTGAGTACTAGGATCTAACCGCCTATTTTAATCCATATAGAGCTTTATTTAATTTGAGAACAAAATATTTGTTTTATAATAGTAAGAACCCTTCTGGTTGTTCAATGTACACTTCTTCCTCCAATTCTCCATTAAGAAAGGCTGATTTAACATCCATTTGATAAACTTTAAAATTTTTGGAGCATGCATAATCCCAAAACATTCTAATAGCTTCTAATCTGGCCACAGGTGCAAAACTTTCCTCAAAGTCTACCACTTCAACTTGAGCATAACCCTTATACACACGGATTTCTTTGTTTATGATTACCTATCCATCTTCATTCAATTTATTCTTAAAGAGCCACTTCGTGACAATTACATTTTTATCTTTGGGCCTTGGAACAAATTCCCAAGTTTGACTCTTCTCAATCTGATTCAATTCTTAGCATTTACGCAATCTTTATCACTCTTAGCTTCTTCAAAACAGTTGGGTTTTATTTTTTACAGCAAAGAAAATTTTACTTCTTTAGAAATGCTATCGAATTTCTTCTTTCCTGTTTGTACACCATCACTCTTATCACCAATGATTATATAATTAGAGTGATTCATGTTGATGTATATGTAACTTCGGAATGTATTTCATCTATGTATTTCATATATATTTATTGTACCATTATAAGAGATGTGTTATTCCTCTATAAGGAAGTGTCGTCTTGTGGATTGACAAGTGTCGCAAGTGTGTGTACTTGCCGATGGGTTATTAGACCACCATGTGTGGGATCGGCCCTAAAATATATATTGTATTGTGGATGTATCTAGATAGACAAGTCGGCCCCATAGTGTAACTGGGCAAATAGGTTAAGTATAAATAGAGATCGGGAGATCTCTATTTGGATCATTCGGAAAGACACACTTCTCTCACTCAGAAAGTGGTGCACTAGTGAGGAGGAGGATCATCTTCTCTAGGAGACTATCTCAAGTGTATTTTGGTTGTACTTTGGTTGAGCCATAGCTCTCTCTATCTTTGAGGAAGTTGTGGGGTTTTTCACCTTAAGGTTTTCCCCACGGAAACTCTGTGTCTCTTGTCTCTCATGCTTTTGATTCTTGTGATGCTTGTGATGCTTATTGTGATTGTTATGCATTGATATACCGTATAGGTTATTCTCTCAAGGAAGATCCTAGAGTATTGTGAATTAATGCTCAAAATTTAACATGGTATCAGAGCTAACCTAAGAAGAAGACATTTTGCAGTGACGAAAACTTGAGTTTCTTGTTTATTGGGTTTCTCTCCACATTTTTTGGGAAAGAAGTATAGTAGAATGACTCTACTCATCAAGGAGAATCTATCTATCCAATCAAAATTCAATTCTGATCATTTTTAGATTTGACCCTAAAAATTAGGGTTTCCACAAAAATAGGAATTTTTGAAATATGAAGACATAGCTAGAAGCTCCTTGCAAACATCGAAGTTTAGAGCTTTGATCAAGATTTTTGGCTAGGTAGATCTCCGAGAAACTCAAACCCTAATTCAGGGCTCTCCCTAGTGAACCCGGGAGGACAAAAAGGAAAACCTGAAGGGTAAATCTTTGCTTATCTCAAATTCTGAATACACCAAGCTGATTAGCTCATCAAGACGCATCTTTCTATACTTTCAGAAAGTTGAAATTCACATTTTGAATTTTTAGGGTTTTTCCGACAAACCCTAATCCAGGACGAGATCCAGTTTTCAGCATTTCAAGTGGTAAGACCTAAATCTTTTCTATTTCCATTTTAAGTAATCTTTAAGATGTCTCACCACACCAAGCTTGAGGATAAGCTTCAAGGGGATGATAACTTCCGAGCTTGGAAGTATAGAATTGGGTTAATCCGTCTCATACCCCATGTGTCTTCTCTAAAGACACCCAAGGATACGTTTGACTCTTTGACCAAGCTATTTGAAGGAAAGAACATAAATCGGAAGATGACCCTGTGGAATCAATTGAAAGGGGTCAAGATGTCGAATGGAGAAACCATTCAATCCTATTTCTCCAAGGTCTCTCAGATCAAGGAACAACTTGAAGCTGTAGATGAAATGGTGGAGAATGGTGAAATTGTTATGACTAATTTGAATGGCCTACCTAGGTCATGTGACTCTTTTATCCAGGGGATTTGTGCCAGAAAGAAGTTAATCTCCTTCAGCAGATTATGGGAGGAATGTTCTCAAGAAGAAGCAAGGCTTGTGGCAAGAGAAGAGAAGATGGAAAATGAAGATCAAGCTCTCACAGCTCACACTAAGAAGGGCAAGTTCAAGAGGGAGCCATCCCATCACAAGAATAAATCTTCTCATCATTTTCACAAAGAAAAGAAAGATCTAAGGTGTTTCACTTGTAATGACAAGGGTCACTTTGCTTCAGAATGTCCCAAGAACAAAAGGGACAACCACAACAACAACAACTCTAGCAAGAAGAAGAAGGGTAACAAAAGAAGGTACCATGCTCATGCTGCCGAAGATGATGAACCTCCAAAGAAGAAGGCTAGGGCAGTAAGTGATGATAGTAATGATGACTCATCAAGTGAAGAAGAGTATGTTCTAATCTCTGCTCTCACAGGTACTATCTCCCATGGTTGTAATGATTGGTTAATTGACAGTGGGGCTTCCAAACACATGACAGGGTTTAAAGAATCCTTTGTAAATATGTTTGAACATGAATCACACCATAAAGTGAAACTTGGGGATGATTATCAATATCCCATCAAAGGAAGTGGTGAAGCCTCCTACAACCTAGATTCTGGAAAATCTTTGAAGATGAAAGAAGTCCTTTATGTACCTTGGCTCAAGAAGAACTTACTCTCCATCTCTGCATTGGATACAAAAGGTATAAGGGTTGCATTTGTGTATGGCCAAGTCCTAATGTGGCCAAAGGGAAAGACCATAGATGATGCAGTTGTGATTGGAGAGCAAGAGGGAGGTTTGCATAAATTAAAAAGACAACCTGAACATGCCATGGTGCATGAATCCATAGAGCCAAGTGAACTTTGGCATAGAAGACTTGCTCATATGCACTATAGGGCACTTCCAATTGCAAGCAAGGCTGTAGAGGGTCTTCCTGAAATCAAGACCAAACATGAAGGTGTTTGCAAAGGATGTGCAAAAGGTAAGAATATTAAGAAGGCTTTCCCAAGCAGTGAAAGCAAGGCAAAAGATATCCTGGAAATCATCCACTCAGATGTATGTGGTCCTATGTCATCCAGTTCTCTAAGTGGGTATGTTTACTATGTCTCATTTATTGATGACTTCTCTAGGAAGACTTGGGTATACTTCTTGAAAAACAAAGATGAGGTGTTTGATAAGTTCAAGGAATTCAAAACCTTGATGGAGAATCAAACTGACAAAAAGATCAAAACATTCAGATCCGACAATGGTGGAGAATTCACCTCAGGTGACTTCAAGAAGCTTTGCAGTGATTCAGGGATTAAGAGGGAGTTGAATGCTCCTTATAATCCTCAACAGAATGGAGTTGCAGAAAGGAAGAACATAACAATCATGGAAGCAGCAAGGGCAATGCTACACGACCAGGATCTACATATGCATTTATGGGTAGAAGCAGCTAGAACAACTGTATATGTGCAGAACAGAACACCCCATAAGATATTGGACAACAAGACACCAGAAGAGGTCTTTTCTGGTAAGAAACCTGAAGTCATCCATCTAAGAATATTTGGTTGTCCAGTATACACTCATGTCGCAAAGGAAAAGAGGACCAAACTAGATCCTTTAGGAAAGAAGGCTATCTTTGTGGGTTATAGTGAAAGCTCGAAGTCTTACAGAATATACTTTCCAGGGTTCAAGAAGATTGATGTTAGCAGGGATGTAACATTTGATGAAAACTCAGCATTCATCAAATCAAGGAAGGCACCTATCAAAGTTTATGAAGAACCTAAGGAAACTAGATTTCAAGACACTACCATGACTGAAGCAATTCCAGAAGTTGTTCGTGAGTTTGAAGATCCACAAGAACCTGTAGATCCACCCCATGAGGATAACTCTCACAAGAGGAAGCCTGCATGGGCTAGAGAGCTCATTCAAGATGCAAAAAGATTTGGCATTCCAGAAGAAGAACATAGAGCAAAGAAGAGAACCAAATCACATACCATCTATGTTGCTTTACTCTGTGACATTATGAACAAAGAACCTTCCAGTTATGAAGAAGCAGCAGAAAAGAAAGAATGGAAGGATACCATGGTTGAGGAATACCAATCAATAATGAAGAATGATGTTTGGAATGTTGTCCCAAGACCTAAAGAGAAGTCTGCTGTGACTTCCAAATGGATCTACAAAATCAAGCATGCTGCAGATGGCAGTATAGAGAAATACAAGGCAAGATTCGTAGCTCGTGGATTCTCTCAGAAAGAGGGAATAGATTATGAAGAAACGTTTACACCTGTAGCCAGGTATACTTCCATCAGAACAGTACTTTCCCTGGCTGCAGCAATGAAATGGAAAATACACCAGATGGATGTCAAGACTACTTTCTTGAATGGTTTAGTTGAAGAGGAAGTATATGTGGAGAAGCCACTCGGTTTTGAAATACATGACAGGGAGTCATATGTGTGTAGATTGAAGAAAGCCTTGTATGGCTTGAAGCAAGCTCCCAGAACTTGGTATGGTAGGATGGACAGTTTCCTATCTAGCTTTGGCTTTACCAAGAGTAAAGCGGATTCCAACCTTTACTACAAGGTTGAGGAAGGAAATCCTGTGATTCTACTTCTGTACGTGGATGACTTATTTGTAACAGGAGATAACATATTGATTACATATACTAAGAGGAAGCTTGCTGCTGAGTTCGATATCAAAGATTTGGGAATGATGCATTATTTCCTAGTTATGGAGGTGTGGCAAAATTCAGGTGGGATATTCCTTGGTCAAGGGAAGTACACAGTAGATATTCTGAAGAGATTTGGGATGATGGATTGCAAGGCCATGGCATCGAATCTCAAGCTTCTATGTGATGCTTCATCTGAGCCGGTGGATGTCTCTATGTATCGTCAGATGATTGGGTCCTTGATGTACCTGACAAACACAATACCAGATATTTGCTTTGCAGTGAACACATTGAGCCAGTTCCTAACGGATTTGAGGAGTGTTCACCTGGTTGCTGTAAAGAATGTTTTGAGGTACCTGAAGGGTACAGTGGATTATGGGCTCAAGTATGAAGTGAATCAAAATTTTAACTTGTAGGTTTATGTTGATTCAGATTGGGCTGGTAGTGCTGCAGATAGGAAGAGCACATCTGGGTGCTGCTTCAGTATGGGATCAAGTGTGATCTCTTGATTCAGCAGGAAGCAGTCCTCCGTAGCACTGAGTATAGCTGAGGCAAAGTATGTTGCAGCCTGTTCAGCTAGTTGTGAGGCAGTATGGCTATGGAAGCTACTGTCTGAGTTATTTGATCTCCCATTGGATGCTACTGGTATATTCTGCGATAACCAGAGTTGTGTGAAGCTGTCTAAGAACCCAGTGTTTCATGATAGGTCGAAACACATAGAGATCAAATATCACTATATCAGGGATATGGTGCAGAGAGGAGCCATGAAGCTCCTGTATGTTGCGACGGACGAGAAGATTGCATATGTGCTGACAAAGCCACTAGCCAGGGTGAAGTTCGAGTACTTCAGGGAGAGGCTTGGTGTTCTTCAAATCGATGACACTTCGAGGAAGAAGTCATGGACACATTTGCTGAAGCCATTCCAAGCATCTTGGAAGGAGGATCCTTCACATGGCTATGGATGTAAACGCTGGATGATGAGTATCAGGACGATGCTCCAGTTACTACTCTGTATATGCATCATGTTGGATGCTGGATATGATCAGTTGGATCATTTATATTTGTATGTATGTACACATCATGTTGATGCTGGATATGATCAGTTGGATCATTTATATTTGTATGTATGTACGCATCATGTTGATGTTGGATATGATCAATTGGATCATTTATATGTATGTACGCATCATGTTGGATGCTAGATATGATCAATTGGATGATTTGTATGTATTTGTATATGCATCATGTTGGATGCTTGGACCATGTATCTATATCAGGTGGATACATTGTATGATCAGGTAGATCATGTATATTGATATGTATCATATATTTGTATTTGTATCAGGTGGATACACTGTATGATCAGGTGGATCATGTATGATGATATGTCTCATGTAGATACTTGGTGTGCATCAGGTGGATGCATTGTATGATCAGGTTGATCATGATGATGAGCTTCAGGATGTTGCTCCAGATGATATGTACCCGGATGGTACAAGTGATGATGATCAGTATGATCATGGGCATCAGGATGATGCCTCGTGCGATGATGATTCGTTGGATCATGAGTATCAGGTTGATACTTGGAGGTCAGAGATGATATGTGGCAGGTTGTACAAATAGCATGTAATCAGTCCTGGGAGATCTTGACGGTCGTGCTGCGGCACATAAATGTTCCTGGGGTACTCTTTTCGGTATTGCTATGTAGTATGTAATCAGTCCTCAGATATCCGATAGGTTGAGCTGTGTGCACATAATCAGTCCTGGGATGAGGTATTAGTACGGAGACATGTAATCAGTCTTGGAGATCCGAGAGGTTGAGCTGTGTGCTCGTAATTAGTCCTGGGATGCTCTTTAGAGATCTTGTCGGTCGTGTTGTGGCACATAAATGTTCCTAGGATGCTCTTTAAAGGTTTTGTCTATCCACATGTAATCAGTCCTGGAGATCCGAGAGGTTGAGCTGTATGCTTGTAATAAGTCCTGGGATGCTCTTTAGAAATCTTGTCGGTCGTGATGCGGCACATAAATGTTCCTAGGATGCTCTTTAAAGGTATTGTGGAGGATATGCATGTAATCAGTCCTGGGAGATCTTGTTGGTCGTGCTTAGGCACATAAATGTTCCTGGGATACTCTTTCCGGTATTGCATCTGCACATAAAACTAGTCATGAGAGGCCACCTCTATCAGACCGTTCACATAGATGATGAAGACCTGCAGGTGGTGGGCCTACATCCAGTATCAAAAAGGACTGGCTCTGTAGAACTTCCTATGACGAGTAGAGTTAGAGATTGGTTGAGATAGCAGCAGCAGTGATGATGATGATGACGCTGATCCCGAGAAGAAGACTTGTCTAGCAGAACTATGTCAAGAAATACCTTCCTAGTTAAGAGGGAGTGTTGATGTATATGTAACTTCGGAATGTATTTCATCTATGTATTTCATATATATTTATTGTACCCTTATAAGAGATGTGCTATTCCTCTATAAGGAAGTGTCATCATGTGGATTGACAAGTGTCGCAAGTGTGTGTACTTGTCGATGGGTTATTAGACCACCATGTGTGGGGTCGGCCCTAAAATATATATTATATTGTGGATGTATCTAGATAGACAAGTCGGGCGCATAGTGTAACTGGGCAAACAGGTTAAGTATAAATAGAGATCGGGAGATCTCTATTTGGATCATTCAAAAAAGACACACTTCTCTCACTCAGAAAGTGGCGCACTAGTGAGGAGGAGGATCATCTACTCTAGGAGACTATCTCAAGTGTATTTTGGTTGTACTTTGGTTGAGCCATTGCTCTCTCTATCTCTGAGGAAGTTGTGGGGTTTTTCACCTTAGGTTTTTCCCCACGGAAACTCTGTATCTCTTGTCTCTCATGCTTTTGATTCTTGTGATGCTTGTCTTGCTTATTGTGATTGTTATGCATTGATATACTGTATATGTTATTCTCTCAGTAAAGATCCAAGAGTATTGTGAATTAATGCTCAAAATTTAACAATTCTTTTGAACATACCTAGAAGGTGCCTTTGTATCTTGTCTTTTAGTTTCTTCTTCCTCTTCTACCTCACCTTTATTTTCCCCTTGTTGGCCTTCCCTTTGTTGTTCCTCTTGTTTCTCTTCTTCTTGTTGTTCAATTGTTGGTAAATCATCTTCATTTATGAACATTGATATTTTTTCTTTTTTTTCTTGATTTGTGAATGATTGTTTCATCTACCTTCTTTTTTGATTTGGGCTCACAACTATCTTGTTTAAACTCAAATTATAGCATTTGTAGGATTTATCTATATAAGAGTAACCAACAAAGATGCTTTCATCAATTTTGGAGTCAAAATTTCCCAAGTTTTCATCATCTCTCTTGACGTAGCATTTGCTCCCAAACACCCTAAAATGTTTAATTATTGTTGGTTCATAGGGATTTTTCTTGATATCAAATCTAATTTGTGCTCTGTTTAAAATATGAACAATAGTATCAATTCCTTGGGTCCAAAGGATATCAAATAACTTGGAGTCATTCAAAATCATTCTGGACATTTCCTACATAGTCTTGTTCTCTATCTCTACTACTCCATTATGTTGTGGAGTCCTAGAAACTGAGAATTGTCTCATGATTCCACGATTCTCACAAAATTCCTCAAATTCATTTGAAGTATACTAACACCCATTATATGATCTTAGCCATTTAATCTTCAAATCAATTTCATCCTCAACTTAATTTTTGAATACTTTAAACATCTCAAAGCCTTTTGATTTTTTCTTTAGAAGAGAGACCTAGGTCATTCTAGTGTAGTCATCAACGAGCAGTATGAAATAAGATTCACCATTCAAGCCCTTTGCTCTCATGGGACCACAAATATCAGTGTGCACAAGTTCCAAAGGTTTTGTTGTTGAATATTCTTTTTTCTTGAATTTGAACTTTGTTTGTTTCCCATGCAAACAGAGCTTACAAACATGATTTAAGGGATTTGTAATTTTAGGCATGTCCCTCACTACTTGATTCTTGCTGACTTTTACGAAGTTGTCAAAAATTATATGACCTAGTCTTCTATGCCAGAGCCAACTTTCATCTTGTTTCCCCATACACCATTTTTCTTTCTTTCTTTCTTTCATCCAAGATGTATACAATATTACAAGTTATGGATGTTGTTGTTACCAATTTTCCTGAATCTTCCTTTCATATTTTACATTTCTTAGAATTGAAGGTAATAATGTGCCCCTGATCACACATTTGACTGACACTAAGTATATTGTACTTTATGTGTTCCACAAGCAAGACATTTTCTACTCTAACATTTTCATTCCAAAGACTCGCCATTCCTTTGCCAATAATTTTGGTAGTGCCATAATATTCAAAGGTAACAACACTACCTCTATTTTCCTTTTTAAGGTTCAAGAATTTTTTATCCCCATTCATATGTTTGGAACAACCATTGTCAATATACCACTGGCTTCTTTTCTTTGAGCATGTAGGGCCAGGTCGCATTCTTCTTTATCTGTTTTTTCCATTCTCCTTTTCCAAAATTTACTATGTTCTTTCTCATGCTTGGAGGAGTGATTCTTGGTTACATTTTGATGAGTATTAATCAGCTTGTTTTTATAGTCACAACATTTATGGAGAAAATTATGACATTTATAGCATTCAATATCTAGATTCAAAGGGCCAAAAGGATTGCAGTTGCTATCCATGGTTCTATTATACTTTCTATGTTCATTGTTCACATAGTCAATCTTGGTGGACTTATAGGAAACTCTATTCTTCTCAAAATCGTCCCTTGCATGTAATTTTCAATTTACAAATTTATGTCCAAAATTGTTGTAGAAATAACAATGACCAAGAAAAGCAATTTGATACTAGACACTAAAGGGTCTTCTTGGAGGTACAACCTCTTTATTTATGTTATTCTTCTAGAATATTTGATTATTTTCCTTCCCTTGGCTATTGTTTTCTTCCCTTTTGATGGAACCCTTGAGAGAATTTGAAAAAATCCTTATTTCAACTTCATTTTCAAGCACCATTGAGCTTGAGCCTTCATTGGGAATTTTATGTTTATACCCCATACCAGACCTGTCTAATGATGGCATTTGACTATTGATGATGCAATCTAATACCTTAGAGTTGTTTCCAAATTTTAGCTGATATTTTAATTGGGTGGACATTTTCTATAGTTCCTTTCTATTAGAAATAACTTCAGCCTCCAATCTCTCACTCACTTCCTTCTCTTCTTCCAACTAATCTGTAATGATTTATTCTATTATTCTTGTCTCTTCTAGCTTAATAGTTAGGTCAATGAATAGTTCTTATATTTCTTTTGATTTTATGGCTTATTATTCATACCTCAACAATTGTTCCTTTAGTAACTTATTATTCTTCGTTGTTTTCCTCTTCATCTTCAAAATATTCATTCTTTGAGTCTTTATTTTTTATTTATAATGCCATGAAGAGAACATATTCTATATCACTATCACTGCCATCATCTTCATATGATGAGCTAGTGTATTCTTTTGAATAAATACTTCTATTTTTCTTATTGAATCTTTTCTGATGCTCATCTTTGCCTCCTTTGTATTTCTTTTTCCTTTGTATGTTGCTATAGTCTTCCTCATCGTCACTCTCTTTTTCTTTTCTAGAAGGACACTTAGAATAAAATTGTCCTATTTTACTACACTCAAAACATTTAATCGTAACTTACCTTTGAATTTTCCATGTTGTCTCTTGCGTTTCCTCACAAACTTTGCTTTTTCTTCATCAGTTTCATCAAAGGAGATTTTACATGACTCTTGATTAATTCCTTTTGTATTTTTTGAGGCTTTGAAATCTTCTTCCCTCCTTGAAGGATTTTATTTCTTAGTTATCATCTCATATGCAGTGAGAATCCCATGCAGTTCATCCATTGTTACTTTGTTGAGGCCCTTTCTTTCTTTCGGAACTGAGACTTTGGATTCAAATCTCATAGAAAATGTTCTTAATACCTTTTGTATAGTTGATTCTTCTAGAATATATTCTCTCATAGCTCTAAGAGTGTTGACTACTTCATATACATGAAGAAAATAAGCTACATATTTTCATCTTCCTTCATTTTAAGACTCTAAATTTCCTCTGTGGGTTTCTAACTTTTCATTCTTGACGATTTCATCCCCTTCATAAATGTTTTGGAGTTTGACACATATTTCTTTTTATGTTCACCAATACATTATTTTAACAAATTATAAATCCACCACACGAAACAGAATTGGATTTCTAGTTCTTCAATTATTTACCTAAGATTTTTCTCAACTAGATCAGTGGGTGCGGTTTTGTTATTGTGTATCCATCCTCAATAGATTTCCGAATATCAAATCCAAGTGCCATTATGTAGGCCTTCATTCTTATCATCTAGAATGCATAATTAGAGCCATTAAATAATGGTTCCCTATTCATTGAGAGACCTTCCTGTCTATTAGTATTTGTTGTAGAGATCTTCCTTCCAGTGGTCAAATTTTTTCTGAAGGTAACCTATTTGATACCAATTGTTAGAATATTAAGCTATACTTAGAGGGGGGGTGAATTAGTATACACCATATTTTTACTTTTACTGCATTATCAACTCAAGTTAACCATGTCACAGTATCAATCATATTAAACTATAGTAAATAATAATGGATAGTACACAATGATTTTAAGTGGAAACCCAATAAGGGATAAAACCACGAAAACTTGTGCTTATATTTAAACAATGTCTACAATGGTTTACAAGAAATAACTTGAAGGAAGCACTGACTCCATGGATTTTTCAACACCAAATGAAAGGAAGCACCAACTCCCTAGATTTTTTAGCACCAACTGCAAGGAATCACCAAGTCCCTAGATTCTTTAGCACCAATTGAAACAAAGCACCAACTACCTAGATTCTTTAGCACCAATTGAAAGGAAACACCAACTGCCTAGATTATTTAGCACCATCTCCATGGATTCTTCAACACCAACTGAAAAGAAGCATCAATTCCCTAAATTCTTCAGCACCAACTGAAAGGAAGAACCATCTCCCTTCCTTGCACAACCCTGCCACCGTAAAGTAGATATGCATGTATTTTGTATTCAATCTGTAGTTACTGTATTCTATCATTCTCAGTCACAAATTTACCTATAAATTATCTCCACACTACTCATATGTATATTTTCTACTCATCCCTTCCTCATCTTTGCATTCTTTGTCTTCTTATTTTTTAGTAGATCCAATATGGATTTCAGTCACAAATTCATGTACATGAAGAATCTCCTCATAAGTCTACAAATCACATAGTACTCATTCCTCTTTGAATCTCAATATATTATGAGGCTACAACACAGTTCTTCATCGACACATGTTATAGATACTCATTTTTGTAAAATATCATTGATTTTATGCGTATATTCATGCTTTAAAAGACCTCTATTTAGATTAAAGAGTTCCTACTATATTCATGCTTTTAAATTTACAATATAGATACTTCTCTGCATATTTTCATGTGTTCAAACCCGAGTCTTCAAAGAGATTATTTATACATTGTGACCCTTCAAGCATATTGAAAGCTTAATTCGTATCGTACAAGACTTTGTCTAACTACTATTAGATTGACCTCTCCAAAAGATGAACACCGTAATTTAGACCTCAAAAAAAATATGCCCTTATGATCTTTTATTTCAAAGTATCACACTTGTGTTTGTGTGTGTCTATCTATCTATCTATCTATCTATCTATCTATCTATCTATATATATATATATATACCTACCATCTTCACACATACCTCTGTGATTCCTAACATCATAGATGATTTAACGAGCTTACAACATTTAAGACTTCCTCATCAAATCGTCATGCTTAGAACACCTTTAGTTGTGATGCAATTTTTTTCCTGCTATTTTCCACTACGATTTAACCTTGACTTCCTTCATTTTTTACTTACAGAATCCATGCATTCTTCATATTTACTTTAAAAATTAAAATTGAAATGATCAATATAAATGGATTCACTTCTGGGTCTAGCCACTCAGTTGGGGATTCATATGATTACACTATTATGAGCCAACTGCATCTTTCATGCTGACTAGATCAATTTGAATTTAGTTATTGTGTAGATTGTTGTCCTTGTGATCCCATCATGGCACAAATTAAGACATTATGGTGCATATATGGCTTTCTCGATGCACATCCTCTACCCATTAAATGTCCCACACTTTAAACTTTTACTTTATTCCCTCCAATGCAAGAAAACTCAACATCATCTTTTAAAATTTTGATTACAAGTGATATGGATCAACTGTGGTAGCTGAGGGCGTAACTTGATCAATGTCCTTCTCAACCAACCACATCTTCTTGTTGTCAAAAGCAATTTTAAAATCCTTCGATTTTATTGCACATAAGTTTTTATAAGAATACTCAAAACCTATAAATTGAGTAGCTTTAAATGTTTGCAAGGATGCTAATGGAAATTTGACACCTTGAGCATGCTCCTTACATGTTGAGCTTTCTTGAATTCCTCATGGTTTGAAATTGTTGCTTATTGATTTCCATCTGAATCAATCATGAGGGTCAACAAAGAGCTAGCACACTTTTACACAGATATTTCTCACATCATTTTAGCTTTTTCTTTTGCTTATGATTTGGATAGCATAATTGTTATGTGATGAACATAGTTATCACATGATTTCTTTTTGTTACAATTTCATCATATCTTGGCATCAATAGTCCTCTTGACCTTGCTGCCATCAATGACAACATTTCAACATCTCTCTCTCTCTCTCTCTCTCTCTCTCTCTCTCTCTCTCTCTCCCAAAACCCCCACTCCTCACCCTCCTACTCCAACCCCCCCACTCTATATCTCTCTCTCTCCACCACCACTAACCATCTCCCCATCCCTTTCTCTCTCTATATCCCCCTTCCCCCTACTCCCCCCCACCCTTAAACACCCACTAACTCTCTCTACCCTGATCTCTCACCTACTACTACCACTAACCACCACCCATGATATCTCTCTCCCTCTCTCACCACATTTCCCTAAGCCCCCTTCCTCTCTATAACCCAAACTCTCCTCTCTTTCTCATCCTTTCCCTTACCCCCCTCCCTTTCTATAAACCCACCCTTCTCTTTCTCAACCCCCATCTCTCCCTACACCATAAATCCTAACCCACCGATCTCTCTATATGCCCTCACTATTACCCTAAATCATAACCCCCTCCTTTCTCTATCTCTGTAATCTCCTTCTCTCTACTTCCCCTTGTCTTTATCTCTCTTTGTCCCCATGATCCCTAACCCTACATGCCACCCTCTATCTCTATAACCCACATTATCCCTAACCTCCCCCCCCTCATTCTCCTAATCCCTCTCTCCCTACCACTACCCATGACCTCTCTCTCTCTCTCTCTCTCCACCAAAATGTTAGAAAAACGGGATTGCAAAGCAATAACAATAAACAAGATGCAAATACAAATTACACAAACACATTACAAGAGAGACACCAATATATGATCGCCGTTCACCCAATATGGACTACGTCCACACTGAAATTGCCAGTCCTTATTATTATACCATCCAACAAATGAAGGGATACAACCTGTAGCACATTCGCTGCACTTCCTCTTCAGTGTCTCATAGTCTCTCTTCACGATCTCAGATATCTTTACAATGCATAATACCTAATACATCAACCCTAGCCGTATAACAATGTCTTCCTTATAAAGGAGAAATACAATGGAAAAATACCACGGGTTACCCAAAACCATGGGCCCATAATATGTTGGTGAAAAACCAACCCATAACAAAAATTTATCTCGGGGGCGCTGGCCCCCGCGCCCCCCAGCCGGGGAGTGCACCACTCCCTCGGACCCCTTGTTGCGCATTATAGGATCATAACCAAACCTGGTGTACAAACATGGTTGAATCATCATCTATGAGACTGGAAGATCAGGCTCCACAATCAACAATCTCCCACTTGGAGACTGATCACAGCAACTCCACCGCCACTATACTTCTTGGACCTTGAACTTGGAAAATTTATCATTTTCACCTTCATGCTAGAAGGCCAACTGAAACCAAGCAAGAACTCAATTTCTCTCTGGTCACTACCTTTGTGAACATGTCTGCAGGATTTTGGCTATTATGTATCTTTTCTAGCTTCAACAATTCATCTTCCATATCAGAGCGTATGAAATGGTACTTGAGTTGTATATGTTTAGTCCTGGAATGGAATGTCAGTTGCCATATCTGCATCAACATATCCTTGTAGAATAGGGTTTGAACCTCCAAAACATAATGCCTGAGTGGTAGTACCTCTCAACTACCTGAGAATCCACTGTATTGCTTTCCAATGTTCTTTACCTGGATTGTTCATATATTTTCTCACAACTCCCACTGCATGTGCAATATCTGGTCTTGTGCACACCATGGCATACATCAAGCTGCCAACTGCTAGTGAATAAGGAATCTTAGACATGTAATCTGTCTCTTCCTATGTCTTGGGACACATTTCCTTACTTAGATTGAAAGGATGGCCAAAGGTGTACTAACTGGTTTTGCAATCTGCATTCTGAACCTCTCCAACACCTTTTGTATGTACTCACCTTGAGACAATGTCAATTTGCGATTTTTCCAATCTCTTGTTATTCTCATACCAAAGATTTGCTTCGTAGCACCCAATTCCTTCATCGCAAATGAATTTGCTAACTTCCTTTTAAGCACATTTATTTCCTACATGTTAGACCCTGCAACAAGCATGTCATCCACATACAATAACAAGATAATTTAACTTCCATTATCTAGCCTCTTGAAATAAACACAGTGGTCCGAATGACATCTACTATAACCTTGTTCTATCATAAACCTATCAAATTTTAAATACCACTGCCTTGGATCTTGCTTCAAGCCATACAAACTCCTTTTCAACCTGCATACCAAATTTTTCTTCCCTTTGACCTCATACCCTTGTGGCTACTGCATATATATCTCTTCCTCCAAATTCCCATGGAGGAAGGTTGTTTTTACATATAATTGTTCAAGATGCAAATATTCTACCGCCACTAGACTTGAAATAGTCCTAATTGAAGTCTTCTTAACAATAGGAGAAATTATTTCATCAAAATCTATACCTTTCTTATGTGCAAACCCCTTTAAAACAAGTTTTTCCTTGTACCACTTCTTACCTCCTCCTTCTTCCTTCAACCTATAAATCCATTTTTTCTGCAGTGCTCTTTTACGAGCAGGCAACTGAACCAAATCCCAATTCTAGTTTCCTACCAATGAGTCCATCTCCTCATTCATGCCTTTCTCCCACTTCTTTCTAGTTTCCACCTGCATTGCTTCTTCATAACATTCTGGTTCACCAGCATTAGTCATCAATAAATAATACATTGAAGGAGAGTATCATTTAGGGAGTCTACTTAACCTAGCATATCTTCTTACACTTGCAGGATTTTCAGGTGCTTGCTGTTGTTCTTGATTTTCTGGCACCTTTGGAACTTCATTTTCTTTAATTTCATCAAGTACTGTGTACTCTGTGTTTTTCTTTTCTTGTTTCTTTCCCTGAAACTGATCTTTATACATGACCTTTTCATTGAATATCATATCTCTACTCCTAATGATTTTGTGATTTTCATAATCCCATAAGAGATAGCCAAAATCATCAACCCCATATCCAATAAAGGTACATTTCTTGGATTTAGCTTCAAGCTTTGTTCTATTTTCTTTATCAATATGGACAAATGCTTCACAACCAAAAGTTCTTAGAAATGAGTAGTTTACCTTTTAACCTATCCATGCCTCCTCTGGAATACCACCATCCAAAGCACATGAAGCCCCTCTGTTTATTAAATAAACAACAATTATTAAAGCATCTGCCCAAAAATATAAGGGAAATCCTGCATGCAATCTCATACACCTTGCATGCTCCATGATCGTTCTATTCATTCCTTTTGACACACCATTTTCTTGTGGTGTTCCTAGGACTCTCTTCTCTCTACAAATCCCATGGTATGAACAGTAAATATCAAACTCCTTTTCGCATTACTCGCCTCCATTATAAGATCGAAGACACTTCAACCTTTTTCCTCTCTCTCTCAATCAAAGCTTTCCACTTCTTAAAAATAGCAAACACATCAGATTTATGTCTAATGCAATAAACCAAAGTTTTCATAGTTGCATCATCAATAAATGTAACATAATAATGAGAGCCACCAAGATATTGTACTTGAGTCAGTCCCCATACATCTGTATGCACAAGCTCTAACTTTTCATTCTTCTTTTGTTTCCCAACCCTGAGAAATCTGACTCTCTTATGTTTTCCATAAACATAGCTCTGACAGAATTCCAAACTTCCTTCAAATCTGGCAGCAACTTCCTTGAGTGGAGAATCTGCATCCCCTTCTCACTCATGTGGTCAAGCCTATGATGCCACAATGTTGTATCTGTTCCTGTGGAAGCTAAAGAGATAGAATGGTGAGTATTATGAGGACATAAATACAACGTATCTCCTGTCTCCTTTTTCTATCACCATTGATCCTTTAGTGATTTTCCACCATGTTTCTCCAAACGTATATAAGCAGCCGCCATCTTGCAACTTCCCTATTGAGATCATATTTCTTTTCATAGCAGGAATATGTCTTACATCTTCCAACAACCATTCAGTTCCATTCTTAAATTTTATCCATACCTTATCCATTCCAAAAATTTTACATGGCTCATCATCACCCAATAAAACATGTCCAAAATCTCCTAGAACATAATCATGAAAATATTTCCTATGGGCTGTACCATGACATGAAGCCCCAGAATCTTCTACCCAATAATCACTAGTATTATCTAATGCAAGAATCAAAGCATCTTGTAACACATCACCTGTTACATTTGCTTCCTGGGTAGTTTTCTGCTGTCAATCTCCTTTCTTCTTTAGAGATCTGCAGTCTTTCTTCAGATGTCCTTTCTTTCCACAGTTCCAACACTCTATTTTTCCCAGTCTAGACTTGGATCTTCCCATTTTAGACTTGTTGCGATTACCTTGGCTCTTTCCTCCCTCCTTTTGTCTTCCCCTGCTCTCCATGGTCAACACATTACCTGATGTCACACCTGTGCTTTTTCTTCGCATTTCCTTGCTAAGAAAACACTAACAACATCATCAAATATCAAGGTGTTTGAACTAGAGATAGATTTACTGACAACCATGACCAAGCCATTCCATCTTTCTGGCAATGAACACAAGATTAGAAGAGCCCTAACCTCATCATCAAAGTTCACACTTACATAACTTAGTTGATTTGTAACCGTATTAAATTCATTTAAATGATCAGCATCAAGTCCACCTTTAGACATCTTCATATTAAATAAACAATTCATTAGAAATACCTTGTTGGAGGCCGAGGGTTTTTCATATAGCTTACCCAATGCGCTCATCAAACCCTTCGTTGTCTTTTCTTTTGAGATATTGAAATCCACCAACGAAGCCAGGGACATCCATATTATTCCCAGTCCCTTTCTATCAAGAACCTTTCATTCTTCATCCTTCATAGTTGTCGGCTGCTTTGCTCTTCTTCCCGACGGTAGGAATAGATCCTTCTGGTACAGATAATCCTCCATTTGCATCTTCCATAACTGGCATTTTGGCCATTAAATTTCTCACCCCTAAAATTTCCTTCTTCCACCATTTCTCCCACTCGAACCAAAAACCCTAGTTTCTTGTGGGTTTATCTACCAAATAGACCTTTGGATTTGATACCAATTGTTAGAAAAACAGGATCGCAGAGCAATAACAATAAACAAGATGCAAACACAAATTACACAAACACATTACAAGAGAGACACCAATATATCGCGGTTCACCCAATATGGGCTACATCCATACTAAAATTGCCAGTCCTTATTATTATACCATCCAACAAATGAAGGGATACAACCTGCAGCACATCCGCTGCACTTCCTCTTCACTGTCTCATAGTCTCTCTTCATGATCTCAAAGATCTTTACAATGCATAATACCTAATACATCAAACCTAGTCATATTACAATGTCTTTCATATAAAGGGTAAATACAATGGGAAAATCCCACGGGTTACCCAAAACCATGGGCCCGTAATCTGTTGGCAAAAAACCAACCCATAACAAAAATTTCTTTCTTGGGCACTGGCCCTTGCGCCCCCAGCCGGGGGAGTGCACCACTCCCCCGTACCCCCTGTTGCATGTGCTGGGATCATAACCAAACCTGGTGTACAAACATATTTGAATCATTATCTATGAGAGTGGAAGATCGGGCTCCATAACCAACACAAAAACCCACTCCTCACCCTCCTACCACTACCCCCCCACTCTATCTCTCTCTCTTTCCTACCACTAACCACCTCCTAATCCCTCTCCCTCTCTATATCCCTCTTCCACATAGTTCCCCTACCATTAACCACCCTCTCTTTCCCACTCTCTATCTCTCTCTAAACCCCTAACCCCCAATATCCCTCTCTACCCCTCCAACCCCCCACTCATCACACTCCCACCCCTACCCTCCAATCTCTCTCTCTCTATCCCCTACCACTAACCACCTCTCCATTCATCTATCTCTCTCTCTATATCCCTCTTCTCGCTACTCCCCTTAAAACCACCCACCCACAACCTTTCTCTCTGTCTCTCAGCTACTACTACCACTAACCACCACCACTAAAACCTATCTCTACCTATATATATCTAAACCCCTAACCCTTAATCTCTCTCTCTCTCTCTCTCTCTCTCTCTCTCTCTCTCTCTCTCTCACTCTCCCTCTCTCCCCTAATCCCTGTACACCCTACCACTAACCTTTCCTCCTAAATTATCTCTCTTTCTCTCTACCCCTAGCCCCACATTCCCTCCCGTATCACTAACCACCCTCATCTCTCTCTCTCCCCTCCTCCACTTAACCCACACTCCCACTCTATCTTTATCTCTCCCATCCTCCACCTAACCCACTAACAAATCCCCCATCTCCTCCCTCTCCCACTATCCCCACCCATCTCTCTCTACATCCTAATATCGCTACCCATAACCCCCCTCTCTTTCTATCTCTCCTAATCCCCCCTCCCCATCTCCCTCACCTGCTTCTAATCATCCCTCCTCTCTCAAACTTACGTCGATCCCTCTCAATATATATATCTCTCTCTATAAAATACTAACCCCCCACTCCTCACCCTCCTACCCCCACCACCCAACTCTATCCCTTTCCCTCTCTTACTACCCCTACCACTAACCGCCCCCTCCCCTTCTCTTTCCCCAACCCCCCTCATGTACCTCTACCCCAAACCACTCCCTCTCTCTCTTCTTGATATCTTAGTCTCCCCTTTCGTCTCCCTCCCTCGATCCCTTATACCATTTTCTCTTAATGGCTCTCTCCCCCATTTGTAGAACATTAATTTCTTGGAGAGGGGTGAAGTGGAAGATAAGGAAGTTAAATAATGTGAACATGCTAGTAGCACACATGCATTGTTAGTGTTGGCATGTTATTTAACCACCTTCTGCTCTACCCCTCCATCCATTTAAGGCTGTGAACATTTGATAGTAAGTGTTATAAATGTTACACAAGAATGCACATGTGTTAATAGTGCATGCACGTTATTAGCATGTGTGCATTGTTAGCGTGTGCATGATACTATCCATGAAAAAAGACAGAGAATAAATTTTCGTACGCACCACTTCTTCCTATTTTCATGTAGGCATCTATGTTCACGCTATTTTCATAGCTTTGTGTTATAACACACATATTAAACAACTCTATTTGGAAAATTGGAACGTTCTTACACATCTTGGACACAACAACTACATTGGACAATACTTAGACCTATGTTTGGCAGATTGGAACATTCTCAGGCCTCTTGGACACATTGAAACATTCATTTTGCATTGCAAGCAACGAGCAATTAGAAATGTATGTTGACATTTCTTCTACATGAGTTGTATTTTACTCTTCATTCACAAATATGTAGAGTTCAATGCATTTGAAAATTCAATACAAACATCAAATACCTCCATTTCTCTCACAAATAATTTATTATTCATGAAATATGTAGAGTTAAATGCAAAAGAAATGAAATGAAACAATTATGGACCAAAAATTCTGACATAGATAATCCTTGAATTGAAATGAGACAATCATGAAAAAAGATTTGAATTTAGAAATCTATGGCCACTAATCCAACAAGCATGGATTATGGCCTAAATCCATAGTTTCATAGCCAAACCATGCTTTTGGTCACATGAAGAAACCATGTTGGTCCAATTCCTTAAGATGGAGCACATAATACTCTTACTAAAAAAAAGTTTAACTTGTAAAGCATATACCATGGTTTAGGTACTTATTCATGGCCTCTACTTCTCCACTCAAGCCTTCATTCAAAGCCTTAGTTTTTTTCTCTAATATATATATATATCTTATAAACATGTTATACATTTTATATGTTATGTATGTTAATATAATGCATATAACATATATATGTAATACTAACACATAACATATATATTTTATTGGTTAACATACAAACTATTAAATCCCTATCCCTTACATTGTAGATCCCATCAGGTCGACCAGTGGATCCCATTTGACAAGGACCTCACCAAACCAGTTGAACGAGAGGACCCTTCTATGTTGAGAACTAGTTGACCACATGAAAAGGATCCCATACTTAACTAATTCAAACCCCTTTTGAGAGAGGCCTATGCCAAGAATTAGCCTTGAGGGAGAGGATAAATGGAACCTAAAACTATTGTAAGTGAAAATAAATTGTCTTTTAAGGATGATTCAATCATAGGTTCAATTTGATATATTTTTCTCTTTTGGGGAATGATTAAAAGGTTTTTCTTCTTCGTTAAAATGGTTTTGATTAAGGAAAAATCATTTCCCATTGTGGGCATGGTTTTTGAGCCTGCATTTCTTATGGGCCAATTTGATTTTTTTGATGGAATAAGGAATCCCATTGTGAGCATGGATTATAAGCTTGAATTTCCTATCCCAAATCATTTTCCTTGATGGAATAAAGCATCCAATTGTGGGGATGAATTATGAGCTTGAATTCATATCCTGCATCAATTTCCTTGATACCATAAGCTCACCCATAATGAAAATATTATATGATTTTTTATTCCTTATCTGAATCAATCTTATTTTGGCTTGAAATCAATGTCATTTACATGCATTTCACTATCTAAAGAGGTCCATTTTTCTTTCCGATAAGTAGGTTATATATTATGTGATTTGTACATCATTAGACAATTTATATATTTTCATTGTGCCATGATTAGATTCTTTCTATAATAAGTGTGCCATGCCCCAGTTACTTTGGAAATTGTATGGAATGACCCTCACTTCATGCTTGAAAAATAAAATATTATTTGTTATTTCTTTTTGCAGGTGCAATAATCTTGTTTTGTTAAATAAAATTTTGGATATGAGAAACAAATGTAATAGAGAAAAAAAGTAAAGAAGGAAGGATTGATACCTAAAAAGGTCCATGATCTAAGAGAAAATGCCACGTTGGGCATGGAAAAACATAGACGTCTACATGTCACTACCTCAGATCCTAGTACAATGAATGACACAATGACCTCTAGTTCAACACCACAAGTGAACCATATGTGTACAATGGAAATCACTCAAATTCCAACATCAATCCATCCTCCAACCAATAATCCATCAACAATCAATGATCAAGTGCTTCAAGACAGTCAAATATTAGAAGATGTTGAGTATGGAGAATTAGATTTCAAGGAGTTGTTAATTTACAATCTCCCCAAGAAGACCACACACATGCTGAATGCACTCCCATTCTGTACCAACATATGACCAAATTGCCACAACAAATTGGTGATGGGATTCATACTTCATGTCCACCTCCCTCACCTCAACTATCTAGTGCACAAAAAAGAACTCCTAGATGTATTCATGTGAATGAAAGTTCTATGTAATTCCTTGAAGATAAGTTACCTAAACAAACTATTGATTGGAAATGTATAAAAATCATCAAATAATTTTTTGAGTCAAAGAGTGAAGCATCCAAATGTGAATTATTCCTTGCTTTGTTAAAATAGTGGTGTTTAGTTATTGCTAGGAGAATTTAGGCATCAAGATAATTAGAAGTTTAGAGTCTAGTAGTCATGTTGTTACAAATATTCAATCTGCATTTAATTTGATTATAAAGCTATCTTATACACATGATCCTAATGTGGCCCATCATGTATTATAAGAATCAATTATACAAATGCACAAGGTTTTGTCTCCTATTGTCACACACAACTCACATATTTAAAGTATATATAAATACTCTTCAAAATTATTATGCTATTAGAGAATAACAAGACACACAAGGTAAAAACATTGTTAGGCCTTCATCAGTAGGTTTCCTTGTTCAGACAGGAAGGAAATTGATGTTGTCAAAGAACAAAAGTTTTGCAATGAAAATACTAGACCTTCATGCAATCAAAGGGATGTGGTAAAGTTGAGAAAAGGTACTAATGAATGTGAACCCCATGTAAAGCACTTCCTTGACATGACACAAATAGAAATCTATGATAGATTCAAGATTAAACATGCACAATTGAACCTCAGCCAAAGGTCCTTTGAGAAATGAAAACCCCAATACATTAGAATATGCACTAATCACAACACACATTGTTGTAGATACCATGTAGAATTTGAATATTATTATGACACATATAAATATATCCTTTCTAATTTGCATACTAACAATGTGCAAGAATTCTCAACCATACTACCACCAAATGCATCAAGAGAATTTATCCATAGAATCATGTATCTGTTGATATATTGTAACTTCAAAGAATATTATATTTGTACTTTATTATTCCGGAGATGTTTCATTCCTCCGTGAAGATCTTATTGTATATCCGGAGATGTTTATTCCTCCGTCGGAATGTAGTAACTCGGGTTATTAGACTTCCCTAGTAGGGGTCGGCCCTGTATGTGTTATGTGGGTCAAAGGGTTATTAGACCACCCTAGAGGGGTCGGCCCAGTTAGTTGTAGTGGGGTATTTAACCTATTGGTTAAATACGAGCCTACGTGTACTTGTGTAAAATACATATCAGAGTAGTGTATAAATAGAGGAGGTGTGTTCCTCATTACACACACTCACTCACTTGAGAAAGGCGCATTTGTGGAGGAGAGGTCTGCTATGGAGGAGAAGGAGCTTATGCTCAAGGTTTGCATCTTTGTATATTGCTGGTCATCTATATTGAGGAAGCTTTGCTGGGTTTTCTACCCCATGAGGGTTTCCCAGGATAAATCTCTGTCTCTTGTGTTTATGCTATGCTTGTTGTTTCTTCAGTGATCCTGTATATGCTATTATTGTGAAATGGAATGTAATGCTGCTATTTTCTGTCTTAGAATATTGAATTTTAACATGGTATCAGAGCTAACCTGAAGGAAGACAAGGTATGGCACTAAAGACACTTGCTTTACTTACGACAATTTGAAGGTTAGGGTTTTACATAGCAAAAACCAGTCATCGTAGCACTTTCCCTATAAATCCGTTTTGGAGACGTTTTTGGATCTGCAATTGTTACAGGACGAAGCTAAGATCTCCAGGTACCTTGTGTCCAAAGGACAACCTCTAATTCGTTGTACTTTGTGATTTATGATCTGTACAATATAGGGTTTCTGCCTCTTCCAGATCTGAGTCAAAATCAGGTGACCTTGGGAAAAAGGTCATAACTTGGGCTAGGAAGCTCCAAATGAAATTTCGTGAAAAGTGACAGGTAGTACACAGACGGTACTATCTCAGAAAAATTGTTCAGAGGCCTAAGTTGAACCAGTGACACGTGGCACGCCGTACAAGTTCGCTCTCCTGTATTATCCCATAAACAGGTCACGTTGCAACACTTGGCATAACTCTCTCTCAGAGAATCCAATTGAGGTAATACCTGTCAGGATTGAAATATAACAGGCCGATCTATCTCAGAAAACTTTTTCAGAGGCCGAAGGTCAAACAGTGACACGTGGCACGCCGTACAAGTTCGCTCTCCTGTATTTTCCCAAAACAGGTCACGTTGCGACATTTGGCATAACTCTCTCTCAGAACATCCAATTGAGGTCAGACCTGTCAGGATGGAAAGCTAACAGGTCAGGCTATCTCAGAAAACTTTTTCAGACCCTGTGGATCAAAAATTTCGGAGTTACACCAGAAACAATCAGGTACATATTTCTGTCAAAACAGAATTATTTTTTGGTACCTTCATTCATGGCTTCCGAAATTTAGGGCTTTGAAGAAAGTTGAAATTTTTGTAATCGGAGACCACGGCTGGATGCTACTCATCAAAATAGAAATTTAGAGACCAAGATCAGAATTTTTGGTTGGGCAGAAGGCCGGGCTTGATTAGACCCTAGTTCGGGACTTTGATCAGAAAAGTGGAAAATTAGGGCTTCTGTAAAAATGGGAATTTTTGAAATCTGTGACCACGGCTGGAAGCTCCTCGGAAAAATAGAAGCTTAGAGCTTTGGTTCAAACTTTATGATGGGGAAAAAGAGTGGTCTTCATCAAACCCCAGTTCAGGGTCACGTCCAGTGAATCCGAAAGTTTCAAAGGCAAAATTGAGGAGTAAAACTTTGCAGTTTTCAAATTCTAAATATATCAGTTTGATCAGCTCATCAAGGCGCATATTTCTATCCTTTCGGAAGTCTGAAATTCAAAGTTTGAATTTTTGGGGTTTCTCTGACAAACCCATATCCAGCTCCAGGTCCAGTTCTTGCAAATCAAGTGGATAGGGTTAATCCTAGAAGAAGATGGATTGGTCACCTACATAAGTGAAGGAGTTCATGTTTCAGAGGGAGATGAGGCTAAGGCTTTACATAAGGAGATTACAAGCGATCTCGATAGGTATAACTCATCGAGGTATGTTTTGAGATTTGTTCATGATTAAGTTTATGGTATGTTTGTCTTCATGATTATTACAGTTAGTACAATCTTGATTTTAGATTTGTTGTATCACCTTAACAAAATTATGAATGCATGATAGAAGATATTCATTGGTTAGGGTGTTGACACTTATGATTGTACTAATGCATTATGGTGTTGTGTGAGGTTGAGGTTGTCTGCTAACAAGATACAGGTACATCACAAAAGACAAATCAGGCTTCATGACCATGAAAACATGAAGACAAAGACTCATCCATAATCTTTGTTCTACTTACGAGGTATGTATGACTTTGTTATATTATGCTTAACCTATGAGACATGCAGGTTCTAGCTCAGGATCTCTAAATCATTGAAGAGGTTGTTTAGGTATGTTGTACATAACCAAGTAGGTATACTAATCCAGGTATGTTTCCCATGAATCTTACCTTGTGTTAGGATCCCTTATATAAGTATACTTGGAATGATTGGTTATGCTCATTCATAAAGTTAGTAATCAAGGGATTATGCATATTATATCTCTTATCAATGATATGCATGAGTAAAAGAAGACTTCCCTAAAATCTTGAATACTAATGTTTATTAACTATAATCATGACTATACGTTTTCAAGATTATTTAGTACTATAATGTTTTGATAGCATTTAGAATATACTAATGAGTGTATGTTTGTGTATGAGATCATGAGGATGACTCTTGAGCATGCACAGTGGTACAGAATGAATAGAAGTTCAAAAGACATACAGAAGATCAAGCGGGAGGCAGCCACACAAACATAAAAGATAAGTATTTGAGTTGCTATTTGAAATAGTAATGATATTGCCTGCATGCATATTTGTATTCCTAGAATATATAATGCTAAGTGTAAACATTCATAGAGCATTGAACAGTATACAACTAATGTGCATATGCTTGGACAAACATTCCATTGTTGCTTGTCTAGAATGAAACCTCTTTGCTGACATGCTGAGAGTTGTGCACACTCTCGATAGTATGTTCTGGTAGAGATGGAAGGCATCTAGATAGCCACTGTATGCATACAGGATATGGGAAAGTGTTGTGCCAAAGTATTGGTCAAAATAGTTGCATCACTATGTAAATGATATCTGTATGCATAATGGGTTATCTTTTGATGATTATGAAGTATTACTAATCATGTACTTAATTTTGATTTGTAGGAAAGGTCATGGACACCGTACAAGTGGTGGATGTTCAAACAAGAAGATTTACAAATCAAACAAAATATAGAAGGCTCATGGCTAGAAGATTCTCTTAGAAATGGGAAGAGAATCACGACAAGATGTTTGCTCCAAGTATGGTGTAATTAAAGAAGAAGTATGAATCAGGTTCTGTATAGGTACCTAGGATCGATAATATTTTGATAAGCTTAATATGGGTGATGTGGATCTCAACCTTTGCTACAAGGTTGAATAAGATACACATATGACATGGATGCAAGAAGGAACTCACCATAGAGTTCGAATGATATTGAGGCTCATTTCAGTAGACCCTCCTAACGAGAGATGGCACAGATAGATATGCAGAAGTTCATTCAATGCAGAAATGAAAAATGAAAGATCTCAAATTAATGCTTTACTTCCTAGGTCTGGAAGTATGGCAAGGCTCAGAAGGAACATTTCTCAACCAGGGAAAGTATGATGAGAAATATGACTTGAGGTGTTGGAATGGCCACTCTTATGGATTCCAGCTTGAAGCTGTTAGGGGATAACTCATCAGAGTTAGTGGATATAACTCTGTACAGTCAAATTATTGGGTCTTTGATATATCTAACATATACTAGGTTAGATATATGCTTTGTTATGAACACCTTGAGTTAGTATCTAGTGGAAACTAGATGTGTTTACCTGATAGTTGCAAAGTATGTGATGAGGCACATAAAGGACAAGATAGAATTTGATCTATGCTATCTTGAAGATCATGACTTCAGATGGCTATTCAGATTCTGTTTGGGCAGGAAGTGTATCAGACAAGAAGAACACATCGAGAGGATGTTATTGTCTGGGATTAGCCATGATCTCGTGGTTTAGCTGGAAGCTGTCTAGTGTGACTCTCAGCACAAGCGGAATATATGGCTGCTTGCTCTGCTAGTTGTGAAGAAGTTTGGCTTTAGGTTACCGTTGTACTAACCAAGCCTCTACGTCAAGTGAAGAAGTTACCAACCAAACCTCTGTCTCGAGTGAAGTTTGAATACTTCCGAGACAAGCTTGGTGTAGTTCAAAAGGACCCTCCTCGAAAGGGGGAGTAGTATAGTCACTACTGATGAGATTGTCTCATCAAACAACAAGGTCGTTGATGAGGTAACCTGTTCCCTACACCCAGTTACTTAGAAATATTTAGATTTAGGACTCTTATACTTAGAATACTTAGCTTTACTTATACATGCTTTTGATTATAGATGTATTGGTGAAAATACAGGCTAGTTGTGATGTATACATGTTTTGATGTTAGATGTATTAGTAAGAATACATGCTAGTTGTGATGTATACATGTTTTTGTGTGATGGATACATGTTTTGATGTATTAGTAAGAATACATGCTAGTTGTGATGTATACATGTTTTGATGTTAGATGTATTAGTAAGAATACATGCTAGATGTGATGTATACATGTTTTGATGTATTAGTAAGAATACATGCGAGTTGTGATGTATACATGTTTTGGTGTGATGTATACATGTTTTGATGTATTGGTGAGAGTACATGCTAATGTGATAACTGCTCTTGTATAGATGAGAAGACAGTTGAGGGGATTGGATCATCCCTGGACTTTCAGTCCTAAAGAGAACCGTAGACGTGAGGTCTCCGAGAATGAAGTCCTTAGTGGACAGTTGAGGGGATTGGATCATCCCTGGACTTTCAGTCCTAAAGAGAACCGTAGACGTGAGGTCTCCGAGAATGAAGTCCTTAGTGGACAGTTGAGGGGATTGGATCATCCCTGGACTTTCAGTCCTAAAGAGAGCCGTAGACGTGAGGTCTCCGAGAATGAAGTCCTTAGTGGACAGTTGAGGGGATTGGATCATCCCTGGACTTTTAGTCCTAAAGAGAACCGTAGACGTGAGGTCTCCGAGAATGAAGTCCTTAGTGGACAGTTGAGGGGATTGGATCATCCCTGGACTTTCAGTCCTAAAGAGAGCCGTAGACGTGAGGTCTCCGAGAATGAAGTCCTTAGTGGACAGTTGAGGGGATTGGATCATCCCTGGACTTTCAGTCCTAAAGAGAGCCGTAGACGTGAGGTCTCCGAGAATGAAGTCCTTAGTGGACAGTTGAGGGGATTGGATCATCCCTGGACTTTCAGTCCTAAAGAGAGCCGTAGACGTGAGGTCTCCGAGAATAGAGGATAGGACTGCATCGTCCCTGGACCTTGGTTCAAAATGCACGTGGTTGGATTAATCATCCTTAGACAGTAAATCCAGGAAGGATAGTCTTAAATGCAATTGTGATTGGATTAATCATCCTTAGACAGTAAATCCAGGAAGGATAGTCTTAAATGCGATTGTGGTTGGATTAATCATCCTTAGACAGTAAATCCAAGAAGGATAGTCTTAAATACGATTGTGATTGGATTAATCATCCTTAGACAGTAAATCCAGGAAGGATAGTCTTAAATGAGATTGTGATTGGACTAATCATCCTTAGACAGCAAATCCAGGAGGGATAGTCTTAAATATGATTGTAGTTGGACTAATCATCCTTAGACAGCAAATCCAGGAGGGATAGTCTTAAATATGATTGTAGTTGGACTAATCATCCTTAGACAGCAAATCCAGGAGGGATAGTCTTAAATATGATTGTAGTTGGACTAATCATCCTTAGACAGTAAATCCAGGAAGGATAGTCTTAAATGAGATTGTGATTGGACTAATCATCCTTAGACAGCAAATCCAGGAGGGATAGTCTTAAATATGATTGTAGTTGGACTAATCATCCTTAGACAGTAAATCCAGGAAGGATAGTCTTAAATGAGATTGTGATTGGACTAATCATCCTTAGACAACAAATCCAGGAGGGATAGTCTTAAATATGATTGTAGTTGGACTAATCATCCTTAGACAGTAAATCCAGTAATTCCGAAAGGAAGGATAGTCTTAAATATGATTATGATGAGATTGATCCAGTAATTCTGAAAGGAAGGATCATGTATGCTGCTGATCGTGTGATGACGATGCTGCTGATCGTGTGATGACGATGCTGCTGATCGTGTGATGACGATGCTGCTGATCGTATGATGACGATGCTGATGATCGTGTGATGACGATGCTGATGACGATACTGATGATCGTATGATGACGATGCTGATGATCGTGCGATGACGATGCCGATGATCGTGTGATGACGATGCTGATGATCGTATGATGACGATGCTGATGACGATGCTGATGATCGTGTGATGACGATGTTGATGACGATACTGATGATCGTATGATGACGATGCTGATGATCGTGTGATGACGATGCTGATGATCGTGTGATGACGATGCTGATGATCGTATGATGACGATGCTGATCGTGCTGCTGTTGATAGTGTGATGATGATGCTGCTGATCGTGTGATTACGATGCTGATGATCGTAATGCTGATATTGATGTTGACATTGATGTACCAGTAACTGTTTGAGTTACTGATGAAGACAAATTGAAGAAAGCTTCCAATGATTTATAGATGTATCATATATGATGTTGATGACTCCTTGCTCGTGCAGATGTTGTTATAATATCCTTCTCGTTAAGGGGGAGTGTTGATATATTGTAACTTCAAAGAATATTATATTTGTACTTTATTATTCCGGAGATGTTTCATTCCTCCGTGAAGATCTTATTGTATATCCGGAGATGTTTATTCCTCCGTCGGAATGTAGTAACTCGGGTTATTAGACTTCCCTAGTAGGGGTCGGCCCTGTATGTGTTATGTGGGTCAAAGGGTTATTAGACCACCCTAGAGGGGTCGGCCCAGTTAGTTGTAGTGGGGTATTTAACCTATTGGTTAAATACAAGCCTACGTGTACTTGTGTAAAATACATATCAGAGTAGTGTATAAATAGAGGAGGTGTGTTCCTCATTACACACACTCACTCACTTGAGAAAGGCGCATTTGTGGAGGAGAGGTCTGCTATGGAGGAGAAGGAGCTTATGCTCAGGGTTTGCATCTTTGTATACTGCTGGTCATCTATATTGAGGAAGCTTTGCTGGGTTTTCTACCCCATGAGGGTTTCCCAGGATAAATCTCTGTCTCTTGTGTTTATGCTATGCTTGTTGTTTCTTCAGTGATCCTGTATATGCTATTATTGTGAAATGGAATGTAATGCTGCTATTTTCTGTCTTAGCATATTGAATTTTAACAGTATCCAAAGCCTTAGGACCCAAATATTATGAAAAATCATGTATATAGAGGACATGTTTCAAGTGCAATGGATTTTAATTATTGATTCATTGCATTCATGAAACTAAAAAGCATGAATTTGGGAGGATGATAGTAGAAATGTAGAGCTTCAAATATGTATTATATCAAGTAGAGAGTGCGAAGGAAAGAAAAAATATTGCATTGTTGAATTCACAGGTAAGTGAATATTGTCAACTTTCAAATTGTACATTCAATTTCTACAAATATATCTTATAAAGCTCACATTATAAAAAAGGCTTGTTTTTGTGGAACTAGGTACAAATGTGCAATTTCGTGAAGTAATTTTACAAAAAAACCAATCAGTATGTTCAACATGCGCATGAAGTGTGATGGAAGGATGAACAATATAGAAAATGAAAGGACACATTTCCCCTTGGAAGCATATTGTCGGTTGTGTATTTTGTTGATAACTACACCATTCAACCACAGAATGACATTCAAAGTCAATATTACCATTTGGACAATGTTAGCATAATGGTATATATCACATATATGCACAGGCCAGAGAGAAGCAACAACAAGAGGATAATAGTGAAGGAGACAAATTTACACATCACTTATGACAGGTGCCATGACCTACATTATGTGCAACATTCCTTTCGAATTTTCTATGATTAGTTGAAAGAGAGAGATATATAGATGGATCAACATCGGGATATGGTTAGATGGCTGTGTGGGTGAGTTAAAAAATGCTTGTGTATTCAAATGGTTTAGTATTTTGCACAAGACATATGATGTGCCGCATATTTGGAACCTATTTTGTGACTAGGAATAGGAAAGAAGAGAACGATGTGTTAAAGTTACAGCATCATGATTCATTCTCCAAGGCAATATTGTGTGTCAAGATTGAGCATCGTGTGTTGAGGTAGTGCCTTATAGGAGCATGGGTTGGACTCAGGAAACTTGGAGAAGAATATTGAGTTGGAATCAAGAATGAATAAACCTCATGTGTTGAGGTAAGTACTTTGTATGTCAAAGTGATGATGTTGTATAGTCTTGCTTGTCAAGGCTAAGGTCTTGTGTGTCAAGACAGATCCTCATGTGTTGAGGTGGTGCCTCATGTGCTGAGGTAATGCTTTCTGTGTCGAAGCATGAATGGTGTGTGATGTAATACTAACTATGGTTGAGCTATTGAGTCTCCTCCATATATTGGCCACCTCTATAGTGAATTACTTTAGCATATGACCACTTGGAATGATAGTAGAACAAGATGATCACATCATTGGGAAAATATCCTTATTATATTTTATATGAAATAAGAAAAGAGAGAATTTGATTTTCTCACTTGAGTGATGATAAAGACTTCAATTAAATAAAGAGAACTCGAATTGTAAAACTTCAGTGATGTTAGCAAAGAAGACTTCAGTCAATTAAAGGAGAACTCGAATTTATCACTTCAATGAGGTTAACAAGAAAAAATTAAGTTAAAAGAGTTAACTAAGTGATAAAAAATAAGATATAGTTTACTAAGTGTTTGCATGATGACACTTCAGTTGTGACACTTGAGTTATACTAAAAGACGACACTTGAGTTACAAAACTTGCATAACAACACTTAATCTAGCCACCTAACTAAGTGGTCTAAAATCCAGATGGAGGGCGAGTTCATCCTAAATTCAAAAGATAAAAATAGAATCCAAAGCATGAGAATAATATATATATATGTTATACAAGATTGATGAATTCAATGTGAAGTGAATTATCTTCTCTCTTGAAGACAATGTTCTTTTCTTTGTGCAAGATATTATTCTGAGTTCTATTCTTCCATATTATCTCTTGCTATGATATATGAACCAGGGGTGCTTGATGTAATCTACTTATTGTGAAGCAAGTCATTCTCTATTATCAATCAATAGACCAAGGAATATTTTTCTAGGGTTTTCCCTCTCAAGTTATAGAGGGTTACCTAGGGTAAATTTATGTGTCGTATGTGAATGCTTATATTTATGATTGTTCATTGATTTCAGGTACTACTACAATTTCAAATTAAGTATAAAAAATTAACATGGTATTAGAGCTTGGGGAATGAAAGAGCTAACTTCAGTAGTCAAGATTAAGCCTACATAGATCCTGAGTGTATCTGTGCAGACAACTCAATTTCCTCTTGAATGTATCTATGTAGACAACTGTGGTACTTTTGCACGAAATGTTTCTTTGAATATTTGATACCCAATTTTGTGCACAGGGTATGGAATAGATTTGTTAGCTCATGCACATCTTGATCCCTTTGCTGCCACAGCGTAGTCCATTGTATGTACTTGTCCTCATAGCTTCCCACGGGATAATATTGTTCCTTGATGGCGTCTCAGAAAGAATTCCAAGTGGGTGCGGCCGAAAACAAAGAGGATGCCCTCTCATCCTTTTGCTCATAGTAGGTTTCCCACCGGTCCTTGACATGGGGAGTAGCTTTGAGGAGTGTAAAAGTGATTCTTTCTCAGTTGGAAAAGTCCTACACCAAGAAATACCCTTCTAATAGATTCAACCATCTATCTACGATGTCTGCATCTATTTGGCCTTCAAATATGGGAATGTCAAAGTTTACTTGTACCTTAAAAGGGGTTGCGCCTCCAGAGTGGCTGCTGGTGGGAAGTCGTTGAAAGATCTGGGAAAATTTATCCACCAACGCATTCCTTTGTTTCTCGAGGGCCTCCTCGAACAATATTTTGATAGGATATCCTACTCCCTCATCTTTCTTTTCGTCTTCCATGGGTGGTCGTCGGGGTTTGCGAGGCTGATCTTGCAACGGTTCAACCAGGTCGAGCCCTAACTCCTTATACCCTGACCTCGTTGGGGACATGCAAAGAAGGATCGAGAAAGAGAAGAACCGCTCTGATACCACTGATACGGACTTATGAAGGAATGCAAGGAATTACAGAAATACACCTAAATGTAGAGATACAGCATAAATAAGACTTCATTTCATTAATCTCACATAACAAAAATATGCCTACAAACAAAATGGAAATAAACAAGCTAGGGAGCTGGTAGCTTATCTTTGAGAAGAGATGTGGTGGTCACCGACCTTTGAAATCTGAGTTACAATGGTGCTCGAAGCCTATCTATTATTGAGAAACAAAGGTAAACCCTAATCATCCAAAAACCTAACCCTAGGATATGGAAATGCCAAACTATGGGCCCCGTTGCGGTAAATTGGTACATCAATTTCATGGCGTCACAACTTTGGCATACAATCTCCGTTTGACGCACAAGATACCTCATTCGAAAGATCTATCCGAGGACTACATTGATGGATGCAAATGTCAAGTCATTGACTCACATTCACTAGAGGAAATGTTCCCAAAAAACATCATTTAGGGCCTCAAAACGGCTCCAGACGTTTAGGACATGAAAAAACTGCTAAAAATAGTAAGTTGTGCTATAATTAAGGAAACTAAAAGAAATGAAAGAACAATGTTGGGGCCCCAAGTGGAATAGGTGGGTGGCCACCAATATCCACTTGGATCATGCTAGAAGGAGGCCTCTCCTATCGAGACCAGCTGGGAGGACTGACGGTATTTTCCTCTCATTACGGCACAGTACAAGACATGCTAGATGCCCATGCTTGGGAGTAAGGCACCTTCGGTAGTGTGGATGTTCAGAATCATCACAGTGTTGTTTTTGCTACTAAAAAGCGTGCACGGTATCGAGACATCCTGGAAACCCGTGTTTTGTAGTAATTCTGGCCAAAAATTAGAGTAGCATGCCATGCCCATACTTTGCAGAACGTGATGTCATCATGCCGCCGCCACCCCCCGGAAGGGAAAAATGAGGATTGCATCAATGTTTGGCATCCAATTAAAACTACAAAAAAAAAAATTATTTTTAATAATTAGATTTAATATAATATATTTAACACTATAGTCAAACTATAGCTTGAGGAAAAAAATTAGTCTATAGACCCAAATTAATAGGTACTCTACGATACATATAGGATCCCCTTTGGGGACATAATAATGTGTAACTAAGTGCTTTATAGTTGGAGGACATTCACATAAGTTATTTAAACCACTAAAAAAAGTATTCTCTTACATTAATTTTAAATGTTACTTTAGAAATTAAAAAATTAAAATTAAATATTTGATTTAAAATTTAGATTTATTAAATTATATATTTGATTTAAAATATAAAGCTTATCAAATATTTAGAAGAATTAGATTTCAACTTACAAAATTTAATTTTTAGATATATTTGATAACTTTCAATATAAAATCTATCTATAAAAAGATATGTATCCAAATTTCTATTTTAAAAAATATGTATCCAAATTTCTATTTTAAATTGAGATCTATAAAATATTTAGATAAATCAAATTTACATTCACAAATTTAATCTAATCTCTGGTTATGTTCATAAATTCCTATATAAGATGGATCTAAACAAAAAAAACTATATCCAAGTTTCCTATAAACAAAAAACCTTAAAGTTTATTATGACTTCCAATAAAGTCCTAGCTTAAGATCCAATATAGGTACTACGGTTTCATTAGAATACGATTGTTCACGGAACATTTCCTATCACAACCTTCAAAGTTAAGCATTCTTTATATCGAACTCCCAAAATCTTGATCCACAACACCTCTCGAAATCTTGATCTACAACACCACTGATGGGGTCAATCTGCTTTATGCATGAAATCTTAATCAAATCTCAATGCAGTAAATTCAACTATTTTAGAGCAAGCGTAGTTAAATAATACACTATCAATCCATTTAGATTATTATGGATAGTGCTCACAGTATAACCAATTTGTTGAGAAAGTCATTCAACCTCTCAATTGGAAACTCTCATCTTATTACTACTACTATTTTTTATTGCACTTTTACTAAGAGGCAGATACTAAGGAGATTTGCTCCTAATTCCACTTGTTTATAAAGAGAAATTTTAGGAACTTATGATATTATTGGAGATGTTATCTTGATCTTTTAGTGTTTTCCTTTCATTTCAAATAACTTTGAGTAAGGGTTTTAAGCAACTCATGATATTCTTGGACTTGTCATCTTGATCTCATTAATAATGGCTTGTTCTATAGTCAATTCATCTCTATATTGGTGAACACATCAAATAAGACAAGAATCTCATATTTTAGGAACTTACAATATTAGTGGAAATGCCATCTTTACCTCCTAGTGTTCTTCCACTAATTTTCATTTTCATCTTGATCTCTTAGTGTCATTTTGATCTCTTAATAATGAGTTGTTCTATGATTAAGTGCGCTTTACACCGATGAACAAATCAAATGAGACATAATAAACTTAATTCAATTGACAAAAATCTAAAACACCAATTATATATAATCAAATTAAATTTCAAATGAGACATTAAAGACTTAATTCAATAGAAAAAAATCTAAAACACCAACAATATATAATCAAATTAAATTTCTTAACTATAAAATAAGTCACTTCTAAAAACATTGACCTTCTTGTTAATGTGTCAAATCCTCAAGGTTAGCATCCAAGTGACTCTATGTTGTGGATGCACATCAGATTGTGTTATAATAAGATGTAAAAGCACACAAATCAAACAAATTAGACACGTATCCAAAATTTAAAGTGAGTAGTCTACAATGTGTTGGTGAAAGTGGGAAAGAGAAGTACCTAACAAATCAAAGAAGTTAAATAAGATAATAAGCAACAAATATATATTCACGATATGATTTTTAAAAACTGTGGTCAAATGACCAATCAGTTGTATGTAAAAAATCAATAGTAAAGTTCATCATATTATTATTTAATTTTAGAAATATAATTGATTATTTAATAAATTAAATCAAGATTAGTTTGGTGGGTTAGCTTGAGTGGTTGAGAGTCTTTTTTATAAATAGAAGGTTACGAGGTCAAATTCTCAGGTGGCTATGCATAGATTGTAATAGGGCCTCACTCGATGTCTCCACCAAGTTAAGCTCTGTAATCAATGTCGAAAGTTTACCCCATAGAAAAGATTGGCTTCCCATATACTCTGGATTTCGAGAAGGGTTTCATGAATACAACAAACTCCAGATAGATACCCATTTGTAAAACATTTCATATGTTTTAAAAATAAATATTTTCATTCCAAAAACAAAAGAACTTTATTTTATTTTTGTAATGCATTATACCAAAACAATTCTTACTCATTTCTTCAATTCTAAGGACAAACTATAAATGAACAATATTTATAATTATCTATTTTCTTGTTATAATTATTTAGCTTGTGTAATATTCTTGTTTTAAAATTTTGTATAAAAAATGATATTTTGATTTTGATTTGAGAATCATTTATAATTTTTAAAATTCATTTTTATTTTAATTTAAAAATATTTTAGAAGTTTTTGAATTCTTATGTTATTGATGATGATGATAATGATGATAGTTATTAATGTTTTAAAATCAAATGGATGTTATGACAATTTGTTCTTATTTTAACAATGTTGATTTTTTTCTTTACTGTTAGAGCATTATTACATCTTAGGACCTTAGTCATTAGTCATATTATTGATTAAATGGTCCCAAATTGGTTAATTATTTCATCCCAAGGTGTGTACAAGGTTGTTAGAAGTTGGTTAGGCTCAATGATGACTTATCCACCAAAAATATGGGCCAAAGGTGGTCAAATGCCTGTAAGGTGCCCTAATTATGACCACCTCATGCATTTATTGCACCTATTTTTCCTAAGGCACCCTGTTTCCCTGTTTTAAGGAAACATTGTTGACCAAAGGCTCCCATGCATTGTATCTAGTCATCTAGGCCCAAAACTAGTTGTTTTGTCCTCTCCTTGGATACCTAACCACCCACCAACCACCTCCCTCACAAGTGTGAGCCTCAGGTGAGTCTTCCAAATCATTCCCAATGTTCACATGAGAAATTCATAAGGGTTTGAGGTGATTTGGGAGCTCCTTAGTCAACCTAGGGGGGATGGGGGTCAAATCTAAGCTGGCCACATGTCAAGCCTCCTAAGGAATTCAATTTATTCCTATTTCTATATAAGGATGGTCCAAACTCATGGTTATGTTGGACAGTTAATAAACTATGAGATTTGATCATTTATAATTCTGGTTTTTTATCATTTATTTTCCTGGTTTTTTATCATTTGTAACTGTTTTTTATCATTTCTTTTTCTAGAATTGGTTATGCACTTATATATTGCATAGTAAGCTAAATATTTCAATTGTGAGGCATATATAGTAGTTAGATCCTACTGTGATAGACATTTTACATGCTATCAAAGCTCTTGGAGATATTATTCGAACCAATAGACTGTTTTAGTGGTGTGGCAGAAGCAGTGGAGAAACCACAGAAGTCCCTGGAACCATTGCATTGAATCTATTGGATTCTATCTAGGGTGTGATTCTCTCTCGAATGCACCCACTATCAAGCATGGTTCGAATCTGTTAGTGTAGATCCCCTCCTGAGTGTTGAGAGTTTTATTGCAGGTGTTCAAGTACCATTGTCACCAAGTGCTCAAGCAGCAGTAGAAGATGGAGCAAACTGATCCAAATTTTCTCACTCCATTCAACTACTTTGAATGGAAGGATGACATGGTTATTTAGTTGAGATCCAAGGGTCTTTTTAGGATCACCATGGGCAATGAGGTTGAGCCCAACTCTGCCGTGGAGAAGTCAAAATTATTCAATAGAATGGATGAGGCATTCGGCCTCCTTTGTCTTAGTATTTCGAGAGACCTCCTATTTAATGTCAAAAGTCTAGCTGCACCAAATGAAGTATGGCTCAAGCTTGAGTCTTTGTTTGGGAAGAATGATGAGATGAGGGGTCACCAATTTGAGAATGAGTTGATCTCACTGAGCCCAATCAACTTTGAATCCATCCAGGAATTCTTCACCAAGTTCAAGAGCTTGGTCTTGCAAATCAAATAGTGTGGCATTGACAAGGACTAAGAACAGTTGGTTATGGCCATCATTTCGAAGTTGGGTCCTGAGTATTCAATTTTTGTCTCTACATTTCACTCCACAAAGCTCACAGTTAGAAACTGGAAGATGCCATATTTAGTTGATTTCATGGAGATGCTAACTCAAGAGAAAGATAAGTTGGTCTTGATGGGTTCCATTAAGCAAAAATAACAAGTACTTGCAACTGGAGATTCGAAACAAGGAAGAGGCAAGTAAAATCCCAAGGGTTTGAAACCACAAGAGAATAAGAAGAAGGAGGAGAAGCCCAAATCCACTGATGGGGGTTCGAATCCTGTCAAATACAAGGGATAGAAGAAAGAGAAGACAAAATGAAACTACTATCAAAAGGGTTGGCATCCTAATATTTCTTGCATGAAGAAAAGCATAGACATGATGACCCATCTCTTACAGAAAAACAACATTCCTCTTCGAGGAAGTTTAAAGAAGAAAGAGGGTGTTTCTGAAGACAAGGATAGGTGCCATGCATTGATGGATAGTACCTCTGAATCTTCTTCTTTCATCATTGATTCAGGTGCCTCAAGGCACATGGCTTCTTAAATAGATTCATTCTCTACTCTTTCTCCATACAGTGGTTCTTCCATTATCATGGGAGATGATTCAGAAATACCTACTAAAGGCATTGGGAAAATCTCACTGGAAAATGGGAACTTCAGTAATGTACTGTATGTGCCTGATCTTGCAGCAAAATTACTCTCTGTGTACCAATTGACCCATACTAGTTCATCCAAGAGAGTGATATTCGCCCAAGAAGATGTGGAGATATCAGAATTTTCGACTGGCAAAGTTGTAGCAGTGGGTGTTGCAGACCATGATTCGAGGATGTACAAGTTCTCACATTTTCTTGAGTACTATTCTCCAAATTCACTTCTGTCACATGGTAATGAATTCAGAAATCTATGGCATGAGATGTTTGGGAAACTCAACTATTGATATCTTCAATCCTTGAGCAAAGAAGAGATGGTTGAAGGGATTTCAACAATCAGATTTTCCAATGGCACTTGCAAAGGGTACATTGTTGGGAAGCATGCTGAGAAGAAGTATGAGAAAGGGAAGGCAAGGAGAGCTATTGAACCTCTTAGTTTAGTGAATTCAGATCTGATTGGTCCACTCCCCACTCCCTCCTATGGAAGCTCAAATTATGTGCTCACCTTCATTGATGATTTCTCAAGGTATTGTTGGTTGTATTTTCTGAAGCAAAAATCTGAAGTTTTCCAATGTTTCAATGTTTTCAAGAACTGTGTGGAGAAATTTAGTGGGAGAACCATGAAGGTCTTGAGGATTGATAATGGAAGGGATTATTTAAACAAGGACATGCAATAGTTCTGTGAAGAGAATGGCATCCAAATGCAACATTCTGTGCCATACACACCTCAGCAAAATGGTGTTGCAGAGCACAAGAATAGAGCACTGAAGGAGATGGCCACTTGCATGATGGAGGATAAGCATGTGTCTCCTAAGCTATGGGATGAAGATATTAATTGTGCTTCATATGTTTAGAACAGAGCACCACATAAATCCTTGGAAGGAATGACTCCATATGAGGCTTGGATGGGACACAAGCCCAATGTTTCTCATTTCATGTTGTTTGGCTCAAGAGCATGGGATAGGATCCCTCCAGAGAAGAGAAAGGAATTGCAGATCCAAATCAAGGAGTCAATCATGGTTGGATATGCAGAAGATTCAAAGGGATACAAGCTCTTTGATCCATAATCTCTCAAAACATTCATTGAAATAAGTGTCCAATTCGAAGAAGAAGAGCCCATGCAAGCTATAGAACAAGGTGAAGGGGAATGCTCATATCCTCTTCTTGATGATGATGTATGTGATGGCTATTTTTATGATATTTATGATTCTTTGATTGTTGATGATGATGATGACATGTATTCTGATCATGAACCTCTCTCAAGGCCCAATTGGACTTAGAAAATCATATAAGCTACTGGTGATCTTGCAGGAGATCATCAAGATCCTATGAAAACTAGATCTCAGTTTCACAATGCTTTTGCATCTTGTGATCCATATCTGAGTGGTAGATGTTTTCTAATAGTTGGATCTGATCCTAAATCATATTCAGAAGCGTCAAAAGATCCAATATGGAAAACAACCATGCAAGAAGAGATGAACTCCCTCCATGACAATGAAACATGGGATTTGGTCCCTCTTCCTCCCAAGAGGAAAATAGTGCAATGTAAATGGGTTTATAGGACCAAAATGACATCTGATGGTTATGATGTGAATTATAAGGCCAGGCTGGTGGCTAAGGTCTTCTCTCGGGTCCATAGAGTGGACTATATAGAGACATTTGCACCGGTGGAAAATATGGACTCCATCAGGCTAGTTTTGGCCATTGTTGCTTCCAAGTGATTGGAGGTTCATCACATGGATGTGAAGAGTGCATTTCTTCATGGGGATATTCATGAGGGGATATATATGCAGCATCCCAAAGGATTCATCGCAGATCATACACTTGTGTGTGGGTTGAAGAAGTCTCTCTATGGTCTCAATCAAGCTCTTAGAGCTTCGTATGCCAAGATGGACAATTTTCTGTTGTCACAAAACTTTGAGAGATGTATGTATGATACTAATGTCTATATTCAACATGTTGGTGACCTGATATTGATAATATTACTGTATGTTGATGATATTTTTATTACTAGTAGCTGCACCAAAGAATTGGGCTCATTTAAGGTTGCATTACAGAGTGCATTTGCCATGACCAATCTAGGATTGTTGAAACAATTTCTGGGTTTGGAGATTGATCAAACTATGGATGGGATATCTGTTTCTCAATAAAAATATTCTTCAAATCTGCTACAGAATTTCAGGATGGATGAATATAATTATGCAAAATTCCCATTCCTTTCTGTAGTTAAGCTTACTGTTTGGGGATCTTCACCACTAGTTGACAGCTCACTATATAGACAACTAGTTGGGAGCTTGTTGTATATCACACACTCTTGACCACATTTGTCTTATGTTGTTGGGGATGTTTCAAGGAACATGCAACAGCCTCATGAGTTCCATTGGAAGGAAGCCAAGAGGATCCTTCATTATGTACATGGTACCAAGCATTATTGCATCCACTATGCAGTCGGTTCATCTCTTGAACTAGTTGGTTTTACTGATTACGATTGGGATGGTGATAATTCTGATCGGAAGTCTACTTCTGGTTATGTGTTTATGCTTGCACATGGTCCCATTTGTTGGTCAAGCAAGAAGCGGAACACCATATCATTATCTTTAGTTGAGGCCGAATACAGGGGAGGAGTGAATGCAACTACACAATGGGTGTGGTTTCAAGGCATTCTTGGAGAGTTTGGATTTGTGTTTGACTCACCCACAGTCATTTGGTGTGACAATCAAATCCCAATCAATATCTCCACGGATCCAGTACAAAGACAGAGGACCAAGCACATAGAGATTCACATGTACTACATTCGAGCCTTGGTGCATGAGCAGATCATAACATTACAGTATTTCCCTTCTGCTGAGCAAATTGTTAATATCTTCACGAATAGTTTCACTGAGAATCTTTGACCTTCACTTACCTTAGATCAGTCCTTGGGGTGAGTGATGCATGGTGAATACTAGTGTATTTTACAAATATGCCACATGTCCATTTTTGAGGGGAGGTTTTATTTCCCATGCGGTTTTCCTTCTTTCCTTGGTTACATGGACAAATAAACATTGTTGTTGTAAAAGGTGACTTGAGTCTTAGTTGCCAAGGCCTTATTTTGATATATTGACACAAGTCTAGCTTATGGGGGGGGTGTTAAAGAATTATTACACCTTAGGACCTTAATCATTAGTCATATTATTGATTAAATGGTCCTAAACTGGTTAATTATTACATCCCAAGGTGTGTAGAAGGTTGTTAGAGGTTGGTTAGGCCCAAAGATGACTTATCCACCAAAAATATGCACCAAAGGTGGTCAAATTCCTATAAGGCACCCTAATTATGACCACGTCATGCATTTATTGCACCTATTTTTCCTAAGGCGCCCCATTTCCCTGTTTTAAGGAAACATTGTTGACCAAAGGTGCCCATGCATTGTATCTAGTCATCTAGGCCCAAAACTAGCTGTTTTGGCCCCTCCTTGGATACCTAACCACCCACCAACCACCTCCCTCACATGTGTGAGCCTCAGGTGAGTCTTCCAAAGCATTCCCAATGTTCACATGAGCAATTCGTAAGGGTTTGAGGTGATTTTGGAGCTCCTTAGTCAACCTAGGGGGGATCAGGGTCAAATCTAAGCTAGCCACATGTCAAGCCTCCTAAGGCATTTGATTTCTTCCTATTTCTATATAACGATGGTCCAAACTCGTTGTTATGTTGGATAGTTAGTAAACCTTGAGATTTAATCATTTGTAATTCTAGTTTTTGATCATTTATTTTCCTGTTTTTTTATCATATGTAACTCGTTTTGATCATTTGTTTTTCCAGAATTGTTTATGCACTTATATATTGCATAGTAAGATACATATTTCAATTGTGAGGCATCTATAGTAGCTAGATCCTACTATGATAGATATTTTACATTTACCCTAATTAAAATAGAGAGATACTTTTGATCTTCTAAATTAGGATTGATCGCCTCCTTATAATATCTTAATTTTCTTTTATCTTCTAACTCTTTATCGCACTATATCTTTTCATTAAATTTATATATAATAATACTTTTAATATTGTCCTATTGTGTAGAGTAACCTCTTCCTCAAATCCCCAATGGTTTAGCCAAGAATTAGCATCTTTATGCGAAACTCACTTAAGTCGCAGGTGGTTCTGAGTAGAGTATGCAACAATTTTTGGAAGCCTCTTATGTACTATGTTGTTTGTCTTGTTCTTATAAATCAGGTACTTAATCATAGCCATGCTCTCAATAGGGGAGAGACTTGATTTTATGAGGAGAATAGGATAGGGTGTACTACCTTTAATTTTGAGATTATATGTTATATAGAGCTTTTAGCTTGGTCTACCCTTCTCCAAGATTCTTTAATAATGTTGCAACCCAAAGCTTTACAACCATATAAGATAAAGAAAGTGAGAAGAGTCTAAAACATGAGTTTCTTCACATTAACTAGTAGCTTTTTTATTCTTTAAATCATAAAATTCATTTTAAAATATAGCTTCTTCATATAGATTTGAAGGAATTCTTTCTATGCCTGCATCGTGAAATTAAACTATTATGTGGAAATTCTCCATAATATATGTTTTGAGTGGTTATTTGGATTAAGGGTAAAACACAATATATTCAATAAGTCAATAATATGGTTTGATGCATTTAATATCCATCGAAGTTGTTCATCGAAATTTAAATATAATACATATCTTAAATATGTTTCGTAATTATTTGATTAATATTATTTAAAAATGCAAGGAATTGATGAAAATGTCTCTTTGCAAAATATACATGATATTAAAAATATTGTTACTTCGAAGTTCAAATAGAATTCATGGTGTAACATACCCAATTCCCTTAATAGACCTACAAGATATCAGGTATAAATATTTCAAGTTGACCAAATAAGTTAGTTTTATAACAATAAATCTACATAAAATCTCCTTATGGTAATCATTAAGTCAAGATAGCACAAGTATCCATAACTTTCCAACACATAATAATTGATAAATACAACTTTCACGAGCATCCTCTTTGTTAACATTACAATCATAGGAGCTATTTAAATGTTATTAGATGATATTTAACATTTAAATAGCACAAATATCATCTAATCTCTATCCGCTAAAGGAGTACGTGGAGTCAATCATGCTATCCATAAAATATCTTACATATACAAATCCTTCTCCTCAATGTACATATTATCAAAGTAGTTACAACATGTTCAATATTATCTCAAAGTAATACAATTACATGTTCATATACATATACCATATAGGTTCAGAATTCCAACTATAACCAAATAGTGTCTTGTTATCAAGTAACTAGAATATATATTAAGTTCTTAACTGAAGCACGAGATAACCATATAAATAACAGCCCTTGATTATACTATCTTTTAATACTGTAATTAGTGTAGAATCTGAAGCGTTTGGCATTGAAATCCCTAACTCTTTATAGAACATTGTTCACCTAAAGGGTTGTTTAGTAAGCCAATGGTTGATTCATTATTTATTAATATCACATTCCAACTAAATTCAACAAGTGAAACTTTTTTTTATAAACATATTCCCTAACCTGCTGAGATTTAATCATAAAGCTCTTCTTTTCATTTATACACCTCATGCTTGTGTGTACTCTATTAAAATACATATACATGTAATAATTATGTGTTAACTTTACATGTCTTATTAACTCCTAACATAACCTCTCTTCTTTTTACAAGATCCCATTTAATAAAAGAAATTTAGTTAAGAGATTTAGTTAGACCCTTTTAAAACTACATATATTTATCTCATGGCCAAGGTTACTCATTCCTATCGACTAATTATACATATACTTATTTGTAACAAGTGGGCATGACAAGATAGGCTTTAGCATAAAGACAAGACTCATACTACAAATGAAAGTCTAACAATATTTCTTCAAGCATATTACCTTTTTACATAATGAAAGAACTAATAAACAAGCATAAATACAGGTTTAATGATTAATCTTAAGATCGACTAATATTTCCCACATACATACTAATCAAAAGATACATTACTATTTATTAAAGGATATTCACTACCATATATAGAGAGAGAATTTAATATTGAGTTTAATAATAGTAATATATCAATCTTATAATTGAAAGAAATTAAAGGAAACTGAAGACCTGACTGCAACATCCCACCCAACCAACTGGTTTTTTGTTCGGTATATGTTTTCCCACCCAGAGACCATCCCCAAGCTCAACGAGAATCCACTAGAGTAGATTTTTTTTCGCAAATCCCACCTTCTCTCTTAGCATAAGAGACTAATGATAGTCCACAATCTTATTTTGAGCAAATATATATCACACTTAGGTAATATATTTGAATTATGATGGTATCATGGCTATGGACAACATTTACCAAGCATTAGGATTACATTCTCACTTCCACACGTAAGAGTAGATTAAACCAAGAATTTCACTCTCTCTTAGCTTGCTCCATACACATATACAAACTCTAAAGATGTAAGATGGAGGCATCAAATAAATAACTAAATCTAGGAGTGCACCCTCTAGGACCTACCTTCGTACAATTGTTATTATTTATAAGAAATCTCATTTAATAATTTCAAAAGAATCTAAAGAGTTGTGCCCTTGTGAACTTTGCTTCTCATATGCAGTTCATATATGCTCCTCGGTAACTCTAAGGGATGTGCCCAGTTATCACTACCATCATGATTAATCAATTTCATAACAAGAGTTGCTAAGGGAGAAGCCCTATCACTGCCAAAGTAGATATTTAGTTATCCATTAAAATTGTTAGGGACTACGGCCTCCCTAGCTGCACCCTTCCTGGTTTAATTATAACTTAAACATCGTAACGAAAATCATCAATGTACAAAAATACTTTCCTTATGCCACACCCTCACAAGCTGCGCCTCTCCGACTTAACCCAACTTAACAAAATATCAAAAATATAATTAAAAAGAAACAAAAAGTATCCTAGTCTACATCCTTCATGGTTGTGCCCTCTATGTCTCAAACAACATCAAAATATACTTTCAAAATGCCAATAGTATAACCTAGGGATGCGCCCATGCTAGCTTCACCTTCCATGGCTCATCCAAACCTAAGTTAAAATTCATAGAAACATCCTGGGGTTGCGGCCATGCTGGTTGTGTCCACTCTCTGCTCTCTAAGACATCAAAAACCAAAATTAAACCAGAATTAAGACCCAACAGAGTTGTGCTCTCTCTCATTGCTCTTGGAGACATCCCAAAACAATAATTAATAAGAAATACTTAGATCCCAAGAGAGTTGTGCTCTCTCTTTGCTCATGGAGACATCCCGAAAACAATAATTAAAAAGCAAGAATTAGATCCCAGAGTCACGATGCCTCAGTGGTTGCACCCTTTCCATCTCATTAGGCAAGCAAAAATCAAAACAGATAAATAAATAAAGCACTGTACTGCACCCTCCCCTTTCGGTTTGCATATATAGCACCAGAGGTTGCACCCGAAGGACTGCGCCCTCCACCAAAATCCCCTTGTCAAGCAATTAAACTATGAAACGTATGAAACATAACAACATAAATGTTGGGCTGGTGTGACAGCCCCTCGCAAAACAATTTCTATTTTACTTGAAGTAAAAGACTTACTATTTTTTAATTATTCTTTGAGTTATTAAAACTCACAAAAATTGTAACTCACATTTAAGTGAGAGTTATGTGCACAAAAAATATTTCTATTATTATTTTAAATAAAAGAAAAATATTGGAGAGGATCAATTAAAAGAGGGGACACCAGCTACAACTATCGACAAGAGATAGCACAACCATTATGAAAAACCAGTGAATACAAGTGGAGAACTCAACACTCCAACAAGATCCAAAGATATAGGGATCTCATGATTTACTTGAGATTGGGTTGGTGATGGCACAAGACCTAGGAAAATACTATAAAGAGGAGCACTGAGAGAGCATGGGGGCATGTTGTGCAGAAGAGAACCATTATGCTGGAGCATTTTTGTTGAGACCTCTTATTTGTTAAGTCCATCGATTTTAATTGTTACAGACTCCAAGATAGGAGTGTTGCGTTGCAGTAGTGTTGGTCTAGTAGTTGAGGTGGTGATCCAGCTCGGGTGTGAGATCTGGTGATTTTCAGATTCTCTATGGTTGAGAGGAATTGATACCTCTCCATTGCATTTTTGGTATGGCATACCTTTCTATCAAGTAAGTGATACTTGTTGTAGATGTGTTTATTGTCGTTGTTTATGAATGGAACATGTAGATCTCTACTCAATTGTTTAAGTATCACTGCCTGTGACGGAGGAAACAATCCCCCTATATATACATATCTTGTAGATACGTTTTTTTTATTTACTTGAGATCTCGATTGACCTTTGGCAAGGCATAGACAGGATATGTTAGATCCCTGTATTTTCCTTTATGCAAACGCTTGGTGTGTATCACTGTGTGATGTTTTTGTTGTCAACGCCTCTGTGTTATGCACATGCTCGAAGTCTGCCTTTGTTTTTATTTTTGGGCGTCCATCACTGGGTGGAGTTTTTACTGCCAACGTCTCTATGTTGTGCATGTGCTCGACGTTTATCACTGTGGGTGTTTGTGCTCGGTGATCCTAGCTAGGCGAGTTGGTAACGTCTCTATGTTGTGTTTATGATCGGTGTCTACTCTGTGATGTATCTATGGTCGGCGATCTCCACTTTGTCGGATGATCAGTCAGAGAATTTCCTTCCTTTGACAGAGCGTGAATCCTTTTTAAATACCATTACACATCATAAATTGGTTGATTCTTATGTTTTAGAATAGATGGATTATATTGTTGTTAAATTATGTTATGAAATATTTTTGAATAAAGTAAAGACGTGAAAAGTGAACAAACACGAAGGTATTAAATGGGCAAGTTGATGAGTTAAATGGATACTTGACTTAGATGGAGACTTCATGATGTTCAAAGCTACACATAGGATAGACTATCGAACTAATTAAATGAAGGCTTTAATGATTTTATGACATGTATAATTTATGTATTTTTAGCATTTGATGGAAGATAAGGTAGCTTTTGAAACAAAAAGTTACATGTATGTTTTGAATAAAAAATTGATAGTTTTTAGAAATGTCATATTTTCGCTCACTTCTATAATATCACGAATTTAATACGAATTTAATAGGAGTTACGGAAAAATATTTTCTATATACTTTAATTCTCATTATGACAATATTGGGACTATGACAATATGGTATCAGCGCAATAGGTTCCTACACTAGGACCAAGGAAAATTTTAGGGGCGAATTATAGCCCATGGGCGAAATTATAGGGGTTACCAAGAAACCATGGGCGAATTTTTAATATTAAACGGGTTTTCTGAAATTTAAGAAATTAGCCCACATTTTATGAAACCCCACATGGTGAAAAATCGGATAGCCCACTCAGCGAGAGAGGGAAAACGTGATTTATCCTAGTGAAAGATGGAGGAAATGGTCTGTTCGCCCCCGTCATTCCCGCAATGGAGTCCAAAGGTAGTGGGTTCGCCAGTAAATTTTCATTAATGGAGGCGTGAGCAGTTCGTTCGCCCATGGTTTTCATTTATAGAGGGGATTGTTAGTTTTTTCGCCCCGATTTATGGAGCATAGGGCATTTTCACTGGTTATTACGCCCTGGATTCGAGGTTTTCATGGACCATAGGGCATTTTCGTTGGTTATTTCGCCCTGGATTCGAGGTTTTCGGTTGAATTCCATGCTGTTTTTGAGTCTTGACCTCCCCATTTCGCGGTTAATGAAAAAATTGGGGTTTTAGCTCCCAAATTGGTTAGTAAGATGGGAAAACGTGAAACGTGAACGGTCTAGAATCCTGAATCAGTGAAATGGGGACGTTTTTTCCCCTATATAACACTGCAAGGGTGAACAATTTATCCCATACAAACCCATGGCATGATTTGTATCTTTGCATGAAGCTTGAGTGTAGTTACAATTTTACAGTGGTTGTCGCTGAGTGGAAAGCAATTCACGCCTCACGGTGGCTGAGTGGAAAGGGTTACAATTTTAAAGTGGCTGTCCCTGAGTTGAAAGTAATTCTTGCACTTACAAATGAGTGGCTGTCCCTGAGGTGGGTTTTGATTATTCTTGCACCTTGTTCAGTAATGGTTTCTATTTTTCCAACGGAGACATGGGAATTGATGCTTCGTTTCTTTGACAGGTGCAGTGTCCAAGTTGTTGGGTGTGCATGAGCGGAGACGACGATGGTGCATGGGGAGTTAGTTGTTCACTAGTTGTAATTGGACCAATTTTAGCAAGTAAGTGTGCTCGGCTTGGCCTGTGGTTAGATGATCTGTTTTTGTACCATACTTTCTTTTTTGTGTTTGGGTATTTCATTACATGTTGACTCTTGTGCTATTTTGTTGGAGTCTGATCGTTGGATTATGGTGTTGAAAAAACCTAGTTTTGAGTATCCTGTATTTTGAATTTTGTGTTATGGGATACGTTTATCAAGGGCTATGCATTTGTCCTGTTTGATTTGGATTTTATATCTTTGCTCTGGAGTATTGTCTTGTGTCTTATGACAACTACAAGTTCCTCAGTTTCAAAGACAAGTTCCTCAGTTTCAAAGAACTTGTTTGAAACTGAGGAACTTGTCTTGTGTGTGATTTAAATTTTGCAATAGTTAAACTACAGTGCAATGACTACCTCTATCCTACCATTTCTCTGTAGATGAAAGGCAATACTCCTCTAAGCAAGACTTGATAGGTTCTACACCAACACACAAGTTACCACTTTCACCAGAAAATCCAGAAGGTCTGTTCTAGTGGCAAATTCAATTACATGGTCAAATCACTTACCTACCTTAACCACCATGTTCCTCAGGGGAAGAGCTGGACCTCCACCTAAAAGAGAGTATATCTATTTTTCTTCTCTTTTTCTTCTATAGAAGTAGCTTTTGCACTCCCACGTTGTATCTACCATTGATGTACTTAACAGTCCCATTGACCTACTTTTTTGGTCATTAATCAAATTAACTTATCTTATCTCAACTCTTCATTGATCTGAGTTTGCATGCTATAAATAGTTTATGACTTTGTATGATCCTTCAACCATGCACTGAAGAGTGATCTCTTTTTTGGATAATTAACATGGTCGGTACACTCTGTATTTTTTTATCAAGTCTACAGCACACAATCATAGTTTTTATGTTGTTTAAATTGTAAACTTGGATGAGATATACTGAAGCTACAATGAAAGATCAGAGGACCACCTTGCACCCTATACAAAAAACTTTGAACATTGACTCATATATTTATTAGAGTACCAGACAATTGTTGGTGGATGCTCCAAGTTTGCCTAGTTATTAAGGTGAATTTTATTCTAGGATTGCTTCTGAAATTTATCCCAAATTTTGTTCTGGCTAACTATTTATAGCGGGGTTAAATTTATGGGTTGTTTAATTGAGTTTTGTTGGGCTTAAATACATCATAAATTCACTGTTACAATAGTATTAACAGGTTGAGATCTGAAATAAATTTCTGGGTTGATTACAAGTGGTCTAATGCATGCAAATATCATTTTTCCCTCGTATATATGACTATTCATTATAGATCTGCAATCTATCCTTACTATCAACCTAATTAAGGTCATAAAACACATTGTGTTTATGGTAAAAACAAGTAACTAATTGATCCTTAAAGTATTCATATTTAAATACATAGTTGCTTTTCCTTTCAAACGTAGTTTACTTGTAATTTCAAACACTATTCAAGGCTAGAATATTCTACTGCTAAACACATTTATTGTTGGTTTAAATTCTAGTTTTTATAACAACAATTCAATATCATACTGATTCTAGAAGTCTTGGGTAACAATTGGTAACCAAGAACTAAGTATTAAACCCCTAAATCAACATTGTCTAACCTATAATCCAAATTTGAAGTTCCTACTTAGTTTCATAATAAAACTCAATTCCAAAACCAATGTTGAAACTCAGTTGTCTTACGGAATCCTCCCTATTTCTAAGTCCTTATCCTCTGCATTGAAGTGAGTAGAAGTTGTCAAAGTGACACTGGATAGTGCAACACTTCTAAAAGTTGCCCTCAATTATACCCTTGTGAGAACCTTGCACTTTAGGGGTGCTAGTTTGAGTACAGAGCTGATCTCAATTCTGCATAAAACAATAGAAACACTAGACAAATACAGTGCAAATTACCCCCAAATATTTGAGATACTTTTTCGAGGGTCAGGGGAATTATGTCTCGATGGCGTTGACTATGTCAAAGACTTAGTATCTTGAGGCAAAGTGAGAGCCATGAGAGCCTTTAAGTAGTAAAAAGTCAATCTTTATAACATAATAGTTTTTCCTTGGAGTTCTTTTTATTTAATGGTCAAGGTGCAGACCTTTGGTCCTGTGATGTCTCGTAGGCCTCTTGTGATGAGAATCCCTATGTGGAAGTCATGAAAGGGTTCTTATCTTTATATATGATGATTACGAATGTGACTGTGTCCCATCAGGGTTTACATAATCCCATTGTTAGATGCTTGAATTTCAATTTGCAAGAATGCAAAAACTATTTTGTGCTTGATCTGCAATGGGACAATGTGATGCTATATTCTGAAGCTTTTGTACATTATAGTTTTTAGTACCATTTGGATTACATTTGTAAGAACTCTAGATCCTTAAGTGGTATGAGGGGAAAATCTTTAATAGCCATTCTTTATTTGTTTTAGTTTTTTTTCTTTAATTGTTTGTTCTAGTTTGAGTTCCTACCTTCTCTGGTAAGGTCAGTGTGATCTTGGTATTTGGCATGCAACTTCATGCTACTAGTAAATTTAAGAATATGCCTATGAATTGGTGGAAGATTTGGATAAAACTGGTAGTGGGAATTTTGTGTTTGTTTTGCTTGCCCAGTTGTGTATGGAAGCCTTTAGTTGAGCCTCTGAAGGTTTTCTTGGCTTGGTCCCTTATCCTCAAAGGCCTACTTGTCAACCATCCACTAGTTCACCTTGGCATCTTACAACCCAAATGTCTTTTGTGTGGTCACTCAAACAATGCCCATCATCTCTTTTGGTTATATACATATGCCAAGTTTATTAGGAACTTGGTCACTCAATGTTGTGGTCAGCTCCTTCCTGACTCCATTTCCCAAAACATTGCCCTCCTAGGCGATAGATTACCTTGGGGTTGTTGAGTTTCAGGCACCCTAATAGCTAATTTAGATTTTAGCAGTTAAATCGTTGCATAGAGGGGCTCCCTTGTCCCACAAACAAGGGGGTCTCATACACCACTAAACCACTAAACAAGGGGGTCTCACAATCGAAATGCATCCAAGCTAAACCACTTCACAACATGTTTACAGAGATATATCTGTACTTGCATCAACCTTATGTGAAGGTATATTTCTTATATAATCGCTTTCAAATTTCAGTTAAATTTATTATTTGTGATGTGTCTTAGTTATGTCATCGCCACAACTTCTCTAACACAATCATTTACATGTTTCCTCCAAAAATCTTGTTGAGCAAAAAAAATAAAAATGAGACATTCATAGGATAAATACAGACTCAGAGACTAGGTTGAAATCTTATATATATCAATAGTAGGCACTACAGACAGCAGATATGAGAAACTCTATTATGTTATAACAACTGTAGATGAGACATTTTCCATGTGCATCACGCTTTTGTAATAGCAGGAAGAAAACAATCTCTACTGAAATATTTAGAAGGATGACTACTGCAAATTCATTAAAAACTAGTTGCCCTATAGATCAACAAGAATCTTTTTTTTTTCTACAAACTTCCTTTTTCTGGGCCAGAGTGGGGTCAATCTCTGGGATGTGTCACTTTGGGGATGCTCAGGCACAGCCATATGATATGCACTTTTGGGTTAGAGTGGGGTCAATCTCTAGAATGCCACTTTGGGGATTATCAGGCACATCCATATGATATGCACTGAGAATGGTAAACTTCCATTGATCTACCACTAGCCACAACCAACCGAACCTTTACAGTAGGCTATGAAACATCCCTTATTCATCAATTCAAAATTTATTCTTTCAACTACTAAAAATGATTTTAAATTGTTTTCTTTATCATTTTGTAGAGGCAAGCTCAGTTCGCAGCAACTTGGTAGATGCAACCATGTTGGTCAATGCTGGATCAACCTCATCATACTTCCTTGGTGTAGTAAGAAGGTTGCTCCACTATAACCTTGCAATAGTGTAAAATAATGCATAGCATTAATGTTATCTTAGGACAGGTTGACGGTGAAAACTTGGCATAAACTACTAAATGATCCACTATTATTATTTGGTAAAATGTCCACTCATTTGTTTGGTTAAAGATTCAATAACAGATTCCATAGCTCCAATTTAGAGTTTGTATGAAGGATTTATGAAGGATTTATGCCTTCGTTTGGTACATAAGTGCAATAACTAGAGTTTGTATGAAGGATTTATGCCTCTAGCTCCAACAAGTTGACCTATGTTTTAACCACTGTAGTACCAAACGAATGCCATGTCAATGCCCACTACTCACACATGTGGAGCTAGTCATGTGTGGACTTTAAAGAATATTCTAGAGGGGTCCAAAATGAGCCAACCTGCAGGTGGATTTTCTTCTATACCTCTGCTAGAGGCCACCTTCACCAACTTGTGGAAAAGTACAGGTGTGGGAGATATGGTCTTTAGGGTGGATAATATATAACGACTTCTCTATGTGGCCCCTATCATTAACAGGGGATGTGAATCTTGTGATGAAATGCCTTCTCTATGTGGCCCTTGTTAGATTTTTTAAACCATGGTAAATAGATTCTGCACTCTAGAAAGAATTCCTAAGAGAAACTAAACAACATAAATAGTAGGTCAATGAATTTGGACACTTGCACAAACACCTCAATAGGAGGTGATCTAAGGCATGCAAGAATGCAACCTATAGAGATCTGTGCTCTTATCTGCATGCATGTGCCTAACTGAACTTAGACTAAAGCTACAGTTAGAAAACTGCTCACTCTTTTTTAACCAAGAAATTAAATGCGAATTGTCTAACACATGTAAACTGCTAGAAATTGATGTTATCCATTCCTATCTGTTGTTGGTGCATCCATGTGCCATCAATGCCGGAAACCTACAAAAGTATTGGTTTTCCCTCTAGTATGCTCTACTGTTGTGCCGTCATCTATAGACCACTATGCTGCATGGAAATCAATGTTGTACAGATCTACTAAGACTGCCACTTGTCCCTGTAGTACCTCATGTACCTTTTCCTGTAGTACAGACATATTTCAACATCTTTGCTCAACTGTTCTCTGTCCATACTTTTACCTTTTTCTGTCACATGTGCACCTAGGACTGTTCAAAGAATTTCTGCAGGAAAGAGAAGATAAGGTACAATAATTTTATTAATGTCCACAAATGACCAAAGTAGGTCAATAGGACTAGAGTACAATAAGTGATAACTTATAAGGTTGATGTGAGAGTGCCAAGTTTAATATTAAGTGGCAAAAAATACATATAAAATGGCATGTAGAAAGGGATAAAACCATACAAAAGAAAAGACGACTACATTGTTATCCAAAAGGACAAGGATAAAAGAGAGGGTGTTATTTCTGTCATCATCAATCACCATGAAAGTACCAATGCGACCTTGATGGTATCTTCTGGGGAATGCTTGAGGCTGAGAGGACCTGGCTGGGTAATCCTGGGAGGGAGCCTGGGTATAGTCTGCCAAAGCTCTCCTAACATTCCAGAAAAGCATTACTTTTGGTATAGGATCTTATGGAGCAGCGGCTTATCTGAGAGCTGCATACATTTTGATCTAGGACTTGGTACCTGACATTGCTATGAGGTTAAATTAGAAATTGAGGACACTATCAAAACCAATCTTCCAATTGAGTCAGTGAAGAATTTTTGGTTCACTGAAAACATGTTTGCAGAAGTAGAAACTGCCCTGGAAAAGTTGCTTAGTCAACAAGCAGTTGCAGCTGAATAGAATGGTACAGAAGGCTAATGATTGCCAAATGTATGCCTTTATTTTTTCAAGGGCTGTTTGTCTGCAGGTTTCTTTCCATGCTGTGTTGTAGTCTGCCTGTGATTTTACAGTCAACCTGGGATTATCTAAATTTATTAAATAATATTGGTTGGCACTATCTTTTCACCTGGCAACAGATAAAGTTGACCCTGCACCCTTTGAGAATGCAAAATTCATTGCACAATACCTTGAAGCAAGAGATTCTTCTTTTTCACTGTTCTAACATGCAATTGAAATATACACGACATCTGTTTCTCTTCCTCACCGTACTTCTAACAGAGGTTCAAACATGTCAACAAGAATATAATGTAAAGGATAGTAATAAATATATGGAGCAAACTCCAATTAAAAGACCATGCCATCTCTGCACCCTTCATTCCATGGTCTATCAATGTCAATAAAATCACAAATTTTATCAGTGGGTACTAGAACTCATATCTAAATGGTAGACGCATATCCAAGGAATAGGAAACATAATCACAATACTTGTCAGTGGGTTTTGGTAATGAGATCTAGCTGGAAGTGAGCTTCTTGGGAACAATAGCTAAGATACACCTGTTTTAATAGAGCATATTTCCCTTGACATACTACTGGCACCTTAAAAGGGTTGCTAGAATTCTTTTAACTCAAAAATTTTCTATAAAAAATAGAAGTTCTCATGTAGCTAAACTTTGTATTTAAAAGCATTCTTAGATTAAGCAAACTAAATGCAGTTGTAAGTAGAATAGCTAAAAATGATGTTTGATCACTTCTACTCAATGGGAAGGCTTGAAGAGAATTGTGTTCCATCCATAATAGAAATGTAAATGCATATAGAGAACAACCATGAAAATATTTGGTGTTTATGTACATTATTTCAGCAACCATAGAAAGCAAGAACAAGGATTTTCATGGGGAAGCTCACCAAATTTGGATGAGGCGTGGCATATTCATTGTACTTCTGATGTATGTCCAGAAAGGAATGTTTTTCCATACATAAAGTAAACCAGAGATTAGGTAAAAGTTAGAAAGAAGAGAATATCCTTTACTTGCATTAAATTAGGAATTTTGATTCTTATCCTCGGTTCTGCTTTAGTCTTCTGTATGAAATTAGGCACTTGGTAGATACCCTTTCCTTTCATAAATTTATATTTGCAGGCTTTCAATCTGAATTTTTCAAACTTGTTTTCAGTATAAATAACCTTTGGGATCTTGTCACCAAGAAGTGCAGACTTCCAAGTGATGGAAGTGGGTAAGATGCTAACAACAAAGATTTGAGGACCATTCCCAAGGCTTGTTAAAAGGACAAAACCAGAACACATGTTTTACCATTCCATCTTTATGAAAAAAATGGCATTAATTCGCAAGTATTGAACACATGTAGCAAGTATTGAAGTGACTTGGTTTTATGCATTAATTCGCTGCTGTTATATTGGCTTGCAAGTTTGTTTTCATGCTTGAATTTGATTATTTAGATGTTCTTATTCTTTTGTGTGATATTTTTACCCTTGAATGAGAATGTTTAGCAATGGTTATGTTGATCACATTTTTCAATTTCTCTCATCATAAGACCGTGATGGATTTATGTCTAATTTTGAAGTTAATCTTGGATGGGTTTAGGTTACTAGGTTCAAATTTTCTAGCCTCTAGAATTCATGTCATCATGGATAACTTACAAATTGTACTAATTTTATATCATTTTTCTCATGCAAGTTTCACTTTGGGTTTCTAAATTGATTTGATATCTTAATAATTGTGGAATATTCAATGAAATGTCAAACAAGGATTGTGGAAAGAAAGCATCGAAACAGAGGGATGTATCATCATACTTTCAGAAGCCTCAATCCAAGAATCTAGATTCTCTTCATGATTCAAACTCTTTTGAGCAACTCATCAACGAGACAAATGTCAACTCTTCTAAGAATCTAGCTAATAGCCATATAACATATGATAGGATGGGTTCCTCTAGTGAACAAATTGGGATAAATGCAATTCAACCAGAAATTGGCAATGACAATGTTGAAGGTTCCTCTAGTGCACAAATTGGGATAAATGCAATTCAACCAGAAATTGGCAATGACAATGTTGAAGGTTTTACCTTGGAAGGAAACAAAAATGATTCATTATCACGAAAAAGGAAAAAAGGCCAATGGGACATAGGGAGAAAATTCCAATCGGAATGGGCCTCAAAATTTCCATTTATTGAACCAATAACTCCAAGAAATGAGAAAGAGGCTTCACGAGAAGTTAAATGCATTGTATGTAGTTGGAAACTTGGAAAGGTAGTAAAAATGCAAATGAAGATAGATACAATAGAGAAGCATGCAGGAAAGTTGTATGTTAAGAAAATTGAAAATGGCGAGGAGAAGTCTATTACCAAATGGAAACCTTCTAATGAATGTCGACATCTCAGATATCAAGAAGAATATAATAAATACTTAATAAGCAAGAGTAAACTCGAGGCAAGTGGAGGGACCATCACATCTCTATTTGGAAAGACAATGGAGAGAAATTTGTTATCCAAGACGATACAATTAAGCACATCTTATCTAGAGGTCGTCCTATGACAGATTATCCAGATTACAAGAACTATGTATCTTTTCTTGAAGTATCGAATTTTCCATCTTCTCATTGGTCTATAACGAGTGGTTGGGAATGGGCAAAATATCTAGCTCAAGTAGAAAAAGATGATTTGAAAGAGAAGATTGCAAATGCTAGGTTTTTTTCACTATCTTTGGATGAAGTTACAGCTGTTGATAATACTTCATGGATCTGCATGAGTATTTATATGGTTAATGATCATATTAGGCATTCATATTTACTTGGGATTCATAAAATGAAGAAGAGTTCTACAGCTGGAAATATTTATGAACTTGTTATTAAGACTTTGAAGGAAATTGGTGGTATGGATGATTTAATGATTGCAAAAAGGTTGGTATGTGTCGGAGCTGATGGAGCATCAATCATGCAAGGACAAAGGAATGGTCTTTGTGTCAAACTACAAGTATCAGCTTCACCATTTATGATTAGTATTCATTGTATGGCTCATAGGATGAATCTTGCATTTAAAATAGTAAGTAAGTTTCCATTGGTTTCAAAAGTTGAAGAACTTGTACGTGATACTCATGCATACTTTTGTCGTAGTCCTAAACGATTTACAGAGTTTCAACAATTTGCTGATGGTGTTACAGATGGAAAAAAGCTATTAAAAGATGTCGATACAAGATGGATCTCATTGAATGGACCAGCCCAAAGGCTATTTAGTGAATACCGATCATTGGTAGGGGTGATGTATGAACATCGCTTTAGTGTAGACAAAGCTCAAGAGCTTCTCTTTCAACTAACTAATATAGAGACATTATTAACATTGGCTGGAATTCTTCCTTTGCTTCATGAAATGAATGTCCTTGTGAAAATGGCTCAGAGTCACACAATGTATATTGCAGAGTACACAAATGCAAGAAAATTGGCATGCCTTGCATTGGATAATTTGTATACGATGCCAGATTCTTTTACGTGTCAAACATTTAACGGTTGGACTACTATCATTGATATAGAAAAGAGTGAAAATTATTTGAAGTTTGATGAAAAAGGGAGACTATGTATGCAAGTGCGTGGGTATATGGTTCCCTTTTATTATGTTACTAAGAGGGGACAAACCACCGAAGAGTGCCATGTGTCAAGAGACCAATTCAATGATATTGTGATTTCAGTGAGACGCAACTTGATACAAATTGCACAATCACTATCATTAGAGATAAGAGAACGATTTCCTCGAGATGAATTATTGGAAGCTATGTCTGTGGTATACCCTCATTATTGGAACTCTGAAAAAGAAATAGATCCTTTAAAACTCGACTTTCTAGCAAAATTGAATAGTTTAGTGCACCACTTTGGCAGGAACGCTAAGGTAGAAGGAGAAGAGATTGGAGGTATATTAGATTCATCAAAATTATATCAACAAGCCACTTGCTTTGCTCAAACAATGTCAGGTCAATATCGTACTTTGCCAAAACCTATAGAATATGGTGCGGTAATCAAATTATGGACTATTTTAGGTGAAAGTCAATACCTACAAGAAAACATGTCAGAGTATTTCAAATTAGTCGATTTATGTCAAACCATGATTTTGGGATCAGTGGAGGATGAAAGAATGTTTAGTGCACTGTCATTCTTGAAGTCAAACTTGAGGAACAAGCTTGATAAGAATATGGATACTTGTTTAAGATTATATGTAACAAAGTATGACATTACCAATTTCCCATTCAATAGAACACTAGCACTCTGGCGATCAGATTGCGAGAGAAGAGGAGAATACAATATAACAAATGTCTCCAATGAACTTGATATGGAACATAATGTTTTGGAGGCTCATAATGATATTTCATCTATAGAAGCTCATGTTCAAAATGTAGAAAATGAAGAGCGACATGAGAATTGGGAATTTGATATGCCACAAGATATAATCTAAACCAATATACATTGGCAATGTATAAATAATGAATGGAATTTAATAGATCATGTGATTTTTTTTAGATTGACTTCGATGTTCCTCTATTCTTGGAGCAGGTTGGAAAAGGAAAATTCTTGATGGGAGAAAGATTACCATACATAAATTTGAAGTTGCATTTCAGGTAAAAATAGGTTCTATAGTCTTTACTTTGTATTAAATATAGTAATATTAGAGCTACATTTCCTTGATGCAAGCTATTTTAAGTTTGATGTTTTGATAGTTAACTAATGCATTGTTTTTTTTTCTTATTTGTGACAGGAAATGAAGTTGGGACCTATCTATCCATAGATAACGTCCTAGTATTAAAGGTTAAGTAATTAATTTAACAATACTTCCGCTTAGCAAGAATGGGCTCATTCAAAAGTTAAAACTCAAGTACATGGAATTGCTTGTATTTCTGGCTTTGATATCTTGGCAAATATGAATGGTTTGCTTGTTTCTTACATTTGGAGCATTTTTTCAAGTTTGGAAGTTTGCATTTATTTTGGTTAAATATATTTTTATTCCCTTGATAATTGATTGCGGTTTGAGCCCTTTGTACTAGTTTGATTCGTTTCATAAATTATTTGTTTTTTTCTTACATTTGGAGCATTTTTTCAAGTTTGGAAGTTTGCATTTATTTTGCTTATATTTTTTTATTCCCTTGATACTTGACTATGAGATCTGAATTGCTAAGCGAAGAGAAAAATGGTCTATGCATTGGCTTACTAGGTTCCTATGCATCCATCGTAGGAGACCTATTGGCATGAGACTCACATTTCTCTAATGTAATTGGCATAATTTTCATATGTCCACATACTGTCAATACAGTATTCACTTGAATCTCAACAGCGACAGTAAATTTTGAAACCTAGTAGATGAAAATAGATGCCCAACAATTGAAATTAGTCAATTTCTTGCAGATATTGGTTGTATAGAAGTGATATTTGTCCAATTAAACAACAATTTGACAGATCAGGCATAGATTTGTATTTTTTCTGATGTCTTTTCCATAAATATCAGTCTTTGCATAAATTTGGCAGATTCATGGCAAATACAGTGGTTTGGCAGTAAATTAGAAGGTTTTTCAGCAAATGTTTCAGTAGACATCTCCCTATTTCAAATTTCAGTAGTTTGAGCATGTATTCTCTATTTTTCTTCCAGTATTTGCAACTTTGCATAGGAAAGATCATATTTGTAGCTCTACATCTATATTTCAGTAGTAGATATAATGATAGACTATACCATGAATTGTACCAACAATTTCCTAGGAAATACCCTCAACTAATCTTGAAAGGTGTTTCCTTGTTTATGCCCTACACATGACACAAGATCGTTGCATCCTTTATGGTACAATGCAGTATGGCATATTGTAAAAATAAAATATTAAATGAAAAGGCATAATGTAGAAAGAAAATATTGAATGAAAAGGGTGGGATTTTCTTCACTTTCTCCTGTAACAAAGAGAATATATGGGAAACAATTATTATATGGTTATAATGTTATTGCTGCTGCACATTCTAAACATGATGCACTAGATGCTATTTTGGTTTTTGTAGCAGCACTTTTAGAGCTTGTTGTTGAAGTATATATTGTTGTGGCTATTGTTGTTGCAAGCTCTGTGCTTCCCATCGAGGAATATGTTGTAGATTTGTTAATGGTAATGATGTGTGATGTCCTTCTCTCCTAGTTCAGTCAGCTCTGTTTATGGGATCGAGCAGACAGAAAATAAAGCAAATTACAGGAATTCCTGGGTGTGTGAGAATATATGCATATCCTTGTGTAGGCTTGCCACGAATAAATGTCCATTGTCCATGTTGAATTTGTATCATGATCTTCCAAGGAGGTTGTTGTTTGTGAGGGCCACTATAACTATACAACAGATAGCTTTTGTTGAATCTGTATCATGATCTTCCAATTAGGTTTTTGTTTGTGAGGGTCACCATACCTATACATCAGTTAGCTTTCCCTGAGGATCAATCAGTCTCGAATATTGATTGTGCATGCTATATTCAGAATCCCCTTAGTGGTGACATCAAAAGCTGATGAAATGTCTCCTGTAGCATTACTCCAATTAAATTATTAATAACCCATTGAAGATGAGCCTCTTGATTATAACACAAACTATCACCTTTGTATGCCACATTGTCCCAATATTCACCAATAGCAATAGCCGGATGTGATTTTTCATTCCACCTCATAAATATCCTAACAGCGACTATTCCTCTGACCCACAACTAAGTTGGGGTTGCCTCCAACAAGTCATAGCTGGGACGATATTCCAAATTCCCTTAGATCTCTTAAATTTCCAAGGCACCTGCCAATCTATCAAATCAATGGCTGCATTTGGGTGACACAAATTTATCCCAATCTGGTTGAAAATTCCTCCCCAAAACTGCAAAGCAAAAATAAAAGCTAATTTGTAAGTGATTTGCATTTTCCTCCAGCTCCTTGCATAAGACACGCCTTGTGGGGTCTTGAAAACCTCTCCAGTTGGTCCTGGGCAAGAATATTCCCTCTAGCAGCTAGCCACAGCAAGGCTTTGGCTTTTGGCCAACCTTTCTTAATCCAGAAATTTTTTGAAATAGTTTCCATTATTTATTCCTATTTTATTTTTCCATTCTCTTGTAGAATGGAGATACATTGGTTTCCTCTTGGATGTATTGGTTTCCATAAAAACCCACCAAACAAAACAGAACAAAAAAATGGGGCTAGCAGCGTGAAATGCCCAGGTAGCAGCCCCATAAGTGTCTCCCAGAAGTTTTCCTTTTCAGGACAAAGAGGTTTTGGTGGGCAATTTCAGAAAGAGATAAGTTTCCAAATCCCCAAAGGAACCATTTTTTGTAACAGTGAGTTTATCATAATCATAATCTTGTAGAAGCACTATGGCAGTTGCCACAGACACAAAGATAGCTTGTAATCCAAATGACTTATCAGGGCTTTCTTTATAAGCTCAAAAATCAATGGCCCTTCTCAGTAAAGTAGAAAGCGTCTCTGTCTTGGTCTCATCCTCCACATCATGCAGCAGTGTCAGCCATAGAACCTAAAGGTCTACAGCATTTCATAATTTTTCCTTGATCAAAGGCGAGATCTACCCCCCAAAATGAATTCTTGAACTTCATTATTTACCTTAATTGGGCTATATCCTGGTGCCTCTTTTAACCCTGTTGCTTTTGCTAAATAGTGCTACTGGCCAGCTACAGCATAGATGTTTGGCAGACAGACAGACAGACTTGCATGTGTATTTACTATCTACACATGCACACAAACAGAGGCTTGTTGAATTTACACCATTACATCATAGAAAAAAGTCCCAAGCCTAATTAATGCAAACAAGATCTTCGATGAATAAGTTACTGCACAATGTAACAGTAAAACAACATATGAGGAGAACTCTGAGGTGTTTGTCCTCAATCATGGGCTTATGTTGCTAGTGCATTCAAACCAGAATCACCAGTAATCCTTGCAAGAGCACATTCCATCCTTGAAATAATGGAAATGGTTTGCATCTCTTATGTAAATTTCTCGCATAGTAATCTTGGAGATGAGCTTGGTAGCACTGTGGCAGTCACCACAAATACGCAGGTTTTTTGTAATCCAAAGTGGGGTCCCAGGGCTTGTGCTTATTAGCCCAAAAGCAATGGCCAGCTTCTCACTATGAGTAGACAGCATACTTTCCTTCACCTCCTCCTCCACATCATGTAGCACAAAGTTTGTATCTGGAACATACCCTGCTGCCTCCATCTTCCCTTCCAAAGTCTCCAGCATTTTATAAATTTCCTCTATTTGAGGGTGTGATGTGTCTCCCATGACAAATGCTTGAACCTTATTATTTACCTCAATATGGCTGCAACCTGGAGTCTTTTTTACCCCCCTGTCCTTCATCATTGTTCTCACCCTTGCTACATCTTCCCATCTGTTAGCCGTAGCATAGATGTTTGCCAAGAGTACATAACATCCAGCATTTTTAGGCTCTAACTCAAAAAGGTGCTCTGCCACATATTGCCCCAGCTCAATATTGCAGTGAACTCTGCATGCTCCAAGCAAGGCACCCCACACACTGGCACCTGGTTCTAAAGGCATGGGAAACAATGATTATATGGTTATAATGATTATATGGGAAACAATGATTATATGGTTATAATGTGATTGCTGCTGCACATTCTAAACATGATGCACTAGATGCTATTCTGGTTTTTGTAGCAGTACTTTTAGAGCTTGTTGTTGAAGTATATATTGTTGTGGCTATTGTTGCTGCAAGTTCTGTGCTTCCCATCAAGGAATATGTTGTAGATTTGTTAATGGTAATGATGACTCCATATATGTTACAATAAAGGTTTGTTGTTGTAGATGATTATTACAGGTTTGAGACATGCCTTCCTTAAGGCAGCTCCATCTGCTACAGGTGGGTATCTTTATTTTTTCTTATGTTAGGACAATTTTTTTAATGATGTAAGACAACCCATGCTAAGTGTTGGTCCAGGTTATTGTTGTCTCCTAACCATGGATCTAATCCTTACTCTGCTACTACCTCAAATTTTCCAGGAAATACATCAAAAGAAATGCCTTAAATGAACGTATAAATACTCATTATGACAAATGATTAACATGTTGGCCCAACATTTCTGTGCACAGGACAGGTCAGCCCCATATTCTCCTTAATGCAGGTCATCCCTTGTAAATTTTATAGGTGCCTCAGCTATATTTATCTTCTATAACATTATGTATTTGTCAATGTATGCTGATATTCCAAACAATAGTGAAGATAAGTGGGCTGCAAGTCAGATTTTGCAATGTCTTTGTATATAGGCTTCTATATATGCCAATAGCCATAGATTGTCATGGCTATGATACAATTTAATGCTCAGCCAACTAATTGCTCTTTTCGAAATTGGATTTGTATTCTTGTTTACAGCTTAGTGGTATTCATTTTCTGGCTTTTGCATTAGACTTTATCTAACATGGATAAGAATCCCATTATGAAGGGAAGGCTTCATAAACATTGAAATATTCCTTTTAAGTAGTAGTGGTGTAAATATAAGTTTATTTGAAATATTTGCAAGTATATAAATAAATGTTGTTAGTGCTTGGAAGTTTGGGTCATTGTGTTTGCAAATATATATTACATGTTGTTAATGCTTGAAAGTTTGGGTCATTGTGTTTGCAAATATATATTACATGTTGTTAATGCTTGGAAGTTTGGGTCATTGTGTTAATGTTGTCTTTATATCCTTTCAGAACATAATGAAGTGTCTAGGGCAAGTAATGAAGTGCATGGGCAAACATGGACGTGGATGAGGCGTTTTTATCTTTGCCACGAGAATTTTCAAGTGCTTGGGGAAAATATTGAAGTGTATGTGTGTTTTTATCAGCGTTGGGGGAATTTTGAAGTGGCTGAGGAAAGTATTGAAGTGTGCGGGGCGTTTTTCTCATCACTGGGTGAATTTAGAAGTGCATGGGGCAAGTATTGAAGTGCCTTGAGGGAATTTTGAAGTGCTTGGGGAACATATTGAAGTGCATGGGGAGTTTTGATCATCCTTGGGAGAATTTTGAAGTGCCTGGGAAAATATTGAAGTGCTTAGGGTGTTTTTATCATCTTTCGGAGAATTTTGAAGTGCCCGGGGCAAGTATTGAAGTGCATGGGGCATTTTTCTCGTCACTTGGTGAATTTAGAAGTGTATGGGGCGTATCACTAGGTGAATTTAGAAGTGCCTATGGTTGTTGTTTATCAATGTATGGATGCTTCTATAGTGTTGGGACTTTTTCAAATAGTGATGGGAAAATTTATCACTTGCCGAGGTAAATTTGTGCGGATTGAGGCATTTTTGTGATTGCTTGGGTGATTATATCATTGTTGGGTGTTTTTCTCTCTTCCCTAGGGCATCTTTATCGTCATTGGATGAATTTTGAAGTGTCTAGGGAAAGTAATGAAGTGCCTGGGAAAACATGGAAGTGGATGGGGGCATTATTTATCTTCTCCGCGCGAATTTTGAAATGCCTGGGGAAAATATTGAAGTGTATGGGTGTTTTTATCATCGTTGGGACAATTTGAAGTGGTCGAGGAAAGTATTGAAGTGCGCGGGGGATTTTTCTAATCACTGAGTGAATTTAGAAGTGCATGGGGCAAGTATTGAAGTCCCTTGGGGGGATTTTGAAGTGCTTGGGTAAAATATTGAAGTGCTTGGGGAGTTTTTATCATCCTTGGGATAATTTTGAAGTGCCTCGGAAAATACTGAAGTGCTTAGGGCATTTTTATCTTCTCTGGGAGAATTTTGAAGTGCAAGTGCCCAGGGCAAGTATTGAAGTGCCTAGGCCATTTTTCTCCTCATTGGGTGAATTTAGAAGTGCATGGGGTGTTTTTCTCATCACTAGGTGGATTTAGAAGTGCATGGGGTGTTTTTCTCATCATTGGGTGGATTTAAAAGTGCATGGTGCATTTTTCTCATCATTGGGTAAATTTAGAAGTGGATGGGGGCATTTTTTATCTTTACTGCGAGAATTATGAAGTGCATGGGGAAAATATTGAAGTGCCTAGGGAAAATATTGAAGTGTCTGAGTGTTTTTATCATCGTTTGGAGAATTTTGAAGTGGTCAAGGCAAGTATTGAAGTGCATGGGGCATTTCTATCATCATTGAGTCAACTTAGAAGTGCATGTGGCAAGTATTAAAGTGACCCGGGGGAATTTTGAAGTGCTTTGAGAAAATATTGAAGTGCATGGTGAGTTTTTATCATCCTTGGGAGAATTTACAAGTACTTGGGAAAATATTGAAGTTCTGAGGGCAATTTGATCATCTTTCAGATAATTTTACATGCCCGGGCCAAGTATTGTAGTGCCTGGGGTGTTTTTCTCGTCATTGGGTGAATTTAGAAGTGCATGGGACACTTTTTTCATCACCAGGTGAATTTAGAAGTGCATGGGTCGTTTTTCTCCTCACTGCATGAATTTAGAAGTGCTTGGGGTTGTTATTGATCAATGTATGAATGCTTTTATGGTGTTGGGACGTTTTAAAATAGTGATGGGCAAAGTTATCACTTTCCAGTGCAAATTTGTGTGGATTGAGACATTTGTGTGATTGTCTAGGTGATTATATCATTGTTGGGTATTTTTCTCCCTTGCCTAGGCAAACTATTGAAGTGCATAGGGCATCTTTATCATCATTGGACGAATTTTGAAGTGTCCGGGGCAAGTAATGAAGTGCCTGGGAAATCATGGAAGTGGATGGGAGTGTTTTTATCTTTGCGGGGGGAATTTTGAAGTGCTTGGGGCAAATATTGAAGTGTCTGGGTGTTTTTATCATTGTTGGGAGAATTTTGAAGTGGCCGAGACAAGTATTGAAGTGCATGGTGTGCTTCTATCATCATTGGGTCAATCTTGAAGTGCATGGGATAAGTATTGAAGTGACTCGAGGGAATTTTGAAGCGCTTGGGGAAACTATTGAAGTGCATGGGGAGTTTTTATCATCCTTGGGATAATTTAGAAGTTCCTGGGAAAATATTGAAGTGCTTAGGGCATTTTTATCATCTTTGGGAGAATTTTGAAGTGCCCGGGGCAAGTATTGAAGTGTTTGGGGCGTTTTTCTCATCACTGGGTGAATTTAGAAGTGCATGGAGCGTTATTCTCATCACTGGGTGAATTTAGAAGTGCATGGGTTTGTTATTTATCAATTTATGGATGCTTTTATAGTGTTGGGATGTTTTAAAACAGTGATGGGTGAAGTTATCACTTGCCAAGGAAAATTTGTGTGGATTGAGCCATTTTAAGTATTCATTGACAAATATGCAACTCTCCTACCATTCGACACCAAACAGAAGAAAGTTTGGTGAGAATATTGGTTGGAAGCTTGGAATTGGTCCAAGAACTATCTCTCTATATAAAGGAAGTGGCCTGCTACTAGGATATTCACGTAATTGTATTAGTTTGTTGGCCTATCAAGATTCATGACCCCACATGTCCATTGGACCATTAAAGGATGAGATAACAAGTATAGTCCCTACTTGCCCTGAATCTAGTTAGTGCAGTCATGTTTTTTCGAAACCTTCTAGTTGTGGGTGGTTAAATATTGCTTGTGAAATGTATAAATAAATCCATCCTCTCCTCATTCATACACTTGTTCATTCGAGATTCTAGGAGTCAAGAGAGTCAAAAGTTGAGCTTCGGTGTATGCTCTTCTGTCGCACTACCTTAGTAATGTACATAATCAAAAGCTTGAGTTTTATTGGCAAAATATTCGCCAAATTTTTACTATATTTTATAAATCATTGAAAGATTCGCCAAGTTTTTACAATTTTTTATAATTAAGTGAAATATTCGCCAGGATTTTACAATATCTTATAATTTAGTGAAAGATTCGCCAAGATTTTACAGCATTATATAATTGAAATGAAATATTCACCAAAAATTTTTATATACATATTATATTATTGATAAAATTGCCTTCAAGTTTTCCTATATATCGGGGAGATTTGCCCATTTTTTATACATATAAATTTAGGGGGGGTTCTTAAAATTATCCCTGACTAAGACCTAATGGAGCTCATTGCTAATGTTTATTTACATTATATAAATTTCTGACCAAGTGTGGTAATTGTAACATACCCTTTTTGCTGAAAAACATTTTATGCTGAAAAAATTATGTTAACTTTTATTGTGAAGTTTTATATTGGACAAGTGTCCAAGGATGACTGTAATTGCACAATATTTTATTATTTTATAAATTAAATAGTAGACAAACACCTAAGGGTACTGTTGAAAGAGAGTTTACTGACCCACTAGGTGGAATGGAATCTGGGGTAGAAGGCAATGGACAAGTGGCAGCATCATTATGCAACTAACTAGCTGTTGGTATGGGACAACTCCCTTGAAATGTGATTATAGTGCCTTGGAAGGTGGGACAGGAACTTGAGGCTCATTTATTCAAAACTGACCACTAAAGACCTAGGCAATCTATATAAGAGCCATTGAATTATGAACTGAGGTTCATCATTTTTTCGGATGAGGAAATTTACCTTGGGGTTTTGCTGTGCTTGCACCCAAGAGATTCGATGAGGGGATATGCTGAGTTTTTTATCATGGTGTAAGTCTGCCTATTATACTACTGAGTGCAGAAGTTATATTGCTGAGTGCAAAAGGCATATTTGAGTGCATAAGTTACATTGCTGAGTGCAGAAGTTATATTACTGAGCGCCTTGCTTCTACACAGATTCCATCTACTTAGTGGTTCAGTAAGCAAGCTCGGGGGTTCAAAGGAAGCAAGTAGTTTTGGCTGCTTCTTCTGGAAAAGGTTGGGAGGAACAGGCCTCCTTGGGTGTTTGTCGGCCCTATCTTCATTTACAGGTTCTACTTGTCTTTTCTAATTCTAAGTAGTTCAAGTTATATCTGTAATTATTTATTTACTGTTTTCAAGGATATTATTAAACAAATGTATTTATTTTAGTTTCTAATCTAATTAGTATTTTGTATAGTAATGATTATGTAATATAAATTGAATAAAATATTTCTTTGCATTTTTCCCCATGCTAATGGATCTGCATCATACTCTAGTATAGAGAAGAAATTAAGGTAGATAAATTGATAGGCAGATTTCCAAATGAATGAGAAGATCAATACTGTTATCCCTTACTGCTAGCAAGTATATTTATCATGAAAATAAACAGTTTTCATATCTAAGTATAGAAATTATCTTTATGTTATATAGTATTTAGGAAATCATAACAGTTGCAAATTTAATAGTATCAATAAGCATTATATTACATTTCTATTTCAAACAATGCATTATTGTTTAAGTACTAATATTTATACACAGTTTTCATTTATGTTATACTATTTATTTATTTAAAATAAAGAATCATTATGTTATACAAACACAGTATCATTTACAAACATAAGATTTATGACAAGTTCGTACTCTTCCCTTATCAAACCCTAGAAATATCAACTTTTATCTTTTAGTTTAAAAGCTTAGTATGTTTCAAATAGAACAAGGAACTAATCATGAATCATTTCATAATTGAAATTAGAGCATTGTATTTTGGCTCATGACCTTCACAAAAATCGACAGAAAAAAATAACGAAGAGAAGCTTTCAACTCCATAAACCCTGGCACAAAAACGATCATCAATTACATTCCTTAAGACTTAAAATAAGAGCATCTCGGCATCAATACAAGATTATATGATCACTTTGCAATTGAAAACTATTAAATAGTAAACCATACAATTAGTTTGTTGTAGACATCTACCTTACGAAATTAAACATTTGATATCATAAAAGTAGAACATTTTCGAGAACCCACGTTAGGGTTTAACCATTCTTATACAGGGCTAAACCCTTAGCCATCGAGCTTTTCATAAAATACAATAGTGGCAGAATGTTAAAAATATCAAATGCATACAAACTAGAGCCCTGCTCTTAAACACAAACACAAACATGATATAGTGGGAATACAAGCTATTGTATTATCAATTACATAGTAGATTGCAAACATTAGGTTTCACTTCTTTTACATAAAATATCTCACAGTATCATCAACATGAACATGGGTTGAACGAAACTTAAATCCTTTCATTACCGAGAACAGTAGAAGGGTGAAACCCTGTCCTGAGTATTTTCTTTTACAGATTATACAATGGAAAACATTTAAGACTAAAAATAAAAACGAAAGGGTCGAGAATTCATCCTCCCCAAGCTACCAACAACTCACAAGCTTTCGACAAAGGTGACTCTCAGAGCCCAAGAAAACACAAAGGTCTCGGCAAAGAACACATTAAAGGTCCACTAGTCATCTAACCGGAGTAACGAGTAACCACCGAAGCTTACCAGTCTATTAGCAGTTTCCAGTTTCAAAAACCTAAGCTAAGAAGCCATCGATGAAGGTACCTTCCATTCAAACACAGTAGTTGTCAAAATGAGTTTTAAAAAGATCATTGCATGTGAAATAACAAATAGCTGAACTCACCAAAATAGAATTGAAGACTCAAGGTTTGAACCAAGAACCTTTACCTTTTTAAGTTATCACTGGAGCAAAATTCCAAGACAGTGAAAACTATAACCATTACTCCACCTCCGAATACAAAGAACGATGAAAAACAACTCTGGAAAACCACCACTGGACAGGCATGGAAAGCCGAGCATCGAATCAAACTACCACGAAGAGATTATCACTCACCCTGGAACTGTTATTACACATTGCTACTGTAAAAACACCACGAATGTCTCAGCTCTTAAGCTATCAACAGGTCACGGTTTCAAACCATGGGCACTCCACAGAAACCTGTTAACAAAACCTTGAAGGCTCTCGGCCTGTCAGCCTCTCCTCAGAGCCACTACGATGAATGCCAAGGAAACAATAACTCCGTGAACATAGTGGAGGTAGGGTTAGATCCCAACAACCAAAACCCTTGCTAGATCAACGTTGGAGATCACCGAAGGGTTTTCACGTCAACCCAAGCAACAACCATATTAAATGACACTATCATTACCATAGCCACCGAGGAGACAACTCAGTTAACATTCGAACCAAAACCCTTACAGCTCATCACGAGGCATGCAACATCACCACACTATCACATGCATAGCATGATGACATTGTCCATGAAGAATTTCCATTGTCTCGACTGTTGGGAGAATTAAATGCCATGGGAAGCGGAAGTGCCTGCCAGCATGAACCCTATATAGTGTTAATATCACATATATCATACAATGTATCATGTTATTGGTAAAACGTACCATTTGATTTTGTATTAACAACTTGTGGTAAGTCAAGGTGGTGTCGAATGCATTGCTAGGAAATCACAATGTCATATAGGGGCACATAGATGCACACACACATTACCATATAGTTATTGTTCATAGGACTTTGCATAGGATTTGGCATATGCATATTTCATATAGTATAAAAATTTAATAAGAATTTGCATATAGGTCATAGGTTAACATTTGACTATGAATTGCAATAGTTCATAAGTTAGCAAATGACTATGATATGATTGCAATAATTCCTAGATTAGAACATAATCAAATCTTGCATGTAATTCCTAGGTTCTAAGTTATATATAAAGAATTGCATATCGACATTTCATTTTAATTGCACTTAGCCATCACTTAGACATTGGGTAATCTCACAATATACATCAAGAGAAACTCATGATAACAATAAATAGAATTAAACTATGATTTATGTATCCTATTCTTTTGTTGAACAAATTAATAAAGGTTAGTACATAGATTTTGATTATTACAACTGACATACGTCTATTTTTACAAACTAGGCTAACTATAGATCTCACCATTAGCACTTACGACATGATGTCTCTTAAATCATTAAGACTTGGGAGACACGGAAACTGTTTAGAACTCTTGGGTCACATGTCATAAACACTATACATGTAATCTGTGAAAAGGACGATTCAAATGCTTTAGCGCGAATGCTACGTAAGCCCCGAGGCATCCGTAGGACCCCTTCATCATCAAACAGAAGAAACAATAGTTAACACATATAAACATATATCTTTAGATCAACAACAAAGAATTGTGAAAGTACAGTTGAGTAAGTTTAACATCAAAATGAAGATATTAATTATCTTGTCGCAACATTTCACTTTTGATAAACACAACGTTTAGTACAACAAGACGACATTTAAACATTTATTATATTTTCGCACAGTTAGATTACGCATTAAAAGCTATATCGAAAACTTTTTAAATTTTTGTAAATTTTGGGATGTTACTGTAATTGTGTTTTCTTTTGATTAGATTGTGAGTAAGTTCTTGTTACTGATAAATGCCGAAGAAAGATCTTCCACTCCCATTTATATCGAACTAACTGAAGAAGCACAACATAAAAAAATTATGAATGATAATCACGAGGAAATTCTGCAAAGTGTAAGAGAACTTCAAAATTACAGCCAAATGTTTAAACTGGAACATGTAAACGAAACTCTATTACAAAAATTCACTGAATTTTTTAAAGACACGGGTCATGTGGGGATAAAAAGAAAATATAAAAATAAAATAATGGATTATTCATCCGAAACGTTTTCCGATGATAGCTCCGCTGACAGTGAGTTGGATGACTCTAGTAGCGATGATGAGCATAGACGAGGAAGGGAAAACAGACGTAGGGATGAGATATCCAGAGAATTTAAAAATATTAAACCTCCTATCTTTGACGGGGAAATCAAGAAAGGAGAAGAAGCCAAAACATGGCTATCGGGTATGAAAAGTATTTCACCATGTATAACTACTCTAACTCAATGAAAGCAAAAATGGTTATTTTTAACTTGGTGGGGAAAGCTGAAATTTGGTGGAAAGACCTAAAGAAAGCTAAGGGGATTAATGACCATAAATTTACTTGGAATTGGTTTAAAAGGGTATTTAGAAAAGAGTATCTGCCTGAATATTACTATGAGGCTAAATCTAAAGAATTTTATGAACTGAGGTTAGGTCAAATGTTGATGCATGATCTATGCACTAAATTATTGTCCCTATTAATATATGTACCCTACCTCGCTGAAGAAAAGCCAAAAATACAGACATTCCTTGGTTTTCTACCTAACTTTTATAAAAATATACTATAATTTAATAACCCTAAAACACTTTATGAAGCAATGAGAAAAGATAAGATAGCTTATGATCAAGCTAAGCATAGACAAGATAATCCAAAAACCTTTAAGAAGAGGGAAGGATAAGATTTTAAAAGAAGAGAATTTAAACCCTTTAATAAGAATAGAAACTTTCCCAAAAATAATTTTAACAAAAGTCAACGAGCCAAACCTAAATTTAAAGATAACACTCGATATAAGAAAAATGAAGAAATAAAAAGAGAACCTCTAAAATGTTGAGGATGTGGAGAAATCCATTTCTACAAGGACTGTTAGCATAAAAAGGACAACTGAAGTATTCATGCAGTCAGAGAGGCTGCCACGGTTGGAGAAGTTGCAAGGAGCATTCCGAAGATAAGTGCAGCCTTGGATAATTGTCAAGCAGAGTTTCAGCCCTCCATGATAGAGGTGGAAGGTAAAATATATGAAATAGTTATTTCTATTTTAATTGATTCTAGTTCAACACTAAGTTATATATCTCCTAGTTTGGTAGATGCTTGTAAATTGAAGAAACATGAATTTCAAAAATCTTGGTTAGTTCAATTAGCGACGGGCACAAAAAGAAAAGTAACAAGTTTTATATCCACATGTGAATTTAAGATGAATGATTATGTTACAAAGGCTGATTTGAACATATTACCCCTAGGATCATATGATATTTTGATTGGCATGGATTAGCTTGAAAAAAATAGAGTAATTTTAAATTGCTATGACAAAACGTTTGCTTGCATTGACGAATCTGGTAATCATAGAATTGTTAGAGGCATTTTAAAGAAAGGTACAATTAGAAAGATGTCTACATTACAACTGAAGATGTGTGATAGAAAAGGTTGTAAAATTTTTGTTGTGCATATAACATAAAACTCTAATGAAAATGATAAACCTAATCTAGAACATTATTCTATCCTACAAGAATTTAAAGATGTATTCCCTAATGAAGTTCCTGGTTTACCCCCTAATAGGGATATCGATTTCACTATCGCGTTGGTACCTAGTGCGGTACCTATGTCTAAATCCCCTTACAGAATGAATCAACCAGAATTGATAGAACTTAAAATGAATTTGCAAGAGTTAATTGATAAACACTACATTAGACCGAGTGTGTCCCCATGGGGAGCACTGGTGCTTTTTGTGAAAAAGAAATATGACACATTGAGGTTGTGCATTGACTAGTGTTAACTAAACAATATGAACATTAAAAATCGATACCCGCTCCCTCACATAGATGATCTATTTGATCAAGTACGAGGAGCGATGGTATTCTCAAAAATTGATCTAAGAACTGGATACCATCAAATAAGAATAAAGGATGAAGATGTTTATTTATAAAACTGCTTTCAGAACATGTTATGGGCACTATGAGTTCATGGTCATACCTTTTGGTTTGACCAATGCCCCGGCAACGTTCATGTGTCTAATGAACGGTGCGTTACACAATTTTTTGGATAAGCTTTTCGTCGTCTTCATAGATGACATCTTAATTTACTCTAAAAATGAAGAAGAACATGAAGAACACCTAAGAATGGTCCTACAAACTTTAAGAGAACACAAACTCTACGCGAAGTTTAGTTAATGTGATTTTTGCCAAGATGAAGTGCAATACCTAGGACATCTAGTTTCAAAAGATGGAATTGCGGTAGACCCGAACAAAATCAAAGAAATCATCTAGATTGGCCAGTCCCAAGGGATGTGATGGGCATTAGATCCTTCATGGCGATCACGGGTTACTATCGTAGATTTATCGAGGGATTTTTGAAAAATTCATATCCTATAACTTCACTCCAAAAGAAAGGGATAAAATTTATTTGGACAACTAAGTGTCAATAAAGCTTTGAAAAGTTAAAACACTTACTTACCACCGCATTGATTCTAAAAATAGTTGATCCCTACAAAGGCTTTGTGGTTTGTACGGATGGATGTTTAGAAGGGCTAGGTGGGGTATTATTACAAGAAGATAATGAAAAATGATATGAATGCAGAAAACTTAAACAACATGAAAAGAACTATGCGACTCATGACATAGAGTTAGCAGCCATAATTCATGCATTGAGAATGTGGAGGCATTAGCTAACCGGGAAAAGATTCAATTTAAAAACTGACAACATAAGTCTAAAGTATTAGTTTGATCAACATAATCTCAATGCTCGACAAGCAAGGTGGTTGTCCTTCTTGAGCAAGTGCGACTTTGAAATCAAACACATTAAAGTTAAAGAAAATAAGATGTTGATGCTTTAAGCAGGAGTGTAAATTTTCAAATCTCAAATGCGATGAGAAGTTTTAAAACAGCCTTGGAGACATAATAAATAATGCCGCTGAAAATGATGAAGAGTATTTGAAAACTAAAGAAAAATGGCAAAGAAGTGTTACTAAGAAAGAAGCAACCGACTTTAGTGTCGGGACTGACAACTTGCTTAAATATAAGAACCAAATATATGTACCCAATTCAGAAGAAGTAAAAAGATTAATCTTAAATGAAACTCATAAGAAACCTTACTTCGGACATCCTGGGTACCAGAAAATGTTAACAACTTTAAAGAAGGAATATTATTTGCCTAACATGAAGAAAGAAGTTGCTAACTATCTAGCTAAATGTCTAGAACGTCAGCAAGTTAAAACCGAACATAAACATCCAGCGGGGTTGTTACAACCCTTTCCCATTCCGGAATGGAAATGGGAGGTAATAAGTATGGATTTCATAACTGGATTACCTAAGAACAACAGACAAAATGATTCAATTATGTTAGTAGTGGATAAACTTAGTAAAGCTGCACATTTCATTCCAGTTAAGTCTACTTTTAAAGCTGTTAATATTGTTGACATTTTTATGAAGGAAATATTTAGATTGCATGGCATTCCAAAAGTGGTGATATCAGATAGAGATTCAAAATTTACTAGCAATTTTTGGAAAGCATTATTTCAAGGGTTAGATACAAAGTTAAATTTTAGTACCACAAACCATCCACAAACATATGGGCAGACGGAAAGAACTAACGAAATACTTGAAGACATGTTAAGGATGTACATGATAAACCAACCAAGTAAATGGGAAGAATATCTGCATTTAGTTGAGTTTGCATATAACAATGGTTATCAAACGTCAACAAAAATGACACCCTTTGAGATTCTATATGGCAGAAGGTGTCGCACACCTATAACATGGGATAGCCCCGTGTATAATATTGTGCAAGGACCGGATTTGTTAAAATACATGGAACAAATTGTTAAACAAGTACAACAAAATCTAAAATGTGCACAGGATCGTCAAAAGAGCTATGCAGATCTCAAAAGAAATAAGAGAGACTTCAATGTCAAAGACCATGTCCACTTAAAGGTAAAAGAAAAAATAAGTTCCTTAAGGTTGGGTAAGTGTTTGAAGCTGGCTCCCAAGTATTATGGACTGTTCGAGGTAATGGCAAAGGTAGGGCCGGTAGCCTATGAACTTGCACTTCCTCCTTCTATTAAAGTTCATAATGTCTTTCATGTATCTTTGTTGAAAACATATGTTCATGATGCCACTCACATACTTGATTGGGATAGGATTCAAGTAGAACCCAAGGAAGAGTTCCAAAATGGGCCTATGAATATCCTCGAGAGGAAGGAGCTAACGCTGCGGAACCGAGCTATCGCTCGAATTAAAGTGCAATGGAAGCACTTTAGCCTAGAAGAGGCTACCTGGGAATTGGAGGATAAAATGCGAGAGGCATACCCTTCATTTTTCTAGCAAGAGTAGGAAGGCTCTAATAAAAAATAAACAAAAAGTAACACCGAGGACAATGTTAAGAGTAACGGGGGGAGGAATGTGACACCCCCTCACAAAAAACATCTATTTTACTTGAAGTAAAATATTTATTATTCTTTGAGCTATTAAAACTCACAAAAATTGTAACTCACATTTATGTGAGAGTTGTGTGCACTAAAACTATTTTTATTATTATTTTAGATAAAAGAAAAAAATTAGAGAGGATTAATTAAAAGAGGGGACACCACCTAAAACTATGGACAAGAGATAGCACAACCATTATGAAAAAACAATCAATCCAAGTGGAGAAATCAACACTCCAACAAGATCCACAAAGATAGGGCCGATCTCAGGATTTACCTGAAATTGGGTTGGTGATGGCACAGGACCTAGGAAAATAATATAAAGAGGAGCACTGAGAGAGCATGGGGGCATGTTGTGTAGAAGAGAACCATTATGCTGGATCATTTTTGTTGAGACCTCTTATTTGTTAATTCCATCGATTTTAACTGTTAAAGACTCCAAGGTAGGAGTGTTGCGTTGCAGTAGTGCTGGTCTAGTAGTTGAGGTGGTGATCCAGCTCAGGGGTGAGATCTAGTGATTTTCAGATTCTCTATGGTTGGGAGGAATTGATACCTCTTCATTGCAATTCCGGTATGGCATACCTTTCTGTCAAGTAAGTATACTTGTTGGACATGTGTTTATTGTTGTTGTTTATGAATGGAAAATGTAGATCTCTGCTCAATTGTTTAAGTATCACTACCTGCGATGAAGGAAATGATCCCCCTATATATACATATCCTGTAGATACGTTTTTTCTATTTAATTCAGATCTCGATTGACCTTTGGCAAGGCATAGGCATGATATGTTAGATCCTTGTATTTTCCTTTATGCAAACATAGATAAGATTTAAATATTTACTTGTCATCTCGATTGACCTTTGGAAAAAGGCATAGGAATTATATGTTAGTATTTTCCTTTTATTGAAATGTAGATAAGATTTAAATATTTACTTGTGAACTCGATTGACCTTTGGAAAAATGCATAGGCATGATATGTTAGATCCCTGTATTTTCCTTTATGCAAATGCAGATAAGATTTAAATATTTACTTGTGATCTCGATTGACCTTTGGAAAAAGACGTAGGCATTATATGTTAGTATCTTCCTTTTATGCAAATGTGTCATACCCCTATTTTTACCCTTAGGATATTTTGGGCTATAATGTAAATATTGTATGCATATTATGTAGGATTCCTAGCGAGGAGCTCAAGGCCAAGGCCCCGCTAGTGAACGCTCGACCTTGAAGAGGCAAGTATTTGATATTATGCCACCCACGTGCTAGTAAGCCATGGGAATTGTAAATATGCATTTTAATATAAATTCCCACAACTAGCTATGCAATGCAACAAGAGATGGGGGCATGATGTTTACAAGGAATTGGAAGGGAAATATTCAAACCCTTGAGCCAATCAAGTCAAGCCAAGTGTCAATGAGAGAACCCATTAACCCTCAACTACCCATGTTGACTTTTGTGCCCAATCATTCATTTCTCCCAAGAGTTGGTTGAGGTAGTTAATGCCTTGGGAATGGAGAGGTATGGTTGTTCAAATTCAGGTATGGGCAAGCAACCCTTCATATGAATCCGTGTTTGGATTCCTTGGAAAGAAAGGAACCATGAAATTGCTCCCCAAGCCATTATTCAACCATCATTTTTTCTCTCTCACGAGTGCGGGAGCTTCTTGGGCGTTTTCCTCCATGGTTTTGCTGTTTTTTCCTCCATTTTTCTAGATGGGAAGGGCGCTTTTGTTTTGGTTAATAGTGTTAAATTTTCAGAATTTACTTCAATCTGATCTAGGATCTTAACTGAGAGAACAACATGTACAGCATATCAATCATGGAGACAATAATGCAAGCATACAAGAGACACAAAGATTTACTTGGGGAAAACCATAAAGGTGAAAAACCCCAATAACTTCCTCAGAGATAGATAGAGCAATGATACAACCAACCATAATAGATAGACACAACCTAGTAGCAGATCCTCCTCCTCCATAAGTGCGCCACTCCTCCTTGAGTGCATGAGTGAGAAGTGAGTGAGCAAATAGAGTGCCTCCTGCACTCTATTTATACTTGACTTGACTTGCCTTTTTACCTAACTCATGTAGGCTCGAACTTAACCACATAACATAATGCTGACTGGGACGACCCCCAATAGGGTGGTCTAATAACCCTTCGACCCACATGGTCGACCCCCAATAGGGTGGTCTAATAACCCTTTGACCCACATGACTTATATAGGGCTGACCCCAACAAGGTCGTCTAATAACCCATCAAGTATAAGTTACGACACTTACAATATAAATGACGACACTTCCGTATAGAGGAATAATACCATCTCTATAGGAATACAATATACATATATGTGAAATACATTCCGAAGTTACATATACATCAACACTCCCTCTTAACTAGGAAGTTATTTCTCAGCACAGTTCTTCTAGCACAAGTCATCTTCTCTGGATCATCGTCACTACTGCTGCTATCTCAATCAATCTCTGAATCTACTCGTCATAGGAAGTTCTACAGAGCCAGTCCTTTTTCATACTGGATGTAGGCCCACCACCTGTAGGTCTTCATCATCACTGGCCATACTGTGGAATCCTCAGGACTTATTACGTGCGTCACAAAACCTCAAAAGAGCATCCGAGGATGTTACGGGAACACAACTCTGACCTATAGGATCTCCCAGGGCGCTATTACATGTGACCCCACCACAAAACCTCGAAAGAGCATCCCAGGATGTTACAGGTACACAACTCCAACCTGAAGGATCTCCCAGGGCACAAATTACATGTGGTCACCACAAAACCTAGCAAGAGCATCTCAGGATGTTATGGGTACACAACTCCGACCTAAAATCTCCCAGGGCACAAATTACATGTGGTAATGGCAAAACCTCGAAAGAGCATCTCAGGATGTTACGGGTACACAACTCCGACCTGAAATCTCCCAGGGCACAAATTACATGTGGTCATGGGAAAACCTTGAAAGAGCATCTCAGGATGTTACGGGTACACAACTCCGACCTGAAATCTCCCAGGGCACAAATTACATGTCATAGGACAAAACCTCGAAAGAGCATCTACCAGAAATCCCAAGGCACAAATTACATGCCATAGGCAAAACCTCGAAAGACTATCTGCAAATCTCCCAGGGCACAAATTATATGTCCTCCCAAGAAAAACCTGGAAAGAGCATTTTCCAGATGTCCCAGGGCACCGAATTACATGCCATAGGAAAAACCTCGAAAGACCATCTGTAAATCTCCCAGGGCACAAATTACATGCTTATCTACACAACCTGTTCCACGGCCATAGAGTATCAACCTGATACTCACCATACATCATCCTGATGTACACATGATCATCCTGATCATCATCACTGCAACATCCTGCTGCATGTCATCTGGAGCAACATCCTGAAGCTCGTCGTCCATGATCATCCTGATCATACAATGCATCCATCTGATGCACACCACGTATCTACCTGATACATATCATCATACATGATCCACTTGATCATATAATGTATCCACCTGATACAAATACATGATACATATCACCTCACATGATCCACCTGATCATACAATGTATCCACCTGATACATATACAGATACATGGTCCAAGCATCCAACATGATGCATACATATAAATGATCCAACTGATCATATCCAGCATCCAACATGATCCGTACATACATACATAAAAATGATCCAACTGATCATATCCAGCATCCAAGATGATGTGTACATACATACATAAAAATGATCCAACTGATCATATCCAACATCCAACATGATGCGTACATACATACATAAAAATGATCCAACTGATCATATCCAAGCAGAAACCAGTACATCATCCTGATGCTCATCATCCAGCGCTTACATCCACAGCCATGTGAAGGATCCTCCTTCCAACATGCTTGGAATGGCTTCAGCAAATGTGTCCATCACTTCTTCCTTGAAGTGTCCTTGATCTAAAGAATGCCAAGCCTCTCTCTGAAGTACTCAAACTTCACCCTGGCTAGTGGCTTCGTCAGCACATCTGCAATCTGCTCGTCCGTCGCAACATATAGGAGCTTCACAACTCCTCTCTGCACCATATCCCTGATATAGTGATATTTGATCTCTATGTGTTTCGACCTGTCATGAAACACTGGGTTCTCGGATAGCTTCACACAACTCTGGTTATCACAGAAGATACCAGTAGCCTCCAACGGGAGATCAAATAACTCACATAGTAGCTTCCGTAGCCATACTGCCTCACAACTAGCTGAACAGGCTGCAACATACTCTGCCTCAGCTGTACTCAGTGCTACACAGGACTGCTTCCTGCTAAACCAAGAGATCACACCTGATCCCATACTGGAGCAACACCCAGATGTGCTCTTCCTATCTGCAGCACTGCCAGCCCAATCTGAATCAACATAACCCCGCAGGTTAAAGTTTTAATTCGCTTCATACTTGAGCCCATAATCCACTGTACCCTTTAGGTACCTTAGAACATGCTTTGCAGCAACCAAGTGAACATGCCTCGGATCTGTCAGGAAATGAATCAATGTGTTCACAGCAAAGCAAATATCTGGTCTCATGTTCGTCAGGTACATCAAGGACCCAATCATCTGACGATACATAGAGACATCAACCGGCTCAGATGAAGCATCACATAGAAGCTTCAGATTCGATGCCATATGTGTGGCCATGGCCTTGCAATCCATCATCCCGAACCTCTTCAGGATCTCTATTGCATACTTCCCTTGTCCAAGGAAGATTCCTTCTACACTCTGCCACACCTCCATGCCAAAAACAAATAGTGCATCATCCCCAAGTTCTTCATCTCGAACTCGGTAGTAAGCTTCCGCTGCATGTCGGCAATCAATCTATCTTCACCATACCAAGTTCTGCACATATATGATTTCCTATCATGTGTCTCAGAACCAAGTGGCTGCTCCACATACACTTCTTCTTCAACTACACCATTCAAGAAAGCTGTCTTGAATCCATCTGGTGTATCTTCTATTTCATCACTTTTATATTTCTCTATGCTGCCATCTGCAACATGCTTGATCTGATAGTTCCATATGGAAGTCATAACAAACTTCCCTTCAGGTCTTGGGACTACATCCCAAACATCATTCTTCATGATCGACGGATCATGGCATTCCATCCCAGATCCTGGGAACTTCAATATCTTCAATAGATATCTTTGTTGCTGGAACAAATGTTGTAGTCCTTTTGTAGGTGAAGATATACGGTCTTTCCTACAAAACAAGTTAAATTGCATGATTAGAAACATCTCATAATTTTTAGAACAAATTCTTACACATAAAGAAATATGTCATACAGTCATGCAATTATCTTAGCCAATGCTTCAATACAACATTTATCCATATCCCGTAACTTTCTAGATGCCTTCCAATCTCTACCAGAACATTGTTCAGAGTGTGCACAACTCCCAACATGTCAGCAAAGAGGTTTCATTCTAGATAAGTAGCAATGGAATGTTGTAAAGTGCCATAGGCCACTTACCCATGTATATTAGTAGTATACTGTTCATCAATGCAACTATTCTAATATGCACAATACATATCCTAAGTCTAGGAACATGAGCATATACATCATTGAACAATTTTATTTAAACAAACACATATGCAAGAAATGATAATTAAAATACTTATCTTTGTTTGTTCGTTGGGTGGACTCCCTCTGAGTCTTCGCTTTCTTGCAGGAGCTGCTGGAGTCCTAATCTACAGTAGCTTCTTGTACAACTTTCTGTTGTGGAATGTAGAGAGATGGTCAACTCCCTCTGAATATCTGCATCCTTTCATAAACCATTGGAGTGTACTCCCTCTTGATCTTTGCTTCCTGGATTACCTGTTCTTCAACTCATATTCATCCTTGGTCCCTATGCATGCTTATCAGTATCATGATTGAGTTATCCTTGAGATCTCATATAAAATCATACATTCATTAGTATACTATTAAAACACAATAATCTCAAGCATGTATAATCATGATCATTTCAAACAGAAAATAATAAGCATTAGCATTCAAGGTTTATGTAGGATTCTTATGGTTAGTCAAATCATAAGAAACATAACATGTCTAAACCTGTAATTACTCAAACCTATGACTCTTCGGGTTAGTTGAATCATCAATCAAGATAAGAGATATAATATGCATAAAACCTGTGATTATTCAAAGCTATACCTTCATGATTCTTCTGGTTAGTCATATCATCAATTATGGTAAGAAACATAATATGCATACAACCATGATTATTCAAACCTATGACTCTTCGTGAATAATCATTATCAACAACACAATAGTATAAGATCCTAACACAAGGTAGGATTCTAGCTTGATATAGGAAAAACATACCTGGATTAGCATGCTAGCTATTTATGTCTAACATACCCGCATAATGTCTTCTGGTTCTCTTCAGTGACTTGTGCTAGTAACATGCATGTCTCATAAGTTAACCATTGTAGAAACAAGTTATACATACCTCGAAAGTAGATCTTCTATGTAATCCATGACAATGGATGAATCCTTGTCTTCATGTCACCATGATCATACGTTCTTGAAGTAGAACATGATTTGTCTTTCTTGGTGTACCTTTTATGTTAGCATACAACATAAACCTCATGCAACACCATAATGCATTAGTACAATCATAAGTGTCAACACCCTAACCAATGAATATCTTCTATCATGCATTCAAAATTTTGTTAAGGTGATACGACAAATCTAAAATCAAGATTGTACTAACCGTAATAACATGAAGACAAACATACCATATACTTAATCATGAACAAATATCGAAACATACCTTGATGAGTCATACCTGTCGAGATCGCTTGTAATATTCTTATGTAAGGCCTTAGCCTCATCTCCCTCTGAAACAGGAACTTCTTCACTTATGCAGGTGACAAATCCATCTTCTTTTAGGATTAACCCAATCCACTTGATTTGCAAGAACTGGACCTGGAGCTAGATATGGGTTTGTCAGAGAAACCCCAAAAATTCAAACTTTGAATTTCAAACTTCCGAAAGGATAGAAACATGCGCCTTGATAAGTTCATCAAGCTGGTATATTCAGAATTTGAAAACTGCAAAGTTTCACTCCTCAATTTTGCCTTTGAAACTTCTGGATTCACTAGACGTGACCCTGAACTGGGGTTTGATGAATCCCACTCTTCTACCCAATCAAAAGGTTTGATCCAAAGCTCTAAGATTCTATTTTTCTGAGGAGCTTCCAGCCGTGGTCTCAGATTTCAAAAATTCCCATTTTTACAGAAGCCCTAATTTTCCACTTTCCTGATCAAAGTCCCGAACTAGGGTCTGATCAAGCTCGGCCTTCTTCCCAACCAAAAATTCTGATCTTGGTCTCTAAATTTTTATTTTGATGAGTAGCATTCAGCCGTGGTCTCCGATTACAAAAATTCCAACTTTCTCCAAAGCCCTAAATTCTGGAAGCCATGAATGAAGGTACCAAAAAATAATTTTGTTTTGACAAAAATATGTACCTAATTGTTTCTGGTGTAACTCTGAAATTTTTGATCCATAGGGTCTGAAAACGTTTCTTGAGATAGCCTGACTTGTTAGCTTTCCATCCTGACAGGTCTTACCTCAATTGGATTTTCTGAGAGAGAGTTATGCGAAGTGTCGCAACGTGACCTGTTTTGGGATAATACAGGAGAGCGAACTTGTACGGCGTGCCACGTGTCACTGTTTGAACCTCCGCCTCTGAAAAATTTTCCTGAGATAGTTCGACCTGTTATCTTTCCATCTTGACAGGTCTGACCTCAATTGGATGCTCCGAGAGAGAATTATGCCAAGTTTCGCAACGTGACCTGTTTATGGGATAATACAGGAGAGCGCACTTGTACGGCGTGCCACGTGTCACTAGTTCATCTTCGGCCTCTGAAAAATGTTTTGAGATAGTACAGTCTGTCTACTACCTATCACTTTTTACGAAATTTCATTTGGAGCTTCCTAGCCGAATTTATGACCTTTTTCCCAAGGTCACTTGATTTTGACTCAGATCTGGAAGAGGCAAAAACCCTATATTGTACAGATCATAAATCACAAAGTACAATGAACTAGAGGTTTTCCTTTGGACACAAGGTACATGGGGATCTTAGCTTTGGCCTGTAGCAATTTAAGATCCGAAAACTTTGCCAAAACGGATTTATAGCAAAAATTCTACGATCACTGGTTTTTGCTATATCAAGCCCTAGCATCGTAAGTGCAACAAGTGTCATACATGCCATATCATGCCTTCTTTCAGGCTAGCTCTGATACCATGTTAAATTTTTAGAATTTACTTCAATTTGATCTAGGATCTTAACTGAGAGAACAACATGTACAGCATATCAATCATGGAGACAATAATGCAAGCACACAAGAGACACAAAGATTTACTTGGGGAAAACCATAAAGGTGAAAAACCCCAATAACTTCCTCAGAGATAGATAGAGCAATGATACAACCAACCATAAGAGATAGACACAACCTAGCAGCAGATCCTCATCCTCCATAAGTGCGCCACTCCTCCTTGAGTGCAAGAGTGAGAAGTGAGTGAGCAAATAGAGTGCCTCCCGCACTCTATTTATACTTGACTTGACTTGCCTTTTTACCTAATTCATGTAGGCTCGAACTTAACCACATAACATAATGCTGACTGGGCCGACCCCCAATAGGGTGGTCTAATAACCCTTCGACCCACATGGCCGACCTCCAATAGGGTGGTCTAATAACCCTTTGACCCACATGACTTATACAGGGATGACCCCAACAAGGTGGTCTAATAACCCATCAAGTATAAGTTACGACACTTACAATATAAATGACAACACTTCTGTATAGAGGAATAATACCATCTCTATAGGAATACAATATACATATATGTGAAATACATTCCGAAGTTACATATACATCAACAAATAGTGGGGAAGAGAATAAATTGTTTTGGGGGTTTCATAGAGGCTGTTTTGGCCCACTGTATGCTCATATATTGTGGGATAAATCGGTTTTCTGCCCTGGGGTTGATTTCCTCTTCCCACAATCCCTTTTTGGGTGTGCCACGATTTGGGGAAAACCCATAGACCCTACTCTGAGAATCTCATTGTTGAAAATGTGTATCCATGCCCAGTTTTTGAGTTGCTGTGTGTAAGAGTGTGTTGGGGTTGAGATGGGAATCCATTGCTTTGGGCTGTGCTAAGCTTGAGAGTTCCCTTTTCCTTGTATATATGATGCCCAACTCGAAGGTGGTCTCTAAGTGCTGAAATAATATAGGTCGGGCAGAGACCTAAGGTTGGGTGGAACATTGCAATGACATATCTAGTTGCTTGGGAAAACAATACAACAAGATGAGTATTTTATTTTATTGTGTTTTACTTCTGCATTGTTTTAATCAATGGATGGTCGTTCTTGATATGATGGATGCATGTGAAAGGTGTGTGGATGATGTTTTATTCTGTTGTGCATATTTGCTTTGATTTGCATCTGCACACATATCCATTTTATTGTAATGCCATTTTTTTTATTCATGATGAATGAGGCTAATTATTGTAAAAGCCCAGATCTTAGTGTCATGATCCCTTCCTTGAATTGGGTCAACGGGAGGGGACATGATAGATTGGTATCAAAGAAAAGGTTGTAACATTTGGGCCTTCATGGGATACCTATCACAGTTGCAGAGGTAAGTATGCTTCCTTCTCAGTAGTGATCATTAAGAAAAATTTCAATTTTTCAAAAATTGTCTAAGTGTTTTATGAGATTTCTGCCAAGTCTGTGCCGGGGAAGAATAGCCAGAAATTGCCGAAACAGTTGGCGAGTTTTGCCAGTTTTGTTGCTACATGGTCAGCGACCAAATCGCAACCTTTCGGCAAAACAGTCGACGACCAAATCGCAATTTTTCGGCGAAACAGTTGGAGGAGATAAGCTCAAAATCGCTGAAACGGTCAGAGGAGATTAGCTCAAAATCACTAAAACAATCGGAGGTTTAAGACTCAGTCGGAGATCGGAGGTTTAAGACTCGGTTATTGGTTGGAGGTTTAAGACTCAGTCGGCGGTCGGAGGTCATAGGTTTAAGAATTGGTCAGTGGTCAGAGGAGATCGGGCGGCAATGAAGGGCTTAAAATCTCCGAAATGGTCGGAGGAAAAATGATAAGTCCGTCGGAACAGGGAAAATTGAGAAGTTTTCCAGGGTGAATTTCAGGTGTCCGAAAGTGAAAAATGGCCTTGAAGTTACGCACCAGAATGCATGAAATTGGAGGAATTAGGGAAATCCCCCTTGACCCCCGTCGTCCCCTGGAGACAGTCGTTGAATGTATGAAATACATTCTCTATGCTTGGAATGAGAAGTAGGAATTGCATAGAGGGTTGTGGAAGCCTTATTAAGAGTAATTGGTTGTAATATGCATTATGGAAGAGTAATGGGAGCTCTTTATTATCAAAGATGGATATTGTATTCCATAAGAGAATGATGAGCAAGGAATTGGAGCAGTAAGGCAATGTTGATAAGAGGGAAATTTCTCACCTTAAACTATTTATGTTTATAGCATAACAATTGTATGCTTGGAAATAGCAAGTATGAATGTTATACATGAATATATGCATTGAATTGTTGCTTGGTGGGAAAATCATAGCTAATGATTTCTTCTATGCTTGTTAGAGGGGTCGTGAAACTCGAATCAGTTATGAGGTGGAAGAGGAAATTTTATGCTATGAAGAGGGATTGGAAAGGGAGAATTCCTTAACTCCTCTCTTGCTATTGTATTTGTATTTTACAAGTTTTATATGCATAAAAAACTATGGCATAGAAATGCTGAAAATGAAAAAGATCATATAGATGAAGTAAATATGCACTAGTTGGCACATTAATAGATATTGCATAGTGCATATGAAGGTGTTTATGCATGAACATGATGTTGCATATGGGTAAGGGTAGTAAAGTTACACATGCAGTAACCCATTAATGGTATTTCATATGGTTGATGACAATTAATGTTGTTGATGATGGTTTTAGGAATCAAACCATAGAAGCATGACTGAAAATGCAAAGAAGTCACGGCAAGTGACCGACAAACCTTGAGAAGGAAGGATGGAGTAATGATTCATGATCAAAGGGTTGGAAAAAAAACTGTGTAGCCTTGGTATGAGGCCAACTAATCAGGTAACATCAAGCGATGTTAATGATAGTCATGCAGGTAATGGTTATTCATGCTAATAGTTAAGTGTTGAAAGAGGGTTGGGTAAGAATCCCTTGAGCCTTGTTTAATAATCATAGAACGGTATGTATGTAAGTTTGAATGCATCCATGTCAATATCATACCCCCATTGTATGGTGAGGTATAGGGTAGTAAGGATGAGGATCCTTATACCATCTAGTTGTTTTGAATTGTAGATCCATTCACTAGTACAAAATGAGAGATAAGAGACCAAAAAAACGACCAAAATCCGCATATAAATGACCACTTTTGAATTGGTGACCACTGGTAGCAAATTAGTGTCCATATATCATGTGACCAAAAACGTGGTCATATTTAGCTTGGTCATTTATAGCTTATCTTGTGGTCATATCTTTGTTTGTATCTTTGGTCATTAATTTGGTAATATATTTGGTCATTAATTGTCACAATTAATGACCACTTTTTTTGTCATGTGATAAATGACCGCTAATTTGCTACCAGCGATTTCCAACTCAAAACGGGTCATTTATATGCATATTTTGGTCATGTTTTGGTCACTTATCTCTCATGTTGTATTGGTGGTCGTTTATATGCAAATTTTGGTCATTTTTTTAGTTATTTATCTCTTTTTAGTGGTTTCAGAATATAAATAGGGCACGGTGGAATCGAACCACCAACCTCCTGCCTATAAGCCAAATGATCTACCATTGAGCTAGCGCCCTTAAATAGAATTCCTTATGGGTCATGCACCTTGCAGTTATTAAGAATGCTCTATATCGAAATTTAGAGTGGATTTGCAGTGAATAATTGGGAAGCTTTCTTTGTTTGTTTAAATCAAAAGCATGCAGATTCATAGTTATGAGTTATGAGAAGTCTCTACAATGTTTCTTGATAATAAACATCTGCAAATCTTACATCATAAGAAACAACTTAGACAAACATTCAACAGAAACACAATTGACACTGTATACTACAGAATCACAGATTATATCATGCTGGGTATATAAATATGAATGCATTTTAGAGGAAGTGAAACTACATCCTAGGAAACAACTCTAACAATCATTCAATATAAATACATTTGACATTATATGCAACAAATTTTAATATGTTGTTATTTAGGAACGTGGCAATTTTTTTATTCCATAGTGTTGAAATAATAGTGCTTCACAGGATTAATTACAGTGCTTTTCATTATGTTTTTAATGCTAGAGCAAACAATGTCTGATGATTCCATGGTGTTTATTTAGAAAATAACAACTTTTAATAGGGAGCCAGCCATTAAGGTAATATGAAAGAACCAATGATCACATTTGAAGGTCAGATTATATTATGCCAGGAAAATATTACTCCAAAGAACCTTAGCACAAAAGAAATTATAAGGATTCCTTTCTACCTAAATGAATCTAAATTTCAAGAGAGTCTAAAATGTACACCACCTGAATGGAAAGTTGCTCCTTTAGCTTTTGCTCCATCTCAGAATCATCTAACAATAATGAAGCTACATGACCTAGAGCCAAAACCTCACTGTGTGCACGATCCCCCCTGCCATGACAATTGTGGTACAGAACCTAGCCACCAATACTAGGTATAGAAAAGATGATAAAAACTTTGCAATTGCAAACACTACCACTCCATAGTGTCCACTGAGCCTTTCATGGTGGAAAACCTATGAAACGTTCAGGTAAATGTTAGTGATAGTTAGTGCCACTTGCTCAAAGGTTAACTATTACATTTGACTTGTATTGTAAATTGGAAGTCAATGTAAAAAAGAGGGTGATATCTGGCATAAAGCAGATGCGAGGGGGGTCATGTTTGATCCCAGAGGAAATACAAAAATTTACTATGAATGGGGACTCAGGACAACTATAAACAACCAGGAAGAAGCTTTAGCACTTCTCGAAGGCTTCACCTTGGCATACTCTCTCCATATTACCTCCTTCATTGTTATTGGAGACTCTACTCTCATAAATTTAATGCAATCGACAAAGAAGAAGAAGGATGGTTCTCAAAGGATTCACCCTGGCATACTCTCTCCATAAGAAAAATAAATCATGTCTTGTATTTGAATAAGATACAAAAAAAAATTGGGACTAGCATAGCTACAATACTTACAAGCTTCTTTTCGGCAAGTTGTATCAAGAACGCATGAGGATTCAGTGGTCTGTATATTAGGAAATCTTATTTTCCTTGGTAGTGTCTAGAATTATCAAGTACATTGGTTGAGTACAAAGAACAAGAAACATTTAACTTTTCAGGAATGCAAATAATAGGAGAGAATGTTAAAAAACATACTTGGTGGTTATGTGGTCCTGGGAAATAAGCATAATTATTTGCATTGAACTTGGCCAATCTGCAGCAATCATGCACAAGAAAATGATTTTATAAGGACAATGTGATAGTATCGATGAACTACACATTATATGTAGTGGGTACAAAAGATGGCATTTTCTAGGATATGATAGATCTGACATAATTCTTCAATTCTCTAAAAGAGAAAAATCCATAACCATTTAACCATTTTACAATGCAAATATTTACATTGAGGTGAAACATCCTACATAAAAGACTAAAAAGAGTTTAGGGGCCCAATCTACAACAAAAATATTCGGTAGTTGTCCAATAAGGAATACAATTTCATCCTTCCTCACATATGCCAACCATACATTTTTGGTTTCTCAAATTGGTTACTGACTCAATGCTATATTGCATATGACCTTCCATTTGCTGTCGTTCTTGATTCTTTCCTATTTCATTACGCTAAAAGACTTATCAGATAATAAATGGATTAGACAACTATACCAAAAGTTTTATTATACAAGATAATGTACAGTAACCAAAGGGCTTTGGTGATTGAAAAAATTGGTTCAGTGTCACCAACACAGTGAAGGATCAATGAATTTTATTATTTTACATTGCAGATTTGTCTATTTGATTTACATTTACGAAGTACTTTTGCAAGCTTTATAGCAAAGTACTAAACATTCCACTAGAATTTGGGATACAAAATAGGAAATTTCCGTATAGGAAAGATCTTTCATTATTCTTCAATACTGTCAAGCATAAATGTTAATAATGATTTAGATGTTTTGGACAGTATGTTCATTTAGATATCCTATTAGAAGAGGGTATTTGCATCCTTATTGATCTATCAGGGTCTACCCTCCAAGGAGATAGTCACAGACATGGTTTACGAATTCTACTTGCCTTCATTATGGTTTGCAGTGGGCGGGTCAAAAAGAAATTGGGACTAGGAACTCAGTGTAAAAAAGAGGGTGATATATGGCATAAAGCAGGTGCGAGGGGGATGATGTATGATCCCAGAGGAAATATAGAACTTTGCTATGAATGGGGACCCAGGACAACTATAACCAACCAGGAAGAAGCTTGATCACTTCTCGAAGGCTTCACCCTAGCATACTCTCTCCATATTATCTCCTTCATTGTTATTCCATACTCTGCTCTCATAAAGTTAGTGCAATCAACAAAGAAGAAGAAGGATGGTTCTCAAAGGATTCACCCTGACATACTCTCTCCATAAGAAAAAGAAATCATGTCTTGTATTTGAATTAGATACAAAAAGAAATTGGGACTATCATAGCTGCAATACTTACAAGCTTCTTTTCAGCAAGTTGTATCAAGAACCCATGAGGATTCAGTGGTCTGAATATTAGGAAATCTTCTTTTCCTTGGTAGTGTCTAGAATTATCAAGTAAATTCGTTGAGTGCAAAGCAAAATAAACATTTAACTTTTCAGGAATGCAAATAATAGGAGAGAATGTTAAAAATAATACTTGCTGGTTATTTGGTCCTGGGAAATAAGCCTAATTATTTGCATTGAACTCGGCCAATCTGGAGAAATCCTGCACAAGAAAATGATTCCATAAGGACAATCTAATAGTATCGATGAGCTACACATTATATGTAGTAGGTACAAAAGATGGCATTTTCTGGGATATGATAGATCTGACATAATTCTTCAATTCTCTAAAAGAGAAAAATCCATAACCATTTAACCATTTTACAATGCAAATATTTACATTCGGGTTTGAAACATCCTACATAAAAGACTAAAAATAGTTTACGCGCCCAATCTACAACAAAAATATTTAGTAGTTGTCCAATAAGAAATACAATTTTATCCTTCCTCACGGGTGCCAACCATACATTTCTGGGTTCTCAAATTGGTTACTGACGCATTGCTATATTCCATATGACCTTCCATTTGCCGTCATTCTTGCTTCTTTCCTATTTAATTACGCTAAAAGGCTTGTCAGATAATAAATGGATTAGACAACTATACCAAAAATTTTATTGTACAAGATAATGTAGAGTAACCAAAGGGCTTTGGTGATTGAAAAAATTGGTTCAGTGTCACCAACACAGTGAAGGATCAATGAATTTTATTATTTTACATTGCAGATTTGTCTATTTGATGTACATTTAGGAAGTGCTTTCGCAAGCTTTGTAGCAAAGAACTAAACATTTCACTAGAATTTGGGATAAAAAATATGAAATTTTCGTATAGGAAAGATCTATCATAATTCTTCAATACTGTCAAGCATAAATGCTAATAATTATTTAGATGTTTCGGACAGTATGTTCATTTAGATTATCCTATTAGCTAAAGGTATTTGCATCCTTATTGATCTATCAGGGTCTACCCTCCAAGGGGATAGTCACAAACCTGGTTTATAGATGCTACTTGCCTTCATTGTGGTTTGCAGTGGGCGAGTCAAAAAGAAATTGGGACTAGGAACTCAATGTAAAAAAGAGGGTGATATATGGCATAAAGCAGGTGCGAGGGGGATGATGTATGATCCCGAAGGAAATACAGAACTTTGTTATGAATCGGGACCCAAGACACCTACAAACAACCAAGAAGAAGCTTTAGCACTTCTTAAAGGCTTCACCCTAGCATACTCTCTCCATATTACCTCCTTCATTGTTATTCTAGACTCTGCTCTCATAAAGTTAATGCAATCGACAAAGAAGAAGAAGGATGGTTTTGGAAGGCTTCACCCTGGCATACTCTCTCCATAATAAAAAGAAATCATGTCTTGTATTTGAATTAGATACAAAAAGAAATTGGGACTATCATAGCTGCAATACTTGCAAGCTTCTTTTCGGCAAGTTGTATCAAGAACCCATGAGGATTCAGTGGTCTGAATATTAGGAAATATTATTTTCCTTGGTAGTGTCTGGAATTATCAAGTACATTGGTTGAGTACAAAGCAAAAGAAACATTTAACTTTTCAGGAATGCAAATAATAGGAGATAATGTTAAAAAACATACTTGCTAGTTATGTGGACCTAGGAAATCAGCATAATTATTTGCATTGAACTTGGCTAATCTGCGGCAATTCTGCACAAGAAAATGATTCTATAAGGACAATCTGATAGTATCGATGAGCTACACATTATATGTAGTGGGTACAAAAGATGGCATTTTTTGGGATATGATAAATCTGACATAATTCTTCAATTCTCTAAAAGAAAAAAATCCATAACTATTTAACCATTTTACAATGAAAATATTTACATTCAGGTGAAACATCCTACATAAAAGACTAAAAATAGTTTAGGGGCCCAATCTACAACAAAAATATTCAATAGTTGTCCAATAAGGAATACAATTTTATCCTTCCTCACATATGCCAACCATACATTTTTGGGTTCTCAAATTGGTTACTGACTCATTGCTATATTGCATATGACCTTCCATTTGCTATCATTCTTGCTTCTTTCCTATTTCATTACGCTAAAATGCTTATCAGATAATAACTAGATTAGACAACTATACCAAAAATTTTAGTGTACAAGATAATGTAGAGTAACCAAAGGGCTTTGGTGATTGAAAAAATTGGTTCAATGTCAGCAACACAGTGAAGGATCAATGAATGTTATTATTTTACATTGCAGACTTATCTATTTGATTTACATTTAGGAAGTAATTTTGCAAGCTTTGTACCAAAGTACTAAACATTTGACTAGAATTTGGGATACAAAATATGAAATTTCCGTATAGGAAAGATGTGTCATAATTCTTCAATACTGTCAAGCATAAATGCTAATAATGATTTAGATGTTTCGGACAGTATGTTCATTTAGATTATCCTATCAGCTGAGGGTCTTTGCATCCTTATTGATCTATCAAGGTCTACCCTCCAAGGAGATAGTCACAGACATGGTTTACGGATTCTACTTGCCTTCATTGTGGTTTGCAGTGGGGGGGTCAAAAAGAAATTGGGACTATGAACTCAATGTAAAAAAGAGGGTGATATATGGCATGAATCATGTGCGAGGGGGATGATGTATGATCCCAGAGGAGATACAAAACTTTACTATGAATGGGGACCCAGAACAACTATAAACAACCAGGAAGAAGCTTTAGCACTTCTCGAAGGCTTCACCCTGTCATACTCTCTCCATATTACCTCCATTGTTATTCCAGACTCTGCTCTCATAATGTTAATGCAATCAACAAAGAAGAAGAAGGATGGTTCTCGAAGGCTTCACCCTAGAATACTCTCTCCATAAGCAAAAGAAATCATGTCTTGTATTTGAATTAGATACAAAAATCAATTGGGACTAGCATATATACAATACTTACAAGCTTCTTTTCGGCAAGTTGTATGAAGAACCCATGAGGATTCAGTGGTCTTAATATTAGGAAATCTTATTTTCCTTGGTAGTGTCTAGAATTATCAAGTACATTGGTTGAGTACAAAGCAAAAGAAACATTTAACTTTTCACGAATGCAAATAATAGGAGAGAATGTTAAAAAACATACTTGCTGGTTATGTGGTCCTGGGAATAAGCCTAATTATTTGCATTGAACTTGGCCAATCTGCATCAATCCTGTACAAGAAAATGATTCTATAAGGACAATCTAATAGTATCGATGAGCTACACATTATATGTAGTGGGTACAAAAGATGTCATTTTCTGGGATATGATAGATCGGACATAATACTTCAATTCTCTAAAAGGGAAAAATCCATAACCATTTAACCTTTTTACAATGCAAATATTTACATTCAGGTTTGAAACATCCTACATAAAAGACTAAAAATAGTTTCGGAGCCCAATCTACAACAAAAATATTCAGTAGTTGTCCAATAAGGAATACAATTTTACCCTTCCTCACGAATGCCAACCATACATTTTTTGGTTCTCAATTGGTTATTGACTGATTGCTATATTGCATATGACCTTCCATTTGCTGTCATTCTTACTTCTTTCCTATTTCATTATGCTAAAAGACTTATCAGATAATAAATGGATTGGAAAAATATACCAAAAATTTTATTGTACAAGATAATGTAGAGGAAAAGGCTTTGGTGATTGAAAAAATTGGTTCAGTGTCAGCAACACAGTGAAGGATCAATGAATTTTATTATTTTACATTGCAAATTTGTCTATTTGATTTACATTTAGGATGTACTTTTCCAATATTTGTAGCAAAGTACTAAACATTTCACTAGAATTTGGGATACAAAATATGAAATTTTCATATAGGAAAGATCTGTCATAATTCTTCAATACTGTCAAGCATAAATGATAATAATGATTTAGATGTTTTGGACAGTATGTTCATTTATATTATCCTATCAGCTGAGGCGCTTTGAATCCTTATTGATCTATTAGGGTCTACCCTCCAAGGAGATCGTCACAGACATGGTTTACGGATGCTACTTGCCTTCATTGTGGTTTGCAGTAGCGGGTCAAAAAGAAATTGGGACTAGGAACTCAATGTAGAAAAGAGGGTGATATATGGCATAAAGCAGGTGTGAGGGGGATCATGTATGATCCCGGAGGAAATATAGAACTTTACCATGAATGGGGACTCAGGACAACTATAAACAACCAGGAAGAAGCTTTAGCACTTCTCTAAGGCTTGACCCTGGCATACTCTCTCCATATTACCTCCTTCATTGTTATTGGAGACTCTTCTCTCATAAAGTTAATGCAATCAACAAAGAAGAAGAAGGATGGTGCTTCACCCTGGCATAGTCTCTCCATAAGCAAAAGGAATCATGTCTTGTATTTGAATTAGATACAAAAATAAATTGGGACTAGCATAGCTGCAATACTTACAAGCTTCTTTTGGGCAAGTTGTATCAAGAACCCATGAGGATTCAGTGGTCTGAATATTAGGAAATCTTCTTTTCCTTGGTAGTGTCTAGAATTATCAATTACATTGGTTGAGTACAAATCAAAAGAAACATTTAACTTTTCAGGAATGCAAATAATAGGAGAGAATGTTAAAAACCATACTTGTTGGTTATGTGGTCCTAGGAAATAAGCATAATTATTTGCATTCAACTTGGCCAATCTGCAGCAATCCTGCACAAAAAAATGATTCTAGAAGGACAATCTGATAGTATCAATGAGCTACACATTATATGTAGTGGGTACAAAAGATGGCATTTTCTGGGATATGATAGATGTGACATAATTATTCAATTCTCTAAAAGATAAAAATCCATAACCATTTAACCATTTTACAATGCAAATATTTACATTCAGGTGAAACCATCCTACATAAAAGACTAAAAATAGTTTAGGGGCCCAATCTAAAACAAAAATATTCAGTAGTTGTCCAATAAGGAATACAATTTTATCCTTCATCATGGATGCCAACCATACATTTTTGGGTTCTCAAATTGGTTACTGACTCATTGCTATATTCCATATGACCATCCATTTGTTGTCATTCTTGCTTCTTTCTTATTTCATTACACTAAAATAATGATCAGATAATAAATGGATTAGACAACTATACCAAAAGTTTTATTGTACAGGATAATGTAGAGTAACCAAAGGGATTTGGTGATTGAAAAAATTGGTTCAGTGTCACCAACATAGTGAAGGATCAATGAATTTTATTATTTTACATTTTAGATTTGTCTATTTGATTTACATTTAGGAAGTACTTTGGCAAGCTTTGTAGCAAAGTACTAAAGATTTCACTAGAATTTGGGATACAATTTATGAAATTTCAGTATAGGAAAGATCTGCCATAATTCTTCAATACTGTCAAGCATAAATGCTAACAATTATTTAGATTTTCAGACAGTATGTTCATTTAGATTATCCTATCAGCTGAGGGTCTTTGTATCCTTATTGATCTATCAGGGTCTACCCTCCAAGGAGACAGTCATAGACATGGTTTACGGATGCTACTTGGATTCATTGTGGTTTGCAATGGACGGGTCAAAAACCATTTGCCACATTTTTTGGACATGCAACTATGCTCCAGAATCTAGGAATCTTATATGGGGCACTTGGCATGATATCCATTACAGCAAATTTTGTTGGAAACTTCCCTACTAGGTGGTGTTGATTCCATTTGTCATCTTCATTTCAGAGGATTATGGCATTTTTTAGAGCTTTCTCATTGTTTATTCCTTGGAAACATGATGTGATGGTTCCTTTTATGGGTCCTTGTTCTCTATTTCTTCAATTAGAGAATGGGTTTATGATAAGTTAGTTGTATAGTTTAGAGAAAAATACACTCTCATTAGGAGAGATATGCAAGGTTGTGAGCTAGGGCCATAATCTGACCTAAAGGCTTTCCTATTGTCCTTCAGGAAAACTTGAGCTTGGTTGTGCATAAATGTTGTATCATAACCTTTTTTCGTTTTTTCCTATTCAGGTGTAAACATTCTACTTAAAGGACAAAAGAAACCTTAAAGGATCAATCTGTTGATTCTGCTCCCTTTTCCTTAGAATTTTATAGTGTGGAAATGTGTATGGTTCCAACTTCAACCATGTTTCTACAACATAGGAACATGAGAGCAGGGAAACATATCTAGGTGACTAGTCGAGACTTCCCCCAAATTTTAGGGAGTGTCATAGGGGACATCGGTGTTCCTAGCATAACCAAACCCATCTCCAAAATCATAAAAGAACACAATTTTAAAGATACAAAACATTAAGGATAACTCAATTTGGGAGTTTGATAAAAGAAGGAAATTTAGGTTATACAATTTAGGTTTTAGGTTTTTCTTCAATTTTTCATGTCCAAATTCAGGAGGGAGTGCTTGTCCCCAATTTCAAAGAGGGGAACCTAGGCATAGATTGTTGCCTATACCATGAGCCTTATATTTCGTAGTTGACTTGTGCATAATTTTGGCTTTGTGCCTTTGGTAGATGTGATACACTTACCTTCATCTTGTATGGAGATATGTTTATCTTTATATGATGTCCCGGATAGTGAAAGAAATAGAATCCATTTCACAATTATGAACATAGTTCACTTACTGAATATCCATTTTAAGGACAACACGTCAAAATCCATAAAGGACGAGTATATAATAAATTGTATCATGAATAAGAGATGACATGCTACAATGCCATGGGACTGTATACATATATATGCATTGACTGGTCACCATGGACGAATGGTCATGTCCTTATATATGCTAATTGATAAATATCAATTAAGCATTAAAAAGCGAAGCTGACACATGCCCTAGGACATGACCATCTATATCACCTCGCATTGTTATGAAGAAATGGTGGTTCAGTTTAGATCTATATATGGGACAAAAGCAAAGGAAAGACCTTTGCTATAGGCCTATGGTTTAGCTCCAGAATTGAGGCATTACACATATCAACATATAACAGTGCTCACCTTTCTCTATGTTCAGAACATATCCCTAGATCTGATTCTTGTGACTATCCCTTCTTGTAAGTTTAAATGCTCCAAAATTTATGTGCATTGGAATCCTGGTAATGCATCCATCCTTTTTAAGGAACTGGGTTCTAGCTGACTACTTTCGAAAACCAATTCGGATTTTAGCTTTAGGTATTTAGATTTTGGGCCAATTGTGAGTGTCAATTTGGAAAAAATACACACCCGCATTGGTAAGAAACCATAGGTTTGTGAGTATTTTAGGGCCAAGGGTGAGTGTCAATTTGGAAAAATTCCACATCCGCGTTGGTAAGAAGCCACAGGTATGTGAGGATTTTGCATGCTTTCAAGAGGTGAAACCTACAGTGCAGAGGAGCCCTATTGTTTCCAAAGGAGACAGAAGCGGAGAGTTCAGTAGCTGAATATTGCCCAGAGTGCAATGCAAACCTTTGTAGGGATATCTAGAAAATGAAAAGGGTGCTTTACCAGCATGAGGAACTAAATGAAGGAAACATCACCAGAACCTCCATTTTCTCTATGACAACAAAATTTTTCAACTATGAACATCAATGTGCACTTCAAAACACGTCAAACTCATAGATCATTGCATACTTGAAATAACAGATCTTAATTCCTGAAGCAAAGACTAGCTCAGCATGCTTCAGAACATGTTCATAAATTTGAGAAAGAGCTCTTAGTATGTAACCTCTAATCCCCAAGCTTCCATGGGGTCTGTACTAGGAAACCTTAGAGAAAAAGGCAAAGTGCTCCAATCTCATGAGAACATGGAGCTGGACAACTCTAGTAGCCATGATGAAGCCAACAATAAAAATGATTTTCCTTAGTCTCTTGTAATTTTCTTTGCAAATATACCTAGTTTTTATGAATTTTTTGGAAAATATACTCAAGCAGTCATTTTAGATACTCCTTTGCAAAGGAAGACAATATCTTTTTGAAAGGATTTTGGATATATCGGTTCGAAGAAACATTCCAGACTAGATCCCACCATTTATGTATTTTCACGTTGTCCAATTCGGCTAATTCTTAATACAAATTTACAATTGTTACTGTTTTATAAAATATAAAATATACCAACCATAAAAATAATAACCTCCATCGTTTATCCCTCTCAGTGCATAATAGATCCAGATTAAGATGGAATCATGGATCTATGTTGGTGAAAAAAGAAAATTAGAAACTTCTGGTGAACTTTCACCAAAATATCACTTCCCAATAAGAATTATCCCTCAACAAATGCAAAGTATACCAATTATGACCACTATTTAACACATCAAAATTAATAATGGAATAGATCCTGTACTTTAAATCCTTGATACAAAAACCTCATCTATACAACTGTCTTAGACCAGAAGTTGATGAAAAACCTTAGCTATAAAACAGTCTCGAACCAGAAGTTGATGAAAAACATGATCGCACCTGCCACCCCTGAGCTTGATCAACCTCGCCTCCTCCTTCCTTCGATAATATTCCATTTTCTGCATCCTATCATAGTCAAAGTGTCCATGCTTGTTCCATTCTATTCTAGTCCCACGGTAAGCTCCTCAAGATGCTTTCTCCACTGATCTTGCAATGTATGTGTCTACTCCACCTAAACCTTTAGGGTTTATTTATATGCTTTCATATTGTTCACCCATTCCTTAAGCTGTTTGTGTTAAAGTTGTAGCTTCGTAATTAAATATTATTGGGTCTGGTGGTACCTGTCCTCCATCTCTACTGCCAACTCTGTAATTGGTCTTTAAAATTCTATAGTTTGATAGTCTTCATAACAATATGGAGAGTTACTGATTATTTCTGTGTTCTCATGTTCATTAACTGAAGACCACTGTTTCATTGAGGTCTCCATTATTTCATTTAAACATATGATTCATCAGCGATTTTAAATTTATGAAACTTCACTCGGTATGTCATATTTTTATGGGATGATCTCGTGAACAGTACACTTCAGATAATCATAACATTGATACAAGTTTACAAGATATAGATGAATTAGTAATAGGATGCACTCTTAAAACATGCTTTATTGGTTCAAATCTCGAATAGAGCCCTGTGTACCGCATGCCTAAAGTTATAATTTTACCCCAACACAAAAAAAATCCAAAATTCAATCAACCAAATCCAATATATCATCCAATTGGCAACTTTTCTCTATGTACATACTTGAACAACAAATACTCTCTTATAAAGTTAATAACATCACTGCAAAATCCAAAATACAATGAACCCATAGTAATGTTTCATGTGAAGCAATAATAACTTTGTAGCTCGAACGTACCAAGACATTCCAAGGAGATGGGATGATGTCATATTCTTTTCGATTATCTCAACATTGTATTCCCTACAATAATAACAATAAAAATAGTGCAAAATCCAAAAAAGCTTTCAACCAGATGGAATATTTCAGATTAATATCCCAAAACAATGTGTCTTCACTCTTATAATCTACTCAATCAAACTCCAAATAGACGACTTGTTAGCTGAAATAGAAATCATAAGTGCAAACAGAAAAGGGAAGCTTGAATGGCATGCAATATCCTCGATAATACTAAAATCCCATTTATTAGTAAAACTCTCACCCATTCAATTGATCCTGCTCATCATACCGTAAGGAAAATAGTTTTCAAGTCAATGGAGACTAGTACAAGGAATTTGGAGGATGATATACATCATGATAATGAGCTCCCACGTGCATAACAAAGCTTGACACCTGCAACCAGTATGGCATAATCATTGCATTAGAAGGGGAGACAATATCGATAAGGGAGTTTGTATGAATCTGAGTGGAATGGCCAATGGTCTAGCTCATTTTGGTCACTGTATTGACTAAAAACACTTATATGGGAATGAAAAGTCACTTCATAGTTTGAGCATCTGCTATTCCGACGGGAATTTAGTCTAGGTTTGTCACATGGTGGATGATGATACTCCTCCAAAATATTACACAGTTAGTGGGTGGGTTCATGACCACAATCTTGGTCAAAACATGGCTCATACTAGCAAGACCAACTGTGTGGAATGTGGAGAAGTTGAACCTTTTATTTTAATTGAAGACTATATAAGGACACTTTAACAGTGCTATTTTGAAAATCTGTGATTAGCAATATCAGAAAATGTTAGTGAAAATTTCCGGAATCATTATGTATAAAAATCTGGAAAAATATGAGATCAACTTTAGGACAGTTTTGTGATGGAGATATTTATGTCTACCTTGTTGGACCTTAGCAGGGGTCTCTTTTTTAATGCCTTTGGCATCTGAAAAATATAGTTTTATTTTAATGGAAATAAAATTACGAATTTTTTTTCCGCAGTTTCAGAAAAAAGATTAAAATGTTCTAAAAATGTGTCTGAACAAGGATATAAAGTGCATAATTTCGTAGAAGAATACAATTGCATACTATGCTACTATTTCAAAAGCTACCCTTCACCTACTATAGGCAATTATTTACAAGTAAAAGATCTGATAGATCCATCTTGGATAAAGTATAATTCTGCTATTTTCCAAATAAAAAATTGAATTTTCTTTCAAAAGTCAAGAAACATTTTCACCTGCTATCATGCACATAAAAATGTAGAATACATCCATGAGAAGGGCATTGATCATCAAGGAAGATTAACATTTATCTAATGAAGAAAATATAATTGATGTTTTTCCCATAAAAATATTTGTTAAGGTTGTAAAAGCACATAAAACATACGACACGTCCATGATCCAAAAGCCTTGCTGCAGATTTATACTCTTCCATCTATTCCTCCCCTATTTTCTGAACTACCTCAGCTTTTTTCTCTTATTCGTGGTGTTTATATAGCTGAGAAGATGAACAATCTCTCAAAATTGTTAATGTACCATATTCAATTAAGGAGAGCTTAAACAAGTAATCCAAGGAAACAAAGAAACTAAGTGAATGATCTTAAAGTAAATACTTCTAAACATGACAATTGTATGCTTTGGTACTTTTCTATCATAGGGAATTCCACTTAATGTACACACTATTTGCAGTAAACACATGTGTACCATAGATAGCCTTTTTATCACCAGTCAAATTAAGAGAGTTTTCATGTCTTCCAAATTGAAAAAGAAAGGGCCAAAGCAAACCAAAATCCATTTTTTACAACGAAATCCAAAATAAACTTAAAATCCAATAATGTCGAAAGCTTCAGATATTAGCCTTACAATGGATATGACCTATGTGTACCTTAACACGATCAGCTTAGCGGTCCCAATCAAATTCTTTCGGTCTTCTGTGGAACTAGACAGTGAGTATCATTTGTTGTCCATGTATCTATCGTAGATAATCTCTGCTAGACTAGGACTCCATGACAAAAATAGCACACATTAGCGTTACTTCACGGAACAGCTTATCAAGTTTGGGATCAAGCTTGTGCATGAGGATAATATCATGCAGTGGATTGCCAATGCACTTTCAGGTTTGTATTTCATAAAATTTGGTTACAGCTGCATGTGCACTGCCCAAGAAGACCATCACAAGCCCTGGTGGCTCTGTATTTTAAAATGGGAGGCCCCCTCAAAAGAAAAAATATTCTTGTGGTTGGCCCTCAGCCATAAAATACCGACCTAGACAATGCAAACCCAACGCAACGAAATCATCCCACTTCCAGCTAGCAATTGATGTAAATCTTTAGCCATCAACCTTCACATGAAGTTATAAGTTCCTGCGTGAATTCGTGCTCTTTCCTTCCACTAGATCTATGCTCATGCAAACACATACAAACTCCATAATATGATTCTACTAATACTGCTCCCCCTCGCAGTATTATGACAGCCAACTACAAGATCTCGTTCCAGGAAATATACCCTAGCTAGAGGAAGTTAAAACATTACAAAGAAGCACTAGTCGCTACCTATAACCACAAATTTCACTGTCAAATTCATATTGTAGCATTGGAATTATTTTCTTTTTCAAACGAAATCAATGCGCCCATGTCCATTCCCTTTGCCCGCTTCAGAACAGTGTCGGAGGATAATTCGTTCCATATCCCTCACCACAGATCCATCAATATTGCAAATTCCATGCTTTCATTGGACCACAATTTCATCTACAGGAAATGCCTAGCCATTGGATCGACTCTCTGTGAGTGATACGCCCTTTGGGAAACTTGGAATATTGTTGATAGCTTAAATATGAAATTAGAAGTGTAGATTGCTGCAAATGGTGGAAGAGTGTTGACATGGAATGGGAGTGTTGGCTGTCATAATACTGCTCCCCCTCACAGTATTATGACAGCCAACTACAAGATCTCGTTCCAGGAAATATACCCTAGCTAGAGGAAGTTAAAACATTACAAAGAAGCACTAGTCGCTACCTATAACCACAAATTTCACTGTCAAATTCATATTGTAGCATTGGAATTATTTTCTTTTTCAAACGAAATCAATGCGCCCATGTCCATTCCCTTTGCCCGCTTCAGAACAGTGTCGGAGGATAATTCGTTCCATATCCCTCACCACAGATCCATCAATATTGCAAATTCCATTCTTTCATTGGACCACAATTTCATCTACAGGAAATGCCTAGCCATTGGATCGACTCTCTGTGAGTGATACACCCTTTGGGAAACTTGGAATATTGTTGATAGCTTAAATATGAAATTAGAAGTGTAGATTGCTGCAAATGGTGGAAGAGTGTTGACATGGAATGGGAGAACCCTACTTATTAGAGATCTAGCATTAATTTCCAATTGCATTCCCTTTGAAAATCGATATGCCTAAGAAGGAATTCCACTATTTCACCAAAACGTTGCCTGGGAATACCTAACGCTTCTGGGATATGAGGGAATTCCCTACAAGAACATATGAACTAAACACACTTCTAATTATATGCTCATGGATTTCCTTATCCCTTTGGAGAGTCGATAGCGCTGCACAGGCCTTGAGAACACGAGTAAGAGTGAATTCATCCGACTTTACATCCACATCCACCGCATACAATTGGCCATACAGATTAAGGGTCTGGTCAAACCGCCATCACTTGATACATGTCCACCCTATTATTTTTGCAGAGTGCTTTGAGAAGAATGTTTTTAGTATAGACATTGGGATGAATCCCCTCTTTCGTCATGTTATTGTAGACTGATGGGATCATCTTAAAGCAATTATGGAAGAGCAAGGCATCCAATACATGGTTGTAAACTCTCACACAGACCTTGCATTCGAAATCCCTCATTTTGTACATGGTTTTCAAGGCTTGCTTTGCTATTCCTTCTCTCCCATATGATTTTATGATGTCGATGAATAAATCTTCATTCCATCTCTAGCATTTGGTTTTTATCTTCTACTTTTTTTGCGCGACATCCACTCCGGGTCTAGGATTTCTGTTTAGACTCCTTTCTGGTTCACTGCTCTCCTTTCACCGATCTGCGTGAGTCCCCTCCATCTATGGTTTCTGTAGCTTCGACGCCCCAGGATGGTTTCCTGGGCCATTGCTTGAGGAAACATGTTTCCCCTTACTGAGACTTGAATTCTTGAACCTGTTGAGATCCTTCTGTAATTTCACTCATTTATGAGAACTGCCACTAAATCCCATGGTCATCTTGCAAGGGTAAATCTCCAGAAAACCTTTGATGCAGACTGCAAGCAATAAATCGACTGTGTAAACCCTTTTTTCCAACTTGATGTAAGCCCTTGAAGTTGTGGTGCTTCAAATAAATCGATTAGGTAAACAATGAATCATATTGCAAATCCTTACCCTACCTTTGCGTGAGGTGGGATATAGCAAAGAAAAGACCAATACTCATTCTCATGGCCATGGTGAAAGAACCAGGTATGAGATTTACCTCTATTTACATTTTGAAGACCCTAATTCTCTTCCTGCAAGTGCTAGTTATTTTTTTATATTATTTTTTAATGTGGTGGTAAAGATAATTTGTTGATGTATATGTAACTTCGGAATGTATTTCATCTATGTATTTCATATATATTTATTGTACCCTTGTTAGAGATGTGTTATTCCTCTATAAGGAAGTGTCGTCATGTGGATTGACAAGTGTCGCAAGTGTGTGTACTTGTTGATGGATTATTAGACCACCATGTGTGGGGTCGGCCTTGAAATATATATTATATTGTGGATGTATCTAGATAAACAAGTCGGCCCCATAGTGTAACTAGGCAAACAGGTTAAGTATAAATACAGATCGAGAGATCTCTATTTGCATCACTTAGAAAGTCATACTTCTCTCACTCAGAAAGTGGCGCACTAGTGAGGAGGAGGATCATCTGCTACTCGGAGAATATCTCAGTGTTTTTTTGGTTGTACCTTGGTTGAGCCATTGCTCTCTCTATCTCTGAGGAAGTTGTGGGATTTTTCACCTTAGGGTTTTCCCCACGGAAACTCTGTGTCTCTTGTCTCTCATGCTTTTGATTCTTGTGATGCTTGTGATGCTTATTGCGATTGTTATGCATTGATATACTATATATGTTATTCTCTCAATGAAGATCCTAGAGTATTGTGAATTAATGCTCAAATTTTAACATGGTATCAAAGCTAACCTAAGAAGAAGACATTGTGCAGTGACAAAAACTTGAGTTTCTTGTTTATTGGGTTTCTCTCCACAGATTTTGGAAAAGCATTATAGTAGATTGACTCTAGTCATCAAGGCGAATCTATCTGTCCAATTAGAATTAAATTCTGAGCATTTTTAGTTTTGGCCCTAAAAATTAGGGTTTCCACAAAAATAGGAATTTATGAAATCTAAAGACATAGCTAGAAGCTCCTTGCAAAAATCGAAGTTTAGAGCTTTGGATCGAGATTTTTGGCTAGGTAGATCTCCGGGAAACTCAAACCCTAATTCATGGCTCTCCCTAGTGAACCCGGGAGGACAAAAAGACAAATTTCAAGGGTAACACTTTGCTGATCTCAAATTCTGATTACACCAGGCTGATCAACTCATCAAGGCGCATCTTTCTATCCTTTTAGAAAGTTGAAATTCACATTTTGAATTTTTAGGGTTTTTCCTACAAACCCTAATCTGGGACCAGATCCAGTTTTCAGCATTTCAAGTGGTAAGACCTAAATCTTTTCTATTTCCATTTGAAGTACTCTTTAAGATGTCTCACCACACCAAGCTTGAGGATAAGCTTGAAGGGGTTGATAACTTCTGAGCTTGGAAGTATAGGATTGGGTTAATCCTGGAAGAGAATGAGTTGGACTCATATATAAAAGAAGACATCCCTATCCCAGAGGATGAAGAGGCTAAGGTTTTGCATAAGAAGAACTTGGTCAAGGCAAAGATAATCATTGTTGATTCTATCAAAGACCATCTCATACCCCATGTGTCTTCTCTAAAGACACCCAAGGAGATGTTTGATTCTTTGACCAAGCTATTTGAAGGGAAGAACATAAATCGGAAAATGACTCTGCAGAATCAATTGAAAGGGGTCAAGATGTTGAATGGAGAAACCATTCAATCTTACTTCTCCAAGGTCTCTCAGATCGAGGAGCAACTTGAAGCTGTGGATGAAGTAGTGGACAATGGTGAAGTTGTTATGACCACCCTGAATGGCCTACCTAGGTCATGGAACTCCTTTATTCAAGGAATCTCTGCAAGAAACAAATTGATCTCTTTTAGTAAACTATGGGAGGAATTCTCTCAAGAAGAAGCTAGACTTGTAACTCATGAGGAAAAGATGGGAGGTGAAGATCAATCTCTCGCAGCTCACACCAAAAGAAGTAAGCCCAAGAAGGAGCACTCTCGCTACACGAGATCCTATCAAAAGAATAAGAAGGATCTAAGATGCTTCACATGCAATGAGAAGGGTCACTTTGCTTCAGATTGTCCCAAGAACAAAAGGGATAATAACAACAACTCCAGCAAGAAGAAGAAGGGTAGCAAAAGAAAGTTCCATGCTCATGCTACAAAGGATGATGAACCTCCAAAGAAGAAGGCTAGGGCTGAAAGTGATGATAGTGATGATGACTCATCAAGTGAAGAAGAGTATGTTCTAATCTCTTCTCTCATAGGTACTATCTCCCATGGTTGTAATGATTGGTTGATTGACAGTGGGGCTTCCGAACACATGACTAGGTTTAAGGAATCTTTTGTAAACCTATTTGAACATGAATCACCTCATAAGGTGAAACTTCGGGATGATTTTCTATACCCAATCAAAGAATGTGGTGAAGCCTCCTATAATCTAGATTCTGGAAAATCTTTGAAGATGAAAGAAGTCCTTTATGTACCTGGGCTCAAGAAGAAATTACTCTCCATCTCTGCATTGGATGCAAAAGGCATGAGGGTTGCATTTGTGGATGGCCAAGTCCTAATGTGGCCAAAGGGGAAGACCATTGATGATGCAGTAGTGATTGGAGAGCAAGAGGGAGGTTTGTATAAATTGAAGGGACAACCTGAACATGCCATGGTGCATGAATCCATGGAGCCAAGTGAACTTTGGCATAGAAGACTTGCTCATATGCACTATAGGGAACTTCCAATTGCAAGCAAGGCTGTAAAGGGTCTTCCTGAAATCAAGACCAAACATGAAGGTGTTTGCAAAGGATGTGCAAAAGGTAAGAACATTAAGAAGGCTTTCCCAAGTAGTGAAAGCAAGGCAAAAGATATCCTGGAAATCATCCACTCAGATGTATGTGGTCCTGTGTCGTCCAGTTCTCTAAGTGGGTATGTTTACTATGTCTCATTTATTGATGACTTCTCCAGGAAGACTTGGGTATACTTCTTGAAGAACAAAGATGAGGTGTTTGATAAGTTCAATTAATTCAAAACCTTGATGGAGAGTCAAATTGACAAGAAGATCAAAACATTCAGATCCGATAATGGTGGAGAATTCACCTCAGGTGACTTCAAGAAGCTTTGCAGTGATTCGGGGATTAAGAGGGAGTTGACTGCTCCTTATAATCCTCAACAGAATGGAGTTGCAGAAAGGAAGAACAGAACAATCATGGAAGTAGCAAGGGCAATGCTGCATGACCAGGATCTACCTATGCATCTATGGGCAGAAGCAGCTAGAAAAACTATATATGTGCAGAACAGAACACCCCACAAGATATTGGACAACAAGACACCAGAAGAGGTCTTTTCTGGTAAGAAACCTGAAGTTAGCCATCTCAGAATATTTGGTTGTCCAGTATACACTCATGTCCCAAAGGAAAAGAGGACCAAACTAGATCCTTCAGGAAAGAAGGGCATCTTTATGGGTTACAGTGAAAGCTAGAAGGCGTATAGAATATACTTTCCAGGGTTCAAGAAGATTGATGTCAGCAGGGATGTAACATTTGATGAAAACTCAGCATTCATCAAATCAATGAAGGCACCTATCGAAGTTTATGAAGAACCTAAGGAAACTAGATTTCAAGACACTACCATGACTGAAGCAGGTCCAGAAGTTGTTCGTGAGTTTGAAGATCTGCAAGAATTCTCACAAGAGGAAGCCTGCATGGGCTAGAGAGCTCATTCAAGATGCAAAAAGATTTGGCATTCCAGAAGAAGAACACAGAGCAAAGAAGAGAACCAAATCACATACCAGCTATGTTACTTTACTCTGTGACATCATGAATAAAGAACCTTCTAGTTATGAAGAAGCAGTGGAAAAGAAAGAATGGAAGGATGCCATGGTTGAGGAATACCAATCAATAATGAAGAATGATGTTTGGGATGTTATCCCAAGATCTAAAGAGAAGTATGTTGTGACTTCCAAATGGATCTACAAAATCAAGCATGTTGCAGATGGCAGTGTAGAGAAATACAAGGCAAGATTCATAGCTCGTGGCTTCTCTCAGAAAGAGGGAATAGATTATGAAGAAACTTTTGCACCTGTAGCTAGGTATACCTCCATCAGAACAGTACTTGCCCTGGCTGTAGTGATGAAATGGAAAATACACTAGATGGATGTCAAGACTGCTTTCTTGAATGGTGTAGTTGAAGAGGAAATATATGTGGAGCAGCCACTCGATTTCGAAATACATGACAGGGAGTCATATGTGTGCAGATTGAAGAAAGCCTTGTATGGCTTAAAACAAGCTCCCAGAACTTGGTATGGTAGGATGGATAGTGTCCTATCTAGTTTGGGCTTTACCAAGAGTAAAGCGGATTCCAACCTTTACTACAAGGTTGAGGAAGGGAATCCTGTGATTCTACTCCTATATGTGGATGACTTATTTGTAACAGGAGATGATAGATTGATTGTAGATACTAAGAGGAAGCTTGTTGCCGAGTTCAATATGAAAGATTTGGGAATGATGCATTATTTCCTAGGTATGGAGGTGTGACAGAGTGCAAGTGGGATCTTCCTTGGTCAAGGGAAGTACACAGTCGATATCCTAAAGAGATTTGGGATGATGGATTGCAAGGCCATGGCCACACCTATGGCATCGAACCTGAAGCTTCTATGTGATGCTTCATCTGAGCTGGTTGATGTCTCTATGTATCGTTAGATGATTGGGTCCTTGATGTACTTGACGAACACAAGACCAGATATTTGCTTTGCTGTGAACACATTGAGCCAGTTCCTGATGGATCTGAGGAGTGTTCACCTGGTTGATGTAAAGCATGTTCTGAGGTACCTAAAGGGTACATTGGATTATGGGCTCGAGTATGAAGTGAATCAAAAGTTTAACCTACAGGGTTATGTTGATTTAGATTGGGCTGGCAGTGCTGCAGATAGGAAGAGCACATCTGGATGCTACTTCAGTATGGGATCAGGTGTGATCTCTTGGTTTAGCAGGAAGCAGTCCTGCGTAGCACTGAGTACAGCTGAGGTAGAGTATGTTGCAGCCTGTTTAGCTAGTTGTGAGGTAGTATGGCTACAGAAGCTACTGTCTGAGTTATTTGATCTTCCGTTGGATGCTACTGGTATCTTTTGTGATAACCAGAGTTGTGTGAAGTTGTCCGAGAACCCAATGTTTCATGACAGGTCGAAAAACATAGAGATCAAATATCACTATATCAGGGATATGGTGCAGAGAGGAGCTGTGAAGCTCTTGTACGTTGCGACGGATGAGCAGATTGCAGATGTGTTGACGAAGCCACTAGCCAAGATAAAGTTCAAGTACTTCAGAGAGAGGCTTGGTGTTCTTCGGATTGATGACACTTCGAGGAAGAAGTGATGGACACATTTATAGAAGCCATTCCAAGCATGTTGGAAGGAGGATCCTTCACATGGCTGTGGATGTAAGCGTTGGATGATGAGCATCAGAATGATGCTCGACTTACTTCTCTGTATATGCATCAGGAGGATGCTGGATATGATCAGTTGGATCATGTATATGTATGTACGCATCATGTTAGATGCTGGGTATGATCAGTTGGATCATTTATATGTATATGTATGTACGCATCATGTTGGATGATGGATATGATCAGTTGGATCATTTATATGTATATGTGTGTACGCATCATGTTGGATGCTGGATATGATCAGTTGGATCATTTATATGTATATGTGTGTACGCATCATGTTGGATGCTGGATATGATCAGTTGGATCATTTATATGTATATGTATGTACGCATCATGTTGGATGCTGGATATGATCGGTTGGATCATTTGTATGTATTTTGTATATGCATCATGTTGGATGCCTGGACCATGTATCTGTATATGTATTAGGTGGATACATTGTATGATCAGGTAGATCATGTATGTTGATATGTATCATGTATGATCAGGTGGATCATGTATTTGTATTTGTATCAGGTGGATACATTGTATGATCAGGTGGATCATGTATGATGATATGTATCAGGTAGATACTTGGTATGCATCAAGTAGATGCATTGTATGATCAGGATGATCATGGATGACGAACTTCAGGATGTTGCTCCAGATGATATGCAGCAGGATGTTGCAGTGATGATGATTAGGATGATCATGTGTACATCAGGATGATGTATGGTGAGTATCAGGTTGATACTCTATGGCCGTGGATCAGGTTGTGCAGATGAGCATATAATTTGGCCCTGGGAGATTTGCAAATAGTCTTTCAAGGTTTTTTCTATGGCATGTAATCTGGCCCTGGGATATCTCTCAAAAGCTCTTTCGAGGTTTTGCTCTGGGAGGACATATAATTTGGCCCTGGGAGATTTGCAGATAGTCTTTTGAGGTTTTGCCTATGGCATATAATCTGGCCCTGGGATATCTGGCAGATGCTCTTTCGAGGTTTTGTCCTATGGCATATAATATGTCCTTGGGAGATCCAATAGGTTGGGTTGTGTGCCCGTAATAAGTCCTGGGATGCTCTTGCAAGGTTTTTACATGACCACATATAATCTGTCCCTGGGATATCCTATAGGTAAAGCTGTGTGCTTGTAACAACCTGGAATGCTCTTGCGAGGTTTTGTGGTGACCACATATAATCTGTCCTTGGGAGATCCTATAGGTAGAGCTGTGTGCTCGTAACAGCCTAGGATGCTCTTGCGAGGTTTTGTGGTGAGGTCACATATAATATGGCCCTAGGAGATCCTATAGGTAGAGCCGTGTGCTCGTAATAGCCTAGGATGCTCTTTCAAGGTTTTGTGATGCACGTAATAAGTCTTGAGGATTCCACAGTATGGCCAGTGATGACGAATACTTGCAGGTGGTGGGCCTACATCCAGTATGAAAAAGGACTGGCTCTGTATAACTTCCTATGACAAGTAGAGTCAGAGATTGGTTGAGATAGCAGCAGCAGTGATGATGATGATGACGATGCATCGATGACAATGATCCCGAGAAGAAGACTTGTCTAATAGATCTATGTCGAGAAATACCTTGCTAGTTAAAAGGGATTGTTGATGTATATGTAACTTCGGAATGTATTTCATCTATGTATTTTATATATATTTATTGTACCCTTGTTAGAGATGTTTTATTCCTCTATAAGGAAGTGTTGTCATGTGGATAGACAAGTGTCGCAAGTGTGTGTACTTGCCGATGGGTTATTAGACCACCATGTGTGGGGTCAGCCCTGAAATATATATTATATTGTGGATGTATCTAGATAGACAAGTCGGCCCCATAGTGTAACTGGGCAAATAGGTTAAGTATAAATAGAGATCGGGAGATCTCTATTTGCATCACTTGGAAAGTCATACTTGTCTCACTCAGAAAGTGGCGCACTAGTGAGGAGGAGGATCATCTGCTACTAGGAGACTATCTCAGTGTTTTATTGGTTGTACTTTGGTTGAACCATTTCTCTCTCTATCTCTAAGGAAGTTGTGGGGTTTTTCACCTTAGGGTTTTCCCCACAGAAACTCTTTGTCTCTTGTCTCTCATGCTTTTGATTCTTGTGATGCTTGTCATGCTTATTGTGATTGTTATGCATTGATATACTGTATATGTTATTCTCTCAGTGAAGATGCTAGAGTATTGTGAATTAATGCTCAAAATTTAACATAATTATCCTTAAAAATAGAATAAAGGTGAAAAATAAAATAAAGATAAAGTTGAGACAAAAGAGACAAATGTCTTAATTTATCGTCTCAAAGTCCCCGTGTGTGTAGTAGTGATACTTCCCAATCATCAGATTCTAAGAGAAGATATCTTTCGGGGAAAATTGATCAAAAATCAAATGATGCTTGTTATTTCTAAAATAGAAATGAAATGGAAAGTTTTTTGTCAAGTTAAATACAACATATGATGAGCTGTATTGACCTACTACATGCCAAAGAATAGAATTTTGCATGGAAATAAGTTATTACTTAGAAAAAGATGACCTCAGATTTGCAATGGTGATACGTATTGCTCAAATGTTGGAAGCATAGCTACATAACTGAGCCAAAATTTCATTATTTCTAGATTCCATGTTCACTGTTTGATGGCTATCAATCAACATCCTTGATCTAATATGTGTTGCACTGAAACTAACCAGAGTCAACTTTATATTAGAATGGTTAATTTTATTAAAATTACTTTACATAATTTCAATTCTATCGTTTATTTAATTCAATGGCTCTCGCCTCTTATGCATAAGTTTGAATGGGTGAGGGGTTTTAAAATTTTAATTTTAAAACTTGAAATTTTGAAGTTCTAATATTTGTTAAGTTTGACAAATGTGTCATTTTTTTGTGGTGTTTGCAAGTTTAGAAGGGTTTTGACATTTTGGTGTTTCTTCTTGGTTTGTGAAAGATCTATTAGATAGCCTTCACCACATTTTCATGGTGTTCCTTTGTTAACATATAAATACCTAGCCATATATATGGTGGGATAAAATGTCAACTTAATTTCAGAGCTTGGTGGGATTAGAACCCTACTCATTATGATTTGGTTAGTTGATTTTATAAATCATGATGTGAGTTTTCTGAGATAAAATGAGAAATTGGGGTTTGCTAGGGTCGGAAGCTTTATTGGAATTAAAAAAATGTTGTTACAAAGAGAATATCCATTGTCATTGATTTTTTTTTCGGACCTCCTTGTCTATATAAAGACAAGGATCCCTCCACACATCCCCCAAATAAGGGGGTGTCCTATATCAATTTAGTGTGATCACAATGGAGTAAATGTGTTCTATAGATATATTTTAAGAATCCTAAATTAGTATATCTAACCGCATATTTAGTGATAATTTCATTAGTAGTAATTTTTTAGCATTGCAGTTAAGATGCTAGAGATATGAGCTCCAGAGAGGGGTTCATCGCAATCAGGGATTGATGCTCCCAAAGCCAATTTCTTAGACGAGCTTTTATAAAAAGGTTTTAGGTTTAAAATCACAACCATGAGATTTCAGATTTATGATTTTATGGTGAACAATTTTTCAATAATCTTGAAGCTAAATAAATATTTAATACTTGGTTCAATCGCTTCTTCAATGTTCATTCTTCTTATCGATCGATGTGAAACACAACTAGCGAAAATAAAAGAACAAAAGAAGCAATGGCACTTATATATACATATATTAATTATATAAATATATATACTAACTATACAATATATTAATATTATATATGGGTGAAAAGATACAAGGGAAAAAAGGTTTTTGATAATTTATTTATTTTATATGTGAAAGGAGAAGGGGTTATGTGCAATTATGGGGGTATTTGTATTATTATTATTATTCAAGGAGATGAGAACAAAGGGTTTTCACAAAAAGGGAGGAATTATTTTTTCTTCAAAATGGAGGATATTGGTTATTTCTTGTAAGGGAGAGACCCAGAGGGACTTTAAATATTTTTGAACTCAGGTGCAAAGAGAACCATGGTGAATGAATGCATATGGAGAATTAATGGAGGTTGTGAAATTGACAATTTTTAGCTAACATGACACAAAATACATGAACTTGTCGAAACTTTAACAGATAGCTTAAATGGTCAAACGACGATGGTTTTGTTCAAACAAAATATGAACACAACCAATATAACAAGCTGAATAGAGTGACACTAACTTTAGGACATGACAATTCCAAAAGGGAAAGACGAAAAATATCGACTAAGACTCGACTCAACCACATGTAGAAGAACTCATCTATCACTTGATAAACTATATGCAAGACATGATGTGTTATCTAGATATCAACTCACCACACCCAAGGCACTAATTAGTAGAGAAACCCCTAAATGAACATCTCAATGATTCTCCTATCATCTAACATAATAGGCATCAAGATGGCCTCAAATAAATGATCCCTTAGAAGACATGTATTGAAAAATAATCCAAGTTGTGTACTATTAATGTTACAATTTACAATGGAAAATTAAAATTTAGTAAATTGTACAAATTCATTATCAAAATTTTAATTTTCCATTGTCGAAATGACACAACTAAAAATGACCACATAAATGACCAATTGTTATGTGGTCATTTTTAGTTTAGTTCTTATCTCATAACCAAATTGGTCATTTATCTTGGTCATTTTTACTTTAGCTCTTATCCCGTGATCAAATTGGTCATTTATCTTGGTCATTTTTAGTCAGTTCACTTAAAAATTTTCAATTTTGGTCATTTATCCCTTGAAAAAGTTGTGGTGACCAATTTTTTTGGTCACTTGGTCACTTATCTCTCATTTTGTACTAGTGATTTGTATGGAAGTATATTATGCCACTTGTGTATGTTGAATGAGGACTTATAGTCATGTTTTGGTAGTGCATGCCATATGAGACAGTCATGGTAAAATGAATGACATGACATTGTGGTATTCATGAATCCATGCAAGAAAGAATTGAGTAAGTGCACATTAAAATATTATGTAAATGATGTGAATGTGCATGCATATGTGTGAGTGCACATGTTGAGATGCATTATGTGAATGCATTGTTGTGGTGTATGTGTTATTGCAACCTAAATAATGGATGAGTTGATGAATTGATATTAACTCTGGAATCATTTCCTGAGCCATTGTGAATGCAGGAGAATAAGTTCATGAAGAAGGTAGTCATGATTGATGGGCCGCCAGGGTGCTCTGTGAAAGGACATAGTTGCATAAAATGATATGGCTGTGAAGTAATGAATATCTAAAGCTTCATTTAAATTGCATAAATGATGTGATTGTACCTTGCAATTCTAGTATGATAATGATTCACATGAAGTAAATGCGTTTTGGTGATATTAAGATGTTAACAGCTAGAAGTGTTTGAATTATGGAGTGTTATGATTCTGAAAATGTTTTAGTGACTGTTGCAGCAATGAAATATTATATGCATAGAGACTTACAAAGTGTTTGGCCGATTGAAGTTTCATATTTTAGGTACATTGTTTTGGGCATAGCAACATGGGTAAGTCCATGATGAAGGTTGGAATCTACCATGTGCAAGAGCCAAACCTCATGAGAAGGATCTCATGGTTATAAAAATAGTTTATGTGCAGAACAGATTGTCAATTTTGGACTTGTAGATTTCCAATTTGAGAATTGTTGATAATTGCTAATCATCGTTGGCTTGCATAGAACTGTGCCAGGAGGACGTGTTGTAAGTGGATGTTCATGTTATGGTAGAAAGCGTTAAAAACTAATGGGAAGAGGGGTGCCACTTACAAGAGACAAGAAACATGAGGATAACCTCATGACTAAGCAAGTCAATTTCTGTATTAGATAGAATTGCAAATTCATAATTGTTCGGGTACACAGGGTACTGCCAAAGGACCGAACACCAAGAGAAACCACTTCACACAAACAGATCACAGATCAACACACCGATGTTTTGACGTGGTTTAAACCCCCTTGAGGGAAACACTCCACGGCCCCGGCCAAATAGCTTCTACGGGACAATTTATTATGCAAAGAAAGAAAGTTACAAATGAGCTTCTCATAATCGATCAACTAAACAATGACCCTCCATGCTCTTTAAATAGAGATCATGGACCAATCGGGTGTTAAGCCACGGATCAAGGTTAGGTTTGATCTAAGAGAAGTTGAGCCGTCGGATCACTCTATGTCGGAAACATATCGTGACCGTCGGATTAAGTATTTACAAATGCATACTAATGCATACTAAAGAAACACACTATCCCTAACGGATATATTACACAAGTTGATCTTAACTAACTCCTAAGTGTCTAAATATCCTAACATCCCCCCTTAAGAACAACTTGGGATAGGATTGAAGGATTTACAAAAGTGACACTATTAGGAGAAGGAAGGAGGCATTAGAGCCTATCCCCCCTTAATGACAAGTTCCTGAACTCCTAACATAGATCGAAGTTTAGAAAACTTCGCTTCGGTAAGAGACTTGGTGAAGATGTCTGCAACTTGATCATCTGTAGGGCAAAAGAGCACTTCAAGAACACGATCATGAACAAGATTTCTGATGAAGTGCATGTGTAGCTCAATGTGTTTGCTGCGTTGATGTAGAACTGGATCTTTGGCAAGCTTGATGGCACTTTGATTGTCGCACCAAAGTGGAGTAGGCTGCTGCTGCTCGAATCCAAACTCTGAAAGGATCTGTCGAAGCCATAAAGCTTCCTGACTGGCATTAACTGCTGCTCGATATTCTGCCTCTGCTGAAGAAAGAGCAAGAGCTTGTTGTTTCTTACAAGCCCAAGTGATAGGTCCAGAGCCCATACTGAAAACATAACCTGCAGTAGACTTTCGATCATCGGGATCACCGGCCCAATCTGAATCAGTGAAACCAACCAACAAAGGTTTCCCCCCTGTACTGTAATGAATCCCAAACTGAACTGTACCTCGAATATATCGAAGTATTCTTTTAGCTGCTTTCCAGTGACTTTCATGAGGTGTCTGCATATAACGGGCAACTCTACCAACGGCAAAGGAAAGGTCAGGACGGGAATGAGTCAAGTATAAGAGACAACCAACAAGTTGACGATACAATGTGGCATCTACTTCAGGTGAAGTACAAGTGGCAGAAAGTTTGACTCCAGACTGGAAGGGAGAAGGGGCTGGTTTACAATCTTCCATGTGAAAGCGACGAAGAAGGTCACAAGCATACTTAGACTGAGAAAGAAAGATTCCTTCTTTGGTTTACAGAACTTGGAGACCAAGAAAATAATGCAAATGTCCTAAGTCTGACATTTCAAAATTTTGTTTAAGACTGGATTTCACATGGGTTATAAGCTTAGGGTCACTACCAGTAAGAATAAGGTCATCAACATAGAGAACAAGTATGATGAGATGGTTTCCTACTTTCTTGGTATAGACATTGGGGTCAGAATGGCATCTAGAAAAACCAGTGTCAAGGAGAAAGCTATCCGTTTTGGCATACCAAGCTCTAGGAGCTTGCTTAAGGCCATATAAGGATTTCTTAAGGCGGCAGACAAGGCTAGAGTTATTCTGAACATAGCCAGGAGGTTGTTCCATGTAAATTTCCTCCTGTAAATCACCATGTAAGAAGGCAGACTTGACATCCATTTGATGGACTTCCCAGTTGTGTAAGGCTGCAAGGGAAAGAACAAGGCGGATGGAGTTCATTTTGGCGACGGGAGCAAAGGTTTCATTGTAGTCAATCCCTTCAACTTGGGAAAAACCTTTGGCAACTAACCTTGCCTTAAGTCTTTCAACACTTCCATCTGATGCATACTTAGTTCTGTAGACCCATTTACATCTGACAAGTTTTCTTCCTTTTGGAAGAGGTACAAGATCCCAAGTATCGTTCGCCATTAAGGAACGATATTCTTCATCCATGGCTGCATCCCAATCTGGATTCCCTGAAGCTTCTGCAAAAGTTTCTGGATCATGATTCTCGGAAACTTGAGCCAAAAGAGAAGAGGCTCGCTGAAACTGAGAACGTGTTCGACGTTGATCTCTAGGATCACCGGCAAGATCACCAGCTGCTTCACATGTTGAACGGACCCATCGAGGAAGCACTTGTGCTGGTGCAACTGGAGGAACATGAGCAGGCGGAGGTGGATTTTCATCCTCACTGTCATCATCAGAAACTGGAGTTGGAAACCTGTCAAGGAAGTTGGAAGAAGAAGAAGAAGACACAAACGCCGAATCAGGCTCGCAGGCCAAAGATGGCACACTCGCCGAGTTAGGCTCGCAGGCCAAGATATTTTCATCAAATTTAACATCTCTTCTAATGATTATAGCATGAGAAGGTGGTTGAAGAAGTCTATAACCTTTTACATCTTCAGAATATCCAACAAATATGCACTTTTCACTTTTAGGCTGCAATGCTTTCCGTTTTTCATCCGGAATGTGAGCCCATGCTTCACTACCAAACACACGAAAGTGACTTACATCAGGTTTAATTTTACTCCATGCTTCTTCCGGTGTTATACCTTGTAATGCTTTTGTGGGGGTGCGATTAACTATGTAATTTGCACAATTAATGGCTTCAGCCCAAAATTGAAGACTTAGTCCCTTAGATTGGATCATACAATTAGCCATTTCTTTTAAAGTGCGGTTCTTCCGCTCAGCTACACCATTTTGTTGTGGTGTATATGGAACAGTGTGCTGTTGTTGGATGCCTTGTTCAGTGCAGAAAGTAGTGAACTGTTTGTTAACATATTCTCCTCCATTGTCAGATCTTAACTTAATAATTTGATGACCAGATTGTTTTTCAACAAGGGCCTTGTAGGCCAAGAACATGTTAAATACTTCGCTCTTAAGTTTTAGGAAATAAACCCAAGTGCGTCTGGTGTAATCATCAATGAAAGTTAAGAAATATTTGAAACCAGAAAAGGAAGCAGATGGAAGAGGACCACACAAGTCACTATGCACAAGCTCCAAGGGAACCGAGGCGTGCCAAGAGGCACGTTTGTCAAAACTATCCCGATGATGTTTTTCGAGTACACAACCGGAGCAAACACCATCTCTGCAAGATACCATCGGAAGACCTGTCACCATATTTTCTTTACATAGTTGTTGCAATGAGCGATAATTTAAGTGACCAAATCGCTCATGCCAAAGTTTGCTCAAGTTATCACTATGAGCAACAAAAACTGAAGGGAAAGGTGATGACCCAAAGTTGTTAAACTTGTACAACCTGGTAATATCATCAACAATTCCGGTAGCTAGGACCTGTTGAGGATCTTTAAAATCCTTGATTACAACTTGGTGAGGTGTAAAGGTCACAGTTTTACCTTCACCAGAATGAGTGATCTGATAGACTGATAACAAATTGCAGGAAATTTTTGGAACACATAGTACATCACTAAAATGACCATTATCTACTGGAACTGTTCCAGCTCCTACAACACTTAGAGATCTATCATCACCAACAAATATTTGTTTGGTGTTACATTCATGCATAGTAGAAAAGATGGCTTGATCCTTAGCCATATGATAAGATGCTCCAGAATCAATGAGCCATTCATTTGAAGTAGAAGAAGAAGATGCATTATAAGAATAACCAGAAGCACAAAGTGCATGTCCATGAGAGGTAGATTCTGATGGCGAATCTAGGCTGATGTGGTGCTTCTTCATTGCTGCTTCCAAGGCTGCCATCTTCTTGAAACACTTTGATTCATCATGATTATCTTTCCCGCAATAGTTGCAATGACGCTCAGTCTTCTTGCCTTTTGGCTTGGATCCTTTGTCATTTTTTAAAGAAGGAGCTGACTAAGAGGATTTGGGACCCTTGTTTGACTTATTATTGCGAAAATTTTGTTTCTTGGGAGGCTTGGACTTTTCTTTCTGTTGGGACAATAAGGCTTTCCCAGATGTATCTGCATTATTGATTATTCCAAGATGAATGAGTTTATCTTGTTCCCTAATCAAGGAATCACAAAAGGATTCAAGACTAGGCTCTTGATAGCTAGCTGCATTCAATGACGCTTTTATGGAGTAAAATGTAGATACAAAAACAGAATATGCAGGTCCAAGTTTGGAAAGAATATGATAAATGCATTGTTTGTCTTCCCTCTCAATCTTACATTCTGCACATAAGAGCTTGAGAGTTTTGTACTTAGATAAATAATCTTGAATGCATGAAAAGTCACTTGGATTTAAAGAAATCAACTCATTTTCGAGTTGGTGACCTCGAATTTCATTGTGTTTACCAAACACAGTTTCCAACTTGTCCCAAGCAGCATTAGGTTCATCAATTCCAGATATGTGGAATCGCAAATCAGTAGAGATTGACATCCCAATCAATCCACGAGCTTCATCACATCTATTTGCCCATTTTATTTTCTTATCATCATCAGTGGGTTCTTTTTCTTTCCCTGTTGTAATTCTGAAAAGTCCCCTACTTCATAGAACATCCTCCATACGAGATTTCCATGAGAAATAGTTGGAACTGTTAAGTAGAATATCACAAAGGGCGGCCATATTTGTAAATTAATGGCTGTAAAAGCAGAAACCAATAGTCTGGATGTGAAGAGCTCGAAAAAAATAGCCGGTTTCAAAAAAAACGGACTCTGTATGATGAAGTTATGCTTGAACAAAGAAACTGTTGAAGATGTCCCCAATAGTGACGTGGCAGCTAGAGAATGTCCAACAAAAAAAAAGAACCCCCCTCTTCCCAAAATGAACCTTTTGACAATCACTTTACAAAAAAGTTGCTTTTAAGTGAATCACTTTTGTAAAATAAGTGATTTCACTTTTACAATGATATTACTTTTAAATAGTGCAACAATAAATAAAAAGCTTAAGTGACTCACTTGTATTTTTATTTTTTATTATTTAAGTGAGATGCACTTTTACAATAAAGTAACTTGAAAATAGAAATTGCATGCACTTTCCTTTTTAAAAGTAACTTCCTAAGACTTGAACTCAAGACCTATTAAGGAATAAAGCAACTTTGGACCAAGTGAGCTAGTTTAAAAGGTATGTAAAATATGGAATTGAGGAATGGGGCCTTTTTTTTTTTTTTTTTTTTTTTTTTTTTTTTTTTTTTTTTTTTTTTTTTTTTTTTTTTTTTTTTTTTTTTTACTCTTCTTGCTCGGTTTGCGTGCTTGCCCTTTTTCCTGCAAAACAAACCACAAAACGAAACAAAAAAAACTTTTCCACACTTGTGGAGTTAGATCTTGTTAGCTTGCCCGGAAAGTCTACGTTTTCTCTCTGTTTCTGATTTGCCGAGATCGCGCAAAGTGCACGGCAAAGAGCATACGCAGCCGAGAAAAACCCTTTCCCTTTCTGTTTCTGATTTGCCGAGATCGCTCAAGGTGCACGGCAAAGAGCATACGCAGATGGGAAAGCAACAATCCGAAACCAAAAAAAATCTAACAGTAACAAAAGATGAAATATGAGATTTTTTTCTTTTCAAAAAACGAAATAAAAAAAATGCGTCAATGTAACATTATACCTTCAAATCTGATGAAAAACGCGTTTCTGGAGCAACCGGGAACCGTTTTCGATCAAACGAAAACTATTTCCCAATGGAAACGACGCTCCGGACGCAATGGAACACCTCCCACAGCCCAGAAATGCACAGAAATACCAGAACTAGAAACCCTTTCGAGTTTCGGCAACAACAGTTCAAGATCTAGATCATAACCGGAAGCGGCTCTTCATAAAAGCTCTGATACCATGTTCGGGTACACAGGGTACTGCCAAAGGACCGAACACCAAGAGAAACCACTTCACACAAACAGATCACAGATCAACACACCGATGTTTTGACGTGGTTTAAACCCCCTTGAGGGAAACACTCCACGGCCCCGGCCAAATAGCTTCTACGGGACAATTTATTATGCAAAGAAAGAAAGTTACAAATGAGCTTCTCATAATCGATCAACTAAACAATGACCCTCCATGCTCTTTAAATAGAGATCATGGACCAATCGGGTGTTAAGCCACGGATCAAGGTTAGGTTTGATCTAAGAGAAGTTGAGCCGTCGGATCACTCTATGTCGGAAACATATCGTGACCGTCGGATTAAGTATTTACAAATGCATACTAATGCATACTAAAGAAACACACTATCCCTAACGGATATATTACACAAGTTGATCTTAACTAACTCCTAAGTGTCTAAATATCCTAACAATAATTGAATTTAATTCTTAATGCCATTAATTGGCTATGGGACAATCAAATTTGAATTTTATTGTTAAATGTTGCTGAATATTTGGATATTTGATAAGTGTTCCAGGAAGACATATTCCGGGAAGACCATGTGTGATGGCCTGCAGAAGCCAAACTCCATGGGAATGACCCCATGCTTTGGAAGTGGGTTTAAGGTGAAACGCCATTACATATTTTAAGGATGACATCTCAGCTGAGTTGTATGTTGGAAAACCATGTGAGTGAGATGGTAAAAATATGCCAAGAAGGCATGTGTGAGTTATGGAAGGAGAAAATATTGGGGTGGCAAACCGAAGGACTGTTTACTCAGAGAAGGGAGCCCCCATTCTTCGCAGATGAAGAAAAGATACATCTGCAAAACGAATGAGTATTCTGTGGCCCTAATTAATAACATGCATGTCTAATTATTAGGGGTTAATATGCAGAGCATGTTCTATTTTATTTATATTATTTCAAACTGCTTGAGTATGATTAGGGCCTACATGACTCACATCAGAAAGGGATGCATACCTTTCGGGTGCTGGGTTATGTTAGAGTTGTCAATATTGACTACACCCTAAGGGAATGGATGCATTCCTGGTGTTTCAATACTTGATAGTGAATGTCATGAAATATGGTTACAATTTTAGAGCAGCAATACTGATGAGCCTTCTTATCCTTCTTGTGTTATTAGCTTACACAAATGCAATTTGGTGTTGCACGTTAAGAGGAAAAGTGAAGAAAGCGTACTTAAGAGGACTGAATGGGCAGTGGTAACCTTTCTACGCTCACCCTAAAGGACACTAGAAGGGATGGATAGGCCCGAGGAGCTGTGTAGTAAAAAAGGGGTATCATCCCTATGGGTATTGTGGGGCCATGCTATCCTGTAGTCAAGAAAGTCACCTAAAAGTTCATAAAGGGAACCACTGGTTTGCACAAGAGGAGGAGTGCCACCCTTGTGTGGCTGAAGAGTTGTTGTATGCCTGATAAACCCAGTCAATGTACTGGATTGGAATTGGTTATTTGGATGTTGTGGAGGTATTGGTGAAGGGCTGTTGCATGTCTGATAAACCAAGTCGATGCACTGGCTTGGCATTGGTTATTTGGATGTTGTGGAGGTATTGGTGAAGGGTTGTTGCATGCCTGATAAACCCAGTCGATGCATTGGCTTGGCATTGGTTATTTGGATGTTGTGGAGGTATTGGTGAAGGTTTGTTGCATGCCTAATAAACCCAGTTGATGTACTGGCTTCGCATGGGTTATTTGGATGTTGTGAATGCATTGGTGAAGGGTTGTTGTATGTCTGATAAACCCAGTCAGTGTACTGACTTGGCATTGGTTATTTGAATGTTGTGGACCAGCACGTGTGTTGGCCAAGCATCCACACCACGGGTGATCCAAGGCTTGTAAAGCAGAGAAGGAAAATTGTGGAGTAGAGAGGGATTGCACAATATAGATAAGCATTTGGTTATATTGCAGCCTCTTTCTTATTTAAATGAATACACGTGTGTACATGATTTGATTGTGATTTCTTAAACTCTCGTTTAGAGATAAACCCTATGAAAATAAACTAAACATGTGAATTGATTCAATGTGTGAGTGTAGGTATTGCTGGAAGTAAGGACTATGAAGGCATCATAAGGATGCATGTGGACATGTGACTTTCCTGGAAGAGCTCAGCATGAGCAGCAATGAGGAAAATGGTGCTAAGTGGACTTGTGTAGGTCCTAGCAGCAAAAGGTTATATGGGAAATCGTGGGGGGAGGTTCTCTAGTTGAAAAAAAAAACATAGACAGAACTTAGACACTAAGTGTCATAGCCAAGAAATGGCAAGTCAAACATTTACATTGAAGTGAAAGAGGCTAAGAATCATAGAACCATAGTGATAATGTGGCTCCAGATTGAAACAAGACTAAGAGGGGGAAACTCTTACTCTTCTCTTTCCTTTTTACTGATGCATCTTAAAAACAAAGTATTGTTTAAAATAGATTGTGTTTAATTGCTTGAAATGAATTGTGAATGCTGAAATAGTTAATTCCCTGTGAAAGGATGAACAAGAATGAGTTCCTGTGTATGTTGGAAAAGTATGAAAAGTGTGGAAGTCTTATGAATGAAGCATGGACATTCCATGTCAATTAGAAAAATAATTGACTGATGTTAATGTTTATGTTATGCTTGGCCTAACATAGAATTGCCATGATGAATTTCACAGGTAAGAAATTGAAGCGATTGGTTGCAACTGATACAAGCAAGTGTTGCTAGTAAGAAAAGTGTGGTCAACTGTGCACATTGACCATGGAAGCATACCAAAAGTGGTTGGAGTTGGTTGAAGAGCTTCTTCAAACAATTGCCTCGACCCAAGAAAATATTGGAGAGATGCTCAAGCTACAAAAGCAGTAGAATAAGATGAACCACGGGGCTTTGCGAGACTCTATTTTTTTGCAAAGGGAGGTAAGAAGGATTATGAGGGAAATCAATAAGGGAAAGGGTAGTGGATCCATGAAGAGGCATTCATCCAATCATCCCATTAGGAAACATTCAAGGCTGGAAGGCTCCACGGAAGTTGAGCAGGCAAAGAAAAAGGAACCACTGTAATGTTGGGAATGTGGAGGGAATCATTTTCTCCATAACTGCCCAACAAAGGACAACAAGAAATATAGTAGCCATAAATTTTCTAGACTTGTGAATCAACTGGAAAGAAAAGAAAAGGAAGGGATTGTTTTGGAATAATGCCCTCATGCAGAGCTAGAAGGTCCCAGCTAGTAGGAGCAGTTTGTGAAGGCCAAAGGACTTGGTTCTGAAAACCCAAGTAAAAGGTGAAATGCAGGACATACCTACCACATTTTTGTGAATTTTGGACATGTATAAAGCGTGCATGTATTCCTAAATATTGGAACACCGAGGACAGTGTTATTCTAAGGGGGAGGGGATTTTCATACCCCCATTTTGACCCTTAGGATATTTTGGGCTATAATGTAAATATTGTATGCATATTATGTATGATTCCTAGTGAGGAGCTCAAGGCCAAGGCCTTGCTAGTGAACACTCGACCTTGAAGAGGCAATTATTTGATATTATGCCACCCATGTGTTAGTGAGCCATGGGAATTGTAAATATGCATTTTAATATAAATTCCCACAACTAGCTATGCAATGCAACAAGACATGGGGCATGACATTTACAAGGAATTGGGAGGAAAATATTCAAACCCTTGAGCCAATCAAGTCAATCCAAGTGTCAATAAGAGAACCCATCAACTCTCAACTACCCATGTTGAATTTTGTGGCCAATCATTCATTTCTCCCAAGAGTTGGTTGAGGTAGTTAATGCCTTGGGAATGGAGAGGTATGGCTATCCAAATTCGGATATGGGCAAGCCACCCTTCACAAAAATCCATGTTTGGCTTCATTGGCAAGAAAGGAACCACGAAATTGCTCCCCAAGCCATTATTCAACCATCAATTTTGCTCTCTCACGAGTGGGGGAGCTTCCTTGGCATTTTCCTCCATGGTTTTGTTGTGTTTTCCTCCATTTCTCTAGCTGGGAAGGGCGTTTTTATTTTGGTTAATAGTGGGGAAGAGAATAAATCGATTTGGGGGTTTCATAGAGGTCGTTTTGGCCCACTGTATGCTCATATATTGTGGGAGAAATCGGTTTTCTACCCTAGGGTTGATTTCCTCTTCCCACAATCCCTTTTTGGGTGTGCCACGATTTGGGGAAAACCCATAGACCCTACTCTGAGAATCTCATTGTTGAAAATGTGTATCTATGCCCAGTTTTTTGAGTTGCTGTGTGTGAGAGAATGTTGGGGTTGAGATGGGTATCCATTGCTTTGGGTTGTGCTGAGCTTGAGAGTTCCCTTTTCCTTGTAGATATCATGCCCAGCTCGGCGGTGGTCTCTAAGTGCTGAAATAATATAGGTCGGGCAGAGACCTAAGGTCGGGTGGAACATTGTAGCTACATAGCTAGTTGCTCAGGACAACATTACAACAAGATGAGTATTTTATTTTATTGTGTTTTACTTTTACATTATTTTATTCAATGGATGGTCGTTCTTGATATGATGGATGCATGTAAAAGGTGTGTGGATGATGTTTTATTTCATTGTGCATATTTGCTTTGATTTGCATCTGCACACATATGCATTTTATTGTAATGCCATTTGTTTTATTCATGATGAATGGGGCTAAGTTTTGTAAAAGCCCAGATCTTAGTGTCATGATCCCTTCCTCGAATTGGGTCCACGGGAGAAGACATGACAAAACGCAGATAAGATTTCTTGTGATCTCGATTGACCTTTGGCCAACATCTCTGTCTTGTGCATGTGCTCGACGTTTATCATTGTGGGTGTTTGTGCTCGGTTATCCTAACTAGGCGAGTTGGCAATATCTCTATGTTGTGTTTATGCTCGACGTCTACTCTATGACTGTCTATGGTCAGCGATCTCCACTTTGTCGGATGATCGGTGAGTGAATTGCCTTCCTTTGACAGAGCGTGAATCCTTTTTAAATACCATTACACGTCATAAATTGGTTGATTCTTATGTTTTAGAATAGATGGATTATATTGTTGTTAAATTATGTTATCAAATATTTTAGAATAAATTAGAGACGTGAAAAGTGAACAAACACTAAGGTATTAAATGGGTAAGTTGATGAGTTAAATGGATCCTTGACTTAGATGGAGACTTTATGATGTACAAAGCTACGCTTAGATAGACTGTCGAATTATTTAAATGAAGGCTTTAATGATTTCTATGACATGTATAATTTATGTATTTTTAGCATTTGATGGAAGATAGGGTAGATTTTGAAACAAAAAGTTACATGTATACATTTTGAATTGAAAATTGATAGTTTTTAGAAATGTCATATTTTGTCTCACTTCTATAATATCACGAATTTATTAAGAGTTAATGAAAAATATTTTCTATATACTTTAATTCTGGTTATGACAATATTGGGACTATGACAGCCGGTCCTCTCCAGTGCCATTACTTGCCAACATTAAAATATAAAACAACGAAAATGAAATGGTTGGGCTCTCCTTTGAGAGAGGCCTTCGATCCTCCCATCTAATCCTCTCTTTTTCAAGAGATATAACACAATAAAAATAAAAATGAGCCATAACTGCGACAGTCGGCTGCTCTAACAAGGAGCGCTCTCTTTTTCCTTTTAAAGCATAAAAGCTTAAATAAAACAAAATCCCTAACTTCTTAAAGAAAAGTTTTTTTTGTAGAGCTTTTAAAACTTAAAAGCTTTCTTGGAGATTTTTAATATTTTTAGATCTTTTAATACTTTAAAGCAGTAAAGCCTTTTCCTTTTGTTTTAAACCAATCCTCTTTCCCTACTTTTAAAGCATATCATCTTTTATAATTTGAGTAAAATAAAAATCTTTCTTTTTCTCTTTCTAGTTTATTTATTTATATGAAAAATAATCTTAATAGGTTCTTATGGGATATTTTATAAATATATAAATATATATATCTCTATTCTTATATATATATATATATATATATGATCATTTCCATACATAAGTATTTATAATTAATTAAGTTAGTAATTAGTGGCATACTGTGTCATACAATAAATTTATTTAAGTGTATTCTTTAGTAGGTTAGTAGTGATACTTAGCTTATTTTTATTTAGGAGCTTAACAATATCTCCTACCATCCTTTGTGAGGACTAAGATATCAATGATATCTAGTCTAATCACTTAATTGTATTTGATAGCGCTTACTAATAATTAGCCTTATGCTAATAGATAGGTCATAGGAGCTTATTACCGCCTTGCGGCGACTAATAGTTTCTTCGGCGTCTCTATCTAGGACTAACCGTTAAGGACACTTGTAAACTTAAGTGCCCATCTAGTGAACATCACAGTTCATTTTTATTTAACTGCCCACAGCACCAAGATGGCAAATGTCATCGAACTTAGGGCTTCCTAACCAATTCAATCTCTTCCCCTAAGGAATTCCATACCCCTTTCATTTAGTTGTGTCAAGCCTCCAGTCTCCTAAGTCTACAAATTCATAATACAACTTAGGAAATCACAACCATACTTACAAAGTTTTATTTGTGGAGTCTCTACCTTAAGCTCCTTTCCATGGATGGATACACAATTACACTTTATGCTGCAAAACAATAGGGGTAAAAGATGGACATTACAGTGGTGTGATGAAATTTTAGAGGATACAAGAAAATTAAGATATTACAAGGAGGTCACTAACCCTAATATTGAAGATCAAAATTTTATCTCCATGTTTTAAGTAGATTAAAGAAGAAGATCCACATGGGTAAAATAAGAACAAACTTCCATAAACTACATAGTGAAACAAGGCATTGGACCTTCCATAAAACTCAGCGGGTTGAAAGGATCTATCATCTTTGTTAGACTATGAATTTTGAGGATGAAAAGCACATCCTCTTAGATTTCCCTACAGAAACCCACATAAGATCTCACATTCAAAAAATTTGTTACAATACGAACCTGCCAAACCTTCTATCTCATCAAAATTATAGTAATTTTGGAAAGCTATCTACAAGTTTTTTTAGCACAAAAATAAAAGTGTAACATACCTAATTGTATATTACATTTATTATACATATTAGTTTATTTGTTATCAAGTTTATTAGGTTATTAATTGTTAAATGACATTTCTATTGTTATACCTAAATGTATATTACATTTAGTATACATATTATTTTATTTATTATTAGGTTTATTAGGTTATTAATTGTTAATTAATTGTTAAATAACACATGTCTATTCTTAATATACATGTACTTTAACTATCAGTCATATAAAACATTGGTCATTTATCATTGTAAAGACATCATCAAATTATAAAAATATATTATTAAATACATATTTGAAAGTGTTTCCTTTCAAGTGGTATCAGAGCTTTTGGTTCTCTCGGGTTCTCCTTATTCAACTCATTCTCCCTTCTTCCCCCACACTCTTTCACTTACACTCACACTACACCTCCCAATCATTTTCTCCCAACTGCTCTCACACACACACAACATTCTTCACTTCCTGTTACATGCTCCTCAATTGCATTATCTCTTCTTCATCCTCTCCTCGCCTCACATGCATACTACATCTCCATTGCTCCCCTCCTCGCCTTGCCTACATATTACATCATCCCTCATCTCTCAACTCTACAACCACTTCTCCCCCACAGTGTCCAATCCTCTCCCTGATTCACTTGATTCTCTCTTATAAAAATTAATAATTATTATATAAAAAATAAAAAATTTCTTTGAATACTATAAAAATAATAAAACATATATATATATTTTCATTGGAACATGTAATGGGAAAAACCTTAGGTACTTCCCCTCATTTAGAGGATGGTACCCAAGGTAAACAATTGGCCTTGATTACAGGGCCTAACCCGGTGGGGACATCAAGTGAATCCCTTGCATAGCAACCCGGGAATTTGATCCTAATACCTTCTACTTACGATTATTCTACTAAAAACTTACAACACTCAACCACTTGAGCTAGCCCACCGGGCTAAAACTAATAAAACACACACACACACACACACACACACATATACATATACATTTTTTGAAATATTTTAATAATTTTTTGAAGAATTTTTTAAGATGTCTTCAGAAATTGATGAAAGACTTAATGCGATTCACGAAAGAATTAAAAGAGATTGAGAAGTACTGGAAGTGATAGTAAAAATGACACTAATGAAATTACGAGAGGAATAATCTAATAAGAATGCCAACAACCAAAATTCACATGCACATGCTCCAAGTTATAATGACACAATGGATACTGATAAATCCTACTACTCATGTGAGATGAAGGAAGAAGTGTTTACTACCTCTATTTTCTCAAGTGAGATCGATTTGGAAGAAACATTTAAAATAATGATGATATCAATCAAGAGGGTGAAAAATGAAGTGGAAAAGACAACCAAGAAACTGGCCAAGAACCAAATCAAGAAAAAGAAAAAATGATTGATGAAGAAGAAGTCAAGGAAGGTGGTAAAGAAATCACGGTAAAAATAAGTTATCACAACAATAAAAATGATTACAAGGAAGAACATCTGAACCCTCATTATGAGATAGGGAAGTTCAAAATCGCTACTACACTCAAGATAAAAGAAAAAACATGACGATTGCTTCTTTATATCCCCCTTTACCAAACGATCACCACTACATACAGGATAGAAAAAAACAAAAATCATATTAACCAACTCCTTATATTCCCTCTCACCAAAGGATACCACCATTAGATACAAAGAAGGATAATAACCGAAATTTCAAACACAATGCTTCAAATTGGACTACCTGGTCATAAATACACATATGCATTAAAAATTAATAAAAATTATGCCACTCTTGTGTGCAACTTCTTACAAGGAACAAAGATGAGTTGCATAAATTTCCACACAACTACAAAATCTATAAAAATGCCTAGTGGAAATCCGGAACAAAGAAAAACTAGAAGCAATGTCGGGAGTCCAAATCGTAGCCAAGGCCATTGTGAGGAAGATAACGGCGATGATGAAGAAAAGAAATAAGTAGAGGGAGTAAATGAAGTCCAGAATGTGGGAAATCAAGCTGTATCTAGAAAAGAGTTTGATGGGAATGAAAATAACAAAAATCAAGATACAAATATATGGAGTATTCATGAACATGATGTCAAGTATGATTGTAGAGAAGATGAAGATCTCAAACATTATAATAATGAAGCACAAAATGTCGATGAATATGAATGTGGCACCAATAACTATTGTAAAGAAGATGAAGATGTAGAAGAGTATAATGATGAAAACAAAGGCTATGAAAATGACCTTGACCATGACAATGACACATATTTTTAACTAGAGAAGATGATTAAGAAGAAACATAATGACATTTTGCAAACCAAGATTTTGACTCCTCAAGCAATGTTAAATTGCCGTCGTTGCCATGTGTCCATGTTAAAAATTATTTCAAGATGTGGTCACCAATACGAATCCAATTACTCCAATTTGTTTAATCTCTGCAAGCATCCTTGTGAGATTCATCGGTTGCATAGTGGTTGCACTCTTATACACAATTTTATGCATGCTATGCTTGAAGAAATATGAATGGAAATGTGAACAATTGTTTCAAGAATTATTGAATCGTGGTACTATTATTCAAGATAAAACTATTAAACAAATTTTGTTGTCAAAGAGTATTTCATCAAGTTCAATAACCTCTCTAAAGTCTTAATCAATCAAGCAAATTCGAAGTTTAAGTCCAATTTTTTTTTTACCAAGCTTTGAGGTCGAATCTTTTCAACCACGGATGACTTGAAATATACTTAAACATAAATTACATTTATTATACATATTATTTTATTTATTATAAAGTTTATTAGGTTAAAATTAATTGTTAAATGACATATTATTATTAATAGATATGTCCTTTCATTATCGACCATATAAAACATTGGTGATTTATTCACATCATCAAATTAAAAGAATATATTATTAAATATATATTTGAAAGTGTTATTTTCAAAAACTCTTAAATAAACCAAATAGTTCCTTACTTTCCTTTCGTAAGGTCTAATATTTATTTGAATTAAAAAAAAATAATTTAAATATTTATTTAATTTAAAAAATTAGTTCAAAAAGTAGGTACACATAGTAATGGAAACATTGCCATACATTTAAAATTAATCACTTAAATATTTCATTAATTCTTTGAATTGATGATACTACTCTTCAAAAGTTTGTTAAGCAATGAGAAATGAAATCCTTAGAAGTGGGATATATGAATTAAATATAAATTTAAAATAAAAAGAATATTTTAAATATTTAATATAATTTTTTTTTATAAACTACTTTAAATAAAAAATTATAAATTTATTGGAAGAGATTCAAAAGACTTTCTAAAGCCTATGATTACATATTTTTCGTTCATCCACTTTATTCAGTAATTTTCCATCTATAAATTTAGATTCTCGAGGAATATCCTTTGGTGGCATTGACAGAAATTAGCTGTGAGCCCAACAAAGCTCGATCTCGTCACTGCCAAATAATTATATGTTCTAGCATAGTTGTACCATCAACTTTCAAGAGGTCCACAGAACCTGCTGTGAGATTGAAGATTGGGTTAAACAAACAGAAACCTAATTCCATAATAAGACAAAAACCTAATAATATTAAGTTTTAAACCTAATTCCATAATAAGACAAAACCTAATAATATTCCCATTCCAATAAGAATGGGATAAAAAGACAAAAACCTAATTCCGTGATAAGACAAAAATCTAAAAATGACTACAGATGCCTATATGTTATTTAAAAAATAAAAATAGATATATTACTTTTTTAAACTTCCGATGAGGTATTGGCCATTGGATTATATTTTATTCAATTATATTTCAAACTTTTTAACCATAAAGATATGTTACACTAACATTCTTGAACAAGAAATTTTAAAAATAAAAAATGATATTCAAATTCCAAGCATCGTTCAATGAAAGATTCACAAAGACCAATGGAAAACGCCACGAACTCCTTTTAATAATAATGAAAAGAGAGTTAACTCAAGGGAAACGAAATTTATGTTTCATCAGGATAAATTCAAAAATATTTATGATAAAGTCCCATTTACTGCTGGTTGAAAGTGCAGTAAATCACATTAATAAAACTCTTTAAACCTTAAATGAATTACATAATCAGACAATAATATCGTGCTAGTGCTAACCAAGATAGGAAGGATTTATTCTTCAAGCTAGGGTAACAACCACATCGAGATAAATTTATCTTTCATCAAGATAAATTTCAAAAATCTTCTATAGTATAAGTCCTAATTACTATAGGCAGAAAGTGCAAAGTTATTATTTACAGATTTTTTTTTTACAAACAGTCAATGAACTCTCTAAACCCTAAAACATTTACAAACAATCAATCATATTAAAAAAACTCTTTAAACCCTAAATGCTAACCAAGATATGAATGGTTTATCTTCAAGCTAATGCCATTCTGGATTCTCGATTTAGTTCAAAGAAACTTCCAGCATTAGCATTTTTACAGTTAGAGCACCAATCCACTAATCCACTATGAGAATATAATTAAAAATATTAAAACTAAAGCAGAGAAAGGAATGACAACTTTTACATAAGTTCAAATAGCAATCTATTTAATGAAATCTATGGACATGAAGATCGATCTACAGATATTGGAGAGAATTCGAGAGATCCATGTCCGTGTCCGCCAGGTGAATAAAAATTAAGAGAACAATATATAGCATTATTCCTGCATCATATGAGTTTTGTTGAACTTATAAATGAAGCCGTTGACTAACCCTGAAAATGTACACCGTAACATAATAATAGGTATATTACATGGTTGTATCATAAAGGATTTATCATACTTACCTTAAAAAAACTTGCACTTCTACCATAGTTCACAGTGGTGACAGTAACACTACTATCTCATAGATAGATACACCATGACATTATCCATGTCAATAGGAATTGTATTAAAGCTGAATTGTATTGTTTAGATAACACATAAAACTCCATACAATCAACGACACCATTCTGCTTTTTCAATGAGATAAGATTCACGGATCAGAGAATAGTACTTCTTCACCAGATCGCTCTGCTGTGCTGGGCTCTGAAAGGCTGGTTACACACGTACGCATTGTTAAAACTGGTTAGGCCGACCATAACTGCTCGTGAACGGGGTTTCATAGTCGCAGAGGAGGAGAGTGGAGGCATGCAGGCGATCATGGTTTCATAGTCGCAGAAGCAAGCAAACAAGGTTTCATAGTTGCAAAGGATGAGAGTGGTGGCATGCAGTTGCGATTCAACAAATGCAGTTACTGAATGGTTAAGATAAGGTTTCATCACATGCAGGAAACAGATGTGATGATGCTGGCTTCCACAATTCCTCGTTATGCGCCCACCATCGCGAAGATCAAACACCTATATACTTGTAGCCATGCAATTTCCTGCTGCAACCACCACTACAAACGAACTCGTTAACAACACTTACCGCATATTAAAACCCTACATTTGTTAAGGCTGAGTAAACATACTTAGTCGACGACCATCAAAACGATCTGTTCATACAAGTGTCACGCCTTTCATTTAATCTAGAATTTTTACAGATCTCGTTCTACATGAGAAAAGTGTAGAACATAAAGCTTATTAGCATAATTAAAATAAATAAATTGTAGTTAATGGAAAGGATATTTCATCTTCGTGAGATTGAATGTTGAGGATGAAAAGAACTTTCTCTTGTATTGCCATAAATATATCCATATAAAAATTTAGTTTCAAAATACAAATTCGCTTAATATTCTATCTCATCAAAATTATAATAATTTACAATTAACACTCTTCTAAAATATTTTTAAGCATTGACATAAACCTCTAAAACAAATCAATAGTTCCTAATATTTCTTTCTTAAAGTTTTATAAACAGAAATTGATTTAAATGAACATTAACTATGATCATCATCAATTAAAATTAAAAAAATATATAATACATTTCAAAAATATAAATACAATTATCAAAAGTATCTACATCAAATTTAATAAATTAAAAATGAAGAGAAATCATGTTGTTTGATAAAGAGAAGTCATGTTTGATAGGAAAAGTTTCGTTCAAAATTTATTTTAAAAATTTTATGTCAAAGTTAGTCATTTTTTTCTAAACGTTGGATAGACAAAAATTAATTTAAGTGAATCTTAACTATTTTTTAAATAAAAATGAATAGATTTTTATATATTCAAAAAAGACCACTTGCCGCATCACTCAGAGAGTACAAGCATGCCTCAAGGGCTAAAAGTCTGTCATCTAACAGCAATACATCAACAGTAATATACAGTCTAGTAAACTGTGAAGAGTTTTAACTTCTAACAGTTTGGCTATTGCTAAGATGTTCACTATTCAAAATATACAAACAAACTTGTGTAAAATTAGACAAAAACAAAACATATTCTAACTTATCATTTTCCCAGGTGGCCCTTGGACGTGAGGCTTCAATAGCGAATTGACTTGCTTCAACTTCCTTACCTACTTGGGCTTCGAAAACCATTGTGCCCATCTGGATTTCCAGAATTACCAGAATGTCAGAGAGCTCCGTGAGATTGGTCTTGGGGATGCTGGAATTCTGCTGCTTATTTTTCCATGTTGCCTACCTGAATTTCCTGGATATATTCTTCAATCTGCTCCATTTTTTTTGCAACAACTGCTCAAAGTCGTCTAGATGCTTCCTCTTCTCTACTTGCAGACTTTCTTTTAGGTGTCTCACCTTTCTCCCGAGCGCTGCCATCTCATGCTCAACGTAGGAGTAGGTGTAGTTCCGACTTTCGTCGCTGGAATCCATAAAGAATAGAACAAGGTGATGAAAAGCTAACTGCACGTAATAACCAGAGCTGAAATCTGAACTCCCACCTACAAACAACACAATTTCCTTTTGTCCCAACGACAATTTAGATCACAAGGCATACAGTAATTTACCAAGTATTGCCATAAGAAGGAAACACTTACAAAAGTACAAACCAAATTAATTACATATTCATCTGCCCACCGCGAAATCCAACGCCAACATGCAAAAGGACCAGGATTTATAATGCCTCCCATTCCAGCAAGTGAAGATTGTACCCCATGGATGTCATCCAAGCTCATAGAAGCCTTGTGTGATTTCATATCCACCAGCATCTCCATGGGGCTCGCATGAATGAGGAGACTATTCCACCTGCCACCCATCCACCCATCCTTACTTCAACATGCTGGAAGGACAGACGCCATCAAAGCCTTCATCTTGCTGTTAAGGCAAGGGGTCCCATCGATCCTGCACACACATCATTGCTGAGTAGGGCTCCGGGGTGGAGCGCAACTTCCTTGTTGGCTTCACAATCATCCTCCGAATTATTGGTTCGAAGAACATGAAAGTAATGGAGGCTTGAGAATGAGGCGACAATTCGTTTTATTCTCACAACCAGTCGTTCCAATTTCCGATGAATAAGGCAAGTTAAGAGTCTCCTATTATTCTATTTTTTTCTATGTCATGTTTTTTAATTTGTCGAAGGCCTTGTAGTAATGCAAGAGCTTCAGCTTGGTTGTTAGTATGATCCAATCCCCAAACATGGAATTTATATTTAGTTGTTGCATTGAAATTGCAAATAATCCTTCCCCCTCTCGCCTTTCCTTAAGTGAACATTAACTATTATTATCATTATTAACTAAAATTGAAATTACAAAATATATTTTACATTTGAAAAATATAAATACAATTCCAAATTATAAATACAATTATAAAAAATATCTATATCAAAATGAAAAGTAACCTTGTTTGTGACAAATTATGAGCGGCAGAGCAAAAACAAAGTAGGCGGTGGCTGAAACAGAACAGGGGATGAATTCTTCAATGGAGCTCTAAGGCTCTGCAATATTCATTCCATTAACTTCAAATGAACACAAAAACATTTTATATATGGATGCCTCTTCATACGAGGCGCATTAACTCTTACATCAAATGCATTAACTCCACTTACTGGTGGTTGGTGGATTTGAACGGTTGGCGGGAGGAATTATCTCCAACACTCCCCCATAATTCTGACCATAAACCAACTACTAACATCTAAAGCATACATGCAATGCATTTATGGGATTTCAATAAAAAACATAAAACATTAATGCCTCGTGTAAGTCTCAGCTAGGCTTACATTCATAGACCCAAAAAATTGATTTACTTCACTATAGGATATGGAGTAAGTTTACCTTTTTCTTCTTTCTGCTCCACATTTTGAACTCAGCATTCTTCTTCACCTTCTTCTTCATTCTCACCTTCTTCTTCATCTTTTCTTCAAGCTCGTTGGGCTTGATTCTTCCATCAAAATCTACAAATTCTTCAATGGACTACTGCCATGTATGTTCATCCAAAAATTCTAATTTCAGCATGCTTAGTTCGTATGTTGTGGGAATTTCAAGATCCCACATGTTGTTCACATCCTTCATTTTGTTTTCATCCTCTTCATTGGCATGCTGCCATGACATCAGCTTGTAATAGTGCCTGATCTCTTCAGGACTCCATTTCATAAGAATGTCTTCAACTCATTCATCTTCATCCTATACATCTTCAATACCGATTTCTTCATCCATGGTGCTGCTAAGCACTCTTGGCATGTCACAATGCCCATCATCACTGAATTCAAATGCTTCATCTTTTACAGCTACATGGCCACCTTCTTCTTCATTCATCTTTGTAGCTTCAATGCTACCTTCTTCTTCGTTCTTGGCATACTCCAGGATGCCTTCTTTGTCCTTTTCAATCTCTGTGCCTTCTTTGCACTCTTAACCATTCTCTGCTTCAAACACGGACATCGCATTGTCCAAAAATTCTTGAATAATTTCATCATCATCATATTCCTTTATATTTTCCTCAATTGCAGGCTGATTTCTACATGCACCTACACATGCACAAACATCTAAACTGTTAGGAAAAACTTCTTCCCTCATGGGCATGCTCTTCATGAGCTCATCTTCTTTTTCACATTCAGCCTTTACTGGCTATCCTGCAACAGCTTTAGTTGTTGATTCATTATTTTCTGTGCTGATATGGCAGCTTCATCTTTAAGAATATCCTTGTCATCTTCATCCACTTGTGGCTCTGCACAGTCGGCTTCACTATTCTCAAACTTATCTGGCTCTGCTTGGATGATAGACTCCTCGACCATTTCATGTGAACATTCAACTCCTTCTTCACCTACAGCTATGGTTCACTAACAGCTTGGCTGTCTTTTGCTTCAACTGCACACTTATCTTCCGCCACTTCTTCAACATGCTGTGACATTGATGGCTGCTTGCACATGTCACTTCCCCTTTTACTAAACTCCTCTTCCAAGATTCTCCATGCTTCCCTGGAAGTCTTTGTTGATGCAATCTTGTGAAAAATATTTTCATCCACATCTTTTTGGATGAGATGCAAGGCTAAAGCATCCCTTGCTTCATCATTGTGGTCAAAATGTGTATCTACATAACGTAGATAAACCCTCATTCTACTTTACCATAAATCAAAATTCTTACCATTGAATGGTGGAGGTGATGGCAAACACACTCTGCTCCATTCATCTTCATGCTTCCTTGCTTGTTCGATCCTCATTCTTTTTCCCATTTCTTCTCTTCTTTGCAGTAGGCACCGCTTTCTTGAGCTGGTCAGGACGCCGACGTGAAGGCAACGGATCGAGCCGCATTCTCAGCTGATGTCATGGAAGCATGCCAATGAAGAGGATAAAATAGAATAAAGGATGAGAATAGCATGTGGGATCTTGAAATTCCCACAACATACGAACTAAGCATGCTGAAATTAGAGTATGAGGATGAACATACCTGGTAGCAGTCCATTGAAGAATTTGTAGATTTTGATGGAAGAATCAAACCCAAAGAGCTTGAAGAAAAGATGAAGAAGAAGGCTGAGTTCAAAGTGTGGAGCAGAAAGAGGAAAAAGGTAAACTTAGTCCATATCCTGTAGTGAAGTAAATCAATTTTTGGGTCTATGAATGTAAGCCTAGCTAAGACTTAGACCAGCAGGCATTAATGTTTTTTTTTTGTTGAAAGTCCATGAAGGCATTGCATGTATGCTTTAGATGTTAGTAGTTGGTTTATGGTCAGAATTATGGGGGAGTGTTGGAGATAATTCCTCCCGCCAACCGTTCAAATCCACCAACCACTAGTACATGGAGTTAATACATTACGTGTAGAAGTTATTGCGTCTCGGGTGAAGAGGCATCCATATGTAAATCTGTATTCATGTTCATTTTAGGTTTTAGTGGATATTGCAGAGCCTCAGAGCTCAATTGAGAGATTCATCCCCTGTTTTGTTTAAGCCTCTGCATACCTTGTAGAGGTAGTGGTAGTAGAAATTAAGGAGTTAGTGTAATTTCTCCTCTCATCATAGCTTATGGTTGAGATTAAGAGGGAGTGTTAGCAGTATAATCTCACCCACCGCATCTTGATTTTGTAGACGACATTTAATACTTAGCTGTAGTTAGATTGGGATTTGTGTTCACGCCATCAGCATAATTAATTCCACTGGTTGTAATCCACGTGATCTTCACATGATGGGCAGTCTCAATATGCCCAGCTTAGCTTGTATAATACTCTGACTTTACCTTCCGGCTTAATTGAACTCATATATAGAATTTCTCGTTTTGTTGTGTCCTGCTGCTGCTCTGTAACTTCCATCATGGTATCAGAGCTTAGATTCACGAATCCTCCTTCACCAGCCTTGTGAGGGATCCAAGCATTGAAAGGGTTACAACCAGTGTTGGTCAGCCAAGCCAACCTATTGGAGAGAAAGAAGTAGGAGCAGCCATCTGCATTCATGTGAGAGAAAACCCAGCCACAGTCACTGGAAGAGATTTTCAGAAAGCTAGCCTAAGCTAGAGGTAGAGCCGAGAGGGAGAGCCGCCATTGGAAAAGGGCCGAATTGGTAGCCGCCATGTGAGAGTAAGCCCAAACTGGAAAGTTTCCATCCTTTGTAGAAGGTGCAAGAGAACCGTGTGTGTGCTGAGATGCCGCCGATGAAGTCGAGTTGAGTAGAGGATCCACGGTTAAGGAGTTGCCTCTCTCCATCTCTCACAAGGCCTCCATCTTTGTAGATATCTCTAACAGATGTCCAGGAAAGCATTTCCACTTCAAATTGGAGTATGGCGTTCGGCAGAATGAGGGGAGGAGACCCTGTCTCTCCACACCCTAACTCTGGAGCAAGGCCTCCAAGCAATTTATAACATAGAGACTCATCTTGTGCAATTGCACAGAGACCCCTATTGTTCACCTTCTCTGCGTAATTCTCAACTGCTCAACTATCCCTCACAATTTGGTCCACGACCCAGGCTTCGTTTCTTGAGATGGTCGGGATGCCGACGTGAAGGCAATGGATCGAGCCTCATTCTCTAGGTTAACTAGTAGAGGAAGGGACAATGGTGGTCTACCGAAAGCCATGGATTGCACATTGGAGCAGATCAACTTCATCAATGGGGCGGAAGAGGATGAAGAATTGCAGGTAAGAGGCCAATACCCACATGATAATGGCGATAAAAAAGTTTGCTTAGATTCAACAATTTGGAGAAATCTTCCCTCTGATATATTGGAAAGAGTTCTTGCCCAAGAAGCCTGCAGAAAAGGTGGCAGAGAAAGGAAAAGGTGCAAATTGACACTAGCTACCATTCAATTCTCCTTCCCCCTATTTATCCTTTGTCGTTTAAGGACGTGAGAGAGATAAGAGTCCCCATTATCTGCACCAGTTCCCTCATTGGAGGCAAGCAGATCACCAGAAATTCCAACACCCATTGCCTGGCCTAGCTTGGACAGTACTGTCAGATCATTCCAGTTGGTCCCCTAGGTTCAATCTCCTCGAGGATAGGATTCAAAGATGGATCTTCCTTAATATTTTCCATGCGCTCCTCCAACTGCTCTTTGTGAGCAGGATTGGAAAGATTCTCCAACATACCAGACATGGATGAATCCTGCATGAGAGCATTACCAAGCCGTTCAGCCATGGTGATGAACTGAGGATTCTTCATAACCTGTTGCATTGTAGAGAAATACTACTGTGTATCCAGCTATGGAATACCATCTTTCCATGCATGCTGCACACTCTGTTGAAGTTGCTCTGCCATCTAATTGAATGATGGATCCTTCGCTATCTTCTCTAATACCATGACAAATTCTGAGTGGCAGAGCAAAAACAGAGTAGGCAATGGCTGAAACAGAACAGGGGATGAATTCCTCAATGGAGCTCTGAGGCTCTGCAATATCCATTCCATTAAATTCAAATGAACACGAAAACATTTTACATATGGATGCCTCTTCATATGAGGCGCATTAACTCCTACATCAAATGCATTAACTCCACGTACTGGTGGTTGGTGGATTTGAACGGTTGGCAGGAGGAATTATCTCCAACTGTTTGCTGGGAAAACTCTCAAGGAAAAGGTTTATTCAAAATTTATTTTAAAATGTTTTTTTAAAGTCAATTAGTTAGTCCATAAGTAATTTCATATATAATTAAAAGAATAGGTAATAATAAATGAAAATTAAAAATAATTATTATAATAATAATAGTTTATTTAAAAAAATATTTAAAAGAAATAAATAATTAATATAATTTGAAGCTTTTAGGAAGGTAAAATATTTTTTAATTTATTTTAATTATCAATTTTTTTAGCTTAAAGTATTTTTAAAATCTATTTTAATTTATTGTCAATTTTGGTTAGTTGATTCTAGGTTAAGGTGTGGGCTTCATCAGCAAGATAACTCAAGTTCAATTCTTAATTTAATTAGGTTATTCTTCCTTCTTAATCTTTAATAAATCCAAAATTAAAATAATCTAAAAAATTATAAAAATTATAGAATAAAAATCATAGAATAAGTTAAGCCACTATATTTAGAGTTAAATACTAAGAAATCATAGACTAAACAACTCAACAAAGCCTCAAGATTTGTGAATATTTTTTTAGCACAGCATGTATGGCTTCATCATTTCGTTCTCATGAGGTTAATCTCAATCGAAGAAGTTACACTGATGAATACATAAGATTCTGCCTAATTTATCAGGTAGCTTTCATTGGTGAAGAAACAACCTCCTCCTATTAAAAAAAACTTGAAAGATTGAATGCCATTAAAAATTTTTACTCAGGAAAAACCTTAAATCTTGGAAAAGATAGAGAATCTTTTAAAATAATGCACCCCCATTATAAACCTTGTTTGTGACATTGCTTAATTTAAAAATAAAATGTAACCAAGACCTTCGACAGCATCTTGCAAAGTATACCATACGAAAATAAAAACAAGTCAACCCTTCATAGCAAATCTTGCAAGGTATACCATATGAAAATGGAAAGAAGTCAACATTTCACAGCATCGTGTAGTGAAGGACATGCGTAGCCTTTTATTTCTTTGTAAAATGTTTAAAGAAAGATAATTCGTTTATATTAATTTTCTTCTTGCAATAATTTTATATAGGGATGTTGTTGTGTTTTTGTGAATTATTTTACTGCGTGTTTATGAGAATTATTTTACTACAAAATAACAAGGAACAATGTCATTAACCCACAGTTTTATGTGGGTTGGTGAAAAGGGGTGGTTAAGTCTTTACAGGTTATCAGTTCAATTCTTGTGGGTTAGACATTGAGGTTGGGAGCCATATGGAACATGGCTGGGCTGTGGGGCTTCCAAGCCCATCCATGTCTTTGCATAAACCTGATTTGAGTACCTCTAATGGTGGACAGATAGTTCTTCTAGTCAACATTAAGGCTGTCCTTGGCAGAGGTTATATACCCATTCAAAAAGACGTAAATAATTCATGGTCCAAAAAAGAAACAAAAAACTAAATGGAGGGTGCACGAAGATGGTCCCCATGTTCGTTGCAATAGGGGTGCGCTAGTGGAAAAAAAAATGATGCATACGCACCTAAGGCATCGCGAACGCGCTGCTAGGTTCGGTACTGAATCGAGGCGCGTGCACACAATAGTGGTGCACACGCGCCTCTGTTTAAAAAAAAAAAACAGAGCGCAATTTCCCCATTGTTCCATTTGGTCGAGCGCGTCCTCCTCCTCCGCGTGCGGATCGATTCAACCACCAAGGGAGGCCAAATCGATTCCAAAACCACCCAACAACACCCACAAACTCATCAACACTTCAATTAATTGGTAAATATCACATTTTTTTTTCATTTTATTCATTATTTGTGTCAATTTTTTTATTTTTTTTGTTTATTTAATTGTAAATAATTCCCAAATTTTGAAAACAATGAACCAGTTTTCTATTGTAGATTGTAAACTGAGATAATGAGTGAACAAGATGTTAACCCCAAGTCTGGTGGAACACAAGAAAACCCAAACCTTGGACCCAATGACAAAGAAAACCGTGAACACAATCCAAATGTCGAACAAAACCAAAACCCCCAACACAATTTTGAACAAGGTGACCTTAACCATTATGCAAATGAAATGCGAGTGCACACTTGCGAACTTAGAAACTTGGGGGAACCATCTCGATTGTCTCTTGCTACGTCAATTGAGAACTCAATTGACTTCCTCATCCATGGACACTAGCAATTGACCAACATGACTCAATTTAGAGCTAGGATGTGGGAGTACTACTCAACGGGCATCTCCAAGGAAGCAATAAAAGATTTGAACATTACAAAATCCCAATTATATAGTATGTTCACCGATCCAAAAACAAACCAACCACGAAACATTACAAAGCCACGTGTCTGCATGGATTGGTGTCATTACCAACCGTGGAGGGACAATTGGATGCGGAGGTGGTTCATGGTGTACGATAAACCTCCTTGCAATAATAGCGAGGTTCCACAGTACTTACTTCGCCAACTATGGGCTGATTTTTTCCTCGGTTTACATGTCAACTATTTTGACATAACCGAGTTCCAGGTTGTTGGGTGTGGCTCTGCCCAAGATCGACATGTTCCCAGGAGGAACCCACTAAAAGGGCCACCAGCTCTGAGGCATGACCCCAACCCCTCTCCCCAGCCACCTCAGTTGCACCACAAGCTTGATCAGATTGAGGTCGTAATGAGGAATGTTGCATGTGGACTCCTTAGACACACCTCCTTTGTAGCAGCGACTACAATGGAGAGGTTGGTTGACCTTGATAGAGATCCAGGTGCAGGGCCTTCATGACAGGGCCAGGATATACCCGTGACTAGTGGTAGCTATGATGGGCATTCCAGTTTGATGGGGGCAATTCCACATATTTGTCCCCATTGCGGGAACACTTTCCCTGGCCTGATCAAGGGCTGTTATATGGATCAGGTCAACAATTTTTTTAATGTGTTTTCAATCATCACTTGATAACTCGTAAAGTATTTTTAAAATATTTTTGTTTGACTTAAACTATTATTTCAATGTACAGTTATTCAGAGCTGATACACCAAGATGGGAGAACGTAGGATTTCCCAACCTGGATGCAGCAATGGCAGTTGCAACTGAAATTGTGGCACCCCACACGGAGGTATTTTCAGTACCTGACACAATATTCTTATTACTTATGTCATTTATATTACTCAAGTATTTATATTTATGGCATACACGTTGATAGTTCATACAATGTTTTTGAATATCTTGATTGCCTAGATAATGACTTGTTTAACATGTTCATAACATGCATGCATTTTGTTGTCCACAGGTGTTCCATGACTACGGTGATCAACCACCCCCACCAGGGATTGGCACATCACCATATACATAGGTACAATGTGTAGTTATAAGCATGCTTTTAATTTGATTTGTTATGACTTACTATGGTTTAATTTATTGTCTATCCATCCTCCGCCATGTCTATCCATCCTCCCCCATTCATCCATGCCCCCCCTTCCTTCCACCTTCCCCTCTTCATCCACAACCTCCCATTTTTCCATCCTCCCCCCTCCATGCAGGACTACCCTCCCATGCACCATCCTTCAACATCCCCCCTAGCCCTTTTCGTTCGATACCCTCTATCGTAAAACCGGCAGGGGTTCATCGTCCATGACATCCTCCTCCACCCCATACCACTGTGTCTTCTCCCACCATATCATCCCCACTTCCCGCCACTATTGTGGCATCTACTCTTCCAGTACCCTCATCAGTATCTCCAGTGGTTGCACCTATAGTGGCTGCCACTACATCTGCGCCCCCCCCATCACTGCATCGGAGCTCGTTGTCCGGCCATCTGCTCCACCCGCTAGCCTAGAAGCCCAGCCATGTCCATCGTCGAAGGTGTTCATAGTAAGAATCAAGCTAATTTATGAAAATATTTTGATGCATTAACAAAAATTAATTTAAGCAATTATTACTTTTCAATGAAATGATTGTTGTAAATGTTGTAGGCTGGAATTGCTGAGAGGCTCCGCAGATCCAGGACACCTGTCCAATGTTTCCCACTCACGTCAGAGGTGATTTATTTAAGATTCGAATTGTACATTTGTTTTATAAATGTGGTAAATGTTGCAAATGCTTGAAAACGATGGTATCTTCTATCATTTGTTCGAGAGCCTAGAGAGACGGACTACTCCTAGACGGAGCAAGACCGAAGGCACCGGTAGCTCGAAGAGTAGGAAGATCGACTTTGGATCTGCACCTAGGAGTGATGGCGGTGGTCACAATGCTTGACACACCACGTGTTATGTACATTAGCCATGATGTGGCACTTTTGTGCACCAGTTTTGATGTACTTTGTATCTACGACACGAGTTTCCATGTATTTTGTATCTACGGCATGAGTTGTCGCATTTTGTGTAGGGCACGAGTTGCCATTGTATGTACATTGGGAACCATGTTCCATTATTTGCCAGAAATTGTATATAATTGGATGAGTTTTGTATCCTCAATGTACATGGATTTTCAATTATGTGATTTATATATCTCGTTGTCTAATGTGGTTGTCTCATGTTGTGTGTATCATGATGTGATGTTGTGTAAATTTGGGTTTTACCTAGATCTTAGAAGAGAAGTTGGATATCATAGTTCAACTTGGTTTATCTTTCCACATGTAAAAGCTTCTAATGGTATCAATGTTAAGAAAGCATTGTAAACATAGGCTAACTCAAACAAAATCATGTGTGAGAATTAATCTAAAAAAAACCAAAATAAATGGATGGAAAAATCACACCTCATGGCACATAAGATATATATTGGGAACTTGAGTACTAGGAAAAGAATACTTAAAAATAGAAAATGTCCATTGTCGTCAAAAGGTTAAAATGAGATCCAACATCATTTTTAATAGCTCTACATAATGAGATCCAAAATGTCCATACTCTGCATAATGAAATGTCATCACTAGTATTTATTTTGACCATTTTGTCCACTTAATATCATGCAACAAATTAATAACCAAGTTATGGAATCATTTCTTAATCAATTGTAACCATAGAAATAGGACAACCTTGAGCACGATGTATAGCTAGCTCCTTAATTCTCACTCACGGATATAGCCACCTTTGATTTCATGACCATCACATCCACTACCATTTACAATTAGGACTTCCTTAATTTATCATTATGTGATAGCGATCTAATTTTATGTAGACACATTGACTTAAATACATGTATAGTTGACATTACAATAAATGACTACTATGAGGTCTATTTTTTAAGCTATATCCACCTCAACACCCCAACTTGTTACCCCAATACCCCAAATGCTGTCGAATTTTGTCTGGAAGGGATAGAGGGGTATTAGGACATCATAATTCATCTATTGGACACTCAGACACTTGTTAAACACATTTAGGAAAAGTGCATTACATCAATGGAGTCACAAATACACCCTCATCAAGTTGCATGCATCCATTAGTGCATCATCAACACTAGAACATGTAAGCATTACTACATGTTGGACTAAGCCTTACTAATGTTATGATAATATTAGTTTTTCCATCCATTGAGAAGGTTACCATAGGTGTGCATATCCACCATATAAAAATCTTCATGGTACAACCAATTTCAAACCATTAGGTTTCTAAATTAGGTATCCGGTGCTAGGTACAATGGTTTTCTAGTTGTATGTACCCTTGCTATATAGATGAGAAACTATGCATATATGTGTATAGTGATTTGGATTCAAATGTATGCACATGAATATATATGTACAATGAAAATGATTTAAGCTTTACATGTATTATAATTTAGGGCTAGATATTAGGCTACATAATAGGGTTTCATTGTGATTAGAATACAAACTAGGGTTTACACTACAAACTAGGGTTTTTAGGCTAGGCTCTCGTGTTTCTAGGCTAGGATCCAAGCTCTAGGGTCACCATCTTAATGTTTAATTCCACTATCATGACATCATTCTCACCAATACCATGCCCACTACTACAATCACCATCAAGTTGCATGCATCCATTAGTGCGTCATCAACACTAGAACATGTAAGCATTAATATATGTTGGACTAAGCCTTACTAATGTTATGATAATATTAGGTTTTCCATCCATTGAGAAGGTTTCCATAGGTTTGCGTATCCACCATATAAAAATCTTCATGGTACAACCAATTTCAAACCATTAGGTTTCTAAATTATATATCTCATGCTAGGTACAACGGTTTTCTAGTTGTATACACCCTTGCTATATAGATGAGAAACTATGCATATATGTGTATAGTGATTTGGATTCAAATGTATGCACATGAATATATATGTACAATGAAAATGATTTTATCTTTACATGTATTATAATTTAGGGCCAGATCTTAGGCTACATAATAGGGTTTCATTGTGATTAGAATGCAAACTAGGGTTTACTCTACCAACTAGGGTTTTTAGGATAGTCTCTTGTGTTTCTAGGCTAGGATCCAAGCTCTAGGGTCACCATCTTAATGTTTAATTCCATTATCATGACATCATTCTCACCAATACCATGCCCACTACTACAATCACCATCAAGCCTCTCAATCCCACTTTGAACATTTCCCATACTTCCAAGTTAAAATTGATAGGTTTTGTTGCTAAAAGCTTTTCACTTATCTATTCACATAGACAAATCCACTCCTGTGAAATATTTGTTGTAGCTTGGTACGTGCAAGTTCACATGCAATAATACTTGAGAGATCATTTTACCCCATGATCCATGGAAGATTCATTGGAGTCATATGAACCTCATTGTCATCACCCCAACCATGGTCAAGACGCCAAGATCCATCCTTAGTAGACAAAACCTCATGTTGGCACCCATAACACACTCAAAGATAAAAAATCTTTGAAAGGGCATGTTTGGGGGTTGAGGGAATGTTTATTTTTTTATAATCACACATGAGAGGTTATTAGATTCAAATACATTGGATATAAATAAATTACCCAAGATAAATAATACATGACCATAGAAGAATATTGAAATTTGAGGTCAAAACTCATTAATGAAATTAGAATGAACTTGGATAGATCGATTGGGAAAATTTTAGATGAATGCCTACAGCTCTGTACACAAGTTAAAGAAAAAAAAAGGGGAAAAAATAATAGCATTGGGAACAAATAGCCAAAACCAACAATGTAACTAGAACACAATGACCAAGGAAACGTCAAAATGCAACACCACTCCACAAAAGAAGTTGCTTTAGACCTACCTCACTCATGACTCATGTCAATGCTTTAGACCAAGCCACACCATTAATATGCAATGTACATCATCATCTTCATCATCATCAACATCTTCATCATCATCACCATCATCATCATCATCACCATCTTCATCATCATTGTCATCTCTAGGTTCCTCATCAACATCTCCATCATCTTCATCATCGTCAACATCATCATCATATTCATCATCATCAACATCTTCATCATCATCATCATCTTCATCACCATATCCATCATCATCAATGCCTTCATCATCATCACCATCTTCATCATCATTGTCATCTCTAGGTCCCTCATCACCATCTTCATCATCATTTTCATCTCTAGGTCCCTCATCACCATCTCCATCATCATCACCATCTTCATCATCATTGTCATCTCTAGGTCCCTCATCATCGTGTCCATCATCATCACCATCTTCATCATCTTCATCATCGTCTTCATCACCATCGCCATCATCATCAACGCCTTCATCATCATCACCATCACCATCACCATCACCATCAACTTCATCACCATCACCATCATCATCAACGTCACCATCTTCATCATCATCACCATCTTCATCATCATCACCATCTCCATCTTTTGGATGCGAGACTGAACCATCACCATCTTCATCATCACCATCTTCATCATCATTGTCATCTGTAGGTCCCTCATCATCGTGTCCATCATCATCACCATCTTCATCATCACCGTGATCTTCATCACCATCACCATCACCATCATCATCAACGTCTTCACCATCATCACCATCATCATCATCATCACCACAAGTGCCTGGTGGATGATTTTCCAAAGTTGACCCCCGTGTGCAAAAATTGCACACTCTCTCACTGAGCAAAACCCTAGTTTCCAAGATGGACATACAAGATGACACTGGGGCCACCAGACCGGAGGGGAGGGGCACCCCTAGCACTATCCTAGTGTCCTGAATCCAACGGATTTGATGGTTTGTCGATCTAAGCCACAGTCTTCATTCTATGGCTCATTCTGTTTCACATCCAAAAGTCCTGCAAGGACACCTGCTGGATACCTGTTGGGGGCATAGAACTCCAACCATGCAACAGAAACAGGTTCCAGGGAGTCATGCAAGTGTGTCTAGGTAGATTCCGACTAGGAACTCTAGCCACAAGTTCCTGGTGGATGATTTTCCAAAGTTGACCCCCATGTGCAAAAATTGCACACTCCCTCACTAAGGAAAACACTAGTTTCAAAGATGGACGTACAAGATGACACCGGGGCCACCAGACCATAGGGGAGGGGCACCACTACCACTTTCCCAGTGTCCGGAATCCAATCGTGTCGACGGTTCATCGATCCAAGCCATGATCTTCATTCTATGGCTCGTTCTGTCTCGCATCCAAAAGGCCTTCAGGAACACCTGCTGGATACCTATCGGGGGCATAGAACTCCAACCGTGCAACAAAACCGGGTTCTGCAGAGTCATGCAAGTGTGTCTAGGTAGGTTCCGGCTAGGAACGCTATCCACAAGTTCTCGATGGATGATTTTCCAAAGTTGACCCCTGTGTGCAAAAATTGCACACTCCATCATTGAGCAAAACCCTAGTTTCCAAGATGGACATACAAGATGACACTGGGGAAACCGGACCGGAGGGTAGAGGAACCCCTAGCACTATCCCGACGTCTTGAATCCAACAGAGTCGATGGTTCATCGATTTGAGCCACGGTCTTCATTCTATGGCTCATTCCGTCTCGCATCCAAAAGGCCTTCAGGGACACCTGCTGGATACCTCCTGGGGGCATAGAACTCCAACCGTGCAACAAAATCGGGTTTCGGGGAGTCATGCAAGTGTGTCTAGGTATGTTATGGCAGGGAACACTAGCCACAAGTGCCCGGTGGATGATTTTCCAAAGTTGACCCCTGTGTGCAAAAATTACACACTCCCTCAATGAGAAAAACCCTAGTTTCCAATATGGATGTGCAAGATGACACCGGGCCCACAAAACCGGAGGTTAGGGGAAACCCTAGCACTCTCTCGGCATCCTGAATCCAACGGAGTCGACGGTTCGTCGATCCGAGCCACGGTCTTCATTCTATGGCTCGTTTCGTCTCGCATCCAAAAGGCCTTCAAGGACACCTGCTGGATACTTGCGGGGGGCATAGAACTCCAACCGTGCAACAAAACCGAGTTCCGAGGAGTCATGCAAGTGTGTCTAGGTAGGTTCCGGCTAGGAACACTAGCCACAAGTTCTTGGTGGATGATTTTCCAAAGTTGACCCCCGTGTGCAAAAAATGCACACTTCCTCACTGAGCAAAACCCTAGTTTCTAAGATGGACATGCAAGATGACACCGGGGCCACCCGACCAGATGGTAGGGGCACCCCTAGCACTATCCCGGCGTCCTGAATCCAATGGATTTGACGGTTCATCGATCCAATCCACGGTCTTCATTCTATGGCCAGTTCCATCTCGCATCCAAAAGGCCTTCACGGACACCTGCTGGATACCTACTGGGGGCATAGAACTCCAACCGTGAAACAAAACCGGGTTCTGGGGAGTCATGCAAGTGTGTCTAGGTAGGTTTCAGTAGGGAATGCTAGCCACAAGTGCCCGGTGGATGATTTTCCAAAGTTGACATCCGTGTGCAAAAATTGCACTCCCTCACTGAGCAAAACCCTAGTTTCCAAGATAGACGTACAAGATGACACCGGGGCCACTGGACCGGAGGGTAAGGGAACCCCTAGAACTATCCTACCATCCTGAATACAATGGATTCGACGGTTTGTCGATCCAAGCCACGGTCTCCATTATATGGCTCATTCCATCTCGCATCCAAAAGGCCTTCAGGGACACCTGCTAGATACCTGCAGGGACCAGGGAATCCTTCAATGTGTTCCATTAGCCTTTTGTTCAGCATTTCATACTCTAATAAGTGGTAATTAACCTCTATCATCGAAAACTTGGGTCTATAGGTACCTTCCCTTTCATATTCCTCGTTATCCACTGCTAACACAAGTTAGAGATGCCATTCAAACCCAATTGAAAGCTAAGGAAGTGGTCTTATGTAACATCATCTTTGGGAATAAATGTTTATGTAAACCAACAAAAGCTCGAACAATACTCCCTACATTTAAACACATTCTGGAGAAAGCAAGAGAACAAGTTCATCAAAGTGACTTCATTCATCTATATTCTCGTAATGTACACATTGTCCATCCTTATCTTGATAAACAAGAGTTTTATAATAGCTTGAAATTTTTGGGCGTGGTTATCTCCCTGTATTCGGTTGTCTGATTGGTCGACAAGCTTGCCTGAAAATCTGTACTTTGAACTTCTTTGTTTTATTGCTGAAAATTGGAAGGGATTCGGTTGTTTTATTGCATTTCTCATCCAGAGGCCCCCAGGCGTGCATGGCCACCATGGATAGGTCCACAATGGACACGTGGACCTGTGGGAGCCGACGGAATCCAATTCCGATCCCCGGTTTGGGTTTCGTGTCCCTGGAGCAAATCCCCAAAGTGTCCCTGAATGGCCCCGGGGTGCCCAACTAGAATGCCCGTTGCGCCTGAACCGTGGCTCGGTTCACGAATCCATTGACTCTGGTGGGCCCGTGACACCGGGTTTCATCCAGGGGACCCCCCATAGCGTGCCTTGAAAGTTGAAATATTGTAACTTCTAAGAATATTATATTTGTACTTTATTATTCCGGAGATGTTTCATTCCTCCATGAAGATCTTATTGTATATCCGGAGATGTTTTATTCCTCCGTTGATAATGTGGTAACTTGGGTTATTAGACTTCCCTAGTGGGGGTCAGCCCTATATGTGTTATGTGATTTAGAGCGTTATTAGACCACCCTAGTGGGGTCGGCCCTATCACATTATGTAAAGTGGTTAAGTTGGGGCCGACCTAGCTTGTGTAAAAGACAAGTCGGACTTGTGTATAAATAGAGGAGGTGTGTTCCTCATTTAACACACATTACACTCACTTGTGATTAGTGCATAAGTGAGAGAGAGATCTGCTGTGAAGGAGAAGGAGCTCATGGTTGTGGATTACATCTTTGTATTTGCTGGTCATCTATATTGAGGATGCTTTGCTGGGTTTTCTACCCCATGAGGGTTTCCCAGGATAAATCTGTGTCTCTTGTGTTTATGCTATGCTTCTTGTTATTTCAGTGATCCTATATATGCTATTATTGTGAAATAGAATGTAATGCTGATATTTTCTGTCTTAGCATATTGAATTTTAACATGGTATCAGAGCTAACCTGAAGGAAGGCAATGTATGGCACTTACGACACTTGCTTCACTTGCGACAATTTGAAGGTTAGGGTTTTATATAGCAAAAACCAGTAATCGTGGAAATTTCACTATAAATCCATTTTGGAAAAGGTTCTGGATCTGAAAGCTTTACAGGTTGTAGATAACATCCCAGTGTACCTTGTGTCCAAAGGAAAACCTCCGATTCGCTTTACTTTGTGATTTATGATTTGTACAAGTTAGGGTTTCTGCCTCTTCCAGATCTCAATCATAAATAGGTGACCTAGGAAAAAAGGTCACAACTTGGGCTAGGAAGCTCCAAATGAAATTTCATAAAATTTGACAGGTAGAGAACGGACAGTAGTTTCTCAGGTAAGGTTTTTAGATGCCTAAGTTGAATCAATGACACGTGGAACACCGTACAAGTTCACTCTCCTGTTTTATCCCATAAACAGGTCATGTTGCGACACTTGGCATAACTCTCTCTCAGAAAATCCAATTGAGGTCAGACCTATGGGGTTGGAAAAATGATAGGTCGTGCTACCACAGGCCAAGGATTCAAACCCTGTGGATTCGTAATTTGGGATTTACACTAGAAACAATCAGGTGCATATTTTTGTCAAAATAGATTTGGATTTTGAGCATCTTCATTCTTGAATCGTCACTGCTGTGGGAAATTAGGGTTTTAGAGAAAGTTGAAATTCTTGGAATCAGATACCACGTCTGAATGCTACTCATCAAAATCGAAATTTAGAGACAAAGATCAAATTTTTTGGTTGGGAAGAAGGCTGGGCTTGATCAAACCCTAGTTCGGGATTTTGATCGGAAAGGTGGAAAATTAGTGCTTCTACACAAGTTGGAATTTTTGAAATCTGTGACCACGGTTGGAAGATCCTCAGAAAAATTGAAGTTTCAAGATTTGGATCGAACCTTTTGATTGGGAAAAAGGCTGGGATTCATCAAACCCTAGTTCGGGATCCTGTCTAGAAGATCTAGAAGTTTCAAAGGCAATTTTGAGTGGTCAAATTTTGCAGTTTTCAAAATTGAAGTATACTAGCTTGTTCAGCTCAGCAAGCCACATCTTTCCATCCATTCATAAGTTTGAAATTCAAAATTTGAATTTTTAGGGTTTCTCTGACAAACCCTAATCCAGATCCAGATCCAGTTTCAGGGGGAGATGAGGCTAAGTTCTTACATAAGAAGACTACAAGAAATCTTGATAGGTATGTGTTGAAATATGTTCATGATTAAGTTTATGATATGTTTTGTCTTCATATTATTGAGGTTAGTACAATCTTGATTAATCTTAGAATTGTTTTATCACCCTAGTAAAACTATGAATGCATGTGAATGATAGAAGACATTCTTTGATCAGGGTTATATGATTGTACTAATGCACCTGTGTTGTTGTATGAGGATGATGTTGTTTGCTAACAAGATACAGGTACATCAAGAAAGACAAATCAAGTTCTATGACCATGATGACATGAAGACAAAGATTCATCCATAATCTTTGATCACATAGAAGCTCTACTTACAAGGTATGTATGACTTTGTTCTACTATGCTTAACCTATGAGACATGTAGGTTCTAGCAAAAGGTCTCTAAATCATTGAAGAGAACAAAGAAGATATTGTTTGGGTATGTTAAGACATAACCAAGCTTGATAATCCAGGTATGTTTTCCTATATCTATTAGAATCCTACTTTGTGTTAGGATCTTAGGTAAGTATACCTATGTATGAAATGATCATGACCATACATACTAAGATTATTTAGAATTTTCAGATTATACTAATGAATGTATGTTTGTGTATGAGATCATGAGGATGACACTAGTGCACACTTAAGCATGCATAGTGGTACAGAATGAATAGAAGTTCAAAATACATATAGAGATAAAGCGGGAGGCAACCATACAAACATAAAAGATAAGTATTTGAGTTGTTATTTTAATCTCTGAAATAGTAATGATATTGCTTGTAATAGTTGTATGCATATTTGTATTCCTACAATATATCATGCATGTATGAAATGATCATGACCATACATACTAAGATTATTTAGAATTTTCAGATTATACTAATGAATGTATGTTTGTGTATGAGATCATGAGGATGACACTAGTACACACTTAAGCATGCATAGTGGTACAGAATGAATAGAAGTTCAAAATACATATAGAGATAAAGCGGGAGGCAACCATACAAACATAAAAGATAAGTATTTGAGTTGTTATTTTAATCTCTGAAATAGTAATGATATTGCTTGTAATAGTTGTATGCATATTTGTATTCCTAGAATATATCATGCATAGTGTAAGCATTCATATAACATTGAACATTATACTACTAATATGCATATGAATGGTAAGTTGGAAAAGCATTCCATTGTTGCTTGTCTAGAATGAAACCTCTTTGCTGACATGCTGAGAGTTGTGCACGCTCTTGATAGTATGTTCTGATAGAGATGGAAGGCATCTAGATAGCCACTATATGCATATGGGATATGGAAAAGTGTTGTGCCAAAGTATTGGTCAAGATAGTTGCATAACTATGTGAATCATATATGTATGCATAATAGGTTACCATGTCAACATTATGAAGTATTACTAGTCATGTAAGTAACTTTGATTTGTAGGAAAGATCATGAAGAATGATGAACACCAAACAAGTGATGGATTCTCAACAAGAAGACTTACAAATCAAACATACTATAGAAGGATTGTAGAGGATCATGACGAGATGTTTGCTCTAAGTGGCTAGATAAAACCATTCTCTTAATGGTGTAATTGAAGAAGAAGTGTGAATCAGGCTCTGTACAGGTACCCAGGATCTATAGTCATTTGATGAGCTTAATGATCACCATGGGTGATGCGGATTTCAACCTTTACTACAAGGTTGAAGATGGTGTCTATATACAGATGACATTCTTCTCTTAGATGGATGCAAGAAGGAACTCACCATAGAGTTTGAATGATCTTGAGGATCACATCAATAGACCCATATGACGGGAGATGGCACAGATAGATATGCAGAAGATCACTCAATGCAAAGTGTGAATGATGTTCAGTCACAGAGGAAGAATTGATAGCTTCTTGAAAAGCTTGGGCTTTACCAAAGTAATGTTGATCCTAACCTTTACCTTAAGGTGGATGATCTCTTTCTGACAAGGAATGAGAAATAGATCATGGAAAGCAAGAAGAAGCTAGATACAAAATTTGAGATGAAACATCTTGGATTGATGAATTACTTCCTAGTTCTGGAAGTATGACAAGGCTCAGAAGGAATCTTTCTCAAATAGGGAAAGTATGCTGTGGAAATCTTAAGAAGATTTGATATGTTGGAATGTACAACCATGGCCACTCTCATGGGTTCCGACTTGAAGCTGTTAGCCAATGACTCATCAGAGTTAGTGGATGTAACTCTGTACAGACATATTATTGGGTCATTGATGTATCTAACAAATACCAGGCCAGATATATGCTTTGCAGTGAACACCTTGATTCAATATCTAGTGGAACCTAGACGAGTTCACTTGATAGCTGCAAAGCATGTGATGAGGTACCTAAAGGGTACGATAGACTTTGGTCTATATTATTTTGGAGATCATGACTTCAGATTCTATGGCTACACAAATGTTTATTGGGTAGGAAGGGTATCAGATAGGAAGAGCACATCGGGTGGATGTTAGTGTCTGGGATCTTCCATGATCTCATGGTTTAGAAGGAAGCAGTATAGTGTGGCTCTCAGCACAACTGAAGTGGAATATAGAGCTGCTTGCTTTGCTATTTGTGAAGCGATATGGCTTCGAAAGTTGTTATCAGGATTGGTTGACTTAGAGATGGACCCCATTTTAATCCTATGTGACAACTAGAATTGTATCAAGATGGCAGAGAATCCAGTGTTCCATGATAAGTCAAAGCACATAGAGATCTGATACTTTTATATAAGGGATATGGTGTAGAAAGGAGCTATCAAGCTCGAGAATGTGAGCACTAACGAATAAGCTACTAATGTATTGACCAAACCTCTATCTTGAGAAGATTTTGAGTATTTTCGAGACAAGCTTGGTGTCGTTCAGGAGGACCCTCCTCGAAAGGGGGAGTGATATGCTCAATGATAATATTTGGATACTGGTATCGATGTGGATACCTGTATCGATGATGAGATTGCCTATATTGACGGTAAGGTCAATGATGAGGATACTTGTGTGTATATGGATACATGTATCGATGATGAGGATACTTGTGTCGATGATGTGGATACTGTATTGATGAGGATACTATATCGTTGATGTGGATATTGTATTGATGAGGATAATGTATCGATGATGTGGAGACTGTATTGATGTGGATACTTGTATCGATGATGAGGTTACCTGTTCCGACGATGAGGTCGATGATGAGGTTGTTGGTTACGACGATGAGGTCGATGCATGGTCCTTATACTTTTTCTAAGTGGACGAGGAGGGATTGTATCATCCCTGGACTTAGGTCCCTGAACAGATTCATAGAATCTTGTCTTCGAGAAAGATGTTGGTGAATGATGTAATGTGCGCTCCTGGACTGCCAGCATAGCAGTAGGTGATCATTCATAGGTTGTAAATCCTAGATCTGATCTAGGCCACACCCCAGTTGAAATAGTACTGGCTCTATGGTTGACTGGAATGATGTAATGTTCGCTCCTGGACTACTCAGTACAGCAGCAAGTGTTCATTCGCAGGTCCTGTAATGATGTAATGTTCACTCCTGGACTACTCAGTGCAGTAGTAGGTGATCATTCACAGGTGATAAAATCCTAGATTTAATCTAGGTCACATACAGTATGGAAAAGGATTGGCAATGTGGTCGGGATTGCATCATCCCTGAATGCTTGGTTCAAAATGTACGTGATGGGGATTGCATCATCCCGGAACCACTAGTTCAAAATGTAGGTGATGGGGATTGCATCATCCTGGAACCACTAGTTCAAAATGTACATGATGGGGATTGCATCATCCCGGAACCACTAGTTCAAAATGTACGTGATGGGGATTGCATCATCCCGGAACCACTAGTTCAAAATGTACGTGATGGGGATTGCATCATCCCTGGACTTCGGTCCCTGAATTGATCCGTAGACATATGTCTTCGAGAAGTGGTCCCTAGTGGATGAGAGGGGATTGCATCATCCCCAGACTTCGGTCCTTGAATTGATCTGTAGACATATGTCTTCGAAAAGGAGGTCCTTAGACTCTGTCTAAGTTGATGAGTGGACTCCATCGTCCCTAGACATGTTATGGTGTCTTAAATGGATCATGTGTATTGCAGGGTATGCTGCTATGATGTTGTTGATCGTGATGGTCTAGATGACGATGATGCTGATCGTGATGGTCTAGATGACGATTACGTTAATCATGATGGTTTAGATCACGATGATGTTGATCATGATGGTCTAGATGACGATGATGTGGATCGTGATGATCTAGATGACGATGTTGATGATCGTGTGATGATGATGCTGATGATTCTGTGATGATGATGTTGATGATTGTGTGATGGCTATGATCGTGTGACGATGATTTTGTTGATCGTGAGGATCCAGATGATGATATTGCTGTAGCTATTCAAGTGTTGTCGAAGATGAAGATTCAGTATTGAAGATGTTCCAGTAACTGCTTGAGTTACTGATGATGAATAAAGAAAGCTTGCAATGATTTATAGATGTATCATGTATGATGTAGTTGATGACTCCTTGCTATTGCAGATGTTGTTATAATATCCTTCTCATTAAGGGGGAGTGTTGAAATATTGTAACTTCTAAGAATATTATATTTGTACTTTATTCTTCCGGAGATGTTTCATTCCTCCATGAAGATCTTATTGTATATCCAGAGATGTTTTATTCCTCCATGGATAATGTGGTAAGTTGGGTTATTAGACTTCCCTAGTGGGGGTCGTCCCTATATGTGTTATGTGGATTAAAGGGTTATTAGACCACCCTAGTGGGGTCGTCCCTGTCACATTATGTAAAGTGGTTAAGTTGGGGCCAACCTAGCTTGTGTAAAAGACAAGGCGGAGTCGTGTATAAATAGAGGAGGTGTGTTCCTCATTTAACACACATTACACTCACTTATGATTAGCGCATAAGTGAGAGAGAGATCTGCTGTGAAGGAGAAGGAGCTCATGGTTGTGGATTACATCTTTGTATTTGTTGGTCATCTATATTGAGGAAGCTTTGCTGCGTTTTCTACCCCATGAGGGTTTCCCAGAATAAATCTGTGTCTCGTGTGTTTATGCAATGCTTCTTGTTCTTTTAGTGATCCTGTATATGCTATTATTGTGAAATGGAATGTAATGCTGATATATTCTATCTTAGCATTTTGAATTTTAACATTGAAGACCCAGAAGCGGTGCCGATGGGCCATCTCTGGCACTAGGGTTTTTCCCAGTAATGGCCATTCCAAATTCGCTAAAAGGGTGCATTTCTTGTCCAAAGGCCCCCGAGTGTGTGTGGCCACCGTGGACAGGTCCCCAATGGCCATGTGGACCTATGGGAGCCAACGGAATCCAATTCTGCTCGTCGATTTGGGTTCCATGGCCCTGGAGCAAATCCCCAAAGTGTCCCTGAATGGCCCCGGGTTGCCCAACTAGAATGCTTGTAGCGCCTGAACCGTGGCTCGGTTCATGAATGCGTCGATTCTGGTGGGTCCGTGACGTCAGGTTTCAGCCAGGGGACCCCCCACAACATGCCTTGAATACTCGAAAATGGTGCCAATGGGCCATCTCTGGAGTTAGGGTTTTTCCCAGTGATGGCCATTCCAAATTCGCTAAAGGGGTGCATTTCTCGTCTGGAGGACCCTAGGCATGCATGGCCACCATGGACAAGTCCACAATGGCCATGTGGACCTGTGGGAGCCGATGGAATCCATGTTCGCTCGCCGGTTTTGGTTCTGTGGCCCTAGAGCAAATCCCCAAAGTGTCCCTGAATGGCCCCGGGGTGCCTGACTAGAATGCCCGTAGCGCCTGAACCATGGCTCGGTTCATGAATCCGTCGATTCCAGTGGGCCAAGACGTCAGGTTTCAGCTAGGGGACCCCCCACAGCATGCCTTTAAGACTCGAAAGCGGTGCCAATGAGCCATCTCTGGAGCTAGGGTTTTCCCAATGATGGCCATTCCCAATTTGCTTAAGGGGTGCATTTCTCATCCCGAGGCCCCCGGGCATGCGTGACCACCATGGATAGGTCAATAATGGCCATGTGGACCTATGGAAGCTGAAGAAATCCAATCCCTCTCACCGGTTTGAGTTCCGTGGCCCCGGAGCAAATCCCCAAAGTGTCCCTGAATGGCCCCGGGGTGCCCGACTAGAATTCCCGTAGCGCCCGAACCATGGCTCGGTTTGCGAATCTGTCAATTGTGGTGGGTCCGAGACACCAGGTTTCAGCCAGGGGACCCCCATAGCATGCCTTGAAGACCAGGAAATGGTGCCAATGGGCCATCTCCGGAGCTAGGGTTTTTTCGAGTGATGGCCATTCCAAATTCACTAAAGGGGTGCATTTCTCATCCGGATGCCCCCGGGCATGCATGGTCACTGTGGACAGGTCCACTATGGCCACATGGACCTGTGGGAGTCGACGAAATCCAAGTCTGCTCGCCGGTTTGCGTTCTGTGTCCTCGAAGCAAATCCCCAAAGTGTCCGTGAATTGGATTTGCTCCGGGTCTACAGAACTCAACCTGGCGAGCAGAATTGGATTTTTTCAGCTCCCACAGGTCCACATGGCCATTGTCGACCTTTCCATGGTGTCCACGCACGCCCAGGGGACTCCATACGAGAAATGCACCCCTTAAGCGAATTTGGAATGGCCATCACTGGGAAAAACCCTAGCTCTAGAGATGGACCATTGGCACTACTTCCGGTTTTTCAAGGCACGCTGTGAGGGGTCCCCTAGCTGAAACCCGACGTCCCAGACCCACCGAAATCGACGGATTCATGAATCAAGCCACGTTTCGGGTGCTACAAGCATTCTAGTCTGGCACCCCAGGGCCATTCTAGTGGTGATAACAAGATTACTGTCTATTGAGTCTGATAATACATCCAAGAGTCGCTCAACAAACTTTGAGATAGAAAGATCTGTAATTTTAGGATACTGATTCAACCACTCATATAGTTTCTCACCTTCTCGCGGATCTAAATTTGTAATTGCCTCCTGGGTGGATTCAGGCATTCTCAAGGATCTAAATTTATAATTGCCTTTTGGTTAGATTCAGGCATGGAATAATATTTGGTGGCACTTCCAAGCTCCCAAGACAATTTGGTTAGCCACCACATGTTTGACTGCTTTGAGGAAAGATAAATTCTGGTGTGGGTGGCAGAATTTGATACAGTAGCCAAATCTATGTTGTTGCAAGAACTTACAGATTTCAACAAAGGAGCGTTTTGCAAGTGACTTGAAAATCCCTTCCAATTTTCAGCAATAAAACAAAGAAGTTCAAAGTACAGATTTTCAAGAAAGCTTGTCAACCAATCAGACAACCGAATACAGGGAGATAACCATGCCCAAAAAGTTCAAGCTATTATAAAACTCTTGTTTATCAAGATAAGGATGGACAATGTGTACATTACGAGAATATAGATGAATGAAGTCGCTTTGAGGAACATGTCCTCTTGCTTTCTCTAGAATGTGTTTAAAAGCAGGGAGTATTGTCCAAGCTTTTGTTGGTTTACATAAACCTTTATTCCCATAGATGACGTCACATAAGACCACTTCCTTAGCTTTCAATTGGGTTTGAATGACATCTCTAACTTGTGTTAGTTGTGGATAACGAGGAATATGAAAGGGAAGGTACCTATAAACCCAAGTTTTCGATGATAGAGGTGAATTACCACTTATCAAAGCACGAAATGCTGAACAAAAGGCTAATGGAACACAATGAAGGATTCCCTAGTCCTGGCAGGTATCCAGCAGGTGTCCTTGAAGGCCTTTTGGATACGAGACAGAACGAGCCATAGAATGAAGACCGTGGCTCAAATCGATGAACTGTCGAATCCATTGGATTCAGGACGTCAAGATAGTACTAGGGGTGCCCCTACTCTCCGGTCCGGTAGCCCCAGTGTCATCTTGTATGTCCATCTTGGAAACTAGGGTTTTGCTCAGTGAGGGAGTGTGCAATTTTTGCACATGGGCGTCAACTTTGGAAAATCATCCACCGAGCACTTGTGGCTAGTGTTCCCTGCCATAACCTACCTAGAAACACTTTCATGACTCCCCGGAACCCAGTTTTGTTGCACGGTTGGAGTTCTATGCCCCCGGCAGGTATCCAGCAGGTGTCCCTAAAGGCTTTTTGGATGCAAGACAGAACAAGCCATAGAATGAATACCATGGCTCAGATCAATGAACATTTGACTCTGTTGGATTCAGGACACCAGGATAGTGCTAGGGGTGCCCCTAGCCTCCAGTCTGATGGCCCCGGTGTCATCTTGTATGTCCATATTGGAAACTAGGGTTTTGCTTAGTGAGGGAGTGTACAATTTTTGCACACAGGGGTCAACTTTGGAGAATCATCCACCGGACACATGTGGCTAGCGTTCCCTGCCATAACCTACCTAGAAACACTTGCATGATTCCTTGGAACCTTGTTTTGTTGCACGGTTGGAGTTCTATGCCCCCGGCAGGTATCCAACAGGTGTCCCTGAAGGCCTTTTGGATGCGAGATAGAATGAGCCATAGAATGAATACCATGGCTTGGATCGACGAACCGTCAACTCTATTGGATTTAGGACACCGAGATAGTGCTATTGATGCCCCTCCCCTCTAGTCCGGTAGCCCTGGTGTCATCTTGTATGTCCATCTTGGAAACTAGGGTTTTGCTTAGTGAGGCAATGTGCAATTTTTTCACATGGGGGTCAACTTTGGAAAATCATCCACCGAGCACTTGTGGCTAGCATTTCTAGTCGGAACCTACCAAGTCACACTTGCATGACTCCCCGGAACCCATTTTTGTTGCACGGTTGGAGTTCTATGCCCCCGACAGGTATCCAACAGGTGTCCCTGAAGGTCTTTTGGATGTGAGATGGAATGAGCCATAGAATGAAGACCGTGGCTTGGATCGACGAACCATCGACTCCGTTGGCTTCAGGACTCCATGATAGTGCTAAGGGCGTCCCTCCCCTCTGATCCGGGGACCCTGGTGTCATCTTGTATGTCCATCTTGGAAACTAGTGTTTTGCTCAGTGAGGAGTGTGCAATTTTTGCACACAGGGGTGAACTTTGGAAAATCATTCACCGGGCAATTGTGGTGATGATCATGATGATGATGGTGATGATGGTGAAGACATTGATGATGATGGTGATGGTGATGGTGATGAAGATCATGGTGATGATGAAGATGGTGATGATGATGGACACGCTGATGAGGGACCTACAGATGATAGTGATGATGAAGATGGTGATGATGATGACGAAGACGGTGATGATGATGGAGATGGTGATGAGGGACCTCCAAAAACTCAAGCATTAACATGATTGAGGTAGGTCTAAAGCCTCCCTCAAGGACATTTCCAACCATTAGGTGACAATGATGAACATGTTAGTGCTACTCAATCATAGCTCCCAAATGATCCTCATATTCATCCAAGTACTAGACCAATATTGAAACAATTCCTAAAGCTCCAAATGGAGAGAGTGGTAGAGAAAATGGGGGCAATATCTCGATTTGGGTGTTGCGGGAATCTTGGGAAGACCTAGGGTTTGGGGATCGAAATTCCAAGATAGACATGTAGACTTGGATTTTATAAGTTGATTTCTCTAGTGGTGTACTTGTGTGGCGTGACAAACCCTTCTAATAGTGATCCTATCCCACTTGGAGTCCAAATACCCCCTATTGAGGGTACGTGTGGTAAGTCACGGATTCTAGGGCTAGATGAGGTTAATAGGGATACATTAGGTTTTTAGGATTCTAGATTAGTTTCTAAGGGTTAGATTACTGTTTCTAGGGTTAGTTTAGCTTTCTAGGATTTCTAGGGCTAAATTATGTTTCTAGGATTCTAGATTAGTTTCCGAGGGTTAGATTAGTGTTTCTAGGGTTAGTTTAGCTTTCTAGCATTTCTAGGGCTAGATTATATTTGTAGGGTTATATTAGTGCTTCTAGGGTTAATCATGTATGAATAAACAATTACATGGCTATAAATCATAACTTAATCATAACTTAGACATCAAATAAACGATATAAGATAACGATATCAAATAAACTATCTAACATGAATAACATTAATCGTGCATGAATAAACAATCACATGGTTATACTATGTACCTCAGTCAATTAGGCCTTCTGGATCCTCTTAGTTTTTATTGTCTCGAACAACCTCTCATGCTCTGCATGAGGTAGTAAGTAGCGTACCTTGTTTGATGACTCCGTTGACATTGTCTGTACTTGGATGTTTGTACCCATGATCAAGTGCATAAAATGATACACCCGCGACCCTGGTCTATAATCTGTGTATGTGTAGCCATTGCTCTTTGGTCACTTTCCATCCACTGTAAGATAGTCCCCCTGAACAACCATTGAGCCAGTCGAAAAGGTAATGCCTTCACTATCTATTAATGATGCGAGGGTTGTTTACTTCCCCTGGATGCATCGTGCCAACCAATAATTCATCCCAATTGCACTGTCTTTCAAGGCGACAACTGCGTAGATGTGTCCTAAAAAAATGCATTTTAAGGTCATATTCCAACAAGTAGTGGTTTGATAACTTGGATAATTACAAAAACAAGGAGGGAACCGGGATATGCATGCAGAAATGTTTACCTAGCTGTACAAGATCAGATATATGATCATATTCATTCGAAATAGAGGATTGGCCTTCCTTTAACTAGATTGTTTTATCAACTGCACGTGGGTCCACTGCAAGTGATACATGATCCCATTCATCAACCCCATCCATTGATTCGCACTCATCCCACTCACAACTGCTGCAAGATGCACAAAAGCAAGCAAGTTTTCGCGTCCATATTTCAAATAAGGGATTTTTTGAGCTTCGAACTGAATGAAATTTCTGACAACATGTCCTCTACCTGTTGGTATGTGTTGCTTCGTGGTTCGATCTGACATTTTTTCTTTGCACCATCGAACTGTGGATTCAACATTCCGAATATGAGGGCCTCCCATGCACCTCATCTCCTCCCTTCGTAGGGAAGTTTTGAGACATGCTCCATCCCCGTCGTGCTCTTCTTTCCATGCCCGGTCTCAAAATAGTTCCATACATGCAACACATCATAAGTCTTGTGCAAAATAATCAATCATTGGAAAACACGTGTATTTTTCAACTGGCCTACACAACCATCTGACCATATCCAATGCTGATCCATCTATATACTTCTCTCCTTCAGTTGATCATAGAAAATTTTGAAGCAATGCTGCACATAACGTAGGTCGTGCCACTTGTTGTCACGAATGTGGAAGTTGGTCTCTTTCAATATTATCCTCATGTCGTTGTTGCTCTCTGGCGCGTGCCTATACGTGATATGGACCATTATGCTAACTTGGTCTGAATGGTAGTATTGACTTTGAATCTCATTCTGTGGCTGTAGGGTGTAATTTTCTGCAAATTCCACAACCGACAATATTATGCCCTTGGAAAAGGTATCCCTGCACTGTCTGTACTATTCATCCTACCATCGTGCTACATGGACGTGCTATACATAATGCTCGGTCTTTTGGTAGAATTCCTTCATGAATTTGCAAATTTGTACCTGGTGCCACAAAACCAAGGGCATTAATACAACGTGAAATTTTCAATATAAATAGATATGTACAAATTCAACATGTATGGTATAAAAGTATGCAAACTTAGATTACCTGTGACTTCACCAATGCAATTTTTTTGCTTTCCTTCAAACTATCTACTTGATATGTTATGTATTGGAAGTTTTGTATTTCTACTGACATGCTCCCAAATTCGTGCTCCGCGGTTGTGTGGATGCAGAGGCTCAATAATGCAAATCCACTGCAACTGGAACATGTCCCAGATAAACATGATCTTTTATAATATTTTTGTCCTTCAGGCCTTCGACACATTATGCTATGTATAAATTCTCTGGATGCATTTGGTGGTTGTAACGAAGGGAAATCCTACATAATGTTAGTATGCAAACCACAAAATATATGTCTATATGTTTCATAATAGTACTCAAATTCTACATGGTATCTACAACAACATGTATTGCGATCAATGCAAATTCTAACATACCAGGGTTTGCATTTTTCGAAGGGCCTTTGTCCCAAGTTCAATTGTGTGTGCTCATTCTTGAACCTCTCATAGAGTTTTGTTTGTGTCGTGTCAAGGAAGTGCTTGACATTGGGTTCACCCCCCCTAACAACTTTTCTCAACTTTAAAACATCTCTTTAATTCGATGATGGTCTAGTGTTATCATGCCAAAAATTTTGCACTAGTTCTTTAACAGCATCAGTGAGCTTCATGTCTGAACAAGGTAACCTACCAACAAAGGCCCAACAATCTTTTTGGCCTGGGGTCTCAAGTTTTTCTCCAATGGAAGAATACTTTTAAAGAGTCTTTCTATCTACTTTAAATATTTTACATGTGTGTGAGAGTAGGCGACATTGCCTTTTGGATTTGTCTACAATCAATTCCGACAGTACACGACGGGCCGCATTAAAATCTTTTGTACGAGAAGTTTTTCCAATCAAATTAAATGCAGATTGTAGATTTCTAACAACATGATTGTTGGCCTCTAAAATTCTAACTACCTTTATGCCCAAAATTATCCTAACATGAGCTAGACAATGCGATTTTAACAAAGCAAGAAACAATTGAAATTTTGCTACATCGGTTTTGGATTCAAAAAAATCTTTGATTATCTTGTTACAATGGAAATCAATAGTGCGTTTGGGCATCTTACCTTCAAGTCCTTAAAATGAACTTTCATCCACATGAATACGTCTGGGAGTTCTTTGTTGTCCAGTTGATAGTCGAGGCAAGGGAGTTGGCAAGGAAGTACGAGTCTCGTCAACGGTTTGTTGTGGCCCTTCGTTCACAAATTGGTCTTGCAATGGAGTGTGTTCTCCAATTGGGTGTTCTTCTTGGGGTGGTTTCCAGTTAAGAACTTGTTCAACATCCATCCCTTCATACTCGACATCAGGCAAGATTTGATCGACTTCAACCACTTCGTCATTGCTTGTTGATGGATCTAAGGCACTAACATTTTGATTTCTACGGTTTTGCATGTACAACCTAGCATTTTCTCTTATCTCATGGGTCTTTTCAGGGGGCAGCTACGTCCTTCTAGAATTTCTTTTATTATTACGTCTATTGCCCATATTCAATGCATTTTTTGGAAAAACAAAAATATGACCCCTGCAAGAATGAACAACAAACAAGATATTAAAACTCGATGTGCATGATTATTAAAGCTCAATGTAGCAATTGATTATGTACAACAACATCTACTGAGAATGTTTTCATATAATCTTAAAAGCTATTGGGAATGCCCTACATATAAAGTTACAACATCCGGTCTAGGAACTCAGTAGGATGGTATTGGATGGTGGTATGGGATGTTAGTAGGGGCAAATTCCCTACAAGGGAGAAGCTCATACTCACTTCATTTTCATGGTATGGATGAGGGAAAATAGCCCCAAAAGACTAAGAGTTTTCAATTGTTTAGGTGTTTGTGTGAGTTGTTGTAGTGAAACCATGAGGAATTCAACAAATGTTTGTCTACTAGATGGAGGAATGTGATTATGAAATGTTATTGGTGGTGATAAAAGTAATTTTTTTTATTATCTTCATGAAAGGTTGAAAGCATTGCTTGGTGCATGTTGTAGTTTTTTTTTGGTAAGATGTTTTTACTGTCTATGTTGAAGATTAAGAAGACTAAAATAGATCTATCATACAATTCATGAGGAAAAACCAAAATAGATGCCATTCAAACAAGTGAATGAAGACTAAATTACATTTAACAAGATAAAATTATCACCATACCTCAAGGATTATGATTGCTCTTTGCTTCAAATGTCAAATGCTCTTTTGATGTGTCCACTATATGTAAGAAGACTTCATGATCATGGTGATGATGATGATGACGATGATCATGATGATGAGGATGATGTGTTGCATATTCATCATCATCTTCATCATCAACATCATCATCATATCCATTAGTCATCATCATCATCATCATCACCATGTTCATCATCATCATCATCATCATCATGTATCATCATCTTCGTCATGATGATGATGATGATGATGATGATGATGATGAAGATCATGATGATGATAATGATGCTGATGATGATGATGAAGATGATGATGAGTATGTAGCACATCATCATCATCTTCATCATCATCCACAACATGATCATGATCATCATCTTCATCATCATCCACAACATGATCATCATCATCATCTTCATCGTCATCATTATGAGGACGAGCATGCAGATGATGATGATGATGATGCAGATGATGATGAACATGATGATGATGATGATGACTAATGGATATGATGATGATGATGATGATGATGATGATGATGTTGATGTTGATGTTGATGATGAAGATGATGATGAATATGCAGCACATCATCCTCATCATCATCAACAACATGATCATCATCATCATCATCATCATCATCATCTTCATCATCGTCACCATCTTCATCATCATCATCATTGTGAGAATGAGGATGATGATGATGGTGGTGGTGGTGGTGGATGATGATGAATATGAGTACGATGATGAAGATGATGATGATGATGATAAATATGATCATCATCATCAAAATCATCATATTCGTCATCATCATCTTCATTAGTCATCATCATCGCCATCTTCATCATCCTCACCATCATCATCATCATCATATGATCATGGTCGATGATCATTGTCTTTTTCATCATAATCGTCATCTTCATCATCTTCATCATAATCGTCGTCGCCATCTTCTTCATCATCATCATCATCATGGTGTTGATGATGATGAAGATGAAGATGAAGATGAAGATGAAGATGATCATGATGATGGGGATGATGTGCTGCATATTCATCATCATCTTCATCATCAACCTCATCATCATATCCATTAGTCATCATCATCATCATCATCACCATCTTCATCGTCATCATCATCATCATCTTCGTCATGATGATGATGATGATGATGAAGATCATGATGATGATGAATATGGTGATGATGATGAATATGGTGATGATGATGATGTTGATGATGATGATGATGATGATGATGATGAATAATGGAGATGATTATGATGATGATGATGATGATGTTGATGATGAAGATGATGGAGAATATGCAACACATCATCATCATCTTCATCATCATCCACAACATGATCCACATCATGATCATCATCATCATCATCTTCATCACTGTCATCATCATCATTGTGAGAACGAGCATGATGATGATGATGATGACGATGATGATGATGATGATGATGATGATGGTGATGGTGATGATGATGACGATGATGAAGATGTTGTTGAAGATGATGACGAATATGCAGCACATCATCATCATCATCGTCTTCGTCGTGATGATATGATGATGATGATGGGGATGATGATGAATATGAGTATGATGATGATGATGACTAATTTGGAGATGATGATGATGATGATGATGATGAATATGAGGAGGAATATGCAGCACATGATCAGCATCTTCTTCATCATCAACAACATGATCATCATCATCAACTTCCTCCTTCTCCTCCTCATCATCACTATGAGGATGCAGATGATGATGAGGATGATGAAGATGATGATCATATGTTGATGATGATGATGATGATAGTCATTATAATAGTCATCTTCATCATCCTCATCATACTCGTCATCACCATCATCCTTATCACCATCATCATCATCATCATCGTGATCTTCGTCATGATGATGATGATGATGATGAAGATCATGATGAAGATGATGATGATGATGAAGATGGTGAAGATGATGATGACTAATGGAGATGATGATGAAGATGATGATGAATATGAAACACATCATCATCATCATCATCATCATTTTCATCATCAACAACAACATGATCATCTTCATCATCGTCATCATCTTCATCATCGTCATCATTGTGAGGACGAGGATGATAATGATTATGATGATATGATGATGATGATGGTGGTGGTGGATGATGATGAATATGAGTACGATGATGAAGATGATGATGATGATGATGAATATGATCATCCTCATCAAAATCATCATGTTTGTCATCATCATCTTCATTAGTCATCATCATCACCATCTTCATCATCCTCACCATCATCACCATCTTCATCATCCTCACCATCATCATCATCATCATATGATCATGGTCACGATGATCATTGTCTTCATCATCATAATCATCATCTTCCTCGTCCTCATCATACTCGTCATCACCATCTTCTTTATCATCATCATCATTGTGGTGTTGATGATGATGAAGATCAAGATCAAGATGATCATGATGATGAGGATGATGTGCTGCATATTCGTCATCATCATCATCTCCATCAGTCATCATCATCATCATCATATTCGTCATGATGATGATGATGATGATGAAGATCATGATGATGATAATGATGTTGATGATGATGATGATGACGATGATGACTAGTGGAGATGATGATGATGATGACGATGAAGATGATGGAGAATATGCAACACATCATCATCATCTTCATCATCATGCACAACTTGATCCATGGCATGATCATCATCATCATCATCATCATCATTGTGAGGACAAGCATGATGATGATGATGATGACGAATATGATGATGATCATCAAAATCATCATATTCATCATCATTATCTTCATTAGTCATCATCATTTCCATCTTCAACATCCTCACCATCATCATCACTATCATATGATCATGGTCACGATGATCATTGTCTTTGTCATCATAATCGTCATCTTCATCATCCTCATCATACTTGTCATCGCCATCTTCTTCATCATCATCATCTTCATATCATGATGATGATGACGACGAAGATGTTGTTGATGATGATGATGAGGAAGAGGGTGATGATGAAGATGATGATGATGATGATGATGGTGGTGGTGGATGACGATAAATATGAGTACGATGATGAAGATGATGATGATGTTGATGATCATCGTACTCATCATAAACATCATCGTCATCTTCATCATCATCACCATCAATGTTGATGATGAGGATTATAATGATGATGATGATGATATTGACGATGAAGATGATGACCTAGATGTTGATGAAGATGAGGAAGAAAGATGATGATGATGATGGTGTTGATGATGACATGATGATGATGAAGGAGATGATGATGATGATGGTGATGAGGATGAAGAGGATGATGATGATGGAGATGAAGATGTTGATGTTGAGGACGATGGTGATGAAGATGAGGATGATGATGATGAAGAAGATGATGATGGTGGAGATGTTGATGAGGAAGGGGGAGATGACAATGATGATGAAGATGTTGATGATGATGGTGATGGTAATGATGATGATTATCATCATCATCATCATATTCATCATGATCATGATCATATTCATCACCATCATGATCATCATCCTCTTCATTGTCATCCTCATCACCATCATCATCATCATCATCACCATCATCCTCATCATCCTCATCGTCATCTCCATCACCATTGTCACTATCATCAAAATCTTCATCATCATCACCATCACCATCATCTCATCATCATCATCATCATCATCATCAACATCTTCAACATCATTGTCATCTCCCCCTTCCTCATCAACATCTCCATCATCGTCATCTTCTTCATCATCACATCTTCATCAACTTCATGTATCCCCTTGACAAAGGAAATTAAATAAACCATACAAAGGCATACAATAACGCATACACGCAGAGGCACGTGCACGCTGTTATTAACGCGTGCGTGCTGTTAGTCACACGTGCGCATGTTTGCACGTGCATGTAGTAGTGTGCACGCATTTTTGAATTCAAATTATTTTTGGTGCCCTTGCAGGCTTGGAATTAGCTTCGGATTGCACCTTCAGGTTCGATCTGATTTATGCCTGATTTATGGCAGAAAACATCAAATGCTGTAACTTTCAGTTTTTCACAACTAGTTCCACATAAGCTCCATGAGTGCACTGCAAATGAAATTGCACATGCTTGTCGAGCTCTGTGTGCAGATTCTAAATATATAATTTTTGAATAAATATGTTGTTGTTTTCTATTTTCAATTCATTTTTAACTGCACTCATGTCAAATTTGTAAAAAACATAGGTCGTTTATTTGGCCTATAACTTTTGATTGGCTTACCTATTTCAAAAACGGAAGAGAACACACATAAGAGCATGAAAATACCTACAACCTAAAAAAAGAAAGTATTTTGATTATTTTTAGACCATGATATGGTGGCTCAGCACTTGACAATGTTTTTTTAGGGCTTCACTGACTTTGGTAATTTAAAAAAAATATAAAATTGACTTTTAAAATTTTGGAAAAATAGTCTCGCACAAGATTCTTCTGTTGCCTACGCCTCTACATATTTTTTTTCTTGTAAATTGAAAATTTACATAGCAAACAGGTGGCTCAACAAAAACATGTGCATTATGTTTGAGAAAAAAAATAACATACCAATCTTCGAATAATGACATTTTTGGGTGGTTATACCACTTCTTCATAAATAAAAGTTATATATTCCGGAAGGTCATCCGTTTTTATACGTTTCATCTGTTTACACCTAATCCAAAAAAGTTTTGTAGGTACCTCTAATAATTCATTTTAATGATAATATTTCTGTTTTTCCAAAATGTCATTGCAACTAACATGTCATAATTGGGTATCATTACCTTGCACTAGCCCTAAACAATAAAAAAGAAAGAAAATCCAAATAATAAGAATATGCCTTTTATTTTAGAAAAAATAAACTTCAATATCATAAAAAGGTCCACTACCTTCGAGCAAAGTTTCAAGCTTAAATTAATTTTTATAGAGATTGTTCCTATCGTGGAAGTTTTGAACATTGTCCGGGAAAGAGAAAAAGCCCCAAGCTTTGGAAGTCCCAAATTCACTTCGAAAGTACTATTCTCTGTATCAAATTGTATCAAATCCTAGGAGATAAGACTCTCCTTTATGTCAAAGGGACTAGGAAACGTTTTTGTTCATGATTGAGGATTAAAAAATAATATCTTGCTTGCCATGCGTTTGACTGAGTAATAAATGAATTTGCTTTCTGTACGTCAAATTAGAAGACAAAAATGTAACCTTGAGTTTTATTTATTATACATGTGGTTATGAAGTATATGAGTTATATAAATTTGAGAACTTTATGTACCTCGCATCGACATGTTTTTATTGTACAAGTTGATGAAACAAGTAAGTTGTAGTACAAAGGTTGGGGTTTCTGAATTATGGAGCTAAATATTTATGGTCAAGTTGAATATCTTCATGGTTTACTAAATAACTCATCAATGTATGGAATGTATCAAAGGAAGGCAAGAATCTCTTTAATTAGTTGATTGAGAGAAGACCTGAAAAATCTATAAGTACTAAAGTACAGATCAATGAATGATGTTTTCTTATAGAAGTACTAGTAAAGTCAAGATGAATGAATGATGTTGTTTTATAAACAATGGGAAAAGACACTCTTGAAAACTATTTTAATGGTTTAAATAGATGTTGAAGTTATTTTGAAATGAAAGATAATATAATAGAAACCAAGTATCTAATACGTATTTGTAATAAGCATATAACCATCATATTTAATGATGACAAATTCTAGCTATTTCCTTCCTACAAGTATCTAGGCCTTTTAATGTTCTTTTAGTTATGATTGGAACTCCTTTGCAAAAAAGGTAGTGTTAGGAATGAAGTTCTTCCTCTAAAAAAATTAAATGTATAAAAATTACATTATGGAGTTCAAAATTGAGAAAATTACTCTAGAAAATAAGTAAAAATATTGATTTAAAAAAAAACCCTTATTGTATGATGTCGTTAAAAACAAAAATAGGTATGTTATGACAATGTGCCAATTTAAATTATATATATGATTAAAATAAATAATATGAATAGACACAAGTTATGCACATGTATAAATGGATGATATCTCAAGATAAGGATTGGGACCATGACAGGAAGAAATGGATTAAAAATGGGGAATTGAACAATTCTTTTGTCAATGAATCATTGGATATTTAAGACAGTAAAAAAAAAGGTTAATAGAGACATTGTTGTGATAACCTAGTGAGAACATATGATTCTATCAATGTGAGATCACCCAAAAAGTACTTATAACATAGAAAAACAATACCTACAACATATAAAATCTATGCATACAAAACAATTACTTTGAAAATCCATGCTAAGTTCTCCTGACCTAACATTACCTGGCACTTAGAACATGGAGATGGAAAAATATTAAAATGGAAGATCATATATGCTTACTCTTTAAACAAGGAGAAATCAAGGATGAGATGCATGTTGTGATATATTGATCAAAGATGAGATACATGTCACCATATATTTTGGTATGTATGAACAAGACAAATGAAATCAATTTAGCATGACTATTTAATTAGTCCACATAACATGTTGTGTTTTCCAAAAAAAATAGCATTTATATCAAGGATGTTTTAGAACACCATAAAGAAGAAGTATATTGGATTTTGAGAAATTCTTAAGATTAGCAATATCACTATTGCAAATGTAATTCTTGGTTGCATAGATTTTACAAGGTCTCCCATTTTCAAATATATAATTATTCTATTTTATTATTTTCTATAAAAAAATTATTTCAATTGTAAGTCATGCTTTAACTTTAATTAATAACTAAGATATAAGATTTGGGTTTTATTTGTTAACATCATAAAACATAAGTATATTGCATGTTAAGAGATCTTTGAGATAAAAGATATCACTATTATAAATGTAATTTTTTGTAATTCTTAGTTGTATATATTTTACAAAGTCAATCCTTTTTAAATATAAAATTATTTTATTTTATTGTTTTCTATAAAAAAAAATTCTATAAAATCATGTTTTAACTTTCATTGATAATTAGAACATAAGATTTGAGATTTCTAGAACAAAAGAGTGAAGTCTTCGGAATTTTCAAAGTGTTGGACATTGAATGATAATAAAAAAGAGTATGATTTATTGGTTATTCAAAGTGTTGGACATTGAATGATAATTGGAAAGAGTATGCTGATGGTTATAATAATTTCATTATGGAAAATGAAATTAAAAAGGAAACCATTATTCAATATACCCTTTTAGGTGGAAGTTTTATGGAAATGGCTAAACTCGAAAAGAATAAAAAATGCATTTGTGTGAGTGTAGTGAACAAGCAATCATGGACATGTGATAGGTTGTATGATCTTGAAAATAATTAACTAAGAATAAGAATAAGGAGAGATATGAAGAGATGTGGTGTGTTCTACAGACTAATTTATGTTTATTGATGAACATGCTAAGAGAATCTTTTGAATCTTACGAAGATGAAACTATACCATAAAACAAAAATACGCAAATTTCACATATATGATATTATAAATTATTGATATAATTACAATAAATTGCAACCTCCTTATTATATAGAGTTTATGATCTATTATAAGATTTAACTTATTCCCAATTTAGAAGAACAGATTAAGATAATATCTTTAACATCTTCAAATAATTTATATTAATAAAATAAAATATATTCAGTTAGTCAACTTAGCATTATTATATATGTAAGCATTAAATTTGAACACCTCCTCTTGGGTTTTAGGTATTGCATTGTTGATGAAAATACTAAGATAAAACAAAAAAATATTGATTAAATATAAAAGGCAACTTAAATAAAATTCTTCTAAAACTAGGTCTTTAGAAAATAATTCTTTAAAGCTAGGTCTTTAGAAAATAGTTCTTGGACCATTAACATCCTCTAAGTTGTTCCCTATTCCAATAAACTAATCGTGGTAAGTGTATGGTGTTGAACCTCCACCTCTAAATCATTTATCTCAACTAATCGTGGTAAGTGTATGGTGTTGAACCTCTACCTCTAAATCATTTATCTCTCCTGACCTATTGGATAACTATCTTCGGATACATATCTCATAACTCCAAAAAGTAGGTTTCTCCATTCAACAAGCATCCTAAGCATCCTTAGCTATTGAACTAATATATATCTTTTATTGCATCCCTTTTCAAACTCTTAAAAAGGGATTCCACCACTTCATTAAAATCATCACCATTATCAAATCTTTTACTTATGGCTACATCTACTTTAGTAAATGCCGGTACATTGGCTATGTTTTACATCATTTCTGACACTATGAGAGATCTTCTCTTGCCCATTTCTTGGATAATGAAGTGTCGTTCCCTCTTGCTCCATACCATTATGACAGGCTCTTTCTCTAATAATATAAGGTTCACAAAATGCATATTTCCCTTCGTATTCATTTTGTGTGGCTCAGTACAAATTCAAGCCATAGGACAGATAATAGGCACATAACGTACTTCAACCTGCCATCTTTGAAGTTTGAAATAGGATTAATCCTATACTTCTAAGTTTGATGCAACAATATTGTTCTATAGATGATTAATGTAATAATCATTTATGAATTTCCATACATTTGGATGCTATGCCTATACCTCTCGATTCGATGGCATGCCTTGCTAATTCAATCTCTTTTCTTTATTGTTGAGATAATTGATCGACGATCAAAGTGGCTCGCGACGCTTAATTCACGAAGGTAATGCTGTACGTAAGGGAGCTGGGATATTCATTAGCTGAGGCTGAGCACTAACTTGAATGATCACTGGATGTAATGCTGACTATGGTTGTAGATTCTAATGGATGGCAATTTAATCTGCAGGTCTATGAGCGTTGGCCACGACCATAGTGGCTCAAGGAATCCTTGAGTGTGGAGGAAAATCCACGGCGCTAAGAGGAATTTGTCCCGGCCAAAGGTGCCCATCCCAGGCTGTGAAAAGAGCCCACGGTGCTAAGAAATATTGGCATGAGCATAGCAGAAGAGGTGTCTCGATTAAGTGATCTCTTCTACACACCAATGTCTAGGATTCTCATTCGAACCGCTAAGTGGTGGATGTGACGCAAGATCTGTCTTGTTCTACTCAATGGCACAGGGCCTGTAATAGAATGTTGCCATCCCATTCACAGATCCTCGGGTTCCCGTTACACATTATAGACACTGTTGAAATGTATGACAGTTGGTGGCTCTTCTATTAGGGTGGGCAGATAGCATGGTTTAGTGGAATTCTAGAAGGACAACTATGAAAACAAATGAGAGAGTAGCCATATTATTGTTACACATTAAAATAAAAACAGTTTTGAGTATATTAATCAATCAGGAAATACAATATATATATATTATACATCAATATTAGGTTATAAACATATTAGCTTGATTACAATAACAATAACAAACTTGTTGAGAGAATATCTCAATTACACAGCTAACGAATTGAAAAACATTTATCATGATCCAGCTAAATCCAACAACGCCTTAAAAATCCAGTTAAATCTAACACCTTCTTAAAGATCAAACAACTTAATGAGACATAAAGTTTACATTAAAATAACCATTACATTTAATAAATGTCAACCTTATAGTATGATAAGGAATATCACATATTAAGCACAATACAAGGAGTTAATAATTTCAACACCCTCCCTTAACTAGTACTCGTCAACATCTTTTATCATTTTGAAATATTGCAGGTTACAAATTCCACTTGGTTGTCTCTACTTTCTCTGAAAGATATAGCCTCATCATTGTAATCTAAGTTCCCAAAATCAATAGACATTATCAACACTTGTAATGTTGTCATATAACCCTTATAAATGTAAGAGGTTGGATTTCTAGATCCAGGATCTATACCAAATTATTCAATAACAGTCCCCACATACTTATTTTACAACCTCAATCAATGAGATATAGTTTCTTCAATCCACCAACATCTCAGACTATTCCCATAATTGTTAATCTTTAGTTAAACCTGCACTAGACCCCCTTGTGACTTTGGATGACTTTGGATATACAATTGCTTTGCTTCAGAACAAGAGTTCAATTCCTTAGTTTATAACTTTATTATCATCATTAATCCTTAAACCTTCACTGGTACCTTCACACATACTTCTGCACTTAATGACGATTATGTTTTCTTGAAGAAGATCCTGTTAAAGTTTGCAAGGACACAGAACAAGAGCGGAAACACAAAGGGCATATTGATTGCCTTCTCATTATTAAACTCACATATATATAGTTTCACATAACACCAAAACCACTGGCTAAAACTATGGGCCAGTGAATACCATGGGACGACTAATGTCCTAGTCAACAACTAACTCAACTAACTTAACCAACAACGACACATGAGATTGCAACTCTTAAGACACCCCCTTAATCTCAAGTGGGATGGTGTGGTCAATGCTATCAATGCCTAAGTGTTGCCTCTGAAACTCAAATGCAGATCTGTACCCAAAGGTTTGGTAAACATATCAGCTAACTACTCCTTAGAGCCACAAAACATCAAACTAATCTCTCCATTATTGACCAGCTCACATATAAAGTGATAGCGAGTGTCAATGTGTTTACTCTTCCTATGAAATACGTTATGTTTAGACAACTGTATGGCAGAACTATTGTCGCAATTGATGGTTGTTGGTTCCTTTTATGTATGTCCCATGTCCTTCAAGAGTCTTCTGAGCCAACCTGCATGGCATGCTACTGTAGTTGCTCTAATATATTTTGCTTCTGCTGAAGACATGCTCACAATGGGTTGTTTATGAGAAGCCCAACAAATAAGACTAGTACCAAAATGAAAAGCATAACCAGATGTGCTTTTTCTATCATCAATACTACTTGCAAAATCACTGTCTGTGTACCCTGTGAGAGTACAGTCCTGTGAATGAGCGTACCAAAGTCCATAATCAATTGTACCTGCAACATATCTCAGAATTCTTTTTCCAACTTTCCAGTGAGAGTCTTTGGGAGACTCCATGAATCTAGAAATAAGGTTGATAGCATACATCAAATCATGTCTAGTAGCAGTCAAATACATTAAACTTCGTACTAATATTTTGTAAATTGTAGAATTTACTGCTGGTCCTTCATCATTCTTGCTTAATTTGGTTCCTGTTGCAATGGGGGTTTCTTCTGGTTTACATTCATCCATTTTGAATCTCTGCAGAATGTCAGTAGCATACTTATGCTAATAGATGAAGATCCCATTTTTACTTTGATCAACTTCCAAACCAAGGAAAAAATTCATAAGACCAAGAACAATCATCTCAAACTCCTTTTTCATGATTGTCTTAAACTCTTCTAGCATCAAATTTCCAGTATAGATCATATCATTAACATAAAGACAAACAAGTAGAAGGTTACCTTGCTGATCTATTTTGACATAAAAAATTGTGTTCTTTGTTGCTCCCATTGAATCCATTTTTGATGAGGTAAGAATCAATTCTGTTGTACCAAGCTCGTGGAGCTTGTTTGAGACCATACAAGGCCTTTTTCATCTTACATACCTTGTGTTCTTGACCTTTGACAGCATAACCAGGTGGCTGGTCTACATAGACTTCTTCCTCAAGTATGCCATTGAGAAAGGAAGATTTCACATCCATTTTGTAAACAAGCCACTGGTTTTGAGCTGTTAATGCAAGTACAGCTCTGATGGTGTCCATCCTTGCTACTGGTGCAAAATTTTCATCATAGTTTACACCATATTGCTAATCAAAACCTATTGCAACAAGCCTTGCCTTGTACTTTTCTATCTCTGATTTTTCATTCAACGTGGTCTTATAGACCCATTTTACACCAATGCAACTTTTATCTGATGGGAGATCAACTAGATCCCAAGTCCTGTTCCTCTCAATAGAATCAATCTCTTCATTCATTGCTTGGATCCACTATGGATCTTTTGCTGCTTCTTCAAAACATGTTGGCTCACATCAAATTAGAGCATATGGTAATTGCTCATCAATGACAAGAGTCTGTTCATATAACTCCCTTAAGCTGCTGGTTCTCTGGTTCTATGGTGGACTATCTGTTGGTGTCCCTTGTTGTTGTTGTACCTCAAGTCTAGGCATTCTGAGTGGTTCTGGTGGTACTAAACTATGTCTCTGTTGAGTGTCTGTTGTATCACTCCAACATTTATCTTCAAGAAATTTGACATATCTACTCACAACTACTTTCTTGGTGACAAGATTATATAGTTTATAGGATTTTTGTTGTTCACTATAGCCTGTGAAAATACACCTTTCACTCTTCTTGTCTAACTTCTTTCTTAACTCATCAGGTACATGTGTGAATGCAACACATCCAAATATCTTAAGATGTGAGACACTAATCTGAGTGCCACTCCATGCTTCTTCAGGTATCTTGTCTTTGACACTTATTGTGGGAGATCTGTTCAGTAGATATAGTGAACATGCAACAGCTTCTCCCCAATATTCATCTGATAACTTCTTGTATGACAACATACTTCGGGACATGTTCATGATGGTCTGATTCTTCCGTTCTGCAACTCCATTCTGCTGTGGAGTGTATATGGTGGTGTACTAGTGCTGGATTCCATGCTGCTTACAGAACTTTGCGAAGTCATGAGAGACATACTCACCTCCACCATCTGCTCTGAGTATTCTGAGTGGTTTACCCGATTGCTTTTTAGTCAAAGCTTTGAACTCTTTGAATTTGGAGAAAGCATCTGACTTATTTATGAGAAAGTAGATCCAGACTTTCCCGCTATAATCATCAATAAATGTTAGGAAATATAGACTACCTCCTATAGATTGGATTTGCATGGGTCCACATAGGTCTGTGTGAACAAGTTCAAGGTGTTCTTGGGCTCTAGATGTGGAATTGGGGAAGCTATCCCTTTGGTGTTTCCCTGAAACACAGTCTTCACAAGAACTTGACTGTTCATTCATGACTGGTAATCCTTTGACCATGGATTGTTTTTGCAAATGAGAGAGACTCTGAAAGGGTAGATTAACATACCTACAATGCCACAACCAGGTTTTGTCTTGACTGGATACACTATGAGCATATGACTGTGATAGGATAGCACTCCTCAGGATGAGTGGGAAAATTCTATTCTTGGTCATTTCTATTTTGGCTAGGAGTCTTCTACTAGGGGCTTTATCATAAACAACACAGTAGGAATCAATGAACCTAACATCATACTTATTCTGAATCAGTTGCCCCACACTGATCAGATTGACCTTGCGATTTGGAACATAGAATACCTCATTTATGTACTTCTTCTCATTTTGTTTGGTAATTATAGGTACAGTACCTTTTCCTTGAGCAGGAATGAGATAGTCATCACCCAGTTTGATCTTTGAATTAATAGATGGATCTAGGTCAGAAAACAATGATTTGTTACCTGTCATATGATTACTTCATCCACTATTGAGAAACCATACATCTGACTGATGTTCTACTTCAGTCGCTTGGTATGACAGAAACATAACTTCTGACGAATGTTCTTCAACATTGGAGACATTTGCTCTGCCACTGTTCTGATCTCCTTTCTTCTTCTGTAGTCATGTTCATAGTGGCCATATTTCTTGCAGTAGTTACACTGGACATTGGACCTATTAGTCCATCTCTTGCCTCCTCTTCCTCTCTAGTTCTGAGGCTTATGACTGTGCTCACAGTGATCTATGTGTTCATGGGAAGTTCTATCCTCTGTGGAATTAGAACTCCAGCTTCTTCTGCCTTGTCCTCTGCCTCCTCTACCTCAAACTCTGTTGAAAGAAGTATGAGTGCTGAATGCATGTGACATAGACTCTTCTTCCTGACCGAGCCTAGCTTCATGAGACAAAAGCGACCCTGTTAACTCTTCTAGGGTAAATTTCGACAAATCATTAGATTCTTCTATGGCAGTAACTATCATAGAGAAATTCTTAGTGAGGCATCTAAGTACCTTTTCAACAATGCCCTTGTGCTCTAGAGCTTCGCCATAGGTTTGGAATTGCGTGACAATCCCGGAACCCTAATCATGAACTGATCGACAATCTCAGTTTACTTCATCTTAAGACTTTCAAACTGGAGTCGAAGGGTTTGGAGTCTTACCATTTTGACTCGATCTATACCTTTGTATGCAGATTGGAGGAGATTCCATGCTTGATGTGTGGTCGTATCTCCAGCGATCCACGGGAAAATGGACTCCTCAATGCAGCTTTGGATAAACCACTTCGCAGTGAGATTTCGATCTCTGCTTTCATCAAGGGCCTTCTTATTTGCGTTAGACATAGCAATGACATCAGCTACCACCGGTTCTGTGTACTCGTTTTCGACCATATCCCAACACTTGTTGAGCTGTAGAAAGGTCTGCATCTTGATAGACCATAATTCATAATTGTTGTCGTTTAGCATTGAACCTAAGATCGGCTTCATGTTCAGGCTTGCCATGACTTATGACACCTTTTAAACTGACTAGCGCAGCTTTTGAGCTAACATAGTGCGCCTTTGGGGTGCGTCCGGAAAAAATTTATAGAGTAAAGGAAGGCTGGCACACTTTTCCTTCTTCTAGGGTGAGTAACCGGCGTAGTTTTCTTTCTTGCAGGGTGCGCCACCGGCTCAGTTTTCTTTCTTACAGGGTGGGCCCCAACCCATTTTTCCTTCAGCTAGGGTGCGCCACTGGCTCAATTTGCCTTCTTGCAGGGTGCACCCCGGCGTAGTTTTCCTTCAGTAAGGGTGTGCCACCGGTGTAGTTTATCTTCAGCTAGGGTGAGCCAGCTCAGAATGTGGTGCAGTTTTCGTTCAGCAAGGGTGCACCAGGGTTTCTTCAATGGGGCTTTTGCTGGTGCAAGTCTCGCTGCAACTGGGTGCGCTGGTGCCATGAAGAAAATATAAAATAAAAAATGTTGTGGCCCGAGTGCTCCGTCTTTATTTTGTATTGCAACTTCAGCCATGTGTGTGCTCTCTAGCTTCTGAAGAGGCTTACCCAGAAAACAAAAGTTTAAGGATCAGGCCGTGAGCTCTGATACCATGTTAAAGTTCGCAAGAACACATAATAAGAGCGGAAACACAAAGGGCATATTGATTGCCTTCTCATTATTAAACTCACATATACATAGTTTCACATAACACCAAAACCACTTGCTAATACTATGGGCCAATGAATACCATGGGACGACTAATGTCCTAGTCAACAACTAACTCAACTAACTTAACCAACAACGACACATAAGATTACAACTCTTAACAATCCTAATCCATAACTCTTAACAATCCTAAGCCATACATGGAGCATAGGAAAGAGTGAAAAAATCCATTCCCCCAAAATCCACTGCAGTAAAGAACGTACTGTAGCCAGCCAACTTGGATCAGTAGCAAGTGTAGATGGTACATGATTATTGACTGAGAAGAGCAATGAGTCGAAGCATGATGAATTCCACAGAATATGTGGAAACCTATTTCTGAGTTGACCCAATAAATCGATTGATATGTCATGTACATGTTGGAAACCTGCGGTATAATTGATGAAGGATGAGCGAGACTACGAAGCAAATTCTGGGCAGAACATTACAACAATCCCACGAAAGGAGAAATTATTTCAATGTTAAGCCCGCTGTCACTTCTTCCTTCACCACTAAAGCTTCTGCCATTAAACTTGAACAATCTGATGCGAAGGTCATATGTGAAAATATGAGAACGTTGTGTAAGCATAACTGATTGAAGGAATCAATTCGCATTCTGCATCTCTCGAATGAATGAGGTATTCAGCCCGACTCTCAAACCTATGATTATCTAATCCAGAGCTTCCTTAGCATGAAATTCATCAAAGAGGTAGAAAATACTAATAGTCCATTCTGCGATTTCTCTTTAATCCAGAGCTTCCTTAGCATGAAATCCATCAAAGAGGTAGAAAGTAGTCCATTCTGCGATTTCTCTTTTAGAGACAAATCCGTTAGATATTTATCCCTTCCTATCCAAGTCAGACCCTGCGTCTGCATCGACAGTTTGCAATGCCTCTTCTTCACGTTGAATCCTGCCACTTTGGTCATCTCCTCTAACTTCACAATTATGACGAAAGCTGGCAGCCACGAAGGAAACAGTGCTGTGCTATAATGTTTATGTTGATCTTCCCTTTCGAAAATAGCTGAGGAATTTACACGTCATCGAACGGTAAATGCAGAGGCATTGGAATTGTGATCTTTGTTCTTGTATTTGGATCTCGGAGCTTAAGGATCAGTGTCTTCGCCTCCCATCAGATCCACGGCGAGGATTTGATGGGAAACAACTTCAATCCCATTTATTAACACATCACTAACACACTCTACAACACTACACACAGAAATTTGTAGATGCCTGCAGAGAACATCTATCAAACAATGAACCACACACAACAATGGTGAGCGAAGAGAGAAGCAGAAAGAATGATTGAACTTTGATTATGTCAAAAAAAAATCTTACTATACAATTGATATAAGCATATAAGTCGACTAACTCATGCGAAGTAGGAGTGGTCTAACTCCTATGCAGATCTAGATAGATTGACACTAACTCCTATGCAGATCTAGCTAACTCCTAGATATCTCAGTTAAGGACAGATTAGTCTTAGTGTGAAATATCTCCAACACCCCCTCAAACACTACTAGGGAGTATAATGAATGGGTCCTGACAACAAAGGCCATGTTAGGTACCCATGAACAATGCAACACAACTAATGAATACTGAAATAAAGTGAGGGAAGAGGGAAAACCTCATGGGAAAAACCCCCCCTCAAGTACAATGTATCAAAAGAAGAGAAGGACAATTGCTAGGAAATTGTGTCCTTCATTCCAAGACGATCGCGCAAACTATGAAATTTTCGTTTAGTGAAAGTCTTGGTGAAGATATCGGCAATCTACTTGCTAGAAGGCTAGTACTGCAAATCAATGACCCTACCATGAATTGACTCCCTAATATAATGCATATGGATCTTGATATGTTTTTTCCATTGTCTCTATACTGAATCTCCACAAAATTTGAGTGTACTTTGGTTGTCACACCGGATCACAGTTGGACGCTAGAAATCAATGCCGAGCTCAATGAGGAAGTTCTGTAGACACACTTCCTGGATGGTGAAGTTGACTTCTCCCCTGTATTCGGCCTTTGCTGAAGATAGAGCAATAGCTGACTTTTTTTTGCTTGACCAATAGATTGTGCATGATCCCAAACTCAACATGTACCCAGAGGTGGACTTGCGATCTATGCCATTTCCAGCCCAGTTAGAATCGGTGAATTCTATGAGATACAACTTGCAACCTGTTGCATAGTGGATCCCATAACTGATGGTGCCCTGAATGTATATGAGGATGTGTTTGGCAGCCTTCTAGTGTAAGTCATGTGGCTCCTACATGTACCTAGAGACTACGCCTACTTCATATGATAGATCAGGTCAAGTGTGGGTGAGATACAAAAGGATCCCCACAAGTTTTCGATACAAGGTGATGTCCACCACTGGTGTATCTCGGCCGTCCTTAACTCTAACCCCAGATAAGAAGGGTGTAGGTGCAGAATTGCAGTCTGTCATGTGGAATCTTACCAAGAGATCCCTAGCATAATTAGCCTGAGATAGCTTGATGGTTGACTCAACCACACTTATCTCGAGACCATGAAAAAAGTGGAGTGGACCCCTCTCTATCATTGAAAATATGTCATGAAGAGTGCCCTTAACCACAACAATCACTGAAGCCAAGCTATCGGTGATCAAAATATCATCCACATACAGGACTAGGATCAGAAGTGAGTTAGTAGTCCTTAGCATTTAGACATTTGGATTGGATTTGCATTGGACAAAATTTTTGTAGAGCGGGTAGGAGTCCATCTTTTTGTATCATGCTCTAGGCACCTACTTGAGGCCATAGGGAGACTTTTTTATTCGGCACACTAAAGATGAATTCAATATGAATCCATGAGGTTGCTCCATATAAATCTCCTCTGAGAGATTCCCGTGAAGAAAACCATTCTTTACATCCATGTGCTGTACGTTCCATCCCCTGGATGCTCCAATGGCAAGGGCCAACCTGATAGAATCCAACTTTGCTACTAGAGCAAATGTCTCATCATAGTCGATCTTGTGGATCTGCTAAAATCCCTTGACAACCAGATTTTCCTTGTGTCTACTCACCTATCCGTCTACTACCATTTTAGTCTTGTAGACCCATCTGCATCTGACAATCTTCCTTTCTGAAGGAAGCAAAACAAGATCCCAAGTCTAGTTCTTGAGGAGAGAGTTGTACTCCTACTACATGGTTGCTTCCGAGAAGGGGTTCCCTGTAGCCTCTCTACAAGTCTGTGAGTCTGAAGACTTAACCATATAACAATGCAATGGAATTATGGGTTTAGTGGTAGTGACTACATGAGGAGGATCCTCAAGATGATATCTAGTCCTCCTTAGATCTTCTAGATCCCCAGTAAGGTCTCCTGGATCCTGAAGTGTAGACTGCTCATATATATCCTTTAAGCTCCTTGTTCTCTAATCTCTCACAAGGGATAGTGAATCAGATACTACATGTACTAAATCTACATTTGAATGCTTTGACTTTGCATCTACGTCCTCTGAATTCTCTGACTATGTATCAGAACTCAGATCTATGGTGTGATCTCAATGTATGGACTCATCATCAATAACTGGTGGAATTAGAAAATCCTCTACATGTGGCTCATGTGGAACATGCAAAGGACTTTCCTCGAACTAGACATGGTGCTCAATTAAGAGTTCATCCATAGAGGGATTGTGTAATCTATAGCCCTTCACATCATCCGGATAACCGACAAAGATGCAAGAGTAGATCTGTAACGATCTAATCCTTTCCTCTTCTTAGAGGGAATGAGTGCCCATGTGCGGGATCCAAAGATATGGAAGTGGGTCACTTTCGGTTTGTTGTCTCTCCAAGCCTTGAAAGGAGTCTCGTCCTGTTGTTGCTACAACATCCCCCCCTAGATTTTTTTTTAAATATTGGGGCCCCCTCCTTTGTTTTTGAGAATAAGTTTGCCTAAGGATATTTGGACATTAAAGTCTTTCCATACTTAGAAAAGTCTTTTGATTTAAGTTTTTTTCGTTTTTTCGCCTAAGTAAAACTCAAGACTCTGAGCTGTAATGGCGGAATCTTTGAGCTAACCTTACCGCAACGGCACAAAAGTTGGCCTAAACTTTCCGGAACCACGGAATAAAAAGACTAAGTCAAGCCGCGGTGGGAAAACTTATCTTAAAGCCTCCGAAAAAGCGAAACCTTTGATCAAGTGGACCCGCAGTGGAATGAATTCACCAAGTTTCTCCACCACAGCGGGAGAATTTGCCCAACTCTTCCGCAAGCGATCGGATTTTTATGAATAAGTCACCACGACGGAAAGACTCATCTATCTTTCTCACAGTAGCGAAGGTTTTCAAGAAACTCTTCCACACCGGCGGGTAGAGTGGCACTTTTTTGGGAGAACATGGATAACTTTTCCGCAAAGGTGGGTAAACTCACTTAAGATTGGCCGCTGCATAGTTGCACACTTCCCCTTTGCGGAAAAGTTCGGACATTTCTCCCGTAACGGCAGGAAAACTCAGCCTTTCTTTTCGCAGGAGACGGAGACCTTAACCGAGTCTTTCCGATTTTTTGCGGTCGCATTTATTAAGGAAAAGGTCTATTTGACCCATCCATACGTTGCTTTAACCCCATTTTAATGGCCTGCAAATACCCTATTAATAACTTGCATGTATAATTTTTTATATATATAGGGTATGAACCCCGTTGGGTTTTCATTGTTTCCATTGGTCAGAGTGCTCACTCCGTTTCCATCCAAGGCTGCAAACACCCGCCGCGACAGGCTCACCGGTTCTGTCTTGGTACCAATGCCTACCTACCATTGTCTTTCAACATGTAAGTACCCTGTCAAGCCTCATGGACTAGATTGTGTAGAAAAGGTGAATGTTCTGTGCATGGTTATATTTAGGTTTTCGTATTCACGTCAAGTTGTGTAGTTTAACCACGACCGGAGCAACCCATGCCCTTTGTTGATTTAAACGCACCAAATTTTGGTTATTGTATGAAAGTGAATATCCCGGAGACCCTGAACACCCATTAAGCCGTCAGTTTTTGTAATCTCCAGACTAGCCCTGATCACCCTTACATGAAATGCATCGGTATTCTTACCCAACTGTGAAAGTTTACACTATTTTTTGTTTTGGGATGTAGTACTCGAAATCGCGCTATGTTTACAGTTTGTCATTGTGAATTGCATATCCCTTATCCTTCATAAGTGTAAAATAGCGCCCTACTGAAGCAGTTTTAGTTTTGCACAGCATGTGATGTAAATGGTTAAACTGAAGAATCTCTTAAATTGCATTTAGGCCTCAATCGTATGAATAAAATGATAAATTTGAATTATTGATGTTGCGCTGTATGCCTACAGGATTTTTTCAAAAATGGCCAAAGGTGGCAAGAGAAAGTGAAAGGGAACTGATGAAAGCACAAGAGTAGAAACTACATTCCAAGATACCAAGTGCACCACAGGAGTTCCTCCAGAAGTAAAATGGGGAGACGTATACCATATGATAAAAGATTAGGACTTCCCTGAAGCTCTTCTTGAGGAAGAATATTTATATCAGGACATCAGAAACTCTTGTATATCCAAGGCAACCACACATCTAGAGCTCTTCCCATGTGCGGAAGTAATTGGATGGATTTTGCAGCATGCGAACACCGAGACAAGAGTTATAGCAAACAACAAAGGAAAAGCTTTTGCCTCATTTCACCCATCCTTTATCTCAATGGCTTACAAGTTACCCAAAGCCCAGCAGTGGCTTGATGATGCATGGTTGGAAGAGATCCAGATGGATAATCTAGAGATGGCTAGGAAGCTATTAATTTTGGGCAAACAAATCAGAAAAAAGAATAGTGAGGAGTACGAGGTTCAGAATCCGAGGCCCCCTTTCAGATTGATCACTCTCATGTTGAGCAGAATCTTCGGAATACCTGATGGGACGATCTTCATGCTGCAATGGGTCCCCATCATCCACTACGTAGCTTTCAAAGGGACAATTTTCAACTGGGCTGATATTCTCTCAGACAGCCTGTCATCAGCTATAATAGCTGCACGAGAAGGGTTAGTAGAGAGGAAGGTAGAATGTTATATGGCATCTTACTTGATAGATTGTATTGTGGCAAAATGCCCCTTTCCCAAGTTGGGATGCATATGGAACTCGACAGATAGCTCAATATTCATCGCCTACAAATCTTTTGGGCTCAGAATTACAAAAGGCATTACAAACTCATCTGTGAGGAGTTTATCATGCCCCTATAAGAATTAATGTTTAATGAAGAACCCAACTGCCTATCTGAGAATGCCATGGAAGTTTTGGAGAAATATGGTGATTTCTATTTTTCGCCAGAAGGTACCTACATAAGAATGTGCGGAGGCTCCAAATCCTCGTTTATCCTACCTAGGTATGCTACAGATTATATAGTCCACAAGGACATAGTAAGACAGGTATTCATTGATGGAATTGGTAGTACCTTGTATAAGGCCAAGAAGGCTTCCTTCCCACATTTACCATTTTATGTTGGGGCCTACAAATTTTCAAAAATCACGACGGCAGAAGATTTTGTCGCAAAGTTGAAAAGCTTTCATTTCGGGGAAAGGATTTTTCACAGGAATGATCGACAAGGAAAAGCTGCACAACATTGCAAAGAAATCTCCACTCCCTTTGAATATGCTAACTATTAAGACCAAGATGAGGAAGTATATAGAGGGGTTAGCAATATGACTGAGCTACATATTTGTCAACTTGGCAAAGGAGGAGCCAGCTCTAGCTCTAATGTAAAGGAGAAAATAGATCAGCAGCAAGAAAAGGGTAGCTTGGGGACTGTTGAGGCTCTCTCAAAAGAAGAACAAAGGCTCCAGGAACAAGGCAAGAAAATCCAAGAGGAAGCTAAGAAAAGAATCAACAAGGAAAAAGACGATAAACTCCGAGAAGAAGAGACTTTAAAAGCCCAAGCAGTTCAAGCTGAAGCAAAGAGTATTCAAGAATAAGAGAGGATCAGATTGGAAAGAAATGCGAAGCAGGAAGAAGATGACACACTAAGAAATAAGTAGGAGGAAGAGGCACAAAGAAAAGAAGAAGAAGAAAAGAAATCCAAAGAGGATGCTGACCCCAAAATCCCAAGCACACAAGATGTGGCTATGGATTCCCCCATAAGAAACCTTCCACTCGTCCCATTTACACCATCTAAGGATAGCAAGGTGTCCCAATGGGATAAGTTCACTTATAACAAAAAGAGGAAATCCATTGTTAAAGAAACGGTGACTAGAATGAAGAGGCCTTTTCAACCAGATATCGTCACCAGGCATGAAACTACAGTCATGCAAGGTACCCAAGAGGACCCCCAACTCATGGCATCTATTTCTGTGTCCACTATTCTAGCAACCGCCGACAATGTCAACATACTAGGGGATAAATTGAGTCTAGAGAAAGAGAGAGCCCATCAGTTACAGGAGGCGTTAGTCAAAGAGCAAAATTATACAAATTTGATGATCGAAAAGAATGATGCTCTCACATCTCAAAAGGAAGAATTAAATGAAATGCTTCAATAGCTGGAAGCTGATAGGAGAGATTTGGCAATACAAGTAAGGGTTTTAGAGATAGAAAAGGGAGAACTTGAAGATAGAAACCTGAATCTTGAATCGGAGAAGTTTGACAATGTTCAGCAGATCGACGACCTGAAAAAACACATGGAAAAGTTGCAAGAAGGCGACGAATTATTAGAATGGCAATTGGAACTAGCAAACAAAAAAATGGGAGACATTAGCCCCTTCCATGAGCAAGCCTGTGAAATACTAAGAAGAACCTATGACTTCCAAGAACTCCTATCAGAGGAAATATACAAACTAAAGGCAATAATGGTCAAGGTTAAGGAAATCAATGTCAAAGCCACCAGGGTCAGGAGGAAGGATACGCGTATCAATGGAGAGACTAAGAAACACATTGAGTGGAGAGAAGGAAAATCAGGATTCCCGGCAACTCTTCCCCTTAAGTCTGTTGTCAAATACAAAGCAGATGTGCACACCTTGTATTATTCTAAAGATTGCGGGGTAAAGGGTGCCACCGTAACCCTAGCTACTTATGAGCGGTGTAAGGATTTGTATTCTAAAATACGAGCTACACAGGAAAGTTGTCAGATGGCCATGCCCCATAGGATAGAAGAATTCCCAGATAGAGTACAACGTTTATTTGACCTAAATGAGGGGCTCAAGGCAGAAAGCGAATATGTGCAGAAGCTGGATATCTTGACCACAGAAGACCTGCACCAATTTATCAGCCAAGCTGCTATTCATAAACACCGCCTAAAAGAAAGTCTCCGAGCCATTATGGTAGAAATGATTATCCTAGCAGAAGAGCTTGCCAAGCAAGAAGTGTCTCTTAGATTTATGATTCCCTTGGTTGGAGTCAATATTGTAAAGGAAGCGAATCAGTGGGGAAATTACATAGCAGAGGTAGACAGGACACTAGCATCCAACCAAGCTTCGACCTTAGAGAGTGTTCCAGTTGTTGCAGTAGCGTTAGTTTTAGAAGAAACACCAGCGGTCTCAGAAGCGCCCAAGTCAACCAAGGAGCCAGCTCAAGGATAGCTCACATTTGCTAACGTCTGACTAATGAAAGCCATCATGCCTCATTGGTTTCTATTTTATGTGTATACCTTTGAATTATTAAAATGACTTGTGGGTTTTAACACATGTTCCTTTTGTAAAGTTAATTGGGATATTTCTCCTTTTGTAATATCAACACTACAGGACAAATTAAGGGAATGTAAATGGTTAGGGTATAGGTGGTAGCTCCTAGCACATTTTGTAAAGCTATATATAGTTGGTTAGAAGAGAATAGAAATGACTTTGGGAAGGTTAAAGAACTTCTTCTTATGTATATGAACAATTGCAGCTACATGAATTGAGAAAGAATTTAGACCTGTGGAAGCTGGTGCATTGTTTTGCTTTGAGTTTGTGATGAATATTTGTCGAACTATTTCGACAGTTTCTATATACATTCAGTGAGATTTTTCCTAGCTTATGTGAATTAATTCTCTGCTGTGAATGATTCTACTTCTTAGCAAAATTTCTCTACATTATGAGTGATGGAATGTTTTAATATGATTAGAGCTATCTTTGATATCATCTATATTTCATTGAAAATGCTTTTCTAGGATTTGATGGCTATATGTTTTAACCAGTAAATGTTACTTTCAGTTTATTGCTCATAATTTAAAGTGCTGCTCCTTGCAAGGATAGGTTAATTTAGATTTATTTAGTTTAGAACGGATTCATTTAACGCATGCATTTAGGCTAGGGCCCATGCATATCATAGTAAATACAAAATATATAAACGGTGGATCGGGATGCAACCGGTAAAATAAACAAATCTTTAAACCTCACACAGTAGCCGAAACCATTAACCGAACGGATTCCCCACACCAAACGGTGAGTGATCTGATTGAGATTGCTTACTGGGGACAATCCCTAACTGATTGATGCTACGATTTTCGAGGCATCAATATTTTTTGGCACTAGAAGGAGGGCCAACAGTGCATGACTAGTAGAAAAGATTCTTTTGTTAGTAAAAATTCCATTGAAGACCTAACTGAAACAGGTATTTCAGACATTTTCGAGCTAGACTCAAGAAATCAAGAAAATCCTAATTCTGAGACAGAACACCAAGAAACATTATACGATGTCCCTTTCGAAGAAGTAAACCGATTTAGGCGACATACTCGCTCCTACGTTAGAAGCCTTGGCATACTAACCACTGTTCCCCTGTTACCCAGAATCAGAGCTCCTTATAAAAACCCTCAGCGTACAAGGCATTCTGTTATAGTTCAAAGCCTTGAAGAATTACTGGATTTATCTCTAGAAGAGATTACTAAACCATTCGACGAGGTCCAGCCCGAGATTCCCACAAATCAAGAACAACCACACTCTCAAAGGCATACTCCCCATAACTCACCGCCACATTCTCCACCAAGAGTCATGGCAGTGCCCACATGGAGAGCAAGGGGAGCATTAAATGTAGTTGGACCGTTCCACAATTTACCCAAGAATCCAGAAAAAGTTTTACCCAAGTATGATCCAGGCAAAGGAATTTCCGCTGAAGACCACCTTAAAAGTTTTTACTTAGCTCTAAATCTTCTTAATGTGGAACATGAAGACGTATTTTGTCGTTTATTCACGTATACTTTTGAACCCAAGGTATCTTCCTAGTACTTTAGTCTACAAGCAAACTCAATAGCAAGTTGGGAGGATTTCGAGAAATTTTTCCTAAAAAAGTATGGAAATCAGAAAACTGCAGCTACCCTCATGAAAGAGTTATTATCCATGAGAATGGAGAAGAAAGAAAAGGTTCAGGATTTTAACCAAAGATTCACAATGTTGCTAAATAATTTTAGTGATGCAACAAAACCAGCTGAAGAGTGCTTAGTAGAATATTATACAATGGCCCTTTGTTCCCCTTTAGCAATGTTTGTCACAAGAGCTGAAATGACCACTCCCATAGAGAACTTTGAAGAAGCCAAGAAGGTGGAGGAAGAAGCCGATAGTATCGCTAAACACACTCTTGATTTAGAAACAAAGCCAGTAGCTACTAAAAGGCCCTTTTTGTTGACAAGAGATAAAGAAGAACCTGCAGCAGATTTAGAAAGTTTCATAAAAATGATGTAAAAACTCTCTAATAAAGTCATAGACCTAGAGAAAGACAAGATAGCTAGTTCTTCAAGACCACATTTCAAGCCTTTCTATAAGAAGAAAGTGGAAAGTGGACAGCTGACCCCACCGGTAAACAATTCTGTTGTCCTTAACCTAAACGAGATAGGTAAGGATCACTTTTGAACCTTTCATCAAGAACAGCATTCAGAGAAGAGCTGTCCACAATGGATTAATTCAATGATTCTAGTAATGAATCAAATGTTGGATGCACAAACGCATGAACAAACAAATCTTCAACTAGAACAAATTCTTGAAAGGGAAGAATCCACTCCCGACACTACGATGAGCCTTTGGGACTGGAAACCTACCCAAAGATCATTATCCGAAGATCATGTTGATGAGATACAGGCAGCATCCATCAATATTACCACTATAAGTAAAGGTCTGGTGCTTGATCAAATAGTGGACGTGCCTAAAGTTAAATCAACAAATCAGCCACCAAGACGGCACGTAACTGTCATTCCACCCCAGCCAAAAACAATGCCAGAAATAACTCCCACGGTGACTAAAGAACCAAATGCAGAAATGACCAAATAGTCTAAGGCTTCTTCAAACAAAACAGAAAATCAATCAAAGGTTTCACAGGAATGTAGCATGGATTATGATATAATCAAAGATATTAAGAAAACAAAAGCAAATGTTTCCATCTTTGATATGTGTAGTCTGCCACAACAACGAAAGAAATTAATGGAAGCTTTTGACCCACAAACCAATGATTCACCGAAAAATACTGATGAAAAACCAGAAATTAATGAAGCAAGTATAGGTGGAAAATCTAAGTCTCGAACCTTGCCTTTCCTTTTAACTTTCGAGATTTTTAACCATAATGTGCACAACTGTTTGGTAGATTCGGGTGCCAGTTCAAACGTCATGCCTCTGTCTATTTGCAAAAGGATTAATGGGCAGCCTATCCCATCCCCAACTCAAATTATCCAGCTGGATAGAACTATTGTTAAGGTCATTGGGGAATTGAAAGATGTACTTATTAGACTGTCATCTAACTCGAGACTATGTCAATTTATTAATATAATGGTAGTCAATATACCTGAAGCATACGGTTTAATCTTGAGTAGGGACTAGTCCATGAAACTAAATGGTTATTTTGCAACAGATTGGTTTCATTTGTGGCTACCCTATCAAAATAGACAAAACCAAATCAAAATACTAAGGGAGCCACACATGAAACAAAATGTTACTTAGTTAGAAGAAAAGAGCGAAGCTATAGCTTTTTCGTCTTCAGTTTTAGGGAATTACTTCTTGGAAATCGAACCTGGGAATTACCAATTAGAAGAGGTTAGCCATATTTCAGACAAATAATCCGATCTCCTTCAGTTTTCATGGGCTGATGATATTGATTGTAACATAGTAGACTTAGTTACTAATTTTGACAGTAATGAAACTAACTTAGTTAAAGAAGAGAATATTTTCTGGACTCTTCACTTTGATGGCTCCAAGACTCAGGAAGGATCCGGAGCTGATTGCATTTTAATTGATCCTGATAGAAACAAACATTTTTTATCATGTAGATTAGAATTTGAGTGTACTAATAATACCGCAGAATATGAAGCTCTCATTCATGGTTTGAAGAAAGCCATTGGCCTTAATGTCAAGTTTTTGAAAGTCTTTGGTTTTTATGAAATTGTTGTTAGGAAAATAAGAAATATGATTCATTGTCTTTCACCACATTTAAAATGTTATCAAGCTAAAGTTTGGAATTTGATTTCGTGTTTTGATGCTTTTAATATCAATTCTATCCCAAGATTGCAAAACGCTGCAGCTGATCTGTTAGCTACTTCTGCTTCCAGATTAGTGTCCACTAATAATAAATGTTCTATTGAATTAATTTTCAGGCCTTCTGTTTCGGACAACATCACAAATCTCAGAGTATTTGATGACGACGATCAGATTATTAGTTTCTTAACCAATGAAGATGCTTTTCAGGAAGCCATCATAGAAGAAGAAAAGCATGATTCAAATCTACAAAATAAAGACACAGTGAAAGGGAACTTCATGCCTAAGGGAGTAAGAACTCTAGAGGCACTTTTCGATTTGAAAAGCAAGTTTAGGAGACCTGTGAATGCCAAAACCCATAGCTCGGCCATGCAACACGAATTAATAAACTTGGGCACAGAAGCTAAACCAAAGTATATCGAACTTGGTAAATGTTGTACGCCGGAAGAAAGGAGAAAGTTCATTAAACTTTTCCAGTAGTACAAAGATGTGTTTGCTTGGATTTATGAGGATCTAAAGACATATGATACCCACATCATTTAACATATAATACCAATGAAGGAGGGTGTCAAACCCTTTCAGCAACAATTAAGAAGAATGCATCTGGCACTTGAACCTCTAATTCATAAAGAGTTAAAGAAATTATTGGATGCAAAGATTATTTTTAAAGTCCGACATTCCGAATGGGTGGCTAATTTAGTCCCCGTGAGGAAGAAATCGGGAGAAATAAGGCTATGTGTAGATTTCTGAAATTTAAACAAGGCTTCTAATAAAGACAACTATTCGGTCCCCCCAATGGAACATATATTGCAGATGGTATCAGGATCATAACTTTTTTCCCTACTAGACGGTTTTTCTGGTTACAACCAAGTACTAGTAGCAGAGGAAGACCGACTCAAGACAACTTTTCATACAAAGTGGGGAACCTTCGCATACCAAAGAATGTCTTTTGGCTTAATTAATGCAAGAGCTACTTTCCAGCGAGCCATGGACATTGCTTTCCGAGGACTGAGCGGTTAATGTGTAGTAGTTTACTTGAATGATGTTGCAATTTTTCGAAGAAGAGAGAAGACCATGTTTTCCACCTAAAACAAATCTTTGATCGTTGTACAAAGTATGGCATCTTTTTAAATCCTAAGAAAAGCGTTTTTGTTGTTCTTGAGGGAAAGCTTCTCGGTCATATCATTTCCAATGAGGGAATCTCAATAGACCAAGAAAGGGTTCAAGCTATCAATAAGATTCCCATGCCCCATAGCAAGAAGTCCATGCAATCATTCATGGGCACCATAAACTTTGTTCGAAGGTTTGTACCAGATTTCACTCAAATTGTTAAACCTTTGCAACAAATGGTTAAGCAGAGTGTAAAATTTAAATGGACTTTCTTAGAGAAAGTTGCTTTTAAAGAAATAAAAGCTACTATAGTGAAGGAACCTTCTTTAAGAAGTCCCGACTTCGATAAATATTTCATTATGTACACGTTTGCCTCGGATAACTCTCTCGCAGTTGTGCTCACCCAAAAGGCAGAGTCAGGAGATGAATACCCAATCGCTTTTATGATCACTAGTCTGCAAGGTGCTGAACTGAACTATCCAGCTGTGGATAAGCAAGCATATGTAGTATTCAAAGCAGTAAAACAGTTCAGGCCATATATTTTGAAAAATAGAACTAAAGTCATAATCCCTCATCCCACTATCAGATCCCTTTTCGTTCAAAGAGAATTGGGAGAAAGGAGAGGAAATTGGGTTATTGCTCTTCAAGAATATGACTTAGAATTCAAGCCGGCTAATATCATCAAAGGTCAAGGCCTATGCAAGCTACTTACTGAAAGCCTAACTGACGAAGAGCTAGATTGGAGGAATGAAGCTGAGCTAAATATGATAGATGTATGTCCAATTTTGATGGCTCCAGAGTCTTGGTACAGATACCTAGTGCTTTACTTACAGTCAGGTTACTTACCAGAACATTGGTGTCTGAAGCAAAGGAGAGCCCTCCATCATAAATCATCGGCTTATTAGATCATTGAAGGAGTACTCTTTAGGAAAAACTATGATGGTGTTTATCTTAGGTGTTTGGAAAGGGAAGATGCTGTTAACATAGTCAAATAACTACATGACGGACCTGCTAGAGGACATTAATCCGGGGATACTACATCCCACAAAATTCTCAGAGCAGGATACTATTGGCCTACTCTCTTCAGGGATGCTCATGCCTATGTCAGAAATTGCGATGTATGTCAAAGAAGTGCTGAAAAGCTACCTAAAGAAGCAGGTCCCTTGCAGCCAGTTATCATCACTGAACCATTCGAGCAATGGGGTATAGATATTATTGGAGAAATAAACCTGAACTCCTCACTGTAGCATAGGTACATTTTGACTGTTACAGATTATTTTACAAGATGGGCCGAAGCCATTCCCCTACAGAAAGCTAACGAGGATACGATCAAATTTTTGGAAGAAAACATCATAACCAGGTTTGGGGTTCCAATTTCTCTAGTTTTTGATAATGCACCTTATTTTTCATCAATGAAGATTAATGAATTCATGTATGAAATAGGAATTAAATTACATTACTTATCCAATTACTACCCTCAGGGAAACGGTTTAGCTGAGTCTACCAATGAAAATCTCATCTGAATCCTGAAAAAGACTATGATCAAAAATCAAAGAAGTTGGCACATAGCTCTTCCTCATGCCCTATGGACAGACAGAGTAATGCCCAAGAACGCCTTAGGAGCTTCCCCTTTCAACCTAGTCTGTGGCAAGGAAGTTATTCTCCCTCCAAATATACTATTCCCCTCTTTGAAATTGGCCCAATCCTCCCAAGGTTCTAGCAGTCAAGCCCTACAGTCCAGGATTGATACCCTGCTAAAACTGGAAGAGTCATGGGAAAAAGCCAAAGAACGGTTTCATCATCACCAAGACATAGTCAAACGATGGTTTTATAAAAGAAAATATGGGACAAGAGCTTTCGAAGTAGGGGACTTAGTCCTTAAATGGGATCACCAACACGATAATAAGGGAATGCACACAAAGTTTCAGCACCTATGGCTTGGCCCTTACCAAATTTCTGAAAAGCTTGGTCTATCAATTTATAGAGTGAAAGATTTACAAGGAGAGGAACTAAACCTTCCTCTCAATGGCCTCTCTTTAAAACAAAACTTTGCGTAATTTATGAAGGGTTTTTGTACATAAATAAAACCTTGTCTTCTTTATCTTTTTGGTTTATTTCCTTTTGTTTTCAATTTTTTAATTACCCTTGATTATCTTTTAGTCTTCTAGTTAGCTTGGTTGTCCTTTGTTTGTTTTTCCCTTTTTGTTTGAGTCCTTTGTTTAAATAAAGCTACGCTCAATTTCAGTGTAGCTGAGAGATGAGATTCTAGGAAGAAACTCAAAAGGATGGTCATGAGGAAGTTCACTGATAATGGGGATATGTATCTGTAACTTTGTTTTCACTGATCGATTTACTGGAATACAAAGATCATCTTTTCTGTTTGGTCAAAGTAATCCCTATCAAATAGCTGAGATTTAGCATTTCCTTCTGACTATCTTAGGGCCCCATACACTCTAACATTAATAGTTGTCTCAAAAAGTTAACTATGGCGGACCCATGGAGAGGAAGCATGTCTCACAAATATATGGTATTTGAAATGATCCCATGCTGCAAGTAAAGCCAAAAGGCATATGTCAAAGAGTCTGGTTTCCAGAAATTCTCGCCTCAATTAAAGCATGGCTGAGAAAAGCAAGGAAATTTTCAAATCAAGGAAGTTGTTCGAAATAAACCAGCCCAGTAAGGCTCTTCTCCGTCCGTGAAGCATGAAATCGAGTAAATCTTTCGCTCACACAAAAGGGAATTATGGACAGAAGAACCTATATCAATTATGGAACGCAGAAGAAATTTATTTCTGGAAGACTCAGAGCGGCAAAAGTTGTGGATTAAAAGGACATCCAAAAGGATGTAAAGTAGCATGGGAATGAGGAACAAACGAATATGTCTGTGAGACATTGTTACGATCCTGTGGATTCTTATACTAGTAAGATTCTGGAAGACAAAATACATAAATAAACCCCACACTTTGGCCCTTAGATATTTTTAAAGAAATTTGAGTGAAAGAAGCCTTTCCCTTTATCACCATTATGATAAGAGTGATCATTGTATTCTTCGAAGCTGAACTATGGAGACATTCTGTTGCACATGCAATCAGTGCTTTGTAACTTCCCTAACCATGAGATAATTTTGTTTCAGAAATCTGTGTCCGCCAGTGAATCGCCAATTGTTGTTGCTACAACATCCCCCCCTAGATTTTTTTGAAAAGATTGGGGCCCCCTCCTTTGTTTTTGAGAAGAAGTTTGCCTAAGGATATTTGGATATTAAAGTCTTTCCATACTTAGAAAAGTCTTTTCCTTTAAGTTTTTTTTCATTTTTTCACCTAAGTAAAACTCAAGACTCTGAGTCGCAACGGCGGAAGCTTTGAGCTAACCTTACCGCAATGGCGGAAGAGTTGGTCTAAACTTTCTGGAACTGTGGAATAAAAAGACTACGTCAAGCCACGGCGGGAAAACTTATCTTAAATCCTCCGAAAAAGCGAAACCTTTGATCAAGTGGACCCGCAGTGGAACGAATTCACCAAGTTTCTCTGCCACGGCGGGATAATTCACCCAACTCTTCCGCAAGCGATCGTATTTTTATGAATAAGTCACCGTGGCAGAAAGACTCATCTATCTTTCTTGCAGTAGTGAAGGTTTTTAAGAAACTCTTCCGCACCGGCGGGTAGAGTGGCACTTTTTCGGGAGAACACGAATAAATTTTCCGTAAAGACGGGTAAACTCACTTAAGATTGACCGCTGCATAGTTGCACACTTCCCCTTTGCGGAAAAGTTCAGACATTTCTCCCGCAATAGTGGGAAAACTCAGCCTTTCTTTCCGTAGGAGACGAAGACCTTAACCGAGTCTTTCCAATTTTTGGGCATCGCATTTATTAAGGAAAGGGTCGATTTGACCCGTCCGTACCTTGCTTTAACCCGTTTTAATGGACTGCAAACACCCTATTAATAACTCGCACGTATCAGTTTTTATATATATAGGGTATGAACCCCATTGGGTTTTCATTATTTCCATTGGTCAAAGTGCTCACTCCGTTTCCATCTAAGGCTGCAAACACCTGCTTCGACAGGCTCACCGGTTCTGTCATGGTAACAATGCCTACGTACCATCGTCTTTCAATAGGTAAGTACCCTGTCAAGCCTCATGGACTAGATTGTGTAGATAAGGTGAATGTTCTGTGCATGGTTATATTTAGGTTTTCCTACTCACGTAAAGTTGTGTAGTTTAACCATGGCCAGAGCAACCCATGCCCTTTGTCCATTGAAATGCACCAAAGTCTGGTTATCGTATGAAAGTGAATATCCCCGAGACCCTGAACACCCATTAAGCCGTTAGTTTTTGTAATCTCCAGACTAGCCCCGATCACCCTTACGTGAAATGCATTGGTATTCTTATCCAGCTGTGAAAGTTTACGTGATTTTGTGCTTTGGGATGTAGTACTCGAAATCGCGCTATGTTTATGGTTTGTCATTGTGAATTGCATATCCCTTATCCTTCATAAGTGTAAAATAGCACCCTACTGAAGCAGTTTTAGTTTTGCACAACATGTGATGTAAATGTTTAAACTGAAGAATCTCTTAAATTGCATTTAGGCCTTAATCGTATGAATAAAATGATAAATTTGAATTATTGATGTTGCGCCGTATGCCTATAGGATTTTTTCAAAAATGGCCAAAGGTGGCAAGAGAAAGTCAAAGCCAACTGACGAAAGCACAAGAGTAGAAACTACATTCCAAGATACCAAGTGCACCACAAGAGTGCCTCCAGAAGTAAACTGGGGAGACGTATACCGTATGATAAGAGGTCAGGACTTCCCTGAAGCTCTTCTTGAGGAAGAATATTTATATCAGGACATCAGAAACTCTTGTATATCCAAGGAGGCCACACGTCCAAAGTTCTTCCCATGTGCGGAAGTAATTGGATGGATTTTGCAGCATGCGAACACCGAGACAAGAGTTATAGTAGATAGAAAAGGAAAAGATTCTACCTCATTTCACCCATCCTATATCTAAACGGATTACAAGTTACCCAAAGCCCAGCAGTGTCTTGATGATACATGGTTGGAAGAGATCCTGATGGATAATCTAGAGATGGCTAGGAAGCTATTAATTTTGGGCAAACAAATCAGAAAAAAGGATAGTGAGGAGTACGAGGTTCAAAATTTGAGGCCCCCTTTCAGACTGATCGCTCTCATGTTGAGCAGAATCTTCAGAAGACCCGATGGGACGATGTTCATGCTACAATGGATTCACATCATCCACTACGTAGCTTTCAAAGGCACAATTTTCAACTAGGCTGATATTCTCTCGGACAGCCTGTCATTAGCTATAATAGTTGCACGAGAAGGGTTAGTAGAGAGGAAGGCAAAATGTTATATGAAATCTTACTTGATAGATTGTATTGTGGTGAAATGCCGCTCTCCCAATTTGGGATGCATTTGGAACTCAGCGGATAGCTGAGTATTCATCGCCTACAAAATCTTTTGGGCTCAGAATTACAAAAGGAATTACAAACTCATCTGTGAGGAGTTTATCATGCCCCTATATGAATTAATGTTTAATGAAGAACCCAACTACCTATCTGAGAATGCCATGGAAGTTTTGGAGAAATATGGTGATTTATATTTTTCACCAGAAGGTACCTACATGAGAATGTACGGAGGCTCCAAATCCCCGCTTATCCTACCTAGGTATGCTACAGATTATATAGTCCACAAGGAGATAGTAAGACAGGTATTCATTGATGGAATTGGTAGTACCTTGTATAAGGCCAAGAAGGATTCCTTCTCGCCTTTACCATTTTATGTTGGGGCCTACAAATTTTCAAAAATCACGATGGCAGAAAATTTTGTCGCAGAATTGAAAAGCTTTCATTTTGGGGAAAGGAATTTTCACAGAAATGATCAACGAGGCAAAGCTACACAACATTGGAAAGAAATATCCACTCCCTTTGAATATGCTAACTATTATGACCAAGATGAGGAAGTATATAGAGGGGTTAGCAATATGACTGAGCTACGGATTTGTCAACTTGGAAAAGGAGGAGCCAACTCGAGTTCTAATGTAAAGGAGAAAATAGATCAGCAACAAGAGAAGGGTACCTTGGGGATTGCTGAGGCTCTCTCAAAAGAAGAGCAAAGGCTCCAGGAACAAGCCAAGAAAATCCAAGAGGAAGCTAAGAAAAGAATCAACAAGGAAAAAGAGGATAAACACCGAGAAGAAGAGACTTTAAAAGCCCAAGCAGCTGAAGTTGAAGCAAAGAGGATTCAAGAAGAAGAGAGGATTAGATTAGAAAGAAATGCGAAGTAGGAAGAAGATGACACACTAAGAAAGAAGCAAGAGGAAGAGGCACAAAGAAAAGAAGAAGAAGAAAAGAAATCCAAAGAGGATGCTGACCCCAAAAGCCCAAGCACACAAGACGTGGATATGGATTCCCCCATAAGAAACCTTCCACTCGTCCCGTTTACACCATCCAAGAATAGCAAGGTGTCCCAATGGGATAAGTTCACTTATAACAAAAAGAGGAAATTCATCGTTAAAGAAACGATGACTAGGATGAAGAGGCCTTTTCAACCAGATATCGTCACCAGGCATGAAACCATAGTCATGCAAGGTACCCAGGAGGACCCCCAATTCATGGCATCTATTTTTGTGTTCACTGTTCTAGAAACCGCCGACAATGTCAACATACTAGGGGATAAATTGAGTCTAGAGAAAGAGAGAGCCTGTCACTTGCTGAATGCATTAGTCAAAGAGAAAAATTATACAAATTTGATGATAAAAAAGAATGATGCTCTCACATCTCAAAAGAAAGAATTAAATGAAATGCTTCAACAACTGGAAGCTGATAGGAGAGCTTTGGCAATACAAGTAAGGGTTTTAGAGATAGAAAAGGGAGAACTTGAAGATAAAAACCTAAAGCTTTAATTGGATAAGTTTGACAATGTTCAGCAGATCGACGACTTGAAGGAACACATGGAAAAGTTGCAAGAAGGTAACGAATTGTTAGAACGACAATTGGAACTAGCAAATAGCAAAATGGGAGACATTAGCCCCTTCCACGAGCAAGCCTGTGAAATACTACGAAGAACCTATGGCTTCCAAGAACTCCTATCAGAGGAAATATACAAACTAAAGGAAATAATGGCAAAGGTTAAGGAAATCAATGTCAAAGCCACTAGGGTCAGGAGGAAGCATACGTGTATCAGTGGAGAGATTAAGAAACACATTGAGTGGAGGGAATGGAAATCAAGATTCCCGGCAACTCTTCCCCTTAATTCTATTGTCAAATACAGAGCAGATGTGCACACCTTGGATTATTCTAAATATTGCGGAGTAAAGTTGGCCACCGTAACCCTAGCTACTTATGAGCAGTGTAAGGATTTGTATTCTAAAATACGAGCCACACAGGAAAGTTGTCAGATGGCCATGCCCCAGAGGATAGAAGAATTCCCAGATAGAGTACAACATTTATCTGACCTGAATGAGGGGCTCAAGGCAGAAAGCGAATATGTGCAGAAGCAGGACATCTTGACCACAGAAGACCTGCACCAATTTATCAGCCACGCTGATATTCATAAACACCGCCTAAAAGAAAGTCTCTGAGCCATTATGTTAGAAATGATTATCCTAGTAGAAGAGCTTGCCAAGCAAGAAGTGTCTCTTAGATTTATGATTCCCTTGGTTGGAGTCAATATTGTAAAGGAAGCGAATCAGTGGGGAAATTACATAGCAGAGGTAGACAGGACACTGGAAGCCAACCAAGCTTCGACCTCAGAGAGTGTTCCAGTTGCTGCAGTAGCGTTAGTTTTAGAAGAAATTCCAGCAGTCTCAGAAGTGCCCAAGTCAACCAAGGAGCCAGCTCAAGGATAGCTAACATTTGCTAACGTCTGACTAATGAAAGCCATCATGCCTCATTGGTTTCTATTTTATGTGTATACCTTTGAATTATTAAAATGACTTGTGGGTTTTAACTCCCATTCCTTTTGTAAAGTTAATTGGGATATTTCTCCTTTTGTAATATTAGCACTCTAGGACAAATTAAGGGAATGTAAACGGTTAGGGTATAGGTGGAAGCTCCTTGCACATTTTGTAAAGCTATATATAGCTGGTTAGAAGGGAATAGAAAGGACTTTTGGCAGTTTAAAGAACTTCTTCTTATGTATATGAACTACTTCAACTACATGAATTAAGAAAGAATTTGGACCTGTGGAAGCTGGTGCATTGTTTTGCTTTGAGTTTGTGATGAAGATTTGTCAAACTATTTCGACAATTTCTATATACATTCAGTGAGATCTTTCCTGGCTTATGTGAATTAATTCTCTGCTGTGAATGATTCTACTTCTTAGCAAAATTTTTGTACATTATGAGTGATGGAATGTTTTAATATAATCAGAGCTATCTTTGATATCATCTATATTTCGCTGAAAATGCTTTTCTGGGATTTGATGGCTATCTATTTTAACTAGTAAAGGTTACTTTCAGTTTATTGCTCATAATTTAAAGTGTTGCTCCTTGCAAGGATATGTTAATTTAGCTTTATTTAGTTTAGAACAGATTCGTTTAACTCATGCATTTAGGCTAGGGCACATGCATATCATATTAAATACAAAATATATAAATGGTGGATCAGGCCGCAACTGGTAAAATAAACAAATCTTTAAACCTCACATGGTAGCTGGAACCGTTAACAAGACGGATTCCCTAGACGAAACGGTGAATGATCTGATTGGGATTGCTTACTAGGGAGAATCCCTAACTGATTGATGATACGATTTTCTAGGCATCAACAGGTCCTTAACAGATTTGTGAGGATATCTTTTTTGAATGTGATTGGCACAATGAAGTGCCTCAACTCAAAGCTTGGCAGGAAGTTCCATTCCATGTATCATGCAACTAGCCATCTCTTTGAGAGATTTGTTTTTCTGCTCAGCAACTCCATTATATTGCGGAGTGTATGGTACTATGTATTGCAACTGCATCCCAGCCTTAAGACAAATATTCTGAACATTTTTATTTACATACTCCCCCCGTTATCTGTACAAAGGACTTTGATCTTTCTCCCTGATTGAGTCTCAACAAGTGCTTTGAAATCTTTGAGATGCTCAAAGACGTCAGACTTTTGTTTGAGAAAAATATCTAATGCAAGTAATCATCCAAAAAACTAAGCACGTACCTTGCCTTGCTGATTGATGGATGTGTGAATGGTCCAATAAGATCACTGTGAATTAGACCTAATGGATATGAGGTCTTGTGAGCCTTCCCCTTCTCGAACTTCTCTTAAGTATGTTTGCCAAGGACACATCCTTCACAAACCCCTTCAAAAAATAGGATATTAGGTAACCCGGTGACCATCCCCTTCTTGCTAAGTTGTTGCATGTATATGGAGTTCTGGTGAGAAAACCTCTTAGGCCATAGTCTACTACTATCATCAACATGTGTAAGTAGTATAGAGAAATCAGGTTCAATAAACTTAGAAAAAGTATATAATCGAGATTTATGACTTAACTCCTCGATAGCAATTTTGGAGCTGTCTTGCATGTAAAATATGGACACGGAGTCTGGTGTTAACTCCACCTTTTTTCCTGAGCATGAGTGTGTAATCTGGTACAACAAGAGCAGATTCACGGAAAGTTGAGGAACATATAGGACATTCTCAAATCTTCCATGATCTAGTTCCAATCTCCCTTTCTCCGGTGAACTCAAGTCAAGAGTCATCACCCATGAGGATAGGAGGCCCCATGCATGCAGTTTCAGAAGATAGAATATCCTTTGTGATTGCCATGTGATGTGAAACACCTGAACCTAAAACCCATGTGTTGGAAGAAGAATGAATAGCTATTAATGCATGAGGAGTACCTTTCTTAGGGGTTTGATCTTCTGACTTCCTCTTGGCATCCGTAGGAATGAAGTCCCCAAGATTGTTTTATTGAAGTATTTGCACCATAAGATGTATTTTCTTCTTCATGCATTTGGATTTTGGATGGCTCCAGTGATTGTAGTAACCACACTTCTTCATTTTTTTTTCTTTTTCCATCTTTTGAACCAGAGGAATCATGGAAGGGTTTGGAGTACCCTTCCTTCTTTGAATATGTATGTGCATTTTCTTTTCTTTTTAGTTTAGATTTAGGATATTGAGAGTTGCTTCCATCATGCACAAAATGTGCATGTGCCTTAGGGCCCTTGATTATTCCCATCTAAATGAGCTTATCTTGCGCATGTGTGAAAGCCTCAATGAAATGTGACAATGAAGGCATGGTCTAGGTTGATCCTACGGTGAATATATTAGAATGAGATGTGGATACAAATACACTATATTCCAATCCAAGTTTTTCCATGATAGCAAGAATTAGTTGCTTTTCTTGTTTGAATTTTTCGCTACCAAAATATTTCAATTCATGGAGGAGAGATTTAAGTTTGGTTAAGAAATCTTGGACATTGTAAAATTTCTTCAGATCCAAGGAGTTCAGTTCTATTTCAAGAAAATGGCCCCTCATTTGATCATGTTTACCAAAGAGATAAGCCAATGTTGTCCAGATCTCATTTGGATTCTTGCATGCATCGATGTGGAACCATGGATTAGGAGAAATAGACATGCATAGGAGACCGCCGGGCGCCTCATCCATGTGATTGAAGTACTAATATTTTTCCACTGCTAAGTTGGATTCTGCTTTCATGGCCATGGTTATCCAATACAAGCCTCTACTCTGGAGGTGATGTATAATTATAGGATTACACTCAAGGTAATTATATGGTGTTAGAATTGCATATGTTGGAAATTTCATCTTTTCTGCTACTTTGTTCCATTAATACCAGAAAAAGAGTGCTATTGATGATCCTTGCTAGTGGCATGTAGGCTGTGATACCTTTTGAGTTTTTTCAATACACCAAAACCTACAGGTGTTGATGAACATTTGAAACCAAGAACATGGGCCGATTACCAGGAGTGGCAGTTAGTCCACATTTTTATATTCCTAGAGATGTGGCATTTATACCATGCGGTTGTACTGATACTCCAACAGCCGCCATCTGACAAAGCTTGAGGGAATTGAACCTGGAACCTCATCTCTAAAACCATGTAGATTCTTGCACAGATGATCTATCTAAAAATGAACCACACATAGAAATGATGAATGAAGAGAGAAGTAGAAAGAATGAATGAAGTTCGATTATGTAAAAAAAATCTTACTATACAATTGATATAAGCATATAACTGAACTAACTGATGCGAAGTAGGAGTGTTCAAGAGATATTTATGCTAACTCCTATGGAGATCTACCTAGATTGACACTAAATCCTATTCATATCTATCTAACTGCTAGTTATCTCAGTTAACAATAGATTAGTCTTAGTGTGAAATATCTCCAGCAAAATTGACTCAAATAATTTAACACATAAACAATGTATTAATCACTCCAATCTCCTACGATAACCTAATCCTATAGTAGATTACTCTCACCTCTCTCTCATATTTGTGGCCCTCCCATGAGGGGATGAAGCCCATACCTTCTCAATCAATCTTATACAATTTATAGGTTTATACATCAATCTTATGTTCATGATAGACACACTATCTTAGCTACAACAATAAATTTGTTGAGAGCATATTTCAACTACACACCTTAATAGGAGTTAATTAGTTGAAGAAGATCGCTCATGATTCAACTAGATTTAATAAACTCCTAAATAATATATTGAAACAACTTAGTAGATATAAACTCTACATTACAATAACGAATATATTTGACAAATCTCAACTTTAAAGTATGGTGAGGAATATCACATATTAAGCAAAAGACAAGTAGGAATAAAAAATTCCAATAAGTTATGCTTCAAGGACTCTTTTCCATCACATATGGTGGCTTCCTATAGGTATACCTTCAATGGATTGTGCAGATCTTATCACCACAAATTTATGGCTTTATGCTCAAATTTATCCCATGATTACATATTTCACTCACTCACTCTCTTTCTTCCATACAAATTTTGAATTGGTAGGTTTGTCTTTGAATTTGAATCAATCTAGATTTGATACCATATTGGGCCACCATGAAGGGAGCACCCCTTCATTTTCCACCTATAATTGCTAGTGAACTCCTTTCAAGGACACACCCTTCTCTTTCTTATGCACTATGTGAACAATGTTTTATGTATTGAGCTACGTTAGCCAAGTAAGCTCCTTTTATAAAAGGGATCACCTATCCCATTAATAAATTTGATTGTTCTTGTATCAATCTCATGTGTGTGTAATTACTTCCAATTTTTGTTTTCGTTTCACTGCTATTACTCGATTCTCAAATCTAAAATCAGATCAATTTGTATCATAGCTAAATCCTTCAAGCTTCTTCCCAAGAGCGATTACACACAATTGCACCTAGAGGATAGCACCCTTCCTCAAGGGTTTTTACAGGTAGATTCATAAAAATTTTTATTGGGAATCTCTCTCAGCTAGGGTTTCTCCTTCTATGCATCCTCCTTAGGTTGGATCTCACACCATTTTCAAGGTTTTTTTTCACCCTCCTTAGGGTTTTGATAGTGCACCCTTCTCATGGTTTGTTCCAGTGCACACTTGTGGTTGGTTTTCAACTCCCATGTACTCCTTCAATGATGCTCTATCCTCCCAAGTCCTCTCCTTCATCCACGTGACTTAGCCAAGTGGTGCACTAGCCTTCAAGAATCTCTCCTTTAGTATTGTGCTTCTCGAGGGTGTGCAAGCCCCTCTAAAGATATCTCCTTTAGTAGTTCACCTCCTTCAAGGGTGCACTAACCCCTCTAGGGATCTCTCTAATTGGGTTCCTCATTCTAGTGGTGTTCCTTCTTCATATCTTGGTTTTCCTAATAGTGTGCCCTATTTCCCTTGCTCTCATAGGCCAAATCTAGGACTAAAATTTAGTGTGCATTCGCTCTTGTGCTTTCAAACACTAGATATCAATTGTGTAGTGCCATATCTAGAGTGTTGCCTTTGAAAATTTCTCTTCTTTCGTAGATCCGAGCATTGTTTGGAAAAATTTCTATGAAAATCATGCATCGACCCAGGGAGGCATCTCTAGAAGACTGTTCCACGTCCTCTCCCATTCAGTACTTTTCCCTAGCCTTGAACGAGTTGATGTTTATGCAACAAAGATGATCTCCAACCCCAATGCAATTGGACACATACTTTCATCTTCCAAAATTCTATGGGAAATGAATGGAGAGGCCATAGAGTCTAGGATATGAATCCTCTCCACCTATTGTAAGACATCACCTTATATGGATGAAGAGACCAAGCTGTAGATTGCCAATCTTCAACTAGAAGCCATTCCTAAGGCCTGCTAGGATACTTAGTTACACACTCCATCTCTATTGATCAATCTAAGTCCCACACCTAACGACGATTTGTTGTCTATTGCTTATTGGGAGGATTTCTGCCAATACGCAATAGGTTTTACCCTCCCATTTACCATCAAAACCTTCTAGCTCATTAGTCACAAATCAAGCAACTCTTCGGACAATATGTTCAAAATTAGATTGACGTAATCTCTAAGCCTCACAACCACCTACACATCCAAAACTTCGAAGAGGTACTTATTGTGAAATTTAATTCCAATTTGTTGTTATTTCTATAGAAGGAGGTTGAGTTATTTGATATTCCCTCCTTGGACAAGGATTTTATTTATTCTTTGGTTGTGGAGTGCAAGGTAGATCCCAGAATCAAATCCCCTTATTCCAAGCCCAATACTTCTCCATCAAAGTCCTCCTCCCCCTCTCCCAATCCTAACTTGCCCCCTTGTGTCATGTCCATCAAACAAATTCCAACTCCAATACGGAGCATTGAGTACTTGTTGACCTAAAACAAATTGGCTCTAAGGTCAACAAGGGAATGACCCCATAGTCGTTTGGGATGGCTAGAATGAATGTATTTTATAGCTCCATTGGATGATCAGAGACTAACCTAAAGCTAACTAATTAAAGTAAACTAACCTACAAAATTTACAAAATGTACAATTTACAATGTGTTACCTAGCAAGTCCCTGGAAAGACCTAATTTTCTTATATAAAATAACAAATTAAAATTTTAAACAAAATATATGAACTTTTTTTAATTAAGATCATCTACTGAATTCCTAGCAAAATGAAATATGGAAGCTGCAAAAGCAATAAATAAAAATCTAATCAAATATTTACCTCTACTAAACCAAAACGCACTGAAAATACTACCAAAATAATGAATCAAATCTAATTTACTGAACATGACTGCTTGGGGGAAAACTTATCTAGTTGAATGAAATAGTTAATATACCACTTAAATTGAATGCTAAGTATATGTTAAGCTTCTGACATAGGAAAACATCCATCAATACAGAAAGAAAAAACAAAACCCTAACTTAATTTAGATCTATTTCAAAGGAAATAAGTAGGAACACAATCCAACTTTTCCTTGTAAGCAATCCTAATTGATAAAAAGGCAGATTGATTCAATTCCATTTTGCATTAAATAATAAATTTTCCTAAATAAAAAACAATAAAATACAATTTATCAATCCAAGACAACACACATCATAAATAAGAGAGTATTTCTTTAATTATTTTGAAGAATATAATCATACAAAACATCAACTTAATCTAGTCATATAATGCAAAAAGGAATTGAATTAATATAAGTAAAATGGTGTATATTGTTATATTAAACGTACTAATTTTGTTGAATAATGATTCTAAGAGAAGCAATATTGAAAATTCATAAAGGAATCAGAGACACAGTCAGGACTCATATTAAGAAGCATAGAAATATAATCCACAATAATCGAAGCATATAATTCATATATTACCAATACTGAAAAACAATCCACCACACAAGCATATAAGAGTCCTCTGCTATAAAAGTTGTGTTTCTCTTTCCAATAAAAAGTGTACACCAAGCTATTTGAACCGAATCCTTATCAAAGTGTACATCATCCTCTTTATAGAATAAAAATATGACTTCTAGTCAAACTACATGGCAGAATATTTACAAAAATAAGGAAGCTAAAATGAACTAAGTACAACCATCCATTAAGTTAACAGTATTGGATAAGCCAAATGACTGAGATCAGATTTGATTGCATCCACATTGAACAACTCATCATTCGGTTGGGAGAGAATCAACGAATTTATTAATATCTTACTAGTCTTTCACATTAATAGTTCCATGATTGCTTTTCCATGGAGACGTAATCCACAAAATCAAGAGCACAATGTCGGTTTTGAAAAAATGAGACATCAGATAGTAACAGTCTGTGCAATTTGTGGGAGCATAATTACAATGGTTATCCTTCACATCAATTATCTTATCTAGTCAATCACAGATGTCCTTAAATCTAGTCAAGTCAGATTGAATATATGGAGTGGGATGAACACCTAGGGGAAATTTGAATTCATGACTAGATTGGGAATGTACATAAGGCTTTTGTTGCTCAACGTTTTCCACAAGTCATTACTATTCAAGCTCATCAATATTAATCATTGTATTGTTATCATGCAGAGAGGATCAGTTACATTTCATATGAGACAGGAGCCTAACTTATTGTTTCCCTACTATACTTCCAAATTGAGGCTTGTTACGTTCAACAGATGGCCTATAATCGTCAACATGTGCCCGATCGAATTACCTAAAGCATGTCCAGGCTTGGGAGTTTCAATAACAAATGCTTTTTCCTTATGATCAATATATTCATGTTCCTTCTTAACTTGACAATCTTCTTCAGATTGACCAACACATTGTGATTTGACTTCTTGAGTTTCTAAGTCATTGGGTTGATGATGCTCGCATGGAGCAACATGACCACCTTAAAATTTTACTGTTGAGGATGCTAAGTCACCAATAACATTACAATTTTCTTGTTCGTTTGCTTTACATGAATTGAGGGGCATCGAAGAGTTACCAAGGTTATTATGCAACTCACTTTCCATAGAAGTAAGTTGACTTCGAAATTGATAAAAAATTAAAGTATCAAGAACCTGTTCATCTGAATCAATATCATCATGATTCGAATTCTATGTGCTTAAACTGCTTTGACATGTGTTTTGGAGTTTCTATTCTTAACTTGTGTCCTCAACTGTTAAAATGCTGAATTCTTGAGCCAAATGCTTGACATTACCTTCTATAGACTCAAGATTAGCAATTATATCCATTTTCCATTCAGTTAGGGGTTTTTCAGCAATGTATATGGAACCGTGAATGTAACCATCACTTAGATCCTAAATCAATATCTCAACGAATGAATAGTTTAATTCTTCATTCAAATTGGCTTGGGATGACTTCTATATATGATCTAGTTTTTAAGGGTTTGAGTCACCTTTATTTGTTTTAGATCCTGCTCGATAATATCTTGGAGCATTTCCTATGAATATGTAGCCCCAAAGGCTTGAATGTTCAGGTTCTCACATTGACAAGAATTCCCCTTAATGAGGGGATCACCTTTTGAAATGGTAGGACAACAAATTTCTTGAGAATTAGGCCCAAGTGGACATTGAATCTCAAAGTCGTGGTCCGTAATTAGTGTACTAGCCATAGTAGATGAAGTTGATAAAAGTTGATTAGAACCCTCATTATCAGATGTTGAAATTGGTAATTAAAGACTAGAAATAGAACTAACATTAGGAGCGATATTATGCACAGACTCTTGTAGATTGTCTTCTTACTATGGGAGGGTTTCAATGAAGCCATTTCAAATAAGAAATACTTGCCAAGTATCCCGTATAAAATTCAACTTCTTGTCTACAAGGACGCGAATAAGCCCGAAATGGTTTAGTCTCCAAGAGGGATAGTGAACATCTTTGTGGCCTTTGTGAGACATGGTGTTTAGACTCATATACAAGAAATGTGGGAGATTAAGATTAAAACCAAGGAATGCCATCAATAACTGGAGATGGTAGCGGAGGATCGGATTAAAACGACCATCATATGACACAAATAGACTCAAAACCAAAAACAATTTAGGCCATTGCCCCTTAAACAAATTCTTCGACATACCTTTTTGGTTATAGATAGTAGAAGTAGCTTTTTGAAGTAGATTTTCCCAGGAGAGACGCTTTACAGGAATATGCTTGTACATTTTTTCTCCACTACAAGGAAGGTCAGTGGCCGCTACAATGAAATCCTCATTAACATCGAATTCAAGGTCCCCTACCGAGACCTGAATACCATCGAAAAACCAAGAGAATGCTAGAGAAACAACCTTATTATGAACACAAATTTTTTTCATGAAACCCATCCATCCAATTTTTACCAAAAGTTGAACGAGTTGGCCATCAACCTCCACAGACCTTACATTGTCAGGTTCAACATGGTTGAGAAATCCCATAGCAAAATAAAGAGTGCAATTACCAAATTCCTTAGAAGAAATGTGAATGGGGCATACTAAAGGTTGATAAGGTAAGGTTTCACAAAGGAGCAAGGGTAAAACCCTACAACGCTCCCAGAAGACGGAAAAAATCTTGGAAAGATAAATGTAGAATAAGAAACTGCTAAGGGACCCCTTGAAAAATCCACAATGCCATGTGATAAAGGATTGCACTCCAAGGAGGAGATCACCATAATGGAAATTGTACCATGACAACTTCGATCATGCTTGGGATAATAACACCAATGATTAGGTTTGTTTATAGAACACAACGTAAATGCCATGTTGTCATCAAACGATTGCATGAGCAAAGGATGGCCGATGGCCAAGCCTTCCATGTTGTTGTTGCATGCAAAACACATCCAGGTAAGCCAAGTCAAGTCAATGGTTGTGGAGGTTGGAAGCAGATGTGGAGCTCATCTTAAAATGTGACCATACAACTCATCCATTAACATGATTAACCTAGGTTTCCTTTGTATTTGGGACAAGACATAAAGTCTTAATCAAGGATGAATTGGAGATAATCTGTATCGAGTTGTAATTCATCGAGACATTGCAAGGTTAAATGGATAGCACCACTGTCGTGATTACCTATAACCCAAGTACAATTACTCAAATGACGGATTAGGAAAGTCTTGATCACCTTTGATGTGATTTATTTAACATTGGAAAATTCAAGTTTGGGCGCATGCAAGGGATACAATACAAGCATACTATCCCTTTCCTTCATAATCTCAATGGTAAACCTTAGGATATGATAGAAATCATTGAATAGGCTTGATCATATAAAATACTTCGTAAAAATAAAATTCATAATATAAAGAATTTCCTCCACAATACAAAGTATTAGTGAAATAAGATCAAACCATTCAAATACAATATTAATCCCAAGTATAATTCATGAAAATATTTGAAATAAAATGCAACTGAAGGTGTTCACCATAATGGATAGTAATACCCCCACAACGAACCTGTAAATGGAATCAATAGAGATTAAAAGCTACAAAATTAGTCAATTTAGAAAAATATCATTTAAAAGGATATCATCAACAACTTACCAAAATACGAATCTGAATCACTATTATCTTTCTTTCCATCTAGATGAAGAGAAACATCGAAGCTCCGAGAAAAATAATAATCGAAAGAATTAGTTCATTTGAACAAGGATGCAAAATCATAATACATATAGATTGAAAATCGAAGAATGTATTGTTCCAAAGAGATGATATTTCAAATTTTCGGATTCCATGCTTTCTGTCATGGAATCCAAAATCTGATTGCAATTTTAACCACACTATGGATATCCAACAACTTATTCACATGATTAACATACTTAAATATCATTCAATATACAAATGGTCCAAAACTGAAGGAAAAATAAAAATCATTCTAACTGTACAGCCAGATATAGATAAACAACACTCCACAACCAATACATTACCTGACATTAAAAATTGATAATTGTAACATCCTGAACAAATTCTGAAGTGTGAGACCTATTCATTTTACAAAATGAAAGGGTTTCTGTTGGTAAAGGTCAACAAATGGAGACTGGCTGGGAGAACTAGTTATCTCTTATTAACATTCTATAGGAAAGATGAATAGAGATGCGTAGAAATAGAGATCGCTAATGAAAATGAGTTTACTTCCAGCATTATGAGTTCCACCATCAATTCTTTAAATAGACTTTCATCCATTTGAAGCAACTAAAATATTTCCCCACAACTGACCAATGAGAGTGTAGAAATTAAAGAATAAGAAGAAATGAAAGAATGAACACATTCTTCATCAACTTTCCTTAAATATAATTGGCTTGTGATAACCGAGAATTGCCATATAATTTTTCCCCTCATACCACTGGCATTACCATTGTTACTAGAAGGATTTTACAGCCTCAATAATGTTTCCTTAACAAAATTTGGTCGATTGTATCCCATTCACTAAATAAAGTTGTATGTGTATAATTATTATCCATGTGATTCATTTCTAAAAAGTAGACTTAAACGAACTACCCTAACTTGGTGATCATATTGTGAAAACATCATTCACAAAATCTTACAGAAAGTGAGCAGGTTGGTTCGTAATGAGACCTCCCATGTTCTAGAGTTAAGGCCTAAAGCCACTGCCCTGTCTTGGTAACCAGATAGTGATAACGTCACTCCAAAGAGTTTCATGATCATGAACAGGTAGGATCGCAATGAGACCTCTTTCCTTCAAGCCATCTTCTCAGGTTTCAAAAAGTTTAAATTTTTTTCCTAAGGGACAAAAATGCAAGCTAACAAACTGGATTGATAACCAAATGATCGTAGTGTCATTCACTCATACATGCAAATCATGAAAAAATAATCTTGTAATAAGACCTTTTGTTTTCCAGTTTTAAGGATGAAATCCATCTCCCTATCATGGTGACTAGATGTGGAGATGCCATTCCACAAGTACCCATGATCATGAATAGGTTGGCTCGAAACGAGAACCCCTATATTGCAATCAACCCCTCAGGACTAATTCAGTTAGAAAATTAATTTAGGATTGGATAGTGAATGGGGAATCATATCCAAAATACTTTCGTAAAAGCACAGAGTGGTGTAAAGAGGTTAATGATTTTGACAATATCGATCACACTCATTGTTAAAGGACGTGGCCAATAAAAATGTGCCAATCTCATTCTACCTAAAAAAAATAGATGTGGCCTCAATTGACAGTAGAAAAGGTTGAAGATGGAGCTTACATGGCTCCGAAACAATTTTTTCAAGATTCAGAGGTGTGCCTCCACAAGTGGAGTAAAATCAACTTCAATAACAAACTTAAAAAAATTTCATATATAACTCTACCTACTTGTGGGATGTAGCCATAAGAACTAGTCCACTTTACCTTTTCACTGTGAAAATCCTCACAGCAGATCTAAGAGATGATGTATACCTCACAAGAAAGTAATTGATTAAGCAAGAAAATAGAAGAAGAGTGGTCAATGCAGTATAATGAGCAATAGAATAATAATAAAGTAGAACTCGGATAGAAGCAAAAATACTTCACACACACTAGTTAATTAATCACAATATGGACAAATAAATAGTACAATGCATGAGGATTCGAATGCCTAAGGTGGCAATTCGAATTAGCCTTCATGGAGTGATCAAAGGATCACTGGAGTGTCATCGAAGCACAACTAGTAGTATATCTCATCATCGGTGGAGTCATCAATGCACAAGTAACTGTCAACTGTCAGTCAAACTAAGTCTAACTGAGTGTGGTAGGTGTAACTGAATGTAACTGGCACATGGAGACACTAACTGAATGAAGGAGGCTCAGTGGAGGGTGCATGAGGAGCTAACTAGCGTTAGAATGGGCAGTCAAGTCTTAGTGGAGCTCCATCAGAGTGATACAATCAGTTGAGAGTCAGTTTAGCCTTAAATCAAGGGAAGAACTGAAGACAACTGAAGATAACTGAAGTGCAATTGAATGGTAGGTGAGAGAGGATGAGTGGCTTCCTTAAATCAAGGAGGAAGGGCGCACTAAGCTCTAGGAGGGATAAAACAGATCTGAGAGAAGCTCCCGGGGGCTGGCTAACTGAGGGCTAGGTGCTGTACTGATGACTAGAATGCATGCAAATGCATGCAAACCCTAAATGATGAATGCAAACCCTAAAAGTGCATGCATGACTGAAAATGTAAATGATCAAAATACTGGTGGGACTAGGATGGAGTATAGGAATATCCTAACACCCCCCGTTAATCCATCCTAGGCCCTGGTAACGAAGACCAAAGGTCACCCAATACAATGAATAATAATAGTCAATAATCCAAGGAAGTGGGGAAAATTTCATGGGAAAAATACCCCTCCCTCAAAACAGACTGTAAGGAACACATAAAAAATAAATGCTCCAAACTCAAGCAGGTGTGATGCTTGGTCATATTTCTGGAGGTATCTTCTTCTTGGGAAGAAGAGGATCATGCTCAAAAAGCATGGGCTTGTACTTGCTCTTCAGATCGAATGTGATGAGAACAAATCCAAAAGTATGAGGATGATCCTTGAACCTATGATTTGAATCAGCTGAGGTAGGATCAAAAACATGAATGTGCAAATAGTCTTTTGTCTTCTCCTTCGAACCATCATGGGTGAGATTATGCCAAAAAGAACCATCAAATAATAACTTGAAATCCAAATCAGATTTAAGACTTGAAGAATAGTTTCATGAGATCTCCTTTGAACCAGCAGGGGTGAGATCAAAACCATCATATGCATGAGAAATTATCTCAAGTAGTGTTTTCTTAGGATCCAAATTAGATCCAAGACTTGAATCATGGTTTCTTGAGATCTCCTTTGAACCATAAGAGGTGAGATCAAAACTAGTAAATGCATGAGAGATTATCTCAAGCAAATGGAAATGGTTTATTGAGATCTCCTTTGAACCATAAGAGTTGAGATCAAAACCATTAGATACATGAGAAATTATCCCAAGTGGGTGGCAATGGACATATTCTTCAATAACCTTCTGAAAGCATGGAATAATGATCATATAGTAGTAAATAAGAGGTGATTGCTTGAGGAGAGCGAATGCATTACCTCCAATAGCTGATTTTTCCTTTGAAATAATGATGTGATCATGATGCAAACCAACAGACTCTGGTGCAAGAGAGGATTTAGGACCTTCTGCAATATCTAGAGTGTGAGATGGAACAGAAAGAGAAGAAAGTTGGAGCATGAGTGTAGAATCTGCAAGTTCTTTGTGGACAACTTCAATATGAGATGATACTGGTTCATGATATGAGAGACCATCAAGGAGAGTGAATGCATCACTGGGCTTGTTCTCGAAAGGGTTTGGACCAATTCCTTTATTCTGTCTACCAAATATTACATCCAGGTGAGCCCATAGCTCTTTTGGTGATGAAAAATCAGGGAGGTCATATAACATCCATTCATTCATAGAAAGCATCATTGATCCAAAGATTCCATCACCTTTATTTAACTAATCAATCTTCTCTTCAAAAGATTCGAACTCTCTCTCAAAACAATAGTCAAAGAGATCATGGCTCTTCAAATATGCTATCATTTTTTGTTTCCATTCATCATAGTTGAGTGGAGAAAGAGGAGGGATTTCTTCTGAATTCATTGAAGCTGTAGAAGACCTGCAAAAAAAATAGAGAATATCTGTAACTGCTACTGCTACAAAATTGCAGAAACTACTGCACTCGAAATCTTGATAATAACCTGCAAAAAACTCTCAGGAATGGAGATAAACAATACTCTCAACATGCTCTGATACCATGTGAAAATCCTCACAGCAGATCTAAGACATGATGTATACCTCACAAGAAAGTAATTGATTAAGCAAGAAAATAGAAGAAGAGTGGTCAATGCAGTATAATGAGCAATAGAATAATAATACAATAGAACTCGGATAGAAGCAAAAATACTTCACACACACTAGTTAATTAATCACAATATGGACAAATAAATAGTACAATGCATGAGGATTCGAATGCCTAAGGTGGCAATTTGAATTAGCCTTCATGGAGTGATCAAAGGATCAATGGAGTGTTATCGGAGCACAACTAGTAGTCTGTCTCATGATCGGTGGAGTCATCAATGCACAAGTAACTATCAACCGTCAGTCAAACTGAGTCTAACTGAGTGTGGTAGGTGTAACTGAATGTAACTGGCACATGGAGACACTAACTGAATGAAGGAGGCTCAGTGGAGGGCGCATGAGGAGCTAACTAGAGTCAGAATGGGCAGTCAAGTCTCAGTGGAGGTCCATCAGAGTGATACAGTCAGTTGAGAGTCAGTCTAGCCTTAAATCAAGGGAATAACTAAAGACAACTGAAGATAACTGAAGTGCAACTGAGTGGTAGGTGAGAGAGGACTAGTGTCTTCCTTAAATCAAGGAGGAAAGGTGCACTAAGCTCTAGGAGGGATAAAAATGATCTGAGAGAAGCTCCCGGGGGCTGGCTAACTGAGGGCTAGGTGCTGGATTGATGACTGGAATGCATGCAAATGCATGCAAACCCTAAATGATGCATGCAAACCCTAAAAGTGCATGTATGACTGAAAATGTAAATGATCAAAATACTGGTGGGACTAGGATGGAGTATAGGAATATCCTAACATTCAGCATAAATCAAACCTCAAAATATTTAGATAAAAAAATTAGTTCTTCCAAATAAATACTGACTAACAAGTTACTGAATTTATTTATACTAAAAATAAACACTCAAAATAACTACCAGAAAAAATAAAAAGCTCAGGTCTGATTTAAAATTCGAATTTATTATTTCTTCAAAATGATAATTTCATGTTAAAATTTGCAGAATATTTCTAGGAAAAAACATAAGGCTAATATTAATAATAATAATAAAATCTAAATCTTTATCAGAATGTAGCTGCAACTGCAATAGAAATTAATGCTTTCACAACCATTATAGGGTGAAAGTAAAATTTAGACCTAATCAAGATAAAAAAAATCGAATTGAAACAAAAATAGGGTTCAAACTAATGTCAAATCAAACAAGGTACATGATCCAAAATTGAAAAGTATATACAAAATATGTACATAATTGACTTCCTATATGGAAATCAGGGAAAATATTTCTTCAAAATGTGTCCATTCACTGGATAGGTCTCATCTTGACCCTCTAGTGATTGCAACCGAAACATACTAGGACCAATATTCTCACTAATTACAAACAGCCTAGGCCATAGAGATAGGAATTTTGTGTTTTGTCCTTTCTCTTTGTGTGCCTTGTCCCATTTCAAGACTAGGTCACCAACCTAAAAAATTTCATCAAAAGAAGATTTATTGTCAAACTAGTGTTTAATAATTCGTTGATGATGATCAAACCTATTTTTGGCTTTAGAGCTTTCTTCTTCCAATTTCAATAGGTGATTAATTATGCCTTCCATGGCAGAGCATTCAGTTTCTTGAACCGCTTGGGAGAGTTGTAAGTATGGAAAAAACATATTGGGTGGAAGAATAACTTATTTCCTGTAAATGAGAAAGAAGGGAGAATTTCCCAATGATGATTTTGTAGTTACTATGTTAGCCCATGGTGCATTAGATAGGGCAATGTGCCAATTTATATGATGATTTGCATAGTATTTTTAAGGATTCTGATGGAATTCTTATTGGTAGATTCGACCAAACCATTTCCCTGAGGGTAATATTTTGCAAAGTATTTGATATTTATTCCTTCATGTAATGCAAACTGTGTTAACTCAAGTGATGAGAAATATGAAGCATTATCCAAAATTAATGATCTAGAGACACCAAATCGAGTGATAATATGAGATTCAAGAAAACATATTACCTATTTGGTATTAACAACATGAAGCATAATTGCTTCTACCCACCTTATAAAGTAATCAGTAGTGGTCAAGATATACTTATGTTATTGAGATGAGGGTAGGTTTATGGGACCAACAATGTCCAGACCCCATTGCTGGAAGGGGAAGTTAATAGAGGTAAGATACAAAGGAAATGCCACTTTCTTAACTCTACCTGCGAATTATTGGCAGATTTGTCACTTACGTGCCAGAGCATGTCCGCCCTTAAATAAGTTCGGTCAGTAATAAACAACCCTCATGAGTTCATATGTAGTGGTGTCTCCACTTAAATGGCCACCAACATGCCTAGAATGTAACTCATCCAAAATTCTTAGAGAATCTGATTGTTCTAAACAACATATTAAAACACCGTCATAATTTTTCTTGAATAACACATTGTTTATGAGATAGTAAGGGGGTGATTTGAGTTTGAATGCTCTCTTCTTTATAATATCCAAATCTTGTGGTGTTGTGCCATGTGTTAGAATATATTTCAGATCAACATACTAGGAATTAGGGCTATCAGGTACAACAAAAACCTCATTTACATCTAACATTTCAATTTCCTTTTTAGAAAAATCAGTGTTAGGAGTGTTGACACAATCCACAGTGAGTTTTCATAGACCTTTACATTTCACAATTTGCACATGTTTAATCTCAATATCATACTCCTGAAGTGTTGTCATCCAGTGGGCCCTTTTCTCACCCAATTCTTTCTATACCAACACATTTCTCATTGCTGCATAAGGGATAATGACTTTCATTTTTAATTTCAGCAAATATGGCCTGAAATGCTTCACTTCCTTAAACACAATAAAATCATGTTTGTCAACTACTGAATATTTCAATTCAACACCCTTAAATGTAGAACATTGGAAAGAAATCGGAATTTCATCATTCTGGTCATTTTTTTGAGTTAGGACAACAACATAAGCATTTTCAGTCACAAAAGTATAAAGTTTAAATTCCTTTGTAAATTCAAGACTTACCAAGGTAGGATCCTCAAATATTGCTTGTTTAATTGTGAGGAATGCCTGATTTTCCTACTTTCCCCACTTATAAACAACATCCTTTTTAACCAAATTTTGTATTGGCCTAACTATCTTAGAAAAAATGGGAATAAAACTTTTAACGAAATTAATTCTACCGATAAATGACTACATACTTTTCGTGGAGTTGAGCAATGGATTGTGTTCTATCCATATCTATCATGATTCCATGTTTGGAAATGATGAAGCCAAGCACCTTTCCTTTAGTGACTATGAAAACAAATTTCTTGGGGTTTAGAGAGATACCATATTTTCTACAACATTAAAAAAAAACATGTAAGTGTGCTAAGTGGTCTTTTCTCCTTTTTGAATAGACTATAATATCGTCCAGATAAACCACCATGAACTGGTTAATGAGGACATGGAACATGATGTCCATGGCTCGCTTAAAAGTGGCACGTGCATTTATTAACTCGAAACACATTTTCTGATAGGAAAAAGTGCCCCATGGTGTCCTAAAAGCGGATTTTAGCTGGTCAGGATCCAATACTAACACTTGGTTGTATATTGAGAATCCATCCAACAAAGACATAATCTTAGAACCTGAGACACGTTGTAATATTTGTTGCACGATAGGGACAAGGTAATTGTCCTTATCAAATGCTTTTCTTAGATTGTGAAAATGAACATAAAGTCGAATTTCACCATTCTCTTTCCTAAGAGGAAACAAATTGGAAAGCCACTAGGTATGTCAAATAGGGAAAATGATTCTTGCAGCTAACAGATTATTTAGATCATGCTTTATTGTGGGCTCCAAATTGGGATTCATTTTTCTAAGTTTATGTTGGAAGGGTTTTTCATCAAGCTTCATGGGTATGATATGATGCATCATGTTTGTGTCAAAGGTCTTTAGATATTCATACTTCCAAGCGAATACATCTTTGTATTCCTTGAACATTTTGATGAATGAAGCCTTGTCTTGTTCAGTGCAATCTACACCTAGATTAATGTTCTGGGGATTGGTATCAGTCCCTAGCTTTATGATTTCATACCTCATGGTAGAACTGTTAGTATTACAATTTACGACTGCTTTAAATTTATCATGAAGATCATAAACATCTTCTAGTCTAATAACATAGCGAGGGGTAGATTTTACTGAATTAAATGTTTCCTCAATTGACAGATTACCAGTAATGGCTGAAAAATCATGCAGATTCTCATCATGTGTTATTTCATCAATTATTACATCCTGAAAATGATTTTACATATGAATAAATGCAATGATATATTGATCATCATCAGACACATGCTATTTGATCACATTGTCAGGTATAGTGAGCCTAAAAACCAATTCAATGGAAAAATAATTAGGTGCAAAATTCTCAACATGTATCAATTTAGAAGCCATATTAGCTAAACGATCAACTTCTTGATGCCATGATCTTGGAACCGAATTAATATTAAAAGCTAAAAAATTCAATATCAGTTTCCATACCTCAAGTTGGTAACTCCTGATGTGAGGTGAAACACAATGAATGGATTTCTTTACATATTTAATGATAATTTCTGAATCTCCAAAAACTATTATCATTTTTACGCCAAGGTCACTGGCCTTTTTAAGACCTTGAATTAGTGCTTCATATTCTGCGATATTATTAGCACATTCAAATTCTAATCTACAAGAAATAAATATATTCTTACCTATGGGATCCAACAATAAGCATCCAACTCCAACACCTTCTTTGCATTTAGATCCATCAAAGCAGAGGGACCAAAGCTCATCATTAGGATCGAAAATAATACTATTAACACTGTTTACATTATTTACAAAATTTACAAAATGATTAGATATAACTTATTCGGTGCAAGATACTAATTTAGATAGTTGTTTTGATCCTAACAAAGGAGAAGGTCTAGCCTTCAAATTTAAAAAATACGAGTAAAAAACATAATTACCTAAAGTTGAATCAATGCATAAAACTGGTTCATTTGGATAATTGATTTCAATGACTATGTGTTTCGCATAAAGTTCTCTATTGACTTGGATTTTTTTAGGTTTACCATTAAGTGGTAACCACATATGAGACCAATATGTGGAAAAATAATTGTTAAGGTTTCATGACCTTTCCCTGCCTAAAAATAATCCATAATTTTCAAGGATATCAACAACTATAATGTCAATTTATTGGCGAACTCTAGGATCCAGGTATAATCTAATTAAGACATCTTTTAATTCGCCTAAAACTTTGACATTGCTACAATTTTGCTAATCGGATTTAGTTTCATACGGTTTCAATTCAACATTAATTTTCTTGCATATAGATACATGAATAACATTTGAGGCACTTGAATCTACCATGCAATTATGCACGTTCCTATTATAAATTTCAAAAGTTAACAGAAAAGGAGAAACGTTTGAATTCTTACTTGATGAAGTAGATTTGTCTCAAATCTGTTTTTTATCATTGCTGGAAACATTAGTAGATTTGTGAGAGTTCATATTTTCCTCTGAAGGAACATCATGTTTACCTTGAGAAATCACATTAAATTCATGAAGAATTTTCTACTATATTATGGGAATCTTAAGTAGTTCATACAAAGAAATATTTGATTTAAGTTTCTTAAGATCCTCAACAAGAACATACTCCATATTTGAAAAGGAAAGGTTTTACATGTTTCTTCCTGTTTTCTAGAAGTTGAGACTTCATTATTATTTTGGGAAGAGGTGGAAGAGTGTCGGCTATCAACTATCCCTTTGCTGATTTTATTGTAAGGATGTTGGTTTTTAAGAACAACTCAACTATTATATTCAAACTAGTTGTTAACACCAAAATTGACCCCCAAGGCTGAAAGAGGGTAATTCCGGGTAACTACAAACCAATCTTTGGCCTGTGCTACTGAACCAACACAAACAGAGAGGGCTCTCTCTAAAATCTCATGAAAAGACTGGAATAATCAAGATTGTCAATAATGAAAAAGAAACACCAGCATTCATGGCCAAGATATTCAATTACAACAATTATACAGAAGATCAGATTTTTGTTTGGAACAAAAATGATTCAAGCACTGTTTGGTTGAAAACATATGAATTTCATTTGGGCAATGGAGTCGCATTTAACAAAACTCTGAAACATCATTCACAAATATTTTACAAACGCATTCACAAGGGCAAGGTAGCAAGCAACTAGTAGTCAAAGAGATTTAATTTGTGGAACAGAAGAGAAAAGAAATAGTCCATCAATGTAAGGCATACCAAGATGAATCCTACATCAACTTTAGTAGAATATGTTGGTGAAATTCTTGGAAAAAACTAAGCGGCGCATAACTTCTATGAATTCCACTTAATCATTACCTTGATCCAAGCATGAAAGAAACAACACAAAATGGGATAACAAAGAGAGAGACACAATTTCACATGGGAAGAGAGAAAATACAGACTACCAAACCAATTACACAGGAATCCCTATAAAAACGCAGGCTTCGGCTCTGCAAACTTTATTAAAATAGCTCAAAAATGTCTTACAGACTAATCCTCAATATACCAAAAGTTTTCAAATAAGATTTTCAACCCTTGTGCCTTCGATTACAAACATATTTATAGATGTCTTTGAGCTCTAGGCTCGACTCCTTCTGAACAGAAAATAGTTACAACCATATGACACCTATCTAATAGCCAAATCGAGGCATTGTTTGCTGTCACTATCACAAAAAAACATATCTAAGAGGAAGGCCTAACTGCCATTTACAATTGCGTGGCCGTTTCATTACATGTCCAAATTACTTTTAAACAAAAATACAAAAATTGCAGTTATGTAGCTACTTTTAGCTGACTTCATTGATTATCCTTGAACTCTTCATGCTGAACAAAAAACATCTAAGGCTGGAATTGTTGCTTACCAGGCATGGTTCCTAACTTGCACTAGCTCGATGTAGAAATGAAAATTACCAATAACAGATCAGACCTGACGGATCCTGCCACTATCATACATCATTAAGCTGTACCGCCCTTCAAACTAGGTTATAGATCGTCTTAATCCACAAAATTGGAGATAAGGAATGTACCCATGTAGCCAATAGACAGAATTGTCGGGTGGTGAAATAAGAATGTTGCCACCTTAGTCTTGGGTCTTCATTTGACCATAACAATCAAGAAAATCACCCACGTCGAAAGAATCTTCCGCTTGGGTCCTTTTTGGTAGAGGAGTAGAGGGTACCCCTTCCATGGGGAGTATTAGATCCTTGATAATTTCCACCTCCTGGCTGGTTTTCTGCTCATTTTCTTCATAGGTTTCTTCTTTCTTCCCTGCTGCTGTAAACTCCAATCAGTCTGTCCTTCCTGGGGAACTTCCGATTTGCAGAAGGAGCCATCTTCCCTATGAATGCGAACTATGGGAGGTAAATAAATGTGCTCCTCCTCCATCTCGGACAACACATGTTGTGGTACAATTACTACTTCGGTTCCTTGCTCTGTCTTCATGCTCTGATACAGACTGCAAAGAATACCAAGACAGAAAAACTCGCCACCTTCTTAGATGTGAGTTGCCAGCGTAGGAGATCCGGTTTATAACAACTTATAACAACGACGTTCCCATGCAAATCATTCAGCCATGATTTTCTGACTGGACCTTCCAAATGATTTGGCATGATGATTGAGGCTTGAAATGACATCGGACATATCTGGTCGTACTTTTCGGACCATACAAAAATGACACCAAACTATGCCGAGGTGGCTCAGCCTATGCGCCAATCATTGATTCTCAGCAAAGGTGTTTTTCCCCTATGAAAACTCAAGCTTGCATCGGGACCGTAGATTTCATCCTCCGTAGTTTTCCATTTTAGTGACACACTTGTTCTAATTGGTAGTTTGATCTCTCAAAGCATTCCTAGCTGTTGGTCCCGTTTCTGCTCAAATCTTGGTCGTCGGATGATGCATCTTTTACCTGTCGTGGCGATTTGAGATGGGGTTAACCTACCCATGAGAAAAATCAGTGCGTTCATCTTAGACCATTGATTCGCTTTTGGTGGTTCTGCACCGTTGACAGGTGCACGATGCTTACTCCGACCACGGCAATTTGAAACATAACACATTTCGTGTAAGTTAGATCAGTGCGGGGGCTGTACACCGTAGAATTATCCTCTCCCTAATCTCCATTGTCGATTTCTTCTTAGGAAAAAGCTCACCGGTCTACCCCTGTCCATGCTTTAAAGCATCCATATTTTCATCGGCACCATGAGCTTGAGGTCGTAGATCTTCGAGACCTCTGATCTAAACCATTCATACATGCTGCTTCCAGTGTCTGGCGTTTTTTACCCGCCGCTATGCCTACAAAATAGCATGGGCACTAGGCTTTCTCTTAACATTACCATGCTCTGGGATAAACCTATCGCTCGTGATTCGAATCCTTCCAAGTGTCCTGAGAGCTAGTTCTCTCTTCGGGGATTCTTATGACCTTGAAGCATATTTGTTTCCCAACTACACATGCATTTCTTTCTGCTAAAAATTCATCAAACTTAAGAGGTGGGATGACTCCAGTGTCAAACCTTGCTAAACAAATACTAACCCTGAAAAGTAGACTCAGCTGGACCTCCGTTACCCATTGGTCAGTATCTAAACCTAAGAATTGAGCCAGCATTGAGAAGACCAACTGGGAATCATCATCAAAAAGGTTGACGTCCAAGGGGTATGGCTTTTCTGCAACTTCGTAGTGAGGTTTTAGACATGTGGCTAGGAAAGTTAGACGACTTTCCGGGGCGATTGGACGGAATAGGGAAACCACAGACTCTTCTGAAAAGCTTTCCGACTCCTGGTACTACGACTCAGGGACAAAAAATGAATTCTTTACAACCGATGCATCTAAAACACAGATAGCTTTAGACCTGGGGGCATCCATGACTATCCTTGTGGATTCGGAGTAATTCACGGAGCACCATGTTACAAACTCAGGGAAAGAGGGTACTTGGTCTAGGCAAAAGAAAATAAAAGACGACCTAAGGACCCCGTGTATGTCCAGTCCCTGTTCATGCAGAGCATCTAACTTTGTTTTAATCTCAGGGACAGAGAGCTAAATTCATGGGTTAAACACATCTGCATGCCTATCTTCCAGGGCCACCCTAGCTTTATAGCTGGTAGAATCCTATTCATCTCCCATCTTATGACTAAAGATTCAACTTTTAAGAGAAAGGACGGTTACAAGACCCTACCTGTCGGTTTAGAAGCTCTGAGCAGGCTACTGGAGGTTCTGTCACCTTCGTTGTCTGCCACACGCCGAGGGACCACAAGACTTCGACAATATTTGAGAACAAATGTCAACCCTCATGGTTTTTTCTTATATATATAACTGTGCTAACATAACTCCTGCCCTTCTTTACATGATGTCCTTTAATCTCCGCCATCAGTTTCTCACATGCCTATTCACTACCGTCAGATCGACTGCTTCTTTATCCCTTGATTTGACACCCGGCTCTTCTTTACCGTTAGATATGATTTAACTTTCCATCTATGCCATTCATCTTGTCCATGTTTCTCCATAAGGTGGCCTCGCATGTACCCAAGTGGTCCCTACTATGATTTCTTCCTCTGTGCGACGGGATCTAAGGTTGACATCTGGCAGGCGGGAAAGTTTCATCGCATCCACTATTTCACTATCCAGCATGCTACTTCTTCATGCGATCAACTACGAGAGCCGTTGATGTACCCCCATTTGCTGTAAGAGCCATGGATCTTTCCACCTGTTCATACCATTGCATGCACCCAATCTTATATATGGCCTTCTATCAATTCTCCTTGTGCATCGTCTGCTGTTGACACTTGGCTGGCGGGGAAGGCTCATCGCATCCACCCTTTTCCTATCCTCCTCGCAACTTGGCTATGTGGGATCCCATATAGGGATGTGGATCTTATCCCCACACCTAATCTATGGTGTAGATCGATGTGATGTTTAGTATCCCATTATTGGACCGATGGACTATAGGTTGTAAAGTGTGATTCTCGCCTATTAATACCCACACTTCAACATTTTCCTATCTTTTGCACATTTGGTTCTTCTTAGACCCCTTATTCTTTCCCATTAGCACCTAGCTCTAGAGCATGGAGGATATCTCGGGTTCTCTACCAGGTACATTTTGACCCTCCATCCCTTCCCTTCAACTGCATATTGTAGAAAAATATATGGTTGTTAACATTAGTATTCATTTGCCTAAAAAAAATGGTCAGTAGTTTGCGGAGGCTAATTTTGGTCATCATAATTTTTTTTTTTTATCAGAACCTTCAGCTTGATCTCCATAAGGATGATTTGTCATGAAAAAAGAGCCTGAAATAAATTTCTTATTTATCCTAAATTCATCCTTTCAATAACAGGAAGTTGTTTGTCTTGGGAATTTTGAAATTCTTTTTTGAAAGGGAATCTAGGAGAATTTCTATTAGAGGAACTCTCTCCTACATTTCTCTTTATGTCAACCACTTCGTTTGATATCTTCTGCAAATCTTTATTCAAGTTGTTAAGGTCAAAGTTAGGTTGATATTTTTTGAGGAGGATGTGTTTGGATAGTGTTTCAGGTTTCTTTTTGGACGTTGAGGGTTGATCAATTTACATTTCAGGACTATCCTTTAAGCTAAGCATATCCAGGCTTCTCAACCAAGATGGCTTCGTGAAATGCTTGTTGCAGATTTATTTTGTGGTACCTCTTGACCCATGTGGACTCATCATGTGGGAGGGATCTAACATAATATGCAATTTGGAGGATTCTTGCTAGCATATACTCTTAAAGAATTTTATTTTTTAAAGTCAAGAATCTCTGGTTAAAATCCTTGACTTTCTCTTTTGGGTCCATTTTCATCCTAGAGAGTTCCATGACTAAATATTTAGGAGTTTTGTCATCTTGAAATTTCTCTAATTTTTTTTTTCAAATTCGCCCCATGAAGTTATGCTATCAAGTGGTTGGGAAAGGTACCAAGTTGATGCCTTTCCTTCAAATGTATAAGGAAACATTCTATAGAATATATCCTCATGTTCTACATTTCTTAATCTAACTGCTAACATAAATATTTTGGTGTGATCATCTACGAGTTGTTTAGTATCAGGATTGAATCTAGGTATCCATTTCTCAGGATTTTTAGGGAGGGGATGTTGTGGCCTAGGTATATCTAGTGGATCCTGATCCAACCATGGTCTATTTCAATTTTGGTTATGAAACATGTGAGGTGATCCGTGTGGCGGGTTAAAACAAGGAGAAGGTTGACTTTCCTAATCCTCGGATGAACTGTTACAAGGAAAATCTGAAGGATAATTAGGTGGTGAGGGTGGCTATCCTAGCCCGCTTGATACAAAAATAGGTTGAGGGAGAAGAGGTGATAGAGTCTCACCAACACGAGATTCAGGCTGGTTAGTATGCTATTCTACTTCAAAATTTTGGGTTAGACTCAACTTGTTTTGTTAAGGTATCATGCAATCATGGATTAAGATTACACAACCATGGGAAGTATTGCACTAATGCATTGTACAAAGGATCAATGTCGATTTGTGGGGTATGTTCTATTTTTTTTCTATAAACGATTTAGTAATATCTCATGTAATTCCTAGCTTTTTTCTAGACGCGATTGAGTCCTCGCAAGAGCCCGATTTAAAATCTCAATGATCTCTTGAAATTGTGGATCGGTAGTTAAAGGGGTATAAAGAGCGAGATTGTTTTGAGGATGAGTGGCTTGTTGGAGAGGTGTAGGAACAAGCTCTTGTTGAAGGTTGGTTGTGACAGTAGATAAAACGGGGGGATTAGAATGATTGCACATTACTATCTGAGAGAAAATATGAGGATCTTTGGTCTGATTATGTTTAGCCATTAAGTTGCGGAAGGCCCTCCTTCTAGTGCCATTTTTTTGACCTAAAAATGATTGGCTCTAAGGTCAACAAGGGAGTGACAGGCCGAACCAGGGGTGTTTAGAAACCCCTACTTGTTTGGGATGGTTGGACTCAATGGATTTTATGGTTCCGTTGGTCGACTAGATACTAACCTAAAGCTAAATAATTAAATTAAAGTAACCTACAAAATGTACAATTTACAATGTATTACCCGGAAAATCCTGTGAAAGACCTAAATTTTTTATACAAAATAACAAATTAAAATTTTAAACAAAAGATATGAACTTTTTTTAATTAAGATCATCTACTGAATTCCTAGCAAACTAAAACACCGAAGCTGCAAAAGAAATATAAAAATCTATTCAAATCTTTACCTCTACTAAACCAAAATACACTGGAAATACTACTGAATTAATGAATCAAATCTAATTTACTAAACACGACTACTTGGTTATGATCTTATCTAGTTGAATGAAATAATGTACCACTTAAATTGAGTGCTAAGTATATGTTAACCTTATGACATAGAAAAATATTCACTAATACAGAAAGCACAAACAGATCCCTAACATAATTTAGATCTATTTCAAAGGAAATAAGAAGGAACCCAATCCAACTTTGCCTTGAAAACAATCCTAATTGATAAAAAGGCAGATTGATTCAATTCAATTTTGTATGAAATAATAAATGTTCCTGAATAGAAAACAATAAAATACAATTTATCAATCTAAGACAACACACATCGTAAATAATAGAGTATTTCTGTAATGTTTTTGCATAATATAATCCTACAAAAGATCAATTTAATCGACTCATATAATGCAAAAAGGAATTGAATTAATATAAGTAAAATGGTGTATATTCTTATATTAAAATTACTACTTTTGTTGAATAATTGTTCTGAGAGAAGCAATATTAAAACTTCATAAAGGAATCAAAGACACAATCACGACTCATATTAAGAAGCATAGAAATATCATCCACAATAATCAAAGCATGTAAATTATATATTACCCATACTGAAAAACAATCCACCATACAAGCATATAAGAGTCCTCTTCTATAAAAGTTGTGTTGCTATTTCCAATAAAAAGTGTACACCAAGATATCTGAGTTGAATCCTTAACAAAATCTACATCATCCTCTTTATTGAATAGAGAGATGACTTCTAGTCAAACTACGTGGCATAATATTTACAAAAATAAGGAAGCTAAAATGAACTAAGTACATTTGTCCATTAATTTAAGAGTATCAGATAAGCCAATTAACTGAGATCATATTTGATTGCATCCACACTAAACAACTCATCATTCAGTTGGGACTAAATCAAGGAATTGATTAACAACTTACTAGAATTTTGCATTCCTAGTTCCATGATTGCTTTTCCATGCATACATAATCCACAAAATCAAGAGGAAGATGCCAGTTTTGACAAAATGAGATATGTATTAAATCTAAGAAACAAAACAAAACAATGATTAAAAATTAAAACAAACAATATGACAAAGTGGCTACATAATTTAATATTCTACAGCTACTTTTTATTAATTCAAAATTAAAATGCAAAACAAAATTAGAAACTAATTATTGAATTTTAAAAGTGAACAATAAAATCAAAAATTGCCTCAACAAAACATATACAAGATAGAGCAAGCCTTGTCATTATTTACTAGTACTTGGAATATTAGAATGATCATGAGTAACATAAATGTTAACTCTGAGTGTATGCACAATGGAGCGATCACAAGTAACAACAAGATCTCATTAAAGTTCATTAATTTCAGTCTAGTATTGATGGATAATAATTCCCTATTATTGACTAACTTACGGATCTTATCCTTATAGGATTGAACTTGTTCAATTAAAGAATCATCCTTTGCAGCATCATGAGACATCAGATAATGAAAGCATGTGAAATTTGTGGGAGCATAATTACAATGTCTATCCTTCACATCAAGTATTTTAGCTGGTTGATCACACATGTCCTTAAATCCACTCAAGGAAGATTGAATATATGGAGTGGATTGAAAACTTGGAGGCAATTTGAACTCATGACTAGATTAGGAATGTACATAAGCATTTTGTTGCTAAGCTTTTTCCACGACCCATGATTTTTCAATATCATCGACATAAATAATTGTATTGTTGTCATGCATAGAGGATCAGTTACATTTCATATGAGACATGATCCTAGCTTCATGTTTCCCTGCTATGCTTCTAACCAGGGTAATTCTTAAGGGCGAAATTTCGTCAATTGGCTATTTTTCGTTCTTTTTTTCAAAAAATAAATTCACTATTTGGTCATTTTTGGTCTCTAATATCGCCTATATTTACATAAATTATGTTTTTTTATCATAATATTTGCCAAAATTTACACATTTTAGTAGTAAATTGAATGTTTCATATTTATTATTCGCCTACCTATCTATATACATGCTTTTTTTCAATCCAAAATAATCGACTAGAATACTATACTTAAGTATAATATTAGAATCCTTAAAAAATACCCCGCTTCGAACTTGAGGCTTGTTACATTCAACAGATGGCCTATCATCGTCAACATGTGGCCCGAATGAATTACCCAAAACATATACAGATTTGGGATTTTGGAGAATAGAGGATTTTTCCTTATGATCAATATATTAATGTTCCTTCTTAACTTGAAAATATTCTTGAGATTGACCAATAGATTGCGATTTGACTTCCTAATTTTCTAAGTCACTAGGTTGATGCTCTCATGGAGTAGCATGAACACCTTGAAATGTTTCTGCTGAGAATGCTAGGTCACCAATAACATTACAATTTCCATGTTCCTTTGTTTTACATGAATCGAGGGGCAGTGAAGAATTACCAAGGTTTCTATGCAACTCGCTTTCCACAAAAGTAAGTTGACATTGAAATTGATCAAAAATTAAAGTATCAAGAAACTTCTCATATGAATTGCTATCATCCTTATTTGAATTATGTGTGCTTAAACCAGTTTGGCCTATGTTTTGGAGTTTCTATTCTTGACATGAGTCCTCAACTGTTAAAATGCTCAATTCTTGATCCAGAGGCTAGACATTATCTTCTATAGACTTGGGATTAGGAACTATATCGACGGTTTGTTCAATTAGTGGTTTTTTAGCAACATATATGGAACCCTGAATGTAAACATCACTTACATCCTAAACCAAGCTCTCAATGGACGAGGGATTTAATTCTTTGTTCAAATTCGCTTAGGCCGAATTCTGTAGTTTAGCTAGTTTTTAAGGGTTTCAATCACCTTTATTCATTTCATAGCCTACTCGAGAATATCTTGGAGCGTTTCCTCTAGATATGTAGCCTCATAGGATTGAATTTTCATGTTCTCACACTGACAACAATTCCCCTTAATGAGAGGATCACCTTTGGAAATGGTAGGACAACCAATTTCCTGAGAATTTGGCCCAAGTGGACATTGAATCTCAAAGTTGTGGTCAGTAATTGACGTATCATCCATAGTAGATGAAGTTGAGAAAGGCTGACCAGAACCCTCATTATCTAACGTTGAAATTGGTAATTGAAGACCAACAATAGAACTAACATTAGGAGGGATATCATGCATAGAATCCTATAGATTATCTTCTTATTGTGGGAGGGTTTCAATGAATCCATTTCGATTAAGAAATGCTTGCCAAGTATCCCCTAGCAAATTCAATTTGTGTTCTACGAGAATGTGAATAAGCCTGAAATGGATTAGTTTGCGAGAGCGATATTGAACGAATTTTTGGACTAGGCGATACATGGTATTTAGAATCATATACAAGAAATGAGGGAGATAAAGATTAAAACCAAGGAATGCCATCAATAACTGGATATGGTAGTGGAGGATCAAAGTAAAACCACCATCACATGACACAAATTGACTCAAAACCACAAACATTTTATGTCATTGCTCCTTAAACAAATTCTTTGACATACTTTTTTTTGTTATATATAGCAAAAGGTTTACAGGCATATGCTTGTACCATTTTTCTCCACTGCAAGGAAGGTTATTGGCTGCCACAATGAAATCCTCATTAACATCGAATTCAAGGACCCCTACTGAGACCCGAGTACCATCGAAATACCGAGCAAAGGGTAGAGAAACAAACTTATTATGCCCACAAAATTTTCTCATGAAACACATCCATCCAAAGTCTACCAAAAGTTGAATGAGTTGGCCATCAACCTCCACAAACCTTATGTTGTTAGGTTCAACATGATTGAGAAATCCCAGAACGAAATAAAAAGTGCAATTACCAAATTCCTTTGAATAAATGTGAACATGGCATACTCAGGTTTGATAAGGTAAGGCATCTCAAAGGAGCAAGGGTCAAACCCTAAGAATGCTCCCAGAAGACGGAAAAACTCTTGGAAACAAAAATGTAGAATAAGATACTACTAAGCAACCCTTCAAAAAATCCACAACAACATGCAATAAAGGACTGCATTGCAAGGACGATTTCATCATAATGGAAATTGTACCATGAAAATTTCTAATGTGCTTGGGATAATAACACCGGTGCTCAGGTTTTTTTATAGAACACAACATAAATGACATGTTGTCATCAAAGGATTGCACGAGCGAAGGGTGGCTAATGGACAAGCCTTCCACGTTGTTTTTGCGTGAAAAACACGACCAGGTAAGCCAAGGCAAGTGAACATTCATGGAGGTTGGAAAAATATGTGGAGTTCGTCTTAAAACGTGACCATACAACTCATCCATTAACATAATTAACCTAGGATTAGTTTGTACTTGTTACAAGACATAAAGTCTTAATCAAGGATGAGTTGGAGATAATCTGTATCAAGTCGTAATTGATCAAGACATTGCAAGGTTAAATGGATAACGCCAATGTCATGATTACCTATAACCCAAGTACAATTACTCAAATGATGTATTAGGTTAAGTCTTGATCAACATTGATGTGATTTATTTAACATTGGAATATTCAAGTTCAGGGGCATGCTAGGGATATAATACAAGCATATTATCCCTTTCCTTCATAATCTTAGTGGTAAACCTTAGGATATGATAGAGTTCATTGGATAGGATTGATCATATAAAACCATTGGTAAACATAAAATTCATAATATAAATAATTACCTCAACAATACCAAAGTATTAGTAAAATAAGATCAAACCATTCAATTACAACATTAATCCCAAGTAGAATTCATGAAAGTATTTGAAATAAAATGCAACTGAAGTTGTTCACCATATTGGATAGTAAATCCCCCACAAAGAACTTGCAAATTGAATTAATGGGTATTTTAAAGTCTCCTCAACATATTTTGAGGAAAAGATGCAAAATTATTCAATTTAGAAAAAATATAGTTTAAAAGGATATCATGAGCAGTATACCAAAATACGAATGTGAATCACTATTATCTTTATTTCCATCTAGATGAAGAGAAACAACCAAGCTCAGATGAAAATAATAATCGAAATAATTAGTTCATTTGAGCAAGGCTACAAAATCATAATACATATAGATTGAAAATGGAAGAATGTATTGTTCCAGAGAGAGAATATTTCAAATTTTTGGATTCCATGCTTTTAGTCATGGAATCCAAAACTCAATTGAAATGTTAACCACGCTATGGATATCCAACAACTTATTCACATGATACATACAGTCAAATATCATTAAATTTACAAATGGTCCAAAACTGAAGGAAAAATAAAAATCATTCTAACTATACAAAAATATAAATAAACAACAATCCATAGCGATTATATTACCTAACAGAACAAACTGATAACTATAACATGATGAACATATTCTGAAGTGTGGGACCTATTCATTTTACAAAATGAAAGGGTTGTTGTTAGTAGAGGCCAATAGTACTTAAGAACCTTCTCCCAACCAAAACATTGTTTGTAGACCGATATTCAACCTCCACCACTGAGGTCTATACCTTGAGCCTCATTTCTATGGAAAATCAAACCAAACCCAACTCGACCCTATAATGGTGACTTCTACAGATTATATTGAGTCTCTAACACCTTTTTTTACTCATAATTTCCAGATAAAACACATCTTGACCACTTTGATCTGAGACAACAAGAGCCAAAAAAGCCTTTTTTCCCAAGTTTTAGTTTAGTTCCTTGATTTACCTACCACTCCCTATCCATCCCCCTATCGCTTGGGTTGGGTGCAACAAGATGGATGACATCTAACAATCTCTCAAATTTTTTCTATCACATTTTTTATTGGTCCTTTCAAAGACACTGTCATGTGTGACGTGTCTCCCTTGGAATGTGCTAATTTGTTGTTGGGCCTTCCTTAACAACATCAACTTCATGTTGTCTAAATTGCCAAAACTTGCTAGTATCATGTTCAACTTAATGGCCACACTTATGTCCTTACTTCATCCACCACCAAACCCTCCTCTCAATCCGTTGGTTCAGCACCCCTTGCCCATGTGATCCTTAATCAATGTGTCTCTAAACTATCTTTGTCTAGTGCACCCTATTAAACCAGACAATACCTCTTAATCGGTTCATTGTGAGATGCATCAACTCGTAGAGGATGTTTTTGATGTTTTTTTGTCACCAACGATCTTCCCCCATCCCAATCCATTGTGCATTCCATTGATCTCATTCCTGGAGATTCCTTACCTAACACTCCTTCCTATCACTTAGCCTCTTAGGAAGTCATAGAGATCAAAATACAAATTAATCTGTTACTTTACTCGAGCCACATCTATCCCATATTCTCTCCTTGTGCCTCACATTCCTTTATCATTCGCAAGAAAGAATATGGCGAATGGCACCTTGTTATCAACTATTGTTCTCTCAAAAAATCCACTGTAAAGAATCAGTATCATCTTATGTACATTGACGACCTGCTAGACCATCTGCAAGGGGATCACTTCTTTACCGAGCTAGACATAAAAGCCATCTATCATTAGGTGTGTTTTACCCTGCAGAGACATGGAATGCTGGATTTAAAATGAAGTTTTGCTTCTATGAGTGGCTTGTCATGCCTTTTGGGCTTACCAACACCTGAGCCACTTTGATGAGATTCATTAATGACATTTTAAGAGATCATTTGGGAAATTTTTTGGTCATCTATTTAGATGACATTATAATCCCTGGTTCCACTTGGGAATAACATCAGCACCATGTACAACAATTTTTTGAAATCCTTAGGTCTAATAAGCTATAGTTAGAGGAACACAAGTCATTCTTTAGGAAGGCTTTGCTTCAATACTTGGGATTCATTCTCAAGAAAGAAGGGGTTAGTCCTGATATTTCTCGAGTTCATTCCTTAGCTCAGTGTCTAGCTCCAGTCACTGCTATGAAATTAAAAGGATTCATGTGTGGCATCAACTTCTACAGAAAGTTTGTTTCCAAATTTTCTCATTTGGCTCACTCTCTCCATCAACCTTCCAATCAATCAAAGTTTTTATAGACTACTACAACTACTCAATAGTTTCTAGACTACTACTATTGATTTGTTTTTTTGTTTATAAAAATCACTCCATGCACATATCATGAAAGTATAAATAGGTAAAAAAAATACACCCCTATCCTTGGCTGCGAATACCTAATCCAAAGACTAGAATATCTCCGCCTGATCCATTAGGAGGTAGGATTTTCTAGCATTCATAAAGGTTCTACTTTTTCAAGGCGCTTAAATGATTAATTTGTCTCCAATATTGGGAAGGAAAGACGTGATGGATACTTTAAAGAAAAGAGGAAAGGCATGTCAAGAAGGATATAGACCTTTAAAGGAATCTCTCTTCTTTTGAAGGAATTTATTTTTTTCATTATATACATCTCTCTAGTTTAGCTAGTGTGTAATATAACTAAGCTGAAAAATGTAGATATATATAAGAATGAAAAGATATATTAATTTGTAATACCCCTTCCTTATATCCCTTATCCCTATATCATGTTTTTTACAAAAATGTACTATACACAACCTTATTACAACATAACCCACTAGTGCCATATTTATTCTCATTACAAAATATACACACAACAAATATTATAAGGTCATATACCAACACGGGCCATGCATAATTCCTTTATTTGTATAAAATTCATGGATGAAACTTCTCACCAATATAGGACATGACAGATCCATTAACTCTTAATTTTTATCTCTCTTGAATTTTTGGTTACTATTTTTTTTTATTTGGTATTTTTTATCTTGAATGAACAAATATTTCCTCATTTTCTACGAATCATTATATGCTATAGAATAGTCATGAACTTGATCCAAAACATTTTCATTGTCCACTTTTCATTATAGCATTATTATTTGCATTGCTCCTCTTTAATTTATCACTATAATATGATATATTGTTCCACTCCCAATGTTTCACTCAGTAAGTTCTTATAAGGTCTTGATTTCCTTTACACTCATGTAAACTTGCATTACCTTCCAACACAACATTCAACCAAAATCTATATTTCTAGGTCTTTGAATGATTGCAACCTTCTAACTTCCTTGTTGCACTTAAACATCTAGTTTTGGTATCTATAACTTCTTTCCATAATATAAAAAATTATATTACATTTCAATATACATTAAAAATATGGTGTTTATTTATCCATTATCAACAAAATCTAAAACTAAATAGTGAAAAGTTGGTCACAGACATTGTTGGACTTGGTGGTGCTTGAAAAATAGAATAGTAGCAAGTGCCAACAAGTGAAAAAAATATTTAACTGTGAAAAACTCTTTTAGAAGTGAAATTAGAGAAACTCTACTTCAAAACCAAGTCACTAATGGGTAGGGTTTGAAAAAAAAGAAAAGAAAAATCTTAAATTTAACTAAAAAAAATAGGATTGCGATGTTGTGTGATGTTTGGAGTTTTTGGCCTAAAAAACCCCAGATAGGGTTTGTTATTGGTATACAGGCCACTTTGAGTCAAACCTTTCACTTGGAATACCTAGTACGAACCAAGAGAAAAAATGGGAACATTTTTTTTTATATCTTCTGGCCGGATACTCTCTTTCAGGTGGGTTGTTTTAGTATTTTTGGTAAAATATTTAGAGATGTAGGTACATTGGGTTGGTTTTATCCTAGTTGTCACTTCCTCTTTCTTTCTCATAATATGATTATGGTGGTTTATTTTAATATTTAGTAGTATGGTATTGAGATTTGGCTTATTTCCTTAATCATGAGATTAGAGATGCAAGCTCATCACAAATATTTTGGGAATTTTTTTAACTTTTTATTGTTGATGGTTGGCGTGGGTCTGATGATCTCCTGCTAGATTTGATGGGTGGAAAGGTGGCTCTTCATAAGTATGGATAGGTTAGATTTGTCAATGCATGTACTAATAGTCAAACATGGAAAAGTAAAAACACTTTCCCATATCCGAGATTGGCCATGCAAGAATGGTTTCTAGTTTCATCTCCATTGGCACAAAGTTATGGTAATTCTATGGTCGTTATCTACATGGTTATAACGTAGTACAAAACAAAAGACACCCTTTGCCATGGTTGCATGCGAGGAAACGACACAAACTGAAATCTCACAAAGTTAGACAGGGTGTGGATCGATATGTGTTGGGTGAAGATATTAATGTAGATCAGGTGGTGAGCCTCTCATCGAGAGCACTAGTGGGAAGGCTTGAGTATGTGAAATTAACCATAATGGAATTGTTAGAATGGATCTCTACAAATTGGAATAAATATTTAGATATTTTACCTAAATCTAGTATGTTGTCCAATGGTTGGTTGTGTTTTCTGTCTCTAAAATATGATGACATATTCAAGGTTTTGGATCATATTTAGATCATTAGAAATGGTTATCTTGTGTTAATTTAGTGGTCTTCTATCCCACCAGGGATAAGATAACAAAGAGACATTCGTGGACATTATTGCCTAGGTTTCCTATTGAACTATGGATGAGGAACATTTGGAAAATACCCTTGGAAAATTCATTAATATGAATGAGGAGATGATTTATGTTGTTGACAAGCATGTGGCATTAGTCATGATAGAATTTGATGTGTTTAAAGGATTACCATAAAAAGTGGAGATAGTGTGGGGATCAAGGGTAAATGTGCAACATCTGGATTATCTCAATGTGCCCTTTCATTGTCATTTTTGTAGAGAAATGGATCATATGTATAAAAATGCCCTCGTCTACTAAAGGGGGAAGATTGGAGTTCTTATGATCACTATGTCTAGGAATCAGAAAATAGGGATACTCAGAATATTGTTCATGAAGTTGATACACAATATCTTTGGATAAATTCTCATGCACCAAAAAAGGTATGCACAATCCAAACTCTTCAATTGATTATGCACGACTATCCCATGCCGAATTAAACTTTATTAAGTATGTTGAAAAATATTTTGCAAGAAAGTCTTATAATAATGAAGAGTTTCTATATTGTGAAGATAAGTCACCTCTTACTTCAAATCGTGGGAATAATAGTGCGTCTCTTATTAAGGACCGAGTCCCTTGTTTTGAATCTGTTTGTAAAACAGAAATATGGTGAATGGTAATCTGGTTCCCTAGTTAGTGAAAATTCACCCTTTTAGTCCAATAATTTAAACAATATCATCATAGAATAGGGGTCGAATGAACCTGTTTCTTGTAATATGGATAAGATGGTTGGTGACATTGAATCCCAAAATAAGAAAAATGCTCCGTTTGTGTCTTATTTGGTGGGGTATATTATCATAGATAAGGGGTTGAATGAATCTGCTTCTTATGGCCCAATTAAATGCCCGGTGGGGGAAGATTTCCAAAATATACCATTTTCCTAAAATGGAATACATAATGATATAGTTTTGGTGTCTGGTCAAAATCCTTATTCTTTATCCAAGGATATTTTTGTTGGGTCTCCCATCCAAATATATTCGGACAAAAAGTCTTCCAACCCTAAGGTGTCTTTGAATTTCTCTATTAGACATCAAAATGTTACTGTAAGGAGGAAAAAACAAGGGAAATTGGTCACATATTGACCCTCATGTTGGAATATCAGATTTCACTGGTGTGTATATCCCACTATCCAAACAACTCTATGATCCAAAAGTGGTTCATTTTTCGGATGGTAAGAATTCAATTTCTCGGGCCCTTAGAGCAAGCCATCCTTGGTATGGAGTTGAGTAATGTTAGTTATGTATTTTAATATTAAAGGATTTGGGGGGTTTGAGGAGGTTAGTGCCCTCATAATAATTCTTGAAACCACTAACCCCAATGTCATTTTTATTCAAGAGACTATGTGTTGTGAGTCTCAAGCTGTTGAAACTTTTTCTAGAATTCTCCCTAGGTGGAAAATTTGTGTTGTATTTTCCAATGGTTTATCAAGAGTCTTATTATCTTGTTGGAACCCTTTAGTTTCTAAATTTAATATGGCTCATACAAGGAGAGGGAATATTTTTGGGATTCTTTTTAGACTAGTGGGATTTTGAGAGAACCAAGTATTATGTTGGTAGGTGATCCAAATTTCACTATTTCTTCTTATGAAATTTGTTGATGTATATGTAACTTCGGAATGTATTTCATATATGTATGTTGTATGTACTCCTATAGAGATGGTATTATTCCTCTATATGGAAGTGTCGTCATTTATATTGTAAATGTCGTAACTTATACTTGATGGGTTATTAGACCACCTTGTTGGGGTCGGCCCTGTATAAGTCATGTCGGTCAAAGGGTTATTAGACCACCCTATTGGGGGTTGGCCATGTGGGTCGAAGGGTTATTAGACCACCCTATTGGGGGTCGGCCTAGTCAGCATTATCTTATGTGGTTAAGTTCGAGCCTACATGAGTTATGTAAAAGGCAAGTCAAGTCAAGTATAAATAGAGTGTGGGAGGCACTCTATTTGATCACTCACTTCTCACTCATGCACTCAAGGAGGAGTGGCACACTTATGGAGGAGGAGGATCTGTTGCTAGGATATGTCTATCTCTTATGGTTGGGTTGTATCATTGCTCTATCTATCTCTGAGGAAGTTATTGGGGTTTTTCACCTTTATGGTTTTCCCCAAGTAAATCTTTGTGTCTCTTGTGTGCTTTCATTATTGTCTCCATGATTGATATGCTATAGATATGCTGTACATCTTGTTCTCTCAATTAAGATCCTAGATCAGATTGAAGTAAATTCTGAAAATTTAACATGGTATCATAGCTAGCCTGAAAGAAGGCATGATATGGCATGTATGACACTTGTTGCACTTACGATGCTAGGGCTTGATATAGCAAAAACAAGTCATCGTAGCACTTTCACTATAAATTTGTTTTGGAGAATTTTTCGGATCTGAAATATCTACAGGTCGAATATTACATCCCCATGTACCTTTTGTCCAAAGGACAACCTCTAATTCGTTGTACTTTGTGATTTATGATCTATACAATATAGGGTTTCTGCCTCTTCCAGATCTGAGTCAAAATCAGGTGACTTTGGGAAAAAGATCATAACTTGGGCTAGGAAGATTCAAATGACATTTCGTAAAAAGTGACAGGTATTACACAGACTGTACTATCTCAGAAAAAAATTTCAGAGGCCGAAGTTGAACCAATGACACGTGACACGCCGTACAAGTTCGCTCTCCTATATTATCCCATAAACAGGTCACGTTGTGACATTTGGCATAACTCTCTCTCAGAGAGTCCAATTGAGTTCAGACCTGTCAGGATGGAAAGATAACAGGGTGAGCTATCTCAAGAAAAATTTTCAGAGGCCAAAGTTGAAACAGTGACACGTGACACTCCATACAAGTTTGCTCTCCTGTATTATCCCATAAACAGGTCACGTTGCGACACTTGGAATAACTCTCTCTCAGAGAATCCAATTGAGGTCAGACCTATCGGGATGGAAAGATAATAGGTCGGGATATCTCACGAAGATTTTCAGATCCTATGGATCAAAAATTTTAGAGTTACACCATAAACAATCAAGTACATATTTCTGTCAAAACAGAATTATTTTTTAGTACCTTCATTCATGGCTTCCGGAATTTAGGGCTTCGGAGAAAGTTGGAATTTTTGTAATCGGAGACCATAGCTGGATGCTACTCATCAAAATCGAAATTTAGAGACCAAGATCAGAATTTTTGGTTGGGCAGAAGGCCGGGCTTGATCAGACCCTAGTTCGGGACTTTGATCAGAAAAGTGGAAAATTAGGGCTTCTGCAAGAATGGGAATTTTTGAAATCTGTGACCATGGCTGGAAGCTCCTCATAAAAATAGAAGCTTAGAGATTTGTATCAAACCTTTTGATTGAGAAGAAGAGTGGGCTTCATCAAACCCTAGTTCAAGGTCACGTCCAGTGAATCCGAAAGTTTCAAAGGAAAAATTGAGGAGTGAAACTTTGCAGTTTTCAAATTCTGAATATACCAGCTTGATCAGCTCATCAAGGCGCATATTTCTATCCTTTTGGAAGTTTGAATTTTTGGGGTTTCTCTGACAAACCCTATTATAGCTCCAGATCCAGTTCCTGCAAATCAAGTGGATTGGGTTAATCCTAGAAGAAGATGGATTGGTCACCTTCATAAGTGAAGAAGTTCATGTTTCAGAGGGAGATGAGGCTAAGGCCTTACATAAGAATATTACAAGCGATCTCCACAGGTATGACTCATGGAGGTATGTTTCGATATTTGTTCATGATTAAGTTTATGGTATGTTTGTCTTCATGTTATTACGGTTAGTACAATCTTGATTTTAGATTTGTCGTATCACCTTAACAAAATTATGAATGCATGATAGAAGATATTCATTGGTTAGGGTGTTGACACTTATGATTGTACTAATGCATTATGGTGTTGTATGAGGTTTATGTTGTCTGCTAACACAAAAAGGTACACCAAGAAAGACAAATCATGTTCTACTTCAGGAACGTATGATCATGGTGACATGAAGACAAGGATTCATCCATTGTCATGGATCACATAGAAGATCTACTTTCGAGGTATGTATAACTTGTTTCTACAATGGTTAACTTATGAGACATGCAGGTTACTAGCACAAGTCACTGAAGAGAACCAAAAGACATTATATGGGTATGTTAGACATAACTATCTAGCATGCTAATCCAGGTATGTTTTTCCTATATCAAGCTAGAATCTTACCTTGGGTTAGGATCTTATATTGTTGTGTTGTTGATAATGATTATTCATGAAGTCATGAGTTTGAATAATCATGGGTATATGCATATTATGTGTCTTACCTTAATTAATGACATGACTAACCCGAAGAGTCATAGGTTTGAGTAATTATAGGTTTAGACATGTTATGTTTCTTATGATTTGACTAACCATAAGAATCCTACATAAACCTTGAATGCTAATGCTTATTATTTCTGTTTGAAATGATCATGACTATACATGCTTGAGATTATTGTGCTTTAATAGTATACTAATGAATGCATGATTTTATATGAGATCACAAGGATGACACAATCATGATACTAATAAGCATGCATAGGGACCAAGGATGAATATGAGTTCAAGAACAGGTAATCCAGGAAGCAAAGATCAAGAGGGAGTACACTCCAGTGGTTTATGCAAGGATGCAGATATTCAAAGGGAGTTGACCATCTCTCTACATTCCACAACAGAAAGGTGTAGAAGAAGCTACTTCAGATTAGGACTCCAGCAACTCCTGCAAGGAAGCGAAGACTCAGAGGGAGTCCACCCAATGAACAAACAAAGATAAGTATTTTAATTATCATTTCTTGCATATTTGTTTGTTTAAATAAAATTGTTCAATGATGTATATGTTCATGTTCCTAGACTTAGGATGTGTATTGTGCATATTAGAATAGTTGCATTGATTAACAGTATACTACTAATATACATGGGTAAGTGGCCTATGGCACTGTACAACATTCCATTGCTACTTATCTAGAATGAAACCTCTTTGCTGACATGTTGGGAGTTGTGCACACTCTTAACAATGTTCTGGTAGAGATTGGAAGGCATCTAGAAAGTTACGGGATATGGATAAATGTTGTATTGAAGCATTGGCTAAGATAATTGCATGACTGTATGACATATTTCTTTATGTGTAAGAATTTGTTCTGAAAACTATGAGATGTTTTCTAATCATGAAATTTAACTTGTCGTGTAGGAATGATCGTATGCCATCTCCTACAAAAGAAGAACTACAACATTTGTTTAGCAACAAAATTATCTATTGAAGATATTGAAGTTCCCAGGATACGAGAAGAATGCCATGATCCGTCGATCATGAAGAACGATGTTTGGGATGCGGTCCCAAGAGCTGAAGGGAAGTCTGTTGTGACTTCCAAATGGAACTATCAGATCAAGCATGCTACAGACGACAGCATAGAGAAATATAAAAGTGATGAGATAGAAGATACACCAGATGGATTTCAAGACAGCTTTCTTGAATGGTGTAGTTGAAGAAGAAGTGTATGTGGTGCAGCCACTTGGTTCTGAGACACATGATAGGGAGTCATATATGTGCAAAACTTGGTATGGTAGGATAGACAGCTTTCTATCTAGTTTGGGCTTTACCAAGAGTACAACGGATTCCAACCTTTACTACAAGGTTGAGGAAGGCAATCCAGTGATACTACTTTTGTATGCGGATAACCTGTTTGTTACAGGTGAAGATAGATTGATTTCCGACACGCAGCGGAAGCTTACTACCGAGTTCGAGATGAAGAACTTGGGGATGATGCACTATTTGCTTTTGGCATGGAGGCGTGGCAGAGTGCAGATGGAATCTTCCTTGGACAAGGGAAGTATGCAATAGAGATCCTGAAGAGATTTGGGATGATGAATTGCAAGGCCATGGCCACACCTATGGCATCGAATCTGAAGCTTCTATGAGATGCTTCATCTGAGCTGGTTGATGTCTCTATGTATCGTCAGATGATTGGGTCCTTGATGTACCTGACGAACACGAGACCAGACATTTGCTTTGCTATGAACACATTGAGTTAGTTCCTGACAGATCCTAGGAGTGTTCACCTAGTTGCTGTAAAGCATGTTCTGAGGTACCTGAAGGGTACAGTTGATTATGGGCTCAAGTATGAGGTGAATCAAAAGTTTAACCTCCAGGGTTATGTTGATTTAGATTGGGCAGGCAGTGCTGCAGATAGAAAGAGCACTTCTGGGTGCTGCTTCATTATGGGATCAGGTGTGATCTCTTGGTTTAGCAGGAAGCAGTCCTGCGTAGCACTGAGTACAGCTGAGGCAGAGTATGTTGCAGCCTGTTTAGCTAGTTGTGAGGCAGTATGGCTACGGAAGCTACTGTCCGAGTTATTTGATCTCCCGTTGGATGCTACTGGTATCTTCTGTGATAACTAGAGTTGTGTGAAGTTGTTCGAGAATCCAGTGTTTCATGACAGGTCGAAACACATAGAGATCAAATATCACTATATCAGGGATATGGTGCAGAGAGGAGCTGTGAAGCTTCTGTATGTTGTGACGGACGAGCAGATTGCAGATGTGCTGACGAAGCCACTAGCCAGGGTGAAGTTCAAGTACTTCAGAGAGAGGCTTGGCGTTCTTCATATCGAGGACACTTCGAGGAAGAAGTGATGGACACATTTGCTAAATCCATTCCAAGCATGTTGGAAGGAGGATCCTTCACATGGCTTTGGATGTAAGCGCTGGATGATGAGCATCAGGATGATGTTCTGGTTTCTACTGGATATGATCAGTTGGATCATTTTTATATGCATCATGTTGTATGCTGGACATGATCAGTTGGATCATTTATATATATGTACGCATCATGTTGGATGCTGGATATGATCAGTTGGATCATTTATGTGTATGTACGCATCATGTTGGATGCTGGATATGATCGGTTGGATCATGTGTATGTATTTTTGTATATGCATCATGTTGGATGCTTGGACCATGTATCTGTATATGTATCAGGTGGATACATTGTATGATCAGGTGGATCATGTATGGTGATATGCATCATGTATTTGTATATGTATCAGGTGGATACATTGTATGATTAGGTGGATCATGTATGATGATATGTATCAGGTAGATACTTGGTATGCACCAAGTAGATGCATTGTATGATCAGGATGATCATGGATGACGAGCTTCAGGATGTTGCTCCAGATGACATGTAGCAGGATGTTGTAGTGATGATGATCAGGATGATCATGTGTACATCGCGATGATGTATGGTGAGTATCAGGTTGATACTCTATGGCCGTGGATTAGGTTGTGCAGATGAGCATATAATTCGTTGCCCTGGGATATTTGCAGATAGTCTTTCAAGGTTTTTCCTATGGCATGTAATTCGGTGCCCTGGGATATCTGGAAAATGATCTTTCGAGGTTTTTATCTGGGAGGACATATAATTCATTGCCCTGGGAGATCTGCAGATAGTCTTACGAGGTTTTGCTTATGGCATGTAATTCATTGCCCTTGGATATCTGGCAGATGCTCTTTCGAGGTTTTGTCCTATGGCATATAATTCGTGTCCCTGGGAGATCCGATAGGTTGGGATGTGTGCCCGTAATCAGTCCTGGGATGTTCTTGCGAGGTTTTTCCATGACCACATGTAATTCGTGCCCTGGGAGATCCTATAGGTAGAGCTGTGTGCTTGTAACAGCCTGGGATGCTCTTGTGAGGTTTCGTGGTGACCACATGTAATTCGTGCCCTGGGAGATCCTATAGGTAGATCTGTGTGCTCGTAATAGCCTGGGATGCTCTTGCGAGGTTTTGTGGTGAGGTCACATATAATATGGCCCTGGGAGATCTGCAGATAGTCTTTCGAGGTTTTTCCTATGGCATGTAATTCATTGCCCTGGGATATCTCGCAGATGCTCTTTCGAGGTTTTGTGATGCATGTAATAAGTCCTGAGGATTCCACAGTATGGCCAGTGATGATGAAGACCTGCAGGTGGTGGGCCTACGTCCAGTATGAAAAAGGACTGGCTCTGTAGAACTTCCTATGACGAGTAGATTCAGAGATTGATTGAGATAGCAGCAGCATTGACGATGATGATGTCTCGATGACGATTATCCAGTGACGATGATCCAGAGAAGAAGACTTGTGCTAGAAGACCTATGCTGAGAAATACCTTCCTAGTTAAGAGGGAGTGTTGATGTATATGTAACTTCAGAATGTATTTCATATATGTATGTTGTATGTACTCCTATAGAGATGGTATTATTCCTCTATATGGAAGTGTCGTCATTTATATTGTAAATGTCATAACTTATACTTGATGGGTTATTAAACCACCTTGTTGGGGTCGGCCTTGTATAAGTCATGTCGGTCAAAGGGTTATTAGACCACCCTATTGGGGGTCAGCCATGTGGGTCGAAGGGTTATTAGACCACCCTATTGGGGGTCGGCCCAGTCAGCATTATGTTATGTGGTTAAGTTCGAGCCTACATGATTTATGTAAAAGGCAAGTCAAGTCAAGTATAAATAGAGTGCGGGAGGCACTTTATTTGATTACTCACTTCTCACTCATGCACTCAAGGAGGAGTGGCACGCTTATGGAGGAGGAGGATCTGCTGCTAGGATATGTCTATCTCTTATGGTTGGGTTGTATCATTGCTCTATCTATCTCTGAGGAAGTTATTGGGGTTTTTCACCTTTATGGTTTTCCCCAAGTAAATCTTTGTGTCTCTTGTGTGCTTGCATTATTGTCTCCATGATTGATATGCTATAGATATGCTGTACATGTTGTTCTCTCAGTTAAGATCCTAGATCAGATTGAAGTAAATTCTGAAAATTTAACAAAATTTGGGGTCATACCACAAGAATGGATCCTCTCTCTAACTACTTCCTTAATCTATTTCAATGAACATGCTTTATTGATGTTGTTCATATTAAAATTAGTCCCAAATGGTGTAATGGGAGAAGTGGAATCCAAGGTATCAGAAAAAGATTGAAAATATTCTTAATATTAGAGAATCTGGATTTATCAATACAGAGATAGAGGCCTTGGGTGATTAGATCTAGTATTTGTGATCATTTTCCTATTTTCCTCCAAGTTGATGGTCTTAAGACACTCCATAATTGTCTTTTTAAATTTAATCATATGTGGCTCAAGGATGAGGATTTTTGTCCTTTGGTCAAAAGTACTTGGACCTCTTTTTCAGTACCTGAAGAGTTTTTTGCTATGGAAAGTTTGGTCTTCAAATTAAAATTTCTGAAAAAAAAGGTTGTTACTTTGGAAAAAGACAAGAAACAAAAAGCAAGCCAAGAATTAAGGGAAGTTGAGGTTTTGATTAAGGAATTTTTTATATTTAACACCTCTTGTATTTTTACAATAGAAGAGAAGAAGGAGTTAATGGATTTGGAGAACCAGAAGGTCAATTTTCTCAAGATGGAGGAGATGTCTTGGAGACTTAAGAGCAGGGAAATTTGGGTATCAAACTATAGAACGAGCTACAAAGAAGAAATATTAAGGCAATATGGAATTTACATGATGATAGTGGGAACTTAATATTTTCACAAGAATATCTAGAACATGCTACAAAGACATTTTTCTCTAAAAAAATTAAAGATCCTGGTGACAATTATATTGTTTCACAGTTGAGTGTGGTGAAAATTTTCCTTGCTTTCTTTACGAAGGAGGAAGGTTCCTAGATTGGAGAACCTATTGATATTGAGTAAGTGGAGGGAGTTTTAAAACAATTTGCTAAAGAGAAGAGTCATGGTCCCTATGGGTGGCATGTGCAACTTTTTATTTCTTTCTTTTACTTAATGGGGAATGAACTTTTAAAGATGGTGGAACATTCTAGAAGGGAGGAATTTGTATTAGGTGCTTTAAATTCAACTTTCATCACCTTGATTCCTAAATGTAATAAACATGTGAATTTTGCTGACTATAGACCAATTTTCATGTGCAACCTGACTTGCAAAATGATCTCTAAAATTATTTATAATAGGATGAGGCCTAAACTACCTAAGATGATGACAAATGAAAAAATTGGTTTCTTGGAAAAATAGACAAATACCGGATGATGTGGGTGTTTCACGCTATTGTTTACATGCTATTAAGACAAAAGAAGGATTCTTTAATTCTGAAAATGGACTTGGTGAAAGTGTGTGATAGGGTCAATTGGGTGTACTTAAGATTGATATTACTTTAGATTGGTCTTCTTACATTTGTGACAACTTGGATTATGGCATGCATTACATTGGAAAAAATTGTTTTTATTATCAATGGTTCCCCTTCTTCTTTCTTTCAGAGTTCCATGGGGATTAGACAGGGGTGACCTCTTTCTCCTTTGTTATTTTTGTTGGATAATGAAGTTCTAAGTATACTGATCAGAGTTGCAAGAAGACAAGGAATGCTACAAGGTACAAAATTGTTTGCAACTGTGTTTATTACCATGTATAATTTGTAGATGGTGTGGGGCTATTTGGGAAGGGAACTGCAATGGAATGGTCCTATTTAGATAAAACTATAAATTTATTTTGTGTAGGCTCAGGCATGTAAGTGAGTATGTCAAAGTCAACTACTCTCATGAACAATGTTGTTGAAAATATTAGTAGACATATTGCAAAATTTACTTCCTTATCAAATTTCAGATACGGATGAAGGATTCAAATATTTGGGTTATTATTTGAAATGAAATTGCTTCAAAATTAAAGATTGGTTGTGGCTTGTAAAAAAATTTGAAAAGTAGATTGGGAATTAAACCTATAGGATGCTTTCTATGGGTGGTAGGATGACTTTGGTCAAATCTGTTCTGGTTGAGATCCCTGTATATTGGCTCTCCTTAGCTTATATTCATCAAACTATTCGTAAGTGGATACTGAAATTGATGTTCAATTTCATATGGTCTGGTTCAATAGTGGGAAACGAGATGCATCCAGTAAGCTGGGAAAGACTGTCAAAACCAAAAGATATGGGCGGATGGGATATTAAAAATATTTATTGGTTTAGTATAGCCTTGAGTATGAAAAGCATGTGGCATGGACTATGTGGAAAAGGGATTTGGTGTGAGGTTCTTCATGCAAAGTATCATAAGGGAAATATTCTAAAGTGGATCAAGAATCCAATAAAAAGTGTTAGAAATGTTTCCAATTTTTGGAGTGGTTTTGTCAAAGCTTTCTCTTGGATTAGTAAAGGACTTGCTTGGAAGGTTGGAAATGGTAATAATTTATTTTTCGGAATTGGACCTATCATTGGGAAAAAAGATAATTACATTTTCTCTCCTTTCTTACAGGATTATCTGGTTGATTTGTTATTTATTACACTTGTTGACATTAAAAGACCCAATTGGATTCTAAATAAATTTTGATTCTTATTAGCTAAGTTCTCAGGATCTTGAACTTGGAAGTATTTGGGATAAAGAGTGTAATGCATATATTATCCAAGTTAATAAAGAAAGTATAAGGCTAAACATTAATGACGATGAGCTAGTTTGGTTTATGAATCAAGATACTAAATAGGTTTGTGCAAAATCAATATATTCAGAAATTGCACTTGTTAAAGATATATTGAATCCACCCATATGATACCAATTACATTAAAAAATTGATACTTAATCACAAATTCCTTGATATGATGTGATAAATTACATCACCATCATGGTTGGTTTACTACTATCCAAACTATTTGGTATCATTCTATAATTGGAAATAAGTAAATGTGCCTAACAAAACAATATCAAGGCTCCTCAAGTGAAGCATTCAATCATTAATCACCTTAACTCTTAGAGCTCCTACTTGAAAATATAATAGTATTTATATTTTATTTGTCTATTTTTCTAAAATCTTTGAATTAAACTTTTTGAAAAAATAAATAAAGTTTTAATTCCAATTAACTGTTATGAAAAACAATTTTGAGATTATATAGAAAAGTTCTAGGTGAATTCACTCTACCCATAATTGATAAAAATGGAATTAGGAAAGGCTAGAACATTAGATCGTCTCCATAAATATATGGATGTCCAAACAAATTTTGAAATCCCTCTAATATATGCTAAATAAATGAAAGGGAATTCAACTTTGGAATTGGAAATTGAGGGAAAACTACTCTTTAAAACGTTAATACAAACAATTAAGATATAGAGTTCTTGATATGGACATGAATAAAACAAGGTAGCAATGGAAAGAGTAAAGTAGTAAATTATGTCTTTAGTAGGAGAAGCATTATGTCAATTTATGATATGGACATGAATAAATCAAGGTAGCAATGAAAAGAGTAAAGTTATTTTGTGCAACCTCAGGCATGGTAGTGAGTATGTCAAAGTCAACTTCTCTCAAGAACAATGTTGTTGAAAATATTAGTAGACATATTGCAAATTTACTTCCTTATCAAATGCCAGATCTGGATGAAGGATTTAAATATTTCGGTTCTTATTTGAAACTAAACTGTTGTAGAAGTAAATATTGGTTGTGGCTTGTAAAAAAATTTGAAAAGTAGATTGGGAATTAGACCTATAGGATGCTTTCTATGGGAGGTAGGATGACTTTGCTGAAATCTGTTTTGGTTGGGATCCCCGTATATTGGCTCTCCTTAGCTTAGATTCCTAATACTATTATTAAGAGGATAAGGAAATTGATGTTCAGTTTCTTATGGTCCGGTTCAGTAGTGGGAAACAAGATGCATCCAGTAAGCTGGGAAAGAGTATCAAAACCAAAAGATATGGGTGGATGGGATTTTAAAAATATTTATTGGTTTAGTATAGCCTTGAGCATGAAAAGAATGTGGCATGGACTGTGTGGAAAATGGATTTGGTGTGAGGTTCTTCATGCAAAGTATCAGAAGGGAAATATTCTAAGGTGGACCAGGAATCCAATAAAAAGTGTTATAAATGTTTCCAATTTTTGTAGTGGTTATGTCAAATATTTCTCTTGGATTAGTAAAGGCCTTGATTGGAAGGTTGGAAATGGCAATAATTTCTTTGTAGGAATTGGCTCTGTCATTGGGAATGAAGAGAATTGCATTCTCTCTCCTTTCTTACATAATTATATGGATGATTTGGGATTTATTACACTTGTTGACATTAAAAGACCTAATTGGATTCTAAAGAAATTATGATTCTTATTGGATAAGTTCTCATGATCTTGGACTTGGAAGTATTTGGGATTAAGAATGTAATGCATATATTCTCTATGTTAATAAAGCAGGTATAAGGCTAAATATTAATGACGATGAGCTAGTTTGGTCTATGAATCAGGATACTAGACAGGTTTGTGCAAAATCAACATATTCAGAAATTACAAAAAAATGTTGAAATGATTCTCCAAAATGGTCTTATGGAAAATTATGGAAATGGCATATGCCACTGAAACTTAAGTGTTATTTTTTATGATTGACTCTTCAAAATTGTTTTTTTAACTTAGGATAATCTATGACATAGAGGTTGGGGTGGGCCCAATCTATGTATTCTTTCAAGGCATATATTGAATCCATTCAACATATATTTGTAGATTGCGCTTACAACAAAAGCTTATGGAGGTCTATGTCTGACTTTTTAAATAACTCTTAGGATTGGGGAAATGCATCTATGGACATGAAATTTGAATTGCGGTATAAAAACTCTAATTCTCATAAATTTATTTCTACATTTATTTGTTAGGATATATGGAGAGCAAGAAACATTGCAATTTTTGAAGAGAAACCATTGAATATATAAGCAAGTTTCCTAATAATTATGAGCATGTATAAAAATGATGCTACAGTTGAGAAAAAATAACACAAAAATTCATATCACGTTAAAGCTTCCTTCGACCTCTTATGGTATTGGACTTTTTAATGGTGCAACTCAACAAGGAAACTATGGAGTTGGTATGATTCTTAAGATTAATGAGTATCATAAATTGAAATTATTTCTTAAAATTGTGGGCAAGGAACCAAGACTAAGGAAAAATTGATGGGACTATGTTGTTTGCTCAAATTTTCTCTTCTCTTGGTATTGCTACTTTACAGGTTTATGGTGATTCAATGGTTATAGTAAATTGGGAAAATATGTCATTTACAGGTTCTCTCATTTTTTTTTGTAAGCTAGTTGTGAAACCTTCTATTACTCAGTCAAAAAGTACATAGTGATACAAATGCAAGCCTATGGCCTTTCCACAAAACCTTCTGCTCATAGAAAACAAATTTTCTGAGCCAAATTGACAGATACTACTGTGAATGAAACATCATCGATTTTAATACATCAAGCGGGTCCATGAGACACCCCGCGTGGGTCCTTTTTCTTTCTTCGAACATCAATCCATCCTACCGAGTTGTCTGGTTCCGATGAGATCGGGATAACAGTTAACTGCTGTGTCGAAAGGTCTTTTGCGTTCTTCTGAATGCTTAGATCTGATTTCTTGTCGCTGTCTGAGTGATCGAATTCATGAGGTCACTTTTGACCTCCCATGCCCGAAGCAAAAATAATTGATTTATCATTGAGATCTTCACCCTCAGAAGCAGTGTTGGGGGCTTCTATTGTCATGTCAAAATCTGGAGTAGAATACAGCTGAGTCGAAGCAGGAGGGACGGGGGTGCTTTTGGGGTAGTCAATATCCTGTGCCATCGGGGTCTTCTTGATTTTTTTGCCTTCGTGCCAACCTTGTGGTCGTCTGTGAAAGGAAGAGACCGGGGAAGATGGGAAAGCTTCCTTGAGATGCCCTAGTTGTTGACAGGAATGACATCTGAACATTGTATTCTCATACTCTAAGATTTGCAAATGGGGTTTGGTTCCTCCCTAGTCTATAAATATTTTGTCCGGCAGGCCTCTATGAAGATCCAGCTCCACACAAATCCGGGCAAAGGACCTTATACCTTTTGAGATTCGATGTGTATATATCTTGAGAAATCTGCCTAACGCATTCCCAACTTTGGTTAGGGAGTTCGATGACCAGAGATGTAGAGGGAGGTTCGATAATATGACCCAGACGGGTGTGGCCATAGAAGGGGGTGACAAAGGGTCAAACCCCAGGAACCAAGGTTCCATAGATAGTCCTGATCCTCCCTAGAACCATGGCCTACATTCTGTTATGTTGTTGTAGTCCTCCTTTGACTCAAACTTTTCTATAAAATACCCTTTAGAACAAAAGAATATTTCTGGCTTCAATTGCCAAGAGTGTTGTATCCAATCTTGTAGACTTTCAGCGGAGGTCCAAAATCCATTAAATCTGTAGGTGATGGTTGTAAGTCAGATATTAGACCTTGTGGATATGACATCGATGGTCTCCAGCTTCGCTGTGGGTGCATTCTCCAAGTGTTCTACAATGTAGGTTGAACCTGATAACGGCTTGAGCTCACTTCTCTGGATCCAGAGCTCTTCATTGCTGCTTTAAAGGTTGGGTATTTAGGAATATTTTTTGAATAAGAGTCTTTGTCCCCTCCGTTGAGGCCTTCCACCAAGCATATGGTCGAATATCGTCCGATTCCATAGTCTCTTAGCTGGGCATCCTCTTCCAGGTAGAAGTTTTGGAACAAGAGTTTGAAATGATGCTTGGGGATCCTGGTTCTAAGCTGAACATTGAGTAGGAGCTTGGCAACAGGATCTGCTACATGCATGCATAAGCATTTCACTGTTCCGTAGAGCAATTTCACAAAGAATGGGAATCTCTCCAACTCTTCTGGCAGTCGATTTTTCTCATGCTGCTCCTGAAAAGCTTGAATACTTCTAAGCGATATATCTGTGCATGAGGGTTTCCAAGTAGGAATGGCGTCGATCTGATTTCCTTCTAGCATTTGCAACTGGGTTCTCGAGCTAGGGTTTAGCTGCTTCGCAACGAAACATGTGGCCAGAGGGCTCGAATCCTTCCGGCATTTTCTTATTCGGTCTTCCTGTGGAGGCTTGAATCGATGGCCAGTGATCTAGTGGAGCTCGGGCTCTGCTGAAAGCATAACGACGTGGGGTCGGGAGACGTTCCAAGGTTGGTGTAGCACAACTCCTCTACGATTGGATTGATGGGTCAAGGATCAATGAGAGGCAGCCATGTCTAGGGTTTTCGTGTCTCAATTTGTCTCCGAAAAGTAGGATTAAAAAAAAAGGAAAAACTAATATATAAATCTAAGTAAATTTTTCGATTAAATTATTAAATGTGAGCCATTTGAAAATCTTACAGGTTCTCTTATTGGATCACTAGTGTTCATGAATTTAAGATCTGCTAGATACTTTTGTGGAGTTTAATATTGAGCATGTCTTTAGAGAGCAGAATTCTGAAGCAGGTGCGCTTTCAAATCTTTCTCTAAAGGAGGTTGAAGGTTTTCTCCATTATGAGGAATAGCTAGAGGGTTTATTGTCTTCCAAAGGAACATTTTTTTTATCTTGCTTAGATATTTTGGTGTTGACTGTTGATAGTTTCTTGGCAGTATATTTTTGGGTTTTTCTACTATATTTGAACCTTCTTTTTATAAGGGTTTTGGTTCCAGTACTATTATTGTGTATGTTATTTGTCTACATGATCGACTCGGTGGTATAGTATGAGTTCTATATATACAAATTTTGAAAATAGATTATTGGTAACTATGTTTTTTGTTGATATACCTTGTTATGGCGATGTCATATATAATATGGTATATGTACTCTTTGATTCCATAATGAATTATATATGACATATACCATATTATATATGACATTTATGAATTATGAATTATTATTTTTATAATAAATTATAATTACATTGACTTTTTCTTGATAAGTTTTCTTATTTACTAAAGGAAAAATAAGTTATCATGCATCCTATAACTCCATGCAAAATGCGAAGATAATAAATTTAGTATTCAAATAAATATAACATTATAGAAAGATAATAAACAAGATTAATGTCATTATATCACATAGTCATAGAACCAAATGCTATTTCATAGTAATTGCATCGATAGGTGTTTATAGATTATAATTTGGGGTGGACTAGATCCTATGCTTTTCCTAGATTGCACGAGGATGAGACAAGTATACTGTCCACATTCATTTTATGGTAGTCGTTCAAAATTCGAAATAATCAATTATAAGATAAAAAAAGAATATAAAAAATAATTGGTAGCTAATGCATGGATAACTAGTAGTTGATGCATGGAGAAGTCTTAGTTGATGCATATATAACTCGCTTCCTAGGAGACAACCCATTTAACTAGAAGAAGACGAGTTATAACATCTAGTTGACTTGTGACCAATCAATGTTCACTAGCTACAAGTTATGTGGATGTGCTAATATTATATCATGTAAAATCTCTCTTAGAAAGTCTAAACTGAGCAAGAATACATGTACATAATATATGAAGCAAAAGGACATGAACATAATGAATGAAACAAGTTAATTTAAACTAACTTGTAGGGTAGACATGTTTCTTTAATTAAAGAATAAGATTAGTTTGAAAAATTACAAATTTATAATGTTTTTTTAAGATCTTACGAAAAATATAATTACTACAAATGATAATAATTTTCCATAAATCAAGATATTTAAATGAGATTGGTATAAAGTATTACCAGTGGTTATTAAGAAAATTTTCATTTCTCCTTCATCACTCTACTCTAAGTGAAGATTACTTTGTTTTGACTTCGTAAAGTACATACTAACTATTAATTAAGTGAATTTATATTAAAATTGATTTTTTTATAAATAAGTATAAAATATTGTTCTATCAAATTGTTATATTATCTTTTTAGAGTTATTCATATTAAAATTAAGAGTAATCTCCTTATTAGATGTTATTGATTCTTTTGAATTTGCTTAATTAATTATGAACTAGATGTGGGAAGAAAGCTTATGTGTTCGTCTCTCTTCATCCGCTTAAGGGATGCTTACTAGTTGCCCTAGTAGTTACTACTTGCTATTGACAATGAAGTCTTTAAAGTCCTCCCATACTAGGTGATAATGAAAAACTATATACATAACATCTAATAAAACAAAAATGCACTTGAAAATCACCTTTTACATGTGTCTATTAATAATATAATGAAAGAGAGAACAACATATTTGATTTTTTTTTAATTAAATATAAATCATAAGGTTAAAGACAAGCTAATATATACCCATGGCTAATAAATTTATCTAGTGTTGTTTTACTCTTCTAAACATTCATAGTCACAATGTTTAATTGCTAACTCATGGATCCCTAAGGCATAGATGGTTGTAAGAAAAAAAAATCCAAATATATAATAGAATAAAGGAATGATTGAGAATCACCTTAAAGACGTTGCATGCGTTTATTGATAATATATAATAGAATAAAGGAATGCTTGAGAATCACTTTAAAAACATGTGCATGGCACATTAATAATATGATGAAAATAGAATACAATATTAAATTTGGTTTGACAAAACTAAGTATATGACATAATTTAAAATATAAAAATAAAGCTTAAAACTAAGTATATGACATAATTCAAAATATAAAAATAAAGCTGAAGCTCTATCTTTGGATAATAGGATCCTCTATAATTGATCTATTGAGCTTTTATGAAAATTTATTTTTCTGATATAACTCAATTTTTATTTTTAATTGTTATCTCATATAGATCCCCACACCATATATTGGCTATTTAGGCCTTTTAGCTATACCATTTCAAAACATGGATAACATTGACATCAAACCTAGACCCTACATTTATTCTACTCTCACTTGTTTACAATTATGACACATGCCCATCTACAATGGGAACTCTTGGTAATGCTTTTGAAAAGCATGAATTGTTATCTCTATCATGTCATTTGCCTTAGGTAAAATTTGGCAGTATTTTTAAAGCTAACTAAACTAGACCTAAAAACAAAATATATTCTCAATTAATAAGGTTATAAAGAAAAAATAAGCTAAATACACATTCCTATGTCCTTCTGGAACATCCTTAACATTAACTATTTTATTCTGGTAAGAATATTTTATAATAATAATAGAAATAAAAAATTAATATGAATAAATACTAAAATAATTTTTATTTTTTTTTAATAATGATGTTAATGATAATGATAGCTAACATCTATTTAGACTAATTTTTCTCTATCAAATCGTAAGAAAGAAAAGTAAGGAATTTCTTGGTTTGCTTTAGTGTTTTTTTTGTTGCTCAAAAAACTTGGAGAGGAGTGTTTCTAAATTAGTATAATTTTGAAGACATAAAGGTTCGGTAGTTTTGTATTGTAACAAAATTTATGAAACTGAGCTCTTATGTGGGTGTACCCAGTGCAATATAAGAAGAACTCCATTTTCATGCTCAACACTCATAGTCTCACGAAGATGACATATCCTTTCATACCAGAGTTGTATGAAAGGTCCAACACCTTGTTTCACCATGTAGCTCATGAGAGTTCATTCTTATTTTAGCTACATGGATCTTATTCTTTACACTAGTTAAAATAGAGAGCTAATTTTGATCTTCAAGATTAGGGCTAACGATCTCCTTTAATATCATAATTGTCTTTTAGCCTCTAAATTTTTATCACACCATAGCTTCTCCTTAAACTTCACAGTAATAATAGTTTTCATAACATCTATATTCTGCAAAGTGACATTTCATGAATCTCATGCATCTTTAACCAAGACATGACATCTTTATGACAACCCCACTTGAGCATTAGGTGGTTTTGACTAGAATTTAAAGCAATTTTCCGAAGTCTCTGGTCTCCTAAGTTATTTAATTTTTCTTGTACATTAGGTACCTAGTCATAGCTATGCTCTCAATGGGGGGGAAATCTGCATCAATAAGGAGAACATGATATCGTGTACTGATTTTAATTTTAAGATTGTAAGTTATAAAATCCTTTTGGAATTGCTCAATCCTTCTCCAATATTCTCTAGAGAGGCTGGAGCCCCTAACTACACACCCATGTAAAAGAACGGGAGTGATGAGAGTTTCAAAGAGGATTTGTTTTATCCCATATCACAAATTTTACTAACTTACAATTGTTTTCAAGACCAAAATAAGCTTTCCACCCTCCACTGATCATTTTCTTGATGATGTAGTTCCAGTAAGCTTGTGATTGATATCAATCCCAAGATATTTGTAGGAAGTCACTTCCTCCAAGTTTCTAATATCATACAAAAAACGAGCGTAAGTGACCTTATTACATTTTATCAACATAACTTTGGTTTTATTGATATTGAAAATCATGCCCATACTAGAGCATAAATCCTTGAGAATTGTTAAATGCTTATCAAGATTAGAAGGACATCTTGCCAAAAAAACAATAGATCATCAGCATAAAGGAGGATGATGACAATTCTTGTTAATGTCGTGCCAGTGCAATGTGCTTATATTAAATAACCTTCTAAATAATGAATGTGTATACAATAAAGGGTAGGGAGAGGTGGAAACCTTGCTTAAATCCTATATTATAATTAATATATTCTCACCAACCCTCAGTGTTCTTAACTTGGCAATGCCATTCTCATACAACCTTATTGCAGTGTCCCTCAACTCGAAAGGAACCTTTAACAAAGGAGATGGATCATATTATTGTCTCCATTACTATCCAAAAAGATTTGCAAGTTCCATAACATTTCAAATACTTTTTTTAATAAATGATTAAAAAAATCTAAATTTCAAAAAAAATATGCTTCTTGCAATGCTATGTGTGAGTTGAGCCATCATTAACTAAACCAATCTAAATCTATCTAAACTATAGATTTACCACGAGACTTAAAAGATCAAATCCCTTGAGTTACAAACCTTTTTATAGTGAAAAATTGAGGAAAAATTTACACCCTCAAGGGATTTGATCCCTCTTGATACTTGGTAGATATGAAATTATCATGAATCTATACTCATATAACCAGCATAGACCAACTTAAATTTTTAAACCCGTATCCACCAAACACTGCGAGGGATCCAATTTCTGGAATTGTAAATTTTTTACAGGTTAAAAAAAAATACAGCTCAAAAATTTTGATAACTTTAATCTTAGTAAATAAGAATTTAAAATTGACCTATGCTGGTTTTAGTATTTTATTTTATAATCTACATTGATTTTTTATTTACTTCTCATTTTGTTCTAATTTTGTATTTTATGAATTCGGTTAACACTAATTTTTTTTACTCGTAAAGCACATCCGGAATGCAATCACTTTTGAAATCATGTTTATAAACATTATTATATAAAAAGTGATCCCTGTCCGCTTCTATTTGAATAGGAGTACCTTTGTTTCTACTCTTAAACAGTTATTTCTACTTTTAAAGAGGAGGATTAGCTACTCTGTTGTTCTAAGGATCATATGTCGCGACAGTATCAACGAAGCAAACTCCTTTTCTATCTTTTCTTTAGACGTAGAGTTTCTACCGTTGCCTTTATTTCTCTACGTATAAGCCACGTTTACACTGAAGTTTTTAACTAAGGGGAAAATGATGAAGATTCCACATTTTGCGCTTCTTGCAGTGCGCCTTTATGTATCTTCACGGTTTTAAAGAAAATTGAAACATGAACACCTTGTCATGCTCATTCAGGGAAGTTAAGACAGCGATATCTTGCCACGCCAATTCAAGGCCAGACATCGCTTAAAAATCCCTCCCTTGCTTAGAGAACACAAAAGAAAACAAGACCCCAATCTATAAACTTTGCCTTTTAAAATGAACCTGCAAATGATATCGTGGTCTGTAGATCTGGTTATTTGTTATGATGTGCACTTGTAAGCCGCACGTTATCTCCAAAAGTAGGATTCTGAACCTATGCGTTCTCGTGGCAAAGAAGAATGATTCTTCACAATCATCGAAGCGGCAACCTTTTCTCATATCGCTTTAAATTGGTCACATCTCTTTTCTTGCGACACAACAATACAAACCTTTGGTTTTAAGATGAAGCCATTATCTTCTCTAAGAACTGCTATTGTCGTTTATATCTGTCCATTTACATACACCTGTAGGCCCCGGGTTGTCTCCATAAGCTAAGCGAGGTTCTGGTAGTATTTTATAAGTAGATTATGATAAGAATCACTCCTCACAGTGATCCAAGCTACATCTTTCCTTTGATGATCCTATATTCTGAAACTCACTTGAGAAAGTCGGAGATCATTGCAAACAATCAGCCTATACAGAAGACGGTATAAAAAGATGATCCAAATAATTGAGACTACGTTATTTTTTAGTTCAGCGGAAAAATCTATGTTATGTAATAGTCATCAGAGAAGAAGGCATAAAAAATGATTTGGATACTTAAAAGCTTTAGGGAATATGGTATTGAATATGATTCAAATACTTGAAGGTATGTTTACGTAATCACCATAGAGATGTGGATGAAATCATAAAAGTCATTAACACAGAGACGAAATTTGAAATACAAGAAAAATCCATTCTATTCATTTATGGGTTTCAGTTTTGGGGACAACAGTTTGGAAATTACAAGCTCTTTTTCCGAGGTAATTCTTTTTGTTCCCATCGTCAGCTTCTCTGACTCTTCAACAGAGCGATTTATGCGAGGTACGCGTGATAGGTTATGCTTTTGGTGTTGTTCCTAGAAATTAACCCTAAACGGGTCTACGTTACGGTGGAAAGCACTCACTCATCTCTTTTATATGTGCGCTCTTCGAAGGGCCAATTTCTGATGGAGGTCCGCATGGTGGATTAAGGCTTCTCTGTTGTTCATGGAGATCCAACCCTGTCAAAGGTGGGAGGGCCTACTTTAAGGTGGAAAGCGAAGATACAGAACTGTGTCTTCCTCTGGATCAGAGCAGCTAACGGAAATAATATCCGCTGAATCTGATCGTGACGATGAGAACAGGAGCGAATCGTGGGCCGTGGCAGTGCAAGCAGCAGACGGATTAATTAAGAGTAAGTGCTCGAAGTCATTAGAAACAAACATGGAATCAACAACTAGATTTGAAGCCAATGGAAAGACAGCCAATAAATGAAATCCTTCGAAAGGCAGAAGTAGCTGCATATTCAACCACAAGCATGTCAACAACAGCGAATGATTCCATGGGCTAAGTTAGAATCAGCTAAGCTTCCCAAAATAAGAATGAGAGAACCATGTAAAAACTGTTCTTCATATGCATGTTTATAACATGCAATCTATGCAACTCCTGTGAACCAAAAATTGCGTTTTCATCCTTACATGGAACTCACATTTAGTAAGTAAACACAAAAACCCGTAAGGAGCCGAGGCAAGCACAGGATAGAGTGCTATTGAGAGACAAGGATGGAAGAAATCATAGCTAAAGTCATCACTTTATAAGAACAAGAGAAACAGGAAAAACCTTTAATTGACAATTATTTGTTTGGATATTTAAGAAAAGACTAACAAATATTTCAATCTCGTTATGAAAATTTAAAAGCAAGAAAATGTGAAGTTATGAAATATGGTTTCACTACTAAGATAGTAAATGATATACATCATTTTAAAGGAAAAATATAAACCTGACCAGGAAGTAGTTTAATAAACAAAAGGAGGTAGCATGTAAGAAGGTAATTACTAATAATTAGTGAAAGGAAAATTAATTTAAACCATCTCGAGAGACACATAATGGAGCATATGAAATAGAGACATAGGATTTGTATGTTGAACGTTAATGGTTTAATTCATTATTTATGAAGTTGGGAATATATATACCATATATATATTCCTAACTTCATAAATAATGAATTAAACCATATATATATATTCCCAACTTCATAAATAATGAATTAAACCATATATATATTCCCAACTTCATAAATAATGAATTAAACCATTAACGTTCAACATACAAATCCTCATGGTTATTCTATATATATATATTTTGAGTAGACAATTTTTATCCATTGAAGTGAGCCTATTAGAAATATTTTTTGTTTTTTAGTTGGGTAAACAATTTTTATTCATTGAAGTGAGCTAAATAAAGACACGTGATAAAGCATAGAAAATAGAAGCACGAGGACTGATTTATTTGCTTGCAAGGCATGTATTCATTGTTTTATAGAATTCCAATTGTTTTATGATTATTTTTTTTTAATTTATAAACGACAACTTTTATGGTTTGGGGTGAGTTTAGGTAAAGATTTCCACTACTTTAGGATAACTCATTTTAAGTTTAGAATATAAAATGTTAAATGGATCACCTTTTACGTATCTAGGAAAGGATGTTTCAAAATGTTTACAAGTGGGATAGGTAATTCTTATTTAGAAAATTTTAATGGAAGGATAAACTTTTTTTTGCAAGCTACAAAACCTGCTTCCTTTATTTAGTTGTCGCCTTTGTTCCGATTCGGAGATGTCTGAGATTAAAATTTAGGTGTGGCAATTCGAAATCCACTCGCTGCAATGACCACCTTGAGGCTATGACCTGCTATGACTACCGTCTATAAGCGATGTCCTTATGTCTATATAAACTATGATCGGTTGTCACCCACCTTATGGCTATCAACTGACTATAAGTGGCAAGGTCAAAGCAGGCGCCGGGAGAAGCATGCATGTAAAAGTTCGAAGGCAGGGAGCAAGAAGATGATATCTCTCAGGCAAGAATTTCAAGAGTTGGATATAAGATACTGCCAAGTGGTCTATGTTAAGAGTTGTAATCTCATGTGTCAAGTTGGTTAGTTAGTTGAGTTAGGTCATTTGTTGACCCATGGTTTACACTGGCCCATAGTATTAGCCAATGGTTTTGGTCCTATGAGAAACTATATATATGTGTGCTTAATAATGAGAAGGCAATCAATATGCCCTTTGTGTTTTTGCTCTATGTTCATGTTCTGTGTATTGCAAACTTTATCATGGTATCAGAGCTGACGGCCTGATCCTTCGATCTTGTTTTTTGGGTAAGCCTTTTCAGAAGCTGGAGAGCACACATGCACAACTAGAGGTTGCAGCACAGATGGAGAGAAACACTTAGGCCGCGACAAGGTAACATTTTTTTTTCCCACGATTTTTTTTTAGGGGGGGGCTAGAAAAAAAAATAATAATAATTTCGGCCCTGAGGGAGGCTTTCACACCTTGCCTGAAGGAGAAGTGCGACGTCTCACCCTTCCTGAAGGAAGAGTGCGACGATGTCACACTGTGGTTGAAGGAAAACTACGACGATCGTCGCAAGCTTGCTCAGTGGATAAGTGCGATGATCAATGGTGAACTTAAAGAATTTTGTCCGTCGCACCCCCTGACGCACTGTGTCAGTTAGTAAAGTGCAACGATCCGGTTAACAGCTGTCATACTCCATGGAAAGCATGAACATGAAGCCGATCTCTGGTCCAATGATGAACGGCAAGAATTATGAGTTCTCATCTATCAAGATGCAGACTTTTCTCCAGCTCAACAAGTGTTGGGACATGGTCGAAAAGGAGTTCATGGAACCAGCAGCAGCTACTATCACTACTATGTCGAATGCAAATAAGAAGGCCCTAGATGAAATTAGAGATCGGGATCTCACTACGAAGTGGTTGATCCAAAGTTGCATTGAGGAATCCATTTTCCCACGGATCGCTGGAGCTACGACCGCCCACCGGGCATGGAATCTTCTCAAATCTGCATACAAAGGTATAGATCGGGTTAAAATGGTAAGACTCCAAACCCTTCGACTTCAATTTGAAAGTCTTAAGATGAAAGACACAGAGACTGTTGACCAGTTTATGAATAGGGTTTCTGGGATTGTCACCCAATTCCAAACCTATGGAAAAGCCCTAGAGCATAAGGGTGTTGTTGGAAAGGTACTTCGATGCCTCACTAAGAAATTCTCTATGGTGGTTACAGCCATAGAAGAATCCAAGGATCTGTCGACGTTTACTCTAGAAGAGTTAACAAGGTCGCTTTTGTCTCATGAAGCTAGACTCAGTCAGGAAGACGAGTCTCTGTCTCATGTATTTAGCACTCAGAATTCTTTCAATAGAGGTTGAGGTCGAGGAGGCAGAGGACGAGGCAGAAGAGGAAGGAGTTCTAATTCCACAAAGGATAGAACTGCCAATGAACACCATGAACACATAGATCACTGTGAGCATAGTCATAACTCCCAGAACCAGAGAGGAAGAGGAGGCAAGAAATGGACTAATAGGTCCAATGTCTAGTGTAACTACTACAAGAAATATGGCCATTATGAACATGACTGCAGAAAAAAGCAAGCAGATCAGAACAATGGCAGAGCAAATGTATCTAATGTTGAAGATCATTCGTCAGAATCTATGTTTTTATCATACCAGGCGATTGAAGAAGAACATCAATCAAATGTGTGGTTGCTAGATAGTGGATGTAGCAATCATATGACAGGTAACAAATCATTGTTTTCTAACCTAGATCCATCTATTGAATCAAAGATCAAACTGGGTGATCATCATCTCGTTCCAGCTCAAGGAAAAGGTATTGTTCCTATACTTACCAAACATAATGAGAAGAAGTACATATATGATGTATTCTATGTTTCCAATCTTAAGGTCAATCTGATGAGTGTGGGTCAACTGATTCAGAATAAGTATGATGTTAGGTTCATTGATTCCTACTGTGTTGTTTATGACAAAGCCCCTAGTAGAAGACTCCTGGCCAAAGTAGAAATGACCAAGAATAGAATTTTCCCACTCAACCTGAGGAGTGCTATCCTATCACAGTCGCATGCTCATACTGTCTCTAGTCAAGACAAAACTTGGTTGTGGCATTGTAGGTATGGTCATCTAACCTTTTAGAGTCTCTCTCATCTGCAAAAACAATCCATGGTCAAAGGATTACCAGTCATGAATGAACAGTCAAGTTCCTGTGAAGACTGTATTTTAGGGAAACACCAAAGGGACAGCTTTCCCACCTCTACAAACAGAGCCAAAGAACACCTTGAACTTGTTCACACAGACCTATGTGGACCCATACAAGCCCATTCTATAGGAGTTAGTATGTATTTCCTAACATTTATTGATGACTATAGCAGGAAAGTATGGATTTATTTTCTCAGAAATAAGTCAGAAGCTTTCTCCAGATTCAAAGAGTTCAAAGCATTGACTGAAAAGCAGTCAGGTAAAACACTCAGAATACTCAAATCAGATGGTGGAGGTGAGTATGTCTCTCATGATTTTGTAGAGTTCTGTAAGCAGCATGGAATCCAGCATCAGTACACCACCATATACACTCCACAGCAGAATGGAGTTGCAGAACGGAAGAATCGGACCATCATGAACATGGCCCGAAGTATGCTATCATACAAGAAGTTATCTAATGATTATTGGGCAGAAGCAGTTGCATGTTCAATCTATCTACTTAATAGATCTCCCAAAGTAACTGTTAAAGACAAGATACCTGAAGAAGCATGGAGTGGCACTCAGATTAGTGTCTCACATCTCAGGATATTTGGATGTGTTGCATTCGCACACATACCCGATGAGTTAAGAAAGAAGTTAGACAAGAAGAGTGAAAGGTGTATTTTCACAGGCTATAGTGAACAGCAGAAAGCCTATAAGTTGTATAATCCTCTCACCAAGAAAGTAGTGGTGATCAGAGATGTCAAATTTCTGGAAGATAAATGCTGGACTGATACAGTAGACATTCATCAGACTGATAGTCCAATACCACCAGAACCACTCAGAATGCCTAGACTTGATGTACTACAACAATAGCAGCAGGAAGGGACACTAGCAGACAGTCCACAACAGAACCAGAGAACCAAAAGCTTAAGGGAGTTATATGATCAGACACCTGTCATTGATGAGTAGCTACAGTATGCACTATTTTCATATCAACCAACATGTTTTGAAGAAGCAGCAAAAGATCCACAGTGGGTCCAAGCAATGAATGAAGAGATTTATTCTATTGAGAGGAATCAGACTTGGGATCTAGTTGATCTCCCATCAGATAAAAGCTGCATTGGTGTAAAATGGGTCTATAAGACCAAGTTGAATGAAAAATCAGAGATAGAAAAGTACAAGGCAAGGCTTGTTGCAAGAGGTTTTGCACAACAATATGGTGTAGACTATGAAGAAACCTTTGCTCCAGTAGTAAGGATGGACACCATCAGAGCTGTACTTGCAATAACAGCTCAAAACCAGTGGCCTGTTTACCAAATGGATGTGAAATCTTCCTTTCTCAATGGCATACTTGAGGAAGAAGTTTATGTAGATCATCCAGCTGGTTATGCTATCAAAGGTCAAGAACACAAGGTGTTTAAGTTGAAAAAGGCCTTCTATGGTCTCAAACAAGCTCCAAGAGATTGGTACAACAGAATTGACTCTTATCTCATCAAAAATGGTTTCAACAGAAGCAGCAATGAACACACTCTGTATGTCAAAATAGATTAGGAAGGTAACATTCTACTTCTTTGTCTTTATGTTGATGATATGATCTATACTGGAAATTTGGTGCTTGAAGAGTTTAAGACAGTCATGAAAAAGGAGTTTGCTATGACTGATCTTGGCCTTATGAAGTTTTTCCTTGGTCTGGAAGTTGATCAAAGTGAAAATGGGATCTTCATCTGTCAGCATAAGTATGCTACTGACATTCTGCAGAGATTCATAATAGACAAATGTAAACCAGCAGAAACCCCCATTTCTACATGAACCAAGTTAAGCAAGAATGATGATGAACCAAAAGTAGATTCTACACTTTACAAAATATTAATAGGCAGCTTAATGTATTTAACTGCTACTAGACCTGATTTAATGTATGTTGTCAGTCTTATTTCTAGATTCATGGAATCTCCCAAAGACTCTCACTGGAAAGTTGGAAAAAGAATACTAAGATATGTTTCAGGTACAATTGATTTTGGACTTTGGTACACTCATTCACAGGACTGTACTCTCACAGGGTACACAGACAGTGATTTTGCAGGTAGTATTGATGATAGGGAAAGCACATCTGGTTATGCTTTCCATCTTTGTACCAGTCTTATTTCTTGGGCTTCTCAGAAACAGCCCATTGTGAGCATGTCTTCAGCAGAAGCAGAATATATTGCAGCAACTACAGCAACATGCCATGCACTTTGGCTCAGAAGACTCTTGAAGGACATGGGACATACAGAAACAGAACCAATAGCCATATATTGTGACAACAGTTCTGCTATACAGTTGTCTAAACATAATGTATTTCATAGGAAGAGTAAACACATCGACACTCGCTATCACTTCATACGTGAGTTAGTCAATAATGGAGAGATCAGTCTGATATTTTGTGGCTCTAAGGAGCAACTTGCTGATATGTTTACCAAACCCTTGGGAACATCCACATTTGAGTTTCAGAGGAAGCACTTAGGCATTGATAGTGCTGACCACACCATCGCACTTGAGATTAAGGGGGTGTGATAAGAGTTGTAATCTCATGTGTCAAGTTGGTTAGTTAGTTGAGTCAATGGTCCTAAGTTAGTTGAGTTAGGTCATTTGTTGACCCATGGTTTACACTGGCCCATAGTATTAGCCAGTGGTTTTGGTCCTATGAGAAACTATATATATGTGTGCTTAATAATGAGAAGGCAATCAATATGCCCTTTGTGTTTCTGCTCTATGTTCATATTCTATGTATTGCAAACTTTATCAGTCTAGATATTGCAAACAAATATTTTTATAGACGATAGATATATAATGGGCATGAAAATGTTGGTATGGAGGGAATAAGAGGAAATGGTTGGTATGTATATGGGATAAATAAGATATCACAATGATGGCTAAGTATTTATTATCTTAGTGGATTTTATTGAATTTGAATTGGTAGTGGTGCAACATATTTTATTAGAACATGAGGATATACATGTCATATTAAAGAGACAATAGTGTAATAGTCCGTTTAATAACATACTAGAAATATTTATTAGATTTATAAATTTATAGTGTGAATAATCTACTAGTATCTCCTCATAGTTCATTTTATTTACTCTTAAATTAGTGGTTAAAATGACGTAAACAAGATAACAATAAAAATTCCTAGATGTAGAAACTAAACTATGAAAACTAGTGGTCTTTGCACAACAAGAAGAAAAACAATCGAGAATGCCATAAAACATTTATGTTTCAAGGAAAGGAGAAGGGTTTTTATAGAAATTATTAACATGAAGGAGAAGTACTTTTCGAAACTTATTTGATGACATATGGTAAGTAGAGTGAAAAACCAAACTTTTCTTAGAACAGGTAAGATGAGTTGATTGACACAATAACTTGTTGACAAAAAAAACTATGGAGACAATTACACCAAAGATTGCACATGGGCTCCACTATATAAGAAGAAACATAAATATGTATTTGAACATTATGAGAATTAAATTAAAGGAAATTATTCTAGCATGACATTTTTCAAAATAAAAAATAAAACATCTTTCAAAAAAAAATATAGAAAGGGACATTAAGCAGCATCTGAACAGAAATGCATCTAATGGTCAAATGGGGAGGTCCACCTTTATGTGCATTTGTTAAAGATATATTGAATCAATCCATATTATACCTAGTGGGTAAGGCAAGATGAGTTGATTAACAGATTAACTTGGTGTCAAAAAAGACTGGAAACAATTACACCAAAGATTGCACATGGGGTCTACAATATAGAAAGAAAGGATAAACGTGTATGTAAAATTTATAGGAAATACATTAAAGGAAAGCATTATATCATGACATTTTTCAAAAGGAAAATTAAATCATATTTGAAAATAATATATAGAGGGGGACATTCAGGGACATTAAGCATCATGCCAATAGAAAGGACTCTAATGGTCAAATGGGGAGGTCCATCTTTGCATGCACTTGTTAAATATATATTGAATCCATCCATATGATACCAGCTACACTAGAAAATTTATACTTAATCACAAATGCCTTGATATAATGTGATAAATTACATCACCATCATGGTTCGTAGACTATTGTCCTAACTATTTGGTATCATACTATAATTGGAAAAAAATAAATGGGCCTAACAAAACAATATCAAGGCTCCTCAAGTGAAGCATTCAATCATTAATCACCTTAACTCGTAGAGCTCCTACTTGAAAAGATAATAGGAGTTATATTTTCTTTGTCTATTTTTCTAAAATATTTGAATTAAACCTTTTGAAAATATAAAGAAAGTTTTAATTCCAGTTAATTGTTATAAAAAATGACTGTTGGTGAAAGAAGAATTGTTCTACAATGTTCACCACTCCCCACTCTACCAAAACCCTAACCTTTGTTTTCCCCCTGCCCTGACCTGAAACATGCTCGTCCTTTGACCTATGCAATTCCATGGGCCATTCTGTGGGGGGTGGGGTAGCAGATACCCCCCCATAAGATCTAATGTGATCATGCAATAGGTTCCACCAGTGCAGACCATGGATGCCATTAGAAAAGATCCACTGAGAGAAGATACGACGGATTAAGAGATGACCACACAAATAATGGAAGATGCTGCTCCAGAAAATGGGAAGAAACCCACTAGCACATGCATAGCCAAATCGACAAATCAGTCCCGTATAGAGATCTACCCCCAGAAAGAATAAATGCTGGAATCTAGTACATGAAAGACCATGCACTCATATGTAAATTCATAGGGTTATGGCTAACTAAAAAATCTTTGATGGCTTGGATCAGTACGAAATGGAAGCCAAAAGCTCATTTCGATCTGCAAATAGGATCCAAGGTATTTTTCATAGTTATCTTTTCAAGGATTGAATACAAAGAAAAAGTCGTGGATGGAGGGCTGTATTTATTCAATGCAGTCGGGCTCTTCATTTGCAACTAGAATGAAAGATTTAACCTAGACACAAAATTATTTACATGGGCGCAGGTATGGATACGCCTGTATTCCTTACTGCAATATTACTAGGATGAGGATACTATGCAAGAAATAGGAAATTCTCTTGGAGAATTTGTCAAAATAGAGGACTAGAATGGAACCAAAAAGTATACCTCATATGCCAGAATATATTTCTATATGCACATAGCTAGAGCCCTACCATACTCAATCTGCTTAGTGCATGAGGGCATGGAATGGATCCAACTAGTGGACTATGAGCATGTCCCCTTCTGATGCCACAAATACCACAAACACAAACATCTCCATAGAGACTTCCCCCAAAATAGGCTATCTCATAAACCTAAGAAGATGCAAGCAGTGGATGAGGAGGTTTTCAAGAAGGTACCACCCAGAAGGAGACAAAACTGAAAAATACCCACAATAAGCAAATCGGCCACAACAACCACCAACAACAACTTCGATGTTCTCTCTGAGCAACATGATAACCCTGATAATTTTCATGCAGGAGACCAACAAGCCAACAAAAATAAGCACACCACCCTCTCAAGGATTAAGACCAAGAGTCGCAAGATATGTTTGCAACAGCAAAGGATGTTCCATTTGGATCACAGTCAGTTTTAACGAACCCATAGCAAGATGTTTTAATGGATGAGGATATGAGCGATCTTGATCTATGAGATATGGACCTCCTAGAACTTGAGGAGGCATGCCAATTCAAATCCTTCAATGCAATTCCATCTAAGCAGATTCATCTTCTTAAATAATATTTATCCAAATTCAGATTGAAACCCAAACTGGGTATTCTTAATACTTCCCAAAAAAAACAAAAGAAACCCTCAAGAGATCCCAAAAAGCGAGGGAGAAGAACGGACCTGGAGTGCCTCAACAATATGGGCAATAAAATGGTTGAATCAGGGAAATATGCCCAGCTTACAAAGTTCTTTCCCTCTCACACCCCAAGTTCTAAATGAAGATAATATCCTATAATGTATGAGGCATCGACGACACCACCAAACACAGAAAGCTATGCAGGAAAATTCTCCAAGAAAATCCCTCCATGGTCCTTATTCAAGAGACCAAATGCATCAACAACAATTTAGAGACTCTTTTTGCATGGCTTTGTAAAGGAAACAAAGAAGTTGTAGTAGATGCATTTGGAGCATCGGGTGGCCTTGCACTCATATGGAACCCCCAAGCAGTGAATCTCACCGATTCCCTTGTCACAAGGAACTCAATCTCATCCTCCCTTCATGTCACAGGCACAAATTTTCATGGGCGACTCTCCAATTTCTATCGTCCCCAATCCTCTAAGCAAAAAATCAAGTTCCTAGACTACTTGGTGTCACGTCCCCTCCCATCGCTCCTGAGTAAGGGAGGGAACATGACACTGAAACTAGGCATCTAGCCCCATGTGAATTAACAAAATCCATTGAAGATAAAAAGACATATGCAGAGATCTATATATATATATATATATATATATATATGCAATAAACACTGCGAAAGTAAATTTATACTACACATCTAGCATGCATTCTACATATTCATGATAGTCACCAAATAAAAACATTGTAGAATTAACACAAGAGAGTACTTATCTTGAAACAAAGTAGTCCCGAGCAACTGGCTATGCAATTGCAACGTTCCACCCAATCATAGGCCAGTCGTGCTAATCAATCTCTCAACACAACTGCCACCCCCAGGCATGATTTCTACAAGGAAAAAGGGAACAACCGACTCACACATAGCCCAATATATACCAAAATCAGCCAATCCAATCCATAGTTGGGTTTATTAGGCTGCTAAGGAAATGGAAGGGAATGAATTGCTAAGCTAGTGAGATCAACCATAGAGCTATCGATACCTCTGCAAGATCTATCTATCTCGGTCCCCACAATACCTACACACCCAACACAAGGAAGTATTCCCTTCACTGCTACATAGTCCATCAGTCCATACCTTCCATTCTAGTGCTCTTAAAGGTGTACAGAGAAGAGTAGCCAGCCCTTTTGATCTTCTGTGAGGTTAATCTCTTCACTAGGTTTATCAAGCCAATTCTAGTCCTCTTCCACTCCTAATTTCTTACTCACGAGTTCAAACCAAAATAAGGGTGCACATAACAACAAAACACAAGTGTTGGGCATGAATAAAAATGATTTGACAGTGGGATGCCCAAAATGGGGTTTCCATGAGTTTCCAAAATTGTGAGCAACCTAAACTGTAATGTTAGATGGGGGAATCAACCCTGGGAGAGTAAAATCGATTTCAAAAAACATTTATGGGAATTCAAGGGGAAGAAACGACCTCTATAAACCCCCAAATTGTGACTCTCCTCCTCCCAGCCACTGTACAACACAAAAATGAATTCCCGGCTATGGAAAATGAAGGAAAATGATGGACAACGTGAAGGGAAACACCCCAGCTAGCTCAGACTGTGTGAGGGAGAAAATACCATGGGTGAATAATGGTTTGGGCACAATTTCGTGGGTGTTTTCTTGTCATGGAAGCCAAAAATATGATTTCCCAAATTGATGGCTTTCCCATACATGAAATTGGACAACCATACCTCACCATTACCAATGCATTAACTACCTCAACGAACTCTTGGAAGAATTAAATGATTGGGTGCATATGTCAAAATGGGTAGTTGAGGGTTTATGGATTCTCTCATTGACACTTGGATTGACACTATTGGCTCAAAGGTTTGAATATTTCCCCCTCCCTATTCCTTGTAAAAATCATCTCCCCATATCTTATTGCATTGCATAGCTAGTTGTGGGTATTTCATTAAAAATCATATTTACATGATGTCTTCATTTCTATTGTGCGTGGCTAACACGAGAACCATATGTATCGATTTTTAATTGTTGATACATAAAACACTAAATCGATGGTGGGGCCTTGGCCTTGAGCTCCTCACCATGATTTAATAATGATATTTACACCATTTACAATTTTAATGCAATAGGGTCAAAATCAAGATATTACACTTGCAATGGTATAGGAACTTCACCTAGAAACCTTGGATTCTAGATGGAGATTTCAACATGATCACAACCTTCAGGGAAAAAAAGGGGGGCACAGAATGCTATCTCAGGAAGATGAGGAATTCAAAATATCCATTGAAGTCAATAGGCTGGTTGATATGGAGACAACCAATGACATCTTCACTTGGAATAATCGAAGAGGGGGAACCAATCAGATTGATTCTAGACTTGATCGTTTTCTGATATCTGAGGACATAGTCGACACAAGAATGAATCTAGCCACCATGGTTCTCCCATTAGTGGGCTTGGATCATTGGCCAATCAGTTTGAATTGGAAGGGAGGAAGAGCTTTCTTACCGCACCCTTCTGATTTGAAAAATTCTGGATCTCTCACCCTAATTTCAAAGAAATGGTTAAGAATTGGTGGACAAGTTTCCAGCTCTCTTGTTCCTCCAAGATGCACAAGATTCAATAGAAATTAAAAATTCTCAAACAAGAACTAAAAATATTGAACAAAAGTACTTTTGGCAACATCTTCATAGCGAAGACTATTTAGGATCAGGAAATGGATTCTCTCCAGTAGTAGATGATCAAACAAGGTCGAATAGAGGAGACGAGCAAACAAGAAACAGAGATTCAAACTCAAATTGATAAAAGGTGCAAGCAAGAGGGGATACTCTGGAAGCAAAAGTCAAGGATCTACTGGTTGAAAGGGGGAGAATGAAATATTTCTTTCTTTCACCACTCCACCATTCAATACAGAATGCACAATAAAATCTGTTCTCTCAAGAAATCAGATGGAACCTCGATGGAAACGTATGAGGAAATAGAACATGAGATGATGAACTTTTATAAGGAAATGCCACTGGAAGACACCACCAATACAAGCAATGCCATTGATCAGGTCACCTCCCATATCCCGACTATAATAATAGATGAGCAGAATGCAAACCTCATGCGGCCAATCACCCCTTTGGAGGTCGAAATGGTGGTTCAGTAGATGGAAAAAGGAAAGGCTCTAGGTCCTGACGGTTTCACCATTGATTTCTTCCACCATTGTTGGGATCTACTGAAAAAATAAATCAGCAAAATTGTTGAGGAATCAAAAAGAAAATAGTGGGTCATTCCAACACTCAACACCACCTTCCTCACTCTCTTCCTGAAGGAGGAAAATGTTTCCAATCCAAGTATGTATAGGCCTATCTCTCTCTGTAATGCGGTCTATAAAATCATAGCCAAATTCATAGCCAACTTCCTTATGCCTCTTCTCCCTCTCCTCATCCCCCCTGAACAAACTAGCTATGTAGAAGGAAGACATCCTTGATGGTGCCATTTTGTCTCATGAAGTAATCCACTCCTTAAAAACCACCAAAAGACCTGACATGATCCTCAATCTTGACCTTTCTAAGGCCTTCAACAAGCTCAGTTGGAACTACATTGAAAATATTCTCCTTGCCTTTGGCTTTGCTCCCTCTTGGACTAGATGGATTCTCTCCCTGATCTCCACCCCTTTCTTCTCCATCATTGTAAATGGCACTTCCTCAACCATTTTTTCTCCCTCAAGGGGCATCCATCAAGGAGGCCCACTCTCACCCTTTCTTTTTATCTTGATGGAAGAGGGTCTTGGGAGCATGTTAAAAGAGCACTGACCTAGAGGCCTTCTCAAAGGTATCAACCTGCATGAAAATCCTCCTCTCATGCACCAAAAATTTGTGGATGGTAATATCATCACAAGTCATCCCTTGATGCAAGAATCTTGCACTCTAAACCGTATTTTAAAGGGTTTTCCTAATGCCCTGGGCACCACAATCAATCTTGATAAATCCCACATATTTTTCTTCAATATTCCAAGCATCATGCAAAGGAATATTGATAGAATCCTAGGCTTCTCAATCGCCTCCCTACCCTCCAAATACAAAGGGGCCCCGCTCACAGACTCGGAAATCAAGCACTCCTCTAGGAGAGATCTGCTTGACAGCATGGAACTTAAAATCTCTTCCTAGACCCTCAGATCTCTAAATCTTGCTGGGAGTCTTACCCTCATCAAGTCTGTTCTTCAGGCTATGTTGTTATAGCTTTTTCAATTCTTGTTGCCCTAAAATGGGTCCTAAAAGCTGTCCAAAAACTACAATGCACCTTTCTCTGGGAGGGGATGCAAACCATTTCAAATGGTCACTAGTTAAATGGGACATTGTTTGCAGACCTAAATCTGATGGTGGTCTGGGCTTGAGAGACCTAGCCAAAAGCAATGAAATCTTGAGTGCAAAAATTTGGTCGAACTAGGTAACTAAAAACACTATTCCTTGGGTGCAAATTTGGAATAAGAAATATGATTCCAACTGGTACCCACATGAACTAATCTGGTTCAATCTCTTGGCACATGGCTGCCTCATTTGGAATGCAGCTAACTCTCGGAGATATCTGGTCTAGCAACACAATTTTTGGGAGATAAGAAATGGAACAGATGCTCATTTCTAGACTGACTCTTGGCAGCACATGCCTAGTTTAAATCATCTTCTTCAAATCCCTTCCATACTTGATGACATGCAAGCCTCTGGAAAACTCTTAGTTAAATATTACTAAATGGACAATATGCTGCAAGGTTTTGGATTTTGGAAGCATCCCAACAATTGGCGCATACACATAAACAATGAAGACATTGACAAGATTTGGCAAGAGCTGCAGAAGCATAAGATTCACGTCTAACAAGAACCAGACATCATAAGATGGGGTCATAAACCCACAAGATCCTTGACAGTTAAAGAGGCCAATCACTTGCATGCTCAACACAATACAGAGCAAAGAGATCCAAGCTAGATTAAAATTTGGAACATGAAAACTTGGCCAAAAGTGACCACCTTCATTTGGCTTGCCTTACATGAGTGTTTTCTCTCTTGGAACAACCTTATCAAGTGGGGATTCTATGGACCATGTAGATGTGTGTTATGCAACAATCAGGAAGATACCATGGCCCATTTGTTGGACTCCTGCCCATTATTTAGCAATCTATGGGACAAACTAGCTCAACTATGCAAAATATCAGTCCGAGTGAAAGTAAATCCCACTCAAACCATCAAAAAATGGAATGAAAAACCATACCAGAACAACATTCTCAACAAGCTTTGGACCTTAGCCCCTAATTTTGTGGTTTGGGAAATATGGAAGGAATGCAATCATAAATTTTTTGAAGATAAAGTTAGAAATGAGCTTGATATTGTATGGGCTAAATGCAAAGACCACATCTTGGAGACTCTCTTCCTTCACATTTGGACAGAGAAAGATTTCAAAGTTAGTCAATTGGAGGCTTCTATAATGAACAATTGCAACATCACCCCCTAGTCTCCCTCAATCAACAACCCTATCTGATCCAATGCTTCATCAAGTCCCAATAAATGGTTGTGTCCACCTCTCAGTTTCTACAAAATCAACTTTGATGGTGCATCCAAAGGAAATCTTGGACCGACTAGCCTTGGGGGAGTCTTTAAGGATAGTTTAAGAAATAACATCCTCCTTTTTTATGGAATCCTTGGCCATGACAATAATAATGCAACAGAATTAGCAACCCTTCTCGGTGGTCTCCAAATTGCCAAGTAGTCTCGTCCTTCCTTCCTCTTGTGGTTGAAGGAGACTGTTAAATTATCATTTCCCTCGATAGGAAAATTCAATGTGGATCCCAGATTAGAAAAATTTATCCAAGTTGGAGACTCAATTATGGTCTCTCACGTATGTCTGACCTCATATATGTAATGGGATCCATTGCCTTACATAATGTTCAAAGGAAATCCAATGCGGTGGCAGATTTCCTAGCTAATGAAGGTGTTTCAAGTACTGTCCCTCTCCAAGACATGGATATGACCATGCTACCTGATACTCAACTCAAAATTAACTGCTTCGCTCTCACAGATTAGGCTCGTAAAGCCCCAGATGCGGGTGGCATACTTGGCTCATCGAAGCACAAGGACACAACCATGGAGTCCTCCATCTCTCACCACATGGAGTTCCCTCATCATTTCCACCTCACTCATTAAATCGGATATGGTTTCGATGTGGGGAGCATTCAAGTTTATGGATGTTTGAGCTCTTGATTGATTTGGCCACTATACCTCAGGCACCATTCCTCCTCCGCATGAATTGGCCTCATTTGGCATCGAGATAAAGCTTCCAATCCGAAAACATTCCAAATGCATTGCGCTAGGAGGCATGCTCCTTCTGGAGCTTTTTCTTCCTCTGTGTTTGCAGATCCAGATGCCATTTGCATGGTCCTAGCTCACTAGTTCAGGAAATCTGCCTCTCTTGACTCTTCTTGCATCTGAGATGCGCCCTGCTCTACATGGGTATCTTTTTGTGAGATGCGAAGACTCTGGTTTTTTCACACAAGCTGGGATCATGTTTCATAGACTCCATGCTACCCCTCGATGAGGTGGAAGAGGCCGGGGAAACCAAAGAAGGCATGGTCACGGAGAGGTCAGTGAAAGTGACTACGACAGTTCAATTCCAGGGAAGCTGATGATTATGATAGAATAATGGGAGGAATAATTGTTAATTTAGTAGTTGGTTAACCAACAAACTAGAGCGAGGCATAGGCATTATTGGACGATTAAGAATTTTTTGGATCGTCTTCTTTTGCACTCTCGAGAGCTTCTTTAGGGGAACAATCCCCCTCCTTCTCCGCCCTATTCTCTAGCTAGACACTAGATTCCTCTTCTCTGGCCACATCGGATGTCTCCAAGCCATTGGAGCACATTGACACTCAGTCAACCAAAGAACAAAAGCAACCAGAAGACTTCACCAATATTGTGTCCACCAACGGGTAAAAGCGGAAATGCATCCAGAGCGAACAGGTCCTGGGAACACATACTCTTTTTGGAAAACTGAGCCGCTCTCGATTAAATCCAAGACTGATATCTCTTTGAGCTCTGAGGATTATCGTTGTCCTATCCTTGAGGAGAAACCAAGCAATGCAAGCACCATCGGCCCCGACGATTCCAAGTAATTATGTTGTCTCTTATTTCTTGGCACTTGTCAGTAATGGATTGATGGACAATGACTAATGTAACTCTATTTTTTAGGGTCTGTCACATATTTTGGTTTGTAGGTCTTTTGATTAAGCTTAGAATTGAATCCAACTTGAATTTTTGTAACAATATCATCTTAGTCTTCTAGGTATTTTCATGGATAAATGGTACTCTTATGAGAGAGAGGTCTATCAACTTATGAATGGGCAGGTTGCCAAGGTCTAGGTCTATTTTCTTGGTTCTGTGAAAAGCCTCAGAAGGCTATTAAATTTTTTTGTACTTCAATATCAATTCTCTATGCAACTTACAAAAAAAAATGTTATGAAAAACAATTTTGATATTATATCCGTAAATATATTTGGATGGTCAAACAAATTTTGAAAGCCCTATAATCTATGCAAAATAAATGCAAAGGAATTTAGCTTTCGAGTTGAAATTGAGGAAAAAACTACTCTTTAAGATATTGATACAAACAATTAAGATATAGATTTCTTGATATAGAAATGAATAAATCGAGGTAGCAAAAAGAGTAAAGTAGTATATTGTGTCTTTAGTAAAAGAAGCATTATGCTAATTTATGATATGGACATGAATAAGTCAAGGAAGCAATGGAAAGAGTAAAGTAGTATAATGTGTCTTTAGTAGGAGAAGCATTATGCATATATATATATATATATATAAGAATAGATTCTTGTATCATTAGAGATTGCAATGAAAAATCATGATTAATACCATAACTACATTTATGATATATTGAAGAAGATAATGGTTAATACCATGACTACATTTGTGATATATTGAAGAAGATAATTTTCCCATTAACTATAAAAGACTTGATATAAAGGAAAAATGAAAGCTATGAGAAAATTTAGAGTAAGTGCTCATTGCCTAAGAGTAAAAACATGCACATGAAAAATAGAAATGAGAGTAACTTCTATATTTATCATAAAAACAAAAATAAATAAAGTTGAGATACATGTTATGCTACATTGTCCTATGTTTGAACAATTAAGATATACAAATTCATTTAAACATAAAAATTCCAATAACTTATTTCACAACAAGACATAAAAACTCATTTCACATCTTAGAACAAGATTTGAGTAAGTTTTCAATAAAAAAAAATAATGCAAATTTTAAAATTATAAACAATAATAATAATAAGAATTCATATAACTTCAAAAAATTATAAAAAAAATTATATAATTCATCTTCAAGTGATTTTTAAGTTTTTAATTTTTTTTACCGTTTTTATATTTAAATATAACCAGCTAAATACATTGTAAATGAAAACATATGTAAAAGAACTGAAATCATTCTCCTGAATGCAATTTATTTTTGGAGTTGTTCATTTGGGGTATGGTTCATAGAAGCCAAAGGATATAGAGTGGATATATTATATAAAATGAATTATATTATTGCGGCTATTGCAGCCAGAAGTTTTGATTAAATGCAAAGGTACATCGCCTAAAGATTCAATATCCGTGCAACATATTTGACCCCATTAATGACTTAAAGATTGACCCTTGACAACCTCAGAAATATATACCGAGATCTACGGCAAGGCTTATGCTACACTACCCAAAAATCTCATACTCGCAGGTTTAGAGATTTTAATAGAATCGATCAGGAAAAAACATGAATGTTAGATATTAAACGAGAGCAAAAACCAGATGGTGTGTAGTGGGAGCACATTAAAATTCCATATTTTTTCGTGGTTAAAATCAAGGCAATGATCTCATATATTTTAAAATGAGATTAAAAACTTGTACAAAATCGTCTAATAGTAATAAGCGCAGGTAGTATTACAAGGTTTCTTTTAGTTTAATCTAAACCTAAAATATGGACAGCATGGATCTGGAAGAACATCCTGACCTTGAACGCGCTTATATCACATTTTAATCAACCAAAAAACGTGTGAACCGTCTTCTCTGACCTGACCAGCCAAACTGTATCATCATTGAAAATCAACATAAGAATCGCAGGAAGGAAAAAACAGCTTTCAATCAGCAAATCTATAATTAACAAATAGCCGTATAAAAAAATGGAGATTATTATCTGAATAGTGGCTTACGTTTCTCCATTTATTCAAACACCCAGTTTATAGTTGCAAATCCACGGCGTCAATTCATGGCACCAGCTGATCAACTCTTTAGTCAAATATGTTTCTCAGGATATCCATGGACTGCTCTGCATCGAAACAAAAAATTTTAAAAACAATATAAAGGATAAAGGACAGACTAAACATGAGGCATTTAAGAGTAAAACTAAACATGAGGCATTTAAGAGTAAAACTAAACATGAGGCATTTAAGAGTAAAACTAATCATGAGGCATTTAAGAGTAAGCAGCAAAGGACGTATCTGTGCCAACACTCTTCAAACCCCTGAAAATGTCAAACAACTTGGCGAAAATACACCGCCAAGTTCGTTAGGTTCACTACAGACGGATCAGTCACAAAGAAGCATACAGCCATGAATCCATGCGCTTCCGATGTAACTGGCATGTCAACTACACACGTCTTTTAATGCGATCGTTCCAAACTCCATTAATTTTGACAGTAAATTTGAAAGCGATAGGTAAAACATTCAAAGATGCTTTTCCTGCAAGGAAAGCGAAACCATTTATAAATCAATTTCAAAATGTTGATGAAGATCAGTAAGAACCCTTCTCTCAAATTTAGTATTAACAATTCCCACATTCCGCAGGCTCACTGAAACCGCTCTACATCTAGCTTTACTGTTGGATAAATATTGAAAATGGGCAACTGAAAACACAAGGCAAGTTTCCAACTTTCCGTAGCTAGGAATGAGAGGAGAGTTGGAGGTAATCCGACAAATGTCGGGATTTAGGGTGCTTAGGGCTTACCCTGGTATCTGCCTTGGAAACACCGGAAACAGAACATGTACAAAATAACGGAGCACTAGTCTACGTATGCTATAGGAATACCTAGCCAGAGCCTATTCACAAAATAAATGGAAAATGGAGCACGCAACCGGCAGGTACAGGTTACAATCACCGTACTGAGGCCTGTCCATTCGTTGAGAGCTGACAGAAAGAGATATGAGCACGCAGCGCCCCACACACAAACCATGCTAGGGGCTATGTGTGCCCACTCTCTTCTGTCAGCACCTTACCAACATTAAGCGCGCCCTTCTTCCACGAACAGCAAAAAAATAACTCTGAAGCTGCCTAATATGCACAGTACTAATAGAACAAAAAACTCAGAGAAACACACAGGCGGAATATGATATACAGGCTGAAACCAAGAGGGTACTATCACCCATGGGGAGCAGCGAAGGAGTGTGACCAAAGGGAAAACGCGCTCTGAATAAATAGTGTGAAGAACGTATCGAATAGCGTGGCGTTTAATAAATGTAGAGAAGGTGGACCTGCAACTTTCTCAGAAAACTCTGGACCATTTGCTTCGATTGCAACGCCCATCTCGTTTTTCAATTCAAGTCTATAAAAAAATTGTTGGTCCTTCATGCCTGCCCCACAATCACATTCCGATGCGAGAACAACCATCTAATAGTGGGTCGTTATTCTCCTTTTAACTTTACACGCATACAATTGAATTATCAATCTCATGCGTATTTTAGACTAGCCTAATCTTGCAGATGTTTTGGGTAATAAACTCTCATTATGAGTATACTTCTAGAATTTCAGTGTGATTCAGATTCTTGGACTTCAACGCGTCAATTCTCAGTGCCAGTCCTACCCATCGAAGTCGCCTCGATATCTGGGACATTTCTTGGACCATTTCTAGAAAGTCGGTAAAAATCCATATTTAGAAATGACAGTGTTTACATTCCCCAAGACACGGAGAAATGTATAATCAAAGCCTTCAAATATATGTCATGGTACATATTAACCGAAAATTGAAATCAATAATGTTGATGGATTTTAATCTAAAGTATGGTTCATAAATTTAATAACATGTACCGGTTTGAGAAGATTTTAGATGAGGTCGTTAAATATATTTCAAACAGTTCATAATATATGAGAAAGGGAGAAGATAAATTTAGCTTAACCCATATGGATAATGTTTGTAAATGTTGTATAATACATAATAACAATCATTCATTGACATGTGTAAACATTTTAATATTACAAGATACATTTAATAACCATACTGAATAATGTTATGAATTGTACGATTGAGCGCGCGCTCTCTCTATATAATGTCAATTATTCCACATGCAAGTGCAACTTTGAGCTTACAACATCGAATGAACCACGAATGCGCATAAAGCCCTGAAATTCCGCATACATTGAACGGGGACATGAATCAATTAGGAGAATACCAACGGTTATAGATTCCTCTGAGTAGGACATTTTAATCCCTCACATAATAGAAGGCACGTAACTTACAGTCTTCAATACACTTATAAGAGTCGAACATATGTATGGTAAAGTTAAAAGCCATGGACGACTGGTCACATCTTCAATAAAGCATCTAAAGCATCTAGAGTCTACGAGATGGCTTTTAATGACAAAGTTATTTATAAAATCTTTACATGCAAATTCGATTTTTGAAGGGTCATGGAAATATTACGTTTAATATTACTAAAAAGTGGATATTCAATTTCGAAATTCACAAGCTAACATATTTGCAAATGGAAGCAGCCTTGGATTAAAAAATATAATCCTTTTAAAGCTTGCTCAATCGGTTAAGGCTATACAATTAAAAAAAACGTCAAAGGTAAATAAAGAGTATCCAATAAACCTTCACATCCGGTTCTGTTGTATGTTAAGAGAAATTAGCGTCTATGATTTTATTTTTTTTCATTATAATATAGATGCATGATTTTTCATTGTAACAATGTATTTTAAGTGAGTGGAAATGCTATTTTTTAAAAATATTTTTAGATATATAAATTAAGTAAAATTGTATATTTAATTTTGATGAGTTATATAGTGAAAGAGGGTATTGGAACTTTCCTAAAACTTGATGGACTAAAAAGATCTCTCATCCTTGTACCACTATGAGTGTTAAGAATAAAAAACACCTCATATTAGAGTTCCTTGAGTACACCCATATCTCATCAAAATTATAGTGATTTAGGAATGCTCCTCTCTTAGCACATAAAAAAACTCTAAAGCAAACCAAGTAGTTTGGTCTAAGTGAACCACCACCACATCCACCACCACCATCACCGTGTAATGGATTCATTAAATTAAATTATGTATATATATAGTTGTGATGTTATGAATAATCCACCACCACCTCCTAATAGATTCATTAAGTCAGATTATTTATTTAAGTAATTGTTGTGTTATGAATTTATATGTAAGCGTACAAATTTAATATATGTCTTTGTTTATATTTAATACTAATACTTTGTGATGTTTTCTAATGTAATATTAGTGAAAGGGAAAAGCTAGATGTATATAATATATACAATTAAAGTTTTCTTTAAAAAATGTAAAACCTAGAAACATTATTTTATAATGTCAAACAACTATATAGATAATTTTAGTTTAATTTTCTTTAAAAATGTATTACATTTTTAATATAAAAAATAAAAAACTTCAAAATTAAATTGTAATATATAAATTGGAAATTTATACAAGTGTGGATTTAAATGTTTAAAGAGTGTATAATAATGGATGAATACATCTTTGAGACTGAATTAGCATCTTTATTTTTTTAATAATTATATTATTTAACAATAATCTATTTTTTTTTTACAAACTATAACAATAATAAAGTAAGTATATAATGATGATGATAGTTAACGTTCACTAAGACCACCTTTGGTCTATTGGACCCTAAGAAATTGCTTTGTTTGTTGTAGCAAATTATTCATGTGCTCAAAAAGATTAGAAAGGAGCGTACTGAGGTCACCATAGTTTTGACAACTTAGAATATTAGAGAGATTAGTTTTATAATAGAGATTGGGAAATTGTGATCTAATGTGGTTGTATGCAGGGCACTCTAGGAGAAAGTAACTTTCATGCCCAACTCTTTTCGACTCACAGAGATGACAAATCCTATCCTCCCACGGTGCTTTGGGAATTCTCCAGTGCCTTGTTTCCTCTGCAATAATTCGAGTGTAACAAGGTAGCCTATGGTTGAATGATGTCTTTTGAAGGCCGCCTAACCTTTAGCCTGCTTTCCCTCACTTTCAATCTAGATACTTATCTTTTTTTTTCCAAAATAATACCATAGAGCATTGCTAAAATGGGGCTAATCATAATGGTCCTATAATTAGAGGGATTATTTTTATCACCAATTTTAAAAATAGGAATAATGAGGCTCTGAGTCTAAGGGTGAGGGAAAGCTTTCTTAACTGCTAGATTAAAGAGATTGTGGATGTGAGGGATGAGGACATGCCCTCCAAATTTTAAAATTTCTGCTTGATAGCCTTCAATGTCCTTAGCTTTTCCATTTGCAAGGTTCCTAATACCGAAATCTATGTCTTCTGATGAGAAAAATTCTTCTGTTGTAAGGAGGGTTGGAATGCTAGCATTGGACTCTAGGGATTCGTAAAGATTTTTAAGATAGGAGTTCCAATCCTTTAAAGTAATCTTATTATTCTCTTTGGTTTTGCTAGTTAGAATTTTCCTCCTGAATTTTTTAGGAGCAAATTTAGAAAGGTGCAAGAGGTTTTCGTGTCTTTTATTTGTGTATGCCTCTTTTTCATTTTGATTAGGGCTTTGTATCTCTTTATTTTTTCAATTTTTCAGGGTCCTTCCAAAGCTTCCTTTATTCTGCTTCTTGCGATTTTACATTCTTTATAAAATCAGGGGTTAGTTCTTCTATTTTGGTTTTTACCCAAAAATTCAAAGGAGAACTTATTAATGGAAGACGAGAGGACCGTAGTGAAATTGTGGTAGAGGTTTTCAATATTGTCCAATCTTGAAAGAGGGAGCAAATCATTTTTTAGGTTATTTAGAAAGAGATCACTTTTGTTTCTATCAAATATCAGATGCTTATGTTCATGAGAAATATCGTCTATGGGATCACTATGCATTGCCAAATTAAGAGTTACAATTAAACGTCTATGATATGAGTCTGGCTCATGCTCATTTATAATGTTTAAATTTTTGGTTTTTCGTATACCGGGATATCAGAGATGGCATAATCTATGACACTACTTCCAAGCCCATGAATAAAAATCATTTGGATAGATATAGGCCACTTCATTAAACCATTGCAAATTATAAGATCATGCGTGCTACAAAGCTTCACTAGCTCGGCACCGAGTAAATTGTCACCTATATATGTAGAGCTTCTCTTGTACATGTTAGCTATATTAGGGTCTCTGTCTAACCAAAGAGGATAAGGGTTGTAATAATTACTTAGAGAATAGATTGATTACTCGAAGTTTGATCATTAAAGTCACCCTTTAGGAGGATATTGCCTTTATTCCTTAGACTAGAAATATCATTTTCCAAGCCACTATAAGGAGAATTTTTATCTAAGTTTCTTTTCTTATATAAGTTAGATTTAATAGGGGCAAAATAACAGTTTCTATGTAGGTTTTTTTATCATTACATTATGTAATCTCTATCCATATATACTGGTTGTAGGGGTCTTTCTTATGAAGCTTAACATGGGGGGAGAAGTTCTTCTTAACATAGAAATCTATACCACCAATTCCTCTACGAGAAGATCTCTTGTTCCAGATTGACCAAAGGAAAAATCCATCCATGTTAGGAACCTTAGATTCTTCATGTTCTCATGTTTCAACAAGCAGTATAATATCAATCTCACTCGAGATCCAACTTAACTTGGGGCCTTTGCTCCATGGAAACCCTTGACATTTCCAAGAGAGAATCCATATCAAGTCTAGTTTCTATTAGTTATTATTATCTTTGTGGTTTCTATCTCGAATAATGACTTTCCTAATTCTAATTAATGTTCATTTTCTTTCCTTCCTAGCATCTTTGACCTTTTGAACCTCCTTTCTTAATTTAGCTTGGTCTTCTGGAATAAGATATTCATTTATAAATATCCTCGAACCTTTTAGGTTTGAGGTTTTACTAAGTATGCCATATTTATGGACACAAGAGTTAAATTTGACTCAATTCATCCTTTCATTATTGTCAATTTATTTCCCTAGCCTATTTGCTTCTAAGAGGCATGTTATTTCAACTTATAGCCTATTATGTAGTTCGGTTTTGACGACAAATGTTGAACAATATATATCCAATTTTATAGTGAATAATATAAATTTTGAATTTTAATATCAACAAACAAACAAATAATATGATTTTTGGATGATTAATTTTTTTCCATACCTTTAACTAATTACACATGCAAATTAATATAATTTTTGGTTGAATTTTTTTCAATACCTTTAACTAATTACACTTGCAAATTAATACAATTATTCGATGTTTAATTTTTTTCTATACCTTTATTTAATTATACATGTAAATTAATATAATTTTTAGATAAATGAATTTTTTCAACCTTTAGCTAATTACAAGTGGAAATCAATATAATATTTGAATGATTATATTCTTTTCAATATCTTTAACTAATTACATATACAAATCAATATATTTTTTGAATAATTACTTTTCTTTCCAATTAATTTAGATTACTTTTAATTATTTTGTAACTAGAGGAATCAACAACTGGATATTGGGATGATACTCGTGTGACACGGGATCCAGGGATCCAATCCCGCTACCACTATACCCCCAGGTGCCCCACACACCCCGTAACCATGGGACACGGGTAAAGTTGGGTGTGATTTGAACTCATGACCTCCATTTACAACTGTGACTTCATAACAACTGAACCGCCAATAAACCACACCCGTAAGAGCACTTTTAACTATTTACATACTTTACGAGACACAAACAATTATAAATTATCAGAAATTTACAGATAAAATAAAATTACGAAGCATAAAATATTATATGCTTCAACATATAAAAAAATATTATTATTTAAAGTAAAAATTCAATTCTTATACAAAATTTGTTTATCAAAATATAACAAATTAAAAAATCATTTAATAAATTATCAAAAGTTTACATATAAAATAAAATTACGAACCATAAATATTATAGGCTTCTACCAATTAAAAAAATATTATTATTTATATTATTTAAAGTAAAAATTCAATTCTTATACAAAATTTCTTTATCAAAATATAACAAATTAAAAAATCATTTAACCGTGGATCATATGAAAATTTATAAACTTCCACAATATGTCATTTCACTTTATGATACTTATATGTTTTTATAATTACTCATATCCCTTCATGAAGATGGGTAACTATTTTTGGCCAAATATGACGATGAAGAACATAAATTTTACCCATGTATTAAATTGAAACCCTCAAAACTCATATTTTCCACATGAATTTTTACATGCGGTTAAAAAACGAAATGTAGAGAATTATGTTGGCTTTATACCAAACTCATATTTTTTTCGAAATATACCAATGTCATTTATCGTGTCAAATTTTCATTTAATGAAATGTGTGTACTTAAAAATTTGAAGAGCAATTAACAAATAGTTTGTGTGTGTGCACAATAATTTAATGTTAAATTAATAATTTAAAAAAATGAAATATCTGAACATGATCTAGACAGAATGCACTAGTGCTTACATATATTTTTTTTAATTTTTCTCAAAAAATTATATTTATTATTATTTTCCGAAACTGACCAATGAATATTTCAGTCCATTTTGCACACACATGTGTGTGTGCACCAAATATTTTGATTGTTTACATAATTTGAAAAACTAAAAATACCCTTTTGAAGATGACGCACTTATTTAGTGCTTGTGCATTTTTTTCAAATTTTTTGGATGTGTATTTTGAATGTTGTTGATTTATCTTTGAGCTCAATCGAAGTTGTCGACAGGGTTTTTTATGGCAAGTTTTAGTAGAAATTTAAAAACAAGACATACGAAGATAAAAATTCGTAAATTTTATGTATATGGATAGAGGATTCATTGACGAATCCAATGGTATCAAGTATGCCCATTAATGTGCATTTAATGACATAGTTTAAGCCTTTGAAATGCAGACAAAACTTTCTTTCTGTAGTGAAAAGGGATCTCGGCCTATTTTTAAGGCCCTCGATCGAGGTATTTGCTCGATCGAGGGTTAAATATGACCTCGATCCAGGGTTTTACATAGACCTCGATCGAGGTATGTTCAAGCCCTCGATCGAGGTCTATGGCTTGATCGAGGGTTTGTAGAATTAGCTCGATCAAGGTCTATGGCTAGATCGAGAGTTTGTAAAATTAGCTCGATCGAGGTCTATGGCTCGATCGAGGATTTGTAAAATTAGCTCAATCGAGGTCTATGGCTTGATTGAGGGTTTGTAAAATTAGCTCGATCGAGGATTTGTTTATGTAAAGAAAACATAAAAAAGAACCTGGGAAAGGAGTTGGACAATTAATGTTGCCAACCACCATTCCCTCGTAAAAATAACAAGAACCTCTATATAATCACTAAACAATTGATCAACAACACTAATTTAACTCATTGCTAGTTTATTTTCAATTATAGCTATGTGAATTTGAAGTTGTTCAATTAGAGCTTTGTGATTTTGATGTTGTTCAATTAGAGTTCATTAGACATGTAAGATGTTTTTGTAGACATATTTCAAAATTTCATATTAACATATTGTTGTTTGTTATAACAATTTGACGAAATCTTTGTTTGTTTTCATTGTAGTTTGATGGGGAGTAAAAGAAAACGACAAAGAAAGCATACTCGTCAACACAATGACAATGAAGAGTGTGAGAAGAATAGAGAAAGAATGAGAGAACAAAGAGAAATCTTAAGAGAAGAAGAATATGCACATTTGGTGCAACAAATTCCAATGGAAGACAACCAAGGTAAATTTTTGAATTACATGCTAGATAATTTAAATATCATATTTTATCTTTCTCTAATAATTTGTTATATACTAATTATTTTTTTTCCATTTTAATCTTATTATATTTTGTTTGTAATAATATTTGTAACAAATTGTTATATAGACTACAAAATTAGTAACAATTTTTCAAAAAATTTAACTATTTCATAATTTAATTTGTTTATTATTTATTTGTAATGATATTCTTATTTATTTCATCACTTTGTTATTTATATTTCAAAGTTTGCAACAATTTTCATGTTAAATGAATAATTTTCAAGTGGCTAACAAATGTTATTGGAACAATTTTCAAATGAAATGTACATTTGGATTCTATTTTCATGTTAAAATGTACATATTTTTAACTATTTTCAAATTTCAAAATTGCTAACAATTTTCAATGTTATTGGAACAATTTTCAAATTAAACATACACTTGGACCATATTTTCAACTTAAAATGTACATATTTACCTATTTTCAAATTTTTTAGTTAGTAACAATTTCATGTTGAATTTAATTTCAATTCTTGTTTTGTTATTTGTTAAAAAAATATTTGTACAATTTGTTATTTAGAATACAAAATTACTAACAATTTTCCAAAAACTTTTACTATTTCATATTCTAATTTATTTACTATTTATTTGTAATGAATATTCTTATTTATTTCATAACTTTGTTATTTTCAAAATTTGTAACAATTTTCATGTTAAATAAATAATTTTCAAGTGGCTAATGAATATTATTGGAACAATTTTCAAATGAAATGTACACTTGGATTCTATTTTCAAGTTAAAACATTTACAATTGCTAACAATTTTCAATGTTATTCGAACAATTTTCAAATTAAATGTACACTTGGACCCTATTTTCAATTTAGAATGTACATATTGAACTATTTTCAAATTTCTAAGTTATCAACAATTTCAAGTTAAATTTAATTTGAGCTTCAAGCCTCAACATGTGTTGATTGAAATAACTATCAATGTCTAATTTTAACTTAGTCCTCATTTTATTTGAAATAAACATTGTGATAGTTACATGTATTAAAGTTAGAAAATTCAATTTGAAAACAAATAAAATGAATAGTTATGTAATACATGTAAAATTCAATGGCAACAAATAAAATGAACATTGTGATAATTATGTAGTAGTTGGAAAATTCAATTATGTTGTTTTTAATGTATTTTCAATTCATGTATACCAATTTTTTCTATGCATGAATGTAGAGATAAGATTTAAATATCTTTTTTCTTATAATAAATATATATTTTATTTATATTTCAAAATTTGTAACAATTTTCAAGTTAAATGGATAGTTATGCAATAGTTGGAATATTCAATTTACACACAATTTTCAATTTGTTAATTTCCACATCAAATATAAAGTTACTAACAATTTTAAAATTCAATGTAAATTATCAGGTTATTAATAATTATCAAGTTAAATTATACATAATTGATTTTCAAACTTTACTAACAATTCTCAATCTAAATGTACAATTTCAAGTAACTACATACATATTTTGTTATTTTGAATTTAGGTCACAAACGATTTTCTTGTTTTTAATTTGATTTCAATACTTGTACCAACTTTTTCAAGTTAAATGTACATATTTATTTATTTTGAATTCAAGTTCCAAACAATTAAATCTTGTTTTAAAAGTATTTTCAAGTCTTGTAGCAATTTTGCATTTCAAAACACTTCAATTTGGTACTTTGAAATTAATCGATCCTTTCATAGTGCATTTCGATTGAAATTCTCTTCATGTGACTTTTGATTATGTAGGGAGAGATTATGGTCAGCCATCACATCATGGTCATCAAGAATCACAATACCCCGTGCCCCCTCATGATCTTGATGAGCCATCACATGACACCTTGCCCTCTCACATTTCTAGTATAATTGGGAGTTGTAGTGGGGTTGGAAGAGGTGGGAATTGTCTTGAGGATTGTGCAGTTGTTTCTGCATGAGAAGAGATTGGGAACTCGATCCCTAGTCGAAGAGTTATACAGCATGTCCGTAACATAATTGAGTCATATTTTGAACAACATTCAATGACGGCACAAGCTCAGATCCTACATGGGTTGATAAGACGCAAAAAATTGAAACGTGCCACAAAGCTGTTGGGTTTTCAAGATGCTAAAACAAAAAAGACATGGTAGAATGCAATAGAAAATGTAAGAACTGCATTATCTTCATTTGTAAAATCAAGAAATAATGATATCCAAGCTACTCGTAGGGAAATTACAATGGTTGTTGTGTAACAAAGCACCTCAACAAATCGAATGGTATCAACAATGGCATCATTGCTCAAAGTTTTAAAATGAACATTGCTCAAATATACTAAATTCAGGGTTCGGATAGATGAAAATGATGAAGCTGCTTGTTGGGCTCTTACTTGTAGGGAACCCTATCGAGGCAGGATGGTAGGAGGCATTCTAGAGAAGGTGATAGAGTTTTGGGATAGCCATTCTCGTGCTATTCCAGATCGAAAGCATGTCTTGCGACAATGTTTATCCAGAGGCATTTATCAGGAGCACTGTAAGCATGTGATGGAGATGATGAGAGTTTCACTTGATGAGGAATTCCAAGAAACCAATCCCAGTGTTCAAATATAATTTAGAATGTTCAACAAATTGAAACCATGGTATATTAGGCTGAATACGATTCGCGACACTTGTTGCTGCCGGTACCATGTTGAATTTCAACTATACTATGACACATTTCTGGATTTTTGCAAAAGGCACTGGAATGGTGAACTAGCTCCTCACACAATGTGAGATTTTATTTGTATGATACTATAAAACAGGAATCCTGAACATGTGTTTTTCAATAAGAGGTGTGTAGGTGGGAGTAGATGCCCTGAATGCGGTGATTTGACATTGTTCCATAGGAAATTTCCTATCTATCCAACACTTCATGGATTGTCAGCTATCACAGTTAAGTGGAAGAGATACGAGTATGTCTCCATGAATCCATCATCTTCTTCATCTATGCCATCTAAGAGAATCGACTTGCTTGAGGATGAGATTCATGTTTCTGATTTCATGGAGAAGTTTCAAAGTCAGATTTATAAATACATAAAGCACTCCCATAGGTCTAGGTGGAAAGCTCCAGAATTCAAACATTCTCGTGAGGTATTTGAGTCGGGAACAATCTTATTAGTGGTAGACTTTGTTGAGAACTACACATTTGCTCCTCAAAGAGAGATATAGAGTGAGCACTATCACTCCGATCAGGTGTCTATCTTCGTACATGTATTGTACAGACATGCTCAAGAAATCATTGATGGTAGCGATAGCACTCCTCAGTCACGTGAACTGATCAAGGAGTATCATTTTTATGTCAGTGATGATTGTGAGCATGACACATTGTTCGTTCAACAGTACTTTGGGTTGATTTATGATTCATTCGGGAAGAGAGGCGTATCATGTGTTGAACACTGGATTTGGTTAGATGGGTGGTGTAGCTAGGGTTTTACCCCTAGCTTGTGCCAATGAGCACCTACTAAGGAAAATGGACTCCTTAGTAGCAGTTCAGTATATTAAACTAATTATGCAATAAACAAAACATTAAATTATTTCTAATACAAGCATGAAGCATAAACACCAAAATGAAAGAATGTCTTTGTATTGATGTTACCTTGAGTGTCAAGGTTGGTGAAGCCCTTTGCAGTGTCCAAGAGGATGCTCCAAGCTTCAAGAATGCTCCTTCTCCTTCTCCAATGTTGGGAATGGGCCAAAGGTGGCTCTCAAGGTGAAAATAGTTCAAAGGTGAACTAGGGTTTCGAGAGAGATTTTGGCAGAGTAAGGGTGCTTGTGATTGTGGATATGGAATAAGGGATCTCCATCACCTATTTATAGTTTTTTGGTGGTGGAGTGCTGACCCATGGTTTTAGGAAACACATGGTTTTGGGCAGCTGTATAGGGTTTTTTCCTCCTTTTCCTCATTATTTTATATTTTTTATTCCCTTTTTAGGGGATTTTTGCTATTTTTGGAGGAAAAGGGGGTTTTTTAGCCTTTTTTAGGCTATTTTGATGGTTTTGTGGCCTTTTGGAGGCATTTTAAGCCTTTTGGAGGCTTTTTAATGGGATTTTTTAGGATTTTAATGGAAATATGGTAGGAAAATGGACAAATGAGCCATATAATGTGGTAAATGAGCTAGTGAGCACTTTTTGGGTGTTAACAGATTGCCCCCTGATGTGCGAGGGCAGGAGCTCATCGTATGGCCGATGGACATCATAAGTCATGAATGGTTTTCCTGGGATGTGGAGAGAAGAGAAGAAACAAACTGGAGCCCGGAACAACGATCCCGAACAACTGCAAGAACTAAAAGTACATAACCTCAATAAAGGATGAGGAATCATCTGATCATATGGACGAGGCGGGCATTCCCATGCTCGTATCAGGATACAACATAACAGTAACAATGGGGTCCAAAAAATGGGGACCTGAAATATACATGACCTCAAATACTGACTGAGGTATAATCTCAATATATGGACGAGGCGGGCATACCCATGCTCGTATCAAGATACATAAACATAACTGTGAGGCCCGAAAAAAGGGGACCTGAAAGAAACATAGCCACTGTGTACATCATAAGGGTCCAGAGGGGACACAAAATCTGGGACATACTGCTGAGCTGACCATGTCTGTGCTGAAAAACTGATACACTGGAATAATCAACAGTGCGACTGAATGTGGTACCGAAGGAGCGAATGAGCTGCTGGATCAGAGTGACAAGGGGTACACACGCAATGGTACACTGGACTGGAACTGAAGTGGGTACTCAAGGAAGCAGAGAACTGGATGGCTTCCGAATACAATCGCCAACGCAGCCCGGACATCCACGGGAACATACAACTGGGCGTTCCTGAAGTGACTCACCAATGTGCTAGAGTCAAGGGAAATCCGGGGTCTTCGACTAAAAACTGATGGGATATAATCCTACGCGATCCTCAACGATGCGATCAAGGTGCTGAAGTCGAGCATGTGAGGAACAACCACTCGGAGAGGCAATGATGACTCCTCTCAGAATGATCCGTAGGCACTTACCACAGATGGTGATAAGTCCAAGGCGTAGGGACCTCTGGGCCTATCCTCTGGAATAGAGGAGCTGTCGTCGACAGAGGGAGACCTGCAACTATCAAGGCAATGATGTTTCCTTGACAGGAGCGCGAGGTACAAGACCGAAATGTGATAGTGCTGATGGCAGGACGGATAAATTGTGGGGGGACAACTGGGCAAGTAGAGCGGGTGGACTCAAACTTCCTTTGTTTAGAGTATGATAATGGGAATGATCTGGCAGCATATGAAACTAACTGAGGGGAAAGGGATCATAGCTGTATTGGATCTGGGAGGATAACTGGCTGAGGGAGACTCAATCTGGTGTAAAATGGCAGAAGACTGCTGAATACTCTGAACAAAGGCGACCTGATTGGGGGTGCTGCCGAGATGATAGATCAAAGTGCCAGGAGGCACAGGAGGGTACTTCTTCATGGGTTAAGGAACTAGAAGAAGTGTGTGTAAAATGGTACTGTCGTGTGGATTTTACGAGCCCAGGACAGTTCATGCTCGTAGTTGCTTTCAATTTTAAGGAGTCTGAAAGCGATAAGAAGACTCTGAAGTAATGGAATGGTACTGTCGTGTGGATTTTCCGAGCCCAGGACAGTTCATGCTCGTGGTTGCTTTCAATTTTAGAGAGTCTGAAAACAAGTAAGAAGACTCCAGGGGGTTGCTTTTTCGTAGATTTAGTCTCCAAGGCCCAAAGAAGCATAAAAGGATGCAATGAAGAACTCTTCTAGCCGGTGTGACTAGAGTATTCCTTTTTCGTAATTAGTCTACCAGGTCCGGAAAAGGGTTAAACTTATACCAGATAGACGCCCTTTCAGGTACTTTAACGAGCATGAAAGGAAGCAAGATTGCTCGGCGATCTTTTCATTCTTTTAGGAGTCAGAAAAGAGCTTAACGGAAACTCCCTAAGTGCCTTTTTCGTAAAGGACTTGTCCGGCCCGAAAAAGGGATAAAATTATACCGAACAAAGGAAATGGCCAGGCAAGGAGGAAGTGTTCAATCAAGGATCAATAATGGTGACCAAGAACGAGGGTAGGTGGGAACACTGGTGGACCTCCTTGCGGGGTAGATGAAATGGTGGCAAAATAACGAGACATTTGCAGTATGACAGGAGTGAATGGCTCATGTAAAAAATGTGGAACAATCCGATGGCGACCGATGTGGCACGCAAACCGAGGCAGCAAGGTGTTGGGACACAATGTTGAAATTGTATCAAGTGAGAGCGAGAAATGATCTCAAGCATCATCACGAGCTCGGAAAAATGAATCCGGCGATATAAAGGATGTCAAAAACGGGTAACGGCCGATGTGGCACGCAAACCGAGGTGACGGGGGCATTTTGGAAAAATGCCCAGAAAATCAGGAGGTGAGAGCGAGAAATGATCTCAAGCATCATCACCAGCTCGGAAAAATGAATCCGATGATATGAAACATGTGAAAAATGGAGAACGGCCGATGTGGCACGCAAACCGAGACGACTAGTGGCGTCTGGACACAATGTTGATATTGGTCCTAGTGAGAGCGAGAAATGATCTCAAGCATCGTCACGGGCACGGAAATATGAATCCGGTGGTGCAAATAGTGCGAAAAAAATGGAGGGCATAATACTAGGTGTATCATGATGGCCCACAGGGGCAGAATACTAGGTGTATAAAATCAAGTCAAATCTACAAGTGATATGTGACCTCAAAAATGGTTGAGATCACAAGTGTGAAAAAGTGAGCAGGGTTAATGACTTGCCCCCATGCTATGTGCATGGGGTTTGTGATTATGGATCACATATGTGTGGGTTTGAACAATGGGTTCATTGACGTGCTGAGATAGATGTGATGGGGAATGTTCAAAGTGATTGATCGTGCCCCCTATCCCAGGGTCGAGGTGATCTATTATGCCCCTTGACTTAGAGGTGTCAAGGTGGTGCTCTATGATGGCGGGGTCAAGACCAGGCATCTCGGCATAGGACCAGGCAAAGACATCACGGAATTCTCGGAAGAGTTTTCTGTACTCCTCAATTGCTTGTTCACTGCAGGAGGCTCCTAAGGTGATGAGTTCAGGGGCACATCCTGGGGCAGCGATATCAACTTGGATGACAGGTGAGATGTTGGCCATGTTGCCCTCCTCGAAGGCATCAGGAGCAGGAATAGGGTCCTTGAACCAGTCCACCTTGGTGGGGAGGAAGTCTTTGGATTCGACCGCGTATTGGGTAGCGGTGCTAGAGGAAGACGCTTCTGGGATGAAATAGGAACGGTGGTGCATATCATCCCAAGGATAATCCGGGGCAGTTAGGGCCTCAAGAATCTCCTCATCAGTACGGAAAGTCTGTGTCGTCAAATCGGTTGACGAGGGGGTAGTGGAAGTGTTGGGTGAAGAGATCATGTAGATGATATTAACCTCTTCAGAAGGGGGAGAGACCGGGGGGTAGATCTCCTCAATGGTAGGTGGTGCCGTCTCAAGGTCCAGATTGTTCATCTCGTAAAGAGCCGCTCTATAATCCGGGAGATCGGGACAATGATGTGAATAGTGCCCGTAAATACCGCAGATGGCGCATGAGTGGTTGGTACGTAGGGACTTATCTTTAGGCTTAGGAGTAGGGTTGAGTTCGACAGTTGGGATGTTGGGGTCATCATCGAGCATTTGCATGTGCTTCTGTAATGCAGGTAACTGTGGGCATTGGTGGGTCGCATGGCCCAACTCGTCACACAGCGAGCATTTGGGAGGAGCACGAAACACTGGAGGGTTCTTGACTGTCTTGGGAGGTGGGACAGCAGTGTAAGGTTGTGGACCTCTGCCCCCAGTGGGTTGAAGAGGAGGAGGAGGTGTCGTGGAGGACGAAGAGGTAGAGACACCGGGAGGTGGCTGAGTGGTAGTAGCCATGGGTTGCACCGGCTGGAGGACGACATCTGGTGTCGGCGGGCGAACGGGAGGTGAAAGATACCATACAGGTAATCCCAAGGTTAACCCAGGGAGGCTAAGGGTAGCCATGACCGGGGCGCTTACTACTCCTGCTGGAGGAACTAGGAAGGGGATCGTATGGATCGGTGTAACACCAATGTGACTAGGTACCAATGGTGGTTTAGGCAACAAGGATGGTTGATTGTTAGGTGGTAGGATGTCATGGGAAAAGGTACATAAGTCAGACATTTCGGGCGTAGATGACGGCGGAGGAATGGATTGAAAGGTGGAGGTCATCGGCGCGTCTGAGTAGACTCCAGGCCCCGTAGAGGAACCAAACGAGGTGGTGGCACTAGAAACAGGTTGTTCAACCATGGGGAGAACATTTTCCGGTGCCGCCGGAGCACTGGGATCATAGTAGGTGAGCTGGTCAATCTTAACCACGCGTCCTTCATGGGGGAACATCATGGTGCGAAAGACAGAAGAGGCAACCGCCCGCATGGCATACATGTAGCTGCGGCCAAGTAGAAGGTTGTAATCCAATTGGGCATTGATTACCTCTATGTCAATAAGAACTGTTTTACCACCTAACTGGACTGGAACGTTGGGTAGAAGGCCTTGGGGCTGGGCCGAACGACCGTCGTAGGCACGTAACGCAGTGGTGGACTGCTGGAGAGGAGGGGATCCTAGCTTCTGCCATACAAATGTAGACATAACGCATGTGGAAGCACCCTCATCAATGATGCACCGATGGATAACAAGATTCCTAACGGAGACTGTAACTTGGAAGGCTAAGCTAGAAGGTAGGCGTGGTTCAGACTGGTCTAAATCAAACGCCATCAAATGTGAATCAGTTGGGTCAATCCCCCCGATGGCGGAAAGTAAAGTCTTGCGCTGGGAAGGGCAGTTCTTCAAGACTTCCAACGCAGACATGGCTGCGGGAGATTGGGCTAGGTCGTCTACGATGTTGTAGTTTGACGCAGCGCGCGCGTTAGGGTTATTGTTGATTCGGCGCAGTGGGAAACGAGGTGCTTTCGCAGCGCCGTCTGTGAGAGGCGGAGGGATACGTAACGCCTGATCGGTGGGGTGGGCGTTAGTAGTTTTATCCGTGGGAGTGGCTTCAGAGGTGGAGCCATATTGGTTCCGACGGGTCTGGAGGTTGACGTCAGCTGATGACATCATCAATAAGTGGTGGGTACCTGAGTCAAACATGGGTTGATCAGGGGCAGCGTAGGTGATCTGTTGTTGTTGGGGTTGCATGTTAGCTTGAGGGGCCAACGGCTGAGTGTTCACCACGCCTTGGGTCGGTAAGGGGTTTTGCAGCACCAAAGGGGGTTGCTGAGGTTGGGGGGGGTTGGGCGGTGCTTGGGGAGCCGCATGCCCTTGGCGATGGGCCTCGTCAACCCAAAGCTGCCGAGCTCGCTCCAAGTGTGGGCAAGCATGGGTGTAATGTCCATAGACCCCGCAAATAGAACAAGGGTGGTTCGTTCGCAGATTGGGGTTTTTGGCCTGCTTGGGCGGGCGATCAGGGTTTTGATTAGCGGGGGCCGCATTGTTATTGTCAGGGGGATTAGCCGGTTGACCAGCTTGGTCTGCAGGTTGGTTATTTCCCCGATTACGGCCTTTGCCGCGGTTCTGTTGGCCCTGGTTACGTTGGTTATTCTGGTTTTGCTGCGGGTTGTGTTGGGCGTAAACTTGCCCTTGGGCAGCAGGTGGATTCTGAGGTTGCGCAGGTGCTGGAGCAGGCTGCGGAGGATGATATGCAGGTTGAGGCTGAGCAGGTGCAGCAACTTGAGGGTGTTGCTGATAGGACTGCGGAGCAGGTTGTGGTTGTGCCGCAGGGGCTGCCTGGGGCGGATAATAAGCGGGTGGGGCTTGTGGAGGTGCAGGAGCGGAGGCAGCCTGCTGATGGTAGTAAGGCTGAGGGGCGACTGGAGGAGCATAAGCAGGAGTCGCATACCCGAAGCACTGTGGTGGACATGAGGGCCCATGGGAATGGTGATGTGTCATGGGAGCATATGAGTTGGTTGCTCCAGACTGTGATGTAGCCCGCGACAGGTCGGGGCCAGGGGTAGGACGTGCTATAGAAAATGGTTGGGGATGCGAAGAAACACGGCCAATGATACCATCTGCAGCGTGGGATGCCCCCGGCGCATCATGATGGGAGGACTCGCCGCGAGGGGCGTCAGGTATAATGGTATAAAGGTAACCCGACTGGGCGTAAATGAGGTCGAACTGCTGTGCCTTAAGGATGGCCTCTTCTTCAGACTGGGGTCTTTCTGAAGCTACATCCTTAGCGATGACAGGAAGCAGGGACTTGAGGAACCAATCGAGGAAGATACGGTCATCTAGTTTAATCTTGCATAAGCTACGGCGTCTACGCCACTCATGGATGTGGTCCGTGATATGGGTAGCCGTGTTTTGTCTACAAGATAGAAGGATCTCAACGCCCGCGTCATAGCGGACTGGCAACTGGAAGAACTGCAGGAAGGTCGAGGCCAGGGAAGAAAAGGTGGCGTGGGTCCCATGAGGCTGCTCAATATACCACTTGGCTGCAGAGCCAGTGAAGGTGCGCTGTAAGAGACGGAGGCGAACAGAGTCATCCACAATGGAGTTAGAGGAACACCATAGGTGAAAAGACATGATGTGGTTCTGTGGGTCCTCACCGGCCTTACCCTCGAATTTAGGGATGTCAGAGGGTAGTTTGGTAGGCATATGAGGCCACATAGGGTCGTGTCGAATAGGATCATTGGTCAATCTGGCCAGGTCAGGTAGGTTGAGGCTAGCCATGAACGGCAAACTGGAAGAAGGCTGTGACACAGTAGTGCTGTGGACCAAGTTGGGGCCAGTGCCCCCAAGTGGAGGGACAAGATTTAGGGTGGTGCCCCCAAGTGGGGGAACTGAGGTAGTGGAGGATGGTCCAGCACCGCCATGGGTATTGTGAGCCACTGATGTAGTGGGGATAGGTATTCCCGCTGTGGGAATAGGTACCGTGAGGGGAACGGTAGATGGTTTCCCCATGGAGGGCATACCAAAAACAGGTGTAGTAACTGGTGTAGTGGTGGATGTGCCACCAATGGTCCCTATGACAAATGGAGTGGAAGTCGTACCAGCCATGGGGCTAGTAGGGGCAGTATAAATAGGGTTCTCAGACTCTTCGTCAGAATCAGAGGTAAAGTAAGGTGCGTCACTATCTGGTGACGGAGACCTACGTCGCTGACGGGTGGAGTCAAGTGACAAGGCTCTAGATCTGTGATGAGTGGTATCAACGGACAATGATCGGAATCTATGACGAGTGGTGTCGAGAGAACCGTGCTGTGGGGGCTCGCCCCTGAGGCGCCGAGAATGTCTCGGGGACTCAATGGTGACAGATGGTGTCTAAATCTCTGGGGGTTGAGGTGAGTATAAAAACAGCTCAAAAATCCTAATGCAACCGAGTGTGCAGAAGGAGAGCTAAAAAGCAAGGCACTCAGGCCAACAACCAACTCAAAACACCCACTGCAACAGCTGTGCTACAATAGGTGGAGTAACAACAAAGATGGTCAGAATACCAACAAGCAGCAGGTTTCCTAAAAAAGAAAAATGGTGGACTCACTAGACCAAAGGGAGGTAAAGGAGCATGCAAACACCTAACTAAAAGTATTATGACTTAACTAAACATATCCTCTGCAAGGTGATGAAATCCAAGTCAGACAATATGAGTAGGAAAGCCAAGTGGCTATGATATCCCCCTACCGGGAGGGACACCGGGTAGTCAATCCTAGAAGAATGGCAACTAAGATACCCCGTTCATGACACGTCCAGAAAGGTGAATCTGCCGTTTAGTTCGTTGACCGCAATACCCCTATACAGGGATATCCCGCGAACCGCGAAAGGTAGCCCTTCGGTTACTGAATGGAGTGCGGTATTCCACTCAGGCCTCCGGAACCAGTCTCCCGACTTCAACCCTCCTAAGGGAGAGGCCCTCTGATAAACTGGTCGTGACCGTGCCAAAAAGTACTAGGGGATTTTGGTTCCCTAGTTGGACAACAACTATGTCTCAAGTGAAATAACCAAGGGGTGTTATTGGAAGCCTATCCCCCTGATCCTACCTAACTACAATGATTCTTTTGTGTTCCCCAAGTGGGGTTAGAATGTTGGTTTAGTTAGGTACTTTTTAAGGCTCACTTGATTTAATGTGACAGAGTGTGTGCTCGTGAGGTGTTGAACCCAAAAACAGAAGTGCCACAAGGGAGAGCAACTTCCAATCTATCAAAAATGCTGAAATTGATTCTTTTAATTTGCAAAATTTTCTGAAATAAAAATACTGAGATTTTAAAAAGATTCTGTAAAAGGAACAGAAATTATGTTGCAGAAAGGCTGTAAGGAAGTAGGCTGCAGGTGGGACAGAGGGCTGTTCAAATGCAGAAAATATTGCAGCAAGAGGGGCTGGGCTCAAAAACAGAAAAAGAGCAGAAATCAGACCGCGGGTCTGTGGCGGGTCAGAACAGGCCGACCGCGGGTTTGAATGAAACAGCGGCGGTCAGGTCGCGGCTATCGGGCCAATAGTTGCAGTCGGGACGCAGGAAACAGGGGAAAAGGCACAGTCGGGTCGCGGCTATCGGGCCAACAGTGGCAGTCGGGACGCAGGAAAACTGGAAAAAGACACAGTCGGGTCGCGGCAAAATGGCTAACAGGCGCAGTCGGGACGCGCGAAAGAGGCAGGAAGCCGCAGTCGCGACGCAGGAAAAAGGCCGACAGGCGCAGTCAGATCGCGGCAAACAGGCTGATTAGCCACGGTCGAATCGCAGGTAACAGACTTGAATCCGCCGGCAGAGCGTCGGAAGCAGTCTGAGAGCCACGGTCGGATCGCGGGTAAAGGCCTGAAAGGCGCGGTCGGGACGCGACTGCAGAGGAAAAAGACGCGGTATGCAGCGGCCGAAAGGGACAGCCGAAAGAAAAAATTTAAAAACGGAAACCAGAAATTCGAAAACGAGGGGAGTCGCCAAAACTGTAGCTAGGGTTTTACCCCTAGCTTGTGCCAATGAGCACCTACTAAGGAAAATGGACTCCTTAGTAGCAGTTCAGTATATTAAACTAATTATGCAATAAACAAAACATTAAATTATTTCTAATACAAGCATGAAGCATAAACACCAAAATGAAAGAATGTCTTTGTATTGATGTTACCTTGAGTGTCAAGGTTGGTGAAGCCCTTTGCAGTGTCCAAGAGGATGCTCCAAGCTTCAAGAATGCTCCTTCTCCTTCTCCAATGTTGGGAATGGGCCAAAGGTGGCTCTCAAGGTGAAAATAGTTCAAAGGTGAACTAGGGTTTCGAGAGAGATTTTGGCAGAGTAAGGGTGCTTGTGATTGTGGATATGGAATAAGGGATCTCCATCACCTATTTATAGTTTTTTGGTGGTGGAGTGCTGACCCATGGTTTTAGGAAACACATGGTTTTGGGCAGCTGTATAGGGTTTTTTTCCTCCTTTTCCTCATTATTTTATATTTTTTATTCCCTTTTTAGGGGATTTTTGCTATTTTTGGAGGAAAATGGGGTTTTTTAGCCTTTTTTAGGCTATTTTGATGGTTTTGTGGCCTTTTGGAGGCATTTTAAGCCTTTTGGAGGCTTTTTAATGGGATTTTTTAGGATTTTAATGGAAATATGGTAGGAAAATGGACAAATGAGCCATATAATGTGGTAAATGAGCTAGTGAGCACTTTTTGGGTGTTAACAGGTGGGCAGGGAAATTCAAATCAGCACGCTCATTTTATCGGTTGAGTCGCCTTCATAAAGAGACAATAATCCGACACAACTGGATATTTTTTTAAACAATGCATGAAAAGGGTGAACATGATGGCATAGGTGCATGTGTGAAACGAGCACTTCGGAGGTACCAAATGAGTCATGGTGCAACCCGACTCAAATGCTCCACGAAAATAGTTGATTGGTGCACACGTCATTTGGGACATCAAGGTCAAGAACAAGCATGGCCGGTGTGCAGGTAATAAATTCCAAACTCAATTAATAAGCTAATAACATTCAATATCATCATTTCCAAAAGAACACATACTCGACTGGAATTTATACATGACAAATTGAATTCCATGCAGGTTCTTTTGGGATGTTTCCCTTGGTGATGTGAATAGATACATGCCGTGGTATTCTGAGACCATACCTGGTACAAGGGAATTACATTCTGTTCAATGTAAAGACATGGGTGACATATTTTCCATCGAAACGGGGAAGTATGTTTTTTTTTTTGCGATTTTTCATTGATGCAAATGGATGCAAGCTTCATCACTCTGAAAATGATGTATATGTGAAAACCATGGAAATATGTCCCTCTTAATCCAAAGGGCCCACATCCAATTCCAACATGGAAAGAGATGCACACTGATGAGGCAATGGTCTCATTACATCATGATCGAGTTTCTGATATGGTTAGGGAATGTACAAGAGACTTCATTAAGTTAAATAGTTCACTATATATTACTCATATACAAATGTTGTAGAAATGCATGTAGGACATTTAAATAATATTTGTAATGTATCTTGCAGGTGATGTATTCGTTGTCATTGCACCCCCCCACAACCAAGAAAATGTGGCATATTATTTGATGCGATGCACGCAAATAAAAAGCTGGTTGGTGCGACCTTATCAAGATGGAGACTTCACATACCAAATTGGAGGACATGGTTCTAATGGGACACTTCTTTGAAAGAGTGAAAACACAGGGTGCTCATATTATTTACAAAGATTTTATGCTTGAATATATATCACGCCAATACAGTCATTTGATGGTGGTGGCTCAGATACATCTAACAAAAATCAAGATGAAGAGAGGTGAGCAAAAGAGATGGAAGATGACAGAAGCTAACCATGATCGTATTATGGAGACTTGCATTCCTATAACCCATTGACCAGATGAATGAGTTAGATGTATGCCACTTGCATCATTGACATAGTTGTGATGTTGTCTTGTTGAATTTTTTTTGGGATATTTTTGTGGAGGTTGTTTTATAAATGTATTTTTGTAAATGTTTTAATGCCAAGATTAAATATACTAGATGGGAGGCTTTTGTGAAAATTGGGTCATGGTTTTCCAATGTGAATACACTTGATTGTATGGTCAGTGCTCCATGAAATTCCTCCATAATAGTTTTATAGATATTTGTTTAGATGCTTTAAAAACAATATTAAAGTTCTACTAGATAGTTGAATTGTAATGTGTAGACAATATAATGTAATTGTAAAATATCAATTTTAAATTGTAATGTACCTTCTAATTTTAAATTTTGATTTCAAATACAATTGTAATGTAATTGAGAATTTAAAATACATCTATACAATATAAAATTTTAAATTTAAATTTTAAATTGTACAATGTATTCTAATTTTAAATTTTGATTTCAAATGCAATTGTAATGTAATTGACATTGAACTTTTAAATTGGAACAACACATTGAATTTTCAATTGAAATTACACATTAAATTTAAAATTTTAATTTTAAATTGTAATTGAATTGGAATGTGTAAATTGTAATTGAATTGTAATGTGTAGACAACATAATGTAATTTAAATTTAAATTTTTAATTTCAAATGTATTCTAATTTTAAATTTTTTATTTCATTTATGCAATTGTAATGTAGTTGAAATTGAGCTTTTAAATTGTGATTGAATTGGAATTGAAATTACACATTAAATTTGAAATTTTATATTGTAATTGAATTGAAATTGTATTTTCAATTTTAAATTGTAATGTATGTATTCAATTCTAAATTTTTGATTTGCAACTGTAACGTAGTCGAAATTGAAATTTTAAATTGAACTAAATTGTAACTACACATCGAGATTGAACTTTTATATTGTAATCACTGTACATTAAATTTGCACTTGAAACGACAAAACATAAATTTGTAATTGTAATAACTATATCCAAATGTAATATAAAAAAAATCGATTTCAAATCAGATACAAAATACACATAAAGACATCAATATGATAAAATATACAAAATATGTAACAAAATATCCAAAAGTCCATATTTCGCAGTCGGATGGCTAACATAAATTTTTTTATGTCGTCATCTACTGGATGTTTATCATCGTGATAAAATTTTGGTAAAAAATTCTCAGGATTATTTAGTAAAGGGTGTTGTGGGATTGGGAATTCTACAACATATTGATCTAGACAAAGTCTATTTTGACTATGGGACATGTGTCAATTTATCTCTTGGTGCCTAGATTCATTGGATGAACTATCAGAATGTTGATCTGAGGAATCCCCCCCTGAATTACCTCCCCGAGGAGTATCGGGTGGAGAATGGTGTTAGGAAAACAAGATCGTAGAGCAATAACAATTAACATGATGCAAATATAAATCCCATAAAACAAATTACAAGAGAGACACCAATATAACATGGTTCACCCAATATTGGCTACGTCCACAATGATTTTGCCAGTCCGTGTTTTATACCATCCAACAAATGAAGGGATACAACCTGCAACACATCTGTTGAAACTTCCTCTTCCCTATCTCGTAGTCTCTCTCTCACACCATCATAGATATCTTTACAATAATACAATACCCAGCTATATTACAATGCCTTCCTTTTAAAGAGAGAATACCATGGGAAAATACTATGGAACACCAAATACCACGAGCCCATAAATCACCCATTATTGACCAAGTCATGACTATGAAATTACAACATTTTAGAATGATTTTTTTTCTGAAATTTTCGCTATGGGGGCGCTTCCCTCGAACCCCCTTCAGGGGGGGTGTTGATAGAAATAGTGGTAGCGATGTGTCTACACTAATTAGCTATCTTACTACAAACTTCGTGAGATTCAATGACATAAATACATGCAATACTCATTCATTCCTTTGATATTTCTAAGTAATTTTCAAGAAAATAGAAGGGAGGAAGAGAGGAGAATACCTCTTGAAGCTATCCACTTACATCCTTGCTCATTCTCGAGTCAAATTTAACCCTAACAAGAGGGCCTTATTTTTTCTATTCTACTGGGATTTTCCTAAAACCATGGCAAGAGAGGTTTAACCCAGATAACAAATATTTGAAGAAGGCATTCGTATTGATTCATCTCTATTCAATTCCAAGTGAATATTAGGAACCTGGGATTCTAGAAGATATAGGTAACTCTCTAGGGCATTTTTTCAAAGTGGTTGAGCATACTAAATTGGTCAACTATGGGTGATTCCATGAAGATGGGTAACTATTTTTGGCCAAATATGACGATGAAAAAGATAAATTTTACCCATGTATTAAATTGAAGCCTTCGAAACTCATATTTGCCACATGAATTTTGACATACGGTTAAAAAACGAAATGTAGAGAATTATGTTGGCTTTATACCAAACTCATATTTTTTTCGAAATATACCAATGTCATTTATCGTGTCAAATTTTCATTTAGTGAAATGTGTGTACTTAAAAATTTGAAGAGCAATTAACAAGTAGTTTGTGTGTGCACAATAATTTAATGTTAATGTAATAATTAAAAAAAAAGAAATATGTGAACATGATCTAGACAGAATGCACTAGTGCTTACATATTTTTCTTTTTATTTTTGTCGAAAAATTATATTTATTATTATTTTTCGAAACTGACCAATGAATATTTAAGTCGCATTTTGCACACACATGTGTGTGTGTACCAAATATTTTGATTGTTTACATAATTTGAAAAAATACAAATACCCTTTTGAAGATGACGCACTTATCTAGTGCTTATGTATTTTTTCAAATTTTTTGGACGTGTATTTTGAATGTTGTTGATTTATCTTTGAGCTCAATCGAAGTTGTCGGTAGGGTTTTTTAGGGCAAGTTTTAGTAGGAAATTAAAAACAAAAGATATACGAAGATAAAAATTCGTAAATTTTATGTATATGGATAGAGGATTCATTGACGAATCCAATGGTATCAAGTCCGACCATTAATGTGCATTTAATGACATAGTATAAGTCTCTGAAAGGAAGACAAAACTTTCTTTCTGCGGTGAAAAGGGCTCTCAGCCTGTTTTTAAGGCCCTTGATCGAGGTCATATTTAACCCTCAATCAAGGTATGTTAAATACCTCGATCCAGCAAAAACCCTCGATCGAGGTATGTTCAAGCCCTCGATCGAGGTATGTTCAAGCCCTCGATCAAGGTCTATGGCTCGATCGAGGGTTTGTAAAATTAGCTCGATCGAGGTCTATGGCTCGATCAAGGGTTTGTAAAATTAGCTCGATCAAGGATTTGTCTGTATAAAGAAAACATAAAAAGAACCCGGAAAAGGAGTTGGACAATTAATATTTCCAACCACCATTCCCTCGTAAAAATAACTAGAAACCTCTATATAATCACTAAACAATTCATCAACAACACTAATTTAACTCATTGCTAGTTTATTTTCAATTAGAGCTATGTGAATTTAATGTTGTTCAATTAGAGCTTTGTGATTTTGATGTTGTTCAATTAGAATTCATTAGACATGTAAGATTTCTTTGTAGACATATTTAAAAATTTCATATTAACATATTGTTGTTTGTTATAACAATTTGAAGAAATCTTTGTTTGTTTTCATTGTAGTTTGATGGGGAGTAAAATAAAATGACAAAGAAAGCATGCTCGTCAACAAAATGACAATGAAGAGCGTGAAAAGATTAGAGAAAGAATCATACAACAAAGAGAAAGCTTAAGAGAAGAAGAAGATGCACATTTGGTCCAACAAATTCCAATGGAGGACAACCAAGGTAAATTTTTGAATTACATGCTACATAATTCAAATATCATATTTTATTTTTCTCTAATAATTTGTTATATACTAACTTTTTTTTTCCATTTTAGTCTTATTATGTTTTGTTTGTAATAATATTTGTAACAAATTGTTATATAGACTACAAAATTAGTAACAATTTTCCAAAAAAATTAACTATTTCATAATTTAATTTGTTTACTATTTATTTGTAAGGATATTCTTATTTATTTCATCACTTTGTTATTTATATTTTAAAGTTTGCAACAATTTTCATGTTAAATGAATAATTTTCAAGTGGCTAACAAATGTTATTGGAACAATTTTCAAATGAAATGTACATTTGGATTCTATTTTCATGTTAAAATGTAGATATTTTTAACTATTTTCAAATTTCAAAGTTGTTAACCATTTTCAATGTTATTGGAACAATTTTCAAATAAAAGATACACTTGGACCCTATTTTCAACTTAAAATGTACATAACTATTTTCAAATTTTTAAGTTACTAACAATTTCAAGTTGAATTTAATTTCAATTTTTGTTTTGCTATTTGTTAAAAAAATATTTGTACAATTTGTTATTTAGACTACAAAATTACTAACAATTTTCCAAAAAAATTTACTATTCCATATTCTAATTTATTTACTATTTATTTGTAATGAATATTCTTATTTATTTCATAACTTTGATATTTATATTTCATAACTCTATTATTTATATTTCAAAATTTGTAACAATTTTCATGTTAAATGAATAATTTTCGAGTGGCTAACGAATATTATTGGAACAATTTTCAAATGAAATGTACACTTGGATTGTATTTTCAAGTTAAAATATGTACAATTGCTAACCATTTTCAATGTTATTGGAACAATTTTAAAATTAAATGTACACTTGGACCCTATTTTCAACTTAGAATGTACATATTTAACTATTTTCAAATTTCTAAGTTATCAACAATTTCAAGTTAAATTTAATTTGAGCTCCAAGCCTCAACATGTGTTGATTGAAATAACTATCAATGTCTAATTTTAACTTAGTCCTCATTTTATTTGAAATAAACATTGTGATTGTTATATGTATTAAAGTTAGAAAATTCAGTTTGAAACAAATGAAATGAATAGTTATGTAATACATGTAAAATTCAATGGCAACAAATAAAATGAACATTGTGATAATTATATAGTAGTTGGAAAATTCAATTATGTTGTTTTTAATGTATTTTCAATTCATGTATACCAATTTTTTCTATGCATGAATGTAGAGATAAGTTTTAAATATCTTTTTTTCTTAAAATAAGTATATAATTTATTTATATTTCAAAATTTGTAACAATTTTCAAGTTAGATGGATAGTTATGCAATAGTTGGAATATTCAATTCACATGCAATTTTCAATTTGTTAATTTTCACATCAAATATCGAGTTACTAACAATTTTAAAGTTCCATGTAAAACTATCAGGTTATTAATAATTATCAAGTGAAATTATACATAATTGATTTTCAAACTTTACTAACAATTTTCAATCTAAATGTACAATTTCAAGTAACTACATACATATTTTGTTATTTTGAATTTAAGTCACAAACGATTTTCTTGTTTTTAATTTGTTTTCAATACTTGTACCAACTTTTTCAAGTTAAATGTACATATTTATTTATTTTGAATTCAAGTTCCAAACAATTAAATCTTCTTTTAAAAGTATTTTCAATTCTTGTACCAATTATGCATTTCAAAACACTTCAATTTGGTACTTTGAAATTAATGCATCCTTTCATAGTGCATTTTTGATTGAAATTCTCTTCACATGAATTTAGATTATGTAGGGAGAGATTATGGTCAACCATCACATCATGTTGATCAAGAATCATAATACCCCATGCCCCCTCATGATCTTGATCAGCCATCGCATGACACCTTTCCCTCTCACATTTCTAGTATAATTGGGAGTTGCAGTGGGGTTGGAAGTGGTGGGAATTGTCTTGAGGATTGTGCAGTTTTTTTGCACGAGAAGTGATTGGGAACTCGATCCCTAGTCGGAGAGTTATAGAGCATGTATGTAACATAATTGTCATATTTTGAACAACATTCAACGACGACACAAGCTCAAATCCTACATGGGTTGATAAAACACAGAAAATTGAAATGTGCCACAAAGTTGTTGGGTTTTCAAGATGCTAAAACAAAAAAGACATGCTAGAATGCAATAGAAAATGTAAGAGCTGCAATATCTTCGTTTTTAAAATCAAGAAATAATGATATCTGAGCTGCTCGTAGGGAAATTACAATGGTTGTTGTGTAACAAAGCACCTCAACAAATCGAATGGTATCAACAATGGAATCTTTGCTCAAAGTTTTAAAATGAACATTGTTCAAATATACTAAATTCAAGGTTCGGATACATGAAAATGATGAAGTTGCTTGTTGGGCTCTTACTTGTAGGGAACCCTATCGAGGCAGGATGGAAGCAGGCATTCTAGAGAAGGTGATAGAGTTTTGGGATAGCCATTCTCCTCCTATTCCATATCGAAAGCATGTCCTGCGACAACGTTTATCCAGAGGCATTTATCAGGAGCACTGTAAGCATGTGATGGAGGTGATGAGAGTTTCACTTTGCGAGGAATTCCAAGAAACCAATCCTAGTGTTCAAATATAATTTAGTATGTTCAACAAATTGAAACCGTGGTATGTTAGGCCGAATACGATTCGCGACACTTGTTGCTGCTAGTACCCGTGTTGAATTTCAACTATACTATGACACATTTCTGGATTTTTGCAAAAGGCACTGGAACGGTGAACTAGCTCCTCACACAGTGTGCAATTTTATTTGTATGATACTATGCAATAGGAATCCTGAACATGTGTTTTTCAATAAAGTGGTGTGTAGGTGGGCGAAGATGCCTTGAATGCGGTGATTTGACATTTTTCCATAGGAAATTTCCTATCAATCCAACACACCATGGATTGTCAGATATCACAGTTAAGTGGAAGAGGTACGAGTATGTCTCCATGAATCCATCATCTTCTTCATCTATGACATCTTAGAGAATTGACTTGCTTGAGGATGAGATTCCTATTTAAGATTTCATGGAGAAGTTTCAAAGTCAGATTTATAAAGACATAAATCACTCCCATAGGTCCAGGTGGGAAGCTTCAAAATTCAAACATTCTCATGAGGTATTTGAGCCGAGAACAATCTAATCAGTGGTATACTTTGTTGAGAACTACACATTTGCTCCTCAGAGAGAGATATAGAGTGAGTACTATCACTTCGACCAGGTGTCTATTTTCGTACATGTATTGTACAGACATGCTCAAGAAATCATTAATGGTAGGGATAACACTCCTCAATCACGTGAACTGATCAAGGAGTACCATTTTTATGTCAGTGATGATCGTGAGCATGACACATTGTTCGTTCAACAGTACTTTGGGTTGATTTATGATTCATTCAGGAAGAGAGGCGTATCATGTGTTGAACATTGGATTTGGTCAGATGTGTGTGCAGGGAAATTCAAATCAGCACGCTCATTTTATCGGTTGAGTCGCCTTAATAAAGAGACAAGAATCCGACACAATTGGATATTTTTTGAAACAGTGCATGGAAATGGTGAACATGATGGCGCAGGTGGATGTGTGAAATGAGCACTTCGGAGGTACCAAGATGAGTCATGGTACAACCCCAACTCAAATGCTCCACAAAAGTAGTTGATTGGTGCACACATCATTTGGGACATCAAGGTTGCGAACAAGCAAGGACAGTGTGCAGGTAATAAACTCCCAACTCAATTAATAAGCTAATAACATTCAATATCATCATTTCCAAAAGAACACATACTCGACTAGAATTTATATATGATAAATTGAATTCCATGCAGGTTGTTTTGGGATGTTGCCCTTGTGATGTGAATAAATCCATGCCATGGTATTCTGAGACCATACCTGGTACGAGGGAATTACATTCTGTTTGAAGTAAAGACATGGGTGACATATTTTCCATTGAAACGGGGAAGTATGCTTGTTTTTTTGCGATTTTTTCATTGATGCAAATGAATGCGGGCTTCATCACTGTGAAAATGATGTATATGTGAAACCATGGAAATATGTCCCTCTTAATCCAAAGGGCCCACATCCAATTCCAACATGGAAAGAGATGCACACTGATGAGGCAATGGTATCATTAGATCATGATTGAGTTTCTGATATGGTTAGGGAATGTACAAGAGACTACATTAAGTTAATTAGTTCACTATATACACATATACAAATGTTGTAGAAATGCATGTAGGACATTTGAATAATATTTGTAATGTATCTTGCAGGTGATGTATTCCTTGTCATTGCACCCCCCACAACCAAGAAAATGTGGCATATTATTTTGATGCGATGCACACAAATAAAAAGCGAGTTGGTGCGACCCTATCAAGATGGAAACTGCACATACCAAATTGGAGACATGGTTCTAATGGGACACATTTTTGAAAGAGTGAAAAAATAGGGTGCTCATATTATTTACAAAGATTTTATGTATGAATATGTATCATGCCAATACAGTCATTTGGTGGTGGAAGCTCGGATACATCTAACAGAAATCAAGGTGAAGAGAGGTGAGCAAAAGAGATGGAAGATGATAGAAGCTGACCATGATCGTATTATGGAGACTTGCATTCCTATAACCCATTGGCCAGATGAACGAGTTACATGTATGCCACTTGCATCATTGACATAGTTGTCATGTTGTCTTGTTGAATTTTTTTTGGATATTTTTGTGGAGGTTGTTTTATAAATGTATTTTTGTAGATGCTTTAATGCCAAGATTAAAAATACTAGATGGGAGGCTTTTGTGAAAATTGGGTCATGGTTTCTTCAATGTGAATTACACTTGATTGTATGGTCAGTGCTCCATGAACTTCCTCCATAATAGTTTTATAGATATTTGTTTAGATGCTTTAAAAACAATATTAAAGATCTACTAGATAGTTGAATTGTAATGTGTAAACAATATAATGTAATTATAAAATTTCAATTTTAAATTGTAATGTACATTCTAATTTTAAATTTTGATTTCAAATACAATTGTAATGTAATTGAGAATTTAAAATACATCTATACAATCTAAAATTTTAAATTTTAAATTTTAAATTGTACAATGTATTCTAATTTTAAATTTTGATTTCAAATGCAATTGTAATGTAATTGAAATTGAACTTTTAAATTGGAACAACACATTGAATTTTCAATTTAAATTCCAGATTAAATTTGAAATTTTAATTTTAAATTGTAATTGAATTGAAATGTGTAAATTGTAATTGAATTGTAGTGTGTAGACAACATAATGTAATTGTAATTTCAATTTTTAATTTCAAATGTATTCTAATTTTAAATTTTGATTTCATTTATGCAATTGAAATGTAGTTGAAAATGAGCTTTTAAATTGTAATTGAATTGGAATTGAAATTACACATTAAATTTAAAATTTTATATTGTAATTGAATTGAAATTGTAATTTCAATTTTAAATTGTAATATATGTATTCAATTCTAAATTTTGGATTTGCAATTGTAATGTAGTCGAAATTGAAATTTTAAATTGAACTAAATTGTAACTAAACATCGAGATTGAACTTTTATATTGTAATCACTGTACATTAAATTTGCATTTGAAATGACAAAACATAAATTTGTAACTATAATAACTATATCTAGATGTAATATAAAAAAATCGATTTCAAATCAGATACAAAATACACATGAAGACATCAATATGATAAAATATACAAAATATGTAACAAAATATCCAAAAGTCCATATTTCATAGCTGGATGGCCAACATAAATTTATTTATGTCATCATCTACTGTATGTTTATCATCGTGATAAAATTTTGGTAAAACTTTCTCAGGATTATTCGGTAAAGGGTTTTGTGGGATTGGGAATTCTACAACATATTGATCTAGCCAAAGTCTATTTTGATTATGGGACATGTGTCAATTTATCTCTTGGTCCCGAGATTCATCGAATGAACTATCAGAATGGTGATCCAAGGAATCTCCCCCTGAATTACCTCCCGCAGGAGTATCGGGTGGAGAATCGTGTTAGAAAAACAAGATCATAGAGAAATAACAATAAACATGATGCAAATATAAATCGCATAAAACAAATTACAAGAGAAACACCAATATAACATGGTTCACCCAAGATTGGCTACGTCCACAAAGATTTTTCCAGTCCATATTTTATACCATCCAACAAATGAAGGGATACAACCTGCAACACATCTGCTGCAACTTCCTTCTCCCTCTCTCGTAGTCTCTCTCACACCATCATAGATATCTTTACAATGCTACAATACCCAGCTATATTACAATGCCTTCATTTTAAAGAGAGAAAACCATGGAAAAATACTATGGAACACCAAATACCATGAGCCCATAAATCACCCATTATTGACCAAGTCATGACTATGAAATTACAACTATTTACAATGAATTTTTTCTGAAATTTTCTCTATGGGGGTGCTTCCCTCGAACCCCCTCCAGGGGGGGTGTTGATAGCAGTAGTGGTAGGGATGTGTCTACACTAATTATCTATCTTACTACAAACTTGGTGAGATTCAATGACATAAATACATGCAATACTCATTCATTCCTTTGATATTTCTAAGTAATTTTCAAGAAAATAGAAGGGAGGAAGAGAGTAGAATACCTCTTGAAGCTATCCACTAGAATAATATCCTCTTACTTGAGCATCCATGGCCTTATGCCTCCATTTGTAGTAGCTTGATAGGTTCTTACCTCTAGCTTGTATATTTAAGAACTTGAGAACTTTTGCAAAGCTTGAAATCTATCTAAAAAACTTCAATTCAAAACTAGATCTAAAACCTAAATTCAAACACAAATTTTGGGGGCGGATGAATTGCATAATATTGAATTGAGGAAAATAAATACTTACAACCTTGTTTCTTGAGGTGAATCCTTCCTCCTTTTCTTTGAGCCAACCTTCTCCATCGTTTACTTTGATCATTCAAGAGCTTTGTTGAAGATGAGCTTCCCAACCTTGAAATCCTTCAAGAATGCCTTTACTCTCACTTTCTGTCCCTTAACATGCCCTAAATGTCTTTATTTTATAGCACTGCGAAATTGGAATTCATGATTCAAATTTTAATGTGGGATAATACCCTTTCTTGATTTTTGAATATTTTCACTCAAAAACCCACTTCTCCATTATTTTCAAGATTTTGACATTAATTTCCAGGATTTTTAGGACAATTAATACACCTTTGATGTATTCTTTCCACTCCAGGAGTTGTAGAAGCTGGGTTTTGGCCCTTTGAGTGGTCCTAGACTTGGCCTCTTTAGGGAAACCTTTGTCTTCTCAAAATTCTTCCTTTGCGGAAGCGATGGTCAGATGAGAGACTGAAACTCTCAATTGCTCCAAATTTATATTCTTCATGTTGTGGGTGAATAGTAAAATGTGCTTCCATCTTCACTTATTAAGGGTGTTAATTTGATTGTTAACATATGCCCCCTAATGTGTGAGGTCCGAAGCAGAGCTAAGGCCCAAAATACATTATTTTTTATACTGATACTCTGCATACTAACACTCTTTATTGATCAAAGAAAGGATGAAAAAGGAATAGCTCGTGGGCGCAGGATTCGGGAGAACACTTGCAAGTGAAACATAGAAATTTCTCTAATATGCATTATCTTCCTGAGGCAGGAATACCCATGATAAGAAGTAAACAAGCATGGCCACGGACAATACATAGTGGATCCATGTCAAAAGTAATTTTTTCAGAACTGTAAACATGCACTTTGATGAGTGTGAGAACAAGGCCTTTGTCGACTTCTTACATGGTATTTTAATCTTGCACAACCCGAGCAGTGCATCGATGAGTGATACAACTGTTTTTCCCAAGGTATTCAATAAAAACCGCAGATAGTACAAGTTTATATCGTGTGAATAAATGAACTGATGTCGAGCATAATAAAACACCATCTGATTACTGGTCATTGATGTATACCGTTAACAAATGCAAAGAGACCCATCGATAATGATGATGGACTCTAAGGTACTAAGTATAAACTAGAAAGTGTTAATAGATGTTCTGAAGTCGAACACTTGTAGAATCAAATAATCAAGGATCATTGATGTATACCCACTATCATTTGCAAGGAAACATTCCACTAATGACTGCAATATCGAAGGTACTCCTAGGTTTCTAGATCCATTTCCTAGATGATGATTTGGTGTTTATAGGATTAGATCCATCAGAAGGAGGAAATTAATGGATCCCACATCAACCGATACGAAACAAATATCAATAGTTTGATATAATTTGGTAGAACTGCGAGATCCAACATTGTATACTGACACAAGGAAGTATGACATGATTGGTCAAGAAAATTTGAGGAATGGCCGACACGGTTTGAACTTCCCTTGAACACATAACACAATGTAGAATGGACACTTGGAAACAAAGTACTTGAGTAATCGAACTTAATTAAATACTCCAATGCCAGATGCATTAATGAAAGCTCCATTGGTGGCAGGAAGGATAACCCATCGGTGGAGATCTGTTCAAAACACCGGTACAGTTTCTTAAGGCAAATGTAGATGGTGTATTGACAATGGATACCAAATTATGTGCCGTGTTCAAGGACAACAAGGACCGACTGTTGCCATTTTTTCCAGAATACAATATGATATGATTCAATTCTTCCCCTTTTTGGATTTTTGTGTTTTCCAATTTTTAACCATTTTTATTTATTAGCTTGAAAAAGGAATAAAGCATGCTATGATACATTAGAGGAAACAAATGTCTCAAGGGCATGCACCTTTATTTCAAGGGCATGGGTTAGGCCAAGGAAAAGATACATATTGCAAATAAGGGCTAAGCTAGTTATGTACACTCTTATGGGTGTTTCATCCATGGGCATGGGTCAATTATATAGAAGAAATGGTTTATAGGCATCATGTAACAAAAAGTGGTTGAAAAGGAAAATACAAAATATAAGTAATAAGCAACAAAGCAGTAGGCATGGATGTTCAAGTGGATATTTTAACACATGCTTATGGTCAGAAATGTATGAAATAGAAACATGCGGTCTCAAAATCCAAGTCATGATGGGACTAATAGGGCTCTCGGGCCTATGAGAATAACTCATCATGGGTACAAAAATGGCAATGGGGTGTTGACTAAAGTGGCCCATGTTCGGTAGGCTCTTCTTTCAAAATGGTGGAAAATATAGATATGAAGGGATGACCCACCAATTTCCAACAGGTTCAACCCTAGGGAAATTTTGGGTTGGAAAAGGTTCAAATGCATCTTCACAAAGGGATAGCCTAAACCTATATGCAAGCTTCCAAATATACCTGATCAGATCGAGGAACATGCAAAGCATGCTCCTATACTTGGGAAGATTTAAACCAATTATGCTCCCAGTGGCCCCACAAAAGATGTCCTTAGGTGGGTGCAGCCAAATGTTCATAACTTCAAGGCCCTAGATTCATTTGCTGATAAAATATAATCCAATAAATCATGTGAGTTGGGAGATATCACATCCCAAATGGGACAAGTAACCGGACCGTATTCCTCCATCAAGGGAATATTTTGATCTGAATTAGCCAAATCCATTTGAATAGATTGGTATGAAACTTCTACGACAGATAGGGGTGATCCTAATGCTTTCCAAAATTTAAATGACATTACACAATGTGAGGCCCCTTCATCTACTATGGTTCGAAAAAATTTCTTACCATGAGTCGTTACTTTAATATGAAAAGCAACTTTGGAAGGGGTCCTACATTTTGAATAGTTTATGTCAAATGTGACCGAAGTTGCATCAAATGAATCAACAATGCCAATTGTAGATAATAGTTTCTTTCTTTGCGTGGGATGACATTTTAATACCTCTAATTCCGACATGGAACATGGTACTTGAGCTAGGTCCTCAAGAAGATTATTGTTCTGACCAGATCGCATGTTAGGATTATTCATTGCTCTACATAGAAAACCTTTGGGGGAGTGTGGTACTAAGTCTATGGTTGGTTTCTCAATGGACAGAGAACAACTTGGATATGATACCGATTGATCCGATGTACTAGGAGGGACATCATAAGAATCAAGTCTTGTTTGAATGTTCACCTCATGATCACACATGAATACATTAGCATTGGGATCATTGCCCCCTTACGTGGGGGTTGGTTGGTTTCTTCCTGGCGGGGGTACTAGTGTCAATATAGTGGGTTGTTGTTTCCCACTACATTGAATCATGTTCAGTGAATCTATTTTCCCAGAGTTGGCATTTTGCTTACTCTTGTATTTCTTCTTCTTTCCCCTAAGGTCTTTTGATTGGACTATAAGGAATTCATAATTCTGGGAAGGATTAACACTTTTCTTACCCTTATACTTTTTCTTCTTTTCTCTAAGGACTATGGATGATACTATGAGGATGTTATAAGTGTTGGAAGGATTAACGGGTTGCTGCATTTCCTGGCCAGCTGTGGGTTGCGAAGTCTGAATCGAAACTTGTCCCAAATGTTGGGTAATCTGCTCAAGTTGGTTGATGCAATTCATCATACCATTGGAATGAGGTCCATGTGGTGGCCTAACTAGATCAAACACAGGTCTTGCAGGTTGGTTCCAAAAATATTGGTTACTTCCTAGAACCTGACCACTCCATTGCAGAATGGGGTTAATGGTTGGATTTCACTCTTGCAAGGTTAGGCTCCAAAAAGATTGGTTAGTTTCTAGAACTTGAACACTCCATTGATGTGGTCCTTGGGTGTGATAAGAATTCCAAGGTGGGTTTCCCCCTTGTAGAGACTGACACCAAGAAGATTGGTTACTTCTTGAATGTTGTCCATTCCATGGTGGAACAACATGGATGGATGGATTGCACCCTTGTAGAGGTATTCCCCAATAATATTGGTTACTTGTGGGAACCTGACCATGCCATTGATTGTTTCCATGGTTTAGATAAGCATTCCAAGGTTAATTTCTGCCTTGCGGGGTGGTGCCCAAGAAGATTGGTTATTTCTTGGAACTTGCCTACTCCATTGTGAAATGGGGTTGATACATTGATTGCCTCCTGGTGTGCTACCTGTTGGGGGTATGGAATTTCCCCCGGGATTTGTGGTAGGAAAAGTTGGAGGATGACTTCCTAAGGCATTTCCACTAACCTGTGGAGCATAACCCCAATTGGAATTATTGTTCCATGGTCCATTAGTTGTGCTAAGAATATTAAGATTCCATGGTAAAGGGTTTTCCCAGAAGTAGAACTTCAAAAAATGTTAGGTATACCAAGAGGATTTTGGTTTACTCCTTGATTATCCAAACCATATGGAAAACCCATATTTGGTAAGGCACACCCCCCAGTAGGGATCCCTGTAGATGAAGTGGATCTACTTACGAGATTGGAACCTAAAACTGTACCAGCTGGCACTGAAGTGATGGTTGAACTTGTGCTAATAATAGGTATACTAACTATTGGGATTGATGTAGAGGCCAAATTGGAAGTATTGCTACCTCTAGCAACTATTTGAGGTTGTGATGGTGTAGTCCCTTATGATCCCGATGAAGCCATAGGGTCAATCATTGAATTTTGCATATTATTCCAATAACTGAAAAGAGTATTGAAAAATCACAAGTTCAGAAAACTCAAACTCAAATCATGTCGAGATCCAAATGTAGAACAATCTCCATCTTTCATTGCAGGCTTGCAAATCATTACAACACTTGTCCAAAAGATACATAAAGTTCAACCAGGTCTGGTACAAGGACATTTTACCATAGATTTGTCTAGGGTTCCCCCTACTTCCACCTCTAATTGCTAGAGAATAAATACAATAAAATAGATCAGATAGATCCACAAAATGTGCAAATGTTTCCTAGACTTTAGGGAAAACTAATCATCATGACTAGGATTACTGAGATAATCCTTCCATTTTGAATACACTTCCCACATTTATGTGGCATAGGGGTAATTAGAGTGCTTGGAGCTCAGCCTTGCATAAATAGGATCTAGCTTCCTTGCTCCAAACTTTTGACCAACTATCTAAGAAACCTTGCAATGTAGATTGTAAATGAATAGGGGTCAAAATAAATGATCTAAAAGAAAATATATCAACTTAAGGAGTGTCTCATATTAGATTAGTTGATTCATCTATCTGCTCGTCCACTTCAGCAATCCTCAACTTAGCTAGTACTGACTATGCGAACTCTGTAAACATAGGAATGCTTATGGTTTCCATGTAACTGTCAATTAGCATCCACTGTCTAGCACATATATTCTTCGCTTTATCAATCATATGAGAAACTTCATCGCATGCAAGTTCCCATGACTTGACATATATATGAACCCACATAATCTTGTGCGAGTCCAGGTGAGGAACATTTCCAAGAGGATTTTTTAGATGAGTCTACCATTCACAAAGTAGCTCGTAGGCTGAGTGTTCCTTCTTTATTTTTTCCATGTGATCTGTTGAAAGGCCAGATAGATGCTCAAAAGAATTGAAATCATCTTGCACTTCATTTAGGCCTTGGAAAAACAAAGTCTCTGTTTTCGTTAAACTTTCATTAGTAGAAATAACTTCATCCTTAAATTCCTGCACTATGAGCTTGAAAAAAAGAGAAGAAGCTTCTTGGTTTTTAAACTGCTACATTTCCAATTTGATATCTCCAAGCTCAATAGACTACTCCATAACATTATTATCTACTATAAATTTCTCTTGTGAAAGTTGTTGAAGCTGGTCCTATAGACTGTGTAACTCTTGTTGATGTTGAGATTTCAATTCCTCAATCTTCCTGATAAAATTCTCTTGCAGAGAATCCTTTTTTTTTTGTAACACAACAATATTTTCCTTCTCTTTATTGAGCATCTTGGTTAAACTAGAGAGAGAGTGATAGTTTTCTCTAGCAAAGCCTCCCATGGAAGTAGCTTCCTCAAAGGCCTGTATTCTTGGATCAACAGTAGCTTACTTCCATATGATTTGATTTTCTACTGGCCCAGCTAACATTTCTCCTTCCCTGTTTCTTTTGGTGCCTTTCCTAAGAACATCCTTGTTCCTTTTACTAAAATAATAATCCCCTATCAAAACTACAATGCATTCTCCAAAATTAGTAGAGTCTTCAGCTATAGAATCCAACAATTCAATAGCATTGGTAATAGGTAATGGTTGGGTAAGAGTGGTGGTTGCTAATTGGAAAAGGTCTTCATGTACTAGTAAGGTAGTTGGAACAGTTGTGATTGTAGGAAAATTTCCTACAAGGGGCTCAATAGGCTAGGAAGAAGAGGATTCAACTCCATATTGTAGGAGTGCACTAGGAACATTGTCCTCAACTAATTGAGTACCCTGGTGAGGAGGTTGAGTTTGCTATGAGGTTAGAGTATCTACTGAGGTACTTGAAACATTCTCAATGATTGGTTGAGTTGATGAAGTAGCGAGGTGTACATTACAATCCAAAATATCAATGTGAGGAGGTGAAGGATGTGGTGATTTGTGAGTGGAATGAGTGACAAGATCATCTATGAAGGGAATTCTAACAAATTATTATTTTGGGAAGAATGATGGTTTGGAATAGATGGGGTACCGATGGCAACATGTCTAGCATACATAGAAGATGACTGAATATGCTCTTGGACAACTAGGGTTGGATGAACTACTTATGTTGATTGCTCCTTATCCAAGTCAATAAAATTATTAGTAGATTGTGAAGAGGCATGTTATGGAACTAGTTCTGGTTTATTTTCAATTCTCATGGGAACCATAGGTACCAACTTAAGCATAGAAGTAGTTGCATTAACAAATTCAGTGCAAGGTGTAGATTTACCTTGAAGAACTTGAGTCTGTTGGATTAAGGAATTCATGTTCTGAATAGGAGTAGAGGTTTGGCTAGTTGAAATAGTTTGCTTTCCCTGCTTCTTTTTCGATTACTTCTCTATTGCAGACTTAGGTGGAGCTGGGATGACCACTATAGCCTTGCTTCCTTGGAAACTTCCTCATGTTGTTGAAAGATCATATTTCTCTCTTCCATTTAGGGATAATTTTAAGGACCCATACTTATTTAAAAGTGTATAAACCTTGGTGAATCTTACCAATTCTTAAAATGTCAACTATAAAATATTTGGCGATATTTTTCTAAAATTATTTCAATTTCTAAGGATTTTATATAGTTTATATAATAATTTGGTGATTTTTAGAGTGAAAAAAGTTTACCTCATCAAAATTGGGCAAAATGGGGCTTCAAAAAATGCAAATTGGCGAATCATTTTTTGGAAAAAAAACATGGAAACTGATAGCCCATGGGCTAAATTTCGCCCCTAAAATTATCCTTGCTTCCATTACCTTTATCGTTTGTTGTATATGAGGTTCATGTATGAGGATTCTCTAATTTGGATCATCCATCCTGCTCAATAATTCTTCAAAACTAGATGCACCTTGATAAAGGGAGTCATTTGTTCTTTCTCATGGGAATATGAGCTCTTTAACTACACCTAAATGAAATGATCAACTATAAATCCCATCGGATCATGCATTCTCTAAATTACAAACCCTAACTTCAAATCATTCAAACCTTTTGCTAGGCTGTAGGCATGGGAAGAGTTTTGAGCAACTAAATGTCCCACATACAAAGGGAATTTTAGCCATGCTCTTCTTTTCTGAGAATTACAATGACCATGAACCCCATCAAAATTTGTTTGGCAAGCTACTTCTGCAAGAACTAGTCGATCAAGGACATATCTTGGTAACAAGTGAATTGATTTACTACCCCATATATTGAGATAGGTAAATAAATCTCTAGCATAATAGTCAGCCATTGGTGCCACCAAAGAAATGACATCTTCGTAATTACTGGAAGCATTATTCTTGAAGATGATAAAATATACAAGATTGAGGAAGTTATCACATATATCATAAACATAGGGCTTGTAATTGTCTTCCCACATGATTGAACAATACATATGAATAGGAGGTTTTTTCCTAGTTCAATGACAATTCATAGAAGGATAAGTAAAAGAGGCACACACAATGTCTAACAAATATGTCGATCAGTAAAACTTTGGATACTTGTGGCTAGAGCTTTCTATGCTTGAATGATTGCATCACTGAGGGATATGGAAAAAAATTGTGCCCAATTAAATATTTTCCTTGCAGTAGCTACATGATGAGCTAGGGGGGCATTTCAATTTAAAATATGAACAATTCTCTACACCATAAAACTTATAGAGCATGGGAACGAGCAATTTGTATGGTTCTCTAAGTAGGAAAATGGGGTGCTTACTGTTGGGTTTCAGTATAAAAATGTCGAGGTCAGCCATCTAGGTCTTAACAAGCACATCTGCTTCATACATCTGCTTAAAAGCTCTTATAAATTCCTATTTCAATAGCTCTTGAAGGGTTTTTAGGGCATAAATTTTGGCAAGGGTATCTATCTTAAAAGAAGCATAGAGAGTCTAATTAGAATCCCTGAAGGTGCAAGTAGGGATGACTGCGTAATCAATCATCCACTTTACCAAGTCTCTGAAAGGCATAACGACTAGGCGTGTGGCAATGGAATCAAATTGTGACTTACTGATGTTCTGATAAATTGGGGCTTCTTCTTTGAACTCTTAGAATTCATCATTGTCAAATATGCTATAAATTATGGCCCAATCCAAACACATTGTATCGAAAACTCATCCATCGGTATCCAAATAAATGCCAAAATTGGGATCTGTCAACTTCAATTCATCCATTACAGTCTTTGATCTAGTTTTACGAGCCATGGTGTCTAGAGCTGGTTCTGCAATGCATGATAAAAACATAAGGAAAATGAAATATGAGCTACCTAGAGGAAACCCAAACTAAGATTACAGAGAGAAAATACAGGCCTTATGTAAAAGAAAAGATCTTTACTACTCTATAATTCAAACTCCGAGCATGATAATCGTGAAGCAAATTTCAATATTTAACTAACTGTGAGCTCTGTTAAGACCAAATACGAATGGCATTAATTGTGTATAAACTAGTAAGGGATTGGAGGTTTGGGTAATAATTAGCCATTAACTGTGTTCAATTTGGCTAGTTGTTCGGGTTATTTTGGCACATGTATTGGAAATATCAATTTCCGATGTCAGAATGGGAGTGCCAAAGTGGGTCCACCAAGAATTCAAAATAGTCGGATGTTAGGTCTCAGGAAGAAAATTAGCAACGAAATGAATAATACCCTGACTTCCAAGGTTCGAGGTTAATGTCAAAAGGCAATGTCAGCATTGACATGTCAGAAGTAGATTCGAAAAATAAGTGTTATACCGACTTCTGAAGTTCAAGGATCATGGGGATAGGAACGTTCGCATCAGAATGTTGGGGGGGGGGAATTGGGTGATAAATATATAACATCTTGACTTCTGAGGTCCAAGGAAATCGTAAACATTGGCATCGACACATTGAGAATGAGGTTACCAAGAATAAAAATATTTTTGACTTCTGTCTGAACCGATATTTATAAAAAATAGGGACCTTAGGATTGAAACATTAGAAAGATATCAACAAGTTGAGATCCCGAATTTCGACGTCCAATTTTTTCTTAAACATGAGGATTAGGACATTAGAAACATTGGAACATGCCTAATGAAGTTTGTTTTAGATTAACTCTAGCGTGCTTATATTGTAAAAATAGATAAAAATTAACTTTGAAATAAAATGCTAAAACTTATTGAAAAATAAATTAAAGAATTTAAATCTAAAAGAGGGTTCCCATCATTTCCTGACAAAAGATGGGATCGTTGTGGCTACAACAGGATCTCAGTGCTTCCAATTTCATCTTTGGGATGGAGATCAAGAGAAACCATGCAACAAGGAAACTTTGGTTGAACCAGAGAAAATATGTTGAAACAATACTGCATGGGTTTAATATGTAGGAATGTAAATCAATAAAAGTTCATATTTCTATAGCTGTAATATTATCCGTAGAATAGTGTCCCGAGACTGAAGAAGAAAAATAATACATGTCTTGTGTTCCTTATGCTAGTGCAGTTGGAAGTTTGATGTATTCCATGGTATGCACTAGACCAGACATTGCCCATGCAGTGGGAGTTTTGAGTAGGTATATTTCAAAACCATGAAAGGAGCACTAGATAATTGTGAAGAGGGTGTTTAGGCATTTGTGTGGAACTATAGATAGTGCTTGATCTATTATAAAGGAAGAACTAGACATGACAGAATGTTGAATGTACATGGTATTTGTTGATGTTGACTGGGTTGGATGTCTGGATCGTAGAATATATACAAGTAGGTATGTATTTAATCTATTTGGAGGTGCTATTAGTTGGATGAGTAAGAGACGGGCTATAGTGGCACTATCAACTATAGAAGATAAATACATTGTATCCACTCATGCAAGTAAAGAGGTTGTATTGTTGCATAGATTGTGTCTAGACATTGGGTTTGAACAACAAGCTATTAGGTTAGATTGTGACAATCAAATTGCAATCTTCCTGGCCAAAAACCCTCCTTATCACTAAAAAATGAAACATATTGATATGCAATATCACTTTGTAAGAGACATGGCTGAAAATAAGAAGGTGTTACTAGAGAAAGTCAACACTTTGAAGAATGTTGGATATTGATTGCAAAATCTATGAGCACTGGGAATTTCTCTTGGTGTAAAGAAGCAATGGGATTCATGCAATGGATTGTTGATCTAATAAAATATTATTCTCCCTATATGCAAAGAAAACAACAAGTGGAAGAATGTTGGATATGTGTTATATTCTTTGCATGTGTGTGTGGAGGGGCGGTGCATCTTTGACTACACACTTGACGTTGGATCAGGGGGGGTTATCGGGGGGGGGGTGTGACACCCTGCCCCTTTTGCGAAGGGAGTTCGAAATTTTTTGGTCTATTTTGGGATTTTTCTAAAAATATGTAATTTAATCCTGGTTACGGGATTGGGCTCTATTCCTAATCCAGGTTAATAAATTAGGGTTCTAGATGCTGCGGAATACATATAATTTGTATTATGAGTAGTTAATAATCATGATGAGAAAATAAGAGGTGCGGCTCTAAGTTTTGTTGGTTTTCTCGGTTAAGGGTTTCCATGGTAAATCTATGTGTATTATGTGTAAATGTTATGGTGTAATCTCTATTTTTCTTAAAATAATCTGTATGTTTTGCTTCTCTGCACAGGTTTAAAACTTACAGGAAAAAATGCTTGTGATGTTGAATGGATGCTTGGTGTTAATCTTAATTCATTTCAAATATTTTATATGTTTTTGTTAACTGGTTGCTTGGTGTTAGTATTAATTCAATTCAAATATAACATATGTTTTTTATTCAAACTGATATACGTTTTGCTAATTTTTAAAAAGCAAAATACATTTTTTCATTTTTAAAAATCAAAGACTAAGTTGCTTACAACTCTTGTTTAATATAAGCAATTGAACATTGTATATGGTCATAGTTGAAGACATAATATTAAGATCATTGCTTAACACCATGGTTATATATATATATATAGTTATTACTTTGATCATTAGATTTAAGGTTACGTAATATATTCTCATTATTATTATTTAATATAAGTAATTGAACATTGTATATTGCTAAATGCAAAATGAATTTTTAAAATAGTTGGAGACATAATATTGTAACATTGTTTAGTAGGTATATATATTATATACTTACTTACCAATGATATATATATAATATGTATATATAAAATTCCTCGCCAATCAAAGAATAGTATAGGGTCATCTCTCCAACACATTTTGAGTTTTATGTTGCATCATTGTTTTCATTTTGAGACACACCGATCTCTGGTTGGTTTACACCTTTCAACCGAAATTCTAATAAACCGTTGATGTCCAATTTAAGCAAATTCGTGCTCTTCTTATGTGATCGATATGGAAATGACGTGGAAGTTATTGGGTGATGTATGCTTGCCACATTATTTCGCATGCCCTGTATGTTATCGGGACGATATCTTTCTAAAAATAGTGACTAAGGAAAAAGATTTGAAAACAAATTCTTATGAGTAATGCATGCAATAAGCGGAATTGAAATCATAAATATCAAGATAGGAAAACAGAAACGCATTTTAAATCTTGATTTACGACTTGTCTAATTATTTTATGAAATTGTTTAAACGTGATCATGTGTTTATTTTTAAAATTGTTAATGGAATTGCTTGATCAATATTATTAAAATCCATTGAAATTATTTAATTTCTCGCATTTTTTTAAAAATGTTAATTAAATTTCTTAATCAATATTGCTAAAAATCCACTGAATTGTTTGATTTCTCACATTTAAAATAGGAAAAGTAATGATAAATAGAAATTCCACAAGATACATGATTTTATAGACATAATTCATCCCATGTTACTTAGTTTATATATATATAAAAATGTAGTTTTATATATAATTTAATTTATAGGTATAACTTATAATATGTGTGTCAATAAAATTTTTAACTGATTTATTTTTATCATCTTTCTTTTTTATATGATTGATATTTTTTATTACAAGTAGTTTTAAAAATTTGCAATGGGTTTTATTCTAGGTATAACTATTAACAATTAATCAAATTGAAAAATGTCATTTGTGATAATTTTATGTATGACAATAATAATTTGGAGAGACTATCTTCATACAAATATCTCAAAATTGATCTTGATCACAAGATTCTTTGAACTATAGCATTGATAAAATGATTAATGGAGGGTGGAAAGCTTCTTAGGGACTTGAAAACAATTGTAAACCCCTTTGGCTTTAGGATAAGAAAAATGGTGGACTCTTAGGGACACTCATCACTCTTGTTATCTTACATGGATGTAAAGTTTAGAGCTACATCATCTCTAGAGAATCATGGAAAATGATAGAGAAAATCTAAAATCATTTTATAACATACAATCTCAAAATTAAAGGCAATACACCCTATCATATTCTCCCCATAGAAACATGTCTCTCCGTCATTGAGAGCTATTGGGTACCTAATGTACAAGAGATAAACAACATGAGAGATAAGAGACTCCCTGAGATTGTTCCATACTCCAGTCGACTCCCTATGGCTTAAGCAAGGTTGGCATAAAGATGCAAAATCTTGGCTAAATCATTTGGGGGAGTTGAGGAAAAAGTCATTAGATAAAAACTAGTGATAATATTAAAATTATTATTACATCTAAATCTAAGGAGAAGTTGTGATCTAGTAAAGAATTGTAGGATAAGATAAAATTAAGATACTATAAGGATGTGAACAACCCTAATTTAGAAGATCAATATTATTTATTTGTTTTAACTAGCATAAAGAAGAAAATCAACATTGCTAAAATAAGAACAAACTCTCATGAGCTCCATAGTGAAGAATGTCCTGCATACACGTACATTAAAGCATAGTTACATAATACTTACTACAATAGTGACCTTCTTAACTTTTTAACCTTTTAAGCATCATAATTATGGTGATGTAAGAATATTTCTCTTAAATATTGTTGAGAACATATATAAAATTGTAAAAAAAACTAAGTGATTCCTTATCCTTTTTAAAGTTGATCTTAATATATATTAATAATTACTACCACTACATCATCATCTTGATATAAAAATATATTACCAAATTTTCTTTGAACGTGTTTTTTTTTTCCATAGAAAAAAACATATTCATTGATCTAAAAGAAGCGCATCGAGAATACAATCCACGGGTGCTTATAGCACGATATAATATTGCTATTGTTGTCATTACAAATTTCATACTTCAAAAAGAAACTTATCAAATTGTTCAAAATTTAAAACATAAACTGATTTATCTCTCCAGACTTTCCCAGCTTATCTCTTGTATATCATCTCTCGTAGTTATTATTTTGCATTTGTCTTCCTCTACCAGTAAGCCAGCTTTAGAAAGACTGTCAACCTCCTCATTCCGTTCTCGATAAATGTGGACAAACTCCACCAATGTGAATTGTGCCACCAGAGTGTCCATACAATTTCCCATGTTCAAAAGCATGTGATTGTTGAAATATGTCACTTTGTTCTTTCGTTTGATCCAGGTTTCTGAGTCTCCATAGATTTTGAGTGTATCCAACGAGAGAGCTTTAGCCTTCTGCAGTAGTAGTCTTAAAGCCAACCCTTCTTCCTGATTATTGGTGCCCTTCCCTCCGTTGGCTTGTAATTTGATCTCCAATCCCTCTATGCGCAACACCACTCCCATACCACATGAATTATCTGCACATGCACCATAAAAAAAACCTACAATGTCTCCCTCTTTGTGAGTCCGTTTTTTAATAACTATGTTCGTTTTTCCCCCACAGTGCCCAGGAAATTGCTATAAACCGAGAGAATCTATGTAACCTCTACGAAATAAGGGATGTTATGTTTTTCAAAGATTGACAGGTTTCTAGCTCCACAAACATACCAAACCACCAGAGACGGTAAACAACATAGCAAGTGCATAATAGGATCTTCGTACCAAGACTTCAAAAATGCATTGAAAGTTACTCCATCCCCCATAAAAACCTGACCAAGCTCTTTCTAGATCTGTTGTATGAATGAGCATTTCAAGAAAATATGTTCTGCGTCTTCGTCCTCCTGCCTACAAAGACAGCAGCATCCGGGTCCAGCCATATTTCTTCTTTTAAGCATATCCCATGTTAATACCATGCCCTTCAAAATTAACCATATCAGAATTTTTCCCTTGTAAGGTGCCTTTGTTTTCCAGATTTTTATTCCCCACCATGGAGTCTCGTGGTTCACATTCATCCAAATCATGTTGTAAGCCACCTTAACCGTAAAGGACCCACTCGCCTTCGTCCCCAGCCACTGTAACTTGTCCTCAGCTTGTCCCAGACGAACGAATCCTCTTCTAAGTTCCATCATCCAAATGTCCCAAATCTCCTTCCAGCGCTCTGTCAGTTCAAGTTCCCCTGCATTCTTCCAAAGTTGATGTCCATCCGAGGAAATTTCTGCAAGCACCTTATAACCTGCCCTATCCAAAGTTTCTGTCAACTCGAGTGGTAGAGTTGGACTACTATTCACTCCTAGGTATTGGTCGTGGCCAATTCTATCCTGTCGGCCGTCACCCACTGCCCATACCAGGCGATCCCCGTTGATGGGATAAGCTATAGCAATGGCCTTCCAAAACAAAGATCCTCCCCGACTATGTTTCATCGGTTCACGTATCGAGTCTGTTACAGATAAACCTCTGCAATATTTATAAAGAAGTAACGATTGCCACTTACCATGTTGAGATACAAAACGCTACACAGTTTTAGCAGCAAAAGCTTTGCCCAATGAAAACAAGTCCTTTAAACCCCAGCCTCCCTGCTCCTTCGGTTTAGAAATGGAGCCCCATGATGTCCACTGAATAACCCTAACATTGTTACCCAACCACAGAAAATGAAAGAATAATTTCCTTAAGGTATGCAAAATATATATATATATAATTTCCTTAAGGTATGCAAAATATATATATATATATATATATCGAGAAAAAAAGCCGTAATCCCTCGTTGTAACCTACATTATGCATCTTGGATGAATGCATGCATGGTTATAAATAAAAATAAAGATCCAATTAGTTTAACATAATATATTGCCATATATTTTATTAAAAGATGCTTGCATGTGATTCAATGGGTATAAGGATCTTAAAAGTAAATAGTATAATTTAGAAAGGAAAAATATCATCCGTATTGGTCGGTGCTAAACATTTAGTCACATCTCCTTCAACCCCTCCTGCCGTGGTGATCATCACATCAAGCTGTGCACAATCATTCGCTTCACTCTATGGTACTCAGTGGGAGATCCCCTGCGTAGGTCCCCGCAAAATGAGAAAAACACCGCCTGTGAACACAGAATAAATGATAAGGAAGACTAACTGCCCGAGCCAATTGCCCTAAAGTTCACTCTGGTAAAGTTGTGGTTTCTTGGCTTGGAATTAAGGAATACAGAGAATGCAGCATAAAAGGAAAAGTAAATTATAAAGCTCGATATATTTCTTTTCTATGACGGTTCTAAGTTACGAAGTCAAAGAAAAAAAGTGTAGAGGGCCCTTTTACTTTCTATAAACTTTGACTTTGAAGGGATTAAGTATAAAGGTCACGTGAAATATACCAGAGATCATATTTCAGAATTTTGAATGTGGTTGTAACGAAAGGTTAAAGTGGAAAGCCATGGAATATTTAATATTCAAATAACTCTTCTATAAATAGAAAGTTGTTTTATTTATTTATATAATTAATGGGAAAATAAATGTGAACCAAAAATCATTTAACTTATGGAAATACCGAGGCATGTGACTTCCAATAATATGTTTCACTTTTAGGCTTTTAGCCAATGAATTTTTCTTCACAGAAAAGATTTTATGGTGCATTGATAAGAGGTTCGAAATTATATGATCTAATAAAATATATATATATGTTTCAAAGCATTTAATATCTATATATATATTTTATAATAGGTTGGAAGGAAAATTTGATACTTAAAAGTCAAGGTGAAACTCTTGAAGATAAGTTAAAATTATGATCAATAATTGATCCAACTGGTTAAAGAGAATTTTAGTAAAAATCTCACAAATATATGTATATGATTAAACTTAAAGTTGAGATATATATAAAAAGAAATCGAAGTTATTAACAATGTATCTTGAGATATATATAAAAAGAAATATAATATATTGAATTAATAAGAAGCTATTAACAATGTACATTTTCTATATTGAACAAAATTTGATATTTTTTAATAGATAAGATTTATGATAAAATGTATATTTATGAAGATATTATAAAGGTATAAAAAAGAAAAAAGATATATATATATATATATACTTTTACTCTTTATGTCCTAGATTACGAGTATTAGATCACATTACTCTTCATGTCCTACCATTCATTATATATATGTATATATAATGAGTGGGTAGGACATGAAGAGTAATGTGATCTAATACTCGTAACCTAGTTGTAATGTTGCAAGTTATTAATTTCCTTATAATGTGAATGATGAAAATATAAAATGGAGATAGGATAGTTTCACGATATTCATTGAGGTGTATTTTGTCAACATTGTTTTAAGGACATTTCATCTTAGTTAGGGGACGCAAAGTAATAACCTCGTGATTTGAATCAAATTATGCTACATTGACATGAGTGTATTTATTTATACACACTAATGTTTATTTCTATGTTGGCTAGTGTGAATAATACACATTAATGGCTATTTTTATCTCCCCTGTGAGTTAGCAAGTGTGAGTAAATTCTTTTCTAAAGTAATAAATACAACAAAATAATGTAATTTTTTGTATTTATGAATCTTTATTGATTTAAGTGCATATATTTATTTTATCATCTACTTAAACTATTAGTGTTAGGGAAAACAACATCCCTGAGGATATTCAATCATATTGTCTTGAGTCCAACATCACACACCCTTGGTCTCGTAGAGCATATTGTGGAACCATCCTATAGAGACAATATATTTTGAGATCTAATTAGTGGTTGCATAATGAGAATGGACTCCTATTTGGTGTTGTTCTTTACCATGAAAAAAACATATTTTCATTCATTTCTAATAAAAAATACCATCCTTAGTGCTTAAAAGCAGAGTGTAAAAAAAGTACAAGTATAGATAAAGAAGGAACCACATCCCTACTAAGTTTGAGACTATCAGTCAAAAAGTACAATAGAGAGGGAAAAAATCCCTATTTTAATCATCACATAAGTCTAAGAGGGAAAAGTGAATAGGAGGCAAGTTTGTACCCCCTTGAAATTCTTCGAGGCTTCAATCCCCTTTATGCAGAACCAATCCTTGCTTAGAAAGGGCATGATCCTAATTGTTACAATCCAAGTATATATGCTTGAACACTAGATCATGAAAAGTGGCTCTCATCCTTCTTAGTCGATCCACTAGTAAAACCAAATCAGAGTTTACAATATCCGCAAAAACCCACATGCGCCTAATAACCAACATCAAGTCATCAAATATTTGTAGACGATCAAGTCCACATATACACACCTATCTAAGCAAGTAAAATAGACTATGAGTTTTTCCCTGTTATTAGTAACATGTATTATGTATCCCTTTCTAAGGAAATAATGGTCTTTGTTCATATACAAGCTAAAATCGAAGCCTCCTCTGTAATCCTGATTGGCCCCATCAAAAAATTGCAATGGCCAATCTTCAACAATCCTTCAAGGATCCTGGATCTGAACAGGTCTACCAACAGGTTCTAATATGAAATGTTGGAAAATTTTGAAGGATTGAGAGGTAGCTTGAAAATCAGGCCTATAATGGTCATTAAAAATTGCATCATTTCAGGCCAACCACACTCCCCAAGCAAGGATGAGAGGGACTGATATGAGAGGACTAATTTCCTGAACTTGAAAGTATCAACTAAGACTGTCTTCCACTGAACCACCTATCCAAGGGTAGGATAAAGAAACAATATTTATGATATCACCCCAAACTGCTTTGGAATAATCACGTTCTACAAATAGATGTTGCACTGACTCATTCTGACGCAAGGCGCCTTAACACTAAGGTTCTTGCTTAACAATTACACACAACACACACATTCACATGAACAAGATGTAAACAGGATGCCAGAAGCTGGCTTATATTACTTCTAGCGAAATGGTTACAATGCAAACTACAAGGAATGAAAATAACTAACTATTGTCGGCCTTAGCCAATTACAATACAGAAGTAACTGTGTGCTATCTTAGTGTGTCGACCGTCACCCTCTCTTGTTTTGTTGTCGAACTCTGATCTATGGCTCGATCTTCTTTGCGTTCGGAAGACGTGTGACTGTTCTCTCCAATCTACCAATCTTCTCACCAAACTCTGCTGTCCTGATCTTCTGCTGACCGAACTGAAATCCCCTCACTCAGTTCCTGCGCACAAGCCTTCTACTCTACTTTTGTTATTCCCAAGATCATTCCGACCCTTGAGACAAGATTCCTCTGTGTTTTGATCTCCTCAGATCCTGTAGACCTGCAACTGTCAGCCCCCCTGCCGTGTTGCACAATATCTTCCTGTGATGACATCGGTCATGTCTTCACCCACCTGCATAACTGCCAATAACTTCCTTAGCAATCCCGGACTGTTGCTAAGTACTCTCCTTGAATTCTACGCGTCCTTATGACACTGCTACAGTAGTCAATCTTATCACCTCGACCTTACTATCTTCCGTCAGCCTTCGACATAACTTGTCGGATTCCCTTTTTGCACTCTTCAGGCTTCACCAATCAAAACCTATCGGTGTCACGGTTCGATAACATGTCGACCCTCGATGCCTTCGCTGCTACCCTGTCGTCTGTCGACCTTTGACATGTCGAATCTCGACCTACTTCTCCTGTCGACCCATATCGACAAATTCTTCTCGACTTATTGAATTCAACAACCAATCTTCTCTTCCGCACCAGTGGTCGTCGGTAATCCCTCTGGTCGGCTTCCTCCATGTCAATCATCTTCAACTACTCTTCCTAGGCCTCGATGCTCCTACATCAGACTCCCCAGGTGAAAAAGAAATCGACTACTCCGTCAGTCTCCTAAACCCTTCTTTGAAAATCCACGTCGTCTCCTACAACTGATCATCTTTCCATCGCACTAAGTATTCCTTCATTCGTGAACTGCGCGTACGCTTGACTTCGCGTTCCTCTATTACTTCTGCAATTTCTTCTTTCTGTCGATCTGGAATCTGCAATGTCCAGTCGATCTTCGACACTTCCGCGCTTCTGCTGCTTGAAAGTTCTTCAAACTTGTACATATCTAAGACATTGAACGTTGGTGAAATGCTCAAGTCATTCGGCAGCTCCAACACATAAGCATTGTCTGAATTTTTCTTCAGAATTTTACATGGTCCAATATTCTTCAGCTTTAGCTTATTATATGTTCCCGTCGGAAATATTTCCTTCCACAAATGTGCATAGACTAAGTCTCCTTCCCTGAACGACTGTAGCCTCTTCTTCCTGTCGGCTCTCAACTTGTATGTCGCGTTATTCTTTTTTATGCGCTTTCGCACACCTTCATGCACTTCTTTCATATGCTCTGCGAATGATTCTGCATCCGCACTTTTCCTGGTTTATGTTGGTAACTCGACCAAATCCACCAGTCCATGTGGGATTCTTCCCTGAACAATATGGAATGGGCTCAACCCTGTCGACCGATTCACAGAATTGTTGTATGCAAACTCTGTTTGCGTCAACATGTTCTCCCACTGCTTGGGTCTGTCGACCGTAAAACACCTTAGAAGGTTTCCCAAACTTCTATTCACTACCTTGGTCTATCTGTTTGTCTACGGATGATATGCCGAGCTAAAATGCAACCTCTTGTCCAATTTCTTCCATACGGTTCTTCAGAAATGTCCCATAAACTTGGTATTCCTATCCGATGTGATACTCCTCGGCAGCCCATGCAATCTGACTACTTCCTTGAAGAATAGTACAACAATGCCTGAGGCATCACTTGTCTTCTAACACGGAATAAAGTGTGCCATCTTCGAAAATTTGTTGACTACAACAAATATTGAGTCGCTCCCTTGTTGCGTCTTTGACAATCCTAGCAAAAAATCCATGCTCAGGTGCTCCCATGGGGTATCCGGTACTGGTAATAGTGTATACATCCTCGTATTCTGACTTCTCCTTTTTCCAACTGGAAAACTCTACACTGTCAAGCCCACTTTCTAACATCTATTGTCATTCCTGGCCAATAGTATTTCTCTTCGACCAATGCCATGGTCTTGTCGACACCAAAATGAACTGCTAATCCCCCACTATGCAACTCTCGGATTAGGTTCTCCCTTATGGATCCTCTAGGAATACACAACTGTTGTCCTTTGAATAGGTATTCCTCTTAGATAAAATAATCCAAGTATGGATTCTGGTCGACACTCCATGATTCACGACAAGTCTCACATGCTTTCAAAAAATCCTCGTTGGTCGCATACTCTTCATTTACCGACTCTATTCCTGTTGCCTGAACTGTCGTCGTGTTCAGCAATGCAACTCTTCGACTCAATGCATCTACAAACTTGTTTGACTTTCCCGACTTATGTCGCAACATGAAAGTATATCCCTGTAGGAATTCAACCCATTTCATGTGCCACTGATTCAACTTCAACTGAGTATTCAGATACCTCAGTGCTTGATGATCTGTGTATAACACAAATTCTTTGGGCAACAAATAATGCCTCCACTTATTCAATGCTTGGACAATAGCATAGAATTCCTGGTCATAGACCGAATATTTCCGCTTCGCATCATCCAACTTCTCACTAAAGAATGCAATTGGTCAGCCCTCCTGGCTCAAAACTACTCCAATTGCCATTCCACTCATGTCGAAATCGACCTGAAAAACTTTGTCGAAATCTGGGAGCGCTAACATTGGGCTCTCAGTGACCTTTTCCTTCAACTTGTCGAAAGCTCATTGGGCTGCTTTCGTCCATTTGAAATCCCCTTTTCTCATGCACTCTGTCAGAGGTGCACAAATCCGACTGAATCCCTGAATGAACTTCCTATAGAAACTGGAAAGTCCATGGAAACTCCTTACTCTAGTCGTACTTATCAGTTTCGTCCAATCCAATATTGCCTCACCTTTTATGGGTCCATCACCAACCCTTTACCTGAGATTACAAATCCTAAGTACACCAGTTCTTCCTTCATGAAGAAACACTTTTGCAGGTTCACCATCAGTTTCTCTTCCTGCAACTTTTGCAATACTATCGAATGTATCCCAAGTGCTCTATCTTGGTTTGACTAAATATCAGCATGTCGTCGAGGTACACTACGGAGAACTTATACAAGAATGGTTTAAGTACTTCATTCATCAACCGCATGAATGTACTGAGTGCATTAGTCAGTCCGAATGGCATGACTAACCACTCATACATCCCTTCCTTCAGCTTGAATGATGTCTTCCATTCATCTGCTTCTCTAATCCGAATCTGGTGACAACCGTTCTTTAGGTCTATCTTCTTGAAGTACTTCACTCCACTCAAGCAATCCATCAAGTCATCCATCCTAGGAAATGGAAACCGTTACTTGATTGTGATCTTGTTGATAGCTCTGGAGTCTGTACACATTCTCCGTTCTCCACCTTTCTTCGGCGCTAATATTGTTGGTACCACGCACGAGCTTGGACTCTCTCTGATTAACCCTCTGTCCAACAACTCGTGGACCTGTCAATTTATTTCCTAATCTTCTGTCGGACTCATCCTATGCGGTGCTTTGTTTGGCAGACTCGACCTTGGAATCAAGTCGATCTGATGGGATATGCTTCTCGTTGGTGGAAGTTCCGCCGGCGTCTCATTGACTACTATGCTTCGAAACTCATTAAGCATCTTTTTGACCACGACCAGAATCTTCTCCATTGTCGCCTTCTCGACACATGGCCCTTTAAAAATGATGGCAAAACATCCTGACTGCTTTTCCTCTTCCGTGAGGAATTCTTTCACTGAACACATCAGCACTTGCTTCTCCCAAAAGTTACTCTCACCCTGCTTACCATCGGCTTTCTCCTTCGGCTTCGGCTTAAGAATCCTCTGCATGCCATTCTCCCACACTGTGACTGTGTTGGATCGACCATCATACATCATTTTTCGATCATATTTCCATGGTCTTCCTAACAACAGATGGCACGTGTCCATTGGGATTACAACGCACAGTACACTGTCTTCAAATCCTTCAACTCTGAATTTAATCAAGCACTGTCTGGTCACCTTCACATGATGTCCTTTCTACAACCATGAGATCTTGTAAGGGTGTGGATTTTCTCGACATTTCAACCCGATCTTGTCGATGACCTCTATCAACACAATATTCTCAGTGCTTCCACCATCAACTATGGTCTTGGAACGACATTCACCGATTCGCACTTTGGTTCGAAAGATAGCCTTTTGTTGTGCCGGCTTTTGCTTGTTGCGTTGGTCTTCCTAAACAAATGTTCTCCTGACTGTCAGGTTTCTATTCTTCTTCTTCTCATCCTCATTGCTGTCAGATGCCGATTTCGTCCTCTTGTCGACTTTCTCATGTCTTCGATGTCTGGGCTTCGACTCTTCTACAGCATGTAGGTTCTCTGGGCATTCATATGCCTTGTGTCCCGCTCCATGACACTTGTAATAGATTATGGCTTGCCTGTTAGCTCCTTTTCTATCAAATGGACCACTTCAATCATACGCACCTCGACCGCATGTTTCTTGACCATCGCGTCGGCTTTCTTGCGCTTTCTCCCTTGTCGATTTCCCTTACGTACGTCGCTTGTCATCGACGGATTCTCTCCTGTAACTGCTACTTTGGCCTTTTGTGGAAACAGTCTTCGCACTCCAACCAGTCATCCTACCTCTGGTCGCTGCGGATTTTCTCGACAGTTTCTCTTCTGCCTTCAGAACTAACTGGTAGGCTTCACCGACCGCTCTGAATCTCGACATGCTCAATTCATTCTGAATGACATACTTCAATCCATTCACGTATCTAGTGGCAGCTTCTTCTCCTTCGTCGATCTATCCCGACCTTATCGACAATCTATAGAACTCTTCTGTGTATTCCTTCATGGTCATCTCTTTTGGCCAAAAGTTATGCAACTTCCGGAACAAGGAAATCACATAGTCATTTAGCAAGAACTTTCCCTTCAGCTTGGCGACCATCCTATCCCAAGACTTGATTTTCTCTTTGCCATTCTTGACTCTGTCAGCCTGCACATTGTCCCACCACAATGAGGCATGACCTTTCAACCTCAGACATGCAGTCTTAACCTGTTTAGGATCCTCGATCTGCTCTATGTCGAAGTATTTCTCCATTTCTCTAAACCAACCGATCAAGTCTTCCGGATCCAGACTTCCTGAGTAGGTTTGTACATCTATCTTTGTCCGACCTCTCATATCTGTCAGAAGTTTGATCATTTTGTCTTCTGGTTCTTCTCCTCCTGCTTCTCGTGCTTCCACTTCTTCGATGTCGTCATCGCTGTGGTCTAACGCATTAGGAATACAACCACTCCTTTAGCTTTCTTTGATCGATGCGACTTCATTTGTCAAAGTTCACATTGTTCGGACACACTCATTGAACATCTCATGATCAACTATGACTGCTGCGCCACGCGCTCTTTGTCCAACACCTAGAATGTTAACGCCTCTATGAGTCATTTTCAACCTCTGTTGAAACTCCCACTCTGTCCAATCAAAACCATACTTCAACAACTCGTGCACAACTCTACCCAACCGCAGCTGGAGTTGTTCAATGCACTTGCTCACTGGATTTACTTCCAATGTTGATACCACTTGACGCTATCCTGCTCACAGGATTCTCTTCCTTCTCTGATACCAAATGATGCAAGGTGCCTTAGCACAAGGGTTCTTGCTTAACAATTACACACAACACACACGTTCACATGAGAAAGATGTAAATAGGATTCCAGAAGCTGGCTTATATTAATTCTACCGAAATGGTTACAATGCAAACTACAAGGAATGAAAATAACTAACTGTTGGTTGTGGAGCCTGATCTCCCAGATTCAGAGATATTATTATTCAGCTGTGTTTGTACCCTAGCTTTATATGATATGCAAAAGGATTGTACACTCACCCCAACGGGCTAGGGGGGGTGAAGCCCCCAAAGAAAATTTTTGTTGTTTTACGGGCCCATGGTTTTGGGTAACCCATGGTATTCCTCTTTATAAGAAAGACATTGTAATACGGTTAGGGTTAATGTATTAGGTATTATGCATTGTAAAGATCTCTGAGATCTAAATGAGAGACTGTGAGACAATGAAGAGGAAGTGCAGTGGATGTGCTACAGGTTGTATCCCTTCATTTGTTGGATGGTCTAATAATAAGTACTAGCAATTTCAGTGTGGACGTAGCCCATGTTGGGTGAACCACGATATATTGGTGTCTCTCTTGTAATATGTTTGTGTGATTGTATTTGCATCTTGCTTATTGTTTATTGCTCTACGATCCTGTTTTTCTAGCAATTGGTATTAGAGCAAAAGGTCTAAATAGCAGATAAACCCACAGGAAACTAGGGTTTCTGGTTCGAGTGGGATCAATGGCGGAAGAAGAAAAGTTTAAGGTCAAGATATTTAATGGCCAAAACTACTAGTTATGGAAGATGAAAATGGAGGACTATCTGTACCAGAAGGATCTATTCCTACCGTTGGGAGGAAGAGCAAAGAAACCAACGACTATGAAGGACGAAGAATGGGAGGTTCTTGACAGAAAGGCACTGGTAACAATACGGTTGTCCCTGGCATCGTCAATGTCTTTCAATATCTCAAAAGAAAAGACAACGGAGGGTTTGGTGATGGCATTGGGTAAGCTGTATGAAAAACCCTCGAACTCCAACAAGGTATTTCTAATGAAGCGTTTATTTAATATGGAGATGTCTGAAGGTGGATCTGTTGTTGATCATGTAAATGAATTTAATACAGTTACAAATCAACTAAGTTCTATAAGTGTGAACTTTGATGATGAGGTTAGGGCTATTCTAATCTTGTGTTCATTGCCAGAAAGATAGAATGGCTTGTTCATGGCTGTAAGTAACTTTGTCTCTGGTTCAAACACCTTGATATTTGATGATGTTGTTAATGTTATTCTTAGCGAGGAAATGCGAAAAAAAATCACAGGTGAGACATCAGGTAATGCATTGACCATGGAGAGCAGGGGAAGACAAAAGGAGAGAGGAAAGAGCCAAGGTAATCGCAGCAAGTCTAAAATGGGCAGATCCAATTCTAGACTGGGAAAGATAGAGTGCTGGAACTATGGAAAGAAAAGACATATGAAGAAAGACTGCAGATCTCTAAAGAAGAAAGGAGATGGACATCAAGAAACTACACAAGAAGCAAATGTAGCAGGTGATGTGTTACAAGATGCTTTGATTTTTGCATTAGATAATACTAGTGATTATTGGGTAGTAGATTTAGGGGCTTCATGTCATGCTACACCCCATAGGAAATATTTTCATGATTATGTTCTGGGCGATTTTGGACATGTCTTATTGGGTGATGATGAGCCATGTAAAATTGTTGGAATGGGTAAGGTATGGATAAAATTTAAGAATGGAATTGAATGGCCGCTGAAAGATGTTAGGCATATTCCTGCTATGAAAAGAAATTTGATCTCAATAGGGCAGTTGGGAGATGGCAGCTGTCTATCTACATTTGGAGAAACATGGTGGAAGATCACTAAATGATCAATGGTGATAGAAAAAGGAGATAGGGTAGATAAGCTGTATTTATGTCATAATACTGACCATTCTATATCTTTAGCTTCCACAGGAACAGATACACCATTGTGGCTGTAATACTCCAATTTTGACCCTTATGAAATATTGGCTTTTAATGTAAATATTGTATACATGCGATGTATGTTTCCCTAGCGTGGAGATAAAGGCCAATGCCCCACTAGTGTATGCTCAGATTTTATTTAGAAAGGCAAGTATTTGATATTTTACTACCCATGTGCTATTAAGCCATGGAATATTGTAAATTGATGTAAATATTATAAAGGCAAGTATTTGATATTTTACTACCCATGTGCTATTAAGCCATGGAATATTGTAAATTGATATGCTATTAAGCCATGGAATATTGTAAATTGATGTAAATGTTGCAATAAAATACCAAAACTGGCTATCGAAGCAATTAATGAGAAGGGGCCATGTGTATCCACTAGGGAGTGGTGAGTGAGTTGTGGGATTGAACCATATGCTACCAAATGTCATTTTGAGAACCCATTTGACTTTCTTTGCTGACATTTATTTCAGTTGTAAGGAAGTTGTTGAGAAATCAGTCCAAGGCTTCAATGGAGCATGGGCAGCCTAGAAATTCGTATGGCAGGCATGGGATTTGTTTTTCTTGCACCACAAGTCACCCTACATCATGGGAATTGGTTCTTCCTCATTCCCATTCCATTGTTGAACATCTCAGCATCAATTTTCATTAATTACGAATGCCCAGTAATGAGAAAAACCAGAAATTTCAACTTTGCAAGAACCCATGTTTTGAAGAGCCATAAACGCCCAAAATTTGGTATTGACAGTAAAATTCAATGGGGGATACATAGATATGAACCTTGGGGTGAATTTGACAGTATTAGATACCCTGAAATCCATAGAGAAACCCATTTTTTATAGCCCAAAATTCTAGTGACGGGATGAGTTATTTGATCACCGAATTGAGAAATTCCAAGTGTGAATTCTAGAACAGAGGTTGGGAATGCTTGATAAACCAAGTGAAGGTTGGAATATCAAGGATTGAGTAGCTTGGACCTTTCTATGCCCATCCTGAAGAGAACTGGAGGGAAGGGACTCCTGAGGGACTGTGCAGCAGAGAAGGGGACCTTCCTTGTGTTAGGTGTGGTAGGTACTGTGGGTGCCTTGACTGTTTGAATTATCTTGAGATGCCTATAGCTCTGTGGTTGAGCTCACTGGCTTAGCATGCCCCTCCTTTGTCTTTTGTATGCTTGATAAACCCAACTTTGTGTTAGCTTAGCATAGCTGTCGAGTGAAACCATGGCTCTGAGTGAGCCCATCTAGTTCCTCCTTAGTGGATACACAACCCATCTCAGGGGTGATCTCTCAGTTGGAAGAATATAGGCTGGATAGAGATCTATGGTTGGGTGGAACGTTGCTCTCACATAGCCAGTTGTTTGGACAACTTCATCTTCAAGATAAGTATTCTTTGTGGTTGAGTTATGTTAATTCTGTGCTCTGCAATGTTTTAATTAATGACTGTTGTTTGTATGTTGAATGCATGATGAGACTGTGTGTGTATACAGTGTTTAATTCCGCTGTGTTTGTTGAGTATGAATATGTATACATAAGTTTTTAACTATCCATTAATTTCTTAGTAATGTATGGGGCTGAGATTGTCAAATAAGCCCGGTATGTTTGGTCATGTTTCCTCCCTTACACTAGATTGATGGAAGGGGACGTGATAGTGGCATCATAGGCTTGGCCACATGAGTGAGAAGGGGATGCATATTCTCCACTCAAGGAAGTTGCTTCCAGATTTGAAGTAGGTAAGTTTGGAATTCTGTGAGAATTGTGTTTATGGAAAACACAAGAGAGTCAGATTTCTTAGGGTTGGGAAACAGAAGAAGAATTAAAAGTTAGAGCTTGTGCCTACAAATGTATGGGGATCGGCTCAAGTACAATCTCTTGGTGGATCTCATTATTATGTTACATTTATTGATGATGCAACTAGAAAAACTTGGGTTTATTGTATTAGACATAAATCTGGTGTGTTTGCTACTTTTAATAAGTGGAAAGCTTTGGTTGAGAATGAGACAGGAAAAAGGTTGAAGTGTCTCAGATCTGATAATGGAGGTGAGTACTGCGGCAAGGAGTTTGATAGTTACTATTCATACCATGGAATTCGTAGAGAGAAGACAGTCCGAGGAACACCACAAGAAAATGGTGTGTCGAAAATGATGAATAGAACGATCATGGAGCGTGCAAGGTGTATGAGATTGCATGGAGGGTTGCCCTTATAGTTTTGGGCAGATGTTATAAATAATATTATTTATTTAATAAACAGAGTGCATTCAAGTGCTTTGGATGGTGGTATTCCAGAGGAGGCATGGATAGGTAAAAAGGTAAACTATCCATTTCTGAGAATGTTTGGTTGTGAAGCATTTGTCCATATTGATAAAGAAAATAGAACAAAGCTTGAAGCTAAATCCAAGAAATGTACCTTTATTGGATATGGGGTTGATGATTTTGGTTATCGCTTATGGGATTATGAAAATCACAAAATGATTAGGAGTAGAGATGTGATATTCAATGAAAAGGTCATGTATAAAGATCATTTGTAGGGAAAGAAACAGGGAAAGGAAGACACAGAGTACATAGTACTTGATGAAATTGAATAAAGTGAAGTTCCAAAGGTGCCAGAAAATCAAGAACAACAGCAAGTACCTGAAACTCCTGCAAGTGTAAGAAGATCTACTAGGTTAAGTAGACTCCATGAACAATACTCTCCTTCAATGTATTATTTATTGATGACTAATGCCGGTGAACCATTATGTTATGAAGAAGCAATGTAGGTGGAAATTAGAAAGAAGTGGGAGCAAGGCATGAATGATGAGATGGACTCATTGGTAGGAAACCAGACTTGGGATTTGGTTCAGTTGCCTGCTGGTAAAAGAGCATTGCAAAATAAATGGGTTTACGGGTTGAAGGAAGAAGAAGGAGGCAAGAAGCAATACAAGGCCAGACTTGTTGTAAAGGGGTTTGCATAGAATAAGGGTATATATTTTAATGAAATATTTTCTCCTATTGTTAAGATGACTTCAATTAGGACTATTTTAATTCTTGTGGCGATAGAATATTTGCATCTTGAATAGTTAGATGTAAAAACAACTTTTCTCCATGGGGATTTGGAGGAATAGATATATATGCAGCAACCACAAGGGTATGAGATCAAAGAGAAGGAGGATTTGGTATGCAAGTAGAAGAAGAGCTTGTATGGCTTGAATCAAGCTCCAAGGAAGTGGTGTTATCACTCCAAGAAACCCTTTGTGGTTGTAGACCAAAGGTGCTTGGTAACTTAAGAATTCAATACCCTTTTCAGTAAATGGATCGATGGGATACCACAATAGCTCGATGGAAAGGTTGCTTATCAAATAGTTAAATGAGCCAGTGCTCTTAGAAACTGTAAATCAGATGATAAATAACAGAAATGGTATGTAGAATATTGCTGAGACAACCAAGTATATTAACATGCAGGGTTTATGCAACCAAGTACATGCATAACATCGGGTCACACACAGCAATAGGAAGTTCCTCAATCCAAATTATGAGCACAGGCTAAGCTAATTTGAACAGAGTGCAGAACAATGGTGGATGAAAATATCTGATCACAACAACAAAAGGAAACTGTGATTTTTTATTATAACAAGCAACCAAAACATATGGCAAAGTCTCTCCAAGCTCGAACCCCCCCCAATAGTCTCAGTTCTTAGGCTTTTTAAAGCCTTTACAAAGCAGTTCTCAGATCCTAAAAGCATGGATCTGTTTAATTAACTAAAACACTAACTGACAGTAAATGCAAAAAGATAGGGACTGATCCCTAAAATCAAGGAAATGATGATAAGTTGGTCTCCTTTCTTGTGCTCGATGGTTGGTGAAGTGCAGTTAGCCTCCCAAGGCTCGGTGGCTTTGATAAGGTACGTGTAGATTCGACCTAGCTGATGTGGCACTTGATCTCTTGAACTGTTTCTTCAAAACAATGTTAAAACTAGCCAAAACACCCACTTGACTTTAATCTTGTTCAAAACCCTTTAAGATATTGATAAAACAATTTATAATTTATTTATTTTGATCAGCCTTCTGCCATTTTAGCGAACAAATCCGAGATCTGGGCGAAATCTTAAGCGATCTGTGAAAACAGGCTTTCGGCAGCTAAGCCTTCTGCCAGTTTCACACGTTAGCTGCCAAAAGTCAGCCTTTTCGGCAGCTAATGATCTCTTGGAGGCTCCCCTAAGCTGCCGAAACCTGTAGGATTCCTGAAAAAACTGCCTTTGGAAAAAATCGATTTTCTCAACCGTCCGATGTCCGTTTTGCATGTTCGAATAGTCGATTTTGATCTACAGATCATAAGCTATCCATTGGTGCTTCCAGATATGAATTTGGAGTTTGGGAATGTCGTCAAAATTTCCTCTCAAGATCACGCGATTTCAGCGAAAAATTCCTCTGTAACAGAAGCTTTGAGAAACCTCATACTGAAATCTCGTGATTTAGGATTGAATGCTGACTCTTCCCGATTGAAACGGATAACTGCTCTGATGAATACACCTCTGAAACGGTTCCTTGCTAGCTTTCCACCACCTGGCCGAAGAAGAGATCTTAACTGAGCTGATACGCAAGAAAATGCTGGAATATCGACCATATATGCTTCCCACTTCCAGAAATCGCCCTGACTTTATCAAACTTCAGTTCTGCCTTCTTAATTTGTGTGCTCCTCACAGTCAAATTCCATAACAGCCCGAGAATATCAATATGTTTTAGCAGCAATTTCTCAATCCACTATAATAATGAGCAAGCAATGCACCATCAATCTTTCCTTTCGGCAGTTACAACAGGCTCGTTTGATGATTTGATGAGTACGAAGCAATCTTTGATTTTTGCACATGGATATGTTTTCGGCGGCTAAAGTCATTTTGGCAAACCATATTAGCTGCGGAAACTAATCCTTTTCGGCCATTAAGCAAACTTCCACAGACTCAGTTAACTGCTGAAAGCTTAAATTTTCGAATTTTGAAACCCAAGACTCACAGAAATAAAAAATTTACCCATTCTATCACCCAAAAAGACGGTGGTCAATTTGGGAGATAACATCTGGCTCCTACTCGGGGATGGAATCCTCCCAGTGAGGTTCCGAAGAATCCCAGAACCAAGTAGTTCCAGTAGCCTTTAGCATTGGGCATGGAGTCATTGAGCCATCAGCGCTGGTCCCTCTGCAAACCTGCTGTAGTCTGCCTGTAGCCTGCCTTTATTCAACCAAGTTAACTATTATTTATGCTGCAAACTGGAAGAAAGAAATGCTCGGGCAGCGAGCTTATTTCCTACTCCTACACTAACCAGCTGTACCATTTGTTAAGTGAATGCTAATTTCCATAGTAGCCATCCAAGCAATTTCAAGACTGAAGAAACTTTATCTCTATCACTGCTCAACAACTGATATTTTTCATGAATCAACAGTAATAAGAGTTCTTTTAGGAAACCATACTTACCCGGAAACACTGGCAAGCTAAGGAAATCTGAAATCTCCAGGTTCTCTAAAAAGCATAGGTCCATGAAAGATGCCACTGGATCCTTAGAAGGAAGATAAGTAACATGCTCCTCGGAAAACAGTTGCACATCTATGGCAGCCTCATGCTCAGCCATGATTGTTTCTCTACAAGAGGACTGATCATCTTCTTGTCTTCTCGAAATCAGTGATTGATCAATAAAGATGATAACTTCTTCCTCAGACAAATGTACACAAGATGGTGACATAATAGGTTTTATATCATATGAGTTTGGATCAGCTGAAAATATGTAGTTACCTATATAATCATCAATTAACATAGGCGCTTCTTGATTTGCAAACTGGTCATAAACTTCATAGTCATACCTGTCTCTGGAATACTCTGCACATACTGAAGAAACTGATTCTGAATCTGAAATGTACTCACCCTCAGGCTGCTGGTCCAAATCTGTTTCATACCCATTGCTTTCATACTCGAAATCTGAAATGTACTCACCTTCGGGCTGCTGGTACAAATCTGTTTCATACCCACTGCTTTCATACTCGGAATCTGAAATGTCCTGACTGTCTTCTTGCTCATATGTTTGCAGATTTTCAGAGTCAGCCTGCATTCTGATCCACCTGGATGCACGGATGTTCTCCTCTACCTTTTGTGCATCTTCAAACAACTGGGTTAATGATGAAGACTCCCTTTCCAGCAGAAGAAGGGCAAGTTCTGAATGAAGACACTTAACATAATGTATCATAGCAGATGTTTCTGTAGGCCGGATCTCCAAAGGCATGTGATGATATATGCGGCTAAACTTTCGATTGAAAATATGCAAAGTTTGATTTTGCTCTCTCTTCAAAGCATAAAAGTCAGCAAGGTAAGAATCAAAATATTTGTACTTGCCCCAATACTTCAAGAAAGCATTAGAGAACTCGGTCCAAGAGCCAATTGAATCAGCTTTCATACTTTTAAACCATATAGCAGCATCTTTGATCAGAGACTTGGAGAAATATCTCATGACCACATCTTCATGGGTAAGCTGAAAACGATCAACAAAATCCAAAAAGGATTCCACGTGTTCCTCAGCTGAAGTTTGATTTTCTCCAGAAAACCAAGGGAGATATTCATAACAATCATCCGGATAAGGATGAAGAAGAAGGGGCAGCTTTAAAGGCTTAAACATCTTCATCCGGATCTTAACTTCAAAGGCTGTGGGCTGATCATGAGAGTTAACGGGTTCATGACAAGGTACAGAAATTATAACAAGAGGGGCTGAGATCTGTATAGGGTCTGAAACAATTTCTATACTTTCAAGGTCACATGGCTGATCAGATTCTGAAGGCAACGAAATACAGTGGTCATCTTTGTGAATGGGCTGAGGTAAAGCTACCGAATCTACATCTACAATGCAGGGCTATAGGCTTTCCTCTTCTAAAGATGAATATATACAAGAAGGGTGATGATTTTCTGAATATACAAAACAGAAAATAATTCTCTTTACACGCGAAGGGAAAAGAATGAAAGAGGTAATAAAGAACAACAACAGTTCATGAAGCAAAATAATGAACTGATAGCTGGACTTTGATTTGAGCTTCTTCATATTTTATCAACAGGATCCTCCCCAGTGGAGTCTTTGAACGTGGAGTCGCCAGATAGATGTTCACAACCAATATAATGCTCAACCTTTGTCTATCATCAAAAGTTGAAACTATGTCGTCTCCCAGGGAAGCTTGCTTCACTCTCCGTTCCCCGGCAGCGGCGCCAATTTGTTATCACTCCAAGAAACCCTTTGTGGTTGTAGACCAAAGGTGCTTGGTAACTTAAGAATTCAATACCCTTTTCAGTAAATGGATCGATGGGATACCACAATAGCTCGATGGAAAGGTTGCTTATCAAATAGTTAAATGAGCCAGTGCTCTTAGAAACTGTAAATCAGATGATAAATAACAGAAATGGTATGTAGAATATTGCTGAGACAACCAAGTATATTAACATGCAGGGTTTATGCAACCAAGTACATGCATAACATCGGGTCACACACAGCAATAGGAAGTTCCTCAATCCAAATTATGAGCACAGGCTAAGCTAATTTGAACAGAGTGCAGAACAATGGTGGATGAAAATATCTGATCACAACAACAAAAGGAAACTGTGATTTTTTATTATAACAAGCAACCAAAACATATGGCAAAGTCTCTCCAAGCTCGAACCCCCCCCAATAGTCTCAGTTCTTAGGCTTTTTAAAGCCTTTACAAAGCAGTTCTCAGATCCTAAAAGCATGGATCTGTTTAATTAACTAAAACACTAACTGACAGTAAATGCAAAAAGATAGGGACTGATCCCTAAAATCAAGGAAATGATGATAAGTTGGTCTCCTTTCTTGTGCTCGATGGTTGGTGAAGTGCAGTTAGCCTCCCAAGGCTCGGTGGCTTTGATAAGGTACGTGTAGATTCGACCTAGCTGATGTGGCACTTGATCTCTTGAACTGTTTCTTCAAAACAATGTTAAAACTAGCCAAAACACCCACTTGACTTTAATCTTGTTCAAAACCCTTTAAGATATTGATAAAACAATTTATAATTTATTTATTTTGATCAGCCTTCTGCCATTTCAGCGAACAAATCCGATATCTGGGCGAAATCTTAAGCGATCTGTGAAAACAGGCTTTTGGCAGCTAAGCCTTCTGCCAGTTTCACACGTTAGCTGCCAAAAGTCAGCCTTTTCGGCAGCTAATGATCTCTTGGAGGCTCCCCTAAGCTGCCGAAACCTGTAGGATTCCTGAAAAAACTGCCTTTGGAAAAAATCGATTTTCTCAACCGTTCGATGTCCGTTTTGCATGTTCGAATAGTCGATTTTGATCTACAGATCATAAGCTATCCATTGGTGCTTCCATATATGAATTTGGAGTTCGGGAATGTCGTCAAAATTTCCTCTCAAGATCACGCGATTTCAGCGAAAAATTCCTCTGTAACAGAAGCTTTGAGAAACCTCATACTGAAATCTCGTGATTTAGGATTGAATGCTGACTCTTCCCGATTGAAACGGATAACTGCTCTGATGAATACACCTCTGAAACGGTTCCTTGCTAGCTTTCCACCACCTGGCCGAAGAAGAGATCTTAACTGAGCTGATACGCAAGAAAATGCTGGAATATCGACCATATATGCTTCCCACTTCCAGAAATCGCCCTGACTTTATCAAACTTCAGTTCTGCCTTCTTAATTTGTGTGCTCCTCACAGTCAAATTCCATAACAGCCCGAGAATATCAATATGTTTTAGCAGCAATTTCTCAATCCACTATAATAATGAGCAAGCAATGCACCATCAATCTTTCCTTTCGGCAGTTACAACAGGCTCGTTTGATGATTTGATGAGTACGAAGCAATCTTTGATTTTTGCACATGGATATGTTTTCGGCGGCTAAAGTCATTCTGGCAAACCATATTAGCTGCGGAAACTAATCCTTTTCGGCCATTAAGCAAACTTCCACAGACTCAGTTAACTGCTGAAAGCTTAAATTTTCGAATTTTGAAACCCAAGACTCACAGAAATAAAAAATTTACCCATTCTATCACCCAAAAAGACGGTGGTCAATTTGGGAGATAACAAGTGGTATTTAAAATTTGACAAGTTTATGATAGAACAATGTTATAGTAGATGTCATTCTGACCACTATGTTTATTTCAAGAGGCTATACAATGAAAGATATATTATCTTGTTATTGTATGTGGATGACATGCTTGTTGCAGGGTCTAACATATAGGATATAAATGTACTCAAAAGGAAGCTAGCTAATTCATTTGTGATGAAGGATTTGGGTGCTGCAAAGCAAATCCTTGGTATGAGAATAAAAAGAGACAGAAAAAATCGCAAATTGAAATTGTCTCAGAGTGCATACATACAAAAGGTGTTGGAGAGGTTCGTAATGCATAATGTAAAACTAATTACTAGATCTTTGGCCAGCCATTTCAAACTAAGTAAGGAAATGTGTCCCAAGACACAGGAAGAGATAGATTACATGTCCAAGTTTCCTTATCAATCAGCAGTTGACAGCTTGATATATGCCATGGTGTGCACAAGATCAGATATTGCACATGCAGTGGGAGTTGTGAGAAGATATATGAATAATCGAGGTAAAGAACATTGGAAGGCAATATAGTGGATTCTAAGGTATTTGAGAGGTACTACCACTCAGGCATGATGTTTTGGAGGTTCAGACACTGTTCTACAGGGATATGTTGATCCAGATATGAAAGGTGATAAGGATAGAAGGAGGAGCACCACAGGGTATGTTTTTACTGTAGGTGGAACAACAGTAAGTTTGTCACGTCCCATTCCATCAATCCAGTGCAAGGGAGGAAACATGACCAAACATACTAGGCTTATTTGATAATCTCATCCCCATACATTACTAAGAAATTAATGAATGATTAAAAACTTATGTATACATATTCATACTCAACAAAAATAGCGGAATTAAACACTACATACACACACAGTTTCATCATGCATTCAGCATATAAACAACAATCATTAATTAAAACATTGCAGAGCACATAATTAAAATAACCGAACCACAAAGAATACTTATCTTGAAGATGAAGCTGTCCAAACAACTGGATATGTGAGAGAAACATTCCACCCAACCATAGATCTATGTCTAGCCTATATTCTTTCAGCTGAGAGATCACCCCTAAGCTAGGTTGTGTATCCACTAAGGAGGAACTAGATGGGCTCACTAACAACCATGGTTTCACTCAACAACTATGCTAAGCCAACACATAGTTGGGTTTATCAAGCATACAAAAGCCAAAGGAGGGAAATGCTAAGCCAGTGAGCTCAACCATAGAGGTACATGCATGTCAAGATAATTCAAATAGTCAAGGCACCCATAGTACCTACCACACCCAACATAAGGAAGGTCCCCTTCTCTGCTGCACAGTCCCTCAAGTGTCCCTTTCCTCCAATTCTCTTCAGGATGGGCATATAAAGGTCCAACCTACTAAATAATTGATATTCCAACATTCACTAGGTTTATCAAGCATTCCCAACCTCTGTTCTAGAATTCACACTTGGAATCTCTCAATTCGGTGATCAAATAGCTCAATTCCGTCACTGAAATTATGGGCTATAAAAAATGAGTTTTTCTATGGATTTCGGGGTATCTAATACTCTCAAATTCACCCTAAGGTTCATATCTATGGATCCCCCATTGGAATTTACTGTCAATACCAATTTCTGGGCGTTTATGGCTCTTCAAAACGTGGGTTCTTGTAAAGTTGCGATTTCTGGTTTTTCTCACTGCTGGGCATGTGTAATGGATGAAAACTGATGATGGCCTCCTCCACAATGGAATGGGAATGAGCAAGAACCAATTCCCTTGAGGTAGAGTGACTTGTGGTACAAGAAAAATAGAGCCCATACCCGCCATACAAATTTCTAGGCTGCCCATGCTCCATTGAAGCCATGGACTGAATTCTTCAACAACTTTCTTACAAGATAATTAAATGTCAGCAAGGAAAGTCAAATGGGTTCTCAACATGACATTTGGCAGCATATGGTTCATCCTCACAACCCCCACACCAGCTCCTAGTGGAATACACATGGCCCCTTCTCATTTGTTGCTTCCATAGCCATTTTTGGTATTTTATTGCAGTATTAAATATTTACATCAATTTACAATATTCCATGGCTTAATAGCACATGGGTAGCAAAATATCAAATACTTTCTTTTCTAAATAAAATCCGAGCATACATTAGCAGGGCGTTGGCCTTCAGCTCCACGCTAGGGAAACATACATCGCATGTATACAATATTTACATAAAAGCCAATATATCACAAGGGTCAAAATTAGGGTATTACAAAGTTGGATTTCGAAACTGCAAAAGGTTGTTGCATTTCAACAATAGAAGCAGAGTATGTTGCTATTACAGAGGTTAGTAAATAGATGATTTGGTTGCAGAGGTTTATGGAAGAATTGGGTAAGAAGCATAAGGATAGAAGGTTGTATAGTGATAGCTAGAGTGCCATTCATCTTGCAAATAACTCAACATTCCATTCCAAGACTAAACATATACAGCTGAAGTACTATTTCATATGCTATGTTATAGAAGAGAAACTGTTTAAGCTGGAAAAGATACATACTAGCCAGAATCCTGCAGACATGTTCACAAACGTAGTGACCAGAGAGAAACTGAGTTCCTGCTCGGTTTCAGTTGGCCTTCTAGCATGAAGGTAAAAATGAGAAATTTGCCAAGTCCAAGTCTAGCAAGTGCACTAGCGGTGGAGTGGTTATGATCAATATCCAAGTGTGAGATTGTTGGTTGTGGAGCTCGATCTCCCAGATTTAGAGATATTATTATTCAACCGTGTTTGTTCCCCAGCTTTATATGATATGAAAAAGGACTGTACAGTCACCCCAGTGGGGGGGGCGAAGCCCCCGAAGGAATGTTTTGGGGTTTTTTATGGGCCCATGGTTTTGGGTAACCCGTGGTATTCTCCCATGGTATTCCCCTGTATAAGAAAGACATTGTAATATGGCTAGGGTTAATGTATTAGGTATTATGCATTGTAAAGATATATGATAGCTAAACGAAAGACTCTGAGATAGTGAAGAGGAAGTGCAACAGATGTGCTGCAGGTTGTATCCCTTCATTTGCTGGATGATATAATAATAAGGATTGAAAATTTTAGCGTGGACGTAGCCCATGTTCGGTGAACTAGGATATATTGGTGTCTCTCTTGTAATATGTTTGTGTGATTGTATTTGCATATTGTTTATTGTTTATTGCTCTATGATCTTGTTTTTCTAACACTAACTATTGTCAGCCTTAGCCAATTAAAATACATAAGTAACTGTGTGCTATCTCAGTGTGTCGACCGTCACCCTCTCCTGGTTCGCTACGGAACTTTGAGTTATGGATCGATCTTCTCTGTGTTTAGAAGACGTGTGACTGTTCTCTCCAATCTACCAATATTCTCCCCAAACTCTACTCTCTCGATCTTCTGCTGACCGAACTGAACTCCCCTCGCTCTGTGCCTATGCACAAGCCTTCTACTCTGTTGTTGTTGTTCCCGAGATCATTCCAACCCCTGAAACACGCTTCCTCTGTCTGTCGATCTCCTCAGATCCTGCCAAATTGAAATTGTTAGCACCCATGCCATGTTGTACAATCTCTACCTGTGACGACATCTGTCATACCTTCACCCACCTCCAATAACTGCTAATAACTTCTTTAACAACCCCAGACTATTCCAAGTACTCTCCTTGACTTCTACACGTCCTTTTGACACTGTTATAATAGTCGGTCTTATCACCTCGACCATACTGTCTTCCGTCAGCCTTCGATATAACCTATCGGCTTCCCTTTTTGCACTCTTTAGAATTCACCAATCAAAACCTGTTGGAGTCACGGTTCGACCCCATGTCAACCCTCAACGTCTCTGTTGCTACCCCATCATCTGTCGACCTTTGACATGTCGACTCTTGACCTGGTTCTCCTATTGACCCATCTCAACAGCTTCTGCTTGACTTATTGACTTCAACAACCAATCTTCTCTTCCGCACTAGTGGTCATTGGAAATCCCTCTAGTTAACCTCCTCCATGTCGATCATCTTTGACTGCATTGCCTAGGCCCCGATACTCCTACATCACATTCACAGATTTACATAAAAAAACAAAGACCAGGTCCATGAAAATTGAAGTGTTGCAATCTGTCCCAAGTTAAAATAATGTTCATAATCATGAGATAGAAATGTAAAATCACTTTCGGAGGATATTTTATTTTCCATAGTATTCTCCACCACCACTTACTAAGACCCTACACTTCATCATAGATAGACTGGTACCCTAGATTTGCTGTATAAATTCCACCATGAGCATTAATGGGCCACCGCAAGTCATCTTCCCCATTATGAATATGTATATGAGACTTATTAAGCTTGTTTATGAATAAGTCCCATTCAATATCCAGTTCCCTCCTTAGCCCAAGCTCCTCCCCTGAGAGCCACTCAAGTTTCCAAATAGATGACCTACTTGGATTGACTATCTTGTCCAGAGTAGACAGTCTTCTCTCCTATAAATGAGTCATTATACCAGGACTAAGACGGGATCCCTCTAGTATGCTAATAATATGATCATTCCCAACTTGAATAGATTTCCCACTCCCAAATTTCAAAGCAAGATAAGGCGACACCAACCGAAATACATTTGAAAGGGCTTTCCAGTGACTAGAAGCCTTCCTACATTTTTTATCACTTCTTCTGATCCAGTCAATAATAGAAGTAGGAGCTATATATTTTGAAATCGGAATGTTCCTCCACGGATTGTCTTTTTTCAAGAAATTTCATAATGATTTTGCAGCTAGAGATTTACTAAAGAGTATAATAATATTCATTCCCCACCCTTATTGTTGCTTAGGTGCCACCAACGTATTCCTCTTCACTATTTGGAACCCCTAATATTCCGAACTATGCCTCAAGATAAAATTGAATCAAACTTTCCTGATAGAGTTAAGTATCGAAATAGGGATGGCATCCAGGAGATGCCAATAATTTGGTATGTCCTCTAATACTGACTTAACAAGCACCAATCTACCTCCCCTTGAAGAGCATCGATTACACCACAAATTTTTTATTTCTTCAATCCAAGCCACCAACCAACACTAGTCTCTCTTCCCATAGTTAGTAGGTTTTAGTAAAAAAATAAGGTATTGGATAACTTCCTCCATTCTTTTACAGGAAAAGGGGAAATATGTCCTCCATAATATTCTATCCTCCATCTGGTTATCCAAAAGATAAATGGAATACTTCTCTCATTTAATTTCCATTCCCATGGCCCTACAAAATAGATCTATATTTTCTTCCAATCTATGCCATTCCAACTAGGGATAGATGTAGAACAAGAGGATATTGTCCACAAACATTAAGTGATTCAAATTTTATCTACCATTAAAAGTGACACTCATAAGTCTTCGACTTCCCTTGTCATCATTAAATATCCTACTGAGACCCTCCATAACTAGTATAAAAAGGTAGGGGTAGAGAAGGAATCCCTGCCTCATACCTCTTGTAGACTTAAAGAAATCAATCCATGCTCCATTAATAAGTATTGCAAAATGGGGAGATGTCACACAGCTCATGATCCAGTTTGTAAGGTCCAAAATAAAACCTATATGGAGTACAAATAATCTCAAGAAGAACCAAGAGGCCTTGTCATAGGATTTGGAGAGGTCTAGTTTCAAAGAAACCATCCAGAGGGTGCAAGATTTAATGGTGTGAAGAACTTATTGGGATGAGCCCACTACCTCATGGATTAATCTACCCTAAAGGAAACCAAACTGTTCTCTAGAGACATACTTGGAAAGAAAAGGATTTAGTCTGGTCGCCAAGATTTTGGCCATTATCTTGTAAGCACCATTGCATAGAGAAATTGGCCTAAAATATCCAAATGAATCAGGATTTTCTTTCTTTGGAATCAAGGCCATAAAATTCGAGTTTAAAGAGGCAGGGATTATACTAGATATTTAAACCTCCTCCACCATCTTAAGTAGATATTCTCCCACCGTGTCAAATAAGTCCAAGAAAAAATTTGGGGGCCAACCATATGGTCCTAGAATTTTATCTCATTGAAATTCCTTTATAGCACTCTTTAGTTCTTCCAGGAAAAATTCCATCTATAACATCTCACTTTCCTCCCTAGTGAGTAAGATAGGAAATTTCGCAATGACCTGTAACATTTCCATCATATCCTGATCCTCAATATTAGAGTAAATAGATTTAAAATGGTTGATAGCGAGCCTCGACAAATTCTTGAAACATTTGACAGAGTGACCACCCTCACCCTTTAATTCCCATATGAAATTGTAGTTCTTCATATGAGCCCTTTTTTATCCCGAATTTTGTACTAGGATGCTTGGCACAAGCTCAGGCATGATCATTCAACCAGACTTTAGAGCTTTAGCTGGCACTAAGGTTAGAGGGGGATCCCTCACAAGATTACTAATCTAACACTTTCTTCCTACTGAGAAACAAAAGTTAGTAGACCATAAGATATTCAAAAATACTATGCCATTGCAATTTTTTAGAAGAATTTAACATGGAATGGGTTGGAAACAATGAAAAGAAGATTAGGGACCAAGATATGTAGAATTTCAGAAAATAGGCCTTTCCATTGGGAATTGATTCAGAATAAAGAGTGTTGAAAATTTAATATGAAAGATGGAAGGAAAAAAAGGTAACAAAAGCACTTCAAAATCTGTCGGCAAATGAACCCTTTACCATAGATCCTAAAATGGAGAAGAAGTTAAAATAGCTAAGAGGGTTGGGAATTTCAAAAACGAATCCAAACATAACAACTCATTGCAAAAAAATAAGAATTCATTTATCAGGTATAGGAAAAAACCATTGGTTAGCTTTCACTATACTATGTTATAACACAAAGAATATTATGCAAGAACATAGAAAATATCAGGCATATCTGAACCTCACACGTGACTGAAAATTGATCTCAAATGCATTATAAACTTGTCTGCAAATTTACAAAAGAGAGAGAAAGATATGGAAAATGAGAAGCTTAATCTTGAAAAAAACAAGGAGACACTACTCTTCATTCGTGAGGAATGAATCCTCTGGATGGTTTCACTAATACTGAAAAAAAATAAAAAAATGGAACACCTTACATGGTTGTCTCATAACTCCTAGCTCTTGAAAAAATTCACAACCTCTTTTTTCTCTTTGATTCTCGATTTTATAAGCTCTTCGCTTTCTGATGATGGATTTTGATTGGATGAATTGACACCTCATGGAGTACATACATCCCGTCCTTTAATTGCCTTTTTCCACCTGTTACGCCACCTATCTCGTTTATCTGCTCCTTCCTACAACCTTTAATATCTTGTCAATAATTTCTTGTTTGGGCTTGAAAATGTAGACACAATTCCAAGAGAGATTGTAGATTAAAACTACTTGTATTCATCATCATTTTGATGCAACCAATCTAGTAGAAAACCTCGTTGCAATTTGAGTCATGCTATGTGAAGACGAAGGAAGAATCATGCATAGAGCACCAAGGGAAGGTGCTAAATTCTCTACATCATGGGGTACATCCTCCTCTGCGATTTTCTTTATATCCTTGAATATACTATCTCCAGCCATTGTTGGAATCGTCTAACCCACATCATACATGCCAACGGTGCATAAAACAAAGCCATGACTGTAATGACAATAAAGAAACACATATATTTCTTGACAATTGGATGCTTCCTACAATTCCACCAAAGCATTCTCATACTTAGCTAGCCATTCTAGAAAATACTTTCATTGCATTGTCTTTGGAATTGCCCTTAAAGGACACCAAGACGAGGGAAACAAGGCCCAACAATAGCGGACATACCAGGGTATGTGTCGTCACAAAAGGAAGGGGCACCAACAATCCGACTAGGGAAGAACGCGAAGTATACTATCAAACAGCCGACGACACCAAAGGGTGTCCATACCACCGAAAGCATAGTACAACGATTGCAAAAACTGCAGTACAACGACCATGACATTCTGGCGTATATCGAGTGCACTATGGACACACACATTGAGATAGAGCATGGAGAAGGATGTCCAACCACTTCAGAACCAGCGCAGTGGGCATTGGGCCTGAAGTAATCAGGGCTCTTATCAATAATCCACATGCCGCATTTCGGGATATTAGTGGAAGCGAATCCATGCGTAAAGCAGATACTATCCTTATTTTAGGGAGGATACTTATGGTTGGCTATAAAGATTCCAATCACAGTCGATCTTATTTCACAGATCACTGGATTACCCAAGGTCGGGGTAGATCCTATGCAATACTTCCAGGGGAAGGATAATGATAAGAGGCTTGCTGCGAAGATGAAGGAAAAGTATGGGGTGGATAATAACACCTAATGATACCTAATCGACACAATCAATGATTAGGCGGTTAAGATTGTAGCAAAATTGATGGAAATTAAGATCGTGAGAAAGAATCGACCAAATCAGTGTACATCAGGGGTGATTGGATCTGCAGAACAATGTGCCACATGATTTAAAATGAACTCGTCACTATTTTTTTTGAATGAGTTGATGGAGGACGCAGTAGTAGCGCAAGAGAAAGGGAATCCATTCACATACTCATGGATGTTAATATTAATCATGCTAGTTGGATGGAGGGAACCATCGAAGTATTAAGGAATGGAGACAAAGTTAGCAAAGTGTGTCGAGGGGCACAATAAAAGAACCGGAGGGAGTTAAACGACAAAGAAAGACAAACATGTAACAACATTCAATTATTTATTTATTTAGAAATGATGAAAATAGACGCAGAAGAGATTCCGTGACTAATAGAAGAAGCAGTTAAAAAGTATAGAAGAATTTCAATTATGTCGGTAGAGCCACAAACAATATTCATTCAGGCGCACAAAGACCCACGGAAGGAGTGTCTGCTGACGTAATAGAAGCTTAGCGATGTAGAACTAGATGCCATAGTGGATGAATGGCCAGAAGAGTGGAAGGTTCCAGTAGTTGAATACCAACTGTAGGACCCGGAGAATGGGAAGCTGATAGATGGACCAAAGGCACAAGAAGAGGAAAAGGATTCAGAAGGAGCACTCACACTATGGTGAGTGAAGAGATCAACGACCGCGAAGCATCAATGCATGATAAAATGGCCAATTCTAAATGACATGTGCAAAGCATTGAAGAAGAGGTTGAGCGCCTCCGGGAAGAAAAAGAGGTATTAATGAATGAAAGGGAGAAGGTAGTGGAGGATCGAAGAAGATTGGAACATTCCATCTCCATTGCATGCGAAGATGCTCCATAAATCGGTAAAGAAATATTTGCGGAAGAAAAATCATTGAGGCTGGGCGTGAGAATCGCAGATCTTCAGAAAGAGAATGAGGAATTACAGAGAAGGGTGGTTCCAAGCACACCATGTTTGACGGACAATCCACTCGAGCGGATGTGAGCCAGATCTCCCTAGCTCAATGTGAGTCTAGAACAAATAGAATAGACTATAAACCACTTTCCTAGATCTAGTTAAGGATCAAGTTATTATATGTCTTACCTTAAGTTTGTATCCCTTTCTCCTGGATGTTGTTCCATGCCTTATGGTCGTTAGATCTAAGCTGCAAGACCTGCCAAGATACACAAAACAAGACAAACAAGTAAAAAGCACCTAAATGATAACAGATCTAAGTAAACAGTTAAGCAGGTAAACTACACAATATCATCAACACAACAATATTGGTGGAAATCATTTATATTACTGTAAAAATAGGGAAAGTACATAGAAAAGAATGACTACAACCAGAGCTTATCGAAGTAGTCCTTCTCCATCCAAGCCAATGCCATATCCTCCCAAGGAAGTGTGAGTCTCTCAATGGATGAGCAGAGATCTCTCTAAGATGATTTCACCAGCATGTAGACACTATAGACTTCCTCCCTTTGGAGAGGGATAGAGCTTCATTTATATAGGACTAAGTGGATAGGGTATGGATAGGATAGGTTGAGATATGGTAGGAGAGAGATAGGGGATCCTTCCAAGAGGTTAGGAACCGAGTGCCAACTCTCCCAAAAGGTCAGGGATAGGGATCCATGTCAGCTGGCTTCGAGAATGGGCTCGAAGGAGCTATTTTTTTCCATTAACTGACATCGTTGCACCTTGCAAGAGAGCAAGCTGTGACATCGCAAGTTGCATGAGGGCAGCCTTTGACGAGCTCACAAAACCTAGTATGAATGGGTTAATATCTCTTCCAGGTTGATAACTTAGTTAATGAAACTTTAGGGATGTATACACTGATTCTTATGATGGTAAGATTTTAGGTGTAACAAACCACCAGAGTAGGCCGAAGGAAGGAGGTGATCCATCGAAGAAGCTGTGATAGAGATCTCCGAACTAAATAAAGTAGCTCGAAACATTGCAGAAGATGTGTCGCAATTTTGGGGAAGCCTAGTACAGGATGAGCGGTTGCACCAACTGAATGTGCAACTTAGTGAAGCATAAGCGCAGCTTGAGGTATTGAGGGGATCTCTCAAGGCGATGCCCCTACTAGCACAAATGAAAAAAGGAAACAGAGTTGAAAGAACTGCAACATCAGATCGACAAGGAGCGCACACGACAACAAAGAAGAACAACACACTTGGATGAGCTGCGGACAAAAGCTGAGCAGTTGGAGGTCAAATCAATGGAAGGAATGATGAATATCAAGGAAGAGTTGGATAAAGTGCAATAGATGGGTGTTGAAAACCCGACAGAACAAGAAGTGGAAGATTGCGCAGCACTCAAAGCATCGACCAAAGAAGCTGTCGACCAGGTTACGATAACATAATGAGAAGGATTGATTGATCTATGTATTTGTCTCTTTTTGAGTTATCTCAATGTGCTTGAATATGCGTTGTTGCAATGTTTGATGTCGCGACATGGTTCTTTATGTTTTATGAATTAAATAGCAGTTATGTTATGTATATCAGATCTGTTATGTACGTTTCGATAATCTGCTATTCAATAGACCTAATTAGTCTGTCGATTGTTAAATGATAATGTTTTTATGCAAATAATGATAATGTCAATCTTCGAGCTACTTAGCGATTGATTGTGAATGATGCGTGTCCTCTTTCATCTATGGAAACGTGGTTCCTTTATCCCCCTTACATATCTCGAGTGAGACTTCCCTTGCTCCGCGGGTGTTGCTGGAAAGGATAAAACCTTTATGGGCCGATGTCTATGGGAGTCTATGTCGAGGTTTGTTGACGATAGTGCAAAATATCTAACCCTGTCGACAGATCTGCATCAACATACCTCCCGCCTTCAATACAGACAAAGACTTATGAGACATATCCTAGGAATTCTACAAACCCAGCCTAATAATCTGATCACCCACCAACATTTAACCCATATGCCTACTCGAAAACTAGAGTCGAGAAGGGATCTTCTCACTACATGCCTTTATTTCATCGGTCCGCACCAATATGGCCTATCCTCCTCTTCCTTGGGATTAATGAGGTCTTCACTATTCTTCCATATTTTCACAAAGTTTTCAACCTTATTGCTGGGAAAATATAGCCATTTCATGAAATTAGGACATACAATTTCATTATGCACCAGAATCACTTCCTTAGTTGGCAAAATTTCGTGTGAAATGAATTCCTCTCCCAGTTCCACCTTCTTTGTCACCTTGCCAATACCACCCTTCATGTCTGTTTTGTTTATGTCAAAGGTCGTACTATCATCCCTATTAAATTCTATATGTGTCATAGGTGGATCTATATTACTAGAGAAAGCTTCACATAGAATTTACCAAACATTGACAGGAAAATAGAAAAAATATGAAGAAAATATTAAGCAGAACAAAAGAGAAAAACACTCATGTGGATTGATATTCGATTGCAATATTATTCAAGAATATGTGTACAATATATAGATGTTGTCAAGAGACACAATTGAGAGGCGTACTGGCAATTTGAGTTTCTCACAATAATGAGGCTTAGATTGGACCAATTCACCCATCAATGACATGAGGCCAAGTGTAACTCATAGCATGAGAAATAAGGCCCAAGCAACAAAGGATTATAGTCACCCTTTACATTATTAATCCATATAAAATGAGGAAAGAGGAAAAACCACTTGGGGAAAATCCTCCCTAAAAAATGGACATGAAAGAGAAACCAAAAACTATATATTATCCAAAATAAATGAATATGTTTGGAGGAATATTCTTCTTAGGAAGAAGTGGAATGTGCTCAAATAGATCATAAACATGTACAATTGGATGATGGAAACTGAAGCCATGTAGAACAATTGAAACATATTGACAGGAGAGAGAATGCATGTGTTGTTCAAACTTGAACTTCGAACCAACCAAGGTGCCAGGTCCAAAATAGGCTTGATATGACTGAGAATAAGTGACCCCAAGTGAATCATAATGCTTCTGAAGCATCAACATCAAACCTTGATATTTGTAATCAACTGCAAGAAAGAGGAACAAGATTGCTAAGTGCACTAATGTGATGGCTAAGGCTTCTCCATCTTCAAGTGAACTTGAAGAAATTATGCTAGTCATGGTATAGGAATACAAAGGAATTAAAAGAGTGTGAGATATATTCACTTAAATTCCAAACTTTTCCTTGACCATATTTTGAACCAATACTCTTATGTGAAGAAAAAACTGCTTCTAGAGAAGGCTCATCATGATCACCAATCAACAATCCATATTCAACATTCGTAATGGAAGACATAGAGGAGAAGGAAGTGGAATGGAGAGACATATGTTCTAGATAATTCTTCCTACGGATAGGTAGATATCCCCTTGGGATTAGAAAAGGCCCCTAATTCCCTACCCAAGATAGAGTGGAAACAAATAGACACTATAGTCCTCCTAGATCTAGCTCACACATCAACTTACAAGCCATGGAAAGACAAAGCAAGTATATGGTGTACCTTACTTTAATGGTTGTCCTTGCTGCTCTTAAGTTGCTCCAACTCTAGCCTTTGATCATGGACTTATGAACCTATTCAGAAAGGAAAGAAAACACCTTCTCCAAACCAATATATGTATAAACAAATTTCTAACTATGAAAACATAGACAATTTCATGCATTCATCAATAAAGACATGAAAATGAGAGGAATAGGCTAAGTTATATTAATGATAAGAAAGACAAAATAAGTTGATTACAATGTTATACCTTGATGTCCAAAGTAGCAGCACCTCCTTCCAAGCTCTCCAACATCACCCTTGCAAGACTCATAAGACCATAGGTTTGGTACTTCCAAAATCACCCCTTAGCTCATGGATGGTCCTCCTTAAGTAGGATTTGGGAAGTCCAACCACTAGGAGAAAGTGATGGATCTAAGTGAATAAGATGTGGATCAAGGATCTAAACCATGCCAAGGAGGGAATGTGAGCTGGGATTTGAAGCGGTACCTCATCCCAAGAAAATCTCCATGAGATCCAAGATCCAAAATCAAAGGGATAAGCCTAAACCAAAATTTTTGCTCCCCTACAACTAATAAAAGTGCAAAAATATTGAAATTTTCGATCCCCCATACGCATGCAGGGCACGAAAATTTGAAATTTTCGCTCCCCCATAGGCATGTAGAGTGTGGAAATTTGAAATTTTCGCTCCCTCATAGGCATGCAAGGTGCGAAAATTCCAATAAGCTAATTTTTGGAGGTGGTTAAGATGGGTTTCGACCCCTTGCTTGTTGGATTTGCTTCGAAATGTGACTAGGGAAGGGATCAACATTAGAGTGAAGGGTCCTAACACCCTTAGGAGGCATAAACATCATGTTTCCATGGTGGTGAAACATGTAGATCCTCACTTACACATGGTGTGGCAATTTGAGGTGTAACAACATATCTTAAATATTATTGATGGTAGCAACTTTTATGTTATCTTCATGAAAAACAACTTCATGGAAAATAGAGGAAGCGACATATGAGGAAAGTTGAGTTGGATCATATGTTGAATATGTATCTCCTTCTTCTTCTTCAATTTGAACAACTTCTTGAGAATTGCATGAGGTCGAAACCTTTGGAGGGAGAACACATGAGGAGGTGTCCATTTGATTGCTCTCGATATAGCTAATATCTTCTTTTTTCATGCCAAGATATCTATATACATTTCTCCAAAGCTCAAATGGATACTTAGCAAAATCAATGAGATAATGTATTCTAGGTGGTATAGCCAGCCACACAGTTCCATATGCTCTATCACAGTCACTAAGCCAATCACACTTCTATTCATAGGACTCTGTCTCGCTCACAACACCAATGGACACATCACAGATACATTTTCTCTTGAGATATGCACACATCTTTTCTTTCCACTCAGAATAGTTGAATGGAGAGAGGAGAGGAGCTACTTTTGAATCCATGAAGTTGTTGTAGGCACCTACAAAACACTTGGAAATCTATTTCAGAAGCAATACTAGGATCCCCTATGGTGCTCTGATACCATGTCAAATTATATATGTGTAATAGCTGGATCTATATTAATAGGGAAAGCTTCACTTATAATTTACCAAACATTGACAGGAAAATAGAAGAAATATGAAGAAAATATTAAGTAGAGCAGAAGAGCAAAACACTCATGTGGAATTATATTCGATTGCATTATTATTCAAGAATATGTGTACAATATATAGATGCTCTCAAGATATACAATTGAGAGGCTTAGTGACAAGTTGAGTTTCTCACAATAATGAGGCTTAGATTGGACCAATTCACCCATCAATGACATGAGGCAAAGGGTAACTTATAGATCGATCCATAATGAGGTTCAATGAAGATAGATGGACCACGAGGAAGGTTAGGCTAGTCAAAATAGTGTGAAAGGTACCCTTATGAGGGCACATGGGTGAGTAGTTGGCTATGTAGTGGCCATTAATGCACAAGTTGACCAAATCCTCAAGAGGGCGCACTCCAACTCCTTAAAACATGGAAATGAAATAAATCTCACATAAATAAAAGGTAGTGGGGCTCATTGACTCCTAAAATGAAGGAAATGAGTGGATAAGTGGAGAAACAAGTCTTCATGGATATATCACTAGTCTAAGGTGGTCAAATGTGGACAAACTATGGTCCAAGACAATAGAGTAGGTACTAGCAGTCCAAATAGCACAAGGTATAACGACATGAAGGTCCATGGAATGTATATGATGGGAATATTGTTCTAAAAATCATCAAGATGTGCTTCCCTCCTACCCATATCGTCTTCTTAAAGTTATGTTCACAGTCACTCACCACGTGGCCATATAGGTGACAACAGGAACACCTAAAAGGAACACTAAGATAATCTAGTTGTTGTGTGAACATATAGTCCCTCACAGCGATATCGATGGATTCAAATAATCCTTTCCTTTCAGCAATATACACTAGAATCCTCTCCGCAAAGTGATGTTGAGAGTTGAATAAATCCGTGTCCACAACCACAAATTTTTGGATACCATCTCCAATTTCCTTGAGTCCTTCTTGAGACAAAATTCCAAAGGAAGATACAAAAATTTAACTGAAATTGGGAAGGAATCTAGTGAATCCATCCTGGGATAAACTAATGGGTGCTAGGGCTTGAGGTCAAGGGTGGGAGATCTGTTCAACCACAATTGATGAAGTGTATGCTTTTCCACCTCCTAATTTTTAAACTCAAACCCAATATAGCCCCTCGCAAGGAATAAAACCTCATGTAACTCCTCCACCACCTATCCCCTAGCTGATTCAACCCATTTCTTTACAACACCTTCTAAAATACTCCTACCATAGAAATTTTAGACAAGTATTTGGTTAGCAAACCTCGAAATATCCATCACTTGTATATATTTCCCGACCACCAACTCCATACCATGCCTTTGTTTTACGACACTTTTTTCTCTTCTGCCTCAGTTCACCACTGGAATTCTGTAACAAGGAAGCCATCAATTCCTCTAGTTTCAAAATTTTACCAATAAATCCCCCCTCTTTGGGATCAAATACAAAGTCCGGAAAAAATGCTCCCACTTTGGGTTCAAAAACAGAGTGTGGTGGATTTTCCCTTGGAGATGCTTCAAAAAATTTATCTTCATTACCTTTCTAGGTGGAACAAAACTCATGTCTAATGACATTATGGACAAATAAGGGAGTGAGCTCGTGAAGTGGATCCAGAAATCATCGTTTCCATTATGGAATTTTGTGTGCTCAAATTATGAGATCCTCGCCCACATTGATGTGGGAATAAACTAAAATGCTGAAAAGTCCATCATCTGTCATCCCCTGATGATGATTAACCTCATATTCATTCCCCCATTCGAATTCAGACCTATCATCAACCTCGAGAGTTCCAGGGATGATTTGACTTTGTCATCCCCACAGGAAATGCTTTCACTCCAGATCGAGTCATCAGAATAGTCAAATATGTGGATACATATTTCCTCAATTAAGAAAGAGAACCAACAAAACCTAATTGTGGTGGTCTGCACCATAAAACATTAATCTCCCATTTGGTTTTATAAGATATTGAGTGAGTATTTCCAATACTAAAACCACTTGTCATTTGAACACAATTCGATGAGATTCTAAATGCATCGCGGACATCCTCACAATTACTTTGGGTGTAATAAATGTGACCTAGTGTGTGCCTTAGTCAACACATTGAAAGTATGAGAATCCTAGGAAAAGTGCATTAGAACTAGTGACACATGACAACATGAGATTTTACATGTATTTTTTTGGACCTTTGTAGGATGCATATTCTCTTCGTCTTCCGAGCTCTTCTTTGTTGTCATACTAGTAGTATAAAATGAATTATATTATGTGTAATCATATACATGGTTGTCTTAATATGAAATGTTGAGGATTAATATTCACGGTTGATTATTCTTCCCTAAAACATATACAGAAGACATAATATTTGGACTATGGAACCTTAAAACTCACAAGGAAAATGCATTGATTCTCAATAATATTATAGGAATGGTATGATAGAAGCAACTATAACATGTATGTTGTCGTAACCATGGAAGATAGGCATGAATCACCTCACCTCTCCACATATCTATGGTATACCAAGAATGATGTTATAAAGAAATTATTGTTGCAACATTGATAGGAAGGACCATCGATTAGGGATGCAAAAACAATAAATGGAAAAACATAACGAGATACTAGATCTTTAGAGAAATACAAAACATATAATTGGGTTAAGTGGAATGATGGAACACTTTGATACAATACTTATTGCATGATGGAGAAATTAATTTATCTATTGAACAATTTTAGTGACATAGAATGACGTGTGTAGGGTAGGAAAAAAGATGTTTCTTAAGTGTTTCCCTTAATCTTGAGATTGTGGACATAGGAGCATTAGTTAGAGGATATTAAGAAGATTCCATCCTATTAAAAGTACTATATAATCGTCAGGGTATTTTTTAAGGATTATAAAAGTATACTTAAGTATAGTATTATAGGCGATTATTTTGGATTGAAAAAAACATATATATAGATTGGTAGGCGAACATTAAATATGAAACTTACAATTTACTACTTAAACTTGTAATTTTGGCGAATATTATGATTAAAAAACATATTTGATGTAAATATAGGAGATATTAGAGACTAAAAATGACCACATAGTGAATTTATTTTTTGAAAAGAAGTCCAAAAAATAGTGAATTGACGAAATTTCGCCCTTAAAAATTTCCCTGATAATCATCTATCCTAGGTAACTTGAGGAAGTAAAGAAGACATTAGCTATCAAGGCAAGATGTGAGGAAAATTACATAGAGAGTCAAGGAAGATTTATAACATTGACCCTAAAATGGTAATGGTGTATATTTGACTTATAAGCATTTCCTAATGTTATGTTATAGAGGATGGAAAATGGAAATCTTACAAATTTATAATGGTGATAACTTATTGTAGTCCTCATAACCATAACCTACTTGGAAAGATGAGATAAATAGAAAATAGTAGCAATAAGATACTTCATAGAAGATGATGGATACTAAACTAAAAAGACAAGTTGATATGGAAGTTCCACAAATAAATTATGGGAATGCACCTTCTAATAATAAAAAAGAATCAACTAGGAGTATCAACCTATCCTAGAATGTGACAGAAAATTCTAAATTTATCACGAGGGAAAAAAACATGATGAGATAGAAAGGATAACTTTACACTATTGAAATACCCCTTTATTATGCACCTTAATAGAATAATTGGAAATTCATAGAAAAAATAACATAATAAAGCAAGATTTCACAATGAAAATAAAATAATTACTACAACAAGATATACTAATAGATAAAAAAATATTACAAGATCTATACCTTTATATTTAAAAGCAATGTTCACTTGCCTCTTTAAGGGAGAAAATTTTAGATGAACAACAAAGCTTCAAGGGCCGTCGAGGTTTGGGTAGAAAACATTTTGGAAGGATACATTACTAAATTTGCTGTCGACACAGTTAAGTCATACAACGATGTAGAAAGGAAATTTTTCAAGGGACCTAGAGGAAGGTATCTATTGTTGCTAAAATTGTGGATCAAGATGCTCATTTGTGAAAAGGGCATATTAAAGATGAACTCCGACGAGTAATGCTCGGGTTTGCGTAGGCTATGGGTAGCATGCGAATACAGGTTTGATAGAATGATGCGAGGTAGATGGATATGAGCTATGATGAAATTTTAAGGGAAGCTACGAAATATTGTGGTCGCCTGAGAAGTGGGGTGAGGTTTTGGCAGGAGAAGAAGAGGAGGACTGAGATAGAGAGAGAGTCTCCTAGTTGCGTCCACAATAGAGAACTGCAAAATGGGACGACAAGGGACTAAGAGACCCAATTGTGACAAATAAAATGACCAGGCTACCCCTGAACTTGAGGAAGGACATACCAAAGCTACAATGTACCCATAACCCCATGCACTACGCCAAACTTTGGAAGAAGAAATATAAGCTCTTCGTAGTGTTGTCCTGCATGTCAGAATAGTAGTAAGAGTAGTGGATCTACAAACACCAGTAGGAAACCAAGGATGGTAGGTGATGACATAAATATGTTTCTTTTTCAGGGTAAGGGGACTGAGGATCTTGAACAATACTGGTTTTTATGCGAAGTGGTTTGGATAGTGAAACAAGTCTAGGATGATGATATCAAGAAGGGACAATTGGTGACGACCTTTAGGGGTTGTGTGCTACAGTGGTTTATGAAGTTTTTACAATTACCTACATGGAGTCAGTAGAAAAACTTAGTAGAAATTATAGCAGGATTGATTGACGAATTTAGAAAATCGAAATCGGAATCGCAATATATCACAGAGTTGAAGGAAATAAAGCAATTTCCTAATGAATTGGTATGGGAATTTGATCAGAGGTACATAACTCCGATTGACAAAGTAAGTTTTGGAATGAGCGACATGAAACATAAATAATTGTTTATTATAGGATTGATACCACACATTTGGATGCCTCTGATGCAGCAGAAGATTGTATCCTAGGCGAAGGCATTTGAAATTGTGATGAATCTCAAGGCTTCGTCGATTGGTGAAACAGGGATTCACATGAACCAGATCCAACTCTAGGATATCAATAAGGGGAATGAAGTTCACGAATAAATATGGTGCATTCGATGCAAGTATGAAGGACACCATAAGGATCCGTGTCGTGAATTCCCCAAATATTTATAGTCTGGCACACCAAATCCACTCAGTCAAGGAGGAATGCCCTGGTGTCGAATTTGTCAAATGAGGGGACATCGATCAGAAGAATGTGTGTACTTACAGAATGTTGTGTCGAAGCCAGCTAACCTTTTTTGTAACTTTTGTCGATTGGTCGGTCATGAGGAGAAGGACTGTAGAGCATATGATTTACTCCAAGAAAGAACTGCGGATACTTATTTCATGAAGGGAGAAGAGAAACCTCTTGTACAATTGTAGAAACAGTATAATCAACTAAAGCAATAATATAATCAACCACAGCTGCAGTATAATCAACTACATCCTTAGCTTAATCCCCAGCAGTACAATCAACCTCAGCCACATTATAACCAACCATAGTATCATCCACCGCAATACAATCAACAATAGTCTAATCAACCGTAAGGCAGATTCAGAGGAGGATTCCGAAGAGGTCATGGTGGAGGTTTTGGTCGCGAAGGAACCTTTGGTCAAGGTTGAGGACTAGTTATGTGCTATAATTGTGGCTAGATTGGATATTATTAGAGAGATTTCCCGAATCCAACCCCGTAGTGTACCTATTTCAGTGCAACAGATCACACTGTCAAAGATTTCCCTTAGTTAATCGCTAATTGGAAGACTAAGAATACACCAAAACCACAACCCAATCCAAATGTAAATCAAAATTAGAACCCTAATCCAAATGTGCAGAAGATCTCAACTGATATCAGAATTTGACTAGTAAATGTCACAGTGGTAACTAGAGGTGGAGCTCCGATAGGAGAGGATGGGCCCCTACCGAGTGTTCGACCTTGAACTCGAAAGTAGGTGCGATTTGACATCGAGGTAGAAAAATAAGTATTTTTGGAAGCACAAGATGCAATGATCAAGACTAGTGGAAGTCGCCACCTATAAGCGAGAAATAGCTTATCTACAAGATGTCGCCAATTTTTTATACGACAAATTCATAGAGGTCACCAAGGAAGGGTAGTACTCTGAGAAATATTCTAGAAAGTTGTTTGACATTAGAAAAGGATCAAGATGCACTGGAAGAAATAACTAGTCTCTTATATAAACAGGAGGAAGGGCAACATGATCTGACAGTGAACCTATTGCACAAGAAGAAGATGAAAAGAGAAATGAGGATGAATGACCAACTTGGTGCATACGATGTAGATTCTATCATTTTGGATCTAGGAGCAGACATAAACATCCTGACTAAGCAAACATGGGAAATGATGGGGAAGCCGCAGTTGGTATGGTCCCCTGTGCAGCTTTGATAGGAAAATCATATCAAAATCACACCAACTGGTCGATTATCTCACCTACTTGTCGAGGTAGAAGGAATGAATACTTACGCGGACTTCAATGTCATAGAGATAGTCGAAAACACAAGCCTATATCCTATGTTTTTGGGAATAGAATGGGAAATGGAGAATAAGGATGTCATCAATTTTAAGAAAAGGACGATGTCTTTTGAAAACCGCGACATGAGGTTCATCGTATCACTTGATCCACTAGAAGGACAAAGATATTTCGAACCAAAGAGTAATGAGTTCACAGAAGGATGGGACAATCTATACAACATTTCAGAAGATTACATCAATCCCACCACCGATGGGTAATTAGGGTGACGAAGTGTTAGTTCGGCATATTCAGACTCCAACGAGGTGCTAGAAAAATGGCAGAATCGGTTAAATGAGGTGTCATTCAGAAAGTGTGCATGAATCACTCAGTCGTTGAGATTGGTAGCAACGTAGGTATGTGATTTTTCGACATATGAAGGATTACCAAATATGTCTGTCTTCCTCACCGAATTCGAAGAAAAGGTATAAGAACCACAGCGACTGCTGGCATTAGAAGAAGCACGGAAGGCTACTCCAGCAAGGTGGTGGGATGTGCACAAGTCATTGATAACAAATTGGAAACTATGTCAACACTTGATGGAAGTCAGATTTGGGGAGAGGGAATGCTACTACAAAAATAAATACAATGGAAGGGGTGATCGAAGGGATCATCTAGGAGAGTGTCAAAGGGCATGGGGAAAGACAATGAAGAAGGAATGGGTTCTTGCGTTCATCCATACACTAGATGAAGCACCACAGAGTTGGTACATTGCAGCAGAATTGCGACGAGGAACAACTACATGAGAAGAATTGACCACTAGTTTCAATCAAACGTTCAACTTCACTGATGAGAATCCTTTCATTCACAGTGCATTGCAGGAGATCCACAAAAAGGTAATTGATACATTTCTGATGGAAATACCAATGGAATTATAATGGACCGTGACACTGGAAATGATGATGGAATGCTATAATGTGTTAAGAAGATATGATGACGAGGAAGATCCCATAGTCGTCTATGTCCTGAAGTCGAAAAGAAGTCGCAATGTCGAAGCACCAGAGATGCCAATTGACAAATTCCAATAGCCACTGAAAATTAAGAAGGTTAATATTGGGTCAGAGGAAAATACCAAGTTCGCTAGCATTGGAGATTACTGGGATGATTCAACAATTGGAAAGGTTACTGATCTACTGCATGAGTTTCAAGACTTGTTCTCAACGAAATTTTCAGAGATGAAGGGCATTTCCAGGGACCTAGGTGAGATGAAGATTCCTCTCAAACCTGAGGCGAAGCCAATAAATCAACGAACATATAGATTGAATCCTAGGTATAAGGAGTGGGTGAACACTGAGATAGAGTGAATGCTGGATGCATGAATCATTGAACTCGTCGAAGAGTCATAATGGATCATCCTGATGGTCGTCCAAGATAAGAAGACCGGTCAAATCCAGATTTGCATTGATATAAGGAACCTAAAAAATGCATGCCTTCACAATCCATTCCCCACACCATTCACTCATGAAGTACTAGAAGGTGTTGGAGGCCAGGAGGTATACTCATTTATAAATGGATTTTCAGGATACCACCATATTAGGGTTGCGAAGGAAGATCGACATAAAACTACCTTCGTGACAGAATGGGGTTGCTTTCAATACACAGTGATGCCGTTTGGTCTCAAGAATGCTCCTACAATATTTTCAAGGCTAGTCATCACTATGTTTAAGGATTTCATTCACAAGTTTCTGTTAATGTATATGGATGATTGGACCTTAAATGGGCTGGTTAAGGACCACGTTGCGAACTTAAGGATGATGCTGGAAAGGTGTCGACAACATCAGATTTTGCTGAACTTAAAGAAGTGTATTTTCTGAGCACCATTCAGTATCCTATTGGGAAATATCGTGTGCAAGGAAGGCATGTTGGTTGACTCAGCGAAGATAGCAATCATTGTCGACTTACCACCACCGACAACGGTAAAGCAGCTGAGAGAGACATTGGGACATACATGATATTATAGGAATTTCATTAGGGGATATGTGGCAATTACTGCACCTATGGAGAAACTGTTAAAGAAGGATGCAAAGTTTGAGTGGAATGACGAGTTCCAAAAGAGCCTCGACATACTGAAGGAAAAGATGGTCGTAGCACCAATATTAGTCTTCCTTAATTGGAAGAAATAATTCCATGTCCATGTATATGCTTCATCAATAGCACTAGGAGTGATACTGGCCCAGCCATGTTGATGTATATGTAACTTCGGAATGTATTTCATCAGTATATTATATGTATATTTATTGTACCCTTATAAGAGATGTGTTATTCCTCTATAAGGAAGTGTCGTCATGTGGATTGACAAGTGTCGCAAGTGTGTGTACTTGCCGATGGGTTATTAGACCACCTTATGGGGTCGGCCCTAATTAATATATAATATAATGTGGATGTACTAAAGTAGACAAGTCGGCCCCAGTAGGTCACTGGGCAAAAAGGTGAGTATAAATAGAGATAGGAGATCTCTATTTTACTCACTCGGAAAAGTATCTATCTCTCTCTCTGGAAAGTGGCGCTCTAGTGAGGAGAAGGAGGATCATCTGCTAGGAGACTATCTCTGTATTATTTGGTTGTATTTTTGGTTGAGCCATTGCTCTCTCTATCTCTGAGGAAGTTGTGGGGTTTTTCACCTTAGGGTTTTCCCCACGGAAACTCTGTGTCTCTTGTCTCTATGCTTTTGATTCTTATGATGCTTGTGATGCTTGTCATATTATGATTGTCATGCATTGATATACTGTAGATGTTATTCTCTCAGCAAAGATCCTATAGTATTGTGATTTAATACTGAAAATTTAACATGGTATCAGAGCTTAACTGAGAAGAAGACATTTTGCAGTGACGGAAGCTTGTATTGCTTGTTTATTGGGTTTCTCTCCACAGATTTTTGAAATTCAGTATAGTAGATTGGATCTACTCATCAAGGCGCATCTTTCTGTCCAATCAGATTTCAGTTCCGAGCATTTTCAGTTTTGGCCCTAAAAATTAGGGTTTCCACAAAAATAGGAATTTCTGGAAACTGAAGGTACAGCTGGAAGCTCCTTGCAAAAATCGAAGGTTTGAGCTTTGGATCGAGATTTTTGGCTGGGTAGATCTCCGGGAAACTCAAACCCTAATTCAGGGCTCTCCCAGTGAACCCGGGAGGACAAAAAGGCAATTTTGAAGGACAAGACTTTGCTGATCTCAAATTCTAAATGTACTAGGCTGATCAGCTCTCCAAGGCGCATCTTTCTATCCTTTCAGAATTTTGAAATTCACATTTTGAATTTTTAGGGTTTCTCTGACAAACCCTAATCCGGGACCAGATCCAGTTTTCAGCACTTCAAGTGGTAAGTTCTAAATCTTTTCTATTTCCATTTGAAGTACTCTTAAAGATGTCTCTTCACACCAAGCTTGAGGATAAGCTTGAAGGGGCTGATAACTTCCGAGCCTGGAAGTATAGGATTGGGCTAATCCTGGAAGAGAATGAGTTGGACTCATATGTGAAAGAAGACATCCCTATCCCAGAGGATGAAGAGGCCAAGGTATTGCACAAGAAGAACTTGGTCAAGGCAAAGAGAATCATTGCTGATTCTATCAAAGACCATCTCATACCCCATGTGTCTTCTCTCAAGACACCCAAAGAGATGTTTGAATATTTGACCAAGCTATTTGAAGGAAAGAACATAAATCGGAAGATGACCCTGCGGAACCAATTGAAAGCAGTAAAGTTTCAGAATGGGGAAACCATTCAATCCTACTTTTCAAGAGTCTCTCAGATCAAGGAACAATTAGAAGCAGTAGATGAAATGGTGGAGAATGGTGAAGTGGTGATGACCACTCTAAATGGCCTACCCAGGTCATGGGATTCCTTTATTCAAGGAATTTGTGCAAGGAAGAAGTTGATCTCCTTCAGTAGACTTCGGGAAGAATGTTCTCAAGAAGAAGCTAGGCTTATAGCTCGTGAGGAAAAGATGGGAGGTGAAGATCAAGCTCTTGCAGCTCACACCAAAAGAAGCAAAACCAAGAAGGATCACCCTCACCCCAAAAGATTCCATCAAAAGAATAAGAAGGACCTAAGATGCTTCACATGCAATGAGAAGGGTCACTTTGCTTCAGATTGTCCCAAGAACAAAAGGGATAATAAGAACAACTCCAGTAAGAAGAAGAAAGGTAGCAAAAGAAGGTTTCATGCCCATGCTGCCGAAGATGATGAACCTCCAAAGAAGAAGGCTAGGGCAGAAAGTAGTAGTGATGATGACTCATCAAGTGAAGAAGAATATGTTCTAATTTCCGCTCTTACAGGTACCATCTCCCATGGATGTAATGATTGGTTGATTGATAGTGGGGCTTCCAAACACATGACTGGGTTCAAGGAATCATTTGTGAACCTTTCTGAACATGAATCACCCCATAAGGTGAAACTTGGGGATGATTATCAATATCCAATCAAAGGAAGTGGTGAAGCCTCTTACAACTTAGATTCTGGAAAATCTCTGAAGATGAAGGAAGTTCTCTATGTACCTGGGCTCAAGAAGAACTTACTCTCCATCTCTGCTCTAGATGCAAAAGGTATGAGGGTTGCATTTGTTGATGGCCAAGTACTAATGTGGCCAAAGGGAAAGACTATAGATGATGCAGTAGTGATTGGAGAGCAAGAGGGAGGCTTGTATAAATTAAAGGGTCAACCTGAACATGCCATGATACATGAATCCATGGAGCCAAGTGAACTGTGGCATAGGAGACTTGCTCACATGCACTATAGAGCACTTCCAATTGCAAGCAAGGCTGTAGAAGGTCTTCCTGAAATCAAGACCAAACATGAAGGGGTTTGCAAAGGATGTGCAAAAGGTAAGAACACTAAGAAGGCTTTCCCAAGCAGTGAAAGCAAGGCAAAAGACATCCTGGAAACCATCCACTCAGATGTATGTGGCCCCATGTCATCCAGTTCCCTAAGTGGGTATGTTTACTATGTATCATTTATTGATGACTTCTCCAGGAAGACTTGGGTATACTTCTTGAAGGGCAAAGATGAGGTGTTTGATAAATTCAAGGAATTCAAAAACTTGATGGAAAATCAAACTGACAAGAAAATCAAAACATTCAGATCTGACAATGGTGGAGAATTCACCTCAAATGACTTCAAGAAGCTTTGTAGTGATTCAGGGATTAAGAGGGAGTTGACTGCTCCATATAATCCTCAACAGAATGGAGTTGCAGAAAGGAAGAACAGAACTATCATGGAAGCAGCAAGGGCAATGTTGCATGACCAGGATCTTCCTATGCATCTTTGGGCAGAAGCAGCTAGAACAGCTGTATATGTGCAGAATAGAACACCCCACAAGATATTGGACAACAAGACACCAGAAGAAGTCTTCTCTGGTAAGAAACCTGAAGTCAGCCATCTCAGAATATTTGGTTGTCCAGTATACACTCATGTCCCAAAGGAGAAGAGGACTAAACTAGATCCTTCAGGAAAGAAGGGCATCTTTGTGGGTTATAGTGAAAGCTCGAAGGCTTACAGAATATATTTTCCAGGGTTCAAGAAGATTGATGTTAGCAGGGATGTAACATTTGATGAAAATTCAGCATTCATCAAATCAAGAAAGGCACCTATTGAAGATTATGAAGAACCTAAGGAAACAAGATTTCAAGACACTACCATGACTGATGCAGTTCCAGAAACTGCTCGTGAGTTTGAAGATCCACAAGAACCTGTAGATCCACCTCGTGAGGATAACTCTCACAAGAGGAAACCTGTATGGGCTAGAGAGCTCATTCATGATGCAGAAAGATTTGGCATTCCAGAAGAAGAACACAGAGCAAAGAAGAGAACCAGATCACACACCAGTTATGTTGCTTTACTCTGTGACATCATGAACAAAGAGCCTTCCAGTTATGAAGAGGCAGCAGAAAAGAAAGAATGGAAGGATGCTATGGTTGAGGAATATCAATCAATTATGAAGAATGATGTTTGGGATGTTGTCCCAAGACCTAAAGGGAAGTCTGTTGTGACTTCCAAGTGGATCTACAAAATCAAGCATGCTGCAGATGGCAGTGTGGAAAAATATAAAGCAAGATTCGTAGCTCGTGGTTTCTCTCAGAAGGAAGGAATAGACTATGAAGAAACCTTTGCACCTGTAGCCAGATATACTTCCATCAGAACAGTACTTGCCTTGGCCGCAGCAATGAAATGGAAGATACACCAGATGGATGTCAAGACTGCTTTCCTGAACGGTGTAGTAGAAGAGGAAGTATATGTGGAACAGCCACTCGGCTTTGAAATACATGACAGGGAATCTTATGTATGCAGATTGAAGAAAGCCTTGTATGGCTTGAAGCAAGCTCCCAGAACCTGGTATGGTAGGATGGACAGTTTCCTATCTAGTTTGGGCTTTACCAAGAGTAAAGCGGATTCCAACCTTTACTACAAGGTTGAGGAAGGGAATCTTGTGATTCTACTACTATATGTGGATGACCTATTTGTGACAGGAGATGACAGAATGATTGCAGATACCAAGAGGAAGCTTGCAGCTGAATTCGATATGAAAGATTTGGGAATGATGCACTATTTCCTAGGTATGGAGGTGTGGCAGATTGCAGGTGGGATCTTCCTTGGTCAAGGGAAGTACACAGTAGATATCCTGAAGAGATTTGGGATGATGGATTGCAAAGCCATGGCCACACCTATGGCATCGAATCTGAAGCTTCTTTGTGATGCTTCATCTGAGCCAGTTGATGTTTCTATGTATCGTCAGATTATTGGGTCCTTGATGTACCTGACGAACACGAGACCAGATATTTGCTTTGCTGTGAACACATTGAGCCAGTTCCTGACGGATCCGAGGAGTGTTCATCTAGTTGCTGTAAAGCATGTTCTGAGGTACCTGAAGGGTACAGTGGATTATGGGCTCAGATATGAGGCAAATAAAAAGTTTAACCTACAGGGTTATGTTGATTCAGATTGGGCTGGCAGTGCTGCAGATAGGAAGAGCACATCTGGGTGTTGCTTCAGTATGGGATCAGGTGTGATCTCTTGGTTTAGCAGGAAGCAGTCCTGCGTAGCACTGAGTACAGCTGAGGCAGAGTATGTTGCAGCCTGTTCAGCTAGTTGTGAGGCAGTATGGCTACGGAAGCTACTGTCTGAGTTATTTGATCTCCCGTTGGAGGCTACTGGTATCTTCTGTGATAACCAGAGTTGTGTGAAGCTGTCCGAGAACCCAGTGTTTCATGACAGGTCGAAACACATAGAGATCAAATATCACTATATCAGGGATATGGTGCAGAGAGGAGCTGTGAAGCTTCTATATGTTGCGACGGACGAGCAGATTGCAGATGTGCTGACGAAGCCACTAGCCAGGGTGAAGTTCGAGTACTTCAGAGAGAGGCTTGGCGTTATTCAGATCGAGGACACTTCGAGGAAGAAGTGACGGACACATTTGCTGAAGCCATTCCAAGCACGTTGGAAGGAGGATCCTTCACATGGCTGTGGATGTAAGCGCTGGATGATGAGCATCAGGATGATGTTCTAGTTTCTGCTTGATATGATCAGTTGGATCATTTTATGTATGTATGTACGCATCATGTTGGATGCTGGATATGATCAGTTGGATCATTTTATGTATGTATGTACGCATCATGTTGGATGCAGGATATGATCAGTTGGATCATGTGTATGTATTGTTTATGCATCATGTTGGATGCTTGGACCATGTATCTGTATATGTATCAGGTGGATACATTGTATGATCAGGTGGATCATGTATGGTGATATGTATCATGTATTTGTATTTGTATCAGGTGGATACATTGATGATCAGGAGGATCATGTATGATGATATGTATCAGGTAGATACTTGGTATGCATCAGGTAGATGCATTGATGATCAGGAGGATCATGTATGATGATATGTATCAGGTAGATACTTGGTATGCATCAGGAAGATGCATTGATGATCAGGAGGATCATGTATGATGATATGTATCATATATTTGTATCAGGTGGATACATTGATGATCAGGAGGATCATGTATGATACTTGGTATGCATCAGGAAGATGCATTGATGATCAGGTAGATCATGCAGCAGGATGTTGCAGTGATGATCAGGATGATCATAGATGACGAGCTTCAGGATGTTGCTCCAGATGACATGCAGCAGGATGTTGCATTGATGATCAGGACGATCATGGATGACGAGCTTCAGGATGTTGCTCCAGATGACTTGCAGCAGGACGTTGCAGTGATTATGATCAGGACGATCATGAGTACATCAGGATGATGTATGGTGAGTATCAGGTTGATACTCTGTGGCCGTGGATCAGGTTGTGCAGATGAGCATGTCTGGGAGATCCTATAGGTCGGAGTTGTGTACCCGTAACAGCCTGGGATGCTCTTTCGAGACATTGCTCTGGGAGGACATGTAATTCGTTGCCCTGGGAGATCTCAGGTCGGAGTTGTGTACCCGTAACATCCTGAGATGCTCTTGCGAGGTTTTGTACTATGGCATGTAATTTGGGCCCTGGGAGATTTCAGGTCGGAGTTGTGTACCCGTAACATCCTGAGATGCTCTTGCGAGGTTTTTCCATGACCACATGTAATTTGTGCCCTAGGAGATCTCAGGTCGGAGTTGTGTACCCGTAACATCCTGAGATGCTCTTGCTAGGTTTTGTGGTGGACCACATGTAATTTGTGCCCTGGGAGATCTTAGGTCGGAGTTGTGTACCCGTAACATCCTAAGATGCTCTTTCGAGGTTTTGTGGTGGGGTCACATGTAATAGCGCCCTGGGAGATCCTACAGGTTGGAGTTGTGTACCCGTAATATCCTGGGATGCTCTTTCGAGGTTTTGTGACGCACGTAAAAGTCCTGAGGATTCCACAGTATGGCCAGTGATGATGAAGACCTGCAGGTGGTGGGCCTACATCCAGTATGAAAAAGGACTGGCTCTGTAGAACTTCCTATGACGAGTAGAGACAGAGATTGGACGAGATAGCAGCAGCAGTGACGATGACGATGACGATGCATCGATGATGATGATCCAGAGAAGAAGACTTGTCTAGCAAATCTGTGTCGAGAAATACCTTCCTTGTTAAGAGGGAGTGTTGATGTATATGTAACTTCGGAATGTATTTCATCAGTATATTATATGTATATTTATTGTACCCTTATAAGAGATGTGTTATTCCTCTATAAGGAAGTGTCGTCATGTGGATTGACAAGTGTCGCAAGTGTGTGTACTTGCCGATGGGTTATTAGACCACCTTATGGGGTCGGCCCTAATTAATATATAATATAATGTGGATGTACTAAAGTAGACAAGTCGGCCCCAGTAGGTCACTGGGCAAAAAGGTGAGTATAAATAGAGATAGGAGATCTCTATTTTACTCACTCGGAAAAGTATCTATCTCTCTCTCTGGAAAGTGGCGCTCTAGTGAGGAGAAGGAGGATCATCTGCTAGGAGACTATCTCTGTATTATTTGGTTGTATTTTTGGTTGAGCCATTGCTCTCTCTATCTCTGAGGAAGTTGTGGGGTTTTTCACCTTAGGGTTTTCCCCACGGAAACTCTGTGTCTCTTGTCTCTATGCTTTTGATTCTTATGATGCTTGTGATGCTTGTCATATTATGATTGTCATGCATTGATATACTGTAGATGTTATTCTCTCAGCAAAGATCCTATAGTATTGTGATTTAATACTGAAAATTTAACAAGCCAGGGGAAGGGTCAATTGACCACCCGATCGCATTTACGAGTAGGAAGTTGTCCATTGCAGAGAAGAATTATACAACGACAAAGAGAGAAGGTCTAGCAATGGTATATGCGCTACAAAAATTCTGACACTATCTGCTTGGAGGAGACTTCAAAATGTTTATTTGCCACTTTGCATTAAAGTACTTGGTCAATAAGCCTATGTTTGGGGGCAAGATCTATTGATGCTTGCCTCTATTCCGCGAGTTTGATTTTGAGATCATTGTGAAAATGGGGCGATTGAATGCAGGACCTGATCACCTGTCAAGGATTGAATCAGGAGACGAACAAAGGAGCATCGATGAAGGATTTCCCGATGTGCAACTTCTCAGGATTGGCATGGTCGATGACCATTACGAGCAGATTATTCAGTTCTTGGCTACAGGAAGAGAACTTGAGGAATTCACTACAAGTCAAAAGAAGCAGTTGGTCATTAGAGCTATTGATTTTCAACTAATCGTTGGACAGCTCTACAATATGGGACTAGATGTATTTCTTCATCGATGCATCACTCCGAATGAACAATAAAGAGTACTGGTAGAAGCTCGTGATGGGATTGTAGGAGGTCATTATGCAGAGCGCACAACTTCCAGGGAGATACTTAGGGCTGGACTATGGTGGCCAACAGTGCATGGTGATGCAGCAAACTATGATAAGAGCTGCGATATATATCAAAGGATAGGGAAACCATCACAAAAGGATGAAATACTACTATTTCCTCAATTGACGTTACAAGCCTTCGACAAATGGGGATTATATTTCATTGGACCCATTAAACCACCAGGAAGAAGATTGGGTGCGAGATACATTATTAATGCGACCAACTACTTGACTAGATGGGATGAAGCAACACTAGTAAAGGATTGCATAGCTGCGACAACAACGATGTTTCTCTTCGACAATGTGGTCACTAGATTCAGGTGTCCAAAGATAATGATGAGCGATCAAGGCACACATTTTGTCATTCAAACCATCAGAGCCATGACGAAGGAATTTCAAATTTAGCATTGAAGGAGTACCCCATGTCAGCCAGAGGAGAATGGCGCAGTTGAGGCGCTAAAAAAGATATTGGAGCATGCACTCACCAAGATATGTAATACAAACCATGAGGAATAGGACCTGAAGATTCCAGCGGTTCTATGGGTCTACAGGCCATACTCCTTTCAATTTAGTATATAGACAAGAAGCGGTGATGGCGATGGAGTCCATTTTCCCTAGTCTATGCATCGCAGCAGCGACAGGAATGAGAGATGACAGAGCCATTGAAGAAAGATTGAAGCAGCTGCTACAACTTGAAGAAGATCACTTTATCGTAGGATTTCATCAGTAGGTAGACAAATATCAACAGAAGGCCTAGCATGATCGCCACATCAAGGTAAAGCACTTTCAACATGGAGACATAGTTTTGCTATACGATAGTATGTTTGCGAAGAACCCAAGTAAGCTCCAAATTCATTGGCTTGGTCCATACATAATCAATTTCATTACTAATAGAGGTGCAGTGCAGCTACAAAAGCTAGATGGAACACTATTGACAAATTTAGTGAATGGGAGCTGGCTAAAGCCCTATCCAGATATCCCGACGCACATCTACTGAGAAAGCAAATCAATCGACATGAAAAATATAAAATTGAAATGAATGAAATAGGTATACTGTGAAGTTTGGGAGTCTGTGGACAGCACTATGGCTGTTGATGGAATAGAGACAAAGTTTGAAACAACAACAAGGTTTGGATTCAGTGAAGTGTGAACGGGTCAAATCAGGTCATAAATGCAACAATTAAGGCATAGAGGACAATGATGCAATGGGAGGATGATGCATTTAATGACCAATAAGTGTGGTAGACGATGGCACAAGTGGATGAAAAGGAAATTAATGACCAATGAGTGCATAGGATTCAGTAAATCGACGAAGGATTCAATAAATCGATGAAGGATTTGGAAATTGTTGTCCAAAATCGATTCAATGGATGTGGAGTGGGAAATCAAAATTTATAAAAGCATGCTGAAGAAACCAGTTCGTCCTATTGTGCATTTTGAGAGCTATAGAAGAGGAGTTAGAGCGAATATTAATAGTGAAATTAGGAATTTGCAATGGCGCATGTTATCTCTTGCACGAGCACACAAGATGCGCCAAGGGCGAGGGTGACCATCATCCAGGAACAATTAGAAATTGCATCTATATCAACGCGGTCATTCAAGAAAAAGAGAACTGCTAGCCGGCTGGTGGATACCGACCGAAGGCCGAAGCAAGATACTTGCAGTTCAGCATGAGCTGCGAATGTAGCAGGAGAAGCAGGAACATCAGGTGCGGTAGAGGAAGAAAGGACACCAAGAAGAGGGAATAAAGGCCCAACAATAGCATACATACCAAGGTATGTGTCATTACGGAAGGAAGGGGCACTAGCAATCCTACTAGGGAAGAACGTGAAGTATACTATCAAAGAGCCGGTGACACCAAAGGGTGTCCATACCACTAGAAACATGGTACAATGACCATGCCATTCTGGCATATCTCGAGTGCACTAAGGACACACACATTGAGATAGAACATGGAGAAGGAGGTCCAATCACAACAGAACAAATGCAATTGGAATTGGGGTTGAAACAATTAGGGCTCTTATCAATAATCCACATGCCCCATTTTGGGATATCAGTGGAAGCGAATGCATGCATAAAGCAGATACTGTCCTGATTTTAGGGAGGATACTTATGGTTGGCTAAAAAGATTCCAATCACAGTTGATCTTATTTCACAGATGACTGGATTTCCCAAGGTCAGGGTAGATCCTGCGCAATACTTCCAGTGGAAGTATAATGATAAGAGGCTTGCTACAAAGATGAAGGAAAAGTATGGGATGGATAAGAACACCCGAGAATACCTAATCACAATGATCAATGATCAAGCAGTTAGGATTGTAGCAAAATTGCTGGAAATTAAGATCGTGAGAAAGAATCGACCAAATCAGTGTACATCAGGGGTTATTGCATCTACAGAACAATGTGCCACATGATTTAAAATGAACTGGTCACTATTTTTGTTGAATTAGTTGATGGAGGACACGGTAGCAGCGCCGAAGAAAGGGAAGCCATTCACATACTCATGGCTTTTAATATTAATCATGCTGGTTGGATGGAGGGAACCATTGGAGTTTCAAGGAATGGAGACAAAGTTAAAAAAAGTGTGTCGAGGGGCACGATAAAAGAACCTGCGGGATTTAAATGAAAAATAAATACAAATAGGTAATAACATTCAATTCTTTATTTATTTAGAAATTTTGAAAATAGACACAGAAGAGATTTCGCAACTAACAGAAGAAGCAGTCAAAAAGTATAGAAGAATTTAAAGGCTATCGGTAGAGCCACAAACGATATTCATTCAGGTGCATGCGGACCCACAGAAGCAGTGGCTTCTGACGCAATAGAAGCTTAGTGACGCACAAATATAGGCCATAGTGGACGAATGGCCAAAAGAGTGGAAGGTTCCAGTAGGTGAAGACCAAGTGTAGGACCCTAAGAATGGGCAACTGATAGATGGACCAAAGGCACAAGAAGAGAAAAGGGATTTAGAAGGAGCACTCACACTGGGGTGAGTGAAGAGATCAACGATCGTGAAGCATCAATGCATGATCGAATTATCAATTATAAGCGACAGGTGCGAAGCATTGAAGAATAGGTTGAGCACCTTCGAAAAGAAAAAAAGGTAGTAATGAATGAAAGGGCGAAGGAAGTGGAAGATCAAAGAAGATTGGAACAGGCCATCTCCATGGCATGCGAAGATGTGCCAAAAATCGGTAAAGACATGTTTGTGGAAGCAAAAGCATTGAGGTTGGGCACGATAATCATAGATCTTTAGAAAGAGAATGATGAATTACAGATAAGGGTGGTGTTGAGCACACCACCAGAGTAGGTCAAAGGAAGGAGGAGATCCATCGAAGAAGTTGCGACAAAGATAGACGAACTAAAGAAAGAAGCTCAAAACATTGCGGAAGATGTTTCGTAATTTTGGGGAAGCCTAGTACAAGATGAGTAGTTGAACCAACTGAACATGCAACTCGGTGAAGCAGAAGCACAGCTTGAGGTATTGAGGGGATCTCTTAAGGTGATGCCCCTATTAGCGCAAATGAAAAAGGAAACAGAGTTGAAAGAACTACAACATCGGGTCAACAAGGAGTGCACAAGACAACAAAGAAGAACAATACACTTGGATGAGCTGCAGACAAAAGTTGAGCAGTTGGAGGTCAAAGCAATGGAAGGAATGAAGAAGATCAAGAAAGAGTTGGATAAAGCATAGAATATGGGTGGTAAACACCTAATAGAACAAGAAGTGGAAGATTGCGCAGCACTCAAAGTGTTGGCCAAAGAAGCTGTCGACCAAGTTACAACAGCATATGATGACTTCAATATGCAGGTAAATGCACCCGCAATATTGAGCTGAAGTGGCTCGAGGGAGAGCCACAATTTTTTGTTGGGGGACCGTTGGGAAGAGTCCAAAGCGCACAAGTGCAGTACCACCAGCGATGAAAGGTTCATTGACATGAAAAAAGGATCGGTCGTGAAGTGTAAAAGAGCTAACAAATGCAAAATATTAGATTAAGATCTAAGTTAGTTAATGGGTCCTTTGGACAATTTTGTAATGGAAAAGTGAGCCTAAAAATAACAGTATGATTGTAAGCCTAAGGGGATCCATTTTGGTACCTTTTTGTTAGAACAATAATTTATACTTAGTACCATAGTTCATAACCTTAGTCAATTTTATTTCCACATGTGCATTATTACACTATAGTTTGGACTAGGTAACTTTAGTTGGTCAAATATCCACTTTTGGGAGTGTTCGCACATGTTTCTAAGCAACCCATCTCACCCAAACTCCATTTTTGTCCACAAGTGTGCCCTCATTAAATGCTCGAGTGCTCTCCTTCCTTGAAATGGGGAAACTCTGTTGACTTTGAGCGCTTGAGTGGATTTAGCTCATTTTTTGCTAGATTTGGAGCATTTAATGCCTCCTTGGACCCGCCACATTCCTATACTTGCTCACCCACGCATGCCTTAGCCTCATAATTGCTCCATCATGCTTTAGCCACCTTCACACCAGAATTCGTGACTATTTGGGATGATTAGGACTGAGTTGGACCCACCTAGGGGGGATTGAGGCCATTTTGGCAATTTTAGCTTCTACACTCATCTTGAGCTATCTAATGCTCTCAAATTTCTCTATGATGTAATAAAAACCTGTTCTAAACATTTTCACATGTTAGACATACTGATAATGCCAAGTTTCAGTTCACATTGTGTGTAAATTTATCTTATTTTCAAGCTATTTTGTTGGTTATTGCAAATTATTCAATTTTGTGAGGTTCTCCATAGCTCCAATATCTACTGTGAATCAAAATAATCACATAGTATCAGATCCTTGTGGATTTATTGAGTGGCAGATCATTCCTTAAGCATTTGAATTGCATTCTAGTGAGGATTTCCAGATAAAAATCGAGTGTCTTTTGCAGGTGTTTCAACAGTTTTTCTCACCAATGCAACAGTCATGGAAGCCAACCAAATTTTTCTCACTCCCTTCAATTTTTTTGATTGGAAGGCTGAGATGGTTATCAAACTGAGATCGAAAGGTCTCTACATAGTAACCATGGGCAAAGAGGTAGAACCAAATTCAGCTGTAGAGAAAGCCAAGTACTACAATCGACTTGATGAAGCATATGGTATGTTGTGCCTGAGCATTTCAATGGAACTCTTGTTTCACACTGACAGTATAACAACTCCCAATGAAGTATGGGTGAAGCTTGAGTCACTCTTTGGGAAGACTGATGAACTAAGATGGCACCAACTTGAGAATGAGCTCATCAGCTTGAGCCCAACTCACTTTGAAACAATCCAAGAATTCTTCACCAAATTCAAGTCCTTGGTACTTCAGCTGCAGCAATGTGATATTGTTAAGAAGGAAGAACAACTAATTTTGTCAATACTCTCAAAGATAGGGCCATAGTTTTCTGTATTTGTTAGCACATTCCACTCAGCCAAGATGACCCTTCAAAATTGGCAAATGCCATCTCTAGCAACCTTCATGGAGTGTCTTACTCAGGAGCAGGATAAACTAGTTCAGATGGGAACCATAAAATCAAAGGACCAAGCACTGGAAATGGGTGTTTCGAATGCCACCAAAGGCAAGCAGAAAGCAAAGGGTTCGAAGCAGCCAGAGAAGAGGAAGTTTGATAAAACGAAGCCTGCAGATGGAGGTTCGAATCCTTCCAACGAGAAGGAAAAGAAGGGAAAGGAAAAGACCAAATGCACCTATTGTCACAAGGGATGGCATCCAGAGAGCTCATGTATGAAGAAAACCATTGAATCAATGGCATAGCTGCTGGAGAAGAACAACATCCTAGTCCCTGAGGGCGCAAGGAAGAAAGAAGGCACCTCAAATTCTGACAACAAGGAGAAGTGCCATGCTTTGGTAGCCGGTATTTCGAATCCGTCATCCTTTATCATTGATTCAGGAGCTTCCAGGCATATGGTCTCATCTAGAGAGCTCTTCTCCTCTATGCATTCAAATAGTGGTTCAACAGTTCGAATGGCTGATGATTCTGAAATCCAGACCAAGGGGGTTGGTAGGATTGACCTGGAGCATGGCTATTTTAGTGATGTGCTCTATGTACCTTCATTGGCTGCAAATTTGCTATCAGTTTATCAAATGACCGATACAGGAGAAGCCAAGAGAGTAACATTTACTCCATATTTGGTAGAAATCTCAGAAATTTCTTCAAATCGAGTTGTGGCAGTGGGGTTTGCTAATCATCAAGAGAGAATGTACAAATTCTCCAATTTTATCCCAAATTCTAGTGACCATGATCTTGTCTATCATGCCAACGAGACCTCCAAGCTATGGCATGAAAGTTTTGGCCACATGAACTACAAATATCTATAGACATTGCACAAGGATGAGATGCTAGAAGGGCTTCTTGAAATCAAATCTTCAAATGGTGCTTGCATCGGTTGTGTAGTTGGAAAGCATCCAGAGCACAACCATGAGAAGGGAATGGAAAGGAGAGCCACACATCCACTTGGATTGATACATTCATATCTCATTGGTCCTCTACCCACTCCATCCTATGGTGGATCAAGGTATGTACTCACATTCATAGATGACTACTCTCTATTCTGCTGGGTTTACTTCCTGAAATTGAAATCTGAAGTGTTTGAGAAATTGAAGATTTGGAAGGCCTTAGTGGAGAATCATAGTGGTCATAAGATAAAAATCCTTAGGACTGATAATGGAAAGGAATATGTGAATAACAACATTTGGCATCTTTGTGAGGAATGTGGCATTCAAATGCAACATTCAATCCCCTACACACCTCAGCAAAATGGTGTGGCAGAGAGGAAAAATAGATCTCTCAAAGAGATGGCCACTTGCATGATTGAAGCTAGGGATCTAAGCCCTAAGCTATGGGATGAAGCCATCAATTGTGTTGCTCATATTCAGAACAGATCCCTTCACAAATCAGTCAAAGGTAAAACACCCTATGAGGCATGGTTTGGCCAAAAACCAAATGTGTCAAATTTCAGGATTTTTTGATCTAGAGCATGGGCTCAAATTCCATCAGAAAAGAGGAAGGCTTTGGATCCAGACAGCAGAGAATGTATCATGGTTATATATGGTGAAGACACAAAGGGTGATAAGCTCTTTGACACATCCACACTCAAAATGTTCATTGAGAGAAGTGTGCAATTCGAAGAAGAACCAATTCCTGATTTTGAGCTTGCACCGGGGGAATGCTCTTCTCCTCCACCTCTTAATGAAGTAAGTGATGATTCAAGTTCTGATTTTTCTTATATTTCTGAATATGATGGATGAATATGACATTTCTGTAGATGAGTCACCATCAAGGCCCAAGTGGGCTTAAACAATCATACAAGCTGTAGGTAAATTGGCGGGAAATCGCCAAGAGCCTAGAAAAGCTACATCTCAAACAATCAATGCTTCCTTTGCAAATGAAAGTGAACTTGCTGATCACTATTATATTTTGATTGGATCTGATCCAACATAATATCAGGAATCTTATCATGATCCAAGGTGGAGAACAACAATGCAAGAAGAATTCCAATCTCTCCAAGAGAACAAAACATGGGATTTGGTGCCTCTTCCTCCCAAGAGAAAACTTGTGCAATGTAAGTGGATTTTTCGAATGAAACTTGCTGTGGATGGTTCTGATCTGAAGTATAAGGATATATTATTAGCTAAAGGATACTCTCAAATCCATGGTGTGGATTATACAGAGACCTTTGCACCGGTTGCAAAGATGGACTCAATTAGACTAACTCTAGCCATTGCAACTAGTAAGGGTTGGTAAGTTCACCACATGGTTGTTAAAAGTGCATTCTTGCATGGTGAGCTACAGGAAGATATCTATATGCACCAACCTTAAGGTTTCCAAGAGTATCCCTCACTTTTTTGCAGGTTGAAGAAGTCACTCTATGGACTCAAGCAAGCCCCAAGGGCTTGGTATGCTAAAATGGATGCCTTTTTGCTCTCAATTGGTTTCATTCGATGCAAGTCTGATCCAAATGTTTATTTGCAGCAATGTGATGAAATTTTGTAGGTCATTTTACTTTATGTTGATGATCTTTTAATTATAGGGAGATGCAACAGACAAATTGGCTCAATCAAAGCATCTTTGCACAGTGAATTTACCATGAGCAACCTAGGATTGCTAAGGCAATTTTTGGGTTTGGAAATTGAGCAAACTGAAAGAGGTATATTGCCGAGCCAACCAAAGTATGGTTCAGACCTATTATTGAAGTTTAAAATGGATGAATGTAAGTCAGCCAAGTGCCCATTCCTTTCAGGCATAAAACTAGGTGAATTTGAAGACTCTCCATTGGTGGATTGCACACTCTACATGAAGCTAGTTGGAAGTTTGTTGTACCTTACACATACAAGACTGGATTTGTCTTATGTTGTAAGTGTTGTAGCAAGGTATCTGCAGCAGCCACATGAGATCCATTGGAAGGCAGGAAAAATAATTCTTCAATATGTCCAAGGAACAAAGAGTTTGGGGGTACACTATGCAGTTGGTTCTTCACTACAACTAGTTGGATTTTCTGATTCCGATTCGGATGGAGATCCAATTGATAGAAATTCCACTTCAAGTTTTGTTTCTATGTTTTATGAAGGTCCTATTTGTTTGGCAAGTAAGAAACAACACACTATTTCTCTTTCATCAGTAGAGGCCGAGTACAGGGCAGCAATGAATGCAGCCACAGAGTGCATTTGGTTGTAAGGTATTCTTCGGGAATTTGGTGTTACTATTGATTCTCCAACCAACATTTGGTTGGAAAATCAAAGTTCCATCAAGATATCTACTAATCCAGTACATAGGAAGAGAACAAAGAACATTGAAATCCATATGCACTACATTCGGGGCTTAGTGCATGACAGAGTGATTTCCTTGCAGTATTGCCCATCCACCGAGCAAACTGCTGATATTTTCACCAAGAGTTTTACTGAGAAGACCTTCACTTACTTGAGATATTTGCTTGGAGTAAGTGATGGATGGTGATTACTACAATTTTATTGTAGGTTTATCCCCATGTCCATTTTAGAGGGAAGTGTTTATCCCATGTGGTTTTACTTCTTGTCCTCAATTTACATGGACAAATAAAATTTCTATTTGTAATGAGGTGACTTGAGCCTTTGTTGCCCAGGCCTCCCACTTTAATTTCATGAGATGTACTAAGTTCTGGTTAAGGGGGGTTGTTAGAACAGTAATCCATACTTAGTACCATAGTTCATAACCTTAGTCAATTTTATTTCCACATGTGCATTATTACACTATAGTTTGGACTAGGTAACTTTAGTTGGTCAAATATCCACTTTTGGGACTGTTCACACCTGTTTCCAAGCAACCCAGATCACCCAAACTCCAGTTTTGTCCACAAGTGCGCCCTCATTAAATGCTTGAGCACTCTCCTTCCTTGAAATGGGGAAACTCTGTTGACTTTGAGCGCTTGAGTGAATTTAGCTCATTTTTTGCTAGATTTGGAACATTTAATGCCTCCTTGGACCCCCCACACTCCTCTACTTTCTCACCCATGCATGCCGTAGCCTCATAATTGCTCTAGCATGCTTCAGCCACCATCACACCAGAATTCGTGACTGTTTGGGATGATTAGGACTGAGTTGGACCCACCTAGGGGGGATTGAGGCCATTTTGGCAAGTTTAGCTTGTACACTCATCTTGAGCTATCTAATGCTCTCGAATTTCTCTATGATGTAATAAAAACATGTTCTAAACATTTTCACATGTTAGATAGACTGATAATACCAAGTTTCAGTTCACATTGTGTGTAAATTTATCTTCTTTTCAAGCTATTTTGCTGGTTATTGCAAATTATTCGATTTTTTGAGGTTATCCATAGGTCCAAGATCTACTGTGAATCAAAATACTCATACTTTTGCATGATAGGTATAGCATCTTTCATAGATAGTATTTTTTATTTCTCATATCGCAACTGTTGTTCTGAGTTTGTAATGGTTCTGCGATATGCATTCCGGAGAATTCTGCAATATGCATTCCAAAGAATTATGTGATGTATGAGACAAGGTGATGAATAATGAGAATAATTCATTGATATATGTCTTTGTCTCTTTTTGAGTTATCTCAATGTGCTTGAATATGTGTTGTCGCAATGTTTGATGTCTCTACATGGTTCTATATGTTTTATGAATTAAATCGCAGTTATGTTATGTATATCAAATATGTTAAGTATGTTTCGATAATCCGTTAATCAATAGACCTGATTAGTCTGTCGATTGTTAAATAATAATGTTTTGATGCGAATAATTATTCTGTCGATCTCTGATCTACTTAGCGATTGATTGTGAATGATGTGTGTCCTCTTTCATCTGTAGAAATGTGGTTCCTACAGCCCCCATACATATCTCGAGTGAGACTTCACTCACTCCACCGGTGTTGCTGGAAAAGGGTAAAACCTTTATGGTTCGATGTCTATTGGAGTCTATGTTGAGGTTCGTTGATGACAGTGAGAAATAGAACCCTGTCGACAAATCTGCGTCAACATACTTCCCTCCTTCAATATAGACAAAGACTCATGAGACATATCCTAGGAATTTTACAAAGCCAGCCTAATAATTTGATCACCTACCAACATTTCACCAATATGCCGACTCGAAAACTTGAGTTGGGAAGGGATCTTCTCACTACATGCCTTTATTTCATCGGTCCGCACCAAATATGGCCTATCCTCCGCTTCCTTGGGATTACTGAGGTATCCACTATTCTTCCATATTTTCACAAATTTTTTAACCTCATTGCTGGAAAAATATATCCCTTTCATGAAATTAGGACTTACAATTTCATTCTGCACCAAAATCACTTCCTTAGTTGGAAAACTTTCTTCACAAATGACTTCCTCTCCCACTTCCACCTTCTTCATCACCTTTCCAATACCACCCTTCATGTCCATCTTTTTTATGTGAAAGGTTGTACTATCATCCCTATCAAATTCTATATGTGTCACAGGTGGATCTAGATTACTAGAGAAAGCTTCACTTAGAATTTACCAAACATTGACAGGAAAATAGAAGAAATATGAAGAAAATATTAAGCAGAACATAAGAGAAAAACACTCATGTGGATTGATATTCAATTGCATTATTATTCAAGAATATGTGTACAATATATAGATGCTCTCAAGAGACACAATCGAGAGGCTTAGTGGCAAGTTGAATTTCTTACAATAATGAGGCTTAGATTGGACCAATTCACCCATCAATGACATGAGGCCAAGTGTAACTCATAGATTGGGCCATAATGAGGTTCAATGAACATAGATGGACCATGAGGAAGGTTAGTCTAATCAAAATAGTGTGAAAGGTACCATTATGAGGGCTCATGGGTGAGTAGTTGGCTAAGTAGTGTCCATTAATGCACAAGTTTACCAAATCCTCAAGAGGGCGCACTCCATCTCCTTAAAACATGGAAATGCAATAACTCCCACATAAATGCAAGTTAGTGGGGATCATTGACTCCTAAAATGAAGTAAATGAGTGTATAAGTGGAAAACAAGTCTTTATGGATAGATCACTAGTCCAAAGTGGTCAAATGTGGACAAACTATGGTCCAAGACACTATACTATGCACTAGAAGGCCAAATAACACAAGGTAGAAAAACATGAAGGTCCATGGCATGTATATAATGGGAATATTGTTCTAGCACCCCCCTGTAATCCAAAATTGTATTGAGCATGAGAAATAAGGCCCAAGAAACAAAGGCTTATGGTCACCCTTTACATTATTAATCCATATAAAACAAGGAAAGAGGTAGAACCACTTGGGGAAAATCCTCCCTAAAAAGTGGACATGAAATAGAAACCAAAAAATATATAATCTCCAAAATAAAGGAATATGTTTGGAGGAAAATTCTTCTTAGGAAGAAGTGGAATGTGCTCAACTAGGTCATAAACATGTACAACTTAATGATGGAAACTGAATCCATGTAGAACAATTGAAACATACTGATAGTAGATCGAATGCATGTGTTGTTCAAACTTGAACTTCAAACCAACTAGGGTGCCAAGTCTAGAAGAGGCTTGATATGATTGAGAATAAGTGATCCCAAGGGAATCATAAGGCTCCTGAAGCATCAAAATCAAACCATGATAGTTGTAATCAACTCCAAGAAAGATGAACAAGAGTCCCAAGTGTGCCAATGTGATGGCTAAGGCTTCTCCATCTTCAAGTGAACTTGAAGAAATTCTGCTAGTCATGGTATAGGAATACATAGGAATTAAAAGAGTGTGAGATATATTCACTTGAATTCCAAACTTTTCCTTGACCATCTTTGATCCAATACTCTCATGTCAAGAAAAAACCTCTTCTAGAGAAGGCTCATCATGATCACCGGTCAACAACCCATATTCAACATTCGTAATAGAAAACATAGAGGAGAAGGAAGTCAAATGGAGAGACATCTCTTCAATTTTATTGATGACAACAATTTTTATGTTATCTTCATGGAAAACATAGGAAGCCACAGAGGAGGAAATTTGAGTTGGATCATTTGTTGAATATGTATCTCCTTCTTGTTCTTCTTCAATTTGAACAACTTTTGAGAAATGCATGTGGCCGAGACCTTTGGATGGATAACACATGAGGAGGTGTCCATTTGCTTGCTCTCCATATAGATATTATATTCTTTTTTCATGCCAAGAGATCTATATATATTTCTCCAAATATCAAATGGATACTCAACAGAATGAATGAGATAATGTATTCTAGGCAGTATAGCCAGCCACATAGTTCCATATGCTCTATCACAATCACTAATCCAATCACACTTCTACTCATAGGACTTTGTATCGCTCACAACACCAATGGAAACATCAAAGGGACATTTTCTCTTGAGATATGCACACATATTTTCTTTCCACTCAAAATAGTTGAATGGAGAGAGGAGAGGAATTGCTTTTGAATACATGAAGTTGTTGTAGGAACTTGCAAAACACTTGGAAATCTATTTTAGAAGCAATACTAGGATCCCTTATGCAACTCTGATACCATGTCAAATTATATATGTGCAATGGGTGGATCTATATTACTAGAGCAAGCTTCACTTAGAATTTACCAAACATTGATAGGAAAATAGAAGAAATATGAAGAAAATATTAAGGAGAACATAAGAGAAAAACACTCATGTGGATTTATATTCGATTGCATTATTATTCAAGAATATGTGTAGAATATATATATGCTCTCAAGAGACACAATTGAGAGGCTTAGTGGCAAGTTGAGTTTCTCACAATAATGAGGCTTAGATTGGACCAATTCACCCATCAATGACATGAGGCCAAGTGTAAGTCATAGATCGGTCCATAATGAGGTTCAATGAACATAGATGGACCACAAGGAAGATTAGGCTAGTCAAAATAGTGTGAAAGGTACCATTATGAGGGCACATGGGTGAGTAGTTGGCTATGTAGTGGCCATTAATGCATAAGTTGACCAAATCCTCAAGAGGGTGCACTCCAACTACTTAAAACATGGAAATGAAATAAATCTCACATAAATGCAAGGTAGTGGGGCTCATTGACTCCTAAAATGAAGGAAATGAGTGGATAAGTGGAAAAACAAGTCTTCATGGATATATCAGTAGTCTAAGGTGGTCAAATTTGGACAAACTATGGTCCAAGACACTAGAGTAGGCACTAGAAGGCCAAATAACACAAGTTAGAACAACATGAAGGTCCTTGGCATGTATATGATGGGAATATTGTTCTAAAAATCATCAGGAGGTGCTTCCTTCCTGGTCCATATCTTCTTTTTAAACTTATGTTCACAGTCACTCACTATGTGGCCATATAGGTGACAACAGGCACACCTAAAAGGAACGTTGAAATAATCTAGTTGTTGTGTCAATATATAGTCCCTCACCACGATATCGATGGATTCAAATAATCCTTTCCTTTCATCAATATCCACTAGAATCCTCTCCACAAAGTGATGCTGAGAGTTGAATAAATATTTGTCGACAACCAAAAATTTTCGGATAGCATCTTCGATTTCCTTGAGTCCCTCTTGAGACCAAAATTCCAAAGGAAGATACAAAAATTTAACTGAAATTGGGAAGGAATCTAGTGAATCCATCCTGGGATAAAATAATGGGTGCCAAGGCTTGAGGTCAACGGGGGGGGGGGGGAGAGATTTGTTCATCCACAATCGATGAAGTGTATGTATCGCCACCTCCTAGGTTTTAAAATCAAACCCAATAAAGCCCCTCATAACTCTTCCACCACCTATCCCCTAGTTGATTGAACCCATTTCTTTACAACACCTTATAAAAAAATCCTACCACAGAATTTTTAGACAAGTATTTGGATAGAAAACCTCGAAATATCCATCACTTGTATATATTTCCTGACCACCAACTCCATCCCACGCCCTTTATTTAACGACACTTTTTTTCTCTTCCGCATCGCTTCACCACTGGAATTCTATAACAAGGAAGCCTTCAATTCCTCTAGTTTCAAACTTTTACCAATGAATCCCCCCTCTTTGGGATCAGATACAAAGTCCATAAAAAATCCTCCCACTTTGGGTTTAGAAACAGAGTGTGGTGGATTTTCCCTTAGAGATGCTTCAAAAAAATTATCTTCATCACCCTTCTAGGTGGAACAGAACTCACATCTGATGACATTATGGCCAAATAATGGTTTTAAATGTTCTGCATGCAAAGTCATGAAGGGAGGGGTGGTTCTCATACCTTCCAAGGACACTGACGTTATCCCATGCATAGGAATTATGGGAACCAACCACCTTTATGACTGAGCTCGTGAAATGGATCCAGAAATCAATGTTTCCATTATGGAATTTTGTGTGCTCAAACTATGAGATCCTCTCCCATCTTGATGTGGGAATGAACTAAAATGACTGAAAAGGATGTCATCTATCAGCCCCTGATGACGGTGAACCTCATATTCATTCCCCCACTCAACTTTGGATCTAGCATCCACCTCGAGATTTCCAGAGATGATTTGATTTTTTCATCCCCACGGAAAATGTTTTCACTCTAGATAGAGTCATCAGAATAGTCAAATAGGTGGCCACATATTTCCTTGATTTTCAAAGAGAACCAACAAAACCTAAACCGTAGTGGTCTGCACTAGAAACCATTAAACTCCCATTTGATTTTATAAGATATTGAGTGAGTATTTCCAATACTAAAACCACTTGTCATTTGAACACAATTCGATGAGATTCCAGACGCATTGCAAACATACTCGCAATTACTTTGGGTGTAACAAATGTGACCTAGTGCATGCCTTAGTCAACACATTGAAATATGAGAATCCTAGGCAATGTTCATTAGAACTAGTGACACATGAGAACATGAGATTTTACATGTATTTTGTTGGACCTTTGTAGGATGCATCTTCTCTTCTTCTTCTACCCTCTTCTTTGTTTTCATACTAGTAGTATAAAATGAATTATATTATGTGTAATCATATACATGGTTGTATTAATATGAAATGTTGAGGATTAATATTGACGGTTGATTATTCTTCCCTAAAAAATATACGGAAGACATAATATTTGGACTATGGAACCTTAAAACTCACAAGGAAAATGCATTGATTCTAAATCATATTATAGGAATGGTATGTTAGAGGAAACTATAACATGTATGTTGTCCTAACCATGGAACATAGGCATGAATCACCTCTCCACATATCTATGCTATACCAAGAATTAGGTTATAAAGAAATTATTGTTGCAACATTGATATGAAGGCCCATCCATTAGGGATGCAAAAACAATAAATGGAAAAACATAACGAGATACTAGCTCTTTAGAGAAATACATAACATATAATTGGGTTAAGTGGAATGATGGAACACTTTGATATAGTACTTATTGCATGATGGAGAAATTAATATATCTATTGAACAATTTTATTGACATAGAATGTTATTGACATAGAATGACGTGTGTAGGGTAGGAAAGGAGACGTATCTTAAGTGTTTCCCTAAATCTTGACATTGTGGACATAAGAGCATTAGTTAGAGGATATTAAGAAGATTCCATCCTATTAAAAGTACTATATAATCAATAATCATCTATTCTAGGTAACTTGAGGAAGTAAAGAAGACGCTATCTATCAAGGCAAGATGTGTGGAAAATTAGTTAGAGAGACAAGGAAGGTTTAAAACATTGACCCTAAAATGGTAATGGTGTATATTTGACTTATAAGCATTTCCTAATGTTATGTTATAGAGGATGGAAAATGGTAATCTTACAAATTTATAATGGTGATAACTTATTGTAGTCCTCATAACCATAACCTACTTGGAAGGATGAAATAAATAGAAAATAGTAGCAATAAGATACTTCATAGAAGATGATGGATACTAAACTAAAAATACATGTTGATATGAAAGTTCCACAAATAAATTGTGGGAATGCACCTTCCAATAATAAAAAAGAATCAACTAGGAGTATCAACCTACCCTAGAATGTGACAGAAAATTCTAAATTTATCATGAGGGAACAAAACATTATGAGATAGAAAGGATAACTTTACACTATTGAAATACTCCTTTATTATGCACCTTAATAGAATAATTGGAAATTCATAGAAAAAATAACATAATAAAGAAAGATTTCATAATGAAAATAACATAATTAATACAACAAGATATAATAATAAATAATAAAAAAATATTACAAGATCTATACCTTTATACTTAAAAGCAACGTTCACTTGTCTCTTTAAGGGGGAAAGTTTTAGATGAAGCTAAGGTCCAATTACAAAATGCTTCTCAAGACATCTTGTTACATTGCTTCTACTTATGCATATAGTTTCTAGTGAAGGAACATTCTAGTAGACAGAACCTTCTAGCAAGCCTTCTTAGAGAAGGCATTTTGTAGTAGGATGAATCTTCTAGTAACCTTGTTAAGGAACTTTGTAGTAGGTGGAACATTCTAGTAACTCTTCTTACAAATATTTATTTCACACTATATCTACTTTATGGACCTTATTTAATATAAATTTCCTTAATACATAACAAGCTATTTATGTAAGGAGGTAAGGATAGGACCCTAACATGCCCTCCTACTTAAAAAAGAACATTGTCCTCAAGGCATGAAATTAATGAAGTATTTCTCTTGGTTCCCACATAGCATTCTCAAGGTGGGTATTTTTACACTATACCAAGACCTCTTGGATGGTGTGATCACAAATCCAACTTTCCTTGTTGTCAAGGATGCCCTCGAGATTAAGCGAAATAGAACCTTCTTCATCCAATTATTTAATGTTAGTTTGAACACAACAGTGACAACATACCACTTTCTTCATGTAGGAGACATGAAATATGGGATGAATATTCATTAGGGGAAATTTTAATGAAAAATGGTTTTCCAAACCGTAATTCAAATTCCATGTCGTCATGTATTATCCAATCAAAATGCTTTAAAATTCAAAAGAAATGCATATAAAAAATTGGAGGGAAAAAACAAAAACTACTTTTTTGAATCATATTTTCAACTTATCTCCTTGTATATTTACTAAAATTTAAAGTGGGAGCTCTTGTTGGATGCGCCATTAAATTTTTCATCTAACGAATACCCAATTTGCATACTTTTAACATCATCTACATCACGAAAATTAGAAAATACATTAAAAAAACATGTTTTTCTATCACTAGAAACACATTTTTTTACTATGTATTTTTAGTTTTCGTGATGTGGATGTTGTTAAAAGTATGTAGGTTGGGTAATCCTTGGATGCAAAAAAATTATGCATTCAATGAGCTCTCCTGCTTGGAATTTGAGCAAACCTACAAGGATATAAGTTGAAAATATGATCCAAAAAAGTAGTTTTTTTTACTTTCTCTACACTATTATTTTATTATTTTCCTTAGGATTTCCTTAGGAGGACCGTTTTTCATCCAAATTTCCCCTAATGTGAGTTGATAAGTAACTCCAATTTGTAAGCCATTGGGCCCATATGATTGATGATCCTATAGTGACCATAAAACTTTGGTGAAAACTTCTACTAGTGGTTTCCCTAACGTGAGATCTTCTCATAGGTCTAGATAGCATGGAGAAATACTTGATACCCTTCTACAAAATGGTGTTCTAAGCGATGTTAATCAACATATTTCTTCATCCTATTATGAGCCATTACAATATTATCCTTGAAAGTGCAGATAATGTTGGCTCAAGTTGTGAGTGTTTCATGATCGTCTTGTACCTCATAGATCCCTAGTAACCATGATAGTACTGGGGGTATTTTATCCATAAACTGTTTCAAAGGGATTCATTCAAGTTGAAGTATGATAATCTGTATTTTTCCACCATTCTGCTAAAGGTAACCACTAATCCCATTGGGATTTCCACTTTTAATTAAAGCACTAAAAATATGCTTTCAAGAACATATTAACAAATATAGTTTCGCTATCATTTTGGGTATGATAGCAAGTTCTTAGATTTAGTTGAATTCCCTAGACTTGAAACGATTCTTGCTAGAAATTATCCATGACAATAATCAATGGTAGACAATGGACTTTGAATATATTATCCATGAATACTTGGGCTACCATAGAGGCCTTAAAAATATATTGTAGCACACAAAAATGAGCATATTTGGAAAGGTAATCAACCATAACCATGGTTAAAAGCTTTTTACTAGATTTTGGTAACCCGATAATGAAATCCATATAAATGTCAATCCATACTACCCCTTGAATATGAAGTAGTTGAATTCATCTTGGAGGTTTTATTGTCTCACCTTTATGTCTTTGGAAAGTGTCACATTCAACCAAAAATGTTTGGATGCCCTTCTTCATGTCTTACAACAAAAATGATCATTTAATCCTTTCATATGTTTTATGAAATCTAAAATGACTAGATGAGGGAAAAAATGGAGCTCCAATAACACCCGTGGTTTCAATGATGAATTCTTGTGTAAATATAGAATGTCCTTGAAAATGAATGTCATCATTGTTCCAAGCGTAGCATTGATATGCATGGGGTTCATGTTGAATTTGTTGGATCATGGTATAAAGTGTGGGTTCTTACAACCATTCATTAAGGATTTCATTCAACTAATCTATGATGATGAAGGAGAAGGAAAAGAGGGAACCTGATTATTTAGGTTGTCTAGAGAGAGCATATGCTACCACATTCTCCTTTCCGTTTTGGTCAATCATCTCATATTCATATCCAATCTTTTGGTTACCCATTTTTGTTTCTCAGGGACAAAATTACTATATTCAATAATGTATTTCATGCCATGATGTTTGGTTTCGATATAGAAATGTTTCCCAAGTAGGTATTCATGATAAATGTCCACGCCATTCAATATGGCCATCCTATATTTTTCATAAGTTGATTTTTCTAAGTGTCACTCACAGAGTTGTCTACTAGTAAAAATCAATAGTTTTCCTTCTTTCATGAGGACTACTATGGTGATTTTAACCAAGGCATCGCATTCAAGGACAAATTTTTAGTGAATTTAGTAAAAGTGAGTTCCAGAGTGGTACACATAGGCTCCTTAAATTCTTGGAAAGTTTGTCTTGCCACATCATTACAAATGAAATATTCTTTTTTTGAAAATCTATTAATGGATCTACAATCTTACCATAAATATAGATCAACTTTTCGTACGAAGTAGTTAGTCACAAGGAACCTCTAAGGATTTTAAGAGTTTTAGGGAAAGGCAAATACTTCACTGCTATAGTTTTCTTCAGATCCGCATGGACACTCTCCTAACTAATAATATGGAACAAATATTCCACTTCAGATATGCAAAAGGAAAATTTGTACTTTTTAATAAAGAGGCCATGATCCTTAAGTTGTTTTAGGACCTAATCCACATGAGCTAAATGGGATTGCAAAGTTTTACTCTAGATCAACATGTCATAAAAAAATAGAAGGACAAATTTGCATAGAAAGAGTTTAAATATTTTGTTCACGAGACTTTGGAAGGTGGAAAGTGCATTGAAAAGGCCAAAGGGCATAACCAAGAATTCATAATGTCCTTAATGAGTGAAAAAAGTAAATTTGGGAATATCTGAAACCCTCATGCAAATTGTATGATACCCCAAGTGGGGATAAATTTTTGGTCAGGAAGTAATCACCCTGGAGTTCATACATAAGGTTTTCAATGGTAGGAGTGGGAAACTTATAATTGATTGTCAACTTGTTCAAAGAATGAAACTCAAGACACATGCACCAAGTGCCTAATTTCTTTAGGACCATAACAATTGGGAAATAATAGGGACTGGTACTAGGGTAGATGAGACCAATAGATAGAAACTATTGAATAATCATTTCAATTTAATTATTTTGGGGAAATAGATGATGATATTGAAATACATTGGGTGGAAGGATATCGGTTATGAGTGGAATAGAATGATCATTCTCACCACCAGAAGGCGGTAATCCTTTGCGAGTGTCAAATATGGATAGGTGTTTGTCCAAGACTAATTAGTAAATCTAAGAAGGAATGGGTTGAGGAGGGGTATTGAAATATTGAATGGCATGGAATTGTGCCACAATGCTTGAATGGCAATTTTTATGAATCTTTTTGATATGGTGAAAATGGATACCCTTTGAAGATCATGTTGGGAATGTTATATTCTTTGAATGTAAATTGACTGCAAGATTCGATAGTTGATTAGTTTAAGTTGAATGGAGTTGGAGGTGACAAAGCATGGAATTTTGGTATTTTGACCAACAAAAATTAGTTTCTTGGTCGAAGGAGAATGATTGGTTGAAAGGAAGATGGTGGAACGAACATAATCTTAGCATGAAATCAACCAAAGTTGGCCTAGTCAAGTTGACTGTAACATAATAACCGAAAGTGGTTAGGAATTTATGGATTTCCTTTAATGAGCGATTGGTTGTATTACGTCTATACATAAGATGAAATGTCTATGAAGAATGATCATGATGTAATGTCACGAAGTGTGATTTTGTTTCTAGCAAGTCATAGTTGTAAACATCTTTGTTTAAGTGATTGATTAATAGATGAGTGAAAGCTCACTAGTTTGATGGTTTTCCTCCTGGAGAGAGCTTTCCATGGTAACTTCTATGTAATGTGTTAAATGTGTTGTGTGTGATTGTAATATGTTTAATTGTGTTTAACTATATAAATCTATTTTCAAACCTGTTGTAATCACTATTAGACCCAATAGTCGGTATCACAATTGTATTTGAAGACAATGGGGCGCCTTTGTTGATGAGGATCCCAGATTTCTATGGAATACCTATTACAGTGGGAGTCTTCCAGAAGCATTGATTTATAATAAGAATATCTAACATGTCGAGGATAGAAATAGAAAAGTTTAATGGAATTTTTTTTGAGATTTAGAAGCTTAAAATTGAGTATATCCTTGTATATTGAGAATAATGGATTGAAGTCGAACCAAGAACAACTTTAGCAAGTGTTTCAAAAGAAGACTAATAGAATATCAATAGAAAGGAAAGGAGTAAAATCCTTCTTTATTTAGTAGATTTTGTATTGTTGAATGTAGTAGAAGAGATTACAAAGAAGCTATGGGAAAATATTGGAAACTTGTACCGGTCGAAGTCTCTAGTTAACAAGTTGTTTCTATAGAGGAAGTATATATTTAGTGGATGGGTCAAGGGGAATCGGTTACATAGAATTAGACTGCATTCAAAAATGTAATCAGTTAGGTGTCGTATATGGATATTAAAATCAACGAGGAGAAGAAATTAATTACTCTATTGTGTTCTTTGTAAGATTCCTTAGATAGCCTAGTCATTTCTATTGGAAGCAATAGTACAACATTGAATATTGATGATGTGGTTTCATCTTTATTACTTGAAGAGATGAAACAAAAAAATGTGGAATGAGAAACCCACAAAGAATTAATGGTAAGAGTTGAACCGATAGACAAAGGAAAAGGAAAAACCTACAGTAGAAGATTGAAGTCGGGGGGTAGATCTAAGAACATATCCACTAGTCCAGTGACAAAAACATGATGGAAGTATGGTAAAGTTTGGAATTATAGACAAAATTGCAAGTTGGGAAAAGTAGAGAAAGGAAAAGGATCTAAAGAAAGAAATTCAAATGATGGTAAGTCTTCACAAGAAGAGAAAGGAAATGTGTATTTGGCCTCCTCAAGTACATAGTTAGATCGAGACTCTTGGTTGATCGACTCCAGCACGACATATCATATGAAAACTCACAGAGAGTGGTTCTGTGAGTACGAGAAGATCGACACTAGTGATGTTATACTGGGATATGAATTGACCAAGATAGTTGGACAAGATAAATTTTGACTAAAAAAGAAATAAAAAAGAATAGGAACAAGTCCAACAGTGTTGCATATCCCAGGTTTGGCTCAAAACCTGATCTCATTCAGTAAGATGAGGAATGGAGGTGTGCAATCTATATTTGAGAAATATATGTGTGAAATGGTGTGAGGTGTGATGGTATTGATGAGGGGTTTTCGGACTAGAACCTTGTACAAACTATTTGGAAGATAAAATGCTGACGAAATCACTAATGTGGTCAATCCTGAGTCCAATGGAAAATTTTCTTGTCTATTCGACTCAACCATGGAGTGGCATTAACAAATGCGGCATATAGGTGAAAAATATCTTCATTCTATGAACAATAAAGGTATGGTCAAATGTCTCCTTGATTGCTTTGAAGAAGTCAACTTCTGTGAACATTATATTTATGTTAAACATAGTCATGTAAGGTTGTCATTTGGTGCTACTAGGGCTAGAGAAATACTAGAGTTAATACATAGTGATGTGTTTGGACCTATGTCGCTCTCATTACTAGGATAATCTCTATATTCCATTTATTTCATAATTATTTATCCAGAACGACATGATTTTATTTTTCAAGGAAGACATTTGAGGTTTTTGAGAAGTTTCAAGAGTTCAAAGTTCTTGTGGAGAATAAGACTGGTAAAAAGATCAAGGTGCTAAGAATTAATAATGTTGGAGAATTATGTAGAAAGGTGTTTGACTAGTTTTGTAGAGAGCATGGTATATATTGACAAACCAAAAATCCCTACATGTCTCAAGATAAAAAAGTTGTTGAAAGAGTGAGTAGAATGATGATGGAGAAAGTGAGGAGCATGCTAACTTTGGTGCAAGAGTCACATAGGAATTTTGGGAATAGGCAGTGAACATGCCATGTTACCTACTGAAGATTTCATTGTCGACGAATCTGGTTGATATAAATCCATATGAGGCATGGTGTGGTAAAAGGCCCTCTCTTACACATATTAGAGTGTTTGGGTGTGATGCCTTTGTGCATATACCAAAGGATAAAAGAAAAAAGCTTCATAAAAAGTTAGAGAAATAAATCTTCATTGGATACATGGATTGAGTGAAATGGTATAAGTTGTGGAGCCCAGTGACAAGGAAGGTATTTTATAGTCAAGATGTGATCTTCAGAGAAGTCAAAAGAACTTAGAGGAATTAATAGGTTGAAGAGAAAAACCAGAAAAGAAAGAGATTGAAATAAATGTTGAATGTATGGACTAAAGTGAGTCAATTGATTCCGTCAAATTGGTGGAACAATAGACTCCAAAAGTTAGGAGGCTTGGTCAAGCAAGGAAACAACCAGAAATATATAGTCCACCCAATGTTCGATCTACTTTTGTGTTATCTTCCATAGAAGATGATCCCATTTAAATAAAGGAAGTGATTGAATTGATAGAAGGTAAAATATCCAAAAGGGCTATGGAAGAATAAATGGATTCCTTGAAGAAGATTGAAACATGGGATTTATTCACATTACCAAATGGAAGGTAACCCCTTAGCAGTAAGTGGGTGTTCAAGAGAAATTTGAATGCAGTAGGTCAAGTATAGAAGTACAATGCTCAACTGGTAGCAAAAGGATATCCCCATCCCGAGGGATTCAATTTGGTGAATTGTTCTCACCCGTTTCTAAGGTAACTTATATAAGGGTACTAATCCCTTTAGCCACAAAATTTTAACTTGAAATAGAATAAATGGATGTAAAGACAATATTTCTTCATGGTGATATTGAAGAAGAGATTTATATGTAGTATCCTGAAGGTATTATAGTGTAAGGAGAAAAATATTTGGACACTAATCTCAAGAAGTGTCTCTACAATTTAAAATAATAACCTAGGATGTGCTATCAGAAGTTTGACATGTATATCCAATAGTTGGGGTTTGTGAGAAGTCAGGTCGATCACTATGTGTATGGGAAGGAAGTTGTTATTCATTTTGTATATGTAGTAAATTCTATGCCAACAACATTTTTTTAGTAAGAAATAAGATGGATTTGGTAAAGGAGGTAAAACTATAGTTATCCTTCAAGTTCGACATGAAGGGTCTCGAAGTAGCAAATTTTATTCTTGGAATGGAAATTTAGAGAGATCATGTAGGTAGAAGGCTCTATTTAACTCAAAGGAAATATGTTGAGACAATTTTGAAATGTTTCAACATGCAACAAAATAGACCATTCAAGGTCCCTAGTCCTTTGGGAGTCAAGCTATTTGTTAAATAGTATCTGATCACGTGGGAAGAAAAGTACACGTTATGTGTGCCTTATGTTAGTGTTGTAGGTATTCTAATTTATGTTATGGTCTGTACACAACTGAATATTTCCCATATAGTGGAAGTATTGAGTAGGTACATGTAGACACCTATACAAGAGAACTAGACCACAATCAAGAGAATTTTTAAGTATCTCCATGGCACAATGGATTATGCAATCTATTGTGGATAAGAGCTTGAGGTCAACAAGGAAATCAATGTGCATAGTTTTTTCGATTGCAACTGAGCTATAGAAATTTACTGCAGATGGTTGAAAAATGGATATGTGTTGAACATATTCAATTGGGCAGTCAGTTGGATGAGCAGAAGGAATTCCTTCATTTAACTATCGACTACTTAAGCTAAATACATGGTGGCTACTCACGCATGTAAGTAATCTGTTTGGTTGCAGAGGTTGTTTTTAGATGTTGGGTTAAGAAAACATAATGTTAGGTTGAATTGCGACAATCAGAGTGCAATCTTCCTTGTGAAAAATCCAACATATCATTCTAACATGAAACACATTCATGTTCAATACCATTTTGTAAGGGAGAAGGTGCAAAAAAAAAACATGTTACTAGAAAAGGTAGACATGATGAATAATGTTGTAGAATCATTGACTAAGTCGATAAAGAAAACATTTTTTCCCAGTGTAGGGAAATGATGGGCTTATTAGCCCTACTAAAGTGAATTGATGTTCTAAATGTCATTTTTAAGCAAAGAAGAAAATAAATGGGAGAATGTTGGGAATGTTATATTTTTTGCATGAAAATTAATTGGCAAATTTGATAGTCAATTTGTTTACATTGACTGGAGTTGGATTCGATAGAACCTGGAAGTTCGGTTAGCCAACCGACTGAAATTAGTTGTTTTTTCAAGGGAAAAGGATTGGTTGATGAAAATTTGATGAAACAAATGGAATCTCAATGGGAAATCAACCAAATGTGACCCAATTAAGTCGAATATAACATAATAACCAAAGTTGTTAGGAAGTAATGGATTGTCATTAATGACCAATTGGATATAATACATCTATAAATAAGATTAAATAGATATGAAGCATTTTCGCGATGTACTGTAATGAAGTGTGATTTGTGGTTTAGCAACTCAGGGTTGTAAACACATTTTTTTGAGTGTTTGGTTAATGAATGAGTGAAATCTCACTGGCTTGCTGGTTTTCATCTAGGAGAGAGGTTTCCAGGGTAATTCCAGTGTAATGTTTTAAATGTGTTGCGTGCCATTACATTATGTTCAATTGTGATTAACTATATAAATTAGTTTTCAAACATGTTGTAATCAATATTAGACCCAATATATCCAACTATAATTCAATTGAGAGTGTAATGATGCCATGATTGTTGTAAAAGCATGTATAAGGGACCAAAACACATGGTGATAGGGCCTAATGTTCATAATCATTCAACACCCATTACAATATCACATCTAACCATGTCAATTGAAAACATGTGGGTATTGAGGTAAGAATCGCCCATTTGAAATTGCACATTTTCATAGCCCCCATATTTCATAGCTTCTCCTTTGGAAATCATGATTTGAAATTTGTTCATAACATGGATATAATTTTTTTCTTGGGAAGCTCAAATGATGAATAAATTTATGTGTTCTACCACTATCAATTAATATGTTGACCTTGTGATGTTTATTTGGCCTATAAATTTGAGGGTTTCGGTGAATAAATAAAAGTCAAGCACTACAAAAAAATAGCCCTTTAGGGGTGGTTTTGGATTGCGGGGATCTTGGTAAAACCCCCCCTAAATTTTTTTTCAGACCTTTGGAGGCAGTCTTTTAAAACCACCCCTAAAAGTCATGGAAACTGGACTTTTGGGGGCGGTTTTTTTAAATCTGCCCCCAAAACTCTTGAAATTTTACTTTTGGGGGCGGTTTTTGGAAAACCCCCTCTAAAATCCCAATTCTCATAACTTTTGGTGGCGGTTTGTCAAAACCCCCCCTAAAAGTCATGAGAATTGAACTTTTGGAGGCGGTTTTTTCGGAACCCCCCTTAAAAGTCATGAGAATTGAACTTTTGGAGGTAGTTGCTTGAAAAGCCCCCCTAAAATCCCAATTCTCATAACTTTTGGGCACGGTTTGTCAAAACCCCCCCTAAAAGTCATGACAATTGAACTTTTGGAGGGAGTTTTTTTGGAACCCCACTTAAAAGTCATGAGAATTGAACTTTTGGAGGTGGTTATTTGAAAACCCCCCCTAAAAGCCCAATTCTCATAACTTTTGGGGGCAGTTTGTCAAAACACCCCCTAAAAGTCATGAGAAATGAACTTTGGGAGGCGGTTTGTTTGGAACCCCCATTAAAAGTCATGAGAATTGATCTTTTGGAGACGGTTGTTTGAGTCCCCCCCTAAAAGTCACGAGAATTGAACTTTTGGAGGTGGTTATTTGGAACCCCCCTTAAAAGTCATGAGAATTGAACTTTTGGAGGCGGGTTTTTGAAACCCCCCTTAAAAGTCATGAAAATTGAACTTTTGGAAGTAGTTTCTTGAACTCTGCCCCTAAAAGTCACGCAAATTAAAAATTTGGAGGCAGTTGTTTAAAACCCCCCCTTAAAAGTCATGATAATTGAACTTTTGGAGATGGTTTTGTGAAACCCCATTAAAAGAAATGAGAATTGAACTTTTGCAGACGGTTTATTGAAACCCCCCCCAAAAGTCATACGAATTGAAATTTTCGAGGAAGTTTTTTGAAAACCCCCTAAAATTCATTTATGTGCGTGGGTTAGGTGTGTCACATGGGTTCAACAATGTATCTCATCAAAACATTGGATCTAAGCACACATAAGCCATTGTAGTGTTAGGAAGGGTGTGCATCATCATTCAACACCATATCCCATTAGAGCTCTACAATTGAGGCAATCATGCTAGGTTTTTCACATCAAAGATGGTTCTCACACTCCAACTTTCCATGATCCATGTGTAGCTAGGGTTTTACCCCTAGCTTGTGCAAATGAGCACCTACTAAGGAGAATGGACTCCTTAGTAGCAGTTCAGTAAGTGTAGATAATTAAGCTAAAACAGAAATTAAATTACTTCTAAAACATGCATAAAACATAATCAACAAATTTAAATAATGGCTTTTTGTATTGAAATTACCTTCAATGTGAAGGTTTGATGGAGTCCTTTGTAGTGTCCAAGAGGATGCTCCAAGCTTCAATATGCTCCTTTCTCCTTCTCCAATGTTGGGGGATGGGCCAAAGGTGGCTCTCAAGGTGAAAATAGTTCAAAGGTGAACTAGGGTTTCGAGAGAGATTTTGGCAGAGTAAGGGTGCTTGTGATTGTGGATATGAAATAAGGGATCTCCATCACCTATTTATAGTTTTTTGGTGGTGGAGTGCTGACCCATGGTTTTAGGGAACACATGGTTTTGGGCAGCTGTATAGGGTTTTTTCCTCCTTTTCCTCGTTATTTTATATTTTTTATTCCCTTTTTAGGGGATTTTTGCTATTTTTGGAGGAAAAGGGGGTTTTTTAGCCTTTTTTAGGCTATTTTGAGGGTTTTGTGGCCTTTTGGAGGCATTTTAGGCCTTTTGGAGGCTTTTTAATGGGGTTTTTTGGGATTTTAAGGGAAAAATGGTAGGAAAATGGACAAATGAGCCATATAATGTGGTAGATGAGGTAGTGAGCACTTTTTGGGTGTTAACAGATTGCCCCCTGATGTGCGAGGTCAGGAGCTCATCGTATGGCCGATGGACATCATAAGTCATGAATGGTTTTCCTGGGATGTGGAGAGAAGAGAAGAAACAAACAGAAGCCCGGAACAACGATCCCGAACAACTGCAAGAGCTAAAAGTACATAACCTCAATAATGGATGAGGAATCATCTGATCATATGGACGAGGCGGGCATTCCCATGCTCGTATCAGGATATAACATAACAATAACAATGGGGTCCAAAAAATGGGGACCTGAAATATACATGACCTCAAAAACTGAATGAGGAATAATCTCAATATATGGACGAGGCGGGCATACCCATGCTCGTATCAAGATACATAAACAAAACTGTGAGGCCCGAAAAATGGGGACCTGTAAGATACATGATCACTGTGTACATCATAAGAGTCCAGAGGGGACACAAATCTGGGACATACTGCTGAGCTGATCATGTGTGATCTAGATAAATGGTGCACTGGAACAATCAACAGTGCTACTGAGTGTGGTACCAAAGGAACTGATGAGCTGCTGGATCATAGTGACTGGGGTCATACTCTCCATGGTACACTGGACTGGAACTGAAATGGGTACTCAAGGAAGCATATAGCTGGATGGCTTCCGAATACAATCGCCAACGCAGCCCGGACATCCACAGGAACATAGAACTGGGCGTTCCGAAATGACTCACCAATGTGCTAGAGTCGGGGGAAATCCGGGGTCTTCGACTAAAAACTGATGGGATATAATCCTACGCGATCCTCAACGATGCGATCAAGGTGCTGAAGTCGAGCATGTGAGGAACAACCACTCGGAGAGGCAATGATGACTCCTCTCAGAATGGTCCATAGGCACTTATCACAGATGGTGATAAGTCCAAGGCGTAGGGACCTCTGGGCCTATCCTCTGGAATAGAGGAGCTGTCGTCGACAGAGGGAGACCTGCAACTATCAAGGCAATGATGTTTCCTTGACAGGAGCGCGAGGTGGAGAACCGAAATGTGATAGTGCTGATAACAGGACGGACTAAACTGTGGGGGGACAACTGGGCAAGTAGAGTGGGTGGACTCAAACTTCCTTTGTTCATAGTATGATAATGGAAATGATCTGGCAGCATATGAAACTGACTGAGGGGAGAGGGATCATAGCTGTATTGGATCGGGGGAGATTCAAGCTGGGGTAAAATGGCAGGGGATTGCAGAATACTCTGAACAAAGGCGACCTGATTAGGGGTGCTGCCGAGATGATCGATCATAGTGCCATGAGGCACGGGAGGATACTTCTTCATGGGTTAAGGAACTAGAAGAAGTGTGTGGATAAAATGATACTGTCGTGTGGATTTTACGAGCCCAGGACAGTTCATGCTCGTGGTTTCTTTCAATTGTAAGGAGTCTGAAAGCGATAAGAAGACTCTGAAATGATGGAATGGTACTGTCGTGTGGATTTTCCGAGCCCAGGACAGTGCATGCTCGTGGTTGCCTTCAATTTTAGAGAGTCTGAAAGCAAGTAAGAAGACTCCAGGGGGTTGCTTTTTCGTAGATTTAGTCTCCAAGGCCCAAAGAAGCATAAAAGGATGCAATGAAGAACTCTTCTAGCCGGTGTGACTAGAGTATTCCTTTTTCGTAATTAGTCTACCAGGTCCGGAAAAGGGTTAAACTTATACCAGATAGACACCCTTTCAGGTACTTTAACGAGCATGAAAGGAAGCAAGATTGCTCGGCGATCTTTTCATTCTTTTAGGAGTCAGAAAAGAGCTTAACGGAAACTCCCTAAGTGCCTTTTTCGTAAAGGAGTTGTCCGGCCCGAAAAAGGGATAAAATTATACCGAACAAAAGGAATGGCCAGGCAAGGAGGAAGTGTTCAATCAAGGATCAGTAATGGTGATCAAGAACGAGGGTAGGTGGGAACACTGATGGACCTCCTTGCGGGGTAGATGAAATGATGGCAAAATAACGAAACATTTGCAGTATGACAGGAGTGAATGGCTCATGTAAAAATGTGGAACAATCCGATGGCGGCCGATGTGGCGCGCAAACCGAGGCAGCAAGGTGTTGGGACACAAAGTTGAAATTGTACCGAGTGAGAGCGAGAAATGATCTCAAGCATCATCACGAGCTCGGAAAAATGAATCCGGCGATATAAAGGATGTCAAAAACGGGTAACGGCTGATGTGGCACGCAAACTGAGGTGACGGGGGCACTTTGAAAAATGCCCAGAAAATCTGGAGGTGAGAGCGAGAAATGATCTCAAGCATCATCACCAGCTCAGAAAAATGAATCCGATGATATAAAACATGTGAAAAACGGAGAACGGCCGATGTGGCACGCAAACCGAGGCGAAGAGTGGCGTCTGAAAAATGGGTAAAAAATGACAGGGTAAAAATAATGCACTGAGGTGACCATAATGACGGTCACGTCGCGCTGACTCCAGTGGTGGAAACGGTTCGGAAAAAGGACGCCGTATGGGGCCAGAATGACCAAAACAAGAAAAAGTCAACTGACTATAAATAGTGGTGGGTCCAACATGACATGTGTCATTTGTACTTGTTGACTTTGACTTGTGAGTTGAGTGGACCAGAGCTTAGGTGGCATTTCTGGACGATCCGTCTGGCTATTTGCTGATCCGTGAGATACAGGTATTTCATTAAACTCATACCTGCATATTTTTTCGGGCTATGGGTTGGGTAGTGGGTCCCAGGGTTGATTTGTACGGTCTACGTGGGGTGGACCGCGGGTTAGGGGGTCGAAACCGCGGTTGAAGACCGCGAGTTTCGGGCCGAACCACGCGGTTGGAGACCGCGTGTTTCGGGCCGAACCACGCGGTTGGAGACCGCGTGATTCCTGGATGGAACCGCGGTCGAGTACCGCGAGTTCGAAAGAGGAACATGCGGTTCCCAACCGCGGGTTTTGGGCTGACAGGCGCGGTTGGGAACCGCGACTATATGCCTGACAGCCGCGGTCGGAAACCGCGGCAGGAAGCCCGAAAGCCGCGGTTTTAGGCCGAGCTATTAGGGCTTCTGGGAGAGGGAAAAGTACTTTTCTTAAGTTGACATGAGTCTGATGAGTTCACTTTATGTGATTGGCAGGATGCCCCAGGTTCTCTGGAGAGAGCGGGAGATCCCTGATGAGACCATGGGTTTCATTCGAGGGAATCGCCATGTGCGATCTGTGCTGGGATTGTGCGGACTTTTGAAGTTCGCACAGATACCTATGATACGGACAGCAACATTGTTGCTGAACCGTCTGATCAGCTTCTGGGAGCCAGACATACAAGCTTTCCGGGTACAGGGTGAGAGGGTGGACCTCACCCTGACCGATGTTTACTTTTTGACGGGGTTGCCCTGCCTAGGCAGGGTGGCAGATACACAGCCGCGGGTTGCCGCGGATGTTGACATGGAGGACATGTTAGAGAGGTACTGCGGTCCGGATGCGGTTGTGCATAGGAATGCACTCATGGTGAAGGACCTACAGGAGCCGGCAGTGCGGGCCATGGCGGCGTGTGTGGTGCGGGTATTGGGTTCCCAGTCACCGGAGAAGGTGTCTGGGGGGCAGATGCAGATGGTAGAGCGCGTACTGGATGGGGTGTACTACGCGTGGGGCCAGATGTTCCTGACCTGCGTTCAGTGACAGCTGACGGCAGCGAAGGAAGATGGCAAGGGCTTTTGCTTTGGGTCCTTCCTATGTGCCTTTTTTATGGAGAGGATACCCACACTGCGGCCACGGGTGCCGATTAGGCCAGGAGGGATGAGGGAGCCGAGGATGGTCCGTTGGGGTGAGATGATGCGCCGCCGTGGTGGTGGCGATGTGGGCAGGTATTTTACGCAGGAGTTGTACCTGCAGTGGCTCCAGATACCACTGACGCTGGACGACTTCCCGTATCGGGATATGGACTTCACAGGAGATCCGGAGGCGCCACGAGCACCAGGACAGGCATGGGGACCCGACGGTACGTATATGTTTTTTATTGCATGTTATGTATGTCAAATTTTATGTATATGATAGTAGATGGATATACTGTGACTGACATATGGTTGATCGTGCAGATGTGGGACCGAGGCCACCTCCAGGACATGTGGCCCGGCGGGGTATTGTGGCCGTTCCAGCTCTGCCTGGACGAGGAGAGGTGCGACGCCGGGATCCAGAGGTGACCCTAGAGTCTGTACGGGAGCTACTAGATCGGTTATTGATAGGAGTGACCGACGAGGGATGGCGAGATGTCGATCCTGATGTAGTGCGGGATTGCATGGGGGCACCTCGTGAGTTTAGATCCATCGCGATCCGGGTGGCGATTTTGGTGGACCGGGCCCGGGCACAGGAGGCCGGAGGAGAGGAGGACTTGCCGGAGGAGGAGCGAGGGGAGGACTCAGAGGCAGCCGATGCCGGCAGTGATGAAGGATACGACTCTCATTAGGGAGTGCAGGGGACTCCCCCCGAGTTTTGTAGCTACGGCATGTATGTAGATGAGGCTTTAGGCATGTATAGCCATTTTTTGTATAGCTGAGTACAGGGGTACTCAGGACATGTATAGCACTGAACATGTATATTTTTTGATATATATATATGCACGTGGATGCACCTTTTGTATGATGTGTTATTTGTACGCACGTGGATGCGCTTTATGAGTTGTGATATGTTTACATTGCACGTGGATGCAAGTAGGTTAGGATGTTAGGCACGTGGATGCCCCTTGTGTATTTTATGTGATGCAACATGATATATGTATGTTTAGGCACGGGGATGCCCCGATGGATATGCATGTGGTTTATGTACATGGATGCAAATGTGGATGTGATGCAATCTTTTTGGGTTTTTATATATATATTTTTTTATGAGATGTTATGGGATGATGATGCATGATGTTACATGGTGTGATTGATATGCCAGTCTAGGATGTTGTTGGCCATTTGGTCTGCGACACGATTTTGAGTTCTGGGGACATGTGTGAATGTGATGGATTCAAATTGTCGACTGAGTTGTTTTGTGCGCAGGAATTTTCTAAAAAGGCAGGGATCACGCACCTGGTAGCAGTTGTTGAGCTGGGAGACAAGTAGCTGGGAGTCAAGGAACACATGAAGGTGACTTATGCCCATTTGGAGGGCGGCAGTCAGGAGACCGGTCACAGCATCATACTCCGCCTGGTTATTGGTAGCAGCGCCTATACATATCCCGTCAAGGTGAATCATCTCGTTGGAAGGGGAGTACAAGACCCATGCTGCAGAAGCCAGGTTGGGAGACCAGCGGCTTGCGCCGTCAGCGAAGCCAGTGTAACGAGGTGGAAGATGGTCCATCTGTAATCATGCAGAAAGGATGAATGTAAGATGATGGTAAAAAAGTGAAAAACAAAAAGAGAACAAACTGTACAATGCGGACCAAAATGGGGCCGCCAGTTATTCTATGGATAGAGGTTCCGTAGGATGCAACCCGTCATGGGGGTTGCGTAAAGGGAGGCCTTCAGAGTTGGTTTCAGTAAGAACATGGAGTTCCTCTGGCCGTGTGTCTATGTGATATTTGAGAATGGCGGGGTTGAACCCAGGCATTCCGTTAGATGGCCAAGCAAAGACATCACGGAACTCTTGGAAGAGTTGTGTATAATCCTCAATCTCCTGCTCGCTGCCGGAGGCTCCTAAAGTGATGAGGTCAGGGGCATATCCGGGGAACTTTGAGGGAGGAAGAGGATGTTGTTTCTGACGAACAAGGGTTACATCAGGCCATGTGTCAATGTGGTGCTCTATAATGGCAGGGTCAAGACCAGGCATTTCGGTATAAGACCAGGCAAAGACATCATGGAATTCTTTGAAAAGGTGTATGTAGTCCTCAATCTCTTGTTTACTGCAGAATGCTCCTAAAGTAATGAGTTCAGGGGCATGTCCTGGAGCAGCAATATCAACTTGGATGACAGGTGAGATGTTGGCCATGTTACCTTCCTCGAAGGCATCAGGAGCAGGAATAGGGTACTTGAACCAGTCAACCTTAGTGGGGAGGAAGTCTTTGGATTCGATCGCGTATTGGGTAGCGGTGCTAGAGGAGGATTCTTCTGGGATGAAATAGGAATGGTGGTGCATATCATCCCAAGGATAATCCGGGGCAGTAAGGGCCTCAATAATCTCCTCATCAGTACGGAAAGTCTGCGTCGTCATATCGGTTGACGAGGGGGTAGTGGTTGAAGTAGTGGTGGAAGAGATCATATAGATGATATTAACCTCTTCGGAAGGGGGAGAGACCGGGGGGTAAATCTCCTCAATGGTGGGTGGTGCCGTCTCAAGATCCAGATTGTTCATCTCATAGAGAGCCGCTCTGTAATCCGGGAGATCGGGACAATGATGTGAATAGTGCCCGTAAATACCGCAAATGGCGCAGGAGTGGTTGGTACGTAGGGACTTATCTTTAGGCTTAGGAGTGGGGTTTAGTTCGACAGTTGGGATGTTAGGGTCATCGTCGAGCATCTGCATGTGTTTCTGTAGGGCTGGTAACTGTGGACACTGGTGAGTGGCATGGCCCAACTCGTCACACAGTGAGCATTTGGGAGGAGCACGAAATACTGGAGGGTTTTTTACTGTCTTTGGAGGTGGTACAGCAGTGTAAGGTTGTGGATCTCTGCCCCCAGTGGGTTTGGGAGTAGGAGGGGGTGTCGTGGAGGACGAAGGGGTAGAGACACCGGGAGGTGGCTGAGTGGTAGTAGCCATGGGTTGCACCGGCTGGAGGACGACATCTGGTGTCGGCGGGCGAACGGGAGGCGAAAGATACCATACAGGTAATCCCAATGTTAACCCAGGAAGGCTAAGGGTAGCCATGACCGGGGCGCTTACTACTCCCGATGGAGGGACTAGGAAGGGGATCGTATGGATCGGTGTAACACCAATGTGGCTAGGTACCAGTGGTGGTTTAGGAAACAAGGGTGGTTGAGTATTAGGTGGTAGGTTGTCGTGGGACAAGGTACATAAATCAGACATTTCGGGCGTAGATGACGGCGGAGGAATGGATTGAAAGGTGGAGGTCATCGGCGCGTCTGAGTAGACTCCAGGCCCCGAAGAGGAAACAAACGAGGTGGTGGCAGGAGAAACAGGTTGTTCAACCATGGGGAGAACATTTTCCGGTGCCGCCGGAGCACTGGGATCATAGTAGGTGAGCTGGTCAATCTTAACCACGCGTCCTTCATGGGGGAACATCATGGTGCGAAAGACAGAAGAGGCAACCGCCCGCATGGCATACATGTAGCTGCGGCCAAGTAGAAGGTTGTAATCCAATTGGGCATTGATTACCTCTATGTCAGTAAGGACTGTTTTACCACCTAACTGGACTGGAACGTTGGGTAGAAGGCCTTGGGGCTGGGCCGAACGACCGTCGTAGGCACGTAACGCAGTGGTGGACTGCTGGAGAGGAGGGGACCCTAGCTTCTGCCATACAAATGTAGACATAACGCATGTGGAGGCACCCTCATCGATGATGCACCGATGGATAACAAGATTCCTAACGGAGACAGTAACTTGGAAGGCTAAGCTGGAAGGTAGGCGTGGTTCAGACTGGTCTAAATCAAACGCCATCAAATGCGAATCAGTTGGGTCAATCCCCCCAATGGCGAAAAGTAAAGTGTTGCGCTGGGAAGGGCAGTTCTTCAAGACTTCTAACGCAGACATGGCTGCGGGAGATTGGGCTAGGTCGTCTACGATGTTGTAGTTTGACGCAGCGCGCGCGTTAGGGTTATTGTTGATTCGACGAAGTGGGAAACGAGGTGCTTTTGCAGCGCCATCTGTAGGAGGCGGAGGTATACGTAACGCCTGATCGGTGGGATGAGCGTTAGTAGGTTTATCCGTGGGAGTGGCTTCAGAGGTGGAGCCATATTGGTTCCGACGGGTCTGGAGGTTGACGTCAGCGGATGACATCATCAGTAAGTGGTGGGTACCTGAGTCAAACATGGGTTGATCAGGGGCAGCGTAAGTGATCTGTTGTTGTTGGGGCGCATTGGCTTGATGGGGAGCCAACGGCTGAGTGTTCACTACGCCTTGGGTCGGTAATGGGTTTTGCAGCACCAAAGGGGGTTGTTGAGGTTGGGGGGGGTTGGGTGGCGCTTGGGGGGCCGCATGCCCTTGGCGATGGGCCTCGTCAACCCAGAGTTGGCGAGCTCGCTCCAAGTGTGGGAAAGCATGGGTATAGTGTCCATAGACCCCGCAAATAGAACAAGGGTGGTTTGTTCGCAAATTGGGGTTTTAAGCCTGCTTGGGCGGGCGATCAGGGTTTTGATTAGCGAGGGCCGCATTGTTGTTGTCAGGGGGATTAGCCGGTTGACCAGCTTGGTCTGCAGGTTGGTTGTTTCCCCGATTACGGCCCCTGCCGCGGTTCTGTGGGCCCTGGTTACGTTGGTTGTTCTGGTTTTGCTGCGGGTTCTGTTGGGCGTAAACTTGCCCTTGGGCAGCAGGTGGATTCTGAGGTTGCGCATGTGCGGGAGCAGGTTGTGGAGGATGATATGCAGGTTGAGGTTGAGCAGGTGCAGCAACTTGAGGGGGTTGCTGATAGGACTGCGGAGCAGGTTGTGGATGTGCCGCAGGGGCTGCCTGGGGCGGATAATAAGCGGGTTGGGCTTGTGGAGGCGCAGGAGCGGGGGCATCCTGCTGATGGTAGTAAGGCTGAGGGGCGACTGGAGGAGCATAAGCAGGAGTCGCATACCCGAAGCACTGAGGTGGACATGAGGGTCCATGGGAATGGTGATGTGTCATGGGAGCATATCAGTTGGTTGCTCCAGACTGGGAGGTATCCCTCGACAGGTCGGGGCCAGGGGTAGGACGTGCTATAGAAAATGGTTGGGGATGCGAAGAAACACGGCCAATGATACCATCTGTAGCGTGGGATGCCCCCAGCACATCATGCTGGGAGGACTCGCCGCGAGGGGCGTCAGGTATAATGGTATAAAGGTAACCCGATTGGGCGTAAATGAGGTCGAACTGTTGTGCCTTAAGGATGGCTTCTTCTTCAGATTGGGGTCTTTCTGAGGCCACATCCTTAGCGATAACCGGGAGAAGGGATTTGAGGAACCAATCTAGGAAGATACGGTCATCGAGTTTGATCTTGCATAAGCTACGGCGTTGACGCCACTCATGGATGTGGTCCGTGATATGGGTAGCCGTGTTTTGTCTACAAGATAAAAGGATCTCAACACCCGCGTCATAGCGGACAGGCAACTGGAAGAACTGCAGAAAGGTCGAGGCCAGGGAAGCAAAGGTGGCGTGGGTCCCATGAGGCTGCTCAATATACCACTTGGCTGCAGAGCCAGTGAAGGTGCGCTGTAAGAGACGGAGGTGAACAGAGTCGTCTACTATGGAGTTAGAGGAACACCATAGGTGGAAAGACATGATATGGTTTTGTGGGTCCTCACCGGCCTTGCCCTTGAACTTAGGGATGTCCGAGGGGAGCTTGGTAGGCATATGAGGCCATGTAGGGTCGTGTCTAATAGGATCGTTGGTCAATCTGGCCAGGTCAGGTAGGTTGAGGCTAGCCATGAATGGCAAACTGGAAGAAGGCTATGACACAGTAGTGCTATGGACCAAGTTGGGGCCAGTGCCCCCAAGTGGAGGGACAAGATTTAGGGTGGTGCCCCCAAGTGGGGGAACTGAGGTAGTGGAGGATGGTCCAGCACCACCATGGGTAGTGTGAGCCACTGATGTAGTGGGATGTGTATTCCCGCTGTGGGTATAGGTACCGTGAGGGGAACGGTAGATGGTTGCCCCATGGAGGGCATACCAAAAACAGGTGTAGTAACTGGTGTAGTGGTGGATGTGCCACCAATGGTCCCTATGACAAATGGAGTGGAAGTCGTGCCAGCCATGGGGCTAGTAGGGGCAGTATAAATAGGGTTCTCAGACTCTTCGTCAGAATCAGAGGTAAAGTAAGGGGCGTCACTATCTGGTGACGGAGTCCTACGTCGCTGACGAGTGGAGTCAAGTGACAAGGCTCTAGATCTGTGATGAGTGGTATCAACGGACAATGATCGGAATCGATGACGGGTGGTGTCAAGAGAACCATGTTGTGGGGGCTCGCCCCTGAGGCGCCGAGAATGTCTCGGGGACTCAATGGTGACAGATGGTGTCAAATCTCTGTGGGTTGAGGTGAGTATAAAAACAGCTCAAAAATCCTAATGCAACCGAGTGTGAAGAAGGAGAGCTAAAAAACAAGGCACTCAGGCCAACAACCAACTCAAAACACCCACTGTAACAGCTGTGCTACAATAGGTGGAGTAACAACAAAGATGGTCAGAATACCAACAAGCAGCAGGTTTCCTAAAAAAGAAAAATGGTGGACTCACTAGACCAAAGGGAGGTAAAGGAGCATGCAAACACCTAACTAAATGTATTCTGACTTAACTAAACATATCCTATGCAAGGTGATGAAATCCAAGTCAGACAATATGAGTAGGAATGCCAAGTGGCTATGATATCCCCCTACCGGGAGGGATACCGGGTAGTCAATCCTAGAAGAATGGCAACTAAGATACCCCGTTCATGACACGTCCAGAAAGGTGAATCTGCCGTTTAGTTCGTTGACCGCAATACCCCTATACAGGGATATCCCGCGAACCGTGAAAGGTAGCCCTTCGGTTACTGAATGGAGGGCGGTATTCCACTCAGGCCTCCGGAACCAGTCTCCCGACTTCAACCCTCCTAAGGGAGAGGCCCTCTGATAAACTGGTCGTGACCATGCCAAAAAGTACTAGGGGATTTTGGTTCCCTATTTGGACAACAACTATGTCTCAAGTGAAAGTAACCAAGGGGTGTTATTGGAAGCCTATCCCCCTAATCCTACCTAACTACAATGATTCTTTTGTGTTCCCCAAGTAGGGTTAGAATGTCGGTTTAGTTACGTACTTTTTAAGGCTCACTTGATTTTATGTGACAGAGTGTGTGCTCGTGAGGTGTTGAACCCAAAAAGAGAAGTGCCACAAGGGGGGCAACTTCCAATCTATCAATAATGAGGAAATTGAAAGTTTAATTTGCAAAATTTTCTGAATTAAAAAACACTAAAATTTTTAAAAGAATTCTGTAAAGGGAACAGAAATTATATTGCAGAAAGGCTGTAAGGTAGTGAGGCTGCAGGTGGGACAGAAGGCTGTTCAGATGCAGAAAATATTGCAGCAAAAGGGGCTGGGCTCAAAACAGGAAAAGAGCAGAAATCAGACCGCGGGTTTGTGGCGAATTGGAACAGGCCGACCGCGGGTTTAAGGGAAACAGCGGCGGTCAGGTCGCGGCTATCGGGCCAACAGAGGCAGTCAGGACGCAAGAAACAGGGAAAAAGACGCAGTCGGGTCGCGGCAGAAGGGCTAACAGGCGCAGTCGGGACGCGCGAAAGAGGCAGAAAGCCGCAGTCGCGACGCCAGAAAAAGGCCGACAGGCGCAGTCAGATCGCGGCAAACAGGCTGATTAGCCACGGTCGGATCGCAGGTAACAGACTTGAATCTGCCGACAGGGCGTCGGAAGCAGTCTGAGAGCCGCGGTCGGATCGCAGGTAAAGGCCTGAAAGGCGCGGTCGGGACGCGACTGCAGAGGGAAAAAACGCGGTATGCGGCGGCCAAAAGGGACAGCCGAAAGGAAAAAATTTAACAAACGGAAACCAGAAATTCGAAAACTAGGGGAGTCGCCAAAACTGTAGCTAGGGTTTTACCCCTAGCTTGTGCAAATGAGCACCTACTAAGGAGAATGGACTCCTTAGTAGCAGTTCAGTAAGTGTAGATAATTAAGCTAAAACAGAAATTAAATTACTTCTAAAACATGCATAAAACATAAACAACAAATTTAAATAATGGCTTTTTGTATTGAAATTACCTTCAATGTGAAGGTTTGATGGAGTCCTTTGTAGTGTCCAAGAGGATGCTCCAAGCTTCAATATGCTCCTTTCTCCTTCTCCAATGTTGGGGGATGGGCCAAAGGTGGCTCTCAAGGTGAAAATAGTTCAAAGGTGAACTAGGGTTTCGAGAGAGATTTTGGCAGAGTAAGGGTGCTTGTGATTGTGGATATGGAATAAGGGATCTCCATCACCTATTTATAGTTTTTTGGTGGTGGAGTGCTGACCCATGGTTTTAGGGAACACATGGTTTTGGGCAGCTGTATAGGGTTTTTTCCTCCTTTTCCTCGTTATTTTATATTTTTTATTCCCTTTTTAGGGGATTTTTGCTATTTTTGGAGGAAAAGGGGGTTTTTTAGCCTTTTTTAGGCTATTTTGAGGGTTTTGTGGCCTTTTGGAGGCTTTTTAATGGGGTTTTTTGGGATTTTAAGGGAAAAATGGTAGGAAAATGGACAAATGAGCCATATAATGTGGTAGATGAGGTAGTGAGCACTTTTTGGGTGTTAACACCATGGTCAAAATACAAACTCGTGTGCCATAAAATTATCCTTTATGGCTAATGGACCATGTGTAGTGCCCTAATCACCACATGCTTCCTACATAGGGAATATTTACCTTGCAAGTGGGTACGGTGGCCATTTCAATATTTATAACATCATGGATGGTTCTTGAAGCCTAATCCATGGTGTCTATGGTGTTAGATCAAAATATAGTTTATAATGACTGGTAGTTACCTCAAGGTCTTGTGACCTATGGCCGTTTCTTTGTACCACCACATACGCGATGAGCAAGGAATATTTAGCTTTTGAGCAACACATTGTTATTTTTCTTAGTATTTTCATGTCTTGGATGTTTCTAGGGGCCTATGTTATGGTCTAGGTTCAAAATGTAGGTTCTTGGGAAATAAAACTTTATTTTGAGACTCATGGGCCATGCATAGGGACTTGAGTCATCATACATACCCTATATAGGGAATATTTTGTTTATAGTCTAAGTTGTGTTTATTTTTGCACTATTTTTGGTTTGATAAAATCCCATACAATGATCATTCAAACCTTGATGTCAAAGTATTTGATCTAAAACCTCGGTTATAAATAACCGAAGGTTAAAGTTTATTGTATTAGTGTGTTGATTTAGTGCAGTAGGCATGTTAGTGATTGGGTTAGGGGGTAGTGGGTTAGGGTTAGAGGGACACTATATTAAGGGGATATTTTCTACATTTCATAATGTGGTAGGCTTTGGGGATTTTTTGGGTTAGAAGTGAGGCACCTAAGGGATCAGTGGGTTAGTGGGCAAGGGGTTCTGGTTTTGTTGGTACTAGTGGTTAAGTGGTTTATAAGTTATCATGTTATTCGGTTTGGGGCTAGATGTTAAGTTTAGGTACGAGGTGAGGGGGTTAGAGGTTGAATCTTCCTAGGTGCATGAAGTCATTGCATGGATCAAGTGTGCCAAGTGCATGATTCATTTACATGGGTTGGTTGTGTTAGGTCAGTGTCTAATTAGTTGAATTATTTAAGGTGTCCATTTCAATATTTCTAACACAAAGGATGGTTCTCGTGACCTAGACTATGGAATGTGAACTAAATTTAGGGTCTAATTCCATATTAATGTTCCATGGGGTTGATGTTCCATGCGTGTTAACCTAGATTACCACATAAGAATCTCTAGCCTACATGTGAGATCATCATGATCATCATTGTCACCATCGTCGATGTCATTGTTGTTGTTGGTTTGTCCATGGTTATGTAAACCAATAAACCAACCATGGTTTAATATTTATACGTTATGTAAACCAATAGTGGTTCTCATAACCTAAATAATGGTCCATGGTTAATAAATTTACTATATGATTCATGGTCCATGTGTAAGGCCCTACACATAATTACTTTACCTTACAAGCAAGATATTGTGGCCATTTCAATATTTGTAACATTGACGATGGTTCTTGTGGCCTATACCATGGCTTATAAAATAATTTTAGTGCCTAATACCATATTAATTTGCTATGGGGTTGATGGTCCATGCATGTTAACCTAGACTACTACATATGACCTACATATGGAATATCTAGCCTATATGTAACAATTCCCTATGTTGCTCTTGAGTGATGATTAAGGCCTTGCGACATCACATAATCTCTAAAGAGTGAATCTAATTTCAACTACAAGTGGGATATGCTGGTAATTTTTAGATCTGTAACACCAAAAATGAAAATTTTCCTGCCAATTTCAACATGCTAGTAATTTTCATTCCATCACCCTTTCTTCTCATTGTTTTCCCCTTTTGTGAAGGGTGACTCAAGTCTCTGCATCCCATTCCACATCTAAAAAATACTCTATTCTCCCACATATACATAGCTAAATGGAGAAAGCATTCATGCACTTCTAAAACACCAGAAAGTTTGAATTATGGATATATCATGAGATCTTGAGATACTTGTAGACTCACCCACCATTGACTGCTAGGTAGTGGTGATGGGTGAATTTTTTTGCCAACTATGATTACAATTTATTTCACATAAAAGGGGAAGAGAATCAAGTGGCATATGCCCTAAGTTGAAGATACCATATATATGAAATCTCCCAAGCTTAATAAAATTTAGGGACAATGATAGGAGGTGATCCAATGATGACAAATGTTACCAAGAGGTGTGTGAAGCTCTATTAAGAAATGAGAGTTGGATGGAGAAGGAAGTCAAAAATATGAATATACACTTGAGTTCAATAAATTTGAAATAGACACCTGATTTCAATCATGATTTCACACAAATGGCCTATGTATCAAAGGTTAGAACATGAGACATGCAACCTTGTGGTGAATGTTGGACCCGAGTCTAGTTTCACCGTTGTCATCCATTGCCTTGATGTTTCTGTTATTGCCTTGGCCATGGGTCATGAGCTTGATCGCAAAGAGTAGAATCATTTGCAATTAGAAGCATTGGACTGTAACGCTACCTTTTCACCTATGTTTTTTTTGGGGGGGGATCGTTTCTCAACCATATACAATTTAAGCATGGAAATAACAAAAATAAATTATATCAAATCAAAGCTAGTTTATTATCACATAAAAGATGTCGATACTTCATATTAAAGTATTAAAAGATACATGATCAGCATAAACAGAATGTCGTAACGACTGTAGGAGCAGCCACATAGAAACAAATCAATCTCAACAAGAACAAATCTCAACCCACATACCCATAATCAGCACTAGTTTGATTACTAAGTTATCCAACTGTAAAAGAAAAATGTCCCTATCTTTAACTAGAAGAGATTGTATACATGGCATAGGTTATAAGCATAAGATTAAAGAACTATAATCCAAAGCACCCTGGGAAAATTCTAGGGATGAATGCAAAACATACATTAAATGAAATAAAACGAAACATGGATACATTAACATGTATTCATTGTAATAGATCTTGTTCACTAAATACTAACTAAAATAAAATTTGGCCATCAAGAAATCATTAAGGCATATGGAGACATGACCACAACCTAAAAGTACCATGCATGACTTTGGAGAAGTATCTATGGAACTATGTATCTAGGTCTTGTGGCCTTGGGGCCTTGGACATATCCAGTGAAGGAGATCTGAATCTTGAGCTCTAAATGAATCTTCTATCCATATAGGGATAAGAATATTTCCTCCACCAACCACAACATTCCCTCTTCGGGGTATCGTTGGCCTATGATTGATTATTCCATTTCCATTAGGTAGTTTCGAGTAGTATCTACATCTCTTAGGGCATTGTGAATGATGTTTCAAGGAAAATGACCATGCATTTGGCCCTAAATAAACCATTGAGGAATCTAGATCAATGGACAATGCTTGAAGCACCATGCATGACCTTGCATGGATATTTGTGCCACTGTGTATCCATGTCTTGGGGCTTGGGGTATTCAAGCCTTGGACATGCTCAAGGGAGGAGACATAAACCTATGGCCCTAACAGAATCTTCTAGCCATCCAAGGCTAATAAGATTACCTCAACCAACCATACATGGCCTCTTGAGGGTATCATTGGCCAATGATTGAGGATATTAATGTTATTATGTGGTTGGTGGAGGAAAAGATCTTTTCCACTGACCATATTGAAATCCCTAAGGCCATAAGACCTAGATACATAACGCCATGGATACCCCGAAAAAGTCATTTGTGTGGTGCTTCGAGACATTGTTCATGGCTATGTATGTCTCAATTATTTCTGAAGGTCCAAATACATGGTCTTCCTCCTTACAAATTCATTCCCAATGCCTTGATACATGTACATACTACTCAAAATCACCTAGCGGCACTGAAATACTCAATCATAGTCCAATGATACCCTCAGAAGACCATGTGTGGTTGGTGGAGACACCTTTATTAGCACTAGATGGATAGAAGATTCTTTAGGTACTGAGCTTCATGTGGGTATCATTGTCTAAGAATTTTTCCTCGACCAACCACACATGGCCTCTTAAGGGTATAATTGGCCCATGATTGGAGATGTTGGTGCCATTATGTGGTTTTTAAGCAATACACACGTGTCTTGGGGTCTTGGGAATGACATTCTATAGATAGGGTCATTCCTTTGGCCATGAAGAAAATATTTAGGCATCCAAAGCCATTAATAATGCCATAATTCCATTAAGCACCACACATGGCTTCATAGTGTTTCAATGAATCTATGCATCCAAGTCATGGGGACTTGTGGCATTGGACATGGTCAAGGGAGGATTAATCAAACTTAGTCCCTAAATGAAACTTCTATCCATGTAGGGATAAGAGGGATACTTAAACTAACAACACATGGACACCTTAGGGTATTATCCGCTTATGATCGATGTTGTTAGTGAAATTATATGGTTTTGAGTAATATCTATGTGTGTTAGTGTAGAATTTTCTGCACTTTAGTTGCCTGCTGGTTTGTGTTAACAATTGTGATTTTCACCTACAGCCGGTTTTGCATTGGCTGTAGGTTACTTATGAATTTTCTATAATAGTCAAACATGCAATAAAATGCTACTTACAGGCTGTAAACAATATTTAACATTCACACATGAAAATTTAACTTAGAGATTTTTGGCCAAATCGAGCGCAAACCCCCACGGGGAAAACTAGTTGATAGAGAGAGATATTTATTATTTCTTCAGCAAGGTAATGTAACAGCAGTACAAAAGCAAATACAACTTATCTCCACATTAAATGCACTCCAGATTGCCTCGATTTCTGTGCATAACAGCTTCCTAGAAAATGTGTGCTGAATCCTCTCGATTTCTGTGCAATTAATGGCTTTGGTTCTTTGTTGTACCTTCCTCGATTTTTGTGCATAACACCGTGAATATGCTGCTGCTGCTGTTACTCAAATTTTGTGCAAGAGCCAACCTCAAAACCATGATAGAAGGTGACTGCTGTACATACCACAGTACCAGTCAATTCTTAGAAAACTGTGCAGACTGTATCCTTGAACTGCGTGCCAGTTAACCTCAGGATTTGTGCTCCTCAAACTGCGTGCCAAGGGAATACTGTTGTACGGAATGACCACGGGTTTAGTGCTGAAGATGGCAGCTGCAAACTAGAAACCAATGCTAATAATAAATGGCAAAACACATGCCTCGAAATCTGAGCCAGTATTAAAGTTGAACTCCTTCCTGGGAACTCGTGCCTGAAACTCGTGCCAATGGTAATGACAAACTCAATTTTCTGTTGGTGCCCTAGCTCTCCTTATTCGACCTCTCTCTCTTTCATTCACTAAAACAATGAATTAGGTTGTGGAGCCTCCCTCCCTTTTTGTCTAATCCCTAATTGAAATTCTAATCCAACGGTGGTGATTCACTCAATCCAATGGCTAGGATTAGATGAGAGCAAAAGTCACATTACTTAAATCACTTAAATAATTTATTTGCTCACCCACTTTAACTTTAGACAAAAAGTGACTTTAAAAACATAAAGTCTCATTAATGTGTAATTAATGTGCGGGTCAATTTTCCCCCTCCTTAGTGACTTAGGCTAGGAATCACTAGGGGAACACACCCCAAGGTACAAAAATAACACTCCCTCTTACCGAGGAAGGTGTTCCGCACCACTCCCAACTTATCTCTGAAGAAGACAAACTTCCGCCTCCCCAAAGACTTCATCAGGACATCTGCAACCTGCTGATCAGTGGATATATACTGTAGCTCAACTGCCCCTCTCTGAACGTAGTCCCGAATGAAGTGGTACCTGATCTCAATGTGCTTTGACCTGTCATGGAAAACCAGATTCTCAGAGAGCTGAATGCAACTCTGAATTGTTGCAGTAAATCACCGTAGGCCTCAGCTACTGATCAAATAAATCTACCAATAACTTACGAAGCCACAGTGCTTTGCAAGTTGCCTGATTGGCTGCCATATACTCAGCCTCAGCAGAACTCAATGCAACAGACTCTTGTTTCCTGCTGAACCACGACATTGCTGTCGAGCGCAAGCTGAAATAGCAACCGGAAGTGCTCTTCCGGTCCGTCACACAACCTGCCCAGTCTGAATCTGTGAACCCAACCAAGCTGACTCCACCTGAACCCCTGTATTCTAGACCATAATCCACCGTCCCTGCTAGGTATCTCAATATGTGCTTTGCAGCACTCCAGTGTACACTCCTAGGCTGCACCATGAATTGGCTAAGAGTGTTGACTGCAAAGCACAAGTCTGGCCTGGTGTTGACCAGATACATCAACGATCCGATGAGCTGATGATATAGTGTGGGATCCACCAACTTACCATCTAAAGCATGAAGTTGCTTCAAGTTGGTGATCATAGGTGTAGACATAGGCGTGTAGTCGTCCATCCGAAAAGTCTTCAGAATCTCTGCTACATACTTCCCCTGTCCTAGGAAAATATGTCCTGGCTCCTGCCAAACCTCCATCCCCAAATAGTAATGCATCAGCGCAATATCTGTCATCTCATACTCAGCTGCAAGATCTCTCTTGCACTATGCAATAAGACGCTCATCTCCAGTGATAAATAAATCATCAACATATAGCAGAAGAATGAGTGGATCTCCACCAACCACAATGTAGTATAGGTTGGGATCAGCCTCACTCTTCTGGAATCCCATCAAAGTCAGATATGCATCTATCCTAGAGTACCAAGCTCTAGGAGCTTGCTTCAGACCGTATAAGGCTTTCCTAAGCCTGCACACATGAGAATCTCTCCCATGTATCTCGAATCCCTGTGACTGCTCCAAATACACCTCCTCCTGCAGAAGACCATTGAGAAATGCGGTCTTCACATCCATCTGGTGGATCTTCCAACCCATCTCTGCTGTAATCGATATCACTACCCTGATAGAGGAATACCGAGCCACTGGAGCAAAAGTCTCATCATAGTCGACTCCCTCAACCTGTGAGAACCCCCTAGCCACAAACCGAGCCTTGAATTTCTCTACACTGCCATCTACAGCATGCTTGACCTTGTAGAGCCACTTGGAAGTCACAACTGACTTCCCTTCAGGTCTCGGCACAATCTCCCAAGCATAATTCTTCATGATGGAATGGTACTCTTCCATCATGGCATCTCTCCATACCTGATGCTGAGAAGCCTCCTCAAATGTAGAAGGTACAGAGTCACGAAGACTCGCAACAAGGGCCATCCCATATCTGTCTGGCTCAACAATCGTCCTGATCTGCTCCTGAGGTTTGCCAAATGCCTCTGCTTCCTTCAAGGTGTCCTGAAGCCACTTAGGCTTCTTCTTCCTTGAAGGCTCCTCCCAAACTGGTGTGTCCTCATTTGAGGAAGTGCCAGAAGCATGAGGTCTAACACCCCTAGGACCTGTAGTTGATGAACTAGTCCCTAAAGACCCTGCAATCTGTGAGCCTGAAACCGGTGATCCTGAACCTGTGCCAATCCCTAAACCTGTCCCTGTACCTGTCCCTAAAGTACCTGTAATCTGAACCGCTGACCCTGTAGAACCTATGCCTGCACTCTGTGATCCAATCCCCCCAGAAACCTGTGGACCTGAAAGCTGTATCGAAGAAGCCTGCACCAACTGAGGTGTGGGAGCTGGTGGCTCCCCCTGCTCCATCTCTCTCGACTTCCTGAAGGCCCTCTCCTCATCAAACTTTACTTCCCGCCTAACTACAACTCGCCTCTGGCCAGGAATGTAAAGCCGATATGCCTTCGAAGTCTCGTCGTAACCCACAAAGATACCTCTCTCTGCAGTGGGCTCGAACTTTGTCCTCCTCTCAGAGCGGACGTGAGAGTAAGTCAGAGATCCAAATATCCGAAAATGGCTCACCTCAGGCTTCTTTCCTGAATACATCTCCTCTGGAGTCATCCTCCCCAAGGCACGGTGGGGACTCCTGTTCTGCAGATATACTGCAGTGTTGCTAGCCTCTGCCCATAGAAAGAACGGTAACCCCTGATCATGAAGCATGGCTCTCGCTGCTCCAACAATCAACCTGTTCTTCCTCTCTGCTACTCCATTCTGCTTAGGAGTGTAGGGAACTATCAACTGTCGGTGTATGCCCTCCTGTCTGCAGAAAGCATTGAACTCCTTGGAGGTATACTCAACCCCATTTTCTGATCTCAACATCCTGATCTTCCTCCCCGTCTGCTTCTCCACAAGGGCTTTGAACCCTTGGAAGACACTCAATACAAGTGGGGACTTCTTGCTCCTCAAGAAGTAGATCCAGGTCTTCCTGAAGTAGTCATCAATGAAGCTGATATAGTACTCATGGCCAGTCAAAGATACTGAGGACATAGGACCACAAATGTCAGAATGAATCAGGTCAAGCACTCCTGCTGCTCTCGTGTCACTGCTGGGAAACACAGTCTTGGTGTACTTTCCCAAAGCACACCCTCTGCACACATCACTCTGCTCTATGTCGAACTTAGGTAAACCTGTGATCATGCTCCTCAACAATCTCAGAGCGGGGTGATGTAAATGGGCCATCCTCCTGTGCCATAACTCACATAGCTCACTGCTGCTGCTGCTGTGTGCTAGAGCATGTTGTGGCTGAAACAATAACTTGTATAGTCTTCCACATCTAACTCCAATATCCATGGGAGTAGATCCACCTGTGGTCTTGGGAAACACCTGCACTCTCCCATCTGAGAAGCACACCCCAAGACCCCTGTCCTCAATCGTGGAAACTGAAACAAGGTTCTTTTTCAGCCCAGGGACGTACAACACATCCCTCAAAGTCATGGGACTCATGGACTCCGTCTCAAATATAACTGTCCCCTGACCCACTGCTCTAGCAATGGTGTTGTCACCAAGTACAACCTCCACCTCTCTCTCTGTCCGTGATAACTTGGAGAAGAACTCCCGAGTACCTGTCATGTGTCTCGAGGCTTCGCTGTCAATATACCACGTACCAGTGGTGGATGGACCTGTCTGATGCCCTGTCAATAATGAGTGCTCAATCTCCAAATCCATGTCAATGCTAGTGGCTAAGGAGACTCTCTCTCTCTCACTCTGTCCAGCATATAGGGAAAACTCCCTCTGAAACCTATCACCAAACTCATCAATCTCTGCTGAGGCTGTTGTCTGCTGTGCATGTCCCTTCTTCCTCTTCTTGTTTGGACACTGAGATGCATAGTGCCCAAACGCCTGACAACAGTAGCACTTGATTTTACTCAAGTCCTTCTTCTGTCCACCCTGCGGATGCTGCTGCTGCTGCTACCCCTTGGCCCCATTCTTCTTGGGACCCTTCTTCTTCCTCCCCTTGGCTGTCAGTGCCACATTCTCCTCATCTGCCCCACCACCTAATGAACTTCCCTGTACGAGACCCCTCCTGGTATCCTCCTGTACAAAGTCATCCCACAGCCTCTCCCAAGATGGTAGGTTCTCTCTGCCCACAATGGCCTGCACAAATGCACTCCAGGGCCTTGAGGCCCCATTCACTACTGTGCGTACTAGCTCAGTAAGAGATACTACTTCACCAACCGCTGCCAGTTCATCCCGAACTGCAGAAATCCTAGTGAGGTAAGCTGTGACTCCCTCTCCTCCATTCATCTTGATACTCTTGAGCTTCGCCTTGAGAACCATCTTCCTGTTCTCGTTGGAGCTCTCATACAAGCTTATCAAGGCACTCCACATCTCATGTGCCTTGGTCTTTCCTGAAATGTGAGGGATGATGTGGTCTTTTACTGCATCAAGTATGATCCTCCTAGCCTTACAGTCTTTCTTGTTGAAGGTTGAAAGAGCTGTAGCATCCGAACCATCTGGAATGGTAATGGGGTTGGTGGTGGTGTTCCTCACCACCTCCACCCATAACTCATTCTCCTCCAAAAGCAACAAAATTCTGGCCTTCCAAGGCACAAAATTTTCTGTCCCATTCAACCTATCTTCAACCCTCAAACCTGTAGCCATCAGAAAATCAACCCAACAGAATGCTACCCACTAACGGAAGGTAAGAATACTGAACTTTCTGAGATCTGCAATTTTTATGTGTGTCTGCAAACTAACTTGTTTTCTGCCCCCCTTTGCTCTGATACCATGTAGAATTTTCTGCAGTTTAGTTGCCTGCTGGTTTGTGTTAACAATTGTGATTTTCACCTACAGCCGGTTTTGCATTGGCTGTAGGTTACTTATGAATTTTTCTATAATAGTCAAACACGCAATAAAATGCTACTTACAGGATGTAAACACATTTAACATTCACACATGAAAATTTAACTCAGAGATTTTTGGCCAAATCGAGCCCTAGAAAAACCCCCACGGGGAAAACCAGTTGAGAGAGAGAGATATTTATTATTTCTTCAGCAAGGTAATGTAACAGCAGTACAAAAACAAATACAACTTAACTCCACATTAAATGCACTCCAGATTGCCTCGATTTCTATGCATAACAGCTGCCTAGAAATGTGTGCTAAAGCCTCTCGATTTCTGTGCAATTAATGGCTTCGGTTCTTTGCTGTACCTTCCTCGATTTTTGTGCATAACACCCTGAATATGCTGCTGCTGCTGTTACTCGAATTTTGTGCAAGAGCCAACCTCAAAACCGTGACAGAAGGTGACTGTTGTACATACCACAGTACTAGTCAATTCTTAGAAAATTGTGCAGACTGTATCCTTGAACTACGTGCTAGTTAACCTCAGGATTTGTGCTCATCGAACTGCGTGCTAAGGGAATACTGCTGTACGAAATGACCACGGGTTTAGTGCTGAAGATGGCAGCTGCAAACTAGAAAATAGTGTTGATAATAAATGGAAAAACACATGCCTCGAAATCTGAGCCAGTATTAAAGCTGAACTCCTTCCTGGTAACTCGTGCCTGAAACTCGTGCCAATGGTAATGACAAACTCGATTTTCTGCTGGTTCCCTAGCTCTCCTTCTTCGGCCTCTCTCTCTTTCATTCACTAAAATAATGAATTAGGTTGTGGAGCCTCCCTCCCTTTTTGTCTAATCCCTAATTGGGATTCTAATCCAATGGTGGTGATTCACTCAATCTAATGGCTAGGATTAGATGAGAGCAAAAGTCACATTACTTAAATCACTTAAATAATTTATTTGCTCACCCACTTTAACTTTAGACAAAAAGTGACTTTAAAAACATAAAGTCTCATTAATGTGTAATTAATGTGAGGGTCACTTTTCCCCCTCCTTAGTGACTTAGGCTAGGAATCACTAGGGGAACACATCCCAAGGTACAAAACTAACAATTAGGGCCTTGGGAATGATATTCTAGGAAATTCAACTATGTTTTTGGCCATACATTACTTTTTGGGAATTTAGATAAATGAAGAATTCGTCAAGGAATCATGCATGATTTCATAGGAGTATCAAGGCACTATATATCTAGGTTATTGGCCTTAGGGCCTTGGACATGGTCATCAGAGGACACTTGATCCTTAATCCCTAAAGGAGTATTCTAGCAATCTAAGCCTAAGGATGTGGTCTCCACCAACCACACGTTGCCTCTTCATTGTATCATTAGCCTATGATTGAGAATGTAAGTGTCATTAGTTTTTTTTAAGCAGTATGTAGGTGTCTCAGGGCCTTGGAAATGGTGTTCCAGTGAAGAAAACCATTCCTTTAGCCCTAAATAATTCATTGAAGCATTCAAAGTCATGAACACTACCTAAAGCGCCATGCATGACATTGGAGTGGTAACTATGGCACTATGTATCTAGGTATTGGGGCCTTGGGGCCTTGGACATGTTTAGTGGAGGAGATTTAAACCTCAACACATGATATCTTGAGGGGATATATGACATCCATTTGAGCATATTAAAAAACAAATAGGAGGTTTTTTACACCAAGGATTGGTCTTAAGGCATCTCATTGCCTACTTCCTATGGAGGTTGGGGGATTAATAATTTGGAATGCTTTAATATGGCCCTGTGTGATCATAGTCTCTGGCGTGCTCTTTTCAACCATGGCTTATGGGGTCGTGTGATTAAATACAAATATTTAAAGTGTCTGGATGTTTTCCAGTGGATTAGACGTTCTGGTTTCCTGAAGACTATCAGGTCTTTTGTTTGGAGAAGTATCATTAAATATTACCCGGTTATTAATCACTATCTCTATTGGAAGGTTGGGAGGGGGATCCAGATCTTTATTGGCATTGATCCTATCGTTGGCCTTGGTGAGCATTCTTTCCTCTCGGTTGATCTTATCAGTGACTTGCATAATTTGGGTATTTTTGTCTTGAAGCATGCCAATAAGGTTTGTGGCCCGCTGGAGGTTCTGTGGAGGTCTTCTTCTGATCTGGGTCTCTTAGGTTGTATGGCGTCAGAGTGGGACTCTTATGTGATCCTTTTGTATTCGGATGACATTTATTTGAACCCCGCTTCTGAGGAGCTGGTTTGGAGTTTTAATGGGAAGCTTGGTTTTGTGAAGGCTGATCTGGATTATACTCTTATTCTGTCCTCTGAGATTACTGGCTCGAGCCAGTGGTGGTTTAAGCGGTGTTGGTTGGCATGTGTTCCTTTTAATATTAAGTGCTTCTTTTGGTTGGTTTGCTGAAAAAAAATTCTTACTTGAGATTCCCTCCATAAAAGGGGTTTCACTGGGCTTGGGTGTTGTGTCCTTTGCGGCAGGTATCGAAACTATTGATCATCTTTTTGGCGGATGTTCCTTCTTTTAGTAGGTCTGGGAAGGTCTTAACAGGTTGTCTCTACACTCTTTTTCCTGGGATGCGGCTGATTTCAATTCGAACCTTTTTCTTTGGTGGAAGAGTAAACCTACCTGGCCCGATCTTCCTCTGATTACACTCTGTAAGATTTGGAAAGTAAGAAACCTGGCGATCTTTGAAGGTTTGTCTCTTTCTCCGATAAGGCTCTGTGTTATTATACAGACTCTTCTTGACTCTTACAACCACCATGTTTGACCTGTGAGGATTAGAAGGATTGGCGTCCTGGCCTCGGTGTCCTCTGGTCCTGTTGGTTTCTTTGACGGTGCAGTGTAGTTCGGTATCTGTGGGGCTAGCATGGTTTTGTGGGTGGCTACTGATCATTGGTTCTCCTTACAGATGAAATCTGGCCTAGGTACCAACACTCGTGCTGAGCTCTTGGTCTTTGGGGGTTGCTATATTTTGCCAATAATTTGGGCCTGAGGTCTGTTAGTGTGTTTGGAGACATGAAGACCATTGTTGATTGGGCCTCTGATCGTGCATCTATCTTCTCTCTTTCTTTGGATCACTGGCTCAGTCGCACTTGTGACCTGATTAAGGTTTTCCAATTGGTTTTGTTCAGTCATGCATGCATTTTTGCATGCATCCATTTTTCCTATACTCCATCCTAGTCCTACTAGCATTGCATTTAGTCATGCAGGCATGCAATTGCATGCATCCTAATCATCAGTATGGTGTCTCCCAACACCTAGTGCTTAGTTTACTAGCCCTGGGGGCCTGTTTCCACTCAGTTCCAGCCCTCCTAGTCAGTGATGCGCCCTCTTTTCACCTACCACATGTGAAGTGCGCCCTCTCTCACCTACCACCAGTGACACACTCAGTTAGTTGCTTGATTTGTGGATCTCTCCTTGATTTGAGGACATATTGACTAGTTAACTCACTGAAACACTCCGATGGACATCCATAGAGACTTGGTTGACTATTCTGACTGCAGTTAGCTCCCCATGCGCCCTCCTTGGATTCTCCTTCACCACATTAGTGCTCCATGCATCAGTTACACCTACTACATTCAGTTAGACTTAGTTTGACACATGGTTGATGGTTACTTGTGCATTGATAACACTCTACTGATCTGATGATGAGTTCATGCAGGCTAATTCGAATTGCCACCTTGGAATTCGAATCCTCTCCATTGTATTATTTACTGTTCATATTATGATTAATTAATTAGTGTGATGTTATTCTGCTTCTATCTAAGTTCTATTGCATCTATGTTCTTCTACTCCATTCTGCACTCTTCTATTATTTTCCTGCTTAATCTTTCTTATGAGGTATACATCATCTCTTAGATCTGCTGTGAGGATTTTCACATGGTATCAGAGCATGTTGAGACTATAGTCTAACTCCATTCCTGAGAGTTTTTTTTGTAGGTTATTACCAAGATTTCGAGTGCAACAACCGTTTGCAGCAGTTTTTTGCAGTTTTGCAGCAGTAGCAGTTGCAGATATTCTTGATTATTTTTTGCAGGTCTTCTGCAACAACTTCCATGAATCTGGAAGGAATTCATCCTCTCTCTCCATTCAACTATGATGAGTGGAAACCAACGATGATAGCATATTTGAAGAGACATGGTGTTAACACCTAAAAAGTGCTCACTAGCTCATTCCCTTACTCACATGACCCATTTGTCCACTTTTCCACCATCTGAGCCTCTAAAACCAACAAAAGGTCACCAAAAGACCCTTAGTACACCCATTTTTCCATTAAAAAAGATTATTTTTCCCAAAAAAGCATAAAAAACCCTCAAAAAGGGTCCAAATTCCCAAAAATATTAAAAAGGGAATTAAAATATTATTTTTATTCAAAAAAGTAAAAAGGAGGGAAAAGTACCTAAACCATGTTGGTCAATACCATTTGGTTTCCACAAAACCACAAATGGTATTTCCCACCACCAAAACCTATAAAAAGGTGGTAGGGGCTCCTCATTTCCCATCCTTCCATTATCTCATCCTTATGCTGCTGAAATCTCCCCTGAGCACTTTTAGCCATTGAAGCAACCTTGGAGAAGGAGACCTATTGGAGTTTGGAGCTACTCATCTTGGGAGTTGCTCAACATCAACCTTCACCATTGAAGGTAATATCGCAAGCACTTGCTTGCCCCCCACTTTTCAATACAAAAAAATATTTATTATGTTTCTTGTTCTTGATTTTGAAATGTTTACATTATTTGCTTAGATTCTTGTTTAGATCCATGAAAAGTATTGTTTATTTAGTTTATTGTTTTTATTTCTATTGAAACTGCTGCTACTAGTTAGCAGGTGCCCATAGCACTAAGCCTGGTTGCAAAACCGGGCCAACAGTTTTTGGCGACTCCGCTTTGGTTTGAACTTTAGATCTCTAGTTTTGCCTTTAAATCTTAGTTTTTATGAGTTTTTAACCTTTAGATCCATAGATCTGCCATCTTAGACAGCAGATCCATTGCTGTTCTGAGATTTGGCCCCATAAACAGCCCGAAATTTTCAATTTTCAGGTTCATTTCTCGGTTTCCGTGCATGGCTTCTGCCTCGCGGCTTTTTGCCCGACAGTCGCGTGGTCCATCGCGACTTTTCTGCGTTTTTCCGCGCGGTCCATCGCGGCCTTTTTCCAGACAGTCGCGCGGTCCATCGCAACTTTTCTGTGTTTTTCCACGCTGCACACCGCGGCTTCGCGGCCTATTTCCGCGCTGTCCATCGCGACTGTGCGCCCAAAACCCGCGCGGTCCATCGCGACTGTGCGCCCAAAACCCGCGCGGTCCATCGCGACTGTGCGGTCAAAACCCGCGCGGCCCATCGCGGCTGTTCGTCCAAAACCCGCGCGCCTGAATTTTTTCATTCGGCCATTCCGATTTTGAAAAATATTTTTTACTGTACTTTCTGCCCATAGCACATTTTTTACAGTATTAAATTCTGCATATTTTACAGCTTTGAAAAAAATTTTACTATTTGAAAGTGCATACCTAGAAATCTTTTTAAAAATTTTCAAGAAAGTGAAAGAAAGACTCATTTTTGCATTTTCATCTAGATTCAAATTTTTTCTTGTTTACTTCTTTAGAATCTTGCCCTTAGCAATTTTTCTTGAAACGAAGAAATCCATCTATTTCTTTTAAAAAGGAGTTTATTATTTGCTTTCATAAATCCAAGAAATCCTTTATTTTTTGAGTTATTTTTTGAAAAGCATATTAATTCCTTTTAGTGAAAAAAGTCTTAAATATTTGCCTTTTATTTTCGAAAAATCCTTTATTTTTTGAAAATTTCCCTTAAAGCATTTAATTTTTTCAAGTTCAGTTTACAACACCTCACGTGCACTCACACGATCACTTAATTGAACTAAGACTTAAAACGTACCCTAATTTGAACACACTCTTAACCCCACTTGGGGAACACTAAAAGAATTCTTATAGCTAGGTAGTATTGGGGGGATAGGTGTTCCAATAACACCCCTCAGTTCATACATCTGAGACATAGAAGTTGTCCAATTAGGGAGCTAAAATCTCTTAGTACTTTTTGGCGCGGTCACAACCGGTTTGTGGGAAGGCCTCTCCCCTAGGAGGGTTGAAGTCGCGAGGATGGTTCCGGAAGCCTGAGTGGGATACCGAAACCCATTCAGTAACCGAAGGGCTACCATTCGCAGTTCTCGGGATATCCCTGTATTGGGATATTGCGATCAAAGGACCAAACGGCAGATTTACCTTTTCTCGACGCGTCATGAACGGAGTATCCTAGTAGCCTGTCTTTTAGGATTGATTACCCGGTGTCCCTCCCGGTAGGGGGATATCTAGCCGTTGTCTCTACATTCATATTGTCTGACTTGGATTTCATCACCTTGCAGAGGATATCGTCTGTTTGAGTCACAATACTTTTAGATTAGGTGTTTGCATGATATTTACCACCTTTTGAGTCTAGTTACACCTATTTTTTCTAGGAGCCGCTTGCATGTTGGTATTCTGACCGGTTGTTGCATTCCTCCACTTATTGTAGCACAGCTGCTAGGATAAGTGCATTTTTTGAGGATTGATTTTTTGGCCTGTGAGCCTTATTTTTTCACTCCCCTTCTTGCACCCTTGGTTGCATTAGGGTTTTGAGTCTTTTACATATATATCACCACCTGATACTTAAAACAATTTTTTTTTTACATAAAAAACATATTCTCACCATTGAGAATTCTAGACGTTCTCGTCGTCTACGGGGCGAACTCCCAGAGTTTAGTCCACTTGGCTCTCCACGTCACGGACGCAGAGCATTATCCCTTGATTCGACACATCGTCAATCAATTAGACAGTCATCCGATTCTGACATACCCCACTTCACCTTTGATTTGGAGGTAGAATCCGAAAATCCCACAGAGTTACCACCAACCACAATTATGTCTGGAACACCAGTTGATCCACTATATACATTAACCATAGGTCAGACATCCGCAGACCCATCTGCGGTAGTACCATCAACGGCAACAGCCACCCCCTTGGGTATGCCCAATATGGGTAACACTCCACATTCAGGAATGCCTAGCACAGGACCACCACCTGTCATGGGCATGCCCAACATGGGGGTCATACCCCCTTCGGTTTCCACAAACCCTATCCCAGGAATCCCTAGTGCGATTCCTAACCCAAGTGTAACTCCTGTTGCACTTGGGAGTGCTATTCCAGGAATCCCTAGTGCGATTCCTAACCCAAGTGTAACTCATGTTGCACTTGGTAGTGCTATACCAGGAATCCCTAGTGCGATTCCTAACCCAAGTGTAACCCAAGTTGCACTTGGAAGTGCTAACCCATATCAGGCCACACCTTTTGGAGGGCACATACCCTCCATACCTAGCATACCTATAGGCACTACTGGACCCCTACACCATACCACTATGGCTAGGCAAGTCCCGGTTCCGGTCACCACATCCGCTAGTCTACCATACATGGCAAGTCTCAACCTGCCATATTTAGCTAGACTCACAAATGACCCCATCAGACATGATCCTGCTTGGCCCCATATGCCCACTAAGCTTCCCTCTGACATCCCTAAGTTCGAGGGTAAGGCTGGAGAAGACCCCCAAAATCACATCATGTCCTTCCATTTATGGTGTTCCTCAAACTCCATAGTGGATGACTCAATCCGCCTACGGCTTTTACAACGCACCTTCACTGGCTCCGCAGCCAAATGGTATATCGAGCAACCCCATGGGACGCATTCCACATTTACCTCCCTTGCCTCGACCTTTCTACAATTCTTCCAGCTACCTATCCGCTACGATGCGGGCGTCGAGATCCTACTGTCTTGCAGACAGAACACGGCCACGCATATCACTGACCATATTCATGATTGGCGTCGGCGCCGAAGCCTATGCAAGATCAAATTAGACGACCGAATCTTTTTAGACTGGTTCCTTAAATCCCTCCTTCCTCTCATTGCAAAGGATGTAGCATCTGAAAGACCCCAGTCGGAGGAGGAGGCCATCCTTAAGGCCCAACAGTTTGATCTTATCTATGCCCAGTCAGGTTACCTATACACGATCATACCTGACGCCCCACGAGGTGACTTTGCACGCGGTGACACACCGGGGGCATCACATGCCGCTGATGGCATTATTGGCCAAATTACACCACAAGCAAAACCTTTCAGTATGGTGAGCACCATGCCCGCCCCAGACCTTTCTAGGGCTACATCTAGTTCCGGAGTGACAACCTCTTATGCTCCAACAAACCAAACCCATCACGTTCATGGACCCTCTTGTCCACAACATTGTTATGGCCAAGCGCCATCAGCATATGTACCTCCTACATACTATGCTCAACCTACGGTACAAAACCCCATGCAGTTCCCACAACAGCCCATGCATTACCCACAACCGGTTGCACCGGCTAACCTCACACCTCCACCAGCTCAGGGGTACCAACAACCCCAGCAGGCAACTGGACCACCTCCAGCTCCACCTGCATACTATCCACCGCAACCTGCTCCAACACCTGCGGCTCCTCAGAATCCCCCCAATGCTCAAGGGCATGTGTACGCACAACAACATCAGCCCCAATACCAAAATAACCAACGCAACCAGGGTGGGAAACCCAACCGCGGAAGAGGACGCAACCGTGGAAACAATCAAAACCGTAACCAAGCTCCACAACCTACCCATCCTCCGCAAGACAATAACGCGGCGCCCGCTCATCAGAATCCTGATCGGCCACCTAAGCAACCCAAAAATGCTAATTTACGAACAAACCATCCTTGTTCCATTTGCGGTGTCTATGGCCACTATACCCACGCTTGCCCACATCTCGAGCGAGCTCGACAACTATGGACAAATGACGCCCATCGTCAAGGGCAGGCAGCTCCTCAGCCACCACCCAACCCCCCACCACCTCCACAACAACCGTTGGTCCTCCAAAACCCTTTTCCAACACAAGGAGTGGTGAACACTCAGCCGTTAGCCCCCCAACAGGGCAACATGCAACCGCAACAAATTACTTACGCAGCTCCTGACCAGCCCATGTTTGATTCAGGCACCCACCACTTATTGATGATGTCCACCGCCGACGTCAATATCCAAACCCGTCGGAATCAATACGGACCGACTTCTGAAGCCCCCCCCGCCGAAAAGGATACTAATGCTAATCCCACCGATCAGACATTGCGTATACCTCAGGTTCCACTCGATGGTGCTTCTAAAGCACCTCGCTTCCCCCTTCGCCGAATCAACAACAACCCCAATGCACGGGCTGCGTCCAATTACAACATTGTAGATGACTTAGCTCAATCTCCCGCAGCCATGTCTGCGTTAGAAGTCTTAAAAACCTGTCCTACTCAGCGCAAGACTTTACTTTCCGCCATTGGGGCGATTGACCAAAATGATTCGAAATTGATGACCTTTGATTTAGACCAATCTGAACCACGGCTGCCTTCTACCATAGCAGTCCAAGTTTCCGTTTCTATTCGGAATCTTGTCATCCATCGATGTATCATCGACGAGGGTGCCTCCACATGCGTCATGTCCACTTTTGTTTGGCAAAAGTTGGGATCCCCTGCTCTCCAGCAATCCACCACTGCATTGCGGGCCTACGACGGCAGGTCAGCTCAACCTCAAGGTTTATTACCCAAAGTACCCGTCCAATTAGGTGGGAAAACTGTGCTCATCGACATAGAGGTCATTAACGCCCAGCTCGACTATAACCTTTTACTTGGCCGCAGTTACATGTACGCCATGAAAGCGGTTGCCTCATCCGTTTTCCGTACCATGATGTTCCCCCACGAGGGACGCGTGGTCAAAATCGACCAACTCACCTACTATGATCCCAATGCCCCTGCAGCACCCGAAAATGTTCTCCCCATGGTTGAACAACCCGCTTCTAGTGCAACTACCTCCTTTGTTTCTTCTGTGGGACCCGGACTTTACTCAGATACACCAATGACCTCTACATTCCAGGCCATTCCACCACCGTCACCGGAGACCCACGTCGCAAACCTCTGTACGCTTTCACAGAATACAAAAACACCCGGTAATCAACCCTCCTTGTTACCCAAACCACCATTGGTCCCTAGTCACATTGGGGTTACACCCATCCACACAATCCCCTTTCTATTTCCTCCTTCGGGTGTAGTAAGCGCCCCGGTTATGGCTACCCTTAGTCTACCCGGGTTAACATTGGGATTACCTGTGTGGTATATTTCGCCTCCAGTTCCACCGCCGACACCAAATGTCATCCTGCAACCGGTGCAACCCATTGTTACTTCTACCCAACCACCTCCCGGTATCACTACTCCTTCGTCATCAACGAATCCCCCTCCACTCATCAGGCCCACTGGGGGCAGAGGCCCACAACCATACACTGCGGTACCCCCACCCAAGGCAGTTAAATCTCCCCCCGTATTCCGTGCTCCTCCAAAATGCTCGCTGTGTGATGAGTTAGGCCATCCAACCCATCAGTGTCCACAGTTACCTGCATTGCAGGAACACATGCAAATGTTGGACGACGACCCCAACATCCCGGTGGTCAAACTAGATCCAAACCCTATGCCTCGTGATAAATCACTACGTACCAACCACCCATGTGCGATATGCGGTATTTACGGCCACTACTCCCACAACTGTCCTGACATCCCAGACTACAGAGCAGCACTCTACGAGATGAACAATTTGGACCTAGAGACGACACCCCCTACTATCGAGGAGATCTACCCTCCCGCATCATCCTCATCCGGAGAGATTAACACCATCTACATGATCTCTTCGACTACCACTACCTCATCACTCGATTTGACCACTCAAAGCTCCCGCAATGATGAAGAGGTTCTCGAGACTCCTACTACCTTTGATTATCCCGGGGAAGACATGCACCATCGTCCATACTTCCTCCCGGAAGAGACTTCATCCACCACCGCTACCCAATCCGCGGTTGAGTCCAAGGATTTCCTTCCTACTAAAATCGACTGGTTAACGGATCCCATGGCCGATATTTCTCCCGTCATCCACATTGACATCTCTGACCCACTTGGTGCCCTTCATACCATCACATTAGGAACCTCCCACAGTGAGCATGAGATCGGAGAATACCAACAACTGTTCCAAGAATTCACTGATGTCTTTACTTGCTCAGATACTGAAATGCCTGGCCTTGACCCCGCCATTTATATGATCTCCATTGGATACCCCTCTGTCCGGTCGGCCCCTTCGATTGATCCCTTTGACACACAGGTTGAACCCTTTCAAATCAACCAGGAAACCACATGTCCACAACATGGGGGCATGCCCAAAACCTTGCCTACTCATCATCATCGTGATCCTCATCGGAGATACTGGGGGTATCCACCCCACAAAGGGAATCCCCCATCATCATATCATCACTTCAGTATGCCACCACGACCTACAGCCTCATGGTATAACACCCCGCCAGCAGTTGCTCAATGCCCTATTGATCTCTCTCTGAGACAACATCTGCACCACATTGACACCTCTGAGTTAGGGGGCATAATAGATTACCTCAACCCCGGGATAAGGGGCATGATCAATCATTTTGAACCTTCCCCATCATCTCTATCTCAACACCTCAATGAGCCCATCATTCAAACCAACACATATGTGATCCACAATCACAAACCCCATGCACATAGCATGGGGGCAGGTCATTAACCCTGCTCACTTTTTCATATTCGTGATCTCAACCATTTTTGAGGTCATGTGTCACTTGTATATTTCAGTTGATTTGATACACCTAGTATTTTGCCCCCACGGGTCATCATTTCTCCCCACCACTGCATCCTTCGCTTGGTGGGATCACCTTTATTTGTAGCCATTTTTTAACCTAGTTCTTTCCTTTAACCATTCCAGAGTCCTTTTGACCTCCGTTTTTCGCACCATTTGCACTGCCGGATTCATATTTTCGTGCCCGTGATGATGCTTGAGATCATTTCTCGCTCTCACCTTTAGATTTTTCGAGCATTTTTTCCACCCCCCCTCGTCACCTCGGTTTGCGTGCCACATCGGCCGTTCTCCATTTTCGATGTGTCTTATATCGCCGGATTCAGTTTTCCGCGCCCGTGATGATGCTTGAGATCATTTCTCGCTCTCACCTTTAGATTTTTCGAGCATTTTTTCCACGCCCCCTCGTCACCTCGGTTTGCGTGCCACATCGGCCGTTCTCCATTTTCGATGTGTCTTATATCGCCGGATTCAGTTTTCCGCGCTCGTGATGATGCTTGAGATCATTTCTCGCTCTCACCTTTAGATTTTTCGGGCATTTTTTCCACGCCCCCTGGTTACCTCGGTTTGCGTGCCACATCGGCCGTTCTCCGTTTCTGACAATCCTTATGTCACCGGATCCAGTTTTCCGCACTGATGACGATGCTTGAGACCTTTTTTCGCCCTCATCAGTCCATTTTTGTTCGGTATAATTTTATCCCTTTTTCGGGCCGAGCAACCCCTTTTACGAAAAAGGCACTTGGGAGTTTCTGTTAAGCTCTTTTCTGACTCCTAAAACAATGAAAAGATCGCTGAGCAATCTTGCTTCCTTTCATGCTCGCTAAACGTATCTGAAAGGGCGTCTACCTGGTATAAGTTTACCCCTTTTCCGGACCTTGTAGACTAATTACGAAAAAGGTATACTCTAGTCACATCGGCTAGAAGAGTTCTCCATCCGCATCATTTTATCCTTTTTCGGGCCTTGGAGACTAAACTTATGAAAAAGACACACCAACAGAGTCCACTTACCGTTTTCAGACTCTCTAAACATGAAAGCAACCATGAGCATGCGCCGTCCTGGGCTCACAAAATCCACAGGACCGTACGATTTCAGAGCACACTTTTATCCCTTCTTGGAGCTCATTAAAACTACGAAGAAGGAAGAATGGTGCCTCTTGGCGCCACGACAGATCACATCTACTCATATGGCAGCTTCCCCATTTTGGTCGCCTTTGTTCAGAGAATTCTGCAGTACGTCACCTTGATAATCCCTCGACAGCACCTATCAGCTCGTCCTCCCCCCCAGATTATATATATACCATTCAGTCATAGCAATGATCCCCACACCTACAAGTCAGTTCCCTACGCTGCCAGGTCAACCATGTCATCATGCTCTGAACAAAGGAAGTTTGAGTCTACCCATTTTTTGACCCAGTTATTTCCCTTCCCCACAAGTACGTCAGTCCTACCATCAGTACTACATCACTTCAGTTCTACACCTCGTGCTCCTATCAAGGAAACATCATTGCCTTGTTAGTTGCTGGTCTCCCTCTGTCGACGACAACTACATTGATTCCAGAGGATAGACCTAGAGGTCCCTGTGTCTTGGACTCATTACCATTTATGATGAGTGCCTATGAATCATTTCGAGAGGAATCCTCAGTGCCTCTCCGAATGGTTGTTTCTCACATGCTCGACTTCAACACCTTGATCGCATCGTTGAGATTCGCACAGGGTATTGGTCCGTTCAGTTATTAGTCGAAGACCCCGGATACCACCTGACTCCTCCACATTTGAGAGTCTACCTATGGATACAACTAGTTACATTTTTTCTATAGATATCCGGGTTGCGTATGGCGACAATATCTCAGATGGCTCACAGCCATTGAGTCCATACAGATGTTGGACACCTTCAGTTTCAGCAGTTCAACAGTTATTCCAGTGTATCAGTTATTGAGATCAGCCATGATCATGAGTATATCCCACAATAATGTCCCCTCTGGACCATTATGATGTACCAGTATATTTCTTTACGTATTAGATCCCCCTTCTTGGGACTAATTGTTTTGTATACGTCTTGATACGAGCATGGGAATGCCCGCCTCGTCCTTTATCAGAGATTATACCTCATTCATATTGAGGCCATGTAATATTTTTTGTTTTTGCAGCTTCCAAGGGCCGTGGCTCCAGTCTCCAACCGGTCTCTTCTCTCCCCTAAACCCCAGAAAAAAGGACAAAAGAACTATGATGTCTATCGGCCATACGATGAGCTCCTGCCCTCACACATCAGGGGGCAATCTGTTAACACCTAAAAAGTGCTCACTAGCTCATTCCCTTACTCACATGACCCATTTGTCCACTTTTCCACCATCTGAGCCTCTGAAACCAACAAAAGGTCACCAAAAGACCTTAGTACACCCCTTTTTCCATTAAAAAAGATTATTTTTCCCAAAAAAGCATAAAAAACCCTCAAAAAGGGTCCAAATTCCCAAAAATATTAAAAAGGGAATTAAAATATTATTTTTATTCAAAAAAGTAAAAAGGAGGGAAAAGTACCTAAAGCATGTTGGTCAATACCATTTGGTTTCCACAAAACCACAAATGGTATTTCCCACCACCAAAACCTATAAAAAGGTGGTAGGGGCTCCTCATTTCCCATCCTTCCATTATCTCATCCTTATGCTGCTGAAATCTCCCCTGAGCACTTTTAGCCATTGAAGCAACCTTGGAGAAGGAGACCTATTGGAGTTTGGAGCTACTCATCTTGGGAGTTGCTCAACATCAACCTTCACCATTGAAGGTAATATCGCAAGCACTTGCTTGCCCCCCACTTTTCAATACAAAAAATTATTTATTATGTTTCTTGTTCTTGATTTTGAAATGTTTACATTATTTGCTTAGATTCTTGTTTAGATCCATGAAAAGTATTGTTTATTTAGTTTATTGTTTTTATTTCTATTGAAACTGCTGCTACTAGTTAGCAGGTGCCCATAGCACTAAGCCTGGTTGCAAAACCGGGCTAACACATGGTCTTTTTTATTATTGTCTTGAAAGAGAGTTCAAATACTCTGAAGAGGAGAATGATTGGTTAAATGAAGGTGACAAAGCTTATGGAGCAATGTTGATTGGTATGTCTCGTTGTATGTTATCCCACTTCCATGATTCTGTTGAATCTCCAAAAGAGCTATGGGCCCATCTAGATAAAATATTTTGAAAACAGAATGAAGGGATTGGTGCAAACTATTTGGAGAGCAAGCCCAATGATGCATTCACCCTCCTTGATGGTCTCCCTGATCATGATTCAGTATCAAACATATCTCATAATGAAGTTGTCCAAAAAGAAGAAGAACTTGCAGATTCAACACTCATGTTCTCAATGTCTTCTATTTCAAATTATGAGCCAGCTCACACTCTAGAAACTGAAGAGGTTCTTAAATCCTCTCTTACAAAAGAGTCTGTTGGTTTGCATAATGATGATCTATTGAATGTTTTGGAGGTTAAATCAGCAATTGGAGTTGATGCATTCGCTCTCCTTGATCACTTACCTCTTATGTACTACTATATGATCATTTTTACATGCTCTCAAAAGTTCATTGAAGATGTAGGGCAGTACCATTCGCTTGGGATCATTTCTCATGCATATCATGGTTTATTTGGTTTTGATCTCACCCCTGCTGGTTCAAAGGAGATCTCAAGAAACCATTTATCAAATCTTGGAGCTGATTTGAAGTCCAAGCAACCACTATCATGTGATGGTTATTTTTGGCATGATCTCATCTATGATGGTTCAAAGGAGATAATAAAAGACTATCTACACATTCATGGATTTGATCCTACCTTAGCTAATTCTAATCACAAGTTCTAGGATCATCCTCATACCTTTGGATTTGTTCTCATCACATTCGATCTGAAGAGCAAGTACAAGCACATGTCTCCATATTCACTTGCATCCACTGAAGGAGAACACAAGCACATGTTTTTGGAGCATGAACCACTTCTTACCAAGAAGAAGATACCTCCAAACATATGACCAAGCATCACACCTTCTTGAGTTTGGAGCATTTATTTTTTGGTGTGCCTTACAGTCTCTTTTGAGGGGGGTATTTTTCCCACGAGGTTTTTTCCCATTTCCCTTTTTGATGGACTGTTCTTTATTATTCAGTGTATTGGGTGACCTTCAATCTCAGTTACCAGGGCCCAGGATGGATTAAGGGGGAGTGTTAGGATATTCCTATACTCCATCATAGTCCTACCAGCATTGCATTCAGTCATGCATGCATTTTTGTATGCAACCATGCAATTGCATGCATCCCAATCATCAGTATGGTGTCTCCCAACACCTAGTGCTTAGTTTACTAGCCCCAGGAGCCTTTTTCCACTCAGTTCCAACCCTCCTAGTCGGTGATACGCCCTCTTTTCACCTACTACATGTGAAGTGCACCCTCTCTCACCTACCACCAGTGACACACTCAATTAGTTGCTTGATTTGTGGATCGCTCCTTGATTTGAGAACATATTGACTAGTTAACTCACTGAAACACTCCGATGGACCTCCAGAGAGACTTGGTTGACTATTTTGATTGCAGTTAGCTCCTCATGCGCCCTCCTTGGATTCTCCTTCACTACATTAGTGCTCCATGCATCAGTTACACCTACTACATTCAGTTAGACTCAGTTTGACACATGGTTGATCATTACTTGTGCATTGATGACACTCAACTGATCTGATGATGAGTTCATTCAGGCTAATTCAAATTTCCACCTTGGAATTCGAATCCTCTCCATTGTATTATTTATCATTCATATTATGATTAATTAATTAGTGTGATGTTATTCTACTTCTATCTGATTTCTATTGCATCTATGTTTTGTTGCTCCATTCTACACTCTTCTTCTATTTTCCTGCTTAATATTTCTTGTGAGGTATACACCATCTCTTAGATCTGCTGTGAGGATTTTCAAATGTGTCCTCCGGTCCTATTGGTTTCTTTGATGGTGCGGCGCAGGTGGGTCTTTGTGGGGCTGGCATGGTTCTACAAGTGGCTACTGATCATTAGTTCTCTTTACAAATGAAAACTGGCTCGGGTACCAACACTCGTGCAAAGCTCCTGGCTCTTTGGGGGTTTCTATATTTTTCCAATCATTTGGGCCTGAGGTCTCTCAGTGTGTTTGGAGACGCGAAGATCATTGTTGATTGGGCCTCTTATCGTGCATCTATCTTCTCTCTTTCTTTGGGTCACTAGCTCAGCCACACTCGTGACACGATCAAGTTTTTCCAGTTGGTTTCATTTCAGCATGTGTATCGAGAATACAAATCTTTGGATGACCGCTTATCTAAGCTAGCTATCGGGCAAATGGATGGGCTCATTGCTTTTGAGGAGTTCCTTTCTGATGTATGTGTGTGGAAAGATTCAATTATCTTCTATTGAGTGATTGTCTTTTCTGATTGTTTCTCTCTTTCTGACTCTCGCCATACTATGTCTATGCGCTAGACTCATAGAATAGGGTGTTTATTTTTGGTAATTGCTGATGTCTGCCTCTAGTTTTATGTACTGGTTTGTTGGTCATGACATTGGTCACTGTCGACTAGACTATCGTTTTTGTCTCTTGATATTCCAACTAGAATATAAATCTCTCTAATGATATGTATATACTATGACACGACTTTTCTTTTAAAAAAAAGTTGTCTTTTTCGGTGTGAAAAAAAATGATAATATAGACACATATAAATTAAAAACAAAGCAATATATATATTATATTAAAACAAGTTTATAATATAATATTGTGAATAGAAAAAACACAATCTATAAATAAAAAAAGCAATATAGAATATAATATTGTGAAAAAAACACAAAATCATAAAAAATATGTTCCAAACAAAACTTGGAAAGCCTTGTTGTCCACAACATCGACTATGACAGAGCTCGATGCCCTCGATGCCACACCGACTATGTGTAGCTCGATACACTCGAAGCCACCAATGACTATGTGGATGGAGGTTGATGCCATCACCGAGTATGCATATAGAGTGGAGTTTATGTTGTTAACATTGAATGGCTGTCATTTGAATCCAATGGAGTTTATTCATTACCTATGTTTTGATCATAAAACCCTTAATTGGCACCAAATTTTTGGCTTTGGAAGGAGGGGACAGGGTTTCTTTGGGTTTGAGAGGCCATTACGTCGGTTGAATGGGGGTAGGAAATCAAGGTCTAGGGCATTCAATAGCTCACACCAATTGGAAATGCATTTGGGGTTTGGAAAAATTAATAGATATATATTTGGACTTGTAGCAATGGAGAAAATCACATCAATTGATAGAACTTATAGGCTCTTGAAGAGATGGGCGAGGACTTCTACAACAATGGAGTACAAAACTACCTCTCCATCTTAGGTTAGTAAATCCTCTATTTTCCAAGTTTGTATGTCAGATCTAGTTTTCACTCAAGAACATATTTTGGATATATCACTTCCTAGTTAGTAGACCAATGTTAAAGCTAGAGATTGACTCGACCTTCACCCCAAAGCTATCGTCAAAACTAGTGGAAATAACTTAGGAATGTTGAATACTTTGACTCAAGTGGAAAACGAAATGTGCAACAAGGAAAAGATACATGTGATTACCATTGGACTGAATAACTAGATTGATTAATGTTTTCCAAGACTGAACAACTAGATTGTCAACTAGACTGAATCATTAATGTTTTCCACGAATGATTACTGACTGCAGGTAAACCACAATTTAATAAAAAAGGCATATCTATAATGTTGAACCTAGGAAAACATATATAGAATGCTAAACCCATGAAACCACAGGCCCCGGATTGCAAAATTTGTCAAATTGCAACAATTATATTGTGGAAATTTAATAGCTATATTTTTTTTTTATGCCAACTCAGGAAGTAAACGTTGCTTATATTTCAGAATTATTATTCTAAAAGAGAACATTGACCCAGTTTGATCATCATAGGTCAGAGGATTTGAATTGAAAATGAAAAATGGAAGTAGTTATATCACTAACTATTCAACAAGTACAACTGATTAGTAACCACTATAACTTTTAATATACTGTATAGTTCCAATTGATTCCTTGCTGTATATGTATGCACTATATACTATAACTATTTTCTTTATGCTTTCATAACCTAGTATATCAAGCAAACGAATTGTTTCTTTAATTCCTATCCCTGTTTCTTGCGTTGAGTTTATTGAACAAACCGTTTTACTATGCCATTTTGGAGATGTGAAGGCCATAGTTTTCATTGTATTTGTTATTGTTATTTATATGTCAAATATTAGCTAGTACATATTCTAGTTATTACGTTTTACCTATGTGGGTTGTAAAATCCATCCATTTCTATTGCATCTTTTAGAAATAATTTCTAATAACCCTTCCAAGTAAGCATATTCACATGTTTACATAATTATCAAGAGACCAATCTCCAATACTATCCAATTTTGTATGCATAGGATCCTAAAATATTCTGAGTGTATTTCTATGCTGTCAAGGACAGGCATTAGGGATATTTATCTTCTATCAAGATTGTTAAATACTAGAAAAGGGATGGATTGAAGTAAATTTTAATGGGATTGCTAACCACAACCTAGGAATGGCAGGAGCACTATAAAGGCTAATATTTTTAATTTTTTGGGGTCATGGAACACAATAATTAATCAAAATTGAAGGTACTAAATGTAAAAGAATCCTTAAAATTACTCATTCTAAACTTGAAAGTAAGGAATACGCTGATCTTTGCATAGGATGGGTGATATCTCCCCTTATTGTTCTCATGTGGAATGAATAACTAGATTGATAACTGGACTGAATCATTAATGTTTTCGAAGAACGATTATCCATTGCAGGTCAACCACAATTTAATAAAAGTGGCATATCTAGAATGATTAACCCAGGAAACCATATATAGAATGTTGAACCCAGGAAACCACAGGCCTCAGATTGCAAAATCTACCAAATTGCAACAATTATATTGCAGAAAGAAAGGAATACACTGATCTTTCAATAGGATGGGAGATATCTCCCCTTGTTTTTCTTATTTGTAATGTATAACTATATTGATTAATGTTTTCCAAGACTAAATAACTAGATTGATAACTAGACTGAATCATTAATGTTTTCCAAGAACGATTACCCATTGCAGGTCAACCACAATTTAATAAAAGTGGCATATCTAGAATAGGCTTCCAATGTCTCTTATTCATTAGTAAATTCTCTTTCAAACATAGCGTCTTCAACTTGGAGACCTCAAGTAACTAGGGTTATAACCTAAAACTAAAAAATGGATCCCGCAGTTTTACCAAATTCTCCTCCACCTAGTACACACACAAATCAAAGCAACATGGCAAAAATAGGAGGTTGACATGTCGAAACATTTTCTCTTGTTTCTTTTCCCCTTAGAGTGAGAAGATTATTGTTGGATATTTTTGTTATGGGTTCTATATAAGTTTGAATTTTGGTAGTTAGGCTCTCTAGATATTTGAACTTGCAGTATTGTCTTGAAGACAATTCCTAGGTCTAGATAGTATTTATTTTGATACTACATGTTTTCCTTGTCTTTAGACTTCTAATCTTATTGTATACTATGTGGAGCGAAATCTATGTAATATCTCATTGTGGCTCAATTTTGACGAGGTGTTGCATAGAGCAGACCCAGATAGAAGGTGCATTCACATAAGGGTGAGACTATAGAATCTTGAGTGTGTAGTTCCACCAAATCCTTAGTAAGTAAAAGAAAAGAAGTTCACTTATTCATCCTCTACCCCTAGTAGCATTGACCCTCTACACATGTCCTTGAAGGAAAAGACCCCTTTTGTAAGAGTGGGTTATAGATGGAAAATTCTCTAGTATAATAAAATGTTCTTTTGTAACCACTATAGTCACCTATATATATATGAGAGTTTTAGTTGTTATTGTGACATTTGTTAACAATTAGTAGTTGTAATGAGGAGATTTATGAGTTAGGTACTATCCCATGAGTTGTGCACATGAAATAGACTATATTGATAATTTTGATAATAAGGGAAACTTGTTCTACTTATTGTTTTCATTAATTTTGTATCTTGATGATTTATTTGTTGTTATAATTGAGGTGCATGTTGTCAGTTCAATTAGCATAAGTGAATGTGATTAAAGGATAAGTAATGGAATGCACACCCCAACTAAATCTGTAATAATATAAATATTAGCCATATGGAAACTATCATATGTGCCTTAGATGACACCCCTTCCTTCTAGAAATTTTAATATGTTGGCACACTAGACTTCATCAAACTTGTGTTGGACACCCGAACGCAGGAAACCATATCTAGAATGCTAAACCTAGGAAACCATAGGCTTCAGATTGCAAAATCTGTCAAATTGCAACAATTATATTGCAGAAAGAAAGGAATACACTGATCTTTGCACAGGATGGGCGATATCTCCCCTTGTTGTTAACATGTTCCTTGGAATTATTCTCTATGGATGTGAATCTTGGAATTAAATGTTAATTTGGATGAAATGGAGCTATAAGTTGATTTACTGCTAATACATGCCACACGAGTGATTGATAAGTTCCTAACCATGTAATTAAGTTATACAGAGAATTTCCATAAGTACACCGGAACAATATTAGTCATAGTTGTTCAACATAGCAAGTTGTTTACTTAGTGGTATATTGGTAAGCTATTTTGTTCTAGGGTCTACGAATACTATATACCCACTGAGTTAAGCTGATTAATGAAAGTTATTTGATAACCACCATTGGATCTTGAAAATGAGAGATAAGATAGTCAAGATATTCTTGATAGTCACAATGCTTAATTCACATCCTCTTATTTGATTGGTCTATGTCACAACACTTAATTTGCGTCAATTTGTGCTCTTTATTTACAAAGCTCTGGGGCCACACTTCTAGCATGTATTGGAGTGCTAGTTGAGAGCAGTAATAAATATTTAATGTAGTACAATGGAGTGTATACCCTAGCAGGTTCTCCACTTATATATGGTATCTCAATCTATTATTGTTTGTGAGTTATTCCTCCTTGTTGTCCAACCATGTGATTATAGCCTCCTTAATTTCTAACATGGTGTCATAACGCTTATGACATTAGCTCCATTTTTTACCAAGACCAAGGTCGCTTTCAACAATATGAAGGTATTTTATCAATGTTACATAAGGACACACCCCCTTGCTCCCATGATGTGCAACCTACTCCATTTGGGACATTTCCTTTAGATGGAGACACATGAAAACACAAAAGGGGAACATTCCCTCCCTAAATCAAACACTCCCACATCCTTTGTCTCTATCGTGGTTGTGCGAGAAGGGATGGAAATGTATGGTTGTATTATTATGTGGAATGGAAAGTGGCATGACATTGCTGTTGTGTAAGAGGGTTTTATTTTACCTCAAACAATGTGAGATATATTTCCTAAAAGCATTAGCTATGTGAGATGTACACAACTTCAAGTTTGAACCCCTGGGATATGTGTTAGCCAAAGCCTTCAACTTGTGGAAGCATGTTATTCTCAAGTCTTCAACTTGTGGCTACTAGAGTGTTTAGCAGGTGAGGGAGTTGGATAGTGGATAGTGGAGACATTGCCACTAGACAGTGTTAAGTTGGGGACATTACTTGTCAGTTTAAATTGGAGACATTGCTGGAGACTTGATTTTTAAGTCCTTTGACATTTAAAATTTTGAACCTTGATATATCAGGTTGAGAGTTCACAGTTTTCACTTTATTATGATCATATTTAGTTTTCTAACTTGATATGTGTTGTAAATTTATATGAGTTATCAACTTATCTTCACATTATATCTTTTGATTTTTCAAATTTTTAAATATTATAAGAAATACAATGGTGATAATCTAATTCTAATTTAAATTTTCAGTACTTCAGGCATGGCCTCCTATGTTGAAATCCTTGACCTTCCCTAAAATTTGGGTCGTAAGTCTACATATACCTCAAATGAGTTTTCTTTCTCCCATGTCCTAGAAACTTGGGGGAACATTTCATTTTGTGTATGCTAAAGTTTCTTTGTTCATTTTCATGATCCATCCTACAAATACTCAAAATGTTGATAGTTGTCCATATTTATGCTCAGAAAACTCAAGAGTCGGCCCAAGGTGAAGCCAATGAGGTTTATTTCACTTTGTATGAAGGCAACAAATATCCTTGGAATATAATTTTATACCCAAAATGTCATAAAAACAACAAGACTGCAGAATCAAAGTCTTCATTTATAAGACCCATGCAAGTAGGGGGGTAACACTGTCAAAATTAAGGAGCAAATTGGTTCTATTTAATAACCCAATGTTTGTGAAAGGATATGAAATTATCCTATGATCCTCATGTGGCATGCGAGGTGATTTTTGTAGCTTTCTTACCCCAACAATTCATGTATGGGATGAATGTTGGTTTGGTATGTTGTTGATGTCTGTAATTTTTCTTGGTTTTATGCCAACAACCCTAGGTTTTATGTATACTGCCAGCCTCCCTTTGTATCATGATTTTGGAATTCACTCTATTGAGATTAATTGTTATTTATTTCTTCCCTATGTCTTTTTTCTTCAAAATATTTTGGGGTTTGTCATTTCACTGGTACATGATAAAAGAATGCAAATTAATTATTTAAACTTTATTTAAATTTCTTAGTTGGTAGCCCTCCCGCACAGGACATGTGTCCCCCCAAAAAGAGAAAAATTGCTTTCCAACATGTCATGTAAGGTTTAAAGTTTATTGTTTTTGGCATCATCATGTTCTGTCGAGGTAAATTTTTGCAAATAGTGCATCAGGTCAAGAACTTGGCACGTAACTATTGAAATGGACGTTCATCATGACTGTATGCAGTCCTAATGCTTAAATATTGTGTTCATGTGTGGGGGAGATAGGTTCAAGATAACTTTATGCAGTCCTAATTCTTAAAGGTTGTGTTAAAGTGTGGAGTTTTGACATCTTTTAGGTTGATTATGTTTGTTGAATAGGCTGGTATAGATTTTATGGGGTTTATTCTTTCTTTAATCTATTACAGGAGACTGACATACATACTAAGAGAATTGGCCACAAACAATTCATGGATAAAAATGAGGAGGCTACCAATCCCATTGATGTGTATGGCAACTACTCTAGTGGTAGTCATTCAAGTGGTTTGCATAGGTGCCCTAGATACATAGGTAAGTAACACAATGTAGGTTGGGAGTTTTATTATATTATATATGCTATATCCTTGTTATGTTATTTCTTCCAAAATGATTTGACATAGACTTATTTTCTCTTGCAATTATTGCACATGGACTACCTACCTCTACATTGTGGCAAGACTTGAAGGTTTATGCACCACTTTAATCCTCACTCTCATCATATAATCCCAACAAGAAGGAAGGGGATAACATCAAGTATGGAATACATCATTAGGTACCAAAACTCAAAGAAAACATCTGTAGTGGTTATGCCTAAGAAGAATTTGGCATAACAACCACCATATCCATGATTTGTATCTGGGATATATCTCCTTCAAAATTGTTCCATTTACCTTGTTGGTCTCCTTGTTGCACAAAGAGGTGTGTCTACAAGCCAAGTAGGGGAGATCACTGTTACTTCATGTGTGTGTGTGTGTGTGTGTGTAACCTTAAGGTGCAAACCTCAATGTTTTTGAACTCTCAAAGACTTTAAATACGTTGAGTTTTTTATCCCTCTCATTGTTTAGTAGATCTAGGGTTTAGATGGATCTATGCTAGTCTAGATTTTCCACAATTGGAGTTGTATGTGCCTTACCTCTCTGTTTTCTCTGCTCACCCTTTCTTGAATTGTCTTTCTATAGCTTTGTTTTTACCATTAATGCTATTTGGAATGCTTGCTGCAAATTCATTAGGCTGATAAACTTCATCTCATTTTGCATGGAAAATATAAACCCATTAGTGAATCTTGTAGCCATTATTTGAGGTCGCTTGGATAAATTCATCCTGGTATATTAATGCAATATCTCATACATAATTCATTTTTAAATATGATGAGTAGATTATTAGAAATCATCCATGGGCATTTGATTTGTATGAAAAACAACTAATAGAAATGGGGAAGTTGTCAAAGGAAGAAATCAGTGAGTTGTACAATAAGGTCAATTCAATTTTGAATGAAGAGTTCATAAACATGAAGGAGTATGTCCCAAACCGACGAGATTGGCTTGCATCATATTGGACTAGTTTCAAGTCACCATAGCAGCTCTCCCATAAACGCAAACGTAATATATTAGCCCCTTGCTTGAGTTAGTCTCATGTCATACTTTCATGCCATAAGGTGATTGTCTATTATTAAGGGTTTTGATTATTTTTTCTTTGCTTTGTAGGGTCAAACTGGAGATATTGAAAACTGTTGGGAAAGCAATAAATTCTCTACCAGAAACATTCAAGCCTCATAGAATTGTAAAGAGGTTCTTTAACCAACGTGCAAAAATGATTGCAATTGGGGAAGTGTTGATTGGGTTGTTGGTGAAGCACTTGCATTTGCAACTCTACTAGTCGAGGGTAACCATGTGAGGCTGAGTGGTCAGGATGTTGAGAGAGGTACTTTTAGTCATCAACATTCAATTTTCTTAGGGAAAAAATGTTGTGGGTCAAACTAAAATTCTACTTGAAATTTATGGTGGCAGTTACTATATGAATATTCTATTAATGAAGTGAAGACATTACCAAAATTCACTTATGACAATACCAATACCAAAAAAGAGAATTATTTCTTCTATCACTGATCTTCCTTCCTTTTGATTGATTGGTTTTACGATATTGTCTGAAACATAGTTACTACTATCGGTGGCCAATACCAAATAGGCATATATACATTAAGGCCTATATAGTATGGGGAATAAATCAAATTTTATTATAATTCAATGACAGAGGTAAGTGATGAATATTTATTTAGTTTTTTCTATATTGACCTGCAAGAATTTAATAATATGTTAACTTCTTGCAGAGCAAGGAAGAGTTTGAAGTGTTTGTATGTCTCTGTGGAACTCATGGTTGTAGGGGTATCTATTTAAATCTAGCGGGTGCAAGAGCTTTTCAAAAGGTAATATGACAAATCTGAAAATGTTTTGCTCATCCCTTTGTGAATTCAACCATGCCCATGGACATGCACAAACATTTGTTTTTAGTTGATTTATCATTCTGTGTTTTTCTCTTGGAATTAGAATGTGACATCATATAATGATGATTATGTTGGGCATAGTATACTAAGATGATCATATTGGACAAAGTATAGTAACATTATTTTGTCGTCTGGTGCTTTTGTCATGTCTTAAAGGAATTCCATGGCTTACTACATAGGCATCAATAATTTGCTCCTTGAATCTTGCACAACAAATTTTGTCACTGAAGAAGATATGAGGGATTTGCGTTGTGTAGGTATTGGGACTTGACTACTGTTTGGATTGCCTAATTTGGCTATGGCATTTTCATCTCATGTGGTGTGTTTTACATCCTTTTGCTCTACACTATAAGCTTTTTTTATATACTGTTTTTTGTAGAATTATTTGCTACATGTTATTTCACACTAGCTGAGGTTTATAAGTTTGGAAATTTATAATAGACCAAACCCTCGATTCCTTGCTCCAAAGGATTCAAGCTTTGTAGGATTTGGGAATCAAGGGGGGTGAAATTATCTGTTTGTTAAAGAAAAGACCATCGGTTTTCACAGTAGAGCTCGAATCAATCTTCGAATTCATAAATGGAAACTTTGAAGGATTTGATGTGGAAAGGTTTCAAAGAGTTTTATTCAGAGTAGATTCAAAGTTAGTGCTTGATTTCCCTGATAAAATTAGGCTTCTTTTACAACAAGGTGTTCATAAATCAGACATTGGCAAGGTATTGAACATAATGAGCCTTCAAGTTTTTTGAAAAAAGTTTATTTACTCTCAACCCTGATCTATTCCACTCAAAATAAAAAAGAAAAACTACTTAGGCTATAGATCTAACACAAAACAACAAGCAATGAGAGAGGGTTTACATTCTACCCTACGTACTAGTAAAGCACTCTCCTCCTGTAAAAATAAACTTGGCAAGCTATATCCAATAACACAAAGCAAGAGCCACCCAACCAAAGACACAACTAAATAAATGATCAATTAAATGCAAGTGTGATGGCTTGTGGTGCCCTTGGATGTAATATGCTTAACCTATAAAATATAACAGATTGCATCAATAATTTAGTGCAGAAAAGAGGTATAAGAGACAAAATAGAGATCCTGCAGAAAAAATCCCCTATATTTTGATGAAAAAGATAGAAAGTTGAGTTCACTTGCCTCTTCGAGGGGGGAAACCTCCTATGAGCAGAGCTCCAAATAAAAATAAAAATACCAAACAAAACATTTCATAGCCATCTATTCTATATATAGCACTTAAATAACCAAAAACCTAACTATTTGTGGTCCTGTTATTCATGAGGGTCAACCACCTAATGGGCCTTATTAAGAAAGATGACCCTTTTACATTAACTAAATTATTATAATGGCCCATAAATTATAAAGTAGGGGGATAAGGTAGGACCCTAACATGCCCTCCCCTTGAAAAAAAAGAGTATTGTCCTAAAGGATGAAGGTGTGGAAACTGCTGCAGAATGGAGGATGGTTCCCAAGTAGCATCTTCCAAGGAGTTATCCTTCCACTGGATCAAATATTTTTTTATAGTGCGGTGACATAGTTGATGCTCCAGAGTATTCAAAACTGCTTTAGGATGGAGCCAAATGAATCCCTTGGGAAGTGTGGTTTTAAGCCTACAAATGTAACCTATCACTTTTTTCAAACAAGAAACATGAAAGACTGGATGGATCTTAGAATGTGTTGGAAGTGCTAATTTGTATGCCACCTAAACAATGCACTGAGTAATCTGATACATACCAGCTTGGGTGTTAATTTGTGGTGGCCCTTGGCTTTGAGAGATGTTTGCTTATAAGAAGGTTGGATACAGAGGAAGACCTGGTCACCTACCTTAATGCCTCAATGACCCTCTCTAAACAATGTTGGTCTATTATGAGTGAATTGATCCCCCGAACCGTAGATTCATTCAGTAATCCCTATATTACAAGGGGTCTGCCTCAGGTATTTGTGTTTGTAGTGCCATATGCCTCTGCCCATAAGGATATAGGAAGCACCATCTAAATTGTGTCCAGCTCGTGAGTGTAGTAGATTCATTAGCTCCTTGATTGTAAAAAGTCGAGAGTCAGTTCGATTACCAAATTATAAAGTAGCAGTTGCATTTTACCCTATTGATATAGTTGACTGAGCAAAAAGAGTAGTTTGTTTCCCAGATTGGGATAAAGACCTAGCAGCATAGCAAGCGTAGCTAGCGGAGATAGAGGGACGTGAAAAAGAGCCTATTAATTTATATATTAATCTATCGTAGATTGATATCGAGACACATCAGTAGCAATGAATTTTAGTAGTTTGTAGAGTTAGGGAGGGAGGATAGGGGGTAAGAATACCCCCTATCCCCAATAGCACAAATTCGGGATATTTTAGGTATAAAAAAGGATAAAACACATAAAGTTAGGGAGGGCTATTCTTTATCATTGGTATAAAGAGTAGCTTCTCTATAGTTTTGCTTTTCTATTATTATTCTCTATGCTATTGGTACAACACGTGAAGCTCAACCCACCAAAGATAGTTACATACTAGTAAAAAGGCTCTATAAGTAACTAAATACAATTTCACCCTACCCTTAAGCCTTCTTAATATAACTAATTTGGAAATCTTATACTGGCCCATATAAATTTATTCAATAGTAATTGGTCCACATAGTACTGGCCTTTTTCTCCCTCACTCAATATATATATAGCTTGTTGATTAAAGATGTTACCCTTCATAGAGAGAGTAACTGAACTGAAAGGCCAATCACTCATGCTATGATTCCTTCCAGTACATCTCCTTATCGTACAGGGCCATGCTCCAGGGATCTGTGTACTTGTTGGTCCTGTGGAACTCACCCCTCAGAGGGGCTATAATTACAGAAAAAAAAATAAAGCAAAATCCCAACCCTTAGCATAAGTTATTGGAGCTTGTTTCTCCAGTGACTGGATAGATCCATTATCTAGGCTGGAAGGTAGTTAGACATGCTCCCAAAGGTAGTTGGTATAGCACGACCCTATGCACCGACTACTACAAGGTATTTACTTTTATCTTAGCACAATTCTCCTTGATGTTTGAATCCAGCGGATTGTGGATAAAGAGCTTGGTTCGACGGTGTGTTTTCTTATAGTGAGTATATAAGGTTCGGGGTGGTAGCCAGCAGGTCTTGTCCCAGTGTGTTCGCTTAAGAAAATAATAACTAAGCTCCCGAGGGTGCTGGCCCGGCAGGTGTAGCCAAAGGAAAGGTGTGACAAGTTTGGATTCAGTCTGTCAAGAAAATAAATAGGTCTGTTTTCTTTATCCCCTTGTAGTAGTTTTTTTAATATGGGGGGGGTAAAGAATGTATTCCTAGGTGGCTAAATAATTGATAGAGAACTAGGTGAGTTTTGTTTTTGTTGATCGTTCTAAGATCGAAATATGGCTATCATGCATAGAGAAATGGTATATGGAGGATGGCACTATAAAACTGTATGTATTGGTTCCTTTGTATCAAAGAGGTTTTTTCTTCCTCTTGTGGTTTGGAAGCTAACTGTGGGTGTGATTCTAAGGAACTAGGTGGCTAACTAATAAAGTTCTATCTTCGATTTTCTATTGCGAGAGACTAATATCTTCTGTCTGATAGTTATGTTGAATAGAGTAGCAATCCTATCCTTGATAAATAGTGTGTTGGGGTATGATGAGTAAGTGGCATTGTCTTTATAAACTCTGCAGTCTAAGACTTGTGTAATTGAAGTCTAAGGTGTTTACTAACGCTTATCCTATTGAGATTTACCCTAGTTTTTTACTCTATAATTACTTGGTTTTTACTCTTGAATCATTGGTTCATCAATTTACAAATCTTGATGAGTACTTACCTTATATTTTATCTTTAAAAAGCCTTGGATTAGGAAAAAGGAAAAGAAAAAAGGGATAAAACACAGGAACAACCCGACATCACCTTAGCTAGGGAGAACAGAAAACCCCCACAGCTAATAATATCCTCACAAGATAGTGCGGGGACAACTTTGAATCTTCGACTTGCTATTATTTATTTAGAATTTCAAAAACTATTCTTCCTATAGATACGATATTTCCACCAATCATACCATGATGTTATAACCACTGAATGGAAAAAGATCAGCCATAAAAAGTGGGAAGATTGCATCATTTATATAGATGGATTCACTATTCTCTCTTGAGATCTCGGATCCATCAAATAACTGTGAATAAACTGAAAGACTCAGTTATACTAGGATATGGCTACACGAGTAGGAAACTATTACGGTGGAACCCATGCCTAAAGGTACACTGCGACCAACCGACGAGGGCATGGGTTGGTGGGTATTAAATTAGATTGGATAAGCTGCTACTTCATAATGTTTAATAGGGAACAACTGAGATTACAACTCACAACTCTTAACTCTATCTTGACTTACGATTGCTCTGGATAAACTATTGCTTCTTGCTACACTCTTGCCGGCTTGCTCAACTCAACTATAGATCATACTATAGCTGCTTGATAAACTCAACTATTGCCCTAACTACACATGACAACACAGCTCAGGCTATCTATATTGTTGATCCCCCGGCCCCTGAGGATGAAAATCCAAAATAACAGTGCAATATATCTAGTGGGAAACCCAATCTCCATAGGCTCAATAGGATGGATGCTACCCAACTAAAATAATTGGCCCCATGCAGAAGCAGAGGGGGGTAAAGTAAATATCCATAAAAATATTAGGTAAAAAGAGTTAAAATAGGGGGGGAGGATAGTGCACTCGATGTGTAAAAAGAGATTGTTGCCATTAACTGTACAGGGTTTGTGCAACTGGATGAACATGGTGTTCATAAATATGACATTGGCAAGGTATTGAACATAATGAGCCTTCAAGATTTTTGCAAAAGGTCTCTGGAAGAACTCAGTGAAGTTTTGTTATGTTTGAAAGGTTTCTAGTAAAGTTTTGTTATATTTGAAAGGTTTCCAGTGAAGTTTTGTTATATTTGAAAGGTTTCCAGGAGGACAAGGAATTTTGTTGGATTGTAGTTTGGCCTCTGACCCTTCTTTTGTTCAATGTGGAGAGAGAACTAGTGCCTAAAGTTAGGATTTTGCAGGATTTTCTTAAATATGAGTATTTTGTTCGAAGATTGATTTGGCGTTTTACAGGGATACTTGTATATAGTGTTGAGCACCTGGAAAAACGTTCTGAATTAAAAATAAAAAATTAAGTAAAACCTTGTTCACTGTATTCAATCTTTGGTATGGATAACATTCTTCCAATGGGGCGTTTAAAATACCAAATATTGAATTTAACACACCAATATGTCAGCATCACCGAGTTATCAAGATAATTCTGTAATTAGGTTGCCACCTCTAAATATCTAAGAGGTCAAATTAATGAGCTCTTGAAATATATCCTTGTTTGGACTTAAGATTTAGTGGGAATTTTAGGAGGCCCACACAAGAGAGTTCTGCAAAGTAAGCAACATCAACACTCAGCCAGCCTATCACCCCTCCATAAATTCTTGCGCAACTTTTTGTCAGCGCTGTGAGCAGTTCCCACCGCTCACTTTGTTTTCCTTACTCATTAGTTTAAGGCAAGTTCTATCTTAGGTCTCTTCTTTATTTATATTAACGCTTTTCCCTGTTTCTCATACTCAGCTTGCATGTGGGATGGATATAAATACAATTAAAACCAGATGTTGAAAATGTAAACTGTGAGCAGAAGGAAATCCTTTTAAAACATAACAAAGTATAGACCAATACGAACATGAAATATTGATATGAATTAGATGTCTTTCTTGAAAGTGCCTGTATTGGCATGTATGCTTAGTGTGGAAGCATGGAGGAGAAATTTTTGATAAAATGCCAAAAAGGAATTAGTTTCATGGAATCCAACAACGCCAAAAGGAATCAATTTCATAATGTCGATGGTGAAGGAGATTCGAAATTATTCAGCCATTGGAAATGGGCAGTATCACTGATAGCCATTATGATGATGATCATCATTAATTTGGTTTCACCAATTTTGGTCTATTTTAGCTGTTGAAAAAGGGATGCAGAGTTATTGGATTGCATGACATTCTAATAGAGGTGTTTTCATTCTCCATCATCTTAGCATCATAAAGATTATAAGTTATTTAATCTCAATGTGTTTTAGGGTTTGTGAGATGGCCAATTTCACTATGAAGAACATGAGATAGTTTTTAGTAATGTTGATGATATTCTTCTTTAAGCTGGATATAGCATAAAGATACATTAATTTTCTCATATTATGTATATCTTCATTACATCACAATTTTTCTTTAAATTTAATTGTGATGATATTTTTAATGGTGCCAATATTTCACTTTTGTTAATATTGTTAAGGCATGTGTCAATTGCTTTTTGATGTTAAAATTGGGTTTCAAATCCCTTGAAGACAAATAGCTCACTAAATTATGTTCTGCAACATAGAGGTTGCATGTGCTATCTAAATTTTGTGGAACAGGGAAATCATGTCCATTGAAATGAATGGCTGTGTCACTAAATTATGTTCTGCAACATAGAAGTGGTTGCATGTGCTATCTAAATTTTGTGGAACAGGGCAATCATGTCCATGAAAATGAGGCCCTTTGAAATGCCATGATTGCAAGATATATTCAAAATGAATGCTCTTAGGAGTCTCTAGTATCTAGAAATTATTTCCAAAATGCAATGGGAAGGCATGGATCCTGGCCAGTGTACTTCAATAGCCTTAGATCATTTTCCAACCTAGAAGATCAGGGGCAAGACAACTATGTTCTTTCCCATATAATCAAATCTACATTACAGTCAACAAGACAACTATGTTCTTGCCCATATCATCAAATCTACATCACAATCTGTTTTTTGGTGGGAGGCGCTTTCTGTTGAGATGTATACCAAATATGGGAGTATGGATGACCAGTCTGGCTAACCAAAAGACTATCCTTTTAGGAATCCGGGTAGAAAATAGGCCTAAGATGATACCCAAAAACAAAGCATTTAAACAAAAGACCATCATTTTAGGAATTCGGGTAGCAAATAGGTCTAAGAAGATACCAAAAAACAGAGCAGGATAGTCGGATGATCATTCTAGCTAACCAAAAGACTATCCTTTTAGAAATTTGGGTAGGAAATAGGTCTAAGAAGATACCCAAAAACAAAGCATGATAGTCTGTCTTATGCATGATTATTCAAACATACTATGATACCACAATAAATAACAATAAATCAACGTTAACATCAACAATAACCGAGCAAACAGAATAAGGACTACTCACATAGCAACAACCATGCAGACTATATCAACATAAGCATTAATGTAACATTCTAATTTGGATGTAAAACCTATTAGCAGCTCTAAATAACATATCCACTCATAAAGGTAAATTGGTTAATCCTCACCCTATAACAGACTCATTAACCATGCTACAGTATGCAACAACTGTAACATGTATTTCCAAGGTTGAGGTGTGCTTGGAAGCAGTTGTAACTTGTAACACATATTGCCCTAATTGAATTAATTATTATAGTAAAAAATTATTCATAGCAGGGAGCTCTGACACTATCAAGAAGCAACAAGATTGAAATGTGCAAGTTACCTACACAGATATTGTATATCAATAGTTGGGACTAATTAGTTTTCAAATCAGTTTGGAAGAATTCTCATCTTTGAGGAAACTGAGAAAATTACTCAGTACATCACTTGTAAGCATTTTGCTTCAAGTCTGTACGCATAATATTAATGGAAGTCTTCTTTATTGCTGGATATATAAAGTAAAATAAGGTTTATGTCAAAATCTTCCTTGATGAATTGTTCCTAGGAAGCAGTAGTTCATTTGAGAAAAAATGGAACCCAGTATGAATGCTATTTTTTTTTTTGTAGAAAATAACTAATGCCTAAAACAACTCATAATAAATTAACAGTAGAACCATGGGTTTCATTTTTCATTTTCTTTCATTCCATGCATGAATTATATTACCTGTAAGGTGAACTTTTTGTGTAAGGATGTGGGATATGCTATGGACCCTTCGTTCCCTTTTCTAGAAATTTAGGTGCCTAGAATTATATGTATTTTGAAGCTCAATTATTTGTATTCTTTTCAACTGATGACACTACTCTTTTGTAGTGTAATTATTGTTGTTATGTTTCTGCCAATCCATGAAAAACTACTTATCTTGACTAAATATATATGCATCTGCAGAAGGTGTTGCTAATGCTTATCTACCACTCATAGTAACGACAAGGCCAATGACTGGGAATACTCTGGCTTGGGTTGTGGCATATGAGCATGATCAATGGGGTCGTGCAATTGCAGGTAATTTGCATGCTTATGTATCATCTCAAACATGTTCAATTGAAAGTTGTTCTCTACCATAGTTTCATTCTTCAAAAACGTATTTTTTGGCGAAAGTATTTCATTTAACAGGTAAAAGTAAATTCTTTGTTCAGGTCATGTAAATGTAGCACCTCGACATCTAACAACTGAGGATGGAACATTAATTTTTGCAACACTAATACATGAGGTAAGCCATCTGTATTTTTATTGACTAGTTTATGAGCCATTTATTCTTGCTGAGCCAACTGATTAGTAGGGATCATGACATACACCCAAAAATAGATTGCTTATTCACTATCTTGTTCAAATTAAATATTAGTGAACCCAGAAAAAAAGAATATATTCATTCACACAAACATTAGCATGTCTATATTAGCAATGAATCAACTCCAGATTCCCATTAAGTTTATGAAAATGTATGACAATGTATGGACAACTTGAATTTGAGCAAAATATTCAAGCAACCGACTATTCAAGTATTCACAATATCATGATATGGCATTTATCATCTAGTTAAGGGATACAAACGTTTCGTCTTCTATTTTATTCATATTGTCTATATTGAACAAAGTACATAAATTGTCATAGTGGAAGAGACAAATAAGGAAGATGATTCATCTTGAATATTGGCCTTCCATGCACAAAATATTGAGCTCCTCAATTGCATCAGTATGGGATGTCTACAATACGAATCACTGCACTATGTTATGAAATGCATATCACATGATTGAAATTTGTGTCTGCAAATTGTATGCAAAAATTTTCAGCATTTTTGTTGTTTTAGTAAGTAATCGAAAATTTTGGAATTATAGTTCTTATGCCTTGTGAGGATTGCAAAGAGCAAGTTGCTCTTGCATGATAATATGTAGATATTTTGGTACATGTGGATATCCTGTTACAATCATCTCTCGAACATTCTTATTTTCTTTTCTTAGACTTAAAAATAATGCAATATGGGTGTTAATATTGCTAATTTCCCTAATTATTAAAGGGTCCTAGCTCAATGGTAGAGTGCCTTCCTTACAAGTAGGAGGTTGGTGGTTCGATTCCTCCGTACCCTATTTATATTGCAAATTGATATTTTTAATAAAATATATTTTATTATTATTTATTATGGCTATAGAGGGGGTTTCAAACCGTTTTTGTATGTTTCTACGAGGGGGGTTTTAAACAAATTTCATATGTCACTACGAGGGGGGTTCTAAGCCACCTTCATATGTCACTACGAGGGGGGTTTGCAATTTCCCTTGTATGTTACAATGAGGGTGGTTTAGAACCACCCTTGTTGGTACCTACGAGTGGGGTTTCAAACCGCCTCTATAGGCCTCTACAAGGGGGGTTCCAAACCACCCCTATATATTAATTTTGAGCATTAATTCAACATAATCTAGGATCTTTACTGAGAGAATAACATGTAGAACATATCAAGTATAACAATGCATATCAATCACACCAAGCAATCACATGAAACAATAGACACACAGAGTTTCACTAGGGAAAACCATAAAGGTGAAAAACCCCACAACTTCCTCAGAGATAGAAAGAGAAATGATACAACCAAAGTACATAGAGATAGTCCTCCTAGCAGCTAAACCTCCGCCTCCACTAGTGCGCACTTTCTGAGTAGTGTATAAGTGAATAATGAGATGATCAAATAGAGTGCCTCCCGCACTCTATTTATACATGTCCTGACCTTCCTAATAACCTAGTAGGGTCGACTTGTCTAACTCAGTCTAATAACCCATGGTTATACTAATCAAGGCTGACCCCACACTCAGTGGTCTAATAGCCCATCACAACAAGTTACGACACTTGTGACACTTGTCAATACAAATGACGACACTTCCGTATAGAGGAATAATAACATCTCTATAAGAGTACAATATACATAGGTGAAATACATTCCAAAGTTACATATACATCAAAACTCCCTCTTAACTAGGAAGGTATTTCTCGACACATATCTGCTAGCACAAGTATTCTTCTCTGGATCATCGTCGTCGAATCATCGTCATTGAATCAACATCATCGTCACTGCTACTACTATCTCAATCAATCTATGATCTACTCGTCATAGGAAGTTCTACAGAGCCAATCCTTTTTCATACTGGATGTAGGCCTGCCACCTGCAAGTCTTCATCATCTACTGAGCCAGCCCTTTTTCATGTTGGATGTATCACAGAGCCATCCCTTTTTCATGCTGGATGTGACCTAGAACAAATCTAGGATTTCTACCACAGAGCTAGTCCTTTTTCATACTAGATGGGACCTAGAACTCATCTAGGATTTCCACCACAAAGCCAGTCCTTTTTCATACTGGATGGGACCTAGAACTCATCTAGGATTTCTGCCACAGAGCCAGTCCTTTTTCTTACTGGATGGGACCTAGAACTCATCTAGGATTTTCGCCACAGAGCCAGTCCTTTTTCATACTGGATGGGACCTAGAACTCATCTAGGATTTTCGCCACAGACCCAGTCCTTTTTCATACTGGATGGGACCTAGAACACATCTAGGATTTCTGCCACAGAGCTAGTCCTTTTTCATACGGGATGGGACCTAGAACACATCTAAGATTTCCATCATACTGTGGAATCCTCGGGACTTATTACGTGCAACAAAAAACCTGGCTAGAGCATCCCATGACTCATTACGGGGACAAAACCCAACTTATTGGATATCCTAGGGCAATATTACATGTCCTCCCAGAGCAATGCCTCGAAAGAGCATCCTAGGACTTATTACGGGCACATAGACCAGCCTATCGGATCTCCCAGGTCAACTTACATGCTCACTTGCACAACCTGTGCACGGCCATAGAGCATCAACCTGATACTCATCATATATCATCCTGATGTACATCATCACATGATCATCTTGATCATCATCATAGCATCATCCTGATGCATATCATCTGGAGCAACATCCTGAAGCTCGTCATCTATGATCATCCTGATCATACAATGTATCCACCTGATACATATCATCTGGAGCAACATACTAAAGCTCATCATCTATGATCATCCTGATCATACAATGTATCCACCTGATACATATCATCTAGAGCAACATCCTGAAGCTCATCATCTATGATCATCCTGATCATAGAATGTATCTACCTGATACATATACAAATACATGATGCACCTGATCATAACAAGCATCCAACATGATGCATACAGAGCAGTAACTGGAAAATCGTCCTGATGCTCATCATCCAGCGCTGACATCCATAGCCATGGGAAGGATCCTCCTCTCACCATGCTAGGAATGGCTCTTGCAAATGTGTCCATCACTTCTTCCTCAAAGTGTCATCAATTTCAAGAACACCAAGCCTCTCTCTGAAGTACTCAAACTTCACTCTGGCTAGTGGTTTCGTCAACACATCTACAACCTGCTCATCCATCGCAACATACAGGAGCTTCACTGCTACTCTCTACACCATATCCATGATATAGTGATATTTGATCTCAATGTGCTTCGATCTATCGTGGAACACTAGATTCTCAGACAGCTTCACACAACTCTAGTTGTCACAATAGATACCAGTAGCATCCAACAGGAGATCAAATAACTCAGATAGTAGCTTCCTCAGCCATACTGCCTCACAACTAGCTGAACAAGCTAAAACATACTATGCTTCGGCTGTACTTAGTACTATGCAGAACTGATTCCTCCTAAACCAAGAGATCACACCTGATCCCATACTAAAGCAACACCCAGAAGTGCTCTTCCTATCTGCACCACTGCCTACCCAATCTGAATCAACATAACCCTGCAGGTTAAACTTTTGATTCGCATCATACTTGATCCCATAATCAATTGTACCCTTCAGGTACCTCAGAATATGCTTTATAGCAACCAGGTGAACACCTCTGGGATCTGTCAAGAACTGGCTCAATGTGTCCACTGCAAAGCAAATATATGGTCTCATGTTCGTCAGGTACATCAAGGACCCAATCATTTGACAATACATAGTGACATCAACTGGATCAGATGAAGCATCACACAGAAGCTTCAGGTTTGATGCCATAGGTGTGGCCATGGCCTTGCAGTCCATCATCCCGAACCTCTTTAGGATTTCTACTGCATACTTCCCTTGTCCAAGGAAGATTCCATCTGCACTCTGCCACACCTTCATACCTAGAAAGTAGTGCATCATCCCCAAGTCCTTCATCTCGAACTCGGCAACAAGCTTCCTCTTTGTATCAGCAATCAGTCTATCCTCACCCATAACAAACAGGTCATCCACATACAAGAGTAGAATCACAGGATTTCCTTCCTCAACCTTGTAGTAAAGGTTAGAATCTGCTTTACTCTTGGTAAAGCCCAAACTGGATAGAAAATTGTCCATCCTACCATACGAAGTCCTAGGAGCTTACTTTAATCCATACAAGGATTTCTTCAACCTGCACACATATGACTCTCTGTCATGTGTTTCAAAACCAAGTGGCTGCTCCACATACACTTCCTCTTCGACTACACCATTCAATAAAGTTGTCTTGACATCCATCTCGTGTATATTCCATTTCATCACTGCAGCCAAAGCAAGTACTGTTCTGATGGAAGTGTATCTGGCTACAGGAGAAAATGTCTCTTCATAGTCTATTCCCTCTTTTTGAGAGAAGCCACGAGCTACAAACCTTGCCTTATATTTCTCTATGCTACCATCTGCAGCATGCTTGATCTTATAGATCCACTTGGAAGTCACAACAGACTTCCCTTCTGGTCTTGGGACCACATCCCAAACATCATTCTTCATGATCGATTGGTATTCCTCAACCATGGCATCCTTCCATTCTTTCTTTTCCGCTGCGTCTTCATAACTGGAAGGTTCTTTGTTCATAATGTCATAGAGCAAGGAAACATAGCTAGTGTGTGACCTTGTCCTTTTCCTTTCTCTGTGTTCCTCTTCTGGAATACCATATCTTTCTGTATCTTGAATGAGCTCTCTAGCCCATGTAGGTTTCCTCTTGTGAGAGTTCTTCTCACAGGGTGGATCTATAGGTTCTTGTGGATCTTCAATTTCATGGGTTGCTTCTGGAATTGCTTCATTCATAGTGGTATCTTGAAATTTGATTTCCTTTGGTTCTTCATGATCTTCAATAGGTGTCTTCCTTGATTTGATATAAGCTGAGTCCTCATAAAATGTTACATCCCTGCTGACATCAATCTTCTTGAACCCTGAAAAGTATATTCTTTAAGCCTTCGAGCTTTCATTGTACCCCACAAAGATGCCCTTCTTTCCTGAAGGATATAGCTTAGTTCTCTTTTCCTTTGGAACATGAGTATATACTGGACAACCAAATATTCTGAGAAGGTTGACTTTAGGTATCTTACCAGAAAATACCTCTTCTGGTGTCTTGTTGTCCAATATCTTGTGGGGTGTTCTATTCTGCACATATACAGCTGTCATAGCTGCTTCTGCCCATAGATGCATAGGAATATCTTGGTCATGAAGCATTTCCCGTGCTACTTCCATGATAGTTCTATTCTTCCTTTCTGCAACTCCATTTTGTTGTGGATTGTAAGGATCAATCAACTCCCTCTTAATACCTGAATCACTGCATAGCTTCTTGAAATCACCTGAAGTGAATTCTCTGCCATTAACGGATCTGAAGATTTTGATCTTCTTATCAGTTTGATTTTCCATCAATGCTTTGAATTCTTTGAAGTTATCAAATGCTTCATCTTTGTTCTTTAAGAAGTAAACCTAAGTCTTCTTAGAGAAATCATCAATGAAAGAGACATAGTATACATACCCACTCAGAGAACTTGATGACATCGGACTGCATACATCAGAGTGGATAATTTCCAAGATTCCTTTTGCTTTACTTTCATTGCTTGGAAATGCCTTCTTAATGTTCTTTCCTTTTGCACATCCTTTGCAAATACCTTCATGCTTTGTCTTAATTTCAGGAAGACCCTCTACTTCTTTACTTGCAATTGGTAGTGCTTTGTAGTGCACATGTGCAAGCCTTCTATTCCAAAGTTCACTTGGCTCCATGGATTCATGTACAATGGCATGTTCAGGTTGTCACTTAAATTTGTACAATCCTGCCTCTTGCTCTCCAATCACTACTGCATCATCTATAGTTTTACCTTTTGGCCACATTAGGACTTGGCCATCTACAAATGCAACCCTCATGCCTTTTGCATCCAATGCAGATATGGAGAGTAGGTTCTTTTTGAGCCCAGGTACATATAGTGTTAGGATATTCCTATACTCCATCCTAGTCCTACTAGCTTCCCAGTCATTTTCATTTTCAGTCATGCATGCAAAATTAGGGTTTGCATGCATTCTAGGTCATCAGTCCCAGCACCTAGTCCTCAACAAACTAGCCCCCAGAGCTTCTTTCAAATCATTTCTAGGCCTCCCAGTGACTAATGCACCCTCCTTTGATCCACTGCATGACAAGGGCTCCTTCTTCACCTACCGGTCCAATTATATTCAGTTATATTGAGTTATCTTCAGTTATTTCCTTGATTTAAGGATTAACTGACTCTTTACTGAGTTTATCACTCTGTTGGACCTCCAGTGAGACTAGATTGACCATTCTAACTCCAGTTAACTCCTATGGTGCCCTCCACTGAGCCTCTTTCACTATATTAGTGCTTCCATGTGCCATTTACACCAACCACATTCAGTTAGACTCAGTTTGACTCCCGATTGATCATTACTTGTGCATTGATGACTTCACTGATGAGAAGGTGGACTCCTAGTTAGGCATTGATGACTCTCCACTGATTATGGATTTGTGCATGAAGGCCAATTCGAATTCCTCCTAGTGAATTCGAATCCTCATACTCAGCATTGTATATTTACCTATTTACTATTCAGTTTAATGTAACATGTGTAATTATTCTGCCTCAATCAGAGTTTCTTTGGATCTAAGTTCTATTGCTTGTCTCTTCTTCTATTATTCCTAAATTCTTTCATTGTGAGGTTTACATCATCTCTTTGGATCTTATGTGGGCAATTTCACATATAGAACATCTTTCATCTTCAAGGACTTCCAAGAGTCTAGGTTGTAGGAAGCTTCACCACTTCCCTTGATAGGATATTGATAGTCATCCCCAAGTTTCACTTTATGGGGTGACTCATGTTCAGATAGATTTACAAAAGATTCTTTAAACCTAGTCATGTGTTTGGAAGCCCCACTACCAATAAGCCAATCATTACATCCATGAGAGATAGTACTAGTGAGAGCAGAGATTAGAACATATTCATCTTCACTTGATGAAGCATCACTTTCTACCCTAGCCTTCTTCTTGGGGGCTTCATCATCCTCAGCAGCATGAGCATGGTACCTCTTTTTGCTTCCCTTCTTCTTCTTGTTGAAGTTGTTGTTGTCCTTTTTTTTCTTGGGACAATTTATAGCAATATGTCCCTTCTCATTACATGTAAAACATATTCTCTTCTCTTTATGCTGATGGTGGTGAGAAGATTTCTTGAAATGAGATGGCTCTCTCCTGGGCTTTCCTTTCTTTTTGTGTGTTGTGAGAGCTTGATCTTCATTCCCCATCTTTTATTCTTGGGCCACCAGCCTTGCTTCTTCTTGTGAGCATTCCTCCCACAATCTACTGAAAGAGATCAGTTTTCTTCTTGCATAGATTCCTTGGATAAAGGAATCCCATGACCTAGCTAGGCCATTCAAAGTGGTCATAACAATTTCACCATTCTCCACCACTTCATCCACAGCTTCAAGTTGTTCCTTGATCTGAGAGACCTTAGATAAATAGGATTGAATGGTCTCTCCATTCTGAAGCTTTACCCCTTTCAATTGATTCCGCAGAGTCATCTTCCGATTTATGTTCTTTCCTTCAAATAGCTTGGTCAGGGAATCAAACATGTCCTTGGGTGTCTTTAGAGATGACACATGTGGTATGAGATGGTCTTTGATAGAATCAACAATGATCCTCTTTTCCTTGACCAAGTTCTTCTTATGAAAGGCCTTAGCCTCTTCTTCTTCTGGGACAAGGAGCTCAGAACTTATGTAAGTATCCTACTCATTTTCTTCCAGGATTAACCCAATCCTATACTTCCATACTCGGAAGTTATCAACCCTTCAAGCTTATCCTCAAGATTGGTGTGGTGAGATATCTTAAAGAGTAATTCAAATAGAAATAGAAAAGATTTAGGTCTTACCACTTGATTTGCATAAATCTGGATCTGGTGCTGGATTAAGGTTTGTCAGAGAAACCCTAAAAATTCCAAATGCGAATTTCAACTCTCTGAAAGGATGGAGAGATGCACCTTGATGAGCCGATCAGCCTCGTATATTCATAATTTGAAATCTTCAAAGTTTCACCCTTCATAACTGCTTCTCAATCTCCCGGATTCACTAGGGAGGACCCTGAATTAGGGTTTGAGTTTCCTGGAGCTTCACCCAACCAAAAATCTCGATCCAAAGCTCTAAACTTCGATTTTTCCAAGGAGTGTCTACCTATGTCCTCAAATTTCAGAAATTCCTATTTGTGTGGAAACCCTAATTTTTAGGGAAAAATATGCAAGTCCCCAGAATTGAATTCTGATTGGATAGAAAGATGCGCCTTCCCGAGGAGAGTCAAAATACCCTACTTCCTTTCAAGATCTGTGGAGAGAAACCCAATAAACAAGAAACCCTAGTTTCTGCAACTGCATAATGTCTTCTTCTCAGGTTAGCTCTGATACCATGTTAATTTTGAGCATTAATTCAACATACTCTAGGATATTTACTTAGAGAATAACATGTACAGCATATCAAGTATAACAATGCATATCAATCACACCAAGCAATCACATGAGACAATAGACACACATAGTTTCATTGGGAAAACCATAAAGGTGAGAAATCCCACAACTTCCTCAGAGATAGAAAGAGCAATGATACAACCAAAGTACACAGAGATAGTCCTCCTAGCATCTGAACCTCCTCCTCCACTAGTGCACCACTTTTCGAGTAGTGTAGAAGTGAATAATGAGATGATCAAATAGAGTGCCTCCTGCACTCTATTTATACATGACCTGACCTACCTAATAACCTAGCAGGGTTGACTTGTCTAACTCAATCTAATAACCCATGGTTATACTAATCAGGGCCGACCCCACACTCGGTGGTCTAATAACCCATCACCACAAGTTACGACACTTGTGACACTTGTCAATACAAATGATGACACTTCCGTATAGAGGAATAATAACATCTCTATAGGAGTACAATATACATAGGTGAAATACATTCCAAAGTTACATATACATCAAAACTATAGGCATCTACGAGGGGGGTTCCAAACCGCCCCTATAGGCATATACGAGGGGGTATTAAACTGCCTATATAGGCCTCTACGAGGGGGGTTCAAAACTGTCGCTATAAGCCTCTATAGGGGGGTTCTAAACAGCCCCTCTAGGCCTCTACAAGGGGGCTTCCAAAATGCCCCTATAGGACTATACGAGGGCGGTTCTCCACCGCCCCTATAGGCCTCTACAAGGGGGGTTTGAAACCGCCCCTATAGTCCTCTATGAGGGGGGTTCCAAACCGCCCCTGTAGGTTTGTATGAGGGGGCTTATGAGGGGGGTTCACAACCGCCCTCGTAGGTCTCTATGAAGGGGGTTCAAAACCGCCCCCGTAGGTCTCTATGAAGGGGTCTACGAGGGTGGTTTAAAACCACCCCCGTAGACCTCTATGAGGGGGGTCACAAACCTCCCTTAAAAGTCACTTTTGGGGGCGGTTCCAATCTCATCAAAAACCGCCTTTAAGGGAAAAACTTTTAACATCGGTGCCTTTAGGGGCGGTTTTGCCAAAATCGCTCCCAAATCCAACCCCCCGTAGGTCACTTTTGGGGGCGGAAGACAACCCCCCCTAAAGGCCAAAAATGTAGTAGTGAAGGGATGCAAATAGCTCTAGGTTTCCTCTTGCAATAGATCAATATGGGGAATTTATTCCACATGTGTATGAGGGACTTCATGGATGCTAGATTTAAATTCCCCATTGAAAATGTCCACCAAAATAACCACAAAGATTTTTTTCTCCTAAAATCTATGTCCAAGGGAATACTTCTCATTACATATGTAGTAGAGGCCTTTGAGTTGATGGTCTGCAACTTTATATGATGTTTACTTCTGGATCATGAGAGGTTTATAGGATAGGTAGGTATTAGTAGAATGGAAGGTAGGTGGATGAGGATGGAGAATAAATAGGGAATTTTTTATTTCAACATTCATCATCTGTGGTATTTTCTAGCTCTTTGAGTGGTATCCAGAAACATAGTAGGAAGAGGCATTAAGACATGTGCATGTATATATTTTTTCAAACAATTGATGAAACATTCCATGTAAACTGTATCAATCATGCCTTTGATGTGAATGAATAGATGCTCAAAATATGAGATTAAATATTCAATCATGCTTGATTGTTTGATCTTGTTTAGTTTCCCCAAATAATGTGTGTCTGTTTCAAAATGTTCATAGATATTTTAAAAAACCTATGTCCAGGAAATATAGCCCTTGTACAATTCTTGTTCCATTGCCACTATTCAAGATATAAATCCAAGAAAACCATTGTAAGTTTCATCATATACTCTATAATTGGCAATGGAAAGTAATTTTCCATCTGAATCAACAATCCTATGCGGTTTGAACCATCAAATTTTGTGATATTGATTCCAGAAATTTTGTGCTACATTGGAGGTATCAAATCATGAACAAGTTTAGTGGAATGAGGCCCATTAGGATTGGATGATTTATCTCCTTCCTTATATGATTAAGGAAAGTGTGTGACGTGTTGGATTGTTTGGTCAGAAATCAACTCCAATATAGTAAGTTTGCTATGGATGTCATCAATATTTTTCTTATAAAATGAGTGGTTTCAATAAAACATGTTTTTCAGCTCATCATATAGTGTTTCCATTTGGGAAAATATGTAGAAAGCTCACCTCCTCAAGTGTTAGGTACAGGGAAAATGGTTTGACAAAAAAAGGGTATGGAAGATAGGTACAAATATGATCATATTAATGGTGGAAGGATTATGTTAATATGGGTGTACAATAAGGGTGAATGTAGGACCCACACTTATTTTTTATCTTTATTTATTTATTATGCTACTCTCCCTAGAGTTGTGCTCCCACCTAGATATTACTATGCTAACACAATTATGAAATTCATAATACTGTAATTGATAGGTTGCTGACAATGGGAAGGGATTCCAAGTTTTTAAGGGTAATGGAGTGGAAAATTATATATCTCTCTTATATATACACTTGCAAGGTCCAAAAATATTACTAAGATCTATCTCTCATGGAATAAACTGAGGCTTGATCATGCCGTTAATCATACTACCTAACTACCTAGGTACTATAGAGTAATCTTCTCAAGTGATGTGCTTGGTGCAACTATAATAGAAACATAGTCGATTATATTATCTAAAATTTGTTTTAAAATGTTGAGGGGAATTTCAATATACATGAGGGTATATTGAAGTGAAATTCCATATACATCTATTGTCTAAAGTTGTACTACTCGAAGGGGTACAAACATGATTTATAAGGGTATCCAACCAAGGGAAGCATTTTATAGTTCATACATGTAGCCTTCCCCAAATTCATATTTACCTCTTGAATGATAGATCATTGTTTTATTTATAGATGTTAGAACACGTATCTATCCTAAAAAAAATTCTAAAATGTTTAGAATAAGAAAGTTATCTTATACCAAATGTTATGTACGTTGATATTAGAATTGGAAATTCAAAGAACAAATAAAATAACAAAGAGATTTCAAAATGAAAATGACATTTACTGCATCAAGGGACAAAAGTGGATAACAAAATATCACAAGGGAAATGCCTTTATTGATGAAAGAAATGTTCACTTCCCTCTTCAAGGGGGAATCCTCCAAATGAACCCAAGCTCCATTTACAAAATACTTCGTGCAAAATATTGTTACATTAATTCTACCCCTATAAATAGTTTCTATTGAAGGAACCTTGTAATATGCCTTAATAATTAGTGAAGGAATTTTCTAGTATGAGAAACCTTCGAGTAAGCCTTCTCAATGAAGGAACACTCTAGTAGGTATAACCTTGTAGTAAGTCTTCTTAAAAATATTTCTTTCACACTACAACACTACAAGAAAAAAGGTCATTGGTGAGGGTCATGCTTGTGACAAAGCTTAAAGGGTCATCACCAATGTCATATAGGACGACAAGCCTTAAAAAATTGTCATTGTAATTGTCTTTAGAGACATTCCTTTAAGGCACATCACCAAATCCATTTTCAATGACACTTTTTGTGATGGTTGTTAAAGGCACATTACCAATTATCTCTTTGGTGACACCTCTAGTGACAGTCATTTAGTGTCCGTCACTAATACGCATTGGTGATGGTCATGCTTGTGACAAGAGTTAAAGGGTCATCACCAATGTCACATATGATGACAAACCTTAAAAAATCATCATTGCAATCGTTCATTAGAGACATTCCATTAAGGTTTGTCGCCAAATCCTTTTTCAATGACACGTTTGGTGACGGTTGTTAAAGGCCCGTTTCCAAATCTATCTTTGGTGACACTTCTAGTGATGATCCTTTAATGAACCTCACTAATACTCTTTCTTGAAACTTTTGGCAATTGTAAAAAAATGTTCCCTGTCCCCAAAATTTCTTACTGGTCATAAAATTTTGTTAAAAAGACTTGTGTATCAACTTATATCCCCTTTTGAACTTTGGTTAGAAAAGGTATTTGTGAATGGACTTATTTACCCTTTGAAACATCTAAAGATTGACCACTGTTAAAATTTAAAATTTTGAAAGATTGCAAGTATTTTGAACAAATGCTTGAGTTTCATCACGCCATGCTATACTTTAAGAATGAAATAATTTCCAATATAATAATAAAATATCATATTTGATACCTCATTCATGTGGGATAGGGATCAATACTTATCTCGTCAGGCTACTTTTGCTTTTAAATGTGTTTGTTACCTTTTCAAAATTTCTTGGTCATTTCTTTGAATGCATCTATTGCATGGTCAAATTCAAAGTTTCGTTTGAGGTTTATATTTCTTATTATTCCTACACCTTGCAGGTGTTCAATTTTCTACAGATGCTACTCCTTTGTTCCCTGATTTTTAGTTTCTCCATGAATGGAGTGAAACCAACATAAAAAAAATCCATTTCTTGGTATTTGGGCTTATTCGATACTATAAGTAGCTTAATGGACTATCCTACATGTTACCACAAAAATTAGTAGCCCTAACACAACAAGGTTGTGTGGACCAAAGTGATAGTTATGGTAAGTATCTTGGGGGAATATCGTCCATTGTCACCACAAACTAATTCCTTAACTTCTTTGGATAACTCATAAACCTAGGTAAGCACCCTAGACATGGGTAGTGGATACACACACCTATATGGAGAATACTGAGTTTATAGGTGGGGATACAAACATTTTGTGCAGGTTTGGAGAACCAAACTTGTATCTTAGAATATAAAAATGGTCAAGGAGGAAACTTGGGCCTTAGCTCTTGAGGGAAGGTTCCAGGGCTTGAGGTCCATGCTCAAGGACGCAAACCACAATAATTCTTCTATAATAGGGATACATGTCCTTTATATGGTGCTAATATTTTATTTATGAGGTTTTAATCCCCACATACAAGTCTTGGATCTAGATAAGGTAAATGTAGGAAACCTAGGACATAGGCCCTAAACATACACACTTAGGAATAAAGGGCTGGGAACGAGGATGAAAACCACCACATAGGACATATATAGGGGATGTTTGGATTCCAAATGTGTATATCAAATCCATTAGGATGTTTTATATCCACATATGTGTCTCAAGGACAAATACATGGTTGGGGAAGGATCCAACGCCTTAATTTATAAAGAAATCTTATAGGGATCAAGAGCCATTAATATTGCCTCAAGTTACCACACATGAAATCTCTAAGGGATCTAGAGATCCAATACACTAATAATCCTTCATAGAACAGTACATAACTGTTGATGTATTTGTAACTTCGGAATATATTCTTCTATGTATTAAATTTGTACTTTATTGTATATCCCACAAAGATGTATTATTCCTATGATTGGAAGTGTCGTCATTTGTATTTGTAAGTGTTGCAAGTTACATTGTAAGTGTCGTCATTTGTATTGATGGGTTATTACACCACCAGTGTGGGGTCGGCCCTGGTTAGGTCATGTGGTTGGGTTATTAGGCTTGATTAGCAATTCAGCCCCAGTGGATTATTGGCAGGTCAAGTCAGTGTATAAATAGAGAGGTTGTGTATCTCATTTATCTCATTCACTCACTTCTCAAGCTCGCATAGCTAAGAGATAAAGTGGTGCACTAGTGGAGGAGGAGGAGCATCTTCTAGAGACATATTATTGGGTTTGATCCTTGTGATCTTGGTTTGTGGCTTATCTTATCTCTGAGGAAGTTGTGGGGTTTTTTCACCTTCTTGGTTTTCCTCGGTGAAACTCTGTGTCTCTTGTGTGATTGCTTTTGTGTCTATGATTGATATGTTGTACATGTTATTCTCTTAGTGATCCTGAATGATAATGGAATGAAATTATTGAAAAAATAACATGGTATCAGAGCTGACCTAAGGAGAAGGCACTATGCATCTACGGAAGCTAAGGCTTCTTAATATTTGGGTTTCTCTTCACAGATCATCAAAGGTAGGAGGCTAGATTGACTCTCCTTGAAAGGGCACATCTTTATGTCGAAATAGAATTCAATTTTGAGCTTTTTCAGTTTTGACCTAAAAATTAGGGTGTCTAAAAAATTTGGAATTTTTGGAATCTGAATCCATGGCTGGATACTCCTCAAGCAAATCGAAGTTTCAAGCCTTAGATCGAAATTTTTGGCTGGGTAGAAGCGTGGGCTTTATCAAACCCTAGTTCGAGGTCCTGTCTAGTGAGTCCAGAAGTTTCAGAAGCAATTTTGAGGGGTGAAACTTTGCAGATTTCAAATTCTGAGTATACCAGCTTGACCAGCTCAGCAAGGCGCATCTTTCTATCCTTTCAGAAGTTTGAAATTCAAATTTTGAATTTTTAGGGTTTCTCTGACAAACCCTAATCCAACTCCAGATCCATTTTTCAACAAATCAAGTGGTAAGACCTAAATCTTTTATTTCCATTTGATTTTCTCATTAAAATGTCTCACCACACCAAGCTTGAGGATAAGCTTGACGGAGCTGATAAATTCCAAGCATGGAAGTATAGGATTGGGTTAATCCTAGAAGAAAATGATTTGGACATCTAGATAAAAGAAGAGGTTCCAGTTCCAGAGGGAGAAGAGGTTAAGGCCTTACACAAGAAGGACTTAGTCAAGGCTAAGAGAATCATTGTTGATTCTATAGAGGACCATGTCATACCCCATGTGTCTTCCCTAAAGACACCTAAGGAGATGTTTGACTCCTTGACCAAATTGTTTGAAGGAAAGAGCATAAATCAGAAGATGACTCTGTGGAACCAATTGAAAGGGGTAAAGCTTAAGAATGGAGAGGCCATTCAATCCTACTTTTCTAAGGTCTCTCAAATCGAGGAACAACTTGAAGCTGTGGATGAAGTAGTGGAGAATGGTGAAATTGTAATGACCACTTTGAATGGCCTACCTAGGTCATGGGACTCCTTGATCCAAGGAATCTGTGCAAGAAGGAAATTGGTCTCTTTCAGTAGACTATGGGAGGAATGTTCACAAGAAGAAGCAAGGCTTGTGGCCTGAGAAGAAAAGATGGGAAATGAAGATCAAGCTCTCACAGCTCACACCAATGGAAGCAAGTTCAAGAGGGAGAAATCTCATAACAAAAATCATTCTCATTTCCATCAAAAGAAGAAATATCTCTCCCAAGTTCGATGTTACTCTTGCAATGAAAAGGGACATTATACCTCAGAATGTCCTAAGAACAAAAGGCACAACAACAACAACTTCAACAAGAAGAAGAAGGGCAACAAGAAGAGATATCATGCTCATGCTACTGAGAATGATGAACCTCCCAAGAAGAAGGCTAGAGCAGAAAGTGATGACTCATCAAGTGAAGATGAATATGTCCTAATCTCTACTCTCATAGGTACTATCTCTCATGGATGTAATGATTGGCTTATTGATAGTGGGGCTTCCAAACACATGACTGGGTTTAAAGAATCCTTTGTAGACCTATCTAAACATGAGTCACCTCATAAAGTAAAACTTGGGGATGACTATCAATATCCTATCAAAGGAAGTGGTGAAGCCTCCTAAAAACTAGACTCCGAGAAATCTTTGAAGATCAAGATGTTCTATATGTACCTGCGCTCAAGAAGAATCTCCTATCCATATCATCTTTGGATGCAAAAGGGATTAGAGTTTCATTTTTGGATGGCCAAGTACTCATGTGGCCAAAGAGTAAGACCATATATGATGCAGTAGTGATTGGAGAGAAAGAGGGAGGATTATACAAATTAAAGGGACAACCTGAACATGCCATGGTACATGAATCCATGGAGCCAAGTGAACTTTGGCATAGGAGGCTTGCACATGTGCACTATAGGGCACTAACAATTGCAAGCAAAGCTGTGGAAGGTCTTCCTGAAATCCACTCATAGCATGAAGGTGTTTGCAAAGGATGTGCAAAAGGAAAGAACACAAAGAAGGAATTTCCAAGTAGTGAAAGCAAAGCAAAAGGAATCTTGGAGATTATCCACTCTAATGTATGCGGTCCAATGTCATCTAGTTCTCTGAGTGGGTATGTATACTATGTTTCTTTCATTGATGATTTCTCTAGGAAGACTTGGGTCTATTTCTTAAAGAAGAAAGATGAAGTGTTTGATAAGTTCAAGGAATTCAAAGCCTTGATAGAAAATCAAATAGATAAGAAGATTAAGAATTTCAGATCCAACAATGGTTGAGAATTCACTTCAGGTGATTTCAAGAAGTTATGCAGTGATTCATGGATTAAGAGGGAGTTGACTGCTCCCTACAATCCACAACAAAATGGAGTTGTAGAAAGAAAGAATAGAACTATCATGGAAGTAGCATGGAAAATGCTTCATGACCAGGATCTGCCTATGCAGCTATGGGAAGAAGCAGCTAGGACAGCTGTATATGTGTAGAACATAACACCTCACAAGATACTTGACAACAAGACACCAGAAGAAGTATTCTCTGGTAAGAACCCTGAAGTTAGCCATCTCAGGATATTTGGTTGTCCTATATATACACACATTCCAAAAGAAAAGAGGACAAAGCTAGATCCTTCATGAAAGAAGGGCATCTTTGTGGGTTACAGTGAAAGCTCAAAGGCTTACAGAATATACTTTCCAGGGATAAAGAAGATTGACATCAGCAAGGATGTAACATTTGAAGAAGACTCAGCATACATCAAATCAAGGAAGACACTTGTTGAAGACCATGAAGAACCAAAGGTAACCAGATTTCAAGACACCACTACGAATGAAGCAATTTCAGAAGAAGATCATGAAATAGAAGATTCACAACAACCTATAGATCCATATCGTGAGAACAACTCTCACAAGAAGACACCTGCATGGGCTAGAGAGCTCATTCAAGATGCAGACAGATATGGCATTCCAAAAGAAGAACATAGAGAAAGGAAGAGGACTAGATCACATATCAGTTATGTTTCCTTACTCTATAACATTATGAACAAAGAACCTTCCAGTTATGAAGAAGAAGCGGAAAACAAAGAATGGAAGGATGCCATGATCGAGTAGTACCAGTTGATCATGAAGAATGATGTTTGAGATATAGTCCCAAGACTTGAAGGGAAGTCTGTTGTGACTTCCAAGTGGATCTATAAGATCAAGCATGCTGCAGATGGTAGCATAGAGAAATACAAGGTGAGGTTTGTAGCTCGTGGCTTCTCTCAAAAAGAGGGAATAGACTATGAAGAGACATTTTCTCTTGTAGCCAGATACACTTCCATCAGAACAGTACTTGCTCTGGCTATAGTGATGAAGTGGAAGATACACCAGCTGGATGTCAAGATAGCTTTCTTTAATGGTGTAGTCGAAGAGGAAGTGTATGTGGATAAGCCACTCGGCTTTGAGACACATGACAAGGAGTCATATGGTGCAGGTTGAAGAAAGCCTTGTATGGCTTGAAGCAAGCTCCTAGGACTTGGTATGGTAGGATGGACAGTTTTCTATCTAGTTTGGGCTTTACTAAGAGTAAAGCAGATTCCAACCTTTACTACAAGGTTGAGGAAGGCAATCCTGTGATACTATTCCTATATGTGGATGACCGATTTGTTACAGGAGAGGATAGGTTGATTGCCGACACCAAGAGGAAGCTTGCAGCCGAGTTCGAGATGAAGGACTTGGGGATGATGCACTACTTTCTAGGCATGAAGATGTGGTAGAGTGCAAATGGGATCTTCCTTGGACAAGGGAAGTATGTAGTAGAGATCCTGAAGAGGTTCAGGATGATGGACTGCAAGGCCATGGCCACACCTATTGCATCTAACCTGAAGCTTCTATGTGATGCTTCATCTGAGCCGGTTGATGTCACGATGTATTGTCAGATGATTGGGTCCTTGATGTACCTGATGAACACGAGACCATATATTTTCTTTGTTGTGAACACCTTGAGCTAGTTTCTGATAGATCCTACACATGTTCACCTGATTGCTGTAAAGCATATTCTCAAGTACCTGAAGGGTACGGTTGATTATGGGCTCAAGTATGATGCAAATAAAAAGTTTAACCTATAGGGTTATGTTGATTCATATTGGTCAGGTAGTGCTGCAGATAGGAAGAGCACTTCTGGGTGCTGCTTTAGTATGGGATCAAGTGTAATCTCTTGGTTTAGCAGGAAGCAGTCCTGAGTAGCACTGAGTATAGCCGAAGCAGAGTATGTTGCAGCTTCTTCGGCTAGTTGTGAGGCAGTATGGCTGAGGAAGCTACTATCTGAGTTATTTGATCTCCTGTTGGATGCTACTGGTATCTTTTGTGACAACCAGAGTTGTGTGAAGTTGTCTGAGAACCCGGTGTTCCATGATAGGTCGAAGCACATTGAGATCAAATATCACTATATCAGGGACATGGTGCAGAGAGGAGCAGTGAAGCTCTAGTATGTTGCGATGGATGAGCAGGTTGTAGATGTGTTGACAAAACCACTAGCTAGAGTGAAGTTTGAGTACTTCAGAGAGAGGATTGGTGTTCTTCAGATAGAAGATACTTCGAGGAAGAAGTGATGGGACACATTTGTAGGATCCATTGCAAGCATGGTGAGAGGAGGATCTTTCCCATGGCTATGGATGTAAGTGCTGTGTATTGAGCATCAGGATGATGGTCTAGTTACTATTTTGGATATGATCAGTTGGATCATGTATATGTATATGCATCAGTTGGATGCTTTGTATGATCAGTTGGATCATGTATATGTATATACATCAGTTAGATGCTTTGTATGATCAGTTGTATCATGTATATGTATATGCATTAGTTGGATGCCTTGTATGATCAATTGGATCATGTATATGTATATGCATCAGTTGGATGCCTTGTATGATCAGTTGGATCATGTATATGTGTATGTATTAGGTGGATACACTGTATGATCAGGTGGATCATGTATGACGATATGTATCAGGTGGATACATTGTATGATCAGGTGGATCATGTATGATGATATGTATCAGGTGGATACATTGTATGATCAGGTGGATCATGTATGATGATATGCATCAGGTGGATGCATTGTATGATCAGGTTGATCATAGATGATGAGCATTAGGATGATGATCTAGATGATATGCATCAGTTTGATGCTATGATGATGATCAGTATGATCATGAGTATCAGGTTGATACTCCATGGTCGTGGACAGGTTGTGCATGTAGCATAGAAAAGATCCTGGGAGATCCGAACAGGTAGAGCTGTGTGCTCGTACCAGCCTGGGATGCTCTTTCGAGGTTTTGCTACGGGTAGCATAGAAAATATCCTGGGAGATCCAGAGAGGTAGAGCTATGTGCTCGTAAGAGCCTGGGATGCTATTTCGAGGTTTTGCTACTGTCTCGCATAGAAAAGATCCTGGAGATCCCGACAGGTAGAGTTGTGTGCTCGTAAAAGCCTAGGATTCTCTATAGAGATCTGAACAGGTAGAGTTGTGTGCTCGTAACATCCTGGGATGCTCTTTAATGGTTTTGCGAAAGCTCACATAGAAAAGATCTTAGAGATCCGGACAGGTAGAGCTGTGTGCTCGTAACAACCTGGGGTACTATTTAAAGGTTTTGTGAATGTCAACATGTAAAAGATCCTATAGTTTGAGCTAGGTTTTGTTGACACATGTAATAAGTCCTGGGATCCACAGTAGGGCCAGCGACGATGAAGACCTATAGGTGGTGGGCCTACATCCAGCATGAAAAAGGGCTGGCTCTGTCGAACTTTCTATGACGGGCAGATTTTAGAGATAGCCTAGTGATCGAGATGTCGAGTATAGAAGCAGTGATGATGATGATGTTCCATGATCCAGTGATGATGATCCAGCTCCATAATTGAATACTTGCACCAATATGTATTGATGACCTGTGACAAAAGAATACCTTCCTAGTTAAGAGGGAGTGTTTATGTATTAGTAACTTCAGAAGATATTCTTCTATGTATTACATTTGTACTTTATTGTATATCCCACAGAGATGTATTATTCCTCTGGTTGGAAGTGTCGTCATTTGTATTTGTAAGTGCCGCAAGTTACATGGTAAGTGTCATCATTTGTATTGATGGGATATTAGACCACCAGTGTGGGGTCGGCCCTGGTTAGGTCATGTGGTTGGGTTATTAGGCTTGATTAGCAATTCAGCCCCAGTGGATTATTGGCAGGTCAAGTCAGTGTATAAATAGAGAGGTTGTGTCTCTCATTTATCTCATTCACTCACTTCTCAAGCTCACATAGCTAAGAGAGAAAGTGGCGCACTAGTGGAGGAGGAGGAGCATCTGCTAGAGACATATTATTGGGTTTGATCCTTGTAATCTTGGTTTGTGGCTTATCTTATCTCTGATGAAGTTGCGGGGTATTTTCTCCTTCTTGGTTTTCCCCAGTGAAACTTTGTGTCTCTTGTGTGATTGCTTTTGTGTCTATGATTTATATGTTGTACATGTTATTCTCTTAGTGATCCTAAATGATAATGGAATGAAATTATAGAAAAATTAACAATAACTTCTTATTTTTATAGATATTTCTCACTACCAAAACCCTAACCATTAAAGGTCCCCACCTTAAAGAGTCCCAACTAACTAGTGTGTTATATTCCATGAGGATGACCCTCTACATTAATTAACCACACTCCAAATCCCTAGTGGACCTTACTCAAAGATGATGGCCCCATACATTTAATTTACTAACTCGATATTTCAGGACCCTTACTCCCTAAATCTCTTTGGGTTCCTAAGATGGTGGAACTAACTCAAGTATCATTAATTATTGACACATTCTCAAGAATTTGCATGCCCCCTTTCTTTTTCCATTCTCACACATTGTCTCAACCATAATGTAATTTCATTCCACATCCTACTAGATACATAAACCCCCATATACTCATATTGCAAGGTGATCATGGGTTTTGTTGGTGTAGGTTGTAGGTATAGGTCACTAATCGATGCATACAAATTTATCTCTAGTTGAAAACAACGATTTGGAGAATGAATAATAAGAAAGAAGAAACTTATATTATATGCATAAAACCAAGATTGACATATATTTTAACTTGCATAGACCGAGTTTTCTCCTTCAAATTTGAAAGGGTTCGGTGAGAACATACAAGATAACATTGAAAAATATGGAAAAATAATACTTAATCATAAAAAAATGAAAATATCTCATTAATATCCACTTACCAATGTGTTAAACTCACTAGGTATTCCAACACCTTAAAACATAAACATGTTAAGGCTTCACACATCCACCAACAATACAACACCTTCTCTCACAAATGTAGGATAAATAAATCCATCAACGATGCAAAAATCTCTCACAAACACACCAACGCTTACATACACCAAAATTTCCACGTAGGTGAGGGACCTCCCTTTCTTACCACTAATTGATGGATTTATGTGATGCCAGAATAAATAGGGTGTCATATTATGATATACTCTCCTACCTTACCAATTTGAGCCGCTACATGTGAAGCGGGAATCATGTAACCAAAAAATCACATTTTGGAGGCTTGTTTCTTGTCATTGTTGCTATCAATAGTCACATTAAAGGACGAAAACCATCCCATGGAAAACAGGGCACTGGAACCGAAATATGGAGGCCAAAATGAAATAGAAGAAGCAGGTGATATCAGTAGATATATAGATCAAATGGGTTTTACATATAAGTTGAAGGTACTCATTGTGAAGGGACCTATGTTGTTTGCCTCATGCTTCATCAATTGCATAGGTGACAACACCATTCTCTCTATTTTTCTAGTTCTATTCTATCCTTTCTTGTTGTATGTGAAACACATTTTTTCTCCATTGCATATTATCTCAAACCCTTCATATCCAAACCCCCTTTTATCCGAGCGTCTCCTATACATATAAAACCGCCTCAAATTGTGTGATATTCCATAAAACAATAAATCTTCTTGGTCCCTATATGATCACCTTTCTTAGTATTGAATGTACGTTTTCAAATTTAGTTGTCCTTCAACCTAAAGGGGTAAATAGACCAACTCCTCCATTGATCTTCTTTTCGGGTAGTTTCTACCTCTTGGGGTTACAACGAAAAGTGATCTTGTAGAGCAGTGTCAAATTCATGTTAGCAGCATGAAATTGAATTTTATGGTGGCACCGAGGTTAAAAAACGTGACATTGGTGCTGATCGAGCTCGTGATAATATTGACGATGAACCAAATGTTAGTGTTTCTTCCTATATTTTTTATGTGACTAATACTAATTTGGTTTGAAATACAACTTTGTCAGTTGATGAAAGCTTCTACAAGGTTGTTGCTTATACCATTGCAATTGATAAGAGTGTCTACAAATTGGAATATAATCTAGTAGTTGATGAAGGATTCTACAATCTTGATGCTACTATGGTTGTAACTTATAGTGTCTGTAATGATGATGTCTACAATTGAGTGATACAAACCATTTAAATGTGCCATCGCCATACAAAATGAACCCAAAATTCCAAGGGAATCATCAAGTAGGAAATATGTTCCACCTATGCATATTAATATTGTCCCAACATATCACCATAATGTTTAAATATATCACAATATCCATGGTGCAAAACAATAATCAATGAACGGAATCCTACTAAGCTCTGGGTCATTAACCAATAACTCTACACTAACCACTTTCCCCTATACATCGTGTTATCTCTCCAGGAAACTTTTCTAGGTTGCAGCTCGAAGATGCCTGGTAACTTAATGATTCTCTCAATTGGATCAAGTCGGATGACTAACACAAGGTTTACTTAATCAAAGCATGCATAGACATATTCAATAGACAAGGCTTTTAACCAACTCTGATCAGAGGATTTGAATAAAGTATATGGATGGACAAATCTTATAGTCTCAGAACATGTTATACAACTTGACGAGAACCCTTCATTGTTCTTGTTTTTTGGGGGGTCAATTTTAGTAGCTATTTTTACCTCCATTTTAAAAAGTGTGTATACTCGTAGCACCACTTTCCATTTTGAGTCCTTTTTTTGTGATTTTGAAACTTATTGGTCATAAGAAAACTATAACTTTAATTTACAAGGGTGTTTTTTCGAGGTTTACAAAAAAAATACATTTAGTAACTAGTTATATTGAAAAAATAAACACATTTTTGAATCTTTGAAGATTTAGAAGCTCGTTAGAACGAAAATTATATCCATTTTCAAAGCTTTTTCATTAAATTTTTATCTTAAAGAAGCTATTTTTTGGGCAAATCTCTTTAAAAAAAAATCAAGACATTTTTAACAATTTTTAATGCATTTTCACCTATTTTAATTATATAACTTAAGATTTGAAAGATTATTATTTTTTTTTGAAAAAAACAACCCTAAAAAAAACAAAATTAAAAAAAAATATAAAACTTAAAAATGAAAACAAAACAAAATTTTAAAAAATAAAATTATAAAAAAGTAACAAAATTATAATATAAATTAAAAAAAATTGAAAAAGAATAAAATAATTAAAACCAAATGGTAAAACTAAATTTGTAGAGAATAAAAAAAATTATAACAAAATTAAAAAATTTATTTAAAAAACAAAATAGTTTTTTAATAGCAAAATATATTTTAAAATTTAAAAAAAAAAATCCAAAAAATGCAAAATTAAAAAAAAAAACAAAAAAACAAAAAAAAACAAATTTTAAAATAAATATAAAAAATTTCATTAAAAAACAAATTAAAACAATAAAATAAAATTTTATTAAAACATTACATAAAAAAACAAAAACAAAAACAAAAAAACCCGCCTTCCTCCCTCTGCCACCTGCTTCATCCCTCCACCCCTTCTCCCCTCCACCACCCTGTTCCTCCCTTCTCCCCCCTCCCCTTTGCCACGCCCTTCCTCCCTCCACCCAGTCTCCCCTCCGCCAGCACCTTTCGAGCCCCCTCCCTTCCAAAACCCCCTTCCTTCCTACCCTGCCTCCTCTCCCCTTCCCTGCGCCGTCCCCCTTCCCCTCCCCTCCTCCCTCCCCACCCCCTACAACCCCTCCCCCTCCCCGCTGGCCCCGCTGCTGCCAATCGCGCCGCCTTACTAGGTGCTGTTGGCAACAGCGGGGCCGGCGGGGAGGGGGAGAGGTTGTAGGGGGCGGGGAGGGAGGAGAGGAGGGGAAGGGGGACGGCGCAGGGGAGGGGAGAGGAGGCGGGGGAGGAAGGAAGGGGGGAAGGAAGGTGCTAGCGGAGGGGAGAGTGGGTGGAGGGAGGAAGGGGGTGGTGGAGGGGAGAGTGGGTGGAGGGAGGACACAGGTGGCGGAGGGAGGACGCAGGTGGCAAGGGGGAGAGGGGGCAGAGGGAGGAAGGGGGTGTCGGAGGGGGGGCTTGGCGGAGGGAAGTTTTAGTTTTTTAGTTTTTTGGTTTTAATTCTATTATTTTATTCATTTTTTTTTCAATTTAAAATTTTTGTATAGCTTTTAAATTGATTTTTAAACTTTTTTTTTAAAATGAGATTTTTAATATAATTTTAATTTTTTTTGTTAAATTTATTTTTTTATATATATTTTTTCATTTTTGTTTTAAATTGAAGTTTTATACATATATATTTTTATTTTTATTTTATGAAATTTTTGTTTGTTTTTTAAGTTTTAAATTTTGTTTTTTTGGTTTTTTTTAATTAAATTTTCTTTTATTTATTTTTTAATATTTTTGTTTGGTTTGACCTATTTGTAATGTTTTTTTTCAAAATTGAGTTGTGGACATTTTTTTTTAAATTGTTGAAAGTGTTTTTTTAGTTTGTCTTTTTTTTGAAACAATGAAATTTTTATTTCATTTAATTTTAATTTTATTTCTTTTTGGATTTTGTTGGATTTTTTTATTTTTTTTTATAATTTTTTTTTAAGGTTGTAAATGATTTTCTGCAATAATTTTTAATTTCATTTTTGATTTTTTTTAATAATTTTTGCATTTTTATTTTTCTTAGGTCTTGGGGTTGTTTTTAGTGTTTTAGATGCAAAATATGAATTTTTATGGCTAGAGTTCTACTTTTTGTTTTATAATAGATTGTGTTCTCTCCCTTGTGCACCCAAATATCATAATTTCTACACCTTATCGTTTAATGTATGGTTTTATTATAAACAATTTCATAAATTCATTTATTTTATATAAAAAGAGAGGTGGAATAATTTCTTGAATATTTTGTGTTTAACTAGGTGCTAGTTTTATATATTGTTACTAAGAGAATTAATAAATACAGTTTTAAATTACGATACAACAACATAATAATGCAATTTTTTGAAAACGTGTGCTACCGGTAGTATTAGTTTTCAATTTAGGGCTTGATTTTAAGGTTTTTGTAAATGACAATAAGGATTATTTTGGTCCATGTCTATATTTTTAGCCAAAAAAAAAAGTGGTGCTACCGGTAGCACCACTTTTTTATTCGGGGTGGTTTTTAGGTGTTTTTTATGCAAAAATATGGGTCTTAATGGCTAGAGTTCTCGTTTTGAGTAAATAGTTCTCGTCAAGTTGTATAACATGTTTTAGCAGAAACATACATAAACAATATATATGAATGGCCAATGTTATAAGCAAAGAATACTTGTAAGGTTCAGTTAATCAGTGTAATGAAAAGATGACAGTTCTCAGACACTAGATCAGTTAAAGAAATGAAATAACTCATTCAGATACAAGCATAGAATGGACAAGAGGTAAAACTGAACATAATAGGCAAAAGAAGCTTATATTATGATATGTTATGAGAAGTCTGAAAGTACAATCAGTGTGCAATCTCCAAAATCGACCCTTTTAGTTCATCAAATGTTTTTGGCTTTATAGCCTTTACAAGAGATGTAGTATATATGCATAGGTTGAAAGCTAAGTCGAAATTGCCACCTTGACTGACAGGTCATCTCTTGCGACAAAAATTGGGCCAAACTGCTGAAAATTGGGGCTCAGAGATGGATTTGGTTCTCCAAATAAATGACAAATGTGTATAAACCGAAAGAGGTTTTTGTGTATTAGTTTGTTTTGAGAAAAAACCTCTCTTAGTTCTTTGAAATTCATTTTCATTTGCTCGAGATCTATATTTCAAAAACATGTGTCAAACAGGGAAATTCTGAGATCCAAAAATTAGGGCTCAGAGATGGATTTGATTCTCCCAATCTATGACACCTGTAGGAAAAATGAGAGAGGTTTTTTTCCTATGACGTGCTAGGAACAAAAACCTCCTCCCATTTTACAAAATGATTCTCCAGCCACTCCAAATCATCATTTGAAAATGATGACTCATCACAGTAAAAAATGCCACATTTCTTCATGAGCAAAGGAATGTTCTTCATATCTTCGACAGCTGCAGCAATATCCAACCTTTTCAATAACCTTCAAGGTGATGACAAGGCACTTGAAATCTTCCTTTTACAGTTGGGCAGTATCTTGACCAAAATAGAAAGTCCACTTGATCTTTTTCCCTTCTCTGTCGCTTCAAAGCTGAAACAGAAAGGTGATAGATATGCTTTTAATTATTATCTTTTAATAAAAACCATCCTCTTGCCATTTGGAAGCAAAAAACTGTGATATGGGAAAATAATGCCTCTCTACCCTGTTCTGCACTTTCGGTGGCTAAAGAGCCAAAATTCGAACCTGTAAGCCATCGAAAGCTCTGCTTTCGGTGGCTAAGAACAACTTTGAAAGCCTGCCTAAGCCACCGAAAGATCTGTTTTGAAACTAATCTTCAAAATTGCAAAAATGTATTTTGTCTCAGCTTTCTTGATGACAAGTGAAGTTCTATTGCTTCTTTTCATTGCCAGAGTGATCTTGAAGTAATCTTCTGCTGATCTAATCCTCTCCCTGTTTCTTACCAAACTGAACCCTTGTCATTTTCCTTCTTTAGTTCTTCATCTTCTTGATTAATATATCATAACAATCAATATAGATAAACAATGGCATAATTGCTCTGCGATTTCGGTGGCTTAGAGTCCCACGAAATTGCGGTCTTAGTTGTCGAAAGCGAGTGCTTTCGGTGGTTTACATAATTTTAAAACATACTCCTTAGCCACCGAAGCCTGTCTTTTGATATTTTTTACAAATGAAGTGCTGACTCAAGAGCTATTATAGAATATAAGTCCAAAGCTCTTCCAAAAGACTCTTAAAAAATTTAATGATGCTTCATCTAATGACTTTCTTATCTCCTAATTGAAAATTTTATTTTGGGAGATAACATCTGGCTCCTACTCGAGAATGAAAGCCTCCTTGTGAGGTTTCAAGAACCACAGATCTGATGCCTTTCCTGGACAAACAAAATACAGAACCTAGTCTAGTGTTCCATTGGGCATGGAGTCATTTAGTCTATGCAACCAATCTCTGAAAATTCTTGAGACTTGTGCAACTGATCTCTGTACATCTTCAAAAACTGCCATCCTCAAGAACTGCCTTTATTTACATAAGCTGACTGATATTTCTGCTACAAATTTGAAGAAAAGAAATGCTCGGGCAGCAAGCTTATTTCCTACACCACTCTACTCTAACCTTTTCTGCATTCGAGTTAGGTAAAGGCTGATTTCCATAACAACCATCCAAGCAATTTAAATACTGAAGAAATTTCATCTTTATCACTGATCAACAAATGATGTTTGGCATGTAACAACAGTGATAAGAAGTTTTTCAGGAAACCATACTTACCCGAAAACACTGGCAAGCTAAGGAAGTCTGAAATTTTCAAGTTGTCTAAAATGTATGATTCCATTAAGGCTACCACTGGTTCTTTCAAACCAAGATAAAAAATATGTTGACTCTTGGGAAACAGTTGCATATTTATGGCAACCTCTTGCTCATCCATGACTATTCCTCTGTTGGAAGATTGATGACCTTCTTGTTTTCTTGTGATCAAAGATTGATCATCAATCATTGTAACTTCCTCCTCAGACAAATGCACAAAAGATGATGATAGAACAGGTTTTACATCATATGAATTTTGATCAACTAAAAACATGCAGTTTCCTATACAATCATTGGTTACCATAGGCTCTTCCTAATTTGCAAACTGGTCATAAAATTCAAACTCACACCTGTCTCTGGAGTATTCTACACCTACTGAAGAATTTGATTCTGAATCTGACATATACTCACCTTCAGGCTGTTGTTCCATATTTGTTGCATACTCACTACTTTCTTGCTCTGAATTTGAAATGTACAGAGAGTCTTTTTTCTCTTGTGCGTGTAGGTCTTCAAAGTCAATCTGCTCCTGGATCTTTCTAGAAACATGGATGTTTTCCTCCACCTCTTGAGCATCTTCAAACAAGCTCCTTAGAGATAAAGACATTCTTTCTAGCAGAAGGGCAAGTTCTGAATGCAAACTCATAACCTAATATATCATGGCAATTGTCTCTGTAGGCCGGATCACCAAAGGCATGTCATGATAGCTGCTGTAAAACCTTTGATTGAAAACAGAAAAATCTTCATCCTCCTCTCTCTTCAAAGCATAAAAGTCAGCGAGATACAAATGAAGAGATTTGTTCTCACCCCAATGTTTCGAAAAGGCATTTGAAAACTCGATCCAAGAGCCAATAGAATCATCTCTCAGACCTTTAAACCATGCAGTAGCATCTCCGATCAAAGACTTGGAGAAAAATCTCATGATCACATCTTCATGAACAATCTGAAATCGGTCAACAAAATCCTCAAAGGATTCCAAGTGCCTCTCAGCTGAAACTTGGTTTTCTCCAGAAAAATAGGGAAGATATTCAAAGCAGTCAAGTGGATAAGGATGAAGAAGAAAGGGCAGCCTTAAAGGCTTGAACATCTTCATTCTGATTTTATTTTGAAAAGTAGAGGACTGATCATGACTGTTAATGGGTTGATGACAAGGTTCAGTAGTAATGCCCTAGGGTGCTAAAGTCTAGACAGGGTTTGAATCGGTTCTGACCTCTGTATGGTTACATGGATGATCAAATTCAAGGGAGATTTGAATACAGTGATCATCTTTATGAATGGGTTGAGGTATAGGTACTGAATCAACATCTACAATATAAGCATATGCAGCTCTTCTTCTTCTAAAGACGGATATATACAAGAAGGATGATGATTTTCTGAATATACAAAGAAAAAAATGATTCTCTTTACACTCGAAGGGAAAAGCATGAAAGAGCTGATGAAAGAAAAACAACAGTTCATGAAGCAGACTAATGAACTGGTACCTGGATTTGAAATACTACTCCTTCATCTTCTATCAACTAGATCATTCCCAGTGGAGTCTTATTAAATTCAGATGGATTAGGGAAATAGAAGTCTTTGTAAATCTGCCCTAGCAGCAGGGCTAGGTTTTCTTCTCCCTCTACAAACAAATCTTGAAGAACAAACTCTACTGTAGGCAAACTGGTATGAGTATAAGAGTAGAGTTTTGTTGGTTCTGTTTGCAAAGATTTCAGATAAGAGGAGCAGTCCTCTTCAGGGGTAGATTGTTCAACTTATTTCCCTAAACTATGTGTAGAAAAATTCTCAAGAAAAGGATTTATAACAATATAATCTAATGAAGGCTCATCACCCTTTGGATTCTCTGATTCAACTACAGTTTTCTGAGAACAAGAAGCTTCAATAGAAGTAGACTTAATGGAAGGTGTTCTAGGTACAGATAAAGAAGCAGTACCTCTTAAGATACCTGATCTAGATGTCCTTGTTGTTCTGGAAGTTTTCCTTTGTAGAGCTCTTCCTCTTCTGATGATCTTCTCTGGGTATGCAACAAGTGTTGCTGGTGGCCTCTCCTGATTTTCTCTGGTATGATCCCTTCTCGGAGCCACAGTTCTTCAATGGAGTTTCCAGATAGAAAATTACAACCAAGTAAATGTCCAGTATTTGTCTATCATCAAAGTTGGATCTATGTCGTGTCCCAAGGAAGCTGAGCTTCAATCTCCTCTCCCCGACAGCGGCGCCAATTTGTTATCTCTCCAAGAAACTCTTCTAGGTTGCAGCTCGAAGATGCCTGGTAACTTAATGATTCTCTCAATTGGATCAAGTCGGATGAATAACACAAGGTTTACTTAATCAAAGCATGCATAGACATATTTAATAGACAAGGATTTTAGCCAACTCTATTCAGAGGATTTGAATAAAGTATATGGATGGACAGATCTTATACTATCAGCAGAAACACACATAAACAATATATATGAATGGCCAATGTTATAAGCAAAGAATACTTGTAAGGTTCAATTAATTAGTGTATTGAAAAGATGACATTTCTTAGACACTAGATTAGCTAAAGAAATGAAATAACTCATTCAGATACAAGCATAGAATGGACAAGAGGTAAAATTGAACATAATAAGCAAAATAAGCTTATATTATGATATGCTATGAGAAGTCTAAAAGTACAATCAATGTGCAATCTCCAAAATCGACCCTTTTAGTTCATAATTTTTTTTTCGCTTTATAGCCTTTACAACAGATGCAGTAGATCTTCATAGGCGGAAAGCTAAGTCGAAATTGCCACCTTGACTAACAGGTCATCTCTTGCCACAAAAATTGGGCCAAACTGCTGAAAACTAGGGCTCAGAGATGGATTTGGTTCTCCAAATATATGACACCTATGTATAAACTGAAAGAGTGTTTTGTGAATTATTTTGTTGTGAGAAAAACCCTCTCTCAGTTCTTTGAAATTCATTCTCATTTGCCCAAGATCTGTATTTCAAAAACATGTGTCAAATAGGGAAATTCTGAGATCCGAAAATTAGGGCTCAATGATGGATTTGATTCTCCCAATCTTTGACACCTGTAGGAAAACTAAGAGAGTTTTTTTTCCTCTGACGTGTTAGGAAAAAAAACCTCCTCCCGTTTTGCAAAATGATTCTCCCATCACTCAGAATCATCATTAAAAAATGATGACTCAGCACAGTAAAACACACCACATTTCTTCATGAGCAAAGGACTGTTCTTCATATCTTCGACAGCTGCAGCAATATCTGACCTCTTCAATAACCTTCAAGGTGATGACAAGGCACTTGAAATCTTCCTTTTATAGCTGGGCAGTATCTTGACCAAAATAGAAAGTCCACTTGATCTTTTTCCCTTCTTTGTCACTTCAAAGCTGAAACAGAAAGATGATACATATGCCTTTAATTATTATATTTTAATAAAAACCATCCTCTTTCCATTTGGAAGGAAAAAACCATGATCTGGGCAAAAATAATGCCTCTCTACCCTGTTCTGCACTTTCGGTGGCCAAAGAGCCAAAATTCGAACCTATAAGCCACCGAAATCTCTGCTTTCGGTGGCTAAGAACAACTGTGAAAGCTTGCCTAAGCCACCGAAAGCTCTGTTTTGAAACTAATCTTCAAAATTGCAAAAATCTATTTTTTCTCAGCTTTCTGGATGACAAGTGAAGTTCTTTTGCTCCTGTTCATCGCCGAAGTGATCTTGATGTAATCTTTTGCTGATCTAATCCTCTCCCTGTTTCTTAAAAAATTGAAGCCTTGTTATTTTCCTTCTTTAGTTCTTCATCTTCTTGATTAATATATCATAACAATCAATATAGATAAACAATGGCATAATTTCTCTGCGATTTCGGTGGCTTAGAGCGCCCCGAAATTGCGGTCTTAGCTGCCGAAAGCGAGTGCTTTTGGTGGTTTACATAATTTTAAAACATACTCCTTAGCCACCGAAACCTGTCGTTTGAGATTTTTTACAAATGAAGTGCTAACTCAAGAGCTCTTATAGAATATAAGTCCAAAGCTCTTCTAAAAGACTCTTAAAAAATTTAATGATTCTTCATCTAATGACTTTCTTAAATCTCCTAATTGAAAATCTTATTTTGGGAGATAACACATCGCACACCCACTATTGAGGTCATCGTTAACAATGCATAAGGGAAAAGCCATGGAAAGTGTGTGCACCGATAATAAGCCCCTACATCTATAGGATACCCCATCAGTGTCATCAAGAAATGTATGCCGTGTATCACTAGATCATGAAGGAAATAGACTCATGCAATATGAGGGGTGACAATACCACTTGTACTTTTGAGACCCATTGCCAAAATTGCCAATTTGTGGACATTAATGCAATTCCAATTTTTACTTTAGGGGAATGTAGAGTACTCCCCATATGCTATCTCATTTTATTTTAGTGTTTTCAATAAAAAAAATAGTTTCTTAATTTTAAGTTTTTTTTGGTTAAAACTCGCACTATCATTAAACTATATATAATATATATAAAGTTTACTATTATATATTATTATATATTTAATATATGTGGTATGTTAATATATAGATATTATATATTAAATATCTAGTATGTGAATATATAGGTATTAGGTTAGGGTTATATATAATATATAGTATTAATTACGCCATAGGCGTTTCATTGCGGAGAACCATAACCATCCAGATCTGCTAGATTCCTCGATCATAGAGTGAATGGAATGCTACCATGTGGATGGTGTTTTTTTTCTCTTCTGTACGCCTTATGAAATTGGAGCACAAGGATTCTGACTCAGACAACACCATTCTGCTCACCTTCGTTCCCATGGCAATGCCGAAGCAAGTAAAGTTGCACTTGAAACCCATAATATATTTGTCTGTAACACTTGCTAGACTTTCTTTCCTCTATCAACACACGCTCATATAAAATAATTCGGAAATTGTTTAGGTAAAACGAGGTCGCCTGCAATCGAAAATCTGTTGAAATAGAAGCTACATGGGAATTAATTGTACAACATCATTGAATGTCGGTGTGTTTTGAGCTTGCACCCTTTGATGCCTGCTAGACTAGGACTGCAGTTGGGTTTGTGCTTTAATTGCTTAACATCCATTTATCTATGGACACCATCAAACATTTAAATTCTCGTGATCAAATCGTTGACTCCCTGGAACCTGCATTCATTTCTTTCCGTTTCTCTTATGCCAACGCCATGCTCTGCCTCCACCTTCACCTTCGCTCTTCCCTAATCCCTCGCTTGCTATTCTAATTCATGGCGGCCAAACGATTTTCGGTGTCCGCTGCAAATATCCCAACCCTGGGCCAGTTTGTTGGCCGCCGTATGTCAGCGAATTGTCGATGATGCGTGTACCTAATACAATGGAGCCGACATGTTTTCAATTATATGCCTATAATCACATCATAACACAAAGCCATGTATGTTATTATATTGATCACTACATTACTGGAGAGAAATTTAATGATTTAAATACTCAATTTATGATAAATGCAAAGCGGTTGGTCTTTACGCTTTCCTTGTAGAAGCGTGCACTCTCATCAGATTTGACTCTAATATTGTTCCAGTAGATTTTGCAATAAATGGCTCAACTAATTAGTGTTAAGCCTTCTATCAATATGACGATGAATTCTTATGCAAATGTTCTAAAATGGCCAATGAATATATAAAAATGACTAAAATGTTGGAGATGCACTTACGGGATAATTAGTAGAATTCTTGTTCATCCATAGAAACGTGGAATGAAAATGCCAAGGATCATAAGCAAAGATCTCACAACTATATAGTAGCATAGCTAAGAGGATTGTTGTAATTCCAGCAACGAGCTGAGGTTTCATGAGGATTCTTGTAATTCCAGCAATGAGGAGTTCTTGATAATCTGAAGCTTATAAGTCCGTCTCCTACTTATTTTACATGTCACTTGACAATTGGATCAAACTTAATCTCACTTACTTTGTCAGAAATGATGTGAAGGTTGGGGTTTTTTACAGCTTCACTACACGTGACACTATCCATTCTTTGTTCATTAGACACTATACTTTTATTAGTTTCTTTCTCACTTATGTTAATAAGTAAATGTGTTAGCTCTCCAAGAAACTACTTAGTGGTTATGGCTAAGTATGCTTGGTAACTTAAGAATTCAATACCCTTTTCAGTAAATGGATCGATGGGATACCACAATAGCTCAATGGAAAAGTTGCTTATCAAATAGTTAAATGAACCAGTGCTCTTAGAAACTGTAAATCAGATGATAAAATATAGAAATGAAATGTAGAATATTGCTAAGACAACCAAGTATATTAATCATGCAGGGTTTATGCAACCAAATACATGCATAACATCGGGTCACACACAGCAGTAGGAAGTTCCTCAATCCAAATTATGAGCACAGGCTAAGCTAATTTGAACAGAGTGCAGAACAATGGTGGATGAAAATATCTGATAACAACAACAAGAGAAAACTGTGATTTTTATTATAACAAGCAACTAAAACATATGGCTAAGTCTCTCCAAGCTCGAACCTCCTCCTAATAGTCTTGGTTCTGTGGCTTTATAGCCTTTACTCTGCTAGTTCAGCGAACAAAACTGAGATCTGGGCGAAATTAGAGAAAATTGGCAAAAACAGGCTTTCGGCAGTTAACTCTTATGCTGATTTCGTGCCTTAGCCGCCGGAAGTCAGACCTTTCGGCAACTAATGAGCTCTGTGGGGCTCGCCTAAGCTGCCGAAAGCTGTAACCGTTTCAAAAATTTAAACCCAAAACGCTGCTTTCTGCTGATTTCGTGCCTTAGCCGCCGGAAGTCAGACCTTTCGGCAGCTAATGAGCTCTGTGGGGCTCGCCTAAGCTGCCGAAACCTATAGGATTCCTGAAAAAACGGCCTTTGGAAAAAATCGATTTTCTCAACCGTCCGATGTCCGTTTTGCATGTTCGAATAGTCGATTTTGATCTACAGATCATAAGCTATCCATTGGTGCTTCCAGATCTGAATTTGGAGTTCAGGAAGGCTGTCGAAATGGCCCCTCAAGATCACGTGATTTCAGCAGAAAATTCCTCCGAATTATCACTTGACTTGTCTTTATTAATGGTTCAATCTGTGAACGAACAGTCAAAACAGAGAATTGACAACTGCTGAGCAAATCATAAACTCGAGACTCATGATAGGATTCATAAGTATGAGTTGCTTTGAGTTGGACTGAGATTCTGGCTGAAATTCAGGAATAGACTTGACATTGAAGATGTGGCACTCGATCCTAGAACTGCTGCCTCAAAAAGATGCTTGAAAGCTGGGAAGACTGACTCTCTTTGCCACCTGTAGCACTGCTTATATCAAGGCTGAAAATCTGCCTTTCAATCCTGAGGTTGATTACATACCCTGACATGTGTTTACCCTTTGCAATATGAAAAAACCTGGAGGATAGATCTCGAATTGCCTTTGAAACCCAAGACTCACAGAAGTAAATTTTTTATCTATTCTATCACCCAAAAAGACGGTGGTCAATTTGGGAGATAACAAAATGCCTTCCATTTTGATAAACATAATAATTTCTATCAAAGTGATGTTTACCTATTGTGTCTTCAATTCTTTGCTTTGTTTCTTCAATTTTATCAGTGGCATGAGGGGTATCATTTTCCTCAAGTAATGAGAATTACTTAGTTGGCCTTTGTGTCAACACATGAATCAAGCCTCTTAGGTTTATCACTAGCAATTCCCCTTTAGATGAAGTTCCACTAGTATGTGTAGGAACCATATTATTTAAGACATAATCAAGTCGGTTAACTCCAATAATGTATGAGACTAACTTGCTAACTACCTACACGAAGGTTCCCCTTCATGGATAGATTCTTAGAGGGACTATGGCCATCTAGGCCATGGAATTTTGAGACAATAACAAGTATGTGATTCCCTTATATGTTATGGGTTGCATGCGTGCTACACTAATGCAACCAATGGATTTTTCTCCCTGGTTTGAGAGGATTGGGAAATCTTCTTATACCATTGCAATTATTGGTATTCAACAAGGAATTCCTAGTAAGCGTGTGTCATCAACTCATGTTGACCATGTCCCTACCCTTTGTACATATTACTCATTGCTCCTACCAATTTAATGATTTGGTGAACTGTTTGGATCATGTCAACGAAGGTGGGTCATTGCCTTCAATGCCATGAGAGGTTTAATGAACCTTATCATTTAGAGGAAGGAGAATTCATAACAAGGTTACCAGAGGTGAATCTACGGTAGGATCATTAACAAGTGAGTATCATACGATACCCCTTTGTGGTTGGGGGATAATTGCACGACCCATGCAGTTGGGTTTGTTGTTGGCAGTGGTGCCTCACCATTCCATCCACACAATGCGGCTACCTTAGTCAGTGGGTGTAGGAGTTTGGATCCCACTAAGATCAGGGGTGGGAGATGACTATGACCCATGTGACTGGCTTCATTTAGGGTGGCGGTGTCTCGTCGTTTCATTTACATAATGTTGTTTCCTCGATCATGGATCATGGGAAATCAACTCAAACATGGCTTAGGGACTAATAGCCATACTTGGTGTGCCAAACCTCAAAATGGAAAACATATCTTACTCATTGTCTAAATAGACCCTATGTTGTATATGGGGCCTTTGTGGTTGTCTAGGGAATCACACATGAACCATGAGCCCCTTACCCTTAGACGTTATATTTTGACTTGATAATATGGACTAAGCAATGATAGCCATTCTTGGTCTCATAGAGCTTGAAATGGCCATATTTGCATGTATGCCAAATATTCCCCACATAGGGATGATGTTATGGACTAGGGCCTCATGCATGGGCCCTAATCCCTTGAGGAAAATGTTATGGACTAGGACTTTATATGGTGTCACAAGTTTGCAGTGTCATTTTGTTGCTTGAAGGGCATCTATTTTCATGGTTGTATCCTTTCAAATACCAAATCCTTAACTTCAAAGTGCGTTTCATTGCAATGTTGATTTGCTTGTTGTTTTTCCTTGTTTTGCGCTAACACTAAGTTGTCCTTCAATATTTGGAGGACCTCATTTTTGTGTTCGATGCATTCCTCAACTTATTCAAACATCATAGGGTTACATCTATGGAGGATGATACCTACACTTATCTATGCATAGACATGACCTAATGGGTCATAAAAGAATTTTCAATAACATGGACTTTCTCCACAAAATTAAGATGGTAGGAAGATGGATCAATATGTTCCTACTTATTAGAAGGATTGGAAGGTGGAGGCCCCTCTTCTTGTTACTCAATTGAGTGATCAAATTTGTGCTTAGGCTCAATATTTTTTTTACTCTTAGAAAACATTTTGGTCTAAGGAGATCATGGTCAGGGATATGAACCTTGTAAAGCTTGAGTTTGGTCTTAAATTATGTAATGACAATATTATTTTTATCATTTTTTTAATTTTAATTATTAAATTTCTAATTTTATATTATATAAATAAACAAAAACATCCATAACATATATAAATAATGTCCTTAGAGAGACCATTTACCTTGAAAATAAGGAGCAATGCTCTTAATATATAAATAATGCTTTCTAAATATGGAGAAATGCTCTTAATATATAAATAATGTCCTTAGAAACCATTTCTACAAGGAATGGCCTTAGTAGGAATGATCTTAGCATAGAGACCATTTACCTTGAAAACAAGAGACAATGCTCTTAGTATATAAACAATGCTTTCTAAATATAAATAATACTTAAAGGAGCAATGATCTTAGTATATAAATAATGCTTTCTAAACAATATTTCTTTCTAAAGAACCTCCTTCCCACCATCATCATGCCTATAGATCTTGTTGATATTAAGTCAACTCGAGGTAAGCTATAATAACAACAACATATTTGAATGGCATTACCATAAATAAATAAATAAATAACCAACAATAAATAAGCTATATTAAAAACTAAAAAGAAAGCATTACCATAAATACACAATAAATAAACAAAAATTCCTCCTAGTTTCATTTTCATGGATTAAGGTAGCAATGTTGGTAGCTGACAGAGCGAAGGAAATTGCTGGTAGGGAAACTATTTTTCAGCATGCAATAATGTGTGAGTGCCAAATTTCATAGAAAAAATAAGTTGCTTGTGGAAAGATTCTTTTGGTTAGGAAAGAGCCTTCCATAGCAAAAATATTAGGGACATGCCTTCCATAGTCATTTTCACCATCATCATCATCATCATCATCATCATCATTTTCATAACCATCATCATCATTGTATTCATCGTTTTCATTATCGTCATCATCATAATCATCATCATCATTGTTGTTGTCATCATCATCATGGTCATTATCATATCAACTTCATTTTCCTCACAAACATCATCATAATTGTCACCATCATCAACAAAATAATTGTCATCATAATCATCATTCATTCCATTGTCACTGTCATCGTCATCATCATTTTCATTATCAACATACTCATCCTCATCATCAAATAATCACATCATTGTCATTCTCATCGTCTTTATTGTAATCATGATCATCATTATCATCACCGTCATCGTCATTGTTGTTGGTGATTTGTCCATGGTTCTGTGAACCAATAAACCAACCATGGTTTGATATTTATAGGTTATGTAAATCGATAATGGTCCATGGTTAAATTTATTGTATGACTCATGGTCCAAGTGTAGGGCCCCACACATAATTAATTTACCTCACAAACACGATATGGCGGTCATTTCAATATTTGTAATACTGAGGATGGTTCTCATGGCCTGGACCATGGTCTCTGAACTAAATTTAGGATCTGATGCCATATTATTTTGCTATGGGGTGGTTGGTCCATGCATTTTAACCTAGACTATCACATAATACCTACATACAAAATTTTTATCCTACATGTGATATATGCCCACCATTTTAAGGAGAGGCACAATATAGATGGTTTACAAGACCCATGACATCCTAAAGGTAAAATCCAAGGTTTTTGTTCATATTTAAAGGTTTTGAACACCATGTATGGTTCTCACAATCCATGCCATGGTTTAAGGCCAAAATAATTTTTTTTAGGATGTAATGATTCCCTTTGTGGCTCACGAGTGATGCATAAGGCATTGAGACATCACATAATCTCTATAGAGGGAATATTTCATCTACAAATGGGATAGGTTGGTAATTTTAAGATCTATAATACCAATAATGGATATCTTGGACCACACCATGGTTTAGGGTTCAAATTTATCATACCAATTTATTATTGGGTCATGGACCATTATAATTCCCTAGACCACCACATAGCATATAGTGTGGATAATTCTTGAATTAAAAAGGCACTTTGTGGTTCTAGGTAAGTGAATGAACATAACCTATTACTGGTGAAAAAGTAAAAGTCCACTTGTCAAACTCAGAAAAGAGGCCACATCTGAGTCAAACAAGATTCAACTCAATGGAACCAAATATAGTCGCTATCAAATATGTGTGGAGTACACAATTAAACAAACATGTTGTGAGATCACATCAACTTAGAAGAATGAAAATTAACAAATACCCAGGTTGGGTTGTTAGTCCTAGTAGTCTAGGGTATCACTTATTCTCTATTGTGGCAACAAAAAAAATTCTTTACATAATTGACAACATGCCCCTAACATCCAATTATATTTTTGGAAGTTATCAAATACCATTTAACCTTTCGGAGATCACTTCTGCCATTAGTCAGTGTGTTAGATTGTTTTCACATGTTGTAACGCTATGTATGGCCATTCTATTTACTTCCACAACATTTTTGGTTGTGTGAGTCTTTGAGATTTATTGATGTGGCCTTTTATTTCTCAAATGGAAAAATTCTATCTTGTATCCATTCCTTTAGCATTCAAGAGATAATCTCATGTTACAAATTTGTCTATCCTTTTCCTTATTTTTAACTATTCCCCTTAGGGAACATGGATTCGTTCCTAAACTGCAAGAATGGGTGGTAAGAAGTTTTAGTTGGAAGTTACTCACTTTTTTTCTTCACAAGACCATCATAAAAAAGTCTCCATTTTCTTGTTTAGGTCATGAATTAAATGATGGCAGGTTAGGGTACTGCACCATGTCATTTAAAAATTGGGGGGTTGGTCATGATTCCTTCTTGTACTTGTTATTTATTTGTTCAACCATTCTCTCCCTCTTTGATTCTACTTGGATTTCTTTGGTTCATAATGGAAATGGAAAACATGAAAAAAATCTCATGATATATTGAACTAAAGCCCATTTTGATCCAACTCTAGTGCTATCCACCCACTTTCCTTGGTGAACAAAAATTGGTGCGAGATTGCAAGATCGCAAGGATAGGTAATATTAGGTTTTCGTTGGAAGACCCTCACCTTTTTTCTTCGCAATACCACATGCCACAATGATCCATTGTCTTGTTGAGTTTGTGGCTTAGCATATGGTGGGTTCTTAAGGCATTGTACTATGTCTTTTAAAAGGTGGAGGGTTTCTCATTACAGTCCAACCCTTGTGCTATCCACTGAATTTGCTTGGTGAACAAGAATTGGTACAAGATTATGAGGATAGGTGGTATGCGGTTCAAGTTGGAATTTCCTTGATTTTTTACTTTGCAATCTTGTAGGGGCGAAGCATCCAATGTCTTATTGAGGTTACAACTTGGGATATGGTAGGTTCCTAGGGAATTACATTATCATTTAATACATGAAGCTTTTCTCATTGTTGTCTAACCTTAGGGTTATCCTCCCACATTCATTGGTGAATAAGGATTATTTCACAATTTATGAGGATGGGTGGTAATAGATTTGAGTTGGAAGGTTCTCACCTTATTTTTCTGTAAGCCCATAGGTGGAAAGACACCATTTTTTTTGTTGATTTTGTAGCTTACCCTATGGTAAGTTTCTAGAGTATTGCATTGTGTCATTTTAAATAAAGGTGGATAGTTTCTCATTCCTTACTATCCTCATTATTTATTTGTGCAACTACACTCTTCTTGTCTTTATCGAATTAGATTTATTTGGTTCCTAGGAAAATCACCTATGCCACAAGTCTCCCATGAGATTTTGAATGAAATATCGTTGATATAATATATGATCATGAAAGAATCATAAAATGGTTAACCTTAAAGTGCCATTGTTATATTGAATTTAAATTTTAATTCTACAACGTTAATTTTTGTTTCCCTCCATTGAGAATTTGGGGATTTTCATTTCCTTTTCATTATGCATACCTAGCATGGAAAAGCGTTGTTTCCCTCCATTGAAAATTTGGGGATTTTCATTTCCTTTTCATTATGCATACCTAGTGTGGAAAAACGTTGTTTCCCTCCATTGAAAATTTCGGGATTTTCATTTGCTTTTCATTGTGCATGCCTAGTGTGGAAAAATGCAGGAGGCTCGCCTGGTTTTGGACCAATTTCACAGAGAAATGCCTACTTGAAACCTCGAATTCAAAGTTCAGGGCTTGGCATTGAAAAGCCCAAAGCTGTAATAAAAGAACCTGTGCAGAGAATAGAAAAAAGGTGAAACCCCAGCGCAGCTTCAGAGTGTGCATATCCTTGCTATTGAGATAGATATTTCTGTTTCAGAAACAAAGATAAAGACCACATTGCTATGAAGTTCAGGGAATTGGACCGAATGGTGGAAGGGAATTTGAATAAGGGTATAATTCTTAACGTGGGTGATTGAAAGTGGCTTGTAGAGAAGCTCAAGGCAGGACACGCATGGATAGGGTTGTCAGTCTCATAAGCAGGAGGAGCACCGATAGGGTTGTTATGCAATTGAGACAACTATTAGCTCGATATGGAGGAACTGATCGACTATGGCTGATGGTTGGGATTGCGACATGCGAAACGCACCTACGTTTTCAAGTATATCATCCTTCTGTGGAGAATGATTGGGACCTGCAGGCTCTACCTATTGTTGCAAAACCAACTCCAGTATTGTTTCCTAGGTTCTCCATTGTGTGCTCCTTCTGCTTTCCAAGTTCTGCAGTTATTTTAGTGTTTAGAAGATCCGTCTTGAAATGCATGAAATGTGCTATTATTTTAGATTTGGCGATCATATTGGTTTCTATTTTTGTATTGATCTACATATTTCAGAAGCACAATAATGACCTAAACATTGCCTATCCATCTCTTGATGCACTTGAGCTGAGGGCTAGGTCATGTTTGCTAGTGTTTGCTGGCTATTAAAAAATATTGATGTTTCCTTTCAAAACAAATCTTTTGGCCAGACAATTACAATAATTGTATTCTGATATAATGCACTGGTTACCATTCTGCTTTGCATAGAGGCTTCTATATATTCCAATAGCTATATGTTTTTATGGCTATTGTAGGATTTAATGCTCAGGCAACTGATTACTCTTTTTGAAATTGCATTTGTCTTCTTATTTACATCTTAGTGGTATTCACTTTCTGGCTTTTGCATTATCAAGCTAGACAAATCTAATATTTCACATCAGACAACATTAATGGAAAATCTATGTGAGACTTCATTCACAGAGCAACATCCGGGTTTCTCTAAGGTTGGCTCCTTATAAATGCAATAAAAAACTCCTAGACTTGCTTATGCATGTGGAATTATTGCTGACTTGGATCGTCGGATTTAGGAGAGTCTTTTAGAACATCGATGTAGTTCCTGGTCAAAATACTGTTCTAAAATTTTTTATCACTCTCAAAAAGAGGTTTGATATTTGGAAACCTATTCTTATCATAGCTATGAAATAGATTTAATGTTTGTCATCATTGAATATTCCTCTGTCACTGCAGTGCATAGTTGTTCATAGTCATTGTTACACCTAAAATCCTACCATCATGTGATTCAGTGTATACACCCTTGAAGTTCCATCGGCTAAGTCATTTCCATGGGAAGGACACCACTGCTTTTATGCTAGGTTTTGAGAGGTAGTCACAGGATGCACTCATGCAACCTACGACGTCACACCTTGCTCCATTATAGGGTGAGAGGAAGTTAGTTAATGTGCAAAAATATCTTCTTCGAGCTCATTCTTGAAGGTTGCTGACTTGGATCCCTATCCCTGACCTATTGGGGGAGCTCACCTTCGGTTCCTAACCTCTAGGAAGGATCCCCTATCTCTCTCCTACCATATCTCAACCTACCCTATCCATATCCTATCCACTTATCCCTATATAAGTGAATCTCTACCCCTCTCTAAAGAGATGAAGTCTATGGTACTCTTATGTTGGTGAAATTAGGCTTAATAGATTTAGCACTCTAGCTTGGGAGACATCCACTTCTCTCTAGGAGCTTTGGCATGGCTTGTCGGAAAGAGCTTGCAATGTAAAGGAAATGGTTGTAATACTCTTTTCTATTGTACTCTCCACTTTTCAATACAGTTAATACAATTGCTTTCCATAAATGTTGTTGCATTGATGAAGTTTAGAGTTTTCCTCAAATTTAAACTTAGATCTATCATATGAAATGTATGCTTTTGCAACGTAAAGGAAATGGTTGTAATACTCTTTTCTATTGTACTCTCCACTTTTCAATACAGTTAATACAATTGCTTTCCATAAATGTTGTTGCATTGATGAAGTTTAGAGTTTTCCTCCTTAAATTTAAACTTAGATCTATCATATGAAATGTATGCTTTCACTATTCTTGGTCTGTTATATGTTCAACAGGGTATAGCCGTTTGAGATCTGGCAGTGCTGGAGCATTGGATCAACGAAGGAGGAAGGGATCTGCAAATCCAAGGTAAACGATCTATTCTTCCATTTACACTTCTAATTGATCTAGGAAAGTATTTTGTGTTCTGTCCTATTTGTTCTAGACTTATGCTAAGCTAGGGAGATCAGGCCTTGAGTCCACTCTCAGTAGATTGTTCGTCAAACAAATCTAGTGACCATACTGGGGAGAACATTGCTTTATAGTTGTCAATTTGAATGTTGTTTTTCAGTTGATTTCTTTCCAAGCCATATCATTTTGTCATTTCCTTCTTGAACTCAGATCTTGCCTGTCGCACCTAGTTAGTGTACCCAGAGCGACACTGTGTGTTTTTTGATCTCTATTCTTTGCATGTTAGTCAGTCATTGAAGCCATTCCATTGGTCTACTGCGACGTCATCGCACACCCCGCATTGGTGAACCACAACGTCATATTGTGTATAAGAATAGAGTGCACTGATCTTCCATTTTCTCCATATAGGCATGCCCTCTCTAGTTCTATTGTGAGTTTGGTTTGTGTGCAGACTCCCTCTGTACTGTATGATCCAGTCAGAGATCCCCTTTTGCTTTGTGTGATTGAGTTGTTTGGTTTTGTTGGAGTTGTTTTGGGTTCCATATTGGACAAGTCTGAGATTTGGTAGTGGCGGACACTCTCGTCTCCCCCACCTGCATCCACTCATCCTTGCATTCCCTCCTCTCTTTCTCATATCTGATCATTGTATTGGATCGGTTTCTAGACCTCACTTGCATTCATTTTGTGAGTTTTGCTTTCTTTTAGTCTTGCTTGTTGCTGATTGATTTTGAGTGTTTGTATGTATTTTTAGTCCATTGAGTGCTTTCTTTCTCTTGAGATTTCCTGAGTTGTTAGAGTACTACAAGTCATCTTTTCAATTCAAGTATTTATGTTTAAAAGCATAGTTGTTGTCAAATTGTCATTTTGATGCGCTCATTGAAAGATCAAAAATACTTTATGTCCATTATTTTTCAAGCTCATTTGAAGAATTGCTTAAGCATTGAAATGTCTCATTCATAAATCTTTTGGAAAAGTTGAAAGAAGATTCCATTATTTGTGTTTTTTCATGAATTATGAGTTGCTCATCTTCTTGAAAAATTCGAATATAGATCAAGTTTTGCAAAAGTAATTCCGTGCTTTGGAAATTGCATTGTATCCTTTGGTTTTTGTGCTTTTAAGACATCATAGTGAAAGTGAAAAGTTTGCATAAATTACTTAGAAATTCTTTCTTTTCTTACTTAATATCATTTTCGTTTTGTAAAGACAAAAGAAAAAGAAAAACATGCTTTGATTTGGCTTAGTAGTGTTGTGAAATTTTTTGTGTTTCATTGAAAAGGAAAACGAATACTTCATAATCATTTTTTGGTATATTTGGGATTGTCTTGCATTGCATTGCTTTGGTTAAATTGTTGGAAAGAAAAAGAAAATTTCTCCTTCCCATACATAGAGTTCATTGAAAGAAAACTGTATTTTTACATGTAGTTAGGGCCTGCATTATGTTTACAATTATGTACTCACCTCATGCATTCACCTAACCGTCCAAATAAAATTAACAGTAGAACTAGGGTAAAGTCTTTAGAAACTTGTGTGTAAGTTAGAGACGTGTTCCGGCGTCGTTAAGCGTGGCAGCTATCGTTATTTGCCGGCACTGTATCCGGGGGGTATTGTAGTCTTCCACATACTTATTGGTATATCGAGCTCCTTCACGTACCCACCAAGTCACCTTGAGTACATGGCATATATCGAAGGGTGTATCACGTACTTGGAAGTATATCGAAAGGTCTCTTGCCGAACGGTTGTGCATTATATAACACCACTACGGAGTTGAGCTCCCACATACATTGCATATATCGAGAGACACCCTTAGGATTCTTGAAACCAACTGAGTTAACCTTTTGGCCGTCTTGGTGGAGCAATACACCGAGAACAACACTCGGGGAGCTACTATGCATGTACCATCTAGGTAATCAGGTATGCAGGCAACGGTATGGTCCCAATCCTCCCTATCGCGTCATATTGTTGGACCCTACGGTACATCACTAGTTGCGAAGCCTTGACAATCCTGTGAGGATCCAGACTTTGAATCCACTCTTATAACATAAGTTTTCTTGTGGCCTTAGTTTGTGTAGGGTTTTGTCTGGTCTGCTTTTCTTTTATTTTTCCCTTAGGAGAAACTTTTTGTTTCAGTCACTCTAGCTAACTTTCCTTGGAGAAGGTCTCGTAGGACTCAGAATTTTCCACCTGAATATCCCCTTAATCAGGAGGTAACTTCGAGGGTAAGGATGGATCCATAAGCCAGGGTTGGGTCAGACAAAGTGGAAAACCCCACTGTGAATATTGGAGGACTTTTGTTTCCACATACTCCTCCAGATTCACCTGCCTCTCATCCCCCGCAGGGTGAAGAAGAACAAATCCTCACTTCACAAGACTCGCCTCCCATTGCACCGAGAGAAACTGGATCATTGAAATGGGTAAATCAACCCCAGGACGACCCCACAATAGCTGTTGGTCCTGCAGTAGCTTATTTGACATCCTCTACTGGTCACCCAGTGGCCCATTTTTCCATTGCATCCCCACCTAGTTGGGATAGTCCCGATGACTGCTTAGCAACTTGCCGTGAGCAACTTGCTCGTTTAAGTGTTATGGGTGAGGAGTTCTGAAATTGAAACTTTCAAATAAGATTTGACGACAGACCAATCCCAGGTCACTCTTTATCTTTTGAGTCACCAGAATCATCCACACAAAACATGACCACTACTGAAACTGGTTAACCATCCATTCCTACACATGTATCTCCTAAACAGAAAACTAGTTCATACCTCCCATGATCCAACCTGTTGAAGGAAAACAATCCAACACACCTGTAACTACCACAGTTACGTCACCTACTCCTCTGCCACCCAAAACATCGAGGGGAGGATACTCTTTACCCCCTACCTTCTTTATGGGCAGTGGTAATCCTATGGTGAATAATCAACAACCAGTGTTGGGTCAACCTTTACCTAGTGGTCAGCAAGTTGTTGCTCGAGGGAAACCCCTGTCTCTTAACCATAATCCTGCAGTAGGAGTTACCATTGATCCTTCTGTTGGAAATTCTTTACCTCCTGGACCTTCCACTTCGGGACTATCCCATGTCGGGGGACTGTCCAACGTAATTCAACCTCCATCGAGTCAATCATATCCAGGTCATCTTAACCCTGTGCTAGGTCATCTTAATCCTGGAAATGCACTCTACGGGGTACCTTACCCCAGAAATCCTTACAGTCTATGGGGACTGCAAAATGTTTTACAACATGGAACCCCACTTATAGTCTTGCAAGTCCCTCCACCCCCATTTGGTCCACCCCCACCTGCCATTGGAGGCAGCGGGCCCCCACATAACTCTGGAGGAGGAGGACCTCTACCTTATGTCGGAGGACCACCCCACTTTGGTCATCATCGCCCACCCCCCCTGGTGGAGGTGGTGGAGGACCACCCCCTCATCCCAGCAGAGGTGGGGGAGGACCATCTCATCCCGGTGGTGGCGGATGCGCACCACCCCCTCCTGGTGGTGGTGGTGAAGGACCTTCTAATCCTGGTGGTGGTGGTGGTGAACCCCCACCCTACTATGGGGGAGGTGGCGGAGGAGGCTCTTACCCTTCCGGTGGAGTCAGTGTCCCACCACCCCCTCCCGGCAGAGGTGGTGGAGGCCCGTCCTATTCCAGTGGTGGTAGTGAACCACCACCTCCTCCTGGCAGAGGTAGTGGTGGACCCCCAGCATTTGGAGGTGGCCCAACCCCTACCGAAGGCAGAGGCGGGCCCCCACCTTATGGAAATGGGCCACGTTATTATGGTTATGGACCACCTTACTATGGTGGAGGACCTCGATTTGGTCTAGGCAGCCAGTACCCCTATGGCTAGTTTCCTCCTGGAACACCCTATGGTCAGTCGATAAAAGGTCCCACAGGTCCTTACATGCCTTATCCGTACTATCAGTACTCGCATCCTAATCCACAGCTACCCTTTTTAGCTACTTTGGATCTACCTGAACTGTCTCATTTAACTAATGACCCCATTTACCACAAAACTAGTTGGCCACCCATTCCGGTGAAACTTCTGTCAGATATCCCAAAATTTGATGGTAGGTCGGGTGAGGATCCTAAAAGCCACATGATGACATACCACTTATGGTGTTCATCCAAATCCCTGAAGGACAACTCGATCCGTCTTCAGTTATTCCAACGGACTCTCACTGGTTCGGCTGCCAAGTGGTATATTGAAATACCACCCCATTCTTTTCCTGAATTTGGTTCTCTTGCTATGAAATTTTTGACTCATTTCCAGCTGGATATATGGTATGAAACTGGTACATAGATTTTAACCTTGCTCCGGTAAAATACTGCTACTCATATATCAGATCATATACATGAGTGGCGAAGGAGACAACATCTCATTAAGGCTCCTATTCCAGATCAGCTCCTAGCATACTGGTTTATGAAGTCTCTCATCCCGACCATAGCACGAGATGTTTCCATGGGTGGTGCAGTCATTGAGGAACAAGCCATCGCACGTCCCCACTTACTAGACTTAATCGATGCTCACTCTGGCACATTGTTTGATATCCTTCCTGACACACCCCGCAACACTTACGACCCCGCGAAACCACCCAAGGGACCCCAAACTGATGGCATCATTGGATCCCTTACCACCCACCCTTCTTCTCAAGCTGTTGATTCATCGAACCCCTCGGGTTCTTCCCCATCACCAACACAGGCTAGTCACGGCACCACCAAATCATCCACTCCTGCTGTCACCGAAGAAGTGAATTCTGTTTCATCAGTTTCAACTCAAAAGTCTGGTGGTGAGAAGAAGAATAAGGGGAAACCTAAGAAATATTCCACCCAGGAGGAACAAAAGAGCACCCCTGATGATACCAAATAGAAAAGCAAGTTGAAGTATCCTTGGCTACTATGTGGTGATGATCACTTTTCTAAAGAGTGCCCCCATAGAGACGAAGTTCAAAATTTTCTTACGGGAAAACCCACACCCGCAGTCCTTAACAATCCCTTCCCTGCTCAAAATCAATAGACGATTTCTCACACTTCTTCTTCCCAAGGAGAATCCTCCACCAGTGCACATGTTCTCATGGTGCATAACGAGACCATCAACTTGAACACCCGTTCTCGTTCATATGACTCCATTCCAGCTAAGGAACCTGTTGGAAGTAATACTAAAAGAGCTTCCACTTCGATGCTCGACATCACTGTATCAGCCGCACCTCTCACCATAGAAAATCCCTCTCTCGAGTCAATGTTGCGTCCACCCAAGAGCATGATTAGAAAATCAGTTTTTAATCCTAATGCTCGGGCTGCTCAAAACTACAACATTGTAGAGGACCTAGCACAAGCTCCTTGTGCTATGTTGACGCTCAAGGTCTTACAAAACTACTCGAATTAGCGCAAGACTCTCCTCGCTGCCATCGGTGCAGTCGACTCGGATTCATCAAACACCATTATTTTTCGGCTGGAGTATTTTAAACTGAGGCTCTCCAGTCAACTGGCATTTCAAGTTGCCTCGAACATTGCTGGGAAGATAATCCATCGTGCCATTTTGGATGAAGGAGCCTCTATGTCATTCATGTCGATCACCTATTGGAGAGCCATTGGTTCTCCCGAGTTGAACCGTTCTCCTACAAATTTGAGAGCCTTCGACGGATGTGGCTTTCAACCTCATGGGTTATTACAAGCTTTGCCAGTCGAGTTGGGGGGAAAGACCGCAACACTGAATGTGGAAGTGGTCGCCGCCCTGTTGGATTACAACATTTTGCTTGGTCATAATTGGTTTTACGCCATGACTGTGGTCACATCATCTATCTTCTGCATAGTATAATTCCCCCATCAAGGCCGAATTGTTACAATCGACCAACTGGATTTCTGCACACCTGACACCACTTCTCACCCGGGCAATAACGTTCCTTCCATTAGACAATCTTCGCAAAAGTATGAGAGTGTGGGGGTTGGCCTCCTTAAGGATTCATCCCTTATGGGCGTCTTTCCTACTTCGGATCCTCCAAATCATGTTTCCACGGTGAACATGATCTCCTCGCAGACTACATCTATCCCCAACTCCACTGATTCATGGCTTGTACCTGATGAAGCCAACACACACCTGATTGGAGACGCTATGCCTCGTACATGCCTCTATCACCCGTTGAACTCATGTACGAGGCTATCCAATCAGCACTTGAGGAACACTTAACTGTGGCCTCCAATTCCTATTCTCTACAACGGACATCATCCGATCCTCTACTACGGACTTTTCATTCTAAAAAGTCCATTATGGAAATCATGAGTGTAGACGATCCTCTGTGGGAAGACCTCCATCATCGTTCGTCTTCTTTTCCTATGCTGGATACTATGGAGAACAACATTCACACCATCGTGACACCTGACATCTATTATGGGTCTCAGTCCATGATACTTACGTGTCAAACGGACTCCGAAGGAAACCTTGCCAACATTGAACCCACCACCTCGATAGACATTTCGGTTACCCCTGGTGTAGTGGAACACATTCATTTAGACCAGAAGTGTTCCCTTGAAGAAGTCATTGCTTGTACGTCCTTGTTCAAGCGATTTCGAGACATTTTCGCTTGGACCTACGAGGAGATGCTTGGGATAGACCCCTCCATTGTTTTACATGATATTAAAACCTATCCGAACATCAAACCTGTTCGCCAGAAGCTGCGACTGGTACACCCTCGGAAGACTGCGACAATCAAGGTAGAGATTGCGAAACTCTTGAAGGCCGGCTTCATCTATCCTATCCCATTGACAGAATGGGTCTCAAACATCATCCCTGTTACTAAAAAGCAGGGTACCATTCGCGTCTGTGTCGACTATCGAGATCTCAACAAAGCTTGCCCCAAGGACAACTACCTGACTCTCTTTATTGACTAGATTATCGACAATTGTGCTGGAAGTGTCATTTTCTCATTCATGGATGGCTTTTCCGGATACAACCAAATTGAGATCCACCCCGCCGACCACCACAAGACTGCATTCATCTGCCCTCGGGGAATGTTTGCATATTGTAAAATTCTGTTTGGTCTTAAAAACGCTGGTGCCACATTCCAGTGGGCCATGTCGTACACTTTCCACGATGTGAAGGACTTTGTGGAACCTTACTTGGATGACCTCCCTACCCACTCGAAGCAACGTGAATTCCACTTAGATCATTTGACAACCGTTTTCCTCAGATGCCGATGGTACAATATCCATCTGAATCCTTATAAGTGTATTTTTTGTGTAGAGTCTGGACGCCTCTTAGTGTTCATCGTCTCGAAAGATGGGATCCCATTAATCCCTTGAAGGTGGAAGCTATTTTCTCTCTTCAACCTCCAACCAACATTATGGAACTTCAAATTCTGCAAGGACGTGCAACTTATTTAAGGAATTTTGTTTGTAATTTCACACAAAAGACACAGGGTTATATGAGATTGTTGAAAAAGGACGTCCCGTTCATTTGGGATGATCAAGCTCAACAATCTTTCGAAAGTTTGAAACATGCCATCATGCATGCCCCTGTGATCCAACTGCCTAATTACTATCGAGATTACATTTTATATCTCGCAGCTTCGGACACCACTATCGCCATGGTTTTAGTACAAGAAGACTAGAATGCCCAAGAACATGTGATATACTATGCCAGCAAAGGTCTCATTCACACTAAAACTCACCATTCACATGTTGAGAAGCTCGCTCTTGCGGTAGTCATTGCCGTGCAAAAGTTTCATCATTACATTTTGCTCTGCACCACCACTATCATCGCTGATTCGAACCCCATGTACCACGTTTTGAATCATTAGGCACCTAGGGGAAAGTATTCACGTTGGATCGTGATACTACAAGAATTCGATCTTCTTTTCGAAAAATCCAAGTCGAAAAAGTCTTTGGTGTTCACTGAGCTCATCTGCGACCTTCCCCGTATTGATGTAGAATCTGAGCCTAATGACTCGTTTCTAGATGAGTCATTGTTTCTTATCAGTACGTTTGATCCGTGGTATGGAGATATCACATTGTATCTTCAAACCCAATGTTTCATCCCTAAATTGTCTCGTGACGACTGCTGTCGAATACACCACCATGCAAAGTATTATCTGATTATCAGTAATACTTTGTACCATCATGGCATCGATTCTATCCTTCGATGTTGTCTAACTCATGATGAAGCTGAATGCGTTCTGAATGACTGTCATTCCGGGGCATGTGGCGGTCACCTCTCTAGGATGGATACATCCCAGAAGATTTTGCGCGCAGGATATTATTGGTCGTCTATCTTCAAAGATTGTATTGAGGCAGTAAAACAATGTCCTCCATGTCAACATTTCCATACGAAAAAGCGTACCCATCCCGCCCCGTTACACCTAGTTATTGCCATTGTCCCTTTCGCTAAATGGGGCATTAATTTCATGCATTGTAAGCCTACCTTGTCCGGGGGGCATAGTTACGTTATTGTAGCTGTGGAATACTTTACAAAGTGGGCTGAGGCAATGCCTACATACACGAACGATGGAAAAACCGCCGCACTCTTCATGTTCAACCATGTAATAGCGCGGTTTGGAGTTCCTCAAGCGATAGTTACTTACCATGGTTCTCACTTTATGAACCATATGGTTGATGAGTTGAGCGAGACATTGGGTTTTCGCCATGAAAACTCAACACCGTACTACCCACAGTCGAATGGATAGGTTGAGGCCAAGGTCTTGAAAAGTATGGCCCAACGTATGGTGGGTATGGACAAAGCCAATTGGCATAAAATTCTCTACTCCACGCTTTGGGCTTATAGAACCCCTGTTTAAACCACCATTGGATTTACTCCTTTCCAACTAGTGTATGGACTAGAGGTGGTCCTTCCCATCGAGTGCGAGATTCCTTCTCTCAAGCTCACCATCAAACTTCTCCCAAACACTACTACCGAGGAACAACGCTTCCTCTACCTAGCTAAGCTTGATGAGACTCGCCGAGATGCCGCTCTTGCCAACATGGCTCATAAGAAATGCATCAAAGCACAGTATGACAAGTCAGTAGAACCTCGCACCTACATCAAGGGAGATTTGGTCCTCACATATGACCAAAAGCATGATAAGCTGGGGGCAGGAAAGTTTGAGTCCATGTGGCATGGACCTTACGTAGTGAAACATGTCTTAGAGAAGGGAGCTTATGAGCTTGAATACTATGACGGGATATCTTTGGGTGAACCCCGCAATGGGATTTACCTGAAGAGGTACTATGCTTGAGTCTTTCATGCATGAGTACTTTTGTATACTGTACATGGTGTGCGTGTGTGTTTTCTATGTGGTGTGACGCTTTGATTTCTTGCTTTTTTAGGTCTTGTTTCATTTCTTATACCATGTTCTGTCTGCGTGTGCAGATGGAAACATGTTATGGAATCGCGGACGGCTCCAGTCAGCTTACCCGCAACCTTGCTTCGGCAGCATGGGTACTCTATTCACCTACCGACAAGCTCATTAGCTCAGGGGGAATGTGTCTAGGTTTCGAAACCAACAATGCTGCAGAATATCAAGTAGTCATTGGAACCCTAACTGACACCATTTATTTGGATATGGACCATGTTGTCATCCACCTGGATTCTCAACTAGTGGTCTCTCATCTTAACTGGGTCTATGCCATCAGCGATCCTACCTTAATCTGTCTTTATCGACGAGTCCATCTTCTGGAAAGGTCCTTTGAGTCCATTCAGTACCTGCACATTCCACAATACATTAACACAGTTGTCGATTCTATGGCCAACTTCATCTTAGATTGGTACATTGCACACACATAAGCATATTCATGAATTGTTAAAAGTAGACATAGCATGTGAATAATTTATTCTATAAGCAAACGTATAAATAAGACCACATCATTCATCCATTTGAAACACATAATGTATAAATCGCCGGAATGTTTGTATATATATATATATCTCAAAAAGTAGTGCTGGTACAAAAATCTAAAGCACACCGGCTTTCAGTGTGTCTCTACAAACTCTGAAGCCTTGTAGCTTTCAGTAGTACAAAATCTGAGGCCTCTAAGCTCTCAGTACATACATAGTAACAAGATAAGTCCTAGCGCATGACCCGTACAACCCTAGGTGGTCTAACAGCGCTGGCTTGCTGAGTGTGGAAACAGTCAACTGCTCTCGCAACCATGCGAAGCAGCGTGTTGAAGTACACAGTCGCTCCAACCGTGTACACCTGCATGGGCCGCGACACCTCATCTACTGTCGGCTTAGGAACGTCTAGTGTCAACCCACTCAGGTTGGCATAAAATCCATCCATCTATGTGATGGAGGCATGGACTGCAGGTCCCATGACTGCTCCCTCTCCTCTCTCTCTCCTAGCAAGAAGAGAGACTCCCACCATTCGTACAGGTCCCACGTCTGCACACACATGTTTTTTACTTGTCAGCACTACATCAAAAAAATCATAAATGCACAAAACTTAAAAATTACAAGGGTTATTTGTTCTTACCAAGGTCTCCCCATGCTTCTCCTTTTGGCAGCAGCAACTCTGGGTCATCTCTGAAGTTCGTACCACTATATGGAAAATCCTCCACCATCAGTAACTGGCCCTCCAGCCAAGTGAAAAAATCAGTGCCGTGTGAGAGGATGTGACCCCCACCATGACAGGACATCACCGCCGTCCATCTGGCCATGTGTGGATCCCTAGGATTCCTATCATCTAGTAGTACCTGAGAGCACAAGAGGGGAACCCATTCCAATAAGAAGGAGATCACAATCGAACCATAGCCAAACTGTTTGAGCTCTCCCTGTCGACACTTGGTCAGATAAGCTCTCATGTTTGCGAGAAGTCCATCTCACTTGTTATAGATCTTTGGAGACATGCAGTCCTCTGCATAAAGCATCTGTGACCTGCTGGCTAAGTGAGGAGCTTGGCTCCCTACCGTTCTCGTAATGGTGAAGAGTATGGCGCACAATGGACGTTCCCACACATCATTTGTGGGAATCCTCCCACTAGAAGCACGGGTGTTGGGAATACACTGCTGCAGAATCATGTCACCCACACTCCTATCACTCCCACGTGATCTAGTAAGAAGCAGATTATCCCCTCTTCAGGACAATCCAGTCAAGAAATAGATGTACTCGACATCTATGGTAAGCACGTGCTCATCAATCATGAAGTACTGCTTGGCTGCATCCCAGCATCGGAGCGTATGGGTCAGTAGTGGGATTTGGTACCTCATCCCCTGAATCTCGAAGAACTTGAGGATCCCACAATTCCTCAATGCTTCCACACATCGTGGATCATTTGTAGCTTGTTCAACATCTAACTCATGCTCCCATTCACGCCACTCCAAAACCATTTTGGATTCTTGGAACCTGCCAAAAGAAGAGTTTTAACATTGTTAGAACTTGCTTCAACCACCAAAAGTTCATTTTTTGAGCTTGGCTTGAGTTTGGGGATGGACGTTTCCATCGTCGCACCCCATTTTTGCAAACAGTGTGATGTCGTTGCTGTCGAGTTATGCGACCCTTGAGACGACTCACTCTCATCACAGTTCCCCAAACGGCAGGCTACGACGAGCCGAGGGCGCAATGGCCTTTCCCAAACCAAGCCAAAACCCCAAATAATGAACGAAAGTCAAAAATGTAAACCACTACAATTATGTTGGATGAATTTTAGGGTTACCTACTCCAGACGATATGTGAAATGGCTGCTCCTAGCTCCCAGAATCGACAAGTGAAGTTTTGGCTCCAAACAACACTATTCCTCACAAATTTGGGAAATAGAACAATGGTGACTATATTTGGTTTTTATTTCTATTTATAAACAAAATGGAAAATTCCTTTTTCATATATTTGATGCCTTTATGCCGTTTGATATAGTTTGGATCGATTTTATCATATTTGAACGTTCGGTTGACTATTTGACCTAGTTTTCGAGTGTGCATGAGTTATTAAGTGTCTTTTTATGCCATTTTCGCATTGGAACGATCATCTTAGGTATGAAAACTCCTTGTGAATTTTTTTCATTTATCTTTTTACTCACTAGATTGTAATTATTTAATGATTATGAGCTTACTCTTTGTTCTTTCTTGTGCTCTTAAAACTATGAGAATACATTACCGAGTTACGATTTATCACTTTTCCGGGCTCATTAAACTCCTACGGAAAAGGAATCCCCCCGGAGTTTATCTTCAAGCTCTTTTTAGGCTCTTGAAATACGAAAAGATCGCCAAGCGAACTTGTCGCATTCATGCTTATAAAAGAATTTGAATGGTCATCTTCGTGGTGATAGTTTACCCCTTTTTCAGACTAGAGGGCACTACTTACGAAAAAGGTATACTCCAGTAAATCATGACTAGAAGAGTCCTCTCCCACGTTGTTTTACCCTTTTTTCGGGCGATGAGGCTAACTTTACGAAAAAAGACCGTTGGAGTCTTCTTTAGTTCTTTTCAAACTCTCTCAACATGAAATGACGACCAAGTTTACCTTCTATGGACTCGATAAACTCTCACATTGAAGAGCCCGCCATGGGACGAACCCCTCCTATCCCAGGTTCAAAAAATATTTGGGAGCGGACTCATCTATGAGATGAGCTACACCGAGCATCTGGTTACCCTCATCAAGCTCATAAAAAACACATGAGGCACTGATTGTTCATGATGGGGAAAAAGGAAAGATTTTGTATTACACCTTTATTTATGGCAGTACTTAGTCGTTCTTGAACATGGCACTCATTTGCATTTGCATACACTACTTGGATCATCTGTTTGTCCTCGAGTTCCTCTTACTTCCTGAGTCTTGTTACTCCTTTGGGTCATTCAAAGAAATCTTCCATCATCAGTTGCAATAGGAGTTAGTGCTGTACTTGTCATGTCATGCCCATGTTCAAGAATACTTTCACTATTCATTTTCTGTAGTCAGTACACCTTCCATCATGTCGATCTGCTCTGAGTCAATCACGCATGTTACTGTACCATCCGATCCACTCTACACATCCTTTATCGTGTTTCGTGTCGATGATGGGGGATTCATCATGGCCCTCCTTCAATGGATTCATCCTTGTCGACTTCATCTCATCATCCAAGGATTGAATCTAGAAACCAACCAAGTAACTTGGCCCTGCATGCCTCAATGGTAGGTTACCTCGCTTTCAACACGAGTTTACATCATTGACTCTTGATTGAAAGATTTCATCTTGCGTTCGACTTCAGCTCATTTATTCACACTTGGTGATATGTACTGTGATACCTTGTGGATCATTGATATCAATGCCGATTTCCCTCGCACTTGTTAACAGTATACATCAATGACCAGTAATCAAGTGGTTTCTACCATGTTCGACGTCAAGACATTTGTAATCACATGGATAGATTCGTATCATTTCGGGTTCAGCTTGAAGACCCTAGGGAGTCATGTTTTGCCCAGGTTGCGATGGATTTTGTATTTGAGTCATATGACATGGATCCACATTTGTATTGGTCGTTGCTGTGTTACCATCTCATCATGGATCTATGCTTGTGTCTAGTATCCATGATTGTGTTCAGTCATTACTACCATGGATCTGCATTGTATTGGTCGGAAACCATGTTGTACGTCATATGAGATTGTCAGTTCAGAGTCATTTGTACTGTAGCAACGTCCTTCATCTGACAAGTCATTGGCCATTCTCTCTATCAAAGCATTTCACCTGTTCGATATTTCAAACAGCTTCATGCTTTGGGGGGCATTCTGTTACACCTAAAATACTACCATCATGTGATTTAGTGTATACACCCTTGAAGTTCCATCGGCTAAGTCATTTACCTGGGAAGGACACCACTGCTTTTATGCTAGGTTTTGATAGGTCATCGCAGGCTGCACTCATGCAGCCTATGACGTCGCACCTTACTCCATTATAGGGTGCGGCGAAGTCAGTTAATGTGCAAAAATAGCTTCTTCGAGCTCATTCTCGAAGGTTGCTGACTTGGATCCCTATCCATGACCTATTGGGGGAGCTCGCCTTCAGTTCCTAACATCTAGGAAGGATCCCCTATCTCTCTCCTACCATATCTCAACCTACCTTATCCATATCTTATCCACTTATCCCTATATAAGTGAAGCTCTACCCCTCTCTAAAAGGAGGAAGTCTATGGTACTCTTATGATAGTGAAATTAAGCTTAATAGATTTAGCACTCTAGCTTGGGAGACATCCACTTCTCTCTAGGAGATTTGGCATGGCTTGTTGGAAGGAGCTTGTAACGTTAAGGAAATGGTTGTAATCCTCTTTTCTATTGTACTCTCCACTTTTCAATATAGTTAATACAATTGCTTTCCATAAATGTTGTCGCATTGATGATGTTTAGAGTTTTCCTCCTTAACTGTTAACTTAGATCTATCATATGAAATGTATGCTTTCACTACTCTTGGTATGTTATATGTTCAACAGGGTATAGCTGTTTGAGATCTGGCAGCGCCGGAGCATTGGATCAACGAAGGAGAAAGGGATCTACAAATCAAAGGTAAACGATCTATTCTTCCATTTGCATTTTTATTTGATCTAGGAAAGTGTTTTTTGTTCTGTCCCATTTGTTCTAGACTTACGTTAAGCTAGGGAGATCAGGCCTTGAGTCCACTCTCGATAGATTGTCTGTCAAACAGTCATAGAGCTTTAGATTCTAAAGACTGCAAACTTTCAAGTGTGCCTGCCTATTCAATCGTACTTCCGGTGTACAAAATCTTGCAATTACAGCTACCTTTGAGGACTGGAATTTCTGGTTCAACATTTTTCCGTGGATAAGCCTTGACAGTATCTCTTTTGAATATTCCTATTTTGGCAGACAGATGTAATATTATGCACATAATGTTTCAATGATGGGAAACCTGTTATTGGAATGGAAACAATTGATTTTGTTTGGATGGATGCTACAAAAGATGCAGGGGATCTTGATGGCAATAACTGGACCGATTAGGAGACACTGCTGCTTCTTGAGGCGTTGCAAATATATAATGAGAACTGGAATGAAATTGCAGAGCATGTAGGAACTAAGTCAAAATCCCAATGCATGCTACATTTCATTTGCCTACCAATGGAGGATGGTTTGCTTGAAAAAAATAATATCCCTAAAACTGGCTTAAAGCCTCATCCTTCAGATGAAGCTATTGAAGCTGGAGAAGTATCTTCTTTAGGTGTGAAATCCAATGGAAATTCTGGAGGTATTTTAAATTTCTTCTGCTTGCATTCATGGTATGGAGTTGAATTTGATTTTAGAATAGGGTGGAAAGCATGTTTCAGATGCATCAGTGGATATAAGCTGTTGTTTCTAAACCCTTTTCAGGTTCCTTCCCTGCAGAACTCGAATCCAAAAACAGAATTGCATTTGCAGATTCTGTTAATCCAGTCATGGCCCTGATATGTTACATGTCCAATAACTTTGGATGGTTCTAAGTCATAGTAACTATTACTTTTCTCCCCTTTCAAAAGAAACAACTTAAACGAGTCATATATTTGTGTGAATAGGAAATTAAATGCCACACATTTCATAATATAATTTTAGAAATAAAATCTAGCAATTGTATGATGTGGTAGTTGAAAAACTACATCATGATTTAAAAATTGTTTGATAACTCATATTGTCCTTCTATTAGTAGAAATTGGTGCTTTGTGGAGGAATTCTAATAACAAACGTTCTCTAGGTTTCCTTCCTAGCTTCTGCAATAGGAACACGTGTAGTTGCAGCTTGTGCACATGCGGCTTTAGATGCATTATCCAAAGATGACTGCACTACAGGAACTATTGGAGATAGCTCCTTACATAAAGAAGGTTATGCTCACGGTGACATGTGCACTTTTGTTCCGTTGAAGTTTTAATGACAATTATGTTTGGTCTTTATCTGTAATTTGTTATTGTACAATATTGTGTGAACTCTTATATTAGGTTGAAGAATTTTGGAAAAGTTAATGTTATTTGTCATACAACCAATCAAATACACACGGCATGAACATAAATACCAATTCTCTAATGTTATTTGTCATACAAGCTATCAAATCCACTTGTCTGTAGCATAAATAACAATTCTCTAAGAACTTGTAGTTTTTCATGGATCATATTTTTTAGTTAGATTAGAATATACAAAATTTGCATTTCCAAACCTAGAGTCAGATTGGACCAGGAAGGTCTTAGGTAGCATGCCTAAAGATCCAAAGGGTTCCAACTGCCAATCCTTTTAAATCCTTTCCTTTACCCATGACTCTATTGATATGGGCCCTAGCTCTCCAGATTCACTAGCTTGATCCCTCTTTTTCGTGGTTATTTCCTACCTTCCACTTTATATGTTCTTGTATTGATACACTGTCTTGTTGGAATTTATTATTTTCTTGTGTTAATGTAATTTTCTTCATCTAAATTAGAAGTAATTTCAGAGTGCATTTTATGAGATGTTTTTGACAAACTGAAAGGTTCTCTCTTTTTCTTGTGAATGAAGGTTGATTTCAGAGAATGTGCAGAGAGAAGATGGGAAACAAGTAGCTGTTTCAACTTGGATTCAACAACGAGGTTTGCATACCTATAGATTTATTTATGGGAAGCTTATATTATTTTCTAATGATTTCTTTGTGTGTAAAATGCATAATTTGATGGATAACTACACATGGGTTTTGCAGACCATGAAAAAGAGGAATCCTAGGTAGTGCAAACCAAGAACGATATATCCATTGCTACATCATCTTTGCATGCCGAAAAGGTAAAATTGGCTTCCATGGAAGGCTTGTCTGTTGCAGCATTGAAGGCAAAGCTCTTTGCTGACCATGAGGAACGTGAGATCCAACGTCTTGCAACAAGTATAGTGTCTAGTCAGGTTATATATAAATCCCGTTGGATGCTTCTATTCCTTTTTAAGAATAGTTGTGCTATTTTCTATGGTGTCACTCAAGTTCATTTAAATACATTTTTATATTTAAAGATTTTATATTCAATTGTATGAGGTGCAAAACACACGAAATATGGACAAAAACAATAAAGCAAGCAACTGTAATAAGACATTTTCTTCATAGATCACTTCTTCTATTGGATAATGTTTCCATATGCCTCATGTGAGTATCAATGAAAGGCATGTTGCTGCCAAGAGATTTTCCAAAATGTCCCTTTTCAATATGTGCACCTCTTCTAGTACTATGTCCAAAATTCCTAATTATGTAGGCATCATAGTTGCATGTGTAATTATTTTGGAAGTTAGTAGTGAGAGTATCATTATCTTGGTTATGATAATAATTTTAGTTTCCCGTGGAGTTTTCTTTGTAAATACCTACCCCTTGGTATTATGTCATAAAAGTTGAATTGGAGATTTCTTGTCAACAATGTCTCCAAAATGACATTCTTTCTCCATGTTTCTGTACATGAAACATTTCTGGTAGGAAAGCGCTGGAGAAACACTTGGAAAAAAGGGAAGCATTTGCAAGGTGTTGTGTATGAAAACATTTGGGAAACGGTTTCTATGTAGGCAACAAAATGACATTCCTTCACCCTATGCCAACAACATGGATCTAGCATATCTTCACCGACTGGACTCACTACAAATGCAACATTTGTCCTGATGCAATTGTATACCATGCAACACATGATAATCCTTTTAGAATCCTTATGTCACGTTAGATAGATTAGATTTCAATTTCTTTAGTATCTCTTCAAATTTAACTCCAGTGTAATCCACCATATACTTTTAACTCCAATGTAATCCACCGTATACTTGAACACTTTTATGCCAATACAACAATGGATTTCATCACAATATACCTATTTAATTTAGTAATTCACTGCATCATGTTTTTTTTGTTGCTGCAAATGCAATTTACAAACTCGATTACCATGCTCTGTCACAGACATTGCCGCATGCGGCTCTTGTTCTCTATTGAAGATAAATGAAAACTAGGAAATGTCGTTGTAGTTGTCCTTGGAGTGATAATTTTTGTGCCCCAAACAATATTATCCCATATGCATGACAGAATGAATATGTTTTGTGTTTCGATATCATCATTGATTGGTTACCTTTGTGCGTCCTTGTCTCATTTGTGTTTGAAATTTGTTTACATTGTCTCTTTTGTCACCTGCTTGTGCCTTCTTTTTCTATTATATGTATAGCTCAAAATTTCTAATGTGTTCTTTTTCTATCATATGCATCTCATTGACATCTTTGGTGCATATTTATTGTGTTTTCTTTGTACTTAAGTTTTGTCTTTTTATTGATGTTTATGACAGTGTTGCTTTCCTAAAGATATTTTTTTCTATCTTATTAACATCTTATGTCTAAATTGATCCTTTTGCATGTCTAATGTTGATACCAATGGCATCCCTTATGCATCAACTTCACATTATGTTTATTATTTGTTGCATACACTATTAGAAATAGCAGTGCCATTAAATTTGGTGAAATATGGAAAGTATCTTATGATGAAACATGAAACTTTCTTGTAATGTAGGACACTTTAGGTGGTATCTTTTTTGGTGTTTTATTTGTGTCTTTTCTATTATTGTGTATTGATCATGCATTGATTTTATTTTTCATCTAATTGGCATCCTTTGTGTATCTTGTATTGTGTCTCATCTATTCCTGAAATTTGTGTACATCATGTCTCTTATGTGGCCTTACATCTTCTTTGTCTCATATATGAATTTCATTTCCATCTTCAGTGCATCTCCGTTGTGTATTCCTTGCGTGTAAGGTTAGTCTTTTTATTGATGTGTGTGACAATGTTTCATTCTTCGGTATTATTTTTGTGTTTGATTGACATTTTGTGTGTCTAAATTATGCCTTTCTTATGTCTAATGTGCACTTTAATGGTGTCTCTTGTGTCTTGAACTTGCATCCTATTTATTATTTGTTGTCTTCATCATGTAAAGTAGCAACACCATTAATTTTTTTGGAATGTAACCAGTTTCTTATAGTGAAACTTGAAACTTTCTTGTGATGTAACAAAATGGGTAACCTATTAGCACAGATTATTGCATCAATCTGATATTTTAGATAATGTTAAAGAGTGTATAAAAGGAAGGTAGATGCATTTTATTTAATTCGAGATTGGATACCCCTTGCGGGCTACTTATTCTTTGTCGTCATTGTAAGGAGGATTAATTGTAAATAAATGCCTCGATTTTTCTCTCCATTTATGTGTTATATGGATGCATGCCATATTTTATAATTGGTTCACTTATACTTGTCGGTCTAGTAATCTTTATGTTTGATGATGCTCTTAGAAAGTAATTGGACTACTATGTGGTTGTAATTGCTTCATATTGACTTTCTAGATGTGTTAACTTGGGTATGGAATTATATCATTTTATAGTGGTGTATTTTTGGTTGTGTTTTGCATTTGTTTTTTATTTTTAAATAATTAACTTGGAGTTATTCCACAATAGATTTCTTTAAGAAAAAAATTAGTGTTGTTCTGTGTTGGTTTTGCATGCTTGGAATTGTATAAACAATCTTTAAACATATGGGACACAATATGCTAGCTGACCTGTTATCTTGATGATTGTAAGTAACAACAATCCTTGTTGGATTTATACTAATCTTGTATGGTGCTTATATATTTATAGTACTTACCTATTTCATTTTTCAGGAAATTCCTTCCAAGGAAAACAATCACATTTTCAATGTTGGCAATCCAATAATGAGGTCACTATCAAGCAACTGGCAGAAATAATGACTGAGGTATGGTTCATACTTTTCGCTGGAGTTCAAAAAAGTTGTTTGAATAGCTTTTTGAATAGTTTCTTGTGCTTTTGTTGTTGTCAATAATGTTGATTTATAGTGCTTGTTTAGTTTCCATTAACCTTCATTAAAATTTCATCACAATGAAAGCATAAAATATGCTTCCTTTGTTCTGTGACCAGTCTACAATAAATCCTCTCCTCAGTTAACATTAGAACGAACTTGGAGGAACAAACAGGAGGATGAGTTAGGTGACATGATTCCAAAGAAGGCCCATATGTCTGATCTCCATTTGTGCATCTGTAATTGTAAAAAACAACTAATCTTACAGGCTTAGGCCAAGCCTGTAGATATACATTATTAAACTGTTGCTACAACATTTTATATCATCTTTTTCTATCTTGTTTCCATATGCTTAAAAAAGCTTAGATATCTATTTTAATTATTGTGTAAACAAGTTAGTGAATCAGTTCTATTTACTTTACTTATAACAATGTGATATTTTTTCTTTTTCAAATTAGTAAAATGTTATAATAATAATAACCAAATGTTCAATTTATTCCAGGATGCCATTGGTCATCACCATCTACTAGGGTTACATTCTGCTTGTGACCTGATCCACTTGACTAACGTGAGTTTAAAAGGGATGAGGCCAGGTACTAGTCCCAAGCAATTTTGATGGGTATAGCTACACCTCATATTGGGGAGGTAAGTAAAGAAAGTCTACCCTATGTAACCCATCAGAGGAAGTTTCTTGAAGCATTTCCAAAAAAAAATGTTTAATTTCATGCCAATATGAATCTTAGGAATTTTCCCTTTTATAGGTGCTCTACATTTATGTTATATATGATAATTAAAAAATGCATGTAAGTTGATATAACACCAATAATTCACAGGATATGCTACTTTGTTGTTTATTCAAGCACGTTTATATACCTGCTGAAACTAATGCTTGGATTCTGGAACATGACAATTATAAAGAGAAAATTCTCAAGTATTCCAATGAGAAAAAAATATAGATTAAAGCTGGAGGCTCTATCTTTTGCATAGCCTCTTTTACTAAACCATTTAATTTATTATAATCTTGGACTCCACATAATTTTTTTTGATTATTTGTTGGCAAATATTAGGGTTAAAATGTGTCTCTCTGCTTTTTTATGTCTCCACATTTTCACTGTGGCATAGGGGGTCTGCATTGACCAACTTGGGAGGTCTACACCATCCAGTTTGGGGCATATGTACCTAAGATGTCATATAAAATCCACAATGAAGAAAATTATGTTCAGATTGATTTGTTGCAAAGAGATCTTTAATACTAGCAGGTTAGTCAACTTGAAATTATATAGCAGGTACAAGCATGCTTTTTAATTAATATACTGGAATGAGTTCCAACATATTGAATCCATTCTCCAAAATTCTCTTTTGAAGGAACATGTGAAACTAAGTTTACATTGTAAATTTTTTATGTCCCTAGGATTTGCTCAAATCGTAAATAATGATGGCCAAGAGAATTATAATCCAGGAATTTTAATAGGCACGATGTAATCGTAGTTAGAGAACATTTTTAATTACCATAGTTTAGTGTTTAAATATTTATAGGCCTACTGCATTATTTTTTGCAAGCAAGTTTATAGGCCTGCTGAAACTAATCCATGCAAGGTAACAATTCCTATGATTGTAAATTACAACCAACAAGAACAGAAATCTGCCCCTGCCAAGTACAACCAACAACTCAAAAAATTGCCCCTGTAAACTACAACCAACAAACTCAGAAATATGCCTTTGTAAGGTACAGTCAACACAACATAAAACTATCACTTCAAATCTATGTAGGCTGAATTGAAAAGATGCCCAGAACATCAAGGAAGGTGCTCTATCAACAATGATTGGACATACTTCTCTTCTAAGCAATTGTTTGTTGGGATTGGGGGTGTATGATCTATGTGGCATAGGGTATGATGCCTACCCCTAAGCTTTGTTGAAAGCCATAGCTATGGATCACCTCTTGCCACATCTTTACTAACAAGTATATTGGCAGTATATATATTGGCATTCTCATCTCATATAATACATTATTATCCCATTACCTCTTTGATATTTCCAAAATAGAAATAAATAAATATAGTAATGTCCACAAGAAACCACAATAAGTCAACATGACTAAAAGAAGGGATAACGAATCATTATTAGTGGGAACCATTGTAGCAAGAACAAAAGATTAAGGATTAGATGATATGGATATAAATTTATAAATAAGGCAAGAATATTTTTTTATGAGATTTTTATTAGCTCTGACCTATGAATGTATTGCTACTATCCATCTTCATACATACCAAAGATTGTCACCATTGTGGAAAGCAATGGTGACGTTTCACAGTTATCCTTTAAGGACCATTATAATTATTTTTTTTACAATTTTAATTGAAATGGAAACGATCCTTTATGTTGCGTCATTAAAATATTTTCAAAATGAAAAGCAGTGAAAATCTCATAGCGGTTGTTACCATTGATATATTAATGGAAATATCCTCAATAGTGAGGGTCATTGCAAGGCCCTCATCATATGTCATTGGCGACGTTCAGTTTTTTGGTGATGGAGGCTGTTAGGTCAATCACCAAAACTTCATATAAATTTGTGAGGGTCACTATTTGTCACTAATAATCCTTATTAGTGACGAACATTGAATGTCACCACACCACCTCTACTTTTGGGGACACAGCCATTGGTGACATTAAAATTTTGGTGACATCCTTTTTCACCATCACCGATGAGATTATGGTGACATGTCTCAACCCTCACCAATGATCGATCATTGACCGTCAGCATATATGCATCAAATGGTGAGGGCCAAAGAAGGTCCATAACCAACACTTCATAACGATTGGTGACAGCCACAACTTGGAATAATAATAATTATTAGTGGCGGACCTTGAATGTCACCACATACCCTCCACTTCAGGTGATGGTGCCTTTGGCGATGCTCAGGTTTTGGTGATGGGGCCCCTTTTCACCATCACCAATGAGCTTATGGTGACATTTTTCGACCCTCACTGATGACCTTTTTTCTTGTAGTGCAAATCAAAGATTGTGAAAAAATCTATAAGTGGGAAGGGAAATAAATCTTAAGATAAAATTTCCTTATCCTATTTAGTTAAATATTAGGGATAATTGAGTAGAGTGCCCAAATTGATGAATACTAGTATGGAATTTGTATAGATTTAGTTGTAAATATCATACAACTCCGTTAGGGTGCATATATAATGGATGCCATTGAAGTGCTATGGAAAGGATAAATTTGTAATAAATCCATAAGAAAATTTATGTAATGATAACTAAGGGTTATATATTTAAACATGAAATGTATCCTAATAATATTGATGAGTGTATTTAGCAACATGAAGGATGACTAAGGGTCATTACTCATATAATTTTAGGTTTCAAGATAATAAATCAAGAACTAGAGCACTAGAAAATGGTGAAGGATGGGAAGATGTAGATGAGGAAGGAGGTTAAAGGTTAAAATTTCTAAGTATAACAACTATGTAGTTTCGAGTTATACCTTTAAGCAAAATAATATATGATAGAAGTTCTGACTTTAATGTTGGTGAGAAACCACCCAAAATGTTTATTAGTAAACTTGTAGTCCAATGATTGGTTGTGTGTTCGGACTAGGTGAGATAACCCTTCCAAGAGTGAATTATGATACTTAAATATGATGAATATATCACAAGGGATTAACCATTACTATATGTAGGTGGAATAAGAATGATAAAAAACTAAAATAATGATGAATTGGAGTGCAATGTTTTACATGTTCTTGGGTGACTAGATTTTTTTGGAATGAGTTAATCTAGAATTATAAATTAGTATTAAAACCTTGGGTAATGATCAAAATATATACAAGATAGAGGAATTAAATTACAAGTTAAAAAGAAACTCGCTTATGGATTTCAAGATAGAATAGGAAAATTTATTCAATATCAATGGTTTACATCACGCTAGTATGGAAAATAATATTTGATTGTCGAATTTCATCGAGTTTCACTATGTGAAAATGAATATATTCCTAGAGATTCTGGCTTTAGATAATGATGGTTATTTGAAAATTCAATATGATAATTTTGTGATGATCTATATGAGAAACTCTTGCATATGATTGATGTATCGACTGCACCTACCTTGATAAAATGGAAACCTTCTTTCGGTAAGAGAGGAAATGATAGTTAAAAGGTGATCGATATTTTGATGATAACACATGTTGCTAGAAGTATACCATGAAGGTTTTTCATGATAATGTTTAAGGATAAGCCTAGAGTAATAAAATACAAGATATAGATGGATGCTTTGATGATATTTTTGTTTTAGATGTGATATCTGATAACCATTTTGTATATGCTGATGCATGCTAATGACTTTAATTTTGTTGATATATCATGATAAGAAGGTTCATAATGTTTTTTTGTTTGTTTTCAATATGCTATGTTTTAAGATAATTATCATATCCATGGTATTATGGTTTATATGAGAATTGGTGTTATTTAAAATGTATTTATGTCGATGAAATGCTTTGATGGCATCTTGTGATGGGATTGTTGTATCTTTGATGAAGATATGATGAGGTGATAATTTTTTATGATGATATTTTATTATATGATGGCATGGTGTAATGAAATGTAGTTATTTCATGATGAGATGATTTTATGACATGCATGAGCATCTGATTCCTTACTATTCATGGTGTTGTGGTGACAATTATGTTTTCTTCTCATGTTTACCTGTGATAGATAGCATGTGGTTTCTTATGAGATAGTGACCTTATGATTATAACTAATATAGTGGTCTCATGTTTTTAGGTGGTGATTGAAAAGAAATCAACCAATGGGTCAATTAGCCTATTTAATTCAATGACCGGGAGAGGCACATAACTATGAAGGAGAATATCTACAAGAAACACCTCGTGGATTGGGGAAAAGTTCAATCAATAAACCATTGATGGAGGTTCTTGTTCCTTGTATAATTGTCATTGGTACATAGTGTCATATTGAGAAGGCCATATTGCTTGATATTAGAGTTGTGATGCTAAAGTCTAGAATAATCATTAGATTTGTTCTTATCAAAGTGGATTATGAAATTGGACATTGAGGATTGGGGATAAGTTCCTAATTGAAGTTGTTGGGAGATAGGTCACCCTTTTCAGATGCATGGAATGAACATGAGTTAGTTTTCTAGACCAAATGTCTTTTTCTATAGATGAGCATGAGCCTTGGGGCTCTTTATAGGTCTAAGAGGGATTAACTCTCATTATAAAAGTTGGGAGAAATGGGTAGATTTGTACTGATCATTCCCCATAGTTGTGATGAAGAATTTTTATGTCTTTTTTAGTAACTTGGGGTGGATCTTATAGTATTTCAATAGACAATGGTAGAGAGGAATATTAGAGGGGTAAGTAAAAGTCTAAAAATAATATAATTAAAGTAAACTTTAGGACAAAGTTTGTTGAAGTGGAGAAGCATGAAATTTGTCATATTAGATATGATGATGAAATAAGTAGACAAAAATCTAATAATATACCTAAATAATAATAATAATAATATGATGATGATGAAATAATAATAACAATATGGTGATGATCAAATAATAATAATAATAAATTAAAAGATAATTTTAAAATAAGATAAATAGTAAAATAAAGATGCATGCAATGCATGAGAATACAAAAGGAAAATCAACAAAAGGTGCATATTATGCTTGAGAATGCCTATATTAATAATAGAGTTTTATAATAAGCTATATAATGTAATTCCAAAAGATGGAAAATGATATAATTTTACTTGGAGCAAATTTTGGTCTTGATAATTTTTGGTATCTTAGGAACTTAAAGAAATAAGAACCGTAGATCGAATTAGTTTTTTGAATGAGATATTAATATTAATGGCTCTTAGTTAGTTTGACAGAGCAAAAAAGTCCCTCGCATGTTATTTCCTAGATAGTTTCGGTCAACATTGTGTAAGTAGTTGTGGCCCAACAGTTTGATCTTTACCTCATATGTAAGTCAATCCCTCTTGCAGGTATGATTATCACAACACAGAAGTTTATGATTATTTAAGTTGTAAATAATTGAGTATGGTCATGCTTTTATATGTGGTTAATGTTCATGTACATAGCTTCTGTGAGTTATGAAAATTTTTAAGGGATGATGTTAGTATCAATGTCTTTAATTTGAAGGGCCTACTAGTAAGATTGATTGAACTAAATTCTTTATTTTAGCTCTTACATATGTACACACCAACAAAATATTTTCCATATTTAACACCCTCAAGAAAGGTGAAATAATTAATAGATACTTAATACTTGCAAAACATTCCTTACACTTATCTAAGCATAAATGATTTTTATTATTTGTTTCTATACATGCGAGGGTCTATACAATATTTTAAAATAACTCCAAAAAATAATTTATAATATCCTATTAGTCTCACAAAGTTGTGCACTTCATGAGCACTCATAGGAATCAACCAATCAATTTTTTCTTATATGTTCATCTAGTCAAATATAAATATACGGTAAAGGGTATGTGGTTGAGATAGTAAATATCAATATCATATAAGGAACATTTTGAAATACTAATATAGATATTATTATCTAATAGACATTCTACTAGCAATATTAAATGTTTCTCATGTTCCCCTTATATCCTATATTAGATGAAGATGTGCCATCTCAGAACACTTGCATAATGTTTGAACAAATTAACCATTTAGACCTTGGTTTATGGCATTATTTGGTTTCCTAGTGGTTTATAATTATGTTCTTTGGATCCTTAGTACATTATTTGTCCACCATATCCACTATAGTGCCCTCGTTCTGCTTTAGTTCCAACTTTGATTCTTCTTTTATGAGCTAGAGAGCTATTCTTGCTTTATCTTTCTTTTATCCATCTTTTGTGAATTTAAAGAAGCTTTATTATGCTTTTCACATGGATTAGGATGATCTAGTGCGCTAGGGTGAATTGGGAAAGTCTGATGCTTTTCTTCCTCCACATATTCCTTCCTTTTCTCTTGAAAATACACTCATTGGTTGATTTTTGGTCACTCATGGACTAGCTAGGCCCACTTATCCAATTATTGACCTTTCACTATGAGTTAGGGATTGATTTTTTCCTTAGATGGATATTTGGTCTATTCTAATCCTACGACATGTGAGCTACTCAAGTTGCCTCAAATCCTCTTGAATTTTATCTATGAGATTGATTATATATTGTATTCATGTTGTTGAATAATATAGAGATGAATTTTACATCAATTGACTTCTCTCTCGTATGTTTCTGCTTCAATATTTCTTCTTAATTCTACTAATCTCTGTGCAAATTTTTGGTGAGGAATACTTTGTTTCTAGATCCTAGCTTGTGTAAATTCTTGCATGGTTTTGAACCTATTTAGAATTTGACCTAGTATCAGATCTTATTGAGATTAGATTTAGCATAACTGCTTGCAGTAATGCACCACGAGTAGTGAAGTTACCACACAATTCCTAGGGAAATTTCCTTGAGTACTTTGGTTTATCCATTGGGGTCTACCCAAGTGTGATGCACTCCCAAATGTGCCTACTGACTAAAGCATATCTTATATCTTAGAGAGACCTATATAGTCCTCTAGTATAATATTTTCCAGAAAGTTTGATTTGCAGGTATTGAAGAATAGTGGAAAAAATATCAACACTAGTTCGAATGGTGAAAGTCTCCTTGAAGTGACTCCTTCTCTAGTTTGCAGTAGAATCTTATAAGAACTTTGATTTTTTCTCTTCACATGCAACTTATCCAAGAGAAGACATTCGAACCTCCATTGTTGAAGAAGAAATCTCCTTCCATCTCTCATCACGTTCTCCTATCATTCTTTAGATTGTGAGGGTGATAACATTGTGGTAGATCATTCACACCCTAAGACTTCTCTAGAAGATGAAGAGGAATTTGATTCCTATATTTAACATGAGGACTTTGGTTCAACATTTGGTGTGTTATTAGATGTTTTGAAGGATAGATCAAAGTTTGGATACTATGCATTATATCTCCTTGGTCTCATGCTTCCTATCCACTTATACATGATGGCAAGCACATTTCCTCCTAAAGATGGAGAACCTCAAGAATCATTTGGACTTGATCTTAGGAATTTCATTTCTAATGAACAAATACTTTCACTCTTCTATTAGTCAATATCAGTTTTTCTACAAGGCTACATTGTCCATCATGCAACTGTTTATGTTCCTAATTCAGCTGAGCACATTCCACTTCTTCCGAAGAAGAAGATTCCTCTATACATATTCACCAAGTTCACACCTACTTAGAGTTTGTAGAGCCTTATTATGGTGTATTTAATGTCCATTTTTGAGGGGAGGGTTTATTCCCATGTGGTTTTTTCTCTTTCCTTAGTTTACAGGGACTAATAAATTGTAAAGGGTGACCATAGAATTTTTTGTTGGGCCCTATATATTCTGATATTTCACTCACATAAGTTTGGCTTAAGGGGGGGTATTAAAGAAAATGAACCATCTAGACCTTGGTTTATGCCATTATTTGGTTTCCTAGTGGTTTAGAATTATGTTAGTTGGCTCCCTAGTACATTATTTTTCAACCATATCCACTATAGCACCCTCTTTCTAATTTAGTTCCATCTTTTACTATGCTTTTATGAGATAGAGCGCCATTCCTGCTTTATACCACTTTTATCCATCTTTTTTGAGTTTAAAGCAACGTTATTTTTCTTTTCACATTGATTAGGATGAGCTAATGTGCTAGGATGAATTGGGCAGGTCTACTTCTTTTCTGCCTCAATAACTTCCTTCCTTTTCTCTTGAAAATCCGCCCAGTAGTTTATTTTTGGTTACTCATGGACTAGCTAGGCCCACTTAGCCAATTCACGACCTTTCTCTATGTGTTGGGGATTGATATTTTCCTTATATGGATATTTGGACTATTCTACGCCTACAACATGTGAGCTACTTAAGTTTCCTCCAAGCCTCTTGAATTTTCTCTATGAGATGTATTATATATTGTATTCATGTTGTTGAATAATATAGAGATGAAGTTTACATCAATTGAGTTCTCTCTCTTATGTTTCTACTTCAATATTTCTTCTTAATCTTGCTAATCTCTATGTAAAATCTTGGTGAGGACTACTTTGTTTCTGGATCCTAGCTTGTGTAAATTCTTGCATGGTCTCGAAGCTATTTAGCATTTGATACACAAAATTATGAAGGTATATTTTGAATACATCATTAATAAAGATCATGTACATAGATTATTTTGTGAGTCATTCCAAAAGTAATGGAAATCAACTGATAGTTTACAAAAAAAAGTCAAAATGTAGCCACTGTGGTATCCTCTTCCTTCTTTAATTATAGAAAATAATTACCATTTTAATATTTTAATGGCTATTTTCATGGGTATAAGTATATTAGGTAATAGGTTACTTCACTTAAGTTTAAGAGAATATTGTTATATACCAGAATTACACCTTGAACTTTAATGTCATATCCTTGTGCCATACAACCTAATGACATGTCACGTCCCCATTTCGGCCCCCTTTGTATTAAATCGTAAATGATGTAAATATTGATACTTAATCGTGGTGAGGAGCTCAAGGCCAAGGCCCCACCATTGATTTAGCGTTTATGTATCGGCAATTAAACTAGATGCTTATGACTCTTGTGCTAGATGGGCACAATGTAAATGAGACATCATGTAAATACGAATTTTAATGAAAAATACCCACAACTAGCTATGCAATGCAACAAAGAGATGAGGCATGATTCTACAAGGAATAGGGAGGGAAATTATCCAAACCCTTGAGCCAATGGTGTTAATCCATGTGTCAATGAGGAAACCCATAAACCACCAACTACCCATTTTGTCTCATGCACCCAATCATTTAATTCTTCCAAGAAATTGGTTAAGGCAGTTAATGCCTTGGAAATGAAGAAGTATGGCAGCCAATTTCGTGCATGGGCAAGCCATCAACCTGGAAATTCGTGTTTTTGCTTGTTGGGCAAGAAAACACCCACGAAATGGTGCCCAAAGCCATTCTGAACAGTCAGTCTTCTCTCATTCATGTAGTTGGAGCTAGCTGGGTCTTTCCCTACACGTTTTTCATCCAAATCCTGCATTCTTCCATGCTTGGGAGTTCGTTTTTGCATATACAGTAGCTTGGGAGAGAAGGGCCACGATTTGGGGACTGTATGGAGGTCGTTTTTGCCCCCGAATGTCCAAGGACGTTTTTCTAAAAACGGATTTGGATTCCCTGGGTTGTTCCCCAACTTCCCATTTCATTTTTGTGGGTTCCCACGTTTTTCGGAGTTAGCTGAAACCCCATCTCATGCATCTCACTATAAAAACGTTTTATCCTGCCCCATAATTGTGTTCTGCTGTTATGTGCATCCTCATTTTTGGTTTGAACCTGTGAGCTGAAGTTTTGGAGTGGTAGTGGACAGAAGTGGCTTGATAAACTTAGTGGGCGAGGCAACCTCTCAAGAAGATCAAGAGGGCTTTGGTTACTCTTCTATGCATACCCTGAGAGCACTAGATAGGGAAGGTATGGCTTGAGGGACTGTACAGCAGTGAAAAGAATACTTCCTTGTGCTGGGTGTGTAGGTATTGTGGGTGCCAAGCTAGATAGATCTTGCAAGGTTATCCCTGGCTCTGTGCTGGAGCTCACTAGATTAGAAACTCTTCCATTCCATCTCCTAGTAGCCTAATAAACCCAATTGTAGATTGGCTTGGCTCATCTTGGTGTATGCTTCGCTATGTGTGAGTCTGCTGTTCCCTGGTTCCTTGTAGAGATCATGCCCAGCTCGGGGGTAGCAGTGGTGCTGAGAAATTGAGGAGCACACTGGCCTATGGTTGGGTGAAACGTTGCAGTTGCATAGCCAGTTGCGTGCGACTACTTTCGTATAAGATAAGTATTCTCTTGTATTAACTTGCAATTACTTATTTGATGAACATCTTAAATGTATGATGGAGGTGCAATTCTTAATATTCCACTGTGATTTAATTTAAAAATCATACATTCCCATATGTCTCTGTTATATTATGTGAATGCTTATGGTTAAAAGCTTCATGGGGCTAGATGCCCAGTTTAGTACCACGATCGTTATGCACTGCCATATGTATAAGTTTATTTTTAACTTGAATGTTTGTCTACTATGTATGGGACTAGATATCCGGTTTAACCTCACGATCCTCTCCATCTAGCTGGAATAATGTAATGGGAGAGGACGTGACATGACACTTCCTCCTAACGGGTGTTGGACCTTGTTCGTCCCTGCCTTAGCCTCACTTGGAAACTTAGGAAGAAAATCCAACCAAATTCAGCCGAAGGCCAGCTCATTGAGCCACTTTCAACCTCATCCAACCACTCTTTGCCATTACTTTTCGCGCCCTGCTAGTATAGCAAGACACAAAAATTCCCTATTTTCGCGTCTTGCATACCTGCAGGGGCACGAAATCTCCAAAATTTCACACTATGCTCACTTGTTGAGGCGCAAAAATCTCAGTAACAATCCCTTTGCATGGATTTTGGATCTTTCCCTCTGGTTGATTTCCTTGGGATTGCAACCTTTGATTCGATCCTAACCCATCCTCCTTGTTCAGCCTAGATGATCCATTAAACTCTCACCTAGATACACCTTCCTCTCCATATGGTTGGCTTCCTAAATGATATAAAGGGGAGGCCATCCATGAGCCAAAGGGAGGACAATTTGAGGTATCAAACCTATAATCCTAGAAGGCTTGCAGAGATAGCAAAAGGGAGGAATCTTTAGAGGTGGAGGTTGCTTAGACATCAAGGAATCAGGTTGTAAGTTTCATTAAGTTTCCATTTAGTAATAACTTGTCTTATTTATCCATTTTGTGTATTGTGTTTTAGTCAGAAACATAAAATGTATCTAAGTTGATTTAGATCTAACTTTGTATACGAGATATTTGGATATTGCTTTGTTTGTCGCTTGTTCAATCCAACAAGTTCTGCTTGTGGAATCCAAGACATGAGCTGGAAGCTAAACGAACGTCTGATTTTAAAGTGAGTAGTATAAACTCTTCTCCTCCAAATTCATTCAAGGTCATATGCATTGATTATATTTAGATATTTAAGGTAGAATTTGTTGTATACTGTCTTATATGAGGCCTATTTAATCTTAGTTTGATCTAAGCGAGCCTCTTCTTACCCGTAGGAAGAAAGTTCTACCATAGAAAATGGCAACAGCACTAGCGTAGATCCATCCTTTGTTATTTTTTTATTGTGAAATTTGGTTTTTATTTTCACTTAAATCCTTTATTCTCTGCATATTTTTCATCATTGAACCTCTGACATTAAGTTGAACCTCGACACTTTGTCCCCTGGGTCTGCAAAACCCAAGAAAGATCAAAATTTCTTCTCAAATTTCGTTCCTCATTTCCTTACTGTAGATTTTTCGCGCCCTACCCATACTTACCAGTGTGAAAATTATTAAATTTCCGTGCGCCAACTACTTTGCAGAACACAAAAATCCCCAATTTTCATGCCTGGGCTGCCTGTAGAGCTGCGGAAATTCTATGTGACAAGCTAATTCTTGGTTTTTGTTTAGTTCATGTCTTTTGATTTATGATCTTCTGCTCCAACTTTCTTTTGCTGAAAGTGGTCAGGCTTCTGTGACCTATATCATTCCACTACATCACTTGCATTTTGTTTCTCTTTGAAACCTTTGCTTGATTTTCAATATCGATTTGTAGACACTTTGAGCAAATTGGTAACTAGGTCATTGTTTTCAATGTTCCCTACACAGCCTTTATTCCTTGCACTTGGTTTGCACATTCACCCTCATATCCATAAGAAAGGCTGCAAGTTGTCTTGGTTTGTGTCATTCAATTTTTAGGTTTGAATTTTATGAGTTCATGAGACACAGTAAATATGTCATTTACCTTCTTGACTTATTTGCACATATTGGTCATTTCGGAACATTCAAGGTCATTCTATCTCATGCATTTGAATCCTTGATTATGGTATCGGAAAGATTATGGTGTTTTGAAAAAGAATCTTTACATCTTCTTCATAAATTGATATTGAAAAACTTTTTCGAAGATTTCTTTCTCTTTTGTTGAAAAGATCAAAGTTGTGTTGCATTTTGAAGGCATCTCTCTATTTTTACTTGTAATGTGTTTTGCTCATCAGAAGTAGAAAAAGATTGTTGAATTCATTCACTTTGAAAGAGTACTTTTAGTTTGGCACATAAAATGAAAAATACAAGTTGAGTGGTTTTCATCTTTGAGAAAGTTTTCATTTGCATTTCGCTTTTAGGATCGAAGAATTCTCTCCCTACTGTAGCTAGTTATTCATCGAAAAGAAAGGTATCTTTGATTCATTCGCATATGCATGTTTTGAGTCAAGTCACCACATCATCCAGTTGCACTTCCATTTACCTGATTGAGTAACACAACAAACCACTAAAATTTATCTCCCTAACTCAACACATATTAACCTCACTTGAGGATATGAAGAATCTGTTAGTTAGGTAGGACACTGGGGATAGGAATCCAAATAACTCCCCCGTGTCACTCTTCATCTGAAACATAGTTGTTGTCCACTGGGGTACTAAAATACTCTATTACTTATTGACATGGTCATCGACCAGTTTGTTCAGAGGGCCTCCCATTCCACGGGTGTAAGCAATGAGGATAGGTTCTGGACAGACTTTGCGGAATACTGCACTCCACTTAGTGCCTAAGAAAATATATCGATTGTCTTCCTTGTATTTTTCGTATAGGTGATACAAGGGATCAAAGGAAGAAGCTCCAGTTAACCTTCTCGGATGTGTCATGAACGAGGTATCTTAGTGACTTTTCTTCTAGGTCTCTTTTACCCAAGATCCCTTTCGATAGAGGGATATCCTTCCACTTTGGTCTCTCATTTCGTATTTTTCAGCTTGAATTTCATCACCTTTCCAAGGATACGATCTATTGAGGTCTCCAGATCCTATTGAGGAAGTTTTCTTGATATTTCATCTTTGGAGGGTCTTTTATATTTTTAGTGCTGCTTGTTAACATTCTGGCCAATCTGTTATAGCTCTCTTACTGTGACACCGATCATAGTCAAGTTTTTTGAGCTTGTTCTTTTGGCCTATGCGCCTTTTCTTTTCCTAGATTCCCTTTGCACACTCAGTTGCTCTAGGTTTTTTTAGTTCTTTTTCATGAGAATTTCCCCAAAACACTTAATTTAGGTCCATGGCAGATCAACGAAAATCACGTAGACAACAACGAAAGATCCCTGAGATAGTACCATCCATCAGCAAGCCTTCATATTCACGCATACCCACACCCCCTACCAGTCGACCTGCTGGGCGGGGGACCGTTTCACCATCTACTAGTATGATACCATCAACTACTACGGTACCTCTAAAATATAGCATCGTTTCAGAGACTAGTATAGTACTTGAAACTAGTGCATTACCACAACCCACTTTTGTACCATAAATTCACACTGCAGTGGACACTACATTAGCTCCTGAGGCTAGTATCGCATCTCGAACCACTGTTACACTGGAAGATACTATCCTCCTGGAGGTGATCACTACCCCCATAAGGCCATCATCATTTGATCTTCCTGGAGAGTACATCGAGATCATTGAGGAATCTCAACCTACACCCCCTAGACAATTTCATCTCTCTACTGACTTTACCTAACCCTCTGCACAGTTGGAAACCCCACCTGTCATACCTACATCCTCAGTCACACATAGTTCTGAAACTGGATATTCTAGCAATATATCATTTGGAATGCCTTCTCCCGACCTCGCTTTAGCCCTAGATATCATGACATCAATTCGAGCTGAAATGGTTAGTCTAGCCAACCAACAAGTAGAAACAAAAGCATTTAGACATGAATCTGCTCAGATATTGGCTTCAACCTCGCAATACCCTCCCCCACTTGCTTCCCAAGTAGTAATCTCTCGTGATTCCCCAACACCCCAATCTTCATCCCGTGATACTACTTACGGTGAACCATATGTAGGTCAGTCAGGACCCATGGATTGGACCCAACTAGAATCCTTCCCTGATATCTTAGGGATGGAAAACATTTTTGATCCAGCCTCTTCCTAATGGAACACAAGTCTGGCCCATGCCCTCGATGAGTTTCGCACTCTTTCCATACCTATACAATTGATATTGGAAATTCCTCTTCAACCTTCCCCACATCTATTACCAGAATACATTTTTGGTACTTCTTCGGGGAATACTCCTACTATGAGTACAAACCCTACTTTCTCACCGTCATCTTTACCATATGGAACCAATGCACCATCATCTTCACAAGTCGGCCCCACTCATGCAGCTACTCAACCTGCACAACCCAGCTCTTCTAGTGTGCCCGTTGGAAGACCATCTATTCCTATTGTTTGAACACCCACTGTGACTGGAGGCCAATCTTTAGCCACAATTTACACTATTTTTGGAGGACAACCGTTTATTGGAACCCCAAGAGGACCCAGTAACCAACCTCCTCCATCTAGATCATCTACCATGTGGGGACCACATACCTCACATTTTGGAGGACAACCATTTGTTAGTGCCCCAAGCGGGACCAACCAACAACCTCCTCCATCGGCATCATCTGCTCTGTGAGGATCACACAATTAACTTGGCAGTGGACAACCTTTTGTTAGTACCCCAAGTAGTACCAACATCCTATTCCCTTCATTAGGCCCAATTCCTTCTTGGGGGCCACAAGTCCCACCTACTGGGGGACATTCCATATTTGTAAACCAAAATCCAGCCAGGGGGAAAGCTAATCAATACCAATCCTTTGTTCCCACTAACTTGAATTCCGGAATACCTTGTCTCGGTACCTTGAACAATCCATGGAACCTACGCCCTCAAACCACGTCTCTTACTCAGAGAGGAACTAATATTCCATGGGATCCATTCTTTTAGGACCCCCCCCTAATCAAGGCATGGGAAATCCACCCAACTTAGGATTTGGAAACAACCCCTCGGCTCAACAACCCCAGTTCTCTACACCACTTATTCCCACCCAACAACATTCCCAACAATCGGTATCCAATTCAATTCCAAATCAATTCATTAATCCTATGATTCTGAACCAACCACTGGTGAACCAGATGATCCATAATGCTCAAAACATCCAACAGTACCCCGCGGGTGATATGTTTGGGTACAACATGCAGCAATATGCAGTGCAAGGCCCCACAGGAATCCTAGGACCCCATCAGTACTACTCATTCTTGCAACCCAATCAACAACTTCCATTTCTGGCCACATTAGAGTTACCAGACTTGTCCATACTTATCAATGATCCTATTTGGCACAAACCTCATTGGCCACCCATCCTTGCCAAACTACCATCAGACATCCCAAAGTTCGATGCAAAACCCAAACAGGATCCAAAAAATCACATTATGACATTCCATCTTTGGTGTTCTTCGAACTCACTGATGGATGACTCTATTCGAATTTGGCTCTTCCAATGTATGCTCACCAGTATGGAAGCAAAATCGTATATCAAGCTGCCTCAACACTCCTTCAGAGATTTCAACACCCTGGCTATGGAGTTCTTGACACTTTTCCATCTTGCCATTCGATATGAGACTAGAACAAACTTGTTAACTTCGTTGTTCCAAACTACTGCCACCCACATATTTGATCACATTCATGATTGGTGATGACCCCAGATATTAATCAAGGCACCCATTCAAGACCAATTACTAGTTGATTGGTTCACAAAGTCACTATTGCCACCCATTACTAGGGATGTTGCAATGGGCGGACCTGTCACTGAGGAACAAGCAATTTCTCGTGCACAGTATATGGATTTGGTTTATAACCAATCTAAAATGTTATACAAACTTATTCCTCATGCCTCTTGCCCCACTAATCATCCATCAAAGCCCGATACTGAGCCTCCTATCGATGGAGTAGTTGGTTTTGTGAAGGCTCATCCTGCAACAAAACTGAGTGGAAAAAAAAGTACTGCTACTCCACATCAAACTCAGGCTACATCTAAAACATATACCACTCCTTCTTAGTCCTCTGAGGTGAACGTCGTCCAATCCTTGTCACAACAATCCAGAGGGAAAAAGAAGAACAATAAAGGAAAATCTAATAAACCTTCCACTCAACAGGAAAACCCCTAATGTCAATAAACCAATAATGACAACAAACCTAGACGTAAAGCAAATTTTCCCTGCCTTATATGTCAGGAATATCATTACATGAGAGACTATCCTTACAAAGAGGAAGTCAATAAATTTGTAAAAGGTTCTTCCTGCCTGACAGTGTTAACCGACCCTTTTCCTCATCAACAACAACAAACAGTCACACATGAATCCCCACAAGGGGCAACCAAAACAACTCTTCTAGAGTAGAAACGTCCTCCAACCATAATGTATTAATGATGAGTAACGAGACAGTTCACATATCCACTCATTCAAAGATGTATGACTTACCTCCAAGTTTAACCAAAACAGAGACTGCTCAAGGAAAATCTCTCCTGGAAGATCCTCCTTCTACATCTCCTCTCAATGGTCATCTTCATATCGAGAGGCCAATCACTGATATTGTGTTGCGTCCACCCAAGGCCACCATTCGAAAGGAAACATTTAATCCAAATGTGCGAGAAACCCAAAATTAGAACATTGTTGAGGACTTAGCTCAAGCTCCTTGTACCATGTCAACTCTCGAAGTTATACAACATTGCCCCACAGAACGTAGAACCTTGTTATCAGTGTTGATGTATATGTAACTTCGGAATGTATTTCATCAGTATATTATATGTATATTTATTGTACCCTTATAAGAGATGTGTTATTCCTCTATAAGGAAGTGTCGTCATGTGGATTGACAAGTGTCGCAAGTGTGTGTACTTGCCGATGGGTTATTAGACCACCTTATGGGGTCGGCCCTAATTAATATATAATATAATGTGGATGTACTAAAGTAGACAAGTCGGCCCCAGTAGGTCACTGGGCAAAAAGGTGAGTATAAATAGAGATAGGAGATCTCTATTTTACTCACTCGGAAAAGTATCTATCTCTCTCTCTGGAAAGTGGCGCACTAGTGAGGAGGAGGAGGATCATCTTCTAGGAGACTATCTCTGTATTATTTGGTTGTATTTTGGTTGAGCCATTGCTCTCTCTATCTCTGAGGAAGTTGTGGGGTTTTTCACCTTAGGGTTTTCCCCACGGAAACTCTGTGTCTCTTGTCTCTATGCTTTTGATTCTTATGATGCTTGTGATGCTTGTCATATTATGATTGTCATGCATTGATATACTGTAGATGTTATTCTCTCAGCAAAGATCCTCTAGTATTGTGATTTAATACTGAAAATTTAACATGGTATCAGAGCTTAACTGAGAAGAAGACATTTTGCAGTGACGGAAGCTTGTATTGCTTGTTTATTGGGTTTCTCTCCACAGATTTTTGAAATTCAGTATAGTAGATTGGATCTACTCATCAAGGTGCATCTTTCTGTCCAATCAGATTTCAGTTCCGAGCATTTTCAGTTTTGGCCCTAAAAATTAGGGTTTACACAAAAATAGGAAATTCTGGAAACTGAAGGTACAGCTGGAAGCTCCTTGCAAAAATCGAAGGTTTGAGCTTTGGATCGAGATTTTTGGCTGGGTAGATCTCCGGGAAACTCAAACCCTAATTCAGGGCTCTCCCCAGTGAACCTGGGAGGACAAAAAGGCAATTTTGAAGGACAAGACTTTGCTGATCTCAAATTCTAAATGTACTAGGCTGATCAGCTCTCCAAGGCGCATCTTTCTATCCTTTCGGAATTTTGAAATTCACTTTTTGAATTTTTAGGGTTTCTCTGACAAACCCTAATCCGGGACCAGATCCAGTTTTCAGCACTTCAAGTGGTAAGTTCTAAATCTTTTCTATTTCCATTTGAAGTACTCTTAAAGATGTCTCTTCACACCAAGCTTGAGGATAAGCTTGAAGGGGCTGATAACTTCCGAGCCTGGAAGTATAGGATTGGGCTAATCCTGGAAGAGAATGAGTTGGACTCATATGTGAAAGAAGACATCCTTATCCCAGAGGATGAAGAGGCCAAGGTATTGCACAAGAAGAACTTGGTCAAGGCAAAGAGAATCATTGCTGATTCTATCAAAGACCATCTCATACCCCATGTGTCTTCTCTCAAGACACCCAAAGAGATGTTTGAATCTTTGACCAAGCTATTTGAAGGAAAGAACATAAATCGGAAGATGACCCTGCGGAACCAATTGAAAGCAGTAAAGTTTCAGAATGGGGAAACCATTCAATCCTACTTTTCAAGGGTCTCTCAGATCAAGGAACAATTAGAAGCAGTAGATGAAATAGTGGAGAATGGTGAAGTGGTGATGACCACTCTAAATGGCCTACCCAGGTCATGGGATTCCTTTATTCAAGGAATTTGTGCAAGGAAGAAGTTGATCTCCTTCAGTAGACTTCGGGAAGAATGTTCTCAAGAAGAAGCTAGACTTATAGCTCGTGAGGAAAAGATGGGAGGTGAAGATCAAGCTCTTGCAGCTCACACCAAAAGAAGCAAAACCAAGAAGGATCACCCTCACCCCAAAAGATTTCATCAAAAGAATAAGAAGGACCTAAGATGCTTCACATGCAATGAGAAGGGTCACTTTGCTTCAGATTGTCCCAAGAACAAAAGGGATAATAAGAACAACTCCAGTGAGAAAAAGAAGGGCAGCAAAAGAAGGTTTCATGCTCATGCTGTCGAAGATGATGAACCTCCAAAGAAGAAGGCTAGGGCAGAAAGTGATAGTGATGATGACTCATCAAGTGAAGAAGAGTATGTTCTGATCTCTGCTCTTACAGGTACCATCTCCCATGGATGTAATGATTGGTTAATTGATAGTGGGGCCTCCAAACACATGACTGGGTTCAAGGAATCTTTTGTGAATCTTTCTGAACATGAATCACCCCATAAAGTGAAACTTGGGGATGATTATCAATACCCAATCAAAGGAAGTGGTGAAGCCTCCTACAATCTAGATTCTGGAAAATCATTGAAGATGAAAGAAGTACTTTATGTACCTGGGCTCAAGAAGAACTTACTCTCCATTTCTGCATTAGATGCAAAAGGTATGAGGGTTGCATTTGTGGATGGCCAAGTCCTAATGTGGCCAAAGGGAAAGACCATAGATGATGCAGTAGTGATTGGAAAGCAAGAGGGAGGTTTGTACAATTTGAAGGGACAACCTGAACATGCCATGGTGACATAAATACAAAGATTCATCCATAATCATGGATCACATAGAGGTATGTATAATTTGTTTTTGCAAAAGTTAACTAATGAGTTATGCAGGTCATTGAAGAGAACAAGAACACATTGCTAGACATAACTAGCAAATATGGTGACCAGGTATGTGTTTCTTATATCATAGGATCTATCATATAAGTATGCATGGCATGATTGATGATGATTGTTCATAAAGTCATAAGTTTGAATAATCATGGGCATATGCATATTATGTGTCTTACCTTAATTAATAATATGACTAACCAGAAGAGTCATAGGTTTGAGTAATTATAGGTTTATACATGTTATGTTTCTTATGATATGACTAACCATAAGAGTCCTATATATAAACCTTGAATGCTAATGCTTATTATTTCTGTTTGAAATGATCATGACTATACATACTTGAGATTATTGTGTTTTAATGAATGTATGATTTTACAAGGATAACACAATCATGATACTAATAAGCATGCATAGGGACCAAGGATGAATATGAGTTCAAGAACAGGTAATCCAGGAAGCAAAGATCAAGAGGGAGCACACTCCAGTGGTTTCTGCAAGGGTGCAGATATTCAGAGGGAGTTGTCCATATCTCTACATTCCACAACAAGAAGGTTTAGAAGGACTCCAGCAGCTCCTGCAAGGAAGAAAAGACTCAGAGGGAGTCCACCCAACAAACAAACAAAGATAAGTATTTTAATTATCTTGCATATTTGTTTGCTTAAATAAAATTGTTCAATGATGTATATGCTCATGTTCCTAGACTTAGGATATGTATTGTGCATATTAGAATGATTGAATTAATGAACAGTATACTACTAATATGCATGTGTTGGGTAAGTGGCCTATGGCACTGTACAACATTCCATTACTACTTATCTAGAATGAAACCTCTTTGCTGACATGTTGGGAGTTGTGCACACTCTTAACAATGTTCTGGTAGAGATTGGAAGGCATCTAGAAAGTTACGGGATATGGATAAATGTTGTATTGAAGCATTGGCTAAGATAATTGCATGACTGCATGACTGTATGACATATTTCTTCATGTGTAAGAATTTGTTCTGAAAATTATGAGTTGTTTCTAATCATGCAATTTAATCTGTTTTGTAGGAAAGATCGTATATCTTCACCTACAAAAAGGACTACAACATTTGTTCCAGCAACAAAGATATCTATTGAAGATATTGAAATTCCCAGGATCTGGGATGAAGAAATGAAATGCCATGATCCGTCGATCATGAAGAATGATGTTTGGGATGTAATCCCAAGACATGAAGGGAAGTTTGCTATGACTTCCAAATGGAATTATCAGATCAAGCATGTTGCAGATGGCAACATTGAGAAATATAAAAGTGATGAAATAGAAGATGCACCAGATGGATTTCAAGACAGCATGGTGTAGTCACATATATGTGCAGAACTTGGTATGGTAGGATAGACAGCTTTCTATCCAGTTTGGGCTTTACCAAGAGTAAAGCGGATTCCAACCTTTACTACAAGGTTGAGGAAGGCAATCCAGTGTATGCGGATAACCTGTTTGTTACAGGTGAAGATAGATTGATTGCCGACATGCAGCGGAAGCTTACTACCGAGTTCGAGATGAAGAACTTGGGGATGATGCACTATTTGTTTTTGGCATGGAGGTGTGGCAGAGTGCAGATGGAATCTTCCTTGGACAAGGGAAGTATGCAGTAGAAATCTTGAAGAGGTTTGGAATGATAGATTGCAAGGCAATGGCCACACCAATGGCATCGAATCTGAAGCTTCTATGTGATGCTTCATCTGAGCCAGTTGATGTTTCTATGTATCGTCAGATTATTGGGTCCTTGATGTACCTAACGAACACGAGACCAGATATTTGCTTTGCTGTGAACACATTGAGCCAGTTCCTGACGGATCCGAGGAGTGTTCACCTAGTTGCTGTAAAGCATGTTCTGAGGTACCTAAAGGGTACAGTGGATTATGGGCTCAGATATGAGGCAAATCAAAAGTTTAACCTACAGGGTTATGTTGATTCAGATTGGGCTGGCAGTGCTGCAGATAGGAAGAGCACATCTGGGTGTTGCTTCAGTATGGGATCAGGTGTGATCTCTTGGTTTAGCAGGAAGCAGTCCTGCGTAGCACTGAGTACAGCTGAGGCAGAGTATGTTGCAGCCTGTTCAGCTAGTTGTGAGGCAGTATGGCTACGGAAGCTACTGTCTGAGTTATTTGATCTCCCGTTGGAGGCTACTGGTATCTTCTGTGATAACCAGAGTTGTGTGAAGCTGTCCGAGAACCCAGTGTTTCATGACAGGTCGAAACACCTAGAGATCAAATATCACTATATCAGGGATATGGTGCAGAGAGGAGCTGTGAAGCTCCTATATGTTGCGACGGACGAGCAGATTGCAGATGTGCTGACGAAGCCACTAGCCAGGGTGAAGTTCGAGTACTTCAGAGAGAGGCTTGGCGTTATTCAGATCGAGGACACTTCGAGGAAGAAGTGACGGACACATTTGCTGAAGCCTTTCCAAGCATGTTGGAAGGAGGATCCTTCACATGGCTGTGGATGTAAGCGCTGGATGATGAGCATCAGGATGATGTTCTAGTTTCTGCTTGGACCATGTATCTGTATATGTATCAGGTGGATACATTGTATGATCAGGTGGATCATGTATGGTGATATGTATCATGTATTTGTATTTGTATCAGGTGGATACATTGATGATCAGGAGGATCATGTATGATGATATGTATCAGGTAGATACTTGGTATGCATCAGGTAGATGCATTGATGATCAGGAGGATCATGTATGATGATATGTATCAGATAGATACTTGGTATGCATCAGGTAGATGCATTGATGATCAGGAGGATCATGTATGATGATATGTATCATATATTTGTATCAGGTGGATACATTGATGATCAGGAGGATCATGTATGATACTTGGTATGCATCAGGAAGATGCATTGATGATCAGGTAGATCATGCAGCAGGATGTTGCAGTGATGATCAGGATGATCATAAATGACGAGCTTCAGGATGTTGCTCTAGACGACATGCAGCAGGATGTTGCAGTGATGATCAGGACGATCATGGATGACGAGCTTCAGGATGTTGCTCCAGATGACATGCAACAGGATGTTGCATTGATGATCAGGACGATCATGGATGACGAGCTTCAGGATGTTGCTCCAGATGACTTGCAGCAGGACGTTGCAGTGATTATGATCAGGACGATCATGAGTACATCAGGATGATGTATGGTGAGTATCAGGTTGATACTCTGTGGCCGTGGATCAGGTTGTGCAGATGAGCATGTCTGGGAGATCCTATAGGTCGGAGTTGTGTACCCGTAACAGCCTGGGATGCTCTTTCGAGACATTGCTCTGGGAGGACATGTAATTCGTTGCCCTGGGAGATCTCAGGTCGGAGTTGTGTACCCGTAACATCCTGAGATGCTCTTGCGAGGTTTTGTCCTATGGCATGTAATTTGGGCCCTGGGAGATTTCAGGTCGGAGTTGTGTACCCGTAACATCCTGAGATGCTCTTGCGAGGTTTTGCCATGACCACATGTAATTTGTGCCCTAGGAGATCTCAGGTCGGAGTTGTGTACCCGTAACATCCTGAGATGCTCTTGCTAGGTTTTGTGGTGGACCACATGTAATTTGTGCCCTGGGAGATCTTAGGTCAGAGTTGTGTACCCGTAACATCCTAAGATGCTCTTTCGAGGTTTTGTGGTGGGGTCACATGTAATAGCGCCCTGGGAGATCCTACAGGTTGGATTTGTGTACCCGTAATATCATGGGATGCTCTTTCGAGGTTTTGTGACGCACGTAAAAGTCCTGAGGATTCCACAGTATGGCTAGTGATGATGAAGACCTGCAGGTGGTGGGCCTACATCCAGTATGAAAAAGGACTGGCTCTATAGAACTTCCTATGACGAGTAGAGACAGAGATTGGACGAGATAGCAGCAGCAGTGACGATGACGATGACGATGCATCGATGATGATGATCCAGAGAAGAAGACTTGTCTAGCAAATCTGTGTCGAGAAATACCTTCCTTGTTAAGAGGGAGTGTTGATGTATATGTAACTTCGGAATGTATTTCATCAGTATATTATATGTATATTTATTGTACCCTTATAAGAGATGTGTTATTCCTCTATAAGGAAGTGTCGTCATGTGGATTGACAAGTGTCGCAAGTGTGTGTACTTGCCGATGGGTTATTAGACCACCTTATGGGGTCGGCCCTAATTAATATATAATATAATGTGGATGTACTAAAGTAGACAAGTCGGCCCCAGTAGGTCACTGGGAAAAAAGGTGAGTATAAATAGAGATAGGAGATCTCTATTTTACTCACTCGGAAAAGTATCTATCTCTCTCTCTGGAAAGTGGCGCACTAGTGAGGAGGAGGAGGATCATCTGCTAGGAGACTATCTCTGTATTATTTGGTTGTATTTTGGTTGAGCCATTGCTCTCTCTATCTCTGAGGAAGTTGTGGGGTTTTTCACCTTAGGGTTTTCCCCACGGAAACTCTGTGTCTCTTGTCTCTATGCTTTTGATTCTTATGATGCTTGTGATGCTTGTCATATTATGATTGTCATGCATTGATATACTGTAGATGTTATTCTCTCAGCAAAGATCCTCTAGTATTGTGATTTAATACTGAAAATTTAACAATCAGCACTAGGAGCCGTAGACCCAGATTCTTCCAACACGATTATGTTCAACTTGGAGTACTTCAAACCGAGGCTTTCCCATTAGTTAGCCTTCAAAATTCATACTAAGATTCATGGAAACAACATCCACCTACCATCCTAGACAAAGGTTCCTCCACATCTATTACGTCTTTGACCCACTGCAAAGCCATACGCTCACCTGAAGTAACCCAATATCCTGCCACCCTAAAATATTTTGATGGACGTGGTTTCCATCCATATGGACTCATCCCTGCACTCTCTATAGAATTAGGGGGAAAAAATGTATCTATACACATCGAAATCGTGGATTCCCCATTATATAATAACCTATTACTTGGCCGAAATTGGTTCTATTCCATGACTATCATTGCATCCTATGTTTTTCGTTTAGTACAATTTCCTCACCAAGGAAATATTGTTACTATAGATCAGTTAGACTTTTGTACTCCGGATATCCATCAAAACTCCGCTAACAATGTCCTATTGTTGGCACAATCCCAACACCATTTCGAATACATTGGCGTTGGTCTATTAAAAGACTCTTCCATTATTGGTGTATTTCCAGAACTCAAACCCGTCATCTTCTCAATCAACATGATTTTGTCGAGTACTTTCCAATCCGATGAACCCTACGATTCATGGATAGTACTGAGTCCCTCCGAGATGGAAACCTTTGGCAACTGTGCCTTTGAACCGGAACTTAGCAAACTACTAGGCGATTCCATCGGCTTCTGATTGGATCGACACAATTGACCACCATACGGTGGCACATCGGCCCCCTCAACTCCCTTCATATTTTCCCTACACTAACTCCCTTACAAAGATTTTTCCCTCGGATGAATCTATTATGGAGATCATGAGCATTGATATACAACCCTGTGATGATCACCATCCTCGATCTTCTTTCCCCACAATTCAGGCGGTTGATCTTGACTCTAAATTCATTGTTTCACCAGAAAATGTCAACACTAAGACTCCCATACCTACACATGATGTGTTTTCCGAAGGGAACTTAGCAACCATCATGGAAACCATTCCCATTGACATATCCGTGAAACCTGGTGTCGTGGAACTAATGGGGCAAAACATGCACAACTATCGAGGTAGAATTCCATACTTCCCTATTCAAATAATTTCGTGACATTTTCACGTGTATTTATGAAGAGATGCCAGGAATAGACCCTTCCATTGTGGTTCATGAGATACAAGTCTATCTTGGTGCCCGACCAGTTCGACAGAAACTCCGACTCGTGCATCCCCGCAAAATGGTTGCCATAAAAGCGAAAGTTGAAAAAATTCTTGGTGTTGGTTTTATTTACCCCGTCCCATTGGTAGGTTGGTGTCCAACATCGTTCCCTTCGCAAAGAAACAGGGTATGATTAGGGTCTATGTCGATTACAGAGACTTGAACAAAGCTTGTCCAAAGGACAACTACCCAATGCCTTTTATCGACCAGATTATCGACAACTGTGCCACGAGTGTCATCTTTTCATTCATGGATGGATTCTCTGTTTATAATGAGATCGAGATACTCCCATCTGATCAGCACAAAACCACTTTTATTTTCCCATAGGGGACCTTTGTGTACCTCAAGTTACCCTTTAGTATTAAGAATGTTTGGGCCACTTTTTAACGGGCCATGTCATATGCTTTTCACGATATAATGCTTGTTGTGGAACCCTATTTGGATGACCTACCCATGCATTGCATATCATGAGAGGAACATACAGACTATTTGAGTGCAATATTCTCACGTTGTCGTCACTACAATATTCACTCCACATAAATGCATATTCTATGTCGAATCCAGTAGGTTGTTAGGTTTCATTATATCCAAGGATGGAATATGCCTTGATCCTGTGAATGTGGAGGCCATTTTTGCCTTACCTTCCCCCTCTAATATTCCAGAACTCCATAGTTTGCAAGGGCATGCAAACTTCTTACGGTGCTTTGTTTGCAACTTCACTAAGATCACTAAGGGCTACATGAGGCTTCTCAAAAAATACATTCATTTCATCTAGGATGATGAAGCCCAACGGTCTTTTAACAACCTGAAAAAGGCCCTTACTAACGCACCCATGATACAACCCCCTGACTATATATGGGAATATATTTTATATCTCGTCTCCTCTACTACCACCGTTGGCATGGTACTGGTTCAGGAAGACACTAACAGCCAAGAACAGGTTGTGTACTATCTCATCGACTCCGAGACACGATACTCACATGTGGAGAAGCTGGCTCTAGCCACAGTATTTGCAGTCCATAGGTTTAGACACTATATTCTATTTTGCAAAACCACTATTATCGCAAACTTCAACCCAATGTATTATATCCTAACATGGAAAGTGCTAGGGGAAAGTATTCTTGTTGGATTGTCGTTCTTCAAGAATTTGATTTGGAATTCGCCAAAGTGAAATCCAAAAAGTATTTGGTCTTTGCTGAGATGATTTTTGCTTTACCCCATGCCGATGATCAATCGGAGCCCATCGATTCATTTCCAAATGAATCCTTGTTTCTCATTGGCATGACTAACCCTTGGTATGGAGATATCATCTTGTATCTCTGGACCCAATTCTTTTGTCCCAATATTAATCGTGAAGACCGTCACTGTATTCGACACCACACTAAGTATTATCTTATCATTAGCAATACATTGTATCATGGTAGTATTGAATCTGTGCTATGTCATTTCTTAACCCTCGATGAGGCCGAACACATGTTGAATGACTGCCACTTCGGAGCATGTGGTGGTCACCTTTCTGGGATGGCTACCACCTAGAATATCTTGTGAGCAAGTTACTTTTGGCCTTCGATCTTCAAAGATTGCATTGAAGCAGTCAAGAAGTTCCCCCTTGCCAATTCTTTCATTCTAAGAAACGCTCATAGCCCTCTCCTCTCCATCTCATCATTGCCTTTGGCCCCTTTGCAAAATGGGGTATTGATTTCATGCATTGTAAGCCCACTTTAGCTAGGTGGCATAGTTATGTCATCGTCGTAGTTGACTACTTTACAAAATGGGCTGAAGCCATGCCTACATACGCCAAGAATGGAAAAAGTGCATCTCTATTCATATTCAATCACATTATAGCCAGGTTTGGCATCCCACAGGCCATTGTAACTGATCATGGTTTCCACTTGAGGAATCATATGATAGAAGAACTGAGTTCCAAACTAGGTTTTCGCCATGAAAACTCAACTCCGTATTACCCACAAGCTAACGATTAAGTAGAACAAAGTCTTGAAACACATGATCCAAGGCACTGTGGGCAAACAAAAATCAAACTAGCACTTAGCTCTCTTTTCATCTCTTTGGGCCTATGGGACCTCGGTTAAAAATGAAACCTGGTTCACACCATTTCAATTGGTGTATGGCTTAGAAGCGATCCTCCCGATTGAGTGTGAAATACCATCTCTGAAACTAGCAGTAGAACTTCTACCTAACACCACCACTGAAGAAGAACGGTTTCTATATCTGGTCAAGCTGGATGAAACCCACCGAGGTGCTGCACTTGCTAATGAAGCTCACAAAAAGTGCGTCAAGGCCCAATACGATAAATCCATTCATCCTTAGGTATTCAACGAGGGATACCTAGTCCTTACCTATGATTAGATGCATAACAAAGAAGGTAAGGGAAAATTGGAATCTATGTGGTACAACCCCTACATCATAAAATGTATGTTAGAGAAAGGCACTTATAGGCTTGTCGATGCCGATGGTATACCTTTGGGTAACCCCCATAACGGGCTCTACCTAAAGAGATTCTATGTGTAGTACTATCCTGCATATAAAATCTTGTACATAATGTATTTAGTCTATTTTCAGTTCACTTTTTGCGTGTAAATATTTTGTCTCATACACTGTTATTTATCTCGACTTGTGCTTATACGCACAGATGTCGGCATACTATGGATTCGTGGATGATGCGAGTCGACATACCTAGAACCTTTCTTCCACAACATGGGTACTATATTCCCCTGCCGGCGAGTTGATATCCTTGAGTGGCATCTGTCTAGGCCCCACAACAAACAACATCGCAGAGTACCGTGCGGTTGTCGGACTCCTAACTGAAGTTGCTTGTCTCGAGATCCAAACCTTTTTAGTCTACCTAGACTCTCAACTCATAGTGTCTCATTCGAATCGCATCTACACTGTTCAGCATCCTACATTACTTCGATTATATAGAAGGGTACGCCTCTTGGAAAGATCATTTGAGTATATTCAATATCAACATGTACCTAGAGAATTCAATATGGTGGTTGATTCATTAGCTAACTATATATTGGATTGGCATCTAGCCCACATATGAACAAAACATCATAACAAACGTATGCAAAAAAAAAATGTAAATACACAACTCGTAGTAAATAAACAAGCTATAGAGATAGGTCCATATATGTAAATATCATGTAAAAAGTGTTTTTCCGAAATACAACAGTGTGATGCGTCCAAAAGAAAAAATTGGGATCATGTCCCATACAAAATTGTCTCTCTGGCCTATATATCGTGTACATGTCGCTAAACAACACTACTACCTAAACACTACTCATCAGGATCCCGGTTCTCGTGGTAACATATTACTGGTCTTGCCACATGGTAGAGCAATCTACCAATACGCTCTGACACCCTTATAGTGTGCCTCTGGAGGTGGAGAGGTATATTAGGAATCCTCATGGGAGGGACACCCATCGTCAAACCCTGGAGGTTCCATTCAACATCACGGAGTCCCCCTACCTCCTCCTCCTCCTCATCATCATGCTGCTGAATTCCCCTTCCATGCAGTGGTGCATACCCCGCTAGCCTCCATAGTCCACGATTTGTGACAGTGCACGTACATATGTTAGATCTCTTTCACTCATTAAAAACAACAAATATATATATAATCAAAAATACCAAAAACACATATCTGAAGGTCCCATACCTGATTCATCCTAGTCATCATCCTCAGGAAGCACCAATTGATATCTCCTCAAAATTCCACCCCCTCGTAGGGGTAGTACTTGATCATAATGATCTTCTCCTCGAGACAAGAGAAAACTTCGTCGCTGAAAGCTAGGACCTGTGGCCCACCAAGTTGACCTTCATAGTTGCTCAACCTCCCCATTCGAGGCTAGGATGCGGGACGGACTAGACTATCTATCTTAGGACGCAACAGTGGCACCCTCTCCAGGAAGAACGTGACTAGGATACTTCTGTATCCGAACTGGTGGATATCTCCATTCCTGCATTTGGTGACTTGATCCTTGAGATTCACTAGTACCCCCTCACACCAATTGAATAGCTTTGGCTCCATACATTCTACGACATAGGTCATTTATGCCTTTGTAGCGTGGTGAACCCCACGCTCCTTGCCACATGTGCTATAGTATACAAAATAGTCCACAAGGGAAGATCGATCACATCCATGATAAGAACTTTCCCACTCTTCTTGCGGGATCCCTGTCTACAATAATGGGCAATGTATGTGTCTGTGGTCTCCTCCATGGTATGGTGTCCGTCCAAATGGGCCCATGCTCCTCTCTTAGAGAGGCTAGTCAAGAAATAAATATCCTTGAGCTCGATCTCGAGGGTATGCTCTCCAATACGAAAAGCCTGAATATCTGTGTCCCACATTTGGATGATATAGTTCAGCAACATCCCTTATTTTCAAATACCTCTCGTCTTGAAAAATTTTAGCAAACCGCATTCTCGTACTACCGTGAGTGTGGCATCATCATTTAGGGCTTCCCTCTCATCTCCTTCATTCTCTCTCTCCTTCCAATCTACCATTTTTACTTTGGTGAATTGCAATCACCTGCAAATCATCAAAGAAAGAATTTATGAGAAGATGAAAACCTGATTTCATGTCCCATAAGAGAAACAAGCTTTTATTTTTTCTTGCTCTACGTATTTTCGCACCTGGGAAGTGTCGGAGGACGCAAAAATTGAGTATTTCTATGCCCCCCTCAAGGCCATAAGATGAAAATTCTAATATTTCCATGCCTCTCGACATACAGAGGGCACGAAAATTCTGAGATTTTTGTGCCTCTCGACATAGAGAGGGCATGAAAATATTAGGGGCGCAAATTTGTGCCCTAGAGCCTCTCCTAAATCAGAAAAATGGCTTAAAATAGCATAATGAAAGATGAACCTGAGAGGATCTACTTGGTCTGAACGATAGTCGAAATGGTGCCTTGGATCTCTTGATATCTTCGGTTGAATATTTTCCCTCCACAATGTAAAAACTCTTCTATGGATGAAAATAACCAAACTAAAATGGGTAATTTCCTCTTTTACTTTCTTTTATATATGTTAAGTGGTTATTTTTACCTATTATTTTATTTTAGAAGCCTTGTTGAAGTCAATTCTTCATATATTTTGATTACTAATGCCTTGTTTCTAGGGTATTTTGACCAACTTTGGTAGGTTATCATGCGTTGTTCACATTGGTGTTGTGATATATTTGACCTTCATTTTGAGCTTACTTTATCTTTTTCGTGCTCTGGATTTAAACCTGAAAAAGATTCCAATCGCTTTTCACACCTGTGTCGTGCTTGTCAAACCTAAGAAAACTGGTGTCGAGCTTAGTCAGCTTTACTTGTGCTCATAAAATGATGAGGAAAGTATCATCTTAGTATTATTTTATTCCTTTTTCGGACTAAGATGATTAACTCACGAAAACAGACTCTAGGAGTTCTCTTTAAGCTCTTTTTGGACTCCCTCGTTATGAAAAGATCGCCAAGTGCCTTGTCTCTTTCACATCTGTAAACGCAAAGGACGTCTATTCGGTGGTAGGTTACCCCCTTTTTGGGTTGTCTACTCTATTTACGAGAAAGGTACACCTTAGTCAACCTTTGACTAGGAGAGTTCTTCCAGATATCATTTTATACTTTTTCAGGTCTGGGGACTAAATTATTATGAAAAAGTCAATCGCAGAGTCTTCTTTTAAGTTATTTCAGACTCTCTAAACATGAAAAATTATCGAGTTTTCCTTCTTTGGACTTGTTAAAACTCAACATAGAAGGGCTCGCATTGGGATGAACCCCTCCTTTCTCAGGTTCATAAAACATGTGATATTGGACTCATCCATCAGATGAGCTATACCAAGCATCTTCTATCCTCTTCAAGCTCCTTACACCACAAAGAGGTACTCGTCAGTTATGATGGGGAAAAATGGGGAAATAAGGGCGAGTTTACCTTTTTGGTAGCTTATGAGTCATCACCTTTGAACATGGCATGTATCTATATCTTGTCTTCTTTGGGTAGTCACTCCCTCCAATGAGTTCTAATTACAGTCCTACGTCATCTTCTTCACTTTGAGTCTACCAACCCCGTGGTTATTTCTGCTAGTTAATCCCAGCTGCGAAGTTCTATCTCATGCCATTACATGTTCAAAGGGTCATTGTTACCTTGAATCCACTCTTTCATCAGTTTTTCAACCCTCTAGTCTTGTGTCAATATATAGAAGTGCCCGCATTGGGATGAACCCCTCCTTTCTCAGGTTCATAAAACATGTGAGATTGGACTCATCCATCAGATGAGCTATACTGAACATCTTCTATCCTCTTCAAGCTCCTTACACCACAAAGAGGTACTCGTCAGTTATGATGGGGAAATATGGGGAAATAAGGGCGAGTTTACCTTTTTGGAAGCTTAAGAGTCATCACCTTTAAACATGGCATGTATCTATATCTTGTCTTCTTTGGGTAGTCAGCCCCTCCAATGAGTTGTAATTATAGTCCTACGCCATCTTCTTCACTTTGAGTCTACCAGCCTCGTGGTTATTTTTGCTAGTTAATCCTAGCTACCAAGTTTTGTCTCATGCCATTACATGTTCAAAGGGTCACTGTTACCTTGAATCCACTCTTTCGTCGGTTTTTCAACCCTCTAGTCTTGTGTCAATATGTGCTCTTGTTAACCTTTGATCCACACCTCTTTCCCATATCGGTTTTGTGTCGTTGATGTGGGATTCATTATGGCCCTCCTTCGACGAGTCTATTCCTGTCGACTTTAGCTCATCATCTAGGAATTAGGTTTAGGGACCAACTTTAGTACCTTGGTACCTGCATGCCTCAATGTAAGGTTTCCTCACATTCGACAGTAGGTTTTCATTATTGGCCTCTTATCAAATGATTCCATGAATTTTCGACATCAAGACATCTATTCACATTCAATGGACTGTACTAGAAATACCTTGGGAATCATTGTCATCATTGGTGATTTCCCTCGCACTTGTTAACGGTTCACATCATTGACCAGTAATCAAGTTGTTCCTATCATGTTCGACTTCAACATCTTGTAATCACATGTTTAGGATCATATCGCTTCGGGATCGTGTAGAAGACCCCAAATGTTCTTGATATTACCCTTACATCCGGGCTGTGATGGCGATTATCAAGGAAGTCTCTACACAGACATCATGTTGATGACCTCAGTGATGTATTGTCGCACAGATCCACTTTGTATTGGTCGTGGCTATGTTATTGTCAACTCATGGATTTATGGTTTTTCATAGTATCCATGATTCGTCTACAATCTATATCATCTCAATTCTCTCATGGATATGCAATGTATTTGTTGGAAACCATGCTTTGATTCAATTTTTGCAAGCATGGGTATGCCCACCTCGGTGGTATTTGACATTTTGTGTTCTTGCAGCTCCCCTCCGACTCCCTTGATGCTATCTCTGCACAATTTTTTGGTAAAGTGTTTCGGCCATCAGTTCCTTCTAACCTCACACTTCAGGGGGAATCTGTTATACACCATAATTACACCTTGAACTTTAATTTCGCATCATTCTACCATATGACCTAACAACACTTCCTCCTAAGGGTGTTGGACCATGTTGGTCCCCTCCTTAGCCTCATCTGGATACTTAGGAGGCAAATCCAACCACATTAAATCAAAGGCCAACTCATTGAGCCATTTTCCACCTCATCCAACCACTCTTTTCCATTATTTTCGCGCCCTTCTAATAGAGCAATAAATGATAATTGCCTATTTTTACGTCTTGCATACCTGCAGGGGCACAGAAATCTCCAAAAATTCGCACTATGCTCAGCTTTTGGGGAACAAAAATATCAGTAACAACCCCTGTGCATGGATTTTGGATATTTCCCTCCAGAATATTTCCTTGGGATTGCAACCTCTGATTCGATCCTAACCTATCCTCCTTGTTTAGCGCGGTTGATCCACTAAAATCTCACCTAGAACCACCTTCCTCTCCATATGGTTTGCTTCCTAAATTCTATAAAGGGGAGGCCATCCATGAGCCAAAGGGAAGACAATTTGAGGTATCAAACCTATGATCATAGAAGCCTTGCATAGATAGCAAAAGGGAGGAAGCTTTGGATCTGGAGGTTGCTTGGGCATCAAGGAATCAAGTTGTAAGTTTCATTAAGTTTCCATTTAATAATAGCTTGTCTTATTTCTCCATTTTGTGTATTGTTTTTCAGTCATAAACATAAAATGTATCTGATTTGATTTAGATCTAACTTTTTATACGAGTTATTTTGATATTGGTTTCATTTGTCACTTGTTCAATCCAACAGGTTCTGCTTGTGGAATCCAAGATAGGAGCTGGAAGCTAAAAGAACGCCCGATTTTAAAGTGAGTAGTATAAACTCTTCTCCTCCAAATTCATTCAAGGCTGTATGAATTGATTAGATTTAGATATTTAAGGTAGCATTTTTTGTATAATGTCTTAGATTAGGCCTATTTAATCTTAGTTTGATCTAAGGGAACCTCTTCTTACCTATAGGAAGAAAGTTCTACCACAAATATGATTAGAAATAGGTCAATACGTAATTTGTTATCTATTTTGGTGCTTTACGGGTGGATATATTGTGTTGATGTATATGTAACTTCGGAATGTATTTCACATATATGTATATTGTATTCCTATAGAGATGGTATTATTCCTCTATAAGGAAGTGTCGTCATTTATATTGTAAGTGTCGTAACTTATACTTGATGGGTTATTAGACCACCTTGTTTGGGGTCGGCCCTGTATAAGTCATGTGGGTCAAAGGGTTATTAGACCACCCTATTGGGGGTCGGCCATGTGGGTCAAAGGGTTATTAGACCACCCTATTGGGGGTCGGCCCACTCAGCATTATGTTATGTGGTTAAGTTAGAGCCGACATGAGTTAAGTAAAAAGGCAAGTCAAGTCAAGTATAAATAGAGTGCGGGAGGCACTCTATTTGCTCACTCACTTCTCACACATGCTCTCAAGGAGGAGAGGCGCACTTATGGAGGAGGAGGATTGCTGCTAGGTTATGGCTATCTCTATTGGTTGGTTGTATCATTGCTCTATCTATCTCTGAGGAAGTTATTGGGGTTTTTCACCTTTATGGTTTTCCCCAAGTAAATCTTTGTGTCTCTTGTGTGCTTGCATTATTGTCTCCATGATTGATATGCTGTAGATATGCTGTACATGTTGTTCTCTCAGTTAAGATCCTAGATCAGATTGAAGTAAATTCTGAAAATTTAACATGGTATCAGAGCTAGCCTGAAAGAAGGCATGATATGGCATGTATGACACTTGTTGCACTTACGATGCTAGGGCTTGATATAGCAAAAACTAGTCATCGTAGCACTTTCGCTATAATTCCGTTTTGGCGAAGTTTTCGGATCTGAAATTGTTACAGGCCGAAGCTAAGATCTCCAGGTATCTTGTGTCCAAAGGACAACCTCTAATTCGTTGTACTTTGTGATTTATGATCTGTACAATATAGGGTTTCTGCCTCTTCCAGATCTGAGTCAAAATCAGGTGACCTTGGGAAAAAGGTCATAACTTGGGCTAGGAAGCTCCAAATGAAATTTCGTAAAAAGTGACAGGTATTACACAGTCTGTACTATCTCAGAAAACTTTTTCAGATGCTGAAGTTGAACCATTGACACGTGGCACGCCGTACAAGTTCGCTCTACTGTTTTATCCCATAAACAGGTCACGTTGCGACACTTGGCATAACTCTCTCTCAGAAAATCCAATTGAGGTCAGACCTGTCAGGATGGAAAGATAACAGGCCGAGATATCTCAGAAAACTTTTTCAGAGGCCGAAGTTCAAACAGTGACACGTGGCACGCTGTACAAGTTCGCTCTTCTGTTTTATCCCAAAACAGGTCACGTTGCGACACTTGGCATAACTCTCTCTCAGAGAATCCAATTGAGGTCAGACCTGTCAGGATGGAAAGGTAACAGGTCAGGATATCTCAGGAAACTTTTTTCAGACCCTGTGGATCAAAAATTTTGGAGTTACACCAGAAACAATCAGGTACATATTTCTGTCAAAACAGAATTATTTTTTGGTACCTTCATTCATGGCTTCCGGAATTTAGGGCTTTGAAGAAAGTTGGAATTTTTGTAATCGGAGACCACGGCTGAATGCTACTCATCAAAATAGAAATTTAGAGACCAAAATCAGAATTTTTGGTTGGGCAGAAGGCCGGGCTTGATCAGACCCTAGTTCGGGACTTTGATCAGGAAAGTGGAAAATTAGGGCTTCTGTAAAAATGGGAATTTTTGAAATCTGAGACCACGGCTGGAAGCTCCTCAGAAAAATAGAAGCTTAGAGCTTTGGATCAAACCTTTTGATTGGGAAAAAGAGTGGGATTCATCAAACCCCAGTTCAGGGTCACGTCCAGTGAATCCGGAAGTTTCAAAGGCAAAATTGAGGAGTGAAACTTTGCAGTTTTCAAATTCTGAATATATCAGTTTGATCAGTTCATCAAGGCGCATATTCCTATCCTATCGGAAGGTTGAAATTCAAAGTTTGAATTTTTGGGGTTTCTCTGACAAACCCATATCCAGCTCAAGGTCCAGTTCTTGCAATTCAAGTGGATTGGGTTAATCCTAGAAGAAGATGGATTGATCACCTGCATAAGTGAAAGAAGTTCCTGTCTCAGAGGGAGATGAGGATAAGGCTTTACATAAGGAGATTACAAGCGATCTCGACAGGTATGACTCATCGAGGTATGTTTCGATATTTGTCCATGATTAAGTTTATGGTAAGTTTGTCTTCATGTTATTACGGTTAGTACAATTTTGATTTTAGATTTGTCGTTTCACCTTAACAAAATTATGAATGCATGATAGAAGATATTCATTGGTTAGGGTGTTGACACTTATGATTGTACTAATGCATTATGGTGTTGTATGAGGTTTATGTTGTCTACTAACATGAAAGGTACACCAAGAAAGACAAAGCATGTTCCAGTTCAAGAACATATGATCATGATGACATGAGGATAAAGACTCATCCATTGTCATGGATCTCATAGAAGATCCATTTACGAGGTATGTATAACTTGGTTTTATAATGGCTAACCTATGAGATATACAGGTTACTAGCACAAGTCATTGAAAAAGAACAAGAAGACACCATGTGAGTATGTTAGACATAATTAGCTAGCATGCTAATCCAGGTATGTTTTTCCTATATCAAGTTAGAATCTCACCTTGTGATAAGATCCTTTATTTAAGTATACTTGGCATGATTGATTATGATTATTCATTGAAGTTAGTACTCATGGGTTTAGGCATATTATGATTTTTACTTTGATTGATGATATGACTAACCAGAAAAATCCTATGGTCAAATAGGATTATAAGTAAAAGAATTATGTCTCTTATATTGATTGATTTGACTAACCAGAAGAATCATGAAGGTATAGGTTTGAATAATCACAGGTTTTATGCATATTATATCTCTTATCTTGATTAATGATTCAACTAACCTGAAGAGTCATAGGTTTGAGTAATTATAGGTTTAGATATGTTATGTTTCTTATGATTTGACTAACCATAAGAATTCTACATAAACCTTGAATGCTAATGCTTATTATTTTCTGTTTGAAATAATCATGACTATACATGCTTGAGATTATTGTGTTTTAATAGTATACTAATGAATGTATGATTCTATATGAGATCACAAGGATAACTCAATCATGATACTAATAAGCATGCATAGGGACCACGGATGAATATGAGTTCAAGAACAGGTAATTCAGGAAGCAAAGATCAAGAGGGAGCACACTCCAATTTCTCCTGCAAGAAAGCAAAGGAGCACACTCCAATTGCTCCTGCAAGAAAGCAAAGGAGCACACTCCAGTTGTTCCTGCAAGAAAGCAAAGGAGCACACTCCAGTTGTTCCTGCAAGAAAGAAAAAGAGCACACTCCAGTAGTTTCTGCAAGGATGCATATATTCAGAGGGAGTTGACCATCTTTCTACATTCCACAACAGAAAGGTGTAGAAGAAGCTACTTCAGATTAGGACTCCAACAGCTTCTGCAAGGAAGCAAAGACTCAGAGGGAGTCCACCCAACGAACAAAGAAAGATAAGTATTTTAATTATCATTTCTTGCATATGTGTTTGTTTAAATAAAATTGTTCAATGATGTATATGCTCATGTTCCTAGACTTAGGATATGTATAGTTGCATTGATGAACAGTATACTACTAATATACATGGGTAAGTGGCCTATGGCACTGTACAACATTCCATTGCTACTTATCTAGAATGAAACCTCTTTGCTGACATGTTGGGAGTTGTGCACACTCTTAACAATGTTCTGGTAGAGATTGGAAGGCATCTAGAAAGTTATGAAATATGGATAAATGTTGTATTGAAGCATTGGCTAAGATAATTGCATGACTGTATGACATATTTCTTTATGTGTAAGAATTTGTTCTGAAAACTATGAGATGTTTTCTAATCATGCAATTTAACTTGTTGTGTAGGAAAGATCGTATGCCATCTCCTACAAAAGAAGAACTACAACATTTGTTCAACAACAAAATGATCTATTGAAGATATTGAAGTTCCCAGGATCTGGGATGAAGAAATGGAATGCCATGATCCGTAGATCATGAAGAACGATGTTTGGGATGTAGTCCCAAGACCTGAAGGGAAGTTTGTTATGACTTCCATATGGATCTATCAGATCAAGCATGTTGCAGATGACAGCATTGAGAAATATAAAAGTGATACTACTTTTGTATGCAGATAACTTGTTTGTTACAGGTGAAGATAGATTGATTGCCGACATGCAGCGAAAGCTTACTACCGAGTTCGAGATGAAGAACTTGGGAATGATGCACTATTTGTTTTTGGCATGGAGGTGTGGCAGAGTGATGGAATCTTCCTTGGACAAGGGAAGTATGCAGTAGAGATCCTGAAGAGGTTCGGGATGATGGACTGCAAGGCTATGGCCACACCTATGACATCGAATATGAAGCTTCTATGTGATGCTTCATCTGAGCTGGTTGATGTCTCTACGTATCGTCAGATGATTGGGTCCTTGATGTACTTGACGAACACGAGACCAGACATTTGCTTTGCTGTGAACACATTGAGCCAGTTCCTGACAGATCCGAGGTGTGTTCACCTGGTTACTGTAAAGCATGTTCTGAGGTACCTGAAGGGTACAGTAGATTATGGGCTCAGATATGAGGCGAATCAAAAGTTTAACCTGCAGGGTTATGTTGATTTAGATTGGGCTGGCAGTGCTGCAGACAGGAAGAGCACATCTGGGTGTTGCTTCAGTATGGGATCAGGTGTGATCTCTTGGTTTAGCAGGAAGCAGTCCTCTGTAGCACTGAGTACAGCTGAGGCAGAGTATGTTGCAGCCTGTTCAGCTAGTTGTGAGGCAGTATGGCTACGAAAGCTACTGTCTGAGTTATTTGATCTCCCGTTGGAGGCTACTGGTATCTTCTGTGATAACCAGAGTTGTGTGAAGCTGTCCGAGAACCCAGTGTTTCATGACAGGTCGAAACACATAGAGATCAAATATCACTATATCAGGGATATGGTGCAGAGAGGAGCTGTGAAGCTCCTGTATGTTGCAACGAACGAGCAGATTGCAGATGTGCTGACGAAGCCACTAGCCAGGGTGAAGTTCGAGTACTTCAGAGAGAGGCTTGGTGTTATTCAGATCGAGGACACTTCGAGGAAGAAGTGATGGACACATTTGCTGAAGCCATTCCAAGCATGTTGGAAGGAGGATCCTTCACATGGCTGTGGTTGTAAGCGCTGGATGATGAGCATCAGGATGATGTTCTGGTTTCTGCTTGGATATGATCAGTTGGATCATGTGTATGTATTTCATATGCATCATGTTGGATGCTTGGACCATGTATCTGTATATGTATCAGGTGGATACATTGTATGATCAGGTGGATCATGTATGGTGATATATATCATATGTTTTGTATTTGTATCAGGTGGATACATTGATGATCAGGAGGATCATGTATGATGATATGTATCAGATGGATACATTGTATGATCAGGTGGATCATGTATGGTGATATATATCATATGTTTTGTATTTGTATCAGGTGGATACATTGATGATCAGGAGGATCATGTATGATGATATGTATCAGGTAGATACTTGGCATGCAGCAGGATGTTGCACTGATGATCAGGAGGATCATGTATGATGTTATGTATCAGGTAGATACATGGTATGCATCAGGTAGATGCATTGATGATCAGGATGATCATAGATGACGAGCTTCAGGATGTTGCTCCAGATGGTATGCATCAGGTAGATGCATTGATGATCAGGATGATCATAGATGACGAGCTTCAGGATGTTGCTCCAGATGGTATGCATCAGGTAGATGCATTGATGATCAGGATGATCATAGATGACGAGCTTCAGGATGTTGCTCCAGATGACATGCAGCAGGATGTTGCAGTGATGATGATCAGGATGATCATGGATACATCAGGATGATGTATGGTGAGTATCAGTTTGATACTCTGTGGCCGTGGATCAGGTTGTGCAGATAAGCATGTAATTTGTGCCCTGGGAGATTTGCAGATGGTCTTTCGAGGTTTTGCCTATGGCATGTAATTTGTGCCCTGGGACATCTGGCAAATGCTCTTTCGAGGTTTTGCTTGGGAGGACATATAATTTGTGCCCTGGGAGATCTGCAGATAGTCTTTCGAGGTTTTGCCTATGGCATGTAATTTGTGCCCTGGGATATCTGGCAGATGCTCTTTCGAGGTTTTGTCCTATGGCATGTAATTTGTGCCCTGGGAGATCCGATAAGTTGAGCTGTGTGCTCGTAATCAGTCCTGGGATGCTCTTGCGAGGTTTTGCCATGACCACATGTAATTTGTGCCCTGGGAGATCCGATAGGTTGAGCTGTGTGCTCGTAATCAGTCCTGGGATTCTCCTTCGAGGTTTTGTGGTGAGGTCACATATAATTTGTGCCCTGGGAGATTTGCAGATGGTCTTTCGAGGTTTTGCCTATGGCATGTAATCTGTGCCCTGGGACATCTGGCAAATGCTCTTTTGAGGTTTTGTGACGCACGTAAAAGTCCTGAGGATTCCACAGTATGGCCAGTGATGACGAAGACCTGCAGGTGGTGGGCCTACATCCAGTATGAAAAAGGACTGGCTCTGTAGAACTTCCTATGACGAGTAGATTCAGAGATTGATTGAGATAGCAGCAGCAGTGACGATGATGATGACTCGATGACGATTATCTAGTGACGATGATCCAGAGAAGATGACTTGTGCTAGAAGAACTGTGCTGAGAAATACCTTCCTAGTTAAGAGGGAGTGTTGATGTATATGTAACTTCGGAATGTATTTCACATATATGTATATTGTATTCCTATAGAGATGGTATTATTCCTCTATAAGGAAGTGTCGTCATTTATATTGTAAGTGTCGTAACTTATACTTGATGGGTTATTAGACCACCTTGTTTGGGGTCGGCCCTGTATAAGTCATGTGGGTCAAAGGGTTATTAGACCACCCTATTGGGGGTCGGCCATGTGGGTCAAAGGGTTATTAGACCACCCTATTGGGGGTCGGCCCACTCAGCATTATGTTATGTGGTTAAGTTAGAGCCGACATGAGTTAAGTAAAAAGGCAAGTCAAGTCAAGTATAAATAGAGTGCGGGAGGCACTCTATTTGCTCACTCACTTCTCACACATGCTCTCAAGGAGGAGAGGCGCACTTATGGAGGAGGAGGATTGCTGCTAGGTTATGGCTATCTCTATTGGTTGGTTGTATCATTGCTCTATCTATCTCTGAGGAAGTTATTGGGGTTTTTCACCTTTATGATTTTCCCCAAGTAAATCTTTGTGTCTCTTGTGTGCTTGCATTATTGTCTCCATGATTGATATGCTGTAGATATGCTGTACATGTTGTTCTCTCAGTTAAGATCCTAGATCAGATTGAAGTAAATTCTGAAAATTTAACATATTGGATGAATTAGCTTGTAGGTCCCATTTTAAGGGCAAGTATCACTTTTCAAATTAGGGGTACAGAACCTTTTGGGGCCTGTGTGAGGGTCCAAATGATGTTTTTAGGGCTCAACGTTTAATATCTTGTGCAATGACCCTTCACAATATTATAGACTTTAGGAATTTTCCAACAGTCCAAGAATCACCTCAATCGGAGTATGTATGAGGAAGTTATGCTTCTCGCAAGTGGAGTTATCCAGTTGAACACCATGGTACTATTTGGATTCCCCATGAGCTCTCCTTTCTCACGCATGTTGAGGTAGTCACGTATGGAATTCCAGGAACATTCTAGAAGGTCCAAATTAAACCCAAACATTATTGAGAGTTGGGGAATGAAAAAACACTAAAATTAACCCCATATAGCTATCAAACTATGCCAAATACAAGGTCATTAAGGGGAAAGGGGGTTCCATTCTTATGATGTTATTGGATTGTTCCATAGTTGAGAAAAACAATTGCAGTCACGATGTTAGATAAGAACATGGGAAGTAGGAGATCTTGTAGTGGCCATTCTGGTCATAAAGTCATATGTAACTCCATAGAAACCATGTTTCATTAATTTTAGAAAAAATTTAGTCCAAGCCATTATAAAATTATTGCAAATATCAGTTCCAATACTAAATATATTGGTTTCCAATACTCAATATATATGTTTGCAATTCTTAAAATATGGTTTTTGAATATTTGAGATATTGGTTTCCAATACAAGAGATGTTAGTTTCCAATAACTAAGATGTCACTTTCCAATAACTGATATACAATTTCCAATAATTAATATATCGATTTCTAGTATAGCTTTGTACTATTTAATTGGAGTTTGTAACAATGCCATCACCCATAACATGACAAGATTAACAAGTTTGCAATTATTTCATTAATATAAATTAATTGTTATTTTCTTCTCTATCATATATAGATTTGAAGAAAGGGCATGTACTCATCTTTGTCATCACTAAAATTCATGTATTGTGACAAAGGGAATGTACTCCTCCTCCTCATGAACTAAGTGCCCATATTATGAGAAATCCATGTACTCATCATAATCACTAGAACCATTATATCATTAGAAAGGGAATGTGCTCCTCCTCCTAATCATGAACCTAAAAAAAAAAGGCCAGCTCCATTCCTACTCCATAATCCTTAACATTTGGCAACGTCACTTCAACACTCTGCAAATAGATCTCCCTCATACAAAGAAGATTATGCACCCAATGAATTCACAACCACGGATAAGGAAAAAATTCTATGATCAAGAAAAATAAATTATGAAGGCAAATGTGACATCTTGCATCCATATGCCTAGCACAAACCATTGCTCATTGCTCATGCATATACAGCCTTGGTACCTTATTCATGATTTGATTAATGATATGCTTAAACTTGCTTATCATTTTCATTAAGGTTATGACGGATAATATCCCATTAATAATTCTTATCATTGACATTATGAGATCCTAGGGTACACAAATCTTATCATAATTTTGGTAATCTTATTTAATATCACTTTGGAATAATTTATAAATGCTCCAGAAAATTGGAATTGCTTTAGTGACACTCTTTATGATAATAATACCTCCTCTGATTGACAACCATAGGGGACACCATAAGAATATCTAGATTTAATATTTTCAACCATTGACATTACAAGATCCCAAGGTATATAAATCTTATCATAATTTTGGTAATATTATTTAATACAACTTCAGAAGAATTTCTAAATGCTCCAAAAAATCTGAATTGATTTAGTCACACTCTTTATGATAACAAACCCTCCCCCAATTGAAAACCATATGGGAAACCATAAGAATATTCTATATTTAATGTGTTCAACCAACGATGGCCCATCTTAACATTTGTAGTGATGTGGGAGTGATCATGCAAGAGACGATAATGCAGGAAGATCTCCACCGCCCTTTTCACCTATGTGAACAATGTATCTTTATGCGCTGAGCACCAAAGGAAATGTGTGTAGAAGGGAAAAAGATAATATCCATTCACACATTTTCTAGCATCATTGATTATAGTCATTCACATAAATATGGTTTCATTGTGCTATCCCATATGTGGAGTCATGTGCAAATGGTGGAGATTGTTTTGACATGATCTATTTAACACAAATGTTTTAGATTGACCCAAATTTGTGCAAATAGACATGATTAATTCCATCCTATGCAAATGAATCAAATTGGTTTTGTGAATATTTGTACTTTTTTATGGCCAAATTTTTGTGGGGGTTAGTTTTAATGAAGGTCATGTCGGAATTAAATTGAGCCAATTTCGACTACACGGATTGATTTTATTGCAGATCGGGGAATACATTGGGTTTTAAAATTTGACATGAATGTTGGGTAGTCATGAAACTATTTGGAAGGAATCCCACTCCATTTATTGTTAAAGACATCAAATCCCGAATAAATAACTAGCCATTTCTCCCAATGGAGGAAAGGACGCCATAAAAAAATTATGTTAAGAATATGTATTATGTAACAATTTCATCTTATCTTTTTTATATAAATTATTGCACTCAAAAATTGCATGTGAGGTATGATTGCACTCAACAATCCATCCTGTTGGAGCCCTTTTGAATTTTATTCATCCCTCCAAGGTGCTAAATGATTTAAACTCCCTTGGTGGCTCACCTCATTTGGACTTATCTTTGAGGTGAAGGTTTTTTCACTTGTTATTTAGCGAAGGGGCGGTAAATAATTTCCTTTCTTTGGAATGTTTATAGTTGAATGTAATAGTGACGGGTGATACTATATCATCCTACATAATTGGGAATTGATATCTTCTTAATCACATAAACCCTATTCTTATCAGGTCTAGTCTTGTGCCATCAGCACATACTTCATACTTTTTGTTTTTTGGCATATTTAGGACATCCTCCTTTTGAGCCCCATGATGATCATCCTCCCCTCATAATGAAACATTTGTGGCCTACATGTCGCATATTGGGTTTCATAAGTGGCAGTGACTATATAAATTTCAAGGACTAGTGTGGGGGGATTGGGAAGAACTACAAGCAAAGGTGGATGGGGATTATTAATAACTTCTCATTCAACAAATATCTCAATACTATGAACAAATAGAAAAGATTCACATGAGGATGGGGGTTACAGATGTGCAACTAGAGGATGTAATGGAGCATCTAGTAGCTCAGGATGCTGAGAATGGTGAAATCTGATCTAAACTCAACATGCTAGTTAGTTTGGGTCTCTCATTTAAATCACCAGTCAAAGATTGTATTATTAGCCAACTTTTATTAGTCAGAATGTCACTTCTCCGTCTATGATGACACTGCATTATTGGTCGCACAAAAGGACTTTATGGATTGGAGAGCCTCATTGACTATAGATGCATTGATCTTAATCTTACAAACTTATATCCATTTTATCTATTTTTGTGATACAATTTTAAGACATAGTCGTAACCCTCATATCTGTCAACTCGCGGGTCACCCACTGGTTCTCCATTGACCACCTGTGGTTTTACCCAAAAAAGTTGCACCCACTAGTTGTTGGCATGCTACGCGCGGTTTGTCAAGTATTATACCCGCAGGTACCTCTTAAAATCAATAAAAATGTGTATTAAAAATCGAAATAGAGATAGTTATGGTAGTTATCTTAACCACCATAACTCCCCTAACCATTTATATCTTGAAACTATCCTCTCAAACCTTGCTATAAATACAAGAAGAAGGCTTTAGGGAGGGGGAAGAACCATTTTTTGTAATGAAATACTGGAGAAATATCTATAGAAGGAAGAAGAGCAGAGAGCCCAAGATCAGGTTTCAACGGTGCTTGCTGCAGATCATGTATAGCTTGCTAGAATTTATATGAGTAATGCAAAGAGACTATCATTTCCCATAAATTATCTTGTCTACTTCATGAATTTAATCTAGTGAATCTATCATATTTATTTTATATATGAGTTTCATATTGTATTGTTTATGTTTATGTAGCCAAAATCTTTAAGGAAGGTGTCTTTTATTTTGCAGGTTTCTCATTTGGGATTCTGAATTGAATATTAAAAGGCTCAAGCTTGGATCAAACGTCGTATATACAAGGTATTCCAATTTAACTTGTAAACCTAGTCTTTCTTGTTAAAGAAAAAGCCTTATGTTATACTTGTTTATTTAGATTCTCTAACTTTTTCTTATTATGTTGATGATCTCTTTGAAATTCGCAGTCATAGGTTAAATTACCAAACAACAGAACTGGCGAGTACGGTGGGGAATTTTTATGTTGCTCTAGGAATCCTAGTGTAGTATTTTTCTTCAGTTAGTTCCAGTCCTTGACTTATCTGGAAGGGTTTGCAGGGTGTTCTAACCCTTGGTTAAGACTTAGAATTGGTCCTTTTCATATATTTTCTTCTTCTTTTTAAATTTTTTTTTTAAGTAGACCACGAGTTGTCAATAGATACAGTCACGGGTTCACCTGTTACCCATGAATTTCATATGTTGCACCCACGAGTCACCTACCCGTTGTTGTACTTATAGTCGTGTGTATTACTGTAGGATTGGGTTTTCCTCCTAGGGTTTGAACTTTTGGTATTTGATTTGATTTTTGAAGAGGGTCTTTGCCTTTGGTTGGATCATTCTATCCTATTGTTAGGTTGTGGTTGAGTCTTTTTACTCTTCTATGAAATCTTTTTGGTTTTCTTTTGTTTGTTGAGGGTGTGCCTAGGTCTTTCAAGTTTAAGATTTGGTTGATTGACACTTGGAGTGTTCTTTTATGGTCATTGACCTGATTGAAGGAAGCATGGTATATTGAAAAAGAGTCCATATTTCTTCTTCTTGTTGGTTAGTTTTGAAGTGTCTTTATGCCAACTTAGTTACTTCTTTGTCTTGATCGAAGCAACTTTTTGAACTTGTTATATTCAGACTTCTTTGAGGGTAGTTTTATGTCTCTTATAGGTTTAGGTACAACTAGTATACACTTGCATTCTTGGAGTGTTCTTTTTCTTGTTCATATTTAGTTGTTATTCACTTATTTAAAAAAGAAAATTGCAAAAAGAACAAGTATTTTTTCCCTGAGCAAGAGCATTGTTTCTTTTTCAAAAGTAATATTAGTTGCACACACTAATTGTTTTAACAATAAAAGAAAATTTTAATTGTACATATGCTTACTTTATCAAAATTTTCGCTTTGGAAAGATATAAGCGAAAAAAGAAAAAGAAGTAAAGTAGTTTCACATCTTATTACATGTTTTGGCTTTGTAAATTCTTTATTCATAACCACCTCACGCACACATACACTACCTTTGAGTAACATCAGCCCTAAAAAATAACTTTAAATCTAAAATTGAATAGTAAATTTTCTTTTTAGGTCCATACACCAACTAGCTTAGGTTAGTGCTTTGGATTAGGGTCTTTAAACTATCCAAATCAATTTAAACTCAAATCGTAGTGGCCTATCACTAGGTAAATCCACCTCTGTAGAAGGTGAACCAGGAAGCTCTGCTCACACCGGAGTTAAGAACGAGGTCATGTGAGATCGATTAGTTGGAGATACCTCTCCATGTTTTGATCAAGCATCTACTAGAGTCAGTGAGCGTACGAGGATTCACTAGTACCTTTGGTGCTTTTGGACTTCGGGTTCAGTTACCGTGCCCATGCGTATTGATTCGACCTGCGATTGTCCCCTCAAACTCTTTCTATATTGTTGGCAGTCTTAGTATCTAATACTTTTAGGGCTCTACACAGGTGATAGTGGAAGGATATTTCCACTTCACCTAGGATGGATTCAGGCGGAAATTTGTTGGAGTTCTTTGGGAACTTGGTTGGGTGAATCCAGTGCTTGTCCCCATCATGTCAGTATCATGGACCCCAGATAACTATTCTTCATCACTTCACTGGTCTATTATGGGCCATCATCATCCTAGACTCTCCTTTGGAAGTTTATATTCTTTCCTGTTTTGGATCATTATAGGATATTCTAGTTGTGTGTTGATTGTTTTATTTTATTCTAGTGGGCCCTAGTATTTACTTACATAGAATTTTTTATTGTAGCCGTGGACGAACAACCTCCCCGTAGCACAAGAAGGTTGCAAAACCTTCCTCCACTCACTATGGAGCCTCCACCACAACCTGAGTGACATAAAACAAACTCAAGCAGTTCTTTTGAACCAATTGGTACGACTAAACCACCTAGGGAACCTCAACATATTACTCAAACTTCGTCAGTCCCATGGAACATTGAGGTTGAAGACTTGCAAACCGAAGACTTTGCGAGACACTTTAACCCTCCTTTAAATGGAGCTAACGATCCAGTGTTAGTGAGACTCATCTCTTTAGGTTTACCCAAGATTAGTGTGTATAGGTTTACATCTGGATTTACCATGGAAACAGTGGGAATGCATCAGGAGTTCCACACACTCCCACATCCTTTATTATGCCAGGAATTTTTTCTCCTCCTCATGTAAACACTCCAATACCTAGTTCGTTGCAGATACCTTCTACTATGAGAACTTCACTAAAATTTAACACATGATCCTTAGGGTCGTCAAGTACTTAGATTGCGTCGACTTCTATGCAGTTTGGATCAACTATCGGTTCATCTAATTTCCCTTTCACTGGGATACCTACGATATCGTTTACATCATCCTCATTTCTTCAACACTTCTAGGCTAACCCCACTAGTTCAACTCTGTTTCATCATGGATTCCCTTGGCATGGAGGGCATATTTCTCCTTCAGCCCTATTTATAGGCTTGATGCCTATCCCCTCCATTACACAATTGTTGAGTTCAAACCCCTTTGCAGGTTATAATTGGTTTCACGTCCCCTCCCATCATTCCAAATCACAGAGGGAACATGACTTTAACATGGGGGTGTTTGATTCTTCCCCAAAAGCCATAAGACTGAATTTTTGTACCATTTAAATAAAATGCATACAGAAATTACACAGCGGAATTAAAACATATTTGCACACACACAAACAATAATGCATCAACATATCTATCACAAGCAGAGGATGATTCAATCATGCAGGGAATCAATCCCATTCCCATGCTATGCACAGATCTCATATCAACCATATTAAGATAATCAGTTTGATCCATTAACATGAATAATTATCATTCATAATTAACACATTGCAGAACACAAAATGCATATAATATAAACCATAGAGAACACTTATTTTGAGATGAAGTTGTCCAAACAAATGGCTATGTGAAAGCAACGTTCCACCCAACCATAGATCTCTGTTTAGCCTATATTCTTTCAGATGAGAGATCACTACCGAGCTGGATTGTGTATCCACTAAGGAGGAACTAGGTGGGCTCACTCAAAACCATGGTTTCACTCAATAGCTATGCTAAGCAAACACACAGTTGGGTTTATGAAGCATACAAAAGACAAAGGAGGAAAATGCTAAGCCAGTGAGCTCAACCACAGAGCTATAGGCATCTCAAGATAATTCAAACAGTCAAGGCACCCACAATACCTACCACACCCAACACAAGGAAGGTCCCCTTCTTCGTTGCTCAGTCCCTCAGGCATCCCTTCCATCCAATTCTCTTTAGGATGGGTATAGAAAGGTCCAAGCTTCTAAATCCTTGAGATTCCAGCCTTCACTGGGTTTATCAAGCATTCCCAGCCTCTGTTCTAGAATTCACACTTGGATTTCTCACAATTCTGTCATCAAATAACTAAATCTCGTCACCGGATTTCTAGGCTATGAAAATTGGGTTTTCCAATGCATTTCGGGGTATCTAATACTCTCAATTTCTCCCGAAGGTTCATATCTATGGATCCCCCATTGTATTTTTACTGTCAATACCAAATTCTGGGCATGTATGGCTCTTCAAAACGTGGGTTTTTGCAGAGTTGCGATTTTTTGTTTTTCTCCCTGCTGGGCATTCGTAATGGATGAAAACTGAACCTGGGATATTCAACAATGGAATGGGAATGATGAAGAACCAATTCCCATGAGGTAGAGTGACTTGTGTTACAAGAAAAATAGATCTCATATCTGCCATAGGAATTTCTGGGCTGCCCATGCTCCATTGAAGCCATGGACTGATTTCTCAACAACTTCCTTACAACTGAAATAAATGTCAACAAGAAAAGTCAAATGAGTTCTCAAGATGACATTTGGTAGCATATGGTTCAATCCCACAACCCCCTCACCACTCGCTAGTGTAATACACATGGCCCATTCTCATTAGTTGCTTCCATAGCCAGTTTTGGTATTTTATTGAAATATTAATATTTAAATCAATTTACAATACCCCATGGCTTAATAGCACATGGATAACAAAATTTCTAATGCTTGTCCATTTTAAATAAAATACAAACATACACTAGCGGGCCCTTGGCCTTGAGCTCCACGTTAGGGAAACATACATCGCATGTATACAATATTTACATTAAAAGCCAATATATCATAAGGGTCAAAATTGGGGTATTACAATTGCCATTCATCAAATGTTCAAACCTCCAACATACATGTAGGGAACACTCATTTTTCACTTTTTGGTGGAGGAGGGAGTAATGTTCATACTTCAACTCCATTTGGAGGCACCTACAATTAGCCACAATGGAGTATACCTCAAGGGAGAAATCCACTGGCTTATAGATGGACCACTTTTCAAAACACGTTCTCATCACAACTGATGGCTAGGGGAAACCCCAACTAGCCTTACAGGAGTTATGGTTCATGTATTTTTCCTTACTATATTCCAAAAACTCATACATCATCAGCTAAGCCTTTCTTACCTTTTCCGGCAACATTGAATTTTCGAGATCTTTCAACGCTAATGAATGACCCTGTGCATCATGATCCCTCTAGGCATATGGTCCCAACCAAAATTCCTTCAGACATTCATAAGTTTGAAGGAAATAATGGTGAATATCCAGGGGACCACATTACCACATTTCATTTATGGTGTTCTTCTAACTCGATGAACGATGAATCGATTCAGTTGAGGCTCTTCCAAAGAACTTTAACTAGTGTCGCGGCCAAATGGTACATTAAGTTACCAACCATGGCTTATCATAAATTTTATGATTTAGTGACATTATTTCTAAACTACTTTCAACTTCCCGTTCGGTATGATGCCGGCACAGATCTTCTATCTATATTTAGGAATAATAAAGGCACTCACATATCTGATCATATTTAGGGGTGGAGAAGACGAAAGATGCTCATTAAAGCTGAGATTCCCCAGAATTCCTATGGCAGTGGTTTTTGAAATCACTATTTACCTACATCTCCAAATATTTCTTGACTTCCGAGGTTACATTAGAAGAGGAAGCGATTTTAAGAACCCAGTAGTTAGACTTGATTTATGCTCAGTCTAGGATTCTTTATGAAATCATTACGTTTTCACCAAGGTCAATCATTGACCCTTGTAAACCTAAACCTCCACCACATACCAATGGCATTATGGGTTCGGCTAATTCATCTATCGTAGAATATTTTGCTAAACAAGTCCATGAACTTTCAATAAAGCACTCTGCGGTGGAAGCAACTACGGTTGCATCCTCCCCTTCTAAAACAAAATCTGTAAACAATGTGCAATCAAATAAAAAGGGTCCTTTATAACCCAATGAAAAGAAGAAGGGAAAGATTAAGGGGGAAGGAAAAAAAAACCCCAAAACCACAAAGAATGTCGAGGAGGGAAAGAGATAAAAGAAGAAGGTGAAATTCCCTTGCAAACTTTGCAAACAAGATCACCTGAATCACCAATGCCCTCTGATTGATGAAGCCTAGAAGATGTTGAACCAAAAGAAAACCACTATCCTGAAGGATCCTTTTCCCAAGGGACAAAACTCAAATTCTGGTAGCTCTAACACTGGGGGCACTCACTATACAACACCGATTGATCTGTCCTATATAAATATGGTTAACTCAGATACTTTTCTACACACAAGAGCAAGGAATTACACCCCAGAGATGCCGCAAAAAGATAAAGAAATCCCTAAGATGTCTTCTCCTCTTCATATTGAGAGACTTGCAAACCTTATGCCTAAGATACTAAAAGGTGTCTATAAGTGTGCATCACACAACCCTAATGCGTGGTTTGCTTCTAACTAATCAGTTTTAGAGGACCTAGCCCAAACTTTATGTGCCATGTCTGCTCTAGAAGTCTTGCAAAGATTCCCATCGCATTGAAATGCACTTCTTGTGGCAATCGAAAGTATGGATTCATTAAGTATGTTGGCGAGGTTTGACATGTCCAACATCAAACTCTGATTGTCATATCACATGGCCTTCCACATAGAATTAGTGCATGGTTCTAAAACCATCAGACAAACAGTTGTTGATGAAGGCACGTCTACATGCCTAATGTCTATTTCGTGCTGGCGAGCTTTAGGCTCCCCTGATTTAGCCCCTTCGACTACATTGCTTACCTCTTTTGACGGAAGATCGTTTCATCCACATGGGATCTTACCCTCTTTTGAGATCCAGTTAGTGGGAAAAGTAGTGTTCGTGGAGTTCGAGGTTGTAGATTCTTCTCTCGATTATAATTTTCTATTGGGAAGAAGTTGGACGTATGCAATGCAGGATATCCCTTCGTCTGTTTTTTGGGTACTGATGTTCCCTCATGAAGGAAAGATCGTCACAATTGACCAACTCTCCTTCAACCAAAAAAATAATACAAACTCTTTGGAATCTAATATTTCGTTGATTGATCAGGCCCATCCCCCCAGTGAGAGTTTGGGAGTAGGTATGTACTCATCGCTTATGGGAACTTTCAATTTTCCTACTCCCGTTAATTATATTGGTTCAACGAGTGGCCCAAGAACTACCATGTTATCTAAGGAGGTATTCACAGTTATTAAAACAACTGATCCTTGTATCCTTCCCACTAATGATGAACTAATTGTGCCGCTATCTGTCACAGAAGTAACCTATCAAAGTTCACAAGACTCTACGATATATTTCATCTCGACTCCTTCAGTCTCCGTGGAGTCAGATGTAGATTATGCACCTGCATGGGAAATAGACTCAACTCATTCCTTTGATTGTTTAGACATTGTTTTATCATCATATGAAGCTATTATGGAAGAAATGATAGGTCTTGATAAACCTTGGGAGCACATGCATCATATATATTATTTTCTTCTTGATATAAACATAATTGAGAATGGAGAGTTTTATGTGAGACTCAGTGGAAATGTTGACCTATCCATTAACCCTTTAGCAAAATAGGGAATTTTCACCGAAGGAAACATGGCTAACATATCGAAAACTAATGCAATTAATATCTCCACCAAATCAGATATCATGGAAAACATTTTCATCAGTCCAAATTGTTCTCTGCAAGAGATCCACTTGTACACCAACCTATTCAAAGAGTTTCGTGATGTTTTTTCCTAGTCATATGAGGAGATTCCAGAAATTGACCCATCTATAGGATAACACGTGATCACAACATATCCAAATGAAAAAATAGTTCGACATAAACTTCATCGAGTCAATCCTTGAAATAATGCAGTTGTTAAGGCTAAGGTCGAAAATCTGCTTAAAGCCGGATTTGTCTATCCTATTGATATGACATAATGGGTTTCCAATCTAGTCCCGGTGGACAAGAAAAAAGGTACCACATGTATGTACTAATTTCAGGGATATTAAAAAATATTGTCCCAAGGTTAATTATCCCACTCCATTTATTGATCAGATCGTAGATGTGTGGGATGGCCACAAAATCTTTTCTTTTATGGATGGATTTTTGGGGTACAATCAAATCCAAATTAAGCTCGAAGATCAAGATAAGACAACTTTTATATGTCCCCAGGGTATGTTCGCATATAGAAAGATTCCTTTCGGTTTAAAAAATGCTAGAGCTACTTTCCAACGAGCAACGAATTTATCCTTTCATGGTATCAAACATGTAGTCGAACCTTATCTGGATGATCTACCCATGCGATCTCGAAAGAGAAGAGATGATCCAGAACATTTATGGCTTGTGTTTGAATGATGCATACACTACAAAATTCAGTTAAATCCCCATATATGTGTGTTCTGTGTCGAGTTTGGACGGTTTTTTGGATTGATCATTCCAAGTAGAAGGATCATGGTTGATTCGTTGAAAGTTGAGGCGATTGTTAAATTGCCTCCTCCTTGTAGCATTAGACAACTTTAGAGTCTGCAAGGTATGTCCAGCTTTCTCAGACATTTTATTGTCAACTATGCAAAAATAACCAAAGGTTTCATGCGTCTACTTAAACAAGACACCCATTAATTTTGGGATGAGTCTGCACAAAAATCCTTTGGGGATTTGAAAAAAGCTCTGTTGTCAGCTGCCTTATTAAGTCTTCCAGATTATACTCATGATTTTATTTTATATATGTCCACATCTGATTCCACGGTTGGTGTATTTTTGGTTCAGGAGGATGATAAACTCCAAGATCACATTATCTATTACCTTTCTCGCGCGTTAATAACACCTAAACTAAAGTATTCGCACATTGAGGAGTTGGCACTCGTTGTTGTATACGTTGTTGAGAAGCTACGCCACTACATTTTACTACGAACTACTGTAGTAGTTTTGGACGTCAATCCATTCCAATATGTTTTAGCCCGATGCATAATTGGGGGTAAATTTAATAAATGGATTGTCATTCTCCAAGAGTTTTGTCTCACTTTTCAATCCACAATTTCGAATAAGTCTTTAGTGTTCGCATAACTCATATCTGAGTTTCCTATTGGTGAAGAGCTTAACATAGAAGATACCTCATTCCTTGATGATAATGTCTTCCTCATTGCAACCTTTGATCATTGGTATGGATACATTTTGATCTATCTCTAGACTTTGAGATGTCCACCATCTTTTTCTAGAGAAGAACGACGAAAACTTCGACACCACGCTAAGAACTACCTCATTATTGCTAATACATTGTATAGACGAGGGGTAAACTCCATATTACACCATCTTTTGACTTTGGAAGAAGCCGAGTTAATATTGAATGATTCCCACAGTGGATCATGTAGGGGTCATCTTTCTGGATTGGCAACAACCCAAAAAATAATCCATGTCATTTATTTTTGGCCCACCATCTTCAAAGATTGTGTGGAAGGAATGAAACACTGTCATCCATGTTATATATTCAATAAGAAGATGCACACACACCCTGCTCCTCTTCACCTAGACATCATAGTAGGTCCCTTCACCAAATGGGGAGTAGAATACATGACTTGCAACCTAGTTTTTGCTGGGGGGAATCAATATGTCATCGTTGTTGTAGACTACTTTACTAAATGGGAAGAAGTGATGCCTACTGTCAAGGAAGATAGTGAAACAACAACCTATTTCGTTTCTAATCAGATTATTGCTAGGTTTGGCATTCCTAAAGAGATTGTTACCGATCATAGTAGACACTTTCATAATCATATGATGAGAGAGTTGACTACTATGCTAGGGTTTAGATAGGAAAAATCGTCTCCTTTCTATCCATAGGAGATTGGGAAAGTTGAAGCCATTAATAAGACTATAAAAACCATTCTCCAGTGTACCGTCAATGCGAGTAGGTAAAACTGGCATATTATGTTATATCTGGCTCTTTGGGCATATCGTACTAATGTTGAGATTGCTACAGGCTTCTCACCTTTCCAACTTGTCGACGGGTTGGAGGAAGTCACCCCTATTGATTGCAAAATACCATCGTTAAAGTTGGCTATCCAACTCTTACCCGAAACTTCTACTTTAGAAGAACGATTGATTCATCTGGAACATTTGGATGAAAAGCACAGGGAGGCACTTATTGTAAGTGAAGCACACAAAAAATGAGTCAAAATCAATATGACAAGTCTGTCAAACCTAGGGTTTTCTCCAAAGGATATATCGTTTTAGTCTATGATCAAGATAAGGATCCCCTGGGGGCAGGTAAGTTCAAGTCTATGTGGATTGGTCCATATATCGTTTCTAGAGTTTTGAATAAAGGGTCATACGAACTAATTGATTATGATGGAGTTAAGCTGCGTGAGCTTAGGAATGGGCTCTACTTGAAAAAGTATTACGCTTAGCATACATGCTTTTTATTGTATATAGCTGTACAGTATTGTAGAGTTAGTATTTTTTGCTTTTCTTATGTGTCCTATAGATTGTGTTTCAGATGGAAATCGAGTGGTTTGTAGGATTCACCGATGGCGCTAGTCGTGACACTCGCAATTTGGATTCAGCTGCTTGGGTGATCTATTCACCTAAAGGCCAACTTTTTTCCTCAGGTGGTGCTTTTTAGGACCTATGACAAACAATATGGCTGAGTATAGTGTTGTTATTGAGCTATTTCGAGGTGCTCTTCACCATGGCAATCCATGTTTGGAAGTTAGGATTGATTCTTAGTTAGTTGTACTTCAGCTTACGAGTGAGTATTAGGTTGAGATTCTTCATTATTACGACAGGTTTTGAAAGTTAGGTTACTTGAAAGACATTTTCATCACATTTTATATCAACACATTTGAAGAAATAAAAAACATTAGCTCATGCATATGCAAATTATGTACTCGATTGGAATTTGTATCATACATAGTAAAATAAACCATCACAAACATAGAGAAACATGTATATAACCGATAGTGTATATATATAAGTCCAAAAATAATTAGTGAGTCTGAGTATCAATCTATGTCAAAGATATATAACGTCAATATACAAAAATGGGAATTATAGACTCAAAATAGTATGGGTACCCCTAATGGGAGTAAGGAGCCTTGACTTTCTCTGCTATTACCTCTCGGTAGAATATCACTAGCCTAACTACTTTCCTAAGTATCTTGATCCAGGAAGTAGGAACGCTCACTACATGTTCCTGCATATCCATAGGCATACGCTCTATGTGATATGTAGGATTATCATGTGTCAGCTGGCTCATCTTCCCCTCAATGTTTTGTAGCATGGAATCGGTCCCACCTAGCTCTGCTGGTTGCACATACACCCTTGGGTGTCTAGTTGGTCTCACTAGCCCAATATATGCATAAATCATATGTTGTTAGTACTTAAGCTCACCAAAAACACATGTATATATTTTTTAACAAAAATTATAAAAATTAAATAACTTTCAAAATAAATTTGGTACCTGTTTCTCCCCAGCAAAACTCTTGGAGAAAGCATGAGTTCTAAATCACCATAGAAGTCCATACCAACATATGGAAACTACTCAAATGTGGGCACTTGTCGGCTCCACCAACCGATAAAGTTCTCATCATCATAGGAGGTACGAGTATCTCCTCCTCCCTGTAATAGGATTATCTCACCCCATTGAGTCATCATGGGATCACAAAGGTTGAGCGGTAGGAGAGCCACTCTCAGACTCAAGGTTGGGACTCTCTCTCGAAGAAAGTACACAGTATGTTTCCATAACCAAATTTTTTCTTCTTCCATGTTCTACACTCAGTAAGTTAGTGTTTCATGTTCACCAACAAGCCAGAACACCAGTCAAATATCATATTGCGTGCACATTCTACCCTGATATGCATATAGTTACGAGAAGCTAGATGCTAGGAAGTACTACCACCAATCCTGTTTATAGTACTTAGGATGAATTTCAGTAGAAAAAAAACTATCTGTCCAATTGGCACCTGACTGACATTCCTCTATGTGCCAGCTATGTAGTAAGTGTTTAAATAATCTTCCATAAAAAAGCTCCAACATCCCAAAATGTACCCTTGATGTTCACTACCTCTCCTCGTCGGGACAATCCAGTGATAACGTAGATATCATCCCTTGTGATATCCATAGTCTCACCTTGGAGATTAAGCACTCCCTAATCAGGATCCCAAAGGTGCACCAAGATTTGGAGCAAATTTGATTGTGCCCTCATATTTGACGTGCGGAAGAGCTTGAGAATCCCACACCATCGCAAAGCATTTAGGGTCAATGGGTCCCCCATTGCTTCCCTATCCATTGCCTCATGTTCTCTTTCCTTCTAGGTAAGAACCATATATGCATTGCATGTGTTACTTTCCATGATTTTTTGAGTTTTATTAATCAATTTTGTGCCACCTGCAGGTCTCTGTTAGCACAATCACGCATAACCGACAAGTGGAGATCACTCGACCTGTGGTTATTTCGCGTACTCATGACTTCAATAGATCATACTCGTGGGTAGGCATAATCAAATTTTAAATTTTAATTTAAAAATTAAACTTCAAAACACCATAAAAAATATTTAAAAAACCATAAAAAATGCAAAGCCTGGGGATGATTGTTACCTGCAAGTGACAGAATCTGAAATAGTCCTATGGATCGATCATATGCAATGCACAGCGTTGAAGGGTTTTTTTCTCTCCGAGAATGGTAAATTGGTAAATATGGGTTAATTTGGTTTCTATTACTATTTATAGTAAATTGCTTTTTATTTTTACCCACATTACATAGTTTTAACCCCCTTTTTTCATATTTTCTTAATCTTAATGACTAATTGAGTTATTTTGACTAGGTGATGGTACAGAAAGGCGCTTTTTTTCAAATATTTCCACATTGGTGCTCGTTTAAAGGTTTGGGATTTCATGGCATGTCGTCTAGGTCTTTTCATTCCATCTATTCCTCATCACTTTTTATGCCCTAAGACCTCATTTTTCACCATGGACTCTGATTTTAACCTCCCTTTTTACCTTCCATCATCGTTTTTCTTCCATGGTTAGGACCTTCCTTAACATGGGTCACCCTAGATAGGAAACTATCATACTAGTGCCCATCTTGTTGATTGCCACTTTGGGGACTTGTCACTTATCATGCATAATTTTTTTAACCACTTCTCATCAAGTTCCCATCCCTTTGGAGTTTATTCATGCTCTTGTTAGACTCCTTAAAATTGACAAGATTGCTGAGTATACTTGTCCCTTTTCAATCTCGTTAAAGGATTTGAACGGACATCCACTTAGATATAAGTTTACCCCTTTTCTGGATCTTCGTGGATTATTTATGAAAAAGGTATAATAGCTCTTTTTTTACTAGAAGAGTTTTCTCTCGTGTACTTTTACACTTTTTTGGGTGAGGAGACTAACTTTATGAAAAAGTACTTTATCGAGTTCTTGTTTAATTTTTTCAGACTCCTTAAATATAAAAATACCAGCGAGCATATACCAACTCGGGATAGATATTAAAATCCACGAGTAGGTGTATGGAGTTATTGTTTAAGTTTTTTAGACTCCTTAAATATGAAAACACCGGCAAGCACAGACAAATCCAGGCTCGATATTAAAATCCATGGACCAATAACTTATCGAGTACTAGTCTATCTATTCTTCAAACTCATTCAAAACTAAAGAAAATATTGAGTTTCCCTCCCATGGACTCATTAAATTACACATGGTTGGACCCTTATCAAGCATTCTTCTCTCTCTTCTTTGAGCTTGTACAAAATGAAGAAGGTTTTTTGAGTTTACTTTCTTGGCATTGTTAAAATTTAGCAAGAAAGATACTACCAAGCTTCCTTTTTAATATTTTCATGCTCGTTAAAAAATGAAGAGAAATATAAAAAGACAAGGGAAAAGAGAGTCTATGTTATTTATTCATCATATGGCAGCAAGTCTATTCCTTCCTTGAACATAGCATTTATGTTGAGTCAATTGGTCTGAGTTTTGGATTTAGGATTTAAACTGATCATAGAGTTGTTTACTCCTCTGATCGGTTACTCTTCCAATCATATGGAGAGTTTGTTTTGTATCCTACATCACAAAATTATATCATGTTTCCTATCGATCCAATCTTCCTAAGTCACTTTCCTATAGTGTCCAATGATCCAGGATTACCCTTATGTCGGCCACTCTGCAGTTTATCTTGACTCCTCATGTCGGCCATCCCTTATATCAGTATCTCCTTAGTCTTATTTCAACTCAATATCCCAGTGTTTCTCCTGTGAGATGATGAAGGATACCTTAATTCCTTCCTTCTCACAGGTCTCTTCCTATGGACATCAACACATTTTGCTCTAGGAAGAAGACTTAGAGTCCTGGATAGTAACTTGAGATTTGTAGTCATTAGTGGTAGTTCATCTCATTGTTGAGCTATGAGAATACATCAATGTATCTTACTCGACATATTCTTCAAGTATTCAACTTAAATACCTCTTATTCACACTTGTAAGGATGTACTAAGTACCTTGGACCCCATTCTCATCATTGGTGGGTGTTCTTGCATTTGTTAATGGCTTCTATTATTGATTGGTAATCAAAAAAAATCTTCCATGTTCAACTTCAACTCCTTTATTCACATGGTCTAGGATTTGTACTTATACCTATGGCTGGTTTGAAGAACTCGGGCCTATAATAATAATCCTTTGTTATTTCCCGAGTTGCGCAAGACTAAGCGCTACACATTTTGGATCCTCATGAGACATAGATCTAGTTTGTGGTTATGTCTATGTTCTCCCTTCTAACATGGATCCATTCTTGTATTTCAATGGCTATGTTATATACATCTGTTTTGTATATATATTGGAGACCATGTTATATCATTCTAAACATGTTCTCATGTCAATATTGTATTGCACGCTGACCTTGTTTTGTTTCAGGTACTGATTGAAGATTTGTTTATGTGGTTCCCATGCTCCTCCACTTCTTTGTTTGTAATGCATTTCGGCCATCATTACCGTTCTGACCTCATACACTAGGGGCATCTATTATTAGTCAAAATGGAACCTCTCTATTCATGATGACACTGCATTGTCAGTCACACAAAAGGACTTTATGGATTGAATAGCCTCATTGACTATAGATGCATTGACCTTAATCTTACAACATTATCTCCAGTGTATCTATTTTTGTCATACAATTTTAAGACATGGTTGCGGCCCTCATATTTGTCAACTCGCGGTTCACCCACTAGTTCTCCATTTACCACCTACGGTTTCACCCAAAAATGTTGCACTCGGTAGTTGTTTCCATGATCCTCACGGGTTACTCACTGGTTGTCAAGTATAATACCCATGGGTACCTTTCAAAATCGTGAAAAAATAGATTAAAAATCGAATTAGAGATAGTTATGGTAGTTATCTTAACCACCATAACTACCCTAACCATTTATCTCTTGAACCTATCCTCTCAAACATTTCTATAAATAAAAGGAGAAGGATTTAGGGAGGGGGGAGAACCATTTTTTGTAATGAAATGCTGGAGAAATATCTATAGAAGGAAGAGGACAAAAGAGCCCAGGATCAAGTTTCAACAGTTCTTGTTGTAGATCAGGTATAGATTGCTACCATTTATATGAGTAATGAAAATAGACTATCTTTTCCCACAAATTATATTGTCTACTTCATGAATTTAATCTAGTGAATCTATCATATATATTTTATATATGAGTTTCATATTGGATTGTTTATGTTTATGTGGTCAAAATATTTGAGGAAGGTGTCTTGTATTTTGCAGGTTTCTCATTTGGGATTGTGGATCGAAGATTAAAATCCTCAATATTGGATCAAACATCGTATATCCAAGGTATGTCCATTTAACTTGTAAACCTAGTCTTTCTTGGTTAAAGAAAAAGCCTTATGCTATACTTGTTTATTTAGATTATGCAACTTTTTCTTAGCATGTTGATTTCTTTGAACTTCCCATTCATAGGTTAAATTAACGAACAACACAAGTGTTGGAATCAACCCCTCCATGTCATACGAAAGAAATAAAATACTCCTATGTAGCAAGATCCTCCCTTTTATAATTTCATGTAATTATGTTTAAATGTGTATGCCTCTTGGGATTCTTTGTAAGGCTATATACTAGCAATTTTTTATTTATTTTTGCTATGGATTTTCAAAAGGTTTTAGGAGCATCATAGTTAGAGACTCTTATTATAACACAGTGGAAGACCCTTTATATATTTTTGTTAGTGGTAGTTGAATAGTTGAGTCAAAGCTTGTTACCCTTTATGTAATATAAATACCTACTTTTGTTATAAAAAAATGTGTTTGTAACTTCACATACATGGAAAAGAAGTTAATTGAACCAGTTTTAATCAATTCAGATCAATCAAATGTAATGACTATCACATGATTGATGAAATGAGAAGAATGCTAAAAGAGGAAAAAGGAAATTCATGGTGCAACATGATGTGAAGAAAGTAATATTGCATTGAAATGCATAAGTGACGAGAATACTTTCATTGAAACATTATCTACATTACCCGCCTATTGTATTTATCCCCTTTCTTAATTATTTTATTTTATATTTTTCACACTAGCATTTTTTGGAAGGGGAAGTAACATCTCTTTAAAGGACAAGAAATGTTATTTTCCTATTGATAGAATTGTATAATTTTTATGTCTTGTCGCAACCTTTTAAAATGTTTGATTCATGCAAAACTAATATACAACTACATTTTCCATGATCATATGTAGATGTATGGGAAATTCTGAAATCTGTAATATAGAACCCTTGTCCTTCAACATTTTTTTCTTCATGTTGTGTGATTTGTTGTTTCATGGATATTGTATTATTCAATGACCATTGGTTTCCTTATGAACGTTGATACTACACCGACCTACATTGTATTGCACTACATTATATGCTACCATTGTCAATATACCACATTCACTGATGTTCCTATAAGTATCCTTGTTTCCCAAATATTAACATGAACATTTGCAAGTATACATCTAATATTAAAACACTAATTTATAATGATAAACATTTTATGCATTCTTATATTAACTACTTAATATTTACTGTTTTGTAGATAAAGCATGTATGCTTTGTTGAGCCTTAGTAAATACCAGGAAATCCCATTCCTTGAATTGTTAAAAGATCACAACCTTGGTTTATTCAAGAATGGATGGTATATTGAGATGGATGAACTAGATAATTTGTACCCGGATTTATATCTATTCTGGTTGGATGAGGATGGAGCTCAAACTAGAGCTAGAATATTGACATCTGGGGATCCCATTTCTGAGGAATTATTGCGAGTTCAAGTTGAAGTGGTCGATAGACCTGTGTTTCATTCTACAAGTTGATCTAATGGTTTGTAATTAATGACTAGGTCTAATGAAAAGTGGCCCTGATCCATAAACGTTTTCCTATGTGAAGCAAGGGTGGATTTTTCCCTCATATGATGTTTCTAATCATTCCGGAATTAATACCGCGCCATCTTTGAAGAGAGGAATTTTTTCGGTATGGAAGAAAAGAATCCTGGCTGTGAAAACTTCGTTTGTATTGCAACAAATGAATTTTGAAAAGAATTTGATAAATGTAGGACACGAAAAGATTCTTATCTACCTTAGAAGAGAATTTCTCCAATATATTGTAAAATATGTGGACAAATCTTCCTTCAAACAACTCAAATCAAGTCCTTCTAAAGTGATGATGCGGAAAGCGACTAAGAGCTTCGAAAGTTCAAAAGAATTTCAACAAGAGCAGATCAAATAGTTTTTGTTCAATGAGAAAGTTTTTTCTATTGACGTAACAAGATGTGTTGTTGTGCCTCTGCAGTTACAATATCAAAAATTTTATGAGGAGGTCGTGTAAAATATGGTTATATATCTTCTCCATACATTTACAACAACATTGAGACATGCTATTCTATTGCATTTCGATAAGGAGACCACATTGGGATTCTTTCCTGGAAATGAAGACGACATTAATTTTCCATCAGTAAATTTTTATATAGTGGATGGGAAACATACAATTTATGCACAGAAAAGAATCATTGCAGATGATCAATATAAATAGGTCCATTCCGGCATCGAACAACACATCTTCTACATAAAGATGTTCCTCAACACATTATCGCCAAATTATTCAAACAAAAAAATTTATCAAACAAGGAATTTGCAGACACTCCATTCATTTATCAAGTTGTAAACGAAAGGGAGAAAAGGATATCTTATGGTATGCCATCCCGCCCTGGAAAGGGAAACGTTTCCAGTGATGCTTGGAAGGTATAAAATTTTTCTTCTTATCAATCAAAGTCTTTAGATTGCTTCATGTTTTAGGAAATTAGAAAAATAAATATTATCTTCAATTTTATATGTTTGCAGTCTTTCCACGCTGAATGTATGGATATCTTTGTTGTTCAAACAAAGGACAACCTTAAAGACAAGCTAACTCTTGTTTGGACATTGGATCAACTGTGGAGCAAATGGATGTTTGTATTCGAGCTTTACAAAAGCGGTTCATTTCCATGCTCACCCAAGATCATCACTCAGGATGATTTTGTTCAAAATAAAATAAAGATTCATGGCTCTAATTTGTTTAGACCATTGTGTGATCTTGATGAAGATGAATTGACCGTTGTGGTGGACAATATAATCAACGTATCAGTTTGGATGAGTACATAAGTCGAGAAAAATGTTTTCGCAGAGACTTTATATCAATATTGCAAACGAATCAAGGACGAGAGGTCAACCAAGCATTCGATCGCTGAATATTTCAAAGTTCATGATGTTCAAACTGATTGATCACAGATTGTCACTGACCATAATGTCATTGAAATCTATAAAATTGCACCAAACCATGTCTAGCAACTATGCAGTATTTTATGCTTTGGAAAGCAAGCAAAATCTCTGAGTAAAAAGAGAAAGAAAGAATCTGAAGTGGATAATGGTACCAAAATACCAAATGATGCTCAGAAAATATTGAATCTATACATCAATAAAGAGGCGATGGGTATGTCCATTTACAATGTCAGAAATAGTTCACAGTTTGCTTGTCAATGTTGTTATCCTGCATCTTTGGTCAACACACTCAGATCCATTGCATTTTTTGGTGCGGCAGTCAGCTGTGAATTTGTTATTGTTGATATCTGTAATTGTGATAGTCCCTGGACAGAAGAAGCTATGCTTTCATTTTTGTACTACTTATAATAAAATGAAGTGGCATGTACTTGTATTTTTTTAGCTGATATGGAAATCTCTTGTATGATCTATAAAGCTTTCACACTTTTCAGCAAGAAAAAAAAATGTAACATGGTATCCTACCAAGGGAGTTTATAGAGAATTCTCCAAGGACTTGTTTATAGGATTCTCTATTATATAATGTTGGAGAATTGGAAAGGATAAGGATATTTTGTATACTTTTGAAGTTGATATGGATTGGAAGGATGAGGGCCTACCAATTATTGATTTATCTTTTTCCAAGGTTAACAACGGTAGCTCGAGAAGCCATGTTTTTGCAAAAGAAAGGACACAGGAATTATGGGATCACATAGTTTCCAGACAGGTCGAGGCATAGTTCTTTCATTGTACACAGGAGGTAGAATTCTTTGTTTGTTGATTAGGTTTCCAGAAAGAATAGTTATTCTATTGTGGAGAAAGTACAACAAGAGCTGTTTCTAAACAGTTTCTATCATGAATTGGGTATAAAACAAGGTATTTCTATTAACATTTTTAGATGTCTTCTTTGATTTTTGTATTAATCTTTGGAAATCAACATCTTCATGTATAGTTGTATGTTTGTGATCATTAACTTCATGAAAAAAGTGTTTTTGTTGTTGTTATATATATAGTCACGGTTCTTGTATGCAGTCTAGATATCACTGCAAAAGAAACTATTGGTCCTGGGAGTAGAGGGATTTCTCTTTGGAGTTCGGATGTTATTCAACATTGAAGATTTTTCCAAACATCCTCATTTTGTCCATAATTTCTATCGTTATTATGCATGGATGTTCATCCCCGAAATTATTAGTGTTTCCAGAGAACATTTTGGCGTTGCTATGTGGTTTTCCTCACTCGACAACATGGAAATTAAAAATTTCCTTGGTATATTTGAATGGTTGAAGAATGAATAATTTGTATTTATTTGGGGTCGAGAGCAATGTAAACTTAGTACTATTTATAATTACTCAATGTGTGCATACTATAATGTTGGTGAAGTACATAACATATACAAAAAGTCGTTCAAGGATGTACTTATCCAATATGGTGATATGTATTAACAAATGAACATGTTGTTTATAGATGAAGGGCAATATCAATCAGTAGGTAATAGCAAGGAAAAATGCTTGAAAATGCCAAATAGTTGGACATTTGATGGTTCACAAGGGAGAGAAATAACTATAAAAGCAATGTTGTGTTCTCTGTTGAATTATCTTGGGCCTCGTTCAAAAATGGGGCATTGGTTAAAGACATTCAATTTCGAATGACCGTCATATTATACAAAAAATTTCATTTAGTAATTTGTATATTTTTTACAACTAATACATTTAATTGATGTAAGTTTTATTGTAGAGTTCTCATATTATTTATGGACATCATACCATGTATCTGGTAATGTGTTTAAAAAATTGTTGAACATGAAAGCAATATACTTAGAAACATTGAACCATAATATTTTATTGAATGGGTTGTGTGTGTGTGTGTTTTGTTTGCAGATAGTACTAGAAGATTTGTTTCTAGTAAACCATTGATTATTTTCAATTTCAATGGAGTTTTGTTATACGCATTTCATAAAAAAAAGAAACTCGGATTGTCACGAATACCGGATATCGAATCAACAACAAAGTATTATTTTATACATCCAGGCTTAAGGGAATGTTTTCAAAAATGCTTTAGTATACTTGATGTTGGGGTATGGACATCTGCACAACGAAAAAACGTTGACGACTTTTTGCCAACATTATTACAAAGAACGGGATTGTAAAGGGAACAATTTAGATTAATTTTAACACAAAAAGATTGTTCTTCTGTAGCCAGAGAGGGTTTTCAGGGTGATGGAAATCCTTATGTATTTTGCAAGCTTTTAGATAAAGTTTGGGACATTTTGATCCATGGTAGGGATCCGACAAATATAGTGATTGTAGATGACTCGAAGGAAAAACATGTTTGTAACGAGGAAGGGAACTGTATTATAAAAAAAACTTATACTTGTGAAGATGTCATTGACACATTCATGTTAGATCGATTATGGCCTTGCTTGCTGCACGTGAATGGCATGAGCTATGTGAGGCCAATTGTGAATAAAATGAAAATGAAAGTATTTTGTTAAATAATACACTTGAATGTTTGTTTGTACTAGTATGTTTCCAATTTTTCAATGACACATTCTTGTTAGATAGATTATGGCATTGCTTGCTGCACCTGAATGACGCCAACGATGTGGGGCCAATTGTGAATCAAATTAAACTGAAAGTATTTTGTTAAATAATACACTTGAATGTTTGTTTGTACTAGTATATCCAATTTCACTGTACTAGTATGTTTAATTATAATGTTTCCTAATTTTCAGTGAATACTACCATCCAAATTATAAACAAACATAAGCCTGACATAGAGTTAGAAAGACTCATCGAAGCTTGCAAAGTTAAATAACACATCTCATCCTTATTCATACAAAAGAGTCCGCATCAGGCATTTAAACTTCATAACCAGGTTTATTCCTATCATTCTAAGAACATACAAGAGCCATCCATCCATCAATGAGGTTGTGACAGCATAATCAACAAGTCTTTCACAAAGTAAGTTTAGCCATTCATCATTCACATAAAAAACTTCATGCTGCAGATAGCTTATGCAATGGAAAATAGCTCATTCACAACACATCATTCTATACAAGCTTAAACATAGCTTAACTATGGCTTACATATAATTACCCCTTCATTCAACAACTAAGCATAACAAGCATAATAATTCATGTGAACAATAAAATTCATCCACAGATAAATTTATCTAAAATTCACATGAGAGTGGAAACTGACTACATGTGAGCCACACTCCACCCAACCTTAGAACTTGTCCATTTTGTACTATTTATGCTCCCAAGTTCACCCTCGAGCCAAGATCTAGACATTAACCAAAGATATCTCACCAATTTTTCCCCAACTTACTCTCAGAGTCTAAGGAGGAACTAACATACGTAAAAGACATACACGGGTTCAACAAATAGCAGTTTGGTAACCAATTCCTTGACAATAGTGGAATTGACCCACCTAAGTTCCTTCCCAAAATGAACAATGTAAAATTTCACTCCAAATGTCGGGATTCCCTTTGGGTCTCATGCTTAATTGCCAATTGACTGGTGTGTACAACAAAGGGAAATCATCACCAAAATGGTTTAACTCGACAATTTAGGTTCAGGTTCAACACAGGGATTCTTCCCCAATATTTCTTCACTCTCTGCGAACTCAAAACACACAATGATCCTCTTCACTATACATGTTTGAAATTCCTCTTAGATTCTCCCACTTCTTATCACACTCTACAGACACACCCCCGCGTGCTCTGCATGCATCCTCCTTCCCTGACATCCCACCACCCCCGGTTGTGCGTAGAAGCAACCTCCCACTTGCTCTGGATCAACGAGGAAACCCTGTGTCCCCATTTGGTATCCCACGTGGCCATCCCAAAGGAACACGTCGTCCTATCCATAATCATGATTAGTGTTTTTTGGATTATAATGAAGGGGATTGCACACACCCTGGGTGTCGTGCTTTCCCCTTGCGGGAAGTCCGTCGCAATGGGTCAGATGCACTTTCACAATGGTAAAATCACTTCATTGACACACTGTATGCAAAAGCAGGGTGTGTCGGCGCAGCTTCATAACCAAAATTAAAAAATGGGGCCCAAAATATCCAAACTAATGGAATGAAAAGGGTCTAATGATGATCTAATTGATGTTTATGGGGACTCTGGACAACACAATGGTCTAGTGGAAAGAAAGAGAGAACGAACTCGAAGATTCCCAAGTGGAAAATGACCCACACTCTATGAACACTTTGCAAGGGTGTGGACTTCTAAAATTCCTCCACGTACAGGACATGAGAGCCCAAGTACAACTAATTGACTACCTGATCAGGTTATGGGACCCAGATCAGTAACATTTCAGAGAAGGTTCCCACATCCTCACATTTAATGTGGAAGATATTTACTTACGGGGTTATCGAGACAGGGATCTCCAGTTTCACTATCCGGGCCTCGGGGTAGTGATCAGTCTATAGAGTGTCTGGTGGCATAGTTCTACATGCTAGGGACACAGATGCTTACTGGGAAAATTCCCATCAAGAACATATGAGATTGAACCCTGAGAATTGTACTCTTTACTATTGAGAGGGTGGCGGGAAGCAGGGCTACTCATCAGGCCACCAAAGCCCACATGCTGTATGCTATCAAGTGTATGGCACCGACAACATTCAATTGGTGTGAGGGAATCGTCGCAAATTTGAAATATCACCTCACCAAGTGCAGAAGGGGTGAGTTGAAGTAGTTTGGCTATGGATCCATCGTGGTTTCGTTCCTCTTAGAGCGAGTTCCACTACTGCGACCACAGGTAGAGTTGGATGATCTCGATCCTCAAGATCCACACATGATCTATTGGTCAGAGGTAATGGCCCGCCATGGAGGTGGGGGGCCTATCATTACTTATGGGACAACCTTATTTAGGTGTCTCTGCTGATAACTCCTCATGATTGAGGATTACGTATATGCAGGTAACGACTTTAGGGGAGATATGGATTTTGCTCTTCCAGAGGGGGAGCAGTGCGGAGATATTGGTAAGAACAAAAATCTTGTTTTTTAATGTTTTTGTGTAGTACTGATAGTTCATACATGTTCATGCAGATGTTGGCCCATCCCAACCAATAGGTTCCTCTCCAATCGAGAGGAGAGGAGTGGTACGAGAGATGTCAGCTGGTCAATAGGAGGCATCAGAGGAGTTAGAGGAGCTGAAGTAGAACCTCTATATATTGAAGGTGGATATTCCTAATATATCCATCAATAACCTACCTCGCCATGACCAGTGTCAGACAGCTGGGGTTTCAGGATGTTTTGGTCGGCTACTCCGTCGAGTGGCTCAGGCCATTATCTGTTATCATGAGCATCCTTAGGGATAGCTCCATGTATGATGTATGTACTGAAAGCCATATGCTTCATATTTTTACAGATAGGATCGATTGAAGGCTTATGAGCTTTAGATTTTTGTATCAGTACCACTTTTTTCATTTTACCAGACATGATGATATATATACAAAAACACTATTTAGAGGTTTTATACAATGTTTCTTCTATGTGTTAGGAACCCGTGTCAACCCTTCTCTTTACTTGGATGCATATAATTTGTAAGTCATCTCATAGTATTATATGTCCCATGGTATTGAGCCATAGTATTGGGCATAGACTTAGTATATAAGTGTGTGTTGAGGCCAATGAAGGTACCGTGAAGTTATTTGTATTGAGCTTGTTCAAATGAGTTTACCCCCTCGAAGTGGCCTACAATCAATAAAATATTTTGTGATATCATATATTGTGCATTTTATCAATTAATTGTTGCAGGTTCCTCACATCTAGTATCAGAGCACTTTCTTGGGCTCATTGGGTGAAATTTTTGCCAATTTTTTTTTTCGCATCTGTTGCAAGTTGGGATCTCGGAATAATCCTTCTCCACTTAACTGTGGGAAGTATTTGGGAATAAGCCCTAAAACTCATTGTGAGGAGTACCACAGGAACTTGGAAATAGCTGGCCCACTGAGAGGACCTGCTAGCGAAAAGGGCAATGACCCCTACCTGATTGACTAGTTTCCACTCGTGAGGTAAACCAAGAGCTGTCGTTTGTGGAAAAGTGGTTATCAGTTTTACCTAAGACGTGGAGTGAGGGGTACTGCCCCAATACGCAAGCCATCAGATAGTATTGGTGGCCGAGTGAATCCCCTGAACCGCTAGGAAGCCAAGCATACCTAGGGTCCATATCTATTTTCAGCTGTTAAATCGTAAATTTCCTCCACCCAGAACTATTGCCGATCATTTCCGCGCCATTGCAGTTCTATCTGTTGCTGATCCCTTCCATGTCATTGTTGATCCATTTCTAAAAATAAATAGATAAATCCATCTGTTTCCAATCCCTTCCGCGTCGTTGCAGATCCATTTATGAAATCCCCCTTTTCTACTTCCCTGTCCCTTTGAAAGTGTCCAAAACCTAGTCAAACCCAAATTACCCATCAAATTTCTCCCCAAATCCAGATTTTCCTTTACTAAAACAGTTTCTGTTTTTGTTTATCTACCCACTCAAAAAAAAAAAAAATCCTGGTTATGGTTGTCACTTGCGCAGGAGCAAAAACTAAGGAGGAAGAACTTGGAGCCCTCAAAACCAAACTCCAGGATATGGATGAAAAAATTATGGGCCTCGATATTGAGCATTCAACCATGAACAATAAACAAAATTTAGAGTCTTCTTCAAACAATGGGTTCTCTTCTTCCAACAATTTTCATGGTCCAAAGCTTGATTTTCTTCGCTTCAATGGTACTGATCTGACTGGATGGATCTATCGGAAAGAACAATATTTTAGTCTACATAATACTTTTGATGTCAACAAAGTTCCACTTGCATCCTTTCATTTGGAAAATGAAGCTCTTCAATGGTACCATTGGTAGATCAAGGCTCATGACAAGCCAAAATAGATAGATTTTTGCCAACTCATTTTGCAATGATTTGGTCCTAGTGATTTTGATGACTTCATAGGAGCACTCACTAATCTTTGCCAATTTGGCACTGTAAGAGAGTATTAGATAGAATTTGAGAAACTAGCCAATCACATAGAAGGATTGTCTGATGAATTCTACAGGAGTTGTTTTATCAATGGTCTTAAGGATGAAATCCGCTCAGAGCTCATAATGTTCTTTCCCACCAAAATGATGGAAGCCCTTGGGTTGGCTAAGTTGGAAGAAGAAAATATTGCATCCCAACAACGCTCCAAACCCACTTTTGTTCCCTTTAGAAATATGGGTTCTCAACGACCTTTCATCCCGCCAGCTCCTCGATCAACTCCTATCAAGAATTTGTATGAAATAGATATGCGGGCACGCAGAGAAAAAGGGATTTTTTATAATTGTTATGAGAAATTCACTCGGGGACATAGATGTGTTGATCAAAAGCTCTATCTCTTGGATGTGGATTCTCCTCCTACCTCAGAAATTGGTGAAGAAGATCCAGATACAATAGATGATTAGGTCGACATTTAGAAGCCGCCTATTAACCCTCCGTCTTAGGACGACCAAAAAGAGATATCTCTCCATGCTTTATCCGGAATCACCACCCCCCAAACAATGCGGGTCAGGGGTTACTTCAAGAAGATCCCTCTTACAATACTCATTGATTCTGGTAGCACTCATAATTCCATTGACCATCAGATCTCCAAATAGGCTGATTGTTTTGTCCATCTGTTGGGTGTGTGAGCTATCTCAAATTAAAAACAACACCTAAGATTAATTATTAACCAGGATTAGTAAACTTAGAGTTGAAAGAAAAATATATGCCAAGGTAGAAAAGGTTCTACAGTTTCAGGTTTGGCAAACCTAAAAATGTTTAGTAAGGAAAAAGATCGAAAGATCTTTCAAAATGAAAAACTGAGTTAAATATTTAAGAATACCTTAAAATCAAAGATTAGAATAGTACTAGATCATACTACTCTACCTCTATGGTTAATTAATAAGAAAGATGGAAACAAATACTGGGACAAAAACTACTCTAGAAAAGTAAGAAACTGCCAAATTCAACTTCCAGATAACAACTATGGACAGAATCAGAGCTACAAATATTAGATGTTTAATAGGGAGAACTTGTAAATGTACATAAATTTAGACTAAACCATCTAATTCCACTCTTCTTGATTACGTACATCAAATGTAATAGGAACCGGAGTAAATGTATCGTATTGACTTTCAAATGTAATGAGGAAGCTAAACGGAAGTAAATCTAACTTAACTTCTATGAACAAATGTAAACTAAAAATCAACAAACTACTACTAATTTTAAACATTATGAACTACTTTCTATCCATATGTGAACAACATGAAACTAATGTAAGGAGATGCAACCAAAAGACTTAACAAAGATGTCAAACTGAACTATATTAGATTTGAAAGCAAGTAAAAAACTTGATAAAGATATTATTAATCCAGATCTTATAACATGAACATCTTTATTAAATAGAAACTAGTCTTAAGATTAACAAACTAAAACAACTCAATGAAATGGAATTATCAACTACCACTTGAAAATAAACTACTTAGGAACAACGTTCATACATTCTGAATAGTGACCAAGTAACAAAACAGATTAAAGAACTAAAGTTTGGAAGAAAGATGAGAAGAGGTAAAGGAGAAGTAAGAAAGGAGGAAATAATGATAACAAGTGAATTAAAAACTCTAAATAACATAAAAGAAGATTAAATCACATCTCAAACTATTAAGGAGGAATAAGAAGAATGATGATTAAGAGGTAGAAGAAATTAGATTCGGAAAAATGCCTAAAATAATGCGGAAAACACACAAGTCCGAATGACGATCCAAACGCCGGTCTGAAAGACAGACTGAATGACGATCTGAATGGAGGAAAATGGTTTAAAGTGAGGAAAAGAAGAATTTTTGAATGATTTAATTACCAGCTGGGTTTATGCAAATGATCCTACAGTGCACAGGAAGCAAGAGAGAGATGATTGGAGGCTAAGAAGTTATCTATGCAAATAATTACCTCAGGAAAAGAATGATTCTATGAGAAGTAGGAAGAAGGTTGGGAATAGAAGAAGGGAGAAGGCTATAATAGAAAAAAGAAGACTTAACCTACAACAAACAGGAAGAAAAAATAACAGAGAAGACAAGAAGGAAAGGAATGCTAACTATCGAAGAAGTTAGAAAAAATATCTATCTATGATGATGGAAGAGGGACTGAAAAACAAACTACAAATTATCAAAATACTAAACCATTGGTCGGCCATTCTACTCAGAATAGGGAGATTGTATTGACAACAGAATATCAATTACAGAAGGATGAAAATAATACATAGGAAAATGAATTAATTACACATATAAGAAATAAACTAGCTAATTGCAAGAAAAGAAATGCAGAAAATGTAAATAAAACCTCCAGTTGATGAGGGGCCCTTCCTAGCAATCGGAGGGTGAACTAGCTCAACTTAAACGAATACTAGTAAAACATCAATAAGCTTCTGCTTCCATTAACTTGAGAAAAATTATAGAGCCTGTCTTCAAACTATCTACGACTGCAAACGCTTGGACTGAGACTGGAAAACCATTGTAATTTCATAGAACTAAAGATAAAAAGACTCAAAGACTTCACAAGACTAACTCGTCTCAATCACAGAGGTGACTATTTATAAGTTACAATGGGTGAGAGGGTAGACCTATCTAATAATAGAGGTGTTTAATGTCTGTAACTACTGATTAAATGATACATAACAGTGCAGGGGGCATCTACCCATCTCCTCGGCATCAATCCTTTCCAATTCGAACAGCTGAGCATTCGTTCCCTCAAAATGTGAGCAGAAGCATATGCTGGAGCATCAATGTGGGAACAGGAGTTACGTTGGCATACTGAGGATGGACGTGGGAGTTATGTCATCCAACTGAGTGTGAACAGGCCGACTCCTTCCAGAACGATGGCATGAGCGAGAGCTGAGCATACGTGCGTGATTCCAGGCTGAATGCATAGACGAATCAGGGCTTGGAGGGTTGATGTGGACATAGAATGCATTGTCAGCCTTAGCGAGCCTAAGGTCGAATATTCTGGAACAATGGTTCATTAACCATTAGCGCCACATGGCAAACAGAACCCACGTGTCCTCCTCTTTATTCAACGGTCTAAGATGCATCAACCATAGATTTCGCGTGTTGAACAGTGAGCTGAATGATGAGCTGAAAGCGTTTTAGGCTGGGCACGTAGCGCATGGGATGAATGATGGATAACTTCCAAATCATAGCCTGTCAATTAAAACCATAAATGTTAATTATGCCCAAAACATCATTTAAATCATAAATAAACCATAATATACGAAATATAACAAGATTTGCATGGTAAATGAATTTGTGCATACCTGGACTATTTGATGGGTTGAATGGGTAAGAAAACATCTTACTATAGCGAAAACAATAGAAGTAATGCCACTTCGAATAAATTAAATGATAAAAAATGGTGACAATATTGGACACCAACATTCCCCCAAATCGGAGTCATGCCAAGTTCCACTGAGCAAAACAAAAAGTAATTTAGGAAGAAGGCCAAGCTGCGGTAGTAGCGGTCTTCGACTCGAATGATGGAGATGCATGCTTGGCCTGGAGCTTCTTGAAATGACTCCTTAAGGAATTATACTTTACTCTAAGGATAGCATTGGATGTTATTTTGGTGTTAATCGACCATTTAGTGCTTTTCAACTGTGTACGCAACATCTTATTCTCTTCAAGGAGCTCAGAGATTGTCTCCACATAGCTTTGACTTTGTTCTGTTAATTGTGCTATCTCTTGGGTTAACTAATCCCAGTTTTGCTGGCTCAAAATAGGTTGTTCTATACCATGCTCCAAATCCATTTGAGGACTCTTCTCTTTTGGAGATGTCTCAATGTTAGTAGTCTATTCTTCAGAGCTTTTGTCTTTATTACATGTAGGAGGGCTTCTAGCATCACAAGCTTCACTCATCTGAACGGATGCATTAGCTAGTGTGAGGAGGGAGGACTCCAGAGTATGATCGTCCAACTGAATATTTGAGCTTGAGGGTTGACTGATGGTCTGAATGTCAGGCTGATCAATGGACTGGTCATGATTTGTATCTCTAGGTTCAATAGAAGAATGTATTGAATGGACAAAGTGCATATCATCTAAGGAACTCTCATCAAATCATACACGTTTAGTGTTTGGTTCTTCTTGGTCGTGAAGGTGTTCTTGAGAAGGGGAAGATTTGACAATAGATAAATGGGGGTTTAATATCTCAAAAACAAAATAGTCCCAAGTTTCACCTCTCTCCTCTAGCCGATGAATGATTAAAAGCTTAATGAGACAATGGCGATATAAGCTGCCAGTAGGGTTAATGGTATTCTTTCTAACTTGACTCGACATCTTTTCCAAGCTCTTTAGAAAGTAAAATGGGAAATTTAAGGTTTGATTATTGACAAAATGAGTTAGCAGTCTAATGTGGCAAGCTTTAAAAATAGTGAACTTACCCTCACAGGTGACTAAGTGAATGATAATGGTCAAAAGATCCAAGTACTCTGGCTTGATCCATTCTCTATGAAAACCTTTGGTGCTAGTAATGTGTTGAAAATTGGGCTTAAGAGCGAACTGATGAGCTTCTCATGGAAGAAACAAATGCTTGTGCCATCGGGCACCTTCTCTAGGGAGCTTCGTAGCTAACGCTATTGACTCTTCTGTCATGGAGAAAACAAGATGGCCAACCTTGGCTGTTTTTCCATCGAAACCTTTGGCAAATAGTAACGAAATTTCATGGTCATGAACATTAAGGTGGTGGAGAAACGGATTCCAACCTGCTTAAGAGAATAACTCTTGGCATCTTTTAAACTTAGGGATATGAAGAATATCTTGGTAGCTACCTGTCTCACAACGGTTAGGCATTGCTGATAGAGGATAGGGGAAAACAACAGATAAATGCAAGGGATACAAGGAATTTTTAGAGGGCGCAGCTCACAAAGAGAGAATGAAGGGTGAACATAATGAAGCAGAAGTTTACACAACCATCAGTTAAATTGAAGTCTGTTTGGATGGCTGAATGGTCATAGGTAAAGCATGTTTTGAAAGATCACACTTGTAATTTGAAGATCTTGAGTTAAGTGCCAGTATTGAAGTGCGTGAATCTGGTAGATGTGTGTTTGATATAGCAAATTCAACCATGTCCTAAGCCAAGCTTTGGACAGGTTGAACGAAATTCACATAATGGGATATTCTACACATGGAAGATCACAAGTATCCAATCCATATGCTGGCAATCTATACGACAGGTAAGGCCATAGTGGTCATACAATGATTCAAAATGACACAAGATTCGTTCATTTAACAAGATGAGATGAATACGGAAATAAAACAACATGCGAGATTTGACGTTTAATTGATCCCTATCATCATTGATTTGTCAGAATTTTCAAAAATATCTTGGCATGCTATTTGAAATATATAAGCTAAAATTTCTTCAGCACTTTTATTCAAAAACGTTGCTTATTTGCTGCATTCGTCACTTCATTTGGATCGGCATTTGATCTGTCATTCAGCCTTTCATAAATACTTTTGTCTATACAAACTTTTATTGCTGAAGCCAACTGGAACTGATTTTTGCAAGGAATTTTTAAGGCTGTTAGTGCACAGAAAATGCTGTAAACTTTGCTTTCTGAAACTTTTAAGTCATGTCCCCTTTTTGTTTGTCTTTAATTAAAACAATTCGCCTTCTGCTTTTGCATCAACCTGCAAACATCTAACACTTTCAAAGATAAATAAACTTTTTTTCTTTAATAAAAATAAATAAATAAAATAGTTTAAAACAGTTCTAATCCTCCCCCAAACCCAAGATATGGGTTGTCCTCAAGTCAACAAAAAGAACATTAGATATTCCATTATTTTATCAATAGATGAAGAATGTTGTAATACTTTTCTCAAGAAAATGAAATATAACTAAACATGTAGATGATTCAAAGATGTACAGTTATCATAAAGAATAGAACAGTGCTTAAAAGAACCAAATGAAGAATGATAATATAATTTGATATGAAAGATGCCACAGGAAAACTAGCTATCCATGACTCATTTTAAAGATTTCTTGCCATCCCAAGATATAGATAAGGTGTACCGTAAAGCTTGTGATATTTTTATAATTATGGGTCCCATTTTTAGGATAATAACATCCTAGATATTGTTTGAATTAGATGACAAGGTCCAAGTTCAACTTACAGTTATTCTCTAATGAAAGTATAAATGATTGGCCAAAACATGTGTTTGTATACTCATGTTTCTTATATATGAATCATGTGCATAGTAATGCATTAACCGATCTCTTTTACCCAATATTGACCCACTGCCAGCAGGCCTGTTCAGTACCTCGACGGGTTTATCTTGGTGCCATGAAAGCATAGTCCCGCTGCCAGTGAGCCTGTTCAATACCCCGACAGGTTTACTTGCATTTACCTAGCTTCCTTGTTTGAGATTTTACTTAGCATGGATTCACTGCTAGTAGGCCTGTTCAGTACCCCAACGGGTTTGTTTCGTATAATGATATATATATATATATATATATATATATATATATATATATATATATATATATATATATAGTTAAGGAAGCTGGTTGGCACTGGAGTGTGCTAAGCCTTCTAAACACATAATTTGAAATATTAGAATGAACCTTTATGAGCAACTTTTACTTACAATAGCCAAGTTAAAGATCATGTCAAAAGATAATAACCTAAAGCTGTTCTTTGATCTATATCAATCTTCTTCATAAAAATTCAATAATGTTCCCCACAAGAATAAAAATAACATTCACTTCTAAGTTACCTTTAAAAGATGCTTTAAGAGACAAGTTTTGATAATGAGTCTAGGATAAGCCAATGATCCATAGGTGTAAGATAGTATACTTTTTTTTTTTGTCAAGATCATAGCAATTAAGATAGGTCTTTCAAGCAACAGTTCTAAATGATAATCAGAAATGTGCATGCCTAAATCAAATACCATATTCAAAATCATAAATGAAATGGTTTCAAGATAATATAAAGAACACTTTTTCTTTTGCTAAAAATGTCAATTTTAACAATAATTTAAAAAGAAGGGATTAGGGTAATTATTTTTTTTTAAGTCCTTTCAATAATATTGCATGAGCGGATAAGGTCCTTGTAATTAAGCTGCAAAACCATTAGATGATTTTGATTTATTCAAAACAAAACATATGTACAAAAAAAATCATAAGAAATCTAAAAAGGGAGAAAAGTTTTCCTGTTTTTAATGGCAAAAATTTCATAAGCTGATCATACAATGAAATTCCCTGTATAGATACAATTAGCTTGTCATAAACAACTCTTCATTATTATAATTAAAACAAAAACACAATATATTTACATATGTACAAATAAAGACAATCCTTTTAGAAATTCAGGGACTAGGAGGGGGAGGAATGATTTCCTCTTCTACCAGTTCCATCTCCTGCTGCTGTAAGGCATTCTTTACAAAGTCTTGTTTAGATATAGGTTGGTGATACAGTCTAAGTCTATGGCCATTTACAACAAAGGAAGTTTGAGAATCATCAATTGTTTTAATTCTAACGGATCTAGTATCGAAAGCTATAACAATTTCATAAGGACCGATCCAGTGAGTAGTCAATTTACCTTTAAATTTTTTGTATCTTGAATCAAAAAGTAATGCCCAGTCTCCTGTTTTAATTTTTTTTTGTTTAATGTATCTGTCATTCCATTTTTTACGTTGATTCTGTATTAAGATTGTTCGTTGGATGGCATCCTGTCTAATCTCATCTAATTCATTTATTTGTAGGATTCGTTGTTTCTGTGCTTCTTCTAAATTCATTCCTAATTGAGCAGCCATACGAAATGCCTTAACCTGAAAGTCAATGGGTAGGAGAACCTATTTGCCATAAACAAGTTCATAAGGTGTGTGGCCAATGGTGTTTCTCCAAGTTATTCTATAAGCCCACAAGGCTTTTGGGAGCCTATCTGCCCAGTCCTTGTGGTGTAACTAAATGGTCTTGGTCATTATAGATTCTAATACCTTGTTTGTGCTTTCTACTTGACCATTTTCCTGAGGATAATATGGTGAATATTTGCAATGTCTAATACCTTATTTATTAGTAAGTTCTTTCATTAACTTGGAAGTGAATTGAGATCCTTGATCGGTTACAATTTCCCTAGGTACACCAAATCGAGTAAATATCTCTTCATACATAAACTCTACCACTGGTTTCTCTGTGGCTCGGAATAAAGCTTTGGCCTCTACCCAGTTGGTGACATAATCTGTATAGACTAGAATGTACTTTTTCTTACGAGACATAACGGAAATTGGTTTAACAAAATCTAGAGCCCATTTTTCAAAAGGCTCAATCATTACATGAGGTTGCAAAGGAATCTCATCAGATGGCGTAGGTCTACCCATTCTTTGTCAACTATCGCATCCTTTGAAATATTTGACAGCATCCTTGAAGATTCTTGGCCAATAATATCAAGAATGTAAAACTTTATATGCTATCCTCTTATCGAAAAAATGTCCATCGCAAGGTCCACCATGACATTCATGAAGAATCTTTGCCATCTCATCCTCTCGTACACACCTTCTAATAATAAGGTCAGGACTGGTATGAAAAAGATCATTATCCACCCAAGAATAGTTAGATCTTTGAACTGTGATTCTACATTTTTCGGGTGGAGAGAGATGGTTTGGTAGCTTACCAGTTGCCAAATAATTGGCTATGTCTGCGAACCATGGGGTTTGAACAGATACAACGAATAAATGTTCATCTAGGAAGCTATCATCAATAGGACTATCATCATTGTCAATTTGAATACAGGAGAGAAAGTATGCTACTACATTCTCTCGACCAGGATGGTTAACAATGGTAATATTAAACTCTTGTAACAGAAGAAGCCACTGAGTCACTCTGCCATTGGTGACTGGTTTATTCATCAAAAATATGATAGCAGAATGATCGGTATGTATGAAAATTTCATATCCTATGATATAATGACGAAACTTATTGATGGAATAGACTACTGCGAGGAACTCTTTTTCGGTAACAAAGTATTTTGATTCTGCAGGAGTCAAGTTTTTACTGGTGAAATAAATGGCATAAGATAACTTTTCCTCTTTTTGACCCAAGACTACCCCTATAGCTATGTAGGATGCATTAGTAGAGATATGAAAAGGAAGGGACCAATTAAGGCCCCTAAGCACTGGTTCTACTAATAACTTTGCTTTTAAAGTTTCGAAAGCTTGTTGACAAGGTTCGGTCCATTGAAATTCTGTGTCCTTCATGAGTAGTTTGAACATAGGCGTGGCTATCTTAGTAAAATTTTCTATAAACCACCTATAATAACCTGCATGGCCAAGAAATATTCTAACTTCCTTCAGAGTCTTTGGAGGAGGAAGATTGACAGTTATCTCTATCTTGGCAGGATCCACCTTAATACCTTGAAGAGAGACATGATGTCCTAGAAATATGCCCTCGGTTAATAACATCTTGCATTTTTCATGACTAAGGGCTAAGTTTGTATCCTGACATCGAATAAGAACTGTCTCGAGGTTGTCGAGGGCCTCTTGGAAGGTATTACCATAAACTATGAAATCGTCCATATAGACCTCTACACAATCATGTATAAGGTTAGCAAAGATACCTAGAACTGTACATTGGAAAGTAGTAGGTGCATTACAAAGGCCAAAAGGTAACACTTGATAGGCATAAGTCCCCCAAGAGAAAGTAAAGGTAGTCTTATCTTGGTCCTCAGGTGCTATTAATATCTAATTGTACCCACTATACCCATCTAGGAAAGAAAAGTATTGTTTCCCTGGTAGGGTATCTAAGACCTGATCTATAAAAGGTAGAGGGAAATATTCTTTAAGAGTGGCCTTGTTCGATTCTCGAAAATGAACACAGATATGCCACTTCCCTGTGACTTTCTTTGGAACTACTACCAGAGGAGACACCCACTTACTATTGGAAATTGGGTAAATGAATCCAACGTTAAGAAGTTTTTGCAATTCTTCTTTTACTATATCTTTGAGAGTTGGGTTCATTCTCCTCTGGGGTTGTCTGACGGGAGGTATTTGTGTCTGTGTAAATGTGGATGAATACACATATCTGGGTGTATACCCTTCATATCAGTGTATTCCCAAGCGAAAGCTCCAATTTGACTTTTGAGAACTTTTAACAATTATTTTTGTTGACTCTCATCTAAAGCTGCATTTATATGTAGGAATTTTCGGAACTAACCTCACATGGTATGGTATAATATCATAGTTGTTCCTCAATTGAAAAGACGCAAGGTGTACTTGTAAATGTTGAGAGACTCATGTTTTCTTGAAATTCGTCTCCAAACATCTAGTCAAGTTGGGAAAAAGACTGAGGAAAGTCGATACATGTGGTGGAAGAAATAAACTGATTGAACACGTTTTCAATATTTTGTTCTTGAAGTGCCTAGGAGAGATTACTAACAAGGGAAATTTCTTTCAGGTTTTCTTCTCCAAAAGGACAATCTAACGAAAATAAGCTCTCAACTATAGGCTGTGCTGGTGGGTATAAAGCTTGTTACATCATATTCTTCCACCCTGTGAGCATCAACATTATTTGGCCTGTAGGATCAATCCACTTGTGCCTCCACCACTTCAATCCTCCATGAACGGCAAACTCAAACTAGATAGGAGTTTGGAGGGTGAACATAAAGGGTTCACAACTACAAGGATCAATGAGTGTAGACTCAAGATAGGGCAAAAATCCACTAGAGTTCTCTTGTTATTCCCTTCTCCTCCCGTCCATAAGCCATATGTGCTCAGTATATAGTCCTCTCAAAAGTAGATGAAAGGACACATCGAGGTGTTACTTGGGAAGATGGAGAGCCAAAGGTCACCCAATGACCGCTTTTTGGGAGTAAAAAGTAATAAATTAGTGATTTTTACCATTTTACTTGATACCTGCGGGCTATAGTGATGCAACTCACGGGTACGCATGCTATAATGATGCAACATGCAGGTAGGAAGAAAAATAGGGAAAAATAGTGTCTGAAGGATATAAGTGGATCTGAGTCACTGAAATGGATCCTACATGCCAAATAATGTTGATGCTCATAGGGTGGAGTCGCCATTTCTATGTTGGAGAAAACTCACTATGGCTTGGGAATACCACAACAGACAGATGACTACCAGAAATCAACTCAATTCTCAAAACAATGCTATTATAAATGACAATGTTAAGATAATGGAGAAATATAACCAAACTCGATCCAAACGTTTGATGTAGATCCCCGTTGGAGATTTCAATCCATGCACTTGAAATCTGCTAATAAATTAACGATTTTTACCATTTTACTTGATACCCATGGGCTATAGTGATGCAACTCATGGGTACACATGCTATAATGATGCAACATGCGGGTAGGAAGAAAAATAGGGCAAAATAGTGTCTTAAAGATATAAGTGGATTTGAGTCACTGAAATGGATCATACAGGACAAATAATGTTGATGCTCCCAAAAAGCGGTCATTGGGTGACCTTTGGCTCTCCATTTGCTCAAGTAACGCCTCGATGTGTCCTTTCACCTACCTTTGAGAGGACTACATATTGAGCACATATGGCTTATGGATGGGAGGAGAAGGGAATAGCAAAATAACTCTAGTGGATTTTTTCCCTATCTTGAGTCTACACTCATTGATCCTTGTAGTTGTGAACCCTTTATGTTCACCTTCCAAACTCCTATCTACTTTGAGTTTTCCATTCATGGAGGATTGAAGTGGTGGAGGCACAAGTGGATTGATCCTATAGGCCAAATAATGTTGATGCTCACAGGGTGGACGATTATGATGTAACAAAGCTAGTCTTCTTGTAGATAACCCATCAGAGATGACCATCTCTCTATCCGTACATCCTATGAATGCATTAGCAGTAGCTAGCTAGGGTCTTTCTAAAATAATAGGATTCCCCCTAGATGGTTCTTTTGATTGAATAACCATGAAGTCCACGGGATATTCCCATGAGGCTACTGATACCATAATATCGTCTAATATCCCAGTAGGTTGCACCATAGTATGATCTGCTAGTTCTAACATTGTTGGAGTAGGGCAGAGGAATGGTCTTGATTGGAGAGATTCTAAAACTGTAGTAGTCATTAGGTTAATAGAAGCCCCTAGATCAATGAGTGTGTTCCCTATAGTAGTGTTGTTAATGAGAACAATTACTACAAGATTCCCTGGATTTGTATACTTCGGAATTCTAGGTTGTTCTACTATACAATATGAGATTTCACCTATGACATGTATTGTTGGAGGGTCTTTTTATTTCTTACTTGGTCTCTTAATGCAGAGTTCTTTTATCACTTTACCGAAGATTGGTATATCTTTAATGGCTTGTAATAAAGGGATCTTAATGCAAATATTTTTCAATTCATTAATGATGTTATATTCTGGGTAAGTTATAGGTTTTTCTATTATTAGACGCTTCGAATATGGAGGTGATTTATTTCCCGATATTACTTCTTTATGAGGAAGGCTATGTATTGAAGATTTAGGAACGACCACATTTTCAAGAATGACATCATTTAAAATTTCATTAGGTGCATTTTCTTCTTCATTTTATTCTTGAATACCAACTAACAAATTAGGATGATCTTGCAAGACTCTTCCAAACCGCAATTGAACTTCATGTATTAGTGCGGACGAAATAGCATATGATGGAAGAGGTAAAAATCCAACGCTATTAAGAGCTTGGGTTGGTTTGTTGTTAGGATTCGGTATCAGTTGTGCAGGTAATATTGTGGGTCTTGGAGGGTTCATATTTTGGAAATGAGGAGGTTGATTTGGGATAGGGGGTAGTGAAGGAGGTGCATATCCAGGCAAACATTGATGAACATTAGGTGGGTAAGGATAGTTAGGCATAGGAGGAGATGGTTGAGCATAATCTTGTCCTCTCCATCCATGAGGCCATTGTTGTTGTTGAGCATTTTGAGGAGGGTACCGTGGTGGCCAATTCTACAAACCTGAAGTGTTCCATTGTTGCGGAAGTTGATAAGGATGGTAGTAAGGTGGAAATTGGAATGATGGATCCTGACACGAAGGTTGATCCCTAGGCTTCCAAGGCCTCCTAGATGTTTCACCAAAACTTCCACTCTTGTATACAGCTTGCAACCCGGGCAACGATGAGAAACTATCAATGGGATGCTCTTCTGTACAGAGGTGACAAACTGAAACATTGTTTAATGGACATTCTCTTTGAGGATGTTTAGTTCTACACCTAGGGCAGAAAATACTCATTGTTGCATGCTCTTCATCCTTCCTTTTTTTAGCTTGTAATGCATCTAGCTAAGAACCCATAGCCCCTAAAATATCTGTTTTAAAATTTTCTAACAGGTTCCCTATCTCCACCCTTGTAACTCCACCAAGACCGGATGTGTTTCCTTTTAGATTTCTAACATAAGGTTCTTGAAAGTGTCTTCCACCTTTCCCTATGCTCTTGGAGTAATTCCTACATAGTTCACAAATCTCTGAAAAATATTTATGAGAAAGATCTCTTGCTTCCATGAGATTAAGGTTATCCAAGAAATCTTTTAGGATTCCTTTAAGGAAGAGTGTTCTTACTGCATCTTCTCGAAGATCACTATATTTAGACTTGTGTAACACATAGTTAAACATTTCGAGGTAGTCCTCCAGGCTCTCGTCTTCAAGCTGTTGAATATTACAAATATCATTGCGAGAGTCCTTTGGTCTATAGTAATCCTGATATTTCTGAAGAAATGCATTCTTCATGTCTTCCCAAGATTTAATACTATATTCTCCTAATCCCATGAACCATCAAAGAGAAGAATCTTTTAATGTGGCAGGAAAAAGTTTTAGTTTTTGGCCATCTTGTAGGTAATTGTAACTTTTACACAAAATGTCAAACTCAAATAAGAATGTGTCCGGATCCTCACTACTTTTCCCATAGAAGGTTGGTAGTGAGGAAGGAGGGATATTTTTCATAGTAACATCTTGTGCAATGTCTACGATGGGAACCCCAAAGGTACCTTTAGTTCTAACTTCTCCATCTTCTTCATCTTGTCAGACATGATCTTCATGTTCATCCTCCATGAAGACTCTATTACCAAAGAGAGAAAATCTAGGTGGCTCCTTTCTTGGTGAATATGGGATATCCCAACATTCTTTTTCAGGAAGGATATTCTTCTTTTTGGGAGAAGAATGATCCTCTACGTGGGAATCTAGTCCAAGAGGTTATACTATTGCTATGTCAATTTGTGAGATGACGATATTTGTAGAGCTCCCAAAAAGAGCATCTACTTGTGCAGGATTGATAGAATCTACTGAACTTGGACCACGCACTATTGAAAGAGTAGTGTCTTTGGGATTTTGGACTAATGGAGGGTTAAGAAGTTTCAAAATTTTACCCTTCAGAGTTTCCTCTTGTCTAAGTTCAGTCTCAATACGAGCTTGAGATTCTTCTAGTGGAATTTCTTTATGAACAGACTGTTCTGATGTCCCTATGATCTCCTTTAAAATGTTTCTAGAGAAGGTTTCTTTAGACTTCCAAGTAGGACTATGCCCTTTAGGTGTATTCCGATACCTTTTTGTTGAGTTAGTAGTTGGGGTGGTACGTCCCCCATATAGGTTAGTAGGAATTTTAGTAGGAATTTGAGTTTTAATAAATCTACTTTGTGAATCTCTAGACCTATTCATGAACACAAATTTTAACTTAAAGAAACTTTGACTACATAACTACTACTGCTGGGTTTTGGGGATGCCTATTATAACAGATGCGAAGGTTCTTACATCTCATCTTACTGCTCACCCGCCACCAGCCTAATCTAAGTTTTGGAAGAGAAATTCTACGTATTTCAACTGAATTATACCTATTTCAACTGAATTCTACCTATTTCAACTCCCCGGAAATGGCGCCAAAATGTTGGGTGTGTGAGCTATCTCAAATTAAAAACAACACCTAAGATTAATTATCAACCAAGATCAGTAAACTTAGAGTTGAAAGCAAAATATATGCCAAGGTAGAAAAGGTTCTACAGTTTCAGGTTTGTCAGACCTAAAAATGTTTAATAAGGAAAAAGATCGAAAGATCTTTCAAAATGAAAAACCAACTTAAATATTTAAGAATACCTTAAAATCACAGATCATAATAGTACTAGATCATACTATTCTACCTCTATGGTTAATTAATAAGAAAGATGGAAACAAATACTGGGACACAAACTACTCTAGAAAAGTAAGAAACTGCCAAATTCAACTTCCAGATAACAACTATGGAAAGAATCAGAGCTACGTATATTAGATGTTTAATAGGGAGAACTTGTAAATGTACATAAATTTAGACTAAACCATCTAATTCCACTCTTCTTGATTACGTACATCAAATGTAATAGGAACCGGAGTAAATGTATCGTAATGACTTTCAAATGTAATGAGGAAGCTAAACGGAAGCAAATCTAACTTAACTTCTACGAACAAATGTAAACTAGAAATCAACAAACTACTACTAATTTTTAACATTATGAACTATTGTCTGTCCATATGTGAACAACATGAAACTAAAGTAAGGAGATGCAACCGAAAGACTTAACAAAGATTTCAAACATAACTATATTAGATTTGAAAGCAAATAGAAAACTTGATAAAGATATTATTAACCCAAATCTTATAACATGAACATCTTTATTAAATAGAAACTAGTCATAAGATTAACAAACTAAAACAACTCAATGAAATGGAATTATCAACTACCACTTGAAAATAAACTACTTAGGAACAACGTTCACACATTTTGAACAGTAACCAAGTAACAAAACAGATTAAAGAACTAAAGTTTGGAAGAAAGATGAAAAGAGGATAAAGAAGAAGGAAGAAAGGAGGAAATAATGATAACAATTGAATTAAAAACTCTAAATATCATAAAACAAGATTAAATCACATCTCAAACTATTAAGGATGAATGAGAAGAATGATGATTAAGAGGTAGAAGAAATTAGATTCGGAAAAGGCCTAAAATAATGCAGAAAACACATAGGTCCGAATGACGATCCGAACGTTGGTCTGAAAGATAGTCCAAATGACGATTCGAATGGAGGAAAACAGTTTAAAGTGAGGAAAAGAAGAATTTTTGAATGATTTAATTACCAGCTGGGTTTATGAAGATGATCCTACAGTGCACATGAAGCAAGAGAGAGATGATTGGAGGCTAAGAAGTTATCTATGCAAATCATTACCTAAGGAAAATAATGATTCTATGAGAAGTAGGAAGAAGGTTGGGAATAGAAGAAGGGAGAAGGCTGAAATAGAAGAAAGAAGAATTAAACTACAACAAACAGGAAGAAAAACTAACAGATAAGAGAAGAAGGAAATGAATGCTAACTATCGAAGAAGTTAGAAGAAATATCTATCTATGATGATGGAAGAGGGACTGAAAAACAAACTACAAATTGTCAAACTACTAATCTATTGGTCGACCATTCTACTCAGAAGAAGGGAGATTGTATTGACAACAGAATATCAATTATAGAAGGATGAAAATAATACACACAGGAAAATGAATTAATTACACATATAAGAAATAAACTAGCTAATTGCAAGAAAAGAAATGCAGAAAATGTAAATAAAACCTCCAGTTGATGAGGGGCCCTTCCCAACAATCGGAGGGTGAACTAGCTCAACTTAAACGACTACCAGTAAAACATCAACAAGCTCTTGCTTCCATTAACTTGAGAAAAATTACAGAGTCTATCTTCAAACTATCTACGACTGCAAACGCTTGGACTAAGACTGGAAAACCATCGTAATTTTAGAGAACTAAACATAAAAAGACTCAAAGACTTCATAACACTAACTCGTCTCAATCACAAAGGTGACTATTTATAAGTTACAATGGGTGAGAGGGTCGACAGAGTCAACCTCTCTAATAATAGAGGTGTTTAATGTCTGTAACTGCTGATTAAATGATACATAACAGTGCAGGGGGCATCTACCCATCTCCTCGGCGTCAATCCTTTCCAATTCGAATAGCTGACCATTCGTTCCCTCAAAATGTGAGCAGAAGCATATGCTGGAGTGTCGACGTGGGCACAGGAGTTATGTTGGCATACTAAGTGTGGACGTGGGAGTTATATCGGCCAACAGAGTGTGAACAGGCCGACTCCTTCCAGAACGATGGCGTGGGTGAGAGCTGAGCAGACGTGCATGATTCCGGGCTGAATGCACAGACGAATCGGGGCTTGGAGCGTTGATGTGTACATAGAATGCGCTGTTAGCCTTGGCGAGCGTAAGGTCGAATATTCTGGAAGAATGGTCCATTAATCATCAGTGCCACATGGCAAACAGAACCCATGTGTCGTCCTCTTTATTCAATAGTCTGAGATGCATCAACCACAGATTTCGCGGGTTGAACCGAGAGCTGAATGATGAGCTGAAAGCGTTTTAGGCTGGGCACGTAGTGCATGGGATGAATGATGGATAACTTGCAAATCGTATCCTGTCAATTAAAACCATAAATGTTAATTATGCCCAAAACATCATTTAAATCATAAATAAACCATAATATACGAAATATAACAAGATTTGCATGGTAAATGAATTTGTGCATACCTAGACTGTTTGATGGGTTGAATGGGTAAGAAAACAACTTACTATAGAAAAAAAAATAGAAATAACGCCACTTCGAATAAATTAAATGATAAAAAATGGTGACAATATTGGACACCAACACCATCCTTGCTCCAACTTTGAAGTCATGATTGCCAATGGGGGCACCTTACCTTGCAAAGTGAAGTGTCACAGTGTGTGTATCTTTCTGGAATATTATAACCTGTGCTCTGACATGTTTGCCTTGTCCTTAGGTGAATGTGATGTGGTTTTGGGTGTTCAATGGTTACGCACTCTTGGCCCCATCTTATGGGATTTTGCAGAACTCTGGATGCAGTTTTGAGTCAATGGGAAACAACACAAATTTATGGGCTTACAACCAGGGTCTCTCTGCATCATCAGTTCACATCACTTGGAAAAGATCCTTAAGAAGAATTCACATGGTGTCATCGCTCAGCTCCATTCCATTTAGATGAACCCATCATCGGTCTCCACTACTTCCTTGGATAGATATGTAGGTGTCTTTGCTGAACCAGTGGGCTTGCCGCCTTCAAGAGACCTTTCAGGTAAGAATTTAGCTACATCTACATCTCATAAGGAAATAATGCCTATTTTTCCTGCAGTGCAGAAGTGGCAGCCATACCTATTAGGGAATTATTTCTACATCAAGACTGATCTCCAGAGTCTGGAAAATTTTCTACAACAACGTGTCTCCTCCCCATCACACCTGAAATGGGTTATACAACTCATGGGTTATGCCTATGCAATCACTTACAAGAAGGGTAAGGAGAATCTAGTGGAAGATGCTCCTTATCGCACATTTGATGATCCAGGTTCTGTTACAACTATTTCTCTGCTTGTTCCAAATTGGTTGCAATCTATTCAATAGGGCTATCTCTTCTATGCACTCCATGATTCTCCATCGACAGGGCACTTTGGGATCCTCAAAATGTATGATTGGGAACAATGTAACATCTTTTGGCAGGGACTGAAAATGACAACTCAACAGATGGTGGCTGATTGTGATACTTTCCAGGTCAACAAGGGTCAAACGACACTCCTTTCGGGACTGCTTGAACCCTTGCCTATACCTACACAGATTTGGACAGCTATTTCTATGGATTTCCTTGAAGCACTCCTATGGTACACTACCACATCTAAAATGACACCATATGAAGCAGTCTATGGACAGGCACTGCCAGTTCTTCTTCCATACACCCTCAGCAGTTCCCCAGTTCATAAATTTGACTCGGTTCTTCGAAACCGTGATCAAATTCTTCTCATTATGCAGGACAATCTTCACATGGAAAGAATTCGACTAAAACAACAAGCCGATCAGCAAAGTTCTGAGCACACTTTTCACGCAACTGATATGGTTCTTCTTCGTCTCCATCCTTCCATGAAATCCTCCCTAAAACTCAGAATGCATCATCTTCTCTCCCAATCTATCAATGTGTCATCTTCTCTCTCAATCTATCAAAGAGGTATTGATTCTGTTGCACAGAATACAACTCGAGGATGCTGTAGGGGAACCACTCCTTCAGATTCTGCATCAATTTCCACATCCAAAGCTTTGAGGACAAATATTTTTCTAAGGGAGAGGGGATGTTAGGAGCCCATGTCAACCCTTCTCTTTACTTTGTTAGTATATTGTTGTTGGATGCATATGTTTTGTAAGTCGTCCTGTAGTATTTGTTGATCCATAGTTTGTATTAGCCCATGGTATTAACCCATAGTATTGGATGCAAATCCTTTGTAAGTCGTCCTATAGTATTATATCTCCCATGGTATTGACCCATAGCATTGGGCATAGACTTAGTATATAAGTGTGTGTTGAGGCCAATGAAGGTACCGTGAAGTTATTTTTATTGATCTTGCTCAAAGGAGGTTTCCCCCTCGAAGTGGCCTGCGACCAATAAAATATTCTGTGATCCCATATATTGTGCATTTGATCAATTAATTGTTGCAGGTTCCTCACAGTATGATGAATTTGGTATCTTGTGTATTTTGGCCATACACTATGAGTAGATTACATGCTCTGTCATTTTATGCATCTTTTTGATAAAAATGTTTATGAATGTGCAATACACCAATCTAATATGAAATTAGGTAGGGAATCAACAACTGTGTTCATGTTTCTTGGAATGTGTAGGTATTAAATACACTCAAAGGACCTCTCCAAGAGACGTACTCACCGAAAATAAGCAAAGTAATATGGGGTCATAGATAGCATAAACACGGTTCATATGAGAGACCACTAACTGTGAATCGAGGTAGATAAGAAGGTGGTCCTCACCCAAGGAAAAATCATCAGTCAATAATCCAATCACCACATGATACTTGAAATTGTTTTTGTTTGCAAAACCTAGTAAAGTTCCTCCTGATATTATCAGCTCACCGACAGGGGAATAGAGTACCCAAGCTGTTGAAGCAAGGTTGCGGGTGTGCCGACTAGCTCTGTCTGCAAATCCAAAGCAAGTTGCCATCTACACATCCATGAAGAACATGGTATCAGCGCAAATATAAATAAGATCCTATAACACTAAAATAAAGTGTCACACCAAGCATTAACACACGTCATGTACAGTATATACAAAGTACCAATGCATAATGGTTTAGGCATAGTACCACTTTAGGAAGAGTCCATTGCGAGGATCTCCTAAATATATCTCATCATAATCTACTAATTCATAGGCTCCCTTTTACAAAACATGTTTTACCACTTATGGACCATGCCACATGGAATCAAGTTTTCCTACCCCCAACTTATCGTGTTTTGGGTCATAATTAAGGACCAATCACCCTCGTTGAAGATATGAGGTTTTTTAGATTTATCATATTGGGCCTTGATGCGCTTCTTATGTGCTTCGTTAGCTAGAGCTGCATCACGGCAAGTTTCGTCGAGTTTTTCCAAGTATAGAAATCATTCTTCCTTGGCAGTGTTGTTTGGTAAAATTTCGACAGTGAGTTTTAGCGACAGAATCTCGCAATCAATAGGTAACACTGCCTCTATTCCATAGACCAACTGGAAGGGTGTGAAACCAATAGAAGTTTTAATGGAAATCTTGTATGCCCAAAGGGATGAAAAAATCATCACGTGCCAATTGGACTTGTGTGTACCCACCATAAATTGAATCATGGTTTTCAATACCTTGTTAATGGCTTGTACTTGTCTGTTTGATTGAGGATAGTAGGGATTTTATTTTTCATGCCAAGAACCCAATTTGGTGCTTAGTTCATCCATCATCTTGTTTTGGAAATGTGATTCTTGATCGGTGACGATGGCTTGCGGAAATATGAATCTTGCAATGCTATGGTTAAACATAAAGAGTGCGGCAGGTTCGATGTCTTCCTTTTATGTAGGCATAGCCTTGGCCCATTTGGTAAAGTAGCTAGCTGCGACAATAACATAACCATGCCCCCTGGATGAGGTAGGATTACAATGCATGAAGTCAATGCCCCATTTGGAAAAGGGAACGACGACGATAACTAGATGTCGTGGGGCTAGATGTGAGCGCTTTTTGTAATGAAAAAGATGTCAAGGAGGACACTTCTTGACTACCTCGATACAATCTTTAAATATGGAAGGCTTGTAGCATCCAATGCGTAAAATTTTCTAGGCTGTATCCATCCTAGAAAGATGACTGCCACATGCACCTGAGTGGCAATCATTCAGAACATGCCCGGCCTCCTCATTAGTTAAACAACGTCGGAGAATGGAACCAATGCCACGACAATATAATATATCACCAATGATGAGGTAATATTTGGTGTGGTGACGAACATGATGGATTTCATCATGAGATAATTGAGGACTGAAGCATTGGGTTTGGAGATACAATGTGATGTCTCCATACCATGGGTCAGAAGTACTTATGAGAAATAAGGACTCATCGGGGAGAGAGTCCATGGGCTCAGTTTCTTGATTAATACGAGGAAGGTCGCAAATAATTTCCATGAAAACCAAATACTTATTCTATTTGGCCTTCTCAAACTGGAGATTGAATTCTTGTAGAATCACGGTCCAACACTGTTAACACCCAAAACATGCTCACTAGCTCATCTCCCTAGTCACATGATCCATTTTTCCACTTTTCCCACCATTTTAGCCTCCAAAACCTCAAAAAACCTTCAAATGGTCATCAAAAAGGACAAAATAAATATTTTTCTCCTCAAAATAATTAAATTTCCTCCAAAAATACCGAAAACCCTCCAAAAGGGCCCAAAATTCCCAAAACAATCAAACAAAAAGAGAATACAATTCAAAAAAGGAAAAAAGAGGGAAAAAGAAGGAAAGAAACCCTAAACCAATAACCTAAACAATGTGGTATCAAATACCATGGGTCAATAATACACCTCTCAAAAAACCTATAAAAAGGTGATGGAGGTCCCCTATTATTCATCCACAATCCATCTTACCCTCATGCTACCCAAATCACTCCCGAAACCCTAAGCTCACCATTTCTGCTTAGATTTGTCATTTGAGTGAGCCATTTGGCCAATCCCTATTGAATTTGGAGAAGAGAAGGAGACATTGGAGCATTGGAGCAATTCGTCCCTACGACTACATGAGCTCCACCAACCTCATCATTGAGGTAACTTTTTATGTAAAACTCCATTTTTAGGTTAATGAAAAGATATGGTTCTCTTCTATATTTGTTTTGCATAAGAAATCAATGAATGTTTATTGTTTACCATTTTTACTGTAGATTTACTTGTAAAGCACCCATGCACATGTTAGATTAGTTTTTACCATTTACACTAGGTTTTTACTGTTTTCTTGAACTGCTACGCGAACATTTTCCACCTAGTACTTGGCACATGAGGATGTGCTACATGGGGTTAGAGTTGACGAAAATGGTAGTGGTGCGGATTAGGATGTATTGACGGAACTTCTGAACAACGACTGCTACGAGAGATAACTTCTCCACATGAGAATACTGGATTTCAGAGTCAATGAGACCCTTAATAAGGTAGTATATCACATGTTACTCGGTGTGACTATCTTCCTGTACTAAAACCATAGCGATAGTTGAAGTAGAAGCAGCAAGATAAAGGATATAATCCTTGGTGGAATCCGGAGGTTGTAACATGGGAGGATGAGTGATTGCATGTTTGAGGTTGTCAAACGATTTTTTAGCATAGTCATCCCAAATGAATGGGACGTCCTTCTTTAACAACTGCATGTATCCTTGTATTTTCTCTGTGAAATTACACATGAAACGACGCAAATAGTTTTCCTTCCCCTACAAACTTTGAAGTTCTATAATATTCGTGGGTGGTGGTAGGGAAACAATGGCCTCCACTTTGAGGGGATCGATGCGGATCCCGTCCTCGGAAATGATGAAGCCTAGGAGGCATCCAGATTCCAGACAGAAAATGCACTTATGAGGATTTAAACGGATGTTATACTGTCGACATCAAGGAAATACAACCATCAGATGATCGATGTGGAAGTCACGATGATTCGAGTGAGAAGGTAAATAGTCTAGGTAAGGTTCCAAAAAATATTTCACATCATGGAAAGCATACGACATGGCCCACTGGAATGTGGCACCAACATTTTTAAGGTGAAATGGGAGTTTTTTATATGTAAACGTACCCCATGGGAAGATGAAATCAACATTATGTTGGTTAGATGGGTGGATCTCTATTTGATTATAGCTACCAAATACACCCATGAATGAGAAGATGACACTTCCAACACAGTTGTCGATAATTTGGTCGATACACGGGGTAGGGTAATTGTCCTTAGGTCAAGCCTTATTCAAGTCCCTATAATCGACACATACTCTGATGGTTCCTTATTTTTTCATAACCAGGATGACATTAGAGACCCAATATGTTAAGGGAGCAAGATAAATGAACCCAACCTTCAACAATGTTTCTATCTTTTCTTTAATAGCCGTAGTTATCCTAGGGTGCATGGGATGGATTTTTTTCCAGACATGTTTTTCATCGGGATATGTTTGAATCTCATGCATGACAATGGCAGGACCAATCTCAGGCATTTCATCATAGATCCATCAAAATACGTCGTGGAAATGTTTTAAAATGGTCGTAAAAGTGTTGAATTCATCAGGATAACAAGTTTGACCTATGTTTATATGTTCCATGACTCCTGGTTTTACCGAGATGTCTATCGGAAAGGTAGGCGTGATGTTTTCCAGGTTCCCCTCAATTACCGTATTGCACGCAAGAATAGGATATTGAGGGAGAATAGTTTCAATGGCATTCTATGCCATGTCTAACAGTGGAAGGAAGGACGATCGATGATGAAGGTATTCCCATGGGGGTTGACCTACGCTCATAATATCAATGATTGATTCGTCAGAATGAAAAGTATGGAGTAGAGGATCTGGTAGGGATGAAGTGTGTTGTAAGGGAAGATAACCTATGGTAGATGCCACTGAAGGGTGGGAATCTAGTAGATCAGGTGTTGATTGGATGTACTCGTATGTAGCTTCCACGGGGCTGAGAGGCGTCACCTCTCCAATCAAATCCACATGATTAGGATCGGGCACAATCTATTGATCAGTTGATTTGGAAGAATTTGGGATCATAGATGAGATCATGTTCATCGTTTCAACATGGGAAGGGGGATCTGGTGATGGAAAGACTCCAATGAGGGATGACTCTTTAAGGAGTCCTACCCCCACACTCACATATATTTGCGTAGAGTGTCCTAACAGAGGAAGATTATCTGCAGGATGAGTAGTGGTGTTAGGTGTACAATCTAACTGGTCGATGGTGACAATTATCCCTTGGTGGGGAAATTGCACAATGCAGAAGACAAATGATGTAACCGCAGTCATGGCATAGAACCAGTTTCAACCATGTAATAAGTTATAATCCAATGGGGAAATGATGACTTCCATGTTAATGGAAATAGTCTTAACGCCTAACTCTATGGTCAAATATTGCAACAACCCATGGGGTTGAAATCCACGTCCGTCAAATGATTTCAATGTAGTGGGGGAACGGTTCAACTGGGGAGAGGCTATGGCTCGCCAACAGGATAATGACATAACCGAGGTAGAGGAGCCTTCGTCTAAGATAGTAGGATGGATTCTTTTCCTAGAAAAATTAATAATGATTTGGAATGCTAGTTGGTGGAAAATCCTCAGCTTGAAATAATCTAGTTTGAACATGCTTGTATTGGAGGAATCAAGATCTACAACTCCTATCACAAATAGCAGTGTATTTTGTTGATTGGGGCAGTTTTGTAAGACTTCTAGCATTGACATAGCACAAGGGGCTTGTGTTAAATCCTCTACAATGTTGTAATTTTGAGCGGCCCGAGCATTGGGATTGAAAGCAAGTTTTCGAATCGTGCTCTTGGGAAAATGCAACACTAAATATGGTAAAGGTTTCTCTATGGCAAGAGGAACTTGAGGTGAAGGAATGCTAGATGTAGATGTAGAGGATTTTTCAGTATTACATCTGTTAGATTCCTTGCTAGAAATAGAGTAATATGTATGTGATATGTTGAACAAGTTGATTGTTTCATTGTGCATCATGAGAACATGAGAGGTTGTGGACGGTTCTCCTTGAGAAGGAGATGGTTGTTGTGCTACCATATGTTGTTGTTGCGTGGGGTTTCCCTTGAGAAACTTTTGCACTTCTTCACGATGTGGAAATTATTTGGTGATGTGATCGTCACCACACAGTAAACAAGGATATTTAACCTTCCGCTTTTGTTTGGTTTCATCAGGATTATTTTTGGGCTCCTGTTGGTTAGAAGACTTCTTTGATTTTGATTTGTTCTTCTTTTTTTCCACTGGATTTTTGAAGTGAAGCAGATTGAACTGAATTCACTTCCTAAATGGAAGCAGGGCTGGGTGATCGATTGGTTGTTTCCATCCTATGGCGAGGTTGGAGGGGAACTATGGTGGTTTTGTGATCCACCTGATTGTGTAGCAGGATGGACATGAACTTTACCAATAATTCCATTGGCATGTGATCCCGTGGGATGTTTTGTTGGATCATATGTAGGGCGGGGGGCATTAGGAATAATATCATACAATGTGCCATATTGAGCATAGGATATGTATAGATACTGAGCATGTGATATAGCTTGTTCTTCCATAACGGCCCCACCCATAGGCACATCTTTAGCTATGATAGGTAGAAGTGACTTCGTGAACCAATCAACAAGTAGTTGGTCTGTAATGACTTCTTTAATAACATGTCATCTCCTTCTCCATTAATGAATTTGATCGAAAATGTGAGTGGAGGTAGATTAATGGAGAGAATTCAAAACATCCTTGTTGGTTTTGTAATGGATTGGTAGTTGAAAATGAGTCAAAAAGGCAATAGCTAAGGATTGAAAATCGATGAAAGAATGTGGTGGCAACTCAATATACCACTTTGTGGCGAGTACCAGTAAGGGTTGATTGAAAGAGACCCAGATGCATAGAATCGTCCGTCAAGGAATTGGAGGAACACCACAAATGATAAGTCATTACGAGGTTCTTAGGATCCTCACTGGGTTTTCTGTCAAACTTTGGGATGTCTGATGGTAAATTCACAGGAATAGTTCACTAATTTATACCATGTTGAATGGGATCATTAGTAAAACATGACAGATCTGGTAAATCAAGTGTGGCTAGAAATGGTTACTGTCGGTTTGGATGTGGATACTGGTAATACTGATAAGTCATCGGAGTACTAGTAGGAACATGGACCGAATGATTGTAAGGTCCTCCCATAGGAGTTTGGTCATATGGAGGTGGGCCTCCCAGGTTGGGAGGTGGAACTGAAGAGGGTCGTCCTCCATATTAAGTTGGTCTGCCGCTAGAATATGGGGTTACTCCTGGTTGAGGGGGTGGGGCAGGTGGTGGGGGAGTAGGTGAGAAAGGTGGTGGGGGTGGTCGGTGTGGTGGGGATGGTCCTCTGGATGGAGGTCCCAAGTGGTGGAACATTATGGTTCCTCTACGAGGTATTCGTGTTTCTGGGATAGGGTAATCCAGGAAAAATATTTCCTGGATATTTTTGACGTATAGCAACATTATAATTACTCGGATATGTACGCCCCCATGGGGGTTGGGTCCAAGTGGATAATCCCCCATTTGATGTGCCCATGTAGGTTGTCCCATGGCTGGGAGTGAACTCCCAAACATGCTATCGCTTATGTGTGAATAATTTCCTCTGATTACGTTTTGTCCCATAACTAGATGGTACCCCTCAGCTAGATTTGGTCCACCGACTAGGGCTTCCCCCTTAGTTGAAAGTTTTCCACTAATTGGAGTGTGCCAAATAAGCATATGTTGACCACTAATCATAGGCTGACCCATACTCATATGTTCACCACTAATCGTAGGCTGACCTATACTCATATGTTGACTACTAACTATAGGTTAACTTCTAGTCAAGATTTCAGGTGGAGGTTGTGTTCTAGTTATGAAGTTAATAGTTGTTGAAGGTTTCCCTCCAGTTGTTGGGGTCGACTAAGGTATAGAACCGGTACCCTAAATTTGAGGTGTACTAGACGGGAAAGAGGGTTGACCTTGTTCATAAGTGGTCATGTTGTGTGTAGATATTCCTGGTGAAGAAAAAGATAAAGAATGTACAGGGGAATGTTGTTCAAAAATTTGTACTTCTGAATTGGACCTAGGGGAAATTGTGGCATCTAAGCGCATTATTGAGTGTTCATAAACATTCCATAGTTCGTAAACTGGTGCGAGAAATATGTCATCAGGAATCCATGGAGGAAACCGACATGGTGGAGTTTCTACCATCAAAATTGAACCGAAATAGGACACATGTTGACCTAAAGAAGTGTCCCAAAATGATGCAATTGGACCAAAAGATATTGATATCAGGTAGTCTTGGGGATGAATGAAAATCCAGTCTGTAGCTTCATGATTTCTTTCCATTGAATGATGAAATGTTGTGTCATATGGAGGTGGTTGTTCCACCAAAAAAGGTCCCGTAGGATCAATTATAGGTGGGTTTCCAGGAGGAGAATAATTCACTCTTGGTTCTAAGGTAGAAGTGTCTTCCTCATGTGACACAGATGTTGTGGGTTGATCCATAGTTGATCCCAAGTTCTCCTCTTGGTTAAGAGGATATGCTGTTGGAAAGTTTAATATCCTACGGGATCTTCTTAAAGGTTGATCAGCTAGGATGGATGAAGAAAAAATTCTCCTAAAAGTATCCTAAATAAAAGAAAAACACACTTCAAGACCTACTCAAGATAAATCCACATGCAAACTGTATGATATATGTGATTCAAAATTCTAGAACCTCATGGGGTTATCAAGGCGTCGCAACTCACGATATACTATAGGGTCCAACAGTTATCCTCAGCCTAATATTTAAGAGCACTAACTAGGGAGGATGAGAACTTTACCCCTGATAGTATGAACCCAACTACCTAGAAGTACGTGCATACTAGCTCCCCGATTGTTGTTCGTGGAGTATTTCCATGCCAAGATGGCCATGGTTAACTCGGATGGTTTCAAAAATCCTAGTGGGGTCTCCCGATATACTCAAGGTACGTGGGAGCTCCAATCCATAGTGGTGCAGTCTAATGCACAACCACACAACACAAGCCTTCTTATATACTATCGAGCATGTGAAGCACATTTCTATATACCCAAATTTATGTGAAAGGCCATTCGATATACCGACTGGTATGTGGAAGAAATACAAGCCCTTGGGATGCAACGCAAGAAAATAACGACAACTTCTACGCTTAAATACATCGTAACATGTCTCTAACCTAGAAAACGAGTTTCTATAAAATTTTAACCTAGGCTACCACTTGATTTTAATTTGTACGGTTAGGTGAATCCATGAACTAAAGACTTGGAATTTAAACAAGATGCAATTTGGCCTATATGAAAATGCAAGTCTTTCTTTTTCTTTTCGATGAAAACTAGTTAGAGTAAGGAGAAATTATTTTTTGTTTTTCGATAATAAAATGAACAAAGTACCTCTATACTTTCAAAATCAACCAAAAGACTAAAAATCACTCTTTTCAATAATCCAACAAAAGAAATGAGAGTAACACACCAAATCCAAATATTTCTTCTTTTCTCTTTTCAGCTTAAGGGAATCTACGAAAAAATGAAAAGACGAATTTCTGTTTCGAATGCAATAACTCTAATTGTGAAATAACGATCAAAAGAAGTGGAGAGACAAATCAAGAATGCAAGAGCTTTCAATAAATTTGCAATACTTTGAGAAGGCTTAAAAGTACTTAAAATTTCCAAGGAAATGATCAATGACTTCTCACAACCAAGAAAATATAAGCAAATAACAATTGTTTATTTTTTTCAAAGATCTTTCAAACAATCATTCCAAATCATAAAAACTCTGTACAACAATTTCAAGTAATAAGCTTGAAATGAAGATAATAAAAACTTTGATTTTCTAACCAATGTACCCAATAGATCTAATAATTATGCCACTCTTTCAACCTATCTTTAGATAACTAGAGAATGTATGCGACCACAATCTTTAATGAATTGGAAATTCTCAAAAAATGTAATCACCCAAAATCTCAAAAACACACAAAACCACACAAAATTGAGCAAAAAAACACGACAACCAAGTATTGGAGGGATTAGAAGTCAAATCAAATAGATCAGATGGCCTAATAAGGAGTCACAAGACTGGATGTGCTCATGAGGGATTGAAATTTCCCACTATGATTAATACACCTACTTAACTAGCTAGGACTCTAATCAATACTTAAAATTCAAAAAATAATCCATGGATGAAGTATGTTGTGTCTAGGGGGTTCTGCAACTGTGAAAGACAACATACAGAACTTGGAAAATCAAGCTAAAAATCAATCTGGGAGTTTTTTACACTTGTATACCAAGTAATGAAGGGAGACTCTCCCTACAGAGATACACCAGAGCATTGGGAGTTCCAACGATGCGCGCTGCTCAATCGGGAAGTGCGTCAGTGATCCAGGATGCAAACCGACAGATAGCGTCAATGACGAAGGATGCTCTAAGGAAAAGGGCATCAAAATTACAGTGACTCGGGCAATGAACTGCCCAAGTGCATCGGGTGGGATCCAAGCAATAAAAATAAAAAATTGTCAAAGAATAAAAAGATTAAAGACTCAATAAATATCCCAAATAGAGTCTGGATGGCACATAAACTCTCTGATGGTCAGATCCAAAAAGAAGAGGCAACTTATAGGCTAGAGCCTAATTTGGAAAGAAATTAAAGAAACCAAAAATTGCAATGAAATCAAAACTATGGATTACTCTCCCCAGTATGGTTGCCAATTTTGTTTACAGACAATCTGTAAGGGCAGACACAAATGGATCTCCCTAGTCTAAATGGTTCATATCTAGAACAACACAAGTACATAACACAAATATATTTTCTAGATTGATTGAAATGCAAAGAAGGTGAAGAGATAAATTAATTTATGGATGCATTTCCTTTCTCTTTTCTTGATCCAAGTCTTGATTTTCAGATCCTTAGCTGCAAAACAACATAAAACATGTGGAAACAAACAAGTAGTGAAAGCACATGATTGTGAATCAATCTAGATCAACAGTCAAAGAGGTTAATCCTAAGCATTATTAACACAACAAGTTTATGGAAATAATTTGTATTAGATGTAATAATAAGAAGTACAAAGAGAGAGGTGTTACAACCAATGCTTTGATGTTGTAACCTCCTTCCAAAAATCCTAGCCTCAAAGTATCAAATGCTTAGCCTCTTATGGTTGAAGAGGATCTCATAGAAAAATTCCAGCAACATGTGGGTACTCTATCCTTCCTCTGTTAAAAATGGAGAGCGGGTTCACATATATAGGGCTAAAGGGATAGGAGAGATTGAGTATTTAGGGGAGAGGCTTAAGGGATCATCCCACTACGTAAGGGGATTGAATGCCACCTTTCCAGATATGTAGGTATAAGTCTCCACACCATCCAAGATTCGATAAGTGGCTTGAAGCTTCTCTTTATCCATGTTAACCACCAGCAATGCACTTTCCACAAGGACAACTCGTACCAATAGAAGGGCGATGCACCTTGTGTAAGAGCAATCAACGTCACTGATACACTCTACTAGCGTGCAGAATGCGTCACCTTAAGTCTTACGCACCTTGCCAGAGGTGGCAATGCATCAGGTTGACAAAAAAAAGTTAAAGTCATAAACCTCAACTCCTCTTTCTGTTTTTCAACCCAAGTACTTTAGGAATCAGGGCATATAGAGGACACATAACTCATGATGATGATATTTTGGTGTAACAAATATCTCATTGATAATTGTGGTGGAGTATTTAGACACAATTTGGAAAGAAAAATACATAGGTTGGAGAATATCCCATTGGGAAGAACCATTGACCATCTCCACAATTGATTTTCTTACAATTAAGGAGAATCAATGGAAATATATCCTTGATGATTGTGGTGGAGTATAACACAATTGAGCAAGAAAAGTACTAAGCTTGGAGAATCACTAATTGAGGAGAACCATAGATCATTTATCATTTTGGTGATGGGAAATATATGTAATCGAAAAATATATTCGTCAAGGAAGAAGCTACCTGAATAAATCATCGAATAAATTAGAGAAAAGAGAATAAATGACATGACCAATATGTGATATTTTCAATGTCTTAGATATAGATTCAATAAGACAGCTTCACATGGAATATTTTTGAGAATGAGAGAAGAAAAATAAATAAGATAATTTGTGGAAAAACTATGTATCATATTTCATGACTATGATTACAATATATAATACATCTTCCATGGAGAAAATCGAATTCCTAAGAGGCAAGTTTAAAAGCACAAAAAAAAGGCTTACTAAAGGAAAAAAAAACCCTATGTGTTAAAAACACACTTTCCTAAACAGTCTAAAAACTCACGAATTGGATGAATATGGTATGGAATCTCATGAGTGAGGTAAATGGGATGTAATTAAGTCTTTATGAGAGAATAAAATATGTGGAGGTCGAATTTCCCAAGTGGTAAGAGTTTCCAAGTCAAATAGCTTTTCCTTATCCACTAGAAAGTAGAAAAAACAGGATAAAGCTGTCTAAATCAGGAAACTATCTTTCTAATTCAAGAATAGAATAAAATCAGACATAATCCAAGGAAATATTATCCATAATATATCCAATTTCGTTTTGTTGAATTAGGATAGCATGTGGTCCACTAAAAGAAAAAACTGGCCCTATTTACCTAGTCAAAACTTAGGAAATTAATCATAAATGATTAATTAATTATATCCTAAGTATAAAATGGTATAAGTGGGTTTTTTAATACTCTAACCCCCCCCCCTTAAACCTGACTTTATGTGGTGGAAATCATAAAAATATCAGAAATATTGTTAGTTTTTCATCATTTAATTCAATAGATCTAGGATCTTAACTGAAAGAACAACATGTACATCATATCAAGCATACGAGACAAGAGACAAGAGACACAAAACATTTCACCGGGGAAAACAAAGAAGGTGAAAAACCACGCAACTTCCTCAGAGATAGAATAAGCATCAATACAAGGATCACCATGATCAAACCCAAGAGATAGATATATTCAGCAGCATGCTCCTCCTCCACTTGTGCGCATCCTCCTCTTCTCTCACTAATGCGAAGTGAGTGAATGAGATAATGTGTAAAATGAGAGAGACACACTCTCTATTTATACACTAGCTTTCACTTGACCTTTACTCAACTAGGTCAGCCCCAACTTAACAACTTAACATAAAATGACTTTGGGCCGACCCCATTAGGGTGGTCTAATAACCCTTTGACCCACACAACTCATATAGGGCCGACCCGAGCAAGGTGGTCTAATAACCCATCAAATATAAGTTGCGACACTTGCAAATATAAATGACGACACTTCCAATCGGAGGAATAATACATCTCCGTTGGGGATACAATAAAGTACAAATACAATAAACAAGTGAATACCTTCTAAAGTTACAAATACGTCAACACTTCCTCTTAACTAGGAAGGTATTCTCTTGACACAAATCATCAATACATATAGGCACAAGTCTTCAATTCTAGAGCTGGATCATCATCACTAGATCATGGAGCATCATCATCATCACTACTGTTGTACTCGTCATCTCGATCACTGGGCTATCTCTCAATTCTTCTCATCATAGGAAGTTCTACAAAGCCATCTCTTTTTCATGCTGGATGTAGGCCCACCTCCTCTAGGTCTTCATAAATACTGGCCATACTGTGGAATCCTCAGGACTTATTACATGCGTCACAATGCCTCGAAAGAGTATCCTAGGATCCTTTATGTGATGAACCACGACCGAGAAGATCTCCCAGGTCAACTTACATGTGACTCCCACCACAATTCCTTGAAAGAGTATCCCAGGATCCTTTATGTGTCGAAGCACAACCGGAAATATCTCCCAGGTCTACATACATGTGATCACCACAAAGCCTCGAAAGAGCATCCCAGGAATGATTACGAGTGTACTCCTCAACCTATCGGATCTCCCAGGTCTAGTTACATGTGGTCATGGAAAAACCTCGAAAGAGCCTCCCAGGACTGATTACGAGTGTACAACTCAACCTATCGGATCTCCTAGGGTGCTATTATATGCCATAGGACAAATCCTCGAAAGAGTATCCCAGGATCCTTTATGTGCTGCAGCACGACCGACACGATCTCCCAGGTCTAGTTACATGTCCTCCGAGAGCAATGGATTGAAAGAGTATCCCAGGATCCTTTATGTGCCGCAACATGACTGGCAAGATCTCCCAGGTCAACTTACATGCTCATCTGCACAACCTATCCACGGCCACAGAGTATCAACCTGATACTCACCATACATCATCCTGATGTACATGATCATCCTGATCATCTTCATAGCATCATATAGATGCATATCATCCAGAGTATCATCCTGATACTCATCACACATGATCATCCTGATCATCGTCACTACATCATCCCAATGCATGTCATCCAAAGCATCGTCCTGATACTCATCACACATGATCATCCTAATCATCGTCACTGCATCGTCCTGATACATATACATATACATGATCCAACTGATCATACAAATCATCCAACTTATGCATAGCAATATACATGATCCAACTGATCATACAAAGTATCCAACTGATGCATAACAATATACATGATCCAACTATTCATACAAAGCATCCAACTGATGCATATCCAAAGCAGTAACTAGAGCATCGTCCTGATGCTCATCACATAGCGCTTACATCCACAGCCATGTGAAGGATACTCCTCTCACCATGCTTGGAATGGCTCCTGTAAATGTGCCCCATCAATTCTTCCTCGAAGTATCTTCAATCTGAAGAACACCAAGCCTCTCTCTGAAGTACTCAAACTTCACTCTGGCTAATGGTTTCTGTTGCTTGGTTTTTCAACCAAGCATGTGCAAGGATGCACCTATTAACCTGTAATAGCAGTTTCAATATAAAACAAAAACAACTATGAATAAACTAATATAATCTGATCTAACATAAGCATGTGAAAATAAATAAAAAACTAGATTTCAAAACATAAGCAATAAGATCTAAGACACAAGAAAGAAATTGAGAAATTTAATCTTTTGTATTACCTCAAATGGTGAGGATGGTGAATGTTGAGCAACTCCAAGGTTGATAAGCTCTAATGTCCAATGTTCTCTTCTTCTCCAATGCTTCAATGAGTTTCTTCAAACTCGAAATGGGAGGCAATGGCTCTCAAAGGGAATTTGGCAGCATAAGGATAGGATGAAATGTGGATGAATAATGAGGAGCCCTTATCACCTTTTTATAGTTTTTGGGTGATGGGTAATGCCATTATGGTTTTAAGGAAACCAATGGTATGGACCAACATGGTTTAGGTATCTTTTTCCCTCTTTTTCCTTTTTTGAATATTTTTTATATTTTTATTCCCTTTTTCAGGGTTTTTTGTGTTTTTTGAGGAAAAATACATATTTTGAGGGGAAAAAGGGGTATTATGGTCTTTTTGGTGACCTTTTGAAGGTTTTAGAGGCTCAAATGGTGGAAAAAGTGGACAAATGGGTCATGTGAATAAGGGAGTGAGCTAGTGAGCACTTTTTGGGTGTTAACAGATTGCCCCCTGATGTGTAAGGGCAGGAGCTCATCGTATGACCGATAGACATCATGGTTCTTTTGTATTTTTTCCTGGGGTTTGGAGAAGAGAAGAGACTGATTGGAGACTAGAACAATGGCCCCTTGGAAGCTGCAAAAACTGAAAAAAATACATGGCCTCAAAATGAATGAGGAATAATCTCTAATAATGGACGAGGCGGGCATAACTGAGCTCATGTCAAGACATATACATAACAATTAGGCCCAAGAAGGGGGACCTGAATAATACATAAAAATCTGTTGGTACATCATAATGGTCCAGAGGGGACATAATGCTGGGATGTACTCATGATCATACCATGACTAATCTCAATAACTGATACACTAGAAAAGAGCAACAACCATTCTGAAAAAGGTTTCAGAAGGGTTGATGAACTATTGGAGCTTAAGGTGTCCGACATCTGTAAGGACTCAAAGACCGTGAGCCAATATATGAGGAATTTATGTAACTGTATACTCGAGGAAGTATAAAACTGGGGTACATCTTGACAACTGTCGTTGAGCGCCACCCGGATATCCATAGGAATGTGTAACTGGTTGTTTTCTCAAAAAGACACATAAATGTGGTAGAGTCAGGTAATATCCGGGGTCTTCAACAAATATCTGAAAGGACCGATACCCTGTATGAGTCTCGACGATGCGATCAAGGTGTTGAAGTCAAGCATGTGAGAAACAATCATTTGGAGAGGCATTGAGGACTCCTTTCAAAATGATCCGTAGGCACTCATCACTAATGGTGATGAGTCCAAGGCACAGGGACCTTTCGGTCTATCCTATGGAATAGATTTGGTTGCCATCGACAGACAAAGACTAGCAACTACCAAGGCGATGATGTTTTTTTGACAGGAGCAGGTGTACAACTGAAGTGTTATAGTACTGATGGTAGGACTGACATACTATGGGGATGGGGAATAACTGGGGTCATAGAGTGGGTGGACTCAAACTTCCTTTGTTCAGAGCATGATGACATGGTGGTTAACCTGACAGCATAGGAAACTGACTTTTAGGTGTGAGGATCATAGCTCTTCAAGGATATGTATTGTTGACTTGAGTGACTCTGGGGGGAGAAGTTGATGGATGCTATTGGGAGACTCTCAAGGTGACATACTGTAGAATACTCTGAACAGAGGCGACTAGAATGGGGAAGCTACCATATGAGTCATGATCTGTTGTGGCGCAGAAAAGCACCATTGGGTCCTTCTTTGTGGTTTTAATGAGCTCCAAGAAGGGATAAAAGTGTGCTCTAAAATGGTACTGTCCTGTGGATTTATGTGAGCCCAAGATTGTTTATGCTCGTGAGTGCTTTCATTTTTACGGAGTTTGAAAATGATAAGAAGACTCTGAATTTGTGGAGGAGTACCGTCCTGTGGATTTGTACAAGCCCAAGACAATAATTGCTCGTGGTTGCTTTAAATTTTAGAGAGTCTGAAAGTGGTAAGTAGAATCCATTGGTGTTCTTTTTTGTATGTTAGTCTCCAAGGCCCGAAAAAGCATAAAATGATGCAAATGGAGAACTCTTCTAGCCAATGTGACTAGAGTATTCCATTTTCGTAATTAGTCTACAAGGTCCCGAAAAGGGGTAAACTTATACCAGGTAGACACCCTTTCAGATACTTTTAGCGAGCATGAAAGGAAGCAAGATTGCTCGATGATCTTTTCATTGTTTTAGGAGTTAGAAAAGAGCTTAACAGAAACTCCTTAAGTGCCTTTTTCCTAAAAGAATTGCTCGGCCCGAAAAAGGGGTAAAATTGTACCGAACAAAAAGGTATTGGTGAGAGCGAGGAATGATCTCAAGTATCGTCATGAGCGTGGAAAATGGAATCCGACGATATAAAGATTGTAAAAAATGGGCAATGGTCGATTTGGCACGCAAACCGAGGTGATGAGTGGCATTTTGAAAAAATGCCCAAAAATTATCAGGTTGAGAGTGAGAAATGATCTCAAGCATCATCACGAGCATGGAAAACTAAATCTGGCGATATAAGACTCGCCAAAAATGGACCACGATCGATGTGGCACGTAAATCGAGGTGATGAGGGGCATGGGAAAAAATGCCCAAAAAATATGGTGGTGAGAGCAAGAAATGATCTCAAGCATCATCACGCGTGCGGAAAACTGAATCCGGCGATATAAAACTCATCAAAAATGGATCACGGCCGATGTAGCACGTAAATTGAGGCGACGAGGGACATGTGAAAAGATGTCTTAAAAATCCAATGGTGAGAGTGAGGAGTGATCTCAAGCATCATCACGGGCACATATACATGAATTCGGCAGTGCAAAGGGTGCGAAAAATGGAGGTCAAATAAATATGGAATGGTCAAAGGAAAAACGAGGTTAAACAATGGTTATATATAAAGGTGAGCCTACCAAGCAAAGGATGCAGTGGTGGCGATAAATGGTGACCCGCGGGGATGAAATACTAGGCATATCAAACCAAATCAAATATACAAGTGACACGTGACCTCAAAAATGGTTGAGATCACAAATGTGAAAAAGTGAGCAGGGTTAATGTCCTACCCCCATGCTATGTGCATGGGGTTTATGATTGTGGATCACATATGTGTTGGTTTGAACAATGGGGTCATTGAAATACTGAGATAGATGTGATGGGGAAGGTTCAAAATGATTGATCATGCCCCCTATCCCACCCCGTATCCTAGGGTCAAGGTAATATATTATGCCCCCTAACTTAGAGGTGTCAATGTGGTGCATATGTTGTCTCAAAGAGGGATCAATAGGGCATTGAGTAACTATTGGCGGGGGTGTATACCATGAGGATGTGGGCTGTGGTGGAATACTGAAGTGATGATATGATGATGGGGGATTCCCCTTGCAGGGTGGATGCCCCCAATACTGCCGATGAGAATGACGATGATGATGAGTAGGCAAGGTTTCAAGCCTGCCCCCATGCTATGGACATGTGGTTTCCTCTTTGATTTGAAAAGGTTTAATATGTGGGTTAGAGGGATCAATGGAAGGGGTCGACCGAACAGAGGGGTATCCAGTGGAAACCATGTAAATGGTGTTAATTTCTTCCGAGGAGGAAGATGGTGGGGGATGAATTTCCTCAATGGTAGGAGTGGATGTTTCTAGATCGACATTATTCAGTTTGTATAGAGTTGCTCTATAATCTGGGAGATCAGGGCAGTGATGTGAGTGATGGCCGTAAATGATGCATATCGCACAAGGGTGGTTGGTACGCAATGATTTATCGCGAGGATGAGGGGGCAGTTCTAGTTTGACAGCTGGGATGTTAGTGTCATCATCCAACATTTGCATGTGTTCTTGTTTGCATGTCTTCTTGAAGTGCTGGTAATTGTGGACATTGATGGGTAGCATGGCTTATATCGTTGCACAAAGAGCACTTGGGGGGTATGCGGATTGTTGGGGGATTCTTTGCTAATTTGGGGGTCGTTGGGGGGGTGCGAGTTGTGGGTCTAGTGGTGTAGGTTTGTGTACCTCTTCTCCCAGTGTTTCAAAGTTGTGGGGGAGTATAATTGGATGTTGATGCGGTACCCGCTGTTGGAGGTGGTCGATTCTGGATGTTTTCTACACTAGGGGGTGGACGGTTAGAAGTATTGATGGGTTGCCCCGGTTGTAAAATGATATTCGGTGTCAAGGGAGGGGTTTGGGGTAGGTAGGTACCATACAAGTAGTCCTAATGTCAATCCTGAGAGATTAAGTGTAGCCATGAATGGTGTGCTAATGGTTCCTGAAGGGGGAAATAAAAATGGGATAGTATGAATTGGTGTGGCTCCTATGTGAGTTGGCACTGAGGGTGGTTGCAGGAGTAAAGGGGGTTGTTGGTTTGCTACCTGTGTGTTTTGCGAGAGGGTGCAAAAATCAGATATCTCGGTTATCTTCAAACGGGGTGGGATGGATTGGAATGTGGAAGTCATAGGTGATTCCGAGTATAGTCCGGGTCTGACTATGGAGATGAACGATGTAGGTGCGTTCTGAACTAGTTGTTCAATCATAGGGAGAACATTTGCAGGTGAACCGGGGGCGTATTATTTTTGACGCATTTGGAGATTGATATCATTTTATGACATGATTAGCAAATCGTGAGTGTTTGACTCAGTATGATGGTAATTGGTTGTAGCATAGGCAATTTGTTGTTGTGGTGCAGCAGATCCTTGTGGGGGATCCATTGGACGAGTGTTTACTACTCCTTGGTTAGGTAGAGGAGGTGGTGTTGGCTGTGCAGCGTGTCCTTGTCATTGGGCATCATCAGTCTAGAGTTGACGCGCTCGATCTAAATGGGGACAATTATGTGTGTAATGGCTGTAGACTCCACATATGGAACATGGATGGTTTGTTCTCAAGTTATTATTTTTGGCTTGTTTTGGTGGACTGTCGGGGTTTTGGTTGTGGGGAGCATCGTTATTATTATTTGGGGGATTATGTGGTGGTCCACCTTGGTTGTGTTGCTGGTTTTTTCTGCGGTTATGTCCTCTTCCGTGGTTTTGTTCACCTCCCTGGTTACACTGGTTGTTCTAGTTTGGAGGTTGGTTTTGCTGTGCATACAAATGCCCTTGGGCAGTAGGTGGGTTTTGAGGTCATGGGGGCTCTAGAGCAAGTTGCGATGGGTAGTAAGCAGGAGGGTTATGAGGTGGACCTGTTGTTTGTTGTGGTTGTGGGTAACGTTGAGCTGCTGGAAGTGTTGGAGCAAGAGGTGCTGCCTGTTGAGGATAATAAGCCACTTGGGCTTGTGGCTGAACCGAAGTCTGGTGGGCCTGTTGGTTATAGTATAAAAGTGGTGCGTAAGCTGATGGTGCTTTCCCATAACACTGTGGTGGACATGAGGGTCCATGAGTGTGGTGGGTGTGCGTTACTAGAGCATACGAAGTTGTAGCTACAGAATGAGATGAAGCCCTAGAAAGGTCTGGGGCATTGTTTGTACTCATCATGGTAAAAGGTTTGTTTTGCACCATAAACTGGCCGATAATTCCGTCGGCAGCATGGGATGCCCCTGTCGCGTCATGGCGAGATGGATCGCCGTGCAGGGCATCCAGTAAAATGGTGTATAGATATCCAGACTGGGCATATATGAGGTCGAACTACTAGGATTTTAAGATGGCTTTTTCTTTCGACCGGGGTCGTTCAGACGCTACATCTTTGGCTATGAGGGGGAGGAGTGATTTGAAGAATCAGTCCAAAAAGATATGGTCATCAAGATTTATCTTGTAGAGGCTACGCTGCTTACGCCACTCATGGATATGATCGGTGATGTGTGTAGCGGTGTTCTGTCTACAAGACAAAAGTATTTCCACTCCTGCATCATAGCGTACAGGTAGTTGAAAGAACTAAAGGAACGTTGAGGCAAGGGATGTAAAAGTGGGGTGTGTTCCATGTGGCTGCTCAGTCTACCACTTGGCTGCAGAGCCATTGAAAGTTCTTTGTAAAAGTCTCAATCTAATAGGATTGGTTTTGGGGATGTTCTCTAGCTTTTCCTTGAAATTTTGGGATATCTGAGGGAAGCTTTGTGGGCATGGGGGGCCATGCAGAGTCATGTCTAATAGGGTCATTGGTTAACCTTGCCAGGTCTGGTAAGTTTAGACTAGCAATGTATGGCAGACTGGTAGATGGGTGTGGCATGGTCACTGGGGCATAATTGCTAATGGTAGCTTTATGGATTGGTCCAATGCCCCCTATGGGTATGGTAGGTGTGAAAGGGATGTGTCCTCCAACCGATGTGGTGTGGGAGGGGCCTATGCTCCCAAGTGTAACATGGGTTGCAGATGGGTTAGGAATGGTTCCAGTAATCACTGGGATTTGGGTAGTGGCGATGAAAGAGGGAATGACCCCCATGTTGGGAATACCTAATATAGGTGTTGGTCCTGTGTTGGGCATGCCTAAAGCAGGCATGGCCCCAATATTAGTCATGCCTAAGGGGGTTGTGGCTACTGTGGTTGTCACGGTAGTAGAGGGGGTTTTTGATATAGCCCCAACAACACTGGTGAAATGGGGTTCATATTGTGATCTAGCCATAGGGTTGGTTGGTAATGTCTCGGTAGGGTGTTCGGATTCAGCCTCAGAATCAGATGTGAAATGAGGTGCGTCAGAATTGGATGAATAGGTTTTATGCCGATGACATGTGGAGTCAAGGGATAACGCTATACGTCTATGACGTGTAGAGTCAAGTGTACCGAATTGAGGGGGTTCAACCTGAAAACGCAGGGATTGTCTTAAGTTCTCAATGGTGAGATATGTCTAGAAATGTCAATGGATGGTGGTGAGATAAAAAACTCAAGACCCTAGTGCAACGATGTGTGCATGAGGGGAGTGTGAAAAAACAATGGCTCTCAGGCCAACAATCAACCTCAAAACACTTACTATAACAGTTGTGCTATAGTAAGTGGAGTAATCAAGAAAAGCGGTCAGAATACCAAAAATCAAGCGGCTCCTAGAAAAACGTGGTGCTCACTAGACCAAGGGAGGTAGCAGAGCATGCAAACGCTTAACTAAAAGTGGTATTATGACTCAATGAAACATATCCTCTGCAAGGTGATGAAATCCAAGTCAGACAATATGAGTAGTGGAATCAAAGGCTAGATATCCCCCTACCGGGAGGGATACCGGGTAGACAATCCTAAAAGTTTGGCCACTAAGATACCCCATTCATGACACGTTTGGTTGGGTGAATCTGTAGTTTGGTTCTATCGCCGCTATACTCCCATATGGGTGGTATACCGAGAACTGTGAAAGGTATCGTTCAGTTATTGAATGGATAACGGTATTCCACTCAGGCTTCCAGAACTAGTCTGGCTACTTCAACCCTCCTAAGGGAGAGGCCTTCCCAATAAATTGGTGTATAACCGTGTCAACAAATAATAAGGGATTTTGGTACCCTAAATGTCAAATCACTATGTCTCAACATGAAAAATGAGTGAGTGGTGTTATTTTGATACTTATCCCCTCAGTCCTACCTAGCTACAAAATTCTTTTGTGTTCCCCAAGTGGGGTTAGAATATTGGTTGAGTTAAGGTAAATTTTAAGGCTCATTTGAAATTATTGTGATAGATTGTGTGATGGTGGGGTTGTATACTGAATCAGTGTGCCTCGCATGGGCGATTTAATTACAAACTAAAATGATGATTTCAATTTGCAAAAAAGATGTTTTTAAAAAGTAAATGCTTTTCAAAAAGGTGTTTCAAAACACATGGATTTTTGAAATTTTCAAGGGAAAGCAAATAACATAAAAGTAAAAGAAATAAATGGATTTCTAATGCTTTGCTTGCGAAAAATATTGAGCAATTCAAAATGATGGTTCTAACCTTGCAAAATGTGAAACTTATAATCTGAAAAAATGCTAAATAATCTCTCTTTCACTTAACTGAATTTTTTTTAAAAGATTTAATAAAGCAAATGTAATAGAAGATAAATTAATAATGCTGCAAAATGAAACAGTAGGCTATTCAAAAGTGCAGGGAATATGGATGGAAAATATGGGCCGAAATGGGTGAACTGAAATGATAAATAACACTAAAATAAATTAAAAAAGAGAAATTTCTATGAAAAATTTCTTAAATCTAACAAAATATTCAGATTCTTTGTTCAAAAACACCCAATTTGAAAAAAAAATCATCTCAAACGGAGTTCGAGAGAGGGAGATACAGGCGTTTGAAAGTTGAGTAACGTTATTAGGTGATTAGATCGCGGGTTTCGGGCTAAAACTCGCAATATGGATCGCGGGTTTCAGGCTAAAACCTGCGATCTGGATCACAGGTTTTTCGTCAAAACCTGTGATCTGGATTGCCGCTTTCCGGCTAAAACCTGCAATTTGGATCGTGGCTTTCGGGTCAAAACCTGTGATCTGGATCATGACTTTCTGGTCAAAACCTGCGATCTGGATCGTTCCTTTGGGTTTAAAAACTCGTGATTTGCGGGATGAAAATTGGCCGGCGAAAAACGAACCCAAAAATTGAAATTTTGGGTTGTTTCGGGCTACAGAAAGGGCCAATGGCTAGGGAAACTATCAAGAAGTTGACTAGTATGGCAAATCTACAGTTTTAAATGGGAAAAACTACTAAAATAAAGATCTAAAGCAAAGATTTAAAGTTCGAAACCCAATGGAGTCGCCAAAAACTATTGCTTAGTTTTTCAACCAAGCATGTGCAAGGATGCACCTATTAACCTATAATAGCAGTTTCAATATAAAATGAAAACAACTATGAATAAACTAATATAATCCGATCTAACATAAGCATGTGCAAATAAATAAAAAACTAGATTTAAAAACATAAGTAATAAGATATAAGACAAAAGCAATAAATTGAGAACTTTAATCTTTTTTATTACCTCAAATGGTGAGGATGGTGAATGTTGAGCAGCTCCAAGGTTGAGAAGCTCCAATGTCCAATGGTCTCTTCTTCTACAATGCTTCAATGAGGTTCTTCAAACTTGAAATGGGAGGCAATGGCTTTCAAAGGGGATTTTGCAGCATAAGGATAGGATGAAGTGTGGATGAATAATGAGGAGCCCCTATCATCTTTTTATAGTTTTTGGGTGATGGGTAATACCATTATGGTTTTAAGGAAACCAATGGTATGGACCAACATGGTTTAGGTCTCTTTTTTCCTCTTTTTCCTTTTTTGAATATTTTTTATATTTTTATTCCCTTTTAATATTTTTGGGGAATTTTAGATCCTTTTTTAGGGTTTTTTGTGTTTTTTGAGGAAAAATACATATTTTGAGGGGGAAAACGGGTATTATGGTCTTTTTGGTGACCTTTTGAAGGTTTTAGAGGCTCAAATGGTGGAAAAAGTGGACAAATGGGTCATGTGAATAAGGGAGTGAGCTAGTGAGCACTTTGTGGGTGTTAACAGTTTTGTCAACACATCTGCAACCTGCTCATCCGTCGCAAGATACAAGAGCTCCACTACTCCTCTCTGCACCATATCCCCGATATAGTGATATTTCATCTCGATGTGCTTCAACCTATCACGGAACACCGGTTTCTCTGACAACTTCACACAACTCTGGTTGTCACAATAGATATAGGTAGCATCCAATGAGCGATCAAATAACTCAGACAGTAGCTTCCTAAGCCATACTGCCTCGCAACTAGCCGAACAAGCTGCGACATACTCTGCTTCAGTTGTACTCAGTGCTACGCAGGATTGTTTCCTGCTAAACCAAGATATCACACCTGATCCCATACTAAAGCAGCACCCCAAAGTGCTCTTCTTATCTGTAGCACTGCCTGCCCAATCTGGACCAACATAACCCTCCAGGTTAAACTTTTGATTCGCATCATACTTGAGCCCATAATTAATCATACCCTTCAGGTACCACAAAATATGTTTTACAACAACCAGGTGAACACCTATGGGATCTGTCAGGAATTGGCTCAATGTGTTCACCGCAAAGCAAATATATGGTCTCGTGTTTGTCAGGTACATCAAGGACCCAATCATCTGACGATACACCATGACATCAATCGGCTCAGATGAAGCATTACACAAAAGCTTCAGGTTCAATTCCATCAGTGTGGCCATGGATTTGTAGTCCATCATCCTGAACCGCTTCAGGATATCTACTGCATAATTCCCTTGTCCAAGGAATATTCCATCTACAGTCTACCACACCTCCATCCCTAGAAAGTAATGCATCATCCCCAAGTCCTTCATCTCGAACTCGGCAGCAAGCTTCCTCTTCGTGTCGGCAATCAACCTATCCTCACCTGTAACAAATAGGTCATTCACATACAATAGTAGTATCACTAGATTGCCTTCCTCAACCTTGTAGTAAAGATTGGAATCCGCCTTACTCTTGGTAAAGCCCAAACTAGATAGAAAGCTGTCTATCCTCCCATACCAATTCCATTATATTTCTCTATGTTACCATCTGCAGCATGCTTGATCTTTATAGATCCACTTGGAAGTCACAACATACTTCCTTTACGTTCTTGGGACCATATCCCAAACATCCTTCTTCATGATCGACTGGTATTCCTCGACCATGGCATTTTTCCATTACTGCATCCCGAATACTGGGAACTTCAGATTCTTCAATATCTTTAATAGTTAGTTTTCTTGAACTTCGTTGTTGGAACAAATGTTGTAGTCCTTCTTTTGTAGGTGATTGTACACAATCTTTCCTACAAGTCAAATTCAATTGCATGATTAGAAACTCCTCATAGATTTCAAAACAAATTCTTACACATAAAGATATATGTCATACTATCATGCAATTATTTTAGCCAATGCTTCAATACAACATTTATGTATATCCCGTAACTTTCTAGATGCCTTCCATCTCTACCAGAACATTGTTAAGAGTGTGCACAACTCCCAAGATGTCAGCAAAGAGGTTTTATTCTATATAAGTAGCAATGGAATGTTGTATAGTACCATAGGCCACTTACCCATTACTTGCATAGTAGTAGTATCTTGTTCATTAATGCAAATTTTCTAATATGCATAATATACATCCTAAATATAGGAACATAAGTATATACATGACTGGACAACATCATTCAAGTAATCATATATATAGGAAATACCAATTCAAATACTTATCTTTGTTTGGTTGTTGGGTGGACTCCCTCTCGATCTTTGCTTCCTTACAGGAACTACTGGAGTGTGCTCCCTCTTGATCTTTGCTTCCTCCATTGTTTGTCTTTGAACTTATATCCATCTTGGACCACTATGCATGCTTAAGTGTGCACTAGTGTCATCGTTGTGTCATCCTCAATATCTCATACATAATCATACATTCATTAGTATAATCTCAATACTATCAAAACATTATGATTCTGAATATGTATGGTCACGATCATTTCATACATAGGTAATAAGCGTTAGTATTCAAGGTTTCAGGGAACACTTCTTTTACTCATGCATATTCTTATTTGACCATAGGATTCTTCTGGTTAGTCATATCATCAATCAAAGTAAGAAACATAATATGCATAGACCCTTGATTACTCAAACTTCTAATTTCAAGAATAATCATACAAAAGTATAAGATCCTAACACAAGGTAGGATTCTAACTTGATATAGGAAAAACATACCTAGAATATCATGTTAGCTAGTTCTGTCTAACATACCCAAACAATGTCTGCTTGTTCTCTTCAATGACCTGTGCTAGTAACCTACATAACTCATAAGTTAACCATTGTAGAACCAAAATATACATACCTCGTAAGTAGAGCTTCTATAATGGCTATGGATGAGTCTTTGTCTTCATGTCACCATGGCCATATGTTCTTGATCTAGAACTTGATTTGTCTATATCTCTTGATGTACCTTTCATGTTAGAGGACAACATCAACCTCATACAACACCACAGTGCATTAGTACAGTCATAAGTGTCATAACCCTAATCAATGAATGTCTTCTATCGTTCACATGCATTCATACTTTTACTAGTGTGATGAGACAAGTCTAAGATTAATCAAGATTGTACTAACCTCAATAATATGAAGACAAACATATCATAAACTTAATCATGAACAAATTTCAAAACAAACCTGTATCTCTCCAAGTCATACCTGTCGGGATTGCTTGTAGCCTTCTTATGTAAAGCCTCAGCCTCATCTCCCTCTGGAACTGGAACTTCTTCACTTATGCAGGTGTCCAATTCATACTTTTCTAGGATTAACCCAATCCACTTTGATTTGCTAAAACTGGATCTGGAGCTGGATTAGGGTTTGTCAGGGAAACCCTAAAAATTCAAACTTTGAATTTCAAATTTCTGAATGGATGGAAAGATGTGGCTTGCTGAGCTGATCAAGCTGGTATACTTCAATTTTGAAAACTGCAAAAAATGACCCCTCAAAATTGCCTTTGAAACTTTTGGATTCACTAGACAGGAACTCGAACTAGGGTTTGATAAAGACCACCCTTCTTCCCAACCAAAAAGTTCAATCCAAAGCTCTAAACTTTGATTTTTCTGAGGAGCTTCCAGCCGTGGTCACAGACTTAAAAAATTCCAAATTTTGCAGAAGCCTTAATTTTCCATCTTTCTGATCAAAATCCCGAAGTAGGGTTTTATCAAGCTCGGCCTTCTTCCCAACCAAAAAATTCGATCTTTGCTTCTAAATTTTTATTTTGATGAGGAGCATCCAGCCATGGTCTTCGATTCCAAGAATTTCAACTTTCTCTGAAACCCTAACTTCCCACAGTAGTGATGATCCAAAAAATAAGGTGCTTAGAATCCAAATCTGTTTTGACAGAAATATGCACCTGATTGTTTCCGGTGCATCTCTGAAATTATGAATCCATAGGGTCTACAACTTCGGCCTGTGTTATCCTAACTTGTCATCTTTCCAACCCCACAGTTCTGACCTCAATTGGATTCTCTGAGAGAGATTTATGCCAAGTGTCGCAACGTGACCTGTTTATGGGATAAAACAGGAGAGCGAACTTGTACGACATTCCACGTGCCATGGGTTCAACTTCAACCTCTGAAAAGAGGACCTATGAAAGTACAATCTATTCCCTACCTGTTATATTTTCAAAATTTCATTTGGAGCTTCCTAGCCCAAGTTGTGACCTTTTTTCGTAGGTCACCTATTTATGACTAAGATATGGAAAAGGCAGAAACCCTAACTTGTATTGATCATAAAACACAAAGTACAACGAATCAGATGCTTTACTTTGGACACAAGGTACATGGGGATGTTAGCTATGACCTGTAGGAGTTTATGATCTAGAACCTTGACCAAAATTGATTTATAGCAAAATTTATACGATGAGTGGGTTTTGCTATATCAAGACCTAGCTTCCAATTTGTCACAAGTGCAACAAGTCTCATAAATGCCATACCATGCCTTCCTTCAGGCTAGATCTAATACCATGTTAGTTTTTCATCATTTAATTCAATAGATCTAGGATCTTAACTAAAATAACAACATGTACAGCATATCAAGCATAAGAGACAAGAGACAAGAGACACAAAACATTTCACTGGGGAAAACCAAGAAGGTGAAAAACCCCACAACTTCCTCAGAGATAGAATAAGCATCAATACAAGGATCACCATAATAAAAACCAAGATATAGATATCTTCAGTAGCATGCTCCTCCTCCACTTGTGCGCATCCTCCTCTTCTCTCACTAATGCAAAGTGAGTGAATGAGATAATGTATAAAATGAGAGAGACAGACTCTCTATTTATACACTAACTTTCACTTGACCTTTACTCAACTAGGTCGGCCCCAACTTAACAAATTAACATAAACTAAATCTGGGCCGACCCCACTAGGGTGTTCTAATAACCCTTTTACCCACACAACTCATATAGGGCCAATCCCAGTAAGGTGGTCTAATAACCCATCAAATATAAGTTGCGACACTTACAATAATACTTGCGACACTTGCAAATACAAATGACAACACTTCCAATCGGAGGAATAATACATCTCTGTTGGGGATACAAGAAAGTACAAATACAATATACAAGTAAATATCTTCTGAAGTTACAAATACATCAACAAATATGGGGCCCAAGCAACAAGGCTTATGGTCACCCCAATACAAAAATAACTAGTCCATGTAAAACGAGGAAATAGGGAAAACCTCATGGAAACAAAACCCTCCCTAAAAAATGGGAATGCTAGGAAGTATTCATATTTCCTTGTTGCTCATTTGGAGGAGATGAATGAGCTGAATGGGCTGCTTCTGAGTAGCATACTTGAAGAATATATTGTGAATGTCATGATCATGCATTAGTGCATCAATGTGTTGTAGGCAAGAATCATGTGTAGAGGCTCCATGAAGCTCATCTTCTGATGATGGAGGAGAATAATATGAATTATTCTTGATTTTATAAAATATATAATATGATATGGAAACATAATCAATAATGGAAAGAAGATTTATGCAAACTCCTTCCCAAAAAACATCAATGGATTCAACGGGATCAACTTCTTGTGCAGCTGCAATGTGGTGCACTAATTCTTGTACCTTCTTCTCAAAATGATGTAGAACCATTCTAATATTATAAAGGGGATCATGAAGCTATAAAATATGAGAATTTGAGTCATATGGAGAAACAAACAAAAAGGCTGGAGAGTCTCCATGATTAGACAGAGTTTTAGTAGGAAAAAAGTGAACAACTAGGTCACCCTGATAGTTGAGTGAGCCTGGAGAGTTTGAGGACTTGAATTTTGAACCATGAGTGATGGGATTAGGTCCATATATGTTAAATATAATTCCAATGATGGCCAATGAAATGGATTTCAAACCAATGAAATATATGAAAGACATAAGAACAACAGAGGCAAGTGACATAGTGTAAGAAAAACATGGAATTATGTTGCTTCTTAACTGAAGAACTTGGGAGTTGTAGGGTCTTTTGTGAATCCAATGGTTTGGAAAATGGTGTGGCATGTGTCATAAATTGCATATAATACTATATATCATATTAAAAATAAGAATATAAAATATTCAAATGGAAGTTGAAAGATCTTTCAGAAGACAAGTCAGAAACTAATGAAAAATGACTAGGTTTGAGAGGAGACTTTGTTGAACTGACAAGAGATTGTACCAAAGAAGAGGTGGAGTTTTCGGATTCTGATATATCAGAATGTGAATCAAAATAAGATACATAAGAAGTATTTTTCACTCTATTACTCAAAGCTGTTGTAGATATTTCTCCCTACATATAGGTAGAAACTCTCTTAGGATAAAGAAGGATGCACTAACTCTATGCTAAGACAAAAAAGAAACAAATGCTACCTCAATTTCCTGAACTAATCTTCACAACAAGATTAAATGCATTCGGAAGAGATGAAAGACGTAACTCACCTTCCAATTCGATGTTTGTCCCGCTTCTAGCTATTGATCCAAAATCTCCAATGTAGAACCTGTTGAAATCAAACAAAGGACAAGCATGCAAGCTTCTAAAAACCTTGAAGCAAAGATTAAGTTCAAATCTAAAATAGATACATTTCATATCAAAGATTTATACAATACACATGAAATGGGAAAAACAAGACAAGTTATCCTATATTACAAACTTGAAGAGTGCTTACAAAGGTTGCTTGATATCCAATCCAATCCTCCAGCTCCAAGTGCTTCCTTTAGCTATCTCTGCAGAAGTATGAAGATCATAGGTTTGATGCCCCAAAAGTCCTCCCTTTGGCCCATGGAAAGCTTCTCTCTTATAGAACATGGGAAGGTTAACCAACAAAAGAGAAGTGTGGATCTATGGAGGGTTTAGTGGATCAGGCCAGCTAAACAAAGAAGGAGTTAGGATCAAACCAAAGATGGTAATCCCAATAAAATCTCCTTGAAGGTTGAGATCCCAAAATCCAACGGAAAAAGGCTAATTTCATACTACCGCACCCCTACCACTGAGCATAACGCGGTAGTACCACGCCCCAGAGGAGGAGCAACGCGCGGTAGTGCTGACTACCGCGCCCCAGTAGATGTGCAGGGAGCGGTAGTGCTCACAAATAGGGCTAAGTTGGGTTGGCAGATGGCAGAAAAAGGTTTTGCTTTTAGTGTTCAATCAATGGTTTTCACTCTGGATGTTCAAATGATCTTTAAGGGAAATTGTCGTTTAGGTCAGTAATGCAAGGATGCGACCCTAATACGTAATGTGTAATATTTAGGTATAACAGATGCCCCCTAAAGTGTGAGGTCAGAAGAGACTGATGGCCGAAAGACTTTACAAATATGGTTCGGAGATAGCATCGAGGGGAGCAACAAGGAGCTGAAACAGAAGCAAAATGTCAGATATACCACCGAGGCGGGAATTCCCATGCTCAGAAAAAAATGATTCAAAGCATGACTGTCAACCAATACAATGCAGATCCATAAGTACTAAGATGATATAGACTGTAGACAAATCATAGCTACTGTGAACAAGTGTAGATCCATGAGACAATAATGGCACAACCACGACCAATACATAAGTGGATCTGTGTGACAATATAGAAAAATCTCCATTGCAACCTGGACGTAATCAAAATACAAAAGGGTGTCCAGGGTCTTCTACCCGATCGCAAACTATACGAATCTAGCCATGTGATTACAAGGTGTTGAAGTCGAACATGGTAGAAACCATTTGATTACCAGTCAATGATGTGAACTGTTAACAAATGCGAGGGAAATCAATAATAATGACAATGATCCCCAAGGTATCTATAGTACATCTCAATGAAATGCGAATAAAGGAGTTAATGTCGAGCATCCGAGAGATCATTCAATCAAAGTTCAATGTTGAAAACCTATTGTCGAACACAAGGAAACCTACCATTGAGGCATGCAAGTACCAAGGTACTAGTGGTTGACTCCTAAGTCTAATTCCTGGATAGTGATTTGGTGTTGACAAGAATAGACTCGTCGAAGGTGGGCCATAATGATTCCCACATCACCGACACGAAATCATAATGAGATATAGTATGGACCGTTGAAACAATAGAATATGTATTGACACAAAGGGAAGGTTTGACATGAAGTGGAGGTGGACTCAAGGTAATAACCCTTTGAACATATAACGACATGAAACAGAGCTTGGTAGCAGGGACTACTTGAACAAACAGAACCACAGGAGGTGTGAACTCATAGCAATAATGAGGATGCATGATCATAATGATGACACTATCAACAAGACTGACTACCCAAAACAAACAAGGTGAGGATGCATGACATGTTCAAAGGTGATGACTCACAAGCTGCCAACAAGGTAAGCTTGATTCATTTTCCCATTTTCCCCCGACATGATGGATGAGTACCTCTTTGTTGTTTTATGAGCTTGAGGAGGATAACAGATGCTCAGTATAGCTCATCTCATAGATGAGTCCAATCTCACATGTTTTTTGAACCTGAGAAAGGAGGGGTTCATCCTAAAGTGGGCCCTTCGATGTTGAATTTTAATGAGTCCAAGGAAGGAAAACTTGGTCGTCATTTCATGTTTAGAGTGTCTGAAAAGAACTAAAGAAGACTCCAACGGTCCTTTTTCGTAAGGTTAGCCTCATAGCCCGAAAAAGGGTAAAACAACGGGGGAGAGGACTCTTCTAGTCATGATTGGCTGGAGTATTCCTTTTTCGTAAGTAGTACCCCCTAGTCCGAAAAAGGGGTAACCCTAGTCCGAAAAAGGGGTAAACTATCAGTAGGGAGACGATCATTCAAATCCTTTTACAAGTGTGAATGAATCAATTTCGCTTGGACATCTTTTCCTATTTTAGGAGTCTGAAAAGAGCTTAAAGAGGACTCCATGTACAACTTTGTCATGGTTGATGACCGAGTATGACAAACAAAAAGTAAACTCGGCACAGTTCCTTTTCCATAAATAGTCTAGCAAGGCCGGATAAAGTGATAAACCTATACTCGTTAGACACACCTTTTTGCTCAATTTTTAACAAGCACGACAATGGTATCAAAAGTACTCGGAATATTTTTCATGTTTGGATCCAGAGCACGAAAAAGGAAAAAGTAAGATCGAACCACTTTTCATGTTTTTAACTAGAGCATGAAAAAAGTGAAAAGTAAGCTCAAACACCATCTTACTGTTTTTAACAAGATCGAAGATAGGTTGGAAGAATGCTCATGATGTCTGCTTCATTTTTTAACGAGCTTGTAATAGAAAATGAACTATGCTCAAGATAATTTTCATGGTTTAATGAGCTCGAAACCTAAAAAGGAAAGTATGCTCGAAAATGTTCCCAATGTTGAACTTCTTCCCGTCATGAAATCCAAAGGTTGGTACATGCCCCCTAGCATGATTGCTAGAAGTAAGTGACTTAGCTCCAACGTGGTGTGGAGAGGCGATCGAGTTGACTTCAACGTAACTTCCAGAGGTTGAAGACATGCCCCCAAGGTTCATTTCATTCACCTAAAGTATAGGCGGGTGAAAAGAAGGTTTAGGTACTAAGTCTATGAGGAGACTCGACTCAAAGGGAAAGGATATGTTTCATTTTTTAACGAGCTTGACACAGGAATAGAACTTTGCTCAAAGTTAAGGCCCATTGATGAGTTCCCTCCCAACATGATGACCAGAGGTTGGTAAATTCCCCCAACATGATTGCTAATGGCTAAACATGCCCCCCAAGCGTTTCGTCTGACTACTCTTCTTCCTTACCCAAAAATCCTGGCTACTAATCCGAATGTGTTCACCAGGGGGGGTAGGGAGAACCAGGACCAAGTGACCCAGGCAAATGAAATGAAGGTTCAAATCCTAACTCTAGCGAGAGACTCAAACAAATGGAAGGGAGATCTATTTCATTTTTACACAAGCTTGAAATAGATAATAACAATGCTTGAAAGGGTCCTTTTTATTTTTTAATGAGCTAAAATAGAAAGAAATTATGGTCGAAGGTAGTTTCATTTTTACGCAAGCTTGAAACTGAACGTAAACTATGATTGGGATTGGTTTCATTTTTACACAAGATTAAAACCAAAAGTAAACTATGCTTGAGGGTCAGTTTCATTTTTTAATGAGCTTGAAACAAAGAATAAACTATGCTCATAATGATGATTGGTTTCATTTTTACACAAGGTTAAAACCAAAAGTAAACTATGCTTGAGATTGATTTCATTTTTACACAAGCTTGAAACCAATGGCAAATTGTGCTTGAGGGTCGGTTTCATTTTTTAATGAGCTCGGAACAAAGAATAAACTATGCCCATAATGATGGTTGGTTTCATTTTTACACAAGCTTGAAACCAGAAGTAAACTATGCTTGAGAAAATGGTTTCATATTTTAACGAGCTTGACACTGGAATAGAACTTTGCTCCAACATCCCCTCCTTAGGGGGAAGAAACCACTAAAACATGTGGAACATTTAGGGAATTCTGGTGACTAGGAGTCATGCGATGAGTGGGCGTCACAAAGGAAAGCTGATAAATGGTCACAACATTCCCATGATGGGGAGAATACATCACTCGAAAGAGTGAGGACATTACAACCTTCATTGCATAGACGTAATCATGTCCAAGGAGTAGATTAAAATCTAAGGGACCTTGGATGACCATGACATCAATACAGACAGTTTTCCCTCCCAAAGTGATAGGTAACCGAGGAAGGGACCCTAAAGGTCCAGTAGGCACAAGCCGAGGAGAATCTAAGGCTTGCCAAGCAGCTGAGGATAGAATACTAACAGAAGCTCCTTCATCAACTATCGTACAAAAAATTTCTTTATCGAAAACTCCTACAGATATTTGAAAAGGAACACTCGAAGGAAGACGAGATTCTGTTAGACCATTCCAATCAAAGGAAATGACCTCAGTACTTGGAGGGGGTCTCGTGGAAATGGACAGGATTTCCCCTTGCCGAGGACATTCTGAACTGATAAGGAAAACACCAGCGGTTTCCAATTCACTCTCGCTTGGAAGATATGAATGAGACGAAGATTGTGTCAAGATGAATGCTTTAGTCTGGACTTTATTCAATGAAAGAGCGGGATCGAGTGGAGATGGCAGCGACTCGATCACTTCACTCTCAGAAGGGAGAGTGGGATTAATTGCAGATGAAACTAAATTGATCACTTGGTCAAACAGCAGGGGGTCAAGGGACAACTTACTATCGTTTATTGGAAGCAACTAGTATAATCTTCCAACCACCACGAAGCTTCATCCATGCTTGGACAAAGGAAAGTACGGTACATACCCTTGCATAGCAAACAGGGATATAGGACTTTACCCTTCTGACCCTTCACCAAGGGGTCACTGGTTGAGGGAGTGTCATCGACATGATGGTCAGAGGTCAACGATACAAGTGGTTTGGTTTTTTTAGACCACACATCAGATACACGGGAAAGATCGGGGCAATCATTGAGGAGGTGATCACCCTTACAAAGTTTGCAAGGGAACTTGGGCTTATGGGATGTTTTTGTAAAATGAGTGCCATTAGAGGCAACTGATTTACGCTTGGTCTCTTCCTTATCCTTCTTCTTCTTAACTTTCCTTTTCTTCTTCTTCTTATCCTCCCGATTACTAACACTATTGCTTTGATCAGTCGAGGAAGAAGGAATGAAAGAAGATTCATCCAACGAAGAAAGGGAAGGATTAGTTTGGGATTGACTCTCTCGTGGTGGAGAATTAACATTCGAAACTTTGGGCGCAATCGAAATTACCAGATTGAATAACCATACCGGTAATCCTATGGTTAATCCAGGAAGATTTAATGTGGCAATAAAGGGAGGACCAATATCTCCAACTGGAGGAAAAGTAAAAGGTACCCCTTGAAAAGGGGTCTCCGGATTGGTAGTCCCAGAAGGAACATGGGTGCATGGAGGTAGATTCTCCATGGAACAAAACTAAGTGATGTAGACAAAGTCTTGTTAAAAATAACTCAAAAACCCTCTAGCAACCGAGCGTGCAAAAGGGGAGCTAGGAAAAGACAAGGCTCACAGGCCAAAAGAGCAAGCTCAAAAAACTATACTAAGGCCGCTGCCACAGTAAGCGAGCTGTACAACAAGATGACCAGAATGCCAACAAGCAGCCCTACAAAGAAAAAGACCCTCTACGAGATAGCAAGCAAAACCTCCTAACTAAGAGCCGGAGACCTCAACAAGTTGTATCCTTTGAAAGGTGATGAAATCCAAGTCAAACAATACAAAATGAGAGACCAATAGTGGAAGGATATCCCTCTACCGAAAGGGATCCCGGGTAAAGAGCCGTAGAAGAAGAGTTGCTAAGCTACCTCGTTCATGACACGTTGGAAATTTTTTTCGACACTTCTGCCTTATCACCCTTGTATCACTAGTATGGTGGCTGGATAATACAAGGAAGACAATGATCGATGTTGCCTTAGGGCTAAGTGAAGTGCGACATTCCACAGAGTCCGTCTGGTTCTTGATCTCGCGACGGTTTAACCCTTGAAAGTGTGAAACAGTCAGGAGGCCCCTCCACAAACTAGTGTATGACCATGTCAATAAATACTAGAGGATTTTAGTTCCCTAAAGACAATAACTATGTCTCAGATGAAAAATGACAAGGGAAAATTATTTTGATGCCTATCCCCAGTGTCCTACCTAACTAACAAATTCTTCTGATTTCCTCAAGTGAGGTTAATGTTGGTTTAGTTAGGGATATTAATTTTAGAGATTGTCTTACACAATCGGGTTATGGAAGTGCAACTTGATGATGTTGTGACGACTCAAACCATGCAAATGAAGATGAATCGAAATGAGCCTTTCTCTTCGATGAACACTAGCTAAAGTAAGGAAGAATTCTTTCCGTTCCCAATATGCACAACCCAATCCACATGCAATTTTATTTCTTTTCAAAATGATAGGAGGAAGAAAAATATGCACCCAAGACTCACCCAAAGTAATGAAAAAGTTCTTCATATGAACACCAAACGTAATGATTCTAATCCATTTCCAATCTTTTCACACTTGAAAAAGACACATCCAAGCTACGGAAAGAAAGATTCCACAAATGCTTCCAATCAAATGCAAGACAAAGAGAAGAACCTAATAATATTGTCTAACTCAAATGCACATAAATATGAAACAAGCATTTCTTCATCTCATGAATGTAATACCAAGAATGTCAAATGATTAAATTAAAGCAAGAAGAATACCTATGTGTTTCAATTTCATGAATATGGTAAAAGAACGACAAAATCAAGCTTCTCTTTGAACTAAACTCAAGCTTCTCTTTGAACTAAAGCGGAGGCAAGGAATCAATCTTTTCAAACAACCATTAGATAGGATGTAAAGGAAATAAGATGTTAAGCAATCCAAACACACCAAACCAAAAAATGATCTCAAAACCTTAATATGGGTCAAAACGACTATAGGATGCACGATTGATGCCCCCCCCCGGCCATGAGGGGGAATTTTTTTTTTTAAAATAGAACCCATTTTGCTTAAAAATGCAAGCAAAGCACTAGTATTTACTCAAAGGGCCAACATGGATCCAAATCTTGAAAAGACCCAAAAATAACCAAACAAACCAAGAAAAAAAGCTCTCTAGGAACTACTGTGGGCCTTTAGGCAACCAGGGAGCGGTACTGATAGACTACCATGCTCTAGATAGTGGTTAAGGAGTGATACTGATAGATTACCACACTCTAGACAGTGGTTAAGGTGCGATACTAATAGAATACCACGCTCTAGATAGTGGTTAAGGCGTAGTACTACCGCTCTGTAGGCAGTTATGGGGGCACGGTAGTGTATGAACAGGGGGAAAGAGGCAGAATTTTGAGAAAAGATTTTGACTTTTCAAGGGTTTTCCAACCCAAAGGACTTACTGATCTGTAACAGAAGTCTAATTCATAGAACAGGGAAGTGAATGAGGGTAAAAGAACCCAATTCTTACAATCAATGAGTGAAATTGAAAGCAAACTTCACAAGCAAAGAAAATGGATTCAAGCCACCAGCAGAGTGCCAGTTTTTGTTGTAGATATTTCTCCCTACGGATAGGTAGAAACTCTCTTAGGATAAAGTAGACTTTACTGACTCTATACTAAGACAAAAAGGAAACAAATGCTACCTTGAGTTCCTAAACTAATCTTCACAACAAGATTGAATGTATTCAGAAGAGATGAAAGACGTAACTTACCTTCCAATTCGATGTTTGTCCTGCTTATAATTCTTGATCCCGAAGCTCCAATGTAGAACCTGTTGAAATCAGACAAAGGACAAGCATGCTATCTTCCAAATACTTTGAAGCAAAGTTTAAGTTCAAATCTCAACTAGATACATTTCATATCAAATATTTATACAATACACATGAAATGGGAAAAACAAGACAAGTTATCTTATTAAGAAGCTTGAAAAGTGTTTACAAAGGTTGCTTGATATCCAAGCCAATCCTCCAGCTCCAAGTGCTTCCTCTAGCTATCTCTGCAGAAGTTTGAAGATCATAGGTTTGATGCCCCAAAAGTCCTCCCTTTGGCCCATGGAAAGCTTCTCTCTTATAGCACATGGGAAGGTTAACCAACAAGAGAGAAGTGTGGATCTATGGAGGGTTTAGTGGATCAGGCCAGCTAAACAAAGAAGGAGTTAGGAGAAAACCAAAGATGGTAATCCCAATAAGATATCCTCGAAGGTTGAGATCCCAAAATCCAAGGAAAAAAGGATAATTTCAGACTACCACACCCCTACCACTAAGCATAACGCGGTAGTACTGCACCCCAGAGGAGGAGCAATGCACGGTAGTGCTGACTACCGCGCCCCAGTAGATGTGCAGGGAGCGGTAGTGCTCACAAACAGGGCTAAGTTGGGTTGGTAGATGGCAGAAAAAGGTTTTGCTTTCAGTGTTAAGTCAATGGTTTTCACTCTGGATGTTTAGATGATCTTTAAGGGAAATTGTCGTTTAGGTCGGTAATGCAAGAATGCGACCCTAATACGAAATGTGTAATATTGAGGTATAACAAAAGCATAAGCATGATTACCTTTGAGATAGGCTTGGAGACAGTGTTCTTGCTCTATAACAAGTTTGCCTTGTTCTTTTCTTGCTAAGTCAGGAACATCTATGTTATGATATTCAAGCATCTTGGCCATGATTTCCAATTTATTTTTGAAACAATATTTCTCAGGATGAGTTCCTTTGCAAAAATAAGAACACTTGGGATTCTCCTTCTTCATCTTCTTGGATTCAGAATCTTCATCAAAGTCCTCTTCATCCGACAACATCTTTTGTTTGGATTTTTCATTCTTGAAAATCTTTGCTTCATGAGAGACAAGTGCAAAGTCCTTGGAGGGTGTTAGATCCCTCATTTATACCATATTTTCCTTCTCCTTAGTGAGTGAATCAATTAATGCATCCAAGGTTGGAATGTTCCAATTGGGAACTGCAAGTCTTGTAGTATGAAAAGTAGACACAAGTACTAAGTATCCAGAGCTCATTTTTTACAAAATGGTAAGGATTAGCTACTCATCCTTCTTATCTATGACACATTGCTTGAGTTGAAGTACCAAGTTCTTTAATTTTGAGATGAACTCTTCCATTGAATTGAAATTACTTGGACTAAGTGATATCATCTCAATCTCCAATAAATGACCTCTGAGCTTGTCATGTTTTCCAAAGAGAGACTCTAGCTTTGTCCACACTTCATTTGGAGTGGATAGAGAGTCAATAGGGAATAGAATATCTGGAGATATAGAGAGACAAAGTAACCCATAAGCTTAATCAAGCCTATTGAACCATTTGGACTTTAAAGCAACATTTCATGGCTCAATTTCAAGCCCCATAGTGACTCTATACAATCCTTTGCTTCGAAATTGGATGATCATATGCGCCTTCAAGTCAAAGTAGTTGAAGGGAGTGTGAGTCACAGATTTATCTTGATTTTGATCCATACTAATGCACTCCTGGTGATGGAAATACCCTGAAAAAAACACTCTGGAAATTGTTTTGAATCAATCTAGCTCTGATACCATGTGATATTTTGAATGGCTTAGATCTAGATTCAATAAGACAACTTCAAATGGAATATTTCTGAGAATGAGAGAAGAAGAATAAAGAAGATAATTTGTGGAAAACACTCTGTATCTTATTCATTAATATGATTAAAATATATAATACATATTCCATGGAGAAAATCGAATTCCTTAGAGGAAAGTTGAAAAGCACAAAAAGAAAAGGCTTACTAAAGGAAAAAACCCCTAGGTGTCAAAAACACTTTCCTAAATAGTATAAAGGCTCAGAAATTGGATGAATATGGTATGGAATCTCATGAGTGAGGTACATGGAATATAATGATGGCTTTAGGAGAGAAGAAAATATGTGAAGGTTGAATTTCTCAATTGGTAAGAGTTTCCAATTCAACTAGCTTTTCCTTATCCACTAGAAGGTAGAAAAAACAGGATAAATCTATGTAAATCAAGAAACTGTCTTTCTAATTCAGGAATATAATAACATACATAATCCAAGGAAATATTATCCATAATCTATCCAAATTCGTTTTGGTGAATTAGGATAGCATGTGGTCCACTAAAAGACAAAAATGGCCCTATTTACCTAGTCAAAACTTAGGAAAATTAATCATAAATTATTAATTTATTATATCGTAAGTCTAAAATGGTATAAGTGGGTTTTTTAATACTCCAACACAATCAGATACATTCTATGGAAACTCACCCAATTATGGTTGTAGAGGATGCCACAGTTCTTCCTACCAATCCACAACAAGAAAGATGGAAGCATTCACTTGAGGGTCCTTCAATTTCCACAACAGTTGAAGAACAAGCACCCCATGGAACTGATCAAGGGGTAAAACGTAGGTGCACATCAAGGGCACCTAATTTTTTTGAATATTTGGTCTCTTGAATGAATACAAGTGACAAAGTTATAGAGGCGTTGCATGTCGAACGTATGCTCGAAGAAGACAATGTTATTGAGACTGTCCAAGAGGATGTCCAATTTCCACCATCTAGCTTCCAGCAAGAGAGAGAAGTAAATTAATCTCATGTTGAAATCCTGGACTGGCCATGTAATGAAGCTCCAATCTCCCTGCCTCCATTAGCAAGTTCACGCCAAAGAACTTTGAAGCGTATACAGATTGATGAAAGTATCATTGGTTCTCGTGGAGGTACACTATATAAACGTAGCATTGTATATCAAACTCAACACATAATTTTTAACTACTTTGATTCTAAATGCGATGGAGATAAATGTAGATTACTTTTATCTATTAGGAACCCATGTCAACCATTCTATTTACTTTGCTAGTATAGTGTTGTTGGACGCATATGCTTTGTAAGTTGTCTTGTAGTATTTTTTTATCCATACTTTGTCTTGGCCCATGGTTTGTATTGACAGATGGTATTGACCCATGGTATTGGCGCCTAGACTTAGTATATAAGTTTGTGTTGAGACCAATGAAGGTACCGTGAAGTTATTTGTATTTAGCTTGCTCAAAGGAGGTTTCCCCCTTGAAGTGGCCTATGATAAATAAAGTGATTCTTAGTCCTGTTATTTCTGCTATCTCGTGCATTTTCATTACTTAATTGTTGTAAGTTCATCACATCTGGTATCAGAGCACTTTGTTGGGCTCATTGGGTAGAGTTTCTGTCAAAAACATTTTTGCATCTGTTGCAAGTTCGGATCTAGGAATAACCCCTATTTGCTTAACTGTCGGAAGTACTTGGGAATAAGCCCTAAAATTCATTGTGAGGAGTAGCACAGGAACCCCAAAGTACTTGGCCCATTAAGAGGACCTACCAGCTAAAAGGGCAATGACTCCTACCTGAATGACTATTTCCCACCCATGAGGTAAACCAAGAGCTGTCGTTTGTGGCAAAGCAGTTATCAGTTTTACTTGAGCCGTGAAGTGAGGGGTACTGCCCCAATATGCAAGCCGTCAAACAACATTGGTGGACGAGTCAAACCCTTGAACTGTTAGGAAGCCGCACATACCTAGGGTCCATATCTATTTTGAGCTGAACTGTTACCGATCACTTCCGCACCATTTCAGATCCAGTCGTTTCAAATCTATTCTGAAAGCCGTTTCAGATCCAGCTGTTTTTGATCTATTCAGAGTTGTTTCAGATCTATCTGTTGCCGATCCCTTCTGTGTCATTTCAGATCCAATTGTCCTGATCCCTTCCGTGCCATTGTAGATCCATTTCTTAAAAAAGAATAAAAAATTCCATTTTTTCGCCATATCTCTCTTGTTTAACTTCATTTCCCTTGAAACTTCCCAGAAACCCCTACAATCCCATTCTTCATATTTCATTCCTGAGGACCCTATCCCAAATTCTACTTCCCAAAGCCAAAAATATCACATTTATCTATTTTTAGGGTTTGCCATAACTTCTTCAATTTCCCCCCACTCGTCTCCAAATTTTGCCACTGTGTTCATTCCCTATTCCTGCTTCTTTGTCCCTCTTTGAAAAATTTTCTCAGTCTTTCACCCCACTTCTGAAACCCCCATTTTTTGCTTCCCTGTCCATCAGAAAGTGTCCAAAACCTAGTCAAACCCCAATTACCCATCCAAGTTTTTCCCAAATCCAAATTTCCCTTTAGTAAATAAGATTTTGTTTGTGTTTTTCTATCCATTCTGCAAAAAAACAAAAAAAAAACTCTTGGTTATGGTTGTCACCCACTGTAACGTCCCGATAATTTCATAAAAATTTAAATTTTTTATATGAGCATTAAATGTTAGAATTGCAATGCGGAAGTAATAAATGCTTATTCAGGCAGTATTTAATAATAAGCCATTAATGCAGAAAACAACTTAACTATTGTGTCCTTTTTAACTAATGATGTTTTGTGATAGTGACACATCATAATTTAAAATAATTGATTACATCACTAGTTTTTAATTTTATTTGTAATAACTGAAATATCAACACAATTATAAGACAGAGTTCTCCTTGACAACGTACTGACAGTTCTAATTTCTGGATGATGATGAAAGGGGTCCCTCGACGTGCCCCGAGGCTTACTTAGCTATTTAAGCTAAAGCATTTGTACCCATCCTTTGTGCGCAGATTCACAGGTAAGAGAAAATGTCAATTTAAGAGTATTTTATAACCGCCACTAAAAGTAGTACTGCTAGTCCTCTAAAGCTTCAGGTATGGTTTTCTTTTCATTTTCTAAGTGAATTATCTTGACTAGATTAAATGCTGCAGAAATCATAAATTCTAAGTATTAATGTTATTAGATTTCTACATCTAAGGGCTTATTAGTTCTTCCGTGTTATTAATTCGTGAGCGATTGCAACTTTGTATGATCCTTTGTAATGTCGACTTGTGAAATATCTAGCGCATTGAAACATGGTCCCAAGCAAACAATAATGAGTGCGACAATAGTATTTCTAGGTATTTTATTACCTAAACAAATACATTAGTAATGTAATATTCACTACTATCCTATCATTGTAATTATAGTGGTTTTACTAGGCCAAAAGTAAACTATAGGGAGTAATCTATTTTAATCTACGAATTTTTGTAACAGGAAACATACTTTTTATAACATGTAATATGTTTGAAGAACTTTATAGTATCAAGGCGGAACCTAACCATACCCTAAGTATCATATGTCACCTATGTTAATTTAACCAATAGAACTATGTTAAGCATAAAATTAAGTTAACAAGGAATCTACGTTATGCATACAACCATATATCTATGATTTATGACTTTGGTATGGTAGAAATGTGAACATAATACATGTTGTTTCCCAGGTTTTTGCAGATTGATATGAAGGTGTAATAAGTGCGTGGCGTACGAGTTGATGGCATTGTAAAAGATTGTTCTTGTTGTCAGGTCTTTAGGCTATAGTATTAATGGTAACAATTTGAAATTGTCAACATGTATGAGCCAGCACGTGGAAGTAATTTGTTAACGCTAAGTTGTAACAGCCTCAAGCCTGGAAGTGGATTGAGTTGGAAACAACGATAGCTGGGAAATTTAATGCATAATTAATGCTATGACAGTCCACTCTCCAATGTATCTTTGTCGGTGGTAAACCTCCATCATCGATCTACGGTGTATTGAGATTGTAAAGAACCCTAACGTAAGGTGTTGAAAGACTTTCTTGACAATCGTTTTGATGGTAGTGGTTTGGAGGGAGGCCGACCGACCGAGTGGTCCTAGGGTTTGATGTTTTTGTAATTCCTTAGGCTTGAACTTGAGACCTATGTCATAGACCTGCAATGAAGGTGATAATTTAAGCTTTGGTATTTCGGCGGAGTTTTACAGTAGCTTGGAAGTCTGGAGTATTGCATCTCTATGTAAATTCTTGAGTGAGTAGAAGTTTAGGGTTCTAGAAATGTGTTTGGATGATTGGAAAGTAGTGATACAATAGCTCTCCGAACTGGGTCCTTCTCCTTCAACTAGGAGGATGGATAGCTTCATCAGTAAACCAGGCAACAGGGTCGTCGGACAGCGTCGGTAAGTAATGTTTAGTTAACCCTAGTTTTTCTTTTATACGTCAATCGACTTTCTCAGGAATAATATTTAACCCTGAATACGTTTGCTCATTAGGTTGGCTCTCAACGAACGGATTTGCACCTGGAAACATTGATGGGGGAGCTACAGCTTAACCACCGGTAAGCGTAGGTGGCACCCTACCTCGTGGTTCTCCTGGATTCAGTTTTGGCCGACAGTTGCAAGTGTTGACAGAGGTTTTGGAAAATGTTTCTTGGAAATGGCTTTCGTACAACCTGTACTTTTGGAAACATTAAGGAATCCTACTGCTAGGGTTTTGGCTAGCGTAGTTGTTGTAAACTATTCAGGAAAATTAAGGTGGGTAGTACCTTGTTGCGGTGAACTTGATAGGGATAACCCTCGTTGTTTTTCAATGAAATTGACAGTGTTAAATGTTTAATGTTTTAAACTTCTTAATTGATGATGAATGAATGAACATCTATCTTATACGGAGAGTATGGTTAATAATTGAATGCCTTAGTGGATAGTTTTAATGGTACTGTGCGAATTAGGTTTTTAATTGGAAACTACCAAAACTTCAATGTATCACGGTATTGCATCTGCGTCTTTTAATTAATAACTGACTATTTAGGTTGATCGATTTTAATAGTTGTTCGTCTTATGATTTAGAAAAGAACACGGGTCTGAGATGCAGATGGAAAATCATCTGAATTTTTATACTGAAATAGAATGAAGATGATGATGGTTTCTAAATAGTTTAAACTTGGATTTGTAAGAATTAGTTTGAATAAATTTAAAAAAGGGTTGTTTAGCTGTGAACCTATGGTGATTGCAATCGTAAATTTGAGTTTCTAATATTTGTGTGAAACCAGTATTATGTTAATGGATTTGTATACTAGGGTTTGCGATACCTATCTAGTTTTTAAGTTATTGTTTAGTAAATGAGGCCGAGAGTAGAGGTTCCAAGTTTCTAAGTTTAAACTGGAAATAAAATGATAAAGAAAAATAGTATATCTTTTTTCAGAAAATGATGACAATTTATACTTGTTAAAGTTCTATACAAGATCAATTTGATTTTAATGACTAAATACTTCAATAAACAGAAGTATGGAAAAATGTGGATGAATAGTGGACATGGTAGCCATTTTCAAGGAATTAACTGTGAATAAATGAGAACCTTAGTTAAAGGAAAAAAAATGTTTACTGTTAGGGTTCAATAAAGATGTTTATTGTTACACTATTTTTGAAATGATACTACTACAAATATGAGTTTAAGCACTTGTATTTAACATTCCAATCCTTGAAGTGCATTGATATAGTATTACTCTAATCATTCGAATACCATTCTGATCATTATCAATCCATCTAATTAATACCTATCTATACTAGAGTACAATGCAGGACCAGCATGTGGAAAAATACAGAGAAGGTCATTTAATCATTAATTGCATCTATCAATTCATTCTCATTCAGAAAGCATTTTAGGTCAGAAAGTAAAGCAAATCATTATGTGTGCTTGTAACTTATTTTTCCTACTGAACAATGTAAAACTTACTTGACTGCAATAATAACAGTAACGTAGAACCTGATAATTGGTAGGGAAACAAATCACCCAAGGAGCCTATTCCACCCAACCTGCTCTTGAAAACAGTCAATATGCATGTCTTAGGACCCCCAACCCTATTCACTGAACCACCAGGAGGAAGAAAATTTAGAAGCTTAGGGCATACACTTGCAGCAGCAATTTAGTTTATCCAGTCTTAAAGACTTAGTAGTCGCAGAGACCTACACCAGCACCTCTGGTTTCCTTCTTAGAAATAATTTGCAGACTCACAATTGCACTCTCACATAGCCTCCCTATTCGAATCTCTCTTTGATCACCTGATGCACTTGAGGAATATTTCTGCATAAAATATTGTAAAATATGCCTTCTCAATTCGAATTGCCTTATGTAGGCTGCCTAGGCATTTTAGTGATTAACTTGTCATTAATGAGTTGACTGCTCAATTCCCCCACCTGGGGAATAATGCCAAAATTTTAGGGGTAGTTGTCCCATAACCAATAGCTAGTGGTGGAGTGCAAATGCTGCCATCTATCCCATGCCTTCTATCAGCTTCCATTCCTCCTAGTGGGCCAGTGAACACTCTTGTAACAACTTTCTTGAGTGTTTGTCTCCTTTTTTAATTTATTAAATAATAATAATAAGTCATTACAGTTATTTTTGACAAGATTTGGTCATAATTACAAAACTTTGTAATTATAATTTAACATAAAGTATTTTGCAAATAAAATAAATATCCTCAAAATTTGGGTAGGTGACATACAGCCCCCCTTAAGTCACAACATCGTCCTCGATGTTTCTTTATTCACTCTCTTAGTGTTCCTAAAACAGAGTTGGGTATGTTTCTTGCATACTACTCTCCAACTCCTAGGTTGCCTCTGTTGGGACAAGGTGCTTCCATTGCACCTTTACTTGTTCAATGGTGCGATTCCGGAGTAGAGTTTCCTTCCTTCCGAGGATACAATCTGGTTCCACCGGAAAATCGCTATCTTGTTCCACCTGAACATCATTCCAATTTACAACATGAGTAGTATCATGCACATATTTCTTCAATAATGAAATGTGAAAAAGATTGTGTATTTTTAGATTTGCTGGCAAAGGCAGTTGATATGCCACGGGTCCAATCCTTGACAAAATTTCGAAAGGACCACAATACCTGGGTGCCAACTTGGCACAACTCCCCAATTTCAATGAACTCTTTTTTGTTCTTACTTTAAGAAAAACATGCTCACGAACCTAGAACTCTTTATGAGTTCTTATAAGGTCTGCTTGACTTTTCTACCTATCTTGGGCAGCTTTAAGATTTCTTTGTACCTATTTCATAATTAGTTCTAACTCCTGCAACAATTCAGGTCCTGAAATAACTCTGTTAACTGGACCACTCCACAAAACTGGTGTATTACATTTCCTACCATAAAGAATTTCAAATGAGCTAAGCCTGGATGATGTATGGTAATGATTATTATAAGCAAACTCTGCTAAATGCAAGTAGTCCTCCCACTTACCAAAATCTGATTCACCCTTTCTGTGTGTCCATCCATTTGTGGATGAAATGCGGTGCTAAAATTTAAGGTTGTATTCAACCCTTTAAACAAGGACCTCCAAAAATTTCCTGTAAAATTCGAATCACGGTCCAAGACTATTACCTTTGGTATCCCATGCAGTCGAAAAATCTACTTCATGAAAATTTCTGCAATGTCTGGAGCCTTATGAGTAGTCTTTACAGGAATAAAATGTGCTCATTTGCTAAGTTTATCCACTACCACCATGATTCTCTGGTAACCCAGTGATAAAGTCTATACTTATGATTTCCCATTTCTAGCTAGGTATAGGCAATGGCTGTAGCAACCCAGTAGGATGCTGATGTTCCACCTTCACTTTTTGACAGTCAAAACACTTAGCTATATATTATGCTACTTCATCCTTCATTTTGGGCCAATAGTATTCTTTTCGTAACATAGTGATGGTTTTCTGATAACCTGGGTGGCAAGAATAATGACTTTTGTGCATCTCATCTAAAATCAGAATTTTTACTGTTGGTATGTTGGTTACATACAATCTGTTTTTGTACAACAACAATCCATTTTCCTTCAAACTGTAATCTGTCATAGTATTTTCAGAATTGTTTTCTGTTTTCCTTTCATGTAGTTTTCTGTAATCTTCATCCGTCTTAATCCCTTCAAAAATCTAGTTTTCCAAATCTATTGTGTACGTGTTGATGGCTGAAACAAAATTTATCCTTGCATTACGACTTAACGCATCAGCAACTTTGTTCTCTTTCCCTTTAATGTGCTGAGTTTCAAAGTCGTATTCACTTAGAAAATTTAGCCATCTAGCTTGTCTAGCATTCAAATTGGTCTAATCTAGTAAATATTTCAGCCCCATGTTATCTATCATTAAGGTAAAGTTTCTGCCAATAAGATGGTGACACCACATCTTCAAAGCATGAATTACTGCTAATAATTCCAGATCATAAGTAGAGTAATTTTTCTCATGTATTTTCATCTTTCTAGACTCATATGCAACAGCATGTCCTTCTTGTATTAGGACTCCTCCAAGTCCATCATTACATGCGTCTGTGCATACTATAAAATCCTTACTAGGATCTGCAATCCTCAAAATAGGTGTTGTAGTCAGTAATTCTTTCAACCTTTTAAAACTGTCTACACACTTTTGATCCCATACAAACTTCTTTCCCTTCTTCTGCAAGGACGTTATGGGGTTTGCAATCTTTGAAAACCCTTCAATGAATTTTCTGTAATACCTAGTAATACCCATAAATGATCGTACATTCGACACATCTTTAGGAACCAACCATTCATTAATGGCTTTTATCTTAGCGGGGTCAACTGAAATTCATTCCTTAGAGATTATGTGTTCTAAGAACTGGATCTTGTCTTTGTAAAAATCACACTTATTGAACTTGGCATATAACTGGTGATCTCTCAGAACTTGCAGAATGATATGCAGATTTTAATCATGCTCTTCCTTGCTCTTAGAATATACTAAAATGTCATCGATCAACACAACGGTGAATTTATCCAAGTATTTGTGCATAATTTTATTCATTAGGCACATAAATACTGTTGGGGAATTAGTCAATCCAAATGGCATGACCACAAACTCATAATGTCCATATCGAGTTCTAAAGGTTGTTTTGGAAATGTCTTCATCCTTCACACAAACCTGATGATATCCTGACCGTAAATCAATCTTTGAGAATATCGTTGCTCTGCATAGCTGATCAAATAGATCATCAATGTGGGGTAACAAATATATATTCTTGATCATCATTTTATTCAGTTGACGATAATCTATGCAAAGTCTTAAGGTGCCATCTTTCTTCTTAACAAAAATGACCGGTGCTCCCGAAGGGGACACGCTCGGTCTTATATACTTTTTATAAATAAGTTCTTTCAAATGAGATTTTAACTCATTCAACTCTAGTATATTCATCCTGTATGGAGCTTTGGAATTTGGCACTGCCCCCTGTTGAATATTGTAACTTCAAAGAATATTATATTTGTACTTTATTATTCCGGAGATGGTTCATTCCTCCGAGGTAACCCTATCATGTATCTGGAGATGTTTATTCCTCCAGGGGTTTGTATTAACTAGGGTTATTAGACCCACCATGTGTGGGTCGGCCCGGAAGTTATATTTTAGGGGTTATTAGACTTCTCCAGGTGAGGTCGGCCCCATTAGTCTTTTAGTCAGTTGGGAGTCAAGTATAAATAGAGGAGGTGAACTCCTCATTAGATCATTCACTCACTTGTGGAAGAGTGCGCACTAGTTGAGGAGATCTGCTAAGGAGTCAAGGAGAAGGAGCACATCTTGTATTTTGGTTGATCATCTTATTGAGGAAAGCTTTGCTGGGTTTTCTACCCCATGAGGGTTTCCCAGGGTATATTGTGTGTCTATCTTGTGATTGTGTTTCTTTCAGAGATCTTGTTTGTCTATTTGGTTTAAACTTAACATGGTATCAGAGCTAGACTGAATAGGACATCTTTCACAAGGTAAGAATACCTCTTTCTCTCTCTTTGGTGAAGTTAGGGTTTTCAGCCCAAAGTTGGTATTATTGATTTTTGGTTGCATGGCTGGATAGCTCTCATCAATACCTTTCTTTTGAGCCATAGATCGAACTTTTTGGTTGGATAGAACTCCGGGAAAGTCAAACCCTAATTCTACCAAAAGTGCGATAAAATTCTGTTCCAGATTCCGGAAAAGTGAAAAGTAACTTCCCAGGTAAGTCTGCTCTGTCTCTTGGACTCCCCCAAGAGAAGATGGCTCCAAATACTAAGCTTGAAGACAAGCTAGAAGGCATAGAGAATTTCCGGGCATGGAAATACAGAATTGGTCTCATTCTTGAGGAGAATGATCTTGCTCATTATATCAAGGAGGAAGTTGCAGAACCAGAAGATGATGAAGCCAAAGAAAAACACAGGAAGGACCTGATTAGGGCAAAGAGAATCATAGCTGATTCCATTAAAGACCACTTGATTCCCCAAGTGTCTTCCAAGAAGACTCCAAAGGAAATGTATGATGCCCTAGGAAGAATGTATGAAGGAAAGAACATCAACAGGAAGATGAATCTAAGGACTCAGTTGAAAAGTACCAAGATGCACAAAGGAGAATCCATTCAAGACTACTTCTCAAGAGTCTCTCTAATCAAAGAACAACTAGATGCCATTGGTGATACTCTTGATGAAGATGAACTTGTGATGACAGCTCTAAATGGTCTCACTAGACCTTGGGAGTCATTCATTCAAACTATGTGTGCCAGAAAAGAAAGTATGAAGTTTGATGTAGTATGGGAAGATTGTGTTCAAGAGGAGGCTAGGGTTGCCAACAGAGAAGCACTTCTCAAAGAGGATGACCAAGCTTTGGCCACCCACACCAAAAGAGGAAAGAGAGGCTACTTCAAGAAAGTGAACCACAAAAGGCCTCAACCCTCTCATAGATTCAAAAAGAAAGGGGGAGACATCTCCACAGTCCAATGCTTCAATTGTCTCAAGCTAGGACACTATGCCAGAGACTGTACCCTACCAGAGAAGAAGAAGAAAAGGTTTGTTCACAAAAGACATCATGCTCATATGGCAGAAGATGACAGTGAAGAAGAAGAAGAAGAAGAAGAAGAAGTGGAGGAAAGGCCTCAAAAGAAAAGATCTAAAGTAAAGAAAGAAGAACCAGAAGAATATGTACTATTTTCTGCTCTCTCTGGATCTGTGTCCCCTGGTGAAGGCACTTGGCTCATTGACAGTGGTGCTTCAAAGCACATGACAGGTCATAAGGAAACTCTCTCCAAGATTGAAGAGAAGTCTTCACCACAGAAGGTATCTCTAGGAGATGATTATCAATATCCCATCAAGGGAATTGGTGAAGCAAGCTACAAGCTTGATTCAGGAACACCTTTGAAGATGAAAGAAATTTTATATGTCCCAGGTTTAAAGAAGAATCTACTTTCTATCTCTGCACTAGACAAGAAAGGCTTTAGAGTAGCCTTCATAGATGGTCAAGTACTCATGTGGACCAAAGGAAAATCAATCAAAGATGCAATTGTCATTGGTGAAGAAGAAGGAGGACTTTATAAACTCAAGGGTCATCCAGAATCTGCCCTTGCTCATGAAGTTTCTAGTCCCAGTGAGCTATGGCATAGAAGACTAGCTCACATTAACTATAAAGCTTTACCATATGTGAGTAAGATGGTTATAGGTTTGCCAAACTTGAAGGTTGATCATGATGGCTCATGTAAAGGATGCAAGAAAGGGAAGAATATCAAGAATCCCTTTCCGAAAAGTGAAACAAAGACTAAGGGTTCTCTAGAGCTAATACACTCAGATGTATGTGGACCTATGCCTACCACATCTCTAAGTGGGTTTGAATACTATCTCTCTTTCATTGATGACTATTCAAGAAAAACTTGGATATACTTCCTAAAGGGTAAGAATGAAGTCTTTGGAAAATTCAAAGAGTTCAAGGCTCTAATAGAAAACCTCTCAGACAAGAAAATCAAGATTCTCAGAACAGATAATGGTGGAGAATATACTTCCAAGGAATTTGAAGAGTTCTGTAAAGAAGCTGGAATCAAAAGGGAACTAACCACTCCTTACAATCCCCAACAAAATGGGGTAGCTGAGAGGAAAAATAGAACCATCATGGAAGCTGTAAAGACTATGATACATGATCAAGACCTTCCCATGTATCTATGGGCTGAAGCAGCCAAGACAGCAGTATATGTTCAAAATAGACTATCTCATAGTGCTCTTGACTTCAAAACTCCAGAAGAAGTCTTTACAGGAAAGAAGCCTGAGGTAAGTCATCTCAAAATATTTGGGTGTCCTGTGTACATACACATTCCAAAAGAAAAGAGATCCAAATTGGATCCCTCAGGTAAGAAGGGAATATTTGTTGGTTATTGTGAAACCTCCAAAGCCTTCAGAATCTACATACCAGGTTTCCATCATATAGAAATAAGTAGAGATGTTACCTTCGATGAGGAAGCAGCCCTCAAGAAATCTAGAAAGTGTCAACTTGAAGAAGTTTATGAAGAAGATACATCTCCCAGAATCTCAGAGAATGCTCACATTCCTGAAGAGGACACACCAGAGGATCATGACATGCTGGAACCACAAGAACCTCCTGTTACAGAATTGTCAAGGAAAAGAAGACCAGCATGGGCTAGAGACATTATTCAAGGAGCAGAAAGATATGGTGCTCCTGAAGGCTCCACTAGAGAAAGAAAGAAACCAAAGTTAGTATCCAACTATATGGCCCTGATGTGTGATCTAGTGGATCAACTACCTACCAGCTATGAAGAGGCAGCTCAAAAGAAAGAATGGGTAGAAGCAATGACTGAAGAATATCAGTCAATAATGAAAAATGATGTTTGGGATATAGTTCCCAAACCAAAAGACAAAAGTGTGGTTTCTTCCAAATGGATCTTTAAAATAAAACATGCTGCGGATGGAAGTATTGAAAAATACAAAGCAAGATTTGTAGCCAGAGGTTTCTCTCAGAAGGAGGGAATTGACTATGAAGAAACATTTGCACCAGTTGCTAGGTACACTTCAATTAGAACTATCATGGCTCTTGCATCCATGATGAAGTGGAAACTACATCAAATGGATGTTAAGACAGCTTTTCTGAATGGTGTAATTGAAGAAGAAGTTTACATAGATCAACCACAAGGGTTTGAGGTAAATGACGGAAGGACTCATGTATGCAAACTGAAAAAGGCATTATATGGGTTGAAACAAGCTCCCAGAGCTTGGTACGGAAGGATTGATAATTTCTTAACTAGCATGGGCTTTACCAAAAGTAAAGCTGACCCAAACCTTTATCTCAAGGTGATGGATGATGAACCAGTTATACTTTTATTATATGTAGATGATCTATTTCTAACTGGAAATGAGAAACAAATCATTGAAAGCAAGAAGAAGCTTTCTTCAGAATTCGAGATGAAAGATCTCGGATTGATGCACTACTTCTTAGGATTAGAAGTGTGGCAAGAACCAAGAGGAATCTTTCTGAATCAAGGTAAGTATACTGTGAAAATTCTGAAGAGATTTGATATGTTGGAGTGTAAACCCATGGCCACTCCCATGGACTCCAACTTAAAGATTTTGGTTAATGACTCATCAGAATTAGTGGACCTAACTTTATATAGACAGATCATTGGGTCACTAATGTACTTAACAAATACTAGACCAGATATATGCTTTGCTATAAATACCCTAAGTCAGTATCTAGTAGAACCCAGAAAGGTTCATCTAATAGCTGCAAAGCATGTAATGAGGTACTTAAAAGGTACATTAGATTTTGGTTTACTCTATGATGGAAGTCATGAACTCAAGTTGCATGGTTACTCAGACTCTGATTGGGCAGGCAGTGTCTCAGACAGAAAAAGTACTTCAGGTGGATGTTATAGCCTTGGATCTGCCATGATCTCTTGGTTCAGCAAGAAACAATCCAGTGTAGCCCTCAGTTCTGCTGAGGCAGAATACATAGCTGCTTGCTCTGCCAGCTGTGAAGCTGTATGGCTTCGGAAACTGTTATCTGGGGTGTTTGACTTAGAAATGGATCCCACTATGATTATGTGTGATAATCAAAGCTGCATCAAGATGACAGAAAATCCTGTGTTCCATGATAAGTCAAAACACATAGAGATCCGATACTTCTATATTCGAGATATGGTGCAGAAAGGAGCTATCAAGCTTGAGTACGTGAGCACTGAAGATCAAATTGCTGATATCCTTACCAAACCACTGTCTCGTGTGAAATTTGAATACTTTCGAGACAAGCTTGGTGTAGTTCAAAAGGACTCTCCTAGAAAGGGGGAGTAGCATGGTTCCTGATGACAAGCAAGTCTCATCAACAATGAGACTTCACCTAGTCACTTAGAAATAGTTAGATTTAGGACTATTTTATTTTCATTTAGTTTCACTTATACATGATTTGATGATAGATGTATTAGTGAGAATACATGCTAGATATATCCATGCTTTTGATGTTAGATGTATATATGATTTTGATGATAGATGTATTAGTGAGAATACATGCTAGATGTATACATGCTTTTGATGTTAGATGTATACATGATTTTGATGATAGATGTATTAGTGAGAATACATGCTAGATGTATACATGCTTTTGATGTTAGATGTATACATGATTTTGATGATAGATGTATTAGTGAGAATACATGCTAGATGTATACATGCTTTTGATGTTAGATGTATATATGATTTTGATGATAGATGTATTAGTGAGAATACATGCTGGATGTATACATGCTTTTGATGTTAGATGTATACATGATTTTGATGATAGATGTATTAGTGAGAATACATGCTAGATATATACATGCTTCTGATGTTAGATGTATATATGATTTGATGATAGATGTATTAGTGAGAATACATGCTTTTGATGACAGATGTATACATGCTTTTAGATGTATTAGTAAGAATACATGCTTTTGATATATGACGTATACATGCTGTTGATGCTAGATATTGATTATGTACTTGTATGGATGAGGATACTTGTACTTGTATTGATGAGAATACAGATTGAGGGGATTGAATCATCCCTGGACTTTCAGTCCTAAAGAGAGCCGTAGACGTGAGGTCTCCGAGAATGAAGTCCTTAGTGGACAGTTGAGGGGATTGAATCATCCCTGGACTTTCAGTCCTAAAGAGAGCCGTAGACGTGAGGTCTCCGAGAATGAAGTCCTTAGTGGACAGTTGAGGGGATTGAATCATCCCTGGACTTTCAGTCCTAAAGAGAGCCGTAGACGTGAGGTCTCCGAGAATGAAGTCCTTAGTGGACAGTTGAGGGGATTGAATCATCCCTGGACTTTCAGTCCTAAAGAGAGCCGTAGACGTGAGGTCTCTGAGAATGAAGTCCTTAGTGGACAGTTGAGGGGATTGGATCATCCCTGGACTTTCAGTCCTAAAGAGAGCCGTAGATATGAGGTCTCCGAGAATGAAGTCCTTAGCGGACAGTTGAGGGGATTGGATCATCCCTGGACTTTCAGTCCTAAAGAGAGCCGTAGACTGGGTCTCCGATAATGAAATCCTGAATGAACAGGTAGGGGATTGTATCGTCCCCGGACTGAGGTCCCAGAATAGAACCGTAGACTGGGTCTCCGATAATGAAATCCTGAATGAACAGGTAGGGGATTGTATCGTCCCCGGACTGAGGTCCCAGAATAGAACCGTAGACTGGGTCTCCGATAATGAAATCCTGAATGAACAGGTAGGGGATTGTATCATCCCCGGACTGAGGTCCCAGAATAGAACCGTAGACTGGGTCTCCGATAATGAAATCCTGAATGAACAGGTAGGGGATTGTATCGTCCCCGGACTGAGGTCCCAGAATAGAACCGTAGACTGGGTCTCCGATAATGAAATCCTGAATGAACAGGTAGGGGATTGTATCGTCCCCGGACTGAGGTCCCAGAATAGAACCGTAGACTGGGTCTCCGATAAATGAAGTCCTGAATGAACAGGCAGGGGATTGCATCGTCCCCGGACTGAGGTCCCAGAATTGATCCGTAGACTGAAGTCTCCGAGAACTGGAGATTGGATTGTATCATCCATGGACCTATGTCCTAAAAGGAGCAGGATTGATCATCCTAGGAATATGATCGTGTGACGACGATGCTGATGATCGTGTGACGACGATGCTGATGATCGTGTGACGACGATGCTGATGATCGTGTGATGACGATGCTGATGATCGTGTGATGACGATGCTGATGATCGTGTGATGACGATGCTGATGATCGTGTGATGACGATGCTGATGATCGTGTGATGACGATGCTGATGATCGTGTGATGACGATGCTGATGATCATGTGATGATGATGCTGACGATCGTGTGATGACGATGCTGATGATCGTGTGATGATGATGCTGATGATCATGTGATGATGATGCTGACGATCGTGTGACGACGATGCTGATGATCATGTGATGACGATGCTGATGATCGTGTGACAACGATGCTGATGATCGTGTGATGACGATGCTGATGACGATGCTGATGATCGTATGATGGCGATGTTGATGATCGTATGATGACGATGCTGATGACGATGCCGATGATCGGATTGATATCGACACTGTTCCAGTAACTGGTTGAGTTACTGATGAAGATGAATTGAAGAAAGCTTCCGATGATTTGTAGATGTATCATATATGATGACTCCTTGCTCTTGCAGATGTTGTTATAATATCCTTCTTGTTAAGGGGGAGTGTTGAATATTGTAACTTCAAAGAATATTATATTTGTACTTTATTATTCCGGAGATGGTTCATTCCTCCGAGGTAACCCTATCATGTATCTGGAGATGTTTATTCCTCCAGGGGTTTGTATTAACTAGGGTTATTAGACCCACCATGTGTGGGTCGGCCCGGAAGTTATATTTTAGGGGTTATTAGACTTCTCCAGGTGAGGTCGGCCCCATTAGTCTTTTAGTCAGTTGGGAGTCAAGTATAAATAGAGGAGGTGAACTCCTCATTAGATCATTCACTCACTTGTGGAAGAGTGCGCACTAGTTGAGGAGATCTGCTAAGGAGTCAAGGAGAAGGAGCACATCTTGTATTTTGGTTGATCATCTTATTGAGGAAAGCTTTGCTGGGTTTTCTACCCCATGAGGGTTTCCCAGGGTATATTGTGTGTCTATCTTGTGATTGTGTTTCTTTCAGAGATCTTGTTTGTCTATTTGGTTTAAACTTAACACCCCCGGTATCAATTCAATAGTAAAATCTAGATCTCTTTTCAGAGGTAATCCTAGAACCTCTTCAAGAAAAACATCTTGGAAATCATTTAAGACAAGATTCTCTTCTAGTCTTAGTTTGTCTTCTATGGTACTTAAATCCTCATTTACTACCATTACTGCAAACATTTGACATCCCTTTCTGATTGCTCTCTTTACTTGCATAGCTGAAATCTGTCTAAGGGAGGTGTTTTTAGGAATACCCTTCACTTCTACTTGTCCTTACTTCATCATTTAAACATGTGAAACTTTTCTCATAACAATTCAGAATGATGTGATGGGATTCTAACCAGTCCATTCCAATTAAGATGCCATATGATCCTAAAGGTAAGACATTTAACTTGATTTGTGTTGTTAACTGATTCATAGATAAAACACAACTTTCCACGAAATCGAAAACTTTTCTTTTTGTTCCTGTTGCTAGTCTAACTAACCAGGTTTTATTGAATTTTTCTGTTTTCAACCTAAAAGTTTGTACAATATTCGGCGATATATAACTCAGACTAGCACCTGGGTCAGTCAAAATAGAAACTGGATGGTTTTGTAGCATACCTTCAACCTCTACCATTGAGACTTGGTGTTCTGCTTGTCGGTTGTCTAATGATGCATTAATTCTGGGTACTTCTCTTGCCAATTCTCCTACAATAACTTAAGATTGTATGGAGTGAATATGGTTAGCTATCTGCTTCCTAAGGGGACATTCTGAAGCATAATGAGGACCTTGACACTTGAAACATTTTATAGGTGGCTTCTGGTCATTGGTTCTGGTAACATTGGGAGCATTTCTGGGAGCTGTAAATTTCTGCTGCTGAGTATTCTTGGGACTGTTCCCTTGAAAATTTCGATTCTGAATTTTTTTCTTTTGGAAACCAGAATTTCCACCAAACTTGAAATTTTTCTTTTTTCAGTTCAAAATTACTGGGTTTATGATTTTTCCAGCTAGATACCCGTTCTCTTTTCCTATTCTAATCAAAGCAAAAAGTTGCTTTTCTCATGGCTTCTTCTAATGTCTTTGGGCTATCATACTCTATTCTGTCTTTGATGTTGAAGGGTAGACAACTTGGGTATCTTTGAATCTTCGGTTTTTCTTCCACCAGGTATGGCACATATCTTAGTAAATTTAGGAACTTGCTGTTCATTTCTTTCATGTTCATAGTTCGCAATTTTAAATCATAGAATTCCTTGGATTTTTCTTCATAATATTGCTCATATAAGAATTTATTTTTGAAGTATATTTTAAAAGTACTCCAACTCACATCTCTGTCCTTTATCCCTTTTACTCTTTTGAGGTCTTGCCACCAAATGTCTGCCTTCCCAGTTATATTATAAATTGCCATTTTTGCCTTTAAGGATTTTGAGTAATCATAGATTTGAAAATACTTTTTCATGCCAGACAGCCATGCTTCAGTTGTCTCTCCTTTCTCAGTTTCACAATTGAAAGTTGGGGGTTTGATTTTCTTGAACTCCCCAGATATCTGTTCATACTGTTTATGGCTTTTTCTCTTTGGCTTGAAACCTCCTTCACTACTATCACTAGAATAGTCACATTTCCTTTTACGTGGATGCTTGGAAGTTCCTGATGATGTTGAGCTGCTGTTTACATCACCTATTTTCACTTGCTTACCCTTTCCCTCATAAGGTAAGTCTTCAGTCTTGGAAGTATGTTCAACTTCTCTATCCCATTCATCTATTGGGTATTGATCGAACAGTACTTGATTCAATTCCTCTTGTGCTCTCAGAATTCTCTCATTGTCCTGCTTTACTGATCTTATCTCTACTTTCAATTCTTGAAAAGCACGTAACAATTGCCATGGAACTTTCCTTCAAATTGTGGTCCCGTACTATGGTTGTTTGGTGGAAATATGTCCTCCATGCGTTCAGTTGATCCTTCCATACCTATAACTTAAAGCAATTTTCTGTATATAACAATAATGTAACTTGAGTTAGTAAAAATTTTCGCAGTCATAAAATTTCTGTTGCGTGTTTCTTGGGCCCTTTTAGGCCTAGAGTTCGAACATGAGCTCTGATACCACATGTAACATCCCAATAATATCATAAAAATTTAAAATTTTTATATCGGCATTAAATGTTAGAATTGCAATGCGGAAGTAATAAATGCTTATTCAGGCATTATTTAATAATAAGTCATTAATGCAGAAAACAACTTAACTACTGCATCCTTTTTAACTAATGATGCTTTGTGACAGTGAGACATCATAATTTAAAATAATTGATTACGGCACTAGTTTTTAATTTTATTTGTAATAACTGAAATATCAACACAATTATAACACAGAGTTCTCCTTGACAAGGTACTGACAGTTCTAATTTCTAGATAATGATGAAAGGGGTCCCTCGAGGTTCCTCGAGGATTACTTAGATATTTAAGCTAAAGCATTTGTACCCGTCCTTCATGCGCAGATTCGCAGGTAAGAGAAAACGTCAATTTAAGAGTATTTGATAACCGTCAGTAAAAGTAGTACTGCTAGTACTCCAAAGCTTCAGGTATGGTTTTCTTTTCATTTTCTGAGTGACTTATCTTGACTAGATTAAATGTTGCAGAAATCGTAAATTCTAAGTATTAATGTTATTAGATTTCTACATCTAAGGGCTTATTAGTTCTTTCGTATTATTAATTCGTGAGCGATTGCAACTTTGTATGATCCTTTGTAATGTCGACATGTGAAATATCTAGCGCATTGAAACATGGTCCCAAGCAAACAATAGTGAGTGCGACAATAGTATTTCTAGGTCTTTTATTACCTAAACAATTACATTAGTAATGTAATATTCACTACTATCCTATCATTGTAATTATAGTGGTTCTACTAGGCCAAAAGTAAACTATAGGGAGTAATCCCTTTTAATCTACGAATTTTTATAACAGGAAACATACTTTTTATAACATGTAATATGTTTGAAGAACTTTATAGTATGCAAGGAGGAACCTAACCATACCCTAAGTATCATATGCGACCTATGTTAATTTAACCAATAGAACTACGTTAAGCATAAAATTAACTTAACAAGGAACCTACGTTATCCATAAAACCATATATATATGATATATGACTTTGGTATGGTAGAAATGTGAACATAATACACGTTTACCAGGTTTTTGCAGATTGATATGAAGGTGTAATAAGTGCTTGGCATACGAGTTGATGGCATTGTAAAAGATTGGGCTTGTTGTTAGGTCTTTGGGCTATAGTATTAATGGTAACAATTTGAAATTGTGAACGTGTATGATCCAACACGTGGAAGTAATTTGTTACCACTGAGTTGTAACAGCCTCAAGCCTGGAAGTCGACTGAGTTGGCAACAACGATAGCTGGAAATTTAATGCATAGTTAACGCTATGACAGTCCACTCTCCAACATGTCTTCGCCGGTGGTAAGACTCCATCGTCGATCTACGGTGTATTGAGATTGTAAAGAACCCTAACGTAACCTACAAGGCGTTGAAACACTTTATTGACAATCGTTTCGATGGTAGTGGTTTGAAGGGAGGTCGACCGACCGAGTGGTCCTAGGGTTTGATGTTTTTGGCATTCCTCGGGCTCGAACCTGAGACCTTAGTGATAGACCTGCAATGAAGCTGATAATTTAAGCTTTGGTATTTCGATGGAGTTTTACAGTAGCTTGGAAGTCTGGAGTATCGCATCTCTGTGTAAATTCTTGAGTGAGTAGAAGTTTAGGGTTCTAGAAATGTGTTTGGATGATTTGAAAGCAGTGATACAATAGCTCTCTAAACCGGGTCCTTCTCCTTCAACTAGGAGGATTGATAGCTTCATCAATAAACCAAGAAATAGTGTCGTTAGACAGCATCGGTAAGTAATGTTTAGTTAAACCTAGTTTTTCTTTTATACATCAATAGACTTTCTCATGAATAATGTTTAACCCTGAATACGTTTGCTCGTCAGGTTGGATCTCGACGAACGACTTTGAACCTGGAAACTTTGATGGGGTAGCTACAGCTTAACCACTGGTAAGCATCGATGGCACCCTACCTCATGGTTCTCCTGGATTTGGTTTTGGACGACAGTTGCAAGTGTTGACAGAGGTTTTGGAAAATGTTTCTTGGAAATGGCTTTCGTCCAGCCTGTACTTTTGGAAACATTAAGGAATCCTACCACTAGGGTTTTAGCTAGCGTAGTTGATGTAAAATCTTCTAGAAAATTAAGGTGGGCAGTACCTTGTTGCGGTGAACTCGATAGGGATAACCCTCGTCGTTTTTCAATGAAATTGACAGTGTTAAATGTTTAATGTTTTAAACTTCTGAATCGATGATGAATGAATGAACATCTATCTTATATCGAGAGTATGGTTGATAATTCAATGCCTCAGTGGATAGTTTTAAAGGTACTGTGCGAATTAGGTTTTTAATTGGAAACTACCAAAACTTCAATGTATCACGGTATTGCATTTGTGTCTTTTAATTAATAACTATCTATTTAGGTTGATCGATTTTAATAGTTGTTCGTCTTATGATTTAGAAAATTACACAGGTTTGAGATGCGGAAGGAAAATCATCTGAATTTTTATACTGGAATAGAACGAAGATGATGATGGTTTCTAAATAGTTTAAACTTGGATTTTGTAAGAATTAGTTTGAATAAATAAAAAAAGGGTTGTGTAGCCATGAACCTGTGGTGATTGCAATCATAAATTTGAGTTTCTACTATTTGTGCGAAAAAAGTATTATCTTAATGGATTTGTATAGTAGGGTTTGCGATAGCTATCTAGAAATTACATCTAGGTTTTAAACTATTGTTTAGTAAATAAGGCCGAGAACAGAGTTTCCAATTTTCTAAGTTTAAACTGGAAATAAAATGATAAAGAAAAACAATACATCTTTTTCAGAAAATGATGACAATTTATACTTGTTAAAGTTCTCTACATGATCAATTTGATTTTAATGACTAAATACTTCAATAAACAAAAGTATGGAAAAATGTGGATGAATAGTGGACATGGTAGCCATTTTCAAGGAATTAACTGTGAATAAATGAGAACCTTAGTTAAAGGAAAAAAACGTTTACTGTCAGGCTTCAGTAAAGATGTTTATTGTTACACTATTTCTGAAATGATACTACTACAAATCTGAGTTTAAGTACTTGTATTTAACATTGCAATCCTTGAAGTGCATTTATACAGTATTACTCTAATCATTCGAATACCATTCTGATAATTATCAATCCATCTAATTAATACCTATTTGTACTAGAGTACGATGCAGGACCAGCATGTGGAAAAATACAGAGCAGGTCATTTAATCATTAATTGCATCTATCAATTCATTCTCATTCAGAAAGCATTTTAGGTCAGAAAGTAAAGCAAATCATTCGGTGCCTGTAACTTATTTTTCCTACTGAACAATGTAAAACTTACTTAACTGCAATAATAATAGAAACGTAGAACCTGATAATTGGTAGGGCAACAAATCACCCAAGGAGCCTATTCCACCCAACCTGCTCCTGAAAATAGTCAATATGCCTGTCTTAGGACCCCCAAACCTGTTCACTGAACCACTAGGAAGAAGAAACTTTAGAAGGTTAGGGCATCCACTTGCAGCAGAAATTTAGTTTATCCAGTCTTAAAGACTTAGCAGTCACAGGGACCTGCACCAGCACCTCTGGTTTCCTTCTCATAAATAATTTGCAGACTCACAATTGCACTTTCACATAGCCTCCCTATTCGAATCTCTCAGTGATCACCTAATGCACTTGAGGAATATTTCTGCAGAAAATATTATAAAAGTTGCCTGCTCAATTCGAATTTCCTTATGTAGGATGCCTAGGCCTTTTAGTGATGAACTTGTCATTAATGAGTTGACTGCTCACTTCCCCCACCTGGGGAATAATTCTAAAATTTTAGGGGTAGTTGTCCCGTAACCAACAGCTAGTGGTGGAGTGCAAATGTTGCCATCTGTCCCATGCCTTCTATCAACTTCCATTCCTCCTAGTGGGTCAGTGAACACTCTTGTAACAACTTTCTTTAGTGTTTGTCTCCTTTTTTAATTTATTAAATAATAATAATAAGTCATTACAGTTATTTTTTACCAGATTTGGTCATAATTACAAAAATTTGTAATTATAATTTAACATAAAGTATTTTGCAAATAAAATAAATATCCTCAAAATTTGGGTAGGTGACACCCACGCAAGAGCAAAAACTATGGAGGAAGCACTTGCAGCCATCCAAACCAAATTGCAAGATATGGATGAAAAATTTCTCATCCTCCATATTTAGCATTTAGCTATAAACAATAACCAACAACAAGAATCCTCTGCAGCCAATGGGTTCTCTTCTTCCAGCAATTTCCGTGGTCCGGAGCTTGAATTTCCTTGCTTCAATGGTACTGATCCGATTGGATGGATATATCGTGCAGACCAATATTTCAGTCTGTATAATACTTTTGATGTCCAAAAAGTTCCACTTGCATCCTTTCATTTGGAATAGGAAGCACTCCAATGGTACCGTTGGTACATCAAGGCTCATGGCGAGCCAAAATGGCTAGATTTTTGCCAACTCCTTTTGCAATGATTTGGCCCTAGTGATTTTGATGACTTCATCGGAGAACTCACTAAACTTCATCAAAGTAGCACTGTGAGAGAGTATCAGACAAAATTTGAGAAACTAGCCAATCACACATAAGGATTGTCTGATGAATTCTACAGGAGTTGTTTTATCAGTGGTCTTAAGGATGAAATCCGATCAGGGGTTAAAATGTTCTATCCCAACACAATGATGGAAGTCCTAGGGTTGGCTAAGTTGGAAGAAGACAAGATTGCAGCCCAACAACGCTCCAAACCCACTTTTGTTCCCTTCCAAAATATGGGTTCTCAACGACCTCCCACCTTGCCAGCTCCTCGACCAACTCCTATAAAGCATTTTTCTGAAATAGAGATGCAGGCACGCAGAGAAAAAGGGCTTTGTTATAATTGTGATGATATATTCACTCGAGGACATAGATGTGTTCAACAAAAGCTCTATCTCTTGAATATGGATTCTCTACCTACCTCTAAAATTGGTGAAGAAGCTCCAGATACAATGGATGATCAGGTCGACATTCAGGAACCACCTATTGACCCCCCATATCAGGATGAACAACTAGAGATATCTCTCCATGCTTTATCTAGTGTCACCACCCCACAAACAATGCGGGTGAGGGGTTACTTCAAGAAGCTTCCTCTTACAATACTCATTGATTTTGGTAGCACTCATTACTTTATTGACCCTAGGATCGCCAAACATGCTGATTGTTTTGTCCATCCTTGCTCCAATTTTGAATTCATGGTTGCCAATGGGGGCACCTTACCTTGCAAGGGGAAGTGTCACAATGTGCGTATCTCTCTGGAATAGTATAACCTGCACTCTGACATGTTTTCCTTGTCCCTAGGCAAATGTGATGTGGTTTTGGGCGTTCAATGGTTACACACACTTGGACCCATCTTATGGGATTTTGCTGAACTTTGGATGGAGTTTTCAATCAATGGGAAACAACACAAATTTAAGGGATTACAACAAGGGTCGTCTCTCTACATCATCAATTCACATTGTTTGGAAAAGATGCTTAAGAAGAATTCACATGGTGTCATCGCTCAAATCCATTCCATTAAGATGAACCCATCAATGGCCTCCCCTAATACCTTGGATAGATATGCAGGTGTCCTTGCTGAACCAGTGGGCTTGTCGCCTTCAAGAGACCTTTCCGGTAAGAATTTAGCCGCATCTACATCTCAGCAGGAAATGATGGCTATTTTGCATGCAATATAGAAGTCGCAGCCATACCTATTAGGGAATTCTTTATGCATCAAGACTGATCTCCAGAGTCTGGAAAATTTCCTGGAACAATGGGTATCCTCTCCAGGACACCTGAAATGGGTAATCCAACTCATGGGTTATGCCTATGCAATCACTTACAAGAACGGTAAGGACAATATGGTGGAAGATGCTCCTTCTCGCACATTTGATGACCTAGTTTCTCTTACAGCTATTTCTCTGCTTGTTCCAAATTGGTTGTAATCTGTTCAACAGGGCTATCTCTTCTATGAACTCCATGCTTCTTCATCAGCAGGGCACTCTGGGTTCCTCAAAATGTATGACTGGGAACAATGTAACTTCTTTTGGCAAGGACTGAAAATGACAATTCAATAGATGGTGGCTGATTGTGATACTTACCAGGTCAACAAGGGTGAAACAACACTCCTTTTGAGACTGCTTGAACCCTTTCCCATCCCTACATAGTTTTGGACAACTATTTCTATGGATTTCCTAGAAGCACTCCAGTGGTACAATACCACATATAAAAGGACACCATATGAAGAAGTCTATGGATAGGCACCACCAGTTCTTCTTCAATACACCCTCAGCAGCTCCCCAATTCAGGTAATTGACTTGGTTCTTCAAAACTGCGATCTAATTCTTCTCATTCTGTGGGACAATCTTCACATGGCAAGAAGTCGAATGAAACAACAAGCCAATCAACACCATTCTGAGCGCACTTTTCACGCATCTGATATGGTTCTTCTTCGTCTACAGCATTCCAAGCAATGCTCCCTGAAACTCAAAAGGCGTCAGTGGCCCGGAATGCAACCCGAGGATACCACAGGGGAACCACTCCTTCAGATTCTGCATCAATTTCCACATCTAAAGCTTTGACAAAGACTTTTCTAAGGGAGAGGGGATTTTAGGAACCCATGTCAACCCTTCCATTTACTTTGTTAGTATAGTGTTGTTGGATGCATATGCTTTGTAAGTCGTCTCGTAGTAATTGTTGATCCATACTTTGTATTGGCCCATGGTTTGTATTGACACATGGTATTGACCCATGGTATTGGCGCCTAGACTTAGTATATAAGTTTGTGTTGAGACCAATGAAGGTATCGTGAAGTTATTTGTATTACGCTTGCTCAAAGGAGGTTTCCCCCTCGAAGTGGCCTGCGATCAATAAAGTGATTCTGAGTTCTATTATTTCTGCTATCTTGTGCATTTTCATTAATTAATTGTTGCAGGTTCATCACATTATCATTGTTAAAATCAACGTGTGACTATTGTTACGATAAAGTTAAAGTTAAAGGTGATAAACAATTTTGAACCAATTTCTCATATTGTTAGCAGGTTTTAGTAGATGCATTCAGTTCAATTAGAAAGAGATATCATTCAAAGGATCACAATGCGGCTCGCCATGTGTTTTCATAATCAATTGTGAATTAAAGCACTAAGTCCCTTCATCTTCTTAATCCTACATCCAAACTTATTAATTTGAATGTAAAAATACTCTGTAGGTATTATGTTAGAAGATAACAACTTGAAACTAGTCAAATAGATGTTTGGGTCTTTATTAGAAGGTTTCCACACTCTAAAATGAATCTCATTGACATGGTAAAGCAATTGGTGCAAGATTTTTGGCATGAAAAAACTAGACCTTCTTCCAACCAAAAAGATGTACTAAAATTGAGAAGGGGATCAATGGATCATGAACCCCACATTAAACATTTTCTTAGCATGACACAAATAGAATTATATGAGATATTTAGGCATGAAAATAATCAGCTTAACTTGGGCCAAATATCCTTTGAGAAATGAAAACCATAATTATGTTAAAATAAACACATGTTGTTTTCGATACCACATTGAGTATGGTTATTATTATCACACACACACACACACACACACACATATATATATATGTTGAAAGTATTGCATAATACTCTTGTGCAAGAATGCTCAGCCACATTGTTTCCAATGTCATCTAATGTCATCTAGATACTTTATTCATAGAAGTTGTGTAGAAGGCCGGAAGGTTGCACATTTTATCAAAAATATTGCTTAGGTGGGACATCCCAGGGTGTGGTGGAATGCAATTATTGGAAACATTCATACATGTGACCGATGAGCATGAACTTGGGAGGAAGGAGGTGAACTTGCATTCATTCAAATATGTCACATATGATATTGATGGAGGGAATGAAAGAAAAAAAATACAATTGGACACTTCTCAGGTTAGTAATGAGTACTTTAATACTATTTTTCCTTCATATTGCAACTTCATGTGTAACAATATATTAATATATGTCTTTATTGTTGATCTGCTAGGTATGGGTTTGCAGCTTCATGGAAGGATTCTTTGAAAAGACACAACAGTATGTAAAGTATGTAGATGTGGCTCAATGGAAAGATGAGAAGTTTAAAACATGCAGTGATATGTTTCCTATTGGGACTATCTTATTAGTGGTCTATTTTGCGTAAAAATACACTCTTCAACCACAAAATGATATTCAAAGTCAAAATTATCACTCAGACCACATCAACATAATCGTCCATATCACCTACACTCATGGGGAAGATAGTACTAAAGACAGCGAGCTTATATTGAAGCAGTATCACTTCTACATAAGTGATGACATGTGTCATGACTTGGATTTTTTACAACAAATTTTTTAATTATTCTACAATCACTTGAAGGATGACAGTATACAGTTGGAACAAAATTGGATTTGGTCTGATGGTTGTGTGGGGAAATTAAAAAATGCCCATGTATTTCAATGGTTGTGTATGCTCCACAAAAGGAACAAGATTCCACGTATTTGGAACTATTTCAAGATTGGACACGGAAAAGGGGAACATGATGGAGCAAGTGCATGCATCGATACTGCATTATGTAGGAAAGAAATGAAGTTCATGGCTATTTCACTCATCTGAGATGCAAAGACCATTGTTGAATGGTTTTCTTCAGTCACGCGGGAGGGAGCTAGAAGGAAAGAAGGGAAGTCAACCAAGAAAGCACATGTAGATATATATTTTTGGGAGGTGGTCTATGTAGATTGATCACAGTTATATGAGTGCAAGACCGTCCAGGGAACGTGTGCATTTCATTAAGTTAGAATAGCATACAATGCTATAGTTTAAATGTGGACAAGGAAACTCTCTTGTTTTTGTTCTCCATGTAGTAGTGGTGAATGGGAAAAATGTGAATCCATAGATTCGGTTGACAACTAGGATTGTGTATCACTCCTCATTGGTCGACATATAGATACAGAATTTTTATGGTTTGAGGAGTACCAATCACATATTCCACCTAACTATGACCACATATCAAATCTTGTATAACTAGGTTCAATTAATATTTTGATACTTTTTGAAAACTAGTTGTGTCTATTTGGTTGACTCATATGTTGGCACTCTATTTTCTGTAAGGCACATATACGTAGTGGTTTCTCCAAGATGCAATGAATGGGGCATTAACATTTGGGTGGCACATTGCTTGGACCACAAGAAAACCCTCAATGTCTCATTAAGGGACTCAAAGGGAAAATTTTTTCCAATTGGGTCAATGGTTATCAAAGGAGAATATTTGACAAAGTTTTCTCACTCAAAAAAGAAAAAAAGGGTATGTATTTGAAGATTATAGACTAGGTTAGCTTGTATAGCATTATACACACTTGGTTATTGGCACAAAACTCTAGATGCAAACAATTCCAAGGAAGAACTCATCAAAGCTACGATACTTCTTTCCTTACTCCAAGAACGAGAGTTTAAAGGATATGTTAATGACTAAATCTTGCACATATGTGATATTTCAACAATTCTTGTAGTAAGGCATCATCAACATAAAGAGTGCATGTCTCCAAAGGCATCCTCAACAAATCCAGAAGGAAACATCAGTCCAAACCAACAATAGTCAAAATAAGGGGTTGTGTGTTTGAGCCATTGTTAACATGTGCTATAGCACATTTTATCAATTCAGTCCCCATGCAATACTCGCACGGATTTTACTTCGATAACTACGCTACTATCAAAATGGAGGGACCACCTACTTCCCGCGGTGCAATGAAGGCTCTTGAAAGCCCCATCACCTCCAACAATATGAATTTTTCCCCTCAAACACTTCGTGGCATTAAATATCCCCCTTGGTGTACCTTGGAACTAGTTCATAGAGTTCATGTGTTCACATTTAGATCTAGTTGTTTTTTGGCCACCTTGTGGCCTACAAAAGAAGGTCATTGACATGCATTTTGTAAAGAGAAATAAGAGCAAATTTATGCTACTATATTTTTGTTGGATCTTCCTCATATCCCACCTCTTCCTACCTTTGTAACCATTCCCAAGATCCATTGCCACCTTCCTCCAAGGGGAAATAGTTTCTCTCCATTGTTCTATCACCCACTTAGCATATAGTTTGGACAAAAAGGACCTTCCTAAGGAATATTATTGAATTACCTTGAATCCCACACATCTTAGGTGTTGTACATATTGACCATTGGGAAATACAAAGTGTTTTTGCATATATTTGGTTGTTGTTGTTTTCATTCTCCCCCCATTTCCTTTTGTTATATTTTGTTCAATCCTCTTTCTTTTATGTGAATTCGCACTAACAATATATTGCAGGATCATTTGGAGGAAAACCATACCGCAATAGGGGCTCCAAGGACTAAGGCCTTCCTGCAGCCTACAAGGCCTATCCCCTTACCAAGCACAGGGAACCACCCTTGTACATTTTTCCCACAACAGTTCTATTGGTGACTCCACTTATTTTTGTTTATTTCTATTACACTTGGTTGTTTTGTGTTGCGCGATTAATTATGGGTGTTTATCATTTACAGGAGATCAAGTTTACCACCTCCTACTCCATAATTTGTTTACCTATTGGCCACACTTAATATTTTCATAGTAGCGAGGATCTCAGACTCTTGGTCGCACTACATGCATGGAAATGTCTTCGTAAATCATGCTACCCGTGCAGGTAAATAGCTCATGACCCACACGGCAATCCTTTATTTGACTCGTGCACCTTGTTTGTCGTCTGCCCATTTTACAACACATCCATTTTTTATTTTTACGTGCTATCGCGTGGCAAAGTGTAGTTTTCCTGCGCTAGAATCATTTGATTTTATTTTTATCTACATGCAACAATCTTACAGCACCATTGCTTCTCACTAATGAGCTCAAATAAAGTTAATTTGCAATAATTAATTAATTTTTTAGTAATTAGTTCACATAGACCAATATTAGGGAGTAAAGAGATCATATCCCTCGAAACTTACCAAAGTAACCGATTTTCAGGCTTTCAACGGGCCTCATTGTTGTCACTAGTATTCAAGACCTCTCTTGTTTATGCTTACTTGACATGTGTTTAGGATCAAAGCTAGTGTAAAATCCACTTTTGGCACACAATCAAGGATGTCAAGACTCTTGTCCCCCTAGATATTCTCTTCACCTCACACTTCTTGTGATATTGGTGAATAAAAAAATATTGAGAATTGTTAAATATCTCCATTGCACACTGTTATAGGTCAAAATTGCACCTCTCCATCTGTGATCACCCTGAGCTACTGATCACACAAAAGGACAACTTGGATGGAGGAGCATGTTGACCTTGGGTGATATGACAACTCATTCCATTTCCTGACATTACTGGAAAAAACACAAAAAAATATCATTTTGAGGTATGAGCGCTACTCCACTTAAAGAGACTAGCACCCATACGCTACTCCACTATATAATAGTAGCGCCCATATCCAAGTATACGCTACTCTAGTGTAGCAGAGTAGCGCTCGACATTAAAAATCAATTGAGCGCTAGTTGTTAAATACTAGGGTAGCGCCCTATACGCTACTCTACTGAAGAAGAGTCGCGTACATCTTAAAAGATGATTAAAAAATAAATTAATTCATCGAGGAGGATTAGTTGAAAGCAGTTTCCTAACTCCCCCAACTCCCTCCATAACTACATCTCGACCTGAACTGCTTCTTTAAACCTATAAATACCAAGAAGGTTAAAGGAGAAGGGTTAGAAATTGGAGTTAGTGAGATTGATTAATGGAAAAACTTTGAAGAAGCTTGCATTGGAGGAGTTGTTGCTGAAGACATCCAAGCCAGAAGAAAGCCAGAGCCCAGAATCTAGTTGCAGGAGCCTGCTTCATTATCAAGTATACTTGTACTTCATTCTATTTTTGACGAATAAAGGTTGAAGTGTTTTCTTGTTCCAATTTGAATGTGTTATCAAATGGCATCTTAAGTTGGATTTATTTTGGTCAATGCTGAATGTTAAACACTATTTCTGTTTCTTTCAAGCTTTATATATTTCCCAAAATGTTTTGAGAAAGGTATTGTTGTTGCAGGTTTGCTGAAGGAAAGGTAGATTCGGAAGTGGAACACAGGGTCAAGTCAAAGCAAGGATCAGACTTCGATTAAAGGTATGTTCTCTACATCTACAACTTCTTTCTTTTTGTAAATGTCTCTGTAATAACATCAATGCACTTACCTGTCACCCCAACCAAGTTGATAGTTTTAGTTTCCTGACTATAGGGTAGAAATATCCACCAACAGACTGGTGACTCCGCTGGGGAAATAGAGTTTTTGGCTTTAGGAAACCTTATTATTGGGTGTCTTCCTATTTTGTTTTGACTTCTTTGATGTGTCAAGAACCTTTTTAGGTATCCCTTGCCCTTTTTCTTGCCTGCTTCCATCAGTTTCTATACCTTCCAAAGTCACTTTTCAAGCCTTTGAAATATGAGCGCTACTCTGATATATGTACAGTAGCGCTCATACGCTACTGTCCTGTATATACAATAGCGCCCGTTTCTGCATGGGTGCGAGTTTCTCTACTATAGAGTAGAGTACACTTTCTGAAGCAGTCATTTTTTGGTTTGCTTGTTTTTAGCCCCTGTTTATGATTTGTTGACTGTGCTGTAGGATCCCTTTGATGGTTGCATGAGGTTTTTAACTGTTGTTTGAGTCATAAGAACCTTCTCTTGAAGTTTTTCCCGTCTTTTAAATCACTTGTTGACCTTTGGAATTTTTGAACTTTTTATTGACTTTTTGAAGACTAGGAAGTGTTTTGGTGTTGAGCATTTCCATCTTTTTAGACCCTGACTACTCATTGCCAATTTACAAACCTACACACTCCTGTGTCTGTTGTTTGTGGTGAAGTTGTCTGCTCTCCACTACCCCCATCCTTTGTTTAGGGTTTGGTCTTTGGTGGAGCCTTTAGGGTGTCTTCTTTTAGGTCAAGTTTCTATCTTCCAGGACTTCTTGTCTTCTGCTGGTCACAAGTGCTTTTTAAACAGCTGTAGGCTAGTTTCACCTCTCAGTTTCTTTGTGTTAGTAGGGCAGCTTGCTTGTCTACATGTACTTGGCTTTGTGGTCTTGCTAGGGCTAGACACTTTAGGTCAGTCCTTGGGTGTTTCTCTCCTTTGTTTTCTCCCACTTGGTGTCCAAGTTTATAGGCTTTTTCTTAGTAAAAAACCTATAGATCAAGTCTTTCTCGAGCTAGGGTTTCGACAGCTATAAGCCTAAGAACTTTTAGCCATACTTACACACTCTGCATATAATGTTTTATTTGGCTTTCCATTTTTGCATAGTTCTTTTTTGTTCATTGAAAAAGCAAAAAAAATTGGTATTTAAGATTAAGTGGAACTTGTTTCAGTTATTGCAAAATAGCTTAGTATAATTTCAAAAAGAAAAACAATTTTTTTTTAAGTAAGTTTGCTTAGATTTTCAGTTTTGAAAATGAAGTAGATGAAAAAATGAAAAAGTTTTGTTGTAGGAAAGATTGAATTATATTTGCATTTTTGTTTTCTTGTTATAACCACGCTCACACACCCACTATCCTTTTTGCGTAATAAAATCCCTAAAATTTGTTAATAAAATGAACTAGAAACTTTTTCTTTTTAGGGTACACTACACCAACTAGTTTTGGTTAGGGTCTTGGGTTTAAATCACCTTAAACCACCCAAGATCACACATTGCGCAACAATCGTAGTGAGACTATCATAGGTAAACCCACCTCACTCAAAATTTTCCTGGGATCTATGCAGTAGGTCATTGCGAGATCAGTTTGTGGGAATACCCCTCCTACTTACTGTTCAAGCATACGCCAGGATCAGATTGCGTATTGGGAACTCTTTTGAGTTTCGGGCTTAGCTACCCTCCCCACGCTTTCTGATTCGACCGGTGACTGTTCCCCCAGGAATTTTTGGTGTTGTGGTATCCATAGTATCAGACTTCTAGGTTCATGCACAGGTGACAACAGAGGGTATATCTGCTGTACCTAAGACAGACATGGGAGGAAACCCCGTGCAGGTCTTTGGGAGGGCGGTTGGGTGATTCCAACGCTTGCACCCTTAGTCATTGTATTGTGGACCCCGGGTAACTGTCTTTCTTCCTTCGTTGATCTGTTATGGGCCCTCATCATCCCAGACTCTTCTCCGGAAGGTTCCTTTGTTTGACTAGTTTGTATACTTAGGAATTTTTTTAGTTGGTGTGTTGTTTGCCCCCTAGTCATAGTGGCCACTAGGTTCTAGTCTGTTATTTTATATTTATAATCATGGAGAATCAACAACTCCGTAGATCGAGAAGGATTCAAAACCTTCCACCAGTTAGGACAGAACCTATACAACCAGCTAGAAGACAACGGGTAAACCCCGGTATTTCTTCATAAATTACCTCTGAAATAGAATTGCTTGAACAAATACTTGTAATAGAAAACCTTGAAATTGAGGTTCCTGAGGAACCACTACCAGGTACCACAGATCAACAACACTTTAGTACTATTGAGGTGGAAGATCTTACTTCTGTGGAGTATAGCACTCCTTTCAATCCTCCCTTAACTAATACTAGAATTCCGCTTCTATCACCTGTTGGTTTCTAGCAGCCCCTTTTCAGTGCAGATCTTCCCTTTCCCGCACATCTAATGTCTAACAAAGGAGGTGACCAGGGGGTTCCCCAAACTCCCACTTTAGGTATGAATACCAGCACAGTTAACCCTTCTTTTACTACTACACCTAGTCAGGCATAAACCACATCTGTGCCTACTCCATCTTTCAGTTTCAACACTAGTACTTTAGGTATGCCTAGTTTTACAACGATGGCATCTATTCCTACACCTACTGTTGGGCATAGCAGTACGAACAACTGTGCAACACCTTCTACTTCCCAACCGTTATATCAGATTCCTAGTACTTGGGTTTCCACACTTATGGTAGGACCAAGTGCTTCTGCAAACATACCAGTCATGGGCACCATGACTGCACCGTCCACATCAGCTTCTACTGGTTTCAACACCTTTGCAGGACCAAACATGAACCAAGGTAACATGCCTGCAAGTAACACCCCTTTTTCCTTATTCTCAGGGGGAGGGGGGTAATATCTTTAACCAGCAATATGGAGGGGCTAACACCCAGCCACAGTGGACGAACCCACAAAGCACTAATCCACTCTCGTATGGGTGGGGAAATTTTAATAACTCTTTCTCACAACAACAACAGCTGGCAGGGGGCAACCCCTACCAACAAATACCTGGGGGTAACCCCTACCAACAGTTAACTGGGGGCAACCCCTATCAACAGTTGGTAGGTGGCAACTCCTATCAGCACATGGCCGGGGGCAACCCTTATCACCAAATGGCTGGGGGCAACCCCTACCAACAATTCATGGGACAAACGATGGGTGGTTCCCCTTATCAAACTTCATCTTACCGGCCTCGTCTACATTTTTTGGCAACTTTAAATTTGCCAGACCTTTCTAAACTGACAAATGATCCTGTGTGTCATAATGCCACATGGCCATCAGTTCCCACCAAATTGCCTTCAGACATTCCAAAGTTCAAAGGCAAAGTTGGTGAAGACCCTGGTGACCATGTCACTACCTTTCACTTATGGTGTTCTTCAAATTCGTTAAACAAGGATTCCATCAGATTGAGATTGTTTCAAAGGACCTTAACTGGTCCTGCAGCCAAATGGTACATTGAGTTACCTGCGGCTACTTTCTCTAGTTTTGGAGATCTAGCAACCATCTTTTTGAACCATTTCCAGCTTCCTGTTCGGTATGATGCCGGAACAGAACTTTTGTCTACTTTTAGACAAAACAAAGCCACTCACCTATCTGACCACATTCAGGAGTGGCGAAGACGGAAGAGGCTCATAAAGGCCAACATCCCTCCAGAGTTCCTGCTTGAGTGGTACTTGAAATCACTCCTTCCTTATATTTCTAAGGAAGTAGCGACATCTGGAGTATCCAATGAAGAAGAAGCCATCTTAAGGACTCAACAGTTAGACCTTGTATACGCACAATTTGGTTTACTGTACGAGATTATACCTGACGCACCGAGATCAAACACTGATCTGAGTAGACCCAAACCTGGACCCTGACGACATATTGGGTTCAGTTAACTCTGTAGCCTTCGAAGCACTGACCAAACAGGTCCAAGCCTTAACTGTCAAACATTCGACTATAGACATTGCTTCCGTCACAACCTCTCCTTCTACTTCTGAATCTGTTAATCAGGTCCAGAACAACCAAAAGGGCCCTCGGCAGCCCAACAACAAAAAGAAGGGCAAGAAAGGAGAGGGGAACCAACAAAATCCCAAAAAAGAAAATGCCGAAGAGGGTAACAAAGAAGAAAAGAAGGTTAGGTTCCCTTGTAAACTTTGCAAGCAGAACCACCTTACTCATCAATGCCCTCTACTAGAAGAAGCCCAGAAGCTCTTAAGAGAGAAGAAGCCTGTCGTCTTGAAAGATCCATTTACTAAAGGGCAAGGCTCAACTTCTGGAACCTCCAAAACTGGGGGCACTTCGCACGCTTTGGTTGATCAAACATTCATAAACATGGTTAACTCGGATGCACTTTCGCAAACTAGAGCCAGGAACTATACCCCGGAAACGCAGAGAAAGGATAAAGAGGTTCCTGAATCCTCCACTCCACTCCACATAGCTGTGGACCCAATGCCCAAGATTCCGAAAGGTGTCTTGAAGAGGGCATCGCACAATCCCAACACACGGGCTACTTCTAACTACAATGTGGTTGAAGATTTAGCCCAAACCCCTTGTGCCATGTCTACTCTAGAAGTCTTGCAGAGTTGTCCATTGCAACGAAATGCACTTCTGGCAGCTATTGGGAGTATGGAGTCTTCCAACATGTCTGCGCGATTTGATATGACTGATGTCAAATACCAGTTGCCCTATCACATTGCCCTCCAGATTGAGGTTGTCCATGGTCCAATGACCATCAGACGAGCTGTAGTAGATGAGGGAGCGTCGACTTGCGTAATGTCGATTTCCTGTTGGAAAGCTCTAGGTTCTCCTGAGTTAGTCCCCTCCAACACAATGCTTACTGCATTTGATGGCAGAACTTTCCATCCACATGGATTTTTGCCATCATTTAATGTCACTTTGGCCAGTAAGACAGTCGCTGTTGAGATAGAAGTTCTGGATGCTTCGCTCGATTACAATATGTTATTGGGCAGGAGTTGGATTTATGCCATGCAAGCTATAGCATCGGTAGTTTTTCGAGTGGTCATGTTCCCATTTGAAGGTAAGATCGTTACAGTCGATCAACTTTTTTTCACTTAAGGAAAACACCAGACTTCTTCAGAAACCACGATTCCTTTGATTGATCAAACCGCCCCGGTAAAGGAGAGTTTAGGAGCAGGGTTGTATGGTTCGTTAATAGGCACTTTCGACATCCCCTCCCCTGTTCTTTTTATGCGTTCTGATGTGGGTGCTGCTATTGAAACATTTATGGTCGGTTTAAGAACTGATCCTTGGATCCTTCCTACCACGTCAGACCCTTTTGTGCCTCCCTCCATTGCAGAAGTGGCCTATATGGAAACTCAACACGCTGCAATGGAACATATCATGACTCCACCAGTCTCTGTCGAGTCAGATATGGACTATGCTCCGGCATGGTCACTGAATTCTACTCACTCGTTCGATTGTTTAGATACGGTTTTGCCATCTGATGAAGCCATCTTAGAAGTTATGATGGGCCTGGAACAACCTTGGGAACATATGCATCATACATCCTACACACTTCTAGATCTAGACAGAATTGAGATAGGAGATTTCCCTGTGAGACCCGTTGGATTGGTTGATTTGTCATCTTCTCCTTCTACTTCAAAAGTTGTTTATGTTGAAGGGAATATGGATAATATTTCAAGAACAATTCCAATCAACATTTCCACCAAACCCGGGGTCGTGGAAAATATTTTTATTGGTGCAGAATGTTCTCCAGAAGAGATAGCTCTGTATACAAAACTGTTTAAAGAATTCCGCGACGTTTTTGCCTGGTCATATGAGGAGATGCTAGGTATTGACCCAACCATTGTGGAGCATGTCATCACGACATACCCTAACGCGAAACCTGTGAGACAAAAGCTTCATCCCGTAAACCCTAGAAAAGCAGCCACCATCAAGGCGGAGGTTGAAAAGTTGCTCAAAGCCGGTTTCATTTATCCGATCGATATGACGGAATGGGTTTCAAACCCCGTTCCGGTTGATAAAAAGCAAGGCACTATTAGAGTTTCTACTGACTTTTGGGATTTGAACAAAGCTTGTTCGAAAAACAACTATCCCACACCATTTATCGATCAAATCATAGATGCGTGTGCAGGACACGAGATGTTCTCTTTTATGGATGGTTTTTCGGGATACAATCAAATAGAGGTCAAACCTGAAGATCAGCATAAAACAGCTTTCATTTTCCCGTGGGGCACCTTTGCTTATCGGAAAATGCCATTTGGTTTGAAGAATGCTGGAGCTACTTTCCAGCGAGCAATGAATTTTGCTTTTCATGATATCAAACACATTGTAGAACCTTACTTGGATGATCTCCTGGCGCGATCTCGAAAGAGGCGGGACCATCCGGATCACCTTAGACAAGTGTTTGAAAGATGCATAAAATATAAGATTCGTTTGAATCCGAATAAATGTGTATTCTGTGTCGAATCGGGACGTTTACTAGTTTTCATTGTCTCTAATCATGGTATAATGGTTGACCCACTTAAAGTTGAGGCGATTGTAAATCTGCCTCCTCCTAGCACCTTGCGACAACTTCAAAGTCTGCAAGGCATGTCTAATTTCTTACGGCGATTTATCATAAACTATGCCAAAATTACCAAAGTTTTTATGAGGCTACTCAAACAAGATTCCTACTTTGTGTGGGATGAAGCTGCACAAGCATCCTTTGAAGCTTTAAAAAAGGCACTCCTTTCAGCACCCTTCTTGAGCCCGCCAGATTACTCAAAAGATTTTCTTTTATACCTGGCAGCGTCTCTTACTACAATTGGTATAGTTTTGATTCAGGAAGACGATATGTTCCAAGAACATGTTGTCTACTATCTTTCTCGCGCATTGATAGCCCCTGAGGTTAAATACTCGCACGTAGAGAAGTTAGCACTTGCTGCGGTTTATGCGGTACAGAGGCTTCGTCACTATATACTCTTACGAACTACTACAGTGATAGCAGAATTCAATCCTTTCCAGTACGTTCTCACCCGACGAATCATCGGTGGGAAATACAATAAATGGATTGTAATTCTACAAGAATTCGATTTGGTATTCTAATCAGCCAAATCGAAAAAATCACTAGTGTTCACTGAATTAATCTCAGAATTTCAAAGTGACCTAGAACGCGTTGAGGAAGAAACATCATTCCCTGACGAACATATCTTTCTCATCGCCTCCTTTGACCCATGGTATGGAGATATTTTAATATATATCCAGACTTTGAGGTGTCCTACCACTTTTTCCCGAGAAGAGCAACGTAAGCTTAAAAACCATGTGAAAAACTACCTTATTATCTCAGATACTTTATATCGACGTGGGGTAGATTCCATTTTATGACGTTGCTTAACTCGGGAAGAAGCTGAAGCAGTATTAAATGATGCCCACAGTGGAGCTTGTGGGGGACATCTTTCTGGGTTGGCAACAGCTCAGAAGATACTGCGTGCCGGATATTTTTGGCCCACGATCTTTAAAGATTGTGTGGAAGCAGTGAAACACTGTCGACTGTGTTAGTTTTTCACTAAGAAAATGAGGGCACACCCAGCTCCTCTTCATCCCGTAATTACAGCAGGTCCCTTCACAAAATGGGGGGTTGATTTCATGACATGCAATCCAGTTTCAGCTGGACGGTATCATTACATCATCGTTGTCGTTGACTACTTTAATAAGTGGGTAGAGGCAATGCCTACTGTTAAGGCAGATGGAGAAACTGCCGCTTATTTCGTATTTAATCAGATCATAGCACGGTTTGGCATACCTAAAGAGATAGTGACTGATCATGGCAGTCATTTCCAAAATAGCATGATGACTGAGTTATATACAATGCTTGGTTTTCGACAAGAACATTCGTCCTCATACTATCCTCAGGCGAATGGACAAGTTGAAGCAGTGAACAAAACTTTAAAAGTCATATTGCAAAGAACTGTTAATGCTAGTCGGAATAACTGGCATATCATGCTATACCCGGCTCTTTGGGCTTACCGAGCCAACGTTAAGACTGCTACCCGGTTTCTCTCCCTTCGAATTGGTGCATGGGATAGAAGCAGTTGTGCTGATCGAATGCGAGATCCCTTTGCTAAAACTAGCAGTTCAGTTACTACCCGATACTTCAATACTCAAAGAGCGTTTGTTACACTTAGAACATCTAGATGAACAGCACCGGGATGCGCTTACAACAAACGAGGTTCACAAAAAATGAGTCAAAGGACAATATGACAAAACCGTCAAACCTAGAGTTTTCATCGAGGGAGATTTGGTCCTACTTTGGGATCAAGACAAAGAACCTTTAGGACCCGGTAAATTCAAATCCAGGTGGCTCGGACCTTATATAATTTCTAAGGTATTAAAGAAAGGTGCCTACGAACTGGTAGATTACGAAGGTAATAAGTTGGCCGAGCCTAGAAATGGGCTCTACCTGAAGAAGTAATATGCTTAGGTTGAAGTACTTTTTCTTGTAAAATAGCTGTATATTTTTGTAAAGTTAGTTTTGTTATGCTCGTTAGGTGATCTTATGTGTGTGTTTCGTTTCATGTACCAGATGTCAACCGCACATTTCCTAGGATTTGCTGATGGCACCAGTTGCCACACCTGTCAGTTGGCTGCAGCAGCTTGGGTCATTTACTCACCCGCTGACCAACTTGTCTCTTCGGGGGGGCTTTGTTTGGGACCTACCACGAATAATGTGGCTGAATACAGTGCAGTTATAGAACTTCTCCGATATTCTCTCAGTCATGGCATTTCATACCTGGAGGTAAGGCTTGACTCACAACTAATTGTATTTCAGTTAACAAGTGTCTATCGGATCAGAGATCCAGGATTGCTACATCAGTTTCTACGAGTTAAACTATTGGAAAGACAATTTCATTCTATCAGATATGAACATATTCCAAGAAGTTTAAACACTTTAGCTGATTCTTTAGCAAACTATGTGTTAGACTGGCATTTGCATCATACATTGTAAACAACATTCCACACATAAAATTTAAACGCATACACATGTAAATAACTGATACTGTATATATAACTGGTATCGTATCAAAAAATATGAGTTTTTGAGTCATGAGTCTCTCAAGTCAAGTCATAAAAGTACAAAAGCTGGGCATAGTAGCCTCAAAAAATATATACATAGAATGTTTTCTTCTCCTATGGAGAAGGAGGGACCTCCTCATCATCTACCGCATTGCGATAGCATATCACTAGTCTAGCAACCCTCCGCAGTAATCTAAGCCATGCTGGGGGCACCCCAACAACATCTTCCTGCATATCAACAGGTATCTAGTCCATGCGGCATGCAGGAATCTCATGAGTCAACCGACTCATTTTCCTCTCCAGGGTTCCCAACATAGCATCCGCTGCGATGATATCAGCCGGCCTCACATAAATGGTAGGATGGCCCTCAGGACGAATAGGCCCAACATCTGCATTTGACACTTGATTAGAACTTCAAAACTCATTCATAAAAATCAAATACTTAAAAAAGTTTGAAAAAATTAAATAAATTCTCAAAATTTAAGCATACCAATATCTCCCCAGGCTCCACCTGGTGGAAGCACCAGCTCTGGATCGTGACGGAAATCCAATCCAGCATAGGGAAACTGCTCAAAAGCGGGAACCTGCCACTCCCACCACCCCCAGAAGTCATCAGTGTGGTAGCAATAGTGACTTTCCCCACCACCTTGGCGGAGGAAAATGTCACCCCAATGGCCTAGTCTGGGCTCACGGGGGTTAACCTGTGGTAGAGGCATCCCCAAACTAATAGCAGGCATCCTCTCGAAGAAGAAAGTACACAAGATACTTCCATACCCAAAATTCTTCATGGAACCGGATTTGCAACTTGTCATTTGATACTTCATGTTTGCCAACAAACTGGTACACCAATCATAAACATGGTCGTGCAAGCACTGTACACCAATATGCATCGAATGCCTGGAAGCAAAGTGTTGTGATGCACTACCGGATACCCGGTTGATCATGCTCACTATCACTTTCAGCGGGAGACCATCAATAGTTGAAATCAGGACTTGGCTTCCCGATTTTTCTGCTCCGGCAACACAGTATGTATTTACATATTCTTGCACTGATCGTGCACCCAAACGAGATGTCCCTTTCAGATTGATCAAGTCTCCTCTCCTTGAGAGACCGGTAATAAAGTATATTTCCTCAATGGTAAGCTCAAGAGTTTTCCCCCGGATGATGAAGGTATTAGTGTCCACATCCCAATACTGAATCAATCTCCGAAACAGCTTGTTTAGTGCCTGCATGTTTACGGTTTGATAAAATTTCAACAAACCGCATCTACGGAGCGCATGGAGGGTAGCCGGGTCTTGCATGGCTAGCCTATCCATGTCTTCATGCTCCCTTTCCCTCCATTGTAAGACCATCCTGCACAAAAACCCCAAAAATTTTGAGTGTCGGCGCTTGAAAGTGGCTTTTCAAGTATGTACGCTACTGTGTATACTACACAGTAGCGTGTAGGCGCTACTCTGTTTGAGCAAAGTAGCGCCCATTGTGTTTGTACGCTACTCTTTGTGTATACACAGTAGCGCCCGCGCATAAAACCTTATGAGCATCGCGTTACAAGCCATTTTTGCTCCAAAATTTAAAAATAAACCATTGAAATGCAAGATAGGGAGATTTCTACTTACTTGGTGGAGGAAGTTTGGTGGTTGGATGCCCGATTTGATCGCAATGGAGATTGGAAATTTGCAAAAGTTGCCCCAATTTTTTGCCCTACAACACAAATTGAAAATTGATTTTTTAACAATGAAATTATATATAAAATTGGATTTTGATTTTTACCCATAATTTTTAATTTTCCATAGTTTCAAAAAACTTTCAAAAACCCTAATTAATCAATTGAAACACAAAATAAGGTATAACACTGATCCAAGTTCAATTTTCACTCAATTGTTGTCGGATTCGTCTCCTAAGCTCAAATTTCTTGATGATAGACCTTATCAGTTAACTAAACATTCCAAATTCATATATCATTTAAGATTTTTACGGCATCGACTAATATTTTGTTGAAGACCTAGTTTTGGCAGGGCATGAAGCTACGATCCCAGAAGCTGACCTTTAAGTCATTTTAAGCTCTTGTTTAGACTATTTAAACCTAAACAAGGTAGCTGAGCAAACTTGTCCTCTTCGAGCTCGTCAAAGTATCCGAAGGCTCATCCACTCAGGTATAGAATTATCCCTTTTCCGGGCCTCAGTGGATTAACTACGGAAAAGGTATACTCTAGGTATACTCCTGTATGCGCTAGAAGAGTTCTCCTTTCATTGTTTTATACTTTTTCGGGGGAGGAGACTAACTGTACGAAAAATGACCTATTGGAGTCTCTCTTTAGGGTTTTCAGACTCTCTAAACATGAAAATACCAAGCGAGCATTCACCTACTCGGGCTCGATGTGAAATCCACGAGAGGGTAAGTAGAGGACTGTTTAAGTTTTTCAACTCTATAAACAAGAAAACACCGCCGAGCACAGACCAATCTGGGCTCGATATAAAATCCACAGATAGGTGAAAAGAGGATTGTTTAAGTTTTTCATACTCTATAAACAGGAAAACACCGGCGAGCATTAATCTGCTTGGGCTCGATACTAAAATCCACGAGCAGATATGGAGTTATTGTTTAAGTTTTTCAGACTCCTTAAAATTGAAAACACCAGCGAGCAAGAACAGATCTCGGCTCGATATTAAAATCCAGAGATCAGTACATATGGAGTAATCTTCTATCTCTTCTTCGAACTCTCTAAATTATGAAGAAGGTACTGAGTCTTCCTCCCATAGGCTCGTTTAATTTTTTACATGGTTGGACCTATTAAGTTTTCATTCTTTCTTGGACTCATTAAATCCACAAGAAGGGTATTCTTTTATCTAAAAAGAATAAGGAATGGGAAAAACATATCATATCTTCATTGTCAAAGGCAGTTTCAGTCAAGTTCTATCCTTGAACACAGCACCTACTTGAATCTATCTTGTCGGTTGGGTTTAGTTTTTGGCCTCAGGGTGAACCTTTCCTCCGAGTTATTTACTCCCCCGGTTGGTTATTCTTCCAACCATATGGAGGGTCTGTTAATCTCTCTTACATTTCAGACTTATTTACCCCATTATGTCAGAAACTGCCTGAGTCACTTTTGTGTCGTGCTCAATGTTCAAGGATATACCCTGTGTCGGCCATTCTGCAGTTTACCTTGACCTCATGTGTCGGACTTCCTAGTGTCAGTCTTGTTGCACATTATTCCATATCAACTCTTACCAGTTGAGTGTTCCTCGATTTGGATGATGGAGGATGCCTTAAGGCCTCCCTTCCAATGGACTTCTTCCATCGACACCAAATCATTATTCTGGGATTGAAGTTTAGAGTTTCGGTTAGTACCTTGGAGATTGCAGTCACCAGTGGCAATTTTCCTCGTTGTTGAATGATGAGAATACATCAATGTCTCTTCTTCGATAGGACTCCCAAGTGTTCGACTCCAATTCCATCTATTCACATTTGGTGAATCGTACTTGGTACCTTGGACCCCATCATCATTATCGATGGAAGTCCTCGCGTTTGTTAATGGTATACATCAATGACCGGTAATCAAACGATGCCCTCCATGTTCGACTATCAGCTCATCTATTCAGATGGTTAGGGTTTGTACCTAGGGTTATTGTGGGATGAATACCTTGGGATTTGTTGATGACACAACCTCATTTTGTTATCACCCAAGTTGCGCAAGACTGAGCCTCACTTATATACCGCTCTCCATGAGACATAGATCCAGTTTGTTGTTATGGCTATGATCTCTCAGTTTGACATGGATCCACGCTTGTATTTCAAGTGGCCATGCTTTTATATACATCTCCTTGATTATGTATCGGAGATCATGTTGTATCACACTGCACATCTATACGATTTCAAAATGTAATTGCTCGCTGACCTTGATTTTTGTTGCAGGTTTCTTGTGACTTGTTTTCTGTGGTTCTGTGCTCCTCCTCTGGCTTTGGATTGTAATGTATTTCGGCCATCGTTTCCCTCTGACCTCATACATTAGGGGGCATCTGTTATAGGTCAAAATTGCACCTCTCCGTCCGTGATCACCCTAAGCTGTTGATCACACAAAAGGACAACTTGGATGGAGGAGCATGTTGACCTCGGGTGATATGACAACTCATTCCATTTCCTGACATTACTAGAAAAAACACAAAAAATATCATTTTGAGGTATGAGCGCTACTCCACTTAAAGAGACTAGCGCCCATACGCTACTCCACTGTATAATAGTAGCACCCATATCCAAGTATACGCTACTCCAGTGTAGCAGAGTAGCGCTCGACATTAAAAATCAATTGAGCGCTAGTTGTTAAATACTAGGGTAGCGCCCTATACGCTACTGTACTGAAGAAGAGTCGCGTACATCTTAAAAGATGATTAAAAAATAAATTAATTCATCGAGGAGGATTAGTTGAAGGCAGTTTCCTAACTCCCCCAACTCCCTCCATAACTACATCTCGACCTGAACTGCTTCTTTAAACCTATAAATACCAAGAAGGTTAAAGGAGAAGGGTTAGAAATTGGAGTTAGTGAGATTGATTAATGGAAAAACTTTGAAGAAGCTTGCATTGGAGGAGTTGTTGCTGAAGACATCCAAGCCAGAAGAAAGCCAGAGCCCAGAATCTAGTTGCAGGAGCCTGCTTCATTATCAGGTATACTTGTACTTCATTCTATTTTTGACAAATAAAGGTTGAAGTGTTTTCTTGTTCCAATTTGAATGTGTTATCAAATGGCATCTTAAGTTGGATTTATTTTGGTCAATGCTAAATGTTAAACACTGTTTCTGTTTCTTTCAAGCTTTATATATTGCCCAAAATGTTTTGAGAAAGGTATTGTTGTTGCAGGTTTGCTGAAGGAAAGGTAGATTCGGAAGTGGAACACAGGATCAAGTCAAAGCAAGGATCAGACTTCGATTAAAGGTATGTTCTCTACATCTACAACTTCTTTCTTTTTGTAAATGTCTCTGTAATAACATCAATGCACTTACTTGTCACCCCAACCAAGTTGATAGTTTTAGTTTCCTAACTATAGGGTAGAAATATCCGCCAACACACACTTTTTATTAGTTAACACTTTGATTTGCAAAGCACCTTTAGCATCTTTTAGAGTTAAAAGTTCATCTACATTTGCATTCACTTATAATCTTCTAGTTAATTTTCCACAGTCAATTTTCTTTCATAACATGTTTTTGCACCACTAGCACACACTAAGGGACCTAAATACTTTTCCAATCTAACCATGCTCTTCACCTCGCACTTATTTTGAGCTTGGTAAATCAAAAAGGAAGGGAATTGTGAAATACATCTCTTACACTCCCTAAGTGAATTCAAGACCCTTAAAATCAACTTTGTAAATTTCCAACCAACTAATATCCTTCACAAGAGGACACAAATAAAATTTAGTTAGGTAGGATTGATTGGGATAGGAATCCATGAATGCCCACCAATCTAGTTTCATTAGTGATAATTTGAAACATAGCATTGTTGACTTATAGGGTACTTTTAAAATCCTACTATAAGCAAGTGTTCAAAGAAAAAATTGATCAGAAGTGTAATGTCAGAAAGGAGGTGAAAGTCGAGTTATAGCTTCATTTCTCTCACCTACGAATCACTCAGCTCATTGTACGGAGAAGACACTATACTATGCAGGAGAACCATTGATCCACACTTAACACAAGGTATCTTGGTGTCCAAACTTAGGACATCACCAGGGTGAAATTGTGGGTCAAATTGACTCCTTAAGTTAGCTACTACCATTGGAAGGTGTTGCCAAGTCTTCTTGATTGGAACATTGGCCCCATTGCTTGTATAACTAGCTCTTTGTTACCTCCCCTCGGTAACTGGTGTGTGAATCCAATTATTAACATTAGATGTACTTTTGGGAGGGCCATTTACATTTGAGAGGAATGACATTAGGTATTTTTAGGGAATTTACATTTATTTTATTTTTAAAATACAAGTTCACTAACTCGTAATTAAAAGAACTACATGTGGGAACTCTTGCACTAAAACTGACTTTGCACATATTGTTACACCTAAAATCTTACCATCACGAGATTCAGTGTATACACCCCTAACATTCATTGGCTAAGTCATTTTCCTGGACAGGATGCCATTGCACTTATGCTAGGTTTTGAGAGGTCGTCGCAAGATGCACTCATGCAGCCTGTGACGTCACATCTTGCTCTATTGCAGGGTGCGACAAAGTCAATTAATGGACAAAAATAGGCCTTTCGAGCTCATTCTCGAAGCCTGCTGACTTGTATCCTTATCCCTGACCTCTTGGGGGAGCTGGAACTCGGTTCCTAACCTCTTAGAAGGATCCCCTATCTCTCTCCTACCATATCTCAACCTACACTATCCATAACCTATCCACATAGCCCTATATAAGCGGAGATCTACCCCTCTCCAAAGGGAGGAAGTCTATAGTGTCTACATGCTAGTGAAATCACATTGGAGAGATCTATAACTCATCCATTGAGAGACTCACACTTCCTTTGAAGGATGGAAATTGGCTTGGATGGAGAAGGGCTACTACATTAAGCCTTGGTTGTAGTCTATTCTTATCTATGTACTTTCCTGATTTACAGTAGTATAAACGCTTTCCACCAATATTGTTTATGTGTGATTATATTGTGTAGTTTACCTGCTTAACTGTTTACTTAGATCTCTTATTGTATAGATGCTCTTTACTCATTTGCATTGTTCTATGCATCTTGATAGGTTTTGTAGGTGAGAACTGACAACCGTGGGACGTGGAGCAGCATCTAGGAGAAAGGATTGCGAAGTTGAGGTAAGGCATCTAGTACTTGATTCTTAGGTAGATCTAGGAAAGTTGTTTGTAGTTTGTATTATTTGTTCTAGACTCACTTTGATCTAGGAAGATTTGACTCACGTCCGGTCGAGTGGATTGTCCATCAATCAAATTCGGTGACTCCGCTGGGGAAAGATGATTGCTTTGTAGTTGTCAATTTGAATGTTGTTTTTTAGTTGATTTCTTGCCAAGCCATTCTATTTTGTAATTTCCTTCTTGTAGTTGGTTTCACCATCAGATGTTCACTTTGAAGAGTCTGATTAGCTTCCTTTGAGTTTGTACTTCTCATTTGCAGACCTTTTTATGCTCATTATCTAGAGAATTGGTTCATTTTTTAACTCAGATCTCGCCTGTTGCACCTGGTTAGTCTATCCAGAGCGACACTGTGTGGTTTTTTATCTATGTTCGTTGCCTGTTGGTCTATTGTCATAGCCCTTCCATTGGTCTACTATGACATCGTATCACTTCCTGCACTAGCGAACTGCAACGTCGCACTGTGTACAATCACAAAGTGCGTCGATCTTCCATTTTTGCCATATAGGCATGCCCTCTCCAGTTTTGTCTTGAGTTTGGTTTGTGTGCAGACTCCCTCTGTACTTTATGATCCAATCAGAGATCCCTCTTTGCTTTGTGTGATTGATTTGTTTGGTTTTTGTCTGGAGTTCTTTTGAGTTCCATCTTGGACAAGTCTTGTATTTGGTAGTGGCGGACACTCTCGTCTCCCCCACCTGCATCCACCCATCCTTGCATTTCCTCCTCTTCTTTTTGGATCTGATCATTGTATTAGATTGGTTTCCACACCTCACTTGCATTCATTTTGTGAGTTTTGCCTACTTTTAGTCTTGCTTGTTGCTGATTGATTCTGAGTGTTTGTGTGTATTTTCATCTATTTGAGTTCTCATCTCTTCTAGAGATTTTATGAGTTATTAGAGTACTGCAAGTAATCTTTTCAATTCATTGTTTATGTTTAAAAGCATTGTTGTTGTCAAATTGTTATTTTGATACATCCATCGAAAGATCAAAAGTACTTTATTTCCATCATTTTTCAAGCTCATTTGAAGAATTGCATAAGCATTGGAATGTCTCATTCATAGATATTTTGGAAAAGTTGAAAGAAAATTGCATTATTTGAGTTTTTCATGAATTATGAGTTGCTCATCTTCTTGAAAAATTCGGATATATATCAAGTTTTGCAAAAGGAATTCCGTGCTTGGGAAATCACATTGTATCTTTTGGTTTTTATGCTTTTAGGCCATCATAGTGAAAGTGAAAAGTTTGCATACTTTGCTTAGAAACTCTCTTTTCATCACTTAGCATCATTTTCATTTTGGAAAGATAAAAGAAAAGAAAAAACATGCTTTGATTTGGTTCAGTAGTGTTGTGTCTTTTATGTTTCGCTGAAAAGGAAAAAGAATACTTCATAGTCAGTTTTTGGTAGATTTGGGATTGTCTTGCATTGCATTGCTTTGGTAAAATTGTTGGAAAGAAAAAGAAAATTTCTCCTTCCCACACATAGAGTTCATTGAAAGAAAAGTGTATTTCTTGCATGTAGTTAGGGCCTGCATTAAGTTTACGATTATGTACTCACCTCATGCATTCACCTAACCGTCGAGATCAAATTAACAGTAGAACTAGGGTAAAAATTTTAGTAACCTGTGTGTAAGTTAGAGACGTGTTCCGGTGTCGTTAAGCGTGACAACTGTCGTTATTTTCCAGCAGGGTATCCCTGGGGTATTGTAGTCTTCCACGTACTTATCGGTATATCGAGCTCCTTTAGGTACCCACCAAGTCACCTTTAGTACTTGGCGTATAACGAAGGGTGTATCACGTACTCGATAGTATATTGGAAAGTCTCTTTCCGAACGGTTGTGCATTAGACAGCACCACTATGGATTTGAGCTCCCACGTACCTTGTGTATATCGGGAGACACCCATAGGTCTCCTAAAACCAACTGAGTTAACCTTTTGGTCATCTTAGCAGAGCAATACACCGAGAATAGCACTCGGGGAGCTACTACGCATGTACTGTCCAGATAATTGGGTATTCAAGAAAGGGTACGGTCCCAATCCTCCTTGTTGCATTTTACTATTGGACCCTGCAGTATATCGCAAGTTGCGAAGCCTTGACAATCTTGTGAGGTTCCAAACCATTGAATCCACTCTTATCACATAAGTTTGCTTGTGGCCTTAGTTTGTGTAGGGTTTTGACTGGTCTGCTTTTCTTTTAGCTTGCGTTAGGACAAACTTTTTGTTTCAGTCACTCTGGCTAACTTTCCTTGGAGAAGGTCTCACAGGATTCAGAATTTTCCACTCGAATATCCCCTTAATCAGGAGGTAATTTCGAGGGTAAGGATGGATCCACAAGCCAGGGTCAGGTCACATGAAGTGGAAAACCCCACTTTGAATATTGGAGGACATTTGTTTCCACATACTCCTCCAAATTCACCTGCCTCTATCCCCCATAGGGTGATAAAGCACAAATTCCCACCAACAAGACTTATCTCCCATCACACTGAGGAATCCTCGATCGTTGGAATGGATAAATCAACCCTAGGATGAACCTACAGTAGCTGTTGGTCCTTCAACAACTTATTGGATATCTTCTACAGGCCACCCAGTGGCCCATTTTTCCGTTGCACCCCCACCCAATTGAGCTAGTCCCGATGACCGCTTAGCACCTTATCGTGAAAAATTGGCTCATTTACATGTTATGGGTGAGGAATTTCGAAATCGAAACTTTGAAATAAGGTTCGATGACCGACCACCCCCAAGTCATGTTTTATCTTTCGAATCACTAGAATCATCCACGCAACACGTGACCACTGCTAAAGTTGGTCAACCATCCATTCCTGCACATGCATCCCCTAGTCAGGAGACCAGTTCGGTACCTCCCACTACCCAACCTGTTGAAGGACAACATTCCAACACACCTGTGACTACCACAGTTACGTCACCTGCTCCTCCCCCACCCCAAACTTCTAGGGGAGGATACTCTTTACCCCCTACCTTCTTTACGGGTAGTGGTAACCCTACGGTGAATAATCAACAACCAGTGTTGGGTCAACCTTTTCCCAGTGGTAAGCAAGTTGTTGATGGGGGGCAACCCCAGTCTCTTAACCATAATATTGCAGCAGGAATTCCCATCGAGCCTTCCGTTGGAAATTCCTTACCTCCTGGACCTTCCACTTCGGGACTATCCCATGTCAGGGGTGCGTCCAACGTAATTCAACCTCCATCGAGTCAAGCATATCCAGGTCATCTTAACTTTATCTGGGTCAACTTAATCCTGGAAGCGCACTCTATAGGGTACCCTACCCCGGTAATCCTTATAGTCTATAGTGATAGCAAAATGTTTTACAACATGGACCCCCACTCACATTCCCTTAAGTCCCTCAACCTCCGTTTGGTCCACCCCCACCTCCCATTGGAGGCGTCGAGCCCCCACATAACTCTGGAGGAGGCGAACCTCTACCTTCTAGTGGAGGACAACCCCACTTCGGTCATCATGTCCCACCCCCCCTGATGGAGGCAGTGGAGGACCACACCCTCCTCCCGACGGAGGTGGGGGAGGACCATCTCATCCCGGTGGTGGCGAAGGAGCACCACCCCCTCTTGGTGGTGGTGGTGGAGTACCTTCTCATCCCGGTGGTGGTAGTGGTGGACCCCCACCCTACTATGGTGGAGGTGGCAGAGGAGGCTCTTACCCTTCCAATGGTGGTGGTGGCCCACCACCCCATCCCGGTGGAGGTGGTGGAGGCCCATCCTATGTCGATGGTGGTAGTGGACCACAACCTCCTCCTGGTGGAGGTGGTGGCAGCGGCCCACCCCCTCCTAGTGATGGAGGTAGGCCCCCACCTTATGGTAATGGGCCACCTTATTATGGTTATGGACCACCTTACTATGGCAGTGGACCCACATTTGGTCCGAGCTGCAAGTACCCCTATGGCCAGTTTCCTCCTGGAACACCCTATGGTTAGTCAATACAAGGTCTGACAGGTCCTTATACGGCTTATCCATACTATTAGTACTTGCAGCCTAATCCGTAGCTACCCTTTTTGGATACATTGGATCTACCTGACCTATCTAGTTTAACTAATGACCCCATTTACCATGAAACTAATTGGCCACCCATTTCGGTAAAAATTCCGTCAGATATCCCAAAATTTGATGGTAAGCTGGGTGATGATCCTAAAAACCACGTGATGACTTACCACTTATGGTTTTCATCCAACTCCCTGATGGACGACTCAATCCGTCTTCAGTTATTCCAATGGACTCTCACTGGTTCAACTACCAAGTTGTATATTGAACAACCACCCCATTCTTTTCCTAATTTTGGTTCTCTTGCTATGAACTTTTTGACTCATTTCCAGTTGCCTATACGGTATGAAACTGGTACAGAGCTTTTAACCTCACTCCGTCAAAATACCCCTACTCATATCTCCGATCATATACATGAGTGGTGGAGGAGACGATGTCTCATTAAGGCTCCTATTCCAGATCAGCTCCTGGCGGATTGGTTTACGAAGTCTCTCATACCAACCATAGCACGAGATGTTTCCATGGGAGGTGTTGTCACCGAAGAACAACCCATTGCTCATGCCCATTTGCTAGACTTAGTCTATGCCCAATCTGGCACATTGTTTGATATTCTTCCTGACGCACCTCGGAACACTTATGACCCCGCGAAATCACCCAAGGGAGCCCAAGCTGATGGCATCATTGGATCCCTTCATACTCAGCCTTCCGCTCGGACTATTGGTTCATCAAACCCCCAAGGTTCTTCCCCATCACCAACACAGGCTGGTCACGGCACCCCCAAATCATCCACTCCTACTGTCATCGAAGAAGTGAATTTTGTTTCATCAGTTTCACCTCAAAATTCTGGTGGTAAGAAGAAGAACAAGGGGAATTCTAAGAAATCTTCCACCCAGCAAGAACAAAAGAGCACCCCTGATGATACCAAACAGAAAAGGAAGTTGAAGTATCCTTGCCTACTATGTGTTGATGATCACTTTTCTAAGGAGTGTCCCCATAGAGATGAAGTTCAAAATTTTCTCAAGGGAAAACCCACACCCGCAATTCTCAATGATCCCTTCCCTGCTTAAAATCAGCAGTTGATCGCTCACACTTCTTCTTCCCAAGAAGAAGCATCCACCATTGCACATGTTCTCATGGTGCGTAACGAGACTATCAACTTGAACACTTGTTCTCATTTGTATGACTCCATTCCAGCCAAAGAAGTTGTTGGAAGTAATACTGAAAAAGATTCCACTTTGATGCCCAACGTCACCATACCGGCTGCTCGTCTCACCATAGAGAAGCCCTTTCTCGCGTTAGTGTTGCGTCCACCCAAGAGCACGATTAGAAAATCGGTTTTCAATCCTAATGCTTGGGATGCTCAAAACTACAACATGGTAGAGGACCTAGCACAAGCCACTTGTTCTATGTCGACGCTCGAGGTCTTGCAAAACTGTCTGAATCAGCACAAGACTCTCCTCGCTACCATCGATGCATTTGACCCAGACTCATCGAACACCATTATGTTCCGGCTGGAGTACTTCAAATCGAGGCCCTCCCATCAACTGGCATTTTAAGTTGCCCCAAACATTGCTAGGAAGATAATCCATCGTACCGTTTTGGATGAAGGAGCCTCTATGTCAGTCATGTTGATCGCATGTTGGAGAGCTATTGGCTCTCTCGAGTTGAACTATTCTCCTACCACTTTGAGAGCCTTTGACGGACACGGTTTTCAACCTCATGGGTTGTTGCAAGCTTTACCAGTCCAGCTGGGGGGAAAGACCGCAACCCTTAACATGGAAGTGGTCGCTGCCCCATTAGATTATAACATCATGCTTGGTCGTAATTGGTTTTACTCCATGACTCCAGTCGCATCATCTGTCTTCTGGATAGTTCAATTCCCCCATCAAGGCCGAATTGTCACCGTTGACCAACTAGATTTCTTCACACTTGACACCACTTCTTATCCGAGCGATAACGTTCCTTCAATTGGACAATCTTCGCAAAAGTATGAGATTGTGGGGGTAGTCCTCCTTAACGATTCATCCCTTATGGGTGTCTTTCCTACTTCGGATCCCCAAAATCATGTTACCACGGTGAACATGATCTCATCGCAGACTTCATCTATCCCCAACTCGACTGATTCATGGCTTGTACCTGATCAAGCTACCACACACCTAATTGGAGACACTATGCCTCTATCACCCACTGAACTCATGTATGAGGCTATCCAATTAGCCCCGGAGGACCACTTAGCTATGGACTCCATCTCTTGTTCTCTACAACGGACATCATCCAATCCTCTTCTACGGAATTTTCATTCTGATGAGTCCATTATGGAAATCATGAGCGCAGATGATCCTCTGTGGGAAGACCTCCATCATCGTTTGTCTTATTTTCCTGTACTGGATACGGTGGAGAATAGCATTCGCACCATCGTGACACCAGATATCTACTCTGGGTCTCTGTCCACGATACTTACGTGTCAAATGGACTCCGACGGCAACTTAGCCAACATCGAACCCACCACCTCGATACACATTTCGGTTACCCCTGGTGTAGTGGAACACATTCATTCAGGCCAGAAGTGTTCCCCTGAAGAATTCATTGCTTGTACGGCCTTATTCAAGTGATTTCGAGACATTTTCGCTTGGACCTACGAGCAGATGCTTGGGATAGACCCCTCCATTGTTTTACATGATATTAAAACCTATCCCAACATCAAACCTGTCCACCAAAAGCTGCGACCGGTACACCCTCGAAAAATTGTGACAATCAAGGTAAAGATTGAGAAACTCTTGAAGGTCGGCTTCATCTATCCTATCCCATTGACAGAATGGGTCTCAAACGTCATCCCTGTTACTAAAAAATAGGGTACCATTCATGTCTGTGTCGACTATCGAGATATCAACAAAGCTTGTCCCAAGGACAACTACCCGACTCCTTTTATCGACTAGATTATCGACAATTGTGCAGGAAGTGTCATTTTTTCATTCATGGATATCTTTTCCGGATACAACCAAATTGAGATCCACCCCGTCGACCAACACAAGACTGCATTCATCTGCCCTTGGGGAACATTTATGTATTGTAAAATTCCGTTTGGTCTTAAAAATGTTGGTGCCACATTCCAGCGTGTTGAAATATTATAACTTCAAAGAATATTATATTTGTACTTTATTATTCCGAAGATGTTTCATTCCTCCGTGAAGACCTTATTGTATATCCGAAGATGTTTATTCCTCCGTCAGAATGTGGTAACTTGGGTTATTAGAATTCCCTAGTGGGTTTAGCCCAGAGTCACTTTTAATGGGGTGTTTAACCCAGTGGTTAAATTTGGGGCCGACCTAGTTAATATAAAAGAGAAGTCAGAGTAGTGTATAAATAGAGGAGGTGTGTTCCTCATTTATCACACACTCACTCATTATACACTCACTTGTGATTAGCGCATAGGTGAGGGAGAGATATGCTATGGAGGAGAAGGAGATCATGTATGTAGGTTACATCTTTTGTATTTGCTGGTCATCTATATTGAGGAAGCTTTGCTGGTTTTTCTACCCCATGAGGGTTTCCCAGGATAAATATGTGTCTCTTGTGTTTATGTTGTGCCTGTTGTTCCTTCAGTGATCCTGTATATGCTATTGTTGTGAAATGGAATGTAATGTTGATATTTTCTATCTTAGCATATTAAATCTTAACATGGTATCAGAGCTAACCTGAAGGAAGGCAATGTATGGCACTTACGACACTTGCTTCACTTGCGACAATTTGAAGGTTAGGGTTTTATATAGCAAAAACTAGTCATCATCAAACATTTGCTATAAATCCATTTTGGCAAAGGTTCAGGATCTGAAACCTTTACAGGTCGTAGATAACCTCTCCCTATACCTTGTGTCCAAAGGAAAGCCTCTAATTTGTTGTACTTTGTGATTTATGATCATTACAGTTAGGGTTTCTGCCTCTTCCATATCTGAGTCATAAACAGGTGACCAAGGAAAAAAGGTCACAACTTGGGCTAGGAAGCTCCAAATGAAATTTTTTCAAAAGTGACAGGTATATCATGGAATTTAGTTTCTCAGGTAATGTTTTCAGATGCCGGAGTTGAACTAGGGACACGTGGCACTCCGTACAAGTTCGCTCTCCTGTTTTGTCCCATAAACCGGTCACGTTGCAACACTTGGAATAACTCTCTCTCAGAAAATCCAATTTAGGTCAGACCTGTGGGGTTGGAAAGAAGACAGGTCATGCTATCACAAGCCAAACTTTTAGACCCTGTGGATTCATAATTTCAGAGATGCACCATAAACAATTAGGTGCATATTTCTGTCAAAACATAATCATTTTTTTAGCACCTTCATTCTTGGCTTATCACTACTGTGGGAATTTAGGGCTTCAGAGAAAGTTGGAATTTTTGGAATCAGAGTCCACGGCTGGATACTCCTCATCAAAATCAAAATTTAGAGACCAAGATCTAATATTTTGGTTGGGAAGAAGTTTGGGCTTGATCAAACCCTAGTTTGGGATTTTGATCGGAAAGGTGGAAAATTAGGGCTTCTGCAAAAGTTGGAATTTTTTAAGTCTGTGACCACAACTGGAAGCTCCTCAGAAAAATCAAAGTTTCGAGATTTGGATCGAACCTTTTTATTGGGAAGAAGGGTGGTCTTTATCAAACCCTAGTTCAGGGTCCTGTCTAGTGAATCCAGAAGTTTCAAAGGCAATTTTGAGGGGTCAAATTTTGCAGTTTTCAAAATTGAATTATACTAGCTTGATCAACTCAGAAAGCCACATCTTTCCATCCATTCAGAAGTTTGAAATTCAAAGTTTGAATTTTTAGAGTTTCTCTAACAAACCCTAATCCAACTCCATATCCAGTTTCAATAAATCAAAGTGGATTGGGTTAAAAGTAATCCTGACAGGTATGACTTGAGGAGATACAGGTAAGTGTTGAAATTTGTTCATGGTTAAGCTTATGATATGTTTGTCTTCATGTTATTGAGGATAGTACAATTATGATTGTTTGATAATGAATGCATGTGAATGATAGAAGGCATTCATTGATTAAGGTTATGACACTTATGATTGTACTAATGCACTTGTGGTGTTGTATGAGGATGATGTTGTCTGCTAACAAAAGACAGGTACATCAAGAAAGACAAATCAAGTTCTATGACCATGATGACATAAAGACAAAGACTTATCCATAGTCTTTAGAAGCTCTACTTACAAGGTATGTATGATTTATTTCTACTATGCTTAACTTATGAGATATGCAAGTTACTAGCACAAGGTCTCTAAATCATTGAAGAGAATAAAGATATTGTCTGGGTATGTTAGACATAACTAAGCATGTATACTAATCCAGGTATGTTTTCTTATGTCAAGTTAGAATCCTACCTTGTGCTTGGATATTGGTATACCTATGTATTGAATGATCATGACCATGCATATTCAAGTTTACTTAGAATAATAATGTTGTGATAATATTGAGTTTATACTAATGAATGTATGATTATGTATGAGATCATGATGATGACACTAGTGGACACTTAAGCATGCATAGTGGTTAAGGATGGATAGAAGCTCATGACATGGAAGGGAAGTAGAGACCAAGAAGGAAGCAACCTCACAAGACATAAAAAGATAAGTATTTGAATTACTGAATAGTCTATGATATTGCTCGCAATAGTTGTATGCATATTTGTATCCCTAGAATATATCATGTTGAGTGTAAGCGTTCATATAGCATTGAATAGTATACTACTAATATGCATATGATTGGTAAGTTGGACAAACATTTCATTGTTGCTTGTCTAGAACGAAACCTCTTTGCTGACATGATGAGAGCTGTGCACGCTCTCAATAGTATGTTCTGGTAGAGATGGAAGGCATCTAGATAGCCATTGTATGCGTACAGGATATGGAAAAGTGTTGTGCCAAAGTATTGGTCAAAATAGTTGCATAACCATGTGAATCATATTTGTATGCATAAAAGGTTATCATGTCAACATGATTTGATTATGAAGTATTACTAATCATGTAATTAACTTTGATTTGTAGGAAAGATCATGAAGAATGATGAACACCGAACAAGTGATGGATATTCAACAAGAAGACTTACAAATCAAACATGCTATAGAAGGCTCGTGGCTAGAAGATTCTCTTCGAAAGAGGAAGAGGATCATGACAAGCTGTTTGCTTCAAGTGGCTAGATAAGACCATTCTCTTAATGGTGTAATTAAGGAAGAAGTGCGAATCGAGAAAAATCCTAGGATTCAATTGAAGAAATCTCAGTACGGGTACCCAGGATCGATAGTCATTTGATGAGCTTAATGATCACCATGGGTGATGCAGATTTCAACCTTTGCTACAAGGTTGAAGATGGTATCTATACACAGATGACTTTTAAGAAGGAACTCACCACAAAGTTCGAATGATCTTGAGCCTCATATCAGTAGACCCATCTGACAAGAGATGGCATGGATAGATATGCAAAAGAACACTCACTGTAGAGTGTAGATGATGTTCAGTCACAGAAGGAGAGCTGATAGCTTCTTGAAAAGCTTGGGCTTTACCAAAAGTAAAGCTGATCCTAACCTTTACCTTAAGGTTATGGATGATGAACCTGTCATACTATTACTATATGTGGATGATCTCTTTCTAACAGGGAGTGAGAAACAGATCATGGAAAGCAAGAAGAAGCTACTGAATTTGAGATGAAAGATCTCGGATTGATGCATTACTTCCTAATTCTGGAAGTATGGAAAGGCTCAGAAGGAATATTTCTCAACCAGGGAAAGTATGCTATGGAAATCTTGAAAATATTTGATATGTTGGAATGTACAACCATGGCCACTCCCATGGATTCCAAATTGAAGTTGTTAGTGGATGACTCATCAGAGTTAGTGTATGTGACTCTGTACAAACAGATTATTGGGTCATTGATGTATCTGACGAATACAAGGCCGGATATATGCTTTGCTGTCAAACACCTTGAGACAGTATCTAGTGGAACCTAGGCATGTTCACTTGATAGCTGCAAAGCATGTGATAAGGTACCTAAAGGGTATGATAGAATTTGGTCTATGTTGTCTTGGAGATCATGACTTTAGATTGTATGGCTACACAGATGTTGATTGGGCAGGTAGTGTATCAGACAGGAAGAGTACATCAGGCGGATGTTTTTGTCTGGGATCCGTCATGATCTCATGGTTTAGCAGGAAGCAGACTAGTGTGGCTGTGAGCACAGCTAAAGCGGAATAGATAGTTGCTTTCTCTACTAGTTGTGAAGTGGTATGGCTTCAGAAGTTGTTATCAGGATTGTTTGACTTAAAGATGGACTCCACTGTGATCCTATGTGACAACCAGAGTTATCTCAAGATGACAGAGAATCCAATATTCCATGATAAGTCAAAGCACATAGAGATCCGATATTTCTATATATGGTCTATGGTGTGAAAAGGAGCTATCAAGCTCAAATATGTGAGCACTGACGAACAAGTTGCGGATGTGTTGACCAAACCTCTGTCTCGAGTAAAGTTTGAGTATTTCCGAAACAAGCTTGGTGTAGTTCATAAGGACCCTCCTTGAAAGGGGGAGTGATGTGGTCGATGATGATATTTGGATATTGGTATCGATGTGGATACCTGTATTGATGATGAGATTGCCCATGTTGATGGTAAGGTCAATGATGAGGATACTTGTATCAATGATGTGGATACTTGTATCGATGATGAGGATACTTGTGTCGATGATGAGGATACTTGTATCGATGATGTGGATACTTGTATCGATGATGAGTATACTGTATCGATGACATGGATACTTGTATCGATGATATGGATACTTGTATTGATGATGAGCATACATGTTTCGACGATGAGGTCAATGATGAGGTTACCTCTTCCAAGGATGAGGTTACCTATTCCCACGATGAGGTCGATGATGAGGGTACTGGTTCCAACGATGAGGTCGATATATGGTCCTTAGACTTTGTCTAAGTGGACGAGGTGGGATTGTATCATACCTGGACACATGTCCTAAAAGAGATCTGTAGACAGATGTCTCCAAGAATGTGGTCCCTAGTGGACGAAAGGGGATTGTATCATCCCTGGACTTCAGTTCCAGAATTGATCCGTAGACAGATGTCTCTGAGAATGTGGGGATTGTATCTTCCCTGAACTTCGGTCCCAGAATTGATCCATAGATAGATGTCTCCAAGATGTGGGGATTGTATCTTCCCCGGACTTCGGTCCCAGAATTGATCCGTAGACAGATTTCTCCGAGAATGTGGGGATTGTATCTTCCCTGGACTTCGGTCCCAGAATTGATGCGTAGATAGATGTCTCCGAGAATGTGGGGATTGTATCTTCCCAGACTTCGGTCCCAGAATTGATCCATAGACAGATGCCTCTAAGAATGTGGGGATTGTATCATCCTTGGACGATGGTCCCAGAATCGATCCGTAGACAGATGTCTCAAAGAATGTGGGGATTTTATCATCCTCGGACTTCAGTCCCAGAATTGATCCGTAGACATCGGTCTCTGAGAATTGAAGATAGGACTACATCGTCCTTGGACATTTGGTTCAAAATGTACGTGATATGATTGCATCGTCCTTGGACTCATGTCCTAAAGTGATAAGGATTGATCATCCTGGAAGTAGATCTGGATTGCATCGTCCATAGACATGAGACTTGTCTAAAATTGATAAGGATTGATCATCCTAGAAGTAGATCTGGATTGCATCGTCCATAGACATGAGACTTGTCTAAAATTGATAAGGATTGATCATCCTAGAAGTAGATCTGGATTGCATCATCCATAGACATGAGACTTGTCTAAAATTAATAAGGATTGATCACCCTGGAAGTAGATCTGGATTGCATCATCCATAGACATGAGACTTGTCTAAAATTGATAAGGATTGATCATCCTAGAATTAGATCGGGATTTCATCGTTCATAGACATGAGACTTGTCTAAAATTGATAAGGATTGATCATCTTGGAATTGGATCATGTGTATTGCATATTATGTTGTAGATCGAGATGATCTAGATGCGGTAGATCAAGATGATCTAGATGTTGTAGATCAAGATGATCCAGATGCTGTCGATCAAGATGATCCAGATGTTGTCGATCGAGATGATCCAGATGTTGTTGATTGAGATGATCCAGATGATCAAGATGTTGTCAATCGAGATGATCCAGATGTTGCTGATCGAGATGATCCAGATGCTATTGATTTAAATGATCCAGATGCTATTGATCGAGATGATCCAGATGCTATTGATTGAGATGATCCATATGTTGTTGATCAAGAAGATCTAGTTGATGATGTGATGTTGTTGATTGAGAGGATTCAGTTGATGTTGTTATGATGATGATCAGTATATCCAGACGATGAGGCTATTGATCGGGTGATACAGATGATGATGTTACTATAGCTGTTTGAGTGCTGCAGAAGATGAAGACTCAATACTAACGATGATGATACTCCAGTATTGAAGACCTGAAGATATTCTAGTCACTGGTTGAGTTATTGATGATGTTGAGAAAGCTTCCAATGATCTATAGATGTATCATGTATGATGTAGTTGATGACTCCTTGCTCCTGCAGATGTTGCTATAATATCCTTCTCGTTAAGGGGGAGTGTTGAAATATTGTAACTTCAAAGAATATTATATATGTACTTTATTATTTCGGAGATGTTTGATTCCTCCGTGAAGACCTTATTGTATATCCAGAGATGTTTATTCCTCCATCGGAATGTGGTAACTTGGGTTATTAGACTTTCCTAGTGGGGTCGGCCCAAAGTCACTTGTAATGGGGTGTTTAACCCAGTGGTTAAAGTTGGGGCTAACCTAGTTAATATAAAACAGAAGTCGAAGTATTGTATAAATAGAGGAGGTGTGTTCCTCATTTATCACACACTCACTCATTATACACTCACTTGGGATTAGTGCATAGGTGAGGGAGAGATCTGCTATGGAGGAGAAGGAGCTCGTGTCTGTGGGTTACATATTTGTATTTGCTGGTCATCTATATTGAGGAAGCTTTGCTGCGTTTTCTACCCCATGAGGGTTTCCTAGGATAAATCTGTGTCTCTTGTGTTTATGCTGTGCTTATTGTTCCTTCAGTGATCCTGTATATGCTATTATTGTGAAATGGAATGTAATGCTGATATTTTCTATCTTGGCATATTAAATCTTAACATAGCGGGCCATGTCGTATGCCTTCCATGATGTGAAGGACTTTGTGGAACCTTACTTGGATGACCTCCCTGCCCACTCGAAGCAGCGTGAGTTCGACTTAGATCATCTGATGGTCATTTTCCTCAGATGCAGACGAAACAATATCCGTCTAAATCCTCATAAGTGTATTTTTTTGTGTCGAGTCTGGACGCCTCTTAGGGTCCATCGTCTCGAAATATGGGAGCTTATGAGCTTGAAGATTATGACAAGATATCTTTGGGTGAGCCCCGTAATGGGATCTACCTGAAGAGGTACTATGCCTGAGTCTTTCACACATAAGTACTTTTGTATATATTGTACATGGCGTTTGTGTGTTTTTGTGTGGTGTGATGCTTTGATTTCTTGTGTGTTTAGGTCTTGTTTCATTTCTTATACCATGTTCTGTCTGCGTATGCAGATGGCAATGTGTTATGGTTTCATGGACGGTGCCAATCGGCATACCCACAACCTTGCTTCGACAGCCTGGGTACTCTATTCACCTATCGGCGAGCTCATCAGCTCAGGGGGAATGTGTCTAGGTTTCACAACCAACAATGCTGCAGAATATCAAGTAGTCATTGGAACCCTAACTGACGCCAATACTTTGGGTATGGACCATGTTTTCATCAATGTTGATTCTCAAATAGTGCTCTCTCATCTTAACCGAGTCTACTCCATCCGCGATCCTACCTTTCTCTGTCTCTATCGACAAGTCCGTCTTCTAGAAAGGTCCTTTGAGTCCATTCAGTACCAGCACATTCCACGAGATGTTAACACAGTTGTCGATTCCATGGCCAACTTCATCTTAGATTGGTACATTTCACACACATAAGCATATTTGTTAAAAGTAGACATGACATGTAAATAACTCATTTTATATAAGTAAACACATAACAAGACCACACCATTCATCCATTTTAAAACACATAATGTATAAATCACCAGAATTTATGTATATATATATATGTCATCATAAAAAAAGTGCTGGTACAAAATCTGAAGCACGATGGCTTTCAGTGAGTCTCTACAAAATCTGAAGCCTCATAGCTTTCAGTAAGTACAAAAAATCTGAGGCCTCCAAGCTCTCAGTACATACATAGTAACAACATAAAACCTATAACCTGGCCCGTACAGCCCTAGGTGGTCTAATAGCTCTGGCCTATTGAGTGTGGAAACAGTGAACTTCTCTCGCAATTCTGCAGAGTCTGCAGAGCAGCACGTTGAACCGCGCAGTCGTTCCAACCATGTACACTTGCATGGGCTGCGGCACCTCACCTACCGTCGGCTCGGGAACATCTAATGTCAACCCACTCGGGTTGTCATAGACCCCATCCACCTCTGTAATGGCAGCGTGTATGGAAGGACCCACGACTACTCCCTCTCCTCTCTCTCTCCTTGCAAAAACAGAGACTCCCACTGGTCGTACGGGGCCCACGTCTGCAGACACATGTTGTTAACTTGTGAGCACTATAACAAAAAAATTATAAAAAACACAAAACTTAAAAATGCAAGGGTTTTTTGTTCTTATCGAGGTCTCCCCATGCTTCTCTCTTGGGCAGCGGCAAGTCAGGATCATCTATGAAGTCTGTACCACTGTACGAGAAGTCCTCTACCATCAGTAACCGACCCTCTAGCCAGCTGAAGAACTCAGCATTAGAGAGATTTTGAGGTCAAAAAATGGCCTCCTAAGAGATGTACTACAAAAATATGAGATATATTAAAATATTAGGAATTGGGGGTTTTATGGGGTAGGTATATATGACAAGTCACCCCCCACACTATTTTCTATGCACAATATAAATAACTATGGTTGAGTTACTTTTCAAAAATCACTAGAAATAAAATTAATAAAATAAGTCTACATTGATGTGACTAAGATTCATTGTAAATTCCCAAAAAATTATTGTCCTTTAGCATTTATTTGTCTTGAACTTGCAAATGAAATTAAATAATAAAAAACATTTTTAAGAGCTATTTTTTTAATTCTATGTTGACTTTTTATATTTAGTCTTTTTCTCATGAATTTAATATAATGGAATTTAATTGAGAATTTATTTACATGTAAAATGTTAATAATATTATTATAATCCACATTGCATTATTATTATTATTATTTATTAAATCTATTATTATTCTTTATTAGTTTCACATTATGTTATTAAATAGAGTGGAGTGAATATATAATTTAAAATTAAAAACATAAAAATGATAATATATTATTTTATAAACAAATGTGAAAGAACTTTCTTTATGAATTAAGAGTGCTTCACTTGAAAATGACAATAATATTATTTTATGAGAAAGTGTGAAAAGACATTCATTATGAGTACTTTACTTGAAAATGACAATAATAATATTTTATGAAAAGACTATCATTATGAGTACTTTACTTTATGAGTTAAAAGTACTTACACCACTACTTTGGTTAACTATGTGTTTTCATGCACCATAGAAAATTTGACAAATAAACATTCTTAACTCATGCAATGCCACCTCAACCAAGGGGGGTGATGTCATCTACTAGAATGTGATTAGTTGTTTTTTATAGTACATTTTCTTTGTTTTGAGGCCATTTTTTGACCTCAAAATTTCTCTAATGCACCATATGAGAGGATGGGACCTCCACCATGTTGGGACATCACCGCTGTCCATCCAGCCATATGTGGGAACCTAAGATCCCTATCACCTAGTGGTATCTGAGGGCACAAGAGGGGAACCCACTCCAAGAGGAACTAGATTACTATCGAACTGTTGCCAAACTATTTGAGCTCTCCCCGCCGACACTTGGTCAGCTGAGCTCGCATGTTTGCGAGGAGTCCCTCGCACCAGTTGTAGATCTTCGGAGACATGTAGTCCTCCGCATATAACATCTACGATCTGGTGGCTAAGTGAGTAACTTGGCTCCCTTCCATCCTCGAAATGGTGAAAAGTATGGCGCTCAATGGGCGTTCCTACACATCTTTTATGGGAATCTTCCCACTATAAGCTAGAGTGTTGGGAATACAGTGTTGCATAATCATGTCACCCACACTCCAATCACTCCCACGTGATCCAGTAAGAAGTACATTGTCCCCTCTTTGGGACAATCCGATTAGAAAGTAGATGACCTCGACATCTATGGTAAGCACGTGCTCACCAATCACAAAATATTGTTGGGCCGCATCCCAACATTAGAGCATATGTTTGAATAATGGGATTCGGGACCTCATGCTCTGGATATCGAAGAACTTGAGGAGCCCACAGTTTCTCAATGCTTCCACACATCGTGGGTCATTTGCAGCTTGTTCATCATCTAACTCATGCTCCCGTTCACGCCACTCCAAAACCATTCTGGTTGCTGGAAACCTGCCAAAAGGAGTTCATAAACACTGTTAACACTTGCTTCAACCACCAAAAGTTCTTTTTTTGGGCTTGGTTTGTTGGTTGGGATGGATGTTTCCGCCATCGCACCCCATTTTTACTAACAGTGCGACGTCATCGCAATCCATCCTTGTGACCTTTGCGATGACTCAGTGTCATTGCAATTCCCGAAAGGACAGATTGCGATGAGCCGAGGACGCAATGGCCCTTCACAAACAAAGCCAAAAACAAAAAAAAATGAACCAAATTCAAAAATGTAAACCACCACAATTATGCTGGATGAAGTTTAGGGTTACCTGCTCCGGACGGTGGGTGAAATGGATGCTCTTATCTCCCGAAATCGACAAGTGAAGTTTTGGCTCTAAATGGCACTTCTTCTCCCTATTTGGCAAATAAAACAATGGTAACTCTATTTGGACCATTTTTCTATTTATAGATCAAAATGGAATATATTTTTTTCAAATATTTGATGCCTTTACGTCATTTGCTATAGTTTGGATCGATTTTGATCACATTTGAACGCTTGGTTGACTATTTGACCTAGTTCCCAAGTGTGCAGGAGCCATTAAGTGTTGTTTCATGCCATTTTCACATTGGAACGATCAGCTCAAGTATGAACACCCTTTGTGTGTTTTTGTCGTTATTTTCCATTCATTAGATTGTAATTATTTTATGATGATGAGCTTACTCTTTGTTCTTTCTCATGCTCTTTAAACCATGAGAATAAGTTACCGAGTTATGATTTATCACTTTTCTAGGCTCATTAAACTCCTACGTAAAAGGAACCCCCCCAGAGTCTATCTTTAAGCTCTTTTCAGGCTCTCGAAATACGAAAAGATTGCCAAGCGAACTTGTTGCGTTCATGCTTGTTAAATAATTTGAATGGTCATCTTCCTGGTGCTAGTTTACCCATTTTTTTGGACCAGAAGGCACTACTTACGAGAAAGGTATACTCCAGCCAATCATGACTAGAATAGTCCTCTCCCGCGTTATTTTACCCTTTTTTCAGGCAATGAGGCTAACTTTACGAAAAAGGACCATTGGAGTCTTCTTTAGTTCTTTTCAGACTCTCTAAACATGAAATGACGACTGAGTTTACCTTCTATGGACTCGTTAAACTCTTACATTGAAGGGCCCACCATGGGACGAACCCCTCCTATCCTAGGTTCGGGAAATATTTGGGATTGGACTCATCTATGAGATGAGCTATACTGAGCATCTGTTTACCTTCATCAAGCTCGTAAAAAACACATGAGGCACTCATCATTCATGATGGGTAAAAAGGAAAGCTTTCATGTTACACCCTTTATGAGTGGCAGTATCTAGTCATTTCTTGAACATGGCACTCATTTGCATTTTCATACTGCACTTGGATCATCCGTTTGTCCTCGAGCTCCACCTACTTCCTGAGTATTGTTACTCCTTTGAGTCATTCAAAGAACGCTTCCATCATCAGTTGCATTAGGAATTGGTACCGTAACTCGTCAAGTCAATACTGCCAAGGCATGCCATGCCCATGTTCAAGAATACTCTGGCTACTCATCATTTGTAGTCAGTACACCTTCCATCATGTCGGTCTACTCTGAGTCAGTCTTGCATGTCACTATACCATCCGATTTGATCTACACATGCTTTATCGTGTTTCATGTTGATGATTGGGGATTCATCCTTTTCTACTTCAGCTCATCATCTGAGAATTGAATCTAGAAACCAACCAAGTACCTTGGCCATGTATGCCTCAATGGCAGGTTACCTCTCTTTCAACATAAGTTTACATCATTGACTCTTGATTAAAAGATTTCATCTTGCGTTCGACTTCAACTCATTTATTCATGCTTGATGATATGTACTATGATACCTTGGGGATCATTGACATTAATGGTGATTTCCCTCGCACTTGTTAACGGCTTACATCAATGACCGGAAATCAAGTGGTTTCTACCATGTTCGACGTCAAGACATTTGTAATTACATGGATAGATTCATATCATTGCAGGTTCAGCTTGAAGACCCTAGGGAGTCATGTTTTACCCAGGTTGCGATGGAGTTCATATTTGATTCATGTCACACGGATCCACATTTGTATTGGTTGTGGTTGTGTTATCATCTCTTCATGGATCTACTCTTGTGTCTAGTAGCCATGATTGTGTTCAGTTGGTCATTACTACCACGGATCTGCAATGTATTGGTCGGTAGGCATGTTGTATGTCATATGAGACACTGTACTCAGATTCAGTTGTACTACAGCAGTGTCCTTCGTCCAACAAGCCATTGCCATTCTTTCTGTCAAAGCATTTGACCTATCCAATATTTCAGCAACTTCATGCTTTGGGGGGAATTCTATTAGACCTAAAATCCTACCATCATGAGATTCAGTGTATACACCCCAAAATTTCATTGGCTAAGTCATTTTCCTAGAAAGGATGACATTGCACTTATGCTAGGTTTTCAGAAGTTGTCACAGGCTGCACTGATGCAACCTGCGACTTCGCATCTTGCTCTATTGAAGGGTGCGATGAAGTTAGTTAATGGACAAAAATAGGCCTTTCGAGCTCATTCTCAAAGCCTGCTGACTCGTATCCTTATCCGTGACCTCTTGGGGGAGATGGCACTCAGTTTCTAACCTCTTGGAAGGATCCACTATCTCTCTCCTACCATATCTCAACCTACCCTATCCATATCCTATCCACTTAGCCCTATATAAGCGGAGCTCTACCCCTCTCCAAAGGGAGGAATTCTATAGTGTCTACATGTTGGTGAAATCACATTGGACAGATCTCTAGCTCATCAATTGAGAGACTCACTCTTCCTTAGAAGGATGGAAATTGGCTTGGATGGAGAAGGGCTACTACGTTAAGCCTTGGTTGTAGTCTATTCTTATCTATGTACTTTCCTGATTTACAGTAATATAAACGCTTTCCACCAATATTGTTTATGTGTGATGATATTGTGTAGTTTACCTGCTTAATTGTTTACTTAGATCTCTTATTGTATAGATGCTCTTTACTTGTTTGCATTGGTCTATGTGTCTTGACAGGTTTTGTAGCAGAGATTTGATGACCGCGGGACATGGAGCAGCATCCAGGAGAAAGGATTGCTAAGTTGAGGTAAGGCATCTAGTACTTGATCCTTAAGTAGATCTAGGAAAGTTGTTTGTAGTCTGTATTATTTATTCTAGACTCACTTTGAGCTAGGGAGATCTGGCTCGCGTCCGCTCGAGTGGATTGGCCATCAAACACATGTCACCCACTTGTTTCACCATATTACATTTGTTGTGGTTGGCTATAACCTACCTAGAACTTGAAAAACATTTTATCTTTGTGGAAAAACAATACATTTAAAAGTTATTGTAAAGTTTTATGTTATTGACCAAGGCTGGTCAATGATGACTGTAATTGAATATTTTTATTATTTAATAAATTAAAATAGGAGACAATCGTCCAAAGAGGACTGTTGAAGAGTGCTCACTGACCCACTAAGAGGAATGCATTGGTGTAGAAGGCAATTGACAAGTGGCAGCATCTGCACTCACTTACTAGCTGCTGCAGGAGGCAACTTCCCTAAAAATGTGGTCATGTTCCCCAAGGAAGGTGGAACTGAGCAAGTGGCTCATTAAATGATTTAATTGACCCAAACACCTAGGCAGACCTATATCCATCGAATTGTGCAGGAGGCTTAGAGGTTTTTTCCTTATGGATTGCTAGAAACTGAAAAAGTTGAGCACACGAGAGATTCGATGAGGGGAATGCTAGAATGAGTTGTAGTGTAAGGTTGTAATATTATTCTGCTAAGTTTGAAGAGAGCGTTTTGTACGCAAGTTTTCATGATTGATGAGATACAAAGAGATTGTTACATGCTTCTACACAGTATCTTTGTCCTGGTGGTTCAGTGAACATGCTCGGGGGTCCTAAAGAAAGTAATATTGGCTGATTTCAGGAGACAGTTGGGAGGAACAGTATTCTTTGGTTCTTTGTCCAAAGAGGACTATTGAAGAGTGTTCACTAACCCACTAGGAGGAATGAACTGGTGTAGAAGGAAATTGACAAGTGGCAGCATTTGCACTCACTTACTAGCTGTTGCAGGAGGAAAGTTCCCTAAAAATGTGGTCATGTTCCCCATGGAAGGTGGAACCGAGTAGGTGGCTCATTAAATGATTTAACTGACCCAAACACCTACGCAGACCTATATCCATCGAATTGGTAAGGAGGCTTAGAAGTTTTTTCCTTGTGGATTGTTGGAAACTGAAAAAGCTGAGCACACAAGAGATTTGATGAGGGGAATGCTAGAATGAGTTGCAGTGTAGGACTGTAATATTATTCTACTAAGTTTGCAGAGAGCGTTTTCTATGCAAGTTTTTGTGATTGCTGAGATACAAAGAGATTGTCACATGCTTCTACACAGTATCTTCATCCTGGTGGTTCAGTGAAAAGGCTCAGGGGTCCTAAAGTAAGTAATCTTGGCTGCTTTCAGGAGACGGTTGGGAGGAACTGTCTTCTTTGGGTGTTTGTCCACCTACATAGTTTAAACAGGTTCTGCATTGTTTTTGTCTTATTAATTTCTAATTTTACTCTGTATATTCTGAAGAATACTATATGTAAGCTATTAGGTTTTAATGTTGTCGAATTCTTATTTAGTTGTTAAATTTAATAAAGTACTGAACTGATAATTTATTTCTACACAAATGATTGAATGATCAGAATTGGAAAATATAGAATGATGAAAATAAATATTCTTTGTATTTTTCCTTTCACCTTTGTGATGTACTCTTGTACAGAGAATTGTTTTAAATAGGTATGATTCGATAATTATCAATTAGATTTGAAATGAACTCGATATTATAGCCAAAATGTTTCTCTCGTTAATATATCATATGTAAATATTGAATAGTAATATACAGTTATTATTGAAAACCTAGAAAATCCACATATTAAATTATCATAGCTTTTATATAGTATAGAGTTGAATAGATTACCATAAGCATATCATTGTTCTTCCTAATATTTAGTAACAACATATGAACTTCAATTTTTGTTACTGTAACATTAAGCATATAATAAAAAAAAAAACTAAGATAACAATGAATAGAGTTGGCACATAATAAACCATTTTTTTTAGTAAATAATGCAAGCAGAATCCATCTTGGAATAATGAGATTAAGTAGCATAAAATATTAATCACTTTAGGGCTCTGTCAAACATAAATAAATTAATCCTAATGAACAAGCTTTTAATGAACAGTTTCATCGAAAACATTCTGGCAGTTCTCAAGACCCATCTTTTTCCTTAAAAACAACTCAGCATAATCAAAGGATTTAATTATATAACAACACTTCTATCGATCCATACTATAAGCTTCCATGTCGTCCAAACATAAACTAAAACCCTAAGCTTTTGGAATGAAGGTAGTAATAAACTAAGCAGGGATGAAATTAAAATTTGAATACATATAACCGAGTTACATCGTCATCATCGACATGGCTGTGAGTGTTCTAAGAAATTATTTAAACTACTGTATGTTGCAGGAAGGGCTTTGCTTAAATACTTTAAACGTTATATTTACATAAACAGTCAAAGTATAGCTAGGGATTTTCCCAAATAAATAAATTATACTTTCAAATAGAACCTTTTAGCAAATGCCGGAAGCTCAAACAGTGGCAAAAGTGACAACACAGAGCCATTGTTGGCATCATAACTATGTATTACATTTAAATCAAAGTATTATAATAAAGAGGGCAAATAATCGAATCATATAAAATTTAAATCAACTATGTAAATATATTCATGGTTATACCTTTTTTTTTCTCACAAACAGTATAAAAACCCTGGAACAGTTTGAAAACATAGAATATACTTAAGCACAAACAGGGTAGCTCGAAACATTAATTAAAAATATTATTAAATGTAAGCGAGCACGCTTCTGGCTCAGGTATTTCCCATGAAATAAAATGATAAAAAAATTCTTAACATTGTAATAGAATATGAAATACCAGAATAGTAAACCCTATTCATTTATTCATAATGCTAGATGATTCCCAAATTGAAGGCTTCTTAACCAAAATTTTACAAGTTAAATAACTGTTACAGTTTTCCATAGTGATGGATCCAAACAAAACTAAAACCAAAACCAATAGCTTAATCTTTTTCAGAGTTCCCAAAACTTATGCTAAAGCATCCCAACGCTAATTTACAACAACTTAAACATAGACAACACGACCGGGGTGTTTCTAGGACAGCCTGAGGCTAACCAGGGCAACTTCAACCCTGGCAACAGCTCCTCTTTCGTCCATCAACCTGAGACAGCTTACAGTCTAAAACCTGTCATTACAACAATGCAGACTTTGCATTAAATATTGGAAACATTTATGTAAAAGAAATTGGAGTAATGATAGATTTTTTCCGAACCCTTACCTCTGCGAACATTGTGGCCACAATTTTTGAGCTAACCCTGTGTGGAAGCTTTTCCATGGCCATGAAACTTAACCATCATTCATCTCTTTCGGTATGGACTCCTTAAACCATTGTAAACCTTTCACATATTGCAAAGTGTAGAGCTCCCCACAGTCTTGGCGGCCGAGAGCTTCATGAGTTCGGCTCACCATAAGTAAAATGAATGAAACTGATGCCAATACAAACCCTTTCGAAGGTAGTTTTTATGGTTACACCATCGAGGAGCCGAGTTGACCAAAGTTTCATGTGGCCTCATAAAGCCATGCAACCGCCACCCACTACGATTTAAATCTTTCCATAACTTCGCTGTAGTCTATGCTCACCTTTCGACTTGGTTTAATACTAAGATTCAAGTTGCTAATAACCCCTTTTTTCATAGTTTAACAAATATTGTAATTATATTTTGGATCCTTACCATTGAGCCCTTAATCTAGGAGGACCATTCCTCTTTTATTAAAAGCCTTGAATTAACTCAGAACCTTATGTTGTTTTTGTAACCATAGTAGGACAAGTCTCTAAGTCGCCAAATCAAACCGTGGCTTCTTAGACTCTTACTCAGGATCTGTACAAGGTGTTTTACATGCATTAGCTTTATAAAAGCTAAGTAATCCAGGGACATCGTACGAACAACCCTTAAAAAGAAAATAACATAATCAATAATTTAATCATCAAATTGCTACGATGTTTCTGGAACGTAACATTTAAAATGTCGGCATCATTACAATAAGAAATCCATTATGATTTCAATGCTTAGGACATAATAAATAAATGTCAGGTTTGTAGATGGACAAGTAGTGCATTTATGTAAAATATAGGTCTGTCCAGCATTGGAGATATGATGTATAAATTAAACATTTAAACATGGTTGTAGCTTGGATAAAATTAAACCAATTACTCATAACATAAAAATGAATACAATCATAAGTGCGGATAACTAATTGAGAATCCTAAGAAACCTTGTAGATCATAGTATGCAAACTACAGAATTAGTATCATTTTATGCTATTTACAAAATTTTAAATTTTGACGAAATTTGGAGGTGTTACATTGGCATATTTTTGCATTTGTTCAATTGTGTTTAATTCCACCATAACTCTCGCTTGACACAAAATCTTTTACCATTAAGGAAAAAAACAACACCTTGAGGAAGTCCCAAAGACTGCAAGGCCTCTCTCGTCTCTCAAGGGGTGTTTTCACACCATCCCATCATGGTTCACGTGGAATATAATCTAGCCAGGTCCAGTCCTAGGAAACATTGATAGGATCATTGGGACAAGGCCGCTCCTTGATCAATTCATATTCTCCTCTCAGAGAAAGTGATAATCCTTCCACCTCCTCCACCGCAGGAAGAGGTTCCCCTTTGGTTTCTCCTCTTGGATATCCTTTGGACCACTTTGATCCATCATCTCTTGTAGGACATCACTCGTTGTTTTCAACACCCCCCCATTCTCCCCCTCAAGGAAACCATGCACAACATACTATGGAAAGACTAAACCCTCCTACCCTACGTTTCATGTCTAGTCTAAATCTCCCTGATTTTTCCAAACTGATTAATGAACCCATTGCACATGATACAACATGGATGAATATGAAAGATAAAATTCCCTTTGTTATTCCTAAATTCTAAGGGAAGAAAGGAGATGATCCCACCAAACACATTATGTACTTCAATTTGTGGTGTTCTTCTAACAACATAGTGGAGTATTCTGTGATGGTTCGCCTCTTTCAGCGTACCCTCACCAAAACAATAGCCAATTGGTATTTAAATTTACTAAGATCGGACCATGCCAACTTTGTGACCTTGGCCACCACATTCCTCACTTAATTCCATCTCCCAATTTTCCATGACCTTGGTCTTGAAATTCTCATATATTTTTGACAAAATACATCCACCCACAATGCGGACCACATCCATGAGTAGCGTAGATGTCCAATATTGTGTAAAATTGAAATACAACCACCGTTTTGTTGGATTGTTTCATCAAATCACTTCAACCATCCATCTCTAAAGATGTCACCACATCAATTCCTCAAAGAGAGGAAGATGCTATTATGAAAGCCCAACATTTTGATCTCATATATGTGAAAATATGTGACAACCTTAATCTAGTTTACTGAAGAAACCTCACAATTAGTTTTGCAAGAATGCATAGAAGGATAAAATATTGTGCATAAAACACTTGATAAAAGAAACTCAATTGACTAAAAATCCATCCTCTTATTAATGAAAAATGATAGTACATTAAATAATACATTTATGATGAGATATTTGAATTCCTTAGAGGCAATTCAAAATTGTCAAAAGTGGCAAGTTTGGACTTAGGAGAAATCTCCATCTAGACAACTTACTAACTCCAAATCTAGGCAAGAGGTTACAAATTGGCTAATAAAGTTTGGGTAGGCAATGATTAACCAAAACGAAGCATGTTGGAGGATTTTCAAGAGAAAAATATGAAAGGATTTTAGGAAACGTCATGAAAAATTTATAAAGACAACAAAGCACCCTTGTTAAATCCTTAACAATATGAAAAGCAGGAAAAAACAATCTTTAACTCAGTAAAGCAGAAATAAAGCAGATAGGGTTCCTTATCTCATAAACATTTCTTTAAAGCATCATATAGGTCACACTTGTGGATAATTATAACATGTTGTTCAATTTATGCACTAGGAAGATCATCTACCATGGTCTAAACACCTAGGAATCAACCTAAAGTAATAAACTAAGGTCTCTACGGTCTAGATTGTGATTAAATATTCCAACAACCCCCCTTAATTCTAACATGTTGTGAGTAAAATATGATTAGTTACCAATAAACAAAGGCTTATGTTCACCCCATTACATTTATTATGTCCATGTAAATAGAGGAAACGGCGAAAACCACATGGGAACACAACCCTCCCTCAAAATCTGGACATGAAAACACACCAAAAATTAACTGCTCCAAAATCGAGTAGGTGTGATGATTGATTAGATGTTTGGAGGTATCTTAACCAATGGATGAAAACAAATATGTAATCACTTTGGACTTGTCCTTTAGACTAAACATGGTGACAACAAATCCAAAACTCTGTAGATCATTCTGGAATTTGAACTTCGAACCAGCTGAGGTAGAATCATCTACAAGAATATGTAGATGGTTCCTTGATATATCCTTTGAACCAGAAAGGGTGATATCAAAACCAAATATACCATGACATGATGGTGGTGTCTTGGACTTCAAATCAGCTCCAAGTGTGAGTAGCACGTGTCCAAGTGAATGCAGAATATCTTCAACTTCATTTGCAGCTTGAGGAAGTGTGATTATGACCATTATGGAATATGGAGGAGGCATTAAACTAATTATAGCATATGAATCAACTCCAAATATTTATCTACCTTCCAAATATCCAAGGAACCACAAACTTGCACATCACCAAACTCATGAGAATACGGCTCCTCTACTAGAGAACTAACTAATGTATGATCGTCAATACTAGAAGTATGATAGGATATCATATGTGTCTTGTTAGAATTGAAATTCATAATATCAAGTACAAATGTGTCATAATCATCTTGAGGATCAATCCCAAGCAAAAGGTGGTGTCCTCCATCTTTAGTGCAGCTCTGAGAAAAAGTGCTAGTCATTGTGTAGGAATAGGTATAAGGCATGAGAACAAAATCAATGAGTTCAAATCGGGCACTCTTCAGATATTATATAGCCTTCAAATCATCCATTAGATCAGCCTATTGTGGACCATCAATTTGTGAATAATGCAAAGGATCATAAAAATCTAGCTTATAATCCTCAAGATCAAAATATGAAGAATGATAGGAGAACTGTGAAAGGATGGAATCCTATTCAACAATGGTAGATCCATTAGTTGAAACTTATTCATCATTAGAATAATAGGATTAGGATTCAATATCCTCAACATATTCTAGAGCCACAGAAGAAGTCTCTTCAGATTCTACTTCATGAATTGCAGATGAAGTATTCAAATCATGGAGAATATCTTCAACATGAACTGTAGGTATTGAAGAAATTTCTACAATTTCTTCATCTTTTCTTTGAACACCTTATTTATAGAGGGTTGAGGTGAAGACTTCAGGAGGAAGAATACTTAAGGAGGTTCTAGACTCACTCTCCAAATTATTTGGACCAATCAATTCATTCTACTTTCCAAATGCTTTGTCCAATCTGGACCATATCTCACTTGGGTATTAATCAGTGTCAATGAGATAGCACATTCTCGGAGGAATGGATAGACACAAGGATCCAAATGTTTTGTCACAATCATTCAACCAATAATATTTCTCTTCAAAGGAGTCAGGATCTGGCACAATTCCAATAGACACATCAAATATCTCATGGATCTCGAGACATGAAACCATCTTCAATTTCCACTTAACATAGTTGAATATTGATAGAGGAGGTATTGATTTCGAATCCATGAAGTTGTACCGACACAAAATACCTACAAAATAAAAACTCAGGAGGAATTTCACTAAGCACATTCAATCTCTACTTCGACACTAACCACATTAGGGAGTTTATCACGCCTAGGTAGACTCCAAAGGATTGCTCCAATGGCTTCAAGGCTCTATCCCAAGGATTTGTTTGGAACCTCCACTACTTCTGGTTCTCAATGGAAGTATGAGAGAGTGAATAAATTAGCTAAATCTAATACCATGTGAAAATATGTCATAGCCTTAATCTAGTTTACTGAATAAAACTCACAATTAGTTTTGCAAGAATACAAAGAAGGATAAAATATTGAGCAGAAAACACTTGAGAAAAGAAACTCAATTGAGTAAAAATACATCATCTTATTAATGAACAATGATAGTACATTAAATAATACATATCTCATGAGATATTTTAATTCCTTACAGGGAATTTGAAACTGTCACAAGTGGAAGGCTTAGACTTAGGAAAAATCTCCATCTAGACAAATTACTAACTCCAAATCTAGGAAAGAGTTCACGAATTGGATAATAAATATTGGGTAGGCCATGACTGACCAAAAGGAAGCATGTCGGAGGATTTTGAGGAGAAAAATATTGAAGGAGTTGAGGAAACATCATGCAAACTTGCCGAAAACCCCGAAGCATCCTTATTAAATCCTTAACCATTTGAAAAGTAGGCAAAAGCAGGATTTAACTCAATAAAACGGGATAAAGAAGGAATGAAGTACATAGCGCGCCTTATCTCATAAAATCTTCTTTAAAGCATCATGTGGGGTGCACTTGTGGATAATTATCACATGTTTGTCCATTTATGCACTAGAAACATCATCTACCATGGTCTAAACACCTAGGAATCAACCAAAAGTAATAAACTAAGGTCTCTAAGGTATATATGGTGATTAAATATTCCAACAATATATGTAGAATATAACTACCTTTACACTATCCTCCTAGATTCCCCTCAACATCGATCATTGTATCCTACACCTGTGAGCTTGTCACATTCAACTGATGGGCTTAATGGGTCCATTTCCAACTTAGGAAAGTTTCCTCCTACCACTTCAGCACCATTCATTACGGCTCTACAATACCCATCTTTGTGACCTGTGTTGGTAACCCCTCCTGCGGTACCAACCCCACAAGTTGGCCAGCTACATTATGGACCCTATAGTCCTACTTACCCCAACATTAGCTAGATGATAGAGGTTCCTACACTGCAAATGGCACAATCTATTCCCATGTCCACATCTTATGGAATGCAAGACGCATTTATCCCACCCCCAATATATAATCCTAATTATCCATTTCCATGACCAACCGGTCATCAACCAACACCTCACATGGGTGTGAACCTTTTTCAAACTTCTTCTACACAACAAGATCAACACTTTGAGTAGTTGAACACTGCAAATCCCTAGAATCCTCAGACTCACGGGAAGAATAAATGGAAGAACAAGAAAAACTAGTAGTTGTGTCAAGGGGGTAACCACCATCCCCTTCAAAACTATAATCTGAGCAATAAAAAACGAGGACTAATAACCCACCAAAGGAAGGGAAGAATAAAACCCTAAGGACTGGTTACTACTGCTCCATTTGCAACGAATATGGTCATTACACACATCACTTCCCTGTCGTACCTGAATTCCAACAACTAGTGGAGGCCAAGAAGAATATTGTGGAAAATCTCCCTCAGGCCTTGAATCCTACCCAACCCCAAACTGCTCTATTACAACAACCATTTTCTAACAAGGCTCATCATGTCCACTAATGTTTGTAAATGATTAGGGTCACCAAATCTTCTCCCCTCATATATCTCCCTCCACGCATATGATGGGATATCATCCCAACTGTTATAGGTCTAATCTACACTTCTCCATCCGTCGTCACCTTTAGCTGTCAACCACACAAAAGGACAACTTGGATTGAAGAGCATGATGACCTTAGATGATACTTTGACATGACTTACCCTTATGCAAGCTGGAAAAACCCTGAAAAACCTCATATTTTAACCTATGCGCTACTCTACTTCAGCATACTAGCGCTCATGCCCTACTCCACAGGATCAATAGTATTGCACATGTCCTCATATGCGCTACTCCACTTCAGCAAACTAGCGCACACCCTTAAAAAGCTTGCAAACATTGGTTGTTAAACACTGAAGTTGCATATTGTGCGCTACTCCACTGTAAAAAACACGCACACATCTTAAAATGTGATAAAAAATATATTAATTTGAGGAATTGGGATTAGTTGCAGTTGGTTTTGCAACTTCCCCAAATTCCATTACAACCACCTCTCGATCTAAACTACCTACCTTGTCCCATAAATACAAAGAGGATTGAGGAGAGGGATTAGACATATGGAGACTCTCATTCATAACAAGAGAAATCTGCATTAAAGGGTGGTTATGCTGGAAGAATTCCAAAGTCAGAGAAGAGTAGGAGCCCAGAATCCGGTTGCACAAGCATGCTGCATGATCAGGTATAATTTGTACTAATTATTTGCTTTTGACAATAAAGGTTGAAACATCCTTCCTGTCCCAATTGAATGCCTAATGGATTGTGTATTTATTTGGTTAAATGCTTGATTGTTCTTGATGTTTAAATTGTATTTCAATTTCATCATCTTTATATTAGTCAAGAAACGTTGAGGAAGGTATCTTTGTATTGTAGTTCTATTGAGCAGAATATCAAGTTGAAGATTGAGCGCAAGATCGAGCAAAGCTAGGATCGAACGTCGTTAATAAGGTATGTGTTCAACATCTTTAATCTCTTTACCTTTATAGATGCCTCTGAAATATAATCAATGTGTTTACTTGTCACCCTAGAAGTTGATAGTGTCTCTTTCCTCGCTATAAGGTAGAATTCCTGAACAACAGACTGGTGACTCCGCTAGGGACCCAGTTGTTTTTCTTCTCTAGGAAACCCATTTTGTTGTCTTTCCAGTACTTTGTAATCCTTTTGATCCTCTGAGAGGCCTGGTAGGTTACCCCTACCTGCTTTCCCTTGTCTGACTCAGCCTTTTACAGCTCTGCAAAGCTTGATTTTTAACCTTTCCTGACTTTTGCGCTACTCCTTTTTACCTACAGTAGCGCATACTTGAGATTGTGCCCTACTTTCCATACTACACAGTAGCGCACACCTTCCAGAATGTGCTAGTTTTCCTACTGCACAGTAGAGCACATTCTTGTAACGCTCTGTTTGATGTAGGGTTTGGATTTCCACCTGTTTGGTTTGGTTTCTAACTTTGTTTTTGGCCTTTTTAACTGGTTTTTGAGGTTTGTAATCCTTCTTTGAGTCTCTTTAGCCTCTTTTGAGTCCCTTAGGTCATCCTTTGGTTACTTGATTACTTTTGAAGTGTCTTGTTTTTTTTTTACTCTTTTTGGAGACCGTGCATTGTTCCTTAGCGAACATAGCTACTCGTTCATACCCTAGTAGTATGTTGCAGGTATACAGACCTTGGTGTTTTAACACTTGTTGTTTGTTGCGACACTAGTATGCTATTTGGGTGTCTAATCCTTTGATTTAGGGTTTGGCCCATTTTTTGGAGTCTTTGGGGTGTTTTCAAAATCTTCTTGAGTCCCGACACTTCTTGATCTCACTGTCATTTTCAGTATCAAGTAAGTTTGAGCTAGCTTAGTTTGCTTCCCATTTGAGTCTTTGTGCTAGCAAGGTTGTCTTTAGTTCGCTTGCCTACCTGCTACTTGGCTTAGTGTTCTTGTTTAGGGTTTGGTGCTTTGGAGCATTCTTCTAAGTTTGCTTTCCGGTTATAAGTGTTTTTCATCCTTGTTTTCTCCCCACTTTGTTTCCAAGTTTAAGAGCTTTTTCCTTTGAAAAAACTTTGTAGGACAAGTCTTTGTCGAATCATTGATTTGACTGTTGTGAACTTTAGAGTTATTTTGCCTTACTTGCATATCTTTTGTAGGTCTTACTTGCTTCCTCTTTCAAGTTATTTTCATTTATATATAACAGAAAAAACAAAATAAGTTGGGTAGTTTAGGATAGTAAGGCTTATAATCTTTGCAAAGTAGCATAGTTTACCTCGTTCTGAATTTGAAAAGAAAACAGAAAAAGAAAGTTTTTTTTAGGTCTGCTTAATCTTCATTTTGGAAAGAATATAAAACGAAAAAATAAAAGAGTCTTTTTGTTGTTGAAAGTTGTTTCATTTCATGTACTTTACTTTCTGTTTCAACCGCACCACACAACGCACTACCCGTTGAGTAAAAAGTAACCCTAAAAAGAATTTTTTAATAAAATCAATTAGAAATAATTTTTGTTTTTAGGAATACACAACACCAACTAGCTTAAGCTAGAGTTTCGAGCTTACAACACCTTAAACTGCTCAGAATTAGTTTCATTGCCCAACAATCGTAGTAAGATTTTCATATAGGTAAACCCATATATATCAAATAATTCTGGGATGCTCTACTCAAACCAGAGTTAAGCACGAGGCCATGGAAGATCGAAATCATTGAGGATACCTCCCTCACGTTCCTTTTGACCATAAACCAGAGTCAATTTGCGTATGGGGTTCCTTTTGGACTTCGGGCTTTACTACCCTACCCATGTGTTTTGACTAGGATAACAATTGTCCCCCAAGGATATTTCGTATGTATGGTAGCCTTAGTATCTAACCATACGTTCATACACAGGTGACAGCGGAGGGTATATTTGTTGTACCTAGGACAGACATGGGAGGAAATCCCTTGCAGGTCTTTGGGAGGGCGGTTGGGTGATTCCAGCGCTTGCACCCTTAGTCATTGTATTGTGGACCCCAGGTAACTGTTCTTCTTCTTTCATTGATCTGTTCTGGGCCCTCATCATCCCAGACTCTTCTCCAGAAGGCATCTTGTTTGCCTTGTTGTATACTTAGGATTTTTTAGTGGTATGCTATTTGCCCCTTAGTCTTAGTGGCCACTAGGTTTTTACTTAGTTTTATTTTTGTATATAATTGTGGAAGACCAACAGCTTCGTAGGTCTCAAAGGTTGCAAAACCTTCTCCCACTTAGAGTGGAGCCACTACCGCCACCAAGACAATAGAGGATAGACTCCAGTGGTCCTTTTGAAACTACTGGTGAAATAAAGGTTCCTGGTGAACCACAACCTAGGACTTCAGATCAGCAAGCTTTTAATACAGTCGAGATTAAGGATCTCACTTCTGGTGAGTTTAATACTCCTTTTAATCCTCCTCTGACAGAACTTAACAATCCACTTCTGGTACCTGTTGGTTTCCAGCAACCTGATTATAGTGCACATTTGTTCACACCTGGGCATATTATGACTAACCCGGGAGGCGAACAGGGAGTTCCACAGACTCCCACAATAGGTATGAATACAAATAATGTAAATCCTCCTTCCACTGTTATACCGAGTTCGACTCAGACAATTGATGTTTCAACTCCGTCCTTTAGTTTTAATGCTAGTACGCTAGGCATGCCAAGCTCAATAGATTTGACATCCACCTCGACCCCTACTTTTGGACCCAGTAATATAGTGAATGTTGTTCCACCTCCTGCGACTCAACAGTCATACCATATACCTAGTACTTGGATTTCCACACCCAATGTAGGGTCAAACGCCTCTGCAACTATGTCTGCCATGAGTACCATGACTGCGTCGTTCACCTCAACTACCCCTGGTTTCAACACCTTTGCAGGTTACAATATGAATCAAAATAATGTACCTGCAGGAAACAACCCTTTTTCTTTCTTTTATGGAGGAGGGGGTAACATCCTTAACCAACAATATGGCGGGGCTAATAGCCAACCACAGTGGACAAACATACAGAGTACTAACCCACTTTCATTTGGGTGGGGCAATTTCAACAACACTTTCACGCAACAACAAATGGTTGGGGGCAACCCCTACCAACAGATGGCTGGGGGCAACCCCTACTAGCAGATGGCTGGGGGCAACCCCAACCACCAGTTCATGGGTCAGACTATGGGAGGTTCCCCCTTTATGACCCCAGCTTATCAAATGCCATCATGTAGACCTCGTTTACCATTTCTGGCAACTCTGAATTTGCTAGATCTTTCCAAGTTAACGAATGATCCGGTGTACCATAACGCTACATGGCCACCAGTTCCTACTAAATTACCTTCGGACATTCCAAAATTCGAAGGAAAAACAGGTGAGGACCCTGGTGATCATGTCACCACTTTCCATTTATGGTGTTCTTCGAACTCGTTGAACGAAGATTCCGTTAGGTTGAGACTTTTCCAAAGAACCTTAACCGATGCTGCGGCCAAATGGTACATTGAGTTACCTGCAGCTACGTTTTTAAATTTTTGGGATCTCGCGACAGTTTTTTTGAACCACTTCTAGCTTCCTATTCGGTATGATGCCGAGACAGATCTTTTGTCTACATTTAGACATAATAAGGCCACTCACTTATCTAATCACATTCAAGAGTGGTGAAGACGGAAGAGGCTGATTAAAGCCAATATACCTCCATAATTTCTTTTTGAGTGGTATCTAAAATCACTCCTTCCTTATATTTCTAAGGGAGTAGCTACTTTTGGAGTGTCCTTAGAGGAAGAAGCCATCTTACAGACCCAACAGCTAGACCTTGTTTATGCACAATTTGGGCTACTTTACGAGATTATACCAGACGCACCGCGATCAAACATTGATCTTCGTAGACCTAAACCTGGACCACATGCTGATGGCATAGTGGGTTCAGTGGATTCTACAGCTTTCGAAGCATTGACTAAATAGGTTCATGCCTTATCCGTCAAACAATCGAATCCATAAGTGACCTCTGTCACAACCTCTTCTTCTACTACTGAATCTGTAAATCAGGTTCATAACAATCAAAAGAGCCCTCGGCAACCCAGTAACAAAAAAAAGGGCAAGAAAGGAGAGGGGAACCATCAAAAGCCCAAGAACAAAGAGAATGCCAAGGAGGGTAACAAAGAGAAGAAGAAGGTTAAGTTCCCTTGTAAACTTTGCAAGCAGAATCACCTCACTCATCAATTCCCTCTACTCGAAGAAGCTCAAAAGCTGCTTCAAGAAAAGAAACCTACCATACTTAAAGATCCATTTCCTAAGGGGAAGGGTTCAGCTTCTCACACCTTCAATGCTGGGGGCACTACTCATGCTTCATTTGATTAAAATTTCATTAACATGGTTAGCGTGGATGCACTTTTGCAAACGCGAGCAAGAAATTATACCCCGGATGCGCAGAATAAGGATAAAGAGATTCCAAAATATTCTACTCCTCTCCACATACCTGTGGATCCACTGCCCAAGATCCCGAAAGGTGTCTTGAAATGGGCATCGCACAATCCCAACGCACAGGCTGCCGCTAACTACAATGAGGTTGAATATTTAGCCAAGACCCCTTGTGCCATGTCCACCTTAGAAGTTCTACAAAGTTGTCCTTTACAACTAAATGCACTTCTGGCAGCAATTGGAAATACGGAATCATCCAACATGTCTGCACACTTTGATATGTCTGATATCAAGTATCGGTTGCCGTACCACATTTCCCTATAGAGAGTGGTAGCTCATGGTCCTATGACCATGAGAGGAGCTGTCATAGATGAGGGCGGGTCTACGTGCATAATGTCAATTTCTTGTTGGAAAGCTTTAGGCTCTCCCGAGTTAACCCCCTTTAACACACTGCTTACCGCATTTGATGGCAGAACTTTCCATCCACACGGAGTCTTGCCATCATTTGACGTCACGCTAGCCGGTAAGACAATTGTTGTAGAGATTGAAGTTTTGGACGCTCTACATGATTACAACATGTTATTAGGCAGGAGTTGGACATATGCCATGCAAGCTATTGCATCGGCGGTTTTTCGAGTTGTTATGTTCCCTCATGAAGGTAAGATCATTACGGTCGATCAGCTTTCTTTCTCTCATAAAAACAACCAGACTTCATTAGATTCCACCATTCCTTTAGTTGATCAATCTACCCCAGTAAGCGATATTTTAGGAGTAGGGATTTACGGGTCATTAATAGGAACTTTTGACCTACCCTCTCCCGTTCTTTTTATGCGTTTTGATGTAGGTACATCTAGCGAAACTTTCACGGTTGGTTTAAGGACTGATTCGTGGATCCTTCCTACTGTATCAAAACCATAAGTGCCTTTAACCATTGCAGAAATAGCATACATAGAAGCACAACATGCTGCAATGGAACATATCGTGACTCCGCCAGTCTCTGCTGAGTCGGATATGGACTATGCTCCTGCATGGTCACTGAATTCTACAAACTCTTTTGACTGTTTAGACACGGTTTTACCATCTGATGAAGCCATTTTGGAAGCCATGATGGGCCTGTACCATCCATGGGAACATATGCATCATAGGTCTTACCTGCTTCCAAATCTAGACAGGATAGAGAGAGGAGAATTCTCTATGAGACCCGGTGGATTTGTTGATTTGTCATCATTTCCTTCTACTTCAGAGCTGTTTACGCTGAAGGGAATATGGCTAATATGTCGAGAACCATCCCGATTAACATTTCCACCAAACCCGGGGTCGTGGAAAACATTTTTATTGGAGCAGATTGTTCTCCAGAAGAGATCACTCTGTATACCAAGCTTTTTAAAGAATTCCGCAACATTTTTGCCTTGTCTTATGAGGAGATGCCAGGAATCGATCTAGCCATCATTGATCATGTCATCACAACATACCATAATGCAAAACCTGTGAGATAGAAGCTCTGTCCTATGAATCCTCGAAAAGCAGCCGCCATTAAGGCGGAAGTTGAAAAAATGCTTAAAACTGAATTTATCTATTTGACTGACATGACGGAATGGGTTTCAAACCCTTTTTCGGTTGATAAAAAGCAAGGTACCATCTGAGTCTGTACAGAATTTTGAGACTTGAATAAATCTTCTCCGAAAGATAACTATCCCACACCATTTATCGACCAGATCATAGATGCATGTGCAGGACATGAGATGTTTTCTTTCATGGATGTTTTCGGGATATAATTAAATTCAAATCAAACCTGAAGATCAACACAAAACAACTTTTATTTGCCCGTGGGGAACCTTTGCTTATCGGAAGAAGCCATTTGGCTTAAAGAATGCTGGAGCTACTTTCCAGCGAGTGATGAATTTCACTTTTCACGATATCAAGCACATAGTTGAACCTTACTTGGATGACCTCCCGGCGCGATCTCGAAAGAGATAGGATCATCTATCCCATTTGAGACTTGTGTTTGAAAGACGGAGACAATATAAGATTCAATTGAATCCTAATAAGTGCATATTCTGCATCGAATCAGGACGTTTACTGGGTTTCATTGTATCCAGTCATGGCATAATGGTTGACCCGTTAAAAGTTGAGGTGATTGTAAATCTGCCTCCTCCTTGCACCGTACGACAACTTCAAAGTCTGCAAGGCATGTCTAACTTCTTGCGACGCTTTATCATAAACTATGCTAAAATCACGAAAGGTTTTATGAGACTGCTTAAACAAGATACCTACATCTTGTGGGATGAGGTTGCTCAAGCATCATTTGAGGCCTTGAAAAAGGCACTACTTTAAGCCCCCTTGTTAAGCCCACCGGATTATGCAAAATATTTTCTCTTATATCTGGTGGAATCTGTTTACACAATTGGCATAGTACTAGTTCACGAGGATGACATGCTCCAAGGGCATGTTGTTTACTATCTCTTGCGTGCATTGATAGCTCCTGAGATTAAATATTTGCATGTTGAGAAGTTAGCAGTAGCTGCAGTCTATGCGGTACAGAGGCATCGTCACTACATCCTTTTACGAACAACTTTGTGATAGAAGAAGTCAATCCTTTCCAATATGTTCTCACTCGATGCATCATCGGTGGGAAGTACAACAAATGGATTGTAATCTTACAAGAGTTTGACTTGGTCTTTCAATCGGCTAAGTCAAAGAAATCACTAGTGTTCGTTGAGTTAATCTCAGAGTTTTCAAGTGACTTAGAGCATATTGAGGAAGAATCATCATTCCCGGATGAACATATCTTCCTTATTGCCTCCTCTGACCCATGGTACGAGGATATTTTAGTATATCTTCAGACTTTGAGGTGTCCTACAACTTTTTCTACAGAAGAACGATGCAAACTAAAAAGTCATGCGAAAAACTATCTCATCATCTCTAATACTTTGTGTAGACATGGGATAGATTCCATCTTACAATGTTGTTTGACTTTAGAAGAAGCAGAATTAGTATTAAATGACGCTCACAGTGGAGCTTATGAGGGTCATCTTTCTGGGTTGGCAATAGCTCAGAAAATATTGCGTGATGGGTGTTTTTGGCCCACAATCTTTAAAGATTGTGTGGAAGCTGTGAAACACTACCGTCCATGTCATTTTTTCACCATGAAAATGAGAACACATCCAGCTCCTCTTCATCCTGTAATTACAACAGGTCCCTTCACAAAATGGGGGGTTGATTATATGACTTGCAATCTAGTTTTGGCTGGAGGGAATCATTATATCATCGTTGCTGTCGACTACTTCACCAAGTGGGCCGAGGCAATGCCCACTATCAATGAATATGGAGAAACTGCCGCTTATTTTGTATTCAATTAGATTATTGCAAGGTTCGACATACCCAAAGAAATTGTGACTGATCACGACAGTCATTTTCAGAATAGCATGATGACTGATTTGTATATGATGTTAGGTTTTTGGCAAGAACATTCGTCTTCATATTATCCATAGGCGAATGGACAAGTCGAAGCAGTTAACAAAACTTTAAAGGTAATTCTGCAAAGAACTGTTAATGCTAGTTGAAATAACTGGCACATCATGTTATACCCTGCTCTTTGGGCTTACCGAACGAATGTAAAGACTGCTATCGGGTTCGCTCCCTTAAAGCTTGTGCATGGGATAGAAGTAGTTGTTCCGTGTAATGTCCCTTGTTAGGAATTTTATTAAAATTGCAATTTTCCACTTTTTTCCTTGGTTCGACCTTTGACTAGTTTCAATCTCTAGGTCCCAAATTTGCCCCAAATTATCCCAAATATTCTGAAAAGGTATATGAATGATATTAGAACATAAATATGTGTTTTAGGGATGCCTTTGTACCTTTAAAACACTTCTGCAAATACTCTTTCAATTCTGGTCAATGTAGGTAACTTTACTAGTGATTTCCCTTTGACTAGTATTGGTCTCTAGGTCTCAAATTGACTCCAAATCCCTTCAAATCTTCAAGGAAGGTGTATGAATGATATTAGTACTTGAATATGATGTTTATAGATGACATATGGTCACCAAAATACCTCTTCAAACTCTCTTAAGATTCTGGACCAAGTATGCAATTTTACTAGTAATTTGGGGTTCAAATCCCCCTGGGGTAAGTACTGAAAATGGCTTCCCAAATGCCTCCAAACCCACTCAAATTTATGAACAGAGGTATGTAATGTGTTAAGTATTCTATTAAAGTCTCATATGCACCATTAATGTATTATTACAACTGTTCTCACCCTCTCCCATTCAACTGCAAAAATCCCCAATTCGACCCTTGGGGAAATGGCATTATTTCACTTCCCAATACAACTAAACTGAGTAAAAATGCTTCAAATGCTCAAGTACAGTACATGAAACTTGTATAAGACATCCATGGCATTATATTGATCACAAATATATCAGAGAATCATCCATTCATTCGAAATAATCATCAATACATTGGCTCACAACAAGGTAGTGGGGAAATGACATTGTTCTTCCATTAAAAATGAGATTTATACATTTCTACTTGGAATTTCGACCTGAAACTTTTTGGATATGAAGAACAGAGTATTTAATTCATATTACAAAAGAAATGGGGCATTAAAATCTTCCCCAAAGAGTACAATAGCTCACCAAAAACGCCCTCCCTCAAGGATCAAGAATATGCCATCAAAACTGGAAATGGTTGAAGGAGTGAGCTGCAATAGAAGAAACCATGAGCTGCCCTGTAGCTTACACCTGCAAATAAAGACTCCATTGAAGCTCCAAATGAAAGGTCTGAATGGCCTTTCCAATTACCAACTTGGATGGGAATCTTTCACCCTCGAAATTGGCTAAGGCAAGAAACTAGTCATCCACTAGCTCTCCCTCTTCACAAATGCAATTGCAAATTCTACAAATGATCAAAAGCTGGTTTCATTCTTTGTTATTGACATTTATAAACTTCTAATTTCCTCCATGGGTCGAATTCCTTCCAAGAGACTCATGCCAACTCAAGTTGGGAAGAGATTCCAAAGAACGCCACTTGTACAACAATTCCTAGTCTCCCACTTCCACCAAATCACATGTGGAAGCATCTTAGTTGCCCTAACACCCTTGAGCGCCCTCTTCGAGTCTATTTTTAGCTCTGACATGTCATATATGTCATATGTCAGCCTTCAGGTCTGATTTGTGTCATAGGTGTCATAGCATCTTCATCATTGTTGTCATAGAGCTAGGGAATCTAGCCCAAGTGTCTCACTAGCTCCAAATTGCCTCTTCCTCTTCCATGGGAGTTACTCTTCCTCTATATTTCGACCTTGGATGAGTCATGCAATTAATAATACCTTTTGGACTCCCCAAAGTATGTTACCATTCACCTTGAATTCGAATTGGTGAGAGAATGATGCCAAGTGTAGTGGGGAAATCTAGCCATATGTGGGTCCCACTTCCTCCATGTGTCTTCATGATGAAATGCCACTTTGATTTTCACTTGTATATATTTATTTATCTCCTTTATTAAATATTTATGCCATTCTAATGTTCAAACATCATTTATTATCCCCATTATTCCAAATCCCAAAGCTTCCACCCCAAACCTAGGAAACTAGTAATTTTCCTCCTTGGCAATTATTTGACCTTTAGCATCAATTTGACAAACTCTAATGAATAGAGCCAATGTGATTAGGCCATTGTGACCCAATACCAAATTTGGGACATGACATTCCGATTGAATGCGAGATTCCTTCATTAAAATTGGTTGTCCAACTACTACCAGATACTTCAACACTGGAAGAACGTTTGTTTCATTTAGAGCATCTAGATGAGCAGCGCCGCGACGCGCTCACAGAAAACAAAGTTCATAAAAAATGAGTCAAAGGACAATACGACAAGTCTGTCAGACCTAGGGTGTTTCTTAAAGGAGACCTTGTTCTACTTTGGGATCAGGACAAGGAACCCTTAAGACCTGGAAAGTTCAAGTCCATGTGGCTCGGACCCTACATAATTTCTAAGGTATTGAAGAAAGTTGCTTACGAGCTAAAAGATTATGAAGGTAATAAGCTACCTGAGCCTAGAAATGGGCTCTACTTGAAGAAGTACTATGCATAGGCATTTGTGTTTTTTCTTGTGACATAGCTGTATATTTGGTAGAGCTAGTTTTTTTTTGCTTGTACTTGTTAGTTAACCTTATGTGCGTCTTGATTTCATGTATCAGATGTCGACTAAACATTTCTTAGAATCTGTTGATGCCGCCAGTCACCACACCTGATAGTTGGCTTCAGTAGCTTGGGTCATTTACTCACCAACTCGCCAACTGTTCTCTTCGGGGGGGGGGGGGGGGGGGGGGGGGGTTTGTTTAGGTCCCACTACAAACAATATGGCTAAGTACAGTGCGGTTATAGAACCTCTCCGAGATTCTTTTATTCGTGGAATTTCACATTTGGAGGTAAGACTTGATTCACAACTAGTTGCATTTCAGTTAACGGGTGTTTATCAGATTAGAGATCCTGTTTTGCTACAACAGTTTTTGCGAGTTAGATTATTGGAAAGACTGTTTGATTCCATTATATATCAACACATTCCAAGAAATTTGAATGCATTAGCTGATTCATTTGCAAATTATGTTTTAGATTGGCATTTGTATCATACATTTCTATAAATAGATTTTCACACATAAAGTTAAACACACACACATGTAAATAACCGATACTGTATATATATCTGATACTGTATCAAAAAATATAATAAGATTTTTGGATCATAATTCTATCACAAGTCATGTCATAAGATACAAAACTGGGCTCTGTGGCCTCAAAAATATACATAAAATATCCATCTCATATGGAGAAGGAGGGGCCTCATCGGCATCTACTGCCTCCCGGTAACATATGACCAACCTCACTATTTTCCACAACAACCTAAGCCATGCTGGGGGCACACCAACTACATCTTCTTGCATATCAATAGGTATCCGCTCAATGCGACATGCGGGAACATCGTGATTCAACCGACTCACTTTCCTTTCTAGGGTCCCTAACATAGCATCAGCTACACCCACATCTGCTGTCCTCATGAAAATAGTAGGATGTCCCTCAGACAAACCGGTCCAATGTTTGCATATGACACTTGTTTAGTACTTCAAAACTCATCATAAAAAATCATATACTTGAAAATTTTGAAAAAATTAAATAATTCTAAAAAAAAAACATACCTATATCTCCCCTGGAACCACCTGGAGGAAGTACCATCTCTGGATCATGACGGAATTCTAAACCAGCATATGGAAACTGCTCGAATGTTGGCACCTGTCTCTCCCACCATCCCCAGAAATCATCAGTATGATAGCAAAAGTGGCTTTCACCACCACCCTGGCAGAGAAAAATGTCACCCCAACGGCCTAATATTGGCTCACGAGGATTTACTGGAGGTAGAGGCGTGCCCAAGTTAAGAGCAGGTACCCTCTCGAAGTAGAGCCTACAAAGGATGCTACCATATCCAAAGTTCTTCATTCTCCCGGACTTACAACCCGTGAGTTGAAGCTTCATATTTGCCAATAAACTAATGCACCAATCGTACACATGACCTTGCAAGCATCTAATACCGATATGCATGGAATACCTTGAAGCTAAATGTTGTGTCGCACTTCCTCCCATGCGGTTCAACATACTTACAATAACCTTCAAAGGGAGGCTATTAATAGTAGAAATTAGGATTTGACTTCCTGATTTCTCAGTTCCCGCCACACAATATGCATTCACATATTCTTGCGCTGACATGGCACCCATATTGCGTGAAGATCCTTTCAAGCTTACCACATCTCCCCTCCTAGAGAGTCCGGTAATGAAGTATATGTCTTCAACAGTAAGGTCCAGGGTCTCTCCCCAGATATCAAATGCATTGGCATCTACATCCCAGTATTGAACGAGTCTTTGAAGCAACCGATTGAGTGCCCTCATGTTCACGGTTCGATAAAACTTCAACAAACCACACCTTCTAAGTGCATGGAGAGTTTCCGGGTCTTGCATTTCCACCCTATCCATCTCCTCATGTTCTCTCTCCCTCCAAACAAGCACCATCCTGCCACAGAAAGGTCAAAATTTTGAGTCTCGACATCTTTTTTACCATCTTCAGGGGTGTGCGCTACTCTATAGCCACACAGTCACACATGGGCGCTAATGTGCCTGAGCAATAGTAGCGCATACCTCCAGTATGCCCTACTTTTCCTCTTGCAGAGTAGCGCACACGCTTTTAATGCTTTGAGCATGGCCTTAAAATGGATTTTGAGCATCAAATTTGACAAATAAAGAATTGAAATGCAAGTTGGGTTGATTTTAACTTACTTGGTGGATTAGAAAAGTCGATTGGTTGCTTGAGTTGATCGCCACAAAGGATTGAAATTCAAGGGTTTGCTCCCAAATCTTGCCCTACAATTCCAAAATGATATTTGAGTTTTTTTTAATTTGAAATTATATATATGAATTGGAATTTAATTTTTACCCACTTTTGTAAAAACTCTATAGTTTCAAATTCCATCAAAAAGTTCTATTTAATCATTGAATAGCAACAAATCGTAGTAAAGTAATTTCAACCAATATTCCTCAAATTTTCACTAAATGTTTGTAGTATCAATCCATTAAGACTTAATTTCTTGATGATAGACCATTTCAAGTAGTTTATGGTTAAAATTACATATCATTAAATATTTTTTGTCGCGATTACTGACATCTTTGTTGAGATCCTAGTCTTTGGCAGATCATGAGTCATGATCTTAGAAGCTGTCATTTAAGTCATTTTAAGCTCTTGTTTGGACTATTGAAACCTAAACAAGATTGCCGAGCAAACTTGTCCTTTTCAAGCTCGTTAAAGGAACTAAAGGCTCATCCGCTTAGGCATAGAATTACCCCTTTTCCGGGCCTTGGTGGATAATTTATGGAAAAGGTATACTCTAGGTACACTTTTTTAGGGGAGGAGACTAACTTTACGAAATACGACCTTTCAGAGCCTTCTTTAGGGTTTTCAGGCTCTCTAAACATGAAAACACCAAGCGAGCACTCACCTACTCGGGCTCGATGTGAAATCCACGAGAGGGTAAAACAGAGGATTGTTTAATCTTTCAGACTCTATAAACAAGAAAACACCGACGAGCATTAACCTACTTGGGCTCGATATTAAAATCCACGAGTAGGTGTATAGAGGATTGTTTAAGTTTTTCAGACTCTATAAACAGGAAAACACTGGCGAGCATTAACCTACTTGCGCTCGATATTAAAATCCACGAGTAGGTGTATGGAGTTATTGTTTAAGTTTTCCAGACTCCTTAAAATTGAAAACATCGGCGAGCAAGAACAGATCTCGGCTCGATACTGAAATCCAGAGATCAGTAATATAGAGTAATCTTCTATCTCTTCTCCGAACTCTATAAACAATGAAGAAGATCATGAGTCTTCCTCCCATGGGCTCGTTAAAATTTTTACATGGTTGGATCTACTGAGTTTTCATTCTTTCTTGGACTCATTAAAACAACAAGAAAGGTATTCTTTTATCTAAAAAGAATAAGGGATAAGAAGGATGTATCATATCTTCAGTTTCAAAGGCAGTTCAGTCAGTCCTATCCTTGAACACAACACCTACTTGAGTCTATCATGTTGTTCAGGCTTAGTTTTTGACCTTAGGGTGAACCTTATCTATGAGTTGTTTACTCCCCCAGTTGGTTATTCTTCCAACCATATGGAGGGTCTGCTAATGTCTCCTACATTATAGGCTTATATCATTTTCCCCATTATGTTGAAAACTGCCTAAGTCACTTTGTGTCCTACTCACTGTTCAAGGATATAGCCCATGTCGGCCTTTCTGCAGTTTACCTTGACCTCATGTGTTGTCCATCCTAGTGTCAGTCTTGTTACATATATTACCTCATATCAGCTCTTACCAATTGAGTGTCCATTGTGTTGGATGATGGAGGATGCCTTAAGGCCTCCCTTCCAATGGACTTCTTCCCATCGACATCAACTCATTTTTGCTCTAGGATTGAAGTTTAGAGTTTTGGTTAGTACCTTGGAGATTGCAGTCACCAGTGGAAATTTTCCTCACTGTTGAATCATGAGAATACATCAATGTCTCTTATTTGACAAGGTTCCTCAAGTGTTCGACTCCAAGTTCACTCATTCACACTTGTTGGATTGTACTACGTACCTTGGGCCCCATTATCATTATCGATGGAATCCCACGCATTTGTTAACGGTATATATCAAGGACCGGTAATCAAACGATACCCCTCATGTTCGACTTTCAGCTCATATATTCACATTGTTAGGGTTTGTACCTTGGGTTGTTTTGGATGAAGACCTTGGGATGTTGATGACATCACCTCATTATGTTATCACCCAAGTTGCGCAAGACTGAGCCTCACTTATATTTGGCTCTCCATGAGACATAGATCCAGTTTGTTGTTATGGCTATGATCTCTCAGTTTGACATGGATCCACGCTTGTATTTCAAGTGGCCATGCTATATATACATCTCCTTGTTATGTACCGGAGATCATGTTGTACCACACTACACATCTATATGATGTAAAGATTGTAATTGCTCACTGACCTTGATCTTTGTTTCAGGTGTTTCTGTAACTTGGTTCTGTGGTTTCTTGCTCCTCCTCTGACTTGGAATTATAATGTATTTCATCCATCGTTTCCCTCTGATCTCACACGTTAGGGGGAATCTATTATAGGTCTAATCTGCACTTCTCTGTCCATGGTCACCTTTAGCTATCGACCACACAAAAGGACAACTTGGATTGAAGAGCATGATGACTTTAGATGATACTTTGACCTGACTTGCCCTTCTGTAAGCTGGAAAAACCTTGAAAAACCTCATATTTTAACCTGTGCGCTACTCTACTTCAGCATACTAGCGCTCATTCCCTACTCCATAGGCTCAATATTAGCGTACATGTCCTAGTATGCGCTACTCCACTTCAGCAAACTAGCGCACACCCTTAAAAAGCTTGCAAACATTGGTTGTTAAACACTAAAGTTGCATATTGTGCGCTACTCCACTGTGAAAAACTCGCACACATCTTAAAATGTGATAAAATATATATTAATTTGATGAATTGGGATTAGTTGCAGTTGGTTTTGCAACTTCCCCAACTTCCATTACACCCACCTGTCGATCTAAACCGCCTACCTTGTCCCATAAATACAAGGAGGATTGAGGAGAGGGGTTAGACATATGGAGACTCTCATTCACAAGAGGAGAAATCTGCATTAAAGGGTGGTTATGCTAGAAGAATTCCAAAGTTAGAGAAGAGCAGGAGCCCAGAATCTAGTTGCATAAGCATACTGGATGATCAGGTATAATTTGTACTGATTATTTGCTTTTGACAATAAATGTTGAAACATCCTTCCTGTCCCAATTGAATGCCTAATGGATTGTGTATTTATTTGGTTAAATGCTTGATTGTTCTTGATGTTTAAATTGTATTTCAATTTCATCATCTTTATATCAGTCAAGATACGCTTAGGAAGGTATCTTTGTATTGCAGGTCTATTGAGCGGAAGATCAAGTTGAAGATTGAGCGCAAGATTGAGCAAAGCTAGCATCGAACATCATCAATAAGGTATGTCTTCAAGATCTTTAATCTCTTTCCCTTTATAGATGCCTCTGTAATACAATCAATGTGTTTACCTATCACCCCATAAGTTGATAGTGTCTCTTGCCTCACTATAAGGTAGAATTCATGAACAACACCAACCAAGAGGATTATACTAAAATGTCCCCAAAGAGCTGGGTAGAAAGTTGGTCATGATCGATATTGAGGTATTTGATGCTCAACTCGACTATAGCATCCTCTCGGGGCATAGTTACATGTACACCATGAAGATAGTCTCCTCCTCGGTCTTCCATATCATTATGTTTCCCTTAAATGGGAATATTGTCACCTCGACTAGCTTAACTACTATGACCATAATTCTACAAGTAACCCAGACCACATCCTACCTACTATCATTGGAAAATATCAACCCTATGTTTATATTTCCCTTGACATGTATAAGGACTCCAATTTGCTAAGAGTGTACTTGGGCCCACCACTCGAGATTCCTGCATCCACCGATGGCATAATCTGTACAATTTTCACCACTGAAAATGGGTCATCCTCCACCTCAACACCATCATCAACACCACTAGTGAGCCATGGCATTGAACAAATTAAAAGCCACAGTAATGAACAATGCTCCCACCCATAGAGTCATGTTGTTAATGCCTAAATATTGCACACATGCGACATTTAATTGAATATTGTGGTAAGGCATCATCAACATAAAGAATGCAGTTCACCAAAGGCATTCTCAACAAATCCAAAAGACAGCATAAGCCCAAAAGTGCCAAAAACTAGTGAAAAGAATGGGTCATGCAACTAAACCATTGTTGACCCACATTGGAGTGCATGTTATCAATGCAACAGTCATGCAATACCCTTGCAACTATTCATTTTATAGTCGCTCTACTGTCCAAACGGTGGGACCACCTATGTCCCATGGTGCATTGAAGGCTCCATCATCTCCAAAAATCTGAATTCGGCTCCTCACACACTTGGTGGCATTAACTAGCCCCCTTAGTGTACCTTGAAACTAGTTCATTGAGTAGATGAGTTCACATTTGGATCAAGTTGTTTGTTGGCCACCTCTTGGCCGATATAAAGAAACCATTGGCATGCATTTTGTAGAGATAAATCAAGATAAAGGTTATTCTTTTGGATTTGCATTGGAGCTTCCTCATAGCCCACATCTTCCTCCCATTGTAAGCATTCCCAAGCTCCCTTGTCACCTTCCCTCAAGGGGTAAGATATCCTCTCCATTGTTCTACCATTCACTTAGCATATAGATTGAACAAAAAATGCCCCTGTAAGGGATATTTTTGGCTTCCTTTGAATCCCACATGTCCTAGGTGTTGTACAACTTGACCATTGGGCAATACAAAGTGGTTTGGCATACCTTGGATTGTTGTTGGAGTTTGCATTCTCTCCCCATCTCTTTTTATTTTTCACTTTATTGAAGTTTATTTGTTTTATGTGAATTCCACTAACAATATCTTGTAGGATCACTTGGAGGAAAACCACACACACATAGGAGCTCCAAGGACTGAGGCCTTGTTCCATCCTGCAAGGCCTAACCCCTTACGAAGTGGATGAGTGCACACTTGTGCAATTTTTTCCACAACAATTCTAATGGTGACTCCACTTATTTTTGTTTATTTCTTTTAAAATAGATTGTTTTATGCTGAGTGGTGGATTATGGGTGTTTATCATGTGAAGGAGATCAGGTTTACCACCTCCTACTCCAGAATTTGGCTTCCTGTTGAAGCAACAATTAATGTTTACACAATAGTGTGGATCTCGGCCTCTCGGTCGTGCTACCAGTACAGAAGCACATTCTATATTCATTCTACCCACGCAAGTAATTAGTTCACTACCCGCGCGACCTCCCATTGGTTGACCCATGCACCTTGTCTGTGTCTTACCCACGCTACAACGCGTTTGTTTTGTATTTTTTCGTGATATTGCACAACAAATTATTGTTTGGCCGCACTAAAATCTTTTAATTTGATTTTTATCTACATACTACAATATGACATCCACATTTCTTCTTACTAATGAACTTAAATTAAGTTAATTTGCAATAATTACTTACTTTTTTAGTAATTAGTCCACTAAGGTCAAGATTAAGGAGTAGAGAGTTCATCTCTCTCGAAACTTACTTAGGTAACCAACCTTGAGGATTTCGCTAGTACAAAATGGGTGATAAGTGACTAACAAAATGACTAAAATTGAGACGGTGACCACTGGCCATAAATTAGCAGTCACTTATGACCCAACCGAATTGGTCTTTTATGACTTAGTCTTAAACTGTTTGAATTGATTCATGACTTGGTCATATATTTAGTCATTTGTTTGGTCATTAATTATTGTTATTTGGTCATTAATTGTCATTTATTTAGTCATTAATTGTTGTTAACTAGTCATTTATTTAGTCACTGATTGTTGTTAACTAGTCATTTATTTAAATATTGATTGTGATTAACTGGTCATTTAGTTAGTCATTAAGTGCAATTAACTAGTCATTTATTTATTCATTGATTGATGTTAATTCGTCATTTATTTAGTCATTTATTATTGTTAACTGGTCATTTATTTAGTAATTGATTATTGTTAACTGGTCATTTAATTAGTCATTGATTTCTGTAGATAGGGCATGGAGGAATCAAACCACCAACCTCCTTCATGTAAGGAATGTGCTCTTCCATTGAGCTAGTACCCTTTAAAAATATGAACAGTTTTCACCATAGAATTTAAAATTATTATAACTTGTGATGTAATAAACAACATTGATCGCTGGAGTATTGTAAAAAAATAAAGGTATTGGAGAAAATATTCCAAATGAATTATGGAAACAGAAACGAAATGAAAATTTAGGCATGTCCACCCTATCTAGTAATTAAAACTATATGCAATCAGTGGTGTGATCCCCACAAGATCACATGGGAGAGAATCACATACAAATTCTCTTTCAATTTCTACAACATTGCAAACTGTCTTCCTTACTTTGTCTTCACTCAATCTGTTGTTCAACAAGCTACAAAACCCATCTCCCAAGGTTCAGATTTTGGATGTCATTTAAATCCAAGCCATATTGACAACACAAAAATGCCATACATTCATATCATACCTATAGAGAAAGTATGCAAAGTCATAGTGGAGGCCTTAATCTCTTGAAATGAGCTCATTGGATAATGTTAGACCAGCAGTCCCCTTTACTCCAACCAAAATATTGCACAAAAGTTGTATCAGAACAACATTAAATTGGAAACCTTTAGGAGAAAAATATAAAATAAAACATCATTGTCCAACATTCATCATTAATCAACATTTGTGGGAATATAACTAAGGACTAATCAATGCAAGGAACATAACTAACCACTAACGATTACCTTTTATCTAGATGCATTACTTAAGAAGATATGGAAATGGGTGCTTCATATAGATTATGATTTTTTGTGAGAATTCACTACCATGTGAAATTAATGGAAACAAGTTATAAAGTAGCTCAAGGACAATTAAGAATTAAGCAAGAAATAGTAGGTTTCTTCTTGCAGTAGAAAGAATCAGGATCACCCTGTTGTTTATCGAGGTATGACTCAACCCACTTTCTATACTCCTGAGTCATTCCCTCTCTTTCTTTGGTTGTTAAATTATTTGTGCAGTCAAGTTGGAATTTTGGAATCATGGTTTGATAGGCTGCAAATTTTTGCATCTTCTTCATTCAAGGACTTATCAACTCTTCAAACCTATAAATATTTGAAATCAAGTACACGAGATCCATAATCTTTCCATCAGCATATTTCATTAGTGAGAAAACAAGCAACAAATGTAGATAGCAATTTGTTTCCATCTTTTTTAGTAAATGTTATATCTAGATAATGTCATTAGATGGAAAACAACATTGTTAACCTTCTAACAACTTCTTCAATTCTCTCTATGGATAAATATGACATCATTTTCAACCTCAAGGAGAATAGAAAGTTGATGAGCATCCTCAAATGCAATCCTTACTCCTTGCCATGGGCCAATATACTGAGCATGTGCAAGTACATGACAATCAAACCTCAATGTTACTAAACCTTGGAAATATTAATAATGATCTTGGGTAGGCAATATATCATTTCAAGAACTTCCTTTGTGAATAAACAAGGAAGCATAGGAGCATTCGTCATGATTTTGGAGAAAGAAAGGAGGATCTACTTAGTAAAATTGAAATGAATGTGTAATGGAATACCATCACCAATCAATAGAACATGACCATATGCATCACTCCACTTATTGTTTGGAAACCTATCCATCATATTTCATTATGTTATGATGTCTTCACTAGTGGCCTCTATAGCCACTCGCAGATTATCCCATCCAACAACTTCATCTAGTTGCTTCAATGCATGACTTTTACAACCAAGGGCACCAAGCCTTTCTTTTCCTTATACAAATGTTTTTTCTAGATCCCATGCTTCATCTCTTTTATGGAGTAACCACATAGTATAATCTCCTGCACAAAGTGTTGAAAAATGTAGTTTAGCTATTTATTCTATTTAATAAAACTTGAAGGCATTTTGAAGCACAAACGTCTATTACCATAAGCATATATATTTTTTGGGTGAGAATTGGATTCAACCAAACCAAAGAAGAATTGCGAGAGTGCAATTTGTCGTTAGAATATATTCTATGTAGTTGATCACAATCCAAGAATATGATGTGTAACTCTATTACAGACAAATTGCAACGTAGTATGACAAACACTAAGAAAACTAAAAACTATTGTCTCGGAGACACAGTTGCAGTAACATTCTAAATAAAGTTTAGAGTAGGCAATATCTTTCCCTCTGTTACATATACAGACCGTTGGGAAAATATGTTGTGTGTCAAAAGCACTTAAGATTTAGTAGAATCATTAAATACAATACATACTCATAATGATGAATGGGGCCTCTCCAATAGAACAATTATAACATGTTGATATTGTGAACCGTAACCACAGTTGAGGAAAAAAAAGGTTGGAAACATTATACTTGAATCCCAAGTGATGACTCTACTAGAATGAAATTTAAATGAAGAAATAAATTATTCATCTACAAAAGTACATGAAGCAACTTCATTAATACATAACAAACCTTAAACAAAATGATTAGTCTAATACATACATTAAAAAACAAATAGAAAGATTTACTTGTCCACTAACAAAAGGCACAATATTTGCTTCATTGACAATTCCAAGCAACACTTATCCTCAGCGATTGATAGCATAGAAACCACTAACTGAAGAAGCTTCCGTCATTAAGAAAATGGGATTTGAACTGATACAATTCTTATAAATTGATGTAGCAGTATCCAAATCATAGATAAATAGAAGTCCCATCTTTATGATGACATATATCAGACTATACTTGTTTGATATATGTCAACAAAGATTCAAATAAAAATAGAGTAATTATAAATCAAGTGTTTGGCATGGCTACCACAATCAAGGGGAATCCGTAGTGGAAAATAATTTTTAAAATATTTACGTGCATGGCCACTATAAAATCATCTACAAAATCTAGTGGAAAGAAGAGATCTGCATGTTTCCTCAAAAATTCCAGTTTACCTAATGAAATTTAACAATCCAAAGATTAGAGCAAAAATGTTAAGTTTAAACCAAATAGACAAACAAGATCTCTGAAAGAAACACAATCACAAGATAGACACACAATATACCCTGGGAAACCCTCATGGGGTAGAAAATCCAGCAAAGCTTTCCTCAATAAGATGATCAACCAAAATACAAGATGTGCTCCTTCTCCTTGACTCCTTAGTAGATCTCCTCAACTAGTGCGCACTCTTCCACAAGTGAGTGAATGATCTAATGAGGAGTTCACCTCCTCTATTTATACTTGACTCCCAACTGACTAAAAGACCTAATGGGGCCGACCTCACCTGGAGAAGTCTAATAACCCCTAAAATATAACTGCAGGGCCGACCCACACATGGTGGGTCTAATAACCCTAGTTAATACAAACCCCTGGAGGAATAAACATCTCCAGATACATGATAGGGTTACCTCGGAGGAATGAATCATCTCCGGAATAATAAAGTACAAATATAATATTCTTTGAAGTTACAATATTCAACACTCCCCCTTAACGAGAAGGATATTATAACAACATCTGCAAGAGCAAGGAGTCATCATACATGATACATCTATAAATCATCGGAAGCTTTCTTCAATTCATCTTCATCAGTAACTCAACCAGTTACTGGAACATTAATGTCAATAGTGTCGATATCACTACGATCATCGGCATCGTCATCAGCATCGTCATCACACGATCATCAACATCGTCATCACACGATCATCAGCATCGTCAGCATCGTCATCACACGATCATCAGCATCGTCAGCATCATCATCACACGATCATCAGCATCGTCATCATACGATCATCAGTATCGTCATCAGCATCGTCATCACACGATCATCAGCATCGTCATCATACGATCATCAGCATCGTCATCATACGATCATCAGTATCGTCATCAGCATCGTCATCACACGATCATCAGCATTGTCATCATACGATCATCAGCATCGTCATCACACGATCATCAGCATCGTCATCAGCATTGTCATCATACGATCATCAACATCGTCATCACACGATCATCAGCATCGTCATCAGCATTGTCATCATACGATCATCAGCATCGTCATCACACGATCATCAGCATCGTCATCAGCATTGTCATCATACGATCATCAGCATCGTCATCACACGATCATCAGCATCGTCATCAGCATCATCATCACACGATCATATTCCTAGGATGATCAATCCTGCTCTTTTTAGGACATAGGTCCATGGATGATACAATCCAATCTTCAGTTCTCGGAGACTTCAGTCTACGGATCAATTCTGGGACCTCAGTCCGGGGACGATGCAATCCCCTGCCTGTTCATTCAGGACTTCATTTTTCGAAGACCCAGTCTACGGTTCTATTCTGGGACCTCAGTCCGGGGATGATACAATCCCCTACCTGTTCATTCAGGACTTCATTATCGGAGACCCAGTCTACGGTTCTATTCTGGGACCTCAGTCCGGGGACGATACAATCCCCTACCTGTTCATTCAGGACTTCATTATCGGAGACCCAGTCTACGGTTCTATTCTGGGACCTCAGTCTGGGGACGATACAATCCCCTGCCTGTTCATTCAGGACTTCATTATCGGAGACCCAGTCTACGGTTCTATTCTGGGACCTCAGTCCGGGGACGATACAATCCCCTGCATGTTCATTCAGGACTTCATTATCGGAGACCCAGTCTACGGTTCTATTCTGGGACCTCAGTCCGGGGACGATACAATCCCCTGCCTGTTCATTCAGGACTTCATTATCGGAGACCCAGTCTACGGTTCTATTCTGGGACCTCATTCTGGGGATGATACAATCCCCTGCCTGTTCATTCAGGACTTCATTATCGGAGACCCAGTCTACGGCTCTCTTTAGGACTGAAAGTCTAGGGATGATCCAATCCCCTCAACTGTCCACTAAGGACTTCATTCTCGGAGACCTCACGTCTACGGCTCTCTTTAGGACTGAAAGTCCAGGGATGATCCAATCCCCTCAACTGTCCACTAAGGACATCATTCTCGGAGACCTCACGTCTACGGCTCTCTTTAGGACTGAAAGTCCAGGGATGATCCAATCCCCTCAATCTGTATTCTCATCAATACAAGTACAAGTATCTTCATCCATACAAGTACATAATCAATATCTAGCATCAACATCATGTATACATCATACATCAAAAGCATGTATTCTTACTAATACATCTAAAAGCATGTATACATCTGTCATCAAAAGCATTTATTCTCACTAATACATCTATCATCAAATCATGTATACATCTAACATCAAAAGCATGTATACATCTAGCATGTATTCTCACTAATACATCTATCATCAAAATCATGTATACATCTAACATCAAAAGCATGTATACATCTAGCATGTATTCTCACTAATACATCTATCATCAAAATCATGTATACATCTAACATCAAAAGCATGTATACATCTAGCATGTATTCTCACTAATACATCTATCATCAAAATCATATCTAACATCAAAAGCATGTATACATCTAGCATGTATTCTCACTAATACATCTATCATCAAAATCATGTATACATCTAATATCAAAAGCATGTATACATCTAGCATGTATTCACTAATACATCTATCATCAAAATCATGTATACATCTAATATCAAAAGCATGTATACATCTAGCATGTATTCTCACTAATACATCTATCATTAAAATCATGTAAGAGTAAAACTAAATGAAAATAAAAATAGTCCTAAATCTAACTATTTCTAAGTGACTAGGTGAAGTCTCATTATTGATGAGACTTGCTTGCCATCAGGAATCATGCTACTCCCCCTTTCTAGGAGAGTCTTTTTGAACTACACCAAGCTTGTCTCGAAAGTATTCAAATTTCACACGAGACAGTGGTTTGGTCAGGATATCAGCAATTTGATCTTCAGTGCTCACGTACTCAAGCTTGATAGCTCCTTTCTGCACCATATCTCGAATATAGAAGTATCGGATCTCTATGTGTTTTGACTTATCATGGAACACAGGATTTTCTGTCATCTTGATGCAGCTTTGATTATCACACATAATCATAGTAGGATCCATTTCTAAGTCAAACACTCCAGATAACAGTTTCCGAAGCCATACAGCTTCACAGCTGGCAGAGCAAGCAGCTATGTATTCTGCCTCAGCAGAGCTGAGGGCCACACTGGATTGTTTCTTGCTGAACCAAGAGATCATGGCAGATCCAAGGCTATAACATCCACCTGAATTACTTTTTCTGTCTGAGACACTGCCTGCCCAATTAGAGTCTGAGTAACCATGCAACTTGAGTTCATGACTTCCATCATAGAGTAGACCAAAATCTAATGTACCTTTTAAGTACCTCATTACATGCTTTGCAGCTATTAGATGAACCTTTCTGGGTTCTACTAGATACTGACTTAGGGTATTTATAGCAAAGCATATATCTGGCCTAGTATTTGTTAAGTACATTAGTGACCCAATGATCTGTCTATATAAAGTTAGGTCCACTAATTCTGATGAGTCATTAACCAAAATCTTTAAGTTGGAGTCCATGGGAGTGGCCATAGGTTTACACTCCAACATATCAAATCTTTTCAGAATTTCAACAGTATACTTACCTTGATTCAGAAAGATTCCTCTTGGTTCTTGCCACACTTCTAAGCCTAAGAAGTAATGCATCAATCCGAGATCTTTCATCTCGAATTCTGAAGAAAGCTTCTTCTTGCTTTCAATGATTTGTTTCTCATTTCCAGTTAGAAATAGATCATCTACATATAATAAAAGTATAACTGGTTCATCATCCATCACCTTGAGATAAAGGTTTGGGTCAGCTTTACTTTTGGTAAAGCCCATGCTAGTTAAGAAATTGTCAATCCTTCCGTACCAAGCTCTGGGAGCTTGTTTCAACCCATATAATGCCTTTTTCAGTTTGCATACATGAGTCCTTCCGTCATTTACCTCAAACCCTTGTGGTTGCTCTATGTATACTTCTTCTTCAATTACACCATTCAGAAAAGCTGTCTTAACATCCATTTGATGTAGTTTCCACTTCATCATGGATGCAAGAGCCATGATAGTTCTAATTGAAGTATACCTAGCAACTCGTGCAAATGTTTCTTCATAGTCAATTCCCTCCTTCTGAGAGAAACCTCTGGCTACAAATCTTGCTTTGTATTTTTCAATACTTCCATCCGCAGCATGTTTTATTTTAAAGATCCATTTGGAAGAAACCACACTTTTGTCTTTTGGTTTGGGAACTATATCCCAAACATCATTTTTCATTATTGACTGATATTCTTCAGTCATTGCTTCTACCCATTCTTTCTTTTGAGATGCCTCTTCATAGCTGGTAGGTAGTTGATCCACAAGATCACACATCAGGGCCATATAGTTGGATACTAGCTTTGGTTTCTTCCTTTCTCTAGTGGAGCCTTCAGGAGCACCATATCTTTCTGCTCCTTGAATAATATCTCTAGCCCATGCTGGTCTTCTTTTCCTAGACAATTCTGCAACAGGAGGTTCTTGTGGTTCCAGCATGTCATGATCCTCTGGTATGTCCTCTTCAGGAATGTGAGCATTCTCTGAGATTCTGGGAGATGTATCTTCTTCATAAACTTCTTCAAGTTGACACTTTCTAGATTTCTTGAGGGCTGCTTCCTCATCGAAGGTAACATCTCTACTTATTTCTATATGATGGAAACCTGGTATGTAGATTCTGAAGGCTTTGGAAGTTTCACAATAACCAACAAACATTCCCTTCTTACCTGAGGGATCCAATTTGGATCTCTTTTCTCTTGGAATGTGGATGTACACACGACACCCAAATATTTTGAGATGACTTACCTCAGGCTTCTTTCCTGTAAAGACTTCTTCTGGAGTTTTGAAGTCAAGAGCACTATGAGATAGTCTATTTTGAACATATACTGCTGTCTTGGCTGCTTCAGCCCATAGATACATGGGAAGGTCTTGATCATGTATCATAGTCTTTACAGCTTCCATGATGGTTCTATTTTTCCTCTAAGCTACCCCATTTTGTTGGGGATTGTAAGGAGTGGTTAGTTCCCTTTTGATTCCAGCTTCTTTACAGAACTCTTCAAATTCCTTTGAAGTATATTCTCCACCATTATCTGTTCTGAGAATCTTGATTTTCTTGTCTGAGAGGTTTTCTATTAGAGCCTTGAACTCTTTGAATTTTCCAAAGACTTCATTCTTACCCTTTAGGAAGTATATCCAAGTTTTTCTTGAATAGTCATCAATGAAAGAGAGATAGTATTCAAACCCACTCAGAGATGTGGTAGGCATAGGTCCACATACATCTGAGTGTATTAGCTCTAGAGAACTCTTAGTCTTTGTTTCACTTTTCGGAAAGAGATTCTTGATATTCTTCCCTTTCTTGCATCCTTTACATGAGCCATCATGATCAACCTTCAAGTTTGGCAGACCTATAACCATCTTACTCACATATGGTAAAGCTTTATAGTTAATGTGAGCTAGTCTTCTATGCCATAGCTCACTGGGACTAGAAACTTCATGAGCAAGGGCAGATTCTGGATGACCCTTGAGTTTATAAAGTCCTCCTTCTTCTTCACCAATGACAATTGCATCTTTGATTGATTTCCCTTTGGTCCACATGAGTACTTGACCATCTATGAAGGCTACTCTAAAGCCTTTCTTGTCTAGTGCTAAGATAGAAAGTAGATTCTTCTTTAAACCTGGGACATATAAAATTTCTTTCATCTTCAAAGGTGTTCCTGAATCAAGCTTGTAGCTTGCTTCACCAATTCCCTTGATGGGATATTGATAATCATCTCCTAGAGATGCCTTCTGGGGTGAAGACTTCTCTTCAATCTTGGAGAGAGTTTCCTTATGACCTGTCATGTGCTTTGAAGCACCACTGTCAATGAGCCAAGTGCCTTCACCAGGGGACACAGATCCAGAGAGAGCAGAAAATAGTACATATTCTTCTGGTTCTTCTTTCTTTACTTTAGATCTTTTCTTTTGAGGCCTTTCCTCCACTTCTTCTTCTTCTTCTTCTTCTTCTTCTTCACTGTCATCTTCTGCCATATGAGCATGATGTCTTTTGTGAACAAACCTTTTCTTCTTCTTCTCTGGTAGGGTACATTCTCTGGCATAGTGTCCTAGCTTGAGACAATTGAAGCATTGGACTGTGGAGATGTCTCCCCCTTTCCTTTTGAATCTATGAGAGGGTTGAGGCCTTTTGTGGTTCACTTTCTTGAAGTAGCCTCTCTTTCCTCTTTTGGTGTGGGTGGCCAAAGCTTGGTCATCCTCTTTGAGAAGTGCTTCTCTGTTGGCAACCCTAGCCTCCTCTTGAATACAATCTTCCCATACTACATCAAACTTCATACTTTCTTTTCTGGCACACATAGTTTGAATGAATGACTCCCAAGATCTAGTGAGACCATTTAGAGCTGTCATCACAAGTTCATCTTCATCAAGAGTATCACCAATAGCATCTAGTTGTTCTTTGATTAGAGAGACTCTTGAGAAGTAGTCTTGAATGGATTCTCCTTTGTGCATCTTGGTACTTTTCAATTGAGTCCTTAGATTCATCTTTCTGTTGATGTTCTTTCCTTCATACATTCTTCCTAGGGCATCATACATTTCCTTTGGAGTCTTCTTGGAAGACACTTGGGGAATCAAGTGGTCTTTAATGGAATCAGCTATGATTATCTTTGCCCTAATCAGGTCCTTCCTGTGTTTTTCTTTGGCTTCATCTTCTTCTGGTTCTGCAACTTCCTCCTTGATATAATGAGCAAGATCATTCTCCTCAAGAATGAGACCAATTTTGTATTTCCATGCCCGGAAATTCTCTATGCCTTCTAGCTTGTCTTCAAGCTTAGTATTTGGAGCCATCTTCTCTTGGGGGAGTCCAAGAGACAGAGTAGATTTACCTGGGAAGTTACTTTTCACTTTTCCAGAATCTGGAACAGAATTTTATCGCACTTTTGGTAGAATTAGGGTTTGACTTTCCCGGAGTTCTATCCAATCAAAAAGTTCGATCTATAGCTCAAAAGAATGCTCTTGAGAAGAGCTATCCAGCCATGTAATCAGAAATCAAAAATTTCAACTTTTTTCTGAAACCAAAATCTGACGTATCGCACTTTTAGTAGAATTAGGGTTTGAATTTCCCGAAGTTCTACCCAACCAAAAAGTTCGATCTATGGCTCAAAAGAAAGGTATTGATGAGAGCTATCCAGCCATGCAACCAAAAATCAATAATACCAACTTTGGGCTGAAAACCCTAACTTCACCAAAGAGAGAGAAAGAGGTATTCTTACCTTGTGAAAGATGTCCTATTCAGTCTAGCTCTGATACCATGTTAAGTTTCAACCAAATAGACAAACAAGATCTCTGAAAGAAACACAATCACAAGATAGACACACAATATACCCTGGGAAACCCTCATGGGGTAGAAAACCCAGCAAAGCTTTCCTCAATAAGATGATCAACCAAAATACAAGATGTGCTCCTTCTCCTTGACTCCTTAGCAGATCTCCTCAACTAGTGCGCACTCTTCCACAAGTGAGTGAATGATCTAATGAGGAGTTCACCTCCTCTATTTATACTTGACTCCCAACTGACTAAAAGACCTAATGGGGCCGACCTCACCTGGAGAAGTCTAATAACCCCTAAAATATAACTGCAGGGCCGACCCACACATGGTGGGTCTAATAACCCTAGTTAATACAAACCCCTGGAGGAATAAACATCTCCAGATACATGATAGGGTTACCTCGGAGGAATGAATCATCTCCGGAATAATAAAGTACAAATATAATATTCTTTGAAGTTACAATATTCAACAAAAAAAACTGCAATTTCTCTTTACTTGTAGGTAATGTACAATTCAAAATTAAAAACTATTGGCACATGTGGTATATAGAGCCAAAATACATAAGCTTGGTGTAGTTTCATTCCACCATTATGTTAGCATTGAACTTTTAATAGGTATAGTAAGTAATTCCAAAACCAAAATGTACTCAATTAATTACCTCCCAATAAAGGAACACAAATTCTAAATATGGTACCCACAATTATCTTTTCAACATCCCAAGTTTCTTAATAGTAACAACATTGATAGGCTAATCCACCTCACGAATCGTGAAACATCACAAATTAAAAGGAAAAAAAAACATACCCTGACCTCTCTTACAATCCAAATAACCAAAGTTTTGAAAACAGACCAACCATGGGTTGCGAGGAGGATGCTCAGAAATACCTTTAGGTGAAATTGGAAGGATTAAACAGAAAGATTGTTGACTCGGATATCAATGCTAAATGGGTTGACAATTTTATCAAAATTCCTAGACACCCATGCATTCTCCATCAAGAAAATGAGAAATTGCATGATGAATCACATTAGTATCTAGATTAGGTAGTATAGGCTTTGTTGTAAAGAAATTTGTGAGCAATAAAAAAATTGACTAATTTTTTAGACAAGATACAGTGACCTTTTTCTTTAATTGTCTTTGAAAATATACTTTCATGTATTTGGTAGGATCCACTCAAAAATATGCATATTTTGTATGAGATGTATAATTTCCATGTTTTTTATTTTTTTTAATTTTAATTCACAACTACCACTATAAGCAGAAATCATGGAAAAAATAAAATACCAAAGGAAACAATTGAAGGAAAAAATCAAAACACAGAAGTAGCTGGAACCGAATGAAAAATTGGAGGTTTAGAACAATCAAGTAAAATAAGGGGGTGAAACCCAACCAGAGTTGTGACAAATATGGATATTTCATCAGATTCTGGCTTAATAAATTGATATGTATAAAAATATCGATCTTTTTTTAGGGAACGTCAATGCATTTGCAATGCCCCAAATTACTCAACACATGTGGTTCAAGAGATTTAATTATAACCCATCACATATCCAAGATAGTGGAAGGAAGACACTATAATACACTTTATGTATCTGTGATCCATAAGTGTATAATAATATTTTATTCAAACTTGTTATTTGTGATTCGACTCTCCATTGATGGAAAAGATGAAAATTTAGCATCGTTTTGGATAAATACACACAAACCAGTTGTGGACTATAACTCTACAAAAAAATATTGCTTCTGAAATGAAGGAAAATAAACTTATATAAATCTAAGTAGGAATACTTACAATGCCCAAGTCTGCATGAAGCATTATGTAAAGACAAAATCAAGGATAAAGGGAGCACCAATTCAACATTTCATTCCTGAACACTCTTCAATAAATTATGCATTTCGTTTGTGTGTAAAAAATAGTCCCTACGCCATTCCATTTCTTCTATTTGCAATATGCATATGCATTCACTCACATAAACAGAACCATGCAAACATGAACAATAGAAGTACCATCGTCACTCACCGCACTTATAGCATAATCATATAAATCCATCTACTAGTCAATAAAACAACCTTCTCCTTTCCCCACATATTCAAGTCCACTCAAAAATATTTTAACCTCTTTGGTGATGCTTTCTAAGTTAAACTGAAAATCATGTTGAATGTGTCAAAATATGCCCGATCCAACTTCTTTCTCCAAGTCTGTATGTTGGCCAATGTGCTCAAAATTATTTACTCCTTGTCATTTGCTGAGACAAGAACTACACAAGCAGTATCTTGAGGAGGTAGTTCTTGATTTTACCACCTTGTTCAATGAATTTGTTCTCACAACTGATTCAACTCACTCTTGGTCCACATCATCACATTTATGCAATATAAATAACATCAGTTCATAAATTCATTTACATATAGAATTGGTAAAGCTCTCAACTATGCTTCATATTAATTAAACATTGACATATCTAGAGTAAAACACCAGTGGTCAGATGTTATCTCTTTATAAATATGATGTTTTAACTTTAAATTTAACCTCCTTACACTTCACATAACTGCAAAGTAACAATGCTACCTTAAAATACAACTGATAAAAACTAACTATGCACATATCCTTGATGTAAAGGGAAAAGAACTGTTGCTAGGTTGGAAAGAACGTTGAACCATGGTCAAAACGTCACACATGGAGAGGATGTTTCCAAGACTAATGAGCCTCCTAGCAAAAGCAATACCCTAATTTCCTTAAAAATACCATGCATAAGAAAGTGACCATGGCTCCAATCAGAGAGGTCATATGAAGTCATGTAGATAGAAAGTGATGAGAATAAATGAACTCTACAGGGAAAACCAGTCTAGTATATGTTTATGATATCTTATGTCAAGTATTGGTGTGTTCTATCTTTCTTTGGTTTAAAGGTATAAACTGTGAAGTTCTATTGTCATGGACACCAATGCAATAATCTTGAAAGAAAAATTTGTTAGTCATTTTTGTTTTCTCATAATTCATATGGTATTTAGATACCAAGTTTTAGGAGCCTATAATACCCATGACTACCACAAGATGCCGAAATGTTTGGTCAATGTCTTAATATATTTCAACAGTTAATATAAATATGTTTCTCTTAAAAAAAATCGGAAAAGAAAGTTGAATCTAAGAAAGATATGAAAATTAAAACTACAAATTATAGTTCAACATTTAGTTAGGCAGAGAATAAAACTAGAGTCAAGAAGAAAACCTCAAGTGCAACATATTCAAACTTGATCTGAAAATTTTCCAAAACAATATGAAAAATAATCTCTTCAATAGACTGAACTCACTATTTAATTGTTTTAATGAAATCCATATTACTGGAATTTCAACAACGATCACCACGAACAAAGTCAACATGTTCATCCTAGTACCTTCTGAATTTAGGATAGCTTTGCTTACATGCTCTCAATCTGTAGAGAAACATCCATGGGACTCCAGTCACTATCATGTTATTGCTTGCTATATAACAAATAGCATAGACGTTCACCATATAAAAGACTAAAACTAATAACTCAAGTTTAATATTTTGATTCTTCTTCAATATGATCTATATGGGATACAAAACATCTCCTATAAGAAACAACAATGCATCCCTTTGTCAATCCTCTTCCCCACCCATGTATACCTACATCCTTTAACCTTTTTCAATATGATCTATATGGGATAAAAAACATCCCCTATAAGAAAAAACAATGCATCTTTGTGTCAACTGTCTTCCTGCCTATGTCTACCTACATCCTTTAACCTTTTTCAATGCCTCTCTCCCATAGATTGTTGGACTAATGATGATCATAGGAATTTTCCCCAGTGTTTCATCCTTGTCATTCTCTTTTTGTAATTTAGAAATGGATTGAACAACATGTACAAGAATCTCCCAAACACCACTATTACAATTGTGATAAATCTTTGACCTTGTTCTCTACCATGACCATATATCTTGTTGAGACCAGTGTCATCAAAATGTTATTGTAGTTAATCATGGATACTCTGCTTCACTAACACACTTTTTGGGTTGTGCCTGGATTATAATTAGAACTTAGATAAACGACATAATTGTATGGGAATGTTGTCATCTTCATATTCTCATTGTGATCTAGCTAGATGATAATGTAGTTGAAGCCACTACTCTAGACGGGTTGCAAAGAGAAATAGAATTCGTAGCTATCCGTTGCAACAAGAAAATATTGTAAGTAAACCTCACTAAGCTATATCTATGGCTTTCAAAAAGTCTCCACCTAATTTTAGGAAAGCGCAAATACATTAAAAGGAACATAAATGTTAAAACCCACCTATTTGAGAGACAATTTATTGGAAAATTTTCCAATACCCAAAATTCAGATATGAAATCAGATTTTTCCCTAGTAATTAACCAATTAACACCAAAGTCACCAAATTGGACTCAACATAAGTTGGTCCCTATCAAATGAATTGGAAACCAGTATTAGGGTTATCAATTGAAAATGAAAATGCGTGAATGGTTATCTAGAATGACAATAAGACACATCAAACACAGAATAAGGAAAGATACAGGGATTAAATCATTGCATACCTAATAGATCTAAATAACTTGCAATAATAGCTAAAAGGGAAAATTAATCATGGAACATTTATATTGCAAATTTCTCTATCACTGCACACTCGAGATAAATTGATCCAGACAGATTTGTCATCGATAAATTCCTTATTGGTGGATAAATTAGTTATTGTTTATTTATAATAGTCATGAATGACTATAAATTGATCCAGATAGAATTTTCATCCACAAGTCGTTACAGGAAAACAATGTGAATATCACTTGATAATGGAAGATTTAGACTCATAAATCAGATCTATTTATAAAATTCTTGTAGGTGACTGTTATACAAAATCCACATTGAAAATGCAATAACCAAAATAACATTGGAAATTCAATATAAAAAGGGGTATCTTCAATCCCCCATACAAATGGAAATTACCTTCAACCTCAAGTAGTTGTAGATTCCACCAATAAGTGAGAACTCAGGGCAACAGAGATTAAACTCAAGAAGCATCCTTCCAACCTCCATGTTTGACTGGTTATTGCCTTGAAATGCTTGTACCTAGCTATAAACCCCCCAAAATGCGCCCAACAATAGTAGAGTCCCTTGGATGACCACGAGTTAATTGTGGGTGTGTTGTAGTAGTTTGTGAGGAGAATGGGGTTGTGCACAACTGAAAGGAAAAATCCCTCTCCACAATATTCAATAGTTAAAACACAAAACTCTTAAACCCCATGATTTGACAGTCAAAAAGTGAGTGCACCCTCTCCTTCTAACTCAGACTCATATAGTAGTTGAGAATGGTATCTTTTTCCAGTAATACACCCTCCCACAGTGGTAATAATAGTAGTTCCAAACACTACATTTTAAGAGAGCCACAATTTGATCTTACCGTACAAATTGGGTTAAAATTTAGAAACACCCTAAATCTAGAGCCTCTTCACTAGTACAGTGTGTGATGGCCACCCAATCTAGGGCCCTCTTCACTACATTGAATAAAGCTCCCTTCACCATATCTAATGGGATGCTTCTTTTGATACAAATAAACTCAAATCAGGGCTTTTCCAATTCCAGTATTTATGGGTCAACAACCTCTACTAGTTTATCATGCTCGATACATGACACATTAGGACTCTCTCACTAGACAACACTCTGACCGCGCACTCAAAATGCGATTACTCTGAATGAATAACCGCTGCTGACGGGTCATTTTTGGGTTTAATCCACTTGCACACAATAGTGATTCCCTGTTAGTTATTCGCAACAGCTAGAAAGCACCAGAGATTGAAGCTCGAGGAGGTGTCGTAAGGAGAATATTAAATTCCTATACCATATAGAGGTTCCCTTGGAAAAGAGATTTTTCGAAAGGCTTCGTAAGCAGCTTCGAGTTGAGGTATCATTATTCACCATAAAATCCTTCGATCCTAATCATAGTATGGTCTTATCTATCTGTTGCATGGTTTGCTATTTTTGAATTCAATCAATCAGGGTTTAAAATCCGCCCCCATCTATATTTGATCGAGCATCTCATTAACCAGAAGAATAATTAATCCATGCACACCATCCCACAAACATAACGCTACTCCTTATCCAAACCAAAACCCATAGAAAAAGAGCAAGAAAGATAGTGAATTATCCTCTTAGCTTGTCACCAATATATTATGATTTACAAATTGAATGAGTGAGGAGTATATATATGAAGCTCATTCGCTCACGTGGGGAATGTCCCCCACATAGTTTGAGTACACATTAAGTAATCATCTCTAGGAGGGAGCGTTATCCTTCATTTAGTCAAGAGACCCTTAAAATATCAAATCAAGGCTCTCCTTGGTCTACTACCAATTAGGACTATAGAAATAAGTGATCTACCACCAATTAGGATTATAGATTCATACCTCTTTTCATTTATTTTCTCATATTTTCCTTCGCAATTTCTTTTCTAAATTTATCCATTTTCACTCTCATTCGTTTTTCTTATTTTTATTTTTTTTCTCACTTTATTATTTATATTTATTTTTTAATTAATTAATATTAACATATTACATATATTAACTTTATTATATTAATATTATATAATATATAGAATATTAATATATTAACATATATAATAATGCTATAATATATTCATATATTAACTATATATAAACACATAATTATATTATATGAATATTACATATTAATGAATATATTAACATATTAACTACATCTACTCTAATGGTATATATAAACTTATATATATTATTAAACCATGTACTAAATATTAACTTATATATCATAAGGGTAGGGGAAGGCAAGGCTTATAATATAATATTATAAGGGCTCTGATTCATAAATAATAAGATTAATCCACAAATATTTTATTATAAGAGCATTATTTATATACTTATTAACTTATATTGACGAAATCTTACAATGGTTATTAATTTATATTGATAAAATATGATAGTGGATAATTATAAATTTGATAGTAAAAATTTTAACGTTGCAGATGGATTGAGAGACCTCCTTAGTCGTTCCAAACTAAATCAATTAGTCATTGCAGCAAACTAATTAAACCTACTACAATTACAATATTGACATATCTAAAGACATATACAAACATGTATTATATTATATATAGTGTGTGACATATAAGGAAATATTAATTGATTAGGACATATTCTATAATTATTAACTTAGACTGTCTAGTCATATTTTGTATCCCATTACTAAATTAGTCATATTTTTTATCACATTACTAAATTAGTCATATTTTATATCTCATCACTAAATTAGTCATTTATTTTATTCATTTTTTGTTTTGATCACTTAAAATTGCTCATATTTGGTCATATTTCACTTAAAAACATTGTGGTGACCAATGTTTTTGGTGGTTTTGTCACTTATTTCACATGGCGACCAACGTTTTTAGTCACCTGGTCATTTATCAACCATTTTTCTATTATTGTTTCAACGGGCCTCATTGATGTCACTAGTATTCAAGACCTCTCTTGTTTATGCACAATTGATATGTTTTTAGGATTAAAGCTAGTGTAGGATCCACTTTTTGCACACAAGCAAGGACCTAAAGACTCTTGTCTCCCCTAGTATGTTGTTCACCTCGCACTTCTTGTGATCTTGGTGAATACAAAAAGGGTGAGAAGTGTGAAAATACCTCCATTGCACACTTTTTAATTAGTTAGCATTTTGATTTGCAAAGCACCTTGATCATCTTTTAGAGTTAAAAGTACATCTACTTTTGCATTTAATTTATATACTCTTCTAGTTAATTTTCCAATAATAAATTTTCTTTCATCACATGTGTTCTCACCACTAGCACACACTAAGATAACTAAAGACTCTTCCGATCCAAATTATCTTCACCTCACACTTCTTGTGAGTTTGGTGATAAAAAAAGGTAGGAATCGTGAAATACCTCTCTTACACTGCCTAAATGAAATTCAAACCCCTTAAAATCAACTTTGTAATTGTCAAACCAATTAAAATCCACCGCAAGAGGTAACAAAAGAACATTTTATCTAGGTGGGATTGATTGGGATAGGTATCCATTAATTCCCACCAATCTAGTTTCATTAGTGATATTTTTAAACATAGCATTATCGACTTATAGGGTACTTTCAAAATCCTGCTATAAGAAAGTGTTTATAGAAAACCAGGATCAAAATTGCAACGTGACCAAGGAGGTGAAAGATGAGGTATAAATTCGATGCTCTTCCCTATGAGTCACTCAACTCATCGTAGGGAGATGACACTATACAGTGTAGGACTAACCAATGATCCACACTTGATGCAAGGTATCTTAGTGGCCAAACTTAGGATATCAATGAGGAGCAACTATGCGTGCAATTGACTTATGAATTTAGCTATTTCATTTGGGAGGTGTTTCCAAGTCTTCTTCATTGGAACATTTTCCCCATTTCCTGTAGAACTAGCTCTTTGTTACCTCCACTAGTCAATTGGTGCGTGGATACCATCATCACCATCAATTGTTCTTTGGGGAGTCCCAGTTACATTTGAGAGGAAGGGAATTAGGTATTTTTAGGTAATTTACATTTATTTTCTTTTTAAATATAAGTTCACAAAATCGTAATTAAAAAGAACCTACATGTGGGAACTCTTGCACTAAAACCAACTTTTCCACATGTCACTTAGTGCACCATATTTGCATCTGTTGTGGTTGGCATACTTCTGAATTTTTTGAATTTTGCTTAATTCCACCATCACTCTCATTTGACATAAAACCTTCACCCTAGATGAACAAAACCATCCCCTAAGGCAGTAGCAAAGATTGCAAGGCCTCTCCCCTCTCTCAAGGGGTTTTTTAAAACCTTCTCCACATGGTTCACGTGGAAGGTATTCTAGCCGAGGCCACTCCCATACCACTTTGATATGATCATCTAGATGAGGCCCAGCCTTGTTAGGTGCATTTTCTACTCTCGTAGAGCGTGTTAATCCCCCTACCTCCTACACTTCCAGAAGAGGCACCCCTCTAATGTCTCCTCTTGGAGACCCTTCGGACCCCTTTCATCCTTCCTCTCAAGTATGATGTCACTCATTGTTTTCAACACCACCTGGGTGTCCCCCTAGAGGAAACCACACCCATTCTGCAATGGCGTGACCAACTCCCCTTATTCGTGGCTAGTCTAAATCTCTCGAATTTGAACAAACTAATCAATGACCCCATTGCACATGATCCAAGATGGCTAGCTATGCAATATAAAATTCCCTCTGGCATTCCCAAAATCGAAGGAAAACAAGGCGATGATATCGCCAACCATGTCATGTCCTTCCACTTACGGCATTCTTCTAATAGCATAGTGGACGATCTTGTGAGGTTGCGCCTCTTTCGGCGTACCCTTACTGAAATGACAACCAAATGGTATGTAAACCCACCAAGAGAAACCCATGCCACCTTTACGACATTAGACACTGCATTTCGCACTTACTTCCAACTTTCGATTCGACATGATCTTGGGCTTGGAATTCTCGCCAAGTTTCGACAAAATAACTCCACCCATATTGTGGATCACATCAATGAGTGGCGTAGGCACCGTACATTGTGTAAAATCGAAATATAACCACCCTTTCCGTTAGATTGGCTTACCTAAATATGTTGCCACCTCCATGCTACAAAGAGAGGAAGAGGCTATTATGAAATCCCAACATTTCAATCTCATATATGCACAATCTGGTTACCTTTACACTATCCTTGTTGATGCTCCTTGGCATTGGTCGTTGGATCCTACACCTACGAGCTTGTCACATTCAGTGGATGGGATTATTGGGTCCATTTCCCACTTAGGAAAGCTTCCTCCAACCCCGTCGATTCCATTTCATATGGTTCCAAAATACCCATCCATGCCATCTACGTCGGTACGCCCTACATCAGTACCAACCCCACTAGTTGGTAAGTTCCAATATGGACCCTATAGTCCTACATACTCAAATGTCAGACAAGCAACAAGGTTCCCTCACCACTAATGGCCCAAGTCATTCCTACGTCCACACCTTCTGTAGAATAAAATTCATTTATCCCACCTCCGAGGCATAACCCTTATTATCCTTTCCCATTCCCAACTGGTCAGCAACCCACACCCCACTCGCGGGTGAACTTAGTTCAACCTTCTTACATTCAACAAGATCAAGCATTTGAGCAATTAAACACCGCGAATCCCAAAAATCCTTAGACTCATTGGAAGAATAAAGGGAAGAAAAAGAAAAACCAACAGTCGGGGCAAGGGGGAAACCCCCCTCCCCAGCAAAACATTAATATCGGTAACCAAAAAATGTGGACTAACAATTCCCCCAAAGAAGGGAATAACGCCAACCTGAGGACAAATTACTATTGCTATATTGTCACTACACATTTCATTTTCCTCTTATCTCCGACTGCCAACAATTATTGGAAGCTAAGAAGAAGAAGGTGAAAAATCCCCCTAAGGTTGAAAACCCTCCCCAACCTCAAACCATTATATTGCAACAACTGTTTGAAAATCAAGGACTCATTACACAACAGCAAGATCCTCACCCCCCTGACGATGGATCTTTTCAAAATATCTAGACGTTGGACGTTAATATTCAGATTCAATCTAGGGGTTATGATGGGCCTAACACCCCCCAATTGGAATAAACACCTATCCCCTTGGGGGTCCCTATCCAAATATCGTGCACAAGTGCAAAAAAAATCCTACAGATTCTCAAGGTTTCACTCCGGCATACCCCAAATAACCCACACATGAAATTCACCCACAATTATAGTATTGTGGAGGACTTGTCCCAATCACCTGCAACCATGTCCACGTTAGAGGTGCTATAGTCGTGCCCAACTCAATGAAAGTAATTACTCAATGCACTTGGTGCCATAAATTATTTTGACGAGTGTATCACGACCTTTGATCTTAACAAAGCTGAATTGTGACTACCCTCGTCAGTTGCATTTCAAATCCCAATCATAGTAAAAAACATTATGATTCATCGTTGCATCATTGATGAAGGCGCATCCACTTGTGTTATGTCTGCTAAAGTGTGGAAAAATTTAGGGTCACCAGGGATGGTACCATTATATATTTCTCTTTGGGCATATGATGGGATACCATCCCAACCAAGAGAATTATATGAAAATATTCCCATCGTGCTGGGAGGAAAGATAGTTATTATTGATATCGAGGTAGTCGAGGGATAACTCGACTACAACATCCTCTTAGGGCGTATTTACATGTACGCCATGTAGGTCAGTCTTCTGTATCATGATGTTTCCCTTAAATGGGAAGATCTTCACCCTTGACCAATGTAACTACTATGATCCCAACACCACAAGAAACCTTGACAATGACCTACCAACTCTCGTCGGCATTGATCAATCATATGTTGACATTTCCCTCGGCATGCATAAGGACTCTAATTTGTTAGGATTATATTCAGGACCACCACCCAAGATACCCAAATCAATCGATGGACTAATATGCACAATTTTCACCGCTAAAAATGGAGCTGCATCAACCTCAACACCATCATCAACACTGACGCTGAGTCATGGAATTGAACAAACATTGACTCCATCACTCCCCCCAGTATTCCAAATCATGTTCTTGTACCCACCTATAGGAGTACAAGGGACACAGGTTATGGCTCATTTAACTCTACCTGGGCTCACTTTGGGTACTCTCGTATGGTACCTTACACCACCCTACCCAGAAATGGCTTCCAAACCAATTGCGTATTATGAATTTGTCCCTATTTCAGTTGCCACACGTACAAGGTCCGTAACACCATCTGTTACAATAGCCCAACCTACGACATCCATGACTAAACATCAACTGTTCGTCGCTAAGACTGCCAATGGGGGCACCAAGCAACCAAATTTGAAAGGTCCCCTATTACCAAACTCGACATCCGACTCAGCAGAGGTCGCTCAGCATAAAGCAGTGGGCATCAACCAACAATGGTAAAAATCCCTAGTAATGACCAATATTGCCAGTCAAAGAATCATACCACCCTATTCTCTTTGTGGGAAACAAGGCCACACGACCAACCTATTCCCCACTTTACCGAAACTGATAAATTTGCTTAAAACTCCCGTTATCGTAACCCATGCTCCACCGACGGTAAAAGGGAGCATAGCTACCTTTTCTATACCTAAGTCCAAGACACTATGTATAAATCATGCATGTGCGATGTGTTCTTACTATGGGAACTACACACACCATTTACCTGATTTCCTTAGATTTTGGGACACTTTGGAAACCATTCATCTCACTCAGGTGACAATTGAGGAACCTTCCTCCTCAGACCATGAAGAAGCATCTATCAAAGTGGTCACTACATCAATGACACCATTAGGCACACCTCCCACACATGATATCCCCGTAGTCATCCATGTTGTGGAGCCTATAATGCCACAAGATCCTCAACGTCCTAATATTACACTGACAACACCACAGGATGAATGCTCTTCCTATGGGAATTTGACACATATGCTTCCTCCTAGCACCATCAGAAACATGTTATACAACTTGATGAGAACCCGACATTGTTTTCGTTTTTTGGGGGTTCAATTTTAGTAGCTTTTTTTACCTCCATTTCAAAAAGGGTGTATACTGGTAGCACCATTGTTCATTTTGAGCCATTTTTTGTGATTTTGAAAATTCTTGGTCATAATAAAATTATAACTTTTATTAACAAGGGTCATTTTCCAAACTTTAGAAAAAAATCTACATTTAATAGCTAGCTATAGGAAAAAAATACACACATTTTTGAATTTTTGTATGATTTAGAAGCTAGTTAGAACGAAAAATACATGCATTTTCAAAGTTTTTTCATTAAACTTTTATCTTAAAGAAGTCACTTTTTGGGCAAATTTCTAAACAAAATGACAAAAAAAGGCATTTCAAACCATTTTTCAACGTATTTTCTACTATTTGATGTATAAAAATGATACTTTTTAACATTATTTTCCATAAAGTGATGCTTCACATAAACTCAACAAAACGTATACCATCTATTTCTAAATAGCATATTAAAAACATGACAGCTATTCTCGAAATAAAATCTTCAATTCAAAACATTACAAAATAGCTTATCAAAAAAATTTCAACTTTGACATTTTCCTCAACAATATGAAACTAATCAAGAATATTGTGCATCCCAAACTCTTCATTGAAATTGATATTTTTTGTTGGTTGGCTCTCTTCCTGGACCTCAATGTGTTCTTCCATTGGGTCCTCTACTTCTGCAAAATGCCCAAAGTGATATTTTCTTAACATCCCTTTAAATGAGGATGAGGCTCTTTTGACATCTTTGCCACAAGTGACTCACTAAATTCTCCTTTCTTCAAACCAACTTCCTGCATTTCATCTGGAAGAAATTTCATAGCATTAATTCTTTGCTTGATATAATTGCATTGTAGTAGATCATTCCGAATGGATATGCAATTTCTTCCTTATTGTAATGAATATGCTATTGTTGTACCTAATCAAGGCATACAAAACAAAACAAGTTAAATAACATAATGAAACATAAATTAAAAATATATATATTACTGAATTTAGATTATGGCACTAGTTTCATATGTAACATCAGAAATATTACCTGATCCCAAGAAAAAATATAAAACCCAATCTCCTTCTCTTGAAAAAGTATCTATGAGGTAATTAATCAATGCTTGTGGCTTCCAGTAGATGTTTATAGTCTCTCCTTTCAAATTTCTTTCTTCATATGTCAACTTGTTAACCACGACATTATAAGACAATATTTCACTATATTTTCCTTTACTCTTTTCATTGATTAAAAGGGTATCATAGGTCTCATCTTTTTTCCAACATGCAAGATGTATGTTTTCAGTATGAGTCATAAATGGTTAGTATCACTCATAAATGGATCAGTGCTAGAGCTACGAATGTTAGGATTATGCCTGTAACAAAATAGATAAGAATCTAATTAACTTATAGAAAAATAATTTTGGTTTCTAAATTCAAATGTTTAATAATATACTACAAATTTGTTACCAATACAGTTGTTTCCTTGAGTTTGCTTTATCCTTGAATGTTTTTAGCATTGCTTCTCTTGTAGATATGAATGGAAAACAAGAAATATCCATAGGGGTGATGTTGTGATGTCCAGAAATCCCGAAACTGCTTTATTGAATGACTGGTATGTATAAGGCTCACAATCATAAATAATGTTTTTGATATTGTATCCATGAGGGATATCTGCAATAACTAGGGAGTACTCCTTTTTGGGAACAATATTTTCAATGTTTGCACAATCACCCAAAATCACTTTATATTGCACAGTGTCGAGCCCATTCCAAACGTGATGATCAAGGGTGTCATCAAGTTCAACGTTTGCAAGACGTTGTCTTCTTTGTCATTCTATTTTGGTTCTTCGAATATGAATTTTGAAAGACTCTGGTACTGTATTCTTCTTTGAAATATTTGAAAAAAAAATTATATCTATAAGTAATAAAATAGAAACGAATTCACTTAGAAATAAGTAAAATAGAAAATATCATAAATCATCATACCTTTTTGTATGGAACAAAAAAATATTTTAAGCTTTCCATGGAGCTTGAATTTAGATAGTTGCATCTGACATCATCCCAACACTTCTCACCCAACATTATAACCATATCCTCTTGTATTTTCTTGTAAACCTTATGACTACATCATGCAAAAATAAATGGTGTTAAGAATGACATCTAATAATAACACAATGCATATTTAATAAAAAATCTTAAACTCAAAAAATAAACTTAAAAAAATAAAAAAACAGCCTATAAACTTACTTTTCAAAATCATTGCACATTTATTCCATGGATAATCCACCTCAATTTACACATTGCGGTATTGTAGATATAAGTGCTTCATCCTTCACACCTTGCAATGATCTCCAAGGTGTTATAGTTATATATTTTAGCAAGTTCTTGACATCAGGGCCTCCTTGATTATTGCTCCATGTAACTGCTTTAATATTTTTTTACCTTCTGATTTTTTACGCTAATATTCTCCCACATGCTAAATATGTCATCAATCAAATCCCATATGGGGCTCGTTCTAAATTCCAACTGAAAATACTTATCTACGGCTCTGAATGCATCACTTCCTTTCAAACCTTTCTATTTCACATTCTCCTCTTTAATAGGGATACCTATTTCCATACAACATTGTTTCTGGAAATTTGAATCAACTTTCGATCTATCCCCACCACATATTTGTTAAAATTCATTGTCATGGACATCCTATAGTCACTATCTATTTTTTGATCCCATGCCAATAGTTTTGCTTCCATATCTGTTAAACCAACGTAAATGATGCATTTCACTGTTTGAAAAATAGGGTTTTTTGGAAACTCTTGCATCAATTCATTTCTAGCCTCCGCAGAAAGATTTCCCCCCAAATAATTGTAGCTGTAATCAAAACATTTTGATTCTTAAAATGCATCTCTAACCGAAACATCTTTTGGGTCAACAAGAACTAGGTAGTCAACCACATGTGCATAGGCATTGTGCCTCATCAATGCTTTCAAGTTATGAACATGCAAGCGATGTAGTTTCCTAATTTGATACTTCTCTTGGCCTTCTGTCTGTCTATAAATTTGTTTTACATTTAAATCAAATGTTTGTCCATTGTGAACCAACTTATCCCTCTGCAATCAATCTAGAATAGCATTTTGTGTTGTCTTAACAACACCATCGTCTAGATCACCACCTGTAGTAATGATTTCCAAACTATCCTCCAAGTTGTCACTATGAATTTCAACATTGGATTGAACATTTTATCTCCTCCTTTTATGTCTTGAAGAAGTTGTATCTAAAAGAACAACTTGTTGATCAAGAATCAAAATATCCTCATCCATAGGTCTTTTAGAAGAGTGTCTATTTCTCTTACAAGCAGAAGTAACATTGTCATCACCAAGAATTCGTCAATCATGTTCAGTTGGGAGAGATATGCTTTCGAATGTAACCTTCCTAGGTACTTCATTTGATTGTTGGATGCATTTTCCTTTCCATGCTTGTACTTCTTCAGGAACATTTTGCACTCATTTTTGCTTTGGTGTTTCTCCCTTCTTTGGTGCTTCTCCCGTAGGAAGTGGGGCATTAATGGCATCCATCGTATTTTCTTTTGTACAATAAATTCCATTCATAATATTTGAAAGTGGCATAGCAAAATCCTGTGAAATAAAAACATTATTGTATTAAATATATTACATGGTCATATAATTCAAGGTATAAGAAATTCAGAAAGATATAAAAATATAGAAACTTACACTATTGTGCACAACTCCTGCACAAAATTCTGTGAAATTTTCTTCCATCTTATAGTTTGTAACCTTCAAAGAATATCGTATTTTGAAAATGGTTTTATCTTGTTTCACTGGTGCATAAACAATGTCTTTACCAGGCACCGAACAAATATCTTGCAACAATCCCAATGAGTGATAATCATTTTTAAGATATGCAAATCCAACACAATATAAGTGACACTACAACAAAATACCCTTTTGGCGGCGGTTTTGCTAAACCCCCCCCAAAAAAACAATTTTTAGGTCTTTGGGGGCAGTTCTTCAAAACCCCCCTCAAAAGTCCCGAAATTGGACTTTTGACGGCGGTTTTTAAAAAACCCCCCTAAAAAGTCCAATTGTCAGGATATTTGGGGGTGGTTTTGTAAACACCCCCCCAAAGTCCAATTCTTAATGCTTTTGGCGCCGGTTGGTTAAACCCCCCCGAAAGTCCAATTTTCAATACTTTTGGTGGTGGTTGTGGAAACCCCCCTCAAAAGTATTTGACCCCCTAAAAGTGGCTTGCGACGGTCTTGATAAACCCCCCACAAAACGTTTTTTAAAGGTATTTGGTGGCGGTTCGTAAAAACCCCCCCTCAAAAGTCCTTAGAATTAAACTTTTGGGGGGGGGTCTTTAAGAACCCCCCTCAAAAGTCCTTAGAAATTGACTTGTGGGGGCGGTCCTTAAGAACCCCTTAAAAAATCCTTATAATTTGACTGTTGGGGGCAGTTTTTAAAAAAGCCCCCCAAAGTCCAAAAGGACTCTTGGGGAGGGTTTGGAAAGACCCCCCCAAAAGTCTTGTTGGACTTTTGGACTTTTGGGGGGGGGTTTGGAAAGACACCCCAAAAGTCTTGTTGTACTTTTCATTTTTTGGGGGGGGGGTTTGGAGATCCACACCCTCGGAATATCTTTATCATCATCCTATGAGTTGTGGTGGGCATTTCCCTAAGGACAATTAGGCAAATTTTACCATACTTGGACAATTTTTTATCTTCTCCTAGGCTTGGTCTAATTTCCCTAAACCAGTGTTTTGTCAAGTCTTTGGACAAACTGAGAGCATGGTTGAGCAGAAAAAATAGCAGCCTACAATATCCCCATGTGCTGTCAGCATTTTCTTCAACACACAATTTGTGTCGAGCATCCTCTCAAGGCTACTTGAACCCCATGCTCGGGTTCAAAATTGGTTTTTTGGGGATAGAGTCTAATAATGCTACCGAACTAGATCAAGGTCTTCACCAAGGACCCCTCTAATCGTGGAAGGTGATTCCAAGATCATTCTCCACATGGTTGCTGATCATTCTCCAAAGTGGCGTAATGCTTTCCTTCTCCCACGTCAAGATCATTTGCTGGCCAACCACGGGAGCAGTATTCACATGGACGCCTGTGCTTATACATGGGGCAATTTGACAGAAGCAAGTTTTCGGGATGGCCACCTGCTCTTATACGTGGCAGGATTTGACGATGATGGTTTTTCGTGCGAGAAGACATCATGCTGACAGTAACTCTAGCCTTTCGCAGTTCTCAATCAGTCTTTTCATCCTTCTTCACAGTTCTTTGATGGGGGAAATGACAGAAGAAAATAAGAGTTATTAATAACTGTACCTCCTTTAGTTAATAAGATGTACATCCTTCAGTTATTAAGAGTTATTAAGATGTACCCGATTCATCATAATAGTCGGTGGCAGGCGAGAATATATGGAGGCTCAAGGTGGCAACCGTGATCGTCATTGTTGGTTTTTTGCATGCATGCAAGTTTTGGTAATCTGGTTGATTATGGAGCAAGCCGCTGGTGATAGGATGAAGAAGCCACAAGATATTAACTGTCATCCTAAGGTTGGAGATAATTCTAGTCACAATAGGAAGAGAGGGAGTGGGGATTCTCCGAGGGATCCAGGTGGTGGTCTGTCTTGTGCCTCTCAGTGGGCGCATAGGGAGGCACATCCAGAGGGACATCAATGACTATGAACAACAATGGTGGGCTCGTCTGAGTAGGGAAACCCTGGTGGGAGAGCATAATCAATTGGAGAATTGGATCATTGATCCTGGCAACACGGCTGGGCGCATTAGTCTTTATGAGCGCACTGTTGTGCTGTTTTGGATGATGAAAAACTTGGTTGGCTATGCCATTCGCGATAGGCATCCTCTCAGAGATGACAATGCACAACTTCTCTTTGAAGAGTCTCACGCAATTCACCGGAAGCTGGATTTCCTTCTGTTTTCCATGGCGCTTCAACCTCCTCCATGCGCTGCTTCTTCTTCTAGCTTTCGCCATCCGAGGAGTTCTCCAGAAGCTCCTTATATAGTTCGCTGATGTCTAGGTGGGTGGGTGTTTATTTGGGGGGTCTGGGGCTAGCTGGTTTAACATTTATCTTATGTATAAGTGGTTATGAAGCTAGGGTGTCTATTATGCTTGGGTGTCTATATTTATGGTCTTTGGCCTTCGAGCCTATGGGAAGAAAGTATTTGGTTCTGTTGTTTTTGGTAATTCTGTGGTTTTTTGTCTATTCGGGTAGAAGTTTCATCTCAGTTACTGCAACAATAGCCTTCAGATGTGCCACGAGGGTGTGTGTCTGTTTTGATGAACAATTCTGAGCTTCGGCCAGATTTCTCCTTTCGTAATTCCTCCTTTTAATATAATGCAAAATCTCCTTACTTCCAAAAAAAAAAAGGCTTGGAATGGTGTTTAGTATTCCCAAAGGATTATTCTTCCATATCACAGTCATGATAATTGTATTTTTGTGTTTTAAGTAACTGTAAGTACCGTTCTCTTCCTTTAAAAAGTTTGTTTTTGATAATGCATGATTGTAAGAATGTATATGCTAATGCATACTTGAACCATTCCTTTGACAAAAAGACATACTTTAACCATTCCTTTGAATTTGTCATAGTACTCTTTGTAAAATTACTTAGGGTAATGTGATAAATTTGAATATTAGTTTAAATTGGATTGAAAACGACTCTTCATAATGAATTATGATGATATAATCATATAACTAAGAATGTTGAGTTTGATATGATTTACATTATAACACAGATCCCTATTCTTGGAGAATTATGTTATGATACGATTGCTAGATGAAAGTCGAGATTGCAGACGTATGTATTCTTCTTTTCACTAGTTGATTTTTGAGTGTCTATGCTGATTTAAAATTTGAAACCTCTATGTACGATCTCTGTAACTGAATGCATCCTTGAAATAGTTTTTTCTGCAAGATTGAATGTTAGTCCAAATGCGTTTGAATGGCTTGCAATGCACCTTCATGGTAGAAATGTTGAGCTAAAATGGAGCATGTTTCTGTATTTGAATCTTTCGAGAAATTCATTGATCAAAATCTGTATGTTATTATTGGTTGGGATAGAGCCGTGATTGCAGAACGTTGCAATTATTGGTAATGAGCGAGTGAATTGATTAAGGGGACAGGTCGAATGCGTCCCCTGCATCTATTAAATTGAAGTTTACTGTCGAGGTCAAATCCATTGAAAGGATTTGGCCAAGATGTCTCTGAATTGCTTAACCAATAGATTCCTTAAAAACCAATCACACTTGTAAGATTCAACAAAGACAATCTGATCTAATTGCAGTGATGATTGCATTGAGGTAATGGATATTGTTGTGTAAATATTTTTTTTATTATATAAGTCGTATTTTCTAAAAAAAGTGAACATTATTGACTTAAAAAGTGAAAAGTGTTTTGTCGTTGCATATAATGTAGATTAATCTTATTAATTGCATATAGTTGTCCTTCATTCATGTTCTCTAAAATAGTAAAAAAGTTGGACGAATTTTCCCATACTTAGCCAATTTCTTGATTTTCACTAAATTGTTGTATCTCTTCAGACTGATTCATAATGAAACAATGGTTTCAACTTCATGACACATCATCATCTATGACATGCAATGCCATGCGGGCATCAATATCCTTATTGCGGGCATCAACCTTAATGCGGGCATCACTTAGCCCCTTTACAACACTTAGCCATTTTTCCTTTGTCTTTAGTATGCAAAATAACATTTTTCTTCTATTTTGGTAGGTTGATATTTTCCTTATCTTATCACCATAAGAAAAACCAAGAGCATGACTAGATAGCCATTTCAACAATGAACAGGACCATATGGAGAGCATTGATGGAGTGCATTGATACTGATGAGCAAAGAAATAATGAGTATTCAATGAGGAATTGGCGGAGTCATAGTTGCCAAAAGTAGGAAAAATGGACAAATTTAGGTGTTGCAGCTGCTCGAAACATGAAGAATAGGCACTTTTGGAGGTGTTGCAACTGCTCGAAATAGGAAAATTGGACAAATTTAGGTGTTGCAGCTGCTTGAAATAGGAAAAATAGGCACTCTTGGAGGTTTCGCAACTGCTCGAAATAGGAAAAATAGACAACTATTGGAGAGCGCTGATACCGATGGAGAGCGTTGATGGAGAGCAATGATACCGATGAGAAAAGAAATAATGAGTATTAAATGAGGAATTGGCGGAGTCGCAATTGCCAAAAGTAGGAAAATGGACAAATTTAGGTGTTGCAGCTGCTCGAAATGGGAAAAATAAGCACTTTTGAAGGTGTCGCAACTGCTCGAAATAGGAAAATTGGACAAATTTAGGTGTTGCAGCTGCTTGAAATAGGAAAAATAGGCACTTTTGGAGGTGTCACAGTTGCTCGAAATAGGAAAAATGGACAAATTTAGGTGTTGCAGCTGCTTGAAATAGGAAAAATAGGCACTTTTGGAGGTGTTGCAGCTGCTTGAAATAGGAAAAATAGGCACTTTTGGAGGTGTTGCAGCTGTGGTAAAGAGAAATAAGCCATAGTTAGCGGTGTTTCAACTGAGCGAAATGGGAAAGATAGGCGATTTGATGAAGTTGCTTGGGAAGATATGTGCTTAGATCAATGTGAATGGAAGGAACTTCCTTACCCTAGATAACCCATAGAAAAACTATTCTCCCATTGAAAATCTGTAAATGGGAGGGCTTGGGTTTTTTCTGTAAATGTCTGTTTTTGGCAATAGAAGGTGTTGGTCGCCCTATATGCTAATTGTTAGTTTTTCAGAATTTACTTCAATCTAATCTAGGATCTTAACTGAGAGAACAACATGTACAACATATCTACAGCATATCAATCATAAACACAATAATGCAAGCACACAAGAGACACCGAGTTTCACTGGGGAAAACCAAGAAGGTGAAAAACCCCGCAACTTCCTCAGAGATAGATAGAGTAATTATACAAACCAAGTACAACAGATAGTCCTCCTCCTAGCAGCTAATCCTCCTCCTCACATGTGCTCCACTTTCCGAGTGATAGAAGAGTGAGTAATGAGATGATCAAATAGAGATCTCCCGATCTCTATTTATACTTGTCTTGTCCTGCCTAATAAACTAATAGGGCCGACTTGTCTAACTCAGTCTAATAACCCATGCTTACATTAATCCCGACCGACCCCACACTTGGTGGTCTAATAACCCATCAAGTATAAGTTACAACACTTACAATAAAAATGACGACACTTTCGTATAGAGTAATAATAACATCTCTATAGGAATACAAACACTTCCATATAGAGGAATAATAACATCTCTATAGGAATACAAACACTTCCGTATAGAGGAATAATAACATCTCCATAGGAATGCAATATACATGGGTAAAATACATTCCGAAGTTACATATACATCAACACTCCCTCTTAACTATAAAGGTATTTCTCGGCACAGATCTGCTAGCACAAGTCTTCTTCTCTCGATCATCATCAGTGAATCATCGTCATCGTCACTGCTGTTGCTATCTCAATCAATCTCTGATCTACTCGTCATAGGAATTTCTACATAGCCAGTCCTTTTTCATACTGGATGTAGGCCCACCACCTACAGGTCTTCATCATCACTTTCCATACTGTGGAATCCTAAGGACTTATTACATGCATCACAATGCCTCAAAATAGTATCCCAGGACCATTTATGTGCCGAAGCATGACCGGCAAGATCTTCCAGGTCCACTTACATGTGACTGTCACAAAACCTTAAAAGAGTGTCTTGCCAAGCAAGATCTCTAAAGAGCATCTGAGACCTTTTTCATCCTATCCAGATCTCCAGGACTTATTACATGTGACCCCTACCACAATGCCTCGAAAGAGCATCCCAAGACTTATTATGGGCACATATCCCAACCTATCGGATCTGCCAAGTCTACTTACATGTGGTCATGGCAATGCCTCGAAAGATAATCCCAGGACTTATTACGGGCACACAGCCCAACCTATCGGAGCTCCCAGGTCTACTTACATGCCATAGGACAATGCCTTGAAAGAGCATCCCAGGCTGTTATGAGCACACATCTCTACCTGTCGGATCTCCCAGGTCTACTTATATGTCCTCCCAGAGCAATGCCTCGAAAGAGCATCCCAGGATGTTACGAGCACACAGCTCTACTTGTCGAATCTCCAAGGTCTACTTATATGCTCCTCTGCACAACCTATCCACGGCCACAAAGTATCAACCTGATACTCACCATACATCATCATGATGTACATCATCACATGATCAACCTAATCATCATCACTGCATCGTCCTGATGCATGTCATCTGGAGCAACATCCTGAAGCTCGTCATCCATGATCATCCTTATCATACAATGCATCCACCTAATGCATACCAAGTATCTACCTGGCACATATCATCATACATGATCCACCTGATACATACACAGATACATGATCCACCTGATATATATCAACATACATGATCTACCTGATCATACAACGTATCCACCTGATACATATACAGATACATGGTCCAAGCATCCAACATGATGGATATACATATACATGATCCAACTGATCACAACAAGCATCCAACATGATGCATATACAGAGCAGTAACTGGAGCATCGTCCTGATGCTCATCATCCAGCGCTTACATCCATAGCCATGGGAAGGATCCTCCTCTCACCATGCTTGGAATGGCTCCTGCAAATGTGTCCTTCACTTCTTCCTTGAAGTGTCATCAATTTGAAGAACACCAAGCCTCTCTCTGAAGTACTAAAACTTCACTCTGGCTAGTGGTTTCATCAACACATCTGCAACCTGCTCATCTGTTGCAACATACAAGAGCTTCATTGCTCCTCTCTACACCATATCCCTGATATAGTGATATTTGATCTCAATGTGCTTTGACCTGTCATGGAACATCAGGTTCTCAGACAACTTCACAACTCTGGTTGTCACAAAAGACACCAACAGCCTCTAGAGGGAGATCAAATAACTCAGGAAGTAGCTTCTGGAGCCATACTGCCTCACAACTAGCCAAACATGGTGCAACATACTCTGCCTTGGTTGTACTCAGTGCTACGCAGGACTGCTTCCTGCTAAACCAAAAGATCACACTTGATCCCATACTGAAGCAACACCCAGATGTGCTCTTCCTATCTGCAGCACTGCCTGCCCAATCTAAATCAACATAACCCTACAGGTTAAACTTTTGATTCACATCATACTTGATCCCATAATCAATTGTTCCCTTCAGGTACCTAACAATATGCTTTACAGCAACTAGGTGAACACCTTTGGGATCCGTCAGGAACTGGCTTAATGTGTTCACCTCAAAGCAAATATCTAGTCTAGTGTTCGTCAAGTACATCAAGGACCCAATCATCTGACGATACATAGTGACATCAACCGGATAAGATGAAGCATCACACAAAAGCTTCAGGTTCGATTCCATAGGTGTGGCCATTGCCTTGTAGTCCATCATCCCGAACCTCTTCAGGATCTCTACTGCATACTTCCCTTGTCCAAGGAAGATTCCATCTGTACTCTACCACACCTCCATGCCTAGAAAGTAGTGCATCATCCCCAAGTCCTTCATCTTGAACTAGGCAACAAGCTTCCTCTTTGTGTCGGCAATCAATCCATCCTCACCTGTTACAAACAGGTCATCCACATACAATTGTAGTATCACAGGATTGCCTTCCTCAACCTTGTAGTAAAGGTTGGAATCTGCTTTACTCTTGGTAAAGCACAAACTGGATAGAAAGCTGTCTATCCTACCATACCAAGTCCTAGGAGCTTGCTTCAAGCCATACAAGGCTTTCTTCAACCTGCACACATATGACTCCCTTTCATATGTCTCAAAACCGAGTGGTTGCTCCACATACACTTCCTCTTCGACTACACCATTCAAGAAAGTTGTCTTGACATCCATCTAGTGTATCTTTCATTTCACCACTACAGTGAGAGCAAGTACTGATCTGATGGAAGTGTACCTGGATACAAGTGCAAAAGTCTCTTCATAGTCAATCCCTCTTTCTGGGAGAAGCCATGAGCTACAAACCTCACTTTGTATTTTTCTATGCTACCATCTGCAGCATGCTTGATCTTATAGATCCACTTGGAAGTCACAACAGACTTCCCTTCAGGTCTTGGGACTACATCCCAAACATCGTTCTTCATGATCGACTAGTACTCTTCGATCATGGCATCATTACTTCATCCCAAATCCTGGGAACTTCAGATTCTTCAATAGATAGATTTGTTACTGAACAAATGTTGTAGTCCTTCTTTTGTAGTTGATGGTATACGATCTGTCCTACAAAACAAGTTAAATTGCATGATTAGAAAACATATCATAGTTTTCAAAACAAATTCTTACACATAAATAAATATGTCATACAGTCATGCAATTATCTTAGCCAATGCTTCAATACAACATTTATCCATATCTTGTAACTTTCTAGATGCCTTCCAATCTCTACCAGAACATTGTTAAGAGTGTGCACAACTCCCAACATGTCAGCAAAGAGGTTTCATTTTAGAAAAGTAGCAATGGAATGTTGTACAGTGCCATAGGCCACTTACCCATTACATATGCATATTAGTAGTATATTGTTCATTAATGCAATTATTATAATATGCATAATACACACCCTAAGTCTAGGAACATAAGCATATATATTATTTAAACAAACAAGTATACAAGAAATGACAATTCAAATACTTATCTTTGTTTGGTTTGTAGGGTGGAATCCCTCTCAATATTTGCTTCCTTGCAAGAACCATTGGAGTGTGCTCCCTCTTGATCTTTGCTTCCTGGATTACCTATCTTTGAACTTATGTCCATCCTTGATCACTATGCATACTTACTAGTATCATCATTGTGTTATTCTTGAGATCTCATACATACATTCATCAGTATTATCTTAATACTTATCAAAACACAATAATTTTAAACATGTATAGTCATGATCACTTCAAACACAGGTAATAAGCATTAGCATTCAATGTTGCAGGGAAGACTTCTCTTACTTATGCATATTCATATTTCACCATAGACCTCTTCTGGTTAGTCATATCATCAATCAAGGTAAGAGACATAATATGCATAAACCCTAGATTACTTAAATTTCTAACTTCATAAATAATCATTATCAATTATGCCATGTATACTTATATAAGAGATCCTAACATAAGGTAGGCTTATAACTTGATATAGGAAAAACATACCTGGATTAGCATGCTAGCTAGTTATGTCTAACATACTCGCATAATGTCTTCTTCTTCTCTTCAATGAATTGTGCTAGTAACCTGCATATCTCATAGGTTAACCATTATAGAACCAAGTTATACATACGTCGAAAGTAGATCTTCTATGTGATCCGTGACAATGGATGAATCTTTGTATTCATGTCACCATGGTCATATGTCCTTGAACTAGAACATGATTTGTCTTTCTTTATGTACCTTTCATGTTAGCGGACAACATCAACCTCATACAATACCACAATGCATTAGTACAATCATAAGTGTCAAAACCCTAGATAATGAATATCTACATTCATAATTTTATTAAGGTGATACGACAAGTCTAAAGTTAATCAAGATTGTACTAACCTTAATGAAGACAAACATACCATAAACTTAATCATGAACAGATTTCGAAACATACCTAGAGAAGTCATACCTGTCAATATTGCTTATAATCTTCTAATGTAAGGCCTTAGCCTCATCTCCCTCTCAAACAGGAACTTCTTTACTTAAGCAGGTGACCAATCCATTCTCTTCTAGGATTAACCCAATCCACTTGATTTGCAGAAACTGGATCTAGAGATGGATTAGGGTTTGTCAAAGAAACTCTAAAAATTAAAACTTTGAATTTCAAACTTCTGAAATGATAGAAATATGCACCTTGATGAGCTGATCAAGCTGGTATACTTAGAGTTTGAAAATTGCAAAGTTTCACCCCTCAAAATTGCCTTTGAAACTTCTGGATATTTTGGATAGGATCCCGAACTAGGGTTTGATAAATCCCACCCTATTTCCCAACCAAAAGGTTCGATCCAAATCTCTAAACTTCAATTTTTCTAAGGAGATTCCAGCCGTGGTCACAGACTTCAGAAATTCCAACTTTTGCAGAAGCCATAATTTTCCACCTTTCTGATCAAAATCCCGAACTAGGGTTTGATCAAGCCCGACCTTCTTCCCAACCAAAAAATTCGATCTTGGTCTCTAAATTTTGATTTTGATGAGGAGCATCCATTCGTGGTCTCTGATACAAAAGATTCCAACATTCTTCGAAACCCTAATTTATCAGAGCCATGAATGAAGGTGCTCAAAATCCAATTTTGTTTTGACAACAATATGGACCTGATTATTTTTGGTGTAACTATGAACTTTCAAATCTATAGGGTCTAAAATGTCTTCCTGTGGTATCCTGACCTATTATCTTTCGAACCCCATAGGTCTGACCTCAATTGGATTCTCTGAGAGAGAGTTATGCCAAGTGTCGTAATGTGACCTGTTTATGGGATAAAACAGGAGAGCGAACTTGTACAGCATGCCATGTGTCACTGATTCAGTTTCAACCTCTGGAAAACTTACGTGAGAACTTACAGTCCATTCCCTACCTGTCACTTTTGACGAAATTTAATTTGGAGCTTCCTAGCCCAAGTTATGACCTTTTTTCCTAGGTCACCTATTTATGACTGAGATATGGAAGAGGTAGAAACCGTAGATGGTACAGGTCATAACTCACAAAGTACGATGAATTAGAGGCTTTCCTTTGGACATAAGGTACATGCGGATCTTATGTTCGACCTGTAAGAGTTGCAGAGCTTGAAACCTTTCCAAAATGTATTTATAGCGAAAGTGCTACAATGACTAGTTTTTTCTATATTAAGCCCTAGCTTCGCAAGTGCAACAAGTGTCATAAATGCCATACCATGCCTTCTTTCAGGCTAGCTCTGATACCATGTTAGTTTTTCAGAATTTACTTCAATCTGATCTAGGATCTTAACTAAGAGAACAACATGTATAGCACATCTACAACATATCAATCATAGACACAATAATGCAAGCACACAAGAGACACAGAGTTTCACCGGGGAAAACCAAGAAGGTGAAAAACCCCGCAACTTCCTAAGAGATAGATAGAGAAATGATACAAACCAAGTACAAGAGATAGTACTCCTCCTAGCAACTGATCCTCCTCCTCACATGTGCACCACTTTCCAAGTGATGGAAGAGTGAGTAATGAGATGATCAAATAGAGATCTCCCGATCTCTATTTATACTTGTCCTATCCTGCCCAATAAACTAACAGGCCCGACTTGTCTAACTCAGTCTAATAACCCATGGTTACATTAATCCAGGCCAACCCCACACTTGGTGGTCTAACAACCCTTTTACCCACATGACTCATACAGGGCCGACCCCATCAAGGTGGTCTAATAACCCATCAAGTATAAGTTACCACACTTATAATAAAAATGATGACACTTCCGTATAGAGGAATAATAACATCTCTATAAGAATACAAACACTTCCATATAGAGGAATAATAACATCTCTATAGGAATACAATATACATGGGTGAAATACATTCCGAAGTTACATATACATCAACACTAATTAATTACGACTAACACACAGGATGCTCAATATAAATTGTGAAACCCAGGGAAGTCTTTTATTTCAATGGGAATAACCACAATCTATGCATAAACATTTAAAGTAGTTGATTAACTGAATGGAGATAATAATCCTACCTATCTCCTCAAACAAACTCATTCCATAAATAAAGATAATCTAACTCATACATCTAGGAATTCAAAGTGCAACTACCTTCCTACAGAAATCAACCTAGCAGTTACTGATCTAAGAATATAAATGAACTAGATTACTTTTGCAAGAAGTTAAATCCTATAATTATCAAACTACAGTATTCAATCTTTACCAAAATGATTCATCCAGCAACTACTGTAACTCAATCATAATCTTCCTAATCTATGAATTCAACTAAAGATACAACAACAACCAGAATTAGAAAATAAACTTGAACTCTAAATTGACAATCATTGGAAATCCTAGGAAGCATAAATACTGAAAGGAATTGGAGCTATTCATAATGCAAAGAATAAACTACCAATAAAGAATGCAATCATAAATCTCTGTTGCAGCTATCAGAAATACGCCTAATGCAATTCCACAACACACGACGGGAAATGAATTAATCTAACTACCTACTTAACTCGGCAATATCTATGAGAAGGCGGGCTCTGGCCTGCTAACAGAGACGGCATGAACTACCACGAATTAAGACATAGAAATGGAAATAACTCTGCTCTTCATTAAAAGATGGTAATCCACAGTATCAGCCTTTGTTACAACCCATACAAAATGATAATTATCCAACCCTAGACTTTGAAAGCCTTCCCATATTTATACATGCAAAATATAGTTCATGATCCACTAATTTTGTGTAGCAATGAATATCTCTGGTCTTTGTGCTGCAGAGTTACATCTAAACTGTTACAACCATAATGAATGAGGCCATTAATCATGAAGTATGTTGTTACACTGGCAGTCAATGGATCAACGATTTAACAAATTGGCAGGCATCCTGTCTGTCCCATCTATACTCTGTTCCAGCGACTTGTTACAGCTTCACATGGAGAAATGTGTTGTCGCTTGAAATATGAGGAATCAAATCAAAAGAGTAACAGTTGGCACCATGTATGATTCTTTCCCAAGGCATTGCGACTAATACACCTGTGCTTTGATCTTAACTTATTGAAATCAACACAAGTTAGCATAAATGGAAGGTTAGAATTCATAACCATAACAATCATAGGCATTTAATTAAATGAAACAATAATGATGTATACCTTGTCAGGACTGCTGATTAATCTGGAAAAAGGCACGTATATGGTTTATGAAAGTAGGGTATAACTGGGAAAAATGATGAAATAGGTATTGTCAAAAAGGGGCGTTTCCATGGCCCAACATCTCCCACTAACTATCCAATTGCATGTCCTCATGCAACAACCGATTAGTTTGATCCTGACTCTGATCCTCGTTCATATTATCCAAGTGAGTAGAAGGAATCAATTTTGACAATTAGACATTGGAAACGTTGGTTCTTGTGTGAAAGCCTCTCCTTACCCTTTGCAGCTTCGTCTGATATTGGAACTCACCAGATTTTCAATTGTGTTGGTCCTTCTAAAACAACATCTTTCCCTTATGTCCCCGTCTCAGCATCTTTTTCCTGAGTTGTAATTCCAACAATTTTTTTTTTTTGAGGGTGTTGGTTCTTGTGTAACACCATCCTATTTCTTGATTCTTTTGGCCTACTGAATCGGTTCAATGTTCCTGAAATAATGAGGCTGTGCCCTGGGATAATTCCTTTGATTGTCTTGCTCCTGAGGGTTTCTATAATGCTAGGTCCACTACTGTAACTTTATGCCCTGCCATATTAAAAATATCTCCACATTCCGGGCATATCATTTCTAGCTATCCTTCATTCCCCTGAATGGAGGATAAATTCCCCAATTGGTCTGTAGCTTCCACCATTGAACTCGCATATTTCTTTTCCTGCTTCCTCCATGTCTCCTTCCATTTTTCTAGTTCTGCACGAAGCACTTGCACCTCCTCCTTTAATAGCTCATTTTCAAACAGAAGATTCTCTATTTGAGGTTCTTCTATAGCAGGTTCTTATGTATCAGCAGGTGGTCGGGGTTTTAAGATGGGAATCCTGATTTTTTCCCCAATAAATTGAACTACTTCTGCTATAGTATCCGTTTTGATTTTTCTCCTTTTTGCTAGGCTGGATGTTTGGCCTTTGCTTATTAGCCCTTCTTTTCTCCTTTGAGGCAGAAAAAATCCTATCACCTTAGAAACAGGGCCAAATCCCTCCTTTCAAATTAAAGTTCCTCTTATTTCAGGGAAGGTCTCCACATTCAGAGCTTCTAGACCATTTCTGCTACTGCTTTCGCTTGATGTTCCTCTTCTACTGTTGCAATTTTAGTTTCCTTAGTTTCAATATCCTCTTCATCTATCTCTTCTTCATCCTCCAATTGAAATTTTGGTGTTCCAATCCTCCACCCAACTGAGTTTGAGGAACTCAAGTCCTCATCCACTATCTTTGAAAAGAATTCACTGGGTGCTCCTAGACGAACCAGAAGTTGCCCCCAGGTCAACTTGTTACATGCCAGGGCCTGTAAGATCAATAATTTAATTAGCCCATGATTTGAGAGGGATGATAAGGGGCGTTGAGCTCTTTTAGCATAATAAGCCATGCATTGCAAGGATCTAAGAAGATAGTATGGCATATTTAGCATCTTACAATAACATAAATGTGATAGGAGGAAAAATTCATAAATGTAAACAACACTATACCTCCCTTGACATGTAATATATTTCTTTAAGAAGAGTGCAACTTGGTTCCAAGGACTCGAAAGAGTCTCCAGCACTGTTCCTCTGCCCCGTGGTCGAACACTCTCCCTTGCTGCCAGGAAATCCTCAGTTGTAGTCAGGTGATGGCGTTTCTGACTAAACTAGCGCTGCTCGATTCTAGGAAGTCTCGTTACATTCACTAGGATTACCTCTGAAACATCTACCCTTATGCCTTGAACCTCTGAATGAGTGCTCGTAAAGTTTTGAGCAAATTCAAGGGTTGTTTCCTCATGAAAACCATTCAAGCGTCGAAAATAGTCTATCCACCCTGCTTCTTGAAAGATAGCAAAGACATCTTTGTTCTTATACAAAGATTCTATTGTTAAATGCTCATACCTCACAAGGATACCCATACCACTAAGCTTTTTGTGAAATATTGTAACGAATATAGTAGTTACAGTTTTGAACATCGAACTGACTGCATGCAGACACGGTTGGTGGATAATCGAAGTTTGAATTGAGCATTTTTGGATAGGTGGCACAGTTAATTTTGGGATAAAACAATGGTCAGGTAGAACGGAGGTCAAATCATAAGTACAGGTAATAGCTTTAAACGTGATTTTGGTTTAGTTGATTTGTTGTGGATTGATGATAGGGGTAAATAACAAGTATAACCATTATTGCTTGCGATGTCAATAGATGCCTAATCATGACTATAGTTAGAACCCATACCTTCAAAATCAATGCTCAAGCTGCCACTCTGCCGTGGCATGATATTTCACAGTCGCATCTCTGGTAGAATACACGTCTGCCAAGATGAGTTGGACACCGCCAACCAGGATGATAAGTACATTCACACTGATAGGAAAACAAGATGACCCAATAATTTCCTTCATTCTTGGCAGACTGTCATTCGAGTTGTGGGGCCACAATTTAAATTCGAGCCAGGTCAGATCATTAGCGGCGAGACTATTCCAAAATGCAAACAATCTAGCGGAGTTGCAGATAATGAATAAGAATGAAGACTTGAGCAGAGTTTAGAGAAATATGGCAGAGTTCCAGCTACAAAAATTTAGAGAAAAGGTAAGAATAGTGGTGTTGCAGCTGCTAGCAGAAGGAAAAAATGAAATGGAAATAGAGGAGCCACAGCTGCTAGACTTGGCGGAATAGGAAAAAATAGCGGAGTCGCAGCTGCTGGCAAAAAGCGAAAATGAAATGGGAATAGCGTAATCGCAGTTGTTAGTCTTGGCGGAATGGGAAAAAATGGCGGAGTCGCAGCTGCTGGAAAAACGAAAGGAATAAAAATATTGGAGTTGCAGCTGCGAAACTTGGCAAAATAAGCAAAAGTCGCGGAGTCACAGCTGCTAAAAAAGTGAAGTGAATCGAAAATAGTGGGGTTACAGCTACGAAAATCGGAAGAATGAGCAAGGTAGGGAGTCGCAGCTATTGAAAATGAGTAATAGGCGGATTTTCAGCTAGCTGCTGAAAACTAACAAATCATCCATCTTCTTCAAAAGAGCTTTATTAGATCAGGAAACAATGTAAGGTGCCTGCAATCTTTTGGCCTAGTCACAAATATTGTTCCTCCAATTAATTCCTACACACAATTCTTCAAAACAAACCCGATCAAGTGCAAAATGAAAAATAGATAAAATACATAATGAAAAAAAAAATTATTTATGTACAAATTATGTGGATATTGCAGTTCTTAAAAATTCATGGGGAAAAATTTCTTCATACAGGAAATCAATCACATCCTGATCATTAGCCTTAACCAAGGCTACAGCTTCCACCCATTTGTTCATGTAATCTGTGCAAACCAAGATGTGAACTTTCGGTTTTGAGGGGGGGTTGATAGGCCATATCAAATCCAGAGCCCATCTACCAAATGGTTCAACCATGAGCTGTGGCTGCAAAGGCATTTCATCTAATCTGTTGGGTTGGCCCATCCTTTGGCAACTATCACATGCCTGAACATAATTCTTTGCATCCCTGAACAATGTGGCAAGAAATAACCCATTCTTAAAGCCTTATGACTTGTCCTTTTGTCTACAAAATGTCCCCCATAGGGCTCATCATGGCAAGCTTTAAGGATACTAAAAATTTCATCTTCTCTAACACACCTTCTGATTTCTAAATCAATCCCTATGTAGAAAAGATTTCCATCAATCCAGCAATACCTAGCACTCTGTTGTATGATTTTTCTTTTTTCTCTCTTCGATAGATGTGTTGGGAGCTTACCTGCAGCCAAAAAGTTAGCAATATCTGCATACCATGGGGAATGAGATGATACTGCAAACAAATGTTCATCAGGGAAGGAATCTTCGACTGGTAAATTGTCATCACTGTTAGTAAGTCAAGATAAGAAATATGCAACAACGTTTCCTTTCCTAGTCTATCAATAATTGCGATTTCAATTCTTGTAATAGTAACAGCCATCTAGTAACTCTAGCATTCGTGATTGGTTTATTCTTTAAATATTTGATGGCAGAATGATCAGTGTGCACAAAAGTGGAGTATCCAGTAATGTAGTGTCTAAATTTGTTGATGGCATAAACTATGGCAAGGAATCAAATCAGAAGAGTAACAGATGGCACCATGTATGATTCTTTCCCAAGGCATTGTGACTGATACACCTATGCTTTGATCTTAACTTAATGAAATCAACACAAGTTAGCATAAATCGAAGGCTAGAATTCATAACCATGACAATCTTATGCATTTAATTAAATGAAACAATAATGATGTATACCTTGTCAGGACTGCTAATTAATCTGGAAAAAGGCATGTATATAGTTTATGAAAGTAGGGTGTAACTGGGCAAAATGATGAAATAGGTATGGTCAAAAAGGGGCATTTCCAGGGCCCAACAGAAGGCAATAGAAGGATAAACTAATTTACAAAAAAAAAATTTAATGAAAATATGATAGACAAATTGCTCATTCGACATATTCACAACACAACATCTCATTTCACATGCAATGAAGATTATATAATACTAATGTATTAAAAAATCAGAAATTGTGCCCATGACATATAATGGAAACTTGTGCCCAAAATTTTAATTAAATGTAAAGATTAATCCCGAACTACAAAAAAATTGTAAACTATGTCATGATGTAAGTATAAATATTCAATAGATCAACTATTCTCAGTTGATACAACATCACTGAAATCACTAGTCACATAGTATAACCACTAGTTACATAGTTCAATGTCATCCTTATGCCAAGGAATGAAGCTCAACAAAGCATCTTCTAGATTAATTAATGCGCTACTAGGATGTGGTAGAGCTATATTTTCAAATAGAGGATGTTAAATTTCTGTCGGATTTACAATATAATAGCCTTTTCCAACAGGGACATAGTGTACCATTGCATTTGGGTCAGTCTTATGTATCGTCGCCCTTGCAACTTTAACCCTTGAGTTTAATGCAATGAGAAAGCATTTCTTTCCTTGCAGCCCCAATTGGGAAGTTGGTGTCAACTCATTAGCATTATCTTGACACTGCAAATAAATGAGACAAAGTAATATGCATGGAAATAAGAATTTAAACATTGATGATCCTAGATTAAATAATTACAATCTTACCTGAATTGGTGTTTTCATTTTATCAATTTGCAGTTTCGATGGAACCATTGGTGTTTTCTGTATAGAATGTTGGTCATATTTCGATGCACGACTCTGCACCCAATAGACAATGATTTCTAATATATTGATAAAATAAAATAAAATTGAACTAAATTACTAAATTTATCAATACTTACTAGGGAATATGATGGAGTATGCATTGAAGTTAATTTCGTTTGTATTAGTCTGTTCATAGGGGTTGTTATGTCCTCTGTATTAATCTGTCAAGGCAACAAAATGTAATATATATATATTCAAAAGATGAAAATAAAATATTATTTTAAATAATAATTAAACAACTAATCTCCACCACATGCGTGATTTCATCATGAGCATTTTGTACACTAGGACTGTTTATATGAGCAATCAGATATTAGAAGTCAGATCATTAGTGTGAAAATATGTATATTGAGACAAGAGTAAAGAAATGGACACTAACACTTTCTTTGTTGACCACATTTCCTCTCTCCATATCTTCTACTCTTTTCAGTAGTTCAGTTATTGTTGTTTTCAAAGATGTGATTTCCTGTGTTTTTTCTTTCACTGTAGCTTGGCTTATAGCTAGCGCCTCTTTGTATGGAATTTTTCCAAACAAGTTAGTTGGCGTAACTCCTAAGCCAACTCCACGACATCGTCCTCTTGCATCAACCCCTAGTACCTTGGCAAGGGCATCATCCCTAGCTGCAAAGTCTTGAGATGCAACTTCTACTTGTCATTGTTCAATGTTTTGTTAACATTGACATACAATTAAATCAGATCATAGAAGAAAACATTTTTAACATGCAAAATGAAATTTTAATCAATATCTAAATTAAAAGGTTGAGAACATACTATTGTTTCTCCTATAGCTTGTGTGATTGGAGTGCCATCCTTCTTTTGATGGCACTTCTTCCATAAGTCTGCCCTAGTAATGCTTGTAGTTGTATCACCAGAGGCTATAGAGTTTTTCTAGTTGCAACAAGTAAAATAGTATGGTTAAGTTGTGACATTACAATGAAACTAAAATATGATAATATTTCTCATATTAGATAAAATATCATCACAATTGTTTACCATATCATCTTCAACTCGTTGATAACCTCGGCATCCAGAGGTGTGCAAGTCCCTCTCCTTTTCTCTATTTTCCTTATATCCTAGAAATCAATTGAAAATAACATATATAAGTCAATAATACAAGCCAATAGACATTCTAAAAAACTTGATTATAATATATGTGAACTTTTTCCTTACCAGGAATTCAGTGGCGGCTCGTGATAGGACGAATTCTCTCCACACGGTCTCACTTATCCTAATTGGAGGAAAATTTTTTAATATTTCCTCTGTTGACTCATAAGGGTCACAGTATTTTTTGGTCAACCAATATCTATGACTATTTTCCTTATGGCCAATGGATTTCATACAATATTCTTTAAGGACCGGGGGGGGTTATGAATTTTGTCTGCAACATAGAAGAATTGCATTTTTAGATGTCATACGTGGTTTGAAAATAAACTTCGAAATCATCCAAAAATATAAATGTTGAAAACAAATACACGTAATCTCTAATACTCACATTAATAATGTTCCACAAGTACTCTTTTAATTGATCTGAAACCTTCCTCCAATCAGAATAATTGATTGGAACCATTTCCCTTACGAGCACACCTACTAATGAAGATAGCTTCACGGAGTTTGGACCAATTGGTTGGTTCCTTTCATTGATATGAATTTCAATCTTTCCATCCAAGTTATTGATTTCTGCACATCTAGTTGCTCCTCTACCTTTCTTCTTGAATTTCTCTGTCGATGCTTGTGTAGAGGGATCTTCACCTTGTATACTAATATCTTGTCGGCATTTTTCTTTGTGAGCAACTTCTACAAAAGAAGGGCACTTAAAGGCATTATGGATTTCTAAGTCATAAAATTCTATTTATGAAGAACTACAAAATTATACATTAATGAGCTTACCTTGTTCTTCATGTTGCTTTGTCCCTTTTTGTGTCGAGGGATCTTCCCCTTCTAGACTGTTATCCATATGGCATGGTTTTTTGTGAACGTCTTCTATAAAAGAAGGGCATGTAAAGGTGTTATGGATTTCTTAATCATAAGATTTATACTTACAAAGAACTAGAAAAATCTGAATTAATGGGCTTACCTTGTTCATGTTGCTCCTCCTCTTGAAAAGATGAAATGTATCTTTGTCATTTCCTTCTTCATTAGGATCACTAGTAGAGTCATTCAAAGGAATAGAAGGTGTAATCTTCTTTGTTATTGTTGGTATTTTCCTCTTCTTTGTAACTGTAGCCAAGAATGTTATTAAACATATGCCTAACATCATCATACAATAAAAATAAGCATTATACTGCATAAGGAAATACATTGTTCTATTTCTAAATATTTACCTTCTGAGATGCATGTCCCTTTCTTTCCCATTTGATCATTTTGACGTGCTCTTTTTGAAAATTTCATAATCATATTTTTTTTTATTTTGTGTCATAATCTGCTTTCTCTGTTTTTTTTTTAAATGATTAGAGTATTGATTAGCCATAGCCTATTAGATTTTTATTAAAGTACAAAGTAATATGTTTTAACAATTTAAATTAAATAAAATTAGTATTCCCATTTGCTTTTATGGGAAATTTTGTTTTTTTCAAAGAACTCACAGATGTAACCTCTTGGGTGGCTCAGCCACAGTTTTATTAATATAAAACCTACTCGTTTCTATTAAAAAAAATAGTTTAAATTAAATAAAAATGATGATATACTTCAATCACAAACAATCACTTACCTCCATGTCTCCACTTGTACAAAGCCTGCATAACCAAAAAAAAAAGTCTATCATCACTCAATTGCTAACTGAAAGTTGTTTAAACAAGTTTCAAAAGTAAAAGGGAAGACTATCTGTAATGACTACCTTCTAAGAGGAACATATGTCATAATTTGAGAGAGACAGAGGGTTAGGGTTTAGGTTAGATAGGTACATAGCCAACCAGATATCTTAGTGTCCAAGAGTGAAGACCCCTCATCCTTAGAGGCTGCAAGCAAGACAAGGTTTACACAGGCATCCCCAAAGATGAACACGGTAACAGTCTTGTAGTAGTGGAAAAGTGCAGTCCAATTCTAGTGGTCAGAAAACAATAACAACATTCCACGTCTTAGCTAGGAAGAGCCAACAAAATCCATGGTTAGCCCTAGAGGAAACCAACATTTTTACAGAATTTTTAAAATTTTGTAGCAGAGGAACCACTATTTTAATTTCTATCAATAAAGAAACCACATAATGTTTTCATTTATTATGTTGTTTTCACGAAAGCATGGATAAAATACCTGCAATAACAAGAATGTCGTGAAACTTAAGTTACACCTCACACAGTTCACCTCAATATATCCCAACAGCAAAGCTTTAGCTTTCGTGGTGTGCAAAAAGAAAACAACACCCTTTCCCGACAAAACTATTTGTGGGAGATAAAATTTGAAAATTTATGTTAGGGGTCCCATTTTTTTTATTATTAAATTTCGTTTTTTGTCTTTTTTTTTGTAAATTAATTTTTTTTTTTTTTTTGGTATAGATAGAAAAAAAACCTGAGTTTTCTCCTAAGGTTTTCAATGAAAAGGGGAAAGACCTTGGTACTGGGAGTCATGTAGGTGGACCAAAGGAAGGAAGGAGGGAACCAAAGAAATGCATCAAAAGGAAAGGAAAAATTAGCTTATTGTGGTCGGTGACATGAAGTTAAATAATGTAATAAGCATGGCTTCTAAGGCATTGATTGTGAGGTTTATTTTTAGAAGGATGGGGACAATGAGTTTGTTTCAATAGATTCAAGTCCACCTAGACTAACTGGGACCCTTCGGATGTATTGACTTGTAATGTAAACATTGTGCATATGTGATGTACAATTAATCCTAGCATGGAGCTCAAGGCCAAGGCCCCTCTAGTGAATTCTCAGCCTTGAAGGGATGATATTTTATGTTGTGCCATTCATGTGTTAGTAAGCCATGGAAATTGTAAAAACATGTAGATGATTATAATGCAAATAAAAATACCAAGGGGTTGGCTATGGATGTAACTAAATGAGGAGGCTATGTGTATCCACTAGGAAGAGGTCACTAGAGGGTTTTGCGATTGGACCCTAGCTAGATGCCATGTGTCATCCTGAGAACCCCTTTGACTGTTCTAGTCATCATTTAATTCTGTTGTAAGGAAGTGGGTGAGAAATTCAGTCCATGAGAGTGATGGAGTATGGGTAGCCCTGAAATTAGTAAGGCAGGGTATGGGATCGGTTTGCTTGACCCATAAGCCAATCCAACTTATGGTAATTATGTGTTATGGATGTTTAATTGTTCATATTTCATTCAGCTGTGCTTATTTGAGTATGCATATGCATCCATGTGTTTTTATTATTTTATTCAATGATGAATAGGGCCAAGTCTTGTTGAGGCCCAGGAGGTTCAGAATGTAATTCGGTCATGACTTTGGGGGAGAAATAGAAACCCCTTTTGTGTTCATGTTCCCTCTGTGGGTCAGATGAAGGGAGGAGACATGGCATAGTGGATTAGAGCTCTTTACAGAGTGGTAAAGTGGTATGGATGAGGATTGGGGCCGAAACACCTTGGTTGGAAGAAGGAAAATTCAGAGTTCTCAGGTTTGGAGGAAGATCATACACTTGCATGGGGATCTCCGAGAGCTTTCCAATATATGATACCAAGTTTTCCAAAACTAGACTTAGGATGAGAAATTTATCAGCCTGAGAAGTTGGCAGTAACAGTGGTATATATATGGTTGACTTTTGACTTTCCGAACCTGCAATGCAGATTGCGGGTCATGGAAGTTGGAGGCACGATTTTGCGAAGCTGAGACCTTTGGTGTTCTGACTTCCAACTCCCACATCATGGATTATAGAAATCAGAGGCGTGATTTGGCTTAGTAGAGAATTGGGTGTTCCAACTTCCCTACTCCCGCATCGCGGATTGTGGAATGCGAAAGTCGGAGGCGAATTTCTTCGACGTCGTGTATTTGTCGTTTCGACTTTCTGACTCTTGCATCATGGATTGTAGTAGTCAAAGGTGTGATTCTTGAAGTGGCACGTTGGGGTGCCAACTTTCAACTCCAACATGTGGATTGCGGACCAAGCTATTGCGGTTGTGCGAAAGTGCATAGTTTGGAAGAAAAACAATTATCAGGTTGTATTCTAAGGAGCTCCCCCATCATCTCTAAAGGTCACCGAGGGGGTCGGGGACATTACAGATATCCTAGAACAGTGATGTGTGTTTCTTGAAAATATTGTTCATGGATTTGGATACCTCAAAGAATATTCCTTTAGGGAATAAGGCATGTGATTCCTTCCTTAATCATGTAATATAGAGTCTCAAGACCCCTAACTACTATTCAAAACCATCTAATGACATAGACATCCCTACTCAAACACTAAAGATACTTTCAAGAATCCATGTGTGTTTGTTCAAGTTGTTTTTCTTGGCCATGGATTCTCAAAAGGTTACTTTTTTTATTAAGGCCCAATTTTTCTCCCTTAAACATGTATAGGGAACCCAATATCTCTACCAGGTTCTCAAAAAATTCTAATGGCACTAATATCCCCACTTATATGAATAATATGCTCTTGGAAGGTCATGTGTGGTGATTGTAGGATTTGTTCTTAGCCAAAGATGCCTGGAATTTCCTTTAGGACCTAGGTCGCACTCTTTTTTCCCCAACCATATCCATGGTGTTGGAACCTATAATTAGTCTTAAAATTCTCACTGTGCCACAAAAACCCCACTCATAGGCCAAAGATACCGTGGAAAGGTCTATGGTGGTTGTTCAACATATCATTCTTGGCTATATATACCTAGAAGCTTACTTTAGGTCCTAAGGCCCAATTTCCATTCCTTAACCATGTCTAGATCCCCAAGACCCATACCTAATTCTCATAAACTTCTTAACAATTCCCATATTCTAACTATAAGGACAAATATCCCCTCAAGAGGTTAGCTTTGGTGGTTGGAGACATGATTATTAGACCTTTGATAAGCATGGCTTCTAAGGCATTGATTGTGAGGTTTATTTGTAGAAGGATGGGGACAGTGAGTTTGTTTCAATGGATTTAAGTGCATGACTAGTAATCAATTTTAGCTTACCACATAAGGGATGTCATTTTCATCTGAGGTTAGATGTTGAGGTTTATACATCCAAACATAGTATTATTTCTAGTCGGTATCTACTACATTTATACCTAGGTGGATTTATTGGTTACTTGATCAAATTAGTTATACATCATTCACGTTCCCATGCCAATAAGTAAGGATACCATAAGGATAAAATAATTGTACTAAATTAGTCTATTTGCATAGACTGTCTTATGATTCTACCCAAGATATTTCCTCTTTATGCTATTAATTGTAACTACTAGCATGATTTGACTCGTTATTGTTTCTTGCAACCTTATAACAAAGAGATCTATCATATGCATTCAAACAATTATGACTCATTATGATCTCTCTTCTCATGGAAATCATATGAGCCAAAATTTGACTGGTGGTATGCCTTACAAATCTACTTTCTTAATTGACATCTCAATTACATATACTAGGGAGATTAGAATAATGAGAAGAGATATACGGTTAAGGTTAAGGTCCTACTTGGAGAAAACCTAAAAGAACCTATACAAATCAATACATTGGTTAAGGTACTACATTGGTTAAGGTCCTACTTGGAGAAATCCTAAAAGAACCTATATAATCCTTTTAAATATTAAGAATTTTTATCATTACCTCTTCCAACCATATGAAATTCTTATAAAGATAAAAGGAATTTGAACCATTAACCTATGTTTTTTAGACCAGTATTATACCATTAAAACTATTCTCCTAATGAAAATTTGATTACTTGCTAAGATATCCCTCCAGTCGATTTTCAATGATGCCTACCATACATCTACCACATATCATCCGATGCCAATCTAGAGGCTCCACCTCATTTATGTATTTGCATTGTTCAATGAACCATTTTAGTGGTGGAAGTGTAATAGTTCTTATAGATGTTTGCATGGGAATTTCTATTTAGGTCATTGGAGAGTCAATGACAGGTGGCATATGAAATTATTGAACCAAGTGATCTCTAATAATGTTATGGCCATTGCACTGCACCTTTCAGTAATTTACTCACTCCCAAGTGAGATTTTTTGAGCTCTAAAGGAAATGAGGTTTCCCATACCTTCCAAGCCATTAAATGAGGGGATCAAAGCCAATTCTAACTCCTAAAAATACATTGATATGTTAAAATGGTGGTGACAACTTTAACATCTTGATCTCCTATCATACTAACAACATATATTAGTTAGTCTAAAGGTTGGGATATGTCCAAATTAGAAACATATTTATATTTAACCCATAGATCCTCCCTACGATGTAAGTTATAAATATCCTTGACAAGCAATATAATAGAAGCTAGAAACGATTATGCAATAAGTAAATTAAGAATATTATAAGAAACTAGCACCCCCTAGAGCCATCCCCATAGCATATTCTATAATAAGGTTTATCCCAAGGGGGTCTTCGTGTGATTCTAACAAGTAACAATATTATATTATACCTAGGATTGATTATAAGCTCATGCCATGATTATACATACAACAAATTTTCAGGCCCATATAGATATAAGATGCTAAAGATTCATGCATATTCACTTTATCGTCATTTTTGGTTTTTATGTTTTTGAAAAAAAAGAGTAAAAAAGGGGCCGATTTCATCTTGTGGAGGCCGTATTCTTCATTTGTTGGCTAAGTTTGGACTGTGTGGGCCGTGAAATCGTCTGGAGAGGACGATTTACTTTATGTTGGGCACATATCCTTACAGACAAAAGCAGCTGCAATCTACTACAGTGTTGTTGGGTACTCTCACTGTAGTCTTCCTTCTTGTTACGACTATGCATAACGTTTCTGGGTAGTGAAGGGAGTCTGAGAAGAAGACGATTTGGGTTGTTTTGAGGAGCTGGCATACACCAAAGAAAAATCGAGACACCAAGGAAGGCCAGCTCACTTCCATAAATCATTGCGCATGCCCAGGAAGCTACAGGTTAGAGTTAAAGTAATTTCAGATTTGTTTGTCCACCTTAGAGCTGTTGTTACAGTCATTGTAAACTCAAAGTTATATGAATATGATAATTAGGGTTTATTTTCCTCGTTATTTATGCAAATATATCTCTATTGCATTTACTATTCACTGTTAGCACTATGAAAATCAAGATATGATATCCAAAACAAACTCTTCCCGCACTGTCCTCCACAGCGGAATTCTTTCCGGAATGCGGGAATAGAGTTTCCGCAAAATGCTTCTTCCCCGTCGTTAATCAATTTTGCTGCAAGCCTGAGTGTTTGTACAACTTAATTTTTCATGCAGCGAAATGGATTTCTGATCGTTCAATCAGTGTCCCCACCAAATCAATGGTGGATTCCAAAATTTATTGAGTGCATCCCATAGAATATCGCGCACATGAAAAGTATTTCAAGGCTTGCAACCTCTCCTAGTGATATCACTAGTCCAATAAAGGGTAGCAACCCACATACTAGACCTCACAGACTACCATCCATACTAACAGATCATAGCCAACACATTTACACACCCTCACGACACCCTTAGTAACCCACATTAGGGCATGGTACCTTCATAATAGTCCTCAAGGCACTTTCAACCAGTCACGACAGTCCTAGAAGGCCTAAGACATGTCACAATAGCCTTTAACAGGCTCAAGACAGATCATGGGTTTCTCTAGAAAGCATTAGCAGAATTTACACATATGAAATTGACGCAAACAGGAAACACAAACTGAATATGAACACTGCGATGAGTCTCAGAAACTCAAAAAAAAACTTTTCATTAACACTTCCAAGAAAGTTTACAAAGCTACAGTCCAACCACAGAGGTGTAAAAAATGAAAGTCAAAGCCTTCCTCCTCCATAGAGTTGACATTTACCCCCAAGACATATCTTGAAACAAGGCATCAAAATCAATTACATTGCAAGAATCAAACCCGAAAGTAAGTCCTAAATCCTAAAAAACTCTGATGTGGCAGATGCATCGTGCCCACAAAACGTTTCGGAAAGGCAAATTGTGCTGCGCGTGACCAATAAAAAAGGGAAATCTCAACATCTAGGGCTTTCTGGATCACTAGATGAAAACGACAACTCCGATCATATTTTTAACAGACTACAGCTGACTCAGCTGTTGGTGGGCCTTATAGGCTGATGATTGCTTAGTCTATGTATATCTTGCCACTGCTGATCTGTAGGGGTGGCCATCCCAAATAGCTCCTTTAGGAGAACAACCAGGTCAATTAGGGGGCTATGGCCAATAGTAGAGAGATATAATTTGACAGTCCTGAATTAAGCCAGCAGCTCAAAGTCCTCGCTGCGTTTATCGATGATTACCTCTCCCTTTAGCCCACCATTCATACCCTCAAACTTTTCATGTTTTACTCTTGCATGGTTTAGCAGTTTGACATATTTGCTCCGAGGGATCAGCTTCCCCTATGGACCCCAAAAATCAGGAAACCCTTTATGAAATAGGGGCTAGAACAATTTGTTGAACTTTTCTACCACTTGTTAAATAATGTTAATCCTAGTAAGTGAATTCTGCAACATGTTGTGCTTTGTGGTCATCCTCCTTGCTGCCACCAGAATTGATATCCTCTCATTAATCCCCAGGGAAATTATTTCTTCCCCACGGGCTAAGCTCATAACAGCAATCGCCTTCTGGGCCTCCTCCCTAGGCCTTTGTGCTACACTTGCCTGCAGGGATTTACATCTTCTGCTTGCTACCATAGTAGCCTGTTTATGCTCATCCACCATGACCAAATGCTTTTCTAATGAGGGCATCTCCTTTATCACTGCATCCTAGAGCAAATGTTTATCCCCTTGCAGGGGAATTCAGCCTATGACCCTTTCCTCAAACCTGGCTACCTTCTCTTTGAGTGTCCTGATCTCTTCAGCAGAGTCTTCACTTTCCTTAGCAGTGATCCTGTGCTGGAGCTCTTGATTGGCCTCCTTCAATTGAGTGATTTCTAGTTCCTTTAGGGACATTTCAGACATATCTTTGATCGCCAGAGCAGTGGGTGATCTATCCTTAGGGGTGTTATAGTCATTAAATTCATCAATTCTCTTCTGCATCTTTTGCTTCTCTTCTTCCCATGTGCGCTTGTCATCCTCCAGCACAGCAAGGAAGCCTTTCAGATCCAAAACTTCATGCTGCAATGTCTCAATCTCCCCTTGTAACTGCACGGTCTAAGGAGGTAGCTAGATGTCTTTCATAGGTGTGTTGCTTTTCTTTTTGTAAGCCTGTATCTTGGCCAGTGGCTTAGCTAGTAAAATAGGATGCTCTATTGCCACTGGCTACTTAGATGAAAGGGGCTGCTGTAAAGTGTTCTGTGCTGTTAGGTCTGCCACTTGGTCATTCAAGAGTTTCACCTGCAAGTTACAGGCCTTGTTTGTTGCCTTTTCCTGCTTCAATTGGGTCTCAAGTTTAACCACTTTTTGCTGGGACCTGAGATGGGCTAACACCTCCTTAGTTATATCAGCATAAATGAGATCAGTAACTCCCTTATGGAACACAATCTTATCTGGGATTGAGAACCCATCCATCTTGAACTCGACCTCCGAAATGCCTTCCTCATTAGCGATGGCTAGGTTCAGGGAGTTTGTTGTAATATTCCTGGAATTAGTGAAAGAGACTTTGCTACCTGATAGCTTCCTTAGCTTCTTGGACTGATTTTGAGTCACAGCCTTGGATTTCTCTTTGAGCTGCCCATAGGTGGTCAACATTTGCTTTTCAGTATTAAATTGCCCTTCAACAGTGGAGGCAAAAGAATACTTCTAATAATTGAGTAGAGACTCCTCACCCCCTTTCTTGATTTATTGTGTGGTTCGTGGGGGATTTCTCTGTGAGTGTGTAGTGGCTGGCTTTACAACCACTAGTGGCTGGGCTATCACCATCTGATTTCCAACCTTTCCCCCAGCAGGGTTTACTGAAACAAGCTCCTCCTCTATCACTTTCTTGAGGGCATCAAATTGAAAATTAAAATCCTGCTCCAGGTTGATTACATCCTCCTCTATGTCTATCCTAGGCTTCTTGCTAGGGGTTTGTTCATCACATTCCATATCCTCCACCTCTGACCGAGACCTGCTACTACCATCATCGTTTAGGGGCAAGCGAGTAGCTGGGACCGTACCTTTCACTTCTTAAGGATCCTGAATTTTCTCTGCAGGAGTCCAATCAAAATCATAGGCAAGAGAATTTGCATCTTGGGACAAGTCGGGGATCGTGGAGTGAATAAAGACTGACCTCTGCACCTCGACGCTCCTCTGGGAAATGATCCACTTAGGATCGTAATTCTATGCATGAGTCCCTTGAAACTTCATGGCCTTCAAGAATTTCTCCACCATTTGTAATGCAACTGGCTTCTTCACAATGAAGGGCCCGAAATTAATAGGATATTTGATCAAAGAGTTCTTCCTGTGAGCAGTAAAATGCTCCTCATCAGCAAATATCCTCTGCCTAATCAATTCTAGTGTGAATACTGAAGGAGTTAGGTAAACTGGTAGCATGAAAGGGGCAGCCGAAAAACCATATACCCTGATAACTGAATACTTATGCATCAGGAACCAATCTCCAATACCCTCTTGCTACAAGGAAACCTTCATGTCTTCTGATATCCTCTTCTCTTTAGGGTTGAATACTTTGGAGATGCTGAGGACAATTCTGTCAATGAACAAGGTGTAAGACCAGTCCTGGTTCTTCTGGAGAGACCGGGGCCAGTCTTTGAACACCTCTAGATCCATGTCCTTAAGGGTCTGTTGGTTGGAACTGACTATGATGGAAAATAGATACACCTGGTATCTAAAGTGCTTATCCAAATCAAACTTCTGAAGCTGAGAATATATTTCTCCAGCCAAGAAATCATCGAACTTGATTCATGCTTCAAATTGACTCAGGTAAAGGAGAATGCCTAGCATTACTTCAGAGACCATGATATCGCTATCAAGACCTAGGATTTGACTCAAGAGGGAGATGGTTGATACGACAGGCTTTATGAACAATTCAGAGGAGAGTGGGATGGTAAGTGTCTCTGAGGGAACTGGGGTCATCAAAATGGTCTGGAAAAAATTATTCTTGGAATCTAGGTCGACTTTCCCGAACACCTGCATAACCTCTGATTCAGTGAAGGGGATCATGGCCTGACATTGGGCTTCGGAGAGACCCAGGGTAGCCTTGATAGCTTATGGTGTAATTCTGCAAATGACATGGGAGTGGGTATCATCTAAGATGGCCTTCCTAGTGGCGGAATAATTGGAGGCTACCCTTTGGACAATATCTAGGAAATGGGGCAATTGTTCTAATGTGAACCCTATTAAGGATGACTTTAAATTTACCAACAGTTCTGACTGGTCTTCGAAAGGTGACAACAAAGCATTCTGGGCATCATTGACACTTGACAACTGCAAACAAGGATCATAAGCGTCGTCAAGTTGATCATAGATGATCTCCTCGGATGGGTCAAGGATTTTTACAGGCAAGGCCATGGCAGAACTATCTATTGGATGAATTACAGAACACAAAAGGGTTGATAAATGATGAAGGAGTACCTAGTGGTGACGGTCGATACTTCTGGAGGTTGCAGTTGTATCCAGCCGACTCGTGCTTGGCAGACGTCGGATTTGCAGGGTGGTGGGAGTATTAAGGGACTGTTAATGTCAAGATGATTATCCTTATAAACCATCTCGCTCCATAAACGTGACCTTCGTACCTCCAATATTCGAGCGCAATATCCAATGGGGAGGGGCCCACCAGATTTCGTAAATTTGTTTTTTATCTTCAAAGTTATATTAATGGGTTTAAATCTTAAATATCTTGTCTTTAATATAAAACCAAAATATTATGTAATTGATGTTTGGATTTGGTTATTATAAGGTGGAAGTTTGTATGGTGTAATATATTGTTGTCATGTGCAGGTAAACGCTATTTTGGAAAGCATATGGGTGTACTACATGAATATTCCTAACCGTTTATTGGAAGGAAGTTGATAGGCCAACTCTCGAGGAGCCAATTCGAGAAATTGGGCTGGTTTTATTTTCAAATGGCCAAAAACAAGGTATACTTTTTATATTTGATCCTTCAATATGATATTTTATAACATATGTCTTCATTGTAATTTGTAGTGATTTTTTCTTCCGTGATGTGCAAATTGGTTCTATGTAGGATGTCAAAGGAATATCAAGTCGGGGTTGAAGAATTCATAGAGTTTGCAAAAAGGCATTCAGAGGATAATAACACGACAAGATTCCCTTGTAAAAAATGTTGCAATGTTGCAGTATTGACATTTCAGGAAGTACAACACCACTTGATGATTCATGGTATAACAAGTTCATATAAAACTTGGTTTTTCCATGGAGAGAGAGTTCCTACTCAGGATAATATATTTGAAAAGAGAAAGAAATGCCACACAACAGAGATGCATGATTTGCCTCCACAAATTACACATGCTGATGAACACATAGTTGGACATCAATATGATAATCAGAATGATGAGTTTGCAACATTGCTTACAAATGATACTGAAGTTCTTGAGAATGAAGATTATAATGAGGCAACCATGGTTGATGATCATATGGTTGGAATGGTGAATGATTCTTATCAATATTATAATGAAAATCTAGATGTGAATTGTGAAAATGGCCAAGCAGAATCAATGGAAGAAAAAAATGATATCAATCAATATCTAAAGTTAATTGAAGATGCGAAGGCACCATTGTACCCAGGTTGCACTAGTTTCACTAAGCTATCGGCCACTGTGAAATTGTACAACCTTAAAGTGAGAAATGGATGGTCTAATGCAAGTTTCACCCAGTTGTTGAAGTTGCAAAGAGAAATGCTTCCAACAGGAAATACACTTCCAGAATCTACATATGCTGCAAAAAGGTTGATTAAATCATTGGGGTTGGACTATGAAATGATACATGCATGCCACAATGATTCATTTTATATTGGGGAAAATATTAAAAAATAAATGAATGCCCAACAGGTGGCGAATCAAGATGGAAGGTTGATGCTCGTTCTGAAAAGGTGCGTACTGGTGTCCCAACCAAAGTGCTGAGGTATTTCCCTATAGTTCCGAGTTTGAAGGGAATGTACATGTATGATTTTGAACTCTTATAATTCCATTATATCAAACACCTTCATGTACTACCAACCTACTAGAAAATCATCTTCTTTAATTTACTAAGTAGTGCAATGCATATATGATTCTTTATGTTTTTGTTACAACTCTACATATATTTCACAGAAAATGAGGTGGCATCATGAGAATGAAACTAAGGATGGAATAATGCGCCACCCAGTTGATAGCCCAGCATGGAAAACTATAGATTGTAAATGGCCTGATTTTTCCAATGATCCTAGCAATGTACGACTTGCAATGGCAATGGATGGATTTAATCCTTTTGAAAACTTGAGTAGTAGTTACAGTGTATCGCCAGTAGTACTAGTCACATATAACATTCCGCCATGGTTATGCATGAAAAGGGATCTTTTGTTTGTTGTCATTGTTAATACCTGGTCCCAAGCAACCAGGAAATGACATAGATGTTTATTTGGAACCATTGGTAAATTAACTAAAACTAACATGGGATGAAGGGGCAAGGACATACGATGCTCATTCAAGGTCATTCTTTAATATGAAGGCTATATTGATGTGGTTAATCCATGACTTTCTTGCTTATGGAAATATGGTTGGTTGCATGATTAAAGGGTTTTACGCATGCCCTATATGTGGAAGGAACATAGATTCAATGTATCTCAAATGTAGTAGGAAGTGTGTGTACATGGGACATAGGAGATATCTTCCAATAAATCATAAGTATCGTTCACAAAAAGGACCATTTAATGGGAATTTTGAGCATCTCATTGCACCTACAATTGTACCAGTGTCAAATATTTTTACAGAAAAAGAAGAAAGGGAAGAGAAATGGGGAAAGACTAAAAGTACAAAAAGAAAGAGAAATTTTAAAAAAGGTGAAGATTCGAAGAATGACGTGTGGAAGAAAAGGTCAATTTTATTCAATTTACCATATTGGGAGGTATGTGCATACATTATCTTAAGGCCTAAAATGTACAATGCTTGAAGGATTTCATTGTGTTTAGTATGAATATATTGTTTAATTTTTCTTTTATCTTATAATTCATTTATTTTTTATACGGTTGGATGTAGAAACTCCTAGTGCGTCACAATTTAGATTTAATGCACGTAGAAAAAAATGTATGCAAAAGTATTTTAGGAACCCTTCTAGATATAAAAGATAAATCAAAGGATGGGAAAAATTCTTGTGATGACTTACAACAGTTGGGTATAAGTAGGTCCCTGTGGCCAAAACAAAAAGGAAAAAAATTATTTCTTCCACCGGCAGCACACACTCTTTCAAAAAAGGAGAAAGAGATTCTTTGTTGTGTTTTGTTCACCTCAAAAGTTCCAGATGGATATAGTTCAAACCCTAGAAATCATGTATCTATGAAAGATCTCAAGCTTCATAGTATGAAAGCACATGATAGCCATGTTCTCATGCAACAAATCCTTCCAATAGCATTGCACCATGTGCTACCTGCTGTGAACGTATCCGTTCACTAAGTTAATAGTCGAATCCGACTCTCATATTGGATAATAAGTAAGAATAATATATTAGATGATAGGATAAAAGATGATGTCTTTTACAAGATAGACTTTCCCGTATTTATAATTGTTTAAAGGGTGTCTAATGCAACTCTTCATAAAGAGTTACACCATTTCACTAATTAATTATATTATTATATTATTCTTGTTTGTTGTTATTATTATTATTATTTTTATTTATATATATATATATATATGTTGATGTTTATTTTATTATTATTTTATTCATAGCATTGCCTCTCTCTTAGAAAGGCTTTGTCCTCAAAGCCTTATAACGTTGTCGCACCGTTCCTTATGACATCGTAGCTGACGAAACATGTCGGTACGAACTTCTAAGTGTAGAGCATAACTTCCGATATGTGGATGGGTCAATCCATCCCAAATTGATTTGTTGTTGACTATTGGGATTCCCCATTGATATGTCGTTAAGAGCTTTGATCACATTAGTACCATCGTCTTTCGACATTTCCCTCTTTTCAGAATATCGGTTTTTATGGTTGGGGTGTCGATAGGGAATTTTCACAATGTCATTTTCTTTTACGAGTGTCGTCTTTTGAGCATTGATTTGAGCTGGGACTTTTATTTTCGTCTCTTGAGGTTTTAATGTTTTATTATGTATCTTTTATAACTTGTTTCTTAACTGCCTGTTATCATTTTGAATCTTCTTGATCAATTCAACTTGCGATTTCCTGTCATCTTCAGACTTCTTAAGTTGTTCCTTAAGATCTTCATTATGACTTCTGATGCAGCTATTTTATTCCTGCTTGTCTAGAAGTTTTCCTTCAATGTCTTCCATAGATTGTTCTGTCTTCCTACGATTTTTCAACTTCTTAATTTTTGTGACTAGTGTCTTGTTATGATTTCTTAATCTAAAATTTTCTTCGGAATTGTTGGATAGTGTTTTACTACTCTTTACGATCTCCAGTTTGTGTGCCTTTTTAGAGTCGTCATTTTGTTGTTGAAGAACTTTTATCTGTTGTCGACATTGGCCGAACTCTGATTCTTGACTTTCTAATTTATGTCGTATCTGAGTTAGTTCTTCATCTTTGTCGCTAACGATTTTGTTCAAGCGTATTATTTCTGCTTCATAATTATTTATTTCCTTCTTTATATCTTGATTTCCTAACCTCTGATTGAATTCATTTTCGGCTTTTAATTCATCAATTTGTGCATACAATTTTTCTATACGCCTTGCTTGGTCAGATATTTTTATTTCATTGCACCTTTCTTGTAATTCAATTCTTATTTCTGAACTGTTATTTATGTCACGCAATCTTTCATTGTCTTTTCGATAACGTTTTAACGTGGCTTCTAATTCCTCTATTTGTAATCGCAAACCAGCTTCCATGGTTTCGACTTCTTCGGAGATAGATAGTATTCAACTTTTTCGATGATAGAATGTCTTTGATTTTGACTTCTCTGGTGATAGATAGCCTCAATTCTTTTAACGAAGGAGTCTCCCTTTGACTTGACTTTGACTTCTTCAATTTTGTCTTCTCTGACGAGGGATAGTATTCAATCTTCTTGATGCTTTTATTTTCTTTTACTTTTTCCTTTCTCTTTCTTTCTCTTTTTTTCTTTTTTTACTTCTTTGGGCCATGGGCCTGGTTTTGGACAAGGTCCTAGATTGGTGGCTACAAGCCTGGCTCTGATACCAAATGCTGTGAACGTATCCGTTCACTAAGTTAATAGTCGAATCCGACTCTCATATTGGATAATAGATAAGAATAATATATTGATTGATATAAAAATGATGTCTTTTACAAGATAGACTTTCCCGTATTTATAATTGTTTAAAGGGTGTCTAATGCAACTCTTCATAAAGAGTTACACCATTTCACTAATTAATTATATTATTATATTATTCTTGTTTGTTGTTATTATTATTATTATTTTTATTTATATATATATATATATATATATATATATGTTGATGTTTATTTTATTATTATTTTATTCATAGCACTACCAAAAGCAGTTCGAAACACTATTTGTAGTCTTTGCTTCATTTATAGGCGAATTTTTGCAAAAATGGTGGATCCAACAGATCTTGATAACTTACAAGATGATGTTGTGGAAACTTTGTGCTTACTCGAAAAATATTTCCCCCCTTCATTCTTTGATATAATGATACATTTGACTGTACACTTGGTGCGAGAGCTACGTTATTGTGGACCAATTGCATATCGATGGATGTACCCTTTTGAAAGGTCAATTAAATGTTATTAAGTGCAAATCCACATAAATTCCATCATTTTATGTGCATATAATAATAATACATTACTAGCAACTCTTTATTCATACTTTTGATTTCTCTACAAATTGTGTGTTTTTTTCTAGGAACATGAAATTTTTCAAAAGTTATGTGAGAAATAAGAATAGGCCCGAAGGCTACATAGTTGAAAACTACGCTATGGAGGAATCCATAAAATTTTGTGCTGGATATGTTGAAGGTATGGATAATATTGAAAGCATGCCTCGTAGAAATGAAGCTTGGGACAATGAAGAAGGAGAGGTTGAACAATATGGGAAGGCCTTATCTAGTGGAACTTCTATTGAACTAGATAAAACTAGTTTGTTACAAGCTCATAGATGGATCTTGCACAACATAGATGAAATTCAACCTTGGATAGAGTAAGTAATAAGCACATACTTATGAAATCATTTTGTATTATAATATATCGCAATTTTTTCTTAAATTGTTTATTGACATTACTTGAAAATAGGATGCACTTGACAGAAATTGCCAATAGTAACATCCAAGCCCAAAAAGATGAAGTCTTACTACAAAATCTCCACAACCAACAATTTAGTGATTGGTTAAGAAAATAGGTAATGAAATGTTCTTCATATTCGATTTAATTGAACTTCATTGATCAAGACTATTATGATGTATGAAGGTGAGATTCTTTTAATATATTTTGAAATTGCATGGTTTTCTAACGACATTTCAAAATTTCAAGGTGGAAGGAAAAGAAAATATTTCTGATACCCTTAAATGGTTGGCACGTGGCCCAAGGAAATATGCAACTAAGTATGATGGCTACTTAATCTATGGGTGTAGATTTCATGTTAAAATATTAGAAGATGGCAGGGCCACCCAAAATAGTGGTGTGTGCATAGATGTACAAACATTAATGAGAACAAGTGCAAAGGATAAAAACCCTATACATCAAACGACAACATATTGTGGAGTGATTCAAGAAATAATGTTATTGGACTACTATTTGGTTCAGTATCCATTGTTCAAATGTGATGGGAAAGATGTACACAAGAAGAATGGAATGAATGTTGATGAAATTGATTTCACCATGGTGAATCTGAAAAGATGCTTGAGTAAAGATAGACTGCAAGATGATCCATTTATTCTAGCATCACAAGCGAAACAAGTGTTTTATGTACAATATTCGGTAGAGAATGGCTGGTGTGTACTTTTGACATGTCCTTTGAAGGGATCAAGAAATTGTAATAGATATGATTTGGAGTATGCAGATTTATCAAGTGTTGCAGATGAAGGGACGAAATGCAAAGAGGATGAAGCTATAGGTGATGGTGGCATGGATTATGTTCGACAAGATTGTGAAGGCACATGGTTGGATGTTGTTCAGTAAGTACCATGCATGATTTATTTATCAGTTCTCATTTAAGTTGTATCGGTGAAAACTTATATCTTAGATTATTACTTGGATTCACCTTTCATGCATATATTTTTTGTTTTGCTACTGTTTATGCATATTATTACTTGGATTCACCTTTCATGCATATATTATTACAATAGATAGATTGGGTATGGGGAATTGAGAGTGATGTGAGGGGGGGGAGGGGCCATATGAGCTTCAACCTTCACGTGGTTGGCCCTGTTTAGTAGAGAATAAGATATTCTTGAAACCAAGAGAAGCTCATTCAGGTATTTTCATTTCATTTTTTTAGAATTTCATATATGTTATGCCTTTTTTTTACATATCTGTCAATTGCTTATATGAAAATACCATTTTGTCATGATATATGTAGGTCTTCGCAATGTAAAGCAATATAATGACAATTTGTATCGTTCTCTAATGCATATTTGTAAGTTATCACCATAACGAATTTGTCAATTAGATATCTTATTGTCGTTTCTACAAATTTTAATTTTTTTGGGTTATTGGCCGTTGGATGAATCGTTCGACAAACGGAGTCATTTCGTCCGTAGATTGTATGGGTAAGCACGTGGACCCCCAACAGGTCATTGTTTTAAGGAAGAGGTTAGGCTTAGTATTTGTGAATCGTAGCTTATCAATATTTTACTATTTGTTTTCAGGAAGAGGGCTTAAGACTAACTTTGCAATTTAGTTTCAAGTTTTTTTTCCACCTTTTTGATAGCTTTCAACTAACCAGGCAACAAAAGTACTCTTTCCATATTACAGTGGAGTACAGATTATTTACAAGAATCTACTTCTCCAATTACACACAGGACCTGCACGTAACTCCATCCACAAGTAGCCTTGCTTGTGCTTGTGCAAGTGAAACAACCCGCCATAGTGGAGTATGCAACACCCTTTCTTTACCATCAGGCTAAGACTCCATTTTCATTGAAATTTAGTTTATCTATATTCTAACAAAAAAACGTCTTTGAATCTATTTGAGTATATTGACTAGTGCGATTTTTCTCTTCACTATTCCTAAGTTTAATATGTAAATTGTTGTGCTACTTCTCAATGGAATATTACCAAACTACGAATACAGGTTTTTTCTTTACCTTTACTATTGCATCTGGCATGAAATATAGCCATTGAAAGGTATTTGATCTATTTGTTCACTGCAAATGTTACAAAGATATCTTTTAGTTGTTGGAATTCATGAGAATGTATAATTGACTTTTCCAAAAAAATACCTTATATAATGTCTTTCATAGTCTATCATGTTCTTTAACTTATTGTATTGCCACTAAAATTAAAGAAATAAAGATTGGTACAATTCTATCAAAAAAATGTTAATTTTCTGCTCTAGAATTGATTTGACTAGGTTATGATCATAAATAAAGTTGTTCTTCATCAATGTTTGAGAATTGGGATGTCCTATACAATTTTGAGGGAATTGATCATTTTTCTTATCTTTAGGTAGTAAAGGAGATACTCTAGTGTTGTATCTAAAATGTATGGTCCTACTTTTGTTTTCTTGAAATAAGGATATGGATAGTATAGTTCTGTTTTGTTGTTTGTTTCTTATATATTTCTGTAACAATCTTTAGGTAACATTTTTGTCCAGCAACAATGAAAGCTAGGGTATTCAGGAATGATGGAATGAGATAACAATTAATTGCTTCATAAATATTTGGGCTTAGACTTTAGCTCTCTCTTATCTATTAAACATTTTCAGGTAGTAGCGTGTCTTCGTTGTTAGCATGCATTGAAATGTAACCTCTATTGCATCCATAATTTGCTGCTCTCGGTTGTTACATTTTCAGATGAAATTTTTTTGCTTGTGTTAGATGACAATGCAATTAAAACATTTTCATTCGTTAAAGGTTGCTGCTAAAATAGCATGACAAAATGAATTGACAATGAAAGAAACACTTTTCACATGGGAGAAAGAAAGAACAGAGTGTAGATCAAATAACACATGAATCTCTGAACAGAAACGCTTGCAAGGCCTACCAACTTTATTTAAAATAGCTTCAAAATTGTTCAAAAACAGACCAACACTCGGGCTCCAAAATTTTCAACCCCTTTGCCATTTATTACATTTAATTTATAGATGTCTTCGAGCCCCAGGCTTGGCCTTCTCTTGAACAAAAAATAGTTATAAACTATTGACACCTAATCAAGGCATATTCGCCATTACAAAAATGAGAGAGAGGTGGCAAAATCGGCTCAACAACCTTTTACATTTACAGGTCGTTTTTACTATATGACCACCTATACTTAACAAAAAGACAAAAATTGATCTTGGAGATGCTCTTCTAGCTGGCCGCTCTTACTAACTGAATGCTCCCACTAGCAAAAAAATTTGCAATAACCTCAAACTCCTCATGCACCTGTCCTGATTCTCCCCTTGACATACTTCTCAATGGACTTCCATTGGTCAGTTGAGGGTAGGTCCAAGGTGGCGAGCTCCTTAATTAACACTCTCAGCTCTATGTGTTCTCTGTAAGAATAACCAACGTGCAATGTCTTGGCTCCCTCGAACATTAAGGCTAACTCGAAATCGCTTGTCAATTTTTTAGCTACTATCTAACCCGTCAGAGGCTGATCCATCCTTGCAAAATCCTCCTGGTTTTCCCTCCAATCCCATATTTTAACCTTGTATTACTCATTTGATAACATGGTTCCATTCTCCTCCCAGAACATAGGTAGGTCCTTCTTGAATAAGGGATCGAATGCCTCCTTGAACAACCTCAGTTGATTTGATAGAATGTCTATCCTAGACTAGGTGATCTTCACCTGCTGATGCTTGTTAATTATTCTCTTGGCCCATATAATTGTGGCTACCCTATCCTTTATGCCTATTGTATCAGCCTACTCCTCTGACAAACCACTCAAAAACTCCACTGCATTTTCTGCATAATCCGATGGCTTCTTATTAAGCTTTTCATTGGCCACTTCTATAGCCTGTTTAGCCAAATTTACCACAGTTTCCTTATCCACTATGAAGTTCAAATAGGGCCTTAGGTCATCTACTTGCTGGATGACATCATCCCAGATGATTTTCTTAGTCTCCTGTAGTACCTTCTGTCCTATCAATTGCTCCTTTAACCTGTCAAGATCCACTTGCATTCCCTTGTACTTAGATTCCCAAGCCTCTTTTTCCTTCTCTGCATCGTCCTTTAGAGTCTTCAAGTTAGCTACTTGTTTTCTCAATCTGTTCATTTCAGCATCTTTTAGGCTGGCATTGGCTATCTTCACCACTATGGAGAAGTGTCCAGACTTAATTGAGGGTGTGACCTCCATTTCTTGCTCTTTCTCATTTTCCTTTACTTTCATCTCGAGTTCTTCAAACTGGGATTTCATACTTTCTCACTAGCTGCTACAAGGGCTATGTTAAGCTGCAGTTGCTTCTCTTTTTCTCCGAGCTCCACCAGCTGGGCCTTATAGTCAATCAATTCTCCCTTTAATTTGTCTTTCTCTTCCTCTAGTTCTGCCATCTCAGGGGCATTTACCAACTGAGCAACAAGCATCTTTAACTTCCTTTTTAAGGATAGGATCTCCTGATATTTCCCATCCAACAGCCCTTGTATGTTTTTTCTCTTGGCTTCTTTAGTCACAGAGGCTAATAATTGAGCTTGGAGCTTCTTCACTTGTCCCTTTAGAGATTTGCTTTTTGCCTTCTCTATCCTTAATTGATTTTGAACCTTGGATTGTTTTGATTGTACTTTAGACAATTCTAAGGCACCCTTCAGTAGTTTATTGTATATAACGTCACCTATTTCCTTGTGCAGGTTGATTATGTCCAGATCTGGGATATCTTCCAGATTGACCTTTAACTCATTAGCTTTGTTTTTAGTGGCCAAAGCCAGGTTTAGAGTATTCTGGGCCAAATTTCTGTTGGCGACCAATGCTACGCTCTTCTTAGATATTTTCCTTACTTCTTCATATAATTTTGTCTCTGCTGCAATGTTGTATGGATTTTCCTCATACCCCTCTAGAAGCTATGCTCTGGTCATGCTCAGTGCTGTAGGTCCCTTGGGTGGTTTACCAAAAACATGTTCTTTGACTTCAAAATGGGGCATTCGGAACTTGACCTGCTTCTTCTTTGGCTTCTCTTCTTGAATATTTGCCACCTGTTGATCAGCTTCTTCTATTTTTTGCCTCTTTGAGGCCCTTTCAAGGTCACTGTCTACATCCATTGGACTATTGATTTCCTACTTATTGGACTTTTCTGGGATGGCCACTAGGGGCAAAACCATTTGCAATGTTGTATCTTTACTAGATGATCTGGGTGCTAAAGATGAGCCTTCCTCAAAAAGGTATTCCAAATTTCATGAAGTCTCTGGGGGGTCAATGCCCATCTGTCCCTGCTCAATATACTCCATCCAGTTTTCCCTCTCAGCCAGCCAGCTCAAAATGCTCATACCCCTTTCTATTTGCTATTTTCCTTCTTTCTGAAGGTATGTGATGGGGGTCATAATTCATTGCTTCCTTGGAGGGGAATCCCATGTATTTCATTATGTGTTGAAGGCTTGAGAGAGATGCTCTGCTTTTAACCATGATGGATCCTACTGTCCAGGGAAAATTTATGTCCAATGCCTTCTTATCATCTAGGAAGTGTTCACATTCAACTGTTAGCTTCTGTCTTACAAACTCCATGGTGAATATCCTGGGGGTTAGGAATGCAGGCATCTCATATGGGGCATGGAAAAACCCATATACTCTGATTATAGTGCCCTACTTCAATAAAAACCAATCCCCTATCCCTTTTTCCATTGGGGGTTGCAACAGGTCTTTCATCTCCATTATTACTGTAGGTAATCTTTTCTGAAAAAACAGGAAGTAAACCTCAGCCATGAGGCCATTCATGAAAATCTTGTAGTCAGAATACATCTCTTTGGTAATATGCAGCTCTGGGACCTGTAGGTTTTCATCATTGGCTTCCAGGAACATCTTTAACAAATAGGATTGGAACCTGAAAGACATAGTCTTAGGAAACTCCACAAGTTGGGAATGGATACTTTCTGCTAGGTCTTCATCAAACTTTAGACAGACGCACAGGGGGGCTAAATTAGGGTCGGATGGCTCAAGGGGACAGGTACTGATAATGAACAGAAGGCTAATCAAGGGTTTGGTTATATCATGGTCGGTGTCCATCCCTAAAAACTGGGACAGCATCGAGATTGCATATCTAGATTCTTCTGTGAACAAGTTGGCTTCGCCAGGGAAAGAGTCTGCTGGGACAGAAACACCTGGGAGTAGGGAGGCATGGTAGAAACTCTCCTTGAGGTTGTCTGGGTCTCTTTGGAAATATTGAATTAGGGCTTCTAATTGATAACTCTAGGACTTTCGGCAGAAATCTCCAAGCACAGCTAGGGATTTCTGGACGGTTGGAAAATCTATATAACATAAAATCTATGATTTTGCAGCGTCCATGACCGCCCTACGGCCAGGGGAATAATAGCTAGAGCACCAGTCTATGAACTCAGGACAATTTGGTGTCTGACTAGTGTTAAAAAGGTGAAAGGAAGACTGGTAGACCTTGTGGATATCTCTGCCCTGGGCTCTTATGGTTTCTAGTTTTTCTTTGGCAGCTTCTAGTGTACTATTAAGGAACATGGTGTCGAAAATGTCACTTTCCTTTGTCCTCTATCTGGTCGTTTATCTTACAAGATTTGAAACCCGGAGGTCCTATGGAGCCCGCCATTTACAAAAGTTCACAAAGGAAAAGAGTGGCCTACTTGGTTGGTTGACCACAGATCGATCTTCCTCGCCTTTCAGTGTGCACATGAAAGACAAGATGAGAATCCCTGTGCAGGCCAGTATTTTATAATATTATCCTACCATATCGTCCCTCCAGCTACGAATATGGAGGAGTCACGTCGGCCGATCATTGGCCAGATTGATCCTCTGCTATTAGATCCTTTGATCTTTCCCTCCCACCTTTCTTCTTGGTTTCCAATTTGGCCACCTAATAGTTTGCCAACACTTTTGACTTTTGAGAAACCCTACATGCCGTCGATCCAGTTCCTGCACAGATCCTGGTCGTTTAACCGTGTGTCCCATTAATTGTTCACAAATCTTTGTCTCTCCCAGTTATCGCACAAGTATTATTTGCGAAGTTCACCCAGATCGTAGATCTTTGCCATGCCACATCTAGGCCATCGGACGATGCAGTACTTTAAGAAAAGTTTACAAATATGAATTGCGACCATTTCTGCAAACATAATATCTGTGAACATGTTGTGAGCCGTTTATCTGCACCCTACACTATTGATTGCTTTTGGACCTGCCCGTCGGCTAGTACCCCACCTCTGCTTAAAGAGTCACCAACTTACTTCGTGAAGAAGGCTCCCGACCGCAGATTTCCTGATACTAGATCTGACCATCCATACATTTTTTCACAGGTTCCTTTGCATTTGGCATTCGGCTGATTACTTCAAATATTATCTTTTTCCCACATCATTGCTTTCAGCCCTATTCGTCCTGTTGAGAGTTCCTGAGCGATCAATCTCTTTCTTGAACTTCGGGCCTAACAGTCCTCCAAAACCCTTAGCACAATCCAGGTGCTAACAGATCCATCAAGCAACCATTAGAAATGATGCTTGTTCTTATCAATGAATACTTGAAATTCTAGTTAGATGTTCACTTTATGAGTATGTGTTTCAACTTGAAATCCAAGTCCTGCAAAACGTTTATGTATTACTATTTTTTTTATTGAATCAATGCTGCATATGAAACCTTTCAAGTTCAGCCAACTTATAAGGTCAGAGCCATTCAGACTACTTTCCTAGGTATCTCGAGTCAAAAACAATGTTGGGATTATTAGTGTTTTCTTAGAATTAGAAATGATGCAATATTGGTCTTAATATTGCCCCTTTCCCCAATTCTTAAAGGGTTCTAGCTCAATGGTAGAGCGTCTGCTTTAGAAGCAAGAGGTTGAAGGCTTGATTCCTTCATGCCCTAATCATATGTCACTATGAGGGGGGTTCATAACCAGCCCCAAAGGTTTGTAAAGAGTTTTCTGGGGGGGGGGGGGGGGTTGAACCGCCTCTGTAGGTACCTACGAGGGGGGTTTAAAACCGCCCCCAAAGGTTTGGAAAGATTTTTAGGAGGGGTTTCGAACCGCCTCTGTATATACCTACGAGGGGGATTTAAAACCGCCCCCACATGTTTGTAAAGTGTTTTTTTTGGGGGGGGGGTTGAACCACCTCCATAGGTACCTACGAGGGGGGTTTAAAACCACCCCTACAGGTTTGTAAAGATTTTTGGTGACGGTTTTGAACCGCCTCCGTAGGTACCTACGAGGGGGGTTTAAAACCGCCCCCACAGGTTTGTAAAGAGTTTTGGCGAGGGTTTTGAATGGCCTCTGTAGGTACCTACGAGGGGGGTTTAAAACCGCCCCCATAGGTTTGTAAAGAGTTTTGACGGGGGTTTTGAACCAACTCCGTAGGTACCTACGAGGGGGGTGTATATCTGCCGTTAAAAGTGACTTTTGGGGGAGGTTTATAACCACCGCCAAAAGTTACTTCAGGGGCGTATTTGATCTCTTCTAGAACCGCCCCTAAAAGCCAAAACTTTTAGCGTCAGTGTTATTAGGGGGGGTTTCTTAAAGACCGAAGCCAACTACAAAATCAACCCCAAATTAGTGACTTTTGGAGGCGGAAGACAACTGCCCCTTAAAGTCAAAAAAGGACTTTTGGGGGGGGGGGGGTTCAAACCGCCCCCAAAAGTCCAAAAGCAACTTTTAGGGGGGGTTAGAACCACCCTCAAAAGCAACTTTTGGGGGCGGTTTAGAACCGCCACAAAAAGTCACTTTTGGGGGCGGTTTACAATCGCCCCTAAATGTCAAATTTGTTGTAGTGTGAATACTTTCTGAGTTGCCTTGATATTTCTCTTTCAGATACCAAGAATAGTCAAGTTTCTCTTCAGCCAGTGTGTGTTTCCATTCTCTAACATTATTGGATTCTAAATCATCACTGGGTACTACTTCATCACGCGGAACATTGTCAGATGGATCAACTATGTTTTTCAATAACTTCATCGGCAATCTTGCTCCAGAGATGTTTACAGATAGCTTTCTTGATGTCATTTTCCCTATAGTCAGAAACAAAACAAACAAAAATTTAGTATATTTAAAAAAAAAAATTATTTGCACTAAAAAAATTTGTTAACATATAGTAGCCCAAGGGCTAATCATTTAGTGGCTTAACATAGCCCAAGGGCTAATCATTTAGTGGCTTAACATAGCCCAAGGTCTATGCATTAGTGCCCCACTGGGCAATGCATAGCCCTTGGGCTATGCCTTTTCCGCAGCCAATGCATATCCCTTGGGCTATGATACGGGGTTGCCACAGTGCCCGCCCTAGTGGTCGGTTTGATTATGGCATTTTGGGCGCCCATTGCATAACCCACGGGCTATACAATGGGATCCCGTTGGGCAGTCCATTGCATAGTCGACAGGCCATGCAAATGGTGCCCGCTTGGGATATGCAATGGGGGCTAAGAAATGGGTGCCTATTGCCTCTGGCCAAAAAAAAAAAAATTACCCAGGTTTTATAGAGGGCATATCGAAGCCCAAAGGAAAAAAAATTGCATTAAAACATTAAAAAATTACTTTAACTAAGCTTGACAATGTTTGAAGTTGTTCGATGGTCTCCAAAGACTTGTGGCTCATTGTTTGCAAATGGTGACTATAGAAAACCAAATTGTGTTAATATAGCATAAAATAGGTCCTTTTTTACTATATTATGAATGTGGGATTAAAAACTATTGAATTAGATAATGCATTATTTCTAAATTTAGAGAAGAAGGCATTAAATGCAATTTGACTAGTGTTGTCAGTTTTGGTTTAAAAAATTAATGTAAATAAGTAATATTGCATTAAAATTTTAGGATAACATTGTTTAAATGCCATTTTATTAGTATTAGTACAATTGTTATACGATAATTTAAATTACTTTTAATAGTGTTATAATTGTGTTTGAAATGTGTGCTTTATTTTGTACGGAAATTTTGAGGGAAAATTTTGAAGGGAAATTTTGGAGGGAATGTTTGGGAGGGAAAAGTTTGGAGGGAAAATTTCGTTCTTTTAGCTATAAGATTGTTGGGGGTTTATCGTTGTACCATTGTATTTTTTGGTGAGGAGTGAGAAAATTTCATTCTTTTAAACTTTTTAGTGAAAAGTCATGGACTCGTCTGAATCAATCTCAATGTTTGAAGATTGTGGAAATTTTGATTTAAGTGGGGATTTCGAAGGAACTAGTGATAATTTACCTTCAAGTGAGTATTTTAAAGGCATTAATTATGATGATGAAGAGCTTCTTCCATGTGGATATTTTAAAGCACTGAGGAAGATGATGAAAATTTTCTTCCAAGTGACGATTTTCAAGGCACCAATGATGATTTTGCTCAAGGAAATGATTCTCAAAGCATCAACAATGATTTTCCTCCAAACGATGATTTTCAAGGCACTAACATTGATTTTCCTTAAAGCCAAAATTTTCCTCCAAGCGAGGATTTTCAAGGAACAAACAATGATTTCCCTCCAAGCCAAGATTTTCCTCCAAGCAAGGATTTACAAGACATCAAACTTGATTTTCCTCCAAGTGAGGATTTTGATGGGATAGATAATAATTTTGGTGAGAATGAAGGCACTAATGATGGTGTATATTATTTTCCTTCAAGCGAGGATTTCAATGACACTGATGATGATTTTCCTCCAAGCGACGATTTTAATGGGACTGGTAATGTTCCTCCCCCAAGCAAGGATTTTGATCGCACTAACGGAGATTTTCCTCCAAGCGAGGATTTTTATGGCATAGATGGTGATTTTCCTCCAAGAGAGGATTTTAATGGGACAGATGATGATTTTGGTGAGGATAAAGGAAAAAACAATATTGAAGATGGTTTTCCTCCCAGCCAGGATTTTGGTGGCTGTAATGATGATTTTCCTCCAAGCAAGGATTATGATGGTAGTGAAGACGATTTTTCTCCAAGCGAGGATTATGATGGTAGTGAAGATGATTTTCCTCCAAGCGAGGATTTTAATGGCAGCAATGATGATATTAGTCCAAGTAAGGATTTTAATGGGACGGATGATGAATTTGGTGAGGATGAGGGCACCAATAATGCTGAAGATGAATTTCCTCCGAGCGAGGATTATGATGGAACCGATGATGATTTTCCTCCAAGCGAGGATTTTGATGGAACTGATGATGATTTTCCTCCAAGCGAGGATTTTAAAGGGACAGGTGATGATTCTGGTGAGGATGAAGGCACCAATAATGATGAAGGTTATTTTCCTCCAAGCAAGGATTTTGATGGAATTGATGATGATTTCCCTCCAAGCAAGGATTTTAATGGGACGGATGATGATTTTGAGGGGGATGAACCCACCAATGATGTTGATTTAACCTCAAGTGATAAACTTGATACTGATGTGGATACTCATTCTCCTACTAATTTTGGTGATGATAATCTCAATGAGAGGGATGTTATTCCTCACATTCATGAGGATATTCATTCTAATGAGGATGATTTAATTGTTCATGAAACGCAAAGGAAAATTGTACCAATGAGCAAGATTAAGTGTAGGAATAGGCCATTTTAAATCAATTGAAAGCATTCTAGTTATACAAGGTCTAGGAAACATTTTCTCACAAGTCCCAGTTCTATTACCGATTTAATTTCAAGTGAGTGTTGCCAAAAAAATTCTCTGAAAAAAATACACTACAATTATGCTTTTGAGAAAAGACGAGCATATCTATCAATGAACAAAAATATCCAGAATTTATATTTGGTAGGGTGCATGATTTATACAAAGGAAGGTTATGATTATCGCATTTGAAGTATTTTTCTTTGCAAAAGGGCATTCAAAAGAATCCACTCAATTGGTATTCTTAGACTATCAAGAATCCAGACAAGGCTAGAAAAGGATCCTACATTTTATTCTAAGAATAGCATGCACAAGCTAGTAGGCCGTTAACAAACATTGCAATGTCATGGATGCATGACTTCTTTTCTAGGCATGGAGAGAGTATGCCAGATATAGAAACCATACACATTCTAGATAATTTCTCAAGGCAGGAAATCTACAACTTGTACAAGGCATTTGTTCAAGATGTAGAAGGAAATAACAATTTCATTAGATATGCATATTTTACAAGACTATCGAAAACAGAGTTTATCAATGTCCGTATTCCTAAGAGGTCAAGGATGGGGGTTTGCAGTATATGTGCTTCTATTAAACAAAGAAGGGATAAATTGAAAGGGATAGAGAGAGGTATGTCTCTAACAACTTTATTTTTTGGGAATAAATATCTATTACAAAAGCTCATCAATGTTTTATTTTATTTTATTTGTATATTCTGTTATTAAAGAACTTCAGGTACATCGCAATCAACAATCAATTGAATGAAAAAAATTATACAAACATCGCAAGAAGTGTTATGATGAACCACATTAGTATATGGGTTTGATAATTGATGGCATGGATCAGAAAAAAAACACTTTTGCCACATTTTGTTCGTGTACCAAAGAATTTAAAGGAGGAAAATTGTATTCAATTTCACTTGGTTGGTTGTATGGTTTTTAATGATCAAATGTCTTCAAAGCTTTACATTATAGCTCCCAATATTCACAATGATGCAAATCTGACCATTAACACAATTCACCATGTACTGGCTCATTAGTCTGGTAATATTCCTCGAGTTCTATATCTGCAATTGGACAACACCAGCTGGGAAAACAAAAATCAGATCCTGTTTGGTTATCTGAACATCCTTGTTGAATTAGGAATTTTTCAAAAGGTTATATTTGTTTTCCTTCTTGTTGGGTATACACATGACCAGGTTGATCAAATTTTTAGTTTTTTTCCAATGACATTGGGGAAGAATAATGTTGGGAGCCTGCCATCATTAACTGAAATTATTAGAAAAACATATAGTCCAGAGCCTATTGTGCTAACATTGGAGGAAACTATTGACATGTGAATATTTCTTTTGGGATCACATGGTGAAGAAAGGTGCATTGAGAAACTTAATGACATTAGCTTTCATAATCAATTTCATATTAAAAAAATTGATGGAAAAACACTACTATTGGGTAAGAAGTACTCAACAAGTGCAGAATGGGGACCTACATTAGGTTTAACATTTCTGAAATTCATCCCAGGTCATCAAATGTATGCTTCAAAGTTATCGTTGTTGCAATTAGCTATTGAGATTCAAAATTCACGCTGGCACAATAGAGATTTTGACTATTCTCAATGCTTGGAAGAAATAAAAAAGTCTATCAAAGATACATATGAATTTTTTGAGGTTGTTGATTCTATTTTGTGGGAGTCATTTTTCATGGAGAAAAATGACATAATTACAAACTGTACAAATTGAGATTTTTTTTAAGACTCCATTTGGTTGGCCACAAATTATGTCAAATGAAAATGATGAGATAAACGTTGAGCCTGAAGGTGTTGAGCCTTCTTAACCAGAATAAAGGGAAATGTACATTGGGTCTAGAAGATCATCTGCATGGTGTGAGGCGATGAAATACCTTTACAGAGGCTCAGTACAAGATATCAAGGAGGGTTGCATGATTCTAGTTTTGGCCACAGAAGATCCACGCGGTTATCCATTCTGTATTGCAAAAGTTATGAATGTCAATAAAGAAAATGAAGAAGTTATATCTATTGAAGTACATTGGTATGCAACAGACACACACCCATTTAATAGTGTGTACAAGCTGGGGATGGTGATCGAGAAAAGGGTTTGAAAAAAGGGAAAAGGAAAGGGTCAAAATGTAAATCATCGTCGCATAGACATTTTGAAATTAGAGGATGTTGAAATGGGAGGGTGCACAAAGATGCTCCCCAAAATCATTGCAACGGGGCCGCGTTAGCGGGGAAAAACCAAATGCGCACATGTGCCTAAGGAAGCGTACATGCTCCATTAGGTTGAGTACCAAACAAAGGCACGTGCGCGCTACTGCGCGTACGCCTTTCTAGCGTGTATGCGCTCAAAAGTGCGCATGCACCCCTTAATATAATTTTAAAAAAAAGGATAGAGGCATTATATTTCCTTCCACTACGGTCGAGCCTCACTCACCCATCGCGTACCTGGAGCTACAAACCACCATTGTCACCATTTCCACTCAAAAATTCTCTCAATACATCCACCAAGTGATCATGAAGTGCATTGGATAGGTAACATCCATGTTTTTTGTCATTTTATTCATTTTTGTTTGTTTATTAAATTTTCAATAATTCCCAAATTAGTAAAATAATAGAGAATTTTTCATTTGCAGAGAGTAAACCTATACAATGAATGAACAAAATGTTAACATGGAGTCCGGTGGAACACAAGAAAACACAAATCTTGGAACCAATGAAAACCCTCAACAAAATCAAAATGACCAAGAAAATCAAAACCCCCAACAAAATTTCAACCAAGACGACTTGAACCATTATGTAAATAAAATAAGAGTGGACACTCGAGAACTAAGAAACACAGGGGAACCATCATGAGTGTCCCTTTCCACCTCAATTAAGAGCTCAATTGACTCCCTCATCCATGCACATCTCCAATTGATTGACATGACTGAATATAGAGCTAGGATGCGGGAGTATTATTCCACAGGCATTTCCAAGGATGAAATAAAATATTTGAATATTACAAAGGCCCAATTATATAGTATGTTCACGGATCCAAGAACACAACAACCACTAGACATCAGAAAGCCACATGTTTGCATGGATTGGTGTCATTTCCAACCATGGAGGGACAATTGGATGCATAGGTGGTTCATGGTTTACGATAAACCTCCCTGCAATAATAGAGAGGTTGCACAGTAATTCCTTCGACAACTGTGGGATGAGTTTTGCGCTCGGTTTACATGTCAACTATTTTGACATAATCGAGTTCCAGGGTGTTGGGCGTGGCTCTTCCTAATATTGACCTGCTACCTGGAGGAACCCACTGAGAGGGCCACCAGAACCTAGGCACGATCCAAACCCCTCTCCCAAGCCACCTCAATTACCCCACAAACTTGATCATATCGAGGGGGAGATGAGGAGTGTTGCACGTGGAATTATTAGACATACCGCCTTTTTAGTAGTGACTAGAGTGGAGAGATAAGTTGACCCTGATAGAGACTCAGGTGTAGGGCCTTCATGACAGAGTTAGGATAGACCTATGACTGGTGGTAGCCATGCTAGGCCTTCTAGTTCGGTAGGGACAATGCCACATATTTTTCCCCATTGCAGGCATACTTTCCCTGGCCTAATCAAGGGCCTCTATATGGAGAAGGTTAGCACCTTTTTTAATGTGTTTTCAATCATCACTTGATATTTTGTAAAGTAATTTTAAAGTATTTGTGTTTGACTTAAACTATTATTCCAATGTACAGTTATTTAGAGCTGAGACGCCATCATGGGAGAATGTAGGAGCTCCCAATTTGGACGCAGCAATGGCAGCTACAGCTGAAATTGTGGCACCTCACACGAAGTTATTTTTAGTACCTCACACAATATTGTTATTACTTATGGCATTTCTATTATTTATGTTTTTATATTTATGACATACACGATGATAGTTCATACAATATTTTTGAATATTTTGATTGCCTAAATAATTACTTGTTTAATATGTTCATAATGTGCATGCATTTTCGTGTCCACAGGTATGCCCGGACTTCGATGATCAACCATCTCTGCTAGGGATCGAAAGATCACCATTTACACAGGTACAATGTGTAGTTAAAATCACGCTTTTAATTTGAATTGTTATGACTTACTACGGTTTAATTTGATTTTGGTTTACTAAAATATGATATTACAAATGTGTATGTAGGGGCCACCAACAGCTACAGGTGGAACAGTTCCCCGTCCCCCATTTAGTCCCATGTTTCCTCCCTCTCCCATGAGTCGCCCCCCTCGCTTCCATCCAGACCCCTCCCTCCGTCCACCCACTCCCTTCCATCCAGCCTCACCTCTCCGTCCATACCCCCCCTCTGTCCATCCTCCCCCCTCCATCCATCCTCTCCCATTCTTCCACGCCCCCTGGCCTATACATCCTCCCCCATTCATCTACACCCCACTGTATATCCATCCTCCCCCATTCATCCACGCCCCCCTTCCATCTAGCTTCCCCCCTCCGTCCACAACCTCCCTGTTACACCTAAAATCTTCCCATCATGAGATTCCATGTATACACCCCTGGAGATACCTTGACAGAGTGATTGACCTGGAAGAATTTGTACCCATTTGTACTAGGTTTTAAGAGGTCGTCACAAGTTGCACTCATGCAGCATGCAACGTCACAGCTTGCTCTATTGCAAGGTGCGTCGATGTCAGTTAATAGATAAAAATAGCCTTTCGAGCCCCTTCTCGAAGCTTGCTGACTTGGGACCCTATCCCTGACCTCTTCAGGGAGCTGGCACTCAGTTCCTAACACCTTGGAAGGATCCCTTAAGCCTCTCCTATCATATCTCAACCTATTTTATCCATACCCTGTCCACATAGTCCTATTTAAATGAAACTCACTCCCATCCCAAGGGAGGAAGTCTATGGTACTCTTATGCTGGTGAAATCAAGCCCAATAGATCTAACACTCTAGCTTGGGGAACATCCACTTCTCTCTAGGAGCTTTGGCATGGCTTGTCGGAAGGAGGTTGCAGCATTAAGGCTATGGTTGTAATCCTCTTTTCTATTGTACTCCTCACATTTCAATACAGTTAATATAATTTCTTTCCATAAATGTTGTCTCCTAGATGATGTTTAGAGTTTTCCTCCTTAACTGTTAACTTAGATCTATCATATGAGATATATGCTTTCACTTCTTGTGGTCTGTTACATGTTCAACAGGGTTTAGCTACCTACGATCTGGCAGTGCTGGAGCACTGGATCAACAAAGGAGAAAGGGATCTACAAATCTAAGGTAAACGATCTACTCTTTCATTTGTATTTCTATACGATATAGGAAAGTATTTTATGTTCTGTCCTATTTGTTCTAGACTTACGTTAAGCTAGGGAGATCAGGCCTTGAGTCTGCTCTCAGTAGATTGTCCGTCAAACAAATCTGGAGACCATACTAGGGAGACATCTTGTTCTATAGTTTTCAATCTGGGAGTCATTTTCAATTGATTGCTTCACACAAGCCTTTTATTTTTCATTTGCTTCTTGAGTTGATTTCACTCTCAGATCTTCATCTTGAAGACTCTGATCTACTTCCTTTGAGTTTGTACTACTCATTTTCAAACCATTTCATAGTTCATTTCTTGGAGATTTGATTCATTTTTGAACTTAGATCTCTCCTGTCACACCTGGTTAGTGAAAACAGAGCGACACTATGTCATTTCTGGTCTATGTTCTTTGTCTGTTAGCCACTCGTCGCAGACCTTTCATTAGTATACTACGACACTGTCACACTCCCCACATTGGTTAACTACGACGTCGCACTATGTACAATCACAGAGTGTGTCGATTTGTCGAATTTGGCATGCAAGCATCCCCTCTCCATTTGTTAATTTGAGCTTTGGTTTGCTGTATGAACTCCCTCCGTGCTGCAAGATCCAATCAGAGATCCTATCTTTGATTTGTGTGTTGAGTGTTTGGTTTTGTTCGGATTGATTTTGGGTTCCATCTTAGACAAGTATGAGAACCGGTAGTGGTGGATACTCTTGTCTCCTCCACCTTCATCCGCTCACCCTAGCATTCCCTTCTCTCCTTAACCGATCTGGTTACTACACTATATCAGCTCCCAGACCTCATTTGAATTATTTTTTGAGCTTTGCTTGCTTGGTTTGCTTGCTACTGTCTGATTTTGAGTCTTGTGTGTCTTTCATCCTGATTAAGTGCTCGTCCTTTCTTGAGTTTTTTGAGTGTATTGAGTGCTGCAAGTAGTGTTTTCTTTTCAGTCATTTACATCTGAAAGCGTAGTTGTTATCAAATTAATCTTTTGATGCATCCATTGGAAAGTTAAAAGTGCTTCTTTCCCATCATTTCTCAAGCATTGTTGTAGAAAATTGTTCATGCATTGGAATGTTTTGCTTATGCATGTTTTGAGAAAATTGAAAGAATATGTGATCGCTTATGTTTTTCTTGAATTATGAGCTTCTCATTTTCTTGAAAAATCCAAAGTATATTTCATTTTTTTGCAAAATTAGTTCCATGCTAAGGAAAGGTAGATGCATTTTTTATTTTCATTGCTTTTAGGCCATTGAAAGTGAAATTGAAAAGCTTGCATACTCCATCTTAGAATTCTCTCTTTTCATTACCTAGCATCATTTTTGTTTTGAAAAGGAAAAGAAAAGGAGAAAATGTTGTGATTTGGATTAGTAGTGTTGTGATTTTTTGTGTTTTGCACAAAAATGAAAAGAATGCTTTTATAGTCAAACTTGTTTGAATTGGGAATTATTGCATTTGCGTTGGTAAAATTGTTGAAAAGAAAATGTTTTCTCCCTCCCATAGGTAGCATTCATCGAAAGAAAAGCATACTTCATGCATGTAGCTAGGCCTTGCATTATTTTTCCGATTATGTACTCACTTCATGCATTCACCTAACCATCCAGATAAAAATTTTAGCAACTTGTGTGTAAGTTAGAGACGTGTTCTGGCGTCATTAAGCGTGGTAGCTATCATTATTTGCCACCAATGTATCCCGGTGGTATTGCAGTCTTCCACGTACTTATCGGTATATCGAGCTCCTTCACGTACCCACCAAGTACCATAATATGTACTTGGAATATATCGAAGGGTGTATCACATACTCGGTAGTATATCGGAAGGTCTCTTGTCGAACGATTGTGCATTAGATAACACCACTACGGATTTGAGCTCCCATGTACCTTGCGTATATCGGGAGACACCACTAGGATTCCTGAAACCAACTGAGTTAACCCTTTGGACCTCTTGGCAAAGCAATACACCGAGAACAACACTCGGGTAGATTAGCACGCATGTACTGTCTAGGTAATCGGGTATGCAGGTGTCACGTCCCCTCCCATCCAACCAACTAGATGGAGAGGATCGTGAGGTTAAACTGGGCATCCAGCCCCATACATTATAAAGAAGCATTCAAACTATCATTCAGATTTTTAAATAGAGATATGAAGATGCATAATTATCAGAAATCAAGCGAGATTTATTTATGAATTGCACAATCTTCACACATTCATAATATTCATCAACTGGTAATTGCCAATTTAACGCACAAGAGAATACTTATCTTATACAGAAGTAGTCCCACGCAACTGGCTATGCAACTGCAACGTTCCACCCAACCGTAGGCCAGTGTGCTCCTCAATCTCTCAGCACCACTGCCACCCCCCGAGCTGGGCATGATCTCTACAAGGAACCAGGGAACCACAGACTCACACATAGCCAAGCGTACACCAAAATGAGCCAAGCCAATCTACAATTGGGTTTATCAGGCTGCTAGGAGATGGAAAGGAAGAGTTGCTAAGCTAGTGAGCTCCAGCACAGAGCCAGGGATAACCTTGCAAGATCTATCTAGCTTGGCACCCACAATACCTACACACCCAGCACAAGGAAGTATTCTTTTCTCTGCTATACAGTCCCTCAAGCCATACCTTCCCTATCTAGTTCTCTCAGGGTATGCATAGAAGAGTAACCAAAGCCCTCTTGATCTTCTTGAGAGGTTGCCTCCCCCACTAGGTTTATCAAGCCACTTCTATCCACTACCACTCCCAACTTCAATTCACAGGTTCAAACCAAAAACGAGGATGCACATAACAGCAGAACCCCACTTGCTGGGCATGAGAAAAACGTTTTCCACAGTGGGATGCATGAGATGGGGTTTCAACTAACCCAGAAAAACGTGGGAACCCACAAAAACGAAATGGGAAGTTGGTGAACAACCCAGGAAGCCAAATCCGTTTTTAGAAAAACGTCCAGGGTCCATTCGGGGCAAAAACGACCTCCCTCCTAGTCCCCAATTCGTGGCCTTCCTCTCCCAACTGTTATACCAGGCAAAAACGACTCCCAGGCATGGAAAAATGCAATATTTAGATGAGAAACATAAATGGAAAGGACCCAGCTAACTCCAACTGCATGAGTGAATGAAGACTCCCATTCCCCATGGCTTTGGGCACCATTTCGTGGGTGGTTTCTTGCCCCACAAGCAAAAACACGATTTTCCAAGTTGATGGCTTGCCCATGCACGAAAATGGCTTGCCCATACTCTTTCATTCCCAAGGTATGAACTGCCTTAACCAATTTCTTGGAAAAATTAAATGATTGGGTACATGAGACAAAATGGGTAGTTGGTGGTTTATGGGTTTCCCCATTGACACATGGATTAATACTATTGGCTCAAGGGTTTGAATAATTTCCCTCCTTATTCCTTGTAGAACCATGCCCCATCTCTTTTGTTGCATCGCATAGCCGGTTGTGGGTATTTTTCATTAAAATTCGTATTTACATGATGTCTTATATACATTGTGCCCATCTCGCACAAGAACCATAGGCATCTATTTTAATTGCCGATACATAAACACTAAATCAATGGTGGGGCCTTGGCCTTGAGCTCCTCACCATGATTAAGTTACAATATTTACATCATTTACAAAGGGGGTTCAAAATGGGGACGTGACATACCCCTCCCCTTACATTAGCACTGTCCTCAGTGCTCATCAAAATTGAACAAAAATGGATATGCCATCCTCATGGCATCCTCCAGCTCCCATGTAGCCTCATCGGGACCGTAGTGCTTCCATTGCACCTTTACCTGTCCGATGGCTCGGTTCCGGAGCAATGTTACTTTCGTGTCTAGGATGCGCAATGGATCGGTTTGGAATTCGCCCTCGGGTTCCACCTGGATCACATCCCAATTAATTACATGGTTAGGATCATGTACATATTTCTTAAGCAAGGAGACATGAAAAACATTATGAGCTTTAGTGCTAGCAGGCAATGCAAGTCTATATGCAACTGGCCCTATTCTTTCAAGCACTTCAAATGGTCCACAATATCTAGGTGATAGCTTGGCACAACTCCCAAGCTTCAAGGAACTCTTCCTTGATCTTACTCTAAGATACACATGATCCCCAACATTGAATTCCCTATGCATTCTATGTTTATCTGCATAGCTTTTGTGTCTATCATGGGCTGCTTTCAAATTTTGCTGGATCTTTGCAACCTCTTGTTCCATTTCCTTAAGCAATTCTGGCCCAAGTACAATTCGGTTCACTGGATTGTCCCAAGTCACTGGTGTCCTACACCTTCTACCGTACAAAGCTTCATACGGACTCATTCCCAATGATTCTTGATGCCCATTATTATATGCAAACTCTACCAGGTGTAAATAATCCTCCCACTTGGATGGCTTGTCCATTACATACATGCGTAGCATGTCTTCAAGTACCTGATTTACTCTTTCTGTTTGCCCGTCTGTTTGAGGATGGTACGCGGTGCTAAAGTTCAACTGTGTACCCAAATCTGCAAAGAGAGCTTTCCAAAAATTGGAAGTGAACTTGGTATCCCTGTCAGAAATTATTGCCTTAGGTAACCCATGTAATCTGAATATTTCCTTCATGAAAATATCTGCAATGGCATCGGCTTTATGTGTGGACTTAACCAGTATGAAATGTGCTGCCTTTGTTAACTTGTCCACCACAACCATGATGGAATCATGTTGTCTCTTGGTCATTGGCAATCCTGTAATAAAATCCATGGAAATTATTTCCCATTTCCATTCTGGAATTGGCACTGGGTGCAATAAACCTGCTGGGTGTTGGTGTTCAACCTTCACCTGCTGGCATTCCATGCACTTAGAGATGTATTCAGCGATTGGCCTTGAGCTCCTCACCATGATTAAGTTACAATATTTACATCATTTACAAAGGGGGTTCAAAATGGGGACGTGACAGCAGGCAAAGGTACAGTCCCAATCCTCCTTATCGCGTCATATTGTTGGACCCTACAGTATACAGTGGTTTGTGATGCCTTGATAATCCTGTGAGGTTATAGACTTCGAATCCACTCTTATCACATAAGTTTTCTTGTGGCCTTAGTTTGTGTAGGGTTTTGTCTGGTCTGTTTTTCTTTTAGCTTGCCTTAGGAGAAAATTTTTGTTTCAGTCACTCTGGCTGACTTTCCTTGGAGAAGGTCCCGTAGAATCCAAAATTTTCCACCTGAAAATCCCCTTGAACAGGAGGTAATTTCAAGGGTAAGGATGGACCCACATGCCATGGTTGGGTCACAAGAGGTGGAAAACCCCACTTTGAATATTGGAGGACATTTGTTTCCACGTACTCCTCCATATTCACCTGCCTCTCATCCCCCACAGGATGAAGAAGCAGAAATCCCCACTTCACAAGACTTACCTCCCATTGCATTGGGAGAGCCTGGATCGTTGGAATGGATAAATCAACCCCAACACGACCCCACGGCAGTTGTTGGTCCTTTAGCAGCTTATTGGACATCTTCTACTAGTCACCTAATGGCCCATTTTTCCGTCACAACCCCACCCATTCAGGATAGTCCTGACAATCGCTTGACACCTTATCGTGAGCAATTGGCTCATTTACGTGCCATGGGTGAGGAGTTTCGAAGTCGAAACTTTCAAATAAGGTTTGATGATCAACCAATCCCAGGTCACTCTTTATATTTCAAGTCACCAGAATCATCCACACAACACGCGACCACTACTAAAACTGGTCAACCATCCATCCCTGCACATGTATCTCCTAGACAGGAGACCGGTTCGGTACTTCCTACTACCCAACCTGTTGAACAACAACACTCCAACACACCTATCACTATCGCATTTACTTTACCAGTTCCTCCCCCACCTCAAAATTCGAGGGGAGGATACTCCATTACCACGGATTATCTTATTGGTAACGTTACTACTACGGTAGCTAATCAACAGCCTATGTTGGTTCAACCTTTGTATAGTGGTCAGCCTATTGTGGCTGGGGGGAAACCCCTGTTTCCTAACTAGAACGTAGGTAGTGGAATCCCCAACGGACCTCCCGTTGGATCTTCCCAACCTGCTAGACCGTCCACCATGGGATTATCTCATGTTGGGGGGCCATCTAATGTAACTCAACCCTCATGGAGTCAAGCATATCCAGGTTCCTTTAACCCTGCACCGGGTCAATCTAATCCTGGAAATGCAACATACAGGATACCCTATCCTGGAATCCCATACACTCTATGGGGGCAGCAGCCCATTTTACAACATGGACCCCAACCAACCATCCCTCAAGTACCACCACCCCGATCGGTACCCCCCCCACCTCCTGGTGGAGGCGGTGGGCCCCCACCAAACTTTGGAGGAGGCAGACCTCTCCCTTCTGGTGGAGGTCTAACTCGTTCTACCAACAATGGCCCCCACCCTTCCAATGGTGGCGGGAATGGTCCACCACCCCCCTAGGAGGAGGCGGCAGAGGACCACCCTATTATGGTGGGGGAGGACATTTCCCTTCGAGGAGTGGAGGTGGTCCACCACTCCCTCCAGGTGAAGGCAGTGGCAGATCTAATTATTATGGTGGCGGTGGTGGTGGTGGAGACCCTCATCCTTCTAGCGGCGGAGGTGGTGGGGGCCCCCATCCTTCTAGAGGCAGAGGTGGTCCACCACCCCCTCCAGGAGGAGGAGGTGGCGGGCCACCTTATTATCGTTATGGACCCCCACCTCCCCTCGGCGGTGGCGGTGGACCTCCACCCCCTCCTAGTGGTGGAGGTGGAACCCCACCTTATTGGAATGGACCACCTTATGGTGGCAGACCCCCTTACGATCTGGGAGGCACACCCTCTACAGTTAGTTTCCTCTATGGTCACCCTTTAATCAGTTGATATGAGGTCCTACCAGTCCTTACATGCCTTACCAGGACTACTAGTACCCGCATCCTAATCAACAACTGCCCTTTTTGGCTACTTTGGACCTACCTGATCGATCTCAACTGATGAATGACCCCATCTACCATGGAACAATTGGACCCTGATTCTGGTGAAACTTCCGTCGGATATCCCTAAGTTTGATGGCAAGCCAGACGAGGATCCTAAGCACCATGTGATGACATACCATTTATGGTGTTCATCCAACTCTCTGATGGACAACTCGATCCGTCTAAGATTATTTCAATGGACTCTCACTAGTTCAGCTGCCAAGTGGTATATCGAATTACCACCTCATTCTTTTCATGATTTCAGTTCTCTTGCTATTAACTTTTTAACTCACTTCCAACTGCCTATAGGATACGAAACTGGTACGGACCTTCTTACCTCTCTCCGCCAGAATACCGCTACTCATATCTCTACTCATATACATGAGTGGTGAAGGAGAAGATGCTTGATTAGGGCTCCCATTCCAGACCAACTCCTAGAAGAATGGTTTACGAAGTCTCTCATCCCTCACATAGCTCGAGATGTTGCCATGGGCGGTGTTGTCACTAAGGAACAAGCTATCGCTCGTGCCCATTACCTAGATTTGGTCTATGCTCAATCGGGCACGTTGTTTGAGATTCTTCCCGACGCACCCCACGACACTTATGACCCCACAAAACCTCCTAAGAGACCCCAAATTGATGGCATTATTGGATCCCTTAACACCCAGCCTGCTTCTAACGTTGTTGGATCGTCGAACCTTCAAGGTTCCTTTCCATTGCCAACTCAAGCTAGGCACAACACCACCAAATCAACCACTCCTGCTGTAACTGAAGAGGTGAGTTCTGTCCAATCAGCTTCATCTCAGAAATATTGCGGCAAGAAGAAGAACAAAGGGAAACCTAAGATTTCTTCTTCCCAGTAGGAACAAAAGAGCACTCCCGATGATACAAAATAGAAATAGAAACTAAAGTATCCTTGTTTACTGTGCAGAGATGATCACTTCTCCAAAGAATGTCCCTATAGAGACGAAGTCCAAAAGTTTCTTAAGGTTAAACCGACTCCCGCAGTCCTCAACGATCCGTTTCCCACTCAAAATAAGCAACTAATTGCTCAACCCCCCCAGCCCAGGGGGAACCATCCAATACCGCACATGTTCTAATGGTGCGTAACGAGACAATCAATTTGAAAAGTCGCTTGTGATCATACGACTCGGTTCCTTCGAAGGAACCTGATGGAAGTAATACTGAAAAAGCTTCCAACTCTTTACCTGATGTTACTGTACCATGAGCTTCTCTCACCATTGAGAAGTCGTCCTTAGATTCGATATTGTGACCGCCTAAGAGCACGATTCGAAAAGTTTTTTTCAATCCTAATGCTCGGGCAGCACAGAATTACAATATCGTAAAGGACTTGGCACAAGCTCCTTGCGCCATGTCCATGCTAGAATTTTTGCAGAATTGTCCTAATCAACGCAAAACTCTCCTTGCAGCAATCGGTCTAGTTGACCCCAATTCTTCGAATGCCATCATGTTCCAACTTGACTACTTCAAACTGAGGCTTTCCCATCAGCTCGCATTCCAAGTAGCTGCGAACATTGCTAGGAAAATTTTCCATCCCACCCTTTTAGATGAAGGCGCCTCTACTTTTGTCATGTCGATCGCCTGTTGGAGAGCCATCAACTCTCCCAAATTGAATCATTCTCCTACCACATTGAAATCATTCAACGGGTGTGGATTTCAACCTCATGGGCTCCTACAGGCTCTCGCAGTTGAGTTGGATGGAAAGACCGTAACCATTAATGTAGAAGTGGTCTCGGCCCCGATAGATTATAATCTCTTGCTTGGTCGCAATTGGTTTTACGCCATGCAGGCGATAGCCTCTTCAGTCTTCCGAGTAGTACAATTCCCCCATCAAGGATGAATTGTTATTGTTGACCAATTAGATTTTTGCACACCGGACACTACTAATCATCCTGGTGACCATCTTCCTTCCATTGGAGTATAGGGGTTGGCCTTTTGAAACATTCATCTCTCATGGGCGTTTTTCTGACTTCAAACCCCCCGAATCATGTTGCCTCGGTGAACATGATCTCCACAAAGATTTCATCTGACTCCACTAATACTTGGCTTGTACCTGATGAAACCACAACACACCTGATTGGAAACGCAATGCCTCTTTCACCTGCTGAATGCATTTACGAGGCTATCCAATCAACACCGGAGGACCATTTAACTATGGCCTCCCACCCCGTTCTCTACGGCGGGCATCATCTCTACCTAATCTCTTACTTCATACTTTCCATTCATACGAGTCCATCATGGAGGTTATGAATGTTGATGATGGTCCATGGGATGACCTCCACCATAGGTCATCTTTTCTTCCTCCTTTGGAGTACATAGAGGACAACATTAGCACCATCTTTTCATCGGATATCTACCTGTTCCCTCATTCCCCCATACTCACATGTCTTTCAGACACTGAGAGTAACTTGGCCAACATTGAGCCTACCACCCCGGTAGACATTTCGGTGAAACCTGGTGTAGTGGAACACATTCGCATAGGCCAGAAATGTTCCCCTGAAGAAATAGCTATTGGTACGACCTTATTCACGCGATTTCGAGACATATTCGCTTGGTCCTATGAGGAGATTCCTGGGATAGACCCCGCAATTGTTTCTCATGAAATAATAACCTATCCTGACATCTAACCTGTACGTCAAAAGTTGTGACCGATACACCCCCGAAAGACTGCGGCGATGAAGGCAGAGATTGAAAATCTCTTAAAGGATGGCTTCATCTATCATGTCCCGTTGATGGATTGGGTCTCAAACATCATCCCTATGAACAAAGAACAGGGTACCATTCGTGTCTGTGTTGATTATCGAGACCTTAACAAGGTTTATCCAAAGGACAACTACCCGACCCCGTTCATTGACCAGATTATTGACAATTGTGCCGACAGCATCATCTTTTCATTCATGGATGGCTTTTCTGGTTACAACCACATTGAGATCAACCCAGCCGACCAACATAAGATGGATTTCATCTGTCCTTGGGGGACGTTTTCATACCGCAAACTCCCGTTTGGCCTTAAAAACATTGGCACCACATTCCAGTGGGCCATGCCATATTCCTTCCATGACCTTAAGGACTTTGTGGAACCCTACCTGGACGATCTCCCTGCTCATTCAAAGCAGCATGAGTTCCACATGGATCATCTGACGGCCATTTTCCTCATATGAAAATGGTACAATATCCGTCTGAATCCTCATAAGTGTATCTTTTGCGTTGAGTTCAGACACCTCTTACGATTCATAGTCTCGAAGGATGGGATCCACATCGATCCCTTAAAGGTGGAATCCATTTTCAACCTACCACCTCCAACTGATGTGACGGAACTTCAAAGCCTCCAAGGGAAGGAGACTTATTTAAGGCATTTTATTTGTAACTTCACGGAGAAGACTACGGGGTATATCAAACTGCTTAAGAAGGACGTCCCTTTCATTTGGGATGATCAAGCTTAAAAATCCTTCAACAACATCGAACATGCCATCGCGCATGCCCCCATAATCCAACCGCCAAACTATTTATGAGATTACATCTTATATCTCGCTGCTTCTACTACCACTATTGCCATGGTCTTGGTACAGGAGAAACAAAACACCCAAGAACATGTAATATACTATGCGAGTAAGGGTCTCATTGACGTTGAAACTAGTATTCACTTGTCGAGAAGCTTGCTCTCATGGCAGTCATCGCCGTCCAAAAGTTTTGGCACTATATCTTGCTCTGGACCACCACCATCATTGCAGACTTGAACCCCATGTACCACATATTGACATGTCAGGTGCGTGGGGGCCAGTATTCACGCTCGATCGTGATACTGCAAGAATTTGACCTTCTTTTCGAGAAATCCAAATCTAAAAATTCCTTGGTGTTTGTTGAACTTATTTGTGACCTTCCCCGTTTTAATGTAGAAGTTGAACACAATGACTCTTTTCTGGATGAATCATTGTTTCTCATCAGTACGACTGATCCATGGTACGGTGATATTTTGTTATATATTCAAATCCAACGCTTCAACCCTCAACTCTCTCGTGATGACCGTCGTAGAATACGCCACCATGCGAAATATTATTTGATCATCAGTGATACTTTGTACTGCCATGGCGTCGATTCAATTCTTCGACGTTGTCTAACTCACGATGAGGCTGAACACATTCTGAATGACTGTCACGCTAGGGCATGTGGCAGTCACCTCTCTGGGATGGCTACACCCCAGAATATTTTGCGCGCGGGATATTATTGGCCTACTATCTTCAAATATTGTATTGAGTTCATGAAAAGATGTCCTCCATGTCAACACTTCCATATGAAGAAGCGCACCCATCCCGCCCCGTTACACTCGGTTATTGTCGTGGGCCCCTTTGCAAAATGGGGCATCAATTTTATGCATTATAAGCCTACCTCGGCCAGGGGGCATATTTACATCATTGTAGCTATGGATTACTTCACAAAGTGGGCCAAGGAAATGCCTACATACCAAAATGACTGCAAAACTGCCACACTCTTCATGTTCAATCATGTAATAGCGCGGTTTGGAGTTCCTCAGGTGATAGTTACCGATCATGTTTCTCACTTTCAGAACCATATGGTTGACGAATTGAGCGATAGATTGGGTTTTCACCATGAAACCAAACACCCTACCACCTGCAGTCCAATGGACAGGTCGAGGCCATTAACAAGGTCTTGAAAACTATGGTCCAAAGGATGGTAGGTATGCATAAGTCCAACTGGCATAATATGCTCTTTTCAGCATTATGGGCCTACAGAAATTCCATTAAAACTGCCACAGGTTTCACTCCTTTTCAATTGGTGTATGGATTGGAGGCTGTCCTTCCTATAGAGTGTGAAATTCTGTCTCTACAACTTGCTATCGAACTTCTTCCTAACACTACCGCCGAGGAAGAAAGTTTCCTATACTTAGAAAAACTTGACGAGTCCTACCGAGATGCTTCTCTTGCTAACGAAGCACACAAGAAACACAACAAATGTCAATACGACAAGTTAGTTGAACCTCGTATCTTCAACAAGGGTGACCTGGTCCTCACATACTACCAAAAACATGACAAACTAGGAGCAGGAAAGTTCGAGTCCATGTGGCACAAACCTTACATTGTCAAACATGTTTTGGAAAAGGGAGCTTACAAGCTTGAAGATTATGACGGAATATCTTTGGGTGAATGCCGTAATGGGCTTTACCTGAAGAGGTACTATGCTTGAACCTGTCATGCATAAACTTTCTTGTATATACTGTACATGGCGTGTTTGTGTGTTTTTTGTGTGGTGTGACGTGTTTTCTTTTTAGTGTCTTTAGATGTTGTTTCCGCTTATTATACCATGTTCTGTCTGCGTGTGCAGATGGCAACGTGCTACAGATTCGCGGACAGCGCCAGCCGGCATACCCATAATCTTGCCTTGGAAGCCTAGGTACTGTATTCCCCAACAAACGAGCTCATCAGCTAAGGAGGAAGTTTCCTTTGATCTGCAACCAACAATGCCGCAGAGTATCAGGCGGTAATTGGAACCCTAACCGATGCCATTTCCTTGGGTATGAACCACATTTTTATCCACATGGATTCTCCATTAGTGCTTTCCCATCTTAACCGGGTCTACACTATCCGTGTTCCTACCCTACTCCGTCTCTTTAGATGAGTCCGTCTCTTGGAAAGGTCACTTGAATCCATTCAATACCTGCACATTCCACGAGAGTTAAACACAGTTGTTGACTCGATGGACAACTTCATTTTACATTAGTACATCGCACACACATAATACTCATAATATGTAAAATCATTCACAACATGTAAATAATGCACTGTATAAAAAGAAAAGCATATGAACAAGATCACATCATTCATCATTTTTTGAAACACAAACTGTATAAATCGTCGGGAATGTCTATATATATATATCATCAAAAGTAGTGCTGGTACAAAAATCCAAAGCACGATGGCTTTCAATAAGTCTCTACAAAATCTGAAGCCTCGTAGCTTTCAGTAGTACAAAATCTGAGGCCTCTAAGCTCTCAGTACAAGTATAATAACATCATCAGGCCTGATGCCTGGCTCGTACACCCCTAGGACATACGACTCTGTCGCTGAGAATGGAAGCACTCCACAGTCCTCACTACCTTGTGTAGTAAGGCGTTGAAGCGTACGGACGCTCCAACTCCAAACCTCTGCATAGGTCTCGGTAAGTCATCTACCGTTGGCTTAGGAACATCCACTGTCAGCTGGGACAAGTTCTTGTACACGTCCTCCATCTCCACGATGGCAGCATGAGCACATGGGGGCACAATTTCTTCCCCACCTCTATCTCTCCTCGCCAGAAGAGAGACTCCTACAGGTCGTATGGGACCACATCTGCACACATATGTTATATACTTGTCAACACTACAACAAAAAAATCATAAATATACAAAACTAAAAAGTACAAGGGTTTTGTTCTTACCGATGTCTCCCCATGTTGTACCCTCGGGCAACACTAAGTCTGGATCCTCTCTGAAATCTGTACTGCCATACGGGTAGTCCTCAACCATGAGCAACTGGCCTTCCAACCAGCTGAAGAACTCGACACCAAAGCTGATGATAGGGACCCCACCATGATGGGCCATCACCTTTTCCCATCTGAACATGTGAGGATCCCTAGGATCCCTGTCATCCAGTCGTACCTGTGGGCGCAAGAGAGGGATCCGCTCCAAGAGGAACAATATCACTATCGATCTGTATCAAAATTGCTTGAGCTCTCCCCATCGACACTTGGTCAGCTGAGCTCGGATGTTTACGAGGAGACCCTTACACTAGTTGAAGATATTGGGGGACATACAGTCCTGCGCATATAGCATCTGAGCCCGAGTGGCCATGTGTAGGGCTTGTCTCCCCACCAATCTAGTAATAGTGAACAATATGGCACGCAGTGGGAGGTTTCCAACATCCCTAATGGGAATCTTCCCACTAGAGGATCGAGCATGAGCAGTACAATGCTGCATCACCATGTCATCAATAGTGTGATCACTAGCTTGTGATCCGGTGAGAACTACGGGGTCCCCTCTCTGGGAAAAATCGGTAAGAAAATAGATGTCCTCAACATCTATAGTGAGGATATGCTCACCAATCATGAAGTGTTGCTGGGCCACATCCCAACACTGGAGCATATGTGACAGTAGCAGGATTTGGGCCCTCATGCCCTGAATCTAAAAGAACATGAGCAAACCAGAGTTTCTCAAAGCATTTACGCATTGTGGATCATTGGCGGCTTGTACATCTTCCACCTCGTGTTCTCTTTCCCACCACTCTAATACCATGTTTGCTTGCTATCAACCTACCAAGGTGGGCATTTAAACAATGTTAAACCTCACTTCAACCATAGGAAGTCCACCTTTCGGGTTTAATTTGATGGTTGGGGTATGCGTTTCTGCCGTCGCACTGTGCTATTTCACATAGTGCGATAACGTCAAACTCCATGTTTTCAGGAGTTGCGCTGAGTTGGTCTCATCGCAGTTCCCAAAATGGCAGACTGCGATGAGCCGAGGGCACAATAGCCCTCCACAAATCCATAAAAAACCTAAAAAATGGACCTAAAATCAAAATGTAATCCACTACAATTTTGCTGGATGACGTTTAGGCTTACCTACTCCAGACAATGGGTGAAATGGCGGTTCGTAGCTCTCGGAATCGACAAGTGAAGTTTTAGCTCCAAATTGGCAAATGAAACAATGGTGACTATATTTGACCCATTTTTCTATTTATAAACAAAAAAGAATATTCCTTTTTTCAAATATTTGATGCTTTTAGGTCATTTGCTATAGTTTTGATCATCTTTGATCATATTTGGAATATCGGTTGACTATTTGACCTAGTTTCCAAGTGTGCAGGAGTTGTTAAGTGGTATTTTATGTTGTTTCTTGCGTTACAATGGTCATCTCAGGTATGGACAAATCCCTTGAATGTTTTGTCATTATTTTGCAACGGTTAGATTGTAATTATTTTATGATGATGAGCTTACTCTTCGTTTGTTCTTGTGCTCTTGTAACTATGAGAATAAGTCCCAAGTTGCGATTTATCTCTTTTTCGGACTCATTAAACTCCGACGGAAAAGGATACCCCCCGGAGTCTACCTTTATGCTTTTTTCAGGCTCTTGAAAAATGAAAATATTGCGAAGCGAACTTGTCGCGTTCACGCTTGTTAAAGTATTTGAATGGTTGTCTTCCTGGTGATAGTTTACTCCTTTTTCAGACCAGGGGGCACTACTTACGAAAAAGGTATACTCCAGCCAATCATGAATGGAAGAGTCCTCTCTCGCATTGTTTTACCCTTTTTCGGGTGATGAGGCTAACTTTACGAAAAAGGATCGTTGGAGTCTTCTTTACTTCTTTCCAGACTCTATAAAAATGAAATGATGACCGAGTTTACCTTCTATGGACTCATTAAACTCTTACATTGAAGAGCCCGCCATGGAATGAACCCATCCTATCCCAGGTTCGAAAAATATTTGGGATTGGACTCATCTATGAGATGAGCTATACTGAGCATCTGGTTACCCTCATCAAGATCATAAAAAACACAAGAGGCACTCATCATTCATGATGGGGAAAAAGGAAATTTTTTATGTTACACACTTTGTTAATGGCAGTACGTAGTCGTTCTTGAACATGGCACTCACCTACATTTGCATACTATACTTGGGTCATCTGTTTGTCCTCCATTTTTACCTACTTCCTGAGTCTTGTTGCCCCTTTGAGTCATTCAAAGAATGCTTCCCTCATTAGTTGCATTAGGAGTTAGTATTGTACTCGTCATGTCAATACTGCCAAGTCATGCCATGCCCATGTTCAAGAATACATCCACCATTTATCATCTGCAGTCAGTACACCCACCACCATGACGGTTTACTCTGAGTCAATATTGCATGTTACTATACCGTCCAATCTACTCTACACATATTTTATCGTGTTTCATGTCAATTGATGGGGGATTCATCATAGACCTCCTTCGACGGATTCATCCTTGTCGACATCAACTCATCATCTGAGGATTGAATCTAGAAACCAACCAAGTACCTTGGCCCTGCATGCCTCAATGGTAGGTTACCTCGCTTTCAACATGAGTTTACATCATTGAATTTTGATTGAAAGATTTCATCTTGTGTTCGACTTCATATCACTTATTCACAGTTGGTGATATGTACTGTGATACCTTGGGAATCATTGACATTAATGGTGATCTCCCTTGTGCTTGTTAATGGTTTGCATCAATGACCGGTAATCAAGTGGTTTCTACCATGTTTGACATCAAGACCTTTGTAATCACATGGATAGATTCATATCATTGCGGGTTCAGCTTGAAGACCCTGGGAGGTCATATTTTACCCAGGTTGAGATGGAATTTGTATTGAGTTATATCACACAGATCCACATTTGTACTGTTCATGTCTATGTTATCATCTCATCATGGATCTACACTTGTGTCTAGTAGCCATGATTGTGTTCAGTCGGTCATTACTACCATGGATCTGCATTGTATTGGTCGGAAGCCATGCTGTGAGTCATTTTGAGACTGTGTACTCAGAGTCAGTTGTACTGCAACAGCGTCCTTTGTCCGATAAGTCTATTGTCATTCCTTCTATCAAAGCACTTCACTTGTCTATCTTCAACAACTTCATGCTTTGGGGGGCATTCTGTTACACCTAAAATGTTCCCATCATGAGATTCAGTGTATACATCCTCGGAGTTACCTTGACTTTGTGATTGACCTGGAAGGATTTGTACCCATTTGTACTAGGTCTTAAGAGGTCATCGCAAGTTGCACTCATGCAGCATGCAATGTCACAGCTTGCTCTATTGCAGGGTGCTATGATGTCAGTTAATAGATAAAAATAGCCTTCCGAGCCCCTTCTCGAAGCTTGCTGACTTGGGACCCTATCCCTAACCTCTTGCGGGAGCTGGCACTCAGTTCCTAACACCTTGGAAGGATCCCTTAAGCCTCTCCTATCATATCTCAACCTATCCTATCCATACCCTCTCCACTTAGTCCTATTTAAATGAAGCTCACTCCCATCCCAAGGGAGGAAGTCTATGCTACTCTTATGCTGGTGAAATCAATCCCAATAGATCTAACACTCTAGCTTGGGGAACATCCACTTCTCTCTAGGAGCTTTGGCATGGCTTGTTGGAAGGAGCTTGCAGTGTTAAGGCTATGGTTGTAATCCTGTTTTCTATTGTACTCCTCACTTTTCAATGCAGTTAATATAATTGCTTTCGATAAATGTTGTCTCCTTGATTATGTTTAGAGTTTTCCTCCTTAACTGTTAACTTAGATCTATCATATGAGATATATGCTTTTAATTCTCGTGGTCTGTTACATGGTCAACAGGGTTTATCTACCTACAATCTGGCAGCGTTGGAGCATTGGATCAACGAAGGAGAAAGGGATCTACAAATATAAGGTAAACGATCTACTCTTTCATTTGTATTTCTATACGATCTAGGAAAGTATTTTATGTTCTGTCCTATTTGTACTAGACTTACGTTAAGCTAGGGAGATCATGCCTTGAGTCCACTCTCGGTAGATTGTCCATCAAACACTCCCTTATATCCATCCTCCTCCCTCTATCTAGGACCTCCTTCCCATTCACCATCCCTCCACATTCCCCCTAACCCTTTTGGTTCAATGCCCCCTATCGTAGAGACGGTATGGGTTCATCGTCCACAATGTCCTCCTCCACCGCATACCACCATATCTTCTCCAGTTCCCGCCACTATTGTGGCAACTACTATTAAAGTATCCTCACATGTATCTACAATGGTTGCACCGATAGTTGTTGCAACTACATCTGCACCCCCCCCGCATGACTGCATCAGCGCAGGTTGTCTAACCAACTGCTGCACCTGCTATCCCTGAAGCCCAGTCATGTCCATTGTTGGAGGTGTTCACAGTGAGAATCAAGATAATTTATGAAAATATTTTGATGCATTAACGAAAATTAATTTAATCAATTATTATTTTTCAATGAAATGATTGACGTAAATGTTCTAGGTTGGAATTGTTGAGAGGCTCAGCGAATCCAGGACACCTGCCTCATCTCTTTGACTCGTATCAGTGGTGAGTTATTTAAGATTTGAATTCTACATTCATTTTATAAATGTGGTAAATGTTACAAATGCTTGAAAATGATGGTATCTTCTTTCACTTGTTTTAGATCCTGGAGAGATGGTCTACTCCCAGACGGAAGAAGACCTGAGATACCAGTAGCTCCATGAAGAGGAAGATCGAATATGGATATGTTCCTGGGAGTGATGGGGGCGGTCACAATGCTTGACACACCATTTTTTGTACATTAGCTACAATGTGGCACTTTTGGGCACCATTTTCCATGTACTTGGTATCTATGGCACGAGTTGCCATGTATTTTGGATCTACAGCACGAGTTGTTGGATTTTGTATAGGGCATGAGTTGCCATGTATTTTTGATCTACGGCACAAGTTGCCAGATTTTGTATAGGGCACGATTTGCCATTGTATGTACATTGGGAACCATGTTCCACTATTTGATAATAAAATATATATGTTTGTTCAAGTTTTGTAGCCTTGATGTACATGGATTTCTATTTATGTGATTTATATATTGCTTGTCTATATTTGTATCTTGTTGTCTCATGGCATGTTAGGGTTTTCTTAAAAATCATTGAGTTATGGAGTTATAACATGGCCAAATTTAGAAACATAAGCATTAAAACAAAGAACATGAGCATAATAAATCTAAAAAAAACATACATAGCCTTATACCTTGGGAGCCTTTCTTGTAGGATAACATGCATACATATTTAAATGGGCATATGCATTATTTACTAGAGGAGATACATTAATCTATGAATTTATGAGAAGGTGGAAGTCCCATTCATTCATATAATAAGCATGAACATGTACTAAGGATAATAAGAATAAAATTCATTAATTTAACATATGAAATAAATCCTAAATCATGTATGAATCCTAAATAATTGTATACATCATTATTGGAAATTCTTACTAATTGGTGAGGAATTTCATTTAATTTCAATGTGCAACTAACCAACTATATCCTTGAATCCAATCACCCTTGAATATAATACGTTCACACTTGATTGATCATCCCCTTTCCTATAACACATCTCAGATTCCTCATTCCAACAATGACATTCATCTCACATTCCTCATTCCTCATTCCTCATTTCCTATAACACATCCATAATGGCTAGATGCATGTGTGTGAGCTGACGGAACTGAAGTATGCTCGTTGGTTTGGGTTCCGTGCCCCCGGAGCAAATCCTCAAAGTGTCCTTGAATGGCCACGGGATTCCTGAAAAAAATGCCCGTAGAACCAAAATCATGACTCTGATCGCAAATCCGTCGATTCCGATGGATCGGGGGCCCCGGGTTTCAGTTAGGTCCCCCCCCACACTGTGCCTCGAATGCTCAAAAACGGTGCTATTATGCCATCTCAGGAACTAGGATTTTGCTCAGTGAAAGCCATGCCATTATTGTTCAAGGAGTTCATTTATGGTCCGAGGGATCCTGGGCATAAGTGGACATCATGAACACATCCACAATGGGTTCATTTATGATCCGAAGGCTACCGGGTGTGCATTCCCATCATGAACACATCCACGATTTCCACATGCATGTATGGGAGCTAAGGGAACCCAATTCTTCTCGCTGGTTTGGGTTTCATGCCCTGGGAGCAAATCCTCAAAGTGTCCCTGAATGGCCACGGGGTGCTTGACCAAAATGCCCATAGCACAAAAACCGTGACTCTAATCATGAAGCCTTCAATTCTAGTGGATCCAAGACGCTGGTTTTCTGTTGGGGGACCCCCCACACCATGCCTCCAATGCCCAAAAAAGGTGCTATTGTGCCATCTTCGGAACTAGGTTTTTGCTTAGTTAAGGCCATGCCAAGCTTTCTCAAGGGGTTTATTTATGATCTAAAGGATCTCAGGCATTCATGGCCATCGTGAACACATCCACAATGGCCACATGCATGTGTGGGAGTTGGCGGAACCCAAGTCTGCTTGTTGGTTTGGGTTCCGTGCCCCTAGAGCAAATCATCAAAGTGTCTTTGAATGACCACGGGGTGCCTGGCGAAAATGCCCGTAGCACGAAATCCGTGACTTCGATCGTGCGAAATCCATGACTCCAATCGTAAATCCTCTGATTCTAATGGATCCGGGACCTTGGTTTTCAGCTACCCCCCCCCCCCCACACCGTTCCTACAACACCTGGAAACGGTGCTATTGTGTCATCTAGGGAACTAGGGTTTTTCCCAGTGAAGGCCATGCCAATATTGCTCAAGGGGGTCATTTATGATCCTAAGGCTCTTGGGTGTGCATGGCCATTGTGAATACATCCAAAATGGCCACATGCATATGTGGGAGTTGACATAACCCAATTCCACTTGTCGGTTTGGGTTCCGTGCCCCCGGAGCAATTCCTCAAAGTGTCCCTCAATGGCCACGCGGTGATTGACGAAGACACCCGTAGCACCAAATCCATGACTTGTATCGTGAATCTTTCCATTCTGATGGATCCAGGACCCTAGGTTTCAGCTAGGAGACCCCCCACACCATGCCTCAAAATCCCGAAAAGGGTGTTATTGTGCCATCTCAGGAACTAGGGTTTTGCTCCGTGAAGGCCATGCCAATCTATTGAGTATAATTGGCATTGATGCCAAAAGTATTAATTAATGACAAAGGTGTTAGACACAATGGCACACTTAGAGGGGGGGTGAATCAGTGGGACAACACTTTTTATGAATTTCACTTCTTCAATAGTTAAACATAAATCATCAATTGCAAGTTACTAAATGCATCAACATTAATCAATCAATACAAACCATTAGAGACACATCACAAGATAAGTATTGTAAACTTTATTGTGCTTAATTTGATATGATCTACACTATCCTAGTAAAATGATTTACATTGTCCTAGTAGAATGCCCACCAAGGAGAGAGGATGGGGTTGTAGAGGATGGAATTAACATGGATCTAATCTGCATGATGTACCCCATGTTGTGGATGCTTCATATTTCCAATATTGGTGAATAATCTTTCCTTCCATATTTTGTTTCAAATTGGTCAGCTTATATCTCACACATGTGATAACCAAATGGATAACTAAGACCAAGAATGGATCGACAGATCACTAGAGAACATATTCATGCCATTGGATGATTTTACTAGAGCAAGGACAGCCTCTGGCATGCATTTCCCAATGGCCTTTCAGATTTCCTGTGTTTAACACTTAGACACAATTTATTTATTTTTAACAAGCAAACATATATTTTCTCAATTTGGCAGGTTTATATCCCACACATGTGACCACCAGAGAGGAAACTAAAACAGTGGATAGATAGACAGATCACAATGAATAAAATAATTCCATTATATGATTTTATTTACATAAATACAACATTTGGTGGGTGTTTGCAAATGCCCTTTTGTAACTGGTTTTAACACTTACACAATTTTATCAAAACCTAGGTTTATTAAGGTGATTTTTTTCTTTTACCAATATTTTCAATATGAAGCATCCAAAGCATGGGGGACAACATTTTGATTCCACCCATGCCAATTTCATCCTCTGAAACCTCATCCTCTCTCCTTGGCGGGCATTTTACTGGAACAATGCAAATCAAGCCAGAATGCACTTCTGGCATACTGATAACTTCACGCTCAGAGACTTTTTGGAAAACCTAATCATATGTTCAGATGCAGCAATCAACAACATAGTTACCTATGTCATTTCATCCAACAAATGCAAATTATGGCATGCATTTCCGTGAGGCCACTTAGGCAGTTGTACCAGCACTGGTGCAAAACAGCCTGAAACCCTGTTTTGAAAGAACTATAACTTTGTCATCAAACACCCTTTTAGATAACTAAGACCATGGTAAGATAGTATCTTCAACAATATATAGCTTGATACTTTCCAATAATATTTATCATTCACTTATGAGATATGGAGGGAATTTTCCCGAGGCCACTTAGACAAGTTTTCCAACACTTTGTCAATTTACAGATTTTCACCAACATGCCATATTTTTACAGAATGATGTCAGATTGTAACAATAAATTCATGATAGCAATAGAGCACTATCATATGTCTTCTCAACCTCATCACACATACCACAGCATCATACATGCCATGTCATCACTTCCTTTGTTATTCCTTTGCTTACTCTTTTACCATTCACTAAGTTTTCCCTACCATCATGTCTTTTGTTATCCTTTGTCATTAATGAACTCCTTTGACATCAATGACAATCACACTCAAAATATGGCTTGCACTTGATTTGATTTTAGTTGTATGCACCCTTGCTATATACATGTCAGAAACTTTGCATATAAGTGTATAATTATTTAGATTAAAAAATAGGGTTTTTAGGCTAGGATGTGGGGTTTCTAGGCTAGGCTCTAGGCTCTAGGTTTACGAGATTAATGTTGAACTCCTTTATCATGACCATAACAAAAATGTAACCCTCACTTAAGAAAAACCACTTATCGAGCATGGGAAGCTTTTTATACCTTATTTTAACACTTGCATTAGGAAGTTTCATCAAATATTAGAGAAATGACTAATGTCCTCGGAGGAACACCTTCGATATTCAAGGTAGAGGCGGGGGCTAAATCCTAGAAGAGGGGGCACCAACAAAAAACCAACAACCAATGAAATAAATGAAAGAGAAAGTCTCTTTATATACAAATTGAGACCCAACTTCATCCTTGTTATCCCTAGATGTGTATGGGGTGACTTAATCATCATTTCCTATGTGATATACCACAACACCCATTAGTTCCACATATGAGAATTATGGTTTTCCCATACACATTTGATAGAGACACTTTCAAACAACTCAAATATACCATAGTCTACCTTCAATCTACTTAGCCTATCTTTCCATATTCCATATAAAAATGGGGACATCCAGTTGGTACCAGTGGTATGGCATATCCTCTCTAATTGACTTATGGTAAAACACTTTCTTATGTGTTGACATAACAATAGGAGGTCAAAGCTCTTTCTCTATAATGTCTCACATATTATCAATATTGTCTCAATAGCTTAGGGAGCATAATGATGTGGTTATAAGTATATGATCTCTTGGGTGAGGTGTTCCCTTACGGATTTAAGCAAGCACAACCCTCATTTCATCTCATTAGCAACATTTACCTAGCCATTTTTCATATGTCATTTCACTAGCCACTTCACCCAATTTCATCATGTCCCCCTTTTGCAATAAACTAATTATGTGTCATGTTCTAAAGTATATGCATATTATTCCTATGTGTTGTTCCTAAATCAAAGTGAAAAGAGTCAAAGCACTATAAAATAAATAAAATCAAATGATGAATGCGAGTTCTGCCTCCTTGCAAAATCCATGATCCTATGTCGTAGCTTAGCAAAGGGACTAAGCCAAAAAGGAGCCTAAAAAAAAAAATAGAAAGGGTCATAAAAAGTAGTGCAAGGAAAGGATAAATAAAGAATAAAGTTCAATTACATTCAAAAGAACATATATGGAATATAAATTAGTAATCCCTAGGTCTTGAAAGCTAAATTACTCACTTCAAAAACAAATAATTTAAGATGAATATAATTCGCGAGTCTAGATATTGGCATGTGATATGCATAAAAGGATTATATATGTGCTCATTTATGACAAACTGCAATAACCTATTTGAAGAAATAAACTTTTCCAATTCCCATAGCAATAGTTGCATACATGTTCTTCTTCTTGAAGGTAATCTAGTTGCATACATGTTCTCCTAATGAAGTATGTATCAACACTTCGGAGCCAAAGAACCCTAAGAGATTTCCTATATGGTATTTTGAAAGCTCCTTTATGCACGCATGGGAGTTGATAAAACCCCGTTCCGCTCGTCAGTTTGGGTTCCATGCCCTAAGAGAAAAACCTCAAACAGTCCCTGAATGGCCACAGGGTGCTTAGAAAAAATGCATGTAGAACCAAAACCATGACTCTGATCGTGAATCTATCAATTTCGAAGGATTCAAGACCCCGAGTTTTAGCTAGGGGACCCCCCATGCTATGCATCGAAAGCTCAGAAACGGTGCTATTGTGCCATATCCGGAACTTGGGTTTTGCTCAGTGAAGGCCATGCCAATCTTGTTCAAGGGGGTCATTTATGATCCGAAGAATCTTGAGCGAGCACGACCATCCTGAACACATCGACAATGGACACATGCACATGTGGGAGCTGACAAAACCCCGTTCCGCTCATCGGTTTGGGTTCCATGCCCCCGAAGCAAAACCTCAAAGTGGCCCTGAATGGCCATAAGGTGCCTGGAAAAAATGCTTGTAGAACCAAAACCGTGACTCCGATCGTGAATCCATCGATTCTGATGGATTCAAAACTGTGGTTTTCAGCTAGGGGACCCCACACTGTGTCTTGAAGGCTTGGAAATGGTGCTATTGTGCCATCTTCGAAACTAGGGTTTTGCGTAGTGAAGGCCATGCCAATCTTGCTCAGGTGGGTCATTTATGATCCGAAGGCTCCTGGGCGAGAGTGGCCATCTTGAACACGTCCACAATGGCCATATACACGTGTGGTAGTTGACAGAAACCCGTTTCACTCATCAATTTGGGTTCCGTGCATGCAGAGCAAATCCTCAAAGTGTCCCTAAATGACCACGGGGTGCCTGACCAAAATGCCCATAGCACCAAAATCATGACTCTAATCGTGAATCCATCAATTCCAATGGATTCGAAACACTGGGTTATAGCTTCCCCCCCCCACACCATGCCTCCAACGTGAACAAAAAGGTGCTATTGTGACATCTCTAGAACTAGGGTTTTGCTGAGTGAAGGCCATGCCAATCTTGCTCAAGGGGGTCATTTCTCTTCCAAACGCTTGCGAGAATCTGTGGCCATCATGAAAAAATCCACAATGGCCACATGCAAATGCGGGAGCTGAGGAAACCCAAGTATGCTCGCGGGTTTGGGTTCCGTGAACCCACAACAAATCCAAAAAGTGTCCCTGAATGGCCATGGGGTGCCTGACCAAAATACCCATAGCACCAAAACCGTGACTTTGATTGTGAATCCGTCGATTCTAGTGGATTCGGGTAGTCGATTTCTAGCTGGGGGAACTCCCACACCATGCCTCCAATGCATGGAAATGGTTCTATTGTGTCATCTTCGGCACTAGGGTTTTGCTCAATGAAGGCCATTCCAAATTTGTTCAAGGGGGTCAATTCAAATTCGAGGGATCCTGGGCATGCATGGCCATCATGAACACATCCATGATGGACATGTGCATGTGTGGGAGCTGACAGAACACAAGTTCGCTCGTCGATTTGGGTTAAGTTCCTCGAAGCAAATACTCAAACTGTCCCTGAATGGCCACGGGGTTCCTGACCAAAATGACCGTAGCATCGAAACCATGACTCTAATTGTGAAGCCGTCAATTCTGGTGGATTCGGGACGTGGGGTTCTAGCTGTGGAAACCCCCATAGCCTTCCTCCAATGCTCGAAAATGATGATATTGTTCCATCTCCAGAACTAAGGTTTTGCTCAGTGAAGGCCATTCCAATTTTGCTCAAGGGGTCAATTCTCATCTGAAGGCTCCTAGGCGTGTGTGGCCATCGTGAACAAATCCATGATGACCATGTGCACATGTGGGATTTGATGGAACCCAATTCCACGCACCGGTATGGGTTCCATGCCCCTGGAGCAAGTACTCAAAGTGTCCCTGAATGGCCACGGGGTGCCTAACCAAAATTACCGTACCACCAAAATCGTGACTTTGATCACAAAGCCGTCAATTCCAGTGGATTCGGGATGCCAGGTTCTAGCAAGGGGTCCCCCCACACCATACCTCCAATGCCCGAAAACGGTGCTATTGTTCCATCTCTGGAACTAGGGTTTTGCTCAGTGAAGGCCATTCCAATTTTGAAAAAGGGGGTCAATAAGCTAGATTAGCTTCTATAGGGATAGATTATGTCTCTAGGGATAGGTTACGTCTCTAGAGATAGATAAGTATTCTAGATTAGGTCTCCAGGGTTGTAGGTCCACATTAGGATTTTCAACACTAGATTTGTTTTTGCCTATTTCTAGGGCTAGATTAGGGTCTATAAGCTAGATTAGGTTCTATAAGGCTAGATTAGGTATCTCGACCTAGGTTAGGTCTCTAGGTCTAGATAAGTATTCTATATTAGGCCTCCAGGGTTGTAGCTCCACATTAGGATTTTTAGGGCTACATTTGTTTATCTCTAGTTTATAGGGCTAGATCAGGGTCTATAAGCTAGATTAGGTTATATAGGGATAGATTAGGTCTCTGGGCCTAGGTTACGCCTTTAGGTCTAGATAAGTATTCTAGATTAGGTTTCCAGGTTTGTAGGTCCACATTAGGATTTCTAGGGCTACATTTTTTTTTGTCTGGTTTTTAGGGATAGATTAGGGTCTTTAAGCTATATTAGGTTTTATTTCTTAGAAGGAACATGTAGATCTAGCTTCCAACCCATATAGTGTGGTTCTAAGATATTTCAGTTTTTTAGTATTTCCTCTTGTGATCAGGGTGAATGTCAACATTATTGATCTAGTGGCTTAGGAGCATGTAGGGGTGATTGATCGATTGTATAAACCATTGAAGAAGTAGGTGTTGATTCTAGTGTGCAAATCATCACGGACAATGCACCTATTCACAAGGCTGTTGGCATGATTGTGGAAGCTAAATATCCACATGTAAGTTAATTTTGGACACCGTCCATTTGAGTTTTTAGTGTTTTCAAGTCATTTATACATGCTTTGATTGATCTTACAGGTTATTTGGACACCTTAAATTGTCCATTCCTTGAATTTAGCAATGAAATCCATTACTTCAGTTGTGACATGGATTGGAAACCTTATTGAACATGCATGCCATATCTGTAACTTTGTACAAAACCACACAAATTCCCTCACCATCTACAAAGAGTACACACAGCTTTCATTGCTTAAGATTGCAAATACTTGATTCGCTTCCTCATTCATCATGCTCATGAGGTGGAGGAGGAGGCGGAGGATGATGATTAGGGCAGTGATGAGTTTGTTGATTCAGGAATGCAAGAGGACTATTTACATATGAGAATCTATGTAAACATTTTGATTTTGCTGACTTAATGAGAAATATGGTTATGACATCTTGAGCTATTTCCCAATGCCTATCAAATTTCAATGCATCTATGTGTCTCATTGTGATTTGTTAATGAAAAATGTGTACTCATTAATGTATATTGATTCTAATTTCTATTGAATATTTGTAAATGTTCTAATATAAGATGAGTTTTCAATCTTTTTTATGCATGTGACTTTTTCCTAAAGGGATGGAAACTTGAATTGGAGTGATTGGTGTAAAACATATAATGGTGTAAAACCTCAATGTATTGTAATAGTAACTTAAACATAACTCAAACATCAAATGAAGGATATAAGATAACGATATCAAATAAACTATCTAACATGAATAAAATCAGGCATGCATGAATAAACAATCACATGACTATACTATGTACCTCAATCAATTAGGCCTTCTAGATCCTCTATGTTTTCTATTGTCTCAAACAACCTCTCGTTCTCTGCATGAGGTAGTAAGTAGCGTACCTTGTTTAATGAATTCGTTGACGTTTTTTGTAGTTGAATGCTTGTACCAACGATTAAGTGTGTAAAGTGATACACCCGTGAACCTGGTCTATAATCCATTTATGTGTATCCATTGCTCTTTCGTCCTTTTCCATCTATTGTAAGATATTCTCCCTGAAAAACCATCGAACTAGTTGGAAATTCCTTCACTATCGGTTAATGATGCGAGGAGGGTTTGCTTCCCCTGGATGCATCGTGCAAACCAATAATTCGTTCCAATTGCACTTTCTGTTCGGGCGACAATTGCATAGATGTGTCCTGCAAAAATTCATTTTACAGTCATATTCCAACAAGTAGTCATTTGATAAATTAGATAATTAAAAAAAAGGAGGGAATCGGGATATGAATGCAAAAACGTTTACCTAGTTGTACAAGATCATATATATGATCATATTCATTCGAAATAGAATACTAGATTTCCTCTAATTGGATTGTTTCAACAACTGCACGTGGGTCCACTGCAAGTGATACATTATCCCATTCATCAACCCAATCCATTGATTCACACTCATCCCACTCACAACTGCTGCAAGGGCCACAAAAGCAAGCAAGTTTCCGCGTCCATATTTCAAATAAGGGGTTGTTTGAACTTCAAACTGAATTAAATCCACAAGTGCCTTTTACAGCACTACAACTATAAGAACACGATCGATCTATATCAACCACATGCCATAAATTTCTGACAACATGTCCTCTACCTGTTGGTATGTGCTGCTTCGTGGTTCGATCTGACATTTTTTCAAAGCACCATTGAACTATGGATTTTGCATCTCGAATATTATGGTTTTTATGCACCTCATCTCCTCCCTTCATAGGGTAGTTTTCAGACATCCTCCAGCCCCATCATGCTCTCCCTTTCCATGCCCGGTCTCAAAATAGTTCCATATATGTAGCACATCATAAGTCTTGTGCAAAATACTCAACCACTGGAATACAAATGCATTTTTGAACTGGCCTGCACAGCCATCTGACCATATCCAATGCTGGTCCATCTATAGACCTCTCTCCTTAAGCTAATCATAGAAAATTATGAAGCAATATTGCACATATTGCAGGTCATGGCACCTGTCATCACTAATGTAGAAGTTGGTCTCTTTCAATATTATCCTAATGTCATTGCTGCTCTCTGGCGCGTGCTTATACGTGATATGTACCATTATGCTAACTTAGTGTGAATGGTAGTATTGACTTCGAATCTCATTATGTGGCTACAGGGTGTAGTTTTCAGCAAAGTCCACAACTGACAATATTGTGCCAATGGGAAAGGTGTCCCTACACTGTCTGTACTGTTCATCCTACCATAGTGCTACATGGACATGTTGTACATACTACTCGGTCTTTTGGTAGAATTCCTTCATGAAATTGAAAATTTGTACCTAGTGCCACAAAACCAGGGGCATTAATGCAATGTGACATTTGCAATCTGAATAGATATGTATAAATTCAATATGTGCAGTATGAAAGTATGCAAACTTAGATTACCTGTGACTTCACCAATGCAATTTTTTTTCTTTCCTTCGCACTATCTACTTGGTATGTTATGTACTTGAAGTTATGCATTTCTACTGACATCCTCCCAAAGTCGTGCTCCTCGATTTTAGGGATGCAGCGGCTCAATAATGAAAATCCACTGCATCTAGAATGTGTCCCATATAAACATGATCTTTTATAATATTTTTGTCTTTCAGGTCTTGGACACATTATGCTATGTATAAATTCTCTGGATGCATTTAGTGGTTGTAACGATGGGCAGTCCTCCACAATGTTAGTATGAAAATCACAAAATATATGTCTATATGTATCATAATAGTACTCAAATTCTACATGGTATCTACAACAACATGTGTTGCGATCAATGCAAATTCTAGCATACTAGGGTTTGAATTTTTCAAAGGAACTTTGGCCCAAGTTCAATTGTGTGTGATCATGCTTGAACCTCTCATAGAGTTCTATTTGTGTCGTGTCAAGGAAGTGATTGACATGGGGTTCACACCCCTTGACACGTTTTCTCAACTTTAACACATCTCTTTGATTCGATGACGGTCTAGTCTTATCATGCAAAAACTTTTGTACTAGTTCTTTAACAACATCAATAAGCTTCATGTACGAACGAGGTAACCCACCAACAAAGGCCCAACAATATTTTTGGCCTAGGGTCTCAAGTTTTTCTCTAATATCATAATACTTTTGAAGAGTCTTTATATCTACTTTCAATATTTTACATGTGTGTGATAACAGGCGACATTTCCTTGTGGATTTGTCTACAATCGGTTTTGACAGTACACGACGGTCTGCATTAAAATATTTTGTACGAGAATTTTTTCCAATCAAATTTAAATATAGAATTTAGATTTCTAACAACATGATTGTTGGCCTCTGAACTTCTAACTACCTTTATGCCTAAAATTCTCCTAACATGAACTAGACAATGTGATTTTAACAAAGCCATAAACAATTGACATTTTGTTGCATCAATTTTGGATTCAAAAACTTATTTGATTATCTATTTACAATGGAAATCAATAGTGCATTTGGGAAACTTACCTTCAAGTCCCGAAAAGGAACTTTCATCCACATGAATATGTCTGGGATTTCTTCTTCGTCCACTTGATAGTCGAGGAAAGTGAGTCGAAATTGAAGTACGAGTCTCGTCACTGGTTTGTTGTGGCCCTTCATTCACAATTTGGTCCTACAAGGGAGTGTGTCCGACATGTGTGTGCTCTTCTTGGGGAGGTTTCCAATTAATAACTTGTTCAACATCCATCCCTTCATACTTGGCAATAACCAATATTTTATTGAATTCAACCACTTCGTCATTGCTTGGTGATGGATCTAAGGCACTAACATTTTGATGTCTACAGTTTTCCATGTACAACCTGGCCTTTTCTCTTTTCTCATGGGCCTTTTCAGGGGGGGGATGGTTCCTTCTAGACTTTATTTTATTATTACGTATGTTTCCCATATTCAATGCATTTTTTAATAAAACAAAAATATCACTCCTGCAAGAATAAATAACAAATAAGATATTATTTTTCAATTATGAAATGAGGAAACTCAATGTGCATGATTATTAAAATTTGAGGTAGCAATTGATTATGTACAATAACATATAGTGGGAATGTTTTCATATAATCTTAAAATCTATTGAGAATTCCCTAGATATAACAACAACATCATCTCTATGACCTCAATTTGAGATGTTTTCTTGTCATCTTGAAACAATGTACAATGAGCCTATTTTTGGTAGCTTGGCACTTGGCCCATGGTTTTTTGACAATAGTTTCTGTTAGTAGATGGTATTGGATGGATCATGGTATGTGATGTTAGTAGGAACACATTTTCTACAAAAGGAGAATCTCCTACTCACTTCATTTTCATGTTTTGGATGAGGGAAAATAGCCCCAAGAGATTAAGAGTTTGCTTCTTTAGGTGTTTGTGTGAGTTGTTGTAGTGAAATCATGAGGAATTCAACAAATGTTTGTGTATTGGATGGAGATATGTGATTATGAAAGGTTAGTGGTGGTGATGCAAGTAAGTTCTTTTTATTATATCTATGAAAGGTTGAAAGCATTGCGGTGCATGTTTTAGTTTTTTTGTCGTAAGATTCTTTTATTTTCTATGTTGAATATTAAGAAGACTAAAATAATTTATCATACAATTCATGAGAAAAACTAAAATAGATACAATTCAAACAAAGTGAATGAAGACTAAAATACATTTCACGAGAAAAAAACGTCACCATAGCTCAAGGATTACAATTGCTCTTTGCTTGAAATGTAAAATGATCTTTTTATGTATCCACTATATGTAAGAAGATTTCAAGTGTGTCAAAGCAGCATGAGAATTCAATCCAAGGATCCAAATAGAGTCCAATTGTTGTGTATTCAATCCAAGGAGCCAAATAAAGTTCAACTGGAGTGTATTCAATCCAAAGAGCCAAATAGAGTCCAGCTAGTGTGTACTCAATCCAAGTTGTCAAAGAAACACCAAAAGGTGTATGAATTCAATCCAAAATGCATGTGATTGTTGAACTCTGCGTGAAAAGAGCAAAAAAATGCGACTCGTGAGAGAAAAAAATGCGGGAGAAGAGAGCGGGTTATTTTCTAAATTTTATGTTTAGCAGGGGCACGTGTGCTTGCCTCTGCTTAACTTTGCTTTGTTCGGTGGGTAACGTTTAGTTCATTTATGTCCCAATAAATATTTATATGTCGTTTTATTCCTAGAGCCCCTCCCCCATAGAGGCCTTTAATCCCTCTTTTAAACCATAATCCCTAAGTGCATAAGGTTAGGGGTTATGGGGTTAGGGTTATAAGGATTGTATAAGGTAATATAAAAATAAAAATATACCAATATTAAAATGTGAATTATGATTGGTTAAAATTATATGAGCTATGCAAAATTGAATGTACAAATAATTTATCATGGAAATTGAGCACATAAAGAAACCAAGCTAACTTGAAATACATATTCAAAAGTTGATTTTCTATCAACCACACAACCTGACCAATATAAATCTTTATAACCACATATCTTAGGGTATTTTCTTCTACTGCACAACCCCTATTAATCCAATTACTTGTTAATTCTAATGTACCATGCCTTGGGTGCCTTCTTTAGGCCATATATAACCTTCTTCGGTGTGCAAACAAGATGCTCCTACCTTCGAACTTGAAAAATTTGTGGTTGATATGTGTACACGTGTTCTTCCAAATCTGCATTGAGGAAGGCATTTTCCATATCCATTTGATCGAAATTCCAACTAAATTGTGCTACCATGGATATAATTAATCGAAGTATGCTCATCTTTTCCATAGGAGAAAAGGTCTCTCCGTAGTTGATGCCCTCTCTCTTAGAGAACCCTTTTACAACCAATTGTGCCTTATGCTTGTCAAGTGTGCCATTTGCTTTTTCCTTGACTTTGTACACCCATTTGAAACCAATGGGTCTCTTCCCTAGTGGAATCTCTATGAGATCTCAAGTTTTATTTTTCATTTGAATCTCATGTTTGGTTTCCATGGCCTTCCATTCAATTTTCCCTGTTCCCTCCTCAAACACCTATGGCTCATTAAATACCTGAACATTGGCCATGAATTTTTTTTTACCATGTTTGTTTTATGTTTTCTCTTGCCCCTTAATGATATTCCCTTAATGATTTCTCCCACCCGAATATCCGTAACAACTTGTTCACCCAACTTTCCTCGCGACTTAGCCCATTTTTTTTCCCTGTGGCGTGCGTTGGGAAACCCCAACTTTCCCCGCATATGGCCTCTTCTTGGGGCCTTCCTCATCAAAGTCAGTATTGTCACCATGAATTGTATTACCTCTTACCGTTTCATACGAATTCTAATTTTCATTGTCTGCATCATAAATTATTGTACACTTCACATCCTCAAAATATTTCCCCATTTTGGGTGGAGCTTCTTGAATATTGACATTTGTGTCCTTCACCACAACTGGTTTCTCTATGGTATTTTTGAAATCTAAAGAATCTTTGAAAGGTTGAAATTCTTCATCAACTATGACATATATCCTCATCCCAAAACCTATTTGGAACAGACATGTTCTCCATATTACACATGGTCATCTATTTAATAGCATGGCTCCACCTCTCAACCACACCATTCTATTATGGAGTGTAGGGTGTAGTGAATTGTATTTTTCTTTGATGCTTATTGCAAATGTTATCGAATTATTTGGAACAAAATTATTTGTTATCATCATACACGAGTGCTAAGGTGACATCCTAACTCTTTTTTCTTGAAAATTTTGAAATTCATTAAACTCTTTAACTTTCAATTTCATAAAATACACCCACATTTTCCTATTGTAGTCCTCAACAAAAACAATGAAATACATGCACATTTTCCTACTATAGTCATCAATAAAAAGAAATAAATACCGAACACTAATGTTGGATTCCATGTTCATTGGTCCACACATGTTTACATGAACCAATTAAATGACTATGTTTTATCCCCAGACTTTTCCTTCCTCAAATGGTGCTCTATGTTGCTTTCGCATCTAACAAGCTCCAAAAACACCCTATATTTGTGCTTGGATATCAGGAATTCCTTCTACCATATTACCTCAAGCCATATGAGAAAGGTAGTTTAATATTAGGTTCCCATATAATCGATGCCAAAGAGTACTTATATTTGATGTATTTCTTTTTACCACTGCATGCTCCATGACCTGTCTAATGTTGAATAGTCTAAACAATCCGTGATTGTCCACACCAAGAGATATAGTCTTGTTGGTCTCCTTTTCAACTAAGTAGCGTTTATGTTTCCTAAAGTTCACATATATTTGGGGTTAAAACCTTATAGTATAACTTATCAAGGGTAGAATACTCTACATGCCTACTACATAATACACATTGAGGAAAATCCAAGTTCCCCATGACCCATCCTTAGTGCTCATAACCTTCTAATAGTGAGATATCACCACTCATAGGACAAATGTCCTACATAGAGGTCATATGTGGTAGTTCAATAGATTATTGGTTTCCCTTGAGCTTCAAAAGTTATATGTTAGGCCTAATTTCAATGTCTAATTCCTTTACATTAGTTTATGGCTCAAGACCTATACATAGTTCTCAATCAAATATGATCATTTGAAGGTGAAGTATCTGCTTGCAATGCCATATGTGTTTATTGCACCAAGAGTATTGAGGTGCCTACAAATTAGTATGGGGGAGATTTGTATTGTAATGTAGCGTAATGATATCAGATCACGTACCAAAAATAAAAAGTAATTAAAAAAAGTTATGTCGGCTCATAAAATAAAAAGTGAAAACCAATTAAAAAATTCATATCTACTCATAAAACAAAATTTTTAAACCAAATAAAAATTAATTAAAAACATAAGACCTCGATAAATTGTATGCTTCTCAGTGCTTGATAGATACATGTTTAGGATGGATCTATGCTGGTTCAAGGAAACAATCATATGTTAATGATACCATGATGGCACAATCATCCTCAATAGGAAAATGATACCCTCAAAATGGTATATGTTCTTGGTGGAGGAAACCTTGTTATCCCTAAATGGATGTAACATTCCTTTCAGCCCCGAGCTTCAAGTCGCCTTCCATGACCATGTCCAAGCCCCCAATTCCAAATACTTGGATACATAGTGCCATGGAATCATGGATATCCCTACAAAGTCATACATGGTGCTTTGAGACATTTTTTATGGCTTTGGATGCCTCAATGGTTTCTTTACGGCCAAATGCATGGTCTTTTTCCCTCAGATGTCATTCCCAAGGCCATGAGACACATACATATTTCTCCAAGCCAGCTAATTTCACCAACATCCCTAAGCATAAGCCATAGGCACACTCAAGAATCCATGTGTGATTGGTTGAGGAAACCTTCTTACTCTTTGATGACTAGAAGACTTCTTCAAGGCCCAAGGTTTTGTTATCCTCCACTAAGCATGTCCAAGGCCTTCAGGCCCCAAGACATAAATATAGAGCATCATGAATACCATTGACAAAGTCATGTGTTGTGCTTTGAATCATTTTTCATGGATCTAGATTCCTCAATGCTTTCTTTAAGGATAAATTCAAAGTATTCTTCCCTAGAGAATCATCCTGAAGGCCCTGAGACATGTACATACTACTTAAAAATTCTGAATGGGACTAATATCTTCAATCATAGAGGAATGATACCATCAAGATGTCATGCGTGGTTGGTGGATGAAATATTCTTATCCTTGGATGGCTAGAAGATTCATTTAGGTCCATAGGATCAACTCTCATCCCTTGACTATGTCCAAGGTCTTAAGGACCTAAGAAATAGATACATATTTGCACATATATCCCTATGAGGTAATGCATGGTTCCTCGAGGAATTTCTCGTGGATTTGGATGCCTCAATGGTTTATTTAGGGCCAAATGCATGGTATTCTTTCCTAGAAAATCATTTTCAGGGCCCTAAGACATGTAGATACAAGTTCGAAACCATATAATGCCACTTCCATTTGTTGATGTATATGTAACTTCCGAATGTATTTCATCTATGTATATTGTACTCCTATAGAGATGTGTTATTCCTCTATACGGAAGTGTCATCATTTGTATTGACAAGTGTCGCAAGTGTCGTAACTTGCTGATGGGTTGTTAGACTACCATGTGTGGGGTCGGCCCTGATTAAGTTAACCATAGGTTATTAGGCTAAGCTATACAAGTCATCCCCATTAGTTTATTGGGCAGGACAGGACAAGTATAAATAGAGATCGGGAGATCTCTATTTGGACATCTCATTATTCACTTGTAAATCACTCGAAAAATGGCGCACTAGTTGACGAGGAGGAGGAGCTGCAAGTAGAAGACTATCTCTTGTACTTTGGTTGTACCTTGGTTGTATTATTGCTCTATCTATCTCTGAGGAAGTTGTGGGGTTTTTCACCTTAGTGTTTTCCCCACGGAAAGTCTGTGTGTCTATTGTCTCTTATGTTTGCCTCTTGTTCTGATTGACATACTTGATATGATTGATATGCTATACGTGTTATTCTCTCAGTAAAGATCCTAGAGTATATTGAATTAACGCTAAAAAATTAACATGGTATCAGAGCTTCCCTGAGAAGAAGACATTGTGTAGTGGTGGAAACTAGAGTTTCTTGTTTATTGGGTTTCTCTCCACAGATTTTGGAAAAGCAGTAAGGTAGATTGACTCTACTCATCAAGGAGAATCTATCTGTCTAATCAGAATTCAATTCTGAGCACTTTCTGTTTTGGCCCTAAACATTAGGGTTTCCACAAAAATAGGAATTTTTTGAAATCTGAAGACATAGCTGGAAGCTCCTTGGAAAAATCAAATTTTAGAGCTTTGGATCGATATTTTTGGTTGGGTGAAGCTCCGGGGAACGCAAACCCTAATTCAAGGTCCTCCCTAGTGAATCCGGGAAGACTAAAATGCATTTTCGAAGGGTGAAACTTTGCAGATATCAAATTCTGAATATACCAGGCTGATCAGCTCATCAAGGCGCATCTTTCCATCTTTTCAAAATTTTGAAATTCACATTTTGAATTTTTAAGGTTTCTTTGACAAACCCTAATTCGGGACTAGCTCTAGTTTTCAGCAAATCAAGTGGTAAGACCTAAATCTTTTCTATTTCCATTTGAAGCACTCTTTAAGATGTCTCAACACACCAAGCTTAAGGATAAGCTTGAAGGGGATGATAACTTCCGAGCATGGAAGTATAGGATTGGCTTAATCCTGGAAGAAAATGAATTGGACACCTACATCAGCTCTGAGATCCCTATCCCAGAAGATGAAGAGGCTAAGGCATTGCATAAGAAGAACTTCGTCAAGGCAAAGAGAATCATTGTTGATTCTATCAAAGACCATCTCATACCACATGTCTCATCTCTGAAGACACCCAAAGAGATGTTTGACTCTTTGACCAAGTTATTTGAAGGGAAGAACATAAATCAGAAGATGACTTTGCGGAATCAATTGAAAGGGGTCAAGTTGTATAATGGAGAGACCATTCAATCTTATTTCTCCAAAGTCTCTCATATCAAGGAACAACTTGAAGTTGTAGATGAAGTGGTGGAGAATGGAGAAATTGTGATGACCACTCTGAATGGCCTACCTAGTTCATGGGATTCTTTTATCCAAGGAATATGTGCAAGAAGGAAGTTAATCTCCTTCAGTAGATTGTGGGATGAATGTTCACAAGAAGAGGCTCGGCTTGTAGCCCGAGAAGAAAAGATTGGAAATGAAGATCAAGCTCTCACAGCTCACACCAAAAGAAGCAAGCCTAAGAAGGAGCACTCTCATTACAAGAAATCTTGTCACACCCATCTAAAGAATAGGAAAGATATGAGATGCTTCACATGTAATGAGAAAGGACACTTTGCTGTAGATTGTCCAAAGAACAAAAAAGACAACAGCTTCAACAAGAAGAAGAAAGGCAACAAGAAGAGATATCATGCTCATGCTGTTGAGGATGATGAACCTCCCAAGAAGAGCGCTAGAACAGAAAGTGATGATGATGACTCATCAAGTGAAGAAGAATATGTTCTAATCTCTGCTATCACATGTACTATCTCTCATGGTTGTAATGATTGGCTTATTGACAGTAGGCCTTCCAAACACATGACTGGGTTTAAAGAATCTTTTGTAAATCTATCTGAACATGAGTCACCCCATAAGGTGAAACTTGGGGATGACTATCAATATCCTATCAAAAGAAGTAGTGAAGCCTCCTACAACTTAGACTCTGGGAAGTCTTTGATGATGAAAGAGGTTGTATATGTACCTAGGCTCAAGAAGAACTTATTCTCCATATCTGCATTGGATGCAAAATGCATGAGGGTTTCATTTGTAGATGGCCAAGTCCTAATGTGGCCAAAGGATAAATCTATAGATGATGCAGTGGTACTGATTGGAGAGCAAGAGGGAGGATTGTACAAATTGAAGGGACAACCTGAACATGCTATGGTGACATGAAGACAAAGATTCATCCATAGTCATGGATCACATAGAGGTATGTATAATTTGGTTTTGCAAAGGGTAACTTATGAGTTATGTAGGTCATTGAAGAGAACAAGAAAACATTGCTAGATATAACTAGCAAATATGATGACTAGGTATGTTTTTCCTATATCAAAGGATCTTATACTTTTGTATGATTGATAATGATTACTCATGAAGTTACAAGTTTAAGTAATCTAGGTTTTATGCATATTATGTCTCTTAGCTTGATGGATGATATGACTAACTAGAAGAGTTCTATAGTCAAATATGAATATGCATGAGTAAGAGAAGTCTTCCCTAAAACTTTGAATGCTAATGCTTATTATCTATGTTCGAAATGATCATGACTATACATGTCTAATGTTATTGTGTTTTGATAGTATTAAGATTATACTAATGAATGTTTGATTATGTATGAGATCTCGAGGATAACACAATGATGATACTAGTAAGCATGCATAGTGATCGAGGAAGGATGTAAGTTGAAGGACAGGTAATCCAGGAAGCAAATATCAGGAGGGAGCACACTCCAGTAGTTTCTACAAGGATGCAAATATTCAGAGGGAGTTGACCACTTCTCACAATCCACATCAGAACGGAGTTGCAGAAAGGAAGCAAAGACTGAGAGGGATTCAACCCAACAAACAAACAAAGATAAGTATTTGAATTGTCATTTCTTGTATATTTAATTGTTTAAATAATACTGTTCAATGATGTATACACTTATGTTCCTAGACTTAGGGTGTGTATTATGCATATTAGAATAATTGCATTAATGAACATTACTACTAATATGCATGTGATGGGTAAGTGGCCTATGGCACTGTACAACATTCCATCGCTACTTATCTAGAATGAAACCTCTTTGCTGACATGTTGGGAGTTGTGCACACTCTTAACAATTTTCTGGTAGAGATTGGAAGGCATCTAGAAAGTTACGGGAAATGGATAAATGTTGTATTTAAGCATTGGCTAAGATAATTGCATGACTGTATGACATATTTATTTATGTGTAAGAATTTGTTCTGAAAACTATGAGATGTTTTCTAATCATTCAATTTAACTTGTTTTGTAGGAAAGATTGGATACCATCACCTACAAAAGAAGGACTACAACATTTGTTCAGCAAAAAAGTTATCTATTGAATATATTGAAGTTCCTAGGATTATGGAAGAATGCCATGATCAAGGAGTGCCAGTCAATCATGAAGAATGATGTTTGGGATGCAGTCCCAACACCTGAAGGGAAGTCTATTGTGACTTCCAAATGGGTCTACAAGATCAAGCATGCTACAGATGGTGGCATAGAGAAATACAAAGCGATATTTGTAGCTCGTGGCTTCTCCCAGAAAGAAGGGATTGATTATGAAGAAACTTTTGCTCCTGTAGCCAGGTACACTTCCATTAGAACAGTACCTGCTCTGGTTGCAGCAATGAAATAGAAGATACACCATATGGATGTCAAGACAACTTTCTTGAACAGTGGAGTCGAAGAGGAAGTGTATGTGGAGCAGCCACTTGGTTTTGAGACACATGACAGAGAGTCATATGTGTGCAGGTTGAAGAAATCCTTGTATGGCTTGAAGCAATCTCCTAGGACTTGGTATGGTAGGATAGACAACTTTCTATCCAGTTTGGGCTTTACCAAGAGTAAAACAGATTCCAACCTTTACTATAAGGTTGAGGAAGGCAATCCTTTGATACTACTGTTGTATGTAGATGATCTGTTTGTAACAGGTAATGATAGTTTGATTGCCGATACCAAGAGGAAGCTTGCAGCCGAGTTTGAGATGAAGGACTTGGGGATGATGCACTATTTTCTAGGCATGGAGGTGTGGCAGAGTACAAATGGAATCTTCCTTGTACAAGGGAAGTATGCAGTGGAGATCCTGAAGAGGTTCGGGATGATGGACTGCAAGTCCATGTCCACACCTATGCCATCGAACTTGAAGCTTCTATGTGATGCTTCATCTGATCCGGTTGATGTCACTATGTATCATCAGATGATTGGGTCCTTGATGTACTTGATGAACACTATACCAGATATTTGCTTTGCGGTGAACACATTGAGCCAGTTCCTGACGGATCCCATAGGTGTTCACCTGATTGTTGTAAAGCATATTCTGAGGTACCTGAAGGGTACAATTGACTATGGGCTCAAGTATGATGTGAATCAAAAGTTTAACCTGTAGGGTTATGTTGATTTAGATTGGGCAGATAGTGCTGCAGATAAGAAGAGCACATCTGGGTGCTACTTTAGTATGGGATCAGGTGTGATCTCTTTGTTTAGCAAGAAGCAATCCTGCGTAGCACTTAGTACAGCCAAGGCAGAGTATGTTGCAGCTTGTTCGGCTAGTTGTGAGGAAGTATGGCTAAGGAAGCTACTATCTGAGTTATTTGATCTCCCGTTGGATGCTACTGGTATCTATTATGACAATCAGAGTTGTGTGAAGCTGTATGAGAACCCGGTCTTCCACAACAAGTCAAAGCACATTGAGATCAAATATCACTATATCAGGGATATGGTGCAGAGAGGAGCAATGAAGCTCCTGTATGTTGCGATGAACGAGTAGATTGCAGAACTGTTGACCAAACCACTAGCCAGAGTGAAGTTCGAATACTTCAAAGAGAGGCTTGGTGTTCTTTAGATTGAAGACACTTCGAGGAAGAAGTGATGGACACAACGTGTGCGCACATCTACATGTGCGCACATACCAACACGTGCACACACCTACGTGTGCGCGTGTCTAGATTCAAATTGGTTTTGGTGCTCTTGCAGTTTTGGTATTAGCTTCGAATTTCCAAACCTTGAGGCTCAGTCTGATTTATGGAAGAACACACCAATTTTTGTAACTTCATGTTTTTCACGCTTAGTTCTGCATATGCTCCACTTGTGAACTATTGATGAAATTGCACACACTTGTCGAGATCTGTGTGAAGATTCAAACTATATATTTTTTGAATAGATCTATTATTGTTTTCTATTTTTAATTCATTTTTAACTACACTCATGTCAAATTTGTAAAAAACACAGGTCATTTATTTGGCCTATAACTTTTGATTGGATTACATATTTCGAAAACGGAAAAGAATCTGCACAAGAGTACAAGAATACCTACAATCTAAAAAAAAAATTGATTGATTATGTTCAGGCCATGATATGGTGGACCAACACTTGACCATGTTGTTTTAAGGCTTCACTGGATTTCGTAATTTAAAAAATATATAAAAATAACTTTTAAAATTTTGGAAAAATAGACTTGCACAAGATTTGTATGTTTCCTACACCTCTACATATTTGTTTCTTCATAAATTGACAATTTACATAACAAAACGGTGGACCAACACAAACATGTGCATTATGTTTTAAAGAAAAAATAACATCCCAATCTTAAAATAATGACATTTTGGGGTGGTTATACAAATTTTCCATAAATAAAATTTTTACACCTAATTCTTAAAAAATTGTAGGTACCTCTATTAATTCATTTTAATGATAAGATTTATTTCTTTCCAGCATGTCATTGCAACTAACATGTCATAATTGGGTATCATTACCTTGCACCAACCCACATACTAGTTTATGACTTCTAGTTGACAAGGAAAGGCACTCTTCGCTCCAAGAGTATAGAGATTATCAAAAGATTGTTGGCACCAGAAATATTTGAAACATGGGAGTTTGCTAAACCGAGGCATAGATCTAGAAGGAATATGGCATATGAAATGTTGGGCGTACATGAATATTCAGATGGTGCACTCATTGATACTAGAGAAGAATACGAGTCATCTACATCGTCATCCAGTCACTCATATCAAGAAAATGTAGCTTCTGATGGTGTGTCAGAGTCCATGTGTTGATTTGAATATTCGCACATGAAACATTTTGTCTTTTTTATTAATATGCCATTGTTTGTATGGCAACTATAAAGGAGTTCTTGAATTTTGATATGAATTACTTCTACGTCTTATGGTTTATTATATGATTTTCTGATGAATATCATAAATTTTTGTATTTTATATGAAAAGAGTGGTCAAATTATTTATTGAATAATTTGTGTTTAATTCAATCCAATTTTTATATAGTGTTACTAATAGATTAAATAAGCACAATTTTCAATTTTGGTAAAATCATATAAAAATGCCATGTTTTGAAAAGTGTGCTACCGGTAGCATTAGTTTTCAATTTAGAGCATGATTTTAAGGAAAGTGGTGCTACCGGTAGCACCACTTTTTGATTCGGGGTTTTTTTTTGGGTGTTTCTTATGCAAAAATATGTTTTTTTATAGCGAGAGTTATCGTTTTGAGTATAAATTTCTCGTCAAGTTGTATAACATGTTGGGAAGCTTGTCTTCTATTATCTCTAGAAATATCCTTCAATCTTACAACAGAGAAACTACAAATAACCCCAATACAATATAACAGAGAGCTTGTGAGCACAATACAATGTGTTGTGATAGTATGATCGAATATATGGATGTGACTCTCTTGACCCTATTATTTACCAATATATGTGGAGGAATTACTCTTGCATATTGCATGTGGGATAATATAATTCTCCATACGAGCATCTCTTTATATAACAATGGATATCAAGAGTATACTTTACCATAATGAATATGGGATATAATGTATTACTCTTTTACGTAAGATTGTGGATAAATTCCAACATAATACAAAGAAATTATTACCTTCAAAGGAATATAATTAATATATTCCAACAATTGGATCCAAGACCAACCCTAGAATGATAAAAATTAGCAAGGGTACCTTTGATCAAGGAAATAAATATTTAGTTGAATTGGTAAGCGAGTATAGAGATGTGCTTTCATTTTCTTATGATGAGATCAATGTATACAAGGAAGATGTTGTGAAACACACTATACCCATAAAAAATGACTCCAAACCTTTCAGGAAGAAACTTAGGAAACTAAATCCTAAGTTATCCCCCCTTGTTCAAAAGGGGCTTCAAACAATGTTGGGAGTAGGGATTAAGGAGTTTAAGGAGAGGGTAGATTTGATCAAAGAAAAGGGATATTTTTCTTGGGAGTAGATCAGTAAATTGAATACATATGGGAAGGTGTTTGGTGCCTCTCACTTTCATAGCCTTGGTGTGATGTAGCACACCATATTATTTGATACATTACTTACAAAGGTTGTTCTTAGCTAATGATGGAACACCATTTTTGTTTCCTTGTGCATCTTTGGAAGAATTAGAAAATTAATGTTTCCTTCTACATATAAAATTATATCTAAGAAATGGATCAAAATGCCAAGGGATGGGGATTGATTTATCTTACTCATCATGGGTTAATTTAGTTGTTAATGAAATATGCATTTCTCTTTTCCCAAATGAGCATTGTCTGTGAATAAAGTACAGAAGGGATAGCTCTTGAAGACACAAAATGAAAGGACAAAGATGTATCATGTGAGAATCCTTCAAAATGTCCACAAGGTAATCAACAATAATAAGATCCTATGGATACAAAAATAGGGAGTAGGGATGAAGAAACTCTCAAAGTATTGTGGTGGAGTTGGAGGATTAAAAGGAAATTTCTTGGAACCTTACAAATTGAATATAGTAGTTGGAAATCGCACATTTTGGAAAGAAGTCCTTCTTGTGTCAATTGGAAAAATAAAATTTCAACTATATAACATGTTGTCCCTAGTGTATATTGAGGCACAACTGTAGGTGAAGAAGCTAGTTTTAGAGGATGTGGTGAAATGACAATGAATGAAGATGAAGATCTAGTTACAAATACTAATCCACTTCATTTATATATTCATGTAGAGGCCAAATTTGTTAAATTGGATGTTGAATTTCATGTAATCCTTTACTCTACAACACCACCTCTTGATTATTTACTAGTGGAATTACATTAATTGCATGTTGAATTGAACTATATGATGAGAGAGAGAGAGAGAGAATTGCAAAGTAGTTTCCCTAAATCATGAAAGGGAATCCATTTACTTACAATCCCATAACAATAGATTGAATTTGGTGAAGGTAAAATAATTTTTATCCTTTCTTACTTAACAAGATATTATCTAAATATTAAGAGAAAGTAATCAAAAGTTGAAGAAGGATTCAAAGGATGCCAAGAACCACCATGATGAAGAGCTCAAGAACAAGTAGAAGAAACCAAGAGAATGAAACAAAATGTATCTATTGTTCTTGATTTGGTTGATAACATGTTATCTTGTATACCACCTTCCCCTCTATACACTTCATATCTAAAGGAGAAATGCATTTGTTTCATTTAGAGAATTTGTTTTTAAACTTGAAATTTGACACTAAAGGTACTAGGGAAATGCTTTGTTGGATTTACCTTTATATTATACATAAATAAATAATTTTTTTCTATGAGGTCTATATTTGCATAATTACCTGTTACCTAATAATAATTTCAATATTCTCTATCTATTTTTGAGAGATGTGTCTTATATATTCTCAATCAGTTTTGTGAAATGGAATTGAAAGGGATTATGAAATGGAATTGTATAAGGAATAAGAAATAAATACCCTTATGTTTATTCAAGTAGAATCTTCTTTAGTAGCTTCTGCACAAAACAAACACTTAAAGTTCAACACAAATCTATGGATTTAGGAAACCATGACTTGGGAGCAATCTATGTAAATTACATGTTTCATATATTTTTTCAATTTTTCAATTGAGAAGGCTACAAGGTGTTTCCAAATATGATACAAGGTGTTTCCAAATATGATTCAAATATCTGATTAATGATATCAAGTAGTGTGATTCATAGACATTTCCTAATCTGAAAATCATTCTCCATCAAACTAGATTATAAGTTACTTCTATTTGACAATTGAGTCTACGATGGGTAGCACTTTTATTTCATTTTCCATCGTTGTGGTACCATATTCCAAACTAGAGAAAAATCATCCCATAGAGAAATTTAGAGAATATAATAGATGGAATAAAATTATATTTTGGAGTGTTCCATCCTTCAAAGGCCTACGGTGAAATGTACTCGTATCAGGATTTTTTTACAAAACAAATAGATCAATTAAACTAGTTTATTATAGAAGGGAAATGAAACATCTTGATTTTAGGGGTATGTTGAACCTTGAAACCTCACTATTTTCTTTGTTTATTTTTGCATTATTTTATTCTTTGTTTCAACCTTTCACTCATTCCTCCAATACATTTCTGCCCAATTCACATATATAATGACTAGTTGGGATTTTATGCATTTTTGCTTGCAATCTCATGTTTTAACGAATCGTATTGTTGAGTATTAAGTTAAAGAATAAATATATGTACAAGGTTGTGAGTGATGTTGATATATGATGGTTTAAGAATTTTATGATTGGATTTTTCATTGAGAAGTGTGTTAATCAGTTTTTTGTTGTATTAAAAATGTATTCAATATGATGATAAGTTTTTTTAAGTGTTTGTTGAGTTTATTTTATATGTGGATGAGTAAAGATCTAATTTTTTGAAGTGTAAATTTTTTTATCTTAAATTTTTTATACATCAAGAAAAAAAAGTTATACTTCAAGAAATTTGGTCCCTCTCAATGTTTGATAGATCTAGGTTTAAGATGGATCTATGTTGATTTTAATTATTTTATTTATTAGTTAATATTCATTTATTTATTTGTTTTTTTTGTAACGTTACGTTACACCGTTACAACATCTCTCTGATACTAAGTTGTAGAGTACCTCGCTACTCTCGATGTAATAAAATTTCTAATATATTAATGAGTAGACATGACACATCATACAATATTAGATAAAATTCATCTTGTAATGAATATTGTTTATTAATTACTAAATATGAGTACCTCTCATGTCTCTCCCTTTTGTGACTATATCGAAAGTTGTAGTAGTGAATATATCCATAAATGATGGGAAACAAACTACGACAATTAGAGCACAACATGCCTCGTTAGATTAGGTTCTCTTTCTAAGGAATGATGATCCTTCTTTTTCTCTCCATCGTGTAAATAAAGCATTGAAGCAACTAGGTACTTCACAATTTATTTTAGTCATTTTTCTTAGAATTTAGTTAACTACCCAAGATTCTACGGAACAAGTTTGTATAAAGGCATTGATTTTGGAGCCATTTTGGTTTAGCCATGAATATAATAATCTCAATGCTTCTAAATGTAGTTGTTGATCATTCTTACAATCTCTTGAGTCAAAATATTCAATATTAATAAAGTAAGGGCCCAATCTTACATTTTGCAACTAGATGCTTCTTGTGTTCATAATATTAGATCTCATTTTCTACTTAGTCATTATTTCCTATTGATTTCATTATTTATTAATAAATAGATGCTTCTTGTGTTCATAATATTAGATCTTATTTTCTACTTAGTCACTATTTTCTATTGATTTCATTATTTATTAATAAATAGATGCCTATTGATTTCATTATTTATTAATAAATAGATGCTTCTTGTGTTCATAATATTAGATCTCATTTTCTACATAGTCATTATTTCTTATTGATTTCATTATTTATTAATGAATATAATAAAGTAGTATACTAGTTTCTTGATTCAATTTATTAACGTTTTAGTTTTTCATTGCTAATAACTTCATTTTATTATTGTTGGTTTTGAGCTTCATGGTAAATTTCAGTAAGATGAGAATGTTGCATTTTGGTTTATTTTGACAAAATTTATCTAAGGAACCTTAAATTAGTTTAATAGTAAATTCTTGTAGAATTAGTTTATTGTTTGATGAATCAATTAACACATGTTTAGGTTATATTGCAAATTGTTTTTTCTATTTTTTATGCTTATTCTTAAGTAATATGTTATCATAATTATATCTTTTAGAAAACTTCTAAAACAACCATTATTATCTTTAGTAAACCAAATAAACAAAGATGGAGGTTTCATATATAGTGTAGACATTTCCAAAGCTTAAATTATTTGTTTGATATACTAAATTGATTTTTGATATATCTTGGAGTCATCGATCCCAAAAATTATTAAAAACCATCAATATGCAACAAGATATTATTTCCATCACAAATGTAAATGTTCCATATAAAGCACCTAATAAAGGTTCCCATCAATTTTTGTCCAAAAGGATGTTTTTGTTATTGTCAACCAATCAAATGAAAGATTAATAAATATGGTTGTACAATCAATGACATACATCGTTATGAATTCATCAAACAACTACTCAAATATCTCCAGGTAAAACACTAATCAATCCATAAGAATCCCTCTTAGTCAACACTAATCCAATATTTTTCATTCTACACCTCTTTTCAAATTATTTGTGAGAAGGGATGCTACAATGCCAAAAATAATTTCAATGCTGGGTTGAATCCCATTAATTAGAATTATTGGGGTGTGAATATAATCATGATTTCAATGCTAAAGAAGTATGTTCATTTTGAATATAAGTTGTAGGATGTGGTTCCTACTCAATAATAAGTAGAGGAAGTTATTTATTCTTAGAAAAGAGTACAATATCTAGTTCATGTGAATCATTAGTAATAGAATCATTAGAAATGATAGCATTAATATCTAGCATTTAATCAATCAAGGAATTAGTAGATGGTGCTTGATCATGTCTCTACAAATGAGTGGTAGAATGATCAAGAGGACTCCCATATTCCGCTAAAGTCTTAACATATCTAAGGCCTACTTTCACCAATTTTATAACATGTTCAACATGTTAGGGTCGTGACACCCCTACTTTAGGCTACAATATAGGAGTTAGTCAACTAATGCAATCAAACATATCCATTATATAAGGACGACCAGTTAGTGAATAATTTATTATTGTAACATGGTCTCTTTGCCAATTAGGGCCCACTAGTGTTTAGTATCCATTAATAATAGGGCCACAACTAGTTAGGGTTTTGGATATAGGAATCCTATTTAAAGATATATGAGGTGATGGATTGTTTTTTTAGGTATTGTTTTATTTTGAATTGTTATCAACCAAATCCTCAAGATAGCATAATATAACAGAGAACACACCATGTGCAAATACGTAAACATGGAACACAACTCAAAGATAATTAATAGAGATGAGTAGGACAATAACTCCTTAAATAAAAGGATATCCTTTTAACAATACCCCAAAACATTCATATATATTCATCTCACATGTTACCTCAGCAACGACTACATTACCTCTATATATACATATTTACTCATTGCACATGAGGCCCCTTCATTACACCAACCACTATTACATATATGTTTACTTATTTACATAAAAACTTAGCCCCACATATATGCTACCCTCTTGGAGACATGTAACATACATTTAACCCCATATATGCCCTTTGTTGGGTCATATCACGGTACCCTCCTTTGGAAAACTTTTTCCTCGAAGCTTTTTAATTATTGTCTTTACATGTGATGAAGGAAAGTGATAGGAATTCCTTATATTCCTGCATTGTTGGTGTCATTGATGATGATCCTTCCATCCAAACTCAATTATTTTCGGTATTTATCCTTGATAACTAGTTGTTGCATCATTTTGATTCCATGTTTTCTGACTGTGACTTCTCCAATTTGTTGTGATTTCTAGTATTTGATAATATCTTGTTGAATAATAGTTTTCTAATGCCCTATTCCATGAATATTGTCAAGTATCCCATCTTAGTTTTTGATAGTGTTGTTGTATGGTTTTATCTTTCTTAGAAGCTTTATTAGTAACAAGGATGTCGATATTTCACATATGATGGTTTGAATTCTTTTTGCACACCCCTAATGTCAATCTTCTTTTCAAAGATAATGGCATCCTCTATCATCTATGCTTGGTATTTTATTATTCTCTACTTTGAGATAATACCCTCATATTTGACATCTAAATCTTCAATTTGGAGCTCAACTTCTTCAAGTATTTTCTACTACCCTTCTAGAATTTTGTATTCCTTCTCCTTTTAAAGGTGCAATGTGATGCCATCCATCAATTTATTATGTCCTTTTTTAATTATGGATTACATGTATGATTTTTTTCATATGAATTTAATTTTTTTTCAATCTTCTTGAAATTTTCCTCTTCAAGTCTTTTAGTAGTCTCTTCATCCAAGGTCTATATTTTTTCTTGATTTTGACCATGATTATTTTCTTCTTTCAACCTCATCTAATATATTTTTATTATGGTTTTCTAATATACATATTTCTTCATATTTATTTTTAAATTCTTCACTTGACTCATCCTTTTCACACTTCTCTTTGTTATTCTTTTATTACTTCAATTTATGAACCTCCTTGGCGAGCGCATAATTAAGGGCTTCTATCTTCCACAACTCCTAACCTTGCTTTTTGAGTTCTTGTTTTGATGATTTTAATTCATCTTGAATCTTATTCATCTCGTCCATTTTTTAGACCTTGATCCATCTCTTAAAGGATATTTCTTCAAATTCTTCTCATGTGGTATTTTGTCTAGTGTTTTATCAATACTCATCCATCACTTACAAGCTTTACCCATAAGACAAAAATCTTCTCTAGATGGGATAAAACCATTTTTCTTTATCTTGGTCAATGATTCCATGGTGTTGATTTAATCCTTATATTAATCTCCACTAAACATAGGTATTTCTATTTTTCATAATTGAAGTCCAACAAAAACCATCAATTTTGAACCTCAACATATTGAAAATTGTGGAAAATATCGATAATATGATTTTTACAACATATTATCATGTATTTCCTATTTCCAGTGGATTTTGAATTAGATAAATTGGACCTTATAGTAAAAATTTATGCTAATTTAAAGAATAACATACCTTTTAAAACCCTTATTTGGAGACTATTTTGCTAGCTAGCATTCCACCTAAGGTAACTCTAAAATTTCAGATACATTGAGTTTGAATTTTTTCTCTTGTAATAGCCCATTATGTCTTCTTTATAGTTCCATAGGTTTCACCTAATTTTGATGTTCCAAGAGAGATCGTTATAGTAACTTTAATTAAACTTGTTGATTTTGTATGTTTTGGGAGATTAAACTTGTGCATACTGTTGTGTGTCTTAATTTTTCTTCTCATCTTTTGGATTTTGTACATAAATGAAATGGTCCATATTCCTTATGATGCAATAGGTGGCACTCAATTTGGATATTTTAAGTTTTGGATATAATAGTTTTACCTAGAATACTTGTTTGAGACTAGGTTTTCGACTAGTCAAAAACCCTAACTTCTACATGGTATAACTCTGAATCTATAATGAACTAAGAACTAAAAGATTTACCACTTGATATTTTTCTATGTTCTTTGATGATTGTCATAATTTTATTATCGTAAGCATCCCAAAAAATATGGTACAGTGAAAATACCAAAATAACTTGTTTTGGAAGAGTTCAAGCCAAGGACCATGAATCAAATTATTAAGTGTTGATGGTTCAATATATAAATCACCTCACATCTTTCTTTGTTATTATGAGATTTCAAAGGCACCATCATGCATGGGCCTACCTAGAAGGAGGTGGAATAAATTCCTCTCCCAGGTCCAAATAAGGGATTGAATTTATTAAACATCAGTGCGATGAAAGGATTTGAACACGATCCGAATTGGAAATCTAAATGTATCAGATATTCTCCATGGGATATTTTCCTTTGGATGATGATGTAGATGTGTATGAGAACATCTAGAAGAGTTGTGTGCATGACATCATAGCAAGGGTAGTCTTAATTCCCTACAAGGATACAACCTAATAGTTATTCGACCACATTGATCCACAAAATGGAGTGGTGATGGACGAATAAGGAGTCGTGATTTCCTGGCTCAGTAACGATCCTTTTTGATAGATGTTTAAGATGAAGGACCCTGAGGTATGCATGGGTCAAGACTTCGTGTGGAGATTTTGCAGTGAGCACCTGAATATGGTCAAGCTCATCAGATATTGCTTGGTTGAAGACCACAACTTCAAGGAAAAGACTAATAAGAAGTATCCATTACAATAATATGTCGCTTACATGACAAGGAGGATTCCACACAATGTGACATAAAATGGAAAGGTTTCCAAGTTTGCAAACATCCTATCTGCCAACCTCTTGGAATGCCTTAAATATGAAAAAAATTACTTAAAAACTAAATCCCAAAGTTTTATATGACTGCATTTTTATTAGACTATATTTTCTATGGCCGTGCATTTCCATTTATGAATTGGAACTGGAAGGAGGTCCTTGCATGTTTACATTTACTATCAGGAGATGTGGTTGTCGAACTAAAAGACCCCATTTCTATGACATTTGTAACCACTTATTCACTTTGTTATATACTTTGGTTTTCAGAGAACCAATACCTAGGTTTTCTAACCAAGCCATGGTAAACCTATCTAAAATTAGTGACTGGTAAACCCTGTAATTCTTTAGTTACATCTAATTCTTTGGCATAAGTCCATCCCCCATTTCCTAGCCATCTATGTTTCTGAACGGTTGCTTTCTAAAGAAATTTCTTACCAAACCATCATAAAAAGAAAGCAGATCTCAATTGTCCCACATGAGCAAGAAAGATTGGCCTAGTTTCCTCGTCAGCATTGGCCCCTTTACCTTAGCCAATTCTTAGAGTGCCTGTAAGGAAGATAATGTGTTGGAAGAATTGAAACTTGAGTATGCTACTAAAATAATACATGACCCTAATAGGGTTATTGATGGACATTTAAAATTGTTAACATTGCATCCAACTTACAAACACGAGGAAGGCCCTCAAGAACTTTTGTTTCGAGGGGCTTCTTCCTTTGATGAAGTTTTTTCCAAAATTCCTGAGACGGAGTAGAAAATGAAACTACAATAACAACAGTCGACTATTCATAAAATGGATAGGTCTAAGAGAAAGGGTTCCTTCATAGCCAAGGTAGGGTAAAGCAATAAATGAATAAGAAAGAAGAAACTAAAATAAGGAAAGAATAAGAGGGAAAGAAATTTTACAAAGAGGAAGAGAGGTTGCATTGGTTGCAGACATAAATCTTGTCCATGGAATGGAATCTGAAATTGAAAGTGAAGAAAGAGCTCGACGAGAATCCCTACCTGGAGGGGAAGAAAGAAAGAAGTTGATTCCAAAATTCATATAACAAGTGGTTGAAGCCCCAAACGCCACAAAAGAAGAAGATTAATGAAATAAGGAGGAGGAGGAATTCCGCAGGGCCAAGGAAGAGGAATAATGAAAGAGAAAAGAAGAGGAGTTTAACCGAACCATGGAGGAGGAGAATAAACAGAAAGAAAAGGATAATAATGAAGTATCAATCCTTGGACTTATCTAGGAACAACAACAAAGAGATTATGAAGAAGTTTTCAAAGCAGAACAAGAAAAGAAAAGAGGAAAAGAAGAAAAATTGGAAGAATAGAAAAAAAGAAACCAAATTGCTTTGATAAAGTCTCCCATCAACCCAAGGACACCCATGACATGAGGTCTATAGGATATATTCAATCGATGGATATCGAAAACACAGTCGTCTCATTGGGAGATTATTTTCTTGACGGTGAAAGCAAGAGCATAACAAAGAGACTGTCCAAAGATAGAATACCAAAGGGATGGCCAACAATATCATCGCGTTTGACATGGAAGAAAAAGAACCAAGTGAAATTAGATATGACACTACCTCCTTGATATGAGCACTAGAAAACGTAAATGCTTCTTCAGAAAATACCTAATCTATTAGATGCAACAATCTAAAGGGTAGGTCAGGCAATATAAGGAGCTATATGAATAGATGAAGCATCAGTTTGATCATATTCATCATGAATGTTTCATGGAACGGGAGCAACTAAAAGAAGCACACAAGAATGATATGGCTCTATTGAAACAAGAGCATGAAGATCACATGAGGGAATCAAATATGGATAAATAATACGTCGATTTTTCACTCTGTCTCTTTTGGAAGGAAAATATGCTACCCTTAAACCCAATGAAAGAAGAGGCCAACAAAATCAATCTAAAGCTTATGGAAGATTAGAAAATATTTATTATTTAGCTTGAGGAATTGCAATAGCATCATAATATCTTGAGAAGGCTCACCGATGTTGTAGAGATTTCTTCCTATGGATAGAAAGAAGCCCTCTTAGGATAAAGCAGGATGAATTGACTCTATACTAAGACAAAAGTGAAATAAATGAGATCTTGAATCCTAGATTAAACAAGTATTTCAAGGTTTTTGTATTGAAGAAAGTGAGAGAAGATGACTGACCTTTCACTCTGATGTTTGTCCCGCTTGTAGTCCAGATCTCGAATTCCTCACGATGAACCTATTAAGATCAAACAACGTACAAGCATATGCAATTTTCCAAGTACCCTAAATCACAATTTAGAATCCAAGTCTAGCTAGATACAAATTATGTAATTGAATCGAAATCAACACACATAAATTGGGAAACAAGACAAATTATCTTTGTTACAACTTGAAAATGCTTACAATGGTTGCTTGATGTCCAAGCCAACTTTTAGCTCCAAGTTCCTCCTCTAGCTATCTCTACAAAAGTCTCAAGATCATAGGTTGGATGCCCCAAAAGTCCTCCCCTTGGCGCATGGAAGGCCTCTCCTTTATAGTGATTGGAAGGGTTAACCAAAAGGAGAGTAAGATGGATCTAATGACTGTTTAGTGGATCAAGCATACTAAACAGAGAGAGGGGGTTGGAATTGAACCAGGGCTAGTAATCCCAAGAAAATATCTCGAAAGACGAGATCCATGATCCATGGAAAAAAGGCTAAAACGAGATTTTCGCACCCCTGGGTCTAAGCATAACGCGAAATTATCGCGCCCCAGGGTCTGAGCATAGCGTGACAACCCTAATTGTCGCTACACAACAGATGTGCAAAGCGCGAAAATATATACAGATAGGGTCAGATTTGGTGACACGTGGCAGGTAAGGTGATGTCTTCGGCATTCAGTCAATGGATTTTGTTCCTGGGTGTCCAGATGAGACCAAGGATGGTACCAGTAATGCATGATGATCATTGGGGAGAAGTGTCGTTAGGTCACATGGTATAAGGATGCGACACTAGGGTTGAATGTGTAACTTTGAGGTATAACAACCGATGAGGATAAAATGTTAGATGACAAATCTAAGATTCTCAAATGATACGCGGAATAAATCTATGAGTGGAAGCAACAGTACAAAGAGATTCCCACAAACCTTCCCAAGATTGATAACAAAGAGTTGGATGAGATAAGATCCTATAAAAACACCCTCGATTGCACACAAGCATAAGCAAATAAATTTATTCAAAATGTGAAACAATCATGCACCATGATATAGAGATATGTAGATAGCGCAATGGACATGTTTAATATGTTGACCCTCAATGAGATATAGGTGACAGACCCAATCGGAATGACAGTAGTTGATATTGAATAAGAGAGGGAACAAAGCATGCAATCAATTAAACAATTAACCAAGGTTGACCATGACCTATTCAATAATTAAATCTATCAACCTACAGAACTGACTACCTGGACAGATGCCTTTTCAAACATGATTAGGACAGACTTAGATAATGAAATCAAACCTAATGTCCTGAAGGTTGAAGTTCAATCCAAGCAGTTGCAAAATGGATGCTCTAATAAGCTCAAATAATGGCATACCCAGTGAGAGAATTGGGAATGAATAGATTAATGTTTTTCAATTTATGTTATTTATATGTGTTTCAACCTATGTATTTAGTCATTCCTATGGTTTTATTGTCAAGAAAGACAAATATTTTTATTTTTTGAGTCATTAACTTAGTTGTACCGATCTTTTGGTTATAAAAGAAATATTTTTTGAAGCCAAAAGTGAGGGTGGTGGTGGGAAACCCATACTTCTTTTCAATTTTGTGCAATATAATATGGAATAGATTTAGTATGGGATCCAAATGGAATTCTCTAGAAATACTGCTAATACTATTGATTAATGGAATGTGGTAGACTCTTTTTCAATCCTACCTAGTGATGTTAAAATTATATGTTGTATAATATGGTTGTGATGTGTTATCTTATTATTTCCCATTATGAATGTATGATTTAAATTTTTAGATGATTCCTATTTAAAATTGCAGAATCATTTATTTGATCATAGAAAATAATTGCAGGAATATATATATATATATATATATGTTGATATAGAGCTAAAAAAACATAAGAACCATCTTTGTCTCTTTCATGCTTTATATTAGATTATGTAATTTTCCATCTTCCCTCTTATTTATTTTAAATACGTAAGAAATATTAGTGAAATTATATGTGAGTAAACTATGTTGCTTTAATATGTTTTTCCTATATTGATGTATTAACCTGTTATTGAAATAAAAGAACCATTTCATAGAACTTTAAGTAACAATATCTTCTCCTTTCACACTCTATTAATTTTTATGATTCCTCCCATTACTGGGACCAGTTATATTTTCTCTTGTTATCCTTTTCATAGATTAGTTTGAAGAAACATATAAATTTTTAAAAACAAGAAATATTATAAATTCAAGTGGCAACTGAGCATTTAACTAGTCAAGGGCACGATCCCAAACATGACCGGGTCTTACTTGGGACCTTCAAGCAAGTGCTTCATTTTATTGTTGATGTCGTCATTATGATCCATCAACAATAATTTATGTAAAAACATTTAGCATATACTAAAGATCTCATTCAATGGATCCATCATGATATCAAATATAAACTCTTTCTATTTTGATATTAATGATGGGTAGGATGTATAGTTCCTAGGGTAGGCATGACCATATAAAATCATTAACCTATTCATCTATTTATATAATGTGGGTAAATAACATGAGCATGAACAATACTTATTTCTTATCAGTTATCCAACATTCCAAAGACATTATAGACATTATAGTAGTATATTCCACCATATTCAAATTGGTAACCAAGGCTACCTAGGGAGACCAACAATGAATTATCTAAAGGGATGGGTATATACCTTGAACGGGATCCTACATCTATGCATACGGTTATAATAATTCCTCTATGATGTGAAATCATTAAAAAAAATCATGAGATGGCATATTTTTCTTCACTACAACAATAAAACACCTATGATGAATATAAATAAGATCAAGAAGTTATTATGAGACATTTTATACAAGTAAATCAAGTTTATAAATTGAAGAAGGAATGAATTCAAGTGTTACTTCAACTATTGGATATATTCAATGTGTCTAATAAAGGCTTTATAAAATACCCTAGCATTTAAAAGGTTTACTAAACAAATACCACACTCAATATTATATATAGCTAGATGAGTACTAACCAAGAAGAAACTAAAAATTAATATAATCACTACAATATAAATTTAATGTTCAATACCATGATAGTATGGAGGGATGTGATGTGGACATGAAAATTTTCCTTCACCTACCTTCCAAACAAACATGAGAGGGAACATGAGTAGGCACTAACTTTGGAAAAGTCAAAAACAACTTCAAACTAATGGTTAATTAAAACATAAATTCATTGAATGGGTTTCCATGTAAATTATACAAAGAAACATGTTACCTAGCATTTTTAAGGCCTTACCACCTCCAAGTATATGGGAAAGCACTAAAAAGGAAATTTGGGATGTAAAATCAATTCATTCCTTCTTTTTCATTTTCCTAAACATAGAGATCATGAGACTCACAATTTTAGGAATATAATTTTCTCAATTTTTTTAACAAAATGATATACAATGTGTGACACTTTATATCAATAACGTCCTATAGAACATTGTAAAACTTGTGAAAACAAACATTATTTTAGGTTATTTTATTATTTAAAATGTATTTTTTATTTAGGAGTGAATTGAATGGCCTAAATCATCAATTTTAGTTCTCTATTCATCAAAGTTGACATTGAAAAAATATACAATTGATGTAGATGGGTTCTAGCCAACCCACATTAGGTATTTATGCTCTCATATCACTACTAATGCAGATGAAATCCAATCAACCCACTGCAATTATTTCTACTATTATACCACATTGGTGCAGATAGGGTCCAGCCAACCCCCTGCAAGTATCAATCATGAACAAATACAACCATGTACCTAAGGGTAGGGACTCGTTTGGTACTGAATTCTACCGCAATAGATAACACACCTCAAAAATTTAACACAGAAGTCTCAATTTTAAAATGGGATCAACAACCATTTCCACATTCATACATAATAAATTACAAATTACATCAATATTCCTCAAAGGGATTTTTAGCGACTAAAATTACAAAAGGGTTCTCAAACCCATCTATTTACATCAAAACTCCCAACCTACTAGTCTAATTTTGAGCTAAGGCTTACAATCACCTTACTCAATTACAATTGGAAACCAACATTTTACCTTCCATGTCTGTCGATTTTGGTTGTCCACAACCTCTTTCTTCATCAATATATTCCCTATTCTCTAGCTCAAGGTCTACTTTGCTACTCACTACTAAGTCTACTACTCTACCTTCATTCCTTCTTCTATTCTTTGGCATTTCCTCTGCTTCTCCCTCAAGTTTTCTTCTAGTCACGTATCCTTTTCTCTCTATATATTTTAATTCTCTCATCTCTTCTTGGTGGCCTCCCTATACCTTCTCCTCTATTAATTTTCTCCTCCTATATCCATAGGCTTATCCACATTTATAGAACCTTCTCCAATTTTCCTCTATTGCTTCCTCTACCTTCTTCCACTAGATCATTAAATTTTTTCCTTCATTAAAATTAATAAAATTAAATGTATTCTTGGTGTGATCTTCAATTCTTATCAAAACCATGCTTCAAGCACACTGTGTATGATCCTCCCAAAACTTTCATAAATTCCATGTGTATATTAAATTTAATTTCCATTGAATCATATTTCATTCGAATCCCATCTTTTATTGGAATCCCCTTCCATTAGAACCTCTACTTCATCAGGAACCAGTGTTCCACTATTTAGTCTAATCCTTCGAACATCCTCCCATATTCTTTCGGGATCACTTCTTGATGATCTGCCTCTGATAAGGCATTCTCAATACTCTGCCTCTAATATGACGTCAAACTTCTCATTTAGTCGGTATCGTGCACACAATCCCTCAAAAGGATTCTCCAATGAGTCTACCTCCAACTAAGCCCTTCTGATACTCCATTTTTTATAAGGCGTTATTGATCCATTAGGATATCTTGTATTCTACTTTGATATTCTTTCTCGAAGATCCTCTTCCAATGAGGCCATTTTGATGCTCCATTGGACTTTATCGATATGTCAAACAACGATCCATAGAGAATCCTCACATAACCTTACAAATGTTATTTTTCATCATCTTCCTCTGATCAAAGGCATTCCCAATCATCCCACGCACATTCCCTATGAATGGATAAGATTGCATCTGAAATTCCTATACCAAGTATGCTTTCAAATGCTCCTGCATCAATCTCTCCAATTATCGTCGAAGCATGAACTCATGCTGAGGCCACCAATTATCTTACAAACTCCACTTGAACATTTTCCTTTTGTGTCGATGCAATATCTTGTACCAGTTTTTGAATGGATTTCTCATTTCCACTCTATCCCTCCTTTCCCTCATGACAACATTAGTTGTTTTCCCCTTACCCTCCATGGCTACCTATTTCTCTCGTACCCTCACATTTGCTCTAATAGATTCATCATCCTTCCTTGCATCATCCTCTCTAGCAATGTCAATGCTGCTCGTTGCACGTATACACTTATAAACATATATATTATTAGTAAAACCAGTGACACTTGAAGAGCCCTCCTAAATTTTAGTTCCAATAAATTTCTTAATTTCAATTCAATGACTGGTTTCCTCTCCATCACCAATATTGATTTTTGCTACAACATTGGATTTTTTATGATGTCCTCTACCCATCTCAACTTCCTTCAGTTCTCTGCAACCCACTTCTCTATTCCTCATAAGCATGGAAGCTATCATGAGAATACTTCCAGCTACTTCTGTATTAGCTGCAAGTTCCTTTTTATCATCTTCCAGACTCGTCGCTGCAATCCTCAAATCACCTTCATCTTCATTTTCATCATTAAATGCAGTCCTTCTGCATAATATGATTACTTAGATTTATGATAATTTCCTTATCTAAATATTCTTTATGTATTCCAAATCATATGAGAAACATGTGAAGTTGTGATATTTTCCACATTTGATTGGCTAGTATTTAAGAGTTGCCATTTTCTTAATCTATCATTACATTTGGTATGGTGCCACTATTAAGGGAAAAAAATCAAATTTTTTTTGGGTTCTTTGTTGTAAATTTCTTTAAAATGTTAATAATATGACCAACGTTTTTTGCCCATAAATTTATTTAAAAATTTAATAATACAACCAATTATTTGTAAACATACATTCAAGGTAGTGGATACCATTGCTATATTTAAATTTCTTAAACCAGTTAATCATACAGCCAATGATTTCTAAAAAGACATTCAAGGGAGTGGATACTATTGCTATATTTGAAGACTAGATTGAATTTAACTAGCATTCATAATATCATTGTTGAATGGGTCTAAATATTGATCCATCTTACACTCATAATCAAACCATGCCTTCATGTACCTTAAGCATATTATATTGATTGGAAATAAAAAAAAAAAATGAGATTTTCCAAATAAATTTTGGACACATGTAATGCTTGTTCTGAAAGATAAAGCTGCACAATTACTTGATTAAAATACAAAGGCTTATGTTCAAATGGCAGGCATGGATTTTCATATAGTATAGCCTATCAAATCTCTATTTGGAAAATTGGAAATCATTTTTCCATGGTAATTAGCTATATGTGGAAGTCTAGATTGTTAGCATGACACATACTCACCTAGAAATTAAGATGTCTAATATCCCACAATGTGGTCAAAATGAAATTCTTAAGAATATTTCATTGTTTTATCCCCTTATCATATCAACTTAGTGTTGGTCTTACTCCTTTTCGAGTCAATTTGTCTCTTCTATCTATATGGGAGAGATTCTCTCCTAGAAAATTAAATACTTTGAAATATGGAATTTCAGGCTTTATGGCAAGTTATTGGTGTGGAATTTTCTTTTTATTATGGAAGAAAAGAATCGATGTCTTATTAATAAGAAGGAACTTGCTAGAATAGTTTCATGGTTTTGAGAAGTCCTTGAAACATGTGATCTTTCCTTGCATATCATTGTTTAGGTGCAAAATATTGAAATGGATATGGATCAATTGTTCAAGTTGTTCAAATTTTACGAGTCATTCCTTTCAAAATGAGAAGGGATCTGCATTTCAATTCCCATCTAAATATTATTGATCCCACTATCGATATAGAATTAATATGGTTTGACCTCATCAGTAGGTTGGTCATGATATTAGGAAGAAGGAAATGCCATACAAGTTACTATGGATTGTTTCTTCTAATTATTCCATTTTGGGAAGAATTGCTTGTAATATGAGTAGGGATACACATTTTTTGTTCCCATCTATATATTTTCAATCCTAGTAGACATATAAATACAAGGCATAACCTCATCATTAGGTTGATCGTGTTTTCAAGAAGATGAGGGAAAGGATCCACAACTAGCCTCATCCTTCTATATAAAAAAATTACAAGTTTTTGAATTTTTCACTGACGATTTTAAAGATCAAGAAAAATATTTAGTTTATTGAGGTATTCACCAAGCTCTACTTCCAAATTTAGATCAATTAGATCCAAAATAATTACTTGTGCTTCAATTAAATTTTGGATTCTTACTATTTTTTGTAAAGTCAGAAGTATATATGTTTGGCACACCACTCTAGACCAAATGATTATTTGTTCCCTAGACATTGAATGGAAATTTTATAAGAATCCTATATTCACACCCTTCCATAAATCTAAATTTAACCCTAAGAATACTCTTCTCCCTAACACTTGGAACTCCCCAAACACTCATACATTCCTAGCACAACATGCACGTAGCCCCATCTATCACACGAACCCTTCTTGTCCCCCATGATGGTGATACTATAAAAAGAACCAAACACATGATGCTATTGAATGTTGATTCTTACAGCAGTAGGATACATCCAAAACATTATATTTTGATAAGTAAACTATTTGCTTTGTCATATTTTCTTCCTCTCCTAAGCATTGATTTCCTCCTCCTCCTAAATTGTTTATCTTTCAACAATTCCCTAATATCATCAACTCCTCATTATTTTTTATGAAATGTGTCAATTATCACTTACTAGCTCGAACACACCTCATTACTCACAAATACCAAATAAACGACAAATTATCTCCTATGATTCTTGACAACAAAATCCAAAATGTCCTCATTTATCAAACCTTCATTAATAATACTCAAATTCCTGCTAACCCACGGTCTCAACTTATAATCTAGGTTGGTCCCCAAAATATTATCCTCGTCTTCTAACTAATAGATGTTTTGTTGTAACTTTTGTCATCATATGATTTTATGACATTGTAGACTGTGACATCTAACTCCTTGATTTATCCAAATTACTCCTCAAAATTCTCAATAAAAAATAATATAGTTTTCTATATAATACCAGAAACAATACTTACTATCTCTTGAAAGATGATAAAACCATTCAACTTACTTTTAATTCCATTTCTATTCCCTTCACTACTACCTGTAACGGGGCTAGTATGCACTAATGTCTCCCTCTCACTATGTTTTCTTCTTAGTACCCACTCACATCAAGTTCTTGTCTCTACAATACCCCATATCCATTCTCAATTAATCCTTCCACCCTCAAGAAACATACAAAATCCAAAGATCCATTACAAACCTAAGTCCTTCTATCTTCCATGCTCACTACTCATTCCTTTTTAACCTTAGACTTCTAGTGCTATCACCACCTACATCTACAAAATGTAATATACAACTACTAGTTTCTATCAAGAAACCATTTTTTTCTTCTCATGTGAGGAAGTCAATTGTCAGTAAATCCAATAGTGACACACTTTTGGATTTCCAAGAACTCTTACGTTTCATGTACTAAATGCCACATCTCCACATTTCATGGATAAACACTCTATGATACTTTTCTTTCTACCTTTTCCATTGACACATAATTCATCTCGATTGATTGAGGGAGCCTTGAAATTACATTATGAGATGCCATACTTTGAATCCTCTATCATCCTTTATACCTCCATTTCATATGGGGAATTACATGTCACATCCTATTTCATTCCATGTTATAGTACTAAGCCCTTCATGGACAACTCTATTCATAGGATACAACTATTTTATAATATATTCTCATTGGTTGGAATACAATATGCTCAATGTTTTATAGTTTTGGCATTTTTTCTCCACCTTCCTATATTATGAAATCATGTACACATCTCAATATATGATCTTGAATCCTCAACACAGTACATTCAAGCTACAGCACAGACTTGAATATGGATAATAAAAAATTTAGGTATATGTGCTACACATCTATAGTTCAACAAAAACAACTATAATACCACCAACACATGTCCTTGGAACCCCTTAGCTCTTTATTACACATAGGGAACACATCAACTAATTCTTATTCTTGTAATGGGTTTGCAATGATCACTTGTAGCCACCACATTCTTCACCATAGTATCATTTTTTATCTAGCGATTGGCATGTGTGTAGTATCGACATATCCAAAAATCATACCATGGGAATCTATTTTCTCAACACAACAACACATTACTTTATGTTCATGCCATCCATCAAATAAATTTCATAAACTAGGAGGCATGGGATTTACAACACCATTTTCTCTTTTTCCCTCATCTCTATAAGGATCCAACATGAGTTTTCTCTCACCAGTACACGATTGGGAAGCATTCCAAAATTATTATCTCCTCATTTATGACCTCTCTAACCCTTGTTCTCTCGATATGGATAACCTATGCATTAAAACAAAATATTCATTGATTATGTATAGTTTTGGTATTCGTCAACTATCTATTCTGTAATTCCACTCTTAGCCTAGACATCACTCACTTCCAAACATTTTCTATATTATTGGCATGTTTTAACATTTGGAGGAAATCATGGAAGATTTTAATATAAGATGGGAGGAACTAATGTCAAATGTGGTAACTTTCCTCCATCCTAGTTCCCAAGGAAATAGAAAAAGTCTCAGTTATCCAATGAACAAGCCATCCAAGAGATTGAGTGGTTCTCCTCTCTTGAGGGTGCACTCTTCCATGTAGCTCAACAACCTTAACTAGTGAAACCAATTGAACTATCCAACCCATCCAGAGAATTAGGGTCATTATTCCCTTGATGTTGTAAATGTATAGAATCATATGGAATAGTTAATTAATTATTATGTAGGTTAGTTAGTTAGGGCACCACTTTTCAACCCTGAACTATGTGTATCTAAACATATTATTCTTTTTCTAGTATTTAGGAGGCTTGCATCCTTATATTAAGGTTTTGGACATGGGGAGCTATGCAAACTATAAGAATGACATTTTCCTCATTAATAAGATTAAGTTGTTTCTATCTACTCTTATTTTTTATTTTTTCATGGTTTCTTCTCTTATTGCGATTAACTAAAGTCTTTGTCTGGGTTCTATCTTTGATTAGTTTTTATCACAAGCTTGTTTCTTATCACCTCTAATGAGGATGATGATTCATTACTCATTGATGGGATTGTCCCTAATGTGGCTTAGTGCATGAAACATTTTTTATGCCATATCCTACGGACATGTTATGTTGTTATGTCTGATGAGATTGTTCTATTATGTCCTTATGTATATATTTTGTGGATGAATTCAATAATTGTGGGTGGTTTTATATATATCCAATGCATATTTTATTTTTTTATTGTTAATTATGCATTCATGACCCATTTCTTTTTTGAGTAAAATCCATTCTATGCACATATCTTGAAAGTATAAATAGGTAAAATAATCCACCCATATCGTTGGCTGTGAATACCTAATCCAAAGACTAGAATATCTCTGTAATTCACCGAATCCATTAGGAAGTAAGTTTTGTTAGCATTCATTAAGGAGATTATTTTTGAAGGATGTCGAATGACCAATTTATGTCCAATCCTAGAAAGGAAAGACAGAAGGCTACTTGCAAGAAATGAAAAGAGCATATCAAGAAGGATATATATCATTAGAAGCACCCTCTTTCCTTTTCAAAGAAGTTAATTTTTTCCTTATATACCTCTCTATAATTTAAATAATGTGAAATATAAATATATATAGATAAATAAATCAATAATATAAAATATATATAAAAAACAATAGATAAATAATATAAAAAATAGATAAAGATAAAAATTAAAAGATATATTACTTTGTAATACGCCTTCCTTGTATCACTTATCCCTATATCATTTTTATTAAGAAAATGTATTGTACACAACCTTATTACAACATAACCCACTAATGCCATACTAATATTTATTACAAAATACATATACAACAAATATTATAAGTTAATCTATTAACATGACCTATGAATAATTCATTTATTTGTATAGACTTCATGGATGAAACTTCTCACTCATATATGACATAACATCCATTAATTCTTAATTTTTATCTCTCTTTCTTAAATCTTATCGAATATTTAGTGTTTTTATTTTGTATTAAAAAATATTTACTCATTTGTTTTTTATGAATCATTAAATATATTATAAAATAATTATGGATTTGACTCAAAACATTTTTATTGTTTAATTTTAGCTATATCATTATTATTTGCATTATGTTTCTTTAATATATCATTAATCTATCATTCTCATCTCCAAAGTTCCATTCACTATGTTTTTATAAGGGCCTAATTTCCATTATACTGATGTAACCTTGCATTACCTTGTAACACAACATTTACATACATTATAGCTTTCAAGATTTTCCAAGGATCGGAGCATTCTAGCTTTTAGACATTAAAAATAGGATGTCTACCTATCCAAAGTTAATAAACTCTAATGATATGAATATTTTATATTAATAATATATTATAAAACATTAGTGAAATATAGCCTTTAAAATTATACAAGCTCTAGTAATAATATATTATAAAACATTAACATATCTATTAAAGTTAAATTTATTGTTTATGATAGCTTATTTTTATAATAATAATAATAATAATATATTATAAAATATTAACATATTTTTTATAATTAAATTTATTAGTTAAAATTATATAAATGATTTGAAAATATTATTTTAATATAAAAATTAATATCATCATTTTATATATTTTGATTAATATAAATATTTTTCGATGCATTTTTGTAGAAAAATACAAAGTACTCTATTTTTTTTATCATGTTTAAGAATGTGAATTATTTATAACTATATATTTATTTTTCTTAATAAATGTTGATATCTATTAAAAAATAAAAATAAAAATCAAATTAATTTATCATGCATTATATAAATTCAAGTTAAATGTGTAGATAATAAAATTATTTAAATATACATAATAAAAACACAACATAACAATTAATCATAATTCCATTATATAACCATAGTCATAAAAACAAATATTATTTCATAGTAATATTATACCAAGGAAAAGTTGCCTTAGAGGGTCAACTAAGCAAGAGGGCATGCACATAATATATGAAACACTTGAAACGCTAGAGTTTGCTAACTTGGAGGGTAGACATGCTTGAATAGTCTAAACTTAGTCATAAAACCGAATGTTATTTCACAGTAATATTATACTATGGAAAAGTTTTCTGAGAGGGTTTCTTCTAAGCAAGAGAAGCAAGAGGTGTACATAATATATATGAAACATTGAAACAATTGAGTTTGTCAATTTGGAAAGTAGACATGTTTTTTAATTAAAAAATAAGATTAATTTGAAAATGTACAACTTTTCAATGCTTTTAAAAAATTTAATAAAATTTTAATATTTTAAATTAAATGCTATATTAAAAATGAAAAATACAATTATTAGAAAAATAATAATTGTTTATATCAAAATATTTAAATGAAAATGGTATTTAAGATATTATCAATCATTAAAAAAAATCATTTGACTATAGTACTCAACTATAAGTGAAGACTACTTTGTTTTTAATTTGTAAAGTATATATTAACTGACCCAATTTGTTTAAAAATTGAATTTATGATAAACAAGTATAAAAAATATTAATAGATATTAATGATTCTTTTTTAATTTACATTTAACATCTAGTATTAAGTGTTAGCTTAAATTATTATGAGATGGACCTTGTGAGAGAGCTTATGTGTTTGAATCTCTTGACCCATTTAAGAGGTGTTTGGAACTTACACAATAGTGATTTATCTTGGTTACAACTTTTTCTTGAAGATGAATATTTTGAGGTCCTCTTCGTTTAATTATAATAAAAAATTATATACAAAACCTGTAATAAATTTTAAAAAGCCTTCAAGATCACCTTAAAACTTAAAAATTTGTACATGTATCTATTGATTATTTAAAAAAAAAAAAATTTAAATTTTCTTTTTAGAAATTAAATATAAATCATAATTTTAAAAATAAGAATAAAGGCTAATATCTACCCATAAGAAATAAGTTTCTCTAGTGTTATTTTACTCTAATATATATTCATGCAAAACACTTAATGATATGAATCACAATGTTCGATTGTTACATCACTGATCCCCTTAATCCATTGATTGGTTCTCCCATGTTTGGTTGTAAGGAAAATAAATCCTAACATATATATAGAATAAACGAATCATTAAGAATCACATTAAAAATTTGTGCATGTGTATATTAAATTATGATGTAAGATAAAATATAATATTAAATTTAGTATATAACATAATTCAAATTTATAAGAATGAAATTTAAGATCTAATTTTATAATTGATCTATTGATTTTTTAATGAAAATTTTATGAAAATCTCTCCTTATGATATGATTTAATTTAGAAAATTTTATGAAAATCTCTCCTTATGATATGACTTAATTTTTAATTTCTATCTCATGTATCCCCTAAACTAATAAGCCAATTTAGTTGTATACCATGTTGAAATGTGAATAACATAAACATCAAACCTAAGCCATAAATTTATTCCCACAATTAGGTTTGTCTACAATTACAATGCATGTCCATTCATAATGAACACTCTTTTTCCACTTTTTACTCTTGAATATGTTTATGCATGCCAACAATAATGTATGCACAGTGTTTTTGGGGTTGAACCTACTTCTATATTTTGACATACTAATGAATGATATCTGCATCCCTATTTAGGATTTTGGCAATTTTTTTGAAAATGTGGAGTGTTATCTATCATGCCATTTCTCTTGGCTACAATTTAACATATGTTTAAACTAGACCTAAAACAAAATTTATATAGATACTTATATGTGAGACATTTTAACATACACTATTTTTTCTTGTAGAGTTATTTTAGAGTATTAATCAATATAAGAATAAATATTAATCAATTGTTTTTGTTTATATTAGTGAACATTAAAATAATATATAAATTTATTATTAAAAATGAATTTTTTATATTATTAATTGTCTTTATTTTTAGGTAGGTTTGTCACATGCATAATATTTTTAAATATTGTTTGTAATAAATGAATAAAAAAATTTACATTTTTATTAAAAGTTTTTCATATTAGGTTATAATCCAACATTTTTTAATTCTTTTAGGTATAGAGTAACTTGAGTTGGATGAGGGAAAAGTGTAATTTCAAGTGGCACTTCAATAAAATAATAAAATATAAAGTAAATAAAAAATTTCCAATTTGAGATATAGTCTAATGTTAAAATAAAAAAGATTTATATTCGAATTAATGAAAACAAAACAATCAATGAAACGTTGATGCTTCTTGCAATGTTATCTTGAATTTGAGCCATCATTAACTCAACCGATATAAATCCATCTAAACTATAAATCTACTAAGATACTTTAGTGATCAAATCCCTTGAGGTGCAAAAAACGAGTGCAAAATTTGGAAAAAAAATTATACCTAAAGGAATTTGATCTTTCTAGATACTTAGTAGATATGAAATTAGGATAAATATATACTCTTGTAATCACTTTTGAAGTCAAATTTATGAAGAGGTATTACTATATCAAAAATGATTCCAATCTACTGAAATTATCCCCTCCTTGTAGTACATTTGATTACACTCCTATTTGATTAAGTGTACCTTAAACGGTTCCTTCTACTCTTAAATAGAACTGTAGTTTTAGTCCTTTCTTTTATTTAAATAGGAGTATCTTTGTTTCTACCTTTAAACAGTTATTTCGACTTAGCTACTCTCTTAGTTAATTCTTCGTTATAATGTCGCGATAGTATCAACGAAGCAAACTCCTTTTTATATTTCCTTTAGACACATAGTTTCTACCGTTCCCTTTATTTCTCTATATATAAGCGAAGGGACTTTGCACAACGACGTTAAAGAATTCACATTTTGCGCCTCTTCTCATGCACCGATATGTAACTTCACGGTTTGAAAAAAAATATTGAACATGAACATATTGCCATGCTCATTCAAGGAAGTTAAGACACTAATATCTTGCGATGTTAATTCAAGGCCACCGATAAGATACATCGGTTAAAATATGGGGAAAAAATGCGCAGTTTAATTTTTACTGCGCAGTTTCCGCGCAATAACAAAGACTTTATTAATACAACTTTACTTCACCCGTTTTGAAACTAAAAAAATATTTACCATGCAGATATAAAAGTAAATACTTTTTCATGTGAACTTTTATAAACCCATAATCATGTGACCTTTTATAAACCCATAAACTTATAATTTAATTTATGACCGATATGTTAGTACAATGGCCTAAATTTGTGCATTGTAATTTGCAACCTTCCCTTTTCACATCGTGGTGGATAAAATAGAGTATGTGCAAATATATATTACCAAACCAAAGTAACAACAACAAAACCAAAGTAACAACAAGAGCTATATAGATTTACATAGAGCTTGTGCTCCCAAGTTTCAATAACTTGATCTTCATGAGCTTGAGCTCCTAGACTTTTATGGACTGTTATATCTTCCAAAAACGTACTTCTTACTTTTTCTTACATCCATTAAAAAATGACTGTTTTTCTATGTTAAATACAAATACCCAAAATTAGCTTCTCTTGGAAGCTACCATAACATATTAAATTCAGTAATAAATTTCTTACTGAAATCTACCTAAGAACTTGACTTCTGAACACCACTTAAATATGGTAGGATGTGAACACCGTATCCTCAAAAACTGACTAAAATTGAACACTGACAATGACTAACTAAATGAATGACTGAGTTGGTGCAAAATAGATATGCAACAACTCATAATTAATATTTTCAACAGTCCCCCTTAATTATGAGCAGTTGAAAAATACAAAAAATTACATCAAACTGGAATTGAAATGGAACTGACTGAGAGGTCTTAGTTACTTGCAAAATCAACAACTCCTAAAAAGTTGCGCAGATACTGGAAATTGTCCCTTGTCAATTGTTTTGTAAATATGTCTCTCAACTGATTTTCAGATCTACAAAACTCTAAGCAAATTTCTTTGTTATTTACCGATTCTCTGATGAAATGATACCTAGTGTTAATATGTTTGGTTCTTTTGTGAAACAAATGATTCTTTGATAGCGCAATGGCTAAACTGTTGTCGCAATAAATTGTTGTGAGTTCTTCCTGACACTGTGGCACATCCTTTAACATTATGTACATCCATACAACTTGACATGCATCGCTTGTAGCTACGACATACTCATCTTGTGTTGATGACATAGTTACAATGGGATGTTTCTTTGATGCCCATGACACTACTCCTATACCAAAATGAAATGTAAACCTGGAGATGTATTTTTCCTATCAAACATGATCCCTCCACAATCACCATCAGTGTATCCAACAAGTCTAAAATATTATGAATTTGAGTAAAGAATGCCAAAATATTTTGTGCCACTACATACCTCAGAATTCTTTTACCTTCCTGCTAGTGTGAGTCTTTTGGTAACTCTATGAACCTTGACATCAAACTTACTCCATACATTATATCATGCCTTGTTGCAGTAATATACATAAGGATTCCAACCATCCTTTTGAACAATGTGGGATCAACATTTGATCCATGATTCTCCTTTCTTAATTTCAGTCTTGTTACTACTAGTGTTGGGGCATATTTACAATTTACCATATTAATCTTTTCAATATTTCAATTTGCATATTTGGATTGTGAAATAAATATACCATCTTTGGATTGGTGGACTTCAATGCCCAAAAATTATCTCACAAGTCCCAAATTAGTCATTTCAAAATCATTCTCCATGACTGATTTAAAATATTCTATGCCAAAATCACCAGTAAATATTAAATCATCAACATATAGGCACACAATTAACATGTTACCTTGTTTTTTGACTTTGGTGTAGAGCGTTGGTTCGCATTCACTTCTGTGAAATCCATTTTGAATGAGGTAGGAATCAATGTGGCTATACCAATCTCTAGGAGCTTGCTTCAATCCATCAAATTCTTTTTTCAACTTGTATGTACTTTCTCTTCTTGTCCTAGAAACTCATATCCTTGTGGTTGTTCCACATACACTTCCTCTGCCAAATAACCATTTAAAAATGCATATTTAACATCCATCTGATAGACAAACCATTTGTTGTGTGCAACTATGGCCAAAATTGTTCTGACTGTATCCATGCGCTCAACATGTCCAAATGTTTCATTAAAATCTATACCAGGATGTTCTGTGAACACTCTTGCAACTAATCTTTCCTTGTGCTTCTGCACATTTCCATTTGCATCCTGCTTGATTTTATAAATCCATTTGACACTTATTACATCCTTGTCTTTAGTTACCTCTACCAATTCCCATGTCTGATTCTTTTCAATGCATTCAATTTCTTCATCCATGGCTCATGCCATTCAATTTCTTCATCCATGGCTCATGCCCATACATCATCTTTGATAGCTTCTTCAAAAGTTAGTGGATCATCTATTTGAGAAAACAATGCAAAAACTAAAAACAAATTTGTTGTATCAACATTATATATTTCCCATAGACTTCTTTTTTTTGTGGCAACAAGCTTGCTAATGTTGGGTCTAGAGATGAAGAACTCCTTAGGTTGCTGGTTGGATTCTGTTGCGCTCTTGGTGTACTTGTTAGTGTAGCTTGTGTTGCGACTGGTGTCGGAGTAGCTTGAGATATGACATGTTGCACAGTCCTGGGGGTGGATGGTGCTGCGACTTTTTGACGTTCTTTTGATTTCTGAACCACTTCTTCCATCATGTCATCATGTGCGACATGATTCACAATTTTCACTATTTTTTCTATACTTCCATTCCATGCTTCATTCTCCACAAATTGAACATCACAACTGATTATGACCTTCCTTGTGACAGGATCATGCAATTTGTATGCTTTTGTATCTTCTGAATAACGAACAAATATGCATTTTTGTCCCTTACTATCTAATTTATTTCTCAACTCATATGGAATATGCGCATATGTGCCACAACCAAAAACTTTTAAATGAGAAACACTATGCTTCATACCTATCCATGCCTCTTGAGGAATTTTGTTCTTCACAATATCCGTTGACTCTTTTTTGGGAACCTATTCACAATGTATACAACAGTTGCAACTACCTCATCCCAATATTCATTTGGAAAATGCTTGGCTAACATCATACTATGCGTCATCTCCATAATGGTTCTATTCTTTCTTTCTGTGACTCCGATCTACTAAGGTGTATAACGCGTAGTGCATTGCTTGTGTATACCATGAATCTTACAAAAATTTAGAAAATCATTTGAAACATATTCACTGCCTCTACCCATCCTCAAGAATTTGATATAATAGTCACTTTGCTTCTTCACAGGTGCCTTGAACAGCTAAAAACATCCACATGCATCAGATTTGTGTTTAAGAAAATAAATCCATGTTTTTCTTGTGAAATCATCAATGAATGTAAGAAAATAATTGTAGCCACCTATGGATGATGTTTGCATTGGCCCACAAATATCATAGTGTACAATTTCAAGTTGTGTGAGTGCTCTATATCATTTTCCCACTAAAAAGGATTCTCTATGTTGATTACCAAAAATGCATCATTCACATATTATTTCTGGTTTTTGAATTCATGGCAAACCTTTCCCCATATTCTTCATGTGATATAGCTTCAGCCCACCCAAATTCATATGTCAAAATCTAAAATGCCACAACCAAGATTCATCTTGAACCTCTGATCGAAATGTTGCTTGAATTTCTTTACCATTGTCTTTTTCTTACTTCGAGTAGGGCTTGTCTGGTTCTTTGCTTTCTGCTTTGAATGCAGCTCCTGAATCTTCATTCTTTGCTTCATAAACAAATTGAGTTTTTTTCCCCTTCATATAAGGCCTTATCATCAAAGGGAACAAGTGATTGCTTGTCATTTGCACCTTAGCTATCAGTTGTTTGCTTGGATACTTGTCCAAAATTACACAATGGTTGTTTTCCGTGTAGACTATGTAGCCTTTTTGTAACAACTGTCCAATACTCATTAAATTATGTTTTATACCTTTGACATAATAAACATTGGGCATAGTTTTATGCTCCTCTTGTCTGGTCAGAATATCAATCATTCCTTTTCCTGAAACGTTGACTTGGATATTATTTCCAAGTGTAACATCAGTTTGAATTGATTTATCTAGACTGGAAAAAAATCTAAATTTCCATACATATGATTGTTGCAGCTTGAATCTAAATAGAATATGTCATATGGGATTTCTTGTGCAACATTGTACATTCAACTGGGGATGCACATGCCAAAAACATTGTGCTAGTGGAAGTGTCAGTGTTACTTGACTGGCTTTGACCTTGCTTGCTCTGGTGATGCAGTTTCTTCCTACATTCATATGCAAAATGATGACCAAATTTCTTACAATAATGACATTGTATTTTTTATTTATCATATCTTTGACCACTTGGTTGTTTGGAATTCTGATTTTGACTTCTACCAACAACATTTGTAGGACTGTTGTTGTGTCCTCCTCTAGAAGAAATTCTTCCTCTGTCTCTAAAATTAGATCTCCCCCTTCCTCTTCCATGAATTATGGATGACTTTGTTGCATATGCACCTTCTAATGATGTATTTGATCTATTTATTGTATGTTCATGATTGATGAGATATACTTGCAATTCAGCAATGCTAAAATTCCTCAAGTCTTTGTTTTCCTCCAAAGTCACAACTAAAGACTCAAATTAGGGGGGGAGGCTCTTAAGCACCTTCTCAACAATCTTCCTATCATCTATAGCTTCTCCATGAGATTTCATTTGGTTTATCATTCCAATAACTCGAGTATAAAATGATTCTACTAAATCTGTATCTTTCATTGGCATAGATTCAAAATCTCTTCCAAGAATCTACAATTTAGTAGCCTTTACTTTGTGCAAACCTTTATATGCAATTTGCAGTATAACCCATGCCTCCTTGGATGTCTTTTTTGTTGCTACTCTTGAGAGTATTCTTGTATGCATTGCTTGATGTATGTAAAACAAGGCTTTTCCATCCTTCTTCCTTTGTTCCTTCAAGATATATTTTTTAGTTTGTGTGAGAGCATTGTATGTTGCCTGATTTGTTGGTTCAGCATAGCCATTTCCAACTATCTCCCATACATCTTGACCTTTGAAGAGATCCTTCATGGTAAGGGACCAATATTCATAATTATTGTGTGTAAAAAATTAGAGTTTGCAGACTTGACATTTGTGCACTAGAAGTGAAGGCCAGTTTTAAATTTTTCAAGGACACATTGTAAAATAGCATATCTAGGAAAAACTAAGCAGTTTAAGTTTTACTACACCATTTTACTATTCACAGGCAGGTCGATATTTACTGGTACTCTTTACCTTCACTATGACCCAAAGTCGATATTTACTGGTAGTCTTTACCTTCACTATGACACAAATTACTCTTGTGTGAAGTAATTTTTCTCTAGAAGACTCCACCCAATAACAAAAATTTATTAATACAACTTTACTTCACCTTTTGTGAAACTAAAAACATATTTACAAATAAAAGTAAATACTTTTTCATGTGAACTTTTATAAACCCATAAAAGTAAACACAAATTACTCTTGTGTGAAGTAATTTTTCTTTAGAAGACTCCACCCAATAACAAAAATTTATTAATACAACTTTACTTCACCTTTTCTGAAACTAAAAACATATTAACGGATAAAAGTAAATACTTTTTCATGTGAACTTTTATAAACCCATAAACTTAGAATTTATTTTCTATGCGATATGTTAGTACAATGTCGCAGTAAAGTTAAACTTAACAAAAAGATTTTTCATTCTTTTTAAACAAAATATTTAGTCATTCACACTCCAAGAAATTTGTGTGATATGAAATTTACTTTTTTCAAATAAAACAAAGTATGTGCAAATATATATTACTGAATTAAAGTAACAATAACAATTGTAGATATTTACATAGAGCTTGTGCTCTCAAGATTCAACAACTTGACTTTCACGAGATTGAGCTCATAGACTATCACGGACTGTTATATCTTCCAAAAAAATTACTTCTTACTTCTTTTTACATCCATTACACAATGACCAACTGAGCCGGTATTTCCAACAAAAAATCCCTCCCTTGCTTATAGAACACAAAAGAAAAATCGGTCGCCCCTTAGATGATTGTGAAGAATCATTCTTCTTTGCCATGAGAACATAGGAGAAGAATCTCACTTTTGTAGAGAAGGTGCAGCTTACAAGTGCACATCATAACAAATGACCATATAGGGACCACAATATTATTTCGTTCATTCAAGGAAAATTTTATAGATTGAGGCCTCGTTTTCTTAGGCTTTTTACGTTCAAGCCATCCAACGGACCAACAGCAAAGTTAACGGTTGACTTCGCTGCTTTACTGTTGGATGGCTTGAACCTACATGTTTTTTTTTATCTTAGGTTTATTGTCACTTCGCTTTAAATTGGTCACATCTCTTTTGTTGCAACACAAGAATACAAACTATTGTTGCAACACAAGAATACAAACTATTGGTTTTAAGATGAAGCCATAATCCTCTATAGGAACTGCTATTGTCATTTATATATGTTCATTTGCATACAGTTTTAGGCCCCAGGTTGTCTCCATAAGCTAAGTCAGGTTCTAGTGGTATTTTATAAGTAGATTAGAATTAGAATTACTCTTCACAATGATCCAAGCTACAAATTTCATGTGGTGATCCAATATTCTGAAAGTCCCTTTAAAAAGTCGGAGATGGAGAAGGATACATAGTCTCATCCATCATTTATAGAGGTCATGCCAATGAATCAGCCTATAAAGAAGACAGTGTAAAAAGATGATTCAAATACTTGAGACTACGTTATGTAACAGGCATTAGAGAAGATGGTATAAATTTTAAAATATGATTCAGATACTTACAAGCGTCAGGGAATATGATTCAAATATAATTTGAAGGTATGTTTATGTTTCTGTTAATGAAATCATAAAAATCATTAACAAAGAGACGAAATTTGAAATACCAGAAAAATCCATTCCATTTTGTGTAAATGCTCTTTCTATTCATTTATGGGTTTCGGTTATCCGGACAATAGTCTGAAAATTACAAGCTCTTTTTACGAGATAATTCTATTTGCTCCAATTATTTAGCTTCTATTACTCTTCAAGAGAGTGATTTATGCGACAGAGGTACGCATAATAGATTAGGATTTTGCTGTTGTTCATAAAAATTCACCCCTAAACGGACCTGCTTTACGGTTGAAAGAAATCACTCATCTCTTTTATATCTGCTCGCAAGTAACACAAAATCCAGAATGAGCAATGGCAAGTACAGGATGGAGTGCGATTAAGGAAAAAGGATGGGAGAAATCATAGGTTAAGTCACCACTTAAGAACAAGAGACCTGATACACCTTAAATTGAGAATGATTGATTTCGATATTTAAGAAAAGACTAACAAATATTTCCATATTTAAGGGCAGGAAAAGCGGTCCTTACATGTAATTGTGAAGTTATGAGATATGGTTTCACTAACTAAGATAGTAAATCATATAAAGGAGCTAGCATGTAAGAAGGTGAAGGAATTGAAAATTGTTTTTGGAATAGAGCAAAGTACTGAGAATTACTTAACAGAAAATTGATAAACCATGTCAAGATACAAATCATGGAACATAGAAAATAAAGATATGAGGATTTGTACATTAAACATTAATGGTTTAATTGCTTGCATGGGATGTATTCATTATTTTATAAATTTGAAAATAGTTTAAGTGTTTTTAATGTATAATTTTATATGATAGTATTTGAAAACTTGTATGGATTGAAGTGAGCATCTAAGAAGCTAAAGGTGGTGATAATTATTTTTTAAATAGAGTAAAGTAATGATAATTATTCAAAGGTAAATTGATAAAATATGTAAGAGAGACATCATGGAGCATAGGAAATAGCAATTTGAGAATTTGTACATTAAACATCAATGGTTTATTTATTTGCGCAATATGGTATGTTGGTTATATGTTCGCTATTTTATTAATTTGGAAATATGTTATGATTTTTTTAAATATATAATTTTATTATAATATTAGAGAACTTTTATGGATTGAAGTGAGTATACGTGAAGAGTTATATTGCTTGATGTTAACTCGTTTTTACTTTAATATCATTTTAAAATGTCAAATGGATCTCAGAATGGGCCTTTTACGTACCCAGCAAAGTACATTTCAAAATTTTTAGTGTGATAAATAATTTAATCTAGAATCTTTTAATGGAAGGATAAGTTGTTTGCAAAAAAAAATATTTCGAGAGGGTAGAGGATTGATATATGATGGGCATGGAAAATATGTCATAACAGGAAAGGGTTGGTTGGTTGGTTTATGTATGAGAAAAATAATATATTACAATGATAGCTAAGTATCTATTATTTTTGTGTATTTTTTCTAACTTTAGATTAGCAATGGTATATCATGTGTTTTTTTTGGAGATGAGGATATACATACCATATCAAAGAGACAATAGTGTAATAGACTATTTAATAATATTGGAGATAGATATTTTGTTAGGCAATAAAAATATGCTAGAGAATAAATAAAGATAAATACAAGCAAACAATAGCAACACAAGGTTTATTCTAAAAAATCTATAGGGAAAAACCAGCCAATAATAAATCTATTATTGGTCCTTGGCCAAACTAGGCCAAGGCTGCCAAGAGCATCTCTCCAACCCTATAAATAGGGTTCTTTACATACAAATACAACTAGCAAGAAACCACAGGCTACCAAAACTGTGTGCCCGAAACCACTTACATCCTTGCTCATTCGTGAGTCAATGTTAACCCTAACAATCCCCCCTTTAAACTTGACTTAAGAAATTGCTTGGGATCTAACCCCCCAGAAACAACTAGAGTACCTAGGATTCCCATTTACATGTAAATTACACAGTGTCATCTCCATTCCTTTTTTTTTAATTGTTGTTATAACCATTGCTTCTTTCAACTCTCATTTGCTCTTCAACCATTGTAACCTCTAGGAATCATTTTCTCCTATGTGGTTCATCAATACATTAAACACTTCCTAGAGCATAACTTGGTCCCAACACTCTGAGATAAATCCATCTCACATTCCCCCCTTTAATCGAAGACGCATCCTCTCTGATTCCACATCAAGCCAGCCTAAGAGTACACATGCCACCCTCGTAGCTACCCAAGTGGTTCATTCCACAACTTGATTCCACACCCTCTTCTACACATAATTCGAGGGACACACCTACTCCAATACATGTAGGCCAAAAACATAGGAAATCAATACTAACTTAGAACCAAAACATTAGCGTACCAAGTACCACCGATCATGCACCCCTTAGAACACACCTTACAACACATGCTCAATCATTTTAACTCAAATACAAAAGTATTCAATGAAATTGCTTCATCACACATTTGTTTGCCATCACTTTACACCCATACTTAACATAAAATCTTCACTTCCCTTTTTAATCTTAATTACCCTTTTAAAAATAATTAATTAATACCATAAATAAAGCCCTTCATATGCATGTCGTCCTATCACCATGAGTTCACAACTTTTCATTCAAACCATTTCATGACTGTGAGAAGTGACATGAATTTGAAAAATTCATTTACTTAAAGCACATCCTCCTTTAAGTATTGTCCTCTTACAAAAATTTAATGCTTTTTACCTGTGTGCTTTTCAAAACATTCACGTGAACCTTCCTCGTGATTTATCCACGATTGCGATTAAAAAAAAATCAAACTTGCGTGCTTCCCTTGGCTTTCAACAAGGCCGCCAAGGTCTCTCTCCACACGATCTGGACTTTTCAGTCAACACTCCTCTATATCATCATGCCAGCATATCGGTTCCTCTTTTATGTGCTTCAACGAGGTGGATCGCAACACTTCTCAGGGAACAAATCGTGTCTCCTCCACAGCCTCAAATGCTCCACGACTTGCACTTCCACGCTGTCAGGGAATCCTTCAACACGGTTATCTTCCACAATGTGCAATATTCCAAATTTTACAGTGGGGCAACCTCAATCGCAGAGGCAAAATACCTCATGGCACATGCACTCAGTGATAAGACGGCTACAATAACAGGTATCAATCGTCTCAAGCAACGACTTCTCCTCGGCAGTGATTATTGGGTAGTGGTCTCCTCACGTCCACAAGAGGCAGCAATCTCTTCCATCGTCGATCTCCTTATGGGGTCTGCAAGGTTTGGAGTGTGGCCTCCGTTATGACTGGGTACACACACATCGATCTTCAGATTGAATTACAAATGCGATCTTCAGATTGAATTACAAATGCGATCTTTGCTCCTCTCATGTTTGCTTGCTTTTGTTCTGAGATCTGCAATCATCTCATATCTACACTTCTTCACGCAGCTACAGTTCCTTCTTTCACACGCATCCTTTCTGAGATGGCAGCTCCAATTTTTCAGCAACCATCCTTGGCTTGGCCTCCCGACAGATCTGGAAACAAATCGTCCTCAGCGGCTCTAATCACTCAGATATTCCTTCACATAAAAACCAGGACAGCTAGGGTTTATTTTATTCAAAAAGACTTCCAACCAGATCTTCATTTAATATAGCAGATCTACACTTTAACCAACTAGTCTGCATTTTCTCCTTGCAGATCCAAGTGTCCAAACAATAGATCTGCCATCTTCCGTCATGCACAATCATACCAATCTTTGATACCACAAACAGGACAGCTAGGGTTTATTTTCTTCAAAAAGGGCATCCAACCAGATCTTCATTTAATATAGCAGATCTACACTTTAACCAGCTAGTCTGCATTTTCTCCTTGCAGATCCAAGTGTCCAAGTAATAGATCTGCCATCTTCCGTCATGCACCAGCACACAGTCTCATTCACACACCAAGCTCTGGTTAGAAGCAATAAACCATACCAATCTTTGATACCACTATTAGACAATAAAAATATGTGAGAGAGATAAATACAAGCAAGCAGTAGCAACACAAGGTTTATCATGGAAAACCCCTTAGGGGAAAACCAACCAATAATAGATCTATTATTGGGCCAAGAGCACCTTTCCTACTCACTTTGACACCTTACAATGGAGGAATCCAGCTCTATAAATAGGGTTATTTACATGCAAATTTACAACTAGCAAAAACCATGAGCTACCAAAATCGTGTGCCGAAACCACTTATATCCTTATCATCCCGAGTCAAGATTAGCCCTAACATATTTATTAGATGTATAAATTTATAGTGTGATTAATCTAGTAGTGTCTCTTCATAACCCATTTAATTTACTCTTAACATAGTGGCTAAAGATGAAGCAAACAAGATAACAATAAAAATCCTAGATAGACTAAACTACCCAAAACTAGTGGTCCTTGCCTAACAAGGAGAGAATCAATAGAAGATGCAAAAAGACATATATGTTTTAAGGAAAGGAAAATTATTTGAGTATAAACTTATAGGAAGGAGGAGACTATTTGGAAATAACAACCCTAGTTGACGACCTCATAATGGTACGGATGATGAACAATGTAACTTAATGCAATACCCAAGTTTGACCCCGCAATGTAAATTTGTAAATATCGAAGTAAAAGGGCTAGAATGCCATAAACAAATGGTTGGGATGACCAAGAATATGCAACTATGTACATTTTTTATATTAATATAAAATATCTAAATGGTTGTAGAGGAAGAAGGATGAAGGAGAGATAGGGGCTATGATTACATAAGAGGGGAATTGATAGTGGGCCTTAGCTTATCTCCCTAGTCTTAGCAATTTAAAATAAGTACTTAAACCTTGATTAAGTGACATGCTTTGATTAAGAATGATTTAATTATTCTAAATTAGGATTAAGAAGGGGAAAAGTGGTTCCACGTGGCGTGTCCACATGGCAATATGAAATATGCCTATAAAAGCAAGTTTTCAAGCTAGAGAGGGGTTCGGTTCCTCATACACTTCAACCATTTGAATTTCATTCACCCCAACCTTGCCATCATCTTGGACAGACATAGCTTGGTACCATGACAGAGAACCAAGATGCCTTTGTTGAAAATGAATTATGCATGCCATTAACTCGAGTAGACTGGTGTTTGAGAGGAACTTGGCCTACAACTTGTGCTCTAAAATCCCAATTTAGAGGCTACTTGTTTAGCCTATGGTGGAGCGCCATAAGGGAATTGGAGGCTCCGTGAGGGACTATGATCTGGTTCATGTCTAGGAAGCACGAGGGGGACATCAGTTCAACTGAATGAGTCGGCTCTATTATGGCTGAAGCTTAACAAACAGAATGAACAAAAGCAGGATTACGCAACACAGATAAACACAAATACGCACAGACAATATGCAGGAATCCGAACTGTTATTCTATTAGATGTAAACAGATAGCTTGATTTCTAAAAACTAATGTATGTTACAATATTATACATGCTTATATAGAATTCTAAGATGCTTTGGTGCCTGCCCATTACGTTCAGTTACAAAGAAGAAGTTAGAACGGTTTCAACAGTTCATCCGTTACAATTGACTGGAAGACAAAGAGACAGTCTGTCAAAGTTTGACAGTCGGTGGTCACATGTCGATGTTGAATGTCAATGTCGCGAACTGTGCAGTTGTTGAACATGTCGAAGGTGCGGGATGTGTCGCAGTATGTCGAAGTCGAGACTCATCGAAGTTGTGTCGAAATCGAAACCTGTCGAAGTCATGTTGAAGTCAAAACTTGTCGAAGTTGTATCGACATCGACGGCTTTCCAACTATGATGCAGATCAGACCTCCTTCCTTAAGAAACAATGGTCTCCATTGTTTGGTCATGAAGGTGAGAAAACTTGTCGAACAATTCAGTAACATAGTACCACTTTCCTTGAGATGGGATCTTGCTATCCTTGGTAACCTGAAGCAAAGGAATTGTGTTCGTCCTTGTATGGCATACTTGTTGTCCCACAATGGTGTCACAAGGAAGAGGCTCCTACACATCTGGATGGATGTCTTTGGGTTCTGTTGTTGATAAGTCATTATGTTCCAACAAGGGTTCATGGTATGGTCGAAGTAGATCCACGTTGAAGACTGGATGCAGACCCAGGCATGTAGGAATGTCGAGCTAGAAAGTGTTTTCGCTAGTCTGTTGAAGAATACTGTATAGACCATATCGCAAAGGTTTGAGCTTCTTGAACAGACTAGTGAAGTGCTCCTTCTTAAGATGTAGCCAGACCTTATCCCCAATTTGGAATGTATGAGGAATACGACGCTTGTCGTGTCGGGACTTAGCTCTCTTGTTTGCTTTGTGCAACATTTCCTGTGCTTGTCGCTGGATGTCCCAAATCTGTTCTCGAAACTTGACTGCTTTATCAACTTCTCGATGGTTGTAGTCTGTGTCGAAGTTCAATTGTGTCAAGGAGCTGATCAAGTTGATAGGTGCTGAGGGTTGAAATTCATAACAGATCTCAAATGGACTCTTTCTTGTAGAGTTGTGCTGAGCACGATTGTAGTTGTGCTGAATGTATGGAAGACTATCATCCCAGGTGTGGCGATGCTTGTGATTGTACATGTGAAGCAGTTGTACTACTAGGCGATTCACAACTTTCGCTATCCACCGGTCTGAGGATGGAAATCTGTCGACAATGAGAGTCGTGTGTCCAGTTGTTGCCAGAGGGTCTTCCAAAAGATGGTGACGAATCTAGAATCTCGGTCATAAATGATGTTTGTGGGTAAACCAAAGTGTTTCCAAACATGTGTAAAGAAGAGCTGAGCAGTCTGCTATGCTGTCGTGGTCTTCTTACATGGTATGAGAATGGCCATCTTGGCAAATCAGGACTACTACTAATATCGTGTCATGCTGATGTCTAGTAGTAGGATAACCCATCAAGTAGTCCATAGAAATAGATTCACATGGTCGAATAGGAACTTGTAGAGATGTATACAATCCCTATCGTCGATTAGGCGGCTTAGCAATGGCACAAACCACGCATGATCGAACGTACTTGTGGATGTCAGATTTAATTGTAGGCCAAAAGAAAGACTTCTGCAGAATAACAAGTGTCTTTGCTACTCCAAAGTGTCCCGCAGTCTTGCTATAGTGCACGTCCCAAAATGAGCTACTGTCGGTGCTCGTCGGTCGGTACACAAAGCTTCCCAAGCTTGTATAGCAAGGTGTCTTTCAGGAAGTAGTTGGAATTTGAGGTCGACAACTTGTTAGTCTGTAAGTGTCGGTAGACTGCTGAGAAACCGCTATCATCCTCGTACAACTATGGCCAAGTGGTCGTGTCATATCCCTGCATACTCATCACTGTCAAAAGGAGAGTAATGGGTGGTCGACTGAAGCAATCGACAGTGGCATTAGCTTTACCTTTCCTATACTTAATCACCAACTGGAATTGTTGTAGGTAATTAATCCACTTGAGTTGTCAATTTTTCTTCAACTTTGATTATGTTGGAGCGAACTGTAGAGTCTTGTGATCAGTGAGAATGACCGTTTCCTTGCCAAGGATGTAATACCTCCATTGCTTGAGAGCTTGCACAATGGCATATAGTTCTTTTTCGTATGTCGAGTATCTTCTAATTGTGTCATTAAAAGTATTGGAATGAAAAGCGACTGGGTGACCAGACTGAGTGATCAGGTAACACAAGTACTAGTGCAATGCAGAGCCTGTGTTTGAGCTGTTCAAAAGCTGCTTGTTGTGTTGTTGTCCCTTGGAAGATAGTTTTCCCATTTCCCTTTGTCAACTGATTCAAGGGCCAAGCTATGTGACTGAAGCGGAGTATGAACCGTCGATAGAAATTCACCAAACCAAGAAAACTTCTTAGTTCTTGAATGCTTCTAGGAATGGGCCAATATGTGAGGATCTGTACTTTGTCCAGATCGACGTGGATGCCTGTAGAGTCAATTACATACCCCAAATATTTGATGTTGGTCATCGCAAAAGAGCACTTGTCCATGTTAAGATAGAGTCGATGTTGTTGGAGAGTGTCGAGGACTTGTCGATTATGTCCGACATGTTCTTCCCATGATCGACTGAAAATCAATATATCGTCAAGATAGACAATAACCCATTTGCCGATGAAAGGTCGAAGAATGTTATTCATATGTCACATTAAGGTCGTAGGTGCATTGGCTAAGCCGAAAGGCATGACTAACCATTCAAACAATCCTTTTGTGTTCTTGAAAGCAGTTTTCCACACATCTGAGGGATCAATTGGAATTTGATGGTATCCCAACTTGAGGTCGAGCTTAGTAAATAATTTAGCACCTTTCAGACAGTCGATGAGCTCGTCTATCCGTGGCATAGGTACCGATTCTTCACCAATATTTTGTTGAGAGCTCTGCAGTTGATGCACATGCACCAAGTCCCATATTTCATCGGAACTAGGGCGACTGGACTTCCACGAGGAGAGGAGCTGGGGTGAATATGTCCTTTGTCGATTAATTCTTGGATTTGTCTGCAAATCTCTTCATTTTCGAGAATGGATCTTCTGTAAACAGATGCATTAGGCAAAGAAGAACTGGGAACAAGTTCAATGGACAGTTTTACCTGACACTGTTGAGGTACTCCATCTGGAGCTTGAAAGAGGTTTTGGTACTCATCGAGAATATGATTGACTTGCTGCTTCTGTTGGGAGCTGCATTGGTCGATGACTCGACTCGTTGCTGCAGTCTTCTTAGAATGTTGTGGCTTGATCATGATTAATGCGAATTTCTGAGCATGATTGATGAGCTTCTTTGTCTGTTTGGAAGATATCAGTGCAACCATTGGTGTAGGTTGACGCTCTGGTATGCTAACCATTGGTTTCGTATTCTGACAATCACCTTCTGAGACCGTTACTGATAACTTCCATGTCTATCCTAGAAGTAAGGTTTCCCAAATAGGCCGTCGGCTACAGAGAGTGGTGCCACATCACAGAGTACTTCATCTTCAAAAGGATTTATGAAGTAAATGAGTTTACATTGTCGATTGATCCATAGTTCTTATCCAATCCTTCATCAAACCGATGTTGTAAGGATGAGGATGCGGAGTGGTAACAAGACCTAATTTCTTCACGAGATCTTCGGAAACAAAGTTCTTCTGGCTGTCGTTGTCCACAATCAGATGTAATGGCTTGCTCTGGATCCATATCCATGTATGGAGCAAGCATTCTTGTTCCTCCTCGTCAACGATAGTCGAGGCTGCTGAAGTGGTTGAGGTCAAAAGGGTCATTGCGTCTGGATCCGATTCTTCCACCATCTTGTCAAACACATCGAAGGTCAACACTTTTGTTAAAAATGCCTTCTGAGCTTTACATTCAGACGTATCATGCCAAGATGAGTGGTGGTAATCACACCATTTTTTAGTCGGTGGTTTTTTTCTACGTTCGCTCTTGTGAAGAGGCTTCTTACCGTGATTTGGATTTGGTGGTGTCGACTGAGAATATTTTGACTTGTCGATGTCGGTTGGTGCCTTCTTGTCGGGTGGTCGTCCTAATGTTGGCTTTGTCGCGAAACGTGCTTTTCCTTTCTGCTTGGTTTCCAGTTTGTTGGCATAGTGGAAAGCATCCATAAGCGTATTGACAGTCATAAATTCCATCTCCTGCTGAATGTACTGGGACAATCCGCTAACGTACTTCAAAACAAGCAATTTCTCTTCTTCTTGGATACCAAGTCTAGCCATGAGTCGGTAGAAATTATTGGTGTAACTCTGTATTGATTGGTCTTTCCATTTCCTTGGCTGGTGCCACTTCTTATACTGCTACTCGAGGTATTTAGGTGGGTAAAATTCCTTTCGGGTGTGTTCAACGAATTTATCCCATGTGTCGATGGGGTCTTCGCTTTTCTCCATCTTTGTCGAGAGTTTCTCCCACCAGCAGTGCATGGAGGTTGACATCTTTAAGGATGTAATGGTGACTTTTTCAGCTTCAGAGAGTTCATTTACAGCGTAATAGGATTCCAATTATTGATAGATTCCACGCCATTCTTACCTTCAAGATTCGGTATGTCCAGATTCATTTGCACTTTGAAGGGGCTGATTTTATCGGAGTGAGTTCTCGTCGAGGATCCTCTGAATGTCTAAGCGAATCACAAGAGAATCTCATTGAACTGGGTGAACATTTCAGTTCGTTGTCGATCCAGAGCTTGCTCAATAAGCTGTGTTGTCTTATAGGTTGCATGTCTATCATCTGTTTATTCTATCATTTATGGAGATCGCATTTGCTTGGATTGATGAGATTGTGAGCGAGTTTGAACCGACATAAGTCAGGAAGCTTCGAGAGAAGTCTATACGTAGAACTTAAGCACGTACAAAACTAAGTGCTCTGATACCAATGATCTGGGTCGTGTCTAGGAAGCACGAGGGGGAGAGCAGTTCGACTAAATGAGTTGGCTCTATTATGGCGGAACCTTAACAAACAGAATGAGCCAAAATAAGACTACGCAACACAGATAAACACAAATACGCACAGACAATATGCAGGAATGCGAACTGTTCTTCTATTAGATGTAAACAGATAGCTTGATTGCTAAAAACTGATGTATGCTAAAATATTATACATGCTTATATAAAATTCTGAGATGCTTGGGTGCCTTCCCATTATGCTCAGTTACAAAGAAGAAGTTAGAATGGTTTCAACAGTTCAACCATTACAGTCGACTGGAAGATAGAGAGATAGTCTGTCGAAGTTTGACATTCGCTAGTCACATGTCGATGCTGAATGTTGATGTCTCGAACTATGCGGTTGCTGAACATGTCGAAGATGCAGCATGTGTCGCAGTATGTCAAAGTTGAGACTCGTCGGAGTTTTGTCGAAATAGAAACCTGTCGAAGTCATGTCGAGTCGAAACTTGTCAAAGTTGTATCGACATTGATGGCTTTCCAACTATGATGCGGATCAAATTATTAGATCGGAGAGGAGATATTGTTCTCGGTGTTGTGCAGGTTGATGGGGAAGAAAAATAGGGGATTGGGGCAGTTGTGTAGGGGGTTTCTGCACCAGTTGATTGCATGGTTGATTGAGCTAAGTAGAGTGACATTGGGAGAACCTTTTCCTTGTGGATTCATATCCCCATCTTCGATGTGGCCTGTCAAAGTAAGATATGGATTGACAGTGCCTATGGCTTGGAGGAACATCCTTCACATGTAGCCAGTTGGAGAACATTTTATTTAAAATGATAACTCTCTTACTGTTTATGATTTCTATGTTGATTTTTTTGTTTGCACACTATTTAATCATTGTTTATGATTTTCTCTATGAGTGGAATTGCATGTTGTGTGTGTGTTTCATACTTATAATTCTTGTAATATTTAGCAATTCAATCTGTACATTTTGGGAGACCAAGTATATTTATTTCCATTGTGTAATTAAATGAATTGAAGAAAAACAAATTTAAAGGTTAATGAAGAATTTAGATATGTATTTGAGTACCCCATGGTCTATATGGTCGAATGAGGTTTTCGAGTATGTCACACTTAACTCAGAAAAACGGATATTCACCACCCATCAACATCATCATCTAACATAATGGATGAATGTTTACAAATCATATTTCCATAGGAAAAGATTATCTTGTCTTTACAAACAAAAGGAAGGAGAAGTTAATTGACACATTAAGTTGTTGTAGAAAAAACTATGGAAACAATTACAACAAATATTGCACATGGGGTCCACTAAATAGGAAGAAACGATAAATGTGTATGTGACCTTTATGAGAAATCAATTGAAGCAAAGGATTCCTGTATGAAAATTTCCACAAAGAAAAATAAAGCAGCTTTCAAAAAATATATATAGCGGGGTACATGAAGCATTATACCAAGGGAAAGGACTCTAATCCTTATACTATGTTTTAAGAAATAAATTGGTCAAATGGAGAGGCCCACCTTTATATGAACTTGCAAGGGAATCATAAATTCAATCAATCCATATGATACCTAGTAGGTTAACAAAGTGATACTTAATCACAAATTCCTTATATAATGTGAGAAAATACATCACCATCATGGTTAACATTATTTTTACCTAGCTATTTGATATCATACTATAAATGAAAATAAGTAAATAGGCATTAAAAAATGATATGAAAGCTACTTATGAAGTGAAGCATTCAACCATTAATCACCTTAACTCTTAGAGCTTTTTTTTTTAAAAAGGCAAGAGAAGTTGATTGACACAAATTAACTTGTTGTAAAAAAACAATGAAAGCAACTACACCAAAGATTGCACATGCAATCCACTAAATGCGAAGAAATGAAAAATGAGTATGTGAAATTTATGAGAAATAAATTAAAGCAAAGGATTCTAGCTTGCCATTTTTACAAAGAAAAATAAAGCATCCTTCAACCAATATATATAGAGGGGGACATGAAGCATCATGCCAAGAGAAAGGCCTCTAATCTTTATATTATGTTTTAAGAAATAAAATGGTTGAATGGAGAAGCCCACCTTTATATGCATTTGTTAAGGATATATTGAATCAAGTCATATGATACCTAGTAGGTTAACACAGTTATACACAATCACCATCATCATTAGTAGACTATTTAACTAGCTATTTGGTATCATACTATAAATGAAAATAAGTAAATGGACATACAAAACAATAGGAAGGCTCTTTGTCAAGTGAAGCACTCAACCATGAAGGCTCTTTCTTTCTCTATATTTCTAAAATCTTTGATATAGTTTCTGAATTAAACTTATTAAAATAGTGCATAATGTTTGAATTCTAGAAGCAACTTAATATTATATAAAAAAAATTTGGTTAAATTAACTATACATATAATTGATAAAAAGAGTTATGAAATACCACTAATTTTTGCTAAAATAAAGATATTCATTTTCTACAACATTATTTAACTAATTTACTGAGCTTTTATTTACTATTTTATAGAAAAATATAGTCTCAAAAAATGTCTTTATGATGAAACAAATTTTAAAGGACCTCTATTTTATGAAAAAAAAACAAAAACTACTCAAAATAAATGGAAAGAAATTTTGCTTTAGAGTTGGAAATCATGGAAACTACTCTCTAAAAGATTGGTACAAACAATTAGGATCAAGAGCTCTTGATGTATACATGAATAAATCAAATCACAAGGGAAATACTCTATTCAAGTTTACAAATAGTATATTGTGCTATTGATAAGAGAAGAATTATGTCAATTTATGACATATATATTAAAAAAATATATAAAAAATAATAGATTTTTGAGTCAATAGAGATTGCAACAAAGGATTATGGTTAATACTATCACTACACTAGTGATATATTGAAAAAATATATTTTTTCAATTAACCATAAGAGACTTATACAAAGGAAGGAAAAGATTAGTTTAGGTGCTAATTACCTAATAGTGAAAATATGCACATGAAAAATTAAAAATGAAAATAACAAACTATGTCTATTTTGTAAATATGGAGAAAATGAAGTTGAGATGCATATCATGCTACATTGTCTTATGTTAAAACAAATAACTCATTAAAACTCATTTCAACTAAAAAATTAAACAATTTATATAAGTTGTTGATTTTTTTGTTAATTTGTTTTAAAATTTATAGATCCTAGTAAGAAAAAACAAAGAAATCATAATAGTTATAAAAATTATAATAAAATAATTTAATATAAATGGATCTTCACACTATCTTAAGTCCTTAACTTTTTTATCCCTTATATGTATATGAAATTAAAAATACCTTCCAATACAACCAAAACATAATTACATTGTATAAAAGAAATGAAATCAATGTACTTAATGTAATTTATTTTTGGAGTTATTTAGGATATGATTCATAAAACCTAAAAGATCTAGTACAGATATAATTAAAAAAATTATATTTATATATTCCATAGAATGATTATATATTATATATCCTATGCAATGCGACTATTGCAGCTAGAAGTTTTGATTAGTTGCAACTGTATCTTGCCTAAAGATTGAAGATGATTCATCCTTGACAACCTCAGAAATACATACCGAGATACTCTACGGCAAGGCTTATGCTACACAAGCCTAGTCTCAGGTTTAGAGATATTAATAGCATCGATCAGCATAAAAACATGAAAGTTAGAGGTTAAACAAGAGCGAATGTTCGATATCAAACCAGACCAGTTAGCACATATGAAAATTCCATTCATTTCGTGGTTAAAGGCAATGATTTCATATGATTAAAAATGAAATAAAAAATTGCACAAAATCGCACGTCATATTACAAGGTTTCTTCTACTTTAACCTAAACCTAAAATACGGACAGCATGGAGTTGGAAAGACATCCTGACCTTGAACGCGCTTATCTCTGACTTTAATCCACCAAAAAACGTGTGGACCGCCTTCTCTGACCGACCAAACTGTATCATCAGAGAAAATCAACATAAAAATCGAATGATGGAAAAAACAGCTTTCAGTCAGCAAATCTATAATTAACAAACAGCCCTATAAGAAAAATCTAAAATGGAGATTATTTTCTTAGAAGTGCCTTAAGTTTCTCCCTGAATCTAAAAAACACTGAATCTTTTATACTTCTTGCAGTAATATAAATGTATCTAAACTATAGATTTATTAAAAGGTTTGTTATTAAATTTTTTGAGGTGTAAATCTGAGGAAACATAATCTGACGAAACAATTACAGATAGGAGATTTAATCAGTTTAGATATTTGGTTACAGATAGGAGATTTAATCAGTTTAGATATTTGGTCTGTAGATAATTGGTAAATGTGAAATTAATATAAATCTATACTCTTGTAATCACTTTTGAAATCAAGTTTATAAAAAGATCTTACTATATCAAAAGTGATCCCAATGGCTGAAACTATCCCCTCCCTGTAGTATTACCCCTTTCTTCTATTTGAATAGGAGTACCTTTGTTTCTACCATAAAGATTAGCGACTCTCTTGTTCTAAACTTCATTACGATGTCGCGACAGTATCAACTAAGCAAATTCCTTTTCTATCTTTTCTTTAGACATAGAGTTTCATCCGTTCCCTTTATTTCTCTATGTGGAGGCGAAGGGACATTGCCCCAGGACGTTTACACTGAAGAAGTTAACTAATCGGAAAGTGAGGAAGAATCCACTTTTTGCGCTTCTTGTAGTGCGCCTTTATGTATCTTCACGGTTTTAAAGAAAATTTAAACATGAGCATTGCAAGGAAGTTATGACAGCTGTATCTTGCCATGCCAATTCAAGGCCTGCGATGAGATACATCTGTTAAAAATCCTTTCCTTGTTTTTTCAGCGAAAACAAATTATACTATTGGTATTAAAAAATGTAAATCAAATAGTACAATCATGTATAAGTTTAGAAGACTTGATTTATAAGCTGCTATTCTACTATCCATTATAGTCAGATATCATAAGACAGACACAAAGGTCCCAACCTACCCACAAAAATATGCATTACACAATTTTACAAAAAAGACAAATGGAAAATACAATTCCGCAATTAAAGTTCAAGAACACAAAAGATAAACATTGCCTTTCAAAATGAACCAAATGATATTCAAGTACATATCAGGTGCATTAATTCGTTAAGTTATTAGTTAGTTAAGTATGACTAGGCCACCTTGTTGTCCCATAGTATTTATGGTCCCACGGTATTTACCCTTGGTTTTTGGTGTGATGTAATGCTATATAAGCTTATTCTTAATAATGATAAGGCAAGCCATTGCCCATTGTGTTTCTCATATTTTATCTGTCTTCCATATTTTAACATGGTATCACAGCGTATGGCACCTGTTGTAAGTACACACGTGCAGATCAAGATGGAACACATCGGCGTGGAGGAGTAGCTTCACAGGTTTAGGGCCACATCAAATATTTTTTTTTATTTTTCCTTTGGAGGGGGAAGATCGAATCTTGAAGATGGTGCTAGAAGAGCTACCAAAAGAAATCCAAGAGGTAAGAAATATGTTAACTTCAATAGGTTCATGGAAAACCTTTGATGGAGACAATTATGAAGCATGGTCTTTAAAAATAAGGAATTTGTTAAGGTCACAAGATTTGTGGCATTTTGTATATGAAGTGGATCCTAGTGATCTAGAAGCATTTGAGAATTTGACAGAGTATCAAAAAGAAAGAAGACAAGTTGTTGCCTTAGGTCTCTTACAAAATAGTATAGATTATTCCATCTTTCATAACATTGCAGTTCAGTTTATACTCCAAAAGAAGCATGAGATATATTGAAAGTAGAGTTTGGTGAAGATGAATCTGATGTAGAAAAAGATGAAACAACAAAAGAGGAAGATGAGGAAGATGAAAAACACGAAGATCAAGAACACGAAGAAGTGATTGCTCTCCATAAAGGGCTGAAAATCATTGAAACAAGAGAAGAGGAAGATGTGAATGCTCTCCAAGAAGAGTTGTTCAATATATTCATCGTGTTCTTCATCTTCATCATCTTCCTAGATCAAGACGGAACACTAATGCTCTCCACGAAGCACTGAACACCTACTTAGTATCAAGTTCAAGAAGACAAAGAAGAAGCAATCCAAGTACACACCAAGGAAGAAAGTAAAGTTTAAGTTTATTTGAATGAAATGTATACCTGGCTGAGCACAACACTTAGGCATTGATAGTGTTGAATATCCATTATTGGTGCATTAATTAGTTAAGTCTAGTTAGTTAAGTATGACTAGGCCAGCTTGTTGTCCCATAATATTTATTGTCCCATGGTATTTACCCGTGGTTTTTGGTCTGATGTAATGCTATATAAGCTTAGGCTTAATAATGAGAAAGCAAGCCATTGCCCATTGTATTTCTCATCTTTTATCTGTGTTCCATATTTTAACAATGATGTGCTGCATGTTATCTCCAAAAGTGAGGTTCTGATCCTATGCGTTCTCGTGGCAGAGAAGAATGATTCTTCACAATCATCGAAGCGGCAACCTCTTTTCACATATATTTTCTTGCGAGTTGCGACAAAACAATACAAACCCTTGGTTTTAAGATGAAGCCATAATCTTCCGTATGAACTGCTATTGCGGTTTATATCTTTGACGTTCTGGTGGTATTTTATAACTAGATTAGAATAAGAATTAATCTTCACAATGATCCAAGCTACAACTTTCCTTTGATGATCCAATATTCTGACGATACATAGTCAGAACAGCAGATATTTTATTTGGACAGAACAGAAATAGCAGTGAGTCTCAACGCAGTATGGATGCCTGTGGACATACCGGGCTCATTCACAAATGGCGGGCGTGTTTTCCCTTCCATGCCTTCCTCCTGCCTTATGGTCTCTATTTAACCCTGGTTTAATCAAATGTTGGTGTTGTTAGAAAACAAGATAAATTGATCATTTGATCCCCTTGATACGCTGAGAGAAGAACGCACATCTCTTATTAAACGATGCACTATCAAAGAATAAAGAACCAAAATTGTGGTTATTAGGTATAAAATATGATTCAAATACCTACTAGCACATCTGCATGAAGTGTAGATGATAAAAGCTTATAAGATCACCTTATAAGGGCATGGTAAGAGTTGATACATGTGGCAAAATGGTTTAGTAGTGGATTGGATAGAGGGGAATTTGACAGGCTGGAGAAGAACACACATCTCTCATTAAACAATGCACTATCAAAGAATAAATAACCAAAATTGTGGTTATTAGGTATAAAATATGATTCAATTAATACCTATTAGCACATCTGCATGCATGACTTGCAGATGATAAAAGCCTATAAGATCACCTTATAAGGGCATGGTAAGAGTTGATACAAGTGGCAAAATGGCTTAGTAGTGGATTCGATAGAGAGAAATTAAGTGTGAACTGTCATTTCATTAAGTAGTAGTGAATGATATGATTATTTAATTAGTAAAACTTATTTATTTTTTAATATTTGCAAAAACGTTGACAGATTTGTTTGCTACATTTGGATCTAAAACCGACCATGAACATTCTCCACCGTCAAATCTTGCCCATAGAATACATAATCTTAATTAAGCCTGGTATCAGCTTAACAAGCTTTAGGGAATATGGTATCAAATATGATTCAAATACTTGGATGTATGTTTATGTTATCACCACATCTCTATGGATGAAATTATATAAGTCATTAAAACAGAGACGAAATTTGAAATATCAGAGGAATCCATTCCATTCTGGATTTGCTCTTTCTATTCATTTATGCGTTTCAGTTTTGGGAACAATAGTGTGGAAATTACAAGCTCTTTTCCCGAGGTATTTCATTTTTATCCCAGTCTTCAGCTTCACTGACTTTTCAAGGGGGCGATTTATGCGAGAGAGGTAGGCCTGATGGATTAGGATTTTGCTGTTGTTCATAGAAATTCAACCCTAAACGGGACTACTTTACAGTGGAAAGCAATCCCTCATCTCTTTTATATCTGCGCTCTTCAAAGGGGCAATTTATGCTGGAAGTCCCCATTGTGGATTAGGGTTTCTCTGCTGTTCATAGAAATCCAACCCCGTCGAAGGTGGGAGGGAAAACGGGCATACGTACTTTACGGTGGAAACCAAAGATACAGAGCTGTGCCTTCCTCTGGAACCGTAATACACCAGAGCAGCTAACGGAAATAATATCCGCTGAATCTGATCTGACTATGAGAACAAGAGCCAATTGTGGCAGTGCAGCAGAGGGATTGATTAAGAATAAGTGCTCGAAGTCATTAGAAACAAACATGGAATCAACAACTAGATTTGAAGCCAGCAGAAAGACAGCCAATAAATGAAATTCTTCGAAAGGCAGAGCTGGTGCAACAGCAAAATGAGCTGCATATTCAACCGCAAGGATGTCAGCAACAGCGAATGATTCCATGGTCTATGCTACAATCAGCAAATACATCTAAATAGAATGAGGATCATCTTCGTGAAATGGTAAGCTTCCCAAGACGAGAATGAGAGAACCATTTAAAATTATTCTCCATATGCATTTTTACATGTAAAATTATTCTCCATATGCATTTTTACATGCAATCTATGCAGGACCATATTTAACTCTTACATAGCCAATTTCGTTCTCGTCTTTGCATGTTGAGGATTTGGGCACTCCAATTAAGCAAGTAGACACAAAATCCAGAACGAGCAGAGGCAAGCACAGGATGCACTGCGATTGAGGAACAAGGATGGAAGAAATCATAGGTAAAGTCACCACTTAAGAACAAGAGAGGAAAAACCTTAAATTGAGAATTATTGATTTGGATATTTAAGAAAAGAGTAACAAATATTTCAAGCTCGCTAGTATATTTAAAGGCAGGAAAAGGGGTCATGCCATGTCCATGTCCTTGTGAAGTTCTAAGATATGCTTTCACTAACTAAGAAAAGTAAATCATATAAAGGAGCTAGCATGTAAGAAGGTGAAGTTTTGAAATAGAGCAAAGTAGTGACAATTATTTAACATAAAATTGGTAAACCAGGTCAGCATACGCATCATGGAGCATAGAAAATAAGTTTTATAAATTTGGGAGAATGGGATGTATTAATTTCTTTATAAATTTGGAAATATTTCAATAAAAAATTAATCTATAATCCTATTTGATAGTATTTGAGATTATATTGATAGTATTTGAGAACTTTTATAGATTGAAGTGAGGTTAGGTAAAGATTGAAGTGAGCATGTAAGAAGGTAAAGATGGCCATAATTATAGAAAGGTAGATTGATAACATATGTTAAGAGACATATCATGGAGAATATAAAACAGAGATATGAAGTTTTGTAGAATGTACATTAATGATTTATTTGCTTGCATAATATGGTATGTTTGTTATTTTATCAATTTGGAATTTTTTTATGATTTTATTTGAATATATAATCTTATTTGATAATATCAAACAATTTTTATGGATTGAAGTGAGTTTAGATAAAGATTTCCATTGCTTTATGTTAAGTCATTTTTATTTAAGTGTCATTTTAAAATGTCAAATGAATCAAATTTTAATTTAGAAGATTTTAATAGAAGGGCAAGTACAAATATATTAATAGAGGGTAGAGTGTAGATATATAAAGTGCATGGAAAAACTTGAAGGTAGAGGGTAGATATATGAGGAAACAAGGGGAAAGGTTTGGTTCATGTATGAGACAAATAGTATATTACAATGACAGTTAAGCATTTATCATCTTTATGCAATTTATTTGAATTTTTTATTAGTAATGATACATAACATATTTTTGGGAGATGAGGATACACATACCATATCAAAGAGGCAATAGTGAACTAGACTATTTAATAACACAAGAGATAAATATGTATTAGATGTATAAAGGTATAGTGTGATTAATCTAATAGTGTCTCCTCATAACCCATTTAATTTACTCTTGACATAGTGGTTAAAGATGAACCAAACAAGATAATAATAAAAAATCCCATATAGACTAAAATACCAAAAATTAGTGATCTTTTCCCAACATGGAGAACAAAGAGAAACAATAAAAAATGCAAAAAATATATATGTTTGAAGGAAAGAAAAAGGATTTTGACATAAATTTATTAACATGAAGGAGGAGTACTTTTGGAAATAAGAAACCTAGTTGAGGACCTCATAATGGTAAGTACTATGAACAATGCAACTTAATTTAGAAAGGGCTATTCACCACCCATCTAGTGAGCACATGGTGTTCACTAAATAGGAAGAAATGATAAATGCATATGTGAACTTTATAAGAAATAAATTAAAGGAAAGGATTTTAGCATGACAATTTTCACAAAGAAAAATAAAGCATCTTTCAAAAAATATATATAGCAAGGGACATGAAGCATCATGCCAAGGAAAGTCGGGCCTCTAAGCCTTATATTATGTTTTAATAAATAAAATGGTCAAATGGGAGACCCACCTTTATATGCACTTGTTAGGGATATATTGAATCAAGCCATATGATACCTAGTAGGTTAACAAAGTGATACTTAATCACAAATTCTTTATATAATGTGAGAAATTACATCACCATCATGGTTAATAGACTATTTATCTAGCTATTTGGTATCATACTATAAATGAAATTAAGTAAATAGGAATTAAAAAACAATATGAAGGCTTGTTTTCAAGTGAAGCATTCAACCATCAATCACCTTAACTCTTCTCATGGACATTTTAGAGCATCTTTTAAAAAAGGAAAGTGAAGTTGATTGACACATTAACTTGTTGACTATGGAAACAATTACACAAAATATTTGGACATGGGTCCACTAAATAGGAAGAAATGATAAATGTGTATGTGAACTTTACCTGAAATAAATTAAAGCAAAATATTCTAGCATGATATTTTCCACATAAAAAATTAAAGCATCTTTCAAAAAAATATATAAAGGAGGACATAAAGCATCATGCCAAGGGAAAGGTTTCTAATACTTATATTATGTTTTAAGAAATAAAATGGTCAAATGGGAAGCCCACCTTTATCTACACTTGTTAAAGATATATTGAATCAAGCAATATGATACCTAGTAGGTTAGCAAAGTGATACATAATCACAAATTCCTTATATAATGTGAGAAATTATCTCACCATCATGGTTAGTAAACTATTGACCATCATGGTTAGTAGACTATTTACCTAACTATTTGGTATCATATTATAAATGGAAATAAGTAAATGAGCATATAAAATAGTATGAAAGCTACTTCTCAAGTGAAGCATTCAACAATTAATCACCAAGTAACTCTTAGAGCTCCCCCACTTGGAAAGATAATAGTAGTTATATTTTCTTTCTTTCTTTTTTTCTAAAATCTTTAATATAGTTTTTGAATTAAACCTATTGAAAGAATGCATAATGTTTAGATTCTAGAAACAACTTTGGGATTATATAAAAAATATTTTGGTGAATTAGCTATATTCATAATTATTAAAAATGGAATCATAAAATACCAAATCAATACTAATTTTGACTAAAATAATGATGTTCTTTTTCTAGAATAATTTAACTAATTTATTAAGCTTTATTATTCTTGGCTTACTAATATCATGTTTTTGTGGTAAGATTTTCTTCCTACGGATAAGACGAAATATCTTGGATAATAAGATGGATCTCTTAAACCAAATCCAATACATAAGTAAACCAAGTGGGAATCTATTCTCCAAGATTTAGAACACTTATGTAAGCATTCATAACATGAAAGGGGATAAAGGTAAATGACTCACCTCGACCAAGACGATTATCTTCACCTCTTCTTGTTGATCCAACTATTTGCTTGATGATCCAAGTAAGAGAACCTGTAAACAAAAGAGGGAAGATAATCTACTTTCCAGCATCAACATGTTAGGCTAAATTTATCTACTCAAACAAGTACAAATTGAAACATTTCAATATCGAATATACAATTTGGGAGGATAGGCCAAGTTATTTATTAGAAATCCAAAGAGGAAGTAGTACAATGTAGCATTATACCCGATTTCCTTTCGACAACATCTCCTCCTATGCCTTCCAACAAGCCAGCTTTGAGAATCTTGAAAACATGAGGACTTCCTCACACATAGTTCTGCAACTATAGTTCAAACCTAGTCTTTATGTTTCTAATCCCCCAAAACCAAAGAGAAATGGTCTTGATATAAGGTGAGGGAGTTCAACCATCGTGGAGAAGAAAGTGGACCAAGAGAGGAGGATGTGGATCTAGGTAGAATAACATGGATCTCATAACACCCAACTTACTTTACAAGGAAAACCAAGATGAGATTTGAAGGCATGTCGAAATGCTCGAGATAAGGGATCACTAGATCCAAGGAAAATCTCCCTCAACCAAATTTTCGTGCCATAGACACTGAGCAAGGCACAAAATAGTCCCATGGTGGTAAGGCATGTATAGTTAAGGATGGAAAAATAAGATATAACAATTTTTCCATTGACAAATAGAAAAAGATAGTCTCAAAAGATGTCTTGATGACTAGAAATTTTTTGAAGGCTCTCTATTCTATGCAAAATAACTATACAAAAGAAATGAAAAGAAATCCAACTTTGAAGTTGGAAATCATGGAAATTACTCTCTACAACATTGGTACAAACAATTGAGGTCGAGAGTTCTTGATGTAGACATGAATAAATAAAGGGAAAAGGGAGACACTCTATTATGTTAAAACTATATAGTATATTGTCTTATTAATAAAAGTAAATACGAGAAACATTGTGTTAATTTATAACATATATATTTAAAAAAGAGATTTGGAAAATAATAGTAAATAGTATATTGTGTTATTAATAAAAGTAAATACTAGAAACATTATGTTAATTTATAACATATATATTTAAAAAAAGAGATTTGGAAAATAATAGATTATTGTGCTCCAAAGGATTATGGTTAATACATAACATATATATTTAAAAAAATATATTTGGAAAATAATAGATTATCCTGCACCAATGGAAATTGGTGTAAAGGATTGTGATTAATACTATGACTACACTAGTGATATATTGAAGAAAATTATTTTCCCATTAACCATAAGAGACTTATATAAAGGCAAGCAAAATGAAAGCAATGAGACAAATCAACCTAGGTGCTCATTACATATATGTCTATTTTGTAAACATGGATAAATTGAAGTTGAGATGCATATCATGCAACATTGTAAGATATAAAAACTTACTTCAACTTAAAAATTTGAATAGTTTATATAATTTGCTGATTTTTCTGTTAAAACAAATAAAGAAAGATTTAAAAATTATGGACCATAAAAATTAAAAACAAAAACATCATAATAATTCTAAAAAATTATAATAGAATAATTTAACATAGGATGATCTTCACCATATCTAAAATTTTTTAATTTTTTTATCCCTTTTAAATATATCTATACTGAAATTAAGAATAGAATATCTTGCAAGACAACCAAAACATAACATGTCTGCATTGTATAAAGAAATGAAATCAATGTGCTTAATCCCAATTTATTTTTGGAGTTATTCATTTGGGATATGGTTGATAGAAACTAAAGGATCTAGAGTAGCTATAATTAAGAAAATTCTGTTTATATATTCTATAAAATGAATATATATTATAGCGGTTATTGCAGCTAGAAGTTTTGATTAATTGCTATAGAGGTTATTGCAGCTAGAAGTTTTGATTCATTGCAACTGTATGTCGGCTAAAGATTCTAGATCCCTCGAACATATTTGACCCCATTAATGACATAAAGGATTGATCCTTGACAACCTCAGAAATATAAACTGAGAAGATACTCTACTGCAAGGCTTATGCTACACAAGCCAAAAATCACATAGTCTCAGGTTTTGAGATTTTAATAGCATCGATGGGCAAGAAAACGTGAAAGTTAGATGTTAAACAAGAGCAAGAGTTAGATATTAAACCAGAGAAAATGGTGTGTAGTTTGCACATATGAAAATTCCATTTCTTTTCATGGTTAATATCAAGGCACAAAATCGTTTGAGAGTATAAGCGCACGTTATATTACAAGGTTTCTTATACTTTAACCTAAACCTAGAATATGGACAGCATGGAGTTGGAAGGAAATCCTGACCTTGAAGGTGCTTATCTCTGACTCTAATCAACCAAAATACGTGTGAACCGTCTTCTCTGACCGGTCAAACTGTATCATCACAGAAAATCAACATAAGAATCGAATGAAGGAAAAAACAGCTTTCAGTTAGCAAATCTATAATTAACAAAAAAGCCGTACAACAAAAACCTAAAATGGAGATTATCATCTGAGAACTGCCTTACGTTTCTCCATTTATTCAAACACCCCGTTTATACTTGCAAATCCACAGCGTCAATTCATGGCACCAGCTGATCAACTCTTTAGTCAAATCTGTTCCTCTCAGAAGAGGATATCCATGGAGGATAGCCTGGTAAAGGACGTATCTGTGACAACACTCTTCAAGCCCCTGAAAATGTCAAACAATTTGGCGAAAAGACACCGCCAAGTTCGTTAGGTTGACTACAGACGAATCAGTCACAAAGAAGCATACAGCCATGAATCCATGCGCTTCCGATGGAACCGGCATGTCAACTACACACGTCTTTTAATGCGACCGTTCAAACTCCCCTAATTTTGAGAGTAAAAATGAAAGCGACAACAACATTCAAGGATGCTTTTCCTGAAAGGAAAGCGGTACCATTTATAAATCAATGTCAACATTTTGAAGAAGATGAGTAAGAACAAAGAACTAAGAACCCTTCTCTCAAATTTAGCATTAACAATCCCCACATCCGACAGGCGCACTGAAACAGCTCTACATCTAGGTTTACTGTTTCCGTAGCTAGGGATGAGAGGAGAGTCGGAGGTAATCCGACAAATGTCGGTATTTAAGGTGCTTAGGGCTTACCCTACTATCTGCGTTGGAAACACCGGAAACAAAACATACAAAATAACGGAGCACTAGTCTACGTATGCTATACGAATAGCCTATTCACAAAAATAAATGGAAAATATAGCACGCAGCTGGCAGGTACCAGTTAGAATCACCGTACTGAGGCCTGTCCGTCCGTTGAGAGCTGACAGAAAGAGATATGAGCACGCAGCGCCCCACACACAAGAAATGCTAGGGGCTATGTGTGCCCACTCTCTTCTGTCAGCACCTTACCCAACATTAAGCGCGCCCTTCTTCCACGAGGAGCAAAAAAATAACTCTGAAGCTGCCTAATATGCACAGTACTAATAGAACCAAAAACTCAGAGAAACACATATGCGGAATATGATGTACAGGATGAAACCAAGAGCGTACTATCGCTCATGGGGAGCAGCGAAGGAGTATGACCAAAGTGAAAACGCGCTCTGAATAAATAGTGTGGAGAACGTATCGGATAGTGTGGTGTTTAATAAATGCAGAGAAGGTGGACCTGCAACTTTCTCAGAATCTCTGGACCATTTGCTTCGATTGCAACGCCCGTCTCGTTTTTCAATACAAGTCTATAAAAAAATTGTTGGTCCTTCATGCCTGCCCCACAACCACAGTCCGATGCGAGAACAACCGTCTAATAGTGGGTCGTTATTCTCCTTTTAACTTTACACGCATACAATTGAATTATCAAGCTCACGCGTATTTTTGATTAAGCTAATCTTGTAGATGTTTTGTGTAACGAGCTGAGTATACTTCTAGAATTTCGCCATGATTCAGATTCCTGGACTTCAACGCGTCAATTCTCACTGCCAGTCCTACCCATCGAAGTCGCCTCGATATCTGGGACATTTCTTGGACAATTTCGGGAAACTGGGTAAATCTATATTTAGAAATGACAATATTTACAATTTCCCCAAGACACGGAGGGATGTATATTTAAAGTCTTTCATCCTATCCTTTGATGATATACGTCCCACGGAGGGCAGCATATTCTTCAAACTCATTGAAGATCATATTATGAGGGACACTCGCTCCCTCCCCATTTTTTAGGGTTATCCCTCCCCATTTTTCAGGGTTAGTTTTTTGGTGGGGGTTGTTCCTTTTTACTTGTTTGATCCATTTTTGTATTTCTGTTTTGAGGGGTTATTGGTTTATGTTATTCATATCTTCTTTATCTTTTTTATCATAGGTTCATTTATGGTTTAGGGACAAAATGATGGTTATAGGATGTCCTAAGGTCATGTATGAGTTTAGAGATATTGCGGATCAAAGTGTATGATGTTCTACCTTCGGGTTATCTTCAGGATGTGAAGAGGATGTAATTTGCCAGTATTATATCCTAATAGTATAAAGTTTTTCTTGTGAAAAAAAAACATATAAGTCCCATTAAAATCCTTCATGGTCATTGGAGCCTCACTATAATAGGGCATGGTCTTTTAGGTTGTTTATTCTTTAAGGAATCTAAATATTAGAAAATCTTGACCGCTTTAAGAAGAATTTCAAAGAGGTGGATTAATATAATTCAATGAATTTTATCATTGTAAATAGAAAGATTGTTTGACGGTACTTAAGTGAGAATTTAGAGTGGTGGGATAATATAATTCAATTTCTTGAGGAGGCGATGCATTAGTAAAAATACACAAGCTCCCTACTGCTATTATCAAAGTGGATTTGAGGAAGGCATATGACAGGTTTTTCAAGCTTATTCTCCTCAAGGTAGGCTTCAATCTCCACTTTGTTGATTGAATTTTTGCATGTATCATGTTTGTTTCCTTTGCTCTACAAATTAATGAATTCATTCTTTAAACCTAGGAGAGGTCTATGCCAAGGATGCCCCATTGCTCCCTTGTTATTTATTTTATTCATGCAGGGGCTTAGTATAGCTATTATCAATGCTAGATCTAATGGTTCTATACATGGTATTAAGGTTGCAGAGAATCTATATATAACTCATCTTCTTTTTCGTTGATGATATACTTCTCTTTATGGATGGATCCAGATGAGACTTTCTTAAAACTAAAGAGATTAACTGGATCTTTTCTCATAGGCTTCAAGAATGCAGATAAATGACAAAAAGTTATTTATATATCAGCTATGAATCTTCCTCGGGATTTCATTGATTGGATGATTTTTTCTTAAATGAATTTGATGAAGTGAATGTACATGATGGCATGAGGTAGCTTGGGTTCATATTGAATCCCAATGACTACTCTAGACGGGATTCGACATGGCTTACTACTAAGATTGAGAATTGGCTTCAATTATGGTGCAACAACTGGCTTTCTCGTGGAGGCAGGTATATTTTTATGAAAGCAATGCTGGAAGCCACCCTGGTTTATTGGTCCTCTCTTGCTCATGTTCCCACTGGAATCCTTGAACAAATCAGAAAGATCAACTATCAATTTCTCTGGAAAGGGAATCATGGCAAAACTTGGCTCTACCTAAAGAGATGGCTATACAGATTACCATATCATTTGGTGAAATTCCTCAAACAACAGAATTATCTCAATTTAAGCCATATTGGAGTGGGAACCCACCATTTGAATTTCTCTCAGAACTAGCTAAATGTTGATGACTTGGGACTTCAATGGGAAGATCATCAGGTATGGATTCTATATGTTCAACCTTTACAGTATTCTCACATTTGTTTGAGTAATCGGGAAGATTCATTGATATGTTGCTATAATGTCGATCGGGGTCAATATAGGCTGAATCTAGGTTACTGATCTATCTGGGATACTGAAGTACATTGTGAGCCACGATGGTGGAATTCATATCTTTGGAAATTGGACAATGCCCCCTAAAAATGAATCTTTTCCTCTAGTTGTCTCTCCATAAGGATGTTCTGATCTGGGAAACAATGTTGCAAAGATTTTGGATTGGGCCCAACTAGTGCCCATTATGCAGAAGCAGTTGTGAAACTATTGACCATATTTTTTTATCATGCCCATACTCTATTAGCATTTGGTCTTATGTATCTAGCTGCAGTGATACCTTTTTCAGATGGCGAGGTAACATTTTTCACGATGCAACACACCTTTGGGTCACTAATTTGGTGCATATAATGATTTTTTGCCTCTTCTTGTTATCATCATTTGACATATTTGGCTTGCTAGGAATCATGCCATATTTGAAGACTCTCTTGTTCCTCCATAATTATATGGCTCCAAATCCCTCTTTGTTTTCAAAAATTTTCCACATATTAAATTAAAAACAATCAGAGGATTGTGAGGGAGGAACCTATCGACAAGTCTAGACCTTGGGCCTATTTTGATAGGGCTTCACAAAGAGATCCGAATCACGGTGGTGCTAGTGGGATCATTCATCTATATGATGTTCATTTCCATAAATTTGCGGTTGGTCTAGGAGCCTGCACCAACAACCATGCTGAACTTATGGCTATCAAGCTTCTTTTGTTTCATGCCATAAAATTGGGCATTTGGAATCTCTAGACTTTTGGAGACTCTCACCTTGTTATGGAATGGACGAATCAGAGGAAACACCCAAATAATATAAATCTTACTTCCATATAGGAAGAAACTATCAAGCGTGTTGATTCATTTGAGCACATCAATTTTATGCATGTATCTATCGAGAAAGGAACATGCATGTTGACCTAATATCTAAGATGGGCCTACGAGAAATTGAAGGTAGGTGGCTACGATGGAAAAAGGATAAAGACAATATAATTGAGCATGATCTAAGACCCCTCCCTCGGTGGAATATAATAACAGTTGTTTTTTTTTTCCATAATCAATCACATAACGATCAAATACAAATGTGGTTATATGGGAGAACAATATTTTGAATGGATAGACATCTACCATAAATAGCTACATATGTTAGGCTATGGAATATTCTATATGATGATAATATGACTGATGTAGTAGTGGAATATGGAAAAATACTTGAGGAGATAGACATAACTTATCAAAGTCTCTGTACAAAAAGTTTTATTTTAAGTAATGGAATGCACCTTTTTTCGAGAAAAACAATAATTCAATGCATTCCATCATGGTAATTAGAAATATTATTAGATGGTATTTACACGAGACTATGTGAGTAGTATTGTAAATATTTCATAGTACATAAAAGGAAAACAATAATTCAATAATGTTGATTAAAGTATAGTTACAAAATTTAAAATTTATGAGAAATATCTATAATGTTTGTAAATGTTGTCTACCACTTAATGATCATGCATGTGTGTAAACATTCTTAATATTATAAGAGGCATTTAATATAACAAGCAAAGTTAGGTTAACTTGTGGCTGGTAAAAGCCAATAAGCTACAAGTTAAATAGTAATGTTCTTTAATTATAAAGTCTAAAATTGGTTTTACTAATTAAGAAGCAGTATTATTTGATTATAAAATTTAAAATTAATTTTATTAATTAACAATAAGTAAGAAAAGAGATAAACTTTCTGAAAATTGATTAAAATTAACCATTTAAATTGCTATTAAGCAAGTCTAATTCTTCTTCATAAATAATTAAAATCTCTCAAAACCTTGTATTATGATCTAAATAAATAATAATAAAAAATTTCATGAAAAAGAAAAGGAACCATTAACAATTCTTGGATAAACCTTTTTGGGATGCATGTGGAACATAATCCACGAAAGTTGTTTTGCCTATGCTCATAACAAATTAAGAAAGGGTCCACACAATTTTTTTTCTTTTAATGAACTTTAACAGATTTCAATCCTTGACATATTAAAGTTGTGTTTTGCATGTGAAAGAGTGAATTATCTAAATCAAATTTTTTTGATTCAACCCATGTTGTCATCAATAAAAATGCCTTGCAAAAAACCTCTATAAAAATGCCTTGCAAAAAACCTCTGAATTGTCGTGAACTAAACTAACTCTGATTGATACAATAATCTGAATTTCAGCGATTTTGGTTTTGAATTCACTTCATGAATATTCATATATTTTTCTCTCCGATAACTTAATGTTACAATCTTAAACTCAGTGAAATCTACAAACAACCATTACATTTAAAAATTAATTAACTAGTTATTAATATGATATGATAAAAGAAAATTAGAAATAAATAGAAATTTAAAGAAATAACTAGAATTTACTGGATTCCTATTTCATGTGAATTCCCTTTTACTCTAATTTCCCTCTCAATTTCTTCCTAGCCTTCTCAATCGTATTCGCTTTATGTTTCCTAGCCTCCTTTAAATAGGCTCTAAATTTAATTGAAAACCGAAACTTAATAGCCATATGAAACCTAATTGTTGTTATCTATTTGACATTTTTAGCATGCTTAGCTACATGTTATCACCCACCTTCTTGCAATTATTTGCATGAGTTTGTTTCGAATTTTGAAGAATGCTCATAAAATTAATCTAGACAATACACTTAGTACACTTGCCCCATCCTCTTGCAATCTAGGAAAAACATAAATAGTAATCCCCAAATTCTAAAATATAAATGCTTATCAACCTAATATAAATCGTACTATGAATTATACTCTATATAATATGAATTATACTCTCTATATAATATGAATTATTACGCATAAAACTTTGACCTTACAACATCGAATCAACTATTGATTTTTTGACAACACTGAAATTATATTTATTTACTCTACGAATATGTGGAATGGCGAACATAAATCAGTTAGGAGAATACCAACGGTTACATATCTATTAAACAATTTTATACCCGTAGGATTCGACTCTCTCGAGTAGAACTTTTTAATCCCTCACTGAAAGCACGTAACTTACAGTCTTCAATACACTTATAAGAGTCGAACGTATGTATGGTAAGGTTTAAAGCCATGGACGACTAGTCACATCTTCAATAAAGCACCCAGAGTCTTCGAGATGGCTTCTAATGAGAGTTATTTATAAACGATTTTTGATGTGTCATGGGAATATTAGCCTTCGCTTAAAATAATGGAAATAGCCTTCTCTTTAAATTTATAATCCTTTAACCCTTGCTTAATGGGCGAAGGCAAAGGTATCCAATAACCCAAATAACCCATTCACATCCGATTGTGTTGTGACTTGAGAGAAATTAACATCTATGATTTTTCATTACATGCATTGACAATATACATTAGGGTTTTTCATTGTAACAATGTTTTATGTTCGTGCAAATTATTATTTTGTTTAAAAACATATTTTTAAAATATTTAAAATATATATATATATATATATATATTCACTTTTAGTAGAAATATTGATAAATTTTTTAATCAATTTTATATATATTAAATCAAAGTATTTATTTATGTAAATTTTATGTTATAAATTTATATATAAAAATACAAAGTTAATATATTTTTATGTTTAAATTTAACATGTTTATAATATATATGCATGGTTTTTCATTGTAACAATGTATTTTAAGTTCCACAAAATTATTGTTTTGTTTTTTAAAATATATATATATATATATATATATTAATGGATTTATTAAGTCAAATTATATATTTATGTAATTGTTATGTTATAAATTGATATGTAGTGTATAAATTTAATATATGTCTCTTTGAATTTAAGAATAAGATTTTGTTATTTTTTTTTATGTGATAATAATTGTATTTATAATGAAAGGGAAATGTTAGATATATATAATAGATTACAATTACTATTTTCCAAAAAATTGTAAAATTTACAAATATTAGTTTAAGATTTAATGGTTAAGTATATGCTTTTCATCCTAGTAAGTCAAGGTTATAGATTTTAATTGTTACATAGGTAGAGCATGTACATCTATTTTCTATTTTTAACACAAACATTTATAAATTATACAAATATCATTTAAATTTTGAATTAAAAAAATTACTAACCATAAAATATTATACACTTCTAGAAATAAAAAAATAAATATTCTCATTCATATTATTTAAAATAAAAGTTCAATTCTTATGGAATATTTCTTTATCAAATATAATAAATTAAAAAATCATTTATAACAAATTAAAAAATCATTTGACCCTTGATCATAGAAAAATTATAAACTTTTACAATAAGTCATTTCACTTTATCATACCTATATATTTTCAAATCAAGGAATTTTAGGTGGGGAGTAAAACAACATTCCTCCCAACCACCTGATGTGCAATTAATACTACTTGTGTGTTTTTATAATTATGCATATCCCTTCAACAAAATGTTTTCCTTTCATATTTTATGCATTCATCTTAATAATGTTATTTTTATATATGTGTAATCATGTGAAATATTATTAGAGGTACACAATCTCATTTATGAAGAAACTATAAATTACATAATGAAAATAAATACCATTAGAAATGATTGCTAACAAAAGTAACAAAGCATCCAACTTTGGAATCATATTCCAACTTATTTGCCCATATGCAAGGCTAACACATAGTTATTGTTGTAGTGTACCAATTTTTTGAAAATCTTTTAGAGGAGTCTAAATACTAGAAATTTCTAAAGTATGATGATTAAGTTTCTTGAAAATTATTATCTATAAAATATCGAAAGTCATTTATTACTTTGAAGTCATTTATTACATTGATTAATGTCCCCCCTTAAGAACGACTAAAGGGAATTTACAAAAATACTCATAAGAAAACAAGAAAGAAAGGAAGCAGTACATTATGAATGTATTTCCCCTTAAATTTCTACATCCATCATGCCAAGCATGCCATGCAACTTAAAAAATTTGGCTCATTCATAGTTTTGGTATAAATATCGGCAATTTGTTCATCATTACAATAATATTGTAATTTGACAACATGAGATTGGACAATATCTCATATGTAATGAACATCAATCTCAAAATATGTTTTTTTGCATACAAAAATGGTTTCTCTGCAATTTCTATGGAACTTTGATTATAAAAATTCTAGTAATCATAGAATTTTGAGTAAAATCAAGCTCAAATAAGACAATTCTATTTGATCCCACCTCTTTTCCTATTTCCTTTGATACTTTATACTCTACCTTTGAGATCTTGCATAAATATGAATACCATACTACTTGAAAAGGAAAGGTTTGGCCTAGTATGCGTTAAATAAACCATGATGCCAATGTGTTACCGAGATATTGTAGCATTCACCTTCTTGGAAATACATTCTTTGGTAAGTTTGATTCCATGCTAATTTGAAATAAAAGTAGGTTTCCAATCAATCATTTTAATTAGTTTTTAATTCACAAAGCATATTTTCATTGTGAAAGAAACAATTTACAAACTTGCAAATCCAAAAAATATTTTATCTCACATAAATCACTCATATCAAATGTTCTTTGAATTGTTTTATTTCAAAGTTTTGATCAACTCAATACTTGGACTAGTAATGACAAAATCATCTACATAAACAACAACAACAAGGATCTCTCCTTGGATTTGTTTTACATAAAGATTTGGATGTGATTTGCATTTTCTGAACCCAATATTTTGAAAATACATATATATTTTTTCATTCCATGCCCTTGAATCCTATTTAAATGTCCATAAAAATATTTCTTGAACTTGCAAACAAAGTGAGGATGTTTTTTATCCTCAAAACTAGGTGGTTATCCCATGTAGATTTCCATTCAAGAATGCATTCTAAATTCCAATTGATGAATATGTCAGTGAAGCTTGTAGATAGAGAAATAATTATTTGAATAGTATTCACTTTTATGATAGGTGCAAATGTTTTATTTTCCTCAATGCCTTCTTTTCTTATTAAATCCTTCATCTACTAATATAGCTTTGAATTTCTCTATTTCCCAATTTGAATTGCTTTTTTTGCTTATAAAACCATTTGCAACCAATAACATTAATACCTTTAGGATAGGGCACAAAATCCCATGTTTGGATCTTCATTAGTGAATCATATTCTACTTTCATGGCTTCTTCCCAATATTTATTTCCTCTAGCTTCCTCAAATGAGTTTGGTTCAGTAGTTTGTAATACATTTTCCATAAGTACACTTCCATATCTACTATATTTTTGTGCATAAATGTCACTAACAATTTTCATTTTCTATCTGTAAGAGTGTTCATCAGTTTCAACACTTTGATCTTCTTTTGAAAAAGTGGATTGATCATTAGAATTATCAGTATTTCATCATTATTCTCCTTTGTCAAATTTGTAACACTAGATTGCATATTGTTATCATTAATAATAGTGTCATTTTCTTGCAATATATCTGGAAGCATGGAAAAATTGGTTGTTCAAAATGAGGAGGTGAAACGATGAGTTAAAAAAACTCACCAAAATTTACATCTCTACTAAGAAAAATCTTTTTAATTACCAAATCATACAACATGTAATACTTTGATTCTTCACTATAACCCGCAAACAAGGACTTATGAATTTTTTATTCTAATTTTATTCTCTTTTCTTGTGGAATATGTGCTCAAGTAGTGCAACCAAAGAATTTAAAATAACCAATATGTGGCCTTCTACCAACCTATGCTACTTCAAGGGTCATTTTTAAAAAATATTTTGTCTATATCCTATTAATTATATTTGCTACACAAGAAAGATTTTGTCTATATATTCCATTAATTATATTTTCTACACAAGAAAGAACCAAACCCCAAAAAATGTTATGCAAACTTTTATAATGCAACATGCATTGATCCACTTAAAGTAGGGTTCTATTCATTTTCCTAGCTACCCCATTTTTCTCGAGGAATATATAGAGATAATATCTGGATTTTAAAACCATATTTTTCACAAAATGATTCAAATGCATGATTGTAAAATTCCAAATAAAGCTAGTTAATGTTTGTAGAAGAAGTTAATATTTTCCATTGTGAGTGCTTATAGATTTTATAGGTCAATAAAAATATCCCGTGTATCAATTAGAAATCCCAAACACTAGATGCAGGTTTCTCCAATCAAAATACATGTATTTTTCATCTATTTAACTTGTGTTGACATAATAGTTCTATAACTATTTCGACATGTTGAATAAGTTATTTCCAAATAAAAATGAAGATAAAGATGTCATGTTCAAGGTAGATTACCACAAAATGACTATGATGGGAGTGAAAGATGTCATTGATGAGGTGCATAAATGTAGTAGGGATGTTGAACAGACTAAAAGGTATTAGAAGGCACTCGTAAAAGCCAATTTTTCTCTTAAAGGGTGTAATATATCAAGCTTGAGTAATTATTTTACTTAGTTTAAAATTTAGATTATGCTTTTGAGTAAAAATATGTTGTTATGTTTAAATTGAAAAGTGTGCAATAATGTTCCCGGCACTTGTCCAGGGGTAAGGACTATCGTAAGAGACATTTTCCTTTAATAATATTTATGAATAAAAACAACATTTGGGTTACCATGAATAGAGATGACTATGAATCCATGAGTGGGAAGCACAATCCTACTATTCAGGAAGAATGATTACAAGTTCCTGTAATGTCCCCATTTTGAACCCATTACATTCAAATGTAAATGATGTAATATTATTATAAAATCATGGTGAGGAGCTCAAGGCCAAGGCTCTACCATCGATTTATTGATGCATATGGTTTATGTGCTAGCTAGGCAGATTGGAATTTCAATATCATGTAAATATGCATTTTAATAAAATACCCACAACTAGCTATGCAATGCAACAAGACATGGGGGCATGATTTTACAAGGAATTGTGAGGGAAAACATTCAAACCCTTGGAGCCAATCAACTCAAGCCAAGTGTTAATGAGAGAACTGTTGGGCCCAGGTTGAGACAAAAATTTTGGAAACACCTATTTGAGATAAGCAGGGAAAGCTGAGCTGAGCATAGCTCAGAAATACAATTTTGGCTAAGTATTGAGGATGCTGCGAAGTTGCGTGTAGCATCCAACTTTTGACCAAACTGCGGAGTTGCGCGCAACATCGAAGTTTTGGCCATGATGCGAAGACCAGTACTGCACAGAAGCAGTGATGCGGAGTTAGGAGGCCACGTGGAGCCAACAAAGCAGAGTGCTGAACAAGTATCTGATACAGGTACCGGTTGGACCGGTAGCAGCCACTTTTCGAAAGATATTCCAGGATTGCCGAGCGGCGGACATAGGCAAATCAGGAAGGCGGCCACGCGTGGGCTGTTAAGGAAAGCGACGTTTGGCACACTTAGAAGGTAAAATCGTTAGAGAGAAATGGTTTGGCAGAAGCATCCTGTAGGCACGCGTGCGACAGGAAGGTCGATAGCGACAGGATGAGGACATGGAGATCCACCATGATCAAGCAGACGCTACCAGGAGCTAGCAAGCCGGTTTGGAAAACTGGCACAGTTTTGGAAAACCCTTAGGGTTTTGGGTTTTAGGTCTTCGACATTGTACAGACATGACCTTCGGGCATGATCTATTTAAGAGGACAATTTTGTATGGGATGGGGTTGCTCTATTTTTGGGGGCTAGATGCTAGTTGCTAGAGTAATCATGATATAAATTTTTGTATTCAGAAATCTCTCCGAGCTAAGAATATTGTAAAGGCTCTGCAACTGTGTGCACAGAGACCTGGCCGAGAGAAAGGAGAGTCTGCAGCTGTGTGTGCAGAGACCTAGCCGAGAGAAAGGAGAGTCTGTAGCTGAGTGCGTAGACTAAGGACGGTTGCCCCATCCCTTTTGAAAGAAATATATTACCAACCGTTCTTGTGGACGTAGCTTTCCATCCAGGGAAGTGAACCACGCTAAATCCTGTGTTATGCGATTATGTTTTATGAATGAATGACTGTCTGTATTGTCTGTAGAATGAATGTTTGAATGTTTCCTTGCATGCTGTAATAGGAGAACTTTGATATGCATTTACCAATAGGAGAAGTTTGGGAATGATATGCTAGGTTCCACGAGAATAGATGAATGGCGAACATTTCAATTATATGTTAAGATCGTGAATCATTCATTTAGATTTAATACTTTCTTAAACACACTGAAGGAACGCAGCACGGTTAGTGGCATCTATCATTTCAGTTCACATTGTAATAATCTAAGTCCTTGAATGAATGCTAGAAAGATAACCAGTAAGTGCCTGAATGGATGGATGGGTGATGTTCATCTCAGTGCCTTAACCTTTTCAAGATCTTCCAAGCAGAGGATAAGTGTGGTAGATTCGCAGTTCCAGTAGAAGATTCGCAGTAGTAGGAATCCCTTAGTAAGGCCCACAGTGTTGCCATCACCGCACCATAGTCACTCGCAGCATAGATCCTGCTGTGTACCGCATCGCTTTGATCCACAGCGCACTCCTTCTGTCCTGCGCTGCGCAACTTGTTCATATAAACAACTCATCATTTACTGTGGAAACCTGATTCCGCAGTACCCCATAAGATACACCTCGGGTGGGACCTCAGCCTGCTCGCAGGTTTTTGTCAAAAGGGCCGGTGCGAAGGGGTTTTGTTGGTCAAAAGGGAGAACCGCAAAGAACCTGGGTCTAATTGGAAACCTTTGGGTCAGTTTAAGCCAACAAATGGTTCTGTTGCCACGCTAGAATCCATGATGAGTTGCAATCACAATGTGTGAAGAAGAATATCAGTTCCCCGAAGGATCTGACTATTGGCATCCTGAAAAGACAGAAATCCAAGCTTGGTGGGATAAGACCATAAGAGATTTTAACATACAAGAGAATAGACATCCGCGTCTAAGTGACACACAGTGGTTAGAGAGATATCTGTTTGATGATATTCACGAGATTTTTTGGGCATCGTTTCCAAACAAACTGCATGCGTGGATCTCGTGGCTCGCCGAGAAGAAAACTTGTTTCCAGGGAGGTGTATCCAAAGAGTTGAATCCTGAGCTCACAACACAGCTCAAAGCGTTAGACAACCCATTGTCACACGTAGTTGATTATTGGGTTGATCATATGCTAGAAGGATTTGTAACAGAATTTGCTGTAGACACACTCAAATCCTACAGCCAAGCAGAAGCAAACTTTTTCGGAGGATTCCAAGGTAAGTTTCTGAACAATCTCAGTCTATACATTAAGATGCTGTTAGCTAAGAAAGGTGTTCTAATAATGCAGTAATTTTGTCAAAGTTTGTCATGGTAAACAGTATATATAGTGATTTTGACGAAGAAACCCACAATCTTAGAAGTGGCAAGAGATATAAATTTAATAAGAATCCTACTGATCCTAAAATTCATATAGATACTGAGATCCCTTGTGACCTTGATAACGAAGTTGCACAACCATTTACCCCTGAGAATCCGCTGGCTACACAAACCGTGCCACTCTTATCGTAGAACCCACCTGCTACGCAACCCACCTCGCAGATTAGTGAACCTAGGCTGTCCCTTTCTATAGTCCCATTTGTGTTCACTGCACAAATCCCTTTACAGCAGCTACGCACTAACCAGAGTGCCCCATAAACTAATCAGACAATGGCAAACATGGATATGAAACTACCAATATTTAAAGGAACTGGCCTATAAGACCCTGATCAGCATTGGTTCCTTTGTGAAGCCATATGGAGTGTAAGAAAAATCCAGGATGATGTCGTGAAGCAAGCACAGCTCATTACCACCTTTAGAGACAGAGCTTTACACTGGTTTATGAAATATTCTCATATACAGCCCAGAACCCTCACAGAAATTAAAGCCGTGCTGGTGGCTGAGTTCAAGAAACCAAAGTCTGAATCTCAGTGTATAACTGAGTTAAAGGAAATAAAGCAGAGACCAACTGAAACGGTCTAGGAATTTGATCAAAAGTTTAAGACCTTGCTAGACCAAGTAAGTTTTGTTATACCGCCAGAATAGCATAAAGAATGGTTCATTGCTGCACTGTTACCCCATATCAGATTACCGTTGATGCAACAGAAGGTTCTATCATAGGCAGAGGCCTTGGAAATCGCAATGAAGCTGGAAGCTTCGCTGATTGGTGATACTAGTTCGGGGATGTCTCAGATCCAGAACTAGCTAACCACCCTGACACTTGAACTACAAAGTATGAAAAATGGTAAAGAACAAAGATATGAACCTAGACAGGAGGTATGGTGTACAAGTTGTAAAGGACAAGTTCATGACTGCGAGCATTGCCCTCTATTCCGCGACTATCTTAACAGTCGTGCGCCTAACCCATTAAATCAGAATCAGGTCCCATGGTGTGAAATTTACAGAACCACAAGACATAGACCTAACGACTGTTACCTCATCCAGAAATATGTGAAAACTATTAAGAATTTATACTGCAATTTCTGTATATCAGTTGGACATGATGAATCCAACTACTGCGCATATGAATTTTATACCTGTAGGATTCGACTCTCTCGAGTAGAAAATTTTAATTCCTCACTGAAGGCACGTAATGTAAAGTCTTTAATACACTTATAAGACTCGAACGTATGTATGGTAAAGTTTAAAGCCATGGACAACTAGTCACATCTTCAATAAAGCACCCAGAGTCTTCGAGATGGCTTCTGCTGAGAGTTATTTATAAACGATTTTTGATGTGTCATGGGAATATTAGCCTTCGCTTAAAATAATGGAAATAGCCTTCTCTTTAAATTTATAATCCTTCCCTTGCTTAATGGGCGAAGGGAAAGGTATCCAATAACCCAAATAACCCATTCACATCTGATTGTGTTGTGACTTGAGAGAAATTAACATCTATGATTTTTCATTACATGTAATTACAATATACATGTAGGGTTTTTCATTGTAACAATGTATTTTATGTTCGTGCAAATTATTACTTTGTTTAAAAACATATTTTATGTATTTTATGTTCGTGCAAATGATTACTAACAAAAGAAACAAAGCATCCAGCTTTGGAATCATATTCCAACTTATTTGCCCATATGCAAGGCTAACACATAGTTATCGTTGTAGTGTACCAATTTTTTGGATATCTTTTAGAGGAGTCTAAATACTAGAAATTTCTAAAGTATGATGATTAAGTTTCTTGAAAATTATTATCTATAAAATATCGAAAGTCATTTATTACATTGATTAATGTCCCCCCTTAAGAACGACTAAAGGGAATTTACAAAAATACTCATAAGAAAACATGAAATAAAGGAAGTAGTACATTATGAATGTATTTCCCCTTAAATTTCTACATCCATCATGCCAAGCATGCCATGCAACTTAAAAAAATTGGCCCATTCATAGTTTTGGTATAAATATTGGCAATTTGTTCATCATTACAATAATATTGTAATTTGACAACATGAGATTGGACAATATCTCATATGTAATGAACATCAATCTCAAAATATGTTTTTTGCATACAAAAATGGTTTCTCTGCAATTTCTATGGAACTTTGATTATAAAAATTCTAGTAATCATAGAATTTTGAGTAAAATCAAGCTCAAATAAGACAACTCTATTTGATCCCACCTCTTTTCCTATTTCCTTTGCTACTTTATACTCTACCTTTGGGATCTTGCATAAATATGGATACCTTATTACTTGAAAAGGAAAAGTTTGCCTAGTATGCGTTAAACCATGATACCAATGTGTTACCGAGATATTGTAGAATTCACCTTCTTGGAAATACATTCTTTGGTAAGTTTGATTCCATGCTAATTTGAAATAGAAGTAGGTTTCCAATCAATCATTTTAATTAGTTCTTAATTTACAAAGCATATTTTCATTGTGAAAGAAACAATTTACAAACTTGCAAATCCAAAAAATATTTTATCTCACATAAATCACTCATATCAAATGTTCTTTGAATTGTTTCATTTCAAACTTTTGATCAACTCAATACTTGGACTAGTAATGACAAAATCATCTACATAAACAACAACAACAAGGATCTCTCCTTGGATCTGTTTTACATAAAGATTTGGATGTGATTTGCATTTTCTGAACCCAATATTTTGAAAATACATATATATTTTTTCATTCCATGCCCTTGAATCCTATTTAAATGTCCATAAAAATATTTCTTGAACTTGCAAACAAAGTGAGGATGTTTTCTATCCTCAAAACTAGGTGGTTATCCCATGTAGATTTCCATTCAAGAATGCATTCTAAATTCCAATTGATGAATATGTCAGTGAAAGCTTGTAGATAGAGAAATAATTATTTGAATAGTATTCACTTTTATGACAGGTGCAAATGTTTTATTTTGCTTAATGCCTTCTTTTTTTATTAAATCCTTCATCTACTAATATAGCTTTGAATTTGTCTATTTCCCAATTTGAATTGATTTTTTTGCTTATAAAACCATATGCAACCAATAACATTAATACCTTTAGGATAGGGCACAAGATCCCATGTTTGGATCTTCATTAGTGAATCATATTCTACTTTCATGGCTTCTTCCTAATATTTATTTCCTCTAGCTTCCTCAAATGAGTTTGGTTCACTAGTTTGTAATACCTTTTCCATAAGTACACTTCCATATCTACTATATTTTTGTGCATAAATGTCATCGACAGTTCTCATTTTCTATTTGTAAGAGTGTTCATTAGTTTCAACACTTTGATCTTCTTTTGAAAAAGTGGATTGATCAAATTTAGAATTATCAGTATTTCATCATTATTCTCCTTTGTCAAATTTGTAACACTAGATTGCATATTGTTATCATTAATAATAGTGTCATTTTCTTGTAATATATTTGGAAGCATGGAAAAATTGGTTGTTCAAAATGAGGAGGTGAAACGATGAGTTAAAAAAACTCACCAAAATTTACATCTCTACTTACAAAAATCTCTTTAGTTACCAAATCATACAACATGTAATACTTTGATTCTTCACTGTAACCCGCAAACAAGCACTTTTGAATTTTTTATTCTAATTTTATTCTCTTTTCATGTGGAATATGTGCCTAGGTAATGCAACCAAAGACTTTAAAATAACCAATACGCGGCCTTCTACCATCCTATGCTACTTCAAGGGTCATTTTGAAAAAATATTTTGTCTGTATCCTATTAATTATATTTGCTACACAAGAAATATTTTGTCTATATATCCCTTTAATTATATTTTGTACACAAGAAAGAACCAAACCCCAAAAAATGTTATGCAAACTTTTATAATGCAACATGCATCGATCCATTTAAAGTAGGGTTCTATTCATTTTCGTAGCTACCCCCATTTTTCTCGAGGAATATATGGAGATAATATCTGGATTTTAAAACCATATTTTTCACAAAATGATTCAAATGCATGATTGTAAAATTTCCAAATAAAGCTAGTTAATGTTTGTAGAAGAAGTTAATATTTTCCATTTTGAGTGCTTATAGATTTTATAGGTCAATAAAAATATCCCATGTATCAATTAGAAATCCCAAACACTAGATGCAGGTTTCTCCAATCAAAATACATGTATTTTTAATCTATCTAAGTTGTGTTGACATAATAGTTCTATAACTATTTCGACATGTTGAATAAGTTATTTCCAAATAAAAATGAAGATAAAGATGTCATGTTCAAGGTAGATTACCACAAAATGACTATGATGGGAGTGAAAGATGTCATTGATGAGGTGCATAAATGTAGTAGGGATGTTAAACAGACTAAAAGGTATTAGAAGGCACTCGTAAAAGCCAATTTTTCTCTTAAAGGGTGTAATATATCAAGCTTGAGTAATTATTTTACTTAGTTTAAAATTTAGATTATACTTTTGAGTAAAAATATGTTGTTATGTTTAAACTGAAAAGTGTGGAATAATGTTCCTGGCACTTGTCCAGGGGTAAGGACTATCGTAAGAAACATTTTCCTTTAATAATATTTATGAATAAAAACAACATTTGGGTTACCATGAATAGAGATGACTATGAATCCATGAGTGGGAAGCACAATCCTACTATTCAGGAAGAAAGATTACAAGTGCCTGTAATGTCCCCATTTTGACCCCATTGCATTCAAATGTAAATGATGTAATATTAATATAAAATCATGGTGAGGAGCTCAAGGCCAAGGCCCTGCCATCGATTTATTGGTGCATATGATTTACGTGCTATCTAGGCACATTGGAATTTCAATACCATATAAATATGCATTTTAATAAAATACCCACAACTAGCTATAAAATGCAACAAGAGATGGGGGCATGATTTTACAAGGGATTGTGAGGGAAAACATTCAAACCCTTGGAGCCAATCAACTCAAGCCAAGTGTTAATGAGAGAACCCATAAAACCCTCAACTACCCATGTTGACTTTTGTGCCCAATCATTCATCTCTCCCATGAGTTGGTTGAAATAGTTAATGTGTTTGGGAATGGGAGGTATGGCTATCCAAATTCAAGTATGGGCAAGCCACCCTTCATGGAAAAATGTGTTTTTCTCCTTGGGAAAGAAAAGATCCATGAATTGCTCCCCAAGCCATTACCCATCAACCAGTTTTGCCTCTCTCACGTTTTTGGAGCTGCCTATGTGTTTTCCCTCCACGTTTTTCCTGTGTTTCATTGTTTTTAGCTGGGAAGAGGGCGTTTTTGGTGTTGCAAAACTGTTGGGAAGAAGGGAGCTCGAATTGGGGTTTCATGGGGGCCGTTTGGGGCATTTGAAATGTTCATAACCTGTGGGAGAAATCGGTTTTTCTCCCTATGGTCAAATTCCCCTTTCCACAGTCTGTTTTGGTGTGTCGACGATTTGGGCAAAAGCCATGGCCATTCCGTTTGAAAATCCCATTGTTGGAAATGTGTATCCATGCCCAGTTTTTGAGTTTGCTGTGTGTAAGAGTATGTTGGGGTATGGGTTATGGGTCTCCATTGTTTTGGCTTGAGCTTGAGTGCATGCATCCATAAATGAAAAGGGTTCATATTTAGCCTGATAAACCCAGCTGTGGACTGGCTTGGCTTAGAGGAATGATTATTTTGTTGTGTATGAGATTGAATGTCCCCTTTTCCTTGTAGAAAGCATGCCCATATCGTAGGTGGTCTCTGAGTGCTGAAAGAATACAGGCTAGGAAGAGACCTATGGTTGGGTGGAACGTTGCAGTGACATAGCTAGTTGCTTGGGACAATTTCACAATGAAGATGAGTATATTCTTATATGTATTTAATTCTTCAATGTTTTAATTTGATGATTATTTTGATATGATGGATGAGCATGAAATGATTGTGGATGATGTGTTTTATTCCGCTGTGCATATTTGCTTGATTTGCATATGCATACATTGATTTTAATTGCTGTGAATCTAATGAATGGGCTAAGTTTATGTAAAAGCCCCATAGAATGGTATCATGTTCCCTTCATCGAATTGGGTCTGCGGAAGGGGATGTGGCAGTGCCATGATACAAAAATCTTAAACTAACACCAAAAAATATAGGGGTGAATCCAAGGCTATGAATTTCCTAAGGAGAGAGAAAGCCTTTGGAGGTAAGGAGTAAGAAATCATTCTATATATGAACATATGAGAGGAGGCACTACCAAGTATGTTAAGAAGTATTGCTGTGTGAGAATTGGAAGTGTTAGGAAACATCTTTTAAGAGTTCTAATAGTGAACTAAGTTGAGTATTTTTGTTAATATTTTTGAGACTGAACTAATATAGACCCTTGTTGAGAAGAGGGTTAGTGGGATTGTGGACTAGTGTAGGAAAGTGTTCGTCCTTATGGAGTCATAGAACATGCTTGGGGGTGACATGAGCAAGTAAGTTTTGGTTTCTCATAGTCTATGTCTCGGAGGTATGTGGCCATCCCAACTACTGTTCCAGAACTGTTGCAGACCAACTAAGCATTGTTATTTGTTTATGTTTGTTTATATTTGAATGCTTATCTATTTTACTTGTGAATGTAGTTCACTAATTGTGCCCTATTAGTCTAGTATAAATGGTTATCTATTTAATCCTTAATCCTTATATCTTTTATCTTCCATTGAGCATTAAAATGTACTGAGTTCTTTGATAGATGAATAATTGTAAATATGAAACTGATTAGTAGATATTTAGTTATGTCTTTCCTCCTTAGTAAGTTCTAGTTACCATTGCCCTCTTTATTGTAACTAGTTCTATTTCCTTATTGTTAGCGATTATGAGTAGTATCCTTTTCTATCCTAACCAGTTAATTTTGGTTTAATTATTATAACCATTTTTGTTAGTTTATAACATATAGGGTTAACCCAAAAGGGCACTAATTGTCATTACGTTACTTATCTATTATACAAACAGTACATGCATATTTAAATACCCAATATAGAATTAAAATCACATGGCAATATCCAAAACTTGACCTTCTACAAGTATTACATAATATCCACAATATCATGGTTAAAACCATAGCAAGAATATAAGCATAATTAAATGTAAGTATTATCAAAATAAGAAAATATATGGAAACCATAACTTTTCCCGATTGTGCACTAATAATCCAACTATATAAGCAAATAATGTCATTATATTCACTTTATCTAAGTAAATATAGTAGGAATTAAATAAAATGAAGTAATATATTTCATCCTTGAATAGAGTACAAGCATATCTAACTAATACATCATGTACAAGAGAAGGCATTCCATCATTACTCTAATACAGTTTTGAAGTGAAGTGCATGACAGGTTAAACTAAGAAGTAAAAATAGCTCATAGTAATAATCTTAAATAACATCTTTATTACTTGACAGAGGAGTTGAGTTCCTTGACCAAAGGACTCGACAAGAAACTAAACTATATAAAAAGACTTGTCAAGTATGAAACAAGCAAAAGATTTATACATATGTTCGCATAAACTGAAACACAAGGGTAAGAAACTTCACCTCAACTTTGACATCATGGGTCGATTCTTGTAAATAAGGGAGAAGCTGCCACAGGTTAAGTGAATTGTTGAGATAGTTATTAGTGATCATTGCAAGTGGAAAGGGTAATGACGACTAGCATTGCGTAATGTCGCCAGTCATATTAGGGTTTCAAAGAAACCCTAATATATATATGTGTGTGTGTGTGTCTATACACACACACAAAAGGAGAGAGAGAGAGAGAGAGAGAGAGAGAGAGAGCAACTTAATAGCAAAGGAAAAACCTTAATACAATACAAAAATGTTAATAAAATGACTAGCTACATGGTTTGGACCCTTCATATGTTTATTACAACCATACACAAGAATAAGTCAACAAGAAAATACAATGTTGGGTCGAGTTCCAAAGCCTGGTCTATATAAAAGATAACCCAAACTTGTGTGAGTAGTCACTAGAAAACAAGAAGGGATGACTTGATCATAGTGCAGTAAGCACATAAGAGCAACATGAGCAACACTCTACATAATAACTAATGCGAGAAAAGACAAGAATAGCTACAAGAAGGAGATAAGGGGATTTGAATAATTTATTTATAAATAAAATAATATATAGCAAAACCTTCTAAAACAAACATACATTCAAAAGTATTGCTCAAAGGAGGAAGGGTTAGGTTTGTACCCCTTTAACTGCATTCATTATTTAACTAGAACAAAAAGTGTAAAGACACATAACTACCAAAGGTAGGTTATGAATTGTGAAACCAAGTTTAATGATGCATTTAATAGTTGTTTCGAGCACAAAACCTTTTCCATTAATAATAACAGATTTGAGGTTAATACCCTCTACCTTATGAAGATTTATAGTAAATATCATTAGGTCGTGCAACAACCAAAGGCTCAAAAAGTTTATCAACCTTAGAGGACAAGTACAACCCAGTGGAACAACACTAGAGTTCTTAAGAAACCAACATCGAAGAAGGAACCCGAATACCTAGATGTTATGTGAGCCTCTGAAGCTGTATTGAAGCCTCTTTTCTTTATATGATGCCAAGAACAAAGTGCCAAGAAATACCAATATCAATATATGAAATGAGTATAAAATTTTAACTGTTAAATAATAATTGAAATTGTTGCATAATGTAGAACTGAAATAAAAAATACCTTAGTGCAGATGGAAGGTTACCAAGCTTGGCCACTTGCTTGAAGGTGACGACCACTACTCTCCATTGGAACCCAATAAAATTAGAACAGGAAGTAGTAATATCTAATGGGTTCCTCATAACTAGACCAAGGACCCATCATTAATTTCATAGCAACCCAATGAAAAACAAAAGCCAAACTTAAACCAAATATAGTCTAATTGCTCCAGGAAGCAAGACGCTAGCAAAGCACTCCACTATTGGACAGGTCGATTGAGCATTAATTATCTATACGAAGGTCAATAAATGGTAAGGGGAGTGTGTAGCCAGGTGGAGCCATTGTGTAAGGAAAATACACACAATTTAAACCCGACATGGAGGATAACCACATTTAGGAGAGGGAGCATGGGTAGGTTGTTGAGCTGGAGGGAGTGTGGCAGTAGGCCACCCGAGGAACCATCAACTCAAACTAATATTGTATAGAGGGAATTAAATGAAACCATCATGACACATTAAGTAGTGATACAATGGGATTCTACATAGTCACCAATGCTACCATGTATAAGTAGTGTGGAATGGTTTGTTACCATAGCATATATAACACCCTGTGGACATTAGACCTAGTGTTTGATGGATGTAAACAACATACATATGGTGGGGATGAGACTTGGTTCATAGATACCAAGTCATTTATGCAACATGGGTCTACGTTATGCCATGTATCATATACCTTAGGATATGGTGGGTCAAAAACCATGCCTCAAGCAACCCCTTGTTGATATGCATCCTCATTGCCACTTCCAATGCGAGCCCATTAACTATGGTAAGTGTTAATGCCATAGACTTGGTTTTGTTAGTGTAAAAGTCACCTTTGTGGGGAGAGGTAAGTCACAAGTCTTAATAAAGTACAGATATAGTGTAGGTCATATATATGTGGTAAGTCATGGCATTGCTAAGGTTGAAGTTTGAGACCTTAGTATAGTTAAAATTGAAAGCATGTTAATAAGTATTGCAATTTAGGCTATCTAGTTATAATAGCCTAGACTTGGAAGAGGGTTTCCAGAAACTTGGTTAAGAGTAAGTTGGTAAGGATTCCCACCATGGGGGCATAATTTGACAAAGCAATCTCTACATTTCCAACCTAGTAACAAGCTAATGACTAAACAATGACAAAGGACTATGCCAAGCATATACGAATGAGAAATTAAATATTATAATAAATGCATTAATTAGTGAATGGGATAGGAGCATGTGATTATAGGGATGGTGACATGAGAAGGATCCTATTGCAATTATGTCGCACACATAATGCTATTTTTTTTAGTTGGTAAATTTTGAAGACACTACATATGGTATCAGAGCTACAGGTTACATCTCTTAGGGCCTTTTGGTCTCCATGACACTTTTTGTTATCATTAAAATTTAGAAACTAATTACTAAAAAACTTATATTTTGCATAAACAATAAATTATAATATATATAAAGAATAGATTTATATATATAAATAGGAGCAAGGAGCAGAGATGTCAGCCAATATTGGAAATTAAAATATTCCATAGGATAAAAACAATTTGCACACACCTGAAGCTGATATAGTAGTTGAACTTAATGATGGGAATGAGTAGAGTACCCCATCTAAGGTCTTAGACACATTGAGAATTCAGATAGATGAACTGAAAATCTATAAGGAAGATAACAAAAATTTGATAAAGGAACAAGCGGAACATAAAAAATTAAATGAGGTGTTGTTGCACAATATTTCTGAAAATAAGAAGCAGAAGAGTAGTGAGACACCACATAATTTTCAGCTGCCATTGAATTCATATGAAAGTGTCGAAATGATAGAAAATTCTTATAATAAACATGTAGTTGAAAGTACATGATGTAGTAAAGATGAGAAGCATAACAACCCATCAAGAAGGAAAAGAAAGTGTTAGGATCAATTAGTGGGAGATTTCAAGAAGATCAAACCCCCAACCTTTAATGGAAATTCCAAGATTGGAGTTGATGTAGAGGTTTGGGTCCTAGGAATGTCAAAATATTTTAATATTTATCGATACAACAATATGAAAGCATGCATGTCCATCTACAACCTAAACGTGAAATCTAGTATATGGTGGCAGTATTTAAAGCTGGTGAAGGGGATGAAGGAGAAGAACATAGAGTGGAAGGATTTCAAGAAACATTTCAAGAAACAATACATTTATGAAAGTTACTTTGAACCAAAAACAAAAGAATTTTATGAATTAAAGTTAGGACAAATGTCAATGGAGGAGTTAACCAACAGGTTGTTGTAGCTACTATATTATGTACCATATATCAAGGAAGACATGGTAAAAATTCAACGATTTCTGAGTTGTTTACTATCATCTTATAAGGACAAAATAAATTTGAAAATACCAAGACACTTGAAGAAACAACACAAAAATCCAGATTATGCCATGAACAATACAACCATTAAGCTGAAAGGCCAAGAGCATGCAAAGAAAAGAGACATGACAGATTCAACCAGCATAAGAAAGGTTTAAAATCAACACCTTTCCAAAACATGAACATGGGATATCAAGGAAACAATTACAAAAATCATACAACAAATCAAAATTGTGATAAGCCTAACAATTTTATGAATAAAAATCCAAATGAACCAACTAAGGGTCCGCTGATTTTTTTGGGGTTGTGGTTAATCGACTCATCTTTTGAGAAACTATCCAAAATAGAACAACACTAATAGCACTATGCATAATGTACAAGAGGCCACAATATTAGGCAACATCAGAATAAGCATTCCAACAATCTATGCTGCTCTAGAGAACCGACAGGAAGAATATCAATCAACAATGGTTGAAATTGAAGCTAAGATCTCAAACATAAATGTATCTATTCTTATTGATCATGGATCTAGTCTCTATTATGTTACCCCTCCCATTGTTGAATATTGTATGTTAAGAAATACAAAACATCCAAAGGCTTGGCTAGTACAGCTACCCACCAAAACAAAAAGAAAGGTAACTAATCTAGTACATTGTTGTTCAATAGAAATGAATGGACTAGATACTAAGGCTAAATTGAATGTATTTCCCTTAGGTTCATATGATTTGTTAATAGGAATGGATTGGATAGAAGGCCATAAGGTAATATTGAATTACTTTGAAAAGAGTTTCACCTACATAAATGAGGAAGGAATAACCCAAACCATAAAAGGCATACCTAGAGATCTTTCTATAAGGCATACTTCAACATTATGGATGAACAAATGTGCTAGGAAGGGCCTCCAGTTATATACCATGCATCCTCTAGCTACATCAAGTTATTAAAGAATCTAGGGATGTATTTCGAACATAAATTCTTGGTCTACCTCCTAAGTGAGATATAGACTTCTAGTTCGATCTAGTGCCACGATCTACACTAGTTTCAAAAGCTCCATACCGGATGAGAGTACTAATTAAAAATGCAGCTACAAAAGCAGTTGGATAAACAATACATTTGACCAAGTGTGTCACCATGGGGATTACTAGTACTATTTATCAAGAAGAGGGATGGTATTTTTAGGTTATATATTGACTACCGTCAACTAAATAAGATGACCATTAAAATAAGTATCCCCTACCTAGTATTAACAATTTTTTTGTCCAAGTAGGAGGAACTAAAGTGTTTTCAATAATATATTTGAGGTGAGGATACCATCATATTAGAATAAAAGATGAATAAATTTACAAAACAACTTTTCGAAGTCACTATGGACACTACAAATCCATTGTCATTCCTTTTGGACTTACCAATGCACCCGCTATGCTACATTGTGTTCATCAAATACTTTGATAAATTTGTTTTGATTTGTATATATGATATATTGATATCATTTCCAAAGATGAGAATGATCATGAAGAACATTTGAGATTAGCATTACAAATGCTCAGAGAGCATAAGCTATACACAAAGTTCAACAAATGTGAATTTTTATTAAAAAGTATGTATAATTCTTCGACCACATCATCTTAGAGGATGGGATAGTAGTGGACCCAAAAAAGGTAAAAGAATTATGAATTGGCTAGTGCCAAAGGATGTATTCGACTTAAGATCCTTTATGGTCCTAATAGGTTACTATAGAAGATTCATCAAAGGGTTCTCAAAGCTAGCATATCCTATAACATCACTTGAAAAGAAAGAAACCAGATTTCGTCACAAAAATTCCAAGAAATATTCCGAAAGGTAAAGAGCTATTAACTAGAACTCCCATACTGAAAATTGCATATGACGATAAAGACTTTGTGATGTGTATAGATGTAGGAAAGGAAGGACTTGGAGGAGTTTTGATGCAGGAACACCATGTGATTTGCTATGAATCTAGGAAGTTGAAAGATGATGAGAAAAAATATTTTACTCATAACTTAGATTTAGCTTCAATAATTCATGCTTTAATAATGTGGCATCATTATCTTATAGGAATAAAATATTTTTTGTTAATTGACAATATTAGTTTGAAGTACTTGTTTGATCAGCAAGACCTCAATACATGTCAAGGCATGTGGTTGGTGTTCCTAAGTAAGTAGGATTTTGATATCAAACACATAAAGGGGATGGAGAACAAAGTTGCATATGTACCGAGAAGAAAAATTCATGCAATTTATGCAACTACAACCAGTAAAACTATTTTTAATTTGAAAATTAGAATCAAATATGCAAGCATATTTGATGAAAATTTCAAGAAAATCCATGAAACATTGTAGAACAAAATTGCATAAATATCATCAACAGATTTCAAAATGGGCTTAATGTTAAAGTTACAACATCATGAGTCATTCTCTAGGTCAATATTGTGTGTCAAGATTGAGCCTCGTGTGTCGAGGTAGTGCCTTATAAGAGTCTGAGATGGACTCGGGAAAGTTCGAAAAGAATCTTGAGTTGAACTCGAGAATGGTTAAGCTTTATGTGTTGAGGCAAGTGATTTTTATGTCAAAGTGATGATGTTATACAGTCTTTCTAGTCAAGGCTAAGTTCTTGTGTGCCAAGACAGATCCCCATGTGTTGAGGTGGCACCTCATGTGTTGAGGTGATGCTTTGCATGTCGAATCATGTATGGTATGTGATGTACTACTAAACATGGTTGAGATATTAAGTCTCCTCTAGAGATTGACCACCTCTAGAGTGAATTACTTTAGCATATAGCCACTTGGAATGATAGTAGAACAATATGATCACATCATTGGGGAAAATATCCTTAGTGTATTTGATATGATAATTAAGTTGGAACATATGGACCATGTAGATAAGACAAGAGATAAAGATAATATGTGATAAGATATGAGAGAATCCGAATTGCACATAAAGAATTAACTAAGAGATAAATTCAAATTGTTAAACTTCAGCGAAGACTTCAGTAAATCAAAGGAGAACTCGAATTGATCACTACAATAATGTTAAAAAGAAAGAATTAGTTAAGAGAGTTAACTAAGTGATAACAAAGAAGATCTAGTTAACTAAGTGTTATTGCATGACGATAATTATGTTAAACTAAAAGATCGCACTTATGTTAAACTAAAAGATGACACTTGAGTTATGACACTTGCATGACGACACTTAGTTAGCCACCTAACGAAATGGGCAAGCTTTCATTTAAGGGGCGGGTTCATCCTAAGAGTTAGTTCAGTGAGTTAATGCATTGCATGAGAAGTGGGACGCACTTCTTCGTGCAATATTGATGGATCTAGATGGAGGGCGAGTTTATCCCAAAGTGAGAAGATAAAAATAGAAGTCGATGGATGAGAAGAATATATAATATGTTATACAAGATTGATGAATGCAATGTGAAGCTAATTCTCTTCTCTCTTGAAGACAATGCGCTTTTCTTTCTGTAGTATATTATTCCGAGTCTTTCTTCTTTATCTTTATCTTGCTCTATAATTGCACCGAGGGTGCTTGATGTAAAAGACATTCTCTGCTATCTATCGATATACTAAGGAACATTTTGCTAGGGTTTTCTCCTTCAATTCATAGAGGGTTTCCCCAGGGTAAATTCATGTGTCGAATGTGATTGTTTATGTGTATTATTGTTATTTGAATTCAAGTATTATAGTAGCTACTAATTAAAGATAAAAAATTAACACTTAAATTTTTTTCTATTGTTTAAAAACAGAATTTATGTTCTAGACTCAACTGAATTGAAGTTGTTCATACTTGATGACCTACATAAAAATCCTTACTTGGGTCATCCTGGGTATCAGAAGATGTTAACAATTATATGCAAGTCATTTTATTGGCCTATTATGAAAACATAAACAACAGAGTATCTGGCCATATGCATAGAGTGCCAGTAGGTAAAGGATAAACACCAACTTCTTGCAGGACATTTACAACCATAACACATTCTAGATTGGAAGGGGGGAATCATTTCACTTGAATTTATTACAAATTTACCTAGGACAAGAAGGAAACATGATTATATCATCATAGTAGTAGAAAAACTCAATAAAGCAACTCATTTTATTTTTGTAAAATCTATGTTTAAATCTATTAATACTACTAAGATTTTTAAGAAGAAAGTATCCAGGTTGCATGGAATCCCAAAGGTAGTAATTTATGATCGAGATGTAAAATTCACTTCCAATTTTTGGAAGTCACTATTTGAAGGAATCGAAACTCAATTAAACATTAGCACTTCATATCATCTGCAGATATATGGGCAAAAACAAGTAGTAACCATGTACTAGAGGTCACGCTCGGCATGTATGATATGGAGTGACCCACTAAGTGGGAATACTATTTTCACTTAGTCCAGTTTGCATACAATAATGAATATCAAGACTCAGTGAAAATGAGACAATTCGAGATCTTGTGTGGCTAAAAGTGTAACACTCCGGTTAGCTAGGAAAACCCAATATATAAAGTGTTACTTTGACCTGAGTTGTTGTAGGAAATGGGGCAGATTGTTATGCAAGGAAGAATTTAAATATTGCAAAATACTGATAGAAAATCTATGTAGGTTATAAAATACCGCACAAAGAATTCAACTAGAGAGATCATGTCTACCTGAAAGTCAGGCCGAAGAAGAGCTCATTACAACTTGGAAATTGTGTCAAGTTAGATACCATATTTTGTAGTCCTTTTGAGGTGTTGGATAGGATTGGGCCAATAGATTATCAATTAGCATTACCTTCTAATATGAGAATACATAATGTTTTCATGTTTCACTATTAAAGAAATATATTCATAACTATACTCATCTTATTGATTGGAATTTTATACATGTGGAACTAGAAGGAGAGTTCTAGAAAGAACCATGTTGCGTGCTCGACAAGAGGGAAATCAAACTCCGATACCCTGTTATTGCTATTGGAATATGTAATTTTAATAATTAGAAGTGTAATGATGTCTATTTATTGTTGTAAGATGTTCTAACTAGCATTGGAAGGAAAAATCGAACAAAATAAATCAAATTATTATAATATTGAGTTATCCCACATTTATAATGGAGAAAAATACTTCTTTTACCGTTCATTATATAAAGATGTGGGATGTCATTCTTCCATACCTCTTGGTATACAAGAGAGGTGAGAGGGATCCTTTGGAGGTATCCTGTAAATTCATTGTGATGTCTTTATAACACTCCGTGATAGCATATGTGGAGTGGATCTCAAGTTGTAATGTTGGAGGTTTTTTTAGGAATAAGAATATTGTTCCCTTCCGTGGATGTTTCCCCATTTTGGGTTTTACCACGTATATATGGTGTTCTCTTGTCTACTCTCTTATCTCTATTTTTATTCATGTTATTTAATTCTTGATTAGATAGAAGGATAGAATAGCTATGCATATTTTTTTTTGGTGTATGATTTTTTCATATTCTCAATATTTTAACTTGGTATAAGAGCAAGTTGCTATACTATACCTTCTTTAGTAAAATATTTGTTTTTTGTTATCAAACAACATTGTCTCATGTTTTTACTTCGACACTTTATATTTTTTAGTTTTATGACCCAATCTACAATACCCAAGTGGTATTTTTTAGATTTATGCCCTATTCTACATATTTGATTTTTTTTCAAACACTAACCCTTGTGGAGAAATGTTTAAGGTAAAACTAGGAAGTGACATTTGGATTGATATATGTAACTTTATATGTATATTTCAAACAAACAAATCACATATTTGAGTTCCTCTCGCAAAAATACCCAATTTCAAAAAACAATAGTCTTGTGTGGACTCCCAAAAGTGGATATATCATTGTTTTAAAGTCAACTATTTTCCAGTTTTTTGGTGATAGCCACATGGAATCCAAAGCGAATATATTTTGATAGATTGCACAAATTTTTGTTCTATATATATAAATAGATCTAAAATGGCTACTTCAGTTTCGAAAACAAGTTATAATAAATATTCTGAGCAATATTGATGGATTTATGGTCATTTTAAATTTTCAGCATTGGTGAGAAAATTCTAATTTTAAATCATTTTTTTTTCTTTTTGTGACAATTCAATTTTTTGCATTTTGGGTTTAGTATTTTATCGCCATTACTTCAGAAGTTGTTTCTATTCTAGCTTTACTTGTATCTAAATATATCTCATGTAAGAGAGAGGCGATTGACGTGCTTAGAAGTAATAACTTATGGAGGTTAACTAAAGGTGATCTCGCCAAGCCAACCGATGCAAAAGAGTTGGAAATATGGGAAGATAGATGTGATCAAGAAAGATGACTAATTGGAAAAACTGTTTCAAATTATAGGTACACATTGAGGTAAAGGATAGTCCTATTGAGGTATGAGAAACTATAGCTTCATTATTTGACAAAAGTGATGATGTTTCTATTTACTATATTGAAAAGAAAATCCATGAGTTAGACCCTAAATATTTTGATAGAATAGAGTCATTTCTTGCTAAAATTAAAATTTATAATGAAAAAATAAATAATTGTGGTGAATATTACAAGAAGAATAACAATGCTCTATTTATTCTTGTTGAAAAAAAATCACCTTCATGCTTTGATATGCTCATCCAAGCTAGGAATAGGGCCATTGAAATGTCAAAAGGTAAGTTTGCACACCCTCTTGTGATGATTTTTGTAAAGGTTTGATAAATGAGCAAGATAGATTAATTGCTACTAGTCAATTGTCTAATAATAAAGCTCTAATGACACATAGTAAAATGAATCCTAATAATAATTTTAAAAATTCTAAACCACATAATAAAGGATCAAGTTCTATTGATGATGCTTCTAATGTTTCTAACATGGTATCTAACAAAAATAAAGTCTTTAATCCATGAAAGTATTGTGGAAAAACTAATCACCCTGAAAAAGGGTTTCTTTAGATGGAGACATGAACTTGTGAAAGCAAATAAAAAGTATTCCAAAGAAAAGTCGATGTCAGTGTGTGCTTATTCTATTCAACCAAGTAATTCTCCTTTCAATGTGGAATGGACAATGGATTTTGGTGCTTCTAATCACATGATTGGTTTAGCTTCTTTGTTTAATTCTTATGACAATAAAAAACACACACAACATAAAGTATCTATAAATTATGGTAATAATATTTCAGTTTTAGGATCTCGTAATGTTAGTGTTCCTAATGGTAGTTTGGAAGATGTGTTTCATGTTCATGGAATTCCCATCAACTTGATTTTTATTTATCATGCATGTCAGAAAGGTTATAAATTTGAAGCTTGGCATGATAAGTATGTGTTAAAAGAGATCAAACAAAACTTCAAAATTGTTTCTTCTAGTCCTGTTGAACATAATGTCAGGTTATATAAATTCATAAGCTATTACCACCCCAAAAATGTATCCTAAATAAGAAATTGATTAAAAATTAATTAAAAGTTAATTAACACCACTAATCAAGTATTTAGTCAAACCCGTATTTCCCCTGAATTTTTTTCTGGTTGCACAAGAAACAATGTGGAGTTTGGCACACGTTATGATGTGGGGTTAATTCAAAAATTTTGAAACCAGGTATTAATGGAAAAATCCCCCCAATTTCATATTTTTCGATTTGCCCCAAAATATCCCGTTTACCCAAACCCAAAATATGTTTTGAAACCAAATCTGAGTTTGTATTGAATCTACCCATGCTTGAACAAAATCCATGCAACTGTCAACACACTCGGTCTATGATCAAACCAAACCGGATCGTGTTGAAACCATATGAAGACAAGTTATGCTATCGTGATCGATTGGTAAGAGTATGTTTTTTCCAGTTTTTTGGGCCCTAGGTTGTATATTTTTGAAGATGTTTTTTTCCTCAGAGCCTATCATAAGTAAAGAGGAACATTCTATAGCTTACAGAATATGCATTACAGAGGAACCCTCTATTACTTACAAAAATTACTTATTTTGTATTATATATTACCCTGATCTAAATATTCGAACTTGTGCCTTTTTTAGATCTAACCCTGCTCAAACCATCAATGCACCAGCTCTCTGATCAAACCAAATCGTACCACGTTGATATCCTCTAATTAAAATCGATTGTGTGGTGATACGACTAGTATGTATTTTTTTTTTTCAGTTTTTTTTTGCTTAAAATTTTCTACATTCTTACCTTGCTTGAATAAAATATAGGAACCCATCAAGAGGTCTGTGATCAAACCAAAATTGGTTGAATTGAAATTTGATGAAAAAATTGATGGTTTAGTGACCGAATGACAATACTTTTTTTACTTTTTATGTTGATCGACTGGTGTAGTGATGGACTTATTATCGACCATTTGATTAAACCCATCAACTATCTAATCAAACCAAATCGGACCGCGTTGAAATACTCTAAGCAAAATTGATTGTGTAGTGATACGACTGGTAACAGTTTTTTTTATTTTTTTTTCAGTTTTTTGTGCTTAAAATAATTTACATCGTTACCCTGCAATTTTGTATTTAAGCAGTCTATAAAATGATTTATCAGATAATGTATAAGTAGAGTAATAAATTCACCCTTTATTATTTGATGCAGATATCAGTTTGGACCATCTGGATGTGAATCTAAACTATTGGTTGGAAGGGGAAAAGAAATCGAATGTTTTTACCAAAGGTTAGAATTTATGTAGTATAGTTAATATTATGCCTTTATAAATACTCTGTTTTTCAGTCTTTCTTTTCAATTAAGAGATCATGTGTAACCTGTGTAGGCCATTTTGCCTCCCTGTCGTGATTGCAGAATTTTACTTCTTATAAATTTGATCATGTTCAATACATACCCTTATCCGTTGCCACACAAAGAACAAAAGTCATTTCCTCCATAGGTTGTGGAAGACGCTTTTCGAATACTTGTTGAAGAGGACGATGAACAAGAAAAGAGATGAAAAATGAAGCAACAATTGAATATACAACGAAAAAAGTCACAGAAATTATATAGACTTGCAAAAACTGATTGTTGGAGTGACGATGATGTATCCAACGGTAATGATTTTGAGAACCAACCTAATAATAGGGATATCCCTTATCAACTCCAATGTCGTTCAACTCAGCAAAATGTTAAGGGAAAGGCTGCAAACTTTGATACAGTTGTTGTTCTTAAAGGAGAAAATGGTTTAGAAGAAATAGTTCATGCAAAGTTATAGATGAGTCACATACAAGAAATGTAGAGTTGACAATGTTGGATCCTTGTGGTGATGATCCAATTCTTTACATTGATAGTAGCAATGACACATGGACACATGCTATGGATGATGTTCTTCCTATTCAAATGGTGTATGCCGATGAAAGTGGCAAGCTTACGTTGCAGCATCCTTCCATTTCTAAATTAAAATCACAATTATCTTCAAGTGGGCCAGATGAAAATCATAAAAAACATTCCACTGCAGTCATCAAGCGAGCGTTTTATATGGGATATTGTTCAGATGTGACTCCCCTATTGACTCAATATGGTCGTTTTTTGAAGATTGGTAGACAAAAATTCATTCAAATGGATGGGCTATTGGTGCGCAACTATCACAACCCCAAAATTACTCAATTTTTAAAGCAATTATATGAATATAATGATGACATTAATGCTTATGCCGCAGGTTTTCACAACAAAAGGATGATGTGTGAATCAGTATCCCTATAGGTATAAATTACTTCAGCATTTAGTGCGTCTCATAATTTCTGATGTACTTTGCGGATTAAATGTCAACTTTAAAAAGCGACGACTACTAGTATTTATTAAAGTCAATACTTGACTCTATCATTGGTCGTGACTCCATTAATACTACAGTTTATACTCCTGTTTTGGACCCTCATAACTTTATTAATTAGTAAATTTTTTCAATCAATTAGTTATGTGGAAGGTTTGACATAGTTGACCCCATTCCGCAGATTACAAGTATATCAAATGTATATCATGTCCAAAACTCATTGATTCTGCTCTGTGTAATAAACATTGTCATAGTGTGATATACTAAACAATCCTATGGACTAAGTATTATGCTAATTCAAGCTTATGGATTAATGCATGTTCTATGAACTATGCTTAGCTCAAGCATTTAAGCTTTCGAGCTTTTATCCTATTTAGGATTCACTTGGGGGGTAGTTTAGTTAGGTTTTCACATGTATAAAGGGTTATATATATATATATATATCACCCTTTATACATGTAAAAACCTAACTAAACTACCCCCCTATATATATATAACCCTTTATACATGTAAAAACCTAACTAAACTACCCCCCTATATATATAACACTTTATACATGTAAAAACCTAACTAAACTACCCCCCAAGTGAATCCTAAATAGGATCACGATATGGTGGGTAGCATTACCTTATAACCATATGTTTATAGCATCGTGGTAAGCATAATATTATAACTTCAGCCTATGTTTCCATGACTATACCAAGTTGACGTCATAGTATTAACATGGTAATGGTTTGCATATAGTTTGATTATGTTATACGGTGGGTTCCAACTATGTTCAACCCTTGCATGTATGTAACCATACGTTAAGTTATCGCTATGCAATGTATCAAATTTATATGATATGATTTAAAAATTTGATTTACTGCATAGTATCAACTACAATCTCTGCATTAATTCAAATTATGATTTGATATTAATGTTTGATTTTCCCTTGGCTTTGCTGGAATGACCTGTGGTGACAACTCAGCTTGGTTTGGTAAAGCCATGTGATGGAATTTATGTTGGTATATGGTACCAGGATTCCCAATTTGTGTGGCTTACCAAACGTCGTTGATCCAAGTTTTCTTGATATCAGAACCGGTCATCCCGACCTTTTGATGGATGTGGTTTCTCTTCGGTCTTTTGTTTCATCGTCGCTCAAGGTTATGCTACTGCACTGAGAGCCAAGCTCTACGCATAGCTTTTACCCTGTACAAGCAGCCCTTTGCAATAGATCTTCAATGTTAACACAATGTTTAAGGAATGAAGAAACAATAAACATCACTACCTCCTTGTGGAGTGTGTTGTGATGTTTTACGAGGGCTTTCCCTCTGGTTCCAACATTAGCTTGCTTTTGGTCGACTCTATAAATTATTGTTATGCATTAGTTTGTAACTGTGTCTAGCACTGCTTTGGCTCTGTGGCTTTAATGCTTACTTCAATAGCTTGAAGCTTTGTCTTGTTCTTACTTTGTACATCAAACTTGTTTGGTTCCTCGAAGTTTTAAGTTTGATTGTTTAAGAAATAAAAAGCAAGTGTTCCGAGGGTTGTGGTTCTACCCACAACTCTCTACAGAACTTGGTGCTTGCGCACTGGTTCTGTATAAATGATATTTTTAGTGATGTTTAGGTGTTCATGGTCGTTCCAGGTTGGCAAGTGTTCACAGCTTGCCAACTCCATGGATACAGGTAAGGGTTAGGCCACGCTGTCAATAAGTTTGTTATTAACTTGGTTTTACAGTAATATTTAATGCGTTAACATAAACCGTTTAACTTGTTGATGAAGGTGCTCGGTGAATCCTCTAGGATTCGAACACATAATGTGTTTTGGTGTTTACTCATGAAACAGAGGATGCTCCTTGACATACCAAAAAAGAAGGGTTCGCTGCCTTTACTGGTATCTACGACCATAAGGTAAAATTTTGAACCCTATTGTGTTCTCTTATTTGATTTTTATTATTAGTTACTTAGTTCATTATAAATCCTAACCATCTTCAATGTTTGCTTTGCAGGGGATATTCAAGGTCACGATGGTTATGGTGATGACAGTAGACATGCAGCATCTCCTTGATGCGAACAACCCAGTGGTGTTTCCCCAACTCGCATTCTATGTATAATGCTTCACTATGCATATTAATTTTGTGTTATGCGTAAATATAGTTACACGATTTTCATCCTGTTGATGTGAACAATATTGATAAAAGAAAGAAGAATTTTGGCATTTGATCTCTATGTTTATTTAATGGCATCCATTCGGTTCTGTTTGCTAAAAGTATTTTACAAAGGATGTTGTAACCATTTGTTATCTTGATTAAATCTTTTAGCCTCTCAGCTCTTCTATTGGAAGCAATACATTTTAACCGTAACTATTCGTTTTGGTGAACTTAGATGTTATATACTTGTATGAACTTGTTTTAATGGTCTCTCGACTCTGTGTGAATGAAGTTTAACTTCGCATTTTATCCAGAAAGGAAAATCGTGATGAAGCCTTACGGCCTTAGTAGTAACAATTTTATACTATTTCTTTAACCTAGCATGCATCGCATGTGAGCTTCACGGATCATATGAAAAACGTCTTTGGAAATAATGCATTATACCTTTGTATAAAAACTTGTATTTTTAAGTGGCCTCTCAGCTCTGTAATGTATGCGGCCTCACGACTCAGTGTTTAAGTTTGATTTGAAACGTTTATGAGCCTTACGGCTGTGTTAAACAATTTGTGTGCTAGATATCTAACCTAGCAATATTATATGAGCCTCGCGGCTCTATTTGGTTATAAGTACTTGTATGAAAATCGTATTTTTTTAACAATGTGTTTAACCTTGAATTAAATAACTTAGTGGTCTCTCGGCTCTAAATATTTGTATGATTGTGAACCAGAACATAAAATGTATATGGTATTATATATATATATATACTGTGTTGTTTATATGGAAATCATATTATTTCTTTTCATACTATCTATTTATACAGTAATGGAATATATGTATTTAAATATAAAAACTAGTTTTATTTAACAATTTATAATTGATAATGATCAAAGAATAGAGATAGAATATTGTTAATATTAATTCTATCTATGGAAATTTAAATTATAAAACTCTATATTCATATATAAACAACATTGATGATAGAACAAAAATAGAATACTACAGATATATAAACAATAGGAAACATATTTCTCAGAAATAAAATCATTTACAGAACATCTATTCAGTGTATATAGTCATTATTTGATAATCCTTCTACACAGTAAATATTAAACAGATGCAAAGAATGTTGAGTATTAATCTAAACAATAATAGAACCTGAATGAAAGAACATATTGAATCCAAGCTGAAGTTCGTCATTCCTCCCAACCAATATTCCAGAACAACCAAGCTTACTTGTTCTGAAACCCTCGAGCCTGTTTGCTGGACCACAAGGACAAAAAATGCTGAAACAACCCAGAACTATCACTCAGTTCAACTTCTCAACTCCTCAAAATATTTCCCTCTTCCATCAAAGCTCCCTGCTTGTCTGATGTGAATTGCTTAATAAAGCTTTGCCTAGGGCTTAGGTCTATCATGAGCCTCTTGCTCTAGAACCTCCATCCGGAGTTTTGACCTTAAAAATATGGATGATGCCTCCTGCACCTGTTGAGGTATTAATTAGTTGTTTTCAACACTATGGGAAATCTTCCCAACACATGTCATTCCTCCTTGTGGGCCAACAAACACTCTTTCAACAACTACTTCATATTGGATTATCCTGTTTTGTTTATTAAATAATAAAGATAATACAATATCCTTAACAAGTGTCTTTGACCACACTTGGTCAAATAATTGTTCAACAATAATTAAAAACATTATTACAAAGTATTTAAACTTTAATCAACGTTATAGGGGTATTACAACAACACAAATCCATTTGATTTTACCATAAATGCAGGCATGTATGTCCGTATTTATTATGAAAAATTGCCTCGTATGTCTAAAGATGAGTCTTTGAAAATTCCATATCCTGTAGAAGTGTTGGATTGTCTAGTAGATGTTTCAACTGGTGGAACATTTTGTTGGGTAAGGATATTTGAAAATCATGTAGATGTTTTTGGTAGAGGCCACTATATTCCTAAAGGTGTGAATTTGGATTCACATGAGGTGTTTTACACAAAACAAGCTTTGTTGATACCAACTGAAATAATTCATGGTGAGTATACATGTGTATATTTTAATATATATTCTTCAACTCATATATGAAAAAGTTATTTATAGTATCTAATGTTATATTATGTTGTGTTGTAGGCATTGTTGATATTTTCTTCACTGTGATCTCTATTAAAAGGTGGGGCACTAGCAGTAGAAAAGGATAATCTTTTTTTTGTTGGTTTATTGCTACAAATGATTATAAGCACAACAGTTTTCAATTTCTTGCAACAAAAGGTGACAATGAAGTTGTGACTACTAGATTAGCCGCATCTATAGAATATGGAACACACAATGCATTTCCATAATATATCAGAGTATTGCATCCCAATCGAGTACATTGTCACAATATTCATCTTCTTCCCTACAAATTTTTCAATCACATAAGGTCTCGACACATTATACGTAGTGAATCTTATGTGGAAATTCCTTGTTTAGATGAAAGTTTCATGGTTACTTTTGAACTAATTGCAATGCATTTTGTACCTCCTGGGATTGTAAAGAAGAATAATTCACTAGAGTTCAACATAGAAGGCTATGATAATCTTAAGGAAGCAATTTTCTATACATGTCCAACCTTTCCTGATAGATATCAACCAACTTCAGGCTCACGTGATCAGAATCAGCCTCTTGGTAAATGGAGAGTGGGACCAAAATTTAGATTTCGCTATTTGTATAATAGCCTACAACCTTGAGTACAACTACACTTTTCATGGGATTCACACCAATGGGACCCTTTCCATCAGTGTTATGGATTAGGGATGAGGACTGGTGTACCCCATTTGGATTTGTAAACATTTATCGTTTCATTAATAAAATTTTATATTCTTTTGTGTAATATTTATGGTGAATTATATTATTTAGTATATATGAATTATTTATTTATTGCATTAAATGGTTTTATATGTACATGCACTCTGGTTCTATAGTAGTTGCTCCAGGATTGGATGTGTTGATCATTTTGGACTTTCAGTCTATTGAAGAAGCTTGGGGTCTTTTGATATAACAATTTAGAGATTGTTGAATAATGTACTATATTTAGGCCTGAAATATAATAGGCTTATTTCTGACGAAAAAATGAGTGGTGGTTTACCTTTTTTATCCAAGGACTAAATTCAGATTATTTAATCTAACACAAAAATAAAAAAACATTTTTCATGTGCTAGTAAGAACGTTACATAGTCAAATTGAATGATACAAGTTGAACATGATGTGTATTAATAGTCACCACTACACTATTGAATATTTTCAATTTTATCCTAAAAATTGCTATTGTGTAAAAACACTGAAAATCAGCCCTGAAAATAGGGTTCAATTTTTGGCCTGTTTGAGTGATTCAAATTGGAAAACGTGAGTTTTATTATTCTTTTTTTTTAAAGTTTCATATTTTCATCTCATATTTGCAAATACCAGGGAATTTTGCTGAGTTATTTTCATTGAGAACAATGGCTACAACACCCTTAGCAGGATGCAACCTGCCCTAGCACCACCCTTCCACCCTATTTGTCTTTTTCAGATTTCCAAAAATTCTTTTCTTCAATTATGTTTCTTCATTTGCATTGGTCTCTATCTGATCTTTCTTCTTCTTTGATCTCGGTTGTTGAGACACTTTCCTTCCAACTCACGTGCTTTTTTTTTCTATATATTATGCATCTTACTCTTCAATCGTTGCATTTCTTCGAACTAGGATTGTGTCTTTTCATACTCACACATCTTCAAAAAGATTAACTCTGTTTTTAATTAAATAACAAACCCTGATTTTTAATTAAAGATCAACTCTGTTTTTTTTAATAAATTCTTCCTTATTATATTTTATTAGTTTATTCCTTTAGCTTATCATCATTCCTTTTCAACATCACACCCTTTCCATAATCATGTCCTTCAATCTGGAAATTGCCTTTTTATCAAACTCACCACTTCATAAAAAATAATTCTTGGTTTAATTAATTTGCTTTGATAAATAGTTGGAAGTTAATTTCCTCTATTTCATAACATCTTAATTATTCCTGATTAAATTGACTTAGCTGGAAATTTAAACAAAAACTTGTTAACATATAGTATTAGGCTTATTGTTGGCATATTCACATACTGTGTAAGAATAGTTTTTCCTCAACTTGGAAAATCATTTTTTTCACCCGTGTGACTACCAAACAAGAGACTGACATCATGGCTAGATGGCCAATTCATCAAAGAACAAGCCCATGCCAACTGATGAATTTATCACCACAAGGACAATTTTTGGCGGGAATTTCCAAATAGCTCCTTAACCTTATGATTTTAACACTTAGCCAAATTTCATTTGTTTTCAATATGCAAAACAATATTTTTCTCACTTTGGAAGGTTGATTTCATGCACATGTGACCATAATAAGGAAAACTGAAAACATGAGTGGATAACCACTTCAACAAGGAATAGATCCATGTCACCTTTTGAATTTGTTGATACACACACATCATCTGGCGGGCATTCAAAACTGGCTTTTTAAGCTACCAATTCAACACTCACACAAAATTGTCAAACCCTAGGTCAACATGAGGAGATTTTTATTTTCATCAACTTGGAAGTATGAGACACCCAATGGATAGAGTCCAACAAGGTATTCCATCCAGAGCAATTTCATCATTTGATACCTCTTTCTCTCTCCTCGGTGGGCATTTTTCTGGAGCAGTGCATATCAAGATGAGAGGCACTTTTGGCAGATCAATATCTTCACCTACAAATACTTTTTGGGAGAACCAATGATATGGTTGGATGCACCAATCAACAGTCTAGAGACCCATATCCTCAAAATACTTTAAGACATCAACCACAGGAAATGGCAGGCATTTTACTGAGGTCACTTAGGCATTTTTACCAGTATTTTTATACTTAAACAATTTGTGCATTTTACTGGACTGGAGTGTTAAATATTGTAACTACAAAGAATATTATATTTGTACTTTATTATTCCGGAGATGTTTCATCCCTCCGAGGTAATCCTATTATGTATCCGGAGATGTTTATTCCTCCGAGGGTTAGTATTAACTAGGGTTATTAGACCCACCATGTGTGGGTCGGCCCTGTAGTTATATTTTAGGGGTTATTAGACTTCTCCAGGTGAGGTCGGCCCCAACAGGTCTTTTAGTCAGTTGAGAGTCAAGTATAAATAGATGAGGTGAACTCCTCATTAGATCATTCACTCACTTGTGAAAGGGTGCGCACTAGTTGAGGAGATCTGCTAAGGAGTCAAGAGGAGAAGGAGCACATCTTGTATTTTGGTTGATCATCTTATTGAGGAAAGCTTTACTGGGTTTTCTACCCCATGAGGGTTTCCCAGGATATATTGTGTGTTATCTTGTGATTGTGTTTCTATCAGAGATCTTGCTTGTCTATTTGGTTTAAATCTAACATGGTATCAGAGCCAAACTGAATAGGACATCTTTCACAAGGTAAGAATACCTCTTTCTCTCTCTTTGGTGAAGTTAGGGTTTCAGCCCAAAGTTGATATTATTGATTTTTGGTTGCATGGCTGGATAGCCCTTTTCAATACCTTTCTTTTGAGCTATAGATCGAACTTTTTGGTTGGGTAGAACTCCGGGAAATCCAAACCCTAATTCTACCAAAAGTGCGATACGTCAGATTTTGGTTTCAGAAAAAAGTTGTAATTTTTGAATTCTGATTATATGGCTGGGTATCCCTTCTCAAGAGAATTCTTTTGAGCTATAGATCGAACTTTTTGGTTGGGTAGAACTCCGGGAAATTCAAACCCTAATTCTACCAAAAGTGCGATAAAATTCTGTTCCAGATTCCGGAAAAGTAAAAGGTAACTTTCCAGGTAAGTCTACTCTGTCTCTTGGACTCCCCCAAGAGAAGATGGCTCCAAATACTAAGCTTGAAGACAAGCTAGAAGGCATAGAGAATTTCCGAGCATGGAAATACAGAATTGGTCTAATTCTTGAGGAGAATGATCTTGCTCATTATATCAAGGAGGAAGTTGCAGAACCAGAAGAAGATGAAGCCAAAGAGAAACACAGGAAGGATCTGATTAGGGCAAAGAGAATCATAGCTGATTCCATTAAAGACCACTTGATTCCCCAAGTGTCTTCCAAGAAGACTCCAAAGGAAATGTATGATGCCCTAGGAAGAATGTATGAAGGAAAGAACATCAATAGGAAGATGAATCTAAGGACTCAGTTGAAGAGCACCAAGATGAACAAAGGAGAATCCATTCAAGACTACTTCTCAAGAGTCCATCAAATCAAAGAACAACTAGATGCCATTGGTGATACCCTTGATGAAGATGAACTTGTGATGACAGCTCTAAATGGTCTCACTAGACCTTGGGAGTCATTCATTCAAACTATGTGTGCCAGAAAAGAAAGTATGAAGTTTGATGAAGTTTGGGAAGATTGTGTACAAGAGGAGGCTAGGGTTGCAAATAGAGAAGCCTTGCTCAAAGAAGATGACCAAGCCTTGGCCACTCATACCAAAAGAAGAAGGAGTCAATCCTACTTCAAGAAAGGTGGTCTCAAGGAGTCTCATCCTCCTCACAGATTTCACAAGAAAAGAGGATCTACTCAAAGAAGGGATTACTCTTCTTTCCAATGCTACTCTTGTCACAAATTAGGACACATTGCTAAAGATTGCCCTCTACAGAAGAAAAAGGGTAATCACTTCAAAAGACATCAAGCACATCTTGCAGAGGATGACAGTGAAGAAGAAGAAATAGAGGAAGAAAGGTCTCACAATAAAAGGCCTAGAGATGAAGGGGAAGAAGAAGAAAGGACCTTCTTCAAAAGGAGGTCAAGAAGAAACACAGAAGAAGATGCAGAAGAATATGTTCTATTCTCCGCACTCTCTGGATCCATAACCCCTGGTGAAGGTACATGGCTTATTGACAGTGGTGCTTCAAAGCACATGACTGGACAGAAGAGGACCCTCTCAAATCTTGAAGAAAAGAATTCTCCCCAAAAGGTATCTCTAGGAGATGACTATCAATATCCCATTAAGGGAATTGGTGAAGCAAACTACAAACTCGATTCTGGAACCCCCATGAAGATGAAGGAAGTTCTATATGTTCCAGGATTAAAGAAGAATTTGCTTTCAATCTCAGCTTTAGACAAGAAAGGCTATAGAGTTGCATTCATTGATGGACAAGTGTTAATGTGGTCCAAAGGCAAATCCATTAAGGATGCAATTGTTATTGGTGAAGAGGAAGGAGGTTTATATAAACTCAAGGGTCATCCAGAAGCTGCTCTTGTTCATGAAACCTCTAGCCCCAGTGAGCTATGGCATAGAAGACTAGCTCACATTAACTACAAAGCCTTACCTTATGTAAGCAAGGTGGTCATAGGACTACCAGATTTAAAGGTGGATCATAATGGCTCATGCAAAGGATGTAAGAAAGGCAAGAATGTCAAGAACCCATTTCCAAAGAGTGAAACAAAGACCAAAGGGATCTTGGAGTTAATACACTCAGATGTGTGTGGTCCAATGCCCACCACCTCTCTAAGTGGGTTTGAATACTATCTTTCTTTCATTGATGATCATTCAAGGAAAACTTGGATATACTTTCTAAAGGGTAAGAATGAAGTTTTTTGGGAAGTTCAAAGAGTTCAAGGCTCTAATAGAAAATCTCTCAGAAAAGAAAATCAAGGTTCTCAGAACAGACAATGGTGGAGAGTATACTTCAAAAGAGTTTGAAGAATTCTGTAAGGAAGCTGGAATCAAAAGAGAACTAACCACTCCCTACAATCCCCAACAAAATGGGGTTGCAGAAAGGAAAAATAGAACCATCATGGAAGCTGTGAAGACTATGATACATGACCAGGATCTTCCCATGTATCTGTGGGCTGAAGCAGCCAGAACAGCAGTATATGTTCAAAACAGATTATCTCATAGTGCTCTTGATTTCAAAACTCCAGAAGAAGTGTTTTCTGGAAAGAAGCCCGAAGTAAGCCATCTTAAAATATTTGGGTGTCCTGTGTACATCCACATTCCAAAGGAAAAGAGAACCAAGTTGGATCCTTCTGGTAAGAAAGGAATATTTGTTGGCTATTGTGAATCATCCAAAGCCTTCAGGATTTACATACCAGGTTTTCATCATATAGAAATAAGTAGAGATGTAACCTTCGATGAGGAAGCAGCTCTTAAGAAATCTAGAAAATGTCAACTTGAAGAAGTTTATGAAGAAGATACATCTCCCAGAGTCTCAGATACTGTTCACATCCCTGAGGAGGACATAACAGAGGATCATGACATGCTGGAACCACAAGAACCCCCTGTTGCAGAATTATCTAGGAAAAGAAGACCAGCATGGGCTAGAGATATTATACAAGGAGCTGAAAGATATGGTGCTCCTGAAGGCTCCACTAGAGAAAGGAAGAAACCAAAGCTAGTGTCCAACTATATGGCCTTGATGTGTGATCTTGTGGATCAACTACCTACTAGCTATGAAGAAGCAGCTCAAAAGAAAGAATGGGTAGAAGCAATGACTGAAGAATATCAGTCAATAATGAAAAATGATGTTTGGGATATAGTCCCCAAACCAAGAGATAAAAGTGTGGTTTCTTCCAAATGGATTTTCAAAATAAAACATGCTGCAGATGGAAGCATTGAAAAATACAAGGCAAGGTTTGTAGCCAGAGGATTCTCTCAAAAGGAGGGAATTGACTATGAAGATACATTTGCACCTGTTGCTAGGTATACTTCGATTAGAACTATCATGGCACTTGCATCTATGATGAAATGGAAATTGCATCAAATGGATGTTAAGACAGCCTTCCTGAATGGTGTAATTGAAGAAGAAGTATACATAGAACAACCTCAAGGTTTTGAGGTCAAAGACGGAAGGACCCATGTATGCAAACTGAAGAAGGCATTATATGGTTTGAAGCAAGCTCCCAGAGCTTGGTATGGAAGAATTGACAGCTTCTTATTAAGCATGGGCTTTACCAAAAGTAAAGCTGACCCCAATCTCTATCTTAAGGTAATGAATGATGAACCTGTTATATTGCTATTATATGTAGATGATTTATTTCTAACAGGAAATGAGAAACAAATCATTGAAAGCAAGAAGAAGCTTTCTTCAGAATTCGAAATGAAAGATCTCGGATTAATGCACTACTTCTTAGGCCTAGAAGTATGGCAAGAGCAAAAAGGGATATTTCTAAATCAAGGTAAGTATACTGTGGAGATCCTCAAAAGGTTTGATATGTTGGAGTGTAAAGCTATGGCCACTCCCATGGACTCCAACCTAAAACTACTAGCTAATGATTCATCAGAACTAGTGGACATAACCCTATATAGACAAATCATTGGATCTTTGATGTACTTGACAAATACTAGGCCTGATATATGCTTTGCTGTAAATACCCTAAGTCAGTTTCAAGTAGAACCTAGAAAGGTTCACCTTATAGCTGCAAAGCATATCATGAGGTACCTAAAAGGTACAGTGGACTATGGTCTTTACTATCTTAGAGAAAATGAACTCAAGTTGCATGGTTTCTCAGATTCTGATTGGGCAGGTAGTGTCTCAGACAGAAAAAGTACTTCAGGTGGATGTTATGGTCTTGGATCTGCCATGATCTCCTGGTTCAGCAAGAAACAATCTAGTGTGGCCCTCAGTACCGCTGAAGCAGAATATATAGCTGCTTGCTCTGCCAGCTGTGAAGCGGTGTGGCTTCGGAAACTCTTATCTGGAATCTTTGACTTAGAGATGGATCCTACTGTGATTATGTGTGATAATCAAAGCTGCATTAAGATGACTGAAAATCCTGTGTTCCATGATAAGTCAAAACACATTGAGATCCGTTACTTCTATATACGAGACATGGTGCAGAGAGGAGCCATCAAGCTCGAGTACATAAGCACTGAAGATCAGGTTGCCGATATCTTGACTAAACCTCTGTCTCGAGTAAAGTTTGAATACTTTCGAGACAAGCTTGGTTTAGTCCAGAAGGACCCTCCTCGAAAGGGGGAGTAGCATAGTATTTCTGTCACTTATTTTTTTTTGTTTTGTTAGCTACTTACAATTATTTAGATTTAGAACTCTTACATATCGTTTATACATGATTTGATATGATGTATTAGTGAGAATACATACATGTTTTGATGTACACATGTTTTGATGAGATGTGTACATGTTTTGATTAGTGATGTATACATGTTTTGATGTACACATGTTTTGATGTGATGTGTACATGTTTTGATTACTGATGTATACATGTTTTGATGTACACATGTTTTGATGTGATGTGTACATGTTTTGATTAGTGATGTATACATGTTTTGATGTACACATGTTTTGATGTGATGTGTACTGATGTATACATGTTTTGATGTACACATGTTTTGATGTGATTGTTGACGTATACATGTTTTGATGAACACATGTTTTGATGTGATGAATACATGTTTTGATGTGATATATGATTGTACCTGTATGGATGAAGATACAGTTGAGGGGATTGAATCATCCCTGGACTTTCAGTCCTAAAGAGAACCGTAGACGTAAGGTCTCCGAAAATGAAGTCCTTAGTGGACAGTTGAGGGGATTGAATCATCCCTGGACTTTCAGTCCTAAAGAGAACCGTAGACGTAAGGTCTCCGAAAATGAAGTCCTTAGTGGACAGTTGAGGGGATTGAATCATCCCTGGACTTTCAGTCCTAAAGAGAACCGTAGACGTAAGGTCTCCGAGAATGAAGTCCTTAGTGGACAGTTGAGGGGATTGGATCATCCCTGGACTTTCAGTCCTAAAGAGAGACGTAGACGAGAGGTCTCCGAGAATGAAGTCCTTGGTGGACTTGAGGGGATTGGATCATCCCTGGACTCTCAGTCCTAAAGAGAGCCGTAGACGTGAGGTCTCCGAGAATAGAAGATAGGACTGCATCGTCCCTGGACCTTAGTTCAAAATGTACGTGATGGGGATTGCATCATCCCGGAACTGATAGTTCAAAATGTACGTGATGGGGATTGCATCATCCCGGAACTGATAGTTCAAAATGTACGTGATGGGGATTGCATCATCCCGGAACTGGTAGTTCAAAATGTACGTGATGGGGATTGCATCATCCCGGAACTGATAGTTCAAAATGTACGTGATGGGGATTGCATCATCCCGGAACTGATAGTTCAAAATGTACGTGATGGGGATTGCATCATCCCGGAACTGATAGTTCAAAATGTACGTGATGGGGATTGCATCATCCCGGAACTGATAGTTCAAAATGTACGTGATGGGGATTGCATCATCCCGGAACTGATAGTTCAAAATGTACGTGAAGGGGATTGTATCATCCCTGGACTTCGGTCCCTGAATTGATCCGTAGACGAATGGTCTCCGAGAAAGTAATGGTATTAATGATGTGGTTACTTGTATCGGTAGGATACTTGTATTGATGATGTGGTTACTTGTATCAGTAGGATACTTGTATTGATGATGTGGTTACTTGTATCAGTAGGATACTTGTATTGATGATGTGGCTACTTGTATCGGTAGAATACTTGTATTGATGATGTGGTTACTTGTATCAGTAGGATACTTGTATTGATGATGTGATTACTTGTATCGGTAGGATACTTGTATTGATGATATGGTTACTTGTATCAGTAGGATACTTGTATTGATGATGTGGTTATCTGTATCGGTGGGATACTCATATTGTTGTGTAGGATACTTGTATGATCGTATGATGACGATGCTACTGATCGTGTGATGACGATGCTGCTGATCGTGTGATGACGATGCTGCTGATCGTGTGATGACGATGCTACTGATCATGTGATGACGATGCTGCTGATCGTGTGATGACGATGCTGCTGATCGTGTGATGACGATGCTGCTGATCGTGTGATGACGATGCTACTGATCATGTGATGACGATGCTGCTGATCGTGTGATGACGATGCTGCTGATCGTGTGATGACGATGCTGCTGATCGTGTGATGACGATGCTGCTGATCGTGTGATGACGATGCTGCTGATCGTGTGATGACGATGCTGCTGATCGTGTGATGACGATGCCGTTGATTGTGTGATGACGAAACTGTTGATCATATGACGACGATGCAGCTGATCATGTGAAGACGATGCTAAAGATCATGATGTTGATATTGATGTACCAGTAACTGGTTGAGTTACTGATGAAGTCGAATTGAAGAAAGCTTCCGATGATTTATAGATGTATCATGTGTAGTGACTCCTTGCTCCTGCAGATGCTGTTATAATATCCTTCTCGTTAAGGGGGAGTGTTAAATATTGTAACTACAAAGAATATTATATTTGTACTTTATTATTCCGGAGATGTTTCATCCCTCCGAGGTAATCCTATTATGTATCCGGAGATGTTTATTCCTCCGAGGGTTAGTATTAACTAGGGTTATTAGACCCACCATGTGTGGGTCGGCCCTGTAGTTATATTTTAGGGGTTATTAGACTTCTCCAGGTGAGGTCGGCCCCAACAGGTCTTTTAGTCAGTTGAGAGTCAAGTATAAATAGATGAGGTGAACTCCTCATTAGATCATTCACTCACTTGTGAAAGGGTGCGCACTAGTTGAGGAGATCTGCTAAGGAGTCAAGAGGAGAAGGAGCACATCTTGTATTTTGGTTGATCATCTTATTGAGGAAAGCTTTACTGGGTTTTCTACCCCATGAGGGTTTCCCAGGATATATTGTGTGTTATCTTGTGATTGTGTTTCTATCAGAGATCTTGCTTGTCTATTTGGTTTAAATCTAACATGGAGCAACCTTCCTGAAACACTATTTTGGAAGACCCATAACTTCCTCCTTAGACATTCTCAGGCAAAACTCAAACCATGTTCAGATAGACAGATCAACAATCTCCAGCCTAACAAGATGCGGTGGGCATTTACCTTGATCTATGAGGTACGACAAGCATTTTCTGTAGGCCACTTGGACCAATTTTCCAACACTTAGTTAATTTCCAAAATTTATCCAAACTGACATATCTCTATATAATTAGGTCAAATTGTAATAATGACATCATGAAGTTACTAGAACATCATTAGGTGGATTTGCATGTTCATCACCCATGCCACATCAGCATGTCATCATATCTTCACTTCCTTTTTTATTCCTTTGTCTTTCACTGAGTTTGCCCTACCATCATGTCCTTGGTTATTCCTTTGTCATTACTGAACTCCCTTGACATCAATGAAAACCACATTCAACAATAAGCTTTCAGGTGGAGGATTTACACACTTGACAATTTACTCCTTTGCGATAAAAGGTCTATGTCCAAGAAGATAATGGCCTGCAAATACATCAAATCAACCTATTTTGCACCATTCCAGAAAATGCTCGCCATGGGGAAAAATGGCTAAGTACTGAAAATATGGCTCAAGTGGCTTTGGGAAAATGATTGCCATTTCCTCACACACACACACAGAAAACAATTTGGAGGGAACCATACTTTAGGTGGATGACCAATGCACCTGAATATAGTCCCAGTATTGGAAAAAAGTGTCTTGTAAAGAATATATTGGCTTGCCAAAACAACCACTCAACCTTTCTTGCACTTAAAACTGGCCTAAATGGACTTAGGAAAATGTCCACCAGTTCTCACCAGTGAGGGATTAAATTTATCTAACAACATAAGCTTTCAGGTGGAGGATTTACACACTTGAAAATTTAATCCTTCTCGATAAAAGGTCTATGTACAAGAAGATAATGGCCTGCCAAAACATCCAATCAACACTATCTTTTTAATCTACCAATTCAACACTAAGACAAAATTGTCAAACCCTAAGTCAACATGAGGAGATTTTTATTTTCATCAACTTGGAAGTATGAGGCACCCAATGGATAGAGGACAACAAGGTGATTCCATCCAAACCAATTTCATCCTTTGAGACCTCTTTCTCTCTCCTGGGTGGGTATTTTTCTGGAGTAGTGCAAATCAAGCTAAGAGGCACTTTTGGCAGATCAATATATTCACCTACAAAGACTTTTTGGACAAACCAATGATATGGTTGGATGCACCAATCAACCATCTAGAGACACATATCCTCAAAATACTTTAAGACATCAACCATCGGAAATGGCGAGCATTTTACTGAGGTCACTTAAGCATTTTTACCAGTATTTTTATACTTAGAGAATTTGTGCATTTTACAGGACTGGAGCAACTTGCCTGAAACACTATTTTGGAAGAGCCATAAATTCCTCCTAAGACACTCTAAAGCCAAAATGAGACCATGGTAAGGTAGATAGATCAACAATATCCATCGTGACAAGATGGGGCGGCCATTTAACTTGACCTATGAGGTATGACAGGCATTTTATTAAGGCCACTTGGACCAATTTTCCAAAACTTAGTTAATTTCCAGAATTTCTCCAAACTGACATATCTCTATATACTTAGGTCAAATTGTAAAAATGACATCATGAAGGTACTAGAACATCATCAGGTGGATTTGCATTTTCATCATCCATGCCGCATCATCATATCATCATATCTTCACTTCCTTTGTTATTCCTTTGTCTTTAACTGAGTTTTTCCTATCATCATGTCCTTGGTTATTCCTTTGTCTTTAACAGAGTTTTCCATGTCATCATGTGCTTGGTTATTCATTTGTCATTACTGAACTCGTTTGACATCAATTACAGCCACATTCAACAATACGATTTCAGGTAGAGGATTTACACACTTGACCATTGACTCATTCACAACAAAAGGTCTATGGCCAAGAAGATAACGTCCTGCCAAAACAACCAATCAAACATTTTTGCACCCTCCCATATTATGCCTCCCTTTGAAAAAAATGGCCAAGTACTAAAAATATGGCTCAAGTGGCTTTGGGAAAATGACCGCCATTTCCGTAGAGAGAGAGAGAGATAACTATTTGGAGGGCACCATCCTGTAGGTGGATGACCAATGCACCTGAATATAGTCCCCGTCTTGGAAAAACTTGTCCGGGGAAGAAAATATTTTCCTTCCAAAATAACCACTCAACCTTTTTTGCACTTAAAACTAGCCTAAATGGCCTTAGGAAAATGCCCGCCAGTTCCCACCAGTGAGGGATTAAATTTATCTGACAACATAATCTTTCAGGTGGAGGATTTACACACTTGACAATTTACTCCTTCTCGATAAAAGGTCCATGTCCAAGAAGATAATGGCCTGCCAAAGCATCCAATCAACACTAGCCTTTTAAACTACTAATCCAACACTAAGACAAAATTGTCAAACCCTAGGTCAACACGAGGAGTTTTTTTTCATCAAATTCGAAGTATGAGACACCCAATGGATAAAGGACAACAAGGTGATTCCATCTAGACCAATTTCATCCTTTGAGACCTCTTTCTCTCTCCTCAATGGGCATTTTTCTAGAGTAGTGAAAATCAAGCTAAGAGGCACGTTTGTCAGATCAATATCTTCACCTACATAGACTTTTTGGACAAACCAATGATATGGTTCGATGCACCAATCAACATTTTAGAGACCCATATCCTCAAAATACTTTAAGACATCAACCACAGGAAATGACAGGCATTTTACTGAGGTCACATAGGCATTTTTACTAGTATTTTTATACTTAGAATAACTAATATATATTATTAATATTTGCGAACCCTAGCATTCAATCTCTCCCATAAGTCACTTGAAAGGTCAATCAGGGAAAGGTCTTGCATAAGGTATCTGACTCGTAATGTCATTTAACTCTCTTTCAAGGACTTTGATATTTAATTTTGACGCTTGTGGGTATTTCTTTTGATCCGTGTTCAACGTTTTTTGTTCATTTTCACTCTTTTTAATTGGATCTTCCCCTGTTCCTTTTTGTTTGCCGAAAATGATGTCTAACTTAGCTCTTTATTCGGCAGTTTTTCCCTCCACTAGCCCTCCTCATCGTTTGGTTGTTGAAGTTTCAGAAAAGGGCAGGCGTCGGATTTTGACTAGTGCTCTGCTTAGTGGCGGTGAGTTCCCATATGGGAATATTTTTTACAACAATTCTTCAGAGATAGATCCTTGTTATATAATGGTGGAAGCTAGCAGTCGCGACCCTATTAGAAGGGCTAGCATCACTAATGTATACACCCAAAGAATGGAGAATTTAGAAAAGGAGATAGTAGAGATTCGATAGAAACTAGTGAGGAAATGCCACAAAGAGGACTTGGAGTCCTTGAAGAAGTCAATCGAGGATACCATGGACCGCAAGTTTGCAGATAAAAATGTCGAATTGATTGAACAGATGCGAAGGGTCCTTGACGAACAATGTGAATCTACCCAAGGTCATTACACCGGGAGGAGCCCAGCAACTTCGGTAGGTTCTGGACAATCCCCTCCAGCTGAAAGGCCTTCCTCAGGGGAAAAATCAATGGATATCGACTGAGGGAACCATGTGGCCCACCCACCATGGTATCTTGATATTTACTTGTCTGATTAGGTTTACTTGTTTCGTGTTTTGTTAGTTTTCTAAGGTCCTTATGTTCGTCTATATTAATTTTTGGTATGCACACTAATATCCTTTTTGTAAAATAGAAGCTCATGTTATTGAGATTCTAGGGAGTAGGATTCTATAGTATTAGTGATATAAACATTTGATGTAATCATCAGCAAATATTGCTCTATTTGGTATATAGTTGTATATCGGCAATTGTGATCGGAAATATTGACGAAGATATATTAATGGATATAAGATTTGTGTATATTCCTCGGGCATTTAAATCTATTTCTAAAAATTCTAGATATATTAATGGATATAAGATTTGTGTATATTCCTTGGGCATTTAAATCTATTTCTATAAGTAGTAAAACACTTTGGCCCTGCAAGTATAACGCTTTGGTTAAACTTCTTCCAACTTATTCCTTGTCGTAATTTGTAGGATTACTTTTTTCTTCCACTTCTCACTTTGCTACAAAGGCTAAGAAGTAAAGCATGACTAGTTTCATAGTTTGCACATGAGTTGTTGGTTCAAGAAGAAAGCCTCTTTGAAAGCCAATTTGTAACAAATGGATACTTCTATTGAAATATTGCATTATGAATTCTCAATATTCAAATGACTATAAGACTAGTAACTATTTGTTGGGCTTGTGATTTGGTTTCTTAAATGTAGTGAAATATTATTTTATATTTTGTTAATTGTAATGTTGTGATTTCTCTGTTATTTGATTCTATACTATGTATGTTTGACTATTCAAATTTAAAGCACATTAATAATTATATAATAAAGTCATTATGGTTCTATAAGTAAATTAATCCTGAATTAATCTGCTAACTCTTAACTCTTAGATCAAACAATCAATATTTTGAGAACTCTTAACTCTTAGATCAAACAATCAATAAAGTCATTTTGGTTCTTTTCATGATTGGGCTTCATGATTGCACGCATGGGCTTCATAATTGTACATAGGAAGGGTTGGAATTTCATTTTATATTTACCGTTCAAATCAAATTTTTATGGCGTTTTGAACTCTTACTTTAACCATCACAAAACGTTTAGTTTTAGAACATGCCCTTCAATAGTAAATTGTTATTAAAGAAATTACCTTTCATTATTGAAATTTTTATTAAAGATTTTAATTTTCAATAAAATATAGTAATAAAAATATCTATCTATGTTTTATTTAGTTAATCTTATATTCTAAATATTAAGGCTCATGCATGCAAGATGGATTCTCTCATTGACACTAATTTAGTTGAAGAAAACAAACAATTCAAAAATACAACATAACAAGGCAACTTCCCTTCCAAAAAAACATCAAATGAAAAATCATCCAAAAAAATTATATCAAAGAAAAGCTATATATTAAAACAAATGCTAGAGGAAGAATTACCTTCCTCATTTATATTAAATAAAAGCTATATGTTGAAAAAAGGCTAAGCATTTTTAAAGAGGAAGAATTAACTTCCTTGTTGTTTGGAGACATCTTGGGCTCCACCAATTACCCTGTTTGTATATTTATTGTTTATAATTAAACAAAAAATTCCATTCATTTTACTCTTGAGTTAGTAAATGCAAACTTTTACTGCACAACTGATATAATCTAAAGGTGGAACTGTATCAACTGCTGCTATTGAAGTGACATCAATGACAACCACATTCAACAATAATCTTTCAGGTGGAGGATTTACACACTTGACCATTCAGTTATTTGTGATAAAAGGTCTATGTCCAAGAAGATAATGGTCTTCCAAACAATCCAATCAACACTAGCTTTTTAAACTACCAATTCAACACAAAGACAAAATTGTCAAATCCTAGGTCAAAATGAAGAGATTTTTATTTTCTTCAACATAGAAGTTTGGGACACCCAATGGATAGAGGCCAACAAGGTGGTTCCATCCATACCAATTTCATCCTTTGAGACCTCTTTCTCTCTCCTTGGCGGGCATTTTTCTGGAGCAGTGCAAATCAAGCTAAGAGGCACGTTTGGCAGATCAATATCTTCACCTACAGAGACTTTTTGGACAAACCAATTATATGGTTGGATGCACCAATAAACAATCTAGAGACTCATATCCTCAAAATACTTTAAGACATCAACCACAGGAAATGGTGGGAATTTTACTGAGGTCACTTAGCCATTTTTACCAGTATTTTTATACTTAGACAGTTTGTGGATTTTACTGGACTAGAGCAACCTGCCTAAAACATTGTTTTGGCAGACCCATAACTTCCTCCTTAGACACTATCAAATCCAAATTGAGACCATGGTCAGGTAGAAAGATCAACAATCACAAGTTTGACAAGATAGGGCGGGCATTTACCTTGACCTATGAGGTACGGTGGGCACTTTCTTAAGGCCACTTGGACCAATTTTCCAACACTTAGTTAATTTCCAGAATTTCTCCAAACTGACATATCTCTATATAATTAAGTCAAATTGTAATAATGAAATCATGAAGGTACTAGAACATAATTAGGTAGATTTTCATGTTCATCACCCATGCCACATCATCATATCATCATATCTTCACTTCCTTTATTATTCCTTTGTCTTTCGACGAGTTTGCCCTGTCATCATGTCCTTGGTTATTCCTTTTTCATTACTGAACTCCCTTAACATCAATGAAAACAACATTCAACAATAATATTTTAGGTGGAGTATTTAAACACTTGACCATTGACTCATTCGCCAAGAAAGTTCTATGGCCAAGAAGATAATGGCCTGCCAAAACATCCAATCAACACTAGCTTTTTAAACTACCAATTCAACACTAAGACACAATTGTCAAACCCTAGGTCAAAATGAGGAGGTTTATAATTTCATCAACTTGGAAGTATGAGTCACCCAATGGATAGAGGCCAACAGGTGGTTCCATCTAGACCAATTTCATCCTTTGAGACCTCTTTCTCTCTCCTCGGCGGGCATTTTTCTGGAGCAGTGCAAATCAAGCTAAGGGGAATTTTTTGCAAATCAATATCTTCACCTACAGAGACTTTTTGGACAAACCAATGATATGAATGGATGCACCAATCAGCAGTCCAAAGACCCATATCCTAAAAATACTTTAAGACATTAACCACAGGAAATGGCGGGCAGTTTACTGAGGTCACTTAGGCATTTTTACCAATATTTTTATACTTGGACAATTTGTGCATTTTACTGGACTAGAGAAACTTGCCTGGCACACTGTTTTGGTAGATCCATAAATGTGATAATCTGCAGTAGGATCTAACAACTGTAACAAGCCTCACACAAACTCTCATGAAGTTGCAAAGAAGAAGAGAAGAATGCACTCAATAATCACTCATGAACACAGAAAATGGAGAATATCAGTATCATACATCATCTGTGAGCTGGCACTGTGTGAATAATGAATACAATACAATAACTGTGATAGATAATTCGAATTAACCAAGGAGGTCATTTGAATCATGCTCAAATTCTATCTTGGATAACATTGGAGACATCATCCAGTCAGTAGTATCAATCATAAATGGTAATAGTCAATCAAGTGAGTCTAACTGATTCTAACAAAAACATCTAGGCATAAATCAGGGGATGAAGACTCCAAGGAGGGCGCATGAGGCTGTCATAGGGTCAAGTGGCACTCCAGAACTAGCTAACTAGGAGCTACAGGCAGTTAACATGAGCAATCAATGGAAGAACTACTCAATCAATGCTCTAATTGACTGTCAGACAGCTGGTAGGTGAGATGCGGCGCTCTAAATGAATGATAACTTGTGGTAGGTGAGAAAAGGTGTACATGTCATGCAGAAGTTTCAAATAGGGCGCATCAGGTAGTTAGGAAGGCTACTGGGGGTTGAAGACAGGCTTTAGGGAGTTGAAAATAAGCTCTAGGTACTCGGGGGACCACCAAGATGATGACTGGATGCATGCAATTGCATGCATGATGAGTGGATGCATGCAAAACTGAAAAATGATAGAGAAAATATTCCAACACCCCCCCATAAGCTATACTATGAGGTAGTATTGAAGAACTAAATAGTAAGGCCCTGGTAACTGAGACCAAAGGTCACCCGTACAATCAGTCTAAATAAAATAAGTGAGGAAAGAGGGAAAACCTAGTGGGAAGAAATCCCTCCATCAAAAATAGACTGAAGGATGCTAATGTAGCATGTCATCACTCACCTCTGAAGGAGGTAAGTGTCCTTATTTTCTGAAGAAAATTTGATCAATATGAAATGGATCAGCAATGTGAGAAGGATGAAACCTTCCATTCTGAAAATCTGATCTAGTTCTTCTATGATCATGTGGATCACCAACCTAATCACCGACAAATCGGAGTGTAATGGCTGACCATCGAGGAAGAGGAGGATCATCAGGTTCTTTTGTAACTGGATCTCCCATTCGCTCATCTTCATCATCAGTTTCTAGACCTTCAGGTTCTTGTGGTTATGGGTTTAACATTCCCTCATCATCATATCCATCTTCATATTCTGAATCTGAAATTTGATGTGATGATGCATTGCTCTCTTGATCATCAGTTTCTAGATATTTAGGTTCTTGTGGATCTGGGTCTAGCATTCCCTCATCATCATATCCAAACTCTGAATCTGAAATCTCATGTCAATAAGCAAGTGAAACTAGCTCATCATCACATACAAACTCTAAATCTGAAATATCATGTGAAGAAGCAAGTGCAACTAGCTCATCATCACATCCAAACTTTGAATCTGAACTGTCATGTGATGAAGGTTCTCTTTCTTGGAGCTCATCAAGAAGTAATGGTGGTATCTTCCTCTTGGGAAGAAGTGTATCATGCTCCAAAAACATAATATGAAGATCATTATGGATCATGTGATTCGAACCAACTAAGGTAGAATAAAAACCATGAATGTGTAGATAGTTCTTTGATATCTTCTTTGAACAAACATAGGTGAGATCATAACCAAAGGAACTATGACATGATGATGGTGAATCTTCAACAAGATCACTGGTGGATGCAAGAGAGGTGGTGGCCCATGAACCAATAGGTTCTAGATCTTCAGGTTCTTGTGGATCTAGATCTAGCATTCTCTCAAAAAGAGTTATCTTCCTCTTGGGAATAAATGAATCATGCTCCAAAAACATGTGCTTGAGTTCTCCAACAATGGATGCAAGCAAATCTGGAGGCTTCCTGGACTTTCTCTCCCTACCAAGCATGGTGAGAACAAATCCAAAAATATGAAGATAATTATGGAGCATGTGATTCGAACCAACTGAGGTAGAATCAACTCCATGAATGTGTATGTAGTTCTTTGATATCTCCTTTGAACCAGTAGGGGTGAGATCAAAATCAAATGAACCATGACATAATGGTGATGGCTTGAACTTCAAATCAGATACAAGAATTTGAGGGTGGTTTCTTATGATCTCCTTTGAGCCAACAGGGGTGAGATCAAAACCAAAATCACAAGGATATGCATGAGACTTGAACTCAAGCGAATGATAGAGTCTTCCATCTTCGGTGAAATTCTGAAAACATGTGCCAATGACCAAATAGGAGTCCATAGGAAGATTTTGATCAAGGACGGCGAATGCATTGCCTCCCAAATATGATTTTACTTCCAAAATGCTCAGTAGGTCATCATCTTGCACATCGGCAAGCTCATGGGAAGTAGAGAGTTCAAGGGTCTCTTCAATTTCTAGAGTAATAGATGACATGTTTTGCTCAGAATTCGGATCAACTGAGACCATGAGTTGTATTTCGAGATTATCTTGAACAACTTCATCATGGGAGATGATGGAGGCCAATCATGAATAGAGAGAGCACTGGAGGAAGTATGACTGGGCTTGTTTTCCAAATGTATAGCATCAACCTCTTCCTCCTGCTTTCCAAATAATATGTCCAATATAGTCCATAGATCACTTGGATGTTCATCAATATCAATGAGGTATTCCATACTGGAAAACATAGTAATACATATATTTCTTAAGGCTCTGTCACAAGCATCAAGCCAATCTTCTTTCTCTCCATCGGAAGAAAAATCTCTCTTAATACTAGTACACACATCAAAAAGACCATGTCCCTTCAGATATGATATCATCTTTGGTTTCCACTCATCATAGTTGAATGGAGAGAGAGAAGGAACTCCTTCCAAGTACATAGTTGATGTTGTTCAATTCAAATCTACTAGTGTGTCTCTGGTGCAAAAAGCACCGGTGCAGAAGTGTAGAATCACTAGTGCAGAATCACCAGCACAGAATCACTAGTGCAGAATCACCAGTGCAGAATCACCAGTGGAGAATCACCAGTGATCACTAGTGTAGAATCATTAGTGCAGAATCACTAGTGCAGAATCATCAGTTCAGAATCACCAGTGTTGAATCACTAGTGCTGAATCACTAGTGCAAAATCACCAGTGCATAATATTTCGAATAACCTACAAAAACAATGGAGATCCATGATAGCTGCTGAATTTGAATCTGCTAAAGAGGGATTCGAATGGATAAATAAACCTGCAAAAAAAGAAGAGTTTTGTTGATGGAGATTTGCTACACTTCAAATGAACACTACCTTAGGACACCTGAGCACATATGACTAAGTCCTTCACACCTGGCTAGACCTCACTGGATTGCTCTAGTGAATACAAGGTAATAGCACTAGGATTTGTTGTGGAAACTCAGAGGCTTTTGGTGCTCAAGTGAAAGATAGTTGCTCAAAGAAATGTTGCAAGTGCTACTACTGCAACTGCTACAATGGCTGCAATTCGAATAGCAGTTGATTTCTCTAATAGCATGTGATAATCCGCAGTAGGATATGACAGTTGTAACAAGCCTCACACAAAATCTCAAGAAGTTGCAAAGAAGAAGATAAGAAGGCACTCAATAATCACCCATGAACACAGAAAATGGAGAATAGCAATATCATACATCAGCTATGAGCTGACACTGTGTGAATAATGAATACAATACAATAACTGTGATAGAGAATTTGAATTAACCAAGGAGGTCATTCGTATCATGCTCAAAGTCTATCTTGGATAACATTAGAGACATCATCCAGTCAGTAGTATCAGTCATAAATGGTAATAGTCAGTCAAGTGAGTCTAACTGAGTCTAACAGAACCATCTAGGCATAAATTAGGGGATGGAGACTCCAAGGAGGGCGAATGAGGTTGTCATAGGGTCAAGTGGCACTCCAGAGAAAACTAAATAGGAGCTACAAGCAGTTAGCATGAGCAATCAGTGAAAGAACTACTCAATCAATGCTCTAACTGACTGTCAGACACCTGGTAGGTGAGATGAGGTGCTCTAACTGAATGATAATTGGTTGTAGGTGATCAACGGCGCACATGTCATGTAGAAGAGTCAAATAGAGCGCATCAGGTAGGTAGGAGGGATACTGGGGATGAAGACAGGCTCTAGGGAGCTGAAAATAGGCTCTAAGTGCTAGGAGGACCACCAAGATGATGAATGGATGCATGTAGTGGCATGCAATTGCATGCATGATGACTGGATGCATGCAAGCATGCAAAACTTAAAAATGATGGAGAGAATATTCCAACAATAAATTCCTCCTTAGACAATCTCAAGCCAAACAGAGACCATGGTTAGGTATACAGATCAACAATCTCCATCCTAATAAGATGTGGTGGGCATTTACCTTTACCTATGAGGTATGACGAGCAATTTTGTAAGCCCACTTGGACCAATTTTCCATCACTTAGTTAATTTCTAGAATTTCTCCAAACTGACATATCTCTATATAATTAGGTCAAATTGTAATAATGACATCATGAAGGTACTAGAACATCATCAGGTGGATTTGCATGTTCATCACCCATGCCACATCATCGTATCATCATATATTCACTTCCTTTGTTATTCCTTTATCTTTCACTGATTTTGTCATGTCATCATGTCTGTGGTTATTCCTTTGTCATTACTGAACTCCCTTGACATCAGTGACAACCACATTCAACAATAAGCTTTCAAGTGGAGGATTTACACACTTGACAATTGACTAATTTGCGAAGAAAGGTCTATGTCCAAGAAGATAATGGCTTTCAAAAACAACCAATCAACATTTTTTGCACTCTCCCATATTATGCCCCCCTTTGACAAAAATGGCTAAGTACTAAAAATATGGCTCAAGTGGCTTTGGGAAAATTATCGCCATTTCCTCATAGAGAGAGAGAGATAACTATTTGGAGGGAACCATCCTATAGGTGGATGGCCAATGCACCTAAATGTAGTCTCAGTCTTGGAAAAAAGTGTCCAGTGAATAAAATATTGCTTGCCAAAATAGGCACTCATCCTTTTTTGCACTTAAAATTGGCCTAAATGGACTTGGGAAAATGCCCGCCAGTTCCTACCAGTGAGGGATTAAATTTATCTGACAACATAAGCTTTCAGGTGGAGGATTTATACACTTGAAAATTTACTCCTTCTCGATAAAGGGTCTGTGTGGAAGAAGATAATGGCCTGCCAAAGCATCCTATCAACACTAGCTTTTTAAACTACCAATTCAACACTAGGACAAAATTGTCAAACCCTAGGTCAACATGAGGAGATTTTTTTTTTCATCAACTTGGAAGTATAAGACACCCAATGGATAGAGGCCAACAAGGTGATTCAATCCAAACCAATTTAATCCTCTGATACCTCTTTCTCTCTCCTGGACGAGCATTTTTATGAAGCAGTGTGAATCAAGCTAAGAGGCATGGTTTGCAGATCAATATCTTCACCTACAAAGACGTTTTGGACAAACCAATTATATTGTTGGATGCACCAATCAACAGTATAGAGACCCATATCCTCAAAATACTTTAAGACATAAACCACAGGAAATGGTGGGCATTTTACTGAGGTCACTTAGGCATTTTTACCAGTATTTTTATACTTAGACAATTTGTGCATTTTACTGGACTGGAGCAACCTGCGTGAAACACTCTTTTGGAAGACCCATAACTTCCTCCGCAAACACTCTCAATCCAAACTGAGACCATGGTTAGGTACACAGATCAACAATATCCATCCTGACAAGATGGAGCGGGCATTTACCTTGAACTATGAAGTACGACAGGCATTTTCTTAAGGCCACTTGGACCAATTTTCCAACACTTGGTTAATTTCCAGAATTCCTCCAAACTGACATATCTCTATATAATTAGGTCAAATTGTAATAATGACATCATGAAGGTACTAGAATATCATTAGGTGGATTTTCATGTTCATCACCCATGCCACATCATCATATCATCATATCTTCACTTCCTTTGTTATTCCTTTGTCTGTCATCGAATTTTCCCTGTCATCATGTCAGTGGTTATTCCTTTGTCATTACTGAACTCCCTTGACATCAATGACAACCACATTCAACAATAAGATTTCAGGTGGATTATTTACACACTTGACCGTTGACTCATTTGCGATAAAAGGTCTATGGCCAAGCCTGATAATGGCCCGCCGAAACAACCAATCAACCTTTTTTGCAGCCTCCCATATTATGCCCCCCTTTGAAAAAAATGGCCAAGTACTGGAAATATGGCTCAAGTGGCTTTGGGAAAATGACCTCCATTTCCTCACAGAGAGAGATAAGTATCCTAAGGGAACCATCCTATAGATGGATGACCAATGCACTTGAATATAGCCTCATTCTTGGAAAATAGGCTCTGGTAAATAATATATTGGCCTACTATGATGATTTATGCACTTGACCATCAACTCATTCTTGATAAAAATTCATTTTCCAAGAAGATAATGGCCTTCCAAAACAACCAATCGACCTAATTTGCACCATGCCATAAAATGCTCCCCTTTGGAAAAAATGGCCAAGTACTGAAAAGCGATAGCTTATGTTTATGCGCTTTTTTTATGTCAAAGTACAACCAGTTTATAAAATTCCAAAGTACAACCCATTTATAAAAAATGAAAGCTTATGTCTGTGAAATTTTTTATGTCAAAGTACAACCAATTTATAAAATTCCCTCTGGTGAGAAGGCTTGATGTCAGCATAGGGAAAAGTGCATACCCAAGTCATGAATTATTACCTGGAAATACACTCAAGAAAAGGGTTTTGTTGCTGAAATAATCTTTGAGGGCATAATTTGTGAGCTTGAAATACAATATGAGGGTATAATTTGTGAACCTAAAATACCATCTTTATGCATCACCTCACCTCCACTTCGAACCTAGATAACGATGGTTGAACTTCAAACAGGGCCATCCTCTACCACGAGCGTAGTTGAAACACGAGCATCCTCCTCCGCAACCCTAGTTGAAGCCCAAGCATCCACAGATGATAGGATAGTTCAGTAAAAAAATTCCAGGATTATTCTGATGCATGGAGAGATGCAAAGATGTGACCACCAGGTATGGAAACTATCTTGAGGAAAGCATATGTTTTCGACTTTTTGTTTGGAATGTTCAATTATGTTGATGAGGAGATAGATGAGGCACTTTCGAAATATGATTTTGGGAATATGGAACTCATAATTTTTGGGAAGCAGGTAAACCTCGACCCTGATTTGGTTTCCCGAGCTATGAATATTCCACGCAGAGGGGGAGCAATTTTAAGCTCTTGGAAAACCACCAGACAGGACAAGAACCAGATGGCCAGTAAAATTTGTGGGCAAGAAGTACATGTTCTGAGAAATGTTTTAAGAATGCAAGATATCCCTCCTGGAATATACAAAACATTGATTCAAAATGTCCTTAGGAAAATTCTAAATCATCATAGGTAGGACATTTCGGATGAATGTATGCGGGTAGTGATACATTGGGTGGAAGATATACCTGTAAATATTCCATATCTATTGGCTAAGAAAATCCACTCTACCCTACAAGAGAGGTAATTAAGGAAGGTTAAATTTAATTTCCTGGGCACACTTCAAAAAATTATTGATTTATGTTGACCCCATGCTACTGAAACAGAGAATGGTGATATCAACCAACATGAAAATATATCTTTTCCAAAACCACCTGTTTATAAAACATACGTTAGGAAATGTAATAGCAGGGAACATAATGAGGATTTTCCAGCACAGTCTCCTCAGCATAATGAGGAATTAGTACAATCTCCTAAGCACCATGGGGAATTACCATTACACCCTCCTGAACAGAACGAGGAATCGCCAGTACAAAGAACTGAGCACCATGGCGAATTACGAGTACAGTCTCTTGATTTTGTTGCAAATGATGTAGCTCGTGCTGCCACAACATTGAAAGAGTTACATGGACATGTAGATAGAGGTCATTGGGAGGATGCATGGTTCACAACATTATCCACTTGTGTGCACTTAGGGTGTGTGGCGAGTTGCGTTGTTTTACTGTGGTGCTTTATTTCTAGATTCACATAAAATGTCGGTAATTTGTTTGAGAGCTTTCTTGTTTTTTAGTGGAGAATTGATATGGATAAATTGCATATAGTTTTTAAACTCTATGTACATTTCATACTTTTATGCTAATTCCATCCTCAGGAGTTGATTTTCTCATTGGAACTTTAAGGTTAATGATGTCATAAATACAAGTTTCTTTTTTATTAAATGTTTAGCCAACAAGCTTTTTTATTTTAGCCGACTAGTTTTATCTCTTAAAGAATGTATTATGGGTTTCCATGAATTGTCGCTAGTATCAACCCATCATCCTTACTAAACAAATTTGGGTGCTTTTCAATCTCGAAGGCCTTTCTTATTCTCCTTTTATTATAATGATCTTCTAGGGATATGACTCTTGCATCCTCCAAACATATTTGATTTTTTGTTTTTAATGAGTATTCTTCTAGTGCTAACTTTTTCCGATTATGTCTAATGTCAGTCCCATGTTCTTTGAGTCTAACCTATATGGATCGACCGGTTTCACCAATGTATACCTCATCACAAGAACACAGAACCAAGTAAAGACATTTCTTCAGTTTGGGGTTGATCTTATATTTTTCTTTATCTAATATATTTGTCAACGAGTTTGGAGGACGAAATACTGTTCTTTTTTTTTCCCTCAAAACCTTAGCATTCTTCTCCGAAGATCCTTGGATATAAGGCATAATTGTCATCTTGGAATAATCTTGTTTCTTTTTTTCATTTCTACATTTCTGATCTTGCGCGGTCTTGAAGGCATTTTTTATGTCTTTTCTGCTATAACTATTATCTTGCAAAACCTTTGAGAGATGTTCCAATTCTTCGTTCAGATGTTCCTTATCTGACACTCTTAATGCTTTAGTACGAAGGGTAAATAGGATGCCTTGTTTTTGGGAAGGGTTATGGTGAGAATTGACATGCAAGTACCTATCGGTATGCATTTTCTTGTGGTAGACGTAATGGGCGAGGGAGCCATCATATTTTTCCTTGATCAGGACTTCAAGGAAGGGAAGAAAGTTGTTTTCTTGGACTCCATAGTAACATTTATGTAGTTAGATAAGATATTCATATATGTGAAGAATTTTTCTAAATCCTCTTTTCCATGATGCCATAAAAAGTTTGTATCATCCACAAATATTCGCCATTCCCTTGGTTTTTGTGGATAGGAGTTGATAGATTTATTTTCAAAGTGTTCCATGTATATGTTTTCCACTATCGGGGATAGTCGAGATCCCATTTCTATGCTGTCAACTTATTCATATAATTTACCCCGGAATGTGTAGTAGGTTCATTTGAGACAAATTCTCACAAGGTTTTCAATTTCATCATTAGTGATCTCTTTTATTATGTTGATAGCTTCTTTTACCAGAATTTTCGTGTAGAACGATACCACATCGAATCTTACTATGTTGTCATCATTGTTCAAGTGTAATCCCTTTATTTCATTTACAAAGTGTGACGAGTCCTCAAGGTCAGAGAAGGTTTTTCCTACCAATGTCTTTAGGTTTTTTGCAAGATATTTAGTGAGTTGATATGTAGGTAACCCAATGGTATTCACGATGGGCCTTAATAGAATCCCATATTTATGAATTTTTTGCAATCCATAGATTCTTGGTATGATTGGATTTTTCATACCAAGAAAATTTACTCTTGAGGTGCATCAACTTCTTTCCATGAAAAAAAATACTTGATCCATACAAATGTGTAGCAGCACAATATCCCTTAGAGTTTTGGGAGGAAAAAGAGCATGGGTCCTTTCTCAAACTCTTGTAAGTTGACTGCACAAACGACCCTTTCTCTTGCTCTAGTAAATATTGGAGCCAACTTATAAACCAAGAAAATATGTACGGAAAACCTATCCCAATGATGGTAGCAATATTATAAACCAACATAATACCTAAGGAAAATATCTTTCTTGATATTGCAGTGAGAATCCAAGAAACAATTCTTAAATTCGAATGCCAACTTAAGGCATCGATATAGTAAAATAATTTAAAACAAACTTGGTAATTATTACTTCCACATAATTAGCTGATATTGGATACACATTTAAATGATTGAATGGGAGGATCTTAAATTAGTGAAGAAGACACAAAACATAATATTAATAAGATAAACAGAAAGAGATCTTATTCTGCCCAGGTTATGTATCACATATATTCAGATTTCTGAAAATTATTATTCACTATAAGAAAATATATATGTTTTATGCACTTCGAACAAGACTTAACTGGAAAATGGAATCATGCATTCATAATGAGATAGAAATGCACATATTATAAAAAATGTAATCACAACATCACCAAGATGTCTGAAGAAGAGTTGACAACAATCCATTAATCACTACAAAAGTGTACAATAGAAATAATTATAAAAAGATAAAATAAAATAAACAAGATTATCTTAATTCGGATCATTCCCAAAATTTCTCCCACTGTGTGTGACAATCCTTGATCTCATCATAGCAACCATCCTGCAGCAGTTTGAATTGAACTTCAACCTTCAGAACTTTAGGCTCGATTTCCCTATCTAACTTTGACATGATCAATTTCGTGAAACCAACTGTCCATGCTACTAATTTTGTAGGTTGATAAATGTAGTCATTGAATACGTCATGATAAACCTTGGTCAATTCTTTAATCACTATCTCGCTTGCATCCTTTTCATATTGAATACAATATATCTTTGATCCTATCAACTCTACCATCGTTAAATCATCTAAGGTTGGCATTTCGTACCTATTCATTGCATTATCTATAGAGCTCCAAAGTTGTTTGCATATCTATTCGACCTTCAGAATAGCTTCGTATGCATCTGCTTACGTGGAATCTCAGAAAATTTTCCAAGCTCTTACTTTTGTCAACTTTTTCTTCTGAATTGTGGGAAGATTCACGAGAACTTCCTCATATTTCTACTGCCATTTATAAATTTCCTTTACATACTATTGAACCACTTTAGATTCATCTTCAAATGAATCTTTGTCATCTGCGATATTTTTCAAGCTCGCATAGTATTGTTGTAATTCCTCCAGGTGAAATATAAAATTATTTTGAGACTCCATTAGATTTAAATTAATTTTGATGGCCTCTTGTTTTACTTGGTCCAGAAGAAATGAATTTTCCTGTTGGAAAATCTCGAGTTGAAAATCGATGTAGTATCTAGCCATCTCCAATTCCCTTGTTTTCTCCTCATGTTCCCCTTTCAATAGAGCCAGATCATTCTCATGCGCTTCTTTTAGTTGCTCATGTTCCTTGAATGACTCATGATGAACTTCATCGAAACAATGATTCATCTCTTCATAAAACTACTTATATTGATCTGCTTGTTCCTTACATTGTTGCACTTATTTGATTAGCTCTCCATTCAAATACACACTGAAATTTTCCAATAGTCTGATCAAGAAGGTAGTGTTATGAACCCATGTCTTTACTTTGTTAGTATATTGTTGTTGGATGCATATGCTTTGTAAGTCGTCCTATAGTATTTGTTGATCAATAGTTTATGTTATTGTTGTTGGCGCATATGCTTTGTAAGTCGCCCGTAGTATTGTTGATCCATAGTTTGTAGTGGCCCATGGTTTTGACCCATAGTATTGGTGCCTAGATTTAGTATATAAGTGTGTGTTGACACCTATGAAGGCACGGTGAAGTTAATTGTATTGAGCTTGCTCAAAGGAGGTTGGCCCCTCGAAGTGGCCCGTGATCAATATAAAAGTGATTCTAAGTTCTGTTATTTTTGATATCTCGTGTATTTGCATTAATTAATTATTGCAAGTTCATCACATCTGGTTTCAGAGCACTTTCTTGGGCTCTTTGGGTGGAATTTCTGCCAAATTTTTTTTTCGCATCTATTGCAGCTTCGGATTTGGGAATAATCCCTATCCGCTTAACTGTGGGAAGTACTTGGGCATAATCCCTAAAACTCATTGTGAGGAGTACCACAGGAACCCCAAAGTAGCTGGCCCATTGAGAGGACCTGCCAGCGAAAAGGGAAACGACCCCTACCTGATTGACTAGTTCCCACCTGTGAGGTAAACCAAGAGTTGTCGTTTGTGGCAAAGCGGTTATCAGTTTTACTTGAGCCGTGGAGTGAGGGGTACTGCCCCAATACGCAAGCCGTCAGACAGCATTGGTGGCCGAGTGAAACACCTGAACTGTTAGGAAGCCGTACATAACTGGGGTCCATATCTATTTTCAGTTGAACTGTTGCCGATCACTTCAGCTCCAGATCCAGCCGTTTCAGATCTATTCTGAAAGTCATTCCAGATCCAGTCGCCGTTTCAGATCCAGCCGTTTTCGATCCCTTCCACACCATTGCAGATCCATCTGTTGCGGATCCCTTCCACGCCGTTGTTGTCGATCCATTTCTGAAAAAAAAAAAAAAAAATTAGTTTTTTCTCCATATCTCCCTTGTTTTCACTATGTTTCCCTTGAAATTTTCGGGGAACCCCTGTCATCCCATTCTGCATCTTTCATTCCTGAGGACCCTATCCCCAATTCCCCTTCCTAAATCCCAAAATCCCACATTTGTCTATTTTTAGGGTTTCCCATAACTTCTTCATATTTCACCCAATCACCTTCAAATTTTACCACAGAGTTCCTTTCTGAATTTTGCTTCTTTGTCCCTCTTTGCCAAATTTTCTCATTCTATCACCCCGCTTCTGAAATCCCCCTTTTTGCTTTCTTGTCCTTTCGACAGTGTCCAAAATCTAGTCAAACCTCATTTACCCATCAGATTGTTTCCCCAATCCAAATTTCCCTTTACTAAATCAGCTTTTGTTTGTGTTTTTCTACCCATTCCACCAAAAAAAAAAACCTGGTTATGGTTGTCACCCATGCAGGAGCACACACCATGGAGGAAGCACTTGCAGCCATCCAAACCAAACTCCAAGATCTGGATGAAAAATTTCTCAGCCTCCATCTTCAGCATTCAGCCATGAACAATACCAGACAGCTAGAATCTTTTGCAGCCACCGGGTTCTCTCATTCCAGTAATTTTCGTGGGCCGAAGCTTGATTTTCCTCACTTCAATGGTACTGATTCGACTGGATGGATATATTGAGCAGAACAATATTTCAGTTTGCATAATACTTCTGATGCCCAGAAAGTTCCACTTGCATCCTTTCATTTGGAACAAGATGCCCTTCAATGGTACCGTTGGTACATCAGAGCTCATCCCGAGCCAAATTGGATAGATTTTTTCCAACTCATTTTGCCACGATTTGGTCCTAGTGCTTCTGATGATTTCACAGGAGCACTCACTAAACTTCACCAAATTGGCACAGTGAGAGAGTATTAGACAGAATTTGAGAAATTGGCCAATCACACAGAAGGATTGTCTGATGAATTCTACAGGAGTTGTTTTATCAATGGTCTCAAGGATGAAATCCGCTCTGAGGTCAAAATGTTTTGTCCCAACACAACGATGGAAGTCCTAGGGTTGGCTAAGCTGGCCGAGGACAAGATCGAATCTCAACAACGCTCCAAACCCACCTTTGTTCCCTTCAAAAATATGGGTTCCCAACGACCTCCCATCACGCCTGCTCCTCAACCAACTCCTATCAAGCATTTGTCTGAAATAGAAATGCAGGCACATCGAGAAAAAGGGCTTTGCTATAATTATGATGAGAAATTCACTCGGGGACATAAATGTGTTCAACAAAAGCTCTATCTCTTGGACGTGGATTCTCCGCCTGCCTTAGAACTTGGTGAAGAAGCTACATATATAGTAGATGATCAGGTCAACATTCAACACCTGCCTACTGACACCCCATCTCAGGACGACCCACCCGAGATCTTTCTCCATGCTGTAACCGGCGTCACCACCCCACAAATAATGCGGGTCACGGGATACTTCAAGAAGCTCCCTCTTACCATACTCATTGATTCTGGTAGCACTCATAACTTCATTGACCCTCAGATTGCCAAACAGGCTGATTGTTTTGTCCATCCTTGCTCCAACTTTGAAGTCATGGTTGCCAATGGGGGCACTTACCTTGCAAGGGGAAGTGTCACAATGTGCGTATCTCTATGGAATATTATAACCTATGCTTTGACATGTTTGCCTTGTCCTTAGGCGGATGTGATGTGGCTTTGGGCATTCAATGGTTACACACACTTGGCCCCATCTTATGGGATTTTGCTAAACTTTGGATGCAGTTTTCAGCCAATGGGACACAACACAAAATTATGGGCTTACAACCAGGGTCTCTCCGCATCATCAGTTCACATCGCCTGGAAAAGATCCTTAAGAAGAATTCACATGGTGTCATTGCTCATCTCCATTCCCTTCAGATGCACCCACCAATGGTCTCCACTACTTCCTTGGATAGATATGCAGGTTTCTTTGTTGCACCCGTGGGCTTTCCGCCTTCACGAGACCTTTCCGGTAAGCATTTAGCCGCATCTACATATCAGCAGGACATGATGGCTATTTTGCATATAGTACAAAAGTGGCAACCATCCCTATTGGGGAATTATTTCTGCATCAAGACTGATCTCCAGAGTCTCGAAACTTTCTTGGAAAAACGGGTCTCCTCCCCAGCACACCTGAAATGGGTTATCCAACTCATGGGTTATGACTATGCGACCACTTACCAGAAGGGTAAGGACAATATGGTGGAAGATCCTCCTCCTCGCACATTTGATGACCAGTTTCTCTTACAGCTATTTCTCTGCTTGTTCCAAATTGGTTGCAATCTGTTCAATGGAGCTATCTCTTCTATGAACTCCATGCTTCTTCATCAGTAGGGCACTCTGGGTTCCTCAAAACGTATGACCAGGAACAATGTAACTTCTTTTAGAAGGGACTCAAAAGGACAATTCAATGGACGGGGGTTGACTGTGATACTTTCCAGGTCAACAAGGGTGAAACAACCCTCCTTTCAGGACTGCTCGAACCCTTACCCATCCCTCCACAGATTTGGACAACTATTTCTATGGATTTCCTAGAATCACTCCAATGGTATAGTACCACATCTCAAAGGACACCATATGAAGCAGTCTTTGTACATGCACCACCAGTTCTTCTTCCATACACCTTTAGCAGCTCCCCAGTTCAGGCAATTGACTCAATTCTTCGAAACCATGATCAGCTTCTTCTCATTCTGCAGGACAATTTTCACATGGCAAGAATTCGACTGAAACAACAAGCCAATCAACACCGTTCTGAGTGCACTTTTCACATCGTTGATATGGTTCTTCTTCGTCTACAGCCTTCCATGCAATCCTCCCTGAAACTCGAAAGGCGCCAGTGGCTCAGAATGCAACTCGAGGATGCTAGAGGGGACCCACTCCTTCAGATTCTGCATCAATTTCCACATCTAAAGCTTTGAGGACAAAGCTTTTCCTAAGGGAGAGGGGATTTTATGAACCCATGTCTTTACTTTGTTAGTATATTGTTGTTGGACACATATGCTTTGTAAGTCGTCCTGTAGTATTTGTTGATCAATAGTTTATGTTATTTTTGTTGGTGCATATGCTTTGTAAGTCGCCCATAGTATTGTTGATCCATAGTTTGTAGTGGCCCATGGTTTTGACCCATATTATTGCCGCCTAGACTTAGTATATAAGTGTGTGTTGAGACCTATGAAGGCACGGTGAAGTTAATTGTATTGAGCTTGCTCAAAGGAGGTTGCCCCCTCGAAGTGGCCCATGATCAATATAAAAGTGATTCTGAGTTCTGTTATTTCTGATATCTCGTGTATTTGCATTAATTAATTATTGCAGGTTCATCACAGGTAGTTCCAAGTACAATTTCACCTAGTTCCTTTCCTTCCATGTCAAACACTATGTTGTTGATGGAATTTCCTTTGGTTTTCTGTCTCTTAGATGACCTTTTTGAAATACTCTTTCTTGTTGAATCAACAAAATAATCTCCGAAGGAGATGGTTGTAGTATATACCTCCATGGGTTGAAGGTAGGATCCATATCTCATAGCCAGTGGAATCCTTGGATTGATGGGGGACGTTTGCAACACAACCTGGTTATCATGTCATTGTTGTTTAAGTCTTTGCAATTTTTCTTCTTTCTCTGTTTTTATTTCCTCTTTAGCCTTGTTGTTTTCATCTCCCTCTTTTTGTTGTTGTTCCTAGAGGATTCAAAGCCTTGATGCTTCTTTGTCAGCATCTTCTTTCCATTTATTCTCTTCCTCTGCTTCTTGTTGGATCTCCTCTTCTTTTCTTTTTCGTTCTTCTTCTTCCCCGGATGCAGCCCTGTGACATTCTTCCTCTGTGGCTTTGAGGCATTCTTCCTTTGAAGTTTTGCGACATTATTTCTCTGCGGATTTGCGGCATTCTTCCTCCATGACTTTTTGGCATTCTTCCTTTTCTGCTTTTTGAGCTTCAGCTGCTTGTCATTCCTCTTCGACGTCAGCTTCTTTCATTCTCTCTAGCCTCTTCCGCTCTTATTCTGCGGCTTTCTTTCTATCCCGTTCCACCCATAGAGCATCCTATTGATATTTTTTCTTCGCTTATTCTTCAACAAAATGGTTTACCCTTTCCTCTCTCTTTATTCTAGCTTGGATCTTATTCATCATTTCTTTTTCTGCCTCAGCTGCGAAGGAATCTCTTCTCTCATTTCTGACAGTATCCTAAAGGGATAACTGTTGATCATGTAGTGTATTCTGCTCCCATTTTGATAATTTCTCAAAAACATTATCCAAGGAAGTAACCCCTTGAAACAAAGTTTATCTAGGGTACTCGTCATGTTTGTAGGTATTATATAATGATAATGACCTGAAATGTCCTTCAATCACCCTCTTAGGGTCATGCCTTTTTGGCTTTACATATGCAATTTTCATATCTTCCAATAGAGTTGATTCCTTATGGGCATGCTAAGAATTAGATAAAGTGAAGGATCCAACGTGAATGGGGAAATTAGGCCAAGATTTCTCACTCATGCAGGGAAATTTTTTTGCGATTTTATTTACGATGGTTTGGTAAGTAGTTTCACGGGAGAGAAATCAGTTAGGAACATACATTGGTGACAATGGGGGGATGCATTCATCCCGAAGACTTGAATGTATGTCAAGGACTCCACGAAATACCAGTCACCAATTTGTGGCAGGTCTTCCATGGCTTGGTTAGTTAGCCTTGGTATGGGATTTCTAAACATCAATAAATATAGCGGTGTGAAAAAATGGGCGCAAATATCATACAAATGGGGTTTATAATAGGATATCCACAACTCTTTTCAATAAAAATGGTCGGGAAAGAAATATTCCTTCTAGTTCCAGTTCATAGATGGAAATGCATTTCCATAAAAAATAAAATCAAATAGAAAATCAATCATATGAAACTTTTGACCGTTAGGTAGATTTTTTGCATATTTAAGGGCTGCAAAGAGGTTGTTGGACAGGATGTTCCCCCAGTTGAAAAAATATATGGTTTATGTCACATGGTACATTAGGGGTTCCCAATTTCATTAGAAGTGTGTAGAATGTTCAAGGCCATACATCTGGCATAGAATTTTCATCAATAGACTATATGGCCTCTGGAAATACTATATCATATACTTCTTACTAGACTTCTTTATGAAGGGATTACAGCCCTTAGCTGACCATTCCTTGATGATCTCCACAGGATTTGGGTCCTCATAGGAAAACTTTCTGATGAAGACGTGTTCCATGAATACCTTATACTCCTTTAGCTTATACATCCATTAGAATGAGTCATTCCTAAGCGAGGCGATTACCTCTCATTCTGCATCGAAGATCACTCGATTTTGTGGATCAACATGGTTGAATAACCATCTGGTTGCATCATTCAATTTGTATGGCATCAAGGTCAGCCTAGATGAAATGGCATGCACACATCTCTTTCGGATTTTCTGATAGGCATCAAAATTGTCTTCATCTAGGGGAAAATCCATCGTGGAAAATATCTGATAGATTTCTTCCCAGTTGGGATCACCTTCAAACCCTGTCGTTGTAGTGGTGTCTGATAATATCAATCTTTCTGTCGAGGTTGGAAGAGGGATTTCCTCTACATCCCTATGGGGAGGAGCTATGCATGAAGCTTCCTTCAACATCTAGTAAACACACAGAAACATATGAGGTGCTTCAGACACTGAGATATCGATAGTGAGAAGAAATTCAGATTCAACCAAGGTGATTAATATGTACATTGTATGGTTGCATTTAACTTCCTAGTGGGGTCCCTAAAAGGCAAAATTATTGCTTGAGATCCAACGGATAGCAGCGTTGTCACCTCAGCATTAACTAACATGCAGCAAGCTGCATAATTTTTGCCGTATAATTAAAGTAAATGTGCACTAATTATTCACTGTATAATTAAGTAAATGAGCACTAATTATTCAGGATGACTCTCATTTCCAGAACAGTAGTATTTTTTTATTGGATTTGTTACCATGTGTGAGATGGTGAAAGGATATCAAATGTGTGATCATGCGTAATATTTGACATCATTTGTCACCGCACAAGAGATGGTGAAAGGACATTAAATGCGATGAAGGTAGAATGCCTAATGGATGACAAATTTTTCTATGGATTTTCCTATGTGGGTGGAAAAACCTCAGCTCATATAACAAATGTGGTAAGAACTGAAGTGGTTGGAAAGCATTGTGTGATAGGTCTGCGATGCAACATCGTCGTTATAATGGGGCGATATAAGTGATTATCGTAACTCTATGGCCAAAATGGTTTTCCATTCGTGACCACATGACCCAAAATTATTATCGTAACTCTGTGACGAAAATGGTTCTCCATTAGTGACCATGCGGCCCAAAATTATTCATTAAATCTAGTTTAATTCAAGTCTACTTACATTTGCAAAAAAAACAAAAAAAATTTCTAAAGTCCTAGAACCTTTGAATACAAAATTACACTGTTGAATCAAAAAGTGCACTTTGTAGGCGTAACACCACATTCTAATGAGTAGCATGGGCACTCACTTATAGTTTTTCCAAGATAATGAGCTTGTGCCCTTTCTCAAATTCATGTAGTTTGAGTAAGGGGGAGAAGGAGAACTGGCCCTTTCTCAGTCTTTTATAGGAGGATGTGGGGTGGACTCACTTCCCAACAAGCGATTAATTTTAGGACATAGAAGGAAAAAGAAAATGGGCCCTCTCTCAAACTCTTGTAATTTGAATGAGCAACTCCCTTAGATTGTTGGGAGGAGGAGTGGCAACTTTGGCCCTTTATCACCCTATTCTAAATTTATCTAGCCCTTCCTCACACTTCTAAATTTTGAGTAAGGAGGAGAATGAGCACTGGCCCTTTCTCACTCTTTCATGGTTAGAGTGACGAGGAGCAAGGACGTGTATACAAGGCATATGCACTATCTCAAAGTCTAGACTTGGTCTTTGAGTGAGCAACTGGCCCTTTATCTTGCTCTAGTATTTTATGGGATGAAGGGTCAAGGAGCACTAGCCCTTTCCTTACACTTTTTCCATTAAAATGATAGCATGGGGATTCCCTTAGACTGTTCCTGATACAGAAATAGTTTAACATGTTCAACCGATTAACCTCCAAAACTATATTTTTTATTTTAAATTTCATTTGCATATGGAAATTTTTTTAGACCTCTATGACAAGCTAGAAGGCTCTTGACCGACAATGATGACTTGAATTCTTTTATCCATAGATCAGTTCATTTTGTTACTAAAAATATGCATCAGTACAAAATATTTTTAAGGTCTAAATATATATTTAATTGTAAAATATATAATTCAAATAATGAATTGCTTGAATTGTAGATTGTCAATAATGAGGTCTTTGCATTTGTGGATGGAGAAGATGAAGACTTATTTTGGAGAAATTCAAAGGTTGCAGAAGACAAAGTCTACCATTCTAGTAGGAAGCTACTACATTGTAAAAAAATCAGATCTGACTGTTTTGTTGTCAATGTTGAAAATGTTCTAAGTGGAGAGGTTCCATTATCCAGTCCTACCGAAGAACTTAAAACATTGGAAGACACTATGATTGTGGAATGTACTTTGTTTTTTGGATGAGTGTGCAATTGTTTAAGCATGGTGAATGATTGGTACCTCAAATGAGGGTTCGATGGGTCATTCAATGGCTAATGATTCTAAGAATGACACTGATGCAAATCATAACAATTCTTCAGATGATGAAACAAATTCAGGGGAAGTTTCTAGTTCAGAGTGTGAATATGTGGGGGAGCAAGATGATTCTATGAATATTGGTTCCAAAGAAAGGAATGAATTCCATGCACACCATGTCATACATAAGCATCTATGTTCAAATACAAAGGAACACATATCCTTTGGTTTTATCTCAAATATGCTCAAGGACCACATTACTTAAGGAGAGATGATGGGATTATGTAATTTTGGGGTAATGGTGTAAAGAGTTCTATCACGTTGCAACAATACTTGCTCACATTGAAACAATTATCCTCTTCATTTTGGTATTCATATCTATAAAATATTCACACAAAATTGAAACCACTTCAATCTATCAAAAGGTTCTTTGATAAGGTGGCCTATTAACTAGTTGGTGCACGTTAGTGGTGCTCGATTAGATGTGAAATTGAAAGAAATTTTACAGAAGGTAGAAGTGAATATGTGGAGTATAATGGATGATCCTCTTCCACAATGGAAGAGGAGGTTAAAATAAATGAAAATGGACATATCACGATCAAGATATATCAACAACAAGTGGGAATCAAATCTATCTAATGATAACTGAGCCACTATTGCTATGTTTGAATAAATATAACAAGCTTATTTCTCTTGATCTAACATGTAATTTCTTTCCAAATTACTCTATTTCCATACGAGGAAAACAATTTTTAGTATGATATATTTATCAATGGAAAATCAGTTATGGGTTTTTATTTCATCATCTGTATAATTTTGGTCATAGTAAAGAAAGAAATATTGAGGATGGGTCTTCTTGCATCTTAATTCGCTATGAATGTTGTCAATTCCCCTAAGATGTTCCAAGGCTCAATTTGGACTATGTTAGGGTAAGGTGAAGGCTAACTAAGTATTTTAAACAAAATGCAAATCATTCTTGGTTAATGCTTAACAATGTAAGCCCATGCATTCATATAATCAAACAACTCCATAAACCATCAATTACTATTAATCCATGAACATAGATGAAGGAACAGAGTTCATATTAACATGAAATATCTATTCCAATCTCAATACCTAGAATACATGTATATCAGTGCTATAAACGTGGTGCAAATCTTGTTGTTGATCACTTTCATTATATCAAGAGAATTTTCATTGACATAAAATAAGTATGGAATGTGCAGTATAAGAACATAATTTGTTGTTTATATCACCTGGTTCATTCTTGTAATGCAATTTATTTAATCGTATTTATATAAGTGAGAAAAAAGAATTACCACCTCTATAAACACATATGGAATATCTCAATTTCCATTTGAGACCATCCTACAAATTTGAATCTTACGCTTTAGACAGGATGAGATATCAAGAATCCCGGTTCTTGAGCTGGTCCAAACAGTAGTGAGAGATAATGAGGTATACTGAAAGGAGGAAGATTAATGCTCTTTTGAGGAAGCTCTAATGATATTGCTTCTTCACTCGATAATTCCTCACCATGTGTGTGTTCAACCATGGAAATATTGTTGGGAGAATTAATTGCTTCTAAAAATGATCAATTCACAACATAAATTATCAATCCAAGGTAGTAATGTCTATTTTTTTCAAGGTTATCATGCAGAATCTATGCAGGCCACAATTTCCTCTTCTAGTATTGGTAATGTAATATGCATTGTAGTAAAATAAACCAATTCACTCTTACATAAAAGAAAGATGAAAATCAATGTTCACAATTGGCAAGGAGAACATAAGGAGTCTCCACTCAAGTAGCTTCTATGACCCCTTACCATCACACGTTGATTGAACACTCTTTCATAAAACACACTTTCAGAAATAAACACACACACACTTGCAGAAAAGTAAATCACACTATGGTTGCAACCATGTTAATCTATGAATCTAATACACTTGCATAAATAAAGAAACTTGAATTAAAAAATCATCTACATAATTAAATGAATCAAAATAAAATACATTCTATGCTAAACAATCAAAAGGAGTCAGTTTAATTACAAATTACAAAAGTGAAAGAACTACAATCTACCTCAACAAAAGAGAAAGAAATTAAAGAATTACAATCTACATTACAAAAGAGATAAAAAGAAATATAATTCTTATTCCATAAAAAATTATACCTGTTTCTCTAAGAATCCTCCCACTTGAAATGGAGAAGGAGCTCTTATTTATACATGAGTTTTGCATAACAAATAATAAATCAAGATCCAAAATATCCTCACCAAATGACTAATAAATTGGATCTCAATATCAACTCAAATATAATCCCAAATACTTTGCTAACCTCCATGCTATTTAGGATGCCTTTTAAGTCAAATTCGAATTTAGAGATGTGATTCATCATAACATGCCCAAAACGCATCCCAAGTGACTCCTAATAGCATTTAATTTGTTGGGTCCATCATATATTTCATGGAGGTCTTCAAATCTTTGTAAATAAACCAAATATGCACTCTCACCCACCACCAACTTGTCCCTTTTATCTTCAAATAATTTAACATCATAATTTGAGACATATAAGAAGAATAGGAATAATGGATTTACAAAAATCCATCACCCCTAATGAATATGTTCCTCCATGGTGGCTTCGTGCAGTAGCAGCAATAGTAACAACATGAGTAACAACAATAGTAATGACTTAATAATCCTTCATATAAAAATATCAAGTATCCACTTTCGTTGATATTCAACCATATAAATCGTGGAAAATATCCTAGAGTAACAACAACTGGCCTAGAGATGGTTCTGCAAAAATCATCAAATTCATCCATGTTTCAAATATAAGTGCGAAATATGTTATTTTTCCAATGTTTAATAATAATTCACATGAAATAACAACGAAATGAAAATGGAAACCACCTTAGGTATAAATTGCACAAATAAGCATAAAAATGGATTGATAAGAATTAATACAAGGTCATGGGAATGCAAGAAGAGATTAAAAGTAGGGAAAAGATAGTGTAAAATGAGGGCAATTACATGGCACAACATCACCCCCAAACTGAATATGTTGCATGTCCTCATGCAATCCAATACCTTTGTATCAACAAAGATGTAAGGGATCCCATTTTTCAATGCACACTAACCAAAAACCATTTCTGTAACAATTCTAGATGCTTTTCCAACTGATAATACTAATAAAAGACAATAGTGCCCACAAGAACCTTGAAATCTCTTAAAAAACAATGGTTGTTGTACTTCTCATCAAAGGAAAATCTTAAAACATGTCATCATTACCAAATCAAGAACACCACAAGTAATGATTTTTCAATACAAGGTCATGTAGGTCATCATAGAAATCATATGCTTAGTTTTCATATCCAATAGACTTCTAAAATCAGTTATCAACCAATGTTGAAACACTGTTAAAACATTGCTGAAACAATGTTGAAACACCACATTTTCTCACAAAGTACAAAGTGGATTTTGTTGAAATTTTGTAGGCATATTCATACTACTCCCATGCTTCACCATACCAAAAACCACAACAAACCAGCTTAGAAATATCATTATATAAGCAAATAAGTCACTACAATTATGTATTGGTGAATTTTGCAGGTGTATCAGCAATTGTTTCAACAACCTTCCTGAACCAGTTTATCACAAACTAAAAATTGGGTTTGGCTGAAATTTTTCAAGCAAGTTTTTATTAGTCCAATGCATCGGCACACCAAAAACCATAGAAATCCACATCACAGATTTTGAGAAAAATGTAAAATGGATGTAGGTGATGATGTCAATTTTCTTGAAAACTGTGCACTAGATTGAGATGAAACTTTCCAATTTGTGCTTCTTACCATAATGCTTCTTCCCTAAAAATTTGATGGAAAACCAGTTTACATTTGCAATATATATTCGGTTCAATTTATGCACTTTTGTATTAAATTTGTCATAAAAAATGCTCCATTGTTGTCTTAAAATCACATACCTTTTCCAATTCGACTGTTAGAATGCCGCCACAAATAGTTTTACTATATTGGATCTCCTAGAAATGGAAAATATCACAAGGCTCCCAATTTATGCAAGGAAATATTCATTCATTTTAAAACTAATTGGAACCATTGTTAACAAATGAATGAAGACAGTGCTAGCAAAACAATTGTAAATCTTGACCTTTTGTGCTTGATTACTTCCCTTGCATCTGCACCAGGTTATTGTGGAGAAGCATTGATGTTACTTTGGGGATTCACTGCATCTGCTAGAGTATGCATGCATGTTGCACTTATCTATTGTCTCTTCTCACCAAATTCCATGGATTGCACAACAACCCATTCTTCTCCAAATGGAATACTTTTTTTTTCCTCAAAAAAATGCACAAAGAATGAACACCAATCATCACCTTGAGTTTTGCAAGTGCAATACTCCCATGTATGGAAGAACTATGTAAAATCCTACCAAAAAATCCCCACCGAAATTTAATCTTGGAGCATTTGTTTTTGCAGTGCAACATTCTCCAAAATAGAAATTGGCGACATCAATTTTGAAAACTTTCAGTTAGATACTTGAGAACCATGGGGTAGAAACTCTTTAAAGTCAACATCTTGATGAGGAGGACATAGAGTACTCTTGAGGAAATATCAATAGTATTATTGTCTTGGAACCAAAATCAGAAAACAAGTATAAAATGCATGAATTCTGAAAAAATCATCAATCTCTTTAGAAAGCAAGGTTGTTAAAAAAAATAGTGACAAAAATTTCCAGATATGCACATCAGTTGGTTGTGTATCTCATTGGCTTACATCTCTGAATATTCCACTATTAGCACGTCATCCTCCCCCCCAAACTGATTATGTAGCATTCCCTGATGTTGCATTAAATATTATCTTTTGAATCTCAACAAACATGATCAAACATATCTTCGATCATCAATATGGAAATAAAAATGAACTTCAATGCACACTCTCAAGGTTGGTTCTCTGTTGAAAATTGGCACTTAAAACAATGATATCTTTGTGCTTAAAAAGTGTCTGAAAGGTCACATAATTTCTTTAAAAAAGTTCTCTACAACATGGACAATTGATGGTCAAAATAAAAAGAATAGGAGCCGCTTCAGTAATGTTGAAACAAACTTCACTTCAGATTTTAAAAAGTTGCTATAGGACTATCATGAAAGGTTGAAACCAATTCATTTGTGTTGTTATACATTACTGACAAGATCCTATGCCAACCCAACATTTTTCAAAGCAAGCTTCAAATTTATGCCTAACACCTCAACCTGAATATACAAGAAGCCTTTTCGAAACTTTAAATTAATGCAACTAAAGGGATCTTCATGGTAGCAGTATTACTCCCTTTTTTTTATGGATTTTGGTGAAATTTTGAACCAACTAATTTTACATCAGAAATGATGGCCTAGAAATTTCATTTGAACTAGAAAAAACATGAGTTCTCCCATGGAAGCTCATAGTTCCTGTAACATCCCGTATTTTCATAAAAATTTAAAACTTTTGAAAACAGCATTAAATACGATAATTATAGTTGCGGAAAATAATAATTGTTTGATTACGACAGCAATGATTAAGAACTAATTAGTACTAAACATAATTTAGTTTCTGTATTAACAGCATTGTGATAACGACAACTTTAATACACATTTGACAAACATGATTATGGTAATAAATGAACTAACAGGTCAGAAATATGATGAGATACTTTTTCTTTTGACATGATATTGACAGTTTGCTTTTTGATGTCCAAGGGTGTCCTACGAGGTACCCTGGAGTTTACTTAGTTGCAACGCTAAAGCTTTTGAAACGTTCTATGTGTAGACGACAGGAAAGAAGTTCCATGACTGCATAAATTCAAATTACGTGTATAGTTCAAATTTGATGTCATAAATAAATAGAATGTTAGAAATCTGTTGCGACTCACAAAAACATGCAGGAATGAATTACATGGTTATATTTACTGTTTTCAAAGGCTGTAATCATCGTCGATGTTGTAACTAGCTTTGTTGTCGTCTTAAGATAATTAATATCTTCATAGTACCGATGTGGTAAATTGCACCACAAAATCATTAATTGTTTGCAATGAGAAATTATGGTAAGAAGTACATAGCATTCAAGTAGTTTTTATGCAAATATTTATCATTGGATTCATTTGATTATCAAAATGCAAATTCTATCCTTCTATTAAATGCAACTACGAAAACTATGAGAAAATATAAACAATTATAGAATATTACAATTTTAATATTATAATCCTTATAAATTGTTAATCCTATGCTATATATTAACAATGTCTAATTAGATACATTATGTATATAAGACTTGTGGCTTAGAAATGAACAATGTTCACAATATAAACCTTGAAACTATATAAACTTTTGATATTAAATAAAAACATAACACAAATAATATATGTCGTAAACATAACTTGGAAACTATATGAATACTATATAAACTTTGAAATGTTAAATAAACGTAACACATAGGCTTGGAACTATATATATAAACTTTTTATGTGAAATAAAATTCTAACACTAAAGTTTTAACGTGGTGAATCAAGCTTGAAGACTATATCGTCAATACATATGGTACTAAAAGGTATTAAATGCCAAATGGACAGTTTGACAGGCCTTTAAAACTTGGCATGTGCTTCAAGCCAGCGTGGAGATAGTGTATCGATCTGCATTAATGGTTGTCCCAACTCCAGAGTGACGGGGACTGATAGTACTTCCACGTGATATCAAACAATGAATACGGTGATTGCAAAAAGCCACTGTGCAGTGTTTCCATGTTTAACTTCTCCAAGCTGGCTTATGATCGATCCACCTAATGCAATCATGGCAATGCCATCCTTGTGTTATTGAATGAAACATTGAATGCAATGACTGCTTGTTCCAATGCAACCTTGCTGGCACTCTTATGATTGTCGATTGTGATGAACCTGGGTCGTTGGATGCAACCCTAGTTTTTCGTTAGTAGTGTTGGTTGATGAAGAGGATTCGATCTCGTAACCTATAGGCGAGGTTGAATGTTTCAGGTTTCATCTTGCTGTAATCGTGTGTGAACACTTGTTGTGTCTTAGGTTTGAGATATTGTTGAGTTGAAAGGTTAGTGGTTTCGTTTTCTGAGATTTGAGTGGAAAGACTCCTTCCTACAACAAAAGTAACGGTACCATGGTCTCGTCCAAGCAAGGAGCTCATCGTTTAAAAGTGTATGTCCTGATCTTGGCCATCGAATGTTAAGGGTAAGTGATTTCTGAACTTAGAATTGCTAGTAACGTTTAGTTTACATTTCTAAAAACTAAAATGTCTAACGTTTGATCGTTCATGTGACAGGCACCAGTTTCGAAAGGAAAACTCGAGCCAGGGTTTGGATAAAGGTTGGAAATTCTCCAATCCTAGTAAGCTCCAGGTCTTCCAACCCTCGTAGGTTCTCTTTCGGTCTTGGTTGATGTGGTTTTTCAACAAACTGAGTAAGTAAGTTTTCGCCATACTTCGGCGTTGTTTATCAGTCGAGAATCTATGAATACTTCTGTGTTGAAGAGAAAGATTGTTTCAGGGAAAGACCCTTGTGTTTTAAGTGATACTCTGTCTTTTACTTTTGATGTCTAGCTTCATCAAAATGAAGTTGTAAAACTCGTTTTTATAGGTGGGGATAAACCCTGTGGGGTTTTCGTTTTGGAAGAGTATAGTTGACCTATGCGATGTTGCTTCCTTGGTGAAGTTGGAACCGGTGTTGGTTCGAACCTCAAACTTGGAAAAAATGTTTTGGTTTTAAGTTTGAATAAAATAAAGTTTGTAGCCAAAGCTCATTAACGTTGTGTGCTATGCTTTTAACTCTCGGCAATGGAAAACGTTGTATTAATGCTTAAACGTTTTATGTTATAAGTTTGAGTACTGTATAGGTAAACGTGACTGTCGAGCTATGCAAAATCTATATGCATTTTCGTAGATGATAAACTTTGTATGTTTGAAAATGATGAGACGGTTTTTCTTTTTGCAAAAGAAAAAGAATAGGGCCATGCCCAAATTATAGTCTTTCCTTCGAATGTAAAAGATGTTTCTAATAAAAACTCTATAAAGGACTTTCGAGCCAAAACTAGGTTTTGATCTATTGCTTGTATAGATCGTGTTTGTTTATTGTTGCAAAAGATTATAAGGATATAGTACTACTAACTAGGGTTTGATACGAAACCCAGTTTTGAACAATACATAAAGATTGTAATATATATGGAAGTAAGATGAATGAAAACAAAATAGGGTTTATATTATTTTCGTTCTCTGGTAGAACTAACATAATTAATGAAAATGTTATAACAGGAAATGAAAACAATGTGTATGTGAAAATGTGAAGACTGTGTAAATTGACTGTGATTTGCTGCTGTGTCCATCATTAGTGATTCTATTTATTGTAGCAATACCTATTTATTTGCAGATATGATGTATGGAAATTGAAATTACTTTTACTTCCTATATACATAATAGAGATAAGAAAAATTACAATGTATTTGTACAGGAAATAACAATGTTTGTTTTTCATGAAAACAATGGAATATTCTATACTGTAATGGTTACTATATAGTAATTACTACTGTTATTAGCTATAGGGCAGAAAATGAAACACAACTCAATCACTGTACTTATCTATCGAATCAAATGGCAGTTTGCTTATCTTTTCATCTATACTTAATTTTCTTCTCTACACTAGAGTACGATGCATAAAACAACATGTGGAAAAATGTAGAGATTGGTTTATCAATCCAGATTATCATTAAACTTAACATTTAGACTTAGAAAAAAATCAGAGATCAATTCTTCTTCAAAACAAATATTACCAATTTTTACTAAACAAAACTATTAACTGAAATAAAATAGGAAATAGTAAAACCTGGATTAATTTGTAGGGAAACAAACAGCCCAAGAAGATTGTTCCACCCAACCAATTCCTGAAGACAACCAAGTACTTGACTTAGGAGCCCCGAGCCTATTCACTGAACCACCAGGAGGAAGAAACTTAGGAATTTAGGATCTCCACTTGCAATAGCAGCAATTTTCAAATCTTCAAGAACTAGCAGCCCAAAGGACCTGCACCAGCACCTCTGGTTCTCCTTTTCAAATATTTTGTAGACTTATGATTGCACTGACAACTAACCTCCCTATTCGAATCTCTCAGTGATCACCTGATGCACATGAGGAAATATTTCTACAGAAAATATTGTGTAAGAGCTGCCTGCTCAATTTGAATTTTCCTTATGTAGGCTACCTAGGCCTTTCCAGTTGTTACTGGGTCATTAAATGAGTTGCTTTCCCACTCCCACCACCTGGGGAATAATGCCAAATTTTTAGGGGTAGTTGTCCCATAACCAATAGTTAGTGGTGAAGTGCAATTGCTGCCATCTATCCCATGCTTTCCAACAGCTTCCATTCCTCCTAGTGGGTCAGTGAACACTCATTTAATAGTTCCCTTGGGTGTTTGTCTCCTACTTTAATTTATTAAATAATAATAATTCAATAATTACATTCATCTTTGACCAAACTTGGTCATAATTTCAAAACTTTGAAATTAAAATTTAACATAAAGTATTTTTGCAAATAAAATATTATTTTCAGAATTTGGGTAGGTGACATACACCCCCCATTAAGTCTCAACATCGTCCTCGATGTTGGTTAATCACTCCTTGAGTGTTCCTGAAACAGAGTTGGGTATGCTGCCTACATACTACTCTCCAACTCCCAGGTTGCCTCTTCTGGGATAAGGTGATTCCATTGCACCTTCACTTGTCCAATGGTGCGATTTCGGAGCAGAGTTTCCCTCCTTTTGAGGATACAGTCCGGTTCCACCTGAAAATATCTGTCTTGTCCCACTTGTATATCATTCCAGTTTACAACATGAGTAGCATCGTGTACATACTTATTTAAAAATTATATATGAAAAACATTATGTATTTTTAAATTTGGTGGCAAGGCCAGTTGGTATGCCACTAGTCCAACCTTGGACAATATTTCAAAAGGACCACAATACCTGGGTGCCAACTTAGCACAGCTTCCCAATTTCAATGAACTCTTTTTCGATCTTACCTTGAGGAATACATGCTCACCAACCTGGAATTCTTTATGAGTCCTTTTTAAATCTGCTTGACTCTTTTTCCTATCTTGGGCAGCTTTTAAATTTCCTTGTACCTGTTTCACAATTAGTTCTAACTCCTGCAATAATTCAGGTCCTAAAACAACTCTGTTTACTGGGTCATTCCAAGAAACAGGTGTATCACATTTCCTACCAGAAAGAATTTCAAATGGGCTAAGTTTGGATGATGCATGATAATGGTTATTATATGCAAATTCTGCTAAGTGTAAGTAGTCTTCCCACTTACCAGGATGATCCTTAACATACATTCTCAGTAAGTCTTCCAAAACATGATTTACCTTTTCTATCTGTCCATCCATTTGTGGATGAAATGCGGTGCTGAAATTTAAGGTTGTATTCAACCCTTTGAACAATGACCTCTAAAAGTTTCCAGTAAACTTAGAGTCACGATCTGAAATTGTCATTTTTGGTATCCCATGTAGTCGAAAAATCCATTTCATGAAGATTTTTGCAATGTCTGGAGCTTTATGAGTAGTCTTCACAGGTATAAAGTGTGCAGCTTTGCTCAGTTTGTCCACTACCACCATGATAGAGTCATTTTGTTTCTAGCTTTTGGGTAATCCAGTAATAAAGTCTATGCTTATCACTTCCCATTTCCAACTCGGTATAGGTAACGGTTGCAACAATCCAGCAGGATGTTGGTGTTCAACCTTCACTTTTTGACAATCCAAACATTTTGCTATGTACTCTGCTACTTCATCTTTCATCCTAGGCCAATAATACTCCTTCCTTACCATAGTAATGGTCTTCTGATAACCTAGACGACCAGAATAATGACTTTTATGCATCTCGTTCAAAATCAAAAAATTTATTTCTGGTATGTCTGGTACATACAATCTATTTTTATACAGCAATAACCCATTTTCCTTCATGCTGTAATCTGCCATAATATTTTCAGAACTGTTGTTTGTTGTCTTTTCCTTTATTTTTCTGTATTCTTCATCTGTTTCATTCTTTTCAAGAATCTGATTTTCCAAATCTGTTGAATACGTACTGATGGCTGAAATAAAATTCAGTTTTTCCTTACGACACAAAGCATCTACAACCTTGTTCTCCTTCCCTTTAATATGCTAAATTTCAAAATCATACTCACTTAAGAAGGTCAACCATCTAGCTTGTCTAGCGTTCAGATTTGTCTGATCTAATAAATATTTCAGACCCATATTATCTGTCAACAATGTGAATTTTCTGCCAATAAGGTGATGACGCCACATTTTTAAGGCATGAATTACTGCCAATAACTCTAAATCATAAGTAGTGTAGTTCTTCTCATGTATTTTCAGCTTTCTAGATTCATATGCTACCGCATGCCCTTCTTGTGTTAGGACTCCACCGAGTCCGTCATTGCATGCATCTGTACAAACTATAAAATCTTTGTTAGGATCTGTTATCCTCAAGATGGGTGCTGTAGTCAATAATTCCTTTAATTTCTTAAAACTGTCAGAACATTTCTGATCCCATACAAATTTCCTCCCTTTCTTCTACAAAGAAGTTATGGGGTTGTCAATCCTCGAAAAACCTTCTATAAATTTTCTGTAATATCCAGTAATGCCCATAAATAACCTTACATCCGACACATCCTTAGGAACTGGCCAGTCATTAATGGCCCTTATCTTATCGACGTCAACCGAGATTCCTTCTTTAGAAATTATGTGTTCTAGATACTGAATTTTATCTTTGTGGAAGTCACACTTACTAAACTTAGCGTATAGTTGATGATCTCTCAGAACTTGTAAGATAATCTGTAGATTTTCATCATGCTCTTCTTTAATTTTAGAATACACTAAAATGTCATCTATAAACATAACAACAAACTTGTCTAAGTATTTTTGCAGAATATTATTCATCAAACACATAAATATAGTCGGGGCATTAGTCAAGCCAAATGGCATGACTACGAACTCGTAATGTCCATACCGAGTTTTGAAAGCTATCTTGAAAATATCTTCATCCTTAACCCGCACTTGATGATATCCTAATCTTAGATCAATCTTCGAAAATATCATTGCTCCACGCAGCTGATCAATTAGATCGTCTATGCGTGGCAACGGATACCGATTTTTTATTGTCATCTTATTAAGCTAGCGATAATATATACACAGTCTTAGGGTTCCATCTTTCTTCTTAATAAATATAACAGGTGCTCCCCAAGGAGACACGCTGGGTCTAATATAATTCTTATCAATCAGTTCCTTCAACTGTGATTTCAATTCATTTAATTCTAGTACATTCATTCTGTATGGAGCTTTAGAATTTGGTACTGCTCCTGGTATTAACTCGATGGTAAAATCTAAATCTCTTTTAGGAGGTAATCTTGGAATCTCCTCATGAAATACATCCTTAAAATCCTTTAGGACAGGTATGTCTTCTAATTTTAGTTTGTCCTCTTTGCAAACAAACTCATCATTTACTACATTTACTGCAAACAACTAACATCCTTTCCTAACTGCTCTCTTAACCTGCAATGCTGAAATCTATCTAAGGGTTACCTTTCTTGGGATACCTTTTATTTCTACAGTTTTTCCTTCTTCATCTAAACATGTAAAACTTTTTTCGTAACAGTTTAGAATGAGATGATGGGATTCTAACCAGTCTATCCCGATTATAATATTAGAAGATCCTAAAGGTAAAATATTCAACTTGATTTGTGTCTGTAATTGATTCATGGATAAAGCACAACTTTCTATAAAATCTGATACTTCCCTTTTTGTTCCAGTTGCTAGTCTAACTAACAAGGGTTTACTGAACTTTACTGCTTTTAATTTAAGACTTGCCACTATATCTGGTGACATATAACTTAAGCTAGCACCTGGGTCAATTAAAATAATAACAGGATGATTTTGCAGCATACCTTCAATCTCTACCATGGAGATTTGATTATCTACTTGCCTGTTGTCAAGTGCTGCATTGATTCTGGGCATTTCCCTTGCCACATCTCTGACAGTAGGTTCAGTCTTAATAGAGTGAATGTTGTTAGCTTTCTGCTTCCTCAAGGGACATTTTGATGCATAGTGGGGACCTTGAAACTCAAAACATTTGATGGTTGTCTTTTGCTCATTGGTCCTGGCATTATTAGGTGCATTTCAGGGTGCTGTAGAATTCTGTTGTTGATTGTTTCTGGAATTATTCCCTTGATAATTCCGATTCTGAAAATTTTTCTTTTGGAAATCGGAATTTCCACTGAACCTGAAATTTTTCCTTTTCAGTTCAAAATAGTTGGGCTTATGACTTTTCCAGTTTGACATTCCTTCTCTTTTCCGATTTGTGTTATAACAGAAAACTGACTTTCTCATAGCCTCTTCCAAGGTCTTAGGACTATCATACTCGATTCTGTCCTTAATATTGAAAGGTAGGCAGCTCAAGTATCTTTGAATTTTTGGTTTTTCTTCTATGAGGTATGGCACATATCTCAGTAAGTTCAAAAATTTACTGTTCATTTCCTTCATGTTCATACCTCCCAGCTTCAAGTCATAGAACTCTTTGGATTTTTCTTCGTAGTACTGTTCACATAAAAACTTCTTAAAGTATCGTTTAAAAGTACTCTAGTTTACATCTCTATCCTTGATACCTTTTACTCTTTTGATGTCCTGCCACCAAATATATTCATTTCTGGTCAAGTTATATATATCCATTTTTGCTTTCAAGAACTCTAAATAGTTATAAATCTAGAAATATTTCTTCATACCGGACAGCCATGCTTCAGCTATCTCGACCTTCTCCGTTTCTCCATTGAATGTTGGAGGTCTAATCTTTTTGAACTCCCCGGAAATATGTTCATACTCTTTATGGCTTCTCTTTCTAGGTTTGTAATCTCCTTTACTGCTATCGCTTGAATAGTTACGCCTCTTTTTGCATGCTTCAATAGCATCTCCTGATGATGTCGAATTACTGTTCACATGATCGATTTTCATTTTCTTACTTTTGTTCCCATGAGGCAGATCCTTAGTTTTGGAGATATCTTCATTATCTCTCTCCTGCTCATCAATTGGGCACTGTTCAAAGAGCACTTGATTCAACTCTTCTTGTGCTTTCAGAATTATTTCATTGTCCTGTTTCACAGATCTAATTTCTTCCTTTAATTCCTTAAATGCACGTAACAATTCTGACGAATTGTTATTTAATTCACTGTGACCTTCTTCTGCATAGTGTTGTCCCATGCTATGGCTCTTTGGTTGAAATCCGTCTTCTAACTGTTTAGCTGAATTCTCCATACCTATAACTTAAAATAATTTCTGAATAACATAAAAATTAAAATTTCAAATTAGTAAAATTTTCTACTGTATAAATTTTTCTGCTGCATGTTCTTGGACCTCTTTCAGGCCTAGAGTTTGAACATGAGCTCTGATACCACATGTAACATCCTGTATTTCCATAAAAATTTATTACTTTTGAAAACAACATTAAATACGATAATTATAGTTGCCGAAAATAATAATTGTTTGATTGCGACAACAATGATTGAAAAGTCATTAGTACTAAACATAATTTAATTTATGTATTAGCAGCATTGTGATAACGACAACTTTAACACACATTTGACAAACATGATTATGGTAATAAATGAACTAACAGGTCAGAAATATGATGCGATACTTTTTCTTTTGAGATGATACTGACAGTTTGCTTTTTGATGTCCAAGGGTGTCCTACGAGGTACCCTGGAGTTTACTTAGCTGCAACGCTAAAGCTTTTGAAATGTTCTATGTGCAGATGACAGGTAAGAAGTTCCATGACTGCGTAAATTCAAATTACGTCTATAGTTCAAATTCGACGTCGTAAATAAATAGAATGTTAGAAATCTGTTGTGACTCACAAAAACATGTAGGTATGACTTACATGGTTATATTTACTGTTTTCAAAGGTTGTAATCATCGTCGATGTTGTAACTGGCTTTTTCGTCATCTTAAGATAATTAATATCTTCATAGCACTGATGTGGTAAATTGCACCGCAAAATCATTAATTGTTTGCAATGAGAAATTATGGTAAGAAGTACATAGCATTCAAGTAGTTTTTATGCAAATATTTATCATTGGATTCATTTGATTATCAAAATGCAAATTATATCCTTCTATTAAATGCAACTACATAAACTATGAGAAAATATAAACAAGAATAGAAAATTACAATGTTAATATTATAATCCTTATAAATTGTTAATCCTATGCTATATATTAACAATGTCTAACTAGATACATTATGTATATAAGACTTGTGGCTTAGAAATGAACAATGTTCACAATATAAACCTTGAAACTATATAAACTTTTGATATTAAATAAAAACATAACACAAATAATATGTCATAAGCATAACTTGGAAACTATATGAATACTATATAAACTTTGAAATGTTAAATAAATGTAACATATAGGCTTGGAACTATATATATAAACTTTTTATATTAAATAAAATTCTAACACTAAAGTTTTAACGTCGTGAATCAAGCTTGAAGACCATATCATTGATATATATGGTATTAACAGGTATTAAATGCCGAATGGACTGTTTGACAGGCCTTTAAAACATGGCATGTGCTTCGAGCTAGCGTGGAGATAGTGTATCGATCTGCATTAATGGCTGTCCCAACTCCAGAGTGACGGGGACTGATAGTACTTCCACGTGATATCAAACAATGAATACGGTGATTGCAAAAGGCCACTCTGCAGTGTTTCCATGTTTAACTTCTCCGAGCTGGCTTATGATCGACCCACCCAATGTAATCGTGGCAATGCCATGCTTGTTCTATTGAATGAAACATTTAATGCAATGACTGCTTGTTCCAATGCAACCTTGTTGGCACTCTCATGATCGTCGATTGTGATGAACCTGGGTCGTTGGATGTGACCCTAGTTTTTCTTTCATAGTGTTGATTGATGAGGAGTGACTTTCGTTCGTTGTTACTATTGTTTCGGTAGTGTAGCCGACAGGCTGCTGGATTTTAGGTTTAGAAGAGAATGTAAGAGGATTCGACCTCGTAACCTGTAGGCGAGGTTGAATGTTGCAGGTTTCGTCTTGCTGTAATGGTGTGTGAACACTTTTTATGTCTTAGGTTTGAGATACTATTGAGTTGAAAGGTTAGCGGTTTCATTTTCTGAGTTTTAAGTGGAAAGACTCCTTCTTGCAACAAAAGTAACAATACCCTGGTCTCGTCCAAGCAAGGAGCTCGTCGTTTAAAGGTGTATGTCCTGAGCTCAGCTGTCGACTATCAAGGGTAAATGATTTCTGAACTCAGATTTGCTAGTAACGTTTAGTTTACATTTTTAAAAGGGAAAATGTCTAACGTTTGATCGTTCATGTGATAGGCACCAGTTTCGAAAGGAAAACTCAAGCTAGGTTTTGGATAAAGGTTGGCAATTCTCCAATCTTGGTAAGCTCCGGGTCTTCCAACCCTTGTAGGTTCTCTTTCGGTCTTGGTTGATGTGGTTTTTCAATCAATTGAGTAACTAAGTTTTCGCCATACTTCGACGTTGTTTATCAGTCGAGAATCTATGAATACTTCTGTGTTGAAGAGAAATCTTGTTTCAGGGAAAGACCCTCGTATTTTAAGTGATACTCTGTCTTTTACTTTTGATGTCTAGCTTCATCAAAATGAAGTTGTAAAACTCGTTTTTATAGGTGGGGATAAACCCTGTGGGGGTTTTTGTTTTGGAAAAGTATAGTCGACCTGTGCAATGTTGCTTCCTTGGTGAAGCTGGAACCCGTGTTGGTTCGAATCTCAAACTTGGAAAAAATGTTTTGGTTTTAAGTTTGAATGAAATAATGTTTGGAGTCGAAGCTTGTTAACTCTGTGTGCTATGTTTTTAACTCTCGGCAATGGAAAATGTTGTATTAATGCTTAAACGTTTTATGTTATAAGTTTGAGTACTGTATAGGTAAACGTGACTGTCGAGCTATGCGAAATCTATATGCATTTTCGTAGATGGTAAACTCTGTATGTTTGAAAATGACAAGATGGTTTTTCGTTTTGCAAAAGAAAAAGAATAGGGCCATGCCCAAATTCTAGTCTTTGCTTCGAATGTAAAAGATGTTTCTAATAAAAACTCCAGAAAGGACTTTCTAGCAAAAACTAGGTTTTGATCTGTTGCTTGTGTAGATCGTGTTTGTTTACTGTTGCAAAAGATGATAAGGATATAGTACTACTAACTAGGGTTTGATATGAAACCCAGTTTTGAACATTACATAAAGATTGTAATATATATGGAAGTAAGATGAATGAAAACAAAATAGGTTTTATATTGTTTTTGTTCTCTGATAGAACTAATATAATTAATGAAAATGTTATAACAGGAAATGAAAACAATGTGTATGTGAAAATGTAAAGACTATGTAAATTGACTGTGATTTGTAGTTGTGTCCATCGTTAGCAATTCTATTTATTGCACCAATACCTATTTATTTGCTGATATGATGTATGGAAATTGAAATTACTTTTACTTCCTATATACATAATAGAGATAAGAAAAATTACAATGTATTTGTACAGGAAATAACAATGTTTGTTTTTCATGAGAACAATGGAATATTCTACACTGTAATGGTTACTATATAGTAATTACTATTGTTATTAGCTATAGGGCAAAAAATGAAACACAACTCAATCACTGTACTTATCTATCGAATCAAATGGTAGATTGCCTATCTTTTGATCTATACTTAATTTGCTTCTCTACACTAGAGTACCATGCATAAAACAAGATGTGGAAAAATGTAGAGATTGGTTTATCAATTCAGATTATCATTAAACTTAACATTCAGACTTAAAACAAAATCAGAGATCAATTATTCTTCAAAACAGAGATTACTAATGTTTACTAAACAGAACTATTAACTGAAATATAATTAGAAACAGTAAAACCTAGATTAATCTGTGGGTAAACAAATAGCCCAAGAAGACTGTTCCACCCAACCAATTCCTGAATACAGCCAAGTAGTTACCTTAGGACACCCGAGCCTATTCACTGAACCACCAGGAGGAAGAAACTTAGGAATTTAGGATCTCTAATTGCAGTAGCAGCAATTGTCAAATATTCAAGAAATAGCAGTCCAAAGGACCTGCACCAGCACCTCTGGTTCTCCTTATCAAATAGTTTGCAGACTTATGATTGCACTCACAACTAACCTCCCCATTCAAATCTCTTAGTGATCACCTGATGCACATGAGGAAATATTTTTGCAGAAAATATTGTGTAAGAGCTGCCTACTCGATTCGAATTTGCCTTATGTATGCTGCCTAGGCCTTTTCAGTTGTTACTGGGTCATTAAATGAGCTGCTTGCCCACTCCCACCACCTGTGGGATAATGCCACATTTTTAGGGGTAGTTGTCACATAACCAACAATTAGTGGTGAAGTGCAATTGCTACCATCTGTCCCATGCTTTCCAACAGCTTTCATTCCTCCTAGTGGGTCAGTGAACACTCATTTAACAGTTCCCTTGGGTGTTTGTCTCCTACTTTAATTTATTAAATAATAATAATTCAGTAGTTACATTCATCTTTGACCAAACTTGGTCATAATTTCAAAACTTTGAAATTAAAATTTAACATAAAGTATTTTTGCAAATAAAATATTATTTTCAGAATTTGGGTAGGTGACAGTTCCAAATAAGTCAAGCATAGAGAGTACGTTTTAGATCATAAATAAAGCATATTTGCAACATATTTGGCACAAATTATTGTCAGTCATAAATTATATTGAGGCTGCCATCAACTAATTTGAACATGATGTGCAACTAAGGCGTGAATGCTTCCTTAATAGTATGCGTGAAGTTCCTTTAAACCATTGAATTCCATATCTCAAAACCATACATGCCAATGAACCATGGAAATGAACTCATACCTCTGCTTTGTACCTAACAATCAACCACCCTTGTTGCCTAAACCACCATTGGTACCTAGTCACATTGGTGTTACACCCATCCACACCATTCCTTTCCTAATCCCTCCTTACGGAGTAATAAGCGCCCCGGTTATGGCTACCCTTAGCCTCCCTGGATTAACCTTAGGATTACCCGTTTGGTATATTTCGTCTCCCGTTCCCCCGCCGACACCAGATGTCGTCCTGCAACCGGTGCAACCCATTGTCACTACTAGTCAACCACCTCCCAGTGTCGCTACCCCGTCGTCCTCCACGAACCCCCCTCCTCCTCTCAAGCCCACTGGGGGCAGAGGTCCACAACCATACATTGCTGTACCACCTCCCAAGACAGTCAAAACCCCCCCCGTGTTTCGTGCTCCTCCCAAATGCTCGTTGTGTGATGAGTTAGGTCACCCCACTCATCAATGTCCACAGTTACCGGCATTACAGGAACACATGAAAATGTTCGACGACGGCCCCAAAATCCTTGTCGTCAAACACGACCCAACCCCCAAGCCTCATGATAACACCCTGCATACCAACCACCCCTGTGCGATATGCGGTGTTTACGGGCATTACTCCCATCACTGTCCCGATCTCCCCGATTACAGAGCAGCTCTCTATGAGATGAACAATCTGGATCTTGAGATGGCACCACCCACCATTGAGGAGATCCACCCCCCGGTCTCCTCCCCTTCAGGAGAGGTTAATACCATTTATATGATCTCTTCAACCACTACTCCCTCGTCAACTGGTTTGACGACTCAAACTTTCCATACTAATGAGGAGATTCTCGAGGCCCTCACTGCCCCGGATTATCCCTAGGATGACATGCATCATCGTTCCTACTTCCTCCCAAAAGAATCCTCCTCTAGCACTGCTACCCAATTTGCAGTTGAATCTAAAGATTTCCTTCCCACCAAGGTCGACTGGTTTAAGGATCCTATTCCTGCTCCTGATGCCTTCAAGGAGGGTAACATGGCCAACATCTCACCTATCATCCAAATTGATATCGCTACCCCAGGCAACCCCCCCGAACTCATCACTTTAGGAGCCTCCTGCAGTGAGCAAGAGATTGAGGAATACAAAAAACTCTTCAGAGAGTTCCGTGATGTATTTGCTTGGTCCTATACTAAAATGCCTGGTCTTGAACCCGCCATTATAGAACACCACATTGACACATGGCCAGATGTACCCCCTGTTCACCAGAAACAACGCCCCATTCATCCCTCCAAGCTCCCAGCTGTCAAAGCTGAGATTGAGAAACTTCGCAAGGTAGGGTTCATTTATCCTATTGCTTATACCACTTGGGTTTCCAACCCCGTTCCCGTTAACAAAAAACAAGGCACCATTAGAGTGTGTATTGACTTCCATGATTTAAACCGCGCTTGTCCCAAGGACAAATTCCCCATGCCATTTATTGACCAGCTCATCGATGCGTGTGCGGGACATGAAGTCCTCTCTTTCATGGATGGTTTTTCTGGATACAATCAGATTCAGATCCGGAAGGAGGATCAGTACAAGACTGCCTTTACTACCCCGTGGGGCACCTTTGCCTATCGTGTCATGCCTTTTGGCCTCAAAAATGCTGGTGCCACCTTCCAGTGGGCCATGATCTATTGCTTTCACGATTTGGTCCATATCTTGCTAGTCTACCTTGATGACCTTACAGCTCGTTCCCGAAAATGATTAGACCACCTTAACGACCTTCGGCAAGTTTTTCTGCGTTGTCGCAAATATCAAATCCGCTTGAACCCACACAAGTGTGTCTTTTGCGTTCCAGCAGGCCGATTGTTGGGTTTCATTGTTTCCCAGAAAGGAATTACTATTGATCCCCTGAAAGTACAAGCCATCTTAGACCTTCCCTCTCCTCGCACGCTCCGGCAGCTCCAAAGTCTGTAGGGGCGATCCAATTTCCTTCGACGCTTTGTTCCTGATTACGCCACTACCATTCATGGTTTCTTGTGCCTGCTCCATACCCACATACCCTTTGTCTGGGATGAGCAAGCAAAAGCTGCATTCGAAGCCCTCAAGAAAGCTCTCACACAATCCCCCTTGATCTCCCCGTCGGATTTCTCTCAGGACTTCATCCTATACATCTCGGCATCTGAGTATGCCGTGTTCGGAGTCTTGGTTCAGGAAGACGCCTCTCACCAAGAGTATGTCATTTACTACGTCAGCCAGACCTTGTCTGGTCCACCCCTACATTACCCATATGAGGAGAGACTAGTCCTCGCAGTGGTCTTTTCCATCCAAAAATTACGACACTACATCTTACTTAGTCATACCACCATCATCGCCGATTCCAACCCCATGGTCTATCTCTTAAACCAGCGGCTACTACAAGGTCGTGTTGCTAAATGGGTCATTATTCTCCAGGAATATGACCTCATTTTCAGAACCCCTAGCACCAAAGCCCTCGCACTTGTCCAGCACATCACTGATCTCCCCTCCCTTCTGCCATCCCTACAAATCTCCGATGAGTTACCTGACAACCACTTGTTCACCATCTCGTCTGATGACCCATAGTACGGTGATATTTTGTTATATCTTCGCACGTAGAAGTTCAGACCCAAAGTCACCCATAATGGACGTCGTCGTATCTGTCACCAGGCCTCTTGATATCTCCTCTTAGGCGATGTCCTTTACCGACGGGGGGTTGACAAAATTCTTCGTCATTGCCTTACACACGAGGAAGCTGAACACGTCCTTAATGATTGTCATAGCAGTGCCTGCGGCGGCCATTTCTCTGGGATGGCCACCTCCCAAAAACTCATCCATGCCAGATACTTCTGGCCCACACTTTTCATCGACTGCATCACTGCGGTCAAGCATTGCCATAATTGCCAACTTTTCACCCCCAAGGCCCGGACACCTCCTGCTCCCCTACACCCAGTCGTCACCGTTGGTCCCTTTTGTAAGTGGGCCATCAACTTCATGGAGTGTAGACCCCTGTCTACCAACGGCCACAAGTATATCATTGTCACCGTTGATTACTTCACCAAATGGGCAGAAGCCATGCCCACCTTCAATTGTACGGCTGGCACCACTGCTCGCTTCTTTTTTAACCACGTTATCACTCGATTCGGGGTTCCTAAACAGTTGGTCTCAGACCATGGTTCCCACTTCGAATATTCCGTTTGGCGCGAGTTATCCACCCTCCTCAAGTTTGAACATCAATTTTCCTCTGCTTACTACCCCCAAGGGAACGACCAAGTAGAGGCCATTAACAAAATCTTAAAAACCATCCTCCAACGCACTGTCGACCGACATAAGTCCAATTGGCACCACATGCTATTCCCCGCCTTATGGGCTTACCGTACATCCACTAAGACCGCCACTGGTTTTACTCCGTTTCATTTTTTTCATGGTGTCGAGTCTGTCCTCCCCATCGAGTGTCAGATACCTGCCTTACATATCGCCGTTGAGCTTCTCCCCGATACCTCCCCCCTTGAGCAATGTCTGCTATCCCTCGAACAAGCCGATGAAGACTGTCATGCCGCTCTTCAGACCATTGAAGCTGCCAAGAACAGCTCCAAAGCTGGTTATGACAAGCATGTACACCCTCGAACTTTCCACGAAGGGGACCTCGTCCTCGCCTGTGACCAAGCCCATGACACAACCGGTAAAGGGAAGTTTGAATCCATGTGGCAAGGCCCTTACATCGTGCAGACTTGTCTCAGCAAGGGGGCATACATTTTAGCCGACTCCGAAGGTCACCCTTTGCGCAACCCCCGTAATGGGTTGTATCTTAAGCGTTTTTACCCCTAAATTAAAGTACGACCTCATTGGTCCGCATTGTACAGTTTGCTCTCTTTTTGTTTTTCACCTTTTTTACCTCAATCTTACATTCCTCATTTTTGCATGACCACAGGTGGACCATCTTCCACCTTGTTACACTGGCTTTGTCGATGGAGCAAGCCACTGGTCTCCCAACCTAGCTTCTGCAGCATGGGTCTTATATTCCCCCTCACATGAGTTGATTCACCTTGACGGAATATGTATAGGCGCTAGTACCAATAACCAGGCGGAGTATGATGCTGTGACCGGTCTCCTGACTGCTGCCCTCCAGATGGGAATATGTCACCTTCATGTGTTCCTTGACTCCCAGCTACTTGTCTCCCAGCTCAACAACTGCTACCAGGTACCTGATCCCTGCCTTTTTAGAAAATTCCTACGCACAAAACAACTCAGCCGACAGTTTGAATCCATAACATTCACACATGTCCCAAGAGACCAAAATAGTGTCGCAGATCAAATGGCTAACAATATCCTAGATTGGCACATCAATCACACCATGTAACACCTCCATCATGCATCATCATCCCGTAACATCTCATAAAAATATATAAAAAACCCAAAAAGATTGCATCGCATCAACATTTGCATTCATGTACAAAAAACCATAAAACCACATTTATATCCATAAAGGCATCCACATGCCTAATCATACATACATCATGTTGCATCACATAAAATACACAAGGGGCATCCACATGCCCAACATCCTAGACTACTTGCATCCACGTGCAATACAAACATATGCCAACTCATAAAGCGCATCCACGTGCATACAACTCAAACATCATCACAAAAAGGTGCATCCACGTGCATATATATATCAAAAAATACATGTCCATATGCTATACATGTCCTGAGTACCCCCGTACTCAGCTATACAAAAAATGTCTATACATCCCTAAAGCCTCATAAAATACATGCCGTAGCTACAAAACTCGGGGGGAGTCCCCTGCACTCCCTAATGAGAGTCCTACCCTGCATCACTGCCTGCATCTGCTACCTCTGAGGCCTCCCCTTGCTCCTCCTCCGGCAAGTCCTCATCACCTACAGGCTCCTGTGCTCGTGCCCTGTCCACCAAGATAGCCACCCGGATCGCAATGGATCGGAACTCCCAGGGTGCCCTCATGCAATCCTGAACCACGTCTGGATCGACGTCCCGCCACCCCTCGTTGGTCACCCCCACCAGCAAACGGTCTAGCAACATCTATACGGAATCTAGCATCCCCTCCGTGTCCCGACGACGCACCTTCCCCCGTCCGAGCAGAGCTGGAACAACCACAATCCCCCTCCGTGCCACATGCCCTGGCGGAGGCCTCGGGCCCACGTCTGCAGATCACCCATCCGTCAGTAACAGTATATCAATAAACTATCATATATAAGACTTGACATCCATAACATGCAAGCAAAAACATACGTACCATTGGGTCCCCATGCCTGTCCTGGTGCCCGTGGTGCTTATGGATCTCCAGTATAGTCCATATCTCTATATGGATAGTCGTCCAGTGTCAAAGGTATCTGCAGCCACTGTAGGTACAACTCCTGTGTGAAGTATCTACCAACCTCGCCGCCACCACGGCGGCGCATCATCTCTCCCCACCGCACCATCCGCGGCTTCCTCAAACCTCCTACCCTGATCGGTACCCGCGGCCGCAGGGTGGGTACCCTCTCCATGAAGAACACACATAGGAAGGACCCATAGCAACATCCCTTGCCAGATTCCTTCGCCGATGTCAGCTGTCACTGCACATAGGTGAGGAACATCTAGCCCCACGCATAGTAGACCCCATCCAGTATGCGCTCTACCAGCTGCATCTGGGCCCCAGACACCTTCTCTGGTGACTGGGACCCCAATACACGAACCACACATGCCGCCATGGCCTGTACTGATGGCTCCTGTAGGTCTAACACCCGGAGTGCATTCCTATGCACTCTAGCCTCTGGAACACAGTACTGCTCCAGCATGTACTCGATCTCTATCCGTAGATACTTGCGGCTGCGTATCCGCCACCCTACCCAGACAGGGAAACCCCGTCAGGAAATATACATCTGTCAGGGTGAGGTCCACCCTCTCACCCTGTACTCTGAAGGCCTATATGTCTGGCTCCCAGAAACTAATCAGCCTGTTCAGCAACAACCCTACCGAACGCATCATCGATACCTGCGTGAACTTCAACAGTCCGCACAACCCCAATACCGACCGCACATGACGGTCCCCCTGGATGACCGTCACTATCTCATCCGGGATCTCCCGCTCCCTCCACAATACCAATGGCATCCTGTCAAACACGCAAGGCAAACTCATCAAACTCATGTCAAAATAGTAAACCCTTCCCCCCCCGGGAAACCCTAACAGCTCGATCTGAAATCGCGGCTTTAGGGCTCCCTGTCGCGGTTTCCGACCGTGGCTGTCAAGCCTACAGTCGCGGTCCCAAACTACGCCTGTCAGAGCTCAACTCGCAGTCACGCACCGCGTGTCCCTCCTTGGAACAAGCTGTATCAGACCGCGTGTCCAGCCCCAAAACTCATGGTCTCCAACCGCGTGGTCCACCAAAAAACCTGCGGTCCTTGACCGCTGTTCCAACCCTCTAACCCGCGGTCCACCCCACGTGGACCATACAAATACCCTTGGGACCCACTACCCACCCCCCGAACCCAAAAAACATGCAGGTATGAGTTTGATGGAATACCTGTATCTCCCGGATCTGAAATCGACCGATCGGATCATCCAGAACTGCCACCTCATCTCTAGCCCATTCTGATCACTAGTGAAAGTCAAATAGTACAAATGACACTTGTCATGTTGGACCCACTCACTATTTATAGTCTGTTGACTTTTTCTTGTTTTGGCCATTTTGAACCCATACGGAGTCCATTTTTCGAACCGTTTCCACCACTGGAATCAGCACGACGCGACCGTCATGATGGTCACCTTGTTGCATTATTTTTTACACTTCCCTTTTTGCCCATTTTTTTAGACACCACTAGTCACCTCGATTTGCGTGCCACTTCAGCTGCTCTCCATTTTTAGCAAGTTTTATATCGCCGGATTCATTTTTTCGAGCTCGTGATGATGCTTGAGAACATTTCTCGCTCTCACTTGGTATAGTTTCAACATTGTGTCCCGACACCTTGCTGCCTCGGTTTGCTTGCCACATCAACCACCATCGGATTGTTCCACATTTTTACATGAGCCCTCCACTCTTGTCATACTGCAAATATTTCATTATTTTTCCACCATTCATTCACCCCGCAAGGAGGCCCACTAGTGTTCCCCACTACCCTCGTTCTTGGTCATCTTCAATGTTCCTTGATTGAACACTTCCTCCTTGCTTGGCCATTCCTTTTGTTTGGTATAATTTTATCCCTTTTTCAGGCCGAACAAGTCCTTTACGAAAAAGGCACTTAGGGAGTTTCTGTTAAGCTCTTTTCTGACTCCTAAAACATTGAAAAGATCGCCGAGCAATCTTGCTTCCTTTCATGCTCGTTAAAGTACCTGAAATGGCGTCTATCTGGTATAAGTTTAACCCTTTTCCGGACCTGGTAGACTAATTACGAAAAAGGAATACTCTAGTCACACTGGCTAGAAGAGTTCGTCATTGCATCCTTTTATGCTTCTTTGGGCCTAGGAGACTAACACATGAAAAAGCAACCCCCTGGAGTCTTCTTATTTGCTTTCAGACTCTCTAAAATTGAAAGCACCCACGAGCATGAACTGTCCTGGGCTCGTATAAATCCACATGACAGTACCATTCCATTACTTCACAGTCTTCTTGTTGCTTTCAGACTCCTTAAAATTGAAAGCGACCACGAGCATGAACTGTCCTGGGCTCGTATAAATCCACACGACAATATTATTTTATACACACTTCTTCTAGTTCCCTAACCAATGAAGAAGTCCCCCCCCGTGCCTCCTGGCACTATGATCGATCATCTCGGCAGCACCCCCAATCAGGTCGCCTTTGTTCAGTGTATTCTGCAGTCTCCTGCCATTTTATACCAGCGTGAGTCTCCCTCAGCCCAGTCCCCATCCTTGATCCATTACAACTATGATCCCTTTCCCACCAGTCAATTTCATATGCTGCCCGATCATCCCCATTATCATACTCTGAACAAAGGAAGTTTGAGTCCACCCACTCTACTTGCCCAGTTGTCCCCCCACATTTTGTCAGTCTTGCCATCAGTACTCTCACACTTCGGTTCTCCACCTTGCGCTCCTGTCAAGGAAACATCATTGCCTTGATAGTTGCAGGTCTCCCTCTGTCGACGATAGGCCCAAAGGTCCCTACGCCTTGGACTCATCACCATCTATGGTAAGTGCCTACGGACCATTCTGAGAGGAGTCATCATTGCCTCTCCGAGTGGTTGTTTCTCACATGCTCAACTTCAACACCTTGATCGCATTGTCGAGAATCGCGTAGGGTTATATCCCTTCAGTTTTTAGTCGAAGACCCCGGATTTCCCCCGACTCTAGCACATTGGTGAGTCACTTCGGAATGCCCAATTAGATGTTCCCGTAGATGTCCAGGCTGCGTTGGCGATTGTATTCGGAAGCCATCCAGTTATATGCTTCCTTGAGTACCCAGTTCAGTCCCAGTTCAGTGTACCATTGAGAGTATGACCCATTGTCACTATAATCCAGCAGCTCATTAGTTCCTCTGGTACCACACTCAGTAGCACTGTTGTCATTCCAGTATATCAGTTCTTCAGCTCCGACATGGTCAACCCAGCAGTATGTCCCAGATTTGGTGTCCCCTCTGGACTCTTATGATGTACACAGTGCTTCTCTATGACTCTTACAGGTCCCTCTTTTCGGGCCTCACAGTTCTTTTTATGTATCTTGATACAAGCATGGGTATGCTTGCCTCGTCCATATATTGAGATTCTTCCTCATTCAGTATTTGAGGTTATGTATATGTCAGGTCCCCATTTTTTGGACCCCATTGTTATTATTATGTTATATCCTTATATGAGCATGGGAATGCCCGCCTCGTCCATATGATCAGATGATTCCTCATCCATTATTGAGGTTATGTACTTTTAGTTCTTGCAGTTTGTTCGGGATCGTTGTTCCGGGCTTCAGTTTGTTTCTTCTCTTCTCCACACCCCAGGAAAACCTTACATGACTTATGATGTCCATCGGCCATACGATGAGCTCCTGCCCTCACACATCAGGGGGCAATCTGTTAACACCCAAAAAGTGTTCACTACCTCATCTACCTCATTACATGGTTCATTTGTCCATTTTCCTACCATATTTCTCTTAAAAACCCTGAAAATCCCACTAAAAAGCCTCCAAAAGGCCACAAACCCATCAAAAAAGCCTCAAAAAGGCTAAAAAACCCCTTTGTCCTCCAAAAATATCCAAAATTCCTCTAAAAATAGCAAAAACCCTCTAAAAAGGGAATAAAAAATATAAAATAATGAGGAAAAGGAGGAAAAAACCCTATACAGCTGACCTAAACCATATGGTTCCCAAAACCATGGGCCAGCACTCCACCACCAGAAAACTATAAATAGGTGATGGAGACCCCTTATTTCACATCCACAATCATAAGCACCCTTACTCTGCCAAAATAGCTCTCGAAACCCTAGCTCACCCTTGAGCTACTTTCACCTTGAGAGCCCCTTTTGGCCCATTCCCATCATTTGGAGAAAGAGAAGGAGCAAGTTGGAGCTTGGAGCAACCCTCTTGGGCCATTGCAAGAGCTTCACCAACCTTCACAATGGAGGTAAAATTAATACAAAAGCCATTCTTTACATCTTGTTTTTTCTGTTTCATGCACATATTTAGAGTAATTTACATTTCTGTTTTAGCATTTTAATTTACAATTTACTGAACTGCTACTAAGGAGTCCCTTCTCCTTAGTAGGTGCTCATTTGCACAAGCTAGGGGTAAAACCCTAGCTACACACTTACTACTGGTTCTCGTGTGGTAGCAACAAGACTTCTTATTGTTGGTTCTTATGTGACAACAATAGGGTTTATGTAGCAACATCCTCTTCATGCTTGGGTGTTTAGGGGATGTAAAAATGGGATCATCTTGGGAAGTAGACAGGGAATGATGAAAGTTTTGATTGGACAAGGATGGTGATTCTTTGGTAGCAATGACATGGATGTTGTGGAAATGGTGCAGGTTATGAAGGAATGCCACTTGAATTCTGAAAACTTGGTTTTCAAATCCTTCAAATAAGTTCTTCATGTATCTCATTCGAGATCCATTTACAACTTTGAATGGAAAAAGTCTTCATGTTGTTGTCTTCAGCGAAGACATTGTTGTAATAAGCTTATTAGAACTTGATATTTGAACATGGAACAACATATCATTATATTTCATCTTCACATTTAGTTGTATTTGAATCATTCGAATTAGCATAAAATTTGGATTCAAGAAGCATTGTGCATGGATTAACCTCTAAATTCTCCCAGTATCTGCAAAAAAAAAAAGCACTTACCTGCAATAAAATGTAAGATCATGGAATAAGAGAGGTGTACGGGCTCTCTTCATCCAAGAAATATGAAAAAAAACAAAAAAATAGTGCTTATAAAACAAATCCAAAGAAAACGAACGAAGTAAAATTCATTTTATACCTGCTGAGGAGTGGTGGTCGCCTTGGACTACCTGGTCGTATTTCATTAATAAATTTTACATTCCTTGTCCGATTTGAGCGATTCGAAATCCAAATGAAAGTGTATTCATAGGGATACTTCTAGTAGAAACAGATTTTAAAAATTCCATGATATGATATGTCCTATATTTCGAGTAACAACCTGCATCCTAGTGTTGTTTGTGAGTTCTATCCTAGACCAACAATCACTATTTTGAGTGCAACGTTTTTGTTTAAGGACAGATTGACATGATTCCAATTAGAGGTGAAATTATATTCATATAGGTATCTCCAATGAAAACAGGTTTTGAATAAAAGAATAATTGATGGGTCAAATACGCCAATGAACAACTGATAAAGCAAAGTTTTCAGAATGCAGATTTATGACAATCAGTTAGTATTTTGGTAATAAGTTTGTCATACGATATTGAAATAAAGCGATTCAAATTGAATTGAAAACTAAATTTATAGTAGAATTGTTGGGCGAGGCACAAGGTGTGCCCTGTTTTTCCAAGGTTCACGCAGTTGTGCTAAAGAGGCTCAAGAGAAGTGCAGTTTCGACAAAGCATAGCTTGAGGACAAATTAGCGGAGTTTTTGCGATTGGCGAAGTTATGATGAAGCAAAGTAAAAGTACAAATTCAAGACAACACAAATTCATCGAAGGTTGGTAATGACCTAATTTTGGGAAAGTGTCTCCGTAATTCTCGGGCGAAGGGTATGGAATTACGTGTTCTTAGAGGAAAAGGGACCTGTCGCCTTAGTTAAGCAGAGTACTATGGATGACCAGGACAACTGAGACAACAAGGGCGGCGGAAACCATTAGAGGTAAAACGATGGATCAACAACAACAGAAGAGGTAGAGCGGCAGAAAGGGACAGGTCAGTATGCAGTTAGAGTTGTTCCATCAGAGATGCGCATGTCAGGAGGGCGTCAGAGCTAGGAGTGGCACAAAAAGAAGGTCGAAGGAAAGTGAAGCAGTTTTCGACTATGACAGGCTTGGTTATCGGGGTCATCGCGCAACTTTTGTGGGATTTTTTATACTATAGGGCTTTCGGCCCATAATGATTGTAAAGACATGACCCACGGGAACGATCTATAAAAGGGGCAATTTTGTAAGAGAAGGGTTGGTCTATTGGGGGTCTTATTGGTATTATTGAAGATCTTATGTTTGTATCATTTTGATCTCTCTTGGTCTTTTGAAAGACTAAGTATTGTAAAGAAGAGAGAAGAGGCTCTACAACTGTGTGCGTAGAAACCCATTGTAGAGAGAAGAGTCTACAGCTGTGTGTACAGACTGGAACTGTTGAACCTTCCCATTAATATAAAAAATAGTGCCCATGGACGTAGCTCCCATCCTAGGGGTGAACCACGTAAATACTTGTGTTATGTGATTGAATTTGTGAGATTGCTTATGTTCATGTTCATGTTTGTGTATGTTCACTCTTTTATATGTATTTTCACATGTATGGTTTATGAGAATAATATGTGAAGAATTGAACATGTATAGCTAAATGTGCAAGTAATTCTGAACATGTTGAATGCATAATTTATAAGGATAACACTAAGTGAGCGAAGTTTGTAATGTGTCTAAAGTGAATAGAAGTGCAGTCCTAGAGTTGAGCTGTTGTATTGTATTGTGGAAGTTGCGAGGTGTGCAGTCCCATATGTGCACAGTAATAACAGAGTGTATGTGAAGTAGGGATAATTTCGCCCAAGCTAGTCTCATAAACGCACATCACCTTATTACAGAAACCTACTTCTGTAATCCCCCATAACTTCACCTCAGGTGAGACCTCATCCTGTTCACAGGTTGTTGTCAAAAGAGCCGGTGGAGAAGTGGTATTGTTGGTTCCCTAACCATGTCGAACCTAGGTTAGTACAAGAGAGTGGTTACAGAGATATCTTTTCTCTGACGTACATGAAATTTTCTTAGTATCCTTTGGAAACCAGCTACACGAATGGATAGTGAGGCTCGCAGAGTGGAAAAATTGCTTTAAAAGTGTAGAACCTACAGTGTGGACTCCAGAACTGATTCAGAGACTTAAAGCAGTGGATAGCCCGATCTCAAGAGAAACAGACTTCTGTCTAGCTAGTGTACTAGAAGGCTACATTACATAATTTGTTGTGGAAACTCTAAAGTCTTACAACGCAGCAGAGGAATATTTCTTCAAAGGATTCAGAGGTAAGTAACTGAAAAATATCAGTCTATACATTAAAATGATGTTAGCAGAAAAAAGTTTCTTAAGAATGTATCAAGATCCCTAGAAATTTGAATCTGTAATGTTCAGTGATACAGGCAGTGACACTGAGGAAAATATTTATACATTACAGATTGGTAAAAGATGGAAGTATAGTACCGGGAAGAGGTCTAATGAACATGAACCTCGCATCTATCTAGAAAATGAGTTAGCAAGTAACAGACACTCCTATCAGGTTGAGGATGATGTTAGTTTTTCAAAATTTACTTCAGTCTGATCTAGGATCTTAACTGAGAGAACAACATGTACAGCATATCTACAGCATATCAATCATGGACACAATAATGCAAGCACACAAGAGACACGGAGTTTACTTGGGGAAAACCATAAAGGTGAAAAACCCTAATGACTTTCTTAGAGATAGATAGAGAAATGATACAAACCAAGCATAAGAGATAGACATCTCCTAGCAACAGCTTCTCCTCCTCCACAAGTACGCCACTCTCCATAGAGTGTGTGCGAGAATAGAATGATCAAATAGAGTGCCTCCCGCACTCTATTTATACTTGACTTGACTTGCCTAATAACCTTTACTAGGTTGACCTTAACTTAACCACATAACATAATGCTGACTGGGCCGACCCCCAGTAGGGTGGTCTAATAACACTTTGACCCACATGACTTATACAGGGCCGACCCCAACAAGGTGGTCTAATAACCCATCAAGTATAAGTTACGACACTTACAATATAAATGACGACACTTCCGTATAGAGGAATAATAACATCTCTATAGGAATACAAACACTTCCGTATAGAGGAATAATAACATCTCTATAGGAATACAATATACATATATGTGAAATACATTCCAAAGTTACATATACATCAACACTCCCTCTTAACTAGGAGGGTATTTCTCGACATAGGTCTTCTAGCACAAGTCTTCTTCTCTGGATCATCATCACTGGATAATTGCAATCGAGTCATCGTCATCGTCACTGCTGCTGCTATCTCAATCAATCTCTGAATCTACTCATCATAGGAAGTTCTACAGAGCCAGTCCTTTTTCATACTGGATGTAGGCCCACCACCTGCAGGTCTTCATCACTGGCTATACTGTTGAATTCTCAGGACTTATTACGTGCATCACAAAACCTTGCAAGAGCATCCCAGGCTGTTACGAGCACACGGCTCTACCTGTAGGATCTCCTAGGGCCATATTATATGTGACCTCACCATAAAACCTCACAAGAGCATCCCAAGCTGTTGCGAGCACACAGCTCTACGTATAGGATCTGCCAGGGACAAATTACATGTGGTCATGGAAAAACCTTGCAAGAGCATCCCAGGACTTATTACAAGCACACAGCCCAACCTATCATATCTCCCAGGGACATATTATATGCCATAGGACAAAACCTTGAAAGAGCATCTGCCAGATATCCCAAGGCCAAATTATATGCCATAGGAAAAACCTCGAAAGACTGTCTGCAGATCTCCCAGGGCCAATTTATATGTCCTACCAAAGCAAAACCTCGAAAGAGCATTTTCCAGATATCCCAGGGCCAGATTACATGCCATAGGAAAAACCTCGAAAGACTATCTGCAAATCTCCCAGGGCAAAATTATATGCTTATCTGCACAACCTGTTCCACGGCCACAGAGTATCAACCTGATATACCATACATCATCTTGATGTACACATGATCATCCTGATCATCAACACTGCAACATCATGTTGCATGTCATCTAGAGCAACATCCTGAATCTCGTCATCCATGATCATCCTGATCATACAATGCATCTACTTGATGCATACCAAGTATCTACCTGATACATATCATTATACATGATCCACCTGATCATACAATGTATCCACCTGATACACATACAAATACATGATCCAACTGATCATACCTGATACATATCAACATACATGATCTACCTGATCATACAACGTATCCACCTGATACATATACAGATACATGGTCCAAGCATCCAACATGATGCATATACATACAAATGATCCAACTGATCATATTCAGTATCCAACATGATGCATACATACATAAATGATCCAACTGATCATATCCAACATCCAACATGATGCATACATACATAAATGATCCAACTGGTCATATCCAACATCCAACATGATGCATACATACATAAATGATCCAACTGATCATATCCAGCATCAACATGATGCGTACATACATAAATGATCCAACTGATCATACAGAGCAGAAACTAGAACATCATCTTGATGCTCATCATCCAGTGCTTACATCCATAGCCATGTGAAGGATCCTCCTTCCACCGTGCTTGGACTGGCTTCAACAAATGTCTCCATCACTTCTTCCTCAAAGTGCCATTGATCTGAAGGACACAAGCCTCTCTCTGAAGTACTCGAACTTCACTCTGGCTAGTGGCTTCATCAGCACATATGCAATCTGCTCATCCATCGCAACATACAGGAGCTTCACCGCTCCTATCTGTACCATATCCCTGATATAGTGATATTTGATCTCTATGTGTTTCAACCTGTCGTGAAACACTGGGTTCGCAGACAGCTTCACACAACTCTGGTTGTCACAAAAGATACCAGTAGCCTCCAGCGGGAGATCAAATAACTCAAACAATAGCTTCTGAATCCATATTGCCTCACAACTAGCTGAGCAAGCTGCAACATATTCTGCTTCAGCTGTATTCAGTGCTACGCAAGACTGCTTCCTGCTAAACCAAGAGATCACACCTGATCCCATACTGAAGCAGCACCTAGAAGTGCTCTTCTTATCTGCAGCACTGCCTGCCCAATCTGAATCAACATAACCCTGTAGGTTAAAATTTTGATTCACATCATACTTGAGCCCATAATCAACAGTACCCTTCAGGTACCTCACAGTATGCTTTATAGCTACCAAGTGAACATCTCTCGGATCTTTCAGGAACTACCTCAATGTGTTCACTGCAAAGCAAATATCTAGTCTCGTGTTCGTCAGGTATATCAAGGACCCAATCATCTGACAATACACCGTGACATCAACCGGATCAGATGAAGCATCACACAAAAGCTTCAGGTTCGATTCCCCAGGTGTGGCCACGGCCTTGTAGTCCATCATCCCGAACCTCTTCAGGATCTCCAATACATACTTCCCTTGTCCAAGGAAGATTCCATCTACACTCTACCACAACTCCATACCAAGAAAGTAGTGCATCTTCATCTCAAACTCGGCAGCAAGCTTCTGTTGCATGTTGGCAATCAATCTATCCTCACCTGTTACAAACAGGTCATCCACATACAATAGTAGTATCACTGGATTTCCTTCCTCAACCTTGTAGTAAAGGTTGGAATTCGCTTTACTCTTGGTAAAGCCCAAACTGGATAGAAAGTTGTCTATCCTACCATACAAAGATCTAGGAGCTTGCTTCAAGCCATACAAGGCTTTCTTCAAGTTTGCACACATGTGACTCTCGGTCATGTGTCTCAAACCCGAGTGGCTGCTTCACATACACTTACTCTTCAACTACACCACTCAAGAGAGCTGTCTTGACATCCATCTGGTGTATCTTCCATTTCATCATTGCAGCCAGAGCAAGTACTGATCTGATGGAAGTGTGCTTGGCTATAGGTGTAGAAGTCTCTTCATAATCAATTCCTCTTTTTGGGAGAAGCCACGAGCTACAAATCTCACTTTGTATTTCTCTATGCTACCATCTGCAGCATGCTTGATCTTAGAGATCCATTTGGAAGTCACAGCAGACTTCCCTTCAGGTGTTGGGACTACATCCCAACCATCATTCCTCATGATCGACTAGTACTCCTCAATCATGGCATACTTCTCGAATCCTGGGAACTTCAATATCTTCAGTAGATAACTTTGTTGCTGGAACAAATGTTGTAGTCCTTCTTTTGTAGGTTATGGCATATGATCTTTCCTACAAAACATGTTAAATTGCATGATTAGAAACATCTCATAGTTTTCAGAACAAATTCTTATACATAAAGAAATATGTCATACAGTCATGCAATTATTTTAGCCAATGCTTCAATACAACATTCATCCATATCCTGTAACTTTCTAGATGCCTTCCAATCTCTACCAGAACATTGTTAAGAGTTTGCACTACTCCCAACATGTCAGCAAAGAGGTTTCATTCTAGATAAGTAGCAATGGAATGTTGTACAGTGCCATAGGCCACTAACCCATCATATGCAAATTAGTAGTATACTGTTCTTTAATGCAACAATGCAGTTCTTCTAATATGCATAGTACACACCCTAAGTCTAGGAACATAAGCATATACATCATTGAAAATATTATTTAAACTAACAAATATGCAAGAAATGACAATTAAAATACTTATCTTTGTTTGGTTGTAGGGTTGACTCTCTCTCAGTCTTTGCTTCCCTTCTGTAACTCCATTCTAATGTGGATTGTGAGAAGTAGTCAACTCCCTCTGAATATCTGCATCCTTGCAGAAACTACTGAAGTGTGCTCCCTCTTGATCTTTACTTCCTGGATTACCTATCCTTGAACTTATATCCATCCTTAATCACTATGCATGCTTATTAGTATCATCATTGTATTATCCTCGAGGTCTCATACATAATCACACATTCATTAGTATAATCTTAATACTATCAAAACACAATAATCTTAAACATGTATAGTCATGATCATTTCAAACACAAAGAATAAACATTAGTATTCAAGGTTTCAGGGAAGACTTATTTTACTCATGCATATTCTTATTTGATCATAGGACTCTTCTGGTTAGTCAAATCACCAATCAAGATAAGAGACATAATATGCATATACCCTTGATTTCTTACATTTCTAACTTTATGAATAAACATAACCAATTATACCAAGTATACTTATATAAGGGATCCTAACACAAGGTAATATTCTGACTTGATATAGGAAAAGCATACTTGGATTACTATGTTCGCTAGTTATGTCTAACATACCTGCATGATGTCTTCTGGTTCTCTTCAATGACTTGTGCGAGTAACCTGCATGTCTCATAAGTTAACCATTGTAGAACCAAGTTATACATACTTCGTAAGTAGATCTTCTATGCGATCCATGCCAATGGATGAGTCTTTGTCTTCATGTCACCATGATCATATGTTCTTGAAGTAGAACATGATTTGTCTTTCTTGGTATACCTTTCATGTTAGCGAAAAACATAAACCTCATACAACATCACAATGCATTAGTACAATCATAAGTGTCAAAACCTTAATCAATGAATATCTTCTATCATGTATTCATAATTTTATTAAGGTGATACGACAAGTCTAGTAATTAATCAAGATTGTACTAACCATAATGATATGAAGACAAACATATCATAAACTTAACCATGAATAGAATTCGAAACATACCTGTAAGTCATACCTGTCGAGATTGCTTGTAATCTTCTTATGTAAGGCCTTAGCCTCATCTCCCTCTGAAATAGGAACTTCTTCACTTATGCAGGTGACCAATCCATTCTCTTCTCGGATTAACCCAATCCACTTGATTTGCAGGAACTGGATTCAGAACTGGATTAGGGTTTGTCAGAGAAACCCTAAAAATTCAAACTTTGAATTTCAAACTTCTGAAACGATAGAAAGATGCACCTTGATGAGCTGATCAAGCCAATATACTCAGAATTTGAAAACTACAAAGTTTCACCCCTCAAATTTGCCTTTGAAACTTGCGGATTCACTAGACATGACCCTGAACTAGGGTTTGATAAAGCCCACCCTTATTCCCAATCAAAAGGTTCGATCCAAAGCTCTAAGCTTCTATTTTTTTGAGGAGCTTCTAGCCGTGGTCACAGATTTCAAAAATTCCCATTTTTGCAGAAGCCCTAATTTTCCACTTTTTCGATCAAGGTCCCGAACTAGGGTTTGATCAAGCCCGGCCTTATGCCGAACCAAAAATTCTGATCTTGGTCTCTAAATTTCGATTTTGATGAGTAGCATTCAGCCGTGGTCTCTGATTACAAAAATTTCATCTTTCTCCAAAACCCTAAATTCCCGAAGCCATGAATGAAGGTGCTCAAAAATAATTCTGTTTTGACAGAAATATATACCTGATTGTTTCTGGTGTAAATCCTAACTTTCCAATCCATAGGGTCTGCAACTGCTACTTGTGGTATCTCGACCTGTCATATTTCCAACCCCATAGGTCTGAACTATATTGGATTCTCTGAGAGAGAGTTATGCCAAGTGTCGCAACGTGACCTGTTTATGGGATAAAACTGGAGAGCGAACTTGTACGGCATGCCACGTGTCACTGGTTCCGTTTTGGCCTCTAAAAAAGTTACCTGAGAAAGTACAGTCCATGAACTACCTGTCACATTTTACGAAATGTCATTTGGAGCTTCCTATCCCAAGTTATGACCTTTTTTCCTAGGTCACATGTTTATGACTCAGATCTGGAAGAGGCAGAAACCTTAGATTGTACAAATCATAAAACACAAAGTGCAACAAATTAGAATTTGTCCTTTGGACACAAGGTACATGGGGATCTGATCTTCGACTTGCAAAAGTTTCAGATCCGAAACATTCTCTAAAATGGATTTATAGCGAAAGTGCTACTATGACCGGTTTTTGCTATATCAAACCCTAGCATTGTAAGTGCAAGTGTCATACATGCCATACCATGCCTTCTTTCAGGCTAGCTCTGATACCATGTTAGTTTTTCAGAATTTACTTCAATCTGATCTAGGATCTTAACTAAGAGAACAACATGTACAACATATCTACAGCATATCAATCATGGACACAATAATGCAAGCACACAAGAGACACAAAGTTTACTTGGGGAAAACCATAAAGGTGAAAAACCCCAATAACTTTCTCAGAGATAGATAGAGCAATGATACAACCCGAGCATAAGAGATAGACATCTCCTAGTAGCATCTTCTCCTCCTCCACAAGTGCACCACTCTACAAAGAGTGTGTGTGAGAATAGAATGATCAAATAGAGTGCCTCACGCACTCTATTTATACTTGACTTGACTTGCCTAATAACCTTTACTAGGTCGGCCTTAACTTAACGACATAACATAATGCTGACTGGGCCGACCCCCAGTAGGGTGGTCTAATAACCCTTTGACCCACATGGCCGACCCCCAATAGGGTGGTCTAATAACCCTTTGACCCACATGACTTATATAGGGACGACCCCAACAAGGTGGTCTAATAACCCATCAAGTATAAGTTACGACTCTTACAATATAAATGACGACACTTCCATATAGAGGAATAATAACATCTCTATAGGAATACAAACACTTCCGTATAGAGGAATAATAACATCTCTACAGGAATACAATATACATAAATGTGAAATACATTCTAAAGTTACATATACATCAACAGATGATAGTCAAACAGAGCCTAGACTAACTTCCTATCAACCTATTACTTCGCATAAACCTCCAGCTGACGACATAAATACTACTAACCCACATGACAATAGTAGTAGTAACACTGCAGTAACAAGTACTCAGAACCTTCCAAGTAACAATATACCTAAGATGTCACAGAACACTATGCCTCCTAGAATAAGAATGACAGATGACATTAAGCTTCCTATATTCAAAGGAACTAGTCTTGAGGACCCAGAGCAACATTGGTTTCTTTGTGAAGCTGTATGGAATGTTAAACAAGTACATGATGATGCTATTAGACAAGCACAACTAGTTACCACATTCAGGGACAAATCCTTAACATGGTTTATGAAGTACTCTATTGGACAAAATAGGACACGAGTGGATATCAGAATCGTGCTCATCAGAGAGTTTAAAAAACTCAAGTCAAAATCACAGTGTATCACAGAGCTGAAAGAAATTAAGCAAACCCCGAGTGAGACAATATGGGAATTTGATCAAAAGTTCAAAGCGTTGTTAGATCAAGTGAGCTTTGACATAGCACCACAACAACACCAAGAATGGTTCATAGTCGTGTTGTTGCCACATATCAGATTACCGCTGATGCAACAAAAAGTTACTTCGCAGACAAAGGCCCTAGAAATTGAGATGAAACTAGAGGCTTCGCCTATAGGAGAGACTAGCATAGGTATGGTTCAAATACATACCCAGCTAGCAAATTTGACATTACAACTGCAAGATATGAAGAAAGGAAAAGAAACCAGAGAAGAGGTTAGGTGTACAAAGTGTAAGGGAGAAGGTCACTCCAAAGAACATTGTCCAGTATTTAGGGATTACATTGCTAATGGAGCTCCAAACCCATTAAATCAATAACAAGGACCATGGTGTGAGATTTTCCGATGTAGAGGACATCGCCCAGAAGACTGATACTTACTTCAGAAGTATGTGCAAACACCAAAGAACCTGTACTGCACATTATATAACTTAGTTGGCCATGATGATAACAACTGTAGAGCATATGACCTCATGATCGAGAGAAAACATGATGTCTATAGAGTTCAAGGGGAAACGCGGAACAACAATGAAAACATGCAGTATGATCAAGGCATGTACAGAGAACGTGGAGGATTCAGGAGAAGAAGATGAAACACTAGACAAGGATGAGGAAGAGGTCAAATTGTGTGTTATAACTACGCTCAACCAGGACATCTAGCCAGAGACTCCATGAACCCTTGCACTACTTGTAAATACTGTAAATCATTTGAGCATGTCATTGAGGTATGCCATGTTTTGCAAGCAAAAATGCAAGAGAGAAGACTAGAAGCACAGAATGAGAACATACAGATGATCGCAGCTGAAAGACGGAATACAAATTGCAACATTAATTCTGTGATGCAAAGTGGAGCCACGACGGGTGGAGATCAAAGAACTGAAGCTTTGACTTCTGAGGATCACCAAGATAGACAAAATCCTACTGAAGGGGATTGGATAAGAAAAGCAACTGGAAAAACACTTGCTTTCAACCTGAACAAAGAAAAAGAAGTCTTCGTGGAAGCAAGAGAAACCTTCAAAGAGTCAGAAACTGTAAATCCAAGAATCAAGTTGCGAAGTGAGACTACGTCTGTGATGGATATGCCAGCTTCGTACGATCGATCACGTACTACAACAGACTTGATGAGTCTTGTTGCGCAGCTTTTACAGAGCTGTATGAAGTTGTTAAAGCATGAAAATTCCTTCACAGAATTACAAATTTTGATGAGTCATTATGAGCAGCGAAATGTAGTAAATGAAGCACACAGAGTGGTTCATCATATTAAGAATCATAAAAGAACCAGAAGAGAAATGAGACTAAGTGTGTAGATCGGGGAATTTGAAATGGATGAAATTATCCTTGACTTAGGCTCAGAAGTAAATGTCCTGATAATGAAGACATGGGAACAAATGGGGAAGCCGAAGTTATCATGGTCACCCATATAGTTGAGACTAGCTAATCAACAAAAGGTTCTACCCTTTGGGAGATTATCAAATGTACTTGTCGACATTGATGGAGTGCAAAGTAAAGCAAAATTTGAGGTTATTGAGATTATAGATGATAGCAATCCATATCTTGCATTATTGGGGATAGATTGGGCAATTGATAACCTCACAATTATCAATTTGAAAAAGAAGCAGATGATATTTGAAGGAACATATATCAAGGTCATCGCACCTTTAGACCCTGCACAAGGACCGAGATACACTAAACTAATAAGACAAAAATTTAGAGCTCAATATCTGGATCGTATTTACAAGATGACAGTGAATCAGGAAGATTACGTCAACCCGACTGATGATGGAACATTGAGTTGGCGTCGTGATAGTTCTTGCATATAAGAATCAGATGCAGGACTAGAGAATGTTGATGTATTTGTACCTTCGGAAGATATTCACTTGTATATTGTATGTATTACATTTGTACTTTATTTTATCCCCAATGGAGATGTATTATTCCTCCGATTGGAAGTGTCGTCATTTGTATTTGTAAGTGTCGCAAGTTATATTGTAAGTGTCGTAACTTATACCTGATGGGTTATTAGACCACCTTGATGGGGTCGGCCCTGTATGAGACATGTGTGTTAAACGTTTATTAGACCACCATAGTGGGGGTCGGCCCAATCAACATTATGTTAAGTGGTTAAGTTGGGGCCAACCTAGTTAGAGTTAAAAGACAAGTGAAGTAAGTGTATAAATAGAGAGTGTGTCTCTCTCATTTTACACATTCTCTCATTCACTCACTTCACAGTAGTGAGATAGAGGAGGGGTGCGCACAAGTGGAGGAGTAGTAGCTGCTGCAGTAATCTATCTCTTGGGTTTGATCTTTGTGATCTTTGTATTGGTGCTTATTCTATATCTGAGGAAGTTGCAGGGTTTTTCATCTTCTTGGTTTTCCCCGGTGAAATGTTTTGTGTCTCTTGTCTCTTGTCTCTTGTCTCTTATGCTTGATATGTTGTACATGTTGTTCTTTCAGTTAAGATCCTAGATCTATTGAATTAAATAATGAAAAACTAACATGGTATCAGAGCTATCCTGAAGGAAGGCATGGTATGGCATTTATGACACCTGTTGCACTTGCGACAAATTGGAGGCTAGGGCTTGATATATAAAAACACCAGTCATTGTGGAACTTTCTCTATAAATCTATTTTTGCGAAGGTTCAGGTTCTGAAACTTCTCTAGGTCGTATATGACATCCCCATGTACCTTGTGTCCTAAGCACAACATCTAATTCACTGTACTTTCTTTTTATGATCCATACAATATAGGGTTTCTGCCTCTTCCAGATCTCAGTCAAAAATAGGTGACCTAGAAAAAAAGATCACAAATTGGGCTAGGAAGCTCCAAATGAAATTATGTAAAAATTGGCAGTAAGGGCACGGACCTTAGTTTCACAGGTCCACTTTTCAGAGGCTGAATTTGAACCAGTGACACGTGGCACTCTGTACAAGTTCGCTATCGTGTTTTATCCCATAAACAGGTCATGTTGCAACATTTGACATATCTCTCTCTCAGAGAATCCATTTGAGGTCAGACCTATGGGGTTGGAAAGGAGACAGGTCAGGCTACCGCAAGCTAAATTTTCAGACCCTGTGGATCCGAAATTTCTGAGTTACAACAGAAACAATAAGGAACATTGTTCTATGAAATAGAATTGGATTTTGAGCATTCTCATTTTTGGCTTGTCACTGCTGTGGGAAATTACCGTTTCAGAGAAAGTTGAAATTCTTGGAATTGGAGGCAATGGCTGGATGCTCCTCATCAAAATCGAAATTTAGAGATCAAGATCAAATTTTTTGATTGGGAAGAAGGCCAGGCTTGATCAAACCCTAGTTCGGGATTTTGATCAGAAAGGTGGAAAATTAGGGCTTCTGCAAAAGTTGGAATTTTTTAAATCTGTGACCACGGCTGGAAGCTCCTCAGACAAATCAAAGTTTAGAACACAATATCAAACCTTTTGGAAGGGAAGAATACTGGGCTTTATCAAACCCTAGTTTGAAATCCTGTCTAGAAGATCCGGAAGTTTCAAAGGCAATTTTGAGGGGTCAAATTTTGGATATTTCAAAATTGAAGTATACCAGCTTGATCAGCTCAACAAGACACATCTTTCCATCCAATCATAAGTTTGAAATTCAAAGTTTGAATTTTTAGGGTTTCTGTGACAAACCCTAATTCACCTCCAGATCCAGTTTCTGCAAATCAAAGTGGATTGGGTTATTCCTAGAAGAGAATGGATTGGACACCTGCATAAGTGAAGAAGTTCTAGTTCTAGAGGGAGATGAGGCTAAGGCCGTACATAAGAATGCTACAAGCAATCTCGACGGGTATGACTTGAGGAGATACAGGTATGTTTTTGAAATCTGTTCATGATTAAGCTTATGATATGTTGGTCCTCATATTATTGAGGTTAGTACAATATTGATTAATTTTAGACTTGTCTTATCACCTTAGTAAAAGTATGAATGCATGTGAATGATAGAAGACATTCATTGATTAGGGTTATGACACTTATGATTGTACTAATGCACTGTGGTATTGTATGAGGATGATGTTGTCTGCTAACATGAAAGGTACAAATCAAATTCTAGATCAAGAACATATGACCATGGTGACATGAAGAGAAAGACTCGTGGATCACATAGAATCTCTACTTACGATGTATGTATAATTTGGTTCTACAATGGTTAACTTATGAGATATGCAGGTTACTAAGCACAAGTCATTGAAGAGAACAAGAAGACATTGTTTGGGTATGTTAGACATAACTTGCTAACATGATATTCCATTTATGTTTTTTCCTATATCAAGTTATAATCCTACCTTGTGTTAGGATCTTATACTTTTGTATGAATGATAATGATTATTCTTGAAAGTTAGAAGTTTAAGTAATCTAGGGTTTCTGCATCTTATGTTTCTTACCTTGATTGATGGTATGACTAACCAGAAGAGTCCTATGGTCAACTAAGAATATGCATGAGTAAAAGAAGTCTTCCCTGAAACCTTGAATACTAATGCTTATTACCTATGTATGAAATGATCATGATCATACATATTTAAGATTATTTAGAATCATAATGTTTTGATAGTATTGAGATTATACTAATGAATGTATGACTATGTATGAGATCTTGAGGATGATACAATCATGACACTGGTGCACACTTAAGCATGCATAGTGGTCCAGGATGGATATAAGTTCAACGACAGACAATCCAGGAAGCAAAGATCAAGAGGGAGCTCACTCTAGTAGTTCCTGCAATAAAGCAAAGATTGAGAGGGAGTCCACCCAACAACCAAACAAAGATAAGTATTTAAATTGTCATTTCTTGTATATATGATTTTGTTCAGTCATGTACATACTTATGTTCCTAGATGTAGGATGTATATTATGCATTTTAGAAAAGGTCGCATTAATGAATAAGATACTACTAATATAGTAATGGGTAAGTGGCATATGGTACTGTACAACATTCCATTGCTACTTATCTAGAATGAAACCTCTTTGCTGACATGTTGGGAGTTGTGCACACTCTTAACAATGTTCTGGTAGAGATGGAAGGCATCTAGAAAGTTACGGGATATGGATAAATGTTGTATTGAAGCATTGGCTAAGATAATTGCATGACAGTATGACATATGTCTTTATGAGTAAGAATTTGTTCTGAAATATATAAGATGTTTCTAATCATGCAATTGAACTTTTCTTGTAGGAAAGACCATGTACCATCACCTACAAATAAGGACTACAACATTTGTTCCAACAATGAAGTTCAAAGAATACTATCTATTGAAGATATTGAAGAATATGAAGTTCGCAAGATCTGGGATGCAGTAATGGAAGAATGCCATGATCGAGCATTACCAGTTGATCATGAAGAATGATGTTTGGGATGTGGTCCCAAGACGAGAAGGGAAGTCTATTGTGACTTCCAAGTGGATCTATAAGATCAAGCATGATGTAGATGGCAACATAGAGAAATACAAGGCAAGGTTTGTATCTCGGGGCTTCTCCCAGAAAGAAGGAGTAGACTATGAAGAGACTTTTGCTCCTGTAGCCAGGTACACTTCCATCAGAATAGTACTTGCTCTAGCTGCAGTGATGAAGTGCAAGATACACCAGATGGATGTCAAGACATCTTTCTTGAATGGTGTAGTCGAAGAGGAAGTGTATGTGGAGCAACCACTTGGTTTTAAAACACATGATAGGGAGTCATATGTGTGCAGGTTGAAGAAAGCCTTGTATGGCTTGAAGCAAGCTCCTAGGACTTGGTATGGTAGGATAGACATCTTTCTATCTAGTTTGGGATTTACCAAGAGTAAAGCGGATTCCAGCATTTACTACAAGGCTGAGGAAGGAAATCCTGTGATACTACTACTGTATGTGGATGACCTGTTTGTTACAGGTGAGGATGGGTTGATTGCCAACACAAAGAGGAAGTTTGTTGCCGTGTTCGAGATGAAGGAATTGGGGATGATGCATTACTTTCTAGGCATGGAGGTGTGGCAAAGTGCAGATGGGATCTTCCTTGGACAAGGGAAGTATGCAGTAGAGATCCTGAAGCGGTTCAGGATGATGGACTGCAAGGCCATGGCCACACCTATGGTATCAAACCTGAAGCTTTTATGTGATGCTTCATCTGAGTCAGTTGATGTCATGGTGTGTCATTAGATGATTGGGTCCTTGATGTACCTGACGAACACGAGACCAGATATTTGCTTTGCAGTGAACACCTTGAGCTAGTTTCTGACAGATCCTAGACATGTTCACCTGATAGCTGTAAAGCATATTCTAAGGTCCTGAAGGGTACAGTTGATTATGGGCTCAAGTATGATGCGAATCAAAAGTTTAACCTGGAGGGTTATGTTGATTCAGATTGGGTGGGAAGTGTTGCAGATAGAAAGAGCACTTCAGGGTGCTTCTTCAGTATGGGATCAGGTGTGATCTCTTGGTTTAGGAGGAAGAAATCCTATGTAGCACTGAGTATAGCCGAAGCAGAGTATGTCGCAGCTTGTTTGGCCAGTTGTGAGGAAGTATGGCTTAGGAAGCTATTGTCTGAGTTGTTTGATCTCCCGTTAGATGCTACCTATATCTATTGTGAGAACCAAAGTTGTGTGAAGTTGTCTGAGAACCCGGTGTTCCATGACAGGTCGAAGCACATTCAGATCAAATATCACTATATCAGGGATATGGTGCAGAGAGGAGTAGTGAATCTCCTGTATGTTGCGACGGACAAGCAGGTTGCAGATGTGTTGACTAAACCACTAGCCAGAGTGAAGTTTGAGTACTTTAGAGAGAGGCTTGGTGTTCTTCAGATAGAAGATACTTCGAGGAAGAAGTGATGGGACACATTTGTAGGAGCCATTCCAAGCATGGTGGTAGGAGGATCCTCCCATGGCTGTGGATGTAAGCGCCATGTGATGAGCATCAGGAAGATGCTCCAGATGATATGCATCAGGACAATGTTGTGACAATGATCAGGATGATCATGCGATGATGATATGCATCAGGATGATGCTGTGACGATGATCAGGATGATCATGCGATGATGATATGCATCGGGACGATGTTGTGACGATGATCAGGATGATCATGTGATGATGATGTACATTAGGATGATGTACGGTATGATGATGATCAGTATGATCATGAGCATCAGGATGATGCTTTGTGCAAGGATGATCAGGTGGATCATGAGTATCAGGTTGGTACTCTATGGCCGTGGACAGGTTGTGTGATAAGCATATAATCTTGCTCTGGGATATTTGCAGATACTCTTGCGAGGTTTTTCCTATGGTATATAATAGTTCCCTGGGAGATCTAGCAAATGCTCTTTCGAGGTTTTGCTTAGGAGGACATATAATTTTGCCCTGGGAGATCTTAACGGTCGTGCTTAGGCACATAAAGGATCCTAGGATGCTCTTTTGAGGTTTTGTCCTGTGGCATATAATGTTTCCCTGGGAGATCCGATAGGTTCAGCAGTACTCTCGTAATCAGTCCTGGGATGCTCTTTTGAGGTTTTTCCAGACCACATGTAATCAGTCCTGGAGATCTTGTCGATCATGCTTAGGCACATAAATGTTCCTAGGATGCTCTTTAGAGTTCTTTCCGGTTGTGCTATGCACATAAACGTTCCCGGGACACTCTTTTAAGGTTTTGTGGTGGTCACATATAATATTTCCCTAGGATATCCGATAGGTTGAGCAGTAAGTTCGTAATCAGTCCTGGAATGCTCTTTCGAGGTTTTGTGACGCATGTAATTAGTCTTTAGGATTCCACAGGTTGGCCAGCTCGCAGAGATGATGCAGACCTACAGGAGGCTAGGCCTACATCTAGCATGAAAAAGGGTTGGCTTTGTAGAACTTCCTATGATAAGAAGAATTCAGAGATAGCCCAGTGATCGAGATGACGGGTACAACAACAATGATGATAATGATGCTTCATAATCTAGTGACGATGATCCAGCTCCAGAATTGAAAACTTGTGCCTATATGTATTGATGGCTTATGTCAAGAGAAGTACCTTCCTAGTTAAGAGGGAGTGTTGATGTATTTGTAACTTCAAAATATATTCACTTGTATATTGTATGTATTACATTTGTACTTTATTGTATCCCCAATGGAGATGTATTATTCCTCCGATTGGAAGTGTCATCATTTGTATTTGTAAGTGTCACAAGTTATATTGTAAGTGTCGTAACTTATACCTGATGGGTTATTAGACCACCTTGATGCGGTCAGCGCTGTATGATTCATGCGGGTTAAATGGTTATTAGACCACCCTAGTGGGGGTCAGCCCAGTCAACATTATGTTAAGTGGTTAAGTTGGGGCCAACCTAGTTAGAGTTAAAAGACAAGTGAAGTAAGTGTATAAATAGAGAGCGTGTCTCTCTCATTTTACACATTCTTTCATTCACTCACTTTGCATTAGTGAGAGAGAGGAGGAGTGCGCACAAGTGGAGGAGGAGTAGCTAATGTAGTCATCTATCTCTTGGGTTTGATCTTTGTGATATTTGTATTGGTGCTTATTCTATCTCTGAGGAAGTTGTGGGGTTTTTCACCTTCTTGGTTTTCCCGAATGAAATGTTTTGTGTCTCTTGTCTCTTGTCTCTTATACTTGATATGTTGTACATGTTGTTCTTTCAGTTAAGATCCTAGATCTATTGAATTAAATGATGAAAAACTAACATAGAATTGGCAGAGCAGAATGCATGAAGTATCTGCAAGAAGATGTGCGCAACTCACTAAGTCACTGCGTTGGATCAGAACATAGGTAAGTCCAATCCCTACTTATGATGGCTTGAGTAATATTCATGCATTTCTTCAAGAATATCTTATATCAGTTTCAGATGAACACAAGTTAGCAGCATTAGATTCAACACTGTGCGCTACACTTGCTAGATGGTGGGCTGCGCATAAGCAGAATCTGACCACATGGGAAGAATGTAAGCACATGATGAAGATCATATTTCTAGAACAAACTGAGCTTGTACAAGTTTAATATAATGGAAAAATGGATCCTATAGATCACATAGAAATTTGCATGAAAGCATGGACACACATACCACAAGCAGAATGGGTCCATCGGTTTGTGCACACATTGGAGAAAATTACGAGGAACTGGTACACAGAAACAGAACTTCGGAGAGGGACAGTAGAATCATGGCTTAGAACTTCCAGGCAACTTTCAGTTTTGAGGATGACTTTCCAAGTATAAATGAGGCATTTGAGATCATCAAAAATAAGGTATTCAACAACACACCATAACCTGTGTATCAACAATCAGAATGGGTTTTGAAAATTCATCCATTAGGTCTCCCAAAACATGACTGTCCTGACTCTGTTTTTGAGTTTCCTACTCTACCTCTAGTTAGTTTTTCGACCATATATTTCTCGTTTCTTACTCAAATTGAAAAATTCAAATTGTAATAGAAACTAGACTTAAAAGGATACATTATTTAGAAATAAGTTTTAAAACTAATCCCAAATGGTCTCTCAAAATAGGACTGTCCCGACTATGTTTCAATAAAATCCAACAAGCCAAAATTCCACAAAATGCAATAAACAAGACATAGCTCCCAAACAATGATACAAATGGTTGTGGATGTCTATACTATTATAAATTTCAATAAAATACATCCACATTTCAAAAATTCAAGCTAGACTGACTTACGCAGCGTGTTGCAATAGTTGCTGTAAATCTTAAAAAATGATATGATTTTCGAAATAAAACTTTTGTAATTTTGTGGTTGTATTATTTTGAATTCAAAATAATCTAAGATATCATATGAAAATGAAATACAATCACTTACCTTGATAGTCATTTCTCCCAAGCTTGAAGTCTTATGTATCTTCATGGCTCCTATATCGAGATCTTCATTCACTAATGCTTCCTTCTTCTTACCAACTTCCTGCAAAGGAGAGTTTATTAATATGGGTGGTTCTTACTACACCACTGAGGGGAACGATGCACCAAAAATGAAATGAAACTTAAATGTAAGAGAAGAAAAACACCACTCAAAGAAAATTCAATCAACTGAAAAGTAATCAAGCAATCTAAATGCCCTAAACCTTATGTGGCTAAGCCCACTACAATCTCTCGAACAATGCATAGCTCTTCACTACGTCTTACCTCCCTGACACCTCAGGATAAGGAACACTTCTACCATGAAATGCAACTAAAACCAATGTTAGGTTGTACTTTTGCACCTTTGATAACCTCCCCGAAAACGACGCCAAAATTTTCGACGAATTAATTGCTTATAAGAACAATCAATTCACAACATAAATTATCAATCCAGGGAAACATCTATTTATTTCAAGGTTATCATGAAAATCTATGTAGGCCACAATTTCCTCTTCTAGCATTTGTAATGCATTATGCATTGCAGTAAAATAAACCAATTCACTCTTACAGAAAAGAAAGATGAAAATCAATCTTCACAGCTGGCAAGGAGAACATGAGCAATCTCCACTAAATTAGCTGCTATGACCCCTTACCATCACACGTTGATTGAACACTCTTGCAGAAATAAAAACACTCAAACTTGCAGAAAAGTAAATCACACTTGCGGAAAGTAAATCACATTCACACTTGCAGAAAAGTAAATCACACTCACACTTGCACACTATGGTTGCAGCCATGTTAATCTATGAATCTAACACACTTGCATAAATAAAGAAACTTGAATTAAAAATACAACTACATAATTAAATGAATCAAAATAAAATGCATTATATGCTAAAGAATAAGAAGGAGTTAGTCTAATTACAAATTACAAAAGTAAAAGAACTACAATCTACATATTCAACAAAAGAGAAAGAAATTAAAGAATTACAATCTACATTACAAAAGAGATAAAAAGAAATATAATTCCTATTCCATCACAAATTGGACTTGTTTCTCTAAGAGTCCTCCCACCTGGAATGGAGAATGGGCTCTTATTTATACATGAGTTTTGCATAACAAATAATAAATGAATATCCAAAATATCCTCACCAAATTACTAATAAATTGGATCTCAAAATCAACTCAAATCTAATCCCAAATCATTTGCTAACCTCCATGCTATTTAGGATTCCTTTGAATTAAAATTCGAATTTAAAGATGTGAGTCATCATAAGATGCCCAAAACTCATCCCATGTGACTCCTAATAGCATTTAATTTGTTGGGTCCACAATATATTACATGGAGGTCTTCAAATCTTTGTAAATAAAATAAATATGCACTCTCATCCACCACCAACTTGTCTCTTTTATCTTCAAATAATTTAACATCATAATTTGAGACATATAAGAATAATACAAATAATGTATTTATAAAAATCCATCACCTAATGAATATATTCCTCCATGGTGGCTTCATGGAGTAGCAGCAGTAGTAACACCATGAGTAACAATAGTAGTAATGACTTAATAATCCCTCATATAAAAATATCAAGTATCCACTTTCGTTGATCTTCAACCATATAAGTCTTGGAAAATATCCTGGAGTAACAACAACTGGCTTAGAGCTGGTTTTGCGACAATTATCAAACTCATCCATGTTTCAAAGATAAGTGTGAAATATGTTATTTTTCCAATGTTTAATCATAATTGACATGAAATACTAACGAAATGCAAATGGAAACCACCTTAGGTATAAATCCCACAAATAAGCATAAAAATGGATTAATAAGCATTAGTACAAGGTCATGGAATGCAAGAAGGGATTAAAAGTAGGGAAAAGATAGTTTAAAATTATGACAATTCCATGGTCTCATTCTATCTTTTTTCCGTAGGGGCCCAGTCCCTAGCTCATCAATTTCCAAACCTGCATGTGACTCTTGAGCTAATCTCTTAACCCCCACCTCTATATTTTTATTTTCGGGAGCCATCTCAAAACTTCCTATAGCTACTAGAACTTGTTCCCAAGTCATTAGGTTGTAGATTCTTTACGAGTGAGGGGTGGGCATGCAGATATATTGGGAGTTCCTATTTTCCATTCTTTCAGGCTGGGCAATAACGCCTCTACCCCAAAGTGGTTTCAAAACTTTAATTTGGGATCCTCTCTCAATTTGAATCTTCCATTTTTCCCATATGAGGAGGCATATAACTTACAGTATGTCAAAATGTGGTCATTGGGATGATGAGGAGAAAGAGCATAAGCCCTTTCTTACAATTTAGTAATTCATGTGATTGGAATTAAAATTTGGGAACCTTGGTGATGAGAAGAAAGAACATGTTTCATTTCTCAATGTACAAGATACTTTGTCATTGTGAAGGAATTAATTATGTGAATATTAAAAAAAAATGTTGAACTCACGAAATCCAATGGTTAGAGTAATTACACTTATTATGAGTAAGTTTTTAAATGATAATGAATTTTTGGGAAATTGATAATCACAACATTGGAAACCATTATTCACACTACTGGAAGCCAACAATGATACTTAAAAACACCATTAAGGCATCCTTTTGGAAACCAGTAATCTTACTTCTGGAAACTAATTATCGCAATTCTGGAAACCAATAATCAAACTATGGAAAATCAACAATGACACTTTCAGAACATGTTGTAAGTCCAGATTCTCACTGGGAAGTCTAAATTTAATGAAATGGGGTTATATATATATATAATTAATGTCTTATCAAATTTCCATTTATCAATATATATATATATATATATATATATATATATATATATATATATATATAACTCGGGATGAATTATGTCTATATAAATCTAAACTTCAATGGTTTTTATCATCTTTTTTTGACACTAATGATATTGTTCTTATCACAAGGAGTTTTAAAAATTCTTAATGCTTTTGATTCTAGTACATGTTAATAGAGATGGAATAAAGGTTATGATAATCAAATCCAAAAATATTACTTGTGATAATTTCATGTATGACAACAACAACTTGGACGATGAATTGATCTTGATCACAAGATTAACTTGAACTATAGCCTTGAAAAAATCATTAATGCAGTGTGGAAAGCTTATTAGGGACTTGAAAACAATTGTAAATCCCTTTGTCTTTTAGATAAGTAGAAACATTTGGCTTTCAGATAAGGAAAAAAGTGGACTCTTAGAGACACTCATCACTCTTGTTATCTTATATGGATGTAAAGTTTGGAGTTACATCATCTCTAGAGAATCATGGAGAAGGATAGAGAAAATCTAAAAGCATTTTATAACATATAATCTCAAAAGTAAAGGAAATACACTCTATTCAAAACCACCCGTGGCTTAAGGGAAGTTCGCACATGGATGAAGAGTCTTGGCTAAATCATTGGGAACTTTAGGGAGAGGCATTTTGCAAATTAGTGATAATATTAAATTATTATTACATCTCAATCTGAAGAGAAATTGTGATCTAGTAACGAATTAGAGGATAAGAGAAAATTAAGATACTATAAGGAGGTGATCAACCCGAGTTTAGAAGATCAAAAGTATTTATTTGTTTTAACTAGCATAAAGAGAAAAATCAATGTTGCTAAAATAAGAACAAACTCTCATGAGCTTCATACTGAAACAAGGCACATGACGATTCCTAAAACTTCATGGGATAAAATAATTTATCTTCTTTTTGAAACTAAGAGGATTGAAGGTGAAAATCACTTTCTCATAGAATGTCCTACATACACGTACATTAAAGCACAATTTCAAAATACTTGTTACAATATTGACCTTCTTAACCTTTTTAGTCATCACAATTATAGTGATCTAGGAATGTTTTTCTTATAAATTTTAAAAACATAAATAAAATTGTAAAGAAAATTAAGTGATTTCTTATAAAGTTGATCTCAATGTAAGTTAATAATCACTACCACCATTATCATCATCTTAATATATAAAAAAAATTGCAAAATTTATTTTTAACACGTACACACTTTTTATATATATATATATATATAATCATAATTAAAAAACAGCCGTCTTAACTTTCATTATACATCTCGGGTGAAAGCATGCATGGTTATATATAAAATAAAAGGTCCAATTCGTTTAACAAAGTAGATTCCCATATATTGTATTAAAAGATTCCGGCATGCGACTCAAAGGGGTTTAAGGATATTGAAAGTAAATAGTATAAAAATCATCCGTATAGGTCGGTGCTAAACATTTAGTCACATCTTCTTCAAACCCTCCTGCTGTGGTGATCATCACATCAACCTGTGCACAATCATTCGCTTCACTCTGTGGTACTCAGTGGGAGATCCGCTGAGTGGTTGCCCGCAAATTGGGGGAGAACACCGCGTGTGAACACAAAATAAAGGTACAGGAGAATAAGGAGAATGGAGCATAAAAGCAAAAGTCATTTTACTTTTAAAAAAGCTTTGACTTTCAAAGGGATTATAGGAAATACCTTTAAGTATAAAGGTCATGTGAAATATTCCATAGATCATATTTCAGATTTGTTAATGTGATTGTAACAAAACCTTAAAGTGGAAAGCCATGGAATGTATAATATTCAAACAAGTCTTCTGTAATTAGAAAGTTGATTTTTATTTGTATTTCATTTAAAGGGAGAAAAAACGTGAACCAAAAATCATTTAACTTATAACAATGGCAAGCTATGTGTCTTCTAGTATTTTGATTCACTTTTAGCCCATAAAATTTCCTTTACCAATTGACAAAAGATTTTGTGGTGCATCGATAAGAAGTTCGAAATGACATGATCTAATTAAAAATATGTGTATATGCTCAAACTTCAAAGTTGAGATATATATAAAAAAAAATATAACTTATTAAATTAATAAAAAGAGTTACACAGCAGCAAGTTTTTATCTTTATTATTTGTTTTTTTAATAGTTAAAGAAGTAAACTCTCGAATTTTGTGGTTTTTGAGTAGATATGAAAAAACCTGAACCCGTTGTCTAAAATAGCAATAATAGAAGGACTAGTCAAAAGCTATAGATAAGTCCACGAACATAACACATAACAAATATAAATTGTGAGTATATTTTTTTATTAATAGACAAAAGAATGAGCATGCACTTAAGAACATGCAAGTGCTATTAATGTGCAGAGTGGGCATTCGTAGAAATGGGCATGTGTTCTTTTACATTATGTCATGGTTTTCTAATTAGCAGCTTACATGGTAGTTCAAAGGGGACCAAAAATAAATGGAAAGAGATGTGTCTATATTTTCAAGAAGGCATGTAAGGCTCTTGTGTGAATGCAGCATTCTTAGGTACTACATTTTCAGTCTTTTTCATCAATTTCATTCCAATGCTTGAGATTGAGAGTAGTCAAGAAGAAATTATTTTTTTTAAAGCTCAACTAACAATTCTCCCAGCTCAACTAACAATTCTCCTATCATTGATTCCGATGCCCAGAAGACCCTCTAGAATATCTTCTATCAAATATGAGATACATGTATTATTTTGCTCATAATTAAAATAGAGGTTGAATTTCGTCATCTTCAATAAAGGTATAGATCAAATTAATGATGATAGTTAGCCCAAGATTAAACAATATGGAAAATTGTTCTATTATAATTAATAAAAATACTAAGAGGCGCTAAATAGAAAAGTGTAATCATTTTTTTTTAAAAGATGGTTCACCATTTGTTAAAGGGCTACATCCATCGGAAAATTAATCACCTTCTGCTATTTGAAGGAATCAAGGAAAGCTTGAAATACAATCATTACAATAAGGCTCAACGAAGTGTCATCATTTATTTAAGATGGAGATGTATAATTATAATTGTAATTTTGTTTTCAATAAAGATGTAGAATTATAATTGTAAGAAATATGAAGAGGCGCTAAATAGAAAAGTGTCATCATTTATTTAAGATGGAGATGTATAATTATAATTGTAATTTTATTTTCAATGAAGATGTAGAATTATAATTGTAATTTTATTTTCAATGAAGATGTATAATTATAATTGTAATTTGATTATCAAACTTCATAAAAAAAAGTAATAAGTGAATATCAAACTCTAATACTTTTATGAGAAAATGGTTTGGACAACTTTTTTTTTTTTCCACAGAAAAAAAATCATACCTTTATTAATACAAACAAAGTTACATTGTTTAGCTACTCATCAAATGAGTAGATCAGAAAAAAAAAATAAGTATTAGCAAAAAGCTAAATAGCAGCTAGTTTGGACCATAGTAGCATAATTCGAGTACGAATACGATTCAATACAGATACAGATAAAATACGGAAGTGGACTTCTTATATATAATACTTTTAATCAAATATATAAACCAATATAGCATAAATGTACATTAAAAACCATTGGTTTATTTTTAGATATATTATTTACAAACAACCAAATTTACTATTTAAAAAAAAATATATAAAATGTCTATGAACTAGAAGGTCAGGTAAAACAGAGATAAAAGCTAGTTATTAATAGTTACTTTTTGTAAGAAAGTAATAAATTGAATGTTATTTATATTTTGTAGTTATTAAATAATAAAAATTTGGTTTTTAAAATTGATTTTTTTAGAAGAATCTATATTCGTATCATATCTATGCCGAATATTCGACGAATTCCAATTGCTCCAAATTTCCATACAGGAAATGTTAATACGACAAAATTATGCTACTATGGTTTGGACAACTTAAGACAAGGCGTTTTCTATTTTTTAATATCCTATAAAATATGAGTAGAAATTGCATATTACAAAATGTTTAACCTAACAAATAGTTTAGGTTAAGAAATGTGAAATTCTTTTAGATAGTATGTAAATATGGATTTCATAGTCTTATTTACAAAGATACATAAATAATTTAACGCAATTGAAAAGGAATCTTATCATATGAGTGAAATGTCTTTCAAGTAAAAACAAAAAATAAACTTGAGAAAACAAAACTTGAAATAAAGTTTTACATATCAAGATTCGATCCACCTCCATACATCCTGCGTAAAAATAAATCTACATTGACATAATAACACGGTCCAGCTATTTCATCACACCCATAGCCCACACCGTTCGTATAATTGTTTCGGAGTACCCATCCCCACCGTTTGCAAGTTAGTTGCAGAAACTACTCACAAGTTAGTTGTATAATTGTTATGTTGAATTAAACCCCGATGTCACATCTAACAGGCCCTTCATTTTGCCTTTGGTCTTCAATAATCTGTGTTGCTCGCGGCGGGCATTGGTTTCCATTGGCACGAAATAGATGCAGAACTATCCCACACAACAACAGGGAACTAACCTGGAAGGATGCAGTTATTGAGTCATTGGACCTGTATTCTTGTTGCAAGACTTCATCAAACTGAGCAAGCTTCCATCCAGACCCCTCCCTCCCTCCACCCCCTCCCTTCCATCCACCCTCCCCTCTCCATTTATACTCCCCCCTCCGTCCATCCTCCCCCATTCATCCACGCCCCCCCCATCTATACATCCTCTGCCATTCATCCATCCCCCCCTTTCTATCCATCCTCCCCCATTCTTCCATGCCCCCCCCTTCCATTCAGCTTCTCCTCTTCGTCCATAACCTCCCTTCTATCCATCCTCCTCCCTCCATCCAATACCGCCCCCCCCATTCACCACACCTCAACATCCCCCCTAGCCCTTTTGGGTCGTTACCCCCTATCGTACAACCAGTAGGGGTTCATTGTCCACGACATCCTCCTCCACCCCATAGCACCATGTCCTCTTCCACCATATCATCTCCACTTCCCGCCACTATTGTGGCAACCACTATTCCATTATCTTCCCATGTGTCTATTATGGTTGAACCCATAGTTGCTGCATCTACATCTATGCCCCCCCCCCATGACTGCATCAAAGCAGGTTGTGCAGCCAACTGCTCCACCCGCTAGCCCAGAATCTCAGCCATGTCCATTGTCGGAGGCGTTCATGGTGAGAATCAATTTAATTTATGAAAATGTTTTGATACATTAACCAAAATTAATTTAAGCAATTATTATTTATCAATGAAATGATTGTTGTAAATGTTGTAGGGTGGAATTGCTGAGAAGCTCTGCAGATCTAGGACACCTGCTTCTCATCTCCCACTCGAATCAGCGGTGAGTTATTTAAGATTTGAATTTTACATTCATTTTATAAATGTGGTAAATGCTACAAATGCTTGAAACTAACAGTACTTTATATCATTTGTTTCAGAGTGTGGAGAGACGATCTTCTCCTAGATGAAAGAAGACCCGAGGTAGCAGTAGCTCCAAGAAGAGAAAGATTGATTTTGGAGATGCACCAGGGAGTGACCGGGGTGGTCACAATGCTTGACACGCCATGTTATCTACATTAGCCACGACGTGGCACCTTTGGGCACCAGTTGTCATGTACTTTGTATCTACGGCACGGGTTGCCGTGTATTTTGGATCTACGGCATGAGTTGTCAGATTTTGTATAGGGCACTAGTTTCCATGTATTTTGGATCTACGACACGAGTTGTCAGATTTTGTATAGGGCACGAGTTGCCATCCTATGTACATTGGGAACCATGTTCCACTATTTGCTTGAAAATTTATATATTTGTTCGAGTTTTGTTCCACTATGGTTTTATCTCATGGATTTATATATAGTTTTGTTCGAGTTTTGTTCTATATATGCATATAATGATTTGGATTCAAATGTATGTCATGGCGATTTTGGATGAAACCTAGAGCACCATTTTAGGGTTTTTATTGCAACGACAACAATTATTAAGGAAAATATTTCAAAGAAGATGTAATTTTGGATGTGTAATCAATGCACTCTAGTGTTTTCACTCTATAACTACCCACAACACAATGTTCACGACAACTTATCTTAAGAGGAAAACATATAAATTTTGGGGGTGTTGGAGTTAAACACATAGAAAACCATGTAAAGACTAAATATGGATCTCAACAATCCATGGGAATGTTGTGGATGAGTGATGCATGCTTTGATCTTGTGATACTTGCATGCCTTCATTTAATGGTCATTTTGGTGTCCAATAATTCTAAAGAAATTTACTTTAGATAAATTATAGTATAAATTGGTTTATTAATCCTTACATAACAAGGAACCTTGAGATAAAAAAGAAGCACTAAACACTCTATATTGACTCCCTTACTTGCATTTTTCACAACCACCCACAACAAAAGCAACATGAACCACAAAGTTATAAAAAAAAACACACAGGGGCCCTTCCATGCATTGATTTAGAGGCAAGATCACAATGTGAACAATAATCGACAACAAAAACAACACAATGGCCATGGAACAAGTCCTCCAAAACCACCAATGTAGTCCTCGAAAACACAAGTGACCCCACAATGTAAAGAACCAAAATCGAAAGGCAACGAGAAAACAATTAGTGAGGATGCAACCACCAACAATTGATGCCTAATCCTCTTAAAATAGAGGAAGAACTTCAAACACGGGGATCACTGAGTGAAAACCACCAAGGCTACCAAAGCACAACCACCGAAGGATAACAAATTGCATTTATTGTGGCCAAGCACTTTGGAAGGAAATGTGAATAGAACCACTAGGGATACACCCAACAACCATTGATGCCTAGAGCTCTACACACAAGTTAATGAAAAAACAAGAAAAAATCCTAACATTGGGAACAAATAATCAAAACCAACAATGCTACTAGAACACAACGACCAAGGGAACTTTAAAGTGCAATACCACTCCACAAAAGAAGTTGCTTTAGACCTACCTCATTTGCTATGAGAGAAGTTTCTTTAGAGAGGTAGAGACCTTCCTACCACTTCTCTCATTTGGTATGAGAGAAGTTTCTTTAGACCTACCTCACTCATGTCAATGCTTGAGTTTTTAGAGGTCGACCTCCCACCCAACATGTCCTCTTCAACATTTTTTGTTCTCTTGGTTTTGTGCCCACCCAAAAATTTTTTATGCTTTGGGTACCTTGAGGTATATCCCCAACGCAAAAAACTCTTATATTATGTTGATTATGTTGGTTATTGGCTTCACCCACGGGGGGGTTCACTCAGTGAACTTGTTACATAGCATGATCATTCGCATGATATTAAAGAATATCCCTAATTTCACTAAATATTGGAAATTTCTTCCTAAAATTTAATTGTTGAACCCCCCTTCCCAATATGCCTTTCCAATTAAGAAAACCCCTAGTTCACCAGATATTGTATGTATCCATTTTTATCAACCCATTTTGAATACCCCCTTTATATCATATTATCAAGTTGTAACAAACAAGAGCCCCTAACTCCCACCAAGATTGTAAGGGTGGTTGATCAATTTGTAGAGTTGGATAGTGGAAGACCTAAAGAAATAGTACTGGGAAGGAAAGTGCATAAAAGGAAACCCAATCAAGAGATAAACATAACAAAGAATGTAAAAGGATGATAGTCCAATAGTTAGTACAATGCTTAGAAAAGATGAGAATTGCAGATGTTTCACACCATAATTTGCCAATCTACAAATTTTATATCATGTAAATATAAGTATTGACATAGAGAGATTGTGTTTCCTCTAATATGAATAAATTAAACTCCATAAAAATTCAAAAATGAAACCTTTTAGTGGATGGACTCCCCTACCTTTTTATAAAAAAAAACATCATTGATGTTTGAACCCAAATGAACATAGCAAAATTTCTCTTACGTTCCAATAACACCATATGATCATGTGCATAGCTTGGATTTGGTTCACTCACAAGATGTAATGAATTTCCTCCACTTCCTCTACATTTATTCTTGCAATCAATGGAATTAACAACATTTAGTTACCTTTTCTTGGGTTATATCTAGTTTTTTTTTTAATCTTTATTGG